>OU745303.1:6045000-11045000 GCA_916618145.1 Emmelina monodactyla
TGTGATCTGAACGAGCGCCGTTGATAAGAGAACCTGTTTGCTACTCGCAGCGCACTCCGATCGCGCGCTGTGCCGGCGAGATGCAGCCGAATTGTTATTGTCAATTAATGAGTTTATGCACATGACGCTAGACGGTTGTGTCTGTACATTCCGCAAATCATCTAGATGAAGAAGGCTATTATGTTTTTCGGAACATTGTTTACAGTGACGAAACATGCATTCAATGTTATTGTGACCTGATCGTAGGCAGTTACGACAGAGGTTGTTTTGAGTGACAAATTTAATCCTATCTTCTACAGAAAGATTTAAAAATCGAGTGCATAAATATAGTGCGTGGTTAGCGTTGCATAAAAAACAGTTAGGTATCGAACGTTCCGTTTTAAGTTTAGATTTAGGTGCAACGACATAACTGTGAATGTTGTTTGTTAAACTCGACTTTTTATGATTATGTTTCTGAAAGGATTCACTTGATTTAGTGTTAATTTTTACCATTTCTAACATGTCTGCTCTGTCACGTAGGAACTTAAGCAAATCATTCAATTTTATTTTGTATTGTTGATCTTGAACATTTGAATTAATTAAACTTATGTGGTGTTCCCATTCGCGTTCTGTGGAACTGTCTAATTTAGAAACAATCAAATAGATGATTAACGTATCCCATTCATCCGTAGGTTCACCTAAGGTGTTTAACGAACGTAAATTACGCAAAATAGCATCAATTAACTTACGTATCTGAGCCGATGATTCCTTTTGAACGTTAGGTAACGTAAATAGCGACTTGACATGATTGTGCACCAACAAACGTTTATTATTAAAGCGCATTTCGATCAATTGCCACGCATGTACGTAATTTTCAGAAGTAAACTCTAACGCACTTATAACCTGCAATGCACTGTTAGTTAGCGATGACTTAAGGTAATGAAATTTATGAATTAAATCCAGATCAGTACGATTGTGAATCATAGTTATGAATGAGTTTCTATACTCCAACCAGTTATCAAAAGAGCCGTCAAAGGTAGGTAAGCGTATGTCAGGAAGCTTGACCCTCGCGTTACATTTGGAACTATCGTTTGGGCTTGGCTCACATGAATCAAACAAACACTTTGCGGCAGCCATGGTCTTGTAATAAAGTTCTTCAAACTGTTCACGCTCAAGTATGGCACTTTCTTGGTCGCTTGCAGATTGTTCTATGAGACTTTGAATTTTATTAAACTCACAAAAGAAATTAGAAGCTGATTGCATTCGTAACTTTAGTTCCTCAATCTGATTTTGTAGTAAGATGGGAACATCTTTAATTTTATTAAGATATTTTTCAAACAATGTCAACCTACTTTTAATTGTGCCACGCTGCTTGCGTAAATCACTAATTAATGTTGATTTACCTGGTGATTTAGTCTTCGGATCTAACCTGACCGTATGCTCCTCCTCACTCATGCTGACTTATATGGGAGGCAGAATTACTTACTGGCGGCACCACTAACGACACGTTGCGTCTGCGCAGGTCTGCTGTAATAAAGGCACAGTTTTGAAACAAATGAAGCAGGGAAAGGAAGGATTAGACGTAAACTTTCCTCTTTGAAGAATCCACGTTGCGTTCAGCAAATGGCGGCGTGTCCGTCTGCTTTAGTTAACTTCGTATATCGTGATATTTCGTTTAATCCGTTTAATAATCCAATTATCCGGCTTTGAAGGACCATGTGCGGGAACCCTGTCTTCGTTTAAAAGACCGTATAGATTCCAAAATCGTTTAATTGCTGGTTTACAATATTCGTATAAGATGGATAATTTAAGAGTGAATACAATAGGTTAAAGTTAAATAAAAGTTAAGTGGCGCCGTGAAGCGGCTGGTTGCGTAAACTACCGACGACGTTCCTTTAAGCGCAAAGTATTTGGTCTATGGCTTCAGTTATTAGACACGGTTATAAAGTATTGTCAGTATCAAGTGCTATAACAACACTTTAATAATTTTCCTATACGTAGATCAAAGAATGTAATAACGACTTTCGTAATTTATTTTTTATTACTATGTGTACTAGTACACCAGAAAATAAAAAGAGGTAACCCCTTGGCTATTCTGCTCTCAAACCATTACCATTTTAATAGCAGTCTATATTAAATATATGAAATTACGCAGTTATATAATTTTAATGTACATGTCAGACATTATGAGTGTAAATGATCATAATGAACTTTAATAAGAGTTATGTAAGGAGTCATTAGAACTTTTTGGCCTGATTTTAACACTGTGACTTGTACATTTATTGAAATTGAGATAAATAACCTTATGTACATACTGATGTCTATTTTATATGTAGATACATATTATTTAGACATGCAAACGGGCAGACAACAAAATGATATGCGTTAGCCGTCTGAATTTATGTCTATCTAGTCTTTTATCTCGAGAACGGGGAAACATGCTAAGCCGTGCAAAATTCAGACTTGTAAATCACAGTAATCAAAAGAATATGGTTGTAATAAAATACTTAGAATACAGTTGAAAAGTTTATAGCCGCAAGTATGAAGTTCATAAATTTATTATTTGAAAAAAAAAGTTCTCATTAAGTTTTATAGTCCTTTATAAATTGTTTTATTGCTCATTTATTTTAACAGCCTTAGTAATACATCTTTGAAATTTATCATGCTGGTACCGGTTATTACGCAAACTCACCTGAAAATTGTAAAATATTAGATTTTTGCAGAATTTCATCTTTTTTTATTGTCCATCATGTCAGTTCAGCCTTTTCACAGACAATGCTTTCTCAATAATTTTATCTTCCGACACTAAAAAACCCATTTATGTAACGTACATGTCCCATAGCAATATAAGAATTCTTTCGTGCCCAGAAATGAAATATACTAAGCAGATTTGCGACGTGACGAGCCGTATCACATTGCTTTTATTTACATAGAGTAGTATGTGTATAGTGTGTTATATAATTGTATATACACTTATACCAGGTCAATGTTATCAAGATATCATTATATATAATCAAAATGATTAGAATCAAAATCTTAAATACATATAATGAGTGTTATGGAATTGTTATCATATACTAGATATAAGATATAGTTTTATCTCTTTTCTCAGCTTTTCTGTTTAAGTAAAAGCAGTGTTAAGTTAAATAAGATGCGAACTTTTCACCGTGAACTTGAAAACAAGAATAAAGTAACGCCAAGCGCACTTGTAGGTATACATTACAATAAATCAATCACTTTATTGGGTTGTTTAGACATAATTTAGCGAACTGTACAAAGTTTTAACTAAATTTCCTACAGGCACTTTAAAACTAAGATGGATCACATTTTGTGATTTGTTCTTATATTACATCAAGTTAGAAAGCTCGCTTGTTATACCTTAAATATAGTATAGACTTGTGGGTGCTTTAGAGGGTTATGAATAAAAAGATTTTTGAAAAATAAATAACCTTTTTAAAAAAATATTACGATCACTTTCTGCCCGCATTTTCTAAACGGCATAACCGTGAATGAGATAACTTTAATTGGGTCAGATTATTCATTAGTAAGATTTACATTAATTATTCGTTTTTTTATGATGAGTGTCGCTTTGAATTTTTTCAACAGGCAGTTTTGATTTTTCATAATTTAGACAAAAATTTGAAAACGCACATCCATTCACATAATTCTTGCATATATTTTTATAAGAAGTTTAAATTCGATTGAGGAAAATGAGCAATCCGAATACAAGATTTTGTACGAACGTAATATAGTTTCATACTTCTGTTAAATCAGTAGTTGGTAGATAGTTACATATGTACGTACAACTATGCAAATAAAAATCTATAAGACGGTTAGAGAATTTCTCCTTGACTCTACATATCGCTTACTGCTGCCCCAATTCCGCACAAATATTTCATTTCATCCATATTCTATTACTAATGTTTCAGTTCAGTTTCGGGATACCTTACAAGTGTCGAATAATATACGAATGTTCAGAATGTAGGTACAATTGGGCACAGGGCGGGTTTCAATCTAATAATTTTCGGTTCTGAATACGTGACAAAATCAAGGTTTCCTTTCGTGCCTTAAATGTCATGAACCTTCAGGTTAGATAGGTAGGTACTAGTTAATACTGAGAACCTAATTACCTAGATACCTGAGGCATTACAGAGTAACCTATTACCATAATGCTCGTTGTGCCAATTAGTTAATTAGACGGTTATAATCTACTTGCATTAGTAAATGCTTATACCGGAAACCTAAATACGTACTGTACGTTTAGAACCTACTACAAACACTAGGAACTATTATTACAAGTCATAAAATTATTATTGCTTGTAAAATAAGTAGGAAACCGTCTCAGGCGTACTATTTTCTAGGTCTAGGTCTCAATTTCTTCGCTTAGCAATCGATTAAATAAGAGTCAATAAAAACAAAGTTTCAAGAAAGAAAGAGATTCTTGATACTCGGTTTATCTTCTTGTCTCATAACTTTGATAAAAATCTCTAAAGAAGTTTTTTTTCTTTTATTCAATTCAACATAAGGTGTGAGTCAACTGGCTGTACTATTAAAACACCATCGCATACGTCACTGCCACAATATCATCTGTAACTTGGTCGATAGCAACCGCTGCAACTCGGTCCCAACTTGGCCCAGGTCTAACTGCTCTGCAGTGATTTGTGCATTAACACAATACCACGAGAGCTAATCTAACTACCAAGTTGAACTTCCTTCCTTGTTGTAGGCAACTGCATAAGTTTACTACAAGCGGGTTAGGTTTATAGCCGTACATTTGTTTTAAGTTTAAATGGTCAGTTGTAAAGATTAGCGGGTAACAACTTATTTAAATAACTCAAAGGTAAACATGTCAAAATATGTATGTATATTCGGAAGGAAAAATGTTTGTTAAAAATAATAATAGAAGTAATGCAAGCATTTATTTTCAAGTAACCGATTTCCCTGAGTATGAGAATTAAACACTTCCTTATATACTTTAGAAGTATCATAATTTTGTATAAACTTCACAAGGACAATTAATAAATAAATAAATTAAAGTTTTAACTATTTATACAACGTAAAATTATAATGCACAAAATTCTTACAACTTCTCTTTCTTACAGTTTCGTCATCGAATTGCTATTGATAACATACAATTGTGATGTTACAAAACAATACACAGATCATTAGCATGAATCGACTAATATTTTTTCGATTGACACCTAAACAGAGGTCAATTCGTGAAATCATCTCAATAACTCCTCATAACAATAAAATGTCTCTTGACCTAATTTTAGGTTATAAAAAAAGTTATGGCGCCACACAATGACTATTGTTAATTGTGGATAGCGGATATGCATTCAGTTTTAAGTGTTAGCATCGAATTATTTAAATTCTACGCCATTGATTACAGGAAATCTTGACTTACTTAGAAAAATACATTTTTTCTGTAAAAGTTGTATTTTGTTAAAATAAACCACGGCCTCGAGTTTTTCTTCTTTACAACCTTTCAGCCGTAAATAAGTATCTTAAATGTTACCAGCAAGGTCCACCTGAATAGGGTCATAAACTTTGCATAAAAATGTTTTTACAGCTACTTATTACATAGCTGGTCTCTTGAGAAAATATATATTTTTCTTACGCCTTAAAAGAAAAAAGCAGCTAATTACGCGTGTTATTTTTGTTTTAAACAAATAATATGAATGAACTCTTCAAGAATTTATCAATGAAACATTAATGTTACTCAACACATATTGTAATCATAACATCTCATAGAAAATAAGCGTTGAATATTTTTCTCACCTATTCTATAAATGTTTTCTTAATGGAAAGTGTTCGGTATCAATCATCACTTACTTTACTTCGCAGAGTTCTAATGCATATGGATTAAGGCACATTATTTGATTGATAGATTGTTGAAGAGAGCTTCTTCAATTTGCGAGAGTTTTCAACAGCTACCAATGTGAATACGTGACTAAGTGAGTCTGAAGAAATAGGATAGACTAGTAAAGGAAAAGGATTTTACTATCTTCTTTACCGATAACGTAAATAATTCTTTCTAAGAAATCATACAGTAATAGGAATTAAAATAATAACATTATTATTTTCCTGTGCCTTACATAGCAGTTTGATGTTACTATAGCAAATTTCTATGATTGATTCTATCTATCAGAATCGTCAAATCTTAAAATTACTTTTAAAATACAATAAAAACTTTAAAAATATAAATACTGCAAACTTTGACCTTACCCGAAAAGAACTGGTGCGTCATAAAAAGTCCAATAAAAAAACTTACTTTCAAAACAAACAGGCCGATTATCTGCACGATTCGAAATTCGAAGCCTTACCTTGGATTAATTTGTGAGTGCAACCAATTACCCGACACTACAAAAACTAGTTTCAGTTCCAACGTCATTGTTCTGTCTTCTAGAACAAAAGGCTTCGTGTCTTATGTCACGACTGTTCCGACAAAATGACTGCTATCGTTTACTCATGCAAAATTTAGACAAGACACAAAGACAAGAATTGTTACGATCTTGTTTACGAATGTATGTTTTAACGACAGCTTTCTATAGTTAAAACTTTCCCATAACATTATACACGAAGGGCTTGTCTTATTAGGTACCAAAATGTATGAGACAAGTCAAAGTATTATAAATCACAGCTAAATTAAAAAAGATTTCTTTTCAAGAATCCGAGAATATGCTTTGTTTGCAAACAATTTTCTAGAAAAGCGTCGCTAAATTGTTAAAATATCCACAGAAACTGAAGTAAATATAACCTAGAATAAAATAGGGCGGCAGAAGCGCATCTCTAAGCCAGTCTTGCAACACAAGACAAATTCAAGCTAGGTGTGTCTTGTTAGTGTATGAAAGGGTACACGTGGATCATAGAAACAAGGGATATTATGTTCTCAATGCAATTTTCCAAACGCTAGCGACCGGTGTAAATAGTAACCTACTTACCTCGATATTGTAAACATAAAATCAAGATAAAATTGTAGTAACATGCACATTTGCAATATACAAGCAATTTATCAGTTAAAAAAAACATCAAAATACATCTCATTTATTTCGCAATGAAGCTATTCGTCTACATAAATGAATTTAATCTTGTTAGCGATCTACGCATTTCCAAACACTAGAGTTATTTGCATTTGGCGCTTTACACGGGCAACTGCTAGAGAACCAAGCCAAGAGACATAAGAAGGTGTTTGATCTTTAAAAGTTGAACCATTCATCAATAGCAATCGATATGAAGTGTTTGCCGCTCAGTGGAGCGTGGTCCACTCGGCATATCTGTGCAGCTTCTGAGATCCGCGGCGTGGTGTAGTCACCTCGCTAGGCGGCGCCTCTGTCCTCCATCGTTTAGAGGAAGTGGTCTCATCCAATTAAGAACCACCCGCTGAATTGCTACCAACGTTTGTGTCGTTTTTGTAATTGTCCCCGAGCGCTTCCGTTCTTTTTATAAATGGCAACATCAGAACGAGATTTGCTCCAACGGGTATCGTTAGTTGATATTGGCTTAGAAATAGGTGGAATGTTTAGAACGCAGTGCGGTTTGCAGTTAATTAAGTTTTGAGCAAACAACGCCTAGGGATTTATAATGGTTTGTGGTGGATTCAATTTGTGATTGTTTCGAGTTACCTATTAATGGCTGGATTGGATTTGCTAGTATAGTTTGCAGGCCTATCATAATTAACTTAGCAGACTGTACGGTACAGTCTGCTAAGTCTGTACTTTTCGTTAGCACAAGGGTATAAATAAATTTGCCTTACCTACTTACATTTACATGTACTGTGCTGTTTCTATGTATTATCAAATAATAATAATAGGTACCTATCTTTATGTAATGAAACACGCACACAAAGAAGATACATCGTTTTCAAAATTGACATAGGTACCAACCGCCATTTTTTTCTTAAAATAAAACGTTAAATTCTAAAATATATTCTTTGATTCGTAGAGACGGGTAAATAATTAAGATGCACTACGATGTTCGCATGTCGGACCGAGTTTATTGCTCGCAGTGAATATGCAAATGAAGTTAAAGAACAAAACTTATAGGTAGGAGGAAGTTAACTAACTATTGAGGTGGAATTTTATTTGCTGAAAGAAAACATTTAAGGATGAAATGGAGATTAAAAAAAAAGTTTATAATTTTGTAAAATTAAGTTTGCTTTGATAGTAGTAACAATTAAAATCAAATATCAATCTCACTTCTCTAAACATATATAGAGTAAAAATAAGATTTTAAAATAATCATACTAATGAGAAAAGTAAACTGTCCGGCGCTAAGCGAAAAAACGGAAAAAATCTTAAGTAGAAGCTCACGCTCAAAAGCGTTTTGCATAAAATTAGCGCAGCTTATCTGATTAAGTCCAAAGTAGGATATATTTATATTACCAGGATTATAGTTACATGCCGTACAACATTATACAGGATGCTCGTAATGTTGTGTTTAATAATAAGCCATTGAAGGCCCCGTTAAGCGAGCGCTCCGTGCCAAATCTCTTCATGAAACCGGTTGGCAGCCAGAGCGCCAGCTAGCGGTGTAGCTTTGTCAATGTTTCCTGATAACTCCAACTGTTTTACATATTTCAACATTTAACTGTTTATTGCGATCAATAAAAAACGATTTTATAGGTATACCATTTAACGTGTTGTGGTTTTTGGGACAACTTTACATGATACCTGCCGATTTACAATGCAGTTGGATTTAGGTATCGAATTCAGGTTTTTTTTCATCGGCTTAATTTTATTTATGTTTTACAATAAATAAAAACAATATTGTTACCTCGAAGCAGGTTCGTACATTTACTGCGCCAAAAAAACGACACATTAGAACAGTAAAACATGTAGTGGCGTATATAAATAAACGAATACTAAACATAATTTTAATATAAATATTCCAGGCCTGTTGCAGCTAGACGCCTAAATATTGTTTTAGTATTCAGTATAGATTTGTCTCTATTGTTTTGTACAGTATTACTACACAGATAGCTGACATGCAGTGTTGTTGGCTTATTTGTAGGCCGCCAGGGTGTTTGGCTGTGATTAGGATGCGCGTGCGGTCGCCAGAGCACAATCGATGTCAAAACGGGTACTCGGAGTTGTAGGTGGAATGACAATGCGCAGGCACATTTAGCGACTGCAGCGGCTATTGTGTGCGGCTTAACGGGCACAAATAAGGCGTTAAGTGCAGCCTGAAAATATCTAAACACCTCACTCGTATAGCTATGGACACAAATGTGTACTTTGATATTCAGCGACAATGCGCCCAATTGGATGTATAATTTCGGTCTCCATTTCATGTACCTACGTAGTTACATCAATTTGGTTCCCATATACAAATATTGCATAATACACATTGAAACCACTTAAACTATATCAAAATACGTAGTTTTGTTACCAAAGCTTTGTAACTTGCCGCAGAAGTGGCACCGTTAACCGTTTGTCAACTTGGTCAGCCCATAGTTAACCCAGACTTGGACAAAAACAGTTACACTACTAACAGGCTACTACCGTTTTAAATCGGAAACACTGACATCGTAAAACACGGGTTACTTATTGTTTTACCAGCCCACATTATTTTAAGGCGACGAACAATGTATTTAATTGTCCCGTTTAATTGTCTAAGCCAAAAGTAAATGAAGCTGAATTTAGAATGATTTATATTTGCGTCTAGAAATCATAGACGTGGTTGACTTTGAATTATAGGCTGAATAGCCGTTCAAATTGCTATGTTCATTATAGTATAGGCTGAGATTACGATATAGGTAATTTAGAGTATGACTTCATTTTAACTATTAGTTAGCTCATATCCAAGGTGATTTCTTAGTTCATATAATAAAATTAAACAAAACAGGTGTATTTAAAGTAGTTAGGTAGATTTATATACATCTATATGATTTTATTAAAGTTTAAATACGACATAGAATATTCCAATCGTAAGTTTTAGTAGCAGCAGTCCGCCGACCCATCACAACGCTAGTTTATTTCGCCGAACCGTCAAATTAACATAACGTTTAAAACGTTGTCATGAACACCGTGTCGGGAACACTGGCATTAGTTAGATAAGTTGGCAACTTTCCATTTGTTACCATCGAGGGTAACCGTCCACCGCTGTGGCTGACAAACAGAATATGGCGAACTGAACTTGGCAGATATTGATAGCGGGTTCACTATTACCTTATTCTAAAATAGTTACACCAACTATTCGAAATAGCCGGCGTTATAACGTATCTATCTGTAACTAGAGCATTTACTTAATAGCGCCACGTAAAAATAAAGTTTTCACTCACTGCAGCTTCGAGTACCTCCAAAGCGAGTACCTTCAATTAAATTATTCTAAGTGAAATCAAATTAAAACTTCGGTCATTTAAAATAGTTATAGCTTTCGGAATAATTAAGGCCTGTCGTTTTCAGTAGCTTTACACAACATGTTTTAAGTAGAATGACAATATTTTGCAAAATGTTTTTTTTATTTTTTGAAAGATTAATGCAAGCTTTGTCGTCGGTCCATAGATTTTTATGACAGTCGTTAAGGCATAATTGCGTGTCCTGGATACAGTTGGTTGCGGTCTCGTTTGGCCTCAGTCGCGCTTCGTGATACTAACATTAGTTAACGTACATAACTAATACAATCTCTCGTGTTTTGCATACACTTTGCTTATTTTTATCGACAGCTTGGAAACGAAGTGTGTTATCACGTGGTGATAAGCCGATGGAAAATTTTATAAACTGTTCATTGTAAAACATTTTTTAATAAAGGACGGACAGATCAAACAAAACAAATAGCTTTAAACCAATAAAATATCAATCTGTAATCATAAAAACCTGAATAAAATCCATTTTTACAACTCAGAACATATTCAACAAAATTTATTAGGTATACAGGGTGTCCCAAAACTCGACGTCAACCCGAAACCGGGTGACAAGGCAAGTCATGCTGGTTATCAGAAAAATGTTTAAAAAAATCTAAGTCACGTGTTCTCAAAATTATTGGCATTTTAAAAAAACACGCAAAATTTCACACCCTGTGACAGTGTTTTTGCTGCTGTTGCCACAAATGTTCACTTTTGGAAACTTTTTTTTTTGATATGTAACCCTGAATAATGCTTCTCTAAACTGTTATCAACATTTCAAATCTAGCTCCTCGAGATTGCATAAAAATAGGACTTATTTCCAAGAAAAAAATTAAAAATTAAAAATGGCCTAGTTTTAACTGTCTGCATTGAAAAAAATTGTATTACGCGAGTTTGGCAAGTTGTGTCAAAAGTTGGCGCATTTAGTAAGGATCCCAAAATGGTATGACACGTGGTAAATTGTAGTTGCTATCATGAACAAAAAAAAAATTCGTAAAAATCCAGTGTTCAACAATTTTTTCTTACCTGGTTAAAAAATATTCTAATGGGCCCAAGGTTTTCCAAAGAGTCGTAAATTGTAAGTAGTGACAAAGGAGTCTTTCTAGGAAGTGTAAGCGAGATAGTATTTGTGCTAAAGTGATTGAGTGAGACGGAGAGAGTCACCTTCTCAAGTGCGAGCGAGACAGGTATGGACGCTAAAGTGACTGAGATGGAGAGAGTCATTTTACCAAGTGCGAGAGAGACAGAGAGTGACGCCAGGTATTCGCTATTGTAGATACACATTACAAACCAGTCAGTACGTTACGTTCCTTCGTTTACTGCGCTTGTTTTCGTATTCGTTTGTATTGATTTCGTACTGTTTACTTTTGGCTATGTTTATGGACTTGTGATTGCTTGCGATTTAGATTCGGACTGTTTGTTTTCTCTTAACGACGACCTTTGCTTTCCTCTGGACTATTGTGTGAGTGTGTGACAAGTGCCGAGATGTCTTCGTATACCACTCGCGAATACGCTAATATGCACCTTATTTATGGTGAGTGCAGGTGTAATGCCAGTGCTGCTGCCAGACTTTACCGCGAAAGGTACCCAAACGCTGCTCGTTACCCCGATTATCGGGTGTTTACGAATGTGCATCGGTTGCTCTTCTCAGAAGGCCGCCTCCCAAATCAAAGTTCCAAATCAAAATTCTACAGGCTGTCGAAGAAGACCCAAGTAGGTACTTCAGTAAGAGCTATTGAAACGAACACCGGAGTGCCCAAAAGTTCAGCCCACCGTATTTTAAAAAGAAATGACCTACACCCATACCACGTACAGCGAGTACAGACATTATTACCCGGTGACTACCAAAATAGGGTGAATTTTTGCCGGACGATATTGGAGAGGTACAGAGATGACCCACTTTTTCTAACAAAAATTTTATGGTCGGACGAATCAACTTTTAAAAAGGACGGCTACGTGAACATGCACAACCTGCATGAATGGCGTGTTGAAAACCCTCATTTAACGAGACAGGATCGGTCCCAGTACCGATTCAAAGTTAACATGTGGACCGGAATTTTGAATGGCAAAATAATTGGTCCTTTTGAGTTGCCTGATGCATTAACTGGCGAGGTTTACTTAGACTTTCTTCAAAACCATCTTCCAAATTTATTAGAAGACGTGCCGCTAAGCATTTACAGAGAAATGTGGTTCCAACAAGATGGGTGCCCAGCGCACTTTGCTCGCCCCGTAAGAGAGTACCTCGATGAAGAGCTTCCTGGGAGATGGATCGGGCGGGCTGGACCAATCTCGTGGCCGGGCCGTTCACCGGACTTGAATCCTTTAGACTTTTTTTACTGGGGAGCTGTTAAAGAAAAAGTTTACGAGAAGCCCATTGGGAGTGAACATGAATTACGGCAGAGAATAGCTGAAGCAGCTCAATTTGTAAATAATGGACGATACGCTAGAAAGATAGCTCGATCTTTTTTATAAAGATGTCGCGCTTGTATTGCCGCCGAAGGAAGGCATTTCGAACACTTATTATAACATTTTAAGAATTATTGTAAATTTTATTAATAAACATTGGTATTAAAATTTTGTTTTATTTAAAATTAAAACCTTTAACAATAAATGCTTATTCCAAAGCACACACTAAAAAAAAAAAATTAAAAGTGAACAATCTGTTCATTCAATAAAGATAGACGAGTACATCAGTACAATGTACAATTCAGTTAAATTTAATCAGTGTGTAAATTGGAAGCGGCTCCAATGTAACCAACGATAAGCTTTGCAATTTTAACCAAGTAAGAAAAAAAGTTAAAAATGGGTTTTCATGGAAATATTTTTTTTTGTTCATGATAGCAGCTACAATTTGCCAAGTGTCATACCATTTTGGAATCCTTACTAAATGCGCCAACTTTTGTCACAATTTGCCAAACTCGCGTAGTACAATTTTTTTTCAATGCAGACAGTTAAAACTAGGCCATTTTTAATTTTTAATTTTTTTCTTGGAAATAAGTCCTATTTTTATGCAATCTCGAGGAGCTAGATTTGAAATGTTGATAACAGTTTAGAGAAGCATTATTCAGGGTTACATATCAAAAAAAAAAGTTTCCAAAAGTGAACATTTGTGGCAACAGCAGCAAAAACACTGTCACAGGGTGTGAAATTTTGCGTGTTTTTTTAAAATGCCAATAATTTTGAGAACACGTGACTTAGATTTTTTTAAACATTTTTCTGATAACCAGCATGACTTGCCTTGTCACCCGGTTTCGGGTTGACGTCGAGTTTTGGGACACCCTGTATATCAACCTACATAACCAAAGTATTTTTCTTAGAACTCCATAAAATTAGTAATAAATCTCGCACAACTTACAAATACATCCTGCGCTTATCTTTTCTTTTACGTTGGAGCAAGATATTTACATACGATCGAGAATAGAAAGCACGAGGTGAAATAACGGTGCCACTCGAAATCCATTTCTCTGGTCCAATAAAACAAGCAACGGAATAGGTGACGCAAGCGCAGGGATTCTATTATCCGAGTTAACGACATTGCGCTTTTAAAAGCACTGGAAATAACGTAAGGAAATGGACTTGGGATTTTTATGGGTTTTACAGAGTTGATAGTGGTAAAAATAGAAAACAAATAGATTTAATAAGAATTATTTCAAAGAGATGACCGCTGAGAGATACTGACAGAAAAAAAAACAAATTAGATAACATAAAATTGTTAGACAAAACAAAACGGGGTAAAAAGTAGAGACGCATAAAAAATATTACTTAAATTTTAAGTAGTGATCGCGTTTATCATAGTTTATTTTAATTTTATTACTTTTCCTCATATTCATAATCGCAATATAAACCCTTTTAGTTTAATTTTGTCTTGTCTCTGTCAATCTTATGTGCATTGTAACTTATAAAAACAAAGTTTATTATAATGAACTAGCGACCTGCCCACGCTTCGCAATGGTGTAATTTTGGTCAACTTATCAAATCTCAAAAATTGCTCACAAAACATTGATTTTTGGCTAACTTAAAAATATTTTTTCCGATTGTTCTTTATTTACAAATTTAAATGAAAAAAAAAATACCTAAAGAATGGTGAAAACCGCATTAAAATACCTCAACTAGTTTAGGAGGAGTTAGCAGCCAAATATACAAACAGACAGAATTAGCGACTTGGATTTATACTATGTAATGATAATGATGATATTGGGGTTAATCTTTAAAACCACTCTCAGCTTACCTAATAACACTTAAAAATTCCAAACAAAAGTGGATTATAAACTGCAAACTGACTTTTTTATTTACTTGTTATATTTGATATTCGCTACAATATTACGTTACAACAATAAACATTTATTATTGGAATATAAAATATTATATTCAGGTAAGTGATCAAACTAGGTATATGATCACTATGCTAAGTGCAATAAAATGATAGTCAAAAGTAAATGTACTCCATGCAAGTATTCCATGTAACGGTTCTTAGTTTATTACTATTTATTGGATAAGTATATAAAACCCCATAATAAGCTTAAAAGCTAAAGTTGGTTTAAAATTTTCATTTCTCCTCTTTAAAATAAAGGTTATTTTAATTTACTTAATAATTATGCATAGTAAAACAACTGTCAGTTCAATCTGTATATAATTCTATATAAATCTGTAAATACTAGCTAACAAAACGTATACAATTGTCACCAGTGGAGCTGAAACGTGTTGCTTTAAACCTTCCTTCCTTTAAAATTCATTAATATTTAAAATTAAGGCATTAAAACAGACCAGCAAATAATTAATTTTCAATTTTCAACGCTGCGTACGAACCTTGTAAAGCCAGTTATTTCGCTCGCACATAAATATATTTACATGATTACAAACAACCATTTATTATATTTGTTTAAATTAAAGACTTAAACCTATTAAACATTATACAATTAACTTATAGATATGCATAAAAATACTTTGAACTCTAAATTACATACTGTCGAAATGAAAAACCACAAAAAATCAAAAACCATAACTAATTTTCTTAATACCGAGTATTTCCTCTGTTAAGGCAATATTTTAACGCTTTTTACCACATGACCTTGATTTATTGAGAAACACAATCAGTAGTTTGTCATGCTGCTCAGACGACATAATTTATTTAGGAACTGTTACAACGCTTGGTTTTATGTTCTGCAAGAAATAAAATGCAATTTTAACAAGCTATGTATCTATTTTGGTTTTAGAATCTTTTCTATAACTTTTACTTTTTCAGAACTAAGGCTCTGAAAAGCTAAATTAATAGCAATACAACCGTTTGAAGTTCGGTTTAAAAAGACCACTCCCGATATATCCTGAATGATATATTGGTCGTACGAAAGTTAGTATTGTGTATATCATCGTACGATACGACTGAGGTAATAACCAATCAAAGAACGAATATTAAATATTGGCCAAGCCCTTCTCCAATGACAAAAGTGCGACGAAAACCACGAAAGATAAATGTTTGATGTGGCATTTTTTTATTGCACACTGGCTCTTATACCCCTAACAAGGCTTTCACATACCTAGGCTTGTTATAACCGAAATACTAATAGAATAAGTCACTAAGCAATACCATATTCAGCATCACAATAGGCATGATGACAGATTTTGAAAAACTGTTGTATCATATTCAGAAATATATACTTATTGTAAAAAATATCATATTTCGGAAAAAAAAGCATGATTTATATGAAAAAAATCAATTTAAAATTTTATGTTTAAAATTCCCACCAAAACGCTCCAAAGTGTCATGGCGTCAATTTTGACGTCACTCTTGAGCAGTGTTACCAACTCAAAGTTTTTAAATCCTTCCGTACGACTCTAAAAGTTGGTAGTTTCTGACCAAACTCAATTCGAAAAGTAGGTAGATCTACCAACTTCTTTTTTTCAAGATTTAGAAGGAATCTGCACGGTCGTATAAGATCTATAACCGATTATTTTAGTAAATATAAATTATTTATCTGACTATTTTTAAAAAAGCAATAAGAAAAAACTAAATTGTTAATTTTTAGAATAAAAACAAAATAAAAAAAAATCCCATCCCACTAATTTACCCCCTAAATTTGGGGGGAAAACCCCTAAGTTGGGAACCATGCTCAATAGTGACGTCATTCGCTCTGATTGGCGTTCAGAATATCATGGCGGACTGTAGTATTTTGTAGATTTATTTTTTAAAAATATTAATTAATCTCGCTTTAATTATAATAATACCTTGTTATTTTTTAATATTTTATTTACGTTTCATTAGATGGTAGCATAATTTTTGTGTATTTTATTCACAGTCATCATGCCTATTAGGTTCTAATCATCCAATATTTTTGTCACATCAATTACTACACCGCACTTATACCAATATCGCCTCTTTATTAAAAGGTACTAGAGGTGTGAGTTCTGAAGATTAATGTTCAAATGTTTGTAGTAGTAATTAGTTCTGTGCGTAGGTGGTCAACGGCCATTAGAGGACGGAATCATCGCGAGGTAATTTGTTCATTGGAAACAAAATGGCGGCTCTGTATAAAATTAGAAGTTTTTTTTTATTGAAAAAAGTGAATTAATAGATTTATAATGTTATGTAATTTAAAGAATATTATTGTAAGTAATATAGCAAGGCATTACCTATTTAAATTAACTATCAGGTTTCGGTACAGGTATTTTTTCCTAACACAATCCCATGAAGGAAGTTCAAACACACTTCGGCAATATGCATAAATTCTTATATACATTTTCTTATGGACGGCTAAGTATCTACTTAACTTTATTTATGTCAAGTGCTGTGTGTTAACCCGGCAACATCTTATCAAGTGTATATTATAGAACAACACGAAAGCTGGAAATTCCACAGTAATTTTATACCTCTCTGATATCAGGTTTGTTGAAACTTGCAGGTAAGGGACTAGTTATTGCCGCTAAGTACTGATTTCTCGCCTAGCTTTTGCCCGTAGAGCCTCTTATATAACTATTTTACTTAGCAATAAGACGTTTAGCGGAAGAACCAAATAAAGCGGAACTTTCTTCATCAAGAAAGGCAACCACAAAGAGTTGTGAAGTTTCTTCATGACGTCAACTTCACTATTGAAAATATACAGACAGATGTTTAACATTTTTAGATTAGCTAAGATATTAAGTATCGATTACATTGTAGCCAAGCCCTTGCAAAAGTTTGATTACCGTAAGATCGATTGGTATTGCCTCTCTAATAAGTGGCTAGAAAATCGGTGTTCACTTAATTCGTTCGCATTAAGTGTATATTTATTTGTTTGTTGTAATTTTGACAGATTTAAGTGCATTAAGATATTTATACATGTTGGCGCCCAACGGGGGTCGAAAATAGGCTCATTTCAAAGTAACTAGGAGTATCATGTATCGGTAATATTTTTTATTTATCTACGATGGTCTGTATAAATTTAATAGAGCTAAGTTAAACATTAAATAAGTCTGAATTGAATTACTTGACCGAAATTTTAGGTATAAAATCTAATTTTAATCGAAAAGTAGTTAATCTTAGATTTTGTTAAAAAATAACGTTAAATGTGTCCCTGATTTATGACCCACTGAAACATTAGAACAGTTAACTACACGCATAATATTTATAAATACTTATATTATATATGTTACATTGTTTATATTTTTTCACATCAAACCTCGTTTAAGTCATCAATCAAAGCATAAAAAGGCTGTCATTCCTGCTTCGCAATTAACCTGTCTATTTACTAATAGGCACATAGTCGGTACCTCTACTGGCAGGTCAGGCGCAGTTCATGATCGAGGAATGCGCGCACGCAGGGTGTCCGGTTGCATCACCGCGCATGCGCCGCCGAGCTGTCTTCTCTACTCACTTCACGGCTGACAGTTTTAGCTGGGTTATATTATGTTGTGTTTTTTATGAAATAGGGTTTTAAGTAGTTACGTCGATTTTAAACGCTTTTGAGTTTTCCCTTTTGCTTGTGGTAAAAGAAATGCTCATTATACACGATGATTCTTTAGTCGCACTCGACTCGAAATAAAGCTAAAGAAAATCAATGAACAGAAACCAAAGTTTAATTTTCAAATTTAATTTCCTAATTTTTAGAATAAAAAAATGAATATAATTTGTTGTATATTATATACCATACCATTCGGGTCAAAAATCATTACATAATCACGGTGTAGGTATTCGTATAACCATGCAAAAGTACTTTAAAGGTTTCTATTCCTGCATGCGGCATAAACAGCCGTAACCGTTTCTCAGTTTACAACTATGATTAGATTGATAAGAATTGTAACATAATTCCTCAACTGATAATATATGTTTCTAAGAACTTTTGTTTTGATAGACAGACAGACGTGCAATAAAATGAACTGAAAATACTCCCATTTTTCCTTTGGAGGTTCGAAACCCTAAAAATATGGGTCAACTCAAACCGTGTCTGTGATCACCTGACTCAGTTCGATCCAATATCACAGTTGAAATGTAAAACTGTAGTTAAACTTAATTATACGAATAAAAGTCGACAGAACTTTGACCAGTAGCGGGTTAATTACATTTCTACAGACTTTGAATTTTAATCGGAAACACAGAAGTCGGAAGGAGCACTTGTAGGTAGGTATTTGCATGATATTGAGTTTTAAACTTAACAAGCCTTTATAAGGTTACAGTTCTAAAAACTTCTACTTTTATGTTTAATCGTAAATCGAATTGGTTTCCTGGGGCTTTACAAAGTTAAGTAAGCAGTTGTGATGCCAAATAATTCAATTAACATTTCTCAACTTTTCAAACTATTAATTAACAAATACAACTTTGATTTCCTTTTAATAGCAAAAATAAATTAATATAATAAACTCAAAACCAGAATCTCCACGGTTTTGAGAGGTTTATAAAGATTTTATGAAGCAATAAATTATAGCCCACTCAACAATTTTATGTCCACTATCATCGCTACACAGGTTCCCTACTTTATTTTATTTTTCATTAATGGTTGCTAAAAGCCTTTACTACAACGTATGAGTTAGACACTTTATAAATATGCCAGAGCCCTACTATCTTCCAATAGGATCATACTCTCACGAAACACCTATTGCCGTCACTCTAATTTCAACGATGATTTTATAAATGACGTGACCGTTAACTGGAACAATGGCTGGCACCTTCTCCCTTGTACAATCAGACCGACATAATTCAAGTGCCAGAGCATTTCCTGCTCGAATCTCTCGTTACATTCACTATGGCAGTGTGAAGTTCAAATTGTTGACGCAGCTTCGTTAGAGCTTCCTTCTCCGGCAGGTGCGAATGACGAGCGCGCACTCCCGCGCATCCCGCCCGCTGATTGGCTGAGAGGCCCCGCTGCGCCCGCGCCGATTTACGAACAACCCGCAGCTGCTAAAACAGTTAGCGGAGGAAGTCACTGCACAAAAAAGGAAATCAAAATCAAGTTCTCACTGGCGCTACTGTCTTGAAATTAGAAATGGCCGATCGCAGCCATTTGAGCTAAGTGCGCGAATTAAGTGCTATTACTTCTATAAGTAACCTATGACTTTCTTCACGTACGATATCGCAAGACCAAATAAGGAAAATGAAAGCGGCATCAAGTGTCCACCTTTGTAATAGGGCATCCGTCATTGAAACAGCTTTTCAATTACTGCGGTAGGTGCTTTTTCTCGAAACACGTTTTTGTTAACGATATAATCTCAGTGCGTGTAGATACGAGTCGAAAGAACGTGGCGAAGAATTACTTGGGGTATCTACCTTTTACCAGCGACCCAAATATGGTGAACGGTGGATTCTTTAGTCAAGGATTATAGGAACTAAGTCAATTAAGATTGTATGTAGGGATGGGTGCTGTCGTGTTCCGTGCCGGCGACATGACAGCACAGCCAGGCACCGACTCACACACGCGATGTCGACGCCACAAAAATATTATACCCACTAGAATTATTATCCAACCTAAATCGAATACAACATAATGGAATTTCCAAATAAGAAACGAAAATCGCAGAACTCATTTCGTTAAAGCAGTTGCCTCAATTCGCTTTACAAACTAGGTTACGTATATCCTAGTATTGGCTTCACATATTAGATAGATTAACTTTTCTAAGTATATATTTATATTGCCTGTCATTTCGAGCAAGATCCATAAATCTAGTGGATAGTTGCGCTGCTGAGTTGCGTGTACGCTTGAAATGACGCATGTTAGACATCTGTCATTCTCTCGGTGTTTTTAATTGCTTTCAAAGTAATATTGTCAGGGCTATTACGGACAGGGTGAATGATATTTGTAGTAACGCGGTTTACAATTAATCTCCACGGGCCCTCTGCATGATTAATGTTAATTATGCCTACCTTGATTTTCCTCCTAGTGATTAAGGCAGCCATTACGGTATCTCCCTGGGCGATCATTAGCCAGACACAACTTTTCAAACAGAAGAGTTACTCTACCCGCCTAAAGATGACATTAGATTGCAGAGCTTGCTCACGCGTTGCAAATTACGAAAACCTTGGCTGGGATTGCAGGCTGAATAAAATAATACTCGTAATTGGTGAATCGTTAACAAGATCGTTGTTAAAATTACAATAACGATATAACTAGACAAATTATTGCCATACATGAAACTAGTCGGCGCGCTATTCATTTTGTAATGGACTCGTCAGAATGATATTGAAGCATCAAATTGTGAGCAATTTCGTATCTCAAGGCAGATTATCTTATTAACACAGCAACCGCCTGTGAAAAGATGTTTTACAAAGACATTGCTGATTGAGTTGCGTATTTTAACAATGAGGGTTTCAAAATATGAACAAGTTTTGGGCAAACGAACGTAGCAACAAAGCCAGAGATTGCTATTGTAGGTACCTAATTAATAAATATATTTGGATATGAATTTGATGCTTCTAACCTATTAAGTCACTTAAAGCTATAAAAGTTAAAACGCTTTAAGTCGATCACTCCACGTCAAGCTATTGATAGCGATCTTGACTGTTAGTGCGCTCGTCCGTCACAAACCACGTATTTTTTCCTCCGTCTCCAATGAGCGGTAAATTTGATTACAACGTGTACGAGATGAAATGACAGTTGCCAAACTTTACCAACAACAAACCTTACGTAAGGCAAACAATTGATAGAAAGTTATTTATTTGTTGAACCAGAAAATTGGAACAAAAAGCGTAATAAGACCAGACTTTATTACACCTGAAATTCGCGATTAATAAGATTACTGCTGGTAACGTGTAGCTGCAATCTGTCAGTTTCAAAACCTAAGTTTCAAACATGGAAACTGGGTCAGGTCCAATAATTTTGCTCAGGTCAGAATAGACGTTAGTAATATCTGCCTACATTTATTGCTCAATTGATTACAAACGTTCGGGTTAATCAAGATCTTGACATCTCGTGACTTATGGAAATATTCTGTAATTAGTTGCATAATACGTGCTCGCACGGCGTCAGTTGATATCTGACCCCTCAATCTCATTGGTCACGTTTCCGCTTCGTTTTTTAAAAAGGTCACTCAGGTATGCTAAGCTTGAGCAACCTGAACGCGGCGACTAATTAAAGCGGGAAAAACACCTACGATTTTGAAGAAGTTATAAAATGCTAATGCAAAGTTTTTATGAGCAAAGTTTGATGCCAGTTCTATGAAACGTAAAGAGCACGTGGTGACACCTGTTCATTCACAGATCGAGCCGTGATCTTCCCATAATGCACGCCTACGCACAGTCTTTTATGAATAATAATATAATGATTGGATTATGTCGCTGACATTTGGTTAAATGATTATAAAATCCAAGGGCACTCAGTGGGAAACAAAACGAATATTAATGGTATAAATGTAAACACTTCTTCGAATTAATCTCACCTTTGAGTTTATTGTTTGGCTTCGTTAGCGAGTGTCTCTGAGAAGGTTTATCTTCAAGAGGATTTATCTGTCTCTTTGTTGAGTGACAGGATAAACATACAAGCTCGAAGAAATCTCTAAGATTAAAATAGAAGCAAATAAAGATCCTTATCGCGTTTCACTCGTTATTTGATTGCATTAACGTTTACTTCCTATAACAAACAGATTAATTAAACATGTTCTCCAAGCATCCCGGGACCTTGATCTTTTGTTGCTGCCATAACAATCCTCAGTAATTAGTATCTAGCTTCCTTAATATCTTTATTAAGCACATTATCATAGAAGATAAATCGTGAGCATTTATTTTGTTGGATGTCGGCTTTTAACAAAGCAACCTTGTGTTTAAATTAATTATCGAAGTACTTCGATTAAGTGACTACTGTTGACTGA
Organism: Emmelina monodactyla; assembly: GCA_916618145.1. Classification (NCBI taxonomy): domain Eukaryota; kingdom Metazoa; phylum Arthropoda; class Insecta; order Lepidoptera; family Pterophoridae; genus Emmelina; species Emmelina monodactyla. The sequence goes on from OU745303.1 coordinate 6,067,592, forward strand.
AAAACTCTACTTATCTAATGGACGAGTCGGACGGAGCGGTGCAATTGCGTCGATTGATGGGTATTCAATAGTTCAATTGCTTGCTTTACGGACTAATGTAACTAGCTGTATATCGTGCCTTTGCCTACTATATTCAATTAATAATTAACCCAATTTTTTATTTGTTTCAAAGTTTTCAGCCAATAAAAAATATACTATTCTGCTCCATGGCATCCCACATCCAACTTTTGCCCGCCGTTGCCATTTATTTCTATATATTTACCAAATTATTGTCTCTAAAATGAACTTATAATTTAGGCAAGCTTTAAAAAAAAGTTAAGGTTGTAAGAACAACAAACAAACTTTACCTTTTAACAATAATAGCTGAGAACATTAATTGGAAGGTTCCACGTGCAGGAATGATGGAATTAACCAAGGAGAACCGCTTACATCATCGATAGAGGTACTTCAAACAGTTGTTCCAGTAGTTAAAACGTAGGTAGATGCAATATGCATGTGCGTATTTGTGGTATAAATACAACGGCGCGCGCACGAGCTACGATTTACGATCCTGACACATGTATTGTATAAACTAAACAACTCATGATGCTATTTTTAACTTAAGAATTCGGAAATATGAATTTTGTTAACTGTTTAAGGAAGATGATCAAATATTAGGGAATAAATATTTGAAATGAAATATATGTTTAAAAAGTTATAGAAAGATTTAGTTTAAGAGTTAATCTAATGCTAAAAAAATAAAGTGTTGACGACACTGCCGTTTTAGCAAACGCCAAAGCAAATGTGATTAAAGTAATTGCGGCAACACCTTAAAGTGTCCTTAACGTAGAAAATTGATTGCCGTAGCAGCAATAGACTCCGTGGCGACATTCCAATCAACGTGGACCTACCTTGTTTACATTGCTCGGTTTATATTAAGGAAAACTGCCCACAGCTCGTCTGGGGCACTCAATAAATCTAGAATTACTGAACATTGCGCGGTTAAGGTGCTAGCCGCCTGCTCAATAAGATTAACTAACTCAACTTATCCAGGTACCAACACCAGTTTTTACTTCTATTTCAAAATATTTATAAGCCTCAATTTTCAGTAAATAAATGTGGTTGCACTATTCCGAGATTAACGCCAGTGGAAACAGCCTATCGAATGGATAAAACATTAAATCGTGCGGTTACACAAAAACATGGAACGCAAATTAAATAACTAAATCGATGTTTTTTTACTGGGTGTTTTTACGTTCCATAAAAACAACGAAATCTGAATATTAAAATATAGTTCAGGTGTTGCCAAATCGTAACGAATCACAACAAAAAAGTTTCCGACTGAGAAATCTGTTTGAGGTCGAAGTTGTATTGCTCTACATAGATCCTACCATCTATATTTTTTAAGGTCTCAACTGTTTTTAAAATAATTGAGTTGAACGAATATGTAAGGACAAAGTGGAGAGCAATGGAGTTTAAATGTTGGAATTAGCATTTCTATTGTTAGAATGTTTAGCGGCAAATCACGTCTTACACTTTAGCAAATCACAATAGAGTTGTGTGTAAGCTTGAATATCCTTGACTGGAAGCGTAAATCATTCGGTTTGTTGACGTTTAGTTGCTAACGGTTTGTGCAAACGCGAATCTATTCGCGCAACTCCAAATTACTATTATCTTAAATATTATACATGCACATAATATTTCAAAAGTTTGATTGTCTCTTATGTTAAATAGTTCTTACTTTAGTAGTAAACATTACAACGAATTCTGTAGTATTTCCTAATAATATCGAATTAAAATTATATTAAAATTATTTAACTTAAAAGTGGTTTTTTATGCCATAACTTAAATCTCAATCTCGAGGAACATGGTATTTTTCAACATTAAATTAATTCTGCCAAAGCTCCCGGCTGCTTAAGGCTTCTTGTCCATGAAATTATTTTGGAGTAGGCACATTCGTGGGAAACCTTAAAAATAATTTGTTCTCCGAGTTTGAGTGAATCAGATGAAAGCCTAGTACTGCAACAAATCTGGTTTTTCTCGTTAAAGCTCTCGGAAGTTCTTTTAGATTAGATTCTCTCGGTGCTGTGAGTCTGTTTTCGTATCGAATGTAAAGATACGATAGACTTAGCGACTACTAAACTATGCAACCCTCTTAGCCAGCATTTTACACCCTATTTACTATTATAGTATTATCCTTAAATTTTACAAATATTGTTTAACTAAACTATAATTGTATAATTTCCGAAAAGAGTTTTTTTCCTCTAGCTTTTTTCTCTCGGTCCACGGTTAGGTAAAGTCGAAGTTTGTAACATTGACGTTTATTATGTATATGTTACATTCTATGATGAATAAAAGAATTTTGATTTTGATTTGATTAACAAATACTAAAATTGAAGAATAATTATCTACATAGTCCCTTCTAAATGAATTCATTTATTAACAGTCTTTGAAAAGTACAAAAATAAAGTTTTCAAGGTAACTCTTGCAACAGGAAAACGAATGTTGAGTGTCTCGATAATTTGTTGTTTGCATTTTGCCTAAGTGGTTTCTAGGAATATAATAATATATGTTGTATTTACTTAGCAAGAATAACTTATTGAACTATACCGTATTAAGATTTGTGCAGAGCGGATATCTTAAACTTATTATTTTTAAATAATCAAGCCAAAACAATATTTAGGCAAAAATTACACCAACAAGGTCTTTATTTCCCTTGTATTTTTAAGTATACCGCTCTTACATAGTAACATTGGATTAGGTAGCATGAAAAATACTGACATTAGGGTGGCCACTACTCTACAAGAACCACGTCATAGGCCCTTAAAAGTCGTTTCCCAAAACTCTGGTTCTAGAAGAATATGGGCTGCAAAGTGCATATTCATCACACGAAGGAAGAAGACATAGTTACTTACAAGCTAACTTAAACTTTGACAGTAAAGGTACTCGTACATTATATAAATACGTAATAAGTAGGTAAGTCAACAAAAGTTAAACTCCTTATAACTAAATAACGAAGTTATTTTATTAAAGAACTGCTGTTACTGAATGGTGTCGGTGTAAGTATTATAATGTAGTACACGTGCAGGTAATTTTCTTAGTGCTGGGAGTGCGTCATGGAGGAATTCCTAGACATTTATCATCTGTAGACCATAACATATGAATTGCTATAAAGTAAGACTAGACTGATTGGCTGTAAAGAACAAAATACGTTTCATACAAACAAATGAAATATGAAACGAATTCGAATTGAACAGCAGACACATTCAACTTACTGAAAGTTGATTTAATTATCTTCATAATGCCATTCGTCCTCATAAATATTGTTTTTACATTGTAACTGACATTTCAAAAGGAAATAAAAACGTTCAACACGTCTCATTGTTCCATTCTGCCTCAAAAAGCGATTTTTCCGAACGAACTTTTGTCGTACCCTGAGCAGTCCAATACGCAGACTCGTGCAAACCGCTGGACCGGTGAAGCGTAAACGACTGACAATGTTGCATTTTTATAACTGCCTTCCCCCCGGATCACGCAAGCTTGCAGACGTGTTTTTGGAGAATAGTTCTTTTTTATTTTTAATAATAGTTTTCACCAAATTTTAATAAATTTAAAAACACTAAAGTACCAGGCGCGCATCAGTTGCAAGAGCAACACTTGGTCAGAAAAGGACAGCTACAACTGAGACAAATACATTTCGAGGGTACGTACACCTAATAAGTCACTGTCACATCAATGTCAAAGTTAACGTAACTGTCACTTGAAGTTGACAACCCATCAAACAGAACATAGACCAAAAGTTGCATATGCTTTGCAGCCTGACAACTTCTTAAATAAAATAGAACAGATAGAGAATTATTAATTTGGGGTATAAATTTCACATCTAAATTTTTACTATAAAAATATGTCTTTAAAACGCACACCACCTGGAACCCCAAGTATGAATCCTACCAAATCAACATCAAGCTTGCTAACTACAATGCGCCACGAATTTGCAACTAACTTAAGAAAAGCCTCTGTATCACTTGAAGATATTGCTTTAACTAATTCTAAGAGATCGAAACGAAAACATGATACCGAAGAGGATTTACAAGACACACATACCATTGAAACGTTAACAAGCATGCTTAAAAATCTTGCATCGTCATTTGAAAAAAGTTTTGACTCCTTAGATATGTCTATGAAGCAAATATCGGAGCAATCTATAGATATGCAGACAAACCTAAACTTTATTAATGAAAAATATGACAAATTATTGAAGGAACTGGAAAAAATTGATGAAGAGCGCACTATAGATAAAAAAAGAATTAAAGAGCTTGAAGGGAAGATTGAGATAATGGAGAGAAGATCTAGAGCTTCCGCAATCGAAATACGCAACGTTCCCAAATCCACGAACCCAAAGAAAAACGAAAATAAAGCTGAATTATGTGAACTTATTCTTAATTTGGCCAAAGCTGTAAACTGCGATTTGAAGGAGTTTGAAATAAGGGATGTGTACAGAACACGTACCAGGAATGACAATGTCATGCCGATAATACTGGAACTTACGGCCGTTGTTAAGAAAGAACAGCTTCTTAGTGACATAAAAGAGTTTAACAAGCTTAAGTCAAATTCTGAAAAGTTAAATTCGAATCATTTAAAAATACCAGGCGCTAGTAAACGTATCTTTACTTCGGAGGCACTAACAGCCCAAACACAGAAACTTTTCTTCAAAGCGCGTGAATTTGCTAAAAACAGTAACTATTTATTTTGTTGGACATCCCGAGGTGTGGTTTATATGAGAGAAAACGAAAAACAGCCCTTTTTTCGTATTGATTGCGAACTTGACTTACAGCGACTTAAGTCTAAACAATGAGTCTTATTTTATATTTGGTTATCTTTTTAATATTATTTTTATTTTTTTCTTATCATGCTTATATTATTGCCTGTATACTCATTGCATGCATTGTTTTTTGATATTTTACTTTACATTACCAATCTCGATATTTTTATTACCAATCTCGATATTTTTATTACCAATCTCGATATTTTTAATACTGTGCCTAATTTGCTTTATATCCAATCATTATTTCTCAAGTTTAATAATCCTTAAGGCCTCAAACATCACACCAAAAAACAAATCCTACAATACACACTTCACTGAAAATATTACTTCTCACCGACAATTTACTTATCTTCATTACTCATCACTAATGTGCGTTGGTCCTCTACAAAAGTTATACAAATCAAAACAAAAAACAAAAAAACTGTCCACACTTATAAAGCTCGTTATAAAACAATATCATATTTAATATGAATATTAATACATTAAATACTTTAAATAAGGAAATCGATAATTTCCGCGAATTTGCCTCCTTCTACTGTGCACCGCACGAGTGTTCTTTATACGTTGATCTTTGTATAAATCACCTTAAAATCTTTCATGTTAATATTAGAAGCGTAAACAAAAATTTTGACGAACTCACGGTTTTTTTATCTAGAATAGACACTGATCCAGATATTATTATTCTTACTGAATGTTGGCTTGCCAAGGTGGTTAATCTGCCAGTTTTGAGTGGCTATAACTCATATAAATCTACTGCACAAAACCAGAATGATGGAGTTATCATCTTTGTAAAGCTCGGTTTGCCTTTTGATGTGAAAGTAGCTAACTTGTGCGATGCCAGTGGCCTCTTGCTTACTTACAATAAAAACATTGCCGTTGTTGCTGTGTATCGCTCTCCTTCGGTCAAGAACGTTGAGCATTTTTTAAACTCGTTAAACGATATTTTAATATCATTGGCTAATTATGACACAATTACCGTAATAGGAGACATAAATATTAATATTTTGGCAGAAAATTCAGAGCCAAAACCTGAAACTTATCTAAATCTCCTTGCCTCTCACGGATTAATACCAGCACACTCTCTTATCACACATGATAGAAGTTGCTTAGATCATGTGATGATCCGAAGTAGTAAGAAGGTAGTGACGCTAGTGTTTGACTCCTTTTTCACAGATCATGCCCCAATTCTCACTTGCATTGATCAAACCAAGAGACCTAGTCAAACAAGAATCAGTTCTCGTCTGAACTTTGATAATGTTATTGAACAAATTGGCCTTGTGGACTTTTCTGACATACTTAACCTAAGTGATGCAAATACTGCCGCAAACCTCTTGGTAACCAAGATATCTAACGTTATTAGAGAAAACACTAAGGAGTTCATGTTCTCATGTAGAAAGCAGGTTGTGAAACCGTGGATCACACCTGGACTCTTGCGATGTATACGAAACCGTGATCGTTTACATATTAAATTTAAAAAAGACCCAACAAATGAAACAACTAAAATCACTTATCTCAGATACCGAAACTACTGTAACAAGCTATTAAAAAAATTAAAACGAATTCATGAACAATCCCAACTACAGAAAGCTAAAAATAATACAAAGGCTACGTGGAAGGCCATTAAAAACATAACAAACATGCAAGCAAAAGCAATGCCAGCAAAAGAACTGTTGAGCCTTTCCGATGAACATAGGTCTTCCTTAAACCAGGTAAATAACTACTTCATCAATATTGGTAATAGCCTTGCTTCTAAAATCCGTCCTAGTCACCCCTTGCCGATTAATTCTGATCCTCCACTTTCAAGTGAGAATCTTGCCGGCACATCTATGGCTCTACTGGAAACAGATGAAGCCGAAGTCCTAAGAATCATTATGGGTCTACGCTCTGATAGTGCTGTAGGTTGCGATGGAATTTCTTCATCCATTTTGAAATCAGCTAGTAAATTTCTTGTGCCTGTACTAACCCACATCTTCAATCTGTGTCTCTCATCGGGGGTATTCCCAAACGTCTGTAAAAAGGCTCTTGTGCATCCTATACATAAGGGTGGGGACAAACATGACGTGGGTAATTATAGGCCAATCTCAGTTTTAACTTCCCTGTCGAAGATCCTGGAAAAGATTTTAAATACGAGACTTTTTGGCTATTTGGAAAAGTTCAATATATTATCAAAAAATCAATATGGGTTTAGGAAGGGTCTGTCCACCGAAGATGGGGTCATGGCACTAACGGAGTTCATAGCAAAAAACATTGATAAAAGAACCAAAGTGGTTGGGACTTTCCTTGACCTCTCAAAGGCCTTCGACACAGTGTCCGTACCTATCTTAATTAAGAAAATGGAGAAAATTGGTATAAGAGATCAAAGCCTCAAAATTTTTCAAGATTTTCTCACTGGACGAAAACAGTGTGTCAAATTAGGCGACATAACAAGTGACGACCTCCCTTTGCGCTATGGTGTCCCGCAGGGCAGTGTTCTCGGACCTACTCTATTCCTAATTTATATAAACAGCCTATGTCAAACTACCCTCCCAAACTGTAAGATAATAACTTATGCCGACGACACAGTTTTGCTTGTGCATGGGGACACTTGGGAACATGCCCGCAGCTTAACTGAAGACGCCCTACGGTTTGTTGCTAAATGGCTCTATGACAATCTACTTACGCTTAACGTTAGTAAAACCAAATTTATAACTTTTTCCGCTTCAGTTACTTCCCAGCCAAAGGAATCGTTTAATATCAAAATCCACGATTGTGACAAGCCTGTCCAAACTTGCTCTTGTTTACCGCTGACTCGTGCTAATGGCATAAAGTATCTCGGAGTTCATCTTGATAGCACTCTCACTTGGATTTCGCATATAGAAGCCGTGACTTGCCGTATACGTAGAGTTATACCCATCTTGAAGTTGAGGAACTCAGCTGACCTGAAAACTCTAAGGATGGTATACTACGCTCTCGCACAATCAATCATATAATACTGCATCCCGGCTTGGGGTGGAGCAGGGGAGACACATCTTCTTAAACTTGAAAGGGCACAGAGAGCTGTTTTGAAAGTTATGACAAGGAAGCCCTTTCGATATCCCACGACTCAACTATTCGCTGACTGTGAAGTTCTTACTGTGAGACAGCTCTATGTGCTCCACTCGATGCTGCGTAAGCATTCAACGCTCCCTTTCGATTGTACGGCGAACCGGCGTAGAACCTTCAGAGTCTGTCCTGCTGTTCCCCACCGAACCGCTCTTGCAGGAAGACAATATTATGTACGTAGTCCATGTTTGTACAGTAAAATAAATAAAATACTGAGTATTTATAAACTTGCATCAAGACAATTTAAAGTTACTCTTAAAAACTGGTTGCTAAAGCTAAATTATTATGAAACGGAGGACTTGCTGAGGGTAACGCGTTAGGTAAATATTGTTTATTTACTTACCTGTTTATATTAAAAAATGGGATCGTCCACTACCATGCAAAATGCATTGTGCACACACGCGCACCACTTACATTAAACTCACACACCACACCACATTACACACACATACACACGTGAATCATACACTCAAACATACAATAAATACACAACTCACCCCTTGCAAATGTAAGAGATTGTAATTATTTACTGAACCAAGGATTTATATTTTAGAGTAAGGGCACACTTATATGTAATGTAAGTTAAATCATTGTATTTTTAATTATTGTTTTTTATTTGAATTTTGTTTTTTTAAGTTAGTTAGTTAGTTTTCAATAATTGTTTGGCAATTTAATTAAGATCAAAATGAGGAAGAATTAGCGCCTGTCACACAGTTTCACTAGAAACTAGTATCGGCGTTAATGATCCCTATCTTTAAATATAATAAAGCAACTTTTATTTATATAGAGTATTGATAAAGATAAATTGTACATTGTATATTGGTCAATAAAATTATTATTATTTTTCTTTATACGTTTATATTCTCCCTTGGTTAGAGGATTTAAGTTAATAGATAGGACATGCGGGCCTCAGCCAAGCTTGTCCGTTTCTACATATGTTGGAACGTGAGTGATGACGTTGATGATGTCGCAAGGAATTTGCGTGTGATGCGACAAGTGTTAAGAATACTTGCTTTTTGTAGAAGAAAGAGAGTATACTTTTGCATGTTTAGAAGATTTAAATTAGTCGGTAAAGTTTTAGGGACGACTCCAGTGGTTGAAATAATGATTGGGACGATGTGAACCCTATCTACTTGCCATTGGGTTTTTAATTCGATCGATAAATCCGTATACTTCGACATCTTTTCTGTATGTGTAGACAGGAGGTTGTGTGTGTTACATACAGCAATGTCAATAAGGAATGCAGTTTTATTTGTTTTATCTAAAACGGTTATATCAGGTCTGTTATAATGAATGGTTTTATCGGTAATAATTGTTCTATCCCAGTATAGTCTGTATTGATTATTTTCTAAAATAGTGTTTGGTTGGTATTTATAATAGGCAGTAGTTTGTGTGATTAATTTGTATTGAAATGCTAAATTTTGGTGAATGATGGCTGCGACCTGATCATGCCTATGTTTATAGTCCGTTTGGACGATGGATTTGCACGCTCCAGTAATATGCTGTATGGTCTCGGAGCTGCTATGGCATCGCCTACATAGGTCAGTTGGTAGATTGGGTCTGCGTATGATATATTTCTGATAGTTCCGCGTATCTATCACCTGGTCTTGAATGGCTACCATAAAAGCCTCTGTCTCGGGGAAGAGTTCACCTCGCCGTAGCCATGCGTTCGACGCGTCCTTGTCGACATGAGGTTGGCATAAATCGGCTCGGTGTCTCCCGTGCAGAGACTTTTGTGCCCAATTATTAATTTTAGTTTGTATGTCAGTGATTTTTTCATTTATTTGTATATTACTATCGTGTAAATTGAGAGGGGTAAATTTAGTGTCTAGAGTAATAATATGTTTGTGTAATTGTGATGTATCGGCTTTGTTGTAAAAATATTTTCTTAACGAGGTGATTTGTTTATTGTGTAAGTTTTTGATGTCAATCAGGCCAATGCCGCCCTCCCTTCGAGGTAATGTTTGTCGTTGTGTGCACGATCGAGGGTGGTGCTTACGGTGTGTCGTCATATGTGTGTTTACAATACGTTGTAATTTTACTAGATCTGTTTGTGACCATTTTACTATACCAAAAGAATAGGTTAAGACAGGTATTGCATATGTATTAATTGCTTTAACAATGTTGCAGGAATGTAGGTGAGATTTGAGTATGCTATTTAATCTAAATTTAAACTGTTTTATGAGTTCTGATTTTGTAGTTTTGTGGTGAATCTGACGCGACTGGTGAAATCCGAGATACTTATAGGTATTGTGCTCATCCATCGGTTCAATAGTCTCGCCTGTGTCTAATATGTAATAGTCAGGTTGAACTTTACCTCGATTTATAGAATTAATTTTGCACTTGTCTACGCCAAAGTGCATGTGAATGTCTGTTGAAAAAGTTTGTGTTATATCAGCTAAATCATTTAAATCGGTTTTATTATTTGCATATAGTTTAATGTCATCCATATACATCAAGTGTGACAGAGTGTGACTGGAATTACTGGATTTAAGGTCTAACCCAACCTGAGATGTGTTTAATAACTCAGATAACGGATTGAGGGCGAGACAAAACCAAAGAGGGCTTAACGAGTCACCTTGGAATATCCCTCTTTGAATTTTTATTGCATCTGATGATAATGTTGAATTGTTATGTTTTAAGTGTAGTTGTGTTTGCCAAAGCTTCATTACTTCTTGTAAAAATACTATCAGGTGGGGATGAATTTTATAATGTTTTAAAACATACGTGAGCCAGCTATGGGGAACAGAATCAAAGGCTTTTTTATAATCTATATACATAGTGTGCATATTTTGTTTGCTGGTGAGTTTTTGTTTCATAACTATTGCATCGATGGTGAGCTGTTCTTTACACCCTTGACTGTTTTTTCTGCACCCTTTTTGCTGTTCAGTGAGAATGTTATATTGATTTAGATGTTTGTATATCAATTCGCTAATACACCCTGTAAGAAGTTTATAAAATTTTTGAAGACAGGTGATGGGACGAAAATTTGACGGATTTGTGGTGTCCGAGGCTTTGGGTAGCATGTATGTGATTCCTTTTGCTAAAAAAGGCGGTATGGTGTTTGGTGATTTTATGAACTGACATATATGGCTATGAATAAATGGATGGGTACTAGAAAACTTCTTGTACCAGAAGTTGTGAATGTTATCAGAACCGGGTGCCTTCCAGTTATGTGCTCGATTAAGGATGTTTATGAATGTTTCTACTGGAATATTATCTAGCTGCATTTCACCAATATGTGATGTATCTGGTAATTTTGGTATCCATTCCGCACTATTATTGTGACTAAGGGGATTTTCCCATACACTGGCCCAAAAATGTTGAATTTCATGTAATGAAGGTGGCCTAGAGTTGTTATTTTGAGATATAGGGGAACGCAGTTGTCTATAGAATTGTTTTTCATTGTTTCTGAAGTTTGAATTTTGTTTCTTACGTTCTGTACATAAAAGATATCTTTTGAGTCTTGTAGAAGTTACATTTAGTTTTTGTTTTAAAGTATCCAGAAATTCTGGTAACTGAGTGTTAGGATTTTCGTGTGATGAGTGTGTCTGATAATTTTGAACTATGTATTCGACTGTTGCACATACCCTTGGGTTTCTATTTCCTAATATGAATTGTGTTAGTCTACCTATTTCTCTTCTATATTTGTCTACCTTTTTTTCTAGTCTTCTTTGCCATGCAGGCTTTCTGTATCTTTTATTTGTGCCTAATGAGACTGTAAATTTTGTTCCGTTTACAAGTGCAGCAGTGTAAGCGGCTGTATAAATTATAGTGTGAAAGTCTTCAAACGTTTGATCATGGTTTAGTAGTTTAGGTATAATTTTGGTATCAATATACAATATCGTTTGTGATAGTTTTTTAGATGATTTTTGTTTTGGTATAAAGGGACGGGTTTCTGGGTTAGAGTTCTTAAATTTCTCAAGTGTTTCGTAAAACTTTACTTCAATGTTATCGTCTAAATCTAAATTGTTAGTTGGTTGTATTGGTTCGTGGTCCGCATAAATATTTATATCATTTGGGAGAGGTTCTGTTTGCAAACTGTTACTATTTTCTTGTATAATTGTTGACTCGGTATTGATTGTGAATTCGGTATTTGATGCTAAATAATTGGCTACTTCGGTTCTAATTTCATTCATTCTAATTTCATCAACCATTTTATTTTTGAAAATTATACGTCGTTGATCAGCTATTCGCTGTTCTGTAATATGTGCTAACTGAGGATGTTTATTTAAGAAATTTTGATGTAATTTTTGACGATATGCTGTTTTATTTCTTTCAAGATCAGTCACTTCTAAATAACAGCGAACGATATCTTCATTGATCTCATTAGACCACCTCATTCTACTATTATTTTGATTTCCTGTTGATTGTGATGAACTTGTAAGTGTATTTAAGGATAAACTACTAGCGGGTTGAATTAAACTAGATGTTTCTAAGCTTGATGCAACTTCTGTTCTTATTTGGTCACGTATTTCTAGTGTTAAATAATGTTTCTTGATGATTTGTCGTCTTTGATCGCCTATTCGTTGCCGTGAAGCTTGCATTTCGGGAAATTTATTTGTAAATTCTTGATGTAGTGTGCCTAGGTAATTATTTAAATTTGTTGTTTCACATTTTGTCACTATCAGATATGTGCGCCACAGAAAACTGTTATGTTCAAAAGTCCATTTTTTCCGCGCACGAGATGTAGCAGCAGTGAGTACAGAAATGTTGGCATTTGCCGACTGTACAGCATCAACTGTTAGTTCCGATATACAAGATGATGATGAAGGTGAAGAGTTATGGGATCTAAAAAGACTATGTATAGACGATGGAGATGGGATATTAGAGAATAAAGAATGAGGTGACAAGGTGGAGGAATTTTCGTTATGAAATAGCACTGGCGATGATGGCGAGAAAGTCGCGTGTATTTCATGTTCAGGTGCGTTCCTAACTTGAGCCTGGTTACTGCTCGTTGCAGAAAACGTAGTTACAGGAAGACGTTTTCGTAAATTATATTTTTGGTTATAGTTTGACATTTTTCATAGTGTTCCCACGAGTAGCTAGGGAATTTGTTAGTCGATCTCGGCAGAGCCCCGCTTGCCTCGATAAGGACTGGCTTACAAAGTAAGCTACACCTGGAGTTCGCCCTGGCTCCAGGCGTGGCACGCTCACGACCGGGCACGCCCCCGGCCACGCATCCCTCGGCACGGCAGACCTTGGATTGGCGTTAAGGAAATGGTTTAGGATAATGAATAATATGAAAGAAAGAAAAGGATTAAGGTATAGGAATATAAGGTAATGGAGGAAATGGAGAGTGAGTTTGGAACCGTTAGTTTGGAAAGGGTAATAAGAATTACTAAGTTGTTATTTGTATATGACAGTACCATGCTTTCCGTAAGCCCCCCTACCGCGGCAAGGTGGTTCCCCAGGGGGGTTATTATTATTATTATTATTTTCTTTTTATTTATATTTTTTTCTCCTTTAAGGGGGGATTTTTTATTCTCTTCTGTGCGAGCTATTAAGCCAGGCGCTTCAGAGAGGTGCTTGAGTATTTTCAGATTGGATTTGTGCTAATGGTGTTAAAAATTTGCGGGTTATGCGACATGTATTTAGAATGACTGCCTTTTGCATTAAGTAAAGTGTGTTATGTGGCAGATCTATTACACTGAGACTAGTTTTTAGGGTCTTGGGTACGATTCCAGTTGATGAAATAACGATGGGGACCGTATGAACTGTGTCTGCTCGCCACTGTCGCTTGATTTCTATTGCAAGATCTTGATATTTGTTTAGTTTGTCATTTATTGTTTTTTGTACATTATTTGTGTTGGGAACTGCAATATCTATAAGGTAAATGGATTTATTAACTTTATCATACAGGGTAATGTCTGGTCTATTTGCGGATATAGTACGGTCTGTTATTATGGTACGATCCCAGTACAATTTGATTAAGTTATTTTCAAGGACAGTGTCGGGCTTGTATTTATAGTAGGGCATCTTTCTGTCTACGAATTTATATCGGTGTGCAAGATGTTGGTGAACAATGGCCGCAATTTGGTCATGTCGGTGCTTGTAGTCCGTCTGAACTAGAGCTCTACAAGCACCAGTGACATGCTGAATTGTTTCACTTGCAGAGTTACATCGTCTGCAAACGTCAACTACACAATGTTCTTTCAGAATAAACTTTTTATAGTTCCTAGTGTTTATAACCTGGTCCTGGATTCCTAATATGAACGCCTCGGTCTCTGGGAACAGTTCTCCTTGTTTCAGCCACGCGTTCGATGCGTCTTTATCGACATGAGCTGCTGTGAGATCTGCAAGGTGTCGACCGTGAAGCGATTTTTCTCTCCATTGTGAAAACTTCTGCTCTTTAGAGACTATTGTTTCATTGGGTTGCGGTTGGCGTGAGTGCAGATTAAGAGGAGTAAGATTTTTATCTAATTCTACTATGAGGTTGTGTATTTCTGAATGTTCAGCTTTAAAATGAAAATATTTACGCAGGTTGGTTATTTGTCGGTTATGTAGGTTTTTTATGTCGACCAGACCGCGGCCACCTTCTTTTCGAGATAAGGTTAATCTTTGAGTACAGGATTTAGGATGGTGCTTGCGATGTTTAGTCATGGACGTATTAATTTTTCTCTGGAGATTTATCAAATCTGTATTTGACCAACGAATAACACCGAAAGAGTAGGTCAGCAGTGGGACAACATACGTATTTATAGCTTTGATGAGGTTGCGTGAGTTTAAGGCCGATTTCAATATTTTATTTAATCTGGTTTTGAATAGAGCTGATATTTTATCTTTTGTGGTTTTATTATTTATGATTTGCGCCTGTTCAAATCCTAAGTATTTATATGTACCTTCCGGCCCTAAAGATTCAATCTCCTCGCCAGAAGTCAACGTGTAAGAATTTGGGACGACTTTTCCACGGGTTATTGATTGGATTTTGCATTTTTCAACGCCAAACTGCATTCTAATGTCTATTGAGAATTTTTGGGTGATATCAGCTAGCTTATCTAGTCCAGTTTTACTGTCTGCGAACAACTTAATATCATCCATGTAAAGTAGATGAGAAAGACGATGTTGACTTCTATAATTATCTAAAGAGTAACCTGAATTTGAATCTTTTAATAGCTGTGAAAGAGGGTTAAGAGCTAAGCAGAACCAAAGTGGGCTGAGGGCGTCACCTTGAAAAATTCCTCTTTGAATGCGAATTGGTTCCGATGTAATAAACGTATCTAATTCTTTTAATTTTAGTTTCGTTTGCCATGTATTCATAGCACTTTTTAAAAATGAAATTAAAGTAGGGTGAATTTTATAAATTTTTAATACTTCAATTAACCAGCTATGAGGAACAGAGTCATAGGCCTTGCAATAGTCAATAAACATTGTATAAATACTACTTTTTTTAATATGTGCCTGTTTCATAGCTATAGTATCTATAATTAGCTGTTCCTTACAGCCTCTACTAGCTTTTCTACATCCCTTTTGTTCTTCAAAGAGAAGATTGCTACGTTCTGCGTGCATGTAAATACAGTCACTAATGCACGAAGTTATTATTTTATAAAACGTTTGTAAACAAGTTATTGGACGATACTTACTTGGGTCATTGGAATTTTTATCTTTAGGAATCATAAAAGTTACTCCTTCGGTTACGAAATTAGGCATTAGATTGGGTGATTTAATAATTTCGTTAATGTGATTGTGTATATAAGGATGAAGATATGTAAGTTTCTTAAACCAAAAGTTGTGAATGTTGTCCGTACCTGGAGTTTTCCAGCTATGGGTTCGTTTTATAACATCCTGCAATAAATCTGGAGAAATTAAGTCAAAAGGCATTTCAGAAATATTAGATTGTTGTTGTTCTATATCTTTAAGCCAGTCAGCATTTTTATTATGTTCTTGTGGGTTTTCCCAAATTTGAGCCCAAAAATCTTTCAGTACTTGAGGTGAAGGAAATGTGGTTTGTGTATTCAAGTTTTGTTGATTTTGGGAAATGCTTCTATAAAACTGTTTTTCAGCATGCAAGAACTTAGCATTTTGTTTTTTACGTTCAGTGCATGATATGTACCTTTTGAGTCGGCTGCTAAGTGCATTAAGTTTTTGTTTTAGGGTGTCAAGATACTCCTGTATATGATTATTTTCATTTTCGTATGTGGCGTGTATTATGTACTTGGTTTTAATTTCTGCAATGCTTTTTATTATTTTCAGATTTCGGTTCCCCCGTATGTATTGTGTTGTGTGACCTATATAATATCTGAGTTTTGTTATTCTTTTTTCCAGACGCCTCTGCCAAGGGGGTTTACATGTTTTTCTGTTTCGCTTGTCAGTATTAGTGTTTGATGTTTTAATTTTACTACCGTTGCATTCGGCTGCTGTATACGCGCTTACATATATAAATGTGTGGAGAGTTAAGAAATCTATCTCAGAGGTAATATGATTAGGCAAAACAAAGTTATTCAGACAGTCTAATATAAATGATAGTTTTCTTGAACATTTTTGTTTTGGTATTGGGGGTCTCATTGTGGGTTCAGTATTAATAAATTTTTGAAGATTTACTTCGAATTGGTGTTTTATGTTTTCAGTGTTTATGCTAGGTAGATTATAATTTGTCGATAAAGCGAAATCATTAGATTGTATACTTTGCAACTCGTTTATTTCGATAGAATTAGGCTCTATGGCAGCTGTATATAAAGTACTGGATTCAACTCCTGTATCTTGGCTTGTGTTTAGTGTTTCATTTGTTGAATGATGTTCTAAACTTAATAAATCGTCTTCAGCCTTTTGTTTAATTACATCTAAATCAGCTTGCGGTATTATTTTACGCGATATCACACTTCTGGCCTGTGTTGCAAGTTTATTTCCATCTAAATTACAAAACTTTATATTGCAAGCATTTCTGTCAGTAAAAAGTTGTTTTAGGTTTTTGATATAACCGCCTCCCTTAGCTCTGGCAAAGAAAAAACAGTAGAGTAATTCTTTTTGTTCCTCTAAGGTCCATTGAATCCTAACACTGCTACTATCTGTGTTGGTATGATGTAAATTATGAGAAGCCTGCGTAGTTGTAGTTGACGTTTGGGTGATTTCTGCTTGAACCTCGGTATAAATTTTCTCAATTACGGTATCTGGTAATAATTTGTTTCGTATTATGGCCCGCCGTTGATTACTTATATGTTGTGGTGTTGCTATTACGGTCGGAAATTTTTGAGAGAATTTTTCATGAAGAGGTGTAATGTAATTTTTTGTATTTGTGTCTAATGTTGTTATTTGTAAATATGTGCGCAATATGAATTGGTTCATTTCTGATGTCCATTTTCGGCGCGTTCTTTTGCTTAGGTTGGGAACAGGTGTATTAGCTGAATTAGCCTCCTGAACAACATCCGTAAGCATTGAATCTGTTTCAGATACAAATGACGACACACTTGGTGGTCTGTAGGATGACTGGGCATCTGAATAATCATCCGCGAAATCATCTTGGTTTCTTTCAATTGAAGACGCAATTGAGACAAGGCGTCTTCTGAGGTTATACGTTTTTTTTGTTAAATTTAAATTTTCCATTTTGTTCCCACGAATAGCTAGGGAAATATCGTGGTCCATCTCAGCAGAGCCCCGCTTGCCGAGACAAGGGCTGGCTTACTATGTAAGCTACACCTGG
This sequence comes from Emmelina monodactyla, assembly GCA_916618145.1. NCBI lineage: Eukaryota > Metazoa > Arthropoda > Insecta > Lepidoptera > Pterophoridae > Emmelina > Emmelina monodactyla. The sequence goes on from OU745303.1 coordinate 6,085,114, forward strand.
AGTTCGCCCTGGCTCCAGGCGTGGCACGCTCACGACCGGGCTCGCCCCCGGCCACGCATCCCTCGGCACGGCAGACCTTGGATTGGCATATAAGGGATAAGATAGTAAAGATAAGGAAAAAGGAAGGAAAAGGGAAAATAGAGATTTTGGAATGGGATTGGAACCGTTAGTTTGGGAAGGGTATTAAGATGATATTAAATATTCCAGTACCTTGCTTCCCGTAAGCCCCCCTACCGCGGCAAGGTGGTCCCACAGGGGGGTTATTATTATTATTATTATTATCATAGGCCCTTAAAAGTCGTTTCCCAAAACTCTGGTTCTGGAAGAATATGGGCTGCAAAGTGCATATTCATCACACGAAGGAAGAAGACATAGTTACTTACAAGCTAACTTAAACTTTGACAGTAAAGGTACTCGTACATTATATAAATACGTAATAAGTAGGTAAGTCAACAAAAGTTAAACTCCTTATAACTAAATAACGAAGTTATTTTATTAAAGAACTGCTGTTACTGAATGGTGTCGGTGTTTCTTATTCTAAATTATAATAAAATAATACTTAAGTATTATAATGTAGTACACGTGCAGGTAATTTTCTTAGTGCTGGGAGTGCGTCATGGAGGAATTCCTAGACATTTATCATCTGTAGACCATAACATATGAATTGCTATAAAGTAAGACTAGACTGATTGGCTGTAAAGAACAAAATACGTTTCATACAAACAAATGAAATATGAAACGAATTCGAATTGAACAGCAGACACATTCAACTTACTGAAAGTTGATTTAATTATCTTCATAATGCCATTCGTCCTCATAAATATTGTTTTTACATTGTAACTGACATTTCAAAAGGAAATAAAAACGTTCAACACGTCTCATTGTTCCATTCTGCCTCAAAAAGCGATTTTTCCGAACGAACTTTTGTCGTACCCTGAGCAGTCCAATACGCAGACTCGTGCAAACCGCTGGACCGGTGAAGCGTAAACGACTGACAATGTTGCATTTTTATAACTGCCTGTATAACCTTTTTCATTCGATATTCAAAACTTTTTTTTCTTTATCATTACACCGGCCAGTAAGCAAAGGTTAACAGCGCATACTGTCCCGGTAGGTAATTATTTGAATTTATGAGCATGACTTATCAGACTTGTTTACACTGCGCTTGCACCTTGAAATCGCTGGCATTGTTGTGTGACTACGATAAATTATGTAATATCGGTGGCCGATCACTGTCGATGATAAATCGATGGATTAACTCGGTGGGAACGACACCTATAGAGAGATAATTCAAATTCGAAACTGTTGCAGACAAATGTAGCGTTATGGAGAACTTCATTGTACCCCGTAGTAGGAACTAAACTATTTAATACGATAAGGATATGTAGTAGAAAGTGGGTACGTATTTCTATTTTTTTTTATATATAAGCTTTAGGTTTCATGTGGGAATGGAAAGTTTTCCCGCGGTAAAAATTACCCTATGTGTCATTCTGATGTATAAGTATAACCTATATAACTGTATAATTTCATTAAAAGCCGTTCAGTACTTTTTACGTGAAAGAGTAACAAACATCCATACATCCACACATACTTAGAAACTTTCACGTTTATAATATAAATAGGATTTACTAAAGAAACTCCATATTTAAAATCGAAGTATTTGGGTCATTTGTCACATATGCATGTGCCTAAATTAACATTTTGCAAGTTGAACTCAAACCTCTATTAGGGATGTGGAGAAATATTTCAATGAAGAGTGCATACTTAATATTCTTTGATAGTAGTAAAACACTCGCATGGTAAGGGCAGTGAATGCAAGCAATGGTTTCCAGCATTATAATTCATGAATATTGATACCTTCTGTTGCATTCGTTACTTGTATGAAAGTAGGTATGTTCAAAGTGCCGCGGGTTTCCGTTAGGTCACTGTCGAGATTTTATGTGTTAACCTGGTATTAAATTATATTTATTGCGTGTATAATAATAAATGTTTTGTATTTCAGTTATTAGTATGTTTATTTTATGCATTAGAAGTCAATATCAATTTGATAAACCATAACCACACTAAAACAATAGTGAACGTTATTAATTAATACAAAAACAAAATTCATTAAGGGACTAGTAACTATGTTATGTTTGCGAACAATTGCTTGGGGAATTTTTAATTATAACAGACGCGTGCTAAATGCAGGTGTAAAGGCACCTGTAAACTTCAGGTGGTTCCCATCACGGCATTTGGTCAATTTGTAATTCAGATGAGCGAATGAGGCTGGGGTACTTTTTGCAATGAAATTTCAACGTAGCAGATGCCGAATTTTAAGCTTTTAGGTCGAAAATTTAAAGCTGTCGACAGATATTTTTCAAAGTAAGTACGATTAAAATTGAAATAATTACCTCATTCGCCATTGAAGCAATGAAGTATTTTTTGCGTACAAAACATATTTTTATTAGAAATTCTCTTTTTGTAATTAAATAATTAAGATAAAAATAGAGATTAACTTCTCTTCTTTAATGAGATAGTAGGTTAACTCCTTCCATAAGATAGTAGGATTAATTTTCAGTATAATACCTTTACCGCCCGATTTAAAACGCTTTATACCTTCCCACTTGCAACAGTTTCGCAGAAATATTAATAATAGCGCCGATATAAAAGAATTTATCTCGAAATAGCGCGAAATATTAAAATTCGAATTTCGTATGTTTCACGTCAACCGCATTCTTTGCATTTTGTTTTATGAAACAAAGTTTTATTTAACAATGAATTTATAATTTTACAACAATGTGTACGTCAGAAAAGAGATTATTTTTGTATACCTTTCAAGGTTTTCTAGTTACTATAAAGCAGCTTTACCTACGATTCTTGGTCGTGGTAAAATCATATAATTTAACGTGTCAACCTAAACGTGTTATATTAATTAAATGCGTGGAATAATAACATTCATTTACAATGAGTTATACAAAAGAAGGTTTATGGAATAATACATTTTCCTGGGCCCCTAGATAATATTAAATATTGTTTTATTATACAATAATGCGACATTTCATTTTAAACACTATGAAGAATGTATAATGCAGTGAAACTGTACTTTCAAAATAACACAGAGTAGGGTGACTCATTTTATGCAATTTTGTTAAATTCTGTAGATACTCGTACCTGTTTCAAATTGAAAGTTACAGAACTATACTTATACTGCATATGTTCAAAACGTACCTACCCGTGATTGTCTATCTTCCTCATTTATATTGTCACACAATAATAAACGAATTTTTAAGAAGAAAAAGTTTAAGAGCCTTACGTAATACTAAGATTACTATGAGTTTTGCTTGTTCTTATAACCTTTTTAACAGACCTGACAAAAGTCAAGTCATCAATACAAGTTGCTCGCATTGCAGACTGGACGGCCAGCAAAATTCACTTATTTTACCTTTTAATCAACACCTTAAAAATGTAGTGACGAGTTGAGAAACACCCTACTTATCAAGCAGTGCAATGACCCCCCATGACCTTTCCTTCCAATACAAACTGCAAAATAACATCCAACAGCACTTAATAAGGACATTTCTATACCGAGCAGATGCCTCAAGGTGCAAAGATAATACGGGCCCCAAATGCATCACGCATTTGTAAATGCTCCGTTTATCATTTGGTATTTTTTACTCATATAAACCGTTAATAACTACGGCTTGTCGAGTTGATATCAAGTTGGCGAACTGGTAATTAACATTTTTTATTGATATCGCAGCTCGTACGGGACTGCATTTTCATCCCGACGTTGAACCTTAAGCGGCGTCTCCGAAATTCAATTTGGAATTTAAAGCAACGAACGCACCAAGGAAGGTCAACGACGCCCTTTCCACGTCACACAGGATTCCTGAATATTACGTTATAAGTTACAAAGTGCCTTCGAACCAATTATATGGCTCTCAGGATATAAAATTGACGATACTTATATACTACTGCATTAATTATAGTACCGAAATCAATTTAAATTATAAATTCCGGTTTATTTTAATCTAGATATCGTCTGCATAATCAATTTGGCTCATGCAGTTTCCTACGGAAGCATCGCAGATTTATCTGGGCATCGATCTACCGTCAGACGAGTACTTGCGCTAGTACTCGGCCGACCATCTATCAGGCAAGTAACTCGCCGCAAGTACTCGACCATTTATACACATTGGCTGCATTACTCAACTTCTAAATTTAATCTTACAGCGAATCCGAATCAATTTGTATTGGGAGCTTCTGACCGAACTGAAAATATCTTACATTGTGTTTGCTGTAATTTTTTTAAATGCCATAAGTACATACTATAATGTAGTAAATAAAATTATTATGTAAACCTTAAATCGATACTTTATTTGTTTAAAAAATGATTTATCACAGCGAGACAGTTTGAGCGAAACGCATGGAACCAAAATGATATTAAGTAAATATTGGCATACGTTAACAAATACACCATATTTTAGCGGTGATCTATCTCCCTGAAGTTATTAACGCATCGCAGAACTGGGCCGTTACATTAGCCCCTTAAAACCCTATTTAAACTAACATATTATTAGCTACTATTTAATAACTACTAATAAGTAGTGAGGATTAGATAAATTTACATAGAATTTCTGTAGTCTATGATTAGGTTGCAGCCGTTCACTGCATTCTAGTACTGTTATAAGTTCTTTTCATAATAGCGACGGTTTACTTGTTTTTCTAGGCGAAAGCAATTAAGTTGTTGCATTAGTGGCGAGTTAGCTGTAGAAGCGACTGCGAGGCGACTTGGCTAGTGGGTGGCGCAGACCGTTAGTGACACTTTAAAACATCTGCCATTTATTTAATTATCTTTATAATAGAAAAAATATTTAAATAATATTTTTAGAGAGATTTGTAACTATAGAGTATAGAAGTACGCGATCTAACTAACTACTTTTATCAATTTTATATTCTTAAATCAGTTAAAATTGTATACAATATAAACTTTAATGAAACCGGAAAGACCAAGGTTTTCTAAAATATCAGCAAATTAGCATAACACTCGTAATTCTAACGAAATAATGTTAGTGTAAGGTTATTTTATTACCATGTTTAAGTACTAGAAATACTTAGTTGCCTACCTATTATTTTACGACTTCAGTTTACAATAACTATCTGTAAGCAAATATGCATAGATATGAGCTTCAAATGTCCTTATAAATAAACTTTGTAGGTATGTCTCAAATAAAAAACAATTAGTAAACTAAACATAGCGTTAGCTTTTCCGAATATCAATAACCTAAATTACAAACAATAACATAGCTAAAAATACATATTTCGAGATGCCATTTCCCGCTCGTGAAAAATAAGATAAAGCTACCTTACTCCTACGCAGATTCCCAACAAACAAGACTTTTCTTCGCAAATCATCAACGGCTAAAAATAACGATTTGTTTTCAACAAAAGAAGCTTTTCTACTCAAAGAGTGTTAGGAAGTCGCGCCCAGAACGTATTTCAATCATAACCTCATTTTGAACCTGTTTAATGTGACATACCGTTCCAAAAACGATATATTATACTAATATTTATATTTGGAATAAAAAAGCTTATGAAATTCAAATTCAATGGCCTCGATTTGTAATAGTAAGCGTTCAATAAAATTGGTTTTATTAATCATTAACATGAATTTAATATTCGTATCATTTCTGCAAGGTTTTTTTAAAGATAAAGTTGCGTAAATGTAAATTCAATAATACCTGTCTGTAATTATACATTGTATTTTTTCTTGGTAAGCGACTGTATTGCGGAGGACATTAAGTATTCTAAGTACTTACTCAAAAAAAGCTTCGTTCGTTTAAATAAGTCAATTCCTTTAAAATATAATACCTAACTGGTTGAATCTTTATGTAGGTACACTTCATTGCTCTAAAATAATATATCGTTTTTATAGCTTATTAACCGTGATTTTGCATTTATAGTAAAAATCTTGCATGCTCCGAATGAATTTCTCTGATAATTAGCTACTCCGTGAACAGGTATTTCTGGTTAGGGTAGGGTGGTGATGAGTACCATACATTTTAACCAATAAAGCTGATTTCTTTGTTGGTTCTCCAGGAGGTAAACGTTATTTTCATACACAATAGCTATTTAAGGTTGTAATATGAATACAAAAACGTAACACAGCATAATATAAATATAACGTATACCTACTTATATCTACGACTGCAAAATAACTTTGGTATTTAAATGTATTTAAATATGAGTAACCTAATTCGTTCCATCAATTTCATAGTAGGCAACAAAGTGACAGATGTTGTAAAATATTGATTTATTGATCTCAAGTTGATGAGTATTTTGAAATCAATCATTTGAATAGTTGGAATGGGATTCCTCAGTTCGATTAATATATCACACTCAATGTCACACGAAGAAGGGTCAAATCAAAATATTATCGCAGTTATTAAAGCGAAATAGAAATCAATTACGTGTATTCAATTAATTTTCAATAAAACACAGTTTATCTGGTAGTGTAATCAATGAATATTCCATTCATTTCAATAATTTGTGTAAAAATTAACTTCGTTATTCATGAATTAAAAAAGGAGGAACCAGGCATAGTGTGACTTGCCATGCCGCCATTACTATCGCGAATATTGTCTACAAATATATTTTTTTGGGTATAATATAAATATGGCGAGAAACCGTGAAGCTTAAGAATCGGTCCTATTCCTTTATGCACAAAGTACATAAAGTTTGATGAATGCAAGCTAAAACAGACTTTATGACAAACGCTGATCTGTGTGCGGTGCTCGGTTTTAGGCGTAGTAACGAAAACTAAGAAAGACGTTAAAAAAGACATAACATACTTACTTATTAAGATTTTAATACACACCTTTGAACATACCCACATTTTTCTATTTCCACACACAACTGACAATATTTTAATACTATCTTGTATATATTCTACCAGGGACGTATTTTAGATTTTTACACCCCGGGCAAAAATTATACGGCCGCCCCTCAAACTCTTCAACCTAAAAAAGGCAGTTTGCCATCTTTATTACCAATCTATTCTCTATCAACTTCAAAAAAAACTTTGCGCCGACACCGAAAATAGCCGACAGGCAGGAATACACATGCGCTCGATCACTTAGATACAGGTATTTATTTGTTGAAACTTAAAATAAATGACTTTTATAATAGTTCTACCCATGCAGCCCCGGATCTTCATTTTTTTTTAGGCGGGGCATAATCTGAAATATGCCGCCCCCAACCACTTTTATTTGTTTTAACCTTTATCATCTTTATAATTTCAGTTATCAGATGTCCACTAACAAATAGGCTTTCCGGAAATAATGCATCATTTGCTGTACTTTCCGTGTTATGCTTATTTATTTACAGATGTTTAGATATGAACGCGTAGGATATACAGGGTGTTTGCTGGGTGAGTAGCCAAATGAAAATGGCGGTTAGGCGATTCTATTAGCAATTTACTTCTACTTATTAAATTGCATTTTGGTTCAAGTTTAAGAATTTACAATACTTTTAAGATTTTCCTAACCACAAAAATAATTTTAATTTAAAGCCTAATACTGTCTTATTCAGATGCAATCATAAATTTATACCAATCATCTCACAAAAAGTAACAGTGGATTCATAAACTTCGTTGAACCAGTGGAAAAAAATGTAATGTCAACTTTGCTATGAAAAAAAAATACGAGTTTGAAAATTTCATTTGCTTTTAAAAACTTTTTCAGTTAATACACTTTATATCGAATCTCGAAAAAAATGATAAGTTAGTCCCCAAAGACGACTTATAAGGAAGGTACAAATCCGTTCAACTACCTATGTAAAAACTTCTGTCTCATTCTAACAAATCTTTAACAATTATGCTGTCTCATTTGACTCTCCCTTCACTTTTCCTGCCTCGAATAGAAGAGAATTAAGGATTTCCTGCTATCTCACACGTTTGACTCCGGTCCGCGCAGATTTTCGGTGACGAACATTTTTTGACAGTTTGAGTAAAATGTCGCTTGAAAATAAGCGTATCATCTATCCGGCTTGCGCTCGTCCAGTCATGACCAACGGTAGCGTGGATTTACGCATGCAAGCAAATCTCATGGAAGCCGCAGAATATTATGCTATTTGCGACCTTTGCAAGAGGCGACCGAAAAATGAACTCGATCGTTAAAAGATTACTGTCGGGAACAATCTGCTTCCTCCAACCTGCGCCCGCTACCGACGCCGTGGTCACGATTGTGGTAACAGCCTTAAGTTTTCCCTATAAATACACCTCTCAAACCAGCAGGTGCGGCATTCAACAATTGGTTTCATCGCCTATCAGATCCGACTCCCGTCGGGTTTCTTGTTGGCTTCTTAAAGAAAGGCTCCTTAAGGAAACAGTGTATTGAACATGATCGCGACGCACTGAGGACCGTACCCAACTAGGTGGCCGTAGTAGTTCGGTGAAGCTGTAAAGTCTACATTATGGCCAACAGCAATCGTTACTCAGAAAGTTAAATCATTTTTTTATACATAAAAATAGCAAATAAGAGAAATGTTGTATGGTCACAAAATAGATATAACAATAGGTATAGATTTTTAGAATGAGACAAAACTCTTACCTACATAGGTAGTTGAAGGGGTTTTGTACCTCCCTTACCGGGCGTCTTTGAGGACTAACTTACTATTTTTGTTGTGATTTCTTACTATTTATGTTACATTTAGCATATCGATATAAAGTATTTTAACTGTAAAGTTTTTAAAAGCAAATGAAGTTTGCAAACTCGTAAACTTTTTAATTTTTTTCATAGCAAAGTTGATATAAAAAATCAAATCAAATCAAATCAAAATCGTTTATTGCTTCAATATGGGTAATTACAGATGTCAAATTAAATTAAATTACAGGAACACCATATTCAACCTATACAAGTTATGCAATATGTCAATTAAATTAAAATAAGTAGGTATGTCAAATATAAATTTAAAAAAAATGTCAGGTCTTAGAGAATATAAGTAAGTATGATTATGATGAAACCTATTTCTGTAAATCAGTTAGAAATTCTGACACGCTGTAGTAGCATTTTTGCAACAAGAAGTCTCTCAATTCTTTTTTGAATGTATCTGTATATTGTATACCCCGGATATCACTAGGTAACGCATTGTATATTACCGGACACATACCCAAAACGTTATTGTTGAAAAATGTTGTCTTTCGAGGAGGAACGCATATTTTATCTTGATGCCGGTGACTTTTTGGTTTTATAAAAAGGGCATCATTTCTTTTTACAAAGACAGAAATTTCATATATATATATGCATGGCAAAGTCAAAATATTGTACTGCTTGAAAAACGGTTGGCAACTGTGTGGGATTCGAACACCAAACAAAGCTCTAATGCATTTTTTCTGAGCTCTAAATACAATGTTAGAGTCAGTGCTATTGCCCCAAAATATAACGCCGTATCGCAATATCGACGCTACATGTGCGTGGTAAGACAATAGTGCGGTCTTCGTATCGACGATTTTTGAAAGCATATACAACGCATATGAAAACTGAAAAATTCTTTTCGTTAAATTTTCAATGTGTGTTTTCCAATTTAAATTTTTATCTATATACAGTCCCAAAAATTTTATTGTATGAACTTCTTCAATTTTTTCATTTTCGTGATAAATGTCAAGAGTTAATTTTGCGTCATGTCTATTTTGGAATTGAATTAATTTTGTTTTTGGAATATTAATAATTAAATTTATTTGATTTAGATATTGGATTAAATTTGTCATAGATTTATTAATGTCAGATTCATAATTATAATTTTTATTATTTTTGTAAAATATTATTGTGCTATCGTCAGCATAGAGCACCATTTGTTTATCAATTACATCGGGTAGTTTATTGATGTAGAGAATAAACAATAATGGACCTAAGACACTACCCTGAGGAACACCGTATTTCACGATCGCGTACGATGATCTATTCGTTATTTCCGTGCGAGTATGTTCACAGAACGTAGTTATTTCGGTGGGTTGTTTCCTACTTGTTAAGTAGGATTTTAATAGTTTTAAAACATTTCCTCTAACGCCGTAGCTTTGAAGCCTTTTTAACAGTATTTCGTGGTCAACACAATCGAATGCTTTACTTAAATCCATAAAAATGCCAGTTATTGGTGTTTTATTATCAACAGTGGTTAAAACTGTTTGTATGAATTTAAAAATGGCTAAGTCAATATTTTTATTTTTTCGAAAACCTAATTGTTCATCTTTAATGATTCTAAATTTTTCAAAAAAAGGATACATTTTACTGTGTATAATTCGTTCAAAGAGCTTAGCAAATATCGGAATTAAAGCTATGGGTCTATAATTAGTCACATCTACTAACGTTTGGGGGAAACGTGAGAGAGAAATCAAAGATTTTAATCTTTTTTAAAGCTTTGTATTTAAAGCATAAAAGTGATTTTAATGTTATGTGCCCACAGTCCGAGCACGAAAATATGACTGAGTCTGGAAGGATGCTGTCAATATCTCATTGTTTCTTCTTTAGAATCTATTTAAATAATATAAAACAATAGCTGCCAGTATTCCAGCCTACATAAGTTTCCTACAAAGTGCTTATGCACATTACACATCTTTTTTGTCAAGTTTTTTATGAAGGGGCTTAATTATAGTTATTTTTAATTGTTCTGGGAACACACCGTTTAAAATACTGATGTTAAATATGTGAACTAAAATTGGAGCAATCTTATGTGCAACCAGTTTTACAACTTTTGTCGTTATATCATCGTTGTGGCGTTTGTGTTCTTTAAATTTCCAATATGTTTCAAAACATCTTCCACTGTGATTTCGGTCAATACCAAAGACTTTTCATGATTCGATAATGGTAGCTGTGCTGCATTTTTTCTCGGGTTACTGAATGTTTGGTTATTAAAATATTGATTAAAGTGTTCTGCTATATCAGGTGGATTTTCTATGTTTTTTCCTTTTACATTTAACATAGAAATGTATTCTTTGGGTTGCCTTGACTTAATATTGTTTATAATTTTCCATGCTGCTTTACACTTATTTTCAGCATTGGTTATGAAATTAATGTTTTGAGATTTTTTGGTTTGGTAAATAATTTTTTTGAGTCTTTTAGCATAGGTTTTAAATTTAAGTTTACATTCTTCATTTTTAGTTTTTCTGTATTTCCAAAGTAGTTTCCTTTTTTGTTTTGAACAGTTTTTAATCCCTTTTGATATCCCCACTGGTTCAACGAAGTTTATGAACCTACTGTAACTTTTTGTGAGATGATTGATATAGATAAATGATTGCATCTGAACAAGACAGTATTAAGCTTTAAATTAAAATTATTTTTGTTTGGTCCGAAAGTAAATAAAAAAAAATTGACTACTCATGAAAAAATCGGGAGGAAAAAAACAAAATGCAATTTAATAAGAGCTACTCACCCACCAAACACCCTGTATATTTTATACACAGCACAGGATAGGATTTAAAATAAAAAATATATGTACCTATAGTAAAAATAAAAATCAAATAGGTGTATTCAATTGCAATTTTTATGAATTAAAATTAAAATTTACTTTTCGAGCTTTTTGTTCAGCAAAATAATCTATGACTTTGTCATAATTTGCGTTCCTGCGCGCGAACTGATGCGCGTTTTTGAAATACGCCTAGAGAAGCGCCTCACGAATAATATGTCAAATGTTCCGTGTGCTGTCCCTGAGTATCGGTCAGTGATATGGCCACAGTAAAATAAGAGTGAAAGTTCTGTAATTGAACTTTTATTTATTCTGTGGGCAAAGTTAAGTAGGTATTATGAGTTGTTTTTTTTTTGTAAATAATGAATTTGGCTGCCCCCTGAACTTGCCGCACGGGGCATGGACCCCGACTTGCCCCCCCCTAGATCCGGGGCTGTACCCATGCTCTTGAGTTTTTTTTTTCCGTGTCCGGGCCGCCCCTTGAAAATGGGCCGCCCCGGGCAAATGCCCGATGGTCCCTATGGGAAATACGTCACTGTATTCTACGACGAGCGAATGCGTAAGAATATGGGAAGTCGTATGTTAGTGTTTGATTGCAATTTCCTTCAGCGTCTGGCGCGGAGAGACACTGCGCGGCCTAATCGACGTTATTTGTGACGGGCTATAAAAAGACTTGCAGTTGTGTCTCTGGGTTATACCCAGTCTAGAAAGGATTTATTTTATAAAATTTAATTTATATTATATGCAATTATTTAATGATTATCGTTAATTCTTATATTTTAACTAACAAAAAATTCTAACATATCGCTAATGATGAAATCTTTTTATTAATTCGTTTCTAACGAAAACTTGTATCGTACTTATTTGTACGGGTCTTTTTGTAATGTTGTATAATGCAGATTATTAACGATTGAACCCTTAAAAAGTTGCCCGAAAACTGGCAATATGACGAGGGAAGTTTCATTGAATAAATCATACGATTAAACCAAACCGAGCTTAGGAAATTGCCAGCAACATATAAAGAGGATTCAAAATAAGAAAAAAGCTCACGAACTGGTAATGCCCTAAAACGTCTGACTTGCGTCTACAGCTGGTGCTCTATTGTTTTTGTTGGCGACTTCATATAAATTAAGTGAGTCAATTTACAGAAATATTTGTGGCAATTTTAGAAAAGGGAGTCGAAGATATGCGTTTTGGGTTAGTTTAGAGCATTACGGAAAGCCAAGCCTTTATAAAAAATGTTTATTTCAAATAACAATTTTGGAGTTGCATAATATATAACAGTTAAATAATGGACAGATGTAGTAAGGGTGCTTTTGTTTGTAGGGTGTGTCCATCACCCTATAGATACGAGCTTTCACAAAACAAAACGCAGTTGAAATGAAACCAAAACACTTACTGGCTTGCAAATCAATAAAAAGCTTGGTGTTTTATATAAAAAAATATTATGATAACATTGTTTTATTTTTTAATACATAAGATACATCTAAATAAAAAAGTCATCTTAAAGAAAAAATACATTTCTGAATTTGCTAAACTGACTTTTGCATGGCGTGTTTTAGTATTGACCGATTTCTATGATTTTACCAGTGTTTTGTTGTTAGAGAGCACTGTGTAAAAAACAAAACAAAAACAATAAAATACAAAAGGCACTCTAGAAACAATGACATGCGTATCAGTGTCTAGACTGGCCCTTTACATGACCACAAAACCTTTCTCAATCTAAAACCTCAAGTCAAAAATATCATACGAAAACAAGAAGCCCACGCCCTTCGTATGCTAATTACTCGGTAAGTCGGTAAAAATACCTGTAGATATATATTTATATGTCGTAAGATATTATTATGTTCCAGTTTCTAAATATACATTAGAAACTGCACGTATAGAAACCCAATCTTGATGAAAGTAGGTATACATAGCCGGAGGCGACCGAGTCGACCGCACAGGAGTAATACTTATATTAGATTTCAAATAAATCTCATGGGTTCCACTCTACATGCTTTATATTGTTATTGTCAATAGATATCTATACATGAAATCTTATTATGACTATACAAATATTATATTCCCTACAAGAAATGTTCGTAAAACTCTATTTTACTTACATTGTGTTATATGTTACTTATGGTTTGTGTTCATAAACGTAAGAGTCAAAATTAGTTTTTAAACAGAATATATAACATTGTCTAGAAAATTAATTCCCTTTGTAGGCTAATACTAAACAGAAAAAAACTCTACACCTCTAACAGTTACGAACTAACGTAGACCACCCACTAAAATTTACGTTAAGCGAATTCCCGTTTGTACGAATAATTTATTTAACAACCCTAGTCTACCTATTAGCAGGCTATTTGCCGTCCCTATCAGACCAACTATTAAAGCTGTTTTGACTTTGAAGTAATTTAGACAAATATTTTAGATACCCGTTCATTACTACATTATAAAAGATTTTGAGCATTTTACAGATTTAGGTGTTATAGTCAAAATGCGTTATAATTGGAGATAAATTAGGAATGTCACGCGTTCCAAAACCGTTTAAACCCATAAATAACTCCCTTCGAACTGAAACTGACGTAGCCCGTTAGTCATGAGTAATGTCTGTCCAAATATTACTTACAAGACTATTTGCGGGTCTTTTGTCTTTCCGTGGTCAAAAGGCTTTGGCTTGCGATTTTAAAGTAGGGTGAGATAGTCGCCGGCGCCGTCTAGCCGAGCGTGACTCACAGGACTGTTCCCCAACAAACGCTTTTACCCCATAATTGATGTGGGTATAACCCCGGCTACAGCCATATTGATATCGATCATACATAACATGTTCATTAGCAAAGACATCGGATTTGTACGAAAGCTGCAAAATGACAGCAGGTAACTTTGCGACGTTGTTAGTTATGATTATATTAGACAGTTTATGACAAAAAGTACAGTTTCTATGAGTCATATTATTGGCTTGATTAAATCTAAGATCTCATTTCAAGCGACAGCATAAAAGTTATATCAAGTAAGTATAGTACTTGCTTGGTATATTCCATATAATTAGTTTCATAGATTAATCGTCTTTTCATGTAAAGTTTTAGCTAGTTATATTTTATGATAAACCCTTCCTAGATATAAGTACAGCTAAGCTAAAAGCTTCGTAGCAGTTCTTATAGAGGTGAACACCCGTTTAAAGAAGCATCTATTTATAGCACCTTCAGGGACGATCTCTGTTAACATAATTAAGAAGAGAGTTCATTTGAAATCCTTGTTTATACTTAATCCCTTTGTAAGTACATAAGATGAGTGGAATTTGTTTATGATAATTATTTTACATGAAAAGCTAAGAATTGATTTAATTAGAGAAGATTTAATGGGACAAAGATAATGGAAATATATTTAGAATTCTGGTAAGCTTTATAGTTACTTAATCAACTTTGTTGTTTATTTAATTACGTGGAGTGAATCTTACTTACTTTTTTGTAGAAACAACCCCTAGTAAAAAATCATACGGTATTTGTTTTTCAAATAAAAATACACGAATGGCAAAATAATTTGATAGGATACCATTTTCAGAAGTTAAATCAGCTATTGCATAAATCAAAGCAAGTTTAACAATGAATATTGTATATTGTTGGGTACATCGTCAGTGTCAGGGGCGGTCGCGTGACGTCACCCCCGCACGCAATCTGAACTCACCCCCAGTCACCCCATTTATTTAGCAACCACCCTCATATGGTAATCATCGCTTTTACGACGATAGTTCTAAACCTGGTTATGATTTTAAATTGAAAATCCTCACTGTTATAAACGGTAAGTGTACGAGTATGTAGCATGCTGTAAACAAATACCATCTGTAGAAGTATAATAGAATGTACCAGGTTGGTGTAACGTTAACTTAAACTACCAAGAAAATCCATTAAATTTTGCATATGTTAAGCTAGTCTAGAAATACCATCTAAGCTAGAGTAAAATATAGGCCAAAAGCACGAAGATATCTTTTAAGGTATTATGCAAAACTGTTGGTGCTAACAAAAAGATGCAAATAAAAGAGAACATCCAACTATATTTCACACCTGAACTCCTTATCTCCGGCATAAAAGAAATGTATCTGTTTATTCCACGTTTCGCACCTTATCATCCATTTGTCACAAATGGCTACCCACGTATCTCGTAAGTTACTTGTGAAAAACGCTCCCATCCACGTGATATTTCCTTAGAGATGCAAAGCAATTTTCTGCTAGAGATAGCGCCTGTAAACGGGTTTCTCGACAAACATTGTCACTTATATTTTTTTCGCTTCACCTCTGAATATTATAATGTAAACAATATTGAACCGAACATCGAGAACGATCCCAAAATAAAAGTTAAAATTCACGACCCATCTGGAGTAATAAAAAAGCAATCGAAACGTTTATAAACTTTAATACAGACTATCTGTGGCAGCGAATGGCGGCGCGCTGTTGTGTGAAAAATCGAACTTCGTGCTTGAATTTCGAACCCTGTAGTTCGTTATGTAAGTAAGATAATTCTGATGAATCATTTACTACAACCGTTAAATTAAAAAACGTTTGAAGCTCCACAAGTAGCCAAACAATTTTAACAGCGTTAAAGCAATGGTACCGTCTAATAGTGTTTGATTTGACTTTTGTTCCATGAGCCTCGACAACTGTTTATCTACTTACCTACAGTCCCTTAAAAGGGAACACAAACACTTCACGAAGAGCTCGGAGTATCTAAATTGCTTTTCAACTGCCTACCAGTATTTCAACATTATTACAAATGATATCTAATAAAACTATAGTTAGATAGAAGGTAACCAAACACATTAACTGTTCGATCGTTTCGAGCCAAGTTTAAAGTATGTAACATTTTTAAGTTTACGATGGCATGCAAATAATGGGTTCGTCACGACACGAACAAGGATTTTGCTGCGAAGTAGTTTAACTGCTAACTTTGCAAGTCACTGCTCTTTTAAAGTACTCAAGAAATAAAGCGATGGAGTTTTGCATGTCGATCTAACAAAAGGATAAAAACTGCTAAAAAAAGGCCACGGTGCAGCTTATTTCTAGACTTGGCACAGCTGTTGAGAACTCTAACCAAGCCTATTATTGCTTTTCTCGCGTTTACACAGTGCATTTTTAAAACTCTAGTCTAAACCACTTTAAGTTAGAAATTACCAAGTTATGAAGCGAGCGGCGAGTTTATGAAGCTTTTGTTTCAAGAACGGAAACACGAGTTTGTCGGAACAAGATGTCTTAGGACCCATACAACAAGATTATCAAGAAATTGTAGCCGGGTCTGATGACTATAAGTCTATTCGCGTTAAGAAAATAGTGACAACTACAGGATAAGGGTGTATTCACAGTGGAGTAAAAGTACGAAAGAAAAATAATAATTTTATAAACAGTATTTTCGGACATGCCGCATGCACTTGCTGTTCTATGACTATGCTCTCCACAGTTGCATTTAAATCACACAATTTAAAGTACTTATAAACATTGTAAATTATGTGTCTCTCTCCACTATGGATTATTGATCCACTTTTATTCTTTGGAATTGGTGAAGTATTCATTTTTTCAAAATTTATCGTTGGACAAGTCACGCAAAATCCACAACCGTTTTCTTCGAAGGTCAGACTACAACTGGTCACTGTGAACTCGACTTTTTAATTTCTAGCATTTTAATTGGCTGGGGGGCGTGGCCAGGCCGGCTGACAACGATCACTCACTATTTTCTTAACGCGAATAAACTATAGTGTCGAGGTTGGATGTTTCTGGAAGCTGTCGGCAGATTAACCGAATTAAGGCTTAACCCGCAATCCGCATTTAGCTGCTACCGTCGAAGGTATTTCCCGAGGGACGAGTAAATCACGAATCTCATGGTTACGCACAAACAAACCTATACACTCTAGGGGGAACCTTGTTGAAGGAATAATTACAACGTCGAAAGGCATACATCGGACGAGTAGGTACCTAGTTCTTCTACGAAACAGAATTTTATATTCAAACACACAAAAACCCTAATAAAGTTACAGAGACCTTCAGTCTTCAAACGGGTATGGCATCTAAGCACACCTGTGCTCAGTCATAACACAGGTCCCCTATAAAACACGGGTGCTTCACTTTGGGACGGCTTCGAATATTCAAGGGCGTTTCGGGACGTCAACTACTAAAATCGAGCTGATGTTAGAAATTCATATCAGCGGACACGCCAACGTACTTACGTTACTAAGTACACAGTTACGATCGAGAATTTAACGATTACGAGGGCACGTAGGTTAATCTACACGAATCGTTTATAAATGTATACGTATTTACCCGTATTAAAAGCATTAATCGTAAATATGTCGTTTAACCCGCGAATTAAGGGGGCTGTCGTAAAATAGGTTATACGGTGCTGAGTTAATAATCGTTCCTATGTCTATAAATCTTCAAAATACGTGAAAGATCCGTTCGTTGTTTTCCGTTGGATAAGTGAATCGTAGCCCACATAAACTAGAGTGGAATCAGGGTACCGTAGATTTAGGAGCTTAACAATCGTCTGCATAGATAGCAGGCGGCGCGGACTGCCGCCGACAGAGGTTCTGGCGACATTCCAAAATCAATAATAGTGTCATTTTTTTGCAATCACGCTAACGGCTCCTGATTCCATGACGGATAAAAGGCGGGAATCTAAATGATGGGACGTGCGGGCAGTTGAGGTTATATTGAATGGAGCTGAACTGCATAGTTGCGCATAACTTCGCCAGGGTACCAACCGTATAAAATTGTATCGCCACGATTTATACATATGCGCTGTGATTTATAATATATGATCTTTAAATATATGCTTTATGCAATTATATTAATTAAGAATCTTTCTGTTTGTTTCAGACTCTTCTCATGATGGGGAAGCACATAACTTGCACAAGAGACCTGACTATTAATATTTCACTGCAGGTAAGCAAACACCCCACAGTATTGAAAGGGTAGGTCATGCCTTTGACATTTTCAACGTCCATTAATTATTATAACGTAAACGTGATTTATACAATACCTTTCCCTATGTAATTTTTTACCACCAACTT
Source organism: Emmelina monodactyla (assembly GCA_916618145.1). NCBI lineage: Eukaryota > Metazoa > Arthropoda > Insecta > Lepidoptera > Pterophoridae > Emmelina > Emmelina monodactyla. Next base: position 6,103,595 of record OU745303.1, read on the forward strand.
GCATTGCTCCCTACAGAGCATAGTAAGTAGGAAACAGGCAATAAAAATAGTTGTAAAAGTTCTGAGACGGATTCCGACCAAAATACGTGAGCAAATTGGACATTCCTGTACACTTCGGGACAATAATGAAGGACCCCCGGAGAACAGTTGTCCTGCTGATAATAATGTCTTAATTTCGCATTCTCCTTTTCTTAATAGTTATGTTTTTATAATATTTCTATTTGAACACTAAAGGCGATTAAGAGATTTATCTGCTCTTATCGGCGTGTTTAACTAAATCTGTTTACATAATTTTAGGTAACTTTGCAAACTTGAAGTATAAAAAAGTGAGTAGGCGGGAGAATAAATTATGATCTAATCCTTTATAACCTTTATACCAAAGTAAATCTAAACTTACCTATTTCAATTAAAATAAACAAAAAACACCGTGGAATCGAGACGTAAAAGTGTTTTACGATTATCGTGATATTGTCATCACCTCTAAACCGGTCAATCGAGTTGATTCATACATTAGCCACAGCACCAAAAAGGAAGGCATTACAGATCTATTTACTAAATCCAACTTTATGAAACTTTGTGCCAATGCAATTTAGACAACCAATTAAAACAAAACAAGTTTTGGCCACACCTTGCCAAGCGAACATCGAGATAAGCAATTATTTTATTAATGCCACAAAAAGTCGACATTTAGTCGAGTACGATATTTCATGTTTTTAATTACAGACACAACATATAGATCAACGTATGTATAATAGGTACGTAATATACATGTTTTGATGATTTGGGAAATTGAACGCAGGCGCATATTTTGCGGGGACGCAAGGTTTTTGGAAAACATCTAAGATGTGATGAGCAACATGAAAAAGATAGATTTTCAATAACAGCTTTAAACGGTTATGGTATTATAATCATGACATACAGTCCGCCGCTGTGCAACCCGAAAAAATCTTAGCGTTCATAAAGAACAGACACCTGCGTAAACACAAAACGTGTTTTTGAAATAGTTATACCTACCTATAGGTTGGTGCATGCAACAGCTTTATATACCTGCTTTTGTATTGTTTACTATACAAGATAGCCATTATGTAATTGCACATATTATTTTTGGTGTAAAAGAAATAAATGCTAAGGATTTTATAACTTTAAGCAATTTAGAGCTTTTTGTTCCGAAGTAGGCAAGTCTAATAATAGGTGGCTGAAGCCGAAAATTACCTTAACTATACACTGCAGCAGTGATCGATTACATCGGCTATACCTTGAATTTAATCTATATTTAGTAACTTAACAAAATGACCTTGTTAGAACAATCGGTAACGATACGTCTAGTGCGTTACTAATAAAACTATAATTTCAAGTTATGACAAATGACGATCGCCTATAAAGTAACAGCGTTTGATATCTACAGCGTGTTTCGGAAGGCGTGTCGCATCAATAACAATTCAACTGGAATCCCGGCCGTCCAGTAAAGCCACGCGGACCATTTGTCCCGGATCTCCCTTCTGTATATTTCCTCTTTACGCCAGGGATTTTGAACGTTCGTCTGCACTGATAAATGACACGGTTTTTTTCAGCGTCGCAATCTCCAACCCAAAAAATCCGTTAAAGAATCAAATATCGATAGCCGCCATTTTGGCCTAGCGATTAGTGGATTCGGCTTGTTTTATATTCGCACGCTAAACAAAGTAGAGTCAATGTCCCTCGTATTGAATACTGGGAGTATGGCTGGACTGGTTTCATACAAGTTTAGATCTGTGGGCAGATATTAGCTGAGTATCTACAGGGTGTACTTGAACATGTCTGATTTGTCTGTGTCGCGGAAGCCGACCTGTCAACTTCAGTCACGACTTGAGGTCCAGAATTGAACTTAGTTACGTGAAGGTAGGTACATAAGAACACAAAAAATAAGTTCATGATCATGCGCGCTTTATTCAAAGCGTATGGGCACTGAGGAGTATTGATTTAGTACCGCGATTAGAGTAAAAACGGGCAGACAATTGTTACTCAAGAAGCTAAATCAATTTTGGTAAACATCATCAACGTTTTTTGTTACATACATATCATCTTTAAATTAATCTTCAGGAAATCGTAATCATACTAAATTAGGCTTATATAAAAACATGTATGCTTTTTCGCACACAAATCATCAGTGTCTCTAAATATGGACAACAACAAAAACATGAAGCCCACATATAACTTCTTGTTATTAGATTTAATTTATTCCATCACCATTAGCAACCATTCTTGAAGGTCTACAAAAGCTATAAAAAACTACATATCGCACAAAAAACTTTAATTGATACAACCACGAAACATTTAATATATCGAGATAAATAAGAGATTTCAAATCAAATGTCAAATGTATTATTGTGCAAATATTGTCAGCCATGTTTCCAATTATCGACGATGGTTTTGGATATTATTATAAAACCACTTTTCAAAATGTTTGTTTTGAAATATACAAATATATAGGATCGTTACGCCTTAGCAAATAGAAAAGCAATGGTTGATTTAACATTAGTAAACGAATATGTTAGAAACTCATATATTTTACAACATATTTAACACGAAGAGAAAATCAATGAAAATTTGCAAGGAATATTTATTCAGAATAAAAGCAATATGCAAAAACACACATTAATCGTTTCAAAAAAAACACAAAAAATATGTAAATAAAACAATTCTGTAAAACTCGTATGTAAATTAAATGCAGCAATCCTTACACAAATGATAAATGAGCTGCCATTAAACGATTATTATTCCCTCGAGCCCGAAACTTTGCTGGAACAAGCCACTAAACATTTGTATTAATGTAGCCTTGAAAACAAAGTAATTTAATTAAGATTAGACAAAAGTGAATGCCCAGTAGATATTAATTTGATTCTAGTCGTTAGTGTGTAGGAACTAGCAAAACTTGTTGCAGACAGTTTTATCTTTATTTGGTTTGGCTACTGATTTTTGACGTCAAAAATATTAATATTAATTTGTATTGATAATGATTATATCTTTATAATATATGATCTTCTTGGGTTATAACTTGCCGCAATGACTTCCTAATTTACTTGTAAAGAAGATATTTATTGCTGCGCCTCATAACAGTGTCGGCATTATGCTAACATATTTTGCCATCGATATGAAATCATTTCCTGACGGTGTTCTGTGGCCTGTCTGAGTTACTTGTGGTTACCAGATCATTGTATTCCGCGCCACCCTGTATAACGGTACCGACATCACGGTTTCCGCACGTTGTGGTAAATCTAACTACTTTATATTGCCACTTTCTGAAACAATGGCCTGTGTTTATGTTACATTTATTTACGTTACAAAGTCACGGTTGTTTTTCTTCTGCGACAATAACCCGTAAAACGTACCTACTCTGTCCTTCCTTTGTGTCATTTTTATTTACGTGAGAGCAGGGTACTCCGGGGGTACGGGTAAGTACATGGTTGTTCTGCAAACGGGATGGTTACGAGACGAGACCATCTCGTCACAGCCCGGGGCTAATGTAATTAGCTCATTGCCTACTCCCTCTTTTGTCGTATATCCCGCAGATTTATGTCACCCGCCAGTTTTTACGCAAATTACTGCCGCACTTTTCCCTTTGCCCCATCGCCGAAACACAAAGCCAGTAAATCCGCAAAATCGCGATTATGTGACTGATGAAAATTGATGGAATAATTCCAGAATTTCACATTATTGTCACTCATAATTAAACAACATACGATTTTGAATTCACGATGTTTCAAATGTGATTATTCACTCGGTTTTAATGTCCTAATTAATTTGCATAGGTCATGCAAATTGGACAAGTTTTTCTTTTTTAAAGCCTTGACCCATGAGATCAGTGGGCCTCGGATCCTAACTGAGATTACTGAACATGGTAAAAACAGCCATAAAAAGTTAGTTCTAGTCTACTGAACAGAACCGCTGCATCTTTGTTTGTACTTGACTTTAAAGAGGTAGGATAAATACATGTTTGTAGATGAAGTACCGTCAGTTTATGGAATAGAAGCCGGACTGTACCGTTAATGAGTGTGCCTAATGCTAATGAAGGCGGCCGTGGGACGAGTGTCACATCCACTTCTCAAGCCTTTACCTCGTCATTGACCGCCTACTTACTCGTACGTAATCGGTCTATCGACTGCACGATTATCTTTACAGCTGTCTCTTGACGGAGCCTACTCGTTGGATTTTGATTGCGTTTCCAAATACGAATCGTCCGAAATTGGTTTCGCTGACTGTTGCGTAATCGATCAATTGAGTTTTTTGTGTGACGCGTGGGGGAGTATCACGAACGCCTGCGGGCGCTCGACCCGGCGATGAGAACAGAGGAGCTCATCGTTGACAGCCAATTAGACTCGCCCCCTCCCCTCCAGCCCTCTTGCTCTTTACCTACCCCTCTAACCCGCACACACACCCATCTATCCGACATCGATAGAACCATCCCGCACGTACTTCTCATTTGATCCCTAAGAGCACAAACATGATATCGGAAACCACAGTATTCCAAGACAAACGTGCCGTTGACACACATAAAGAGAAACGAGAAGTTACGCCTATTAAAATAAATGGTTTTCTGTTTGTTGAAAAGACATTAAAATTCAATACAAGTCCCATTACCCAGCAAGTGGCAAACAGAGAAGTTATATCTACTAATTAATTTACAGCTTCCCTTGTTTCTAGAAATTGTTCTCAAACTGCGGTCATTATTTTTTAATTTTTAAATTAGTTGTTAATTTAATCCGAAAACTTTTTCATCGGTGAGTTGGCGTGTTACGCTCTATTGGGCAAAAGTTTTATTTTGAAGGCCATTTCCTATTCTTAGTATATCAGTTAGCGCCATGAGTCAGTACCTTCTATGAGTCTGTCTGACTCACCGAACGTTGCGAATCATTCACCACGATTGTCTGTTGATAATTCCTTCTTTTACATACACAATTGCACTTCACGTACACTCACGAACAATTCTTTTGTTTGTTTTTACAAACGCCCACTGGTCTTAATTTGTGATGTCCTTAATCCTTGGATTTAACCGTAGGTTTATGTATTGTTATATCAGAAAAGCATTGTTCAAGATGTTAATCTTTGGGTCTATGAAAAACGATAGCGACGGGAAATGTCCAATCGTAGGTTTAGTTTGTAACTTTCTGTGGGATAGCATTTCTTTTTTGACGGCTGCTTCTTCTTATCTTCCATTTTCTTGGACTTGGTCTTACTGTTGAGAGTTAAAATGATATACATTCCTCGTCATAGTTTATCCTTATTCGTAGCACGTTACGTTAATGCCAATATTCCGTACCAATTAACTACAAGTATCAAACTCAATAAGACTGGGCTAGTTTCACAATCAAAAGGGTTTCACTTGATTCAGTTCTATTTCTACGATTGTACGTAACTATAGTTGGTTAACTATACTAGTAATATTATACGGTTAACTGGAAGTAAGTCGTCTGTAACCGACTGCCAGTATCTTTGAATTGCCGAATCAAAGTAATGGGGGCACTTTGACTAAGATTTTGCCAAGATCTAGCTGAGATACGACGTAATAAAATGTGGGTTACTATCTCAAGATTGATATTGGGAGACATTGTTTCATACAATATATTATTATGTCGGTTTACCGTTTTAACTAACTAAGTTTACGATATATACAGTAATCAGTGATTAATTTGACTTCATAAAACTTCCCAGGCTACATAGTTCACATGAACAACACGTTTTATCAGATTTATCTTAATTGCACCTTATATTAATTTTATCATCTTCTCTAACCTTTAGTCAGGAGCAGTCTTTTGTATAAAAATAAATAAAAATTAGCATAATTTGAATTATAATTAATGTAAATTTATCTTGTGTTTATACAATGTTGTTATGAATGTGAGAACGCTGATTATGGTTGTTTCAAAAGGACCCGGCCCCACAGTGACATTCAGAAACAACCGCTGTTGCTTATGCAAGCTTCTGACGCAAGAGACTTGTGCCATCTTCTCGGAAACTAAGCCTTTCAACTTTCGTTCAGCGAAATGTCACAAGTAAGACTCGCGCCACAAAGTTTTTCACGTAAATCTTTTAAGCACTGACATGACGCCGCCTGCTCATATTAATTTAACAAATATTGTTTTTATAACAATGAACTTGGATATAATATACTTAATTACAGAGAAGATAGCTACGAAAGCTTTTTAAGACTACACGCGTGGGTGTAGCTTGTTTATTTATTATAAGACCACCTACTACATAATAATATGTGTATAAGTGGTATTTAAAAATACTTGTATAATATTTACATTGTTTTCTTTTCATTATTTATTAAAGTAACTTTTTTATTGCATTATCTATTATATAATTAATTCCGATTATTGTAAACTAATAAACCTTGTTTAAGATTTAATTTACATGATCACTAATTTACTTTGTGGTTGCTGCCTTTGAACACTTGAAATACTTAGGCTTTCATTTTTAAAAGGCTTCGAACAAACAGATTATAACACCGTCTAATAAACGAAAGTGTTTTCAACGGTTTTAATCTTCATAAAAACTTACTGGTGTATTTATCATTCCATTAATGTCTGTTTCATCATTCATCATATTTTTCATTAATAATTTTGCCTCAATGTTCCTAAAGTAACTTGTGACATACCTACGGTGGGCAAAAGTAATGTATAAGTTTTGACAAAACTTCCCGTATAGCATTCATTGCGTGTAACCATAATATACTGCATAATTCTTCTTACAATGAAAGAAGAGTTGCGTAGATAGTTATGACATTTATGCGGTCGTTTTAAATCAAAATATAATTTTACTCTACTGGAATTCAACTTCGGAAAATCAACAATTCTTACTAAGGATCTGTTCTTCAAAGTCAAAAAAAGTTTTTATCTTTTTTATAATGACATGCATTTCGGTAAGTACTTATATTCTTTTCGACTCATAGTGAGGCACTTCCCAAATCTAAGGTGCGATCTTAGTAACATTTGCAAAGCCTACCCTTGCCCTCTTTGGCGCTGTCTCACTAGATTAGGTAAACGAAAATAGATCGCAGACGTGTTTATAATACGAAAATAACCCGCCATCTTGTACCGAAGTCTAATCCTACTAGTATTGGACCAAAAAGAGTTTGACATTACCAAAACATAGTTAAGACTTTTCCTTCTTACATACCTTTACTTTTAGAGTTCAAATTAAGTTTATAATCTAGACAATTTAAAGCTTATTTATGATTACAATCGGTGGCTACAGGCTACAGTGTGTGGGTTGTAAAATATCTATCTAAACCTCAAAAGGTAAACGAACGGATAAACTTTCTATTTTATATTAACTAACAATAAAGATAATAGTGTCACAATAAAACTTTAAAAGCTTCGTATTCAGCGATTAAGTGGATAAACGAGTGTGTACCTATCAATCGTAAAATGGTATACTTTTTATGTTCTTCATCGTGGAAAGCAATTAAAAAAGTAATTTCTTGGATTTCAAAACGATCTTAAACAGATTAAAAAGTTGGGGGCTAGAAAAAATTGCCTTAGTCGAATGCCAAAAATATTCCCCGCAATTTCATAATACTTCAGAACGAGGTGGTAACTTCAATGTTTCTATGTCATTAAATAATCCGAAACCCGTTAATTAAACAAGAAGCACAGAATTAAACTATGTACCAATATTCACCATCTATGCCAGTCTTTACAGAACGTAACTTACTTTTATCTCTTCCACGTGACTCTTCGTATTGCAAATGACTTTAGACACAGTATTAGGTATCAATTAATTTCTCACCTTATATAATTAACACCTGCAATATTTTATGGCTATCATTACTTGCAAGACGTATAAGGTAACTTGAGGAGATTACCAGTGCCTATATTCAAAGTAAGATTGATTTGATCCTTCAAATTACTAAGCAAATATGCAATTTAAAAGATATACCTGAATAATCAACGTCAGCCAGCAACTTTATAGCATATATGTAGCCTAATAAGGATTTTTTTAATCTCTTTCACTACATTATTTGTACTTATGGTAAGTATAAAAAGAAAACTGGAAGCTAGCTATGTTTTGTAAAAGCAATCACTAGTAACACAGGCATTGCAATCTTAAGCTAAGTAATCTTTTCAAAGAACTTTCGTGTCTATACCTATTCCTTCTTTTCAAATTATTGTAAAACAAATACTTACTTAAAAGTTAATATGACATGAATATTTTTTTTAACAAACTTTATTAGAACCCAAAGTTGTCGTTTATTTAAACAACACGAGATCACATTATAAACAGAGCTTTGTAAGATTTTTGGAGGTGTAGCTGTCATTAAATTGAATGACCTTAAGGCAGGAACTTCACAAAGTCCTCATTGAAATTCACTGACACGTATAACAACAGTGTTGAACGTAACCTTCACCGTTCTCGGTAACTCTTAGCTAATTAATCAGTTTAAATAAATATTTAACGACATGTAAGTCTAGTTGAAGTCTGAAGGGAGTGGCTTTACCTTCGAATATTTGATATGTTTTTAGTTTTAAGGTTACGCAGTTGAAAACGGTACATTGTAGACAAATCGAAAGACAATTTAGATAAACGGCCAATTTCATTATGTAGTTTTTATATTTGCTTATAAATTAATTAAAATTAACAAGTTTTGCGAGAATTAAGTAAAACCTTAGTACCCTAATGGACATGGTATATTTCTACTTAAACGTACAAATACCTAAATTATTAACTCAAACCTTCTATGATAAGTAACGAAAATGTACTTGAAAAAACTACAGAACCAGGTCCGGAACTAAAAATCACAGAACTCGGAGACAAAGCTTCTACAAGTGTGGAGGCAGAGACTCTGCGCTATTGAAATCAAAGTGTTTGATTGCAACAACCGCTCAGTGATGCCTTCGACGCGAGTCAAGGTTACGACACAGATACCTCACATTAAAGATGATATTTGTAGCTATTTAACCAATACTTACTAGTTTCCACAAATCAAGGATTCACCATCCGAATATCGCCACACTAATAAAATATCAAGGTTGTAATGAGTGAGAAAGTTTGCTTATTTTGCACTCAAACTAAGACGTCAGATTTAAAATGAAAGATGACTTCCAATCCCCGAAGTAAACACAGTCACAAAGACACTGGTTCTTTCATCAGCCTCGAGTGTCGCCTCCTAACTTTTTTGGTCGTTGACAAATGACTCTCCCGGCGACTTGACACTTCTGACTGTTTTTCTATCGCCTCTAACTCCACGGCTCAATTACATTTAACAATATCTCTCCCGCAAATACTTGGCCATAAATAAAATTGCATTTCATTTGTTTACTTGATTTGATTAATGGCTACAAATCCATTAGGTTTTGTCACGAGAAAATTGAATTGTTCGAGGCTAAATCCCCTGATTCGAGTGAATAGCCACGTTTATCTGGTTTAACTCAGATTAAAATTTATACGATTTAATTATTTGATGCAGTTTTACCACCACCAAAAACATTGATTGTTAAAACTCAAAAATGTAATACCTACTACTTTATTACTTCCACTTATACCTATATTAATGTGCAGTTAACGCAAATTAAAATATCAACCTTTTTATGTTTAAAAATCATCGCAACGAACAATGTCCCATTCAATGTGCGACCGCGATGATCAGATTGTTAGTAAAAATGGTCTTTCAGACGTATAGAATCGAAGGCTTTTGTTGATAGTTGGCTCAGAATGATTAATGGCATTTTGCGAGAACTACCATACAACACACGTGTTCTTGGTGGTTGAAGGCACTTTCTGCCCAGATCCTAATGTAATAAAGTTCGGTTTTGTCTGCTGGCATTTGGGGTAATTTTAAAAATAGAAGTCGTGAGGATCGTGACCTCACGCGTGTCCACAAATCGGAGGTTCGATACAGAAAGGTAGGGTCTGCGTCTACGTGAACATTCAGTATGACATTAGCCTGTGAACTTCAATAGGTTCAATGCACTGCTAATGTGACTTTGGCTGAACAATTTCAGGTCTAAATTTCAGCTTTACAACTAAAGTGGCAGCTGCTTGAAAATATCGGCGAAAATTGAAAAGGTTATTTATGATAACGGCTGGCTGCATTAAGAAATTAATTTTGGTGTTAACGATCCCAGTTGTGGAAGATATAGAGCCTTTTCTATTAATGTTTTTAATATCTTTCCTTAGTCTGCAGTGTTTGTGTCGCAGAAAAGGTTATTGTATTTTAAAAGGGATGTGATGTTACGAAGTGGGATATGATTTTCCGTAGCGTGTAATAAGCGTTGAAGTATCCATATGTACACGTATTTATATTGAAGCTGCTTCTAAGTGAAGGAACCACGGTAGTGCAGTGATCCGGGAAGACACACAGACAGACGGACGGTAGCGTCATGCGGCGTGACCACCGTATCTTAGTTCAATCTCAGACAATGCTACGCAGCTGTAATTAAAGAAAATCTTATCTTATCAGAGGATTGTGTGGTATAATAATGATAAGAAATGTTTGCGTACGCTCAACTGTCTCATCTTTATAACATCATTAGTTATAGATATTCATTTTATTACAACTTCGAAGATAACACATTAATAGATACTGTAAAAGGTGCATGTATTCTTTGAGCATACATAACAAACAGGTTTTAACTCCGATAGTTATAATTGGTTATTAATAGCATCTACGTTTACTTAACCGGTGTATAAACCAACACAATAAACAGTTTTTCATTCAGAATCGTAAATGAAGGTATTTTACCAGCTTAAATTAAAAGTCACGCTTTTAACGCATGAGTGCCAAAACTGTTACGGACACTTTTTGTGGCATCTAACCTATCGAGTGGTCGGTAAAGCAATTCCATTTTATAATTACTAATTCGAAATTAATAATAAACGCTCCGGTTAGATGTACAGTTAGGAAACACCGTTAATAACCACTTCTATCCGCCTTTAACCGGTTGGGGATAGGGTTTATAATAGGCTGAACATTCAAATAATTATCTAAATATTAAATTATTTGACTTAATCACTTCCACTAATTATTATTTAACCGCCAATTAAGTATATGCATATTCGTATTTTTGATTAACCAAACAATAAACTAAATTACGTTTTTACTAAAGTTTTTACAAATCAAACAATGCAATCGGACAATAAATAGAACTAACGAATAAGTACAAACAAATTTGTAGAACACATGTTTGTTCATCTAAAAGGCAGTTGTCCATATTGGAATAGACAAGGACGGAAGATTTATTAGCCACACAACTTTAGGAACAAATCTGCAATAACAACATTCCTGCACGCTCGTACAGAGCATCAATTAACCAGTCAAATAGTTTTGGGCTTTTCAAATAAGTGCCTCGAAACCTGTCACGCTAATGGCCCTTTATTAATGGCTGGGAAAAGTTTCTTGTATGAATATTTCGTGTAAACTATATCACAAACCCTTTAAGTTACTAAACTTTGGCGACCCATAAAAAAACGTTTGAATCTCAAATTTTCTCTGGAATTTGTGACGTTTGACGATTAGGACTGTTTTCATGACGGCAATAAAACCGAAGGTCGACGCACAAATTAAACATATAAATCACTTCTCCGTAACACAGGATAAGAGCACTCGAAGATCCTCACAATGATTTAGTATCTTTTTTGTCGTGAGAAGTAAACCACACTCGATTGATTGATATACGGCCAGCTATAGGGCCTATAGAACCAACTATTAAAAAGGTTTAAATTAAAAAGTTTGGTATGTACCAGTGAGAAATTTTATGGTGCCGGCAGACGAGATGTCGAAACGCGTTTGATGCATAAGTAATCAAATGGGCTACAGGGGCCCGGTCGTCGCTCTTATGCGCTCGCGCAACTAACCGTTACCTATCTATTTAAATTGAGTTCGGATAAAATTGATGTACTTCTGCCACATAAGAACCCATTTGAATACGACTGTAATAACAAACATTATAAAAGACTTACGTGCGGACCACCTACATGTAATATACTTATTGTAGAATGTTGTTTAACGTGGCCACTCGATTGTGTTATGTAAATTGAGGCATTATAGGCATTTAGGTATTACACCTGAACGAACTTAGGTAATTTCCCACATGAATAACAAGTGTTTTAACGACTTTTTCTTGTTTTCTATGTATAATTTTAAAAGCGTTAGATAATGAAGTCTGCGTATCATTAATCCCAGACGAAAAACAGTAATTAATGTGCTTGATAAATGAAAAAAATACTTTGCATAGATACTATAAGGTCGTGGGTCAGCAGTCTGTAATGGTCTTTTAGGAACTTGCTGTTAATTAACCGGACGCCTGAAAGCGTGAATATTCAATAATTTTGTAATAAATGTGGCGTGAAATAATTGGAACGTTTTCCAGAGCGGCTACCAATCTGCCCGTAATGAGATTCACCCGATACCCCGACCTATATACTCGATATTACCCTCTAATTAAACACAACCAGTCGATACACCGCTTTTATGATACCAAAGGTGAGAATGTGATGACTTGGCCAAACAGAGGTTATTCTATGTTATTACCGGGTTTTAAACAAATACGAGTAATGGCGCCGACAAACCACGGTGTGTTGTGAGGACTGCGGGCTTATTAGCTTCATTTGTGACCAATTATATTACATACGGTTGAAAAATAACTCGAAATAAGTGCTATAAAAATACGAGTCTACTTAGAGCACTACAAATTGAGTAACAGGTTTAAATCTTTCAAGTTCAATTCTTGAAATCGATCGTATTCTCCGAATGTTTGTTTTACTCATCGGGTTCTCATAATAAATGAGTAACAGGTAAGAACGAGTGATTTAATCCTGTGCTAGCTTCGATTCAAGAAAAGGAAAGTCCGTATTGGGTTAGATTACGAGGCCACGCGGTTGTCGCAACAGGGCCCGACCGGCCGACCTGTGACCGCACTTTCGCCGCCTCATCTTCTCGCAACGCTTTCCAAACACAATCCCACACGCGGCGCTACCAATTACAATATTAGAATAAACTCATAAATAACACACACGACCCATTTTTTTATTCATACAACACAGTTTTTGCTCGCACGACTATCAAGCTTGTATCAGTATTGTCTTCTCATAAGCCTTTAACATCCATGTGAAACAAAAAACTCATCAACGCCACAATACTCAGTGACTCATTTGCAAACAATAACGACCGGAAACTATCATTGTTAACAAAAATAGACAATGTACGACTTTCACTACACGACTGTATGTTTGGTAATATGCTTTTAACTTGTGCATTTGCTAAATTGCGGTGGAAAATTAAAGCTAAGTTAATTGAAAACGCAAACGCGCGGGGCCAGAGCGCGGGCGGGTCAGGCTGCGGCGCGGCTGCGGTCGCCAATTTGTGAACTTACTCGTAATATGTACGACTGACACGATAAATTAAAAAGAGATGTGCTTTAAATTCTATCAAGTTAGTAACTGACTTTCAAATGTAGACTAGACAAAAATTTGCTGAACATCCCTATTCCCTACTTTCCCTACTTAATACATATTTAAATGCGAAAGTAACTCTGTCTGTCTGTCTGTCTGTTACGCTTTCACACCTAAACTACTGAACCGATTTTGATGAAATTTGGTATGGTACTTTTTACCGCGGGAAAACTTCTCATTCCCACGGGAAACCGACATCCACGCGAACGGAGTCGCGGGTGGCCACCAGTGTTGAATATAATCCAACTTGTGAGATATTTACCTTAATGTAACCCATAACAGTGCTAAAGAATTTAGAATAATGTGTGTAAAACACAATTTACACGGCATTTTAATTTGCTATAGCTGGTTTGTTTAGCCATTAACTAACTACATAGCCAATGTGATTGGTATCGCTACATTGTATGTGGGTACCTAAATAGACGGGGCTACATCGACGGTGTACCAATAAGTGCAACTTTCACTATACAAATAAGGCATTGCAACAAGCTAAGTGGATGATTCTAAATAAGACAATAGAGAGTGCGCAGGAGTGGATGGATATTGCAGACATTAGTTTAAATCTGATCGTTTCCTGCGTCGGTGACATCTTGATCATTGTCGATAGTTCTAAATCGCCGCTCTTTTGTAACCATCAATTGATATTAATGCGCCGGAGACCGACGCGTGCGATTGCGCACAACGTAACACTTCAAACGCTTGATACTGCAATTGTTTTTTTTTCTGTCACATATTCTGCAATCCTATATCATATCGTTATGAAACTGTTACAGTTTGCATCAACGGTGCAGTAAACAGTAATGATGTCATTTTGAATCTCCGTAAAAAGTTTTATGACAAATGTTGGAAGGTGATGATCGTGATCACGTAGTAAACAAACGTTACTCTGAAATGAGATGCATTTTTATGTCAATAAAATCTTTTTAGAGATGTCCGTGTGAACACTTCAAATTAGAGAATATGATTTAATTTGCATAGTTTATTTTTCGTGAAGCTGTTGATTTGAACTCTGCGTGTGGTGAAAACTATTTTCGTATCTACTTCTGGCTTCCTAAAACCGATCTCAATAGAGTAGTAAAAATGTGTAGCTACTTAATATATTTTCACTGCTTTAGGAGAAGTGATCATTAAAATATAACCAACATGCTAGTATAAAAGAACTGGTATAAAATAGATGGTCTATAATTTTTGATATTCTCATCCGGTGTGATATTGTAACTCTTGTTGAAAATTGCGAATATTGCGATCCATTATTAGAGAAACAAACATACATAATTGACTTGAGAAATCAACTAGGTACCGATAGTTGAAAATAAATGCAAGTTAATATAAAGGTGAGTTCACTTATTTTCTGCAATTGGTTCAATAGGTAAATAATAAAAATCTATTTCGTAAAACATGTTTCTATTAAATATATTCGTTTTCTACAAAATATGTTTTGGTTTCGCAGATACCGTCTGTCAAATTGTTTTAAGTAAAATTAAATAAAGCTACCGACATTTACCTTTTAAAATTTATGGATAAAATATGTCTGAAATTGATACAAGAAAAAGAGAAATTTTATAATCAACTTAGTCCTATTTGAAATAAGTTTAATTTGAAACAATAATTTCAGCCTAATTTTGCAATAAAAAGTTACATTATTAAAAGTTGACAATAAAAAGATCCTTAATATTGTTTTGTTTCTTACATAAAGTATGTTATTCTAAGCGCACGAGTTTGACTCCCGCTTAACCGTTTGTTTTTTCTAATGGTGCATTGTCTTGCTAGGCAATTTATTTATTTCGTTATACTGTTATAACTATGTGAATTGTACGACTAATCTTCTTCAATCAGTGTAATAGGTACATACATTAAAATTGCATTAAATTGTATTTAACGGTTAGCATGGCCACCTGAATCATTGGTTAAGTTTCGTGCATCATGCAATTTATAAATGCTAATGTATTATAAATAGATAAGTGTCGTCGATGTAACCCACTGACCTCGAAACACGAACTCTAAGCGAATATTTAAAGTTTTTGGTCCAAGTGAAGCTCGGTAGGTAGAGAACAATCAAAGTTGGAACGAGTTCACCTCGCACGTGCGTTCTAGTTACCGTCCCTTACTCAACCCTTAAAACCGCATCGGATGCTATAATCAATTATCTACTGGTCTCATTTTCTCCGCGAAGTCGTTCACTTCTATCGGCTGTTCCTTTATATTGTGACTCCGAGGTACTTCAACTAGATCGTTGTAGGTTTATAGGAATGCTTGAAACCGGTCTCACTTCCTCCGACGCTTCGTCACTCGAGATGACTCTGCGCAGTCGTAAATCGCCATTCGAACGGCTCCAGCTCACCAGTCATTTCAATGAACCACATTTCTCGAGGACCCTTCTTACGTGAGGGATTTAAAACAAGAATTGTAGAGACAAAGCATTTTCACACACCGGTAGTTTTTATTAAAGTCAGTATCAAAATAAATACGAGTGTTTACAATCTTTCGACAATCGATTTAAAAACATTGATTATTCACTTGTATCATATCAAACTTTAGTCAGAAGGTACCGTGTATTGAATTAATGTAAACTTCGTGAAGATACATAAAATTGAATCGTTTGAAACATATCCGATTGGCAGAGGTGAGTTATTTTTGTAACATGCGTTGGTTTGCTTCATCAGACTAGGTAGGCACAACCATCGATAGGACTTGTTCAATAGCGGATGCCAGCGATTGTGGAGTATTTCGGTCCCGGGAAGCATAAACTAGCGAATGGCGAACTAACCACGCAACGCCTACAGCGCTGAGCTCAGCTCATAAGGAAATACATTATCTATTTTAGATATTCTATGAACAACAAATTGTATGCTGCGTTCTTTCCAAGTTAACAGCGTATTCTCTGCATAGAGAGTTTACCTTTAAATATAGGTGAGTAAGTAAGTTTACTAACTACCTACTAGCCTTTTTAGAGTCGCCTTTTTGTCTCGTTTCTCGTACGTGCCGTCGGACAGTTTGACACTGTTGAGTGAATAATTCAAAGACCCTTTACAGCGTACTGACATGTTAGGCAAGCCTCGTTAAATAATACCCAACGTTGGCAATTCCTGCGATTCGCCTAAACAAATAACTTACGACGCTTTAAAACACTTTTATTTGGACAACTTGACAGAGCCAAAGTTAGATAAATATTCTGTATTGTTCTTGGAACTGAATGGCACTAAATTATCAGCAAAAGGACCAACAAATCAATTGAATGATAAATGTTCTGAATAATTTATTATGATTTGGTTATTAGTAAAAAAATAAGGTAACATTTTGATTTACAAGGCTATTTTTCATGTCTCGTTTACGTATGCAAACGAGAGCAAGGTAACCGTACCTTTTCTTTTATGTTTAGAACATTAACATGATCTAAAATGATAAAACAGCGAAGCGCCGACTTAATTTTTAAGGAAGCCCTTACCCCAGCATCATAGCTTGCCAACTTATATTTGATATCACATCAGAGCGGTCAATGACAATGTCCCTAATCCCTAGATGGTCGGACATGTCAGAAGGGCCCACTCTACTGCTCGGCCGGAGCAAGCGTGATAGCCAATCAAACAATTTAGGTCGATCACCGCAGCCTGTCAATACCAACACCAACTTTACTGAAATAGATTTCTACAGATATATACGATTAAACATTAATCGTATTACTTAGCCACCTAAGTGTGGTTTTTGGCCCTATGCGTTTAACGACCACTTCATCACATCTATATGGAACACTAGTGGCCGCCCGCGACTCCATTCGCGTGGAGGTCGGTTTCCCGTGGAAATGAGAAGTTTTCCCGCGGTTAAAAGTACCCTATGTGTTATTCTGATTTATAACCTATATTACTGTAAAGTTTCATCCAAATCCGTTCAGTAGATTTTACATGAAAGAGTAACAAACATCCATACGTCCGTACATACTCACAAACTTTCACGTTTATAATATTAGTAGGATTCACCTTTGTAAGCAAAGTGCTGCTGCGTTCCTATAACAACATACTTATCTAAGGTTTGTGTCTTAGTGGCTCTATTCACCTTATTTTAAGTGCGGGTCTGCACACGTAAAGGTGGGTTTCAATCTGAAGCGATGTGACACACAAAGATCTACTGCAAGCCCAACAAATGAGGTCTCTTTAGTTACTAAAAAACAAACTTTAAGTAAGTACCTACTTTCTGCTACATATTGTTCACCGAACACACTTTAACGTACATTGTACGTAATCCCGCGCACCGTAGGACTAGGCCATCAGATAAAGCATTTTTGTCTCGCCGACCATGCCTACACTATTACACCAAAATACCCATCATCAACCATCTCAATGAAACCAGCAATCTCAAATTATGCTCCGAACCGCCAATTATACAAATTATTGTGCCAATCTCATTCAGCCAGGTTTTTTGTGCATTCATATCATAAAACAAGCATCAACCTACACGTACGGTCGAAACTGTTTTAAATTAATTACTAACTGCATTAGAACTAGGTTACCTTACCACTTGACGGTAGTTGTCAAGTGCTTTCGTAACAGCCTTACACTTCATATTATAGGGGTACAGTACAAGTATATTAAAGTAGGTAATGTAAACGTTAAGTTATTAACAACTAAGTAAGCAATCACTTTGCTTAGTTAACCTGATAGTGGAATATATGAAAATGGCGTAATATCTGTCTAATAACTTTATTCAAAAAGCATTGTAATAACTTATACAAGTATTTTGTATCGTCCATCTTCACAAAGTTTAAAAATGTTTAAAAAAGTTTATGTTAAAGTAAGTAACTTGAATCTCACAAACATTTAATGAAATAAATAAGGGAACGAAGTAAAATAAATATATGTTTTTGGTACTGCCCTAAAATTTATTATTTTTCGTATGATGAATTTCAACCGCCGACTGAAATTCATTTTAAAGCGTCAGGTAGACGCATTTGGTAGAAAACAATATGTCGTAACTCAGTCACCTTATCTTTTACTTTTAGCAAATTATGAACAAGCCTGTGGGGTTGGGTTCCTAACCACTATCAGGCAAAGCCGCACGTAATACCACCAAAGTTACCTCGTATTGTTCGAGCACATTACTAATTAAAAACATTTTAGTACCCTCTAGAATTCAGATAAGGCCAACCTTTTTGGCATCAGCAGTCGAAATTTTGTTTCGAAACGAAAACTTTATCAGAACTGAGCCACCAACAATGTGGAAGCATTTTGATGAATGAAATTCCATACAATTCGAAATGGCTTCTGGGTATGACGTCATGAAAAATTCAGTCCATCGCACGTGGCTTTTTTTAATTTCGTTATTTTTTGTACCTAACTCGATTGGTGGAATATTCTGCGTGGCACAGTGTTGTGGGTTTTTTTTAGGGTTCCGTACCTCAAAAGGAAAAAAAACGGAACCCTTATAGGATCACTTTGTTGTCCGTCCGTCCGTCTGTCAAGACCCTTTTTCTCAGGAACGCGTGGAGGTATGAAGCTGAAATTTATATCAATTACTCAGGTCTACTGTCCCTTGAAGCTGTGAAAAAATCAAACTTCTAAGCCAACGTAATCAAAAGATACAGCCGTTTATGCCGCAAATTATGCCGCAAGTCGACACTTGCAAGGGAATCAAAACCTACAGGGTGCTTCCCGTGAACTCAGAATCTTGAAATTTGGTACGAAGCAACGTCTTATAGCATAGATAAAGGAAAAATTACGAAAACCATAAATTTTTAGTTACATCACATAATATTTTTTTTTTAATAATTTTAACCTTACTACCCATTTCCTCATAAATGCGTAGAGGTATTAAATTGAAATTCATACCAAATACTCAGGTCTATAATACCTTTAAGCTGTAACAAAATCAAACTTCTATGTCAACGCAATCAAAAGAAACAGCATTTAAGCTGCATATTTTGAAACTCGCAAGTACTCGCAAGGGAATCAAAACCTAAAGGGTACTTCCAGTCGACCTAGAATCTTGAAATTTGGCATGAAGCAACGTTTTATAGCACACATAAAGGAAAAATTCCGAAAACCTTAAATTTTTAGTTACATTACAAAATATATATTCTTTTAATAAATATAAACTTATAAGTTGAAATTCATATCTAATACTTAGATCTAATTGCCTTTAACCCGTGAAAAAAAAAAAAAAACTAAGTCAACGCAAAAACGCAAAACGCAAAAGTACAACCATTGATACCGCATATTTTGAAACTCGCAACTACACGCACGGGAATTAAAACCTAAAGACCACTTCCCGTTGACATATAATCTCGAAATTTGGTAAGAAGCAATAGCTTACAGCACAGGTAACAGAAAAATTCCGAAAAGCTTAAAATTTTAAGTAGTTTTTGCAGGTTTGTACGGAACCCTCGGTGCGCGAGTCCGACTCGCACTTGGCCGGTTTTTTTGTATCAGTGTCCATCGAGCGCGGCCCGGACATCCTGATCTCTACATCGGCAGATTGTAAACAAGAGTGCTCGTGTGTGCGTCTCGTTTGTATGTTTATAGGTAGGTACATTAACATTAAAATGAATCAAGGTTCTGGTAGTCTATTGAATAACAATCATTTTCCCACCTTGCTGAATGACACGCGGATTCGGTAGGTAAACGTTTAAATTTTTTATTATTTTTTATAATTTAGGTACTGAGACTGCATCTCTTATAAAGAGTGCAAATCAAAAGATCAATGTATAAAATTTAGTTTAACACTTGGCTACGCAACTCTCTTAGGTCGTTGCGAAAATAATATCAGCAATTTCTCATTTAAATGAATGTGTAAGTATATTAATTGAGGTCATATTCGGCAACCTCTTTGATCTAAGCTACTGATTAGAATTTTAAAATAAGCATGCGATATGTCAACAAAGTTTAAAATATACGATAGCCTTGACACGTCTTAATCATGTGTTTATTGTAAAAGTTTATTGAATTGACCTTTTCAATCTTTCACATGACAGGCGTAGGTACAGTTAAGAAGTGTTTATTTATTGAACATCAATGCTAATTCTTTAACTAATGCACTGTATTTATTAGCAGCATGCAATTCGTAGCCCCAATATGGCATACGACCTAATTACTCAATGCATGCAAAATAATGCTAATTTTCAAGCAAACAAATGAGATCGACAACGAGCGACGCAATTAAGTGTAAAGTTCACTTTTAACGATCTCGCTGTCGTTTTAAGTACTTGTAGTACATTCAAACTTCTGTTTTCAATCCTGGTTCTAAATTTTAATGTAAACATCGAAAGCTAAGTCGTGAAAGTGTGAGTAGAACGCGTGCGAAATGTTTCTCAGTTCTAAGTATCTACAATCAGTCTGAGAACGTCATTACATGGGAATACAACCTATTGTCCTTATATCTCACTTTTGTCCTCGGTGATTAGTAACTAACACCATGTCTTTATCACAAAGCGGTTCCCAACCAGCGCATTGCCAATTGTGAGAAACCTGTGATTTTGAGCCTCGTAGTTTCCAAGTCCCACGGTTCTTGAAGCTGTTCTTGATATAAATGATCATATTCTCATGATGTTAACTCGACATTAATTATAGCTACGTGTTGTACTACCCTTCCTCTAGCGAACGCCATCAGATATCACACGATAGCAGCGATGCAATGAGGAAGGCTGCAGCTGCGATTTTAATTTAAACATATACCAACTTCCTCGTCTATTGTTCCCTTTCTCGACTCACGACTGCACTAAAACGACAAAAGTTGTTCTTCCCCCAAACTACAAACACGACCCAAAGAGACGCGATTGTACACTAATAAATACTCTGACAAAGATTTACATACTCCCACACAAGACACAATTACCCGCTTTTGAGACTCGAAGATGTCCAATTTTCGCTTGTAAGCATATCATGTGAACAAATAAGTGATCATTTCGAAGCTCCGAGTCAATATTTGAAATACACACGACGACGAGCTTTTCAATTAGAGTCTCACGATAAATACACCGACTTTTCTTGAGAAAATGAAGGCACTTTTATAGGTATTGGTGTGAATAAAATATAAATAACTTTGGTTGCAGCGTATTCCCCGTTATTGCCTTACAATGCCTTGAATGCTCACATCGCACTCCCGGTATAATGACTTGTTCAGTCAGACTTCATATAGAATGTGTGTCTTCAATTGAAGTCAGGGGTCATGTAGCGGACAAGCAAAACGATTTAATCACGTTGATAAATACAAATTTCGCGTGAGACCGACAATGACGTCATAGGAAGACAAAAGGAAAGGGGTGCTTAGAACCGTGACGCTTTTAAAAGATTCTAAAAAAGAACATTTTACTGTAGCAAAGTATAGCAACGGCTCCTCAGGCCGGATATTCGGAGTGGCGAGTGTCTAGTGAAGCATTCCCGTTGGGCGAGAGTACTGTCAACTACGAGATAAGAAACGAGAGGCCTTCTATTAGGGCCATAGAGGATATAGTCCATTGTCCACATTCAACGGACACTGACTGTACAAGAGCAATAAAATACCCGAGGACAACGATACACAAAAAGCGACAGTTTTTGTTCCAACCTTCTCAACCGTGCTCACCGCTCGGTGCATTTTTTACCGCTTTATTAACATAGTGTAAAGATATCACGTCTCACCAACACCAAGACTAAGAAACAAAAACTGAATAATTTACAGCATGTACACAAGTTTCCGCTCAACTAAGCTTAGTTTTTGCTATAGAAATAAACAAATATAAGTATGTATTGTATAGAACTTTCCCTAAATTTAATCAAAGCAATGGAAGCAAAGAATTCTCTATTTATTAATAGATGAATTAGCTGATTCAAAATTAAGTCTGTCTCAGTTGGACAAATTTTAAAATGAGCTAAGTGCTAAACTTAACGGCACTGTCAAATCTTAATTAACAAATGATAATAAAGGCTTCTGAAATACAAAAGATCGATGTTTCTGTACCAGACTCCATGACCAATTTATCACTCACTTCATTAGCTATGATTGATTTTAGCGCGTTCTACTTTCGCAACGTCTCGTGCTATACCTTGCTTGCACATACTCCTTCTTTAATGGCTATATTCGCAGGAGATAGGTACTTTTGTACTATCGGAGTCGTATGTACTTTGTACATTGAGGCTCGGTCTGTGGACACTAGCACAGGTCACAATGAGCCACTTCCTGTCCGACAGATCAACAAGGACACACCAGCTGACATACCACATTAACACAACAGACCACTGCACTATCTATACCCTGGCAACCTTAACAGGAGCGACATAAGGTTGAAAATTGTATCATTATCATAAAACCGGCTACATAGAATCGCAATTTAGAAAATCTCATGCTGACCTATAGGTAGCTTCTATTAAGGGCAAGCATTGATCCTGTAGGGTCGGGTCTGGCCGTACCGGTTCGTTCTGGTAAACAAGCCTTACAGTTAGGAAATTATGAGACGGATTGGTTTAATTGGGTGTATAATTGAATCTTACGGTCCGGAGACGGTGATAAGATTACGTGGAGCACGAGCAAGCACATGAATATGAATATTAAAATGGTGCCTTATATTTCGTATATAGTGCAAATTGCGAGTAAATAGGTATATTGACTGGTGGAACGTATAAAGGCTGTTATAATTATATTTTAAATAAATAGTGTTTCAATGTAGAACTTTATTCCGCTAAGTTCTTTTTAAACTTAAAATTCTGTAGGCTTCTCAAAAGTTCATTACAAATTAATTCTTACCTATGAACGTGTCTGGCTGAATTTCAGACTGCCTAATGAATATTTTATACCCCTTCAGGAACCTACTAGACTTACGACTAATGTGCTAAGCAGTTTCAAAAACTTGTTTCCTCTACCTCCCCCATACAGGGTAATTTAGCTACAATATTTCCGGACCATTCCGATATCAACCGCACATTTGCGACAATGGCTACAAATCACAGCCTATTGTCACATTCCATATGTGACAAACGTAACCCATTTGGATGAAAAAATGACCCCGCAATTTAGCCTCCTATAGAAAATTTTGCCACATTTTCGTGCCATTTTTATGTGAAATATATTTTTTATATTGTGTAAATCATACGGATGTAGTATAACCGAGCTCGGGGCAATTACACGACCATTAGCGCTGAAGCACAATGCGCTACCATTAAATAGAATGTACAATTGGACATCCTGTGGCCGCTTGATTTGCATTTGTTTGGAATTAGAGCACCCTGTATATTTCACCTGATAATGTATTGCCGGATTTCATCTTTGTCATGCTATCAGAATGCTATGCACGTCCAATGTGATGCATAAAAATGATGTACAAATAAAACTTGATCTTAGTAATAGGTGCAAGTTTATTTATTTTAGAATGGTCTCTTATTTGCATAATTAAACATGTTTTAGTACTCTGCATTTAAAAACCCAAACTTTTCTGAACATTCAAACTACGTAGAGTGACAAAACTTCTGCATCCATTTTATCCTTAATCCTCACTTCTTTATCCTTAACACAGGATATTACACTATCCTAGCTAGGATATCAGTGTTTTAATGTAACATAATTACATATAAGTGGAACAATACACACTAATCTAACATATCATTATTAACTTCTGTCCACCACTTTAATTTATATACCTACTTGTATTTCTTGTAAACCTGTAACTTATATGTAAGAAAGAGAAATAAATGATATTAAATGTTATCCATAAGTCTTCAGGTCCTGGGTACATTCCATCAAGTGAACCCACTACTACTACTAATAGCCTACTAGGGACTTCTAGCATGGAGACTCATGACACAAAAATAAAACAATCACCGAGTAAACATAATGAATTTATAAACAAGAATCGGAGACATGAGAACCGCTGGAAGGCATGTTCCCGACGAGGGTAATTTGTCCTCTCCTTAATGTCCGATGTATTGTCATTTGTGGCTTTACCAAGGTTTTGGTTAACCAAAATCTTCTTTGACTTAACTAACATGTTACGTAATACTGAATTGTGAACATTAGAGATTACCAATTGCGGCAGACGACCAGTAAGCATTAGGGAAATAGCCATTTCGTTAAATTAAACAGACGGTATTTCTAATATGTTTCTTCACGAATTCCGTTTTTTTTGCCATTTAACATTATAGTTCAAGACTTTTACGATCAGTTTTAAAATTACAAATTCATGACAATATTTTGTATGGCATTTAAATTGCATTTCACTAGCAGCAACTCCGTAAAGCCAGATATCAAACATTAACTATTTATTCGCGTGGAACGACCGGCAAATAGACTTACATTTTTTACATTTACACTGCGCCGCACGAACTGCTATTATTGGTTTATAAATTAATTGCTTTACCGGTTACCAACACCGCTGTAGGCAGTAGGAACCAGTAACAAGAAACACTTGCAGTATCAACACCCGTTCTGTACGATTAATATTTTAGACGATGTTCTTTCTATAGCCAACAAGATGCTTTGTAACAATTGAAAATTCAATTTCTCTTCTTACGTGTGCTAAGTTTTAATAGCACTCTTGATTAGAGATATAAGTACCTACATACCTTAACTATGGCGGCCTTCTTTAATGTAAGTTATATAACCATAAATACCATAGCTCCGATCACGCAGGAACATCCATTATGGTAAACACACGACTCCGACTGATCTAATTCCGTCCACCACCATGAGATTGGTCGAGACCAATTTAGCAGATTTAAATCTGATTCGATAGCGAACGACCGACACCGTAAATCCCGACCAAAGTTGATTTATTTCCAACTATCTATTCATTTGTTTAATTCCTGCGATGAACAACGTTAATGACCGCTGTTGCGTCGACGGTTCCAACTTTAACACCAAACAGATAATCACGTATCACCTCAAAAATAATCCGTAATGTCAACGACACGAACCGAACATACCTACCTATCATTTTTCACGCACGATATCACGCTGAAAATGAAATGATATATTTTGATATTTTTCTTCCGTAGAATATCCGCAGGAGGCTATTAATTTGAGCGCCAAGCAGCAGACAGCGATGGTAATGACAAATGACGGGATGCGACTTATCGGAGCTAGCGGAAAGATGTAGTGAGGCTTTTGTGAGCACAGAGAAATGTCGGTTCACTCCGCCACGTCGTTAGCAACAGATAAACTCGCCACCGTTCGCTTGCACTACCAATCTGAAGATAACTATTTCGCTCAATCGAAAATTGCCGACTTTTAAAGTGTTTATTCGACGCCTATTTTGCGCGAGCAATCAAGCTCGAAACTTGCAGCATTCTCGAATACATCTCCACAACACCTTCTGTATTAATGCGGTTGACAGATAAGCTCGGTTCTAGAATTTCGTGTAGACGCGGTTGTACAATAGGAGGAGATAAAGGCGTCGTCTTTGGCTAAAATATATTGTCCCTGAGTGTTGCCGGCGCACCTCCCTACACTGCGCTGATATGCAAAGCAGCCTCCAGACCGTAAACCGTTTCATATCAGATAGGTAGCATAATATCGGCTAAAACACAACTCGAATAATTCCCTTACCATAACTTTTCCCACTTTATTGCTCAATTTTATTCCTTGAAGGCGAAAAAAAGACATTTTATCTGCAGTCACATTTACATGCTAGAGATATTTTTATTTCTTAACTCAAACCTGAGAATGGTTGCAATCTTAATAACTTGCAAGTGTTATGGATCTATAGAGATAGTCTTTTAAATTATAAACTACTTAATGCTTTTGCGACTTCGAAGAGTTTTTTTCTTTTGTTACCTACCTACCATTTTGCCAGCCAGATGTTTACGCAAAACCAGCGGGAACATCTGCCATCGATTCCTGTTTAACCTGTGTTTATTTTTAAAATAACATATTCATTGATGGGAATCAATGCGAGTGATGTTATACAGAGGGGCTGTGTGGAAGAAAGAGGATGATTGTAAAGGAGGTTGGTAGGTGAAATAGGGACTGTGCGTATACTCATTAGATGTAGAGTGGTAGATACTAAGTAGGACCGCCCACGGCGTGCAGCGAGATCTCGCTTACTACCTACAAGGTGGTATAAGCTCTCCTTTGTCGTGTCAGACCGTGATAAGTGTAGCTTCTAGTCAATATAGGCATGTCAGAGAGACTGTTTGATCCTTCGAAGGCAACTTGACGTACTCGTAAATGTGTGTCGCGCAGATAAGTCTACATAAAGCAAGACTAAGCAAAAAATTTACTGCCCTAGTAGGCAACGAGTTTGATTCAGACGGATAAATATAAATATGTTTAAAGTATTTTAAAGGGTTTCGCATACTAAGACGATAAAATTATTTTGGAACGGAAACATTATGTTTAACATATATAAAGGTTATGCCACAATAAGTCAACGACACTGAAAGTGTAAAATAATCAATTTACAAATTTTAACTACAATTCAGAGGGTTAATCAATTATTAAAGTTTATTTGTACATTACGGAGTTATTATTTATTTAAGGATTGCAACTTCCATATTTTAAAGAATTGTACCTGTGTGGCCAGACCTTTACCACGTGTTTTCTATACTACTTAGGTACGTTCGGTTTTTGTATGGTCGGGCAACCATTTTTTAATGTTACAATATATTTTAGTATTAACGCAGGTACCGACCCAAGTAGCACCTGACACGTTTAACTTTTTTTATTGTATAAAGATCAGGATATTCAGCTACCGATTCGAAATTTATTAAGGTAGAAAAGAATGTATAGTTAAGTTAAAGAATCATTTATAACAGCCTCATAGATCGATAATAGTGTTGAGTCAACATTTCATTAGAAACTTCTTAGAATTTGTATCAGATTTTTCGATCAAAAAGGGTAAAAAAAATTGCTGACTCATTCCTTAATCTTTCTTTCAAGGGTGTACTCTTGAATAAGTCTTCGACTACTAAAAATCAGGTCTTAGTTAGACCGGCAGTTTAGCTCTATTATTTCTAAACCTAGTTAAGACTCGACGAGAAATTTAAGGTAAAGCAACCTTTTTACCGCCCTCGGGCAAATGTTTCTCAGCCTTACGAATGATAAATGAAATCAACAAAAACGACATTTTAAAACCTGATCGTATACACATGAACATACACTTATGAAATTAAAACTAGTTACAAATCTTGTGCTTATTAATTGCTCTGCTTAATTGGTTAATAGTATGTAATTAACTTGAATTACTTTCTAATATAGGTGGGTCAAAATAGGGTTATTAAGTAATAAGTTATAGATACTCCCGACGGCCCCATCTGAGTTCGAAATTTGAACTGCACATGAAGGCAGACGCAGCTAATCTCATAATGTATCATAATCATGTTGAGTAGATGCTCTACTCTCGTAGAGTAAGAATATTTCTGCTTGTTTATTTCAAAATCCATGCAAATTATAATCAAATTTTCCCAGTTATATTTCTGTCCTATTTATAGTGAATATACGTTTCGCCTATTTTCTGACTACTAAACTAGATAGCAAGATTGCAGTTTCATGTATGAAGATTGTTTATGTTAACACCATAGTAAAATATAATATTCTGCAAGCGTAAGTTTAAATCCCACCTACACCAAAAGTGTTTTTGTAACAATCTCTCACGAAGCAGCTCTATGCACTTACAAAAACGCATTTCAATTCGAATTGAATACAAGCATTGTATGTGCGAGTGAGATAGCGCTACATTCATTTCGAACAAAGCCCGAGTCGTAAATAAAAATAAGGGACGTGTATTTTTTTTATAGCTGACCCATGGCGTCCCTACCTGAGCAAGCAGTATGGGGTATATCGAAGGACTCTAGGAACACCACATGTGGTTGTTGTTAGAACTGAATTGTGTTTACCATCACTATAAGTTAGGCGTGGTAATTTTAATGTTGCAAAAAGAACATCTATGAATATGTTTTAAACATTGCTACGGGAATCGTAGCACGACATACTACGAAAATGCAAAGACTCTACTACTCATATTAAATATCTTAGAAGTAATAAAATAATAAATTCGCGTAAGCAAGTTAGTAGTTTTTGAAAAGTTTTCAAACACCAATCCATGGATTCAAGACCCTCTTAATTTCGAATCTACGATGCACGTTTCTATTTTATGGCCCCTCATTTAGAAGCGTCAACACACAAAACAAAAAATATAGTAAAGCTGGCAACGGCGTCGGCAACGTTGTTGTAAACTTGGCAACGGCGCGACGCACGCGCAGCTACAGACTACATAGAAGCTTGTCGTGCAAGTTCGGCGAGGGGAGGGAGCCTCGTGGCTCGGCGGCAGTGGCTCTGTCGGACGCGACGCGAACGAACGCGCGCTACTGCCCGCCAACGCTCTGTTTACCCTACTCTAAAGAAGTTTGTACACAAGTTTCTCTACTACGGAAAACCGGTTGCAGTGAAGTGACCCACCGATTTATGTGATTCTACGTGGTCAGTGGCGATTGTAACTTAAGGATCCTGTGGATGTGTGTGTATAGTGAAGTGTTATTAAATTTAACTGCACTATGGGACGGTGACCCGGGAAGATGCTAACAGTGATTGCTTGAATTTGGATTAGTTAATTTGGTAAGTACCTTACCTTAAGCTTTAAGTTTTTTATAAAGGATGAAAGTCGGTGATTTCAAAGAGCTCTTTTTAATGGGAGAGTTCGTTGGTTTTGTTGACACAGGGCAGGCAACTAGCGCTCGTTGCAGCTAGCAGCGCCCTTGCTAACAGAAATGCATTCAAAAGTGCCCGCTACTCTTTTGTTCTTTGTGCTTTTAAATTGGGCACCATGTCGAGCTTTATTTAGTTTTCTCCACATTGACCCATACACGAGTAATTAGAACTAGTACTTTGAAATCGGAAATGGTCGGCTTTGACTGGAAATTCTTTAAGGCATGAACCATCTTAGAAAAGCTATGAGTAGTTTAATTGTGTATTTTCGTTTCAAGTACTGTTTAACTATTATAACATGAGAAGGTACAAGATTGAAATTTAATACCAATGTAAGTAGGTACCTGAATCTTGATAAGATCAACTGAAACAACAACCAAATCACTGGACCACAGGTATATAGACATATCAAAGTATATAGAGGTGTAACTATGAATTTGTAATTTTAGGCGCCAAATCAAACATTATGACGATATACAATAGGTACCAATAGTCTTTTTTAAATTATATTATCCTTTTAGCATTACAGCTTAAAACCGCTAAAAAAATAACGGGTTTTGACAATTAATGCAATTAAATTAACGTTTGCAGAATATATTCAGAAAAAAAAAGCTTACTTTGACTCACTGGCACGAGCCTAAAATATGAAATTGAAAATAAAAGGGACTTTTTATCATAAACGGGTTAGTAACAGGTGCTTTTTATAAAGATATAGCGCGTTCTAATTTTAACTTGTAGGGACTTTCAACTGTACAATCTCTAGCAGACGTCGCTCATTAATTTAATTTTACTTTAATATGAAATTATTAATTCTTAATAACATTATCATATTGAACTCTTACCGTGTTAAGATGTTACAACTTCCTTATACAGATTACTCAGTAACATATGTAGGTATAAAAGATTCAATTAACACAAATCACGAATAACGACAACAATGAATGACATTATCAACATCCTGGCTAATTACCGTTTGTCATGTGTCATGATAATGTTCATAGCCATCTTACCTACCCGAGTGTTGGTCGAATTAACACAAAATGCCAGATGCCGTCAGTCAATGAGTTAAGTTAATAATTGTGGTTCACGGGGTCAAAAAGACCATTAGTGACCATGATTGCTTTGCTCTTGAACGTCGTTACGTAGTGCTAGTTAAATTCTACTTTATAGTCTAACCCATAAAACCATTTTAAGTGTGTTAACAATTAAAATTTAGAGCAACAAATAAAACTATTTGTTTGGCCGAGCTTGTTGAAATACTGCGCGTAGTATAAGAAACAGCAAGTTCTCAATAGTTTTTACTATAAGCAAGAAAAATGTCACGTTCGTGCCAGTTACTCGCCTTGTTAAGTATTTACTTAAACACTCAACGTTGTAACATACTTCGGTTGAACGTGCAAACTGCCAGTACCTGCACATCAAAAAGTTTTAATCATTTTCTACTTTACCGACTCGCACTGAGTTCTGAACACAAAGTTTAACTATCTATCAAATGTCCAACTCGAAACCGCGTTGTTTGTGAAAGAAATCAATTTTAACCCACTCGTGCATATCAGCAACGTTTCATAACTTTCACTAACTAAATTATACCTTAAGAAGTTACATTGTCAAAATAAATGAACTGACGAAAGTGATATTATTAGAAAGAAAGTTCGTTACAAGTTCCTGTGAGAAGAATTTTGATACTCGAGCTTGCTTAGAGCTTAAGTGCTTAAGATTAATGTCACTCTTTCATAAGCTGGTAGGTTTAATCTTTAAGATTAAAGTACTGTAGGATGTGCTTAACGATCTGATTATAATGTACATTAAAATACAAAGCATTTGTATCAAGTTATGACTTTATGCAAGCAACAAAAAGACTCAGCTACACGTACACTGACATAAGAAAAAACAATTTGGATTCAATTTTGATAGTAAAACTTTGTATAAAATAAAACATAAGTAAGTAATTACTTTTATACCATGCATCAGTATCAGTCATAAGTATCGTCAGGAAATCAAGGAGTGCTGTGTTCTGGTAAATTCAAACGAATCATTGATAAAAACGAACAAAACATACCTAATGAGTGTGACTCATAAAACAAAACATTTCATATTGAATGTCGTTCACAAAATAACAAATAATGACTAAATGTATCTGTTATACCTACACATGAAATATTTTGTGGTTTAACTTATTGCAAGTATCAGTTTTTACGTAATTCTTACTCAGGAAAAAATAGTTATGTACTTTCCGAATATACCTACAACAACCGCAGTTATGAATGGGTTTGATGTAATAATTACATGGACGGCTAATGTAAATAAAATATTGATTCACTTGCGGTAAAGCATAGCATAGGGAATACCATCACATTTCAATTATAATTTTTCCATATTCCAAACTCGTACAAACTAAAGTTCCATTTGTTTCTGATAAGTATGATTTTATTTTTAAACGTAAGTATTGTAAGGTATTACAAAACTTCATCAAATATGAAATGTTTCCTATCTTACCTTTATGTTATCAGTCTCTACCGTAAGTAGGTACTTATTTATTTTATCGTACATCGTAAATGAGAACGCAGAACATAAATAATTAATTAAAGTGAATACTTAATTGTTTCGTTTTATAAATGCTAATGATTTATCATTAGTATTATGGCAGGCGGAGATCGGTTTATTTTCGAAATGGTGTATAAGTAACTTAAAAGTTGTTTATTTACCTCTGTAAAACTCTACAACACAATAAAAAAAACTTAAAGGATTGAAAACGTACAAAAAAGCATTTATCGCCGCTCTACATCTACTAATTATACTTCACATGTTAAAATGATTAACACCCCGTACATACAATTGAAAAGAGGCCATAATGGCCATAATGCCGACACAACCTCAAAGAAATTCTGTTGACCCACAACCTCTCGGATTGTTAGAAAATTCAACAAAAACGTTGGTCTCGTAATATTTACGGTGGGAATTTTCTTATCTGTATCACTCACGCAAGCTACACCCACTGTCACAATAGTACAAACTCTCACACATTACTTATATCCACTTAGTACAGTCGGCTTCTGTGTATTTAACTTATGAAAATAACAATAGCGTCGATAAAATTCCCATCTAAACGATCTCTTAGATTGCATGCGAGAACGTCATACCTCGTGAAACAAAAAAGAAACCGCAGCTTCCCTTGGAACGTTGCACTTGGTCGGTTTGCGACCGCCTAAGGCTCGAATGTCAACCACGTCTTCGTAATTACAGCCTTATCTCGTTTATACCACATTACCGGTCGTAATACAATCCTGAGACAGAAAACTAGCTTAAGAACATAAAACTTCACAGCCTAGAATAACCCCTAGTAAACTGTAAACACGAGGTAAAGATGGACAGCAATATACGATCAGGAACGAAACCGCAGGTTCTTCAATAAAATATTCATTGCCCTGTACGTGTTATGCGC
The DNA here is from genome assembly GCA_916618145.1 of Emmelina monodactyla. Taxonomy (NCBI): domain Eukaryota; kingdom Metazoa; phylum Arthropoda; class Insecta; order Lepidoptera; family Pterophoridae; genus Emmelina; species Emmelina monodactyla. Next base: position 6,136,065 of record OU745303.1, read on the forward strand.
ATTTTTATGTAGCTTTACATTCCCGCATTCGACTTTAGGTGTCACATTTACAAGCATTTCAACAACAATTTTACATTTACATAACTATTGACCAAATATGTGATCGTTAAAATTTAGAGTTTAATCAACATCAAACGGTTAAAGTAAATCTGTTAATGTCAATTTCGGGCCATTCTCCTCGCTGGTTTAAGGCATAATAATTGCCCCGCTGTCCATGGAATCTATAAATAATCGCTGTAACACGATATAGGGCTTCCATTCAACTATGAATGAATAGATAATGGTTCTTGTTGAGTCCTTAAACCGGCCCAAAAGCAAATAGTATGTTGAAAACGTTTTGTTTCATCCCGTTGTTTGTGAGTACATCTGGCAAGTGCACGCCTCCTGTTACATTGTAATATAACAACCCTTTTAGCTTAAATGTTGCTCACATCTGACGCTAATATTCGCTATTGTGTGGTACTTTATTGATTTTGTATTCTGGCACACTTGATTGTTCAGATTACCATAAGCACTGAGCGTTATTGCAAACCTCGACTGTGTATAATAGAGATAACTAAGTTACATAAGAGTAAGATGACTATTGACTTCTTGCGCGTACCTAACTGAATATTGCTTCACCTTTGTCAATTGGACATTTTACGTAACTACTTAAACGCTGATATTGAGATAGGTAGGTACGGCTTTGTAATCAAGTTACTTATTCTATACAAGTAGCCTATGTAATGTAGCAAGCTTTGTTCACTCCACGCCGTTGCGTGTGAGTTTGAATGAACCAAACCCAGCGCTACTACAACCTATGTGGGTATAACACTACTCGACCGAATTAGATTTTGATCAAAAGAAAACAGCAATGCCTCTAGCCTTATATCGCTGTATTTTTTATAGTTTAAATGACCTACAAGAACAGCAAAATAGATATAAATTAATTAAAAAAAAAAATAGAAAAGTACCTACAAGCCATAAAGCAGCATTAACATAACAACTTGCCGTAGTAAAGGCAAAATAAACCAACTAAAGACATAAAACAAAGACAAGATGATCGGGTTTTCTTTCTCACGATTGTGTTGATGGTGGTACACTTATAAATTATAAGGAAAAAAAGGTTGAAAAAGTTGACTGCGAATCCTGAGCAATGATCGTGGATCGGATGCATACTGGATGCCGGCCGCATCTCGAGCGTGCAACCGGCTACCTCGCTTGACTACTTCACCTTTAAACATGTTATTATTTACCTACCTCCATCTCTTTTACCACTTGGTAGTTTGAAAAAGACAATATAATTAACATATAATTATGTAAATAACCAAGATATTTTTTTCCAACTGGTTTTTTGACAACTGTAAATGAACCAACTATTAATTATTTTTTAATGCAAATTCCGTTTAGGTAGTTAACGACCATTCCCTTATTTGTCATTTTCTAGATTTGACTATTTCCGGATTTGACAACATTTTGCTGTGACCAGGTGGTAAGAGGCCCATTTCCTGTTATGACCACTTTTTTATCCGTCCACTCTTAGTACAGTATACAAACTAGGTAATTCTAAAAAAATATTAATTGTTAATTATGTTAAATTTACTTCGCAAGTGGCTTACCTACTATGCTACTAGTGGTTAAAAGAAAGTACGGTATGAAACCTCTTCCTTGAATGCTGGCCACTGATAAATCTTTAAATAAATATGAGTCATAAATTGACATGTTTCTATTAGTCATTGCATTGTTTGTGCTTTGTGATTATAAAATAAAATAATTTTATGATGTCGGAACAGAAATTTATATTTACAAAAAATAAGAGAGGCAAAGATACATTAATTTATAAGGACCACAGATATAATTTAAGTTCAAAAAATAAAACCGGATCAAGTCGCTGGAGATGTGTAATGAGAAGTGATTGTAGTTCAACTATAACATTGAATAAACAAAAAACCTCATACATTAGAAAAAGTAAGCATACTTGCTCACCATGTGGTATTAAAAACAAAATGTTAATGGCGCTTAACGAGTGCAAAGTTGAAGTGTGCGAAACCAGCGAGCCAGTTCAAAAAATTTTTGAAAAGAAATTTGAAACATTAAAACAACAATGTTCATCAGATGACGTTGAGGATATCCCAAATTTTTCATCAGTAAAATCTGGTCTTTATGATTGCAGAAGAAAATTTTTGAATAGCAAGAAACTAGATTTCAAGAAAATTCAAGATGTACATGTACCACCAGCCTATGGCAAAGACTTTCTAATTTGCGAAGATGGGGATGATGAAAAAATTATTATTTTTTGTTCTAAACAGTCAAAGTTATTGATTAAAGATTCTTCAAAAGGATTTTTTTTTGGCGATGGTACATTTGCTTGCGTACCTAAGGTATTTTACCAATTATATACCATTCATATTGATTTATATTCTGATATCAACACTACCAACGTCATTCCTATTATATATGGATTACTGCCTAACAAAAGTCAGGACACCTACACGCGTTTTTTTAAGCTGATTAAGGAGAACTTGGGAGTAGTAATTGAAAATTATAAATGTGATTACGAAATAGCCGCAATGAATGCTATTCAATCTGTGTTCCCTAACTGCCAATTGAGCACTTGTTATTACCATTATAATAAAAACATTTGGAAGAAGGCAAAATCAGTTAATTTAACTTACAGTGCAGATGGACGAAATTTAACGAGGATGGCGTCATTATTACCATTATTGCCATATAATCACATTGTAAATACTTGGTATGATATTATTAACTTAACGCCAAGAAGTGACGTAACGTTGGCTTTTAAAAAATACTATGAAGAGCAGTGGCTGAAATTAGACCCGAATATATTAAGTTGCGCCTATCTGAGACATCGTACTACAAATTCGCTAGAAGGATGGCACAGGAGAGTAAATGCCAGGATATCAAAAAGACCCACGTTCTTTGCCTTTGTTCATGGTATAAAAAAGGAAGCTACTCATTATGATTACATAATTAAAAAAAGTTTATTTCTTCCTCTTAAAAAAAATAGAAGGCTTCGGGATATTAAGTTTGATAAGGAGTTAAATAATTTACTACAGCAATTAGAAGAAAAGGAAATCTCTTGCATTGACTACCTTAAAAAAATAATTTACAAGAAACTTAAGTATTGAATAAACTTCAATACTGAAGTTTCTTGTAAATTATTTTTTATTTAAATAATAATAAAATAAATTTAATTATATAAGATTTTTCAAGTAAAGAAAGAAAGAAGGAAAGTTTTCAAGAAAATTATTTTGTTTTTGTTCATCGTTTTTGTATAAGCTCAATTTTTGTTTTCACCAGACACAATATGTTACCCACATTTCTTTTGTTTACCTTTGTTTAATAAATTATTTTAAGTACTTAACTACTTTTTTTAACCACTAGTAGCATAGTAGGTAAGCCACTTGCGAAGTAAATTTAACTTATTTAACATAATTAACAATTAATATTTTTTTAGAATTACCTAGTTTGTATACTGTACTAAGAGTGGACGGATAAAAAAGTGGTCATAACAGGAAATGGGCCTCTTACCACCTGGTCACAGCAAAATGTTGTCAAATCCGGAAATAGTCAAATCTAGAAAATGACAAATAAGGGAATGGTCGTTAACTACCTAAACGGCAAATTCATGCGATGTATGAAGGTGCATCACAAAAAAAACATTGATAAATTCAGATAAACTGTTACACAATGTTTTTTTGTACTATTTGTATAAAAACATTAAACTGTGACCTTATTAAGATAAGGATAAGCTTAATGTTTAACAAACATTGAAACAAAAGTGACCAACAACATTTTGTCTAAACCATTTCGAGTGCGACTACTGAATCTAATGCATTTTCCTCGTTGCTTATATTCGTTTGTTTTGTTTATAGGGAGTTGCAGAAGATGGCGCGAATTTCCAGAACTAGACAATAAACAAGATGGCCGTCGCCCGCGCGGTCCTGCTGCTTCTAGCGTCCACGGCTAGCGCTTGGATGCCAGACTCTAACACTAAGATACACGTCAAATTTGGTAAGACCCTACTGTTACAGTACCTTCACCAAACTATTAAAACTGACCTGAAACGAAATATACGTCTTGACAATAAATATTACAAAACAAACCTAAACAACTCTAATCAAGACTAATTAAATTAAAATTTACCAAGATGATGAATCAAAGAGAAATGTTATTATAAAATAATTCAAAATTAATTAAAATTAGAAGTAAAATGCGAGGTGTTTACATTTCATTACTGCGCTAATGGCTTCCGCTCAGTATCTTCTCATGGAAGTTCAACGAGATTTATAAAATTCAAATACTTAAAATTTCATGCATTCCCGTGAATAACGTTTTAAGACGACAAGACCACACAAGTAAATGAACTGAGAGGGTACCTGAAGCAGAATGTATATGGTTTGGTAGTCAGACTAAAATACGAAGTCCTTAAGCCAGGTCTGAGAGTCACTAAGAAGGTCGTCAAACTTAATTCCATTTAATTCCACACGGTTGAGTCGTCGCCTGCAGGTGTGCAAAATTCATTGATCGCATACGTGAGAACTTCCCATTCGATATTATGAAATCCGAATATCTCATTGTTGTTTAATCGTTCTACAATAGGATTATTGTTCCCCACTCCCACACAAAATCCTCTAAAGAATAGCTGCGTTATTCACGACAAAAATTGCCACGGCCAGGTAGAGACCCGAAGTTATTATATTCTTAAATGCGAGGCCTACTTTCACCTTTTATTGCCTACTTACTGAATTAAATACATATAAAGTCGTATTTTATATGCGACATGCATAAATATACAATCAAATTAGCTTAGCTTTCATTATCATGGCCATCAAATAACGATCGTCCATTAGTAAGTCTTTGAGAAAATAGATTAGTGAGTTCAAAATTCTCTTCGATTTCGTAATCTAGATAAAATGTACAATACCAACTAATTATTTACTTTCGTATCCATCAAGTGTACAACTTCTAAATAAGTGGTTTTGAATCATAAATAATTTAGCTGCAGGGAAAGCTGTCACTAAAACTAACAGACAGTATAATGGAGGGCCCGACTGTACGCAAATCGCAGGTCATGCCAATTCATGCCGCCTTGGTAGCTCACTTTGATACGTGCTGACATAATCCCTAAGGTTCTCGAAATTCTTTTTTACTTGTAATTTATAGGTACAGCTTAGCATATGATGAATCAACCGACATACATTTACTGGTAATGCTAGAGTGAATTAATTTGTTTGTTACAGGCGATGAGACCTCGGAACAATTTGTGGGCAACACGTCAGCACCGAACCACTTCCGAATTTTAGATAAGAACGACTTCTCTATCTTAGTTGGAGGAAGGTAAGATTCAATAAAATAATAATTAACTCTATATACTCGTAAAACTACCAACATTATTGTTATCTTTGAGTCATTAATTCTGCAACAATATATGAACTTAACGTTAACTAACATCTTAAAGCGAATGACACACTGTGCCTTTAACTGTTTCTTGTAATCTTCGTATCTATCATTTTTCTCAGAAATACTGTAAACTTAGAGTACAACTTTGTAAAACTTATTAATAGTTCTAACGTTATTCATTTCTTTACAGAAACACAGTCTACAATCTAAGTCTCTACGACTTGACGGAGAATTTCGAGCAGGTAAATTGCTTTTATTTTTACCAATTTGTAAATGTTATTTGGAGGTCACTTGTTTTATTAAAATAAATTACTTATTTTAACTCTTGCTCTGGAATTAAGGCTAGAGAGTTCAGTTTCTAAGTATGCTGTAGAGATCGATGCTCTATTAGCATATAAATTGAACGAATGCTCCGTCGTTATTAGTAAGGCTCCAGTAGGCCGTACATTCTGTACGTTGCTCCACATTCGATCATTATTATGGTCGTTCAATGTCAACCGGCTAATTGATTCATTGATCATCATTGTGTTGGTTCCGTCACGATGTAAGACTTTGTTTTCAATTGAATTAATAAAGTTCTTTTTTGTTTTGTAAATGTTAACCAACACTTCCTTAAAAATTAGTAAACACAAAAATGTTTATAACAACGTAAATGAAATCAACGATGACTCACGTATCAGTTTTTAGCTATACATTACACGTTTACTTGTTCCTTAAAGTTTCGTAACCAATATTAACTCAGTATGTGGATACCTACGAGTAGTACCTACTACCGGTAACTGAATATGCAATAATTATTGCATATTCATAATTTGCATGTTCACACAAACTGATGTAATCAAATACCTCTGCGTATATTAACTACCTACACTTACTTGCTTTCCGATACTATCTATAGCTATTATATTTAATTTAGGTAGAGATTTGTTCGCGACAAAAAATTATTAAGTCAGTATTTTTATCTTCAAGTTAAGATAAGCTACTTTGATAAGTTTAAGCGGGTCACAATCGAACAGTAGTAGTACACTGACCTAAGTAACGATTATCTTTTAAAAGAAATCTACTTGGTACACTTAGATACTACAAATGTTTTCCCAACCCTCCATTCTCTGTTTATCCTTAGTTAGGAGCCATTACACTCCGTGTGGTAGTAAACAGCCGGCAAGGTGTAAAATTGTTGCTTAATTTAATATTTTAAGTGGATTCTGAGATTGCTTGAAAATTGTACAGAAGTGAAAATTTACAAAACAACAGGTAATGTTATTTTACGCAACTAGTTCGAACTAGGTTTCCAGTTGCTTACCGATTGTTAAGTAAGTAATTGGTTTTATCAATATTTTTTTTCTAAAAGATGTATACTTAACAGAAGGTTAAGTTAATTAACAATAAATTTTACATAATTTCGATCGATCATACAAACCTATTTTCGTTTGCAATGTGATTGATACCGTAGTCTGCAACCACGACCTATTTGGCAAGGAACCCAAATTCTGTGGCATGCTTGTCTACCAATTCAATGAAGTATCCAAATAGTGCATATCAACTATCTTTACAAGTTTTCACGTTCAGTTACAAAATATACAAGGTCGACTACCCACAGTGTGGAGAATAACACGTCTTCTAATGGATTGACAGACAGTAACTCGTGATATAAAAGTTCCCGACAGTCGTTGAACTCTCTAACGCGGGATTTGTTATATATAATTCACTGGAATCAGGATTAATGGCAACACAATACAAATGTTCGCATGAAATAAAAATACGACGGGAACGTTGTATGGAGCAAGGTTGCTTTTGGCATTTTGCCATCTTCTGTTTCAGTATTGCAAAAGTTTTACCCGACAAAAAACGCCTTTACTTGGAATATTGTGGCTTTGTTTATATTCAGTTCACGCGTTACACTGAAAAGTATTATGGCTCTTATAATTATAAAAACATAGAGCGTTAATATATACTATCTATAATTATCGAAGGTATTCATGCCCTTTGAGAATTATCGTCACTAACATAATAGTTACGTGAAAAAATGTCATTATTTTCCCACTCAAAGACAATGGTTGTAAAATAGTATTGCCTATGTACTTGTATCCTAACTCTTTACTATTCTTATATCAATGGCTGTAAAGGTTGATTTAAATGTCAAAGTGGTTTTAAATTGTAGTCACATATTAGTGTCGACTGTTGCACATGAATAATTCAAACAGCTAAAGCGCATACAATCCTTAGCTTTTAGAATACTAATCGCTACTTTTCTGTGTCTCAACAGAAGTACAATTACAACCTTTTCTATAAACTGTTTGTAATAAACATAGGTTATCTTAAAAATTACAATAGCGTCGTTAACTGTTTTAGATAGACTGATCCAAGTAGACGAATTAGTATTTTGCATTGTTATTACTGCATTAATTTTGGATTAAAATTCTAACTATCACTTATTCAGTTACTTATATCGATCTAAATCGATACATATTATATTTAATTATCGATATAGCGTGAGTGAAATGAAAATACCCTAGAGCGATCATGTCGTAATGTCTGCCAGCCATCATGGCCGACGGAGCCTACACACAAACCGGTTGTCCCATGGGCCTGCTCCAGCCCACCATCCAAAACGACGAAAGTTGACATTTATACAAAGAGCACAACACGCAACGCCTTTTGCTCTACTAGGTACAACTTTCGTAACGCTAGACTGCCAGTAGGCTTTGTATAATTTAGAGCAAAATAATTTCAACTTCCTTACAAGAGCTCGAAACAAGCTTCTCAACAGTTTGCTGACTGTGTTTATACTTGTTCACAGCGTATTGAATGGCAGTCCACCGACGCGCACAGAGAACTGTGTCAGTTGAAAGGGAAGTCGGCTGATGAATGTCAGAACTATCCTCGAGTAGCAGCAAGGTCCCAGGGCCGGCTCTTAGTCTGCGGCACCAACGCATTCAAACCACAATGCAGGCGGTACGCCCGACACCCACCGAACCACCACTTAGAAGAATTCGAGGGCTCAGGCCGCTGTCCTTACGATCCTCAACACAACTCCACCTCCATATTTGTCGGTAAGTAATAAACTATGTTAAAACTTACCTTTTACCTAAAAAGTTACTCTGACACATCGCTAATGGTCCGTAGCTCCTTCGAACAAGCTTAAGAAGTTACCAAAATACTTCTAAATGGAGTCTTGTCTCGCATTAAATATCTAATATTAGATTTCAGAACATAGGTGTAGAGAATGCGTATTAAGTTTATAAATTGAACATAATTTTGTTGGTTGATGACGCAAATAAAATTAACAGGAAAATGAATACAAAGCGCACTTTAGAAAGTCACTTGTTTTGATTTTCTACATGACAAATGAGTAACGACGAATACGGGAATAATTGTTCACTGCAAACAGCGCATGCGGTAAAATATAGTCACGTACTTACATTGTTCCTACATTGCTTAATGTTAGAGAAGATCGGTTAACCTTTTCTCAGAGAATTTCCTGGTATTACAACTATGAGAGATCTAGTCTCAATGGCTAGCATATATCGGTCGGGACATTCAGCCAAAGATGCACGAGCAGCATCGATGGGCTGTCCCAAACACGACGCGGCACGACCAGATACTCATCGATTTATTGCCTTTACAGTTAACTGCTCCACGTCTAAAACACGTTTCATGTCTAGTCTCTATCGCGATGCAGCCGCATAATTGTGCATTCTACTTACTTGACCTGACATACTATCCTTTACATGGATGAGAACTGTCTTTGGAACTTAACACAGACAAAATACTACCAACGTGACGCGTATATTAAAGCAGTCAGAGTTGTTTTGAAATGTCTTAGTTCAGGACAAGAGTTAAGAATTATTGCAAAAAGGTCACGAGTTCTTATTAATGTAGCAGACATGTTAACAACACGCTACATATAATAACTTAAAGCGTAAAGAAAAATAAGCGTTAAAAAAAAATAACTTACAAGAAATGTTGCAAGTAGCCGTATAAGATAAATGTATTTCATATTTAACTGTGGAGGATAAATAATTTAAACCGACCTTGATAAATTACAAGCAAAAAATCGTTCACGGCGAGTTACTTTCACTACCTTGCGGTACAAGATAATGAACGACATGTAGGTAGGACTTACCTTTGGTTGCGTCTTTCTTATTTTTGAAACGGCTCTGCAAATTTAATCATTCTTAGGTTTAATTTGCATTAGTAGACAGTGTAATAACTTAATAACGCCTAACAACGTTGTTAATTCTAAAACATTTCATTACAGATGGCCAGTTATACACGGCGACAGCAGCCGACTTCTCTGGCACTGATCCATTGATATACCGAGAACCAGTCCGAACAGAAAGATCAGATCTCCGATTGCTCAACGACCCTTCCTTTGTTGGAGCCGTAGCTTCTACAAGCCACATATATTTCTTCTACCGCGAAACTGCAGTCGAATATATGAACTGTGGCAAGGTACGTTTCACAGCTGGAATATTATGTAATTCAATATTTTTAGAAACATGCTTATATCCAATTTCTGAACAGGCCGTGTACTCGAGAGTTGCCAGAGTTTGCATCAACGACAAAGGGGGACCTCACACCTTCAGCGACCGATGGACCTCCTTCTTAAAAGCACGTTTGAATTGTTCTATACCAGGGGACTATCCATTTTACTTCGATGAAATCCGTAAGTTTCTTCAACACTAAAACATTTATAATATACTACTTCTTTTACTAGATTTAAAAATTATTTCGTTTTGTTTTACAGAGGCGGTTACCGAAATGATTAATGGGGCTTATGGAAATGGTGGTAGTAGAAATGATATCATTTATGCAGTTTTCACAACACCTCAAAACGCGATAGGAGGATCAGCCGTTTGCGCGTTTGCGATGAGAGACGTTCTCGATGCATTTGAAGGTACATTCAAAGGTCAAGAAGGAATGAATTCCAACTGGTTGCCTTTAGAGAAAGATAAAGTACCCGAACCAAGACCTGGGAACTGCGTCGAAGACAGTAGAACTCTCTCCGACTCTGCAGTTAACTTTATAAAAACACACCCTCTGGTAGATAAAGCCGTTCCATCTTTCTTAGCAAGACCGATACTCATCAAAGTCAGTTTACAATACCGATTTTCGGCGTTAGCAGTACATCCTCAAGTTCAGGCTATGAACGGTAATAAATATGATGTTCTTTACGTCGGCACCGACGACGGTAGAGTTATAAAGGCTGTGAATGTTGCCGCAAATGAGGGAGAGTTTGATTCAAGCGTAGAAGAAGATAGTAAAAATCCAGTACGGACTACTGTCATCTCTGAAGTACAAGTCTTACCGCAGGGTGTGCCAATCAAGCAAATGCATGTGGCTTTAACAACAGAAAAACTCATAGTTTCGTCTGGTAACATAATCAAAGCCGTGTCTTTGTCTCATTGTGGAAATGTGCAATCTTGCAGGTAAGAACATAAAATGCATACCTACTAATAAATATAAACCTCTTTTTTTTACCTTTCTTAATAACAAATGTGTTTTATGATTTTGCAGAGACTGTGTCGCCTTACAAGATCCGCATTGCGCATGGGACTCAAAACAACAACAATGTTCTTGGGTAGGAAACCGGCAGTTCCCGAATCCTGAGAGATTTTTACAAAATGTAGAATATGGAAAGACTGATATTTGTAATAAGTTGCCAGTTGTACCAAGTGAACGACAAACTAACAAAAGTCCAGGCACAAAGAAGCCTGTGATAGAAGCCGATACACGACAAAAGACTGATGATATTCAAAACGAAATTTTAATAGAAGTTGTTGAAACTAACGTACTATCTAACGATAAAACTAGCAATAAGCATGATTCAGGTAATTGGTTACAAATGCAATACATAAATAAATCGTACCTGCTATTTAAAGATCATCCTGATCTAACTTTTAAACTTCTTACAGATTTGCTTACGGTGGAAGCCGCCGAAGGGAATATCTACAGCGCACAGGCATTGTTGACAGCTGTAGTAGCATCGTGCCTAGTCACTTTAATGGTGGGGTTCGTTATTGGGTACCTTTTTTCCCGGCGATTTCGTCACCCCTTTTTTGCCGATACCTCACCCTTCAATGAACAACATAACCATTTAAACAGGTAAGAAGCATTTCTGACTTCAGTGACTTCCGATGGTAGTTGCCTTATTTCCAAAACTTATTAAAGCTTTCTTTTTACAGATTGAGTCCCTTAGAAACCCCGCTGAATGCTAACACCGCGTATATGCCCCCGCGGTCAAAGAATGTAAATATGGTGGCTAATGTATGTCCGTTAACGAAACAGGACAACTTACATCTAGAACTGGGAAAAGAGCGCACGCTAGACATGCGGAACTCTACAGAATCTCTAGATAAAGATCTCAAATGCGGCACATTACAGAAAGTTAAAAAGACTTATATTTGAAAATTACCGCAACAAACGTTTTATGGATCAATTCAAAAGTGATAAACAGTGTGTGCCAAGTGTTCCGAAAAATCGGCAATGACAATATGAGTGAAATATGAACCAAGGATTCTATGGTTTAAGCTTAAGACTCTTGTACATAAATATCACGTTTTTATATCGCCAATTCCTTGTACAGTTTTTATCGAACAAACCTTATCAAATGCTATATACATATTATTAGTAATATTGCATTTATGTATCAGAAATGGTAGAAATATTGTTAACTTCTCTAAAGATGGGCATTAATTCTATGAAATGTTGCCTAGTTTATTGTTATGGCAGACTATAACAGCACATTAATTGTTTACTCAAATGCCCACCTTTAACATTCCATATAATATAGTTTTACAATTCCAATTGTAGCTATTGTAAATATAATTTAAGTAAATGTGTATATATAATGCTATTAGATATTAGCCAAGGGCTCAAGAGCATTGTTGACGGTATAGGCCGACCATGAATAGACAATTTAGACGGATAAATCATTATTGCATGAAATGTTTTAAAACTAGAAAATTTGGAGCTATAAAGATATTTATATAATCAAATATTATATTGTTTAAACATGAAATCAATAAAGTTAAGCAGAATATGCTGTGCTAAGTGCATAGTGCCTTGTAGGTTGCCAATTTAGTGCCTAATATAGGATACAAGTCGATGTTCTCAAGGTGACCTCCTGTTTATAATATTGAAGGATCAAAGAACAGTTAAACTTAGTTATTTCAAAACATAAAGACGTATTTAAAGATATCCAATTATTGATACTTGGTTTTCAAATAAAAAAATATTTGATATGTAACTTAGAGATTCCTCATAATATCCATTTTATCACAAATACACTGTTGTATTTTAGACATATTATTCCTAGGTACTTCTGCATCAACATTCTCTTTGATTCCCTTTACTTGAATACCACCAAATTGTGAGTTAATTATATGAACCTGATGAACCATGGTTTAATTAAAAAATATTCCCACCGTAAAGCAAGTTTTATATTTTTGTCTGTACATATTATATCATTATGCTTAATGCTTAATATTAAAATTGCCAGGTTTCATTTCTTTATGTACGAAAAAGTTCTACTTATGTGATTTAAATATTTTACTGTAAAATATCTGTGTTAAATTATGTAATTTTATTAGGTCTTCACTTGACACTTTTATAATCGACTAAATGAAATATGGTCCTGGTAACCAAATTTGAAAGTATTTTCTTTCAGAAAAACAAAAATAAATTGTGTGAACAGCAAAATAAAATCATTTTATTTATGTTTTTTTAATGTTATAAATTTAATAGGTACATGATTTTATGAGATTTTCAATATAGAGGAGAGAAATAAATAAGTATTATCTTTACTAACTGTTTCATTGTGTTAATCCCTTAATTTTATAAAAACATACAGGTATTCTATGTCTCAGGAAGATCTAGTTCTTCATCTATAAAATTGATATAATTACACAAAAAGTCACGTTTATCAGCAGCACTTTTTATGATGTCACTATCAATAGTAACACCATCATCGCACGTAACATTTTCTTTTTTGATGAGGTCATTATTGCCCTCATGCAGTAAAATAAAGTTATGAAGAACACAGCAAGCATATAACAGAGTTTTGACCGCATCTAACTTAACATCTATCAAATCCAACCTCCTAAACTTTTCTCTTAATATTTGGAATGCACAAGTAATATATAAATGAGTTTTTCTATGGGCTTCATTAAATTTCATCTCTTCACTAGTTAAGATTTCATCACTGGTATAAGGGGTGATTAAATTACAATGCAACTTATAGTCAGTGTCTGCTAAAATGTGATTATCAAATTCAACAAAGTTATCTAATTCACTTGCTAGGGGGCTGCTTTTATACACTTTGTATTTGTGTAAGATTCCAATATCCCCAACAAAAACATCCACAAACATTAATGATTCGTCACAAACAGCTTGTAACAAAACATATTTACAATTTTTTTCCTTTCTACTTAACTTAGAACCTATTTTAAAGCGACATACATCAAGAAATCCTACACAATTAGGAAATTTGTATCCACCATACACTTTAAGTTTTGTTACATGTTGCTCTTCAACGGAAGGCCAATTTATAAAGTAATACTTTACCTCTTCAAGCATAGAAGCTATTTCATGAAATATGTATCCAACCGAAGACTTATGAAGACCAAATAGATCTCCGACTGAAGTATATGATGAGGTGCTTGTCAACAGCCAGAGGAATATATGCACTTTTTTTTCCAATGATACTATGCTGATATTAGGATCAGCATGGTCTTTCAAATATGTAATCAGCGCCTACAAGAAGATCTTAGTTAGAACAGATTCATGACTAACTAAGAAATGATAAAAAAACCGAGCTGTAGACATAAATTAGATGGTACCTGAACTGTACTCTTACGCATTTTAAACCTGTTTTGGTATTCTTCATCGCTGTAATTATTAATAATAGTTTCATAGAACTTCTTTATCCTATTTTTACGGTAAACACTATGTATAGACTCTTCGTTTTCCAAAAATGCATTATATTCATCATTGATTACGTTGTTAAAGGTTACCACGTTATTGGTGTTCTCATTTAAAGTATTGGCAAGTGCAACGATAGCTCGGTTCGTACTTGAGACACTATCAGTATCTAGGAATAAGTCTGTAATAAATTCTATGTCGAATTTATTCATTGTGAATGGCCGATACGATACTTACGATAACAAAACAAAACAAAAACAAACAAACAAAGCAGTAGGGATGTTACAAAATAATCGATTTTTATTTTAATAGATAATTTTTTTATTAAAAAAAATCGATTAATAAATTTACACTCATCGATTTTCTTTGATTATTTCATTTATATTTTAGTTTTTGAGACGAAAAGTTTGTCATTTGGTTAGGATGTTAATTATTTCATTATTATCATAGTAAATATAACGATCAATAGAACAAAAATTTGTATTAAAGGTGCCTTGCCTTTGTTTTATGTTGGAAATGGTAATTATTTTGATGATTAATTTTAAAAATGCAAAAAAAACGATTATTTGTAAAAATCTATTTTTTTAATTTTTTTAAGTTAAATCGATATTTTATTTTGTAAAGAAATCGATTTTTAATTTAATCGATTCTTTTCATTTACATCACATCCCTACAAAGCAGCAAATAGTAGCTAAGGTTCAAATTTGCCGTCAGCGCCCATATACGCTATTTGCGTACCTACCAACAGTCGTCCAAATGTGTAACGGCTGCACGTCTCCAAGCAGTCTAACGTCATCAGTACATACGGTATTTTCATATTGTTGCATGTTAAATAAATCCTACTAATATTATAAACGCGAAAGTTTATGAGTGTGGATGTATGGATGTTTGTTACTCTTTCACGTAAAAACTACTGGATGGATTTTGATGAAACTTTACAGTAATTTAGGTTATACATCAGAATAACATATAGGGTACTTTTTACCGTGGGAAAACTTCTGATTCCCGCGGGAAACCGACTTCCACGCGAACGGAGTCGCGTCCGGCCACTAGTTTTTAACTAAATTTCGGAAATAGCTGATATTAAATTATAATAATAGCAATAGGTGTCTCTGGCCCAAATTAAACCCGCTGTCATCTTCACAGCACGTTTTTGTTATGAAATTATGATTATTTCCAACTTTAAGTTCACGAATTTCAGTAAATTTGGGTATTAAATTATAATAATTGAAATTTTGAGCAAAACTTAGCATTTTTTATTAGAACAGAGACAATTTTGTTAAAATTCTAAGCTGTGATTACTAGATAACAAAACAGAATAGGGGATATTCATGTTTTTTTTTCTTGCCTTAAATTAATAGTTTACAACATTATAACATAGAAAAAAATATAAAAAATCTTCAAAATACTCTAGATATTTTTAAAAACGAAATTTAAAACATTGAAAAAATTAGAGCAGTTGAAACGCCGCCATTTTGCGCGCGCTTTGCGTGACGTCACACGACACGTCCAGTGGGACTTTACTATGAACTTTTCAGTTATTTCACACATTTTTACAGTTTTAATAGCTTTAAAACCATGGAAGAAGACAAAAAATTATCTTATAAGTATTGCATAGTACCGGAGTGCACAAATACTATTCGAAAAACACCCGAGAAAGTGTTTTTTTCGTATTTCAAGTGATGGGAAAATACGAAGACGGTCGTGTAAGGTGATGAGAAGGGATAATATATCTCCTAAATCTTGTTCATATTGTTGTGAAGATCATTTTAACGAAAGTATACTTTATTTATATAGGTACAGCTTAATGTGAATTAGTAAAAAGTAAGTTTTGCATTAGCTATTGAACATTAGAAAATTCGGTATAAAATTAACCTACCCTATAAGAAAAGATCAGTAGCTATAACTTTCTATTAAAACTTTATTCCTGTTGTGGTTTTACGAATTTTTTATGGTTGTTGATTTATTCCAGGTAAAGGAAGATACAGAAAATTATATTGAATACAATTTAATAAAAGAGCAAGGAGAAAAATGTACTCTACGGTTGAAGAAAGGAGTTTTGCCTCATATATTTTTGTGTCAATATGTAAATGTTTTGGTGTATTTTAAGTAAACTGCTGTGTGCGTTTATGAATAAAAATCTATATTATGGTCTTAAATATACTATGAAACATCCTCTGATCTCTGCGCTCGTATATCGGGTTTCGAAGCTGTCTGCGCGCCTACGTCTTTTCTATAGCAATACGTCTCAACTACATATTTGGTCTAGTTTTTGTTTCTTTTCTTTGTATAACTTCACTTGCCAACCAACCGTTGAACACGCAACATCAAATTGTAAACCTTATTAAATCTAATATCAAAGAAGAATCTGGGGTTGTCATTTGCTACACCACCACAACCCACATCGCGCCTTGGAGACGCGACAGATGCAAAATTATATGCTATCATAAATGCACCTGTTCTCGGTAGATTGTCCTAATGTGCTATGACAGAACCAGCTTCAGTCATCGTCAAAGATTCACTACCAATCTAAACTAAACTTCATTACAATCAGCACAAGAATATAGATTAAATTTATTTATTTTTTTCACAAAACTTGTAAAACAGTATAAGTTTCGACGCTGATGAATGCAATGTCGTGTCAGATGACGTCACATTACGTTCGACCAATGGTGGCGCGTTTTGGAAGTTTGAATTTCGCTCCCTTATTTTGCACTTTTTAAATATTATTTTAGGGGTTTAAATAATAAATAAATAAAAAAAAAACTTTTGCATTATAATATAACGATAATAAGTATTCAAGAAAAAAATATTTTAGGCCATTTAAAATTTTATGCATATCCCCTATTGTGACGATACCTTTTTTTTGAGTGTCCATAACTTGAAAACTTTTATTATAGGTATATTTTCAGACAGATTGACAGGTGTCAAGCCCCCAACCCCCTGCTGGCTCCTATCACTAAGTTTCGGCTTGACGTAGATGAATGGGACACCTAGTATATTTTGATAAGAAAAAGTGAACAAGCACCGCATATGGGCGCTGATAAGGACTTCCGGTTTGCGCGCGGGAAAATTGGAAGTGAAAAATTTTTTTCGTGAACTTAAAAATTCATTTAATTCTTTCAATTTTGTTAAATAGTGTACATTTTGTATATATTTTTAATAACTATAGTATAGAAGCTTAATTTTTATTAAAATGACGTCTCGGGCGAAACGCAAGAAAAAGAAGGAGGAGGCAGTAATATCAGGGGAAGACTCGCTGCTTTCGGACTCCGACTCCATGCACAGTGACTGCAATTCAGCTAAGTCCGATCCATATAAAACTTATTTCGTTCCCGATTATACACGTCGGTATCCTGAGGATTCTTCAGCTACAGATTTCGTTGTCTTCTTGGAATCAAACGATGAGTCCAAACCTATTTCAACAAGAGATATGATTTCTTTATCATCAACATTAAAGAAATATATAAAAGGCATAAAATATATGCAAAATCTTAATAAATACAAAGTTACAGTTCATTTTGACCGTGCAAATTTGGCAAATAGTTTTCTTAACAATAAGACTTTGTTATCAGAATATAAACTCAAAGCAACTATTCCTGCAAAAACTACTGAAATTACTGGTGTTATTACTAATGTGCCCATTAAATGGTCCAATCAAAAAATTTTTGGAGTGATTAATAGTAATAAAAAAATTATTTCTGTTCGGAGAATTCAAAGGAAGGTTAAAAATGAACAAAACTTTGAATTACAACCGACTAAAACAGTAATCATAACTTTTGCTGCCATTTATCTTCCTGATCATATTGATTTACAAGGCTGGAGGTTTCCAGTTAAGATGTACATTCCACCTGTAAAACAATGCTTTAAATGCCTACGGTATGGACATTTGGCTAAGTACTGTAAAAATAATGTTAGATGTTCAATATGTGGAGATGCACATTCTTTTAAAGAATGTAAAGTACCTAGGGAAAAGGCTACATGCTGTCACTGTAGAGGAAATCATATTAGTATATCTGCTGAGTGTCCTATTAAAAAGAAAAAAATTAATGATATTAAAATTGGTTTATCCTCTTTGTCTTATGCTTCAGTTGCAAATACAGAGAGTTTTCCAGCCTTAGGACAAAAGTTTGACCTGCTCAGTCACTTGAAAAAAGATAATAAATCTTTGAATTTATTGGTTGAGGCTATTGTTAAAATAATTACATTAAATAAAACAAAGGAAACTTCCATCAGTACTAAAAATATTTTACAAATATTAAGTGATATTTATGAAAAGTCATCTGCTAATAATCCATCCTAATGGCTCATTTAAAAATAGTTCAGTGGAATGCTCAAAGCATTAAAAGTAATAAATCTGAATTTACATATTTTCTTTATAGTAATGATGTTGATATCGCTTTAATAAGTGAAACTTGGCTTAGACCACATCATACCTTTAACATAAAGGGATACACAATAGTTAGAAATGACACTGGTAATACACATAATGGAGTTGCAATAATAATTCATAACAAATTACAATTCTTAAAAATTGATACTTATTTTGATGATTCCTTACAAAATGTTGCTGTACAGATAAAAATAGGTGGTAAATATATTTCATTTGTTAGTGTTTATTGTCCTTCTAGGTGTCATTATTCAAAATTAAAATTTTCAAAATTAATTGATAGTCTTCCAACTCCAGTCTTTATTGCTGGAGATTTCAATGCATACCATACTTCTTGGGGTTGTCAAAAAGTGGATAAAAGAGGTGAAGAAGTACTAGATTCTTTTGATGAAAATAACCTTGTTCTGTTAAATTCAGGAGAAGTCACGACTGTAGGAACTTCGTCCTGGAGACCAAATGGCTTAGATCTTTCTTTGGTTAGTCCAGCTTTATCATGGGATTGTGAATGGTCTGTTCATGATGATTCCTTTGGAAGTTATCATTTGCCTACAATTACTAAACTTCTGTTGTCTCAAACTCCAGTTATATCTTCAGAACATTGTGTTCACTCTCAAAATGTCAGTAAGAAATTAAACTTGAATTTAGTTAATTGGGATATGTATGTAAATATTGTTAATACTTCGTTGAATAGTTTTATGATTAATTCTGAATGTTCACTAGAAAGTTATTTGCAGTTTTGTGATATTTTATTGGCATCAGTTGAAAAATCTATGTCACAACAAAAAACGAAAACAAAGTCTTGTTGTCAATGTCAAAATCTTTGTCATTTATGCTCACGTTCCGTTTCAGGTTTTAGGGCAAAAAGGGCAAGACATTCCGTTCCTTGGTGGAATAGCAAATGTGCAGATGCTGTTAAAAAATGTAAAGATGCTTTTGTTGCTTTCAAAAATGATCCTTCTGTAGAAAAATATTTGCTTTTTAAAAAAAATCAGGCTTCTAAGAAATTGACTATAAACTTTGAAAAACAGAAATCTTGGCAAGATTATTGCAATTCTATAAATCGTCTTACTCCAATTTCTCATGTCTGGAATAAAATACGCAGATTTAACAAAACTTTTGTTTCTAGAAGTGAAAATGATCATTGGGTAAATAGTTTTTTGAAAAAATACACTCCAGACTATGTCTCGAAACCTTTTACTTTTGCAGATAACAAATTTCATAGACAAAATCTTTCGTTGCTTGATCCGTTCACAATTTCTGAACTTACTGCTGCCATAAAATCAAGAAAAGATACAACTTGTGGTTTAGATGGTATTTCCTATAAAATGTTTCGTCTTCTCAGTCATAAAAATCTATGTAAATTCTTGATAATTTTAAATATTTTGTTTGAAAATGACTTAATACCAAATCAATGGAAAACTGATTGTCTGGTCCCTGTACTGAAGCCAGGGAAGGATCTTGATAGTCCAGATTCTTATCGACCTATAGCGTTGTCCTCTTGTGTTGGTAAAATTTTTGAGCAGCTGCTCAAACAACGTCTGGAATATTACATCGAATCAAATTGTATTCTTCCTAGTAATCAGTTTGGTTTTCGGCGTGGACGCTCGGCTAGGGAAAGCATTGCACATTTGTTATTAGATGCAAATAAATCCATAAAGGAACGGAATTATCTTGCTTGTAATTTTTTCGATGTAACAGGAGCCTTTAACAATGTAGGTTTAGAAACGCTTGCTAATATCTTGCTATCACTCAGAATTCCAAAAAAAATGGTTCTTTGGATATATAACTTTCTAAATGAAAGAATGGTCTATGTTAAATTGGGTAACAACTTTTATGGTCCACGTAATTCCTATAAAGGCGTCAATCAAGGCGGCATCTTGAGCCCTCTACTGTATATAATTTATATTCATAAATTGAATGAGATATTAGGCGCAAATGTTTCTAATCTGCAGTTTGCTGATGATCTTGTTGTTTATTGTTCTGGCAAAAAACTTAAAGATGTGCAAACGAATTTAAATAATGCCTGTAAAAGGCTTGAAGTCTATTTTTCTTTCTTAGGTTTAACTGTAAATACAGAAAAGAGTAAATCTCTTGTTTTCTCTAGAGATAAAGATTGTAAATTAGAATGTGTATATAATGGTAACCTTATTCCTAACTGTACAGAAATAAAATTTTTAGGTGTAGTATTTCAACAAAATTTAAGTTTTAAAAAATATGTGCAAATATTGATAGATAGAGCTGTAAAAGCTACAAATATTTTAAAATGCCTTACTGGTTGTCGTTTTGGTGCAGATCCTAAAATATTATTGATGCTGTTTAAATCATTAGTTAGAAGTCACTTTGAATATGCTTTTTTTTGCTTTGCTTCTGACAATAATTTTATAAATAAAATAGATAAAGTACAAAATAAAAATCTCAGGATAATTCTAGGAGCCATGAGTACTTCTCCGATTAATTCAATGCAAGTTGAAACTAACACTTGTCCCATTAAATTTAGGTTTGATTATTTGAAAAGAAGGTTCATAATTGATTTGATGAAAACTTCTAATAATGCGTTGTACAAAAAGATTTTGATATCTAATTACTCTTATTTATGTAAAAATTTTGATTTCATTAATTATTTGAAAAATGAAAATATTGCTCAGTATGATATTTTACCTTGTTATAGTGGAACATATGAAGGTAAGTTTTTTAAATTTGATGTCATTATAGACACAAATTTAAAAAATAAATATGAAGTATATGAAAAGTTATCATACTATGATAATTACCGTCAAATTTACACAGATGCTTCAAAAACATCTCAGTCTGTGTCGATAGCGGCTTATGATATTATTTTGAAAATTGCACATGGTTATAAGCTGTCCAATATTTGCAGTATTTTTACGGCAGAAGCTGCTGCTATTCTGTTTGCTTTAGATTTGATTAGTTCTGTAGATTCTTCTGGTAAATGGATTATTATTTCTGATAGTATGAGTGTTCTTCAAGCTATTAATAATCCCCGTCTTTCTAGTAAAATTCATCCTTTTATATATGAGATCCGGGAAAAGATTTATAAATTATCATTGAAACATAAAGAAATTGTCATTTTCTGGACACCAGCACACATTGGTGTTAGTGGTAATGAATTAGCTGATACATTAGCTAGTATCATTACAAATACTGATAACAACATTTGCAAATTAAAAAACATAGCAATTCCCATTTCAGAGTTTCTTCCTGAAATAAAAAATCAAATGATTAATAATTGGTTTCAATTTTGGCAAGATTCTCTTAAAGAAAAGGGCAAGTGGTATTCCGTATGTAACCAAAAAATTTCGTCTCCTTGGTTTACCAAGGGCTCTTTCAAAAATAGAAATTTTTATACAACAATTTGTCGTCTTCGTATAGGTCATGCTGCTTTTAATGAACACTTATATCGCATGAATATGATAACTTCCCCTTGTTGTTCATATTGTAATGAGTCAGTACAGTCATTGGATCATATATTTTTTGAATGTCCTCAATTTCATATTGACAGGTTAATTTTCATTGATGAGCTATTAGAAATTTATAAAACATTAGAAAATATCCCGCGTAATACTCAAGAACTTTTAAAAACAACTGAATGCTACTTACCTATGTATAAATTTATAAAATTTACAGTGTGTAATATCTGATGAAAATGTTTATGTATACTCATAACAAATATATATTAGCATTTTATTATTAAAGACATGGACTTGGTCCTTATTATGTTTGTTTATGAGGAAATAAAATATCGTCAATGTTACTTCTTATTGAAAAGTAAACAAAACTAAGTCAACAAGAAAGAAGAAAACCAAATTATTGATGACATGGCTGTATGGGCATAGTCTCTTTGCCTTTCCGCATGACGGAAGAATCTAACAAAAAAAAAAAAAAAAATGGGCGCTGATAACAATTTTAAACCTTAGCAACAGACAATCAAAAAGTTGTCTGGATAGTTTTGATTTTGGACACATTGCAATGATTACTTATAGAAAAAGAAACGAAAAAACCTTTTGTAGTATTTACTCTAGGTACCTACTTAAATTAATACATCACTTCATTTTAAATATCCATTTACTACAGAATTTTAACTAGTCTTTTTTCCATATAAGAGTCTTATTATTTGAAGGCATATCTATTAATTGATACAAAGATAAATGGTTCTCTCTAGCCAATTTCTCCAAATCAGCAATATCCCTTAAGCCCCATGAATCATTTCTGCTACGCAAAGACACATCAAAGTCAATGTTGCTCTGTGGGCTTATTACACCATTTATAGCATAAGGTCCGTAAGTAAACAACAATCCATTATGTTTCAAATAAACTCCTGCATTATTGAATAATCCCACTGTACACTCATAAGGACTTATATGTATCAAATTGGCACAGTACATGTAATCAATACTATTTGCAGAAAAACCATAGTCAGATAGTTTTCTACAAATATCAATATTAAGTGGTTCAAACATATTTCTTGTTTTACATTCCCTTGCATAATAACTAATGCTTCCCAGAACACCAGTATCTAATTCACTTGGTTGGAATTTGATACCAGGAAAGTGAGGTGCGAAATGTGCCAAATGCTGCCCAGACCCAGATGCAATTTCCAAAAACAATGGACTTGTGTTATCAAGTTGCTTATTTGAGGAGTCCAAATAGTTTTTCAACACTTGCAGTATAGGTTCTTTATTCCGACTGGCAGCTGGATAAATCAATTTCTCTCCTTCATAGCTAAAAAAAATTAATAACAACCATTACTTTCATTGTCAAGGTAAGTAAAACAATGTTTTCCAATGTTTAACAGTTATTTAACAATATTTGATTGAACACTACATTTGGGCATCAAGTTATAGAGAACACTGACATACTAAGATAAGTTACTTATACCAACTTACCTATTATTATGGCAAGGAGAGCAACCAATGTGGTTAAAAGTAGACATAATTACGATGGACAAAATATTTCCCAATTTTTTACAGTACTTATTAAGCATTCCAAAAAGTAAGGTTTTCTTTTCGTTTCATCATTCTAGGGCAAAAAAATAAAATTGTAATTAACGTTCGTCTTAAACAAGGATAATAAGAATATATATCGCTTTGTTCGTTCTTTCTTTTATAAATTAATTTACGAATTTCCACAACAAACTACTAGCCCACTGCACTGATGAGTAGGGATGAACGATATGAGAAATTACAAGTACTTACTCGATACTTCGAAACTAAGTATCGAGTAGGGATGTTAAGGATATCCGTAACCGAAACTACCGGATATCCGAAATAAAAAAATATCCGTATCCGTAACCGAAACCGAAATAAATGTTTCGGATAATTTCGGATAGTGGCGGAATGAAAAAACCTAAATGAAACACGTTACGACAAGTTGTTTTTGGCTGCGTTCCGTAAACCGCTTACAGAACTGTGACCAAAGTGTTGGTTCTCTCTCTGAGCTCAATATTACGGTGTTCATGACGTCATCGTTCTCACCCATCGTCCTCCTCTATATAAATAAAACCATTTCATTATTATTATTTTTTGTATTAAATTTGAAATTCCTAGAATCTAATATCCGTAACCGAAACTATCCGAAACTACCGGATAATCCGAAATAATTTCATATCCGTATCCGAAACCGAAACCGAAATTCCATATCCGTAACATCCCTAGTATCGAGTACGTATCAGTCAAAAGTAATGATATCAGTATGCCAATAACAATGACACTATTTTATTTTTACGTTAATAAAAAATATAGCATTTCATAAATTTAATTTTAGTCTAAAATTAATTTAAATGTAGTAGGCACATCTGTGCCTTGTGAAAGGCTGTTTTCCAAAGCTAGCGCTACACCATCACTGCTTCCAGAAATCGTTTAACAGGCAAACATTTAGAAAAAATATTATTTTTGGAAAAAACTTCAAAAATAGATTTTTTTTACATAAATTCTAATATTTTGTACTTATTATTAAAAAATACTAAAACTTGTTACGGATTTTACTCAACTTTCCAAAATCGATATCGAGTAAGTATCGATACATGATGACCGATATGTATCGAATAAAAGTATCGACACCTCAGTGGTATCGTTCATCCCTAGTTATGAAAAAAATAAAAACTATCACAGCACAGATCAAGAAGAGATAGGTACTATGTACATATACAGGGTCTGTCGTAATGAATGGATAACCCGTTACCTACAGTTGATCCGGATGTGAGGCTATAAGAAAATGGTGTTTTCTTGCCAGGGTTGTCAACCATAAGAAAATGGCGTAGACTTTTAAACTTTTTTATAAATTTCGCTATTTTTTTCATTTATTCCGTTGCCATTTCTTCAAATTTTGATGTATTTGTATAATTCTTTTAGTATTATACTGCTGAAGACGTGTACTATGTAATTTAAATACAATTTTAGGTGTTATTCACGTTGAACATTATCAAAATACTCATTTTAAGAAAAATATTTCCAATTTTTTTTCTTTATGTCAACTTTTGATCATCTCCTGTGGAAAAAAAAAGTATGACGTTATAGCTGCCCATGATCTCAATAAATTGTCTAGTATGTGTAGATTCTAAAAAGGTATAACGATGTGTACTTTACAAGCAACATTAAGTTACAGGAGCGAGAACACTAATCAAGGTCGGAATTTTTATTTTTCATGTTATGTTATAAATGGTTGTAAAACTTCGTCATAATGATTTTATTCTATCAAGATACTTTTCACAAACACTATCGGGCCACTAATAGGATATTCAGAAGAAAACCCAGTTGTTTTTGGGAAAAAAATAACATTACTTCACGATAATAATGTAATGAAAATGTACAAATGAAAATTGTTGTGCTCTAATAGTTACATGCGACAAACATGTTGCGACAGGTTTATTCGAAATTGAAGCGGATTTAAAAAATCGAACAAAGACCGCATTACAAAGAAAAGGGTACTCATCACATCAGTGTGATTTTGTAACATAACATGAAAAATAAAAATTCCGACCTTGATTAGTGTTCTCGCTCCTGTAACTTAATGTTGCTTGTTAAGTACACATCGTTATACCTTTTTAGAATCTACACATACTAGACAATTTATTGAGATCATGGGCAGCTATAACGTCATACTTTTTTTTTCCACAGGAGATGATCAAAAGTTGACATAAAGAAAAAAAATTGGAAATATTTTTCTTAAAATGCGTATTTTGATAATGTTCAACGTGAATAACACCTAAAATTGTATTTAAATTACATAGTACACGTCTTCAGCAGTATAATACTAAAAGAATTATACAAATACATCAAAATTTGAAGAAATGGCAACGGAATAAATGAAAAAAATAGCGAAATTTATAAAAAAGTTTAAAAGTCTACGCCATTTTCTTATGGTTGACAACCCTGGCAAGAAAACACCATTTTCTTATAGCCTCACATCCGGATCAACTGTAGGTAACGGGTTATCCATTCATTACGACAGACCCTGTATAATAAGATAAGAATCAGATTGACACTGCTTAATGCTGCGGCTGCAGTATTACTGGGGCCATACTAACGGGAAATGCCGTCAACTATAACATTAATATTTTCGAAGATTTTTCGCTAAGGTGCAGGCATAAGTAAACACTTCTTACGAAAATATTACTAAAATTATATGTTATTTTTTATTTACTTAATGCTGCCGCTAACTTTGCATTTACAGAAAGAATTTTATCAGTATTGAATGCAAATTGGCGGGAAGACAGAAATATTACTACAATTTTTTTATAAATATTGAGGTTATTATTAATTTTAAATAAAGTTTTGATCGGTTTGAGGCTTATGAAACTGTCAAGAATGAATTAAAAATGATAAGTTGTGCAAGAACGAGACTTAGATATATTTTAATTCTTGTAAAAAAAAAGGCAATCCTACTAATTTCAAAGCCAAACAATAACATCACCGTTAGGTATGGCAAAAACAAAACTTTATCATTTTGGCGAAAATTGTAAAAATTGAAATGATGCGCCTAATTATATGAAACATCAACATAACGTGAATGATTGTCAATTCATGTAAAACAAGAATAGTCCTCATAGACCGGGTAGTTATGAATAGAGAATTAGAGTATGTAGTTTCGAATGCCGTTTGTGCGACACTCGCTGGTGCGAATTTTTCTCCGCTGCCTCATCGGTTCGAAAGCTCTATATGACGAAAGCACATACCTAGATACTGGAAGAAATTTCGATGGGTCAACGTAGCGGCGCGGTAGCTCAGTTGGAAGAGCATTGGACCGGTTTTCCAAAGGTCCTGGGTAGACATGCGCAAAACAGTACGTCAAAAAGTAATGCAACATCACGCATCACTTCCACGGAAGTGATATTACTCCGTAACATCACACATTACCCGATCGATTTTTAATGAAATGATGACCGAGTAATGTTTAAGGTGATATGTGAAGAATACATCATATTGAAAAATAGTAGTAATAACTGCAAAAATTACAAGAAGTATTACACATCATATTGAAAAATAGCAATAATAACTCATAAAACTACAATATACCTAAGTAAATATTTAAAAAATGTAGTTGATTTCCCTTCATACTTGGCCACGTACTTTATGGTGTTTTTAATAATTGTAATGAACGCAAGCAAATGTAAAACAAAATTTAAAAAATGATATTTTACGATATGTAATAAGTATTGCAGTTATTATTGCTATTTTTCAATATGATGTGTAATACTACACTTATCACCTTAAACATTTCTCGGTCATCTCGGGATACTCGCGCATCACCTACATTACCATTACGAACTAAAACGTCGCTGACCGAACGTTGCCGAAGTGATGTGTGATGCGAGTGATGTTTGTAACTGTCGCGTAATGCGTGATGTTGCATTACGTGTCAAAGTGATATTACTTTTGTAATATTACACGCATTACCTACCCTTGTCTAGTCCTGGGTTCGAGTCCCAGTCGCGTAATGCTCGGAGGCCCGCGTTCCTTTTTCCAGTATTTACAACTTCAAAATTAATAAATTAGCATTTATAATGCAAAATTTAAAGTAAAAATCTTAATCTTATTTAATGTTGATAAAAATAATTGTTTGTATTTTTTTAATATGGGTGTAAAAAGGGCCGTTATATTTTATATGTTATTCCACGGAAGAAGAAGAACTTCTCAGTTTCGTGTGTTATTCAAAGTTCCGTTTTGGCATCTGTCAATTCATAAGTCAAATAAAGCTCGTTTATTCACTTCAGTAATTCATTAAAAGCCTATTTGAAATTCAAAACAAACACCCTAATGGATCTAAAACCCATATTCACCGGCTATTCAAAATTTGGAAATGCAAAGAGTGAGGGCAAGGAGATTACATTGTCAAACGTAGATAAGTGGTTGAAAGAAGCAGGGGTAGTTGACGGTAAAAAGGTAACCACTACCGATACAGGTATTTTATTCAAAAAATTCAAATCTAGAACATTAGACTATAAAAAGTTCATAGAGTTTATTGAATCTTTATGTACTGAGAAAAAGCTAGACGCGGCACAAGTAAAGGACAAGCTAGCAAAGTGTAAAGTACCTGGCATTGGTACAGCTACAGTGGCTGCTGAATCAGCAACCGTATCAAGATTAACAGACACCTCAAAATATACCGGAACTCATAAAGAGCGATTTGATAAAGACGGTAAAGGAAAGGGGAAAGAAGGAAAAGAAGATACAAGCGATAACTCCGGTTATGTAACTGGGTTCAAAAAATAAGGAATTTTACATATGGTTCCAATAGACATAATCTTCTGTGCATCAGCAAGGTCAACAGACCTGTTAGAATCAACCATGATACCTGTAGAACACATATACATACAATTTTAATAGTTTTTAACGAAAATATACTATCTATCATATAATTAATAATCCTTTATTTCATTTATCAGTCATAGATAAAAAGAATGTACCGATAAGTATAGTGAATCTTGTGGTTATATCTGCAGTAACTTGATTGTACTTGGTTCTTGCCATTTTTTAGATCTCCTCGGATTATTTAACATACCTACACTTTTTTTCGACACACTTGCTCGGAAAGTGAGCCTTATTGCATCGTGATTAGGGCCATAAACTGACCTATAAACACAATCGTGCATTATAATATTACACACTCTTCATTATACAGGGTGTTTGGAGGTTGAGTAGCCAAATGAAAATGGTGGATAGGTGAGGCTATTAGCTATTTACTTCCACTTATTAAATTGCATTTTGGTTCAAGTTTTAGAATTTATTCGATTTTTAAAATTTTCTTAAGAAAATCCCCGATTTTGTCATTAAAAGTCCAATATAATTTTAATTTACTGTCGGAACCAAACGAAAACAGTTTTAATTTAAACCCTAATACTGTTTTATTCAGATGAAATCATAAATTAATACAAATCATCTCAAATAAAGTTACAGTGGGTTCATAAACTTCGCGGAACCAGTGGGAAAAAAATGTTCAGTCAACTTTGCTATGAAAAAAAATAAAAAAATATGAGAGTTTCAAAATTTCATTTGCTTTTAAAAACTTCTACATTTAATACACTTTATAATGATATGCTACATGTAACATAAATAATTAGAAATCTCAACAGAAATAGTAAGTTAGTCCTCAAAGATGCCTGGTAAGGAAGGTACAAACCCGTTAAACTACGTATGTAGTTAAAAACTTTTGTCTCATTCTTACAAAACTATGCCTATTGTGTTATCTCATTCGACTCCCTCTTCACTTTTCTTGCCTCCAATAGAAGAAGATTCTACTATTTCACATGTTTAACTCCGCTCAGCGCAGATTCTCGGTGACCTACACAATTTTTTTATAGTCGGAGTAAAATGTTGCTTGAAAAAAGTCGTGACCAACGGTAGCGTGGCCTTTGCGCATGCAGGAAAATCTCATTTCACAGATTTTTTTTTGTTTTATTTTAATTTGCTGGTGAAAGATGCCACTTGAAAATAAGCTATTATCTATCTGACTTTCGTCTGTCTAGTCATAGCCAACGGTAGCGTGGTCTTTTCGCATGCAAGCAAATATCATTTCACCAGTTGCAAGTCATGTAGAACCGGTTCACGGAGACTGAATCTAGGAGTTTCTTTTACTCTGCCTCTCACCACCCCAACCATCCACTCTTTGCGACCCTCGCAAGAGGCGACCAATCACAATCGTCAAACGAACGTCAAACGTCAAAAGATTACCGTAAGAAACAATCTGCTTCCTCCAGCCCGCGCCCGCTGCCGCGCCGGCCCGGTGGACACGATAGTGGTAACAGCTTAAAATCCTCCCTATAAATACACCGCTTCAACCAGCAGGTGCGGCATTCAACATCCGGTTTCCTCGACTATCAGATCCGACCCCCGTTGAGTTTTTTTGCTGGGTCTTCTCAGAGAGAGGCCCCTAAGGGAAACAGTGTAGTGGAAATGATCGAGACGCCCTGAACTGAGGTCTGCATCATACTAGGTGGCCTTAGTGGTCGCATAGTTCGGTGAAGCTATAAAGTTTTCATATGGGCCAACAACAATCTTCAGTCAGAAAATAAAAACATTTTTTTATACATGAGGCTAGCAAACAAGATAAGTGTTGCCTAGTGACAAAATAGATAACCTAATAGGCATAGCTTTGTTAGAATGAGACCGAAGTTTTTAACTACATACGTAGTTTAACGGGTTTGTACCTTCCTTACCAGGCGTCTTTGAGGACTAACTTACTATTTCTGTTAAGATTTCTAATTATTTATGTTACATGTAGCATATCATTATAAAGTGTATTTAATGTAGAAGTTTTTAAAAGCAAATGAAATTTTGAAACTCTCATATTTTTTTATTTTTTTTCATAGCAAAGTTGACTGAACATTTTTTTCCCACTGGTTCCGCGAAGTTTATGAACCCACTGTAACTTTATTTGAGATGATTTGTATTAATTTATGATTTCATCTGAATAAAACAGTATTAGGGTTTAAATTAAAACTGTTTTCGTTTGGTTCCGACAGTAAATTAAAATTATATTGGACTTTTAATGACAAAATCGGGGATTTTCTTAAGAAAATTTTAAAAATCGAATAAATTCTAAAACTTGAACCAAAATGCAATTTAATAAGTGGAAGTAAATAGCTAATAGCCTCACCTATCCACCATTTTCATTTGGCTACTCAACCTCCAAACACCCTGTATATGATGCCTACAAAGTTAAGGTAGTGCCTTAGGTACTGCAAATTATATAGGGCAGGTGACCCGGTTTTGGCCATTTTAAGGATTTTGTCGACTTTGAGGCTTTCTTAATTTATAGTTTTTGTTAATACGAACATATTTCTTGCAAAAAGTCATTAAATATATATTAACCTTGCCTAAGAAAACCCTTTTTTTAAAGAACATCCAATAGAAAAATAATTCTATAAAAATAAAAAAATAAAGGGAGAATGTGCCATTTTTGGCCACATTCATGCCATTTCTGGCCATGGTCGTGTGCCAGTTCTGGCCATCAAAAAATAAAATCAAATGAATTCAAAGTAATCAAAATTAATAAATTAAATTGCCCTTTTTTTGCCTCAAATCAGGATGCCTTGCCGTAAATCCGTCAAACCACGATCTTGAAGGTCTATTATTTATAAAAGGTGTGGTAATTTGGCCTTTTACTACATACTTTTTTATTAGGAAACCCAGCACGAGCGCAATCTTTGAACCATACGACAAGTTCATTCTCTATTTCACTTCCAAGAACTGCCTTTTTTTCTTTTTTTTGTTGATCTAAGAAAATGCCTATGCATACCCTTCAGGGAAAGGCGACGGGTTATGTCGGACTCGCACCGACTAAAAACCTGGTGTCGTCCTTCAGGCCGTCGTATAATGGCGGGGACACAGGAATGTCCTGTTAAGGCTTGCCACTAAGGCAGCCCCCTCAAGTTTGGAGTCGCGCTGGGACAAACCGCGGCGCGCCTACCCCCAACTCACGTTCCCTTGGTTAGCCACCGACCTAGCACTGTGTCGGCAGCCTGGGAACCACCCCATGGTCTTTGGCCGTCGCCAACGACCCGGGACCTCAGCAGCTGGAGTCGCCGATGCGCCGCTGCTGGGCCGAAGAGTGGGCTCTCCACCACCCCGAGCCCGGCCAGAGCTCCCCCTCCAGGAGCATCAACACGCTGGGATATCAACCAGCTGGAGCAGCCCCCCTCTAGAGGGCCGGTCTGCCTCACGACCAGCCCCGGTGAGAGATTTTGCCATCCCGCAGCAATGAACCCTAAAAGGAACACGATTGCGGGATGCCCAGGGTGCACCGGGCTGAAACCCTTCCCTTCCCTGTGGAACACAAGTATTCCAGAGAGCAGGAGAAAGAGGACGGTCGTACGAGGAGGTATCCCACGCGCACTCCAAGAACTACCTTGGGTCCTACATGTTCAAGAGTTTTAGGTGCTTTTCCAGAAATTTTATGTCGCAAA
This sequence comes from Emmelina monodactyla, assembly GCA_916618145.1. Lineage (NCBI taxonomy): Eukaryota > Metazoa > Arthropoda > Insecta > Lepidoptera > Pterophoridae > Emmelina > Emmelina monodactyla. The sequence goes on from OU745303.1 coordinate 6,168,203, forward strand.
GTCGTTCGCGGTACATTAAAATCTCTACTAGCAGTGGAAACGGGCATCCCATTCTTAATTGCGTTCAACGTTAAAGTTATTTTATGTGGTAAGTACTGGAAAAAAAATTTTTTCACGACAATATTTTTGTCACTGTTTGATTTTGGTGGGGGCATTTTATTTTAACTCTGAATATAAAAAATATATATCGAAACTCTTACGATGGTATGTAAAGCCAAGTAAATAAACCTCGATAAAATATAAATGGCCAGAAGTGGGGTGTCTATGTACACCTTTTTTTGATTGGGGATATTTCTCCGCCATTCAGGCGAAAAATTTTGACCCTGGCGAGATTTTGCCGAAATCAAATCCTTGGTGAAAAATTTGGCGAAAATAAATTGGGAAGGCGAATGTTTGGCAATATGGCTATATGTCTATATTCGGGGCTGAAAACAAAAAATCCAAGTCAAAAATATTGTTTATTTTATAACTAAGGAAAGTATATCTATAAAAAAAGAATATATCTTTTGTAACTCCTACTAAATATTGGTTGGCGATTTTTTCGAAAACGTATTATTTTGGCGAAAAAAAATATTGAATCTGGCGAAAATTTGAAAATTAGGTCTGGCAACCCTGCTATATTCCTTCGTAAAATATCACAGAACAGAAAAAACATTTTTCAGCTCAGATATATCCATCACTTTTCCTAGCTGTTAGTTCGAGGATAGGCGAGCATAGCTTTCATTCTATGAATTTGCGAAAAATTACAAAACGGCCACTTTGGTTGTGATTTTTACAAGGCCAGGTCTTCGTATAATCTGTAAATAATTCGTACATTCATAACAGTATCATAAAATATACCTAGTAATGATAATAAAAACATTTAGTACCAGGGGCCTGATTCTGTAATTTTTAACGTTTCGTGTGGTAACGTGCGTGTGGCATGCCAGTGGGTCCTGTGAGGACAATTTGTAGGTATTCTGTAAGCCACGCGTGTCGTACGTGTGGCTTGCAAGCAACTCCATAAGGCGCTTCGCTTAGATTGATAGTTCATTCAACCATTCATTATTTCTCAATATCAATATCTCGTCAATAATTCATCAATATTAAGAAAAATATATATATTTTTGTACAAATTTATTTTAAATCTGTATTAAAAGTTTTTTGAATATAAATGTATATAGTTTTTTAAGCGCTTTGATTAAATATTATTTAAAATAATGTTTCGTCTGCTCTGCCTTTAAACCTTGAGCCTGACTTTGAAATGTAATAATTCGAATCCTAAGGTTCGAGTCTATTGTTGAAGTTAAGCGACGTCGGCCGCGGACAGTCCTAGGATGGGTGAACGCTTGTGGTATTATATTCTGATTTCTTCCGTGCTTTAGACACGTTTATTTTGTTGGTCTCAAATAGTTATGCAATAAAAAAAAAAAAATAAGGAATGGTTAGGTTCCCATCATGATTTGCCTTAAGGACTAGGTATTACCTATATATTTTTCAAGCTAACGGGAAAATAGCGTAGCAAGACCGTGGTGTTACGAATATCCTGTGGCAAGCAGTCTTTTGATCGTTGTGTGCGTTGGTGACTATAGACACAATCTAATAATACAAAACCATGACAAAGCTTATCTTAAAATTGTAATATCCTATGATTACACACCATGCAAAATAAATGGTAATTAGGTTTATAGGTTTGAAAAATATATATTGTATTAATTTATACAAAAATAGTATAATAAAAGATATATTTTTAATCAAGTTATTTTCCTGCTTTTGCTTTGGCGTGAACGTTCAACTTCATGAAGCGGGCGTCGAGCTAATACGACGTCACACCTTAGTTGTTTCCACCAGCAGATTGCTGAGGACATTTCCTCTTACCATTGAAGCCACTGAACCAGTAGCTTACCTAAAAAAAATATTTATGAAAATCATAATTAAGTATATTAGGTACAATGTTACTATTAAGGTACCTAGGTACCTACTAAATAATTTTTTATGTGGATGTAATGAAATTCCAAATTGGGAAAAGTTTCTGTTTAGAACCAATTGCAATCTAAGCACATCGTTTATTTTGAATATCGAGGTTCTTCTTATTGAAATAGATAATATTGAATATTTTAAATTGATATTTACCTTTAACTGTAATCATTTCTTTCCAAAACGAACCAAGAACTTGGTAAAAGCCTCGTTACTACACGCAATTTAGTTTAGCGAGGCGATGACTTCTCTTATGGGCATAAAGTTTCGGCAGCTCAAAATAGAGCTTCTCCCAGTCACACTTATCACGTTATACTTTATTTCAGTATTTTTTTCTGACTTTAGCCTTTAAATGCAATATTTATCTTTGTTTGCTAACAAACCTACAGAAATGGGTGACACTACATGACATGACAGCGACGCAACCCATTCACTCATGTTACGCGTTGTTCAATATCTATGTTCTTAAATTTGGTATTCTATAAGCCCACACGACTGGGCGTCACAACTTGTCCGGTAAAAATAGGTATTCTCTAAACTTTTGGGACAATGTGACGTCATTTTTGACGTGCGTGTGGTGCGATTTACAACAGTTACTCTTCGGCCACTTGTTACTCGAACGTTTTTGATAATTTAGCAATATTTTATAATTATTTGATTGATTATTACTATAAATTACTTACTTACTTAATAATTTGTACTTTCTAATGTTGAATTGTTTAATAAATATACTTTTTGAATAGAAAGATGTTGGCGCCTATTATTTCTAAACGGCAAAGCACTTATTATTTTCTATTGTTATTGTCTATAATTTTGTATGTTTGACTACTTAAGTTTTTGGTTTTACAAAAAATCGTAATTGAAATAGAAATTACTTCAAAAACACAAAAATATATTAAAAATACGACTTGTGCAACAAACAATAGGTATACATACTTCAGAGTTATTAGCGAGTTAAAGCTAGATAATTGATTAAATTTACCTTAAATATGTATAACCTACCTATTTGTAAGTGTTTTAAGTTTAACAATAGGTACAAATATATTTTTTTGTGCCTACCACTTCAAAGCTACCGATTTTATGGCACCTACTAGTGGCTGCCCGCGACTCGTTTCCCGTGGGAATGAGTAGTTTTCCCGCGGTAAAAAGTACCCCATATGTTATTCAGATGTATAACCTATATTTCTGTAAAGTTTCATCAAAATCCATCCAGTAGTTTTTACGTGAAAGAGTAACAAACATCCATCCATAGATCCATACATACATTCTCACAAACTTTCACGTTTATAATATTAGTAGGGTATCGGAGGCAAAACCTATGCATCTAGGGAAAGACAATATCTCCTTTTTTTGAAAAACCTACTCTTCCACAAATTTCGTTAATATGAAGGTACAGTAAGTTGCAAAAGCTTTTGCGACGACCTCTGTTGCGCAGCGTGATTGTTGTGAGGCAGGTCCCGTGTTCGATTCTCGATTCTTCTGCAAATCAGCTCGTATCGTTTTCCTTTAGGCTATTCTGTAACGCCTACTGCGCTAACTTTAAAACCACATTGTTTGTATGGTATTCTGGAGATTTATTTATATGATAATTAATGAAATAATAAAAATGTTATAAAATACACTACGTAAGTACCTACCTAACTCTTGGTAGTGGTTCGTTTAGTAAATTATAGCTTTGCAATTGTATTTTATTGGTGTCAAAGTAAAGGTGTAACTTTTAATACAACTTTGGTTGGGTAAAAACATACAGAAACATCATAAATAGGTTATTACAATTCATTTACTAAACAACACCCTGTTGAATTTATTTCATCTCATACTTTGAAAATAAATTTTACCCAAAATTGATTTTCTATTTGAGGACCACTCACTGCCTGTGAATAAATGGAGATGTTTATTAAATAAAGGCATTACTAATTACTTCATAGAAACATCAAATATGTTCCTAATTTTATAAAAAGTAAGTATATTGATTTGGGTTCAAAATTTTGGTTTGTTTATAAACAACTTGTCAGTGCTTGTCAAAAATGTTAAAAACCATTCTACTTTTTGTCTACCTCATGTCATTTAGATTTAATTATTCCTCTAAGTCATTGACATTGTCAATTTATTAATAAAGTTATTTATAATAACATTGTCTTAAGGTAAATGATAATCTAAAAATTATGAACACCTCACACTGACTTTAATTAACAAAAATAGTTATTTCCTAAGCCTGTTGGTGGTATGTTGCAAAATATTGATGAATGATTGACGAGATTTGTTAGTTAAAAGAGGTTACATCACTAATGACTGGTTAAAAGGAAAGCACAGCCCTAGAAGGACGCCGACCGATTTGAACCACACGCACGTTACCATTATGGTAAAAAGAGATAGAAGATAAATAAAAGGTTGAGACCAATAACTTAGGAACCCTCATGTGTCTACACATAGCATACCTAACTATAAATATATGCATAATTTAATTTATGAGAAAAATCCCTAGCAGTTTTTAGCATCGCTAAAATAATGGTTACCTACTTATATTTAAATTAGCCGCCTTAAAATTTACAGCTTCAGCTTTACTAAGGATTCGGTAGACCGAAAGAAAAAAAATACCAAAAATACTACATACTTGCTCATACTGGTAATCAATATTATTAGCATATTTTACAATAAAAGGGATATTTTATAAAACCAGTGATTGGAAAAATAATAAAATTACCCAAAAAATAAGGCATCTAAAAACCAAAATGGCTACTCGACCCCTTGAAGGTATTTTTGTTTCTATGTTTGTTGAAAACAAATGTTGTACGTCTATAGGTTTTATTAGTCTTTGGGAAACAATGACATTAAATTGTACTTACAGAATACCAAAATAAGAAAATGAACGTGTGGCTCGATGCAGCGTGTGGGCGTGTTACAGAATACGAAAATTGCAAAAACGTCACACGTATTGGTCGATATCGGCCGTGTTGCATCGTTAAAAAAGTTACGGAATCGGGCCCCTGAACTGACAAGATTTCTTGATAAACCAACAGGAATAGCAAACTTCTGTGCTGGAACTGCAAAAGATTTGTTGTGTGTTTGCCCAAGTATGTGCCCTTAAACAAAAATAACAGGAAACACATTTATTGCAACTGTATAATCAGAAAATAAAACAATCCATCAAGAATCATTTGGTGCAAATTAGGTACCTCCAAGACAAAATACTTACTTAGTTATATTTTGATTTTCTAGTTCGAGAAATCTGTGGTAGGTTACAGATATGTCTTTGGCTTCTGTTTTACTGCACTTTCTGTGGTAGTTGACCCACATCTTTCTTTTTATCTTTACACAACCAAATTTCACCCAATTTAGAGCCGTCAGGCCGTAAGAGTGTTTAACTATTTAGAAAAGGACTTTTTATTAGTAAATCCTTGCGAAGATGTTAGAGGCACTTTTGTATTTGTTCTTTCTTCAACGACACTGGTTGATACGTTTAAATGAAAAGACAACCACAAAATTGATCCCAAAAATAAACACAAATGGCGGCCATACTTGTTTTAATCAAGTATCGACTTGACAGCATCAGTGTTCCTGAGTATTACCGTAGAAATAGCATGAAAATACGTAGACGCCATTATTAATATCTGTTTAAAAGTAGCTTGCCTATAGGTATCTTAAAAGCCGCAGTTAATTACTGAACCACTTTTCGTCTTCAATCATCAAATGAACACTGTACCAGAATCAGGTCTCAAAACATAAAAAAGCTTTTAATAACGTAACAGATTACTAAGAGAGTTAATATTAATAGGGTGCAAGAAGGGTGGTAGTGAAACGATATTTTTTCATATTTTTTAAAAAAGCTACATAAATGTTAAAATAATAAAATATTAAGAACTGTGTTAAAAGCTACAGAATCGGCAACACAAACAGCGACTCCCAATCAGTGTGACCATTTTTAATTTATAAATTTACTAGTTTTTACTGGTGCGGCTTCGGATGTTTTAAATTCGAAATAAAACTCTTTCTCTGCACTATGTATGAATACATGTAAACCTTCATCTTGAAGCACTCTATCTATTAAAAAAACCGCATCAAACTCCGTTGCGTAGTTTTAAAGATTTAAGCATACATAGGGGTAGAGAAAGCGACTTTGTTTTCTACTATGTAGTGATATTTTTTTCAACGGGTCTATAATAGCAACCCACACTTATTAAAATGTTTATATGTGTGTAAGGTTAAAACTGCTTGTATGGAGCTTATAGGAGCCTGATATACTCTATGGTAGTATCTCCTCAATCTGTGGTAGTAATAAATAAATATTGTATTGTTCAAACTTTTACAATCATTGTTTAATAATTTAAGCCTGGGTGCTTACTCTTAATTGGAATTTTGGCCGAAGGTATTAAGCTAATTCTCAAGTCCCAACTTACCATCCAAAATGTCTAAGAGGTCGGCCAGCGTCGCATTTGAGGCAAATGAGAAGGTTGTTAAAAAAACAGATGGTAAAAAGCATTCCCTGGATTCCGATGAAGAAGATAGCGGGGCGGAGGAAGAAAAAACGAATGTCCTTCATGCTGATGATATCGAGGGAGAGGAAGACGGCATTGGTGGCATGGAAGGTGAAGTAAGTTAGGTACATTCAATTATACAACTACAGAAGGGGTAACATTAATTAATCTCAAATTTAATGTTACAGATAACAATAACCCCATTCAACATGAAAGAAGAACTAGAGGAAGGTCATTTTGACAATCAAGGTCATTATCACTGGAAAAAAGAAAAAGAAATCAGAGATGGTTGGTTAGACAACATAGATTGGGTAAAAGTAAAAGGAAGACCTGAGGACAAATATAAAATTCACAAAGATGATGACAATAAGGGACTTGGAGACGAATCCAGCAGTGAAGAAGAAGAGGAAGAACCCTTCAATCTTATTGAGAACTATAAGGAAATCCTAAAACACATGAAACCTAATGAAACTATTGCTAAATGTTTGCAACGCCTTGGTAATCTATTCTAATCCTTAATATTTACAAAATGTATAATATTATATTCTAACACTTTTAAAATTATCAATCACCTTATTGCTGTTCAATGCTAAATGAAATTAATCAATCAATTTGTGTAAGCGTGGAAACTGGTAAAAATAAGCCGAACGTGGACTAAGGCAACTGTAATAAAGATACATAAAGTTGTCAATATCATCAAAATAATTCCTTTTATCTAGAGACCATCAAAGTTACAATTTAGTTGCTAAAATTCATACCAATAAATAGCCAGCTAAGATCGCGATTCTAGTTATTTTATAGAAAAAGAAGTTCATAGTATTTAGAATATTTTTTGTTTGTCCTACTGTACAGTTTTGTACAATGTAATGTATGCAAGGAGAGAATTTCAAAGCATATTTTTGCAAAAATGTGTATCTAAATCTAAATTGATATTCTTATGGTTATATAGAATGTATTGTTAAACTGAATATTACTTTTTAAAATTCTCTATAAATTTAATTACGCATGACTGTACAATGATAGTAATGTGTACAATTATTTTCAGGTGCTAAATCTAAGGTTACTAGCGCTGAAAGGTGGAAAAGAAAAAAAGCTGGCATTGTGGACGAGGACAGTAAAATTGTAACAAGAATAACTGAATTAGCTAATCAGATACTAACCAAATTAGGTAATATGGATATTTACCAAGAAACTTATGATAAAATATCTTCAACTATTGACAAGAAAGAGAATAAAAAAGATAGTGCAGATTTGGATATGTATGCAGATGATTTTGATCAGAAAGAAAAGAAAACCTTGGGTAAAACTAATGATGGCGAACAAAGCACTTCAACTGAGACAAAATCTGAAGATGAGTCAAGAGATGTCAAATGGGAGTTTAAATGGAGTCAAGACAATAAAGCAGAAATTGTTGGCCCCCACTCTACACAGCAGATGCACAAGTGGGTCACAGAAGGTTACTTTAAAACTGGAGTGTGGGTAAGGAAACATGGAGAAGATACCCCATTTTATAATTCAAACAGAATGGACTTTGAGCTTTATATGTAAACTTTTACACACCACCTAGTGTGTTAAGAATAATGTTAAAATGGTTTTGACATTAAAATAAACTATTGGTCTTACACATATTTCTTTTTATTTAAAAAGTTTATATTATCCCAACTGAACTCTGTTAAGAATTTTGACATCTTATGTATAATAACAATAAATAGCGAAATTACTTGCACAATTACAAATTGTGATATTGATGTACCAATTTCCAGCCATGAACCTGTGTTTCTCACTTTAAATAGTAGTTGGATTCCCATTAGGTTGGAAAAGATGAGTACTATTTGGATCAAATAGCCAGTTGGTGCCTGAAATGAAAAATAAACAATCATACAACTGACGTGAATTAATTAATGGATTATATTAATGTATTTTTTATAAAATTTACTACATTGTAGATAGGTACATACATACTAAACATCTTCATTTTGCCAGACTTTGCATATATTTAACTAGTGACCCGCCCACGCTTCGCAATCTATACTAATATTATAAAGCTGAAGAGTTTGTTTATTTGTTTGTTTGTTTGAACGCGCTAATCTCAGGAACTACTGGTTCGAATTTAAAAAATATTTTTGTGTTGAACAGACCATTTATCGAGGCAGTCCTTAGGCTATATAACATCACGCTCTAGCTATAAGGAGCGAAGAAATAATGGAAAATGGGAAAAAACGGGGAAAATTATTCATCCTTGAGGGCTTTCGTTATGTGCGCTGCGAAAACGGTTCTAGATACCAAAAATATATGTATAAAAGAATTAAGGGAACTTTTTACCGCGGGAAAACTTCGCATTCCCACGGGAAATCGACTTCTACGCGAACGGAGTCGCAAGCGGCCTCTAGTGGTATATGTTTGCGCGACTTGTTCCCAAAACATACAACATGTTATATAGCCTAAAGCCTGCCTCGATAAATGGTCTATCCAATACAAAAATATTTTTTTAATTCGAACCAGTAGTTCCTGAGATTAGCGCGTTCAAACAAACAAACAAACAAACAAACTCTTCAGCTTTATAATATTAGTATAGATTTAAATGAAAAAAATATCTAAAGGTTGGTGAAAACCGCATTAAAATCCCTCAACTAGTTTAGCAGAAGATACCGGACAAACATACAAACAGACAGAATTAGCGACTTAAATTTATACTATGTAATAATAATGTACGTAAATTTTTATCTTAAGTTACATGAAACAGTTACCCTACCCTACAGTTTAGAAGCCAAATCAGCCCTTATCATATCATACGAGTTTTTAACAAGTTGATAAATAATTTTTGTCAATTTACCTTAGTTAAAAACTGCACAGCTCTAAATGAACACCCAACACACAGAAAAGGTGCTAATGTTTTCAGCAAGATCAAAGTAGTGATTAAAAATGGGCTGTAAGATGTAACAAAACATGTCACCCATCTTACTTCAAAAGAATTTAGTGAGGCTATGTTTCCAGTTCCAAAAAATGCTAAAATTATGTACAATGTCTGAAAGTTTACATTTAGGAATAAAATTATAATCCACTTTTTTAAAGAAAGTCGCAAAAGTCATTATTTGTAAGAAATCTGAAACTGAAGCTTTTTATTTAATTATGTTTACAGTTAATTTTTGCGTTCTTCTTAATCGTGTGATGAATATGCACTTCGCAGCACATATTCATCTAGTGTTAGAGTTTTTGGGACCCGCATTTTTAGGGCCTCTGACGTGGTTCCTGTAGGGTAGTGGCCACCCTACTGTCAGTATTTTTCAAGCTGCCTACCTACTAGGCACCTGACTTGGCTTGACGAGTACGAGGTGGAATAGTTCCCGGGACCAACGGCTTAACGTGCCTTCCGAAGCGACTAGCGGTCACCCATCCTTGGACTGACCGTGGCCTACGTTGCCTAGCCTCGACTATCGATTTGATAGACGAGATCGCAATGGGCCACCGAGCTCTTTTTGCGTTAGCATTTGCATTCATAATTTAAAAAGGATACAAAAAAGAAAGCTCGTCTAAAATCTTCACTGTTGATGCTTCTTTCATGTGATATAAACTGGGAATTGTTTTCAAAACTACAATCTGAGATCTGAAACAGGTAGATACCAAATTATATAATTTTTTTTCACTTGATATATTATTATTAATTTCCCATAATTATTGTTACCTTCTCTTTTTTGTTCAGTAGTTTATATTCTATAGCCACCCAACAACTTGTGTTGACAATTAGCACGACTATAAAAATACATTCATGTGCTACAGACAGCAGCAAGTAAAAATTCAATATTGCAGTGCTGATACCAGTCAGCCTGTTTACTATTTTCTTGGAATAACCAAGGGGTAGAATAGGTGTCAAAACTGCAATTAAATAAGATTTAACAAATGATCTAGTTATAGTCAATAAAGTTACATAAATAAAACAATAATGTTACCAGCCACAGTCCACGACATCATTTGATAGATATTGGACACAGGAGCTCCAGTCTCATACCTTACAGATTGTACATACACGTTTTGAATTGATAGCAGTAATAAAAACATTTGAATCACAATAAGCACAATATCAGTCTTGTTTTGTTCACTTTCATAGTTTTGTTCTGAATCTTTAGGAATTAAAATGTAATAAGAATATGTGCTCAAAATCATTAACCACAGAAATCCTCCAAAGAGCCTGAAACAAAATACAGCTAATTGTACGCGATGAAGGTCGGTGTGGCCAATTTATTCACACAACTTGGCGAGGGCATTGACATGTCTAAATCTTTCATGATACTTACACCATTTCAATAAATACGTCTTTCCCAACGACTGGAATGAACGAGAAAATGCTTAGCATTATACACCCAGCAGACCAGCAAAGTAAGAGACGTGTTGATAACTGCTTGTGTTTAGAGGAGAAAAATGGCCAAAGTCCCATTCCAAGCAAGGGGATGCTAAGCATCCACCTGTAGGTAAAAGAAAGTCCCTGCAAGAATTACAAGAAATCAAAATATGATAAGAATGTATACCTATATTTTGAGCAATTTTTTAAATGTAGGAACCAAAATAATGATAATTAAATTATGTTTTGTTACTTAATTTCTGTAGTTTTTAAGTCGGGATTTTGGATGTACCTGAGGAAAAATCTCTAAACCTATATACAATTTCTTTAACCAGTAGTAAGCTATGTTATCAAGGAGTGAAATAGGCATTAATTAATTATTTTACATTTTGTCGTCACGAATGAAAGTTACGGGCAGAAAACTAGTTATATAATTACCATAGCAAAAGACCCAATAACATAACTGACAGTTTCTACAATTGTTGACAATATTTTTCTTCTAGTTTTTATCAACGTAATCATCTGTTTCCATATGTCGCGATACGACAACACTTGTCTCCAAAGAACTAATGGTAGTAAACCATAAATATTATACTGCAGGGGCAAGTTTTGGGCTAAAACAAAAAAATACATTGTGATTGATTTAGAATATAAAGTAGGTACTGTGCAATTTAGGTTTCATAATCTTAAAAAGACTTACCAAAATTTAAAGTAACACATAAGATTGATAGTATTAGAAATACAGAATTTATAAAATTGTTCCATAATCTTTGATCCTTTCTTTTAATGTTGTGTCCAGTCTGAGTGTTGATAGTTTGAACAAGCAGCTTTGTTAATAAAAAAAATATCCATCCAAGAAAGGATAATGTTACTAAAATTAATAAGGGTGTTTGATAATACTCATGGTAATAAACTAGGCCAGATAAACTTAATTCCATTATATGGTAACTAAACACAATTGCTCTATCGTAATTGTTTTCTGCCAGAAGCCTCTCTGTTATATCAATCATTTCTTGTAGCTTGTGTTTGCTTAAATCTGTATATGGTTGATATAAAGCTGTTATAGCATAATCTTCAACATCACTTCTTTTCTTGTCATACTGCGAGGCCAGTTGTCTACAGTTGCTGTATACTGCTTTAGCTTTGTTCTCTAATGTCATGTTCAATAAGTCTGTATTAATCCTTCCCTGTAATAACATTAACCATGATATAGAGATTCAGATAATAAGTATGAGTGTTATAAGTTGTAAATAGGTGTATTAAATAATTTATATTCTTACAATTGAGTTAACAGGAACTGGAATTGATAGAATAGTTGACATCAAAGGTGTCAGATCAGCTTGTTCAATATCTAGCCGCTTTTCAAGAGACAATCCCTCAGTGCTGGAATCATATGTGATGTGTTTAACTTGTTTGACCCCTGATCCCCATAAAACATAGGGAGTTTGGGTTTCATGCTGATCTCCAGATCCATGGGAACCTGCATTGCAATATTTATTTAAACAAACAAAGAAAAATAACATTAATGACTACTGCTTGATAAACTTACCCCAATCTGTCATGCCATGGTCTGAAGTCATCAAGAAAGTAGTTTTACCATCATTATTGTAAAATTCTTTGATGATGTTTTCAATCTTTTTTATTCCCTCATCAACATGTTTTACAGTTGCCAGAAACTTTCTATTAAATAATTAAAAAAATATTATTTAACACAGAATAAATGAAAAAACTGTTAAACACTATGTTCAAATAAAAGGCATGATAAAGTACTTACTCTGTTTTTGGTTTGTGAGTATGTCCGGAAGTGTCAGTTCCTAATAAATGTAAAAAGAACATGACTTGTTTCTCATGTAACTTTTTCTTTAATGCATTGTCTTGTTTTGCTTTCAGAAAAAAATCTTCAACATGGGAGAAAACCCATTCATCTGATAACATGGCACTCTGATTTGTATTAAAAGTCCCATCATATATATCAAATGTAAAAGCTTGTATGTGACTGTTATTGTTTTTATTAAATATTCCAACAATGTCATAAGCTCCCCAACAAAAACTGTATTTTGTTTTGTTGAGTACAGAGTCAAAATCTGTTGGATTTTCTTTCCAACCCTTGGCCACAGCAGATGGATCTTCATAAAAACCGGCCAAGACTGCAACATGGCCAGGTCGAGACTCAGTGGGGACTCTAGTGTGAGAGATTCCCCATCTACCATGAACATTGGCTGTATTTCTGAAATAAATTAAGCACTGTTAATTAACATTTAATGTGCCATTTAACATTTTACATATTATCATCATTCAATAGATTACTTGGACCATTCAATCATTACTGAAATCCACCTACCTGAGATATGATAGTGAAGTATAATTCACAAATGATTCTGCCCTCAATCCATCCACAACAAACAGAACAAGTCGATCGGCAAGAGGTTCATGTTGTGGGATAAAATGATCTACATTTTTGATGATAGGAGATTTGAAATAAATGTCAAATATTGAAAACAAAAATACAAGATGTATAAATATTCCAATTAGAAACATATCTCCTCATAGAATTACCGTAACATATTTGAAATCGTATAAAATTAATTAAAGTTTAGAAGCATGGCTATTTTGTACCTTTTTTTTTTTTTTTTGTTAGATTCTTCCGTCATGCGGAAAGGCAAAGAGACTATGCCCATACAGCCATGTCATCAATAATTTGGTTTTCTTCTTTCTTGTTGACTTAGTTTTGTTTAGTTTTCAATAAGAAGTAACATTGACGATATTTTATTTCCTCATAAACAAACATAATAAGGACCAAGTCCATGTCTTTAATAATAAAATGCTAATATATATTTGTTATGAGTATACATAAACATTTTCATCAGATATTACACACTGTAAATTTTATGAATTTATACATAGGTAAGTAGCATTCAGTTGTTTTTAAAAGTTCTTGAGTATTACGCGGGATATTTTCTAATGTTTTATAAATTTCTAATAGCTCATCAATGAAAATTAACCTGTCAATATGAAATTGAGGACATTCAAAAAATATATGATCCAATGACTGTACTGACTCATTACAATATGAACAACAAGGGGAAGTTATCATATTCATGCGATATAAGTGTTCATTAAAAGCAGCATGACCTATACGAAGACGACAAATTGTTGTATAAAAATTTCTATTTTTGAAAGAGCCCTTGGTAAACCAAGGAGACGAAATTTTTTGGTTACATACGGAATACCACTTGCCCTTTTCTTTAAGAGAATCTTGCCAAAATTGAAACCAATTATTAATCATTTGATTTTTTATTTCAGGAAGAAACTCTGAAATGGGAATTGCTATGTTTTTTAATTTGCAAATGTTGTTATCAGTATTTGTAATGATACTAGCTAATGTATCAGCTAATTCATTACCACTAACACCAATGTGTGCTGGTGTCCAGAAAATGACAATTTCTTTATGTTTCAATGATAATTTATAAATCTTTTCCCGGATCTCATATATAAAAGGATGAATTTTACTAGAAAGACGGGGATTATTAATAGCTTGAAGAACACTCATACTATCAGAAATAATAATCCATTTACCAGAAGAATCTACAGAACTTATCAAATCTAAAGCAAACAGAATAGCAGCAGCTTCTGCCGTAAAAATACTGCAAATATTGGACAGCTTATAACCATGTGCAATTTTCAAAATAATATCATAAGCCGCTATCGACACAGACTGAGATGTTTTTGAAGCATCTGTGTAAATTTGACGGTAATTATCATAGTATGATAACTTTTCATATACTTCATATTTATTTTTTAAATTTGTGTCTATAATGACATCAAATTTAAAAAACTTACCTTCATATGTTCCACTATAACAAGGTAAAATATCATACTGAGCAATATTTTCATTTTTCAAATAATTAATGAAATCAAAATTTTTACATAAATAAGAGTAATTAGATATCAAAATCTTTTTGTACAACGCATTATTAGAAGTTTTCATCAAATCAATTATGAACCTTCTTTTCAAATAATCAAACCTAAATTTAATGGGACAAGTGTTAGTTTCAACTTGCATTGAATTAATCGGAGAAGTACTCATGGCTCCTAGAATTATCCTGAGATTTTTATTTTGTACTTTATCTATTTTATTTATAAAATTATTGTCAGAAGCAAAGCAAAAAAAAGCATATTCAAAGTGACTTCTAACTAATGATTTAAACAGCATCAATAATATTTTAGGATCTGCACCAAAACGACAACCAGTAAGGCATTTTAAAATATTTGTAGCTTTTACAGCTCTATCTATCAATATTTGCACATATTTTTTAAAACTTAAATTTTGTTGAAATACTACACCTAAGAATTTTATTTCTGTACAGTTAGGAATAAGGTTACCATTATATACACATTCTAATTTACAATCTTTATCTCTAGAGAAAACAAGAGATTTACTCTTTTCTGTATTTACAGTTAAACCTAAGAAAGAAAAATAGACTTCAAGCCTTTTACAGGCATTATTTAAATTCGTTTGCACATCTTTAAGTTTTTTGCCAGAACAATAAACAACAAGATCATCAGCAAACTGCAGATTAGAAACATTTGCGCCTAATATCTCATTCAATTTATGAATATAAATTATATACAGTAGAGGGCTCAAGATGCCGCCTTGATTGACGCCTTTATAGGAATTACGTGGACCATAAAAGTTGTTACCCAATTTAACATAGACCATTCTTTCATTTAGAAAGTTATATATCCAAAGAACCATTTTTTTTGGAATTCTGAGTGATAGCAAGATATTAGCAAGCGTTTCTAAACCTACATTGTTAAAGGCTCCTGTTACATCGAAAAAATTACAAGCAAGATAATTCCGTTCCTTTATGGATTTATTTGCATCTAATAACAAATGTGCAATGCTTTCCCTAGCCGAGCGTCCACGCCGAAAACCAAACTGATTACTAGGAAGAATACAATTTGATTCGATGTAATATTCCAGACGTTGTTTGAGCAGCTGCTCAAAAATTTTACCAACACAAGAGGACAACGCTATAGGTCGATAAGAATCTGGACTATCAAGATCCTTCCCTGGCTTCAGTACAGGGACCAGACAATCAGTTTTCCATTGATTTGGTATTAAGTCATTTTCAAACAAAATATTTAAAATTATCAAGATTTTACATAGATTTTTATGACTGAGAAGACGAAACATTTTATAGGAAATACCATCTAAACCACAAGTTGTATCTTTTCTTGATTTTATGGCAGCAGTAAGTTCAGAAATTGTGAACGGATCAAGCAACGAAAGATTTTGTCTATGAAATTTGTTATCTGCAAAAGTAAAAGGTTTCGAGACATAGTCTGGAGTGTATTTTTTCAAAAAACTATTTACCCAATGATCATTTTCACTTCTAGAAACAAAAGTTTTGTTAAATCTGCGTATTTTATTCCAGACATGAGAAATTGGAGTAAGACGATTTATAGAATTGCAATAATCTTGCCAAGATTTCTGTTTTTCAAAGTTTATAGTCAATTTCTTAGAAGCCTGATTTTTTTTAAAAAGCAAATATTTTTCTACAGAAGGATCATTTTTGAAAGCAACAAAAGCATCTTTACATTTTTTAACAGCATCTGCACATTTGCTATTCCACCAAGGAACGGAATGTCTTGCCCTTTTTGCCCTAAAACCTGAAACGGAACGTGAGCATAAATGACAAAGATTTTGACATTGACAACAAGACTTTGTTTTCGTTTTTTGTTGTGACATAGATTTTTCAACTGATGCCAATAAAATATCACAAAACTGCAAATAACTTTCTAGTGAACATTCAGAATTAATCATAAAACTATTCAACGAAGTATTAACAATATTTACATACATATCCCAATTAACTAAATTCAAGTTTAATTTCTTACTGACATTTTGAGAGTGAACACAATGTTCTGAAGATATAACTGGAGTTTGAGACAACAGAAGTTTAGTAATTGTAGGCAAATGATAACTTCCAAAGGAATCATCATGAACAGACCATTCACAATCCCATGATAAAGCTGGACTAACCAAAGAAAGATCTAAGCCATTTGGTCTCCAGGACGAAGTTCCTACAGTCGTGACTTCTCCTGAATTTAACAGAACAAGGTTATTTTCATCAAAAGAATCTAGTACTTCTTCACCTCTTTTATCCACTTTTTGACAACCCCAAGAAGTATGGTATGCATTGAAATCTCCAGCAATAAAGACTGGAGTTGGAAGACTATCAATTAATTTTGAAAATTTTAATTTTGAATAATGACACCTAGAAGGACAATAAACACTAACAAATGAAATATATTTACCACCTATTTTTATCTGTACAGCAACATTTTGTAAGGAATCATCAAAATAAGTATCAATTTTTAAGAATTGTAATTTGTTATGAATTATTATTGCAACTCCATTATGTGTATTACCAGTGTCATTTCTAACTATTGTGTATCCCTTTATGTTAAAGGTATGATGTGGTCTAAGCCAAGTTTCACTTATTAAAGCGATATTAACATCATTACTATAAAGAAAATATGTAAATTCAGATTTATTACTTTTAATGCTTTGAGCATTCCACTGAACTATTTTTAAATGAGCCATTAGGATGGATTATTAGCAGATGACTTTTCATAAATATCACTTAATATTTGTAAAATATTTTTAGTACTGATGGAAGTTTCCTTTGTTTTATTTAATGTAATTATTTTAACAATAGCCTCAACCAATAAATTCAAAGATTTATTATCTTTTTTCAAGTGACTGAGCAGGTCAAACTTTTGTCCTAAGGCTGGAAAACTCTCTGTATTTGCAACTGAAGCATAAGACAAAGAGGATAAACCAATTTTAATATCATTAATTTTTTTCTTTTTAATAGGACACTCAGCAGATATACTAATGTGATTTCCTCTACAGTGACAGCATGTAGCCTTTTCCCTAGGTACTGTACATTCTTTAAAAGAATGTGCATCTCCACATATTGAACATCTAACATTATTTTTACAGTACTTAGCCAAATGTCCATACCGTAGGCATTTAAAGCATTGTTTTACAGGTGGAATGTACATCTTAACTGGAAACCTCCAGCCTTGTAAATCAATATGATCAGGAAGATAAATGGCAGCAAAAGTTATGATTACTGTTTTAGTCGGTTGTAATTCAAAGTTTTGTTCATTTTTAACCTTCCTTTGAATTCTCCGAACAGAAATAATTTTTTTATTACTATTAATCACTCCAAAAATTTTTTGATTGGACCATTTAATGGGCACATTAGTAATAACACCAGTAATTTCAGTAGTTTTTGCAGGAATAGTTGCTTTGAGTTTATATTCTGATAACAAAGTCTTATTGTTAAGAAAACTATTTGCCAAATTTGCACGGTCAAAATGAACTGTAACTTTGTATTTATTAAGATTTTGCATATATTTTATGCCTTTTATATATTTCTTTAATGTTGATGATAAAGAAATCATATCTCTTGTTGAAATAGGTTTGGACTCATCGTTTGATTCCAAGAAGACAACGAAATCTGTAGCTGAAGAATCCTCAGGATACCGACGTGTATAATCGGGAACGAAATAAGTTTTATATGGATCGGACTTAGCTGAATTGCAGTCACTGTGCATGGAGTCGGAGTCCGAAAGCAGCGAGTCTTCCCCTGATATTACTGCCTCCTCCTTCTTTTTCTTGCGTTTCGCCCGAGACGTCATTTTAATAAAAATTAAGCTTCTATACTATAGTTATTAAAAATATATACAAAATGTACACTATTTAACGAAATTGAAAGAATTAAATGAATTTTTAAGTTCACGAAAAAATTTTTCACTTCCAATTTTCCCGCGCGCAAACCGGAAGTCCCTATTTTGTACCTTTATTTGTTTACAATCATAACATAAATGTCAAATTGGTTTTTTTTGGTTCATTTATTCCATAAAGGAAAAGGCAAAGAAAATTTTATCCATACAGCCAAATGTCAAATTGGATTTACTCATAGTAAATTACCTATCTAAAAATATATAATCTTAATGCATCTTCTACACTACTCGCGAAGTTGGACGAGGTTAGGCGAATAGAATAATGTAGAGAGGCACTTCGGCTTACTTCGCCCAACTTTACAGTATTGCGCTCGAGTCAATGGGCACAAAGTTATCGGAAGTGCTTTCACGAAGTTCCTCTTTACATTACTCGGTCGACTTCAACAATTTAGTATGGAAAAAAATTTGTACAGAAATAATTAATTTCTACTCTTTTCTGTCTATCTGTAAGTACGGTTCTTTTTCTCCTATTTTTTAAATCTTGTTCGTGAGATATGTATACACGTAGTTAGAGACACGAGAGAGCACATTGCTACGGCAGCTACTACTTGTATTGGTAACGCTTCACGAATGAGCTCCTCGCAAAGTTAAACGAGTGTGTAGTGTAGCACCTCGGGCTTCAGTCAACTTCGGCCGAGTGCTTGACCGAGGAATTTCGCAAGTAGTGTAGAGGAGACAGAGACCAAACCCTTAATTTTAAGTTTTTTTTTTCTTCTTTCTGGCCATGGTGCGGTAACACATTGTGCCAATGAAAAGTAGGAAACTAGTTGACACATTATTTGCATACAAACTGTCGGTTCATTCTCAGTGAAGCTGATGAGTAGGTCATAAAAAGATTTGAAGCGACATCTTCATTTGTCCCCGGGTACTTCCGCAGAAAACATAACATGGTCTAGTCAGAAGCGGTTCGAATATTATGCGTATATGGCAGTATTCCATATTGTCACAGCGAGAGCGAAGACCAATAATTATCAACCTATGAGTGTCGGTAAGGCATTTGGTAAGGAGCTTCGGTCAGTCGTCTGCGATTACGAGAGTGAAGATGAAGTCCGAGACCTACGGTCGTATCGATTATCGCATCGCAATTGCGAGATCTTTACCGGGACATATGATTTTTTCGTATTAACTAGTTACGGACAAGGCAGTAACTTTAATGACGAATTATGGAATTTGCATGCGAAAGCGAAACAACTCAATAGATATGCATTGGATGGTCTAGTCATAAACGCGTTTGTATATACGAATGTTTCAGGATCACAAAATTTTGTTGCCGCGATTACGAAGTTGGTGACAGGAAATTCAATATAAAGCATAAGATTCATTTCTCATTCATCACATACATTTTCATGATATCCTATAATTCTTTATATTCCCCCTAAAACAAACATCGAAAAACATCGTGAGGAAACCCACATGATTGGATGATAATCCATCATGTGATCCACCAACCCGCACCGAGCCAGCGTGGTGGATTACGGCTCAAACCCTCTCGCTATCCGAGAAGGAGGCCTGTGCTCAACTATGGGACATATATAGGCTATTTATTATTATTATTATTCCCCCTATCCTTGAAGTTCCCAAGTTGCAGTTTTGTGATGGCGCTAACGGCCGTATTTCGAAACGAAACTTAAGAAATGAATAACAATAAATCTCCAGACTATCACACCTGGGTCTAAGCAAAGCACAAAAAGCGCATGTGTTTAAGGTACTACACAATGGACTAGGGGAGAACCTTGTTACACCTAGACACTGGACCATCCCCTTTACAGTCCGGTATATAGGTACCTATACTTTGCCACAGAGGTCGTCCAACTAGTATTAAATCTAATACTAAGTCGTGTTTAACAAAAACAATAAAGACGAATATCACATACCTACATTAAGGCATTAATTTAAATAATGACACAAGCATGTAAGTGTTTTGCCAAAAAAACCTTAGTTAAATACCTAATCGCTGAACTTCACAAAGTAAAACCATTGTTTACAACACTATTAATTTTATTTTAATCTTCAGAAAAAAGTAATCGAATTGAGGGACTTTAATTTTAGTATAATTAATTTGACTAGGAATTAATATAAGTTAAGCATTTACATCATTCACAATCTTCGATTGAAGCAAATTCGCTGCCAGCGGAAAGAAGACGAAATATTTCTTTATCTTGAGCATCAGTTAATCGTTTTAATGCATCGTCATAAGATATTTTATCATCTTCCAAAGTTTCCGGTTCAAGCCCAGTAGTTATGTATGCACGTTTCATTTGGCCTGCACTAAGCCAACCCCTTTTAAGCGGATCAAAACTTTTCAAGATTGCTTCCAGATGACTTAAAGCAAAAAGAAAATATAAGCAGTAAATATTAACTGTAGGTCCTACCTCCTGATTATTTTAATTCGATGGCTGCATAATAATTACAAAAATAAAAGGAATGAATTACTCAATTCATAAGTAGTTTACTCAATTCATGAAAAAAAATAAGCCTATTGAATCAGCACAATAAATTTTGATAACAATTATAAATTTACTAGCAGGGTAAATAAATAAAATAAAACGATTAAAAAGTCGGAAAACATTTTAAAGGGCTAAAATAAAATCATCCGAGTACACATATGATAAATTTCACCGAGGCATCGCCTACCGATAGCTTGGTAAAGAGTCCCCAAACAAAAATCTGGGATTGCTGCTGAATCTAACGAAAGGTAACACTTCATCACGAATGAAAAGACTAAAAACGTGCACTAAATGTGCACGTGTGAAAATGTTTTCAGGGTATAAGTACCTATAATAACTAACTGCTTCACCCGAAATCCGAAAATCTATTAAGGAAAAAGTTTCTCAAAGCTTTTAAAATAATTTTATGGAGGTTCAAGTTACTTTCATTTAATAATGAATAAATTTATTTAAATGAAGTAATTTTACATTTTTAAGAAGTTATAAAAATATACTCAATCAATAACTTTTTTTTTTTTTTTTTAATTAATTAGAGGGTTTAATCTCCAACGAGATTACGTCACCCTCATTGGTATAAGCAAAGTGTAACATTTATAAACATAAACTAATAATAATAAGTATCTAACAAAATCAACATTTATAATTTATCTACGCCTTAATGCTAAATTTATTAATTCATAAAGTTCCCTTGCCGCTTTAGAGGTGGGATCAGCTAAGATGCAGTTACAATTTCCCAGTTGAGATAATTTAATATTAAATTTAGTTTCGAAGTTCCATCTCTCGGACTCAACGCGGACACATTCAACTATAATGTGATAGGCATCTTCAACCGTTCCGCACTCGGTGCAGTTCGGTGTATCTGATTTACGCATCAATAAGGCAAAATTATTTAAAGGTATGTGTCCGGATCGTAGTCTGAGCGCTGTGACCAGTGAGCTCCTGCACATGTCAGCCTCATCGATCCACGGTTGACGAGGCAGATGGGGTTGCAAAGTCTTATACCATATGCCTTTTGTTAAGGATCTTTCGTCAAAATATGTCTTCCAGCTGGAATAGCAGTCTTCTTTGATTTGATATATCAGTTCAGAATAATATGGTACACAACTATAATTCAACCCATCAACAACGGCTTCCGCAGCCAGAAGATCAGCTTTTTCATTACCGATGATACCGACATGCGAAGGAACCCACTGGAGTATTACATTTTTATGTTGGTTTTTTAAGTCATAAATGAGTTTTAAAATATTATATGTAATAGCAGAGCACCGAACAGGGGTAGCTCCGCGTAAAAGTAATTGAAGAGCACTACGAGAATCTGTCAAAATTACAAAATCATTTGCGTCCACTGAAGAAATGTAGGACAAAGCTTCATAAATAGCGATCATTTCTGCATGCGTGATTGATAAATTAACTATTATTTTAAATTTAATTCCAATATTGGCGCACCAATTTCATTGTTGGCGATGGATGCATCAGTATAAATCTGGTGATACTTGTCAAATTCATTCTTTAAATACCTATCACAGATAATTTTAATTTGTTCTGTATTACATTTTTTTTTAGCGGTTGTAAAATTATCTATGTAAATACGAATAACATCGTTTACATCCACATTGCTGACCCAAGTACTTAACGAGAACGTCTCCACTAATTTAGAAGCGTATACAGGCTGATTTATTAAGGATTCATGTAAGCTTACTAGTAAAGGTTTAGACTTGTTTCTCCAGTATTGTTTTTGACAAAGATAGGACAATTGATCAAGAACTATTATGGTTGAATTGTTAAGAAGAGATCGACATTTAAGATAAAACTTTGCACCTAAATATTGCCGTCTTTATAAAAATATACTGTGCAATATGTCAGGCAATATCTCTTTTATGTTTACGTTTCAGATAATAAGGTTTAAGTATAGGTGCCTACAAATCACATACTGAAGTAAAAGGATTTTGGGATCTCGATGGTATCTTTTAGGTTTTAAGTTTATAGGTAAACTAAATTAGGACTTACATAGGCATTATGCTTACCACGTTTCGAACAAAACTGGTGCTTGCCCATGACCAGCTCGGAAGAGCATTGCATCATTCATAAGTTTCTCCAAATAAACTGCAGGTTTTGATGGTTCGTCAGCAACCACTTTAGTCATCATATAGCGAATTAGTTCAGGAATACGCCTTTTTCGTAAATAACTTTCAGTTTCGTGAACAATATTGAGATGTCTTTGTTTACGCAGCGGTATTTCAATATTTTCCAATGATGGTTTTGCCAAAGAGCAAGGGCAGCTCAATGACAATTCAAGGTGCATTGGAGAGCCTATAATTATATCCTTTTCATCCATGTTCTTTTCTCTTGTAATGTTTCTCTTTTCGGAAACCAATTATTTTTCCATAAGCTACTAAATAAATGAAATATACGTAAACCGTAAACGAGCTAGCTGTACAATGTAAGTTACATTATGTCACACTTACAACGTAAAATAAAAGAAGATACCTACTTACCATAGTCATACCATTCTATATTTGTCATGTTAAATAACACAGATTAGGAGAAGTTATAGATAGCCGACTGGCTATAAATAAACTGGCTGTAAATTCTAAAACTTGAACCAAAATGCAATTTAATAAGCCGAAGTAAATTGCTAATAGCTTCACCCATCCACTATTTTCATTTGGCTACTCACCCTCCAAACACCCTGTACACAGACCCTGTATTTATGATGTCAGCAATAGGGGATATGCATAAAATTTTAAATGGCCTAAAATATTTTTTTCTTTAATACTTATTATCGTTATATTATAATGCAAAAGTTTTTTTTAATTTATTTATTATTTAAACCGCTAAAATAATATTTAAAAAGTGCAAAATAAGGGAGCAAAATTCAAACTTCCAAAACGCGCCACCATTGGTCGAACGTAATGTGACGTCATCTGACACGACATTGCATTCATCAGCGTCGAAACTTATACTGTTTTACAAGCTTTTGTGAAAAAAATAAATAAATTTAATCTATATTCTTGTGCTGATTGTAATGAAGTTTAGTTTAGATTAGTAGTGAATCTTTGACGATGACTGAAGCTGATTCTGTCATAGCACATTAGGACAATCTACCGAGAACAGGTGCATTTATGATAGCATATAATTTTGCATCGAAACCCGATTATACGAGCGCAGAGATCAGAGGATGTTTCATAGTATATTTTTTTGACCATAATAAAGATTTTTATTCATAAATGCACACGGCAGTTTACTTAAAATACACCATAACATTTACATATTGACACAAAAATATATGAGGCAAAACTCCTTTCTTCAACCGTAGAGTACCTACATTTTTCTCCTTGCTCTTTTATTAAATTGTATTCAATATAATTTTCTGTATCTTCCTTTACCTGAAATAAATCAACAACCATATAAAATTCGTAAAACCACAACAGGAATAAAGTTTTAATAGATAGTTATAGCTACTGATCTTTTCTTGTAGGGTAGGTTAATTTTATACCGAATTTTCTAATGTTCAATAGCTAATGCAAAACTTACTTTTTACTAATTCACATTAAGCTGTATATAAATAAAGTATACTTTAGTTAAAATGATCTTCACAACAATATGAACAAGATTTCGGAGATACATTATCCCTTCTCATCACCTTACACGACCGTCTTCGTATTTTCGCATCACTTGAAATACGAAAAAAACACGTTCTCGGGTGTTTTTCGAATAGTATTTGTGCACTCCGGTACTATGCAATACTTATAAGATAATTTTTTGGCTTCTTCCATGGTTTAAAGCTATTAAAACTGTAAATATGTATGAAACACAGATCACCCCCTAATAGATTCCGCATGTTCGTACATTTGCGTTGCATCAGGGTCACCAAAAGTTGAAGTGCGGGGGAGGAAGTAATGACATTCTGATTGGCTAGTTCAAAAACGTTCTAAGGTGCACCCGTCAAATAGTGATGAAATAGTGATTTAAGTATTCGATAAAAGTATCGATAAATTATAAATATCGTTTAATAAAAATATCGACAGATTTACATTAACCTGGTTGATTGGCCTTCAATTTTTTGTATTATAATTAATGAGACTATTAATGTTGAGCCCAAATTAAAAAAGTACCGACCAACAAAAAATTTTTTGCACTACTAATTTTTGGCTCAAGTTTGCGTGGGTTTCCTTTCTTATTTATAAATGTTAGATTCGAAGTAAATATGTTTTACCTAATTAGAGGGTGCTACACGATATCTAGTTTAAAATTTGGTTAAAAAGTTAAGCAACCTCTTTTTACGAAAAATATCGATATATCGACAGCGTTGATGTATAACTTTCAAACTCTAATATTACTCGGGTAAATTCGTGCGTCCTTAAGAAAATGAGATGACCGTATACACATTTGTACTGACAGAAAGAGATATCCTTTGTTTGTTTACAATAAATAAACCAACGCAAGTTGAACTCCACAAAAACTAATTTTCGATGCACAAATACGCAGTGACACGGATGCGTACGTATCTGACGGTTGGTCATGACTAAATCAAAAAATGTAGGCGTGGCTTGCACTATGATTTAAATCGCATAGTGGTGAAACATAGGTCGTCGCCTCTAATGCGGAATCTATTAGGGGGTGATCTGTGGTATGAAATAACTGAAAAGTTCATAGTAAAGTCCCACTGGACGTGTCGTGTGACGTCACGCAAAGCGCGCGCAAAATGGCGGCGTTTCAACTGCTCTAATTTTTTCAATGTTTTAAATTTCGTTTTTATAAATATCTTGAGTATTTTGAAGATTTTTTATATTTTTTTATGTTATAATGTTGTAAACTATTAATTTAAGGCAAGAAAAAAAAACATGAATATCCCCTATACGGAATAGTTATTACGTAGTTTATATACTCTTTGGTGTCAGTAATATCAAGTGGTATGATTCAATTGGAACGCAGCCTGTGTTTGTTTTTGTAACCGTCGTCCGGCAGGTTTGATTTTAATTTCAACCGAAAGAAATAAAACGGAAAACTGATTAAATTGAATTCCACACTTTATTGATTAATTATATTTAATATTTATGGAATTAAGATTTGAGAAATACAATGTCTTTAATCAAAGAAATGGAAGAAACTCGAATAGGGAAAATAGATGACTGTAAGTCTCATGTGTTAGTTTACGGAATTTGTAAACAACTTACTAATTTCAGTATTTTCTCATGACAATACCTTTGTTTATTGTTAATTTTGTCAGATGAATTACTCATTTTATTTTCAATTATTTTACAGCAGACGATGTGCGTAAAACCGCACAGGAAATGGATTGCATTAGACAAAGAACTGTAGCATATGAATATTTATGTCGATTAGAGGAAGCCAAAACCTGGATAGAGGCTTGTTTGAAGGAAAAATTACCGTCAGCAATTGAATTTGAGGAATCCCTACGTAATGGTGTATACTTAGCAAAACTGGGTAATTTTATAGACCCTGAAATGATGCCAATGAAGAAAATTTTTGATATTGATCAAAAGAGATATCAGGTATGTAGCTACTTGAATTTCAAATATTATTATATGCATACTGTTTTAAATAAATAATAAATAGCGGATTGTATTGATTATCTACAAATGAGTATTTTTTTTGTCAATACACAAGTTCAAAAAATAAATAATCATGAATGTAGTAATTCAAATTCAAATGCCTTGTTTGAATTAATTTTGAGGAATTTGTTTATTAATCAATAAGCCAAAATTAAATTCTACCAACATTCCCTAAATTTAGGGGATACCTAATTTTACTTTTTCTTTTATACCAACTACATTTTGACTATTTTCCCTATAAACATGATGTTAATGTACACTCATAACCAATTCTAACTAGTCAGTTTTACTTAAAAACGGCTATACAATGGTTGGATGATTTGGTCTTATTATAAAATATTTAAAACCTATATCATAAAAAAGTTTATTCACGTGACAATATTTCCAGAGTGTATAAAACAATTTTATTTTCATTAAACCAAACAATATTATTTGCATAATGTAGGTTGAAGCATTTCTAGCAAATGCATATCCAATCCAATTTATACAGTGTTTACCTTAAATGTTGATTTTATACTCTTTAGCTCTTTATACTTATGTATTAACTTCTCAACCATAGAAAGCCACTGTTAGAACAACCCTTTTTCACACCAACATGTGGCCCTTAACTAATCACAAGCTTGAATTAAAGGTACAGTGGAAAAGGTTTAAACTGGGCTTTGCATTAGTACCCTACACACTTCAATTCTTGTATTGAAGCAGCCTAAGTTTTTTTTTTGATTATTACATAAATGTACTCTATTTTTTCCGAAATTGCTGCTAACACAAGTAAACTAAGGATATCTCACTCTTTTTTTCTAAATACTAGTTTGTTTCGGTTTGCGTTTTGTTTTATATGTTCTACGGTCGAGATTGAACTTTAATCCTTATTTTTCAACCAACATAAAATAAAAACCAAGGAGGTTCTCAGGGCGAGATTTGTCACAAATCATTTGTGTATTATTTAATATTTATTATGTATGACCAAATTCCTTTTTACTGGTTAGTTCGATTTTGACAATTAGTTCCTTATCTAAATCTGATCGTTTTTATTTAAACCTTTTTAAGTCAAGATAAATTGTTTTTTTGTCTGACCCTACTTCTGGTGACCATGTACTGAACACTAATGTAAAGTTCAGCTTAAGCCTCGCGAACTATACCACCCTATGGACTAGACGAAGATCTAGTTAGTCACTTCCAGGATTTGGAGAAGATTTGGCTTTAGAAAAGACCATTTAGAAGACATAAATTCTGTTTCTATTAAGTACCTAGAAAAACTATAAAACAGTATTTAATTTGGAAAGATATAAATTTTTTTTTTACATATTCCTACATAATTTTTATATCATATTTATATATATTTTTTTCAGATTTTTGGACTACAGTTTAAACATACAGATAACATTAATAAATTCCTGCAAATCCTGAAAAAGACTGAGCTCCCAGTGGTATGTATTTTATATGACATACAAACTTTGTATGTCATATTTATCTTTTTTGAGCAACAGTCTGAAATTTGATCTTTCTTTCAGACCTTTCAACCTGAAACTACAGACATTTATGATAAAAAAAATATGCCTCGAGTTATTTACTGTATTCATGCCCTCAGCTCACACCTGTTTAAATTAGGCAAGGCTCCTCTGATAAGAGATGTCTTTGGAAAAGCAGTTTTTACAGGTAAGATTTTTATTTTTAGTCCATAGAATGTACTCAAATTGTCAGATGTATTTAATCTAAATATTTTTTTAGATGAACAGATTGACACAGTATCAAAAGACTTGCAAAGATATGAACAACCAATGCCAGTTTTCCAAAAAATCGGTGGGCTCCTTTCAAAGAAAAGTGCCGGTAATAGTGGTTCTATCCACACTGCTGTAATTGAACTTAATAATCTTTTGGAATCTGAAAAATCAATCACGTCAGCTATATTGAACCCTCAACTAAAACTAAAGTATGTTCAGAATAGATTGATCAGTGAATATAAAAAAGTTTTACAAGATGCGAAACACGAGAAAGTTATTGCTGCTCAAAATCGGTCTTTAAATGACAGCTATGTACCAGACGAATATGATGAACTATTGACACAAGTTGAAATTCAAGGTCATATAACTGCCACTAACTTCAAGTTCCTATGGAAAACCCTTTGCAAAGCAGCGAGAGGTAATGATATAAACTCTCTTCAAAAATTATTCAAAGAAGACTGGGTTCAAATCAAGGAGTACAATAATAATAATATTGACTTCTACTGTGATGTAGTCAATGAAATTTTGGATTGCAACAAGGATATGGAAGTCGAAAGTATAACAAACTGGCATAAATTATTTCAAAATATTATCAAAGAAGGCAATTCAAAAGCGAAAGATCATAACTACTACAAGTCTGCTATTAATGCAGTGAACAAAACTTTAGAGGATGGGGATATCAACGATTTTTACAAGGCCATTACCAATCCACACTTGAGACTCGATTTTGTCGTTGACAAATACAGTGCTCCCCTGCTTTTTGAGGAGATGAAACTCGAGAAATGTGAATTGGAGAAGAACCTAAATGAGAATCAGATAGCAGCGTCTGTGTCTTACTTGTTGAATGTGGCGGCGATATCGCAGGCTTTGGACAGAGGTGATGAAGAAGCTGCTTGGAACTGTCTCAATTCCAGACAGGTGGCTATCGAAGGCCTCCGCTCGCATTGTCGAAGACGCTATTTCACGGCTCTAGTAAACGCACTGCAAGTAAAAACCAGAGAAAAATGCGCGTGCCCTCTTCTTACTGTAGAGGATATAAATGATACCGTCGAAATGGTAAACATTAAGGATGACGACAATGAGGAATGTAGGTCTATCATCAATGAAGTCATTTTATAGGTATGTACTTAAACTTGTTATTAAAAGACCTTCTTTATTTTTCAGTGATAGAAATTATTGACAAAATAAACCAAGTGGTCATCGATGAAAATGCGGATGCGTTAATGAACCTTTTAAAAGCCCCATGCTTGAAATTGCAGACAAAAATAAATAAAGACGAAAAGTATTTGTGTCTCAGAATGTTGAAAAAGAAGCTTTTACATAAAGAGTCGCAAAACCTTTGGCTTGATGACGTTACCGAAGTCGTAGAGGTTGTAAATAGTGAATCCTTTAAAGTTAAGGAGTTAACTGATGTGTTAGTTCAATTGAACTCCGCTGTCTTGAAAAACGATATCAACGAATTTTGGAATGCCCTCTCGCGCCCTTTACTTTCTTGCTATGGTATGGTTGAGGAATCGTGCAAAGATATATACTTTCAAATGTTTTCCAAAGCATTAAAGAAGAGGGGTCATTACATTTGCCCCTGGATTGTATGCCATACTGACGCCGGGAACACTGTTTATATCGATGTAGAATCATATACTTACAGTTGGACCACACCAAAAGACTTTGTACCTCACGCGCGTTTTTTGACCAGAAAAGATGTTATGGCTGTCATTGAAAAAACAAATAAACACCATGTTAATAAATATAAACAAAATGTTATTGAAACAGCCGTCATTAAGCTCCAAGCCTACTGTAGAGGATACTTATTGCGTAAACGAATGATAGAAAGGCTGAGGTTTTTCCAAGACAATGTGGAATATTTAATTAAAATTCAAGCTTGGTGGAGGCGGGTGTTCATGCAACGGAAATATGGAACAATAATCAAAATGAAACAGATTGAAGCTAAACTAAGACGAGAGAGGAAACAAAACCCAATGGCGTGGTATAAGATTCAGGTAAGGATTTTTTTTATAATACAGAATATTTTACAAACAACCAAATTAAAAAGCTTGCGTTAAGTAGTAATGTAATGAATAATTGTATTTATTTATAGGAGCAAAAGATAATTAAAATCCAAGCTCTTTGGCGGGGACGGCGAGCTAGAGAGGCATTCACATCACTTTTCCATTCCCAAAACCCACCGTTGAAAGTAGTAAAGAAGTTCATCCCAATGTTGGACTTCGACACCGCGGACTACGATAGAGAAATAGAACTACAAACACTGAAGTCAGCAGTAGTACAATCTATTAGGAAGAATCAGGAGTTATCCAAACAGATTGACGACATGGATTTGAAAATCGGCCTTCTAGTTCAAAACCGTATCGCCTTACAGGAGGTCGCAGCCCACGGTCTAAAATTGAACACATTAGCCAAACATAACTCGATGACAAAGTTAGTATTCCAGAACCGATCGGATGGCAAAAACTCTATGATGTCAGTCTCTACAGCTGTGAAAGGACTTAAGTCTTTAACGAAAGAAAGCAAGAGACTTCTAGATGGTTACCAACACTTGTTTTACGAGCTGCAGACGAACCCAACATATTTGTCTAAACTGTTGTTTTGCATCCCACAAAATAAGACCAACTTTTTCTTGCAAAATGTCGTGTTGAGTTTGTACAACTTTGGCGCGTATGCAAGAGATGAGTACCTACTGCTGAAGTTATTCCGATTTACTTTAGAAGAGGAGATCAGTTGTAAGGTTGTTAAGCCTTTTGACGTGATAGCGTCGACGCCTCTAGTTTTAAAGATGGCGGTAAGTTTATCTAGGCAGTTGTCAGGGTTAAATAGCTTGCAGACTATCATCGGGCCTCTGATCGAGAAAATGCTGAAAGATAAAGACTTGAATATTGAGACTGGCCCTGTCGAAATCTATAAGACTTGGAGAAACGAAACTGAAATGAAAACTGGGCAAATATCGTAAGTTTTTTTGTTATTGTATCTACATAAATTCAATTACTCCTTTAAAAGCAATCTCTGTAAAACTGTTTTTTTAGGAATCTACCTTACACAGTGACACAAGAAGAAGCACTGACCTACCCTGAAGTCAAAACCAGATTAGAATTGGCCTTGACACAACTTAAGTCCATTGTCATAATGTTTTTGGATAAAATTTCAAATTCTATTAAACAGATTCCATTCTGTATCACCTACATGGCTCGAGTGTTACATCGCTCATTGACGTCAAAGTTTCCTCATACGCCAGAAAAGGATATACTAAAGGTGAACTATAATCAAGCACTTGAAGTATTCGCAGGCACTTTCGTAGGCAAAATGAAACTTTGGCAGTGTTTTGTATTTGTTAACAGTCCGAAATCTTGACAAAGTGTACTTACTTATGTGCCTTTTTATTTTCTTTTAGGTGATTGGTAACTTGGTGTATTATCAATTCTTCAATGCAGCGATAGTTGCTCCCGATGCTTTCCACATAATAAACTTACCAAATAATGCCGGTTTAACTACTGATCAGAGGAAGAATCTCGCATCTGTGGCTAAAATACTTCACTTCTCTGCGGCTAAGAAAGGCGTAAGTATTACATGTTTATATGTTTTTTTAATTAACATACAACAATTCTTAGTGATATCATGCAAAGATAAAACAACATTCTATTAACACTTAATACTGAAGTACTATCGACCTAATTGAAACATGACCCACCATAAGGTAATTTTCCTACAGTGCTTCTATACAAGTAGGTTGAAATTCGCTTGAACGTATATTTCTTAAGTAATGAACTTGTTATTTTATAAGACACTGACAGTTACTGCCAAGGCTATGATCACTAATTAGCTGGCATTGTAAAATAATTAAAAACGCGTTAAAATTCCGAAAGGCTTTCATTTTAATTTTTTCTTAAACTTTTCCGGTCCGGAATCGAACCCGGAACCTCCTGCATGTTAACCAATGCTCTTACCTCAATAATGCTCGGTTTCATGTATCTAGGTATTTAACGGCTACACAATTATCATTTTTTATTTTGATTTGATTCGATTTGATAACAGATCCGACCTGTTTCATAAAAGCACTATTGGATGGAACATGTGTTCAGTGATCACTAGAAAAAAAACCAGTAAATTTGAAGAATTATAAACTTTATTTTGTTAAATTAACCGATGGGTCTTAGGGTATGGTATGGGTATTACCTGTGTTTAAAGAATGACCCTTAAATATAAATATATGAATGGTTAAAATGGTATAAATGGTATAATTAAAGGGTAACTATTTAAACCTTAAACCGAGTGTAAGCACCATGGCTTTCAATAACGTCTAATAGTCGGCTACGCATAGACCCGTCTAGACGACTACAAATGTCACTTCCCCTCATCATATCCCAAATTTCGTTACATTACAATGCAGTTCAATTGCTTCTTTAGTCCTCTCATTCCTGTTATCCCACATCTGAACCATCAAACCCCACAAATTTTCTATTGGGTTAAGATCTGGCGACCTAGAAGGCCACGGAATGAGAGTAAATTCATCTTCATGCTGGGTAAACCAATTCGAGACAATTCTGGCAGTATGCACTCGACAGTTATCATGAACGTAGGAGAATACTGGCACTTCTTCACGTGGGTAAACTGTTCGCAAAGTCGGTAACATTGATTCTTCCAATAAATCAACATTCACAGCGTTTTGACGAGAAGAAATATCAACGAGTTCGCCTACACTTCCAGCATCAATCCATGCCCACATGTTGGCTAAATTCGGCCAGATAATTGGTTGGGCACTACGTGATCCTCTGTGTATCGCGTGTTATCGTAACGCCACAAAGTTAAGCGACCATGTTGGGAAGAGCGAAATGATTTTTCGTCTGTAAAGATGGTGTTTGTCCAGTCGAAATCTAAATAATTACGTGCAAAATTTAACCTCGCAGTTTTATGTGCATCCGTTAAGTGAGCCTTCTTAGCATAATGTCTGTAATGTAGCCCAGTGCGGTGCAAATTATTTCTTATTGTTTGTAAACAAACGTCGTAACGAGCTGCAAAATACCGGGTAGGAATAAAAGGATGTTCTTCGTAATACCGTTGCATTTCCGTTTTCTGTTGGTTCGTGATTCGACGAACGCAATGATTATGCCGTCGCCTGTCTTGAAGGGTACCCTCTTCAGCGTGCCGTCTGATCCACGTTCTGACGGTGTTCCGACTTATATTTAACTCTCGTGTTATTTCCCTAATGCCATAGCCTTGCTCACTGAGCAGTGCAATGCGAGCTCTTTGTTCTTCCAAATTGGCTATTTTAAGATTTGTTAATTTGTTTATACATATTGTAGATACCTAGATTTCTATTTTCTTGACATCTAAAATTATGACATAACGTCATTTTATTTCTAAAATTATAGTACTTCTTTTTCTCCGTAGGTAGTAAAAAGAGTTTGGATTATAAACGACTTGTAATTCAAAGTAAGACTGCTTTATCTAAAATATATCTAGTGCAGTGGTAATAAAGGTTAAAATTGCAACAATGTCTGAACAATGTGACTCACAATGTAAATTTTGCTTAACACTTATTTTAAAACGCGCATACAATAATACACTTCAATTCTTACCTCTTCCCGCAACATCATCACACTGATGTACTACAAAGTGTACCGACTGTAACTTACTACAACTAGCGACCTGCCCACGCTTCGTAATGGTGTAATTTTGGCCAACTTGGTCAAGAAACATTGAATGTTAGCTTACTTCCAAAAACTTTTTCTTAATATTCTTTATTTACAAATTTAAATGAAAAAAATACCTTCAAGATGGCGACGACCGCAATAAAATCCTTTAAGTGGTTTAGGAGAAGTTAGCAAGCAAACATACAAACCGACAGAATTGGATATACTATGCAATGAAGCAGTATGTCACATATCGTTGCTTCCTATGCAATGAAGCAGTATGACACATGTCGTTGCTTCCCCCCCAGTTCGGCGAGGAGTCGTCGCACCTGCGCTGCCTGAACCCGTTCATCGTGGAGTGCCACGAGCGCATGAAGGGCGTGTTTCGCGCGTGCTGCCGCGGCGCTACGCTCGAGGAGTACTTCGCGGTGGACGAGTACACCGAGGCCACGCTGCTGCACCACCCGCACATCTACATCACTGTGCAGGTCTGTCTGTCTGTCTG
This sequence comes from Emmelina monodactyla, assembly GCA_916618145.1. Taxonomy (NCBI): domain Eukaryota; kingdom Metazoa; phylum Arthropoda; class Insecta; order Lepidoptera; family Pterophoridae; genus Emmelina; species Emmelina monodactyla. The sequence goes on from OU745303.1 coordinate 6,202,682, forward strand.
TATTGTTGATGTGTTCTGAACCCGTTCATCGTGGAGTGCCACGAGCGCATGAAGGGCGTGTTCCGCGCGTGCTGCCGCGGCGCCACGCTCGAGGAGTACTTCGCGGTGGACGAGTACACCGAGGCCACGCTGCTGCACCACCCGCACATCTACATCACTGTGCAGGTCTGTCTGTCTGTCTGTATTGTTGATGTGTTCTGAACCCGTTCATCGTGGAGTGCCACGAGCGCATGAAGGGCGTGTTCCGCCTGGTCTAATGCCTGCAGTTTAATTTGCCAATAAGGTTTATTTATAGCTACAAATTACATATTTCTTTTATAGGAGATTGTAGACACACACGCGCTTTTGATTGAATATCAGGATATAATAGCACCGGACCCTCGCGACCGATTGAACGAATTGTTAGATGATCTCGGAGACGTCCCTTCTGTTACTCAACTTGCTTCCAGAGATATTGACGAGGTATGAAAGTAACTTATTTTATTATATACTTTAATGTATTTATATTTAAAGAATTTATAAAAGGAACCGAAATAAATCCGAGACTTTATCTTTATTTAGCAAATAGGTGAAACGTCCGAAGAAAACGCGAGACTAGAGGTTTGTTTAGCGCTCGTGAACAAAAACCAAGCACCAGTTGACGATATGTCAGACATTAACAAACTATTTATTAAGACCAAAGAGTTATGCGTAGCTGTAATACCTTTTCTCAATGGTAAGTCATAATTTTATAGAATCTTGAATTTTTGACATATCATGGATTAAAGTCCGATATTTTTATTATAGGAGACCACTTATTAGAAGCTCTTTGTATCGGTAATACGAAGGAACAGCAAGAGCAATACTCTAGAAAGGTTCAAAGACGAATATATTCAGGACAAGCTAAGCCAGACGAGGTGATGACATTACGCGAACACATCACCAAATTAAGACGAAACCTACAGGTTCTTGAAGACGAAGGCTATGTCACTCGCGAAGACGGGTATCAGGCGCTAATAACATCTATAGCTCTCGATCTATGCAATAAAGGGAAGTACAGACAAGCGCAAAGGAGAGCGCTAGAAACGCTGACTCGAACGAAACAAAGTCTGCACGAAAAAACCAAATATTACCAAGAGAAATGCAAGTCGTACGACCAGTATATCAAATCATGTCTGGCTAATTTGCATGCTGGGAAACGGTGCGTATTCTTTATTTTATGTACTTTTTATTTTTGAATAGGTTGTTTCTATTTTTTTCTTTTATTTTTAGGAGTGTCCACGCTTGTCTGCGACGGTCCGGCAAAGACATGCAAAAACTTAAATCAAAGCTCACCGTCAGGTATTCCGGCGCCAAGCTACTAGAAAGAGGCGTTCTTTTAGAAATTGACGGGCTATCGACATCACAGTTCAAAAATGTACAATTTGACATCACACCGACAGATCACAACGGAGTTTTTACAATAAAAGGAAAGTTTATGGGTGTTGAAATGGAGTCGATTGACGTCGATATTCAGGATTTACTACAAAAACAATATGAAGGGTGCGCGATAATGGATATGTTCGGCAAAGCGAAAATCAACCTAAATCTTTTAATATTTTTGTTAAATAGCAAGTTCTACGGCAAATCATAGTAGTTATTAGGGTTTTGAAAGGAATTAACATGAACTTTGAACTTTTATAGTATTATGTACTTACCAAAAATTGTTTGATTTAAGTTTTTTTTAATGTAATATTAAGGCGTAATAACGTAATTGTACCTGCATAAGAAACTCATGCTTTGTTGACCATAATCACTAGTTTTTATGTTATGTTTTTAGACATTAAGAACTCAATAATTAATTTATCAATGTATTATTCATAAAATTCTTAATATTTATCTTTTTTAATCTTAATTTTTTTCGATTTTAATCACACCTACTGGACAATAAACGAGGCTTTATTTACATTTGAATTTTCTGTATGTTATTTATTCATGAACTATTTGTTGCAATGTTTACTTCTATTATAGTACCAAATATTCATTAAATTTGGATATTTATACTGCCCAGGAATATTTCATTTAGCAGAAGAAGATGAGGCAAAGGGCTAGTTAGTATAAAAGACCGAAATGGTGCTTCACAACCTTTATGCCAAACTGGGTAAGCATTTCACCTTTAAAGAAAGCTTATATGAACTACTCCAGATACTTATTATTGTTATTTTATTCCTTGCTATCCCAGTTTTGGACAAGGCCTCTCCTAGAATTCTTAATTTTCGACAGACGCAACCAAAACCTAATTATCATCGTAGTAGGACAGTTCGGCAGAAACGGTCGTACCTTGTGCCTGGTTGCCAGTTGTTAGTGATTTTGGCCAAGTGGTGTTTTTGGGGCTCGGGTCAGTGAAATTTCCGTCGTTCGATCCACAAAAAAAATTTTTTGTACGAAATAAAGTCGGTCCGTGTAAAACGACAATGAAAAGCACCTTCGCACCTTCTTGTTTAATAGCATTAGTAAGTATTCCGTGTTTTCTTCCTATCCATGATTCCATGATACAAGCCTACACGTAATTTAAAGCTAAACCTACATTGTATTAGTGACTGGTTTCCATATAAGGGTGCTTACTTGTAAATTTATTCTTTACACGGATTCAAAACATCTCAATTGGAATTTATAATCGTCTTGTGTTTTCGAGTTCTATATAATCGTCATAATATCTACTTATATTATTACACATTAAAATGTTGTTCAATTTTTATTTTCTTTTAATTTTCTTTTCGTGCAATGAAAATGCCATCGTAGCGAACATTAATCTAGTGTCAGAGTTATGGCTTCTTATTTTCTTATATTCGCACTTACCTATTTGAGGGTGATGTATTTTAGAGTTTATTTCGTAATAATTATGTTGTTTTTGAGTAGGTGTCCTAATTAGACCTAATAATGGTCAACATTTCATTTTTAATTAAGTATTCAATTGGAAGATCTGTGTGTAAGAATCCTCAGTATCCTCTAATCGTGGCTAATCGTGTAGAATTCTATTATTGTACAATTTGATGGTGTTTGATGGTGATTATTAATAATATTAATATTGTTAGTTAGTACATCAAAAATGATACTCTAATGTATCATTTGTGTTATTTTTTTAGCAAAACTAAAATAGCACTATGAACAAGAAGTTATACCAGTTGCAACTGTCTTCGTAAAAAAAGGACGCATGTTTTTTTTCAAGCTTTTGAATATTACGGGCTCAAGTCTGTTTTATACGAAGGAGATGATGGGCAAGTTGCCTATAGCTATACATTTTATTGACGCTGTTATGTAGGTACTGAATGTTCATAAATACATCATTCTGATTCATCCAAGGCCTAAAGGTATTTTTTATTTTTTCATTATTTCTTTATTTGCGGCTTTTAGATAATTTTAATAGTTTTCCTGTAACTAAAAAATATTAAACTTTAGGTTAGTTTCTTTTAGTATGAATACAAATTGTTAACCACGAAGTATTTTTAAATGCAGTTTTCACCCATCTTTCTTTTAACATATTGGCAAGTAATTTTCATTCCAAAAAAAGGTTTGTTTCAAGTACCTACCTATACCAAAACTTTGGTCTCATGATACAGTACACTAATTTTGCTGCAGGTTGGTTGGTTGAAACGAATAGTCGCCCGCCCGCCAAAGAAAGTAACAAGATTTCTTATAACGAACGTTAGATCTAGAGCAGTATACGGAAAATATCCTGATTATACATACATCGAGTTCCAAGGAGTACTTAACCCTAATTACTTTTGGAGAAACCGATCTGAACCGAAATCTATGATGGTAAGTTGAATCACTATTATTAGTTATTTGTTGTTTTGTTTCGTTGCTATATTTTTGACATCTGCAAACAAGGTTAACTAGAGTGGTGGTATTAGAAACCACTATCTCCATTTTGCTTGTTTGTCGAAAATAGGTTTTTCAAAGAAATAAAAATGCGTTTTTATCATCAGAACTATCATTACAATAAATATATTTGACAAGATCGAGCACTTTGTACAACTTACACAAACTTAAACATTATTCTTTGAGTGAACAAACAAATGATTCGCTTATAAAATTATCACAAATATATCCCTAAGACATAAACAGGATCAGTAATAAATTAACGTTATTCTACGGAAATAGGAGGTAGATAGATAATAAGAGATTCTTGCATTACAATTCTTAGAATAATGAATACTGGTATTGGTAATATAACTTCAGAAAACAAGATAAGCTTCACCTTGGATTCAACGTCAATTCATTTAAAATACTAGAAAGCTAGCGAGAACCAGAATTAAGTACATACTAATAAACAGTCACTTACATAGGCCGATACTAACATTGTTAAATACTTTTTAATTTATGAGCATGTAACACTTACAAATTTAAAATCAGTCTATAAACTCTAAAATGAGTTTTACAATGTTTAAAACCTACTGAGCATTAAATACCTTACATGCGTTTCATGTACTAACTTAGCAATAAAAATATCTTGCGTCCAATACAATGTTAAGGCACATTCACAAACGAGTAATTATAGCGCTCCGTCGCAACTAAATTGATTCATCAAAGCTTGAAACAGTCACTCAATGTCCCTTCACGGGTTTATGAGCAAAAACACTTATGCGCCTCTACTTCTTACCAGTGCACACTTCTACATACTTAATTTTTATAACTTAACAAGTAAGCAGGACAAAGCCGTCATCGACGATGCCCATTCTTATGTTCTATAAGAATATTATCTGCAATACTCGTGGCTGATGCGTGGTTTGTCCTGGCTGGTCGTGGGATTTAGATCTGGAGTGATGCGTATGATGCGTTTTAGGTGTTTTCGGTATTGGCACTTGCTGCTTTTGATGATACCCTGTGTGAGCGTGTCGAGCCGACGAGCAGATAACTGCGTGGAGGTATCTGTCATATCGACACAGATTGGAATCCCCGCCGTTGTTAGCAAGGTCTAAGTACCCATTACCGGGGACATCGTTTTTGTACTTGTGGAATGCATTCGAAGGTTTCTCACTGATGGTATGGGACCGATTACGCAGCTTGTGGTATTTTGTTGTTATCTCTTCCTCATTCACCGTAGGTTCGTAGGGCTTTCTAAAACAAAAAATATGAGCGTTAGTAATTCTGTAATTATTTCTTAAAATAATGAAACTTTTTACGTGTTAGAAATGGAGGGCATTGTATACCTATTAATAATGAACTTAAATTACCTTGAAGCTTGAAAGCTCAAATGGTTCTTTTCCATATTAGCCTGAATGATTTCTAAGAGCTCGCGTCTTTGAAGGCTGCCCGATCTCTTTTTATTTTTACGGTCGTGGTCTCTATATGGGTTTCTATGTGGGCGTGTGTTTTGTTGTGGCGCGGACCGTTTGAGAGGTCGTCGATCGCCGGAGCAGGAGGATTTAGAGGAGGCGTCTTCGTCCGGGGAAAGTCTTTCTCTGTGTTCTTCATCACTGTCGGCGTCCGCGAGGTCAGGAGGGGCGGTGGTCACGATGGGGGCGGTCTCTTTCCGTCTCCGCCGTCGTCTGCCTTCGCGCTTCTCCCGGCGGCTTTGTGTCCTGCCGTCTTCCGGCACGACCGTTAGCCGAACTTGTATGGTCTTCGAGCCATAATGGGGTACAGTGACCGACTTGCCTATCGACTCGTAAATCGTTGACACGATGCCAGCTATGTCCTGAACATACAAACGAAAATGTCACATCGACTGTGTTTACTTGTAAATTATCGCACTGTTTAAAATACATTTAGAAAGATACATACGTCTTTAGTCATTCGCCCGTGTCCGTCCAGGTCATAGAGAGTAAAGGAAAATTGTAATGGTTTCTGTTTGGATGGCTCTGGGTGCTGCAATTCCACGTCACATGTCAACTCCTGAAATTAATAAATAAATTTAGTCAGTGAGTATTTTTTTTATTTTCGAATAGCCAAAAATATGCCTATCCACCGGCTGATAAGAGTCTGTTACTATGTAACACATTAACGACTGTTATTAACGACAGGACATTAAATCTAAATAATTAAATTACATTACGATATAAAAGCTTTTCGGATCGATTTGTATAACATTTCTCGTTCCGGCTGAACTCACTAAAATACCAGTTTTAAAATGTTAACCGCCCAACTTTACAAATACCGACTTCCTCGTGGAGTTACGGCCGTGAGGTTATGTATGGTATACAGATAGATAACTGGCGTCGGCCGCGGTGAAACAACGTCGGTCGGCGCGCGGCGTCCTTATCTTGGACTTTAAAAGGAAACTGGCCGCGCCGCCTTTACGATCGCCGAGATAATGTGCACAGCACGGAGCAAAGGCACGCCGCCGCCGCCGGCGCACCGCACCACCCCCGCCCCGCGAATACATGAATCATTTCATTATTGAATGAATTATACCTACCTATTCAGCGATGCCCACATACATACTTTTGTCGTAGTAAACAATCTAGCTTTTCGTATGTGTTTACTATTCATAACGTTCATTGGCTTTACTATCTATGCATCGTAAACTTTGTCCGTCCATTTGAAAGGAAAGATTATAGGGCGCTTATATTACTCAATCTTCGTTTAAAATAAAGCGAAAAGCCAAAGCTCTTTCCGCATTAGGTTCTAATCCAGATTTATCGGCTTATCGACACCCGTAATAACTGGAATTAGGAACGGTGTTAGATAAAATCAAGTCACGACTCCCAGAGTAATTGGTTATTTATGGTCATGATCTCTACTTTCTATCTTACGTTCGTGATTAGCTTAAAGTTTTCTTATCTGTTCATTCTCAGAAGAAAAATGCTATGTTTCGCCGGCTTATGGGCTTTATAGCCGGCATTATGTGTAATTAGTAGTTATTCCTCGTAGCACGCTAGTAATTTAACTCCGTTCAGTACCAGCTGTCATATCATACCTACCATACGATATGTTTAACTTTAATTGTGCATTTTGCATTATCTGCGTTCTCTGGTGTCTCTACTAGGAATGTGGTAATTGAAATTAGAGAAACCTGCTCGTTTGTCTAGTTACATGCAGTTTTATGTTTCAATTTATTATGCAGTTCTCGAAGGTGCTAAATCACTACGCTTGTAATTACAATCGCTGACACTTCACTATATTCAATGGTAGTCTATTTTGGTTGGAAGAAAGTTTACTTTCACTTCGTTCTATCAAAGATTCTCAAGCGGTATTTGTAAGTCGACGTAACTTGGGCCCACGTAAAGTAACGATTTAGCGCGTGAGGACGTAGTTAAAGGTTAGTTACCTCGAATCGCAGCCGGTGATGTTTGCAGTCGTGTTCCTGGCTGGGTGGTGGCGGGTGTTGGTTGGCGGCGGGTCGCGGGGAGGGGGCGGGCTGCAGCAGCGCGCGCGCCTCGCTCGGCAGCAGGTCCGGCGGCGCCGAGCACTGCGACGCCGCTCGACCCACCAGCTCCTCTGTGTCGGTCCGCTCACTCTCCGTGCCCACTGGAATAAAACACACGATTGTAACCTTACGATTTCTTAGAACCCTAAACAAGAAACGGCAGCTAATAACGTTGGGAAACCATTATATCTACAGAATTTTAATTAAAAACCGATGTGTATGGAGACCCATTAAAAATGCCAGACACCTGTTTTGAACCTATTTTTTCTATTTGACCTTAAATGTGTCGGGTTTTGTATTTCTTTAAATTTAACATTAAACATGATGATCGAACCCGACTTAAAATTTTGTGACAATTCCAAATTATTTAAATACTAGTCCTATAACCTAACAATATCGACAACGGCAAAACCTCTACATCTCTCTCTATTTGTTTTCAAATGAGTTAAAGGATAAATTACATGTTAAATCATCATTAATACATAACTGCTACTATATCATTTGCAGTAGGTTGTGGTCTTTTCGCTTTTTAATCCATTTTAAACTGTTGATGCGTAAGGTACTCTCTGAATTTATGTTTATTTAAATGATTTTAACTAAGCTATAAAAGTCTTATTACAGTGCCTAAATCGACAATACGAATTCAGTCTAAATAATTTGTGACCCGATATTCAACAAACTAAAGCAAGAAAAATATAACTTCTAATGATCACAATCCAAAATACAATACGCGCGCCCGTAATACCCAGAAAATTACACCGAACCTTACTTAAGCAATTTGTTCGGCGTGGGTCTAAAAAAACCGAGTCGGCAAGGCCGCGTAAAGCGCGCTCAGATATTTTTCCAAGAAGCTGGGTTGCCGATCCCAGGGACCGCCAGCCCACATCTGCTCAGAATGCCCCTTCAAAAGAAACAGATTCTTTTATCTGTAGTGCCCTGTTATATTATCTATAATACCGACCGGCTGAATTGGAGTCATGCTGCGGTAAATCGAAACGAAACGAAACAACGTATGCCCGGCAAATCTGTTTGTATCCACGAATCTCTGATAGTAGTTTTATAAATAATTTTACAATGCCATACCTACATTTACAATGCCTACATTGTAAAAAATATAAATCAGATTTAGGGTATCAACGTATTTTATTGTTTTAATTACATGTTACTATTGGGGTATAAAATCACTAGCTCTTAAAATAGGTTTATTCTGTACTTGACCTAATTCGCGATCCGTTAATAGGTCAATGTTACAATCATCAACTAATCTCTCGTAATATGGACGTAATAAATATTTTGCGCAGTAATCGAAACACGACATCCCCCATTCAATTATTTATTATATCTGTTTTGGATTGTATTGGCTCGTATAGACTATGAAAGGGTTATTGTATTTTTAACACCGAGGCACTGTAAGACAAGTATAACAAAAGAGTAATACAACGGTTGAAAAAATGAAATTACGCAACAAAGGCTTGTATATCTTTCATGTTCCTAAAATTTTGCTGTTCCTAAAATTGCTGGTTGCTTTGTACGTTTGAGTAATAATATCCAAAACATTTTAAAGCTTGAAGGGCGGAATTTTCTTTGATGTTAAATAAAAGGTATCATTGTCTCCGCTTCGTCGACCCGCTTTCAACTTCTCTCTTTGATGTTAATCAAATAAGCGTAACCGAGGCGAAGAGACGTGTTGTATTTAAAAACGTTATCAACAAAATTTGTTTCACCAGATGAAAACAACACAAAGTAAAAAATGTGTTGGCAGTAACTTCTGTCTTGATTGAAGTGTTCTACTTCAATAACCAAATGAAGATCAAAGCGAACTGTTTACTTTGATGTAAGATTAGTCGGTACCGGGGGCGGAAGCTTCATCTACGGAATGTCAACAATTGTTTTGAACCTTTAGTTTATTTTTATCATGCTTACGAATAGCATGTTCTCAGTTATCGTGCTAAGCTCTGATTTTCGGATTACAGTTGCTACCATTATGCCTATGTCTTAATGATTTTTTGAACATAATCGCTCTTTCATAACTAAACTTCTTACTCGATAAAGTCGATTTCTCAGAGTATAATTTTTGACAAGTTGTATCTTAGCCAGAAACTTGAAATTGTAATGGATAAAGGTTATTCGATATTAATTGCTTTCTCGGAGATACGGCTATAGCTACTTTAATTTTAATACGCGTAAACGATCTGCTTTGAATTAATTATTTTAAACCATAAACTGGTTGGCATAAATAACTTTTAATTAATTTGTTATAGGAATTAAATTACATACTGAAATTTTACTACATCATCTGTCTTTAGACTTATCTAGTGTTACAAATCTTGAATTGATCTCTGCAGTTTTTTGACTAACTTTTGTAGATGTTTGGTAATTTTTTATCTGTCAGAAAATATATCCTTCTGGACATAATTGATTTACGATTTTAGTATTTGATCAATTTGATCTCAAATGACCCCCTATGATTATCAAACCTATATTGTCTTTTCTCATTGTTTATGCGGTATTTCTCGATGGTGTAGCATTGCGAAATGAACAATACTTACAGCTGAACTTTTTATATCCATTTCTAAACTTGTTGCGCCACCACTTGACGAAGTGGTGCGCCATGGGGGCGTCCACGGCCGGTGCCGGAGTTCTCAACGTTTCGTAGCACGTCATGCGCTGCGCTCACGCACGCATCCCGATCACTTCAAAAGGGCCGCACGTTTATTAATTCACAAGATAAAATTGATTAACACAATCACTTCCAATTATCACTGGTGTATTGTTTGAGTAATCCTTATTGTTGTTGTCAAGTAAGCGGGGTGACCCAGTTGTGTTCACGTAAAGGTTGGTTTGTTGTGCGAGGAGCAGCGCGTGCGTTCTGTGCGCGTGTTGTCGAATGACTGACTGACTGATGGATGGGATGGAAGTGAGCGGGTAGGGAAGCGAGGGGGGGGTCGGCGGCGGCGCGGCGGCGTGGTCGACACACAAGAGCAGCGCGCGAACGCGGCGGCTTCGTTCACAAGACACCCAAACTTATTAGTTGGGATCAACGGAACACGCTGCGTTTGCGGGGTTAATTTGACTTATGTTAATACATTTATATCTTAGCTTGGTTTTGTTCAATTAAAAAAAATACGAACCAAATATATAGATACCTAGTACATTTCAGTGGGCGCACATATTGTTAACATTAAAATCCGTATTGAGGGTATTAAGTTAGTCCCAAACAAATAGAATATAACTAAGCCCATAATGTCAAAGTATTCTACACTAATTGCATTTAATTATTTTTGATTCCGCCATAATATTTAATACAATAATAAAAAAACGGCTTTTCTAAAAGAACATGTTTACCTACTATTCAGTCGGTCTTGTTCAAATAAAGCCACGATTTAAGTATTCGGAGAGTCTGTTCAATTTGAGTATTCTCAGAAAGCTATAAGTCACATAAAGCATAAAATTGCATTATTTACTCCGCGATCTTGCCACACACGTTGACAAATATTTAATTGCAATAATAAATTTACGCGATGTGCCATACTGTTGTTTATCAGTTTTATTAGCAATCAAAGCCGAGTGCGAAATAACTTGGCGATTCAGAAATACATTTATACTATTACGGGAATGGATGTCCATAATATGATCGTTTATATTCTCGAGCATTGCAGTTTATAGGAGTTTAATGTCAGGAAGAGCTATAAAATGTACTTTGCGCATATTGTTGGGCACCGAGGCTGTGGATGACGTCATTTACTTGAAACTAGGTAATGTTGTCGTACAATTATTGGTCCAATGCTAATGCTCGGTAATTATGTACAGTTTCTATAATGCGGTAAGCGGCTAAGTACACAGCTTTAGGAATAACGTTTTAAAGATTAAGTGCGTGAGCCCTGAAGCGATTATTATTTGTTAGGCTCAGTTATTTCTTCCCAGAATTATTTGATGTTATCATATTTTGCAATTATTGTTTTGTAGCCGAGGATTATTGACCCAAAACATTATGGTCGTAATGAACTCAGATTTAATCATTGTTTAAGATAGTCGATCTATAAGGGCTTTCTTTATCAGGCTTCAGGTTAATTCGGATTTAAAGTGATAAGCATTGATAATTCAAAATAATTTAATTTTGATTATACCTATAAAATTTATTTTTTAATACTTGTTTCAGACGTAAGTTTCATTCTTTTATTATTTACGTGTGAAACTGTAAGTTTTTTTTGTCTTCACAATTATTAATTTTACCAAGTAGTGATGTAAGAGTAGGCTATAAGTCTCCAGCGGTTTGTCTAACACGGCCGGTCGTCGAACCCACTCCCAGCTCACCAAAAGCTTATGGGAGTGCCGTACTTACTATTGAGATCAGATTTTCTAGAAGTATCGATTCATATTTTACAAGTAATCACAACGTTGAACAAACACAATGGTATTTTTTCAAGTTGATTTTCTAACACAAGTGTATATTATAGGTTCCTATTTTCTACTATATTTAAGTTGCAGGTGTTAAGGAATTTCTTCAAATAAAACGTAGGTACTAAAAACGTAAGTATCGTTGAGGGGTATACACATCAGCAGTGCGTAATTTAGCAAAGTGCTGCGTTCCGAGTAGGTATAGAAAATTCATAATTTATGGCGAATATGGATCTATAGGTATATGGTACGGTAAGCTTATAAAAGCTTGTACCGATTTCAATATATTTTTGATACCGAGCAAGTTATATTTTTGCCTCAGACTAACACACTCGCTAAAAACTAAATAAAAGGCAGGAAAATAATGTTACATTAATATTTTAGCGTAGTTCTTACTTAAAATTACCTCCCTTAGTTCGTTAACAAGCAAACAGCGAGAAACCTGATAAAGTCAAACTGTAATAAGAAGCTTTTGACCGGAAATTTCACCGAGTTTCTATTCAAGAAACTTGTAGGAAATTCGTGGTTAGGTGAACCACTTGGAAACCTTACAAAGGAATATTAAAATACCCACCACGACGACGGTGCTAATTGAATGCAGAGGTCGGTCAATATTACAACAAACTGCTTCTATTATTTACGTTTCTTTAAATGTGAAAATAGGTTCGCAATTTCATACGAAAACCCAACTTGAAAATTTGAATAAAAATATTGACTTGTCTTGAATAATATTAGTAATTGCAGACATAAAATGTTTTGTTATTTTAATTATCCTGATTAGAATGCTGATTATTGATTTCAATCAAATTAACACACAGCTAAAACCAAGATATTTCTATACACTTATGAGCAGGCCACTTAACAATCGAGTCAAGTTGAAATGTTTTAACTCTGACGAATCATATCTCTCAAGTTTTTCGTTTACACAATTTGTTGGTTTATCCATACATCTTTGGTTTGGGCTACTACATACACGGATACCGAATTCAGGTAGCCGACCAATGTTTGCTTCCAAATACGACTAATCATTCCGGCAAATAGGTACTACTTATCTACCTGTGTCGAACCAAATTGATTATTTATTATAATTTGCTTGCTTTTTCTAGAAATAATTAAGGAGACTAAAGTATTGGGCTTTATTACAATAAGGAGTAATTGCCATACCTAATGTAGGTTAAATCGATTTTTAGTTCCAGTATTAAAAAGATAAAAACTTAAAGCTCCACGATCAAAAGTCTAAGCCCAATAAAACATTTACGATCCGCATTTACCAATAGCCCGTCAATGCATTTAAAAATTAACCGTTTATTGTTAAATTCTAAGAATATAACAATATAAAAGTTCGGCAATTATACCGCTCCGTCGCTGTGGGGGACGTATTCTCAGCACTGTAGAGAAATATATCGACGCATCGATGTATCGACCCGTAGTCGAAAACCCGGTGTATCGAAAGAAACTTGTCGAAATTTCGAGAATAGCTGTCGTAGAGATTCGTTTTAGAAATGTGGGGTGCCAGGGACATGGTAGGCGCTTCGAATTAGAATTTTACGGCCTCTTCGTGTTAGGTTTACGATCAAGAATTTATCTGTGTGGGAGACGATGGTGTTCCTATTCTAAATTATACACACACAGCGCACATTGTTTTATTGTGGCTCTAAAAACCCTGATAGGCTCCATAAATTGGCGTAACTGTGAATTCAAACCGACAATATACTTAGACACTAAAAGATAACTACCTACATGGATATAATGTTAGTAAGTACGATTTACGGTGTTTCGTAACTCAAATAACGGGAAGATTCAAATGTGTTGGAATGTCATAAGTTTCCAAATAACGAAAGAGTGGCGATGTCAAAATGACCAAACTCGCGGAGGCTTCGTGGCCGGTCAACGTGGGTGGTACCTTCCACGAACTACACTAGATTTATAACTCATCGATACTCGAAACACATTGCTTTTTGCTATTATTATACTAATATGTATACGTGTCAATATCAGTAAAAGTGTTATCAATTGTTATCGATGTTGGACCACCCAGCAATACGCTCTATGACCTAATTACAGATAAGTTTCTTATTTTTATTGTCCCTTAAATGTAAACAAATACGTATGCTTTTGTGGAGGCTGTAGTGTGCCTCTATTTAACATAACAATACAACTACCTACATTATCTTTCGTTCTAAGCTTCATAAATACATATATTTGAGTGCCTATATTTAGGTCTTCTAAAAATATAGCACATGCTATTTTGAATAAGATATTTGTATCGTCGAGTATTAACAAAATCTCTTATTAAGCATACAAGTATGTTTCAATTGTTGTCAACATTAGTTAAAAATGTTTTCCATAACTATCACCCATACGATATTTACTTTGCTTATTGCATTTGTGGAACGAAAATACTGTTTCAATATTTGACATTAATCGGGAATTAATTTCAAATGGGTTACTTTTCATAAGTACAGTAAAAAATGACTTATTAGTTACGTTGTAATAATATAGTTAAACAAAGTGACCTGGAATGTTGATAGTGGCGTTATTTCTGCTATTCGGACAGTTGGCGATGCGCCAGCGCAGTGCTGGTGGTAACCACCGGGTATTGCCACTCTCACGATAAAAACATTTCACCATTTCACCACTCCCACGCGCCAAAACAAAGCGTTTAGCTCGCTGTACATTGTTTATGACTGAATCAAATTAATTATATTAAACGAGCTTACTCTATCAAAACACACAAACACGTTTTCTTCGGCGCAATGAAATACGGTAGTTACTATTTGAATAACTGTTATATTTTAAAGTTTAAATTGCTTGCATTAATTTAAAGTATGTATAAAAAGATAATCTTAAAGTAATGAAAAATTACAAGGTCCAAATCCCATACAAAAGACATCAACGAGGCCAAACCAGTACTTTTTAAACTCTACATTCTATTAGGTATTTCCTATTTTCGATTAAAACCATTAGATAATTCCAGTTCTTAATTGGGTGAATACACTGATGGACCTTCGCTTTGATAAAAACAATTCTCGATGGCGATGGCGTCCGGTTTTCCAAGGAGGCAATCCTATACTCTACTCGAGTGTATAGAGGCATCGTGCTTGTCGGCAGATCAAAGCAATAATAACATACGATTATGTACCTCATTCCGTCATATCCCTCTCTCACCTCGGCCGAACGTTTCTTTTTATTTATATCAAAACCCGTTTTCAACCATGTCGGTTTTCAAAAAGTGATACCGACTAAGAGCCGCGAAGTGCGATTATTAGTAATAGCTAGGTACAGTACGAACAACGATATTAAATTTTAATAATGAGTACCGCTTTTTATAACGTAATTTATGGGTATAGAATATTACCTAATTATTTTGTGAGATGCCAAATTATAGTATTGGGACTCTTTTCAACTTCATAAGGAATCTAGTGATCACGTATTAGAAAAAATAATTAAGTAGCACTTTTGTGATGTTTGCTTGCGTTTTTTTGTGGGAATCAAATATTCGGTTTGATCTCGTACCAATCAGTTGAGCTACTACTATTATAGATAAGGGATGGAACATGGCGGCGTGCATCAAAGGGATTTAAATGATATCAATAGCTTTATGCTACCGCGGGCCCTTTGTCGGCGTTTTGTGTCGGCAACATCAAGGGGACAAGTCTGCCGTCAGCGATCCATTACCCACCGGTGCGAACCGGACATCAAAAGAGCCGACTCCGTTGCGTCAGAGTCACGTGCCATTATTGTATAGCACTACACTACAAAAAATGCTCTTTTGAAGTTTTAAGAAGAGGAAATCGCACTGATGTCCTAAATGTAACAAAAACGGTGTCTAAACAGGCTTGCGCTTGATGTTAGCCGACCTTGGAAATCTGCATTGACTGAACGTTTACAAAGCTTTTAGGTAAGTTCTCAGATCAAAGATGGAATGCGGGATCGAATAGTGTTTGTTGATTTGGTTCCAGTTTCTTCTCAACGACAATGGTAGGTAGGTATATCGAATACCACAAAGCTATGTAAAATGATATAACATCACAAGGTAGCATAACCAATAAAAATAAATCTTTAAGCATTAGCGATCAAAAAGCAGATTGCATCTGGTGGTAGTTTTATTTTTGCTTTTGTCATACCGCCGCGACCGGGGCTGCGACTAATCTGTTAATGTGCATTTCTATTTGCAGAAAACGAGAAATTTTGCATCGACCTACAGTTCCTGTCAGGCTAATCTTCTAAACCTATGTTTGGAGGATAATTAAAGTGACAAATGGACTGTTTGATCCAATCGGGTTCTGAACATGAGTTGGTAATTTCGCTTTAATCTTTTGACTAGTGACGTTATCGCTTTAAACGCATTGCGCCACTATCATTGCAATGTGCGATTCCAACGTTAAATTAATTGCTCTCATATTTTATACCTCTCCACTGTTGCGTGCCAATTCCGAGCGTTGCCAACAGAGTCAGCACTTATCTTTTGCTTTTTACAGCCATTCTTTCTCGTTGGTTTTATTTCTAACTTTGCCGAAAATTTCATTCAGAATTTGGGACGAACTTTTGTTTATGTTAGTGACAGTTAGTGTTCTGTCGTGAACAAAACGAGACTTGGGAGTAAAAATGTGGCGTGTTTTCCGATGTATGATAGGCAGGTACGCATACACATTATCCGAAATAATTGCGGCTTAGCGTGTAGGCTGCATCATTTATCACGGTGTGTGTAAGGTCTATAATTTGTGAGTTGCCGCCGCCAAGCCTCTACCGCCTGCAGCCCGCATTACGCCACAGATTATATCGACAAAAAATACCGAAGCTAAATACTGAATTACACTCTCCACGCAGATAATACTAGCTATAAATATAGTGTTCTCTTCATAACATCTATTTATTATGTGAAAAAGAACTCGCACAGTCGCCGACATGATTTGTAGCCTTACAAGTTCTTTGATCATTTCAGCAAACAAAATCAAGATACCAATTTTTTAACTACATATCGGTAGAATTTCATTTTATAAAGATGTTGTGTCAGCTGCTTCCACATTTTATATGATGTTTCATTTATAAATGTAACGCGTAATCTACTTGATTACAAACAAATCAACGTGGTTATTTAATTAAAGCAATATTTCATGTGTGGTTGTTATTACGCTCGAAAAAACCACCGACAAAATCACAAATTGACTATTTCGAGAGCTGTCTGGCCGCACCGTGGTTCATGCGGCATCGTCAAAGGCTCTTTATGATCAAAGGTGCCGCCATCGAAAGGCCGGGCCTTTGATCTTGCCGACAAAGTGCAAATTATGTTATAAAGATCGTGAGTGGCGCGCCTAGCGGTGTGAAGATAATTAATTCAACCCCATGTTAAAGGTTGATGGCCGCTTTAAACATCTGCTGGACATTTTGTGGCTGTAATATGACCTTTGAATGATCTTACATTACAAAGCGATACTCTACATTTTAATTTCCTACCCGTTTCATTGCCGACCTGTATTACAGCAATACTCAGCCATACAAAGTCCTATAGAAAGGCTCTTACATAACTAGGTATTGTTTATGGAGCAACAATCTAAGGTCATTAAAGAGCGGGTTGTTTGTAAGCAGCAACCGGTTTGGGAGTATTTTGCGTTGCGCGCGCGCTGCCTCAGATCATCGGCGGCATCCAGGCCAAATGAATCGAGGGGACTGTTGTTTGTGGGCGAGCCCGGGGTCTGAGGCACGGGGGAAGGCTTCAACGATCAAAGGCTATTACAATAATGACCTGTCTTAAGATCTTCTTTAAATGAATAGGTTAGGAATAAAATATATTTTTTAGCAATTGAAACATTAAGAGAAGTATGGTCAAAGCGATTGAATATTAACATAGATCTCCAATAGTCCTTCTTTTTCCACCTGAAGATATTTATAAATATCAGATTTAGTAACATATCTAATCAGGAAAAAAGTAATATTATTTAATAACATAAAACATTATATAAACATGTTTAAGTGATAACTTTTCTAAGGCTCTAAGTGGAAGAACCCTAAGAGCGAGGTGCGTCGACCCAAAGCTGCTTTGATGTTGCCGCGGCCGGGGCTTCGCCGGCAAAGGTTCGCCGCACAGACTCGAGGGCCGCTCCGATTCCTGTTACCCACACACACCTGCCCCCAACCAAGCCTGACTTTCAAATTGCCAATCAGTCCCTTATTTCCTGGAACCAAACACAAAATAACCGCATTGTCGTATTTTATGCCCCATCACAGATTACACCAACTTAAACGGCCTAAACCGATTAAAATTAAATCATTCATTAAACGAACAAAGACGTTGCTTTTTTATTTTGCGTGAATGGTGGATTGGTATTATGATTACGAACGCAGATGGGGGCCGTTCCATCTGCTTTATCCATTCTCCCCTATTTCACTGTGCTGTATTGTTTTAACCGACAAATGGGTATTAGTGTTAGATCTGTGATTTTATTTAATTCTCTCTATTTCTATAACTGAGTTACCTACACGTGGGAAGGTAAGTATTAGACTAAGCATCTGCTTTAGTTGTAGGATTCGTTTATTTCTATTGTGTTTGTACTCAGCGGGGCAAAATAAACCTACAATTGTAAGAGGCTTACTCAATGCTGCACAAAGACTTGTCTAAAGACAGGCATGACAGTTACTCTAGCCGTGATACGATCACAGAGGCGGTCGTCATCAGATATGGAGGATATAAATAAACAAAACACAAGCGCGACAACAGATCCGACGCAAGAGTTACTTGGAACCGTTATTTCCGACATTCTACGAATGTGTCCTCTTCGATAAACAACTTGCGCGGCGACACGGGAACATCTATCTCTAGATATACCCACGTGACTATTTTGTTGCTAGGGCTGTCATTCGCAATGTTGCTGTCCGTTATAACATGGGCGATTGAAAGTTAACATTACTATAATTTTATAGCTTAAGTACCACAGAACATGCCAAAGCATGACTTCGATAATAACTCAACGGTATTCATATTTCTGCTGACTCTATTAAACCGTAACGACTTGTGGCTCGCATGGCGGCCTTCCACATTCAAATTACAGGTTCGTTTTGTGCGCCGGCGCCGCGGGATAGCTATTTCTACTACTCTCCATTCAATCTGACTGCGGACCTACTTTCTAGGAAATTTACAACTTGCTGCGTGCCTTTGCCTTGTTCAGATAATATGTAGTTAACAATATACTTGGAACTATTCGCTTTCACGGTTCTGGTCTTGGTTAAAATATTGGTTTATAATGAGGGCTCGTTAGCGTTAGGTAGATAAGATGAACGTAATGTCTTTCGTGAGAACATAGATATCTATACTAGAGTATAGCTATTAAATCGACACGTGGATAAAAAAAGAAATACCTACCGAAATAGTTAGGTACCTATCCATTTGTAACACCGAAAAAAATATGTAATCGAATTACATTTACTGCCCAAAATGTTAGCCAATTTGACAACAGCAATTGGACACCGATATCCGCTGAAGACTGTAAAGAAGGTAAAAATGAAGTTCGTAAGAAGGGATGTTTGCAATTGACATTTCGATAGGAAGGGAATCTAAACTCAATTTTGTAGATAGAAATCCGATAAAAATCTTGGGAAGCTTATTCTCAATACCGGGTTTTTACCTATAACGGTGTGGAAATTAAGTTACAGATTCAGTCGTGATTTAAATTTGGATTTGGAAATACAATTTGCAATGAGGCACAATAGCACGCTGTACGATTTAAGTCTAGGTCTAGATACAGCAACTGCTTTGTTAAACCAAAGATATTCCCTTGTGTAGGTACAATGGCGTTGCAGCCTGAGGTAATTTAATCTGTCTTGTCTCTTACATCTTAGAATCAAGTGCAGTATCTCAATATTTGTTTAGTTTTATACCTCGGGACAAGGGGCCCGCTTCCTTTCGCTCTTTATCTATCAACTTGTATAAATAAGCCCGAATGATTGCCTAAATGTAAACTAAGGAAGAATTATTATCACCTTAACGTAAACTATGGAGGTATTATCATCGCTAAGTGTAAACACGAAGAGGAAATTATAGAAATAAAGCCCGGCGTTGTGTTAACGCACCTATCGTCGGTAAGCGTCTATAGATATTTAGATTATTCAACACCTTTCTGTTTCTCAGTTTACGTGAATGTTCTACTTTCAGTTTTCACACTATTACCAGCATACATGCAACGTGATAAATACTACGTAAATCAATTAAAATTATATCTTTAAATTTCTATATTCAATCTTTACCAACATACATTTATAACTATTTTAAGAGTTATTTTTTTAGATTGTCTATAAACAGGCAATTAAACGATGAATGCTACGTATATTTTCAGATTTGTAAACTAATTTCACGCTTCACTCGGAGAAGGTTTTCAATCACTGTTAATTTCATTTGCCCGAAGCCATTAGGTACTCCCCTGATTCGAATCGAAACCAGAATCTAATCAGTGAGGTAAATAGTCAATTCCGCCGTATTAGCAACGGGAAAAGGCAAATTAATTACCTACTTAAAAATTTATCCTTAAGGGATTTGAGTATAGATCCAATTATTATATGACCTAATATAAAGTACCTACCTAAGTTACTGTTTAGATACTCGTATATTGTAAGAGTTGAAAATTTTACGTCAAAATTCTTGTGGTCGTCCTTGCGCCTAAGTAAGCAAACCCTGAAAGCTATTTCTCCACAAGTTGCCAGTAAGTAAACTTTTGAAATGTGATTGGATTGGATTTACTCTTCAAACAAACTTAGCGCTACCTACTTCAATAAATTATCAGCTAGGATTTAAGAAAATCCAATTTAAAGTGTATGCCTGCAGCTAAAACAACTTCGTATTGTGTAGATGTTTCTGTATTTTTTTATCGTCAATAGAAACGCGTTCATTGTAAATTCGTCGTTTTCCCAGTCTATAAAAACTGCCAGCTTTGTTGAGCAAAAAAACGAAGTAAAACATTGAGCCGTGTTCAATAGCTGGCTGGATCGGATTGTGTCGCGGAAGCACGTTGATCCAGGGTGGCATTCATAGCTCGGCAGCTCGATATCCGATTCATCAAACTCCAACAAAAGAGGGAAAAAAACGTTATTTTTGTGCTGCTGTGTTGTGTAGCTGAGAACACCGAGTTAACATGATTCCGTCGAAAATCGCATCCTGTTCTCAAAGTTTATTAGCGCCGGTGAGCGCATTCGCGTCCGGTCGCGCGCGCAGCTATAATCTTTTCTGTCCAAATATTGATCTTTTTTCTCTTCCGTTCCATTCTATCGGCAGGAAGAGGGCGGATTTGTTGTCGACATACGCGTAATCAATACTCAAAGCACGCAATCCCTTCATTGTGTTACATTGAACTTGATATCTACACCCGAACCCTTGATTACTAACTCAACCAGGTTATTGGAAAACGGATGTGAACAACCCCTCAGTTGAAGCAAATTGAGCTTTCATGGTCGTAAATAGGTTCATGTTACAGAAAAAAATGGGTTTGATATTTTTAAAGGGCAAATACCTAAGGGTGTGGCTGCCATGCAAGATTATGATGGGACAGGCAACATATTTTTTATAGTAGTTATTATAAATCAGGGTATAGTATAGAGCTTTAGTTTATGCTCGAACATAAAACAGTGATGGCATAACGCATTAAAATGATGATTAGGGTCGAATGTGTCATCAAAACCGAGCCGCCGCCGCCGCCGGCGCGCCGCGCTGTATCTACCCATTGACTTTACGTAGGTAGAGATAGAAAAACATTAGAGTTATGCATTTGCTCATAAAATAAGAAATAAAAGAAACGTTATGGTTAAATCTTGATCCAATAACGATAAAACCTTTTCTTCAAGGATAATGTGCTAAAAAAATTATTGTCTTTACCAATATATATTCTATGGTATAAAACTCTTGGCTATTTCCGAGAACAATTAAGTTCCTACAATTTTATATTTTTCCATATTCTCGATCCCTCGTTTTTAATTAAGTAATTTAATCTCTTTATCAAATCTTCGCCAGTTTAGATTTTGTGGTTATTTCGGCAAGCACCGTAGCAAATGACGATGACTGGTCGCTATCGGCATACATGCGCGGGTCTGACGCGGCGCGGCTGAAAGTGGGATGATAATGGAAATTCTAGGAACTACCCCGACTGGGGTGCCGCGGGGTGCGCGGGCGCGGCACCGACTCGAGGGTTGTTACCACTATAACTAAGTACATATATTTTTACTCTTGTCTGCAATTTTCGTTGTTTTTATAAAAAAGGCTTGAATACACTGCCATCCACTTTGTCCAGCCTGTACGTGACAATGCAGATCTGTTATTAAGAATTCTTAATTAACAATTGTGTTAACCTTTTCACAAACCATCACGGCCCAGCCGGTCCTTCTGGTTTGACCGTCTCCGACTGCAGTTCACTACAATGTTGTCGCAATTACTTTTTCCCCGCACGGTAACCCCCCAAGTCATCCATCACCCAGCAGGGGAGCAATTAGGACAACTAGATGTGCTGACACGCCGACCGCCGACGCGCATACTCTACGGCCATTTCTGGACGAAGCTCATTACTCAGCCGATTGCTATGCAGCTGTGGTGCGAATTTAATTAAGCCAACATTGTTTTTCTGAGGATACGAAATTGCTATGTTACGGATGCATCTATAGAAACGAGCTGGTCTGCAAAAAATATACTCACTTCTCCATACAGCGTAGCGTCTAGTTTTTATTGCGCCTAGTGTCTTCGGAGTACCAGTAATATAGTCTACATTTGTTACATTAGCAAGTAAGAAGCAATCATGCCTCTTTAGTCGGACAGACACCTATACAAATTCCAATATGGATTCAGTTAAAGTAATGAAGGACCGCTGAATTAGTTGTAAAAAGTGGGCGCAACTTCTGCCGCAAGAAGTTAGTGTAGAAAAAAGTGCATTCATTTTCGAATGTATTATTACGCAGCACTGATTTCTATTACTCGTTACACAAAACCATTACGGCTCCGTTTTGAGAACTGGCTCATTGGATAGTTCCGGGTAGTTTGCCGCCAAAATGACGCGCCATTAACGTTGATGGATGACAATCGGCATATAGCAGTGATGACGTCACAACATGGCGCCTACAACGACGTGATTCCAAATTCCTCGTGGATCACGGATTACAGGAATGCAGGGGTGGTAACTGCAAGTAATGACTTAAATTAATTATCGTCAAACAATACCTACAAGAGAAGGAAAAAGTTATACTTTCATTTCTTACTAAGGTACCTACTTACAATTTTATTTTTTCTGTATAAGTAACGGACCAATTTATCCGACCGGACGGGCTTGAAAAAACGGTAGAGTTAATTCACTATGTCTATTACAATATATTTTTTAGTTTGGGGTCCTAAATGATTATATTTATTTTCATCGAGGATAGTATTAACCGTAGTTTTTCAACTAGACATCGAGTTCTATTAGCCCTTGATCTTTCTTATCACTTTACTAAACCCACTAAACAGTCTCCATTTACAAAGGTGAGGGAGGTTCTTTATTAGAAATGTTTGTCTGACGACATGCTGATTAACTTTAATTCCCATAAAGATTCGACTAAAAAAAGTGAAGTTTGTAGGAGCGGGCGAGGGGCGCGGGGTAGCGGAGTACTGCGGTAGCACCCGGCGATTATCCGGCAATAAGGCACAAAAACAACTTTTTGATTTATGAAGAAAGCTCGAGAGGCGGCTACCGGGCGCCGCAATCGACCACTGAGCTAGTGAAGGCGAACTTTGTCGATATTTTATTGCACATTTTTCTGCGAGATATAGCGGATAGGTTTCCTGATGGCGGAAATAACTCAGGAGTAAAATTCTTTATTTTGTTCTATTTTTAAGTGAAGAAACGGAAACGGACTGTTAATTGCACTCGAAACGACACATGTCAAAGTCTTAATAATATCTAAAACTTTAAAAGTGTGTTATAATCTGGCCACCGAGAGATTGCGTTTGTGACACATGCCAGTAGTGTTGGGGTAAAAAATAATATTGACAAATATTTTTTCAATCAACATTAGTAAAAAAATTAGTTTATCTTATATCTATTTTACTTGTATAGCAAGAAACTCCAACTGCTGCCTTTTTTCAAAACAAATATTTAGGTCTACAATACAATAAGTACTAAAACTAAAAGTAGGTAATAAATACTTAAAATAATAGATATCGAGCTGGTATAAATTTAATCAGATTCCGATTCGCTTGAGGAGGTGCTATCATCATCTTCTCCAACATTTATAATTATGTTATTATCAATGATCGAATCAATTCTAATATCTCGATCAAAGTCTTTGGTAATAAGATTTTTTGTTTTTTCTACCGCCTTCGCCCAGTCTTCCTTCGTGATTTTTTCGCAAGCTTCTTTTAATAGAGCCATCATCTTTTTTGTGCTAAAAGGTGGGGACGTATTGCGACGGGCTGCATAACCCTTAATTTGAGCCCAAATTAATTCAATAGCATTGTATTGGCAATGATATGGTGGAAGTCTCAGCACCCGATGACCGTACTGCTGAGCCAATTCATCTATTTCATATCGAACATTTGCCGATTTATTTTCTTTCACTAACCGCAATAGTTATGCTTCAAGCATATCCATATTTACGTCGATATCATGTTTTTATAACCAAGCTACTTATTCTGCTTTTTTATTAGAAATTGATTGATAACTTTAAAATTGACTGATATTTTTAGCACATCCCTACGAAAATATGATGTTGTTTACATTTTTAAAAATACATATTTTATCAGTAATTATTACCCTTACAGTAAGCCATCAGTTATAAAATTTAAAATCAGTGTGTTTTAATATCATTTTATTGCTTATTATTTGTTTGTAGGGTCAAAATAGACGACTTTTTTTTTGTTTGTTTTCGTAGACGGCCTGTCAAAGTTACCTCGTTATGTCAAACACAATGTGTCAGGAACGCATTCTCTCGGTGGCCGGACAATAATACTCCATACCACGTTAGGTACCTAGTAATTTCCCATTAAAATTCGTCTGTTTTAAATATTGGAATGTCGACAGGTGTTGATTCGGATTGGACAGCACTAGCGAGGAGTCGTCAGCTCGGGCCTTTGGGGCCAGATTTTGAAATATATGCAAATGAGCTACAGACCGGACGTTCAAAGAAGCCGAATCGCCTTTGACTCTCGCGCCAACGATTTTATTAGTTACGCTTTAATTTTAAATTAGGTGAATTTTAATATTGGATACCTTACTACGTCACCTTTTGCTTAGTTGCTACGCACTTTTGTAGCGTACAATCTGTGGTACAACCCTACAAAACAATGTTGAAATAACCTATTTAAAACCATATATGGAAAGAACTAAATATAATCAAGTTTGTATTATTACGGGGACATTAATAAGTTATTTCTTAAAAGTAGTTCAGCATAGTATTTTTATCTTGAGGTGCCTAAACAAAAGTAATTCCGATGCTAAATGCTTAATTCTTACACAACTTGACAAGTTTTGTTGCTTATAATATAATACGATATATTTTTAGAAGTTATCCAAAAGTGATGGTTTTATTTGATAGTACCTATATACAGGGTCTGTCGTAATGAATGGATAACCCGTTACCTACAGTTGATCCGGATGTGAGGCTATAAGAAAATGGTGTTTTCTTGCCAGGGTTGTCAACCATAAAAAAATGGCGTAGACTTTTAAACTTTTTTATAAATTTCGCTATTTTTTTCATTTATTCCGCTGCCATTTCTTCAAATTTTGATGTATTTGTATAATTCTTCAAGTATTATACTGCTGAAGACGTGTATTATGTAATTTAAATACAATTTTAGGTGTTATTCACGTTGAACATTATCAAATACTCATTTTAAGAAAAATATTTCCATTTTTTTTTCTTTATGTCAACTTTTGATCATCTCCTGTGGAAAAAAAAAGTATGACGTTATAGCTGCCCATGATCTCAATAAATTGTCTAGTATGTGTAGATTCTAAAAAGGTATAACGATGTGTACTTTACAAGCAACATTAAGTTACAGGAGCGAGAACACTAATCAAGGTCGGAATTTTTATTTTTCATGTTATGTTATAAATGGTTGTAAAACTTCGTCATAATGATTTTATTCTATCAAGATACTTTGCACAAACACTATCGGGCCACTAATAGGATATTCAGAAGAAAACCCGGTTGTTTTTGGGAAAAAAATAACATTACTTCACGATAATAATGTAATGAAAATGTACAAATGAAAATTGTTGTGCTCTAATAGTAACATGCGACAAACATGTTGCGACAAGTTTATTCGAAATTAAAACGGATTTTAAAAATCGAACAAGACCGCATTACAAAGAAAAGGGTACTCATCACATCAGTGTGATTTTGACCATCGCATGTCCTTTTGTTCACATTGGCCCCGATTCTGAAAACACTCTCTAAACTAAACTAAAACTATCGCTGTCACTTACACATCAATAAGACAGAGACAGGTAATCATTTTAGTCCTGTCAAACTAAAATGTACGTGCAATATGACACGGCGAAGGCAATTTTAGGCTAGTCCTCAGCGCATTTCGTTGAATTTCACAATGATGTGGACTAAATTTAGTGAGACCAATGTTCCTGTCTTGTTCCAATACGAAGCATGAGAAAGTGACAGCGATATTTTTAATTTAGTTTTAGAGAGTGTTTTGAGAATCGGGGCCACTATTTTCGTCAATTTGTTACTGCTTTCTAATATTTGACTATGATTTTCCTTGTGATTTGGACTTAATAACGTGGTGATACTGATGACTTTGCTCACATTTACGGACATTGTGTTGTGCTATCGATTGAACTTGTTGTTTTGGAAAAGTTTTTGTGTAGTTTGTGTATCATGCCGCAACAGTATACGCCGGCCTAATACGCGAACATGCATTACATTTACGGTGTATGTAATGGCAGCACCAATAGAGCTTCTAGTGTTTATCGTGTAAGATATCCAAATGTGCGACATCCTGATTACCGTGTGTTCATTAAAGTGCACAATGCATTTATGGAAGGACGATTTCCTTCTAATTTTTTCCACTTTTCTTTGTAATGCGGTCTTTGTTCGATTTTTTAAATCCGTTTTAATTTCGAATAAACTTGTCGCAACATGTTTGTCGCATGTAACTTTTTATTAGAGCACAACAATTTTCATTTGTACATTTTCATTACATTGTAATATGCGGCGTGCCTACCTAACAACTATGTAGGTTTGGGTGCCTATCCAACACAAGTTAAACACACGGATGTCCAAAGCCAACTGATTTATTTTCATATAAAGTAACACACAAAGACACACCTTACACACACATGTATGATACCCCACAACATTATTATCGTGAAGTAATGTTATTTTTTTCCCAAAAACAACCGGGTTTTCTTCTGAATATCCTATTAGTGGCCCGATAGTGTTTGTGCAAAGTATCTTGATAGAATAAAATCATTATGACGAAGTTTTACAACCATTTATAACATAACATGAAAAATAAAAATTCCGACCTTGATTAGTGTTCTCGCTCCTGTAACTTAATGTTGCTTGTAAAGTACACATCGTTATACCTTTTTAGAATCTACACATACTAGACAATTTATTGAGATCATGGGCAGCTATAACGTCATACTTTTTTTTTCCACAGGAGATGATCAAAAGTTGACATAAAGAAAAAAAAATGGAAATATTTTTCTTAAAATGAGTATTTTGATAATGTTCAACGTGAATAACACCTAAAATTGTATTTAAATTACATAATACACGTCTTCAGCAGTATAATACTTGAAGAATTATACAAATACATCAAAATTTGAAGAAATGGCAGCGGAATAAATGAAAAAAATAGCGAAATTTATAAAAAAGTTTAAAAGTCTACGCCATTTTCTTGTGGTTGACAACCCTGGCAAGAAGACACCATTTTCTTATAGCCTCACATCCGGATCAACTGTAGGTAACGGGTTATCCATTCATTACGACAGACCCTGTATAAATGTAACCCTTATGTTAGCTGCGCTAAAAGGATCGTAATCATTTATCCAAAGAAGTTATTTTCTTGGTTTGTTTGAATTTAGCGTAGGACCTACTTGTTTGGCGCCACAAAGGCCGTAGCTTTGTGTACACTAACAATTTGATAGTCCTTTCCATTAGAGTTTGAGCTTGAAAAACACTAGAAGCATGAACTCGTTTTGTAAGATGAGCTTGTATTAACTCCGCATGTTTGTATTTAACTTCATACTTTTGTTGCATGAATTTAAAAGCAGCTTTTAAGAAGTTTTTGTTGATTGTTAAACGGTTCAAAGATTTTTTTGCGTAAGGAATCACTCATGTAATATGGTTTGTTTCGAACGTCTGCCACCGACCTGAAGGGCTTTCATATCGGAAGGAAGGATATAGAGATCACCTTAAAACAATTGCAGATATTCATATTATCTGCAATTGCTTTAAGGTACCTACTCTACTTACCATTTATGAAAACACTAGTGGCCGCCCGCGACTCCGTTCGCGTGGAAGTCGGTTTCCCGTGGGAATGAGAAGTTTTCCCGCGGTAAAAAGTACCCTATGTCCTTTCCCAAGTTCAGTTCTTTCATCAAACCAAATTTCATCAAAATCGTTTCAGTGGTTCAGGCGTGAAAGCGTAACAGACAGACAGACAGAGTTACTTTGGCATTTATAATATTAGTAGGGATTAAATATCCGACAGAAAGTACCCCCCCGTTCCCAATAGTCTTACCGATTATTGTCCGGCCACCGAGAGATTGCGTTCCTGACACATTGTGTTTGACATAACGAGGGAACTTTGAAAGGCCGTCTACGTAAACAAACAAAAAAAAAGTCGTCTATTTTGACCCCACAAACAAATAATAAGCAATAAAATGATATTAAAACACACTGATTTTAAATTTTATAACTGATGGCTTACTGTAAGGGTAATAATTACTGATAAAATATGTATTTTTAAAAATGTAAACAACATCATATTTTCGTAGGGATGTGCTAAAAATATCAGTCAATTTTAAAGTTATCAATCAATTGCTAATAAAAAAGCGGAATTAGTAGCTTGTTTATAAAAACACTAGTGTGCGCGCGCGACTCCGTTCGCGTAGAAGTCGGTTTCCCGTGGGAATGCGAAGTTTTCCCGCGGTAAAAAGTTCCCTTAATTCTTTCTTACATATATTTTTAGTATCTAGAACCGTTTTCGCAGCGCACGCAACGGAAGCCCTCAAGGATGAATAATTTTCCCCGTTTTTTTTATATTTTCCATTATTTCTTCGCTCCTTATAGTTGCAGCGTGATGTTATATAGCCTAAAGCCTGCCTCGATAAATGGTCTATTCAACACAAAAATATTTTTTTAATTCGAACCAGTAGTTCCTGAGATTAGCGCGTTCAAACAAACAAACAAACTCTTCAGCTTTATAATATTAGTTTAGATGATATCGACGTAAATATGGACATGCTTGAAGCATAACTATTGCGGTTAGTTAAAGAAAATAAATCGGCAA
This sequence comes from Emmelina monodactyla, assembly GCA_916618145.1. Classification (NCBI taxonomy): domain Eukaryota; kingdom Metazoa; phylum Arthropoda; class Insecta; order Lepidoptera; family Pterophoridae; genus Emmelina; species Emmelina monodactyla. Next base: position 6,231,889 of record OU745303.1, read on the forward strand.
ATTAATGTTCGATATGAAATAGATGAATTGGCTCTGCAGTACGGTAATCGGGTGCTGAGACTTTACCATATCATACTATAATATCATATTATAATATCGGACTTATGCCAATACAATGCTATTGAGTTTCCTTTGTAAAAAGGCAGCAGTTGGATTTTCTTGCTAGTTCTTTTCCATCTTGGGCTTAGCTTAAAAATTAACGTTATACAAATATCTTTAATCTAATTATTTACGTTCCTACAATAAAACAATACTGTTTCGATTTTGTTTTTTATTATTTCACCTAGATTTTAACTCGTAACAACATAAAACTATTTTTATATTATAAATAAAATATAAATAAGATGAGCAATTTTTTTTTCTGTTGATTGAAAAATAAGTTATCAATGTTGTTTTTTACCCCAACACTAATGGCATGTGTCAGGAACGCAATCTCTCGGTGGCCGGACAATAGTCTTAACAGTAGAAATACTGGTAATTATTGTTCCTTAGATACCTACCTCCATTGGATATTTTTTTTTATTTGACTGATAGGAGCAAGTTATTGTTAAAAATAAATACCTACTTACTTGATATTTTTTTAATACATAGACACCTACGCTACAATTACTATTTTCACGATATGAACCGAATTTTTACAAAATAAATACACCCATCAAGTCTGCGTTTATTTTATTTTATTGGCTGGTTATTAACAGATAGACGAAAATAATATGTACTGAGGTTCTTTTTTAGATAACTGCAAAGTAGATGTATAAAGATATACAAAATACCTAGAAATAGAAGTTCGATGAGTGACGTAAACTCAAATTACTGCTATTGAACTATGCAATAACTATACGGGCCCATCACATTAACATTCTTTGCATACCATTATATTGGTGAGATTAAGACGATTTTATCACTTAAGTGTCCAAAAATATGCAATAAAAGTTAGAACATGCCACTTTTTGAACCAATTCCTTAACGTCAGTTGTCATGAGATACGTCAAACTTGTCAAATTTTTGAGATACCGAATGAGAGGTAAAATAAAAATACAAATGTATTAATTTATGTGATTAGTTGTATTTTTTCCACTTAATTATCTATATTTAAATACATTTATTGAAGTATTAATATTTTTTTCATTACTTTGCTTTTATTATGCTTTGTTTAGGCTTAAAGCTGTCTTATTTATTCAATATGCATTCTTATTAGTGCTCATTTGGGAACATTTATTGTAAGTGCGGCGGTGTCGATGTAAAGAGCGTGATTTTGTTTTCATGAGGTTATTAAAATTTAAATTGTAAAAAGCCATGGGTAAAATAAGGAAGCCAAGACCTCATAAAATTAAGAACAATGTTATTCCTGAAAATGTCGAGTCAGAGGAGGATCTCCCTGTAGATTCTAAGGAAACAGCCATACAAACTATCATTGATCAGTTACAGGTTAGTTTTTAAACATTATTCGTTTCTAGCTTCGAAAATTCTTTCTAAACTTTGTAATCTGTCTAAGTAATTAACTAATATTATTATTTATTTCATTTTAGGGTGCAAATGTTGAAGAGAAATTTTGTGGTCTGCAAACTTTTTCGTTTTTGGTTGAGAATAATGAAAACATTCAGGAGTTGGTCAACAAGGGTGTGATTAAGCTCATTGCTCCTTTACTGATAGATCCAGCTGGATCAGTGAGAAATGCTGCGGCAGGAGCACTAAGGAATTTATCTGCAGTATCTTCGGACACTTGTGATTCTCTCATGGAACAAGATGCTATGACTTCACTTACTTTTTATTTTAATCAGGTTGGTTTCAAATCTAATACATTTTTAGAACATTTCCCTTACATTTTTCTACTATCCAAAATTATTGTTTGCAGTATGCTGAAAATTGGACCCCTAATTTGAAATCAAAAACTAATCAAGAAGATATTGATACTTTTGTGGAGTGTGTAAATTTGTTACTGAATCTTTGTGAGAGTTCTGGTAAGAACCATTTACTTTAAGTTTTAAATCAATTTTTTTTTATCATATATTATGATAACTTATCACACTTGTGTATCTGTTACAGAGCTGGCAATTAAATACCTTGGTCAGTCTAGCATATTAGACATTCTGACCAAGTTCCTGGACCTACAAACCTTTGGAGAAAACATTGTTATAGCTGTGCTGCAGTGCTTATTTGTAGTGGTTGAAGACAATCCTCTGGCTATGCAAAAGATAAAAGTAAATGCAGAAAAACAGTTAGAAAGGCTGCTATCATTAGAGGGAAGTGATCCTAGCATCCATTTAATCAAAACTCTGTCTTCAGGAGTCATAATAAGCACATGTGGTGGGAACCTGTCTAGTTTACCAGCACCTGTTATCAATCAAGTTATTTCAATACTTTCTAGTGCTTTATCTGTGGATCATAGATTAATATGCAACCAAGTGTCAAGTAGTGTGCCTCTTGCAAATTCAAATGGTAAAGTGGAAGCCCCGAAAGGAAAAGAAGCCCAAGTTTTAGGAAGTCAGTTAAAGTCCGTTGCACAAGTTCTGGAAGCTCAGCAAAGTGCCATTGAAATTATAGCAAATATATGTTCATGTGATGGTATGTATACATATTCAAAATACATTTCTTGACAATATAAAAATCAACAGAATTATAAAAAAGTGGCTAAAGGTTATGGACTTAGGCATTATTTTTGCTGTAATAAATTAAATTCTAATAATATCCATTTAAAGAAACTCTGTCATTTGGTAACTTCAAGATGAAAGTTTTTTTATCCTGGAAGAATTCATCTTCTGTCAATTTCCAAATATTGGTGTCTTCAATTACAGATGGAGATGACAACATGGATGGTGATGATTCATCTGACAATGAGGATATTGATGAAGAAGTTGAGAATGGTCTTGAAACAACTTTGGGTGAAGACAAACTGCCTACGGAAATAATGGAAGCCCTTGTCTCATTGGAGATATTTGATAAAATATGGGCAAGGACTCAATTGCCAGCTGAAAATGTAATGCTGATATTAAAAGAATATGAAGGATCACAAAATATTGCTAAAAAGTAAGTATTTTTTTTTATTCGCCTAATATTTTAAAAATTTCTTAACATTTAATAATTAATTTATAGTTTAATTTTGGTTACAGTAATAAAAATCCCTCATCCCTCAATTTCCAGATTAGTGACACTTCAGTCTAGAGCCCTACTTTGCATCAACAACATGATATCAACACTTCCAATAGAGAACCTTGGTGGTGTAAATGGTGTTTATAAATTGTGGGTAGACGCAGGCAAGTTGGTATTCAAACAAAATTCTGATATGTCCCTTTTGGAATCCGCCACTGCAGTGATGAGAGCGGCTCTGGACAAAATAAAGTTTAGAGAAAATGGCAACACCAGTGGTACAAACCTGTTTAAAGATTTAGCTCTGTCTGATATTGAGGTATGAAAAATAACTTTAAGTAAATTATATCCTCTTATTGAGCCCTTGCTGAGTTAAGGTTAGGTTTATAGTATATTTCTTTATTTTTTATGTCTTTGTTTTTATAAATATTGCTTTATCTGTCATTGCCTTCAAAGGTGATATGAAGTTTCTATGTTGTAGAGTCATAAAAAATATTAAGGATAACTATCAATTGGTTTTACAGATCATGCTAAACGGAATCAAGGACTGTGAAGTGCCTGAGATTAGATCAAACCTCATCAGGATGATTGGCATTCTAGCTTTGTTGCTGGTCAATAATCTGACTGAAACCACATCTAATGTTATATGTAGCATCACTGAGTTTATTCTGGATCAGGCGCATAAAGAGAACGAAGTGTGGGTACTAGCCGAAGCTATAGATACAATAGTTGATCTGTATTCTGAAGACGAAACTGACATTCTAGCAGCAAAAGTAAAGTTAGTCGAGAAGTTAGCAGTGCTAGCACCTATTTTGAAAAACAAGGTACAATAACTTAGGTAATAAAAGTTATATATTTTTTTAAATGTTGATTTTAATGTTTTAAATTTATTTTGCAGGCAAGACAACAAAGAAAACTTCCAAAAGAATACAAGTCCCTAGTGTCAACAGCTATGTCAAATCTACCAAGATTTATAAAATACAAAAAAACAAGAGTTAGTAACTTATGAAGTAGATAAAGTAAGTGATATGTTTATTAATTACAATATGTAAATTGTACTTTTATTGTTAATTATATATTATATAAGATTTTTCTATAACAGATTATTTTATTGAAAAACACAACAAGGGCCAAATTAAATAGTTTATTGGCCTGATTAAAGAAATAATAAGTCAAGTTAAACGAAAGAAATAATAACTTTCATTCTTGATTTTTTTTTACATTTACATTTATTTACGTACTTATTAACTCCCTAAAAGAATCTGTGCATCACAAGTATACAACACACTCAATAAATACATAGATAATATAATTATACTACATACATAAGTGATGAATGACTGGAGTAGCAGTTTAAATAATGTGAGTCATATTGATTTACTTTTCATTATCACAATACAAATTAATAAGCACTAAAATATATTTGTTGTAAATTATTATGGCAAACTCCCTACAAATGCTTTGAAATATTAACGGCCGGTTTCAAATATATTTTTTCAAAATTAGGAACTTTTGTTGTTTTCTATCTAGTTCTTCATTGCAACAACCCTTAACAAAATAATTTATTTCGAGATCCAAATTAGTTTAAAATTTCGTTGTGGATTTTTTGTATCTAAATAAGTATAATTTACGTTATATTTGTATAACAATATATTAATCTGTCCCTATAAAATTATTTAACTGCTTAATTTTTAAGGAATTTCAATTTATCAGCTAGCTGGCTTCTTCTAGGCTTTGGTATTGGGTTTGGTGCATCGACTTCGCCATTTTCTTTGCGATGGCCGTTACCTACGACTACATCATCATCTTTTAAAGCAGAATTGAGTTTGCTTATTTCCCTTTGCAGTTCTCTTGTGGCTTCATCGATTTCGTTTAGTTCTCGCTCGGTGCTCGATATTGAATTGTCGATGCTTTGCTTTCGGCCCTCGTCTTCGTAAACCTTGCATATAACTTTCTGCGGTTCTTCGTTGCCATTCAAGTCGGGTGGCAAATCTTCGTTTAAATTGATGTCGTACACGATATGAGTTGAATCCATTGTGTTGGAGAGACTTTTGCTTCTTTTGAAGGTCAAAGCGTGAAAGTCTTCTAAGTTACCTCGCCTCAGTCGTATTTCGTCTTCGTTAACACTGGAGTTTCGCCTGTATCGTTCAATGTTCACTTTAGGGAACGACTGACCGTCTAGTAAGTCTTCTTCTGAATTGGCGTTAACATCGTCTAATGCCTTTTTCGCATCTGTTGTTTTGGCTAATTGGATTTCAATGGATTCATCTTGTGGTGTGTTAGGAGGCGTTTTGTCGGGACTCTTTATTTGTTTGGGTGATTCGTTGTTATTATTAGTTTCTTTCTTGCTTAAGTCTTCATCTTCTATAATTTTAAGTTCTATGTTTAGTTTCGCCATTTCTACGTCGATGTCATCGGCGGTTTCGTTTAGAGTTGTCTGTGTACTGTTACTCGTATCTTCAGCAATCGGTTCTGACGTGACACTTGTTATCTGCAAAAGCATTACATTTCTTTTAATCTAAAAGTAAAAAAAGAGCAACTTCCTAAGCTTGGTGATACGCGGTAGGTTCCGTATTTAACAATCCATAAGTTTTCATAATGAATATTCTTTAAAGTCTAAAACTGGTCTACCAATGTTAATGTAAAATGTAACAGTCGTTAACTTAAAGTGTTAGTTTACCGAAATATTCATATCCCTGGGCGGTGGAGGCGGTGCCTTCTTCTTCTTCCGTCGCGGCATGCGCACCGGCGGCGCGGGCGCCTCCTCGAACGGGTTGGTGCTCTCCACGCTCAGCCTGGAGCCCGACACCTCGCTGCGGGCCATGCGAGGGGTCATGCTGGAAATTTAAATTAGACTATTAGTAAAGAGAAGTTCCTTGATGAATATTCATCATTAACTGTTTTTTTGGCGGGTCGTTGGTCGATTTGAAGGACGTTGTTTTATAAGTAACTAGTGGCCGCCCGCGACTCTGTTCGCGTGGAAGTCGGTTTCCCGTGGGAATGAGATGTTTTCCCGCGGTAAAAAGTATCCTATGTGTTATTCTGATGTATAACCTATATTACTGCAAAGTTTCATCCAAATCCATCGAGTAGTTTTTACGTGAAAGAGTAACAAACATCCATCCATCCATACATCCTCACAAACTTTCACATTTATAATATTAGTAGGAAGTAGGATTCATACGTAAAGACTCTAAAGTCAGACTATTCCTATAAAGCCGACGACCTTTTGACTCATTAAAAGTCTAATATCATGCCTTAAATACCAATTCATTCTATCGTTTGATAATTTGCAAACTTTTCTACCCTCATTCATCTTCACAGTGATTAATGAGCGCGACCAATCAGATGGCATTGAACTACTTGCGTATCATTGGTTTAGTTATATTATCACGTTCATCGCAATAAGGGCAATTGATTGGTTCTTGATTTCTATATTGATTTATGTCAATGGAAAATATGTACTTCTGTCTTGATCAAGCTATATTATATATAGTTAATGTAAGTTATATGTTACCTCATGGTTTCAACGTCGTATTGGCTGCTGCTTCGTAACCGTTCTTGGAATCGCGATCTTGGTAGAGGAGTGATGGATCCGCCATACACATAGCGTTCCGGGGTGCTCATACCTCGTTTCTCTGACATAGACGAGTCTGAAAGTATATAGATAAAAATGTATTGGTAATTGTCAAATTGTGTGTTTGTTTGAAAATATGAATAGTCGCTTAAGGAATAAACCAACCTAACGTTTTGTTAGACTCAGTCTGTAAGTTAATTACATATTACCGGCGTAGTTTTTGCAAAAATTTTTTGTCTGTAATTTTTCTCAAATTTTCCAATTAGTTGTGATTGAATGTTACTAATTAGATAAACGAAAACGAAATGTACCTATATAGTTCGTGACTTTGCTAAAACCAAACTGAATTGTCATCACTTTGGGGTGTGGTAGATTTACGCTCCCACTTAAAGACCCTTGCTACGCCCTTGCGGAAATAGCAAGCCACTTTTTGATGGATTAAAAGCAAACACGCAATTCATTGCAAGGGTCAAGTTTTTTCTAAGGTCAACTTCAACATATATAGTAAGGTTTACATTATTGCAGTTATTTGTCTCGCAAAAACTTTGTAATATTGCTTGGTTAAGGTTATATCAACGTTCAAAAGTAGCAGGAAAATCACTCGATGAGTCACCTACTTGCAAGAACTGTGTGCATTGTAGAATACCTAAACATACTTCCAAGATAAACTTAAACCTTCCTTTACTAAACTAAACATATTAGCCACTTATCTATGTGTAATAAATTGCACTTTATGTTTTTATTTGAACACACAAATTTGCTTCTCTCCAATTATGGGTCTACTGGAAGATCCTTGTGTTTTTAGCTGGAATTTAATAGTTAGTTTCCAATACTCCCAATATATTCAGATAATCAATTGTATACGCAGCAGATGGAAGTTAAAATTCGGTTAAGAACTCTATTTATATTTGTTATACTTTTGGCATTGTAGTAATTTAATATGCCCTTACTTAACTTCAACTAGTACTTTGCATTTTTTATAGATTTTGTATTGATTATGTCCTACATAATTGGTGTTTATGGTTCCTTACATTGCATAGCTCGTCGGAACATGATGGGACTGTTGCCGTCTCCATTAGTTTGACTAGGCTTGTACTCCGGCGCGGGCGCAGGGGGCGGGGCGCTGGACGCTTGGTTCTTCTTACCCTTCTTCATGAAGGACCGGAAAGCCCTGAAACGCATAGATACATAAGTTTAGTATGGGTATATCCAGGCAAGATTATTTGAGTTTTAATAATCAAGTGAATTTAAAAATGGTTATGGCGCTACATCGGATAAGTGTGTTTAAGGCTTAATCTGAAAACATATGCGAAAACTCGCAAATATTTACAGACATAAATAAATACATCGGTTCGATGATTTCATTTTGATGTCTTAACTACTACATCGATCTCAGTGTCTTCGGACGAACAGGAAAATAAAATTCTTGACCAAGTATTATTAAAATTACTTTGTAAAGGCCAAGTTTTCTAATAACACACTTGTGTTGTGCAGTTCCAAACTACAGTACAGTACTTTTGATCCACTTGAGCGCACACAATTGTACCGTATCTTCAAATGGGAATTGAATGGTCAAACCGAAGCATCGCTAGCGGATATAAATTTTAATGGTTATTTAACGCACTTGATGTTGCCTTGCGCTGTTTGATGTATTTTCTGACGATTGTTCATCACTAAGAATAGTATTATCCACGTTGGTAGAATGTTTTCCGTTGAGATTGACCAGTTTTCAAGTGATGACCTCATATTGTTCAAATCGACATTACTTTGATATAAGTAAAGATATAAGTAAGTTTAAACCTGACTAAACTTGCACTGAGCCGGACCTGACTGCAGCAATTATCTCAAAATGTAATTAAACTTAATCACGAGGATAACCAATGTGAGCTGTAAACAAATCTGAAGCTACTTCTCAACGGGCAATACATATCGCTGGAGTGACCCGCTCTTGAACCTGTGTTGTGACGCGAAATAATGATTGCATTTCTGCGATAGATTGTAATTGGTTGAATCAACATGGGAGGATAATGGGCCGCAAATTAATTATAATGGTTACGTGCAAACATTTCGGTTTCTTACAAACTGGTTGAGCTGGTATTGACCTAATGTTAATGAAAGCTTGTACATAACATTAAGCTATTTAGTGTTTTTAAAAGTCTTGCAGTTCAAAGTAACAAATACTTATTGTTATTTTTGAAAGCAAACGCCGAACCTATTTCACCTTGACCCGCTCATGTAAAATTTGTTGAACCTGCCTCTTGAACTGAAATATTCGACCTTTGTCTACATAGGACGTGCTAACCAAGTTCGTTCCATCTTCTAAACGAATACGCACATGACCCACTTGCTACGGAGCTACCAACAAAGATATTGCGTTATCACCATTTCGCTAAAAGGGATGATTCATATTATCCGCATTATTCTTTGTACTGCAGCCATTATTAGGCTCGGAATAAGCGCTTTTTGTTGTTGGTAAAGTGTCTTTTAATTAGCACTTGTGTCTTATTTGTTAATTATTGCGTGTTAACTAGTTATTTTATTAGTAATAAAAAAATATATGATACCCTTACAAAAGATGAGTAGCTTATCGCAATTTTACAGGTCATTATGCAATGCATCGCTAATTACTCGTGTAGCTCATACACGCAACTGCGCTTGTGTTTATTCTGGAGTATTTTTGTCTTCTAATTTCGTAGGAACATAAGCTAAAACACTAACGTTTCTTCACGATCCTATAATATAGATAGAGGTATAATAATACTAACTTTTCATTATTTGCCAACTTAAAATACCGCAACCTTGTATATTTGATTGAAAAAACCTTACACTACGAATTTTGGTCACACAAGTGGTCTGTCTGGAAATATTTAGGTGTTTCACAATTCTGAAGTAATACCTACTTCTGATTAACATACAGTAGGTGACAAACATGACATCACCGCGTACTAAGTGCATTGTTTGTAAGTTGGCAATAGGTGTGATAATAATAATGGTCGGTCTTGACTTGTGAACTTTGGTTTTTAATCAGTAGGGTGTAATTTGCCGATATTATTATTTATTACAAAATCGATGAACATTCTGAATCGTAACACTTCAACTTTGCCTAAGTGTGGCTACGACTGATTGTTGTAGTTTGTAGTTAGATAAAATATTGAATAAACACTTTTACACATACCTATGTTTTTACATAACGCACCGACTAATTACAAAGTTGCTTTATACACTAAGTAATGAGCAAACAAAATTAATATAAATAGGTAGTAACACAAATCATGAATCAAGGATTATATAAATGGAAACGTCAATTGGTTAGTAGTAGTAACACTATCTTTGATATTCGTAGCTATGTAGCGGTTAATATAATATTCATTAATTGTGATAAATTGTGAAGCATGCCTTCTAATGTTCACGAAGGTTGCCACCGAGTTCAAACTTCAATATTGATGTAGTTTTACATTTCAGTTCAATTATAAATAATACGTTCAGCAGTAAATGATGCGGTGTTCGTAATGTGATATGTTGAATAGAGTTTTTTTTACAAATAATCATTTTGTTATAAAATAATCTAAGGAATTTCTTAATTGTTAAAATGTTAACACATGTTAGTATTTTGTAACCAAATATTAGCTCTTTTTAAATGTGTTTTAAATTGCATATAACGTAGGTACCAACGAGCGGTTAATAAATCTTATTCCGTTAAGGACTTTTCTCGTTGGTTTAATCGAATAAAATCATGTTTAAAGGAAATATTCTCATTTCTCTGACTCATATATCATGTTTGACAAACTTTTCCTTACACTTATTAAACAGTTTTATCATGCAATTTATTGCATATTTTGTTACGTTAGAAACTTGAAAAAGTATTTTGTATATTAACTAGGTACTGTCAATTCGAAATAACCACTTTTAAGTAATAATAATTTTAATTAAATCATAAGCAAAGGTATATATAATGATAATAGCTATGGGAAATACAGGTACATTTTCTATCTCTGTATACAGTTTTCCAGGGTAAACTTCTTATATTAGAATTTGATACTTATCATTATAAACTTACTCTGGTGATTGCGATCCCTATCAAACGATAATACAATTCGTAAACAGTAGAAGACTTAATAGTGAGGTCAGTTTTTGAAAGAAAAACGCGCGACCCGTGTCCTTTGAAAACGTTGAATTTTACCCTCTGTCGGACCCTCAGATTCTGGGGAACGTATACCATACTGTTTTATAAAAAAATGAGAATTATTTCCATAGTAGGTACCTAAATAGATATAAAACAAGTTTATACGCCTAACTTCCCACCGGTTATTACAACTATAACACCAAACATAAATTGTTTTAGCTACGTATTAACCAAAACATAATAATCTTAAAGTTCAACATTTGGAATGATGCCAACACACGAATCGGGTTGTTATACCGAACTACACCCATGTTGCATGCTGCATTATAAAAGCAAGGAAAGTATTTTTATTTCAAATCTCGGTCGAAGAAAGAATGCCAAAGAAAGTTATTTAAATTTTGTTTGTGTTCACTGAAAATGAGTTGCATTTCTGTAAATAGTCGACGTCGCCGCGTCGTGTAGAGACAAGAAATCAAAATGAGTTTAACGTAAAAACTAATTAATACAACGATAATTACACAAGTGTTTGAAACTAGGTTATTGTGTCGTTGTATGCACGTAAAAACATCACTCTATCTAAATGAAAGTGTTAAGCATCACACTTTAATAAAATAATACACAATTTATCTTACATTTCATCAATTTAAGAGGGGGTATACAGGTAAATTTCCAGTCGTAATTTGTATTTTTACCCTAGAAAACAAGGCACAAATTACCCGAAAAAAATACCATAGATATTAAAGCATATTTCCAAGGGACTGATCAGAGTGAAAACATAAAAAAATAAAATTTTCTCGATAAAAAAAAATCACGAAGTTAGCTCTAATTTTCAACTATTATTCATTTATTTCCAATATTATGCATACTATTGAGCCAATATTTTAATACATACTATCAAATTATATTACCCAGAGACCCTACTAGCGATTTTAGAAAATAATGTATACTTTACGAGTTATTACATTAAAACTTATTCGGCGCTTACTACGTTTTTATTTCGCTCAGAACGCTTTCGTCTGTCGCACCTGTCCTGGGATCTAAGGCATGTTTTGTTTCATGGTTTAGTTGTGATCGCTCCGTTGAGACAAGAGGACTGTGTTTCTGTGCTCCGGGGCCGAAAAAATCTTCGTTTTAATTTCTAATTCTTGTTTGACTATGAAAAAAAACTTTAAAATATGGCTAGCAAAAAAACGCAGCAAAAGAGTATTTTTGAAATTAAAAATTTATCTCATGGCTAATTTAAATAGATTTTAATGGCTTTTAAGACAAGTTACAATGAATAGATCATAAATCACAATATATAATATTATTGCAATTTCTTTCTGTCTGTGCTTTGCAGTACAGATACAAGACACCGCATTTTGAAAAAAAGGTCATTGTGTAAAGCACATAGTAAAAAAAACATTATTATAAATAAATTATTATATTACATACTTACCTTTGCGAATTATTTACCACCAGCAAAAAGTGCAGTACAATCAGCATCATATTCTTCGTGACGACTACTGTAGCCAAATAGTTGATAACACCTAGTCATCATTTTCATCGTATCAAAAAGTGTCATCACATTTAATCGGGACATTCACGTTGTACTAATTTATCGAAGCGTCCAGAAAGTCTTATAGAAAGTTGCATTCAATTACGCATCAACCAAAGCGCCATCGATATCGAAGCGCCCAGCGAAATATAAAAATACGCTTTCTTCTTCTAATCGTCAAAAAATAAACCAGGAACGCACAAGTGTGTAAGAACCTATGTTTTCAAACTTCAAAAACTTTCTAGCTTTTGTTTTCCGGTTCCAAGCTTTCAGGTAAAAGTCACAGTCGGCGCCGAACAATCAATTTTATGTACTAGCATTTCATGTTAAAACGTTTTAGCAAGTGAGCCTTGGAATAGTGAAATTAAACTAATTTTAACGGGTTTTTACGCGTTTTATTAAATTAATTTTGATTTTCCGACGTTTCGGCCTTTTTACAAATGCCGTGGTCAATGGTAGACTGAGATTGATGTCTTCATAGAGTATAGTAAAAAACGATTTTTAGAATTCATCGCCATCTGTTTCGTAATTTTCTCACATAGTTGTTCGGGTTCACGCAATAGACGCTGACAGTGTCTTGGTGTTTCTGCTTATTTGTCTGCTGGTTGTTCTTTTTTATTTTGCTAAGTATTGGATCCCACGTTGGTGATAGCATCCAACCATCTTCTCTATTGAAGTTAGGGTGTTTTATAATTTCAATAGTTTCTCTTACCAACCTAGGGATAAAATGTTTCTCTTTTGCTAGAATTTTAACGGTATCAAATCTGAGATAGTGGTTGGGCTTATCCATGGAATGCTCACAGACTGCAGGTTTTGTAAAGCGACGCTTACAGTTTAATTTCAAGTAATAACATTCGCGTAAATCTAAGAAGTTACATAGAATAGTTAGTTCAGTTAACATTCTAACTTTTTGCTAGACACATTTTTATTCCTAAATTTTTAAATAATTTTTATTTTGTTTGAAATTTGAACCTTCTTCAAAGAAGTTTCATATTTTACACATCAGATACCTATCATTTCTTGACGTATAATTAAGCAAGAGCCAGATGCAACAACTTTCCTTAAAATAAATATTTGCCGCGCGTAAATAAGTCATAATTTCCGATCATAAAATTGTTATTAGGGTTATTGAATCCTACTATAAATTATTTTTCAGGTAGGTATCCTAACATTGGTATTTAAAATAAAATATAAATTCGTGGACAAGTAGGAACAGCAAGGACTTATAAATCATATATTGATACACGTATAATGAAACAAAATTAAAACTTTAACTTGTTCTTATTTTATTTACTTATGAACATCCAGCTCCTTAACTAGAATGTTCATGTGACATATTGATTTTTACAATAAGTATTTATCTACTTATTTTATTTCATGTCAGCCTATAAAAATAGTACTTTGATTTTAAAAATAAACTAGAGACCAGTCCCGCGTTTGCATGTTGCACTTTTAATGCTCTCCGTTAACAAAGAAAGATGCAAAAGGTTTATCAGAGGTATCGATGAACCGATTTGTGGAATATTTGAGAATGTTGTTTGTAAGGTTCCGTACCCAAAGAATAAAATCGGGACACAAATACTAATTTTCCGCTGTCTGTGCGATTGCACATCAGTCTGTATCTCATAGGCCGTAAGAGCCAGACAGTTGAAATTTTCACATAATATATTTTCGTTGCCAATAGAGCAACAAATATTTAAACCAATATAGATAATGATATGGAACGTTTCACCCGCGAGTCTGACTCAATTTAATAACTTAGAAAACAACATGGCAACTTCTTTATAAATGTTTAAGTTTCAACTGAGTATTTTCAGTAAATATTTATGACAACGAGGGTCAAAATTAATATAGTAATGAAATCAAATATTTACATGAAACAGATAAAAACTAAAATAATTTAAATATTTTTACTATATACATAAAAAAACGTACGTTGCATGTTCCTTCGGATCCTCATTTATTGAAACTACTGATACTCTTACTACCTCTTGACAATTTATGATATTCTAGTATGTGTTTATTATTTAAACGATTTAAAATGGTATCTTTGAATTGAAATGCAATTTGATCATCTTTCTGAATGGTGATGATAATTTAAATTGCTTGATGAAAATAAAATGTTTCAGTTTTCATAAAAAAATGATTTTTAATAATAAAATCATTGCAAGTCATCTTTTGGACCAGAAATGAAAAAAAAAGTAGGTCATTTCAATTCTCAAAAAGACTGCTTAAACTTGAAATGAAACCCATGCTCATGAATCGTCTATCGGATGCCACAGCCCTGACACCATCGCTGCTAGCTAGAAGTAAACAAACTAAGCTACATGCTTTACATTTTCACTAAAACTTAAAAAAGACTTCAATCTGTCAAACAGAATCTAAAATTAAATTCTCGTATCTTAGATCAGTGGATAATTTTGTTGACTCTTTCTTACTTATGAAAACCTAGTAACATATTTATTTAAACACATATGGATACCATTCAATTCAGACGTAGGTATTACGTATGTATTAAAGCATGCCTTTACAAACAAAATATCTTCTTTATAAAACTGGGAGCCCCGTCTTATTCTATATCTCATAAATACATTTTTTTAATCAAATAAAGTTTTCTGTCATAACAGTTTCATCTAGACACGCTGCCTGTCAAGCAAAGTACACCTCTATTACATAAAGCATAAAGTTTTTCTTACTTTGTATCGAAGATTGTGAATACCCTGAGCGCTACGTTACTGATGGCGCTTTGGTTGATACGGGATTGAATGCGACTTTCTATAAGGCTTCCTGCACGCCACGATAAATTAGAGCAACCTGAATGTTCTGATGAATGTGATGACACTGGCTGATTCGCTGAAAGAGAGGACTCTGGTTGTTTTCAAGTATTTGACTACATTGGATGTTACAAACTATATGGTGCTGACTGTACAGGTACAAATCAGTCAACGAATTCTGAACAAAAAAATATAAGTAAATGTAAATAAAGCACATTCTAAAAACAACATTACAAAAAAATATATTATACACTTACTTACCTTTGCGTATTATTTACTACAAGCAAAAAGTATTTTTAGCGTTTCAAACAACAGCTAGGTGATCCGGCACTCACTTAGCCGGTATTTATCTGATTATTTTAGGTATAATGTGCGCGATCGCTCTAAACACGCGGTAGCATCGGAGTCACCGGACGACGGGACGAGAGAGGGGCGCGTGCGGCGCGCGGGTGAAATTCGATTTTTTTCTAGGTTTATGCGCGCTCTTAAGGCTAATCAGTTTAGTTTGAAATTATCATATACTTACCTAAGTTGCTGTTGAACAGTACTACTATTCAAATATTGTATGTGACTGTGTTTCTTAACTATTGTCTTGTAATTACGTCATTGATAAATCATTAAAGCCTTAGATTCAACTCTTGCGCACTATTCTTATTGCACACGCGTAAGTTATTTGGTAATAGGTTATCATCGGTTACTAAAGGTGTAGTAAAACCGCATTCCTAAATAAAAAATCTTAAAAATAATTACTAAAGTGTCGACTGGGAACTATGTACTGTAACACACCTTGACAATATGTTATGGTAATATGCTCTCTGAAAACCCATTTTACTTCGATCATTCGATCGGCATTAAGCCCTTTTACTCCGAAATTACTTAATTTTCCAAAATTAATTCAATGTTCAGAATGAAAAATTAAAAAACAAACAATAAAAAAGAAAACGATTAACTTGCTATTAAAAGTAAGTTACACAATTTACTACAGTAAGCTTTGTTTTTCTTATCTATAGCTAACACAAGGTATATGATGATAACGTCATACTTCCTATATTACCTAATTCAGAACTATTCCATTAACACCGAATAAAACACGCACGCCTTATAAGAAAAGCTGGTTTTTCGTCAGACAGTGTAATTTTGAAGTAGGTATGTTGCAATAAACTGTGATAACAATACAAAAAAGTTTTATTTTTGTTGTTGGGTTGTTTTATATTATTTAAAATTAAAATATTTTTACCAATTAACCAAGTTATCATTAAACTGTGAATAGGTACGATTTTGAAGTTATTTCTGCGGTACACCTATTCCAAATTCACTGGGACAGTTCCGTGTTGTTTTAATCATAGTATGATTTTGAGAGATAGTTTATGATTGCCCTACATTTAACATTGTAGATAAACATTGGCTCCTCCTCAATAAATATTATAAGTCACAGCGCGAAGATAACGTAGGTTCAATAAATGCAATAAATATTCTCCAATGTTTGCATATTAAGTCATATGTGAATCAGAGTTATAAAAATACATGTGACAATTAACACGTCATAGTAGAGGTGGCCGTCTACTATAGATATAAGACAGGTATAAAAAAGGGTACAGTAATGCCACAACCGGTTGGCTTATACCTACTTTAATGCAAACAGTGCAAACTGAAGTACTATTAAAACAAAATTTAGATCAAAACTATAAACGTCAGTTACGGGGCAAAGATTTAATAGTATGCCATATTTACGTAGTTGTATATTTTATGGAGACGGCAGTAAAATCTTAACTAACTAGAAAACATTGATAATCAACCAGTGCTCGTATGTCAAGGTTATTTTTACTGCATGAACCAGTAAAAATACTAACCACAAACTATTACGTCTACAGTGATTGTTATAGTTTGGACTAGATTTGATTAACAGTAAAATGGTCCAATTATATTATCATTGCCGTGCAATATTTTTATCTCTGTCTTAAATTATGTTTTTTTAAATATAATAAACTTGCTAATATATTTTGCAGTTCAAGTTTCGCAGTAGGTAAGTAAATGCTTAGTATCTCATCGTATATTTAATTTTACGCTAATACCTAAATTCATACGTAGGTACTAACAGAAACAACTCGGAATAAAATCTTATTTGCACTCTTTCTCAGATTTTAATTAACTTGAAATATCAATCCTTTGTTCAATTATTACAATAAATACGTGCTAATGCCGGAGGTAAGTGTAATTATACTTAAAATTAACATAATCTGAGTCAATGCATTAACCAAAAAAGAACCTTTGTTCGTCCTTAATAATTATTATAACTGAACACTTTGTGGTTCTGCTTAAAGGAAATAGAGACACTTTAGGTATTTAAATTATTCATAAACACTTGAATACCTACTTGAAATGAAGTAAATTAAATAAAGTGAAATATTCAAGAACAGTTTACGTAGATTGTCTGTAACTGAAAACTAACCATGAGTTTTTCAAGTCCTTGATTCCGGAGAAGGTGATGCTGTTAGAGCGATTAAGTTTCCTCCCGATTGTCCAGAACCGGATGCGGTTGTGGTTGTCATCCTCTCTGAATGGGTTCAGATGTTCGGGGTAGTCGTAGATCGAGATGGTCTTCCTGGGGCTCGCGGTCGCCGCCATCGCACTTTACATAACACGAGACCACTTCGTTGTTTATCTGTTATCACACTGAGTTATCACAGGCTGATAGTCCGTAGGTATGTTTTATCACAAAGATAATTGGGTTGTGTTTGTTTTGCGGTGACTCGGCCGGCCGGCGTTCGGAGTCGCGGCTGCCGGCGCACTGGCACTCCGCACGGTGTACGCTGCAGGCCGCACTTTCCCTGGCACTGCTGCGGCCACGCTACGCTACGCTGCGGCTCGAACACGCTCTACCGTAGCGTCTTTCAGATTGCGGAAACATCATCTGATTTTTTTATAAAGATCATTAATGAGATTTTTTTTTGAAATTCGTATGTTTGTTGTGCGCCGGAGACTATTTACTGTCTCGTATGAAATGACGTCATCTAGCGTGATGTTTAGTAAGCAACTGGTGAAATAAAAAATCCGAGAATCAAGGAAAAAGTTTAACAGTTATACTTATAATAAGAAGAATTTTGTTAAAGAGCAAAATGTAGTATAATTAAATGATTATCTAAAGATTGTACTTGACATTTAAGCATTATGTTTTTTAAAATTATTTTTGCTAAAATTAGGTTTGTATATGTGTTTATGAGCAGTTAGTTTCTCGTCCATAAACCTTGAACGTCAGGTTATAAAGATCTAATAATACTGCTAACGATTTGTGTAGTTACCAAAAATATGTTCACGAATAGTAAAATCTAGGTAGGTTAGGTGTAATATGCATAGGCGGTTCTCATTCTGAAGTGTTAGTTAAAAATTTAAACAAGTCTATCACGCGATACAAACCCGCCTAAATAACGAAAAACCCCCTCTGCGTTTCGTTCGTACCAAAATAAATAACTAAATTCTGATCGACTTTACTAATGGACAAGTCAGAGTAAACAAGTGACTATCGATCTTAGAAAGGAGCAAATATTTCAGGAGTTATTCTTTTGAACAGCTCGGTCATGATTAACAAGAATAAGAATTAGAGCACGATATGTTTGGAGTTCTTACAATAAATTTATAATTAACGGTGGCACGCTTCTAAAGGTTACTTTGAATATTATTAGATTTATTATTAGTCTAGGTATTAGAAAACAATACATACGTGGTTGATTAATTAAACAATGATGCTATTTTTACGTGGAATCTTCGTAGTTTAAAACCAAACTAGGAATAATAAGTTGGCAAACTGCCTAAAAATTAGTCACAATTGGTTTTTTGTTTCTTTGTTAAAACAACTTGTTATCCAACCTACTTAGAGCATACTCAGTAGCTTTTAATTGTTCAATGACTAATAAGGCTGTAAGTTCTGCGTTGTAACTAATTCTTAGTTAGGTACTTTCACTAACCGCGATCAATACAGAGGTACTCTACTTGTAGCTTGATACAAACAAACTAACCGAGTCGGCATAAGGACACTTAAACTTCGTTTTGATCAGAAGTAAAGAAAGTATAAACGACGAAGATATACTATTTTATAGATGGAAGGAGCTGCCTAAGATATCGATTAACTTATATTTCTACTAAGAGGCCCTGAACTAAGTTCAAGCCCGTATTATAGGCAATTAGGCATCACACGATGAACTTTGGGAGAACCTAGAAATTGGAGATACCTTACAAGTTAAGATACTGGGATTGTCTTTAACAAAGGTATGTTTTACCTAAATGTAAAACTACTGTCAGTTTTCTTTTCAACTAACTCTAACTTAGGTATTTGCACCCCTATTAAATATTTAAAGAAAATACAATTTAGCTACACATTTGTTTAGTCTCCTGATTGAAGCGGGCTGTACGTCGGTATCTTACAGTGTTGTTGCGACATCAATTGTCCGATATCGCCAATTCATCGACTGGGTCACCCGCTAATAGATGTTTATCGGCTTGCTCAATCATATTAAGCATATCAGGATATCAGACACAGAAGCGATAATGGCTACTTATATCTAAGTTAATATTTGTTTAGTTGACCTCTGCTTAAGTACCAAGTCGGTAGATACGAGCTAACATCACAAAACATACTTAGTTTGAAATGGTCAATTCAGACCTTAACTAAAATAAATATAGTAGGCAAAGTTTCAAAGAAAGAAAAGTACCAAATTGCAAGCGACAACTTGCACTAAATATAAAAATAAATGAATAGGTAAGTTAACAAATAGGTACCACTACATCCTAAGATCTAGGCTAAGAATGTACCGCAAATGATTATCTTTATTGTTTACTAACACCGTGCCAGGAATGGATTACCTCGTAAAATGAATGGAGCCCGTAGTCTCGGAGGAAGCAACGACTTATCTCGGACGCAGCAGAGGAAGCGCGAGCGCATGGCATTGAGCACCAATCACGTGGACAAGCTAAATGGCAAACGCTGCAAAATGATGAACACTTAATACTGTGATCTGAACATCATTAGCAGAGGAAAAGGATCAGGATGCAATGAAATGTAGCAGCATGATAATGATGGCTGGTTTTATTCTCCGTACCGGACGAGTACCTTAATGCTATGCTATTTAGATAGGTATTTCTCCATCTAAAATAAATTAAAATTTGCTAATTTCTTACGACGTTCTACCATGGAGGTCGATTTTCATTTGTCTGCCAGCGGCAACCTTGTAACGTTGCATTGACATGTCAAAGTAAATAAACAGTTTCCATAGGAACCATTCTGTTTGAAAGCAAGTGTTTGTTAGGGGAAAATAATATTAACGTATTTTATATTATTAAAGTGTTTTGGAGACATGACAAAATAGAATTTAGCAGAATTAAGTTTTCCTACCATGGCGGTCACTATGTCACCACCGGCGCTATCCGCCAGATATTTTTATGGGCTCAACACGGAGGTTCAGTAAGTTTTTCTTAAAGTAACTTTATTTTATATAATACAAGGTATGTTCTCAATATCACTCGTTTAGATCTGTCAACATATATACCTAGGAATAAAGTTATGGCTTTCAGCTTGCCAGTAAACTTAAACCTGCTACTTACGTATAGGGACTAAAAGTCTGTTATTGACAGGTACAATGCCCACTACCTATCAGAGGCAGAGATCATATACCCAGCAGGGGGCGTCATCGTCATCCACGACCACCTGCAAAAGAAGCAGAAGTTCATTCGGCTGCAGGACAAGAACAAGCCTATCAAGTCACTAGTACTGGCTCCTAACAAGTAAGCTTTTGTTAAATTCATTGGTGAAATGAAATTGATGATTCTATGAGGCCCATTTTTAATAGAGTGCGTGACTAAGAAGGCTATAAGACGAACGAAAAGCTGGTACACATCTTATCAAAAATGTATTCGATCAATAAAATGAGTTATTTGTTTTAAGCAGCCAAAAATAATTCCTATTCTATATAACAGGCGTTGGTTGGCGCTGAACGAAATCGCTGAAGAAGGTCAAAAACCTATAATAACAATCTATGATTTAACCACTTACAAACGACGTAAAATATTGACAGTGCCAGGGTTTGAACACACCACGTCAACTGAGTTCGCGTGTGTGCAGTTCACTTACGATTCCAAGTACTTAGTGGCCATCACGGGTGAGCCTGACTGGTATTTGTATTATTATAATTGGGATAAGGGCAAAGTGGAGAGCCATGCAAAAGCACAGAATCCGAATGGAACGGGACAAGTTGCCAGTGTAAGTTATTAAGAAGTTTTTATTATGGTACCTTTATAACCTTTATGATCGATGTTTTTTTTTAAAACCTAAACATGATTTTTATAGGTGCAATGTAACCCTACAGATACGACTCTCGTAGTCATTGCCGGCCCTCAAACCTTTCGTATAATGAATGTATCCGAGACCGTGTGGCGACAATGGGGATGGTGCAAGGCTGAAAATGTAAGTATTTCTGCTGTCTGGTTAACTTTTTAAACACTTATTTGCCCATGAAAAAAAAAACAAAAAAATTGTTACTCACTTTTTAGTCATTTTTATGATTCTGTAGGCTAGATAATACCTTCATAGTTTTATTTTGTTTCTGTTCTTTGATGTATAACCGTAACATTTAGAACACAAGTAAAACAAATACATTCGAGTACCTACACCTACTACTGCTACGTGAAACAATAAACAGTATCCTGTAAACATCCACACGTGTCACGTGAAGCGCATTAAAATTTCATGACAGCCTGAATTAGCCGTCGATTAGTCATCTATTTTATACTGTGCACGATCGTTTTGTAATGGTCCTTTGTAAACTTATATCAAGGAAATCAGTAAAGTTAAAGGAATATTATTTTAATAACGATAAATTTAGCGTTATCCAAGTAATCCTGGCGACAATCTAAAATCATCATAAATTATCTGTTCATCCTGTTGTTATATTTATCTATAGTCACATCCTGAACTAAATTTCTAATTTGTAAGCCAGGTTACTTACACATACCGTTACTGTTTGTTAATGCATTACCTCGCTAGATCTCTCTCTTATCACAGAGTCATTGTTTGCACTATTAATTACTGAGACTGGGCTGATGACCTGTGTGTGTAGAGTTCATGAAAATTCGCCAAAAGCTTATAATTGGTAGTAAACTGGTTACCTAGTAAACTAATTTGATTGATTCGCTAACTCGCAAAAGTAAGAAGTTTAAGCTGAATAAAAATACTTAAAACATGTGCACATTTTAGCATCGACCCCTTAAACTATGAGCAGCTTTCGTATTTTTTTAAATGTTGAATGCTCATAAACTGTGATGGAAACTGAAATGATTGCTGCATCTTTATCTATTGAAGTTGTCTTCTTCTTACGTCGGCAGATGTCGATAACATCAACCATGTGGCTGACAGCTGATAGGATTTTATTTGGCACTGACACCGGCATGATTATGATGGTAGAAAACGGTGAACTTCGGCAGAACTGCATCTTCAAAGCGAGAGAAGTCATAGAAATGTCATTGAAAAAGGTTGAACTCGAGTAAGTTTTAATATAACTCATTTTAATAAATGCGAAAATTTGTGAAAATGTGTGTTTGATACTCTTTCGCGACAAAACTTCTAAACTGTTTTAGATTAAATTTGGAATTTAGAAACTTTTGGATACTATAACCTGGAATAACTCATGGGACATTTTTTACCGCGGGAAAGTACTTAATTCCCAAGGTTAAGGCTGCCAAGGAAAAACAAGTATTTTATATGTCTGATACATAACTCAAATAGAATCGAGCCACCTACATAATCCCTTTTTCCATTTGCATAGAACTTGTAGGTAATCTCTGAAGGTAACCGAGGTAATACAAGTAAATATCGCAGTCGTTGTGATGGACTCTGAAAAGGTCACTTTGCTGGTAGGTATGACTTTGACTTACGTAGAATGATGTTCAGATCATAATCCTTAGGCAGTAGTAAAAAAACTATTATTGCCAAACAAAGATTATTTAAATTGACGCGCTTCAAAACTAAAGAGGATCTCCAACATGATATGACTAGCTAAATTGCAGTAGCAAATTGGTAAATCACACTAAGCATACGTAACACAAGAACGATTAGCTTCCCGAGTATTGTCTTGCGGCAAATTGGACGTAGGCGTTGGTTAGCCTCGATTGTATATCATAACAAAGCTATGTATTACACTGCATTACATTTTAAATTTAAAATGCTATAAGCTTATTTAACTTAAATATAAAGGTCCACGGCAGCAGAATGTAGGGTGACATGACAAAGCGGGATATAGTAGGTATAGGCATTGCAAATAGGTATACATATTTTTCTCAAAACTATTACAAAACACAGTTTTGAAAAAGTTTTGAAATTCGAGTAAGGTATAGGTACGCGATTAAGTTTTTACAATAGGTTAAAGTAAAAACATATAATATTATAATCAGTAAGATAATCAATTGTCATCTTTCTTTAGATAACAACTGGATCGAAACTACGTCATAACCTTTTTATTGCATACCCACAGCATTATTGCATAACTGAGGCAAGCCCTTAAATTCTTTATGACATGAATAACCTTTTAACCAGGATGCCAGTGGAAGAAAGTGACAAGCAGAGTTCCTCCAGCAAGCAAGCTTTAGGAGAGGCATCTTCTGAAACTTCATCCGTTGAGAGCGTCATATCACCCGTCACCAGCTTTGTCAACTTTCCCAGAGGTTAAGAACTTACCGAAACATGTTTGTAATTGTAATAAATGTCTAGATTAACACACAAAATTTGTGACCCTTACCGCATAATGAACTATGTAAATTGTCTACATATTTAATCAAACCATTCGTATACTAAATCCCCGGTCCCCATGACCAAAATTAGACCTAAGAAAAATCTAGTTTAACCTGGACTAGTTTATGCCAGTAATCGTAATTTCAATACAGGATTTGTCTACGCTTGCGGTCAAGGCTTCGTACACATGTTTGAAAAAGAAGGACCGCATACATGGAGAAAACGTAACTTGTTCCGAATATGCAGGAATTCATATAAGTAAGTGGGCACTTGCTCATTGTATTCTAGTTTTTACTTTTAGGAAAAACTGTAAATTTCACCATAATCAAGTCAAGAAATCCAAGGCAAGGAGAGGAAAAATACATTTTTTTTTTTTAAACAGTTCGTCAGGTTCTGTTTAAATCTTACGCTCGAAGCATTTCAACCTCTGCAACTAATTTCCAAATGTAGCAATGCGTAACAATTACCACTATTGTAAAATATTGTAAAAATAATCAACATAAAATAAAAAACGTTATTGCGATATCAATCATCAGGTAGAATCATCCTTTCCCTATACAAATCAGTAAACACCTCTTCCAGGCATACGCGCGAGTTTCCGATCTGGTCTCCGCTGGATGCCATCCAGCACATCGCGGTGGACCCCAACCAGGAGACGCTGCTCATCACCACGCTGAGGAAGCAGCTGTACCATGTCAAACTGTTTGGACAGCACATGCTGCAGGTAACAATGAATTTCACAATTTTATATCTACAGTAACCAGATAGGAAAGAATAACTATACCACCCTACATCATTCTATCGCCTACGGATTATAACATTATAATAATAATTCTGAATGCTTCATTTATTCCTCTACTATTCCTTAAACTCCTGATTTTATGGAGTGTATATGTTGTTTGTAATTTAAATGTTTGGCAATTTGTTTTAATAAATTCAACAAACTTTATTAAAGAAAACACACTTTATTAATCCAAAAATATGATCGACCATCGCCAAAATAAAATAAAATGATAATAATTATTACTAACCTTTGTTTCATATCTCACCTTGAACTAATAAGTTCATGCACTCGAAATAATCATTCCTAATTTGATGCATTAATCGTTAGTTTTCTTCTTTAGAATCCCGAGATCCACTTCACAGAGCTGGGCCCGGCCACGCACTACGGGCGCATCAACTCGCTGTCGATGTGCGCGTGGAAGCCCATCTTCATGACGAGCGGAGAAGAGGACAAGAGCATCCGGATCTGGAACTACATGACGGATGACATTGAGCTGATCAAGCTTTACCAGGAGGAGATACACTGCTTGTGTTTACATCCCACTGGTATGGATCTAGCTTCTTCTTGTATAGTAATAGCAGCTGCTTAATACGTCCCACTGTTGAGCACAGCCCTCTTCTCGGAGATATAGTCGAGATTATTTAACTGGGTGAGGTTGCGAAAAGTTGTTAAAGTTTTCAGTTTTAGATTATCATGATACACTTACTTATTTTATTTTCTATGTGAATTGTTGCGTGTTAAAATGTTGACGTTGTTCTCATAAATATTTGGCACATTTAAGGTGTGTTGTGACTCGATAAATTATTCCTAAGCATGCTCAAGTTTGTGCAACTTTTTTTATTTTAGTTTACTTTTTTAGTTGTAGAAGCTATGGGGCCCTTAAATCGGAAATTTTATTATATAAATCTTCGCAGGTTTATTCGCAGTGGTGGGCTTCTCAGACAAGCTTCGTTTCATGGTGGTTCTGATAGATGATTTCGAAGTGATGCGGGAGTTTCCCATCAGGAACTGTCATCTGGCGAAGTTTAGTACCAATGGGCATTTGTTTGGCGCGGTTAAAGGACAAGTCATACAGATATTCTCTTCTGTCTCATTTAATAATGTCTACAACTTGAAGGGTCATAATGGTAAGGTAAGATTGATGATTATACTAATCTTAATACAAAAAGTTATCTAACAGATATCGCTGTTAATCTCGGAATTGAATTGCACACTCTTTATTGTATCATAGTAGTCGTAAGAGGTAACTAAGAAAGTAACTAAACTAAATTTGTGCAAAAGCGCGACTAGTGTTGTCCTGCCACTTTTTTTAATACGAACCCTGCCCAGCAGAGAAATAATTTATTGCTGAAATCAAGTTTATCTTATGTTTATTTTTATACCTACGAGTACCATCACCAGCTTCAATCAGCAAAATTGCTGTAGCTTCTGAAAATACGTTTTACACTGACGTCTACGAGTACATCTAAAACCTCTTGTTCTAGATAACTTCTCTCTCCTGGTCAGCCAGCGACTTGATATTAGTATCTTGCGGCACAGAAGGCGCCGTGTACGAGTGGTCCATGTCGAGTGGACAACGAATAGGGGAAGTTATACTAAAGACTAACGCGTTTCATGCTTGCTCTGTTAGCAGGTTAGTTTATTGTTGAAGAATTACTTTTGCAATAACAAAAATGTTAGACTTGAGTTACCCATCGCATATAAAGTTAATATTGTTGAGCAATGATCAGTCCAGATACTTTAAATGCCAGCCTACAATTAGCCTTTAAATCTGAACACTAAAATTATCGTAATTGATTCCAAAAAGGTTTTATTTAATTACTAAACTACTGTAATTATTATATTTAAAAATAGTTGTCATAATCTATCAAGTTTAACTGAACAACAGGTCCCGCAAATACGGAATAAGTTCATTAGATGTAATTAGAAATCTCTTATCCAATTCAGATTGAAAATATCTATTTTTATTTCTTGATAAATAATGATTCTATGACTGAGTAGGTAACGACTATACAAGTAAAATGTTATCATTGAACTTGATTAGAATACAATGGTTCGAGCAAACAGTGTACCCGCTAAATGACCTAAACGGTTGGTCCGATGCGAACGTACAAAATCTACTATTCAGACTACCTATACATTAAAACCAAACAAAGGGTAAAGAAAAGAAATAGTTTGCTGTCCTGAGATAGTTACCCAATGTCTTTATATTTTAGTGTAGGCAAAACCACATACGCCGTAGGAAGCGACGGTGAAATTAAAGAAATCGGCGGCAACAGTATCCGACGAAATCTGGGTTTGATCGGATGCTCGTTGGACAACATAGTTCTGTCTCGTTCTGATCTCATGCTCTTCATCACTGGAGGCGATGGAGGCGTCACCACTGTACAATTGCCTTTACTAGACAAAGCAGTGTTCAATGAATTCCACATGCATAACAAGAAAGTGGTCAAAATAGCTCTATCCTACGATGATACGACTTTGGTGTCGGTAGCTGGAGATTCCTCGATATGTATCTGGAGGCTGACTAACGCAGACGGTCGAGCTATAGCTTTAGACAAA
The DNA here is from genome assembly GCA_916618145.1 of Emmelina monodactyla. Lineage (NCBI taxonomy): Eukaryota > Metazoa > Arthropoda > Insecta > Lepidoptera > Pterophoridae > Emmelina > Emmelina monodactyla. The sequence goes on from OU745303.1 coordinate 6,259,106, forward strand.
GATTTCGCCTACTCTAAGGAGATCTTGATCAGTAAGAGGGATTTGAAGGAGAAGGTCAACAATATTCTGGTATGTTTATCTGGTGGTTAGGATGTTCTAAGTTTATTTTCGTTATCTATTTTACAAGTGTCCGCCCGCGACTCCGTACGCGTGGAGGTCGGTTTCCCGTGGGAATGAAAAGTTTTCCCCCGGTAAAAAGTACCCTATATGTTAATCTGATGTATAAGCTATATTACTGTAAAGTTTCATCAAAATCAGTCCAGTATTTTTTACCTGAAAGAGTAACTAACATCCATCCATCCATCCATCCATACATCCTCACAAACTTTCACATTTATAATATTAGTAGGATTACTCAAATTTAATATTGTTTTTAGTTGCTGAGCACAAGAATGAGTGAACTCGAGACTGAACATTCGTACCAACTGCGGCAGGCTGAGGCTTCTCATGCTGAGAAACTGAAGGAAGTTCATGAAAGCTATTGCTCTGCCATCGAAGAGTTAAAGGAAAAGAATGAGGTGAAACCAACGTTTTGTACTTTTACGGCTAATTGTTTAACATTTCTATGAAGCAATTAAACTTAATGATATGTTTTTCAATAGACCATGGATAATGATCACACACACGAAATCGGAATGATACAACAAGACATCGCCAAAATGAGATCAGGTCATGAAAGGACACTACAAGCTTTGGAGGCGGATTTTAATGTTAAACTAATCAACGAATATGATAGATACCAGGTAAATTCATACAGCTAGGGTTGAGGTTATTCCTAATTAAATGACTTTTCTAATATAATTTACTAGCTTTTACCCGCGCGGCTTCGCACGCGTTAAATTCGGAGTTAAACTCCTTTCTCTGTTCTATGTAATTATACATGTAAACCTTTCTCTGGAATCACTCTATCTATTAAAAAACCGCATCAAAATCCGTTGCGTAGTTTAAAAAGATTTAAGCATACATAGGGACAGAGAAAAAGACTTTGTTTTATACCATATTTCTAGAGTCTTGAAGACAAGACAGCAAGGATGAGAAGGGATTATGAAGAAAGGTTGGAAAATCTAGCGCAGAGTAAACGTGAGGCACTGCGGGAGCTAACCAAGTCTTTCGATTTGCAACTAGAAGAAAGGGATATGTTACTGCAAGAGGTAAATTTTAGTTCATCCAGTTTAATATTAGTAGTTACCTACTACCACTAAGGCATGAATAAAAAAATATCTGTGAATGCATGAGAGTCAGAAGCTTGGAGTTATATTTTCGGTGTAATTAGGTAGTTCAAGACTAATCATATTAAAAGATACTTTTAACTAACATTAGTTAAAAGTATCAGAGTTATTTATTGGAAAAATGTTGGTATATTTTTTAAATTCATTAATAACTTTTACCTCAATAGTTGCAAGAGCAAGCTGAAATGGAGAAACGCGAACACGAGACAATAAAGGCTTCCATTGAGGAAGATGCCGACAGAGAAATCATAGAAATACGAACCGCGTATGAAGCTCAGCTTAAAGAAGAAAAAGACGCAAACGTTCGACTGAAGGGAGAGACGGGGCTCATGAAGAAGAAACTGATCAGCGCTAATAAGGAGATCGACGAGTTCAAACATCAAGTGCTGCAACTCAAGGGTAAGCTATGAGATTTTTAGAAGATTCCTGACAACTACAAAAAGTACAGCCCAAAAAAAAATGTATTAGAAGCAACCACTTTGGAACTCAAGAAAGATATTATACCTAGAATACCAACAACAATTATAGATCGTCATTCTTTTTGAAGATTAGATATTAAATTTTTATATTATGTTGTTCTACTTATCGACAAACATATCCTCATTTTCAGCTGAACATAATCAATTCCAAAAAGTTATTCAGTCGCTAGAAAAAGATGTGGCCGATTTGAAAAAAGAAATTTTAGAGCGAGATAGTTCTATTCAAGACAAGGAACAAAAAATATACGAACTCAAGAAGAAAAAACAAGAATTGGAGAAATACAAGTTTGTGCTTAACTTCAAAATTACAGAATTGAAAAACCAAGTGAGTTATAATCTATATACGTATTAAAACATTTGAGTATTTAGCAAAATTAAAATGGTTAAATACTCAAAGATTAAAACAGGGCAGGAAACAATATTAAGGAAATTATAGTCGACTTTACAACTTTTGTTATCAATTTCTAACCATTTATCACTCATCCTATCTTTAAATGATTTCAATTAAGAATTTTCATCGATATTTTCCTTATAACGCCTAGTTATTAGATATAGATAGATTTTTACGATTTTGCTCAGATTAAACCCAAAATGAAAATTATTCGAGAGCTGAAAGCTCAAATTGACGACATGGAAAACGAAGAACTTAAATTGATGGATACAAAATATGAATTGGGTACGACATATTGAAAGAACCTCTACCGATTCACATATTTCCGTTCCTTAGTACCATAGAGTGGGTTACCTTAAAACACGAAAAAAGTTACAGCTGCTATAAATTTTGTTTTTACGACAGATCGACCCATTAGAACGCGAAATAAAAGAGAAAAAGTTGCGGGTCCTAGAATTGGAGGTTTCATTGGAAACTCTACTTAAACAGAAGGCGTTCCGCGGTAAATTCAACGATCAGTTGTAATTTTTTTCACTAACTGTAGCAAGCTGCAACGTTTTTACCACATGATTGAGTTAGAAATTAGAAACACTTTGTAGAATATAGAATTATCCACTGTAGGCACTTTGCAGCACTGAGATATAGGTAGTTTAGGTATCATCGTTGCTTTCATATCACATAACAAGTAGGTAGTTTCATATTGTTATGTGTAGTTATTGCTACCACTTTCTCACACACATAACACTATGTTTAAAATAAAAGTATATCGGTTTTACTGAATTTAGTCCAAATCATTGTAAAATTGCATGAAATGGCTGAAGACTAGTCTATACGTAGATAATGTTAGCAAAATTTTACGCTAGCAGGACTAATATCGCTTTTTGTCTTATATTATTGTTGAGTAAGTGATAGCAATCGTTTAGTTTAGATTTTAGCAACTTGGATTCGATACCTTATGACCATGGAGAGTTTTTGTTTGAAAATTAGTTATCACAATTTCAAATGCAAGTATGTAATTGGTTTACGTCTCTCTACGAGTAGAATATCTGAGTTTTAGCAGTCGAGATAATAGTAAATATACTTAAAAATGTTTCAGAGTTGAAAATAACGCAACTTTTGGAGAAAGTGAGCTCTGCAAAGAAGGATTTCCTGCTGGAAGCTGATAGAAACGTGACGTTGAAAAATACTTTGAAGAAAATTAAGATCGATCTACATAACATGACAGCCAACTTCCAAGATCCGATGAAGTTGAAACTTAATGTCAAGGTACAATACCATAGCGCTACTGAACCTGTGTTTTATAGATAACATTAAATCGAGAACACTGTTTAGACGGACGATACCAAATCCTTACTATTACGATTACCTACTGCTTCTTCTTTTCTTTTTCGTGTAATGAATAGGCTTTGCAGTACCAGAGTTTTTGGGAATCATTTTTAGTCACCTGATACTCAGACTGCTATATCAAATACGGTCACACTGATATTTCTTTTTTTTCAGGCACTATTCCACAAATACGTTGAGGACGTGGAATTCGTTCGCGCCCGTCTCGCTGAAGATGAAGCGGTTCGAGAGTTCAACCGGCAGAGGGAACACCTGGAGAAGCAGGTCGCCAGCCTCAAGTCCCAGCTGGCCAAGTCTTTGGGAGGGTCCAAGGCTGACATCGGGAAGATTATGGATGTAAGTATTATTTTGTAGAATTTTCCAAGTTACTTTATGTTTTAAGGCAACACCTGTATAAGGGCGGCCGCAGACACACGGTTTCCTGATTAGGTTTCCTGATCCGGAATTCAGATTTGGAAACCTGAATACTCAATTTTAATCGCTCTAAGGGCGAACAAAATGTTAGTAGATTGACAACTCTTAAGTAAACAAGGCATAGAGGATCGACGTTATGTTATGTGTCGCTAACACCATAGCGACATTACTTATATGATGTTAGGGAACCACTTGGGGTTCAAACCGTTCAAAGGTAAAAAAGATCCTAGAGATTGATTGTTATGTTTTCTGCAATTATCTTAGTTAAGGTTAAATAAAATTAAATGTATTTACTGGATCGAAAGTTATAAAAAAATACAGTTATCGCTAAAAAACAAACGTGTGTGATGGTGCCCTTAAATATACACATAGTTGTATTGTAGGCAGTGAAAGTATAGGCGCTGCAAAAATAGAAAAACAATGTAGCAAATATTGTACATAATTAAAATTAACCTTACCGCAATAACTTACTTTTTTATGAGGGAAGCTAGCAAACGAGTATGCGGGTCACGTGATGGTTAGTGATCACCGCCGCCCATATACACCCACAATCACAAATGTATTGAGGGTGCGTTGCTAGCCTTTGAAAAAATTGGGCACCGGATATCGCACTCACCGAACGAAACGCAGAAACATCGTCCCTACTTCACGTCGGTTCTCGGTGCGACGGTGGTATTTCACCGGTCGAATCAGCCCATTAATCGCTGTAAACAGAGCCTACAGCTAGACTCTACCACTCTAAAACAACAGCTTCCATTCCCCCAGGAGAACTGCACCCTCCTGACCGAGATCAACAACCTGCGCTCGGAGCTGAAGTCGAGCCGCACGCGCTGCTTCCAGATGGAGTCCATCCTGGGGCTGTCGGCGCGCTACGTGCCGCCCGCCACCGCGCGCGACCGGCTGCGGCACGTCACCGAGGACCGCGAAAAGCTGGACACGCAGCACAGGGAGGCGCTCCAGGTGATAGTCGGAGTAGGAAGCGTTTGTTGTAGACTTGTTTATAAGCCAACGATAAGCGCTACGTGCCGCCCGCCACCGCGCGCGACCGGCTGCGGCACGTCACCGAGGACCGCGAGAAGCTGGACACGCAGCACAGGGAGGCGCTCGAGGTGATAGTCGGAGTAGGAAGCGTTTGTTGTAGACTTGTTTATAAGCCAACGATAAGCGCTACGTGCCGCCCGCCACCGCGCGCGACCGGCTGCGGCACGTCACCGAGGACCGCGAGAAGCTGGACACGCAGCACAGGGAGGCGCTCGAGGTGATAGTCGGAGTAGGAAGCGTTTGTTGTAGACTTGTTTATAAGCCAACGATAAGCGCTACGTGCCGCCCGCCACCGCGCGCGACCGGCTGCGGCACGTCACCGAGGACCGCGAGAAGCTGGACACGCAGCACAGGGAGGCGCTCGAGGTGATAGTCGGAGTAGGAAGCGTTTGTTGTAGACTTGTTTATAAGCCAACGATTAGGCAACGATTTTTTTTATGAGACTTTATAGACGTCTTTAAGGGAGGGATCATATATTTTTTATACAGGGTTATTTCTTATTAGCGCATCACCTCTTGTAGGCAGCTTTTCTACATCAATCCCAACAACATTGAACCAATGTGTAATAAAAATTACTATTTTTAAAAATTTTAGTTTTTCCACACAAATTTATTTGGTGCCTTTGAACGGTCAAATACTCTACGCGCACGCAACTGGCGTGGCCGGCGTGCGGGCGACGGGGGGGGGGGGTGAAGCTAGTTTAGTACCTCTTACAAAATACAGAGTTATAAATAACAGAGCGCGCAAATTTGTTTTTGTCTTTTTGTTTTTGTGTTAATTACCTATCAAGTTTTGCAAAGAGTCGTAGAACAAATGTTATTGGGATTGATGTAGGGAAGCAAGAGGTGATGCGCTAATTAAAAATAACCCTGTATAGTTGTAAATTTGGTAGGTACTGGCTTACCTTCTTAGTTTACCGGAACCGCTACCTAATAAAAGTAAAAGCCAGTAGTTTTATTTTATTTTAATCCAACAATTATTTTTTGTAACTCTTAAACATTTCGTTCCCGGTAACCCTATAACGTATCTTCTATTTGGGTTGCAGTGTATAAAAAAATTGGGATAAAAAAATTGGGATAAAAAAATGTGGCATTGAGTCTTAGTGTTACTTATCGGTAATTTTTTGACCTAATGTGTAACAGTGTTACATAAAATTAAGATAAAGGAATAAAGGATTTTTCCGCGGTAAAAAGTGCCCAATGTGTTCTTCTGATGTATAACCTATATTACTGTAGAGTTTTATCCAAATGCGTCCAGTAGTTTTTACGTGAAAGAGTAACAAACATCTATCCATACATACTCACAAACACGATTATAATATTAGTAGAAAGTAGGATTTACTACCTCTTTTAACAATAAACTCTGATTTTTGGTTATACAGAAGCAGGAGACAATAATCAATGCTTTGCAAGAAGAGAACGCGCGCCTGCAAGGAATCATCCGCTGCGACGAGAGCCACGACGAGCCGCGCGGCGACGCCGTGATGGGCTTCCTGCGTCTGCGCACCAAACCAGACGACAATCACCAAAATTAACTAACGCTATAACACGTGTCGCAGAAACTAAGGCGTGTGGGGATTGGCCGGTTTCTACTATGTAGGGATTAATTTAGGTGTCTTACGATAGTTGACGGTCAAAGTTAAATCGTCGAAATGAGGGCTCTTGCAAGTGCTTAATTGATTGAAGGTGTTATAAAATGTCAACTTGGAACTCATTACATTAATGACAACTTTGAACTTTCTTTTACTGTATATTTGGATTATGAAATAAATATCTAATATCTAGTTGCTTTTCTTATTATAGTAGTATAGTTTTTTGGGCAGTGGCGAAAATCCGTAAACAGCATTTTTCTTGTATGTACAATTCTGTAACATGCCTGTCTGAAAACTGGGGCTGATTTTTCAATCGAGGGATAAATTATATTCAACAGATATATTTAGTATATTATAAATTCTTTGCAATTTTACAATTTATAAACAGGGTGTCATACATTTTATACGACAAACTGAATTGCAAACTTTAAGCTTTCTTTCATTTGTCAATTCTGTTTGTCGTACAAGTTATGGGAAACCCCGTATTGATATTTCGAATATTTTTTTTTAAACGAATTTATCTGACAGTTGAAAAATTCTTCACATCGTGAAATAAAAATTCGGAATATTTTAATGTGTTTATTTCGAATGCCACGTGCATTATTAAGGTTTACCCCATAACATAAAGTTCAACATAATCAAAACAACCATTCAGTTACATCATTGCCCTCACCTTGCAGAATCCATTTCCAAATAAATACTAAACCTAAATTACTGTAACCGAAATTATAAAAGTAAAAAGAAAAATGCTTATAATCTGCCCAGCCTTACTTGGTGGGTGTTAACTTATATTGTAACTGACTATACAAAGCAATATAGTATAAACTATTATTTAAATAAATTGTATTTAAAGGACGAAGGGGATAATAGCTTTGCGTCCTTTGGGGTAGTCAGGGAATTCCTTCTTGTAGTTGCGATGTTTGCCGATGGCCCACACCGCCATCTGGTAGAAGCCGGCCGCAGCAAACAACCCCGCTGAAAAAGATATCGATTTTTATACAAAACTTATACGGCCAAACTATGACGTCTATTAACCATTGACGTCTTGTTTTATCTATTTCTAGTAGTAACCTTTATCTATTTTTTCTGATTTTTTATGAATTATGACAGATAGGTGTCGGTATGACATTTAGAGTAACATGTAGATTAATCGTCACAAACAAAACAAGCTGCATGCGAAATCGAGGTTTTTATTAACTATAGTAGTAGTAATTTCAGAACAGCAAAGCCTAATTTTTAAATAATAAGATTACGTGAATTTTCAATACAATTGATTTTGGTAACCTTGAATTGCGGCTTTACATTAAACCAATGCTTAATTTTAATTTAATGAAATTCTAAGATCAAGTAAACAATTATTAGAATTAAAAATTACATCAGCATACACAGAAAACCTGAAATCCATGCACCTGTTCCATGCATCAACCGTTTTCCAATCTAACATTAAAATACAAGAAATTACATTTCAAATGTTTTAATTTAAATGTAAATCAGTTGAAAATGCAACTTACATGCAGTTAGAAGTTATTAATAAACCACATTTCAATCAAGTTCAGCATTGGGGTTATCATTAACTGGTAAGCAACTGTGAAGGTGAATCTTAATAATTACGTACATTTTGAGTGTAATTTTAGCCGAATTGTTCACGAAACATTGAATTTTAGCCAACTAAGGTCTGTTTGCTCTTTTTACTCCTCCTTAATTGGTTAGTGGATTTTAATGAGGTTTTTGCCATCTTTTAGGTGTTTTTTCACTAAAATTTATAAATAACTGATCTGGTGAACTTATACCAAAAAAACAATAAGGAAATGTTTTTTTTTACTTCTAGCAACTTAACTTTGTTTCGAAATTTGTTAAGAAAATAAATATTAAAATATTCTAAACTGAAGGTAACCACATAAAAAATTGTTTTAGGAGGAGTAAGTGGACAAAAATATAATTATAATGAAATGATAATAATTAACAGGTACTATTTAATAAAGATTTAAACCCACCATGCTGAACTTATCATATAAACTGCTTAGTTAATGACTAGTTAAAAACAAGTTTGACTACATTACAGTGGCATTTGAAGGTACCTACTTATTGTCACGTAAATAATAATGACCTTAAACACACATTGTTACTTATTTGGACATTAATTAGCACAATTTAATATTCACATACTTGCCCTCAGCATTAAATAAATACTAACTCATGTTTTTGTCTATATTCCTTACTGAACCTATAAATTGTTGATGAGAAACTTGTTTTGATGTTTTGTACTAAACATGTTTTTTTTGAGGTTCTTACCTGGAAGACATTTAGTCATGACAGTGAAGAACAGCCACGAGCCAACTTCATATGTGTAATTTGGGCAGGAGACGAAGTTGAAGAGTGCTGAGAAGGGGTTGCCATCGGGGATCGGAATGCGGCGAACCTTGGTGCCTGGAGGGCGCAGGTTCTTCAACAAAATGTGGATGCTCAGATTACCGAGCTCACACAACTGAAAAATACAAAAAATAACCCTGTTTACACAAATTTTCAACTAAATCTTTTACTTTATTAACAAACTAGTGGCCGCCCGCGACTCCGTTCGCGTGGAAGTCGGATTCCCGTGGGAATGAGAAGTTTTCCCGCGGTGAAAGATAGACATATGCTGTTGTGGGATATCTTATACATAAAATTCTCGTGTTACAATGTTCGTTCCCGTACTGCTCCGAAACGGCTTCACCTATTCTCATTAAATTTTGTTAGCATGTTGAGTAGGTCTGAGAATCATCCAACATAAATTTTTCATACCCCTAAGTGATAAGGGTAGTCCAACACCAACATTTTTTTCAAATTTGGCAAAAAAACCTTTGCGGGTTCAGCTAGTTTTTTATTATATAATTTTAAGGAGATTTTTTTTGTCATACATGATTTCTGTTAAGCTTTAACCATTAAGGTTGCACACGCGACGGAAGCTCAAAAAATGGAGTAACTTCTCCCGTTTTCCGAATATTTCCCTTCACTGCTCTGCTCCTATTGATTGTAGCATGATGAAAAGTATACTATAACCAGCTCAGGAGTATGAAAAATAATTGAACCAAGTTGCATTAAAATCCTTTCTTAATATAATGGTTATACAGACAGACAGACAGACAAAAATTTTACTGATTGCATTTTTGGCATCAGTATTAATCCCAAATCACCCCCTGATAGTTATATTGGAAATATATTTCATGTACAGAATTGACCTCTCTACAGATTTATTATAAGTATAGATTAAAGTGTAACAAGTGTACATTTAACACACATTTTACATAGCTCCTACAAGATTCTTTAAAAATAAAGCCAAGGTTAATGAGCAGGTGTTGCATTACTAATGTCTTATAAATGCAATTTAAAATTAATACTTATTTATCATTCAATACATTTTTAGCATTATCTGGTTGAAAGAGTGAACATCATCAAGTTCCATAAGAGATTACACTTTATTGAATGACTTACAGTGAAACCGGCCAATCCAATATAGTACCATGTGGTGCACGGTGGAGTGTAGAGAGGATGATTCACATGGTATGCAACATATAAGGTGAACAGCCAGTAGTAGGAGCAATTCTTGAACAAGTTCCTAAGAGGCATAGTGCCATGAGAAAACCGATGAACAAATAATGTCTCAAGGATTCGCTTGGCATAATGTATTGACCAACAGATTGCTGCTACGCTGCAACATTGAAATAAATATTTATTATTAGTAAATAATATATAAAGTTATAAAATCACAACAGAAAATCACTTACGTAGCTACATCTCCAGGTACAGTATTTTGAGCCCCATACAAAATCCAAGGTCGCTGGTATACCCACAAGTACACAAATAATGGGCCTGCATACTCAGCTAAAAACACATTCTTCCAAGATATTTGCGGGCCAAGATCTTTTACATACAGCTTTGATCCATTTTGAACCTTTAATGTCTTTAGTGTATCCTCTTCTTTTAATGTTTTACCCTTAGATTCTAACTTGATGGCTTGGCGATCAGGATAGAGAGTCTTTTTCAAGTTCCTATGGATTTTTTCTTTTACGTCTTGAATAGTAGAATCTTCAGTAACTTCGATCTTTCCAATAGGTTTTGACCCTGAGGCGTTCAGGATTTCAATCTAAAATAAATTTCGATAACTCTGGTAATTAATTAACTGTCTTTTGGTAATAATTAAGTCTATTTTACAAAATAAATTTGAAATAATTTACCTCCATAGCGAAGGTGTAGATTTTTAAACAATCCGTAAGTTTGTTCTCGCCTTACTACTCGATGTAAAGGAAGCAAAGTTCAACTTCACGTTCGTGTAATTACGTAGGCAAAAGGTAACGACACGACAACTCACACGCTCCCGTCACTAAAGAAATTAAAATTCAAGTATTTGCTTTAAAATTTCCATTCGACATAAAAATCGGCAATCGGCACCTCACTGTTCAGAAACTTGTTTTCAATGACTGAATGAAATACCAATGGCAATGGCGTTGTCGTGGAAAGCTATACGATTACGTATGCCTACTGCAGAAAAAAATATGGCGGCTCTTTTGACGCTGAAATAGCTACCTATACTATATTATACAACTATCGGCTAACTAAGCTGTTAGGGTAAGGAAAAATAGTAATAACTTATAAAATTTAACTTCATAACGACCTATGAGGCGCAGCGGTAAATATACCGTGTAAAGTGGATGGTTCCAGGTTCGAACCCCGGGTCGGGTTAATTTCATTAAAACGGTTTTTCGTCATTGGCTCGGCTCTGGGTTACTGGCTACGTTCTCCCTTAGTCCTTTGTATGGTACCTGTAACACAAGTGCTTAATGCGCTTAAGAATTGGGCCCATATTGGGCCACATAATTGGTCTGTTACTTTAAAGAGTTTATTATTATTATTTTTGTTTAGTATTTTATTTTTTCTCGGATTTAAGTTTTACAAAAAATTACTTAATCTTTACACGAGATAGATATTTGACTCATCTTTATCGGTATTTTGGTTTGCATGGCCTAAAAACAAACTATATAGGCGTATCCAAACCCCCCAAAATTCTAAGTCATGTTAAAACTTGAAAGATGACTTTTGACATTGACTGTCGGATCAAACGTCTGTCCGTCTGCTGTTTTGTATTGCATGTGTGTGCGGGTGTTTGCGAAAGTGTGTGTAAATTAGGGTTGGTAATTTTGCTTATGAAACCGGTATTATCATTTAGCCGCCGAACTCAATATTCTACTACAGTTAAAACCTTGGTTATTGTAAACTGCTAGTTTAATTATTTGTGACGTGTTTCTGTCATTGTAATATAAACAGCTATCTATGGTAGGTTTATTGAGACGCAAAAACATGGATGATGGTTACAATAGTAGTCACAAATAACAAGGCGTTAGTAGCATATTGAGTTTGGCCGTTAGCCTCTTAAAGTTAGTTTGGTACCTTAGATACTTTATAAAAAAAAACAGATTGACGTCCAAAAAAAAACCTCGTTTATACAGCCCTTTGGTTTGAAGCCCGCGATTATAAGAAAAACATCCAAAAATTTAATTCGGTTCTTACTTAAGCAATAATGCTATTTTACTATGGTAATTGCATATTCAACGAGGGGTTTTCAAAAAAAAAACATTTAAATTCGCTAGATGGCGTTGAACAAACTATGTACGCAGGTGTTACCTTAAAAAAAGGAAAAGGATAGAAAAAAACAAAGTATTTTTTTCTCTAGCAATACCAATGTCGGTTTTGATTTGATTTGAATTTGAATAGAAGGTAAATAAACCTTTTTGTTTGTAGAATTAAACAAAAAATGACATAATATACATAATAATAATAAATCTTCAGACTGACACACCAACTGTATGGCCCTAAACTAAGGAAAGCTGGTACTATAGGTACCACACAATGGACTAGGGAACCCAGTTACACCCAGACACGAGTCAATTTCGAAAAACTATTTTGACGAAATTGCTTATCTAACTGGTCTCTTACCTAAAAGTGACTTATTAACTAATGGCTTTTTTCAAATACAGCAATATTTGTAGGTACAGTAAGCAAAATAGGTGGAAAATTTTTAGTTTTTTAAAAAATGGCGTTTATTTATTAAAATATCCAGAGGGGATTTTTTTTTATTATTTTTCTGGTGACCCTTGTGACCACCCCTACCACCCCAGCTACGTAACCTTTTGGGACACCCTGTATATACCGCTCTGTATATATATCGTCTGTGGTGCAGCGGTATATATATGTCGCAGCGCGGGTGTCTTTTCTAAAGGCCAGAATGTTTAAGATCTCAATTGTGGGCGTAGAAGGCAGCAAACAGTAACTTAAAGCATAATCTATACTAGTATTATAAAGCTGAAGAGTTTGTTTGTTTGTTTGTTTGTGATAATCTCAGGAACTACTGGTTCGAATTTAAAAATTCTTTTTGTGTTGAATAGACCATTTATCGAGGCAGGCTTAAGACTATATAACATCACGCTGCAACTATAAGAAGCGAAGAAATAATGGAAAATGTGAAAAAAACGGGGAAAATTATTCATCCTTGAGGGCTTCCATTGCGTATGAAAGAATTAAGGGAACTTTTTACCGCGGGAAAACTTCGCATTCCCACGGGAAACCGACTTCTACGCGAACGGAGTCGCGAGCGGCCACTAGTGAAAGAATATAGGAACAATCTTTTAACTACTTTGAGTCAATAATTGGATAAAACTGATTCAACTGTATTGAAGTGACCTGCCTCACTATCATAAGGAACGACAAGGGTATTTGAAATAATAAAGAAACAGTTTAACTCTGTTTAAATTAACCGGATTCATAAAGACAGCTACGATCTGTCTGACATATTGTATGGAAAAGAAACCGGTGAACAAACTCCACACTGCCTTTATCACAATTTAAAATACAAAGGAACGTTATTAAACCTGCCATTACATTACTTAACAGAATCTAGCAACTAGTTCACATGAATAAAGGATACAAAGATACTTAGCTTTCGTATTGACGACTTCCGATCCAGCAATAGAATACAAAACTGTTAAACTTAGGCAATAACTTAATTTAAAATCATTTAACAAATTGAATGTGGTAAAGACGACTGCTCCTGGCCGATTCCCGCGCTATTCTGTCTTGACAGGATTTCCTCCGCGCACGCGCCGGATATCATGTTTCTTGGTTAGGCTTGGCCTTTGCATTTTACAAAGTTTCTCATGAAAATAAGATAGATGGCGTTCTTTAGTTTCATTTAATGTCCACCGACTCCGACATATATGTGTTTGTTTTGTAGGATGACGCTTACACGCTGTCTATGTTGTGTACATATTTATCCGTGGATTTCTTTGGTTATTTCTGATTACTTTGGACTCATCTATTATTCTTTATTATTTATATTTAATCCTTTTACTTTTTTAAAGGCCCACCTGCGTACTTAGTTTGATCAGCGCCATCTAGCGAATTAGTATGAACTATATTATTATGATTATTTTTGAAAACCGCTCATTAGATGTCCAAAAACTGCCCTTGTTGTTTTTATTTTAAGTTTATAGAGGTTAATGTAGTTTTTCAATAGTGTGGTTGACATAGAAAAAAGAGATATTTGATACCGGTATTACTGCTGCTGGTTGGTAACATAAAATTTTAAATTTTAAAAATTCCTAAGTTGTCACTGTCTAGTTGACTTATATTGCGTGGACAGAAAGGCAGATGCGTTCTATGTACAGTTTTTCTAGTTTCGGTTTGGATTTTTATTCTAGTTATTTTTTAACTAATGCCATAAACCTTGCATGTTATATTGTAATGACCGATGATAAAAAAATACATATATATGTTGTGATTGTTTTAATTCTTTAGTGCCTAATCAAACTCTTGAAGGGTGAAAGAACGCATTCATTACATTTATTTTTGTGTGTGTGGTAATCTGTAAAATTTTGCCTGTGTGCTATAGATACTTTAGCAGTGTGTGTAGCAATGTGTAAAAATACATGTTGTCACAATGTTCGTAAACCTGCCCGTCGATGTGTTTGTGTTTTATGGCGATTTAGGAACAGTGATACCTATTTTTCAATAAACATTTAATATTCTTTTAAAAAAGCATTGAATATTCAAAATTCAGATAACATAATGCGTTCGGTTGTAGAAATAGGGGCTAGTGTCCCAGCATTTCTTGGAAAACTGTGGAAATTGGTCAATGACAATGAGACAAATCATTTGATTTCATGGAGTCCTGTGAGTTATTTATTGTTGTAATAATGTTATTTTATGAATATTTACCCTAATTGAGTACGCTATGTGCAGTCCGAAGTTAAAATTTCACCGTAAATTACAATTAAAATGGCATTTATTGCGTTCAGATTGACAGCCAACTTTGATAAATAAATAGTTTTGAGTCACGTTTTCTTCCATGCTCTCGAGCTACTTGCGGCATATTACGATAGATTGCTTGTATGATTTAAAACTTGAGCACTTCATTAAATGCATAGGAATCAGTCTGACTGTCTGTACATTTGTAAAAGTGAATGGAACCTACTTTCAGAAAACCCTTTGGCACCCTCATAGCTTCAATATAAGGGTTTAATATTGCGTAAAATTTAGTACTTATTTGTCTCTAAGAAATGCAAATCATATTGGTTAGTGTAATAAATGAGTAAGTTATGAAACTTAGATTGATATTGGTTCTGTATTTACTCACCTTAAATACTATTTTGGCAGACTACAACCCTTTTGAAAGTGATATGTATTCCATTTTTTTAAACATTATCAGATATAATCACCATAATTTAATAACAAGATTGAAAATTGGAATAAGGCTTGGCTTAGAGTTTTTGCTGTAGTATTACAATGTTAATAAAACCTTTTTAAATATCATAAATAAGACATAATTTAGGTAGGTATAAAAAAAATCTTTATAAAATAATATACATACATACAAACATTTTATTTTATGTATATTTTATAAAATATATTAAAATATGGGTTGTTACCAACCATCATATACTATCTAGATCTGTAGCTATCTAGATGGTTTTTCTTTTATTTTGTGGAAAATAATTATTTTATGTAAAGCTCTGTTTGTGGTGGCATTGCCTGTTGGAACTTGTTTACTGTTTGAAGAATATTATGTTAGGCAGTATTAAATAAGGTGTAATAAGAAATATTAACATACATTTTTTATATTGAAAGAAGACAAACTCACTGTTCACAAGTCTTGGATTATTAACTTCCTATCTTTCACTGCAGTTCTATTTGCAACCTATCATAAGAATTATTGAAAACACACCAGTTTATTTTTGTTTTCATATCTGGTCTTACTTGTTAATAATAAATTGGAATGCCAAAACTCTATGCAAGCTATAAAATAAGGCCCTTTTTAAGATTTTTCAATAGCCAAAATTATGATTTTAATGTATGTAACTTTACTTTCCTTAGCCCTAAGTGTGCTAATATGAAACTCTTATTATAAATATCTTTAAAACTATAAAAAAAATAGTAATTTTTATCTAAATTTGTATTTTGTTTGTAGGGAGGGAAGACATTTGTGATAAAAAATCAAGCAGACTTTGCCAGAGAGCTTTTACCTCTTTATTATAAACACAACAATATGGCTAGTTTTATCCGGCAATTAAATATGTATGGGTTCCACAAGATAACCTCTGTAGAAAACGGTGGATTAAGATATGAAAAGGATGAAATAGAATTTTCGCACCCATGTTTCATGAAAGGACATGCATATTTGTTAGAGCACATAAAACGGAAAATAGCAAACCCAAAGTCTATAGTTACAAGTGGAGAGAGTGGAGAGAAAATACTTTTAAAGCCAGAGTTGATGAACAAGGTTCTGGCAGATGTAAAACAAATGAAAGGCAAACAAGAGAACCTTGATGCCAAGTTTAGTGCCATGAAGCAGGAAAATGAGGCATTGTGGCGTGAAGTGGCGATACTGCGACAGAAGCACATCAAACAACAGCAGATTGTCAATAATGTAAGCTCACACATAACATTGGTGTTAGGTTTACATGAACTAGCTTTTAAAACCATGTTCTGTTTCAGCTAATACAATTCCTGATGTCACTTGTGCAACCCACTAGAACAGCTACTGCTAATGCAGCCAATGTTGGTGTCAAGAGGCCCTACCAGCTAATGATTAACAGTGCTGCACACAATGGGACTGATGGATATCCTGGTAGGCTGAAAAATATTAAATTGGACAAGGAACAGCTTATGGAAGATATAAATGAAGATAATTTGGTATGTTTTCTTTATTTTAAAATTTGGTGGTCAAGTCAGTAACATTGGATTAACATTTAATATATTTTAGGAGGATGGGCCAACAATTCACGAGTTGGCGCACGATGATATTCTTCAAAATGAAGTATCCGTAGATGCCCTGAATCCCATGCAATACGTTACTGTAGAACAGAGCAATGGCCGGGAGCCGTCGGGAAGCCCCCAAGATCCCTCCACCTTGCAGTACCATGTCACCATGGAAGATGGTGAAGATACTGAAGGTATGTATACAATATACACTGTCCTTAAGGTCATTTCACACAGTTGTACAACTTTTTTTATTAATCCAGGTGGCGTCCGAATACTGTATCCTGTTGTACAAAATAATAAGCTGCTTATTACAACAGAGCCTGTTGTAACGTCGCCGTCGCCTACCACACCATCACTGGATCCTCCTACAATAGACGAATTAGTAAAAATCGTGCAACCAGCGTCGTCGGGCAGCAGTAAATCTAAACTTCGTCGTAACGCAGTCAATCCTACTGTCGTTTCTTCTCCGAAAAATGTATTGACGTCCAACTTCAGTACATTAAACACCGCGGCAGACTTCAAGCTCCCCGCAGAGATATTCGCTAGCGATGATTCCGTCAGCGACGCTGGTATTGCGCACACGGAAGAGATACAAAACGTCCTGAATGATACCCTGCTATCAGCTGAGCCTACGTCTTCTAAGGACAGGCTACTTGGAGGCATCAATATCAAAATTGAACCTACAGAATATAACAGAACGACGAAGAAGGCAAAGAAGGCGAACGGCAACGTTAACTTGAACCTTGCTGACATTAAGACTGAGCTACAGGATGAGCTGGACTGGAACAACATGACTCTTGCTACCGTGAACAATAACTTGAACAAATACCAGACTGTGTAAGTACTCATAAACTCTAATTTAGCTTGTAACATATGTATATCAATTTTCCCTAAAACATCTCAATGTCTTTTGCCTAGTTCCTCATGGTTTCTAGCTGAGTATTTTCCCACTATTATTATTTATGCATTAGGTGTTTAATATTCAGGAATAGGAGAGATAACAACGACCGAAATCGAGAGGATAATTTATCTCCCTTCTTTGGAACAACATTGAACAAGTATGTGTACTAAAATACAATTATTCTGAATAACAAACGTTACAGAAATGGCCTACTATAAATATTTATTGATGTCTCATTTTGTATAAGTAAGGTAACTTTTGTAAAATACCTAATTTTGCTCTGAATTAATATGTCTTTGCACTTACGCAACAGCTTTCGATAAGTATATATCAGACCAGTGAATTTAAAAACAACTCCTGCAAAAAATACAATTTACCTAATAAACTAAGGTTGAGTTAAAAATAAACTGTCAGGTGGGGGAATTATTCTGTTAAACAAATTTCGTGTTCGTGATCTTATTTTCTGTCAATTTATGAATATAAGTTTATGTAAAATTGTTACGACTTCACCGTTTTTTGTGTTAACATTCATCATATGCTTGTTCCCTTTTTTGTAACACATATAGTAGGTATAGTTTGATGACTCATACACGAAATGTTTTGGATTTGTCTTTACACCTCTTATCAAAATTGAGTATATAAACAAAATTTGTTGTACTATTGAACTTAAAAGATTATAATTGAAATACGATCTTAGCTCTAATCAACGTAAACTTGGCTAGGTGTAATTTTAAGTTTAATTTATCAAGAGTATTGTGTTTCAGGAGCGACATTGACTGTCATTTGGATACTATGCAGACAGACCTGGATTCATTACGGGAGCTACTCAGAGGCGACAGTTATTCTCTCGATACGAATACCTTATTAGGGGTGAGTCTTTTATAGTTATTTAGTGAAAAACTACGTGGAGCAGTTTTATTTCGTTGTTTTTAGGTTTCGCCTCTGTTGGTTCGTAATTTTCGCGGGCTGTCGTTTGTTAGTGTGTGTGTGGTGGCGCGGCTCGGTCACTCACACTGGCGCGTTGTGATGTAAACATCTACGTTTTTGTGCGCGGCATGTTGGCACCTCCACTCGAGTCACGTTGCAGGCAACGTGTAGAGACCGCGTGTCACGTCACGCGTCGCTCTCACTATCGCCGCTCACACACACTGAGACAATGCTTCGTATACACACCGAAACGTTTGTATGTAGGCGACTCAATTTATAAAGCGGTGAGTTTGTTTGTGCCCCTTGTTGTGACTGAATTCTTCAATAACAAACTACAAGTTTGTGATATTTATAGGTACTTACTTACCTTCAGCAATCCGTAACCGTAGTTTTGATAGCTTTTAAGATACACACATGCTATATCTATACACCTACATATAAAGTATCTACATGCATATTTGCATAATTCATTGTTATCGATTTTCAGCATTTAGTAGGTACATATCTATAAAGATGGGAATTTCCCACGTATATGATCGCGATAACATATATAGGATAGGATTTTTTTGCCAATTTCCAAATATTAGGCTTTTACTTAAATGCTCCGTTGTCCGTAGAGTCTGAATGCCGGCGGCAACTATCCACCTTCGATGTCTGTCGCCATTCCTTCCTGTCACCATACAAGAACTGATAATGTAATAATACATACCTTCAACTACGTACATATTCTAATAGACGTGTGTTACATTGTACCTAATTAGTACACACCTTTATTAATTTGTAGTTTACGTATTTACCCCAAAACTTAACTCTGGTGGATGGCTTATGATCGGTAGATGGTATCTTAGGACATCTAAGCGACAATGTACGCCTTGTTTTGTAAGTGTATTTTTGACGGTTAATTGTATCTGTTTTCTCTAATTTCAGCTGTTCAACAACGAGGATCCTTTCTACGGGCTGTCATACAATGGGGACGAGCGCGCGAAGTCAACAAACGCCGGTAAGTTTTAAACAATGGTTTGAATTAATTATCCGCCAATCATAAAAAGTTAATCGTCGAGCTTTGAGAATGGTTAACAACTCAGGTTTCTGAGTAAACGCTCCAAAAGGCGAGTTACATAATAAAGTGTCACCTTGAACTGTGCAGCGGTCAAGGTGATCTCTCCGCGTCACACCCGAGACGAGGCTCTGCAACTTCTCTGCTTAGATTTGGTTTACAATCTTCAAATTTATGTTATTGTAGATACAACAAAACAATATCCGATGCTCGATTTCGATTGGCTGATCAATAGCACCGACCCATCGCCCGCAAACTAATTACCTACAACTTTGCAAGATAGGTGCTAAGCTGGCCGTGTGTTACTAACACATGGCATTTGGATACTATTGGTAAAGGATTCAATAGAAATTCGGCCTGAGATAGCGAGTGAAACGCCATCATCAGAAACGTGGACTTGTGTGACAATTTATTTGTCAAAACTATGTACTGACATTGAATTTATATGTTCTCACCACAATGAGACTGTTTCGGGACTGTTATTGTATAATGAAAAGAAGGGATCACGAACATATGTGTTAGATATTCGTATAAACTTTACGGTATATTATGTCATATTGATGTACATTTATATAATGTAGTCTAAGCTTGTTTGTTATTTTTTGTTGTGCAATATGTTGTTTGGTGGAGGATATATAATGGGGTAGTCATACTAAAGTACAAGCATCTTTCTTCTAGTTATTGTTAGTGCTTCGTCTCAAGATAATAACCTAAGATTTGATAAGGAGTTGATAACCTGACTTACGTGTTTGCTATTGCTTGTACTAATGATCGTAATTGTGTTAATTAAAGCCAAGAAGCAGAAAGGTGAGATTTCAAACGTTTGCGGCGACGACGGTCGCACGGCGCCCGCGCTGTTTTCTGAGGACGACGGTAGTACTTATTGATTTATGTTGCTACTGTTGGTCTACCCCAATTCTTTTACACTTTATATGGATTGCTATTTTTTTTTTAATAAAATCGTAAAGGATAGTTAGTAGTAGTATCTAAAGGAATTCTGCTTTTCGCCTTTCTTTTTAAACAATGCAAACTGTATGATGTTTATGCAGTTTCATATTGATTTTTAGGGTATTTAGTAATTGCGTACAATATTTTATTTAGTGATAAAGCGACACATACTTGCATGAATAGAGACAGAAATAATTAATCCGTAGATATTTCCCTTGTGAATACGTGATCTTTTTTATTTCAATTTCTAATATTTGGTATATTTGACGTTCGGGTCATATATTTTGAAGGTGTAAATACACTAGGTAAGTTATTGCCCGACTGCCAAATGCACCCTGTTTGTTGTTGCATTTAACTGTAGAGTTCGGGGTATGAAGGACTACCTCATTTTTATTATTTCTTAATTGTACAGTCGTATTAAGCTTTGTAGGTTAGTTGATTTTGCGTGTATTAAATATATGTACCTTTATTTAAGTAATATAAGTATGTTATGTAAAGTAGAATTAACATGTTGCAAATATTGCAATATCATTTATGTTTAACTGAGAAAAGTCATGACGTATGTCAGTGTGTATTTATCGATCGGAATTTAACCGGTAACTTTTTGGGTGAATTTCAGCTGAAGGAAGTCAGCTAATCTCGTATACAGGAAATATTCCAGACTTTGAGGACATAGATGTGGATTTGGAGGGGGATAATTCTCAGGAGGCTCTGTCTCCTATCCCGGGGTCCAGCCTGAACACTCCGCAAGTGCAGGTCTCGTCGCCTTCGTTCAGCTTGAGGCCGTGAGTGCGGAGACCACGCCATCACGAGAAGAAACGCGCATCAAGAACATGGTGACGTTCAATAGACTCTCCTAGTTTATAAGGATAGAACTCACACTCTATCAATATTATGACTTCTTATGTTACACTCTGAGCGGTTCGTTTTTAAGTTGTATTTAATTACGTAGTTTAAGTAAGCTGTATGTTATGGTATAGTAAATGTACAGTTATTATTGTCCGAACGGGCTTAAAGATTTTAATATTTTTAAAGATACCTCGATACTGACAGTGATCAGGTTTGTGTGTATATTGTATTGTTATATTCGTTAAAGCATTTTGTAAACTTATTTGTAAAAAGATTGGCTAACAAATTTCTGTACAATTTGTACATACCTCTACATGTATCTAAAATTTGTATATTATTATGTTAAACGTTATCGGTCGTGGAGTTGGGTTTGTACAGTGAAAAAAAAACATTAGGTGCCTATAAAGTAGGAAAACGATTGTATAAATATATAAAATAACTTTATTAGGTAACTTTATAAAACTTTACCACATGAAAAATGTGAGTTAAATTATTTCGGTACAAAATTATTGTTACATTCTAAGGTTACCAACAGGTTTGATAGCAATATGAATTGCGTGTTTTTATACATATAGACAATACTATTAATTAATAAGTTGAGTTTATGTATCCATCTTCAATAAATGAACACTTATTATTTTAGAATAACAATATTGCATTTGCCATTTTTTGCAGCCACAAAATTTTGTTGCCAAAGTAAACTCATTTTTTACTATCATGGACCTTAAATAAAAAAAACAGATATTGTTTGGCTAGAATATATTATTTTTATTAATTTTTAGGTTTGGTGTAATGTTGAAATGTTATGATAGAAATTGCTTGTTTTACAAACTCACAAATAAGGCTCAATATGTATGACATTTTTTTCGTTATAAATAATAGTTTTTCATGAAATAGCATAGGGAGCGAGAGATGATGCATTGTAAAAACCATTTCATTAAAGTATGAACAAAAAGCTACGATAAAGTATGTGTAAGTGTACGTGTACCTATAACATTATTATAAATTCATAAGCTATTTTTAAATAAATGTTTAAAACAAATTTCATTTTTTTTTCTAAAACCTTTTTATTATTAACTAGATAAATAAAACGCAAGTTTATATTGGCTAGAAGTTTTTTATGACTTACAAGTTCTTATTAAAAACATTAATAAAAAGAAAATACTAAGAAGGTACAGAGTTACAAATTTTCTGTTTTAGATTTAACTGCTCTATGCCTTTATTCCCGTTGTGTCACACCCATTTGTGTAACACTGTTACACATCGGTAAAATAAATGTAACACTGTGACTCAATGACACTTTTTTTTTAATATACACTGTTGCAACCCAAGTACATAGATACGTTATAGGGTTACCGGGAACGAAATGTTTGAGTTACAAAAAATAATTGTTGGATTAAAATAAAATTACTGATCACACCACCTACATATTAATCTACAGTTGTGTCCAACATAAAGTACAGCTTTGTAGTGTTTTTGCGATCGTTAAATATGGTGTTGGTGTGTAATTAGATTACTTAACCTCCACCTTGCTTGTGTCAGAAACATAGGGCGTTAAAATATGCTAGTAGTTGACGCGACGAAATCGTCACACAATGAATCCATATTATATATGTATCTACTTATTACTAATAAAATGAAAATCACATTGATAATTAAAAACTAATAAAGCGTCCATTTTTGTCTTGCACTTCAAATAAATAAAAAAATATATGGTTAGGTATTAATGTTTTACTAATAATTACTTTTTTCATTTTTTACAACTTAGTATAATAATACAAGCATTTCATTTTAATTACTGATTGATTAGGTATGATTTATTCATCATTTGAATGTCATTTTAATAAATATATATTTTCTATTTTAATTCCTTTTGAGAGTTCTCATTCATTTTTATTTACAACTTACCATGAAATTAACTAAATTGCACTAAAAATGTTATTTTAAAGCTTTGATTATATTTTGCAAATAAAATAAAATTTGCTAGTGTAAGCGAAGTTTTCTCAACAAGTTTGGTAAAAATGTGTGACCGGCGGATCTATTTCTAACACCATCAGTTGTGTATGGTCCTGGTTTTGACATCAAAACGGTATGCAAGGTAGGAAGACAGCCAATACTGCAGGCCAGCTCTGGAGACATATTACGGCACCCTTGCACGTCCAGATACTTAAGTTTTTCACAATAGTCCCGCACTGCTTCTAATGTCTTGTCTGTCAGTTGATTGCAGCCCTGAAATTGTAAATTTTTGAATTGTGAAACTCAGAAATCATAACAATCTTGCGCATTGCAATTATTTATCAATGAAAATATAAGATAATAATTTATCAATAAAAATAAATATTCAGTAAATAATAAAAATCATTATGCCTAGTTTTATAAATTACTGAAAGCTTTCTTTTCCTTACTTCATTAGGGAAGTCGATTTTAAATACTTTATTTTTATATTAATTAATTTCAGCTTACCCTCAGTTCCAAATGTTGCAGTCTCTTTACATTTTTTACAATTTCAATGACAGCATCATCCTTTAGATTATAACAATCAATTAGATTAAGATACTCAATACTTGGGCAATTTTTGACTAGATTTTCCATGCCTTCATGTGTAATCTGTTGGCATTTGCTCAAATTCAAGCTATTCAGCTCTTTGAACTTAAAAGCATAAATTAAGCTTACATCAGTGATTTTATTACATCCACTGATATCTAATTCTCTTAGAGATTTAAGGCGAGCCAAAGAGTACCCAGTAAAAGAATCAATGGAGATTTTCTTGCACATTGACATTACTTCATTTTTTCTTCGTGCATCTTTCACAATTTCCTCCTCAGCTCTAGACCCAAGATGAATCTTGGGATATGCTGATGCAGTGGAGTAGTTTGACATGATGGGTGCTTCTTCATCAGTCTCTGTTTCCACTTTGCCCATGCCAGTTAAACCTGCATCGGTAACTTTATCACAATTACTCATTCGTAAAACTTTTAAATGGACCTGATTTTTAAAAATAACTTGAATTGATGCATCAGTTACTGCATTGAAGCAATAACTTATATCAAGAACAGTCAACTTAAGATGTTTTTCTGATAATGATATAAGGCCTGTCTGATCCAAGTTCAAAGAATGGAGGTCAAATTCTTGTAAAACATTATTTTTCTTTAAACAAAAGCCTTTTTCTATTCCTGCTTTTGTAATTAAATCACACTCAGATATATTTAAGTATTTCAGTTTTTTGAGTTTTCTTAGTTCGGTTATACCAAGATCAGTAACATATGTACATCTCTGAATGTTAAGATGCTCCAGGTTAACTAAGTTTTTACAAATATGTACAAGAGACTGATCTGTGACTCGAGAACACATTCCTATATCTAATTCCTTCAAGCTAGTTTGATGTGAAGTTAATGCTCGTATACCACCGTTGGTTAATTGGTCACATGCATGCAGCTTTAAGGTCTCTAGCTGTAAGTTATTTACTTCTGAGAGGTACATCAATGCTGTTCCATCAATTAGAGTGTTTGAGAATAGTAGCTGCTTTATGTACTTGGCGTGATATACTATAAATTGTAAAAGGAAATAAAAGGTCAAGACACTTTCTGAAGGGTTTTCGAAGATGTTAGTACCCATAGGATAAAACTTTTTGACCAATCCTTGATGAAACTGCAGTGAGCAGGCAGACAAATTAATGTGCTCTAATTCTGGGGCAGATATTAAAAATCTATTAACCAATGAATCTGTCAGGTATTGGTTTTCTGATAAGTCTAAAGACTTTAAGTTTTCAAGAGTGTCTGTTAGCAACCCTTCTGTCTTCCCTTCTAACAATCTTCCAGACATGAAAAGCTCTCTGCAATTAATTATATTTAAAGACTCTAAGTTC
Source organism: Emmelina monodactyla (assembly GCA_916618145.1). Lineage (NCBI taxonomy): Eukaryota > Metazoa > Arthropoda > Insecta > Lepidoptera > Pterophoridae > Emmelina > Emmelina monodactyla. The sequence continues at coordinate 6,284,432 of OU745303.1, forward strand.
TTGCATTTCTGCAACATGTAAACAAATACTTTTTCACAAATATCACAGTTCTGTAGAGTTAAACTCTTTACATTATTTCCCATTTTATCCCAAAATTCATTCAGCTTGGCTGTTATTTCTACTTCATGAAAATAGTAATTATTAAATAAAATACATGAGTTTTCAAATGTTTGAATAGGAGAAGTTTCTTCATTCAAGTTTGTTTTGTAGAACACAGCCATTTTATTTTTCACGAAGCATTTTTCATTAGCAGCAAGATACCAAGAGCGACAAGTTTCGCTTGCTGACTTCCTGTCTGATTTCGGTAAATATTTGAAGATGTGAACTAATATCTGTGAACCGTGAGTTAACACGTAAAAAAGTGAAGTGAGAAAACATCACGTGAAAAGTTACGAACAAAGAAACATCAGGAAGTAAATTCTATTAGAAATATGAATTCTCTGGTGTTGATTTTACTCTTTATTCATGAAAGAAAAGCAAAAGTATAATTACCTCAAAAGGTAGGTCCATTTTTGAAACAGAATTAAATACTTATTCCCATTAAAACATTTAAACACAATTTTAAATCGAGCGCAGAACCTTTAATTATTTACATGTCAATGTCAAACAAAATCTTTTTTTCATTCGTGGCAGTGACATTGACATCTGAAGGTAGTATATGTATAGGCGCGTTCTGAGCCTATGTGTAAAACAACCGTTTCATTTTTACCCTAGCTCCAAGCTTCACGATTAAAAATAAAACGCGAATTTTTTTAAATTACATATCGCCGACGTAGAGTCTATAAATAATCACCGACTTTTTAGCCATTTTTGTTTTATTGAGCAATAATTCATTGTTGAATTTAAAAACATGCTGACAAAAAAAATATGATTTTACACGTTTCCGCAACTTGAAAAGTTTTTTAAAATATTGCTTGAACATTAGGCTATTTGACAATGTGTAAAATAAAATGTTAATTACTGTTATCAGTATGTATTATGAGTTTAAAAATGGATATTTGGTAACGTAAGTTAAATATAATAATTATATTATTTTTAAATCCATTAATTAAAATGAATATTTCTAAGCCTTTTCCACGTGACACAAAACGCTCCTGATTGGTCGGGTTTATGATGTCGTCACTTGCACGTAAGTAAACAAACATCAGTCGCCTACGTATACGCCTACTTGTGTTATTAGCTTTCAAACTGTTTTGATAAGATGTTCCATTGATTTCGTGTAATTTATTTGTTTATTTTCCAAATTCTGTCAAGCATGGACAACGATTTTGTGAAAGCAGACAGTAGAAACCTGCCCAGAGTCGACGCAATCATGGTCGGATTATTTTTCAAAAATAATTCCGATTTCTATGCTTCGGAGCTTAAAAATGTGAAAACAGCAAAGTAAGTATAACAACACTTTATTAGAACTTAATTGTATAATAAGAAAGTGAAATAATGATGAACTTGCACAGTGAGCAAGAACTTTTATAGGTTATGTTGATGTTATGATGAATATAAACGATATTTTGTTTTTTTTCAGGTCTGCAAGAGAATCGTATGGAGATGATGCCATTGAATATGTGCAATTGCGTCGCAAGTCACAGTAATTGCACAATGAAGTGTAAGATTTGTCCTAAACACAAGGTGAAGAGTGGCTCTTACAACATTACAATGGTGATAGACAAAAGAAAGGGTGTAATAGTTATATGTTGGTGCTTGGACTGTGCAGCTTCAGCTGGTGGCTGTAAACATGCAGTGGCATTTCTCATGTGGACCCATCATCACACAGAGGAGCCTTCTTGTACTAAGGTGGAATGTTTTTGGGAACCCAAGACTCTGTAAAGTAGGCACAACATTAAACTATGTGACTGTAGATCAGTTGTGCATAAAGCTCCAAAATAAACTAACACAAGCCTCTTCACAGAGTTTATACAGGAAGCAAAAAAAGGAAAATTGCTAACTGTGAACTGTTAAAATATTAACCCGAGTTTAACACAGTGATGTCAAAACAGTTTTCTTTGTGTAATTTGATGTTATTGTAGTGTATTGTATTGTATTATAGTACTATTATTTCATAGTGTTACATCACAGTATCTACCTAATTGATGATTGTTAGGTAAGCCATAAGTTATTTTTAATGTTTAATGAAGATTAAATAAAAATAAAATTCAGACAATGGTTTTGAATGGTTTTATTTGATAAATTACACATATCCCCAAATATAAATAGAATGTAAAACAGTCAGTGATTGGATAGTTATTGGTTTAAATCCTACTAATATTATAAATGTGAAAGTTTTTGAGTATGTATGGATGTTTGCTACTCTTTCACATAAAAACTACTGGACGGATTTGGATGAAACTTTGCAGTAATATAGGTTATACATCAGAATAACACATAGGGTGATTTTTACCGCGGGAAAACATCTTATTCCCACGGTAAACCGACTTCCACGCGAACGTAGTCGCGGGCAGCCACTAGTAGTTCTATACATGTATAAAACTCCTAACAGGTGGACTGCAGCACAACTCATTTTTATAGTTGTGCTGCAGTCCACAGTACAGGAGCATTGAATGCAATATGCAAGACCATTAAAACAATAAACTATTTTTGGATTAGTCATAATAATGTCAGTCTTGAGTCCCATTTTAAATGATATATATTAGTTTATTTAGAAGTAATTAACTATATTTAATCAGAGAGTTTTGAATAGTTGCAGAGGATTTAATATTTTTTTTTGCCAAAATAGGGTAAAAATACCCTAATCTGGCAACACTCCAGGCATGTGACGTCACAGACTCCGCCATACTGCCAAAGTAGCGTTTTCGCGCGCTTTTCAAATATTGAATGTTTAATTTGATATTTTTCAGCAGATTTGTACCAGAATAAAAAATAACAAATTTTCCAGGGTTCCTTAAGATCTACCAAATAATAAAAACTGGTTTTTGAAAACTTGTCAAATAGCCTATTCAGGATAAATGCTCAAAAAGAAAAAAAATGAAAAATATTTTAATTAGTAAGTTTAGGTCCAAATAATAAATTCAGTCAATACACTTAAAGTGAATATAATTTGGTGAATAAATGGTTCGAAAAAAATAATGTTTGTTTAGCAGTTATATATTATTAAATCACGCTTATAGGTTTTAAGCTAATTCTTGCGAAGATGCGGACTAAAAACTAATCTATTATTTGTAGTTTCCCAAAAAATCCTGTTGCCATTCCAATAAAATTTTGATCGCCTGCGGATAATTTTCGAGTTCCTTAACAGAAGTGTAATTTGTTCAGAACACTAGACTTATAGAAACTTTAAAAAAATCATAAAAATAAAAAATAAATTTTGAAGAAGGAAGCAATTCCATCTATAAAAAAATGCGAAACGGTATGTTTTAAAATCCCAACCTCCTAATATTATAAATATGAAAGTTTCGATGTTAAAATGTTTGGATATTGGTACAATCAAACAAAATTGGTTTTTTGGAATAAATTTTGAACAAAGACAGATTATAACCCAGAATAACACACCAGCTAATTAAATTTAAACTAAAACGTTAAGTAATTGTTTAATTTACAATAAACATTTTTTCATCAAAAGAGAGTGCGCTACCTGTAGAAGTTATAGTCAACGCATGTAAAGTTGCGGGTATTTTAATAGATAAGAATAAACTTAAAATAATAACAGGTGTGTATTGAACTCGGTTAGTTACCTCGTTTACCCTCTAAATAATTTTAAGATTTAAATATTCTTTAATGATTGCAGATTGCACATTTATAATAGAATAGGCTTAAACATGACCACAGCACGCGTTGGAAAATGGCTATGCTAACTAAAATTAGGAATACTAAATATAATCATGGAAAAATACCTACACAAACATTCGTCTATCGTCTCTATAAGTAAAACGAAACCAAAAAAATGCGTCCGTTGTATTTATATTATTCTTATCCATTTTAAAAACCAATAATCTTTGGAATAGTCCTGTATTCAAATTGTAGTCAACCTACTATTATCTAGTAATTCATCAATTCAACACCTAACTATTTTTAAAAATATGAGTGTTTTCTGATTAAATTCTATCAATGCAAAAGTGTTTAATTTTATATAAATTTACCTACTTATTTAGTTTGTTGTATGTCGTGAAGTTAAAGATAAACCGAAACGAACTAAAAGTGACACAAAATGTGCTCTTTTATCGTATGGCGTGGGTATTTTAGAATTAAAAAATACAGTCACCTAGCCATCTTCATTCGTTCCTAAAAATACCTACTCATTCATTCATCCATTAATTCTTTTTGCCACATCCCATACTTTCCCCGTTGTCCACAAAAAAATCCTAAAAAATATGTTCCTACGACTGAGGTCTTGTCATCTCCATTGGTTAAATACTGAAAGAGTGTAGGTATATCACCACTGCGCTGTGCCACAGAGCTTGCCAAAGTCAATTTTATTTAAACGGTAACCAATACAATATTAAACCTAGATTAAAAATAAAATCATGATAGGATAAATTATTGAAGAATAGTTAACAATATCTAAGAGTTGGGTACGTAACGCCGCGTTCCAAGCACACAGATCGGTGCTTTAAATAAACTTTATTTTATAGTTTCTTTACGAATAAAGTCTCAATATCGTTAGTACTTTAGAAACTTTGATAATTAATAGTAGGACGTTATAACGTTTTTGTTATGTATTTTTATATACCTACTTACTTACTTAATTAAAATTAACACTTACTTCAGAAAACAGTATTTTACTAGATTTTTGTCTTACGAGTAGGTACTTTACTTTGTTTTACAAGAAAAACATCTTCGGAATGTGCGGAAAAGGAGTTTGCGCTCTCGAACCGACACACAACATAGCCACTTGTTGGGCGCCAGTTCCCGTGAAAAGCGCGGGCAAGCACCCGCGTCTGTTGCCGCGCCATCTTGGAAAACTTTTTTAATACACGTGTGGTCTTAAATTACTGGATAAAAAATATGATGATTCAGTGAGTGAACCGGAGAAGAATGTCCCGAAGAAAACAAGCAAAGCCGCGATCCTTAAAACGTAAGTTTATTTGAATTATGAGGTTTTTAGTCAGATAATTAGTTTTATAGAGTCAAATCGGTTTTTTTTTCTTTTATTATTTACCTTCCTTATATTATTTTCCGACTAAAAGTACCAACTAATAAAAAACTTACGAATATTAGCCAGAAAAAAAATTAAGAATTTCGGACAAATAATGAAGTCGAATTCTTTTGAAATATCTATTTCCAAAATAAGTTTTGCTGTTTAACTTTACTAAGTTAGTACTTAGGTACAACGAACATACTTAGTATTGTATGTGTTCCAGCCAGATGGGCTGACGGTTTGAGGAACACTCCTAAAACGACTACCTACCTAATTGGTGTAGGTACTTATACCTACTTGATGATTATTTCAAAATGCTACTTAATAATAGCTTATCTTTTTTAGTACAGACAAATCAGGTAAACAGATCCAATATCTATTTGGGAATATTTTGAACCCATCAAGTCGCTATTCCTGTTCTATGGTGTCAATTTTCCTACGTGTAAAAATTAATAGTATTGAGTTAGGAAAGCGCCGCAAACAAGGTTGATGGACGCGTCGCCGCCGCGGCCTAATATCCACGTTTTATCAGTGACTCAGTTTTCCCAGCTAAATTGTACTGAACCTAGACTAAGCACGGGATAAACCTAGTCTAAATCACAGGTTTCAGTTGCCAGCCTAATGGGAGGCCGAGATTAGGTGGGAAGGTGATAGATGATCGGGTGATCGACGGGCGGGCGTTAAATCATAGATACCAAAACTTTACTTTGTAATTTGAAACTACGTACTTAGTTTGATAAACTCTAATGTTATGTTTTTTTTAAATAAACTAATCTGCTTATCGTCCTGCTAAACAACATTTAAAACTACCCTATAGATACGTATTAGATAGTTGGGGTGTAAGTGGAGTTAAGATATAAATGCCTATTAAATAAAGTAGCAAACATTTCTAAATACCAACTAGAGACACATGAGTGTTGTTTGTAGAACAAGCAACTGTAATATTGTTGAGTTTAGTATCGATCTGGCTGTAGGTACTTACTTTCGTAATGTCTCCCTAGAGGAAAGGTTGCGAGTCGCTCAGCCTCTGGGATTCGTGTGTATATCTACGTAGACTAATGAAAGTATGAGCCTCTCTAAGGTATACCAGTATACCAGTACAGTGGTAGAAGAAGCAATTTAGATAGAGTTAGCTGTAGGTATACCAAACTTTATTTATGTGGCTGCCTTGGCTGCTTTTAATTCCTTTTAGTATTACATAAGTAAGGAGAACCATTATGGTATTATTTTCTTACGAAAAATTATTAAAGTACCTACTTAGGTACCATAGACTTTTTTTGTCTACCCTAAAAACGAATATTAACTGACGCAAAAGCTTTAAATCGGACGTAATTGTAAGCCTTTGAAGAGGGTACAGTCAGTGTGGCTTAGGATGTCAACTTTTTTGTGAATGTCACATCCCATAAACGTGGGTGGGGTTGCAAAAATGATCGGAGTAATAGGACGTTCCTCACACCTGAATATGGTAAACACAATTAAAACTACGAAAAGTAGATATTGCGAATAACCCTGAACTTTTAAGTAAACTTGGCCGAATCTAATCTAAATGGTAAATGAAAACCCACGTGAATCCTAGGCTATCTATTTCGCCTCTACCGTACCTTGGGAATAAATGATGCCTTCAGGTACTAGATGACGTACAATACAATTATTACTAAAAGCGTCCTGGCAGGCAACACTGATAACTTAACCCTAAGGGGGCCGGGGAAGCGGGGGGGTACATAAAACTTGTACTGGTCCTGAGAGGCTAGCGGGAAATTTCCCCTGGGTGGTGCGCGCCACCCAGCCGGCTTCTGGGAAAGCCAGAGCCATATCATAACAGTTTTATGTAGTAGTTGACCTCTCGGAGCTGTGTGTACAGGGACGATTTTAATTTGTTATACGAGTTAACGAGCAATGATTCTGAAGGTTAGTTATGGCTTTGTCAAGTAATAACTATGGATATCACTAGTCTAATCCCTAATGACCAACTGTATGCTATGCCAACGTCATAAAAACCCTTGATAACAGTAACTAAGTATTTTTACAATACTTAATGATAAATTATTTCTTCATTTGTATTTGTAATACACATTAAAGTGCTAAAGAATCAAAATTGGAAAAAAAACTTATGAATATTAAAAAATGTTCATTTGTCAGATAAGTAAAGATTGAGTCAGATTTGTAAGCCAACTATCTCTGTATTCAAATCATAGGTGAATACTTTTGCGAGGTTGGCTATTCTTACTGAGGCATCAATTTTGGCTGACTCCCTAGGGCTGCTATAAATCACTCCTCTGATACACGCCAACTTAACAAAAGTATGCTAAGTTTTAGAATTACCTTTTATTTTTTTGTATTCCCATATCCAGTCTAGTTGTTTATATAAACACAGTTTGTAGGTATCTATGTCCTTCAATAAACCGTTTTTTAACACAGCAAAAGGTCAGTGTCGTCCAACATAAAGCTAACGTCGGATAATCTGTATCTTAGCCGTATGTTTTAAAAATAACGTCGTCCTTGGTGGCCCCCTCCCACTTTCCCGCCCCCCCCCGCCGGCGTTCCCGCGGGAACGGCCCACGCTGCGGGCCGCCTGCTCCCGAGGGACACCACTCCCGACTCGAAGGCTGCTACGGTGCCAACGTAGACTGTAATCTACGTTGGACGGCTGAAACTGGGAAAATGATAAATTGTAATCGATCAATTTAAAAATTTTGAGGCTTAACTGCTTTTGTTATAGTCAAATTTGTTTTAGTGGATTGGAAAATGTTATTGCAGTGGTATAGTTTAGATTTAGATTATTATATTGTTTTGCAGCTTCGATAAATTATAATAACACTTTTGTCAATACTCTATCCACCCACACACCTACGTAGTGGCGAGGCGCCGCCGTTATAAAGTATTTTTAATTATTATTTTCAGAAAAAAACCGATACTAATAAAAAAAACAAAACAGAGATCCAACAAAAGGAGTTCAAAAGGAACTATCTCCTTAGAGCTCGTTCCACTGTCTCTTAGGAAAATAGCTGAGACGTTCGACTTTTAATTGACAAGTGTCTAGAATGAACACGACTCTTTCTCTGCCAACGTTTTTTGGTTGGTTAGAAATGTCTTGGGTTTCTCAACTTTAATCAAGCTGGTTAGCTAATTAAATAAAAACTCACATTATTTTTGATACGTCAACAATAAGAATAGGAACGCCAAACGTTTTTTAACGATTTCAAACCTATAGTGATCGAAAAAAATATTCGTTATTAAAGTAATTAAAAAATCTTAGATGAGCATAAGCACATTAATAATTAAGTGGTGGCCATTGATTGATAGGTCTACTAACGAGCTTAATCCGTTTTATAAAACTGACATCTATTATACCTTTAAAAAATCTATCGTGTAGGTTTATGCGTAATTGCAATACAAGATTATTATGCTTTATGTAGCTAGTAAAGTTAAGAGCCTTGCTTATATCATGAAGTAGGTAAGCTGTGTCCAAAATGGACTGCGTTATGATTCCTTAGAGTCTTCTGGTCCTCAATCAAAGTTATTTACCTACGTTAAGTGCTACCAAAGGAATTGTTAGTTTATAACGGTGGTACTTAACGACTACTGTTTGCAATCAACTATATCTACCAGTTACCCAAAGGATTGTATTCTGAAACTCAAATGTGTTGTAAGCTATTTCTTCATGAGTTGCTATTCTAACTTCCAAATACATGTTAAAAGCTCTAAAACTTATCATAGTAAACCAGGACAATGTTAAAATATAGGCAAACTGCTTTTGGGAGTCGGAATACAATACCAACACGAGCGTACTCCGTTGTCTATAAATGTCGATGCCCCATTGTTCTTGGTCACTTTGACTTTGCAGATGTTTTAGAACGGCTATTTAAGCACTGGCAACTTTTATCTGAGGTGGTATAATAGGTAATAGCAATATTGCTAGTAAGAAAATTGAATTGCTGTCGGTATTGTGTTCCGTTGGTGCTTGGTGCAAAATGCGTCCCGAGCGACGCATTGTGTGCGGAGTTATGATGGGTTATCACTGTGCCGGCTTGCCACGACTCTCTGTACTCTATGTTGTGTACACTGAACGACAAATAACAAAACACATCAAACCTAATCCTGAAACTGCAGAACGAGACAACTGTCGACTGTATGACGCTAAGCAATAAAGTTAAACATTACCTCATAGGAGCTTCCCAACTTTATTCTGTAGCGGGCAAGAAAGTCGGTATTCAAATATCTATTAATCCTTTATAGACTGCCTATTGTTGAATCGTTTTACATATTTTATGAAGCCGCTATTAACTTTATCTTGTCAATGCCTTATGGTTAGAAGGTCGTACAAAATTAAATCAAAGAACAAAACTTTCAACACTAGTAAATACTTTGAAGTTTTCAACAAGTAGGTAAGTATTATTTTTACCGGTATTTCATTGCTCTTCAAGTCCGTTATAGTGTTTGTTTCTCGACCGCAGATTTAATTGACAAGGCAGTTTTATTGTCGGCCGCGAGAGGGCGTTGGTGCGCCCCTGACAGGACATAATCACGCCAGCCGCACCCGTGCCTTCATATACTTTCACTGTTCTAATTACAGTTTTAATGTATACGGTATTACGTTAACGAATCAACCAAACGGCATTTAATTATAATGTGAGCCAATATTTTGCCCTGATTGAAACGTGTGTTTGTATTTCTAAGGCAACGTCTCGTAGAAGCTTCATATCGATAACATTTTAATAAAGCTACGAAATACACATCAGTGTAATATGATAATTTCACTCGCATGACCTGAAACTTACATGGTGTCCGTACACGAACCCCTAGCTACGAGTGTTTTATTCTTAATGGTACCTTCTTACTAAGACAGCAAATGGGTACAGTTTAAGAAAACATCGGACAATCGGATATTACTTCACGTTATTTCTGAAAATATTTTCATTATTTTCTAGACCGCTCATTTTAAGGATATGACAGTCACAATAACAGTATTACCATTTGGGCCTGTAGTAACAGTAAAGGGGTCTTAGTTTTCGATTGCCTTCCCCTAAACGTCGTGTGATTTTCTTTAGTTATCGTAAACAAAATTCCCGAAATAACCTTTAAAACTGTAGTGCGGTCCAGATGGTTATGATTGTAAGATTTAAATGTATGTGAGTAAGTACGAGCGTTTAGTGCAGATAAAAAAAGGGATTTAATTTAAGCTCTAATTTTTTCACATTACCTATTAATAAATCTGGGTACACCTGTCTTATCGAGTAACTGACGGAAGAATTTAAAGAAAATCATGTCTCCTCGTTAAAACGTTATAAATATTCTCAGTGGAGTATTTAAAGTTACTACTAATATACTCGTAAAACTAAAACGGCTCATTTTTATCTGAATTTGCTTTGAATTTACTAGATAGATTTGAAAGATTCTTCCATTCATAAGAATCCTACATTATCACTGGTAAACAAAGACAAAAAGTATTTAAAAAAATAAGGTATTTTTTAAAGCGGGAATAATATACAACTCCCTTTCTTACTTGGAAGTTAAAAATACGAACTTATCAATATCAAAACGATGCATAGACGCTAAATAAATCAATAAGAAACTGTTTTAAACGCAGTTCAATAAAATAAGTTTAAATCTTCATATTTTATTGCAGCCGATGAAGAAGAGTGGAGCCAGCAACTGGGGGAAGGTGAAGAACCGAATGAAATGGAGGAGTCTGGTGAAGAGGCCGCCGATGAAGGAAGCCACGAGGATGCTGGTAAAGAAGAGAGGGGGGTGGAAATACAGGAGAGTGAACCAGTGAATAACAGTGCGCTAGATGAGGAGGAAGATCTCTTTGATGGTAAGCATTTAGGTTATATCAAATATTAAACAAATACAGGCAGAGGTACTGCCCGGTTTTTTTTAAATGTTTAGATGTTTTCGTTAAAAATTTGTTTATTTTTCATCATCCAAAATCATCTTTCAAAATTATTAAAATAAAAATGTGATACTTCCACAGTTTTTTGACACTTAAAAACATGTTTAGTTAAAACTGATTAGTATATTTGTTATATTATATTATAAACCTATTTGTTAAGTAAGAGCCAAGCTTCTTTTGTTAAACTTTATAAAATTTATTATAACGCATGCAAACTGACGCATGCAACTAAGACCTTTCTAATAACAATAAATAGTCACTATTGTAACTAAGCAATTAAATAAAACAATCGAAGTCAATATTCAAGTCAGTTTTCCGATTTGAATTTGGCTATTAAAACAATCGTATTCGACAAAGATACTAATTATAGAGATAAAATAAATAAATAAATAAATAGCCTATATATGTCCCATAGTTGAGCATAGGCCTCCTTCTCGGATAGCGAGAGGGTTTGAGCCGTAATCCACCACGCTGGCTCGGTGCGGGTAGGTGGATCACATGATGGATCATCATCCAATCATGTGGGTTTCCTCACGATGTTTCTTATAGAGATAGTAAAAGAAAATTTCTAACACTCTCTATCTTTATTACTGAGCTACTTTATAAAAACAAATCATTATAATTTCAAACAAACATTCTTCATCTTTACCTCCTCTACACGATCATGTCTATAAGAACATGAACTATATCATACCCTACACAAGTGAGAGGCCAGCCAGTCGTTTGCAACTGCACCGTACGTTGATTAGGAAAATCTGCATAACCGTTCACCCTGCGCGTGGCCTGACCTGACAGTGACTTTGACAAACCGCTTCCGATAAGCAATGACGTACGGGGCGCGTCATAACGATGGCCGACGCCCGATGCTCTATGGCTAGGTGGGAGTTTGTAGAATGACATGTAATATATTTAAATTTATATTCTGTCTGTATAAATAAATATAAGTTTAACTGTGTAGGTGACTTCTGTTATTTACATACAAAAAAATTCAAGTCATAGTCATAAGTCATATAATTATTATTGTGAACCTTTGATATGAAATGCTATATGAATGAATATATTGGTCGGTGAAATAACGGAATTAATATACCTAGCAAATCCGTGACAGAAATTTCGAAGTTTCTAAACAATGTATATATTAAATGCATACATTGTATTTTGTACTGTAATACATTGCGTTTTACCCATAAAATCTTCCTACACAGACCATATTCGGATGCTTGTCTGTTGCACCCATTGCAATGACGTCATCGTAGTGACAGATAGACGCGTTTGGTCTACTCCCTGCCAGTGAATGGAGGCTGGCAATGACAGCCATTGCACTTCTAAATTAGACAACTGGCTTCGCAAGTAGATGGGTTATTTACTTAGTTCACATAATTGCTAAACTTCATCTAAAAAAGAAAACGCAGATATGTTGAATTATTTTCGGAATCACTTAATGCTTTTAGGCGTCAAAATCCATTTGTTATACATGTATGGAACATACCAACTCATTTCTTTATTTTATTTTATAACAAGAGAATTAGAAACATCCATTTGTTCAAAGACGTCTGTCATACGCCTGTAGACCCAGGGGGAGGCAAGCTCCTCAGTCGATGCGTACATTAACGTTTACTTTCGTCTTCATATACAATCCGTTGAGAATTCGCATTTACTCAAAACATTCGTTTAGTATTTCCCGTTTTCCTTTCACACATAATTCACAGCAACGTACGCGCTTTCAATCAATGAAAGCCCCTTTTTTGTTTACGAGGTTTTTAACGTTCAGTTTTTTTTTCAGACACCGATGAAGTACCGGCTGAAAACGAAAATGATCCCGATGACTTAAGAGGTAATTGAAGATATTTTTACATTTAAGTGCAATTTAGTAATTGACCATACAAAGATTTTTTTGTAATACTTAAGAATGACTTTAAGATTTCTGATACCTACTTAAATACGTCAACTGAAAGTTTTAATTCGGCAACCGGCGTTATGTCCCAAAGAAAAACATTCGCCATCTTTACCGCTGTCTTTCTCTACTGAATAATTTGCCAAAGCAACGACAATTAAGTGTCGCTGCCGAAACTTTCATTACTTCGTCTTCATTGAAATTCATAAAGGAGGTTAGTAAAATAGCGGGCGAAGGCTCTCCCGATGCGTTTTACTGCGATTTCATGTCGTTTTTACAGCGACGCTAAGGCAAAGGGTGTGCGGCTATACAGCCTGGTTCACCTCGCCCCCGGTGCTTTACGACTTCTCGCTTATCATCGAGGATAAATCTCCGCTGGGATCTCGGACCTCAAATATTTACATGCTAATTCATAGCCAATTCCGCACCCGAGATTATAAATAACTCTGCCACGGCAGCCCATCAGACTATGATTACGCCGCCCTTTATCTTTTACTTGAAAAGTTCTTAAAACTGCGAAACCCTAGAGCTTAATTTCACGACGGGAAGATAAGGAAGGTTTATGATGAAATTTCGGTACAATCACAAGATTGCTCTCTTATAAAAACCCATCTGCATTATGTATGAATAAGGCACGACTTTAATCGATGATTTTTTAAAAAGCTGAAAGCCGAAGCTTGAAGCAATGCTTTTTATAGTTCCGATAGCAGTTACACAATCCATATCTATGGGTTACATGGGTTTGTGTTACTGTTTGAAACAAAGCTATTGGAAAATGAGTAATTTTTCGTAGTGTCGCAGTGTTAGGAGAGCGAGTGTTGCGCAGTATTCTCAGAGGGGGCGGGGCGGGGCTCGCGGGGGGCGGGGGCGGCTCTGAGCTGAAGTTGGGCGCGCGGGAGCGTCCCTTGGGAGCCCGGTGCAGGGCCGCACTCGACCCGACTCTACATACTACGTGGAAATGCCGGCTCGTTATCTATACGTGATTGGAAGGCTAAAACATTTAGATTATAGGTTTTAGGTTCTCCATAAAACTCCATTTCTTTTTACAAGACTTTTTAAATTCATCTAAATACGTTAACAGCGTCGTTATATTTCGAACATTATGTCATCAAACATAAGTTATTCTTAGCAAATTCCTGGCAGTGTATTGCAAAACTTGTGAGCAATTTGGCATCGGTAGGACAACAGGGTACAACAATGCGGGCGATGTGCCTGAGCCTCGTGTTGGCTAATTAAATACCGATGGTCCAAGGGGGTGCATTTGGATAAGCCGTTCCTTGTCAATACCATGAATTTTGTCTCACAACTAAAAAAAATTAATGTCTTTCTGACAAAATATAATTAAGCATCACTCAATCTCTTTCAATAACCCAGAAGAATCCCTATGCTCCTAATGGAACTTTTTTTCATAATATATTTAAAGTGTTCTTCTAAATCGTACGGCTGAAAAAATAATATAAGATGTACATTCAAATTATGATGATATCTATCCAGATAATTATTTAATTAATTGGCAGTTAATCCATACATAGGGTCATGTTTGGAACCGACCAGTTACATTCCAGTTGACACCGCACCGCGTGCCCGCCTGCCGCCGCTGACGCCGAATTACTGCCGAACTTGTCGCTGAATTGTTGCTCACGACTAATTAATTTATCCTCACTTTGGGTGGCTGCGGTTACTTCCAAACAAATACCTTGCCCCATATTTTGGACCGGATAAAACTAAGTAAGCCGTTTAATCATCATCTCTACATAGCGTAAATTGTGATTTTTTCGAAAAATTTATATTATATTTGTTTTAAATAAAAGTTCCATGTTTCCCTATTCATCTGAAGTCATGAATAAAATAAAACTATCAGCATGATTTGGGTAAGCATGCGTTATAAATATTAAACAAATTCTTGTCTGCTGAGTCCGTCCCCGGCTGATCCCAGGTGGCGTGGCCGCAGCGTTTGGAATTATCACATAGTGGAGTGGTGGGAGCCCCCCCAGTGGGGTGATACATTCGTCACAGGCCCAGCAGCCATTAGGCATTTAGATATTATCAGTTGCCACGGGGGATTGACCCGCGACCTGGGTTCTCTCAATGTTTAATTACTGAAAGTGTTTGTTTACAGTGTGTCATTGGTAGAAGGTTAGCTGTCAATATCTGACACTGGGTGTTTCCTCCCGGGCTGCCCCCGCTACCCCCCGGCCCCCCGGTCCCCCCCGGTCCCAGGTGGCGCGCGCGGGCCACACTTCTTCGGTCCCGCGGGACTTCGCTTCGACCCGCTCACGCACACAGCTCCGTGTTGCTAAAAACGTCTGTGTCGACGCTCTGACAGGAATAAAGGATTCTATTGGGTTACTTGCGGGTTTTGTTTAAAACAAACATTGATGTTACATTATAATTTAATAGGTATGTTTTGTGGCTCAATTCTTAGAGCACATATTTCTTAGTTTACTTATTACGAAAAGCACAAACATCATGTATTTTTTATTCTTGGATATATTTTTTAAACTTTGTACATTCTTACCAATGTGTATTACAAAAACCCCCTATACAATGTAAAGTTGGTAGTGTGTTGTGAGTAGTGACAAACGCCAGGTCAGCGGCACAGTGGGCACTGATTAATGCGCTCCCGAGGGCCCCGAACTGATTGCAGGCTCCCTACGCTCGCGGCGCAGGCGCCGGCCGCCTGCATAGCCGGAGTTATGTGGAGGTTTTCTAATTAATGACTAATTCAAAGTTATGCATAGCTAGCCGTGGCCATTGCTATTACGAACTAGTTGGAGCTTTTTGTCATCGCCTTTTTAAATAGTAGATTTTCTATCAAAGTTGAAAGAAAGTTTTGAAATGTTAACTGAAGTAAGTACCTACTACCTGTTGTATTATTTCGTCTAAAGATCAGGTGAATCAATACCAATGTCTGCCCGTGACCCCGTGCCGGGTGTTCAACTTTATATGTCACCTTGTGTGTAATCCCATAAACTTATAATGATATTCATGGAACAGAGTAGCTTTTTGATTATTGTTTACACGTGTTATTGACTGATCACAAAGTTTTATACAAACATCTATCGTCGTTTATTAAGTTATAAAACAAAAAACAAATAGACAAAGTTAGATAAAAAAGCAAATTATTTAAATCGCACTCATAATCAATTACAGTTACCGTAACACCCTTATCAACGTGAATAATCCACATACAATACGGAGCAGCGCCATTTTCCTTCAATGCCTGAAAAAGTTTTCTCCTGAGAGGTATATCGGTATCAGGCGGCCGCGTTACACCGGCATAACACCTTCGCTCTGAATGGCTACGAAAGGTAGAACCCTGGGGGGCAGTATGCTCAAGGCGGCAGAAAATTAACTGGGGCCCTGGGGAAATCTACGGTCTCGGAGCACTGTGCCCAGACCCGCCCGGGGACCGTATTTAATATTTTCACCTGATCACTGCACCTGGATTCGGCTTCGGTTATAATAAATGCAAAACCTGTTTCAAGGTTGCCGAATTGGTTTTAGTACTGGATAGAAAACTATTTTGTTTTGTTAGCTGGATCAGTTTCTTAACTATAGGTACTACTTTTTATTTGGAGTTTCTCAAATGTCTTGTTTGGATAGTTATTTTACGTGTATTACCAAAAAAAACAACATTAAGATGTAATATGATTGTTATGGATATAAGGAATGAAATATTATTTAGATTCGTAAATAAATTACTTACTTTTTGTGATTGAGTTTTGTTTTTATTACGAAAACTAAAGTTGCTCTCCCTAAGTTTAATACCACACGTTGACCTTCTAAGTCCGTATTGACTTCGGCCCATTATCAGTGATCTGGGAACAGGTAACGAAATCCCTAGGGATTTAACCTATAGCTCTATACGAAGCTAAATATGTAGGCATATTAAATGTGTGCTTATATACAAAAATGTAGATTTGTCATAGAAAACACTTGATTTGGTAATAGTCACAGGTTGCGGTGGCTAACAATCAAAAGTTAGAATGCAAAAAAAAGTTATTTTGTATGGTCTTTTTAATTTGGATTTTTCTTATCAACCTATTTTCAAGCATATATTAAAATCATTGAAATATAAACTAGAACTTACTTCGAAAAAAATGCAAAAGATACAGAATCTTCGGTCCTAAAAATTTTTGAACGTTAAAAACCCCTTAATGAAAAAATTTAAGGTTCACCAAAGTTCTCTACTATCTATAAAGGGCAGTGTTGAGCTACCCTCTCTCTGCACTTCTAATACAAGTTTAGTCTAATGTATTCTGTCTATTCCGAAATTGGACTAAAACTTTAAAATGGATCAGTGATTCCAATTGTAAATTTAAAACAAGAGGAAAAGTGTTTCGGCAGGGGTGAGTATTGAATTAGCTCGGGTGAGACCACAGCCGGTCGACCGAGCCGCCGGCGACGCCTTCCAACTTAGATGTGGTTACTATAGCTGATACCTACACCGAATTTAAAGTTTTAACCGAAATCGAAAAAAGAAAAGATGTTATCTATTTGACATCTATGCTTTAATGACATTAGTCTTGTTTGCATAAGATCGTCTTCCTTCTAAAGATCAATATTTTTAAAATGACCTAAATACTGAAATGTCAATTAACTTGTTTCAGAAATGGCCGACATCAAGTCCGAGAGCATGGACAGCTTCGAATCAGGTCAGTGCCTACAATAAAATAAAACTTAGCAACTCATAACAACTGCGTAAGAACAATCGCGTTAATATTTGAATAGTGGAAAGTGTAAAAACTGTCGAAGTGCCGGTAGGTAGGGCGGTAACGGAGCCCTGGAGGGCCTTTGTGAGGTCCCAGCGCTGTAATACATTCGGAAAGATAAAATGAACGTAAACTTGAGGAGCAGATATTCCAGCTCGAGTCACGGTTCTCCTGGCGACACTAAAACGACGGACGAAACACGCAGTTTGTGGGTCGGGACGCTGCATTGTGCTCCGCCGGGCTAAACATGCATTAATTTTATGGACCTAATCTTCTATAGTGCAACTATGTCGGCCGGTTGGTGTAGCTTAGATAACGAGTCGAGCGTAATCATGTCACTTTCTGTTATTCGATGACGTTATATTGCCTTTCTGTGTTTTTTTAAATAATTTGATATTGCGTAGGTAGGTTAAACTGAACTTAGTTGAACCTTAGGTTTGCTTCTTTTGCGAACCAACAGAGTATTGTTATTACATACTTATTTTACTATCTCTACACAATTGATGCCGTTCAAAACAATGTTGTTGTCAAAAAGTACGGACTATTTAATGAAAAGTGTAAAGTTGTTAAATTCTGACAAACCAAAATAGACATACGTAGCAGCAGTTTAAAGAGCGCGAACAATGAATGTCGGAAAATCCGGCTCTAAAATTGCATTGCGGGCGGGAAAGGGGAGAAGTTCCGATTAAAACGGACAGACGGCGCAATGTACATCGTTCGTCACTTAGTCACCGTTTCGCTGACGAGTATGATGTACCACATACGGGCTTTTCAGGTTTTCATTCAGACACCTACCAATTTTGGCGTGCGTGGGATTAGGGAAAAACTCATTGTTTGTTATAGGGTTTTTAAATAAATAATTGTTAGTCCCTTTTGTAGGTTTATTGATAAAGAGCAACGATATAGATAAAAATAAAGAAATATAAGGTTTTACATAAGGACTTATTTCTAAGTGGATTGTGATATTTAAACAGATTGTTTTGAACATTAATGAGAAGTGTCCAGGTATAGCACGAACTGACCGAAAATAAAACGCCAACGAAATAAGAGGGTTGCTTTTGCTCAGGCGTGGAACAGTAATTGGAACAGAAAAATCCTTGTCCAAATTCAAAAATCATAGTGGCAGCGCAAATATTTTTAGTTTTGTTACCGTGTCACTTATTCTGTTCAAGAAAAAAATCAACGTTGTCAAACAAACAATTTTATTATCGCTATAAAAATATCCTAAGACTGTCACGGGATTTCAGCGGAATAATTTATCGGGTGTCCGGCTTGAAAATTATAATTGTCCGTATTACTGCGGGCGCGCCTGAAATATCGTGGCGTTTGGACTTTTAGCTTGATAGTAACACGAATCTGCAATCAGGCGCAGTTTAAAATGTGCATTTACGATGTGCCGCCGTGGTGTGGCTAGTGAACGGGTGTATAGGGCGCGGACAGAAATGCATTTTCAATAATTGAGGGTCAGACAGGGGGAAGAAGGGGGGCACATTAAAATTCCCGGCAAACTTTCGAATTTCGAAACGTCATTGAGCCGCGCCGCGCGGTCCAACAGTTGTTACGAGCAACAACACACACAAACAAATAATTTTAGAATGATTTTGAG
Source organism: Emmelina monodactyla (assembly GCA_916618145.1). Taxonomy (NCBI): domain Eukaryota; kingdom Metazoa; phylum Arthropoda; class Insecta; order Lepidoptera; family Pterophoridae; genus Emmelina; species Emmelina monodactyla. The sequence continues at coordinate 6,303,629 of OU745303.1, forward strand.
CCTTTGAAAAGTCATCTTGAAATAGTAAACTCATAAACAGCTTTGTAAAAGAACTCTTCTTCAACGATTTGTAAAGAAAAAGCAGTAGGAAATTAAAACTTTTTATTTATTATTCAAATTTTTTAAATGAGGCACCTAAGAATAGATTGGTAGCTATACTTTTGCTGAAATACAATTTAGTATATGGAAACCAAATAAATCAAGTCTTAATTTCCTGTTGTTTAATTGCTTTAGGTTTTGTTTAGGAATGAGCTTTCAAGTTACTTCTCGTTAAGCTTTCGCAAAGGCAGGTGACGTTTAAACCAAGTAGCACGAAATTAGCAATTAAACTGATTCGGGAGGCTTAATATCTGGCGACTTAATCTTGGCATGGGTGTAGACTTAGGAACAGCATCTTGAAGTAAATAAGATAAGTAAGAAAATTTGCTATAGTTTATTTTGATTGATTGTAGCGGCCTGTAGAAAAGGAGCCTATCGCTGTATTTACGCCCTTTATACTTTTGCAACGACCCCTAAGTACCCTACTTATCACCTTCCGACTGTATTGCTTCTGGTCGACTTCCAACCCCGACTCCAGTCCACTCCTTATTCATTTATTTCAATTTACGCAGAAAGAACACAACAAAGATGGTGTCGGTTATTTTCTCGGGGAGTGCTCGTAGGCGCGCACCTCATCTAGGGCTGTCCCTGCGCGGAGATAAAATTTAAAATTCAAGGGCGCGTTAACGAACGGGCTCGCGAAGAAATAGATATTCAAATGCAAAGAGACCCATATTAACATTTATGGCAACTTTGCGGAGACAAGACAAAGGCGCGTCCCTAGCGGCGCGACTTCTCGCTGTCTTTTCGAGGACGGTTGACGTGACCACTTTACACGTGTATTTAAAATGGTGGTTAATATTAAAAGAGTGTTCTATCTATACATATTCCAGTATGTCATGTGTAGGTAAAATTGTTTCCTTAAAATTATGATTAATAAAACATCTAGTAATTACCTAGTTAGTAGTAATTAGATGACTTGAACTTGCTCATCTGAAATTTTAGGTAACAACATTTGATAAATCCTAAAGCTGTAATTAAATTGATCTTAGTAAATTTTCACCTTGCAACTTACTGTTCAGCTGTTTTAACCCAAAACTAAAGTAACTGAGGAAGTTACCATTTGTAACGGTGAGAATTAACATTAGGTTACATATGGTTCAATGGAAGGTAGATAACGAGCAAACTTGAGTGTCCTTTATCAATTCTTGTACATTTTACCCTGCACTTTAATCAATCAAGCGATTCTCTTGCGGCGAAAGGATCTAGGTTCTATTACAATGAAACTCATATGTTAATGTTATTTTTTTATACCCAAAACTGTGAAGAGTTCCTTCGGGAAATCTTAAAGTTTGCGGTGTTTCCCGCGGGGTACCAGTAATAAGACAGACTACAGTTTGGCTTATGTATTAGAATATTTATTTTTATGAAGGCTATACAGGAACATATCTGGCGTGTACATGATGAACTTTTTAACGAGTAATGAGTGATTACTTCAAACTTTAATGCTACTTATAAAAATAAAAGAAATTTGAAATCCAATTTATAGATTATTTTGAACTTATCCGACTTTTTTACCATGTAGGTTTTAAGTTTTGTTTATTTTGTTTTGTAATTATTAGGTTCCTACCTAACATTTTAATGCCAATCAATTGATTAATAATAATAAAAATACTACATTACAGTTTTCAGAGGTGCAGATAAAATAAATATCTAATGTTAGCTGCATAACAATAGGAGCAGCCCTCCAAAGATCGTAAATAACAATTTGCGAATCGGTTTAATTGGCGACAGTTTTTTCTACTCCATTAACTCCAAAACTCAATAACAAAAGATGAGTAAGCTCCTTGGTATATCTGAGACACTCCATTTAGAAGAAAGACAAATAAAAGTTTGCTGGAGAATAAATCAAAATCGCAATTTTGCTGGTTGCATTATTTATTCGATTTTGCTCGTGACGCTCCCCTTTGCTGTTCTGAAACTTGCGGTGCCGCCTTACAGTTTTGTGAATCTTATGAAAAACTGTTTGAATAATTTGTTAAGAGCAGAAAATCTCTGTTGTAGAAACATTGATTGTAATAATCCTATAATAAATAAATAAAGAGATTACATTAACCGCATAACTTATTAAAGTAGGCCCATTAGGAAACAGTGTATCGCTTACTTGAGCCTCCACGTATCTTATTAATATCAGGGTCGGAATAGCCGAAGACGTCCCTGGAGCTCGTTCGCTCCCAAATAAAATTGCCGCTATCTAAACAAAGAGCCCTAATTATTCGGCCGTGGCGGGCGGGGTCGTTCTCTTATGGGTGTTCTGGGGCCCATTTCGCTTCCCGTATAGGCCCCAGGGGGCCCCCGGGCGCCGCCTAGCCAATCGCCGGATGGATTCCGCAACCTTTTTATACTTACGCGATATCGCCAGCACCGAGCTACGTCGGAGGTATAGCAATCACTGGGAATTAAAACTTGCAACGAGAACCATTAAGATATAGGAGCACGTAGCGCTGGTCAGTCTGAAATTAGAGTTTATTTTTAAAAGCAAAAGGATTCCAATACTCATATACCTGTTTCAGTAATAATGTTGTCTGTTAAGGCTCTATGGTGTAGATAAAAAGGTTCTATATGCAGAACGCCTGTTTTTAAATATTGGTTTTAATTTGCACCCGATTTTATTTTGAGACAATAAATTGGACATAAAGGGTTCTCGAGCTACCTCCGGGCGTATTGTCTTTGCACGGGGGCCTTCGATGGTTCTTTGTGTAGAAATTATAAAATAAAAAGGTGATATCGGGTAACTGGGCGCAGACACCCGACACCCCTGCCTTTGTCAGGACTACCACATATTCGATTGCAATGTTTTAAAGCTTTCGATTGCCATCGCCAAATCAAAGGGTTCCCAAGAAGTGCGGACAATGTAGAGTTTTTTAGACGAAGGGTATGTGGTGGTTATTTTTTGGCTATTTTTTATTGTTAATGTGGCAATCTTAAAACCCATCATTCTTTCCCTCTCCTTTATTCCCAAACCTCAATCTGGGCATCTCGCTCGCACACCTATGCGTTTCTAATGCACTGGAGACGCATTTTGTTGTTGCAAAAAATATGTCTGCCGAGTAACTCTGTGTGCGCCCTTTTTAATTATATTTGGTGTTAATTACGTCAATTACTATCAAAAACCGTGTGAATGTGAACACTGCAGTGATATCTAACCCATGGACATTGGATTTGTGCTGATTTATGGTAGAAACGAACTTTTATAATCTTCATACACGTGGTGCCTGAACTTTTCAAGTAAGTCCCAGATTGTTCCAATTTCTTTTTATTTCAGCCAGATTGCCACATTCCGTGTCTTATAATATTTAATTAATCAAAATACAGTCCACTCAACCCGCTAGTATTGATTTGGAGGAATTTTCCTACCATCTCTTTTTTTGGTCCTTCGAGCCGGATTAGTACCTTTTCTCGGTTTTATTCATACAATATTTCGTAGTTTTTTCACAAAAATATTACGCCACAAACGTTTTAAAGGTACCCATTTACATAGATATCTTATGTATTTATCTTATATCTAAGTATTTTTATGTACTTTAGATTTCCGCTAATAAGTATATCAAGTTCCAGTAAATTCTATGCTATTGAATGTTCAACAAAACCGTATATCGGGAATTAGTTTGTTTTTAAGCAACTACTTCTCATTTTTTCTAACCCGCAAGATACTACGGCAGCGTGAGTTATTCTATTATTAGCTAGAAACAAGGTTCTAATAAGATATTTTTAAAATTTATAACATTAGTTCGAGTATTCCATTTGATCGCGAAGCTTTTAGTAGGGTACTTATTTTATAAATTTTTGTAGGTAGGTTTTTGATTCGTAACATAACGTGTGGCACGCACGCAGTGCTGCCAACCGTATTCGACATCGCGCTCAACTTTCGTGATAGTTCGGGTGCGCTCGGTATTAGTCGAGTTAGGTACTCGCAAGTTACAACGGCCACGTATTTTTTGCAACCAACCATTTTTATTTTATTTTACCGCTATTTTTGATCGTATAGTTTTAGCTATCGATTGTTTTTACATATTTTTTTGAACCCGCGAACGTAAGAAGGAGTTTATATTTTATATTTAACCGCTAGTTGTATTTTCGATCGTAAAGTCTTTTGACTTTTGATTGTTTATATTTTTTCTTTAAACCCGCGAACGTAAGGAGGAGTTTACATTTATTCTTGCCGCGAAGTGAAGTTGGTAATTTTACCAGGTTTACCCACGAACGAAGTTTTTTTCCCCCGCGAACGAAGTTTTTGATTTTGGGTAATTATTTTTCTACCTCGAACGTTGTTTGTTTGTAGGTAGGTACTACCGCGAACGAAAGTTTAAGTTTTTTTATATCCTAACCGCGAAGTAGTTTATTTCCCGCGAAGTATTTGTTTTTTAGGATTCCGCAAGTTTGTGTTTTGAACGTTTTCACGTTTCCACCCGCAATTTTTAATATTTTATATTTATCGCAATTTTTATATTTTTTCCCGCAAATACTTATTTAAAATATGCCGAAGTCTAAGGCGGAGGAGCAGTTTGTGGAGTGTATCGAGCAACCAGAATTAACTATTTTGAAGTGTAAACGTGATTTATATTTCCAGCGTATGCAGCAGTTATACGACTTATCTCAGTCGGAAGTTACAAATCGCGAAGTTTTTCTTAATCAAGTTAGGAACGTTGATGAAATACGCACTAAGTTTGAACAGATATTAGATGACTATAATTCTTTATCGTTAAAACTAGAACCTACTTATAAAGTTAATTATAATTCTTGGTTTGCCTTCGAAGATATGTATTGTTTTGTTAAGGGAGTACAGTCGCGCTTACAACCGACCCCGCAATCCTCGCATAATGCTTCCTCTTTCGTTAAATCGAATCATAGGCTTCCCCCTATTGATCTTATTTCTTTTAATGGTGATGTCAAGAATTGGCCATTATTTTATGCTCAATTCAAAAGTATGGTTCATGAGAACGTTTCGCTAACTGATAGTGAGAAGGTATTTTATTTAGTAGGTAAACTGACGGACACGGCGTCAGCTATCTGTGCTGGGTTGCCACCTACCGCGGAAAATTATGTTCTTATTTGGAATGCCCTAGTACAGAAGTTCGATGACCCTCGCTCTCTTGCCTGCGCGTACCTCAACAAACTATTAGATTTTAAACCATTAACTTTGAACAGTGCTACCGGACTAGATTCTTTTATTAATAATTTTAATTCCTCAGTTGAAGCTTTAAAGCAGTTGAAACTTGACGATTTGCTAGATTTTGTGTTTTTACATCTCGCGCTTCAGCGTTTAGATCGCGATACGGTCAAGCTGTTTGAAATTACTTATCGGAAGGATAAAATACCTAAGTATAAGAATCTTCTTGAGTTTTTGAGAGAACAAACAAAGGTGTTGTCACGTAATGTCAACTGTTCCGAATTAGTTCCCTTTAAAAACCGTAATCGAAGTTCTTCTAACGTACGGTCAACAAAAACATTTGTGAACACCGATAGTAATTCCAACAGTAATTCCAATTGTGTTTTATGTAAGCGTGCTTTTCACGAACACTTGTTTCAATGTACTTCGTTTTTGAAAATGACACCTCAGCAAAGGTATAGTTTTATGAAAGGACATCCTTTTTGTCATAATTGTTTAAGTGTTAAACACAAAACTTCGGTATGCACTTCGAATCGTAATTGTAATTTTTGTTCTCTTAGACATCACTCATTTTTGCATTTCAATATTTTAAATAAACAACAATGTAATATTTCTACAACCGCTAATTTTGATACTTTTTCTGCTGACCCTACTTTGGCGCCAGCGTCCGCCAATGATATTTGTGATTCACAAGTTGAGTCCCCCGCTAGCGCGCACGCGGACCGCTCCGTCGCTCCGAGTGTTGCATTCTCAACCCCGCTAACGAATGCTAACCATGCATCCTTTTGTTCTGTGTCGCGCGATCACCGCGATCGACACGGCCCCGCTACTATCACTTTGTTAGGTACCGCTAAGATAAGAGTTGTTGACAAACACAACCACGAACACTTTTTGAGATGTTTGATTGATCCCGGCTCTCAAAGTGATTATATTTCTTTACAATGTTGCCAACGCTTATCCTTGTCAATTTCTAAGGAACACCGCTTCAAGGAGGTGCAAGGTATAGGAGGTTCTCCGCAAACAATCCACGGTGTCACACCTGTGCGATTTACTTCTCGTTTTGACAATAGTCAGGTGTACAACATTCGACCGTTAGTAGTAGACAGGATTACGTCACAGCTGCCCGACGCACATGTAAACAAGTCGGCGTTATCTCAATTGATAAAAAACTTACCGCTAGCTGACGACGAGTTTTCAAATCCCGGTCCTATTGACTTATTGTTAGGCGTGAATTTATTTTGTAACATTTTACTTTCAGACAAGGTTCTAGGTAGTAATAATGTTCCCTCCGCACTGCATACTACCTTAGGCTACGTGATCATGGGTGACGCACCTGTCGCTTTTTCATCGAATTTAATTTCCCGCGCTTTTTGCACTTTTACTTGTGACCCGCTGGATCAGACTTTGCAGAAGTTTTGGGCAGTAGAAGAGTTACCTGAGAAGAAGTTTTTGAGCCCCGAGGAGTCGGAATGTGAAAAGATTTACACTTCCACCACTACTCGCAATGACGATGGGACTTTTGTTGTATCGCTTCCTTTCAAGGAAAGTTCCGATAATTTAGGTGATTCTTTCGTGTCTGCTAAACGTCGTTTTATGTTTTTAGAGAAAAAGTTTGTTAAATCTCCAGAACTTCGTAAAATGTATGACGATGTTATTCAGGATTACATCTCGCAAGGCATTCTTTTAAAAGTACCGCAAGGTGACGAGTGCATTTCTTCAGGTTTCTACCTCCCGCATCACCCGGTGATACGTAACGACAAGTCAACTACGCGCCTGCGCATCGTTCTCGACGGCAGCGCCGTCACAGACTCAAACGTTTCCTTAAATGACATTTTGCACTCAGGGTGCAACCTACAAACTGAGATTTTTCATATTTTGTTAAATGTTCGCTATTTTCAAATCGCCTTTTTTGCCGATGTAAGGCAAATGTATTTATGCATTTTTGTTCATCCCGAACACCGCAAATTTCAACGGATTTTATACCGTTTTTCCCCTAGTGATACCCTAGATACCTATGAGTTCACACGGGTTACATTTGGGCTCCGCTCGTCGCCATTCTTGGCGCTCCGCACTCTCCGCGAGCTGGCAGCTCGTGAGAGAGAGAAGTTCCCTCTCGCCGCCGCTACCCTGGAGAGAGATGTGTATATGGATGACCTGGCTTCCTCCGCTTCATCTTTGCATGAAGCCGTAGTGACAGCTACTCAGCTGATACAACTGTTTAAGTCCGGAGGTTTCGACCTGGTCAAATGGACTAGCAATTCGCCAGAATTGTTAAGTCACATACCAGCCTCTCACAGGCAGTCAGAATCAATATCTTTTGACGACGAAAATGTTTTTAAAATATTGGGACTTCGATGGCTTCCATCAACGGATGAGTTTTATTTTTTAATTTCCCAACCGCAACCTATATGCATTAAGCGTGCTAACTTATCTGTTACCGCTAGACTGTATGACGTTCTTGGTCTTGTCGGACCAATCATACTTTTTGCTAAGTTACTAATTAAAGAACTTTGGCTTTTAAAAAATTCATGGGATGAACCGTCACCTGCCCACATTTCAAGTATGTGGCAGTCATATATTTCCGAGTTGCCCTTAATTTCGCAACTTAGATTTCCCCGACATATGGGAATAGTTAAAGACTCGAAGGTTTCCTTGCTAGCATTTGCCGATGCAAGTGAAAAGGCTTATGGTTGTGTTATCTATTTGCATGTTCAAAATGGAGACAACAAACCATTAGTGTCTTTGGTTTGCTCCAAGTCTCGGGTTTCATCCCCATCGAAGGTTGTTACTTTAGCTCGCCTCGAGCTCAACGCACTAGTTTTATTAGCTAAACATTTCTTTAATGATATTAAAATTCTTGAAAAGGGAAATCAATGCTCCCCTACACTGCGTAAATTATCCCCCTTTTTGGCAGATAACATCGTACGTGTTGGTGGTAGGCTAGAAAATGCGTCTTTAGAGTTCTCACAGAAACACCCCATATTGTTACCTAAGAAAGGTCATATTATAGATCTTATAATTGATCATTATCACCGCGTAAATTGTCACGCAGGACCGCAATTGTTACTTTCAATTATAAGACAACGATTTTGGATTTTATCTGGTTTGCGTTCTATTAAAAAACGAATACGCGAATGTATTAAATGTTTTCGTCTTAAACCCAAGCAGATATTTCCCGCCATGGCCGATTTACCTCAGTGTCGAGTCGATCAGTCTATTAAGGCATTTACACACACAGGTGTCGATTATGCGGGCCCTTTATATATAACTTTAACTAGAAAGCGCGGCGTTCGTAGCCAAAAGTCTTATCTATGTATATTTATCTGTTTAGTTACCAAAGCTATTCATTTGGAATTAGCTTCAGATTTAAGTTCCGCGACGTTTCTTGACGCGTTTAAAAGATTTTTATCAAGACGAGGTCCTTGCAAGTTTTTATATAGCGACAATGGTACGAATTTTATTGCGTCAAAGGCATATTTAAACGAACTTTATTCGTTTTTATGTACCGACGAATATTTCCAATGTTTTTCAAGCGAACTTGCAAAGAACCGTATAACGTGGCATATGAATCCTCCCACGGCAAGTCATTTCGGCGGCATATGGGAATCTAACATAAAAAGTGTTAAATCGCTTTTATTTCGCGTCATAGGTAAACAAATTTTGACCTTTGAGGAGATGTTAACAGTACTTACTCAAATTGAAGCCGTACTCAACAGTCGCCCTCTAAGTGTCCTAAGTAGTGACCCGTCAGAGCCCTCTGCACTGACACCGGCACATTTCTTACATACTGTACCGCTGCAATTTTTGCCAGCACCCAATGTTAATACAGACTCGGCGAGTTTATTGACGCGTTTTTCGTTAATGGACTCACTCGTTCAATCGTTTTGGAAGCGCTTTAAAGTAGAGTATCTTCATAATTTACAAACGCGCGAAAAATGGAATACTTCTTCTAGTACGCTCACTGTAGGTACAATTGTTTTAGTAAATATGGAGAACTCACCGCCACTACATTGGCCTTTAGGTGTTATAACCAAACTCTTTCCCGGTAAAGACGGTGTTACTCGAGTGGTAGAGGTCCGTACTTCGAGTAGCACGTACAGACGACCTGTCGTCAAGCTCTCTCCTCTGCCCGCGCAGTAGGTGAGGTAGCTACTAGCTAGTTAAGTTTTAGTGTTAGCTTTGTTTAAGCGCACAGCATTTATTTTAGCTGTGTGTTCTTTTCCTATATACATATATATTGATTAGGTTGTATGTGTATATATTTATTATGCTCTTTTAAAGGGGTACCTTTAAGGCGGGGGGCATGGTGGTTATTTTTTGGCTATTTTTTATTGTTAATGTGGCAATCTTAAAACCCATCATTCTTTCCCTCTCCTTTATTCCCAAACCTCAATCTGGGCATCTCGCTCGCACACCTATGCGTTTCTAATGCACTGGAGACGCATTTTGTTGTTGCAAAAAATATGTCTGCCGAGTAACTCTGTGTGCGCCCTTTTTAATTATATTTGGTGTTAATTACGTCAATTACTATCAAAAACCGTGTGAATGTGAACACTGCAGTGATATCTAACCCATGGACATTGGATTTGTGCTGATTTATGGTAGAAACGAACTTTTATAATCTTCATACACGTGGTGCCTGAACTTTTCAAGTAAGTCCCAGATTGTTCCAATTTCTTTTTATTTCAGCCAGATTGCCACATTCCGTGTCTTATAATATTTAATTAATCAAAATACAGTCCACTCAACCCGCTAGTATTGATTTGGAGGAATTTTCCTACCAGTATGCTTTTTGTTTCAACGTTGAATTGTGCCGGATGAATGGGTTACCAGCATTCATGCGTTTAGCGGAGATCGCCGAAAGATAATGCGGAGGCGGGCTAGGTCGGCGGGGGAAGCGACCCCAACCGACACAAACCGCCTACTGAACACTTATGAATTTACAATGCGTCATTTTAAAAACCAGAAGCTTTTGAATTTGGTATGGTATTATTTTTTATCGAAATTTTAGGTTGATAGGAACCGTCAGTCCCGCGGGTTTTGGGCCAATCTCCGTATGCGTCCCGGGCGGGATCAGCGTTGGTGTTCAATTAAACTTTGACATGCAACATTTCGCTAGTAGCTACCAAGTACTTGGAGAGTGTTCCAATTTCTGGATCAATTCATTTTTGGCAGAATTGACTCAATAAGGCTAATTAATAATTAATGTTAAGTATAGGTAGAATTGATCGTTTTAAAAATATGTGTACCTTTGTAAATTTTTAAGTTATCCGGCAAAGATAATATAACAAAAAAAACTTTCTTTCTTTTTCTCAAAATATAAGTTATACAAAGCGATAAAATGTACTGTAAAGTATGAGCCATGTTATATTTCCGGTGGCACCTAGTAGGTAGGTGCCTCACTTATTTATGCTGCTACCTATAGCAAAGAAATACATGGTTATGGTACACAAAAGATCAAAATCTTTTCATTCGTGTAATAAATAATATTTCATAGTTGATATGTCAACTTCTAACGCCAAAAGTCAAGAAAGTTATGTCGAGTAGCTTTGTCCCCAGCGGAGTATGATATTGCGTTGACACTTGCACTTAACTATGCATGGCCGGGATACCACCGCTCCCACCGCTAACAAACTTCCGAATAACCTACCAACTTATACAAAACTTCAAATAACAAATCCGAATATTTCAAATTCTAACGGTCTTCCATAATAATTTGTGCTCACTGAGCGTTCACTCTTGGTTAATGACGGAGTCAGTGGCGTGAAATCGCGGCGGGTATCGATTTTCTGTTGATCGCCACTTGTTTGCGTGCAGTATTGTTTGATCAACGACGAAATAGGTACCGTGACGGTTCAGTGGGCGAGCACCGAGATGCGCAGCGAGTGCGTTGGCGAAACTGTAGTGTTCCGAGACAATTGTCGCGGCGGGTCGCCGGGGAAAGCAGAGCCGTGGGAACAGCCTAGTCGTGACTCGTGGCCGACTGTCGCTTCTCACTTCTAAACAGAATTATGTAAAAGTATCTTTAAGATGAAATGCGAGATCGACGATCAGCAGCTGAGAGGCAAGGCCGCGGTGTCGGCAGTCTTAAAGTGTAAGATTCGTATCTCGACGCGACGCTTTCATCTCGCCGACAGATTCTGTGCTCGCCTATTCAATGACTTCTTGATTGTAATCGTGTAATTTAACTGTTAGTGCTAGGTTTACTTAATTTGTTGTTGCTACTCAATTGATATTGTAGATTTATTAGCAAATCATCTTGCAAACAAATTAACTTCTGTTCGGTAGCTTTAATTAAGTTGGCAAAAAAACACTTTTTAAAAAGTCTAACATACCTACGCTGTCTCTTGCAATCCGTTATTTAAATTAAATTATTTGGTAAAGCTATTTACGCCATGATTTAAAAACTAAAAATATACTCTTTATGAATATTTAAATATACTATTGACACACTTTTGTTAACAAAACAACCCTTCAAGCACTAAGAATTAAGTTACAAGTAGCGCACTCTATCGACTTTTTCCAAAACAAACAAGGGTAAGATACAAGGGGTGAAGTTAGTTGGGAAAACTGCCCACAATGACATCTATCGGATGTGTGTGGAATCTGCTAAGTTACTTGTAACGTCCGGTCCAAGTTTGAATGTGGAATCCGAGGGTTCCTTTGTTTCAGGAGATGTTCGATGTAGAGAATATATGGAATGTATTGATTTCCTTGCTGGGGTGCCCATGGGGTTTCTACTTTGTAATGATAGTGTTTAATGATTACTTACATTATCTAAATGAGCTTATACTTGTAAGAACTCTGTTTTGTAGAGTACGAATTAAATAAAGTATATTTAAAAGTTAAAAATTTAAAGCAATGAGTGCATAGCAACGATTTTCTTTTTCCGTCTGTGTACTTTAATATTTTTTTTTATTTTAAAGGTTTGAATTATGTTTTCATTCTTTATTGAAATTTTTATACATAAAATAATATGTACCTAGCATATTATTTTTGAATGAAGTCACTTTTCGATTCTGTCAGTCCAAGTCAGGCTATATTCTTACAAATGAAAATAGACTAAAGCAAAACTATTTAAATATTTAAAATAAAAGCGTAACACATTGAAAGTTAACATCTTAGAGTCCACTCGGTGTTGGGGACTATTTTCAAACGAACGTTTTCACCTGTTTTCGGAGTTCCGAATAAGAGTTCTAAAATGCAATTTTTATCTAGACCGACAAATCATTAAAGTTTCAAGTCTTCACGTTCAGTGGTTAAATTTGTTCAGGCTCTTTCTATTATAGAGGCCATTTGCATTTATATAAATAGGTCAGGTATCTTCGAAGAAACCACGTTAAGTACTTATCTACCTTCTGCAATTTTCAGCATTTTTGTAATTGTATTTATTAAGGTATGTTAGGATTTAGTTTACAAGCTGTAAGATAGTTCCTCCATATGTTAACCTAAACCTATAGGTATTTGTAAATAAAATAAATAAATAATTATTTTTATTTTAATGGCGGCAATCTTATTTATTTACTTTTGAAGTCTATATAATTCACTGTATAATTAACACTATTAAACGTAGTATAACGTCGTGTTGGGTCGCGATAGCATCACTGCTCTTTTTCAATAGAATGTATTATTTGTATACAAAAAAAACACAGTCAAACATGTGGACAAAAATAATCTTATAGATATTTTTTTCTAATGTAAGTTCGAGGCTACGTAAAAGTGGGCGTTGTAAAAGCTGCCCCGCCCTTCGCACCCACGGCTGCACCCAGGCCTCGCCCCGCCCACCCAACCTGCCTTTGTAGGCAAACTTTTACTTAAACCTTGTAAGTTTCCTTCAATTAAATAAATATATGTTTTATTTTACACTGATGACGATAAAATAAACGGCATACTTTAAGAACAAATCATCGAAGATTATGCTAGAGTATTAGGTACGTAAAGAAGTAGAAGCTAAACCATACTATTTCCTACTCAATCCAAAACCTCGGCTTAAACAAAGCTTATTCCCAACTTGTGGTATTAATTACCTAGCTTTTACTTTTTTTAAACTTCAAATTTTTCAAAGATCTTAAGTTTTCAACTTACTATGTTCTATTTCGTATCTATATCCGCGTTAAAAAACGTAATTCAACTTATTAATTACCATCCCATTAGCTCTGAGACTCATTTGTGTAATTCACATCAAGATTGGAAAACTGAACTTTTTGTTTACATCGCATTGAGCCCGATTTCTCGGTGGCTTCCGTTGAACAATATCGATTAATTTATAAAAAAACGGTAGATTAATGATTAGTTCCGGGTATCTAATTGTGTTTATACAGCAGTGGTGGTCGATGGATATTAAATCCGTGAAATGAACGCGACCACCCAAACTTAAAGTGTGTGACTTTTGTTAGTGCAAGAAAAGTCTTTAAATTCGGCGATGATTTAAAAGCTTTAAAATATAATTCTACAAAACGGTTTTGTTAAACTAAGACATAACTGAACTAAATTTCTTCTAGCTACCGTGCTATTGAAGCATTTATAGGAAGATGCTAATTGTAAAAAGACACTATATTTTTTTTTATACCTAGAACATTTCTTCTTTTAGTCTCATCTTGGCACCTTTTTATCAGTGTTTATTATTTTTATTACTTTTTTTAAAATATTACATGTGGGTACGTAATAATTTAACAAAAAATATCAATTCCATTTTTCATAACAATTTAACATGAATTTACATAACTATATTTTTATAAGCGAAGTTAAATGCTACACAGTAAGATAAAGAGTCGAAATCTAAGCTCATACAATTAGCTCGCACTTGACCGTATTTTCATTTTACCTTTTAAAAAAAACTTTTTTAAAGCATTGTAAAAGCTTTCCGTTCCACCACCGTAAAGCACTAATCATCGGTAATCGGCGAAGAAAGCCACAAACACCAGGTGATCTTGACAGGTGATCAAAATACAGGTGATCAACTTACACTGTGACGTCTTCATTGACGCGTGCGCAGCTAAACGGTGAAATTACCAAATCGATTTTTTAAATGACTAAGGAATTAGAGAGTCATCGTTTTGAAACAATACAAATGATGGTTTTGTTTAGTTATATGGAAAGAACCTAACCTATAAAGTTAGGTACACAAGTAAGCGTTAGTTTAACTGATTATAAGATTTACGTGAAAGAGTAACAAACATCCATACATCCATACTCACAAACAATTATTAATTTTTTAGTAGGATGATTGTTATGAAATCTTCAGCTTATCTCCAAGCAATGACACTGTTTATTACCTGATTTTGGCAGTAAGATATTGTTGATACATCTAGTGGATTGTTGACCGGTAAGCAGCATCTACGCTGTCTTTGTTTAATAACATTTACGTTAGATTTGCGTAGTTCAGAAACAATGGACAATCGGTGTTGAATGCGTCACACATTCCCAACTAGGCTGCAAGTTCAAAACTACTTCAATTCTATAAATAATCTTAGATAACATATAGAATTTTAAGATTATCAGTCCAAAAATAAAAATAAAAACAAGGCATAAATTAAAAAACAGCGGCGTATAAAAATCTGCATATAGAGCAGAGACTGGTTTCACTTAAAAATACAAGACTTAATTTGTGTTCCATACAAATGATCTTATATTTTCAAATCACAGCACTTCTCCTTAATATGATCATTTAATACGTTCGTGAAAACTAAAACTAAACAATGTGTAGAATTCTTGACTTCATTCTACCCACAACAATAAATAAACTGTCTAGCAGAAGCAGTTAAAAGGCGGAAGTCCATCTTCGCATCCCAAGGAAAGCACTTCCGGTGACGACCGGATATCCTCGGGGGCTAGACTTCCGGTCAAAACTTTGGGGTACGGATCCGGGCCTTGTCTTATGCAAATACTATTGTTTAGTTCTAGAGTTTTGTAAGTACAAGAATTCAGACAAGATATTTGTCATTATAAAATTGTTCTCAATCAGAAGTTATTTTGGAAAAGTGAAACGCAATCAAGTTTGATGCCAGTGAGTACTAATTGTTTTGACTATTCCAGCCAAACTTTGAAACTAAATAATTTATCAGATTAGAAACTATCATGGTCGAAATACAAGATATTTATGAAAAAAGACATACTGTACCCAAACTACCTTTATAACAAACCGTCTTAAGCGTTAGCCAGTATCTTTACAATACAAATCCAGGTCAGCTTGTAATGACCATAGCTTGCCGTCGATGGCAGCAGGTGCCGCGCCGGCGCCGGACCGCGACCGCAGGCACCTGGCCGCTGACGTGACCGCCGGGGAATGGATGGATGGGTAGGAAGGTGTGGTTGCGGATAGGATAAATAAATAAATCTCCAGACCCTAAACTAAGCAAAGCTTGTACTATAGGTACCACACAATGGACTAGGGGAGAACCTAGTTACACCCAGACACGAGCCAATAACGAAAAACAATTTTTACGAAATTGGCCCGACCCGTTGATCGAACCCGGTAGCATCTGCTTAGCAGTCCGGTATATATAATGCTGCACCACAGAGGTCTACAATAAGGATATCAGGAGGACTTCACTTGGCTTCAATAGCGGTGATTGGCAAGCTATATCAAACACCAACGACTGAATCTGCTGCATTTGTAATGGTTGCATGACGAAGTTACTGCAAAACAAGATATTGAAAACAAAAAGGGGAATAGTTCAATTAAAGGTTTTTTTTAAGATTCTCATTTTCTCACTTTCTCATATTCGCTTCATATAGAAACAGCCATTAAATGAGATCATGAAACTTATATTTTGAAGTGCTTCGTATGTTAAAACAGTTTGCGATAATAGCAAACCTTTGTTTAGTAATGCATTTAAAGTACGTTTGTTATTTCCTAATTATGATTATGACGGTCTAAAACCACTAAGTTTCGATTTGTTCATTGCCTTTCCTCCTCATGAAGTAAGAAATCACCTAAATCTTCAGGGTCACACCGTGTAATGACCACGAGGTGGTAAAAAGTGGTGTGAAGTGAGACTATCGGCGTAGCAATCGCGGATCACGAGACACTACGGCTGGTTAGGGAAACTGTACTAAACAGTAATTCGACGGTGCTCGAAGTAGGAAGACCATGATTGGCGTAGTATCATGACATTATTGACAATCAGTCAGAATGATAATCATCCCTATAACTTTTACAGGTATTTTCCTTGGCTAGCTATACTCACTGGCTTACTTGCAATGGACATTTTAAATATATGAGCAAATTCTCAATTTTATCACCTTATTACGAAAAATTAAAATGACACAGAACTGGCGGTGAATCATGTGTCTAAGTCACTAATACCTATGTTTATTTTAGCTTTTAAGAAACATAACATTGTACATTTATAAAGAAACAATGGTCACCCTACAATCTGGGTGAGTATCTGACCTCGACGTAGGCGCAGCCGCCGCGCCGTCCTCGTCGCCAACTAGCTAATCATGACCGAGTATTCGATACGCCATCGCACTTTTACGCCCAAACTGATAAATGACCTTTTGAATTTATTAGAAATTGAAGAAGAAACTATCGACGGTGCTCAATGGACAGGTTCCTAAATTCTTCCGGAGGGTGCGTATTCCCGTAATGTTACTAAAATCACGCCCCCAATAAATAACCCTCAATTGTTTATTCTATTTCAAATGGGTTGCACCGCGATCGGCTATTTAAAGTTTCTTCTTTTACAACTCAAAACATCACTATTACGTTCCTTATCGCAGATCATCGCATTAGTCCCGCGTTTATAGCCCACATTACTCAAAAACTCGATCATATTTGAGAACACGTACACCTTTTACTCCGAAACGCGCTGTCATTAAAAGTGTCGACACCACACTTTTGGGAAACCGTGATCAAAGTGAGTAATCGCGACGTCGTATGGTGGGAAAGGTGAGAATATGGCGTATTCGTGACACCGGGCGGTCTATCACGGGCTATCACGTGGGGTAGAGGCGTGAAATGCATCATATCATTTAGAGATCGGGCGTTACGGTCACGTTGTCACTCCCACGTCTTAATCGACCCCTTTCGTGTGAGATGGCGGGATTTTTACCGGTCGGTGTGACATGCGTAGGCGCATTCTGTTTGGGATACCATCACCGCGCGCGCACGTGACGTAGCACTGTGACGGCTTTCTCGGGGTAGTAAAATAGAGCTGGAGTTAAATGGCAAGTGTCTTTTTAACACCTTTTTAATAATTGATCTATGTTGCACATTTTAATTATTTTTATAAAAAAAGATACAAAATTGCATATTAACTATCAGATTTCGTAATTACTTTAAAGCAAATATATTTATAATTCAATCTGCCACGTTGACTTCAAACGCTGGATATTCTTTATGCTTTTCAATCATTGATATTTTTTTTCTGAACTTTGTTGGTGAATTTAGTTATTATTTCATGTGGATACCACACAGTTTTTACATCAATATTGCGACATTCGCCCACGTCCACGCCAGGGAACTTGTATGCAAGATTGCATTAAGGTGACCGAGTTTAAATTCTCCGTTTGATCGTATCAGGCGGCGGCACCGGCGCAATTTTGCTCTGGGAGAGTTTTGATCCAACTGATACTTACATTAATATCTATGTTTGTTTAATATAAATGTTTGGTAAAGATAGTAATCGCAAAACACTATAATTTTTTAATAACTTTTTAAAGACAGGGAATTATTAAAACTATTTAATTAACAACTTGAAATACTTTTAAGATGAACGACGTTTAAAGTTGGGCATTAATAACATGTTCATTACACAAAACTTTTTCCGACATCAAATAGCTTATTTGCTCTACAAAAAAAAACAATAATTGAAGCAAGTTTGCGGTTATCTTACTCAGTCACGATCGCTATGAGTAATTATTATATGATTATGTTTCGTATGAAGGTTAATTCAAGTCACCCTTCACTTAACTCAGTTTAGTAGGTTACTGTAGAGGCGAGTAAATATGAGGTCGTTAACTAAACGATTTGGTTTAAACCTCATTAGTCGAGGAGACACCGTAACAATGACGCGGCCATGCAACGCTTACAAATTAAGACTGGTTTTAGACACTTCTAAAGTATTGAAAGAAGTAGGAAGAAAATGAAAAAGACCAAATAGTAAATCCGCATACAAAAGAACTTAACGAAAAAAACGAGGAAGCCAGGAAAAGATCGTATATTACCTAACTTTTATGAAATAAATTATAGATTCTCGAATTTGGAGGGATGAAGGGGAAAACTTTTTCACGCACCCCGTTTGACACCGTGTCAAAACAATTTACAGGGGTGCAGTGACTGGACCACCCTGTATAACTTATCGGTTTATCGTGTTCGATCATCGAAGGCAAAAAGTTACCTTTCTGATATGCCTTAGGTGTCCTTGCATCGAAGGTAGACTTTAGATTTTATCAAGGCAAACGTATTTACCTACTGCGGAAGTGCTCGTTTACATAATAAATACGCTAATAATGAGGTTTAGATTTTCTTAAGCAACGTACAAGAGTTTATAACTCATTTATTTTAATAAAACACTTTAAATATATTTTTATTTAAAAAATAAACTACGCAACGTAAAAAAAAACAAAAAAATGACATTCTAATCTGTAGGGTTGACAGTTGAGCCTGGTTTGTTGATTTATCGGGACGTGTGCCCGCGCCACCACAGGTAGGGAGAAAAAAAAGTAAATAAAGTGCTTAGGGTTGGGTGAATGTTGACATGGCTGATTCGTCACAGTCGAGATCGATCTAAATAATAATTCATTGATCGGTAAATTTACAAAAAAAAAAATCGATAGAAAAAATAATATTGACAAAAAACTTAGCCTATCAATTACCTATTTTTTCACCAATATCATTACTTTCAGTGATCAGCTACATCACCAATTCTTAAAAAGTTTTTTTGAATTTTTAAACCTTCTTCTTCTTTCGTGTGATGAATATGCACTTTGCAGCAGTGTCAGAGTTTTTGAGAATCGCCTGTTATGGCCTCTGACGTGGTTCCTGTAGGGTAGTGGCCACCCTACTACTTTAAACCTGTAACCTATAAAAGTGTTTGCAAAGATGCTTTCTTGTAAGTTGGTACAAATGCCTAAACACAGAGTATGTCACCATGAATAATGAACGTCGTTGAATGTTTAATGTTGGCTTCGTGTCGAATAGAACCTGCGACTTGACATCACCGGAGACAAGACTTACATGTATAGGTACTTGTGTTAGCAATATAGTGTGTAGTAATGAAATAAATGATTTGCTTAATTGTGGCTTAATTTTTTAATAGTAATTTTTAAATACGATGTCAAAATTGAATCAAAAAACAGTAAAAATTGTATCAAAATTTGTTACTTAATACAAATATTTATGTACCTACGTGTTGGTACTCTTTACTTAATTACACAAAAATAATATTATTGTTCTAAACATTAGGTAAGCCAATTTCCCAAAGGCCAGTCACAACAAAGGCTTGCAGTAAAAGAAACCTGCCACCACCCTCATCACGACCAGACAGCCTTTAGATAAGGAGACCACTTTTTCATAATACTTTATTCAGAAGGCTGGAGATTTAGCTGCGACAGGGTTAATCACGCATCACAAGAGAGGTGCCATTTTAAGTATTTACGAATTTAACCCTTTACTTGCACCCGACAACTCGCTGTCAACTGTCAATTGGTGTAAAGCGACTGCTGAATTGTTAATGTCCATTAATTTGTAATTGGGTAGCGTTAGTTCGATCTGCTTGGTTAAGGGTTAAGTGTGTACAATGTATGATATATTAGGTATGCTGTTAGGCAGATAGGATCTTGTTCATTAATATTCTAATGGAATGAAAATTGTAGATGCAAGTAATTTGATTGCTTACATTCATATTTGAAAAACAGTTTCTTAAGTGAAGTTTTTTTAATTTTGAAATAATAAATAATATAATTCTATGGTTAACCTTGCGAACCCCACTTGAGGCCGCTTTAAAAACTTACTTTTCGAACAAGGCCAGCGATATTACGGGCCCACCCGAGCCCAATAAGCTAATCCCTGCAAAATATATGCGAAACTAAAAGGTCCGAGGTCTCCGCAATGTGTCCCCAACGACCACTTGCTGGACACCGGGTGACCACTGACTAATTACAATATCCGCTTGTTGTTTTATTTATTAAACAAGCGAAGAACATTTAATATGAAATATGGGACGGGATTTCAAAATCTTAAATCCTAAATGTAAAAATATTATTGTCATATCCTCATAATGAATAATTAAATTGCTACATCTGATGTGCTACTCATTCCTAATCACTTATGTCCTAACATTACCTAACGAGAGCCTCTACCTAAAATATCTAAGTAGTGATTATTATTTGAGTTCGTACAAAGAGTCTGGAGGTAGCGCTGTCTGAGTCAAGTCAAGTGTACTGAACCGTGCCGCGAGACGCGCGCGGGGGACGCGCGCTAGAAGTGAGGGGGGGGAGATCCCGAGCGCCCATTGGTCGCCCGCTAGTGGGTGGAACTAAGAAAATCCTTCTCAGATTTTCCATTCCAAATTTGAAAACCTTTTAACGTCATCCGCCTGTCATTTCGTTATCGGGCCTCTTAATTCTCCATATGAGTTCTTATGCGACGTTCTGTTCGGATTTAAATGTCACACGGTTCGATTGATCATTTTTAGCCTTTGGGGAATTTGCGAAATGATTTTCTTTTGTGTATTTATATTTGGAGTGAGTCAGTTTCTTGTTCATACTATTATATTTTTTGAAGAATTAAATACGTGGAGTAATAAAAACAGAAATTACCGAGTTTTCAAGTTAATTTGACCAATTACTAAAAGACGTACCTTTAATATTATAGAATGTATAAACATAAATAAAATATGTGTCATAAAGAGTTGTGAAAATGTGAGAGAGTACACTATAACCTGAATTCATTTTCATAAGTCGTGCATACCTAACCATTAATTTTGTTACCAAAAGCGGTCTTTGGTAAGTGAGTCCTATTAGTGGAGCTGCAAATAGCTAAGTAGCTGAGACAAAGCCTCCAAGCCTTCGCGGTAGCAAGGAGGCGTTAGTTGAAGGTTGTATAGAAGTAGAGTGGGTGCGGTGGGCGGGGCGAGGGGCGGGCCGCAGGGTGTCGGGTGCCGACGCGACTCGCCCATCCGAGCCAGTCGCGTCCCAGCCGCCGAGCTGACCGCACGCGCCGTCCACCACCGAACAAAGAAAGGTGCGCGACAACACCAACCTAATTAAAAAGTATACCGAAACTCGCTCCCAAAATTACCGTGAAGGAAGACCGCAATTAACGGCACCTGCCCGCGATAAAAACCGCGCGGGATGCACCTGCTGCCATGATCATGCTCTTCAAGGGAAACAGCAGCAGACTGGAGCACCTCATCGAGAAGATACAGGCCAACAAGGAGAACCACGATGACCTGAAAGGTAAGCGCCGGGCTTGGTTAAACTAAATCAAACAAAGCTGTAACATAAAGTTTAGGTATAGCCAAATTCGTTTTTCTTTGTCAAATCAATACGACACCAACTTTAGAAAACTTTTTACAACCAGAAACTTGTTTGTATTTGAAAAATAAATATATATTTTTAATAAATGCTAATAATTTTTACTATAACATCTTAATTAAATCTAGAAATAGTTTAAAAATGTTTTTCTGTACTGAGCGCGTTGATGTCTTTTGTTTGTTATAAAAACACACCTGAAAGTTTGTATGCAGGATTTTTTTTTGTTTTTGCAATAAATATTAACAACGTAATTTGGTCAACCTGCCTTTTTAAATTTAAATATGCATTTTTACGGTAAACATCTTTAGTTTTATTTTTATATTTACCATGTTTTTTTACTGATCAATCAGTTACACTCCTGTATAATAATTTTACGCGGCAAAAACATCTGCTTTTGTACCATAGCATTAAAACGAGGTAGCTATCATTTTGTCATCGAGCCGGTACTTTTACCAAGGAGGTTGTGAGCGTAAAAAGATTTAATTCAAATAATTACCTTCATCCGTATCACACTAACTTTTTGGCGGGAGCCGAATGAACGGGAATTTTTGAAATCGTTTTCTTGTTAGCTCTCTGTCTGATTTTGTTTTTAGAATAAAATGTTAAACAATATAAAAAGAATATGTATTTATTATTCAATCACCACGAAAAATAATACAAAGTCGGTTTGTGTATTGTATTATTAAGTGAACCTCTTTGGTCACTCAGAGTTTTTAAAAAGTTGTATGCCTGTGACGTACCGATCTTCTTTTGTTTTTTATTTGGTTGTCTTGCGGCAACTCTGTGACACGTGAGCCATTTTGTTTAATTATTGTGAACAATATTCTTTTAATTTATTTGTATTTCTGTTAATAATATTTGAATAAGTAATCCAATGTTATTTTCTGACGTTGTTATTTATATAACTTGCTTCCTATATCTTTTCTAAAAGTATACAATTAAATATGCTAATTACGTCACGGGAATTAATTAGTTTTTTTATGCATTAACTAGTTATTAATAAGCTGTAAAACTTATTGAATAACATCGAAAACAAATAATCCAATGAAATATTACTAAAAGAGACAAAAATATATTTTGTTTATATAAAAAGGCTGTTGATTATAAAAAATAATAAGTAAACAATAACGACGTACAATTACTAGGTTTATTAATTAACCGAAAGTTTATAACGGTTGTAAAGCAAGGTGAAAAGGTGTAACTTCCATTAAAATTAAATTTCGCAAAATCCAGTTTCGGACATAAGGAAGAGCGACACAGGGTGCACTTGCAGGTGCTACGTAATTTGAGCGAAAAAATGTTCCGCATTATGAGAAAGCATTTATTTACGCGGAAGAAATTGCCGTAAAAAGTACAATAATTGCTTGGTGCGTATGTATGGGCTGATTGTTTATATTGGCAAGGGCTGGAAGGATATACTTTGCCTTTAGTTTAGTTTGCCTTTAGTTTGGAAAGTCTGACGGTAAAATTTGTTGTTAGAATCTTTTAAAATTATATTTGGCTTTACAAAAAAACAAAGATTAGTTAGTTATTAGTAAGTAGGTAAATAAATATAAATAAGTAAAACATTTAAATTAGCACTTGTTTAACGTACAAAACAATTAGGGTTCTCAACATAAAAGCCAGAATTATAACAACTATTGCGGCTAAGGGCAGTCTACACAACAGTAAAACCTACAATGTAGAACTCTTTTGAGGTCATTTTGAGGTCTCTTGTCCTCTCACTGCTTACTAATTCTAGTCCAGTCCAGCCCCGATCACGTGTGTGTGGGTGCGCGTCTCACACACGTAATCGTGCGCAATGACCGCGCTGATGGCGCAGGCGCCGCCGAGGTGTCTCGTGCGCAATTAGGAAGCGCGCTTCCGCCGCCCACCGCCGGCGGCGCCACCGTCACCCAATTGAGCCTAATTACCAGGATATCTTAAAGTTCTTAAACGGCTTAGCGCGAAAAGTCAACGCACTAGCTTGGGGCGTGAAAGCGTGGGAATTGAGGAAAGAGGTTTGATCAGGAACAACTAGCAAAATTAGTGTAAACCGTATGATATAGATTCAAGCTCCTCTCTAGTCTTATTTAATCATCAAGTATATGATGATTTATATTAGGATTCTGTAACTAAAACAAAATAAATTAATCATTAAAAGTTTTAATAATGAAAAAAAATGTGTGGTATTATATTTCAATTAAATCAAAAATTACAGTTCAAACATTATCGTAAAGATTTAACCTGTACGTTAAATACCAGATGTACAAAGACATAATAAAGATAACCTGCTTATAACTATTGCAAAAATGCTGAGGTATGAATTTTAACAAATAAAAACTACAATTTTATATGGAGAAATGTGGAAAAGTAATTATTTAAATATAAAGTTGCGATAGTTATGATAATTAAGATCGAATTTCTATTACTAATTATGAATTAAACAAAAAAAAAATCATAGCGTCATAACTATTTCATTACACAAAACAATGTCCCTTTAGTTATGTAGTTAACTATTCTATGCTGTATATCATTACCTTGACAAATTATTGCGATGGCGCCCAAGAAGGGGAAAACATTGATATTGATGGCAAGGCTTATCATCTATAGACTTATGTATGGATCGTGACAATTTATTTCAAATAATTGTTTAGTTCTTATTAGAAAATAATACATCGAAAGTTGTACAACAACTTTTTTACCTATAATCATCTTAATATTTAAAAAGTAAATTTGATAACAACATTTTTTATGTAGAGTGTTGTATTAAACAATAATATATTTATTTTATACACTATAACCTGATGTATTTGTAATCGTTTAATCACCAATTCAATATAAATTTATTTGAAAAAATTGCATCTCTAACTTCACAAGGTTTCGATACAAAAAGTCCTTGGTATCAACATAAGGAGGTAGTTTATTTGGCCACAACTCACTACCGCCTCCCCTGCAATAGTCATTACTCATCATTTGTGTTATGGAGCTCGTCATCGCGCCATTCAATTTGTTTATATTTCACGGTACGGAGGCACACTCCAGATATATCGTCTGTAACACCGAAATATTGCGACTTACAGATATTTATTAGGGTTCCTTTGTACGGAGGACCCGTTGACTGCGCCAGAGTATTTTACAACGGCAGTAAAAGTTTTCAATTGTCATCTTTCTTTATTACGAGTAGTCAGTATAATGTGGCGTAAGCTTAGAGTAAGATGCATATTTATTTCAGTTTTATGGTTTGCTTTATGCAACCGTATTTTTCAAACGACATGCATTAAAGAAAAATAAAAAGAACAGCCTTAAACGTCCCACTATTTCAGAACAGGCATCCGATATAGATACCTACAGGTTTTATTTAAATAAGTAAGTATAACAATAAAACTATTTGGGTTTAAAACTTAATTAGGTATCAATTATACTAAGATTTGGTTTGCTATATTTGTAAATAAGATGATTCTGATATTATTATTATACATTAAGTATTTTGTAGGTATCTTCGCTTGTGCAAAGAAAACAGATCATTAATTACCATGAATAATTTTAGTTATAAAGTGAAATTACCTAGATCTACTTCAAACTAACTGATCTATAAAAAGATTTTTCTGTCTTCAACATCCAAAGATAAACTTACCTACTTCGGATGTTGCTGTACGGTCCTGCTGGGCTATTATGTAAGCCAATGGTAATCGAATGTAATTTTTTCAACAATCCTGGAAAGGGTTAAAATTAATTAAAATCATCACGGTTTTGTGCTTAAAAGATGGCGACATTGATTTATCTATCTATTAATCTCTAAAAACCTTTATATTTCTTCAGTTTTAACGTTATCCAGAATTGTTGAAAAAATTACATTCGATTACCATTGGCTAACATAATAACCCAGCTGCTGTAATGTCCTTCAAACCTATCTTGTCTCGTCCTCATCATCCGCATTGCCCCCAGAAGCGCTGGGCAGCGTGGGCAGCGGCGCGGGCAGCTCGTGGCGGTCGTCGACTCCGGAGCAGTCGCCCGCGTCGACGCCGTCCTCCGCCTGCGCCGACGCCGACGCCGAGCCGCCCTTCACGCTGGGCGCCACGGAGCACACGCCGTACCAGTGCCAGTTCTGCGACAAGGCCTTCCCGAGACTGTCCTATCTGAAGAAGCATGAACAGGTACGGATATTTATAAGTATTAGCTGTTGTATGCCGTCCTATACGGATTTTTCCCCCAAAACAAAAACATACATAAAGAAAAGAAAGTTTTAAACAAAAGTATGGCTTAGGCTTTATGTATTAAAGCTGTAGGTTAAGGCATAGCAATATGTGTACCAACATAACGAAGTTGTCATGCATAAAATGTAATGCTCAAAACACATGAAATCAACCTACATCTCCTAACAGCAATGTTTATGTAACAAGCAAGCAATGTTGCTCCGGATCATCTCACAAATCACCTTACTTTATGATGTAGTTCTTGTTTAATTTACAAGTGCGCTCGGTCTCCTACTCGTAATGCAACCGGACAAACAACACACAATGGGATTGTTATAGCGAGTTCGTTTCGCCATGCAGGTCCGAGCTTCATTAGCAAGTAGATACCCAAAATGGGCCATTTACAGAGCCGGTGGTAGATATGCATCAGTCCTTGCGGTGCGGTGTGACGTGCGCGCCATTACGCTCATCTGTGCGCTTTGTGGCCGAGATCCGCCGCCCTGCGATTGCGACACGCGCCGCCGCCACTGATCTAACTCTGATACTACAAATAGAAACGTCACTTTGCATGCCGCCGCACAACACGCCCACATCTAGATTACCATCGCCACGTACCAGCAAACGTGGCAAGCGCGTCACCTCAAAACACACAAATCGAGAAACTCGATCAATTATAGTTTCATTAGATAATCGAGGGTTGACTGCGCGCGCAGATATGCATCGTGGTGAGCGCAGGCGCGTGGAGCCGACAAATGTATCGAGATGATCTCGCATCTGACGGCCGGAAATAGCCTCTCGATAACAACTCCTGCGTCCACCTCGCCTTATCCATGCGTCTGCGACCGGCTTGGGAAAGGTGGTCATTATAAGAATAAAGCCAATGCAAACTTCACATACCTCATCATCTTAGATACATACCTAGAGTAGGTATGTAACTTACATACATAATCTTCTCAGTAAATCTACTAACGTAGGCAAACTTTAAGTCTTGCACCACCTCTATTAACCACCAATCCGTTACTTTAATAAAGCAGTTTATTTGTCGTTTAATTGCCTTGGGCCTATATCTTAACAAAGAACAATTAAACACGGATTTGCTTTAGGTTGTATAAATAAACTCTTCTAGGAATTAAAGGCCATAAAGTAGTAAAACAGTCAGCATCCAGACATTCTGTGTCAAAGATTCGCATCTTTATTGTTTTAATAGATGGGTGTATCTTACATCGAAAGGCTTCGTAGAACCATAAAATCATTTTCGTTCTAGTTTGTGTCTCTCAATCTGATTAACAGTGTCTTACCGCGAACTAATTAAATGAGTCACGGGTGCAGAAGATGGGTGACCCTAAGGCCAGCTGTGGGACTGTGAACCAGCTTGGATAAGCACCTGAGAAAGTCGTTCGGTAGCCGCCACCGGGTCGTTTTCGAGTTTTTATTGGCTATAAGGTCCGCCGAAACGAGTTTTGAATGTTTTTACGCGGAAAATTATAAAGTGTTGTTTTGTTGAGCGGTCCCACGGTGGATGATGTATTGTGCGTGTGTCGTGGTAATAAGACGAGGTGGTGAGTGTCGGCGGGAAGGCTGCAGCCAGCGGGCCCGCTGCGCGCGCGCTGCAAGCTTATTGAATTCTCGCACGAAACACCGTCTAAGACAGCGATCGATGTCTGGCTAATACTAAGTTTCTCCTACCATATGTTTAAGTCAAATTTTATTCGAAGCCAATTATTATGAGCATTACAAGTCCAATACTCACATTAAAAAAACATTTCGTTGAGATAACATTGTATCGCAAAAAGTCTGTCACCTTTACAAGTAGGTAGCGCCTACGCGTCGGACTAGTTGGCGATTTATCTGTTGTCGTCGATCGGATTTATTAATTCTGTCGCCAGCCGATTGCACCAATTAAGTGGATGAAGTAAATATTGTGCTTGTCATGTTTACGAGACCAGGCCCTTGGTATACAGTGGAAGATAGCTAGAAAAAACGTGCAGCCTTACTTCTAAAATAAAATAATTGGTCATTTATGTAGTGAAATACCTTCCTTAAACACAAGATTGTTAAAACATTTTTTAACTAAAATAATGAAAATTTCTTACATTTTTTCTAAAAATAGAGTTATCTCCATTTTTTTTCTCACCCTACCTCAACTTTGTTACGAATCAAGAAAAAGCTTGCAGAAAAAGAAAACCCCGTTACATCTCGCAAAACACGGCGGTCTAACAGCTTTATTATGATGACGGTAATAACTTCTGATCCACTAGGTGATCATAATAGACCAGCCATTTTGTTTCCTGTGCCAGGCTCACTCACTCGACGCTAACAAATTGAGATGGGTCGCTAATGGTCCAACAAACACACATGGTAATTGGGGACGCACGGACTAAAACTTCTTCTAAGTCAACAAATACTTATACGGAGATCAATACCTGCCAAATACTTCGGAACTTGGAGATTCAAATTCAAATCAGGGTTCTGTAAATGGCAGTCAATCATCGTATACAATGTGAAGTCTGTTTTGTAGGTGGTCAATTAGGAAAAGCGTGAACGAGTCGTCTTTTTTGGGAGTGCATTGTGTGTGTCTGTCACCAACTCAGAGGAACTGAAGGCCGCTGACGTTCATTATGCTCATTATACTGATTAGCATTCTCATTGTAGAGGTTTTTGAATAACTTATCTACACACTATAGGTACTTACTTGTGTATATATTTGACTCATTTTGGGACAGATGACGAAGTTACAAAATATTGTCAAATAATGCAATATTAAAATGTAGGTTTAAAAAATCAAATGAAGACCCGTCTTAGATTAACACAAGGGTAGAATTACATATTTTTTCTAAATCGTTGTATTGTAAAATAAACAAGATAAATTAAATGACATAATAAATTAACTATTGCGCTTAACTTAAGTATTATAGTGTTCATATGGAATAGCCACTTCTCTTCATTACTTGATTAACTTTACTTATTAAAAGTTAGTTTCTGAATGTACTATCCAAACAAACTCAGTTTCTACAATAATGGTAAAAACTGTATTAAATGAGTTTCGTATTGGCGACTTTGCTTTTTACTAGCTATGTAATGATCATAAAACCTTCTCATTTACTCTGTGATATAAATAAATATGAACATACCTTTCGTTTGTACCATCATACCTCTACCTCTTAATTTGATATTAAATGAAGAGATTGTCTTAGTTCATTTTTTAATCACAATACAGCAATAAGACCATATAGCAATAAGACTTA
Organism: Emmelina monodactyla; assembly: GCA_916618145.1. Taxonomy (NCBI): domain Eukaryota; kingdom Metazoa; phylum Arthropoda; class Insecta; order Lepidoptera; family Pterophoridae; genus Emmelina; species Emmelina monodactyla. The sequence continues at coordinate 6,332,740 of OU745303.1, forward strand.
TGGCAGATTATTGCGTGAAGTTATTTTGCAAAATAATGCTTTGGTAGCTGTTCCCGATATATCTGTTTGGTCCACGGCTTGCGTTTACCGGTTTCGATCGAGGATCCATCTCGACGATCGATAACACGCTGCTTCTGCGCCGGTATGTTATCCGATCAATATCGCTTCGTTACGTTCAATGATGCGGACAATAGCCTAACTTATAGGCAGGAACTTACAATAAACCAAAAACTAACTTTATAGTAACAAACTTAAGGGCTCAAATTGAATGAGCGTAGAGGTGAAAATACGAATAATCTAGGTGATTCAACACGACTATCGGGTGATCAAACAATACTATTTTAATGCGTGCGCCGTATCGGTTTAATAGTGAGTTTGATATCTTATTCGAGAGTCACGACCACCCTTTGCTCCCAGTTTTTTCGGTATTGACAATCGGTTCGGTTTGGTCAACTCACGCGCACGCAGCAGCCGCCCATTGTCCGCACATAGTTCTCACGCTGGTTTTTCTGAGCCTTCACACGATGGTGCAGTCGAAGCAAATGAAAGTTTGGTAATCTATTTAAAAGTTAAGCAGACTTTCTTAATGTAAAGTTACCTATAATACCATTTCCTAATATTGAATTTGTAAATGACATTACTTTTCAGGAAAATACTGTCTTTTATAGTAAAGCTAGTTGAAGAGTAAAATAAAACACTTAAAACTAAGTCTTATTTGTAACTTTTACGCTCAGACTATGTATTATTTCAGTGACAAACTTATAATAACAGGTCGTTGTGTTATTGAAAAAAAAAACGGTTTAATTTCCCAAAAATCCTTTTTTGGAAACTCGAAACACACTTTGTTTTTATTATCTGTCTTCATGCCAGTCTACAATATCTCCAATCCTCCACAGACGCACTCGGATCAGATGCCGTTCCGCTGCGAGTTCTGCGCACGATTGTTCAAACACAAGCGATCGAGGGACCGCCACGTCAAGCTGCACACGGGAGACAGGAAGTACCGCTGTCCGCACTGCGAGTCCGCCTTCTCCAGAAGGTACGTTTGATGAAATTAAATAGTTTGGTGGACAATTTTTACACGGGAACAACTAAATATCTTAAATTGAGTGTGAAACTTTTTGACTGATAAAACTAAATTGATTTTTGCGTCGCAAATTGCGCTCGCGTAGGTTTATGTTTGACTTGTGGTCGCCCGCGACTCCGTCCGCCTGGAAGTTGGTTTCCCGTGGGAATGAAAAGTTTTCCCGCGGTAAAAAGTACCCTATGTGTTATTCTGATGTTAAACCTTTATAAATGTAAAGTTTTATCCAAATCCGTCCAGTCGTTTTTATGTGAAAGAGTAACAAACATCCATACATACTCACAAACTTTCACGTTTATAATATTAGTAGGATGTAAAGGTTTATTAAATTGTATTAGTGTTGAGTAAATAAAAGAATAAAATGTAAATAATCACCATAGCTTTAAAATCGGACGGAATTTAATTATGCTTCTACTTGGTTAAATAGTAAAGTAACTATTTATTTCTGGATAGAACTGGATTCATAGAATTAAAAGAAAAAAAAAAGAAATACAATTACATGCAGAATATCTTCTGTCAAATACAAATACAAAAGATTCATTTGTTACCCCATACAGTTTTAATGCTCGCGTGTAAACCGAATATTTTCTTATTGATAAGGAAAATTAAATAAATTTAAATGTATTTATTATTCTTGTGTGCCAGAAAACTATAGTGCTTGAAATATAATTACAATAATCATGATTAACTAAACAATTTATATACCTACATACGAAACTCCAAAATGTAAAATAACTACCACAAAGCACTCTTTTAGATTATTCCCTCAGTTAGTGTACCGCGCCTACAAAATATACAAAGGACATACCTCCCAACGTACCTACTTCTTAAGAAGACGTGACAATGAGTGCAAGTAAGATTAATTGTCATAAGCCAAGCCAGAGTACAAATAAAGCCACACTTGAGGCGACGCGTCACCTTTTTCGTCACCTCCGCGGTAACGTGAATTATTCTACGCAATTTGTCCTCTTAACAAACCGACATGCTTTCAAAAGAGGTGATGCACTGACAAATGATCTTTAGGATCTCACAAAAATTAAATAATGGCCCGTACCTAAACCGGCGCGGCGAAGCTTGGCCATTAAGAGGAGTTAGGGCGAACGCCTCACAATTCTATAGTTCCAGTGAAAAGACTTTTTGTCACTCCTATTTGGTCCGTGCTTTATGCAGTCATGAGTGCCCCAAATGACAAATTGCCGTCTGCGGTCCGTCACACAATAACAATTTATCTCATTTTAATTTCAAATTCTTCGGAGTTTACATTTTTGTGACATCGTAATCCTAGGGAACCGAATCATAAATCTCTTTAACAACATAACAACGAAAGAAGACTACTTATGTTATAGTTTTTAAGTACGGACTATGTCAAGATAAAGTTTACTTAACTGCTTACAGATATTTCATACTTTTTGTTGGTACTAAGTTAAAATATGGGTAACATAAAAAAAAAATATGGAAAGTCGTGCCTGGAATGAGTTTTAGTTAGAGTGACTTTTAATGTCGTCTTATTTGCCTTTTCAGTGATCATTTGAAAATTCACATGAAGACCCACGATAATCAGAAGCCGTTCCAATGTACTGTTTGCAACCGAGGGTTCAACGGTGCTGCAGCTCTGACGTCACACATGCAAGGGCACAAGAGAGATAGAGACGGGAAAGAAGGAGACAGACCCATAGTTAGAGCAGGTCGCGGTAGGCCTTTACGGTGCCTTCATTGTGGAGACTCATTTAGAAGACCTGATCTTCTTCAGGTAAAATATACTGTTTCGTATTGTTGTTTAGTAACTTAAATGTAATTAAAAGTAATATAAGAACGGTCTATTGTGTAGGCACACATGGTGGCTGCGCATGGCGTAGAACCTTCGCTCGCGCCGCCACTCCGTGCGGCGTCTGCGCCCGCGCCGCTGCTCGCCTGCATCTACTGCACGCGCGACACATTCACCTCCATGGAACAGCTGCAACTACACGTGCGTGATGCTCATTCCGCACTGCTAAACGGAGAAGGCATTACCATCGACCAACCCGCTCCAACTGACCTCAGCAAACGAGCAGCTGACTACAGCCCTCCAATCAAGAAAAAGAAACCCGGTTCAAGATCTGAGACACCCCAAAACTCCCTCTCCCCAAGCACACTTTTCTGTAATCAGTGCAACGCTGCCCTCCCGGACTTCGAAGCTTTCCGTGCTCATGTCAAAGGCCACCTGGAGGAGACCGGGGAACTAAAGCGATCGAGCCCAGGTCCTTGTCTACAATGTGGGTCCACCTTCTCTGATGCAGCAGCCTCGGAGCGGCATCTCACAGCTCACTACCTGGCTGTATCTTGTGAATATTCCTGTCACAGCTGTGCTAGAAGCTTCCCGACGCCAGACGATTTGCAAAAACACTTACTTGACTTACATGCACATCATCTTTACCGGTGTTCGCTGTGCAAGGAAATCTTTGATTCAAAAGTTGCTATTCAGGTAAATTGAAACTTCTGATACGACTTTATTAATCCTATTACCTTTTAATTTTAGGTCTAATCGGGTTTCTTGTTCGTAGGTCCATTTCGCCGTGGCTCATAGCGGAGAAAACAAGATCTGGGTGTGTCGTTCCTGCGGTGTATCCGGTGGTGCCTTACGTTCTGAAGCGGAAGGCGCGGCTCATGTCAGATCTCGGCACGCGATGCGCTGTTCGTGCGGCGCCATGATGGCGGCCAGCCGCGCGGCGCGCGCGCAGCACTACCGCTGTCCCGTGCCCAACTGTACCGAGACGTTTGCTGTGCAGTATCTACTGGAACGACACATGCAACTACTACACGCTATGCCACAGGTATGATTTATTTATTAAACAGTTATAATAATTTAGAATCATATTTCGTTGGTTTACTATTTGTATTGATGAATTGGAAATCAACTTTTTCAGGCTCTAAATGGCGAAGTTCCCCGAGCAAAGCGTACGGAGAACAACAATGGCGTCGAGAACAACGACGGCAGCTGCTCACCTTGCACCGGAGCTGAGGCCAATGGCGCGTCCGGAGAAGAACGGAGAAGAAAAAATGGAGCCGTTGTATTACAGGTAAGCTATTATGAGTTTTGATTTCATACTGGTCACAATTAATTTTGTATCCAAAAGGTGTATTTGAAAGTAATTTGAACAAATGTGGCCTATGCTGAATTAATGATTGCGAAATCAAATGTGGCTTTTATTTGTATTGTTTACAGTTGAAAATCTTTGTTCTGTTTAAAGACGACTAAGGCGTCAAGAAAAAGACAAATACTTAAATGTACGAGCTTATCGCGTAATAGATATTTGTAGAAAATGCAGCAGGTAATGATTTTCTAAAAAAAAATATAAAAAAATGTTTTTTTCGTGACCCTTTAAAATAATTAATATCCCGGTATATGTTAGCTAGAAATATGGTGTATCGACTCCTTAACGTTGGACCATTATTTACGCCACACCCTGTATACAAAGACTTTGGAATCAGAGTTTTTGGGAATTTTATTAACGGCCGTTCTCTGGATTGGCTAACCTTTAGCCAGAATAAAACGAAGATATTCTTAAACCTATAAACGGTGCTATTTCCCTGTTCCCATCAATAACACGTAATCTCTGTCCCAGTGCGCGTACTGCGGCGAGCGCACGCGCAGCCGCGGCGAGCTGGAGGCGCACACGCGCGCGCACGCCGGCGCCGCGCGGCACAAGTGCCTCATCTGCGACGAGCTGCTGCCCTCCGCCGCCGTGCTGGCCGAGCACAAACTGACGCACTGCAAGGTGGGCATTACTAGAAAATAGCTAGGGAGTCGCTAATGGCGAATTGACTGAAAAAACTTTTTCAAACGTTACATCAACAAAGTTAAGACTGTTTGCTATCATCCTATGAAATTGTGTCTACGGCTAGCTCTTTCATCGGACTAAATATATCCCATGTATGATATTTACATTGAGCAAATAGAATCTATTCAAAATAAATTCTTAAGAAGACTTTTTTTTCCTTTTTCCTCTTTATAATATTAGTATAGATATAGATAAATGTACCCATATACCTACCTATAAAATCATATCATACACTTACATATCCCTATTTAATATTATAAATGCGAAAGTAACTCTGTCTGTCTGTCTGTCTGATACGCTTTCACGCCTAAACCACTGAACCGATTTTGATGAAATTTGGTATGAAGAAAGAACTGGACTTGGGAAAGGACATAGGGTACTTTTTACCGCGGGAAAACTTCTCATTCCCACGGGAAACCGACTTACACGCGAACGGAGTCGCGGGCGGCCACTAGTAGGTAATAAACGTGACAGTTTGTTACTCTTTCACGTAAAAACTACTGGACGGATCTGGATAAAACTTTGCATTAAAATAGGTTTATACATCAGAATAGCACATTAAACTTCATATTCCCACGGGAAACCGACTTCAACGCGAACGAAGTCGCGGGGAGGCCACTAGTAATTTATAAATATGAGTATTTATGTGTGCCTATGCTTATTTATGTATGTCCCAAAAAAATTAAATAAAGTCTTCTTCCAGCAAAATATCCTATCTACGATATTTAAGGTACTTTCCCTTCATGTACCGTAGTCTTGGGACGTCCTGCATATGTATTAATTATATTATCGTTGTATTCTTTCACCCAGTTTCATTTTTTTTTATCTTATTATTATTATTTTCTTTTTAAGTTTGTTTTTGATTCAAGGTAAATGGTAGACATGTTGTTATTTTTTTTTTCCTTTCAAACTTGTATTAACAGTCAGTCAGTTTGTATTAACTATCAGTGAAAACTACCTAGGCTTAAGTGTTGTATGTAAGCTGTTGGTTTTCCTCAATGACAAATAAATAAATAAATTTGTCTTCTCATTTCAGGTGGTGGCAGGCGACACTTGCGCCCGCTGCCGAGCCCGTCTTCCATCCGAGGAGATGTTCCTGAGCCACATGGCGCGCCACAACCCCGCGCTGCCCGCGCCCTGCGTGGTGTGCCGACAGACGCTGGCGTCCGAGGCCGAGGCGCGGCTGCACGCGCGCTTCCACCTGCGCACCGCGGGCGACGAGCAGCGCTGCGCCATCTGCCTGCGCGCGCTGCCCGCGGCCGAGGCGGGGGACGGGCCCCGCGCGTGCTCGGCGTGCTACGCGCGCCACGCCGCCCCGCGCGCGCCACCCCCGCCCCCCGCGCACGACTGCCGCCTCTGCCGGCGCGCGCTGGGCTCCCCCACGCGGCTGCAGGCGCACCTCATCGAGCACACGTTCGCGGGCATCGGCGCCTTCACGTGCTACCTGTGCTCGGCGGTGTTCACGTCGGCCGCGGGGCTGCAGCGCCACCTGCCCGAGCACGCCGCCGCGCCGCGCCCCTACGACTGCGCGCGCTGCGGCGCCAAGTTCTTCTTCCGCGCGGAGCTCGACAACCACGCCTTCGTGCACCTGGAGGAGGCGGAGCTGGCGCAGCGGGCCTTCTACGACGCGTACGCGCGCGGGGCCGCCTCGGCGTGGGCCGCGCTGGCGCCCGCCGAGCCCTCCCCGCCCTCCGTGGAGGTCCCCATCAAGCAGGAGATCAAGGAGGAGAAGAGCTCGGAGGAGTACATCGAGGTGTCGTCCCCGCCCCCGGCCGCCGCGCCCCCCGCGCCCCCCGCGCCCCCCGCGACGCCCCCGCCGGTCGTCAAGCAGGAGAAGCCGGATGAAGACTGACGCGGCTGAGAACGATCGTCCGATATATCGGGATATACAGCATCCGTCACTTTCGGGATACCCCGACGCAATATAGAATCACGTCCCCTACTAATATATTACTTAGTTAGTTTAAACGTTAATTATTATATCGTTCGTTATAAAAAAAGCGTTTAGAACGCCACATTCCTGTAAGTATTAGCGAATCGTTCACGTTTTCGTTAGACCTAGTGTTAGAAATGGTACCTATGTTTTATAATGTTTACATGGCTATTTGTATTCGATAACTGTTAAGTTAATAAATTATTGTTTTAAGCTTCAAAGCTCTTATAATTATTAATGATAATCATTTAATGTCCTTATTAACTCACCTACTATGTGGCCCTAAAGTAAGGAAGGAAAGTAAACACTTGTGTTAAGGAAAAACAATCCAATTAACAGTCTGGTACACATACCTAGCGCTGCGCCACAGATGTCATCAAGCTTATAATTTCGGTTACTTAGATTGACATTTATTTTCAAATCCTCCTTACAATATTTTTATGCTACACAATAAATTATTTAAATTAAATAACTAGTTAGTATCAAATACAGTGATTTTAAGTTAATCTTTCTTGGCAGCCTCGGATCTGCTGAACTCAAATGACGACGCAGCTTCCGTTTAATCAAGTCAATTTATTTCCATAAATAAAATTTATATCAGCTGCGTAGTCGTTAAAGTTTTTATTCTTGAATTGTTTCATTAGATTATATCCGATCACAATATCAGTTTCTTAAAAAGGTACATTTTTATCAATAACTTTAATCAAAAGGCGGCATCGTTCTTCTACTCTACACTATTCTAATAAACATTCAAAAAATCCAATAAATAAAGACTAGGTGTTAAGACAGTAGGTCCAGGTTAAGGCGTCGCCACCTGTGTTTGGATCCAGGGCAGTAGGGCCGCGACGTTGACGTAGACGCCAGGCACGTTGGCGGAGGCGCAGCCGAGGCCCCACGACACCAGTCCCACCAGCGTCCACTGGCCGTTCACCTGGCAGACCAGCCCGGAACCACCGTCACCCTGGGAAAAGAAGAAATTTCACAATACCAGATGACATGTTAAGACGATGAAAAAAAAAATCGAACTGGACTTAAAGATATTCATTTGCAATAAGCGCCACTTTATATCACACTAGTGGCCGCCCGCGACTCCGTTAGCGTGGAAGTGTGAAATGAGATGTTTTACCGCGGTAAAAAGTACCCTATGTGTTATTCTGATGTATAACCTACATTACTGCAAAGTTTCATCCAAATCCATCCAGTAGTTTTTACGTGAAAGAGTAACAAACATCCATCCATCCATACATCCTCACAAACTTTCACATTTATAATATTAGTAGGATTGGACTCGTCAAACAAAGTCGAATTGTCACAAAAAATCTGATAGTAGGCTTGCCATTCCTTTACAAGATGGACGCTCCAAGAAACACATCGGGTGGCCAGCGTTAAGTTTTAAAGATCGACGATTTCAAAATTGCATGAGATTAATAGGTATAATTAAAATCTTATGATTGACTTTAAGAATCTCTCGTATTATAACAGAAAATGAAAATGTCGCTATTTACGTAGCAATAAAAAATTAAATAAAACCAACATAAAATAAAAATAAAAAATGTTACCAACTTACAGTGCAAGAGTCCCTGCTAGCTTCACCTCCAGCGCAGACAAAGGAAGTAGTATCCAACACGAAGTTAGCGCCGAGCCTCGCCGCCTGCAGCTGCGCCTGACAGGTCCCCGGCGCCACAATCGTCACGTCAACAGCCTTCAGGATCTGCTGGTACTGACCCTGGAGCCCGAACATGTCCTTACCCCACCCAGATACCCAGCACCTAATAACAAGTTCCAGAGTTTATTTGATGACTAAGATATAATGAGAAATAAAAAATAACACCAATGCTTATGTATTTATTATAAATGCGAGTAAATAGAGTAACATGTAATCAACAAAACCATTACAAAATAATTGAGCCACATGTGATAAAGGTAGGTAACAAAACAGGATCACTTTTATTATTTTAACGTTACAAAGGTGATAAAAAGTAGTAACCTTTGTCCTGTATAAGTAGTGGTTGACGATGGTGGTAGACATGCCCTATTGATTGTCACAGTAGATCCAGCAGCTGGAGTAAACGGCACTGCTGCTGCCAGCCGTAATACTGTTATATCATATTGTAAGCTACCAGCATTGAAGTTAGGATGACTGAAAACTTTGGCAACGGTGTACTCCTTGAACGGAATTGGTTCATAAGTAGCCGCAGCATCCCACTCACCAAGCCGAACTTTGACATTTGGTGCTGTCCCTGCAACACTGAACACAAGTACCATCGTTTATTATCTAGGTTCTATGGTATACAAAACATTGTGTCATTTTACCAATTTACGCCAAATTATATACAATTATTGTTGTGACCGCGTTTGCTCAAATAAAGAACTGCCATTGACACAGTTGTGTAGATAATGAGTTGTACTTACACGTATGATGTCAATCTATGTGTAACAGTTAAAACGTTTAACTGATCGATCAACACACCTCCAGCGATGTAATTGTTTTGTTGAGTTAGGATTAGAGCCTGTAGAACAATAAAGTAATGAGTACCTACTAGATTTGTGATGTTGGTTTTTGTCTGATGAAGTAGTGATTACCTGCCAGGGGTATTCCCCGAACTTGGCTTGTCCACTGGCAGGAGCCACAGAGGTGGCGGGTGCGTTTTGCAGCGTCCCACAAGCGATTGGTGGGGTCGGTGTCGGCGTTGGTGTGGGCGTCGGTGTAGGTGTCGGAGTTGGGGTATTGAAGCAACAATATGTCTGCCCTAAGGGACAGACTCCCTTAAAAATATAAGAAGTTGAAGTTAATTCATTAAACTAATGCAGCATAGAGAATAGACTTATAGTAGAAATTTGCAGTTAAGTAGTTATTAGGAAGAAACAACATATTTTCATTTTTTTACTAAAATGTGATTGATATTTAAATTTCAATTAAATAAAAATAAAGGCAAAGTACTCACAGGGGTCACAATTCTGACATCCAACAGGCCAGCACCATTATTCCCGACTGTGACAGTGGGACAAGTACCGTTTGGGACACAAGAACAAGTCGTCTGACGCTTCCTTCGACGGTGTTCTACAAAACTCTTTTTACCGAATGATAGGAGAAAGCCCTTAAATTTTCCAGAATCCACAGTACTTCGTCTCTCTCTCGGGAATTTAACCGCCGTATCGTAAGACGGATCTACCAAGTTAGCCAGTGCAGACGGAGTAGTGCCCAATCTGGGATCAATTTGGAGGGAGCCTGTATCGGTCGGATCAAGATTAGATAAGCATACAATATCAGGGTTGTTACAAAGTACAAGAGATACAAGTGGTGCACCTGTGGTGGTGACGGTGACGACGGTCGGTCGCGCCGTGGTGGTGGTGGTTGCAAGAGGAGTGGTCGTGGTTATGGTCGTCGGGGGTGCAGCCGTGGTAGTGGTCGTCGTGGCTGGCGCGGCGGTGGTGGGTGCGGGGGTGGGGTTAGTGGGAGGACGGGTAGTGGTGGACGAACTTGGCGTTGGCGCGGGGGTAGGCGGCGCCGTGGTGGGTGCGGCGGTCGGCTGCACTATGGGGGTCGGCACTCCCACCACCACCACCTGCGGGGGACTTATCGGCAGCATGCCGAGGCACGCCGTGATCAACCACAAACACATGTTCGATGCGGACGTCGACTGTCTCTGGTCACTCTGAATGGAATGACAGCTCTAAGCCCGAGGTGATCATGAGCGAGTAATAAATACGCCCTGACAGTTGATGGTATTTCCCAAACAATGGTAGCCTTGATGTTGTAATGCCGTGATCATGTAGCGACAAATCGCAGCAATCAACGAATGTGCATAACTAATATGTTAGGCTTAGATTATTTATTTTATAGACACAATACAACTTATTTATGTTGATGTAATTACCTCGTTTCTAGGTTGTAATAAAAAATATCTACATGAAATCTCAGTTCTAGTCATTAATCAATGTCTAATGGTTCTGTATGATGACACTGTTTAAAGGGGTTATAAAGCTTTGGAATTGAATTGACGTAAAACATTTATCACCATTATAAAGTAACGTACTCTACTAAAGTATGATTAAAAGAATTTGTTCACCGAATAATTTAACCTTGGTAAATCCCAGGACAATCATAATTCTCACAATTGAACAAGTGTGAATGTGCATTATGTATAATTACTTACAATAATAATGCAGTGACCCTCTAAATTTTTCAATCTTATTCCCTAATGAATAACACTTGCAGCATGAAAATGGTTTTTTTATCACACTTAGTTGAGGACTTTGGAAGCTTCTTGTAACTACGACAAGTTGTTTTACAGGATTACTTTCAAAACTACCAAAGTTCAAATTTTATTATTTTCAGCCTTTCGACACGAAAAAGCAGATGTGTGTTATGAAGAAGAACTTGTGTTACTTGCTACATCAATTTCAGTCGTTGAGATATAAATATTGTACCTACCACATCAACTATTCGGGGACACGAAGGGGGACACTATTCTTTACAGCCCCCCAAGTCAAGTGGCAAGTGATATTTGCGATAGCGAGTGAATAGAAAAAATATGTATGAAACTGTCATTTTTGTCAAGCTTGTAATTTGGCAGTTTCTTACATTTTTATTCTATTCACTCGCCAACGCAAATTTCTACTGCCACTTGACTTGGGGGGCAGAACACTTTATTAGAGCAGCTAACTTTTTTTTTAAATAAAATAACTTTTCTCGGAAACCCTGGGCTAAAAAATGAATTCCTGAAAATTTAATTCCATTTAATCACTATATTTATTTACTTAATAAGTTGTTTTATTATTACTATAACTACTCGACACAATATTCTGAATCACGAACATATGTGTAGGTAATTGCGTGTTTTATCAAATTATTGACCACAAGTACCAACTCGTTATAAATTTATACATTATAATTAGTAATGACAATGAATAAAAATATATGGTATATGATAGATAAGAAAATATAATTAGTTTAGATGTATACCTAACTTTCTTATGACGTAGGTACTTTCATATTTAATTTTCTAAAATGTCTTCAAGACAGAAATTTCTTTTCAAAATTTGATCGATAAAAATGTAATAAATAACCTTTTCAACACACTTGCTCAGAAAGTGTGATTTATTACATCGTTTTTAGGGCCATATACCGAGCAATAACCCAATCGTGCATAATAATAATATAACCTAATTTTCAGGAATTCATTTTTTAGCCCCGAGTTTCCAATAAAAGTTATTTTACAAAAAAAAAAAGTTAGCTGCTCTAATAAAGGGTTCTGTGAAGAATAAATTTGATGTGGTAGGCACAATTTTTTATCTTAACGACTGCAATTGATCTAGCAAGTAACACAAGTTCTTCTTTTTAACAACTTTTCATAACACACATTTTCGTGTCGAAAGGCTGAAAATAATAAAATTTGAACTTTGGTTGTTTTGAAAGTAATCCTGTAAAACAACTTGTCGTACAAGAAGCTTCTAAGGTCCTCAACTAAGTGTGATAAAACAACCATTTTCATGCTGCAAGTGTTATTTATTTAGGAATGAGTAAGGCACCTAATTCCGCGGTATTTTTGCAACATTAAGAAAGATACAGTGATATTGGGGATAAGAAATGCGGTTTAGGGTAATAATACAACTTTATAAGATGAACGAACTACTATACTTTACAAATGTATAATTATTTTTTAAATTTTCATTGGCTTTATATTTAAAATGAAACAAAATGTAAGCTGAGGCGAAAAACCCTAATTCCGCGGTAAAAATCCTAACTCCGCGGTAGTTGGGCACCTAATTCCGAGGTATCAATTTGTAGAGAAAGCCCGTTTAATAGTATTACTTATGCAGCAAATTATGCTTATTATCATGGAATATTTACGAGACTTACTCTGTTTATTGATTCTATGTAATAAAACATATGTAGTAGATAATTTATAATCGAAACAACATTTATAAATAGATTTTATAGCCAATAATTTTTACATTGATTTGAACATTCTAAAGTTGATATAAATAGGAGCCTGAAAGTAAACAAAATATTGATAATTTTATGCATTCTGTTGGGTTAGGTTAGGTTATATTGAAAAAGTAGCACGGCATTTCGTTTGGATTTATTTTCTATATAACTTAATTCCGTGGTTTATACCTCGGAATAACGGCCCGCCCCGAAAATTAATATTTCTAAATCCGAGTAACTAATACATGTTTTTTTATATTTCTAAATCAATGTTGTTATTTTATTTAAAATAAACAAATGAATTATGATTGATAGTTCTGAAAAGATATTGTTACTAGAACATAGCATTAAAACGATTACAATTTTGGTTACGTTTTGGAAAAAAACGTCGAATTTTACTTTTGTCATATATTTTGATTCCTATTTAATATGTGAAATATTACACTAACACGGAATTGGATTTTCTTACCGAATGTTAATCGATTCTTTCAATTTTATTGCCAGAATAAAGTTGATAAGAATCACGTGCAAAATCAAGATGGAATGAACACCATGATTTCCTTATTCCGAGGTATACCGCGGGATAAGGAATCGGTACAAAAAAATGGACGGTAATGCCGATGTATTTTCAACACGAAAATTCTTAAAAAGTAAGCTATAGTTAAATACATGTTATTTGAACAAAAACTTAAAGATTAAACGTTCTGCTATTGAATTAATATTTAGAAATCGATCTTATCTGTTAGAACTATAATGATAATCACTCTTCTCGTAAATTGAATGTTACGGAGAAATGCCACGAAAATGTATGGCGCATCCTTTCACCTCGTTTGCCACAGCTTAATTGTTTTATAGTTATTATGTTTTGCGCTAGATAGCCGTTCATTTGAAAAAGACAGATCACAGAAACAAAACAGGCAGTTTCCGAAACCGACGTTTTGTTTATTGAGACCGCTCATTAAGGAGTTAACCTTTTGGTGAGGTTATATTTTTTGTAGAATTTTAAAAACGGTTCCGTGGTGTAACTGGATATACAAACAACTAGGATGAGATTTCAAAAAAAACTTGTTCTTGTTAAGTTATCACATGGTCTAAGCCTATGTCAGCATCCGAAGGCTGGAGTAATGAAGAGAACATTTGGGTATGAATCTTACACTGACTTGTGAATTGCATTTACAAAGCAAATATAGCTAATTAAAAAGAAGGTTTTAAAAAGTGTTTTTATTATTATAATTATCTTCTTTCCTTAAATCTATCCCATAGTCTTTAATTATTTTTTTTATCTTGTCGATATAACGGTATCGGTATCACTAAACTGCGTATCAAATTGATACTATCAATGCATGCCTAGTTTATAAATTGTATCCTCTTCATCAAACTTTTTATGTGGCATAAAAAACAAACACAAAATCATGAATAATACTTCTACGTCATTATTGAGTTCTTACGTGCCAAATATCACGTATCGACTACAAGGAAAACTCATATTTTTTAAATAGACAGAGTGTGTGATATCGCTAAAAATATAACTTTTATACCAATAAAAATGTTTTCCTTAACTAATAATAGAAATTGCATGGTTGGAATGATGCCAATGTATTTTTTGTTTAATAATCGACAACTCCGGTAAACAAGTGTTTTTTTTTTAAGTATGCAGTGTTTAAGTCAACTTTATAAGTTCATTGTGAATACCATAAATATAAAAACTGTAAAACGGTTATAGTTTTGAACAACATAGTATGGGGTTATTTTTAAAATATGTTCGAATAAAGTCTTCACCATGAATGTATTGATTATAGAATAGTTACATAAATGGAATTAAACTACACACTAAGTTACAATTAACAATTTATTCGGGACACGGATATTTTAATTTAATACAATCCTAAATCCATGTTCAATCTTTTCTAATGTGTGATTGTCCATACATTGCAAATAAATAATAAATATTTTAACTTTTTTCTGTTTTTGTGAATTTATAAGTGCTTTATTAAAAAAAATGATTTCAGTAAAGTAAAAACCTAGTTTTCAGAAACTCTTTATCACAATGCCACCTTCTTACATAGAGACACTTTTATACGAGCACGTAGAACATTCCACCTAAAATTAAAGTAGTAAGTTAAACAAATATCTTTGACACGCTGCAGATGGCGTTACTGACGAACTTCGTAGTTCCACAAAGTTAACTCGAAGTAGATGGCGCTGCATGCACGGCACAAATGTAGTTCCAATAAATTTAACTATGAGTAGAGGTCGCTAGTGCGGCGCGGTGTCGCGTCTGCGCGCACGTAAGTCAATACAAACAACATTGCTGCCAGTGTCGGCCCCACGTCGAGTGAATACAGCCCGCGTTGCCTGCGCACTGCGATCGCAGCGGATTGCGCGCGCCGAACGATAAAACTACCGCAGAAATTATACTATTTCACATAAAACGATTATGATCGACACAGCGCACATAAAAACTAAAACAGTCTACAGTGTTAACCCCCATGTGTGTTTCGGATATCGTTGATAAAAATCAATCGGTTTATTTGACCGCTGATAGTGAATATTTTAACACCCGACCGATAACATGTCAAGAATTAGTGTGTACGGTTTCTTTTTCTTGAACCTTAACGTTAGCAAATAGAATTTAGATAGTGATTTTGTAAACAAATGCTTTAGAATTAAAGTGTGTCCGGGAACAAAAAAAAACTATCACGATGCCTTCGAATAGTCAGGAGATTAACATAGATATAAATTCTAATGACAGTGGTGCGACCAAGATCGATGAGGGCAGTGAGGAGAGATATGTGGCGACGGAGAGGGTGCAAGCGGTGGCTCCGGAGGGGCTCAGCGCTGATCAGAGGCTGGCCTTCGCTTTGAGAGACTTTCTAGGTCAGCCGAGCCAGGTGATCGGGAGCGCCACCTCGCCCGCGGCGCTGGAGTCGCTGCCGTTCATCGACGAGCAGGTGGAGTGCGAGGACACGCGGGGGTCGGAGGAGGAGCCGGCGGTGTCGCGCGAGACCGAGGAGGTGCTGAACAACGCGGCGTGCCGGCTGCGGCGCTGGCGGGCCGCGTCGCGCAAGCTGCGCCGGCCGCGGATCATCAACGACCTGGGCGCGGGCGGCGGCGGGCGCACCGACCTGGCGGACCGGCTGGCGGCCGCGGCCTCCGAGCCGCGCAGCCTGGCGCCGCCGCCGCCCGCCGCCACCGCGCCGCCCTCGCCCGGCTGCCTGCTCTCGCCATCACTCGCCGACCAGAGCACCAATGACTACTTCGTAAGTTATGGATCCAACAACCTATTTAGCATGAAACCTGTAACAAACCTTTTAAAAACGCTCCCTAAGCCCCTTAACCATGTTTCTATACATGTCATTCTTTACAAACATGAAAACTAGAAACGAAACATTCAAACTATGAAGAAAACCTTTAAACTATTGCTATAAGTAATTTTCCAATTAATTAGTTAACGTAATTAAAAATAACCTAATATGTTCAACTTCTGGGAATTGAGTAGGAATATTTTTTAAACTATCGTCACAGTAGATAATTTCTCACACCGCAGTCACGTGAAACATGTGACAAATAAACAAATTAATTGCATAAAGGCACAATGCACATGATCGTTCAATAGTTTTTTTAAATAAGGTTATTTATAAATATTACATAAACACTCACAAAAATACTATTTATAAATGCCGTTACCATTAATGAACATAACTAGTAGTAGCTATTACCAATCGTAAATTTCAAGGTACAGAAAGCAATTAATTAATCGTTTAAACTAATTTGAACCAAATACCCGACATGTTTATGAAGCCTCCATCTCGTCTAATAAGCTCAGTGACCTTTAGTTACACGATCAAAGTTATGATCCATTTATAATTCAATGTCGTCACTACTGACCCAAAGTTCAAGATATCGGTAAATGCAATAACTGCTAGAAAAATATATCTAAGAACTGTATCGTAAATGTACCAACAACAATAGAATTGACCAATATACTATGTTAGAGTACGTGCCGATACTTGACAGATTTTGTAACTAAATATCCAAGTTGGACAAAGATATTTAAAAATATTCCATAATTCCAAATAAACATTAAATAAATAAACCGAATATTCATGATAAGTCGAGCATCTAATTATTGAAGCGGGTGTCGTACAAGTTAACTACATAGCAATTCGCAGTACGCAGGTTTGATTACGTCAATTGTCTCATTGGAAATTATGATTGTTGAAATAAGATATCGCCATACCTGAATACTACGTCACATTGACGTCCAAAAAACTGGATACTGGGCCCATTAGAATATCGTATACATAAAACTGTTTGCGGCCTGTGTTGGGCTTCTAACTCAGTTATAGAACCATTATACAGTTCCTTGTTTAGTATCAGAATAACTAAGCGTGGTATCTAATTATAATATAAAAAATTACCTAGAAAATGGAGAAAAAAATAATAAATAATGTCGTACATGTCTTTAATCTTTTGGTACTGATTAATTAATAAAAGGATGATATACGTAAAATGTTTCTTAATAATATTGAAATATATTTCTAACAATCTTAATAGGTGGACAAAGTTATAAGAAACTAATATAAGACTGAAAAAAACGCAAGGTAGCAGAAAGTTGGTGTCTGGATTAGAACGCACTTTGTCTATTTGCATTGAATGCATATATTTGTAAACCGCTTTAATTATAATATCTCTTATCATAACACCTTACATTTAAAGACGCTAGGTAGGTATGTGTACATTTTTTATCCTTGCGTTCGGGGATAACAAACAACGCCTTTATTTTTGGAACGTTGCGTAGTATTCGCATATGTCCCGACTTTGATTTGAAAACATAGTACAAGTATTTATGAAAATTCAGTGCGTAAAGTTAACTTTGTACTGTATCGACAATAATATTAAAAAAAGCTTTTAAAAACATACCCTCCCCGCTTGCATGTCTGTGACGCAAGAATGCTTCTTTTATTTGACAAATGCTGCCTCAATTTGTGTCCAAAATTGTATATTCTGGTCCGTTTAAAAATATATAGTGACGTATACTTTTGAACCTTAAAATAACCCTCGAATCTCGTGGGTGTCGTAAGAGTCGATGTCGTCATAGCAATATGATCATTTATTTAAAAAAACTATATGTATTACAGAAATAACATTAGATTGATGCCTTTTTTCTAATTATTATTTCTAAATTAGATTAGTATTTTTTTGTAAAAAAAAAGACTTTCCAGCGAATATATATAGTTGGGTTACTCCAATATTTCATTGCTAAGTAAAGTGTAAAAGTTAAGTTCTTTACTGAGCCAATAAAAGTTTTAATCCCGTCGTATCGTTGATCTATTAATAGTGTATCTAGCTACAAACAACGTTTTTATATCATATGACAGATAAAGTAACTTGAAACTATTGGTGGTGGTGGTATTACTAAACCACTAAATGAGATCGTCATTACTACATACATATTACAATGTATATTGTGTGTCACTTTGGTTCTAAAACAGAACACAACACATACGTCCCGCTTTTCAATTCAGTGGCATATAAAATCCGCTTTAATAAGCAAAAAAAGATTTTCTCAGCTAGATTTGTAACTTCTGCTCTCTGCAATTTTATTTGCGCCCGTGCTAAATGTAAAATGTTTTTTTTGGACAAAAACCTGCTGAAGTGCCTTCCATCGGTTTATAGGACATTGCATTCGTTACTATATATTAATGGTAAAATATTTGGATAAATAAAAACTGAACATAAAAAAACTGTAGATGCTGTATGCTTAATATCTTTTGTGTTTTTCGTGAAAACATTTTTTTTTACCTATGTTACATTTATACACATTCCCTGAAAACTATTATAACATCAACCATTATCGCCATACTAAATTTTAATACTTTTCGTTGCAATGAAGTTGTACCAAAAATATTCCGTATAAAATTGTAGTTGATTAAATTTTGTTTAAATAAAAACATCCAACTAAAATTCTTATACAATTTTCTTGTTCTAAAAAAAGATATTTTGGCAATAATTGGAGCAAATAAAATAAAACATGTAGGCACTGGCATCACAATAATTAAGCCCAGCATGCATGGTGAGATTATTATTTCAGACAAGTTTCTTGGTCGACAATATTTGGGAAACTATACATATAACAAAATATGTCTGCAGGCATATTTATGTTTGGTTTGTTTGAGGCACCTACTTTATTTCGATTAGCAAAAGTAGGTTAGATAAAACAAACAATTTAAAAATCAATTAAATACAAATTAAATGTCGGAAATATTCTAATCGCTAAAATAAAACTAGGCTTGTTTAAAAATAAGTATTATTTTTACAAAACATTTGCTTCTCCTTTAAGAGGTCAAACATCTAAACACCAGAATGGGGAAATCCCAGTTAGTTATCACAAATAGTTCTTAATAAAATAAACAGCAATCATTTACTTTAACAAAACCTAGTTGCAAAGTTCAAAAAAATATTTGTGTTAAGTACATACTTACGACAAAAAATATATGATCATGTTAATTATGGGACCCGAATAACGACTACGAATTTCGTAGTATCGTAGACGCTTTGCTACGGTTTGTGCGTTCAACTCTTTTACAGGTAAATTAGGCAAAACATTTTTTTTTGTTTATGTTCAGGCGACTCAACCCATTGAAGCTCTTCTTAAAGTTGTTTTAAACTGAAAAAAATCACGATCCACTAAATATGCAGGAATTTAACCAACCAACTATCTACAATCAAAAACCTCTGATTTCGACCTATCCTTCACACTACAGTCATTTGTTATTTATTGAGTAGTATACTGTTATGCATAGTTCAATTTGTATATAGTTCAAGCTTAAAACGAAGTGAGATGCGGGCACGAAGCAGGCACGCGTTGGCGGCGTGGCGACCCACAAACACGACTTGCGTCTTTCCTTGCAATACGAGCACGGGCGTGATAGGGGAATTAACCTGAACTCAAATTGCTTGTTTGTATTAAAACAGATAAATATAACGATGTTCGGTTAATAAATATCGTGACGTAACTAAGTTTATAAATACTTAGGTGAGTAGTGTCATAGGTTGACAAAATTGCAGTGTAGGTATCGTGTTACTGCCATCTTAAAACCTTCTCACATACGTAGCGTAGGGACGTCAGATAATGATTACCACTTGATAATCTAAACTACTGTTATGAATATAAATTAACTTTAACAACGGTATACCTACTGTATCAACAAGAGTTTAAACGTCACATTCAATTTCCTACAATAAGAAATAAGTAAGTTTTAGAACTCAAACCATATAGCATCTATTCATGTATAAAAAAACACATTAATTGCTTATTAGTTATTCTTAAATGTTCATTTTTACGTACCTTTTTTACAGATTCTTGTGTGCTTAGTTTTGCTTGAGAAGCTGCCTGTATAATATATTTCATTGCGCGTGACTGTACATTTATTATTGTAGAAACGCGATTGAATTGATTCTCAATCGGATTACTGTACGTCGGCCTATATCTAATAATAAATGGTACCATAGATTTAAAAGAGTGGGACCTTTTGTGTAGTTGATTTAATAAAACAATGAAAATAATTGTCCGTACATAGAAAGTAATATATGCCTATTTATAACTGGGATTTTTTACTTAGATTTTAGTGATGAACCCCGTTAATGTAAAATGAAGTTTTAAAGAAATATTTTTTATTGAATTAAATGTGTAAATCTTTAACGCATCAATTTATTTTTTTCACATCGATGAAATCCTTTTTTTTTTCAGAGGAACTTAAACACATATTTACACATGTAATAAGCCTTTAATATTAAATGCTGTTTCTCTAACTTTACGACCAGCCCCCGAAGTCAAGTGGCAGTAGAAATTTGCGTTAGCGAGTGAATAGAATTCAAATGTACGAAATGTCAGTTTTATACATATCTTTTCTATTCGCTCGCTATCGCAAATATCACTTGCCACTTGACTTGAGGGACAGGTAAGACATTGATACATATAATTATAAAAAAAATGTAATAAAGTCAAGGTGGTGTGCTGTCTCCACTCCTTTTCTCAATTTTCATCAGCTCGATAACTTCCCGTATTACTTCTCTCTACCACTTGTATGCGGACGATCTACAAATTTATAGACACACGGCGGTGAATAACCTACACTATGCTATTTCTGCTGTTAACACGGACCTTGATTCAATCGCAGAATGGAGCCTATCATATGGCATTACGATTAATCCAAAAAAACCAAGGTTATTTTAATTGGAAGTTCGAGATTACTTAGTCAAATCAATCTTAATGACATACCGGCAGTTCATTTTAATGGTGAACAACTACCGTATAGTCAAACTGTCAAAAATCTTGGTCTGCTTTTCGACAACACTCTTTCTTGGACAGCCTATCTTGAAGATGTTAGTAAGAAGATGTACGCCACTAATAGTAGTCTACGAAGACTACAAAACTTCCTGCCTGTCTCCACAAAAATTGCGCTAGCCCATTCGATCCTATTTCCAATCCTTGACTACGCTGATGTCTGCTGTACTGATATAACTGAGGAGCAACTAAACAAACTTGAGCGTCTTCAAAACTTGGCAATCCGCTTCATTTTCGGTATACGCAAGTATGACCATGTTTCCGAATTTCGCAAGACGCTCAAGTGGCTCCCAATCCGCTATCGAAGGAATGCTCACGTCCTTTGCCTCCTCTATCGTGTCCTTTTTGATCCCAAAACTCCTGGGTACTTGAAAAAACGTTTTTCCTACCTTTCTGACTGTCACGATCGCAACCTCCGGTCTGATAATAGGCTCACACTTACTTTCCCTCTTAATCATACGAACTACTATAGCAAATCTTTTACCATCGAAGCTATCAAGCTATGGAATATGTTACCCATCACCATACAATCAGCACCGAGCATCTTAACTTTCAAAAATCGCTTGCATGAACATTTTCTTTCTTTATGTTAAGTATTATTATATATATATATCACCTATCTATTTATTATATAAATATGTATGTATAAATGTATTTATTATAAAATAGAATTATATATTTAGTATATGTTATTATTATGTATTTATATTGTGTATTTATTTGCAGATGATTCTAGTACTCTTATACATATTAAAAAAATTATTATTTTAAATTATTTATATTGCATTCCTGTACCTGACCGCAATTACTTTTAATTATGTTCTTCTTCCACAACCGGCTTGTCAGGAAGAAATCGCTTAAAGCGATATGGCCGCCTTTTGTTTTCCTTTTTTTTTGTCTATTCTTTTGTATATTCTATGTGTCTTATGCAATAAAGAGTTTTATTATTATTATTATTAAAGTTGAACCACTGAAACTAATTTAAACAGTATTTAACTATTACAATTTTACATTATTAAATACGGATTATGTGTGATGTATGATTTTAGCCTGAAAAATTTATGACGGTAAAGTATTTCAAGTAGCGTTGACTTTTTAACTAATCGATTATATTACATTCTATATGAATTATGAAAATATTAGTTTTTACTTAATTTCAAAACCTGTCATCTTAGGTACACCTAGCTCTTATTAACAAGCTGCAATAACGCCAATAAAATTAAAATTATTGCTAATGGTAACATTACTTAGGTACTCTGTATTTTAGTTCAGGGCGCGTAGGGGAGAAAATTAACGTACATGCAAAGCTGCGGGTGAAACCTAATTATTCAATAATAACTCTGTTAACCAGTAATGTGCGTAGATTGACAACAACAATGTAATTCCTGGTACCCAAATGACTTGTTACTTTTCAGTACTGAGAATGTAACTGCGTCACGTGAGTCACAAATCAAACTCTGTATTGTGATGAGTTTATAGTATTTACAATATAAATGTTTATTTTTAAATGATATTAGTAATATAATTAATTACACGGGACTTGCCAGGAATGGATGATATATACTTTTCCGGCAACAAGGATTAATAATTTCTGTATATGGAAGAATTAGAAATATAATAGATTATTTAAAATTCATATTAAATTATATTGAAATATTAACTAATTGATACGTTAATATTTAAATTGTATGAATATTAAATATGTTAATTAAACATTTAGGTACATTGGTTTTCCGCTTCATTTATTAGTTTAGATAAATACATTTTTTTTAGTGATAATTTGAATTTAACAAGCGACATTTTTCCCTAAGTTCTTATCAACGAAAATAATTATAGTTTGATATTTTTAGCCTAAGGGTAATTTTAGTTTATATAAAAGCATAACTTTTCAGCCTTAGGTTAGATACTGAAAAATATGCAAAAACTAAAAAAATGGAAAAACCCATTACTTTTTATAATTTAAATATTTTCAATCTAATAAAAAATTTTGTTAAATTAAGCAACGAATATGTTTAAGGTTAAATTCAAACTAATGTACTATAGTAGATATATATTTTTCGTAAATTTGTGATCGAGGAAAATTATGTTTCTCTCTGTTTGCGTCCAATATCACAATAATACCTATAAAATATATAATATAGGGTATAGTTAAAATGAAAAATAAATAAATAAAATATGTTTATTTTGAAAAGCAATTACAAATAAGTAGCCGGGGCTTCCCAGTAAGTAATCTATACTAATATTATAAAGCTGAAGAGTTTGTTTGTTTGAACGCGCTAATCTCAGGAACTACTGGTTCGAATTTAAAAAATCTTTTTGTGTTGGATAGACCATTTATCGAGGCAGGCTTTAGGCTATATATCATCACGCTACAACTATAAGGAGCGAATAAATAATGGAAAATGGGAAAAAAAACGGGGAAAATTATTCATCCTTGAGTGCTTCCGTTGCGTGCGCTGCGAAAACGGTTCTAGAAACCAAAAATATATGTATGAAAGAATTAAGGGGACTTTTACCGCGGGAAAACTTCGCATTCCCGCGGGATACCGACTTCTACGCGAACGGAGTCGCGAGCGGCCACTAGTCGAATGATACTTGTGTTGGGAGTTAACTATTTGAGTATTTAATTACATTTTTGTAAATTAATTATTTATTTACTGATCTTTATGCACTAAGTATGATAAAATAGTGGTCGCTTTTTTGCTGGTTTTTATTTTCCCTATTCACAGTTTATAGTTTTAAAATTTTAAACAAACGAGAAAGAATATCGCAAGCATACTCCATCCACAGTCGGTTATTTATTCGTTTAAACTTGAAATCTCATTGACGTCACAGCCTTAACGATTGGTCACATCAGCATAAATCTTACGAATCCTTTACTAATTTATAATCGTTATTAAACTATTGCATGGAGACGGTGATAAGTTATGATAAATTAAATAAAAATAGTAAATAAAATTTATAAGAGTTTCACCTTAAGTTTTTTAGTCTGCTTATTGAAAAATGATCATCAATTTGGCTTTGTAACACAACATTACTGCTTAAGCAGAAGCCATCGTGACTTAATAAAAATAGGTGTTTGTAAAATGATCCATAAATAAATTAACTAAAAAGAAGAAAAAAAATGCAGCTAATATTTTTATTTTATCAAACACGTACTTAAGGTAATTTTATTGTTAAAATAGATATAAGAATGTAAATAAAAAAGGCCATTAAGCAAAAAGGTTGAAATCTACGTCATTCGGCTGTGTTCGAACACAATGGAAGGTTCACGTTAAATATTGGCTCGGGGGGTACCGGGGCATCGCTCCGCACCGCGCCGTGCCCCCGTGACCCACATCCTAGCCTATGACGTCACCAACCTGCCCACATGTGGGTCACGACACAACTCACCGACCCTTGCATCTTATTCTATGCACCTTCTCGAAGGTTAACAAAAACACGACAAATTACAATCATATCATAATTTGACTGCCCGTGCGATAACATTTTATTTGTTTTATTTCAATCTCTGCCACTCACGAGGCATTTGAGAACATACCATAAAAATGGATTAAAATTGCTATTGTTCTTATATTTTATCGCACCAGATACGGTTTATGACGACTTCTTCTCGTTAAATGTATTTACAGACAACTTGAGTTATGGTATCAGTCGGTTCTAATATTTTTCGTAAGTTATTCTCAGTAGGTTCATATTTTTGTGTGATACTTGAAGTACAAGGTCAGTGATGACGTCAGTCGGAGATATTTCGTTTAACCGGTGCAGCGCCTGGTTAAGTTAATGTTTGATGTTACTGTTGTGTGCGCAGTTTTATTCATACAAAAGCTTAAAATATATTGTTTATTTAACAAAATTTCAGTCTAGAACTCTGAATATAAACTACAATGAAATACGAGTAAGCACGTATATGACGTGTGACATGATGACGTATTGTGACGATGATGGCGTTTTAAACTAGAAACACAAGGCGAAATACGACGTCACTTCAACGACCTAAAAGTTAGCATAAAATTACAAGCAAAAATTGCCGTGTCGTATGTACAAACGTGACATGCAAACAAACTTAACGGATAAATACATAAAAAGGTATAAAACAAGTTATGGATTTTATTATTTCAACAAAATGATAAATGTTATCCGATATAAAATTCAAACACTGTATTGAATTTATCTATTTTGCATTATACAATAAAAATAACCAAATCAGCTAATAATTTTCCACACATTAATATTTTATAAAATTTTCTATGATTCTCAACATTTTCCTGCCACTAAGTCGTTAGTAAACTAACTGTATTCCAACAACTGAAGTCAGACGTATTTTGTCACGGTGGTGATTAAAGTGAAAAATATGCAATGACGTCATTCGCTTTAAATGTTCGCATTTTAACTACCTACCTGGGAATTCCATAGCAGTCCGAGCAGCGGGGCCACGACCCTTGGAAAATAACATTTCACTGGAAAAATATATATGTAGCTGTACTTTAACTGATTTCAAATTGGAAAAACATTGGCGTGAAATTCCGAAATACATAAGTTTTTTAAGTTATATTCTATAAAGTAATTAGAAATTAAGTCATGTTTTATAATGTTCATTTTAAGATTGTATAAAATAAGTTAGGTAATATGAATATAACGTTATGCCGAATTTAACGTTTTGTCTGTAATACTGTAACGGTAAAAGAAGTGATGTTATATGACTCCGTTTTTCCTTCTGAAGGAAAGGTAGAAAAAGGAAAGGATTTTTCTTAAAAGAATATAGTTTGTATGTATAATATGAAAAACAATAAAGGTTTTCATCATTTCGGCACTTACTTAAAATTCGATTGTAAACAAAATTTAAAAAACTAAAATTAAAAAAAATAATTAACAAAATTAAAAAAAATAATTAAACCCTTGTTAGCTTAATTTAAACGTTTATTTCTACTTATTTTCTTATTCTCCATCAGGGTTCAAGCCCCGAGTGTTGCGCGGACACGGTCGGGTTCGAGGGCCCTGCGTCCGGGGCGCCGGTGCCCCCGCCGGGCCCCCGCTACAAGCTGGCCACCGAGGGCCCCCTGCGGATATGCTGCTTCCAGCACACGAGGACCGTCGTCGACAAGATCCTGGCTGCCAAGTTCCTCAGGAGATGGGAGACTCATGTACTGTGTCTGCAGGAGGAAAACATCGTTTCTAAGACAGTAAGTTGTATTTTTTTTATAATGTGTTTTTTATCGGGAAAAGGGTAGGTAGAAATCTGACATAATTTTAGATAACAGCAAATAAAAAATAAACTAGGATACGGTGCATTATACACGACAAGCTTATTTAATGCCAGCTTTTAGTCGGGTGTTAGAAACATGTAGGTACTAGTGTGATAAAAGGAAAAGTATAAAGCAAATAAATTTTAAAAAATATATAGCGGGTGTAAAGAGACCACTTCCGAAGCCTGAAACCATGTATTCTGGATCCTCAATAGTAACTAAATTCACTAACAGTATACCCAGAAAACCCTATAACTATTTAATTTGAAATCATCGCAAAATCTGATAGTATAAATGCAATTTTGTACAATTAAGCAAAAAAATTTTTTTTTATGTTTATCATAATAAAAATCTTTTTTGCTCAAAACGTAACCAGTACCCCTCCAGCAATGCCCAGTTTTTGTTTTCGGAAGCAGTTCTTTTACACCCCGTATATAAAATGTTAGGGGTGGACAACCCTTATCACTTAGGGTTATGAAAAATAGATGTTGGCCGATTCTCAGACCTACTCAATATGCTCACAAAATTTCATGAGAATCGGTCAAGCCGTTTCGGAGGAGTACGGGAACGAACAGTGTGACACGAGAATTTTATATATAAGATTACTTTGACTACACTCATAATTTCTTATATAAAACAAACTCCCCGCATTCTACATACCATCGTGATTAATCAAATTAAACATAGCGTTTGTTTGTCAATGATAATAACGATACAAACATCTGTTTAAACAAACAAGCACACATTGTCTTTCACCAAATACGTCAATTGCATTTCGAAAATAATGACTTACTCATTCATTATTAGGTAAGCAGTTTAAATTTCATTAATAAACAGACGTATGTAGCTTGCTCATAAAACCAGTCAAGTAGTTATACTCTATCCAGAAGTCATACATACTTTCTTTAATAAAATGAGTAGATTACATAAACCAGTGACGTACAAAGTTAGCAAATATTTTCTTATGACTACAAAATGTCCCAATACATCAAATCCTGTAGACTCCCAATAAACAAAAACACTTCTTTCCAAGAAGTTTGCGGCTCGAAGTTCGCTGTAAGGAACAACAACCAACTGCACGAATGTTTAAAACTGGAATTTCGATTGTAAAATAAAAATCTGATGCGTACGCGCATGACGTCAATGGGAACTGCTTTTGTATGTAGATAAGTGTAAATATTTATGTTTTCTCCAGAGCGGACCAGTTCGACTAGAGGAGTCAGGTCGCTCTCTGACACGGTTACACCCAGAGGAAACTCTCAGACTCGTAGGCTGTCAATTAGCACGCCACATTAACTGGGTATTCGGAACGCTAAGGAAACGCGTTAATGTTATGGCTACAAACATAAAGTTTAGAAACAACAGTAGATACAACTAGGACGGACCACAGATAAGTTGAACAGACCAGACGAACCATTAGTTACAATAGCCAGATGACATGGAGTAATGACGCACGCGTCGCAGGGCGCTATCTGCCCGACCTCGGGATCGAGTTCACGATAATGCTTCTATAGTCTAATTTAAATTTAATTAACACCTCGTTTGTTATAATAATTGCCTACGTCAATGGCAACATTTAATGTGTTACCTATCGCACATTAAAAATATAACATGCGTATGCGCCGATTGTTAAACGCGGCTTTCTACCTATAAACGAGATCGTAAAATATAATTATGACAAATCCCATTATACCTTAAAAAATATTAAATTTAATAAGCCTACGTTTGTTGCAAAATTTAATGAAATCTGTGTCGGTAATTAAATGTTAAAAGTTTCATTTATTAATTAGCTGGTTTGACGTCAGTAAAATAAAGAGGCGTGCATAAAATGCAATTAATTTTGTTTATTGAATTTGGAAATATTAGCATCTGAACCGTTATTTTTCAGATAATTAATACATAAAACGCACGTGCGTCATCACAATGGCATAGGTACATAATTAATTCAAAAAAAAAAAAAACGTAACACAAACGGTTATTTATGGCCAGTATGGGAGAACAGTACCTATTAATTATGGAAAACAATTACAAACAAAATTTACTATACTTCATCGTATGCTTTAGCTTTAATTGCATAATGTTTTTTATAACATGATCCACATGAAAAAGTATTTCGTTTTCAGAAAATAAAATAAGGGTTTTGAGCAATTTGCCAAATTCTGTTCTGCCTTTATCCACAGCTAAAAAAATTATCTGTGATTCAATTAGATGCGTAGAATAGCATGCGCAGAGAGTCTATCTTATATTAAAGTTTTTGGAGTCGGCTGCGTTTCTTTAGGTACCTATACCTGGTTATACTGCAGAAGTATACGATAAATCAGTAAAACGAAAATAAATTTGGATACTTCCAAATTTAGTCCGTAGTGTTACCATTTTTTTATCTAGGTACATAAAATTGTTACATCGCGACATTGTGTTTTATATCTACTTACTTACTAGTAAACTTTAAAACTGCATTACATAATACAACAAAATATAAAAAATACAAGCCTCCTACATTATTGCCCGTGCCACAAAGATGTAGCACCTACTATTATATGAGTCAATTCTTATGAGTGCAATCAACGTAGCTGAAAATAGACTGAAGGACTGTTATGTTATGATAGTTCTAGATTGTATCCACATGTTACAGAGTCAAGTTGTAAATAGCATGTCTGCGAAAGATGTTATGGCGATTCACATACCTTCAATAGGTTAGGTAATACGTAAAGAGAGGTTTCTATTCTGAGCTGTCAAGTTTTATGAATGGGTGCATTATGAGTTTGAAGATGTTTATATTTTGGACGTTATTCTGTTTTATTAACTTATAAAGAAGGTAGAAGGACTATAAGATCAGCGATGCCATATGAGATCTGTTCTCTTTCTGTTACATAATTAACTAAGTACACACTGTCCTAATTACTACGTAGTTTTTTCAGTTTGTAATCGTTCAAAAAAAAAACCTAAATACGAAAAGCTTTATGTTTATCATCTATAAGTACATAAAAATATATAAAATTCTATGTCCTGAATGACTTATGGATCACAGCCTAAACCGCTGATCGTAGAGATCTGAAACTTGGTGGGTGTGTTCCTTGTATGACGTAGGCATCCGATAAGAACGGAAGAAGGATTTTCCAAAATTCCGACCCTGAGGTGATGAAAAAGGGGGGCAAAGTTTGTATGGGACAACGTGATTCCTTGGTCCAATATATTTTCAATTTTGCATAAATATTCTTTAACAGTGATGATGGTAGGCGTGTTTCTTATTTGACGAAACTCTTCGCCTAAAATGTTGAAAATGAGGTAGAAAAGTATTAATTGGGAGACATTACTTAATTAAATTTGATATCAATACTCCTTAGTGCTTTTGATTTTAATTATTTTTAATTTTGACACATGTTTGAAAGCCCAATTCAATTTTATCTCTAAAATTTGAATGTCAAATGTAGTTATAGAATTTTTAAATCGAATTAAAATTTCTGTATTTAACCCAGCAACAATTACCTACGTGAAAATAATTACTAGGACGATGACGCCGGGTTTTATACTGAAATTTCAAGAAATTACGCAATACACCTTTATTGTAAAAGCTGTTTATTGAAAATACTGTTTTGCTGAGGTACAACGAAAATACATGGAAAATACCTACAATGAGTTCTTGATTTTCGTTAATATCGCCGGAATATACCTTTATTTTTTGTTGTTGGATATTTGAATGAAAAACTTACTTGACTAGATTTACGACTGCTATGATATTTATTTTGAATATAGTTTCGTTTATTGTTATCCTTATTCCTTACTAATTAATGAAATCATAAATTTAAAAATGTGTATGACTGTCCGGCTGAACCGATTTTAAAGAATTTTGGAATTCACATAGTTCAACAGTTTAGGGATGAAATTGTCTTCTTTTTACCGCAGTAATAAGTCTCATTTCCACGGGATAATTACTTTTATCGCAGACGAAGTCGCGGAGTCCTAATAGCCAATATATAAGTAAGCATGAAGTGAAAAACTTTGAACTTTACGCGCTTATATTGGTACAAAAGCACCAGGTTTAAAGTGCTCCTATTTTTAGCCGCGTTAAGGTTAAACCGCAGTAGAGGGCGTGCCTCTATTGACTGTTCGTAAAAAATAAACACACTTCGTAAACAAAACCTACCCGCGTCTGTCAATTAATCATTGAACATAGCAAACTAGTTAATATCACTAAAGTTTTGGTGATACCTTTTGATAGAACAAAATGATCATTTTATTTGCAAAGGCGTAAAGAACAAAGTAGGTTGATATTGATAAATAAATATGTTGTTTATTGTTGCACATCCTGGTATTTTTCCTGTTTAGTTGTTCCCAGTGAACTTAGATAAAAAAGTAAGTATATCTAGGAAATGGAAAAATTGCCAGCT
Organism: Emmelina monodactyla; assembly: GCA_916618145.1. Taxonomy (NCBI): domain Eukaryota; kingdom Metazoa; phylum Arthropoda; class Insecta; order Lepidoptera; family Pterophoridae; genus Emmelina; species Emmelina monodactyla. The sequence continues at coordinate 6,363,491 of OU745303.1, forward strand.
ATTTAAGATAAGTGCAAAGTATTACCCAGGACAAAGTACATATGATTGCACAACGATATTATTTGAGTATATAACCAAATTTTAATATACTAGTGACCCGCCCACGCTTTGCAATGGTGTAATTTTGGCCGACTTGATCAAGAAATATTGAATTTTGGCTAACTTAAAGAAACTCTTTTCGAATTTTCTATATTTACAAATTTAAATGAATAAATTACCTAAAAGATGGCAAAAACCGCATCAAAATCCGTTACGTAGGTAGTTAAGGAGGCTATAGCGGACAAACATACAAACAGATAGAATTAGCGACTTGGATTTATAAGATACATTTTTTTCAAAATTAAGGTATTTCTATTTCAAATCTTATTTGTGTGTCTGCGAAAATATCAAACCTCGTCACAGTTTCCAATTTACAGAGCTGTATTGATTCGTCGTGATATTTTACGTGCCGTGCGATAATATTCAATACTTGGGGGGCGGGTCGAGGGCATGACGTCACGACTGCCGCGCCCCCCTTGCGCCCCCTTCTTAATACGTCATACCTTCCGACCGGGCCATACATTTTAGGCTGGGGTTTTACAGAATGCTGAGATATGGCGTTATGAACACGTGGCAAAACATCTGCGTCATAACAGACCATTGGAAGGTTTAAATATAGTTAGCCGTGTTATTAAATCACCGCCGGCTAAATGTCTGCTGCTGTTAAAGCCATTACACATACCTATCTCTAGAATATTACTAGAGATTCTTGAAACAAAATTACTGTAAGATGTTGATACCATTGTATAATACCAGAGTAATTCTCCAAACATACATATACTGGGTGTAAAAGAACTGCTTCCGAAAACAAAAACTGGGCATTGCTGGAGGGGTAACGGTAACGTTTTGAGGAAAAAAAAAATGTTTATGATTGAAAAAAAACTTTTTTACGTAATTTTTCAAAATTGCAATAATATCTGCTATCAGATTTTGCGATGATTTCAAATTAAATAGGGTTTTAATTTAATTTGCAATTTAAATAATCGCACTTGAACCGACATTTGAAGTGTGAGCGATGATTTCAAGCACCGAATATGACTTTTCAATCCTTAATAACTTTTTTAAATTGAGTTTTCTGGGTATGCTGTAAGTGAATTTAGATACTACTGAGGCTCAAGAATACGTGGTTTCAGGCTTCGGAAGTGGTCTTTTTACACCCGTTATATAATAGTTTTTTTTGTCCGCAGCCATCAGGTCTTCTAGAGAAGCCGTTGCAGTACAGCTGCATGCAGGAGGTGTACTGCATCTCGCGGTGGGACCTCGCGCGGAAGTACTGCCTCAGGATCGTGATGCCGCACGGGTCACTCTTACTGCAGGTTGGTGAAGGGTATTTGTATGGGGACTATATGATGTGCATCTGCACTAAGTGTTCTTTTTTCAACTTTTAGTAAAAGACGTGAGAAAATATTAAATATCAAAGGTTCTTCTTAATGTTCTACTTTAGGAGAAAAAACAATTTGTTCTATTCAATGTTTTCTACTAGCGAATATTGTAAGGTGACCACAATTTATCAAGTTTAATAGAAAAAAAGTATGTGTTAAAATAACAGACTAGCCATCAGAAGAATTCTGCAAAGCGAAGCCAATCCTGGCTTTTAAAACAAGCTAAGCTAATGTTATGATAGGTGCAATCAAGATAAATGAAACAAAAACAAAGATAAATGGCGTTTACGTTATTACGCAATATATTTTTAAAATTTACGCAATTCGTTTTTTTGCAAAAAGATTAACTAATAAACAAAGACCGTTTTTTGTAAAATACTCTGCGACACGCCCATAGTCGAACGTGCGTAGGACTTGGAAACTAACTATTTATTTACGTACTTACATTAAGGCTCAAGTCAAAACAAGACTTTAATAAGTTGGGTTAAAATGAGATGTTTGTTAGAACAACAGTTTAAAGAGGATTTAAGAAACCGCCCATTAAGAGTTACGTACCTACTTAACTTTTCTTATTTTTTTACCAAGATACGTTCAGAAATATTTAACTTCAAATAAAGGAAGTTCGTAATTCGTCTGTTATGAGGATCGTAACCAAAAAATAACTGGCATGATTTTTTTTTATCTTTTCTCCTTTTTTCCAGGCAAACGATGCATATACAAGGGACCAATGGTATCATTCCATCATATGGAGGGTAAGTTTGCATTATTATGAATATGATATTATAGATTTTTTATTAATTAAAAACAAGGACAGAGTAATATTAACTATAATGTTTTTCTTGCAGAGAAACATGATAAGATATAAAAACTTTCTCTCTAAGTCTATAAGGAAGGAGGTCGCCATGAAGGAACTAAAGGTTGGTTGCGGATTTTCCACTAATGATGCTGAGACATTTTGTATCTTATTTTACCTTACCTTGTAGCCGTTAGAAATTTACTACCAAGGAGGTTTTCTAAATTAACCCCCAACTGTTTGATTCATAGCTTTGAACATTCTCAATCGTTAACTACTTTAAGTCTTAGAACAAAAAAAAAATTAAAAATGTTGGCTCAGACGCAGAATGTCCGTTTAGCAAAATGTCCTTTCCGCAGAATGTCATATCTATTTTACTAACTTTCTTTAATATTAGTTCATTTAAAAATTTAGCCTTCACAGATCATTATTTCTATGGAAATGAATATAATAAGATAGAGAATATAAAAACTTGTTCAATTTTCCGTATCTACTGTAAAACTTTACTTTCATTATGGATTGCGTAATGACTGGTGCTGTTCCCAACCACAACGGTATTACCAATAATGATTTACCGTCCTCATCTATAAAACCTAGTTATATTATTTAAATGTTAATTATTTTTTATAGAATATGGTCGATTTTGTGATGACGACCCCGCTACAAGACGAGCAAGTGACGCGGGCACCGCTACAATTGCTTACCGACTTACTTAAAGAAGTGAGTAGATGCCACTACATACACCTATACCACAATAAATATCATTCATTCCAGAGTCGATCTTACTAAGATAAACAAGCACAGAATCGATCACCTGAGAAGGAAATACGTCAAAAAAAACAATAACAAGTTTTTATTCGGTATTTAATGGCCCGTCCAAAATAGGGAGGACAATGATATAATAAATTGGTTTTGACGTCATAACTTACATAATTTTAGAGGACAGACCTGTTGAGCTGTTTGTTTATTGAGTAATAGGTAAGCATTTTGTAGGATAATCATAACAATATTTTGCTGATTGTCAGATAGTTATTATTTACAAACACATTTTTTGTTTCAAATGCAGTACCCACTGCAATTTATAGGTAGGTATCAGGTACAGGCTTAGGTTGTTCACGTGTTGTTTTCGACATTCATTTGACGTCATAGAATATAAGCTTCCTAGAAAAACTAAATAAAAGTATTTAATTAACATTGAACTGGAAAAGGGAATTAAAATTACGCGTTTTTAGGTTAGGTATACCTATATCGTACTCAAGTCAAAATCAAATCAAAATCAAAATTCTTTTATTCATCATAGATATGTAACATATACTTAATGAACGTCAATGTTACAAACTTCGACTTTACCTAACCGTAGACCGAGAGAAAAAAGCCGGCGGAAAAAAACTCCCAGCACTCTTTTAGGAAATTATACAATCATAGCGTGTACATTCAATGGACATATAAATTATTTTCTCGTACCTCAACTCAACACTATAAAAGTAAAATAAATATAAAACTGCTAATACGAACTAATTAAGGCCTTCTTCCCGCACCACAATTCGGAACCAGAGCAGACCGTTTCCCGAAGGCGGCACCTGATCACAAGTATGACGTGTGCTCCAGCCATCGTCCTACTCAACCATATTAGAGGGAGTTGGGCGACCCGTTGACACAACGCCACCGCCCCAGTAACTTTCGAGGCGAGCATGACTACCCTGGGCCAAATGAGGCACTAAAGAACCTCACAAAACAGCAAGTTAATAGGATACCCGTACAATAAGTTAAAGCAGTGAGAGGAGGAACGAGGAAACAGTACAAAATAAAATAAAATGAATAATTAAAAAAAATATATAAATTAAAAAAAATATATTAAAAAAAAAAACAATAAAACTACATACTCAAAATTGAGTATCATGTCCTAGTCAAACTGTTTACAGAGAAGTTCATAGGTACAAAACAATCTTGAATAGCAGTAGAAATAGCCTGTCTAGATATCAATCCCATGCTGTTTTATCATCTAAATAGTCTCTGATTTTATAGTAAGCTTTCTTGCACAATACTTGCTTAATTGCAACTTTAAATTTATTAAAAGGCAGGGATTGAATTGACTCCGGAATTTTATTAAAAATAATTATCGACATACCGATAAACGACTTGCTGCTCTTGGCCAACCTATACTTTGGGAAAGCTAATCTATTTCCATGCCTAGTTTTTACAGAATTATTATCGACATGATTATTATTAAGCGTTACAAACTTATCAATATTTTTGTAAGTATACAAAATATTTTTAAAAATGTATTGGGACGCGAAGGTTAAAATACCACTATCTTTAAATATTTCTCTCAAAGAATCTCTATTTGCAAGTTGGTAAATTTCCCGAACAGCTCTTTTTTGCAGCGTAAAAATCGTATTAATGTCAGCAGCGTTTCCCCACAGTAGGATGCCGTAAGACATTAAGCTATGAAAGTAACTAAAATATACTATCCTAGCTGTCTGAACATTAGTCAAAGAGCGAATTTTCTTGACCGCGAACGCTGCAGAGCTAAGCCTACTCGCCAGTTGTGAGATGTGGGCTCCCCATTGTAACTTACAGTCTACAGTCAAACCAAGAAAAACAGTAGAATCTAGTTTTTTACCATTCATTTGCAAGTTAGAATTGACTTGTTTTACATTAGGTGCTGAAAATTTTATACACTTAGTTTTCTTATCATTAAAAGCTAAATTATTAACATTAAACCACTGTAAAACATTAGAGAGCGCATTGTTTACGTCGTCATAATTAGATTTTTGTCTATTAATCTTAAAAATTAATGATGTATCATCAGCAAACAACACTATATCGTGATTATTACCTACCATAAAGGGTAGATCATTTATATAAATTAAAAATAAAAATGGGCCTAAAATTGATCCTTGTGGAACCCCCATGCTCACAACTGTCCCAGACGACCTGATTCCGTTAACGTCAACCTTTTGAGTTCTAGCACTTAAATATGAAATTAAAAGTTTAAGATTGGTATCTTTGATTCCATAATGGTTGAGTTTCCTTATAAGGGTATCGTGGTGAACGCAATCAAAAGCCTTAGATAAATCACAAAAAATACCTAGCGCAAGGGTGACCTTTGTTGTAGGCTTAAAGATTCTGGTATATTAAATACTAGTGGCTGCTCGCGACTCCGTTCGCGTAGAAGTTTTCCCGCGTTAAAAAGTTCCCTTAATTCTTGTATACATATATTTTTGGTATCTAGAACTATTTTCGCAGCGCACGCAAAGGAAGCCCTCAAGGATGAATAATTTTCCCCGTTTTTTTCACATTTTCCATTATTTCTTCGCTCTTAATAGTTGCAGCGTGATGTTATATAGCCTAAAGCCTGTCCCGATAAATGGTCTATTCAACACAAAAATAATTTTTCAATTCTAACCAGTAGTTCCTGAGATTAGAGCGTTCAAACAAACAAACAAACAAACAAACTCTTCAGCTTTATTATATTAGTATAGATAGGCAAGTAGTTTAAATTTGAAAATTATTAATTTAAACTTAAAATGGTTTTTTTGGTTTTAAGAGTCTTAGGTATACTGTTTTTTTTATTAATAGGAAATAAGTAGATAATCAAAATGGGAACCGCTTAATTAATTAAGATGAAAAGAAAAAATAAAAAGTTTACTGAAGCAGACTGCTTATAATATACAAATCTAGGTAATGCAAGTAATGCAATGTTTTGGTCTAGCTAGGTAAACTGCAAATTATAAGTACTTAATATGAACACGAAATCTAAATAAACCTATTCAAAATACCTTTTCCCTGACTCTTTATAGGCACTGTGACATCGTAAATCGCCATCACACATTTTCTTTACCTAATCAAGGTATTTGTTATGAAAACTAGGAAAAAGACAGCCCAGACTGGGAAGAATGGGCAGAGCAAGCGACCAACGTAGCTGCACCATTACTGGCTGAGCGCTGCGCCAGCGGTGAGCTCTGTGCCTTGCTGGCCCGTCTGTGCCGGCGCCGGCCGCGGGCGGTGCCGCTGCCTGCGCTCGCGCCGCCGGTGAGGCGAGTACTCACGAGGAACGTCGACTTCGCGCGAGCACCACACGCGAGGCAACTAGTCAAAGATTATATTAGGTAAGTCACGTCTCTAATAGATTACGCTCGGTGCATTCAAATTGTTTATTTCAATGATAACAAACATAAGTAGTCGGAGAAACGTTAGACGGCATACTAAACATTGTGTCTGCTGGGTATATACTTATCAATGTTTACCTGTTTTATTAAACAAGAATCTAGGATAGGTGATTAGGTGTACTGTGTTAATAAAGTAATTAAATCATTAACATACTTGGCTTAGCAAATAAACAATAAAGTATTTTTCACACGGCTTCAACACATAAATTGGTTTAGGTACGCAAATGTTATCCTGAATTTCATTACCTTTATTTACCTAAATCTGTCGTAAGGTAGGTATGCGCAGACGTTTTATTTAACCCTTGGTCAATCGTCATAATAACGTCGTGACGTCAATCAATTTCCTTTTTTTGTAGGGGAATTGTGCTTAAGATGACATAGTCAGATAAGATGACACACCATTCATATTGGTGCAAATATACGCGCTAATGGCGATCCTGTGACGTTTAAAAGAGTACCTGTAGATGTCGCTGGTATTAAAGTTCATTCTGGCGGAAACTAAGCACAGGTTAAAGTGTAGTCGATGTTTTCGTGATTTTGATTTGAAAAAAATTTTGTTTGCTCTTTTGTTGGGTGGTGAAAATATGCGTAAATTAAGGATTTTGTAGTTAAACTTATTTCAAATGTATAACAGGATTATTATATGAAACAAATTTCGGTAAATGCGTATTCTAACCACAAAGTTTTTGTTGCTACAATTAAAATTATACTTGTATAGCCATTGGGTAAGATGACATACAAGACGTGGGTTTAAGATGGCATACTATGTTACCTTACTTTTATAAATAAAAAATGTATAATGTTAAATTTTTTTTGGTTTTATTAAAGGATGCCCGGTAATTACAAAATAACATCGAAAACATTTGCGAACTGTGCTCGTAAATGATTTATTGTATAAGACGACACACTATGCCATTTTACCCAGTAGTCTAAGATGACATATACTATGTCATTTTACCCAATATCTATGTCGTCTTACACATGTCAACCAAAGTGTGATTTATGTAAATTTTTTAATTGTATGTATCGTTGATTGTTCTTCAACTAAGTAACTTTGTTAATTATGATTCATTTAAGAATATACGCAAGTTCCTGATCTCATATGACTTTATTTATTTCAAATATTTGTCTCAAAAGAAAAAGTATGTCATCTTAAGCACAATTCCTGACAAAAGTTGAAACTGTTAGCAAACAGTGTGTAGTGAAGCTGAAAAATAAAGCTAATAACTTGGTCTTACATAAATGTCAGTTCAAGTGGGTGTTTGTGAGTCATCGTTCAATAATATCAAGCAACAAAAGAAGTAATTTGGTGCTGAACAGATATGCAAATGGCAACACTTTGTTGTGGACATATTTTGTGTAAAGCATAGATAAGTTGGTAGATACCTGCTTATAAAACTAAATTATTATTTTCTCTAACTCGCTATAGGTTGAGTAAGGTTAGTTAATTGGTAATGATTTATAATCTCATCAATTGAGACCATAAATTGAACGTTTAGTGTAGATAGATAATGTGACTATATGAGATTAAATTTTAAAACATAACAAATGAAGAAAGCATAGAGAGTTCTAGTAAGGGTTAAAATACGAACATACGTAGGTACTGTAGGTATTAACCGAAATTGATGATACCTATTTATCAGTCGGACCACTTAGCGATCGATAGAAACCCACACAATACACCTACATTCACGATGCGTCGTCGCATTTTTAAATAACATTTCGATAATGTCTTTTGATAACACAACCAATTTATCATGATACACTAAGTACTCACTCAGTAACTTTTTACTCACCAACACCTTTGTTTATTGTTTTACCTTCTTGTGTCCAGTGCTCTCAGCGCGCACAACTCGGGCGCATCCCTGGTGCGCCGTTTCGTGGAGGTGACGCACGGCGGCCGCGCGGCGTGTCCGCACCCGCGCGCCGCGCCCAACCTCGCGGCCGTGGCGCTCGCCGCCATCGACGACCACTACCGTAACAAACACACGCCGCACAGCTGCGATGACGAAGAACAAGTCCTGTGCTTCGCTGATATCCTAGTACATATGTAGGTACTCACGATCTCACAGTTGTAATCTACGTTGTATAGAAGTTAGCGTTAGTGACATTTAGCAAAGGCCTTTTGAATAAATACGTTAAAATTAATAATAGCCTTCTGTTCCTGTTTGTTTCTTAGGTGTGAGTACGAAGATTGGATACAGACAGTAGCTAGTTTGCTTCAACCGGTACCGCTTTGTTCACCAGCCCTGGCGTGCCCTCGAATTTCACAAAGGCTTGCACAAGTAAGGAAAACTCGATGTCTTTCGTACATATTTAGGTATGACATTAAAACAGCCCTACACGATCTAAAAAGCATTATGAAAATCTGTGGATTTACATGAGGGTCTTTGCAATTAATATATCGTTTTCAGTAAAGAAAGTAAACGTAAGTTTTATTGGCTGATCGTGTGTGGGTTTCTTAATTCTTATAATGAAAAGTATGGTCTGTGTTGAGTTACATTTTCATAATTATTGTCCTTCAGAAAAAGATGAGAAGTTAAGTTCCCAAGTTCTAATCCAGTCTTATTGCATAGTTTGTTTATTTATCGACATTGATTTCTCGTCCCCTAGGTCCTAAGCAGCCTATCCCGCGACGCGCGCTGCTCGGTGCACTGCTGCGTGACGGCGGCGCGCGCGGCGCGTCCCTGCCCGCCATCTTGGCTAAAAGCCGTCGCCCCCTCCGACCCCCTCCTCACCATCAACACCAAGGACCTCTGCCAGTTGTGGGGTGATATGGTAAGTAACAAATTAACAAAACCGTGAAACAAAAAGCGATCGGTTTATCATAATTACCATAAGTAAAAAGTAAAAAAACAAAAGCCTTTACGACTTCATAATCTTTAGAGGTGGTGCTAAAAGTAACAAAGTCCTAGCCACCTGCGCCTTATACAATGCACTCTCATAAACCAAACATCATTACAAACACAAAGTTATCACTTCAAGACGTCAACAGATTACTTAAAACATCGTGTCCACGTTTTACTTGGTAAATGTTCCTACGTCACAAGTAGTCAAGACACAATGCAGGTAACGCGTAGCACCTACACGAAGTTGTTGATAAAATTAACTTCCTGACTTCGCCGTATTTGGTGGAGCGTCTTTTTCATTCACCGATGACGTCGCGAACGTGACCAAGTCGTATTGTTGTGACAATGAGTCGTAAATACATCCCTACTAATATTATAAATGCGAAAGTAACTCTGTCTGTCTGTCTGTCTGTCTGTCTGTCTGTCTGTCTGTTACGCTTTCACGCCTAAACCACTTAACCGATTTTTATGAAATTTGGTATGAAGAAAGAACTGAACTTGGGAAAGGACATAGGGTACTTTTTACCGCGGGAAAACTTCTCATTCCCACGGGAAACCGACTTCCACGCGAACGGAGTCGCGGGCGGCCACTAGTAAAAAATATTGCTGATAGGTAAGTAGCCTGACTGGTCCCTACCACCTGCTGAATGCAACAACATTGTAGATAAAATTATGGTGCCTACTGTTGGTATGAAACTTCCTTTTATGAAAGGTAAATCCCCTTAAAGATATTTTTAGAGGATGAATTGCATTGTGGTTTAGGTATTGCGGGCCTATTTGTTATCTGTGTTTGAATGAAAGCAGTCATATAACTTTTAAGGTTGTAAATAATAATAAAGAACACCATTAGTTTTGGACTTTCTGAATTCATAAATATACCTAATAATTGCATTCATTTAAATTTTTAATAAAAATCTATATTGAATAAAAGTCTTTAATAAAAATAGTTCAAAATTTCTATTAGGTTGATGCTTAAGTCTTGTCTATACAATACAGGCAAACCAAGGCACCCATATAAAACTTCTTTGATACTTAATAGGTACCTACTACTTGTATTAAATTAAGCAGGTTTTATTTTCTCTACAGCTTGGCACATTACTGAACTGCTGTTGCAAAAGAAAAAGGTTCCTTCAAAGTATGAGCAAACAGCTGCCGGATTTCCTTCTCGTCGCGTTGACTGAACACGTGAGATTATTCATTGTTCTCTTTATCCTAGTGACCCAAATGATAACACAAATCAACAGTTTCATAAAAAAACATTGTTCTACAATTGATGCGCTGTAATATTGAGGCATTGTTTAGGTAACCCGGTTTCATATGTTAACAATGACCCACTTTAGTTTCCATTTTTTGAAGCAACTTTTAGTATATAGGTAATCCAAATTTTATGATTCTTTAAAAGATAACACCTGTAGGTAGTACCTACAGGTAACACTTACATATTAACTGAGTCTCTCTTAACTAAGTTAAACAAATTGTAGAAAACGTGGGTAGAAAACACCCTTCGAATTCACCCGCAATAAGATTGTTAGCTAAAATACTTGCAATGCAACAACATCTCATTTCTTCTGGACATCATTTCTCCTTAAATCATAGTTATAAACTCCATTAATAATTTTGTATATCTTGCAGGAAGCGGCACTAGAGGCGTTGTGTCTCATGCTAGAGTGGGAGGTGGCGAGTGGAGAGCAGACCCAGTTAGAAGTGATCGCCGCGTTACAAGGCACCACGCTCGGACAGAAGCACTACAGGGAACTGTGTGACCGGCAGCAGAATCTACAGCGACTGGTGAGGATAATAAACGTCTAATTTACAGAGAATTGACGGCATCAAGTAGGTACAAACTACTGAAAGTCAAATACCACAAACCGCAGTCTGCGCACTTGTTATATAGCTCTAAATAGTGGGTACCTACCTAAATTAATTATCAGTGAGCGTTTAAGTAACTAACACTTCACAATAGGTATTTTATGAAAGGTTTCTTTTTTATTTTTGGTTACAATTATAACTAGGAAGGTTTCTTCTAGGTACTTCAATGAAGGCATGTACCTATAAAATGGTAAATGGTTTGCGTAAACAAAGTACTTACGTACCTAAATTAATTTTCCATCTTTCGACATTGGAACATATCACAAAAAACTCCTTCCTACTTTTGAAGTAAGTTAAAAATACGTTTTGTGTATTTCAACCGCTGTGATATAGTGATGAAGAAACGTGTCAGAACAGCTATAACTACGTCTTCCTCAAAACAACCATCTTCTAGAGTAGCTTAACCTCTAGATTCTGTTACCAGCAGGCGGAGGGCGGCCCTCGGCGGCTGGCGCTGCCGGTGCGCGCCACGGACGCGGACGTGGCGGCGCTGCTGGACGCCGGCGCGCTCGGCAACCTGGAGTGCCTGTCGCTGGCCTTCACCAGCGTCACCAGCGACTGCGCACATCATCTCATCAAGGTAGACACGGCTACTGAGTTGCAGCTAGTAATAGGTATATTGCTTGCGAACAGCAGACTTTGGGTATCGGTGCGACGCATCGCGACTCTGGGACCCAAAAATCACAATCAGCAGCAGTAGACACAAAACAAAACGTCAACATGAAATATGGTGGGGTTTTGACACAACTAGTTTAGTCAAATAGCTATGTAACTTAAAGAAGTATCTTTATTTACCTGCTTGTGTTTCTCAAGACCACGCAAATCTTTTCAGTTGCCATCGTTACGTTATCTGAACCTATGGGCCACGAAGTTTGGTGACTCTGGCCTGCAGCTCATAGCGGAACACCTGCCGAGACTCCAGGTCCTAAACCTCTGCGAAACTCCAGTCTCCGACAAGGGTATTGAGGCTTTAATTGGTAAGTTCTCGTTTTATTCATGTAGATAAATACTTACTGTTATTTCTACAGTCCCCTGTAGACTAGCTAATGTCACGTTTACCTTCGTTAATGAAAGGAAAAGATATTTCGTATTTTGCGTTAATTTCACAAATTCAAGGAAAGCTCTCGACTTTTTCCTGGTTTTGCCAAAATTTTCATTGCTACTCTGATCCTATTAGTCGTAGCGTGATAGCTAAAAGTTTTCCTCAATAACTAACTGGATAATTTGAACACAAAAAAAAACAATTCGAACCATACATTTCTAACGCTAGCGCGTTCAAACAAACAAACTCTTCGACTTTATAATATAAGTACAGTCAGTATCGATTGTAGTATATTTTCATAAATAACATTTATTTGCCACAGGTCTATCAAGCCTTCGCCGACTGAACCTCAACAGTACGAAGCTGTCCGCAGAAGCCTTCGAGTTGCTTCGACAAAAGCTACCGCATCTTCAGGAGTATGACGTCAGATACACAGAGGCTTGGTGACCAACGGGTTGGGTCTTTAACTGACTTGTAAAAGATCATTGAGCAATTTAACAACCTATAGTATAGGTCCTGTACTTCCCAACCAAGCACAAGTTTTTGCCATCCAGAAGAAACGGACTTGGAGCAGTGTTAAGTTTCATGTGTTTTGAGATCTCATACATTAGCATGTTTGATAGAGATTACCAATAAAAATAATACTTTGTCCGCACCTTTAGATTACCCGTTTTTAGAAAATATTGTATCTAAAGTAAATTTTAGATGCCTACGGTAGGTTTTTTTTGGCATGTTCCTAATTCATTTTTAATATACATATTTAATTTAAGCCCTAAATTTAAATACATAGTGTATTGTTTTATTTACAAAAGGAAATACCTCCGACTCTATTCTATGTTTCGTTAGTATAATTATGATATAATAATAGTCATCACCGATTTGCAAAATATTCTAAAAATGTTACGTAGGTTCTGCAAACTTCAAATAGAATTCTTAAATATGCAAAACTACTTAAAATTAACATGTTTACAGCCTTACAAATAAAAATGTAATAACGAATTTCAATCTTTGCCAATGAATATGTGCGATATAAACCAATTAAGAAAATGCTACTGCCCAATAAGTTTTTTATTATCTAGATAATTTTAAGGTAAAATTGTACCAACCATAACCTGTATAATTTAGTTTTTTAAATAGGCCTTTATTTTGCCTATATTCTACTTAATACAAATATAATGGTTTTCCTACACCAATCATAATTTATTCGTTAGCTAGTTAATTAATGGTAGTTTAAGTTAAGATAATAATTCGTGTATAATATAAGTAGGACAAGTTTTCAATTCAAAGTACGCTTGAATATTAAGGTAAACTAGATTATTAATTACGATATCTTTAAAAAACTAAGTTTTGGGCTGTGAGAAATTGTTGCATCTATTGGACAAGTTGAGAATGAATATTGAAAAATGCGAGTAGCCTATTAAGTGAAAACAAAAATACTTTAAACAAGGCACACAGACTTTCTTATTCTTTGACGTTAACTTTATGTTAATGTCTTGTCAATAAAAAACCTTGGATGGGATTTCTTTTGGCATAAAAGTTGGCACTAATTTATACACCAGTAGTTTAAAACAGCACATATAATAAATCGAACTGAGTAACTATTTGTAAAGTATGTCATAAAGAGGTAAAGACTTGTTCAACGTGTAAAATATGACATTTTTTGTAATAAAATTGTTCTTAAACAATAACTTGTTTATATTGACACTACGACGTTTATTTTATAGCTCTAAATATATACTGCCTAACCTGCACTAGTCGTCAGATAAAACAACTCAAAATCAATTTATTTATCATATATTTGAGTAATTTCCAATACTTACTATGTGTATAATACATATTACTTCTTAGATACATAAACAATTCTTCACTTATAATTTACTCAACCTTGTTGATTAGGTTCTTATATACAATTTCCAAATACATCTTCCTAATACTAAAAATATAAATGAAACCAAGACACAAAAATCGCATCTATAATCATAATTTAAGGTTTTATTTCATTAACTCCTCCTAACAAACTGATAGCTATATAGTACTCATAGATTTTAATAATAAAAAAACATCTACAAATAATTATACAGTTTCGATAAAATATAACGTTACTTCCGTCTATGATATTAACCAATTTTAACAAAACTATAATTATCTAGTATTGAAGTGAATAAGCACAGGCATATTTTATGTTATCGGCATGACCCATCAGACAATAGACATTATGAATAGTTTTTGTTATCACAAATGTAATCCGATGTTTTTATAATAAACGCAACAGTAGGTATAAACTTATCAATAGTTAATCCAAAGATTAATTACAAACTCTATTATATTTCGTCGCATGATATGGTTCGAGGTCTAAAACATCATTAGGCATGTTAAAACTGAACATAACAGATAAAAATGCGTGAATTTAACGTGGCATTCCAGCATTTGTTACATTTTAAAAATGAATAATGAAACAATGCTCCTTTACAATATACATTTATAAACAATAACTATATGCTAACTTAACTACAATGAAATTAAAATAAGTATCACTAGAAGAGACTAAGAAAAAAATATGCTTGCCAGTTGCATTAGGATATTGTTGGTTGTAACTTTTTAGTAGAAAAGGAATCAACATTTTAGTAAGTAATTGAATGATGCATTTACTTAAGTTAACATTATACCAAGTTGATTCTATTTAAATATCCATGCTTTGTAAGTAAATTTAAATAATGAAATCCTACACATGTGATATAAAATGGCTTGAAAACTTACCTAAATTTATTTTTTTAATTATTTTCACTGCAATTAGAGACATACTGTATCTACTTTCAATATTTAATGTCAACATTTACCTGCCTTTAAGTATAGTAGACTTAATTGGCATTCAGTTCACTTTAGATTTTTGTGCTGATCATAAAAATCTACTTGCAGTCAATTTGTATAGTACATAGGCACACATAACACAGAATACACCTACCTCACGATACCTACCTATTTTGAAATTATAAACTTGATTCACACAATATAGACTTTCCCTAATACTGGCAATTTGTTTATTAGGTACTTAAAAAAAACTTTATCATCTTTTCCCAGTTGTACACTTTAACCTAATAATTTTAATTTTCCGGAATAGTTAGCAGTCTATTAAACGTCTCTGATTAAACATGTTATCTGTAGGTTACAAATATTGCCATGTTTGTAGTTTCTGCCGGTCAAATTTTTCTAGTTAAAAAGATATGCCGTTACCGCTATTTGGTGAACGCTGCAAATACGGCCCACATTACTTCACAGGCATCGGGTCTCATAGCTTCAGCTTCAAAGTCGAGATCAAGTAAGGAACGCACGCGCCTTGTAGCGAGTTCGTAGTCTTCATCAGACAACGGGGCAAATGCATTTTCTAAAACATCTGCTGAGTGTGCCAGCATCAACAGAGCCAGTGACCTTTTATCAGCATGAGCCACATCAGTAATGGACCGCCGGAGAGCTGCTTCTTGAACCTAAAATTAGACATAGTTACGTGGTTTGTTAGGGTCATAAGTGTAGGGTGTATGTAATACAGACATCTTGAAATAAACAAGTAAATAAATATAACTTAAAAATTGGGAATTATGTACCAAGCTTAAAGTTGCTGGGCAGATTTTGCATTCTCTGTTTAGGGACTTATAAGGGCTACAATGTATCTGCCAGGTACCGATATACCGCCTGTAACTATATGAAGGTTAAGTATTAAGTGACATACCTTTTTTATTAAGCGGCATTTGGCTACATTGTCTGTAAGCGGATGAGTAGTCATGTCAAACAGTAGGAAGTTCTGTTTTTCAGTTGTAAGTACACCTTTCTCAACCAAATTCTTAGCAAGCCTCTCCCGAACATTTTTCAATTGAAAGCGTAATTTCATTGGATTCCATGTTTCACCTACAGTTAAAACAAAGTATTTGAAATGAGATTATTAAAGAAACTTTATGAAGTAAATGTGATTTGATACATATAGGATTTAAAAAAAAATACCATGATAATGTAAATAATAAATAAACAAGTTTCACTTTCAGAATATTAAAACACCATAAAAGGTTTTTGTTTCTTCCTGGTGACAATTATGCCTATAGTTTTATGCAAATTCAAAATATTAGTAAAATTTAAAAGTGTCAAACCAAATTGTTCTTACCACTTAAATATTCAATCCAACTTTGCACAGATTCTGGAGGGTCAGTATCTTTCATGTGTTTCAAGGCTTCATCTAACAAAACATCACCAGTAGGAGTATCTGGAAGCAAGTAATTGGTTAATTTCAAAATACCTATCATGACATATGGCATATCTTGTTGATACAGCTAACAAAATACTATTTTCCACTCAGAGTATTCAATTTATGCTGTGACCTTTAGACAGAATTTAAAATTATACAATCATTGGTTTCAACATCAAATAACTCTCACACATAGTTACACAATAAAAACTCAAATATCAAGCATTAGGCTATAAAGAGTGGTTTGTAATTTTGAGATAGCCTGATATTATGATATGGGGATACATTTTATTCGTAAAACATGTACCTGATTTTACAATAACTTTCCTTGACAGTAAACCTTTTCTTCTCATTCCAGCCTTCTCGAGTTCTATGCGTCCACGCAAACCTAGTTCTATTAGAATACAGCCCCGGAGACCGCTGGAGATGCAGTCATTCCAAAACGATGTGTAACCCTGAAGCAAGATACGAACAAACAAATTACAATCACGACTTTTCATTCCATGGTGTCATCGGTTTAACAAAATATTGTTTCATCAAACCTACCTCCTTATCTTTTAATCCTAAAAGTAGTACTTCTTCCATAAGAGTTAATCGTGTTTCTTTAGAATCCCCATCATCATAATTTTTATCATTTTTCTTATCTTCAACGTCGTGGTTTTCTTTTAGACTTCCATCGGAATTGCTATCCCTTATAACATTTCTTCTTTGCACTAATCCGTCGGTACGGTTCATTGTTACATTTAAAACTCACACAATGAATAACACTAAAATATTACGCATGAAAAAATAATAAATAAGTCCCGAAAATTCGTAAACGAAGCACTTTTGACGTTTGATAAGCGACGTGTGTGTTGTTGTGAAAAGTAAAGATGGCGGCAATTAAAAATTGCCATTTGTAAAAATATTGCCGCAGCAATAAGACGGCTATACACGAAAAAAAGAGGAGTTTAATCGCACCCAGGCACTACTAAAATTACTTCCTATCACTATGTTTCACTGGTAGATTAAGGGAGTGATGAATAAATAATTAAGTAAGTAAGTGAATAGAAGTCATTATCTATTAAGTGAGATACATAATGTAATTCCTTAGATTTATGCGATTATTTCTTGAAACCAAACCCATTTTACGGGATTACTACTAGTTTTTTAACTTATTTTTGTTTTCCGACGTTACGGAATTCTACTGAAAGGTTGGTTTGTCGTCTACATAGAGAAAAAATCAATTTTTCGACTTCAGCGCCATCTGTAGGTCTATTCTGTAAAACGAAACGTATGCACTTGCCTTCGTTTCGGGCCCGAAACTGACATTGGCTATTCTATTTAGCTTGCATATCGTTTAACGTATTTGTAATCCGAAAGTCAACGAAATAATAAGGGTTTTGACTTAAATTTCTATTCTTTACGTCAAAAACCTTATGATTGATGAAACGATACGAAAGCCAATAGAATAGCAAATGTCCGTTACGGGCCCGAAACGAAAGCAAAGTGCTCACGTTTCGTTTTACAGAATAGACGTACTGTTTCGTAATTTTCTCGCATAATTTCCCGGATTAACACAATAGGCTCTGACAATGTCTTGATTAGTCTGCTGTTTGTTCTTTATTTTGTTGCGAATCAGATCTAGGCCTATTCCGTATCTGTATAGTGAAGATGACTTTGGTATGTAGTAGTGTACAACCACGGAACAGAGACTGTTCCGTGTGTACAACGATTAACTGTCAAACGTCACGTTTCGTATTGTCTAACTGCGATGACGTCATGTGAGCACCGAAAATTGGTGATCATCACCGTAACACATTTTGAAGGTAGTTTTGAGGGCTCAAATTTTAGGGCTATCCGCAGTTTCGTTTTCGTTAATAGCCCTTTTTCCAGACGTAGGTATTTTCATTTGAAAAATCGCGCCAAAAGTAGGTAGGGGAGACCTAGGAGAGTTGTGACAGAGGTGAGTTGTTACAAGGACGATTCCTTCCTACCTATTATAGTTAGCGAGGTGGCATCAACGGCTTTTTTGTCGCTTTTGAGACGCGCTACTCGGCTCCATTGCCTGCTGGTGGCCCAAGCAAGCGGTTACGTAAATATGTCGTCTATGTAAAAAAAAATACGAAAAGTAAGTTTTTCTTCAAAATTTCATTTTGATTTATATCAAGTCGTACTATATATGCATTGTTGTCTTATTTTTTCTTATATTATATAGTTAATCAAGTCTCAAAACAATGGATTGTTCTTTTGTGTGCGCATCGTGTTTAGGAAATATGAATTATTATTCGGAGCATGTCGTTATTTTATACACCTAGGTGAGTTGTGACAGCCTGTCACAACTCACCTATCTTGCTCAGTTTTTTCTGTAGGTATTTTTCTACAATTTTATAATTTTAGATGTTTGTGTGTTAGTCTGTAGGTACCTAATAAATAATGCCTAACAAATATACACGAAATACTGATGAACTGATAGTGTTAAAACCTACGATCTGGCCTTTGAAGAATTTACCAAACCGACGTAAAGTCAAGTCTGCTGTCCTTACTGACACTCCCACGAAGGATGAAATAGCAGCTATAGAGGCTAATAGTAAGTCGAAGAATGTTAAGAAGCGTGTTTTATGCGTGAGAAAAAAGAAACCTAAAAAACCAAAGGAGACTTATAAGAAGAAGAGGACAAGTGATGACGAAGAAGCAGAAACTAATTGTTTTTGCTTGGTTTGCCTTGAAGCCTATGCAAATAGCAGATCGAATGAGCAGTGGATTATACTGGAGAAGACTTGCAATACGTTTGTCATAATTGCAAATTGATTAGATAAGAGAATCAGATTAGATTTTAGACTTATTATAATTTTAATATTATTGATCTCAAAGCGATGCCATTTTAAGTTGATAAAACAATATAATTACTTGTTATGTTAATGTTGATCTTTTTTAGTTGGTACTAAAGGAAAATTAAAGTACTTTTAAACAAAAAAAAAAGTTTAATTGGTATTTTTTATACCCAATAGGTTGAATACAATGCTGTC
The DNA here is from genome assembly GCA_916618145.1 of Emmelina monodactyla. Taxonomy (NCBI): domain Eukaryota; kingdom Metazoa; phylum Arthropoda; class Insecta; order Lepidoptera; family Pterophoridae; genus Emmelina; species Emmelina monodactyla. The sequence goes on from OU745303.1 coordinate 6,382,876, forward strand.
ACAACTTACCTCGGTACCTGTCACAACTTACCTCGCTGGTAGGAGAGTTGTGACAAAAGGAGTGGTCTTTGATTTTGTTGGTTTTCTCAGAAACCACAATACTTTGATTAATTTTCGTTATTGTTTTGAAAACAGTAGTAATGTCGCTAAATTAATTCACACAATTCATACCTGTGGAGTGTTTCTTGATCGAGATATGGCCCATAAAGTAAAAATTGTCACAACTCTCCTCGGTCTCCCCTACAATTATAGGCTTTTTAAATGACAGGAATAACTGTTGGTAATTTTTGTAATCAAGGGGGGAACCATTGATAACAAAAGATTAATAATACGCTCCAAAGAGTATAGAAACTACGTAATAATACGCTCTAACATAAAACCCAAATGGAAATTTTCACTTAAAAAAATTCTAAATTCGTAATTGGATCCGGTTATGTGCCTGGACCGAATTAAGAAGTTACGTTAAATCTGTGTATTTTTGAAATATATATGTCTTTAATCTTGTACTTGAATACTAGTAAACCGTTTCTTATTGTTTATTATACTTACCTAGTTTATAAACGAGCAGTAAGTGCAGCGTCTGTCCAACTGTAAAAATTTTGTGTATACATATTAAGTTGTCCGATATCATATCAGACGTCCTTAACTAGAGTTTGACAGAGGGTATTTAACTAGTAATAATCTTATTTAAAGATTATTAACACCATTTATCAACGTGCAAACCCCTAGAAACGTGTAAAGTAAAACGTATAAATTATAGAGCAAAACCGAAAATAAAAATTGAACTTCCTTACATACGATTATATAATTAAAATGGAGATGGTATAACTATGTAAATCAATGTTTTGTGTAATTACATAAAATGTCAAAATTGTGTTGTGCCTACTTATTGACAGTAGCAAATTTGTGTATTTACATATTTCGAATAAATGGTTTTGTCCTCTATATTCCACATTAGGGGAGAATCTAATGACAACCAAACAGAAGCCTATTGCGAAAATACCAAATCAAAAAGTTGTCTGACCCAGGAATGGAGCCCAAGACCTTGCACTTTACAGCCATACATACATAAAGGATGTAAATGATAGTAAAACCGTGCCGATCTGAATCCGTGGCGTAGTTTGGAAGCAGTTGAGAGATATTTATACCTGCATAAAAACAAAGGTACACGAGTGCCGCGCCGGCTTCCTTTCTTATTTATTAAGAGATTCATCTCTCTCTATTTAAAAAATATACCTACTTACAGTACATTCTAATGTCCTTATTGATACCTTTTATGCTGTTTCTACGCGTACTAACAAAATGTTACAATATAACTCAGAGGTATGTTACCTTATAGATAATTAATATCTAAGGGCAACTATAAAATGATGCTTGGATTAAGTATTTTAACTACCAGGAAAGTTCGAACTTCAACGGTTTATTACCTATTGGTTAGAAGATTAAAGAAATTATTTTATAGAAGAAATAATTCATTCAACGTTAATGCAAATTATCAAACACGATTAAACATGCGACGCACCCTGACAAGTAGATACCTACATTGTGTCAATAAAAACGTAGGAGAAACACAGAACGCTTCAAATTCCAGGCTCACTCATCATTCCAACAACGTGTATTCTTCTTTAGGTATGTCATAGTATTAATTTACTGTCATCGGTTTTAATGCAAAACAAGTAATAACAGAAATTGAACTTTAATCTTGATAATGAACGCGCAGTACCTAGTGGAGCGAGCGTGCAGGGCAGCGCGCCAGTTGGCTGCCGCGTACGTTTTGAACCGGTCTATAAATTTTCAGTCTTACGGTGACCTACATAGGGTCATCACACGGCTTGCTCATCTTATCGTAACCAGCTAAAAAATAAGTGATATTAAAAATACGTAACATTTTGTGATTGTACTGTGATAATCTAAGGCAACTGCTGATTTTGTGATTTAAATGTCAAATTGAAGAATTAAAACTAGACTCCCAAGGTGAGAAATCTATTTTGGTTTGTTACTATTTATTTAGAATAGTTGATAGTTTTTCAGTGTTAAAATATTAAGACTAGATAAACCAAAGGTTGACGCTGCCTGAAGCGTAAATAAATGCCTACTAACAACAAAGGTATCTAGTTTTTAATTTTTTAAGTTATGATAAGTCTACTAAAATACTAAGTGGAAAAATATTATCAAAGTAGTTCGTATTACGTACGTTTAAGTTGTTTAAGTGCATAATTAAAATACACAGACAATTAATGATAACTAAAGAGAAAGTTAGATAGAGTCATCACTAATTCTTATAATTTAACACCTTTCTGTATTTTTTTTATTCATACTTATAATTATTTTAACTGATTATGTATTTAAAAGGCAATTTAAATATATTCTAGAATCAACTACGTTTATCATCGAAGTGAAATTTGTATTTTGATAAGCCATTAATAATGTACAGATAGGCATCAGCGATATCAACGACACCGAATTACATTTTTATCAAATATTTAAATTTTATATGTACTTAGTTACCAAATTACATTCATTGACCATTTTGTAAATTGACGCATTTCTGTGGTTTTTGAAGCTTACTAGATCTTCCGTTTAGTTTAAATTATTTAAATGTGTTTGGTTCTTTGTATGGCTAAAGAAAGTAGCTTAGTAAAGAAGTAACTATTATATACTGAAGAAAAACTTTAATCGGATCCGGTTATTTCCTACTAATTATATTTTGAATAGGTATAATAGATACCACGTGGGTACAACGCAAACTCAACTAGATACAGGTAAACATTTCTGTTTGAACTTTTGTATAGGTATCTTATGATAATTGTGATGAGCAAAAGTAATTTTAAACCCTGCAAATTTATATTCAAAGTACAAAATTTACCGACTCTTGAAGTGCAATTACACCATTTAATTACCAATAAGAGAAACTAGGTGTATAATTTCTTCACTGTTGCTGATTTAAAGTAAATAATTACCTAGAAATAATACATAATCTTCGTTATCACTAAGCTAGTAACCTGCTCGAGCTTCGCACAGTTACGATTTTGACATGTTTACGAAACATTACGTTTTTTGCTCATTATACCTCAGATAAAAAATCGCTTCAAAATCTGTCACGTAGTTACAAGAAGTTACAAACAAACAGACAGCGATTTTGCGTAATTCTATGTCATGAAGATAATTAGCTGACTCCATAATTATATGTCACCTATTCAAAAGTACCTACTCCTCTATATAACTCTAGGCAATTAATAATAATAAAGGACGTCTATGAAACAAATAACAGTAAATTCATTTGTTGGGGCAGCCCCCACAGTGTCTTTTCGAGTACGTCCCCGTCGTCTGCCCTGGACTCTCCCTACTTGGTGCGCGGTAACGCAGTGGCCAGTAGCGGTAGAGACAAAATCTCAAAGACCAAACTGTGCAGGAAGAGACTGATTCATACGTAAAATGGATCTATCGATGCGAACGGATCCCGTAACCCCCGGGAGTCCCCCAAAAGGCCCTTCTCAGGGCCAGCCTGTTGAGGTGCAGGCTCAGGCGAGGTCGGCGAAGACGCCGCCAGTTGCCCAGACGTCCTCGGCCCTGTTCGTCAGGCCGAGTGACATGTCAGATGGGAGTATGTCCGACGCATCGGTGGCTAGCGATGCGTCGGACAAATGGACGCGCAAGCGACTTAGGTCGCGCACGCGCGCAACCGAAGGGTCCTCTGAGACCTCCTCCGTGAAGGCTGTAAAGGCCAAGCGGGGTCGCAGTGTCCGCGGCAGAGGTCGCACTCCGCGGGGTGCTCCGAGGACGGAGGCCCCGTCGGAAAGCGAGAAGGAGGCCGCGCCAAGCGAGGCATCGCGCGCGAGGTACTTGGCGGCGAGGAATACTCCCGCCGCCAAGAAAGACATGGGAAGGCTGGCGAGCCTCCTTAAGAAGCAGGCGGAGGAGGAGGTGGAAGCCATCTTGGTGACCGCCAACTCCTCTAAGCTCACCAAGCCGGCTCAGGCGGCTCTCAGGGCCTCGGCGGCGTCGCTCGGTGAGATAGTCACGGAGGCGATGAGTCGGGTGGCCTCAGATGAGACCAAGCGACTCGAGGCGATGGTAGAGGGCCAGAGCCGCGAGATCGCAGCGCTCCGAATGGAGCTGGAAGGACTCCGCCGTAAGGGGTCGGTGGCTCCTGCTGCCAGCGCCGAAAGTCCCTTGTCCCCGGAAATGGTGGAGGCCATACGAGGGGTCATGCAGGAGGAGCGTGCCTTCGTGCGCTCCTGCCTAGCCGGCTTCGAGGACCGCCTCTTACCGGCGAAAGTGGTCCGGCCGCCGCTGGCGGCGAGCAAGGGTCGCTCGGGGGTGGTGGTCCCAGCGACGGACCCGGCGCCGGTTTCAATTCCGGCGTCGGCGTCCAAGAAGAAGAGGGCGGCCAAAAAGGCGGCGGCTCCGGCCGCATCGGCCCCTGTCCCGGCGGCCCCGGTTGCGGGCCCGTCCGGAACCCAATCGGCGGCGGTAGTGTCCTCACAGGAGGACATGATGCTGCCCTCGGCCACAGAGGCCAACGAGGGGTGGGCCACAGTGGCCCGGAAGAAGAGGAAGGCGCCTCAGCCTTCTTCCTCAGCGACGCAGAAGGGGCCTGCCAAAAAGGCGACCCCTACTCCGGCTCCCAAAAAGAGCCGGAAAAAGAAGAAAAGTGCCGCCTCCAAAACGGCAGCGGTGGTGGTCACCCTCTCACCGGAGGCCGTCTCGAAGGGCGAGACCTATGAGTCGGTGCTCATCAGAGCCCGACAGACGGTCCGCCCCTCGGAGATGGGAATAGAGAGGGTGACATGCCGGAGGACCCAAACGGGAGCTCGAATCTTCGAGTTCCCGGGGGCAAACCGCGAGCTGCAGGCCGATGCCTTCGCCGTCAAAATGGCGGAGGCGATCGCAGACGTGGCCAAGGTGGCGCGGCCTGTCAAGACCTCGTCCCTCATAGTGTCGGAGCTGGACGACTCCGTCACTAAGGGCGAGGTAGCCGCTGCCGTGGCGGCGGCCGGAGGGTGCGACCCGGAGGTCGTGAAGGCCGGGGAAATCCGGCAGGGCAGCGGGGGCATGGGCCGCATCCGGCTTCAGTGCCCCGCCGTCGCCGCTGAGGCCGTCCTCAAAAAGGGACGGCTTCTGATCGGCTTTAGTTCGGCGGTGGTCCGGGCGCTGGAGGAGCAGCCAATGCGCTGTTACCGGTGCCTCGCGCTCGGACACGCCCGGCCGTTTTGTCCTTCACCGGTGGACAGGTCGGCCCTGTGCTTCCGGTGTGGCCAGGCCGGCCATCGGCAGGCCACCTGCACAGGGACCCCCTACTGCGCTGTATGTGCAGCCAGTGGGAGGCCGACAGGCCACGTAATGGGGGGGGCTAAATGTAGCCCTCCCGTCAAGAGGGGAAAGGAGCAGGCCACCGCACGGCGCGCCCCTTCAGGTGCCCAGGTTCCCCCGGTCACCGTTGATGGAACGATGTCCGAGTAATGCCCAGTCTCGGACATCGAACCATAATGCAGGTTAACCTCAACCACTGTCAGGCGGCACAGGACCTAATGGTCCAAGTGCTAGCCGAGTGGTCGGGGGACCTTGCCGTGGTCGCCGAGCCATTCTCGTTCGCAGCCTCCTGGCTGCGGGACACTGATGGCACGGTGGCCATCGTGCCGCGGCCTTCCACGGACTCCCCGCCCCTCTCGCTCATAGAGAGGGGCCATGGATACGTGGCCGCCGCGTGGGGGGATATCGCCCTGGTGGGCGTGTACTTCCCCCCAAAGCGTCCGGTCGTGGAGCTGGAGAATTATCTCCAGACTCTCACGGCGGCGCTTGCACGACTGGGGAGGAGCAAGGTCGCGGTCCTGGGCGACCTGAACGCCAGGTCCGTGATCTGGGGGGACCACGTCGACAGCCCCCTGGGCCGCTGTCTAGCGGCCTGGGCGGCTTCGACGGGGTTGGTGCTCCTCAACAGGGGGGCGGTGCGCACGTGCGTGCGCCACAACGGGAGCTCGGTGCCGGACGTCTCGTTCGCCACTGCAGCCCTGGCCGCGCTCGTGCGCCGGTGGGAGGTGGACCTGAGGGAGAACCTATCCGATCACAGATATATCCGGATAGAGTTCTCCACTCAGTGTCCACCGGTGGTGGGGGGGGAGCGGGAAGGAAGAAGGTCCTTCCCGCGGTGGGCCCTGTCGCGGCTGGACCGCGTCGCGGCCACGGAGGCGGCTTTCGTCCAGGACTGGTTTGCTCCGTCAACCAGTCCGGACGTCGACGAGGCCGCCCTCCAACTGAGGGAGGCAATGACCGAGGTGTGCGACTCCAGCATGCCTCGGTCGCGACGGCCGCCGCCCAAGCGCGCGGTCTACTGGTGGTCGGCGGAACTCGCCGGCCTCCGGGACGACTGCGGCGCCGCGAGGAGGGCCTTCCAGCGGGCCCGCCGCCGCGCAAACCGTGATGCCGCCAACGAGGACCGCCTCTATGCCTCCTACGTGGAGGCCCGGCGCGTCCTCAAGACGGCCATCAGGGAGGCCAAAAAGGCGGCGCGGCTGGAGATGTTGGCGGGGTTGGATGCCGACCCCTGGGGGAGGCCGTATCGGGCGGCGCGAAATCAGCTGCGTCCGATCGGCCCCCCCGTAGTCGAGGCCCTCCAGCCGGCCTTGCTGGAGGAGGTGGTCCGGGGTCTCTTCCCGGACCGCTCGCCGGACTTTGTCCCTCCCCGGATGGCCCCGCTCCCGCGAATGGGCCCTCCGGCCGACGCCGGGATCCCCCCGGTGTCGGAGACGGAGTTTGCCTCGGCGGTGTTTCGCCTCCGAGGCAAGAAGACGGCGCCGGGGCCAGACGGCGTGCCGGCACGGGTGGTGGCGATAGCCACCGCCCAAATGGAGCGACGTTTTCGGGACCTCTTCGACCGCTGCTTTGCGTCGGGGAGGTTCCCGAAGGTGTGGAAGGAGGGGGTTCTGTGCCTCCTCCGGAAGGTGGGTCGGCCGGAGGATTCGCCCTCCGGCTACCGGCCGATCGTCCTCTTGGACGATGCGGCCAAGCTCCTTGAGAGCGTGATCGCGGCACGCCTCAAGGAGCACCTGGGGGGGACCGGCCCCGACTTGTCCGAGGCCCAGTACGGGTTTCGGACGGGCCGGTCTACGGTGGATGCGCTTCTGGAGGTGAAGCGCATCACCCAGGAGGGGGCGAGGGCGGGGGGAGGGGTGATGGCGGTGTCATTCGACATAAAGAACGCCTTCAACTCCATCCCCCACGCCACAATATTGGAGGCGCTCCGGTATCACGGAGTGCCTCCATACCTGAGGGCCCTGCTGACGGACTACCTCCAAGGCCGGGAGGTACTGTTCGTCGGCAGGGACGGCCGCATGAGGCGGCGGCCGGTGGAGTCGGGCGTTCCGCAGGGGTCGGTCCTAGGACCACTCCTGTGGAATATAGGCTACGACTGGCTCCTCCGGGGCGCCCTTCCCGATGGCGTTGGTGTCGTCTGTTATGCGGACGACACCCTCGTCACGGCGCGGGGGCGCAATTTCGGGGAGGCGGCCGACCGGGCGTCGGTGGGGGGAACCCTGGTCGCCCGTCGTATCGGGCGGCTGGGGCTGGAGGTGGCGCTCCCCAAAACCGAGGCCATATTCTTTCATGGGCCTCGGGGGGAGCCGCCGCCGGACGCCCACGTCGTGGTGGCCGGCAGGAGGGTGGAGGTGCAGGCCCAGATAAAATATCTGGGCCTAACCATATCCTGCCGGTGGAAGTTCGCGGAGCACTTCCGCCTGCTCCGCGAACGCCTCCTAAAGTCGGCGAGGAGCCTTAGTTGGCTCCTCCCAAACATCGGGGGGCCTGCTGTGGCATGCCGGCGCCTTTATGCCGGCGTGCTACGCAGCATGGCCCTTTACGGTGCGCCCGTGTGGGCGCACGATCTGGTGGCGACTAACCGTGCCCTACTCCGTAAGCCCCAACGCGCCATCGCACAGCGAATGGCGCGGGCTTACGGCACGGTTAGTCACGGGGCGGCATGTGCCATGGCGGGCACTCCGCCATGGTACTTTGAGGCCGAGGTGCTGGCCGCCGTCTACCACTGGACGGCGGACAAGCGGGCTCAGGGGGAGCCCGCAGCACCGGAAGAGAGGGTCGCCGTCTGGCGAAGGGCCCGCGAGGTCATGTTCCGCCGGTGGACGGCGGAGATGGCCAACGCGGACGACGGGCGGTGGACCCTGGACGCCGTCGGTCCAGTCATTGAGGGATGGATCGACCGGAGGCATGGGTTCCTCACCTACCGTCTGGTGCAGGTCTTGTCCGGGCATGGCAGCTTCGGACATTTCCTGTGCCGGATTCAAAGGGAGGAATCCACGGCGTGCCACCACTGTGGCGCGCCGGACGACACAGCGTGGCACACCCTGGCCGAATGTCCGGCCTGGGATGTGCCACGTCGTCGCCTCCAGGCGTCCGCTGGCCCGGACCTCTCGCTGCCCGGCTTGGTGTACGCCATGCTGGGCTCCGAGGCGGTCTGGGTCGCGGTGGCCTCTTTCTGCGAGGACGTCATGTCGCAGAAGGAGGCTGCGGAGCGGGTGCGTGAGAACGATCCTCTCGCGCCCCCGCACCGCAGACGTCGAAGGGGCCGGACGAGGCGCGATCGCGCCCAAGTCCAGCCTGGTGGTGGCCAGTGGGCGGGGGACGTGGGAATCCACCTGCCCGCATTGCACGGTCCACCACCGTCGACGGGTGGGAACAATCGGGCGCTCCCGGTCGTTCCCACAGGCCCCCCTTCACCGCGGGGGGGTCAAAATGGGCCCGTCGTGCAGTAGACGGGCCCATCGCCGGTGAAGTCGTGGCGTAGGGCCGCCGGTCCGGGCCCCACGGCTTCACCACCAAGGCGAAGACGGAGCGCCGCGGTGTTTTAGTGGGTAGTCCCCTGGGCGACGTGTCAGTTGCTCAGGCGGGAGTCCCACACACGCCCCCCGCCACGCAGGTGGGGGGTACGGTGCGTAAATGCATTTCACCGCGAGAACAAAAAAAAAAAAAAGTAAATTCATTTGCTATTGTCTGACTATGTTTTTAAATGATATAGTGTAAGATAGTCTAAGAGTTATTCGGTAGTTCGACGAAGGATACGCAGAATGTAGGTGTTAGAGATTTTAAACCGAGGGACCAACAGTATCTAAGAGATTGCACTGTAAAATTTTCAGCTTTTATAAAATAACGAAGGTTTGGGGTTCACGGACACTTAGACCTTTATGACATCCCTTGCCAGCTTGATAACTATCGGCATTCATTCTTTATCCAAAGGCATCATGTTAAATCTGTTTAGGTACCTATAACTTTTTTTTCGCCAAATTGTTACTCCAAAATTATTTTTGTTCCTGATGCCTCAAAAAGTTGAATCGTTTATTAACTTTTCAAGAAGGAAAATTAAAACAAAAACCAATGTAGGAAGTGTTCGTAACATTTCTGTTAACAAATACCTATTTATTATTAATAAGTTATTTTTCCAGTGTCTATAACTTCAAAATTAACATATAGGTAACTAATAAATTGTTACAGCCAAAAAAAAAAAAAATTTAACTGGTTAATTTTTAATTGCTTGTTATCAAGTAAAAAAAAACCTGCATTTATTATTTAGCCAATTTGATGTTTTTAAAACTATTTCCTTAATAAGAAGTTGTAGGTGTATTAGCTTAGCATTAAGTGTAGGTATTATAAATAGAAGGTTCTCAAGCCTGAAAGTAACAAGATTTTACTCTGATCTTAGGTGGCCGTATTTATTTACAATAGCTGATAGCATGCTAATAATAAACATATGCTAATCGCAATAGCAATTATGATCACGCACAGCGCCACCGATGACCGTGAATTTATTAGGTATCTTATTATTATACTTTGTACTTACTTTCGTAGGCGTTTATTTTAAATAACTGATAGACAGAATTTGGACTGATAAATAGTTGGACTATCAATTTTATGAAGGTTAGTTAAATCACTCATGATGAAAATATAGACGCGTCTTCCAAGTAACCACCCATTTATGCTGATTTATAGACATGTGAAAGGCGAAGTTTCACGTATATCTATCGTGCTACTTGCATTTTTTTCTATGTGCATAGCTATAAACTAACATTTAATCAATAAAAAAGCTAAAGACCCAAAGCGAGTATGCTCCAAATCATAGACAAAATAAGTTATTTATAAGTATATGCACAACATAATATTATATTTATCATTAAAAAACGTATCTTAATATTCTTTAACTTAAACTAGTATTAATTTATCATAAATTTTATGTATTTCCTGGTAAAGAGCCTGGTGATATGTAGTTCTGGGGCCTAAGTATATCAGACACCAGCTCCTTACTTTCATTTGGGCAAAATTATGTCTTAAGCTTATTGTAAACTGAGAAAACCCTAAGGTGGTTAAGTATTGGGAAGGAGAAATAAATGATTATACAGGGTGTTTGGAGGTTGAGTAGCCAAATGAAAATGGTGGATAGGTGAGGTTATTAGCTATTTACTTCCACTTATTAAATTTCATTTTGGTTCAAGTTTTAGAATTTATTCGATTTTTAAGATTTTCTTAAGAAAATCCCCGATTTTGTCATTAAAATTCCAATATAATTTTTATTTACTGTCGGAACCAAACGAAAATAGTTTTAATTTAAAGCCTAATACTGTTTTATTCAGATGAAATCATAAATTAACACAAATCATCTCATATAAAGTTACAGTGGGTTCATAAACTTCGCGGAACCAGTGGGAAAAAAATGTTCAGTCAACTTTGCTACGAAAATAAATTAAAAAATATGAGAGTATCAAGATTTCATTTGCTTTTAAAAACTTCTACATTTAATACACTTTATAATGATATGCTACATGTAACATAAATAATTAGAAATCTCAACAGAAATAGTAAGTTAGTCCTCAAAGACGCCTGGTAAGGAAGGTACAAACCCGTTAAACTACGTATGTAGTTAAAAACTTCGGTCTCATTCTAACAAAGCTATGATTATTGGGTTATCTATTTTGTCACTAGGCAACACTTATCTTGTTTGCGACCTCATGTATAAAAAAATGTTTTTATTTTCTGACTGAAGATTGTTGTTGGCCCATATGAAAACTTTATAGCTTCACCGAACTATGCGACCACTAAGGCCACCTAGTTGGATTCAGACCTCAGTTCAGGGCGTCTCGATCATTTCCACTACACTGTTTCCCTTAGGGGCCTCTCTCTGAGAAGACCCAGCAAGAAACTCAACGGGGGTCGGATCTGATAGTCGAGGAAACCGGATGTTGAATGCCGCACCTGCTGGTTGGAGCGGTGTATTTATAGGGAAGATTTAAAGCTATTACAACTATCGTGTCCACCGGGCCGGCGCGGCAGCGGGCGCGGGCTGGAGGAAGCAGATTGTTTCTTACGGTAATCTTTTGACGTTTGACGTTCGTTTGACGATTGTGATTGGTCGCCTCTTGCGAGGGTCGCAAAGAGCGGATGGTTGGGGTGGTGAGGGGCGGAGTAAAATAAACTCCTAGATTCAGTCTCCGTGAACCGGTTCTACATGACTTGCAGCTGGTGAAATGATATTTGCTTGCATGCGAAAAGACCACGCTACCGTTGGCTATGACTAGACAGACGAAAGTCAGATAGATAATAGCTTATTTTCAAGTGACATCTTTCACCAGCAAATTAAAAAAAAAACAAAAAAAACTTGTAAAATGAGATTTTCTTGCATGCGCAAAGGCCACGCTACCGTTGGTCATGACTTTTTTCAAGCAACATTTTACTCCGACTGTAGAAAAGCTTAGGTCACCGAGAATCTGCGCTGAGCGGAGTTAAACATGTGAAATAGTAGAATCCTCTTCTATTCGAGGCAAGAAAAGTGAAGAGGGAGTCGAATGAGATAACACAATAGGCATAGTTTTGTAAGAATGAGACAAAAGTTTTTAACTACATACGTAGTTTAACGGGTTTGTACCTTCCTTACCAGGCGTCTTTGAGGATTAACTTACTATTTCTGTTGAGATTTCTAATTATTTATGTTACATGTGGCATATCATTATAATTTGTATTAAATGTAGAAGTTTTTAAAAGCAAATGAAATCTTGATACTCTCATATTTTTTTATTTTTTTTCATAGCAAAGTTGACTAAACATTTTTTTCCCACTGGTTCCGCGAAGTTTATGAACCCACTGTAACTTAATTTGAGATGATTTGTATTAATTTATGATTTCATCTGAATAAAACAGTATTAGGCTTTAAATTAAAACTATTTTCGTTTGGTTCCGACAGTAAATAAAAATTATATTGGACTTTTAATGACAAAATCGAGGATTTTCTTAAGAAAATCTTAAAAATCGAATGAATTCTAAAACTTGAACCAAAATGCAATTTAATAAGTGGAAGTAAATAGCTAATAGCCTCACCTATCCACCATTTTCATTTGGCTACTCAACCTCCAAACACCCTGTATTATTATAATTTTATCAAAATACAGTACGACGACGTCAACGACAACAAACTTTAAATTTTATTACCTACATTTCTTACATGTCGGGAATATAACAGTATCATGTTGTGTGTAAACAAAACGTCTTTCGGAGATGTGGGTTTGGATTGAATTACTCTTGTATTTGAACTACTATATATTTTTGACACATGCATCAAATTAATAAAAACCAAATGGCAGAAAATACTGACTGCGTGGTATCAAAATACGAGAATAATTAGGTATTTGCCTCTCCAGGATAACTTTTAATCAAATCACAAGAATATCTAAACTGTTTCCTTTGTGAACTTTAAAATGACAAAATCTATTTAATTCCCAGGTAGGTACAATGTTTTATTTCTTATAACAATAATGTACAGAATAAGCCTTTTGTGTAAAGAAGTTGATAAGCTATCTGACTTAAGCAGTTTTTTCCTACTTAATTATGCATTTTTAGTAGATTAAAAAGTAATTCTAAGATAATATTTTATTTTGTACCGTTGCAATTAAAAATGTTTGCAGGAGGTGAATAATCCTTTAATCCACTATTAGATAAAAGTAGATATAATATAGGTAATAGAGGTTAGGGTAGGACACACCAAGACCTATCAGAAAAATAGCTTATTAATTATCAAATAATATCGATGGATCGCTTTGTAATACAATATAAATAATGTACTTTTTTGTGTATTGTAAATACTTATCTTACTAAATCTCAGCAATATATTTTTCTTTTTCAGTTCATTTTTATAAAAAGAAAGAATGCAGAACGGTATAAGTCTTAACGGTAAGCTTCGTTATTTATTTAAGAATAAATAGCTTATTTAAGAATAAGTACTTTTTAAGAATAAATAGCTTATTATAACACATGCTAGTAGATACTTAAATATTTACTAAGTTGAGTATGGATGTATGGATGGATGTAGAGATGTTTGTTACTATTTCACGTAAAAACTACTGGACGGATTTTGATGAAACTTTACAGTAATATAGGATATACATCAGAATAACATATAGGGTCCTTTTTACCGCGGGAAACTTATCATTCCTGAAAACCGACTTCCACGCGAACGGAGTCGCGGGCGGCCACTAGTAATAGTATAAATTCCAAAGATTGTACTAATGTATGTTGGTTAGGTACCCTTTCACGCAAAAACTACTGAATAGATATGGCTATACATGAGGTAAGAATAGATATGGCTATAGGTGCGGGAAGAAGTCCTTAATTAGTTCGTAGTAGCAGTTTTTTTTTTTTTTTACTTTTATAGTGTTGAGTTGAGGTACGAGAAAATAATTTATAATAATATGTTCATTGAATGTACACGTTATAATTTTCAAAAAGAGTGCTGGGAGTATTTTTCCGCCGGCTTTTTTCTCTCGGTCTACGGTTAGGTAAAGTCGAAGTTTGTAACATTGACGTTCATTAAGTATATGTTACATATCTATGATGAATAAAAGAATTTTGATTTTGATTTTGATTTTGATTAAGAACTTTTTAGGGCGGTAAATTATTTTATGGAAATAAATGAACAAAATATTACCTCTTCTATTTACCCAGGGCCCAACCAAGTGTTGCCAGCAGAAGACAATGTGACCTGGCATCACAATGGGCGAGTCAAGTTGAGGGTTGGTGTGAGAGGTATTGCCGCAGAAGCCCCGATATCAGTACCGGGTCTACTTTCACGGACAGTCGCCAGGTACCCCGACGAAGTGGCTCTAGCAACTCAGAAAGATGGCAAATGGCACACTATCACTTACAAGTAAGACAATATGTAAATTATCATCCTTAAAATGTATTTATAAGGTAAAATTCCTATCGTCTACCTACATATGAGAATTTATTGACAACAGTTTAGCTAAAGACAAAAATATTTCTCTATATTTATGACATTATGCTTGTATTTTTCAGAGAGTACCAGCAAAAAGTGAGAAATGTAGCGAAAGCTTTCTTAAAACTTGGTTTGGAAAGATACCACTCCGTATGTATTTTGGGGTTCAATTCTGAAGAATGGTTCATAGCCGACCTTGCCGCTATTCACGCAGGGTAATATTTTTTTATTAATTTTACATATTTAAGTTACAGTTTAGATATATTTAGGTATAAATATGTGTAAAAATCGTTATTGTTAAGAACATCAGAAGATACCTTATTATTTATACAATTGCTCTTCTTTATTATGTTTCTGTTTACCTCATTAACATGAATAATTAGAGGACGTTTTCATTGAAAAGAATGATAACATGCATTGTTTTATCATTATTTTCCTTAGTAATTCTACCATTCGACTCATATTGTAAATGTGAAAGTTTGTTAACTACATATTTGGATGATTGTTAATATCACGCAAAAGCGGCTGGTTGGATTTGGATGAAATTTTGCACATCGACTAGCTTATTCAAATTGAATCAAATTGTAAAGTTAAATCACAATGATTTAGTTCACAATGAACTAAACTTTTATTAAATAAGAAGGCGCCGTTTGTATTTGTCAACGCTAAGCTGCAGGCGAAAAGCTACTACAGTAAAAACATCAAATGAATAAGCGTTTGCTACGATTTTTATTATAGAGGATTTGCTGCTGGTATTTACACCACCAACTCGGCAGAAGCGTGCTTCCACTGTCTCGAATCATCCAAGGCGAACATCTGCGCTGTTCAGGACAAGAAACAGTTGGACAAAATACTCTCCATCAGGGATAGATTACCAAACTTGAAGGCTATTGTCCAATGGGAAGGACCAATCGCTGACAAGTCTATACCTGGAGTCTTTAGTGTAAGTACCTGTAAACTGTAGTGCTAACTTTTAAATATATTTTTGTTCTGAATGTGACGAAAATAAATTCCTTTTGTTAGATTCACCAACTGTATAAATAAATTAGCGAAATCTGCTTAAGCATAGTACCTGTTATATTAATAAGAAATATGTTTTTTAGCTTTTAAATCTTGCAATTAACAATAGAAGTTGAATGATGAGTACTTACACTTAGTAAGTAAGTACGTTTGTTACCTTTGATCCTTTGGTATTATATTTATCTTGGCATTTATTGCTTTTTACTTACGTAAAATATACTTATTTATCTTATGCAGTAATAAAACACCTTCACCTATCTGAAAAACATTGATAACTTATTATTTATAAGCGTTTATAACAGTGTATTAATAAACCTATAATAAATATTGTTTTTATTGTTTTAGTGGGATCAATTATTAGAAATGGGCGCTAAAGAACCGGACACAGAATTAGACAATATTTTAAAAACAATAGCCATAAATGAATGCTGTACACTTGTCTACACTGTAAGTAGAAAATAATAGATAAATATCTATTAACCTATCTAGGTACATTTTCATTACATGCTTTGGTTGTCTTTCGGCAGGTGTTTTGGGTTATTACCGTGATTAGTTGATTATCTTACCAAATCATAATGAAGTATCTATTTTACAAATCAAATTCCATTGATTTGATAATACTAGATAGTAGATACCTACTATAAGGAAAAAACCCACAAATATTTTGAGTTGCTATATATAAGTGTATATCTTTATAAGAACTTACCAAAATTTCTACAAAAGTTGCATGAATATAAGATGCTTATTTACATTGATAATGCCCGCGCACTTCTATGGTGTAGAGCCGAGACACTTCCATAGAGTTTTGCGAGGAACTATTTTCAGAATTATAAATTATAAAAGTTATTATTGTTTGAAGACTGAACTCAAATCAACAACTTCTCCTTTTAATGATCAACTGAACTAGGCGCAATTTTACAAAGATAAATACTAAATCAAAATCGTTTTTAGTCCGGCACAGTCGGCGCTCCCAAAGCTGTAATGCTCTCCCACGACAACTTAACCTGGGACGCGTCGGCTGTCTGCGAACGAATAGGCGACATGCAACCAACACAAGAACGACTCGTTTCCTTCCTACCACTCAGTCACGTGGCTGCCCAGGTAACAATATCAAACCATACTCAATTCAGTTGTGTAATCGTGATATGGACTCTGAACTTTACGTTATGCATTGTGAATACAAAATTTAATGAAAGATGAAAGAAAATGACGTAGGTTTAAATAATTTTACTTTAACAGGTAGTAGACATTTACGCAACGCTGTCGTACGCTGTTAAAGTTTACTTCGCAAAACCCGATGCCTTAAAAGGAAGTCTTGTAGAAACTTTAAGGGAAGTAAGACCAACAAGGTTAGTTCCCAGAAATTATTTAGTTTAAATAATAACATTGTCCTCTATGTTCTGTAAATAAATAAAGTCTTTAAAGCAATTTGAATAATCGTAGATCGTTTCGATAAATTTTAGATTTTTGGCTGTGCCGCGAGTGTGGGAGAAAATGTATGAAAAGATTACAAATGTTGGCGCACAAAATAGTGCTTTCAAAAAGTACATAGCAAGCTGGGCGAGAGACAAGGGGTACAATCATCATATAGCTAGGATTAACGGGTAAGACATGCGTTAAATATCTATAAGATTAGATCTGTAGCAGTAGCAGTACCTACCTAGCCGTGACATGATAAAAGAATTATAGAAATTAGGCAATATAGTGATTTGTTTTATCAATCGGTTTTAATTAGATATCTATAAACTACCAATATGATAACTAATGAAGGGTATTAAGAAAAAAAGAATATACCAGGCAATACTGGTTACGAATACTTATTTGATTTGTCAGAGCATTTAACAAAGAAGCGATGTGAGGACTTTCCATACACTTTAAATCTACCAGCAAATAAATAATTCAATTCTTATACCTACTACTCGTTTTATAGTAAAAAAAAAAACTACAGTTGCGATTAATATACCACAGAAATGAGGTTACATAGTGATTTGTTTTATCATCACGACCAATTATCTACATAATAATCAAAAATACCAAAATGATAAAACCGATAAAACTGATAGTACGTAAGAAATACCAAAAACAGAATATCCTTTTTTTAACATAATCATGTAATTTAATAGAATTATTTGATGCAGAGCATTATCGGAAGCGATGCGAGGTCTTCCCATAGATTTCACAGCTAAAGAGATGATCAAATTCTGGTAAATTGTTTTGTGAGTGACCCCGAAATAGCACTTTTCCCAAGCATGTACTAAATGTTCAGTAATTTATTAGTTATGTCTTAATTAAAGTAGATGTTGATAAATAAACAAAATACTTAACAAGCAGAGTCCAGCATTCGTTTTCCGCCATGGAAAAATATTTTTGGCTAGCATATAAACAGATGTATTCTATTGATAGCCAAAATTTCAAATTAACAAATTTTCCGTGTGTATCAAATATTAGGTATTTAAAAGGGTCGGTGACATTTCGGACCAAAAAAACTCGGACACCTTCGCCAATGTATGGATTTTCAATTTTAATATTATTTTTTTCCATACATTGGCGAAGGTGTCCGAGTTTTTTTGATCCGAAATGTCACCGACCCATTTAAAATACAATTCAAATATTGGTTATTATTAGAGGCGACTCCGAAATTTAAACTCATTTAGTCTAGCATGAAACCATTAAACTGATTGATATTTATATTTAGAAAGAAAGAATTAGCTTTTTTTTGTTATTGTAGCAACAAAATAACAAACAAAAGATTTACAAATAACAATATGGTATTAATATACCTACTTAATTTGCTCTTTGTTTGGTCTATAAGTACTACTTTCGTTCGACACCTGTTTAATGTAAGCCGTTTAAATAAGATTTATTTATCAGATATGAGTTGGATATTTGGTTAAGTATTTTCGTCTGTAATTGCACAAAAGCAGCATTCAATTATTTGCACAAATGCTAGCGACCGTAGTTAGAATCTCACAAGTCTTTGTCTGTGATACCTTCCTGTTTTCCCAACATATTGACTTATTCTGCGTCATCTTAAGAGCATGATCTCTTTGTAATTTATATACCTACACATCTGCACAAGATATAGCAACCATGTTTTCTGTACAGCATTTCTCCTAATTTAACTATACACATGAATATTACTAGCCAAATAAAATATGATATCTTTTTTAGGAGTGAAGGTGCAGGCTGTGGTTATTCGATTGCTAAATCAATGGTATTTAGCAAGGTTCATGACACTCTTGGATTGGACAAATGCAAATTGTTCGTAACTGCCGCGGCGCCACTGTCGCCTGATATTAAGAAATTCTTCCTGTCTTTGGACATTCCGATTATGGACGCATTCGGCATGAGCGAAGCTTCAGGGGGTCACACTTTAAGCATTTATCCAAAGTAAGTCAATAAAAAGCGTATAAGAAGCGAAGTGAATCGAAAATGTCGTAAAGTCATACTTCAAGTTCGTGTTAGGAAGACAAAAACGGTTTATCAATACCAATACCATATCATAGTAGCCCTACTTAACGCTAAAGTGTAATTCGTTGATGACTTTTATATTATTTGTTGTTCTAATTTAATTTAGATAACAGTCCGATTACTCACTGTTTTCTTCCACGTACACAGGTCAAAGTCAGTTCATATTTTACCATTAAAAATAATTACGCCCGTTTATGATGAAGGCTATAAAATAAAAAACAATAAAAATGTAAAATCTACTTAATTTAAGATTCAAAACGAACAGTTCCGGTGAGTTATTGACTGGTACAGAAACCAGGTTTGGTGGTTCTGAGAGTCCCAATGGTCCTGGTGAGATACAAATGAGGGGTCGCCACGTGTTCATGGGGTATCTAAACGACGAGCAAAAGACAAGGGAAGCCGTCGACGCGGATGGCTGGCTGTTATCCGGAGATGTTGGCCGATTGGATAGCCATAACCTGCTTTATATCACGGGAAGAATTAAGGTACAAAAGATTGTAAGAGCAAGAGATCCTACAACCAGATTGAATTCTAATTACAATGCTAGAGCTGACTTTTTTCTTGTTTTTAATTAAATAAACGCACAATCATATCAAATATTGACCCAAATTCGGGAACTACCAACCAAAAAAACAAAAGATTACCTGACTCTTTCTGACTATAAAGTCAGCCATCACGCGCGACTTTATAGTATAAGAAAGAGACAGGTAGTAATTTTAATGTAACCAAACAGCAAAAATAATGTATCTTGCTGCATTTGGACGACCTCTGTGGTGCAGCGGTATATATGTTACAGTCATAGTGATTAAATGGATATTATACATAATGACTGGTCATTATTTATAATAGCCAAATTGACTAGACAATGTAATAAATTAATCACTTTATCTGGACATTATTCATAATAGCGTGTCAAAGTTAGCCAAAGTAATAATATGGCCTAGCCGACTTGTTTTACGGCTAATACCCGTATTTAGAACATCAATAGGTTAGGTTAGTTAGGTTACTTTTTTGATACCGCCCAAAAAAAGGAGTCTCCGTCGACTCATGATTGAATCCAGTTTTTATATTTATAGGAATATATTTTTTGTTACAGTTTTCCATTCATTTTAAGTCTACTAACCGGCTAAAACTAGGTGTAACCGCACTTCGGGTATTAGCTGTAATATATACATAAAAAAACTGGCTTCAATCATGAGTTGACGGAGTCCCGCTACGCGGGACTCCTTTTTCTGGGCGGTATCAAAGAAGTAACCTAACTAACCTAACCTATTGATGTTTCTAACCGGCTAAAACTAGGTGCAGCTTCGGGTTTTAGCCGTAACACAAACGAATATCTACTTGTTTTATTACATTATCCAAGTCTTCGAAGATATTATATAAAATAGCCAGTTAATGTGATTAATTTTGTGTTAATTATCACTTTA
Organism: Emmelina monodactyla; assembly: GCA_916618145.1. Classification (NCBI taxonomy): domain Eukaryota; kingdom Metazoa; phylum Arthropoda; class Insecta; order Lepidoptera; family Pterophoridae; genus Emmelina; species Emmelina monodactyla. The sequence continues at coordinate 6,403,057 of OU745303.1, forward strand.
TCTAAATTGAGTAGACATTATATATAATGGCTAGACAGTATATATAATATCCAGATTTATTACTTTGGCTGTAACATATACACCGCACCGCACTGCTAAGCAGATGGTTCCGGATTCGATCCCCGGGTCGGGCCAATTTTGTAAAAAATAAAATAAAAATCATTTATTTCATCATTAAGTAACTTAATTACATTCGATGAAAGTCAAAATATCGATCATCAGCTTATCATCAGTAGGCCGAGAGAAAAAAGCTGGCGGAAAAAAACTCGGCACTCTTTTGTCCATCACCAAATATACAAAATCAAGGCATACAACTACACGTGAAATGGTTTTTCGATATTGGCTCGTGTCTGGGTGTAACTAGGTTCTCCCTAGTCCATTGTGTGGTACCTACAACACAAGTGCTTAATACGACTTACTTTAGGGCCACATAATTGGTGTGTTAGTCTCGAGATTTATTTATTATTATTATGGGCAAGTTCAAACTAGTCGTCACATGCCGATAAAAGATACAATATTTTAGAATATTTGACTAAATAGATAAGGGAGCGCCATGTAGTAAAAGCAAATGATAATGATTATTAATATGGAATTGCAGGAAATTCTTATCACGGCTGGTGGAGAGAACATAGCCCCGGTACTGATAGAGCAAGTCGTCCAGCACGAGTTACCGCACGTCGGGTATGCAGTGCTCATAGGCGATCAGAGGAAGTTCCTTTCTATACTGCTTACTTTAAAGGTAACAAATAAATAATATCTTTACCTATAAAATATCAAGTCCTGACTGGCTGGCTGATTCATCATCGTCAAGCATAAACTATTAAAGTTAGGACCATGAAATGTGGTACAGGCGTTTCTTAAATGATGTAAGTGAGCACTAAAAAGGATTTTTTTTATTCCCACGGAAAAAGGAATTAAGCAGCAGGCGAACCGCAAGGCGCAAAGCTAGTCTCTATAAAATAAACCGAACTATTTTCTATGAAATTGTTTAGACGTTATATTAAAAGCTCATAATACGACTTATTTACTAAACTGGATTCCTAACTAATTCAAATTTAAATGCTAGAATTTGTTAAAACAGAAAACGAATTAACTATGCAAAGTAAATAGACATGTGAAGCTAATTTAAAGCATTTTTGTTTTACAGACCAAAGTGAATCAAGACACTGGTATGCCATTAGATGAATTGGAGACACCCACCAAAAGTTGGGTTGCAAGTTTAGGTAGCTCAGCCACCACTGTCAGTGAAATTGTCAAGTCAAAGGACCCCAAGGTATATCTACAACTAATATAATGAATTTCAAAGTTTAAATCTTAGGATGTTTGATATTCAATTAAGCAAAAACAGTTCCACGGAATTCGATGAACTTCAAACTACAAACTCAATAATATATGAAAGTATAACAAGTTAAAAATCAAAACTGATTTTGTAATGAAACAATAAATTTTAGGTATACAAAGCAATAGAAGACGGTTTAGCCAGAGCGAACAAACAAGCCATCTCAAACGCGCAGAAAATCCAGAAGTTTACCATCCTGCCGACCGACCTCTCGCAGGCAGCTGGCGATTTGGGTATGGTTTCATCATCATCATCATCATTAGTATAAATCCAAGTCGCTAATTCTGTCTGTTTGTATGTTTGGCCGCTAACTCCTCCTAAACCAGTTGAGGGATTTTAATGCGGTTTTCACCATCCTTTAGGTATTTTTTTCATTTAAATTTGTAAATAAAGAACAATCGGAAAAAGTTTTTTTAAGTTAGCCAAAAATCAATGTTTCGTGCAAGTCGGCCAAAATTACACCATTGCGAAGCGTGGGCGGGTCGCTAGTTTTATTAATAATTATAATATTTAAAAAACAAAAAGTTTGAAATGGAGCCACGGGTTTAGAAGCGATTCTGCCCACACTGGTAGGCAAACCATTGTGGATCTCAGGACGGAGTTTTCATAATAATGCATTGTCAACGGTCCTTATTAAATGTGTAAAATTTCAAATTACTCTGAAGTTCCAAAGTACGTCAAAATTACGTCCAAGTTTCCATTACGTACTAAAGCTAATAAAAGCGTGCTAAAAAGAATAATAAAAAAAATACGTATTGATTCTTTGAATAATTTTTCCATTTTTTAATTTCAGGCCCAACACTAAAAGTGAAAAGAAATGTTGTATACGACAAATATAAAGACATAATCGAGGGTATGTACGCATAACGTAATGATTGTATCAAGCAAGTGCAACTTTTCTTATGAACAGTGATAGAAGCAAAGTACAAGTTCAAAAAAATCATTGACAACCTATTTACATACTGTAATTTATTATACATAAGAATAATTGTTAGCTATTTAATTTTACGTATAAACCAAATATTTCTTTGTTATTTAGTGTTATTTATTAGGTTTTTTGGTAACTGGATTAGATTATTTGTCAATTAGGTGCTCAAATTAAGACTAATTGTATGGTTGTTATTATTGAAAGGTGTAAATATTTTGGTAATAAATTTATTTTTCATAAAACGTCTACTTATTTCATATCAGTACAATATATGTAATTAAATAATAAATTTCATACAACTTCATAAAAATAATAGATTTTTAAACTAATTTAAGTACAATTGTGTTATCGCGAAAATCAATTACCTTGTGATGAGTATATGATTTATTTTAAATAAAATAATTTTACATATTTCTTTTTTGTATATTTTTCTTAATTATTGGAAATAACTTATCACTAATAATAGATTTATTAAAACTACTTAAAAACGAGATAAATGGAATATAACGGGAATGTAAACATTAACATTGGCATTGTGAATGAGGCACTTTTTTTATAAATGATACAATTTTATAAATAAAAACTTGCAATGATTTTTCTCATGAATTATTATTTATTAATACTGTTAGCGCTAAATATATTGATACCTAATTTGGCAGTAGGAGTGCATTTCTAAAAGTATTTAGCGCGCTTATTTACTTAAAATAAGTTTTTTTAGGTTTCAACTGCTAAGATTCTTCCCAATGCTAGAAGTATTGAAATGAAAACAAGTATTCACATAAATATGAGCACACATCTATATCAAACGGAGATATGTAACATTAACCTATAAATAGATGCTAAATGCAAAGGTAAGTTTAAATATGTATACTTTACTTACATAATATGTAGAATCATTTTTGTGAGCAACAAATGATTCTTAAACTACCCAAATTTCTATAAAAGACCAAGCTATTCATCAACTTACCCTTAATTGTCAATTATCAAAAAATATTAATTTAACTGAAATAATTCTGTCAACAAAAAACAAATGTAAGTTCACCATATTTCAAACTTGTTGGCGTTTGCCTGTGATTTATTTATTGTTTGTCGCCTCTCCTAGACGCTTTGTCTTTTGACTTAAATTGCTTTTGGGCGGTTTTATTAATTATTTAAACAAGATAAAGAAATATAACAACATCGATAAATTACTTTTACAAGAGAGTGGTATTTGTTTGTTAAAATAAGTTTTGACAGAAATAGGATTCTATCAGCACGCCTTTTGGCAGTGGCTTGTATGTATCAAACAGTTTTACTATGATCTAAAAAGAAAAGCATAATTCAACTGGTGATTCCAGTAAACTTTATTCAGCCCTGTTATTATTAAACCTAACAATTTTGACACAATTGAAATTCCTTATTCAATTTGTAACATAGAACACGATCTGTCCTTCTTTTACTAGAACCGAGAGTATAACAAAATAACAACAGCACAAGTAAGGATGTTAATCAATAGTTTCTGTCAATATTCGATATTTCAATTACCACGCTAATCCGTCTTAAGTTTCATTGTGAAACAACGCTCTCGCTAATCGGTAAGGTGTACAACTTAGTTTCCACGTGGACATCTCTACCACACATAACTTCTCCTACCTCTCCGAATGCCTAATCCTAGTGTTATATCCCTAGTGTTGTGTGGGCTCCCCCTGCCTACTAGTGTTGTAACTTGTACCGCTAGTGTTGCGTGGGCGGCGTCTACATCTCTTCCATCGTATATACCAGAGGTGGCCAACCGGTCGATCGCGATCTTTAGTCTAGTCGATCGTGGCAAATCAATCAATATAAATACATAGAACACACTGCACAAAGTAATAATACTCCATTATTGATTAACTATACTGTGGTGTGAGCATGGAACTTTTGTCGATCGTTAATATCGTTAATTTGACATTTGTTTCGTTAATTTGTATGAACAATCATGACGGCAACTGTCAAAATAACGAAATTAACGATCGACAAACGTTCCATGCTCGCACCACTGTTTTGTTTAAGTTTTTAAGAAGTAACATACTTTACATACGTTACATAGTTATTAATAGATCGCACTGAGTGTCGTCGTTGTTGGCCACCCCTGGTATATACCGTACCTCTCCCTGACCCTTTATCTAGTTGTGCCGCTAGTGTTGCATGGGCGTCGTCTACATGTCTACCTCTCTACCACCGTATATACCATACCTCCCGCCCCTCCATCAATAGTATTCCCTAGTGTTGCGTGAGCGGCGTCTACATCTCTACCATCGTATATACAATACCTCCCGCCCCTCCCTGTAGCTATATTCCCTAGTGCTGTGCGGGCGGCGGCGTGGCGGGCAGCGGCGGCGGCGCGTCGGCCAGCGGCAGCGGCTTGGCCACGCCGATGCGGACCACGCCGCGGGGCGCGCCCTTTAATGCCGCCACCGCCACCTCGAGGCTGGCGTTCTCTAGGTTCTGGGGGCGTTGAATGAAGCGTGTTTTTAGATAGCAGAGATCTATTGCACAATGATTGCCTAGGGATATCACCTGGGTTATAAATTGAAACCGATTGGTGTCCAATGGTTACCAAAGTTAGTTTAGAGTTGTGTTTAGTTAAAGTTAAATTAAAGTTAAGGTTAAGTTAAGTTTATGTTCAGTTAAAGTTGAATTTAAGTTAAGCGAAAGTTAAGTTTAAGTTACGTACCTGCTGGTTGACGGACAGCAGGCGGTCGCCGGGGATCAGTCTACCGTCCAGCTGCGCGACGCCGGCGGGCACGAGCGAGCGGATCACCACCAGCGTGTGCGAGGGCCGCAGCGGGTCCTGGTAGTCCAGGATCGAGAACCCCAGCCCGCGCTCGCCCTTCACCAGCTCTGTGGGGCCACAACGAGGTAAGCAACACGGAATCGTCGACTGATGAGTTGTTGGTAGCAACGTTATCCATAACTAGATGCAGTTTCGATATCCGTCATCAGCTATGTGGATCAACACAATCAGTTAGCAACTGACGGAATAGGAGACTGGTAAGATGTAGACAGCAAACACCAATGAACAACTAACATAAACAGTTACAGTACCCCTTTCCAACTATGTAGGGACTAATGCAGGTTGATCCCATTAAAAAATAATTAAAGAGCACCCGAAGAAGAATTTACATTATTATCTAAACAAGTTGAACATAAAAATTTACTGAAGAAATAAACTTGTAACACTACATAATCAAAAAGCTATCACAAACGCAGATTCTGCCACATTACACACTTGTTGAATACAAACTACTGTAAAATAATTTATTATTAGTATTTTAACTACAAAAAACTGTACATAGCTAAGTTCATACGTACCAATAATCTGTGGCTCGGAGGACCACATGGCCAGCCCGGTGAGCGGCTCGAGGCTGCGCGAGCGCACCTTCCCCCCCGCGGTGAGAGAACCGCCCTCCTCCGCGCCCGCGCCGGCCAGGCTGCCGTCAGACTTGGCCTGGAAAGTCATGTAAACATGTATGTGAATTGGAAAGGATTCATGATGGAATATCATTACATAGTATAAATCCAAGTCGCTGATTCTGTCTGTTTGTATGTTTGGCCGCTAACTCCTCCGAAACCAGTTGAGGGATTTTAATGCGGTTTTCACCATCCTTTAGGTATTTTGTTAATTTTAATTTGTAAATAAAGACAATCGGAAAAAGTTTTTTCAAGTTTAATTACACCATTGCGAAGCGTGGGCGGGTCGCTAGTTGATTTATATATCACATGCGATTTATGTGGTGAAAGTTTGATAAGAGGAAGAATAAACAAAGGTTAACAAATTGATTTCGGTTTGTGTTTTTAAGTTTTGGACAAGAGATGTATTTGAGTGTCTGTTTTAGTTTTTTTAATGTATGTTTCTATTTAATTTTTTACTACTTTATTGAACAGTCTTAAGTAATGTATGATTTATCAATATTTATAGATACAACATTTTATTTATAGTAAAAAAATCTTCAGTTAAAAATCAATTTCAATCAAGTTTTTATAACCAAAAACTATCTGACACAACCACAACCTAACCCACCAATCAAAATCCCTAGTCCTAACAAATTCCAAAAACAACACTTGTTCCGTATATGTAAATAGTTAATGTTAATTTATTTGGATGTTTCGTCAGTTCGTCCCGGTCCTGAAAGCACCGCGGTGTCAAACGCACAAGGATTCTTTTTGAATTGGTCGATTGGCACCGGGTTGCTTTCAGGACCGGGGCGAACTGACGAAACACCCATTCATTTATTTCTTTTTTATTAATATCTTAAGTCGCAGTTTTTGTCGCATTATTATTTCTCATATGTATTAACCTTTTTTTCGTTGTTTTTATTTAATGGAAATATAAAAATGAACCTACATGTTATCAATTAAAATTGTCAATTTAACAGTTCGTTATTTTAAGTTCAAATGAGTGAAATAAACTCGTCAAAGACGCATCTTTTCTTTAAATCCTCTCAATCCTCTCATGCTACTGAAAACACCAACCTTGACGAGCGTGGCGGCGGGCGGCGCGAGGTCGTGCGGGGGGGCGGGCGCGGGCGGCGCGGGGCGCGGGCGCGCGCACACCATGCACACCTCGCTCGACAGCTCCTTGAGGATGGACACCACCTCCAGGTGGTTCATGCCCAGCAGCCGGTGCCCGTTCACCTCTGCGGCGTGTACGAGTTTCAAGTTTCGAATATTGTTTTCAATATATCAAAAGACACTTCCAGGTGGTTCATGCCGGGCAGCCGATGCCCGTTCACCTCTGCGGCGTGTACGGGGCGTTGTTTCAATTGTTTCAACCAAAATATAATACTAGTGGCCGCCTGCGACTCCGTTCGCGTGGAAGTCGGTTTCCCGTGGGAATGAGAAGTTTTCCCGCGGTAAAATGTACCCTTTGTGTTATTCTGATGTATAACCTATATTACTGCAAAGTTTCATCCAAATCCGTTCAATAGTTTTTACGTGAAAGAGTAACCAACATCCATACATACTCACAAACTTTCACATTTATAATATTAGTAGGAAGTAGGATGTTTTGCCAATGATTGAAACTGTCATCAATGTAAACTAATGCGTAATAGGTTCGAATACAATATATGAAGTAGAAATATCATATTGTTTTCAATACATCAAAGATACTTCCAGGTGGTTCATGCCGGGCAAACGGTGGTCGTTCACCTCTGGAAGGTGGCGATTTTATGCCAAATGATTTTATTTGGTTTCTTAAACATATCAAAGTAGATGAATAGTTTAAGACTATTAAATCTTGTCTGAAGGTAAACAAATGTTAGTATGGAACCTTGACCTGTAATTTTAGATGTATTATTTGTTTGTAGCATTATTCACAAAAAAAGACAAGTACCCCAATCACCCAGTATTTCATCATCTCTACTCACCCAATAGTTCATGATCCCCACTCCCCCAGTAGTTTTCTATCCCTACCCCCCAGTAGTTCATCATCCCTACTCCCCCAGTAGTTCACGGCCCCCACTCACCCAGCAGTTCACTATCCCCACTCCCCCAGCAGTTCACTATCCCCACTCACCCAGTAGTTCCCCAGCCCCCCAGTAGTTCACTATCCCCACTCCCCCAGCAGTTCTATATCCACCCTCACCCAGAAGTTCCCCAGCCCCCCAGTAGTTCACTATCCCCACTCTCCCAGTAGTTCACGGCCCCCACTCACCCAGCAGTTCACTATCCCCACTCCCCCAGCAGTTCACTATCCCCACTCACCCAGTAGTTCCCCAGCCCCCCAGTAGTTCACTATCCCCACTCCCCCAGCAGTTCACTATCCCCACTCACCCAGTAGTTCCCCAGCCCCCCAGTAGTTCACTATCCCCACTCCCCCAGCAGTTCACTATCCCCACTCACCCAGTAGTTCCCCAGCCCCCCAGTAGTTCACTATCCCCACTCTCCCAGTAGTTCACGGCCCCCACTCACCCAGCAGTTCACTATCCCCACTCCCCCAGCAGTTCACTATCCCCACTCACCCAGTAGTTCCCCAGCCCCCCAGTAGTTCACTATCCCCACTCCCCCAGCAGTTCACTATCCCCACTCACCCAGTAGTTCCCCAGCCCCCCAGTAGTTCACTATCCCCACTCCCCCAGTAGTTCACGATCCCCACCCACCCAGTAGTTCACTATCCCCACTCTCCCAGTAGTTCACGGCCCCCACTCACCCAGCATTTCACTATCCCCACTCACCCAGCAGCTCGTCCCCGGGCGTGTGCACCCCCGCGCGGCCCACGGGCCCCTCGCGCAGCACGGACCGGATGTAGTGGTGCGGCCGCACCTCGCGCCCCCCCTCCACGTCCACGGTGCCCTCCAGCGAGATGCCCAGCCCGCCGCCGCCGCGGACCACCACGCCTACTACGATCTCTACCTCGTCGCCTATGCGGGAATCATAAAAAAGTTAACCTAATGAAACTAAACCGTAACGAATTGGTCTATATCGTCTGACCTTAATAACAACAAAACAATTCATAGCAAACAATATTCAAAAAAAAGCAAACAGCTTGCTTTTAGTTGAATATTTAGAACGAAGTCAATTTAGAGTTCTTTCAATCATCAACACTAAAAGCGAAACGCCAATTTTATATTTGAAATTGCTCTGTAATCGGAGTTACAAATTTAATTACAATACGTTAACTGTATCAGAAAGGTTTATAAAGAATATTTTAGAGAGTTGTCGCTAACACTTTCAGCCCGCCAACAAACGGTGATGCGTAAGAGATATTAACTGCACGCAGGACAAATTATGCAGTTGAAAAATGTAAAAAATAGTGCCTTTGTCTTTTCATTTGTCTCAAATCTGAACCGATGTTAAAACAAGAACTTTTTTTCAATTTTGCACCACTTTCAGTAGCTTGTAGCTCGATAACTATGTAAAATAAAATCTCTTTGCAAATCGAACTTCCATACAAAGGTGCCATTAAAAATAAAAAAAAACGGAAAAAAATTACGTCTGTTGTATGGGAACCTCTCTAAATATCTATTTTATTTAAATTTAATTATTATTTTTAATAGTGAAGCTTTTGGCCGCGGCTTCGCACGCGTTAAATTCGGAGTAAAATCCCTTTCCCTATAATATGTAATTATTCATATAAACCTTCCTCTTGAATCGCTCTATCTATTAAAAAAAGAACATCAAAACTGTTTCGTAATTTCAAAGGTCGAAACATACAGAAACACATACGGCAGAAAGCGACTTTGTTTCATACTATTTAATGATATGTTACTTAAATTTCTGTAAATATTTCAAATTGGGATCAACAAATAATCTTACCGAGAATAGCCTGCCACTTGCGTTTGATGGCTTCCTTCTGTTCGTTGGTTCGCGGCATTTCAAACGAAGGTGCTGACGGCAACACAGGCGTTATCACAGGAGGGGATTCTATCAGTTCTTCAATCTCACTGAAAGTAAAACGTTATTTACAAAAACATTAATATTAGTAGGAAGTAGTATGTGGTTGCTAAAGTCAAAATAAAGGAAAATAAACTTATCTTATTTATACTTATCTACGATCATTTTAAACAATTCATTTAAACATTAAATTCACTTTTGAATGTTCGTTAACGTACCTTTTATAAAAATAATTAACGTCTGTGTGTATTTACAGTATCGGCGATTAATTAAACGGTACCGTATCATTGGATAAAAAAAAATATGTTTGTTGATAACTTACGTATTATTGAAGTTCTGCATCTGTATATCGTTGGTAGAAGTTGGTTCGGGTCGGTGCATGTGCAAGAATGGATTGTGTACGGCGGCGGCACTTTCCCCCGCCGCGATGGCTTGTTGTAGCTGCTCGAACTTGGGGCCGCGGAGGTATCTGATGGTTCGGGTAGGGTTAGAGGATGTTAGTTGATTGTTAAGGTTTTATATTAGCGATTTGAGTCCGCATGATATGGCTAAAGAAAGAACAAGGCTTTAGATTGAGTACGTTGGCGATTGTCAGTGTAACTGTACCATGAATTAAACTGTTATTAATTAAACAGTTGGTCAGTCGGCTTAACTCCTAATCAAGGAACAAGCCCTTCAACTTGTGTATGTGTTGGATAGGTTTTGAAAGATCAGTTAAACTTTGGGATTGAACTAGTAAGATCCTTAAAAAACTTGTCAAAATCGGTCAAAAAAGATTATGACACATGTCAAAACCTGTAGGAGTCGTGACCTTGCGCACTTAGGTAACTACAGTTTTATCCCGGTTTAATCACGGATTGGACATTATTAGAAGCTAGTTCTCCAAGCGACTACGTCTCCAGTTACATTTTTAAGAAGCTTCAAGTAAACTAGCTCCTTAAAAACGTTACGTCACATAACTCCATCCTATTATCTCTACATCATACTAACCTCTCGAGCTGCAGCGTGACATAGTGCCCGCTCTGCTTGAGCGCGTCCACCGCCCGCTGGTTGGACTTCCCGTGCAGCGACACGCCGTCCACCGCCACGATGCGGTCGTTGACCCGCACCTTCCCGCTGACCGCCGCGGCGCTGCCCGGGCTGACGGATTTCACGAAGATGCCGGAGAGCTCCTCCTTCTCGCAGACGTAGCCTGGGAAAGGGGTTAAGAAATCAAGATAGGTGAAACGTAGCCTGGAAAAGAGGTTAAGAAGTCAAGATAGGTGAAACGTAGCCTGGAAGAGAGGTTAAGGAATCAAGATAGGTGAAACGTAGCCTGGAAAAGAGGTTAAGGAATCAAGATAGGTGAAACGTAGCCTGGAAGAGAGGTTAAGGAATCAAGATAGGTGAAACGTAGCCTGGAAAAGAGGTTAAGGAATCAAGATAGGTGAAACGTAGCCTGGAAGAGAGGTTAAGGAATCAAGATAGGTGAAACGTAGCCTGGAAGAGAGGTTAAGGAATCAAGATAGGTGAACGTAGCCTGGAAGAGAGGTTAAGGAATCAAGATAGGTGAAACGTAGCCTGGAAGAGAGGTTAAGGAATCAAGATAGGTGAAACGTAGCCTGCAAAAGAGGTTAAGGAATCAAGATAGGTGGTAAATTTATGTTGGTGGAACCACACTAAAAAGGGATGAGTGTGAATAGATTTATGTTTTTATGTTGAAACTGTCAAAGGCATGGGAGCTTCTATAAGAACGAACTAATTTGTTTTTTTAATATCAAAAGTGACCTAATTGTTTGATGTCTATGTCATACAAGGAACACACCCTCCAAGTTTCAGGTCTCTACGATCAGCGGTTTAGGCTGTTTAAATATATAGATTACTAGTGGCCGCCCGCGACTCCGTTCGCGTGGAAGTCGGTTTTCCGTGGGAATGAGAAGTTTTCCTGTGGTAAAAAGTACTCTATGTTTTGTTCTGATGTATATATATTCCTGTAAGGTTTCATCCAAATCCGTCTAGTAGTTGAGAATTACTCTTCTTTTATTACAAGAGAGGAATGGCTCGAGTAATTAAGAGTGTTTAACTATATTTTTTTTCGGTTAAAAAGCAACTTGGCTGTTTATAAAATTACATAGATTATTGTTACTTTTTTCTTTTTGCAAAGCGGCTAATGGCTCGAGTAGTTTAGACTATACCAACCTGCAATTGTGATACCAAGTCCATTTTCATCCTTTTTCAGTTGCACTGTAAATCTGTCTACCTCAGGTGATTCTGCATCTGTAGAGTATAATAACATTTTTTATTCAACGACAAGTTATAAAGCCACAACAAAAGAGACAGACTGCATTATCACCATGACCATTATTGTATAGGTGAGAGTGAAACAGCAACTCACCTCCGTCGTCCTGAGGTGGTGTGATAGATCCATCAAACACGAACTTAGTTGCGCCGTTAATAGATGGCGTTGGCTGGGTATGGAACACTTGCTCGAAACCGGCGTCTAATAGATACCGGTCCAGTGCCTCAGGGTCAGATAGTAACCTTTAGGAAAAACAGTATTGTTAAACGTCATTTGGTTGTGACAAAAACCCAGTGTATGTATTCCCTGAAAGAGAAGATTTTCAAAGCAGGAAATCACACCCGAGTTACGATTATAGTTTTCCTGTACCTAAAGTGAGGCTGTTACAGTGTTCGTTACTCAAACGTTGTATAATAATTTCCTATTCATTTTTGTATTTTATTTTTAACTAAATGTCGAAACGTCGGAAAATCTAAAATAAATTAATAAATGCATAAAACCCTTTAAAAATTAGTTTGATTTCAAGTAACATGTTTTCCCCCACAAAAAGGTGTGTGCCAAATTAACTGGTATATGTAGGATGTTTCACAGTATAAAGAATATGTGACACAAATATAGCGTAATAATAAAAAGGTATAGGTTTTTAATTTTTTAAAACGCCGACACCCAACAAACTAAGGACATCACCAGTTAAACTAACTGCTACACACATTTAAGCTTTAAAACTTCGCCGGCCCGCATCATTGCCGTTCGTAGTCATATCAGGCCAATATTACAAATAAGTAAATTGCCTTTGCTTCCAAACCCTCACCTGAATATTTGGTTCACATACTACTGGCAGGTTACTTTACACTAGTATTAAGCCCCGTTAATCCCACTACTACAACCATATTTTTTGTACCTAGCAGGCAACACAGGCGCGGCGCAGGCAGTGAGCGCGGCCGGGTCGTGGGGCCGCGCCACCACGAGCCTCACTCGCGACCCCGACGCTCGCAACACTCCCGCCACCTGCTCCGACCCCATCTCCATGAGGCTCACCTGGAGATAGACACCCGGGTGATTATATAGCTTTTAGAGCACTGGTAGAAGTTATTAAGTATGTAATCTTGACTACAATGAGTGTGTATATAAATTTTAATAATCAGTAAGTGAAAAAGCTTGTAATTTTTGGATCAAATTACTATTTATGGTAACAATATTTAATGGCTCTGAATATGAGTTTGTTGAAAAGAACTTTTCACAATTGTATACTGCACAAAAGTACTCATAGCCTTATTTATTTCTACCAAAAAAGAGATGCTTTGTAGTTATAATAACAAAAATAATCAAATTAATGAGAAAGTTGTTTTAGCATGGAAACATAAGCTTAGATAAGGTAAAGTTAAGCATACTAAAGTACTTGAAACTCTGCATTTAAACTAAACCAAATCAGGCAACATTTTGCATTCACCTATACATTAACTTTAAAATTAATCTTAAAAACTTACATCACCAATTTGGAGGATATGATCACCGGATTTAAGTCTACCGTCTCGATCAGCAACACCACCAGCTAAAATTGTTTTTACAATGACCCCACTGGTTCTGGCTCCAATAATGCCTATGGAAATTATAAAAATTTCAGTAAATAAATAATATTTCTAGAACAAGTCATAAGGAAAAAACAACTATGCTGGCGTTACCCCTGTTTCTAAGGGAAATGCCCAATTTACAATGAATATCTTCAAAAATACTTGTGATGAGTGAATCAAATAAACGGCAGCTACTCATGTTTAATTAAACAATCTCAATACCTCACACATATTGGAAAAAATATTTTATTTTTGTTATAAAGTATACGGATAGAGCTTAACTTATTGTAGGGAATTTGTTAAATATCAATGTAATGTTGATAAACAATAACTTACCAAATCCTAATCCAGTGCCATCATTTACCAAGTTAATAATTTCAACTTGTGCCCAGTCACTGCCAACAATATTGTTAGGAATAGGTGTTTGGTCTTCCATTTTAGGTAGGTCTAACATGGCTCTAGGCTTAAAAAAAATACCAAATTAGATTGTATAATAAAGTTACACAGTATAAGTTTATAATTTTAATAAATATTATAAGAAGTTTTTAAAACACCTACCGGTTTTGGTGACATGTTTGAGTCAATAGATGCAGTATCAGGGCCAATCATTCGCTCATTGTCTGATCCATCACCAAAACTTTGAGGTGGTGATACCTGCGGAACTCTCTGTTCCTCTTCACCCTCATGTCCTCCATAAAGGTTTCTTGCTTGCAGTGCAAGATCACCTTAGAATTACGAATTTGTTTAGTAAACTTTATATTTTTATAACTTATATGCAATAGCCACTATTTCCTTACCAGCAGGTGTAATATCAAAATCTCCGGGCAGGATAGAGGGATGGTGTGCTACTTGTGTCACAAGCATCCCAACTGAGTCATGAAGAGTTGCAATGCTCTTCAAGATTGGGCTATCCAGGAGGTTAATCAGCATATTCAAGTCATCATTGATACTTGCCTGCAATTAAAATCAATACTAAATTATCTTAACAAATAATAAATTTCTATGAAAATGTGAGAAAACACACCTTTAACTTGGGATCATCACTTTGATCTACTACAGTTTTAACACTTTCCAGCTGCTGCAAAGCATTAGATATATTCATTCCAAGATGCATCCTGAAGTAAACAAAAACTGGAGTTAACATGGCACACATTAAAAATATACATTATCAACTATGAGATTAATACCTTCCTAGAATTATCCGATCACAAGGAACTAGAAATTTTATAATTGAATGTATACAAAAAAGATACTTTGCTATTTTTGTAAGTACAATAACAAACGATGAGTCAGTCCAAGTCAAGCATAAAATACAACACACAGTCCACAGCACTTGTTTAAATTTATTATCTCAGGGCACTGTGATACAAATCTCCTAATAATATTTATTTCTTCAATGTAAATCTAAACTGAAAAGTCGAAAACTCTTGATAAAGTGTGTAGTATAGTAGGTATGTAGTATTAGTACAGACAGAGTACAGACAGAAAGACAGCCTTTTTTTTTTTTTTTTTTGGTTTTTTTTTTTTTAAAAGGCAAAGGTACATTCGACCATACAGCCTGGTCTTTTATTAATTAGTACTGCTGAGTAAAAAATTTAAAAATTCCTTGCGTTTGGAAAGAAATCTTTTAACTTCGAAATTCGCTTTCTTTTTAAACGAATTTCGAAATTCGAAGACCAAACTAAAACGAAATTTAAAACAACAACGACTACAAAGAAGAACAAAACAAAAAGATTTTTACAAAAGCTGAAAACAAAAAAGTGTAACATAAATATATATACATATATATACATATTATATTTATCTTCACAAGCAACCAACAGTAGCAGTGATGAATTTATATAGGGCGAGATAACATTCAGTATTTTTTAATATTTCTTGGATTTGACGCGGAATACTTTCAGCAGTCTTATATATTTTCAAGAGAGCATCAATAAGAATTATGCGTTCTAAAGAAAAAGCTGGACAATCAAAGACAATGTGTTGAAGTGATTGACAAAGACAATTACAAAACGAACATAGTGGGGAAGATATTATGTTCATTCTGTACAAATGTTCACCAAAGCCAGCATGACCTATGCGAAGTCGACAAAGAGTTGTATAGAAATTTCGATGAAGATATTTATATTTGACAAACCATGGAAGTCCTAAATCACAATTTATAGAGTAATACCATCGACCTTTATAAGATACGGAATGTTCCCAAAGAGACATCCACTGTTCACGCATCTGCGTTCGTATAAAGTGAATAAAATCTGAGGCTGGAATTTTTATATTCCTGATGTTGTCTGTTTCAGTGTTACATATAATTTTAGCTAAGTGGTCTACTTTCTCATTACCAATAACTCCAATATGTGAAGGAGTCCAAAAAAGTACTATTTCAAAACCATATTTTATTTCTAAATTATATATTTTTTCACGAATATCATTAATTATGTACAAAGTTTTTGATGAAAAGCTAGGATTACTTAAGGCAGATAATACACTCATCGAATCACTTAATATTATCCATTTTTTATTTTGATTAACTGTAGATTCAATTAACTCTAAAGCAAACAGAATAGCCCTTGCTTCTGCTGTATAAATACAAATTTGTTTTGGTAATTTATAGCCATGACCTATTTTCTGTTTTAAATCATAGGTTGCTATCGATACACTGTCCTCATTTTTGGAAGCATCTGTGTATATCTGTAAATAATTTTCCCAAAAATCTAACTGATGATAAACATCATGCTTATTTTTTAATTGTTTTTCAATAACAATTTTGATATCATGAAACTTACTTTCATAATTACCTGTATAACAAGGAAGAATTTCACTTTGATAAATTTGTTTATCAGCTATTAAATCAAGAAAAATTTGGTTTTGTTTAAGGTATGTATTAGTTAATGATATTTTTTTAATTAAATCGTTTTTATGTTGAGATGTCAGATTAAGAGCAAATTTATTATTTAAAAAAGAAAATCTTATAGACATAGGACACAAATTTGCTTCAACTTCCATTGAGTTAATAGGTGAAGTTTTCATTGCCCCTAAAATTATTCTTAAATTTCTGTTTTGTATTTTATCAATTTTATCAATGTATGTTTTATTAGAACCAAAGCAGAAAAAAGCAAATTCAAAATGACTTCTTACATACGATTTGTATAGAGTTATTAAAACTTTTGGATCTGCACCCCAGTCACATCCAACTAAACATTTTAATATATTGGTAGCCTTATTGGCACGCTCAATAAGACTATCAACATAAATATTCCAATTAAGTTTTTGATGAAATGTCACTCCTAAAAATTTTGTACTTGTAACGATAGGAATTGTACTATTGCTAAAGCCGATTGATAAATTGTGAGGTATTTGCTTTCTGTTATTCCTAAAAATAACCACTTTACTTTTATCTGCGCTAACAGACAGACCTAGTTCAGTAAAGTATGATTCAATTTTAATGAGAGCTACATTTAATTGTGAAGAAATATTATTTATGTTATTACCTGAACAATATATGGCCAAATCATCTGCAAATTGTAAATTGGTGACATTACTATCTAATATCATATTTATTTTAAAAACATAAAGTATGTACAACAAAGGACTCAATATACCACCTTGATTAACCCCCTTAAATGATAGGCGAGGACCATACAATTTATCATCATACTTAACATAAATATTACGACCATTAAGAAAATTTAATATCCAACTGACAATTTTTTGAGGAATATTTAAACTAGTTAGAATATTACTGAGAGCTGTTAAATCAACATTATTAAATGCACCAACTACATCTATGAATACACAGGCCAAGAAATTGCCACTTTCCAATGCTGATTGTACATCAACAAGTAAATGTGCAATGCTTTCTCGCGCAGAGCGACCGCGTCTGAATCCAAATTGATTTTTAGGTAAAATTTTATTTGACTCCACAAAATACTCAAGTCTTTGTTTTAGCAGTTGTTCAAAAATTTTACCAAAACAAGAAGTTAAAGCAATAGGTCGATAAGAATTGAAATCATCAATCAGAAAGACAGCCACGGTTGCCAGGTATAATTTTAAAATGTTTGCCAGATTTAATATTTTTTATCGCCAAAATGATACGTTTCAGAAAAAAATCGCCAAGGAATAACAAAAGATATATATATATTTTTTAGATATTCTTTCCTTGGTCATGAAAGTAAAGAATATTTGTGTTGTGTTTGATGATGGTTTTTCCTTTTACCCATTTTTTTATTCCTTTTCCCCAAATTATAAACATTAATTTTAAATTTTTCTTGAAACAATAAAAATGGTTACTGTAAGACTTTTTATTTGGAATTTGTGTTTTCAGTCTCGAATATAGACATATAATCGAGATCGCCAAAAATTCGCTTGTCCAATTTTTTTCGCCAACTTTTTCGCCAAGGAATTTATGTCGCTAAAATCTCGCCAGGGTCAAAATTTTTCAATTGTAAAAATACCTCAACCTAGCAACGCTGCAGACAGCTCGATTGGGGCTGAGCTTAGAGCATTTAACCAAAGGAGATGACAAGATCATTTTAGCAGGAACATATTTTTCAGGCACTTTTAGTGGGGGACGAGGAAGTTATGTGACAATAACAATACGAACGCGCGCAAAATTTTGTCCAAATGTCCTTTACACTTGGATTTTATGGGAAAGTACAAATAATAAGGTTTATTTTAATTCTAGCTTAGGTTTTAGTCCGCATCTTCGCAAGTCTTAGCTTAAAACCTGTAAGCGCTATTTAGTAATATATGTCTGCTAAACTTTATATTTTTCGAACCATTCATTCATCCCACCCGACCGGGTTCGATTCCCTAATTGAGTACAGTTTTTTTTTCAAATGTATGAATGCAGTTTTTCTTTTTATCAAAATCGGTGTCATGGTTCCTAAGAACAAATCTTCGTATGTCTTATAGTTTCAGACTTTCCCATACTGACCGATTTGAATGAGCCACCCTGTATATTTTTGCTGTTCAGTAAATGAGTGGTGTTTTATTTTATGTTTGTGGATTTAATGCTTCATTTATACGTTGATGGTACATTTTTGTAAAATTGAACTAAATTGTGACTATATTTCTAAATTATTGTTTTTTTTATTACTATTTTCACTTCTGAACGCTAAATATATATATTGTTTATAGTTTCTTTTAATCGTTTTAAATTATTATAATTATTTATTTACGTATTATTACTACATGTGTTTGCTGGTTGCTGCTATACATAGCCTGTAGTTGTATTAGAAAAAGTGAATATTAAGAATCTAAATAAACTATAAATAGTATTTTAAGTCTATTCATGTAAGTTTCGTGTTCAAGAGCGTCGTGCATGCACACGATAAAACTCAATAATGTCTTAAGGAATGATAAGCGGCAGCACCGAGAGTAAAGTAGTTTTTTTAAGATTTTTACAAAAGTGTGTAAAAAATAATAAGGACAGCGAGATAGCTAATTACCGCACAGAGTAGAACGGGAAGAAAGTTTTAAATGCAGAATCACTAAGTTTAAAAAATAAAATAAAGTCTTCTTTCAACAAAATATCCTATCTACGATATTTAAGGTACTTTCCCTTGATGTCCCGTAGTCTTGGGACGCCCTGTATACCTAGTCGGCTTTTATTCTTTCTCTTCTCCCTTTCTTCTTTCCAAATATTTAAGACTATTAGCGATCGATCATATACCGCTCGTTTTGCAGCACAACGATTTTTTTCATATTATTTTATCGCTTAAATTTCCATGTTCTTAAAGAGAACTCTATTCATTGAAGGTATTATAATGTATTTTTTTTTTCAAGACACGTGAAAAGTGAGGTTGACACGGTAAGATTATCACCATGCTTTCGTTTTAGTGGAACGGAAATAAATATGTCGTAGTCGCGGTCGTTTTGGACCTTTACTGGAACGCACTCTACGACAGCGAGTACAGCGACTTCCGACGCGACGGTCGTAAAGTGGAACTTGCCCGTCGTAATGGGTCCCTATAATGTACGACACAGTATTGCACGACATGATAATGCACGACACGTATTTGCACGGCCAGTAATCCGCGACCAAGGCGTGTCGCCAATTACGGGTCGTACAATACGTGTTGCGCAATATCGGTACGGGCTGATATTGCACGGCCCTGGAAAGCCCGACATGATAATGTACGACCCGTATTTGGAGACACAAGAATTGACACGGTTTATCGTGTTGAGAATTATCATGTTGTGTTTTATCATGTCGTACATTCCGGAGCGTGAGTCGTTGTGTACAGGGTGGAATGCACGACATGATAACTGGTGTACAGTGGCCTGCTATTGGCTGATAAACCTTCTTCTCATTGGTCGGTGATACATAGACTTTTTTTATGTCAATTTCATGCTTCGTTTGAACGAAATCATCCTAAAAAAATAACTACGTTAAGAAGTTACGCTCGAGCACGTTTGGCTGATGCCTTAACGACCGGCAAATTTACACTATTCCTTAATTATAAATTGTTTGTAATAAATAAATAAAATCTATCGTGGATAACCCTTTACGAAACCTGCTTTTTTAGAGTCTTAAATATCTACGCAATGGAGATAGCATTAATAAAGTTGCGCGAACTACAAAAAATTATTTTTCAGGAGGACAGGGCACTTAAGTTTTTAAAGATAAGAAAAAATGATTTTATTTGCAATAAAATGTGTATTTGAATTTCTATACTCTGAATGAGTAGTTTCTTATCGTTTATCCCCAAAAAATGTTTAAGTTTAAAAATCTAGGTTGCTTAGTTGAAATGTCTTAACTCTCGAGCATATTTATGTTAGGAGGAACGACAATAAGAATCACACAGCTACAAAAATACTTTTAAATCGAATTTACATCTGGGGGGTTCCCCCTGACCATTTTCAGCCGCCGGAAAAAAAGGGGGAGCCAGAAAAAAAAACTATTTTTTTTTTCAACCCAGTAGACCTCAATATGGTGACCTTTAGTAGCCAATTTATATGTATAAAAACTCGCTTCAATCATGGGTCAACGGAGTCCCGCTTCGCGGGACTCCATTTTCTAGCAGTTTAAAAAAAGTAACCTAACTAACCTAACCCATTGATGTCGGATTGTGTCAACTCGGAGTAAGACATTGCTATTAATTACCTAAGAATTATGTAAACACACTTATAAAATACAATATGATTACCTCGATTGTATTTCTAAACAGAGTCCAAAAACGTAGCCAAGTCGTAGAAAAAACACAAAACAATACGGAAGCACCGGAAGAACACATTCACATATTCTCGAAAGCAAAGGAATGACGCGTGCTACGTACAAATTTGACATTAGAGCTGTCAATATCATTCATCCAGAATGCTAAATGCGTTCCGATTCACCGATCACCTAAAAAAGTTACGTTCCAATTTACGCAATTGTGCAAGTATTTAAAAATATTTTGACGCAACTCCGGCAGCCAAAATAACTTCTAGGGGGTTCAGACCCCTCCCCCCACCCCCCCCAACCCCTAAATCAGGCGACAGATTTCAAAATCCAACCCAGGTCAATACACCCCTCTTTATATGACACTAAGTTTAAGAAAGTGATGGCAATATTCTTAATTTGGTTTAGAGAGTGTTCTCAGAATTGGGGCCATAAACACGCATCAGCATACTTCTTTCTTTCTCAGCGACTCATGAAATTAGTTAGGCAGGTAGGTAGGTAAGAAAGAAAGAAAGACAATATTTATTTACCAAAAAAATATTTTGTTATTTCTTCCTCAAGAATTAATGGAGTTGACATATGAGTGGAAATCTACAGATTTGTTCGGACTGTTTAGAGAAGGTCTACGTAACTATAATTCTTTTTTGGTCTGACAGCACTGTACGTATTACGTTCCTACTTGACCTCGGAACGTTCCCTTGTCTAATGCCTTGTCATTTTGAAATTGTCTAGGTGGGGTATTTTATGTTTTTCCTGAAAATAATAATTAAGGGAAGTGTAATGGATATTTTGTTTTTGTATCAATTATAACAATATTTAAAAAGAATATCAAAGCCACATCATTAAAACAAAAAAGAGAATGTAAACGAGGCATAAGATTCATTAAAAATTACTCAACTCTCGCTTGTCTATGGTGGTACATCAATTATCAGGTCGAGCAATACGTGTCGTACATTATTTGTACGACCTGTATTTCCCGGCACAAAAAAGCCCAGCCCGTATTGTACGACCCTGTAATTGGTGGCATGTGTCACCAATTATCAGGTCGAGCAATACATGCCGTACATTACTGTCACGGCCCTGTAATTCGCGACACAGTATTGCACGGCACAGTATTGTACGACCCTGTAATTGGTGACACATGACATCAATTATCAGGTTGTGCAAAACTGTGTCGCGTTTTATCATGTCGTGCTTTATCGTGTCGTACAATACGGTTTCCCATCGTAATTTGACGTTGACATTTAACCGACGCAAAAATTTTTGAATATTTTTTTGTGTATTGTTTAGGCTCTCGAAAAACTTCATGAAAATAAGAATTTGATTTACGAGTCATGCATAAAGTACATTATGGATAATAGCAATGATGAAGTAATTGATCTAACGGATTCATTCACTCTTGTTAATCATTGTGCCTTATCCAACGCTGTTATTGAACTTTTGGACACTGATGAATCTTTCATAAAATCTCCAGCAGCTAAGAAAAAGAAAATCAAAGTACCTAGGAAATCTTTAAAGGTTTGTATTTATGTGTATTATTAAAGATGCATCCATAAATTTTGTAGAGGGTAGGTGAATTAGGTAGGCTTTGCTTGTGATACGGTTTTTATTTATTAAATAAGTATTTTTTTTGTTAAAATAGCTTAAAAAATGTTATGTAATATGGTAATAAAAAACATAAATTGCAATTCTTATAAACAAGCCTCCCATTAGTTTTTTTTTTTTTTATGTACTTATAGAAAACTTGACACTAGCTGAAGTGAAAAATCTCCCAGTTTGTTACCTACAGCTTATAGTTGGGACAAAAACTTCTTTATCAATGATATCCTACTAATCCTACTAATAGGTATTATAAATGTGAAAGTTTGTGAGGATGTATGGATGGATGGATGTTTGTTACTCTTTCACGTAAAAACTACTGGATGGATTTGGATGAAACTTTGCAGTAATATAGGTTATACATCAGCATAACACATAGGGTACTTTTTACCGCGGGAAAACTTCTCATTCCCACGGGAAACCGACTTCCACGCGAAGGGAGTCACGGGCGGCCACTAGTACACTATACAGGGATTGTCATAATATAGTTAATTTGTTTGAAAATTGTGATAACTATACCCTAGCTTTTATCTAAGAGTTAATTATTTTATCTTACCTTATGTTCAAAATCAACAATTTATTAGAAAAAGTTGAATAGGTAGGTAGATTAACAGATCTATTAAATTTTTAACATATTATTCATTTTAATTTTTCAGAAAGATAAAATTGAAGTACCAGCAACAAATCATGAGAGCAAGAAACTAGGAGATTGTCCAATTTGCTTTGATCCTCTAGGAAAAAAACCCTTAGCATCAACTAAATGTGGCCATGTATTCTGTATGGTGTGTATCAAATTGTGTATGAGATCAGATATGAAATGTCCAACATGCAGGTGTAGGTTGAAGGGTTCAAATGCATTTCACCCTTTATATTTCTGACTTCCTAACTAAAAATATTTTTTTTTAATTATCATTGTAGTAGTAATAGGTGACTTCTAATAGTTTAAATTCTTAAGTTGTATAAATTAAAATGCTGTGTAAATTATTGTATTCCTAATAACAGATTTAAGATAATTTTCCAGTGTTTTTTTAATATTAAATATCCGCCCCTTTCATAGGTGGTTGTAGGCAAGAGGTCTTTTGATCATCAATTATTGTGAATTGCTTGTTTACAAAATTACATACTTTGTACTTTAATTTAAATAACTTAGCAGGCCTCTCAGACAATTACCTACAAAACGAATTACAGGTTAGGTTTGTGGGCTTTTATGTCAGCACTTGAACCCATGATAAATCTTTTAAGTGTAGTTAGGCACTTTCGTGGGCTTCGCAGAGTTACTTCGAAAAACAGTAATATGCACTTGTTTTTTAGCCACTCCCATGCACTCCAGAATAACGCAGGGGGCTGTTTCTTTAATTTCGATGTATACTCTACATAAAGGACTGTCAGTAGAACCTAAATTAAATAGATGTTTATAAGGTGTTACCACTGAGAAAGCTCTGGGTTGAAACTGTTTTAGTAGTGATGTGTTTGTGTTTGTAGGTATATGGATATGGGCAGTTCTTGCTCGTTTGCCCCTTTTTAACTCAAAAAAATCTTTGTAAATGATAGGTAGGCTTCATTATTTATTACCATTTGTTTTGTTGATTTTCAGATTAAATTTAACAAAGGTTATATTGGTCTCACTTAATTTAGTCTAAGCTAAATAATAGTCAAATTAGATAAAGTGCACCGAAGACTTATCCAAACGTGCCATAATAGGCGCACATTTTTATTGGTCTGGACTAAAAATTGCTAATTTAGGTCTGTCTTAGGGTATGTTCCACAAAAGGACGGGCGATCAAAAATATCTCTCAAAGGTAGTTCAAAAACGTGCTAAATTAGGGCTCCCGCACACGGGCCCATGCCACAACCACAAAACGCCGCCACTGGCATATTTTCATACATTTTATTAAGCCGCGTGTGGCCTGAAATAACAGGAAATATGCCAGTGGCGGCGTTTTGTGGCCTGTGGCCTGTGGCCGTGTGCGGCAGCCCTTAGTCTTATGATATGAGTGACCCGCTTGCGCATGGCAAATTTGGCAATGGTGTCATTTTGCCCGACTTGTTCACGAAACATTGATTTCAGAAAACTTTTTTTCTGAATGATAGGTACACAATTAGCGACTTGGATTTATAGGTGACTACTATGTTATAATAATGATGACAATGATACTTCTAAAAACCTTATACTTAGATAAATAAAAACCTACTCAAATTAATTAATTAAATAGACAGATATAATTATACATATTGTATTATATAGCTAGCACGGTTGAACTGTGTTGCCAGATTTTAAACTCAATTAGGGACAACAATGGTAATAAATTTAAACATTTAATTATTCTGTATTTGTATTGTATTGCTAAACAAAAAAGTTTATGTACTAAGAAAATAAACGATGCTTAGACTAAGAAAAAGTTTAAACTTTCAATAAACATAATATGGCTATGTACTTATTTTAAAAACGTATGTGGCGATAAAATTGACAAATCTTATATCTTAATATCTAAGCTATAATTAGTCAAAAGTGATATTTGAACCTAAATAAACATTAGTAAATCTAATCAACATCTTAAAATATAAGCTAGGAAAAATAATGAAAGAACTTTCATATAGTATAACTGAATATAACAATCTAATTAAAATGAAATTGCCTAGGTGCATAAGACATTTAGATTAGGAAAGACGTGAAAGACGAGTCTTTGATAAAAAGTGGAACGAAAAATACGCAAACATTTTTATGTAGCAACATGGTTGGAATCCTTTAGTTTATAGTTTTTCTCCTTTTATTCAGGGACTCTTGGACTTATTTTTAATTAAAAATGCCATGCCGTGGACTCTGTAATGTTTTTCTAGATTATCGCAGTTATCAAACTGTTCTAAACAAATATTACATTGATTTTCTTTCACAGGTTCCTTAGATGTTGCAGGACTAAAGTCATTTTTAATTAATGCATCTTGATTAAAACATTTTTTTTCTTCAATGTAAGCATCTGCATCTGATATTTGATGCTCTAACAATAGGTGGGTAGAAAATGAGGGTTTGACAACGAAACATTTTCCACATTCCATACACTGATAAGCCATATATGCATCTTTATGAATAAGCAAGTGTTCTTGGAATGATATTTTGCTGCTGAATTCTTTTGCGCAAACTTTGCAAACGAGTTTATCAGAATCGCTAAGTTCTATAATTTTTTCTTCTTTCCGTTTTTCATTTTCAATAAATTTTCTACGAAGCCTTCGCCGCATTATCTTTTTCATTCTTTTCGGCATCTTTGAGCTTGGTTGTTGAACTCTTTTCGATTCTAGTTTTGGTGCGGATAAATTAGTTCGAGGGATATTTAGTTTTAAATCGAGACACTTGAAAGATTTATGCTGTGAAGCATAGTGGGCTTTTATATCAGACCAGTTGTCAGAAATCGAAACTTTGCACAAATGACATATTATATTAGTTTTCTCAGTTACAGTATTAGATGTAGTTTCTGCTTCTGGGGATTTGTAACAGTTGTATGGACAATTAGTTGGCAGACTATTAATATTGCTGAACTTGCATTTATACCGAAAACTGCGACTACATTTTTCGCATCTCTTAGTGACATGATACATTTCCTCCGAATCACTCAAGATTTTTTGTAAGATATCACTCATATTTTTGGTTGCATGCTTGTTGCAATAATGTTGCAGTAGTGTCGGCACTTCTTTAAATACTGCGCTGCAGGAACGACATGGAAATACATGAAAAGTAAGATGACATTTGATGTGTTTTTTATATTGATAATCCTTCACTAATCTTCCTGGACAAAGTTCACATTGATAAAATATTAATGGCACAACTTCTGCGTTATGAGTAGCCACGTGCTTTTCCATAACTTGCTTGCTGAAACTAGCTACAACACAGAATGAACACTTATAAACTTTTTTTATATGACAATTTTCCATGTGTTCTTTGTGTTCACTGGGATGATAAAGAGTACAATTAGGCAAAGGGCATTTTAATCGTGCGTTAACTCGCATCATTTTAAATCCCTCACAATCGTGATTATACGGATAGTACAATGCCTTTGTCCGTAGTATTACACCACATTCCGGACAAAAATACGGTGGACTTCGCACGTGAATTCGAATATGACTTTTGAATGCACACAATGTTGGTAAAACAAAAAGGCATAATGGGCATGTAAATATATTTTTTGTCAAACCCATAAAATGCTTAGCGCGATGTCTAAAGCTATTTCCAATAACGTCATTACATTCTTGACATCGCGTTTGTTTACTGACCATTTCTACGTCTTGATCATCGCTTGTTCCAGTAGTTGCATTTGATTCGCCACTCACAGTAGGCTGTAGTTCTTGAACTGTGTTCTTAATAGAATCAGTTTTAAAAAACTGTAATGGTAGAGGTTGAACTTTAAGATCACTAAGATTAATAGTTGCCGTTTTAAATGCATGGTTTCTTATGTGAGCCAATAGATTGCATCGATTGTAAAATGTATGCGTTATGTAGTTACAAAAGCGGCACGTATAGGTTATCTCCATTGATTTACGATTTATGTGGTATTCATAACTAGACTGAAACAAATACCTGAAAAGCAATGAGAAACATAAGTGGTCAGTGTTAGTTGAGCTTTCCTAATTAAACTCAAAAAAAGGTGGGCTTATATAATATATAGGTATTACTTTCTAAAACAATAAAACACATCGCCTATAAAAAATGTAAAAGGATAGGGATTCAAAATCAGATACAACTCACTTGTCTCCGCAGTCGATGCAAGCATACACTCTATAGCCAGCGGTTGGGGTTGATATGACATGGTTAGGAATAGCTTTGGAAAATAATAATTGTTTTATAGATAATCTCTCGTGCGATAGGTCCATTGCGCTTATATATTCACCAAACTGACATGTCTACCTGAAACACGTTTAAAAAATAATGAGTTTTGAAATGATACTTTTAAGAATTTAAAATATTTTTGTCCATCTAGTTATTGATCTTCTTAATACATCGTTTAGTTCTAGCTTACTGTGGTCTTATCAAAATGTCATAATTTGAGACAAGTGAGCTATGGGAACTCTTTAGTAGTAGATATCAGTCATTTTATAAAAGGTTTTTTCCAATTTTGAGTATGGGGTAATATTAATGCAGCTTCAAAGTGCTTGACAGAGTTCTAATAAATTGGCTTACTGTGTACCTATAATTTTTATTACATTAATCATATCTTCATTAAAAGTATCTTGTTACCCAGGACAGTTTATTAAACAGTATCGAGTCATGTATCTATTCATGCTAGTTTATTAAATAGTGAAAGTACCGTTCGTAAGTAAATAGGTGGAGGAGGTTATAAATTGCTTATTTGTCTATAGTATAAAAGATATTGAATAGTAAATCAATTAAAATTTTTATTCCATATCCTCCTCTCTTACTACATCTGTTATAGGTAGGTACCTACTATATTTTCAGATAATTAAAGTCCTACCTAATAAAGTACTATTATATTTATATCAGGAATTTATACTCTACTTTGTTATTTTTTAATTAAAACCACTGCTTTATTATATTTTAAATAATATACCTACCAAATTTTGTGGATAAATACATCTTTAATAATGTTATATTTTGAGTCAATAATATATCTCTGGCAACACTGTGTTTGGAGGCTTAATGTGTTGATGGAAACTGGCGTAATACGTCCAAAGTTAGATTCAAAACAACTTAAGTGGCTAATACGAGTAACAAATTATGCCTAGATTAATATTTTAATGAAACTTACCGCTAGAACCAAATATGTGATTATTATCGCAAAAGTCTGACCCTGAAACACACGACCGTAAGTGAAGTTTTACTCTGTTGTCATTTTAATTGACATTTATCAAACCACGAATAGAAAAGCGTAAAACGCCCTCAACCGGTAATAAAACAAAATTGTAGTTTTGCCATTAGAAAAAATTGTGACAGGTATATAAAAACTTGTTTTGTAAGATACTAAATAATGTCATAATGAATTCTTATTTCTTAGTAATTCATTTTCATTAATCAAACTAAAGGATTTATATGCTTTACATAAACTTACAAATGTTCTTGTTTGCTTTTAAATCAATATTCATTGTAAATGTATTATGGCAACCACACACATTGAAAACTTGGAAAACCATAGACAAAGTTTCAGCCAGTTATGAATGACCTGCCTAGTTGTTTTTAATTTTCTTACCCCCATGCAAATGCTAGGTGTAAATGGTGTAATGAAATAGTTAGATTTACACAAAAAACAAAAATAACTACCTATATATTTAATCATCAATAAAACTTTGGGTATTGTTAACAGATAGATTTATTTAGAGACTTTAGGAAAGGTGTAAGGTAAAATAGAAAGCAAAAATGTAGGTCAATATTTAAAATCAAATTTTATTAAGAATAAAAAAAACTGTTAAAATTACACTTATAAACTAAAATATAAGTAGATAAACATATTGTATATTGCATCCAATACAATGGCATGTTACAATTAAATCTTACATTATATGGATTATGAATATTTGGCACAGCATCACAGAATAAGTTACTATGGCATTGTAAGGCACATTAAATGGTTTAAATAATCCTAAAATTATTCATACTTATCATTTTCATCAAAATAAAAAGATAAAAGCTTCTTCTCATAGTTGTCACGCTTGAAGTAATATACAATATCAGGCCTCTCATAAAAATCTTTTTCACTTGTCAGAGTGCTATAAATTTGACGGTTCTCCAACATGTCTTCACTTTTGGGCATGATAAGTAAATAGCTGGTTACTGAATTAGCAGTTTTCTTATAGTCCTCCAAATGATAGTAACATATTTGGAGATAATTTAATAGCTCAGCAATGAAGTCAAACCCAGATTTAAAGTTCATGTGTGTTTTTATTGTATATTGGCACTGTTGCTTGCAGTATAGCAATGATGCTATATTGTTAGAAATTGTAAATATAAACTCATGGCTCGTCTCCTGCTGTGGTTGTTGTTCACAATCAGCCCTACATGCATTTTCCCAAGCCAAGAAATCTTGAAGTGCTTCTTCCATATGTGCAACAGTTGCTGCCCATTGCTTGTCATTATATGTTTTGACTCCCATATGATAAGATGATGCATAATTTTCTAATTCAAGATCTACAATCTCGTTAACATCTACTTCTGGTTGCTTGGTGTAGTATTTTAGATTATTTATCATTGTTTTATCATGAGGATTAGTAATCAAATAGGTGTATGCAGCTGAAGCTGCCTTAGGGAGGGCATACATCTGAAAGTAGCATACATGAAGGTACTCATAAGGCTTTCTCATTTTGATTTTATTGACAATTGGTTCCACTGCCTCACGATTTAAATGAAGGTCTTCAAATTCTTCCCCTTGGCACTTGGATAGACAGTTGCTGCGAGCAAATACATTTTCATAGAATATTAAATCTTCAATGTCATCTCTGACTATAGGTTGAAATTTAGCTGGATCACATTTTAGCCGGCAATTAATATTTTTAGATTTGTAAAGTTTATATAAATGCAATGATTCTTCGAATTGCGCTATACATTCTGACCACTGTTCTCCCCAATATGCTTCTACTGCTTTTTTGTAGGTGGTGCTAATAGTAGAAATTTTAAAATTCGTACCGCTTACTAACAGTATTTTTAATAAAATAAGTTGTATCAGTGTAATCATGTATGTCCTCATTTTAGAACAATTGGGCTAATCATCAAAAATTAAACTGGGGCAACTGCTTAATTAATCTTTTTATGACACTTTAAACAATTTTTTGTAATTTTAAAAACGTTGAGTACAAAAATATTGCAGGAAAAAATCAAATAAACTTTAGGTAAGTACTTTGGAAAATAACTTGCTTGCACTGCACACTGAAGTTTGAAAAATAAATTGATAATGTTGAATGAAGTTGACTGTTGACATTGACAAGATATACAATTTGACATTAGTTTATTTTGCCTTGTGTTGCCATTAAGTACAAAAAAGGCATTAAAACCACTACTATTCCCGAAGTTATAATTAATTATTTATTGTGTACGTAGTGCTAAGACGTAGTGTTGCGGATAGTTAATAAATAATTATTTAGTATTTTGTTGACTGACATTAAAGAACTCTCTCGTATTGGGTCACCGGAGGCTGTTCCGTTTGCTTTAGAAGTCTGAAAATGTTTCCTTCTTCTTGCAGGGAAATGCCTCAACAACTCATTTTCTGTTGAGAGCTTGTTTGTTGAAATGCTAAAGGTGACATTCCTTCTCATAACTGCTCCGGCATGATTATACCCCTCAGAAATTACCAGTATTGACACTCCCTTAAAGACAGTTCTAATAAAGTTTCGGAACGTTTATTTTAATAAGGTCAACGACTCGTTACGTATTGCTGGGGGGCTCTCGAATCAAAGTAGGTAGAGTCCAATGGTTATCAAGCTCTAAGCTGCAGTCGGTGCCTTGGAAGGTTTCCCCGTCACCATGCATAGCGTGTTCTTCTAAGACATTGAAGTTGTTAGGAAAGTATCAATATTTATCAATTGTCCGTGGTAGCTCGTCGCAGGCACACATTTGCGGGTACACTTTAAACGCCTAAACTTGACATAAGCACCACACCACTCTATTGCATTAAGCTATTGCAAGATGGGCTACCTGTCAGCCTGGCTACTTGACTTTTATGAAGTGAGACGTCATCATGACAAAATACATAGATATCATGGTTTGTAAATAAAATATTTTGCTACACAAGGAGTCACACTAAAACAAATAATTATCTTAAAGTTTTAATTGTATTATGAATTTTAACAATGCAGTCCTAATTGGAAACTGGAGTGAAGAGCGTTTAAAAAATGAGGTAGGTAATGTCTTTTGTAAATAAATTAGATAGGTTAGAAAGTTGGGAAGAAAGAAAAGGGTAAAATTTAAATATACGAATAACAAAATATTTTTTTGGAAAAGAACATGTGACTGCTAATAATCATAGAATAAATAGTTTTAAGCGTAAGCAGGTACCTACAACTTTTACCGTTGATAAAGTTTACCTACCTGAGTGAGTTACCATATTGTGAGTAGTAGAGCGCAAGAATACCTATTGGTAGGTACCTACACAAAGTACCTACCTATACGGTGACCAAAAAATAAACATTTAAATTAACTAATTTGGAATACAGCATGTTAGCTTCTAGTATCCGAAATTTACAATGCCTACATATTAATTGGGCAATTTAATTTAATTTGCCGTACAAGAGTCCAGAATTGTAATAGTTGTAAAATCTGTTACTAGTAAAGAAATAATTAAAAGTCATTGTTGACCTGATAATTTAAATTTATTAGTAGAATAGCTTTTGCCTGCGGCTTCGCGTGCGTTAAATTCGGAGTAAAACCCCTTTCCTTTAACCGTGAAGATTTCATGCTATCTTTGCAATATCTAATTCCCTATACTATAGTATAACTCCCGCTGTAATTATTTACGACATCACATTAGAAACCTTAAAAATAACAGTATTTCTCCATTATTTAATGGATGTTATTATACATGTAAACCTTCCTCTTGATTCAGTCTATCAATTAAAAAAACTTATCAAAATCTGTTGCTTAATTTTAAAGATATTAGCATACAGACACACAGACAGCGGAAAGCGACTTCTAAGTAGGTATATTACTATTAGCCTACTACTACTAAGTATGTCTATCTTTAAACATGAATATAACCTATTTAAATATTAATGGTTTGTAATTGCGAATTATTGGCATCGTTTGTTGAATACTATCCAGTGATGCAAAAGTTCTTTCACTTTATTCGTATTTGTTTCAGTTCGAGTTGAAACTTTTTTTAAGAAGGCGAGACCGCAAGGAGTTAGTCGTACAAAAGTCACGATTATTATTTAACAATTTGCTTATGGAGGTATTTACAAACCTAAATTAGATATCTCAGGAGAATACTTAGTTATAGTGTTTATTTTTTATATTATAGAGACCTTTAAAAATTAGCGGGATTTTTGTAATGTACGGGTACAATGTACAAGTGATCGCTTGTGATATGCCAGGTGAGAAATAAATCTTTTTCTCCCTCAGCTTTTTAATTTAAAAAATCGTATCTTACACTTGTTGATGTTATTTTCTAGGAAAAGTTATTGACGGAAAGCCTAAATACGGTCTAGCACTATCTTCATTAGTGACTGGTCGTGAAGTGGATTACAGACAGAATGTCAGTGAAGGGTGTTTGATGTCTATGTCGTCTTTGACTACACCATGTTGTCGAAATACATTCCGCATTATCAAGTCAGTGACGTTTGCTATTTAAAATAGTAAGACTTTAAAATATGATGAAAGAAGTTTAAATCTTTTTGGTTTCTAGAGCTTTTGGCAATGAAGAAGAATTCTACGCAACAAGGGTTAAATATGGAGACGAATTCGTTTTACGAGCTGAAAACTACGCTGATCCTAACGTTAGTTTTATTAAATTACTTTTTTATGGGATTTCCAGTTTGAATTATTATCAATGGACGGATATGAATTAGGGAAAAGACGTTACTTTGGTTCTAGAACTAATCTTTTAAAGTTTCTCTTCTTTCTTTTTATTGGTGTAGGCAAAGAATCTGTATGTGCGTGTGGCCCGGGGGGGAAGCGCGGCGCCGGCAGACAAGTTGCCTCTTACACTCAGTTCAGAAAAACGAAACAGCTGCCGGTGGAAAGCCATGCCTTTCATGCCGAGCGAGAGACTAGAAGCCTTGGGAGCCTCCATTCGCGTAAGATTGTAAAGCACCATAATTGGAACATAATCATAATGAAGCAATGCTTTCACTTTACTGCTTCAAATAAAAGAAATCCGAAAACTGTGCCGAACAGATTATTAGTAGGTACATCGTTTTAGTTTATTGTTTTATTCTATTACGATAATAACTTTTTTAAAATATTTTTTCTAGTCCGACGCAAAGGTGATATTGAGGAACTCTTGTATTGATACGAACTTGTGCGTCCTAAATGAAAAAATGCCAACGTTTTTTGGACTGGTTTGTATTTTGTAATAACGTTTTTGTAAAAATAACCAGTGCAACAAAATTTTACATGAATTATTTAAGGAAGTTATTTTTGTTATCCACCGTTATAATTTTACCCAAGGATATAATTATATTTGAGGATTTTTTCATTCGAAAAAACGGCTTCGTAGCAGGATTCTATGTCGATTTGGTAATTATTTAATTGCAGGAATATGATGTATCGTGTCGGAATTCTTCGGACAAGTACAAAAGACCCACCGCTGAAAACATTTTCCTATTGAAGAGTGATGTCGATACAAAGAAACAGAAATAAAATAAATATACTTGAATATTTATTATTATTTCATATTAACGTTGTTAAATAAGAAATTTGTCAGTTTAAGTATTTTTGGAATTATTGTTTACAATTTATTAAAATAAATGAGTTAATTTTTTTACAAAATGTTTTCATCTTTAGTTAGAAGAGAACGTTAACGATAAAATGTTGACTCAGTAGGACTTATGTGGATTGTAGAGCCTTGGTCGGAGCCTTGGTTGAGACTTGGTCGGAGTCAACAATTTCAATTTGTTTAAGAGTATTATTAGTTTAGAATATTATTAAAAGGCTACTTTAACATTTGAACAGTTTGCAAAGTAAAACATTTGCAAAATGAGTTTTTTGTCAAATGATAACTTATTAAATAATATGTTCGCTAAATGAGATGTTTGTCAAATGATTATATGTTCTATCGTTATTTTTCAAATGATCAGTTTGTCCTTCGTTGTTTGGTCAAACCATGGTCAAACATTAGTGAAGCAGTGAATACACTAAGGTACACTTTTTTTGCGCTTGCCAAATGTATAATTTTTGCTATCAACAGTTGGGTTAAAAGACCCTAAAAGGAATAAATAGTTAAAGCATTTTTTTGCAGCTGCGTTAGTAATTCCTTTGAGAAGAAACCCGAACTTCTTAATTCAATTCAATTCAATTTTGGGGTAATATGGCTTCTACCCTATTCAATTTTGGGGTAATATGGTAATCCTGCCAATGTCACGTTTCAGATAGAACACAGTGATATATAATGACAAATGCCCGGTATGTATGGAAGTTAGATGTTTACGGCGTTATGCCTTGATTGAAGTGTTTAGCGAAGGACTCCACACTGAAAGAGACAACACAAGAGTTAGTATTAACATGAAAGGGCGTTTAAAGATATATTTTATTAGCTTGTATAAATTGAGTAAGTACATGTATAAATATAGGTTTAGATAACGTTAGTAGGTAATTTGAACAAATAGGGCGGGGGAGGTTTGAGGGAAGAAGGTCATGCATTGAAACAGTAAGACGAGGACAACTAAACATTATATGATCCACCGTACCCTCCTCGAGACCACACTCACATAAAGAGTGATCCCGAACCCTTATCTTGGCAAGAAATGTGGGAGAACAGTTGTGTCCTAGACGTAGACGTATTATTGTACTGGTGGTCGACTTTTTCAAACCCTTGTGTTGGGAAAACCATGGCTTGCAAGGAATATCTGGCTGAAGATCTCCGTAATGTTTACCTTTAAACCTTTTAGATGATTTCCATTGATTCTGCCAAGATTTTCTATTAAGAAGATTGCAAAAAGATCGGAGGTCTGAAACTTCATAGTTGGTGTAAGTTCTACAACCTGAAGTAATGGCCGCTTTGGCACAATTATCAGCGGTGGTGTTGCCGTCTATCCCAGCATGCCCCGGGATCCACGCCAACACGACCTCCTTACCAGAGTTTTTGCAGTTCGCTAAAGCGTCTCTTATTAACAATGTGAAATAATGAGGTTTGGAATGGAAGGGGAACGAGGAGACGCCTTGGATTGCACTTTTTGAGTCAGATAAGATAAGAGCTTTAGATATATTATGGGACTCGACGTACTTAACAGCCTCTAGGATTGCAATAGATTCGCCAGAGAATACCGAGAAAGGAAAAGGGAGCTTGAACTGTAGGATGATTCTAAACCTTGGTATCCAAACTGCAGCACCAACATTACCCATCTTATTTATTTTTGAAGCATCAGTATATAAAATAGTCCAATCGGGAAAGTCTTTGCTTAAGATAGATTTGAGGGTTTCGTTAGCAAGTGGATCGTCTTTATGAATACCGAGGTTCAACTCTACATTGGGATTATGGACGAGGGACTCAAATTTATGGGTAAAGATAAAGTTGGAAGAAGATTGAAGAGGAGCATAGGGGAGGCTTTTTAGCTTCTGGAGACTAACAAGGAGACAGGGTTTATTTTTGGGAGTCCAATATTTGGATTTCTGGTAAAGATTTTGGAGCTGGGTTAAGTTAACTAATAGGGGGTGATTGGATATTTGGAGGACTGTACAGAGAAAACGGTCAGATAATAATTGTCTACATAAACTAAGAGGGGGCTCTACACATTCGACCTGGAGAGCATTAATGGGAGAAGATTTCATGGCTCCGGAGATGATACGGAGGCATTTAGCTTGAAGTTTATCGAATTTTGATAAAAATAATTTACTACAGGGCTCTAAAAGAAAGGATGCATAATCGAAGTGGCTTCTTACTATGGCACTATAAAGATTTTTTTGGGTCATTGGATGAGACCCCCACCACACCCCGGATAGAGCTCTAAGTATATTTATGTTTTTCTCACATTTATTTATAATGTAGGATATGTGTGCAATACCTGACAAGCGCAAATCCAGGATAAAACCTAGAAACTTTACATTGTCAGTCTGGGGAATGAGGTTGTCATCTATGTAAAGGTCGACGTCAGGTAAGTTTCTTTGTCGGGAAAATATAACTACTATAGTCTGGCCACCGAGAGATTGCGCTTGTGACACATGCCATTAGTGTTGGGGTAAAAAACAACATTGATAAATCATTTTTCAATCAACAGAAAAAAAACTTGCTTATCTTATTTATATTTTATTTATAATATAAAAATAATTTTATGTTGTTACGAGTTAAAATCTAGGTAAAATAATAAAAAACAAAATCGAAACAGTATTGTTTTACTGTAGGAACGTAAATAATTAGATTAAAGACTAGTGGCCGCTCGCGACTCCGTTCGCGTAGAAGTCGGTTTCCCGTGGGAATGCGAAGTTTTCCCGCGGTAAAAAGGTCCCTTTATTCTTTCATACATATATTTTTGGTTCCTAGAACCGCTTTCGCAGCGCACGCAACGGAAGCCCTCAAGGATAAATAATTTTCCCCGTTTTTTTTCCCATTTTACATTATTTCTTCGCTCCTAATAGTTGCAGCGTGATGTTATATAGCCTAAAGCCTGCTTCGATAAATGGTCTATCCAACACAAAAAGAATTTTTAAATTCGAACCAGTAGTTCCTGAGATTAGTGCGTTCAAACAAACAAACAAACAAACTCTTCAGCTTTATAATATTAGTATAGATACTTGTATAACGTTAATTTTGAAGCTAAGCCCAAGGTCGAAAAGAACTAGCAAGAAAATCCAACTGCTGCCTTTTTACAAACGAAACTCAAAAGCATTGTATTGGCAATAATATGGTATAAGTCTCAGCACCCGATGACCGTACTGCAGAGCCAATTCATCTATTTCATATCGAACATTTGCCGATTTATTTTCTTTCACTAACCGCAATAGTTATGCTTCAAGCATATCCATATTTACGTCGATATCATGTTTTTATAACCAAGCTACTTATTCTGCTTTTTTATTAGAAATTGATTGATAACTTTAAAATTGACTGATATTTTTAGCACATCCCTACGAAAATATGATGTTGTTTACATTTTTAAAAATACATATTTTATCAGTAATTATTACCCTTACAGTAAGCCATCAGTTATAAAATTTAAAATCTGTGTGTTTTAATATCATTTTATTGCTTATTATTTGTTTGTAGGGTCAAAATAGACGACTTTTTTTTTGTTTGTTTTCGTAGACGGCCTTTCAAAGTTACCTCGTTATGTCAAACACAATGTGTCAGGAACGCATTCTCTCGGTGGCCGGACAGTAGACAGATATTGAAGGGCACTATTTAGACTGGCTGTGATATCATCGAAAGATTTTGAAGAGAAATATAAAGTCAAATCATCAGCATATTGAAGCACGTTACAAAAACATGAAACTTTTTAATGAATGATGTCATTTGAAGTGATTGACATATAAAATATCACTTCATAAATATATTATATTTATTTTTTATAACTATTTAAAGACAATAAAATGGATAAAGATGTTCCAATACCGTTTGAAGAACAGGGGTTATTGTACAGCACAAGAGTTCTCATGGGAAATTGGTTCGAACGGCGAGTATTAGACGATGTTAGTAAAACATTATTGTCTATAGAAAACGTTTAGTAACACAGCTACAGCTATGTATATACCTTAAATTATGTGTATAACAAATAAAATTATGTATAAACTATCACTTTATAATAGTAATAATAATAATTGCTTCCTTAAAACTAGTTACATTAAAAAGACTTTTAAGCTATGAGATTATTGTATTTCCTTCATTGTGTACTTTGTATTTTATCATATTGGTGCTTGTTTTACACCTGCTAGTTTGCTCTTTTAGTTTGAGTTAACTAATAATAAAAATTCTTTGAATTATTCCTTCTTCCTGCTGGTAACTATCATTTAAAGCCTTAACTCTGTTTCTAATCGCTTTCCAATGTTGTTTAGTATAAAAATCAAATGGGCTTCAGAGCAATGCGTCACCTGGAGCGATACCGCACCATGGTAGAAAATGTGCATGCACCGGTCAAACTCTCCATATCTATGGAAAAAGTTATCTTTGGACAAAAAATAATGTTGGTTGCACCATATATTCTATGTGAGTTTTTTTGCGACAGTTTTTATAATGTATACCTACACTATGATCAAAAATGGCAACTTGCTATAAAGCTTGATTCCTGGTTGTACCTATATCTATAATCACAGTTATGTTTCATTAAGCCGTCAAAAAGTTTTCATTTAATAATCGTAGTCTAACGTTTTTCTTTTTAGCTACTCCCTGCCCATTGATCAAAACCAAAGGAATGTCGCTCGGATCGCGCGTGTCACCGAACTATCTGCCTTACGCACAAGACTTCAGGCCTAACTTCAGAATCATTGGGTACAAGGAGTTGGAGCCTTTGAAGAAGAACACTTTTATCATCAATCAACTGATTCCGGACTGTTCGAATGACGTGTTGAGGTACTACCAGCCGTTCACTCTGACGTTGGCTGCAACTGTTGACGAAGATAAAACGGTGAGAGCTATAATTATAGGTAACATCAATGACTTAATCCTTTGGTCAACACCATATACCTACATAACATCTTTTGTATTTAAGAACGAGTAAAAGGATATAAATACAATTGATTTTATATTAAGCAGAATTATTACTAGCGTAGCTATTATCATGAACATCAATTGCTCGTTAGTCGCCTTATCAGAAGCTAGTGACCCGCCCACGCTTTGCAATGGTGTAATTTTGGCTGACTTGGTTCAAGGAACATTAAATTTAGGCTATATTAAGTAAACTTTTCCTGAATGTTATTTATTTATATATATGTTACGGCTAATACCCGAAGTGCGGCTACACCTAGTTTTAGCCGGTTAGAAACATCAATAGGTTAGGTTAGTTAGGTTACTTTTTTGATACCACCCAGTAAAAGGAGTCCCGCGTAGCGGGACTCCGTCGACTCATGATTGAAGCCAGTTTTTATATACATAGATATAATTTTTTTTTTACAGTTTTCATATTAAAACGGTTCTAACCGGCTAAAACTAGGTGAAGCCGCACTTCGGGTATTAGCCGTAACATATATACTCGTAATTTAAGTGAAAAAATATACATAATGGTGGCGGAAACCGCATTAAAATCCATAAAGTGGTTAAGGAGGAATTACCCGACAAACATACACACAGACACGAACAACAATTTTACTTTATTCTATGTAAAGCCGCTGCACGTGCGGTACATTGTGAACCCCATGCCCGGAGTGACGGATCCGTACCCGCTAGAGTTGTGCGACAAGCCCGAGTGCGCCACGCCGTGGAGGATCCTGCCCGTGCGCAGGTCGGACATCACTAGAGAGGAGCAGGAGGGGGACATTGTACCTGTATGTTAAAATTTGAATGCTTTAGGGCTGATTTTTCAATAGTCAGATAAATGCTAACTGACTGATAAGAGGTATGTTTTCATTGTCACTTCATACATATGTCAAGTATTTATGTTCGACGTGCAAAAAAAGATACAGATTTTCTGTCAGATAGAATTTATCTGACTATTGAAAAACCAGGCTTGCTATTACGAAAATGTTTCGAGCTTCGGACGGATCTCCTAAGATTGGTTTGTGTTCTTAAATTTAAATTACGCGCCATTATTTTTTTATTCACTCCGAAAGATTCTAATCGCTCACTTGAGCTATAAAAAAAACCCATTGACAATATTTCAAATCTGACTTTTCCCATCAAACGACCACTGTTTACTTATATTATAAAATGAAAAACGATTTATTCAAAGAATACACTTTTATTTAAATATGTTTCAATAATCTTTTGCACGATACTGAAGTTTGTCCTAGTTCTGTATCGTTCAACTATGGAAGAAGAAATGTTAGTGCCACAAACTGTTTGTTTCTATCTATCAATCTAGTGTTTACCTAATTAGATTCGATCCAGGGAAAGAATAAGTTACTCCTTTTTCCCCTTGTTAATCTTAATGATTGTCTAAAGGTATAATAAAAATAGGATAGGCCCTTGCATGAGCAAGTTCTATTTTCACATTTAAAGTAAGGAAGTAAGGATTTATCACTAACTTACGATGAGTGAAACCCATGGTTTGATTATTTGTAACTCTAACCCGTACTGAGCCAGCCTAGTGGAGCGTACTTTTAAACTACTGGACTGATTTTGGTTTGTCTTAGCATATGAAATACTAGTATTAAACTTAACTTTACTTCAGATTAACGTATACTTTATTATAAAGGGCATAGAAAGATTTAATTCTTATAAAAAACTGGACTGATTTTATATACCTACACAAAGAAAAAATACATTGGTTAGGATTATTTCTGTAATATCCATTTTTTTCTACCACAGAACCCATCCTACTCAGCTTTTAAACCCTGTCATTAACTCTCCAGCTAGTGTTTAGGTACAACACACTTTTATAAAGGCGTGGTGGTGGAGATGCCAAGTATCAGCTGGGTAATTGCTTTACTACAGATTCAGAATAACATTTTTAAGCATGTTTCAGGAAGCTTAAGCGTAAAATCTGCACTGTGCTAAATATAGAGAAGGTCAAACTGAGAAATATGGGCCAGCAAACCGCCGATGAGCCTCTTTCGAAATTGGGTATGAAATGCGTGAAGGTGTAGAATGAATGCGTAAATAGGCAAATAGCCTATTCAAATATTTTAGGTATGTACTTTCAATATCAATTCACGTTTATATTTCACATAAACATTATCAAAGCGGGAATATCTTTTCTCTCCTATGATGCTGAACAGATTTTATAAAACTTGTTAGGCATTTTAACTTAAGTTTTATGGGGTTTACAGTCCTATATGGAATTTCCGTAGCACAAATTCATTGTAGTGTAATTCGCAGCTTTCCCACCAACATAAAGTTAAAAGATCAATAAATTTGTATTTTTTGTTATTAAATGTTGTACGAGTAAAACGCCCGCAGCCTCACATGCGTTGACAACTACAGGTGGCGCCTTATATTTCTATTTTGGGTTATAAACTAAGTTATCACAATCCAAATAGCTGTTTTTTGTCAAAAAATTGTAGTAGTGTAGTGTCTTTAACTTGAAAATTAAGAATTGTCATTCGCATAGGGACCGAAAATCATCGACATCGAAAGGTTTTCAGAGATCAACATGCTGAGGTGCGCATAAACCTGTCATGTATCAAGACTTACAGATTCTCAGTCGCTACAGCTGCCGCTTTTCAGTTGGTGTTCTGTGGGGAAGACCATCCATCAGAATGGCTTTTGGCTAATTGTTTAGTTGGCTAATTGTTTAAATGGTAATATTACAGAATACTTTTGAAATATTTGGAGTTCCGCAGTAAAAAATAACAACTCATTTATTATTCTGTTGATCCATGTATCATCTGAACATATAAAATGTCACTTTTTGAAAATAAATATTATTAATTGAAATATAATTAATATTAGAGGTATAAGAGTTTTATTTTGCAGTTAATATAGGTTAGGTTCCTTCGTTTTTTAGTTTAGTGTGAAGTTCGGAGAAAACGCTTACATCGTACCGCTGTAATCTTAAAACGTGTCTCTGAAAAAGCAGTAGTAAAAGAAATTTTAAACTTAAATAAATTGATATTTACTTTAAGAAGAATTTTTAATTTCTATGAAAAAGTATAAGACTGTAGAAAGGTAATGAACATAGGTAAGTACCTACTTAAAAATCTATAGAAAATGAATAAAATAAAACGATATGGTCTCAACAACATTTAAAAATAATAAGGTACACATAGGTATAATATTTATATATGATCCTGTGTACTCCATCTCAATTGTCTTCAGAATACTTGATAATTCTGCTGTTTTGCACGGCCTCGTGTAGATTATAGGTTAATCCTTTGATGATACCAAACTAAAACAAATTAAAAATATATAGTTTTTTGTTAGTACCTACGTGTAATGCTAGATAGTCGTAAATATGGACAATTAAACACAGATATAAATTCGCTAAGGTTATTAAAAAAGCTTTGGAATAGTTTTCATAAGCAAATTATTTCACATTAACAAACTCATGATAATAAAACAATACGATACCTTTACCTTGTTGATGCCATCTTCAATTGCACGTTATAGCAACTGCCTCCTTTAGCTCACTAAATTAATTAAGACCATTCTTCTTCTCTATTGCCGGTATTTGAGTTATATCAGGAATAGGATAACTACTTCTCATTCTTTAGATAGAAGATAGTTAAGGAATGACAACTGAAATCCTAGTCCTTTTTGTTGTGTATAATTGATTTTGTAATATATTAGCAGGTAAGAAAAGTTGGTGAAATAAGAAATGAGAAATATGAAAAAAATTCAAAACTGTTTGTTTTGATTATGGTTTGACATTAAAAGTCATGTCAAATGAATAGTTGTTTTTTTTAAGTAATGGTGATGTGTGTATTGACAGTATTATTTTTACTGAATATTTCACATCATAATGATTATAGCGATAATTATCGCGATCAAGCGGGCACACTACGTTTTGTAAGTGTGCATCGGTAGCGCAAAGGGATGTGATCCCTTTGCTATGCTTTTATATGCTACGATAAGGAATGGAGAGTAATGGAAGATGTATTGCGTTTTTAGAGAAATCTAGTGGAGCAATAATTATAATTGTCACGTTCATGGGCATTACCATTTTCAACAGTGTGACCCCAGCTCAAGGCATTAAAACTGTTTTAGAATATGGTAGGATGGCAATTAACAAAAATACACTATGGATTAGTGTCATTTTTTGAAGATGTATAGAGCTTATAGAGGTGTTGAATGTAAGTCTATGGGTTTCCGTCAGAATAACGGCTTTAAAAGTGATTTTTGCACTGTGATGATGACGTCATTGCTTGACGGAGTACCCGTTCTTTCTCTAAACCTCTCCGTTTCCCGAAATTTCGAGTTTCGTAATAGCTCTGCAGCCCTTTATTAATAAATTTGGCAGTTAATAATAATTTATGAATGATTAAAGAAGTTAGCATAATTACTTTTGTTTAGTTTAAATATTACTTTTAGATATTTTTCAATTATTAGAGACACTTTTCTGATAGCTAAATTAAAATAACCTACTTGAAATTTCCCTGCTAGTTTTCCATTTAAAGCTTAAAGTTACTTTCTAAGAAATTACCTTCATGAAATTTACGTCATTTCAGCCAAACACCGACGTGATTATAAATCATTGCGCCACCAATATCAATTTGGGCATGGAACCTGATATTTGGATTAGGGATTATTACGGACACGTAAGTATTTAACTGTTCAACTACTTCTTCCAATATCGAACGAAAACGACGTACCAATAATCAGAATAGGTAACCTCAAAGTGTGCCAGTGCAGAAATCCGTTTGCGTATCAAAAATATTGATTGCAGTTGATTTCAAACGGTAACTTCACCTTAAACTTTCCTATATTTTATTTTTCCTTTATTTTAAATACTTATTGTCGGTAACCAGGATAAATTGCTGCTGTTATTACACGTTTTTAGTAACATCAGAACTAGAATCTGAGTATAAATATTTATTTGTTGATGTTTCAGATCGCGGTCCCAATTGTGAAAACGTACGTCGACGTCCACAAGAGGGAGCTACCTAATAATATTTGGCAGTTGCGGACAGAACTACCACAACCCGAGGAAATAAAAAAAAAAACCTAAGTTTATAGCATTAGCGTGTTCAATATTTTTGATTTATTTTAAGTAGGAACTTAGAGATTTTAAATAATTATATTTTTTTGGTAAATTTATAATTTTGTAAATAACAAATTTTTATGTTTAAGAGACTACATTTTTTCTAATTCGTGTACCGTAATTCCTTAAATTATATTGATTTCTAACATATATTGTTTCATTTATCTGGTTAATAATCTTTTTACTCAAAACTGCCATCTAAAAGAAAAGTGTACAATGTTTTGTTTCAAGTTTCCACCTTTTCTGCTTTACCGTTATTTTGCGTAGCATCGTAGCAAGTCGTAGGTAGTATGCTTATCTATTTGTTATGCGCTACTTTGAATAGATGGCGTTAGTAGTGTGCTACCCTAGATTCCCTTATATATTCAAGGAAATGTTTAAAATTAAATAAAATCGAACGATTTTTAATGGGAAACATAATAGACTGAATTTAAGTTCTCGTACATCGTTCATTGAATTATATGAAAACTACGTGCTTAAATAAATCATTGATTATATTAGTGCACAAACGTTTAGTACGGCTTATTCCTAAACTATAATCTTAACATAGATGTAATTAGGACATTGAAAACCTCAATAATAACAGTATATCTCCACTATGCCAAGTAAGCGTGTA
Source organism: Emmelina monodactyla (assembly GCA_916618145.1). Lineage (NCBI taxonomy): Eukaryota > Metazoa > Arthropoda > Insecta > Lepidoptera > Pterophoridae > Emmelina > Emmelina monodactyla. The sequence continues at coordinate 6,447,275 of OU745303.1, forward strand.
ATTTTATAGATCTAAGCATACAGACACACAGACGGACAATGTAGCCAAGTCAAACCTTAAGCTTCAATATATTATCCTAAGTTATAAGAAGAAAATTATAATTAAGTTGTTTTATTACGGGATTATTTTATTTACCGATATTTTTCTTTCCGCCTTTAGTTGACTTTGTCATTAAAAATTAAATAAATGTCAAATTTGATGGATGCGCACAGTTTGTTTATAAAGTGTAAGACTCGTAACGATAGCTGTATTTTTTGTAAGCTTTGAAGAGAACAATACTGTAAAAATGTCTAAAAAGCATATAGAAACAGGCCCTGAGAATCTGCAAAAAGTTTACTCCAATAAAGTACTAATCGGCAACTGGTTTGAGGATGCTCAACTTGCAGACGTAAGTATTTTATCACTTATCTTAAGCTTCTATTTACATACTGATAGAAACCATACAAAAAGCCTCCCAAATCCTAGTTTATCAGTAACCACCAAACAGAGCCTGTAGTCGAATCAAGGAACATCTGTGCAGTCGGTTTCGGGATTGTCAAACTAATGTTTTGTAGTTTCCGTTAGCGGACCCGTTTTGTTGAGCAAATGCAGTGTCATCCTACTAATATAGTAACTGCAAAAGTTGGTAACTGTTATGTTACTCTCAAAAATTAACTACTGAATGCACTTAAGTATATTCTAGGATATAATCTATCCATAAACCAACACATAGAATACTGTTTACCGAGGGAAAATACCTCATTCTCAGGGAAAAAGCCATTGCCAAGGGATAGACCAAGGGTCGTAAAGTAAGTTGATAATCATTTCAGTTCAAATGGTGCCAAGGGTTGACTGACATGCGCAAAGGCAACTTGATGCTGGCTAGATTCCGCGCTATGACAGATACCTGCAACAAGCCGGTGGTCATGACCCAGTCTACGGGATTTGTCCGCTTTGGGGACACCGTCGGAATTTATGCACCACATGTTCCAGGTTATTGATAATTTATAAATATGAATGCAATTATGAAGATGACAAATAAAAACATTACTGCAACCTGGCATCATATAGGTACAAACAATTTTGGAACTGAACTTTACGTATATTTAACTAACATTATTTGTTTTTTTGCAGCTTCCGACCCTCCCATTGAGGGTAAAAACGGCGTGCTAATGCAAGGACTTCTATCATCGAACCAAATTATGTACCACACAGATTTAGTAGATGGGTGTAACATCGTCCTCTCACCTATAGTGAAACCGATGGCAAAAAATGCCTTTGTCATAACAAGTGCTGATTATTGTGTTAGAAAGGAAGAACCGTTGAAATATAATCAAGAATTTATGATTACCCTTGCGTCTTCAGTTGAGAAAACGGCAAGTTATTCTATTACTAAATGAAAAGCTTTATTTGGCATTTTGTTTTTAATCTTGCTTTCTTTAAGTGGAAATAACGTAGTTTGTGTTGAACAAGAAGCTATTTTATAGTGTCAGCAGTATATACCCGTTATCTGCTCTCGGTTTTACATTTTTCAGATATTTCTCTGCATCACTAATAGGAACAACAAGAAAGCAAGTATTTTTATGAACTGTATGACTTTTCAGAGTCTTCTGGCTGAACTGTATTACTTTTCAGGCTGTCCGCGAACATTTTATTGCTTGTTAAATGTCTTTAACATAAATTTATCCGCTTTTCAGCCTCTACATGTCCGATATGATTTAGACGCTCTGCCCGGTATCAACGGGCTGTACCCGTTGTATCTCAGCGAGCATCCGGTGTCTAACTGCCGCTGGCGAGTGCTGCCCGTGCGCAAACCACATGTCACCAGGTTTGAAGAAGAAGGTCACAAAGTTCCTGTAAGAAGCCATGGATACCGTGATCCCTGTAGTTTTCTTTTTCTTAGAGATTACTGGTGTAAAGATATAATTTATAGCTTTATAATTTATCTTTGATTAGAACCTATCGTAAATACATACCTCAGCATTATGAAACGAATTCTTTATTATAAAACACAAAGATTTAGGTATTTATTCGACCTCAATGATAAAGCCACGTAACGGTAACCAAATATGTTATTCAATTTCCTAAACTTCGTTTAAAATTTATAAAAGTACGTTCGTTTCAGCGATGAAATCCTAAAAACGAGATGCAAATCACGTTTTGCGAATTGAATAATTGAGTTTACAATTCATGAATGGGAAATCTAATGAAAGTGCTTGTTTCAGGTGAACACTGACGTGATTGTAAACCATTGCCCGACTAATGTTAATTTGTGTGTCAACGTCGGTGTTTGGACCTCGGGGTTTTATAGCAAGGTCAGTATATTATAGGGACAAATTTATCATTAAATAAATTATATATAACTGAAAAGTTGTACGTCATGTGCGTGAATTTCCAAATTAAACTGGCGTTGTAGATCAGCACTGCACCATTACTTTTTGAAGCACTTTACAACTAATAAGAATAATATAGTTTGGTTCTATGTGCATTTCTTTATTATAATAGAAAAGTGATAAAAGCAATTTTAAAACTTTCAATATAACTATGGCAATACTTTATAGCTGGGAGTACCGACGATGAAAACCTGCTTAGATATTTATGGAAAAGAAAAGCCAAATAATATTTGGCAAATATGCGCACCACTCCAAAAGTAACCAAGTTTATAAAGATTGACAAGAATTAATTAACTTTATTTTATATCTTAATTTGAATTTTATGATAGGAATTTAAAAGTGCTAATTTGTTTTTTTAAGTGTCTTTGTAGTTATTTTCAATCAGTAATTTTGTTATTTTTAAGTTTGACTATCAATTATGTTGTTTTGTTTTGTAAGAACCTGTTATATCGATATAAAAATATTCTTAATCATTATAATTGTATGAATAAAATTCTACTTGGAAAAGTGAAATCCTTTTTTAGATTCATTAAAATCTAGTTAAATATACGGTTCGGTGCTTGTCGAAGGTTGAAAGTTAACGTCTAGGTATCGAGACTATGAATAAGTCATATCCTTCGTTATAAGAATCCTTGTAAATGCGGCGGTTTTACCGGAGAGGTTTTTAGCTCGAAAAATGCTAATGAACAGAGCAAAATATTAATAATATTCTTATGTTAAGGACGTTATTTAATTTTAAGTAATGATCGCGTAGATCTTAGAAGCTGCGACATAACTTGCCTTTTTTCGTTTAAGCCTCCGTCTAGTGTCAGAAACGATAATCGTTAAAATAATAGAAATAGACGCGTCAAATTTAACAATATGTCCTCCGGAGCTGCCTTTAAGTAGGTAGCATACGACAAAGCTTTATTAGAGCTATGATTGTAAAGTTCCAATAGTTGATTCAGTGATCCGAAAACGTAGAAACGTTGTATAAGCGAGTTGATGCCGACTGGGAATCGAAACCCTCCCAAGGGTTCCTTCACCGCAGCTAGACATCTTCCAATAATGAGGGCTTCCACATTCAAGTCCCATTGTACCTTCAACTCTCAATAAAAAAACTCTTTCAAGGAAATATATTGTTCTTTGTTGTCCCATTGCGAGTCAGCTTTCATCGAGTTTGTGATGTTTTTTTAACTAAGTATTTTACGAGTATTTTTTGTATCGGGCGGATTATCTCTGATTTTGTGAAGCTTAAGGAGATTTAATGCGAAAATATAGGATTTCCTGTGGGAATATAAAACAAATTTTTAGCATCAGAATAGTTATTCTGTTTTAAATTTTTTGAAGTAGCTTTTAGTACAACCTAGTTTTTTTCCTTAAACAACGGAAATATTTGGTTGGGCCTATGGTTTTGGCATGTGAGATATAGTCAGTAATTGAGGTCATTTTTCGTCGACAAGAAATAAGCGCTTATACGTGATCGATAGTGATGCCTTAAGGATGTCTTAAGAAAGAGATTTAAGCTTGAAGATGTATCGTGTTATATTACTCAGTAACTAACTTGTTTGTACCTATTAACGTAATTATCGAGTTGGTTCTAGAAAGCAAAGTTAAGAACTTGTAGGTATATAATATATAATAAGTAAGCTAGCTAATACATATATCAGTTTCAAAGTTGGTAAGTGCCGTAAACGTTATCTTACCAAAACTTAATTAATTATCGTTTCCAAGTCGTAAATACGTCTTGGTAACAATACGCTTCAGTTTTTACCGCACTTGTGCCGTCGAGTGTAAGCAGGTGATAGCTACGCAAACAAAGATAACATTTAGGTGGGATTCGGTGAGAACGAGGGCTGTTTTTATTACCCGCACTGTATACAGGGTCGCCATAAAGTGAAAAGTTAAGCCGTACACTGGAATTGCCTATTGTAACCACCCTGTATCTCACTCAGAGGGTAGATAAGTTACAGTAAATACACACAAGGGTTCGCAAGTGTTTCCTGTTCCTTTTCGGTCGAAAATACACTGAGGCAGGTAATTACACGCCTTTAGTTTTGTAAGTTTCTTCTGCTACTTTTTTGTTTTTTATTTCCTTATTATATAAGCCGAAAATATAATAAGGACTAGATGAAAAATGAAGTTCTAAACGTTAAAACTTAATGCTGTATCAATCGTCTCAATTATTTGCTACGACGATATAAAGTTGAAAAAAAATTAAGTGCACACATTATGAGAGGATCTCTGTGTTGCAATTTTCTACTCAAATTAAAATTAAAAGAGCTACATTTACAAACACTCAGTAAAATTCGTCAGTTTAATAACAAAATCGGCAACTCAGCGACACTGTCGCCTACGCTCAAACGCAACTGGCTCAGACTTCAAGCCTTGGCGGTATTACCCTCACGTGCCCAGCCGATTCCTGAACTCTAGACGACGCGTCACCCCCTCTTAAAGGAGATTAGTTCCCGAACTGCTCACTGCCTTTTCGTGACGCTAAGTATCGACGACGTTCTCCAAAGGAACTTTGTGGTCACTCGAAAATCGGGAGCCTCAAACGAAAAGGAATTCGCTCTCGGTAGCTAATTTAATTTTGCATCCACCAAAAGACGCCTTTGAATTCGTCGAAGTAGCATAATACGAAAATCTATTAAGTATCGGCCTATTAAGAATTCCACGTGCGTAAACCTGGAGGGTTTCTGCGAGGGGTAATTAAATTTTGATATTAACTAAAGACACAACTAACAACGTTGTACGTAATCAAATTAAAACGACATTTCGCTAAGACAGGTATATAGTTAAGCTTGTTTCAGCAAGGATGAAGTTATCTACTCTTACACCAAAAGTTTTAACATTGCTAGAATGGTAACTTATTTTTTCTTTTTATATTTATAACTGAAAGCATCCCTAAAAAGAAAAAAAAACCTCCACGCTGGGAATTTAAATCACAGGTATTTTTGACACTCGTACAATTTTATTCGCATGCCTCTATATTGTGCCGCTATATGATTTAGTAGTCTATCCATTCATACATACCCTTTGGTATGAATAGACGTTCCATTTTATAGACATATCCATGACTTTGTTATATTCATTAGCCAATCTCAAAAATCTACTAACTAGAGCCGCCTCGTTGAATGTGATACTTTAGTAACCAAAATATAGTAGTTGATGATATAACAATGTCAGTCACAGATAGGTCTGTAAAAAACCCAAAACTAGCAAGTTTTCAGTTCCAGAAATTTGAACTACATATAGTACAAATATTGAGACAGGCCATTAGAGGTCGAAAACGCTTCCATATTTTGTTTAATTTCTTGTGTTTACTTAGCTTTTTTATATTACATACAAAATAAATGAACGTAAATAATCTAACTCTAAATAATTTTACATTTTGTTAGCGTAAAGTGTTAAAACTTCGAGCAGAGTTTGATGAGGTTATTTTAATATATTATCGGTTTTTATACCGTTCTAACGTTGTATAACTTTGGCAACATAAAATATAATGTTAGTAGTTTGTACCTACGTTGAATATTTGAATTGGTTCCTATGTTCCCGTGAATGTTTAATGGAACAGAGTTTTAAAACAACATGTTTTACATCTAACGCACTGAAATATGCTCAAAGTTCATTCAGCCGTAGATTTCAATGTACCATAGTGAATAATAAAAGTATGGACAAATTTGAGTTATGGAGTATGTAGACAATGTTTTCAGGATATTTTGTGAATAGTTAAGTTCAGAATGACGGTCACACTAAATGCTTCCTTTACAGATAGTTAAAGTATATATTAACTTTACAAGAATCATTCTAATAAATGTTCTGTTAAAACTGAGAAATGTAGACGACATAATTTACTTAATAATTACATTTTCTCTTGTCCAAGTATTTTATTTCCTCCTACATTTTTCTTTCAATTAATGGTTATTAATTTTTTGTTTCATAGCTAAGATTATTAAGTACAACGTTCAGGTTTGTTGAATTTTTCTCTCATTTTTGTTCCATTCCTATCAAATTGCAAAATAAAACTTGTTTTACTTAGAAACAAAAGCCTGCGGCTTCAGCGTTCCTATTTACGTAATTACAAATATATTCCCGAGAAATACATCTTATATTGTTATTTTTTGTAATAAAATCCCAACAATAATGAACCAAAAACGTAATCCGAGCCGAAAAGATCTGTTGTCCTGGAGACGGATTTTCATGCAAGTTATCATTCGTATAGAAAAAGTTGCCATCATTAAAAGTTTGATCCTGAGAGGATCAAGTCTCGTCACAAAACTGGATCAGCGGCGTCAAGTTTTAATAAATTTCATCCAATATTAAAAAAAATATTGCTCGAATGTATTTATTCTTCTGTTTCAGAAGTGGAATGTTAAAAACACGTCAAAAATCAAAAGCGACCTAAAACGTGACTAAAAAGATATTTTTACCCAATCCAAAGCAAGACGAATGTTTCCCACCTCTGAAATATGCGACACGTAATCCAACGGTTTCATCACGCCCCCGACTCACGACCATATTTTTGATGTTAATAACGTGTGAGCATTACTCATGAAGGCAATTTCCAGAAGTGAGCCAAATTCGTTCCAAACGTACTGAGGTTGCCATAATGAAATGTCAATAGATCATAAATAAATGACTCGTCGTGTAAATCGTTCTTGCAGGGTATATCCCTACTTCCCTACTAATATTATAAATGCGAAAGTAACTCTGTCTGTCTGTTACGCTTTCACGCCTAAACCATTGAACCGATTTTGATGAAATTTGGTATGAAGAAAGAACTAAGCTTAGGAAAGGACATAGGGTACTTTTTACCGCGGGAAAACTTCTCATTCCCACGGGAAACCGACTTCCACGCGAACGGAGTCGCGGGCGGCCACTAGTAAGGTAATAAAATAATTTCGATATAAATGTATACTAAATTTAATTAGTTTTGCTTTTATGCTAATAATTTCTTCACATATGAGCCATGGGTTAATTCCTAATATGGTCAAATTAATATTTCAGTTTTTTATTTTTAACCTTTTCTTGTTTAATTATAACTCTCGTGGACTTACACCTGAGTTAAAATTTTGTAATGATGAAATTTTTTCATTTTTGTATCTCCGCACAAAACAAAATTGAACACGTAGAGTTATCGAGTAGTTCGCATTCACACCGTAGCTATAGAAATTGTCTGTGTCTTAAGCGAAATAAACCTGTGGAATGGGATTTTATTTTTATTTGAACTGATTTATAGCAATTTGCCTGACAGGAGTAAAATACGAATACATAAGGTTTATTATGTTAAAGGTTACGCAGCATATCGACTTTGCCAACTTCGAGTCGGTTTTTAAAACAAAAACCTATTTCTTATTTTTGAACTGGTTATAACAGTTTTAACATGCACATGATTTATAACTCTCTGTAACAATTGGCTAATTTCAACAATGACATACTTAATTTTCTGAGGCTTCCTACAGACCATGTGTTCTCAGACAAAGTTAGAGATTTCGTCGCTGCCTTTCACTTTGTGATCCGCTCTCAAAGGGCAGGTAACTATTGGTAACGTATAGCCTTTGTATAGCGTCCTATCTGTCTGCGTGCTAAACTCGTGATCTTGCAATTTTAGTGGAAAATAAACGATTTCGTATAGCAACGGAGACGAACGAAATAACGTTGAAGAATGCTTTCATACAATTTAAACATAAGTAAAGAAACGTTAACTCTTTTTATAAATAGGTTAGACATTTTTTGATTTAATAGAGTTCTTAGAAACAGATTTAAACAGTTCTGTCAGCGAAGTAATAAAGGGTTTTGTATTGTATCTCAAGGACCTGAAAGTCAAACACCGGCTTAGCCTCAGCGTAGGTTATTAGCTGTTACCGTTGAACTGAACCCCCCGTTCAAGTTTTCTAATATCTCCGATATTATTCGTTTTCTTGCGGTCTATGCAAATCCTCCACCAAGTCGCGACAAGCTTCATTATAAACAAATAAACTTTTGTTTACTTTTGAACCACCCTCGCCAGACGTTTTGACTTAATTATTCTACTTTTAGAAGACTTATTGTATTTTTGGCGGGTACTTTAGTAATATTGTCGCCGCTGTGCTGCCTTTTGTCTTTCTTTATGTTAAGAATTAATGTTAATTTATTTAGTTTATTCTGAATGAGTTAACGTTAACAAGTTATGGCCTAGTGTCATGAAAATACATTATCTACGTAGAAGTACATATACCTATGACTGAACCTGTTAAAAGGTTGTTTATCCGTTTACGGAAGTTAAACCAAAAGTCAAGTTAACCGTGTTTCTAATCATCCCGATTTTCCCTGTTTTGGGTTCGGATGAAAATGTAACGAGGACTCGGGGCAATAAATATTTTCCGGCCGACATCGTCGCAGGCGCGGCACCACGCTACATTAAATAATATCTCGATATCCAAGCCAGTTTCCTACTTCCCGCTAAGCTTATTTGAGACTACCCTACACGCAAACACTCCGCGAAAATAGATTGAATTTGCATTTTAGGGTTATAAGATAGGGCAATAACACATTTGCGAGTTTTGTACACGATATTTGCAAAATGGAATTTCACTGCGTATTGGAATTAGGATTATGTTTGTTTGTACTCTTTTAGTTTGAGGAAAATAGTCATAAGGATAAAATCGAATCACTTTGATTTTGTCGTATCAAGAAATAAAATAGAGGGAACAATGGATATTGTTTAAGTAGTTACGCAAAAAATATAAACAAGTACCTTCCTTAGCAATTTAATTTGTAGATAAATGTAATTTTGTAAATTATTACCCGCAACGAAAAGCCTATAACGTCGTCACTCACACACCCTTGTTTCCAGTAAATTGTCAAACGACACAAATTAAAAATTAATTACATTTTCAAGTGTTACAAGTCATTTTCGTCATGATAGCGAAAATTGCTTTCACTTATTAAAATTATTATTAATTTAGTTGTCACGATGATATACGTGGGACGGTCACGACAGAAATTAAAATAATTTCAGGCCTAATGGCTAAATCCCTCGGTGTTTCATTAAAATAATAATGTTAAGGTATTACTATTATTTTGGTTATGAATTTGTTGAAAGGCAAACACAAGCAAATGTTGCGCTGAAATTAGTAAACAGGTTTAGGAACTTTACTGAATAAATTATAATTTTGTGTTATGTAATTAATTTGAATAATTCATTTTATATGGTTGCAATAATTTATGATCTATATTAGCGCTCCGCGTTTTACGTAATGTGATATTTAGTAAAACTAAACTTGTAATACTTCTGATTACAGTCTGCTTGAGACCCAAATTACATAACAAATAATGTTGGGGGAATCTACCGTAATTTTTTTAATTAATTAACAAACATATTTGATACTAACATTTGTACAAAAATGTTTTTTCCTGAACCAAAACAATGCGTGCACTCAGTTTGAATTAAGCATTTTTGTATCCAACAATTCGAGCTTGTAATGTACAAAGAGAAACAACAAATTCCGGCAATAAGAATGTGCCAATTTAAATTCGAACCTCTTTAGTCCGGAAAATTGTACCTCCTTTCTTACACTGTTCTGTATGTCTAATGCCGCTTTTCCTTGATGTGCTAATGTATTCTTGTTACTACCCAAACTCAACATATTGATTTCAATGAGGGCTACGTGCCCTGAACCTCAAGTACGAGCCAATTCTTAATTTACGAAAATAGACAGGTCCCTCGGCTTTCTTTCCCTTAAGTTATTGATGTAGATGGCTAAAAGAGTTCTGAACTGAAAGTTCAAGATAATAAAGTGAGTTTGGACCGAGTTGGCTGTTAACGGCGGAAATTTAAAATTCATGATTTCCTTCAATGAGCCCTCGTGACGTGTAGTGATGAAGGCAATTTATTTTTGGAAAGAGATGGGAATAGGATATATAAAATTATTTTTTTACTCGTGGCCGCCCGCGACTCGTCGGTTCCCCATGGCAAAGAGAAGTTTTGTCCCAGTAAAAAGTACCCTATATGTTATTCTGATATATAACCTCTATTACTGTAAAGTTTCATCCAAATCTGTCCAGTTTTATATTTAATGTTGCTGGTTTTAGTAACATCGATACCTAGAAAACTAAACATGTTTGTTGGTGATTAAAAACTGCCGACCTACTTTATTGAAAATGATTAATTGAAATGTAAATTAACTCCTTAACATTTGGAATTCTCCCGACATGTGAGAACCACGAAATGATTCCCCCTAATTTTAAACTTTGATAAATTCCCACCTTTCTTAGTAGTCTTTCACTCCACACTCCTGAATTATTCATGTTTCAGTAAATATCTGTGAAATGGAATATTGTAGGTGAAAATGATAGAAAATAGAGAAGAACCATCGCCCGCTTCGTGTCTATAAAATTGAATTTTCATCATTTTAAACTGCTTGAAAGTCGGCGTCTATTATTTTGAAATATTGACTTGTTTATTTCTTATTTCCGATGGTTTTCTTAGGATCTGTTTATTTTGGTCGAGTTCGAATTGGTGTTGAGTAAACTAAACAACTGTACAAGTTTTTGTAGGAAAATCCATGGAAACCTTTGTAAGTAAGTTTTCTTTATTGTGACCAAAGTTGTGTGTCACAACTTTTACAAGTTTAATGAGAACAAACATAGGAAGGATTTGGTCGAGCACGTGGGGAGAATGAGGCAACATGACGCACTTGATGAGGGCCGCGTGACGTCATCAATCTTATGGGGAAGACGGGCACAAGAGGACTCTTAATACTAAACTTTTGTTACACTTTCCGTGATGAATTGGCCCAATTGTTAGCCGTGGACGCGCCCGTAAATAATTTGAGTGGGCGCTGCCTGCTGAAAAATTGCTTTATACAGGTCACAGACACTCTATTGTCCCTGTTTTCATTTAGCTTCAAAGGGTTAATTAACACCGTAACAGTAAAGAATAAAATAAAGTGAGAGAAAATCCTAGTAGTCTATTTCAATGATTTAGAAGTTTAATTTCCTCTGCGTTCGAATGGAACCAGTTGCAGTCGTCGTAGAAGTTTGCGATTGGGGAAATTGGTTGGCAACGATCAAACTATATTGTCGGAGGTTTACAATGTCTTGTGCGAGTAACGGCAACAATGTTCGAGGCTGGCTGCAACCTGATTGGTCCGTTTAAACTGTTCGACATTAAATTAAAAGGTTGCATGCTGTAAACGATTTCATGAGTTCACAATTTAGCTTGCTGTTTGTTGTGAGCTCAGCATATTTTGTGTTGAAATGTAATTTTAGTACCTTTATTTTGTATTTACGTTCAGTGTTAGAACATCAAAATTTCGTCAAAAAAAAGATTTATTTATTCAAAATAATGCTTTTAACACAATTTTCCTTAAAAAACATGAAAGGAAATAAACTCATTTAAAGGAAAAACAAATCAAAGTAACTTACTTACTCCATTTTAATTAATTCACATTGGAGTCAAAATAATGACAAGATGTTTCGAACCTAGAAAGATAATTTAGCTCATTTAATCCCGTGTACATTATATATAACAGTTTATTCCTTCAGTACGTTATTGGGATTTCACAAACGCTGAGTAAATACCTAAACACAGACGTATACCGGCGTTAATAAGCTCGCAGAATTTAGAGCGTAATCTTCACCCCACACTCCCCTCTGAAGATGCCTCTTAACGTTTGTCTTAGCGTGATTTCAGCCAAATGAGCGGCGGGCTTTCGACTTAGAGCTTTGGAAGGAATACCTTAGCTTTGTGTCTACTTGACGACAAAGGGAGATGATATTACTCGATCTTCGACGTACGGTTATTGTAGACGCCTCCGCGTTTACGATATTGTAGTCTAGGAGACGGCGTTTTCTTTTGATTGAAGGTTTGTTAAGCTTTCCTTGGGGTTGTAATCATGGATGATCTAATTTTTACCTTTATCTTTAAATTATATGTTTTCCATACTGTGCTAAAACATAGTCTGTTTGTACATATATGTTATATATTTTAAGAATAACGTTCAAGACACATATTTTGAATTTTTTTATCAATATCCTTTTACATAAAAACTCTCATTGTTTGTTTTCGATTCGAATCTCGCAATACCTAATTGTTTTGCAGTGAGTATTAAGGCGTGGAGGTGTAAATATCTCGACGGCTCCATATTTATTGTTGTGAGAATATTAATTAATCGGAACTACCCCGCTTTTGTTCGCAGCTTGTGGGCAAACGTTAATTAAGACTTGTTTGTGGGAATGCGAACAGAACATCAAAAATGCATAATTAAGAACCTTTTCTGTACAGGATAATATATTTGAATATTCATAGTTGCGACTTGCAACCTTTTTTATTAAAATTTGATTCCACTTTCGATTTGCCAACGATCGAGTGCGAGTGAGCTGTGTTGGAGTAGAAATTGAATAGGCTGATGTATTTCCACTAGTACTCTGGGCAGGTGTTGTCTAAAATTGTGACATGGTTTTTTCATTTTTCCGGTTGAGGCTGGATGTGACAGGGTTTAGCAGTGGAGAGCGTTTGTTAGGGTGGCGTTGTTAGCGCTAATTACTGGCGCTGGTCTAATAGACGACTGTCAACGATAAAACTGCGGGAAATACGGCTAAGGTATTTCGGTAAATATACAGTTGACATTTTTAATTTATGTAACAAATTACGGAACAAAAAAGATACTAAAAGTTAATTTTATGTTCACTGATATCTTAACTTTATAACACTAAACAAAACACCGCGGTTCATATGGTTTATTCTATTGTGAAACATAAAAAGTGGGAGTAAGACCTTGCAAAGTATTCTTAAATATTGCTATTTTTATATTAAATTTAGGTTTCGAAGGTATCTATCTAACATCAACAGAGTTGAGTTTATTATTATTTAATAGAAAGTGCTTAACTATTTTTTCACAAATTTATTCAATAATTCATATAAATTACGTTAACGTTTGTACACAAATAATATGTTACGTTAAAGTTTAAATATTTCCGACATTAATATTAGAATGGAATCTACACGGTAGATAAATATATTTTTACTGCTAAAGCTGCCTAAACCAGCTTACCCTTGCGAATGTAAGTTGAAAGTCCAATAACTTAAACATATTAATGCTACACAAATAGAAATAGCCGTTAGGTAGGATTACTTATCATATAAAATACGAAACCATTGTGTTGTGTTTTTATTTATGGCTACTAAAGTATTGTAAAAATATGTTATTTTAAATATACAAACTATTTTCACTAGTATTTGATCTATAAGCTTCTTGTTAAGTCCGTCATATTATACAGTAAAATCATTTTGAAATAACTTGATCACTGAAGCTTATGTTAGTTGTTAAACTTTTATTTTCATAGCTATTCAATGTAACTTAATTATGGCTTTAATTTAATCGGTCGTTGCATGACTATAGTACGGTACTTACATATTCTTTATCCGAACACATACATACAGAAATACATACACATACACATCATATACATACACAGGAAAATTTGAAAACACACATAACAATAATGCGATGCAATTTATGAGAAAACAAATGAATGTTGCATCTTTCGTCGTATGTCGCGCCCTCGGCGGACAGTTTTAGGTATAGAAATTGTAAAGCTGGGAACACAAGTATTGTGTTTTAATACAAAGATCCGCAGTTTTTTTTAAATATTTTTTTTAGCAAAACCAATATGTATTTTAATAAAATAAAGATTTAATAATATGAAAACAGCGGATGTTTCTTTTCGACATAGTCAATTATAATATTAACAGATGCTAACAAGAAAATGAGAATCGTCTTGGCTTAAATTAACAAATAAGTAATAAACTTTAAGAAAAAGTTGTAAGATTGTTATGTTAATTAATCAGATCAGTTTTTTGGAATTGACCCGCTTATATCATAACAAAAATTACTAATCCTAGGAGTAATTTTATTTAGCATTTAAATTTCTACCTGAATATTCGTTTATTAATAACTATTCAGATACCCATTTATGAGATTAATCTGTGTGTCCTCACCCTACGTTAAGTGAGGGAACACAATTTGCGTGATGTAGCGTCACACGGCACAATACGCTCAGACAATACGACAATACGGCGCTCCACACTACGCTACTCGCTACGCTCCGGTCTAATCAAGCTATCATTGAATGCGGTTCATTCAATCTGTTTGCCAGTGCAATTTGGACACGAAATTGAATACAAAACATTATTGGTAAATAAAATATGAGTAATTTTGTAGAATACATCTACGCTATGCTACGATAGTGCTACGAGTTTTTCTAAGAGACTGAAAACTCGTTTTTAATCATTGATCATATTATTTTTTCTATTTTACAGTTTTCAGCTGTAAGTAAAGTTGAATGCAGCCTTTTCGCACTTCAAAGGGAACGTAATCCACTCTGAAGCGAGTAACGAATGAGAGTTGACGTTAACAAAATAGAAATAGCAAAAGTAAGACGTCATATTAGAGTAGAACACGGATTGCGCCAGGGGAGTCGGGCAGGCGCTTGGGCTTTGTAAATGAGTTACATAAACTTTAATACACCCGTCATATGCACAACTAGGAATAAAATATACAAGAATAAGTTATACGGCACTGAACTTGATAGTTGTTGAAATTCAACCAGGTGATTGATAGCGGAACTGTTTTTTTCTGTATTTAGGTCATGAGAAAATTTCTGTAAAAACTTAAAACCTTTTCTGTTAAATCCAACTAATATTTAAAATGCGAAAGTTTGTGAGTGCATGTGTTTTTGACACTTTCACGGAAAAAATACTAAATGCATCGTGTGATTAAAATACCTGGTTATTTAAATAATATTTTTATATTTTAAAAAACTTTAAAGAAATACACCTGAATTTCAAAATAGATCCCACTTATACCGTATTCACAAAATCCCGTAATATCAGACTACATTCTTCGCCGACGACCCTTCGTTAAATCTCCCACAGATTCCGATGAGCGTCCAATTACCGGGTGTTTCTTTTTGCTGGTATCTTCCCTACACCAGCTCGTAGATATTCTGTATAACTACATTAATCCCGGGCATTTCCAATATCTGAATATTTTTACAGCTTGCAACGGATTTCATTCGATACTAAGCAATATGCTATAGGACTTACGTGACCTAAAATCCTCATTAATGATATTTTTAACTCCGAATTTTAAGACCGGGCTTTAATGAACTTTTTCACGTGAAATATCGGTGTTCTGTTTCATTTTAAGTGTTAAGCTACAAATCCAGCTATTACCGCGGCTATAAAGCGGGGATTATGTATTTTTAATCTCGTAAACGAAAATCTCATTAGAATTTAATTTCAAACGATGCCGACGTAATGAGATGGCGTGAACTGTACGGTGGGTATCTACGTGTCTCTGTTTATAGGAAATGGAGTTAATGAAGGCTGTAGCGGCAAGTTCTAGTGACAGGTGAGGCTCAGGCACGATTTCCGCTTTCAATTTCCAAAGAGCAATATACAGACACGAGATCAAAGAGATCTAGATGTGAGTGCATTGTGAAAGCTGGGAAATTTTGCATGACATGCAAGTTATTCACAGTTTGTAGTGCACAGTGTTTATTTGAATGCATGTCTCAAACTATTTCTTTAAAGTTGGGAAGGGTAACAAAACAAATATAGTGGTTTTAAAATATTCGATCATATTAAATAATAACTTCAATATTTTTTGCAATAAAAGTCATTACTGATGACAATGATTAATTCAGACAATTTCGTTACAAATAATTTCCAGCTGATCTTCAAAACATTTCTAACATTTTCATTATTTACTTTAAAACTATTGTCGACTGTAACCAAATCTATAACAACTTCTCCGTCGGCAGACAGAAATTTATTAAATAAATCTTAATTCCGACTCCAGCAAAATATTTGAGCTAAGTTGGTGCTCGAATGCTTGCCGTTTTATCTTAGGTTTCATTTTGTAACTTTGATGTTCCGAATTTCCCGTCTTATATTTCCCAAAAGCTTACAAAGTTTCATTTAACGTTTGTGAGAAGCGTATAAACTGTGCGCTTCACTTAATTGATTAAATGGAAGAACTGCGACAGTATTATACGGGAAGGAAAATGATATAAAGAAAATATACTTAGATACGTGATATATGTGATATAACTGGATGATAGAAAATATCTGAAATGGTATTTGTTTTTTTATGTCAATAATAAGTATAAATAAGGATAAAAAAATATATTTTTATCCGAAATGTGAGTTAAATGTAGGTATTTCTGAAAATCTGACAAAAGCACATTGTTGTTAAAAGCCAAACATTTAGTAGGTAGTGTGTTTCAAGCACTTTTAAGATAATGCATCCACTCAGGTGTTAGTGTCCATTTTCAAGTTTTTCTAAACAATTAAGCAGCGTCAACCGTTTAGTCTAGTCTAGCTAATATCACTAAAACAATAGGAGCTGCTATTCCCACGAACGGTAGAATGAGAAAAGCTGATAGAACCACCGCTTCTCTATGATAGCCAGTGTTATCTCTTTCATAATCTAAATCGGCCATTGCACTAGCGAAGAGAAATAAAAGAAAATTAATTTTGTATGATCACGAGTCGGAAATGGTTCTGTTCAACGGTGCCCATGGAAAGGGATCGTTAGAGAAAGTCTAGATAACAATGGATCTAAATGACACTGATAAAAACATATGTAAAACCAAAATTTTACACGTTAAAGTAAGGTTGTTTGGCATCCGAAAGTTACCTATACTTTCCTAAGAAACAACACTAGTTTAGGTATTTTTTGAGCAGTAAATATATATATATAAATTTTTGAATAAAACCACCGTTTCGGTCATTAAAACATAACTTTTGTATATATTTTTGTGAAATATGGTCCTCAATGGCCATCACGAGTAATTAAACCGTCGATGTATGGTTTTTAATTAAGATAAAACCGTGTGCTATACATTCACGCTGAAAAGTCTACGTTATGTTTGTCGCAGAACGCATTGTGTCAAATCTATGTTAATGTAGGCACATTTTTGTTGTTTTGCAATCTACAGTCAACAAAATAATTTCGACGTATATACGTGATGATATAAAAGCGCATTTAGAAAAAAACCGATACGATAATGATGGCGAAATAAGTTTTAAACCGATTCATTTCATGATGCACATTGTTAAATGTTTATAACAAACGGAATACTATGTTCAACCATGCTCAGTTTCCAGGTCTGTAATTTAAAGTTTAAGAAGACTTTGATTTTGATTTCAAATCAACTCTTACAGATTATTATACAATTAATACAAAAGGGATTATTATGTAGGCACATTAATCCTCCGTTTATGTAATTCATAATAATATAACTCCCACCTACTCATTAATGTTCGAAAGCAATAATCATTCGTCTGAGAAAAACAATATGAAGGATTGTTTGTCCCGTGACAATATGATGAAACATTGTGTCGACAATCCCGACATTATTACATATATGTCTGACATGGTGGTTGGGCCCATACGACGTATTATGAGACCTAATTCAATTTGCGAGTCAGTACTTTGTGACAGAAATCGTGCGCAATCCACGTAAACAAAACTATCAACGATATTGGATTAAAGGTTGGGAACTTTACCGTTTTTTGTGAATCGTCTGGAAATAGAGAGTTTTTCTGTTATCTTTGTATAACTCTTACAAAAATTGAGTTATATTTACCGTTATAACTGAATCTTTTGTATGACAAATCGCAAAAATGTTTAAACACTACATGTATCCAAAATGTGTATATACTAGACTAACGTTACATATGTTCTAAATAAATCAGTTTCTGGAATATCTGAGTATCGCATAGCAAGAGGCTTTCCACTATACCTGCATATCTCTGATTTGCATATCTGGTGTTAAGTTGCCAAATGTAGAGGATTGATCCGATGCTTAAGTGGAGTCGCTCAGTAGATCCAGTTAGTCAAAGATTCGAATAGTAATAGAATAGATATGTGACTATATGTGTTTGAACTGGTGTCGTATGCAAATATCTACATTATGACTAATAAGAGAATATATGAAGATTGGGACAGAGAGAGAGTAGGTATGAGAGTATCCAGATGATTTGTAAAATGGTCAAAGTAATTGTTTTTTACGAAGCTCTAGCAGCTCAATTCTATTATATTTGGTAATATTGAAAATATTGCCCATACAATCTTGCCATACAAATAAAGTTAAAATACAGTTATTTAGTACAGGAATTATGGCGTGAAGCTTAATTCAATTTAAAAAGGAAATTTATAGCTTTTATTAAACATTTTTATGAATACAATGACGACAGCAAAGTGTCTTGTGTCTTATACAACGTTTACTTTTTTTAAACTTTTTTATTTTATACAACTAATTGGCTTTTGCTAAAACAAATTTAGACTTAACTGAGTTGACTGTCAAAATCGAAATACGTTCATGCCTGAAATACTCATGAAGTCCTCATCATCAATCCGAAATGAATAATATTAATATTTCGATATAACTTCACGTTTTCCTTTGTCACGGCATTGCCCGTAGGTAGGACTATGAAATAGACATCACAGGATCCAGGCCGCCCCCTGCCGACCAAGGACAAAAGGTGCCGCCCCCACGAGCCGCCCCCGTCATAATAGCACCAGAATTGAGTTCAATTATTATCAGGTTAAACAGGATACGACAGGCTTTGTACACTTGATACTGTTGTGGATGTGTGGAATTGCAGCCTTTTTTGTCCGGGTAAATATTGTTTGGGACGACGATAGTCGGATTATTTCTGTAGTGGTGTTTTTGGGACAAAAATGGCGGTGGTTTTTCGGCGTAGAAGTTTTGACTTTTTTCCTTATAAAAGATTTATCCGAATTTTCTACAACTGATAATCAATAGGATTGATTAAAGTGGATGGCTGAACGATGTTTTCGTTGAACGATAACAATTTCTACAAACGTACTATATTATAGACTTAAAGTAGCCTTTGACTCTTTTGCAGCGAGTATTTCAACTTCTAATACTATTTCAGGATTAAATAGTTTCAGTAAAAGCTGCAGCTTATGGGAAATTACAGGAGTCAGGTTTCTGTAGTTAGGAATTCGAGCTAAGCTTAAACCCAAGTATTCTAGTAAAATTTAAATTTGGTTTCAATTTGCATACTTAGGACCGCTTGAATAAAGTTTCGCACAAATTGTTTAATTTCTAAGAAATTGAATAACAATAAATTATAAAGATTTTATTCTATTGGAGATTCTTTAAAAACATACGAGAATAAAAAACTTAAGTTTGAAAAGTGATTGATTTGTTTGAAAGCTCCGATGTTACAGACCAACTGAAACAAATGATCTTGATAACCAGCACGACACCCAATAAGTAGGTAAGTACATAATATTGAATGATTAAAATATTTAACTAACATAAAGTAACAAGTAATAAATGTCGATTAACTAAAATATATTATAATATCAAGTAGATGTAGGATTGAATTCGATATTGGTGTGTAAGTAGCCGTGAATAATTCGGTGCGATATGTGCTCACAGTGCTCCATATATCTCTTTTGGATTCGATGTCCACTTTACAGACCTGAGTTATTGCTACTACTATTGAAAGGTTAAACGGTAAGTACCTTTATGCAGTTTTAGTAAGAGGATATTTAAAATGATTTTTTTTCTATACCCGTATTTTTTAAAATAAAAAAATGGTGCTTTGGTTATAGTTTCTGAACACTCAACAGTTAACTTTTAAAACTGATCATTTTCCGCTTTTCTTCTTTTAAGCTTTTAGATATAAAAGCTAGGTAATATTCCTTTTACTGAAGTATTTATTATTTATTTTAGCTATCCAATTAGTTTATCCAATAAATTATATAATTAATAAATAGCATAAGCCATCATAGATGGCGCCACACGGTAGCTGTAGTCATTTATTAAAAACATAACCAATTAATACAGTAACCAATTAATCAGACGCAACAAATTATAACAAAAATCCAAAAGCTATCCAGATTTAAACCACAGAAGGTTAAAATACAGGCCGTTTCATAAAACTTTTTCTATGAAAGAGCGACATCAAAATAAAATAGACATTTTATAAAAGAAAGAATGAAGCGAAGGCGACAAAGTTCGTGCTCAAAGTTGTGTGTATTTCATAATCTAACTAATACACGTTCAACCAAGTTACGAGAATTTTTAAAACCACTCTCAGAAAAGCAGTTTAATGGTAAACTTGGTCGTTGAACCTGTCGATACAGAAAAGATACGTAACTGGTAAAAGTACACCGGAAGTCACGTCCTACGTTATAAGGAAAGAATTTTGCAATTCAAACAAGTGAGGAAACTTCCGGTCTCCGAGTTTTAATTGCAATTTATTACATCTATATTTTTCCTTCATAGCGATTTTCATATTTTCAGTGCAACTAAAATAAAAGGAAATATGCGAGTAATAAAGATTATTCTTACAGGGAAAATTTTACACGTAGAATTTTGTGCAGTTATCTATTTATTTATGCAGAGATTTATTAGATTAGATTCAATATATTTTGCCCATAGTATTGACCGCATCAAGATTGATCAGACGAAGTAATTAATTGCTTACTAACTAACTATTACTTGCTTTAAAAGAACAGCATAATATTTATAAGCTTGCCAAACAAAAAGTAAAAAAACCAAGCTATCCCAGTGAGCTATCCAAGTAAAAATACCACGTAAATGCTTTGACTAGATAAGGTTCTGTTTCAAAAGCAATTTCAAAACAACTCTTTTGGCGTATTTTTAGTATCGATACCTAAAAAAATCAAACAGCAGTTTTTACCGGCGTGTACCGGTTCACTTCCTTGTTATATTTATTCAGGCACGCTCACTACGGCTCGCTGATAACGGTGTTTCGATACTTACAGCCTTTTTGGTATTCTTACAGACCGTTCTTATCAGGAAAATAGGTATTTTGGTGTTTGAAACCAAAACCTATTAGTGGTGTCTGGAGCGTTGTCATAAAAATGCGTTCGGTTTTTTTTTTACAAAAAACGTATTTTTATAACAATAAAGAATTAAAATACTTTATGACATGAAAGGAACTCTAAACCAGTTATGAGTGTTATGACGTTTTTTATGATAATAAGCAGGTTACATTCTTTATAATTGATTTAAAAACAACTTTACCTTTACCTCAAGTTCAAAGCTTGTCCTTAATAAGGCTAACGAGCAATTGAACTTAAAAATACTTCACAAACAATCCGCTTTTTGGTACAATTTCCGTAAATATCACCAACGTTATACTTTCCCAAAGATAATTTGCAACTAAATAAAACACACGGGTTATGAACTTAATGAAAGAAATTAAGGGGTTACGATAACGGCCCTTATTACTCTTACAAACCTTTTCACGTTCTCCAAAGCATCCTAGAGATCAAAGCTCACCGTTATATTAATTCTACCCCCTCTTTGTTCATACAAAGAGAATACTCGTCTTTTTCACGACATAAATATGTTTATTTCCAACGCTAATTTAATTTCTTTGATGTTTGTATGAGAGACCATTGAAGCAAAAACGAAAATGGTATCTCTCGTTCGTTAATGTGAATTAAAAACGAAAATGGCGAATGTGCATTGAAAATAAAATGGTGCAGCCAAAGAGCTGGTTAGTTGCAATTAGGTAAGGCACACTTGGTTTTACCCGGGTTCAGTTTAGTATCAAAGTATTTTCGCTTGACTGCTGCAAAGCCACAAGTGGGATGTGTGTATTTTGTTCGCCTTTTTAGCTCTAGTGAAAGCCTTAAAGTTTATGTAAAAAGAAAATGAAACAGTCCCGAACGTGCAGAGATTTAAACTGTTGAAAACTCTTGATTTATTTTTGAATATAAAATATTTGATTTAATTTATTAACTATGTTTCGATTATATTAATTTAATTACTAAAAATACTCTGCTTATTAAAAGAAAAAGCACTCTACTTCTCAATATTTTATTATAAATTGTGTGGGAGCGTTTCTCACAAAAGCAAAAGTTAGTTAATTAACAGGAATCAATTATTAAGTCAGGATAAGAATTCCGTAGATCAAAAGGAAATTTGTTCTCTTATAGGATCACTCCCATGTCTGTCTGTCTGTCAAGCTTGTATCTCTTAAACGGGTGCTAAAATAAAATTTAAGTTTATATGAAATTCTCATCTTTGTAGCTCAATAAAAGCTAAACTTAATTAATATTTATTATTTTGTTTTTTTATGGATTCCGTATGACAAAATGAAAAAGCAACCTTCTCAGAAATAACACTTGATTGGTATTTAGTTTAAATCAATAATGAAAAACTCGAGTTGATAATCTATTAAAAAATATATATATACAAATCTTTAAAAAAAAACATTTGCAATACTTTCATGAAAAATAAATCCGTAAGTCAGGCGGCGATGTCTTGTGCCTGGCCGAATTTATTTTCTTATGTCACTTTTTAAATTAAACAGTAATTATCGTTAATTTTTATTGTATAAATAAACCATCCAGTATCATTCGCTCTACGCTGGGTGCATTAGCAAGTATTAGTTGTGAACTATTTGCCGTTCCAAAGCCTAAGTCCGTGTGAATCCATCCATTATGAGGTCCCATTAATGCCCCTCTATTATTTATGTACACTATGGTCCCACAGTTTCCTAAACCCTACTAACGCTAATGTTGGCCTTGCATTAATTATTAACAACATTATTTTCCAGCTTTGAGTGTTCTACGTCTGTGTTAAGCCGAAATTTAATTTACGAAATTAGTTTTATGCGGGTACTTGTAGGTAGTTAGAAACCAAAGTTGTGACAAAGGTCAGAGTGTCTCTTTAGGTGGGTAGTAATTTTGTAAAGTCCCCTTGGAGCATAACTAACAGATTAGTTATATTGAGTAATTAGTATGAGCACTTACTTAAGTCTAGTCTAGTGCCCAATTCGCAGAAGTTCATTAACTTAATTAGACGTCTTCTTTTTTGTTTTTGTGTCTATTTTCGGCCAGTTGTTTTTTGTTATTTTACCTACGTCTAGTTTCTAATTTATCAAAGTCTGCTTAGAGTTTCGTCTTAGTGGAGCGGCGGCAGTGGGAAGCCGTATGTTACGGTAAATGGAGTGTTCCAGCTAAATGTAGCCATTTGATTAACTGACTGATGGACTCACTCAGCCTATCAAACACTGACTGCTTCGATGCAAAGTGAATAATTATTGTTTTCCATTAGGTGCTTGAACGTTTTATTATTAGTAAATGGTGCTTTTCTGGTTAATTGAAAGATACTTCACATTACGATAGTAATTTGAATTAAAATTAATGAACTGAAAAAGGTAAAAAAACTGTTATTTTAAATTCATTTATATAATATCTATATTTGTATATACACTATAAGTAGCACTGAGTAGAGTTTACTATTATTAATGATTAGTTGTCTAACATGATCCCCGAAGTTAAGACGTCTAATCCGACAAGCTTAAATGTCGAACTAACTATAAGAAAAGCTTATACGAAGAAACCATTTCCGGAAAATACCTTCCTCATTTCTTTAATATTTTACTGATTCTGATATGTATCATATCTGAAAATAAAATAATCCTGATATAATTTTCATTCCCATTTTCACTTCGGCTATTAAAAAGAGTTTAATGAAATCTCCACATTAAGCTAGATACGATTGAAAATATTATCTCTGCATAATTTATCTAATCAGTTTGACTTCAAATTGGCAATACCAACGTAGTCCCTAGTTGCTGTAGTTAATAACTAGCTATTTCGCTAAATGACTGAAGCTACTCGAAGTGTTCGTTAGCTCCATTTCAATGCACAGTCACCCGTGAAATGTGTTCCGAGATACACTTTACAAGATGCTTGTACATTTTGTTAAGTAAATTAGGTAATTGGGAAATAATCTGGAAAAGTAGAGGCTTATGTAAGTGAGCGGGCGAGGGTTTGCTTTGCCCTAAATAGTTGGGACAAGAAATTACGATTGTGGCTGTTACCTAAAACTATAAAAAGTAAATTAAAATTAAGCTCACAATTCGGTTTTGATTTGAGGGACTTGAGTTTCGCAATTTATTGTGAGTTCAAAGTTTTATAATTTTGAATATTGTCAGATATTAAGTAAACTATAACTGATTCAATGTGTATGAAAAAAACTAATGTTAATACTTGTTTCCTGATATACTTCTTTGTATTGTAGGTAAAACCGATATTTGCGCAAACCACAAGTTTTCAAAATTATTTCTTCAGTGAACTTCAGTGTAATTAATTTAATCTTATCTAGATAAACATGCATTTATGTTTACGCAAAAAAAGCTTATTTTAATATTTGTGAAATAACAAAAATAATAAGTTTTTTTTCTTGATACACTTATTTGTATTGTAAAACCGACCTTTACGCAAACCGTTTTCCTTGGCTACACAGCAGTAAGTCGATAGTAGGGTGAAATGGCCGAAAGTGGGTGAAAGATCCCTCTTCTTCAACATAATCGGTTTGGCTTTATTGGCAGTAATAAATTTGGCCTTCCTGGCTGGGGCGGCCAACTGGTCTGTTTGTATTGATGATGCATAGCTCGGTTTAGGATACCAGATGAAGCTGATTGATGGCGCTTGGCTACATAATTTTATGATGGTGTATCGATGATTTTAATTCAATGGTAATGTTTTAATGTTTAAATAGGTGGATGTTTTGTTTTTTTCGTCAGTTATTTAGTCTGTTTACAAATTAATATCTAATAATGAAACATGAAACTTATGATTTTTTTAGTCCATCGGTTTTTTACATGTATTTTTGCATCTCCTATCTGATTAGGTACCAAATGGATTTCTCGAAAAGACGAGTGTAAAACTAGAAAAAATCAAAACACCATACTCTTTATGTCGCAAAGTTAATAGTTTTCTCAATAGTTTTATTTATAAACACACATCAACTACATTTTGCGACAAATCACTATTTGCTTATGTTACATCGAGGCGTATAATTGTGTACGTCACAGAAAATTAATTAGCTGGCAAGTATGCGTCGTTGAGACGAGACACAACAGTAGAATTTGCGTCAGCACGAATATTTCGACTTGTGTTCATAGCTTTGTTTTCCATTATCTAATTAACGTGTGGTTTGTATAAGCTTGTGAGTACAGTCAAAATTATAAAGTAAGTAATTAAAAAATATTCGCCAGCAGTTGTCTAGCGGAATTTTATTTACACTTCCACGGCTGCTAAGATTATTTTGTTCGAGCAGTGTAATGAATGTAAATTGCATTTAGATGGAGTAAGTAAGTTGCTTTAGTCCCGGGGCGTCTGGCAAGTTGGAGCCGAACAAAGGGCGGCTAAGAGCAAACAGGTTTCGGTAAGTTTCGGGAGCTAACGTCGCGCTGCAGTTATTAGCAGCTAGTTTTTCTTGTAGCAAGTATCTTCTTTTGGTTCCTTGAAAAAAACGGCAAATAGGTTTGGGATTTTTAAGGTTCATAACATGCAATGTGTGCCATTGGAGTGATTGACAGAAAATAAAAAATGTATTCAAGTGCTAGTCCCTCTTGAAATATAAAATTTCCCCTTTACTACAATAACTCACCCTCTGTCAATAAATGCAAGCTAGTAGGTACCTCCGCCATAAATTACTCCCCTCCATCCAAATAACAAAGAGGCGAAAGATCGCACCGTACCACCCACGGCAACAATTCAATTTTCGAACGAGTAGGATCCGCAAAGGCCTTTGCTAGACCAACCCTCCCCTACTCCTGAATTCCTGGTACCTGCCGCAAGATTATCTTACCTTCGTATATCTCGGTTTTGCGATTCCAATTATCAAAACCATTTTAAACAATATGAATATTCCCATTGTTTCGCTGATGTTACTTTTTGCGGTTGAATTAATTGTTTGTTTTGGGTTTTAATGAAAATAGAGGTTCACGGAGGGTATTGCAATAACAGCTTAATGGGTTTTTAGGTTACAAGTTTAAAAGCTATTATGTCCCTTTTTAGCTAAAGTATTTTTAATTTTCCACGTTATTTGTCTATATTTCAAGTAAGTATTTTATAATTCTTTTATCTCATTATTAAACGTTATCAAGGCGTCATAAATGACGATGAAAATGAAAGCGACTTATCCTCCTATATTACCTTAAGTAATAAACCCAACCTTCTTTGCATTTCCGTAATGGTCACTTCGATCCAATTTCCCCGGACACCAAAAAGAAAATCAATTAGTCCCACCGCTCAGCATTGGGTAAACTATTGACTCTGTCTAATTGAAACCAAACTGCAATGTACTAATTAAAACCAATACTGTGTATTTAAACCTACGTCAATAGAGGGTGTGTTACATTTCGAAGATCAAAGATGGCGTAATGGAGAGGGCCGGAAAGGGCCAAAGAAAAATGTTTCGTTGAAGCTTTTGGTGTACAAATACTTATTCATGTTGGTGATATATTGGCAATATTTATAATAATTTAAAAATGAGGAAAATCTTCTTGACAGCAACACACAAGGTGGAAATAATAACGTTCCTAACTCTGGAAAAATATCATACTTGATTGTTAAAAATACTAAAGTGGAATAACGATCATAATGATAAATCATGTCATGAATTTCTATATTTATCTATAAACATATCAATTACTAAAATAGAATATTAGATTCCAATCATTGTAAAGATATAATGTACCCTAATAATTAATAATTAACTTTAACTACTCTACAGTTTTGTAATGTCATTTAAATTAAATTTGCGGTTTCAATGACTTCCATTTAATCACATTTCATAAATAAAATTAAAGATTTTCATCATTTGCAACAGAATAACCTTGATTAGCTTTTATAAATCCCTTTTCCTTTATCCATCCTCATCAGAAGGTTATAGTTTAGTTACCCCATGATTTACCCCAACAAAGTAAAAACATTTGATTTCCTCTAATGAACGTGCAAACGACTTTGTTTTCCTTGTTTTCGACGTTATTGTAACAAAAAATAGTTTTATATCCATAATGAGTGTATATTTTTGTGAGATAAAAGTGATTGAAGTTAAACTCTGTCAATTTGTCGGATAAAACTGTTAAGGAGGGCCATTTGTGAGATTGATGGAACGACTTAGGGGAACAATGACTATAATAATGAGTAACTTTGGAATTAAATCTTCAGACTAGGCTAATCTTTATTTGCTTCATAAATTCTTACTTAGACACTTGCCTTAAAATAGGAGATCTGTAATGGATACGTTAGCAGTGACTTATTTAAGGACATTTAATTTAACTTGGTCCGGTTTTTCTCTTTGTTATTTAATGAAAATAGTTTTTGAAATGAACTTCTTCCATCAACCTTCAAACGGACCGTCAGTACTAAGGTCTGTTATAATAATCTCTGTTATATACTGAGATAAATAGCTATTGATATCGTAGTTATATAGGTTTAAACCATATTTGTTTATTGATACCGTTTACTGGCCGTAAGTAATCTGTTATCCAGCGTTGACATCGAAACGTAATGGCCACAACTTGTACAACTGTTTCCTTTGATATCAAACGTCGATATCAATAAATTCGCCAGCCAGAAACTGAGGAAATTAATAAACTTGTACACTGTCAACCACTAACTAGGGGAAGTTGGGGCAAAGCGGGGAGAGAGGTGTCAACTGGTTCCTGGCTCGGTCACTGCGGTTGCACCGAGCCGAATATTCCTATATTTCCCGGGAATAGGGTAGCGATCAGTTGAGAAAACGATCCCTGTGGCTTACCTTTATTCTAAATACAGAAATGTGTTTACGTTTAAGGCAATGTCTATCCCATGATTTCCACTAAAAATTTGGTTGTGATTTTGTTGAATAACTAGAGTTATAAAAAAGTTAATTGTTCCTATCAGAATTTGTTAAAACTGAGTGGTAACTCAGTTGAACGAACACAGCAAAAAAGATTTTACTAAGGTGATGAAAACTTTAGTTATAATACCTGCAAATTGTAACAAATATTGCAGTGGAACGGTCGTATTGTAATTTCGCTAACTGCCCGCCCCGCTGTACCCCACTCGACCCTACATCGGTAAAGGTATACATCCACTGCAGCCCGCAATTACCACGCACAAGCAACCGCGGCCGGACTGCGTGCTTTCCACTCGCCCGTGAAAAGGGAAAGCCGCTTTAATTTTCCCACTACTAACAATGCACTATGAGTACCTACAACGAAACACGAAACGCCGAGCAACGTTTCAAAATTGAAATAACCTCTTTAAAACATTTCCTCGTTCAATAAGCGGAGTTTAACTGAATCACGTTCCTTCCGACAACGTTATTTATTGTTCTGGAGTTTGTGTTGCCAGCCGGTTTGATGGAGTAATCCAGAGAGTTGTCTTGAAAGTTACGTGTTCTAACGTTGATGATCCGCCCTAAGGGTTAACTGAAAGTGGTGATGCACCGCCTCGCTGTCTAGTCGACTAGTTAGCATTGTTCACCAACTTCACAGGGCCAATGCAGGGCCAAGTAATTAACAATTCAAATAAACCTCATGGCTGCTCCGGAAAGGGAATTCTCTTCCACATGACCGCTTTGGTAAATTATTTATTACTGTTTGTCCTGTTTGAGAGACCGCTTTGTTTTCTCTGGCTATATTGCCTTGCTAATGTAAAAGGCTCGCGGTTATTACCAGTGTTTTACATAAAATAACCGTAACGATATGTTATTTTTTAATATGCAGCGTGTCGGTTTCCGTTTATCGATTTCAGACAAAGTAGTCGTTTAAAACAGGTAGTAAGTTGTTTGAGAAGCAACATTCTCTAGCTAAAACAATTTCGCGTCTGCGAGTCGTCAACGTGAAATAAATGAATAGCTCGCTACTAAACTTCAAAACACAATAAGCAAGTGTGCAGACATGAGAAAAGCTATACACTCCTCGAAGTGGTCGCTACAGAGTAGTCGAGCTGAGCGGTGCAGTCACGTCACAGCTTACGTCTGAAGAAGCGGTAAGAATTTCAATCACAGACGCCGGGGGCGCGTTGCGAGACAAATTGTAGACGACTGTGTTACGTACACAGTGTAGAAGACATTCTACTGCGATATGGGTATAGATTGCACGTTCGAAAATACGAATCATTTGTCAGGGAAACAAAGATGTTAGATATGTATGGCGCGTATTTTGTGACATATTGAGCTTATTTTCTGTCTGTTTGCATTTTATTGTAAAAGTTTTTGGAAATCATGATATTTTGTTTCATAAGATAATTTAACGATATACTTAATTGCGATGTCGCTTACTATGAAATTATATTTATAGAATTTTGAATAAAGATTTTAATCGTTATTAAATCAAAGCGATCCTTTTGCATTGTTAAAATTTATATTGAGTTCTCAACTTCAGTTTTGATTCAATCTTCTAGTGAAATTTATAGAATTTAAAGGGAGCCTTCATTCCAAATCGAAGTGTAAATGCGGCCATTAATCCTTTGATCTTTATCCCTCTGGGCAAAAACTCAATCGCAGAATTCCATTTGTGTAATGAGGTATTTCTTGTTGTGCCTTTTCAGAGGGATATCTTGAATTTGCTTACGTCAGTGATAACGAAATATATCAAAAAAACATAAAGATAGGCTGAAGGGTTCTTTAATCTCGAACCAGCGATAACTTTTTAAAGATTACACTTGTGTTCCACAATAGCAATCTCAGAGTAGCGTATGTCATGGCACGACGTATAATAATATATCGTCATGGCATATATAGATCTAGTATCGACGTCAATCTTTGTGCATTCAATTTAGTCTCTGTTGAAAAAGCTACTATACTGTTACGTAGACACTTTTCTATACATACATATTACAGTAACAAAATAACAACAAACTAAACACAGGTGCCGTGATAACAAACAGTAAAGACGTAGCTTGTTGAAACAGGGTAGGATTCGGTGATTATTGGACCGTACGAAGACATTAATAACAAAATCACATAACACAAGGCACCAACAAGCTCGTGAACAAGGAAGTTCCAGTAATATCGTTACACTA
Organism: Emmelina monodactyla; assembly: GCA_916618145.1. Lineage (NCBI taxonomy): Eukaryota > Metazoa > Arthropoda > Insecta > Lepidoptera > Pterophoridae > Emmelina > Emmelina monodactyla. The sequence goes on from OU745303.1 coordinate 6,477,510, forward strand.
CACGGATACAATAGGCGCGTTCACCCTAATATCGTTAGTAAGGTATACACGATGAAACGAGATCGCTGTAACGATATCAGCATAATTTGTTTGTCCTCAACCCTAGCGGATTATAGTCTTCAATTAATAGGATTGGGTATTGACTTCTATATTGTTCTATTGCCTTCTATTCGAAATAAGAATGTATGAACATTTGTATTCAATAAGGTTTAGAATCTGTCGTTATTTTTAGTGTTGGAAAAAAGGTGTATTGCTGTGAAGATGAAGCGATCTAGGCGAATGCCCGAACGGGTGTTCGAAGAACAAAATAAAATAACTATAGTTTTAAAGTTATAGATACTGGAAAAAGGAACGCGGGTCTTCGAGCCTATAGGGTTAATTGTGAAAAACCTATGTGCCTTACCTGCTTCAACAAATTTAATTTAGTTAATGTTTAATCATTTTTTTTCTCTAGTAGGTATCTTAATTTTAAGAAAGTTAAAATATATAGTTTCTTTTTTTGTTTCATTGTGTTGATAAAAACATCGATGTGGTTTTCATTAACCTACAGCTGTCCATCACTAAACGAATGTCGATAAACCTTTGAATTAGTGCTGTGAGTATGCATTATGATAACTTGAAGTGTTTCTGTTTGTTAGCCGTGTGCAGGAGTGTATCTTAACTAATACACAACTTTGAGATTTATTTGCAAAGGAAGTAAGCATCCAAACCCCTTGCTAAAAAATACTTGGTAGTTCCATAGTTTTAGAGTATATTTCCGAAGAAAAAAAATTAAATATTGTTTAAATCCATAAAAATATTTGACTTTAAACGTAGTGTGAAGGTATCAATAATGACACCCGCCGTATTCTTCACTTGGCAAGAAGGCATCACATTTGATACCTACCGTATTTTTGGAAGGTTCTCTTATCAAGGAACGTGTTAAGTAATAACTGTATAAGCAAATATGGTGTCTATATCAATCTTACATACATAAAATCTTACATACATGCGATCTGTAAACCAAGTGCTCTGTGGTTCAAAGCTCGATCAAACGTCATTCGCAGCAAAGCTCTTAACACCTAAATACCTACCTTTGACAAACCGAGATTGCGTCACAGTATTACCACTAGAGTTGTATTGCTTCTGTTAATAACTCGATTTGATTAAGTTTATTGTTATGAACATGCACTGCTAACTAAAATAATTAACCTATATAATAATAATTTAAAAGTAAGTTTTTGAATTCCTTGTAGCTTTTTGCATTTATTTAAGTCTTCATCTGTGTCATTTTATATTAAACAATATTGTTTTGACCAGTCTATAATTGATTTTGACGTTGAACGTTAACTTTTGAAGGGAGAAAAGTCAGCATGTAATTGGATTAAATTTAACGGTCGTTTCTTGGGTTTACTTCGAATATTGATTTTTTCTTCTTTCGTTTCAGTGTGAGACAAAGGTTAAAATATTATAAACTAGTCTTTCTGCTGGTTTTACTCTTGTAAAAAATGCCTTATCAATAAATGTAGCTTTGGCTCTTCCTGCTAATGCAGCTATTTACTAGAGAAATATTTAAGAAGTCGGTTTCCCATGAGAGAAGAAGAGAAGTTTCCCGCTTTAAAAAGTACCCTATATGTTACTCTAATGTATAAACTATATAACTGTTAAATTTTATCAAAATCCATCTAGTATTTTTTACGTGAAAGAGTAACAAACATCCATATATCTATCCATACTCACAAACTTTCACGTTTATAATATTAGTAGGATATAGTTAGAGAGATTGTCCCTCCCATCCAAATTTACGAACGTTCCCTTTTTAAATTACAAGTAGGTAAACAAACATAATTAGGTTGACTTACCTCTATACTTAAACTACTGTAATCATTATATTCATTTACCTCAGTATGTAGGTAATTTGAGCCCAAGTTTCCGAGAACATTTTCAATGGCCATTGTTAACTAATTGGATATCTTGTATAATACTATTAATGGTATCATTATAAATATACACATACCATATATCACCAGGGACAAACATTACACGGACCTATTTGGTTGTTTGTTTGTATTTAATGTAAATTCAACAAGCTTTACCGGGGCGTAAATTTTATTGTTACGGCAGTTAATCGGGTGTATTTTTGAGTTTTATTATTCCTACGTACGTTTGTTTGGAAAATAAATGAAATGAAAACTTTTTGCGATTATGGTTCTTTTTAATTCAGGTATTGACATCGTATTTTTTACCACGCTGGAATATAAATTTAAACGGTATATTTAAATATTTTTATTAATGAACGAAATTGGAGACGATTACTTTTTTTGTCACGTAATCTAAAAATATTGTTATTCTTATATATTTGAAAGCTTACAGGATTGAAGGAATACATTTAGACTAGCAACGACAATGCTATTTTATTGCAGAAATATAATTGCATCATCTGTCCGAGCGTCAGGTTCCGTTTACCTACATATGTTGCTCAGATCGCCTAGAAACAATAAAATGCAGTTAGCATAATGAGCGCTATATATCCTAGGGGGGGTGTATGGGGGCACACATCCCACCACCTATTTGCACAAACTGAATGTCATTGTCACGAGCCCTAATTGCCGGAGGGAGATTCCGCCTGTTTCACAAATAAATGTGTTAATTCATTTACTATGACGCCAATTGTAACGCCTTTATTTTTAAAGTAATACGCAGAAAAAAGAGAATAATCGAGTGATTTTTGGCATAGTTTAAAGCATTGTTTTTAATGACTTAGAAAGAATTAAGGCCGCTAGGTATCGTGTTTTTTATTTTTATCTAAACCTTTCTGAATCCAAGAAGAAATTGTGAAGTCTGCGATTTATAACGTTGGTTTGGAGCGGGTGGCATATAAAAATCTTATCTAGTTATACTTCGCAAGAAAAGTGAAAGAAAAACCTCATTTCCTCGAAAAACCATTCTCGCTACAAGATAGAGTTTTCTATTATTTACGAACACAACGCGTACATGCATCATCGATTATTCATGGGGTTATTTCATCAGGCTCCTATAAAAGGCACAGTGCAGGTAACTTAGGTTTAATAATTTGTTTTCCGTTAGAGGGAGAGCTAAAAGCTTGACGCACAGTATGCAAGGGACCCACCGAGCAGCAGATTAATTTTTCCAACCAGTTGAGTCCGAATGCCCCGCCGGCTTGAGCTCTTTCAACTCGGATGCAAACTTTTCGTGTTTACATTACTTGAAATTATTTTACCTTATACTTCGCAATACTTGGCATAGTATCATTTGCTGTGTTTTACGAGGGTCTTTGCCTTTTTGCTTTACAGCGAATACCACTCGTATTTTTTTCCAAAGATGGTAAATTTACAGCGGACTTAAGGGTTTTCCAGTTATATCAGCGACATTTTTAATTAAAAATATTCAGTTCTGTGAACAATGTTATGTGAATCTTCTAGTGTTTTTATTTCAGTAAAAAAATGTGTAGGTTCACCAACATTTTTGTTATTGAGTTTAAAAAATATATATATTTTTCATTTGCTGCTTTCAAAGCAATTAAAATAGCTCTACCTCCAAATATATTGCAGATCATATTAGAATAGTAGATTTATATTGGGTTCGCATATCGAAAATTTCACAAAGTAAACTCCATTTCCGCTTCAATATTGGTTCGCTGACTAAATTGCCTTTAACACAGGAAACGCAATATCAAATATGATTCACAGACGATCAATATCAGAGACTAATTGCATACTGTCGTTTTGTACACAAACTGAGAATTAATCTTGAGGCGTGTTTACTTTACTCTGTTAAATCACATCGTAATTAATCATTTTAAAATGACAACTAAAATAGAGCTATTAATATAGATAGTTTTTTTTTACCAACCTTATATTTTGTAGTCTGCAGGTACATTAACTTATACCTAAATACTAATTGTACAAAGCTATGTGTTTTTGATTTAGGTGGTGTAAATTTAGAGTCGTTTTTTCCTAAACTTTTAACTGTATTTTAATGTAAAGGACAAAAATAGTCAGGTTTTTCTAGTCCTACGACTGATCATAAAAAAATCTCAAGAGTCTGGAATAGTTTGCATCTTAATGCTGGAGAAGTCCCTAGAATTTGATGCCATAAAAAATATACTGTTTTAAATTGTATCAAAATTATATTTTGAGAATATCTATCGGCGCTAGTTGACTGGAAGAATAAGTTTCAGCTATTTTTTTAGCATCAATTCCTATCTTAACAGTCTGTACAAAAATAATGGTTTCTAATCGTATCTACTAATATTATAAACGTAAAAGTAAAAAGTACTGGACAGATTTTGATTAAACTTTACAGTAATATAGGTTATACTTCAGAATTTTCATTCCCACGGGAAACCGACTTCCACCCGAACAGAGTCGCGGGCGGCCACTAGTTCGACATAATAAAGAAACACTTCTTATAAAATAAAAATACCTTTGACTCTAACCTATTCTTATTATTATTTTAGACTTTTAACGCCTTAGAAAATCATGAGCAATGTTTCAAGAACTCCCGAGTCCTAGGTCCCAATCTTAATGTATGATGACAGGCACTCAGCCTGATTATGGGCCGCGGTGGTTCAAACACATTTATTAGGATTTACCGACCACAATTCTGTTTTCTCACATCTTGCAGGTTACATATAGATAGTAGTGCGTGTATTATATTATAGTAAACTTAGATACTTGCGTCTATAAACGGGGGACAATATTTTTTGTTTTGTTCTTAAATTATATGAGTGGCATTACTCAGGTTAAGCTTCCATTTGACTAAAAGGTAACTAAGTCTCGATAATTACACGTATATTCTCTTTATTTGTGAAACAACTTTTATTTACATACTTAAACTTTAGAGCATCTGCAATGCAAGTAATTAAGCTTGCAATAAACTTTATCTTCCAATAGGACTCATTTAACTAAGCTCTTTATACTTACGAGTCAGTTGGAAAGCAGTGAGCTTCTTGTTATCTAGTTGAATAAGCGAATCGGTCCAGTACAGGATTCGATATCAGGGTTGGCTAGAACTCGTTCTCGCTGAAAGAAAACCCTCCTTTGTGTGGATCACGTTCCAGTTTTATTTATTTTGAAATGAAGAATTTCTGCTTTCGTATTGTGTTGGCCATTAGGGACCTGTAGCTTAAAGCTTGGTCTTGAATCTTTAAAGTTTTTATAGTGTAGCCATTTTACAGCGCTACTCGAGTATTGCTTTAAAACTGCGGGCGTTGTCTCCACTATCAAAATAGTTTAAATTGTCTACAGAAACAAAACCAATCTCGCTTTATTCAACGTCAAACTGATACAAGTACAGCGTCAATAAAATCAAACAGTTTCAAACTCACAAAACACACTAGACACAGGGTGTTCGAGTCCGCTTCCAATTTGCCTCGGCGCTGTCTCACCTGATTTTCCGCCTTTCAATTAATGGGTACCTAATCATACACTCCCCGACAACCCTTTCATTAAACACTGTAATGAGTTTTCGCCCTTCGTTGAATAGTGGACATCGGAGCTTTGATAGACCGGGGTTTTGTCTTTTATTTTGGTGCAGGCAAATTGAGCTCGAAGGTTCATTCAGTTAGCGCTGCCTAAATAATTACTCGGGGCGACTGTGTAGCCAGACGTTTTGCACGGGGCGCCAATTTTCATGTACGTTTTACAGACCCGCGATTCGATTTGCCTATTCAATGTTTGACTGACCGCCCAGTATTGATTATTCAAACTGACAAATATTTGACATTTGAATAGCAAACATATTTCTGTATACAAATGACATATTGGACATGTAAGCCCGATAAACCCAAGAATCTACCTTTTATATTAAATTCTTAACTTAGTATTCAGATCGTAACAGATATTACCATGCACCAGCCGATAACACTGGCGTTGTCCCTCGCAAACAAATATCCTTATTATCGTAAGCGGTCATAGCCGTTATCCGAGAAGACGACTTAATTAATGATCGCCCTGTATAACCGACCACTTAACATCGTATTGTGCGAAAGTGTCTCATATCAAACGATGCTTTGTCACCGTGCTAGCAAGAACGTAACATAAGAACATCAGGAGATTAATGATATAATACACTATGTTCAGAATAATCGTTTATTACGAACAATGAGAACTATTTAGAAAAAATACATCATGAAACTGTTATTGGACATGGGGAGTTCATATTGTATTACGTTCTCAGTCTTACTTCAGTACAAATTGACCGACTCTAATCTAATTTATACAAGTGTTGAAAGTAGATCGTTACAGTTTATCTTTCAAGATTTTATCATGTTACAACAAAGTTTACAGAATTAGGTGTGTAAAAACTTTAATGAAGGTGTACAAATGTTGAGTTATTTCTTAGAATTTTCCCAAGATACGTCGTTGTAATTTTTAATATTAGATTAGCTCAGGTAACTAAATTAAAGCACAGATTTCATACACTTACAAAAAACTGTATTAGGGAAGAGCAAAGTTTGAAATAAACAACCAAAACTCGTTTTTGGGTCAAGACGATTGTCTCCGAGTTACACAAGAAAACAACTTTTTGTAAGAAATCCGGGCATTTATCGTTGCCAATCTTTTGGAAAAGTCTCCGGAAAACTGAGAGACCATCAAACGTGTCTTTTACAGTTTGTGGTATGTAGATTTTTATCTACATAATAACTTACTACTGCATAATAATTAATAGGTAGGCTTAGATTTTATATTAACAACCAATGATCGATTTAACTATGAATTAGTTTTTATGAATTTAGTAGCTCTACAATCTAGCGAAGTCTCACACTATTCGACAAAGAGATTTTAACGATGGGGCATTTCGGATGTCGTACAAAAAGGTACAAAAAGATACTAAAACTGGAGACAAAGAATAAACCTTCTTATTCTGTACAAACAGGAATTCTATTGTATCATTAAAATGCTTTTACTTTTACGAGCAAGGAACCTCTTTGGCACAAAATATAATTTTATTCGACTTTACTACAATTTGCATCTCAAGTAGTACCTACATAAATTAGATGTTTTCTAAGAAAAAACATAAATATGAATAAACTTCTGTTCCAGGGTAACAAGGTGATATAAAATTATAATAAGCGAATGTTTCAAATAAAATATTTATACATAAAATATTGCAAAAGTACCTACTACCATTACTATTAATTATAAAATTTTACAAATGAAAATTGTTATGATTAATGAGGACTTTATACATTAAAATATTTACAGATTTCCGCTACATTGCAATAATTAATTGCACAACTACACATCACAAACGAAACCACTTATCATGAACAAAATATCAATGATCGTGGTTAATTATCATTGGAAATGTCTCTTTACATTTATAGTTATAGGGTATAAAATTGTGTGCTACAGTTCAGTGCTCATTTCCGTGGTGCCCGGAGGCTTGTTGGCAGATGCTTGGTTGCCCGGCGGCTCACTGGGCTGGCTCAATTGCTCTGCAGCCTGCGCGGTGGAATCAATACGTAACTAATTGATACTATTGTACAAATAAATATTATTTTTCATTATAAACACAAACACACAACACGAAGTTATAACACAATTAAAAACAAAAATAACACAAAATAATCAATAAACAAAAGGTTAGTCAACAGTGTTAATCTACTGTGCTTATCCTACCCTCAACCGGCATGCGACAAACAAAAAAAATGCACACGACACAAACCACAAACGCGTGCAGCTACTGCATTCTACGTGCTGACAGTGACAGTGACTTTGACGGCTCCGTGCGAGCTTACTTACTGCGTGCTTTCTATGAGAGGTTTTAAAATAATGTCGAGAGTGTTGTCTTGTCTGTGCGCGAGTCGCGAGTGAGTCCGCGGCAGGTTCGCGTTGACGTCACGCCGCCGCCGCGCCAGCGAACCCGCGTCGCCCACCAATATGTTGTTGTTGCTAGCATGTCTCTGTCCCAACAATCATACGTAACTACCAGTGCTCACCATATAGAAAATCGACCAATACGCTACTAGCAAACTGATTAATAAAAAACAACTGTGTTGTTATGTAACGTATTGGTCGAGAGATAGGAATACATATAACCCTGAAATATAGTAAGATGTAGATGAAAGTACATAAATAACCAGTGGCATACAAATACTGCCGGAGACATTGAAGCTCTCGCACACTTTGAGCGAACACAATGCCTCTAAACACCGCCGCAGTTCGCAATTCAGAAATTTTAAGCCCCTCAAAGCATAGGTGGAAAGTTTAATGGTATAATTTGAAATTCAAAGTTCGTCAGTGAATTAGACTACCCCTTAAACAAATATTTTATATATCTACTATAATAATAAACCCTTTATTCTGTAATTTATGAAGCTTGATATACGAAGTTTCTAATGCAAATAACATTCGAAGTACATTTAGAAATTTTACCTGTTTCGCGTCTATACACGACGTATTATACAAGATGTTTTATAAAACAAATCATGGTACATATTTACATGAATATTTAATGAATAGTAATGTACAAAAATGTCAGCAGCCTGTACACGGTTAGCTGTATCAGCGACCCAGAAACAGGAGCTGCGGATTACTCAGGCGACCCTCGTAAGCTTATTTAATTCTAAAAAAACATTTTTTCGCCTTTTAAAGAGCACCCCTACTTATCGAATTAAATAAATGGAAGGAAAATTACTGACATTTTCAAGGGGTTCTGGAGTATTTGAGTTTAATTAAAGTTGTTATGTTACAACTCGGTGTTTTGGCTAAAATAAACAAATTATGATTTAAATGTTTCGGAGAAATGTCAAAGACTGATAGAATATAGCAAGGTTTTTGAGAGCTTACGCGGGCCGCCGTCGCGCGAGGGTTGAGTATGTTAGAAAGCGAAGCGCCCACTCACGAAGAGAGAAAAGCCATTGTCGTGGTGTTGGTAGGAGCGGGGGTCGCGGGGGTCGCGGGGGCGGCGCGAGGTGGCCGAGTCGCTGGCCACGGACAGCAGCGAGCGCTGGGAGCCGGACACGGACATGCGCGCGCGCCCCGGCACCGCGGGCGGCCGCCGCGCCAGCGCCAGCGCGCCCCCCGCCCCGCCCGCGCCCCACGCCCCCGACGCGCCTCTACTCACACTCGCCGCGCCCCCCCCCGCCGCCGCCGCCGCCGCCGCACTTGGCGCTGTCGCTGGACCTAAACCACCAATGCAAAATGTGTTTGAAGTTATAGATACTGGAAAAAGGAACGCGGGTCTCCGAGCATTGCGTGACTGGACCTTTAGATAACCTGTGTAGTAGGTAGTCGCTTGACCAACCAATATACACACTATACCTACTAATTAAGGCTTTCTTGGACATCTGCCACAATATTGAGTAACTGTTGAGTTCCTAAATTAAATTCACATCTTAATAAAGCTTATTAGAACGCTTGATTAAAATTTTAAATTGTATCCACATTTTATTCATAACTTTGTATTTATTACCCTATTTTGCATAAGTGGGCCGTGACAATGTTCTAATACGATAAATTATTGATTTAATACGCGGAACGTAATTGTCAAAGTTTCACACTCCAAAACTGCATTACGGGCAGTCACTGAACTGAGATAAACAGTTAATCAATTAAGCAATTACCTCTCGGAAGAATACGCATAATCTTGATCAGCGCCTAATCCGGAGTCCGTGTGTTCGTGCGACACTCGTGCGCTGCCGATCAGCTCTCCACTTGAACTATTGCTGTTGCTATTTGTCACCGGACTATACGGGTTATTGTTATTAATCACTGACGTCACATTGCCTTTATAACCAATGTTGGTCAAGAAATCGTCTCCATTCCGCACCACCTCGTCGTAACTAGGGTACACTCGCCTGAAAAGATTTGAAATGGTAAAATTTTGGCAAGATTCCGACGAATCAGCATTTTTAAATCATTATGTACTCACCTCCCGTGTTTGTCATTGCCAATTCTATGAGTACTGAGGGTACTTGAACTAGATCTGAGGGAGCCCTGGTTTTGGTTGTGATGGTTGTGGTTTTCGTGAGGATTTTTCTGCGATGATGAATTCTTTTCTCGCCTCGCTAGAGATCCATGCTCCGCCCTGTTTAGTTGTAACATATTTCATTACAACACAAGTTCGCATTTCGTTTCATTTTGACGTTAATGTAGAAGCAGTATATGAAAACTTACTGCTTATGTTTTGAAGAAGTTCGTAGTTTGGTTTGACGAGCGTGACTAGTCTGGACCACAGTGTAGGGTATTTCCTTCAGCTGTGCCTCGGTCATGCCCGTTGTGTCTACTAATGAGAATTCCAAGTGTTGTTTCAGCTCCGTCGGCAGCCATTTTTTGTCATTCGGTGATCCAGATCTCGACCTGATACAACACGTTTCAAATTAATTTTGGTTGTTTACGAGAGCTAAGAGTTTATTGGTATCGTTTTTATTTACCGATGTTTTCTATGCCGCCGATGCCTGTGGGAGGAGCGGTGAGTACCCGTCTCGGGTTCCATTTGTGAACGCCGGACGCTCGCTACCTACAATCAATACTTCCCGTTTAACAAGTTCTTTGTTTTATTTCACGTCAGCTTATCTGAATTTGAATGGCTTTCAAGCTAAATGTGTCGGTAGAAGAAAGTTTCTTACTTGCACCCCGCTACCGGCGGAAGTCTGTCTTAGTACTTCCTTCCACTGGGACTCAGATTCAACGAGCTCGTATTCTCTGAAACAATAGTGAAACGTAAAATCGAGCACAAAATATAGCTCCGCGAATGTACATTTCGCAAATGCAGTGGGAGCCTTTCGTCGAGAACGTAGTTTAGAAATATGATTATTGTTCATATGAACTCTGCAATTTGGCAAGCTCAAAAGTTTTTCCGAAAATGCTACATTCTTTTTTAAGACCGTTGTTTATGGATTAGTACCGACCGACAGTGTCCTGGTTTTACTGTTCTCATTTTAATATTTGAGCTTATATTGGTTAAAATTTCACTTTTGAACTGTGACTAAAAATAACAATAATAAATGAACTATGGATATTGATATTTGGTAAACTACACCACTACGGTGATTCCATTAATTTTGTGAAAACGAAATTCGAGATGAAACAATAATTAAAAAAATATATAATATAGCAGAAGTATATAACATAGCAATAGTTTTCTAACTAACTTGGTGTCGGGTTGCGAGTCGTCCCGCTCGGAGCCCGACTCGTGCTTGTGTCGCGAGCGGTGCCGCCGGTGCCGCCGCCCGGAGCGACCCGAGCCGCGCGACAGCTCGCTCTCCGCGTCCGACTGCTGCCGGCGCGAGCGGTGCTTGTGTCTGTACCGAAAACAAAGTAGGTTAAAAACAACTCGGGATTTTACTTAAGTTATTCCACCCTTCGTCCACGTCACCATAGTATGTGCAAAAATGTGGGAAACTTTAATTAAGTACGTTTATATTATACAAGCCAGCCACGCTTGGCAAAGATGTCATTTTGGCGGATTTCTTCACGAAATATTGAATTTTGGATAATTTAAAATAACTTTCTTAAAATGTTCCTTGTTTACAAATTTTAAATGAAAAAAATATCTAAAAAAATGGCGATAACCGCATTAACATCCTTTAAATGGCTTCTCCCCTTTCAGGGGGAGTTAGCGGACAAACATATAAACAGACAGAATTAGCAACTTTATACTATGTAATGATAACGTTTCGTTGGTGAATAAGTTACCTTTGTTCTATAAAAACGTATGAGTATATGAAATTCCTGATTATACCATCGAACTTAACTTATTTCTGTAAAAAATCTGCAACAGAGTGAAACCATTCTTACTTCCGATTAGATCTGGAATCGTTAGAACTTTGCGAGTCTACAGAGGCTGATCGGTGTCTTGGTGCTGGCGGTGGTCTGGTGGCAGTCGGCGATGCGGAGTACAACCCTCGCCGCGTTGGGGCTGACCTGGTGGATCGAGGGGACCCGCCGGGGCCGTGGTGCTGCTGCTCCACGCCCAGCATCTCACCGCTTATGCTATGAGATGATATGACGTACTAAATGTTTGAAATGTTCCAAAAAAGACGGTGTGTACTTTTTTGTTACAAGTAAAAATGCTTGTTTTATAATGTGATGAAGAAACATTTTTTTGTCACTTAAACCACTTACGCTGGAGGACCTTCAATTTATTGCTAAAGAGTGGCATACAGCAACATTATTTTACAATTCTACTAAAAGTCTACAAAAATAAGATAAGACAATGACGCAGTAAAAAGGACTTAAAACCCTACAAATGGCCTCAGCGAAGCCACTCAGATTAACGTCATACAAAAAGCATCAATTTGAAGTGGTTGTTTCTTGTTTATAATAAAATGTTTTCCGTCATAAACGGAGAGCGAACTTTATAGAACGTAAGTACGTAACGTAAACTCTAAATGAAAATAGTAAGTGCTCTCCAACAAGCTTCTTAAATAAACTTGGAAATGAGGGCGGCGTGTATTTAGTGTCGGTCGCTGTACAACGTGGCCGGTCATTTTCTCTGACAACTTGGTAATAAACTTTTTGTTCCCTTTTGTTGCGAGCGTGTTGAAAACTAGAAGTCAATTTTTCTGGTCGGTCACCCGTTCACAGAGGAAAGTTTACAGCGCAACCGGCGAACTTGCACTTTGGAAACAAAAGGAAAAGAAGAATGGAGAACGATATTAGAAAAAATGATGAAAAGTGAGGAAAATGTGAAAGAATTTAATATGCTTTAATTACTTACGAGTTAGGCCGTAGCACTGAGGTAGGTTGTTTCATTTCTGGGTTGCAGTCTTTTATTCTCAAGTCTTCTAACTTTGGCACTAAAAAGATACAAGCTATTAAAACCTTAAGTAAGTTAGAGGTCTGTCAACTCCTCATAAAGTTTTATGACGGCTACGTGTCGGTGTAATTGCAACTAACTAAAAGCACCCATTTATGCGCAACCAGAAACACATTCTCGTAAATGCAGTAATGAAAAGAAACCTTGATGCGTAAAGAATGATATGTGTTCATGTTATAAAATATGTTTTACAAGATTCCACGAAATCCGTTTTGAAATCCTGGGTCTTACTTAGTTCTGCAAAAGCTTTTGCTTTCTTGTAACATGGAAGCTGTTACTGCAGCATTCGTTCCAATGCTGGTATTAAATTTAATGTTAAAATGAAACCCGAGATCCCTTTGCTTCAGACGCGTCCAGGAAAATATTATGAAAAGGAAATGCAACAAATTTAGAAAGATTACGCTGAATGCTGCGACGTGGAAACGCTTTTGGATTAGAATTTCTTACAAAGCTTTTATTTCTGCGACATATTTTACATTACATTTAATAGAAGCTTAATATTTCTGTTTATCTCAATTGCGTGGGCTTTAAAAGAGAGCTTTCAACTGAGGAACAATTTCTTGGAAAGCTTTTGCCGTTTATTAAAAAGATGTAAACACATTTCGAAGCTTAAGTTCAAGAAAATTATGAAGTACTTGTTGCCGATTGGTAGATAATAACTTCTGTGTTTTGGCAGTATAATACTCTTACCATCGTGTAGGTGTGAGATGGATCCATGTGGTCGCGCTATACGTCGCGACGGGGTCCGTGTGAACGTCGGCGGCGGCCTCGGCCGACCATTGCGGCCACTAAACACATGCAAATACAAACTTAAACAAGCAAAACAATAGGTGCTCATTTAGCTTAAAACAGTCGAAAATCTACTGCAAAACGTTGGCTCGGTAATGCTGTTTACGGCTGGCTATTTACCAGCTGAATCGGAGCAATGCATCGCGGCTAACTGTATGCGTCGGTCCATTCAATACGCAGTAAGCTAACCACCGGCTAGCTTTGTGTCGGGGTACTTACTCGAGTGTAAACGCTTTATTTAGTCCTAACGCATGTGATAACCAAAGGCTAATAGCTGTTCTAATTAGGAATGAACCTTAGTTCAAATTTAATGGAATTCGAATTGCGTATTATTTTAATTAACGTTACAAAATAATAAATAATTTTACTTTAATTTAAAAAATAAAATTTGTAATCCATTGCTTTGATACTTGGGACAAGGTTAAGTTAACTTTCAATATCTTATAGCAGTAAGGCTGGTCGTATAATGCTTTTTCTTGCACTGTTTTGCAATCCATCTTAATTTTAATTTTTATAATTAAAACAATACTTATGGCAAGCAGAAGCTACCCGAATTCACCCTATTCTATTAAATTATCTACCTGGTACGCAGTCTAGTGCCAACGGAGAACATCTCGGCAGCGGCTGGCGCGGTCTGCTGCAGGCGGAAGAACGCGTGGTGGTCGAAGCAGCAGCGCCAGAGGTGGCGGCAGGCGGACCGCGTCGGGGACTCGAACCCGTACGTTGATGTCTCGTTCTACAGGGTTATTTCTAATTAGCGCATCACCTCTTGCAGGCGACTTCCTTACATCAATTACCAATAACCCTGTATACACGGTTAGATATTTACAATTGGTTATGCATTAAAGATATGAACGGCATATTATCATCTTTCTTTATAACTAACGTGATAATAACCGGGTTTCCATAAACAAAATAGGATGTGATATTGCATGAACGTTCTAAAAGTTTTTTTTGTGTGAAAATATTAACCAAATATTATTTCATAATTTGGTTTATCAATGTCATCAAGAGTATATTGTTGGTATGTATAATTTTGTTGTCAGTATAATGTTACGTAAATTAATTTAACCATTGTCTGCAATGTTCTTCATACATTGTAATAATTGCATGAAGAATAGTAGAATACCTCATTAGTATAAACACTTATTTTATTATATAGTTAAGAAGTAAGTAACAAAATTAAACATTAAATAACTTAGCAACCTATAGTTAGTTTCGTAACTGATTCTCCAAACTGCACTCTCAGTTTCCTCAACAATTTATCACACGTTTAACTCTGTATCACCCGCGCTCCATTTTTAAAAGCTTGACGCTCTGAGCGCTGAGCTCAAATACTCTCCTGACTTATCTATAATTGCCTGCTGCGTCTCTCAACAGTCTCAAACAGTCTCAAGGTGGGTTCCATCTTACAACTGTAAGATGTAAGACAGTCTACATGTTGCATTCACAGAGCTATCTGTAACAGCGATCGGACGGAACCGGGTCAAGACGTTATGTTTATTTGTTTTCAGCGGTTCGCTTAGCGAAGTTTGTGGGACGCAGCTGGGCGGGTTTGCACGTTGTTATAAAATGTGAAGGAATCAGCGAACAGCGCGCATTTGTCAGTAGAACCGTAATAAGAAAATAATATTTGTTCAATTGCTTTATGTCGGGTTTGTTTGCACTTACTAGACCAAATGTTGAAAGGATAGATACCGATTTAAGACACGTTGTTTGATTTTGTTGGTTTACCAAACCAATGTTAAAAGTTTGTTGTCCATAACCATATATTTGCTACATGCAAATTATTTTTACTATTGAGATAAACATAGATCAAATAATGTTCTTATTTATGCCCCCTCGCTCGTGAAATAAAATAACAGAACATCTTATTGAAATAAATTCTAACATAAATTAACTAGTTGCGCATTATGCAAAACATTGGACCCTCTATTCTAAGATAACTTCTAAAGAAACATATATTAGATCTGTATGTAAGAATAAGTTACATTCTTATCTGCTACACGGAGCATGAAGTAGCGTCCTTTGTAGTAAAGTTTGGACACCCTCGGCCAGTAGTAGTTCGCGACTGTGTGCTTCCCGCGCAGTAGCAGCAGACCGCTTGGCGCCAAACCAAGGAAATACTCCACACTATCTTCACCCTGATAACACACAATATACTTGCTAATATACCAGAAGAAGATAAAAATAATAACAAAACAAAAACGGATGCCTTACCAAAACAGGATGCAAATCAACACCGTACATATCAAGCCATTTAACTTTGTCCAAATAGCTCAATTCAGCTTGTGCCGGCGAGATCCCGCTGCAAGAAAGGATGGTTTATTAGCACAATAGAGGCTGAGAGGCGTTGATAATTTGTCTGTTTTGTTTTATAAGTAGGCTTTAGCTTTGTTCGGGAGGAGCGGTACAATGAATAATCGAGGCGTGCCCCGCGCTCGCCGCGGGCGCGTCTTTGCTTCGACGCCAATTAGGTACAATACAAGCCGTCAGGCTCGCTTTGGCGTTAATACTTAATTGTTTTCAGTAAAACTGGATAAAAAGAAAACATAAACAAAAGTCGATGTTAGTCAGGCACGGAAGTAGAAAAGTTTCCATCTATGCGTTTGAATTTTCCAGCGACTTAGCGCCGTCGTACGCTTGTCAGGCTATATTAGGGTAGGTACACATAATTTGCATGTAATTGCGGCTTTGTGCCGCGGACGCCGGCGACTGCATCTTTTAGCGGTTAAAAATTCATCCAATTTCATTCAATTAGTGGCGGGGGGGAACAGGAAGCCGCGAAGTTTAATTTCCGGACGAGGCGGCTTTTGGCGCGAAACTGCTTCCTCAGAAATCTTAATTTTGCAAAACTTGCTTTCCTTTAATGTGGTATATGATGTGGAAGGAAATTCAGGTGAGTTTTTCCGAGTGCTGTATGATTAATAAAATGTAAAAGTCTGTTACTGCTTTACTTTTTTGCTATCCGAAAATACGTACGTATTATTCTAAGTTACAGAACTTTTTTGAGAGTGGTAGAGTCTAGCTGTAGGCTCTGTCTGCAGCGATTACTGGGCTGACTCGACCGGTGAAATACCACCGTCGCACAGAAACCCGACGTGAAGTAGGGACGATGTTCCTGTGTTTCGTTCGGTCAGAGGGATATCCGGTGCCCAATTTTCTTAAAGGCCAGCAACGCACCCTCAATGCATATGTAATTGTGGGTGTATATGGGCGGCGGTGATCACTTACCATCACGTGACCCGCTAGGTCGTTTGCTAGGTTCTCTTATAAAAAAAAAAAATTGGCCCTAGTTTAACGCCTGCATATTCAGATTGCCCTACCAGCTCTCCCGACAAGCAACACACTACAACTCTGTCTGTAGTAAACTCACGTCAAAGTGCGATGTATTTCCGCAGCCCTCGCCTCCAGGTCTGGTGTCTGGTGCGCCAGGAGTCTGAACTCCGCCACGTAGCCCGGGGCGTGTCGCCGAGGCTCGTAGTCTCCTAGCTCCGCTGGATAAACAAACAATCATTAGCGCCGTTATTGTAATTATTTAACAAAAAGCCGCCCGCGAATCCATTTGCATGGAAGTCGGTTTCCCGTGGGAATGAGAAGTTTTCCCGCGGTAAAAAGTACCCTATGTGTTATTCTGATGTATAATATATATTACTGCAAAGTTTCATCCAAATCCGTCTAGTAGTTTTTACGTGAAAGAGTAACAAACATCCATATTTACTCACAAACTTTCACATTTATAATATTAGTAGGATAGGCTGGTGTTGTAAAAAATGTGTAGGTTCTATCATATTTCTAGTCTTCTATCTATTTAAAAACTCCAGCTCCTTAAACATGTTATCTATGAACACAAAAGTGGTAATAAAACTTCAATATTATGTCGCTTAAACAGCTTCGAAGAATACGTATACAAAGATCCATAAAATTAAAAATATAACACGGCATACACTGTAGTGATGGGATGATACTTCAAACAGGCGAGATCAAAATAACCACTAGTGATGGAGAGTGTTCCCGATTTGGAAACAAAAATGTATGCGACACGGGGGATCAAAAATAGATTGATGCAGTCGAAATGTTGTGACGTTTATTGTTACCATGTATTACCTTTTGGTACTATGTTAAAACACAGCGTTGTTTTAAATTTTCAATAAGTAGTTTAAAATTGGTTGCACAATATTCCGATGCCCAAAAAGGTTATGGCAAATGATACAGGCTCGAGGAAGTGTTACAGTTTTTACAGGAAAATTTTAAAAATCATAAGGTGGCCTTTACTTTAACTCATCTCTCCCACGCAAACTTCTATCTTAAAGACAAAAGAAAACTAGAAAACCGTTGAATGACAATCACATTTTTTAATTACAAAAAACGACCTGTTACTTTTATCCTTAACATAAGCCTGAATTAACCAGGCAAAAGTTCACACAAAAACTATGTCTAAGGAAACAAAAGCGATGTGAACTACGCCAGTAATATTCTGTCGTAGTTTTTTCTTTTTGAAATGGCAACATCTGTTACAGTTTAGGTCGTGACCTTACGGAGATACACAGTGTTACACATTATCTTGAATGTCCCTTCTTTGTTATATAAAAGGGGATAATAAGCGGGATTATCAAAAGAATAATGCGTGTTTTCTTTATACTATTTTAGAATAACGATCGTGTAGCGAAAATGTTGCTTTCATGTTTTTGTATTTACTGAAAACCCTTTTTATTTTCTTATCCAAAACAATTATTGTTTTAAGTAGAAAAACAATGAGATATTTTTATTGTTTGCTTTGTTTCAAAATTATTTATTTTACTATTTCATCATTTCACCTAAAGTTTTTATGAAACAAAATATGTAATTATATCTCATCTCATGCTTCATAAACAAACATTAATCTACTTTTACATATACGCACTCTCATCAAGAACCAAATTTTACTTTTTTCATTTAACAAAGTAAAAGAAAGGAAAGCGCTGTCTCATCAACTAGAGTAATTTGTGTGAGACAATCTATTAGTCGCTCTTTTGCCTGTCAAAGTTCTGAGAAAGCCCACTATAAATCTGAAACCTATATTTAACTAAAAGGTTTTTTTATGATTTTTCTCTTCTGGTATCTGGTGGATACGGAGAATTTTTCATAACATCAACCATCAGTTAATTAAATATGACGACGTTAAGAGGAAAGTTAATTTTGTTTTCCTTTTTTGTTCATGTATTTATTTTGGTAGAATATTTGCTTATTTGGGACAAGTATTTACAATAATAGTAACGGTTTACGTAAGCTCGAACAATACTTAGTATTACGTTAACCAAAACAATAAGTGTTTGTTTTTGTTTATTTTTAAATTTCGAATAATGGCATAAGTTTATACGGGGCGTTTTAAATAAGCCAAAGTGTAACAACTTACTTCTTAATACAACAAAATCCAATGCAAAATAACAGTGAATGTGAATATGCAAACAAAAAATGCCGATAAACTATCTATTAATTCCGCCAAAGATCAAAGTAGTGTTAGAATGTTCTCTATCAAACGTCCATCTGTCAATGTCAGACGACGAGTCAGTTTCGCGTCGCTGAGCTGCGCACGCCCCGCTCACGCAGCTCATCGATCATGATCCATATGAACGCGAGCTACATGTGTTACGTGTAGAAGCAACATGTTCTCAATCATATACAGACTAAAAGCTTCTTACAGTGCTTTGTTTTTACTTGCTAATTTGAGGTATGGGTTATTCTAGAGAAATACGAGAAATTAATTTAAAATCGTTGTTAATTAAAATTCAATAAAGTATATATGAAAGTTTCCTTTTACATACTAATCATGAGCTGTGTACCTTAATTAACTGAAATAAGAAAAACACTATCCTATGTAAACAAAACTGTACTAAAATAACCGAGGGAAAGACTCGTATTTCTAGCTCAATCTATTACTTAGGTGCGGTTTATTAGACATCGGAGATACGACCTAACTTCACGGTATAATTAAACTACGCTAATGAAAGTTCTCCTCTTAATAAAAAAAGTTTCATTATCTTAACGTACAACAGCACCGCATGAGCGGTTAACTACTTCAAGGACCCATTACCGAAACATATTCCCTTAAAAAGATAAGCAATGTTGCCGATGTTGTTTTCTGTGGCATGTAGTATAGTGGGGGGGGTTCTTTACCCTGCGGTTCCCTTGGGAACAACAGAGAACGGTTATGAGCGCGAGATTAGATGCAGACGAGGGCCCACTGATGGCTCATTTGGTTCTTGAATAACGTATCGCACAGTGGAGAGCCTATTTAGCGACCTTTGAATTTTTCGGCGAAATTACGCTGATGACATTTTTGTGGGAGGATTCTTTTATTAAACTTGCAATCACAAGAGCCGGAAGATTCTAATTTTTTGTCCATTTGACTTTTAGCTTTGATTTAATTTTTTGTTAATAAGAATAGTAAACTTTATTTATTGACGATCATTTTACATAATGACTTTCTTAGATGGAGATAAGACAGCAAACGTAAAGCCAACTTTTATATCAAAGGTTATCTCATGCAAAAGCTTAGAATATTCCCCATGCATGACGATTATGATTTCATAAAATTATTAAAAAGAAATATTAGCATTTTTATTATGATAAAGAAATTCTATTTTTAAATTTTACAACATCCTGCTAATATTATAAACGTGAAAGTTCGTGAGTATATATGGATGTTTGTTACTCGTACACGTAAAAACTATTGGACAGATTTTGATGAAACTTTACAGTTATATAGGTTACTAGCTTTCCGCCCTGCGGTTTCACCCGCGACTAAATGGTTTTTCCCGTGGGAATGAGGCTTTTTCCCGCAGTAAAATTATCGTATTTTCTTCTTCCCTGGGTGTCGAATTTTTTACACCTTGTGTCCGAAAAACCCATATATCTTACGGAACCCTTTTTTTCCAAAATAAAATATAGCCTATGTTACTCGTGGATAATGTAGCTTTCGAATGGTGAAAGAATTTTTAAAATCGATGCAGTAGTTTTTGAGCCTATTCGACACAAACAAACAAAGTTTTCCTCTTTATAATTTTAGTATAGAAGTATAGATACATCAGAATAACATATATAACATACTTTTTACCGCGGGAAAACTTCTCAATCCCACGCAAAACCAACTTCCACGCGAACGGAGTCGCGGGCCGCCCCTAGTTTGTTTATAAATATAAAAATGAGAAAGGTATTCGTGTTTAGTTATTTTTAAAATTATTTTCTAGCTCAGAAACCTTGGGGCAAAGTTTTATCTAACATGATATCCAATTAAAGTTTGTTGTGGCGGGGGTTAATATTAAAAAGTTATTTTTATGAATATTTATAAGGATAAAGAAGAAGAAAATATGTACCAAGTTTAGTAATAAATTATTACATATCCTTTTTTATGTTATCCCCACAAGATGGTTCTTGCTGAAAAAATTTCTAGTTATTAGAAAACTAATGAAATCCTTTTTCAGTGACAACAAATATGTTTCAGAACTACAAAAAAAGGTTTTAGAACAGTAAATCCAACTCCTTTGTTTTAAAAAGATACCAGTCCGGTTAATTATAATATAATGCAGTGTTAATATAACTTCTTAGATTTACGCGATCATTATTACTTGAAATTAAACTCATATTAACGGATAAATAAATAATAGAATAAACGCGTAAAAACCCGTTTAAATGAGTTTAATTTCAAGTAACAATAGAGTGTTACCTACTCCTACTATGAATGTTGTAACTGTCATTATGTTATTTGTTTGCTTCATGTGATCTTGTAGCTTATAGCCACATATTAATAACACAAGTTAGAACTACCTACATTTCATGGCCTCTAACAAAAGCCAATTGTTATATCGCGTGCTAACGATACAATTTCGTTACGGAATTTAAAATGCTTGTAAGTCGTTACAGACAGATACGTACGAACAAACCGAAATTGGTAAAATTACAGGTTTAAGAAGCGTGTCTGTCTAACTTTTTTACGAAACAATTCTAAGGAATTAAAATGATTGAAATGAAACGTTTTTTTTTGTTTTTTTTAGCTTTTTTGCTACTTACGTACGATCGGAGATAGGTTATTAAGGATTCGCATTCTGACCTATGACTAAGCAAAAAGAGGGTATAAAATGTTGCCAGTTCCAAAAAGTTGGGAAGCTCATTTGTACCCTCATATATCTTGGCAAGTTGTCTGATCTAGCAAGAACGTAGCTATACCAAACGTGATCGTTTCCCTGTTCCTTAGGCAGCTATCGACTCCGATCGGGTTCCACAAAGCTCGTAAAAGAGTGGGTAGTTCACAATAAGTGTTTCTAGGTAACCGAACCTTTTACGACCTACGAAATAAGGCACGTTTAGGATTTGATTTTGAAACTATAACACTTGAAAATAACATAGTGATTTACTCCTTAGGAATTTGTAAAATGAAAAATAATAATAAACTGTGTTCACCTTTATTTTTATTTTTCTACAGGAGTACCTACGTATCTTGTTTAGTTTTTTTTATGACATATTTAGGCCTAAGTCCCCTAAAATGTAACCAATAATAGTTTACTGAAACGTACCCCTAAAATGTTCCCAATAACAGTTTACTGAAAGGTAACAGCTCCCAAGGGTGGTTTTTAAAAAGGTTACTAAATTCGTTTTTATATTTTTGTCTTAAGCTGAGGTGGCGAGAAAATAATTTCGTGACAAGTACAATTCATTTTAAAAGAGAGTTGATTTACTCAAATACCTATTCGTAAAAGAGCTACAAATAAAGTTTAAAAGTAAACAGGAGTATATCGTATTATATTTTAACTAGTGGCCGCCCGCGACTCCGTTCGCGTGGAAGTCGGTTTCCCATGGGAATTAGGTGTTTTCCCGCGGTAAAAAGTACCCTGTGTGTTATTCTGATGTATAACCTATATTACTGCAAAGTTTCAACAAAATCCATCTAGTAGTTTTTACGTGAAAGAGTAACAAACATCCATCCATCCATCCATACATCCTCACAAACTTTCACATTTATAATATTAGTAGGATTCCAGTCCCTAAACAATAAAAACAATTTAAAATTTACTTTGCTCTTCAATGATCAAGAGATCGTTTAGCTACTATCTAAAAAAACATATTTCATTTTAATAAATAAAGAGAGAGTAGTCTTATTCCAAATACTCACATTGTAACACGTAGGCAGCTAGCTCGGCGGCCATGTCGAAACTGACAGGCAGGCGCCCGCGCAGCACATCTTGCTTCAACTGCAGGAACAACTGGTACCTGGAACAATATATGACTTTACTAAAAGTAGTCGATTTTATAAACTTGCGAAAAGAATGAAGCTCAAAATTTACTCTAACATTTAGTGAAAATCTTGAGAACAAACATTTCTTGAGATAAAATTGTATTTTTAAACAATTCGCATAAATTAATAATATCAAAAACAATAAGGAAAATCAAGTGCGTTACAAAGAATATTTAAAAATGAAATTATTAATTAAAATGTTTGCTCAAGGAAAAATTCCCCAACTTAACACATTTTCTTACAGACTTCAAAGTGGGCTTAGGAAAGGCGTTGTAACACGGCCCCTCAAGGAAATTAAATATTAAAATATCTTCGCAATAAAGGTTTTCAAAGATTTTACCAGAATATAAAACTTGAGCGGACGAAACGCTTTTTTATGCGTATCTAAGTTATTTGTGCAAAAAAGTTTGACAATTTAGCACGATTCACTTCAATTAGCTTATTGTCAAAAGTTCCATTACGTAACTTGCGTTTCGTGGCTAAATTTAAAAGAATTGGGGAGTTTTTTTCGCGTCGGGGCGGCGGCGTGCTAAGAGAATATAAAATAATAAAAGTTAATGGTATTTTTATTCGCGAGAGAAGGGTTGGTGTTCACTGTGAGCGAGCATTTGGCCCGTGCTGCCGCCATTTCATTGAAGCTTCGCACGTTTGTTTACGAGCTTTCGAAGTTTACGACTAGATGTGTGGAGTTGTGTTTTTAACCAGTGTATAATACGCTGTAAATTCAAGAGGAATGTAATAAAATGGAGATGCGTTGAGTAATGAATCGAGCGCTTTCGCTTGATTGATGTTTTAGATCTGTCTTCCTTAGAACTCCGTTTTATCGTCTACCTAATTAGTTTTGTTTGCTATTTATTCCTTGAAAATAAAAAATATATGAAACATCCCTCTATCAATACCAATGTTTGTTTTGCGTATAAAACGTGTATACACTGTGTGGGGCAGGTTTAATCTGTGACCGACGTAGCATAAACTACTGTGTGCACTACCGGAAAGTTCCTGAGGGACCCAAATGGTAAATGGCAACTCCAACGTGTAATCTTGAGAACACATGTGGAAGACGCTTTTGTAAATAAATACAGTACTAAAGTACATACATCTAAATAAGAGTAATAACAATAAAGTGTTAACACTCTTTATTGTTACAAAAAACCTAGTTGAAACCAATTTCATGAAATAATATTTTCCAGGAATAATACAGTTTTTGTGGACCACGTAATTGTATCTCTCCACCTCGAACTACTCCAAATTACAATAGACAGTAATTTTGAGGTGAGACGTGATGATTTGTCTTGTTTTCACAATCATGTTTTTTCCCCAGAAATAATTTGACTTTGAAATTACATAAAGAAAGGAAGCTATAGATTTAGTTCGACTATGTAAATGGACAGAGAAGTGGTTAAAAACAGCTTGTGCCTCTTATTGCTCATTAATGCATTATTGTATGTATTAATGTTTGCATCAAAGAAAACTTTCCTAGCTTTACCTAAAAGTACAAATGCACTATAATTGCACCTTAAGTACAAATGCTCTCTCTTTTGAAAATGTTTATATGTAAATAATTGAATCATACAAAGTATTAAAACTTAAATCTATACGGAGTCTTCTTCAAAACTTGCAAGGTACTTTGAATAGGTATTTACGTAAGCAACCCTTCCACATTCACATTGAAATACACCTTCAGAGATACTTTACAGGATTTATGTTCTGAATACGAAAGTAATTAGGGCTGTGTCGATGTTTACCTAACTACAATTGTAACTTGCCGAAATAACGACCCACCTGTAATTTGGCTCCGTTCTGAATCGAAAACGTGATTTCGACAGAAATTAATACTGATTACATGGAATTAATTTTACTTATGTTAGATACATGACGAGTGCGATGAAATGCAAATGAGAGCTTGGAATAGATATGGTAAATTATGGAACTACAATCAGCTAAAAACTGGTTTTTAGATCGATTCTGGGATTTGCATAAATAAATGTTTATGAAATAGTGAAAGTCATGTCTTGCTAATTACTCCCGATTATGCTATCGATTTCTACATATTTTATAGGAATAATAACATAAGAAAATGAAAAACTTTTATTTAAATTCCACTAGCGCTATTTTCATTTTAAATATGCAAACTCTCGTTTTATTTTTGAATAATCTTCAACAAAATATATGGAATATTGGTTTAACTGAGAAAACGCTGACTTAACGCCAGACACAGATGTATTTTATTGTCATTTCCTACAGTGCGCTGGTGATATATCAATGCATGAGTTATAAGCACTTGTCATGAAAGCACTGATATTGAAACAGTTTCAACTATTATTATATTTAAGCTAGTTTAAAGTCCTTTGATAGAACCACTGCCTATATTTCTATAGGTGTGTTTTATAACGTTATATAGTGTTATTAAATGTTAATGATTCCACTAATTTGATTTCCACATACAGTTAGCGGTTTCGCCGAAAGCTCATTTTAATAACAAATAAGCAAAATGACCGGTCCGAAATGTATGCAGTTTCTTGTTCACGTGTTTTACTTGGACCAGCAAAAACCGGTCGCCTATTAAATTGAACAAATGATGCTCTAAAAGCCGGTAGGTACGTGAGGAATATGAAAATCGCTTCGGAGGGATTTTGCTGTCGATTTTTGGACATCACGCAATTTCACGCTCGGAACTTGTTTTCGGACGTTGTCTAGTTTGGCTGAACAATTCCACTAAAATTAAAAATATGAAAAATTTATATTTGGATGTTGAACACTCAATCTCGTAACGAAAGATCAACAGATAAGCTAAATTTGATATTTAAAAATAAAATAACACAGAAGGCCCTTTTAACCGCGAAAACTACCTCATTCGGTCGGTAAAAGTCTTTTAGCCGTGGGTTTAACCATAGGTTGGCTAACAGTACCCTTATAGTATCTATGTTAATAATTATAATATGTTACAAAAGATGATATTATCATCATACCTGGTGATTTCTTCCAGTAGCTTGCAAGGGTCGGCTGCGTAGTACTTCACGCCGAAGTAAAACGTGTGATGTTCAGAGCCTCGTAGTTGCCGGCGTAGACGCTTCCCCGCGTCCAACCAGTGCTGTATCATAAATATCGTAATCAATACATTTGGAAAATATATATTACTTCTCGATGGTAATAGAATAATAAATTTATAAAATAGCCCAAGAGAATAAGGGTTTTACCTCGGAATTCAAGCTAGAAAGCTGTTAACTGTATTTAACTTCAATAATGTTGAGCGGGGAGGTACGAGAAAATAATTTACATGTTACTGTATGTACACTAAATAAATATAAATCTAAATTATGATTGTATAATTTCGAAAAGAGTGCCGAGAGTTTTTTCCGCCGGCTTTTTCTCCCGTGACATCTTTTTTTTATTTTTTTTTATGCTTTTGACAATGTATAAGAGATTAGTTTCTAATCGTACGTACAATAAAGTAATTTAATTTCATTATCTTTATTTTGGTGTTCTCTTAAATTACCAGAAATCTCATAAAATCTTAAAAACGCCATTCAAATCGATTTTATGCAAGTATCTCATTTCGTATAATTTGGGTTACCCTATTTTTGGGTAAATTTGTTTACCCTTAGGTACATTTAATAACAAATATTTCTTATTTCCTTAAAATCTAGTCCAAAAACATTATAGATAAGCAACATTCAAATGACAACTTAAACTTTCGCTTTAACTAAACGAAAATAATTAAATATTTTATTTACTCCATCATAAAGTCAATTAATCTATGGAGAAGACTTATAGTAATGTGCTTAATAAACTAAATCAATGTCAGAAGCAAGGTGCAAAATTTTAATACCGTAGTTCATATAACTGCAAAAATATTTAAATAAAAATCCTTTCTATACTCTATTTAATACTTTTTCGTAACAACGTATTCTATTTTCGTAGACTAGGAATGCAATAAGGATAAAAAAATCTACGAGAGTGTAGAACTAGTCGAGGACAGACGCGGCACATATTGTCGTAAAGTATCTCGTGAATATTATAGTTTTTCTCATAAACCCCACTTTATTGAGTACGAA
Source organism: Emmelina monodactyla (assembly GCA_916618145.1). Taxonomy (NCBI): domain Eukaryota; kingdom Metazoa; phylum Arthropoda; class Insecta; order Lepidoptera; family Pterophoridae; genus Emmelina; species Emmelina monodactyla. Next base: position 6,504,393 of record OU745303.1, read on the forward strand.
GATTTTATATATAAAACTAATAAGATGAGCATTTTCTCTATTTTTACCCTATACTCAGTTGTTGTGTATCTTTTAATATTAGGTACAGTTATTTTGTAATCAAGATTCTTGGTATCAATCAAAATCAAAATTCTTTTATTCATCATAGATATACATATTATACTTAATGAACGTCAATGTTACAAACTTCGACTTTACCTAACCGTAGGCCGAGAGAAAAAATCCGGCGGAAAAAACCTCCCAGCACTCATTTTGGAAATTATCCAATCATAACGTGTACATTCAATGAACATATAAATTATTTTCTCGTACCTCAACTCAACAATATAAAAGTAAAAAGTAAATATAAAAATTGCAAGTAAAAAAGCATTTGCAATAAAGGCAAAATATTGTTCCTAGAAATTGAATTGAAAAATATATCTATTTCATACAAATTTAATTTCGTCTTAATTGGAGGGCTTGTTATTTTATTACATGTCTGCGAAAGGGTTGATACCCTGAAGTAATTTAACAAATTGTTCTCGTAGGTAAATTAAATTTAACAAACAATTATTATTAATTTGGCTTTGTTTTCAACGTTGAATCGTGTCAGTTTCTTCATATTTTATAGCTGTATTAAATGTTAAACATCTCAATAATTCATGAAATGTGCTGCTCTACTTAATTAATTGGTAAATGCGAAATAAAATTCACTGGACTGATGTTTGACTGTACATTTTAAACATGTAGTTATCACTATGAAAGCAAACTTTGGGAATTAATTAAATCTCAAGTTACTGCTACTGTTATTACTGAAATATGCAAGTAGGTAATCAATTTTTTTTTTGTCATTTTTGTTAACTTTAACCTTACTTCTATACAACAAAACTATTAATACGTGATCTAGTTAATCGAAATACGACAAGTAACTTAACTATTCCTAATAAAAAGTTCTACAAAATACTTAAACAGATTTGGTTACGTCTATTAGGGCTGATTTTTCAAAAGTTAGATAAATGCTAACTGACTGATAAGAGGTATGTTTTCATTGTCACTTCATACTCGTACATATGTCAAGTATTTATGTTCGACGTGCAACAAAAACATACTGATTTTCTGTCCGATAGAATTTATCTGACTATTGAAAAACCGGCCCTTAGTCGATGAACTCACAGTCTGATTGTCCTGGTCCACGTATCTCAGTCCGAAGTAGGCGGTCTCCAGCAGGTCCAGGTGTCGGAACACCACGTCCAGCAGCGCCTGGCCTGTGCTGTTATCCTGGTAACAATTATACAAAACTTGGGTGTAACTAGGTTCTCCCCTAGTCCATTGTGTGGTACCTATAGTACAAGCTTTGCTTAGTTTAGGGCCACACAGTTGGTGTGTCAGTCTGGAGATTTATTAAAACTTAATTGATTGAAGTAGAAAATTAAAGTAAAAAGTGTATAATTTATCAGTTGGTGTATAAAAATCTTTGAATATAATTTGAATCTAAACCATACTTGAAAATACAGATATTTCCATTTCGTTAAATAAAAAAACACCTAGATTCGTTAGCAATACAATCTCAAATAACGGAACCCAAAATAACGAGGTTCTTATTCAGAATTCAAAATAACAAACTTTTGCTTTCATAAACAAGGAAATAAAATTTCTCCAATTTTATTACACTTAAAACTTTGGAATTCCAAGGTTTTTTCAGGTGTTAATATTAATTTGATTTTTCGATACCGTTTTATTGCTTTAAATTTGGAACAAATGGCCGCTTTGGTATTAAATGTGGATAATTTAATTGATATCTATCTACACGCGTCAATGAGTTTTTACGTGTGAGTAATTCGAAACGGACTGTTGATTGATTTGAATTTCGATTTGAACTGCGCTTAAAAATAGATTCGAAATTGCTATTTGCATTCTAGAACTATAGTTATGTACGATGATATCGCTAATAGATTGGATGAATTTTGTGTAAAAATAAGCGAAATGAATTCGACTAAAATTGGAAGAAACATTTAGATGTGAATGGATGGGCAATTACTATTTCTCGGCTTCTTCCACTGGCTTTCCTCAATTACTGTGATCAGCACGCAATGCACAAGTAACACCAGTAGTGACTCGTCACGAAAGAGATTTAATGAAGGGGTTGGTTCCTTCTCACGTTCGTTCCGATATGGGAGCGGTTGCGTGCAGATTTGCGCGTGATTCCAACGCAGGCAGGTCTTGCGAAATTAACTAATTTTGAATTTTTACTTCAAATTGGGGACTGTAATTAGTCTCGGCACAGCTAAAATTACATTTCAACTTAAAAAAAAATACCTCTGATTTTGAGATGTTTTAACGTCATTTTCAGGCTACCACATTTTGCATAGACTTTTCAAAAGCTTTCTCTAATTACTAAGTCTTACAACGAAATATCTTTTTAATTGAAGGCAATTGAGGCTGTAAAACCCGGAGGGTACTTAAAGAACCCAGTGTACCGAAATTTGATTTCATTAAGATCCAATATGGGTAGGCAGCAAAAGAAAATTTAATTAAATTTATCAAATAGAATTCGATGAAATTACTAACAACAAAGCCTTTCGATGAAGCGAATCTATTATGCCTACGTATTTGTGGTATAGAAACAGCTAGATTGTGGGGAAATTGCAAAACAGTTTGTTGGACTGAATAATAAATGATTTAATAACAGACTCAGTTTGCTCCCAGTTCACATTCGCGTATGTTTGGTGAAAAATAACAGACGATTTCGAAAGCAATGGCGGAAACGCGAGACTGTATATTTCCTTCAATTTTGTGTGTATTTTTCCTCTTAAGCGAGGCCTATAAGGTTGGATACAGCCTTGTATAAAAGTTTTTGTCTACTGTAGGTAGTTGTATGTACGCCGCGGGCTATCACGATCCGAAACACGGCAGACTGTCCAATGTCCGCTTGATTGTTTTTAAATATGAGTTTTCCGTGAAATTGAAACTTGTGTGGCGTTTAATTCAATATTCGTTTATTTGTCATATCAATTATAGCCTACGGGCATGCGGCAGACACATCATATTACGACTATTTAATTACTTTTTTAAGCCTGGACAGATATTTATTGTGTAAACACAAAACATATGTAGGTTATAAATTATTAACAATGTATGTTTTAAATACTTACTAATTTATTTTCACCCATTCCCTTAAAACCAACCGACAGCCCAACCATCAACAAAAGTTAGTTGAACCCTCGTCTACTATGAACCATTAACTTCTCTTCGTCTCAATTTGTGCAGCGACAATAGCCCACAATAACGCCGGCAGCAGACTTCATAAATTGGTGCACGATGCCTTATCTCCCCCAGGTCTTTGTGCCAAGGCGGCGCACACACAGGAAAAAATAAAAGGACAATTTTCAGATAACACCTCTTCATTTGCCGTCTTTCATCCGTCGGTTTGTGTGCAGTTTTCATTGAGATAAATCTATGGGTGCTCGTGTTGTATTGATGTTAGGTGGGTTATTTTAAATATTATAAGCTATTATGAAGAAAATTAATTGAATTAGCCGGTAAGTTACATTATAAGGTGGTATGTATTACTAATATCCGGCGCATGAATACATTTGGATCATAAATAGTGGTTGTAAACGGTCGTTATTAGATCAAGCCACGGGGAGCGAGATCCATCCTTGGCCGTCTATAATCTTCGGTAATAAAAGCTATAAACCACAGGTTCAGGCAATTATGGAACCGTCATTCTTCAAAATTCAAGAGCTCATATGAACGCGTTTGTATTGTATGTATTTTATTTTTGAAAATGATTTAATTTCAAAGCCACTACAAAATGTATCATCAACGTATCTTTTCCAAACATTACACATTACTCTAAATAAATATACTAAGAACATTTAAAATAACTTTAAATAAACTGTCACTGATGCATTCAATTACATTAAGTCTAACCATTGTGAAGATATATTAAGTATAAACAACATTACACAAACTATAATATAGCTTCGTGGTCACATTCCGGTTTACGACCGAAATCTATAGCCCCGGGCCGATCTGCCTGTTATATGTGCTTCTAACGCAAATGGCTTCTTAATAATCTATCAATATGCAGTAAACGTCACTCGGATTTATAGGAATATTGTTATTGAACTCGAGGAAGCAACGTATACATAAATACTAGTAGAAGCTACAAATCAAAGCTGAAGTTGTAATACTCGGGGATTGAACCATGCAAATAACAGAACTTATGACTTAGACGCATTGTGACAAATGTCCTTCTACGAGGAAACTAAGGAAACGAAATGATTTAGAATAAAACATTCTCACAATTCAAAGAAAATACCCCAAGTTTCGACGCCTCCATTTCAGCAAATTGAACCTGCCGAGATAGATGTGTGTTTTGTATGAAAATAAGCAAGTTATAAACAAAAGAGACATTTTGTCGTACAAATTCGTAGTTTCTCGATGAAATCTCGGTAATACTGCATGTTCCCGGCAGGAAGCTAAGGAATTTGTTTAAAGACGATGTAATTCTGCAACAATGACAGCATTTGCATTCAAAGCCGAGTTCTATCGTCAAAATGAACAGGAAAAGCTTTTGGGGTAGACTTTCCAAAGATGTTGTTAAAGCTTTGACTGTTAACTGGTAAGGTATAATATTAACGCAATTTAAATAATGAATTACCGTTGTAAGCGGTACTGCATAGAATGCTAATTACAGTTAAGCAACATTCATTGTTGTTTTTCTACGAATAGACATCAACGCGTTTTTAAATCAATTGGCACTTTATTATTGATACGTGTACCTAATTAATGTAACTTCGTTAAGCCATACAACCTGTAGATTGATTTCTCTAATTAATTTCTTCTATTTATAAAATTGTGTAGGCTTTGATTTTGTTCTAGTTAAATAAATATATTCTGCTGATTTCACTAAGTACTAAAATTTTAAAAAATAATTATAAGTTTCCAGTACCTAGTATCTTGCGGTCGGCGGTGTCTGTAGATCTCGCGTGCGAATGCGCGGGAGTCGGTCGCGCGTGGTTTATGCGCGGGATGCTCAAACTAGTTGTATTTGTAGGTTATTGCTCCAATGCGCCTTTTGATGTAAATAACCACGTTTCAACATAAAAAGAAATGTTGATGTGGTCGGTAAATTGATTTCTACTAGTTCATGGTTGATCGGAAGTGATGGTTATTTTATGGGAACGTGATATAAACAAAGTGTTTTACATCTTAAAATGTGGTCGGACCTTCGATGCTTTATAAAAAAAACTTACTTAAACTTAGGTTTTCCATTATAAAATATAAAATAAATAAACTACGTACAAACGTGAACGTGTTCTTACTCCCTGAAGAAATATACAAATGTCATGCAAATTTTCAAGCGCTGCAACAAACATCTGTTTAACTTGAGAGATAGCGCACCATGCAAGTGTAAATTGTCTAAAACACTAGTCCGATGTCAAAGCAAAGCAAATAGTGAGAGAGGGGGTCGACGCGTCAGCACGCAGCACCCACACATAGAACCTGCGACAATACCAGCCAAATAAAATTTAATATTCATAGAGCCGACATACGATTCAGTGAATTCATCGTCCGCACCTCGGAGGCGAGCCTCGCATATAAAAGACCCACCTTCAACTCTTGCACTTCAAATAATTCGTCTCGGAATAGCAGCACTTCAAAAGGCAAGGGGCGGGACGCGCAGAAAAAATCTAAGCCCTGTTTGATACGACAAAATTGAAAAATACCATCACAGCCCGGTGGAGTCCGCCGGGACGGGCCGCCGCAACCGGGGAGGATAATCTCGCTGAATTTCAGATGTTTCCTTGTGCGCGTGTTATGAAAACTTGCGAAAAATATTCATGATATTGCGTCGTCGTCGAAAACAAAAAAAATGCTTGTATCTTATTTTTAATGCTGTTTAAACTTAAAATAAATTAAACTTTTTTTCTAAGAAAATATTTTTTGTACTCACGAATTTATTTACCCACTTAATTTTCGTCGTCCTTTTAATCTTCCAAGTCTTCTTTTACTACAAATAAAGCCTAAATTCAATTGCCCTAGACTGCTGCCAAAATGGCTATTGTTTTATGTTGTTTTGTCGCCATAAATTCCTTTTTTTATTTTTCGTCGAAGAGATTTATGGGCGAAGCTTCTCGATTTATTACAACTTAAACTATTTTTCTAACCTATCTGTGCATAAAATACACTCGAGGAAGTCAATTAACTTTGTTCAAGAATTCTCTTTGTTATTTATTTGAAGGTATTTGTCTGCGCTGATTTATAACAAAAAATTATGAAGATCATATTTCTGATAATTAAACTACGTACCGATACAACAATGAGCTCTGCATTAAAATTATCGGAGCATAAATCAGATAAGAGAATCAAATGCTTTCCCGGAAATATTATATTTCCTGCACATTTATAAAAAGCTACATGAAGAATACATATATTCTGATTAATTGCAACTCAATTTATCGTTCAATGCCGTAGAAAGACAATTCATGACAACGATTTTAAACGTAGGAAATACCTTTACTTGCTTCCCAAGCGCATCCGTTGTTACATCTTAAGCGCCATACGTCAGACTGTTGCAAATTTTTTACTCTAAATTCCAAGCGTTCTTTTGATGATCTTAATTTCGTGTTTGTTTCTTCAAAGCAATATTTGAATAAGTACCTGAATCTCATGCATGAGTTCTCGCTCGTCGAGCAGCACGACGCGGCAGGCCAGCGTGCGCGGCGCTGCGCACAGGCAGTCCAACATGGCGGCACTGGTGACGATACTGCAACAAGGAAAGTCAAATTTAAAACTTCCATAAATGACTTGTCATACAACAATAAATACGATTTGTCTGATAAGTCGTACGTCGTTGTCACTTCATAGAGGGACATACGTCAAAGATTTATATTTTCCGTGCAACGTTAACAAACCAATCGTGGGTTTATTTGACGATTGAAAAATCTGCCCCTAGACTATGTTTTTTTCTATTAATACAAGATAAGTTATGAACAGTCGACTCTTGCAACTAAGTAATAAAATAGTAGAGATGAAAGCCCACAGACCACCATCGTGAAGCTTCTTACCATAACAAAGCTTCCAACTCAGAGTCTGACAGATTATAACTTGTGAACTGAGATTAGAAGGTATCCAGCTGGGGTCCTATTGAATCGACATGGAAATTCTTGATATTTACGATCCAGTTATTTCCACTTAATAACAGTGAAAAAGGGCTTAAAGAACGGATATATTTTCATATCAAAACTAGGGGCCGCGCGCGACTCCGTTCGCGTAGAAGTCGGTTTCCCGTGGGAATGCGAAGTTTTCCCGCGGTAAAAAGTTCCCTTAATTCTTTCATACATATAATTTTTGTATCTAGAACCGTTTTTGGCAGCGCACGCAACGGAAGCTCTCAAGGATGAATAATTTTCCCCGTTTTTTTCACATTTTCCATTATTTCTTCGCCCTTTATAGTTGTAACGTGATGTTATATAGCCTAAAGCCTGCCTCGATAAATGGTCTATTCAACGCAAAAAGAATTTTTAAAATCAAACCAGTAATTCCTGAGATTAGAGCGTTCAAACAAACAAACAAACAAACAAACAAACAAACAAACTCTTCAGCTTTATAATATTAGTATAGATGTAGGCTATTTTTGTAACACGACGTATATATTTTAGCAACGCAAATATAACTTGTAATGTAATAAACTCTACAAACTAAACTATATATTAGCAGAACTAGAGATAAAATGTAACACGGAATGTGCAAGAATTTAATCTCTGCTGAATTGTGAATATCCAGAATATGTAGACAGACTTTGTTACTTTGGGTATGCGTCTGCGCGGGCTGGAAAATGGAAACATTGCAGGATACCGTATCCACAAAGCCAGAAGTTGTTTGAAGTCAATTACCGGAGTTATTTGCAGTCGGTCTCAATGGCGAAATCACCAAAGGTCTAAACCAAATATATACTCGTTAAAAGTTAGACTCGAGGGAGGCTAGGTACCTTCGTTGCAAGGGTGCTGTTTTAACAATTTTGTTTTAATTAGTACCTCCACCTGGCAGCGCCCTAATAGCCGGATTTGTTTTGCCACAACTTTTTTAGTGCCGACATAGCTATACAATAACAGAGGTACAGACGCAACTAAAACGAATAAAACTTTCCCCTGAAAAGCAACGTAAGGCTGATGAAGTAAAATGAAAAACGAAAATGTTGATTTTTTAAACACTTATTTTTGTACTAAAATTTAACATGAGTTTCACCAATACGTAACTGCGAATTTGTTGCCGGCATAAGTTTCACAGTGAAACAGGACTAATGGGTACTATTTTTCTTTTTCCAATAACTACTTTGTATCCTCTGAAATGAAATAAATTCCCATGTTGCCCAGAATTCTATTTCGGCAAATGTGCTCGGGTTCGGGACGCGATGACTTTTCATTTTCACCGGTTCCCAGAGTTTTCCACTTTTCCTATTTGGAATACCAAAACACGATGTTCTATTGTAACATGTTCAAGGGTTCTTTTTCATTGGGAAAGTTTGTTTGAGAACTAGCTTTGGTTATTTGTTCAGTGTTTGATAGTTTTAGATTTAATAAAAAATATACTTTTGTAAGGTTCGTTTCAAACAAACATTTGAATATTTTTGTTTTCGGTCATGTGTTTTTTGTTGATTAGGTAGGTGGTGTATTTTGCCATCACTGTTGTAGGGTAAAGCTGACTAAAAGGGTCAGTAAGGGGTGATAGTGGCATCGACTAGGGTGCAGTTCGAGTCATTAATCCTGCCCGGCGACAGGCAGATTAACTCTTGTACGCATTTTGGATATGGACGGATTACGTTAGCCTTTTGCAGGTTTTGACTTTTTGATGAAGCCTAATTGGCTAGTTTGTGCATGAAATATAATGTTTCAATACTTTTATTGAAAGATAACAAATTAAAATCTAAAAATTCATACATCAGTGTTTTAATCATTAAGAGTACTAGAATACATGTGCGGTTTTTATCACTATAAAAATAAAATGAAAAGAAGTGAAGACCTTCTTCTACTTGCATTTAATTTTAACCCCTGTCAAAATATAAATGATATTTTGTTTCCCAATTTCGTTTTGTTATACGTAAATAACAATATCGTTCTTAAATTAAATTAAATTAAATTAAAAATAGTCTTTGGAGTTTACTTCATCCTCTTATTTGAATAGCAAACAATATCTTCAGTCAACTGTGTCCCCTTTGCAAATAATGGGCACGCGTTATCCGGCGCATCGTTCCCAGCGACACAATAGTCGGACGACATCGTCGCAGAATCGCTGCCACCAACGGTAACATCAATTGAACGGTAATCATCCACTATCTCACATTTTATTATACATTGTGCCGTTTCCTCATAATCTACTTTATTGTTACGGGCAGACGCAACAAAGAGAAATTTGCGCTTTTGTATATTATTCGAAGCTAAGATCCTACTTCTACGCGAGGAATTGCTGTTTAGAATAAGGTAAACATTGGATATGGAAATTGATAGAAGTTATGTTTTTTGACTTTAAAGCACTCTAAAATAATTGATTTAAAAATCTTTTATTTTTTTAGTGATAAAGTTAACCGGCTGACAAAACAACAAATAACTCATTTTATCTTAATAAGAAGAACACTCTTACTTGCCCGCTATGCTAGTAAAATAAACTACTTATTTCTTTATTACATTCTACGCAGGAAGTTTGTGTTCTTGTCCCGTGAACAAATTATTTTGTTATTACAAATAGATTGCGGGCAGCCAGTTTATGTTCTTCAAAGGTATAAATAATAATAATAAATTCCTTTGTTAGCCTCTTCCGAGACATTGTATAATGTAAATAAACAGAATTATACATTTCCTACAGCTCGTTTGTCGGTTAGTTAATTTAGTCTTCAGAAGTAGATGTCTACTAAGTTTTAAGTATGTAAGTTTGAATTCTGATTGGATATTTATTTGAATTATGATAAATAAAATGTTATAGAGATTGCTTATGTTTATTCGTTTCTATTTTACCATAATAAATCAAGGAATGGGCGTCTAATATAAAATTGTTTTCTATTGTATAAGCGGACGACAGTGCATGCCAACACGCGCTCTGCACTTCTTGAATACTGATTTGATCTGCGGAACGAACTTAGGGCTAAATAAAGAACTTTATCCTTTCTAAATAGCGACCGGCTATTTATAGATGGGTTTTATATCAAAGGTATAATATTTGATCATTAAATAGTTATTAAGTTTTTTTTTATCATTAGGCCATTTACAAAGATCTTTTGCTATGAAAATGTTAAGTCTTCAATCTAGTGTTACGGTTTTTTTTTAAATTGTATTATAGGGTTATTCCCCAGTAAATTCCAATTACTTTACGATCTTCTACATTTATATCGTATCTCAAAGATTAACTACACAATAAATATCGTATCAGGATAAGTAACAAGGTTGCCGGCCCGAGGCTACAAGATCGGCGGAGGCCATATATCTCAACAGACGGACATACATGACATACCTCTTGCACTGACTGCACTTTTCGCGCTTCGCCTGGTTAAACCTATCTTGTTTAACCAGATCCCGACTAAAGAGACCTATCAAGTACTTCCTCTCGGCTCAACCACAGCCAAACTATTTGCGAAGCTCCGGAAATTATTTCCTGCGGTCTCGTTTTATTCTGTTTACGTGAAAGTGGCGGACCGAAGATATTATGTCCAATAACCAATAGCACATAGAAAAGTAGCTTGTTTTTATCGATTTCAATTTACTTGTACGAGGTACTTACTTAAGCTGACATGTTGGTATCACCTATACACCCTTGAAATAAAGTTAACAGATGACTTGTATCCGAGTGCTTGCTTGGAACCCCGCCAAAATGCTGAGTCGTGAATTAACTAAAAATTAATAACATAATATTCGTAGCATATTTCTGTGTGACTGTACTCTTCCGACTATGGAGAAAAATGCTTGTGGAAATTGTTCACATGAATCGTTTGCGAGAGACGTAAAGACAGTTCAGCAAACTAATAGCTTGGCGTGGTGTAGCGTTTACTTTGTTATTATTTCATATATCTACTGTCAAAGTTTTTCATTTAATGTACATGAAAATAAAAACTTGGGTATTTACCTATACTGCCACGGCTCTTTAACGTCAAAATCGAGATCGTGGCTCGTATACAAAGTAGTACTTATCTGTGAGTCAGAGATAATCTGTTCAAACCTCAAACTCCTTGAAGGAACTTGTTTTGTTTTTTCGAAAATTAGTAGGCACATTTATTATTATGAGTAATTTGTTGAGTCAAAATTACGGCAGGTAGCCCGGGGCGGGTTTCGGTGGATCTCAGTTTAATATTACCCTCAGTAGGGACTTGGAGAATGCTTCCCAGGGTTACCTCGATATGTCGGGCCCGCCCACAGTTTAACATTTTTTCGAATCATGCGCACATTAATACTAGTCCGCGTCGCTGTGTTTATTATAGGCTCGGTAATTATAACGTCCTAATCGTGCTTGGTATCAAATGTTCTCCTCGAATCGATATATTGATCGATTTCCAAGTTATAATTGAAGGCAGTTAATCTTATACGTATTAACTGAGTTAAAAACGGAAACTGAGCATTAGTTGGAATTAATCTTTTACCTGCGTCAAGTTAACATTTATCCCTTACTTGGCAATTATTTTGCAACCCTTCCTCTCCATAGTAAAGTTACCCCATTAATTCTTAGACCTTCGTATAATGTTCATTCACAATTGCGCAAAAAGTTTTTTCTTTTTTCATGAAATCTGCATAGGTAATTTTAATAACCATCTAGGTAGGTTGTGTTGAAAAGCGAAGCGGCCACTTCAAGCTCTGGCCGTAAGCCTCCTCGCTCGGAGAGAGTTCGTTAACATTTTGTGACGAATTAAATATTAATATCAGCGTTAATTAAAAAGTTTCAGTTATCACGTTAGTGCTCTCGACTCTTTGTTCCTGCTGTAGGGGAATTTCTGAACTATTTAAGCAGTTTTAGTTTAAGCTTTAAAATTCCACAGACTCACGAAAAAGTTCAGTATTTTTTTTCAATGAAGAATATAGTAGCATAAAAATTTTGTTTCTATAGACTTACTAACTGATAAACTTAATAGAACTCCAATATTTCATGCGGCGCCAGGGTTCCTACGTGTCGACAAACTTGGCCTCTTGTCTCTACTACCTTGGCGTAATTACCTTACTTATTTTTATCTGAGAGTGTCTTATATTATTTATTCGTATACAAAGCTTAATAAATGAACAAGAAACTTTTTAAATTATAGTCTTATGTCATCGATCTAAAACTTGTCCCAATAAACTTTAAGCTAGAAATTTAACATAGGTATATTAAACGCCTACTCTAATAACTTTGACATTTAAGATTTATAAAAGTCAAAATCAATTTTGGCAGGCTTGTCGGAGCAGCTATTTCAATTTATTGGAGTGAAGTATGTGATCTAAGGATTCGTTTGTATAACACAAAATGGTTCTCTACATCCCAAATCGTTCTTCGTTTACCCGACTATGGACGGATCGTGGATTTTCCACAAAAGTCGCCTTTGTTTTCTTTAACACGTAATTTTTGTGATATATTTTCCTCGACACTATATTTTTTTTATTTATTCATGCAAGTTTATTAAAAACTTTCGGCAGCGAAAGACAGCTACGGGAAACTTTCGTAAAGAAATTCGTTACCTTATTATAACTAACTAGTGGCCGCCCGCGTCTTCGTTAGTGTGGCAACCATTTATAACAACATAACAATTTGTAGGACTATTTAAGCTAAACATTTCCATCATACTCGTACATTACAATAACTCTAGCGGTTTTGACAGCGCCCGCCAGAATAGCTCGCAGAAGGTAGATTTTTACCTAATATTTTTCTACTTACTTGATATTGGAGACAATTGATACAATATCTTTATAAATTGTAGACTATGTGTTATTCTGTGATGTATTAGCTATATTATTGTAAAATCCATTCAGTCGTTTTTACGTGAAAGAGTAACAAACATCCATCCATACATACTCAAAAACTTTCACGTTTATAATATTAGTAGGACAAGGCAGGTTCATCTTCTTATCAAGTAAAGAAAAGTCTGTCCTAATGTAGTTTTAACCACGGGTTAATACACCAAGTTGTCCTCTCCATCAATGGCGCTAGTGAGCAACTAACGAAGAACCACACAGCCCGTATGAAACTTTGTTTTGCCCTAACACGGCACTCGCTTTGTAAATTAAATCCACTGAAAGCGGCAGAACTGCCTGCTTTTTCACAGCAATTTCTGTGCGCGGTTAAACTAATTCTATTATATTTCAGTAAAGTAGGTAAACGTCTCTTCTTAGTTCTTCAACTTAAAATTCAGTTACTTTGAATTTAAATACGTGCAATATACTTACTTCCTACTCCTTGAATAAGGCACAAATCTACTCAACCGTGTAATAAGATGTTAAATTAAATAACAGCTAACTCGAGCCCCTATAAATGGAATGCTATATTAGTTCGATTCCGTTCCAAACTTCGGACCGCAAATTCTTCTTAATGGACTCCGTTTGAAATTGGAATTCTGACTGTTCTAAGTTTTGTTGCAAGAGTTTCCGGGTAAAGAATGAGTTGAACCTTTGACTTTTGGTGGGGTTAAGGCAATATTTTTAAATAATTAAAAGGGCTTCCTTTTGAAGTCTAGTTGCTTTAAATCCCATTAACATTAACTTTAATTTCATTACGGAAGTGTCTAACTATCTATTTCAGTTTAATGTAGTTATAACTTTCACATAACATTTGCTTATTTGTGTAAAGTTTGCAACATCGCCCGTATAGAAACTTTAACGTGTAGTATAACTAACGTTAATTCTAAAGTCTCTAATGATCTTAATGATACTACTAGAGGCTGAGCAAATCGGAGTAGTTATAACGCCTCTGTTTGTTGTTTGTTTAATGACAGGTACCGCAAATATCTAAAGTTGTACTATTGCTGCTTTTCCTAAAAACACTAGTTTATAGAAGTGTACCTATGCCACCTAAATCGTGACAATAGAGTCCGTACAAAAACGTAGTCCTCGCTCGCTGGTTATTAAAAATACTAGTTTATAGAAGTGTACCTATGCCACCTAAATCGTGACAATAGAGTCCGTACAAAAACGTAGTCCTCGCTCGCTGGTTATTGGAACGACGCGCTTTGACGAGCACGGACCAATCTGGTAATCGGAAATGGGCATTGTACAACAAAGCCATTGTCACGACGGACCACATCCGAAATTCATGTCTGTGCTATACACACACTGGACATGCTTAGGTGGAGGTAGGAACGATTCAATGATCGATAACGTCCGAAAATCTCTTATTGATGGGAATAATGCTTTGATGATTTGGACTACTTAACGAAAAATGAAGCAGTCCTTGAAATCGTTTTTACAAAGCGTCAACATTGCTATATGAAACATAAAGTAAACATGCAAATACGTGTTTTTAAATGTACTTCTAATAAACCACTGTCACACTTATTAATTACTAAATGGTGTAGAGTTAGTAAAGTAAAGTCGCAATATATTCACAAAGACGACTTAATTGTTACTAAGTTAGGCAATCTTTTTAGTTATCGCCTTAATAATTATTGAATTCCTTAGTTAATTATTTGCGTTTTATTATTATTTTTTCATCTGAAACGATCAGCCAAAATATTTGTAAAGAAATTCGTTGTATCGACGAAGTGCCGAGTTGTTCAGGTATTACTTGCGACTCAACTCGATACCCAATACAATATTTCTCTACGTGACCAGCTTGCAAAATTGGCATTACAGAAGTTGGTTATTTTTTACCAATACGTAGGTTCATACTTCAAATTGGCTTTATACGGAGTGGACTTACGAGCTCAATATAAAGCTCTGAAATGTTGGCAAAATAAACGATTTAGATATCAAGAATTCAAAGAACAGGAGAGAATAGGCTTAATAAGTATTTGACTATTATGATGATGTTTGAACAAACTTATTGTTGAATCAAAGACAGGATTGAGACGAACTTTGCTCAGCCTCCTACAAAGGGCCCCGAAATAACTTGAAACACGCAAAGCCAAGAGTTTCAAGAGGGTAGCCTTTCCAAAGTAGACCGCGATTTACAAATCTCAGTGAAGATGAGGACCCTTGACCCTTATGACCCTTATACTTCTTAGGTCTGCTGATTAAATATTACTTATGATTAAATACCTGTTCCCGAGAAGCCTTTTAAGGTCGAGAAAGTGGTTAAAATACGAATAAAACATGTGAAAGGCACCGTTGTTCTGGAGTCCCAGTTAAATTAAGATAAAATTGCAGCGATCCTGTCTCCGATCTTTGACTATTCTTTTCCCAATATTAAAAAAACCCTACAAATTAAAACTTGATTGATGATTTTGCAAATTACGCTCGCTAAGTACTTCTCGGCAATTTTCCTCAATTAAATTGTCGACGAATTCAATGATAGAATAACAAAGCATTTCAATTATGGAGTAATGTATTC
Organism: Emmelina monodactyla; assembly: GCA_916618145.1. Lineage (NCBI taxonomy): Eukaryota > Metazoa > Arthropoda > Insecta > Lepidoptera > Pterophoridae > Emmelina > Emmelina monodactyla. The sequence goes on from OU745303.1 coordinate 6,519,873, forward strand.
GTATGTAATGGGGGTATTTTATCAGGCGTGGTTAATAAATGAGTTCATCGTTATCTCAGCCAGCTCCAGATTGGAGGTAGAGGATGGCAGTCTCCAGGGAAACCCTACCGATACAAATTTTCTTAGGAGATTAACGTAGGCGTGGAATACAACTTTAACGCTGGGATAAATCCGATATTAAAAGCTTGACGAAAGGAAAATCTCATTAAAAATATAATTCGACAAAATATCGCACGTTGAATATTTTATTGCCTTCGCTTCTGACATATGAGTGAAAGCTGTACATTCATCCGGATCGTCCGCCGTCTGTATAATTATACTCGTCACATATTCTAGTGGTCTTGACATAGCTGATTTAACAAGATTCTTGACATGTTTATCATCATTCTCTATAGCGTTTGCCTACTGCTCCGAAATCAAACGTTCCTATTGTATAAAAAGATTTCGTATTAATAATGGATTGCGTAACCGTTTGGTTTTGTCCATAACAAAAAAGCTGACGAATGTTTATACGTGCTGCAGTCACACCGAAGTGTTCCGCAAACAAATTAGATTATTGTCAAGGCATGGAGCGCGCTGATTGGTCGGGAAGCCTGCGCGGGCGCCGAGCGCGGACGTTCAACTTTGTGGACCTCTTGGAATCTACTATCTACTCTACCTTACTATTGCAACTAATATACATTAGTTCGATAGTAGTAACTCAATCAATGGGCTGTAAATATAATTAGTACTGAAAATGTTAGTTCCCTAAAAAAAATGAAGTTGATTTTTGAGTCCACGCTTTTCATATCAAAACACATCAAAATTCATAAATATTATGGAAAATATTTATGAAAAGTAGCAATATGGGGTTGCCATTAACGTTAATACAGATCTACATTAAATATTACCAACCATTCGCAAATATTGGATTGCTTTCTGTGTAGAGTTTTCCATTAGCCAATATTTTCGTAGATATTTTAAATATATCAGCAAATATCGATTTATAATATTTACTGTATGAATAGTATAACGATTTGGAATACTTAATAACTCTGATACCAACGCTTCTGAAGAAAGTAATTAAGTCATCAAATCTTTTACTCAGCGGAGTTGAAGTTAACAATGGTTCATAATAGCTTTGTAGGTACTTCTTCTTCTACTTATTCCCTGCCTTAACGCTCTGCTTCACATAAAAATTACCCGTTATTATCACAATCTCTCACAGTTCTCACACCGAGACAACTTTTATGAAGTTTTTTAATATACTCACAGTTAATTTAATAAAATATACCGCTCTACGGGACCGCGGAAATCCATGCGGCTTTAGGGGCTGGCTACAGTCAGACAATTTTTGCACTTAAATCGTACTTAACGACATGACCGTCAACAGGGTCGGTATTTTCTTCGGACACTTCACAACACTTTTTGATAACTTAACTAAGTTCACATGATGATGTCGGTTTATCAACTGTAAAGGTAGCTAATAAGTTTATTTATGAAACACATTTGGTTGGTGACAACAAGTGTTATAAACAAAAGATGCTCGCGTGCGTGGTTAAGTTCCGCGGTTGGTCGTGTGGCACCTGTCACCGAGACCGACACAACGAGACTGCCGGCGGCTGCGGGCGGCGCCACTTCTCCCGCCCAACTAATCATACACACAAAAATCTACAGTCCACATCTAGATATACATTACTTGTTCAACTTCACCGAGTAGTAAGTGCCCCAAACAAACTCAGCAATGGAGAGAGAACCAAACGAATATATCGTAAGCGAAACTTGTTTATAAGCTCCACGAGGTAAGGTTTGTAAGCTCGGCTCGGGCAAAATCCGGTTCGGTTTCTCATACTAACGCCATCTAGTTTGTACTGTGTGAAAGCTCAAGGAGCCACCTTGCGTGATTTTTTAGTACTAAACAGCGCCATCTTTATTTTTTTACATACACTAAATAATAATCGGGCAGCCAAAAGTAAGACGCAGTTACAATGTAGTTCCTTAACTATATTCACAGTTGACGAGTGGTTTGTTTAAGTAGTAACGGGCAGATGGCCTTTTTTTCTTAAATTGTTATAGTTTTTAATATTAATTTCGTATTAGAAAAGGCCCTAGTTTGGCATTACTTTAAAAAATAAAACTTTTATTTTTAATTTACATATTCTTGCTTTCTATTATACTTCCTGCTTACATATATGCTTGCTGTCAGTAGATTTAAATACCTAAGTTTTTCTTCCACGGCCGATCTTAACTTCTTATCTCTGTCGCCTCGTTAAATTTGCCAACTTAGTTTTGCATTCTAACTTATTTATTTTAAAATTGGTTCTAAGTAAACATAAACCTTGAAGTGTAAGCTAAACTCATACTGGAGTGCTTCAAAGTTGTTTCTTTTTTCAAGTGTCATAAAGGCTCGAATTACTTCATAACCACGTGAACAAAGGGTTTATTATGAATAACTTAAAGACATTATTCATAACCAATTCTGTATTCCGAAAGCGCGCCAAAACTCACGATTACTAACTAAGGTATGTTATGAGTCATAAGCAAGTGCAAGTAGGTGTTATAAGATAGGTTATATTACCGGTAATAATGACATGACATCATAAAATTTACTATCTAAAACAGGGTTTAAAACTAACTCAGGATGTCCGCTCCAGAATTCTTGTATGAAACTAGTTGAATCAACCGAATTAATTTCTTGCCCCTTCCGTTTGTTTCACTTTGTCGTAGATCGATGACATTTTTAACCAACTTCGAAAAATATTCAAAAGTTTTAGTTTTTTTTTGTTCGCTAAATTTACTTGAAAAATCCTGAACTTATTAAGAAATTTCTTGTTTCATCGGAAAGGCTATACTTGCTTTCCTAGACCAACTCTGTCATCCATCGGCAGCATTTTCTAAAGGAAGTAGGTACCTATTAATTTAACCGACTTTAAAAAGGTTAAGGATTTTACATGAACTAGAATAATTTATATTTTTAATCATCATCAAAAACTTACTTACAAGTTAGTAAATAAAAATATAGTACAATAGGTACTTAAACAAATTTATCTTAATTTATGATGTAGGAGCCCAAGGGCAATTTCATAGATGAGTAAACTCTATTATCATAGGTACACTAGCGCAACCTTCGGGTTTTATTGTGGTCACCGTCATTATATACATAATCCTTCGTATTACTTTTAAAGTCTGTTTTTTTTGTGATTTTACTTTTAGTTTTTCATTTAAAATGCTAATTTATTAATTTTGAAGTTATAGATACTGGAAAAAGTCATTTTTTCTTCCTTTACTTTCGAACAACACAACGGTTTTCACTATTAGGTTATTCTCGTATATTAGAGATGAGTGAAGTGATATGAAAGTATTTTAAATTTTAAGGCTGTCTTGGCGGGCTAAACTTAGATTGTGTGAACAACAACTTCAGAGAGAAATTGCGATCGCTTATGATAACGTATCGAATAAATTAAATAACCGAAATATTAATAATTCTTATAAAAGAGTTTTCAATTTGAATATAAAATATCGTTATTAGATATTGATTTTTTCTATCTTTTTATTGCTCTTATTACTTACAAAAAAGAATTGCTCCTTAGGGCAATGTTAGTGACATACAATCTATTAGAACATGCTCTTGCGCAAGCAGTCATTAGTAGCCAAATAAGGAAAGTGAGCGTTGAGAACAATAGGATCGACGTAATATCCTTTCTGGTCCAGAAACTTTTTCGGCCTAGTTAGCGAGTCTAAATGGAGTAGCGAAAGTTTGGATAATTAACTATGGCATTGAAGGAACAAGTCATATTATCTGTAAGATATTTCATCTGAGACTCTAAGTAATTTGAAAAGTTCATTAAGCACTCGACCGAAAGAACTACAATGAAGATAACATATATATGAACTTAAACTTAACTTGCTGATCACCTTGAAATAAAAAATATGTCTTGTATCCCTTTGCGGGTTTAAACTACTTCTATAGATTAATACAATTTGACGCTTTATTAAATTAAAAAGCAATCAATACCTACATTATTTTTTTTATTCAAATTGGGGTTGTGTGAATAAGTTATTCTTATAAATAGTTTGACCAGATTTTATGTCTTTCCTTAATTTGAAGAGGTTTTCTTCGTTTTCTTATAGAGAGCACACCCTTAGCTGTATTTGGAAGAGTTGAGAGAGGTAAATTTTGCTTGTATTTATTTTAAATTTCTAATCTAATCCTTCAGCCTCACTACGTTTTTATTACAATCTCAAATATTGCATCGATTAGTGACTAAAGCAAATATTATCAAACCGATAAAAACTTTAGCGGGCCATATTCAAAATTATTTACGACGAGTAAGGCAGGCTTCAATTTAGCCTACCTACAGTTTCGCTGTATCCGCACTACTTTGTTGAATGTCTGGCTGCGTTGATACACCAGTCGCTGCGTCACTTTTCAAGTAGGTTTCATTAACCAAGAGACCTTAGTAATACGATGCGTTAAATCAATCGAACCGAGGCTCAATTGCTGTTAATAACAAGAGGTGGTTGACTTGCCACGCTTCAGAAGCTCGGCGATTTTTCTCTCACTGCCAACTTGTTAAACAAAAAAGTCTTGTAAAATTGCAAAGTTTCTGATAGCCCTATTGTGTTTCAGGGTCTCACGGCTAATAACAGTTGAGTGTTGCTACATAAATATTCTTGACACTTAAAAATAAGCTGTATTTCGCGGCATGAGGAGTGTGTGAAACATCATAACATACTGACAAGTTGGAATTGCAATTTGTAGTAGGTATTAACGGTAGTTCTGCAAACGGTATAGCGACAATATTTATGGGTTCTATTGCTTCCATACCATACTGACTTGTCATAAATATTTATATTATCGCAGCAGTGTTCTGCTTTTACTTGATGAAATTAACATGTCAATGATTTGTATCTTTAGCGATTTATTTCAATCACCACTTTAAATAGGCTCTTCTAATCATTGATATACAATGTAACTGATGACGTACAAAAAGTTAAAAATTAAATAAAGATTTAAAATTAAATCGTTTATTCTCTTTAGTTATTGGCTGTCTAGTCAATATTGATGATAATCAAGGGATGATGCACCATATTGACATTTTCCTTTGCTTTCTTCTAAATTTGTTCCCTTTACGTTTGCTTTGTTTTTTCATCTAATGTACTGTCTTTCATCGATCAATGTTTGATTATATCTATAACTTACCTACCTTACTGAGCATCCTCTACGTAATCTTATATCTTTCTAACACTAAGTAAACCCAATTGATTTCTTTTGTTTGAAGTTGCCGTGTCAACAGTCTTCTCTGTCTGCACTCGAGGCGTCGTTCAGTTGGCAGGTCGTCGGAGCGGAACGTTCGCTGGTTCCCATGGTGGTACGATGGTAGGCTGGTTACTTGTGTGTGAAGGACAGACGTATCTGTTAACGGGATATGTAGGAAGATATTTAGTTTATGGCATATGTCGGTAACTAGAAGGAAATAACGGAGGTAACAGAAATCGAATTTCGAATTTTATACGATATAGACTCGAGTTTGGCTTTGATAATATTCGGTTTTATTTGCAATACAATTATGTTATACAGTTGTTTAACTAAGGTATTTGTACCTATTGAAAGAGGGTAAAATAATTAATTATTAATGAATGCTCTTCGTTTCTCCCTACAACTCCGCACCAAACCCCAACATAAGAATGCTCTCTGTATTCCACGCGACAGTAATGCATTTAAAAATAATTAACTGAATGCAACGCGTAATGATATATGCTTGATTGCAAAATCCGATTAGAATTAGTCCATGGATATGTCAAAATAACTTTGAAGTTCCCATTTACTTAATTTCCCACGCAACTTTTTTTAGTAAAAGAGAATCCTTGTCGAACAGCAGCTACATGTAAAAACTATTAAGAAGTTTGTACGTGTACCTACGTTTGTTACGGTCTACTAAACTTCTGGTAAAAACATGGTGTTAGATAAGGGATTCGTCAAACAAGTTGCGAAATTCTACATCAAGCAAGGTACAATACAAACTGATCGATTGCGATGTATTTTACTCATGTAATTCTAATGAGGGCACTGTATTTATATTCAGAAATAATAAATATTCCTAAATGGTATACCTACATTATTATAAAAAAGGTAAACCGCGATGTTAGTGACACCATACAAAATGATTTTATTAATTGTTGTCTTTTTTAGTGTTAAAATCCTAAAAAGAAAAAAGGAATTCATTAAAGCCTGTCTTTTTGCAGAAAATCTAAATAAGAAAGAGTACCCAATAACTTGTACTCGAATAGTCGTAACAATGGAGCAAGACGTATCTTACTGTGTTCTTTTACAAAAAAGGCATATAATACACATAAACGTCTAAAATTAAGTGGATCTTCTCCAAAAGAGGGAGATGAAAAAAACACTTGTTCCGAGAATCACTTTCAAGTGTTTATTTGACCGCCTTTGTTCTTCAGAGAAGTGTGGGCGACCAAATGTAACATCTCTTCATAGAGTTATTCATAGATTTACAACCTCTTGTAGGAAGCGTTACCATCCTTTGATGCGCAATTTTAAAAACCTGTACTTTTGCTATTCATTTGCGACTATCAAACAAATTACATATATCAACCCTTACAAAAGCACAATGTTAGCCTTTGAATTGAAAGTCTTCCAGTATTTGTTTTTTCTCATCCCAGCGAACCTACAGAAAGACACATTAAACCCAAACTAGCGTTTTAATGTCTCAAGTTTTCTTACAAACCCACTCACATAGCTACCGTGGTATTTCGCTTTCATATAAGAAGAGACTTGTACTACTTCCAAAACACGCTTGTATTCAAATGCAACGGCGATTCAGAGTGGTGTGACTAGTGTATGATGTAGTTTTGATTGCTCACGGCTTCCGTAGCACGCATCTAACCACAAGCAATCATCACTTTTTAGGCGGCGTCAGTTATTTCATTATCGAAACCAGTTTGAACTAGCGTTATGGGTAAAAAAAGTACACAATTGAATGCCGTAGAAAATTCTGTAAGGCACTTTCTTATGCAGTTCTATGATAATGCTGAATTATGATAAAGAATAGATTTTGAAATCGACCCGAAATTCGTGGATAAGTATTTTTGTATAAAAAATGAAGTCGATTTGAATAGTCCGTTTGCACTCGGCCAACCGAACCGGTATTGTTTTGAAAACAAAAACACTCAAGACGTATAAATACGTTGGATTCAAATCGTATCCGTTATGGAAAGGTTAAAACGTAAGGTACTAGACGCCCGCACCTCGACCAACAATCGTGCCTCGAAACACCAACATAATCTCTATATACAGGGTGTGATAAAATCAGATCGTCACGACTTGGACTCCATGCACCACATGTCAAATGCGGGTAATTAACAAACGTTTCTATTACCAAACAGTAACCTTCAACTACCAACAACTAGTACTAGCTGGCTGAGCAATGTATTAATAAGCAACAGAATTAACGGTAAAATACGGGCCATTAAAAAGGGTAGTCTGTCTTCACGCTGTTATTCCAGTCGTGACACGTAGGCGATAAAAACTGGGAGACAGTAAATGTCATGATACTACATTTTGTAGCCCGTTTGAAAAGCTACAACACTCTGTAGAAGGAAGGTGTGCGCATAGCTAGCTCTACATTTATAAGAGCGCGTGCGTCGCTGCGCAGTAGCAGGAAACACGCGTCGCTAATCGATCCACGGGCCCCTTACCTTATACACAACCTTATAAAGCTACTCGGGTCACAGCACAAATAAATTTCCTTAAAATAATAAACAATGCACGCTATCGGAAATCACCACACAATGTTAGCTATAAGCCCCAAATAGGTACTTAATAGTTTTATAACAAAATAATGCTGTAGAGTACTACAGCGGGCTTATCAACAATGCTTAAAGGTAATAAACTACCTATTATTACAATCGATGCATAAAAGTAAAATAATCCTATTCAAAGGAAATGTTAGCCTTGTTGACGCCATATTTCGAGACAAGACGGTGTGGGCTCACACCTACAACTAACACTCAAAAGTCCTTCTGTACACCAAATATGACTCATTTTATCAGTTTTTAATCCGCTTTTTGATTGAGACAACTTTGTTTAAACAAAAACGTTCGGTACATCAATATAACTAAATGGTATTCAAAGTATTTGATGAAATTAAGGAATTCTTCTGCGTTTATAGGGGCTGTTTCAAATCATTCATTCTTCACAGTTGAATGGTTTTCAAATGTAGCCCCAAGGGACGCATGCGCAGGTAGAATACACAAATCTTGTCGTCATAAAAGCTTTTTTGTCCTTCTTCAACTTGTCTTCACAGTCAAGTGTCTGATCTAATATTAAGTAAATATTTTAAAAAGATAACTCTCCCTTTTTCAAAAAGCGATATCCGTTAATATTTGTTTTGTAGTAGATATTCCGCATGAATACTGGTATCTTTACGATTACTGTAACACTTTTAAAGGAATAAGAATAGTCGTATCTTATCACTAACAGTGTCTTAAAAAAGTATGCCATATTTACAGTTACGACGAAAATGCAAACTTGTTGAATGGTTCTGTATATTGGGATACCAATATGAAAAACAAAACTATTAAGTATAAGTTTTATTTGCTATCGGTACTCACTACTACCGTGTTACTCCCTACTCTTTATTGTCATGGTGCTGGTCTCTATCTGTCTCTAGCTTCGTGGTATTCCTTTCCTTTTCACAAGTGGAACCCCATTTATGGTGTACAGACAGCATAAATGATCTGTTGAGTGGCGTAGCGCGCGTAAATTTGAGGTTATGTCAGTATTAAATGGTCCCCCGGTATACACGAACGTGCCGCCGCGACACCGACCGTTAACTTCCCAGACGTAAATACACTTTTGAATCGCAATCGATAATATTATGCGAATGACAGTGTCGTAAAATGTAAAGTTTTTAAATTGGATTCTTGATTGTGATGTTCGTTACTTTTGAAAATTGGTTAGACGAAACTATTGTGTCGTGCGAATTTTCACTTGTTTGAGGTAAGTTTTTGCATATTATATTTGTTATTTTTCTGAACGTGCGTAATATTCTGTAAATGCAATTACCATCCATACAACCGTAACAATCGTTCAAAACGTAGGTACCTACAATTTTCAATTACGTTGAAGCGACTGAGTCCTTTCAATTACAATAACAATTTTAACCATCTGGTTGCATCTGCAAAACATATAAATCAGTAAAAAATATTTTGCTGCATACAATATTGGGGGTCTGAACCCCTGCACCTCTGTGGATCCCCCACGCCGCCGCACTTCAGTAGGTTCAACCACCGTCTTTTCATTGTCAGTATTTGGGGTCTCTATTTTCTGAGGAATAGAGTTGGTATTTGCGTAGTTTTTGTGTTTAAGTGTTTTGTAGTCTCACGTTCATTGCACACCCTCAGCTATATTACCTATACCGTATGCATATTGCGGTATGTATGCGATGCAGTGACTGCGCGATCCATTAGATGATTAACACTACGCATTGTTATTCTAAATCGGTGTTTTTGTTGTGTAAATAAATATTAGCTAGGAGTAATTCAGAAGTCCATTGACGCCAAAATCAATTTAAAATTACAATTTAAGGTGCGGTAACCATCCAAAGGAAGGCGAAGCTAAAAAATGGGATTTTTTATAGTTACATGCTGCTGTAGTTTTACCTACTTTTATGTGTTAAATAGAAATAGAAAAGTTTTGTCAATATCTACGACAAGCTTATTTGAAAGTAATAAGTAAATATTTGACTCTGTCATTAAACTAATGCAAAGTAAACTACGTGGAAAAAAACAGCTTAAAAAGATTCTTATTTTAAACTATTTAGTAAAAATTTCGAATTCCTTTATTTATCCAAACAAGGTGGTTTTCCCAAACAAGGCAACTAGACACGCTATTTCGACAAACTAACAAACAAGCATTCCCTTCTATGTAAAGGTAACCAGCGTGGGCGGTGGTAAGATTAGGAACCTTGTTTATTACTGTTAACGTTTTTTGTTGACATTTGAGCACTCCTGGGTTACAAAACCAATAAATAAAACATTAGTTTATATTTATTAACCCCTATATAGCCGGGTGTTTGTGACCGGTTTTTCAAAACACCAGGTCATGACAGGCCTTACGAGGGGTCAATTGAGCCCTGGTTAACAACACTAGTATTCAAGAAGTTATATGAGAGTATTGTAATGCTAAATAAGAACAAAATTTCAAAAAAGGTATACAGATAATTTACCAATACAAAATTAATGAAAAGAGTAATGCACACCCATAAGCCTTATCAAATTCCGGTTTCGCCTTGCATTAATTCGATAAGGTAGGTAATATAATATTATGTCCGCTTTCTAGTTCGATAAAAATATTTACATGTGTGTCCATACTTTCTAAATTGCTTTAACCACAGATTTTATGGCGATACCTGTTTAGTGTTCTTAGGTTTATCGATTTTCCTAGACCTGTCCAATTTTTTAAATTCAATAACCTTTTCTAAAAAGCTTTTAGCTAGGATTTACGATAGACTTTCTGATTGTTGTCAGAGCTCTATTTAACTTACCATCAAAAATATTGTGTAGCATAAAGTTAACATGTCATCAAGGAATCAATTTACAGTGTTGTCAATCAAGAATTGTTTAAAATTTATTATAATCAATAAACTGTAGCCTAAATATCTGAACACTACACGTAAAATATCTGATAACGTATCAGTATTATTTTATTATTGACGTTTAAGAATCGCATATCGGTTTGATTAAACTGTGAAATTTACAGTCTTTATAGTGATTAACATTTAATTCAACGTTTCATGGTTTTTTTAATTTACAGTTTTACAGTATTGTTCTATTATGTGCTTGTTGATCTATTTTAAATATATTACTTTAGTGTTTATACATGACGTAATGTATCACAAGAGAGTCAGTCTATTGCCAAAACCTTGATCTATAGCGAACGAGTGGATGAAAGCAGTTTCAGCGAACAGTGCTCAACAACGACCTTTCACGTTGTGGGAGTCACGAGAAACTTTTCGACAGACACGCTAGATTGTTTTCGATTATTGATTTTAATAGATTTAAAATATGTAAAATTTTATTAGAAAACGAGCGGCCGCCCGCGACTCCGTTCGCGTGGAAGTCGGTTTCCCGTGGGAATGAGATGTTTTCCCGCGGTAAAAAGTTAATCCCTTAATTCTTTCATACATATATTTTTGGTATCTAGAACTGTTTTCCCAGCGCACGCAACGGAAGCCCTCAAGGTTGAATAATTTTCCCTGTTTTTTTCATATTTACCTTTATTTCTTCGCTCCTAATAGTTGCAGCGTGATGTTATATAGCCTAAAGCCTGCCTAGATAAATGGTCTATTCAACACAAAAAGAATTTTTAAATTCGAACCAGTAGTTCCTGAGATTAGCGCGTTCAAACAAACAAACAAACAAACAAACAAACAAACAAACAAACTCTTCAGCTTTATAATATTAGTATATGCAAAATTTTAGAGACAGCGGGATCGCCCACGAAAAGGCAGACTGGAGCACTACTCAATCATAAGTTAATAGAATGTGCCATACAATAAAAAGAGCCTTCATATTCACATTTTAGTTAATACTCAACCGGTTAAAAGTTAATTTACAAATAGCAACATTATTTATTGCATATGCAATAAGTAACAGCTTACATAACATCGTGGGACTTTAGGGCTGAATGTCACAAGGACTTTGTATGTAGGTAATTGCAGTTAAGGCCGAGAAGAAACGAATCACAAGTAGCTAAACTTGTATCAATCAAGACGGTTTTAACTTAATGATTAAGTTTATTACTGAAACGTATTTTGTATTTATTTATACGTGTCTTTTTTACAATAGCCTCATTATTACATAAGAAGTCATCACAATGACTTGACACTTTTTGTATATCTCAATATAATACATAGTAAGTAATGAAGTCAAGAACAATAAGGATAATCTTTGTACTGCATTGGTATAAGAGGCAAAACGTATAAGCATTGTGTCATGAATTTGTGGTAATACCTACGTAGATATATACTAGAAAAACGTCTAGTATGTATGAAGTCAAGTGTTTTTGCGTCTTTAACCTCGAGGTAATACGAATTGTCTATCACGTCTTTTTTGTATATATCAGTTAGTTGAAAACCCACGAAGTTATAGTTACGTCTATAGATAGAAATAATGAATAGATTTTAGTATAGGTTACAAAACAATATGTTAACTCTGTTGTGTACGTATACAAAAAGTGTATTTGATCCGCGTATCTTTCAATACAAATACTTCATAGAGATGCTGTATTCCGGGTCTCCCACGTCAGATAATGAAGCCGGCACCGACAATGGAGACTTTATATAACGGCAATAAGAGGAACTCATAGAAACTGCTGTAAATACATCACAAACATCTAACAAATATACCGATAAAACATACAATCAGCGCTTTGAGAAATAGGACAAGCCGATAAACATTCACAAAGAGACAGTAGGTCTATTCTGTAAAACGAAACGTGAGCACTTTGCTTTCGTTTCGGGCCCGTAACGGACATTTGCTATTCTATTGGCTTTCGTATCGTTTCATCAATCATAAGGTTTTTGACGTAAAGAATAGAAATTTAAGTCAAAACCCTTATTATTTCGTTGACTTTCGGATTACAAATACGTTAAACGATATGCAAGCCAAATAGAATAGCCAATGTCAGTTTCGGGCCCGAAACGAAGGCAAGTGCATACGTTTCGTTTTACAGAATAGACCTACAGATTTGTATCAATATCTTTATATTGTTGGGCAATACTCGTGTGGGTGTGTGCACAGAAATGGCAATGTGTCCTTGCATTTTGACTACAAAATCTAGCTGAACTATTGGCAGCTGCGATGAAAACATTCGCTTAGTATAGTGATTAACTTAAACAAAAACATTTAGCTATTTGTAAGTAATATCAGCTGGTTCTCACTGTTAGAATAATGTACAGACCTGCACTTACGTAGAACAATGAGAATTTCACGAAGACCGTGAAAAAGTGAAGTTTACCCGTCAATCTGACATCAGACTACAAAGGTACACAAGGTTACTTTTCCCTGGTAATGGAACCAGAGCGAACCGATCTCACGAGAAAAAATATAATAAAGAACCAACATAATGGTAAGAGCACAGCAATTTTCCCAGATTCGTTCGATGAGCTCGAATCTGGAACACCGGCGGAGAACATCTTAATTCGATAGTGAACAATTGTGATCAACGACAATGGCAGAGAAGATATTGGTACCGTAGTCGGCCTAGTTATCAGAGAAACTGGTAATAATTATGTAAACCGTAGATAACTTGATATTGTAGCAGGTAGCATTGACTTTTGATGGCAAAGAGTTGCTGAGTCGGCAATCGGACGCGAGGCGGGCCACATTCCCGGGTGCGCTATTGTGTCACTATCGACTCGAGCTATGCACACTCGTAAATCTCAGTTTCGTTAATAAGTGTGGGCGCAACACGAGCACGAACCCGTTACGCAACCAGTAAATTCTTGAGGCCTATAGTAAACAATCATAAGTTACCTATTGTTCAAAGAATGTTTTGCTTTAGATTACCTTACCACAATGCGTAATATTAGAAATGTATTAAATAATTCCCTACTTCAATTCGCTTCCTGAGCGAAGGCCACAGTTTGAGTTAATTAGGTATACCAAGCGCCTGACTATCATAACTGACATGGAAATTGCTGTTAGGTACATTCTTGTAACACACATACTATCTGTACATTTTTGAACACACTAATTCTCAAACAGATAACGGTTCAACCTAATGTCATACTTTCATTTTACGGCCATAACGCACACACCATCATGTGATTAACTTTTTTATATTATTGTTGTTAGATAGTTGTTTGCTTGATGGCCTGGGGACTAGTCACTAGTCCATTTATCTTTTCATCTAGTTATTACCATATCTAGTTATAGTTCCCTAATCATGACGATTATAACTTTAATTTTTTCATATACTTAGTGATTTTTTCATATACAGAAGGTATCCGTCTTCTGTATTGGAAATTCTGTTCCCTTTCAGCTTACTAAATTACGTAAAAAAAACTTTTAGGAGTAATATCGTAGAAGAGTAATAGTTTTAAGATTTTATTCTTAAAATATACATTTGCCAGTTAAAATGGTGGCCTCAAGTATCCACTTGAGCCTAAAATCGATGCGGCACCCTCAAACACCAGGCACACAAAAGTATCTGTGTCCTTTTTAATGGTTACCGTATACCATGAACTGAATAGGGCCGTAATTGTTGCATCATTTTGGGTTTCACATTAGTACCTTTAAGGGAGCCTTGTAACGAATTGTTAAAGCCGTAACTATTTATCACTACTCAGCTAAATGTCATTAGGCTAGAGCAGACTAAGCCATTAGAATTTCAGTTGTTATACGGAGAGGTTCGTTAAACCGGCGGTGTATAATTATGGTTGTACGTATAGTTCTGTGGTTCTATTGTTTTTGCAACAGTTTCGGTCGAGCTCAATTTCACATGACGCAGGCGCAGGCCGCCGGAAGAGCAGTGACCACGGCAACCCCGAACTGTGTTTACAACGGGACCCTGGCGAAATTGGTGACGGTACTACAACTAATTTATACATTTTGTTGAATAAATTAAAAGTGTACTTTTCTGACTTAAAAAAGATGATCTAAGCAAACCATAGTTGTTTTTTTTTTATTGCACTTGCTTCTGATGTAAAGCCAACGAGTCCATGTAATAGGTTTTCTCATTTTAACAACCAAGGCATTTAGTTAAATCTAAGTGACCCAATTAAAACAGCTCATGTTTGTTCAAACTGGCGATTAACTCGAATTGTGCAACTGTTAGTTCTGTCTAGATATGGCGCTGGTCTATAAACCGATTATTATAAGGAAGACAGCGTCGATTGATGAGATAATTACATATATTAGCAGCACAGATATTCATTATTCCTTCATAAGTAGTTGGAAACGTAGGTAGTATATGAACTTGTTTTATGACTATGAACCAATAGAAAGAAACATAGGAAAAGTTCAGTCGTAATCTGAGTATTTATTTTTATTAAAAAAATATTGATAGCTTATAGCTTCAAACATTCCTAACTTTTTCCAAAGAATAATCGAAAAAATTGTACAACACTTAACCAACAAAGGAATAATCGACGTCGTAGGTACAACACTTACCCAAAACCCTAAGGAAAGTAATTTCCAATTAAATTAGAAATCGATAAAATGGTCAATAAGAATTCTCCAATTGAGCAGAACTTGCAATTACATCGGATCCCAATAGCATCCATCTGAATCCCCTTTGTTTTTATACCCACTAACTGTGTCCCCTAGGCCCATTTTCGGGAATTTAATTACTGGCAAACGTCCACACAGGCCCCTGGAGATTAATGATAGCCTGCGGTTTTCCCATTGGAATTAATAACCTTTCCTTAGTCGTTACTGAGGGATACGATAGGAATTGTATGTCTACTTCACAATTTTGGTACCACATTTGTCCAAAACTACAGACTCAATCTGTCTTTCTATTTTTGTCTAATGATAGGAAATATTGAAAAGATAAATTGCAACAATAAATCACCTATATACTACATTGTTACCAATTCTACGCTCTACATCATTGTCGAGCTTTTGTTTTGCCACCAGCAACGTTGGCAACGTAATTTATGTCTTTATCTGTATTGAACTGGCTGTTATGTTTTATGCAATATTGTAAATAATCAAAAAATATAGATGTAGAACCATTATTAATAATACACCATATGAGAACATATGAATTATAACCCAAGTTTTACTTCCCACACTCTTAATAAGACATGCCAACGATTCCCAAGCTATTCCTTTTCCGTATCACGCAAAGTTTACGATTTAGAGTATTTACTCACACAAATAATTCAAAAGAAATATGAAATCAATAAATCTGGCATGATGTAGGTGCTCTGACATGTTATGTTCCAGTTAAAAGCCGTTAGATAAGTTAACTGAGCCACGAGCCTCCTACGCGCTAATTAAATAGTCGTAAGTTTTATACAAGGTCTACATCATAAGTCAAAACTGTACCGCTTTATTATGAAGCTGGTTTATAATAAAGTAAATTTGGTAAGCTTGTACGCCTATTGAATCTTATAATTCCTACCGCGATTATGAAACGTTGCACTTTTCGCTCCGTCGCCCGAGCGGATATCCGCACCCGTACGCATCGTGACGCCTTCAAATTATTTGTTCTTATTCCCAAAACGTTAGGGTTCAATTCGGCATTGTTTGTAAGTAGCGGCATCTAACCACTTCCAGACGGACACGTGCCTTACGCATATGAAATGAATTGACTCGGTAATAGCCTGTGATTAAGATTACCATTACCGGTGCGTCTGGTTTCGTTTACATTATGCATTTGTACCTATCTGTACTGCTCATTGAGTTCATGCCCCGTGACCGAGTTCTGCGAGGTACAAATTATTTTTAAAAATTCAATAAACATTCCGTTATTTGTTACAAATAGGGAAAGCCTTGTTATTTGACCAACTTGCTTCTGCTTATATAACATAAACCTGTCCTGACCTGTCTCTTTTTCCTATTTCACTTACACACAATAGTAACCGAAAAACGACAGTTACTTTTTAATTACATTGAGCAATAATCATATTAAGAGTCAGTGTTTTAGTTTTTTTTATCGTAAAATATTCCACAAAAATGCGAAGACTTTATATTCCAAGGGTCTGAATGATCACCGGACGTAGATCGTTTGCTGACCGAAGCCCACGCGGCACCAGTGGGCGAGCGACCATCACGGCAAACGACTTCTTAAGGGCCCTCATATGTGCATGCATAACTCATAACTTGATTTAATAATACACAAGCTATGGAAATTTTTGTTACAGTAAATCATGATAGGAACTATGAATATAATGTTTCTTGTACCTACCTTTACAGTAAAATAAATGCAGTGTAAATATTTTCGACCAGCAAAAGTGGCTTTATTAAGGGCAACGTAACATTTTAAAGTTCAATGTACAGGAGATTATTAAAAGCAGTTTATTAACTAGTACGGCTAAATATCCCATTCATGTGGATAATTTAATTGCCCCTGGCCACATGAAAGTCTTTGAACCAGGATACTTTAAACGCTGGTATCCGTATCTATTCGAACCATCAAGTTCTTTAAAATGCTCTATATTTAGCTATGCGTGATAATTTTAGGTTGTTAAACTTGACAGCTTTAATAGTAGGTAGATGACGCACCAACTTTTAATTTGGAGAATGAGAACATATTAAGCGTGCCAAATGAAGTGTTAATCTGCTTGGAATGATTATTTTTCTTGGTACCTACCGTATGTTTATGCTATAAAAACTCTTTTCGCGATGTCCAATTGTAACAACAAACTATATCGAAAACTACAAAGGGGACATTAACTAACTACGAGTATAATTCCCTAATGCCACAGAGTTCACCGCACTGTTGTCTGGGATCTACTTGAGCTACCTACTCATTATGTACGTCTCATACTGAATCTAACCAATTGTCTCAACGACTTGCTCATTTATCTCCAGCTTTTGTAAGGCTAAAACGATTGTCTAATGTTTCCTTGAAGTTTCTTTGTTGATGCCAAAGTTTTACAAATACGGTAGAGAAGTGACAATAAAACTCCATATTTAGTTGAATGTAAAGGTAAAGCCAGAAATCTAGTCACGGTTCTTAAATAGATAAATGGAATTTGTAGAGTTTAAACAAGTCCTTGGTGCATTTCAGGGAGTTGATACAATAATGGGTGCTCCAGCATGGGGCACTCGGGGCAGCGATCGTCCACGGTTGCTGCGCATGACTCCGCTTCGCCACAGTTTCGCCGCACCCGCCTCGCCGCCCGCGCAGCCTCCCCCGCGGTCACACGACTACGCCTCCGATGCAGACACTAACAAGAAAGGTAAACCAAACACTGTTTACATACCTCATTAGAATGCACAAACTACTTCCGCATACCATAAAGATATTAGAGACTGGAATAGATGATAAATATTTGTTTTTTTTTTCAGAGGAAAGCTGGAATGCTAATTTATCACAACGATGGCGGAAATTACGACGGCGGTGTTCACGACTGCGACCAGGCTCCGGTAACCGAGAGCCGAGCCCAGTCCGAGGTTCCCCTTCACCACCACGCCCTCCACCACACTGCTCGCCAGCACCTCCCTCAAAACTGTCCTTTAGACATCGAGGAAAGGTTTACACGACAGCATCACTGCGAGTTACCAATGGTGCCCCCGACTTATTACGCGCCCTTGGTAAACTAGGTGGAGGACTACGAAGGAGAGCATTATCAGCTCACGATGTTTTGACTCCACAACAACAACAGCCAGCCACTTTTTATGTACCTAGTCCGACAGCAACAGTTCGAATAGCTGCGTCACCTTCACCAACTAGACAAAACACAACCTTACGAAGAAGATGTAGCTCTCCCAACGTTTATAGAAACCCTAACGCACAGTCGGCACGAGATCGTACGCCTCTTATAGCTCAAGATGATGAGAGCCGAGACGTCGTTGATTATAACTATATGCCGGAACGAAGAAAGAACAGTAGCGAAGGTCGTAACCGTCGGCCTTACAGTGAGAATGTGGAGATCGATGTGCCTGTTTATAGGAATGGCTATGATAGGCACACCGTAAATGAAAGCCAAAGATTATGGGAGGAGCCTTATAGGCTTCCCCGTGTACAGTCTCGTCAGGATACAATGCAGCAGATAAGGAATGGTGTCGCAGAGTTGCGCGTGAGTGCTACCCCTAGGGCACCACGGCCACCTCCAGCACCACCAATATCTACACCTAAATCTAGTAAACGGCCACCAGCCCCGGAACCCAGGGATGGATCACATTCTTTTGAGGTTAGTTACCTACTGCAATGTGTTATTAAAAAATATTGATTTATTAAATACTGAGCTAGTTCCTTTCTTTTAAGAAGGAAGCCTATGCCGTTGTTAAAAATAGTAAAAGACAAACTTACAGAATACAGTTTCCTATTATTTGAAGGGTTATAATTACAAAAATTTTTTAGACAAAACACAACATGATAGGGGTCAATTTCGTATCCCTACCATAACACAGATACCTTTTTATTTCTAGGTGTAAAGTCAGTTAGCCGCGGGTAAAACTAGTAGTTACTTTTTATTTCGTATACTGAGAGATATGACAAACTTAAATGGAATTTTCAGGTGCGTTTTACAAAGTCAGCTGGTGGCAAGGGTCTTGGGTTCAGCATTGTTGGAGGTCGGGATTCTCCTCGAGGTGATATGGGCATCTTTGTCAAAACTATCTTCAACAACGGGCAAGCTGCAGAGTCTGGATTACTGAAAGAAGGTGAGATTCTTTATAAATTAAATCATAAAATTAAAAATAAGTATCATTAATAAGTCTCAAATAAACTATTTTGGCTGACGTCAACATATATTAAGCAATATCGTAAGTTTAACTTAACGATAAGGTCAAAATAATAATCTAGCAAAGTTGACTAAACTCGTAATTATTTTCAACTAAGTATAATCGTTTCATCATCAAACGACCTTTGGTGCACCATAAATTGATCCATTATTGATAGGTTATGCCATCATAGGTCAACTTGGCATTATTTCAATGACGGTTAAGGCAGCTGCAGTATATTTTTAGTTAGGTTAGTATTCAAGTTAGCACCTGCCTTTCAGTTGACATAAACTTAATTGAATTGCTCAAAATATTTAAATATATTGCATAATAACACGAGCAATGCTCAAGTTTTAATATTGAAATTTGACTCCATAAATATTTAAGTCGGTAAAGAAACATTATAAAATGAGTTTTTTTTATTTCACCAAACTATGAGCATTAATAATGAAAAACTATATTTATTTATTTATTTAGTTAGTAAAGATACACAAAACAAATTGCCACCAAAATTATACAATATAATTTGACTATACCGGGTGTCCAGGAAACAATGGATAAGCTCTGAAGGGCTAATAGTAGAACAAAAGGCAAGCATAAAAAATAATTGATAAAAAGTATAACCCTTACGCTGCTAGAAATATGGTGCTTTAAAAAAAACTTCATATTTTTTTGACTGTGTTCATATTTTTACTCGTAACGAGGTCAAATCACTTAATACCATCATTATTTCTGTGCTAAAATAATTAGTATTAACCGCATCAGTGAATAACTACCAAATAAAATAGCTAACTAAAGTATTTTTCTCAAAAAATAATGTTAAACTTTTGATTTGTGTAAAATTTCTAAAGAAATATTTTTGATGTGGAACTTTGAACAGCTCTGGTGTAAAAAAATAATATGAAAGCAAGAGTGGCCAATGATTTAAAAATATTCCTGGTTTAATAACGTTTTTAAAAAGATGTAATATGTCGTTATTGTAATGGAAAAATACTGAACTAATGGTATTAGTGTGTAAAATGGGATAATTATTTAGTTCTAGCAAAATTAAAAAAATACAATAAAACTAAAGAAATATGAATTTCAACTGATATTAATTGCAAACACATTGGAATAATTGCAAGAAAATTTGGATCACTTTCTCCTGTTAAGTTGATTTCTATGAAGATCTTTTATTCGTAGATGTAGGGCCTGCATCAGGATGGGGACAGACAATTTGAACAGTTGCTCTAAATTATTCCAATGTGTTTGCAATTAATATGAATTGAAAATCATATTTCTTTAGTTTTATTGTATTTTTTTAATTTTGCTACAACTAAATAATCATCCCATTTTACACACTAATACCATTAGTTCAATATTTTTTCATTACAATAACGACATATTACATCTTTTTAAAAACGTTATTAAACCAGGAATATTTTGAAATCATTGGCCACTCTTGCTTTTATATTATTTTTTTACACCAGAGCTGTTCAAAGTTCCACATCAAAAATATTTCTTTAGAAATTTTACACAAATCAAAAGTTAAACATTATTTTTTGAGAAAAATACTTTCGTTAGCTATTTTTTTTGGTAGTTATTCACTGATGCGGTTAATATTTATTATTTTAACACAGAAATAATGATGGTATTAAGTAATTTGACCTCTTTACGAGTTAAAATATGAACACAGTCAAAAAAATATGAAGTTTTTTTTAAAGCGCCATATTTCTAGCAGTGTAAGGGTTATACTTTTTATCAATTATTTTTTAGGCTTGCCTTTAGTTCTACTATCAGCCCTTCAGAGTTTATCCATTGTTTCCTGGACACCCGGTATAGTAAGCTAGGCAACAACTCAACACATGTGTACACAGCAAGTTAAAATGAAGAAAAAACATCATTATATGAGAGTTATATAATTAAAAGAAGTTAATCAGAGATAATAAAAACAAATAAACAAAAAGAACACTAACAATCATTGAAGTTCAACATACACAATTTTAGATTTTGCTTATGTTATTTTTAAAAGAATTCAAAGTGTCACCAAGGATATCAAAGGATCTGTGGTTGAGAACCAGTTCATTATATGCTCTACACATTGAATCATTGAACAAGAATCATGAATCATCATTCATATAATAACAGTATAGCAATAGAAGTCCCTCCGATAGTTTCGGTTTATAAAAAATGCCTATTATTTGATCTTGGCAAATAAGTAATTACTCAAACTTAATGAAGAAAATTAAATAAATTAACATAAATTTAATACCTCAGAAGAGACTCTTCTGAGGTATTAAAGATTAGTAAATCGCATAAAATGTGCTCACAATATTGTAAGTTCAAAAAATTTATTGTTACCTACGTAAAAAGGCGGTTTCATAAATGTTTACTTCACCGTTTAAATAAGGCAAATAACTTAATCTAAACTATCTATCTATCTATTATTTTACTAATAAGCATTATAGGTTTAAAATTAAATGTCGTGTACGACAACGTTTTCGTAAGATTTCTTACACAAAACTCCAGATATCCAAGCTTTATGTTCCCTGTATAAACATATCAATTAAAACGTATGATACATCATTTCAGGTGACGAAATCGTCTCCGTGAACGGTCGCGGCACTGCTGGCCTAACTCATGGCGAGGCCATCCGACTGTTCAAAGACGTGCGCGCAGGCCCCGTGCTGCTGCGCGTGGCGCGTCGTGCGCCGGCGCGCTGACTGCCCTGCGCCTGCTGCGACGACTGCGCCGACCACGGCGACCGCGACACGCAGCCGGCGCGCGCGCACGACCGATACTCCACTATGTAGGAAGGAACCACGGTGCTAAACTACATGTGCTATATTTGAGGCAACTGTTCAACAAATGAATGAAGGCAGCGTTCGGTGTATGGAAAGCTATATGGACTCTTAAGATATTTAAGGAACCTATTTAACAAATAGAGCTTTTTATGGGACTAGAAGAAAGCATTTTACTAGACAAACCTTTTTACTGTACTGCCTTAATGATGCGCGGATTATTTATTGCTATAAATTATAAGCAGGAATTGAAAAGTAAAGTAACATTAAATTTTAACAGAACTTGTGTAAAATGCAGATAAATATTTACCTGCATTGATTAGATTAAAAGAAATTATTAGATTAAATAAGAATACTGCTATATAGTCGGGAAGTAGTGTTTGCAAGCCGAAAATTACCTGTGATAATTCAAGATTGAATTAAAGACCTAAGGAATTAAAAGTGCATTCTAATAATACATAGTTATCTAATTTATTTGTACCTTTTAATTTACCTAGCTTGTTTATACTATAAGTAAAACATTAATATCAAATCGTTGTAACGAAAGTAAAACAGAATATTGACTACAGGATAAGTTAAAACTATGGAATTGTACTGACAATTTTGTGTACTGAAACTTCCTGAACATGTCTTGTTCAAAAACATTCCAATAAGTATTTCAAAAGTTATTTATATCACAAGCAAAAGTACTGTTTTAACCGAAACATTTATCTTAAAAATCAGGTTATGCTATGTTACGGGCAATATATATTTTTTTAGTTCAGGAAATTTATAAAAATATTTTTATAAGAAATTTGTAGCAGTAAACAAAATTTCAAAAGTAATAAAAATACTGCGAAGGAAATGAAGCTGGCCTAACAATCTAATAACTAACTTATAACCTAAATTATGAAAATCATTAGCCCTTCTCGAAATGTAAAGTTACTTCAATCCGTAACGGGGTTTAAAGTGTTTGTTATAAAGTATTAACAGTGGAAGGCTTAAATTTTTTGATACTGTAAGATTAATGAAAAATGCATGCCTTTAGTATTTCTGAATACCTGCATTATGCATACAGCTTTAATGTATTTTTGTACTATTTTCAAATTGTAAAATGTATATAGCGACTAATGGTACCAAATACGTTATTATGATTTTAATATTTGCTATATTTAGTGGTAGTTATGAAATATTTTTTCTAGATATATTTTTATATTTAAATATATATTAAAAGATAATGTGTATTTTATATATTTGTATAAGCATGTTAATATCGACAAAGTGAATAAGCACTATCCCAACTATTTAGGAGGCATACAATAATGATATTTTTTAAAAATCCAAACAAAAATTGATGAACTGCCTTCTTGGAATATTGCGAGACATGCATATTCGCTGTGCTTTAATAAAACCTGTGCAACATAAAGATATGAAACATGATTAAAAACAATACTATAGATAATGATATTTTTATTGATTAGTAAAACAATTCAAGTAGGTACTGAACGAAAATATTTACAATGACATATAAGAACTATAATTTTAATATAATGGTAAGAAAGGCTAACAACAGAAATAATAATTGACATTTGATATTGGCAAGATTTTCTTTAGTTATACAGTATAACATATACGTGATAGAATTTAAGTTGATTACACTCTCTTTTTTTTTTTAAATAAGATGTGTTTCGATGATATTGAAATATATGTTTTTTGAATATTGATCCTGCAATCGATCCTTCTCATTATCATAATGGCACTTATCTACACAAAGGTTTCTCTTTAAGTACATCAACAAAACCCTTTAATGAACCACTTCATATCAGACTAGTATTAAAAACAATCGAATTAAATAAGTAATATAAATAAACAATTTCAACAATCGAAGCACAGTCTTGATATAACTTAGGTAATATTGATAGGTTACATGTAAGATTAAAATAAAGCTAATCCTAAACTTAATAGTAAAGGAATAAATGTTACTTAGGCTATTCTATAACTAATAATCAGTAGAATAGCCCTTTGTTAGGCGTTAAAACTGCCTAAAGACATTCTCGGTGCTTTGCCTAATAGAATGGCGTCACTTAGCGTCTCGTTTACGTTTCCCATTTAGTAGGAGTGCTTGCCGGACCTCGGGTGGCATTCACGCTTCACCGAAACTAATTAAGCCTCAGGCCTACTCCACAAGATTCTTTGCATGAGAATGTACGATTCCCACATAAATTAGGGCCCTGTTATTACTATATTTCTAAATGTAGGCCTAAGGGTTTTTTAAGACTAATGTCACTGGACCAGGTGGTAAGTTCTTCAAAGCAGCCCATGCCTGAGTACGAGTTAAACTTTCCATGGATAACCCACCAGCTGACAGCAACTCGGCTCCTACCAACACTTTCCCGCTTTGAGCTGCTGCGCCTCCTGTAAAGAAACAAATTGCAATTACATCACCAAAATAAATAATTATAAAGAGAAACTTTAAATATCGCTGTAAGTTATGGGATTCGTAACGTCGCGTGTTCTACGTGGGTATGACGTAAGTTAACCAATTACAATATAAACAAACAAGTGAAAGGCTTACCGGCGAAAAGTTTTTTGATGGTGAGAGGTCGGTCTCCATTCGGCGAGTCTCGGCCGCCATCCAAGCCGAAGCCTAGTCCCGCACCTCCGCCAGCCTTCTCCAGTACCACACTGACCACTGAACTATCTTTCTTCTCATTTGTTTCTCCCACGCTAGCTTCACTACGGGCCGTCGACTCCACTGTAAATACAAGCATTAAAATCTTTATGACGTTCTCGTTTGCCTGAGAATTCCACTCAATGATACTTATTGGAAAACACCATAAAACTTTTATATTAAATAGGAAATCCTGCATGTTTTAAATTTGTAACTAGGCATAAACCAGTTTGCTATTTTTAGAAATAAGTCTATTTATATCTCATGCTTACAAAACAAAATGCTCTTATGCTCTTCTTCAGAACTAATTTAAATACAACTACTATCATGAAATTCAAACCTTTTTGAGAGCCGTTTTCCACATTGTTGACATTTTCTTTTACTATTTCAATAACAATTTCAGTTCGTTGGTCCTGAAATAAAAAAAATATTATATTGTACAGCACTTATTTAAATCATAAAACTTATTGTAAAACCACATAGTTAACATTTTAGGTTACCTTTAACACAGTGACGGATTGCGCATGAGTCAATCCTGCCATCATGCATCCGTTTATACTGCGAATTTTTGAACCTCGTTTCAGTCCAGCCTTGTCTGCTACACTGTCAGATAAAACGCGATGGATCTGAGGCAAAAAAAAATATAAATTATATAACAAGTAACAAATACTGATAAAATGTTGTTACAAAGCGAGATACTTACAGTTACGTCTTTCGCTTCGCAGTCAGTACCTCCGGCTAATATAAGTCCCACACCTGAACCGGATCCCCGTTTTAACCGTATTGTGTAAGTCGGTATGTTAGTCTCCTCTAATGATTTATAAACAGCTTCATCATCAACTACGAGATCAGTCTTTTCGACAGGTTTTTGATTTATAAACTCTACAGTGTTTCCATGTGTGCCGAGCTTACTTTGATTGGCAATTACTTTTTCTTCGACCTTTCTTATATCACAGCAATTTTTTTCTAATGGTACATTTGATTTTGTTACTTTAACAGTCTCTTTTTTAGCTTTTCCGTTTACTTCAGACACAGATTTTCTTGTTGACTCGGACCTAGAGGTATCAGTATTTTCATTTGATTTTTGTTTGTTAGAAGAACTTCTTTTCAGCCGCATATTCTTGTATTCATTTTTTCTTTGTCTAATGTTACTTTCAGCATCACTATCGGAATCGGTCTCAGCTATAACTTTACTACGTCGTCTGTTTTCACCTTTATTCGATATAGCACTCACTGAGGACGTGAGTGTAGAAAGGCGATCAGACGTTTTGTTGGTAGGACTAGGAGACCTATCGTTCGACTCGTGGGAGAATTTCGTTTCGACCACAGGTGATTTTAATTTAGCATCTCGGCCACTTCTACATTTTGCCGATGCTAAAATGTTCCGCCTGTTTATGGAATCGATGTTGTAAGCTTTTGAAACTCTTCTCTTGTCGGAGTCAGCGACAGAACTTTCAAGAGAGCTACAACTCGCTTGTGACCCAGAAGTAGCTACCGATCCCGATGAGGAGCTAAGTGAAACGTTTGTGTCAGATGACATAGAGCGGCACACACTTCGTTTCAAATATTCATCGTTGTTGTTTATAACTTTAGTAGATACATCAGTTTTGATTATAGAATACGTTGCATAATGTGTTCTTGGTGAGAGACGTGAATTATCTGATTCCATATTGTCAAGAGTATGCATTGGTGATGATGCCGAGGAACGATAGCTTGACTGGGTTGAGCTCATAGCAGAGTCATTATCACTATCTATGACATCCGTGGCAGTACAAATTTTAACATCAAATTTTCTGTAGTCTCGAATATCATTATTAATGTGTTTGTTCACTTCTTTATTCAATAGCAATGTCGAATTTAGTGTATTAGGCTTGGAATCTTTCATTGAAATAGTTCTGTCGATCATAAATTTTGGTTCTGCTGAATTCTGAGGCTTTAAAAATGATTTACTGTTCAACATGTCAACCTTCTCGTTAAATTTTCTTTCTGGTGAAGGTTCTTTCGAAACTGACATAGGACTGTAAACTTGAAGAGATTTTCGTTTAAATGCCGGCGAGTATTTAGGTAAATTGTTCGATAAAAGATTAGCTTTCCATTTCGTTTCACTCAATAGAGATTTTGTATTTTTAGGATCATTTTCTTTTTTACTTATATTATGTTGTGAAGTTGTAAATAATACTGGTTTCGCCAATGAGTCTTGAATCTTAATTTCCGGTAAATCAATTATAGGAGCCTGAACAGGCGTTTCAGGTATTACTAATCCTCTTAGTTTGGACATGGATTTCTTTCTCTGTTCAATTAAATACTCTAAGTGGGATTTGTATGCGGATGTATCTTTTTTCCCGTTATCGTCGCTTACGCTTCTGGCGTGATATATGGTGTTTTTATAAGATATATCTGGATTTAACGGCAGTGTTGAAGTACTGCCATAAAATAAGGGCTTACTGTCTGTCGTTGCCATTGTATAAGTTACTTTCCCGTTGTTATAATTCATGTTATTTATTTGTGGATTTTCCACAGCTCCAAGTACTTGCGGTCGATCTAAATTACGTTTGTAGGACCTTGGCAACTCATCGAGATTGTCTTGCGACTTCGTCAATCGTCTGTCTAGCGATGAAATATCTGTATAATTTGGTGGTATATTTTTTTTAGTAACTGTATTATTTCGTACGGGTAATGTTCCGCATTTGTCGAGACGTTCTGTCGATGTTGAATTGTCATTAGAGAACATGGCAATTTTGTCTTTAACACTAGCTTCGCTTCTTGCATCTTGCAGTCTGGATGAGTAGGAATATCGGGGTCGAGGTGAAGTCCACGTGGGAAGCCGTGGCGGTAACCTTGTTGGTAGATCAGGAACTTTTTCAACGGTATCGGAAGGTGTTTCCACTCCATCTGGCGGCTGACGAGGACATGTTGGTAAGGGGCTTTCATCGTTTGAAAGGCTTTTGTCTTCTGCGTCACTTCGACAAAGGCGATCTGAAAAAACAAAGGAATACTCAGCGACACATCATAAGTATAACATTTGTAGGTAGTTATTTTGTAGGTACGAAGCAAGTTTAAATAAATTGCAGGTTCCGAGTACTTGAGAACTGATTTGTGGAGTAACTCAATTACGAACACGCAAACTGTCTGACCACTGTCTACTAGTCAGCTGATTTTGTATTTTACTAAGTTATAAAAATAAATTAAGATAAGTACCTACTTGTAGTAAAAGTAGTTCTTATAATTAACAAACAAACTACTCTATTCGTAATAATTAAGTATTTCGAATAACTTAATTCGTTTATTGTAATTTTATCTTTGACGACACAAGGTAAACCGATATAGACATAGCTTTTTCCATATATAGTAGGGCAGGTGACCCGGTTTTGGCCACTTTAAGGATTTTCTCGACTTTGCGGCTTTCTTAATTTATGGTTTTTGTTATTACGAACATATTTCTTGCAAAAAGACATTAAACATATATTAACCTTGCCTAAGAAAACCCTTTTTTTAAAGAACATCCAATAGAAAAATAATTCTATAAAAATAAAAAAAATAAAGGCAGTATGTGCCATTTTTGGCCAGATTGACGCCATTTCTGGCCATGGTCGTGTGCCAGTTCTGGCCATCAAAAAATAAAATCAGATGAATTCAAAGAAATCAAAACTAATTAATTAAATTGCACATTTTTTGCCTCAAATCAGGATATCTTGCCGTAAATCTGTCAAATCACGATCCTGAAGGTGTATTATTTTAAAAAAGAGTGGTAATTTGGCCCTTTACTACAATTTTTTTGACAGATACTTTATTATTAGAAAACCCAGCAAGAGCGCAGTCTTTGATCCATACAACAAGTTCATTCTCTATTTCATTTCCAAGAACTGGCTTTTTTTCTTTTTTTTTGTTGATCAGGAAAATGCCTACGCATACCTGCCCCTCCAGGGAAAGGAGACGGGTTATGTCGGACTCGCACCGCCTTAAAACCTGGAGTTGTCCTTCTGACCGTCGTATAGTGGCGGGGACACGAGAATAGTCCTGTTAAGGCCCTCGCTGCGAACCCGCCGACGGCTAGCCACCGAGGCAGCCCCCTCAAGCTTGGAGGGGACAAACCACGGCGCGCCTGCCCCCTCACGTTCCCTTGGTTAGCCACCGATCTAGCCCTGTGTCGGCGGCCTGGGAACCACCCCAGGGTCTTTGGCCGTCGCCGCCGACCCGGGACCTCACCAGCTGGAGTCACCGACACGCCACACGCCCCTCCGGGCGTTTCAACACGCTGGGCTTACGCCCAGCTGCAGCAGTCCCCCTCTCGTGGGCCGGACTGCTTCACGACCAGCCCCGGTATGGGATTTCGCCATCCCGCAACAATGAACCCTAATAGGAACACGGTTGTGGGACGCACAGGGTGCACCGGGCCGAACCCCTTTCCTTCCCTGTGGAACACAAGTGTTCCAGGGAGCAGGAAAGAGGACGGCCGCACGAAGAGGTATCCCACGCGCACTCCAAGAACTGCCTGGGGTCCTACATGTTCAAGAGTTTTAGATGCTTTTCCAGAAATTTTATGTCGCAAAGTCGTTCGAGGTACATTAAAATCTCTATTAACAGTGGAAACGGGCATCCCATTCTTAATTGCGTTCAACGCTAAAGTTATTTTATGTGTAAGTACTGGAATATTTATTTTTTCACGGCTTCTTTTTTGTCACTATTTGATTTTGGTTGAGGCATTTTATTGTAACTCTGAAAATAAAAAATACACTTACGTTGGTACGTAAAGCCAAGTAAAAAACCTCGATAAAATATAAATGGCCAGAAGTGGGGTATCTATGTACACCACTTTTGGCCAGCCACGTGGCCAAAGATGGAGAAATACATGATTTTGACTCCATTAGTGGCCACCTGCCCATAACCTCGCTTCATAAACATATGGCGACAAAATAACTTTAGTTCTACTTAGACAATATATTCTTCAAGTAATATTAACATAAAAATCCATAAAATAGTCAAAGATTTAAAAAATAAAAATTTATTAGTCACCCGCTCGCCTTAGCCTTTTTACTAAGATCTTAACAATTTCGCGCTCACCTAATAAGAATGGCTTGTTGCATCGAAGTCAAGCTTGACACAACAGAGCTATCAACGGTATCAGTGCTACCAATATTCAATATTCTAAATAATATAAACCATAGATTAATAAATTTGTTTTTGCCTTAGTTATAATTATTTGAAACCCCAGATGGCCACAAAGGGGTCGGTGGCCACAACCGGGTCACCTGCCCTACCTATTCACAACTCTCCTTCGTTAAATTACACAAACACAATGCGTCATCTCAGCGCTCATTAGTCACAAAATCTAAATAACATATTTCAACGTTTTTCGAAAACAAATAGCAGTTAATCTTTTGTCTGCTTTTATTTCTGCCAAAATGTACCACCTTCTTTTTCCTCTTTGATGGTTTGCAAATACCGCGAATGTACGATTTTCACAACACTATAAGTCTTCTTGTCTAGTAAAATCACTGTTTTCGTGTACATTGTGGATTCATGTCACATCCTAGCTTTACAGCACCTCAAGCCTTCTCTACCGCAAATATTTTACACTGAACACAATTCTTGTACAAAATGTAATAAAAACGTTCGGTTTTTATAAAAGCACGCATCGCTATATTCTTATTTGAACAAATGTTAAAATATCGTACAAGGACTTACGTAGAGTTTCGATCGTTTTCATTGTAAATTATTATCTACGTCACACATTAAACAAAAACCTTTCACGGCTGCCCGTTTGGATATGGTCCTACTAACTGAAAAACAACAACTTTTTAAATGAGTCTAGTAAAACCTCGTGGGCATTTAAATTAATACCTATCAAGTAAGTAAATATGTTCACTAAGCAGAAATACGGAAATAGCATTGCGCAACTTCCTTTCAGAAAATATTTTTGTACAATAATAAAAGCAAAGCGGCAATTATTTGTAGCGTTTGGTATTTTGCAGAGTAGAGCGATTGTTGAAATGTCTCGCGAATCGTTAAAATAGTCAATAATCAGGAAACTACGCGGTAGGCTGTAAAGTTGGTCCCATTGTTAAAGCTCCACTTGAACTTCTCCAAGCGTCCCTCGAAATGCAATAGTCTGTATAGGTAGGTAGAGTAGTCCTGTCCCGGAACGAGGAATGCGGCTCGCAGTCGCTGGAGCAACATCCAAGCTTAGGAATAGTGCAACCTTTATAGCTATACACGGACTCGCAAATTTATACGATACATGAAATACACCGGCCCGAGTTAAGGTCACATAACTTGTTTAGAGCTCAATGACGTCAAAATTAGGTGTCTAATAGAGCAAAGGTAAAAGAGGATCAGTTAGGTAGATGAATGAAAAAGCTTATGATAAATGTACAAACCATGAAGTACCAATGATCCCCTCGGCAACTTCCTCATTTCCAACATCATGAAAACTGTTAAAACCAACTCAAAAAATCATTTGCACAGCACATAACACGAAACTAAGTTCATATCACTAATCACATCCATTGTTTCACGATAAAAAATCCTTTAATTGTTTTTTTGAAACGTAAACTAAACTCGTTGTTCAAATAGTCACACTATTAGCAAAAACTAATATGTGATACAATTGGGAGTAGGTAGGTGTATGTGGTGTTGGTGGCGGGTGAGGATGAGTAGTGCCGCGAGCGCCCCCCGAGCAGCGAGCGTGCGCGGGCGCCGCGGCACGGTGCGGTGCACTGACTCGCGCCGGACTTGCACAAATTTGCAACGTCGTCGCCGCCCTTGACGGGGGCGTTGCTCCGAGTCAGGGACGCGACGCTGCGCACGCGACTCTCCCCCTCGACCCACGCGCCTCCGACCCCACTCCCACTCCTCACCCTAGAACACCTCACCGAAAAATAATCTCAAGGATTATAGAAGCGAGTCCACTTAAACTTGGTGAGCTTCGGCCGGTAAATCTTGAGCTATTTTTAGCTGTAAGGCGTTGGGGGGCGGCGACCGTTCACCGGCGCAGACGGCTCTGCGCAGGATCAGATGTCAGGGTCACGGTGCGGCCGCGCCGTCCCCTCGCCTGTAGATGGTTAGGTAGGTACTACTTGAGTTTGCCTCAACGCATCTGAAATCGTTTCATATTCAATAAACACTGGGACTGATTGACAGTGCTTAAGAATATAACCATGAGTTGCAGGTTCTAACGAAGGGGAGCTGGAATGCCGGCGGCGGAGTGGCGAGCCTCACTCCGCCGCACTGCGCCCGCGCAGCTTTCCGTACGCGGCCTCTAAACCACTCCGACGTGTTTGCAAAGTTGTTTGCACATTTTTTTACATTCCCGTCCTTTTATTACTATTCTGAAACTAGTCCCAATAAATTGTAGATCATGCGAAGAGATATTTATGGCGGACTCCATACCAATTACATCAATGTTTTTATTGATTATACGTTTCTTCGATTGTTTTATAGGACGAGTTAAAAACATTTTGGCATTTGTAAATACAATTATTTTTATTGCATTCCGAACGCTTAAATAGTATACTTACCATACAATTATTGGCGGAGAGCAATTAAATAAGAAATAGTTATTGATCCTTATTATGTAAATATTTCAATTGGCATGTAACCTATGGATTTCAACCATGAAACTTTGTGATGGATAAGTGAATGAAAGTGCAATCGATTTCACTTTCAAAACTAAATTAACTTTCTCTCGTGACATGTCTTACATAATATTAACAAAATAAGATGGTCATAATCATAACCGCAACATTAATATCTTACAATGAATCTAACTTAAAGGTCGAGGGTTTCGACGTAATATTCTGATCCGAGACATTATATTTATATTGGTACAATATAATTATGGATAAGATAGCTGGCAGATGTCTGCCAATCTAAGTTTTAAGCCGGTTATAAAATATTTCTTACAGTCCGCTTAAGGCATTTCATTCGGCTTCACCGCAAAAAGCAATTTCTGCTAGGTATGTTTTTCTCAGTATAAGGCCATCCAAACAGTAAGGCCATAACTGAAGACAGAGAAACGCCGAACAAAGTGTTTCTGTGTCGGCACATGAACGAGCTTCATCCACGCACGCTGAGGAATTTGCCAAACGTTACGACGTCCTTTCAACTCTCAGCTACCCAAAAATAAACCTTATCTTTATCATCTTAAAACACATTTTAAATACTCAAGATTAAAATTTTGCACATCCTTCTTGCATCCTTCAAGGAAATTCCAGGCGTTTCAAAAGGGAGCGACCGGATACGTCAAATCCCTACATAACGAACCGGTGTGTAGCTACTTAAAATAATTGCTATTTAGTGTATTTTATCTTAACCTCTACTCTGCACACAAATAAAGTTAAACGTATACGAGGAGAACATTCACATTCAATACTATTCAAATGTTGGTACTGTTTAATAAAGCCGACTGAAAAGTAGACTGTGCTCAAGAAGAAATATGCAAATCGAAGGTAAACAATGAAAGCTGACTGGCAGGTCGTGGCCGCCGGCGCACTCGGCGGGGATCTACTCCTGAGTACTTTCCTTGCGAGAATTTCTTTGTAATCATATGAAAACCAAATTCTCAGAATTCAAACTTGCACTCTCTCGCCAAAGCTATTGTAAACTTATGACGCCAGTTACACAACACATTTAATCCGTTTCCGTCTCACTAAAATTGAAAGTTACTAAATGTTGACCTGATAAACCTTACAAATTGTTTCCTGATTGTTTTTGGGTTAAGAGCATTAAATATGTTATTGCTGTTGCAACATTCCTCGAATCGCATACCGTGCTACTCGTTCGATATATTTTTTTACTTGATTCAGTATTATGGCCGTTTATGTATCTGCTGGCGAATTAAATAAGGTTAGCTGCAGGAATGCGTGGAATGTTGTTTAAGCCTTGCACCGAATCTGCATTACGCCATCTGCTAGGAATGAGCAGGTGGCTCTAACAGGCGGCGCGCGCGCAAGGTGCCTTTTCACTAACGTTGTTACCAACTTCTATATTATGATCTCTATTACCTTTTGATAAGCATTAAATAATTAAGAAGTAAATGAAGGCTTACCATCCCAAAATCCTCTTTCAAAAGGTTTCTTCTCCCCGTTGCTTTTTGTGACGCTCGTTTTTCTGTAACAAAATAATTGTTCGTTAAACAGTTTAAGTAGCAAAATCCGTACCTACAATAAAATATTTATTAAAAAGAAAGTTTCGAACACATTTAAGGTAACTTGTATAAGTTACCTTAAGGGTACCCACTAGTTGCGAATGCCCACTAAAAGCATAAAATGCCCAGTAAAATGGCAATTTCAAACATTGTAAGATAAGTATCCCTGCAAAGAATATTCATTAAAAGACATTCCTTGTCTCGTACTACCATCGTAAACTTGAAAATGTAAAGTGCTCTCAAATATAAACCGAAGCTTTTATCGACTGTGGCATAAACAAAGCGTAATATCTAGGGACTGCGCACCTCGCGGCTTAGTCGTTATAACACGATACTTGAAAAATCACTTAAACGTTTACATTCCTTAATATTTACAACAAAAGGATTTATCTGCACATATACCACAATTTTTTATTGGGCATTTTTATAAGGCTGTGATGTTCTCTAAAGACGTTCTGGGGTGATGCCCGCCACACATTTTAAGTTATAAACTTATGGGCTTTATATGGGCTTTTACTTAACTTATGTGGTATGGTTTACGGGCCCACTAACCCCTTGGAAATATCACTAAAAATTATGATTTAATTATTGGACCATTTAATCGTTATATAATTGACTTGACTTTACTAAAACACACGCATTAGAGAATGTTTGATAAAGGAAAAGGATTAGAAAAAACCTTAACGTTTTAGTGTAAGTAATTGCTAGAAAGCAAGAACTGTAGGAACATTATAATTGATCGCAACCATTGTCAATCAGTGTGAAATTTAATAACCTTCTATTTAAATATCCGGTATTTGCTATTATCATCATTAGTAACATTTAACCTACCGACAACAAAGAATGCAGTAAATATCTGTCAACATAAGACCCTGACATTTTCCGAATTGGCACTGACATTTCCATAATACTTCACCGTCAAAATATGTGAATTTTAAATTCCAACTTAAATATTTAGATAATCAATTCACATCAGAAAAGTCAACAGAATAACAGGAACCCTGACTTTTCTCAAAGATATTGAGTTTCAAACTACTTAGTAGGCAGCATTGGTAATAACGGAATGCTTGCGGGCGAGAAATTGTTCAAATGGAACAAGAGTTACTTTGAACGAGTTGTAAATTAATAAGAATATACAAGATTTGAATGAAGATAAACATACAGGATATGCGTTATACAAAAAATAAATTCTTCGAGTCCCAAGATCCAACCAATAACGAGTCAACAACATTAGGTGCCTTCTTAAATTACCGCGGTCTACAAAAATATTTTATTAATCCGTTTTTATGGTCCTAAAAGTTTTTGATAACTGTAGATACTTATCAAAAGGAGCGTCAATTTTAGACACCACAACTAGCACACCAGAATATTGGGTTGTCTATCACCCGCAACCGCAATAATCTTTCAAACGAGATTCTGAATAGTTTCAAATAGCCACTCATGCTCGATGCTCGTAAAAATAGAAGCTTTTGACCGCACCTTCAATATTCGATATTGCGGTAATAGATGCAAACAAGTCCCGTTTATATCCCATTAGATTATGACCACAACATCAACTAAGTAAATATATTTATTACTTACATATGTAAGAACTTGGAGATTGACCTCTATTTATCTTTAAAACGATTACTTGAGGAACTAAGCCGCATGTTGTATCTATTTTACTTCCAATCTAAAAACTGTAGAGAGCCTTGCCAATTTCAATAAAACCTTCGATGTTGGCAAAGCTGTGAGTGATATACAGAATTCTAGGTGTGCGAGTACTAAAATATGTATACCCGTATAGACGTATATAAGCTATGCGCATAATATTGAACCGAGCTGGAATGTCGTCCTGCAAAACAGCACGACTCTCACAAAAGGTAAGCTCAGTGGAACCAGCTACCTATAATATAGATGTAGGTATGTACGTATGTGAGTTATGTCAATAACGAACACTGAAAAGCTACTGGAACTTCGCATTTGTTTTTTTTCGTTCTTGTTTCATTCGTGTTTTTATGAATAAGGCTTTTAAATAAATATCATGAGATAATAATATAACTTCTTAGATTTACGCGATTATTATTATCATGAGATAACTTGATATTAAGTGTTGAAATATACACTACAGAATAACCTCAATCCCGACATGACTGCGACAAAAACTAAAGAATGTCATATGCAAAAATATCGAGAGAGCGACCTCATAAGATTCTTTAGTATGTACCTACAATTAAGATCCATCCATAAATAAAGTTCCGTGTTAAAGAGTTGTTGCATGGGTCGTTAAAAATAACAAGATAATAAAATATGTGAGTGTCGATGTGTGAGGGGTGGGGAGCGGGGGGTGTCCCGTTATCATACGGCGAGCCTTTTCGCGGAACATCCAGCCTTCATTGTATATAACCTGTCCCAACGTAATCCACGTATACCTTCCCGGCAGTTGGGATGCCCTTAGTAGTCGTCTAGCCTAAGTACCTCAAACAAACTGCGGCTCATAACCAAACATACATGTTAATTCTAAAATGTTATACAACAATCGCCAAAACATGA
The DNA here is from genome assembly GCA_916618145.1 of Emmelina monodactyla. Taxonomy (NCBI): domain Eukaryota; kingdom Metazoa; phylum Arthropoda; class Insecta; order Lepidoptera; family Pterophoridae; genus Emmelina; species Emmelina monodactyla. The sequence continues at coordinate 6,556,381 of OU745303.1, forward strand.
ATAGCTCAGTTAGCACTAATGAAACATCGATTTTCAATTAAACGCCGAAAATGTTGCTGGTGCTCTCAATTTAGCAAATTTCTCGCCAACAAACGGCAGTCATCAGGCGTAAATATTTTTGTCACTCGGTTCGACACGGGGCGACATCAAAGGGGCCGAGATGAAAAACTGCAAAAATGTTCCGCACCCGACAAATTTATGTTTTTTAAAACATTGCGGGCAAAACACCGCTATAAATTTTAGCATTGACGTTTGTGTTTGTAGCGAAAATATTAATACAAACTGGACTTGAGATCAAAAATTTCGGTATAAATATTATACACGTATTTATTTCTTAATCTTAGTCGAGTATTACGCCTTTGCATTATTTATATAAATACAGTATTGCCAAGCCATCGTTTCTTAAAGTGGCACTTACAATAAATATATATTTTATTAAAAATATCTTTTTATATCAATTGATTAAGCTGACCATATATTTGTCTGGTTTTCATGAGTTTGCGGAAATACAAATGATACCTCGACTGCAATTTCATTGTATCCAGTACCTTCCTATTATGGTAAGATCAATAACACCTTTATTTCATTGGAAGGTTTGAGATAAGTCAGTAGGTACAGCCTCCTATAGAATAATGAACTAAGGTCGAATGCACTCAAGCTGCAAGACTCTGAAGTGAACGGCCGAAGGTAATCCACGTCCACGTTACAGAAAATATAGGAAGCCAAGTGATAAAGAAAGGTTATTTATTGCCATTTAACCGCTGCACTGGAAGAAATAATATTCCTGCTGCTGTTAGTAATAATACTTGTTAGCAGTTATCTAAATGAAGCCTTCCGGGAAAAGCGAACGAGTTAAAATATTCATGTAGCCCACTTTGTTCCTAATCGATTAGCCTTGTCCATTAAATTAGGACAACAGACTCTCATTATGTTCATTAAGCGCTGTTAAACATTAATGAGTTTGCGTTTATTTCTTGAACCGTTTGAATTTGCTTTGCAATTTGTATGAAGTTAATGTGGTTACCTTCAAAAAGTATATATCACACAGTTTTATTATTCAGGCTGTCTATGTGTAATTGTGCAGTACATTCAACTTGGCTCGTTAATCAAAGTGCAAATATTTGTGCTCAGAAATAGCAGCCATACCTAGTCGATAATTGTTGAAGACGGGCGTGCGAACAGGGTCGAACGTGCCATTGTCAGAGTACCCTCAGTTCGCGTTTTCTATACATAATTACAAATAAAGACAAGATCAAGGCCTCGACATGCCGCTTCCTACTCACACCGCATTCTGTTATAAATTCCGAAGCTTTTAATTAAACTGAACTTGGCGATACCTACATACAATGATAAAACCACATTTCAGCACGTATCGAAAACCTTGCGAAATGTCTAGCGAAATTCAAACATCTTTTGCTTCCACATAACAATGTCATCAAAGCAAACGTTCCTTTGTGTTATCCCCCTTCTGTGTCAGCGATATCACATATTATTTTCAAAGAAATAACAGATATCAGCATAACAGTACATATGTATAATATGTCATAAACATTTTGAACTTTCACCTGTGTTTTTACATTTTCCTTAATAACAGGGAAAATAATCTTCGCCATCGTATTAGATAATCAGCTCATTCATTTAAAAAAAATATTTTAATGAGAATCAAAAGTTAATATATGATTTTAAAAAGAATTAATTTGTAATGCTTGAATATTAAAAAACATTTCTTAATATGAAGGTTAAGAAAAAGCACATTCTAAATGCTAAATCAACGAAAGTTAACACTGTTGTTACTTATCAATGTCAATGATCTCTTATTAAGATGGATCCGTTATACGATCGACAAGACAGTATATTTTACTTGTAAAAACATTGCAACTTATCTCTTATTTCGTGTTAAAAGTCAATAATGATTCTCATATTTTTAAGTCCATGCCTAAAAAGGTTAACGGAAATTGTTAAAATTCACTCGTGCGTCTTAAGTTTTGTCCATCGCTGGATTGCTTCTCAAGCTTTTAGGCACTTTTTTTTAAATCAATTTAAGTCTCAATTCCAACATCACATGTAATTTATTCCTATACCGTAAAACGAAATAATAATTTTCATCTGATTAAAATTATCAAATGCATCACAATTTCTAACTTATTTATTTATTTATTTATTTATTTTATTGCAATCCATAATGTACATGTGGTCTTAATAATAATATAGCAGATCATCATGGACCCTGTCGGGCACAGCAAGTTTGAGGGTGCATACAATTTATATTTATTTTGGTTTACTTATAACTAAAAATCTATTAAACATAATAATAATTAAGTTGCGCTTTGTTAATTCATTAAAACTTGTCAGATGTATATTCATTCAGAGTGTAGTAGTACTTAAAGAACAATATTCGGAACGCGTCCACACTTTGAAGGTTCTATCTTCTGATGCCATTACATGTTGTTTTATTAGGAACATGATCGGGCTACAGCGAACAGACCGAGGCAAGGCAATCGATACCAACGGTCAAGTACCGTTACAAGTACACGACCTACCTCCACCTACCAACACTATCAACATCATAATTTGCCAATTACGTAAACTTATAAGAATTTGCTCATTATGCGTGATAGAACTCACTCAATGGACATTAAAGAAACCCATAAAAGTAAAGTACCCTTCATACAGCATCGCCGCGAGGATCAGATACTAGGAAGCCTTAGTAAGTAAGCTAATAGTGAAGTATTTTTACAGTTATACCTACATGCGAACAGCTCTTTACTTTAACTTCAAAGAAACCGTAACCAAAGCTATTTTTGCTTGTTAAAGCAAAAGTAGGCAACTTAGACGTTTTAAAAACCATAGCACTTCAATGACATGCAAAATTCTCGAATGGCACCGATACGAGTATGGAGAAACACTTAGGTATGCGGTTAGGCTATGAGTCTAAATCTGAGATGCTCGTTACAATGAAAACGCGACCTCGAGCGTGTTTTGTTCTTTGTTAATATTGAAACAAAATACTGTTTAACCAGAACACATGGGTCTGCCTCGCCCACGTGCATTCTAGGACAAGCCATCATAAACCATCAATTACATATTAGGAGCCGATCAACAAAAGTGCCGTCTGCGCAAGCTCAATCATATCGTTCGGCTTCTCTATTGATTACCGTTAGCTGTTGATTTTATTGATCCGTTCTCAGAAGACGGATATATTCGTGAAATTAGACGCCGGCAAACATATGGTTTGAAATACCTACAAAAACACACCTTACAGTAATTTATAGAGATCATGACATCTTAGAATTATTCCTAGGCTAACTTGTTGCAGATTAGAATATTATTTCAACTATTTTCATAATAGTTAAGATAGATGTATGATAAATGGATAACATTCAAATATCATGAAATGTAGGTCATATCGTGATCGTTGTTAAGCTACAAAAATAGTCGAAACGTACAAAATGAATACGATGATGAAATATAAGTTGCCGTTGAAATATCGATCGAAGCAGATATTTGTAAATCCTACTAATTAATAACGTGTAAGTTTGTGAGTATGGATGTATGGATGTTTGTTACTCTTTCACGTAAAAACTACTGGATGGATTTTGATTAAACTTTACAGTAATTCTACTAATATTATAAACGTGAAAGTTTATGAGTATGGATGGATGTATGGATGTTTGTTACCCTTTCACGTAAAAACTACTGGATGGATTTTGATGAAACTTTACAGTAATATAGGTTATACATCAGAATAACATATAGGGTACTTTTTACCGCGGGAAAACTTCTCATTCCCACGGGAACCCGACTTCCACGCGAACGGAGTTGCGGGCGGCCACTAGTATGTTCATGTTTCTTTAATATAAAACAAACGTTATTGAATTTTGATAAATAAAATGCATTTAACCATTTAAAATATCTACTTTAAAACGAATTAAATTCTGCATTGAGTTTAATAGAGAATAAACGAATTTATTGTTGCCTTATTTGTAATAACTATTAACGATTACTTGCCATTCGAAACAGCTTTCGAATACCCGAATAACTGTAAAATTTTGTACGCATGTATTTTCACCGTTTCTTAATGTATCACTTTTACCCGATACTAATATAAATTTCAAATATTGCAATCAAATAAACCAATTCATACAAAATTGTGTGCAAAACGTTTGTATTTTCGTATGCATTTGCTAGAGTTGCCTACTTTCCTCGTAACCGTGTTAACTCATTATTTTTGCAGTGTAAGTAATTTGTCGGTATTTGTCTAGGCTCGCGTCCGTAAAGCAGTTTGCGAAGTGATGAAGCAGAAAGATAAGGAACGTGTTGTTGTGACTAATTACTTGCTAAACATTATTTGTGAGGTCATTAATCTTGCTGTAACGAATCTCTTCCGTAGATTTACCTTGGATGCTCTGTTTTGGAAAACAACTCTAGCCCTATGTGCTGTAAAAATATGCGAAAGTTCTTAATAGACAAGCGTGACAAAATAACTTTCAATTATACAGCACATACGAAAAGAAAAACATAACATTCAAATGCTATTGTAATATTTATTGCATTGAGAGTGAAATCTCGTAAAATTTATGGCAGGAAGGTTTATCATTCTAAATGAGTGTGAGTCTTATCCGTGTATGTAGTTAGGCAAATAGAAATTCTTTTGGAAATGTAGGTATGTGTTACAAAGAAACATTTGATCACTTTCCGGCCACCGATTATGGGTACAGTTATGTCGTGGGTGTAACACGGGAGCTCAACAATTATACAAGGCAGATGTCTTCTATCATGATGGTTTTATTTCTACTTCTTGTGAGTTATAAAGACGTGATAATGATCTCGGAGTGATCTCTTAACGTTATTAAGAAATGCACAGCGTAAACGGGGACGTAGCGGATCCGGCAATTTATAGTTTTCGCAATCAAGGTGTATTTTCAACGTTTTACAAGGTCAGGTCTATATTTAGATAGATCTACTTATCTTGATATTTAATGGTTTGTTTTGGATGAAGCAATCGCGTCTATTACCCATCCGAAAAAGAGCACTAGACTTTTTCGGGATTTACATTGAATATTAGTAAAAGTGCGATGTTGCAGTATAAACATCAGACGATATTACCCTATCGCTTTACACGTTAATGTTAGATTCCAACATGCAATTAAACATCAATCACGCACTACTTGAGTTATGTTGCCTGTCAAAAAAATTAGAATACGCAATAAATCTACATAACGATTCAACTCATCCATCACATTAATATGATATACTATAAGTACCTATATATAACTAGCACCTTAATGTTTATATGTAAACCTGTTCGTTTACATACTTAGCTACAACTTAAATACGTAACGACAGAAAGTATAGAGAAATCTATCCTTTAAAATATATTTTACAATATATGATAATGCGTATGATACAAACATAAAATATGAGTAAATAACGACATGGAAAGCGAAATAATGTTGTAACTTAAAATGGTTTCTGTGGCGCTTACATTGCGCCATTTTCCATTAGTCTATAGGTAGTTGCTAACATCCCTCTGGGCAAACGAGATGTAGAAATCATGAATCACGGTAACAACAATATAGTTTTTCAGGACAATACAGAAATATGTATATATTATATTTGACTTTTCAAATTTTAAAGTAAATTAACTAATGTCGTCCAAACTCCGCACATGCTCAAATTTAAAGCCGGGTTAAGCTGTAAAATCAGGCAATGAGCCAACAGCAATCGACAGTCAGAAAAAGAGCATTCTAAGGGCGGTGGCAAAAGTCTAATTATTTCACTTTACTTATTTATATTTTCATGAAGAAGTCTTATTGTACGACTTTACGAAAAACTTCTTGCTCTAGGTATTGTGTTTAGCAACAATGGGCTTCGCGTAAAAATCGCAAATTATGTGTCCGTAAATGGCAATATAGGTTACTAGTAGACTACTTATACTCCCTGTGTGGAGCTGCACGTACAATAAGCAACATATACAGGGTGATGCCAATAACTTTTACCATCATGTTATATGAATAGAAAAAAAGCCTAATATATCTAGTAGATTCTATAATATTATCACCGAAATGTACCTTCTTAAGTTTTAAAGCTTAGAACAATAAACTAAGAAGCGTTATCTATATCTTATTGATCCAAACTAAACCATCTTAAAAAACATAAACTGTGCAATGTTTTGAAAGTCAAACTGGCACCTAGGTTAATTAAAACTGTAATAGTAATTATTGGCTGAGCAAGACATAAAAAGTACGCGGTCGATTTTCCGCACTAAATATTTCACTTTGATAACATCTGGTTTTAGTAAATGAATCGGATATACTTATTTCTTTATAGTTTTGTAACACATATTGAGGGTGACGTTGTTTTGTATGTTAATCGGAAGTTAAGCTTTGATCAAATTTGATATTAGATTGGACACAACGTTATTAACAACCTTATTATAATGTTTCTAAACTTAATAAATAATGTAAACTGCCAATGACTTTAAAAAGGACGATGGAAATACGTAGATTTCTAAAAAACTACCGATAAAAAAACTTGTTAGAAACCGTAACTTAGTTTACCTACTAAACTTTAGAAGCTTTAGGTATTAAGAAGTTTGGGAGCACCCTGTATGTAGCTGCATTTTCAGCGGAGCAGGGCGGAGTGCAGCAGCTGACTCCCCCCTGTGCCCGCAGCCCCGCGCCCCACCCCCTCCATTGTTACCCGTTAGTTTGTATGAAAATAGAGAAAACTTTCCATGTGTGTCACAAACCCGAATAAAATATTATTCTATGCTGTCCCTGTTTCTTCGTGTCAACCATAAGATATATTGATGGAAAATCTCCTATAAGTATTGAATAGAATTAATCATGTGTTGAAAGTTTTAAGTAGAGAAGTTGTTAGAACTGAGTATTTAATAGAAAATGTACCTAGTAAGTACTTGGCAATTAACCCACTTCAACGTTCAATAATTCTGACTTTTCATTTTGCTGTCCATCACTATTCCCCACAATTTCTAAACAGCGTGGATTTTTCAAATTAAAGTCATTTTCTAATTCTTTACACTTTGTTCTAATCAGAAATCGTTAAAGGTTCACACTTAAGTATGTCGTTCGGAGTTAAACATGTTCAATATTCGATCTTAGTAAAGTATATGACATATAACTGACTTTGTAATTTTGCTCATGCTTGCCTACTCCGCAAAGGGTAAGTTCGTCTAATTGCCCGTCTAAATTTACGTTCAAGCAAGCAAACATCAACATTAGGGCGAGAAGCCAGTGGCCTGCAAACCCCTTTGCTCACAGTCCTATGGATAATTAGTGGGCCGTAGAGGGCACGCGGCAAACGCGTTACTTTACATATACGCTTCATTTCCATTGTATAGGAAAACTTTGCTAGGACCCACGTTACGGCCTCTATTTTAAAATAGAACAACGCAAATGCCTTTAAACTTAAGTCGTTAGGGCTCAAACTCGACTAAAGTACCTACTTAACTAAAACAAAAACCATGGAGCAGTTTAAGTATTGTAACTACTAATAAAGTTAGTACATAGTAACGTAAAAAAAAGGCTCTATATCAATAATTGGTAAAATATGACAGGCTGAGACCTGCAATAACATATCTAGTCATTTAAATAATTTAGTTTGACATAAAATTGCACATTTGGCAATTTCTAAGTTCCTACATGTGGAAACCACCCTTAATGTTCTCCATTACTTACAATTAATGTGACCACGCGAATTTCTCAATGTATTTTGTAAGTAATCGCAAAGAGAAATTAATGAAACAACATGATGCCACACGAGATCAAGCGACTATTTAAGGACAAAAAGCATTGTTACCGAACCTAACCTATTTGCAAATGCAAATTAACCTTAATCATATAGTTAAATAACAAATGTATAACAACACCAATGTTAAAATATGATAAGAATACTTACACAGAATCAACGACATCCGTAGATTCGTCAAGCTCCCCAATAGTGTCGAGAGATGCTCCTGATCCGTCCTCCCGAACTTCGACCGGTGGTGGCGGTGGCGGGGCGGTCGGCCTGGCAAGCGGCGTCGGAACCACCGACTCACCATCACCATCTTTAAACTGATGCTTCGGCACAAAGTCTATCAAGCGAGGCAAAATTTCCGGTGTTGAACTTTCGTCAAACTTCTCAATATTCTTTATGTTCATTTCGGCCTCGGACCTTTGCAACCAGGTCTCAATATTGCTCTTCTTTGTAGGCGTTAATAGTGGCTCACTAACTGGCGTATCCAGGATAGCAATTGGTTTGCATTTCTTTTCGGATGCTTTTTCTACTTTAGTGCTCCTTGGCATAGGCTTAGGTTTAATAGGCACTGAATTATCATTTATGATTTCGCAATTTGGTTTGCTATTGTTATTTAGCACATTTTTAGTATTTGAAATTACAGTCTTGTTGTTGTTTTTATCATTTTGAGTCGCACTTTTTGGTTGTATTATTATTTCATCTCCATTTTTGTTATATTTATTTTCTTGAGTATGGTTTCCATTTGTACTGTGAGTTAAATCAAGTGTCCGGCATTCTCCATTTATCTTATTATTACAATGCTCCATTAACTGTTTCCCTGTTATTCCTTTTAAAATATTTGTATCAATATTTTCAATACAATTTAACACTTTCTGGACATCTATTGTTTTAGGTTGCATTATCGGAGTAGAAGGAATGCTGTTTTCCACTGAACTTGCCATGGAGCTTAATTTATCAACAACTGTAGAGATTGAGCTACCTGTATCATCTGATTCAGCATCACCAAAGATAAAGTTACGACATTCAGAAGATAGCAGATCCATGTACACTTCAGCTTCCGGTGGTATATTTTTTCCATCTGATAAGCGCCTCACCAACCGCCGTACTTCTTCTGGGGAACCCTTCTTAAGACAAGCGAGATTCTCTCTATTTTGTCTGAAGATATGACTATCGAACGACGATTTCCGAACTAGACCAGTTCCGTTTGTTCTGCCATTTAGCCCATCTTTATCTCCATTTTGTTTATAGGCTTCAATATTTAGAAGAGCATTTTGTTCTCCAACTATTTGTAGAGAAGACTTTTCTTTGAATGAATTCTTTTTGCCTAGTTTCCTTGGTGGCACTGGCGGTGGTAACATTGGTCTGGGAATTTCGGTGCTTGGATTGCTATGAGTTTCAATGTCTTCTGTCTGTGTCTCAGGTTCGAAATGTCTTACTAAAAGCTTAAGAGATTCATCGGAATCTTTTAGCCGACGGACGCAGTCTATTCTTGTCAACTCAGATACTGACACCCCATCTATGGCTAGTATCTCATCCCCCGGTATTAGTTTACCCCATGGGGTTGCAGCATTAGCTGCAGGACTATCTTCAGCACATGACTGCACCAGAAGTCGTCGCACTTTTTCTGCTGCTGCAGAGCCTCCTTCGAACTTGAGGCCTAGCCCCAGTCGAGCTCCTCTTGGCCTGTGTACTGAAACCTCTGCTGCACCTTCAGCGGATCCGACTGTAAGAACAGTCACAAACGCTGGGTCTTTAGGCAGAGGTCGACCTTCTCCCACTGGGACTATGGTCACGAAATCCTCCACGTCAGATTTTGTCGCCATTCCGCGTGGGACACGCGCCTGCGCCTTGCATTTACCACTATCGTGCTCCAAGTCTGTGGACAAAAAGTAATATGTATGAGATTGAGTAATAAATGCTATAATCGTTTAGTGGTGCGCGCAAATTCAGCACGCAAACTTAATGTGGCCTCTCTCTTTCATTGTTGCATTTGTGCTGCGGTTGCATTGCAATACCTAAGTGTCGGCAAACCGTAGGTAAATATTACATAATTCATTATTATTTACGTTTTGTTGAGAGTAGCTTCTAGCTCTATTAATCAAAAAGCATCATTTATAATATGTTTGGTTATCGTCATCTAGACTTTATCTTATTATTACAAATACGCCGAAATTGTTTTTCTTTTACTGCCGAATATGGCATGACCTACAATTTTGAGATAAAAATAACAAGCACTAGTCATTATCCGCCCACTCGCCGGTCGAAGACTTCATCAATTGGTTTAAAAGAAAGTATTGCGCGTTCGACAAAGCGAGAAGTGTCCAGCGAGATGTGGGTTAGTGGCACCGAGGGCTGCGCGCGCGCAACATCGTATTAGCATATTGCCCGAAGCCGCGGCCCGTTACTGTGGGTCCCGTTCCAAGGGCCGCTCATTCTCACGGCTCTCGACAATTTTCCCGATAAACACCGACTCTTAGCTTCACGACTGACTTGAGGAACTCTAAGTGTTCCGAACACTTCGCGTAATGTTTTGTTTAAACATTTTCACCTCGATTTTAGCACCTGATACAAAACTGACATTTCATTAGGCTTTAAATATTTCCTTTCATGCTTCGACAGTTTGCGAAGCTAACAAAAACAACCTACGCATAATATTCAACTTTACTTTAATAAGTAACCCACATAGAAATATATTTCTTTTACATGTTTGCTTTCGTTTGTATTGAAATTAAACTACGAGAGTAAGGTTGTCATGGTTCCTAGTTCATTCAATCCATGAGTTGTTACCTTTGCAACAACTTTAATAAATATCTGCACTAATAAAAAGGGTAGTTTATCAGAAGGTGCGTTAAACATATCATAATATATTTAGTTGGTCCTGCATTAGTTCTAACAACATATGTTTATAATTTTTTTTTATAAATAAAGAAAAATACTTAATTTGTTTTTAAATACTGTATATCTATTGTTGCAACGACTAAAAATATATTTTATTAGGGTCGTAAAAACATAAATACAAGAGATTACTCAAAACTTCAGTTGCTAAATTATTGGGACAAAATTGACATATTTTCTATATCGATCAGCGACGACAGGAAAACCACAGGCAAGGATCTGCTGCTGCTTTTATTCCTCTAAAAGTGTGTTGCGGGAAAAAGAACATACTATTCTACTTACTTATCCAATTCTTATAGGTACACAGACGTAAATGCAATATTCTTTATCTGTGTCAAAGAGCGCGTGATTGAACCGAACGTCAGCATTTTCTTTAACAAACAAAGAGAAGGTCCTTATACAGAAAGAATGTGTATTGATGTGTCTGTCTGTACGTATAGATGGAGGTACCTTATGTACGGTATTGTTCAGTGATATCTGGTAATGGAATCTTCGCGGTGTGGCCTACTACAATACGGCAGGTCACGTCTATTCGGGTTTTATATCTTTCTAGGCAAGAAAACAAAATGTACGTAAATCTTAGTTCTTACATGTGCTAGCCTTAAAGTTTTCTTCCAAGTATCACACGGAAATATTATGAATCATACTTGTATTTAACTATGATCATATCACAAATGTGACATCAAGTCACCTTCGTCAAAAATAGGTCTTATCAGGTACAACTTAATACATTTAACCACGAGGCTAAATGCAGTTCAACCGAACAATCGCATAATTTGTGTGTGTTCGTGCTCTACTTTGGAGTTATAAAATTTCCAATTACCTGCACTAACATAAGTAGGTATGTACATATCTTCTTCAGCAATTACATAGTTCGTGAACAACTGGGTGAAAGGCAACGACTATTTTTATTTTCAAAGACATTTTGGGTCGGCTATTGTATATATTTAATGTCTAATAATTGTGAAGTTTACTTCATTATTAGGTTAACAAAATAGAAAAAATTGTTAGCATTTTTACATTAATTACGACCCTATTTACATTGACGTATGTGAAATTAAAATAAGATAATAAGAATTTGATCAAATACAATTTTACTTGCGATTTCCTCAAAAATATGTTTTCCTGACTTTATTACATATTTTTATTTCTATCATTTACTTACCTTCAAATTGCTGAAGCGTGCGTTATTATGTAACGCACATGTATATAGGTCTGACAGGTTAATAACGGTAAGTTATAAATGAAACTGACCAAACCTAAAAACCACGTGTGGGTTCTATAAGTAAATATATATAAATTATTGTTTTAACGTAAACTGAGTAGGAGTTCCACATCCGACGGGTTCATTCACATTGGATTGTTATTTTATTCATGCATTACAGTTATAAATATTTAATGTTATTTTTAGAAGCGACATAAATCTCTTAATGTACATGACAGACATTAAGATGCGTTTTTTATGATAAAATCAAAAACATCAACTATAAAAAAACGAAGTGTTAAAAATTACATTTTTTATCTATTTATTGTATTTTAATTACAGTAGCTGGTTAGTGCAACATGAAGACTTGGAGGCTAATAAAAAATGTGCGAATAGAACGCAATACTGCAATGTAATCGACGCAGGAGTCAATTAGGCTATCCTCGCGGCTGCGCAAGCACACCGTAAGGCTAGCCGTCGAACGTTCAAAGATTGTAATGCAACTCAGTCATCCAAATACATTTAGCAATAAATGGAACCATTAAGTATTAATATAAAAAGATGTAAAAAATGTATTTAAATGTTTTAATTTAAAGTTATTATTTATTACGTTGCCAAGCAAAATGTGCAATGATGTAACTTCTAAATTTCATGTTCTAAAGAAGGCTTCAGACTGTCATCAATGACCGTGACATTATCGTAAAGGATTGTCTTGTACGGCTATTTTGCTAAATGTGAAAAGTGTTAATTGGTTACCGCAATGTTTGTGATTTTAATAGGTAATATGTATAAACTAGCACCTACTCGTACTTATTATACTATTAGACTATCCAACACAAGATTATTGTTTTCAAGTTATTGAATTAAAGTATATTACTTTATTTAACCAGTAAACATGGGAAGGTACTTAATGTGTTTCGTATAGAAGTAGATCTCAAGTAGCTCACATACTGATTAGGCACTCGATTTTATTTATATCTCCACTCCTTATTTAGTTAGGTATTTGTCGTAATTTATGTTGCACACGTTTATACAGACCACTTTTTATCTCAATACATTTCCTTTGTGGGATATTATAAGAAAAAAAAATTGTGAGAACTCAGCTTCCTAACGATAGTGTCAGCCGGTCTGCTAGGAATATACTTGTAAATATTTAGAGACTGGGAAAAAATATTGTCCATCAGTAAAACATTATCTAAGCTATAAATTCACACCTGCCGATGTTTAATTACACATATGATTATTTAAATACATTCAATAATAAGGCGTTTATGATACATTATAAATAACTGCTTATTCAACTTTCCAAACGTAATAAGTTGATGCGAACATATGAATAACTTCAGATTACAGAGTCAGGGTCAACTGCCGTAATGCTCATACTTGCTTATGCAAAATTTTAAATTTACGTCGATTAGCAAAAACCAGACAAACATCTTTCTAAACATCCGTTAGGTTGTTAACCATATTTTTCAACGCAATTTCGCAACCCGAAGACGTTTTTTTATGCATTAAATTCTTATGACCCCATCGGCGCGCGGCATTTTGGCTTCTAAGCTCTAAACAAGTCGAGATAATAATGTTGATGCCACAGACTAAAGCAATTTCTTCACATTCATCTCCCACAAAATTGAAATAACAAACGATAAAATCTGCTCTTTGGACCGAGAGTCGACTGCTGCCGACGCTATCTCAATATGTGTCACCGAAAACAGCACCGCGGTCAGAATCCGAGCACGATTTAAGGAAACTCAGGCCCCGTGTCTCTTTGAGATCTTTGATAACCAAAACAAAAAGGATATCACAATTTACTATCTTTCATACTTACCTTCAGATTCTTCCCTAATATTCAAACGTGAACTTTTCATTTACACAAATTGTACATTACGATCCATGTTAAACATAAAACTTAATAACTTCTCCTCCCGCTGCGAAATAACTTCTTCCAAGTTTTTGCAGTTTATTTTAAATTCAATTTATGAAAGCAACATTAACTTGGAAAATATTAAAAGATAGAAATTTTTCTTGTTGATTAATGAGGTGTTGATGTGAATTTTATTGAGATCGACATTCGCTTTGCTAAATTAGTTCTTTTGATGAATGGTTATGGTGGTTCTAGAATATATTTTTGACTAATTCTCTTGACTAATTTTCTTACCAAAAATAACAAACGAGAAAAGATAACAATCAATATATCACGCTGGTTTTGTTATGTTGAATTTTCCATTTTTGAATTGCTAATGCAAAACAAGATGGCGAATGGAGTTTGGTGGGCGTCAAATCGCCGTGACATCGAATATTTCTCGGCGATCTACAGATTCTACAGAGGTGAACATCCTACAGTTATATGTCTAGCCAATCAGCTCCGTAATAATATCGGTTATAAGCCAAATAACACCAAAAACCTGTTCCATGTTTTTTACTGCCTACGACGTTATAGAATAAACACAACTATGAATGAACTCTCCACTTTTTTAAATGATTGCAACCTGTTATTAAAAACAAGTTTACTGATATCATAAACTATCACTAAGTTAGCGATTTAAGAAGAAATATAACGGTACATAAAATGAAAATACCCATCATCATTAAAATTCCACGTTTAAAAAGATATTTACAGGAATTTATTCAAAAAACACTACCAACACACCGGAGAAAGTATACCTAGCGTCTAAACTCGAATTTTACGTAAACATTTATCAATCGATTTCAATAATAACCGCCTGGAGGTAACTTTCTTTCTTACTCAATACTTATTAGACATTAATTAATGTCGTAAGAGGTGTGGTAGATAGGTACGTACTAAAATATTTAATTGTTTTGTAAAATCGTGATTGTGATCTCAAATTGGTAGGCACGTAACAGAACTATAAAAAAACTTCCAACCTTGCAGAAATAAAAACGACCTTATTATAGGAAGGAACCTTAGATAGTCTCTATTTAATTAATTCTTTAATAGTTAATTAACGTAAGTATAACAATCCAATGATTGTTTTTAAAATATATTAGCATTAACCGGAATATCGTCAATAAGTCCCAGAAACTCTAGCGATGTAGACAAACAAATAACATATTAATAACATGGGATTGGCCACTTAATGTCTAGATACGGTGATGATTTCATCTTTATACAAAGTTCTAAAACTATGTGTGTTTCTTGAGTTTAAGTAAATACCTATTTACTTACACACAAAACAAACAATTAAAAGTCAATTTGTTTGCAATAGGCAAACAGGCTTACTTAGTTACTTTATGTACCGAAATATTATAAATATGCAGCTAGTAAGGCTATCAAATATACAAATTGTCACCCTTACAGAATACGCTGAAACGTTTATCAATACAATTGGAAGAGTGAGTTGATACGCATTTTTATGATGTTAATTTAAAATTCTCATTCGTGACAAGCGCAGTAACCCTCTTCGTGTTAGATGACAGTGCACTCAACGTTATTCATGTCTCTTGTGTAATATTTGATTCATTCAAGACTTACTTATTGAAGTACCTTGCACCGAGTATTGACATTAGAGCCAATAAACTCAATTGATTTGTACCACTTCAGTAATGAAATGAGATAACGTTGAACACAATAGTCAATTATCGAAAGGAGGCTTTATAGTAAAGACTTTATTTTATAAAGACCCTGTCAAGGTAAAGATATTCAGAAGGTACAAATTTATAGAAAACTTCGCCATTTAGATAGATAACACTGATAGTGTTGTCTACTTTCATCTTGCTGCCGATTATAAACGTAAATTGCTTTGGCTTGATTAGCATTTAAACGAAGTTCAAAAGTTAAATGTCATATGCAGAAATAATAACTTCTTAATATTCATTTATTCACATCACGAAACGAATTTGTATCAAACATGCAAATAATTTATAACCATCCTTTTATATCCTGCGTGACAAAATGAATCACGATTTATGGTTAAAGATTATTTTTATTCCTCACGGTAAAGCTGCAATCGCTTCGAGTTATCTTATACAATAAAATGCAAAAAATAAACGTGTTCATTTAAATAATTTGCTTTGGAACCTCGGAGGGAACGTAAACAATACGGCAACTACACACAGGGCGGGCGGTGAAAAATGGCGCGAAAGAAAAGCTCTAGAGAGGGAGCGACGGGACTCGGCCTCGTCCGGCGCGCCTCGTCCCTAATCGTGTTACCGCGGCCTGCGTCCACCGCACGGGACGCACTCCAACCTTTGTTTACGTCCCTCCACCACCACAAATCCAATACTTATCACCCATAACATCCACACAAATAAACCTCACTTACCCTTATTTATAGAGGACGGTCCGAATCCAACGTATTGCGTGTCACGTACTAGGAACAATCACTGTTTGTTTGCGGTCAGAACATTTCGCTGCTCATTCCGGGAGCGCGGGGGAAAGAAAACAAACGAGTAGCGGTGGTGCGGTAGCGGTTCGCGGGTGCGCGGGCGCACAGCGAGCGTGGCGTCGTCGGCGGCGCAGAGCGGCGTGTGGCGCGCGCGCCGACCGGTCGCACCGGGCCGCTCTCACCAGCCCGCCCTGCCACAACACTTCTCTATAATCGCACTTGACACCGCGCAAGAAAGTTTCACATTTCTATGTCAGCGACGCATACGCACAACACTCGCGGTCGACAATTTCCTACGAATTAGATGAACCGCGACACTGCAGGCGAGAAGCCGAATGCCGAGAGTGCGTACGTGAAGCCGACTACGTGTAATTCAATTAAATGATTCTGCTATTCTTAACTATTGTGTTGGCTTCGCTTTATTCTGAGAAACCTACCGTAGTATTAGCAAGTAGCAGCTGCTGCTTTGAGAATGAAAAACAGTTTTTATTAATTTATTCATGCCGCTCTGCATCCAAGCAATAAAGAAGGGCGCCATTGCTAAGTAACTCTATCATTTATTCTGGAAAGCTTAATTAAGCAGCGAGCCAGCCGACATTCTAGACTAGTACCTACAACGTAAAGTGTGCTATTACACGGTATCTCTGAGAGGTTTGACGCGTCGAGGTACCTATAAACAGCGGAGAAAGTTGCCGATTCTCTTCACTAAGATTCGCCGATAACTTTGTAACTTTTCATTATTCACATGCAAATCGATCGATCAGATACGTAAACATCCACGGCACTACTCATTTCCTTTATTGACTCATTGTTCTACGCTAATGACGGTAATATAATTTGCTGTTATCTGCTTAAAATCATTGGCGGAAGGAAATAAATTTCAAGTATCATGTCTAGATGCGCACGCACTAAACGATCCCATCATAGTTCCGTTACTTAGACAACCATGTTATTCTTCAAGCATTTTTGACTAACACACGTAACCGATATAGTGTAACCAGTTACAGGTGTCGATTACAGAGTAAATTTTCTATTTCTGTTCCGACCGTTTCGTGGCATTTCCAACCTGCGCCGGCGCACTCAATCAGCCAAACTTGCTCTCTCCGCCCGATCACGATGCCTATACAATTCGGTCAATAGTTAATGTTTCATTCGATCGGTGAATACCTACTTGAATAAAACTCTATTCATGTTCAAAGTAATATGTAGGGCGGTATATTATTCTTGTGGTTTAAAATTTCATCTTTAATTCCAGTTATTTATTAGTTTTGTATGTAAGAGAAATACGAATTGACAAAAAACTAACCTGTCATTCCCGTCTTGGAATTCAACAAGGCACATTCAGGAAACAACATGAATTATTTTGAATGAAGCAAATACAAGTAACTCTGCTCAGCTAAGAAAAAATCGAGGTGTCCCACTAAATACTGATAACCTCCTACCAGTTTGGAAATATGCGGCCCGCGTGCTTTAAGTTTTTAAGCCTACAAAACCAGTCGATTCAGTTTGCAGCGTTCTTGAAATGCACTTTTATTTAAACAAACTTCGTTTAATTGAATGTGGGGACTGACAAAATATTTTCTGCTCTTTTTGTTCCCTAGAATTGTTCTGGAAACTTGGGAGGATGTTTTCCACATGACAAAAACTTCAACGCCCATATTTGTATTTAGCTTCACACCTCTTTGTACCCTTTTCCAATTAACGAACAACCATCCATTAACAGTTAATTGTACGTCACTGGTATAATGAAGAATAAAGTGGTAATTATAATTAAATCCTTTGAAGAATCATGCCGTTTAGCATTTTCCGCATATTGAGATAATAATGAAAATGGCTGACTTCCATTCCTGCGAGGGAAAGGCTTATAGTCACCTAATTAAACCACGTCCAAGTAAGGCTCAAACAAGCTCGCTCTCTCGAGTCTAGACTAGCATGTAGGAATAGTACCGTTGGCACACATCGCATACCTACGAGAATGCTGTGTACAGGCACTTCCTTGTAACTGCAGCTTTTATTTCTTTATGATATAAGAATTTTCACAAGACCTAAATAAAGCTAGTCGCTGCGCGTTGTTTTTCGTAGCATGCTTGTTGTAAATTACTTTATAATCTACCTCGGTGCAGTCTGAATAAAACTTTTCAAGGTGAACATAACAGTATGTTGGCGCTTCATAACAACTTGTGCATGAAGTTGTCATGTATTAAATAGGTGCTGAAGAATGTGTTACATCATAGCATCACATAGTATGGTCACGATGTAATATCGTTTCATTCGATACAAGCTCAATGCGTTAAATTGAAGTATTTTCAACTCACGCTCGACTTAACGATTCAATTGAAGGCATTATTGAGATTCCTCAATTCAAAATTACAAAAAAACTACTTAACCTACCTAACAAATTATTATTCACTACACACATAACATATTAGATTTTTCAATATATTTCTTACGAATAATAAGAAGATAAATTTTAACATATAGGTAAATCGGTTAAAAACAATCGGATTTAGGTCGGTAATATGCGTTAACATACGCACAACTTACAAATGAAGAAATATACCGTCAAAAAACTTTTTAAGATATTTGACTTTCAGAACTACCTAATAGGAAAAAAATACCATCATTTAGTAAACACAAGGAACCGTTAAAAAGTTTTATTCTTCTGACATCGAGATAGATAAACCATTGAAAAAATACTAATTGCATCGAATTTAACACAAACAAAACTCTAATGATTAAAGTTTTTTAATCAAATTGCGACCCTCTTCTTGTTCATCAAAGGGATAATGAACCAAGACGCTGACGGTGAGTTCTCTTGTGTTACGAAAAAGTTTGGGACACTCTAAATTATTGACTACCTACAGTTTACTGTTTCTGAGTAACAGCTAGTTTTGGTAATACTGTCAGGCTTTGTGTTTAACTTAATCCTTTCTGTTATTAAATAGTAGATATGAAATACAAATCATGACTGATCTGTTTTATTTTACATCCCAACTGTCTTTTATTTTCTTCCATCTAGCACTTAGAAAAATGAAATACATATAAAGTTTAGTTGGCAGCCAATTCGCATACCACAGAGCAGTAGGTCAACGTTATGGAAAGTTAATACAATTGGACATGACAGCCTATCACAGATAGAATTATTGATATTATCGTAATGAACAGTCACGGTGAACTTAAATCTGTATGGGATCGATAGACGATTAATATTGTTCGACGCAATAGATCACATCATTGATCAAACTGTGGCAACATTGCACATCCGTCTGAATTATAACCTACATTTTTGTTTTTTAGAACTTAAACAAAACACTTCAAATATATAAATACAAATTAAGTCAGCACGTACTAGCTTATCCAGTATTCTAGAACGGGTGCCCAGCCTACAAAGATACCGATTTTAAATTAAAATAACATTCACATACTTCACTCTTGACCCTGTTTTACATATAAACTACGTGTTAACTTACAATCTTGCACCACGCCACTTTAAACCATGCATTACCTTGTATAATTAAAAACATGTTATGCGCTTATCAGCGTTCAGTAATTAGGAATCTATTGCCAAAAAGGAAAAAGAAAAAGTTTTCGAAATTGGTAACACAGGGTGTTAAGTAATCGGGAATGCACTAATAGTCGGTTGCAGTAAAGGTGTGGGTAGTATGCAATTTGTGGACGTGGAGGCAGCGGTCACGCGACGCGTGTTGTAGGACGACACACTTATTCCGTACACTTTACTATTTCTTTTGTTTAAAAAACGATTGATTTATTGAACATTAACCGCAGGCATCGGGGATTAAGTAAGTCTTGTCTTGCAATATGGAAACTACAATCTGTTATACGGACTGTCAGACTTTAATAAAATTATAGACTATTGCAAAATAGAGCTCTTTACAATAGCTTCAACTTTCAGAATAGGTCCGTGACTCGTGCCGATAACTATGAACAGGTTAAGCTCGAGCTTTCTTGCAAACTTCAACTTTAATAGCATAGGCGTGCTTCAAAGCGGTGAATTATAATTGCTAGTGTCTTACTTAAAGCCTTTAAAATTTTGTTTGAATTACCAGTTGTTTACTTTGCAAACGACCGTTGATATTTGAGTATAAACGACATCAAAAGATATCCCTAAAGATGTCTACTAATTACGGCGCCCTTAACTCAAACAGGAAATGTGGTCTTTAAAACAGTCGCGCGTTGAAAAAACATTCGCGGAAGTACTTCACGAGAACTTACCCACTCTTGCCGCGTACCGCAAGTCATTTTCGCTCCTTAGTGGCGCGCCAGATGTTTCCAACGAGCCATTTCAACGACTGCACAGGATCCCAAACGCCCCTGTTCTTTTTAACCTTACACACTACATCAGGTGATCATAATGCTCCGAACGTGCCTCGAAACTGTAAATCTGAATACAACTTCGATAGCTCTGTCTGACTCTAGAGACTCTATAGAATCTAACTGAAAGACCTTGTATAGACAGAGCACAAAATAAACGCATTCAGAGCAACGTTTATTGAAACTGCGCCCGTGCACTCGTAACTTTTAACCTTTACTTTTGACATTTCAGTTATAGGAGGTTCATTATTTCGCCCAGTTCTAGCAAATGAACGGCTTTTGTTCAGTGGCGTACAATTGCATAGCGCAACGAGGCTCCTTCGAAGCTTTCTCTCGGGTCCCTGCACACGAACTCGCGAACCAAAATGTAACAGACTCTCTTTGTTCGGAATACTTAAACTTTGATTGCGTAATATCAACATTTCCAAATTGAATATTAAATTGCGATTTGTGTGCTCTATTGTATTTTTTACATAATACGTACTTTAGAACCGTTATCAGTACTCACGTAACTACTCGTTTTGGGATCGAAGACATCTATTCCAAACTCTTTTTAACGTTGAAATTTTACAACAAATGTTAATGCACAGCAGTTTTTAGTCTTATCTTTCTTGACCGGCACCCTTCATTATCATTTCTGCAACATTAGGCACAGAAATGCCGCAAACTCTCCGCTCTCTGCCGCAGCCGCCACAATGATAGGTATGTAGCTGGCTCTACTTATAAATCTGTGCCATGTACCTATAACATACCACATAGCTGCTGAATTTCAGCATAAGTAATGCAGATAACATAAGCCTCTGTTTACATGTACCTAACGTACGAAAATATTTTTATTTAAATATGTTAATTGAAACTGGAAGTAAAATTTAAACACTGCTATAATAGGTATGCTATAATAATTACATGTTTAATTAACTTAACTGTACGCAATCTAGATATTATATTAAACTAGAAATGATTAATAACAAACGCTTAAAATCATATTAAAAGGCTGCTTAACACAATTTTGAATGATATTTCATGAAACGACTTATAGCTGATTTTATACATATACTTAGATCCTCTATTAATATTCCAGAGTTATTAAAATCATGAGAGCAATAGAATTTATTTAAAAGGCGACGTAAATTAAATAATATGAACAAGCGATTGTAAACATCAAATATTTAGGGTCAGGATATGGCCTCGATCAGGCATGTTATCAATTATCAGTTATCAAATCATTAAAATATTAATCAAAACAAACAGAGAGAAAGGTTTATCAAATTATAGTCAATTACAAAATTGACTTACCATAGAGGAAATGTAGACTGCAAATGACTTTTTTAGTGATTAGTCTGTTCGTGTTGGTAATATCCTTACAATCTATCATGTCGCTGAAATTCTCCAGCTTTGAAAGCTTTTAATTGAATTTGTGATTACAGTCGTAACCGTTATATCGATAGCGACCTCTCTCCATTTTCTGGAAGCCAGCCAAGCTCACCTGCCAAAGCTGCAGCGCACAACGAGCTTTAACTTCCATGCAACTAGATAGATGGTGGACATAGAATAATGTTATGCGAACTAGCTCAAGCTTTACTGGAGATTTAAAATCGGTAACCTTAGAAATGTACTTACGTAACTGTCGTACATATTAAACCCATTTTAATCCTTTTCACGTTTTTCTATAGTAATTTAGTACTTTTTCTTTGATATGCCAATGTAATTCACAAATGAGATCCACCCCATTGAGTAAATGGGAACCCAGATGCGTTCTTACGAAGTAATATTATAGGACGGAGAGGTACTGATGGAAATGTTTGAAGAAAACAAAGTGTTACGTAATGGCCTCAGCGAGAAATTTATTACAAGAGGTGTTTAGTAGAAAAGCGGATTAAATTGAAATGACAGAGAGCTCTAAAGCAATAATGAACGATGTCCCCTACTATGTTTGAAGTAACGTTTTCGCTTTTTTTAAAAGCTTCTTAGTGATTCATTAATATTTATAAAGACGTCTCTTTTACTGGCCCTACTTAATAGTTCACCAACACAGGCTAGATGCAGAGGTTTCGGCAGGTTATATTTCGATCCTGATTTTTAGGGAGATTCGAGTTACAGGGTTCAGTAGTTAGAGTTTAGCGGAGTGGGGCAGGGGCGGGGGGGACGGCTCATTGATCGCGCGGCGCGCAGCAGCCCTGGACCCCGGCCCGGCGAACGCAGCCTCCCAACGCCGCGTTTGGGAAATACGTCAAAATTAGAATGCCTGCTAGGACGCGATGTATGGCCAGCTATGATCTGATACAATACGGCGTGCCTGTAATTGGAAACAAAGACAGATTTATGCACAGAACTGATTTATGAATGGCTTGTATACGATAGAGCATAGATATTGGGTAGATTTATTTCGTAAATTTATTCAAAAAGCTATTTATTATTTTCTATATGAAATATTCTGGAGAGTTCGTTAACTCAGGTCCCTTGTTGAAATTGATAAACAATTAGCATAATGATATGAGTGCAGCAGGTGTGGGCGGGGGGTGCGGGGCGCGGGCGGGGCGCGTGAATGGGCGGCGGCGGCGGCGGCGGCGCGGCTGCGCGACTCCCGCAGCGCCAGTCCGCACACCGGCGGCTCCGCTGCCCCACGGTCGCCGCACTCCGCCACACAACAATGCTCAAAAACACACCGTAACACCGCAAACCTCATTGCGCCGCGGCAGGCGATGCTCGGACGGGCGGCGCGCGTGAAAGCTTGATATATGAAAACCAGGCGAGGGTTAAGATTGGAAGGCATTATATTCGGTTGTCTGGTGTAGGCAGGGGCGGGCGGGAGTGGAGTGCGTGCGGTGATGGCGCGGCGCGGCGGCGCGGCGGCCCCGGCGGCGGCGCGGCGCTGACATGGCGCGCCGCCCGCGCCGCGCGCTGCTGCCGGCGCCCGCCCTCCTGCCGCTGCTGCTCGCCCTGCTGCTCTGGCTACGGGGTAAGACGACCCATCTCCGACCCCTGCGCCGACAATTACCCTTCCCAATTTGTTCATCCCGTTTTTCAATAATTCAGTAGCAACGGCAACAATCAAATTATACGATTAAGCTTCTACTCCGGTGGAGGTGAATAAATTATAAACTTAGGTACCGAGCTATCTACAAAAGATCGTTGTCTTTCCATCTTAAGTGTCTACTCGAGATGGCTTCGGATAACGATAGGTTTCAAGAGGTCTCAGAGGGTGTAACGAACCTTAAGCAACGTGATTTCTAATCAGAGGAAGAGCTATTATGGCCTTTGTCAGGCTTCGCTGAAAAGACAGTCGCGAACCAGGATCGTACATCATTCTTGTATGAATCGCCTCTTTGTTTAAACAATATGACCGCACACATTCCATGGCTCATTATATATTTGACTGGCGAATGAATGGATGTAAATGATAAACTGTGTGGCGTCGTTCATGAAAGCTTTACATTATTAATGATGCTACAGATTTTTCCATCGCACGTTCAATTTTATGTTCCTAATAAGAATAAGGAAGTAAAAACTTACTTCGGACCATCCGATTTGTAGTTAGTTAGTTTTATATCAGTCTCAAATAAAAAATATCAACCTTATACAATCGATTTTCAATTAGCATTCCGAATCTAGGAATCATAAAGATCGTTTAATGCATAGGTAGATAGATATATGTACCTGCACATTTTGCTATATTACAAACGCTCTAAGTACGCAAGACATGAAGCGTTCCAAAAAATATAATCCATACAATGAGCACTTTTCTGTTTTAGGATCTTGTGATCAAAGTTAATATGAAATTATTTCGCATAATTATTAAAGCGTATAATAATCATAATACCTTAGGCTCCTTGGCCTGGGACTAGGCCTGTAGCATTTATAATGTAATATTTTTAAGTAAGGATCTGACCATCTTATCAGCAAGATGTAGCCAAAATTTTAAAGAATGAACCTAATAATATTAAGACAATGAGCTTTTTGTGTTTCTAATAAGTTAAAAAAAACTCTTTTCCATTTAAAAACAGGAACACAAAACATACCTATAAATAAAACAGACAAAGTGTTTTTAATAACTATGAAGGTGACTCTTAATACATACAGCTTATTTTACCTTCTATTTCATGTTATATCTGTTGCCATACTTTTATACCATGTAACAGAGTTTGATTTGGGTAAATTCTGTTAGGCAATTGATACGTCAAAAATTTCACCGTAATCGTTAATTGAAGGTTTTATTGTGAATCCAATAGCAAGATTTAAAAAAATTAAGCCTTAAACGGTATTTCGAGGGATTACTACAATAAAAATTGTAATAAAAGACACCAATTAATAAATAAAAAAATCGAACCAAAATTCTTTATTGTTTTTTTTGTCTTAGTTTTTCCCATTGAACCTAAGGTAAGATTTGGCTTGTAGGGGCGCGGGCAGGCCTCCACGAGAAGCGGCTGCTCCACCACTTGCTCGACCACTACAACGTGCTAGAGCGGCCGGTGGTCAACGAGAGCGACCCACTGCAACTCTCATTCGGACTCACGCTCATGCAGATCATTGACGTGGTAAGTTCTAGCAGATAATTAACGTGGAAAGTTCTAGAAGTGTGAGGTTTATCGCAATTTTCTAATAAATCGGACTAGTTTTGGTTCAATTTGAAATTTTAACAGTAGGTACAATTTTCGAGATTCATTGAAGGATCTTGAATTTGTTTTTTTTTTAAGTTAGTCTTAAAATGACCAAAACAAGACTTCAGTTAATATAACTGATTGCTAGCTAACATAAAATCATTTGTTAATTGCGAAATCTTATTTACTTTAACATTAAATTTTACAATTCGTTCCTTTGTCTCGTTGGGCGCCATTGTAATTACGGCTAATTAAAATTTTCTTTACAGGACGAAAAGAACCAGCTTTTGATTACGAACATCTGGCTTAAACTTGTGAGTACTTGCAATGTTAAGTAAAATATATTGTACAAACACACTGCCTACATTCTCGTTGCTTTTGATAGCTAATGTGTATACGATACGATACCCTAAAGTTCCGATATAAATTACAATATGTTTCGGTGTTTGCCAACCTAATTTCCTTGGTAAACATTAACTTCCACATAAGCCATAGTGGATGCGGACGTTTGCTTAACAATTACGATATTACTTTATCCATTAGTGTCTTTATTGGATACACACCCCACTCATCAGTATCAAAGTACGTTATTGACATAACGTGGGTAGGTTTTTTGTCATAAATTACCATTACCGTAATTTAGTCTGAATAACAAAACAGAATTTATTCATAATCAATTTAATTGGATATATCGCAATGATAGATAATCTCATGTTTAAACTTTTTTCTTTGAAATCAAGATTAATCATGTGCAGTTTATGCTATATCGTGACTTATTTTTTATAGCTGATTGGTAGAGATCTAGTTATTTAACGAAAAGAAAAGTTAATGACTTATGGATGATGTTACATAGAAATGGATATACCAACTTAATGGCTCATAATTGTCGCATTGCACATTACGTTCGATTATCTTTTTCATATTAAATCTTTTTCTTAAAAAAACGTAGGTTACCTACCTTATTTTCCGGTCTCCGATATTAGTTTGATCTAGACAAGTTCCATCAGGGTAAAACCTCACACCCACTCACGTAGTATGAAAGAGCACTTTGCACGTCAAAATTCACGGTGCTAAAGGTTACACCCACACATTGGTCTCTCGGCACTTTTTCAGGATTACTCTACTTGAGCTCCATAATATAATATTACGTCATCGTTTATACACGGTATTTACGTCATGTTCCGTAGAAATCCTTCTTATTTGATATTGTTTCAATTTGTGTTGTAGGAATGGAATGATATGAATTTGAGATGGAACACTTCGGATTTTGGTGGAGTCAAGGACCTTCGGGTTCCACCACACAGGCTATGGAAACCAGATGTACTCATGTACAACAGGTAACTTTTAAGTTACTTTTACATTTAGGTTTAAAAAAAATAACAGCTCATGTAAATATTGTGTTTTATATCAGCGCGGACGAAGGTTTCGACAGCACGTATCCAACGAATGTGGTGGTAAGGAACAATGGGTCATGTCTATATGTACCACCGGGCATATTCAAAAGCACCTGCAAGATAGACATCACCTGGTTCCCGTTCGACGATCAACGCTGCGAGATGAAATTCGGCAGCTGGACGTACGATGGTTATCAGGTTAAAAGCACGGAAGTTAAATTCGCAAATAACTCTATAAATTGATATTTTATTCTACAAGCTACTCCTTATTTTCAGCTGGATCTACAGTTGCAAGACGAAGGAGGTGGAGATATAAGTAGTTTTGTAACGAATGGCGAATGGGAATTAATAGGTATGGGCTTTTCGTTAATAGAAGAACTACCAATGTTTAAGGACTTAGAATTCAAATATAGAAATAACATATAGGTAATATCAAGCCTATTAAGTTATAACTTGCTTGTAGGTGTACCAGGTAAACGGAATGAGATCTACTACAACTGTTGCCCGGAGCCGTACATTGACATCACGTTCGCGGTGGTCATTCGGCGGAAGACACTATACTACTTCTTCAACTTGATCGTGCCGTGTGTGCTGATCGCATCCATGGCATTGTTAGGCTTTACTTTACCTCCTGACTCCGGCGAAAAACTTTCACTTGGTAAAATAATATTTAAAAAATAATATCATGTCATACTAAGATAGAAATGCTAATAAATATTATTTTTCCTTTAGGGGTCACAATTCTGCTGTCGCTGACAGTGTTTCTTAATATGGTAGCAGAAACAATGCCAGCAACTTCGGACGCTGTACCTCTTCTGGGCACTTATTTTAACTGCATCATGTTTATGGTTGCATCTTCTGTCGTGTCCACAATCCTCATCCTTAACTACCACCATAGGCACTCTGACACCCATGAAATGAGTGATTGGGTAAGCATTTAATCATTGATTGACTGTTAATATAATTTCTAATTTTAGATAACAAACAGGCAGAGTTTTGGTAAGGTTTAATATGTTGATTTTTTAAGCATTCTACAAAATTCCTTGTTTTAGATCCGGTGCGTTTTCCTGTATTGGTTGCCATGGATCCTACGCATGTCGCGGCCGGGCTCGGCAACCACACCTCCACCGGCGCGGGCGCCGCCCCCGCCTGACTTGGAGCTGCGTGAACGCTCTTCTAAGTCTCTGCTAGCAAACGTGCTCGACATCGACGATGACTTCAGACACACGCAATCGCAGCAGCCTCCCTGCTGCCGATACTACAGGTCCCTCGACGATCTACACGAACACTACTCACCGTAAATAGCACGGTTACAATATTAACCCCGCCTCGAACGTTCCACAGTACACCCGACCCTAATAGCTTGCGACATTGAAATTACTCATCATTCTTTAAACTCTTTTACTCTGGGTCTCGGGTCTCGATTTCCAATCTTGAAAACATTATATCATCATTGCGATCGTGCATAATTCCAGTAGAACCCTATGTTCCTTGGCCTCACCCGTAGATAGAGTCAACCCCAAACGTCAATTGCAGACACATGTTTTGTTGCAGGGGGGGCGAAGAAAACGGAGCAGGGCTAGCGGCACATAGTTGCTTCGGTGTCGACTACGAACTCTCACTCATCTTGAAAGAGATTCGAGTGATCACAGATCAGGTAATTTAAACATACCATAATGCGTATAAACTATCATTTAATGAAGTTGTACCTAACATAAGTGGTGGTGTTGCAGATGCGCAAAGATGATGAAGATGCGGACATTTCGCGCGACTGGAAGTTCGCTGCCATGGTCGTGGACAGACTGTGCCTTATTATCTTTACCCTGTTCACAATCATCGCCACGCTAGCCGTGCTGCTGTCCGCGCCACACATCATGGTGTCGTAGCGACCCGCCCGCCTGCGCCTGCGCATGCGTAACATTCTGTGATACCGCAAATACTTGTTAAGTTGTGATGTGCGAAGAAGCGCGGGTGATGACGCCGCGACGCCGGAGTTGCCGTCGCCTGCCTCGCCGCCCGCGCTCCCCTCTAGAAGTAAGCTACCGCTGACTGCCATTCCTGTAACGCTCAACCGAAAACTGCCTATCCTACCGGTCTCCTTCACTTCTCAACAGCTTTAACTTCTTCCTCATTAAGCGACGTACAAAAAATGCGTGGGGATTAGTATAATTCGTTAACATCTTCCAACATTAGTCAACTTAATACATTGGCAAGTCTATTGATTGTGATGAGTGGTTCAAAAAGCGTTCTGCTAAAGGATCAGTTCCAGCAGACATATGGCAGTAGGTGTCCTTGATCGCCGGCGCTCCAGTGAATCTCGGTGGGTGCGCTGGCCTGCCCGCCGCTTCGGCAGCTGTCGATGTCAACTGCAATCGACATGAACATTAGCACAAAAACGTCTTCCTTCTTACCGTTGAACAACCTGGTTCGCAAATTGAAATTTAAACTTTGTTAGAACTTTCGCATTTCTTGAATCTATTGTACAGTTTAAGATTTGGGCAGTGTAAAGCGATGGCCCTTTGTTTTCTTCTTGTTCGATTCCGTGAATCGTGGTTATTGATCCTTACGTTTATTTTTCAGATATTATTGTCATTAGCTAGTATAGAACTTTACAAACAATGTTGATTCAATTGGTACAGGTTGTGATATGCCTCGTTGTGAACGGGTCAATATTGTTATAAATGGTAAAATATCCATGGCTATAGCTTAAATAAACGTTCGTTAAAGTTGTAGATAACAAAGTATTATTTTATAAAAACCTGGATCTTTCGGAACGACTTATACAAATAATAAAATTACATTATAATAATATCAAGTTTATACTTCTTACGATAAAATAAATTAATTATGCTGAATAAATCGCTTTTGCGCAGATTTTATTCTTCATCATCCATCATACCTCAAAATACGTTCTTGGGATACGTTAATAAACTTTATTTAGAGTCAAACGGTAACCTAAATCGTCATTAAATAATTTTGCATTTATGACTTACCTTTTAAAACTATCTAGTTTGTTAACCAAAAATGTGAAGCAATATTTAAAATTACATAAAACGAGTACAATTTCTTACCTGTTACGGTGCCAGTTTAATTGCGACGATTGTAAAGCACACCGCTCATCAACCACTCCTGTCATTGACATCATTCCAACGATTGTTTTGTATCCACGCATTATCTAATCCTATAGTTAAATTTTCCCTATCATCCAACGATTTCAATGCAAAACATTGTAAAGCTCTTAAAAAGCAAACGTCAGGAAATATTGAAGTGACTGTGTGAATGTTCTCAGTTAGTATTTAAGGTATCCACACAGCGCTTCCGACATGTTTCCTTTTTTGGAGCTCCTTCTTAAGTGTTCGTAGACGTTCCTTTGGAAGTTGCGGAACGGCTACGACGTAAGGTCAGTGTTTTGTATGTATATCTATTGTTACCTCATCAACCATAAACTAGCGGTTGTGTGAGAACTGTGCGGGTGCCGTGCATCAGAAATGCCTCTACTCATGGACAGAGCATCATGCATGGCATCCCTCGAGGGACTATCTGGTGTCCCCGTAATTTGTTCAATTGTTAGGGTTAATACTCTGAATTGCACTTTGTTTATTAAATATAAATGAATACAACAATATTCTTTTATTTCCCACTCTACCGACAGGATAGATGTAGAGCTTTAATAAATCATCTGAATTTGGCTAAATCAGGGCATATAGGGTGCGAAACCTTGGAATCAGAGAGGGTATAAAATTTGTAGGGTGGGAGAATAACCCTGACCTATTTATTGGTGGAGTTATTTGGTAGGTGAGTACCTACTGAGAGACAATCGATGAGATCCCGCGGGATGACCGCACATGCGCAGTGGAAGCCTGGAGGCTATTGGTTTAGGTGTCGCTGAAACAAATGATGGAGAAGGCTTTGTGAGCCTTTGACGTGTAGACTTAGTTATAATAAATATATTTATTTGAACAAGTACACAACCTTTTATTATTTACAATAGGTAGCTGACATACTTAAGAGAAGTTGAGTAATTAGATCACTAAACTGCAACTAAACTTACTCCGCAGTTGCATGTTTGCACCTTCCTGCCTAATATGGGTATTTCTACGTCTCCAACTTCCTAACATGTTACCAATCTTCAAAAACTGGTTTGTTCTTATATGATACTGTATTTAAGTAGGTAGATGTTATAAAGCAATTAAATCTAAGTTGTTTAACTGCAGAACATGATTCTTTTTCATATAAAACGTACTATTTACTAATAAAAAAATACCCACATTATTTAATAATTTCTTATGAATGGAAAACGCTTTTAGGAAGAAAGTTAATATATTTTAACGAAAGGCATACTCAGTAAATACGAAAGGCTAAAAACTGAACATACTTATATAGTATAGGCAAGAACCTCTAGCATGAAAGACCCGGATCGCTAAGAAGTAGGCATACTAAGTAGGTAAGTATGGTGAAATGCATTACTCCCAAAGTCGAGGGGTTGATGTGGGGGCTCGCGGGAAGGGAAGGCTCTCGGGCGGCAGTGCGCACCGCCATGTCGGGCGGGTCGCGGGCCTTGCTTGTAGCGGCCGCTTTACTTGTCATTGTGTATTCAGGTACGAATTTTATTGATACCTATAATTCATTTTCAATTTAAATTGTATAAGGGATAGTTTTATTTATAAAAAAACATTGAGTTGGGTGGAAATTTTGAAACTGAATAATGTTTAATGTCAATTTAAAAGCAAATAGAAGCTTTGGAGCTTATGATATCTTTATGCCGGTAAAATGACTTTGATGTATACTTAAATAAGTAAAAGAAGGCAAAAAAGTATTTCCTAAATTGTATTGCCGAGTTTTGCCATTTCTAATAGATTCAATTAGTAAAAAGCTAAGTCTAATCAATCTTTTGTTGGTTCTTAGTAATTAGAAAGGCATGACACGAAATAAGTTAACGGTGCAGCATGTAGTCAAGCTTATTTAACTGTAAAGGTAAATTATCAGTTTATCTAATAGTGCAATGTAGTAGGGTGTGACATTTCGTCTCCCTTCCCGCTCCGTATCGATCTTCGCTCGCAGCATCTCACTGTGTAAATTGTTCACATCTACATTTATCTTTAAACGTTTCGAAGAACGCACTCACTGGAAATTATCTTGTCATCGTTTGAATGTAGGTAATGAATCAACATCGACTTTAAATTAAAGGTTTCTTTGATCTGTCGTGGAATAATAACTCCTGATGAACTGACTAATGCGCAAATTTAACCCATTTAGAAATAAAAATAAAAATGTTACAAGCAACGAAATCGTATTGTAATTAATAAATAGAGTCGAAATAGAGTCGCGGATCGACAGCTTTATACAATTAGCATAAAAACTTTTACAAATGGATTTAAAATGCAGGATGGTGTTCGGAAGACGAGGAGCGGCTTGTCCGCGATCTGTTCCGAGGGTACAACAAGCTGATCCGGCCTGTCCAGAACATGACCCAGAAAGTCGACGTGCGATTCGGCCTTGCTTTCGTTCAGCTCATCAACGTCGTACGTGATACATTTTACAACATTCTCGCTATAAATCCGAATCGCCTTTCGTTTTGACGCGAAGGTCAAATTACACTTTCGATTGACATGAATTTTTGTGGAAGTATCTCACTCACCTGATGGTGCGATGAGGCGGAAAGATTTATATGCTTTATTTATTATTGTTAAAATTAGAGTCTCCATGCTTTGTGTTGTGTAAGCTGGAATACTTACAATAAAGATATCAAGTTTTGAGAAAAGTAGGCCCCTATAGATTGGTACTTTACTTAGGTAAATGTCTAAGGAAACTTTCATATATTTAAAGTAATCACTTACCTACTCCCTTTAAATTATGTTACAGAACGAAAAGAATCAAATCATGAAATCCAACGTTTGGTTGCGATTGGTTTGGATGGACTATCAGTTAATGTGGGATGAAGCTGACTATGGCGGTATAGGCGTACTACGCCTTCCTCCTGATAAAGTTTGGAAACCAGATATTGTGTTATTCAATAAGTAAGCAGCTTAACTCATTAACATCCATTCGCCAAATACAATAACTTCATATCTTAATTATAACCGTTACGTTTTTAACAGTGCTGACGGCAACTATGAAGTACGATACAAGTCTAACGTATTGATTTACCCCAATGGAGAAGTCCTCTGGGTGCCACCTGCCATTTACCAAGTAAGTCACTATGTAACTACACACATCTAAGCCTCTTTCTGTATTAGATATAGGGCAGAACAGAAGGTGTAAGCTGAGCTTTGCATTAGTGTGTCATTCCTCTAGCGCGACGCGTTCTTTGCTTGGTTCAAACCGGTTAAGTCTGCTTTTCGGCTACCCCCGCGTGACGCATCTTCCCCGGGCACCCTCAGCGCTTCACTCCTTGTACCTACAGATAGGAGCGTAAAGTTTTTAATTCTTACTTATTATTAAATTTATGTATTCGATTTTACACTAAAATGGCTGCCAACATAAGTTAACTAAGTAGGTAAGTACCTACATCTCACTCCCTGCTAGTAAATATAAATACGGGTTTGTGTCTGTTTTATATGTTTTTGAAATAAAAAACGAAAGAAGTTTTCAAGGCGAGATTCGTGTATTTTTTATATTTTAATTAAGTATTATTTTTTATGTTTGACCACGTATCTTTTTACAGGGTAGTTTGATTTTGTCAATTATTTACTAATCCAATTATGATAGTTTTATTTAAACTGTTTATGTTAAGATAAATTGTGTTTTTTGTCTTGCGCTACTTTTGGTCATCACACACACTAATGAAAAGCTCATCTTACGCCTTGCGAACTATACTTCACTTGATAAGGTACCTTTTAATCTAATTATTATTATTTCAGAGCTCTTGTACTATTGATGTCACTTACTTCCCCTTTGATCAACAAACATGCATCATGAAATTCGGGTCCTGGACCTTCAACGGAGATCAAGTATCTCTAGCTTTGTACAACAATAAAAACTTTGTCGACCTGTCAGATTACTGGAAATCTGGTACCTGGGACATCATCGAAGTACCTGCATATCTCAATATATACGAAGGAAACCATCCCACAGAGACTGATATCACGTTCTACATTATCATCAGGAGGAAAACTCTTTTCTACACTGTTAACTTGATCCTACCAACTGTTCTGATTTCATTCCTCTGTGTCTTGGTTTTCTATTTACCCGCAGAAGCTGGAGAAAAGGTAAGGTCTAAGTTATTTGTTTCTGTAATACAGACTTGAACATAATAGCATTATCTAAATTTAAATCATCTTTGTTGACAGGTTACTTTGGGTATCAGTATTTTACTGTCACTGGTTGTGTTTCTTTTACTTGTATCAAAAATCCTTCCGCCGACGTCGCTCGTGCTTCCACTTATTGCAAAGTATCTCCTGTTTACTTTCATTATGAACACAGTCAGTATTCTTGTTACGGTTATAATTATCAACTGGAACTTCAGAGGACCAAGAACTCATCGGTAAATATTTACTGAATTCGTATACCTGTCCTTCTCTAATGCGAACTTATAGACTGAAATAAATATTTGTTTCAGGATGCCCCTATGGATCAGAAGTGTATTCCTCCATTATCTACCAGCAGCACTTTTAATGCGGAGACCACGCAAAACTCGTTTACGCTGGATGATGGAAATGCCAGGAATGGGAGCACCACCCCATGCGGCCGCACCACATGATCTTCCTAAGCATATCAGGTAGATCAGATTCCTTTAAAATACAACTCTTGATGATAAAACCCAATTTTCTTGAGAGAACTTATCATATGACATCCACAGTGCAATTGGTGACAAATCAAGCAAAATGGAAACTATGGAGCTGTCGGATCTCCATCATCCTAACTGCAAAATAAATAGAGCAGCAGGCGGTGGAGAAGTTGGAGCCTTGGGAGGACTAGGTGCCCTAGGTGGGCTTGGCTTGGGAGGGGAACGCAGAGAGTCAGAAAGCTCTGACTCACTTTTATTATCGCCAGAAGCAGCAAAGGCAACAGAGGCGGTAGAGTTCATAGCAGAACATTTGCGAAATGAGGATCTCTATATCCAGGTAAAAAATGCACTAATTATAGTATCTATAGGAAATAAAAAAAAACATTTAACTAATATTTACTCGATCATTATTTCAGACAAGAGAAGATTGGAAGTATGTGGCGATGGTTATCGATCGTTTGCAGCTGTACATATTCTTTATTGTCACCACTGCAGGCACGGTGGGAATCCTGATGGATGCCCCACACATCTTCGAATACGTAGATCAAGATCGCATTATCGAAATATACCGAGGAAAATAAAAACTTGCAGAAATCATAATTGACACCAATGTTTAATAACGCAGAAGAACCTAACTTAGTTTTTTCATAAAAGAAAAAACTAAACGGACGAGGAACTACTCGGCCAAATTATATAAACAAAATTAATTAGCTCATGAAATTGGATCATTAACAAGGTATTGAAATACTATCCATTCATTGGTTTATTAAAAAATATTTATGTATTTGTAATAATCTAGAAGTTAAATTATAGTTAATCTTTATTATAGTATAGGTATATAAAAAGGCTGTGTTTGAGGTTTTAAAAGCTTAAAGGAAGCAAAATAGTTACGAATTTGTTGTAAGTTTGTATACCTACTATTTAATAAAACTGATTACCGTAATAGTATTATTAAACTAGTAAAGTAGATCATTGTACGTAGTTAGGAAGTTTATTCTTGCCATTTTTTTATTCTAAGCTTAAATCCGCTCAACCTACTTGTATTATGTTGTACCAACTACTAAGGTAAAATAAATTTTAATTGAGGCCAAATTTTCCTAGTTATATTTAATTTACACTTTTGTATGAATTTATGTAAATTATTATTGTTATCTTCTTATGTAATTTATTTGAAGCATTAAATTACTTAAAAA
The DNA here is from genome assembly GCA_916618145.1 of Emmelina monodactyla. NCBI lineage: Eukaryota > Metazoa > Arthropoda > Insecta > Lepidoptera > Pterophoridae > Emmelina > Emmelina monodactyla. The sequence continues at coordinate 6,591,830 of OU745303.1, forward strand.
TAAAAATGAGTTTCTATTACCTTTTTTAAAATTATACATATATGCATTTACTCTTTCTCTTCTTCCTGAATGAATGAAGTAAAAAAATCAGTTTATTTTTATAAATTCTTTATTGTTTATTTCACACTAGTGATCAAATAATATTATAAAGACAAAATTTCAACTTATATCTATAATCTTAGGTCACATTTCAATTTTAACTTTTTGTAGGTATCCCTGATAGCCACCAGTTATTCTCAAGTTTACAAATCTAATGCTTGTATCAAGTAGTAAAAAAATCTGTCGCACCTTTAATCCAATACCGGTCACTGTACATTTTATTTCAAAAAAATAAATATTTTAACGTTATTTGATTTGAAATATTATATCTATACTAAATAGCATTTTTTATACTAAAGTCATTTAGTATTGGGGGTATCGGATTAAAGTTGCAATGTGTTTAATTAATGAGTAAACTTGAGAATTTGTTTTAATTTTTGCATAATTCTATAGAAAATAAGGACCAACTGCCTTGATTCTGTCATCGGAGAGGTACGGTCATTGTAAATAATGTTTTTTAAGCATTTCTCATACTAACCAACAGTAGGAGATATAAGCACGGTCTGTATGTATATTACACAAAACGTCACAAGTCTCATTCAAGTAAATAAACTGCCACCAACATTGAACCGTTAACAAACAACTTATTTAACAACTACCCACATTTTATTATAATCATATTTTACTACGTAGGCAGATAGTATGCTTTATTTAAGGATAAACGAAATGAAAAATAATGCGATAGTTTTAGAAATGCCCAATCACGATATCTATTAATTAATTATTATCTAACACTTAAGATTAGCCTTAAGTCTATGTACGCACATCGAAAGATATTTTCTGTAGAATTTGCAAAGACTATCACAATAATTTCATTTAAGCAACAAATCTATTAAGCTTAGGGCTGATTTTTCAATAGTCAGATATGCTAACTGACTGATAAGAGGTATGTTTTCATTATCACTTCATACATTTTGTCAGATATAATTTATCTGACTATAAAATAATAGATGACTATAAAATAAGTCGATAAAATAATAGATGATTCATCATCTAATACGTTCAATTCAAGTGCCTCGAACTCATCAATTAGATTTTATTACTCGCCCAACTTAGTAAAAACACAAGGTACTCATTAAAGTTATTTCTATACAATTTTGCAAGATTAACTGTGCATTTAATCTGAGCGCAATGAAAATAATAGCCTTAATTATAAAAATAATTGTATTATATTATTGACTATAAATTAAAACCCACAAGTAACGGTAATGTTTTTTTTTGCATTTTAATGTTTTACAACCAGTATAAAATAATTAACAATCAGATCCGATTGTTTTCATTAAATTACTTAAAATACGTTATTATATAATTCTAAAGAAGTGTACCTATATAACTAAACAACAGTTGAATGTACGGTTTAATCGTCGTCATCATAGTTCGGTGAAGTTGAGGAATAAGTGGGTGAGGTCGGTGAATAGGCGGTCGGGGCTGATGCCGGGGAATATGCGGGTGATGATGGAGAGTAGTTCGACGGCGGAGTGTATGTCGGCGACGTCGGCGAATACTTGCTCGACGACGGAGAATAGCCCGGCGACGACGGCGAGTAGTTCGCAGACGACGGAGAGTAGTTCGGCGAAGACGGCGAGTAGCGCGTACTAGTCGGGTGCTGAGGCGAGGACGGCGAATACGCCAAACTAGTCGGCGAATACTGCGAACCGTTCGGTGAATACTGCGGACTGGTAGGCGAATACGTAGGACTGCCGCCAGCCACAGACGGGGACGTCGGAGAGTAGTTCGGCGACGTAAGAGAATATTTTGGAGAAGAGGGCGAAAAACTGGGCGAAGTCGGAGAGTACGCCGGAGAAGTTGGCGAGTATGAGGGACTGGTCGGCGAATATGCCGGCGAAGTAGGAGTATAGTTCGGTGAGGATGGAGAGTAGCTCGGCGAGGCTGAGCTGTAGACTGGGCTAGTCGGTGAATAACTCGGCGATGACGGCGAATAACCGGGCGACGTTGGAGAATAAGCCGGACTAGTCGGTGAGTATGACGGACTCGTCGGCGAGTACGATGGACTAGTTGGAGAATAGCTCGGCGATGTCGGGGAGTAATTCCTCGAGGCTGGCGAATACGCCGGACTTGTTGGCGAGTAACTCGGCGAAGTCGGCGAATATGACGGGGACGTCGGTGAATACGATGCCGACGTGGGCGAATAACCAGGAGATGTGGGCGAATAACTGGGGGACGTCGGTGAATATATCGGCGAAGTTGGCGAATAATTTGGAGAAGTTGGTGAATATGAAGGACTGGTCGGGGAATAGTGAGGAGAGGTTGGAGTGAGACTTGGTGATGCAGGAGGGTATCCCGGACTTGTAGGTGAGTACGAGGGTGAAGCGCCAGCAGGGGATGCGTAAGGTGATAGTGGCGGTCCTGGAGATCCAGGAGATCCTGGCTGCGGTGACCAATACGCTGGAGAAAGACCGGAAGCATCCGATGCACCAGACGGTGAGAATGACGGTCCTCCGGGAGTCATACTGCTGCCGACTGTAAAAAAGACAATTATTTTATTTGTTATTGGTTTGAATTCATAAATATTTGTAAGTATGTGCCACAAATAAAATATATTTACCTTGCCCTGGTGACCAGACACTGCTGCCATACCCAGGTGTGTTCTGTGTGGACCATGGCGTCATTAGCGGCGTCATGGATGGGGTGCCGACTCCGAAGTACATTCCTCCGCCGACACCCATACCCACTCCCAACCCTCCCATCTCCATGCCATGCTTACATTTCTCGGCATCCAGTAGTAAATCGAAACATCCTAAAAGAAAGATTTTATTTTCATTAATTTTTGTTATGAACAAAATAAGTTAAAGAATATTTTATTGATGTGATAATGCTTACCAGTTCCCATTCGTGGTAACTGTCCCATGATAATGTTCTCCGATACCCCTCTCATAGGGTCCACTTCAGCGTGGCTAGCAGCGTCTAACAACACGTCAACTGTTTCTTCGAAGGAGCATCTCATAAGAGCTCCGGTATCTTGTCTGTTGATACCGTGACGTGTGATGGCCATAAGATGACCTTTAGCTGTCATTACGTCACAAAGCAACGCAAGATGACGGTAGTTCACGTACAGACCGTAGAACTGCAGCACAGCGTTCATTTCCTTCTCTACCGACTTACGCACAGCCTCTATACCTAATACTTGGAAAATCTCGCAAATATCGTTACTGAACGTCCTAATCGGATCTACGTCACGCTCTGATAGAACCTTCATAAGTGAAGTACCGTCAGTTTCTAGCAACCATTCAGCAATAGCCTTGAACTCTCCTTGTTCCGTTATAACAATACGTTTCTTTGCTTCAGTCTGGGGTAAATGCATGTACACTTTTGCAATAGCTTCAATACCTTGCAGAGTCATGTCTGACAACATATTAGCCTCAATGCATCTGAGGAACATGTCGTCCTCCATCTTATCGACAGTTTCCTCTTCATTATCTTGGAATTTACTTTCCTCGTTGTTCATTATTCTAATACGCAGTACAAGTTTCTCTGCATTGTCGTCGTTAAAGATGCAGTTCAAATCGTCACCGAATCCAGCATTGATCTTCTCCGCGATCTGTTCCATAGTAAGTTTCTTATCAGTCATTCTCTTTCTGTCTAATTCAATACGAAGCAACCAGGGCGAAATTTTAGTAGGGTCGAAGTCAGGCATCTCATAGTAAACGTTAACAAACTCTTGATCTTCAGCAATAACAGTGTTTTGAGGATCAGGGTCATAGTAAATAGCTGTGTTCGCAGTCACTTTTCGAAGTGTGGTGTGTTCTAATCTACACAGTACATTCTTAGCCTTTTCGGCGTCTCTTGCGGCACCTCCTGTTAAGAACACAGTTAGAGATGGAGCTTTAGGTTTCTTTGAAATATTGATGATTTCCTTTAGACGAGGCACACCGAGGGTTACGTTCTTGGAAGACACACCAGCAAAATGGAAAGTATTCAGTGTCATCTGAGTAGCTGGTTCTCCAAGAGATTGAGCAGCTAAAGCACCGACCATCTCTCCAGGATTAACTTGCGCCTGTTGGAAGCGAGTTTCGATTTCACCAATCAACCATTCAAAAGCTTCGCTTGATAACCTATATTCTTCGGAAACGAATTTGGTGCACAAAGTTGAACGCACTAAACATTGGAACAGTAACGTAGCGTTTTCGTTAGCTTGTTTGGATAAACGATCTTCTCCTGCTACAATCACGCACTTCTTCAGAAGGTCCTTGACACCCTGAATTACTTTTATGGGACTCAGATCAGTGGGCATCCTTTTATTAATATGGAAAATCTTCTGTACATTCCAAATCATCCTTTTGAAGTTGCAAGGCAATACAACTTTAGATTCGCCACTAGGGAAAATCTGTCTTAAAACTTCTCTGTCTTTACATAGCTGGTCCCATTCACTCTCGAGGTCGGCAATCACATAGCCAGACTCAGTCAATTCTTTTATGATATCCTCATTAAAAATCCTCTTTAAATACCTTTCATTTGATTGATCAAACTTAAACTTCTTTTCAAATGCTTTGTTGGAGAGTTTTACTGTTGGCAGGTTCTGGAACTCTACAGTTTCGCCAGCAAGGCCGTCTTCACCATATCTTAACTGAATAAGCTGTCCAACGGAGTTACGGACTGTACCATCATAGTGCACCATTACCGACTCCATAGCCTTTATCAGACGACGCTGAATGTAACCAGTCTCGGCAGTCTTTACAGCAGTATCAATAAGACCTTCTCGACCTCCCATAGCGTGGAAGTAAAACTCGGATGGTGTCAATCCGGCAAGATACGAATTCTCTACGAAACCTCTAGATTCAGGACCATAATCGTCTTTGATAAAGTGAGGCAGTGTCCTTTTACGGAAGCCGAAAGGAATACGTTTGCCCTCTACGTTTTGTTGACCCACACAAGCAATAACCTGAGAGATGTTAATGTTCGATCCTTTAGAACCAGCAACCACCATAGCCTTCAGATTATTGTACTCAGTTAATGATTTCTTAGCTGAACCTCCGGTTTTGTCACGAGCATCGTTAAGGATACGATTTACTTGATTTTCGAAGGTTTGCCTCAGGGTGTTACCAGGTGTAGGCTCCAGTTCCATATTATGAGCTTTTTGAATAACCTCTATTACGTCGTCTTTAGCTTTTACGATGGCGCGCTGGATCTCTTGATATGTTTGAGGATCAGCAATAGTATCACCTATACCAATGGAATGTCCTTCTAACAAAAGCCAGTTGTTGATCACAGTCTGAATATTTCCATAAAATCTTCCAGCAGTTTCATGTCCTAGCTCCAACATGCAAATATGAAGGAGAGATCCTGCAGATGCACCAAGTGATTTCTTACATAAAATACCCATCAAAAGTTCACCATGTTCAACCACTACTTTTGTGTCTCCAGGAGAGATCCATTTGTAAGGCCCATCATCTTCTTCATCAGGGTGAGTAGAATGCGTACGGATCATATTTACGTTTCCAGGAATGATCAGTGTAAAGATTTGTTTGCCAGTCCAAAGTGGTTGTGGTTTTAGGATGCAAGGTTGTGGAATTTTACCATCCCAAGTTGGCAAAAACATAAGCAGGTTCATAACTTGTTCTTTAGTCAGGAATACATCTCTTTTTGTCATCTTTCTCACAGCTGTCAGTGTATCTTGTACAATACCCATGACTGGTTTGTTTGCTTGAGGAGTAATAATTTGTCTCGGAGTAATGTGAATATTTTCTACCTCAGCCCTTGTCTCCATAGATTGTGGGACATGTAAATTCATTTCATCTCCATCAAAATCGGCGTTGTATGGAGATGTACAACTCAAATTCATACGGAATGTTGACCATGGAAGTACTTTCACTCTGTGTCCCATCATACTCATCTTGTGAAGTGTAGGTTGCCGGTTGAATATAACAAGGTCGTCGTCTCTGAGGTGACGTTCAACTTTGTAACCATATTGTAAATGCAAATCAGAAGATTTGGGATGAAATCGCAAGTCTATTCTCTCTCCATTGTCTCGTACAATATATTTAGCGCCCGGATATTGAGCGTTACCGCGACGTACAAGCTCTTGCATTCTGTCAATGTTAAATGGAGTAACTAACTCAGGGAATGTTAAATTTTGAGCAATAGATCTAGGAACTCCTACTTGATCAATACGCAAATTAGGATCTGGAGTGATGACAGTACGTGCTGAGAAGTCGACTCGTTTTCCCATGAGGTTGCCACGGATTCTACCTTCTTTACCTTTGAGCCGAGCCTTTATAGCTTTTAATGGTTTTCCTGACTTTTGCATAGCTCTGAAATCAAAGAGAAATTTGTACTCAATTGTTTTCATATTTGAAACAAAAAATATTGAATTATTTGTTTTTTTTTAATGCAATTGATTGATTGAATTAATTTACTTACTTAGGCATGCCAGGCATATCATTGTCTACAAATGTTGCAACATGAAACTGCAACATTCTTGTATTTTCTAACAGTACATGCGCAGCTGCACCTGATTGTTCATTTTTCATTAGTTCATTATTTGTTTTTATAATATCTGCAAGTTTATGTGTCAAATCATCCTGGTTTTTTGCTGATCCAAACATGACTACTGCTGGTCTGACAGCTAGCGGTGGGACAGGAAGGACTGTGACAATCATCCAATCTGGTCTCGCATACTTAGGATCCATACCGAGTATAAAAGATTCCTCATCTGTATATAAAAAACACTTTGTGTATAATAAAAAAAATTTAAACAACAAAGCACTCATGGGCTAGGTAACCTCCTTACTGATTCAATCATGATAACAAAGAAACTACTGACAAAGATAAAAATGAAGTATTCTATTTGCAATATACAACTGAATTAATTAATACCTGTGATATGTTTTAGAATTTCCCAAACTCTTTCAGCTGTGATTATGATTTTTTTCTCTTGAGTGTCTTCATTGGCATGTTTCCACTCCGCTGTCAATTCTAAGCCTTGTCTCCGAATAGACGGTTGGTAATGACCACAACCTCCATGGCCAGTACCTTTTTTCCCATCATCACCTTCCTTGCCAATATCCATGTCCTCACCACCCTCACAAATGTTTTTGCCTTTACATAAGTCATAAACATATGTCAAACGCTTGCGAGGTTGGCCTTTTGATTTCATCACTACTTCTTTTATTTTAGGATTTGTCTGTAATGATGCGGATAAATTACAACATATCTGTGTAATGTACATGGTAGTTAACTATACAAACTAGGTATGTATATTGTGTTGACTAATACTTACTGGACTGACAAGTAACTTTGAGCAGTAAAAGCATACACATCTCAGAACTTTTATGGTCTTAGTTATGAAACCAATGTGAAAGACTGGTTTTGCCAAATCAATGTGTCCAAAATGTCCAGGGCATTCAGTCATGTTTCCAGCACAGGTCTGGCATCTAGTGTTTCGGTCAATTACCCCTTGTCGAGGATCCATAAGACCCCCGAGCTTGGGTCTTCCCCCTTCCATAGTTTCAGGAAAGCGGATGCCCCCTTCTGTGACTGACATACGACGCTGAAACATAGCATTGTGCAATAACAATTCATAAAACTTGTAAATGTATATAATGTAAATTAATTGGAACTTCTACAAAATGTTACTAAGATAAACAAAAACTAGCGTTATTCATCCAAGAAAACAACTTGTGGCACTAGCACGCAGTGGCCACACTAACATCATTTAGTTTCCCATTCACTTTGCTTTGCCGAAGTAATGAATCCATTTATTGAAAAATATTATAAAACACATCAACTTTGTACCACTTACGATTTCATCGGGTGATAATATACCAAATTGTACTCTTTTTACTTGGCGCAAAGGCGCCTTCGAATCATTCGTAGTCGCCATCTTGAGCGACCATTACATGACTGACGGACAAGACAAACAAGCGAGCGAAATACATTTTTTTGTAAAGACATTTTTTTTATAATTTGTGTTGCCATTTGCGAGAAAATCAAAACCACAAATAAAAGCAAGCAAAAAAAAAGAATGAACATATTGTCTTGGTCATCGTTGTGAAAGTGTAATAAGTCATCAATATGAAAATAAATTAAGCTTATCAACAAAAACTATCTCTAACCATTAAAGAAGCTTTCACCTTCATCATCACATTAGGTACGAGGGTGCGTTTTTAAGTTCGCGGAATGAGAGGGTTGAAGTGGAGGGGGGTCATTTGGCTCAGGACCGTAACGCGTTCAGTGACTCATAATAGGATATGATGACTGCATAAAATTTTAAATGGCCTAAAATATTTTTTTCTTGAATACTTATTATCGTTATATTATAATGCAAAAGTTTTTTTTTAATTTATTTATTATTTAAACCCCTAAAATAATATTTAAAAAGTGCAAAATAAGGGAGCGAAATTCAAACTTCCAAAACGCGCCACCATTGGTCGAACGTAATGTGACGTCATCTGACACGACATTGCATTCATCAGCGTCGAAACTTATACTGTTTTACAAGTTTTTGTGAAAAAATAAATAAATTTAATCTATATTCTTGTGCTGATTGTAATGAAGTTTAGTTTAGATTGGTAGTGAATCTTTGACGATGACTAAAGCTGGTTCTGTCATAGCACATTAGGAAAATCTACCGAGAACAGGTGTATTTATGATAGCATATAATTTTGCATCTGTCGCGTCTCCAAGGCGCGATGTGGGTTGTGGTGGTGTAGCAAATGTCAACCCCAGATTCTTCTTTGATATTCGATTTAATGTGGTTTACAATTTGATGTTGCGTGTTCAACGTTTGGTTGGCAAGTTAAGTTATACAAATAAAAGAAACAAAAACTAGACCAAATTATGTAGTTGAGACGTATTGCTATAGAAAAGACGTAGGCGCGCAGACAGCATCGAAACCCGATTATAGGAGCGCAGAGATCAGAGGATGTTTCATAGTATATTTAAGACCATAATATAGATTTTTATTCATAAATGCACACAGCAGTTTACTTAAAATACACCAAAACATTTATATATTGACACAAAAATATATGAGGCAAAACTCCTTTCCTCAACCGTAGAGTACATTTTTCTCCTCGCTCTTTTATTAAATTGTATTCAATATAATTTTCTGTATCTTCCTATACCTGGAATAAATCAACAACCATAAAAAATTCGTAAAACCACAACAGGAATAAAGTTTTAATAGAAAGTTATAGCTACTGATCTTTTCTTATAGGGTAGGTTAATTTATACCGAATTTTCTAATGTGCAATAGCTAATGCAAAACTTACTTTTTACTGATTCACATTAAGCTGTATATAAATAAAGTATACTTTCGTTAAAATGATCTTCACAACAATATGAACAAGATTTAGGAGATATATTATCCCTTCTCATCACCTTACACGACCGTCTTCGTATTTTCGCATCACTTGAAATACGAAAAATACACTTTTTTGGGTGTTTCTCGAATAGTATTTGTGCTCTCCGGTACTATGCAATACTTATAAGATAATTTTTTGGCTTCTTCCATGGTTTTAAAGCTATTAAAACTGTAAATATGTATGAAATCTCTGAAAAGTTCATAGTAAAGTCCCATTGGACGTGTCGTGTGACGTCACGCAAAGCGCGCGCAAAATGGCGGCGTTTCAACTGCTCTAATTTTTTCAATGTTTTAAATTTCGTTTTTAAAAAAAACTAGAGTATTTTGAAGATTTTTTATATTTTTTTGTATGTTATAATGTTGTAAACTATTAATTTAAGGCAAGAAAAAAAAACATGAATATCCCCTAATTCAAGCCCGGTGAAGCTGTAAAGGCCGTCAAGGAGCCAACAGCTTTCGACAGACAGAAAAAAAAAAAAAACAGACAATTAGTCTTTGAGCTATCGTCAACCAAGCAACATAATCGGGAGTGAAAACTAGTGAAAAGTGAAATATGGAAAAAATCGAATATCGTGCCGTTATAAAGTTCCTTACCAAGCAAGGAAAATCAGTTGCGACCATAATGGATGAGATGTCATCGGTTTACGGTGACTCTTGTCCAGGAAAAACCATGGTATACAAGTGGCACAGTTTGTTTAAACGAGGAAGGGAATCCCTTGAAGACGACCCGAAGCCGGGCAGGAGCATCGAGGTGACCACGCCAGAACTTATTGAAAAAGTCGAAAAAATTGTACTCGAAGATGCTGGAATAAAGAAGAAACAACTCGCAGAAATGGTTGGAGTATCCGAAACAACAATTTTTAAAATCCTGCACGATCATCTTGGCATGACTAAGGTCAGCGCAAGATGGGTACCGAAAATGCTCACGACGCGCCGCCGCAAAAACAATATCGCGTAGTGTTCACGTGCATTTTTGGACCTCTGCAGTGACGACAAGGATGGTGTATTGAGTCGAATTGTTACTGGAGACGAAACTTGGGTTCATCATTATGAACCGTTGTGCGAGCATGGAACTTTAGCAGGTCGCTAATTTGACAGATTTCGTAAAAAAATAGACTTGTCTCTACATTTATGACGACCTCTGTGGTGCAGCGGTATATATACCGGACTGCTAAGCAGATGGTTCCGGGTTCGATCCCCGGGTCGGGCCAATGTCGTTAAAAATGGTTTTTCGATATTGGCTCGTGTCTGGGTGTAACTAGGTTCTCCCCTAGTCCATTATGTGGTACCTATAACACAAGTGCGTACTGCAACTTACTGTAGGGCCACATAATTGGTGTGTTAGTCTGGAGATTTATTATTATTATTATTATTATTTATCGCTATTGTTTCATTTGAGGGTGTTCGCTTGAATAAGGACCTTTGCAAGTGAACACCTCCCCGTCTCTTTCATCTTCTCTTGTTTGAGCTGTTATGATGTACAAGCAGAGGAGGCTTGCTGGTCTTTCTTACTGCTGATCTATCTTAGTTTTCGTTTTCCTGCAGGTAAGCTCCAAGTTGTAGTATTTATCCCAACATTTCCTTATGTCATAGCCACTTCCACTTAAATTTCTGAGCTTGCTTGGTCACGTCTACAATTTTCTTAGTCTTTTTCTGTAATTATTGTTTTAAATTCTATGTTTAAGTCTTTATTAAGAGAGTGCTCTCGAATTTTCTTATAATAGTTGAAGTTTATATTTAGTTGTCTTGATTTATGAAAAATGCACGTTTGGCACCCATGACTGTTGGTAATATTATATACCTTATAATATTGTTATGCAACACGAAACATTGATTTATAAAATTCATAAAAGCCCAAAACAATTTCATCTTCCTGCTTTTGTATATAAGATATGCTGCTTTGTCACATTCTTCTTATTTAAGTTGTAATTTGTAATAAACCTTTTGGAATCTGGGGGTCTACCGCGTAACCAGCGTCGATTTGAGGGTGGCATCGAAAGGACGGAAGGACGAAATTTTGTTGGTGCTAACAAAGAACTTCACGCAGCATGGCAAGAGGGAGTTTGAGGGACAGATTGCTGAGTCACTGGCTTTAGATGGCACAGATTGGCACTTTATCCCTGCTTATAGTTTACATGTAGGAGGATTATGGGAATCCGCGGTTAAATCCATGAAACAACATAGGTATGAAAAGGATTTTGAACAGCAACCTGACCTACGAAGAAATGTCCACACTACTTTGCGAAATTGAAGCCTGTCTGAATTCTAGACCATTGAGGCAAATTGATGATACTGACGCCGAGGACTTTATGACAATAACTCCAGGACATTTTCTAATAGGAGAAGCACCAATTACTGTACCCAACCCGAATATGCAGAATATTAAAATAAGCCATGTCTCGTTGGCAACACATGCTGAAGATGATGTCTGACCTGTGGCATAAGTGGCGACATGAATATATGTCAACTTTACAGCAAAGAACCAAATGGCGCAATAAAAACAAAGAATATGAGACGGGCGACATTGTTATAATCAAGCTCGAAAATTTACCACCAGGAAAGTGGGCCATGGGTCGTATAATAGAGAAACATGGCAGAGAGGTGGCAGTTTCAGCGTATTTTGAAGACAAAGATAAAACATTTTTTTATGAGGGTATAAATAAATTAATTGAAAGGTCACAAAAATGTATCCGTCTTGCAGGTGAATATATTGAAAAGAAAAAATAATTTGGTTTTATTATTTCCACCCCTTACTCTCCATTCCGCGAACATAAAAACGCTCCCTCGTACCTACTTACCTAGAAGGTAATTATTAGTTAGGAGCTAGTTTACTTATTAGTATAATACTAGCACAGTATCGGAATTTAATTCTATAATAAAGCGCCAGACGGTATCCGGTGCCCAATTTTATTTATTTATTTTCTTAAAGGTCAGCAACACACCCCCAACACCTACAGTGTTGAGGGTAGTCAAAAAAACATTATAAAAGCAAAATAGAGAAAGACCCCCTGCCCGTAACAAATCAAATCCACTCATATATTGTTTTCTTTAGCGATCTAATATTTAAAAATATGCTCCATAAAAATCATATCTTGTCTTTATAGTTTAAAATGAAGGGCTGAAAAAAAACTGAAGTATTTTTATTATCTATTTTATTGCAGTCATGTTAATAAATATACTTTGGCAGAACAGAATCTAAGTTTTAAAATATTACCAATTGCCCTTATTTATGTATAATTATTGTAAAAATGCAACACAGGGTTATCACAATAATAAAACTATTATACTTGACTACTACTAGTAGCAGGACTGAATTCTAGGAAATCTTTTAGAAGTGTGGTGCGTCTTTTTTCAGCAATATCCATTTGATTTTCTAACTCTCCTCTATCTGTAGTCTCTGCTCGTTCAACTTTCCAGGATAAATTTTCTATTTCAGCTTCAAGTTGAGCCTAAAAAATTTCTCATTAGTTTAATTTAATAGTTGATCAATAATCATTGAAGTACTTAAATTAATATTCACCTGCTGGTACTCAAACAATTGTTTTCTTGGACCTACATCCATATAATAAGCATATGGGTATGTATATTGCAGAGTGTATCTACAACGCTTAAGCAGTTTAGCTGCTTTTTCCCATAAATATTGCCAGTCAATCCAAGTTCCTTCGCCAGCCATTACCTATATGAACAAACATATAATTATAATAATCACAAGTCTTATAGGCTGGGACATACAATTAAAGAATTAATGTTACCTTTTGATTGATCCGGGTTTTTAAATTTGCTAAGGTTTGTTCTTCCAGTTTGAGAGATCTTGCATGGTTTTCCCATCTCTCATAATAATGAAGGTATTTTTTAAGAGCTTCTCTGGCCTGAAACCAAAAAATACATCACAATAACAAAAAAAATGTATTACAATAATACATATTAAATAAAAGTTAAGACATACCTGGGCATGTTGACTATCATTTGCTAGGTTTGGGTCTTCTTTGTAACGGCTGCATTCATAGTACTCAGACCCGTGGGTTTTCCAATCACCCAAGCAGACCCAGCAGAAATCGTGCTTGCAAGCACCACATTGCATGTGATTGCAACCACCATTTTTCTCTATACAAATTTGACATCTGGGACAATCCTGATAAAAAAAATATTTTTCATCATAAGCAAGATTGCTTTGAAAATGTGTGAAACATTTGTTACAATATTATTTTTTTAAATACAACAAAACGAATATAACACTACCTTGGTGTGAGCACTGATGTAATTAGCAGTTTCTGAGTCATCAGCACATTTAGTCAACCAACGTCGGATTGTTGCACAATCAGTGGGAGCATGATGGGGCGCTCCACAAGCAAAGCAAGTGAGGAGCTCACAGCCCCTGCACTCAACTCTACGAGCGCCTTCTCTTTCCCATGCTTGGAATATCCACTGCAAATGAAATAGGAACACAATCATTTAAAAAATCTGTAAAAAATTCTTGACTAGGTAGGTATAATGAAATATTTTTTTGTTATATGTAACCAATAAAAATGCTTTACCTGACAGTTTGGACCTGGACAAAATCTAAGCTCAGGATGTGACTTTACATGATCTTTAAACATAAACTGCTGATAGCGTTCCCGCATGGCTGGCTTAGTAACTTGAGATAGAACAAAGTCCTCAGGGGCCCTTACTTCACATTCTTGTGCCATACATTGAATTGTGTTTGTAACTCCTAAAATACAATTGATTTGAAATAGTTTTTTTATTATGTAAGTAAACAATCATATTGTTATTGTTATTAAAAAACAATTCTATGACATACCTTGAATAATTTGTACTTCGAAATGCATAGCCCAGCATTCGTTACAGAAGTAGTGACCACAAGCAAGTGCACTATATTTATTTAATGGTGGTGTATTAGCACAAACACCACAAGCAGTGCGGGTGCCCACTTGAAGTGTTGGAGCACTAGGCTTCACCCTACTAAATAACAATACTTCACATGCATTTTCTCTATATCTTTTAATAATATCTTGATCATTCCACTCATAAGCATGTAGTATTACCTGCAAAGTAATAAATAATGTGTTACAAAAATAGATTCTTTGCAGGGGTGTTCTATGGCTTCCATCAAAGTTTAAAACATGTAACATATAACAATAACCACATCATTGTACTGAGTAATTGAATAAAAATACCTTGGCGAGCGAAGGCGTAATCTGAAGGCTATTACTAAGCAGCTCAACCTTTTCATTTAATAGTTTCTCTACTTCCTCAACTTTCAAACATAGAAACTTAAAGTATTCTGGGTCATCTTTAGTATAATCTATAGGTTCTATATCGCACTCTTCATGGTCTTTGTAATAATCTAGTTCATCCCCTTCGTTGTCCGAAGAATCCATATCAATATCCGACTCTGCTGACATCTTGACTAAAATGTTATATTGAACACTTTGCTAGAATTTAAAGTTGCTCTCTTTCCATTTATAACGTTTCGATTGTATTGTATTGATGTTTATACGATAAAAGATGCACTTTACAAAATGATTTAGGTAGGACGAATCACACTCAGAGAAAATAAATCAACAAAAGCACCAAAACGCAAAATGAAAACGAAGAGGAAAAATTGGCAGGTTGGGGTTACCTATTTAAAACATTTATTTAGTTTGAATAATATTGCCAACTTAGCGTATTAATTTATAATCTCTATGAGCATAGATAGCTGACGGGTTTTTTTATAAAAAGAGTTTTCAGTACCATACTAGCCGGTATTCGGCAGTTTGTTTGTTCTTAATGAGTTTTATCAAGATATCGCTATTAATTATAATCCGTGGACGAGTTCTTTAGTAGAAGGTCAAAAATTAAAGTTAACATGTTTTTGTACGAACCTATCTCATTCCGATTCAGTGAAACAACGCTCACACATTAATGGCCTAATATTGATTAATATGTCAACATTATTTTTCTCAGAGTTTATAATAGTGTTCCTCTCAATCACGAGCGGTGAGTACAATATTGTGTTAATATTGCATCATTGATCACGTAAAAAAAGCGCTTATCTGTGTGAATCGGAATGCAGAGTAAGTTGCATTGACACTTGTCAGACAATATTTGGTTTCAAAATGAGATACCGCTCTTTATCTTTTTGGGCAATTTATAGTTTTTTTCTAAGTTTATTGTAAAACACAAGTAATGTTTTACATATAACTTAAGGCCTTTCGTCAAACGTTAATAAAACGTTTTTCCAATAAATGTTATATTAAGAACTCAATGCTTTTGCCTTACTCAAATTTTTTTGTAAATTATACAAAATTTGCAATGAATAATATTTCTAATTAAATATTTTAATTTAAAATATTTTAAATTAAGTAGTACTCATTTACCCTCTCAACGTTTTTTTACATCTAGTGCGCTTTGTTATGTTAGTGAAATCGATTGGGAACATTATTTATCAAAGGTCACCTTGGCGAAGTTCATTCCAAGATTATTTGAAATTATTAACAATTTTCGCGTAATTCTCGGTGTGTAGAGGAAAAAGTATTGCATCTTATAATTAGACCGATACTTGAAAGTGACATTACCCGGCAACAGTATTTTTGAGTGCTACTTTTAGAAGTTTCATTTAAAACCCGGTCTCCGAATTCTAGGTGTTGGGGATTTAAAAGAACACTAACAATGGATGTATCAGAGACTCAAAAATTTATAGGGAGAGGTTCCCACAAGGGAAAGGGCCTAGCGGTCCTCACAAGTGGTGGTGACTCTCAGGGAATGAATGCGGCTGTACGCTCTGTTGTGCGAATGGGAATTTATCTTGGTTGCAAAGTGTATTTTATTCGAGAAGGTTACCAAGGAATGGTAGACGGTGGAGACAATATTGAAGAAGCAAACTGGTCTTCTGTCAGCTCCATCATACATAAAGGTGGTACCATTATTGGTTCTGCTCGTTGTATGGATTTCATGTAAGTTTGTTTACATTGTTTTGTGGTTTTGTTTGGATAGCAAAACATGGTCATAAAGATTTGTTTTTGGGTTCAACTGTGCTAATATGTACCCAATATGATAACAATGGTTGGCATTCATTAAAATATTAAAAGGTGAATGGATTCTTAGGAATAAAATATTTTTATTAAATTTCATAAATACTTACAAATATAAACTATTTCATATAGTTGTATGTTGATAATCTCTACATTATAATTTTATTAGTGCAATGTAACACTGAGTCAATGTTTAGGTTTAACTTAAACCACAGAATTAATTACATATAAAAAAAGACATGGGGTGAAGAGTAATTTGTCTATTATATGGAATTTAAGAAATACTTCTTTATAAAGATGATATTGTTTTATTTGAAAAATCATATACTTGTTACCGGCAATCTGTTTAATCAGGTATTCTATACATTACCTGAATACCTAAAATGTGTAGGTAATGTATGAAATATCATTTATCAAATTACCGGTAACATACTTATAATAAAAACATGTGAAGCAACTGGTAAAAAGCCAAGTCTATTAAATAAAAATTTATAACCAACCAACCACTAAGGGTTCTTTAAAGAAAAATAATTGTCAACATTGAGCTTTTTATTTCTTAAAAAGCTCAATGCTGTCAATTTTTTTAACATCAATTCAGGAAACATGAAGGGCGCATGAAAGCTGCATACAACTTGGTGACTCGAGGGATTACAAATCTTGTAGTTATTGGAGGAGATGGTTCCCTCACTGGTGCTAATTTGTTCCGTCAAGAGTGGTCCGTTTTACTTGATGAACTGCTTGCAAACAACAAAATAACTAAGGATCAAAGAGAGAAATACAAGCACTTGCATATTGCAGGGATGGTATGCATCAATCGCTTTATTTTTCATGCAAATTGTGTAATTGAAAATTATTTTTTTTATATTTTAATTTCACTTGTTTTAGGTTGGTTCGATTGACAACGACTTCTGTGGCACAGACATGACAATAGGTACGGACTCAGCACTGCATCGCATCATTGAGGCTATTGACGCTATTGTCAGCACAGCATACTCCCATCAACGAACTTTTATCATGGAGGTGATGGGCCGACATTGTGGGTATGTCTAAACTGATATACCATAGAATAAATGTAAACTGTCTGTCTATAAGACATCAAGTAAATAAATAAACACGTGTTGCTTTATATAGATATCTTGCTCTGGTCACGGCTTTGGCATCTGAAGCTGATTTTGTGTTTATTCCCGAGGCGCCGCCCGCGGCAGATTGGAGAGAGAAACTGTGTTTTAAATTGGAGCAGGCAAGAGCCACGTTATCTACCCCTTATTTGTCTTGCTCCTTGTTTTTTAGTTTTTTACATGTCGTAGATTAGAGATTATGTTCCTCTTGTTTAGTATCACATCATAACGCAAACACACTTCAGTTTTCTTGCAGTTTATACGGCCCTTTGTACGGATGCTACTTATACTTTTATTTGCGAAGATGCAGCGCCTGTCGATTGGGAAAAAAAGATGTGCACAAAGTTAGCTGAGGCAGGTCTTTTTATTTTATTTGTTGGGTCGGGCCGGTGTAAGATTTTGAAATTTTGTCATGTCATACTGGCGTTTAAATCATTAATCGTGGTGAATAAGTATTATTTTCTAATGTGTAATCGTGAAGCTTTATTTAATGGTGGGTGTCATAGCTCGGTCCATCATGCTAGAGTGCTACTTGTTCCAGTTACCTGGCACTTGTAGCGGCATTGGCCAGCGAGGCAGATCAAGTATTCATTCCAGAAGACCCGGTTTCTAATAATTGGGTTGAAAAGCTTTGCAAACGGTTACAACAGGTATGCACGCTTAAATCAGTGGCGTTGAATTAAACTTAATTTCTTTTTTCTAAATAATCCGCAATAATGGAGGAATCAGTTACTTCGGTTTTAATAATAAACTTAATTGCTTTGGAAAGGGGTTTAACTAAAGTATAAAAAAGGGGTTGGTCAGTCAGTAGTGAATAGGGTCAAACTTTGCTTTTCAACATATATTAAAGAGCTTGTCACTGATTGTAGGTCAAAACATATTTTATTCGGGCTATTATTCGTTAAATCATTTGGAAATAGCGAATGTGTTTTCTCGATGTTGCATGAATTATTTTTTATTTTCGAACCTTTAGCTTAACGCATGATTCATTTGATGTCCTTATGTAGGTAATAGATAAAAATATTAAAATTTTCAAATAGTCTCAGATATCTAAATGCTGAATTCCATACAAATCACTTCCTAAGTCTTTTGTGCTCTGCACACTTAGAGCCAATACGTACTGTCGATTTGTCACCGGCGACTAAGTCGCCGGCAACTGTGACTTTCTTTAGTTTAGTTAGACTCATTTAATGAATGTTTACGCACTCGGTCGCCGGTTGCGGCCTACGTTTCGGTCGCCGAGAGACTGAGTCGCCGGCGACAAGTCGACAGTGCGTATTGGCTCTTACGCAATATTGTCTTTTCTCACCTACCTACATTTACACTCAATCTCTATTGAAATATTTATTTTTATGGAGCAAAGGTACGTTTACGCGTAGTTTTTTCTTTAATTCAGATAACTATGGAAATCGGTAAATTAAAAAAATCTTACGAATAAAGGGAAATAAATAATTATCTGAATTTCTATAGTCTTTTTACCACGCTTCTATTAGCTTGGGTTGTATTTTAAATCTTAAATTCTCTGAAATAAGTACCTACCTCTTGTTACATAGGAAAGGAAAGCTGGTCAGCGTTTGAATATCATAATAGTGGCTGAAGGAGCGATAGATCGCGAGGGTAAGCCGATCACCGCAGAGCTGGTGAAAAATGTGGTGGTAGAGAAACTGAACCAGGATACGAGGATCACCGTACTGGGCCATGTGCAGCGGGGTGGATCACCTTCAGCTTTTGATAGAGTTTTGGTAAGCTTTATGAAATTTGTTTCAAAAATTGTAGCTTAGAACATGATTAGAAAAAATATTGTATTCATCGATCGCAGATAAGTACAAGAAATTGTTAAAGAAACCATATTAGAAGTATTCATTTACCATAAACGATGGCATTCAGAATGTTTCGCTTCACCTGTTTCAGTACATTGATTTCCATTACCAGCTTATTTTTCTCTTCACATTTCCTTCACAAAAATACTAGAAACAAGCTTGTCTTCTAGGGTTGCCGAATGGGGGCCGAGGCTGTGATGGCTCTAATGGAAGCAACTCCGGAGACGGAGCCGTGTGTGGTGACCCTGGATGGAAACCAGGCGGTCCGGCTGCCACTGATGGAGTGTGTCCACAGAACTAAAGCTGTTTCTCAGGTATAAGGAATTCATTTATTGCACAATTTATTTTCATGTTGTTAAGTATTCATACGTCATTTGCACCCATGACGAATACGATTGGTTTAATTGTATTCTTGAATATTGAAATTAACCCCTTCTTACGACTGATGTATGTTGGGTTTACTGTTATTTGAGATCAACAAAGGGTAATACCAAATAAAAGCTTACATTTAAGTTGATTATCTATAGCGGGTTTAAACATTATACCAATACCTACATAAATCAGGGTTCAGCGTTATCGCTTTCATACCAACATTTTACGAAAACAGGCTATGGCTGACAAAAACTGGGACTTGGCCGTCCAACTGCGCGGGCGCAGCTTCGCTCGGAACTTGGAGACGTACAAGATGTTGACTCGCCTCAAGCCACCTAAGGAAGCTTTCGACCCCGCTGGCAAACCTCCTGTAAGATATATAGAAATATTTTTTCATAATAAATATTCATGTCTTCATAACTAGTCTACATAACTAGCTTTTCGCCCGCGTAAGTTTACTGGATATCTCAATTTCTTGGAAAATTACGAAAGAAAATTGCAAATAACCTACAATAGCATTGATTTCTAGTCCAAAAAGATTTCAATATTACCTATACTATGACTAGTGACCCGCCTATGCTTCGCAATGGTTTATATCGACTTGTTCACACAACATTGAAATTTTGGCTAACTTACAGAAACTTTTTTCGAATGTTCTATATTTACAAATATAAATGAATAAATTCCCTAAAAGATGGCGAAAACCTTATTTAAATACGTTACGTACTTAGTTTAGGAGGAGTTAGCGGACAAACATACAAACAGACAGAATTAGCGACTTGGATTTATACTATGTAATATTAATAATATAATATAATATGTAATGATGATAAATACAAGATACAAGACTTATAATAATGTATTTATGTGTTCACTAGGGTGGTTACATAGTAGCGGTAATGCATGTAGGCGCCCCCGCTTGCGGTATGAACGCAGCGGTCAGATCGTTTGTACGAAACTGCATCTATGGCGGTGATACAGTTTATGGAATTCATGATGGGATCGAAGGATTTATCAGCGGGAACATTGTTAAGATGGACTGGTAAGTTTTAGGTTTTAAGATAAAATAATTTGTCTGAAAGAAATATTTATATTAATGTCTAGTTCCTATACCTTTGTGAAAGATCAAAGCAGTTTAGTAAGTTAGGAAAATACCTTCAAAAATACATTATAAAACCATAGCTATGTTTCTACAACTACTGGCTAGTTAAGTAAGCTACTTACAATATTTTTATTGTACAACCAGTTTTTTCAATTTGGTACGATTGCCGTATAAGTATTACAATGTACAAGGTGATTGCCGTAATCGGTAATCTATTGACTTGCTTTATGCTTTATATAGTTTTATGGAAGGAATAAAATAAAACTACCTATATGAATAGTGGTTGTAATTTTTGTTATTACTTACTGGCTTGTATTTTGTTATTACTTACAACTTGTACAAATATTGCAAAAATCACACAAATTGAGACGACAGAATTGAGACCCGTGAAATAAACATGTTATATATTATACTAATTGAATAAATAATTCGGCCTCAATCACAAATGCTAAAACAGAATAATATTTGTTCCAGGTCCGACGTAACCGGCTGGGTGGCCCAAGGCGGCGCGTTCCTCGGAACTAAACGCACCTTACCAGGGGACAGGAAGGCAGACATCGCGGCTAGGATCAAGCAGTTCAAAATACAGGGACTGCTTATCATTGGAGGGTTTGAGGTGGGTTGTAATTTCCGGTCAATGTTTAAAGTGTTAAGAAATCGTGTTCTTTCCTTATAGTACATATGTTTAATAATGGTCAAATGGTCCTGGGAACCAGCTTGAACTGAATCCCTTGGAACGTGAGTGTAACTGCGATTAAAATTGCTCTCCGTGAGGTACTTTTCTAAAATAAAATTTCGTTCAAATCTGAAAAGCCTTTTTGGGTTATACTTATCACATTAGAATGCTGTTAAATCTGAAAGCCAAAGCTAAAGAACGCAATAATAAACGAATGTCTAAAGAAGACTGTTGAATTTACCAACGCCAGCAGCGTACCCCTCAATATCAACTCGTATTACTTTGCTTTGTCTACCAGGCGTACCAAGCCGCGACGGAGCTGTACGAGGCGCGCGCGCAGTTCCCCGAGTTCCGCATCCCGCTCGTGGTGATCCCCAGCACCATCTCCAACAACGTGCCCGGCACCGACTTCTCGCTCGGCGCCGACACCGCGCTCAACGAGATCACCGAGATCTGCGACCGCATCCGGCAGTCCGCACAGGTACTTACAACGAGGTCACCGAGATCTGCGACCGCATCCGACAGTCCGCACAGGTACTTACAACGAGGTCACCGAGATCTGCGACCGCATCCGACAGTCCGCACAGGTACTTACAACGAGGTCACCGAGATCTGCGACCGCATCCGACAGTCCGCACAGGTACTTACAACGAGGTCACCGAGATCTGCGACCGCATCCGACAGTCCGCACAGGTACTTACAACGAGGTCACCGAGATCTGCGACCGCATCCGACAGTCCGCACAGGTACTTACAACGAGGTCACCGAGATCTGCGACCGCATCCGGCAGTCCGCACAGGTACTTACAACGAGGTCACCGAGATCTGCGACCGCATCCGACAGTCCGCACAGGTACTTACAACGAGGTCACCGAGATCT
The DNA here is from genome assembly GCA_916618145.1 of Emmelina monodactyla. NCBI lineage: Eukaryota > Metazoa > Arthropoda > Insecta > Lepidoptera > Pterophoridae > Emmelina > Emmelina monodactyla. The sequence goes on from OU745303.1 coordinate 6,614,234, forward strand.
GCGACCGCATCCGACAGTCCGCACAGGTACTTTACCTTTTTAGGGTAAATGAAATTAGCTGCCCTAATGATATCCACGGAATAAGGTAATGAAAATAATAACAAACTCATCGTTTGAAGGCTACCCTACAAACATAATTTAATTTGTTCACATTCAAATGATCTTACGAAAATGTCCGTTAATCTCCCATCTTAAAACAATGGTCAATGACTTCATTATGTTAATTCAACGAATTATAGAATCGCTGATTTTTGCAATTGGAAATTGAAATAAGATTTTAAATGGATCATGTTCTACTAAGCTACCTAGTCGGGTCTTAAGTTCTGTCACATCCATATTTTTTTTGATTTTCGAATACTGGCCACATATGCTTCGACTAATTTTAAAAATAGAACATTCGCCCTTCTCAAATATAAAGAAAGTAATCATTTTTATTCATTTTCAAATATGGAGTGGTCGCAAAAGGAAGATAGAGTCGCGGTTATCGCGTTGCACCGCTGTGGTTACGCGCCAACAGAGATTTTCAACATTCTGAAAAATTTAAAAATAACACTACGGTTTGTTTATCGCACTATCAAACGGTACACTGAAGATTCAAGCTTCGAAGATCGTAAGAGGAGCGGCCGACCTCGCACAGTTAGGACACCAGCGGTCATCAAAGCCGTGAAGGCGCGAATTCAACGAAATCCCGTCCGGAAGCAAAAAATCTTAGCTCTTCAGATGGGCCTAAGCAGAACCACGATTAAAAGAGTGTTAAATGAAGACCTAGGACTACGAGCTTATCGTAAAAAGGCCGGACATTTTTTGAATGAGCGTTTGAAAAAAATTAGGTTGGAAAGATCCCGAGCTTTGTTAAGGCGGTACGCGGGAAAAAAATACCGCAAAATTTTGTTTTCCGACGAAAAAATTTTTAACATCGAGGAAAGCTACAACAAACAAAATGATAAAGTGTATGCCCATAGCAGTGGAGAAGCAAGCGCGCATATTCCAAGGGTGCAGCGTGGGCATTATCCTTCGTCAATCATGGTTTGGCTTGGAGTCTCATATTCAGGATTAACTGAGGTGTTTTTCTGTGAAAAAGGTTTAAAAACCAGTGCCGTTGTATACCAAAATACCGTCCTAACGAACATTGTGGAACCTCTTTCCCAAACGATGTTCGAAAACAGACACTGGATATTCCAGCAGGATTCTGCGCCAGCTCATAGGGCACGAAGCACGCAAAACTGGCTGACCGCCCGAGGAATTGACTTCATTGGTTATGAAGACTGGCCCTCTTCTAGTCCAGATCTAAACCCACTGGACTACAAGATATGGCAACATTTGGAGGAGATTGTCTGTGCTAAACCTCATCAGAATTTGGAGTCTCTCCGAGCATCTTTGGTTAAAGCAGCGGCAGAAATAGACATGAATGTGGTGCGTGCTGCGATCGACGACTGAATCGCCGCGTCGATTACGGGCTTGTATTCAAAATGGGGGAGGGCATTTTGAATAATGTAAATAAATTTGGATTGTGCATTTAATTACCTTTAATTTCATATATAACTTTTAAACAATTATCAAAAACTGTATCATTAATCACATTTAAAGTTTTTGACAGAATTTATGACCCGACTATTGTCCGGCCACCGAGAGAATGCGTTCCTGACACATTGTGTTTGACATAACGAGGTAACTTTGACAGGCCGTCTACGAAAACAAACAAAAAAAAAGTCGTCTATTTTGACCCTACAAACAAATAATAAGCAATAAAATGATATTAAAACACACTGATTTTAAATTTTATAACTGATGGCTTACTGTAAGGGTAATAATTACTGATAAAATATGTATTTTTAAAAATGTAAACAACATCATATTTTCGTAGGGATGTGCTAAAAATATCAGTCAATTTTAAAGTTATCAATCAATTTCTAATAAAAAAGCAGAATAAGTAGCTTGGTTACAAAAACATGGTATTGACGTAAATATGGACATGCTTAAAGCAGAATTATTACGGTTAGTGAAAGAAAATAAATCGGCAAATGTTAGATATGAAATAGATGAATTAGCTCTGCAGTACGGTCATCGGGTGCTGAGACTTCCACCATATCATTGCCAATACAATGCTATTGAATTAATTTGGGCTCAAATTAAGGGTTATGCAGCCCGCCGCAATACGTCCCCACCTTTTAGCACAAAAAAGATGATGGCTCTATTAAAAGAAGCTTGCGAAAAAATCACGAAGGAAGACTGGGCGAAGGCGGTAGAAAAAACAAAAAATCTTATTACCAAAGACTTTGATCGAGATATTAGAATTGATTCGATCATTGATAATAACATAATTATAAATGTTGGAGAAGATGATGATAGCACCTCCTCAAGCGAATCGGAATCTGATTAAATTTATACCAGCGCGATATCTATTATTTTAAGTATTTATTACCTACTTTTAGTTTTAGTACTTATTGTATTGTAGACCTAAATATTTGTTTTGAAAAAAGGCAGCAGTTGGAGTTTCTTGCTATACAAGTAAAATAGATATAAGATAAACTAATTTTTTTACTAATGTTGATTGAAAAAATATTTGTCAATATTATTTTTTACCCCAACACTACTGGCATGTGTCACAAACGCAATCTCTCGGTGGCCAGATTATAGGTATATTATACCTATAAGGTTCGGAAATTAGTTCATCAATTCCGTTAGTTAATGTCAAATTCTACTTAACCGTATAAAAAGAGCGTCAGAATTGTTACTCTTAAGAACATTTTTATTTTCTTAGGGTACAAAACGCCGTGTCTTCATCATCGAAACTATGGGTGGTTATTGTGGCTACTTAGCTACATTGGCAGGTAACGTTACTTACTTATTTCCACAATGTTTTATTTTTATTCACCTATGAATAACTCATGAAATTTGATCCTTAATCCATAAAAAATAATGTCCAATTTACTATAACAGGTCTTGCCGGTGGCGCCGACGCAGCTTACATCTACGAAGAGAAGTTCTCTATCAAAGACTTGCAACAAGACGTTTACCACATGGCCTCTAAAATGACGGGCGGTATCCAACGCGGGCTCATTCTACGTAATGAGAAAGCTAATGACAATTACAATACTGAGTTCATGTATAGACTGTACTCGGAGGAAGGCAAAGGACTGTTTACGGCTAGGATGAATGTGCTGGGTAAGTGTTGCTAATTTTGAAGTTAAAAAGAAGAATTTAATTATTTTTAATACAGCAATAAGATACTGATCTAATCTAATTGATGTTTAAAGGATAATTGAATTTGCGATATTTTTAAAAGATTTTGCTCTCACTCAGGCGATAAGAGAAAAAGAGATACTTAACTGCAGGGGAGGGATAAATTATGATATTGACAATTTATCTAAATCGTGTTTTCGTTTCTCATTTCCTTCACCTGAACCGGTTTCCTTTTAATATGTTAATGAATGTCGCTTTGTCAGTAGGTTTTGATGTTTTCATTCTTCACATTATTACCTAGTTTTTTTTTAATCTAGATCAGTCATTTTATCAAACCTGTACTCCACTCAGCTGCTCACCTCGATTACTACTACAAAAGCCTTCAACCACCTTCCTTAACCCCCAGGCCACATGCAGCAGGGCGGCTCGCCCACGCCCTTCGACCGCAACATGGGCACGAAGACCGCGGCCAAGTGCCTGCATTGGCTTATTGACAGCATCAAGCGCGGCGCCGGCGCCGACCACGACTCCGCCTGCCTACTGGGCGTGGTGAAGCGGCAGTACCGGTTCACGCCGCTCGAGGAACTGAAGGCGCAGACTAATGAGGCGTCAGTGCCTTTGATTTGATGAAGCTATAGTTGTTTAGTTACTGTTATTACGATATGTTTCGCTTGTATGTTGAGAAACGGCTGAACCGATTTGAATGAATAGGCATAGAAATAGTTTAACAGCTTGAGAGGTTTATAAGCTAAGATCTGTCAAAATATTTTATTGATGCACAGTTGTCACTAATTTATTTGTTTAATTTTATATTTATTAAATTGGTATAGACTTGGTTTGCTTATAGCTTTGCTGCCGTATAAGACAGGATAAATTTGACGTCTTGCCGAATTTATATAAAAACTACATAATACAAAGATTTGTTTGTTTATTGATCAATATTCTATACAGATATAGACTAATACATTATTATTTAATTTCAGGCAAAGAGTACCAAAACAGCAATGGTGGATGAAACTGCGTCCACTTCTCCGTATTCTCGCGAAACACGACTCTACCTACGAAGAAGAAGGCATGTACATGACGGTAGAACAGGGAGAAATCGACTCCGAAAATGTTATTTAAATATATTTTAACCTTGAACTCGTAAAATATGCCATATTATCGCGTTATACAAAATTTTACAGAGATTATTAGAAGTTTTAAAATTTATCTCAGAATCACTATCACTGTAAGGTCTGAAATGTTTTTTGACTTTTATTTTATTAGTTTTAAGTAGAATTGTTGACGTTGTTTTTGTGCACCACAGACCACTTGCGCATATAAAAAAAATATACATTTCCTTAAGTACTTTTTTTATTTAAAATATGTTGTGAGCATCAAATCAGTAAATGTGGCTGTGGAAATATGACTATGATTTTGAATATTATTGTACCAAATGAAGTTAACAAAATATTTTTAAGAGATTGTTAGTTAGTAGTATATTTTTTAATTTATTTTCTTACAATATATGCCTTAGACTTTTTATGTAGATTATTTATTGCTACACATAACAAAATGTAGTAAATGACATTTTACTACTAAGTATTAGATCAAAATTATATAGGTACCTATTTCATTTCTTTAACAGTATTTTTTGTGATTTTACATCGTGGTTCAATTTTATTATGTATTTTTGGGATGAACCTATATAAACTATTGGAATAATCTATCTGTTGGTTTCATTTAGTTTACCTCACCCATACATTTTCGACAAAAAATAGCGAGCCGAATATAGAGTTGTATAGTTCAGAAGGTGTGAGTATTACAGTATAAGAAGGTTAGTATTACGTAGTTTCTATTCTCTTTGGTGACAGCTGAGGCTGAGCTTACAAGTTAAATATGTAACAATAGTTCAAATAGCTTAATAGTTCATCCTAGAATAAGAAACGACACATAACGATTAAGATATACAAAGCAGAGTGACATATTTTTAGTTTACGTTTTAGTAAAAAATGGAATACAAAAAAAAATATTTTGAAATAATTAAAACTTTACGATGTTATCAGTACAAGGTGTAAAGAGGGGATAGCCAAAAAGCGGGATAAACCGGTTTTAACTTTGAGTATGGTTTTAAACTTTTAACCAACGCGTCGCGCTGGAAGACACACGACGACGTCCCACGATCTCTGTATGCAGTCACACTAATGCAAAGCGCAGCTTACACATTCTGGACTGTGTGTTCTATGTTATTATTAAACTAAAGTACGTAAAGAATATTTGTCTTATTTTTTAAATAACGTAGGATCTCTTCACGGCCTTCTGCTTTATACACTTGAAGTTGAAGTAGGTAGTCAAGTAGCGTGATACACATGATAAATTGTTTTTTAAATTAGATCCGAGTATTTAATTCTTTTAATTTAGTTATGGTTATTTTTTATCAATGAAATAACTATGCAATTAGGCCGAATTACATGTGTTAATAACACATGTTGTGTTCTTATCATATAAGACTTAGCTTAGGAGTACCGTAAAAGTTCAAAGGAATACAATCTCAGGGCACCGTGATATAGGGCAAGGGTAAAAATAAATTATACTTATAAAATAAATAAATAATTATTAAAAGACGACGAAAAATTAAGTTAAAAGTAGATTTTTATATTTTAAACCGTGTTTTATGTTGCATGTCGCTGAAACTTATAATAATTTCCGTGAACCTAGAGTTACCACATAAAAAATAACTTCGTTTCCGGTTTTTTACTATCTATTTAACTATATGATTTGTTGAAACTATGTTATGTCTTAAATCTTTAGAAAATTATGTTTCAGAATAATTATTTACAGCAAAGGTGTATTATTTTCGAGTAAATCATTTTTAGAAATTAAAAAGTATCTGTTTTATTCGCCAACACAACAACGTACGTTTGTTGACGTTTCACCGCGTAGCAAGTGAAAGTGTCACGTCACGTCAAAACGTCAAATCTTGTGATTTGTTGTAAAGTCGGCGTATTTGTTTCACTAATAATTTCCAATTGGTTATTTTATTGGTATGAATTAAGATAAAATTGTAACTTATTATTTTAAATTATTGAATAAAAGGTTTTTTTTATTTTTACTATTTTAAATCAAAGTGTAAAAAGTGAAACATATTTCAGGTTTAGGTTAACTCCGAGAAGATGGGTGTAAAACCTGCAATTGGAAGAAAAACTAACAAAAACCCCCCAATTTTTAGTCATGAGTTTGTCATCCAGAATCATGCTGACATAGTTTCATGTGTTGTTATGGTATTTTTGGTTGGGTTGATGGTCCAGGTACGTATAATCCCGGTGCCACGTAGGCGCTATGTTTTAGTGGATATTTACTTGTAAATGAATTCAATTCTATGTATTGTTACAGGCAACAAGTCCAATAGCGAGTTTGTTTATTAGTTTGCATCACAATGTTACTGGTGTCGAGCCGTCGCGTGAGCTACCGAAGGGCGAACCATTTTTCTATGAAGCTGGTTGGAAAGACATATGTGGAGTGTTCTTTTACTCTCTTGTATGCATTGTTATGCATGCCATTGTGCAGGAATACGTCTTAGATGTAAGTATTTATTCATTTATATAACATGGCAGTCACATTCTAGTTTAGATTACAATAAGAAACTGTTATTTTTACACTATCTTGTGTATACTCTGAGTAACAAGTGAAATATTTACAATTTGGTTACAGAAAATTTCCAAGAGGTTCCATTTATCGAAGTCCCGTCTGAGCGCACTGAATGAGTCTGGCCAGTTGATTGTTTTCCATTTGGTCACTTTGCTTTGGGGAGGAGATGCCATTTTACGTGAAGGATTTGTTTTTAATATCTCCCAACTTTGGGATGGTAAGTTAATTTAATATCGGACATAACATTCATTAAAAACTGTTTTAATATATTATTATTCCTATTTCTCAGGTTATCCTAACCACCCGATGAGCTTCTTATTGAAACTGTGGTGGATTGTCCAAGCCTCTTACTGGCTGCATACTATCCCAGAGCTATACTTCCAGAGGATCAAGAAGGAGGAATGGGCTGGCCGCATCAGTCATGCAATTGTTGCTTTTGCCTTCATCGCTGTTTCTTATGCATTCAAGTAAGTTTACTAACTAATGAATAGCAAAGCTGTATGAACCATTTTATAAATCTTAAACATACTTGTGTTTGGCTTAGAATATTTGAATGTAAATTCTTGTTTTTTTCGTAGATTCCAAAGAGTTGGTGTATGCTTGGTGGTACTCCACTCCTTAGCTGAGTTTGTGGCACACAGTTATCGCCTAAACTCAATCCTGCGTGGAGAACGTGAAGATGTCTTAGACAAATGTGAGTAAAAAAAAATGCGATAAAATTTTTAGTAATGGCCTACTTGGAAGTAGTAATTATGTAAGTGTCAGTGCAATTTATCATTGCGAAAGTTGCTCCACAACATTGTTAACTGATTATGTGAATCATTGTTACTTTCTGTTTATTATATTTTACTAGCTTTGCCTATGTTTTACTATATATCTATACTTTTATACTATGTTATAATACATATAAAACTTCCTCTTCAATCACTCTATCAAAACGCATCAAAATCCTTTGCATAGTTTTAAAGGTAAAAGCATACATAGGGACAGACAGTGAAAGTGACTTTGTTTTATATTATGTAGTGAAAATTTATACACGGGTTTTTTATGTCTTACATATAAGAGTTTCAATTATTGTTTTAATAGTCATTTGTTGTTTTTTATAGAAAATATTAATTTAAAATATCCATTTAACATACTTTTTATTTTATTTTATACTAGTGTCCTCCCGCGACTCCGTTCGCGTAGAAGTCGGTTTCCCGTGGGAATGAAAAGTTTTCCCGCGATAAAAAGTACCCTATATGTTAATCTGATGTATAAGCTATATTACTGTAAAGTTTCATCAAAGTCCGTCCAGTAGTTTTTACGTGAAAGAGTAACAAACATCCATCCATTCATCCATCCATCCATCCATCCATACATCCTCACAAACTTTCACATTTATAATATTAGTAGGAAGTAGGATTATACTTTTTACTAACTTATTTACAATAATGGGCCACAAGTTCAGTTCCATAACTCCATGTTGAAACAAATTGAATTATTGTTATTGATACATTTGTATCTGTTGCACACAGTGGTGGGAGTAGTCAATGGGTCAGTGTTTGTATCCGTGAGGCTGTGCTCGCTGGTTCTCGGAGTGCTCACGATCTACTTCGGGCTCGCTGGGGCCGCGCCTCTTGCACTCAGAGTCGGCGCACTTTCCGTGCTCGTCACCTTCCAGGTATATTAACTTAACGAACATTAATTTAATGATATAATTTACAATAATAATTGTACAGAAAATATAGAAGAATGTGTATGTTCTGGATAGGTATACTTGATGTTCAACTTCATCTCCGAGACGATAAAGCAGAGACAAGAGTCAAAGCAACTCGCCCAGAGCAAGCCCAAGAAGGAGAAGAAGGAAAAACCCAAGAAAGAAAAAGGTATTATATAATTTTATCATTAATCATTAATAAAATCATTATCAGTGTTTTTTTTTTGATAACAATGATTTATTATATACATTAAGTGTACATATTTTTTAATAAAACGTAAAAATGATTGTTGCAGTGAAGAAACAACAGGTGGTGGATGAATCTGACCTGCCCGAGGTGGACCAGAACACAAACAAGACTCTTCGTCAGCGCCAGGTAGCCACCAAGGCCAAGTGAGCTCTCCAACCCAACAGATTTGAACCAACGATCTGCCCGCTACCCTCACCAACATTGACTACACGCGTCATTGACAGATGAAAAAAATATATAATATTTTTTGCAGTAAAATGAAATATGAAAGGACGCTCTCTAACTTAACAAAGCAAAAATTTAGGGCAAATCATTGTTTTGAATCTTAGTTCTATTTGACTTCTAACAAAATAGGTTATCTTCAGTTCCGTAACAGAGTCTTTCCACTATCTTTAGTTCTTCTTACATTGGATATAAAATCACGGTTGGTTGTAATTGCACAAAGTTTAGTCGTTAATACAGACTGTTTGTAAGTTTTTTTTATATTTTAGCGATACGTTTTGAGTTTCGGTGACAAGTCAAAGTGTTTCCAATCGCACCGTTATTAAATTGCAATCTGTTTGGTGTGATCTCAAAGGATTGCATTTGTTTTGATTTTTAAAGAGATTGATATGGTTAGTATTGTGAATGACGTATATTTTTATATGTAGAACCGATGTTTATTTAGAATGCAAAATGAAATATTGACACGAAGTGGATACAGGGTTGTAAAATATCTCCTAAAGTGTAAAAATTAGGATTAAAATTGATGTTTATAAAAAATATACTATATAAGGTCCCATAATGAAGTTTTCCTTGTTCTGGACACAAATTGATAGGTATTCCATTTTATTTTGCATTTTAATTGTTTACAGATTCCAACAAATTATGGTAAATTATTGATGATTTATTTTTATAAGGTTTAATATATTATGGAACATTTTGTATTTTTTTTAACTTGTTTTCCAGAGAGCAAATTATTGTAAGATCTTGACTTTTGGTGCTCTTTTAAATTATTTTAAGTGTTCGTTTTTTCAAATCCAATTTTATTTTAGGTATGTAATAAATCTGGCACAATGTTCAGCAGAGATTAGTTAGATATCATTTTACGTATATTTAAAATATTTTATCAACAATAGAAATGTATTCAAGTTCTCGATTAAGCGCATTGTGAATGACATAACTGTAAACTATGCTCATAAAATTTCATTTCTAATGGAATTTGTCAATTGTAAAGATGTCGATGTTATTTTTATTTCAAAATAAATTTTGTAAGTAAAAAATGATTTTTTTGTTCTCCATTTATGGAAAATCCTGGAAAGTCAACCTTATTTTACTATTTTATTAAAAGCATGTAAGTTGGTATATTAACTTATATACTATATCGGCGTCAGAAGGAGGCACACTGGTACTTCACAGGAAATAAAAGCATTAACTGTAACCTACTTCACGGTATTCTTAGTTTATTTGACCCTTCACCAAATATTTCATATTACTGTGTTTTAGACAAAAGAAGGATTATGCCCAAGAAAAATTAGTGTTTGCCGACAGATCAGTTTTTTTAGTACAGGAAAATAACATGTTTTTACGAATGTTTATATTCGTCAAGGAACTCAGTAGTCGGTTTTCTATTTCTCGTTAATTCAAATTTAACAATCGACCATTTCCTCAAAAATGGACTATTAGACAAAAATAATAATTTGTATTTTTTTTTTTTTATTATGCTATAAAATAAATAATATTATAGATAAATTGATGTGATGGCGTTAAAAGTAGTCAGTAAAAGTTTTAAAGGAAACTTTTTTATATTTGAATTTGAATAAAAACTCGTCATTAGAAAAGCTTGTAATTTTATAATATTACCGCCAATTTGACATCACATGGACCATCAATATGATAACCATGGTTCATACATGCATTATATTGTTGTAGGCATAGGTCCATTCTTGCATTATATTGTTGTAGGGCAATATATAACGGACATATTTTCGCCATGCTGTGACCTTTTTGTTTTATAATACTTTTTGGTACTCTACATGAAGCGATGAGTATTTTGAGCTATTGTTATTATCCGAATTTAATTGTCTAAGGAAAAGCCACAAAATTGAGTACACGCCTGTCAACTATTGCATTCAAAAGCATTTCACCGACCAAACGGAATAATAGATGAAAAAAACAAACTTCTAAAAAGTTTGAAATAAAATTGAGTTTAGTTCACTTGATGTGACTTGAGAATTGAGTTAGGTATTTATACCTATTGTTTATAAAAGTGCAGTAATTTTTTGTTATTTATTATTGCATTTTCCGTTTATTGTACAAAAATATAACGCAAGTTCTATTATTGTATAATTTGATGAAAACAATAGATGTATAAATAATAACATAGTATTGTCTAGTCTAAACACTCCAGCGATTATTTTGTAGTTTTACTAAACTATTTTACTAAGTATTTTAAACTAAATAAGTTGTTAAGAACCTCCATACTAAACAAGCTGACTGCAAAGATAAAATTCTTAAAAACAAATATCCTGAATTTATTTTGGCATGTATGGTCAATAACAGAAAACAAGAAATAAATTACGATTTTATAGATGTTAAAAAAAGAGTAACAAAACTTCTATCTAGCTTAAATTACTTGCAATATAAAGAGGTCTGCAGTTTTGAAAGCTGGTGCGACCGTTGTCCTCAATCGAAGCTTCAGTTTACTATAACAATGCAGAGGAGCAGCCATCAATGCGTCGGAATATAAAAGAATCGTTCGACCGAAACCAGCCAGTACCTCCCCAGACTCTGTGAAGGACTGACGCATCATGAACTCGCTAACTGTGTTCGTTTTTGCCGCGATCTTGGCAGTCGCACTGGCAGGTTAGTGCCCTTTTTTTTTGAATCTAATCATCTAAACCAAATGTCGCTTTTTGATCTTGTACGTGGACATCATTAAGCATAATAGTTTCCGTTCACAAAAGAAACTGCAGGGCGACTCTACGGTTTTTTGTTTATTTTATAAACGCCGAGACGCGTCTGTTTTTTTTTGTGCTGTTTTTTAAGTTATTGTTCTCGTCATACGTCGTTTCTAGATTTCTTAGTTATAAGTACTTGTGTTTTAATTTACTATTTAATAACTTTAACAAAATACCATAGTTTTAAAAGCTTGTAAAACTTTTTACTGATTCACTTTTTCCTAAGAAAAGACATCAACGCGCGCACATCGCTTTAATTTATGACTCACAATGAACAAGTTTGTAAGTACATATTTTAATAAATTAACAAGTTCAAAATTGTATGCGTTAAATGAACTAATTTAATTATAAGAGTAAGTGCACATTATTTTGTCTTTTAAACAATGTTTTAGGTACTTCACACGGTATAATAGGTTAACGACAGAACCTCTTTCATTCAACTACGCTAAAGTTTATTTTAATCGTTTGTATAGCGTTACCTTAAATTATGTGTTTCAGTTTCCTCTTTTATACCTCAGAACATATAAAATCAAACGAACTGCGTATCAACATGTAAAGATGTAGCGTACAACGTGATACGGACTTCCCGATTTTGCCATAATCATGATATCATAGCATTTTGACGCGAGTTTAATGTAACATTTGATCACGACTCTCTGAGGTCATCCCGATCTCTCGTATAAACTAACTCTTGATGAGATCAACCTTCGTGAATATCACTATTTTTATTCACAAACTTATGAATAGGTAATAATTGCAGCTTTTTAATTCTTTGACATCATACTGTACAGTGATAAGTCAAGGATATTGTTTCTATCGTTAGAACAGCAAAATTAATTGCTCGTTAGAATAGACATGTAAACAGTTGAATCAATGATTAGCAATTCTATATAACACGTCGTTAGTTATATTTTATAACTTCGTTATACCTATCAGTTAGGCGACCTCTTTACAAAAAAAGGCAATAAAATAAATTGAAGTCACTTCCATTTTATAGTTCCTTTGACACTTGCGTTTACTTGAAAATAAAATAATAACAGTCTATTACATCGCACTAGTTCGGACCAAACCGTCCTTGAATGGTAGGACTGAGCCGTAATCCATCATAATGGCTCAGTGCTGGTTGTTAAAACGATTGGTTTTATTTAAAAAGCACATTTAACCCGTCCAGGTATGGAATGTTCTATAGTTTTACACACTCACCAGAATCGCTATTATTCATAATAACTTCATCATCGGCAAAAAACAAAAACACTTCGATAATAGAGCATTCTCATCACGCTTCAATTTATTTTTATTAGTTGCACTTAGATCTGAGCTTGCGCGCATTACTTGCGTGCGCGCAGCAGTGGAGAGGTTCCCACACGGTTGCTAAAATGGTGATGACGGTAATGCGGTGTGATGAGGATGTATGGGGAATGATAAATATGATAACAACTGCGCTTAACTTCTCTATGATAGTGGAATGTGGGAAGACAAATTATAGCAGAAACACTTATACTGTTAGGTTTCACTTGGATGCTTTAATAAAACCGAGGAATTTTCTAGATTTAAAATTGAAAATTAGAAAAAAACTTTGGTAAATAAGAGGTAAGTACTTTAGTTACAGAGATACCTTTTATAAACCTTAAGTTGCTCTTTTTTTATTTAACACACCACAGGCTCACCAAAATCAGTTTAAAAAAGAATGCCTGGAAAAATGCTTTGGCTTTGATGTCTTTTCGCCTTATTTGTAAGATTTTAAAGTATGGAAGCTCTGCAGGCATAGGACAAATAAGTACATAGTATGTTCTTAATGCACGTTGACTAAAAACAGACTACTAAGCAGTCGAATAGAATTAATCTGACAGTTGAAAAATCCGCCCTTAATACAATCAGTGAAACGTCAAGGTTTTTTCTTTGCAACTTTTAAGGTGATTCGACATGTTATTTATTTTTAAGCCATCACTTTAGTATAATGTAATTCCGTACATCTAGTAGGTCAGTACTACGTGCCCCGCGCGTACTACACGATCGACGCGGAGGGCCACCCGTCGCCGCCGGTGCCCTTGCGCAGGCTGGCGCGCAGTCTCGGCCCTTACCCGTACCAGCATGAGAGCGCGGCCGCCAATGCTTGTGAGTAAAGTTTTAATATGGTTTTTGATAACTTCATATTCAGAAGAATATATAAATAAATAAATCTCCAGACTGTGTGGCCCTAAACTAAACAGAGCTTGTACTATAGGTACCACACAATGGACTAGGGGAGAACCTATATTGGCTCGGAACCTATATAATTTCGAAAAACCATTTTGACAAAATTGGCCCGACCCGGGGATCGAACCCGGAACCATCCGCTTAGCAGTCCGGTAAATATACCGCTGCACCACAGAGGTCGTCAAATATACCGGCAGGCCGTCAAAAAGCAGGATAAGATGTGAAATGGGTAGTAGTTGGCATTTATGAAGACGTGTATGAATATATGTTTTCACATAGGTTTTACTGAAGATAAAATATTGCTAAAATAAATATCGACGAACGATTCGTCAATCAACTTTTATTTGAAAAACTAAATTAATTCTAATAGAATTAAGAGAAATGTCAGCTCTATTTAAAAATGTACAGCAAAGGTTTTTATGGGAATGGCAGTCTAAACAACACAGAGAATAGAAAAAAATAAAATATAGTTGTTTGTATAAAGACCTATGATGTTGTATCCTCTGTTACTAATTAGTTTTTTTTATTATTATATATTTTTTAATTAAGTAGGCAGTTTAAATACTGCTGCTACAATAATTTTATCCTTAAACAAAAAAAAAATTCTATTGTTCAAGTAAAAGACTTAAACGTGCACATTTTGTCCACGATTGCCAACATTTTTTAAAGTAATAAATGGTAGTTATAACAAAAATCTACATAACATGAAGTCATTCTTCGTCAAAAAGCCCTTTTACAAACATGTCTCGTTCTTGTTATTCCGGTAAGGGTATTGTGATATGCATAACAAATACTAGTCCACTGCTTTCTACCAGCCGACACCGTTATACTGTAGTTTACTGCAAACAATGAGGAATGTGCCCCCGTTCCATTTCTCTGCAACTGGAGTTACTGACTCCATCACTAGAGAGTTTATTACCATGTACAACACACAATAACTTTACCTACACTTTGAATAGTCTATCACTAATGAGTTATTTCAACTTACAGTGTAAAAACTACCTACCTTTCACATTATTAGTCATATGCGGTCATAGATGTACTCGCACAAAAAAATTACAGCGATAACTAAATTATTAGATCCGTTGATTGCCTATCATTAACACCCACTAGACCGACATTGTAAACTCATTGAAGTAGGTATCCATTAACTTAACTGGATAATACAACGTGTGAATATAGATCACTAAGTACCCCATAGCGGTACCGATGGCAATTTATTACTAAAGACGCTTTCTTACTTGATTACTGCACGTCGCAATTGATAGGTGCATAAAGTAGAGCGAGGTAGTTAGTAGGTAGGCAATCACGCCTGCGACGTTTGCACCTAACCGTTCATCTAACGGTCCCCACGAGTGGCCGGGTCGCAAAAAATGATCGATGGGAGCAAATAAAATCAAATCGAACCGAACCAATTGGTTAAAAAAAACTGCCTAATACCGACTTGACTCCAATACTTAAGTATAGGTTTTTATGATCACCGTTATCTGACATTCTTGAACGTTCAATCAGACTAATAACCAATTAGATAGTTATATGTAAGATGTAAAGATAATTTTAATAAAATAGCTTGTTGGGTTTCCTGCTGTTTATTAGCTTTAGCTAGACTCTAAAGACATTTAACCGTTAAGATAAGTTCTGCTTTATCTTAATTATTCTCCTAGATTTTTATTTATTTATTTATGTGTTTAGGGGGAAATAACGGCCATGCGGAAGCCAACCCAAATGCGAAAACTAAGGTTTTCCCTACCCGCCAGCTACATGGACGAGGTCTCTATCGACCTTTAGGGGCTGCTGCTTCTAATGCTGTTCCTCTTGCGTAAGTTGGATCATTTATGGAAACCAGACTACAGTTTGGTCTGTTGCTACTTTTGTATCATTATCTTTGATGTCCAATATCAAATAACAGTTCGGTTTCCATGCGTCAGTACACGTCGCGCTTGGTGTCCGTCTAAGTTTAGGTTTTGTTTTAAGCACTATTTAACAGTGACATTTGTTTTAAAAATACAATGTCTCTATAAACCATACTTAGTTTACATGTAATATCTGCCTACGACTAATTAAGGTTTACATAAAGGTGATTAGGTGTATACATTTCTTAAATTCTGATTCTGTTAACAAACATAGCAGCGATTCAAAATAATTTCCATGGCTTATATTTTTTTAATTGGTTTGACATTTTACTAACTGAGAAATCTTTGAGGCTTTTTATGTGAGTTAACCCCCAAATTTGAAATTTATTTGTTTGATATAGTTATTATTGTTTTTTTTTGTTTTAGACAAGGGCACTAAACAAGTTGCAAGCTAATTCACATTTCGGTGGTGTCTTCATGGTGTCTCAAGCTCATTAGTGCTTAATTAAGATTATAATTTTCCATCAGTTGCACTTTAAATGAAAAAAGGCAGATATTCCACATAACAGGTTTGTAGAATATTTGATTAGTGCAACTGCCGGAAGATGATTTAAGTAATATTTATTGTGATTTTAATAATAAACTAAAAATAATGTTTGTGTTTTATTTCATCGTAAAACTGCCGTATTTCAGTAGTTAAAATAGTTATTAATTAGGGACAGTTAACTTGTAGGTAAGTACTCCCTACAAACCATAACATTTCCTGTTTTTCGGTTGAACTAAGTCAAAGAAAGAGTAGGTAAAGTATAATACAATCACGCCATGTTAATTCGATTAGAATCCATATATTTTTTGTATCTAATTCGCATCGCCTTAACTTTGACTGATGGTCTTTACAAGTTTTATCGAAGGGTAAATTATTCTTAACGCTACCTAAGTACCTACTTATATTTAAACGTAATGTCATCACCACAGATTTTTAGTGGACATCGACAAAAGCTCACATAGAATTGAAAAGACTCGGCAATGCCAAACTTGTTTTTATAACTGCATTCTTTATATTTTTTTCCTAAGAAAATTTTCCTTTTATAGATATATAGTAAGGTAAAGTTACATGATTAATAAAAATAAAGTTCTTTTTACCCGCCATTCTCAATTAACTTGCACTGATTCATGTTGGAAAAAGAGACAACCTTGGTCAATTATTTTAAAGCTTTAAAAAATAAATTATGTGAATTTCCATTATATTTTAGATAGGTAACTATTATTCAATGTACATCCCTACTAATATAAATGCGAATGTCTGTTACGCTTTCACGCCTAAACCACTTAACCGATTTTGATGAAATTTGGTATGAAGATAGAACTGAACTTGGGAAAGGACATATTTATCGCGAAAAGAAGGGGTTGAAATAGGGGATGATGGTTTGTATGGAAGTTCCTTATTGTCAAACATAAAATCATGTAAGATTGTTCGATTGTTTAAGACAAACTCATGAATCGAAAAAATCCTACTAATATTTTAAACGAGAAAGTTTGTAAGTATGGATGGATGCTTGTTACTCTTTCACGTAAAAACTACTGGATGGATTAGGATGAAACTTTTACAGTAATATAGGTTATAAATCAGGATAACACAAAGGGTATTTTTTACCGCGGGAAAACTTCTCATTCCCACGGGAAACCGACTTTCACGCCAACGGAGTCGCGGGCGGCCACTAGATTAAAATGAAAATAAAAACGAACATAAAAATCTCTTCATTTGGTTCATCTACTTAGAACTCTCAAGATTCATTTTTTTGTTCAATTGTTAATGCTTCTATTAGTAGATATCTAATTTCAAAGAGACATGCAATGGTAGATAAGATTAAAGGAGAAAAGTCAGTTAGATTTCTAAAATTGCTTGCGTTTGGACATATCGCTCCTGTCGTTTGCAAATCAGCAAAGGCGAATATCAACGATTTAACTCAAACAACAAAACCACCCCTTAAAAAAATGTATACTTGGTTGGTAAAGTAATAATTCAGGATGAAAACTGTCGATCACTTAATCAATGTGCAAAATTTCAAATCTGATGTTCCTAACGAATATCGAACCCTTGATCCGAGAGTTAAAAAATTTAAAATTTTAATGCCTAAGCTATTATAATTTGACTGAAAATAGTTTAATATACGTAAATAATATACATCTTATGTAATTAGCTCGAAAAGTTGCTGGATATTTTTTTTGTCCCGATCTTTGCTGTTTTTTTGGAACATTTGCATTGTATTTATACAAATATTTTAATATAGCCATAACTTCAATTTTAAAATACTCATCTGCTGGGAAGGCACATCCAGTAAAGGCACTTCTTGTAACTTTAGATTTAAAAAGTTTTAGATCCATGTACGTTGCTATATGAAATTTTTTAGACAACCTATTCGCAATATATTTTTTGTCATATTTTATTTGATAAAAAATATCTTTCATCCATTAAACAGCTCAATGAAGGTCGTTCTATAGCGGGATCCTATACTAAAAAGATCGAACTGCCCAATTCCGGAGATCGCAAAAATGGATTCAAATGGTGTTCAATGGATGTGTCAAAATCTATAGATCGGTTATTGGGATGGCAGTTGGCACCATTTTCATACAAATATGCTAGAAACAAGATCGCTTGCATCCCATGGATCGTTCGCGTCTTTAAATTGGTTTTAGAATCTGTAGATCGTTTATTGAAACAGTTTTAAAAAAATTTAGATCCGATTGTCAATCTTAGATGCCTAAAAATGGATTGAGATCGTATATTGGGACTGGGCGTAAGTACGTCAAAATTTCCGTTAAGTACGAGTACATACATACAACCCGAACTAAAATAAGCGTGTTAAAAAATGTAGCATTGACGGGAGTTCTAAACTTTTAAGTTCATGTAACTACCACATAGTACGAGTATGTAAAGGTGCAATTGAAAAGTCATTTGTGAATAAACGCGTGATGGTATAAAACAGCATATTAGAATTAAAACAATATTGCAATTTCAGCCCAAAAAGATGTTAACGAAAGTCGTAACCAAGCCGGCTACAAAAAATACTAGATTTAATAGCACTTCGAGGTGTGTGATCTAAAAAGTTTTTAAAATTTTAGTACTACCAGAAATATTCTGTCAACTTAGAAAGAAATCTAAAAATATAAAGATAATGGGATATCACTGTGTTTTTTTATTTAATAATTTATTTAATACATCATTTTATTAAGTTAGTATAAGTAGCTATAGGTATTCTAAATCTACATTGTTTGGTTTAGAGAGCCTCTTCAATTTAAATTGTGATTTTGTATATATTCAGCATTAGAGCATAATTAAGCAAAAGATTCCAATAGCAACTTCGCTAATTACAAGGGACCTTAACAAATCTTCAGTCTACTTCTGTGGTAGTTCTAGTCTGTTTTGAGGTCTGTTGTAGTTGTACCCCGCCGGTTCCGGAGCGGGGATGGGCTGGTTGATGGGCACATTCGGAGGTGTGATGATGACCGCGTCGTCAGTCACGCCCACATCGCGACCGGGGAACGAGCGAGGAACCTGGTTCGACGCGGGGTAATAAAACTGCGGAGGCTGATAGCTAGGGGGCTGGTAGTTCGGAACGTGCTGCGTGTAGACCGGCGGTCCATATTGAGTAGAAGGAACCCCATACTGAGTCGCCGGCACACCATAAGTAGGCTGCAGCTCCATCCGACCGAACCAGTTACCCAAAAATGGGAACTTATTGGTTAGAGACGACCACCAACTCCCATTGCTGCCGACTGTGTTCGATCCGGAACTGCCAAAGAACAAACGCTGGTAAGGCTCCTCTTGCAAGTAAGGGTTGAACTGCAGACGTTGCAACTCATAGGGATCCTGGAGTCCGTACGGCGACGCCCTTTGCACGTAATAGGCAAAGGAACTACCTAAAAACAAAAGTTAATAACTGTCAATAATAACAGAAAAAGAAACCTTAACTTTAACAGTTAAGTTGGCAATAATAAAATTAGTATTGAATATTTTATTTTCAGTTAATTATTTTTTATAATTGTGTCCAATAGTAATTTTAATAGGCAGTCTTAAAGCTATAAACCGACAGCATTCGTAAAGGTCAACACTATTTTCCCATTAAGTTATTTCACTTGACCACAACTGCACAATTTTTCCACACCACCACATAAATCGTGAAATAACGGACCAATTAAACTGATTAAAAATGTACGTATCGCCACTAAATTTCCACGTACCTACGACACTGGCCAGCAGAAGAGCGACAAACTTCATTTTCGCGTTTCAGAACTTCGACTGTGTGTCACGGCTGCTCGTCTTTGCCATTTATACCGGCTCTATTTGTCCTAAAAGAGGACCTTGGAGTAAAGTTCTCGTAACCCAATATTGGTAGTGTGAGGTAATGGCGAGATGGCCCGCCCAGTACAATAGGGTGCGACAACTAGGCGAGTCGTGCGTACGCGCCGTGTTCACAGGACGTGCGCTTTTTGCATGATTGGGTATTTAAATTAGAGCAGATTTAGGTAACTTGGATTACATAATGTTTTGAAGAACTGATAGATTCGTTTTCTTTTGTAATAACCAGACAGAAATCTGAGGAACTAGTTTACTTAGGTATGTCTAACATTTAAAATAAGCCTTTGATAAGCATTAGAATGTTGCTACGTGTAACTTTGCTATAATAGAATGAGAAGGAAGTTACTCTTATTGACAAGACTCTCATATTTTTATTCTTTTACAATCGGCATATTTGTAAAACTATACCTTTTCTGTTAGTTCTTTGTAAAGAAACTTTCTAACATTAACTCTAATGGAGCTCATTTTGCCGCTGTTACGTTAGAATATGTAATTATATAGATAGCTTTTTGTTTAAGACTTTAAGACGTCTTTGTAGCGAAGGCGTGAAACTCTTTCTTTGTTATGGAAATTTTGAACACCCTGTGGTTGATAAAAACTGTGAAAATGCACTTGGACTTGGCTGTTTACACAATATAATCGGCATTATTCATAAGATAACAAGTGTTTGTGTCCGCAGTTGTCGCAGCCATATTGTTCGTCAGAAGCGTTTTACGAAATGTTGCCCAATTTTACACACAATTTAAAACAAAACACTTCATAGTTCAGTTGACCGATAGATAGTTATATTTGCTTTGCTGATTCGTTTGCTTTTCCACCTGCGATATCTGAGTGTTCTAGTTAAAACATTTTTCTAGATAGTCGGTGTCTAGTATCGACTTAGATACATTATGTCTCATAGTTGTAATAAGTTTCAGCCCGCTAAAGTGTAGCAAAAAATATAACAAGGTAAGTTCAATAGTCAACTATTGAAAAAATTAAGGTTTAAGCTAATAATTATTGATCATTATTATTAAAAGTTTTTTTTTTAATTATGCAATAACTAGCTTTGCAATAATAACGCTTACATACCTTATTAAAGAAAGCCTACTTATTTAAACCGATTTTTGTGTCTTAATGTCGTTATTTGTTTCCAAATCTAACTAACAATTTTGATAAAGATTTCTGAAAAAAAAAATTCCTTTTAGGGTTACTGGGAATATATTTTCGTATCAAAACAGAATTTGTACTAATTATGCTAAAACATTAAAGAAATGCCAAATGTTTTATTTAGTAGATTTTTTAATTTGTATAAAATATTTGTTAGTAAATAGTATTTGTAAGTAGTTGGAATTAAATATGTAAACTAAAATCATCCATCTGAGGTAGTAGACCGTTAGATTATCGCTTGTAAAGATTTTTTGGCTAAAAAACATTTTATTTGAATAATGTACCTAGAAAACTGATTTTAGAAATCCGAAATAAAATAAACGGTTACTTTTATTATTAGGCATGGGTTCTGCTCATTATAAAGAGCATGTACGTGTCGTGTTGAAAGCCAATAGGTACCAGTGAATCACCAAGTATATTTTAAATTCAGTTAAGCATACCTACGTAATTTTATACCTTAAATTTAATATATTATAAACATAGTTTCGTGTCTTTTACTTTGAAAAAAAAATCGGTGGTTCGTATTAAATGTGTGTTTTATAAAAATAGAAAATTATGCCACATATTGAATTGTTTCGTTAATTTTATTTTCTACTTTTTAGTACTGTTTGCTATTAAAGCAGGTTTCGAGTTTTAAGTAAGTATTCGGGAAATGAGGATCCTGTTGTCGTTATTCAATGGTATTTTAAAAGTTACGAAGTACCTTCAAAGAACCTAAAACTTCTAAAATGTTAGACCTATGTCTAATGCTATCATTAAAGTTTGGTATCTACATTCTTTAAAAGAACTAAGCGGAAAGAAACTGTATGTTATTAAAACATAGAATAGAATGAAGTTATGTGCCTACTAAACAGTCTTCGTATATAATTGGTCAATTACTAACACATCAACGTGCGGATTTATTTAACGAAAAAACTTTATAAAAACGTTTTCTAAGCTATACCTACCATATAACGTGACATGAATAAGTACCTACACACTTAGTAAAACTTAGATGTTTGATTTTTAAATGGTTTAGGCATACTCACACTACTGCTTAGCAATTACAATGGAGAATGTTACTAGGTATTCCAAATCGCTTAAAATTTTGTCTCAGTAAAGCCTGTATGCATACAAATACACTAGTTTTTGTTGTAATCAAAAATACCCAGTAGTTTTGATTTTATAGGCATTCAAAGTTTCGAAAAATATCGAGTCCCGCTAACAGTCACGTGACCGCTTGTGACGTCTTACCACAACGCGCCAGCGGTGGCGCATATAGCTGGCACAGTATTTTATTTTATTTTTTTATTTATTTAACATTTAATGTATATTTTTTTGTGTTTTCGGTCGCGTATTAGTAAATATAAATATTATTCGTTATTATACGTTAATAGTAAATATTATTCTATTAATAAATTGGGTATAGGTTTCGAAAAAAGGTAATCGTGTAATCTATCTAAAGTAGATGAATTAATTTGCTGCGCATTATTTATCAAGAAATAGTGATTCTGTTGCCGCCGAAATGTTTGATATGTTCTAAACTGTTTTATCAAAACAAAATATCCAATATATTAAAAATACGAATGGAAGAATGCGAGTCCAATAGTAGAAGTATGTACCTACCTATCATTATTTTTTTTACGTTAAAGACAACAAATCATGTATCATAGTTTTGTAGCTATAGGTAGGTACGTCCTTCTAATATTATAAATGTGAAAGTTTGTGAGTATGGATGTATGAATGTTTGTTACTCTTACACGTAAAAACTACTGCCCCCCCCAAGTCAAGTGGCAAGTGATATTTGCGATAGCGAGTGAATAGAAAAAATATGTATGAAACTGTCAAATTGCAAGCTTGTCAAAAATTTATTCTATTCACTTGCTATGGCAAATATCACTTGCCACTTGACTTGGGGGGGCTGGACGGATTTGGATGAAACTTTGCAGTAGGTTACACATCAGAATGACACATAGGGTACTTTTTACCGCGGGAAAACTTCTCATTCCCACGGAAACCGACTTCTACGCGAACGGAGTCGCGGGCGGCCACTAGTATGTATACAAAGATACCGCTCTTATCAGTAAATTTAAATAAATACATGCATTGATTTAGCACTAACTAGCTTTAGTTAGCAGCTTCGCCCGCGTTTCCCTCGGGAACTGCACATTTTCCCAGGATTAAAAGAAGCCTATGGATTATTTCAGTCTTCGTCCAGATCAGTTCCGTACTTTTTGTGTGAAAGATAACAAACACAAACACAATCTTCTTCTTATTATATTACTAGGAAGTAGGATACCTATACGATCTAGATGTAGGTAGTTGAACGTTACAGATGCACTTTACCTTTACTATTTTATTTTAGTAATTTTATTTATTTTTTATTGCAAATGTAGATGATATGAACTAAACCTCTTTTATTTATTTGTATTTTTACTAACAAATTGTTTAATGGTATTGGTTATGTTCAAGTTAAAAGATTTGGTGATGTATGTATGTATCCTTTGGAACTCTAAAAAACAACTTTTCCGGCGAATTGATAGTTGTATTTTTACATTTAGGCACAATACATGATTTCCTAGTAGTTGGATTAGTCATTTTTAAAAGTATTTAGGTTTAATTGAGACGACAAGTGCGCGCGACCGCGAGCGTACTAAGTGTGCCAGACCGAGCGAGTTGTGGTGTGACGTCACACCGCCACCGGCAGCCCGCGTCGTGCGGTAGCAACTTATTTTACTTATAAATCGGAAACTAATTGACGCATCGAAATAATTCTTTCACCAGTATTTTTTATTTTTGACAGAGAATACGAAGAGATAATAATCAAAATTTGGTAACATTCTCCATTGCAATAAAAGTAATTATTTGCATAAATATACAAGAATAATAGTTACAAGTACAAACAATATTATTATAGCCTACTAAATAATAACTATTCACTTGGTATTTAGAGTTTTTGTGCGTATAAGTAGTCATAGTAAAATGACGCAGCATTTAAGACACTTACTTCCGCAAATTAAGTCATCCGGCTCATACTTCTCGTACATAAGGATACATTAAACCCAAAAATGTAATTATAATTCAGCGGAGTATGTTTTTTAACGATCACACAAATTTGTCAGTCGGACACTTTAATTAATACTTTAAATACTCAACGATCAATAAGATAAACAAGGATTGCGCGGGCGACGCTGCGAGGTGACTGGTTTTTATTGAATTTGAGTAAGCCGATGAATTATTTATTGGATGCGTGGCTATATTATTGAACAATGGCAGGGGATCGTATCAACAACAGATGTATGGGACAGGCTGGTGATTTATGGGCGGTGCGAGATGACTCCGTTTATATCCTTCACATTATAACAAGCATAATCATTGTAATTGCACACAACTTGAGATAAACACTATAATGGAGTTGAATAATGCATTCCATAAATTCAATATTGAAGTCATCCCGTAATTCTTTTGTGATTAATTTTTAAATGAAGACATCGACGAAATTATTTGCGTATCATATTTTATTACGAAAAATCTTAATAAATAATTTAATTTATTCTTTAACTAAGTATTTGGAGTAAAACTTAGATTATAATAATATGGCTTTAACTTATCTCACATTTCATCACATTGCAGAGTAAGCAAACGCTTTCAGTATTTTAATGTAAATCACTTAGACTTCTTTTTAATGAGTATCTTCAGAGTTTATCTTCCGTATCCTGAAACAAATAAAAAAATATCATGAAAAGTTCCTGCATTCGTTGATGTCATTTGTATGGGCAATATTACAATTAAATTAAATCAGCTGCGCATTATATAACATAAAAAAGTATAATATATTTCACCAATTCCCCTCATAAAGACTACGGGAAGATTAGTTAGGTATCGTAACCCAATCGCAGCCCCGTTTCTCTTAAGAAGAAGAAGAAAAAAAGAAGAAGTACTAGGGTCACGGGGTACTACTAAGATTGCGTATTATTGTGACACTAGTGGCCGCTCGCGACTCCGTTCGCGTAGATGTCGGTTTCCCGTGGGAATGCGAATTTTTCCCGCGGTAAAAAGTTCCCTTAATTCTTTCATACATATATTTTTGGTTTCTAGAACCGTTTTCGCAGCGCACGCAACGAAAGCCCTCAAGGATGAACAATTTTCCCCGTTTTTTTCACATTTTCCATTATTTCTTTGCTCTTAATAGTTGCAGCGTGATGTTTTATAGCCTAAAGCCTGCCTTGATAAATGGTCTATCCAACACAAAAATAATTTTTAAATTCGAACCAGTAGTTCCAGAGATTAGCGCGTTCAAACAAACAAACAAACTCTTCAGCTTTATAATATTAGTATAGATAAAAATTCATTATTGTTGCTAAAACATAAAAAAAGTCCTTAAGTATGTTTTATAATTATAATGACGTCCATTATATTTTAATATGTGGTCTGCTGACTTTTTTATTGATCTACTTAATAAACATATTTTCGCTGAAGTATTGTAATAAATTATAGTAGCTGTAGATTTTATTGCTCTATTTCAAACACATCGGGCAGCACAAGCCTTACTGCAGTTTATGTACATTTGGGCTTTAGATTGTTTATAATCGGTTTAGTAGTTTCAGAGGTTACCTAAAAAAATAAAATTACCTATTTATAATATTATAAATGGATTGAGAGAGAAAAATAATGAATACCTGATTTAATATGATGTGCTCCTGAATGTGCAGATGCTGAGCTGCTAGCGTAAGCGCTACTGTGCGCGTAGGACTTTGCGCTTGCAACGGCACTAGCACTCGCAGTGGCACTAGCTGATCCAGCCGCACCGTGGGCACCATCTCCACCACATCCGCTGTTGCATCCAGAGGGCTTGCCATCAACGTCACCACCCTTAGCACCGTACGAGCCAGAACCCGCGCCAGCCGCAGCACCAGCCAAAGCCCCAGATTGGGCACCATACGAACCAGGGTTATGGTTGGTTTGGGCACCAGAATTAGCGCCATACGAAGAACTTGGGTTGGCGTGGGCACCAGAATTAGCACCATACGAAGAACTAGGGTTGTTGGCGTGGGACCCAGAGTTCGCACCATACGAAGAACTAGGGTTGTTGTCTTGGGAGCCAGAATTAGCACCATACGAGGAACTAGGATTGTTGACGAGGGCACCAGAAGCACCATACGAAGAACTAGGCTTATCGCTGGCGTTAGGTTGTGCTAACTGTTTACCGCTTGGTCCTACTCCTGGCAACTTCCCATCATCATAAGGTTTGAGAAGACCAGGGGGACCCCCAAAACCTCCTGTGTAAATAGCGTCGGCGTGAGCTGTGGCAGAAGCTGCACTGTTTGATCCTGTGTTACAATTTCCGGAAGTACACGCGGGTTTGGAAATGGGTATTACACCTGAAGGTATAGTAGAAGGATTATATCCAGGTTTTGTCGATTCACAATTTCCAGAAGTGCACGGAGCGCTGATGCCAGTCGGTTGGTTATTGGATGCACCGGCGTTACAATTTCCTGAAGCACATAAACCCGGACTAGTGGGTTTATATTGACCAGATGGTGCTGTTGGTCTTACATAACTTGGCACCGAACCACCTGAAGGTCCTGTGGGACTCTGATTGAAATTTCCCGTTCCTGTTGGCTTTTGGACGTCACTTGTTGGGTTATAACCAGGTGCGGGAGGGCCAGAAGATCCTTGATCACAATTACCTAAGAAACAAGGAATTTGGTTGGGCGATGATGGTTTGTAGTTGCCAGAAAACACATCTGAACCTTGGTTATTACAATTTCCAGATGTGCATGGAATTTCTTGTGTTGTCGGGGAATAGCTGCCAGTAGGATGATTTGCGGGGCCAGTAGGACTTTGATTACAATTGCCTAGGAAGCAAGGTATTTTGTTGGGTTTATAGCCGCCCGAAGGAAAGGCAGGTTGTGCCGATGGATACGTTTCAGGGCCTGTAGTTCCCAATCCAGGGTGGTAGCTACCCGTTGGACCAGTATGCTGCCCAGTTGGATAATTCGCAGGTCCAGAAGGTTGATAGCTTCCTAATGGAGCACTTGGTTGCCCTGTTGGATAAGCTGCTGGTGCTGAAGGTTTGTAACTACCCGATGGAGCACTTGGTTGCCCCGTTGGATAAGCTGCAGGTGCTGAAGGTTTATAACTACCCGATGGAGCACTTGGTTGTCCTGTTGGATAAGTTACAGGTGCTGTAGGTTTATAACCACCCAATGGAGCACTTGGTTGCACTGTAGGATAATAAGCTGGTCCTGAAGGTATTGAAGGTATATTAGTAGCTGGAGGACCGCTCGGTTGTGCTGTCGGATAAGTAGGCGAGGACCCTTGGTTGCAGTTTCCTAAGAAGCACGGTGTTGAACTCGGTCCAGTTGGCTGATAACTGCCACTAGGGCTGCCTGTTGGATAGCTCGCTGGTCTCGCAGGGCTAGGAAAACCAGTAGGTTTGTTTTCTGAAGGTTGTACAATGGGGCCAGGCTGAGAAGGTTGATTACAATTACCGCTTGTGCAACTTGTAGGACTTCCAGGTTTATAATTAGAATTGGAAGGCAGACTATAGTCGTTAGGATTTAATATTCCTGGTGGCCCTCCAAAACCACCAGTATAGGGTACGTCTTTTCCACCGGGAGGTTGGTATGGTATATTTGGCACGTTTCCTGGAGAAGGAGCGTGTGAACTGCAGCCTGGCGTTGTACATACTGGAACACCAATTGGTGCACCTGATGGTTTATTCCAATTGCATACACCACCAGGACAAGGAGAACCATGAACCACGGCAGGTGAATAACTTCCAGTTGGTGTGGGATTTGGACTTGCAGGTAAACCATATGGCCCTGTTAGTTGCGTGACAGGTGCGGAACCATATGATGGTCGATTGGGTATTGTTGGTGAGTAGTGTGGTGGGGAAGATCCTTGTGTTCCTTTGACTCCATAATTTCCTTGGGGTGGTGCAGTACCTGGTAATTTATTTTCTCCATTTAGAGGTAAAAATGGTAAATTAGATGGAGCATTGATGGGACCTATATCATTAGGCGTCGATGGCTGACTGTTACTGCAGGATCCACCACTACAAGTCGGCTTGTTATTCAAAACTGGTGCTTCAAGATAGGTCGATGGTTTACTAACTTCACAATCAGGTGTGGTGCATTCAGGTTTTCTCTGTTTGGAGTTTTGCCCGAAATAAATTTTAGAACCATCATCTGAAGGTGAATCTTCATTGCCACAATTACCATAAGTGCAAGTAGAATGCTTGCCATTCGGTGACGAAGATTCATAAACACTCTGGATAGGGACGTTATAGCTTGATGGACGATTTGAAGGAACTAATTTTGGCGTTGTTAAGTGTGATGATGCACTAGCATAACCCGATGAAGCTGTAGGTGCTTGCCCACAATTTCCTTCGGCGCATTCAGTTACGCTGTACCCAGCTGGTTTAGATGCTGGTTTGTCTCCTCCAATGTCATTGGATTCGATAGGAGACGATGATCCGCACTGACCGGACTTGCAGTCATTGCCCTCATTTTTGCAATCGGGGCCTTCGCAAATCGGTGACTTTTCAGCGTTGCAGTCTTTTCCAGAACAGGGTTTCTCAATTTTGTCCTGACCAAAAGATCCAGCTGCGGCACCTGCATACGCCCCAGCACTAGCGCCACTATATGGTGCACTTCCGTAATGTAAGTTCTTATCACCATTGTTTTGACATCCCCCAGCGCAGCCCTGCTTTTGTTGTCCTGGTAACCCGAGTACTGCTTGGCCAGATGGGGCTGAACCGCTGTAACTATATGCGCTGGAGCTTGCACTTGAAGATGCGTAGCTTGATGCTGATGATTTGGAGAAACTGCCCGAGTAGCTTCCCGGTCTAGATGGCGCTGAACTGGGAAAACCTGCTCCCCCATATCCACCGGCTACAGCGCCGGCCTCAGCTGTAAGATAAAGAAAACATTCTTATTTTTCAAAATTCTTATCGAATATAAAAACTACAAACACGAATAAATATCTATTATCAAAATTTTATAACACCATTCCCATACGATTTATTACTTTAGTTAAGGATACGAATTTTAAGTTTTTAGTTAGTGTATATTTAAGAAAACACCTAATCAATTACTGATAAGTTGTAATAACCATTAAAGTTTGTAATCTAGTGTTTGATTGAAATATACTTGCGTAAATAAAACATCGAATACAAATAATGAACAAAATTATAACTTTGCACATATAACTTTAAATTTTCCTTATGTATTTTTATTTCCTACTTTTTTGTACATCGCAAGTGTACTCGTAAATTAACAACAAAAAAAAATTATGTTATTACATTAACTCATATTTATTTTTTAAATTAACTTAGCTATAAACGTTTATAAAAGTTGAAAGTATATAAAAGTTGAAATTAATCGTATACATGAAAAATGATAACTAACCTTTAGCAACTGCCCCTCCTTTCGCGCCATATCCGTAAGGGGTTGCACTCACTGTACTCACAATAGCTAACAATAAAGCACAAGTCACCTCCATCGTGTTCTTCCTACTGACTTTGTTTCTGTTTAACACAGCCTTTATAAAGCAATACACAAATAGGTTTGTAATGCAGCAAAAAACCTGTTGGCGTTTACCGCGAATCTAACGAAGGCAGCTTTGCGTAGGACGCGCGTTGTTACCCGTTGAGCACCAACGTGAACTTGGACCGCATAATAATCGTAATCAGTTAGGTATATCCGAAATTGTGTTCACGCATATTAAGTTTCATATTCTTAAAGACGAGCTCGGGGAAATACGATTTAGCGGTTTGTTTACCTCCGGGACGCTTTTTATTAGCGAAGTGCGCTTTGATTACTAATTGTATATGCGTAAAGACCTGGGGTTTTTGGCTAGTGGTGAATGTTAAATATATTACTAAAAATCTACTAGCTTCAGTTAGACTGGTAAACTCCCAGTTTATAAATAGCATAACTGCTAAGATTTCCAAGTACCTGTTGCCTATCATGTCATTGAGCCGAGTTCTGAATTAGCACCCGTATGCAATATGTATATTAACATCAATAAGTTTTCGTTCAGTTAATCTTTTTTTTAAATACCCGCCAACTCAGGTTTCTTACAAAAAAGCCATTTGCATATTCGTGCATCAGCTGACATAAACAAAAGCTGCTTACATCACCTTTCTCACCGCCCTTGAGGTGGTTATTTTCGTTTGTATCGACAATGAATTGCAAATAAATGACACAATAACACGTGAATCCATAAACTGTTCTGAGATGCGTATATAATGGGATACATATTAATGGGAATACCGTATCTTTACCATCAGAACGTGACAGCTAGTTGGTTGTATGTCATCGTGAGACCGCAAGCGTGCATCGTTGCCTCCAGCTAGGTATATGTATCCGGGTATGGTCTTGCATATTTACCACGAATTTATACATTCCATACTATATTAGATCTGCCCTTGAAGCATAATAGAAATACCAAAGCTGATCATTATGGCTCAATTTATATCGTCTAAGGAAAGTAATTAGCCACTGTATTTTTTTCCATATGTAATAAGTTAATTACTTACCGTATGTATATCTTCCGAGTATATGATTTAAACTTTTAAGATGTCATAAGTAATAATTAAAAATAGTATAACGGGGTATTTTAATATTTTTGGTCCAAATAAAGGAATTAATTAAAATGACCGCAGTGGTTTAAAATATATGATCAATTTAAGTCTTCGGACAATAGGTTTATGGTGTAAAGGCGGCTTTATAAACATTCATAATATAATTTACTGCCTACCCAACTAGAAATGTAAGTTCATGGCGAGCTGTAAGGTTATTAACTCTGAGTAAACTCCGAAGAACTCAACAAGGATGTGTTATATCGAAGACAAAGTAATATCAATGGCGTCATCCATTTTGAATACCTTTTGCTTAACAGTGCTTATGTAAATGGAAGTAAAATGCTAAATTGTCAGTTTAGACTATTGACATTTATCATTTAGAACTCTCGGATCTTATTACAATTCAATAACCGTGCGCGTTGATAAATATTTGAGTTTTATAATAGCTAACAAAAAATATTAAAAGACAAATAAAGTTTTTAATAAAACTACTTACTAATATGTAAAAGGTATGTCGATTAAAAAACCTACTACTACGGATCGTAATAATGGAAAAAATGAATACTAATTAGCCCATAAAGTATCGGTTTATTGTTAAAATACTGACAATCCCGCTGACTGATTTTACACTTAAATTAAATTTTACGTCACTAAGTACTACGAAAAATTATTCAATTTCATGTATTGCTTTTCGACTCTCTGCAAACATTAAACACTTTTCAACTTCACAACTTTAATTGAAAATGATTTGTACTCTGATAAAAAGGCACATTATGAGGTAAAAATGCGACAAGCTGCCATTTTGTGTAAAGATTTGTGTGCGAGGTTGAAAAGCGTTTCGTTACGGGTAAGGTTTGTTTATTGCTGTTGCGTTTTGTTGTAAGGTGATTATATGAATTCGTCAGGTTCCCTCGGAGCGTCGAGGTCCCGATAGTGAACCACCGGGCGGAAGTCCGCGCCGCCGCCCCTTTGAACATACACACGCCTACATTAGTCACTGACGAACCTAAACTGCTACCAAACAGTCTCAAACTACTTTACGCCAAAGCCAATAAAGCAATGAGGGGTAAGGAGCATTTCAAGTTTTGAAACTGATTTGTTCTACCGACGCTCATAAAAAAGTGCTTCAACACGCCAATCTGCTACCTACTATTCTACTTGCATAGCCACACAATCCAAACAAATCTCTAAAACGTGCTATTTACGTAAAAAATGTAGCGTATTTGAATAATCTCAGCTTCCCGGCGACACAACATTTAGGTGGACACTGTTACGACACATAATGGTAATAAATTAACACGTCACATGTAAGATTTTAACTGATAGTTTATTGTAACATTCATACAAATATGTTAAGAAAGAAAGAACAATACACAGCTTCACAAGGCAAGTTGGATTTAAAATGATAAGTTACAATAAATGATGTAGATGTAAATGAAACAGATGTAGTTATAGCAAGAGGAAACTTTGTCTGAATACACTTTCGTAATTCAAAAACTATGTGTCTGTACATTGCTAACGCCTGAGTGTACACAATCACTTTTATGGCAAATCCATTTATATTATAATGTACGATTTATTACATGGTCTTGGCATAAAACACAGATTTATTGGTACTAAAACACATTCAAATGATACTTAAAATTACAGCAAGTTTATTTGAAACAGTAACCAAGTCTAAGTCAAAATAATTGTTTTAAATTTTGTCTCTTCTGTTTTTACATAACAATAATCATTTAAGTAGAAATATAACTACTTACAAACTGTGGGTACATCAAAATTACGTCAGGGTAGGCATTTACAGATTATACTAATTTTGTCATGGTAAAAAACAATAGTTTTTGTATAACACGCTATACAAGATTTAACATAAAGTATCAATATTTTCTACAAAAAGTATTATTCTGTACGGTGTATGTGTAAAAAACATTTAGCCTTATTGTCTATGGAATAAAGGTTAGAATATGTCACCACTCTCCGGGAAGTCAAGATCGTTGTATGCAATAATAGGGCGTGACCGGTCCACATTCTCCCTGTAAATTATTCCTTTTGTCTCAAAACTGCGACCTTACAAAACATGTTCATAACCCAAGCATAATTATGTTATAAGCAGGAAAAATATTAAGCGAAGGAAAAATAATATAATATATACATAGACGAATTATGAAGAAGTATTGTTTTTTTGTTATGATTCTTCGTATTTAATTTCTCAGTTGAGTCACTCGAAATGAGTATCCGGTAGTGAATAGGAAATGTTAAGGTCAAGCAGGTAATATGTAACATATGAATGATACATTAAAGTATTTTGATCATTATTATGATAATTTTATTTTTACTTGCTTCATACTTTCAATCATTCTGAATTTACTGTTTAGAAAGCAAGCAATGAGTTTGGAATACAATGTTTTCTTCTTAACTTCTTATGGATGAGTTAATTGCATTATAAAAATTAAGATATAGCACCACCCCCTTAGAACAAAAAAAACATGCAAACTCAAAATGCATAAAAATAGAAATATATCTTCAAGCTAATTTAACCTCTTTTATCAAGGATCTTTGCATCGGTTTTTTTTAAATAGTTCTTAATTGCATAGCAAGATCTTAAATAATTATTAGGTAACTGAGTTTGGCATGCACAAGCACTTAGTCAAAAAGTTTGAGGCACATTAGTAACAATCATGTTACTGGTAACTTATTCTTTGTGAGCGTCGTTAAATATTAAAAGATAAAATTAATGATATAAAGATGCGCAAGAAAAACTCGAAATTAGTACTGTAAACGTGGATAAATAAGTCCATAGACTATTTATTAGTAAAATTATTTTTTTGATTTTTCTTAATTCAGAGGTACTTTATCAACATTATTTATATAAAGAATTCATATATTACCAAAGAACCTTACTTTTGCCAAGAATTCTAACGATATCAAGTTATTAATTGCATTACAAATATATTAAAGAGTATCGCAATTACCTTTAGTTAGTCATCAAACTTTTAGACCTATTAATCTCAAAATGTCAAAACTTCCTAACAGTTGTATTTACCTGGGTCGTGAGAACCGCGGGTGCCTGGGGGCGTAGGGGGCGGGAGGGGGCGCCCAGCCGCCCCAGCCCCAGCTGCGGGCCGCGGGGGGCGCGCCACCGCCGTACCTGCACAATATACACAGGGTTAACTAACAACCTACCTTTAAACGAAAAACATCCTACTAATATTATAAACGTGAAAGTTTGTAAGTATGTATGGATGTTTGTTACTGTTTCACGTAAAAACTACTGGACGGATTTGGGTGAAACTTCACTGTAATATAGTTTATACAACAGAGTAACACATAGGTAAAACGTAAAACTTCTTATTTCCACGGGAAACCGACTTCCACGCGAACGGAGTCGTGGGCGGCCACCAGTATATGATAGACTAGCTTTTACCCGCGCGGCTTCGCACGCCTTAAATTTGGAGTAAAACTGCTTTACCTGTACTATGTTATTATACATATAAACCTCTCTCTTGAATCACTCTATCTATTAAAAAAAACCGCTTCAAAATCCGTTGCGTAGTTTTAAAGATTTAAGCATACAAAGGGACATAGGGACATAGGGACAGAAAAAGCGACTTTGTTTTATACTATGTAGTGATGTGTGTTCAAGCAGAATGATCAAAGGATTTTAGTTTTCTCGAATAACACATAAGGTTTTAACACTAAGAATTTGTTGAGAGCAAATAAAGCGAATACCGAACACAACATTACAATCGCACCTCTTTTTTGTTATAGTATCCGATCTACGGTAACGGAGTTAACAGTATACACATGCATTGTTAAAATATATTTTTGTTTGCAATTAGGAGGTTAAGTTTCAAATATAATAATCTTGGTACAAATATTTTATCTCATGTTTTACAGACTATAAAAAACGTCTGCATTTTTTTATTATACAACATTTACCTTATTCATAAATACCTAATTGATAAGAGCCATCGTTAGTTTAACATTCCTTTTAATTGCATTTATTATTAGTATACCTATTAAATAATGACTAGCATTGACGCAATATGATTTTTTAACACAACATCGTTCAGAAACTGATCTGATTTTATATACTTAAGAATGTGCCTTCCACTAAAAGAAATATAAGTGGATAAGAACCGAGCAGAAATCATCTTACAAAATATGGAAAACCATTTGTCTATTTTATACAGCTATACGTCAATGGAAACACCTATACCTACCTCTAAACCCAGCTAATAAAACAAATCAACTTTATACAGATTTGTAATAAAAACTAACAAACATCTGCATGCAATTATTTAATTAAAGACAGTAAAATTAGTTTTATTAAGGAAATGTTTTAAGTATTATTTTTATAGGGCTTTAGATACAAGATGATGTACAATAACATCATAGGCGGTGTAGCTACATCTATACATATAATAAAGCTGAAGAGGATGGAAAGTCTGTACATAAAAGATATTCGAAAAAAAAATTATTGGGGATATTTAAAATTGATAACAGAACACGTTCCAATAGTTTTTAGAATTTTTGTCTGTTTATCTGTTTGTCTGTTTATCTGTTTATTTGGCTGAGCATCACGCGAAAACGGCTGGACGGATTTTGATGAAACTTTTACTATTATGTAGAGAAAATTATGGACCAGGTTATAGGATAAAAAAAACAAAATGCATACGTAATGCAAACGCACGTGAATTTCATAGGGGTGCGTGGTAGTATTATGTGCAAACTACACTGAAACCGAGATTTGAAAAAGTACCAACATAATTATAATATTAATCTATCTAATATCTTATCTAATCTAATAATAATATAAATTCTATAATTTTCTAAGATAAATAATGATAATACACACAAACATCCAAAAAACCATAAAAATATTACGAAAAATGAAAGGAATAAAACATGTGCATTCCTTCCGTCCTTCTTGCTTCCATCTTGCTTCATCTCCATCCATTGCGCATGCGTAGACATTTTTTTTTAAATTAAATTAAGGCATTGACATCTGGGTCATCAGCCTAAACATGTTTCTCATTTCTTATTCTTTCTTTATTTTCTTGTACATTTTCATATTGAACAGTGTTGGATAGGAGATTTTCCTATCTATAATCCACCCACAGTAACACGATAGTAATGAAACTGCAGATTGTTGTGACTTCTTGGAAAGCAGCCCGGCAAGTGGCTATGCTTTTTATTGAATTCTTCAATCACTGTACACTTTCACAGGTGTTGGCTACTCATTACACTATCACTAATGTGAATCAAACCCCGAAATATACATAAATTTAAAATTTAACAACAAGCACGACATCACTTGACGAACTCCCGCCAAAAAGCCCCGTGCGTAGACAAAGTTATTTCGTTATAGTCTAAACCAACATACCTACCTATTTTGATTTTTAAAATAATTATCGTGACGAATCTTTTAGATATGGAACGTAATTTTGAACTTAAGACAAGGCTGTATGGTACCTTGCCTGTTCAGTATAGCTTGGCATGAAAGTGCAGATATTAAATAAAGTGAAACTAATTTTTTTCTTCATATCGCAATGCCACCGCAGCAAGTGTCAAACGTCATTCAAACTGCCATAATAAGAAAAGTTTTCGAAAGTAGGTATTTATTGTTTTCCGATAAAATATTCGTTGTTTGGTAAAATTCGCAGCCAATATGTGTCAACACTTTTTGGCCAAGCTGTACCAATACGATAAAAAAAGACTATGGCTGTATATAAATTAATTCATTTGCCTTAATAAAGACAAATTTATATAAAAATATACGTCTGGCGGGAAATTCCTAGCACTTTTTTCAAATATTTTTTTGTCGCGTAGAAGGTTTAACATTAACACTTGACAGCTATGTGGTACCTATTGTATTTTAGTGTGTAAGGTGCCACAATTACTTGAATAGACTTATTTTCTTCTTCTAAGTTGGCGAAACGAAGTTCGCGGGCACCAGCTAGTCCTCCATAAATATGCAGTAGCAGCTGATCCTTGTATCTTTTTAAAAAATAAAGCCCTATGTACACAAAATGCATACGGTGCGTAGCGCGTTAACCCATCACTTGCTACTTTGCACTTGTCGCTGTAACCGATTACATTGTGCAGCAACAAGCCCCACGTCCTACAGTTCACTAAGACCTACAATTCACATAAACCTGCAAGATCAATGACAGTATTGTGCAGGTTCAACTTCCACGCTGTACTTATCGCTAGTTTCTACAACACAAATTGTTCCGTATAGTACGAGTAGGTAGGCACTGATTCATATCGCGCGTTACTTCTGCCTACCAATCTGCCACCGACGATCCATATACAGTGGCGCCCTCTGGTGCCACCACCCCTTCAACTTTCGCAACTAAAACTATTTGATGCGTTATCGCGACGCTCCGGCAAAAATTCAAAAATATTTGAAGATCAAGCTTTAAATAACATCTGTGGTGGCCAAGTGGGCTTAGCAACGATACCAGCCAAGGAATACAGTCTTCGGAGGGCCCTCCAGCACCAGCAGACGATAATACGAGGTGAGTCGGTGGTGGTGGAGTAGCCAGTTTTATTCTTATAGCAAACACAAATCTCTATATGCAATACATACGGTGCGTGGTGCGGCGCGTGGTGCGCGGCGGGCTGCCTGGCGGGAGGCTCGGGTTGCTGCGGTCGGCGCACATCGCGAACATACGCGTTGAAGTAGCACACTTCGCGACGCACCTCGTCCACCTGTAGGCGTATTGGTAAGTAAACAAAGTGTTGTTGCGTACATCACTATCATGACATCTCCACAAGCGAGATTATTCCGACAACGTTTCGCCGCGAGTCTGCGACCAAGCGTTGAGCTATATTTTGTTGTTAAATGGATTCAACTTAGTGGCAGAGAAGAGCAAGAGCCCTGCGGAGGCGCCACCAATATCTCGCGGCGATACGATGACGCGGTAATATCACCGTGTGGAGACACGCTCACAGAAAATTAATAGAAATACGTGGCACGCCGATAATATCGCTGCTATTCACTCGCTCGTGGAGATGGCTTCTAACGAAAAAGTACGTTAACAATATGAAGATACGATAACTTGAAAAATAAAAATTGAAGCAGTGACTAGGTACGAATTAATTCATATCGATTTTCCGTTAATACTTTTCACTTTAGGGACGATGACATTACGAATGTCGTTTTCTTAGTTTGAAGTTTAATTCTAGATTTATGGACAAAGAGAAAAAATATAAAAAAAAAATAACGCAAATCAGTTAAGTTTAATAATAATTCTGAGGAAATTTAAAGTATTACAACTTTACCTTTTCAGCATGTTTATTGAAAATGTGCTTCCGTATGAAGTCTGGCCCCTTGAACTTCTTGCCACTGAGTGGACACAGCCACTTGTCTTTAGACAACTCCTGCGTGTTTGCCTGAACGAATTTCTCTACTTCTTCTTCAGGATCCTAACAAAGAAAAATGAAACATCAAATAAAATATGAAGATCATAGTCAAGTCTAAAAACTTCTGATAATATTTATATTGCTGTACCTTGATGCCAAGTTTTTGAAGTTCTTCATCGCTAAGGGGCTTCACGTCTTGTAGGAATGCAGACATCTTGCCTTCGAATGTTTTAATGTAATCTTGGATCTCTTGCTGTGATGGCTACAAATTAATCATTTACATTAGAGGTTACAATTAAATTAAAAGCTTTGCAGTTGTTTTTCATTATCATTATTTTACCTTATTGTTCGGAGGTCCAGAACGCGCGTGCATAATACCGCATCTATTCGGCATCTCATCTTCATACGGGTATTCACAATGGTTGTAATAATCCACAGAATGCACGATTCTTAGATACAGCACCAAGCGATCCAGCACCCTCATTAACTCAGGGTCTACTTGATCCTGAGTGCTGGAGTCGTTGGCTGCGTCAAGCCCGAGCAGTTCCTCTTCTTCCGTGGAAGCCTCTTCAATGAGATGTTCAGTTATCTTGTGGAGAACTGGGTTTTTGGAGTTCAGGCTAAAGTTCTGTAACAAAAACAACCATTATATAAAATGTGCACTTTCTTTTGTTTAATGTTACGTGGACTAACAAAAAATACTTACATCGCCAGTCTGCCCCGGCTCCCCGTTGGTTTCATTATTTTCAGTGCCCCACAGCTTGGTGCGGGTGTCAAGTAGATGTGCGATCCTCGCGGCCAGTCTCGCGTCGGCCCTCATCACGCCCTTTTCCAAAGTGATCCCAGATACAGCGCGAATTCGACGCTGCAAGTCGCGGTTCACGATTGCGCCTAGTTCACACTCGCGGAGCTGGACAGAATATGTTCATTAGGTTAGTAATGGTATCGCAAAGACAAACCGTTACTAAACAAAACAAAGTATTGAGTTGTTAATGCGATCTATCAAAAATATACGTAAACGTCGAGAATAAACTATAAGAAAGATTGTTTTTTTTTAGTAACAGTTTCATTTTAAAGGTACGTTATGTGTAAAAAGTATTTTTTAACAAGGTTAAGCAAATAAAAAAAAATGTTTATTAGATAGCTTTCGTATAATAAGATGCGAAATTAATTTACTACTGGTAAACTGGTGGTAACTGCTTTGGTTATACCGTCCTGCCCAAGTTACCCGCTATAAATTTTAATGTGTCAAAATTATAATTATTAAGTGTGTGTAAATTAACCGGATCTTCTATTAATGATCTGGCATTTTGATAAGGCAGTATGACGTCCTAGAATTTCTTTTACACTTTCCAAGTACCAACTAAACTTCATATACAATCTTTCACGTAAACAACTCTACAACCCAGGTCATTGACCCCAGCTCACCCGTATGTTATTAAGGTTCCAGCAGATGTCTTTAATGTTGACCTCCCGTCGGAAGGTGACCCAGCCGCGGCGGAACCAGCGCCGCTCCGGCAGCGGGTCCGCCAGCGCCACGCGGAGGAACCCGCCGTAGCGCTTGCACATCTGGTCAATGGAGATCAATGAGTTTAGGTGAAACTTGAAATTGAACAACCAATGAACATTTGAATATATAATGCTTCACAGCACCAAGCTAAACTTGGAGGAAGGCTAGCTAAGTTTGAAAGAGCTAACTTTAAAATAAAGACTTTAGTCGGCAAATAAACACATTGAATGCTTAAAAAAAGTATTAAGTATGTTACGTAAACATATAGAAGGGAATATTTCTATTTCAATTAAGTTTCTGTTTGATATTACTTAAAAAATCGCTTCATGGCAAGTTTCGTATTGCGACAGTCTTAAACATTTTAATATTGACTTACAGCTTCCACCTCCGCCTTTGTGATGGTAGGTGCGAGATTCCTCAAAAATATCGACGTAGTCTTGTGCAGTGCTCTCAGTTCTTTCTTTTCCACCACTTCGACTGCTGCTTCAGATTTCTCTGTCTCTTCTTCTTTATCTACTGGTATTGGTTCGTCTACTTTTTCAACACTTGGCGATTTTTCCTT
Organism: Emmelina monodactyla; assembly: GCA_916618145.1. Taxonomy (NCBI): domain Eukaryota; kingdom Metazoa; phylum Arthropoda; class Insecta; order Lepidoptera; family Pterophoridae; genus Emmelina; species Emmelina monodactyla. Next base: position 6,654,507 of record OU745303.1, read on the forward strand.
TTCCTTGGGGGAGGAAGCCTTGTCTGGAGTTTTAGACTTTGATTTTGACTTGGATTTATGCCGAGAAGTGGTCTCACCCTCGTCTTCAGAGCTGGATGATGACGAGCTCGAAGATGATGAGCTAGAAGATGAACCTGGGGGTGCTGCGAGAAAAAATATATATTTAAAAAAATATTTTTTTTTTTTAATTAAAATTATTATAAATATTGTTTTGTTCTTACGTGGTTCCTTTTCAGGTGGCGCAGTTTCAGGCTCAACAGTAGCGTTAAACTGTGAGAACATTTTTGCTTGTTCTTGCAGCTGTCGCAATTGGGGATCTATCTCCATGGTCAATGGTGTCGTAGGTTTGGGAGATTCTGCTTTTTTCTCCTACAAAAATAAATATATATATTGTTAGATACACACAATACACTACTGCTAAAGCAATTTTTTTGGGATGCATGTATATTTTTACCTTCTCATTGCTTTTCTCTGAATCGTCTTTCTCCTCTTTAATTTTCACATCATCGTCTTCAATAATGACTGGTTTGTCGGCGTCTTTATCTGTAAAATATTGTTATTTAACGAAATATGCATGATTTTTCATGACTCCTGGAGTTGGTGACTACAACTAACCTCCTTTATCTTTATCATTACTAGTTTCTGAAGGCTGTTCATCCAGAGCCTTCATATCTTCTTCAGTACCGCCCTCGAGTTTTATTACAACCGTATCCAAAAGGCGCACCAGTTTTTCCGACTTGTCAACGTCTACAGTCACTTTGTCGAGATCACCACTTTCGAGTAACTCGATGAATACGTTTAGTCGATTCTAAAAAGGATTTGTGTCTATTTAAATAATTAAAGTATTTTCTAAAATATAAAGCTGTAATTTTGCCAAATATAATAATTTTAACTTTAAAAAGATTGTATCTTTTACATCTATGTTATTTTACTATCCCTCAACTAAGAATATTTTCCTTTCTTGTAAATAAAACGTGCTTCTTATTAAATGTTTTAGAGATAGCGTATAATCATTTAGAAATCTAGATAAATGATCATGAGCATGTAAGTGTTTTTATAAAATATTATTGATTTTACCTTCAATGCAGCCAGCTGTTCTTCCTTTCTTTTAACTGACTCTTCAGGATGATACTTAATCTTGAACCTAAAGTAAAAGAAACTTCAGCTAGGATCAAATCTTACCAAGAAGTTAAAACATCACTGTTGCTACACAACTAATGATGACAGTAAAATGGTTAGTTTCAACATAATAACACAACAACAAATGATGACAACATACACATAAGAAAACTTTGTGATATTATGTTCAAATTCGTCCATAATAACAGGTATTTCCTTAGGAAATGTAACCTGACCATTCCGTCTGAAGTGATACAACTAAAAATTTATAAAAATCTGTTGTATATCTCACCTGCTCCACGTTTTGTGGAAGTTTAAAGCCCTACCCCTAACAAGATCGAAACCTGTAGCATTGCGCGCTACTGGTCAACGCGAAAATAGCTAGCTACACACATTTTATTGACAATATATCGTGAAAATGGTTTTCAATGATGTCCAGCAAATCCATGTGTTTACACTGTAGACTGTAGGGAAAAAAGGTCATTGTTAACATTTGCATATTTAAAAGATTCTCAGCACATAAATCAAAAGCTGAATAAATAATTTAACCCAGAAAGTTATATGGAATCAAGAAAGTGCTTAGAATCTTTTAATTATTAGCAAATTACACAAAATCATTAAAATCTTCACTGAAGGTGAAATAGATTTTTTAATATGCATCTTTCAAAGACTTGACAAGTTTTAAGTAAAAGACCAATCAAAACTATATCTTACCATTCTTCATCCTTGTGTGCAACAAAGAATTCATTGAGTTGCTGTCTTCTGAATTCCAGTTTATATTCATTGTACTTGAGAATGGCATCATCTACTGTGATGGAGTCATCTTGAGCTGCTAAGAAAGCTTTGAAAGACATCATAGTTGGAGGCCCATCAGTAGCACCCACAGGAAGCACTGCATCTCTACAAAGAGCCAATTAAAATTCTGATATAAATAAAGTGCTGTTGAACTAAAAAATATCTTTCCATGTTGTTGGTAAGTTTTCTATTTCCTAATAAATAGGTATACCATAAGATATACCTTGCTGGAACCGGAGGCATAGGTTGATAGCCTTGATGAGCAGGATGGGGTCCAAAGGGGTCATGAGCCCAGCCATATGACCCATAACTGTCCATGGGCATCCCTCCATATCTGCGGTCATCCATACCCCAGTCAGGACGACCCCTCTTACTTGGAGGTCCCTCACCCCGAACTGGTGAGTAGCCCCGACTTGCAGTGGCCCCTCCACGGTAGTCTCTATAGTCAGGGCCAGAGCGGCCTCCACGAGATCTAGTAGTAAGTACACCATTATATTCAAGACTTTTTCTACAATTATTTATTTCAATGTACATTGAATATCATACTTACCTTATCTGTTTACTAAGAAAATAATCATCAGCAGAGATGAATGCTGATTATATAATTGCAAACAGATAAAACAAAAAATGTACCTCACAACTAATGTTACAGCAACGCGTTTTTGGGGTTTAAAAGCTTGGGATGAGATTTTGGGATGTTCAGGTTTATGTTGGGATCTGGAAGGGATTATTTTGTTAGGCGTGAAGTAAAGCGGATAGGCAGCCCCCTATAAGACACTTTAGGGTTATTCGAGTGTTTACCTGTCAGACCATTCTTCTCGGCCTCTGCTTCTCTCTTCACGACGATCACTGCTTCTATAACTGCTCTCTGCTGCACCTCTTTCGCCACGAAACTTGTCGCGTCTTTTGCGATCGTATTCGTCATCACTATCAGCCATCGTAATTCTTCAGAGATCAATAAACAATCAATCTAAACTATACACCTATTATTAGTACGCTAACAAAGACAATTCCAAAATGGTTTTCCAATGCTAGAAATATTTATTTTCGGTAAAAAACAGACGCAGTCACACACGCACGCACGTCTTCGTTTGGTTGGAGAAAGAAAAAACGAAGAATGAATGAAATGAATGAATGAATGAATGAACTATAAGCAAGCGCACGCACGTCTTGTCTTGTACGGAAAGCAATGAGCGGTTTTCAAAAAAAAAAAAAAGTTCATACAAATTCGCTAGATGGCGTTGAACAAACTAAGTACGCAGGTGTTACCTTTAAAAAACGAAAATTATAGAAAAAAAACAAAGCTATTTTTTCTCTATCAATACCAATGTCGGTTTTGATTTGATTTGAATTTGAATAAAAGGTAAATAAACCTTTTTGTTTGTAGAATTAAACAAAAAAAATCATAATAATAAATATTCAGACTGTCGCGACGATCGCGAATTATGTAAATAGTAATAAAATAAGTAGTTATAAAGAATTATAATTGGCAACACTGGAGGAATAAACGTTTTTTCTTTCCTAACACTCGTTTGTCATTTGGCTCCCCTTTTAAATTCGTTCTAACGGATTCTATAGTAAGAATTAAGTTTTAGTTCAAAGAATCGAGAGGTAGGTGATTCATAGTAATGGCGGATGGCGGAGCAGTGAAATAACCTGAGTGAGTTCTTTCCATTTTATTATAATAACTACGATAGTTTTGTGAGCCTTGCCAAAGTCGGGAGTCTTGTGAGCATATAGAACGAGTAGAGGATCAAATATAGATATAAAACACAAAGTTTGTAAAGTCCAAATGTAAAGGTTTATAGCAAAGCAAAGTTTTCCATTATTGGGTTTGAGCATGGGGATCTATTCTGGTGGCTTGGGCTGGACGTATGGGGTGTAGTGGTGGTCCAGTAGGGATCTTCGGATTCCGCCTCGATGCTCAAACGAGAAGGATGACTCCAACGCGTCAGCGGGTGGTGTCACCTCGGGGAACCACGATGTAGCCACTGCAGGGCCTGTAATTCCGTGGTATCCACCCATAATGAAGGAGGGATTCGTGAGCTGGTACTCCGTGTCATCCTCAGAGATGACCCTCATAAAGTTAAATGTGCTGCTCACTCAAGCGGCGATAAGTATGCTTTATTATCCTCGTTCTGTAGTGTTCGGGAGACTCTTGACGTTGAGGTCGGCGCTCAAGTACCTATCATTTTAGTCTACAATATCATGCGTAATGAATCTTCCCCACAAATTTGGTGGAGATGCTACTCATCTGTTGGTGGCCTTGGAATGTCCATTGCATTGCATATTTTTTTCGTGGGGGTATTTCAGCTCGCTGAATATAGACCGTTAGTAAAGTAAATGTATGTTTTGAATTCAAGGAAGGTCAAAAAGGTACCTACCTATAAAACTCCCACTTGTAAACCTACTTATCTTAAAGAACAATGCAATGCAATGTTAATCATTCCTTATTGGGCGCACCGGTGGATGGAGAACCTTCGTTTGATGATGGGTACCTACTTATGCTGTTTAGTGTAAGCGTTATTTATTGTTTAATTTGTTTTATTTGTTTTTTTTTTATCTATTTTACTATGCGTTGCATGAATGGCGAGAAGCGGTCGGTTGGGTATCGCGAAAACGTGCCCTTGTTTAAATACATATATGAATGCCTTTGTTCGTTTTATTTCTCCTCCTTATTTTCTATTTTTTTCCCTTTTCATAGATATATATATTTTTTTATTATTATCAGAATTGAAGTCGTGCATTTATCAATCAGGTTCAAAAAAAAAAAAAACTGATTGACATGTAATTAAAAAAAAAAAAGCGCTTTACATTTTACGATTGATGCCATAGACAAGGTAATTTATTAACTTAACATTTAATTAGCAAGCTGTTATAATATTTATATATTCGCCTTGAATCATATAAATAAAGTAAACATTATCAACTGAAAAGTTTTCTCATGCAGAATATGTGATGGAATAAATCGAGTGAAAAATATTTCATAGTTATTTCTTGTGTTTCAAAGTTTTCTTCAGTCGTTTCAGGTGATTTCTGCGGTCCTTGATAAAAGGATGGGATTAAAAGTCTAAAAAAAAAAAAACAGAGCGTTACAGACATGTTTTGACCTTTTTATGTTGAGTTGTTGCTTCAGCTAGCACGGTGTGTTTCAGTGGTTAATCAGATTCGACTTCTAAATAGGTTCATAATTTACAAAGATAGTACAAGGACAGTACAAGGATAAAAATAAAATAATTCTAACCAAGTATACAATAGTAAACTATGTTCGTTAGTGACAGGTCAGATATATCGATTATCGATCGATTAAGTGATTGAAAAAACGGCTGACTGAATGATTTCAGCCCTAACCCACGCCACGCCCTGTGCTTGTTCGTGTGCTTGATTTTGTTTCAACTCAACTACATACTTTTAAAACTGATTTGTATTGTGGTACTTGAAATAATAAGATTGGATCAGCACTACAAGAGGTACATTTAGCTGTTTCGCTAACAACTTTTGCGCACTGTTGAAGTTTCTTGTTAAAGTTGTTCCTCCCTCATTGTTAAAGGTGCAGACCCAGAAGGTAAGACAAGCAAATTTATGTTGAAGTAACATGTTGTTACGATAATTGGATACATCCATTCAACATAAAACAATTTAATAACAAGTGTAATGACGATTTCAGGCATCTCACAATGGAGGAAATACTTGGCATCCACCTGCAACAACGCAACATTAAAGTACAAGAAAATGTTGAGAGAGCTCAGAAATGCTTAAGCTCTGAAGAGATACCATATGATAACCTGACAGAAGTTCACATCGCACTTAAATTTACACTAGATCAATTCTCAATAGATCTTAACAATTATATTGAAAAGGTAAAAGAGCCGGACATTTTCCTAGTTAAACAATATTTTAATAATAAAATGATGGCTGAAGAAATCCTATTAAAAATTATTCACTTGATAAATTGTTATAAGGATAATTTAAATCGGAACATGCAAGCTAGATTACCAAAACTTGATATAGGAAAATATGATGGAAATCTACTAAATTGGTACCCTTTCTGGGACAGATTTCATGCAAGTGTTGACTCAAGAAATATCTCGGATGTTGAAAAGTTGTCATACCTCATGAGCTCCCTGGAGGGTTCTGCTTATGAAGCGGTAGAAGGACTAGGGACGACAAACTTAAACTACAACATAGCGGTAGATATTCTAAAAGCAAGATTCGGCCAAAAACACAGAGTTATAGATGCTCACCATGAGGCACTTCACAAACTTCACCGAGCGGAAGCAAAACCTTCCAACTGCCGTCACACACTCAATATAATTGAAAAACATTTGAGAGTCTTAGAAAGTTTGGGTGAAGATATCAATGGAAGCCACTTGCGAGTAGTAATTTTAAATAAATTTCCAGAAAATATCCTCTACCAGACTAGCCTCCTGACAACGGACAATTCTTCTGTAGCAGACATCAGGAAGGCATTAGACACTGTAATTATAGCTCTTGAACGTTCAACCTTAACGTCTACTATCAGCAGTGACCCGGTGATAGCCTCTACTAGCACTGAAACTCTTCATGTCAGAGTGGAAAGGAAAAGGGGGCAATGAAAAAGGAAGCTTCCTGAACCTTTGAAAATCAAAGAAAAGGAATTCAAAAAGAGTCGTTCTACATTGAAAATTTGTGCTTTCTGTAAACTTGATAATCATTACAGTGAAGAATGTCAGAAATACAAGACTTACAAAGCCAGGAAACTACAACTGAGAGACAAGTGGTATTTATGTTTCCGTACTGGACACTTAGCCTCCAAATGCAGAGCCAACATGATATGCTGCCACTGTAACAAGAAACATAACCGAGCATTATGTCGCAAGACGACTACTGCTGAACAACCTAAAGGTACACCTAATAATAAAAAACCAGAAGATGTTTTTTCATTTGTAACTAAAACTCAAAATTTTTTACAGACAGCAATAGCACAGGTCCGGGTAAAGGACCAAGCACTCCCATGTAGACTACTGCTCGACTCTGGCAGCCAAAGGACTTACATGACAGCCAGGTTAGCCAAGAGATTAAATATTCAACCTGATGATGAAGATAATTTAACAATTTATACATTTGGTTCCAATAAGCCTAAAGAAATAAAAAGTCCATCAGCAGAAATAACCTTGATCACGAAACGTCATGTTGATAAGAAAATTCGGGCGAATATTGTGCCTCATATCACTGACAGAATACCAGTTATCAAACTTAAAACTATACATGCAGTAGATATACTAGCTGACGATGGTTCAACCGGCGAAGGTATCGACATTCTCATTGGCAATGATCTTTATTTCTCTTTTATGAGATCTGAAAGATTAAAATTGCATGATCAGGCATATTTAATAGACAGTGATTTCGGTTGGATTGTAACTGGAAATGTAGACATTAATCAGGAAGAGGAAAATGTTATGTCAATCAACACATATTGTCAATGTCATGAAACAACATGCCCTTACTTTACTGAACCAGATTTACCTTTAAGAAACATTGATATGCGATTTTTATGGTCTTTAGAGAGCATTGGTATTCGGGATTCACCAAAAACCACTAGAGAAGAGGAAGTGGTTAAAATGTTCAATGACACAACAATATATGTGGATGGAAGATATGAAGTAAAATGGCCTTGGATACAGTACCCACCCGAGTTACCTACCAACTTTGGTCTAGCTTTTGGAAGATTGAGAAGTCTCTTGGCAAAGTCAAATGAGGAAACATTTAATGAGTATACTACGATATTAAAAGACCAACTGAACCGTGGTATTATAGAAATAATTGAACCTGTTACATCACCTATGTCACAAGGTCATCCTCCTGTTCATTATCTTCCACACCATATAGTAAAACAAAAGGGGAAAGCAGGACGTCTTGTTTATGATGCTTCAGCAAAGGTAAAAAATCAGAAAAGTTTAAACGAATGCCTATATGCCGGACCGTCTATGCTAGAAGATCTGACTGGATTGTTGTTAAAATTCCGTATGCGAAAAATAGGATTGACTGCAGACATTGACAAAGCCTTTCTACAAGTTGGTCTCCAAAAGGAGGATCGTGATGTCACTAGATTCCTATGGGTCAAACAACCTACAAAAGAGCCAACAGAGAATAATCTGATTCATTACAGATTCCGTCGAGTACCCTTTGGTATAATATCAAGTCCATTTTTACTAACTGCCACAATCCGTTACCATATAGCTCGTACAAACAAAGCCTTGCTATCACAAGTAGCTGACAAATGTTATGTTGACAACTTGGTACTATCTGTTGACTCCGAAGAAGAAGCTTTAAAATTGTATCATGAAGTTAAAGACACCCTAGGAGCAATGTCAATGAATATCAGAGATTGGATGTCTAACAATACTTATTTTAAAATGAATATTCCCAAGGATCAACTTGCTAAGCAAACAGAAGTCATGAAGATTCTTGGTATTAATTGGCACATAAAAGAAGACAGCCTACAATTAAATATGGAAAAAATTTCTGATTGTAACAATGTTACTGTGACAAAACGCGACGTTTTACGCACACTAGCACGACTCTATGATCCCTGTGGCTTTGTGTCTCCAGTCATCTTAACAGCAAAACTAATATTCCAAGAACTTTGCATTCTTAAATTGAAATGGGATGAACTGCTACCCGACGACCTACAAAAGAAATGGATTAGTGTTTGTAGTAGGCTTAATACAGTTGCAAATGTAAACATACCTCGATATGTAAAAGTATCTTTACCAGATGGGAAGGTAGACTATGAATTGCATTGTTTCTGTGATGCTTCAAAGGAAGCATATGCTGCTGTTGTATACCTGCGAATGACCAACGATATTACAGCAAAGACAGCGTTTCTCATGTCAAAGGCCAGAATCACACCGAGTGAAGACAAGGAAGATCTCAAGATACCGAGGCTGGAGCTTCTAGCGTATCTTATCGGAAATAGACTCTTAAGATACGTTAAAAATAATCTCGATGTGACTATATCACGTCAAGTTCTGTGGACTGACAGCCTCATTGTCCTTGCTTGGTTGAAGTCAAATAAACTTTTGCCACCCTTTGTACAACGCAGGGTCACCGAGATCAAACAAACAAAAGAAGTGGAACATCGTTATGTGAACACACAAGTGAACCCCGCAGATATAGCGACAAGACCTGAGTTGTGGTCACAGAAAAGAGATTTATGGTTTGAAGGTCCAAAATTTCTTCACCTAATGAATGAAGTTAACTGGCCTAAGGCCGGCAACACAACAGAACAGGAAACACTCTGTTTCGTTTGGGAGGTTCTGGACATAGGCGAAGGTCCAGAAATGACTACAAGAGGCTATGAACAAGATCATGAAATGGCATATGAAAACACGACAGGACTGGAAGAAAATCTTAAATCAATTGATGTTGATGAAAATTCCCAAATTATTAAGGAACTCCAGAAACATTATTTCCCTGCTGAAGTCTCAGGAAAGGAAACTAGCTTAAAACGAAACTTAGACCTTTTTCTCGATGTAGATGGAGTGTTAAGATGCCGAGGTCGTTTGTCTAATGCGAACTGGTCTTACGATAAGCGACATCCTATTCTTATACCGAAGAATTCTTTATTCACAGACAAAGTGATTCAAGAAACTCATACAAAATACTATCATGTCGGTGTCTCTCATACATTGAGTATTATCAGGGAAAAGTACTGGATACCACAAGGTAGAGCACAAGTACAAAAGACTTTAAAGAAATGTCCTCAGTGTGTGAAGTACGGTGGAGGACCATTTACATTACCACCTGCACCTGCACTTCCTCCAGAAAGAGTAAACTTTAGTAAACCATTTACGTTCACTGGGTTGGATTATCTAGGTCCGATACTAGTAGAAACAAACAAAGTTTTAGAAAAGAATTGGATATGCTTATTTACGTGCTTAGCCGTACGCGCGGTACATCTGGAAGTAGTTAAGGACTTAACAGCCGAAGAATGTCTATTAGCAATAAGACGCTTTATAGCTATACGAGGTACCGTTCAGATAATATTTTCAGACAATGCTCTACAGTTTAAGCTTACTAGCGAAGTATTGACCAGTCCATTTTGTAAAGAGATGAATATCAAATGGAAGTTTATAACCCAATTGGCCCCTTGGCAAGGGGGATTCTATGAGCGCCTAGTTGCACTGGTGAAACATTGTATGAAACGAACTTTAGATAAGCACCTACTTAAACATAATCAACTACAAACAGTAGTAAAAGAAATCGAAGCAGTAATTAATACGAGACCTTTGACTACAGTTGGCTCGAGTTTGGAAGAAGTCCTACGACCAGCTGATTTTCTCACACTTGGAAAATGCTTGGAAATAAATCCGACCTTTCCAAATGATACAATACAAGGGACTTCTACTAAAATAGATTTAGTTAAAAGTTGGAAAAGGGGTCAAATAATTATCAATGAATACAAAGACATGTTTAGAAACCAGTACTTGCCCAGTTTGCGAGAACGGTATAGTCACATGCCTAAACAACCTAGAGTCAAATCACAGAATACCCCTCAAGTTGGAGCGATAGTACAAATAAGAGACGATTCGAAAAATCGAGCTAAGTGGAAAGTAGGAAAAATTGTGTCTCTTATAAAAGGACAAGATGGACAATGTAGATCAGCAAAGGTTAAAGTAGATAACTTTGAATTTACTAGATCCATTGCGCACTTATACCCATTAGAAATGGAGGTATTTGGAAATGAAGTACCAAAGCAACCAATTCATTTAGAAACAAGTGACACTACCCCAGAAAATCTTACCTCAAGACCTGAATTTTCTGATACGCGAACAACTGATAACCCATCAGATGAAACTTCATATACACCATCAGAGTCTATAGAGGTACCTAGATCAAGTGAAGACTCGTCAAAAGAAGATGACCAGAATACTTGTGAAGTTTCTGATAGATTAACATCTGAACTTCCTTTGCTGGACGACCTTAGTACTCGAGGCTTCTTTGATTCAAATCTTCTTTCAAATCGAGAGCCACCTGTCAAAGAAAGTGAATTGGCGACCGAAGAAACAAGGTTTAAAAGGAAAGCTGCCATTCGCGCAAGAGAAAAAATAGCAGAGTGGACTCATCAAATGTTTACGTTATTACAATGATTTTTTTTTTTAATTATTATTTCTTTCCCGTTGGGGAGTGTCGCGACGATCGCGAATTATGTAAATAGTAATAAAATAAGTAGTTATAAAGAATTATAATTGGCAACACTGGAGGAATAAACGTTTTTTCTTTCCTAACACTCGTTTGTCATTTGGCTCCCCTTTTAAATTCGTTCTAACGGATTCTATTGTAAGAATTAAGTTTTAGTTCAAAGAATCGAGAGGTAGGTGATTCATAGTAATGGCGGATGGCGGAGCAGTGAAATAACCTGAGTGAGTTCTTTCCATTTTATTATAATAACTACGATAGTTTTGTGAGCCTTGCCAAAGTCGGGAGTCTTGTGAGCATATAGAACGAGTAGAGGATCAAATATAGATATAAAACACAAAGTTTGTAAAGTCCAAATGTAAAGGTTTATAGCAAAGCAAAGTTTTCCATTATTGGGTTTGAGCATGGGGATCTATTCTGGTGGCTTGGGCTGGACGTATGGGGTGTAGTGGTGGTCCAGTAGGGATCTTCGGATTCCGCCTCGATGCTCAAACGAGAAGGATGACTCCAACGCGTCAGCGGGTGGTGTCACCTCGGGGAACCACGATGTAGCCACTGCAGGGCCTGTAATTCCGTGGTATCCACCCATAATGAAGGAGGGATTCGTGAGCTGGTACTCCGTGTCATCCTCAGAGATGACCCTCATAAAGTTAAATGTGCTGCTCACTCAAGCGGCGATAAGTATGCTTTATTATCCTCGTTCTGTAGTGTTCGGGAGACTCTTGACGTTGAGGTCGGCGCTCAAGTACCTATCATTTTAGTCTACAATATCATGCGTAATGAATCTTCCCCACACAGACTGCCACACCAACTGTATGGCCCTAAGCTAAGCAAAGCTGGTACTATAAGTACCACACAATGGACTAGGGAACCCAGTTACACCCAGACACGAGCCAATTTCGAAAAAATATTTTGACGAAATTGGCCCGGACCGGGGATTGAACCCGGAACCATTCGCTTAGCATTCCGGTATATCTGTGGTGCAGCGGTATACATATGTGTTTGTTTTGTTTGTAGGCTGACGCTTACAGGCTGTCAATGTTGTGCACTTCTTTATTGGTGGATTTCTTTGGTTACTTCTGATTACTTTGGACTCATCTATTATTATTTATATTCAATCCTTTTCCTTTTTTTAGGCCCACCTGCGTACTTAGTTTGTTCAGCGCCATCTAACGCATTTGTATAAACTATATTTTTGTTTTTTTTTGAAAACCGCTTATTAAAACCGCTGCACCTATTTTATTTTTCAAATTAATAATATTGATTAAAAGTAGGTCATTAGGGTAGGTAAAAGTACTTTGTCCATCCCTGTCATTTTAAAAATAAATCCAATTAGCGTTTTTAAAAAAATATAAAAATAGGTTATTTTTCCTTTTTTATAGGTCCACCTGCGTACTTAGTTTGTTCAGCGCCATCTAGCGAATTTATGAACTATTTTTTTTTTTTGAAAACCGCTTATTGCACAAGAGAATATAAAAAAAAAACTTAATTTCATCATTAGGTACATCGGTCACCAGTAGATGACGCTAGTTATATCACTTTAAGTTTGTGTTAGTTTTGTCTTCATGTAGTTTTAAATGTTCATTCATAGTATAGATGGCGCTGCCCTTAATTCAAGTCAAATTTCCCAAAAGTTAAAGTTAAACTTGTAGGCACAAAAATAATTATTTAAGATGGATTTTGCGAGGTACCTATTTAATTGAAGGAGAGGATTAAAAAATAAAGTTAACTTGCATGAGTGTGCTGCACACTGTGTGCATTCATTACAACTACATCAAGCTGATCAAAAATAAAGGGTTCCAAATTTTCAAAATCCCTACAAACAATATAGATTTCCAAACTTTAACGAAGTTTGAACAACATGATATTTATGTTTAAATGATTAAGATTGTTTGGAATCCTCGGTGAGCCATTGCTGCTATTTTGAATGAAACAAACCTAAAAACCCACGCGGTTCTACCCATGCACCTTAGTGCCTTAATGTAAGGAAACTGAGCAGTATAATTTCACACAATTTATTAGTCTTTGGCTTTTCCTACACACATGTTGCAAACAAACACCTTCAAACAATCAATCAGTTCAATAAACTTGTCAAGGGCAATTAAGTTCATCTGAGTTGTCCCCACAATCGTCGATTTTATTACACCTGGCGGCGAGTTGGACACATCGATGGTTGGTACATTTGAATTCGTGGGCGCTGCAGTCTCCCGCACAGCCCTGGGGTTCATCGCTGCTATCAGCGCAGTCGGCTAGTCCATCGCAGAAACGAGACGATAAGATGCATTGTCCGTCGGTGCAGGTAAACTTGTCCGCAGGACAAGCTGAAATTAGACAAAAAATACTGTTAACGTAAAAATACTGTTGGTCTAGATACTATGATGATACCTAATACCTAGTTTACAAAGATTGTATTACCTAATGGTGATCAAAATTATTCATGTTTAAACTTATACCTAAACTAAAAAGGTAGACAGAACTCTGTAAACCTAGAATGCTGGTAATGTATTGTAGTTAAAGTGAAAACTGCAATCGTGCCTAAGTCGGTTGATCAAATTTTATAACGGTTTTAAAATTGACCCGAGATAATTTATTTCCTAACCGAACTATCTAACTTTTTAAAATCTATTAATACCGATTCATCTTCTTATTAAATTTCTAAACGGAGAAAATGTATCTAGATTGATGCATTAACACAGATAGGCACCTTATTACCTAAAAGTTCCAGTTTACATAATAATTATTTCTTGCTTGTTTATACGGAATTACGAAAAATACAATATTATATAAGTAAAGAGAGGTAAAAGGAATTAAAATATTTAAGTCAAAGTTTTATTTTTAACCTTCTAATGGTTTAAAATAGCCATTATTTGTGATAAGTACCTATAGTTTTATTACAAATTTAGCTCAACAAATAATTCTTATAAGTATAGATATTATTGATTGCGCTAAAATTCGGAAATTTTGTTTTGTCTAAGTTGTAGTTTTGTATCGAATTACTATTTGATATTTTTGTCGCAGAGTTTATCTACTTTGTTATAGTTGTTAAAATAATACATAAAAATAGATTATTTATTTCAAACATTAAATACTAAGCCACACTTTTTTACGACACGCTTACAAATCACGATAACTAATTAATTTAAAAATATTAAGGTAAAAATTAAGGCATTCAACTTATAAACCTCCTTCTGAAGGACTAATAATGGTATTTTTTTTACTCACAAGCAATACTTGTGATCCTTGCATGCATCAATATGACCCAAAGACTTAAGTTTTTAAGGTCACAAATTATTCAGTTTTTTTAGTTCTATTTGTCTAAGATAAAATTGCTCACCTAAGGTGCAGTTAACTTCATCGAATCCGTCCCAGCAGTCAATTGTGCCATCACATAACTTCGAGTTGGGAAAACACGAGATGGAATGACCACAGCGAAATTGCTTTGTTAAATCACAATCTGTAATATGAAATACATTTGATATGATCAATTGGTCATGGTAACATTGAAGTTCAATAATTAAAAGTTTGTATATTGATGCTTACCACAATGCATTTCGTCAGAGCGATCGTAGCACTGAACGCTGCCATTGCACCTCGCTTCCTTCGGGACACATAGTCCATTTCGACAAGGCCATTCGTCACTTGAGCAAGCTACTAAACTGATCAGCCTGCAGACCCTAACTCCACGAGCTTTATCCACTAATTGACATGCTTCCGTGTCTAAAGCACAAAGTCCTCCACAGCCTGTAAATAAAACATACTATTATAAGCTTAGGGTCAAACATTTACGAAAAGTTCAATTAAAAAAGGTAGGTATATTATTACCTGTAGGGTCGTCAACATCGATTGCCTTTTTACACACAGATTTGCCGCTGTTTTCATCCAACAAACATACTTCGTCAATTTGGCACGAACAAAACTGATTCGTCACATCTCGGTTATTAATTTCCTTCGGTTTTTGTATATCATGTTTTATTAAATTAGATATAGGATATGTTTTAATATTCTTGCGGATTTTTGAAATTACATTAGACAGCAAAGTGTTTTTAGTCGTAAATACAACTTCTTGTAGTAGCGTTGGTTCAGTTTGCGTTGATAAAGATTCAGTTACAGTTGAAGTGATATAACTATTATCAGTTGTCGAAGGAGTATCGTTTAATTCTACTTTTGATGTTGGCACTACAATTGTATTAGCTACATTAGAGGCACGAGTAAAGGTAGGGTTAGTAAAATTTACCAGAACAAAACTTATGACTACGATTGCAACAATCATCACACTTATTGAGCACGCTTGTATTTGAGTTCGTTTTTTCACTGGACTATCTGTCAGTTTAAAGTTAATAGCACAACCTAAACCCTTCAAGCTTTTTCTCAGTCTCTGGTGACTACTCCGGCTGGCAGGCATCTCGCGACAGGAGTATTTTTGGCGAAAACTTAAATCGACTTGATGTGATATGGTTGGGATACATTGAGTAGGATTTATATTGGAATTTCTTCTGATAGAATTCTCGATACAAGATGGATCCGGCGGATTTAAGTCTTCTATTGAGTTTTCATACAAATAATCAAAATTTAAACGTTCGCCTCTTCTAGGGGCCTCCCTATTTGGCGTGGAATGTGTTTCTGGCACAAAATTGTTTCTTGGAGACCTAACTTCATATTTTCTGATCTTTCCCCTGCATGTGTAGCAATATCTTATTACTTTTCCGTTGTTATAAGGTCCATTTATAATAGCATTGCGCAGATTGCTATTTGACCATAGGTGTGAACAATATAGAACATTCCAGGAAGATGTAGAGTCACTTGGGTTAGCATGTGATCCTTTGGCTATGTATGTATCATCAATTCCGGCGGACAGTGTCATCGCGTAAAGACGACTGGCAGCATGGAAATTGTGTCGTAGTAAAACCTGTAAGGAAAGATATATTTAAAAAAAAGATTACGGGGGTGTACATATTGGGCTTCTTGAAATTGAACCTGTATAAGAAATGTTTAATGATGATGCCCGTGCTGGAAACCCGATCGTGTGCGTGAGCGAACTTTTTGAATTTAATTAACTGTGTAAACGATAACGGTTGTCTTTAAGCTGCACGTAATGTGATATACCTTATACGAATTCTTTAACGTTTCGTTGAAACAGCTTTAAGTAGAACTTTTACTTATTTCAGTAAATAATTTATTTTGTAACAAACACACATTATATTACTTCTTTGCATGTTTCAGTTAGATTTATGACGTCGATATGAATCGAGTTTATAGCTCCACCTACACATATTCGGGCTTTTGAACTTCGTCAGACGTGAAGTAGACTGGTAGGTACATTTAAGGTATATTCTAGCAATATATACCTAGATAAAGCACGTAAATTGCTCTGGATAGGCTAGTCAAATTAAAACTTAATGTTGTATGAAGGGCAGGAATGGTTGAGTAATTAGATTGACGCTGAGATGAACTTGGTAACCTACGACCTGTCAACTGACTTTCCTTCTAATAAGGTGGAATACCCAACTATTATAATTTAAAAGGAGAGCCAGTAATGTAATGATGCTAAAAATGTAAATCTTAAAAACTAGAAAATGATATTCTTAAGAGAAATATTGTAAGTTTAGATTTTTTTGTGCATCTCGCATTTCTAAAGGTTATTCTAATATACGGAATGTACGACATACCTACTAACACACATAAATTAATAAACATGACTAATGTTTGGATAATAAGGATGCTCAAAAGAATTCGGTACTTGAATCAGCTGATGTTAGGGTATCAACGTTTTTTTATACATTCAAACAAACTATGCAAGCAATGATGTAATAACTCACCTACTTCTCACTGAAGCTAATATATCTACGAAACTTAACAAAATTACGATACTTGAATTATGTAAACGGTATTGTCGAGTGGAAGCCTTCGTGCACGTTTGAACGCCGACAAGCCGCGTGGTTTGTGTCGGTCGGCCGTTGCCTGTGACGACGTCCAAACAATCCACCACCACAGCTTTGAAGAGACAGGGATAAAAGCTACACTACAAGTAAGGTTAAAAAGAGATAGATAGAGGGGTTGGTGGTGTATGGTACGTGGAGGCCAAGGCCCGTGCCCAGCCAAGAGTAACGCGTGGGTACTTTACGTAAGCAACTGATGTGCAGCTGTTGTAGGGGTGGCGCATGCACCTCGCAAAACTGATGAATATTTAACGTGTATTCTACCTGTGTAATGCATAATTAATTCAACAGAGGTTGAGGCGTAATAACAGGTGCTTAATTAAGCTCTATGACGTTTTCAGTCTAAATGGAATAAATAAAACATTGATTGTAGGCGTCATTTAAAAAACTAAGCCATCTCTTTATGTTTGCGACCCACCTATACGCTTCGCAATGGTGTATTTTTGGCCGACTTGATCACGAAACATTGAATTTTGGGTAACTTAAAGAAACTTTTTTCGAATGTTCTATATTTACAAATTTAAATGAATTAATTCCCTAAAGGATAGCGAAACGCATTAAAATCCGTTACGTAGCTTAGGAAGAGATAGCGGACATACAAACAGACACAATTAGCGACTTGGATTTATACTATGTAATGATTTTAACACAATAACCTAAATGATTAAAAATTGGGTTTATGGTTAATCTGTTAATGGCTTACTTGCCGTTATAATTAATGTACCTGTGATTAAAATACAAAATTAAAAGTAATTTGTAGATAACCAATGGGTACAATAATCGATAATTATTTATCGGTGTTATTGTTATATTGGCCGCTCCAGATAAAAAATCAAAGTTATTTATGTTCTGTCAGGTAACTTTGTTATAACGAGATATCGTTATATCTGTGCGTAATATTTTTCTTTTATGTCTTGAGGTCAAAACAATAATAGTGTTGTCAGTGGGTCGTTGCCCGGTCGCGGTAGATTAGAGTGCGGGATGAGGCGTGTATCTGCAGGTAGCTAGCGCAATGCGGCATTAAGAGCTTATGATCTACGTACCCACGAGTACGATACAGTGAAGTGCGGTTAAAGACGAGTGTTTGAGTCGCGGCTGCATGGTGCAGTGCGTAGTGGTCGCGGCGGACGCAACTCTCACTGCGCCGACGGACAGTCCTCCTCCTACTGCCTGTCGCCTCCAGTGTACCACCACACCGCGCCACGAATGCGCGTACCGACCACACCGCGCACTCACAAACAGCATGTGACAATTCCACTCACACTCGACACGAAAACTAAGTGAAATGTTATTGTTCGACTGATCGGGGAATATTCACCTAACACTTGGACGGACTTCATGAGGAGCTCGCTTTGTTTTGTAGAGGTAAGTTTAGTGACATTCACGCAGATAAATTTATGCGACGATTTTAATTTGTGCAGTTTATGTACGTGATTTTGTAGAAATCGCAAAAGATACCGTTAAATATTGAAGCTGGTTTAATAACAATCGTTTGAATTTTAAGTGGGATAGTGAGAAAATCGTGTGTAGGCCAGAAGTGATGTCCCAGTTCTCAAGACATCGACTTACTAAGTGACGGACTGTTACTTCGTGTTGCTATATCGGTTGCGATTTTTAGACAAACGGCGAGGCGTTCCAATTTTTTGAATCTACAAAAAAGATTAAACAAACTTCCTTAACTGGGTCAAATTAAATCGATGGTCAGGGTTAAAACTTTTTTTGTTTAATAACCTTATTTGTATACAATTAATATTTTTCCTGTTGGACATTTTATTTTTGCTGTGTTAATAAATAATAAATTTACCTCGGTAATGATGTCTAAATTATTGGCTCCTACTATTTTTATTAATTGACACAGTATACGTTTAAGAATGTTACGCAGGGTATCTCATCATTTCGTCGAAACATCAGCGAAAAAAGTGAAACCCGTTGCTCGTTTCACAGCGGGTTTGTAGTCACGATTGTTTTCATTCATGATGCAGAATCCAGTTAGCTAAATATTGCGATAAGTTTTGTTTTTATAAGATAATGCAAAATTGTAAAATTACCTAGTTAACTTTCTCGTCGGCATGAGGAAGCCAGACGTTGCGAAAACGTTTGTTAGGTTTCGTGACGGAAAGTTATTTATTTTTTATTAAAATTTCTTTAATTGTGCGTCATATATATTACTCTATAAAGCTTTAGCATTTTGTGACAATAACAACGTTTGTTTCATATATCGAGCTATAACTATATTACTAGCACTTTAACACTTTAATATCGACAACTACGTAACCCTTAACTTACCCTTTAAGTTATAAAAAAAAGGGAAATTTTAAGACTAAGTGTAATATTCCCTCAACCTTTAACAAATTGATAATTTCTCAGTCACAGAGAACTTTCCTCAACGTTTTTACACTAAAATAATAGAATAGTACGTAAAATCGATAGTTTATTAATGCCTATTGGTTGAATGTCCACGCAAGTAAAATCTACTTTCCCAGTAGGTACTGGCAACACCTGTTTGTATCGGAAAGTCTGCAAAGTTGCCGCTAACTAGTTGCGAGATTTTGTAAAAAAAACTTTGTCATGACGGCTGTAACGAGGAAATCTTGTCGTGATAATGGTCTAGTTTTTTTTTATTAGGCAATTGCAATAGGAGCGGAAATTTTTAAACTATATTACAATTTTTTTAATGAAGGCTATTGTTTACCATTACTTCTTTAGTTCATTGCCAGGTTTATTTTGGTAGGAAATTCCGAAACCAACTGCCTTCTGGCTAATTACGTTATGTAATTTTGTTTGTACCTTTTAGCTTATATGTATTTAATGTATGATTTTACACGCAATTAATCAATTTGTTCTAATTTATAATCAAGTTAAAGTTTACTATTACCTGCTAATTATAGGTTTAATTTTTTTTTGTTTGAGCACATTACGATACAATTATTAGGATGCAAAACATTGCTAGAAAAAATACGTTACTACTAAAGCTTGGGCCGATTTTTCGCCCGCATATTCGCATGTTCTATTATTATTCACTTTATATTAGGTACTTATTATAAACGGTTTCAAATCTATATTTACCTCTAACTTTCTATCTATACTATTTCAATTTACCCCCTTCTTGAGGAACCCAGATAAAGTATGGGTGTTAGATCCTTGAACTCCCTTGATTAATGTATTAGTTACTTTCGTGACTTTAAATGGCGGTCCAATGAAAATTAAAAAAATCTCATTAATGTAGCTTTGTAAAATAATAAAATTTAATTTAATAAAGTTTATGTCTTTTGTCTAACCCATTAAAAAATACGTAGGTACGTAGTTGATCCATCTATCAACATAAAATTAAACTGAAATTAACAGCTGTCAAAAAACCGCTCATTGTAAATGAAAACTAAATCTGTACTGTTTCAAGTTTATTGGTTAAAATACAGAAAAATAATTTGTTCCTCTTTAATATATTAGTGTAGATAAAGCAAAAGTTACTCGACATAGCTTTATGTAATATACCGTCGCATTATTATTTTTTGGGTTTTAATTATTTCATACGTGATCAACGTTATCTATATACGCTCGGCAGTCACTACGCCTTGAATCACCTACTATATTAAAACTACAATACAAGCTTGTCCACCACACAAAGAGCTTCTTAAGCAACCGGTCAGCGTTGTCGTTGCTCATTTGCTATCATTTGTATCATTCGACCAGACGATTGTGTAACACAGGCAACGGCCGACGAAACCGTGCCATCACACCGTGCCCACTTTCTTTCTAGCACTAAGAAGGAGGTTAACGACGAATCTGAACGAGTGCAGAATATAAAACAATTAATCTATGCTGATATGGAATATAAATCGATATAATTTGTAATCTGTGTCAGCTTATTTTAAGCAAATAATCAGCATTTTAAAAAGTTCAGTTGAAATGGAGACACGTCATGAAATAAAAAAAAAACATCTCTAAAATCTAATAATTTACCATACCAGCTTCATATAAAAGGTATTGGTAGCTGAGTTGTAAATTGATTCCTTTAATAATATACTTTTTAATGAATATCACACGAAGGTAATTAAATTATAATTAACTTTTCAGCCCCACTATAGTCTGTTACAATCTCTGAAGTACGCCAGGTCTTATTTTTCTTTATATCTATTTTGTATCTAAATATTTCCTTCTTATTAAAAGCTCGATTTAAGTACCTTTTGTGATGGTATACACTTGCTAAAAGGGCGCCAAAAGACAATCGCGCTTTACTCCGATCAAGGACTAGAGCCGACACTGTTTCCATAGTCCGTTATATGGTTAAATTCATTTACCCTTTACTAAGCGTTGGGACCGGTTACCACTAATAGGACGACAACTATCTAGCATACACTGCGCTAAATATTTTAAACTTAATATGTAAGTAAAATTCCAATAGCGAATTTATGATGGTCATGAATATATAAAATTGCACAATTAACATAGAAGAAATATTTGAAAATAACGTTTAATAATTCTTTGTTTGATATTAATGCTAGCGCTAAATATTGAGAAAAGTGTAAGCGATCGCCGAGGATTCCGCACTAACTTGTTCACTTTGTCTTGTTAAATCACAATAGATTTAAGACTTTTAGTTTGATTTATTTGCTTATGACATCCAACCTTGCTTCTTATAAAACATCTTGGTGTTGGGTCAATGTTAAGCACCCTAAATTTTGCAGAATTAGAATCCGCATCTTTTGATTAGGTTTTTTAAGTTGTGTTAGACCTAAGATGTATCAGTTCAAAGTTACATCACCACACGAGGAAAACAGTTTCGAGACAAACATGCTAACGAACAGTCAGACGGACCGACAAGCAAACAAAGAAGACACCCCACCAATAAATAAAAGTTAGGTAAACTCCTTCATTTTGAAGTGCGGAACTCCAAAATATTATTCCTAATCAAATACCGAATATATCTTAAATACCTAATAGTGGTTGTTTTGTATAAATAAGATAAATGTGGGTTTATTCTCTAGTTGTATATTGACGTTGATGACGTACATACGTCAGCATAAAGCGTTATAAACAAAATAAAAAAATATTAACTTGTTCCGATTCGCGTTCGTCCTACCTACTTTGTTTTATGACGTTGTAGTGATTTAATTGGCCTTTATTAGCCGGGAGTAACTCGGTATAGCGTTGGAACCGCCGCATGCGCAGTAGTCTTCCTCGCCTAGGAAGTACTAGCAAGTCTTGTAAGTACTAAGTATCCTATTTACCGTTAGCGTGTTTCCGCGAAACATTGTGACACAATCGAACACTGCCATAGATTCTGCTGGAACGCTATTCATAGAATTAAGAGCTTATATCAAGTATCAATGTTAAGAAAAAATATTTTACATCCCGTAGTAAAGTATCACATAATCAATTTGGTTCGCTGTGCCAACGATAATCGATAAATAATAAAATATCATTAAGCACTTCATATGATTTTAATATTCGAAGTAATTATCTATTATGAAGATTTATAAAATCATGCGGGTTTTAATCGTAATTGCTCATTCACTTTTATTGTGGTCCACTTTAGAGCCAATACGCACTGTCGACTTAGACTGAGTCGCCGGCGACAAGTCGACAGTGCGTATTGGCTCTTATATGCGTATCGTCATCTAGGTTTTTCCTTTTAAGCGTAATTTTTTGAACTCTGTTTTCAGTTACTTTATCGTGTTATTGATTGTCATTTATGCCTAACAAATTGACTTTCATCATTTTTTGTTTTATTTTGCTTCAGGGCAGAATCATAACATGTTTTGATCATAATATTAAATTAATCGACATGTACTTAACCTATCTTATGTTAAAGTTGTGCAATCTTAAAACTTTCGTTAGAAATAGGAAGTGTCGCAAAGGCTAAAGGTACTCGCCACGCGCTATAAAGAAGTCGAAAGAAAAACTTATCTGCATTATGAGTTTTCCAAATAGTTAAAATGTTTTACTACTTGCTTAGTTTTTCACCTGATGAGATGGGATGGCCATTACCCCATACCTTAAGTTTGAAAATAAAACAACCTTTATGCAAATTCGCGTATTACAATTCGTAGTTTCTGTGAGCGCGTGATGATTTATTCGGAAATTAGCATAATGCGTTTTTAAAAGGATAAAATACATATATAAATATATAATGTGAGTGGCATTATGTGCAACGGCAAAACTTATTATGTAATTACATACGAGCGCGTCGTTCCGGAAACGCGAAAGCTTGCTGTCAGATCGTAATAATTCCTTTGTTAATAACGTAGAACGACGTAATGTCATTAGTACCTAGATACCTACCAACTAGTCATTGAACTAGATTTTAATAGGAAGTAGCATCTTAACTACTCCATCTTAATTATCCATATTCCATTTCCTTAACTGAATCAAAACGTAAACAGATTTTCTTTGTATTTTCACTAAAAACAGATTTTGTATTTCCAAAATTTGACAAGGTTTAGTCACGGCATTTTCGCATGTTTTTGTTAAGATTTTACTTACAGTTTTACTTTATTTCTTTTAATAATTTTTTTTTTATAGTTGAATTACGCTTGTTTACTTAATAATCCAACTTGCGCTGTTTAGCCTCTAAGATGTTTCAGTATTATCTTTCTGTACAGGGTTTTATTTAGGTCAATGATATCGATTGTCATTGATTAACCAGCTTGTATTAGAACAACCATTTGCGTGTTAGGTTCGTTTATTCCTATTATAACCAATAATTTGATAGTTATTAGCTATCCTTAACTATAATTTTGTTAGATTGAAGAGCATAGCGGACGCAACTAGTTCCTCTACATGTGCGTTCAGCGTTGTTAATTTTTTTTCAAATTGTTTAACTGCAAAAACTTGTTAACGTTTTATCATCAGTAAAGTGTTATACAGAGTTAACTAATTGGTATAAACTGAAAAGATAAAGTTAAAACATTAAGTGATAAAGTGTGAGAAGTCGTGGGTAGCTATAGTTGGTGTAAAGTGCCTAATGGGTATGACGGGAGGTCAATTGTCGATTAACTATCGGACCACTAACGTGTAAGTCTTTTAAATTATTATCATTTATTAAATATATTGACAAACTAATATCATTTTCGGTATTGAATGCAAATACCTAATTTATGCAGAGTTCTTATATACGTATTATGCTTTTGATAAAAGGATTACATAAAGTTTATTGGATTTATATTCATATATGCTATAATTAGAAAATTAAAATATGAAATGTACAATTTGAATATAATCAATAGAAATATAGAAACAAAATATTAAGACAGGAAGCTAACATCACCAAGGAATAGCATAACAATGAGAATGAATCTAACCATTGCATTTAAAAATAGCTCTTCTAGTCGCAAAATCAATCATTACCTCACTTCAAATTGAGTTTACTTACCTGTTTCAAGTAGTAAATTCATTTTTGCTTCGTATTTACCCTTTTGCACAAGAAACGTTCAATTTTAGAAAGTGTTTGCGCGGTTTTTCCTTTTTTGCTGCGCGTACGCTGGCAACTAGCACTATTTATATGCGACTGTCTCACGGTTTGGATAGAATGGACACCGCGGCATCGATATCAACTGAATAGCAAATGAGAAAAATCTTAGCTTCGTGACCGTGCGTGCCCCCATTCGCAATCGATATAAAGGAACCAAATAGATACCTACTCAGTTTGACGATAAGAGATAACTAACTACATAACAAATGGGGCAAACACGAGATTAATAATAAAATTCAATAATCAGAGACCGCAAGTATTAGTTGGTTATTTGCGTGCACTAAACGACTAGTGATGAAAGTAGCTAAAGCCAACAAGAGAAAAAACTTGTAATTTGTTTTAGCCACTATTATTTCATCGGGTAATAAGTAGAAAGACGGTCATTTTTGTGGTAATCGGATTATTGAAGTTATAAATGACTCGGCGCATTCCATTGAGAGCATACATTCATATTAGGTTATTGCTAGGAGAAAGTACAGGTTCAATGTACTAACGAAAGTGGAATACAACAAAGGGTGTTTGGGCGGGTGTCGGGTGCAATCAGGGACCGCCGCCGCTTGCGCAATAAAAGTGAAATCGCTCCATTACTTGCATTAAACTCACGTACATGACTACACTAAACTTACATAGTATCACGAGAAGAGTTGGGTTTTTAATATGATAAATATGATATGATGACTAACTATACAAATAAGCAGAATACCTACCTATGAATAATTAGTTACCAAAGAGAATGTCGTGCAAACGAACCTTATCGGTAAAATATAAAGTTAATTCAAGATGTTAAACTCTAAACAGTTAAACTTAGATAAGATACTATATTTTTAATTTAGATATAACATGAAAACGGCATTAAGGTCATGCAGCCTGAATTTGAAGCCTGAGTTTATAGAAAAAAAATTGAGTTGAAACTTACCTAATATAATCTGTCAGTTAGTAGATACACGCATTTACTGGAAACTAAGTTTAATTAAATTCTCGAAGTTACGACTAAGTCTACGTTTAAGCACAGGTACTCAGAACCTGTCTATGTACTTTATATCCATTGACTCTTGGCAAAATAATGGTAATTTCCCGTGCTACTGCGGATGGATTCAAAACGACACGTTCCGTTTCGATGCGTACAATTAGACAGATTATATCATATACCGGTAATCGGTAATGGAGAAGTGTATCTGCTTATTAATCTATAAACATCTAACCATTACGAATGATTGGTTAACCCGGCAGCTTAATAATGAAAGATGTAGCTTGGATTTTTTAGTAAATTTCAATATATTTGACCTTTTTATTTGACTTTTATACTTGTAGTACCTACCTGGACGGGCCGCGGCCATGGTCAAGGCCAGGAGCGGGGGAGAGGGGAGAGGGGTGCGGCGTCTGCGCCGCCTCCCACCCGCGCGCCTTCACACAGACGTCGTCCAGCCACTCACGGCATAACACCTGTGTTCGCATTAATAAGATTTATATAGACTCGCGGCACGCAGAAATCTAATTGTAAATTCCTCAAGTTCAATACAGTGCTTATTTATACAGTCCACTCTATTCATTTCTCTCCACTGCGCCATCATATGGTCCTTACGCCGATCAAGAGGACAAAGGAATTGCCAACGGTCGTAACGGTACTTTAACCGTTACTGTCAACGGACTTTTGGATTCTCGGCCGGGCTTTTGGATCGTCGTGCCTGTCTTCTTGGGTCATCAAGGATTGCGTTCTGAGGGTCTTCGGGTTTACCACCTTCAGCCATCCATCCCATTAGGCACCATCTAAGAAATCATCGGGAGCCGCGGAGTCATCATCTACGTGAACACGTCATCATCTATCGTCGAGTCTACGAGCACCGGGACATCGCGGTGTCAGCGTTGGTGCCGTACATCATCGTCATCACCATCATCACAGAAGAAACAGTTGGCATCTCATCGTGCACATCATCACCTGTGGATGGCATAAGAGCCGTGAGATCGTTCCAATTACTTTCCTTTATTCCATTTATTTCTAAAATTCCATTCCTATTATCAAATTAAAATAGCAGAAACTTATTTTCCGTTTACCTTCATATTTATTACGAAAATTATCTTGTTGCTTAAATCTCATTTAAACATAATTACTTCAAAATATTTATTACTTTCCCATAATTTCTAAAACCTGTGCATAATTTGTGGTTGTTTACAGCTAAATAGTGAGTTTCGCTTGCATTACATAGCTTTTATTCCGCCGTTTTTTCGCCTGAAATTTTTGAAGAGCATTTTTTTACTTTTTAACATTTGCTTTTTTTTCCTTTTTCTTTGCCTATTTTTGTCTTCATAATTTTTTATTAACTATCTCTTTCCTACTCTCTATTTCTTTACCTGCATTATGGCTGAAGCACAAATTAAAGCTTTAATAAAGAAGCGAGCTTCTATTAAGGCTAAGCTTACTCTTTTTTCAAATTATATTGAACTTTCAAAGTCCTGTGAAATGTTAAGTGAGCTTCAGCTAATGGAGATGGAATATAGGTTTAATACTTTTGAAGGCTTACATGAAAAATATGACAACTTGCAGGATGAATTGGAGATATTGGTGGACGACCCCGAGGAGCAATATACGGAACGCGCGGAGTTCGAGACGCACTACTGCAAATTGGTGGCTACTGCCCGGCAGTTGATACAAAACACTCGGAAACAGTTATCCGTCGAAGTCCTGTCCGAGGTGAGCTCTTGCCCTCATATACACAAACACAATTCTGTCCGTCTGCCTAAAATTGATTTGCCAAAATTTTCCGGTAGCTATCATGATTGGTTGGAATTCCGTGATACCTTCATCTCAATTGTCCATGATAATCAGTCAATAGATAAAATAAATAAGCTTCACTATCTGCGAGCTTCACTCAAGGGTAGTGCTAGTTTGTCAATAAACAACCTTGATTTTAAAGCTGAAAACTATGATGCTGCCTGGAAATTGCTTTGTGAGCGTTATGATAATAAAAGGCTTCTTGTAAATAACCATGTTCAAGCATTGTTTAGCACAGAATCATTCTCCAAGGAGTCAAGTAAGTCAGTAAGGCACATAGTCGATGTGACCAATAAAAATCTAAGAGCTTTAGCTACGTTGGGTCAACCTGTCGAACATTGGGATACTCTCATTATCCACATCATGACTGGTAAAGTTGATCCTATCACTAACAGGGAGTGGGAGCAGCACCGAAACTCAATGTCGGAGCCTCCTACTCTACCAAATTTCATTACTTTTCTCAACAATAGGGCTGACTTGCTTGAAACATTGGAAGAGTCAAAGGCATCAAGAATGAGCACTAACTCACAGCTTACTAACTTTATTAAACCTAAAAGCTTTGTAATCAATACTAACAATACTAATCATTCAAACAAATCAGATACTAACAAAAAAATATCTTGTCAGTTATGTCATGGGTCTCATTATTTGTTTACATGTTCTGAATTTAGAGATCTACCTGTTGATATTCGTGTTAAAAGGGCTCAGGAATTCAGGGTTTGTTTAAACTGCCTTCGTCCGGGACATGCGACAAGTAAGTGTAGACTTGGCCCGTGTAAATATTGTCGTCTTAGTCACAATACATTATTGCATCTTGAGAATTCAATTGAAGAACCAATACCTCAAAACATAGCATTATCTGTCAAAAACATAACTGAAACAAACATTGTCTTACTTTCCACAGCGCTCGTGAACGTGGTGGATGCTAACGGAAAGCTCCACCTCGCCCGGGTCTTGCTGGACAACGGAAGTACTGCTAACTTTGTCTGTCAGGAGCTTTGCAGTAAGCTGAATCTTTATACTTACGATACCAAATCTAAGGTGCTAGGTATAAATAATCAGGCTTCACAAATATCTAAGGGTTGTAAATTTTGCATTCAATCGGTAGATAACGACTATAAAGTTGACATAGAGTGTTTCGTACTACCTCACATAACGTCACAGCTGCCATCAGCGCATGTTGATACTAGGGCCTTCAAAATACCTACTGGCATTCGTCTTGCTGATCATACATTTTCTTCTCCCTCCTCAATTGACATCTTAGTCGGTGCGGAACTATTTTGGGAAATAATAGGCGCGAATCGTATCAGTTTAGGTAAAAATAAACCCACCTTGTTCGAATCAAGGTTTGGGTGGATAATTTCAGGTGCTCTAAGTAAGTGTCAGGGTAGCATTGAAAATAAAGAACCTTCCTGTTTATTTTTAGATAATTCGCTATCAGATTTATCTCGTTTTTGGGAACTTGACACAATTTCTTCAAGACATAAGCTAACTTCGGAAGAGAGAGCTTGTGAAAAATTATTTGTAGAGTCAACTCATCGACACTCTGATGGTCGTTTTGTAGTCACGCTTCCTCTAAAGGAGCCACCCACGGTCTTAGGTGATTCATTTGCCATGGCTAGGAATAGGTTTCTTGCATTAGAGCGTAGGCTACAAAAGAACCCTACTCTTCAAAGGCTCTACATAGAGTTCATGAACGCATATATAAATCTAGGTCACATGACACAAAACATTCATGACTCCTCAGGTTCTGAAATTTCAAATTTTCTGCCACATCATGGGGTTTTAAAGGAATCGAGCTCAACAACAAAGCTGCGAGTTGTGTTCGACGCATCCGCAGTCACTACATCAGGTAAATCTTTTAACAATATTCACATGGTAGGAGCTACTCTTCAAAATGATTTAATATCCATTCTTATTCGTTTTCGCCAGCATAAGATCGCAGTGTCGGCAGATATTCAGCAGTTTTATAGGCAAATTCTTGTAGTCCCTGAACAAAGGTCGCTTCAACAAGTTTTATGGCGGGACCATCCATCTAAGCAATTAAAATCGTTCAAATTAAATACTGTTACTTATGGGACTGCCTCAGCACCGTTTCTAGCTACGAGATGTCTTATTCAATTGTCACATGAATGTCTTGATAAACATATTAAATCTACTATTGCAAACGATTTTTATGTTGATGATTATTTGTCAGGTTCGTCATCCGTCGAGGGCGCCATTGATCAATGTCGTCAAGTCGTCGCTGTGCTTCAAACGGCCCAATGCAACCTGCGCAAGTGGCAATCAAATTCGTTGGAAGTATTGCAAGCTATCAACGACGGCTCTTACCCAAGTAGCTCCGTAGATTTAAGTGCTAATGACATGTCAAAAACATTAGGACTTCTTTGGAATTGTTTAAAGGACACCTTTTCCTTCACAATCAGCTTAGAAAGCAATTGTATTATTTGTAAACGTCATATATTGTCAGTTATTGCTCAAATTTTTGACCCACTGGGGTTAGTAGCTCCATGCATTGTTGTAGCAAAAATGATCATGCAGCAACTATGGACCGCAAAGTGTTCATGGGACGAGCCCGCTCCTGAACACATTCAAAGTTCTTGGCTAGAGTTTACTAATGTCTTACCGTTACTTAATCAATTAAACATCCCACGTTGGGTTATTTGTGATTCAGCAGTTAATCTACAACTACACGTCTTTACAGATGCATCAGAGCGAGCCTACGGCGCATGCGTGTATGTTCGGAGCACCTCTGCCAGTGGTACGTCTCATGTCTTCCTACTCACTTCTAAGAGTAAAGTGGCTCCAATTAAGCCTTTGACCGTCCCACGGCTCGAACTCTGTGCAGCACTACTAGGAGCTAGATTGT
This sequence comes from Emmelina monodactyla, assembly GCA_916618145.1. NCBI lineage: Eukaryota > Metazoa > Arthropoda > Insecta > Lepidoptera > Pterophoridae > Emmelina > Emmelina monodactyla. Next base: position 6,684,647 of record OU745303.1, read on the forward strand.
ATTTAAAGGTAATTCAATCACTTACCACACAATTTTCCGATACCACATTCTGGTGTGATTCTAGTATAGTTTTGGGTTGGTTGTCAACCACGCCTACAAGACTCAAGCCTTTCGTGAGGCACAGAATCTCAGAAATTCAGGACACGGTGGGCGGAGACTGCTGGCGCTACGTGCCTTCAGGTGAAAATCCCGCAGACCTCGTTTCACGAGGGCTGAGTGCCAGAGAGTTGTGCGATTCGTCTCTGTGGTGGTCAGGACCGCAGTTCCTACAAAGTGATTCCAGCTCTTGGCCTCAGTTGCCTAATTCACACAATAATATAATATCTACATTACCAGAAACAATAATTACATTACATACATCAATTGACGACATTAATACAATTCATAAACTTTGTTGCAAGGCTTCTAAGTTCAGTTATTTACAACGTACAGTAGCCTTTGTACTACGATTCATCAATAATTGTAGAGTATCGAAACAACATCGAAACTTAAGCAACTTAAGTACGTTAGAGCTCAATAATTCATTAAACACTTTATTAAAATTTAGTCAACAAGAATCCTTTCCAGAGGAATACATGTTATTAAAATCTGGCAAACCACTGCCTTATAAAAACAAACTTCTTGCATTATCTCCCTTTCTTGACAATAGTGGTATTATTCGAGTGGGAGGTCGGCTTGAAAACTCATTTTATGATTACAGTGTTAAACATCCTGTGCTTTTATCTAGTTCTCATCACATTTGTCTCCTTATATTTAATATGTTTCACTTAAAGTTGTTTCATGCAGGACCCCAGTTACTCCTGGCGTCCATTCGTCATCATTATTGGCCCATCGGCGGCAGAAATCTCGCTAGAAAGATTACACGTCAATGTGTAAGATGTTCTCGTATAAAGGGTAACACTATTCAACCTGTCATGGGTAACCTTCCTACTCAACGCTTACATTTAGAATATCCCTTTCTAGACACGGGCGTCGATTACGCCGGACCAATTATGATTGCTGACCGCAAAGGTAGAGGCTGCAGACTGATAAAATGTTTTATATGTGTTTTTGTATGTTTGGCCACAAGAGCCGTTCACCTTGAGTTGGTTTCAGACCTCACGAAAGAAGCATTTTTAGCTGCCTTCAACCGTTTTATTGCTCGGAGGGGGAAGCCACGCAACATCTTCTCGGATAATGGTACAACCTTCGTTGGAGCTTTGCAGTAAGCTGAATCTTTATACTTACGATACCAAATCTAATCTCGGCCGGGCTTTTGGATCCAAATGGCGTCGCTCACCACAAGAAGCGATCAAAGAAGGAGCCTTGGTACTCATCAAAGACAAGGCTTCCCCTCCATTGCTGTGGCTGATGGGACGAGTGGTACAGGTGCATCCAGGGAGCGACGGCGTCGTCCGCGTTGCCGACATCCGCACTCGCAAGGGGGTCATCAGGCGGGCCTTCAACAACATCTGCCCCCTGCCTGCACGTGATTGAAGACCAGGGCTCTTCAACGGGGGGAGCATGGACGGGCCGCGGCCATGGTCAAGGCCAGGAGCGGGGGAGAGGGGAGAGGGGTGCGGCGTCTGCGCCGCCTCCCACCCGCGCGCCTTCACACAGACGTCGTCCAGCCACTCACGGCATAACACCTGTGTTCGCATTAATAAGATTTATATAGACTCGCGGCACGCAGAAATCTAATTGTAAATTCCTCAAGTTCAATACAGTGCTTATTTATACAGTCCACTCTATTCATTTCTCTCCACTGCGCCATCACTACCTTTTTATCGTATTTATGTAAACCGGTCTTATTTTTGATCATTTAATATCAAATTTACGCTGTTTGCTTTGATTTGCTTTTTCTCTACGAAAGCATTCTAGTATACTAATCAATTTATTTTAATCGTTTTTATATAAAAAGAAAGTAAAACCTTGTTACGTTTGTAAAGTGTCTTTCTAGAGCAAATTCTATGCGGTCAGTAGGTAGGCAATTCTTTGCATGAATGATTTTTGATCTCTCACTTTACGAAAGAAAATTTCATCTCAAATATCAAGATTTTAAAAGCCTAAAAAGTCAATTTCAATTGGTAAACAAAATTAATATTTAGTTATAAGTATTATTTAGTGATAAACAGATGGGTACATAGTTTATTCCTCAGGGCTCAGAAACGTTGCGAAAAAATACGAATGAGACTGGTTTCTCAACATCGTCACCTCCTTGGCTAGTTTACTTACTCATTTACCAATGCTGAGGGTCAACAAGAATCCTAGGACCTTTTGCAATACCACTGTAATCAATAAATATTTTCTATATTACTACATCCACAACTCCATTATCATCGAAAATTATATACCAAAGTACGTAATAAATGTAAATCACATTTTATAACAACCCGTGTATATGCGTGGAGAGAATTACATAATTTGAAATACGAGGACATTTATTTAATATTTAAAGCACCGGCTAAAACCATAAATGTTAACAGTATGGACAGTGAAAGTGGACATAAGACGATAATCTCGTTATGATGTTAAAAGAAAGTAGATACCTAATCCTTGTCGCAAACAACATATTGTAACCACTTGGTTGTAGATGGTTTCAGAAAAGAACTAAACAGAAAACTATATGTCCACTGTCCAGTGTTTTCTTAAGCAGTAGTGGAAAAAAATGATCGTCAGCATATTATTAGATTAGATGTCTACACTTTAATAAGATCACGTGCGTCGGCACAGTCTAGCGGTTTCAGGCTATCTCCACGAAAGGAACGGGCGAATCAACGCGTTTAAAATTCCATCATGAATATAATAATTGCAATGTGGCATATTGCTGGTAGCGTCACAACACAATAGAGGTGCGTACGAGCAGTCACTTTCTTTCAAAGTCGATGGAGCGTGGTGAAAGTGTCGACCTCAACGTCCGCATGCAACCGCCTGCAAATTCGCTGATTCATACGAAAATCTACACAACATGACAAAATTCGTACGTGCTGCTGGATCCATACATTAGTGTTGCATTAGCATTTTTTCGACAACATATGACTAGAGTTGAGGCGAAATTCTAATTTTAAATAAATGGAAAGTTAATAATTCTGTGATAATTATGTAAACTGAATTTCATGTATTGACAATTAACCACCATAAAACGTTCAAAGAACGAGAGATCATTTTTTTTATTACCCTTAGATATTTAATAGTTTTTTACCAAGCCTCCTAAGAATTTACTTGCTTAGTTTAAAAAATATTGATCATAAGTTACGCTTATTTGACCTACTTTCTCTAGTATTTTTTTTAATATTTTCGAAAGTTTACTATCCGATTATATTTTTATTACTTAGTTTCTATGCGTTCGTTCCAGCCTGGATAAACGAAGTCCTATTATTAAAATGACATGTTAATTTACGATACTGTAAATCATTTCATGTATTTTTATTTGACTAACTAACGGCAATATTTATTAAAATATATTCATTTGTTACAGATTTTCTTCTTCTCCACAAACAGTGATGATTATAAGAATATCATGGCTGCTATGGGCATTTATATTCATAACAATTCATTCGATATCAGGTACTTACACATTGATTTTCTTTCGTAATTATAAATTTAATAAGGATGTAAATATATTTTGAATATTTACAATTCCAGGTAGCCCGATATTTCAAGAGTCGGGCGAGTTCTCGATCCGCAAACCAGTGATAAGATGGAGGCCCCCCATGGATACGTGGAACTGGACTCTGACCCCCAGGCACGACACGCCTACTTTCACGCCAGCAAACTTCACACACAAACTACCGCCATCCGCTAATGAAACCGAACTAATTGCACACATGGCCCTCCTCAAACGAAATTACTCGAGACTCCTCTGGGACAACGACAAAAGCTCAAACTTGCCACTTTTTGTCGAAAAAGCTTTGAAACTGCTCAATCTTAAACAAGTTTACTATGAAGTTGAGCACTCGCTCATGTCTAAGGTATCGTGTACTGCTTGCAAGGCTGGAGCAGGATTGTTACAACACTACATTAGATTAGGCAAGAGCAAGGACGAGATCAACAAAATGATTTACCAGTTTTGTGTGTCTTTGAACATCCAATCAACGCGAGTTTGCGAAGGCATTACTAGATTATTCGGGGTAAGAAGCATTTTTGGCAATTAAATATTTAAAAGTTCCAATATAGACTGACAATAATCACATTTTTAATTGCAGAGTGAAGTCGTGTATGTACTGAAACGTATAACTATTGGACCGAATGAGATCTGCAGTTTCGTTATCGGCGACGCGTGCGGCGACGTCTACAATCCATATCATGAGTGGGAGGTCGCCTTTCCGCCTGTTCCCAAGCCAGCGCTAAAGAACTTAGAGTCGCCTATCGATAAGGCTCCGACTTTTAAAGTTCTACAAATTTCTGATACCCATTTTGATCCTTATTACGCTGAAGGTACAGTTTGAATTCTCTAAAACTTCCTTGTATGAGAGTTACAAAATTACATGAGATTATTTTGAATACAGGAGCTAATGCTGAATGTAACGAGCCGCTCTGCTGTCGCGCTTCGTCCGGGCCTGCGCGGACCCCCGGCGCGGGCGCAGGTCGTTGGGGCGACTACCGCAAGTGCGACACTCCTAAACGCACCATTGACCACATGCTCAAACATATCGCAGACACACATACGGTATGTAGTGACTGATTACCGATAACGTTATTCTTTTTATAGTCACGTATTCGTAACACTTCCTGTTTTGGACATCAAGGTCACGATTAGTAGGACAGGCCTACTTAATTTAAGTACTTAAACATACACCTACAAAGCCACATATCACGTATAAAAAACTAAACTCAAGATATGATTTTTCAGGATATCGATTACATATTATGGACAGGCGACTTGCCACCACACGACATTTGGAACCAAACCAAAGATGAGAACCTCAAAGTTCTTCAAGAAACAGTCTCTCAAATGTCAGATATGTTCCCGGGCGTCCCTATATTCCCCGCCTTGGGGAATCACGAGTCATCTCCCGTAAACAGGTAAGAATAAATAACATAAATTATTGAATGCAACAGTAGGTAGATACTTGTTACGATATAAAATTTAATTACATAACCAATTTTATGATTTGGGACGACGACCTCGTTACCATTGTATACTTAGCCATAAACATATTCATCTCTTCTCTGAGTTATAGTGTAAATATTAGAGATGCGCCGAGTAACACTTTTGCCGAGTACCGAGTACCGAGTATTACTCGGTTCAATTTTTTTTTACCGAGTACTCGGCCGAGTAACTTGGTTCTATCAAGTTCCCAATTTCGCGCCCGTAATTTATATTTACATTTATTAAATTTTAAATATTGATTATTTTTATTACTGTTCCTTTAATTTTGTCTCACTAGTACTCCTACATTAGCATAATTTTGATTCTATTACTTGAGGTTGTCAAAGATTTCCTCAATCAGTACGTTTTGATTAACACTGTTGTTTCAATTATATCTACCTAAATATATTGCTTTCTTTAAACAAAGTATATTACTTTTTTGGTACTCGGTACTCGGCATTCGTATACCGAGTTACTCGGCCGAGTACCGAGTACCAAAAAACCCGCCGAGTACGCCGAGTACCGAGTATAAACCGAGTACTCGGCCCTTCTCTAGTAAATATTATAATTTTAAATACTCTTTCTTTATTAATGTTTACTCTGTTGTCGTATAATGGCAACTAAAAACCTTGGAAATCCCGTTTTTAGTCCCAAATTCAAAAAACAATCAACGACTTATTCTCGGAGACCACAGTAGTATACTCGCGTAACCTTGTTATATAGACATAAATAAGCTCGATCTTTATATATTTTTACTCTGCTCCCGTATATGGCAAGTAAAAGCCTTGAAAATCCCGTTATTCGTCCCAAAATCAAATAACCATCAGCCACTTACTTTCGGAGACCACAGCAATACTCGCGTGTACTCCCCTGCAACAATTGACAGTCAATCTTACCTTTGCTTCCAGTTTCCCGCCTCCGTACATCTCGTCTCCCGATTCCAACATCGCGTGGCTGTATGACGAGCTGGACACGCAGTGGCGTCGCTGGCTGCCCGCGGGCGTCTCGCACACGGTGCGGAGGGGCGCCTTCTACTCGGTGCTGGTGCGCCCGGGGTTCAGGATCATCTCGCTTAACATGAACTACTGCAATAATAAGAACTGGTAAGATTTAAGAATATGACGGTTTTAAACGTTGTAGAAGTTTACTAATGCCTTTTTTGATGGTCTGAGAAAATGAAGACGTTTGATCGTTTGTAAAATAATTTATTCAAATTTATGTGTTTTCTTGTTTTGGTTTAGTAACTTACTTAAAATTATCTGATACATTTAATATAATACTTTGAGGAAAATGACGTTCTAAACAACAAAAGCGGCAATAAAAAGAATGCAAAAACTAGATAGTATTTCTACCAACTGATTAGTATTCGCATAGGTAATGCGGCTGGGTACGGAATTTAATATCATTTTCACTATTTATAGCTTAGTGTGCCGATCACGCGACTAATCTATAAGCAACATTGTCAGCTGTTGTTTAAGTAATAACTTTTATTTTATTTATTTCAGGTGGCTACTACTAAACAGCACCGACCCAGCAACAGAGTTACAATGGTTAATTTACGAACTTCAATCTGCCGAGTTCAGCGGAGAAAAGGTCCACATAATCGGTCACATCCCACCGGGTCATTCAGATTGTTTGAAAGTGTGGAGCCGGAATTATTATGCAATCATCAATCGATATGAATCAACAATTACCGCACAATTCTTCGGCCATACGCATTACGACGAGTTCGAAGTATTTTATGATCCCAACGATTTAGGTGAGGAATTTCGAAAGGCGGAATCGATGTGACATTTTTGTATCGGCGGTTTTGGGTTTTATAACTTTCTTTTATGTCCTGTTGTAGGTAGAGCAACGAGTATAGCGTACGTTGGTCCTTCGGTGTCACCGTATTACGATTTGAATCTTGGATATCGGATATACTACGTTGACGGCGATCACGACGCTACGACTCGCGTAAGTATATGGTAGATTGGTCGAATCGGTTGTGGTGAGTTGAGTTTTGAACGCTATGTTATGTTTGTAGCTAGTGGTGGACCACGAGACGTGGATCATGAACCTGAAGGAGGCCAACTTGTTCGGCTACCCGATCTGGTACAAGCTGTACTCCGCGCGGTCAGCGTACCTGATGGCTGCGTTGCGACCACAAGACTGGGACAAGTTCATAGACGATATGACCGCTAAGGAGGACGTCTTTAACTTGTATTACAAGTGCGTATTTAAAATTCATAGTTCGTCTTTATTACATGAGAAAAATATTTGAATTAAAAGATAGCGAATAATGCAATGAAAGCTCCTTGGTGTCAATAACCTCAGGACATAGTGAGATCATCGCAGCTTATACTTAAATAAAAATAAAATCACAACGTTTTGGTCATTCTTATCCGGTTCATATTTTAGAATGTAGAAGGAAAAATCATTTTACTGTTTTTGTCAATAACAACAGGTAACATTTCTCGTAATATAACTCTCGCTTATATGAATGGTGATTATTATTCATTCGTCATTCTCTGATTAACATATTGACCTTGTTACATAATTAACATCCAAATTTTAGGTAGCCATCGGATTTGTGAATTACTTCTTTTGTATAGTCAGATCGCTTAACTTAATATAACATGATAGTTAAAAGATTAAGAATACTCACAGATTTCATTGGTAATCAGAGGGTTCAAACCAATTTTCTCATCTGTCAGGCATTACTGGAAGAACAGTCCCCGGCGCGGCAGTTGCGACGGCGAGTGCCGCAAGCGGTTGATCTGCGACGCGAAGTCCGGCCGCAGCCACGACCGGCGGCCTCTGTGCGGTCATATTGAAGCCCGAATCGACGGCAACCAGCCGGTCGCCACCACCTGGCGCGCCTGGCTCTACAACGGACTGTCGGGCACGTAAGTATCCATCTGTTTCAACGGCTTCTGTACACGATAGTCTTGCTGCTTGCACTTGCTTCAACAGCTTTTTAACTGCGTTCTGAAATGTCTTGTAACTCTTTGCTTAGCTTTCTTGTCTAGCTTCAATGTATGAGTACTTTATTTAAGAACAAGGTACATTATACAAGGTATACAATATTTTGGGAGTAGATTGTATTTTTCGGTGTGTGAAAACTAATTTTCTTTGTACAGATCTAACGATTCGTTATACGATTCTGAGGTGTCGGTTACAGTTATACCCTAAAGGCAAAGGTAGGTTTTGTAAATAAAGCAACTGCAAATTACCAATTAAGTTTCTAAACCGTTTCGTTGTAATTTCAGAGTCTCGATGATAATGCAATTACCACAAGTGGCTTATCAAATTCCTAAATATGTGATGGGCTTTGGCTGAACTCGTTAATTGTGAAACAATAGGAAACCCAACAGAAGATTACCAATCACTCGAGACTTTATGCTAAGTGCAGCCATATATTTACGTGACAAGTTCTTTTACTTTAATAAGAAATTATGTGAAACAAAGATCATAAAATGTCCTCTATGAGTGAATTATTTTTAAAAATTTCAATCAACACATCAATGTTATTTAAAATGTTTCACTAAAATAAAATGCCCTAATAATTTTAATACTATCTAGAATAAGGACGTAATAAATGTTTAGTTTTTTACTCTTTAATGATTTATGTAAATAAAAAATGTAAATTTTGTAATAAAAGTATCATTAATTTAAAATGAGTTTTATTATCATTATAATACAATCGTTATATTACAGAGAGCTTTAAAGCGTTTGAAAATTATCAGTAAAAACTCCACAAACAAAAATAATCGTGATAAAAGTTATTGCATTGCGCATTAGGTATCAATTTAATCAAATGAACAATATTACAATACATGACACATAAAATAATCTAAATTCGAGAATGTTTTGAGAACAATCAGTCAGTAAAAGGAACAAAATTATTCAAAATTAAATACGAGCATTATTAGATGTATTGTATGTAGTAGGTAGATAGGTACTACTTTCAGGAAACAACGTAGTTATTTTGGAATAATCTTGGAACTTAAAATAAAAACACATCCAAGTCAATTCATTTTCACTCACAACACACGGCACACAAGAAACAACTTAAATCAATCAGGTGATATGTACAAATAAATAATCGACACATATCGACAATTACACACAAACTATCAACAAACCGAATTTAAATGCCTACAAGATACTTGCAACAATTTAAAAGGAAACTCTACCTACTCTAAGCATTCTGCATTTGAGCAAATACAATACTTATTTGAAGTACAAAAGTCCATTAGGTAGGTGTTGATTCGTTTACGTTGTAGGTTTTTACTTTCGGAAAGCTTATAGAAAACTTAAAACTTCAATTGACTATAACTAAAACTGTTAAAACAAATTACCTTCCTAACTGGCACAATGGAATAAAAATACACCCTAGATTTTGCTTACAATCTAAGCTTAAAATACAGTAAGGTGGATAAAAACTAAAAAGTCATGTCATTACACAACACAATATTCCGCATTACAAAAATATTTAAAAGCTAAGTTGTCTTTTATTTAAGTATACTATCAATAAGACTAGGAATCTAATTTAGACTATAAAATCATAAAATATGATTTCTGTATGTAGACTAAAGTTGTGGCATTCTTACTTCTATTGTTTACACTAACTCCGTGATGTACAATTGACAGTCTTGATTGTTGAGTATACCTTGCAATACTTCAAAATGAAACACACATTAAAACTATGTCATGAGTTGTTGAGTTCCCATATTATTTAAATTCGTTTAAAATGTACTGCTTATAGTAGTAACAGTGTAACTATTGAATTAGAGATCAGGCAATCATTTGTAACATGAATATCACAGTGGTGTTTCATATTTAATTGTACTATATTAACAAAAATACAAACACAGTGATTTATAAAATTACTTTCTTAGCTTCAAATGGAATGTGCCTGCATACAATTTCTAGAAATCAAATTAGCCATAAAATCTGGTACTGTTTGCCTTTTGTAGGTGTTTCTATCTAAAATGTCTTCTTTGAGAGGTTTGTTATCAGCTGTTATTTCTAACATTACTTTGTGATGATAGCTTACAGACATTTAAAGTGTGAGTTGAATTAATACTCAAAGTTAGGCTTATAAAAACAGTTTGAGTAGGTATGTAATAACTTTTAGTTATTTTATTGTTAATGGTAAAACTGAAATCTTTGTACTTGTTTGTAACTTTATAAAGTCTCACTGGGTATGGATTAAAATTATATATTTTGTAAAAATCAATTCCTACAAGCTATTTTTTCAGTACTTTACTTTAGTATTTTAGTTATAACATATGAACAGCAATATCAGTGTCATTACTTAACACCATGAGGAAATACTGTAGGTACTAAAGGGCACTGACAAAATTAATTATTGAGAATAAAATAAAAAAATATTTGTGAGTAGTTTGCATTGAAATTGCGTACGCACGGTTTTCGTATGTAGCCTAGCCACATTGATGTTTTTGAGAACCAATTATTGTAGCCCTTTTGAAAAAACTGTTCAAAGTTTAAAAGAGAAATAAAATATGACACCGCTTCTACACAAAATAATCAAATGAGACATATCGTCCATAAATCTAAAATTAAAATAACACAATCAAAGTTAAAACTAAATTACCAAAATAAGTTGCACATGTCAACCAATTAAAAAATGGCACTGCTGTAATCCCAATCACAATAATCTCAAATAAACGTCAAATAATCTTTGGATGTGGAATGTTTAAAAAAATATTATTCACTGGATTTTTAAGGCAGATAGGTGGTATTTCCTATAAACACATTTTAATGTTGCTACTTCAGTAACAGATCATAATCGCAATAGTCTACGTAAGTTTCTTTTACTGTCTTTTGTGCCTACAGCACAGGTTTTTTTCCTCTTAGATGGACTAGGGCCTTCAAGATCATATTGGAAGCAAACCTTACCTGGATGACGTTTACATTTACAAAATTTACAGAACTGATACGAGCAAGAGGCACTAGTGCATTCCACCCACTCTTCTCCATTGGACTCCTCAGATACTTTAGAAGGCTGACAGCATCTGACACAGACCATTTGGACACGACTGTCCAAAGATGCAGACTGAAATGAAAAGAAAGATTACACTTAGTCAAAATAAAACCCAACATGTTTTGTTGTGATGTAAAGACAGCTTTCAGTCAGTATGCTAATTTATTGAGCAATTATAATGATAGATTTAAATGATATTCAATAAAGAAATAAAGACTTTACCTTAATAAACTTTTTAAAGCGGATGGTTCGTGGTGTGCCTGGTGGACTTGTGTGAGCTTCCAAAACAAGAGCTTCAGTGTTCAACACATTCTGGATATCCTTCAATGAGCGCATGTGGCCATTCTGACATACTCTAGGAGTCTCCAATTTGTTGCAATTTTCCTGGTTAGTCTCGCAATCCTTGAGATATTGTGAGTACTCAATTTTCTTAGTATTACTCATTTGTTCCCATACCTGACACCAAGTAGGACTCACTAAGGTGAAGTTGTATATGTCTTTATTGGACAAATACCCAATAATTTTGTTAATTGCTGGCCAAACACGAATTTCTTGATACAACATCTTGATAATATCTATTTTCTGGTCAGGCCTAAATTGGATGGTTCTTGCAACTTTTGACTGTGATCTAGGTCTTTTTGGTTGGCTTATATTCTCCAATCCCTGTGACTCACATGATAGAGAGTGTATAGCAAAGTTTATCTTCTTAGATGACCTTTTCAAAGGACTTAATTTACAATTGGGTTTGCAGTGTTTCTTGATAGGTGTGGTTGGATATGAAGTGTGGGCATAATCATTGAAGTAATACAAATTATTGACAGCATTGTGCGCTGTCTCAGATTTCACAGACGATACAGAAATGTTGATGTCAATTGAACTATCATCATTGACTTTTAGCTTCTGAATGCCTCCTGCTATGGCACTTGTTGGAGTTGGCATAGAATTATTGGGAGTGTGAGGAGATTCCACATTTTCATTATAACGTCTTTTGATACCACGACGCTGCACTGGAGACTCATTGAGGCTTGAGTGACGAGTCTTGGTTTGACTTATTTTCCGGCCCAAGGGTGTAATACTATAACAATCAACAGTGAACTGACCAGATAAACGGAAATCCCTCTGATTCGTGTCCAAGCTTTCGTCACAAACGACGGGGCTTTCAAAGGAACTTGGGGTAAATGTGTGGTACCCGCTGTCTTCATTCCTCCATGCATGGATATTTGATATTCCTGGAGTTACAGGGTTGTTCATAATACACGGTTCTGAGTGGAGATCCATTTTAATCACTCGTACCTTGGGCCTCTCTCACTGGGTTTGCAAAGCTTGATTCAAGTCATATTTGTAACTTCCCTACAATGTTCAGGCAATACGCCTCACTTTTTACATGTTATTAATGTGTCGCTTAAAATTGAAAATGCAGCTTTTTACAGGTAAGTAATAGATAATGAACAAAAACGACAATCTAAATACGAAAGCGCGTCAAATACCCAAATCAATCAACAGTTCAACACACACAACCGATTGACTGACTGACAGACAGAGACACACATACATACATCCACACATACGCGCCGTATCACTCGCACTCAAGCAAACACGCACAGGCGGTATTGGCTTCGGCTTGCTCACAGCACAGCACAGACTAACTAGAGATGCTGAGGCAAGATGAAGTGCGTCAAAAAAAAATTGGCGATAAAAGGGGAAAATAGAGCACGGCTAGGCTATTATGTACAACAATTCTGTAAAGATCATAACGGTTTTGATAGATGACGACGATCTATCGTTTAATCCCAAAAAACCTTAATGTTTCATTAATTTAAACATTATCGACATTTAGTACTCGTAGGCTTCCATAATAACCCGGGGGGTCTAGAGTCTAGGGCCCACTGAGACAATGGAGAATGTTAACAAATTTTGATTATTATCTCTTCGTATTCTCTGTCAAAAATAAAAAATACTGGTGAAAGAATTATTCCGATGCGTCAATTAGTTTCCGATTTAAAAGTAAAATAAGTTGCTACCGCACGACGCGGGCTGCCGGTGGCGGTGTGACGTCACACCACAACTCGCTCGGTCTGGCTCACTCAGTACGCTCGCGGTCGCGCGCACTTGTCGTCTAAATTAAACCTAAATACCTTAAAAATGACTAATCCAACTACTAGGAAATCATGTGTTGTGCCTAAATGTAAAAATACAACTATCAATTCGCCGGAAAAGTTGTTTTTTACAGTTCCAAAGGATACATACATACATCATCAAATCTTTTAACTTGAACATAACCAATACCATTAGACAATTTGTTAGTAAAAATACAAATAAATAAATAAGGTTAAGTTCATATCATCTACATTTGCAATAAAAAATAAATTAAATTACTTAAATAAAATAGTAAAGGTAAAGTGCATCTGTAACGTTCAACTACCTACATCTAGATCGTATAGGTATCCTTCTTCCTAGTAATATAATAAACGCGGAAGATTGTGTTTGTGTTTGTTATCTTTCACACAAAAAGTACTGAACTGATCTGGACGAAGACTGAAATAATCCATTGGCTTTTTTTAATCCTGGGAAAATGTAGGTACCTACAGTTCCCGAGGGAAACGCGGGCGAAGCTGCTAACTAAAGCTAGTTAGTACTAAATCAATGCATGTATTTATTTAAATTTACTTAGAAGAGCGTCATCTTTATATACATACTAGTGGCCGCCCGCGACTCCGTTCGCGTAGAAGTCGGTTTCCGTGGGAATGAGAAGTTTTCCCGCGGTAAAAAGTACCCTATGTGTCATTCCGATGTGTAACCTACTGCAAAGTTTCATCCAAATCCGTCCAGCCCCCCAAGTCAAGTGTCAAGTGATATTTGCGATAGCAAGTGAATAGAATAAATTTTTGACAAGCTTGCGATTTGACAGTTTCATACATATTTTTTCTATTCACTCGCTATCGCAAATATCACTTACCACTTGACTTGGGGGGGCAGTAGTTTTTACGTGTAAGAGTAACAAACATTCATACATCCATACTCACGAACTTTCACATTTATAATATTAGAAGGACGTACCTACCTATAGCTACAAACTATGATACATGATTTGTTGTCTTTAACGTAAAAAAAATAATGATAGGTAGGTAGGTACCTACTTCTACTATTGGACTTGCATTCTTCCATTAGTATTTTTATTATATTGGTTATTTTGTTTTGATAAAACAGTTTAGAACATATCAAACATTTCGGCGGCAACAAAATCACTATTTCTTGATAAATAATGCGCAGCCATTGATTCATCTATTTTAGAAAGATTACACGATTACCTTTTTTCAAATTCTATATCCAATTTATTAATAGAATAATATTTACTATTAACGTGTAATAACGTATAATATTTATATTTACTAATACGCGACCGAAAACACAAAAAAAATATACATTAAATGTTAAATAAATAAAAAAATAAAATAAAATACTGTGCCAGCTATATGCGCCACCGCTGGCGCGTTGTGGTTAGACGTCACAAGCGGTCACGTGACTGTTAGCGGGACTCGATATTTTTCGAAACTTTGAATGCCTACAAAATCAAAACTACTGGGTATTTTTGATTACAACAAAAACTAGTGTATTTGTATGCATACAGGCTTTACTGAGACAAAATAGGGGATATTCATGTTTTTTTCTTGTCTTAAATTAGTAGTTTACCACATTATAACATAGAAAAAAATATAAAAAGGCTTCAAAACACTCTAGATATTTTTAAAAACGAAATTTAAAACATTGAAAAAATTAGAGCAGTTGAAACGCCGCCATTTTGCGCGCGCTTTGCGTGACGTCACACGACACGTCCAGTGGGACTTTACTATGAACTTTTCAGTTATTTCATACATATTTACAGTTTTAATAGCTTTAAAATCATGGAAGAAGCCAAAAAATTATCTTATAAGTATTGCATAGTATCGGAGTGCACAAATACTATTCGAAAAACACCCGAGAAAGTGTTTTTTTCGTATTTCAAGTGATGCGAAAATACGAAGACGGTGGTGTAAGGTGATGAGAAGGGATAATATATCGCCTAAATCTTGTCCATATTGTTGTGAAGATCATTTAACCGTAAGTAGGTATACTTTATTTATATACAGCTTAATGTGAATTAGTAAAAAGTAAGTTTTGCATTAGCTATTGAACATTAGAAAATTCGGTATAAAATTAACCTACCCTATAAGAAAAGATCAGTAGCTATAACTTTCTATTAAAACTTTATTCCTGTTGTGGTTTTACGAATTTTTTTATGGTTGTTGATTTATTCCAGGTAAAGGAAGATACAGAAAATTATATTGAATACAATTTAATAAAAGAGTAAGGAGAAAAATGTACTCTACGGTTGAAGAAAGGAGTTTTGCCTCATATATTTTTGTGTCAATATGTAAATGTTTTGGTGTATTTTAAGTAAACTGCTGTGTGCATTTATGAATAAAAATCTATATTATGGTCTTAAATATACTATGAAACATCCTCTGATCTCTGCGCTCGTATAATCGGGTTTCGATGCAAAATTATATGCTATCATAAATGCACCTATTCTCGGTAGATTGTCCTAATGTGCCATGACAGAACCGTTTCAGTCATCGTTAAAGATTCACTACCAATCTAAACTAAATTTCATTACAATCAGTACAAGAATATAGATTAAAATTATTTATTTTTTCACAAAAACTTGTAAAACAGTATAAGTTTCGACGCTGATGAATGCAATGTCGTGTCAGATGACGTCACATTACGTTCGACCAATGGTGGCGCGTTTTGGAAGTTTGAATTTCGCTCCCTTATTTTGCACTTTTTAAATATTATTTTAGGGGTTTAAATAATGAAAAAATAAAAAAAAACTTTTGCATTATAATATAACGATAATAAGTATTCAAGAAAAAAATATTTTAGGCCATTTAAAATTTTATGCATATCCCCTATTTCAAGCGATTTGGCATACCTAGTAACATTCTCCATTACGAAAATCGTATATAAAGACGCATAAAGATTCCGATAGTGTTAACCAAGTCCGAAGTTCCAGAGTAAGTCTCTTCCTAATGCCCGCCGCGCGCCGCGCCGCGCCGTGTCTCCGCGGGAGCAAATGTAGTAGTATTTTTATTGGGTTTTAAACTAGGTACTTTATTTTTTTTGAGTAATTCGAAAAAAATAATTGAACATTTACCTTCTTACATTATTGTTTTTGATATTCAGCAATAGGGGATATTCATGTTTTTTTTCTTGCCTTAAATTAATAGTTTACAACATTATAACATAGAAAAAAATATAAAAAATCTTCAAAATACTCTAGATATTTTTAAAAACGAAATTTAAAACATTGAAAAAATTAGAGCAGTTGAAACGCCGCCATTTTGCGCGCGCTTTGCGTGACGTCACACGACACGTCCACCTGCACAAATAAATGCACCTGTTCTCGGTAGATTGTCCTAATGTGCTATGACAGAACCAGCTTCAGTCATCGTCAAAGATCCACTACCAATCTAAACTAAACTTCATTACAATCAGCACAAGAATATAGATTAAATTTATTTATTTTTTTCACAAAAACTTGTAAAACAGTATAAGTTTCGACGCTGATGAATGCAATGTTGTGTCAGATGACGTCACATTACGTTCGACCAATGATGGCGCGTTTTGGAAGTTTGAATTTCGCTCCCTTATTTTGCACTTTTTGAATATTATTTTAGGGATTTAAATAATAAATAATTTAAAAAAAAACTTTTGCATTATAATATAACGATAATAAGTATTCAAGAAAAAAATATTTTAGGCCATTTAAAATTTTATGCATATCCCCTATTTCAGCATAAGGTAATAATTATTATAAAGTTCAGCACATCTCATAACCATATGTATTTCTAGTATGTGTCAGCTGTCATTGTCATAACATAATCAATCCATGCACCGACTGATTGATAAATGGATTTATTGGGCTAATAATACAAAAAAATAGATTGTTTTGTGTTTGTTGGTAATGTTTTAACTATGTTGCGTTTATTTGTTGATTCAAAAATAATTCTTGAAAAGTAATTATGTCATTAATTGAACTAAAGTAAAAATTGTATAGCCTGAAAAAACTTATTGCCTTTTGTTTACATTTTGTGCTACAATGAGCAGCTTATGTAGACTATGTGCAAAAATTTCAACACTTTTTAAAGATTTACTTGAGGAAAGCAATAAAACTATTTTGGACATAGTTAAAGAATATACTCATATAACAGTAAGTATCAGGTGTAAATGTTTATTGCTGTATATATAGTAAGACTGTTGCGGTTTTTCATGATCAAGAAGTTTTTATTGCAGTTCCTCTATTATTGATTACTATTTTACCAGTTTTTACTATTTAAGGTACTTGAGAATGATGTTTTTCCATCAACTATATGCCTGGATTGTGAAGAAACCTTGATAAATTTTCAACTTTTTGTTTTGGAATGTCAGAAGACTCAAGAGATTATTAGAAAAACTGTAGCCGGGGCTGATCAATGCGAAGTATCAGTAAAAGTAGAAAACAATTTAAATTCACATGACAATAATTTCACATCTGTTAAGTTTGAGGTAATTCTTAAGTAGGTTTTAATTTTTTTATTGAGACAGTCTTTACCTTTTTTTAGAAACCTATTCTATACACTTAATAGTTAATTACTTTGTTCTGTTCCAAGTTGATATTGTTATTATTCTGGCTTTAATTGTAATATTTAATTAATGAATTATTAAGTAATGCCATGCCAAAGTGAGTTCCATACCTAATCAATTAATTACTTTATTATAATTGTTAGTTGGTTGTTGAGTTAGTTTATGTTTATTTATTTACTTACATATTTTTAAAGAAAACAAATACACATTCTCACATTAAATTACTATCAGTTCTTAAGTTAGCAGCAGACAATACTAAATACATTGATTGTTGCAGGTTAAAAAAGAACTGAATGCAGACATTGAGTGTAAGTTCTATGTTTAAATGTAAAGTGATCATAATAGTGGTAAACTTTACTAATGTTGGTTGAACAAAAATAATTATTGTATTTTATTTTTATTTTAATAGCCTTGAGTGACAACTATGAAACATTAAATGATCATGATAATGATTTTGTGGACAATTGTAAATCAGAAAATGATGATGATTTGGATGACATTGCAATTTCATCCCTCAAGACTCTTATAACTAAAAAGCCAAAAAGACAGAAAAAAATCCTAACATTTGAAGAGGCTCTTAAAAAAACCAATCCAACTACTAAAGACTTTGTAAAGTAAGTGTAAAATCATACAATAATCTTTATTAAGTACTACTGACTGCCTTTCATAAAGTTGTTATTTTTTACAGATTACATTGCCCCATATGTGAAGTAAATTTTAAAACATGGAATGATATGAGACACCATTTTAATGATAAACATAACAGTACTCCGTCAGTAACTTGTCTGTGTGGTTATGAAATTAGATCTCAGACGGTGCTCTACAAACATGTTTCTGAACATATTTCGGAAAATAATAGAAGATGTCCATTAAAAGACGAAAATAATAAGAGAGTGCAGAAGTATGGACATCATGTTGTACAACAGTACATCAAGTAAGTAAATTCCAAATACAGAAATTGTGTTTTTAATAACTATGTCCCAAAATTCTTGTTTAACCTATGTTATTTCTTTAATAAAAAAAAAAAAGAAATATAAAAAAAAGGAAATAATACTTTAATAATTATATTTTTAATGTGTTTTGTTAACAGATTTATATGTCAAGATTGTAAAGAAGAATTCTCAAGTTGGTATAAATTAAAGTCCCATTGTGAAGAGGCTCATGACATATTGCCTGTTGCACATTGTTCTTGTGGTATTGAAATAAGGTCCAAGTCATTAGTTTACAAACATGTTAAAGATCACATGGATTCCACAGTGTTACGGTAAATATTAATATTTTTGTATCCAATTATGCTTTACAAGTTTACAGAGGTACCTATACAATTTGACCGAGAGTTTGTAAGTTTGCGGATATAATGACATTCGTTTTTTTTTATATAATAAAACTTTTCCATTTTCATAAAAAAAATTAACTGAGCTTGTTTTAAAAAGAGTTAATGAATATAACTTCTTACACTTTTGATAGATCGATTTAGCATTTAAAACCATACAAAGGAGGTTCTTAATTCGTTGAAATGATTGTTTTAATGTTGTAGACATAATAACATTTTAATTGACTACTTGCAGCTGTGATATATGCAGTAAAGTGACAAAATCTGTTGAGGCACTAGAGAGGCATAAGTTAAGACACATCCCACGTTCAGAACGCGAATACAAGTGTTCTAAATGTGACAAAGTATTTCACTGGAAGGAAGGACTGAAGTCGCACGAGAAATCACACATTCCTATTGAGATGAGAAGAAATTATGAGTGTGAAGTCTGTGGTATAAAGTACGTACTACATCTGTTAATTACGTTTAAGTTAAGTTTGATATCACGGTCCTTCATTGGTATTTAATTATATATGATAACCAAAAAGTTAAACCAGAAAAATCTAAGTTTGGCCGACTCATTCACAAAACATTTAATTTTTATTATTTAAAAAACAAAACTTTACTTATAAACCTACTCGAAAAAAACACCATAACTATGGCAAATGCTGCATTAAAAACTGTTACATAGCGTATAAACGTACAAACAAACGCGATAAGCGACTTTGCTCATTCTTTACTATACCACGATGATAGTGACATGTCATGATGATGTCAAACTCCATAGTAGAGATGCGCCGAGTAACACTTTTGCCGAGTACCGAGTACCGAGTATTACTCGGTTCAATTTTTTTTTAACCGAGTACTCGGCCGAGTAACTCGGTTCTATCAAATTCCCAATTTCGCGCGCGTAAACAAGTACAAACGAACACAAGTAAATTTAGAAGAAAATTTGTTGGCAAATGGTGGACAGGGCACCAAACAAGGCATCATAATTTACATTTATTAAATTTTTAATTTTGATTAATTTTATTACTGTTCCTTTAATTTTGTCTCACTAGTACTCCTGCATTAGCATAATTTTGATTCTATTACTTGAGGATGTCAAAGATTTCCTCAATCAGTACGTTTTGATTAACACTGTTGTTTCAATTATATCTACCTAAATATATTGCTTTCTTTAAACAAAGTATATTACTTTTTTGGTACTCGGTACTCGGCATTCGTATACCGAGTTACTCGGCCGAGTACCGAGTACCAAAAAACCCGCCGAGTACGCCGAGTACCGAGTATAAACCGAGTACTCGGCCCATCTCTACTCCATAGCTATTCGTTCATTCACTAAACTACACAGTAACCCCCAGGTTCACGACCCGGTTCTCGGTGATGTCGCACCGGCGCGTGGTGCACGACAAGGTGAAGGGCTACGTGTGCGACAAGTGCGGCTACGCGTGCGGCACCAGCGGCGAGCTGCGGCAGCACCGCGCGATACACAGCAGCGAGAAGCCGTTCACGTGCCCCAAGTGCTCGAAGGGGTGAGACGCGATCTTCATGTAGTTATCTGTCAGTGTTCACTCTACGTGTGCGACAAGTGCGGCTACGCGTGCGGCACCAGCGGCGAGCTGCGGCAGCACCGCGCGATACACAGCAGCGAGAAGCCGTTCACGTGCCCCAAGTGCTCGAAGGGGTGAGACGCGATCTTCATGTAGTTATCTGTCAGTGTTCACTCTACGTGTGCGACAAGTGCGGCTACGCGTGCGGCACCAGCGGCGAGCTGCGGCAGCACCGCGCGATACACAGCAGCGAGAAGCCGTTCACGTGCCCCAAGTGCTCGAAGGGGTGAGACGCGATCTTCATGTAGTTATCTGTCAGTGTTCACTCTACGTGTGCGACAAGTGCGGCTACGCGTGCGGCACCAGCGGCGAGCTGCGGCAGCACCGCGCGATACACAGCAGCGAGAAGCCGTTCACGTGCCCCAAGTGCTCGAAGGGGTGAGACGCGATCTTCATGTAGTTATCTGTCAGTGTTCACTCTACGTGTGCGACAAGTGCGGCTACGCGTGCGGCACCAGCGGCGAGCTGCGGCAGCACCGCGCGATACACAGCAGCGAGAAGCCGTTCACGTGCCCCAAGTGCTCGAAGGGGTGAGACGCGATCTTCATGTAGTTATCTGTCAGTGTTCACTCTACGTGTGCGACAAGTGCGGCTACGCGTGCGGCACCAGCGGCGAGCTGCGGCAGCACCGCGCGATACACAGCAGCGAGAAGCCGTTCACGTGCCCCAAGTGCTCGAAGGGGTGAGACGCGATCTTCATGTAGTTATCTGTCAGTGTTCACTCTACGTGTGCGACAAGTGCGGCTACGCGTGCGGCACCAGCGGCGAGCTGCGGCAGCACCGCGCGATACACAGCAGCGAGAAGCCGTTCACGTGCCCCAAGTGCTCGAAGGGGTGAGACGCGATCTTCATTTAGTTATCTGTCAGTGTTAACTCTACGTGTGCGACAAGTGCGGCTACGCGTGCGGCACCAGCGGCGAGCTGCGGCAGCACCGCGCGATACACAGCAGCGAGAAGCCGTTCACGTGCCCCAAGTGCTCGAAGGGGTGAGACGCGATCTTCATGTAGTTATCTGTCAGTGTTCACTCTACGTGTGCGACAAGTGCGGCTACGCGTGCGGCACCAGCGGCGAGCTGCGGCAGCACCGCGCGATACACAGCAGCGAGAAGCCGTTCACGTGCCCCAAGTGCTCGAAGGGGTGAGACGCGATCTTCATGTAGTTATCTGTCAGTGTTCACTCTACGTGTGCGACAAGTGCGGCTACGCGTGCGGCACCAGCGGCGAGCTGCGGCAGCACCGCGCGATACACAGCAGCGAGAAGCCGTTCACGTGCCCCAAGTGCTCGAAGGGGTGAGACGCGATCTTCATGTAGTTATCTGTCAGTGTTCACTCTACGTGTGCGACAAGTGCGGCTACGCGTGCGGCACCAGCGGCGAGCTGCGGCAGCACCGCGCGATACACAGCAGCGAGAAGCCGTTCACGTGCCCCAAGTGCTCGAAGGGGTGAGACGCGATCTTCATGTAGTTATCTGTCAGTGTTCACTCTACGTGTGCGACAAGTGCGGCTACGCGTGCGGCACCAGCGGCGAGCTGCGGCAGCACCGCGCGATACACAGCAGCGAGAAGCCGTTCACGTGCCCCAAGTGCTCGAAGGGGTGAGACGCGATCTTCATGTAGTTATCTGTCAGTGTTCACTTTACGTGTGCGACAAGTGCGGCTACGCGTGCGGCACCAGCGGCGAGCTGCGGCAGCACCGCGCGATACACAGCAGCGAGAAGCCGTTCACGTGCCCCAAGTGCTCGAAGGGGTGAGACGCGATCTTCATGTAGTTATCTGTCAGTGTTCACTCTACGTGTGCGACAAGTGCGGCTACGCGTGCGGCACCAGCGGCGAGCTGCGGCAGCACCGCGCGATACACAGCAGCGAGAAGCCGTTCACGTGCCCCAAGTGCTCGAAGGGGTGAGATTTGTTCAAGGAAAGCTTGTAGGTTTCACACGCAGTTAAAAGTCTGGAAAGCGTGGGTATTTTCCCGCAATAAAAAATACCGTAAGATTATGATTTAGGTATTTACAGTTTACACACAATAGTACAGGAAATCAATCACACATAAGTAGAAATATAGGACGGCTTTAATATTATGAAGTCGTCAGCATTTAACTGATTTTGAGCCGGAATTTATTAACTTAAGAATAATACTAATTGTAACTTACAATTCTTTATATTATTTTATATTTTTAAAATCGGGTGTTGGGATTTTTCTATATTTTTTATTAAAAAGAATACAATGCATGTCTCCTCAACGCTAACTTCACTAAAAACTTCAACTATTTTAACGAAGTGAAGTTAGCGATTGAATGAAAGCACCATCGGTATATTTCATTCGGAACAGCCCCTAAATGTTAAAAACGAATCATACCTTTAACATCATTTACTTACTTACCCCCTTACCCCCACCAGATTCAAAACGTACGCCAATTTGAAGACCCACATGGACACCCACGAAGACACCGCCTACGAATGCTACATCTGCCGCCGAATATTGAACTCTAGAAGAACCCTACGCAAGCACTACCTAGTTCACGACGACAAATGCAAACATGTCTGCCCGTACTGCAATAAAGCATTCAAACGACGGCAAACTTTAGTGGTGGGTATAAAAAACAAATTACTTGGAAAGCTTCAACTCTCTTTAAATGCATTATAAAATTGTATCAGTATCAATATGTTTTGGCTTCGCCATAATTTTGTCGATGACGGAAAAAATATAATAACAGATTATGGGCTTAAATCGCGTTTGTAAATAAGGCCTTTAATGACTACCTAGTTAATACTTGTAAAACACTGGCGGTTAATGGTATATAAAAAGTTATCGGGTTATTAATAAGTGCCTATTACTTTTATACCTACTTATTTTAAACCAACTATTACAAGGGTTTTTTATTATGAAACGTAACGAAACAAGATTTAAATGCCTATTAACTTCCTTTTATTTTACTCCTTTACCACGTATTTAAACATTAAGTTCATAGAAATTGTTGTTATTACGTGGCAATTCCATTTACATTCAAAGTCAAGAAATATTTTTTAAAACACCAATTTCATTCGAGAATTTTTAATGGAGTTTCAATTTCAGGTCCACATGCACACCCACACTGGCGTGAAGCCCCTATCCTGCAAACTGTGCGGTGAGAAATTTATGTACGCGTCTACTTTACGAGCGCACCGACTCAGAATACACCCCGAGACTGTACAGTCGCAAGAGACGCAATCCCATATCGATGTACAGCTGCAGGAAAACCAGCATGAAAACTCTATTCTGCCTAATTAATAAATTGGAGCTAAAATTATTGTACTTATATATTCTGATTATGTAGCTACAAGTATGTTTATGTAGCATGAAATGTAAGGTTATTTCGAAGTTATTGATATACCTTGTAATTAATAGTTTTATTGATTATTGACTATTCTAAAATTAAAACTTTTTAAATATTATTTGTGTTTTCATTAGATTGTCTTTAAAATAAAAAAATAACATTATTTTTTATCAAATCTAATATTATAAAAAGGTAAAGTTTATCTCTGGAACTGCTAAAACTATTTAGGCAAATTTTGTTCCGAGCGAGTGTAGCCACAGGCGGACAGCTAGTTAGCTGCCAATGTCCCCCGAGGTTTGCTCGGTTGCAATTTTTGAAAACTTAACAAAAAAAGGATAGATTTTAACTTTTTTTATATCTATATTCTTTAAACCTCATCAAAATCCGTTGCATTATACATTCATAAATTAACGTAACGAATTAAAGATGATTCAGAAATTAACGTTATCTTACATTGTACATACAAAATACTGCTTAAAAATATGTAAAGCTGTGATTTAAAACATAAGGTAGCTATATGACGTCAACATGCTTTTACACAAATAACGAACCTCATAAAACAGCAGCAGTCAATTTTCAATGAGGTTGGTATGTACCCAGGCAATTAGTAGTATTAAAGTGGCATTGCGAAATGTATGGATGCGCATCGCGCTATTTAACCGAAAGCGTCGATCGACCGCCGAATTTACGCGGCCACGTAACTTTCAATTTGCCGAAATTGCTCAGTCAGCCGAACATAGTAGGAATCGCGTACACTCGCCACTACTTAGATAGAATAAATATTTTATGCATTCAGAGGGAATATCAAAATATTCGATCTGTACGGCACATTCGCTTTGTTTTCCTGTTTTCGTTGGGGAAGATACGTAGCAATATCGTAGCAGCTACGAGTTTCGTAGTGAACATTTTCTATTTACAAATTCCACGGTTCCACTTAAGAAAATAACCTAAATAAAAGAGTGGAAAATATTGTAAAGTGTTATTACGTCGTAGCTAGGTACTTGTTCGAAATTGCACGACTGATGCGAACCGCGGAGAGCCCTGCAGCTTTTTGGACCATTTCCAACACAAAATATCCAACTTTCGCCTATTGTTGGCCACGAGATTTTATAAATTGGATCTTTTCAGTTTCACAATGTTGCTGAGGGAATAGAGGATGTTTCAATTCAATGAATTAAGTAATAGATACTTCGCACATATAAGCCTTAATAAATCTATCGTATATTCGGCTTTATTTATGAAAGTGGGTTGTATAATACCTACTGACTGAAAAATTACAATATCGTATTTATTGAAATGGAGTTTATATACAATTATGGAACTTTAAGGTTTAAAGGTAAAGTGCCTTATATAATCTAAGGCCATACTTACACTTTTTAGCTAATAGCTGGGTACCTACTCGCTATAGTTGGCGTGTAAAACTGAAGCATCGTCACGGCTGTTTGGAGATGGTATCGCAGTTTCAACGTCAGGCGTTGGCTCGCCGCCAGCGCACCCTGTCCGCCGACATCCATGCACCCACCGTCACAAACAGGAGCGGCGGTAAAGTCGGCAAACAAATAACAGACACTTTACGACATCTTCTACCGCTACTATTCGTACTGTTATAACTTTGTTAGACAGACAAGATTCTGACAACTAATTGTTTGGATTAACGAATTTTATTGTTTACGTATGTTAGTTTGTGTCGATGATGCATAAAACAGTCGCTAAAACAAAAACCAAAGCTGAGTCTTTATTAATTTAATCAAAGGGTATTTTGTGATGGTCTACGTTAACTACGTAATAAAGATAGAATTCAGCTAGCAAGTCTGTTTAAATTAAATTCTGCAGATATTCAGGCACTGCTTAATCCTTAATTTACGAACCGTTATCAAAATACGGTGAAATATCTAAGTACGTTTAATAGTTAATGACTTCGTTGAACTTAGAAAATAGGTACATAACATACATAGATAGTAAATTTGAATGAGTTAGAAATAGCCAGTTAGAGTTAGTTTGGGCATCTCTTTGAATAATTAAATACCTTATCCTGCAGACATTTGAATCCACTTCAGTTGCCTACCAATATAAACTTAATTATTTCACGTCTATCTACTGCTTAGTTTAGGAGCTTTGTTTCGCAACGAGGCCTTTATATTCAAGTTACGCCACTTTAAACTCTGAACAAGTACAAAACTATAGGTATGTGAAGACTAGGCAATGTATTTTGGAGCAGCTAACTTAGATCGTGGAACGTGCTAAACAAGGATCCTATCGCTATCAAAGTTGCTCCATCTGCGAGCGTTAACATGCATGATAGCATGCAAGCCTGCCTTCAGCGTTGGCACTGATAATAACGAATAGGGACTGTTTTGTACCGTTGGCATGCTAAAGCTACATAAAAAAAGGAAACAAATTATTTAGTCAGCTTTTTAAATTGATAGTTATTTTACAAAGTGGGTTATAATTCCGTTACAAAAAGCCGTTGTCCTTAAGGCTGTGACATGAACGTTTTAACATATGATTTTCGGGGCAGATAACCTCGTAACGTAATGCACTCAGGGGAGGTCCGAAGCGACCGTTTTACTGGTGATGATTCTATTACGCCTCCCCCTTTGCTAATGGCCTACACATCATATTTTTATAAAAGTCTTTTAAGCAGTAATAAGGTTAAACTAAATTAATAAGTGTCTGAGTAACAAACACTAATTAAAACTACTTAATTTACCCGTCTAATAAGACTAGATACCTTTGTAGGCAAGTTTCTAAATGTATACTAACCTACTTGAATTTCAGTTTGTATTTTAGAACAAAGATAACATTAACCTGTCTTATTTTAATTGAAATTAGACAAAGGGTGTTGTCAGAATAAGTACCAAATGGTTAAATAATGTTTGATATTATCATTCCATAACTAAGAACTTTTTAATACTAGTTAAGTGTTTGATTAAATATCGAATACACTTGCAGAACTATTGGTGGAATTATTTTCTTTATATCACTCTAGTTAATTTTTATTTGCATTTGCTCTACATGCAGCAAAAAGATTTGTCCTCCATTGTTTGTGAGTTTGGTTGCCGCACGCACGCTATTTAACCAGAGCTGGATTAACTGACTCACTCGGTGACTAATCTCGGGTCTGAAGCGGTCGTGTGAGCAAATTACAAGAATTACAATTCTTGGTAGCTGAATCCCTTGCGTTGGATGTACCGACCCTTAGGTTTTGTTATACCTACCTATATACGGAATACGTATACTTAATGAAAATTACAACATTGGGATATTGGGATACGTACGATTCCAGGTCGAGGTTGTACCTAATCCATCAGAAGTCACAATTCAGTCTCTCCATTGTTTGAGATCCAGTCCCACTACAGAAGCCTGCCTACATAGATACAAACATCGAAACCTCAAGCACTAAAGTCGCTGCCTACCCTCAAGTGGGAAAAAGCTTTCCACGCCCGACTTTGTCTCAATGAGTTTCAAAGAAGGGGAGTTTTTAAAAAGTTTTCCCGTCTGATTGGCCAACAACTTGAGTTAACTTAACGATTATTTAACCGCAAAATGGAACAAGAAATCCAATATAAATTTGAATTTACTTTATAAGTGTTAGTTTAATATATTTGTTCGGTTTAATTACAAATTACTTAGCGAAAATTCACGTGTTGCCGCAAAAGCAGAAGCGAACTACCGACATTTAGCTGAATCGTCCATTATCGAGGTCGACGTTTAATGAATTCGGAAATCAATTCCGCACTATGACTGGAGGAAATTGATCAAAAATTGAACAGCTAACGAAGCGTTCAATGGCTTAACGAGAGTTGCTAAACTCCTATTGGTCTAACGCCGAAACATTTTATGCGAAACTGTCAAACTTTAAAAAGTTATGGCCAACAATTTAGCGTAGGACTACGTTCCTAACGTCCGCACAGTTTTCCACTTTTCACTTTTGAAATTTATCGTCAAACAAAATGTTAATAACGATAGCAGTCACACAGCTACCAAGTACCAGCCGTTAGACATGGTTACGCAAGATAGGGAACTTTTTTTGAAGAAATAGCCATAGACAGGGAAACTTATCACGTTATTCGCGAAAAAACTTTAATTGTCAGTCAGGTTTACCTACATAGACATGTGTTTGGCGCTAATATTGTTTGTGTTACTGGCTATGTCTAATAATGCAAGAAAAAAGTAGCTACAGAAAATAATAAAAAAAGATAATTAGTCATAATACATATAGGTAAATTCTTAACAATGAGTCTGGTTTTTTTGGCTATTCGTTGAGGCAAAAAGAGATTTGATTTTGAATTTAAAACCGATATTGTTTTATTGTATATATAAGAAGGTATTAAGTATTCTAATACTAAAAAATATTCCCCATTCCTCAAACTCATTTTGGTCTCATACCGTTGTTTTCAGTTCAAAACTGTTTTAAGAATCACCCTTTTCAAAAAATATTCCTTTCTGCATTACTCCTTTATAAAGTTTAACTTTGTCAAATCTCCGCTCACAACATCTTTCAAAAGAATCCGAAGTGTGCGATTCACGTGTTATGTAATTTTTAAAATATTTTGTAGAGGTCCATAAGTAGGTCTAACTGAGAAAAAGCTATTAAAATAAATCTTTGAAAGATATAGGTAATCTAGTTTCAGAAATCCCCCTCGCTTGTCCAAGTCCTGCGAAATTAGGTACCAAATGAAAGAAAATAAGTAGGTCGCCTCACAATGTTTTCCAACAAAAACATTGCGAGGGCAAAAAGGAAAATAGATATGCCGTCTGGTATGATTTGTGGAGCATCGCGGGACTAATTTATCGCGAGTTGTTGCTTGTGAATGACGTACAACGTTTGTATGAATGTGAGTAAAGTTGATGAAAGAATTTGTAGAAAGAATGGAAACTTAAGTTTTTCTAAACGAAAGAAGTGTTGATTGTTGATTTGACTCTAATTGACCTTAGTAACCGTAAGTAACTAGGTAGGTATGTACAAAAACAGTTTCTTTCTATTTTCACACAATATTAAAATGTTTTAAGGTTAACAGGTATGTCTGTAAGTGTCACCAAACGATTTATTTAATTTTGAATTATTTGAACGTGAATTTTAAAAATTCCCAAATTTTAACCGCAAGTTTAGAATTTTTCAATAGTACCGGAATAGAGTACCTATTTATTTTTAGTTGACGGGTGAGTGGGAATAACTGAGTTTTCTTTGGTTTGTGTTATTTTCTGTAAGGTTAATGATAATATGTTGTTAGTTTTTACAGAAGTTTTTGCGTGGTAGAGATTTCTAAAGAATAGCGAATGAAAGGGTTGTTCGGAAAATAAAAGGTTACACATTTTAAACTACTAAAAATAATGAGTTTGTTATAGAATATAAGATAAACCATCACGTACCAAAACGTGGTCCTGAAAAACTAGGCCGCAAAACTTGTTGACTCATCTTAGGAAATTTCGTTCCACCATGTTGAATAAATCGGAGTCAGCTAGCCGCCTGTGATATGGAATTTCCTTAATCTACCTCTCTTCTCACTGACAGCAATAAATATAGTGTAAGGGTAAAGCAGCAGGTCATCTTGCTGCGTTTATTCTGCCTCCCCAGGGACAACGTACATTTATCAGTGCTAGCATTCGGGTCGCTATGCACACTGTATTAAAAGACTCGCTCTTTCTTGGGGAAAAGCAATTTCAGAAATTCTTCTCGGTGGCTGGTGTTTATTCTGTAGCTATCTTCGTGGCCTGATATAACATGGTACTGTTATTTTTATGGGTAACTGCTTTATCGTCTCGGGGTTTCATGGTATTAAAACAATAAAGTTATGGTTGGTACTTAAACCTAATTTATGCCTGCAAATAAGATTTTAGTGAAAATAGGGTTCCCGGCGATAAAATAAAGGAGAAAGTATTATTTGGGGCTTATCGTGATTTATCGGCGTTTTGGGCTTCTGCTGGCAGGCCCAATTTGTACGCATAGCAGTTTTACCGTGTTGGTGCGATGCCAGTACTGATTTGTTTTTTTTACTCTTAGCTGGAATAAAATAGCTTCTATTGATGTTTGATATCAAAATTGGCTTCTGAATTATTAAAAAAACAAAGCTCTACATTATTTGTAGAAATATTTGGCCACATTAAATAGCTCCATTGTAAGGGTTCAGCGGTTTGTAATACTTGAATGAAGGGGAACCAAAATAGAACCATGCAAAGCAGCCATCCGCGACCTCAAGGAGGAAATCGTTGGCGAAACCAGACGTTGAGTAAAATTAAGTAAAGATACAGGCGTAGAGGGGTGTTTAGCGAGGGTTGGGGGGCGAGGAGGGTGTGTGCGGTGGTGCGGAGGGGGCGGGGGGCGGCGGACGGGCGCCCTCAGTGTCGCGGAGGCTGCGGAGGAGAGCGCCGCCCGCCCTGACGCGCACCCGCTCGCTGCCAAAACATTGCCTTTCACACAAAAATAAACTCGAACCAACAACACACGCACCAGTGCAATAACCTCTCTTCTCCCAGGTGAATTGACATGATTTAACGCTACATCTATTTATCACAGTTAAAATTTCATAGATCATTTCACGCAAATTACATTTATCAAACACATCCTAGTTGTTATCTCGCATAATTTTCGTTTATTGAAGCAATCCCAGTTGGTTATAGTTTGCGGTTATTAGACAATGAGCGTTTGTGTGTGGAAGTAGTCGAACTGATTAGTTGAATAGCTTTGTCAACGGAGACACGGAGTAAATTTAGAATGTAAATCACCTAAGTAAAGTTTATCCGAGGTCCGCTCTTGGTTTGAGAGGGTCGCTCTCCAGTAAAGGGCCCTACAGCTGTCCAATTATAGATGTTTCAACGAGAGGTGCGATGCTTACTTGTTAGGTGCTAATGAGTGGCCGCAGTTTTAAAACACCCAACTTTGGTTCAAAAAGCGAAGTTTTTAGCAACAACATTACATGGTTTACTGTTGAGGCAGAAATGATTAAAGTTAGACTTATTTTAACGTTCAATAAAATACTAAAATAAATACGTTTACGTATTATAACTTTTTGTTTCACAAAAAAATCTTACTCAAAGTTTCTGTTATATTCTATCAAATTTTGTGCTCTGCACTTAAAACATCTTGTTGACAAACACATCATTTGTTTTAGTACCGAGAAACGTTTTCAAGTTCTTAAACTTTGCAATCTACAACTAATATTTTGTTTTAGGGGATGTCAAAAACATTGATGTTGAAGCTGTGCCAAGAAAAGATCAAGACAATAGCAGAAAATTAATTTTCCGCTGCGTAAAGATTTCTCAAGAATTCCAAGCCATTTTATGTTATCTAGAAAATGATAGCCCCCGTCACGCCGGCGGCGATGCTGCTAATTATCTCATTAGCGACCATTTGTTTTTGTGACCCAACCGCGTCACTGCCAGACCACGACGAGAAAAATGTTACATCCACTCCCACTAGCATCGCTACAAACCAACCTCTCACCACGAAAACTTTTATAACGAGACCGACCGTAACGACTCAAACAGCGACAAAAGCAACAAAAGAATTCGCTAAAACAACAAAAGCGTACGAGAGCACTACCACTAGTGGCACGACTCGAGGGCCGAGCACAAAAGCCGCTAAAAGTGCAAGGAGGCAAAAGTTAGCCGGTAGTTCTAGTGCTCTCAGTGGGCATGCGGGGCGAGTTGACGAGGGTCGGCCGCTAAATGCTGGCAGCGGGCACGGGAGGCTGGAGGAGCGGCTGGGGGCCCCGGAGTGCGAGCTGCCCGTGCTGCCGCGGGAGTCGCGGCTCTGGCGCGCCAACGAGACGCACGAGCTCAACCTGCCCGTCACTGTGAGTATCTTCTATAACATGGGCAAAACATTTAAAAAAAAATAGTATTTAAAGTACCGTGTTGTTTTAACAGAACTGCAGTTTTAGCTCCTTTAAAATTTATTAACTTGATTACACGTTGAACGTTGTTTTCAACGCGTGTCTAACTTTTAGAACAAGTAATGCTTGGTACCAGTTCTCCTTAAAGAAGCTAAGGATTAATGAGTAAGACGACTTCTCAGTAAAAAGGAACCCTTGGGTTTATTCTGGGAAGCGGGAAGTAAAACAACAATTTCATTAAGTTTTTGTTTATTAGGTAGTAGGTACTTACTACCACCTAGGTATAATTATTTTTTTCTGTGCTGTATAAAAATACTTTTTCCCGTCTGTTATTATTGCGTTTTTACTTGGCTTTCTGACATAGCCGTACCCAGAATTTTGTAAAGGGTGGGTAGGACAGAAGCAAAAAAGTAGTAACTCGATAAGAACCTATTGGAAAATACTTTTATTTATAGCTTGCGGGGGTTTAATTAGAAAGGAACCAAATAACTCTTTAACTTCGTTTCTAAAACCTATTAAAACCCAAGAAATATATATATAATTAGCTTCGACTATGACGTATGTGTGGCTTTCTAATATTAAATTTTAATTAAAATAAACTTATATAAGATCCATAGAATTGTTCTAGTCAAACGGCAAAACTAAGTGAATGAATAATAACGTTATAAAATAAACTATTTAATCACTAAGCAAACATGCTTTTGTTGTCGACTGTCAGAAACAAGAGAGTCTTGAAGAATAAAGAAAAAAGCTTTTACCTCTGGATGTATGCATAACGTTTTGTGAAAGCCCGGTCTATTCAGCCCGCCCACGTTTCATGACGTTCTTGTGCACATAAGTTAGATCGTGACGACCGCACTATGAGCTAAGCTAAGGTCGAACATAAACCATAAATCGTTTTACCACAGAACGGGAAAAGCCATTTTCATGTTTGTTCGACGTCCATTGCCACTGTTGTGTAAATATCTTGAGTTATCCTTGTTTATGTGGGTGACATAACGCGGAATGTGTCGTTTGCGTAATGTAGGACACAATATTTTTTATTGTGGATCAGTTGCTGAATTTGGGTCAGCCACGGATTTACTTTCCCGTCAAGATCTGGCGACTTAGCAATTTGTACGATATTGATGGTTTTATTGACCGGCTACCAAAATGAGTTTTCATTATAATCGCTTTTTAGTTTTTGGGTCTGTTTTTCAATATTTCGATTACGACTCAACCAATTAAAACTAAATCCCAGTAATAACGATCCCACCGAGGTTTCTTTTTTGTACCTACAGAATATTTACTACCCGTATTTTATTCGGCACAGAATAGAAAAAAAATGATTACCACATTCCCTCTTTTTATGAGTTTTGTTTTACGAACAACGTGTATAAAATGAAAAAACTTTTATGCTAAGTTTTTTAGATCTGTTATTCTTAGGCTATTGGAGTTATTTTATCAAAATTAAAACCGCAACGGGAAATTTCCACCACCGTTTATTTTTAAATGAAAACACAAAAAAACTCGTTTTTGGTGTAATCGCTACTGAAGCGGCGCGTTATCCCTATCGTTATTTTAAGCACTTTTGTCTATTTCATTCCTAATTAAATCGCTTAATTTAACGTTAACCCTTTTTACTAGAAGATTTTGAATAGGTAAGAAGATCGGCATTTTTATATATTTAGGTCTACCTAACGCATCTGATTCTTGTTAAAGTGTGACACGTTACATTTTGACTTGCTAAGAACATGTTTGTTTTTTTATTCTAAACTAATTTAACTGGCATAATTCACTAGAAATAGAGCCATACGTACCTACTACTTTAAAAGAAATCATAAATTTAGACCTATTTGTATTTATTCATGACGTATTTCAGCAATACCGAAGTTAAATTCCAACAACAAGAGTTATTCATAACATCAAATATTACTCTCATTAAATCTACGTTGATAAAATTAGTGGAACGACAAAATAATTCCTTGAAAAGACATCTCAGTAGTCACTACCGTCTTTATTCGTAAAAAATAAAACGCTCAAGATCGCCGGCATTACTTTCTGAGTTTCTTTTTATTGTCCGCCTTGTGATGTGTATCTCAGGGAATTCCTGCGAGTTGTTTATAATTTGAAACGTCGAAACTGAGGAAATGAGCCATTCCGAATTCACCCGGCTCCTTTATGATGAAGCTGTGACTGAAAAAAGCACTTTCGCTGCTTGGTAATTTACAGTCAAATGTTCTCTTCTGTGAACGTAGGAAGAGATAAGGCTTGTTTTCTTATTACTTGATGTATTGTTTATGAGTATCCAGTTCTGTTCGTTTGAATTGAAGTTACTAGAGGTAGAGTCATAAACAAACAAGATTGTTATTTTAATGCAATTCTTATCTCGTTGGTTTTGTATTATTTCATTTCCGACCTATTAACCTAGAGAATTGCAATGCAAAGCTCGTTTTTATGTATTTTCTTTCCAGCCAGCTTTATCCCGTCACGGGAGCATGTAGGTCGCAGTTAACCGCCGCATTATTAAACAACTCCGTCTAGATTATACACTGATGAATAAATCTTGGTTATAATGTTTACTTTAAGGCATTGAATGCGAATTTGGTTCAACGGGCTTGAACTTTTAATTATTTTACCGAGTATTTTGATTTTGATAAGAAAGTTTATTTAAAGATTATTTTTTTCTGAGTAACAGTAGAAGTTATTGAAGATTCGAGATTGTTTATTAAAATCTTCCCAGAATTCTAGCCTTAACTCAATTCTCACACTGCCTAACTTTGGAACAGCTTTGAAGTTTGATGTAAAATAAATAACGAAGTCGGTTCTGAATTCCAATTCAAACTTCGAAATTCTAGAACTTTGATTTTCGCGATTAAAATCAAATCTGTGGCCTTGTAGAAAATTTCATGAGTATGTGTAGTATGTGCCCAGCCCCTCGATTCTGCTAATGACGAAAACTTCATCGATTTCTCGGCGATTTAACAACATTTAATTCATGATTGAGTCATTTTATGAATGTCAAGTCTCTGAGCAATCGTTGCAGTTACTTATGTAAATGTCCCTGTGAGTGTGCGTTGGTATTGACTGTGTGTGTGTTTGCGTTGCGGATGACGGAGGAGTGCGGGGTGGGGGTGTCGGAGGAGGAGTGCCCGCCGCTGGTCGTGTCGTGGGAGGGGGCGGCCGACGTGCAGAGTGGGGATGTGCTGATCGTGCGCATCGCGGACTCCCCACTGCTGGGACATAACACGACAAGGACCAACATCACACGTGACAGGTACGCTAGTTTGTTGGCGTTTGCTTGAAAACATGTTGTTTTTGGTTTGGTTTGATTTTGTAATACGCATAAACTAAAATAGTTGTCTGTTGGTTCATCCCAGTTTGTTTTGATAATTGGGTCTAGTATCTATCGTCAAACGATGTTTTGTATATTCTTTCAATATTAGCAAAGGTTTACCAATGGTGGGATTAAATATCTTTTACTTTTTAAATTTTTCGCTCAAACCCCTACCCAATATCTTTATTTGAATCATTAAAGTTTACAACGCATTTAATTTATATCGTGTCGTATTTTCCCGAGCTAATTGCTGTAAAGTAATACCTTTTCGCTCGTGACCCGCTGTCTCTACATGTGTCCATCCTCATTATTTTTAGAAAGCCCCTCGTATAGGTAAGTCGATATCTGCATTAGCCAGTGACCCGTGTAACGTATGCTGTTCATTGATTCGTGACAATAACGTAGTACTTAGTGCGGTCTACTGTACGATATAAATGTAACTAGCCACGCAAGCACTGTTTTAAGTACGCAGTAAAAGCACACTTTTGTTTTATGTTAGTCCTTTTATAAGGGTAACGGTATATGTATAAAACGGTTATGACTTTCACTGTGTTGTACTGTAGATAAATTGCACACAAAAATAGCTGCTATTTTGAGCCCTAATTGCCGTGTATTGATAGTTATAGTGTCACCGCTATGGTCCTATTATGTAAAAATATTACATTACACCTCGGTTGCTAGGGTTTGATATAAGAGTTGTTATTTTATATACCAAACTGTGAACAACATAATTTTTAACCCATGCAGTATAACAGGTTGGCAAATTATCAAGATAACGTATGTTTGTAATAGTGAGCACCGGTCAGTAGTACAGCCAGCAGTGTACCAGGTGACGCGGCTCGGACACGAACACTGCGACGTATCGGACGGAATGCTCCTCGACATCACCCCTCTGGCCGAACAAGGCGCTAAAATATTCACCCTCTACGACAAAGACCTCACCGAGGGAGTCAACTTACTCATAGGTACTGTACGAACACTAAACACATTACGATATTGCAGCTCACGTGCGCCCTTCTACGCCCACCGACTGCAAATACCCGCACAGTCCGTAAATTGCAGTCCGATCACGTAACCACCAGCTCGTTAATAACATAACACTAGAGAAAAGATAATTTTCATAACTCGCTTTTATTGTTTACTCCGCGTAAACACTGAATTAATTTAGAACAAATTAGAGACATAATCACAGCATTTCCATAATAAAAGTACTTCCGAGCAAGAATTGTGTCGTCAAGCGAATGCTATCCAAAGAATTTACCAGATATAAACTTTGTAATGTTCGCTGGAAGAGAGCTTTTTTGATGTCCTTTCGGTGGTTAGGTAGTAATAAGATTTTTATCTTTTTTTATCTGCGTAATAAAAGGGTTTTTCACAGTCGTTTCCGAGAGCTGGGGATCGCAATGTGTGCGGTTGAAAGTGACCGTCAAATCGGACAACTGCGGAGACGCGCAAGAGTGTTCCGGCAAGGGCGTGTGCTACACTAACGTTTCTATGGTTAGTTTGAATGTATACTATGTAATGTAAGACAGGCACAACATGTAACAAGGGGATGTTCCTTCTAACAATGTAATATGTTACGTTCACAT
Organism: Emmelina monodactyla; assembly: GCA_916618145.1. Classification (NCBI taxonomy): domain Eukaryota; kingdom Metazoa; phylum Arthropoda; class Insecta; order Lepidoptera; family Pterophoridae; genus Emmelina; species Emmelina monodactyla. The sequence goes on from OU745303.1 coordinate 6,721,351, forward strand.
TAACAAGCTCCGCGCAGTATCACGGTGTAGTATCGAGTCAGTCGTCCGTGTAATGAGTTATTAACTGCAACGGAGGGCTTATGACAAGGTTATTAATGTGTTCAGGAGGGGTACGAGTGCCAGTGTTGTCCTGGTTTAGTCGGGCCTCATTGTGAGGAGAGGGACGCCTGCAACCCGTCGCCGTGCCTCAACAACGGGATCTGTGTGGACCTCACGCCGACTCCCACCGGGGCCAATTATCACTGCCTTTGTCCTTACGGTACCTTTGTAATTAATACCCATACCGCAATGTATAGTACAAGCACAATACGTGCAACATCATTTATATCACGACTTTCTCTCGCGTATTCAATGTTTAGATTTATTCGCTGCGTCGAGAAACTGAGTACAATCAGCAAAGTTAATTACGGGTCGGGAAGGTGTGTACCTAATCCGAACTGATTTATGTTTGGGTCGAAAGTTCCCAAAGATCGTAAAACCTCAGCATTCTAAAAGCGGCATGCAGTAAATAATGAAACTTAGTCCTGAAGTGTTGATACATTATTACTGTGCTAACATGTTTACTTGCTTCGCTCCATCAACAAGATTGACTTTGTTTATCACATCGTGATTAACGGATCTCCAACTTACTCTAACGAACAAACTTCTAGAAAGTAACACTTCGGATTTTCCGATACTTTGTGATCTCCGACTCGAACGTATTTTCCTAAATGAGAATGTGTTTGAGACAAACTAATGTACTTAATATTAAAGTTTTCAGACGGTTTTAACACGAAAGATATATTGAATTAAGCTGAGGTTAATTCAACATTTACGCCTGAGAACTTCGTTATACTTACTCAATATTGACTTACTACGGGTTTGTTTACTTTTCTGAACTTAATTATTTATTATAAACTCGCAAAGGTTATCTCAATGAATTTGAGGTTGAAACATAGGTTAATCAGTTAGAATGGAAATATACAGGGCGTTCCAAGACTACGGGACATCAAGGGAAAGTACCTCAAATATCGTAGATAGGATATTTTGCTGAAAGGAGACTTTATTTTATTTTTTAAACATAGTAATTCTGAATTTAAAGAATTTCTAAAAATTACTTGCTTCTTCTTTCTTTAAAGATACTATGTTAGTTATGAAAAATTATTACTTTTTGTCTATTCTTTCGATTGGCATCATAAAATAGGGGGTATTTTTTTCATATTTAAGTGGGTTCGATTCAAGTGATTTTTAGAAATTCTTTAAATTCAAAATTACTAAGTTTAAAAAATAAAATAAAGTCTTCTTTCAGCAAAATATCCTATCTACGATATTTAAAGTACTTTCCCTTGATGTCCCGTAGTCTTGGGACGCCCTGTATACACTGTAAGTAAGTGTTTTCTCTTTAAATATGAAAAATAATATCTGAGAATCACACCACATGTTTTTTTTAGGTTTTACTGGTAGGAAGTGTGAGAAAGACCCGTGCTACTCCGCGCCATGTCAGAATGGGGGGTCCTGTATGAGCATGGCTATGAACGGGTCCACCACGTTCCATTGCGCGTGCGCGGACGGCTGGACCGGAGCTCACTGCGAGCTGTCGACCGCGGGCGGCGTCTGCGCATCCAACCCGTGCATCTTCGGCATCTGCACGGAACAACCCGACAATGACGTCACGGGGGAGCTGTACCGCTGCTACTGCCAACCAGGCAAGTTTTCACTTAAGCTTCGGAACAAGTAAGACAACAATTAGCTTTTCTTGGAGCCCGTCCAAGTATTTACGTCGGGTGTTCTTAAAGCGTTGTCTTGTTCGAATTCATTTTACAGAGAGGGTTTTTCACTTGCTGTAATATGTTACATTGAATGTTGAAGTATCTGATTTCAATATGAAAAGAAAATAACAAATAACTCCTTTTCATACGTTTCAAGTTACTACATTACCTGGGCCCTATTTAATAAAACTGACAATCCGACATATATGTCAAGGGTGACTATTCGACAATTCGACAAGTTTCTGTTTAATAAACATTACAGGTGACAAATTTGTCAAGGCGGAAAATTGACAAATATGTCGGATTGTCATGACAATCCGATATTTTTCTGTTCAATAAAACTTTTAGCGCGACAGGTGACAGGTGACAATTTTTCGTGAAAAACTTGTCAATTCTGCTTTATTGAACAGTAAATTGTCACGACATATCGACATATTTGTAAAATTGTCGGACAATCCTGACAGATGGCCGTACCGTGTGTCGCATAATCATTTGAAGGAATTCGAAACGTTTGCTCAAAGAGATGGTGCTTACGTCGAGCAGTGAAAGTAGTGATGATGAATACTTTGTTCAAATACAACCAAGGCGGCATCGACGATCATTTAAAAACAGAATCAATTTCTCCTTTTCTGTAACGGACTTCACTTTTACCGATAGCAAACCAAAACAAACAACCGGATATTAGATATATTCGTTCGTCCATTCATGCTTCATAATCTTTTTCCTATTCTACCCTCATGTCACTTCATAAAATAAACAAATATGTCAGGAATTGACATATATGTCGTGACAATGCGACAAATTTGTCAAGGACAATTGTCATGGAACTCGACAATGGTTTTCGACAATTCCCGAGTTTTATTAAACGCGTTTACAGTAGTGACAATTTGTCGTGATTTTACCTGTCAATGTCGGACATATTTGTCATCTTTATTAAACAAGCTTAGGGTGACAATCCGACAAATTTGTTAGTTTTTGACACATATGTCGGATTGTCAGTTTTATTAAACAGGGCCCTGATATTATTCAGACACCTCAATGCTTAGAGTCTAGACACACACTTATGAGTTCGTGTTATTGTGGATTTATTGTAGCTATATAAATCCATATATCTTTAGTCCTGGATTAATTACTGTGTGTGTAGTAAGCAGGTCGTTTGTCTCTCTTTACGCCGATCACGCTGATTATGTCGATTAAGTTAGCTTCGCAAGTGACAAATACAAATTGCTATGTACGAAGCTAACTCAATCGCTTTACTCCACAAAAGAGTGAAAATTAAACAAAAATCTTTGTTTGTTTAATTCTGTTGTAAAAAGGACTTAATAATCAAAATACCTTGTAAGAAAATATACCAGTGAAACTGGGTTACAAATTCATTAAATAAAATGAAAATGAAAATGAAAATCGTATTCTTTTTCAATTAAAACGTCATCTTCCAGCTTAAAATTCAAATGTTTAGTAAAACCCCTGACAAAAGAGCACCAAGTTTAACTATATACCAACACAAGGTAATTTTTTACCTTGATTTAAATGAGTTTACAGACCACGATGTGAAAATTAGTTGCAAACAACAATTTAGATCAAAACGTATCTGATAGGCAGGTGGTAAGTCGACCCCCGCAGCAAACTCATGGATTAATGTCCCTCACCCGACCTGACCCGCCTCTACGAATTTATTACTGCTAGAACACCGTTTCAAGTAGCTGCGTTTAATATCGTGAAAGTGACCTCAACCAAATAATCAAAACAAAGCCAATTTCAATTTTATTAGACAACAAATAGAAAGGTAGATTAATTAAAAGCCCCTGGAACTTTGTTTTAAAGCTCTATCAACATATTTTACGGCTGTTTCTGTAATAAATCGTTTAAAACTTAGTCAATTTAATAATGGTTAATCTTGTTTGCGAGCGTTCGTTGGGTGAAATGTGGGTGATTTATCTGAGGCGCAGTTGGAAGGCTGCCCGGGGCCGCTTACTGCCTTCTTCGATGCCTTACAATGGAAGATACGAGCGGTGGAAGATATTCGCGGTTTCAAATAATATATAAATAATAGAGGAAGAATGTTCCCATTGCGAGAAATTGATCCAGATTCGATATCTAAATGGTTAATTTTTCCTCTCTTCTATAATATTGTACCTACTATACATTTTCGTGCTTATTTAAAATCAAGAACACGAGTATAATACATACTTAATGCAAAAAAAAAAACAATTAAATGAAGCCGTGTTTGGTTTAAAAAATAAATTGTAGGCTAATAAGAGTTAATGTATCCAAATATGTCTATTTAAGTTTTCAATTTAATTAGAGATTTTGTGCCTACACCTACGGCATCGTCGTGTCGGGTTCGGGCCGTTCTTTTAGATATTTTTTTTCGACACACTGATAATATTCAACCCGCATCGTTTTAAAGCAAAATAGATCAAAGCAAACTATTTGGTCAGAAATCATAAGTAAAATAGTTACGTGAAAAAAAATGTTATTTACTTATTCCAGTAACTGGAAACTAATATTACTCCACTTTTATTTACTTTCCAATAACGAAATCGATAGAGTAAAAGTTATTGGAACGAACAAATGGATAACGGACAGTAAGGCAAACGGTGCGATTGATTCGACTTCGGGCCAAACACTGGAAGTGCTTTCATCTTAGTAAATAAACCCAGAATTAATCAAAAGATCTGATTTCCCTCCGTCAAAGTAGATTCCGATGGTAAACAAAAACCTACCCACTGAGAATTGTCTTCGGGAAAAGGAATTGGAAAGTTGAGTTATTTATGTAGACGTATGGACCCTTATTACTATGTAGGATGTACGGCCTGCCGGACCTTTGATAAAATTGAGATAAAATGAAAAAACGGAGCAATTGAACACGGGACCAAATAAAAAGATAAGTCTTTTGAAAGTGGGTAGTTTGTTAGTTATTTTTTTACGATTGTTATTGTTCTTATGTAATTGACAAAGCATTCTAAGTTAGTGCAAATAGTAAGATTTTTAATCAAAACCACTATATCGATTAATATATCATTATCAGATTTGGAACATTCACGACGCACAATTTAATACATTGCCGGTTTCATATAAAACTTATTAAGGAATTCAAAAGGGTCTTTAGTTTATTCGCACCACAAGCAGTTCGAACCGCTATAGTAAAGCGATACACTGTTATACCTGAAAATTTTTAAGGCTAGTAGCATTTACTTCTTAATATGTATTCTCCTAGCTTGTCAGGAAAACTCGCGGCGATATGGCTGCCTATTGTATCCTAAATTTAACCAATCTGAAACTGTTTCTGTATCAATCCCACTTTTATAATATTATAAACGTGAAAGTTTGTGAGTATGGATGTATGTATGGATGTGTGTATGGATGTATGGATGTATGGATGTTTGTTACTCTTTCACGTAAAAACTACTGGATGGATTTTGATGAAACTTTACAGTAATATAGGTTATACATCAGAATAACATATAGGGTACTTTTTACCGCGGGAAAACTTCTAATTCCCACGGGAAACCGACTTCCACGCGAACGAAGTCGCGGGCGGCTACTATAAATCTATAAATAAACATTGGTAGGCTACACCGGCGACCACTGCGAGATGGAGTACAACGAGTGCGAGTCGGCCCCGTGCGTGAACGGCGGGAGCTGCACCGACCGCGTGGCCGGGTTCACCTGCAGCTGCCAGCGCGGGTTCACCGGTGCCACTTGCCATAAGAAGGTATTTATTTAGTGATAATTTGGTTTTTAAGGTGATAGCCTATATGGGTACGGAATTGAAACCAAATAGACGATGTAGCGTAAGAAGGAGCATAAGATATTCAGGGTTATTTCTAATTAGCGCATCACCTCTTGTAGGCAGCTTTTCTACATCAATCCCAACAACGCGTTTAGCGTAGGTAAATTGATCTGTGTGTGTTAGTACAAAATATTTCAATTGTTCACAGAAGATAGTATGCATTTAAATTGTATGAATGCTCGAATATCTAAAAATATAAATAACGTTGAAGACGTTTGGATAGCGTGTTTATGTTTTAGCTATAATGTTGAAACTTTACTTTGATAAGTATGGCAGTTATCATGTAAGGCAATGGATATTTTTATATTGAGCATTCTCCTTTGTGTTTTTTATGTCCCATAATTACGCTGGCTTACTGCCTTCTAAGAAAGGGTTGTTACTTCGTTATCTTGTCAAGCATCGACAACTGATAAGCAAGTTTGGTCATGTTAGTCCGGTGACTGATGGCCGACGCACCGGATTGCGACAGAAAAAGATTCGCTCGAAAAGGATTCTCCCTATTTGATCGCTACTAATTTATCTTGTAGATAAGGTGAAATAGTGTTCATAGATTACGAGATTACACAATAATCCAACTCTTTTTTATATTTCATCATCATTTAAAACATTGAATTTATATGAATATTACAGAATTCACTTAAGTCTCATCTCGAGAGTTTTCACTCCACGAGATTTCATATCGCTCATCCACCCCTTTGGAATTTCATTTCCACAATTTCATTACGGAACGCTAAAAATGGTAGCAGCGGAGTGGGTTCCGTTTCAAATTTAACTCATTCAAGCTTTCGCCTCAATTCATTTCGATTGCAAACCTTCGCACAAAATATTCATAGATGGTGAGGATTTAGCATCGCGCTGGGGGAGTCGTTTTTCATACAAATCTTTCATCTATGTTAGTGTTGGGGGCAATTGCGTTTTATAGCGTTTTTTTATCATTGGAGTGGTTGAGCAGACTTCGGTAAACTATTCATACATAAGATACCAACAATACTATTACTACCAATGTTGAATATTTATTCAACAAAGTCTTGATGATTGAATACTTTTATTTTGAATGTACTGAAAACTTTAATCAACCGAAATAATTGTGACTTATACTGCATATAAAAAATATTTGCATATAATAAATATTAAATTAAATGCTATTTTTCAAAATTGCCTTGAACTGCAGAACGTGTCGCCAATGGTGGCGCGTTGAAGTGACGTGGTCGTGACGTGACCATCTATTGATTCTGTGGACGAGGGCACTTAGACTGATTGAATTTATAATGCCTACGGCGAAGCATCATTGCAGTCTGCCTTTTAATATTCTATACTTTGAAACTTTAGGAGAAATTGTACACTGGTATGATGCTACCTTAATTTTATTTAGTGGTCATTACATAGTATTATAAATCCAGTCGCTGATTGTGCATGTTTGTATGATTGTCCGCTAACTCCTCCTAAACCACTTAACAGATTTTAATTCGGTTTCGCCATAACCTAAGTGGTAGTAAGAAAGTAACCTAACCTAATTTGTTAATAAAGAACATTCAAGTTTTTTTTTTTTAAATTATGCAAAATTAAATGTTTTGTCAAAAAGTCGTATACACCATCGCGAAGCGTGGGCGGATCATCAATAATAGATAAAATATATCGAATGTTTCAGTACATTAATTTTGAATCTGCCAATGTTTCCCAGGTGGATCTTTGCTCTCCGAACCCCTGCAGCGAGCGTCAGTACTGCATTGACCGCGGCAACACCTACACTTGCGAGTGTCCGCATGGATACGTCGGGGAAGAATGCCATTTACCAGCTAGATCGGTGAGAGGTTTTTAGGATTCAATTGCAGAAAATTGTTGTACTCATTAATTAATGCCAGACTATGACATGACCAGCTTTCTCGTTTGCTCCATGCCATGCTTTTATCTCATCAAATAAATTTATATTAAGAAAACGTAATTTGCATATTTATACATACAACAGGGTGCGCCATTAAAAACTCGATAAAATTATAGTTTTAGGAAGGTACAAGTTCTGCATAACATACATTACTAAAAAGTAACCTTTTAGATTTTCTTTTAAGTTTTTGCCTTATTTTTCCATAATCTTGTCTTGACTAATGAAAATTTCATTAGGGCTAACGACAATACAATTTATCCACCCTTAGCCCTTAACGTTAATTTTGTATTGTACGAGGTAGTTCTATTAGTAATTACCTACATATAGTTTTAGGTACGAATCTGTTTTTTTTATTTACGGTAAGGAAAACTCTCGGATTCATTTATTTAGAAGATATGGTACAGGTATGTGATGGACCAAACGTTTAGTCAGTTTTTGAAATGTAAAAAAACACTTCTCTTATTTAAATAGTCATAACATTCAAAGTAATAAACAAAAACCGCAATAAAAAAACCGCAAAAAAATACTTAAAAAAAAAGAATATGCCAAATCAATTAACCACCATGTAATTGTCAACTTCCTTCAATGATTGTAATGGGGTCGTTATCGTTAGTACCCGATAGAACATACATTACATTACAGAGAATCAATTAACTCCGTGGTTAATGAACAATTTATACAAGTAGGTATTAGCATTATTGTTGGGGAAGCAACGGGAACAGTAATTGCGGAATTATCTGCCGGGGTCTTGGAAAACCTAATCTCGTATTTCTTTTACGTCAGATTAATGAAATCGTGCGATGTTGGGAATAGTTGGGAAAACTGTGAGTTAGGTTTTGGAAAATGACTGAGATGAGATCGTACAAATTGGCTGAAGTCAAGATTAACATATTGCAAGTTGAAAGGCCTCTTTTATAGTTTGCACGGTCTTCAATCATTAAGTGTACTTTAGGAACTTGGCCAAATGTTAACTTGTCCCATTAATTTAGTCTTTTGATCCCATGAACTTAAATATGGGGATGATTATCACGCAATGAGCTGGCGTGGTGGATTACAGCTCTAGCCAACTCTCTCGCTACCCAAGGGGACGTCCTGTGCAAAATCAAAATCAAAATTCTTTTATTCATCATAGATATGTAACATATACTTAATTAACGTCAATGTTTCAAACTTCGACTTTACCTAACCGTGGACCGATAGAAAAAAACCGGCGGAAAAAATCTCCCAGCACTCTTTTTGTGCATAACTAGTAGGGCGTATAAAGGCTGCTAATATTATTTATCTTCTGTATGTATCATAGATCTGTGACACGAACCCGTGCGCTCACGGAGGCACTTGCTGGAGCGACGTGGACTCCTTCTACTGCTCGTGCCGGCCCGGATACACCGGGAAACTTTGTGAAGGTAGGAACTTACTTGAATGCTATGTTGCAGTTGATACGGCTGGTGTAGTATAGTGTGCTGGTTCTAGTTGTTGTTGTTTGGTTATTGATCTTAATATTGTCCAGTAAAAAAAAATACTTTTATTTACCAACTAGCGCCTGGTTTATAAAAAAATATCTTGAAACAAAACCCAAGTAATTTTCATGGGAATTTACATTAGCGAGTGAATCAATTTGAGACAAAGAACTAATTTTCACTTTGCAGAGGACTTCATCCTAGAGTCGGTGGTAAGCTCGGAGCAGCTGGGGTCGGGCGGCGGCGCGGTGCGCGAGAGTCGCCTCGGCCTGTACCACGACCGGCTGCACAACGTGTACATCGCGGGCGGCACGCTCGCCGCCGCCATCGCCATCGTCGGACTCGTGGTAACTATCACGTGCAGACAGACTACTTCATCTTGGGAATCCTATATCATAATGGACGGCAAAAAGACTTTCATTTGCAAACAAAAGTGTACCGAAAGAATTGTATTGTATTTCGTTGAACTCTTTTGTATCAGTATGTGCTACGGAAGCGTAGCAATTTCGTAGCTTTTAATAAACAATTTTAAATATCGTATATTAATTATCACAGACGTTGTTCTCATTATCTGTAACATTTGAATATTTCATCTCGAATTATTGAATACTCTTCAAAATGCCTTGGTGAAAGAGTCCATCGTACCATACCTGCACCTCTTCCTTGACCAATCGACAATGTATATTCCAGGTGACAGCATGCCACTGCCGCGTGAACAAGACCTACTCCCGTCTGCTCTCGCGCCTGTCCCGCGCGGCCGAGTCCGGCCCCGCGCACCACTGGCTGGAGGAGAAGCGCGCGCCCCCCGCCGCGCACCACCCGCCGCCCGCGCACGCCCTCGACACCACAGACATGTATTACACGCTCGACTTCAGCGACTCGCAGTCCTCGCCGCTGATACAATAGCAATCGCTCAAGAACTGCCCTGAAGGGGAACGGTTCAGGATACAGTTCTAAGGTGCAAGGTGAGAAGCAAAGTTTTTTGGCGTGGCATTCTAAAAACGAACGAAAAACAGTAGGTATTATTCATTAAGATTTCGAATAATTTTGCTTTTTATTTATATTTTATATAAAACTTTAATCCTAATATAAATACTACTAATTAGCGAAATTTATAAATCCTTAAAACGGAACAAACTTTTTTAAATTAATAAATAAAAATAAAATAATTAAAAAACTGTGATAGAAGTGATTTTCTGGGTGGAATGAGACTTTTTACTATAGTCTGGCCACCGAGAGAATGCGTTTGTGACACATGCCATAAGTGTTGGGGTAAAAAACAACATTGATAAATTATTTTTCAATCAACAGAAAAAAAACTTTAATATATTTTATTTATAATATAAAAATAGTTTCATGTTGTTACGAGTTAAAATCTAGGTGAAATAAAAAAAACAAAATCGAAACAGTATTGTTTTATTGTAGGAACGTAAATAATTAGATTAAGGGCTGATTTTTCAATAGTCTGATAATTGCTAACTGACTGATAAGAGGTATGTTTTCATTGTCACTTCATACATATGTCAAGTATTTATGTTCGACGTGCAACAAAAATATACTGATTTTCTGTCAGATAGAATTTATCTGACTATTGAAAAACCGGCCTTAAAGATACTTCTATAACGTTAATTTTGAAGCTAAGCCCAAGGTGGAAAAGAACTAGCAAGAAAATCCAACTGCTGCCTTTTTACAAACGAAACTTAAAAGCATTGTATTGGCAATTATATGGTATAAGTCTCAGCACCCGATGACCGTACTACAGAGCCAATTTATCTATTTCATATCCAACATTTTGCCGGTTTATTTTCTTTCACTAACCGCAATAGTTATGCTTCAAGAATGTCCATATTTACGTCGATATCATGTTTTTATAACCAAGCTACTAATTCTGCTTTTTTATTAGCAATTGATTGATAACTTTAAAATTGACTGATATTTTTAGCACATCCCTACGAAAATATCATAAATACATATTTTTAAAAATACATATTTTATCAGTAATTTTTTCCCTTACAGTAAGCCCACAGTTATAAAATTTAAAATCAGTGTGACTCAATATCATTTTATTGCTTATTATTTGTTTGTAGGGTCAAAATAGACGACTTTTTTTTGTTTGTTTTCGTAGGCGGCCTTTCAAAGTTACCTCGTTATTTCAAACACAATGTGTCAGAAACGCATTCTCTCGGTGGCCAGACTATAAGTAGCCTTTTTTCTCCCAGGCTGTTAAACTATGTCTATAACAAAATTTGTTCAAATCATTCCAGCCGGTTTAACTTAGAAGCGGAACAAACAGACAGACATACACATTTTCACAGCTATATTATTATAAACTAAGGATGTATTATTTTGGTAGATGCTGGTGTCACTAGTGACAGGAAGAAAGGAGAAGTTACAAAATGGTGGACAGCCAAACATTGCAAGTATGGATTATGTTGTGAGTATTCCTTATTTTCCTAGGAAAGAACAGCCAAAACATGGGAGCTTATTTAGTTAGGTATATTAATCCTGTCAAATCTTTTATGCTATTTTGAATTTAAAATGTCACTGTGATAATATTGTGGAAAACCGGATTCATGTTTTGATGTTATCAATTCATCGTTTAATTATGAAAATACCTATACGGCTTTGTTTTTGCTCTTATATATGTATAGTCATATTATTATAGACTAGCGTATTCATTTAATCAGGCGGAGTAATTTTTATTGGCATATTTAAAGACGCAGTACATTAGTATGCAAATGTAGTCTAATAGGGAAGTCAGAGGTCGATGCTTACATATAATATGCATAAAAATTTCCAAAATTAAATAGATTCTTAATATTTCCATTATAAGCTTCAGTAGTGTTGATTTAAGAAGTAAAATGCCAAACAGGTGAAGTAGATAGTCATTTCTTGTAATAAATAAATCTTGTTGTTGTTTATTGTAAAAGAACCTACCTACTTAAATTTTATGATAGTCGTAAAATTTGTAAAATCCGCCCCAGCTTTGAATTGAAAAAACTTTTGTTTTGTAGTATTAAAAATATATATATTAATTAATATATCTTTGTTAACTATATTCCAGTAAAATATCAAAGTCATTTTTGAATTATTTTTATGGATACCTAATGTTATATTAAGTTAGATTTTTATATCCTTTTTTTATACACAAAGTGCCTGTGTGTTCATATACGTGTTACTTGACCACAAATCATTATTTTGTAAACCACTTAAAATATTTAACGCTTAGATAGAATTACTTAAATCTATTCTCTTTATAAAAACTTACTACGTTTACATAAATTCTTTTAATTATAAATTACAATTATGTATTAATTAATTAGGTGTGATTTCAACATTGAATAACTTGTTTAAATTAAATACTGTATTTGTCATCGACTACTAGTCGTTGATCTTTATCTATGCGTAATTATTATATTAAATTTGAATTCTTATTATTATTTTTCTTAAATATTATGGACTGATCTTTTCTAATACTACTATAAACTCTCTCCTTGCTTGCTTGTACTATACTTTTACAATGTTGTGTAATTAATAAAAAAAAAACTATCCAGCAATTGTTACTCAACAATATGTCGACATTGTTAAAGTGTTTAGATATAGGAATCTATCTCTAGTAAAATGTTTCCATGCTTTTTAAAATTTAAATGGATCTCAAAAAAGCTTCTCGGTGTAAATACGTGGTAAATCGTTGTTAAATAAATATTATCGAAAATTAAATTAAAGTTTTAATTAAGTATCCATGAAAAACCACCTTCGAGTATCAATTTTTTATGCTTTATCATTTACAATGAAGAATTTTCGAGTAACAGTAATGTAGTATAGTTCATGTATTTGGTAGAAAAAGATTAAGAAGAAACACATTCAATGTTTTGAAGAAAAACATTTTTATTTAGATTATAAACTTTGATAAAAATAATTATATTAATAATATTTTTATGACAACTTACAAAATATTCATATAAAAGAATAACGTAACATCTATTTTCATTAAAACTTAAGTACAGTAAATTTTTAAACGAAAATGTGCTACCACTTTCGGGATGTGTTTAACTAGTGTGAGCACGGGAGGCGCGGCGAGTCGGCCGCGGGTGTCTTCTCATCATACACATATAACATAACTTCGCCGACACTCAATAAATCTCCAAATCTCATTTACTTATTTATCTCATTACTAGCTCCTCTTTTTAAAATCGGATTCCATTGCACACAGCACCTGCCGCCCACGCGCCGCCCCGCCTCGCAATGTTCTTAACATTTTACATTACGTATTTATTGCTAACTGTTGTGACTTATGACGAGATTCAAAATCACGATCTAACATCGATGTATGTAAACATTAAAGCTGCACAATTATATAATAATACGTAAGTACATAAATAAATATTATTGAGAATACGTATAATTAAGTAGGTATAATAACATTATGGTTATAGTCCGCCCACCGTGTGATGGCACTCGCAGACTTTTGAGCAATAAGTTGCACAGAATATAATTTATAGAGAGATATCGAAACTTATACTTAGTGGAGATTCTTTAACAAGTGTAATGCATGGAAGAATATATTAAAGCATACGTTGGAATGATCCCGATACAAAACACGTTTAAATAACAATACATACGATAAAGTACGAAATTAACACAATCTTATAATAAAAATTCGATGTCTACCTGCAAGTCATGTAATAAATGAACTATATTAAGGTTCTACATCTAACTAACACGCTAACACTATGTCATAATATGGCAGTTATCGAACCGTGCGCTACACTACTCTACGTCGCCTCCGATACACCCGCTCATGTCAAAAAGTAATAAACAAAAACAAACAGATGCTGAACTTCAAATTTAGAATAACCCTACCGTCGGGAATGTTCGGAGACTTGGACAAGATCTTATTTATCCACAACTACTCATTAAACAGAACCTGGTACACAATTTTGAATATAATCGGTGGACATAACTTAACAATACAATTTTCATCATCAATAATAATATCAACGGGTTATTTTGCAACTGTCAATGCCAATTACTTTATAATCTTCGAAAGATATTATTGGATATTTGTATGAGCAAATTATAGATCCCTGGTTCTCTTGTATGACACTTTACGTGTACATAATACATGCTATTTAAAAGCAAGGCAAATGACGTTAATATAATATTAATGCACATTTATAATGAGGCAGAAACAACGTCATAATCTTCGTTGCCGGCAATTTTATCATTCTCAATATACCACCTGCTTTACTAGAAAAGTCATTTTAAAGAAAGGGTACCAATTATAATTCATAAATAAAACCTCATTGGCATAAACGGTTATTAAAAAAATTACAGACATCATAAAATATAATAATAAGTTGGTTTTTAAAACAAATAGCAGGATGTTGTGCATAGTGATCTAATTAAATTCGTTTGCCTTGATCTCTAAACGTTCACGGTTAACTAAATCATTGTCATAATGGCTCGATTACTCAAATAACTTTTAAATTAACATAACAAATCTATTATCGATAAAATCTAAGATAATACACAAACCATACCCACCGGTGATAATACGTAATAAAATATTGGTCAGATGGACTTTTGTGACTATGTTATGACTATTTTACATTATGCAAAGTTGTGACTCGGTCGTATTTGAAATTGTAATCTTCGCTCACTGCCTCCATTCCTCGATTATAGAATTTATACTTCATAAATTATCATAACTAATGATTGTTTAAATCTTTTATAAGTACATATAACCTTATAGGTAAAATAATATATTTAAAATCTCGAACGCCTTGGAGGACGTGGTTAAATTACGCGACGATGGAGACAGCGATCGTTTTGTTCAATCTTACATACTAACAACTAAGTGAATGAATTGAGCGAGCTTAAAAAAGCAAACTAATATACTTACCTAAAAACTTAACAAGTGGATGGCATTTAATTTGACTTAACTCGCTTAAATTAGTGATAACATTATTATTATGACGAAGGCACTTTTATGCTTTTATTCAAGGTAGACAAAATATCTACATTGTTTTGTGACAAGATTGCTTACTTTATCATCATGGCAAGAATTAAAGGTACCTGTTGAAAACGATAACTACATACATCTAGTATGATAACCGAGTGAATGGCACACACGTTATATCAGCAACAGATTACATTTACAAATTAGATACAATATAAAATTAAACTCAATAAAATCGATGTCAATCAATATACTCTCTCGGAACACATCAAATTCATATATGCCATCACCATACCTTGCATTTTAGCATTCACGCTTTATAATTTCATAAGGCACTAGATTAGTTTTATTTACAAGTGGTCCCGTTCGTTCTGTGGAACAATAAAATGTTTGTGCAGACAACGCTATGGTGATGTTACGCTTAAAAGTAATTTCAAGGTGAGATCGACACTGTAGAGACAACCGTGGGTTCGTGACGAGGGGCGGTGTCAGGGTTCAGTTCCCGGGGCGCGGGGGGCGGGGGCTAGTCCAGCGGCAGCTCCACGAAGGTGATGTCGTAGAGCGGCTCGTCGTCGGCGGCGCCCGCGGGCCGCACCTCCAGCAGGAACAGGTCCTCGTTGCAGTAGTACGCTAACATCTCGTCGTCAATTTTGGCCGTAATCCTGCAATGCGTCAACGACACCGTCAAGCTACACCTCACATTGGGTTAATAATGGCAGTTAGAAGACTCATTTTTAAAGGGATTTTACAATAGGTGCACAATTATTTAGTATTAATGCAGTGAGTGTGCTGGGTTGTAATGTTCTTTAACCAGGTACAGATTAATTCGGATATGTGTTGGATATTAAGTGATTAACACCGTTGAATTAAGCTTGGGTTTTTAGAGTTTGTCAACTCAAGCGTACAGAAGTTAGTGGCGCGCCCTCGGGACAAGCGAAGTAACGCGAGGCGGCCGGTGCTCGAATAACTAACTATCGAATATTGACGCCAATCAAATACACTTACCCTTTTTTGTTCTTTCGATAAAGGTTATTAATTGCCGAACTTGAAATTTTGTACTTATTCTCAATCTGAAAATAAGCAGAAGAAAACAAGAAATTACAATTTGCCGACTGAATTGAAAGACCGAGACGTCTCGTGTGGGTTTCGCGCGCGTGTAATTTTGGCCACGTCTGTTCTGTTCGGGGGAGAGGGCACGGGGGCGGCGGGCGCGGGGGGCGGGGGTTAATTACAACATGCAGTTATGATGTCGGGTCAGTAATCGGGTTATGAAGCGCCGCAACGTTACAGCCCTACGAAGCGTCTCGATACTTTTCGTTTACAAACTCATGTCATTGATAAACGAACATCGATAGCGCGAGAGGTCGAGTTGATGTGTTAAGACTCTCGACCGCTTGCGCTGAGTGTTAGAACTTCACCAGGGTTATTGGCGTGCTTACAGTGAACCAGTTCTACAACTGACATTGATTCAATGTGAGGTAACTAGCCAGCGCTTTCATATCTCGCATGGGCAAATATTTTTATAATATTAATGTTTTTCCAAAAGCTGGCTTTTGCCCATGTTTCATCACAGTCACTCATCGCAAATTCATCCACACAACACAATTGTTAGCTTCTCACTCCATAGTTAATACAACAAGTATTCTTTTATAACAAGGGTTAGCTTTAACATCTCCATAGTTAATACAACAAGTATTCTTTTACAACAAAGGTTAGCTTTAACATCTCCATAGTTAATACAACAATCTTAGAGCTCTGCCTCATTAAGACACCACGGCGACGTCGCCGGCTACGTATCCAAGCAGTTAATATTGAAATGTATGGTACCTAACTCACTTGGCGACGGTTTGGCAACCATACATTTCAATATTAACTGCTTGGATACGTAGCCGGCAACGTACGTCGCCATGGCAACTTAATGAGGCAGAGCTCTTATAGTAACATGGTGGTATACATACCGCGTGTAGAAGCCCCTGCGTGGTGGGCGGCGCGACGTGCAGCGGCGTGTACACGTCATCAGTGTCCTGGCGGACGTACAGCATCACGCGCTCGCTCAGCGGCGGCGTGGACGCGCGCGGCCGCTTGCCCAGCACCGCCTCCATCTCCAGCGAGTCCTTGCGGTCGCCGTACGGGGACAGCACGTCCGTTCTGTACCTGGGAAGCGAACAATACCTTAACATCAAACATATGACTACATAGTAAAAAACAGAGCCGCTTTCCGCCTGTGTGTCGGTATACTTGGATTTTTAAAACTACGCAACAGATTTTGATTGGTTTTTTTTAGTAGATAGAGTGATTCAAGAGGAATATTTATATGTATAATAACATAGTATAGGGGTATTACGAATTTAACGCGTGCGGATCCGCAGGCAGAAGCTAGTTGCTTGTAAACTGAATGGTAAAGAGGTGATACTCACGCTGGGGCGTCGGGTGGGAAGTGATTGTGGAATTTCAACGCTGGGGCTTGCGGTTTCGCCGCGTGCAGTAGGAATGGCGACGCGCCCTTCAGATGCGCCTCCGCTAACGCCGACTCGTCGTGGCCGTAGAACCCTTGAATGTCCATCCCCGCTAGCTTGTCTATGTCTTCCGCCGGACTGAAGAGTACCGGGGGCTTGTTCAGATCCGCCATCGTGTAGAACTCACTCCGCTCCGTCACAGGGTGGTAGATCTCATCTAACTTCTTTCTATTCGTCGCAGACATTTTCCGTTTCGCGGCCCGCCGCTCTTCGTCTCTTGTTTTTCTTTCAGCACCCTTCATAATATAACACAATTTATTAGAAAACAACATGAAAGATTCAAACATAAAAAAGAGTTTGCATATTGTATGTTTTTTATTATTACCTTATCACAGAAGACCTTGATTTGACAGTATCCTCTGTGGTATACTTGTGTGTCTCGGGGATCTTCAAATGTGTCTATTTGTATGTGTAGAGGTAAGCCCTGTAAAGAAAAATCATACGATCTTACATTTAATCCTAAGCGATAGACGTCTAATAATTCTAGTCAATTTTACGCTTAGAGATTAGCTCGTCTCGTGAGTTACAAAAACGTTGTAAGGGATAATTGCTATAAATTCGCGAATTAGTAAAATTTACAAATGGCTGCGTCTGCGTCGAATCGCGTTAAAACCTCTTAATTGCCCGGCCTGAGGTCACGACGGCTTCGCTCGCGGAGAAGATAACCAACCGACAGGATATTCGCTAACTATCAGACTACAGTGACACGCCGTTCTACTTAATGCAAAATGCAAATTTTATATATAACGTAGTAATTACATAAAAATTAAGTCCATTAATATTCTATCAAGTTATTTCAGAAATTCTTAGAAAAGGCGCATGTAATTAATACGCAGCCGCAGTAGCATGATAAAATGTAAATTTTTAAAACCTAGTTAATAAAGGCATTCCAACGACATGATGGCCGGCGTAGTTATAGTGCGAGAGGCGCGCTGCGGTTAGCGACCCCGCTGCCACAGCGCATCCCATCCTACAATTTACATGCTTCACTGTGGCACCACCTTAATTAACATTTTGCAACTAAATGCATGGAATATTGCGCAGACGCAACACACTTCTTATTCCCACGTATGTAATAAGACGCGATAAAATGACATACATAATCCTAGCACATCGCGACGCATGGTCCAATAATTACAAAGTTAACATTGTCCAACTTTGTAGCTTCCATCTAAGTTCAAGTTATATGTGTTGCATTTAAATGTATTTGCATCCGATACTGCTGATCATTTTAAAGTTATCATAAATTATTCAGATTATTGATCCTTTTAAACGCATGAAAATTTGATAGCTTTTGAATACTAAAAGTAGGAATAAAGTTTTATGACTTTAATCTCAATAATACCAACCTTAACTCCTTTTTGACTGCTGAAGTCAGTGCTCAGGCATTGTACGGCTATGTTTATCTGAAACAATAACGCTTTGATTATAAAGTTTGTTATGCAGGGTGGGTCGCGTACCTCACACATCGTCTCTGTCAGCAAAAACCCAGTATGAAATGGTGTTCGCAATGAAACCCATTGAGTGTAAGGTGGTGTATAATCGCGTGGTTTTTCCCCGTGGGCGTCGCTGGCAGCGGCCGGGCTCATTACCGCGGCCACGCAAATGACCCCCTGCGCACTTACCGCCGCAGATCACTGTCCCTGCGCATATCATTTGTCGCAAACTACTTGCATCCGCTACGGTTTCAGTCCCACACCAAATAATTAAATACATCGATAACACGCCATCGGCGATCGCGCAATTTGCGGCAATAAACAAACAAAAAACACGCCGCTTTAGTGTATTTGATTCTAATAGTTTTATTGCCGGTGTTGTTACTAGACAATTGTTATTCGACAAAGAAAATTAAAGTTTTTATTTGATTTCGAGTATTCAGAAGGCTGCAACTTTTAATAAGTACTCGGGGCTCAATAACTAATTGGTTTATAAATATGTATAACTGTTAGTGCTATGCATGTGACATTAATAATGAAGTATCCGTTTTTATTTATATACGGCTACTTAGTGGTCACTGTGTGTAATTTTATGTAGCAATTAAAAGGAAGTCTGTAGTTTATTATTCAATAATTTAATGAGTGTTTGCGACGCGCCGTGGATCGAGTTCGCGATGATAACTTTTTGCCTCCCTTGCCGAAGCAACCGAACCAAATACGGCTGTGGGACTCTATTTAATTACACTTTAATAAGTGTAATAAAATCATGATCAGGGTTTTAATTTGGTAGTAATGAGCATGATGTGTGGCGACGCGGCGTTCCACGTAAATTTGTGTTTTTGTGTGCGCGAGCGCCGGCGAGCTGTTACTCCGTGCCTTGTGACAGGAAGACACATTATATACCATTTGCGTCCGAGTTTCATGAATATAATATGTATGTTAATAATATAAGTAATTATTCACTCTGGGTGTTTTGTTATTGAACCATTACGAGGTAACTGTGGATAATGAATCGTTGCATGGATATTGCGTATTTACTGACGAGTTTTGCATATAGACAGCTTTTGCTGAAGACCAAGCAAACTAATATTTTGTCCAAGAATGGAAGTTTTATAGCCTTAGTTGTTGACGTGATCGATTTAATAATTGGTGTTATTTTTATAACGGCGTCAGTCCGAAGAGTTACAAGAAAAGCTTACCTTGGCTGCACTCTCGAGTGGGTTCCAGTAGACGGCGATGGCGTTGTGCGCTACTTCCTCGATGCACCCCGCGAGGCCGATGCTGTTCTTTGTGTCTGAAACAACCACAAGTACTGTCAATACTCTGTTTGCTATTATCTGTGTTTGTTACTTCGTTACTCCACACCCACAGGACCCAGACAGATCACAATTAAGATATCAACGCACAACACGTCACTGCGACAAGCGAATTTATTTCCAAGTTGTGAATTATCACGTGACAATGTCCAGTTGCAAAACGTTTCCACTTTTGTTACAGATTGAGGTTTATGTTAATTAGCATTATTCTATTCAGATTATGCGTATTGATAGGCACGATAGCCTGCAGCAAATTGTGTTTTAATTTATCGCTGGTTCGCGACAGTCGCTTGAGTTATAGGTTTTATTAGTGTATTTAGAGCATTGAGTGGTTGAAAGTGTGAGTGGTCGGGGGTGGGTGAGTAATGGCAGCCGCGGCTGCGTGGGCGCACCCTATCAGTCGGCGCGCGATCGCCGCCTCTCTCGCTGACGTGTTTATGAGTTCTGCGCTTGCACAAACGACAACACCATCCTAGTAAGGAAAGCAGATTCAGTGCCCTGCCGTCCAAATGACGAGTGGCTGAAACAACGAGGCGGCGTGTGTACCCTGGCCGCCCCCGCAATCCTTCATTGTTCAACAGCCTTTCTTCAAATTTACGATTTCATGCAGCGGCCCCAACCGGGCGATGCGTAAACAAACGTTTGCACCGTTTTTTGCTAGCTTTTTTTAAACAGAAGGAATTTGCGTTAAATTTTTTGCGTGGAAGGTTATTTAAAAACTTAGAACGGAAATAATAATACGCGAGCTACAATAATAATTATCGTATAATTTTATGGGTATATCAAGGCGCATATAACTACTCGTATAATGTAATTAAGTTTTTTGTATGTCAATTTAATGTGACGGTTATTGTTCCTGGTTAATTTGAACTTTTAGCTAAGTAATTAAGTGTTTATTATTTAAACAAAGGGTCATCAAATTAATGCGACAGAAATTTGTAGCGTCGAAAATTTATGCGGATGTATGCAGTCGGGTTGGTTGGATACGTGATACAAGAGGTGGGTAATTCTAGAAGGCATTGTGTGGACGCGCGATGCGTTGCAGCCTCCCCCCCCCCCCCGTCCCGCGGGCCCCGGCCGCCCCCCGCTCCCCACATGAGGTCTTCTTTCACACGCCTGCGCACAGGTGTCAAATGTCGCCCTTGAAGGCGTACAGGTATTAGGGCAGGCGTTCTTAATTGTTTTATTAAAATAATAATTCACTTTTATTGTTTAATTTACTAAAAAGATAAGTGCGTGCACGCGTTGATGTCTTTTCCAGCAACTTAAATAGTACCACTGTTTACGAAAAAACAAACAGCAGTCTAGCTAAGTGACTTTATGGGCTATTACACAATATCATTAACTGCATCTCGTAGTCCGACACTTGGATATTAAGTTTCACAGATGTAGACGACAAAAATTCCTTACTTGGTCATTTACGTAATAAAATCAACAAAGTAGAGAATAAAACTTAACTAAAATCAAGATAAGCTAAAGAACCTTGACATTAAACTTGGTGCGGGCGCGAATTAATGGTTTCTATGTATTTTTTTCTCGAGATTTGATTTACGGCAGTTAGCGGCGGCGGTGCAGCGAGCGGCCATGTCGCCCTCATGTTAAATGTATAGTATACATTACCTAAACGAACACATACTTTTTTAAATACTTAACATTTTCACCACGTTTGGTAAACCATTAATAACGCTTAAATAAAAGAAAAAAACCGCTGATAAATTTAATGCAACTATGCAATAAAATCCGCAAAATTCGAAACCGTTTTTGTCTGAACACTTGGTCCATAAATCCTTGTGCTATAATAGTATCAAATAAAATATCCATTAATGATTTCTAAAGCCGAAGGAAACGTATCTGCTATAAAAATATGTCATACTGCGAATGATGTCACCTCTTTTTGCAGAATATCAATTCTATTGGGCTTATTAAAATTCATAATGCAGATAAAAAGTTTTCTGCGGTCGTCTATATTGTTATGTTTTTAACATTGGAACTTTATGATTGGAACAGTAGTTGGCACAGCGATGGCTGGTCTCAGATAAGGGCGTCCCGGGGTATCACAAACAATAACTTGCGGGGATGCTGCGCCGGCGCAATCAACATGCTAATGAAGGACGATACCATCGACGATTATGCTGGGACTGTCCACTACTGGACATGGCTTTATGGGTAATTTCTACTCACTAACATAAACAACTGTGACTAATGCGTTAGCTAAACATTAAATTTTATTAGTTTTAGTTTAATTACCAGGTTAAAATGTCGTATCCCGACGACCTCGACTAGATTAGAAGTTAATGTTGGTGTTGGATCTAAAGGTTATCGAATGATGGTTTTTATAAAACGCTAATTCAAATAAACACTCGAAGCTATTAGAATCTCCAATTTGTTTCCAAGACGGAGATTTCTCACGAATTTTTACGATTTCCTGTTACTCGTAGATTCATGGAGCTCATCGTCTTATATCTTTATTATTATTCATTTCATTCGACCTCTGTTGGAAGAGTCAACTGCAATGGGTTGTCAGTTTTATAATCTTGAATCTGGGTAATGTTTAGGAATGTGTCATTATGTTTGTGTGTAATATGTAAGTAGTAACTAGGCGGTGGTTGGCCGGGCCGGCACGGCGCCTCGGTGGTGTTATTTTAGTCTCAGCGATTGATAGGTGGTGGTGCGCGGGCGACGTTTTATTTATGCAAATGTCCTAACGAGAGGTAATGACGGCGCGGGGGTGCGCGCGGGCGCGGGGCGCGGGGCAGCCTCCGGCGCGCGGTAATTAGGATCTGCGTGTGCGCCGCTGCCGCACGCAACGTGTTTCTGTGTCGCCTCCAGCACGACTTTGTTTTTGTGCAGCGTATGTCATGCGCCGAGCTGGGATGCGCTACTGATGACTTCGCACGACTCGACGCCGCTCGCAGTCACGAACGCGAAAATATCTTAATTTATGTCTTTGTAGCATGGGTCGATTTCAATAATTGTCGGAGTAATTATCGTTAATGTTTTAAGTGGATAACAAGCGTGGGTACTTACCGGCGTCTAGTATCCTTTGTTTGACGGAGTGTTGCCTCCCGTGCCAGAACTGCCACGCTTTGATCTCGTCCTCGGGGGACTTCTCCTCTCGGAACACCAGCATCACCACGCTCTAAAACAAAAACAACCTTTATACGAAGAACTTAATGCAAACCTACACACTGCCAGCGGAAACTTATTTAAGCCATTATCCTTGAATTTCTAAAAATATAGGAATTGGTGCAAATTGCACGGAAGTGCGGAAGTCACAGTGAAGGATACAAAGCGACGTCAGACGTTATTTTTTTAAATGAACTGCTTAATTAGGTCACTTTGTTCTTAAAAATAAATGTGTTTTTTCAAGCTAATGTATCCAATTAGTGATAAGTTCCTTAATTTTAAAAGATAAGATCTATACAATTACAGGTAACTGTACTTTGCAATTGCCTTGTGAGTATATGTATACGTATTTAGAGCGACGATTTAAACTTTATGAAATCACGCAGTAGATTTGGTTCACGTATGATCGCCAGGGGTGGTCATTACCGACACTTTGCTCGTAGTCAAACCAACGTTCATTCTTTATTTATTGCTATTAATGACTAAAATGTCTACCTACGTACCGATGGTGACTGCCGAGAGCATTTCGAGAATACGCGAAACGTGATTACGCGCGCATTTCTCGGCGATTACGGTAAACGGGTGCGATTACATCGTCGCGGCGGGCATCTTAATTTCATACGCTCTTAAAATATCCTTTAAGGTAACCACGTGGAAACTTTCGACCATTTCCGTTCGGATGAAAAAGTGAAATATGTCGGCGGAGATTTCTACGGAGTTAGAAAACGAAGTGGAAAGAAGCGGGTGGTGCTAGGCGTGGCGTCGCCTCGGCCTTGTACGGCTAACGACGAGAAAGCTCCCGCGCCGCTCCTCCGTGCAGCCCATACTAATACCATCGCGAAACATTCATCAACTACTCCGCTATCAGCTACTCAAACATAAACACGATAACATGCAAATAATTTTGCCATTAATTGCATAATCTATATTTAAGCCCATAAATCGAGCTATAAAACGTATTGTGGACTACAGCTCCAAATAAATCTGGTTACGCAAATCGTAAAAGTTTAATTGCCATATGAGGACATTATCTTGTTCAAGTTGTTGGTATATGTCGGTACTTAGTATAAACACAATACCTACGAGTGTGTTGTAAAATGACTCGACAAAGAACAAGCAGTCACGTAAGTTACATTGCAATAATAACAAGGACTGCTACTTATTCAGCACGATCAATATAAATAAAAACATACGTACAAGTAATTTGAAATTGTAATTTAATTGAACTTTTTATAAAACCTTTCTTTTGTTTTTGATCTTAGGATAATAATTCACCTAGTTAAATATTTATTTATTTGTCGTGGCATTTTGATTTGTTATCTTAAAAATCTTAATTCCTAATTGGTAACTCTTCCAACGGTAAATCTCACCGCCATGACATGTCAACGACAAGCTATTTCTTTTTGGTATTCCAAAATTAATATCAATGTCTCCAAGAATATTTTAAACACCAATAAGATCATGAATATAAATTATCAAAACATTCGATATCACAGATAAGTTACACCAAATCACTGTAATATTTCCCGTGCTGTGTTTTACTCAATGTTTATTACAATACTTAGGTCCAAGGCGGTGTACTTTTGTTTATTGTATTGAAATAAATGATTCATAAACACTTGGCAGCTAATTTAAAGTCTACCTAGTAATGGTTTTCGTAATTTAGTGGCTATTTCAAAGTTGCAATTGATACCGAACAATGTACCTATTGTTGCCTGACAAAGATACACTACTGCAGTCCGCCAACTATCTGAAATTATTTCTATTACGTAACGAGCACGGACAAAAGTTCCAGGTATGTACACTCGCTGATAAAGTCGCCGGGCGGAATTGACACCGGATTAATAAATTAAAAGTAAAATTGTTCTCATTTCAAAATGAGTTCCTATTTTGAAGTACTTTTTTATTTGTACCAGTATGTGTAAAATAATTGCGGCAATGTCGCCGTTTCCTGTATACGTTGTCGGTATTTTAACATTTGCTGGTACTATGGCGCTGATCTGCATATTTATCTGCTCAACTGCCTTCTAAACTTCTAAGCCTGACTCGTTCAATCCCGATTCATTACCAATATCATATTTTAAACTTCTTTATGTAAATTTATAATTAAGTTATAATACAGTAATTCGTATGCAATTAGGTAGGTATACCAGAGCGGTGAGTGTTTTAGTGTTTGTAAATATGTATTTAGGTGCATTTATCCATTTACTTGGTCAGTGGAGTAGGCAACAAAGTAACGAACTGAGTAATGAGATGAAAAATGTAAATTCAGGTTCAAAGCGAATTGTTTGCGTTCATAAAATCATATAAGTCATTAAAGCTGACTTGTAAACAACGATTGTGTTTTATTTTATTTGGTGAATGTCATACAAGTGTGTCGGGCGGGGACGGTGGCGGCGGCGAGCCAGTTACGTCCGACTTTTTGGACCATCGATTAATTAATCGAGTGTATCGACATTCGACCCGATTTCAGGAGCTCGGTTGACAATTTGAGTTATCTGATCGAGCACGCTTTCTCTCCGGCGCGTTGTCACACATGACACTGCTCTCGACTCTGACAACCGATCCACATATATTTCGACACTCTATTTGAATAAATAAGCATTAGCATACATTCACATGTAACTTGATTAAGCACAACTAGGCATGGAGGTGTGAGTTCGCGTTAGTGACCAATCATTTATTTGACATACCAAGTTAAAACGGACACGTTTCGAACTGAATTCGTTACGACTTGCAAACTAAAGGCTTTATGTGGCAGAAACCTCCCACTTTAATAAAATATTTGCATTAATATTAGATATAATGCGGAGGCTTTGACTCTAAATAAATGGTATAATTAAGAGAAGTGGCCCGACATGTACGCACTCTACATTCAAATTGCAAACGATATTTCATTGACAATCCGCATCAGAATAAAGCCGTTTCCAAATAAATAACAAACTCAATAGGCTTGCTAAACGACAAAGATTAATTTATCAACTAAAGTGTCTAATCAATAGTAAATTCTTGTCTCTGTTCTAATTCTAATGGAGACCTTATAAATACTGTAGAAATGATTATAATGATCTCATCGCGTAACAGTTTTACTATGTATTTTAACATACGTTAGTAGTGCGTGACGCTCTGTAGCGGAACAATATTACGTTTACGCGCATCATCTCTACAAAAAATGTTGGCAGTAATATTACCTAGTGTTGAGCAATGTTATTATGCATTTACTGCAGCTGAGCGAACAGCTAGATGTGCCGATAGTGGCAACTTTAGAGTCTGTAGGCTTTTTACTGATTGCAACACTTCCTCGTTAGGCGCGAGGAATCCTTCGCATCCATCAGCGGGTTATCTATATTATGACAATTATTTATGTTAGCTGCGCCCGCGCCGCTATTTTGCTTACCGTTGAGCTTTATCGATAGCGCAGGAGTAATGTCCTGTCGTCTCGATACACTATCTGATACGGATACGTCTGTTTGTTAAGTGCGCCAGTTACTTGCGCTAGTTGTTTTAACGCCTCGGTTATTTGCTACAAATTCCTGGAGAATGTCGGTTTCGACATAAACTCTGAGCGGAACTGTAGGTGTAAATGCGGTTGCCCACAGAAAACAAGGTAGGCAGTCGATATTTATTTTACGTCAAGTCGAATAAGTATATCAGTGTTTATTGTCAGGTTGTAAAGAAAGCGTTAGGCGTGATTGGTATGAAATCATTGGGTTGGAAGTGAGGGATTGGTCGATGGTTACATAGAGTGACATAGTTATGTGTGTGTGTGTGTGTGTGTGTGTGTGTGTGTGTGTGTGTGTGTACATTTGCGTGTTGAGAGACCGGGGCGCCGCGGGAGATCGAGGAGATGTGTCTTCCGTTCTCGGACAAATTGCATGTTCCTACGCATTAGACGCCTTCGTAATTGAATATGGAATACGCGACTATATTTTCAAGGCACAGGCATAAAATTCTTATCGATAAAACGATGTACTTACTTACAGTCATTTATTGAAATTGCATCGGCAATTAAAGACAAGGTTTGATTGCAATTACGGCAAAGTGCTCTGTTTGATCTAGATTAAAGGAGCAATTCCCGATCCGTCCAGCGTCAGATTAAGCTGCGGGCTGCGTAACACTAATCTGCTTAAATGTCGAAAGGAAATGTCAGATTGTACCGCCGAGACTCCGGCGTCGCGTGACGGAGCTTAAAATCTCCTACCTACAGCAAATATTCTCTTACATTTAACAACTTCCACTGCCACGACAGTTGCAGATCTAAATATCGTACTAATAATCGTCTAACGCAACGTTTGAGCATGAAAGTGCAATAAAAGTAAATCCTCATTTGTGTCCGAGGGAAATTTCGATTTCTCCTTTGGCGACAATTTAAGCCACAAATCACGGTGCGATTGTGTAATTGAATCTTAGATCAGCTGTTGTCCGTGATTGCGGCTGCGCGGGCGATGCTATCGACGATTGACGTTAAATACGCGCGCGATGTGACAGCTCCAATATCGAAACAATGACACAAGCTTACGTAACGTTGACGTCAAGTCCCGCTGTCACCTCGTCTTACCTATCTTGTCGTACCATCTGTCTAATCCTGATTTAAAACACTGCGCTTGCACATGGCTAAGTCTTTTGATAATGAATAGTCAAACCGTAAATAAATGACTTGTGTGCGGTTACGTTGTTTCAGCTTTGCACATAATAGTGTTACCGAATAGTACGTAATATTTCGAAAGCGTTATATATTCAGCGGTGGCATGCGAGCCTGAAATCGAACGTGGAACATTCATGCTCGGTGGAGCGGAGCGATCCTGCATACTGTTTTTGGTGATTTACTTTAATTCATATACATATGTGAAACAACTAGTTTTATAAAATATAAAACTCATACTGCTCATCGGGCGAGAATGAGACTCATACTTCGTCATCCTAAAAATGTTACCTAAAGATTTTTTCCAATCCAAAAACCCAAATTATTACACCATAAATTACAACTAAAAATTTAAGGAAAGTTATAAAAAGTACATTATAAGACAATCTCCAGTTTGATAAATAGCCGAGGTTGTGTCAATGCCAATCTCAAATCTCATCATTATTTTGAACATAAGTGTGTGTTTTTTAATAAAATAAATAACAATGTTAATTTGATGCTAATAGGTGACGATTTGTTTCTAACTAAGCGGGTTCATTATAATTAACGATGTATTTTATGACACAATTTTATTATCTTTGCCACAACACCCTGACGAGTCGACAGAATAATTTTGAATATTTTTTACCAGATTGCATAAATTAACGATGATACCTAAGTCACGGAAGGGCAAGATAAATTATTGTTACTGACTATTATAATTTAAAATAAAGTAAAGACTAAACAAACAAAAGTGGTTTATAACGTTAGCCTTACAAATGTATCGAGCACGAAAACATAATTTGTCATAGTTCACAGTTATTGTAAAAATTCAAAAAAGTTTGAGGTTCTGTTATAAAAGTTTTGACTTGTATAATTCTGCAATTTATTATCATTAAAGTTTTTTTGAGACGTCAGTCGAGAAGACGGAAACGGCGAGGGTCGCGGGGGAACAAAACGCGGAGGGTGCGCCGGCGCAACCCAAATTGAGATATCAGCGCATGATTGATTACCGGCGTGATTGGCAACTTCAAACTATCAAAAGAATTCATGCAAATTCGGTGAGACTTTTTGCTTGCACATTACGAAATTTCTCGTGAAGTCGAGTACAAAAATTTCATTACACGCGAGTGCCCCCTGTGAGAATCGAGGTAGTGTCTCATATGACAGCCCTTCACTTGTCGGCCGCGCGGTCGAATCCAAGCGCCCGCGCAGGTACCAACATACATACACACATACGTGACCGTTATAATCCCTCATCAACCGTAACATGTGAGTGTAAAAGGCATCATTAACGACCGCCTTAAAAAGGCAAAACAGGGCAATCATTAAATTTACAAAATATTGTAAAACGAAATACAATTAAGTCGCCTTATACACAAGTATCCGTTATTCGAAAGCACACAATCGCAAAAACTTGAGTAAAAACTGTGAATGGGCAGTTACTGTTGAGAATAGAAGCTCTATTATTGTAACATAGATGTTACTATAGCTTATCGTGATCTTGACAAGTTAATTCACAGCCGATATTTCGTAACGTGTTTTCTCTACAGTACCTGCGAATCTTATTGATCTACTGCTAGTGTCCTGCTAAAATAGAATTTCTTAATCAAATTCTCTACCTACGCAGACTTCCAGAGATTGCAAGCCCGTGCAGACAAATTACTTGAGTTCTACAAAAAGTACATTTACATACTCGGGGTGAACTGCAACCCTTCCAGAAAAACAAATAGTCTTGAGCTATGATTAATTGCATCTACGAGTCGTGATTGATCGACCTCTTTAGATGTTTTTGTTAAAATCTTTTTATGCAAGGATAATGAAAAAGACTATGATATCATTTTAAAATTCGATTTGTCACTAATGCAAATGTAGAGTAAAAAAGATACGGTACAAAACGTATCGTGTGAACCCATACATTATAAAAACAGTTGTGCGCAAGTTTACTTAATGTTTTTTTTTGGACTTTGTTGGTTTTTTTTAAATATAAGTTTTAAGAAGATCTAAGGTTATGAACTATATAGACTACGAAGGACTACGTGTGTAGCGACAGCTTCAAGGTGGTGCGGAACATAATTACGAACCTCCCCTCGCATCTCTCTCCTCTCACTAAATTTCCCGATACCTCGTAACCGCTTTTTGACACGCGAGACATTCCCATCGCGTGAGTGGACGATTTAAATTGTCAGCCACGGTTGATACTCGCAATTAATTGGTTTTGTATATGTATACGATCATTAATTTGTTTTATGACTACAAACAGAATTGAGCTATTGACTTTCATGCGTTTAACGGTTATTAAGAGTTTGGAAATAAATATCTACTCGGTTCAGGAAGGGGATTGAGTTTACTTACATCGAAAATTATGACAATAATACAAGTTTAATGCAAGTTTAAAATTATTCAGCCAAATTAAGAAAGTAAGCGTATACTTTTGAGATAGTCCCCTTTACATTTTTTATTATGAAAAGTTGCCATTAAAAAATTAAGTAGCGAGAATGGATCGCACATTCCCGCAGCTTCCTGTGCGAGGCACAATACCTTGCGGAGGACGCGGTATGCCGGAGGAATCCCGCGATGTTTTTTACAATGGAAAGCTCGTTAAGAAAACACGATGTTTCATTGAAATTATTTTATCATAATACCAGCGGTTATTGTTTATAAGGCGATAGTATCCGTAGGCTGGAGGCAGCGGGCAGACTCCCGGGGCGGTCATTGTGTTCTTATATGGCGAATGTCAAAAGCGTCGTCTTAATTATCGGGCGCGGCGTACAATGGCGGGTCGATTGCGGCGAGATAAGCTGCCCGATATCTGCGCAGCCGCATTCAATGCGCCCCACTTACCGCTAATAATAACCTCAAACGTATGTCGCATTGTATCTCCGATTATTCCGATCTAAACCCATTCAATACAGATAAAACGTGTTCCAACATGGAACTCCTTGTCAGAAAAACCGAAGAAAATTTAATTATTGTCATTACCGAGAGACAACTTTAACTGCACCCGTAATTAATCGTCCTTGCTGCCAATTAAATGCAACATTATTATTTGTATAATGACGTCGCATTACAAAGTATTGTTTACGATAATAACAAACAGCGAATTAATTGGGGTAAACTAAACTAGAATAACGAGAAATATAGAGCAGGCTTACAGGTTTTTCAAGAAATAGATGTGAAAATTATAAAAATAGTGCAATTATTTTCAATTATCATGACTTTTAACGCATTTCCAGGGAAGTGGAAGGAAACAATAAAGTGAGGGGATTTCCGATTTCCACGGAAAAGACTCGTGGAAACTAATACAGGTTCATCTTTGTCTGCGCGTGCGACGCAATTTTCCAGCCACAATGACTCCGAGCAGACACGCTATATGTGTCATCCACATAATAGGTTAATCGACCTATTCTCGATAAATGGGAAATGAAGGTAATGCATTTTTAATAAAGTTTTATTAAACTTCGTAAATCAATAAAGTTTTGGACTGTATTGTACTGATTGTAAATCAATTCGTGTAAATTTAATGAAGGTAAACTAGAAGCAACGGCATAAATAAATAAAATTTGGCTGAATAAAACAGCAAAATAGCCGCTGCAGGCGCTAATGGGTCATAAAGGGATCCTTGTAAAAACACGCAATACTATCGTAAATTAAAGTTCAAAATAGACTAAAAGACGAAATCGTTACCTACAGAACTCATCAGCCCATCGTAATCCTTGGTTGATATGCACACGCAACTAAATAAAGTTAAAGACACGATCGCCTCTAAAGTGGTCGCGGCACCACTTTCTAAGGTCCGCGATAGGTAAACATCCGGCCGGTTTTACTTTAACGACGAACATCTATTTGTAGATGTATTTAAAAACTTCCATTACCCACCACTTAATAAGAGGCTCTGATTGAGCTTGGAATAAATTAAATACTTAGTAGCTAGATTAAGTAATATTTTACTTGTGCATTTTCTATTCATTCCCAGGACTTCCTTTGCTAATTAATATTTAAGTATCTCTATCTTTAAAGTTTAATATCTCTTTTATGATTAATAATTTAACTATAAGATATGTTAAGATTGGGTAAAATAAAAAGTAGATATATCGCTTATTAGCCTTTAAGCGTCAATCAGCAGGCAGTTTACCCTAAGTAAGTGACTTACCTTGACGGTTTGGTTCTTGAGTGGTTTGTCCGGGTCGTGAAGGTACTCCAGCGTGATGCCGTAGAACTGGCCCTTGTTAATGTATGTGATGCGGTCATCCTCCCGCCGCTGCGAGCTGCTGCTCGCGGTCTCCAAGTAGTACTTGAACCCGTAAGGCGAAAACCTACAAACAACAAAAACATTAAACAACCTCCACACAAATTGATCCATCATACGAACAGCACGAGACCAGACACCAGAATTGACACGCATACATTATAAAACAACCCGTCTAGAAAAACTCAGATTTCTTCTTCAAGATTCCTATCAGCATACATCTCGACAATAAAGTTTCCATGAAATAATAAAAACGAGCAAAAAGTGGAAATCTTAATTGCGCCGACAGTAAAGCTTGTTGCGCGGCATCGTTACATAAAGGCGTAGAGATCTAGTGAAGAAAAACCTGGTTTTCTCGCGATTTCCTACGTGGTATCGACGGAAGGAAAATCCCGCGTCGCGTGCGCGCGCTCGTTTAAATCGCTGCGCGTGAGTGCCTCTCGTATCTCCCTCCTACACAACCCTCTAAAGAAACGACTAGCAACATTATCACCTAGCTCTATATTCCATAATGCCTTTATAATATTTTACTGCAGATAAATCTTCCCCATTTTCATCGAACACGGTCGGATTAGCCGACTCCGTGTTCGTTTCATAACGCTTATTGTAAACGATTTGGAAAACAATTGGCGATACTTTGCGATTTAAAGCAGGCTCGGCAGATAAAGGCGAGTAATGCAAACGCGGGTAGACAGTGACGGATCGGCCGCAGCCAGCCTGCGCTATCTGATGCTCTCTAAGTGATTCGAGACGCAATTTCCATTTGCAATGTTGTCTCTGATGCCAGTCCGCTGCAACTAAACCTTTGTTTACTTGACAGTCTTTCACTATCTTCAGCTTATTAGGACATTTTCAGATTACCTCTATTCAGCGTAATGCAAGCGCACTCAAAACGCGGAACTCAAAATACAGTTCATCAGCACAGAATACAAGTAAACTGGCCGCTAGGTATTCAGTAATAAATAACACATTGTTTTCCAATGAGCTTCATTACAAATTTCGGTGAAGTCGTGCCCCAAAAAAGACACTTCCTGCGTGAAGACGAGAGGCTTTCATGAATAAATCAATTGCAGAGGCGCGGAAATTGATGAGCTCGCAAAAAGCCTCGGAACGTAGCGACAACAAAGTGCTCACGATAAAAACGCATGCGCGATGAGAGGAGACGTCCTGCGGGGACGCGCACTCGCTGACTTGCGCCAAATTAGATGCGCATAAATACACGTCCTTACGCGTATAGCCCCGAGTCACCGCCCCGCACACAATGCCCCGCGGGACTCCCATAACATAATGGTAACTAATCAACGCAAAAACATGAAAAAGTAGAAAACTCCGTAAAATACCTTACACTTAAAACATTACCAAGTTTTCATGGCAACCCCCGGCGGTTTAAATACCAATCGAGAAGTGAACGCAGCAAATTAATGAACTGCTACATTTCTCGGTAAGCATTTTCGTTCCTTGTAGGTAATTCATTAAAGATAAACGAAATTACATCGCGTACTGCTTTTTTCTCTCAAATTAAACTGAGAAACTTACTTCATGATATAAATAATTTACACCGAAATACCATACATATAGGGAACACACTTTTTGTTATTCTCTGCCTTTTTCTAGTAAACATTAATTAAAGTATCGGACTTTTAGCTAATTATTAAATGAGAGTAACGTAATTAATTTTGGCACAATAAGTCTTAAAATTCTTGCTAAAACGCAATAATGTTCCTTAATGAAGTTTGAAAGGTTCGAACGTCGATAATAATTGTCAGCTCGTAATCATAATTTCCTATTAAGATAATAATACATTTTCGATTTCGGAGTAAATTGGTTGGAGCTTCATTGAAATTAAAAGATGTTATCTTTGTGTATCTATGGAGGAGTGCTGCGGTGGTAGGACGGTTGCGGTTAATGGTGCAGTTAGCGGCGCGGGTAATGGCGGCGGGTGATTGGCGGTGCGCACACGCAGCGACACCGCATCTCCGCGACGCACACTACAATTACTCAGCTACCGTTCCAACCTCCGTCAATAATCAAAGAAAATCGCTCGCAACTACC
This sequence comes from Emmelina monodactyla, assembly GCA_916618145.1. NCBI lineage: Eukaryota > Metazoa > Arthropoda > Insecta > Lepidoptera > Pterophoridae > Emmelina > Emmelina monodactyla. The sequence goes on from OU745303.1 coordinate 6,755,512, forward strand.
TGATCACTACCCACCTGCGGGCGCATTCTTAAAACACTCTAAATTATATCAATAGCTACGGTAAGACTATAATTACACGCCACCGGAAAACATTTTCCATTTAATGCTTGTCAGCCAATTTAATATATGATATGGAGTTTTTACTTTCCAAATAATTAATATTAATAACTATAAAATACCATGGAGGTTGCGCAAATAAACGATTAATCATTCAATCACTTTGATCGAGTAAAACTAGCAACAACAGTTATTAATACGCAAAATTCTATTGCCATTAAATGTAATGATGTCTCTATGTCGGTGTAGGTTGTTAAACAAAACTAAGTATTTATCGTTTCAATGGTGATAAGTAAGTTTTCTACTATACGTACGAATGAACACCTAACCATATAATTAGAGTCTTCGTGATAGAAAAATGTGCGATACTACTTTAGGGTGATAATTATATGTACACATATTAGTTGATTAACTTACAGCTTGCCTTTAAAAGCTCATTTCAGGGAAGCAATGGTAAATAAACAGAGGGAATATGAAGTGATGTAGACGTGGAACTTAACTATGTGGTAAGTAGAAGTTTACACACAGAGGGCATCGACAGAGCCCGAGTACGTCGGCCGATAGGAGGAACACACGTATCGCCGAAGGTAATTTAATACGGTAGAGACCATCGAGCAATTTGGGCCAAATGCAAGCAAGTAATTATAGAGATAATAATGCTAATGCAGTTATCGTGTCGACGACGGCTTCCGCCGCGGTCTCGTGCCCGCTGTGTGACTGCGACACAGTGTTTACATACTACGTTTTATACACGAGCCAAAACTCACGAACAAACACTGAATCTTATACACACAGCACTCACGAAACTACCCTAGCGTCGGCTAGTTACATTTAATTATACTTACAGTTAATAACTCGCTCTGTCCGTGATGTAATAGTTTGCGTGTAAACAAATTCATTTTCGTTATTCAACGGTTACCCAATAATGTAATGCTTCAATAAATTGTAAAGACTGTTAATTTTATGGAGTTGATTAACGTAAGTTATTGGAGATAATCGGCTAAAATAGATTTAATACACTTAAACTAGTTCCAACTGAGTTAAGAAATGCGATGCTGTGACGAATTTAGTGCAAGTTAACTACGAATAATAGTGTCATAACTACATAACATGCTTAATTAACTGCTTTGAGATTTTATAAATGACGTTAATATAAAATGTATATGAATCAACGAAGCGACTAAATATGTAGTCTCATATAACGTGATGTATGTTCCGTAAATCAACGTGAATTGAGATGTGAACAGTTTTCTAGTAAGTAACAAGTTAATGAAACAAATTAGGAAGTATTCAATTCACATCTCCAGTTATTCTTTTATAGTACAATCACGAACTAAACGTTAGCACCTTTTATTACTAGCCTCTCGCTTTACGCACACACGAACCTTTCCCGCCTACTTTTTACTAAAGCCTTTTTCTTTTTTCAAAAGAGGAATCAATTATCCAGTTGATGTACGATTAACTTCGAATTACAAAATCAATCGCAAAAATTGCATAAGGAATTAAGTTAAGAATAAGTGAGAAGAACAAGCTTGATCAAATGAAGAGCGCACTCCGTAAGCTTACAGTAAGTGCCCCTTGGGGCCCAATTATCGGTTTCTGGGGGTTATTAATTGTTATTACAGCAGTATACTGATTGGAGTATTTTAATTTGACAGTTGATTAACCTATCGAAAAACGGTACATGTTTATCTGAGAGCTTATATGTATTAAAAAATCTGATAATTCAATAAATATATCAAACAAATTGGTTTTGGAAACTGCGGCACCTAACCTTTAAAATCATGACGACAATATCGGCTGGTGTCAGTTAGAACCTTATCGTAACAATTAAAATTATAGTTATAGCTCAGACCCCGAGAATTTAGATAAATTAAAGGATAACTATTTAAATAGATTAAAGTGTTAATGTGATTAGATTAAATACGAAAGCTAGACTGAAATAACGACCCAATAAAACTATATGCCTTTGTCAATAAGCATTAATATCTAACTTTAATTATTTACCTAAAACATTAACTACTTCCGAATTAAAATTCTTCACTTCGCTAGTTTCTAGCCAAATGTTCTGTATAAATTTGCATTTTGCAAAAACAGGAAAACAAAACCGCACAAAAAAAGGAAATAAACCTCGTGTGGGTATACCTGAGGAATTCTTGCATGTTTATTTTTTGTTCACACTACATCAATATAATTCAGCCGATTTGAAATGAGTTGTTTAATAATATTTTTTCTTTAAACAAGATCGATTGCCCTTGGAATTGATTTACAAAAAGGAAGAAAAACTTAAAGTAACATGATATTGTTGTGGTTACGTGAAGTCCTACCGCGCTGTGTTTTTTTTTTATGAACTCGGTTATGTTAGTGTATGAATATCTACGTTGGTATATGTAAACATACAAGTGTGTGTGTGAATTTCTATTGTAATTTCCTAGAAAGCAGAGTTATAAGAAGGTGAGAAGAGCCGGGTCAATATCGACCGTGGCCATCTAGTAAACTACGTTTCTCTACTAACAAATTCAATTCAATATGTGAAAATTATCAATTGAGCTGAATATAAAAACTTACGTCAATGTTACGATGTATTATTTGTTATTACCAATATTTTCTTGGTAAAAAAAGTACTCTGGATAATTTATTTATGAGTTCAATATTCGATAAACAATTGGCATATCATGGCCGTCAGTTTATTTTGATGTAAACGGATAAAATAAATTTAATTAACCGGAAAAGCTTAAACAAACAAAATGACATCATAATTTTCCTCTTAAATTACGAAAAAGAACAAAAATAGGTTGAAAACGTGGAAAACAAAATATTTAGCACTTTAACGATCACATTAAAAGTGATTTATTTACACTTATTTTATTTCCTTGAAAGATATAAATTTCAAATTAGGTAAGTTGTTAATTCAATTAATGAAATAACTATGTAGATTAATGACTCACTGTCAGGCAAGTATATACTTTTTGAAGTCACTAAAATAGAATACGGAAAATCCTAATTATCGACTATTAGGAGAGCAAAATACTTTAATTCGGTTTTGTTTTTGACTTTAACGACATTTGCCATGTCGATTAATTCAAGATCTTTAACTTAATAATTTATGTGTCCAAAATTGATTTCCTCAACAGTGAGTAAACCTATAAATAAAATAAAACCTTAATTCACTTTTCCGCATCACATTGACCGTGAAAACCGTCTTTGTTATAATTAGTATGACACAATGGACACAATTATTTCTCACAAAATGGTTAAAAAAAAGCGTACAATGTGAGTCAACAATAACATTTAAAGTTTTTAAGTAAATACCCACACCAGGAAATAAAATTAATGTTTATTTTTATGATTAATTTATTTAATTGCAGTTTTTTGACTCCACTGTTAACGATTTGGTGGATAACAATATGAAAACTCAGTTTTTGCAGTTTTGTAAAATCCTTGGAATTAATATGTGATTATGATCAGATATCCGATCTCCAACTTTATGTTTGGGTCACTTCAAAGTCAAACATATGTTCTTTTTTATTTTGTACATTTCGTTTGGTGTTTAATTTGTGCTGATTAAAGTAATTGTAAGTACTTACAGTTTGGCTATTTGTATCTTGTCGGCGTCGTTTTGTCGGCCGAAGTCGTGCCAGGGGCGGGTGCGCGGCGCCTGCGACGGCGAGTGGTGCGCCGAGGGGGTGCCCCGCCCGTCCTCGGCCACGGGCTGCTGGCAGATCACCGTGTAGTCGAACGACTGTGGACATACACCCTGGTCACTGGAGGCCATGCTTTGTTGTTTATAGCGAGTAGAGTACAGTGTCTGTAGAGTCTGTTTTACATTTTTAAAGCACTTTACTTAAAGTGCCTTGCTTACGCACTTCACTTCTTTATAGCATGACAATTGTTTGATATGCATGTTGAAATTGTCACTCACAATTGATTAAAAGACGAAAATAAATTAGCCTAAAATATTCAAGAGGTAAACTATACTGTATTATCTTCTTACGATAAAGAAAAACATAAGCACATGACGTTACTGTCTTTTGAATAAAATTTATATATTTTAGCTGCTTTAACACGAAATCGAAATGGTTTCTCTTAGTAGAAGATTTCTTAAATAAACATGTTTTAACTAATGAATGAATGCCTTTTTCGTCGTAGAGTAATAAAGTTCTAATTATCAACATTTTTGCTGCATTCGTAAGAATCTTACGAAATAAAATATATGAGTCACAAGGAAAAGTTAAGGATGAGATAGCCAGCTTGAGAAAAAGGGACAGAAATAGTTAATCGTTGAGTGACGGTGAATGGAAACACTTTTCAGTTAAAAGCTTATCCAGGTTTTGATACAAAATGTGTTGTCCTAATTAACAGTGACATAAAAAGGTGGATAAAAAATATCCAATACGTTTATGGACACAAATGTAATAACAGTATTTTTGCAAAACGCATGAAGTTAAATAAAAAAAATCAGGTGTTTTAATAAGCAAAATGAAACTCAACGGAGTACAGATGGGATTTAAAGTAAAATATTAAACAAAAAGTAATTCCTACCTCCATGACAGTGAGAATGTTAACTAACTTTAAAGAAATACAATTACATTTTGTGTTGGAATACTCTCGTTATTTTAGTACCTACGGAGGGCGATTTTGCCCTCTTATGAAAGTATTCTCATAAATTCGCCGGGAGGCGGCAGGACGATTACGTCTACTCTCAGTAAGAGATGACACAAGTTGAAGACACTTTTTGTGTTGCAACTCGCCGTAATGTGCCTCTAATTGGCTAATTTATGATAACTAATTTATGATAATGGCCACTCATTAAAATTTCATTGTAAACACGTCATAGTTGCTGGGTAATTGAGTACCTACAGTTTGGGAATTAATGTTCCATAAAGATCGTTAGCTCTATCTAACATTCCCAAAGTTAAAATCATGGACTTGGCAAAACAATTATACTTTTTATAAGAACACGACTTAGAATATTATATAGCCTGAGTAATTGAGTAGTAGAGCTATGATAGAGACCAACCATAACTTTGAATAAACTGATAAATTACTCCATATCTAACTGATTCTAAAAGCAATGCCTGGGCATTTGAAATTTATTTGATTACATTCTAAATTATTTCTACGCGTCGAGATAATAAAAGGCAAATTATTAAATGTAGATCAGGTAGGTTGAGCTCGTGAGCGCCACGCCTTAAGAAACACTTTGTCCTTCAAAACCACTTAGCTCCTGATTTGATTATATTCATGTTCATTTGTTAGTTTAATATGTAAACTCATAAAGTAGACAAACGCAATTTGTTCAAACGTACAATGATCTAGGTATCTTCGAAGGATTTGCGTGGAGTCAAGTGTCTATTGTCTACAACATCAATGGAGCAGTAATTACAGAGTTCTACTTATTAATTCTATTAGACGGAGGTGTTAATTTGTATTACAAGACTCATTGTATCGATCTGATAAGAATTTGAGATGACTTAAATTATTTCTACCAACAAGTTAGACATGGTATGTATTAAGTTAGATGTCTAAATATTGTAACATGGAATTCTTAGTGGGATAAACTTATTGGTATTGATAAGAATATCTAATTCTTATAAGTAGGTTCAAGTTAAAAGCATGACGTCCGCATATAAAGCTAATGAGGGTAAGCAGTGTGTAGTGTATGTGTGGAGTGTGTATAGTAGGGGGTGGTGTTCCGCCCGCGCCCGCACCGACCTGCTGCACGGCGGTGTGGTCCCGCGGCGTGACGGCGTCGGCGCCGATGCCGCTGTCGGGCGACGGCAGGTCCACGGTGAGCCCCGCGGCCGCGATCACCGACTTGCCGTGGTAGCGCGGCGCCGCGTACCGCTCCCCGAACGCCGGCGCGGGCGCCACCTCCGTCTCCGAGTACGGCGGCGCCGAGCGCTGCTGGTAGCCATCGCCCACGAAGTACTCCCTGTAGTAGGGCGGCTCGCCCCCGAACGAGGCCGGCTGGCGCGAGTACTGCTCGCCGTACGGCGTGGGGCTCGGCGTGCCGGGCGGCGCGAACATCTGCGCCGCGTACATGGCGGCGTCGGGCAGCAGCCCCGCCGACGACGCGCGGGACCCCGGCGACGGCGCCTCGCCCGGCTCGAGCGCCACCTGCGGACACACGCGCCGGTTACACGCGCTCTCCCACGACAACTGTCCGCTCCGAAGAGTCGACGCGTACATGCCGCGCCGACACAGTTCACAGCTTCACGTACACTGGGCTAGCAAGAGAACACGATCACACAGTCCGGGATAGGGTGGGTGAGTAGTAGCGGTACAGTGGGGCGGGCGGTACGGGGCGCGGGCGGACTAGCGCGCGAGCGCGCGGGCATGGTACGAGCGCGGTGCGTGAGTGCGGTGTGAGCGTGCGCGCGCGGCGGCGGCGAGCGGACGTGTGACGCACCTTGTGTCGCGGCGGCTTGAGCGCGTGGTCGGGCGGCTCGTCGGCCACCTTGCGGCTGAGGTCCTCGGGCTCGCGCTTCACGAGCCCGGCGTGCAGCAGCCCCGACAGCTCGCCCAGCTCCGCCCCGTGCGCGCCATTGGCCGCCTTCAGCGCGCCGCCGGCCCTGCGGAGGGGAGACAGCGATCATTGGCGACTGCGCGCGCGCCCGTCACTCGCTCTCGGCGCCGGCGCACGACACACATATACTCGCTCTACGTGACTCTACATTCTAATCGCTCTATTTTAATATCGTTTAAAAAATTGCTCAGCTTATTATTATGATGCTAACAACTATGTTAGTTACAGTTTTTTTTAGATTGGATTGTTAAATTAATCGATAAACCGTTTTAACGTTTTAGAATTAAGAACATTTATTTACACTGTATCAATATTTGATAATAGTTTAGGTACTTTTAAATTCTTAATACGAATTTAAGTTTTAGGAAACAAAATTTGTTTAGGGGAGCGAGGGGCTTGTTGTAACAGTTTTCAGAAAAACTAGTATATCTTGAGATCTATTGATTCAATTTCTACTAAATAAATATTGATGGATACTGTAACTCTTTCTCTACCAAATCAAGTAAAAATAATATCGTTACTATTGGTCATTATTTAACAATCAATTATTTTCTAAAAGAAGTGCGGTGTTACAACTTACCTCGTGCTTGGGGCAAGTTGTAACGTCTACCGGGGCAAGTAGTAACGATGATAAAAACGACATTAATACCTCTAATTATTTATTCTTTATTTATTTTTAACAAAATTGACATCTTTCCAAAGTAAGTATTATGTAATTCTTATCAAAAATCAACTCAAATACACTTTTTTGTAATCAAAACTTAAAAATTAAGTAATTAAGAGTTTTATTTAGTTAAACACTACTTATAATCATAATAGCACTTTTAAATCACAGTAAGTAATTAAATTATTTATTTCCAATACACTCTATCCAATCTTTTTTGTTTGTATCTTTGTTAGCTTCACCACATACCAGACAATGCATGTTGTAACATGTTACAACAAGCCCCGGGATTTTGTTACAACTTACCCCATGGTATGATTTTTAACATTTATCAAGATAACTAATTAAACAATTAAGCAATCTTAAAAACTGTTACACAATATTAGAGATAGATAAATTTGAATGGAAATAAGATGTAGAAAATTTGAAAATAGGCAATATTAAAAACACAAACCAAAATTTTACGACAGTACAATCTTATATCACCTAGCAGAAATGAAGGGAATGCTCACATTTGCTCACTGCGCCAACCGGCGGAACACTGGCTATGGCAATATGATGTGGTGCGGTTTTTGGGTTAAATCGAGTCAAAGATATACGTTAATAGTGTTGAAGATCCTGGTGAAAAGAGCCTGTTACTACTTACCCCTGTTACAACAAGCCCCTCGCTCCCCTACTGCTTATAAAAAAAATGTTATCATTTGTGTAATTTTATAAAAAAAGATTTTATTTAGAAATTCGAAATTTAAAACATAAATTAAAAATAAGTACCTAGCCTACGAGGTAATACAGATTTTATACATTTTTGTTACTAAAAAAATATTATGTGCTGGGAATTGAATTAATCTACATACAACATATAAACCTTATTCATTATTAGCACGACTTGGTACTTAACAATTTATATTTGGAATTATCTTATAACTCATATAAAAAAATGAAGTACATATAACAAAATTACTTGACTTGATGACTTTTTGTTTATTTTTATATTATTTTTTTTGTATTTTTTTTATACCTACTTAAATCATTGGTAGAAAACTTTTTTACTCAGCTTAAATATCCACAATTATTTTTAATTTCAATAAAACTGCGTAAAGTAACTTTATCACGAAAACATGGATAATTTAAAAAAAAAATGTTTAGGTAGGAACATTTGTCAATAGTTTGTTAGTTGGCAAAATATAAATTGGCATTTGTATAGAGACAACTCTAGTCACTCACTAACATAATGGAAAAGCAATCTAGCTATGACAGGTCTATTACAATAATAGGGCGATATATTAGAATAATTTTCGTATTAATTTACATTGTTCAGTGAGAGTTGTGACAATAACAGTGCGTGTTGTATTTGTGTTGGTTCGACATGATTTGTAGGAGCCTCCTCCGCAGTGGGGCGCGCCGTCGACGCGAACTCGCGCGCCGATTTATGATAATTGAAGACATGTTTCATGCCGTCCAGATGTTTATTTTAGATAACGACCTCCCCACATTATTTCATACGCCGATACGACGAATGCGTGACCCCCGGCGAACAACAGACACCTCGTCACAATTTGCAAAACCTCACCCGAAAATTCGAGACATACTAAGAAAATTAAAGCCGTGAGTGAGATCAGTCGAATCGAAACGCCTGCGCATCGTAATTGAAGGAAATCAGTTAAGTTGATTAAGTTGCAGTCTCGACTTCATAAGTATGCAAATTGAATGTAGTATTAATCCGGTCGCGGAGAGGTGTCGTTATTCATGCGCGGGACAATGCGCTGGTGGTTGTCGCGCATTGTGGCGCCTACAAAAACGCGCGCAGCTCGGCGCCCGCGCACTGACAGCTCAACGCGACTCTACCAACGCACTAATACACCAGTTTTTACAAAACCTATTCATATCATATATAATGAGCAGACATGCTTCCAGACTTCTCGCTTCCTCGGACATAAATTTATAAAATCGGTCTCGATTTTTAAAATATTCTGAGATTCGGATATGAGGAATGTGTGTGCCGTTATTCAGCCAGTGAGCAACAGTTTCCCAAACTACTAATCTGATATCAGTGTCATATTGCATGACATTAACATAACAGTGGAATCTTATTATAGAGGTAGAAATAAGCACCTTCTGTATCTGTGAGATATATTCCACATGTAAATTTATAATTTTCTTATCAAAGCGAGATCACTGAGTTCGGATGCGATTGCCATTTAAATTATTTGCAATGTTTACTTAACACCCTTTCACACTTGACGAGGCCCTGACAATGCGATGTTTGGGGTGCATTGTGAACCCTTCTCGTGTACCTACCGACGTATGAATTAGCTTTCAAAGTGTATCAGTGAATTCCTATGAATTGTAAAAAGGTAAGATCTTATGATTTGATTACAAAAAAAAAACATTGCAACAGCTTTTTTTGTAATTTAGTCACTGAGTAAAATGTAACTTGTCCTCGTTGCAGAAGTCGAAAACCAGTAGCACTTACGAAAAGTGTTCGTTGATTAGACTTTTATAGTGTCTACTTATAGGCAGAACAGTTTTTTACGAGCTAAGTAATAGAACTGGCTGGGTAGGTATAGGTACCAATCTAAAATGTTTGTAGTGTTAACGAGTCGGTAATTACTCTGCGGAACCGCAAGAGCAAATAAATGATCGTCAAGCAAGACACTCAAGAGTGTTATCGCAATGGAATCTCTGGCGGCGACAGTTTATCTACCGATTGACGAATAGATTACATCGGTGGCCAGCAACGCCAGGGGGGAGGCGCTTGCAGCGGATGCGAGCGATGTAATTCTACCTATTTGAATATATCATTCCACTAAATGTAGGTTTATTGCTACTTTTCTCACGGAACTAATACATTATCAAAACTTTAATTGAAAACGATTTCGCCATTTGTCAAAGCCATTAAGAGCTCGATTACGATGGCCGTCTTTAACTATGTAATTAATTTACCGTTGATATTCCCTATTCCCAATTAAACAACGGAAAGGAGATACCTACTTATGTTAATGAAGTATGTTTAATAATAAGTACGCAATAATTCGCATCTGTGCGATAATTGAATTCTTTGCACGGCAACCGTTAGGTTCGCATGATAAAGAATGGTCAAGGAGAATGGTCAAGCCCTTCTTTGAATGTGTCGTCGCTGATGACCACGACAGCCGGCGACATAACGATGTTCTGGCTTTTTTATGCATTATCTTCATAAGAGGGTCGGATGTTTCCAGGGGAAGTGAATGGCATCAGTGCTATAGTGCGAACAATAGGTGTGCTCCTCAAGAGGAAACCGGTTCTGTTCCTAAATGGGTCACACGGTTCCAGCTACTAACTTTTTATACAAAGACAGAGTTACTACGCGCAACGTGGTTTTAAAGTACCAAGATTTGACAACTGAATTCAATGCTAAAGAAACGTTTAAAAATTATCAATCGAAATTATTTTTAAAAACCACTTATAACCGTACTTATAACATGTACAATAATGGCCGTAGTCAAGGTTGAATTTATTATTACTGCTAATTAGACTAAAAGCTACACAAAAAATATAAACTTAATCAAAATTGTTTGTCGGTAATTATAATATAAAGATAGAATAAAAAAAACCATTGGCAAGGTCGTTTCAAACATAAAATGCTACTTCAGATTGAATTAAGAATGCTTAATGTCTGGTTAGCATATAATTTGCAACCAAATATTCTACCTACCTATATTTTTATTGGTTATCCTCAAAATATTTATGTATTCCAAAAGAAAAACTACACAAAAACGTCTTTCCTCTACGATATCTAGATAGTTTTGAGATAGGATGGCTAAACACGCAATCAAAGATGATATGTCTGAGATATGGGAGAAACTATTTCCCGTTAGTGGCAGATGGCTGGTATACGAGGAGGTCAGAGGTCCATCCCGCAGACTTCCCGCGGTGCGCTATGCTAATCTCCACGCCATTCGACAGCGCAGCGACAACTATTAATGGTTATAGCCTATGTTTCCACTCAACACAGTAATTTCCGCAGACCTAGCCGCATAGAACCTAGCCCACTGGGAGGCTGCGCCCGCGCAATACGTAACTTACGAAACACCGACGCCTACGCAGCTGAAAGAACTAGTTCATTTCTACATCTATTGGCATTCAATTCAAATAATCCGAGCGATTTAGACAACAAATACAAGCGGCCCGATACTGACGATGCACTAGCGCTAGCTAATGTAATATTAACATACAAACAAAGCTCGGATGGGCGCGGACGGAGTCAAGTATTCGTTATAATTTTGAATGTATGAATGGGCAATAGCGGCGCGTGGGCCGCGTGCCGACAATGAGCAGACAGACAAGTCCTGGGCGTCCTTGTCAATGCGAGCCGCTTCGAACCACATCCGTCTATTGTCGCTATTTGTATTGATGCATTCCTGTAAACAATGCGACGATGACGCGCGGTATGCAGCGCTGCAGCAGCAGCCCCGCCGCCCGCGCCGCCACGTGTGGGGCTGCCGGCGCCCACGCATCCTTCTAGCGCTATACAAACTTATGCTAATACTGACGGCTGTGCACTCATCAAACTGACCCCATTTCCTAAAGTGCTATTATTTCTCCAAAAACGCCGATTTCGTAAGGTCTTTTAACGCCGTGATCTAAATGCTATTCAAAAAATTAACATTTTCATGGGATCAAACGAGTTTTCTCTTCATTTTAACATTTATGGAATATAATAAATGTTTTATAAAAGAATAAATGGTTTGTAGGGTCAAGTTAACACTATGCAGAGATGCATTGTGAATGTGACACGGCGGCGTTTGCGCACTTTAGCGTCGCCTTTCAAAGGATGCTGTTAACAACTCCACTCAAAGAGCGAACATAATTTAATCGGGGGTCGCGTTCTATGGGAATACATGAATGCACTATTTTTATGTTGACACTTTTGTCTCAAACTCTAGAGAATATTCTTTATTGAAGTAGAAGCTAAGAGTTTCGATTTATATCTGAATACGTTATTTTATAAAATATACCTAGTGCTCGGAACATAATGTAATCACTACATAGTATAAAACTAAAACGGAGTCGCTTTCTCTGTCCCTATGTCCCTTAGTATGCTTAAATCTTTAAAACTACGCAACGGATTTTGATGCGGTTTTTTTAATAGATAGAGTGATTCAAGAGGAAGGTTTACGTGTATAATTACATAGTACAGAGAAAGGAGTTTTACTCCGAATTTAACCCATGCGAAGCCGCGCGGGTAAAAGCTAGTAATACTTAAAAGACACGATTTCATAATATAATGTCAATACAGTCCGGTATTTTTATGCTTTAGGTTTACCCACATACTTTTTTCAAAAAAACGTTTCTACATTTGTGCACATTCTAAAAATACACGGCAAATCGTAAAACTTACCCGAAGATGTTATCAAAATAAAGGTAAAAAGTGTAGCATTGCAAAATTATGTAAATGTTGATGATACACAAGCTTGCAGGTAAAGGGGATAGGGAGATCGTTTTTCGCAGTTGCGAACTGTTTCTTTAATCCCGGCATGGATATTTAAATGAGGCCTCGTGATTTATTGAGTGGAACATTAACATTTTTATTATTTGTTATTGTTACACGTCGCTTGGGGCCGGAAGCCACGCGGCCTATGTCTCAGTGTACTCGCCCGTGAGACTCACTACAACATCCCCGCCTTGGCGCTTCATAAAAACTCCCTTCACAAAACGATCGCATATTATCATAGTTTACATATAAATTTTACGCAAATTCATTCTGTATTCTCGGCGCCTTGGAATTCGGCGATTATAATGATAATTGCATCAATACACGAACGTTCGATCTGATATACGGTCGTGAGAATCGATATTGATTTAAGTCAGCGTTTTTTTAAGTTCGTTTAAAGCTCGAGTACAAACATGTTAATTGGCGTTTTTACAAACTTTACCTTATACAGACATATTTTAGTTGTTTTACTTGTTGAACTTTATTAATTTATTGAGAGTCACGTAGAGCGCGTGTACATTCAAAATCATGTATTGAATCTAAAACAGTTCATTAAAATATTGATTATACATGTAGAACACTTTAACATTTCAATTAAAACGTCATTAAATTGGTATCCGAAATCTTTGAGAGCGGTAGTTATTGGTTTTAAAATTAGAATATTGAAGAATATGCTTTTAAACTTCTGTCTTTAAGAATTTTGTGTGATCTACTCACTGCCAGACATCGAGTAGCTTGGTGTCCTTGTGCAGCGTGAGGTGGTTGTCCTGCCCGAGCGGGGGCAGCTTGGTGTAGTACTCGGCGACCAGCGACTGCGGCTGGTGCTCGTCCACGCCCAGCACGGCCGACGTGGCCGCCGACACCGGGTGCTCGCCGTAGTACGCGCGCCACGACTCGCCGCTCACCTCCATCACCTCCTTGCGGCGTCTGCGAACAATCAACAAATGAGCAACGAAAAACTAAATGAACTTATTAAACTATATACAGAACTGGCATATAACAACACGGTTTCGTAAACGCAGCACATAAAATATTTGATAGGCCGTACTATCAGTACGCAGTTAAAAGTAGATATTTATCCGACCAAGACAGTAAAACAACGTTTCTAATGCTAGAACTACTGAAAAGGAGATTAAATTTTACATCTAAATTGAATAGTTTATTGTTGTTGCTCTAAAACTAAAACTCAACTTTAACCAAACTAGTACGTAAATAGTTATTAATGAATACGAAACAGCCGGCTGAACCTGATTGTAAATAGGTAAATATAACAAACTCGTAAGACCGTTGCTTCAGTCTCGATTTACTATATGATTTCACGTGTGCAATTTAGAAGTCAGCTCGTGTTCTGCGTCTATACGTGATTTTAGTAAACTTAACGTAAATACTGGTATCCCAAGTCTGTAGTTTTACGACTGGTTCGACTACAACTTATGAACCAGTTATTAGGCGTGACCATTTCGGTACGGATACTGACCTTTGATGGTACCCACCAGAGGTCGTCCGCGTAATATGACGTCGTTACGTGTGTTAATTGTTACGTATACGGCAAGTGAGTCAGCGGATCTGGTGGCCGGTTCTACGGAGACGATCAACGCGGACAATCGATGGTCCGACCGAGGTGTTCGTTCGAGTATCGACGTAGCGGGCTAGAGCTTACAACTAGAGCTCCATACGTCACGTTCCGCTCCGGCGGGGCGCAACCTGCCGCGAACGGGTCCAACCAAACCACTTGCAGAACCGGAAGGATACGAGGCAAATCCCTGCTCCTTTGTAACCAGTTTAGGTCGTCTGACGTCATACCCAGCGGTACCTGACGATGCAGACAAATAAAAAAATGTTTGAAGCACGCGTTGGACGGGTTTGACCGGATCGTAGTTCTACCTGATTCCTGTTCCTGTTCGTATGTTAATACCTCGGGAGGTCATATGTTATCATTTGGATTGATGAACTCGCCAATTGCATCTGGTTACCATGGCGTGCCCTAGAGAGCTGCGTTGACGAGACGTTACCGTTACCCGTTCATGGTACTTGCTTTATTTGCTTTCGACATGCCAATACATAAAACTTTTAAGCTTTCACTTTATAATAATTTGCACTTATTGATTTACACTTGAGAGAACTTTCCTACTGAACAGCTTGTTAATCACATACCTTTATAAAGTGATGTAAAATAGTAGTGAAATGTGGTTGTAAAAAACAAGCCTATTAGGTCGATTGAACTATGAATCTAAAAACCTGTCCTTACCTATCAATCACCGCGAACCGTGCGACACGTAGGTGTCAAATTGAGAATAGAATGTGCGAATTGGATCAGAAAACTGGAAAAGCCAGCTCCTGGTATTTAACCAAGCGAAGCGTGAGTCATTTGACGAGTTAACTGGCAGCTTGCGGCCGGCGCTGCACCTCGTGAATGAGATTCCGGTAGGTGCGCACGTAAAAATCGTGCAACAGATCTAACAGGTTTGCTGGGGTCCTTGCGAGGCCACTGGGACTGGTCTAACCTGCCCTGCGCCGTTGCCACGAATTTCCGAACGTTTCCTATCTCGCCGACATATGCACATATCTAAACAATGTGGCCACAGGTTTGTTTACGTCGCTCGCAACAACACACCACAATAGCTGTAAATATTGAGTAGGTATCTAACGCCTTCGGCTACAATGATTCGATATTTCTTTAACCGATTGTTCACGTCATTTAAATTTCGCAAGTCCTTATGTTTGTTCAATGTTCGCCTGCGCATTGAATAGGACGATTAGAAAGTGTCTTGCGCAGCTGTCACGATGTTCGTGACGTATGCTGGAGCGGAACGGATGGCTCCGAGCAAAGGGTTGCAGCACACTGGCAAACACAATCAATGAATAAAAAACACAAACAAAACATTCGATATGGCCATTCAATGAGATAACGTTTCTCAGATTAGTTTTATTGGCAAATGACATAACGACGCTATGTTTCTTGATAGGTTTTAGATCTGGAGCTTTTAATTCATTAGAATGCATTATTTGGTAGATTGAGTTACAGGTCGATTTTACGTAAGTGGTTATCGGAGATTCTGTCAGTATCATCTGTGGCGGCGAGTTTCGAAAGACGGCCGTCGTCCGGTGTCGCGGCGGACTATCGATCATTCGGTTCGTTAATAAATAACACGTTCGCTTATCTCGGTGCTCGGGCATGTGGAAGAATTCAATGTAGGTGTTGTAACGGAGCAGCGACGTCCACTAGCCTCATCCAGAGTAGGTCTCAACAAACCTTCCCGGTCACCGACCGAGCCTCAATCTTTATCATTAATCCCTTAATTAAACATAGCGAAATTGCATTTCCATGCCTTTATAATAGCCAGCATAACTCATCTTAAACGTCGTCATATTTCACGTCGGAGAGTGTTTATGCCATCTGTCTTGCGAGGGAAATTCACATATGTGTAAAAGGTACGGCAGGTCCTCGGCGATATATTCACTTATGTTGTGGCGCGGTAGAATATATTCAATCGGACATTATGTTGGAAACTAGTCGGACCCGACGGGCAGGTGTAGCCGTGCAGGGAAAGTGCAGGGTGCGGCTAAATCTACGCATGTTTTATCATCGATGATAAGAGAAACTGCTGCTAAGCACTCATTATAGTGAGCTAACTTTATAAACATTATACTTTAAATCGACCCGTTACTTTTTCTCTCCGGAAATTGCTATAGATACGAGTCAAGGTACAACACGTATTAGACTATGAATTATTGTTAAACGGTTATTTTGACTAGCAATTATGTGAGGCGTTAAGTATCAAACTTTTACTAACATTATGTCCCAGTTAAGTTTACAGCTACTTTTATAAACATAACTAACTACCTACGTTTTACTTTACCTGTAGTAAAGACTTCCTAATAATTTATTACCTATTATTTGGAGAAAACTTCGTCGTTAAGTTTGTGTAAAGCAATTTTCCAAGAAATACTTGCTGCAGCTTTTCGTCAATTAAAATATTCTTCGTAGGAGACGTCGGCGCGGGCGCACTGTTATGAACTCACAAAAACAAACATACCTCGTATATAAATAAGGGATGAGAGACACTGTGGACGTGGTTTGATTGAAGACAACAATTTTGTCAGTTTACGTTTAAAGAGAAGTTCAAGTTAAAACGAGTCAATTAAATGACTTTGGGCACTAGTTTATTATTTACATAAAGCTCCTTATAATATTAATTAATAAAAATAAGTGGAAACCTTTTTTTATCATTTGTCTGTATCAAATTGATTCAAATCCATACTTCAAGTGGTAAACTATAAATAATCATTGATGCAGAATGACGGCGTATTATCTTTTTGTTACCTGTTTGTTTTTGTTCTGTTTTTATTTTCAACAAAAAGGGGGCCACGCTATTGATAGTTATGCTCAATCACGCACTACTTTTTATTCCTATTATTCTTAACGACATTTTAGTTAATTTATTAGACTTAATAAAAATAATATTTAACGGATTTGGATGGCGTGTCCTCTTTTATTGATCTACCGTTATCAATGTGTAAATCACTGTGTTTGTTATAACGAATATCCTTATTTTCGTATTAAAAATTTGACATTCGATATAGAATTTTTGAAAGCTTTATTCTTTCTTGAAAACCGTTGGCTGACCGTTGATTGACACGAGCACTGTGGCTGACAGAATAAGAATAAGCGCATTAGCCACGATACGCAGAGTTGACTCACTTTTAAATTTATTCTGTGTGTTCAGTGAGAGATATAAAAACCAAACCTCATAAATTTACAATAAAACGTAAAATCCACAGCATTTTATTAACTTCGTGTTGGTAATAATAACAAAATTCAGAATTAAGTGCCTATGAGATGCCGATTTGACATTGTAGAGAGAATGCAAAAATGCTGTTCCCAATGTCAAGAAAAATAATTAATTGAAACAAATGATAATGAACTAAGATATATAGATAAAAAGAAGCAGGTAATTAATACCTGTGGGGCTAGAATGTTTCGCTGCATGTATGCTCGCATAAAGATTCAACAAGACGTTATTTTTTTTAATTACTGAAGCTACATTTTTTTGTAATTAATTGTCAACATAATATAGAATTGGTGTTGTAAAATAAAACAAATATAATCCATTAAGCTGAACATTAGAAGAAAAATTTATAAAAAATATTGCTCTAATCTCCTTAGCGTTAGAAACTTGAAATGGGAAACTGTTTTGTTATCATTCACAACAAATCAAAATGAGTTATATTTGGTCCATGTTGCACGCATTAGGGTCTAGTTAAGCTCGCGTAAACTGTCTTATTAGAAGAGTTACGATCACCGGAGAAGGGACGCCCGCAGCGCCTGCGCATACAACAAATGTATTATTTCCGTTTTGTCTGATTTTTCTCATTTAAAATACCGTGTGTGGTCCACGTCCGCTAGGAAGGCGTTGCTCAACAGCCACACAAACCGCTATAACTCACCTATCTTGAACGTTCATTAATACTGTAATGTAATTGTAAATTAATAAACGTACGCTGAAGACTATCTCGTTCAACTTCAACGAACCTTTCTGAAAGGTATTTCGCAATGTAGGCAGCAGCGGAGAGCTAAAGTTTTTTGAGTCCGATTCGACGCAGCCGAAGAACGCACGATTCAAAGGAAATGTTAATGTCTTCAATTGTGTGCAAAACTTGATATCTACTAAACCGCGGGCACACAATGCAACACAGCTCTATAAATTTCATAAAGCACAAATAAAAAACTATAAATGACACTATAAATGAATTTGCAGTTCTCAACGGAGTGAGAATAGTAAAAAGGTTTTGATAGAAGAAGTTTGGTTAGTGAGAAGCGTGAAGGTATAAATTAGTGGTTGTCGTGCACAATGCGCGCGCGGCGACACTCGGCGAATTGAAACAGGTTGCCGTGGCAGCTATCCGTATAACGTGATTTATATCCGATTATGCTCTATTCCTGCAACTATAATTAAATTCCACACCGATTAAATCCAAAATAGTCTATTAACCGACCCACGTAATATATTCCTGCGCTATTACAGCTGCGCGTCCTAACGAACATCAACAAATCAAAACTTTAATACTTGTCATACTGAGATTATCTGTGCATATTTTTTACAAAAGTTGAAAACATAGTAATATTAAAAGCCACTTCCTCAATTAAAACCCCGCTTATTAACGCATAAAAGCCGTTATGCGAACGACACCATTTATCTCTGTTAAAGAACAGACGGCAAAAAACTCTCATAATCAATAAACTCCAACCAATTGTAAATATTTGTCGTATTAAGATAATTTATTGTGTGTTCCAATAAGAAAAACACGGTGAGGGACAAAAAAGCTTCGGTTGGGTAGTTGTATGAGTGTATGCGAGTGTCGTTAGTGCGTGCGCCGGCGCCGCGCGTCGACAACAGCCTTTAATGATACAAAAATCGCAGGTGACTCGTCACCGCCTGACAATTGTGAGAACCCGATCAATTATCCCGCGTAAATACTGATTGTCAGTTAATAAAATATGAATCGGAACGTTTTCATTATCGGATGCGTTTAAATAACGAATGCCAATCATTTGACGGAGCAATCGCAATGGGGAGGTACTAGATAACGTTTAATTACCATCAGTGCCTATTTACATATTGTGCCAATACCCCCACACCAACATTACGAGACGAAGCTTCCTTTTACGACAGCCCGACTCCTTCCCACCGCACAACGTTCATTGATAACATCTCTGGTCGCAAAGATTAAACGTCTCTATGAAAACCTGCAATGTACCCAGTCATATTTCTATTTACATTGCATATTACATTTCGCAATTCATGAAGCTGTCCGACACCATATTTTAGAGACTGTTGTTAATTAATAAAATGTTTGATGCAATTTGCATGTTTATTAGAAACCATGTAAATTAGTTTCTAAAATGGCAATATCCAGTAGCAATGCAAACGAAATATGTGCCCGAGTACTTTTATAATGAATATTTACAGTTTATAATTATACTTCTATTTACTATTGCGCTATTATTTAATTACAAACCAAAAGCGTCTACTCAGAAATTTTCAAGCTAACGATTTCTAATTCAAGTGCGCAGCTATAATGAAAAAAGTTTATAGCATCATTTGGTCATAAATCAACGGGTGGATACATAAACTTAATAGCGCGGCCCAGAAATGGGAGCTCAATTGTTAAACTATTTAGAACTACTATTGATTTACAATATAAATCGATTTACGTAGCGGTGCACGGCAGCCGAATGTGATAATAGCGCCGCGGCCGGATTGGTAACGTGGACTGCGGCAAATCGGCGCCTGCTAATTGCGGGGAGCGATAATTCACTAGTTGTCTGCGCCCGCGCCGCCCAGCTACCTACCTAACTATACAACCACCCCGCACTACGCTAGACAAATACATTTAACCAAACACTCATTTATTATTATAAATTTTAACCTAGGTTAATAAAATATTTCCATTTGCCTCCGGTAATGCATAATTACATAAAACTTTTACAGTTGCAAAGGTTATTAGTGAATTCATTAAAGCTCTTGTAGGTACTATAATAATCTTAGTTGTTTGTGTAAGCTGGTAGCTGCGTATTAAAATGTTATGACATTTCATTTACCTGAGTGGAATCAATTTGAATGGTAATTTTGTTAAATCTCGTAGAAAAGCTTTCTACTTTCCTGCAAGATTCTAGTTAGATATTTTAACTTCGGTAAAGATATGAAGTGTAAATGAATACATCCGCCGCACTTGCTTTACCGTCGTTAATGTACGCTTTAATTGTCATATAGTATAGGATACTTTTATTACAGCCATAACTCATGGTGCTTTATCATCAGAATATCGATTGGCATATCTATCATCCTGTAAAGTCCGTCAAATACAATCGCTTGATTGGGCAATTAAATAAGGTGGGATTTGGTATGCATGGATAGGTATAATTTCGTAGTCAATTTGCAGATGATAAGGTAAAGTGTGTGATGGTGCGGAGTGTTATCTAAATGCAAATCGGCTAGTTGGATGGACGTCCGCGGTAAATCAGCTGCGTCGGCGCACGGTCCCGTTACACAGCAGACACCCTGCAATACCTATACTTCATAACAAACTGCTGCTAACTACAACACACAATTCGGGAGAACAAATGTTTTTTTTTATTTTTAATTTTCTACTGTTTTTACCATTTGTTAAGGCAAACATAAATAATTGTATTAATCAAAAAACAGATTTAATTATCCCTTCAATTGTCTGTAACATACCGGCAAGCTCGACATGAGTAACTAAGGAGATAGATACTTTTTATTGGTATCGTATAGACTTGAATAATATTTTATTGCACTGAATATAATCTATGAAATGTTAAACCTCTATAATTACCGCTAATAACACTATAAAACTTAATTACTTTATAGATGCACTTTTTAGGTGTAAATGACATGATCAACAGCCTTAATAAGATCGAAGCCTTTTTATTGAGACGATAAAATTTTTCAATGAAAATGAACTCTAATTATAAGTCATAATGGTAGCATTGATACTCGTATCATGACTTACCTACCCCATAAAGTTACGTAGATGAGTGCCCTCAGTACGGCGGCGCGGCGATACACTTACAAAACATTCAATAAAATGTTACTTTCATATTAATCATTATATCATTTTTAAGACACAAATATAATAAAGGTATATAAAAAATAACGTTATAGGATTAAGCTCCGTATTTTAATTTATATTGTATTTTAATGGACATCGGCAGCATTAAAGTAATTTATAATAATTAATGGCTATAATAATGTCCCAAAGTTTTACATAACATGCAAAGATTCAACTTTTCAAATCAAATAAGATTTTTAAGAAAGTTTATTTTTACCGAACGGAAACGATTCTGCAATAAAATAATTTTCTGTTACAGTTTTTTTCTAACTTCCGCTCTCATTTACAATGTCGTTTATAAAATTCCAGTTTCAAGTAACTCAATTTATTATCAAAATAAATGCATTTCCGCAACAAATAAATACCAGCTTTCTTCTATTTATTATCTTATTTGACTATCTTAATAGTGGAAAGATATGTTTTTAAGCACCTAACTGGAATGCAATATCAAGCACAGATACTCAAAATACCTTTGAATTTTATTTGTTTTAAAAAATCTCAATCA
Organism: Emmelina monodactyla; assembly: GCA_916618145.1. Taxonomy (NCBI): domain Eukaryota; kingdom Metazoa; phylum Arthropoda; class Insecta; order Lepidoptera; family Pterophoridae; genus Emmelina; species Emmelina monodactyla. Next base: position 6,777,374 of record OU745303.1, read on the forward strand.
TATTATAAAATGATAAGACATAAAAAATAAATAAGATATGCATATCTTAAGTTTCTTTTACAGCCTCGGAATAATCTTTAGATATTAAATGATACAAGTATGTGTGTATGTATGCGGTAAAAATATATCGAAATTGGAATGAAATTATCTCCACGTTTGGCGTGTACAGTCAGCATCATATAGTTCGTATCATCCACTGTAGCCAAATACTTGAAAACAACCAGAGTCCTCACTTTCAGCGAATCAACCAGTGTCATCACATTAATCAGAGCATTCAGGTTGCTCTAAATTATCGTAGCGTGCAGAAAGCCTTATAGTAAGTCGCATTCAAAGCGTCTTAAATCCCGTTTCAACCAAAGCGCCATCGGTAACGTAGCGCCTAGGGTAGTCAAAATCTTCGGTACAAAGTAAAAAAACAACTTTATGCTTCATGTCATAGAGGTGTACTTTGCTTGACACGCTACCGCATGTCTAGAGGAAACTGTTTTGGCAGAAAACTTCATTTGATTAATAATGTGTATTTATGAGATATTAGAATAAGACGGGACTCAGCTACTCTGACTCTAGACGGCTCTCAGATTTATAAAGAAGATATTTTTTTTTAACGGCATGCTTTTAATACATGCGTTATACCTACGTCTGAAATTTTATAAAACATGTTATGTAGTAAACAAAAATAAATTTAAGTATTTCAATGGAATTCAAGTGTATGTAAATAAATATGTTACTAGGTTTTCATAAGTAAGAAAGAGTCAACGAAATTATTCATTAGATACTTGAATTTGAACTTCGATTATTTGACAGCTTGAAGTCTTTTTTAAGTTTTAGTAAAAGTTTAAATTATGTAGCTTATTTTGTTTGCTTCTAACAAGCAGCGATGGTGTCAAGGCTGTGGCATCCGATAGGCGATTCATGAGCATGGGTTCAACTCCAAGTTTAAACAGTCTTTTTGAGAATTGAAATACCTACATTATTTCTTTATTTTTTGCCTAAAGATAGATGAATTACAATAATTTTATTATTGAAAACATAGATTCATTTTGTAAACTGAAACAGCTTTTTTTTCATCAATTAAATTTCAATCAATAGAAATTATAATCACCATTAAGAAAAATGATCAAATTAATTGCATTTTAATTCAATATATCATTTTAAATCGTTTAAATAACAAACACATACTAGCATATAATAAATTGTCAACAGCAAAAATGATGAATTTTTTTAACGGTGAGTAAATAAAGCCATGCCAACGCGGGACTGTTTTATTTTCAAAATCTAAGTACTAGGCTATCATGAAATAAAAAGAGTAAATAAATATTGTGATAATCACAACTTCACATGATCATTCTAGTTTAAGAGCCGGATGTTCATTAATAAAATAAGAACAAGTTAAAGTTTTAATTCTGTTCCATTATACATGTATCAATATAATATTATGATTTATTAGTCTGTGATGTTCCTACTTGTCCACGATTTGTTATTTTTATATACCTACCTGAAAAATAATTTACAGTAGGATTCAATAACCCTAACGACAATTTTACAAGTGAAAATTGAGACTTGTTTTGCATCTGGCTCTTGCTTAATTATAGGTCAAAAAATGACATCTGATGTGTAAAATATGAAACTTCATTCAAGGAGATTCGAATTTCAAACAAAATCCCAAAGATATGAAAATTTCGAAATAAAAAAGTATCAAGCAAAAAGTTTTAATGTTAACTAAACTCGCTGTTCCAACCCTTTTACACTTATGAAATTCTAGTACATAAAAGTGATTGTTCAGCGCCGACTGTAACTTTTACCTCAAAATTTGAAACCGGAAAACAAAACCTAGAAAGTTTCTGAAGTTTGGAGACATATGTTCTTACACACTTGTGCGTTCCTGGTATATTTTTGGACGATTAGAAGAATTAAGCGATTTTTATATTTCGTTCTAATCCTTGTTCATAGTATTCTCATCGCTATTACATGAAGCATAAAGTTGTTTTTTTACTTTGTACCGAAGATTGTGACTACTCTGGGCGCTATGTTACCGATGACGCTTTGGTTGAAACGGAATTTAAGACGGTTTGAATGCGACTTTCTATAAGGCTTTCTGCACGCTACGATAATTTAGAGCAACCTGAATGCTCTGATTAATGTGATGACACTGGTTGATTCGCTGAAAGTGAGGACTCTGGTTGTTTTCAAGTATTTGGCTACAGTGGATGTTACGAACTATATGATGCTGACTGTACAGTATCGTGTAATATAGGACGGGTGTTCATTAATGGGTTTATACATATACATACAGCTACATTTATATACAATTTACATCTCAATCCACCGATATACATATTCATCTGCGGCTCTATCTCAGTGTCAATAACGGTACATTACTACAAACATATAAATTACACTGAAATTAATTCCACGAGCTAATTTAAGGTCTTAATAAATTACGCATTTGTTTTAAGTGTTTTTAGGTGTAGTTATATGCGATGAGATGTTATTATTTTAGTAAAAAATAAGCAAATAATATACCTAAAACTCATAGCGTTTCAAATATACCTAAATTTAAATGCAGTCGACTAAATATTAAAATATGCATTATTTTACAAATGTAAAAGGAGGTAGGTAACTGTGTATAAACTTTGTTGGCAGGTGCTTTCACAGTACATTATTAAATAATTAACCGTAACCTATTCCATGTCATTCTTGTATAAACTCTTCCCATGCATTTTGTTTTCTATTTTGTAGGCGATTTTCATCGTGGTTAAATATAGAGAAGCGATGAAAAAGGCGCAATTTTATGTAGATAACACTTAGTAGTACAATTATGCAAATACGCGATGTCGATTATTGCTGGGTAAAGACCAGCTAGTCGCGATTTATAGTTATAACCGCAGTCCGGCGCGGTATGTCCTCCCGAGGACCTGCTAATTACCAATGCCAAGTTAATCTTTAATAAATTTCCAGGAAAACGCCGAGAGCTTCGATATTAACACGAATCCGCTCCGCAGATACGCACCGACTTAATGTCTTTCTATAATTACTATGCATATTGCAATATTATCCCTAAAATACACACATGCATGATTCCTGCACATTAACTTCAACTGATAAACCGAACGTTACTAAGCGTTCCGAACATCTCGTGAGAGTAGCGCAATAAAATCGCATACATGATAATTTTAACGAAAACTCTTTGTACGAGCAATTATAAAAACGCATTTTGTCGGTGTGTCTGTCATTAACTTAAACGTACGATGTTATTTTAAGAACCGTAATGGCTGCGCCGGCGCAGTTCCCGGGCTTTTTGCTGCACTCACGAAAAGCTATGCATTTAAATGCTTGTATTATGAAATTACGGTATAGAGTGTAAACATGGACCCGGACGAAGTTAAGAATGATCGGTACCTAAATATGTAATGACAGATATTACCATTAAGTGACTTTGCATTTATCTTTAGCTCAACTAATTTATATTCTCTTCCAAGTAAAGTTTATCTAGCAAGTAAAATTCCCGTTGTAATATAATAACCATAACACCCCTTGATAGTTTTATAACCGTCAATACTATAAAATAAAGCATTCATATTCCCTTTATAGCAACATCCGTGTACGCCAGAAAGCTCGACACCCTGAAACAAAGAGTGTCAATAAACTAAATCTGTTCTTATTCACAATGCGTAAATTTCATTCTGTTATGACAGGCAAGCGTAAATTCACGGCAGGACCCTCGGATGCTGCGAAACAATGCGCCTGCACATCTCCGGGCGATTCAGTCAATACCCGCGGGGAAGCAGGGACGTGGACAACGGCGAAAGGGTTCAACAAAAGGGAACCTTCGCAAATATTTAAGGGGAGACAAATGGACAAGTGTCAGCGACGCACCGTGTGAAATCATCAACATCTTACCGACCCAATACCATCTTAGCATAAATTAACGTTTTTTATCAAACTTTTTTTGAATGACCACAAAATAAAATAATAAAACTTTTAGACAGCGTAATCGAAATCATTAATTATAAATCCATTGCGATCTACATAAATAATGAAGGCTAAACTTTAAGAACCTTCGAAACTCCGGACACCATCCTGATTTGGTCAAGAAAATGTTGCAAGGTGTGAGAGCGGTTTCAAAGTCGTGTGTTTAATTAATTGTACCTTTCCAAGTTATTTTTATATTTAATAATATTAAGAGCAAGTTTCTGATGTAATAGAGTGCGCGGCAAGTGACCACAAAATTGTTGGTTCGCGATGTCAGGCGCAGTGGGTAGGCTTCAGTTCACAATGGCTAGTGGTGCTTGGTCCTGGTTGTATAGAATGATTGTCAAATTGCAGGGTGTGGTGTGATAAGCACCGGTTGTGCGGCGCCACCGAGCGATCATTATTGTTTACCGCACTTGCGTCTACGCACAGGAAGTACGTGAGAATATTAGAACAATTATAACCTTATTACCGCGATACACACCATGAATAGCCACTTGCGACCGCTAGACCATTACAAAATATGTTTTGATAGCCGCTGTGCATAATTTCAAACATTTAACATTTATTTCGAGTCGAAAATCTAGACAAAAATAATACCATGTTCTATTACAGAATTCAAAACGTAATTTGTCCTTAATGACAAAACGCGCCAGTTGCAAGAACCCCGAAGCTTATAAAGGGTTGAATGAAAGAAAGGAAAAAAATTAAGAATCGCCCCGATGCGCCATTATCTTCGCCTGTTAAAAATAATATGGTCATAGGGTAATGTGGATTCATATAGTGCGTCCAGGAGCGTATTTGAATATTCCTTTGTGTGTGTGTTGCGGCTGAGTTGCTGGACTTCACACGGTCGCCGCAGGTAGCCGGTCCCGGCGGGCTCCCCCAGGCTACAACACCATACAACTACACACAGACCTACAACACTTGATACTATAACACTGATTACCCAAACACATTCTCGTCTCATTTGTTTAACGATTTTAATTTATGACGCCTAGAAGTCGTAAATTAATTTAATTACGTAATTATTTCTCTGAAATGTGTTTTCGATTAAGGTTTTTTTATCTGACGAATTCTAAATTGGCCTTAAAGATTTTTATTTGAGTCGATGATGGATTTTTCCGAAGATTGAAATGAAAACTTTATGGTCGGTAGGTGCCTATTAATGTTCTATTTTTATACTTTATCATAAACTTTTGTAGGCGGGAACGTTTCCAATAAAATATGTGGTTAGTGAAAATAACTGTTGATCTCATAACCTCTATGTTTATTCTATATTGAAACTACTTTCGAGTGCACGTCACTTCATATTCCCGCGAACACGGCAAGTGTCAAAACTATTTGATCGCCGTACTTGATGGACGCACCGCACCTATTGTGCCCCAACAGTAATTGCTAATAATATTGTTAGCTATTATTAACCCTACCTGTGTAATAAATTAACGTATAATTTTGGTTAACGAATAGAGTTTATTATAGAAAATAACTGCTTGCGGATTTATCAGCTTTGAAATAGCTGACTAAGTCTTTCATAGAAAAGACTTCAACGCGTTGCTAATCCTATTGTTTTATGTATCTAACCTAGTTTGTTTAATACTAAATGGAAATTAGTTCTTTAAAATCAGTTTTAGAAAGCATTATTTTATTAAATTATAGACAGCTTCTAATAGACGGTAAACCATTCAATTGGCGGTATTACTAAACGTGTGTATAATTCGATGTAAGATGTGCGCGAGTGTATCATATAATTTTCTTGTGTGAGTAGACGCCTGCGCCGGCTTGGTTCCAAACTCATTTAAAAAGTTAACAGAACGCAATAAATTTTAAATTCCACCGAACCCATTGCTCAAGACGATCCGAATAAAACTCTATAAAACCATACATATTACAACACTTGCGATGAATTAGTTCTCCCAAAGATTGCAACCAACCATTAATTACACATTTCATTACTTACGTAACCTAATTATACCATTTGTCATCAGAAATGTAACATCGCACTCAGTGATCGACACTTTGCATTAACATAAAACCATAAACATTCATATCACGAACTGAAACTACCGGGCGTGTTTACTAAAAAGGCATGGTGTCGTAAATCCAAATATTCACCTGCGATTCAGCGTTTATTTACAATTTAAAATACATCGATAACGTTGATGAGCGAGGAGCTGTAAATGAGGCGTGTTGCGTGCGGGTGACAGGGGGGGGGGGGGCGGGCGGCGCGGGCGCAGGGTTAGAAAGCCGCACTTCAATAAATACTCGTCGATTATGATCTACGACCGCGCCGCGGCCCAGTGGGAGCGATCCACCAACTCTGCATACGACTACCAACTACATCTATCATCAATCATTCACATTTAAATAATGCCATAAATTGCATCCCTCATTCACAACATTAACATTATAAATACCTCGCCTATGACTTACCAATAATTTCAAAACATTTATGCTCATACTAATGTTACATACGATTACCTCTCATTTATGTGTACGGCAAAAAAACGGTCGATGCTATTTTGAGTCATCGATAGATTTCAATGGAAACCTCTACATGGCGCAGGATAAATGCGGAGGCATTCTGTGCTGCCCTCACGCGGGTACCCAGAAAAACATGCAGCGAGCATGCGCAGGATTCTCGAGAGGCTTCGACAACAAAACATCCCTCTGTGGCAGGATACAATGGACACCCACGCAATTACGTACTCTATCTAACATTATTACTGCTGCACTTTTTGTTACACCACAACTACAACAATATAATGACTATATCACTTTGCATAAACGATCAAGTCGGAGAACATTTAAAAAATATACGTAAAAAGTTAACATTGCAAATACCAAAAACACTTGTGCTAAATTCGAAGTCGATAAAAAGTTTACATAAATACCAACATAGCTTTAAGCAAAAATGTATCATAAGTTAATTATTTGGTCTTAAAATAACAATTTATTGCAGTAGGTATTTTAGCGCGCTGCATTATTGAAGTAAAAAACTGTATTTTTTCTTAAATCATAAATTTCCGTAAAATTTACATTTCTTGAGGTTAGCCGATTCTAAAAATAAATGAATAAGTCACGTTTTTAATAAATGGTCTTTGTTTAATATGCGTATAGGTGTTGTCAAGTAAATGTTTGTCGTGTATAAGCGTGCGTTGCGGGGTATGTCGGCGATCGCAAATCGTACGAGATATGACCTAGATTCGCGATCGGCCGAATATCGTCCGCGCTGACTTACAGCTCCGAGTAATTGGATATCGAGGTAATTGTACACCTGTGAGGCACTAACACTTACCTCATGTTTAATTTTACCATAACCTGTGATTACCTTTACATATACTTGATTTATTCTTTATTAGTTACAATTTAGAAAGATAAATGTTTATGTTCTTGAATTGCAATATCCAAACCCAGCAACTGTAGAGAAATTACTTGAAGGACTTTCAGGGTAACTAGTAGTTAAGTCTGACTTCATACAAAAACTATTTTCAAATAAAGACTAATGTCTTAGTACATATGTGAGCTACTTTAATGATACCTATTAGAAGCTATTATCATGTACTGGTACGGTAAGTGTCTACATCATACGTTTCGCAGACGATGGTGTAGTATGACGTTATATGTAAGAACTATGTGGAGAGACTACAGAATATTGCAGCTTTCTACGCTTAGAAAATTCCGTAGCGGCAATTTAATTAAAAAGTTGCAAGGTACAGGCATGTGGGTGTCTACATAGTGGCTCCACACATGGACCGCGAGTGCGTCACCGCACACACACGAGCCGAGGCTACTTTCACGAGACGGCCGCGCCCATATTAATTGCTCCCGTTCTTCGAAACTTTATTTATTGCCCTCACCGGTGATTGTGAAAAGGCTTAGTGTACATTAGTTTTAATTTTATCTCGCTCATACGATCTGACGGGTGACACAGACGAAGCTCGGCACCGTTTCTCCGCGCGCCATCGTTTACCAGGGAATCTATGTACGAAGGTACGCTCCGTGAGAAAATCTCCCGAAAGCCATTTGCCGTTGTTTTCGTACGGCTACACTCTCGGAGTAAATAAAAAATCAATTATTAGCTAAACAGAAATGTAAGCGGTCGCGAGCTCGTGTCATCATTTTTAGAGAAATAAACATTTGAATGTTGACTCAACGACCGCCCGTCACAACCAATATTTGATATTCGAAAATACTATTCTAATGTATGTCGTGGTACTTAAGGCATCTGGCACTTTAGCGGCACTTTTTTGTTCTTTGTCTACACAAGGTCAACGTAACGAGAACCTTTTAAGTATAATTTTAACGTTTAATTAGTCACCTAACATGATCCCAGAACCTGCTAATGAAGTCGGAACTCTTAACGTTATAGGCCTTCGTAATAATCATATAAAAATGTTTGTAGGTATGTCATTTTACGTAGGTAGATAAATTTAATTTATCATATTATAACTTTTTACTTCTCAATAAAGTTTTAATAGATTTAATGCTTACTTACTGTGCATTTACTGTTTTCTCTCAAAACTATAATTGCTATTTAATGACTTAGTCATTAACACAGGCACCAGTTTAAAAAGGTTTAGTACCTACTTAATAAGAATATTTTATTTAATCTGCAAAGGTTACGACTCCGGGCTTAACACGTTGGAAGAAATTAAAATTTACGCAAATAAACATGTAAAGACTTTTTTATGATCTATACTTTTTTCAATTATTTATTTATTCGCCTGCGCATCTATATTTTTATTGATTACGTATTATATGTTCTTTTTACAACTCTTATGAAAGTTATAGTACATTAATAAGCTAGATTATAAATCTTTGATGTTTTAATACGGTAAAAATTCAATAAATATGCTAAAAAGTATTTTACCTATTACAAAGGAAGCCTACCTATTAAATAAATTACTTTCTTGACAAAGATAAGGTGCTAAAGTGCTAAACACATCGTTTTTGTACAAAAATATCTTAATGGCCTATGTAACATCCCTTCATCGAGATTCGAATCATAATTAATTAAGCCAAGGTTGCTAAATCAGTAAACAAACAGATAAATCTTTATGCATATTCATTAGCATCTATTAAACGATACTATTTATGTTTATGTTTGAAATTTTGACACAGATGCCGGATTATAGCATTAACTCGGTTTTTTTATCATCACATTTTAATAAATAATACATTAAGCAAAAAGCTGATACGCTTCAGGTCTCACGGCCGAAGTCGCAATAAATTTGTGGTCGCTCTGCGCGGGCGCATGCGGCTCCTCGCACGCGGAACAGCCGCATGCTCACACTCCACGCTGATAAGCGCTTTGTTTATATTTTCCTCATTATTGTCTCTTAAAGTTGACTAAATAACGACCAAGGTTAAAAGATAGAATTGTACCTCTGAATAAGTATGTGCCTTTAGGTTTAGGTACTAGCGATTAATATTTGTAAGGAACAATATTCAGATAATTAATTTTACAGAAAATAACTGTCTTTCTATTCCATGTTTTTATATATAAATCACAATTATTTTATAATTTAAGATTTATGCCAACACACATATAGCCATACGCATAAGCTCATTTGGTAAAAAGCTCAAGAATTCATAATCAAAATATAGAAAACGAGTAATTAAGTCGATATATCTCTTATCTTATTAATGTCTAAGCAAAATTATGAAAAAAAGATACATTAATTATAAGTATTGACTTGAATGGAAAGGATGTTAATCAGTATATCATTTCACCCAGACATATAATTTCAATAAAATAGTAAAAAGTTATTGATACTGCTGTTCAATTATAGGAGTAGAAAGATATAAAAGGCAAGCAAACACGAAGGGAATTATGACTTTTAATCGCTTTTGTTGCAACGAAGAATCTACGTTACGATGCTATCATAATGTTCATTCAGAAACTTTTTGTATAGATTGTCAATGGACAAGAGAGGAACTTGTCGGACAATGATCGAAAATACCTGCCGGACGAGTCGGAAACTGGTAACGGTGGGGAGCGGGCTACCCCGCGCACATGCCGGGCGGTGGTCAGTGGTCAGCGGGGGGTCGGCGGGGGTCGGGGGCGGCACAGGGGTGGCTGCAGGTTGGGTCAGCGGGACCGGCAACAACAGTCAGTGCGCCGGCGGCGGCGGTGCGGTTCGGATGCGGCGCGGCGCGCTACTGCGGCCGAGCGCGCCCCACACCACGCCGGCGCATGGAGAAGGGTGACATACTCGCCGGCTCCTCATATTGTCCTAGACTCACCTTTACAAAGGGGTGATGTCCGTTATTGCACCGCGCTTTGTGCTACCCCATTCATTTGTAAGACTTTAGACAACGTGCAACGCATACCGAATGCACTAACGAAATTCTGGTCAAATTGACGAAATCGTCTTTCAAGAATTTAATAATGCAAAACGCATATTGAATTATATTTATTACTATTGGCCGGCGTATTAACTTAAACATGAACATTAGAAACACGTGTCAGATTTACGTTGTTTGCGTAGGAATGGAATTTTTTTCTTTACCTAACAAAGCTTTTTTGTAACATTATGAAAATGAAAATATACAAAAAATAAACAATCCAAAGATTTAAATTAATTTAAGTTTATGTATAAAACTAATGACGGCACTTAATTGTGTTCGTTAGCATCGCTATTAATTTTGTCAATAAAATGTACAAAGATAAGACAAGACTTAGTGTTAGTATCTTCAGATAGTAGTAGTGTACCTAAATCTACTAGGGTTGTCAGTAACACCATTATGCCGTAGAATATGAAATATAATACGAACTCCTCTAAAAGTTACGTCACTTTCTTCTCATTAACAAGCCAATTAACATGATTACACAAACAGTGGTCGACATCCGAGCAGAGTGACGTAATTTTATTATTATCGATTTACTTTTTAAATCAGCGCAAAATCAAAAGAATTCAAATTTAAAAAAACACTTGACATCACATTATTTAAATAATATGATAATACACCGTGAGAACAGACGATGTCAGAAATTAATTAAAGTAATGGTCTAAGGAAACATAAAACCTGGTCGTTGGTAACAAGGTAATTAGAAGGCAGAATTGAGTGAAGCGGCTCTAACACGTGAACCACTGCGCCTACGCATCTCACGGTGCGCACAACACGTCGTTTACGCACAGACATTTTTTGGAAACCACTCATTAGGTCGTAAGTATAAAATTAAACGTAGCCAGGTGTCAATTTTAAAATATCGTGGCACGGTCAAGGTTAGGAAAGTAGTAAACAAATGGAACTGTGGGTTTTAAAAAAAAAACCACCATAGAAGTTATTTTTTAATCAGCCTCGGTATATACCTATGCCTCCTATTTAATAAGCAAATAGGACTGAGCTTCGTACAAATATTTAAAATTGCTCAGTTTAAAATTATCAAAGTAAACAAAGAAATATGGCAATAGTCCTAAATAATAAAGTATAATAATCAAAGAATAAGATATCCTAATTAATAAATATTTTTTGTTATATACGGTGTCATATTCAGAAACATTTTTATTTGCAAATATAAACCGCAAAGTAAATGCTTGTTACATCTCTAACGACTCGGAGTTAATTGAAGAAAAGTAGAACACTTACAGCGATCGGTGCGTTTATTGATTGACCGAAAACGCTTTAAAGATTTGCCGTCTCCGATTTTTATTATAACAGCCATTAATTTATATTACGTTACATACACCGAACGATTTGGACTTCGTTTTTTACCGTTTTACATAATTACAAAATTACGCGTTGTGTTTACGAATAAGCGGCGCGGACGCACCCACTCCCCACCTCCGTCTAATGAGATATAGAGAAGCGCATTCGCCAGATGAATTGCCATAGATAATCTGTCATGTTCTTTTCAAGTAGCCAAATAACGATAACTAGATAAATTGCTAATGGACCGTCGATTGCGATTCTTAATAGGTTCAATACAGATTAAAATATTAAATTGAGATTGCGTCTAAAAGTATTCCATTTGCACGATTACTGAACTGCCCATTTAGCTACTGCTATAAGTACTTGCCATTCATTTCAAATTATAACATTAATTTATGTGCATAGTTTGTAAATCAACAACCTTATATGGAGTTATTAACAAAAAAGTTCTCTCAGTTTTATAATTCAAAACGTGTCCGTAGATGTCAGAAATGTATGATTGGCGTAACGAGCACAGGCACCGATTTTGGGCAATAATCGATATAAGTATGGTGAAGTACTTTCGCGTACTGAATGCAATAATAATTGGAGGGTTCGATTTATCACGATACTGTTCCCCGAAATGCCCAAACTCATGTTGCGCAGGCGCGCCACGTTCGTGCGCACGAACATCTCGCCGAGAGCCGAGCGTCCACCTAATTATAACCTGCAAGTACACATGGGAAATTCTTTCCGCGGGATCCAACTTTTTGCTGCAGACAACCGTTTTAACTGCGCAAAAAATAAACAATTACAGTAACGTATTCTCATTCTTTAAAAATGACCCTTTACTCAGTGCGATATGAAACAGAGTTAGGTATCTACAAGACAACAAAAGAGGGGTCAAGCTCACACAAAGCGAGCCGAAGCTTCCCACACTGTCCAGCGAGGGTACTGGTCATCGGTGGTCATCGAATGTTTTGTTTAGATTATTGTCTCCTAAATAAAGGACACCCTTTCAAGTAAGTTTGAAAGCCATCATTAAAATCGCGATACCCCTTTGAATACAAACGGTCGCGTCCATTGAAACCGCGCCTTGAGGGAGAACCTGAGAACAAACGCGATGAGCTGCTACTGCGCTGTCTACTTTTATGCCATTGAAATATTTGCATATCGTATTTAATATTTTTATTAAAAAACATATCATGCAAATATGTCATGAAACGGAGATAGTCATTAAACTATTAACGTCAAATAAATAGAGTCTAGAACTTGACATCAACAGGATTAGAACTTAAAGTTCTTAATACATGTCTAATATTTAATAGTAAATATAGCACAGGGTGTTCGTTTATACGTGGTGCGGTGCAGCGTACAGGTCCCTTCCTATAGAATATCGACACTTGGTGAAAGTCGGCACGATCATGATAAGCCGTCGTCGGCCGTAAATTTATGCGCCCTTTGTTTCTTTTCGACGATTTATCAAAAATGGCCCCTTTGTGCCCTGTGACGTTCTATTGACTCTTGAGCAATGTCATAATCGGGTCACATAGGTCACACAATGATAGGTTTCCTTTCCTCACAATGGACTCTATATCAAACTAACTGCGCAAACACTGCACAGTAGTCTAACCTAAACTATTTGTGCTTAGCACTTTGTGAACACAGGTTTCAATTCAGTGCATTCGAATCGCTTTTAAATTCGACATAAATAATAATGCGAATTAACTGTTTTATATTCAGAAACCTGCTGGAACCAGCCTACGGTGCAGAATAATAATAAAAACCGTAATGTACGAGCTGTAAATCGCTTCGTACACGCAGCTAGGCCGCAGGCTCGACAATTTGACCCTTAACGATAAAATAACTTAACAAAAAAGCGTCCTATTTACAGAACGTACAAAAAATTATCATTTTGTGATTAAGGATTCTGAGTAATTGAATGTCGGAGAGGATATGTCGCGGTCGCCTTCAACCGCATCACACAAATACCCCCTGTATACATAAAACACTTCAACTTAACCGTAGGTAAGTTATAATAAGTCCAACAGAATTGAATGGTGCACAAAAACATATGCGGTCCCTAGTGCAATTAATTTCTGATCGCAAATATACTTACAGAACAAAAAGTCATAAATAATGGGTACGTAGTCATTATAACATTCGATGGCTACTTGTCGTGTTTTTTATCAATTTGATTTCTACATATTTTGGTACTGAAAAGTGTCATGGTTGCCTGTACGCCACAAAAGCTGCAAATAATTAACACCCGACAACACTATTAGTCTCAAATTAAATGTTTTACTCCAATTACTGCGCATTTTTCATCGTAATTTAAACAAAATAAACATGGAGTAAATGTGGCACACGTCCAACTGTAACAAATGTGCCTTGTCAAAATAATAAGTAAGTGCCATTTACGTCACCGGTCAATGCATTTGAATCTGTTAAGTAGTAAGTAAATTGTAAGTTAATCCTAAAATGGAAACTTGAAATGAAATAAGAAATTAATAGACAATTTAGTGCGAATTTTCTTATCAGAATGCTCATTTAAGCGAATGACAGATTTATAATGACAGGTAATTAACGTAACCTCAAGTGGGCTTGCCTTTAGAATATGTAATAATGTTAGTTATTTGACTATCTCTTTATTTAAAATAGTTATCACAACCGTCTAATTGCGTTACAAAATTTGAGACGAAAACCTAGTATTTAAATGAAAGGTATTTTTTTAATTCAGTAGTCTCTTCAAGCTTTATCAAGTTTACCTTCCTGGATTTTGAACTTTTAAATAATTTATAAAAATTAAAGATTACCAAGGTCTAAGAAAATCGTCAAACTAAAAATAGTTATTATTATTCTTATGGACAAATTATGAATTAAAGTTAAATAAGCATTAATACAGAAAGATAAAATTATGCCAGTCTGTTGTTTACCATCGTTCAATATGTTTACCGTACTTGTCTTTTTCTTTGGAGCTATCCATTTCAATAATCTTTTTCTTATTTCAAAAAGTAAAGTAAGTTGTCAGTTTGAAAGCTGCTAGTGTAGTAGAGCATGCCTTGGCTTTGTCGTGTCAGTAAAGTATTTTTTACTAGTGTAGTGTATGTTAAAGCACTGCTGTAAATCATACCGCGTGTCAGCGTTGATAAATTGTCCCGATCCACCAGCGCATGCGCAACTTAGTGTGAGTGTCGATTCAATGCAATATTAATTATATCTGTCCCGGTGTTAAGGTTTCTAATATTATACAATACCGTATTGTGTTTCTATTAGATATTGCACTATTATTAGTAAATTGACATGACTGTAAGCTACAAATACAAACAAGACAGCCTACTAAAATGTATTCTTATAAGATTTATAGATACTTATTGGAAATAAAACTGTATTATACAAGTTTTAATAGTGTTTACAAATGTAACTAACAGGAATGGTAGCTTTCGGAAATATAATTAAAACGACTATAACTCTAATTGACACTACAGTCAAGAAGTTGAATATTTTTCCACACTCAAGGAGTGCGAATGTTACTACTTCACATACCGCTAAGACTCTACAAACATCGGAATTTTCAGATGGTGATGGTTTATAGCCTTAAAATATAATAAATAAAATTAAACTAAGTGAAAACATATTTTTAAGGGAGAATCGCGATAGTTAAACTATTAAACGTTATTTGTATTAAATATTTTGTGGTGGAAAATAACCTTTTGTGTTCAAGACAGAATCGAACATGGCAGTTTTTTTAAATAATGCTGGTAATAATTGCTAATTCCTTCGGGGTCGTAAAATTTTATTCGCACCTTATAGACTGTCTACTGGAAAATGTGAAATAGCATCGTAACGGAACTTGTGACTGTTCGGTTGTTCGTGGTGTGACAAACCAACCGCAGTTCGATTGTTAATTGCGTGTGTGTACGTTTATTTAAAAACGCATGGCATTTAAATGCCAGCGTGGACGCCATTTGAGTGCAGTGCAAGCGCGACTATCACCTTGAATACGACTTAAATCTGACAGCCTCGAATGTCACTCTCGTTCAATCAATTAAAATAAAATTTAAAGTGTCTCATTTATTGTCTCGCTCCGCGATGTAAGCGCTCGTTATTTTTTATTTCATTGTGTGTTTGCCCTGATTATCAGCGCAGAGGCTACTGCTGCCGCCTCGCCGACTCCCGGTTTGTACGAATGATGAAAACAACTCGTGCTGTTACATGACATGCGCATGACCTCATAAAAAATTACGTGTTGCGAAAGTTTTTATGTAGCAAGATCACAGCGGGCGGATCTGGAGGACAATAAAGCACTCACCAACTATAACACTAACCATAAGATAAACAGTTTCCAGAACACCTTTACCAGAAAAAAGTGTGACTTTGCAGTAAAACACCTGACGATGTGTATCGCACGTTCTGAGTACCTCTATATTACTTTTCTAGTAGCTGCACACTACGTTTACGAGCCACTTTGGAGATGCCACATTATATTCGTAACGGCCATTGCAATATTATACACTTGATGTCCGAGTGATATCAACATTTCTTTACTGTATAATTTTTATCCATGAAAGTTACCGTACTCAGGGTCAGAGAAAATTGTACACGTGTATGTACCTACGAATAGTGTTTATATCTCCGCATACCTAGCAATTGAGAGTATCAGCACATCTACAGTAGAAATTCTCTGTATAACTGAACAAAATCATTCCTCCATTAGATCAGTAGTTAGATTAAAGGCGGATCAAACGTTCGAGATGATATCAGCATCCTACACAATGTAAAAGAATGTGTTTAGCCACCAGTTAAATTGCAATGTTTGACTGCCGTTTTGAGATACAGTAGGACGTAAACAAAGTCAGACCTTAATAATAAATTCAAGACGCCGCGCTGTAAATGCGGCACGTTTATTCCTAAAGAAATTACAATCATTTGATAATGATCTTCAATTAAGTAAAAAATGACCGAGCGATGAGGTTTTGCAATCACGCGACGAACGGAAGCGATCAACTTTGGGCTGCTACTGCGCACGGCGCGCTGGGAATAATCAATCATTGGGTGGGGACCATAAACCGAATCACGAGTCGAGCGCTGCAGGCGCAGCCGCCGCCGACCTCCGCGGACCTACATTACACCTCCATGTCGCCATAAAATTTATTGACGCTATATTTTGGAAGCTAATTAAAAATAGTGATGGTCGTTAGAAAAGTTCGACCGTGAGAGAGTGATAAAATTTTGAAGAAGCACTCTAAGCATGATTTTATTATAACTTTACATTTAAACTACGCTCACCAATTACTGCAATGTTAATTTTAAAGTAAAATATATGCATGATATAGTTTTAAAGGGGCTTTTAAATTTAAAGAAAATATAATGATTCTATTGAATGTCTCTTTAATAAAGCAAGACAATCTAAACGGACTTAAATGTATCTTTCACCTTTTAGGGAAAAGCTTTTCTATTAACAAACGAATAGAATGCAATGGTAAATACAATTTTATTATTATGTACATTTACTAAAAAGTTATAGCTGATTAGCCAATCAAAAGCTTTAAGAGACGTATAGCGAGCAATATTTTAACTCAATTTAAAGTAAAAAAAAACCGGCCAAGTGTGAGTCGGACTCCCGCACGAAGGGTTCCTTACTATAACTTTCTACCTGTTTATTATGATCGAGAAAAATTGCTTAAAAATTACGTTTATTGTATTGAAGCTCCCCTTTAATATTTACTTTATTGTTATTTAATTATTTATTTTGAAAGGTAATATACCAGTAAATATTCTGTGAAAATTTGAAGCGTCTACCTATTACCGTTATTAATATAGAGCAAAAAAATACGAAAATGACAGGTTTGTACGCTTATCATTTTTTTATTTTTTTTTATTTTTTAGTAATTGTTGTTATAGCGGCAACGGAAAAACATCATTTGTGAAAGTTTCAGCTTTCTAGATATCACGGTATATGAGATACAGCGTAGAGACAGACAGACAGCGGAGGCTTAGTAGACTTTTTACCCTTTGGGTACGGAACCCTAAAAAATTGTAAACCCTAAAAAGTTGTTCATAAAATAACTTTGCGTTCTTAACACAACGTTGGAATTACCAAACGTGGTTTAAAGCATGGAACATGATATCAAATGCTGATCTTAAAAATGCGTGTTTAAGAAACATAAAATGCCTAACAGATCGATAAAGTAACAAAATCAACCGACAAAAAATAATATTTTAAAGATTTTAACGTGTCTACGTTGAAATTAACCGCGAGTCTTTATTTAACCATGGTCGTAAACAATCTAAACATTTTTGAAATATGCCTTTATAACATTCCAGTTTGACCCTAAACGAATTGGAAACTAAAATATAGTGTCATTAATTTCAACGAGCAGAGCGCAAATGAACGCGGCCTGATGGAGTGCGTCGCGGATTTAGTCACGCAATTACTGCGCGCGCGCACCCGGCGCACACAGGAAAACATCCACACCGAAATTAATTAATTAAAATACACTCATTTATAACAAAAAGCGAGATAGGATATGAGTAAGGACTTTTCCTTACTTAAATAGAAGAAAGAAAGTAAAAGGCATATTTGTTTCTTTATTTTAGTAATTTGCATTTTTTTGTAATGAACTCTATTAGAAACTACTTAACTTAACTGAACGTTCTATAGTTTTGTTTTTTCAAAGCTATATCATGATGCGAATCAAATGCGTTATAGTTTTTTTAAATCATACGAATGATGATATAGGCGCTGGCTTATTTTTCGATACACTTTAGTAATATGTATATCGAAAATAAACACTAAAATATTTGTGAAATAGTGATATCAATACCATATAACTCTTAATAATTAATAAGCCACAATTTTGTACTTAACACAATAGCGCCCAAAATATTAGACAAGTTAAAGAACAGTTCTAAGCTCTATCTTTTTATTTTATAGTTTTGGGATGAATATTCTTAAAAGCGATAACTCAGAAGCCATTTTGATGGTTTGTTTTTAATTTTTACTCAAAAGTTTGTATTGTTATTAAGTTACTTTGTTTTTTTTTTGTATTTTACGTTTGATTTCTAGTTATACTTGACCATTATGGTAAGTTTTGAACAAAAAAGCGTCAAGACAAAGCACAAATTAAGCAAAAATTTAAAACCAAGTGTAAGTTCGCGTGCGCCTACAGTGACCTATCACTGCGCCGATCTACGTACTTGATACCAACATACATGCGCAAGCACATGCATTCTGCGCTCCACATTACAAATGGCACCTCCCACAATGTCACACAATTGGAACTAAAGTCATGTAGGTACGATACCGATCTGGTAAGCCACACAGTTAATGCCTCCTTGCAATTGCTGTTCGTTTTATCTATCTACTCTGCCAACGTCTTTGTTTTTAACTACATCTAAGAAATAGTTTACGTTTGTTCTAAGAACATAAAATATCCACCCCTAGGAACTAATCAATTAAGCCACAATCCAACTAATCACCCGTAAACAGTGAGCACACGCAATTTTCATAGATTAATGAAGCCGTAGATATGCATCAAGGTATTTTCGAGATATGCATTGGTATGTACAAATTGAGAGTTACTATATGAGTGCTAATTAGGCTTCTTGTTTCGCGATCGCTCTCGATCCTGAAACTAATTATCGGTGGGTTTTGTTTTTTGTTGAATGAACAATGGCGACGTGACTGCACTGGCAACACCAGCCGTGTGCTACTACACCCCTCCCCCCGCCGCCGACCCCACCCCGCGCACCCCTCGCGAGGCATAAGCTTTTAAAGAATATCCGGGCGCTCGTCGCCGGAAGAAAATTACACTACGATTGTATACCTCCGATAACTGCTTGTATGAAACTTCTCCCGTATTTTAATATATTTTCATTCTTATCATGATACCTTTGTGTTTGAATCAAGACCTTAAAATGTAAGATATTACGAGAATACAGCTGACGCGATTGGCAAAAACTGCGAATCGATTAATTTACGTTGGTACTTACATTATTTAAAGATATTATCTCAATCAATAAACACACATACAACTAAAATGTAGTTGACATTAAAATTATTCTCTAATTAACAATTACGAAACGTTCTTGGGTTGCATAAAAACGGTAATTTAGTAAATAAACTCATTTTAATAATGTTATTTACGATTAAAGATACTTATTTATTGGTTGTTAATTAGTCATACTATCATTAATGAGAAATGTGTAACTATGTTTGAATGGATAATTATAGAGAATTCAAAGAATCTGCACATTGATACAATTACTACCTATACTTGTACGTACCAAATTATGAAGTAGGTACTTCATTAATAATAAACATGGCCTTGTTAGGGTTTCTGTTACCGTTTTTATGTTCTTTTATTTCTCTCCTGGAAGATGTTTAAAATTCTTAATACCGTAAAAAATACACTTTTTATTTAAAATCTCTTGTTAAATATTACATGAAAAAACAACCTGTAAATTCTGTGATCGTATTGGTTGGTCGTCATTGGTTTTATCCGACAGTGATGTAACCCCGGTGTCACCGCCATAACATTTATCGACACTCGATAATTTCAATGTGCGTAAACTTTCGACTCTACAAACACAGCATTTTGCAAGTGAAATACAGCAAAACGCAATAAGACCGTTTTGCCCCGCCATGTAACGACTGTCAATAAAACCTTTATGGTAGTCTGCGTACTGAATGCCCATAAATTGTAAAGATTAAGGTCAATAACGCGATGGATATGATAAATGCTAAGAAAACGTAAAGTGCCTAGCCGTATATGCAAGCCGATTTCATAGCCGATAGTTTCAATTTACACTTTAATAGTGATTATTTGTAGAATTATTTAGGTAGCACCTGAGCAGTTACATATACTCGTAATTACAAAACTCTTAAATTGTATATTGAAGTTTCTTTACAACGATATTATAATTGCTATTACTTATTTTACATTTTCTATTTAGGTATGAAAATAAAAAATTAAAATCGAACAAGATATTATATACTTTGAAACAGTTTAATGTACTAACTTAATGTTGAAATAATTACTGTTATTGTAGGCAATAAATAAATTATTTCTTTCCTCAAGATTCAAATTATACCTAGTAGTTACTAGCACGATTCTTACTATGTTTATAATGTTGAGAGTTGCCTAGTAGATCTCATGCTACTAGAATCAAGTTGTATGCTTCAAACGCTACCACTAACGCCATCTAGCCTACATGGCTCGCACTTCTTAAAGTGGAAGGACAAGTTCAAATAATGCGTACGCGTCATACGCTATTTCAATTTTATAAATATGTAGGTAATAATATACTTGAAAAATAAAAATATACTTGATATTTGTAAAATAACTTGATACTGGCATTTCCTTAAGTTTTTAAATGGGTTCTTTGGTCAAAGTTTAAAAAGTAAACATGAATCGATTCCGGTCTTTTTGTATGCAAATCGAATTTAATAAATGTTCAATAAAAGCGAAATGGGCAATATATGTAAAAAGGCTGTAGTGATTGACGGTGGGTAGTTGCGTATGCGCCGCTCATCTGCTATTGTCTCGCGGCGACGCACGCGCAGTCCTCCTGTCTCGTTAGCCCGCCACTTTCATTGGTTACTGTCACATACCCAAAAAACTATCGACATGTGCTCCTTCCTACACTACGTGAGCTTTATGTGGACACAATAAGATTATTAAAAATATTTTTAAGCTTGTTTGTAGGAGAAAAAACATCAATATTTCGAGATGCGTTTTTATAAAAAATACTATTTTTAATGTTCAAAAATAAAGTTTATACTGTAATAACACTATCAAATTATCATTTTAGTAAACATTCATTAACTAAACAATTTTGCAGGTAAGCCGTTTTTTATAAAGGTACCTAATGAGTTTTTCAGTATAAATATACTTAAATTCGTCAACATACAATTAAGTAGCAACCTTGGCCGAGGGTTAGGTTAGTGAGTTTCTATAATATGAGTTTATTGTTTACTTATTTTTAAAGAAACAGATTTAATTGGCTATGAAACTCTTTACTAGTTGCATAGAGTAAATAAATACATAATTGATGAAGGTATAATGTACATTACGATTATTAATCGTCATCTCTCGGTCGATTACTCACCATTTGCGTAGCACGCATACACTATTAATAAACAGTTAGATATAATTGTTTGCTAGCACTAGAGACTAAGACTTATCGATGGGCTGTTTACTTCAATTGGACTATGATTGGGATTTATTACAAAAATATAACGGATGTAAAAAGACCACTTCCGAAGTCTGAAATCACGTATTCTTGAGCCTCAATAGTAACTAAATTCACTAACAGCATACCCAGAAAACTAAATTTAAAAAAGTTATTAAGGATTGAAAAGTCATATTCGCCGCTTAAAATCATCGCGCACACATCAACTGTCGGTTCCGGCGCGATTATTTACATTGCAAATGAAATAAAAACACTATTTAATTTGAAATCAAAAAAAATTTTTTTTGCTCAAAACGTAACCAGTAGGTACCCTTTCAGCAATGCCCAGTTTTTGTTTTCGGAAGCAGTTCTTTTACACCCCGTATATACCATGACTGGAATATAGGCAACATAATTAAAATATGTTTTAGAAACTAAGACTAATGCCCGTTTTCACCAACTTCCCTAAATTTAAGGGACACCTAACAAATTTTACACTACGTAAACGTGATTAAATACTAACAACAAAGTGAGTGAAAAGAAATAAACACGTAAAATAGCAATTTTATAGCCCTTTAAAATATTTTAGGTGCCCCTTAAATTTTTGGAACCGTTGGTGAAACGAGAACAAGGGAATTATCAATCGTGAATAAAAGTGACCAACGTATATGAAACACTCACCAACAAGGCGTGAATTGTGAATACTGTCGACTAATTGTCGGTGTAACTTTTTTTTCAAATACTAAAAATCTTCAATCCATGCAAACTCCTTCCAACCTTACTCTGAACACTGTGTAAATAGTGTGTGCTTGAGTTGATAATTATTTCTGACTAGTTTTTCATAAAAATGTATGTGTAAAAGATTCACGAGCTTTTAATTAAAATATTCAGGCGACAGTTATTGAACATAAAAAATGAGCACACCTTAAGATAAATAACACACAGTTTAATTTTAATTCGGAATTCCGCTTCACAAAACGTTAAAGATTTACTGTTCGCGTTTGGTATTTTTTATTGATTACCTACTCAATGTGAAAGTACATTTCGCTCTGATTTCTTTCTTCTGTAATGAATTTCCAAAAGTGACAGGTCCTGCGCAACTCATTACGAACAACGAGGTTCTCACATAATTGGACACACATTGCGCGGTCACCGAATTCAACTTGGGTGTTTTTATCATTTAAATAGTTAAAAGCAACGGAAACTCCCAATCATAAATATATACCACGGAAATCATAAATTTGTATTTTGTTTCAAATAATATTTAAGATAAAATCAGCCAATGTTTATAATAATTAAAAAGCCTAAAAGGTTTGATTATAAGTATTTTTTGCCTATAATCACAGGTAGGTACTTCTAATTACCGCCTACATGTCTAGACTTTGTACGTACTCGTTAAGTTAACGTAATACAACTATTTTGCATAAATAATAACAATAAGAAGCACATGTTTCGGATGTAAGAGCTATTACGCTCAAAATGACATAAATAATAATTACCTTCCATAAAATATAGCATCCAGAACCAGGATTCGTTGAACCAATGCTATGAATACTTTAGTAAATGGTTAGGAGGTATTTGAGGCGCTTTCTTTGTCACGATAATTGAGGGAGGCTTGTAGTGGCCGAACGGAAAAAGTGCAATAACAATATTTAAGTTAATCGCATAATGTTCACCTTATATCTCGTAATTACATAGCATTTCAAAACTTCTGTCTCGGAGAGTTAAACATTCTGTGTGCGCGTGCGTTGCAAAAGTCGCCTATTATACGTAATTATGCGGCCGCATAAACCGGGCACTTGGCTGCTTCGGCCCCAATTACACTTAGCGGACCTCTCAGTGAACCTCTTAATATTGTTCATTATGGTAAGGAAATGACAAGATTTTACTAGAATCCATTATCCTTGTAGCTGCAGATGCGTCATGCGTAGCCAATGATCAAAATTACAACTTCCATTGTATTTCCGTTAAAGCTTAAAAGCCTTGAAGTTCCTACTAGACTATAGTCACTGGGTAAATCCCCATTACTTAGCGAAGCTATTGATGATATTATTTATTCAAATAATTTTAAAAGTTAATTACGAAAGTTGGTCAATAACCGTGAGTTAAGTCAGCAGGATTACCTAAGTGACTAATTATTCAAATGCGCGCGTCTAATCCGACAACTGCGTTTACGCTTTCCTTCTTCGGATCTGTGTCGAGCCGGGACCGAGCTGCCTTCGCAAATCCTCTCACGTAAGTGGCAGATAACTTCTATAGTTTATACCAATATATGCCAAAGCTGTACTTGCAAAAGGTCGTTTTTGTAAAAGCTTTTGGAATCTTATAACAACATAAACGAGTATTGATTCGTATATAATAATCTGCATGTGAATAGCGCTGCAGAGTATTTGACGCATACCAGCATGGATATGTACCTACTGTACTTATTAAATTGATGGACTTTGTTTATTTCTCTTTAGTTTATTATTTGGATAGCTAACACTGATTAACTTCTAGACAGATAAAAACCTACAAATGTTCTTACTAATAATTGTAAAGTGTGAAAAAATATTTCTTTTGAAACACATCTTGAATACACACTTGCCTACTTTTGCTATTTAAATATAAATGCCTTTTCAACGCTATTTATATCTAAATCTTTCGTAATATTTTAAGCATTTACGATAAATTATAACTTCGAAACCACTCTCAGCAACGGAAAACGACGACGATATTTAAAATTTAAAAAACATGAAACCATTACAAGATCCCATACATTGGGTTATTAGTTAATAATGAATGCTAGATTACGAGGTATATCTATCGTTCAATATTCCATTCATAATTTTACCAAGGGCCGGTTGAATAACCGGATTCCTACATACCTTCTATCAGTCCAAGAGTCTATGTAGGTAAGTAATATGTAAATATGCATTGGAAAAATTTGCAACTAACCTACGGTAACATTAGCTATAAACAGCACTAGATTAAGCACTACGGATAATCGCCGCAACTTAATTCTTATGATCACGTAATCGATACCGGTTATTTTGCTGAGATCTCCTATCGCGATTTTCTTTAAAGATTTAGCTTTATAAGCGAACAATTAATCAGTCGGTGGTAATTTGAAATTCAAGATGGCTATTTAGCGTTGTTTTTGTTGGTATTTCTCGGACGTGGTGAGTATGGTGGCTAATGAAGTAGGATGGATGTGCAGTATGGTACGTGGTGGTGGTACAAATGGTGGTGGTGGCGGGTAATGAGAGGTATTAGCGTGAGCGCGGACGTGCGCGTGATTCCATCTCGGGACCTCGTTATCGACGCGCCGCCAAAAAAGCACTGCGCTAACGGCTTGCACGCTTTTTCATTAAAAGTGCGCAACACTCGATAAAGGCAACAGAATTATACTTACTTGCAATACAACTGAATACGGAAAATACTTGTAAAATACATTTGTAATAATTTTGAAAGCTCGCGTTCAATAACATGTAACTAGTTTATTGTTGTGCTGAGCGTGTTCTTAGTTTTGCGAGGACACCCTGGTTTTAAATTCGCACATAAATTAATTTACCAATTCAGTAGCGAAGGTATCATATATCAAATTTGTTATCTAGGTAAATCGAGGACATACAGGAGTACAACATGTTTTTAAAATCAATAATGAATACCTATTTATTTGCATTTTTGAAAAAGTTGATTGCCTTGCGTCGAGATTTTTATGACTTAAAACTGAGCCAAAACAGCTTTCATTTTGAAAGGTTTGTTATAATTATAAACCAAACTGAGCAGCTCAGTCCCCGGCCTTTCTTTCACATTTAATTTATAATATCTATAAAAATGTCAATGTGGAATACCTATTAATTTTACATACGAGTATTCTTACAAGATACCGATTTTCGTGTCCAGCTAATCTTTTAAATTTAAAGTTCAAGGTTTAATGCCTTATAATATGTAAATGAGTTCGATAACGTAGTAACGACGAGGTTTAGGTATCTAGGGTATCTGCCGATGAGAAGTTGTCTACTTGGTGATTTTAAATTCGGAGTTTTATTGCAACATTTCCGTTAAAAGATTTGGTAGTTAATTTGGAAATGGTTGTTAATTTTATTGACTGCATCGGTATTGTTGAAAACTGTTAACTAATGGATAGAAAACTATATTTAAGTACTAAGACTGCGTGGGCACAATTAGTAGCGTACGCCGAGGAGTGCGCAGACGCAGTGAGAGTCCCTTAGAGAAAGTCACTACGCCCTGCTGCCGCGCCATTTCTCATTCCTTCCAGTCTCTCTCCTATTATGCTCAAATAAATCTGTCTGTAAGCTATGCGGCAAACACTTTATGCGAGAAATTACAGATAAATTCAGACAGGCTTAAACAGAAATAAATACTGGTATATACCTACTCACTATAATTATACATTAACATACCAATGAAAGGTTTGCCACTTCTACAATTTTGATAAACAAATATAGCCTTTGACTGCATGCGAGGCACTAAATGAATTGGTGTTAATAGAATTACAGTTTGGTGTCCCATTAATATTACTTTGTTACTTTATAAGCGGATAAAAGATAACTTTACAACGTTGGTAGGTGCTAGTTATTATCTATCAATATTTTCCGCATTCTAAGGCAGAAATGACTTTATCTAGTGTCCTAGAAACGCTTTCAAAGATATTATATTGAAGGTCTATTATTTCCGACACTGGCTTTCACGGCATTACCGTACAAGAGCCATGTATCGATTAAACCGTAAATGGCTATCAGCGCACACGCAGATCCCGGTAATCTTCTGTAATTGACCTGCGGCCCTATTGTCAGTGGGTAATACAGCTTCTGCTGCTTTCTTCTGATATCTGTACAATCAGTGAGGAGAAACGCCACAATCGCTTATGTCAAACCAGTTAATTGACAATTTGGAATAATGTGGTTAGTGCGGCAAACACATGAGGTCTACGTTGACCTCTAGAAGCGCGCGCGGCAAGGTCACGAACGCGCGTGCGCCTCAGTCGTGACCCGCTCTTACGCCCTATCTATTTCCTCTTCATTCAAAAAACACTTTAAAACCCATACACGCAAAGTTCATCTTTCTCTACAATACTCCGGCGATGATATTCAAACTTGCGACTAGGTTATGCTAGCTATCTTACGCGATTTGATATTGAACGTGCACCATAAACTGCCGCCATTTGTTATAGAATCACCGAAGATAATTATTGTTTTGTTACTCGTAACAAATTAAGGCAGGCATATTCCCCTCTGTCATTATCCTTTTTTGCCAACAGTAGATACGTAACTACGTACATTGTAAAACTATTAAATATACAAGAATACGAAAATAAATAATCACTTACAGCATCTAGATGAGAAAACCAGAAAATAATTAATATTACTTCACTATTAAAATCTGTCTGAATAGCAACGCGGAAGAAGTAACGGAACGGTTTAGTGAACGCACAATTCGAGGTAAATACCGAGAGCGTCTCCGAGGAGGCCATGAACCCACCTACATCGTTGACACTGCCTATGTAAAGAGCAAATGGTGTGTGTCATAAATATATGTACCCACTATTCACACTTACTCATTCACTTGGTGTAATGAGTGGAACAGCACATACGCATCCATCTACAAATAATTTCAGTTGTAAACTTCAATATTTATGTAAAAAAAGCGTCTTGACGAATGTGAAGATATCCTTCTCCTTCCAAAGTTTACATTATTGGCGAGTAGTTACAGGTAACGGTTGATTATCGAACGCCTTATATGCCACCGAATGGCAGGCAGCCGAGAATGGGATACATTATTCAAGTGGATCATTTACATTGCTGCGCCCGCGCTGCTGCGACGTGGCGGATTGCTTCACCATGTACGTCGCGGGATGCCACTCCATCACATACAAAAACCATCGCCATATATCTCCACAGACGCAGGTTTTTTTTAATTTACTCGAAGAATCCACATAATGATCGCAAAAATCGCCTACGCATACCTTAAAACGTTTTTCGTGTAATGAATACAGCTAATGATAATTAAGTACTTACTGAAACAATGCTCTCAACTCAATTGTAGCTACGAGAGATAATATGAAAAAGTAGATCTCTGAGTATCTATTTTAAACAATGGCGGTCCAACGGTCTTTTGAAAAGGTTTCATACATAGGCACAGAGTCAATTCTATTTGCTCTCGATTATCTATTTCTAAAAGCACAAGCGTGAGTTGGCAAATGTGTAACAATAAACTTTTAATCGTCTAATATCAGCGTACATTGTACGAGCCAGTGCTGACTCGAGATTAACTGAATATGAATGAGTGGAATACAGTGTGGCAATCCTAAACATAATTTAACAAACTATCTGCAAATGCATTTACGTTGTAAATGCTAGATACATTTTAATTAAAATATGCATAATGAATTATGACTGTTATAACTAAATTTTCTTTGGAAAATGTTTTATTGTGATTAGCCGTCTTATAGTTCAAAGTCACGACTGAAATTCTGTTCCCTCCAACTAACAAGAGATGTTATGGCGTCCATCTTTATTTTTAATTATCTGAGCCGGTAATTAAAACTGGTGGTATGCAAATAGGCGGCTACTGGGGACATTAACAGTCTCCAATAAACTCGGTAATTGCCACAACTGGACCCGAAACAGCAACACAATGCGAGTGAGCGGCGCGCCCTTCAGCGAGACGCCACGGGTTCGACTCCTGCGCCGACAACAACATGCAGTGAATGTATAACCTTAAATGACACAAACAGGAGCGCATGCGTAATGAGAAAACAACCTTACGTAATTCAATGACAGGCACAATAACAATCAACGAAACTGATTTAACTGGAGCAAGTCGCTCCGATTTGGTATGGGCAGCTTCGTGAAAATATTTTCACACACTACTTACGAGTAAGGTCCATGTTTGAGCTACGTTCTTATTTACATAATAATATGTGTTTCTACTTTCCGTTAATATTGATTTCAAGCTGAGTGATAAATTGCTGCTCATTAAACTTTAGGTCCTGTAGAAATAAATCAATATAGCGACTAATGATGCTTTATAAGATTCGGAAAGCATTAAGCAACAGAACAAAGATAAATTCTTTGTTTATAGTGTTTATACTCAGTCATAAACTTCACCAATTTACAATTTGAATTTCAAATCGTTCCGTCGGTCGTATCGTATTAAGTAAAAAAAAACAACTCGTAAAATTCCGCGTTAATTTGTGGCCTTTACTTCGGTGGGTTGCTGCGAACTCATAATCACTTTTAAATGTAATAAGTAACGTAATTACCTATAAATTCGTATTGTAATTAATTCCTGGTATAGTTAACATGTTTTTGTTAAACTATTTATTAACATTCCACCCAGTATCTCTTGTTACATTATCATTGAAGTAAGTACAATACAAAAACCAAAAGGCAGTTCTCGCTGGGTAGAAAAACCTTTTGTTTTTATTCTTTCATCGACTTGGAAGACTGTAATCTCAAAATTGGACTGAATTGTGATTATATGTACCCATATATTATTATAATGTCCAGCCGTATAACGAATCAAGTTAATAAAAACGTACATTCATATACTTATAAGGCAAAGCTAGCCTTGTTGACGATAGCCTGTCTCTTTTGGAAACATAGTAACATAGTTGTGCGTCTCTTTCACACTAATAAGCTACAATACACATATAGCCTTTTAACACACACTTTGAGCACGCATGTGTGCGACAGTGTGCGTACACGCCGATGTCAATGTGATGAATAAACAGTTTCTCCGATTTTACGACTCAGTGATCAAAGATAGTATCTATCTTAAATATTTTTTTGAAACTTTTAAATATTATTGTGAAATCAGGTGAATGATGATGTAATCTACTTTGTTAAAATTAAAATTTTAAAATTAAAACTTCTGAATATGCATTTGTACTCAAATACTGAATATTTAAAATAGTTTTCAAAACCTAGAAACTCACAAGAAGTTTTACCGAAATTGAATGTTTATGATTGGGTTCAATATTGAATCATAATACGATCAAATGATCGTACACGAGTATGAATGGCAATCAATCAATCATCCACCGCTAGTGGATGTACGACGCTAGTGCTATTTGAATAAGTACCTACTTGCTGTTCAATAAACGCATTAATCGTATATGAAAACTTGCTTTTTACGGCTTCTGTATTGATGTAGCCATAACAATTACCGCAAAGGGCCAGCTAACATCTTACACGCCGCAGGGCGGTCATGAAAACGTTGAGCAATCGAAACCAGCAATCGGTTAACCCTTTAATAGCAATTAATGAGTAACTGTAGAGCACGCGGGCATCCTACCCTAATGAGAGGAGCTAACCTTGAACAACCCCCGCCCCGCCGCCCTCGCCCCTCCACCCGCGCACACGCATCTCACAGCACAACTAACAGGTGCAACCCACCGTGGGAGACAAAACTACATCACTTTAATCCGCGCCTAGCCATAAACAATCCGACAAGCTTTAATTAAAGTTATCCACGGATCTCTATATATAAAAACCAAAATAACACTAAGATGATGAATCTAATCCTTTTATTATCCATGCCAAATATTAATACGAAATCTAAAAATATACAACGGAAAAATTCTGTACTTTGACCAAAACAACTTTGAATCACGGTAAAATATTATCAAAAGTTAGCGGTCGGGTGACGAAATTAACATTTGACAGTGGACGTGCCATCGAGTGGATTGTTATGTTTCTCGAATCGACGCGCGATGGAAAACTATTTGGGAAGAAATGTTTTCATAGGCGGTTAGCACTATTCCAAGAAATAGGTATCCGGAGCAACACAATATTGTAGTGTAAATCTAATTCGTTTCATTATAACTTTATATTAATTTGGTTATAACTTGCCTGAAATATTTATTTACAAATCATCAATCACTTAAGGAGAAAAGACGCTGGTTACTTTTTATAATTAAGACTCCATCTTTGGATATAACAGGATGAATGATTAATTTTAAATATATTGCATAACAATAAAATATAGAAAACAACCGAATTTAACTGGGAGGGAAAAACTGAGCCAGCTAGGTGGATTATGGCTTAGGTTCACGAAAGGGGTTTCGTTTTTCGAGAAGAGGTCTGTGCTCAACGACATGGACTTTTATAAAGGCTGTTATTATAACTACTAACATTTTTTTTTATTTTTAAAGTATAATTAGAATATAAAATGTTTAATGTTATTTCTTTGTTACATATTTGGCTTTAACTGTGTACATTTTTAACGTATGCAGTACCTTCCGAAATGAATGAATCACGCAGAAACGATAAAATAAATTATACCCTTAATTAAAGTTTAATACAGAAAAATCAATTGTAAAAGCAAAATACATTTTTACTTTATAAATAAGAACCGATTCAGGTCATAAGGCAAAATAAATGGTGCATGAGTAGTCGATAGTTGTCAATTTAACCACAAACAAAGGGAACAAACAACGGGACCGAATCTCCTGCCGCGATCGTCCCGACCACAAAGGAATCCCCGAAAAACACAAACAACCCACGTATCTCCAGCACTAGCTCCGTTTTTTACTGCGGAGACCTTCAACTTTAGTAATTTAAGTTTAAATCGCAGGAGCATACGATTGGGTTTCGATGAACCGGGGCCTTGCTGCTTTACGATTCCGAGCCTTGATGCGAGATAATAAAACCTTTTAATGGATTCGCCGTTCCCGCCCGCGCCCGCGCAGGACGCGCCCGCGGCTTCCACACACATACCACTCCACCTTCCCGCTGCTCTCGCATGAAAACATACAACCAAATATCATATTCACCTGTTTGTACTCTTTATGACGCGACTCGAAATATTAAACGTTCAAGGAAAACTGTAAATGCAAACATTTATGCATGCCTGTCGGATATTTATAAGTCACTTTGATCAATAACTTAGATACAGATAAAGTAAATTCACTTCGTTATACGATATCTTACTATGTTAATCAATATGCAATGCACGCTGTACAGGATGAAATCGTGATAAGCGATATTTTTATTTATCTACGCATTTATTTACAAGAAAAAAAAATAAAGGCCACAGAGTGGATGCAACAGTGTAACCGCCGACCAAGTACGCGCACTTAACTCAATGTAAATGTCTGTCGGCGAAACCTTGAAAATGTTACACTTTTATTGCTAAGTTTAAGTATATTTCGCAGTGTTTAAAACAGTTTCCGCATTTAACGTATTCACGAGAAATAAACAACGTTAATTTTCTCGAGAACATAAAAACACAGTCGCTTGTAGGTAATATGACGTTGATTGTGTACTAAATTATCTGAATACTACGAAATATTTATAAATAGGTTTGTTTATAGTTATTGGCTTACTCAACGATCAATCTATTTATTACTCTAATAAAGCTCAGTATACCTTCTCGAGATAGTATAAAATTCATAAAACGAATATTATTATACGTTTATCAATAAAATAGTTGCATGCGATGGGCGAGCGCTTCTGGCCGCTGCCTAAAGTTCACCCGCGCGCGTACAGACAGGCGCCGCGTGCGCGTGTGTGCGTGCGCGCGCGAGTGTGCGCGGTACCTACAGCCTCCGAGTGATGGGAAGTGAACCCTTTACGCGAGGAAACCGTTTTTTATTTGCGCTCGGACAGCGTCAGGTAGAAAGGATGATCGTTAATTTTTAAAGGACACACTGAACTTTGTGTTTTTGTGCCCGGTCACTGTCGGATATTTTGGTGAACTTTGATAATGGTTTGATGTTGCTACGCCATTACGGGCGTTGAATAAAGTATCTGATATATAAGATGCGATCGTGAGCCGAGATATCGGGTCTGTTTAGTTATGAGCGTTTTGATAGTGTAGCGCTGGATAAGAAAATAAAATGGTTGTTTGGTTACGTCACCAGTGAAGTCCCAGCGCGCGCCCGTTGATGTCTTTTGCTAAGAGCGAGAATGCCACCCGCTTTCTCGAGGACATCGACCCCACTCGTGCCCATTTCGCACGAAACTCTTTTTCAATGTTTTAAAGTAATAACATACGAACCACAAAAATATAATAACGCGGGTAATATGAATATATTTCACCAATAACGCTAACGAAAATAACAATTCTGCGGCTGTTTTATTTTAGTTTTGGTGCCTTACTGCAATTGAAATCGATACGTGAAATGAATATTTTTAATACATGAATTTTACGCCCTGTAAAATTCATGTATTAAAAATATTCATTACGCAATGAAAAGAAAATTGATACAGCTTATATAAGTTGTTATAAGCAACTATACAAATGTTAGTAAATATTCTTAGTCAAATATAATTTATGCAACAATTATTATTGAATTAGCTTGGCCGCGTACACCGAGTTAGTACGCATGAGATATAAGACTTCGCTATTCATCAAATATGCTTCGTTGAACAATAATTTTATTTATCTCTTGTTACCTATACTTTTTCATGCCTTGCTTGGTTGAGAATACAAACGCAGTGCGATGAGTTGACAGACACATTTTTAAAGTAGTACAAGTTATCTCTATGCAGTAGTATTTTAAATTAATGAAATTTTTCGTGTAAAATAACAGATACAATAAAATTGGAGTTAACGTCCCTGTAAAAAGTAGTCGTAACAGGAAAAGTACCAATATCCATACATACATACGTAAACACCTACTTACTTACATATCGGTCACGATTTCCAAAAATTGTGGAGCTGCGTGAAGAATAATTACATTCAATAATGATTGGGGCGAGATTGTAACGCGGGGGAGCCAAGGGGGGTGCGGGAGGGACGCGGGGGGCGCGCGGGGTCGGCGGCAGCGGGAGGGAGATATCTCCTCACTGGCCCTCGGATGACGTGCAAGTAATAAGCGGACAGAGAATCGTGGAAGGCTTTTTCCTTTACTTGTAAATAAATGACCAAGCCGTTTTTAATCAAAAAATTGTCTATGACTTCACCTTTATTATATGATTGAATTTAATTGATATTTTCTTTTTATTCGTTATTAATGTTTTTATATAAACGACCTTAATGAAAGTCCCGAACCTTGCTGTCGTCTCGTACCTTCCACTGTCCAACAAAAAGTCATCATTAAGGGTGCGAGCGGCCGGCGCGAGCGCAGCCTCTCGCTCCTAAACTATACAGTCGAGTTTTTATCTCACCCAAACCATATCGAGACAATTTATACATTTTTACTTAGAGCTTTTACGTCCAGCCTGGGTTATCGGCGTTTAAATTAAAAAGAGATAGTGCCACTCGGTATTATATAAAGTCAGAGATGTAAAACTCACTCCCTTCTCGAACGGAACTCGAATACTTTACCCGCATTCATTTAGTTTAATTAAAGAATAACTTCATTATTAAATGCCAGTTATATATGTATCTATGTTTTATATTTCCAACATATATCGAATTAAAAATTGTTTAACTTAATAGCTTTTTAAAGGTGAATATACAAATCACTTGTAATTTATTATAACACTTAATACTGAAATATGTCTTAAATTACAAAATAAATGTGTATTTGGTAAGAATCAAAAATGATTTACGTAAGCACTAAAATCCACAAGGTAACAAAAAGGATATATGATCCAAAAAGAACAAAACTTTAGGCATATGTACAAATATATGTATGTCATCATGAGTTTTATTTGAAAACGTTATTTATATCACAATCGTTTGTTGTCTTGGTTTTATAAAAAAAACGTTAGCTACCTTTTCCGAAAAATCAAAATACAATTTTACGCACAGAATTATTCCAATTTATCAGTCCATTTGTTTAACGACAAATCTATATATTTTTCCAAACTTCTTAATATATTCCGAGACCAGTTGTGGGACGAGATTACACCGTTTTTAAATTATCAGCCAGATAGAACAGATTAAGATTAAAATAAGTGATTTTGTTCCATAGCACGACAGATATTAATTATGTTGCGCAATGAGTACGGAAACAGTATTTAAATTATAAATGTAATTTGCTAGCTAACTAAATCGCAAATACTTTTGTAAACAAGGCGTTTATCGTAGTTCAACGTTTTACGTAGATCTGTCCGCTTAGATAAAGACCTCAATTATTTAGCATAGTTGTACTGAACAAACTATTCTAAACTATGTAAAAGTATATGAATTTATTCAAATATGTAAATTAAGCTAAATAAACGAGGTAATTTTATTACAACCGACAATAATAGGTTTAAATTAACTTAGAAAATCTATTTATTAATGCATCCTACATTGTAACGAAGACTTTAAACGTAAAAGAATGGAAAAATACTAGATAAGCTATGAGATAAATACCTACTAGTTTGAAATTAAAATTATTTGAATACTGTTTTGCGTTGCAACAATTGTTCAACATTGCTTACTAACTTCACACTGCAATTCGTTACATAAGGCTTCCACGATTAATTGCAGAAGAGCCTACAATTTACTCAAATCATACAAACGTACCTTCGACATTTGCGTAGGACTCCTCTCATAGCGTTTTAATATAACTTATAAATCCTCAATAACAATGAAATCTGTCTCCTGGAAATATTATTAGTTGCAAGCATTTAATTTACCGTGTTATATCTAAGTATTGGCGTTGCAGTAATGGCTCAGAATGCGATGTGATCATTACGATAGCGTGTCTGCAATTACAGCTACTCATAAAATGATTCTAATCTACCACGACACGCCTGATCCTCCGGCTAACGCACTAATAAGATGCTGCACATTTTAAACATGGTTTTTAGTTCATCATCTCTCAGCTTAGTAAAGGAAACTTTTTACCCGGATACGAAAGCAGGGCATATATTTTCATGTAATTAATCGTCAATATATTTACAAAGTTTGAGCGAAGGCCTTGGCAGTTTTGAATCCAAAGAATAATATATTTTGACCTCTCCTTGTATTTTGTTTTAAAGGAACTAACAATATTTAAATTAATATCCTTAGCCTTATCAAATGCATAATAATTGCTATGTTACCCAACAAAACTTTTCACTATATCAAGGTTGATATTAGTTAAATATATCGTTTATTGCTCGATAGAACCAAAAAACCAATGAATACCCGGAAATGTTAACAATTAGCTAATTGACGTCACAAATGAATTTGCAATTCCTATTAATACACCAAATAACAAACTTACATTAAAATGCGATTAACAGTCATTAGGCTCCGCGTGTCGATTGAGCAATGTTTACCACCACGCGTTACCCCGTGGTTTACCTACTTATAAAACTTGTCTAAGCAAGTAAATAGACGTAACCAATTTTACAACTTTGCGTAGAAAATGAACGTCATGCGTTGTGTATGAATGACATGCACATGTCAGGTTTTTGCCTCCTCCAGCCGGGCCAGTGAAGCGCGACTCCAGCGCAGTTATACTACTTCAACCACACATCATCAACACGTCACTTGTAACGACTGTTTCATAACGATCAAATTAATTTGTTGTTGTTTCATTGGCGTCCTTTGGATACCGATTTCATTTATATATTTGCTTACTGCACTCGTTAAATTTTTACTAAACCTGTAGGAAGTGTTTTACTAAAGTCTTTGGTGCGCTTATAAACACCCGAGGTATACATAAGGTAGTAGAGGATGAGTATAATGGCGGCGAGAGGAGCGCGTCGAAATGTGCGCGCGCGCACTCTCGGCAAGTTCAAGGTGAGCGACGCTCCGCCCACGCGCCGCTCCTAGCGACCGTTACGCGCCGGACCTCGCCATGCTCACTGTGCTGGCTCACACATGGCTCTCACTCTCCAAGACGATTACTAATTATTCAAACATGGAAACATTACCCAGCCGATAAGTATAAAATATCAACCTCTCTCACTTGAATGCATCTAATAAAGTTTTTTTTATCGTAAAACGAATTAATTTACCTACATTCCACTTGGAATTTCCCACTACCAAATAATAAAAAATAATTATCACCTACCTACCAATAAATCATGGGTAATAAAATACAAGACATTTGTGGACTCGATGCTGATTGGATGTGAAGAAACTCATAATGTATTCCATTGGCTAGACTGACCTGGGTATAGTGATGACTTGTCCGAGGTCGTCGACGACGTGGTCGGCCAGGACCAGCACGCTGCCCGGGCCCGGCGTCACCACCACCACCGAGTCCCCGTTGTCCACCAGGTGGCCCCCGCTGCCCACCAGGTGGCCGTCCTCCAGCTGCCCGCTGATCATCTCCACCCGCTTCTGGTCCGGGGTGGTCGTGTAGATGACTGTCTGCTTGCCGTCCTCGTAGATGAGATCGATGGGGGTCTTCTCGTCGATGGACTCCATGCCCTGGTCGTAGACGTCGGGCTGCACGGGCACCTTGTTGTCGGGCGCGTAGGCGACGAGCTCGTGCGGGGAGTGGCGGTAGGAGTGCGCGTCGGGCGGGTAGCCGTCGTCGGAGTCCATCTCGACCTTGTGCGTGTGCGGGTAGTAGTCGTGCGCGGGCTGCACGGGCGTCATGGTGGCGAGCACGGCGTGCGCGGGCGCGGGCGAGCGCGGCGCGGACGCGGGCGACGCGGCGCCGGACCGGGCGTCCTCCGCCGCCGGCGACGCCATGCCGACCCTGCACTGCACCACCTTCAGCTTTATACCGACTACTTCTCCTGCTGATCACACGT
This sequence comes from Emmelina monodactyla, assembly GCA_916618145.1. Classification (NCBI taxonomy): domain Eukaryota; kingdom Metazoa; phylum Arthropoda; class Insecta; order Lepidoptera; family Pterophoridae; genus Emmelina; species Emmelina monodactyla. The sequence continues at coordinate 6,814,744 of OU745303.1, forward strand.
CTGTGCCGCCGTTGTGTTCTGGAATTAAACACCAAATTATTGTCAATTTTATCATACTTTTGTTGTTCAAAGTATACGCAGTTAAAATAATTAATTTTGTGAGTTAAAGCACAGTTGTACTAGATATTAGTATATAAAGAAGCTTTAATAAAATGTTAATTGAATGTAGACATTTTATTTTTTATTTTACAACAGGTACAACTTTTCCGTATTCATTATATTTTGATAAAGTTTAGGATAGTAAATGGCTTGGAGTATTGCTCTGTATATTTAATTTAATAACCGTCGATGTATTGCAATGAAAGCGCGTAGTTCCAAAACATTAGCGCGTAGTCCAAATAACATTGTTTACTCGTATGATAAAAGAGCAGGTTGTGCGAAGGGCGAGTAGGGATCAGCTGACTCAAGTCCAGTTAGAGCACTACGAGTATCAAGTGGCACCTGATCGAGTGCCCGAACTTGTTCAGGAGCAGCCCTGAGCGGCCGCACCACTGCCACTACTGCCAACGGTACAAACTGGTAACTATTGTACCCACGTGGCTGTCAAACTTGTCAGCTAACAATGTCAACTAGAGAACCTTGAGGTTTTCGCGAACGTGTGCTAAATCTATTCAACAATTTTTAACTACCGTAATAGCAATAATATTAATTAGCAAGCTCTTGCAAGAAATAAACTTTTACATAATGCGGTCTTCCATTACAGATCCTATAGGTATATCGTCTGAGCTGAGCCTGGGCAGCATTAAGGCTGCGATACATCCGTCTTGTTTGAAAAAAACATAAAACGAAAGAGTAGCATTATCATGCTTCAGAAGCCATACTGTGAGATTGGTCGATGCCTTGCGGAGGCTGCGACTGTGCGACAAGGACAGCAGATACGTAAAGTGATAGTGGACCGAATGCGATGGACGATATAAGCTGGCCCTGATACAGACCAATTAAATGCACTCAGGAATTTAATAATTTAAATTCCGTCCATTTATGGACAATATACAAACTCCTTTTAATCCATAAATAACTTTGAATTACGAAAAAGTCGAGTATTTAACTATTAAATATTAAGTTAAAAACTAGAAAGTGGAAGAAAGAAACTTTTAGTTCTAATCGTGCGTAATTACACTATGCATTTAATATCCTTTGTCTGTTCCGTACTTGACGTTCAGTTGTAAAAGGAAAATAAATAAAATAAGTGTACGCTCCGCGCCGCAGCCGAAGTACCATGGTGTGTGTGTTCTCACACAGCAACACAGATGCTGGATGAACACATCGATAGATCGAGAATTGAGCGAACATAAATAACTCACACTCGGATAAAACGCGCAAGTAAGTCTCTTGTCTCAGCCATAAGGTTCTAATAGCAAAATGTGAAGGCGCACACGGTCATGTTTTGTTTTGAATCGGCGAAAACGACTCCACGCACTTATTGGAAACCAGTTTGAAAAGGGGTTTGGGTGAAAAACGCATCATTCACGATCGAACGTTATGGCCGAGTGAGACATGTAAACACTGATCGGGTCAGACGGCACTCGATAGAAGACAAACAAGCACGTCATTGCACTGGTACTAAGGTCGGGGGCGGCGCGGGCGTCCCGGCGCGGACCGTCACGCACGCGCGTCAAACTAGTCTCGTGACGTCACGGTCCGCCCGGCAAACCGAGAAACCGGCCGGGCGAGCAGCCGCCGAGCCGGGCCGGGCGCGCGGGCGGCGGACAGTGGCGGCTGCGCGGCCGCCCGGCCCCGTCGTACGTACCGTGGGCGGCGAGGTGCGGCGCGGCGCGGCGGGCGCGGGACTGAGCTCGCGGCGACGGCGCTACGGAGCGCGGGCGCAGGTGCTCTGAGCGCCGCAGCCTCCGCGCGCCGGCGCCCGCCGCCCCCGCGCCCCGCTGCCCCCGCGGGCCCACCGACACGCACCAAAACGACGAATTTATCTTCCGCGCATGCTGGCCCTCCTCTCCGAGGACGTTGCCCAGGCTGTCTCAGCGATTCCCCGCCGAGACTTCACATCTATCTATATGTAAATTATCTCTGGTTATAATATAAATAGGTGCTAGTTCGTATAGAGTTAACATTTAGTTTTCGAGGTAAGTATTTGCCGGACTGAGATTTTATCTTTATGAGTGTTTTAGGTTCTGGGTTGATATCACTGTAGATTCATGTGAAAAGTATTTTTTATTGGTCGGTGGTCGTGTGCGAGTGGGGCCGCCCGAGGCGCGACACGTAGCGGCGAGTCGCCCGCCGCCGGCCGCTGTCCGCCAATGTTACAAAACCGCGAACTGCGAATATGGAGTTGCCCAACTTTTACGCAACTTCCCTTATTTAACTTTCATGTAATGAGATATCAAATAAGAATTCGAAAGGATATCGTAAGAATAAAATGTCGGTAGATATAAAATATATTTAGAACTTTATTAACTCTGTGTTTGATAAGGAAACTTTCAACTTTGCCGATTGTGTGTAAAGGTAATATTATTATTAATACTTAGAGTGCAATTAAACTGTGAAATATTACTTTTTTTTTGGTAGAAATGGTACACCACCCATGGCTAAGGCTGGTTAATTATACCTATACTTTCATCAATAAATATAGTCTATCCACATTGATTTGTACCTAGTTTTATTATTACCTATGTATATTTATTATATTTATTAGTAATATTATTACCTATGTATATTTTCCTTTTAGGGGTAAAATATTGTTGATGCCTTTTAAAATTAATTTAAAACTGCATCAACATAGACACAAATATACAATACCTACATAAAAGTAAAAAAACTGAGTTTAATATCTTGCATCGAAATAATATTTTGATTTTATTTATCCTTTTCACTTCTTATTAAATTCTTAAAGAATGGAGAATGTTAACAAATTTTGATTATTATCTCTTCGTATTCTCTGTCAAAAATAAAAAATACTGGTGAAGGAATTATTTCGATGCGTCAATTAGTTTCCGATTTATAAGTAAAATAAGTTGCTACCGCACGACGCGGGCTGCCGGTGGCGGTGTGACGTCATACCACAACTCGCTCGGTCTGGCTCACTCAGTACGCTCGCGGTCGCGCGCACTTGTCGTCTAAATTAAACCTAAATACTTTTAAAAATGTCTAATCCAACTACTAGGAAATCATGTGTTGTGCCTAAATGTAAAAATACAACTATCAATTCGCCGAAAAAGTTGTTTTTTACAGTTCCAAAGGATACATACAGACATCACCAAATCTTTTAACTTGAACATAACCAATACCATTAAACAATTTGTTAGTAAAAATACAAATAAATAAAAGAGGTTTAGTTCATATCATCTACATTTGCAATAAAAAATAAATTAAATTACTTAAATAAAATAGTAAAGGTAAAGTGCATCTGTAACGTTCAACTACCTACATCTAGATCGTATAGGTATCCTACTTCCTAGTAATATAATAAACGCGGAAGATTGTGTTTGTGTTTGTTATCTTTCACACAGAAAAGTACTGAACGGATCTGGACGAAGACTGAAATAATCCATAGGCTTCTTTTAATCCTGGGAAAATGTACAGTTCCCGAGGGAAACGCGGGCGAAGCTGCTAACTAAAGCTAGTTAGTACTAAATCAATGCATGTATTTATTTAAATTTACTTAGAAGAGCGGTATCTTTGTATACATACTAGTGGCCGCCCGCGACTCCGTTCGCGTAGAAGTCGGTTTCCGTGGGAATGAGAAGTTTTCCCGCGGTAAAAAGTACCCTATGTGTCATTCTGATGTGTAACCTACTGCAAAGTTTCATCCAAATCCGTCCAGCCCCCCAAGTCAAGTGACAAGTGATATTTGCGATAGCAAGTGAATAGAATAAATTTGTATGAAACTGTCCTTTTTGACAAGCTTGCAATTTGACAGTTTCATACATATTTTTTCTATTCACTCGCTATCGCAAATATCGGGTTGGGTTTTGAAATCGGTCGCCTGATTTAAGGGTTGTGGGGGGTTTGGGGGGGGTGGGGAGGAGGGGTCTGAACCCCCTACAAGTAATATTGGCTGCCGGAGTAGCGTCTAAATATTTTTAAAAAAATTTCAAAATTTCCTAAATACTAGCACAATTGCGTGAATCGGAACGCATTTAGCATCTTGGATGAATGATATTGTGGTTTTTCTACAATCTTAATTTTAAATACAATCGAGGTAATCAGATTGTATTTATTAAGTGTGTTTACATAATTCTTAGGTAATTAATAGCAATGTCTTACTCCGAGTTGACACAATCCGACATCAATGGGCTAGGTTAGTTAGGTTACTGTTTTTAAACTGCCAGAAAAAGGTTCGCGGGACTCCGTTGACTCATGATTGAAGCTAGTTTTTATACATATAAATTGGCTACTAAAGGTCGCCATATTGAGGGGTTTAAAAAAAAAATTTTTTTTTGGCGCCCCCTTTTTTTTCCGGCAGCTGAAAATGGTCAGGGGGGGTTCAGACCCCTTCCCCCCACCCCCCCAACCCCCCAAAACCCCTAAATCAGGCGACCGATTTCAAAATTTTAACCCAAATATCACTTGCCACTTGACTTGGGGGGCAGTAGTTTTTACGTGTAAGAGCAACAAACATTCATACATCCATACTCACAAACTTTCACATTTATAATATTAGAAGGACGTACCTTCCTATAGCTACAAAACTATGATACATGATTTGTGGTCTTTAACGTAAAAAAAATAATGATAGGTAGGTAGGTACATACTTCTACTATTGGACTTGCATTCTTCCATTAGTATTTTTATTATATTGGTTATTTTGTTTTGATAAAACAGTTTAGAACATATCAAACATTTCGGCGGCAACAAAATCACTATTTCTTGATAAATAATGCGCAGCCAGCGCAGCAATTCATCTATTTTAGATAGATTACACGATTACCTTTTTTCGAAACCTTTACCCAATTTATTAATAGAATAATATTTACTATTAACGTATAATAACGAATAACATTTATATTTACTAATACGCGACCGAAAACACGAAAAAAATATATACATTAAATGTTAAATAAATAAAAAAATAAAATAAAATACTGTGCTAGCTATATGCGCCACCGCTGGCGCGTTGTGGTAAGACGTCACAAGCGGTCACGTGACTGTTAGCGGGACTCGATATTTTTCGAAACTTTGAATGCCTATAAAATCAAAACTACTGGGTATTTTTGATTACAACAAAAACTAGTGTATTTGTATGCATACAGGCTTTACTGAGACAAAATTTCAAGCGATTTGGCATACCTAGTAACATTCTCCATTTAAACGTATAATTTTCTTTGAATCCTAATTTCTGAAATCTGCCTACATTATTTGCATCCTCTGATGAACATTTAAAATCTATGGGTACAACCTTTAAATCTTTGGTCAGGTAATAAAAAAGTAATAATAGGAGTGGAGCCTAAAATGTTTTGCTTAAGAAAAAAACAACAAAATTGCTTTGGCGGTTTCGGTGACGTTTTGTATTGAATAAATGTTTTAAAAAAATATTTTGTTTACAGCAAATAAATATGAATAGGTCGTAGATGGAAAATGGGTATATTTTCACCTTTTCATTTACTATGTTTAAATCTATTGTTGCTTTAACAACCGCTGCAGTTTAAAACTAATAAACCACAAACAATAGTTAAGGGTGTACCCTGTGTCAAAAACGTTGAGTGTTAGAATGGTAGTAATTGACGCGTCAATATCGTCAGATTAATAATTACAATATTCATATTTTACGCCAAACTACGCATAAATTATCTATTTAAAAATCTTTAAAAATATTGAAATTGATTTAGTTAATGCTTATCTATGCAGAATTTGGTTGCGCCTAGGCAAAATATGGCAACAAAAACCTATTACAAGAGGGAAAAAGTATTCGATATTTTTGATGTATAAGTTAATATGATAATAAAAGTAAACAAACCGACGATGTCCGATGTAATGCACACAATCACTGCTGCGATCGCACATAGCATATTAACCTAATTTGGCTTGTTGGGCGCGGCTAGACCACCGGCCATCGTATCACCTAGTGTCAACAGCCTTCGAATAACTAAAATACTATCTTTACAGCTAAAGTGTTAAGATTGTTAGATACTACTTTGAGAAACATCGTTATTGACACTGTTGTTTCCAAAAAAGAACTATTTAAATACATTCCTATAAAAACCACCTTAAGAACACTGACACTCACTTACAAGAAGTTATATCAGTTCGCTAGAACCTTGTACCTTTTTTCCGTAAAAATATCTAGTTAGGTAATGCTGCAAACTAGGTCTTATAGCTCATCTCTGGCTAGTAGCCTCTACAGAACACAATCTTAATTCCAATCTGGAACATCATGGCGGCGGGCAGAAAGCGCGGGCTCTTATTTAACTTCCAAGAATTGTTTAAATGTCTGGTGAAAGCAACACAAAACAGGTGTGTAACACATTAAGGAAAAAGGTAGACATAGTGCCATTTAATGAATCAAAAAGTTAAGTTACGGTTATTGGTTCCTACTCGAGGTATCTAGTAACATTGGTTATCTTTTAGAAGACGCTTCATTGAAGAAACTTCCTTTAACATTGAACAAGTAACTATAAAAAAAAATGTAAGGATAAATATGATTATATTTTAGGAATATTTTGATGAAATATGTTAAAGATGTTATACCTAGGTTTTTATTGTTTTGCTGGACATTATTTTTATTCCTGAATAAGTTATAGTTAGATCTTGTAAGACTATACATATTTCTGTATATTTTTACCTTTATATTTATTTCGTGATGAAGTTTGTTCAAGACCTACAAGGAAGTCTGGGAAAGTCCGTGGTTCTTTAACTAGGACTTTTCTGCCTCAAACACACCAATGACCGCCGCGACAGATTATTAGGCAGTTTACTAAATATTGACAGGAAAAAAACGCTAGCATCACTCCGTAAAAAATTAGCAACGATCCCAACGCCAAAGTTTCTACTACGTGTTTAAAAACATAAATAATATTATTATGCCATATTATGGCAATATAGATATGTTTTACTAGGTATCAAAGTGAATGTGTAATTAACGTTTTTTTCCAAGAAGCATGGACCTTACATTTTTTTAGATTTTTCCTTAATCAATAGAAGAATATTTTATTTAAAAATATTTATAACTGCCTAATTGAAATTCGGTTTTGAAAAGTGTTATTTATCAGCGTTATTAAAGCACTAAAGTTTTTTCTCTACTCTGCTTACTAGTAAACTTCGTTTCTGTATAAAAGACTTCAACGCGCGCAACACTGCTATACAATTTTAACAGGGCTTAAAGTTTTTTTTTAATTTATAAAATTACAATAATAATAAAAGCTGTTTTATTCAATATTTGCAATGCACTAACATTCTTATTTAATGGTATCAACGGAAAAAACAGAAGTTTGATATCAGATTTTTTTTTGAATTCCTTTGTATGTAACTATAAGTACATTCATATATTTTTTAAGTAGATTCTTGTTAGTCAAATAATAGTTAACCACGAGATATAAATATATTTGTTTTGTAAATAAAAGTGCATTTTTCATGATAAGCAATTGTCACTTATAATTTCGGGAAAGTCCTTACTTAATTCTTTATGTACCTACTTATAGATATATTTTTATAACATAGAAAAAAAGGAAGCCATTGTTAGGGAAATTAATCAATTTTCATCGGGTGGTGGTTTCGTGGTACATACCTAGTGAAGTTGGTCCTGTACATATCCTATCTGTAAAGTCAGGAAAATAAATAATCTGTGACGTTTTATGTAAATAAATTATGTTGCCTTCGTTTGAATCACGCGAAGGAATTGGGTACTGTTTTTATTTTAGTGACCCACCCTAACTTCGCACTTAGGGATTGCAATCTGGAAAACCGGATCCGACAATCCGGCGGATCCGGCAGCAAAATAGGTACACTTACCGGATTCGGCCAATTCACCGGGTTCGGTGATATAAAGATTCCATTTCCAAGAATATTATTTATTTATTTACTTTGGTATATTTAAAGTACCTAATAGAAATGAGGTAGGTGTAACTGAATAAAATTGCAAACTTTATCGCAAGATTAGATTGCAGTTGTATTAAAAAACCGAATTAGTCTTTAAGTTATAATATCAAAAACCGTTTTTGAGAAATTTTAAAACTAAAAGTGATGATGTTCTATCACCTTTAAGAAAGATAATTCTATGCTTCGGCAAAGCAACTTTTCTCAACTACCTTCATTTTATTTTTCTACAAAAATAGCGTAAGAAATGCCCTTTCAGCACGTTTACCAGAAGGAGAGATTATGAGATCGCAGTGAAATATGATTAATTAATCAAATTAATCATATCAATTATTATTTATATATTATCCGGTCGGACCCGGCCGGATCGAAAATAAAACCAGGTTGAATTTCCTATTCACACTGGTATAATTTTTCAATTGAATCAACAAATTTTGACATTATTTATACAAAAAGCTTTCTCTGAATAAAGTTAAGTATGAAGGTATTTTACTTTAATTCATTTTCGGAAAGTTCCTTAACTATATCGGAAACCGCATTTAAAACTTTAACTCATATTAGAAGATGTTAGCGGACAAACATACTAACGTCTCGATTCTTTACCGGCTTGAACTGCTAAACATTATCGTTGTATTTGGATATAAATGGTCAAATATTATTTCCAAAAAAAAAACTTACTTTAAAAATGGATTCTGCACTTTATTTATAGAATATGTATTTATTTATTTTATGGGATAAGTGAGTTTATTCTTGTCATTTTTCCTTCCTGGTTCAAACACAATGTAAAGAAACATTCTTCTAAAGTAACTGTAGCTAAACTACCCAATGACTTTTAATCACGTTTATAAATCATAAACTTTTTACTCACCCGATTTATTTACTTCTTAAATCATGAACGCAACGCATTTCATGCGAACGTGGCATTAGTGGAATTATCAAATTGACGTTTATAACTTAAATGACGTTGACGCTTCAGATTATATTCCTTACCTTTTCTTTCTTCAACTAAGTACATGCGTCGTCTCTTTCTAACATAAATGTCCGTATGCCCTCTCTCTTGTTCAAAAACCGTCAGACGTGCGGTGGTTTTATCAAATTATTAATTTTGTTTTCCTTGGTTAGCCAAGTTTTTTGCTGAACTAAATATTTACTAGATAAATAAATAACATCCGTAAGTGAACTGCTGTCATAAACCTACTAAATATAAACTTTAAAAAGTTTTAAAGTCTTAGGATCATTATAACCTCAAAGTTTTAAAATGTATAATTATTTTTTGTCAATAACAGGTAGTTTTTTGATTATTTCAGATAATGTCTGCCCTGATTCATGAGAAAGTATGGCTCGACAAGAACATCTACAGTGATGCTGAAAGAGATTTTTATGAATCCAAATATAAGGTAAGACTTTGGATACACCTAATTCGGCATATTAAATATTTAAACAAAGCAATTTCAAACATATTACTGGACAATAAACTTTGGCAATTCAAAAGTGTAAAGTAACTATGTCACCTTTACTTTTGTTAAAATATGAGATTCCATGTTTGTAGGTGCGAGGTACACCACAATCAAATTCATCTTTGGCTAATGAGGTAGCAAAAGCCAGAGAACATATCAAAAAATCCCTAGAATGTGTGAGTAGATGTACATTCATATAAAAGTTATGCTTCAAATGCACTACAGAGGCCGAAAAAAATATTTGAAGACAAATATTGACTCCTTTAATTTCGGCCACTGTAAATTTTACTTGTTTTATTTGTCATTTATTCTTTATTTTGTCTGGCTCCTTTTTTGTTTAATATTTAGTTGGCGCACTTTAAATCTTATAGAAAACAATAAGTATATGGATAACATAAACCTTATTATAAATTTTTTTTTTGCAGATGGATAGTGTAGCATCCCTGGCTGGAGTTCCAAACACAGAACTGAATAGCAAAGTAAAAAATTTAGAAAAGGAGAACTCTGACCTCAAGAAGGCTATAGATGATCTGCGCAAGTTAGTTATCAGCCTACAAGTCAGAGTGGAGACTTTAGAATCAACTAAACCTACTGGTAAAGCCGAACCACCAAAGGTGAAATATCTTTTTAATATATTTACATATCTTTACATGACATTTAAGTGATTAAAATTTATTGAATAAACATTCCAGGCACAACAGGCACCAGCAAAGGAAGACTCAGATGATGGAGTTGATCTATTCGGATCTGACGATGAAGAGGAAAGTGCTGAGGCTGCTAAAATTAGAGAAGAACGTTTAGCAGCTTATAATGCCAAAAAGGCTAAAAGTACATACTTTTTTTTAAATCAACAAACTCAACTGATGCTAGTTAGTTGACTTATCAATTGATTGTAATGTTTGTTTATATTTCAGAACCAGTACTTATTGCTAAGTCAAATATCATTCTCGATGTAAAGCCTTGGGATGATGAGACTGACATGGCTGCTCTTGAAAAGGCTGTTAAAGAAATAAGCACTGATGGACTGGTTTGGGGTGCTTCAAAGTTGGTGCCTCTAGCTTATGGCATTCATAAGCTGCAAATTTCTTGTGTGGTTGAAGATGACAAGGTGTCTGTTGACTGGCTCACCGAGGAAATTGAGAAAAATGAAGACTTTGTATGTATATTTTTACATTAGAGTTTGTCAAATAGTTCCTATTTCTAAATGATTAATATCATTTTTTCGTTACAGGTTCAAAGCGTCGATATTGCGGCGTTCAATAAGGTCTAACAAATATTGCATTGCCTTAATAAATATTCACATCTAATTTTATTTTTTGTACTTTGTTTCTTCCCTTTCATTTAGTTGTTTTGATCAAATAACTTTTAAATATCTTCATCATGAAGCAAATGAAATCATCATAATGGAAAACCATCAAATCAGTAATAAGTAGGTACAGAAATTACAGTTGAATGTACATCAAAAATGTTATCGCTGCGCCTTCTGGTACGATAAAAATAAGGAGAGACTTGCATAGATTTATTATTGGTCTTTGTAAGAGCGAGAGTGAAGACCAATAATAAATCTATGGACAATGTTACTGAGTCCCCCCAGTCAAGCCGTTTGGCTTTGGAGAACATAGGTTAAAAGTTTATGTAAGTACACTTTTTTGCTTACACACAGTTTGGCCCCAGTAACCCGGTGGCCCAAAAATTGATACTTTGGTAACTACGCCCATGCATAAAAGGTACGCAATTAATGACTACTAGCTCGCGTAGATTCGAGTATGCCGAATTCGGCATACTATTTTGTGACGCATTTTTCGAGTACCATTGCTCCATCTAGTAAGAGCGAGAGCGAAGGCTAATCATAAACCTATGCATCCCACAGCCTTACGTACGGCATGCTATAATTGACAGATTTAAGAAAAACTCAGCAGCCTGTAATAAATCTACCTATCAAACCTACTTTAGGTACCTTCCTGAATCTGGCAGGTGCGAGTATTTCAAATCAATATTTTTACCACATCCCTTACCCGCAACTCTGCACAACACATATAGGTACTAGTAGAGATACGGCGCTGTTGTTTCCCGTCTATTAAGCTTGATTAAATCCCATATTAGTGTTGAGTTATTTAATTAACAATGTAGTGAAAACTTGACATTGTAATGAGGTGTCGCTACTGGAGCATCTGGACCTATTTTAACTTTTAAAAATCCTTTATTTTCTAATATCCATACACAAAAATTTTGATAACTACCGGTTAAAAGGAAACCCCAGGCTATCATCATTATTTAGGCTGTAAATAATCTAAATAAATTAATTTAACCCTTAAATTGATATTGGTATACACGGAGTACCTACACTGATTTCAAAAAAATCTACAATTTTTTTTATTTATAAATGATTAAATATTTTTATATGGTATGACTTGAAATTTCATTAATTTTGTTAGAAACTAATTTTATCAGTGGTAGCATTTATATAAAACTGTAAAAATCAAAATTTCTGCGAAGCGGCCCGATGTGTCTGCGAACCGGGGACGTATTATTGATATTTTTAAACGATGTTTTTGGTAAATAATATTTATTTGGAATTACATTGCATGCTAAAGAGATACGTGGGTGCCTACTATAGTTATTTTATGATAAAGTTACATAATAATGACTTTATTGGCGCGCAAGATTTTGTGTACTCCGTAAATACCATTGCCAAATAAGCGGTAAATTGACTTCGGTATTCACGAGGTACATTGCCAAGCTCTATACATAAGTTTTTATTTATTTTGTGGTTGTATAACACCACATAAGGGATGTTTTTATTAAATTGTAGAGCATGTTTTTCGATTTATGTACAGCGCTTAATGTTAAGACGCTCGCACAAGATTTTAGCTTTGGTTCCCGCAGACGGGTAGTCGACTACCCTCAGTTGGGATATGCTGATCTCTCTATCCAGGACGCCGTTCAAAAGCCGAAATTATATTGTTTTCTTCAATTTTATATAAAATTAGCCCTGCGGTTTCACCCAAATCACTTTTCCCGTGGAAATGAGGCTTATTTCTGCGGGAAAAAGTATCGTATTTTCTTTTTAGGGTGTCGACCTACCTTTATTCCTAATTCATCAAAATCGGTACCGCCGTTTTTACTTAAAAGCGAAACACACATACAGACAGAAAGACATACACATTCTCACATTTATAAGTAATATTATTAAGGATAATTGTATTATTTTAATAAATAATGATAAAAATAAATAAATGAATTTTGTCGTATTCATGGCAACGTACTCCTCCTAGTACATAGATAGTTTACTCAGTAACTGGCAACGTCATTCGTGAAGTACATTCATTTTCGCGAAAACTGAAAATGTAGGATTTTTTTTTGAATTTTTTTATGCATTTTAGGCTATAACAAATCGAGAAAGTTCAAAAAGAAAGTTAAATTTGGACTTAACTCATTTTGCCAATTTAAGGGTTAAGAAATGTTCTAAAAGTACCTACCTAAGTACTTATCCTTATGATTGATACATATTATATAATTAGGTCCTTAGTAGGCAAGGAGTGTGGTGGTAGGGTGTGCAATAGAGGGGAAACCATTATGTACGATACGAAATAATAAAATACGACACGATAAAACAAATAGAGTAAAAAGTAAGTAGGTATTGATTCGCGGGAATTTTTGAAATTAATATAAAACACTGGAGAACCTATAAACTACCTGAAGGTGTCTCTAAAATAATATTCACTGTTTTAAGCGAGTATAAATAAATAAACTATTTATCATGTGGTAACAATTAACACTACAATTAATATTAATTATTTAGACTACAGTGCAAACGCGTCGTTCAAATCGATGACGTCAGGTTGTTCAGAGACGTGCACATATCGTATTAATGTACCGACTGTTTCCACGCAAATACCGCATATACTCGTAGCGCGCTGATAGCAATTTTAGGCAAGGGTGTGTTAGGTACCTCAGAGTAAAACTACTGGTTAAATATTACCCTCGCTCTAATCTAAAGCTGCGAACGGGGAATATTAAATGCGCGGGAAATATCAACTTGACTTAAAAGTTCGTGTAAATGGGCTCTACTTAACAATAATTTTAATTCTTCTTAAAGTTCATTTTTATTTGCCCAAACAAGCACAAGAAAGAATTTAAGTCTGTAACCAATTCAATGATTTAGTACTACTATTAAACTAAATTAAATCAATAGCGGCCATAATACCTACTCTTAAATAGCAAAATCAAGTCAAGATTACTTTGATTTGATGTAAAAATATGTCAGAGTAAAAAACAATCTTCGTCTTAGATGGTTTTTTGGTTAATTCACTGCAAGCTACCGAACGAATGGTTGTTCCGACAGAGTGTTTTTTCCTTTGAGTGTTTAACCAAATTGGCTTATATTTAACATTATTTGGCTAAATACTCAAAGGTTTTTACTTTTTTCATAAAGCTTGCGAACGGTGCACTCAGACCACACCGAGTAATATTGTTCCTTGGACCACACTCAGACGTAGGTAGCGAACGTATAAGATAAGAGTTTGAGTGAGTGACGTTTGATTGAACTGTCAAAGTGTCAACTCAAATACTCGACAAAATAAATAATCGTGAGTTGTGTGTAATTTCTATTTAATAAATAAATAAGGAAAAATATTTACGAAAATGATCTGTAAAAAGTGCAATAGTGCACCAGGCAGTGTAATTTTAAGAACCATGGATTACTATTGTGAACCATGTTTTATGGTTAACCTAAATCATAAATTTCGTGCGTGTATTGGCAAAAACAAAATATTATCTCGAAACGAAAAGGTTCTTATCTGTTCCTCTGGTGGAGTAGCATCTGCTACGCTTTTAGATCTAGTACATACAGGGTTGGGACAAGATATTCACAAAAAACTGAGAATTCAACCAATAGTTCTACATGTTATGGGTAAATAAATAAAATATACTATTCATTCACTGTAGTCAATATATAAACATTTCATTATTTTTTTCTATATTTACAGAAAATTTTAAAGATTCTTCAAAAAATGTTGCTAATATGATAATACAGCAATGTAAAAAATATAATTTGGAAGTTTATATCATAAGTTTCACTGAATACAATAAATGCAATAGTGTGCTTCCAATTCCATTTACTGTTCCTAATGTTCAACCAGATGATACATCTGCATTCAATCTTATGATAAGCAGCCTGCAATCATCATTAAGGAATGACTTTTGCATTAAAATTAAACATAATTTGTTTTTGAGAATGGCTGAACTTTTGAAGTGTAACTATATTTTTACTGCAGAGACAACAACAACTTTAGCTGTCAATTTGTTGTCTAACCTAGCTATTGGACGAGGATCACAAGTAGAACAAGATATTGTAAGTATACTTACATAAGTTATCATATGTTAAGTATACTTTTCTCGATTTTTTTATATAATACTTACATACTTTTTTATATTTCAGGGCTTTTGTGACTCTAGAGATGAATCAATTAAATGCCTTAGGCCTATGAAGGACATTAGCAATGAAGAGCTTAATTACTATGCCAACTTAAAACAATTAAAATTCTGTCCCCTAAACAACCTATGTGGCAACAGCATACAATCTCTTATTCATTCTTTTGTCAGTGATTTGCAAACAAACTTTCCAGCAACTATTTCTACAGTGTGTAAAACTGCTGAAAAAATCAGTGCACAAAATAAACAAAAACAAGATAAATGTACAATATGTAAGGTAATATATTGACTGTTAACATTTACCCCCCTTATTTTTAACCATAACCAATATTACATTTTAACCTTTTTTCCCTATAATTGTAATATGTTTTATTTTTGTCAATATAAATTTTATGTTTCTCTTGTTTTAAAAGTTAATGTAATTGGCAGGTGCTTGATTAATGGTTTATGTACTTGTTACTTTGCTAATGTAATGTGTGTTTACAGAGTGATTTGGATCCATCTGAGAATAAATTCACTGCTCTCCAAGCTACAAACTTCTCCCAGACAGTATCAAATAAGAACCTTGCCAGTATTTCAAACCACATGTTGTTTGATGAGACGAAAAATGGGTTGACAGTTCAAACAAATAGCAAAAATATGTTTCCACACATTAACAGGTTGTTGTGCTATACATGTAGTAGGACATGTGCCGAAATTGATAATCCATCAAGAATACCTAAGCATGTAAAGTTCGTGTAAATATTTGAAATAAATCTCTTGCAGCAGAAAAAGAGGGTTTTAAATTATTTATTGTAAGGAATCATTGAGAATTACGTTACATTATACTTACGATCGCACGACACACAATTTCGAACCCCAGCATATGGGTAGACCAAGCTGGCAGCAGAAACTCGGCACTCTTCACAAAAAAATAATTATTTATACAGCTAGAGTAGAAGATAAAACCATAACGTTAAATAAATATGTACTTACAGTTTGTGTTACACATTAACATGATCTAGTCAAGCTTTTAAAATATACTTTCAAATTAACGAAGCTATACAATGAAAATCTATAAGAGACGCATCATGTACCTACTTTCAAGTTCGACTGTTTAGTTTGTGAGTAACTTTCTTTGTAGTTTTCTCAAAAAGTGTAACTTCTGAACCATATGAGCAACATTCGCAATCTCCCTTTAGAAAGAATCTTGCAATTACGTTCAACCGTTTAAGCGATACAGTAATTTAACAACCTCTGTTGCGAAGCGGTATGTATACCGGTGTCATGGGGTCTCATTCCGAAGAAAGGAATCGATAGTTTCTAAAATGCACAAAAGATGGCGCTACAAGTATCGATTGAAATATAAGCATTTTGAAAAATGAATAAGATGAAAATTTTCCTTCCAAATATGGTAAATTTTATTTGTTTGGTGTTCAAGTAGCTAAAATCTATCTAAATAACATAATTCTAAGTTAAAATTTAAAAAAACTTAATTTCATAACAAAATCAATTTTTGTAATGGCGTTCATAGATGTCGCCTTGTACTTCGGTATTTCGGTATATTCTGTTTATTAAAATATTACTCAAATATTTATTTTATTTTTATTTATATTGATAGGCTAGGTATTAATGATTGGTATTATAAACATTCTAGAATAAATACAATTGATTGTTTGATGCCACTTGTTGCTTAACAAAGGAGACCATTCACGGACTTGGGCCCAAAACAAAAAGCGCCGGCCAGCAAAAGAAGGAGGTTTCAAATGTAAGACCACATCAATCTGATTATTTCATTGTATGAGTCTAACCTCCAAAAGTCAACATATTACATGTTAATAGGAAACGAAAGATGTTTTTTTTTCATTCAGAGAGGTAAGAATGAAATGCATGCATTTGTAAACATTCTTTTGTTATCTTATTCACGGATCATAAACAACATATTTTCCTACTTTAAACGGGTTTTCTTCGGTTCAAATTAAAATATAAACAGACTAAATCCTATTAAATAAGGTTTTTATTGATAATTACATCATTTAACCTTTTGAATGCCTTAGTCTCCTATCTAGACAAGCTCTTTCGGCGCCAAAGTCTCCCATTAAGAATTAAATGAGTTTAAAAACAGTTTCTGGTATATTTTTGTACTATCGGAAATATGAAAGCTGCTTGCGAAATACGAGTATAAAAATAAGTCTCTTTGAGCTATAAGACCTCAGAAATATTGAAATAAAATACATGGATTTTTATCTAAGCAAATACCTAGTCCGTCACGCCAAAGTCTTCTATTTGAGACCGCTAGTGCTGTACCGCGAAAGGCTAAGTTTTGTAATGGAGAATGTTACTAGGTATGCCAAATCGCTTGAAATTTTGTCTCAGTAAAGCCTGTATGTATACAAATACACTAGTTTTTGTTGTAATCAAAAATACCCAGTAGTTTTGATTTTATAGGCATTCAAAGTTTCGAAAAATATCGAGTCCCGCTAACAGTCACGTGACCGCTTGTGACGTCTTACCACAACGCGCCAGCGGTGGCGCATATAGCTGGCACAGTATTTTATTTTATTTTTTTATTTATTTAACATTTAATGTATATTTTTTTTGTGTTTTCGGTCGCGTATTAGTAAATATAAATGTTATTCGTTATTATACGTTAATAGTAAATATTATTCTATTAATAAATTGGGTATAGGTTTCGAAAAAAGGTAATCGTGTAATCTATCTAATATAGATGAATTAATGGCTGCGCATTATTTATCAAGAAATAATGATTTTGTTGCCGCCGAAATGTTTGATATGTTCTAAAATGTTTTATCAAAACAAAATAACCAATATAATAAAAATACTAATGGAAGAATGCAAGTCCAATAGTAGAAGTATGTACCTACCTACCTATCATTATTTTTTTTACGTTAAAGACAACAAATCATGTATCATAGTTTTGTAGCTATAGATAGGTACGTCCTTCTAATATTATAAATGTAAAAGTTTGTGAGTATGGATGTATGAATGTTTGTTACTCTTACACGTAAAAACTACTGCCCCCCCAAGTCAAGTGGCAAGTGATATTTGCGATAGCAAGTGTATAGAAAAAATATGTATGAAACTGTCAAATTGCAAGCTTGTCAAAAATTTATTCTGAATGACACATAGGGTACTTTTTACCGCAGGGAAAACTTCTCATTCCCACGGAAACCGACTTCTACGCGAACGGAGTCGCGGGCGGCCACTAGTATGTATACAAAGATACCGCTCTTCTAAGTAAATTTAAATAAATACATGCATTGATTTAGTACTAACTAGCTTTAGTTAGCAGCTTCGCCCGCGTTTCCCTCGGGAACTGTACATTTTCCCAGGATTAAAAGAAGCCTATGGATTATTTCAGTCTTCGTCCAGATCAGTTCAGTACTTTTTGTGTGAAAAATAACAAACACAAACACAATCTTCCGCGTTTATTATATTACTAGGAAGTAGGATACCTATACGATCTAGATGTAGGTAGTTGAACGTTACAGATGCACTTTACCTTTACTATTTTATTTAAGTAATTTAATTTATTTTTTTTGCAAATGTAGATGATATGAACTAAACCTCTTTTATTTATTTGTATTTTTACTAACAAATTGTTTAATGGTATTGGTTATGTTCAAGTTAAAAGATTTGGTGATGTATGTATGTATCCTTTGGAACTGTAAATAACAACTTTTCCGGCGAATTGATAGTTGTATTTTTACATTTAGGCACAACACATGATTTCCTAGTAGTTGGATTAGTCATTTTTAAAAGTATTTAGGTTTAATTGAGACGACAAGTGCGCGCGACCGCGAGCGTACTGAGTGAGCCAGACCGAGCGAGTTGTGGTGTGACGTCACACCGCCACCGGCAGCCCGCGTCGTGCGGTAGCAACTTATTTTACTTATAAATCGGAAACTAATTGACGCATCGAAATAATTCTTTCACCAGTATTTTTTATTTTTGACAGAGAATACGAAGAGATAATAATCAAAATTTGTTAACATTCTCCATTATTCAAAATTCTACGGAAAAGTGTCATTTTATTTAATTATTATTGCTATTTCAATATAACAACTTGTAAGGAATTTAACACTATCATGAGAGACATACATAAACGTAAATATCAATAAATAAACGTCATATAAAAACTGCAATATGTTGTCTCCGGCGCATCCCTAGCGCGTCGTACAAAAACACTTCCTTGACGCCGTCGTCGTCTCAAATAGAAGACCGCCTGATGACATCACAAGCAGAGTGTTCTAGAAGTAGTGCAGTGAACTGCAGTCTATCATGAGGATTGTATAGAACTTCTAAGGATTTTAGAAGGCGTCGATGGCGACGATGAGTTCTCGGAATCTAAATTGGTCCTTGTGAAAAATATTTAGAGGTTGTGTGCGAATTTCTTGATAATTTAAACTTTTATTACCTACGGTCGCAAAAGTCCATACAGAGTGTAAGGTCTATGCAGGACAGAACTGCTTTCATACAAATTACACACACATAGACATTAAATATTACAAATTATTTTCAACCCTAACGTAAAAGAGTTAAGCCACATTTTTAATAATATTAGTCGATTTGCGAGTAAAACTATAAAACATTTCTTACAAACGTCACAATTTGAGGGTAAAACGAAAATATCCAAAATCATAACTACAATCAGAGATGTACAAAATGGTTTTAAAAAAGCATTTAAATACAAAATGCAAAATACTTTTCAAAATAATTATTTCAAATGCAAAATACCAAATTGTTTTGTGTTTTGTATTTCAAATGCTAAATGAAAAATAGGTATTTTCAAAATACTTTTTCAAAATAAAATACCTTTTGAAAAAAGGTACAAATCGGTATCTTTTATTTTAGGTATTTATCATAAGAAATAGAAAAGGGATACAATGCCAAGCCAAAAGGCTCTTTATGCTTGACATTTTAGTCATTTTTAGTTATCAATAAATTCTTTTATATTATTAATAAACGTGAGTATTATTATTAATAAGTAATTATTGATGCTTGTATGCCGAATTTGACCGATAGAGGCGCCTGTTAACCATGCGTGTCCTTTTTTCTTCTTAAAAAGAAAATTGTAATAATCCATACATATAATAAATATGTAACTGGATAAAAATAAATCGCCACATAATTCATCTTTTCGTTAGTCAAGTTTTTACATTATTTTACGTGAGTATTATTATCCCTACAATAATATTATAAATGCGAAAGTAACTCTGTCTGTCTGTAATGCTTTCACGCCTAAAGCACTGAACCGATTTTGATGAAATTTGGTATGAAGAAAGAACTGAACTTGGGAAAGGACATAGGGTACTTTTTACTGCGGGAAAACTCGTTCCCACAGGAAACCGACTTCCACGCGAACAGAGTCGCGAGCGGTCACTAGTAATTAATAAGTTATTAAAGGAAAAAAGACACACATGGCTAGCAGGCGCTTCTATTGGTCAAATTAGGCAAACAAGCGTGATTCGTTGATTTCATTTTGTTTGACTGGTAATGTTGGCTAAACTGACAAAGCATTTTGCATTTTGAAATAAATATACCAAATGCAAAATACATCTCGAAAGGTATTTCAAATAAAATACAAAATGTTTTTCACTTAAAAGCATTTAAATGCAAAATACAAAATAGGTATTATGCATTTTGTATTTGCATTTTAAATAGAAGTATTTCAAATAAATCGCATCTTTGCCTACAATGATTGAATTATTTGCTTTACGCTTTGTCGTTGCTGGTTCGCTAGCTATTAAATAAAAGTTCGTAAATCATTTTTCAATAACAATGTATATTTTAATGGTTGGCTAGCTTCAATTTTCTTTTCCTTACGAAAACGAATACTTCAGCTATAAGTAACCTTAAAAAGTTAAATAAGTGTAAAAATATATTAGAATTAGTTTGAAATATAATGTTCTTTTGGAACCAATATATTTGTAAACAAGTCTAAAATAAGCTTATTATTTTATAAAGAATATTGTTTTTTATCTACTTTTTTACTACCCTTATTCACTCTCATTTAGTAAGTTAGTATTTCTTTCTATACGACTTAAAAAGCAAAATAAATAAAACTGCAACTGAAACTTAAGACTATCAGATGAAGGTTGAGTATTATTCGTAACAATTAGTATCAATGTTGTCGGTTAGACAACCTACACAGGTAGATCCGAAAAAAACATCATCGTATTTAGGAAAATGTTTTAACGACCATAATAGTTCACAAAAATATATTGAGCTTTAAGACTGGGACATTAAGGTTGATATTAAGAAGTAGTAGTCAAATATTAGTTTTTTTATGTCAGTGTGTGTGTAAAAGCGACCACTGGAGCGATATTGTTTGGCAATTCTGTAAAGACCTTTGCAACTTACTGTACAGTCAGCATCATATAGTTCGTATCATCCAATTTAGCCAAATACTTGAAAACAACCAGAGTCCTCACTTTCAGCGAATCAACCAGTGTCATCAGATTAATCAGAGCATTCAGGTTGCTCTAAATTATCGTAGCGTGCAGAAAGACTTATAGAAAGTCGCATTCAAAGCGTCTTAAATCCCGTTTCAACCAAAGCGCCATCGGTAACGTAGCGCCCAGGGTAGTCACAATCTTCGGTACAAAGTAAAAAAACCACTTTATGCTTAATGTCATAGTTGTGTACTTTGCTTGAAACGCTACCGCATGTCTATGTTTTGGCAGAAAACTTCATTTGATTAATATGTATTTATGAGATATTAGAATAAGACGGGACTTAACTACTGGGCTCTCAGATTTTTAAAAGAAGATATTTTGTTTGTATAGGCATGCTTTAATATATACGTAATACCTACGTCTGAAATTTTATAAAACATCTTAAGTAGTAAACAAAAATAAATTTAAGTAATGCAAGGGAATTCAAGTGTATTTCAATAAATATGTTACTAGGTTTTCATAAGTAAGAAAGAGTCAACGAAATTTTTCTTTAGATCTTAGATACGAGAATTTAAACTTCGATTAATTGACAGCTTGAAGGCTTTTTTAATTTTTAGTGAAAGTTAAAATTATGTAGCTTATTTGGTTTGCTTTTAGCAAGTAGCGATGGTGTCAAGGCTGTGGCATCCGATAGGCGTTTCATGAGCATGGGTTCAATTCCAAGTTTTAACAGCCTTTTTGAGAATTGAAATACCTACATTATTTCATCATTTTTTGCCTAAAGACTTGCAATAATTTTATTATTGAAAACATAGATTCATTATGTAAACTGAAACAACATTTTTTTTTCATCAATTAAATGTCAATCAATAGAAATTATAATCACCATTTAGAAAGATGGTATAATTAATTGAAATGCATTTTAAATCGTTAAAATAACAAACACATATCATAAATTGTTAAGAGTAAGTAAGAGTATCAGTTGTTGCTAATGAACAGCAAGAATGATGAATTTTTCTTTAACGGTGAGTAGGTAAATGAAGCCATGCCAACGCGGAACTGTTTTATTTTCAAAGTACTAGGCTCTCATGAAATAAAAAGGGTAAAAAATATTGTGATAATCACTACGTCACATGATCATTCTAGTTTAAGAGCCGGATGTTCATTAGTAAATAAAATAAGTTTTTTTTTAATTCTGTTCCATTATACTTGTATCAATATAATATTATGATTTATTAGTCTGTGCTGTTCCTTCTTGACCACGAATTATTATCAAATTTTTTTTTTTTAATACACTTAATGTTAGGATACCTACCTACCTGAAAAATAATTTACAGTAGGATTCAATAACCCTAACGACAATTTTACAATTGAAAATTTTTATTTTAAGGAAGGTTTTGCATCTGGCTCTTGCTTAATTATAGGTCAAGAAATGACATCTGATGTGTAAAATATGAAACTTCATTCGAGGAGATTCGAATTTCAAACAAAATACCAAAGATATGAAAATTTCGAAATAAAAAAGTATCAAGCAAAAAGTTTGAATATTAACTAAACTCACTGTTCTAACCCTTTTACAGTCATGAAATTCTAGTACATAAAAGTGATTGTTCAGCGCCGACTGACTTTTACCTCAAAATTTGAAACCGGAAAACAAAAACTAGAAAGTTTCTGAAGTTTGAAGACATAGGTTCTTACACACTTGTGCGTTCCTGGTATATTTTTGGACGATTAAAAGAATTAAGCGATTTTTTATATTTCGTTCTAATCCTTGTTCTTAGAATTCTCATCGCTATTACATGAAGCATAAAGTTGTTTTTTTTACTTTGTACCGAAGATTGTGACTACCCTGGGCGCTACGTTACCGATGGCGCTTTGGTTGAAACGGGATTTAAGACGCTTTGAATGCGACTTTCTATAAGGCTTTCTGCACGCTACGATAATTTAGAGCAACCTGAATGCTCTGATTAATCTGATGACACTGGTTGATTCGCTGAAAGTGAGGACTCTGGTTGTTTTCAAGTTTTTGGCTACAGTGGATGTTACGAACTTTATGATGCTGACTGTACCTACCTAATAAAAAAATACCTACATTTGGTCGACGATTATTTTGATAAATATTGTACTAAAAATAACACACTGATTCCTTGCAGATTTTGCAATCATTAATAATTTCGCTAATAATCTAGGCAGGTATTTATCTAGTACCTATCTAGTTAACAAGAAAAACAAGATCACTCTAAAGATGTTTAAGTAGCACCTCAAACAGTGTTTGGATATTCTTTATAATTTAAAGATATCTAGCTCTTAACTACCTTCCAGTAAGAATGTTAGTAAGTACATATAGGCATTATAAATGCGAAAATATGTGAGAAGGTGACAGGTATGCAGGTATGTGTGTTTGTTAATATTTTTCACAAAAACTTGGTGCAGAACGAATTTGGATAAAAAAAGGTACCGACATAACTAAGTAGGTATTTAGTATTCTAGAATATCACATACATACCTACCTACCTGGGCTTTTATTCATACCTACGAATTAATTAATGATTGTTCTATTATTTTCACTCTTCAATGGTTGGTAATGCGTAAAATAAAATGTATTTAAGTAACTCAAAATACGCTAGCTATTTTATTTCGAATGGCTTAAAAAATCGTTTACCTACTAAATTTAAGCGAAAGGTAGGTAGCTAGGTGCTTTATTAAAAATCTATTCGAAAAAAATACCCATAATAATGGTAGAAACGGCATTAAAATCCTTTACAATGGAATTAGTAAAATATTGTTATTGGTAAAGTCTTAATACCAACCTTCCTCGTTATTCCAAAGATTATTAAGCAATGGAGAATGTTAACAAATTTTGATTATTATCTCTTCATATTCTCTGTCAAAAATAAAAAATACTGGTGAAAGAATTATTTCGATGCGTCAATTAGTTTCCGATTTATAAGTAAAATAAGTTGCTACCGCACGACGCGGGCTGCCGGTGGCGGTGTGACGTCACACCACAACTGGCTCGGTCTGGCTCACTCAGTACGCTCGCGGTCGCGCGCACTTGTCGTCTAAATTAAACCTAAATACTTTTAAAAATGTCTAATCCAACTGCTAGGAAATCATGTGTTGTGCCTAAATGTAAAAATACAACTATCAATTCGCCGGAAAAGTTGTTTTTTACAGTTCCAAAGGATACATACATACATCACCAAATCTTTTAACTTGAACATAACCAATATCATTAAACAATTTGTTAGTAAAAAATACAAATAAATAAAAAAGGTTTAGTTCATATCATCTACATTTGCAATAAAAAATAAATTAAATTACTTAAATAAAATAGTAAGGGTAAAGTGCATCTGTAACGTTCAACTACATCTAGATCGTATAGGTATCCTACTTCCTAGTAATATAATAAACGCGGAAGATTGTGTTTGTGTTTGTTATCTTTCACACAAAAAGTACTGAACGGATCTGGACGAAGACTGAAATAATCCATAGGCTTCTTTTAATCCTGGGAAAATGAAAAGATCCCGAGGGAAACGCGGGCGAAGCTGCTAACTAAAGCCAGTTAGTACTAAATCAATGCATGTATTTATTTAAATTTACTTAGAAGAGCGGTATCTTTGTATACATACTAGTGGCCGCCCGCGACTCCGTTCGCGTAGAAGTCGGTTTCCGTGGGAATGAGAAGTTTTCCCGCGGTAAAAAATACCATGACAGTTTCATACATATTTTTTCTATTCACTCGCTATCGCAAATACCTATCACTTACCACTTGACGTGGGGGGGAGTAGTTTTTACGTGTAAGAGTAACAAACATTCATACATCCATACTCACAAACTTTCACATTTATAATATTAGAAGGACGTACCTACCTATAGCTACAAAACTATGATACATGATTTGTTATCTTTAACGTAAAAAAAATAATGATAGGTAGGTAGGTACCTACTTCTACTATTGGACTTGCATTCTTCCATTAGTATTTTTATTATATTGGTTATTTTGTTTTGATAAAACAGTTTGGAACATATCAAACATTTCGGCGGCAACAAAATCACTATTTCTTGATAAATAATGCGCAGTCATTACTTTATCTATTTTAGATAGATTACACGATTACCTTTTTTCGAATCCTATATCCAATTTATTAATAGAATAATATTAACTATTAACGTATAATAACGAATAATATTTATATTTACTAATACGCGACCGAAAACACAAAAAATAATACATTAAATGTTAAATAAATAAAAAAAAAAAAAAAATACTGCGCCACACGGAACAGAGAAGTAGATGGAAGTGTGAAGTGGGCGGGGCACGCGTTCCACTAGTAAGCGGAGGATCGCAAACCCATACCTCAGTCACATGAGTAAAGAAACTGAACAGAGACAAAGCTTCTAAAGAGCTAGCAAAATTTATACCTATTTTGGTAGGGTTGGCACAATTGAATAAATTAAAAATATAAATGTACTTTTTTTTCAATTTTTTTATTAAAATAGGTTTTTTTTTACAAATTACATACTCTAAATATTTTTTTTTTATTACTTTTGGTTTTTAATAATTTGTTGTGTCTTTTAATCGAATGATAAATTCTAAATCTAATATAAAGTTTTTTCAAATAAACCAATGGGAAACACTCACATGGCATATGAAATGTACAATCTTGCAAACGTGCTAATATGTCATTACCAATATTAACATTTTTAATATGAAGATCAAAATATTCGCGAAATTTTTGCTCAAGCAATTCAACAAATTCAATAAAATTGTCAGGAGGTATTATCAAAAAACCTGATTTCACACTTTTTAAATACTAAAACAAAAGTATTACTGCGTATTATGTGAGAAACTCGAAAACAAAAACAAAACACGCACAACGTTCGAGCGTCGCGTCACGCCTGCACGCCCTGAGATTGACCACTGGCTGATCTAGTTTGAAGCGGTTTCGGCTCATACGTGACAAGCGGCCAGTGGTCACGCACACACACGCGTTGCACTTGTAGTGATGTACCGGTCACAGCGCATTCGTATGTAGCTTTGTCTCTGTTCAGTTTCTTTACTCATGTGCCTCAGTCGTACCTGTCTTATTGTCGTGTTCGGTTGTGTTTTGCTGTGATCGTATTGCGTTTTCTTAATCTAATATCGACTTTATTTTTAAACCAGTAAAGTTCAATTCATATTTGTTCTAATTCTAATGTAACATAAAACATAACAATTGTAAACATGAACTTTATTTGCCAAGAAATAAAGTTCAACTTACATTGTTAAATGTAGGAACACCACCTATTGTTAAAAAGTTGAATTTTGTGTGAGTCAGAATGGCGGGTGTACCTTAACAGATTCGAGCGAGTCATATGTAAAACTTTAGTAGGTACCCAAGATGTACTATTTGGTACCAATTAAAGAAATTGGTGTACCTCCTTAAAAGCAGAGATATAACCAAATGCGAGTACACCCGCCACATTGACTGTAAGAATGGCGGATGTATCTCCAGTTCTCGGTTATAGACATGTTGGTGAGTTATTTAAAGTATACCAAATTTCTGTACATTTGGTGTACACAATTTATTTTCGGCAATTTTTTCGCCAAGTTATTGATTTCGCCAAAATCTCGCCAGGGTCATAATTTTTCACAAAATCGCAAAAAAAAACCCTGGCGACACTCTTTCGCTCCCGTGTGTTTAAGTGCTATGGTCCTTCAAATAATCTTTTGAACTTGTAATTTGTAGACCGTTCAGTAATAATATTTAAGAGACATCTTCGTGTACAATAGTATTGTTAAAATACTACAACGCTCACAGATCTTCTACGACAAATTTAATAAGCAGGTACACAGCTATTTTTGTAACTTTGTAAGCACTCACCTCTCTTATTAAAATTTTAAATCAAAGTTTAATTATGCCGAAAAACAAAATTTTGCCACCAAACTATTAAAAAATCCAAATTTTCGACAAGTACTTCATTATAAATAATAAAAAAGTCCCCTTACTTAAAATACCAGACTTGAGGCCCTGTATTTAGGCGTCATATGTGTAAATGCGTACCGCCGGGAAGAATGTTGGCAACGATAAGCGCGATGTATTTCGCTACGAAGTCTCTAATACCAAAATCTTGGATTCCTTTGGAATCGAGCAATATTGCTCTTTGGTGCTCTTTTATGTTAGGTACACCAATGGTACAGAAATTTGGTATGCTTAAAATAACTCACCAACATGTCTATAACCGAGAACTCCAGTTCTCCAGTACACCCGCCATTCTGACAGTCAATGTGGTGGGTGTACTCGCATTTGGTTATATCTCAGCTCTTAAGGAGGTACACCAATTTCTTTGATGGGTACCAAATAGTACATTATAGGTACTAAGTTTGACATATGACTCGTTCAAATCTGTTAAGGTACACCCGCCATTCTGACTCTCACAGAATTTTTTGTATGTCAACGCGAACATGAAGTAAGTTGCGGAAGGTCGTAAATACATTATGGGTTTCAGTTAAGTAAACTCTATTTTTCACTGACAAGGTGTGTTTTTGCTTGGCAGCATTTAGAAATAAAGTCATACTGGCACTTGGTCGCATATACCAATAAAAACAATTGTTTACATGTAGTGACTATGTTTATTATCAGTTCCATGTGTGAGTTTTGGCGACAGCGGTTCCGCTAGTAAGTTTGTCGTATAGCATTTCCATCTACTTCTCTGTTCCGTGCTGCGCCAGCTATATGCGCCACCGCTGGCGCGTTGTTGTAATACGTCACAAGCGGTCACGTGACTGTTAGCGGGACTCGATATTTTTCGAAACTTTGAATGCCTATAAAATCAAAACTACTGGGTATTTTTGATTACAACAAAAACTAGTGTATTTGTATGCATACAGGCTTTACTGAGACAAAATTTCAAGCGATTTGGCATACCTAGTAACATTCTCCATTACATATATTCATATTTAAATATATATAATTATATAACAAAATTAAGAGAGTAACTATTCATAATCTTCCGTCCTGGACATAACTTAGCTTACTTCAGAGTACTTATCTAAAAAGTTTTTAATCGATTGTTAAAAAGAAATCGATTTATAATTTGATACATTAAGTGCAACTCTAGTACATCTTTATGGAAAGGTAAAAAAGGAGGGCTTGCTGCGCCGTGGTCTTCAGTCAAGCAAGACCATGACATCATCTCTATAATAAATAGTGTTGTGTGTTACCAGATTTAATTTTCAATATTTTGTTTTTATTTAGGTACTAAGTACATACATACAAAGAGTCGAGCATGACACAAGATTAAATGAAACACCCCAGATATTCCTTAAAAAACAGAAAAAACAGGTCGCCGCGTGTTATTAATATAACTACTTTTAGCAGTTCTATACTTTTCGTAGGATTTTTTTTTGATTTTGAGCCGTGGCGTGGAGGACACGGGAATGCGATTATGGTTGGGCGTGCAAATAGTTAATGCTCTTTGTCCTTATTAAAATGTTATCCTAGCGTACAGCTGGAGGTCTTCTTGCGACAGTTTCTTGTCTTGCGTAAGTAGGTATGTGATTAAGCAGATAAAGACCATCACATGTGAGCAGAACTCTTGTATGTAATCCCCTTCTTCTTCTATCGTGTCAAGTAGTACTTGATGTTTTAAGTTGGACATATTTTATAGGCCTAGCCCTTTATCACCACAAGCATATTGCCAAGCTAAGCCTTAAAACATATACCTACATAATAATATTACCATCACTTAAATTAATACAAGCAAATTAATGCAATGATATGCCTACTTCAAAGTTTAAGATATGTTACGAGTTATAAATAAATAAAGAGCAATTAACTCTTACTATTCAATACGTAAGTAATAAATTGATTTGGCACCGACTATAAACCTATTAGTAAATAGCATATTAGTAAATAATAGGCAGTATTTAAATTATATTAAATGTTAATTATTTTCAACATTTTAGTTTTGAAGTCGGTTGTTTTTAACTTATTTATTTTTAAAATACTTACATTGTATATCAGCGCCATCTATTAAAAGTACCTACTAATAGACATTTCGACCCAAATGAACGCACGGGCGCGCTAACGACATCTACAGAATGCAAGACGAAATAAAAATGGAAGGGACGAAATGAATGGTTAAGCGTGGCCGTTTTCTTTGTATGGGATGAGGCATCTGTACGTTAGTATTATTATATCTGTGCCGGTGTAAAGCAAAGCGGAACGGTCCCAGATCGTGTCAATATACCTAATTAAGTTCTTTTTTCTACATTGGCTTGAATCTGGGTGCAATTAGATTGTCCCCTAGTCCATTGTACCTAAAGTACAAGCTTTTGTTTAAATAAACATAGTTGGTGTGATAGTCAGGTTTTTTACCCTTAGTAAAAATACGACAAAACGGCCTTAGCTGCCTCAGCATTAGGTACCTACAAATTAACTTAAAAAAACTATTCAACAATGTAAACTATTTCATTATAGTGATATTTTTAATTTGGTTATTATTTTTCTGATATTCTACGCATCAAAGAACTGGGAAAAAGTATTATTTTATTGACAATAAATATAATGAAGGCAATTCTTTTACGAGATTATTGGTCATTCCGGTGGAAATAACGATAAATTGTATTAATTCGAAAACCATGCGATGTACAAACATAGATAATTAACTTGAAAATATTTAAAAATGTTGATCTATTCACAATTGCATTGGCTTACGTTGTACTAAACCGAATAACCTGTATATTGACCAAGATAAAAAGTAATTACGTTTTACCTATTTTAAAGAGAATTATTTTTTATTAAGAGATTACCCGTTTTAAAAATTCATAAACATTAGCTGTTAATGATATTAGTTACTACAGATTAAAGTATCGTACTTTGTACGTCAAATAACGCATGCGAATCTCAAGTTACAAAGTGATAGCAATAATTTTGCAGATACCAATTGGGAGCAATCGAGCAAGTAGGTCACTTCAAGGGTCTTGTAGGTACAGTCCCCTTTCAAATAAACGTTTTAAAGTCTCATTAGGGAAATCACACTCAACACTATGTGCCCTCGTTATCCTAATCGAAGGCGGTCCCAAGTCGGGCACCACACAGAAATCAGCGCTTGTTATAAACCATACTATAGCTAAAAACTTTATTTTTTGCGTCAAAACGACCGCACTGTTAGGACCTACAAAGGACACTTACCGTTACCTAAAGCTTCTTCCATAGATTTCCAGACGGAAGATAAAAGCAGCCTTTTTGCAAAGAATCTCCAGGACAATCAAAACATAATAAATATTTAAGAGACTCCACACTGTAGTTATATGATTGCAGACATGCTCAGTATGAAATATGTATACATATTTCCTAATAACTTTTAATTATTAGTATAAACTGCCTGGGGAAAGGACTTTCATAACAAATATTATTTTGAAAATATGTTTGTATGATAAAAATATTCCATTTTAATGTTTTTCTATTTTATTTACTGCATAAGTTAATTTAAGTTGACAACAAATAATCAGAAACACAATGGTCAATATAACAAGGTGGCATAATTTTATTACATGTTAAGACTTTAAGGCAGCTATGTCAGATAGTAAACTGTAACATTTATGAAATGTAAAACCATATTCAGGCAAAGTTAGTATTGTTTATTAAGAAAATTTTGTTGCAACAACTTTTAGTTATTACACTAAAAATAAATTATAATCCGTGAGGCTCACCTTTATCTCGAGGTTACGATTTGATTCTATGAATTATGTATAATGAACAGCTAACGTAACTTACTAAAACATACTAATAGAAACAATATCTTAAATTGGACATTGTCTAATAATTAGGTATTACTGGTCTTCTTTTATAAAACATGTATTAAAAAGAAAACGATTAATAATTCCTCTTAAAATTTTGTATTTATATCACACATTTATCTACATTTTACCTCTATTACATAAATACAAAATTTTAAAGTTGTACCAATTGAAAGCTGCTAACCACCAGTACTCAAACTGTATGCAGATGTTATCAATATTATACAAGTAATTACAATATCAATACCATAGGTTAATAAATGCAAAAGATCAAGTGCAATGCAACGCTCCATCTCGATAATTCATAATGAATTTCATATAAAAAAAACAATGCTTGTTTCAACAAATATAAACTCACCATAAAAATATCCTCAACTATTGAGTACAATGCTCACTTTCATTGACTTACTTCAGTTTTAAAAAGAGACAGAACACTTTAAAACAAAGAATTAACCAGATTTACTAATATTAAACACTAAATTATATTGTCTTTCCAAATTATATTTCGGTTTATCGAAAAATTGGAATTAAGTTAATGTTTGAATGTTGAAGAGAACACATGTTCGTCACTGTGTATATTTACACTGTCAGTGGCCTCCCCTTGCTATTTTTACAGAACCTCTTCTGGAATCTTGTACATACAAGTATATATTCATTACATAGCATTTAAAAGAATGTTACTGAATTTTTCAACAATTATTCGGCATTATTGATTGGTCCTTGCAGAGCATTTGGTGTTGGAGAATTTGAGGACACCATTCTGCCTTGATCCAATTTTGCAATGGGGTCTGGAATGACAAAGAATCTCTTAATATGATGCATACCTACAAGCGATGAATTGACGACATATGAACAGGGTTTTTGTTTACTTACAGAAATAAGGGTGGTCCATTGCCTCCCGCGCGGTGTAGCGTTCATAATGATCGTAGCGCAGAAGACGATCCAAGAAGTCTAAGGCTTCAGTAGATACCAAATGTTGGTTATCAGAGTGAACAAAACGCTCCCATCGTTTACGGGAATGCCTGTAATTGTAATCATAGTTTGTATCTGAATAACTTGTGTGTCAACTTGTACACAATTGTGTGTCAGTCCTATGAACCCACATAGCAGATTATGACCATACACCCATGACCTCATATGGGTTTAAAGAACTTATTTTTGTTTTTTCATTTCGGAGAGGACTTTTGAATTTTGAATGGTTTTGGTTTATCTTCCAGTTTTGGCTAAATTTTGTATAGTAGTGAAGCTTTACATGCAACAATGGTTAGGAAGCTAAAATTTTACTGTGACAAGAAAAGTTTAATATACCTTCCAAGTATGTCGTTAAACCGTGGATCCAGTTCTATATGGTATTTATCCAAATATTCAAACAATTCTTCAGTGCCCAGCACTTTAGCTATACGAACAAGCTGGTCATAATTATCATGACCATGAAAAAATGGCTCTTTACGGAAGATCATGGATGCCAGCATACACCCTAATGACCACATGTCCAATGAGTAATCATACATTTGATAATCAACCAAAAGTTCAGGACCCTGTAAATAACAAAGTTACCATTAAATAATGTTCTATTACTCTTTGCATAAAATATAACAGTAGAAAATAATTATTACCTTGAAGTATCTAGAAGCAACACGAACATTGTACTCCTGACCTGGGTGATAGAACTCAGCTAATCCCCAGTCAATAAGACGTAACTTTCTGTTGTCATGATCAATCATGACATTGTGTGGCTTTACATCTCTATGCATAATGCCCATACTGTGGCAATAGTCTAATGCTTTCAGAAGTTCATACAAATAATACCTGAAAAATTAGGTTGACTAAATTGAAATGGCAAAGATATAACAATTGACAAAGGCACCAATATTTGTTAGTATTTTACCTTATATCATAATCCGAGAGTGTTGAATACAGTTGCTTGAAGTCCGTGTTGTTTACATGTTCGAAGATTAAAGCAGGAGTACGAGAAACTGGGTCTTTTACTACGGCTTGTAATGTTATTATATTTGTGCCTCCTCTTAGGTTTTCTAATATTTTTATTTCTCGTTTTATTTTCTTCTTTTTGACTGGCTGCAATTTATTAATTTTAATTTAGTAAACTCAATGGACAAAATGTTTTAAATTGTGTATGGCTTACTTGCTACAATTAATCTGATGACACAGCTAAAGCAAAAAATTTGGCATAATTAGGCTTTTTGGTACCATATTTTTAGTTTAGACTAATTATTGGTAATTTTTCCTCAGCTGAATTGTTTCTTTTTGGGTATGTGCTATATATAGACTACCATTACAAAATACAGCCATTGAGTTAATCAAGAGATCAAGTGCATGAATATATTCTTAAATTAGAAACTCAGTAAACAAAAAACTTCAAAAATGCCTAAATTCAAATGAAATCTCAATATGAGTCTAAAGTTTGTTTGGAGATATACTATCGGAATAATATTTTCAGTGCGCAACAAAATTAGGTACTTGTAACTTATTCATAAACTATAACACAAAAGTAGCATGGAATACTTTAAATACTTGTAAATTAACTAAACAGAAAACTTACCTTCAATATTTTGACTACACATTTCTCATTATTTGTGATATTTATTGCCTCAAATACTTCACTGTATTTCCCGCGCCCGAGTTTGCGCACCAGCTGATAGTCCTCCTGATTACCCCAATCCACCACAAAGCTTTCATAGTCCCAGTATTCTCTTGGCTTCTGTGAATTGACATCGGCATATACTCGAGCTCTACTTGGTACTGCCATCGTACTATGCCTCTGCCAACCAATGGTTTTATCGGCGATATTCTTTCCGTATATCACATATGTCTTGAGTAATGATACTGTAAAAAAAAAAATATTTTCACATCACTTTTGAATGCACACACATAATACACATCGTCAGATCCAAAGAATCCTAGTTGTCACTTGAGTCATTAGCAGATTACGAATCATTTTACGATATTATAACCTAAAAACCGACATCCACTTCAATGTTCTTCATGGCGATTTTGTTGTGGTTGGGATATTTAATTACAACACACACGATATAAATTATACTACATCTATAACATAAAAATCTGATATATTACGGAAGAAACAAAATTTGAAAGTCTTCTGAAAGAAAAACGCACGCCATTACTCGTCAAATGATCCAATGGTTGGGTGGACTTTTATTCGTACCTAAAACATTGCTGGAGATAATCCTAATTTAAATTTCTGACTTCGGCATACATGAAACTTCTTGAAGACCAAGAATATTTCAGATGAATACGCTGTAAAACCCACTTTTTAACCACAATCTAACCGGCTCAAATTCAGTAAAATTCAAGATGGACGCCCACCATTCTACTCGTCGACATCGGTCGGCCCAAGGCGAGAGCGAGAGAACAGGAAACTAAATGACAGCTCTTAAATCGAATAGAAGAACGCGGAACAAATGTAAGGCTTTAATCGATTCATAATATATAACTATCAACATGCATATAATCATTACTAATCATTAGTAATCAATCGCCTATCATCATTTTATTAGTCTTAACTCACTAATACGCTGGTCTACATTTTATTTTAGTTTGAAAGCTGTTTCCGCTTTCAAGTCTTCCATTCTTAGAGCTTCCATTCTATGTCATAGATGTTTCTAATTCGGAAGACGGGGGATGTACATTATATCGCATTATAATAGTGTAATTTTGGCATAGCTACAAATTGAATTTTTTTTAATAAAATGAAATATCAGTGGTTATACAAGTATATAAATATGGAGATAATATATAAAGCGTGTGTTCTATTTATTATCCCAAATATATTAAAACAAAAAAAATGTTAATATAATTTAGTTCTAGGTAGTATTTTACAATTGATTTAATTTCTATTCTTTTACCAATTAGCCGGTTTAGAAAGCTCTTGTTTCGTTCAGCTTTATTATTATCAAAACTGAGAACCAAAAAAACAGGTTCGTAGAGTAAAATAATTAATTATTCTTAAAACAATATCGTTTTGTAAATCGATTATAAATATCGATAAATATATAAATCGACCATTGTTGACAACTTGACACTAAAGTGTAGCGTAGACGTTCAGTGGGCAAGGCTAACAACTTGATAAAATAAATAATGTTGCCCTTGACATCACATTTTTGCGTTTAGCCATTATTTATGTTTCGTAAACAAAGGACGCTGGCCGATGCGAGAACAAAACGCGTTTCCGTCATCTTCCCAGCATTCCCAGGCTCGTGAAATAAAATGTCCGTTTGGCGCAAATAGCACTTTTGGCGCCGCGCCGACGAGAATAGCGCATTTGGTTATCATTCCGATTCGCACAAACGTTACACAAGTTTGAGCGAGCTACTTCGTAAAAAAAAGAAACGATCGCACACATTACCCACGCACATAATTAAAAAGGTACTTCGTTTATAGTAAAGACAGCGCGGTCAGATGATGTCATAAGTCATAAGCGCCAAACAGCGCTGTCAGCTGTTAAGCTACTTCAATTGTGTGAGCATATTTGTCTGAATCGGAACAAACCCTGGGTCCATCCAAAGCCAAACATTTGTCATTATTATTATCCAATCCAATGAGCGGTTTTCAAAAAAAAACAAAAATATAGTTCATAATAATTCGCTAGATGGCGCTGAACAAACTAATTAGGTGCGCAGGTGAGCCTTTAAAAAAGTAAAAGGATTGAATATAATAAATAAAGAATAATAGATGAGTCCAAAGTTATCAGAAACTAGTGGCTGCTCGCGACTCCGTTCGCGTAGAAGTCGGTTTCCCGTGGGAATGCGAAGTTTTCCCGCGGTAAAAAGTTCCCTTAATTCTTGTATACATATATATTTTTGGTATCTAGAACCATTTTTGCAGCGCACGCAAAGGAAGCCCTCAAGGATGAATAATTTTCCCCGTTTTTTTCACATTTTCCATTATTTCTTCGCTCTTAATAGTTGCAGCGTGCTGTTAGATAGCCTAAAGCCTGCCTCGATAAATGGTCTATTCAACACAAAAAGAATTTTTAAATTCGAACCAGTAGTTCCTGAGATTAGAGCGTTCAAACAAACAAACAAACAAACTCTTCAGCTTTATTATATTTATCAGAAATAACCAAAGAAATCCACGAATAAAGAAGTACACAACATAGACAGCGTGTAAGCGTCAGCCTACAAACAAAACAAACGCATATATTTACCTACCGCTGCTCCACAGACGATATATATACAGCGGTATATACAGGGTGTCCCAAAATGTTACGTAGCTGGGAAGGGGGGTGGTAGGGGTGGTCACAAGGGACACCAGCAAAATAATAAAAAAAATCCCCTCTGGATATATTAATAAATAATTGCCTTTTTTTTAAACTAAAAATTTTACACCTTGTGGGCCTATTTTGCTTACTGTACCTACAAATATTGCTGTAGGTAAGAGACCAGTTAGATAAGCAATTTCGTCAAAATAGTTTTTCGAAATTGGCTCGTATCTGGGTGTAACTATGTTCCCTAGTCCATTGTGTGGTACCTATAGTACCAGCTTTGCTTAGTTTAGGGCCATACAGTTGGTGTGTCAGTCTGAAGATTTATTACTAGGTATTATGTATAATATTACATTTTTTGTTTAATTCTACAAACAAAAAGGTTTATTTACCTTCTATTCAAATTCCAATCAAATAAAAACCGACATTGGTATTGCTAGAGAAAAAAATACTTTGTTTTTTTTCTATCCTTTTCCTATTTTAAGGTAACACACCATCTAGCTAATTTTTATGAACTATTTTTTTTTTTAACACCCCTCATTCGCTAATGGAGAATGTTAACAAATTTGGATTATTAGCTCTTCATATTCTGTGTCAAAAATAAAAAATCCTAGTGAAAGTGAGTATTTTGATACGTCAATTAGTTTCCGATTTATAAGTAAAACAAGTTGTAACCGCACGTCGCGGGCTGTCGGTCACGGTGTGACGTCATACAACAACACGCTCGGTCTGGCTCACTCAGTACGCCCGCAGTCGCGTGCCCGTACCGTCAAAATTATACCTAAATACTTAAAAAATGACCAATCCAAATACAAGGAAATCATTTGCTGTGCCTAAATGTAAAAATAGAACTACTAATTCGCCGGAAAAGTTGTTATTTATAGTTCCAAAGGATACATACATACATCACCAAATCTT
The DNA here is from genome assembly GCA_916618145.1 of Emmelina monodactyla. Classification (NCBI taxonomy): domain Eukaryota; kingdom Metazoa; phylum Arthropoda; class Insecta; order Lepidoptera; family Pterophoridae; genus Emmelina; species Emmelina monodactyla. Next base: position 6,851,965 of record OU745303.1, read on the forward strand.
TTAACTTGAACATGTATTGGTTATGGTTATTTAACAATTTGTTAGTAAAAATCAGATAAATAAAAAAGGTTTAGTTAATATCATCTAAATTTGCAATAAAAAATAAATTAAATTACTTAAATAAAATAGTAAAGGTAAAGTGCATCTGTAACGTTGAACTACATCTAGATCGTATATATTATCCTACTTCCTAGTAATATTATAAACGCGGAAGATTGTGTTTGTGTTTGTTATCTTTCACACAAAAAATACCGAACGGATCTGGACGAAGACTGAAATAATCCATAGGTTTCTTTTAATCCTGGGAAAATGTACAGTTCCCGAGGGAAACGCGGGCGAAGCTGCTAACGAAAGCTAGTTAGCACTAAATCAATGCATGTATTTATTTAAATTTACTAAGAAGAGCGGTATTTTTGTATATGTTACGGCTAAAACCCGAAGCGCGGCTGCACCTAGTTTAAGCCGGATAGAAACATCAATACGTAAGGTTAGTTAGGTTACTTCTTTGATACCGTCCAGAAAAAGGAGTCCCGCCTAGCAGGACTCAGTCGACTCATGATTGAAGCCAGTTTTTATATATATATAGGTATATATATTTTTGTTACATTCTCCATATAAAAAAGACTACTAACCGGCTAAAACTAGGTGTAGCCGTACTTCGGGTATTAACCGTAACATATACATACTAGTGGCCGCCCGCGACTCCGTTCGCGTAGAAGTCGGTTTCCGTGGGAATGAGAAGTTTTCCCGCGGTAAAAAGTACCCTTTGTGTTATTTTGATGTGTAACCTACTGCAAAGTTTCATCCAAATCCGTCCAGTAGTTTTTACGTGTAAGAGTAACAAACATTCATACATCCATACTCACAAACTTTCACTTTATAATATTAGAAGGACGTACTACCTATAGCTACAAAACTATGATACATGATTTGTTGTCATTAACGTAAAAAAAATAATGATGGGTAGGTACTTCTACTATTATACTTGCATTCTTCCATTAGTATTATTATTATATTGGTTATTTTGTTTTGATAAAACAGTTTAGAACATACCTATCAAACATTTCGGCGGCAACAAAATCACTATTTCTTGGTAAATAATGCGCAGCCATCCATCTATTTTAGGTAGATTACACGATAACCTTTTTTCGAATCCTATATCCAATTTATAAATCGAATAATATTTACTATTAACGTAATACGCGACCCAAAACATAACAAAATAATACATTAAATATTAAATAAATAAAATAATAAAATAAAATACTGCGCCAGCAATATGCGCCTCCGCTGGCGCGTTGTTGTATGACGTCACAAGCGGTCACGTGACTGTTAGCGGGACTCGATATTTTTCGAAACTACTGGGTATTTTTGATTACAACAAAAACTAGTGTATTTGTATGCTTTAAGGCTTTACTGAGACAAAATTTCAAGCGATTTGGCATACCTAGTAACATTCTCCGGAGAATGTTAACAAATTTTGATTATTATCTCTTCATATTCTCTGTCAAAAATAAAAAATACAGGTGAAAGAATTATTTCGATGCGTCAATTAGTTTCCGATTTATAAGTAAAATAAGTTGCTACCGCACGACGCGGGCTGCCGGTGGCGGTGTGACGTCATACCACAACTCGCTCGGTCGGGCTCACTCAGTACGCTCGCGGTCGCGCGCACTTGTCGTCTAAATTAATCCTAAATACTTTTAAAAATGTCTAATCAAACTTCTAGGAAATCATGTGTTGTGTGTGCCTAAATGTAAAAATACAACTATCAATTCGCCGGAAAAGTTGTTTTTTACAGTTCCAAAGGATACATACATACATCACCAAATCTTTTAACTTGAACATAACCAATACCATTAAACAATTTGGCGGGCGAAGCTGCTAACTAAAGCTAGTTAGTACTAAATCAATGCATGTATTTATTAAAATTTACTTAGAAGAGCGGTATCTTTGTATACATACTAGTGGCCGCCCGCGACTCCGTTCGCGTAGAAGTCGGTTTCCGTGGGAATGAGAAGTTTTCCCGCGGTAAAATGTACCCTATGTGTTATTCTGATGTGTAACCTACTACAAAGTTTCATCCAAATCCGTCCAGCCCCCCAAGTCAAGTGGCAAGTGAAATTTGCGATAGCAAGTGAATAGAATAAATTTGTATGAAACTGTCATTTTTGACAAGCTTGCAATTTGACTGTTTCATACATATTTTTTCTATTCACTCGCTATCGCAAATATCACTTGCCACTTGACTTGGGGGGCAGTAGTTTTTACGTGTAAGAGTAAAAAACATTCATACATCCATACTCACAAACTTTCACATTTATAATATTAGAAGGACGTACCTACCTATAGCTACAAAACTATGATACATTATTTTTTGTCTTTAACGTAAAAAAATAATGATAGGTAGGTAGGTACCTACTTCTACTATTGGACTTGCATGCTGTTTGATAAAACAGTTTAGAACATATCAAACATTTCGGCGGCAACAGAATCACTATTTCTTGATAAATAATGCGCAGCCATTAATTCATCTATTTTAGATAGATTACACGATTACCTTTTTTCGAATCCTATATCCAATTTATAAATAGAATCATATTTACTATTAACGTGTAATAATTACTATTAACGTATAATACGAATAATATTTATATTTATTTACTAATACGCGACCAAAAACACAAAAAAATAATACATTAAATGTTAAATAAATAAAAAAATATAATAAAATACTGCGCCAGCTATATGCGCCACCGCTGGCGCGTTGTTGTATGACGTCACAAGCGGTCACGTGCTGTTAGCGGAACTCGATATTTTTCGAAACTTTGAATGCCTACAAAATCAAAACTACTTGGTATTTTTGATTACAACAAAAACTAGTGTGCTTGTATGCATACAGGCTATACTGAGACAAAATTTTAAGCGATTTGGCATACCTAGTAACATTCTCCATTGAGATTAACAAACCATGCTTTATTGTAAATTAGCCATTTTAATGTTTGATGTTTTTATATGAGTAAAAATATTATATTTTAATTACTAGTAAAGTGGCCTAGTACAATGACTGTAGTATGTTTTGTCAATAAAAAAAATCGGCCCTCAAAAGAAAATAAACATATACTTATGTTACTTTACCGGACTGTAAAGCGGAAGGTTCTGGGTTCGATGGTCGCTGTATGTGGCTTTATTTTACCGCGATTAATCCATGTGTATTTAGATAACTGTTGTACTGAGGTAACTTGAGTTGTCTTAATTCTTCTCGAGACTAAGTAACTTTTTTCCCCCTTCTGAGAACACTGGCTGAACTAGCTAAGGACTAGGCTAGTCCTACTTACTAGCCTAAACTGGCTAAGGACTAGCCTAAACTTGCTTGCTAAAACCACACGCAGAACATTAGATTAGTCGGAGTTAGGGCTGCCTCACACGGGCCACGGGCCACAAAACGCCGCCACTGGCATATTTTCTGTTATTTTCATACATTTTAATGGACTCGCCGCATACGATTGGCGCCGGGGGCGGCCACACCTGGCTTAATAAAATGTATGAAAATTACAGGAAATATGCCAGTGGCGGCGTTTTGTGATTGTGGCCCGTGGCCCGTGTGGGCTCCCCTTAAAGATAACCGTTCGTTTTCTAAGTTTAGTGGTCTAGCTTTTGAGTGTTTGAAATGGAATATTTTTTATACAATATTGTTAGTATCTACGAATGTTACTATATGTCTACAAGCCGTCCGTCGCTGCGTTGCGCCACCGCCTACGCCTTGAGAACCAAATACAATGCAGGTGCCAACAGCAATCAAAGTCCTTACCTTTTTTCTTTCGCAAGTAATTTCTTTAAAAGAAAAAAAACTTGATTTAATTGCGGCACGGTGTCGTCGTAGTCTACCGCACAAATGACAGGCCCTAAAGTTCGGCTGTTAAATCACACTTCGACGTAGACTCAGTCTAATTTAAAGTTGTTAAGCATAATGTATTGACTTGATCACGACTATGTGACCCCCTGGCGCCAAAGCTGGATCCGACTCTTGCGTATATTTCAATTTTATGGTCGCAATATAATTTTATTGCAAAATATAATATAACAAAAACCTAAGCCACAGCAATGCGTGACCGGGTCTGCTAGTTTTATATTATCACTAGGGGCCGCGCGCGACTCCGTTCGCGAAGAAGTCGGTTTCCCGTGGGAATGCGACGTTTTCCCGCGGTAAAAAGTTCCCTTAATTCTTTCATACATATATTTTTGGTATCTAGAACCTTTTCGCAGCGCACGCAACGGAAGCCCTCAAGGATGAATAATTTTCCCCGTTTTTTTCCATTTTCCATTAATTCTTCGCTCCTAATAGTTGCAGCGTGATGTTATATAGCCTAAAACCTGCCTCGATAAATGGTCTATCCAACACAAAAAGAATTTTTAAATTCGAACCAGTAGTTCCTGAGATTAGCGCGTTCAAACAAACAAACAAACAAACTCTTCAGCTTTATAATATGAGTATAGATTGGCGCAAAAAGTGAGTAAAGAAAAATCCCGTTCAGGATTTGTTTGACTATGAACACTTTTTTGTGGCAATCGCATTTTAATTCAATAGGCACCAAATACAAAACATAAGCATAACTTTTTAAATTTCTCTTTTACTGATACAACATCATCAACACAACTTACCCACTAATAAAACGTACAAATGCATTACTTGCAAGTCTCGCAGGATGATCATTTTTCACAAATGTTTTCTTTACTTTAACACATAATCGGTTAGGTATTATAATTATATCGTCTCGGGAGAGATTGTGTTTGTTCCTTGATAGCAGCCGTTGCACGATACACACACTAACTGAATATTCAAACTAGATTTATATTACGAATTGAAATTGAATTTATAAACTATAAAAAATGCTTACGTAGTTAGATGTAGGTGTGCCAAGTTTCTGTATTAGGTAGTATGTAAGCACCTTGAAACGAATACTCGGAAGCAAAGTTGGCACTGTATATTTGCCTAGGTTCTTATAATAGTACCTGTGCCGTATGCATAGATAAAGATATAGATATGATGCCGTAGGCATAGATAGGCACTTCGCTTCGCTTCGCTTTTAGGAAGCTTTAAAGTACACATTTCTTAATCGATGGGGTATGCAAATAAATTTAATCTTATGAAGTTTTTTTAAGAATGTTGGCCTTGAAAAAAATTACATCGTTTTTTTTTTAGAATAGGTACTATCTTTTTAACTTTTTAAATCTATACTGTCCCGAGACATTGAATAAAACCATCTAATAGTATTAATATTGGTATTTTTCCGTTAACATTACTTAGTCCTACGGTAAAAAAAATGTTAAGTTTGATAATAATGCAGTAATATAGGTTATCAGCAGAATACCACATAGGGATCGTTTTACCGCGGGAAAACGACTTCACTCATCTTCCACGCGGACGGAGTCGCGGGCGGCCACTAGTATAACCGACTACAAAACGTTTATTGAATATCTACCTAAATATCTATAATATCTTTCTAAAATATTAAATAAAAAGTCTGGAACAGCTGAAAATACTTAAAATATCAGAATTATCTTAGGTAAGTAGTAAAATAACATAATGTTGGGATGACTTAATATTGTTTTTGGCTACAAATCTACAAACAATTAAGTAGGTGACTCGTAAAGTTATGTTAGTACTCTAAGCGCAAATATAACGTAAAAATATTCTTAGTCATGTTCAGGCGTGATAAAAGTACCAATTTTTGAGGGCATATATTTTTAATAAGTGTTAAGGTTTTTCTAGACCTATTAATAACATTATTTCATTAGTAAAGGCTTCGGTCTGTATTTTAAGATGCTTATTGAAGTGGAACAATGTATGTTAAAATCATTATTTCATTTCTGATAAATTAGTCGTATGGACTTTAACAACTTCACAAACTTCTTAAGTTTTTAAAGAAGGTACTTAATTGACGGAGGCGTAAATTCTGAACCGATTCAATCATGTTTTTTCTAGGATAATAGGTATCTATCGCCTCTTCTAAATTTATTGAGATATAAATGTATTCAAAAATGGAGCTTAAATTTTATGAAATACGGATATATTTTTAATAAAACTAAGTAATAATACCTATTAATGACTCAAACCTGTAACATATGATAATAAAAATAACCCATATTTGAGAGTTCATACGAAGTACGAATACGGATATGGCGAAGTTACATTAATAGGAAATAAATAATTGTTAATAATGTATTAACTGCCAACATAGTTATTAATGTATAACCAATAGATGTGAATGTACTCAGTTTTTTGTTATCTTAAGACGCACAACTGTTTTAAACAAATAATAAAAACTAGTGGTAACTAGCATATTTTAGCATTTATTTACTTAAACGTCATATCACATTATAACGACTTAAACTAATATAATACACATTTAAATTTAACATGTTTTACCCGACTGCTTCAGAAGGGAGGGTAGGTAATGGTTTTAAAGTCTATGTATGTACGTAGATTTCTATGTTTCATGCCAAAATGTTTTAAATTACATAAATTAATTTTTTTAATAATTAATATATATCTGTTGCTTTTGTAAGTATTAAATAAAATATAATACACTGTTTACTGTTTACTCCTCACAATTAAATAAAGAGCTTGATTTTGCCCTGTTTAGTTAGTGGTTGTTCCTTGCCAAAAAGTTTTTTGTTGCTTTCGTTATATTTTTTGTGTTGTATGCAATACAAACGTATGCAATACCAGATGAAAATTCCGATAATGGACTCGACAGCGGTGTAATTCGATATCTCTCCTGAAATTTCAGTTTTCTAAAAACTAGTTACTACCTATCCGAGTCCAAAGTGTGGTTTTACCTTAAACATAGATTATATGATTATTAGATTATTTATATTATATGCATTGCTTATATAATCAAAAAGTTTAATTTCACCTATAGTCTATTCGCGTTAAGAAAATAGTGACAACTACAGGATAAGGGTGTATTCACAGTGGAGTAAAAGTACGAAAGAAAAATAATAATTTTATAAACAGTATTTTCGGGCATGCCGCATGCACTTGCTGTTTCTATGACTATGCTCTCCACAGTTGCATTTAAATCACACAATTTAAAGTACTTATAAACATTGTTAATTATGTGTCTCTCTCCACTATGGATTATTGATCCACTTTTATTCTTTGGAATTGGTGAAGTATTCATTTTTTCAAAATTTATAGTTGGACAAGTCACGCAAAATCCACAACCGTAAATCGCAAAATCATACCTCAACTAGTCACTGTGAACTCGACTTTTTAATTTCTAGCATTTTAATTGGCTGGGGGGCGTGGCCAGGCCGACTGACAACGATCACTCACTATTTTCTTAACGCGAATAGACTATAGTTACATAACCAAACTCATAAATACAGTCATCGACGGTCGGATAACTTCTAGGAAGCTGTTTTACCAACCATGACTCTGGCTATACATAATGTAGGAAAATTTACCTAAACATATGTATCCCACGACTGAGTACAACTCGCCATTTCAGTTAGTGTACAGGTGTCTGTGTGACGACGAGCATCGAGGCGTGGTGCGTGTGCGTGCGGGGGCGGGTTGGATGAGTGGCGGGGGCGGGGGCGGGGGCGGGTCCGGCGGCGGGGGCGGGGGCGGCAGTGAGCGTGGGCGCCAGCAGGTAGGTGCCGGGCGCCGCGCACGCCGCGCTAACCCTCACTCGCCGGGACTCGAACCCGAGCAACTGAACGCTCACACCGACCTCTTTACTCTCACACTCGTCGACACCGTTCAATGCCCCGATCCAACCCAGCTCGCTGCAGTCCCTGGGAATTTGTGTAAAATTAACACGAGCGAACACGCGTACTTAGCAACGTAATAAATATTGTTTTTATCTATCTAATCTGTGCTAAGTAGTCTCTCCAGCCGCCGTCATGCTTCAGTCCGCCCGCGACCACGATAGGTGTAACCCTATCGAAACGTCGGGCAAAGAGGTACGTTACCTTTTTGCTTTGAAATTACCGCGCGAAATCCCGGATAGTATAAAAACAATGTGTACAACGCGCGTTAGCTTAAAACAAGTGAAATAAATATTGTAAATATGGGGCTAATAAACATGCAACAAAACCCGGAATGAACACGCTTTTGTATAACAATGTGTTATAAAAAAAATGAAGTTTGATATATATTTTTTAAACTACAGAAACATACAATTACTATACAAACAACAACTACTATAAATTAAATACCGATTCAAATACCTACTTATTTACTTTTGTTGTTTCGATTTATACTTATAGTAATTATGCATGTTTAATATTTTTGTTATACAAGCTTACCTGCTTTGCTTTTTCGACATATCGATAAAAACTTTAACGGGGTCGCCGTAGCAGTTAACAATATTGATGGTGATGGGTATGAGGCACAGTTTGCGCTCGTTGAAGTCGTGCTGCACGTGACTACGGTAATCAAGCTTAAACACCACTATTTCATCAGTTTTTTCTTTAGCTGTATCGTCCAATATATCTATCTTATTGTCGAGGTCTTCTATTTGTAGATTCAGTGAGTCACTGGATAGCTGTTCTTTAGGCATAGACGGTGCAGCGTTAAAGCAATCTAGCCACAGTGAGTGTTGTCCAACTATTTCTTTCTTTTTGGTTTTATCGTTGAGTTTCCATCGCACGACGAACATAGACTGAATCAGCCCGGTCGATGGCACCACAGGACTCAGTAAATCCGTTGACTGTGTCAGGTTTGATTTGTATTCTGTTATGAATTTGGAATATGGAGGTGCATTGATGTCTTGGGCGCTGTGGGGGCTGTTTTCGGCTACTTTAAGACTAGAGTATTCTACTTTTCCTTCTGGTAATGTATTGAGTATTCTCCTGCCTTTAAACACGACATGAAGTCTTTCTCTAGCGGTGAGTGGGCCCTCACTGCGCGCTGATATCAAATCGCTCAGTTTCCACTGCCGGCTGAGGAGTGATACCTCCAGTAAGTCTACAGTGAGATTATCCTTTTCTTTCGTGACGTTCTTCACTTCGACCGCAAGGTTCATGTTCTCGAGTGTTTCATTCTTCACTGTTCGGATACTTCGTCTCGGCGATACCGATATCTGAACTGCTTCCTGTTATACAATAATTGCAACGTTTAGTACCTAGAACATCGGTTTTAATGTAATAAAGATATATTTAAATTCATTTTTTGTACCAAGTTAGTCAATAGTATTCAATAATGCAACAACCTGAGAATACATTGTATTTCTTTATATATATAGTCTCAACTGATGCTCAGTAGTCACGAACACAAATAAGATGATATATGAAGCGAACTCAAAAAAAAACACTCTCATTCTTCACTCGATTACGTCTTTCATCAAGTATACTCTTGTGATGCTAGTATACTCACCGTCGCGTTAAATTTGAACGCATGCCGCAACAGGCGGTAGTCGGTGTTCCCCTCCGACTCGTAGTAGGTCAACAGTCGCAGCGCGGGCGCAGTTGTGGCCCACTGCAACCAGTCTGAACCTAAGGCGCGGCGACGATACCTTTGTGATGGTAGTATACTCACCGTCACGTTGAATTTGAACGCATGCCGCAACAGGCGGTAGTCGGTGTTCCCCTCCGACTCGTAGTAGGCCAGCAGTCGCAGCGCGGGCGCAGTTGTGGCCCACTGCAACCAGTCTGAACCTAAGGCGCGGCGACGATACCTTTGTGATGGTAGTACACTCACCGTCACGTTAAATTTGAACGCATGCCGCAACAGGCGGTAGTCGGTGTTCCCCTCCGACTCGTAGTAGGCCAGCAGTCGCAGCGCGGGCGCAGTGGTGACCCGCAGTAATAGCGCCGCGCGCAGGTGTCCGCCGCGCGCCACGTCGCCGACCCGCCGCGCGTGCCGCCCGCACCACATGCGCCACACGCGGACACGCTCCGCGCGCTCGTCTGAACACACCGACCAACAAGTAATAAGCACGTGGTTACCAGCTGTGTGGCTCTTTTTAGAACTAGAGTACAGTGTAAGTGCCGAAGTAAAAATTATACACTAGCTTTTGCCCGCCGCTGCGTTCGCGTTTAATTCGGGGTAAAACCCATTTTCGTGTATTATATAATTATACATATAAACCTTCCTCTTGAATTACTCAATCTTTAAAAATAACCATAAATTTCTGTTATGTAATTTTAAAGCTTAAATCTTGGTGTAGGTATGTCCCTACTGTTTGTCATACCAGTAGATAAATAAAATAAACCTATGACTGGTAGACCTACCTATTTACTTTTGGAGTATAATTAGCTAAAGAAACCTTTCTAATTTTAATCCGTGAATGAATGTTAAGGGAGAAAAAAACTTGCCTTTTTTCTAATATTTAACAAATTCTTATTACAAATTAAAAAAGTAACACGGTAGGGCTACGAGGCATACTTTTAGACTATGCCTGGTAGACCTACCGCGCGGTAGGGACACGAGTCATAAATCTAAATTTTTACTTTGTCATACAGACACACAGACGGCGGAAAGCTACTACAAAAAAAAAATATTTTGTAGTATCACAAATGCACTTGAGGCACAACGAAGGCAATTGAGTACGAGCGAAACTTGCATAAGAATAAGCTACGCTATATAGTCCCATGGGTCTCGTAACAGAATTTAAGATCGCAGAGAACAGTCAGCTGTGTTTGTAAAACAGAATAATGTGCTTGGCTTTCCAACACTAAGGAGAAAGGCCAAATGTCGGTAGAATAATGTGTTGAACTGTTGAGGGACACGTAATGAGTACTTGTATTCGCACGCCCGTGTCATAAAATGTTAGAATGAATTCAAACCGTAACCCGGTCAATGTCCTTTCAATATGAATGCACTAATGTTTCCTCTATTTTAATTAAAAACTTACAAGACACTGAAGATTTTTTTTCAAAGCTTTGTTTACAGGTAAGTTTGGTTTTCTAGTAAACTCTTACAAGTAATCACCTTTTACTTAGGTTTAAGATTGATTATTTTACCTGAATTTTTCGGCGGTTCTCTATATTTATCATCATAGAGTATCTTGAAGTCATCGTGTTGTTCATCGCCTACCACAAGACTCATACAGTCAGGGTGCGACACTGCCACATGCAAGTTCTTCATATCGATCGGTCCCACGTTACGGAATTCCACTTCTATCGCTCGCATTTCCCCACTGATTGCCTCAGGACTTGTTTCTGAAAACGTCATCTGACAAACAAAGAAAAACGTTAGAAATTGTAGAAGGAAATTCTAAAATCCTGTTATTATATTTATAATATGACGTATGTGCCTAATAATCTGAATGATAAAAGCTATAACATAATACTTTACTTGTAAACACGAAGCGGCTCGGGTAACGTTGATTGTAAGACGTTTTTCATTAGCACCAGAAGAAAGATTCAACTTTCCAGATATGGTCACACTATTGCTGGTCTCCACACCGCCCTCGCTAGTGTTAATTAATCTAAAATAACAAGAAAGACCCATTATGAAACAAGGAAAGCAGCCAGTATTGAAAAAAAAAAACAGTGAACTTTATAGTTGCTTACTTGTATGCTACTCCGTGTAACTTTAGCTGCCCTACTCTCATAGGAGTCAAGGAGAACATTATCATCTTTTTGCATTCTTCCTCAAGTATTACTGATTTAATTTTCTGGCTATAGATGACGCTGTTCTCCATAGTGCTGCCAGTCGCTATAAAAGACTCGTTGGTCACTCTCTCTTGAGATAAGCCTGGTTCGGTGCCACTCGGAATAAAGTCCCACAATAGTTCCACGTCTTTCAATATTAGACCTATGTTCATGGGATTTCGTATTGCTACTGCTACTTGAAACGGTTCTTAAAAGATAGAAAAAACATTAAATAAAAAATAACATTCAATTATTAGTGTAATATTTTTTGATTTAATATTTTTTTTACCTCCCTGCGGCACGACTGGGTTATTGTCAGTTCTATCCGTGTATAGATCTATGGTAGGCTTGAATATCATCGGTGTGGAACCTTGAACCACTTGCAGCAGCATTTCTTCTAACTTCGACCAACATTGAGCGTCGTTGGTGGGCGAGTCTTGTAATGTTATAGAAGTGGCGGGAAGTCGACCAGGAGACGATAGAGGAGCCGGCCCCACACATAGTACGGAGGTGAGTTGACACTCCAGCAGTGGTAGCGGTAATATAGGCAGACGGTCCTTGTACTCGTCAGAACTGTCCATCCATTGCTGAAGTTAAAAAAAAGTTTTATTGAAAGTTAGGTAATGTGATCTTAGCCAGTTCGTTTTTAGAACAAAAAAGATTACTGTGAAAGCAAAAGAAAAAATTGGCAAAGTTTTTTCTTAGGGAACAAGTTAATTGAATATTAAGTATTAAAACAATCTCCATTTTTATAGTGTGTCACGTTTAATACAAGCGCTTACTGTGTTAACTTTATTTCCACTCTTTTGTTGTTTAAATGTAAAAAATAATTTTCTTTAGAACTTACTAGAATAAAATAACTTATATTTTGCTTCTGTCTAAGGCTCTAGACAGACGGACCCACGGAACAGAGAAGTAGATGGAAATGCTATACGACAAACTTACTAGCGGAACCGCTGTCGCCAAAACTCACACATGGAACTGATAATAAACATAGTCACTACATGTAAACAATTGTTGTTATTGGTATATACGACCAAGTGCCAGTATGACTTTATTTCTAAATGCTGCCAAGCAAAAACACACCTTGTCAGTGAAAAATAGAGTTTACTTAACTGAAACCCATAATGTATTTACGACCTTCCGCAACTTACTTCACGTTCGCGTTGACATACAAAAAAATCTGTGAGTCAGAATGGCGGGTTTGAACGAGTCATATGTCAAACTTAGTACCTATAATGTACTATTTGGTACCCATCAAAGAAATTGGTGTACCTCCTTAAGAGCAGAGATATAACCAAATGCGAGTACACCCGCCACATTGACTGTCAGAATGGCGGGTGTACTGGAGAACTGGAGTTCTCGGTTATAGACATGTTGGTGAGTTATTTAAAGCATACCAAATTTCTGTACCTTTGGTGTACCTAACATAAAAGAGCACCAAAGAGCAATATTGCTCGATTCCAAAGGAATCCAAGATTTTGGTATTAGAGACTTTGTAGCGACATACATCGCGCTTATCGTTGCCAACGTTCTTCCCGGCGGTACGCATTTACACATATGACGCCTAAATACAGGGCCTCAAGTCTGGTATTTTAAGTAAGGGGCCTTTTTTACTATCTATAATGAAGTGCTTGTCGATGAAATATAAGCGAATATCATTAAAATTTGGATTTTTTAATAGTTTGGTGGCAAAATTTTGTTTTTCGGCATAAATAAACTTTGATTTAAAATTTTAATAAGAGAGGTGAGTGCTTACAAAGTTACAAAAATAGCTGTGTACCTGCTTATTAAATTTGTCGTAGAAGATCTGTGAGCGTTGTAGTATTTTAACAATGCTATTGTACACGAAGATGTCTCTTAAATATTATTACTGAACGGTCTACAAATTACAAGTTCAAAAGATTATTTGAAGGACCATAGCACTTAAACACACGGGAGCGAAAGAGTGTCGCCAGCGTTGCCAGATAGGGGTTTTTTTTTGCGATTTTGTGAAAAATTATGACCCTGGCGAGATTTTGGCGAAATCAATAACTTGGCGAAAAAATTTCCGAAAATAAATTGTGTACACCAAAGGTACAGAAATTTGGTATACTTTAAATAACTCACCAACATGTCTATAACCGAGAACTGGAGATACACCCGCCATTCTTACAGTCAATGTGGCGGGTGTACTCGCATTTGGTTATATCTCTGCTTTTAAGGAGGTACACCAATTTCTTTAATTGGTACCAAATAGTACATCTTGGGAACCTACTAAAGTTTTACATATGACTCGCTCGAATCTGTTAAGGTACACCCGCCATTCTGACTCACACAAAATTCAACTTTTTAACAATAGGTGGCGTTCCTACATTTAACAATGTAAGTTGAACTTTATTTCTTGGCAAATAAAGTTCATGTTTACAATTATGTTTTATGTTACATTAGAATTAGAACAAATATGAATTGAACTTTACTGGTTTAAATATAAAGTCGATATTAGATTATTAGAAACGCAATACGATCACAGCAAAACACAACCGAACACGACAATAAGACAGGTACGACTGAGGTATGGGTTTGCGAGCCTCCGCTTACTAGTGGCGCGCGTGCCCCGCCCACTTCACACTTCCATCTACTTCTCTGTTCCGTGGACGGACCGCATTTCAACTGCAATGCGTGTTTGTTTTGCAGTTCCATTGCAGTCGTTTCAACTGCCATTAAACTGCTATTTGCGGTTGGATTGCAGTTGAAGTGCGGTCCGTCTGCCTAGATTTATTATGAGTGGTAGAGTCTAGCTGTAGGCTCTGTCTGCAGCGATTAGTGGGCTGACTCGACCGGTGAAATACCACCGTCGCACAGAAAACCGATGAACCGGGACGATGTTTCTGCGTTTCGTTCGGTGAGTGCGGTATCCGGTGCCTAATTTTCTCAAAGGCTCAGCGACACACCCCCAACACCCACAGTGTTGCGGGTAGTCATGGGCGGCGGTGATCACCTACTATCAGGTGACCCGCAAAAAAAAAAGTTTAACTCTAGCTGTTAGAGACCAAATTAAATTCGTTCGCGATAGGTAAATATGTACACTTTATTGTAATAATAAAAAATATACAAATAAGTAAAACCTGAGATACGACCCGTCGCTAAGGTACTTGACAATCAACCCCTTAACCAAAGCCTTAGCAACGGTCTCAAGTGCCCCGCGCATTCTGCCAGATCTGTCGCCAACACTAGCCCTCATTAGTTAAGTACCTGGTGCTGGCGCATGTACTCGGCCAGGAAGGCGTGCTGCTGGTGCGCCGGCTGGCGGCCCCTTGGCGCGAGCGGCGCCGCCAGCCAGCGCGCGGCGTCGCGCGGCCGGCGCAGCGCCCCCGCCAGCCGGCCCAGCGCGAACTGCACGTGGTCCGTGGCCAGCCGCCAGCCGCTGGACTTGTACACCTGGAACACTCCTACTTCTAAGGCAGCGCTCACTATACGACTACGCGTACCTGCATACTTATAGGTAGGTTTTCTGAAGGTAAAACATCTTAAGTCGAATTGAGTCCGTAGTATTGTGTTTAGTCACTCCTACTTCTAAGGCAGCGCACAATACTCATACGTCTGTGTTTATCTGCATACTTATAGGTAGGTTTTCAGAAGGTGAAACATCTTAAGTCGAATTGAGTCCGTAGTATTGTGAGTTGAAGGTGTTAGAGATGTAATGCCATATCATGAAAATTCAGCTTCAAATGTAAAATAATAATCCTACACATCACACTTGGATTAAGTATGTTTTAATCGGCACTATACTATAATTATTATAATTAGTCTGTTTCTAGCCACTGTATCGAAACGCGTTGAGGCGATATTTGAGACGAGATTTTTTCTATTTCTGGTGGTGGTAACTATTGCATGGTGTGCTTGCGCATGAATAGTGGTTGGACGGGCGGTGCATTAGTGGACTGCCGGAAGAGAAATTAGAGCAGATTTGCACAAAAGTGGCACTACAATTATAAATCTCGCTCTATCACATTTTAATGTGAAAATATTTTTTGTACTAATTACCTGGTATGCCTGTTTGTAACATCTGTATGCGTGTTTCTTCTGGCCAGCTTTAGAGAATCTATGTCCAGCCAGCACCATGTGGAATGCATATTTCCTGCACATGGCCTTAGTTCCCGGCCCTGATAAGAAACAGAGCGCCGCTTGCTCTAAAAGCATGGCACTGCGCAAATCGCTGTCTTCTGACGTCATTCGGATCAGTTGTTTCGCAGCTTCACCGTGGAAACTTGAGCTTTTGAGACATAGAACTGAGAGCAGTGTAGCTCTCACAGCATATTGTACCATTCTGAAAAAGATTAATGTAATGTGAATGATACCGAAACCGTTTTCTGTGTAGGTACCCCCTAAGGTTAAAAACTTACCTGCAAGTATTTAAATAAGTAACAATGCTCTCTTCCATGTACCCGTTGGTCTTCCTGTTTCCCTCGCCGGCCATGAAGGCGCTGATGGCAGCCATCTCCAGAGCGCCCGCGTAGCACAGCCACGCGCTGTCTGCGTAGAACTCGCGCTTGGCCGTGTGGTACACGTCGAAGGCGCGCTGCCACTGACCACACATAAACCACAGGTCGCCTAGGCGACGAAGCTGTAGCTCGGGACACTCGTTGGAATAGCTAGATTAAACGTACATGCAAATCCAAATATAAATATTTAAGTATGTGTACATACTTATAGTACTTATAGAAGGGATAGTTACTCACATTACAGCATTATTAGCAGTCGCATTTCCTCCTTTTCCTGTACCAAACCATCTTTTCGTGGCCGACAATAACGATCGGCTTACGCCTTTTCTATTGGCAACCTGAATATTGAAGAAAATGAAACCAGCAGTTTCACAATTGAACTAATCATAAAAATGCTTGACCTTGCAAGCAGATTTATTTCTGTTATATTACTATACTAGATTTTACCCGTGCGGCTTTCTCTGTACTATGTAATTATACATGTAAACCTTCCTCTTTAATCACTCTAACTATTTAAAAAAAACGCAACAAAATCCGTTGCGTAGTTTTAAAGATTTATCATTTAAGCAAACATAGGGACAATGAAAGCGATTATGTTTTATATTATTTAAAAACAAATACAAAAATCCCATTGACTATCTATAGTAATAATAATTTAGAATTGAAACTTACAACTTCAGACAATTGAGATATCTGTTTCTCCAAATAAGGCAACAGGGCTTTGGATGCATAATCCTGAATAAATTTCTTGATGGCTGCTACATCAGTAGTATTTAATCCCACTCCATGGACTTCCGTAGAATAATCTAGAATCTTGCTTCCCACATTGACACTCTCTACACTTCCAGAGAATGAATGTGTCTAAAATATACATATTATTTTGTTAGAATTACTAATTGTAGTTAATTTAATATTGACTATTTTTAATGCAATGTTATATACCTGTAAACTGTTAGCATTATCATACACATCATTCTCTTGTGGTGTCAATGGATGTTGCCCTTCAGGATTGTTTGTTGAAGTCACCACTGCAGTGTCATCTCCACCTTAATTTAACAAATATATCATACTAGCTTTTGCCTGCGGCTTCGCACGCAATAAATTTCCTTGTTTATGTTATTATACATATTAACCTTCCTCTTGAATCACTCTATCCATTAAAAAAGAAACCATCAAATACTGTTGTGTAATTTTAAAGATCTAAGCATACAGACACACAGACGGTGTAAAGGGACTTTGTTTTATACTATGTAGTGATTATTGTAATATACTGTAAGCATACCTTGAACAGGGAATGCAGATGGTTGTTCTAAAGGAGACATCTGCATATTAGATTGAGAAAGACTATTATTGTCACTCTGAAACAATAAGGATTATGTCGGAAAAATTGCCTTTTATAGTTAGAGCTGCAAAATCAAAACTTACATTAGACTCAGATGTTCTTTTAATAAAAGGAGCCCAATAGTCAGTGGGCAGGCTTGAATCTACAGTTGTTTTTGAATTAATTGATAACATAAAGCAATTACTTGCACCAAAGCTTTGCTTCATAGCTTCAAAAGCTGCATCTGCCCTGTAATAAATTAAAATTAAACATATTTTTACTTCTGCATTCTAAAATATTATGTAGTAAAATTATGTTACAATACATACTTGTCCATACCAACAGTTGAAACATCATGTAATAGTAGATATGTCTTTAAAATGCTGCTGTTAAACCATTTAGGTAATTTCGGGGGACTGACATTTTGTAATTGGGCATATTGTTGATTTAATGTGTTAAATGTCTCCATGACATTTTCATCAAGTGTGGTAGCCACAATAATGCAAGATATAAAATGTTTAGTGTACTCATGGTCGGATGGAAATTGCACTTCAAGATAAGTTTCCCTCCAGGCATCAAACCATGGAGTAGATTGTGGAACATCAAGTTTCCTGCCATCTGTGAAGTAGAAAATTGAATAATTATAATAAATATGATTAATAACTAAATGTAAATGCAAACACTTCATACTACCTAAGTCTAGTACAGAAGTCTTTTCATTATAATTATACAGCACAGCATTGTTCAACTGCTTTCGAGCTTCAGTAGGAGGCAAGGGTTTCCAGTTTACATCTCTTATTACTATCTTCCAGTTCCTGACGATGCATACAGTGCCACCAGGTTCACGGAACTGACCTATTGACATAACTATAGTAAGTATCAAAAAACTTCATAATTTTATACTTGAAGTCTACAAATCTTTTACTTACCTTCCCAGTCCATAGTCGTAAATGGTTCCAATAATTCGGTAAAAGACAAATTATTCTTCGACACAACATTTTCAACTTTAGGGCTGCAAAGTACTGCAACGATGGGAGAAAAGGAACTCTGAATGAATTCTTGTGCTGTTTTACCTGTTCTAGCCATTTTCACTTGATTCAATTTATTGATTAGGTTTGCATATTAACTTGTTGGTTGAAACTGCTATTTTATTTGGAGCAATTTCTCTAAAAATTCAATTTTATGTATTATTGATGATGAGAAAGGGATACGAACGATAACAAATAAAAACACAATCTGTCAAGTCAAATGTCACGTCAACATGTCATAATGTTTTTTTTATATATTATCTGGAAAAGACAGGGTAATATTTCATACAGCCTAGACTCTATTAGAACACAAAAGCCGACTTAATCCTAAAGATTTTAAATAAATAATAATAAACAAAATTTTGCCAGTAGGTCCTGTGCTGGCCACAAAAGATTTCACTCGACTCGATGTCTCTCTATTCCGAGATGACCTTTTATTATAATTTCAACTACTAAGTAGCTGATTTAGTTTTTATAACACACATATTACAACCGGTTAAGCGTTTTTGTCGTGCTACATATCCATAATTCTTCCAATTAAGTAAACCAATGAACCGTTGATGATTAAATTTGGTTCAGAGATTGACTACACCTTGGGAAAAGGACATTGCCGCATGCGACACCTTTTATCGCGAAAAAAGGACTTGCGACCTTTACAAAACAAATTTCATTTTTGTACTATGGTCGACTTTTAAAATCAAGGTAAGTAGAGTAGGTAGTAAAAAAGGTAGACAGAAAAGAATTTATTTTTAATATTTATATTTTATGAAAAATCCATTTTACATAATTATTTACGTCTAACCAACCAATAGAAACAAATTTCCAAAATATAAGAATATTCGTAAATGCAATACTTACGTTACATAAAGTAATTATAATCTAAATACTAAACTACAAAGAACAGACCGATCAGCCTTGATAGCTTTTTGAAACAAAATAGGATTTATACATTGAGTTCCTGTATACAACTAGAATCAAACGTTACGAAACCTTCCGCAAAAATAGTTGATTTGTTACAAATATATTTAAGGTTACATCGCGTGTGAAAATGTCGACTCTGTTTTCGACGCGGGTTCAAGTTTCGCCACTAACAACTTGATGCGCGGTGGTAATGGTAATCATCTAGATGTTTATATGAACTCAGTTAGTAGATACAGAATATTTGTAAGTTGATTGAAGCAAACACGTGACAATAATACTTAAACGTAGGTATTTATAAAAAGAAAAGGAACGTAGTTAACCGATTTATTTATTGAAGTGTCAATAGCGCGTTTAGAACCAACAGACTTTTAACTAAACGCATTGATATTAAAAGAGGCAGCGTTTGCTATAAGACCGAATCTTCGTGTTATGAAAAATATGTTTAAAAAAGTCGTTTCAGTAACTCTTTTGTAATAATTGCCATAAAATATCAATTTTTTTAAACTCATTGACCAAATCTTTTAAATAAAATTAATAGAATATTACTAATTAAAATAATTAATACATTGTTTTAGCTAATATATAAAAAATAGCAAAACATAATTAAATATTAAGTACAATATACTTCATATTCTCTCGGACATTTTAATATTCAAGACATCCGAAAAATAAAATGTAAACTTAAGCACCCTTCGGATCACCATTTCCTAAAAAAAATGGGTACACATACAAAGCAATCAAAATCAAAAAGATATCTAGTGTAAGATTAACTAACTCAACTAAAATAGAAATAATAAGATTTTTATTCATCAGTAGGCTTGTGTTCATACATTTCTCGCAATCGCTTTTAGTTTGACTAACATTTTTATCTGGAATTTTGTGTATTGCTTAGTGTCTAATTCCAAGTGAGGATAAAAATGAAGACGTGTGTAGATTGACAAAACTTCTCCATTTCGGACATTAAGCTGCTTTCTCTTCCAATTTAGAATACACATTACCTTTGTAATCTTAAGAATGATCTACCTAATTTAGTTTAGCGAACACAAATATAGTTAACTGTTATATCCAAATTAAAAGTGATTGCGATATTACGTTTACGCGGTGAACTCACAAGTTCAAATACTCTTTTGTATGCTAAATTTTGCACTTGCGGAATGTTACTATATCATTGATATTCTTCTATAATAGTCTAATCTCGTCAACACGTGGTATACATAATTATAAGACGTGCGTAAAACAACACAAGTATGATTATGTACAATTACCACACAGAAGTATATTTCATTCATAAAACTTGCATTTACAGCTTTAAGTTTTTGGTGAGAAATCATAGCTGTACAGTCGATATTCCCGCATTTACTAAGGAAGAACCAAAATTAAACTTATCATTACATTAAACTATAGAAAATACCAACTGTACTCTGTGTGTACTTATATTATAATTTATTCACTGAGCCGAGTTACGTTACGCTTTGTGCTATTAATACGATGGTACTGAAAATTTCTCGATCCAGTGAATAATATTTATCATAATTGCATTAATATTATAGCCTAATTTATCCTTATCGTAGCTTATATCTAATGTGGGAGATACGCATCGTAGCATACAAAATCGTTTGTGTTCTATCAATAACATCAAAATGTCACGGTATCTCTTTTTCAGGGTAACATTATCCAAAGCTGGATAGACATAAAATGGACTTCTTACTGTTATAAAAATAAATCTCTTAATACTGCTGAAACACAAGCAGTCGACAATCGTTTTACTCAAATAGCGAGGGACGTCTGTCAAGCGCCTGCGCTTAAATTTATAGTAAAATAATGAATGAGATTCAAGTTACAAACTAATCGTGTCATAAACATTAAAAGTTGCCAAAATTTTGGACAGAAGGGTCAACAAAACATCGCTTAAAATGTATATTCAATTACACACTACATTTGAGTAGGAAATCCAGTTAAAAAACAAGAGAATCGCGTCTGTACACAGTTTTACAACGAGCTTTACAAATGTGGCTGAATGACGTTTTTACAAGGCGTTCGTTGTTTATGGACATTTTTACAGGTGCGTGTCGTATTGTTGGACAGTGGTGTTCAGTTTGCAGTGGATGCTATTCGAAGCTGGAGTTGAACATGTTGATGTTGAGGTCCTCGAAGGTGGCGGGCGTGGCCTGGTCGCCCAGGATCTGCAGCATGTCCGACAGCTCGTGCGGCGGCGCGTGCGCAGCCTCGCCCGCCGCGCCGCCGCCCCACGACCACATGCCTGCGGGCGGGGAGGTACACTTAGAGCGAGGAAGGAAACAACACAGTGGACTCTATGGGGCCAGAAGAATCAATACGTATGGTAGGTTCTGCTCTTATAACATTTTCTTACACATAGCTATTAAGCTATGATCTGTTAACATAAAATATTTTATCAATCGTTTTCAAAGTAGCACCACATTATGATTCTTAAATAAATTTTATAGTGTACTAGTGGCCGCCCGCGACTCTGTTCGCGTGGAAGTCGGTTTCCCGCGGGAATGATAATTTTTCCCGCGGTAAAAAGTACCCTATATGTTATTCTGATGTATAACCTATATTACTGTAAAGTTTCATCAAAATCCATCAAGTAGTTCTTACGTGAAAGAGTAACAAACATCAATACGTCCATACTCACAAACTTTCACGTTTATAATATTAGTAGGATTCATTAGAGTTGCGCCAATTTCATCATTTCAGATTTCTCTAAATAGATGTTTTTGTTTCTGCCAGTAGTCACCCACGATCGGGTCACCCTTTGAAGTGGTCGATTGTCACCGCATATGTATACATATCGCACCTCCGGTGCGACACTGTCACTTATGCAAAAATGCAACTTTTCAGGAGAAGCATTTAAAATTTTGACATCGTAAAAAATATATATATTTAAAAATTAAGATAAGGTAAATAGCTTATACAAAAACGACGACGAGCTACGTACCGTGCGGCGGCGGCGGCGGCGGCGGGTGGTAGTGCGCGGGCAGGTAGGCGGGCGGCGCGGGCGGGGAGCGCGCGGGGGAGCCCTCCGCGCCGCCGCTGTTGTACGCGTAGCTCTCGCCCGCCGCGCCGCTCTGCAAACAAAGGAGTAGCTGTAACTAGGCATGTTTAGACGTTCCAATTTCAATTATGCACATTAGGTGCTTGGATTGTCTGCTGTCTTAAGTTTTAAGGCTATTTTGAATTTCGAACATATTTACATTATTCGTCGAACGTCTATGATATGAGAAAGTGTCTATGCTGATGATAGTGTATCTGTGAGTATGTTTCCCCTAGAGTTTACAGCTTATTTGATGAACATCTTTAATATGAGAAAGTGCCTATGCTGATGATAGCATGTCTGTGTGTATGTTATCCCCTACCGCTTATTCGTGTACATGTTTGATATAAATGTCTATGCTGTTGACAGCGTGTCTGTGTGTGTTTCCCCTAGAGTTTACAGCTTATTCGATGAACATCTTTGGTATGAGTAAGTGTATATGCTGATCACAGCGTGTATGTGTGTTTCCCCAACAGTTTACAGCTTATTCGATGTACATGTTTGATATAAGTGTCTATGCTGATGACAGCGTGTCTGTGTGTATGTTTTCCCCTACCGCTTATTCGCTGTTCATCTTTGATATAAGTGTGTATGCTGATGACAGTGTGTATGTGTATGTTTCCCCTAGAGTTTACAGCTTATTCGATGTACATGTTTGATATAAGTGTCTATGTTGATGATAGCGTGTCTGTGTGTGTGTTTTCCCTAGAGTTTACAGCTTATTCGATGTACATCTATGATATGAGAAAGTGTCTATGCTGATGACAGTGTGTATGTGTGTGTTTCCCCTACCGCTTATTCTATGAAGATCTTTGTTATGAGTAAGTGTCTATGCTGATGATAGCGTGTGTGTTTTCCCCTAGCGTTTACATCTTATTCGATGTACATTTTAGATATTCGTGTCTATGCTGATGACAGCGTGTCTGTGTATATGTTATCCTCTACCGCTTATTCGATGTACATGTTAGTTATAAGTGTCTATGCTGATGACAGCGTGTCTGTGTATATGTTATCCCCTAAGTGACTATGCTGATGACAGCGTGTTGCCCCTACCGCTTATTCGATGAAGTACTTTGATATGAGTAAGTGTGTATGCTGAAGACTGCGTGTCTGTGTGTTTCCCTAGTCTCTTGTCTACTCACAGTACGCAGCGTGGTCCAAGTGCTCTGCTCGGCGCGGTGCGGCGAGTACTCGCTGGCGTAGTGCGCGCTGTACGCGTGCGCCGCGCCCGCCACCGCCTCGGGCGAGCGCGCCGACACAGAGGCGTTGTTCGCTGTGCACAATACTGATGATTAGTCACGCGATTGTGTAGGGAACTGCTAGAGTAAGCCCAACTTATACCGAAACTAGATAAATAAGCACTTTGGCCACATGCTATGTTTTGCCATATGTTAAAATATTTCGGTATTTGGTAACACAATAGCATATAGGCCCCGATTCTCAAAACACTTTCTAAAACTAAATTTAAAATATCGGTGTCACTTTCTCATGCTTCGTATTAGAAAAAGACAGGTACATTGGTCTCACTAAATTTAGTCCACATTATTGTAAAATTGAACGAAATGCGCTGAGGACTAGCCTAAAATTGCCTTCGCCGTGTCATATTGCCCGTACATTTTAGTTTGACAGGACTAAAATGATTACCTGTCTCTGTCTTATACTATTGAACAGTAAGTGACAGCGATAGTTTTAGTTTAGTTTAGAGAGTGTAGTCAGAATCGGGGCCATAATCGTACTTAAAACCATAAAGTTTCTGAAAATACCTATAATTTTTTTTATTCAATCCTCCATCACTTATATTATTTCATATAACTGACCGGTGTTAGCGTGGTGGTGGTGTATGGTGGGCTGCGCGGGCGCGGGGTACAGCTCTCGTTGCCGCACGTGGTAGTCGTACGAGTCGTCGGATCGACTGTAGTATGTATGTACTGCCCCCGTCATGCTGTAGTTATAACTCACCGGTGTTGGCGTGGTGGTGGTGTTTGGTGGGCTGCGCGGGCGCGGGGTACAGCTCTCGTTGCCGCACGTGGTAGTCGTACGAGTCGTCGGATCGACTGTAGTATGTATGTACTGCCCCCGTCATGCTGTAGTTATAACTCACCGGTGTTGGCGTGGTGGTGGTGTATGGTGGGCTGCGCGGGCGCGGGGTACAGCTCTCGTTGCCGCACGTGGTAGTCGTACGAGTCGTCGGATCGACTGTAGTATGTATGTACTGCCCCCGTCATGCTGTAGTTATAACTCACCGGTGTTGGCGTGGTGGTGGTGTATGGTGGGCTGCGCGGGCGCGGGGTACAGCTCTCGTTGCCGCACGTGGTAGTCGTACGAGTCGTCGGATCGACTGTAGTATGTATGTACTGCCCCCGTCATGCTGTAGTTATAACTCACCGGTGTTGGCGTGGTGGTGGTGTATGGTGGGCTGCGCGGGCGCGGGGTACAGCTCTCGTTGCCGCACGTGGTAGTCGTACGAGTCGTCGGATCGACTGTAGTATGTATGTACTGCCCCCGTCATGCTGTAGTTATAACTCACCGGTGTTGGCGTGGTGGTGGTGTATGGTGGGCTGCGCGGGCGCGGGGTACAGCTCTCGTTGCCGCACGTGGTAGTCGTACGAGTCGTCGGATCGACTGTAGTATGTATGTACTGCCCCCGTCATGCTGTAGTTATAACTCACCGGTGTTGGCGTGGTGGTGGTGTATGGTGGGCTGCGCGGGCGCGGGGTACAGCTCTCGTTGCCGCACGTGGTAGTCGTACGAGTCGTCGGATCGACTGTAGTATGTATGTACTGCCCCCGTCATGCTGTAGTTATAACTCACCGGTGTTGGCGTGGTGGTGGTGTATGGTGGGCTGCGCGGGCGCGGGGTACAGCTCTCGTTGCCGCACGTGGTAGTCGTACGAGTCGTCGGATCGACTGTAGTATGTATGTACTGCCCCCGTCATGCTGTAGTTATAACTCACCGGTGTTGGCGTGGTGGTGGTGTATGGTGGGCTGCGCGGGCGCGGGGTACAGCTCTCGTTGCCGCACGTGGTAGTCGTACGAGTCGTCGGATCGACTGTAGTATGTATGTACTGCCCCCGTCATGCTGTAGTTATAACTCACCGGTGTTGGCGTGGTGGTGGTGTATGGTGGGCTGCGCGGGCGCGGGGTACAGCTCTCGTTGCCGCACGTGGTAGTCGTACGAGTCGTCGGATCGACTGTAGTATGTATGTACTGCCCCCGTCATGCTGTAGTTATAACTCACCGGTGTTGGCGTGGTGGTGGTGTATGGTGGGCTGCGCGGGCGCGGGGTACAGCTCTCGTTGCCGCACGTGGTAGTCGTACGAGTCGTCGGATCGACTGTAGTATGTATGTACTGCCCCCGTCATGCTGTAGTTATAACTCACCGGTGTTGGCGTGGTGGTGGTGTATGGTGGGCTGCGCGGGCGCGGGGTACAGCTCTCGTTGCCGCACGTGGTAGTCGTACGAGTCGTCGGATCGACTGTAGTATGTATGTACTGCCCCCGTCATGCTGTAGTTATAACTCACCGGTGTTGGCGTGGTGGTGGTGTATGGTGGGCTGCGCGGGCGCGGGGTACAGCTCTCGTTGCCGCACGTGGTAGTCGTACGAGTCGTCGGATCGACTGTAGTATGTATGTACTGCCCCCGTCATGCTGTAGTTATAACTCACCGGTGTTGGCGTGGTGGTGGTGTATGGTGGGCTGCGCGGGCGCGGGGTACAGCTCTCGTTGCCGCACGTGGTAGTCGTACGAGTCGTCGGATCGACTGTAGTATGTATGTACTGCCCCCGTCATGCTGTAGTTATAACTCACCGGTGTTGGCGTGGTGGTGGTGTATGGTGGGCTGCGCGGGCGCGGGGTACAGCTCTCGTTGCCGCACGTGGTAGTCGTACGAGTCGTCGGATCGACTGTAGTATGTATGTACTGCCCCCGTCATGCTGTAGTTATAACTCACCGGTGTTGGCGTGGTGGTGGTGTATGGTGGGCTGCGCGGGCGCGGGGTACAGCTCTCGTTGCCGCACGTGGTAGTCGTACGAGTCGTCGGATCGACTGTAGTATGTATGTACTGCCCCCGTCATGCTGTAGTTATAACTCACCGGTGTTGGCGTGGTGGTGGTGTATGGTGGGCTGCGCGGGCGCGGGGTACAGCTCTCGTTGCCGCACGTGGTAGTCGTACGAGTCGTCGGATCGACTGTAGTATGTATGTACTGCCCCCGTCATGCTGTAGTTATAACTCACCGGTGTTGGCGTGGTGGTGGTGTATGGTGGGCTGCGCGGGCGCGGGGTACAGCTCTCGTTGCCGCACGTGGTAGTCGTACGAGTCGTCGGATCGACTGTAGTATGTATGTACTGCCCCCGTCATGCTGTAGTTATAACTCACCGGTGTTGGCGTGGTGGTGGTGTATGGTGGGCTGCGCGGGCGCGGGGTACAGCTCTCGTTGCCGCACGTGGTAGTCGTACGAGTCGTCGGATCGACTGTAGTATGTATGTACTGCCCCCGTCATGCTGTAGTTATAACTCACCGGTGTTGGCGTGGTGGTGGTGTATGGTGGGCTGCGCGGGCGCGGGGTACAGCTCTCGTTGCCGCACGTGGTAGTCGTACGAGTCGTCGGATCGACTGTAGTATGTATGTACTGCCCCCGTCATGCTGTAGTTATAACTCACCGGTGTTGGCGTGGTGGTGGTGTATGGTGGGCTGCGCGGGCGCGGGGTACAGCTCTCGTTGCCGCACGTGGTAGTCGTACGAGTCGTCCGCCGCCGGCTCCGCGCCCACGCCCGTCGCGCCCAGGGAGCGACTGTGGAATCATCATCATCATCATTATCCTTACATAGTGTAAATCCAAGTCGCTAATTGTATCTGTTTGTATGTTTGGCTGCTAACTCCTCCTAAACAACGTAACGGATCTAAACGCGGTTTTCACCAGTTTAAGGTTTTTTTCATTTAAATTTGTAAATTAAGAACAATCAGAAAAAGGTTTTTAAAAGTAGCCAAAATTTAATGTTTCGTGAGCAAGTCGGCTAAAATAACACCATTGCATAGCGTGGGCAGGTCACTAGTATCTTTATAAATGTGTGTCAAGGTAGGTAAAGGAAGATATGTTACAGAAAGCCTTATAACATGAAGAAGTAGGAAGAGTTAATTGTAGAAAAGTGTGATAATGGAGAAGGTATACACATAAGAAAAGGTTATAATATGAAGGTATTGGGTAACAAGGTAGTACCTTTTTGATCAGAGTAGGTAGAGACGGATTTTTTTTTTCACACGAATGTAAAAAGAAATAATAACATGCTTTTAGACAGCACTATGATAAAGAAAGTGTTAGCAAACTAGAAAGATAAGTCTAGCAAGATAGTGTCAAATTCAAAATTGTTACACAATTAAAACGTTATGGAAGCATTGTGAGAAAAGTGTAGATGATGAAATACTTACTTAGCCAGTGTGTTAGTACAGACAATGTATTCAACATCGTCGTTGTAAGGGTTTAGGAAGGCGAATGCGGACGTCCGCAACCAGATCCACTCGCGATTTTTCGTACGAAACCGGTACATCAGCGAGATTATCTGACCCTTTAACTTTAATACTGGAACAAACAAAAGTGTTTACATTGGTACACAAATTAATAATATGATACAAAACAACATAGGTAGACGAGGATGAATCCTTTTTCAGGTTTAGTAGTTAAGTTATTAAGTTACTATTACATACCTGCTAAGATTGCATGAGTGATTTTTTTTTTCCTAATAATATGGTAAGTTAAGACTCATTGATAGGACCTCACCATGTGGCATTATTCCCTTAGTCATTAAAATGTGACTTTATAAACTGCAATCACTTCAGACCACGATACCAGTCATCAAATCTCAATGTTCTCTACCCCAACACCATACAAACCTTGGTCGAAGTTATCCCTCATATGCTGTTGGTCCTCCGGGTGGTAGAAGTCGTAGCAGGACTTCCCCAGCAGGTCAGCCGGCGCGTACCCCACGACTTGAGCCGCCCTTTGATCAGCGAACGTGAACCTTCCGTCTACAGAGTGGCGGGACACGAACTCCATGCCGCCGCCGCATATTGATGTCTCGGAGGCATTGGGGGTTGACGTCACCTGATTGAGTTGGTAGGCTTTGAATTGGAGGTTTTTGAGATGTGTTAGGAAGAATTTTATGATTAAGAATAAGAATAATTTGGTTCGTTGATACTTATGACTTAGACATAATGTTAAAATAGAAATTACCAAATATTGCAGAAGTACCTAACATTAGAAATAAACATTATTTTATCCTTGTCAGATTTTAAACAACAGTTTGTAGCTAAAGTGGATTATACTCTGATTGTTTGGACTTCGAATATTTTAGTTAATTAACGGTTTGGTCAAAATATGTGTTTAGTTTTCAAATTAGATAGCTTTAACCTAATGTTTTACATATTTCTTTTTAAAAAATAAAATATAATGACCTGTAATCTTCCAATAGCAACAAGGCAGCAATGCGACGCATGCAGCTCATCCTCCACTGGCCGGTCCATCTGCATCCCTGGAAAAAGGTCTGATGTCCCACAACACTAAGATTGTGATCAACATTACCCCCGCCCCGGTGCATTTACTTACAATGCAATTATAACACGCAATTTACTTGAAATAAGATAACAAAAGAGTTAAGAAATGCTCATTAGCTGTAATCAGAATTTCACTCTTGCAGAAACGATAGTGTTTTATTGAATTATAGAATAAGCTATGACTTAAAAATATGTACAATTTTGATTATGATTTTGAAACTTTGAGCTTTGAATTAAAATCAGTAATCTAGATCTCAAGCCCATGATACAAACCTGTTGGCGGCCAGTTCTTGATATACCCCGTGCAATGCACGACGGCGTAGTTATGTCCGTCGTGCGAAGGGCCGAGAGAGTTGCGCGCGCGCAGGCGGCCCAGCGGGGCCTCGCCGCCGCCGCCGCCCACGCGCATGCGGCAGATGAACCCGCGCCGGGACCCCATCACTTGCCGCATTGACGCTGTTAGAAGCACGTTAGGTAAACGACGCAAGTTACAGAAATAAAGTTTAAATGAGCTTTCCTGTTTTTTATAAGCTGTTTATGCTATTAAATTAAGTTAAAATATGAATTCAATAGTTTGTGGATGTATGAACACGTGTTTAGGTAATAAGTAGTATGTTTTGACTTTCGTTATGTTAAGTTTTGCGAACTAGTTAAAATAATAATATTAATCATGGCGGGCTAGTATTTACTATCTTAAGTTATAAACAATGTTGGATTGTAATTGTTAAGTATAAGGTTCGCGCGTAAACTTCAGATTGTAAGCACAATTAAAACAAAAATCAATTTTATCGATCGAATGTTTTTCTGGGCCTTATCATTATATCTGGGTTTAACCAATATCTAAGCATGCATTTCTGTTTTATATTTGTAGAATTATTTAACTATGTTTGCTAAGCGACATTAAAACCTTTATTTAATTATTACATGTATTAAACTTACATTGATGACCCTCTTTCTTGACAGTTCCAGTTTTGAGATCTAGTATTCGACCAGTGTTCTGAGGATCCTGGGTACTGAGCTGCTCTCGTACCTTCTCCACATCATCGGGGTGAACTTGATCGAACAAACACGAGGAATACCACTCGCCCTACAAAAAAATCTAACTGTTTTAAACAGAACTTTTTTTTTGCAATATCTGCCTTAAGGAATACATACCTGGGAATAATTGAGGACGGGTGCTATACTGTCGCTAACATAAATAATGCGGCCCGTATCGCAGCTTACTACAAATAAGAAGCCATCAGCGGCCTCAAGAATGAGGTGCTTCAACTCTTGGTCAGTCAGGAATGAAGGCTTATACGTGCCATCAGCTGAGGTATTACCTGTACCTAAAACATTTTAACAATATATTTGCCAGTTTGTTTAAATGAAGTGACATTAAGGTTTTTTAAGAATGTAGAAGAGGCGTATGTACCTCTCAAAGCTTTCATATGGGCAACTGCCATACGCAGTATGGTCAGTTTGTCGGGTTTGCGCGCGAGTGCAGAGCATGTTGGAACCATATCAGACAGTTCCGTGATATAAGCCGTCATCTTGTTGCGTCGGCGACGCTCGATCTCGCAGTGGTTCTCTCGGCTAAAAAAACAATGGGTACACATAATGGTACTGAAAAATTTGTTTATAGTTTTTGATTAACAACCGAAAGATTTATACATTTCGTCATGCCTTTACAACTAATCTTATGATCAAATTGTAACAAACAAATCCTACTAATATTATAAACGTGAAAGTTTGGGAGTATGTATGTTTAATAACGGTAAAAAAATACGTTAGTATCACGTTAAGCGAGATCACAGTTTAGAAAAAGTTTTATAACTAATTGAAAAAAATTAACGTGAGCTATTTCACGCATCAAGTTTAACCCACTATAAGATAAAAGGTCACTAAGATTCATTTTGTAACTATGTGTAATCATCTCACGTTTTGCGCCGGAATTTAAAAAAAACGAAGAAGAAATCTACCTAGCTGATTAAGATCAGTTCTGAAGTGTGTGCCATGAATATTAATTTTTCTTTTTAGTAGCCAAATTTTGTTTCATGACTCTAGTAGATTTCTAACATTTTGATTTACTTTACAACTCAGAAAAATACATTGTAGGTTATCAGTAGCTACTAAAGCTGTAAGACGTAGGTTAGCGAAATTGTTATTAGAAGTACCTAATAACCGATAACATTAAGATAATTTACGCGATCGAAAGGTGCAACTTGTTCGTGATAAGCCACGTTTTCAATCACTGCGCAAAAACAATATAGTTGCCGATGGCTGCGTGGCTGTGCCGTGGCCATGACATAGCGAGCGAAATTCACAAACCTCTCAATAAAAGATCCATTGTGTACAACGTTTATTAATTCTTTGTATCAATTCACCATTTCGAAATGAGAAAGAAGTAACTGATTTTATCAACAATACAAAAGTTTAAAATAATATTTTCTTTCAGATAGGCCTTGATTCGTTTTTTTTTTTCAAAGAGTGATTTGTGTTTAAAATATTGTTTTTTCGGGCCTTTTTGGATTGAATTCTGTTAAATAAGTCAGCTAGAATAAGGAGAAAAGGCAACCTTCACTAGTTTTACAAAGACCATTATTTTAGGCCTAAGTAATATATTTTACTGAGATTTTTATGGATTGTCCATTACTTTATTATTCATGTATTAATTATATATTTAAGTTTTTTTTTCGTTGAAATACTTAAAAACTATGTGCGACTTATAGTAATCCTACTAATATTATTAATGTGAAATTGTGAGTATGTGAGGATGTATGGATGTTTGTTACTCTTTCAAGTAAAACTACTGTACGGATTTTAATGAAACTAGCAGCAATATAGGTTATACATCCGAATAACACATAGGGTACTTTTACCGCGGGAAAACTCCTCATTTCCACGGGAAACCGACTTCCACGCGAACGGAGGCGCGGGCGGCCACTAGTAACTAGATAATTGTATAATATGAACTAAGTTTTATTTAAATGTGTAACGTTTTTTTATTAATTAATTATAGGAATATTCTCTTAATCAAATTAAAAATATTGACAATTCTTTCTCATACTTAGTGTAACAAAAAATTGGTCTCTCTAACTATAGTCCGCTTCACTGTAAAATTGGACTAAATGCCCCGAGGTTTAGACTTAACTTGCTTGCGCCTGTGTCATAGTGCATAGTGAGTCAAATGACTTTCATAAGTAAAATTAAAGACTGAAAGGTGTGTTTCATAATCAAAATCAATTTTAGAGCAAACATGGCACATAAAAATAAACAACTTATCTTTTTTAATATCAGTCTGTTTGTCACAGCACTTAACTCTATCTTAATTAATATCAGCACCATTGATTAACTTACCTGGCGAACCTCTCTTTGTCTTGAATATTCTCATCCTCCATCCTTGTGTATTTGCCACCACTTGTGTCGTCCTCATCGGACCTGTGATTTTTTTAAGTAGAAACAAGCCATGTGAATGTAACTAAATCACAAATATTTTGTAGGAACACTGGCCTGTAACACATCTAAATAAGCATATCAAGTGCAGTCTGCTATACCTTTTAAAACAGCACCTTTGGTATTCAGTGTTCATTCATAATCATACAAGAAAAGTAATAAAGTGTGATTCTTTCATAAAAAGTTTGACTTCATATCATTTTAAACATTTTCTAATAAAACTACCAAGTGTAGTTTTACTAAGCTATGACAGTAGAAAGATTTAATGCTTACTTACCCAACACTGCCAGCACGGCGTTTTTGCAAGTCCTTTGCTGGGTCAACCCCTATAAAAGTATGACTTATTATTATAAATTAACTGACCATATTTTTCAATAAATTTAACACAGAACTTCCAGTCAAATATTTTAATAAATAATAAAAACATATTTGTGAAACAATTAAAGACAGTATTTATCAGGGGTATATGTACAACATATTTATCAGGACATTAATGTTAGTTTACACATATTGGCAATAAAGGTCAAATGAACATCTAATAGATGTTTATTACAACATTACCTAGCTAAAGTAACGCATACCCAGAATGGTACATTTGAAATGGAAAGTAAGCAAATTTGTTCTCCCTTAGTTTGCAGTTCTGTGAGCTAAATAAGATGTTTACAACAAAGATGGTATGTTTAAAATGTTATGCAAAAGAATACGTATTTAGGTTTCGTGTTAAGTGAAACAGTCTCCTAACTCAGTCTGCATAAAATTCCACGAATAGGACCCATAGCGTCGTTGTTCTAAAAACAATCGGGACTTGCAATCAAATTTGTATTTATTGAATTTTAAACTACAAATTTGTACAAGTTTATGAAAGCTTAGGGAAGAAATTATATTACATTTACTTCTAAACAAAAACTAGCTTTTGTAGTGAAAAATAGAGTAACAGGTACAAAGGTAAAGCAGAAAATATTTACAAACCGGGGATAGTGGGAGCCACGGCAGACATCGGTCAATAAACTCATTAGTCCACAATATTCCAACACTTAAATATTTATAAAATAAAACACAAAAACTGAAAACTCATTAGAGGAAAGCACCAGCGACACGACGTATGTTTATCGTAAAACCTTCAACACAACAAGCGCCATGTTTAATAGGGATTGATTCACATAACTTGGAGAATCGAGTTAAATCAAGTTCCACTCCACCTGGGTTAACTCAAACATATTACACTCATGCGAACTTAGTTCAAATTCCAAAGGGCTATTAAAGTGAAATATCTAATTCAAATAAACGTTAGCATGTTTATAATATGAAGCCATAATTAATAACTCGATTCACGAATAACTCGAAGTTGGCACTTCTCTAAATTGCTTACGTATTAAAATTGCCATATAAAAAATCTTGAATTAATCAAGATTTCGAATAACTACCGCCTACTTTGAGTATTTATCTAAAATCCAACAAACTTACCTATATATATTTTAATTAATAATAAATAAAAAATTGTAGATGAAACTAAAAAATACGAAACTTTTATCGCATTTTTCTTGTCTTCAAACATAACTTTATTTAATGCAAACTTTTTTCTGAAAGTATAGTGTATAGTAATTTATCCACTAATTACTATCAATTTAACTGTACTATTTGTACTAATTGATTAATATTAGTAGGTATATATGTCATTGTCGTAAAAAAAGTGACTCGTCTGACTGATTTATTGGCAGAGGAGCTGCCCGAGATGTTGTCGACCTAACTTATGGCGACGCTAAGCACTTCATCACATCGATCGGGCCAAAAGGAGAGCGAGAAAGAAGAGATCTGGTGATGTCAGCCCTCCCTGACGAAGTCCGCGCTTAAGACAAAGGGAATCTAATCAATTCCTAAGTATATTTATATGGTGTCAGTCATGTCACCCATTGCTTGTAATTTATTCAGGCAGTAGCAATATTCAAGTACCTATTCGTTTTTAAAGACAGTAAGGTTTATTGGTATGATGTACCTTAGCTTTGTTGTTAGGCATCCTTGGTATCCTTAAGTACTTCCCAAAATATAATAAGTGTGAAAATGTGTATTTTTGAATAGAAATATTTCGTCTAACTAATTAGAATAGGATAGTTAGTTACCGTAGAATAAGTGTTATTTCAATGGAAAATAACACAGAATATGTGTCCACGCCGAGGACTTGCCAGCTAGTAGGCTAAAAATACCGACTTTTAAATAGGTAGGTAACTAACGAACGAAGTAGAAGATTTTCTTTAATTAAAGAACATAACTTCGAAACGTATTGTTATTTTAAATAAAACAGATTGTTGTAGTATTAAGTAATAAGTCACTACTTCCAATAAAATAAATCAGATAACTTTTATGAAAACCTGTATGATAAACTGACACTGGTTGAATGGTATTTCTTCGTTTTCTCGAATGTAACGTGACATTTATGCAGCTAGTAGATTTGGCAAACCAAAAACAATTCAAAATTATGTCAAACAAATAATATTTTACAAATTATTTCATTTTTTAATAAATAAAATAATCAAAATATGGATGGTGAACCAGAAAGTATATTTGAAACAGGAATAAACTGCGACTTCACTTCTGCTTCGGACACAAAAGATAACAAACAAGCTAAGTTAGATTCACTAGAAAAGAAAGCCGTACATCTAAGGTAGGTTACTTTGTTCTCGAATTAGTAGGTTAGAACCTTATTACTCTTAGGTAACTACAAAAAATAATGTTATTTTCAGATTGATCCTGGAGAAGGATTTTAAAGCAGCGGACATAAAATGGAGCTTATTTGTTGCTGCAGCTTTTAGTTGTCGTTATGAAAGTTGTTTAAAACCATTCCCACCTGCCTTTGTTAAAAATGGCATTAAGGATATGGATGAATTAGTAATATATTTAAATATTATTTATGTTGTAGTTAGCAGCCTGCTAATAGCAGATACCTATAATTTTATTCTGTTAAACCCTTCTTCATTTTAGCTAACACTCATCGCCGATGTACCAGCTTTGGATTTAGTTTTGCAACATTTGGATAATTTGGAGAACTTGGATGAAATAAGCGACATACTTGACCTTTTATTCTATGTACTTGTCCGCTTAAAAGAGCCAACTCTAAAGACAGTTCCATCAGAAGCGGTAAATACCTTCCTGTGCATTTCGTCACAACAAATATCTTTTACTGTTTAAATCTCAGCTAAACTAGACGTATGTAATCACGTAAAGTGAGGTATATTGTTACAGCACCATATGATTCTGATGACAAATTCTGCACAACCGTCGAATAAACCACAGTATATGTTTCAAGTCATAAGTTCGTGTAAGTCTGCATCGGAGTCTAAATGGAAAGAGTTATCTAAAAACCATAAAGTGTTCTTTGCATATCATGGCAATCGCTTGGAGAACTTTTATTCCATATTGAATTATGGATTGCAACAGCATGTAAGTAAGGTAACTTGATCGATCTTACATACCGCGTAACCCTGTAGGTAAGTACCTACTTCATGTTTTGTAGATGTATAGGTTTAATATGGTTTTCATGCAATAGTCAACTATGGGCAACGGCATTTACCTCACTCCTGAGCTGAACATGTGCCTTCCGTTTAGTCATGGTGGATTTGGTTGGGGAGCAAGTTGCATAGGAGGCCATTTGTGTTGCGTAGCAATGTGTGAAGTCATAGACGCTCCTGAAGGGATTAACTACCAGAAACCGACTCCAGTAACGAGTGATGGTAATAAATATTTTACTGTCAAAGCTTCTACATATTTTATTATTTAAGTAAAAAAATATCCCAAAACTATCACTTTAGGGGATGGTGCTGGAGAAGCTGGTGAAAATGCTTTGCAATTAGAGGGCAAGTCTTCCGGAACGTCGCATTATCTTGTTACCAATTGCGATCTAGTGCGAGTGCGATATTTACTCGTATACGCGAAGCAACCAATCTCATGTAGGTTCAGTGCTGTTTCTCCACATCGTAATGGTAAGTTTTGTTAAAAATATATTTAAAATATATATATATAATATGTACTGAAATAGTTTTTAAAGTTTTAAAGGGAATTTTTAGTTGGAGGACTACGCCAGTGGCTAACAAAACACAAGCTGTTTTCAATTTTGCTCGGCTATGGACTTATGTTGGCTACAATAGGGTTTGCAAATAATCAACCAGTAAACTACTACTACAAGATGTTAATGAAAAA
The DNA here is from genome assembly GCA_916618145.1 of Emmelina monodactyla. NCBI lineage: Eukaryota > Metazoa > Arthropoda > Insecta > Lepidoptera > Pterophoridae > Emmelina > Emmelina monodactyla. The sequence goes on from OU745303.1 coordinate 6,888,555, forward strand.
GTTAGAGATGGCAGTTGGTAACGTTAAAATATAAGATAGATGAATATTACAGTGTTAGTGTTGTTCCTGTTCCGGTATTATTGTGTTCATTTGTTGACATCATTATATTTGTATAATACTTTTACCTACTTAATATTTTTGTTACCTACAAATATTTGTTACGTTTAAATTACTAATCGTGTATCATGTTTAGAAGAATACATCTTATTAGGATAAAATACTTCTTGATCATTTTTGTAGCTTGGTAGGTAGGAATTAGAGATGCGCCGAGTAACACTTTTGCCGAGTACCGAGTATTACTCGGTTCAATTTTTTTTAACCGAGTACTCGGCCGAGTAACTCTGTTCTATCAAATTCCCAATTTCGCGCACGTAAACAAGTACAAACGAACACAAATATATTTAGAAGAAAATTTGTTGGCAAATGGTGGACAGGGCACCAAACAAGGCATCATAATTTACATTTATTAAATTATAAATATTGATTATTTTTATTACTGTTCCTTTAATTTTGTCTCACTAGTACTCATGCATTAGCATAATTTTGATTCTATTACTTGAGGATGTCAAAGATTTTCTCAATCAGTACGTTTTGATTAACACTGTTGTTTCAATTATATCTACCTAATTATATTGCTTTCTTTAAACAAAGTATATTACTTTTTTGGTACTCGGTACTCGGCATTCGTATACCGAGTTACTCGGCCGAGTACCGAGTACTAAAAAACTTGCCGAGTACGCCGAGTACCGAGTATAAACCGAGTACTCGGCCCATCTCTAGTAGGAATCTACTGCTTGGATATCATATAGATAGCCTTTTTTAGATAATTTCGTAAAATGTTAAATTTTATGAGCAACATTAGTTTTTGGGATTGATTAATAGAAAATCAATATTGCCATAAAATTCGTACGTTTTCTTAGGTTGTATCGGTAAAGAAAGATGACAACCCAGCGGTTAAAAAAACGATGGCTAATTTTGGTACATGAGTATTGACACCATACCACGCCCTGTTATTTAAATACTTATATCAAAAATTACCATTGTTTAAATAACATAAAGTGCGTAATATACATAGGCATGAATACATTATAGCGTTGACACAAAAGCGAAATTTAGAACAATAAATGCAGAGCCGTCACGGGGTCTCCCGTCACGGACCGTAGAATAATCATTGTGATCTAAATTGGAGTGAGTCGAATGTTCCCTTAAACATTATTAACTCTAATGTAATGGCAAACCAGTTTGAAAAAGTTACTGGTCGAATTCGATCGTGTATTATGGTAATTCACTTGTTGGTTAGGTAGGTAGGTCTATTAGTTTTCAACGCAGTGTAATTATGTCTAATTGATTTGATTACCGCTAACATGCTGATATTGGCAGTAAAATATATTCTGTGGGCTTGTACAATGCTGGGTAGCACAGTTTTTGCGCAGGATCCGGTTGTTAATCTACGCCAGGGCAGAATTGTTGGGGTAAGTAAAATAAAGTGTCCATTATCTTAACTACGATAGACAGCATAGGTTTCTAAATTAAAAAAAGTATATTGTTACAGATTAAAACATTTACCAAAAATTCAGTAACTCCCATAGAAATTTATCTAGGTATACCTTATGCTGTTCCGCCTGTTGGAAGATATAGATTTTCGGTATGTACTTAAATACTATAAATTTATTACCAACACTTGCAAATAAAAAAGTTATAGGTATAATATAACGTATATTAATAGGCTCCTGAAAAACATCCTGGATGGACTAGGACCCTTTTTGCTCATCGTATGCCTCCAAGATGTCCTCAGATCGATGACGGTACTAGTGACAATTACAGTGAAGACTGTTTGTACCTCAATATATGGACAGTCCGGGTTAGTATTGTTACTTAAATCATATGGTTAGCGTGATAAAAAATATATATAACAGATATTTTTTCAGGTAGCATACCGATGCTAAACCACTTCCAGTAGTAGTGATTCTTTACAGTGAGACGTGGACCGAGGGTGGCATCAACCTACCTTGTCAGGAATTAGCAGCAGAAGGATTTATAATCATCACAGTTGCCTACAGACTCCATTTACTGTCCTTTTTTAATCTAAGAATACCAGCAGCCCGAGGAAATCTGGCTTTATTAGATCAATATTTGGCCTTACTATGGGTTCGAGAAAATATCGCATCTTTTAATGGTGACCCAAATGCAGTTACGCTCTTCGGGTTTTCGGCAGGAGCCGATAGTATTCTGCATCATATAGTTTCGCCTCGAGCAACTGGTATCCACTTAAGCCATAATAAATGGTCGTTTTAAAAGTTCTTCATAATAAACAAAAATACTTTCTTTTTTAGGACTTTTCCAAAGAGCAATATTAATGTCCCCACAGTATATTTGGAAAGCACTAGACAATGAACAAGATTTAAAACCGGATGAATCTTTAAAACTGTCTAAAGAAGCAGCATTATTGTTAGGATGCAATTCTAAGTTGGATACCGAATTATTAACTTGTATGCGAGCTCGGTCTTTAGCTGATATTATAGCACTGTCAATGGTAATATACCTAATGGTAATGTTTATTGCATGGGTGTTTTTTCCAATCATAAATAACAACTTTGGTTTCCAGAATTCTACGATTAAAAAGGGTATGGCACCTACTTCTGATAACTTTCTACCAGTCTCGGAACAATACCTACCAAATTCGTTGTCAATAGCTTTGTCCCAAACTAAACAAAATGCAATGCAACTCGACCTACTTTTGGGTACAACTGACCTTGAGTCAGTTAATTATAATGGCAAGTAAAAATAAATGATGACAAATATATAATTGACTATGTACCTACCTAACAGATATTATATTTCCGCAGACGAAGTATTTGTTGAATTATTAAAGAAAAACTCTTCGTTTCTCTCAGCGTATTTAGAACATAAAGCAATACCAGAAGTACTGAAACTATTTTCGTTGAATGAGTCTGAGGATTTGCCAACGGTAGGGGCCTAATTTAAAATAAAAAAAAATATTTGTGTTAAAAACCTCCTGAAATTTGCTTCTGCATTACAGATGATTCAAACAATTCGTTGGGAATTTCGTAAGAGCGGTGGCAATAGACCAAACAGAAAAACACATGAAGCTCTAGAATCTATATTCAGAATGGAATCGTCTGCGAAATGGGGAGCAGGCACTGCATTGTTAGCTGCAAGATTAGCGCGGTTAGTTTCAGGATTATTTGTCTACCGTTATGCACACCCAACTCAGATCGACTTGTATGGACGAATATTTATTTTCACAGGTCAGGATATCTCCATTCTTATTTATTTTTTAAAAAGTAACGTATAACTTCTTAGATGTACGCGATTATTATTACTTGAAATTAAACTCATTTTCTACCCGTGACCACGGCATTTGCAAAAATGCCGAAACGACGGAAAATCTAAAATAATAAAATAAACGCGTAAAACGTATTTTATTTTATTAAAGGTGCAGCGCATGGTGCAGACTTAATATCAATTTTAGGTGATGCATTATTACTACAAGTAGCGCGTCGACCTCCCAGCCCTGAAGATAAAGAGATATCGGTTCACTTTCGTAATTTTTTAGCCAACTTTATTAAGTTTGGGTAAGGTTAATAATCCATAGGTATCTTTAAATTTTTGTGGTTTAATATAATTTTTGATCCAAATTATTTGGCAGTAACCCCGCAACTGAGACGATATGGCCGCGCTATAGAGTGGGAGATGCTTATATACACGATATACCAGACGAAGATATAACTAAGTGTTATATACATAAAGTTAGTAATGAGGCTGCTTTTTGGCTGCAGTATCTTCCACAACTGTATAAATCTATATTGACCGAAAAATCAGAACATTTAACTGGAAATGAAGGTATAATCACTGGTATTTGTAATGATTTATATCCCTTTCTGAGTCGCTACATTTTGGAGGATTATGATGACATGTTTTTTTGTAATGTAGATGAATTAATTAATCAGTTTAACAACGTATCTTTTGTTAACAGGTGAAAGCCGGTTACGCGGCGGTGTTTTCGCTATGTGTGGCGTTACGGTGCTGCTGCTATTGTTGTTGTGCGCATGCGTGATACTACTCCGTAGGGCGCGCACGAATCGCTCCTATGACGCTGATTTTGATATGCCAAACACATTGTAACGTAACTATCTATTTTAGATTAAATAAAACTTTTTTTTGTGAAATTTATTATTTTTAGTGGTACGAATGCTTTAAGTTAGTGACACGGGGTTTTGATTTCAGTCGAGCAGAATGTTTTTTCTTAATATTACACCGTATCAGAAGGTAGGTTTTTAACACAAATTGAGAAGAAAATTTTAACACAATCTAGTTGTTTGAACTTACATTGAACAAATATGGAGATGTGCACCCGTCGTATTAAATGGTCCAACCGTTTGTACGCAAATAGTGCATAAAGCGCGCTGAGAAAGAATGTTTTATTCTTCACTAGTGGCCGCCCGCGACTCCGTTCGCGTTGAAGTCGGTTTCCCGTGGGAATGAAAAGTTTTCCCGCGGTAAAAAGTACCCTATATGTTAATCTGATGTATAAGCTATAATACTGTAAAGTTTCATCAAAATCCGTCCAGTAGTTTTTACGTGAAAGAGTAACAAACATCCATACATCCATCCATCCATCCATCCATACATCCTCACAAACTTTCACATTTATAATATTAGTAGGACTAGTGGCCGCCTGCGACTCCGTTCGCGTGGAAGTCGGTTTCCCGTGGGAATGAGAGATTTTCCCGTCGTAAAAAGTACCCTATGTGTTATTCTAATGTATAACCTACATTACTGTAAAGTTTCATCAAAATCTGTCCAGTAGTTTTACGTGAAAGAGTAACAAACATCCATACATCCATACATCCTCACATACTCGCACAACTTTCACGTTTATAATACTAGTGGCCCGCGATTCCGTCCGTGCGGAAGTCAGTTTCCCGTGGGAATGAGAAGTTTTGCCGCAGTAAAAAGTACCCTATACTTATGTTAGTTTGTAACATTGACGTTCATTAAGTATATGTTACATGAATAAAAGAATTTTGATTTGATTTGATTTGAGTTATTCTGATGTATAACCTACATTATTATAAAGTTTCATCAAAATCCATCCAGTAGTTTTTACGTGAAAGAATAATAAACATCCATACATCCATACACACAAACTTTCACGTTTATAATATTAGTAGGATAGTAGGATTAGTAGGATATTATTTTTTTATGAAAAAAAAAGTGATTAAAAAATTGAGTCCAAAAAACAGCTTTCGTTAATAAATGTTAGTTGGCGTTATATATTTTTAAATTGGTAACACTGGAACTGAAATAGGGATGTCCGAAATGCAATAAAGTATCGATATATATCGTATCGATATTTTTTGAAAATATCAATATCGATATTGATATTTTTATTAAAAAATATCGATATATCGGTATAATTTGACAGAGAATATTTGTGCTAATCAATAGACATCAGTTTTATTAAATCAAGAACAACTATTATTAAATTTTAACTATAGTTTAATCAATCCAATATTTATCTGATACAGACATAAGAAAAACTCTCACTGTTAGAATAAAAAAAGTATTGCTTTCTAGGATTTTTAATCTTATAACTTATAGTGGCCGCTCGCGACTCCGTTCGCGTAGAAGTCGATTTCCCGTGGGAATGCGAAGTTTTCCTGCGGTAAAGTTCCCTTAATTCTTTCATACATATAGAAAGTTTCTAGAACCGTTTTCGCAGCGCATGCAACGGAAGCCCTCAAGGATGAATAATTTTCCCCGTTTTTTTCCCATTTTCCATTATTTCTTCGCTCCTAATAGTTGCAGCGTGATGTTATATAGCCTAAAGCCTGCCTCGATAAATGGTCTATCCAACGCAAAAAGAATTTTTAAATTCGAACCAACAGTTCCTGAGATTAGCGCGTTCAAACAAACAAACAAACAAACAAACAAACAAACAAACAAACTTACAACTATTAGTATAGACTAGCTGACCCGGCGAACTTCGTACCGCCTTAGCGTTGCAATGATGCACTACTTTATTTTGTATAGCTGTCTATGGCTGTGAATGACATTAGTTACGCGCGTTTTTTAAAATATGCAAAATTAAATGTATATTTTTCAATATTTTTGAGAGATTTTCTTAATATTTTTTTCCGTAAGAACCTTCTCCTAATAATAACAAATAGAACAAAAAAATAATTAGTGAAATCGGTCCAGCCATTCACGCGTGATACCGTGACCAAGGAAAACGGGTTTAATTTTTATATATATAGATAAATGTTTGTTGGTCTGAAAAAAATATAGATTTTCATACTTTTCCGATACTTGGAATTTTATATCGATGTATCGAAGTATAAAATATCGCTCAAAAATATCGATACATTGAAAAAATAATATCGATATTTCGATGTATCGATATTTTTTCAACAAGCCAAACTGGAATATTGTGATTGTGAATCGGTGAATGAAACACGCGTCGTTCGTTTGTTCACGTTACGCTAAAAAAATAAAAATAAATTATTGTTTTCTAAGAAAATTTAAACTAAGTGGTATTTACGTTTTGTAACAAAACAATAAGCCGATCATAAATATGGCTCTTGCTCTACAAAGGCGAGCCAATGTAAGTATATTCAATTCAATTGCAAATAATAACTTCAGTTCCAGATTTATTTCAAGAATGTTTTTGGTTTCAGGTAAGACTTCCTCCCGAAGTAAATAGGGTATTATATATTAGAAATTTGCCGTATAAAATATCAGCTGAAGAAATGTACGATATCTTTGGGAAATATGGTGCAATACGACAAATACGAGTGTAAGTTTATAATGATGTATTGTTTGTTTACCAAATTATACCTCAACATGTTCTGTTTATTAGTATAAGTTTTATATACATGATTTTTTAGGTGCACATAATGCAAGGTAATATTTTTTGTATTTTATACTCAAGCATGTCTGATTATCAGTCTAGTTGGTAAGGTAGGCATGGGTAGCACACACATTCCATAAATTGCAATTTAGTAGTAACTAGCTTTTCGGAATAAAACTCCTTTCACTCCCTATACACATAAACCTTCCTCTTAAATCACACTATCAAAATCTGTTGCATAGTTTTAAAGATTCAAGTATACGTAGGAAAGAGAAAGCGACTTTGTTTTATACTTTGTAGTGTTAAGTGATTGAAATAATATGCATTAATTTGTGATTTACTTATTTAATGCCAGTATAAACCAGACTCATCAATAATATTTCTTTACAGAGGAAATACACCAGAAACCAGAGGTACTGCATTTGTTGTGTATGAAGACATATTTGATGCCAAAAACGCATGCGACCATCTCTCAGGGTTCAATGTGTGCAACCGTTACCTAGTAGTGTTGTATTATAGATCAAATAAAGCCTTCAAAGGCATGGACATTGAAAAGAAGCAGGAGGAATTGGATACACTTAAGAAGAAGTATGGAATTTCTAGTGAAGACCTTAGAAAATAAGTGTTGTTTGTAGAAATCCTCTTTATTTTATTTGATATTTTATACTTGTAAGAAAACAAAATACAAAACTGAAAATTATTTGCTGTTTACCATTTAATATTGTTTTGGGCTGTTACTAAAAAACAAGTACTGAAGCTGTACAACTATATATATTTTTGACCATGCTTACTGCAAAATTTGTTTACTTTAGATTGTGGTTAGTCACATAATGCCTAATATGTAAAATGGCACACGAGTCTCAAAAGGACTAATTCGTTAAAATACTAATTCTCAAGTTGTCCTAATTTGCAGAAAGGCTACCTTTTACCAATATTTCCGATTATGCCCAGTATTCCCCTCTAGCCCTGTCCCCCGGGGTGACAGCTGGGAATTAACTTCTCGGTTGTCACTGTGGTGACAATTCGTTACTGGTAAAACTACTGGGGACCAAAATTCCCAGAGGTCTTACTATAAGACTACCTATTCGGAAGAAAATTCCCCCAGTAGTTCTACTGGTAAGACTACTGGGAACTGGGGGGGAATTCATGTAGGGGCAACTGGAAATAAACGCTTTCGTGCATGGCCGCCAATTTGTCAATGGAAAGCCTACCTCAAGTTATCTAAGCCTTGAGATATAGCTAATTCAATTCACAGTCCAAGAGAACACATGTACTGCTTAATTGGTTAGAATGAAAATCATATATTTTCATTATTTAACTTTATTATTTGCTTGGATACAAAGATATGGTTTTACATTATTATTAGTGCTACTTGGCCTAATCCCTTCGCACCTTCTATGGAGTAACAGTTTTAATTAGCTAAAATACAAATGTAGCATTCAGTTTCTTTTTATTTTTCAAATTTTTACATCTATGTGTGCAATTTTATATGTTCCAGCATTTTTATTTTCAAATTAGATTTTTACATTACTTATACCAGGGTTATTGTTATGTGAAAACGATAAGACCAAGTGCATTTTATATTTTGTTTACAATATAATGGGTCTGTTATAACTTTTTAAGGCATACAATAGTCAACTACATAACGAAGAAAATTTAAGCAAATAACGAAAACAGAGTATTATTTTTGACTTAAAAATATTAAGCTTACAGATAGGCGAACATGCTATCTATCTAGTAATTACTCTTGGTAATTGGAATATCACATATCTGTAAAATCGTCCCAAGTATTGTTACAAGTAAGTATATAAAACAACAATATAACAATAAAAACAAAGATAATGGCATAAATATACTTAAGTGCAAAACAATTATAAGTTTGGGCCGAAATGCGATGTGTGGTTATTTGACTGGTTAAAAAACAATAAAATCACAAAATCATTGGCTATACTTAGGATGAAGCTGAAGCGAGTCTAGCTCGTCCTTCGTTGACTAATTGTTTATTGAGATAAATATCCTCGTCAGTGGAAGTGTCCACGAGGTCGAGTGTCAATAACGGTTCGTTCGGATTAAGTGGATCCTTGCCTACTTCCTTACAAATACCTACAAATTGTTGATCAACACACAACTCTTGGAATCGAATGCAGTCTTCTACGGTCCAGTCTTGATGCAGAGGCCATAAGTCTGTAAATAAATTGGATTAATACAGAATATTCTAATTTATATTTTTAATATAACGGGCGTAAAAAGACCATTTCCGAAGCCACGTATTCTTGAGCCTGAATAGTAACTAAATTCACTAACTATTAAGGATTGAAAAGTGATATTCCCCGCTTGAGGTCATCGCTCACACATCAGATAATGGTTCAGGAGCGATCGTTTACATAGCAAATAAAACTAAAACACTTTAATATAAAAAACAGCGAAAATTTTATAGTTTTAATGCAATTTGGCATAATTTAGTAAAAAAATAAAATTATATTTTTTTTTTGCTTTTAACGTAACGTAACGAGTACTCCTCCAGAAACGCCCAATTTTCCTTTTCGAAAGCAGTCTTTCCACACCCTGTATCGCAAGTAGATCGCAATGTACCATATAGCTTAGCCTTGATGGCCTGCGGCGGCAGCGAGCGGGCCAGCGGCGCGGCCGCCGGCACGGGCCGCAGCTGCTTGTGCGCGAACAGCGACAGGTCGCCGTAGTCGCAGAAGTACACCGTCACCATCTCGGAGGAGACCGTGCCCGCGATCGTCACTCTACGTGAAATAACTAGTAGTAGTGTGGGGATGTCATGCTAGAAATTCAGTCACTAACTTTAAAATCTATATCGTTTTGACTAAAATGCCTAGTAAGTTTAATGTATAATCCCGAAAAAATAGGTTTCTTCTCAAATTACAAAAAAATGTATAATTTATTTTTTTACATTTTGATTGGATTTCGTCTGTGTTCTAAAAAAACGTTAGAAACATATTTATATACATTTAAATATTTAACTAGTCCTTACTAGATGAATCCCTTTTTTTTTTGTCTGGGAAAATGCTTTATGCACCTATCTCTCTGGGGTGGTGAGACGTGTGTGGGATTCCCCATGTTTGTATACCCACTAAAAAACCAGACAGCGCCTCCTTCGCATTTCGCCATTTAAGAAGACGCGGTTCCTCAACAGCCCGCACTAGATGACTCCCTAAGGCAATCCTGCTGACTAAAACTTAATTACCAACAGTATAATTGGTTTATTACCTGTACCAGCAGTCGTCCTTGTCATAGAACACGGTGTACAGCTCCCCGCTCGCCGGGTTGGTGGGCGCGTCGGCCTCGGACAGCTTCGGGCACTCGGCCTGCAGCGACGCCATCATCGTCAGAAGGGTGTGGCGGGTGCTGTTGGGTTGCACCTACGAACATATGAGAACTACTATTAATACACATTGAGTGAGATTTATAACAAAACTAGTGGCCGCCCGCGACTCCGTTCGCGCGGATGTCGGTTTCCCGTGGGAATGAGAAGTTTTCCCGCGGTAAAAAGTACCCTATAGATGTGTTATTCTGATGTATAACCTATATTAATGTAAAGTTTCATCCAAATCCGTCCAGTAATTTTTACGTGAAAGAGTAACAAACATCCATACATCCATACTCACAAACTTTCACGTTTATAATATTCGAAGGATTGTAGAGCAAAGTCATACGGCACTAAGATTTTTACCTTTGGTTTAATGAATAAATAATGAGAGGTATTTTTATACCACAATACTTTCAAAACAGAACTTATAGAGAGATTTTAAATAATTTGATATTAAGCAACTTGTTAAGTCTTGTGTAGACTTCATAGAACACACTATAGGCAATACACGCAAGAAACTTCAGCGACTTCTCGACACCCGAACGTTTTTTCAATCATGAGTGAGAAATGTTAAGTTGATTAGCAAAAAAAGCGACTGATTACTAGAAACCACCTGTGTACAATAACAAGCAAAGACTTCATTTGTCTTTAGTCTAACAGTGTCCATACTCACAACAAAGTTCCACGGGTTAGCTGCCATCGCGACATGAACATCGAAGCACTTCCCCACCGCGGGCAGCGCGGGGGGCGGCAGCGTGCCCCCCCCGCGCTCCTCGCCGCCCCCCGCGCCCGCGCCCCCGCCCCCGCCGCTCGGACGGAATATACGCTCCTTCTTGCGGTTGAGGACCTCGACGGGGTTCAATGACTCCTTCTCGTCTTCTTCGCCGGGCTTGGCTCTGGACAGACAAAGCTGATTTGAAGTCTATTGTTGAGCTTTGAATGGTAGGTGTTTATTTGGGTTTTATTGTGACAGCGAGGCTGTTACATAAAACGTGCGAGCGTTTGTTAAGCAAACACAAAAATTAACGTAAAATTGCAATAAGAACACGACGATTTGATCCTAAGTTAAAATTTCTTTAACCTTTTTTTGGAAATTCGGTTTTTATTTAAATTAAAATAAAAATTGTTTGTTAAACTAAATACCTATATACAGTTATTTTGAAGGCAAAAGTAAGAATGGCAAGTTAACTTTATAAAAATATCCCGTTGTACCGAAATTAAGCAAAGACCGACCGCGCACTTTATGTTGGTGATTGACAAATCAATAAATTAAGTATAAATAATCGGTCAAAAATCGCAAAAATATCGTACCCGTCGAGCATCGTGCGGTATTTTAAAAATAAATGAATAATTTTATTGTAATAATAGCAATTTTATTGTAAAAGTACCAATGGTAACCACCAAAAAAGTCTTGTTTTAAAATTCGAACACAACTTTCGGCAACAAACCGGACCTACATTTTTATTCCATTAAAAATATTGCCATAAAACATTTTTAAAAAGTTAGACTTTCATGCAAAAATATTTCTATTCCAAAAAATTTAAATTTCAAAATTCGAATGCAGATTTCGAAACAAAAAATCTCCGCTTACAATGTGCGTATCATATTTGCACCATGGCCAAAGAAGAGAGAAAAAAAAAACTCTGAAAACTCGGTCTCGCCTGCTGTTCTGCTAAGCGAGGGGCACATAAGAATAAATAAATAAAAAAAAGAAATAAAAGTTGGTAGAGACCAAAAACACTTACTGGTTAAGGAATTCGTACTCCATAAGTATAGAATTGTTGACGGACGCGAGTATGTTCTTTGGTCCAGTGCGTACGAAGAGTTCCACGCTAGGGGGAGTCGACGACGAGGACAGTCCCCTGCAGAGAACCCTGGAGTTGAGCAGCAGTTCCTTGAGGCGGCCGATCATGGACGGCGCGGCTCTCTCGGCGCCACTGCCTAGCCGGACTTGCATCGCCTTTCAAACATTACCACTTTGATATAACTTTGAATAGTTAAACTTGAATTTGTTTTGTAGGTAAATAGAAACAGATGTTTAGCTACTGAAATAAGTTTATCCAACTTAAAAATAATACTACAGCACAGGCTAGGAGCGCATAAATTATAACATTTTGAGTTTGAATTTTATACGGGAACACGGATATTTAGATATTTAGCTGAATAAGCTATTTGACAATGTAAAATATAAAATTTTAATTACTGTTTTCATGTATTATATATAAGTTTAGAAATGGTTATTCGGTAACGTAAGTTAAAAATAATAATTATATGTCTTCACGTCGTCACGTCAATCATTTGTTGACGTTTGAGTTTAATCTTCTTAAAACTAATATTTAGATTATTAATTTCCATAATTTAGCACACTTAATTACTCAGAACAATATTAATGTACATCATGTTATTACACACCTGATGCGGATAAGCGTTGAGTGCTGGTGAGAAGGTGGCGAGCGGCACGAGCGAGGATATCGGCGCGCGCAGGATGAGCCCGCTGTCCACCAGCTGCGTGCGCACCGTGCCCTCGCCGTCCAGCCCGCTGATGATCGTACACCGCACCCTGGACAGTACATTACAGAGTCAGGGTTTGTATGAAGTTGGTACCGTTTGACATGAAGCATGAACTTTAAGAAAGTAACTACTTGTGAAAGGGTTTTGCTTGAAGCAATTTAGTTGAAGTAATGTTGTTATTCTTATCACATTTTTTAATACACATGTGTTTTGTAACCACTACTGAACTGTAGGAATACTGACCAGCACCTGTGAAGAAAACTTAAACGTGTTCCTTCCTATGTGCATAATGTAGGTGTAACCACTGACCTGTGTCCCGCAATCAGCGTTTGTTCCCTGTGTGCACATGAATGTGTACTGCCAAGTGTCCCTACTGTTCAACTAGTTGGTACTATTCCTACTGACACTACTAGCTAGCGTGTATATGTACTGCCGCTACCGCTGCAGACTGTCCAGTGTCCCGCGCAGAACTATTTCAAGTAATGTCTGCGGACCGACTAGTGACCCACTCCCAGTCCCCTGCATGCCTACTTACCAGTGTCCCTACTTTACCTAGTTCCGAGTATGTGTACCGACCAGCCAGTGTCCCACTCCCACTCCGGTGTCCGTGTATGTAGCAGCGACAATGTTCCCTCGTGTCACACAGGGGAACATTGTCGCTGCAGGCAGTGTATATAGTCTCACCAGTGGCCGGCCAGCGTGCGCACGATGTAGAGCGCGTTGTGCGCGGGCGGCGGCGCGCGCGGCGCGGCGGGCAGCGGGCGGCGGTAGGGGCCGGCGGTGGCAGCGACAGTGTTCCCTGTGTGTACTCACCAGTGGCCGGCCAGCGTGCGCACGATGTAGAGCGCGTTGTGCGCGGGCGGCGGCGCGCGCGGCGCGGCGGGCAGCGGGCGGCGGTAGGGGCCGGCGGTGGCAGCGACAGTGTTCCCTGTGTGTACTCACCAGTGGCCGGCCAGCGTGCGCACGATGTAGAGCGCGTTGTGCGCGGGCGGCGGCGCGCGCGGCGCGGCGGGCAGCGGGCGGCGGTAGGGGCCGGCGGTGGCAGCGACAGTGTTCCCTGTGTGTACTCACCAGTGGCCGGCCAGCGTGCGCACGATGTAGAGCGCGTTGTGCGCGGGCGGCGGCGCGCGCGGCGCGGCGGGCAGCGGGCGGCGGTAGGGGCCGGCGGTGGCAGCGACAGTGTTCCCTGTGTGTACTCACCAGTGGCCGGCCAGCGTGCGCACGATGTAGAGCGCGTTGTGCGCGGGCGGCGGCGCGCGCGGCGCGGCGGGCAGCGGGCGGCGGTAGGGGCCGGCGGTGGCAGCGACAGTGTTCCCTGTGTGTACTCACCAGTGGCCGGCCAGCGTGCGCACGATGTAGAGCGCGTTGTGCGCGGGCGGCGGCGCGCGCGGCGCGGCGGGCAGCGGGCGACGGTAGGGGCCGGCGGTGGCAGCGACAGTGTTCCCTGTGTGTACTCACCAGTGGCCGGCCAGCGTGCGCACGATGTAGAGCGCGTTGTGCGCGGGCGGCGGCGCGCGCGGCGCGGCGGGCAGCGGGCGGCGGTAGGGGCCGGCGGTGGCAGCGACAGTGTTCCCTGTGTGTACTCACCAGTGGCCGGCCAGCGTGCGCACGATGTAGAGCGCGTTGTGCGCGGGCGGCGGCGCGCGCGGCGCGGCGGGCAGCGGGCGGCGGTAGGGGCCGGCGGTGGCAGCGACAGTGTTCCCTGTGTGTACTCACCAGTGGCCGGCCAGCGTGCGCACGATGTAGAGCGCGTTGTGCGCGGGCGGCGGCGCGCGCGGCGCGGCGGGCAGCGGGCGGCGGTAGGGGCCGGCGGTGGCAGCGACAGTGTTCCCTGTGTGTACTCACCAGTGGCCGGCCAGCGTGCGCACGATGTAGAGCGCGTTGTGCGCGGGCGGCGGCGCGCGCGGCGCGGCGGGCAGCGGGCGGCGGTAGGGGCCGGCGGTGGCAGCGACAGTGTTCCCTGTGTGTACTCACCAGTGGCCGGCCAGCGTGCGCACGATGTAGAGCGCGTTGTGCGCGGGCGGCGGCGCGCGCGGCGCGGCGGGCAGCGGGCGGCGGTAGGGGCCGGCGGTGGCAGCGACAGTGTTCCCTGTGTGTACTCACCAGTGGCCGGCCAGCGTGCGCACGATGTAGAGCGCGTTGTGCGCGGGCGGCGGCGCGCGCGGCGCGGCGGGCAGCGGGCGGCGGTAGGGGCCGGCGGTGGCAGCGACAGTGTTCCCTGTGTGTACTCACCAGTGGCCGGCCAGCGTGCGCACGATGTAGAGCGCGTTGTGCGCGGGCGGCGGCGCGCGCGGCGCGGCGGGCAGCGGGCGGCGGTAGGGGCCGGCGGTGGCAGCGACAGTGTTCCCTGTGTGTACTCACCAGTGGCCGGCCAGCGTGCGCACGATGTAGAGCGCGTTGTGCGCGGGCGGCGGCGCGCGCGGCGCGGCGGGCAGCGGGCGGCGGTAGGGGCCGGCGGTGGCAGCGACAGTGTTCCCTGTGTGTACTCACCAGTGGCCGGCCAGCGTGCGCACGATGTAGAGCGCGTTGTGCGCGGGCGGCGGCGCGCGCGGCGCGGCGGGCAGCGGGCGGCGGTAGGGGCCGGCGGTGGCAGCGACAGTGTTCCCTGTGTGTACTCACCAGTGGCCGGCCAGCGTGCGCACGATGTAGAGCGCGTTGTGCGCGGGCGGCGGCGCGCGCGGCGCGGCGGGCAGCGGGCGGCGGTAGGGGCCGGCGGTGAGCAGCGCCAGCGCCTCGCTCACCACGCCCGCGCCGCCCGCGCGCGACACCCACACGCGCCCCTCCTCCGTCACGCACCCCACCTGACACACATATTACAATGTATACATAGGTAGGTTAAAATGTACCTATGTAACGTTTCAAATCCGTGCCACGTCCGGGCCACGTACACGGCACGCCCCGGGCACGGCCCGGTCTAATATAAAGATTTGCCGCTTAATTAAGATGCAAGGCTTTTTCTTCTTGCGTGTGATGAATATACACTTTGCAGATATTCATCAGCTATCAGAGTTTTGAAAACCGCCTTTAAATGCAAGGCTGCTTGCTACAAAGCCATCTTAAAATAACGTTAAACACTTAATCAAAACGAAAAACTAGTAGTTAGGCCTCGTGAATACCTATAAACCCTTGCTGTATTAACTGTAGATATATTAGATGTTTGGAATGGATATGTTACGGCTAAAACCCGAAGCGCGGCTGCACCTAGTTTTAGCCGGTTAGAACATCAATAGGTTAGGTTAGTTAGGTTACTTTTTTGATACCACCCAGAAAAAGGAGTGCCGAGTAGCGGCTAAAACTAGGTGTAGCCGCACTTCGGGTATTAGCCATATCAGATACAAGTAAATACTCGATCTAACCGGCCCTTCTTCATACCATAGAGAAACCATTGCACCGCAATAATTTAATAACATGCTACTTTTTATACAAGTTAAAGCTAATTAGGTGCTAGTTGAATCCTAACGTTCCTAAAACGCGGTTTTTCAACTTTGTTACATACTTTAATTAGATACGCGAAATTCAATTCTCGAAGTTTGATAATTATAGTTCAGTAAACATTGCATGATGTGGACTAATAAATATCCGTAGTAAAAAATACTTCACTAATCGACAGTAATCGGCGGAACCAATTATATGCACAGAAATGTGGCTTTATGTAATGCAAAAGAATCACGAAATATTTTAATCGAATTCATTACTTATATAAAACGATAATAAATAAACATTTTAAACGGTTAACTGCAAAAAAAACTTTAACATATTTTGTTATATTATGAGTTCGCCTGCGTGTCAAATAAACTTATCTATGTAAAATTAGTTGCATGAATGCCTACGCCATGTCTACCGGGACTTTACAACCGAAATCGTATACGTGCGACCAAAGTACGAACAAACTTGATGAATTGCCTTACCGGCACTTTATCACGTCAATTTAACGATATTAACTGTCAAACTTGGCAGTTCAACTAGGCGACGACACAAGTCCCGGTAAGGTGTTAAGACGATAATCGTAACGATATGAAATATCGTTTTAAAAGTCTTAATTCTCGGTACCAATCTCGCGCTTTTGATAAGATGCACGATACGAACGTCAAGTCCCAGAAGACCCCGAGAGAGTGAGAGTTTTGAGAGTGGTAGAATCTAGCTGTAGGCCCTGTCTGTAGCGACTACTGGGCTGACTCGACCGGTGAAATACCACTGTCGCACAGAAACCCGACGTGAAGTAGGGACGATGTTCCTGCGTTTCGTTCGGTCAGTGCGATATCCAGTGCCCAATTTTCTTAAAGGCCAGCAACGCACCCTCAATGCATATGTAATTGTGGGTGTATATGGGCGGCGGTGATCACGTACCATCACTTGACCCGCTTGCTCGTTTGCTAGGTTCTCTTATAAAAAAAAACCCTGTTATCAACTCACCTCGACCTCGCACGGCTTCTGCGTGACGGTGAACGAGCCCGCCGTGCAGAAGTCGTGCACGATCTCCTTGTTGAGGTTGAGGTCGCGGTGCGTGGTGGTGTCGTACAGCACCACGGCCACGGCGGGGTCGTCGGGGTCGTGGCGGGGGCGGGGCGCGGCCACCAGCACCTCGCCCGGGAGGCGCCCGCGCGTGATCTCCGCGCCCGCCTCGCTCACCGCCAGCTCCTCCGCGCCGTCCAGGCGGCACAGTATCGCCTATATGACAAATTATGTATAACTAGTGGCCGCCCGCGATGCCGTTCGCGTGGAAGTCGGTTTCCCGTGGGAATGAGAAGTTTTCCCGCGGTAAAAAGTACCCTATGTGTTATTCTAATGTAAAACCTATATTACTGTAAAGTTTCATCCAAATCCGTCCGGTAGTTTTTAAGTGAAAGAGTAACAAACATCCATCCATCCATACATCCTCACAAACTTTCACATTTATAATATTAGCAGGATTATCGACCTGTAGTTTTTTTTTTATATAGGGTGTTCGGTGCAACGCAACCAAATATGCATCCGATGCACTTGACATTTTACTTAAATTAAGTCATAAGAATCGTGCCGTTACTCATTAACAGTTACATTTTAACTCTGTAAACTTAGAATTTTCAAGAAAATTACTATGTTACTATGATAGTAGACTACATTCGCACCTTTAATAATAAACCGAAATAACTCAAAATTTTTGAGAATTGAGTTATTGTGATAAAAAGAAACAAAATTGTAGCGAGCAACCTTTAAATTCGACAGCCGCCAAAAAAACCGTTAAAATATAGATTAGTGGATATTTTTTGTGATTGTCAAAGTTGTCAAACTTGGCTTCATCTATTATTATTATCCTACATAGTACAGTTAGCCTTTGACAAGTTAAAAACGAAAGATCGAAAGTTGGAAATAGATTTTTCCAAGTTTATAAATTACAGGAATAAACCTTTTCTGCAGCTAAAGATCATACCAATGCTGGCAACGTTTCCCCATAGACTACATATATGATGTCACAACAACGTACAGTTAGCTTCATTAACTTAAGTTTCGCGTGCCAACTATGTTCGAAAATTCATGCATGGTTAAGAGTTAAAATAATGCATGTGTGTTGTCGAAGAAAATATAAATATTATGCAAATACGTGTAATATTTGCATAATCTACGGTAATTACTCTTTCGTAAAATAGATCATTAGATTAAATAGAAGCTATAAATTTTAAATTAATGTTATTATGTAAATATTGATGGACTTCTTAAGGAATATTCCTATTCCCTTCTATTGAAATAATGTTATTTCTATGTAAATAATAAAAAATGGACTACTAAATAGATTCTAACCTGTGCAGGTAATTTTCTGAACTGTGGCTCTAGTATTTTGATCTGGTGGATAGACACGATGTCATCGTCGCCGTGGTCTCCGAGGAACACGGTCGCAGACTCGTCTTCTATCTCCAGGATCTTGGCGCGATGCCAACCACCCTCTTCTAGATTCACGGCATACCTTAACATGACAAAAAAACTGTCAATACATTCGTTCTTGCTACGAAATAAACAGATAAACCAAAAAAATACTTACCAGGCATTTCTTAATAACATAGATTTGTCAACCCGAGTTCCAGAATAGTCGTAGTATTTTGCCATATCTGCGAGTAAACTTTCGAAGGCGTCCTAAAAATAGATCTTACGTTATGTTTTGAAACCAAACCTATATCTTAAGGTTGTTTAAATAAAAACTTACGCTATATTCGGGTCCAATAATTCGAATCCATATCTCCAGTGTAGAATTGGCAACGGTGACGTAAACATTCCAGAACTCATCATCGGGGAATTGTAGCGCTGGTAGTTCGCTGTCTAATGAATCATCGAAGGAGGAATAGTTTGATTCTATGATTGGCGGTGCGGATTCCTGCAAAACACCCAATTATGTGAATATTATCTTAAAATAAATTATTTTAACTTATTTGTTCGTGGGCTTCTCGACGTATAAGAAGCTTGTAAACAGGCAACTCTCCATTAGTTATCTAAGCATACATATTGTTCTGATTTATGTATGAACTTACAAAACGAAGCACGCGCACAATAAGTAAATAAGTCTGACAAATTGACAACAATTTATTCTTTGACATAAATTATTCAACAAAAGTTATAACACAATAAAGCAATATTTGCAAGTGTCTCACCTCATTGTTTGGAAGAAGTACTAGTAAGCCATTGACTACTCTATCTTTGATAATCCTAGGACAATTTTCTATGAGCTCTTGCCAATTACTAGGGAGGTTTTCTTCGTATTTTTCGCTAAAACATACACAATAATATAAAATTAGGTCGCCATCTATCCACGTCTGTTTATAAGTATTGGTATTGGCCAAGCAACGGATTTTAATACAGTTTTCACCAGTATTTAGATAATTTATCAAACAACTAGTGGCCGCCCGCGACTCCGTTCGCGTGGAAGTCGGTTTCCCGTGGGAATGAGATGTTTTCCCGCGGTAAAAAGTACCCTATGTGTTATTCTGATGTATAACCTACATTACTGTAAAGTTTCATCAAAATCTGTCCAGTAGTTTTTACGTGAAAGAGTAACAAACATCCATCCATACATCCATACATCCATCCATCCATAGTCACAAACTTTCACATTTATAATATTAGTAGGATTAGTAGGATTTCTATGATATAATTAGCATAGTTTTTAATGCCTCTAAAAAGTGTAAAAGCTCGGCGGGTATAAAATAAAAACCAAGTTTTAATATACTGTAATAAAAATTGAAAGCATTTAACGACACGGTCCGTCACAACAAAATTTAAAAAAAAAAAATTGATTATGTATTCCATTATTTATCGTAACACCTGTGTTTGCATAATCGTCTGGGTTTTATAATTATTACAAGCCTAAACGATTTTTGCGTTCGTATTGCGATATACTTTCATTTTTAATATTACCAACAAGTTAAAGAATACACCGGTCATTTAACTTACACAATCGTTATTTCATTACTACAAATGTAATTTTGTACTAGTTGATACCACTACGTCTGCGATAAAAGTGCTTTTCTTATGAGACTTATTCCCAGGTCGTCGAACTATGTTATTCATTAAAATCGGTGTCACACCGTGAAAGCAGGACATACAGACAGACATACACATTACACATTTATAATATTAGTAAGTTTGTACGTTACCGGTACAAGTGTGGCACGGTGCTGGCCCATATCCCGGCTTCGTGTTCGGCCACGAGATTGGCGAGGTTGTTCACCGCCTTGCCCGCGCTCGATGTGGGCAGCCCCTCCTTGTCGGAACTCTCGATGATGGCCAATATCTTCACTGCCCCCACTTCCTTAGCAAGCTCTTCTGATGGCGAGGAGTCAGGGTATGATGTCGCATAGTACGCAGCACCGACCTGCCACATTCAAACTATCATCAACATAGAAAATTGATAGAAATATTATAAAGATTCACTTATCCTAGTTTCCACTATTGGTTCTAAACTCGTACACACACTCAAAGCAAGTTACTCATTTAGTTTAAGCACGTTAACCAAATAAATAACGACTTGTTTTCAGTGTCATTACCTTGACAATGCAGTCGTACAACACAGGCCCACGTTTCGCTCTAATGTCCTGTACTTTGAAAACAGGTGCAGGCAATCCTAGTTTCTTACAAGTCCATTCTAATTTGGCCACTGAAGATATAGAATCAGGGGGAGGTTCCAACGCGTGGGCGGGCGTAACGTGAGTGACTGGTCCGCTACTTTCCTAAAGTAAATACATAAATCATGTTTAATAATGACAGAAATTAAACTGAAGGTTGTAAAATATGTTTGATAGTCTTACCACTAAACAATCACTATTAGTCGTAGCCGGCAATTGCAGCGGTATCATCACATCAACTGCATTTAAACGTTCTCTTAGATTGGAAAGTCTCTGTGACGCAGAAATTTTGCCCAAAGGTTTGATCTCTGGTTCAGACGTTGTGCGGGTTTGTTTTGGCTACAATGTACACATTAATTACACAACATTCTCAAGAAGGTACTAAAAATCTATGTTAATACCAAATAACCTTGATTACCTCAGTGGGTTGTAATGGAATGTCTTTTTTGACTTGTGGTGGTGGAACAGCATTATATGACTTTGGTTTTTCTGTTTGTTCGTTCGAAGATTTCGTGATCGTATTTATTTTATTATATTGCGGTGCACTTGAATCGTTAGATTTGACTCCATACTGTAAAGAAATAAACAATCATGTAAAATTATGCAAATTAAGTCAGTAAATCAAACATGGAAACTTATTACACACAGACCTTATTGTTGTAGTTATTGTTGTAATATGGTGCACCGTTTTTGGCTCTATAATGTTGTTTCGAGTATGGACTATTGTATGATGAATAATTATTAGTTGCATGATAGTTGGACTGCTGTGCAGGCTTCCTCCAGGAACCTTGATTTTTTGGAAAACGGTTCTGTAACAATTTAAGTTAATTGTAAAACTGTAAAACAGAATATTAACATTGAAATTTACGTATAGTTCACATGATAACAATAATTATAAAATCACCAAATCAGTTTAAAAATACTTACAGGATAGTTTAAATGTTTTGGCGGTTTCTTACTGGTTTTCTGTCTAGAGACCATAGCTGCGATGTGCTGTGTCTCCTGACTTGCTATGGCATCTACCAGCCAATCCCCATTGACTTGTCTAACTGTAAATCCTGGCACTTCTCGAAACAACTGGTCTAAAGTTTGATAACCTAATTTTTTATATGGTATCCATTCTCCCTGAAGTTCTTTATAGTCACCTGCAGACAAAAGGTATTTATGTAGGTAATAAATCTAATTTATTTAATTTTTCAATGTTCTGTTGATTTGGTAATACCTTGTCATTAATAGGTTTCTATGGGTGTCTACAAACAACCAAGTTAGGAAACTAGTTTTGTTTTACACACAAATTTCCCAGAAAAACAAAGAATCATCTGTGTATAAGTTAGCTAGCTCTACTTTTTTATTCATACCAAATATTAGATTTTGATTTATTTGGATTTAATGTTTGTGAAAGGTACAAATTGCAAATTTAAAGATTCAATCAATGAAAAGCATACATACTAGCATACATAAGCATGCATACTTTTATATCATTTTTAATTATAAAAGTTATCTGCATAAGGTTTTCATATTAAAATATTTTGACAGCACAACTACTCAAAGGCATCAGCCATATCTATAGAATCAAATACTTTTTGAAGTTTTTTTTTGTCACGAAAATGAAGCTACGAGCAACAGCTACTAAGATATAAGAAGGGTTGCAAGCTATGAAGCCTGCCAGAATTACTTTTTAATTGTATTCTTAAATGTATACAGGGTGTCCAGAAAACAATGGATAACCTCTAAAGGGCTAATAGAAGAACTAAAGGCAAGCCTAAAAAATCTATACTAATATTATAAAGCTGAAGAGTTTGTTTGTTTGTTTGTTTGTTTGAACGCGCTAATCTCAGGAACTACTGGTTCGAATTTAAAAATTCTTTTTGTGTTGGATAGACCATTTATCGAGGCAGGCTTTAGGCTATATAACATCACGCTGCAACTATTAGGAGCGAAGAAATAATGGAAAATGGGGAAAAATCGGGAAAAATTATTCATCCTTGAATTAGGCTTCCGTTGCGTGCGCTGCGAAAACGGTTCTAGAAACCAAAAATATATGTATGAAAGAATTAAGGGAACTTTTTACCGCGGGAAAACTTCGCATTCCCACGGGAAACCGACTTCTACGCGAACGGAGTCGCGAGCGGCCTCTAGTAATTGATAAAAAGTATAACCCTTACACTGCTAGAAATATTATGCTTTAAAAAAGAACTTCATATTATTTTGACTGAGTTTATATTTTTACTCGAAACGAGGTCAAATCACTAAAAAACATAAAATTTTGTGTAGAACTTACTGTTACACTGTCGTAAAGTCAATGCTCCTTTTACAGATAAAAGTGTAGCTCTCAGTGCCTGTATCACTTGCTCTTTGTCAGTCATTGTTACATTCTAAAACAAATTATACAATCATTTAATACCTTCACAAAAACTTTGAAATACACATACTTTCTATTGCTAAACTTACAAAATTTGGGTTAATGATTTATTTAATAACGAAATTTTAAAATAAATTTGTAATTTTTGGCACCATTCAATCAATTTTGCCAATATAAATAAGTTAAATTAATTTCTTTAATGTTTACACAGAATTCTTGTAATTAAAGAAATTGAAAAAGCACGATTACATTTTTTTTTACAATCTATGGATACTATGTTGTTGTTGTCATAAGAAAAACATACATACCGCGGTCTCGACCGCAAATACCTCCAAAATTGCAATTAGCTTTTAGACCATAACTAAGTGATAGTCAATTTATTCAATGAAGATCTGTAAAAAAAATGAAGAGTTTGAGGAAGATAAATATTTGAAAATTACTAGAAAAAACAAACTATTTCGTGCGTGACGTGTACCAAACTTTCTCTTCGCGGTAGTTAATTGCATATTATCGAAACCTCATTAAAAATACATAGTTAATTTTTTAAACTAATGAAAAAGAAATAGAAATTTTGCAGCTTACCTGGCTAAATCAAGACCGTTCGAACTGGAACTCTATCAATAAGCAAAATTCTGAAAATCCAAAACCTCACACTCAAGCAAAATTTAAGTTTTTGTAATGACATTGACATATTGATTGACTTTTTGTTTTTTTTTTTTTTTCTTTATTTAAAGCATTGGCTACAAGGCCATCAGCTTAAAGCTAAAATATACAAGTAAAAGCAACACAAATTATACAAAATAGAAAATTAAACAAATTACATAACAAACAAAAAACATAGTAAAACTTTAAAGAGAACCAAACGAATTAATAACAAAATGGAAAATACTATTATACAAACTATGATTTTTAAGAAGTTCCTGGACGTCAGTGGGTACAATATTTGATTTATTTATATCTTGAATTTCACAAATCAAAAGTAAACGTTGTATATTGAATTGCGGACAGTTAAAAAATAAATGATCTAAAGAACATTTTTTTTCATTACAATATACACAAGAAGCATTATCAATTAATTTTAAACGATACAAATGAGATGGGAATTTACAGTGGCCAATTCGCAATCTACTAAGGGTAGAAATAAAATCTCTACCAAAATAAACATTTTCTTTTTCAAACCAGGCCTGCGTTGAAGGCACTGGTTGAATAGCAGCCAGCCATTTACCTTTAATATTTCTAGAGGTAGTTAAGTATGACAACCATCGTTCAAACATATATTTTTTTTAAAATAAATTTAAATCAGTAAATGGCACTTTGTATTGACAAGTTTCTATATTCTCGGTAAACTTACATAAAGAATCAACAATTTCATTGCCTAATATTCCAGAATGTCCAGGAACCCAACAAAATTCAACATTTACTTTACAACGATAAACTAAATTATAAATTTCACTTTTTAAAATATAAATTAAATAATTACAATTTGCAGCAATTTTTTTGTTTTGCAATGCTTGAAGAGCACTCATAGAATCACTTAAAAATAAAACTTTATTACAGTTTGAGTAATTAGATTTAAAATATAAAATTGCATGTAAAAGCGCTAAAACCTCAGCTGAGAAAATGGAAAAAAAGTTAGAACAATTAAAAACTTTACCTACATTCAAAAAAGAATCAAAGAATGCGAAGCTTGTCCTATCCTTAGTTTTGGAACCATCAGTATAGATCTTCACATAATCAGATTTGGAATCAATGAAATGCAAGAACTCAAACTTATTTTCAAATCTTTCTAGAAAAACAGTTATGTCCATCATATTACTGTCAAATTCCTGACTGAAGCAGGGCCATAAATATGACCAATATATAATATCTTGAAATTCAAAATTTAGGTATGAAATTGATTCGGAAATTGAACATGAAATTGGCCTCGGAACCACATTGTAATTGGGAAAATTGAAAAACTCTAAAAAACTACGTATTAATGGATTGTCTTGGCTAATTAAACGCAAGCAAAATTTGTCTGTTAAATAACTTCTTCTAATAAAAAGAGGAACAATGCCAGCTTCTACCTCTAAGGAATTTATTGGGGACGACATCATTGCTCCAGTAATTATTCTTAGTGCTTTGTTTTGTAAAACATCTAATTTACGTAAAATATGAGTTGCTGCACTATTATAAAACATAGAGCCGTAATCGAAATGACTTCTGATCACAGAAATGTACAATAATTTTAAAATCTTAGGATCAGAACCCCAAGTTAAACCAGTTAAAGATCTTAAAATGTTTAAATTTAACTCTACTTTTTTACAGAGGTGTTTAATGTGTAACTCCCAATTAAGTTTTGGATCCAAAATCATACCAAGATACCTTTCTGAAATACTAACCGGAAGTAAAAATGAATTATAATAAATGCGCGGTTCGGTAGCCGGATATTGAGAAAACAACATAACAGAACTTTTGTAAATATTTACTTCAAGCTTTAGTTCATCACTTAAAATATTATGAATCTTTCGTAGGCAATCATTCATCAATCTTTCTCCATCGCTCACATTTACGCATTCCAAGTAAAGCACTAAATCATCAGCATAAAACGAAAACTTTAAAGGCGTCGGAATTTTCAAAATCAAATCAATGAAACTGATAATAAACAACAAAGGAGATAATACAGATCCTTGAGGTGTGCCTTTGTAAGAATGTTTAGGTCCTACAAGCGTATTATTTATTTTCAAAGATACAAGTCTGTCGTGGAGAAAATTAAAAATCCAATTTAAGATATTACCTGGTATACCTAGTTTTGCTAACATTTTGATTAAATAAACGTGATCAATGTTATCAAAAGCGCCTTTTATATCTAAAAAAACAGCTAGAGTTAGTTTATTTTTATCAAAGTTATTGTTAATGTCACCTATCAAACAACCTAAATTATACATAGTGCTCCTGCCTTTCCGAAAACCAAATTGGAAATCAGGAAGCAAAGAGTTATTTTCAATAAACCATTCAAATCTGTTTTTTACCATAGTTTCAAAAGATTTTGCAAAACAAGAAGTTAGCGAAATAGGTCTAAAGCCGTCAACAGAGTTCAAGTCTTTAAAAGGCTTAGGTATAGGAATAACATTTTGCAGTTTCCAGCTATGAGGAATTTTGCCTTGGCTCCAAAGTTGGTTAAAAATGTTTAATAATATAAATTTGACGGCCACTGGTAAGTTTTTAATAACGATATAGGGGATCAAATCAGGGCCGGGGGCAGATTTTTTTTTATTATCAACAGCTGCTTTAAATTCGGACATTTCAAAAGGTTTACAAAGCCATTGCGCAACATGTGAACCTTGGGAATTAAAGAGAGTTTGTAGAATTTTGGTATCACAAGGTTCAATGCTGGAAGAATTGGAAGTGATTTTATCTAAAAAAGAATTGATATTATCTATATCATCAAAAAAATTATAATTTCGATTTAATTTTAATTTAGAAAATTTGAACTTTCTAATATAATCCCAAATTATTTTAGACGAAGTGTTGCGATTAAACGATTTGCATAAGGCGACCCAGCTCAGTAGTTTTTGTTCAGCCAATGTTCTTTTCTTTTTTGCATCGAAACGTTTATATAAAATGTAGTTCTCCATTGTTGGATATTTCTTAAATGAAGCTAAAGCATATTTATTTAAAGCATATAATATCATTCCACCATATAAGGGATTTGCGTTTTTTATTTAGGCAATTCTCTTTATTTTTAAAAGTTAACAAAACAATTGTCAATTCGGCTAAAAAACTATTGTAGCAGGCAACAGGATCATTAAAACTATTAAATTCAAAGCTTGAAAACCGTTGTTTACATAATTTTTTAAAGAGAGACCAATCTATTTTATTAAAATTAACTTCGG
Organism: Emmelina monodactyla; assembly: GCA_916618145.1. Classification (NCBI taxonomy): domain Eukaryota; kingdom Metazoa; phylum Arthropoda; class Insecta; order Lepidoptera; family Pterophoridae; genus Emmelina; species Emmelina monodactyla. The sequence goes on from OU745303.1 coordinate 6,915,604, forward strand.
CTAATGGATTCGATGACCCTAAACGTCTGTGATCATTTAAATCTTCACGCTCAGAACTAAGTATAATCTGAATTAAAATAGGAAAGTGATTACTACTCATGGGATCATCTATTATTGAAAAAATGCAACTCGAACTCAAAGTATGCGAAGCAAATGCTAAATCTAAAACATTACCTTGTTGACCAAAGGGAGCAATTGTAGTCATTTGGTGATCATTCAAACATACCAAGTTGTGATTATCTGCAAAGGTTTGTAACAAATTACCTCTTTTGTCGTTCTTCCGTGAACCCCAAGCATCGTTGTGAGCATTAAAATCTCCGACTATAATAAAGTTTTTACTGACCAGCTTAGAAAAAGAATCTGCTAATTGTTGAATTTGAAATTTACCATTCGGAGGAGGAGGAATGTAGACACTAAGAATATCCAAAGAAATATTATTAATTTTAACTGAAACAAGCAAGTTCTGAAAATGGTAATTAGAAAAAGTGTCAATAACATGAAAATTATACTTGTTTTTAATAGCCAAAGCCACACCACCATTTGGATGATCAGAATCAAACCTAAGTAAATTGTAACCAGGAAGATGAAAGCTTTTTGAAGGAGATACCTAAACATGTTTCATTGATCAAAATAATGTCAATTTCAATTGCAGAATTTGAAATAAAGTTTAAAAGTTGTATTTTCTTATTGGTGATGCTTCTTGCATTCCAATGTATAATATTGAGAGACTGATTTATGTTGGAGAAGAGTAATTAGTTATAAGTAATTCTTTTATATAACTAGAGGTTAAAGGACAAGCATCAGATTCTTTTTTGTTCTTTAAGATGTCTATAACTGTTTTAATTATTACAGAAATAATTGACTCTGAATTAATAGTATCTGTAATAGTTGCACGTGAATGAGGAGTTTTAACAGGAAGTGTATTAGGATAAATATTGGAATTTTTGTTGGCAGCTACAGAAGCATAGGATATTTTGCCATTAATTTTGTTTTTTAATTCAGCTAATTTAGCAGCTTTTTGTGGACAAGATGATGAAACTGACATATGAGGTCCATTACAGTTACTACACTTAACTTGATCTCTTTTGTTACAGTCTTTGAAAAAATGCTCACCCGCACAGATGGAACAAACTTGCTTGCTGCGACACGAACTGCGGCTATGTCCAAACTTATAGCAAACAAAGCATTGTTGAAGAGGCTTGATATATTGCACGACTTCGAACCAAATATGGTCATAAGTTACATGGTCAGGAAGTGTAGAGCCTAAAAATTTTACAAGAACGGTAGGGGTTGGCACCTCAACCCCTTCACTTTTCCGGATAAATCTTTTCACACCAATAACTTCACGTGAAGACTTCAGCTGACTCAATAAATCTTCCTCAGAAATTGATACTGGTGGTTTTATTATTCCCTTCACTTCAAGGCTGTCATAGGGCACACGAGCAAGCCATTGGTTTTCTTCAAGTAAAGCTTTAGTGAGAATGAAATGTTTGCATCTGTTTTCGATTTAAAAAAAGCTTTAATAATAGTTCGACCAACAGGACGAACATGTAGAAGGCCAGGTACTTTCTTCAAGACATTGTTAGAGGCAAGTATATCTAGTTGAGTATTGGCATTTGAAGATGTAATTAAAATCGGATACTCTTTTTTATCATCCTCAGTGTAAATATGGTTATAATCTTTAAATAAACCTCTGGGAGATCTTGAAAAATTTGCCGCCATTTTGGAGGGAAGCAAGTCTTCTTCTACGGGTTCTATCAATTTTCTTTTAACAGCCGACGACATGTCGCCGGCCGTTATAAAAAGTAACACCTATCTAAACAGCAATAAAATTGAGTTTTCCACTTTTAGAAACAACAAGTGAGGGCTTAAAATATTTGTAAAAGTTTTTTCAAAATTTTGCAAAACTTTGTAATTCGCGCCACCCAACTTTTTTTTCTTATTTTCAACAGCACTTTTTGATTTGAAATGACATTGACAGAAGATTTGATTGTCGATTTAACACTGTCAATTTTTTTATAGACATGTTCCAAGATAAAGTGACTCAAGAGAAAGGTATTACAACATAGTATAAGGAAAAGGGTTTTACTCCGAATTTATTGCGTTCGTAGCCGTGGGCAAAAGCTAGTTTCTAATAAACTAATTATAATATGTACTATAACGCCCACAACCACAACTTCGCACGTGTCAACCGATTTATATTCTCTATTTTTATTAGAATTTTGCTTTTAATGAATAAAAATGTCGCTAAGTTTGAATTAGGACGCATCCAAACTTTTATATTTATAATATAAGGAGGATTTTCGAATTATAAAAAAGTTACCAAAATTATTCTTTCTCCTCATTTTTATGATGTTACTAGTTTCAAGTTAATTAAAGGCAAATAAAAGACCATTAACAACCTTACGAAAACTATATACCTACACTCAGCGGCACATTATGTGGCCCCATAAATGAAATGAATTGAAAATGAAAGGTTCTTTTACGTTTGTTTTATAAAAAAAAATGTGACGTTAATAAGTCATTGGTATTAGAAAAATATATAACTAATTTTACCAAAATAATCATCATTTTATGTTTTTTTTTCCACAACCTATCTTAAAAACTACTAGTGTTAATGAAGATTAATCTCTTAAAAAAAATCATTTCGCTAACAGCACGGCAACATTAAAAAAATAAATTTTCAAGTCAAAAAGCTTCGATTACCTGTTGTTAAGCAGCGTTATCGAGAATTATGATCTTAACCCAGTAGATTTTTTTATCTGAGGATATTATAAAGAGCTGGTGTACAAAACCGAGTACACCACTATTGAGGAATTACGTTTGAAACCACGGAACAGAGAAGTTCTGTTCCGAAAAACGGCGGGAAAATTCGACGCGTTCGGACGTAGTTTTTTCTTGTTAATTTATTTAATTCACTTAAATTGTGATCAGAGTGGTTTTAGTTAGTTAATTGTGTTTATTTATGTTTAGTAATTATATTTTTATGTAGTTTATGTAATCTCACCTCACATTTGGTAAGTTTTTTGTTTTTTCTATAGAGTAGTAGTTGGTCATGAATGAACCTCCTGATCCTGGAGGCAGCGGCCTCCAGGTTGCTTATAATATAACTATAAACTCAGGTAATGAGTCTGGAATGGACACGGACGGCTCATTTATAAGCGTATCAGGGAAAAAGAGGCGTGTACTAAGTGGTTCCAAAGTTTGCCGCCATTGTAACAAAAAACGACGCAAATCTGGATCGGGCAAACATACTGATCAAAATTGCGCTTGTTTGGAAAACGATCTCACTACAATTTCTTCTCAATCTACTGCACCAAACGCAACACCTCAGTTATCTAATATTACCCAACCCCAGTCACTTACCACACAGCAAAACCATAATACTCATCAAAATGTATATGAACCATTAACTAGAAAAGAATATGTTTCTTCAGATGCAGCTCCTTATTTAGTTCATGTCCAAAAAATAACTACTTCTCTAAATGATGGCTCCACACTTCACCCAATAACTTTCGGTGGATTTTTAAAAGACCACTCTATTCATAATATTGTTAATGGTAGTGTCAAAAGAATAGGGCGTAACAGGATTGCAGTCAGCTTTTCCAAATACTCTGATGCAAACAATTTCATTTCACATCCGAGCTTACTTAAAGAAAATCTAAAAGCATTTATACCTACATGCAACGTCTCACGAATGGGTATAATAAGAGGAATACCTACTGACCTGTCTCCAGAACAAATAATACAGAAGGTTTCAGTACCTATTGGCTGTGGAAACATTCTTAAAGCTAGGAGGCTTAACTATAAAGTGTTTGTTGATGGTAGTCCAACATGGCAACCATCGCAAACTGTAGTACTAACTTTTGATGGTCAGATCTTACCTACTCGCCTACATATTACTTTTAATACCATTCCTTGCGAACTATATGTATTCCCAACAGTTCAATGTTATAACTGCTGTAGATTCGGGCACACAAAATTGCAATGCCGGTCAAAGCCCAAATGTTATAAATGTGGTCAGGACCACAGAGGCGACACCTGTAATATTGAAGAAGATGAAGCAGTTTGCTGTTTGTGTTCTGGACATCACTTTGCAACTAGCAAGGAATGTCCTGAATTAAACAGACAAAAGGCTATCAAACTTTCTATGGCCACACAATGTATTACATATTTTGAGGCAATCAAACTACATCCACAGGTTTCAAAATCATATAAAGATATATTAATAGGGAAAACTATAAACAATAATAACACAAATAGAACTAGGTCTTTACATACTGTTCCTGAAAATAATACTATTTCATACAAAAAAACAGTTTTTCTTAAGCCCAAAACTCCAAAATTTGTTGATAAAGGTTATGATCAATCAGCACATAACAAAATAATTGAGGGTCACAATGTCCCTTCTTCCACTAAAGGTACTGTTATTAACTCTGATTTCGACTTTAGCTTTGACAAAATTAATGAACTTGTAACTTTCCTTTTTAATATGTACAATCAATTTAAATTTATGGTACCGTCCAACGTTGCTTCTTTAATAGACCAACTACAAGATTTCTTTTATAAATTCAAACATGGATCAAATCATCCAGTGGAATTGCAGGAGCATAAGTAATAAAAAAAGTGACCTTATATATCTAATTAATAAGTTTTCTCCTATTATTGTTTCACTTTCTGAGACCTGGCTTGTACCAGGCTCCCTTTTCCGGGTTCCTGGTTATTCTTGTGTCAGAGAGGATAGAGTAGACGGATATGCTGGTGTTGCTTTACTTGTTAAGAATAATATTGTTTACAAATTAGTCACAATTCCTAACCACTCTGCAGAATTAAATATAATTGCATTACAAATAAATAAAATAGTCTATGTTTCCATCTATGTACCAAAATTAAACAATTATATTCTAACAGAAATCAGTAACATAATTTCTAATTTACCTAAACCATTTGTAATACTTGGTGACTTAAATTCACATCACCCTTGCTGGGGCTGTCCAGTAATAAAGCAACATGGTGCCGAACTACTAGATGTCCTTGATATACACAACCTTTGTTTGTTAAATACAGGGAAACCTACTAGATTAACAGGGCCTTTAGAAAATATCAGTGCTGTTGACCTAACCATATGTACACCTGATTTGGCTTCAGTGTTTGACTGGAACCCATTAGAGTCATCTTTTGGGAGTGACCATTTTCCTATTTTATTGTCATCATCATTAAAACGCATTTCAATACCAAAGCAAAACCGAACTTCAACTCGTAAATACCAGGTAAACAACAATAGTGATTGGCATTTGTTTTCACAGAAGGTTACTGATAAAGTCAAACATCTACCTAGAGTTTGTCATGGCTTGGAGAACGAAAGCTCTGATTTGTTCAAAAGTGCATTAATAGATGGCGCTGATGCAACTTTTCCTATTAAAAAAAAGTACTCTTCTAATAAAATCTCAACTCCACCTTGGTGGGACCGAGACTGCACAGACGCTATTAAAAAAAGGAAAGAAGCGGAAAAAAACTATTGCAATTATATGTCTGCCGAAAATTTTAAAACTTATACAGATATAGCTAAAAAAACAAAAAAGTTATTAAAAAATAAAAAACGAGAAGGTTGGAAACAGTTTTGTTCTTCTATGTCTCCAAATACCCCTCTTTCCTTAGTATGGCGTAATGTCAAGCGATTTAGATATGCCTTTAATGAAAGATCAAACATCACCATGAGCCCTGAATTAGGTAACGCATTTATGGATCATCTTGCGCCACCATTCGTTGAAGAAAATTTGATTTCAACTCGTTTTGATGCCAAAAACCCTTATGAAGGAGGAAATTATGAAAACTTAAATTCCCCATTCAATTATTATGAGCTCAAGGGATTTATATCCAAACTTAAAGATTCAGCCCCAGGACTGGATCATATTCCATATTCTTTTTTTCAAAACCTAGACAAACCGTCTCTTATATACTATCTAGACTTAGTTAATTCTGTATTCATTACTGGTAATATTCCTATTTCATGGAGATCACAACTTGTTATCCCGATACTAAAACCTAACAAAGATAAATCTGATCCATCGTCATATCGCCCTATTGTTCTTGCTTCTGTTCTTTCTAAAATAGCTGAACGTTTGGTCAAAGTCCGCCTTGAATGGTTTCTAGAACATAACAACCTCTTAGCTCCGTCTCAATTTGGTTTTAGGAAAAGCAGAAGCATTATGGATAATTTGTCTATATTCACCAACGAAATACGTTTAGCCTTTAGTAAAAATGAGACAACAGTTGCAGCTTTTCTAGATATTAATTCCGCTTATGACAATGTAATTCCATCCATACTTAGAAACAAAATGATTGAACTTAAAATACCAATCAGGATTGTAAACTTAGTCATTAATTTAATATCAGAGAGGTTTATTACTTTAAATGTAGGTGATGACTTTTCTATTAATCGAACTATATGGAAGGGCCTTCCACAAGGATCTGTTTTAAGTCCTTTATTATATAATATCTATACATATGACATTGAATCAAATATCCCAAAAGAATGTAAATTATTGCAGTATGCGGATGATCTATTACTTTATGCTACTGATTCCAGTGCCTTTATAGCCCATACTTTCCTAGCCCGTGGTTTGAACAAACTGAATAAGTATGTACGACTAAACGGCTCTAACTTTTCTATATCCAAATGTTGTATAGTTTTCTTTTCTCGCTCTCGGTCCCAACCATATTTACCAATATATATTGATAACGAAAAGGTCGATTGTCTTACCCAAGCTAAATATTTAGGTATTATTTTAGACTCAAAGTTATCATTCTTACCACATTGTAACTATGTAGAAAAAAAATGCGAAGCTTCTCTAAATGTTATAAGATGTCTCACTGGTGTATGGTGGGGTGCTCACCCTTCTACACTAAAGCTTATATATAATGCTTTAATAAGAAGTATTTTAGATTTATGTTCTTTCCTTTTTGAACCTTGTTCATCTGCTGCACTTAAAAAATTAGATCGTATACAATCCAAAGCTTTAAGAATTATTTTAGGAGCAATGAAGTCTTCTTCTATTAATGCAATGCAAGTCGAATGTGCAGAGCCTCCACTTAATTTAAGACGACAGTATCTGTCTGATAGATTTTTATTTCGATGCACACAAATAACTAATCACCCTTTAACAGAGAGTATCAAAAACCTTAATAACTTATTATATACCAATTATTGGTCACGTAAACAGCTTCCTTGTCTAGTCGTTAGTTTTAAAAGACTTCTTAAAATAAAAGCTCCCACTTCCAGCGAAAAACATTTACCTATTTTCACAACCTTGTTTGAGGCATTAACATTTGAAATCGATGTTACTCTAAATATAGATATTTTAAAAAATGATTCTTCAGCTAATGAAAAGTTTTCTTACTATCTTCAGGCACTACCAACAAATTCAAATTTTATCTTCACTGATGCGTCCAAGCATAATGACTGTTCATGTGTAGGTGTTGCATTCTACCATACACAGTACAAGATTTTTCAACAAATTAAATTGCCCCCTGAATCATCTATTTTCACTGGTGAATGTTTTGCAATTCTCAAGGCTTTAGAATACATTAAACTTGCAAGATTAAAAGATACAGTAATATTTTGTGACTCAAAAAGTGCTCTCCAAGCTTTGAATAAATATTCCTTTAAAGATAGTACAATGTCCCCACTTATAGTTAAATCAAAACAAATTTTGTATGAATGCATGTTACTTGGTTATAACATAAGTTTTGTCTGGATACCCAGTCACAGCGGAATCAAGTGTAATGATAAGGTTGACGTACTTGCAAAAGCTGCGGTGGAGTGTGGAGATCTTGTTCCATACCATAATTTCAGCTGTGATCTCTTAGCTTTGTCTAGTATTTATCTCCAGGATTCTTGGAATAAATATTGGACAACAACAAGCTCGTCAAAAGGAAGATATCTTTTTAACATTCAACCATTTATTTGTAAATTACCATGGTTTGCGAAGATGGGGTTGGGTAAATCTGCTACAAGTATGATCACCCGTATGCGTTTAGGTCATGTCTGTACCAATGAACATCTAATGCGGCTCGGCATTGTGCAGACGCCGTGTTGTTCATGTGGTGCTTTACATAGTGTAAATCATATCTTTTTCCAATGCCCTTTGTATGACCGATCCGATTTTCTTCTGTCTTTGATTCATTTGAAAGTCCCTCTACCCACGTCCATACCTGTCCTCTTATCAACCACTAATATACATATTTATCAATTACTATCTACCTTTCTGATGAACAATAATATAAAAATTTAATATACTATGCTTAGTTTTATGAAATATTGATAATTACTGTGTATTATAAGTATAAATCTATTTCCAACCTTTCTGATCCTTTATCCCTCTCCCGCGCCCGTATTTTTTTTTTATAAATTGTATTTCCCTATGTTTTAACTCTAAGTAAAACAAATCTTTACTTGACACTGGCGTAATGCGCTAACTGTGCCAACGCCATTGAAGAAAGAAAAAAAAAAAAAAAAAAAAAAAAGTTCTGTTCCATGTTTGAAACTAAATCAAGCTCAAATGAAAATAAGAGAAAAAGAAGATGCATTCAGAAAACTCAAAGAAAATTTTATAAAAAGATGTAGATTGTTGTCATTTTGAACATTTACTGTAAAATAAATATTATAATTTAATAATGTTTTTAATTTTATTCTTCCTTCCCTTTTTATCTTATGGTTAGAAATTTATTCACCATCAAAAACCATAGCCACTTACAAATCTTGGTACAAATTGTGTACCACACCTATAGTATGTAGTTTTATTTATCTCTTACCTGTTTTAACATAAACTGTTTTTTTTATTGATAAAAAACGCAAATATCGCTAAGTACCTGAACAAAACACCTTTCAGAGTATGCAATTCTCGTAATTTGATAACGCTGTCGATGCTTTATAACTTGAGATTTTTTTTTTAGATGTTGCCGTGCTGTTAGCGAAATAATTTTTTTAGAGATTAATCTTCATTAACACTAGTAGTTTTTAAGATAGGTTGCGGAAAAAAAAATTTCTTTTTTTATTTCTACAGCCCCTCAAAGTCAAGGACCAAATTTTGATTTCCTAAAAAAATTGATTTGTATCAATATTATTTCTATTTATGGAAAGCAATGATTTGTATCAACTACATGATTCGAAAGGCATACTATCCAGCTAAGTTGAGGCAAAAAATCACGAGCGTACACCAATTTGGCTGTATTTTCAAATTAAGTTCATGAATTTCCTTTTTTTTTAAAAATCACGATATCTCAAATATTTTTAAAATAACTAAATATTGGTACATGGGGGTTAAATTGGTAGGTATTGACACATGAGTAAAGAAACTGAACAGAGACAAAGCTTCTAAAGAGCTAGCAAAATTTATAGCTATTTTGGTAGGGTTGGCACAATTGAATAAATTAAAAATATAAATGTACTTTTTTTTCAAATTTTTTATTAAAATAGGTTTTTTTTTACAAATTACATACTCTAAATATTTCTTTTTTATTACTTTTGGTTTTTAATAATTTGTTGTGTCTTTTAATCGAATGATAAATTCTAAATCTAATATAAAGTTTTTTCTAATAAACCAATGGGAAACACTCACATGGCATATGAAATGTACAATCTTGCAAACGTGCTAATATGTCATTACCAATATTAACATTTTTAATATGAAGATCAAAATATTCGCGAAATTTTTGCTCAAGCAATTCAACAAATTCAATAAAATTATCAAAAAACTTATTATTCATGCACACAGTACAATGTACAACCATATTTACAAAACTTTTTAAATACTAAAACAAAAGTATTACTACGTATTATGTGAGAAACTCGAAAACAAAAACAAAACACGCACAACGTTCGAGCGTCGCGTCACGCCTGCACGCCCTGAGATTGACCACTGGCTGATCTAGTTTGAAGCGGTTTCGGCTCATACGTGACAAGCGGCCAGTGGTCACGCACACACACGCGTTGCACTTGTAGTGATGTACCTGTCACAGCGCATTCGTATGTAGCTTTGTCTCTGTTCAGTTTCTTTACTCATGTGGTATTGAGGTGCCCCACCCGTGGGCCACCGTTGATCCACCATGCCAGTTACGCCGTGTATAGTAACGATAGGACCTGTCTATAGAGTGGTACAAGTATGTTTGCATCATAAATGAATAGGGAGGTTAGAAATTGTTGTCAACCACATAAAAAACAAACAAATTCATTTTACAAAGGGTAGGTTTACATCATTTAAAAATGTTTGTTGTAAATAAAAACAGATATTGATGTCAGTAACTTTATTCTTGTTTTTACTTCTTAGCTTTAGGATCCTTCACAGCTGTAGGTGCTTTAGTAACATCATCAGGATTTTCAGCAGCATCCTTCAGCCTCTTAGCTCGGATACCCACAAGCTTAGCAATAGAACGTGCCTGAAATAATTAAATTGCATGTAAGATTTAAATAGATTTTATTAATTCTAGAAGCATAAAATTAAGAAAAAGTTTTGAAAATATTCACAAGGAAGAAATTAAAACTAAACTTAGTAATTTTTTACTCTTACCCCTCTCAAATATTGGTAGGCCTTAAAGTCTTTCTCTTCCTCAGTGATAGGGCGAGCAATAGACTTTGGTGCAGGTTGAGTCACTGGCATCAGTGGTCCAGTAAGCTGTACAGCAACCTTGCGCTCTTCTTCATTGGCTTCACCCTTGAGAACCTAAAATAGGAGATAATTTTCAGAGTACTTAGCAAGGTCTTACTGGTACTAGCACAAACAATTTTATGAAGTCAATTACCTTCTTGCCCTTAGGGAACAATATGAGTCTGGCACGATATTCCTTCAATCTTTGCACATTAACCTGAAGGGACTCAACTGACTTATTGCGTCTACGAGGGTCGACAGCAACTCCTACTGTTCTGGCAAAAGCTGGGTTTAGTCCTGCAGCCTAAAAACGAATATTTTTGAATGATAAACACACAACACAAGACCTTAATAAGACTTTAAAATACTCTGCACTTACTCTGATCTCGCGCAATGTGAATCCACGGCCAGCACGAACTTTAGTATGATAACGGATAGTTGGGCAACGCACTACCGGGCGAAGCGGACCTGCAGCTGGACGAGGTGCAATTGCCTTGGCTTTCTTAATTCTATTTTGCTTTCTTCGGTGCCTCCTGGCCGGCTGGTTAAACCAAGTTTTCACAAATCTTTGCCAGTCTTTATGGAAATGCCCATTGGGAATCATATTATTACCCTTCCCCATTTTGAGCGGTTTTCACTTCACCTGTAGCAGACAGAAACAAAATAAACACTAGTCCTAATAGAAGGTAATATGCTTGACATAAAAGTTTAAAAGCTCGTGCTAGGATAAACAAATTAATATAATATTTTTGGATTGAAATTGCAATAACTAACCGGAGGTTAAAAGGAATGCTCTAAAAAGAATTGTTTTGCCTTGTCGGCATGACTTTGACATGTATGCGATTGACAATGTCAATGACATTTGAGTCTGTGATTGATTTGGATGCGTTCTGTATCCTTAAAATCTAAGTCACAAAAAATTACCCAGCGATGATGCTGTGGCACGCCGACACAACAAAAGAGTTTGTTTACGCTCAAAAATCGTTGTCCTTTTTTATATTTACAGTACATTTAACTAGGAGCTTTTTGCCTACCTACTGGAATCCTATGAAAACGCAATATCGGTATTGTCGAACCTTCCACCACACGCTCCTATTCAAACGAGACCTAAGAAGTCTCATAGGTTTTTCGTAACACGACGTTTTATTTTGTATGACTCAACGAAGCTTGTTTACAATTGCCAGGAATCGTGATGGATTTTAAAAGCTTGTGGTACGGCCTTTGAGTTTTTAACCGGCACGGCCCTTGATTTATTATTTTAAAACATTTTGATTTATTTTACATGCTCTTTGGTCACATGCCACGCGCTACTCCACGCTTGTCTTTGCTTTATTTGTCTCTTCTATTAGCTGTATGATGGAGTCGGTGAAAAATAAATGATTTTTATGTTTTTCGAACATAAGGTTAAATTTTTTTTATCGTTATATGCCAGTATTTCTTAATAAATTATTTGATAATACGTTAATTTATTTCCATGATTGGTAACACAGTTTTCCGCCATGTTTGGAGTAAATTTTATTCAAACGTCACCTTTCCTTTGGTGAGCAAGTTGTGTTCACGTGAGGTTGTGTGTTCCCTTCGAAATAGGTCACACAATCCTCAGAATTCCGTGAAATATTCTTGTAAAATATAAAAAAAAACAAAAAAATACATAAAAACCCAAAAAAATAGTAAAATAATAAAACAAACGGGAATCACTCGATTTTAAGTTTAGTGTACGTAAGCGTGCAACGTGGTCTAAGGAATGCGATAGTCATTATAAAGAGAAAGTGAAGTTGCTATTTGCCCAAGGTTTATAAGTTTAATGTTCGTTTTAGCAGACATTTAAACGAATACCAAAATGAATACTGGTCCGCCCAATTACCCCATGGCATCGTTGTATGTCGGAGACTTGCACTCCGATATTACTGAAGCCATGTTGTTTGAAAAATTTTCAACCGCTGGTCCGGTTCTTTCCATTCGTGTTTGTCGCGATATGATTACTCGCAGATCCCTAGGGTACGCTTATGTTAACTTTCAGCAACCCGCTGATGGTAAGTACATTATTTGTTTTTTCTAACCTAACTTATGCATTTCGTGGTGATTTTGTAATTTATCATCCAAGGTCATTTTTGTATTACGTACCTGTCATTACGACATCATTTGTCAAGAAATGTTACTGTACAATTTTAATTTAACTTGGAGAAAGTATTTCTGAGTATTCAATTTATTTGATATGGTATTTTCGATAAGTGTTAGTTACTTTGAATTTATGTTATAGGCGTTTATGATTCATCATTAATATTTCCCTATCTATTTATCATCACATATGTTTCCTTTTAGGATTATTTAAACATATTATAAAATAATACCTTGAATATGTAGTTAAAAGTTTATCTTTTTGAAAGATTCAAATAATATAAACTGATTCTTTATTGTTACAGCTGAAAGGGCTTTAGATTCCATGAATTTTGATATGATCAAAGGCAAGCCCATTAGAATCATGTGGTCCCAACGTGATCCTTCCCTGCGCAAGTCTGGCGTAGGAAATGTATTCATTAAAAATCTTGACAAGTCCATTGACAACAAAGCTATGTATGACACTTTTACTGCATTTGGAAATATTTTGAGTTGCAAAGTGGCTCAAGATGAGACTGGAGCCTCCAAGGGCTATGGTTTTGTACACTTTGAAACTGAAGAAGCTGCTAATAAGTCAATTGAAAAAGTAAATGGTATGTTACTCAATGGCAAGATAGTCTATGTTGGCAGGTTCATTCCACGCAAAGAGCGCGAAAAGGAACTTGGTGAGAGAGCTAAACTGTTCACCAATGTTTATGTAAAGAACTTTGGAGAAGATTTCAGTGATGAACTGTTAAGAGACTTGTTTGAAAAGTATGGTCGCATTACTAGCCACAAAGTAATGTACAAAGATGATGGATCCTCCAGGGGCTTTGGCTTTGTGGCATTTGAAGAGCCAGATTGTGCAGAAAGAGCATGCATGGATCTCAATGGTAAAGAGTTAGTAGAAGGAAAGCCTTTGTATGTTGGTCGGGCTCAAAAGAAAGCTGAACGTCAAAAAGAACTAAAACGTAAATTTGAACAGTTAAAATCTGAAAGACTCACTAGATACCAAGGAGTTAATTTGTATGTGAAAAATCTTGATGACACTATTGATGATGAGCGTCTTCGAAAAGAGTTTGCTCCCTTTGGCACCATCACATCTGCTAAGGTAATGTACTTTTAATAATTAAATCAATCTTTATAGCATAAAGGCTTCATTTCAATTTTATATAACATGAATATCTTGTTTCACAGGTTATGTTGGAAGATGGGCGCAGTAAAGGATTTGGTTTTGTATGTTTTTCATCTCCTGAAGAAGCTACCAAAGCAGTCACTGAAATGAATGGACGTATTTGTGGAACAAAACCGCTTTATGTCGCTCTGGCTCAACGCAAAGAAGATCGGAAGGCACATTTAACATCTCAATACATGCAGCGTATGGCCAGTATGCGTATGCAGCAAATGGGTCAAATCTTCCAGCCAAGTGGAGCAGGTGGATATTTCGTACCAACTATACCACCCACCCAACGTTTCTATGGCCCAGCACAAATGACTCAAATCAGACCATCCCCTCGCTGGACAGCACAACCACCCGTCAGACCTAGCTCTCAGAGTGCTGCATCTGGATATCCTAACATGCAAGCACCATTCCGTCCAGCACCTAGAGGACCTGCTCAAACTGCCCTACGTACATCTCTGGGCGCACGACCTATTACTGGACAACAAGGAGTTGCAACTGGTTCATCCATACGTGCTCCCCTTGTTTCTCAGAACAGTCGTCCAGCTGGCTACAAGTACACTGCTAATATGCGCAATCCACCAGCTCCACAACCAGCTGTCCATGTTCAAGGCCAAGAGCCTCTTACTGCTACTATGTTGGCTGCAGCTCCTCTGCAAGAACAGAAGCAAATGTTGGGAGAGCGCCTGTTCCCACTTATCCAAGGCATGCATCCTGAGTTGGCAGGAAAAATAACAGGAATGCTTTTAGAAATTGATAACTCTGAGCTTCTCCATATGTTAGAACATGGAGAGTCTCTAAAGGCTAAAGTAGATGAAGCTGTGGCTGTGTTGCAGGCTCATCAAGCCAAACAACAAGCTACCAAGAAGGAGTAAAAAATAAACATTTTCAGTTAAATTTTAAATGTCAATGCTTCAAACATCTTATTTGTGACACAATCCCGCTCACATAAAAATAAAACTTAATAAAAATTGAAAAAGAAAAAAGTGGATTGCCATATCTAAATATATTTTAGATATAGCATTTCTACAAACAAAAAGAATGTAACTTACATTTCTATATTTGAAGAGGTTTAAGATTGGGATCTTTAACTTTTTACATTGACTATGAAGTTTGTTTTAGTATGTATCTAATAAAAGTATTTTTTTCCTTATTTTGTGTATGAGACAGTGGAGTTGGCTTTAGTTCTTACATTTTTTTCTTGCAATTATAAGTATATATTTAAATTGTCTTTCTGTGTCAGTTTTACATTGGAAATATATCTACCTTGTATTGTAAGCTTGGTCGCCAATGTAGCTGATGGAATATTTGTAATTTGTTACTTGTATTCTTTAAAGTATGTATTCATAATAACTTTGTGTTTTCTTTATAGCATCCCTCTATTGTAAGATTAAATTTGAATAACTTCCAAAATTTAAAGTGACTGCCTACTTATAGCACTTGTTATTCGCAGATGTTATATGCATAAGTTATAAAATCTAGCATGAGGTAATAATGCTTCTTCCTTCGTCATTACTTGATATGAGTAGGTAACGAATAAAACAAGGCTGATAAGTCCTGATATTGGTGCTAGTCCCCCCGATCCGTTTTTATAAAAAAAGGTACCACTCCTCTTGCCAGCTAGCGCGATTTTAAATACAAGTGGCGCCTTCGCCATCTATTTTTTACAATTCTACTTTCTAGCGATGATCTATGGCGCAACGGTATGGACAAGGAAAATATTACTCCTCTAATGATGTATGGATATACCTAGCGGGTCGTCAAGCGGAAGATACCGCGTCGGACTAATTTATTCGATGTCTGGATGTGACTATTTCCATTGTTTGGTGCCCATAACACACAAGTGCTTACTGCCTTTACTTTAGGGCCAGAGTTGGTGCGGTAGTTAGAAGATCTAATGCCGACAGTACATATTGACCCAACGCGCTCGCCAAAGGTGTAGAGGACTACTTGGCGGTAATTGGTGTTTGGTGCCTAAGTTGTCGGTTTTTCGTTCACACATCAAAGGTCTACCTACCTACACGGACCAACGTTTGAACGCTTGGTTTGTGGGTTCGATTTGGTTCAATTTAGTATAACGGACTGCTAAGCGGATGGTTCCGGGTTCGATCCCTATAGGTCGGTAGGGCTAATTTCGGTAGATATTGGCTCAGCTCTGGGTGTAACTAAGTTCTCCCCTAGTCCGTTATGGGGTATCTATAACATAGCTTTAAGTTCATTCATACAAGCCAAGCCAAACACCGCGATATACGCTTGCCAAGCCTAGGCAAGCCTGTAAGAAAACGTTACATCAGAGGACTACCTAACTAAAGCATACTTAGATATAAACTACTAGCTTTCCGCCCTGCGGTTTCACCCGCAACTAAATGGCATTTCCCGTGGGAATGAGGCTTTTTCTCGCAGTAAAATTATTGTATTATCTTCTTCCCTGGGCGCGAACTATCTCTATTCCAAAATCAAGACAATCGGTTCGGCCGTTTTTACGTGAAGCGAACATACAGACAGACGGACAGACAGACATACACATTTTCCCATTTATATTATAGTAAGGATAGAACTACAAAAAAAAGCCCTTCGCAGTACCTATATACCTAAATACCTATATCTTAAGTGAAAGCCATGTTGGCCTATACTGCAGTAGCTACCTATATGCCTGTGATAAGGGCGCTGCAGTGCTTTACAATATTATTACGTTGTAAGGGTTTCCACGCGAACGAAGTCGCGGACGGCCTCAAGTTTCACCATAACTTCAAAACTAAACGTCCAATTTTAATCATTCAAAGACCAAATATTATCTACATAAACTGTACTTAGTGACGAAATAATTTATTTTGATAAGGATTAATAGCATGAGTAACATGAATAAACGTTTAAATGTAGTCCAAAAAAATTCAGGATTTTTTAATAAAAAAATGGTTGTTGTGCCTCACTCGACATAGATAAGTAGTGTCGCGGACTTTTTTGGAGATATTTATAAGATGTACATTTTATGGTTATATCTTTTATACCTAGTTAAGGCAGCGTACGTAAAATAAGTAACTTTTCTGGTTGATTTTTACATCTTGTGTCCGAAAAACCCAAATATCTTATGGAAGCCAATTTTTTCCAAAAAAAAATATAGCCTATGTTACTCGTGGATAATGTAGCTTTCGAATAGTAAAAAAAATATTAAAATCGGTCCAGTAGTTTTTGAGCCTATTCGACACAAACAAACAAAGTTTTCCTCTTTTTAATATTAGTATAGAAAAATACTAAAATTTAAATTAGCTAACTAAACTGTTTGCTCATAATGACTTTTTATAGGTGATAAAAAAGACAGGTAGATATTACACAACTATTATTTCTCCACTTTTTTTACGCTTTACTAGTGTAGTGTTGTTTCCACATATTATCGATGTTTTTGTAGATATTTTTATAGCATGCATGTCTATTATAACCACTATAAAGCTTTAATGGGAATCTTGACGAACGAAGTAGGAGACGAACTAAGACACTTTTTGACAGTTTTTTGCGTCCATTTACAAAATAAGTGCGATTGATAATGATGAAAAGAGTTTAAATAGATTGTGATTCTAAAACACTTTTGTAAAGTTCGGCATAAAATTTAAAAAAATGTCTTAGATTAATTTTAAATATTTAGACGTCTTTACCAAAAAGTAACAGTAATTCCTTACTCAAAACACGAAACTACGTATCTTTTCAAAAAACAAGTCAAATATCGTGTTTTCTTTTTTATCAAATTCCGTATTTTAATGATCATACATAAAATGAAATCCTTATCCTACCTAATACCTGTCTGTATGTTCCGCTTTCACGTAAAAATTGAACCGATTGATTGAAAAAAAGGATACTTTTTACTGCGGAAAAAGCCTCATTCCCACGGGAAAAGCTATTTAGCTGCGGGTGAAAAAAAAGGTAAATTACGACTCTTTTATTTGTATTACTTTTATAGAATCGAGTTTACGTTACTGTTAAAGTAAACTGGAAAGGTATAATCGAATTATGTTGATGACGCTTTCATGAAGTGTAATTTTACGGTAGATGAATGAATATTAAAATTATAATCTAAAGACATTTAAAGTGAAAACTTTTTTTTAGCAGACTAGTGTTTAATAAAAAGCTTTTTTTTGTGTGCGGCATTGCAAACCCTAGTCATGATAATCTTACAATTTTGCCAATTTTAAATTAAGACTCTTTTGCTTATACTTACACGATATAATAACGACTGAAATTGCATTTGGTCACAGCGCTAATAAGTTTAAACTTGTCCTCAGCTCTTTCAACTAATTTGACAATAATCATAAACTAAGCATGGGAAAGTGACAGAAAAAATCTATTTGGTGTTAAAGAGTTTTATTTCAGAATTGGGGCCAACTTTTATTATTTTGTATACAAACGATCAATACTTTATTTTGGATACTCGAGTTGCTATATATTATTTGAATTCGATTCAAGAAACTTTGCCATCTCTAGACGTCGCTGCTGTTCTGTTCTGCCTGCTTGTGTGTGTGTGTCCTTGTCCTGCCTGCCTGCCCTGCCCGCCTTGAGCAGCCCGATATCGTACACATGTTCATTATTTCTCTTATCGAAGAAAATTACATTTAGCTCCTAATCAAGAAATTAATACGCCTTTAAAATCTGTAACGGCAACAGTCTCAGAAACTGTTAAGCGGGATATTAATTTTGAAAACGATCAAATCTAGAGCAATTTAATGGAGGACGATAAAGGTTCACAATCTAGTGAATTTAAGAAAGATATCGATGTAAAGAACAAGAAAAAAGGAAAGAACAAGAAGAAACGCACTGCAGGTGATGGTGATAATAACATTGCGGGTCCTGCTGAAGGGTCAACATCGATTTCTAATTCTGAAGAGGTTGTTCCAACCTTGCCCCACAATCTTAAAGAACTAAAAATGGCTATGGAAGTGTTAAATTTGCAGCAGAAACCAGCCAAAACTACAGAAGAAGCATTGCATAAATCATATCAGTTCTGGTCAACTCAGCCGGTTCCGAAAATGGATGAGAAAATTGTAGTGAATGAACCAATTGAACCACCTAAATTGGCTGAAGAAATAAGGTCTGAACCTTTTACACTACCTGATGGTTTTCAGTGGGATACATTGAACTTGAATGAACCATTGGTGCTAAAGGAACTTTACATTCTGCTCAATGAAAATTATGTGGAGGATGATGACTGCATGTTTCGTTTTGATTACCAAACTGACTTTTTAAAATGGGCGCTTCAGCCTCCTGGTTGGCGAATGGAATGGCATTGCGGGGTCCGAGTTGTGAAGTCTGGACGACTAGTTGGATTCATATCTGCCGTGCCAGCTCAATTGAGAATTTATGACCACACTCAAACAGTAGTGGAGATTAACTTTTTGTGTGTTCATAAAAAACTTCGATCCAAAAGGGTTGCACCAGTACTAATTAGAGAAATTACGAGAAGAGTCAATTTGACTGGCATATTTCAAGGAGTTTATACAGCTGGTATTGTATTACCCAAGCCTATAGCTACATGCCGCTACTGGCATAGATCCCTTAACCCAAAGAAACTCATTGATATAAAATTTAGTCACTTATCGAGAAACATGACAATGCAAAGAACATTGAAACTATTTAAGTTGCCAGATGCTCCGAAAACCCCTGGGTTTAGGAAGCTGGAGCCACAGGATGTTGAAAAAGTTGTTAAGCTTTTAAATGGCTATTTATCCAAGTTTGATTTAGCACCTATTTATAATGAAGAAGACTTTAAACATTGGTTTATGCCACAGAGGGGAATTATTGATAGCTTTGTTGTAGAAGGACCTAATGGTTCTATTACTGATTTTGTAAGTTATTACACATTACCCTCTACAGTTGTTTATCATCCAGTGCATAAAACTCTTAAAGGGGCATATTCCTTCTACAATGTTTCTACTAAAGTCCCTTGGGTTGACTTGATGCTTGATGCCCTGATTACTGCCAGAAATTCTGGATTTGATGTTTTCAATGCATTGGATCTAATGGATAATAAGGAGTTCTTAGAACCTCTCAAGTTTGGTATAGGTGATGGAAATTTGCAGTACTACTTGTACAACTGGAGATGTCCAAGTATGGCTCCAAACAAAATTGGCTTAGTTCTACAGTAACATGTACTAATATTTGTGTATTGTGATGTTTTTTAATTGGACACCCTGTATATTTAGAACTTCTAATTGTTTAGTTGGAAAATATTTATAAAATGAATTACTTACTGCAATGTGTATTTAATTTTTTTGGAATTATTATTTGCAAAAATATAAATTAAAGTGACTTAAAATAGTTGGATCTTTAATTTAGTTGTTTATTGTGTACAAAGCTGCCAGCTTCACATAGTTGTGTTTTAAAAACAGTTGCACACCCCTATAGTTTTTGGTAAGGTACCTATATTTTATTGCTCAGTAAAGCTGACATCCTTATTTGTCCAGTGAGTAGGTAGGACTGAGGGAATGTTATGATTTATTTAGAAGTGTAATGCAGTTTACAACACCAGCTAAAACAAATACACTTACATTTTGCCAAACACTTTTTATACGTCCAGCCTATAGATCAATAACGTTCAAAAAGCTAGTGCTCTGCGCGGCGCGTCCAATATAATAAGTTTAGGATGTTTTAAGTTTGCGGCGTTTTTGCAGTGCCTCTAATAAGTAAACAAACGGCGCGTATAGATGACCGAACCTTCTTCGAAGCCATATTACGTAAAGAAGAAATTCTCTATACCGGGTGTCCAGGAAACAATGGATAAGCTCTGAAGGGCTGATAGTAGAACTAAAGGCAAGCCTAAAAAATAATTGATAAAAAGTATAACCCTTACACTGCTAGAAATATGGCGCTTTAAAAAAAAACTTCATATTTTTTTGACTGTGTTCATATTTTTACTCGTAACGAGGTCAAATCACTTAATACCATCATTATTTCTGTGCTAAAATAATAAATATTAACCGCATCAGTGAATAACTATCAAATAAAATAGCCAACTAAAGTATTTTTCTCAAAAAATAATGTTAAACTTTTGATTTGTGTAAAATTTCTAAAGAAATATTTTTGATGTGTAACTTTGAACAGCTCTGGTGTAAAAAAATAATATGAAAGCAACAGTGACCAATGATTTTAAAATATTCCTGGTTTAATAACGTTTCTAAAAAGATGTAATATGTCGTTATTGTAATGAAAAAATATTGAACTAATGGTATTAGTGTGTAAAATGGGATAGTTATTTAGTTCTAGCAAAATTAAAAAAATACAATAAAACTAAAGAAATATGATTTTAAACTGATATTAATTGCAAACACATTGGAATAATTGAGAGCAACTCTTCAAATTGTCTGTCCCCATCCTAATGCAGGCCCTACATTTACGAATAAAGGATCTTCAAAAAAAATCGCGCGTTTCTTCGATCATTGATTGCAGCGGCCTGAACACGAACTCGTAGATCTTCTAATGAAGTTACTGGTTGCCGGTAAAACTCTTCCTTAAAATACCCCCAGTAAAAAAGTCCAAAGCGTTTAGGTTTAGGCGGCCTACCTACCTGTTAGGGTAGGTTTCGTCAAGTAGGTATGCACATAATGCAACAGCATAGTGTGCTAGACAGCTTTCATTTTGAAGCCAATATGTGCCGCGAAGCTCTTCGGGCACGTCTATCAATAAATTGGGTACGTCATTTTGATGAAAATTTGGATCACTTTCTCCTGTTAAGTTGATTTCTTTTAAGATCCTTTATTCGTAGATGTAGGGCCTGCATCAGGATGGGGACAGACAATTTGAACAGTTGCTCTCAATTATTCCAATGTGTTTGCAATTAATATCAGTTTAAAATCATATTTCTTTAGTTTTATTGTTTTTTTTAATTTTGCTAGAACTAAATAACTATCCCATTTTACACACTAATACCATTAGTTCAATATTTTTTCATTACAATAACGACATATTACATCTTTTTAGAAACGTTATTAAACCAGGAATATTTTAAAATCATTGGTCACTGTTGCTTTCATATTATTTTTTTACACCAGAGCTGTTCAAAGTTACACATCAAAAATATTTCTTTAGAAATTTTACACAAATCAAAAGTTTAACATTTTTTTTTGAGAAAAATACTTTAGTTAGCTATTTTATTTGATAGTTATTCACTGATGCGGTTAATATTTATTATCTTAGCACAGAAATAATGATGGTATTAAGTGATTTGACCTCGTTACGAGTAAAAATATGAACACAGTCAAAAAAATATGAAGTTTTTTTTTAAAGCGCCATATTTCTAGCAGTGTAAGGGTTATACTTTTTATCAATTATTTTTTAGGCTTGCCTTTAGTTCTACTATCAGCCCTTCAGAGCTTATCCATTGTTTCATGGACACCCGGTATAACTGATTTAACTTTTACAATTTTTTTACTTAGTACTAGGAGTTTTTTTACAATTTTTTACTAAATTTCTTCAAAAAATCTCACGTCTTTTACTAAAAGTTGAAATAAATATAACACTCAATGCAGATGCACATGGTAAGTAGTTTCTTACGCCTTTGGTTGTGGACACTCGTTTGACTCCGTTCGCGTGGAAGTCGGTATTCCGTGGGAATGAGAAGTTTTCCCGCGGTAAAAAGCATTCTGTGTTCTGATGTATAACCTATTTTACTGTAAAGTTTTATTTAAATCCGTCGAGTAGTTATCTATCGTATAAGATTAACAGACATACCTACAAATCCATACTTTCACGTTCATAATATAAGTAGATACCTACATACTTAAAGTCAGAAATCATGACTTGCTATAATTTAATGTTTTTTCTAATAATAAGAAATTAAACTAAATTATTTTTTTACTTATTTTATTTGAACCATTACAGGTTAATTCACAAAACATAAATCTTGTCTACAAATCGTCAATGCACTAACCTACCATGTATAGAGATAATTAGATATTTTGACTTCTGTCCAAAACAAACAGCTTAAAACAAAAAAAGTGTAATTATACCTTTTACTAAGGTATAAACTAAAACTAGTGAACTTAGACATAAAAAGTTTCTTGAAAATTACATTACCTTAATCTACAGCTTCCTGCTTACTCGTGCCCGACATAAAGACTACTTGGCATATAATTGCGCCGATTCCGAGGGTTAAAACTCACAAAACTATTATTATAGCGAAAAACCTACAATTATGCGACGCAAGCAAGTGTATAGACTAATCCTCAGCATATTAAAAAAAAACCATTATTTTCACTAAATTCAGTGCAACAAAAATACATGTTATGAATACTAAGTATGAGAGGATGAGTGCGATATTTTGAGTCTGGTTTAAATTTTCAGAATCAGCAGGGCTATTATGGTAGCAAATGTTAATCATACCTATATCACTTTTTTAACAATTCTGGAATTACGGTAAGTTAATCACGTTTTTGAGCTTAATAGATGGCGACATTGATTATCTATGTATTAAACCCAAAAAAACCTTTTTTTCATAAATATTAACGTTATCTATAGTCCGGTCAATTTAAACATTCAAAGCTAAATAAATTCCCATCAAGCTGAAAATCAGTTAGGCTGTTAAAAATATGATAAAAATAAAATTTAAAAGTTCCCCATCTTTCCCCTGTATGTAAATTTTTTTTATTCAAGGTCAATGATGGAAAAAATGATTTTTCAGCGAAACGGTAAGTTTTATCATAAACATGTCTCGACAAAATTGTAGATCATAAAATAATCAACAAAAATGTATTAATACTTTTTTCCTACGAGTCACCGTTTTTGAGATTTTATTTTTAATCATAATTTTTAACTTGCTGATTTTCAGCTTGATAGGAATTTATGTACCTTCGCTCTCATTTTTATGTCTAGATTGACCGGACTATCTAATATTGTTTAAAAAATGACACCAGACTCTCGTTGGCTTCCATAATAGCCCAGCAGGGCCTTATAACGCCACGAGGCAGGAGGCAAATGTTCCCGCCCAAAACACAGGACAGAATCTATTAATTAAAATATATGTATTTGTACAATTAATATTGCTATTGGTGTTTTTATACTCAACACAATTTCATTATACACTAGATCATACTATAGGTACGACACAATTTATGTTGATAAATGGTTTTACTTTTTCAGCTTGCTTTAAGAAGTGGTGTTTATTTCAGTATTACTTTGCTCTACATTATTTTCTTCAGTTATTTCATTTTCTTCTGCTTGTGGAATTTTAGTTTTCTTGTCACTCTTGCGAAATTTGTCATACCTATAAAAAAAAAATACATATCAATTAAGTATAACAGATAAAGTATCTTTATCATAATCTAATAATTTCACTGTGGTAAGATATGCAAGAATATTCGTAAATAAAGTATATGCATATACAAAATTAACTGTTTCGAGGACAAGTCGTCCAAAATAACACCAGTACGAAGCTTGAGTTACAAGGTTACAAGGTTCTGATAAAATCTATAAATAAATTATTATATTGTGTGATTAAAATTATTCAGCAACATAAATTAAGTGGCTTTATTAAAATCGTATTCGTGTTCCAAGATCTAAAATCGTGGCAATAATCATCATTATCATCATTACATAGTATAAATCCAAGTTACTAATTGTGTCTGTGTGTATGTTTATCCGCTAACTCCTTCTTAACCACTTAACGGTTTTTAATGCGGTTTTGGCCATCTTAAAGGTTATTTTTTTCACTTAAACTTGTAAATAAAGAACATTAGAAAGAAAAAAGTATTTTTATTTTAGCCAGAATTCAAAGTATCGGGAACAAGTCGCGCCAAATTACACCATTGCGAAGCGTGGGCGGGTCGCTCGTATCATACAGGGTGATTGGTATTGCGATACGTTTCTAATAAGGGGTTAAAGTAGAGCTTATTTGCAGTCAATTAAATAACATTATACCATGTCCGAAAATTGATAATTTCTGAGTTATGCAACATTTATAAAAAACTCCAGTTTTTAAGTATGTATCCTTTTAGTGAAAAATACACAATTAAGTTAAATCTTTTGTTGTCTTAATATAGTCTAATAACTAAAATGATATTTTAAATTAAAGTTTGCTTAAAAAAATCGTCCTTATTTTAGAATAGTCAAGAAAATAGTACAACTTAAAAGAAAGTTATATGCAGGGACCGAAAACCGGTTAAATTAGGCCTACCTTTTATTTCGGTATGACGTCATACCGTTTTATTTCAGTATTTTATTTTTTTGATACACTTAAATATGCATACCTTTAAAATACGGTATGACGTCATACCTTTTCATTTCGGTACCGTATTTTTAAGAATATAATAAAAAACCTTCACCATAACATTTCGGTATACTTCTAATATTATGGTATAACCTTTACATAAATAAAAGTATCACTTTATTTCAAGAATGTGTGGGTCTGCTGTCGGAAAATCGACTTTATTTGTATCGAGCGAGCGTATTACGATACCGAAAAAATCATATGGGTTATACCTTTAATACTCAACCTGTATGAATTTTAAAGGTATAATTATGCCATACCTTTATAAGATAGCGGTAGCGATTCTGAAAACCTTAAAACAACCGGTAGAGTTTTAGTTCAAGGATTGCGTAACCGGTATAAAATTAAGGTACCGCTTTTTTATACAGGTTGAAATACCGGTAAACCTTAACCGTTTTCAGTCCCTGGTTATATGTGTTACACGACGATTAAAGAAACACAACAAGTATGTACTCTCTTTTTGCTGCAACAGCGTTGCGTTGCATAGTCCGAAAATAAAAAAAAATGTTTGTGTATTCTTCATTACTAAGGCCCCTCGTCCCGGTGACTTTTTGTAGCGATGCTGTCGTGCG
Source organism: Emmelina monodactyla (assembly GCA_916618145.1). Classification (NCBI taxonomy): domain Eukaryota; kingdom Metazoa; phylum Arthropoda; class Insecta; order Lepidoptera; family Pterophoridae; genus Emmelina; species Emmelina monodactyla. The sequence continues at coordinate 6,941,344 of OU745303.1, forward strand.
TTCTCATCGATACCGTCAACAATAAGTCGCTGGCTGTGTGCTCTCGCCCACATAGCCACGATTCAGTCGCGATACTGTCGCTCTTCTATCGCGATTCAATAACCGATTGTGTCGGTTCTCTCCCCGATGTCCGACACGGTTCCACGTTTGCGTAGATACAGTTGCAATGTAGTAGTATCGTGTTTGCATCGATACAGTTGCGATACTGTAGCGCGTTGTAAATGCGACTAAAATGCGTTTATTAAACGTACGACAGCATTGCTACTAAAAGTCGTGGGCGAGGGTCGTAAGTAATGTAATTTCTCGAGATTTTAATAAAAATATGTCGTTAGTTTTATAATTGTTTTACATATGTAACTATAATGTTTTTTTTTTTTTTTTTTTTATCAGTGTTCATAATTTATTTACTATTTATTTACTTTACGTTCACTATTTATTTACTTTTTATCATTCAATTCGTAATCGACGGCTTAAAAAAAATTAGTTCTGCTCCAAAAAATTGCAAAATTAAAAGCAATTTAGATACTTAAACAAAAACTGAAAAAGGAAGAGTAAATACACAAATAATGAGACAGATGGCCTTTGTGAACACAGCAGAGATGTTTACATGTTTAAAACAGCTATCAATATTAAATAACTATTTTAATATAAATCTAGAGGCGCAATAGCAATGCTTATATCCCGCTTTTTACCGCAGTAGCTGCTGTTCGAATATTATAAAATGATTTGTTTTTGAAACAGTTGTTTTGTGGTTCTTGATATTAACAAACCAACCATGCAGGTCGCACTTTACGCATGATGAACTCAAACACTAATCAAAATCTCAAATTATGAGTTGAAGCATTCTGTAAGGTCATTGAATTAATTAACAAAATATATATAACTGCATGATGTTAGAAAATGTACCTATTTACATACATATAAAAGTAAAAATAAGCCTGTGCACATATAAAATATTGATAAGTATAAAATGCATACCGGTTAAGATCGTCTTCATCATCACTGGCCACGTTATTGGCTTGAGGGTCTACCTCCCTCAACAAATCACCAATGTCCTTGTCCACATCCTCCCAAAGTTTGTCTTCATTACCTTTATTTAAAAAAAGAGAAGTAAATGACAGCTTTTTTTTATTATTTACTAGTGGCCGCCCGCGACTCCGTTCGCGTGGAAGTCGGTTTCCCGTGGGATTGAGAAGTTTTCCCACGGTAAAAAGTACCCTATGTCCTTTTCCAAGTTCAGTTCTTTCTTCATACCAAATTTCATCAAAATCGGTTCAGTGGTTTAGGCGTAAAAGCGTAACAGACAGACAGACAGAGTTACTTTCACGTTTATAATATTAGTAGGGATTAGTAGGAATAGTAGGATTAGTAGGATTTCTATAACATCAATATTACTGTCTGTTTGTCCGCTAACTCCTCCTAAACCAGTTGAGGGATTTTAATGCGGTTTTCACCATCCTTTAGATATTTTTTTATTTAAATTTGTAAATAAAGAACTTTAGAAAAAGTTTTTGTAAGTCAGCCAAAATTCTGTGTTTCGGGAACGAGTGGCCAGAATTACACCATTGCGAAGCGTGGGCAGGTCACTAATATTTAACATATCTGTATAATTACCTGAAATATTCAAGTCATTTCCATTTTCAAGTTTCTTTTTGCCGTCCTCATTGGATTCTGGTTTTTCAGTTTTTTTTTCTTCAGCAACTTCAGCCTTTTCTTTCTCCTCTTCTGATATAATTTGTAATATTGAATATACTGTTTTAGTTTTGGTAGGTCTCTTATGTCAATTATTTACTGTGATTAAAGAAATTTTGATAAATTATACGTTTTTACTATCACATTTAGATATGTATGTTTAGGCATGGTTAGATATAATATTAGATAACCACCTGTCTGCCAAGCACCATTCTCATATAATCAAATAAGTATGTTCTAAAAATCAATATTCAATATGGGCCTTAGAATATCACATTAGTCCCTTACTAGTATTTTGTTTGTCATTAGTTCCGTACCTTTCTTCTTGTGCAATTGTCTGTGTATGCGCTCGGCATGTTTTCGGAGCGTGCGCGTGTCGCGATGTTCTACGTAGCGACGCAGATGTGCGCGCAGGCGGCAGTGGCGGCGCAGAGCCTCGCCCGCCCCCGCCGCGGCGCCCCCCGCCCCCGCCGTGCCCCCAGCCCCCGCCCCCGCCTCCTCGTCCGCCCCCACGCGACCAACGTACACGCGGCATAGCTCGCAGTACCACACCTGTACCGAATACCGTTCGCTCGACAAAATTCCATATAGCAGCTCAAACACATGAATAAACATTATGGTGCTTTCGCTATAAGACTCAATTAATTGCATCTAACATAAGATAGTAATTTTCACATGATAGAAAAACGACTTCCATAATGCGGAGCTATCAGGTATACAATAAAGCAGGCACATATAACGAGCCTTAATTAAATGTATTGATATTTAAACTACCTTGAGACAAAATCATAATTTTCATTGATGTTTTAAAGTGGTTATAACTAAACTTTGTAAAATATTAAAACTACTTGCCTCAAGTTTTTTGATATGCTCACTCCCAATGTTGATTTCAACCTTGGGCTTCTTGACAGTCTCTTCATCTTTCTTCTCAGTACCAGAATCTTCGTCTTCAACTTCTGTAAAATATCATCTGTATTAATTCTTTGCAAAAAAAAATCTCTAAATAATTAGTCTGACAACTTTGAAACTTACCATCAACATCGCCGACGGAATCTAATGTCATGAAATTGTCTAGATCGACATCCATGCCTTCGTCGCCGCTTGCGTCTGCTTTCGGGCTCGCACGCCTCGCTGACTGATTGGCCTTTTTCTATTAAAAATATTAAATATTATTTTCAATATCTACAAATAGCTGTAGGAGTCGTGTGTCTCGTAATACGTACTAGGTATGTAAGATTTCATATATTCGGTAAACTGTGAATAATGAAGGCTAGCCTCAACGCGTACTGACCTTGAGATGATCAATGGAGCAGATATGGTGCTCGTAGATCATCGGCGAGCGGAACGTCAGCCGGCAGATGCGGCAGAAGGGCATGAGGAAGCGCTTCATGGCGAGGTGCGTGTCGGTGAGGTTGTGCGCGTGGCGCGTGGTGCGGTGGTTGAGGCGGCACACGAGGCAGAACGTGGTGCGCGGCGCCAGCGCGGCGCCCGCGGCCGACTCCAGCTCGCGCTGCGCCGCCCGCTGCGCCACGCGCATGCGCAGCAGCTGCGACTTGTGCCGCCGCGCCACGCCCGACATGGCCGCGCGGTGCCGGCTCGACAGCAGGTGCTTGGCGTACGCCTGCACCACACATTATTATGCTAATGAAACTGTTTCCACTCTACGAAGGTCCGCATACAGTGCTACTTCATCTAGCTAGTGCTAAAGCTTATAGAGAGATTCTCGGTGGCTAAAGACAATTTTCAAACAAGACCTATGTGATCGTTTGACTGTTTCTTTATTATGTACTAGTGGCCGCTCGCGACTCCGTTCGCGTTTAAGTCGGTTTCCCGTGGGAATGCGAAGTTTTCCCGCGGTAAAAAGTTCCCTTAATTCTTTCATACATATATTTTTGGTTTCTAAAACCGTTTTCGCAGCGCACGCAACGGAAGCCCTCAAGGATGAATAATTTTCCCCGTTTTTTCCCATTTTCCATTATTTCTTCGCTCCTAATAGTTGCAGCGTGATGTAATATAGCCTAAAGCCTGCCTCGATAAATAGTCTATCCAACACAAAAAGATTTTTTAAATTCGAACCAGTAGTTCCTGAGATTAGCGCGTTCAAACAAACAAACAAACAAACTCTTCAGCTTTATAATATTAGTATAGATATGTTACGGCTAATACCCGAAGTGCGGCTTCACCTAGTTTTAGCCGGTTAGAAGTGTTTTAATATGGAAAACTGTAAAAAAAATTATACCTATGTATATGAAAACTGCGTGGTAGCCTAGTGGCAACAGGAACGGTCTACTATACCGAAGGTTCCGGGTTCGATCCCCACTAGGGTGTACCACTAATTTGGTCTTTTTCAAATTATGTACATGTTTATCACGCACTAACGGTGAGGGAAAACATCGTGAGGAAACCCACATGATTGGATGATAATCCATCATGTGATCCACCAACCCGCACCGAGCCAGCGTGGTGGATTACGGCTCAAACCCTCTCGCTATCCGAGAAGGAGGCCTGTGCTCAACTATGGGACATATATAGGCTATTTATTTATTTATTTATTTATTTATATGAAAACTGGCTTCTGTATCAAAAAAGTAACCTAACTAACCTAACCTATTGATGTTCTAACCGGCTAAAACTAGGTGTAGCCGCACTTCGGGTATGAGCCGTAACATATACAATTTAACCAATAAGTATTCCTGGGATCATTATAATGTACATAGGGTAAAGAAGCCAATTAATAATTACCGCAAAGCTAGAAGACTTGTCCTTGCAGTGCACGCAGACGAGTGCGTTGGCGACCCGCGGCTTGGCGACGGCGCTGTCCGACCCCTCGTCCCCTTCCTTGTCCGTGTCCGCGCCGTTCTCGCCTTCAGACACTTCATCCACCTAAACACTCACATTGTTAATAATCCAACTACCAAATGAGACAAGTTCACAACAAAAACATTTAAACCTACTTTAGGGGACTTGATCTTAGGCTCAGGAGTCTCCTCCTCCTCAACTTCCTCCTCTTCGTCCTTATCTTCAGCATCCCATTCCTCTTCAGTAGAAGTTGCGTCTTCCTTCGATTTTACTGAGCTGTTTTGTAAACCACATGTTTATTATAATGAATGAAAATAAATGTAACAAGTCAAACAAAACTATTGCCAAATGAAACATAAAAAAGAGCACTAAATTTTGATGTTATAAAACAGGAAGAAAGCCTTGGTAGCTGAAAATCATGAGTCCAGAAAAATAATGTATTTTTCTGTATTTTGAATTGAAGGCATCAAGCATAATTAAATACACATGGCTCATTTAAAGTGACTCTGTTTAAGATTATTCCAATGGAGAAGACACATTTGGCCAAACCTTGCTGATCATTGCATGTTTTCTGCCAATATTGGTAGACCTTTCAAGTTTATTCCTTTTTGTTTTATCTTTCTTTTAACATTTCCCCTCACTTTTATCTCATTACCTTATATCTTTTTATCAACCACTTCATACTCAGCAACATATATTTATTTTACCAGGTTCTGCAATCCTTATCAGGCTGTAATTAAGTCAAATTAGAAAATAAAATACTGAACAGGTTCAACTTCTTTCCATACTCAGCTTGCAGTGCTACACATACTCACAATTGGGCATCTAAAAATATGTAATCTGCTAAAGTTTTACAAATTATTACTATTGTAGTGCTTACTATTGATTAGAATCCATAAAATATATGTTGGCATCTACATCAACCTTCATTTTATGGCTCCAATCAGTAGCAGCCACCATAATCTTAGGGTCAATTACCTTCTGCTTTTTATGGATCTAAATGCTCGAGTGTAGCCAAGTGATTTGTCAGGGAATCGTCTTGCAGTAAAGGAGCCACGCGAGCGCATTCCGCCGCGGTAGGAGGCGCGCGATCTGAGCGTGCGGCCGCGGAACGAGCGGCGGGGCGCGCGCGACCGGGAGGACATGCGCGGCTCTCGCGGCGGACCCATGCCACCGGGCTTACGGTACTCGCGCGTCGGTGACCTCCTTCGTTCCTCGGTTACGTATGACCTTCTTTCGCTCACGTAGTTGTCTTGTCTACCGCCGTACGAGCCTCCATAGTGGCTTCCGCCATCATGGCTACGTCTATCGCTCGAGGATCCCTGTACAGTAACTCTTAATGTTTCCCTGGTCTATGTTTTACAAAATATACTGTGAAATAAAGTAGCTTCAAAATCAGATGTTAGTCATTTAATTATTTTGTATTAAAGTTGGCCCATTTCAATGTTTGCAAGGAAGTTCGCTTTCTTTCTACCACCATGTTTAAATAAATGCTATTTATTATGTGAAATATAGTGGAATGGCTGTATTCACACACTAAGTTGTTTCCGAAGACATGGATTAAAGCTCCAATGTAGTTGATGAGTTCTTTAGGATAAACAGTGTGTAACAATATTTCAACTTTTTTTAAATTAGAAGAATATTGACCTCCATATCATGTTATTACAGTTGTCAGGGCTCCTACCTCTCTAATCAGATTCATCAATCTCTTTTAGCACATTCATCTTATTCATGTTAAGGCTGAAATAATTTTTAAGAAATGTATTATCTCACACAAATTATAGGTTGACTGTCTTTAACAACTCAACAGTAACCTGCTTTGCTCTGTAGAAATCATGTTTACATATGGCAGAAGCATGTTTCTTTTAAAACATTCTTTTAGTTTCTTTCTGCTGCACTTCTATCTCAAATATTTATTTCTTTCATCAATTTATTACAATATCTTTGCAGAATTAGGCTGCTATCCTCAGGTTCCAAGATGTGTTTCCTTACACTGTTCACATTTTTCTTGCTACTGTTTCTACTATTACTAATCTGAACCTTACCTCCATCCTCATCCTTTTGCGATCAGGTGATCCAGATCTGGCAACATATTCACGGTTGGAATAACTTGAAGAACTGTCCTGATAAAAATAGAAGTAAGTTATAAAATATTTACTCAAACACGATTTTATTTACCAAATTTGCTTATTGAGAAAACTTACTTGGCGATAACTTTTCTTGTAGGAGTCCTCCATTCGGTCGCGATTATTGTATCTCGGTGCGCCACCGCCATGGTAGCGGGACTCATTATTGTGAGATGAATAGCCGCCTCTTCCTCCGCGACTCTCATGGTAGGAGCCACGACTACCGCCTCGGTAACCACCTCTGTACCCGCCTCCACGACTGCCACCTCGGCCTCCATAGCCTCGCCCGCGAGAAGACATTTCCTGCTTTATTAATAAGGGTAAATTTGAATTTACAGTGATAAGAATACCTATTGATTATTGTCGTTTTTATACCGTAGAATAAGATGGCGGCGGCACTATTCTAAAACATAACCTCCAAACAGAAGAACCAAGTTATTGCTTGTATAGAAAAGAAAAAGCCATTAAAATAACAAAATTACGGAAAAGTAGTACATAACACTGCCTAGCAAATAAATATAAGTTATTAGAATCTATTCCTACCGGTCACTAAAGTAGTTTTAACCTATTTTATATCGACCCAAATAAGTGAATATTGATCATTTTATTTATATACGTGACTTACCCAAATTGCTGCAAGCTTCAAAACACACAATTAATTATTATCACACAAAACACACCAGAAATTACCACAAAACTAGTCGACAACTGAGTCGATGCGTCGATGCGTTCAATTTACCGTACCGAACTACCGACCGACGACCGACCGACCGACCGACAACTTAAAATGAAAGAGGGCGAAAGAAAATAATAAAAAAACGCAGTGTTACCAACTCTCAAAAATATTTACCCCTAAACCTATGTCAAAATCCCCTAAAATTGCCTCAATAATTTGAAAATTCCCCTAAAAATATAATTCATAAAAATTAAATATAAATATAAAAAATATACAGCGTGTCCCAAAAGGTTACGTAGCTGGGAAGGGGGGTGGTAGGGGTGGTCACAAGGGTTACTAGAAAAATAATAAAAAAAATCCCCTCTGGATATTTCAATAAAAAAAATCCATTTTTTAAAAAACTAAAAATTTTACACCTTGTCGGCCTATTTTGCTTACTATACCTACAAATATTGCTGTATTTGAAAAAAAAAACTGTTATGTAATCGTCAATAACCCTTTATCAAATTGAAATAAAAAAAACTATACATATCTAACCAAGATTTTAAAGAAAATTAAGTTCTTGTCCAGTCAAGGACTTAGTAATTACGATTTCACTCAACTTCCTCAAAGCGTACTGAAAAAAAAATGTACTACGCAACTCTGGCGAGTAACTTAAAAAGATAGGTCATTTTATTGCAATTCCAAAATGGTATAACACTTATTTAAAAAATTCATACTAGGTCATTTAAAAATATTTTTCTGGAACAATACTCCCGCAAAAATAAAAATATCAAAAAACAATAGTCTCAAATTCGTACACAAATACATGTTTAAATGTCTATTGATGTTACTGCCCGTTATAATTCTCAAGATTTGAGTACAGACATACCTCAAACATTCGAATACGGCTACATATGACTGGGAAAATAATATTTACTGCATTTACTCAAGTACACGAAAGTTGTAAAGGATCAAGCTGGTCTGTACAAAAGCAAAGGTTTTAGTTTAGATTTGATTTGTCTAGATTTGATTAGCTTATCTAACTGGTCTCTTACCTAAAAGTGGCTTATTAAATTATAATTAGTTTCAGCTCATCCCTAAAATCGTTTTGGTAATATTCATCATAATTTCAGTATAGGCCATAGACATCTATTACCTGTACCTGTAGGTACAGTCTACGACTAGGTAAGCTGTGATAACAAACAAAAATAAATCCTATTTCCATACAAAAAAAGTTTGGTTAGTTAGTTTCAAACCGGTCACAACTTACCGAGTCGATTACAGTTGCGGTTTTAAATGAAACTCGAAAAGAAAACAAATTTAACTATCATTTATTATTTAAATAAAATGCCCGAAATGTCTACCACCAACATAAATACATGCCCTGCATCGTTTTAAAAATGAGCGTCATAAATGTGCTCAAGTCAACCAAGTCCCTGATGGGTTTTCCAAAATCATTTTTTTTTATTTAACGAGCAAACGAGCATGCGGGTCACCTGATGGTAAGTGATCACCGCCGCCCATGACTCCCCGCAACACTGTGGGTGTTGGAGGTGTGTTGCTGACCTTTAAAATAGGAATACACTCTCGACTTGAAGAGCCGCATGTTGTAGGTAGCCAGGAATACCGCTGCAGGAAGTTCATTCCACATCTGCGTAGTGCGCGGCAAAAAATTCCGCCTGAAACGCACGGTGGTACGCACAAATGATGCGCAGATCAAACTCCATATTTTTACCTGTACTTGAATGTTTGAGTTGAGGTATGTCTGTACTCCAATCTTGAGAAATATACGGGCAGTAACATCAATAGACATTTAAACATGTATTTGCGTACGAATTTGAGACTATTGTTTTTTGATATTTTTATTTTTGCAGGAGTATTGTTCCAGAAAAATATTTTTAAATGACCTAGTATGAATTTGTTAAATAAGTTTTATACCATTTTGGAATTGCAATAAAATGACCTATCTTTTTAAGTTACTTGCCAGAGTTGCGTAGTACATTTTTTTTTCAGTACGCTTTGAGGAAGTTGAGTGAAATCGTAATTACTAAGTCCTTGACTGGACAAGAACTTAATTTTCTTTAAAATCTTGGTTAGATATGTATAGTTTTTTTTATTTCAATTTGATAAAGGGTTATTGACGATTACATAACAGTTTTTTTTTTTTCAAATACAGCAATATTTGTAGGTATAGTAAGCAAAAAAGGCCGACAAGGTGTAAAATTTTTAGTTTTTTAAAAAATGGATTTTTTTTATTGAAATATCCAGAGGGGATTTTTTTTATTATTTTTCTAGTAACCCTTGTGACCACCCCTACCACCCCCCTTCCCAGCTACGTAACCTTTTGGGACACCCTGTATATAATATAAAAGTAAAATTTCTTAATTTTATCTGTTTATAAATTATCTAATACGTTATAAATTATATCAATTTCTTCTGAAAAACAACCCCAAAAATACCCCTAAACAAATAATAACCCTAAAAAAAACCCATCCCACTCATTTACCCCCTAAATTTGGGGGGAAAACCCCTAAGTTGGGAACCGTGAAAAAACGCGTTCGTTCGTGCAAAACAATCAATTTTCTCTTTGTCATGGTTGGGGCTGCCAACTTTTACGTAAACTATGACTATGACTAGAAAGCTGTGCTAGAAAGATACGCAAAAATCTACAATAATTATGTGCATTATTAGTAGGGCATATGAAATAAATAATATAAAATTAACCTTATGTAACTTCTTAGATTTTGTAGCGTCGTCACTCAGGTGAGTACAACACTACTCGTATGACACGTCTCTAGTAAGCGCGATTCTAGACTAGCCGCCAACCGCCATTAGCTACTTAATTTATTTATTTGTTCTAATGTCCACGCAATACTGTGTAATTAAAGTACCATAAGTTATAATATATAAGTCAATTGTAAATCAAGAGGCATATTGTAATAACCTAATCAACGCCATCGATTGGAGCCGTACTAAGTGGTGTTATTCCAAGCCGGCAACCTACAATACAATTTAATAACCCGTTAAAATGAGTTTAATTTCAAGTAAAATTAACCTTCTTAAATGTCCTTTTTGTGCCGCTGTAAATATTGGCTCAACCGTTGGCCCAAAGAACCACTTGCCCAACGTTTTTAGCACTGTTTACTCATTGGTGTACCTGTCATTCATTCTGCATCTGCATTGGCTCTTTGACTAAGATGGACAATTGACATGATAAGTTTTGTATCCGCAGCATTCGTAAAATAATCAAAAATGTTGACAAGAAGACAGTATGAAGTTCTAAAGAATAAAATAAAAATACTACAAGTTGACGCATGGAAGCAATAAACCCAGAACCTTCCGCTCATCAGATCGACCACGTTTGAACATTGTTGGCGGGACGCGCCAATATCTTTAGATGTGTGTACGTAAAAACTGTAAAAATACAATTTGGCTGGCGGTAACGCGCGTTGGTGCCAACCGCCAATTACTGCTAAGTAGCCCCTACACGTTGGCTCAGCACGTAGGAGCGCTTTGGCCCAATGTGGACGTTTTAGGTTCATTGGTTATTTCCAACCATTTGTCAATGTCAATCGCTAAGTCAAGAATGACAAGAAAGTCGATTCCAGCGCTGCCAGATTGGGGTATATTTACGCTATTCTGGCGGAAAATTATAACCCTGGCGAGATTTTGGCGAAAAAGTTGGCGAAAATAAATTGGACAAGCGAATTTTTGGTGAATATATCTATATTCGAGGCTGAAAACGAAAAATCCCTAGTAAAAAAGTTACGTGAAAACGTTCTTACAATTGATTCAAAAATATATTACAATTGAGTCAAAAATATATTGATTTTGTTATAGTTTCAAGAAAAGAAAAATGTGTTTATACAATATAAATATTCTTTACTTTATGAAATGACCAAGGAAAGAATATCTATATATATTCTTTTGTTATTCGGATATATTATATTATTATTATATTATTATTCTTATATTATTTTTATTATTAACAGTTCTAAATCAAGATTGGCGATTTTTTTTCTAAAACTAAATATATTAGAGAAAAAGAAATTTTGCATCTGGCGAAAATTTTACAAAACATCTGGCAACCCTGGTCGAGTCGAGTTTTCAAGTTTGTTGATTTTGTTATTATTGGTTTTTTGTTCAGTAAAAACAAATTGAGCCATTGATAAAATAAAAAAAAGAGACTCTAGAAAGTAGATCCTTTATAATGAAGATTAGTGCTCAGAAGAAATATATCTTAATTGAATAATTTCAGGTGCCTTTACTAAAAGAATTACATTAGTACATAGTTGTGGATTGAATCTTCTATTTAGAACATGCTGTATTTGTCTATTTAAAAACACACCATTATCGATTGATCATAAATTTATAAATCAGGAGCGTTAAATTATTTTTTTTATGTTTAAAAAATATCTTGTGTACTTACTTAGCTTTCACTTACTTTACTTACCACCAGTTTCTGTACTAATTTGAAGATAAGTCACATTCAGTTTCAAAACTTCATTTTTAGAATATGATACTTGATAAGTACTTAGATGGGAAATCCTAGTTTAGTTATTAGTGGTCCAGTTGTTGTTAGATATTAGCTTTCTAGCCACTGTCACAATTTTAATAAACAAAATACTTCAGCCCACATTAATAAAATAGACCATTTTTCATGAAATAAATATTGCTGAATTTTTCGTTTGGAATTAAAAATACAATAAAATAAAATACATAGTCAAAAATATATTTTCTTTTTTTTCAGGGCTTCTTCATTTCGGAGCAATATTAAAGTATAGCTGTTGTTTTATATTATTCTACTTGTAGTTAATATACTTAAAATGCAAGCAAAGAAAAGATATATTTTACTTATTTTGTCTTGTGCATTTGTAATTTACTGTTATTTTGGTGGATTTTATTTAAAATCTGAACTAGCACAAAAGAATTTGCATGATCTCCCAAGCTTTGCTACCATGGAAGAACTGTCAGAACCAGCCCCTCAATTTATTAGAAAACAAAGATCTAGTGGCAAACAATGTAGAATGGAAACATGTTTTGACTTTTCTAAATGTGGAAATAACCCAAAAATATATGTCTATCCTACTGAGGGTCCTGTTAGTACATCATATAGAAAAGTATTGTCAGTTTTGAGAGATTCAAGATATGTAACAAGGGATCCCTCAGAGGCTTGTTTGTTTGTGCCAGCTGTGGATACATTAGATGCTGATCCCTTATCACCTGAACATGTGCCGGACATAGCAACAAGATTGTCCCGTTTACCTTACTGGAAAAATGGACGTAATCATTTAATTTTTAATTTATATGCTGGCACATGGCCTGATTATGCCGAGGAAGCCTTAGGGTTTGATCCTGGAGATGCGATATTGGCTAGAGCAAGTGCTTCTGAAACAATTTTCAGGGAAGGGTTTGATGTTTCTTTTCCACTCTTTCACAAAGAACACCCTGAAAAGGGTGGTGTACCTCCTGCTGCTACAGCTAATCTTTTCCCTACTCCACGAAGACATTTGCTTGCGTTTAAAGGAAAACGTTATGTTCATGGAATAGGCAGTGAAACAAGAAATTCTCTGTGGCACTTGCACGACGGAAACAACTTAATCTTGGTGACTACATGCCGTCATGGGAAATCTTGGAAAGATTTGAGAGACGAAAGATGTGATGAGGATAATCGCGAATATGACAAGTACGGTTCCACTGGCTTTTGTGATGTTAAAGTAATGCTAAGTAAATTGTGAACTGACTTATTTTTGCAGGTTTGATTATGAGCAGTTGTTGTTGAACTCGACGTTTTGTTTGGTGGCGCGTGGGCGGCGACTGGGCTCGTACCGGTTCCTAGAGGCGCTGGCGGCGGGCTGCGTGCCCGTGCTGCTCAGCAATGGCTGGCGACTGCCTTTCGACGAACGCCTGGATTGGAGACGCGCGGTCATCTGGGCCGACGAACGACTATTATTACAGGTTTATTTATTTTACTAGTGGCCGCCCGCGACTCCGTTCGTGTGGAAGTCGGTTTCCCGTGGGAATGAGAAGTTTTCCCGCGGTAAAAAGTACCCTCTGTGTTATTCTGATGTATAACCTATATTACAGCAATGTTTCATCCAAATCCGTCCAATAGTTTTTACGTGAAAGAGTAACAAATATCCGTACATACTCACAAACTATCACATTTATAATATAAGTAGGATTAATTCATATAAAAATCCAAATCAAAATCCAAAAAAAACATGTTTTACATATAAAAATTGGTACCACCATCAAATTTAACTTGCAGGTACCAGAGCTCGTGCGTTCCGTACCGGCTGAACGTATATTAGCTCTACGACAACAGACACAATTACTTTGGGAGCAATATTTTTCGTCTATCGAAAAAATAGTTTTCACTACTATTGAGGTGAGTGTTAAAATGTAATCTTTCACAACTTCTTTAAGTACCTAAAAATACCAATTATGCCGCCGAAAACATCGAGTAACTACACCTAAAAATAAGCAATATTTAAGAACCTTTTTTTTATTGGCCCAGTCTAACCTTTCGCTAATGTTGATAATGATTGCTGTTGACGCTAATTTAAACATGAGTGCTGCATGACTGATGTAAATTGAGGCTACATACAGTACACTGCTGTTTTTACAATAACCAAGGCAAACAGTTAATATCTCGCCAGTAAATTTTTTCGATGTAGTCACCTCTATCTTATGGCTGGACCTATTTTTATATCACTCCGAAATGTATACAAGAAGAGAATTTCAAAGCTCCATAATTTTGTATGTGTATATGTTACGGCTAATACCCAAAGTGCGGCTACACCTAGTTTTAGCCGGTTAGAACATCAATAGGTTAGGTTAGTTAGGTTACTTTTTTGATACCACCCAGAAAAAGGAGTCAGTTACAGTTTTCCATATAAAAACACTTCTAACCGGCTAAAACTAGGTGTAGCCGCACTTCGGGTATTAGCCGTAACATATACAAGGAAAGAATTTCCAATAAATGAAATTCCTCTGAAAAATCATGAGTCGACGGAGTCCCGCTACGTGGGACTCCTTTTTCTGGGTGGTATCAAAAAAGTACTAACCTAACCTATTGATGCTCTTACCGGCTAAAACTAGGTGTAGCCGCACTTCGGGTATTAGCCGTAACATATACATTTCATTGCACGTGACTGTAAGTGGCAGTCGCGTGTGCATGAATGCTGCGGTCACACTCCATCGCTATCACTCACGGACTTACTTACTATTGGCTATTAACGTCAAACTCTTTTACCCCTCGGTCTTCTTGCTTTGCGCTCGTATGAGACCAGCATTACACTTGCGTGACTGTTTATTTAAATACAGCCAACTCGTAGATCATATTTGAGCGCGTGCACGCTCACCGCACGTCGAAGCAGCGCGAGATGTTGATCTGGAACTCGTCGCCGGGCGCGCTGGGCACGCTCGCCTCGTACGGGGACTCGCGCGCGCAGCTGGCGGCCGGCGCGCCCTCGCCGCCCGCGCCCCGCGCCCCCGCGCCGCCCCCCTCGCCGCTGCCCGCGCCCTCCCTGCCCGACGACTCCCCGCCCGCCACCCCCGGCGACACGTTCACAGCGCTCCTCTACGTCCAGGCGACGTCGCCGGCGCTGCACAAGCTGCTCGGGAATCTGGCTAGCAGCGAATTCTGCGAAAAGGTAAATTTCCTATGGCAGCTTTTTTGTAGTATTCATTAAAACTGCATCTGCCCCCCTACCGCGTAACTAGCGTCGATTTGAACTCGAAGTCGACAACTGTTTTCATAGGCTAAATTGTTAACAATGGCGGGTCTCTAGCCAATGAAAACAGTTGTCGACGTCGAGTTTTAAATCGACGCTAGTTACGCGGTAGCCCCCCTGATATCTCTGGGGCTGCTACCGCCGTCGTTATCGAAAAAAAACTTAACATAAAATTCAAACTGTTTAGTAGTGAATTACAACGTTTGATTACTATCTACTGGTCATCACTTGTTTTGACTGCTGAATATCGTGTCGGTATGTTCGATTGCGCAGGTGGTGGTGGTGTGGGACAGCGAGCGGCCGGCGCCGGCGCTGACCTCGCTGCCCCGCGCCGGCCCGCGCCGGTCGCTGCCCGTGCTCGTCATTGACGCCACTACGCACTACCCGGGGTAACTATACCAACGAGTACTTACTTAGATTCTACGTCTGAGAGAGTTATCGTCTACAACTAGCAACTTTACAAGGTTAAATATCCAACATAGTTTTGGATATATAAAAAATTGGTAGTAAGAGAAGCGAATGATTGTAAAGTTAGCCTGCCATCTTCCCGGTGTTAAGCAGTTGTTAACTAGTGTGAAAAATTCGTCATCTTCATTACATAGTATAAATCCAAGTCGCTAATTCTGTCTGTTTGTATGTTTGGCCGCTAACTCTTCCTAAACCAGTTGAGGGATTTTAATGCGGTTTTCACCGTCCTTTAGGTAATTATTTCATTTAAATTTGTAAATAAAGAACATTCAGAAAAAACTTTTTTAAGTTAACTAAAATGCAATGTTTCTGGAACAAGTCGCCCAAAATTACAGCATTGCGAAGCGTGGGCGGGTCACTAGTCATAAATAAGCAAAGAAATACAATTTAATTATGGCGTAATATCTCAGTGAGGGTGTATCAGCGCGCTGGCGCCCACTCTGGGCTCTACGCACAGCCGGCGTGTTCTCTCTGGACGGAGACGCGTCCATCATCGCCGAGGAAATGGACTTCGCCTTCCAGGTGTGGCGCGAGTTCCCCGACCGCATCGTGGGCTACCCCGCCCGGAACCACTACTGGGACGACGCGAAGGTAGGCGAAATGTTACGAGACTTGCAAAGTAAGTGCAAGTAGGAGTAGCTTGAGATTATACGTTCAGTTTGATGCAATAATGACAGTTAATTTAAGTAACCTTGAGTTAATGTATTTTTGACTAAATTATACGTAACTGAATCTGCTCTTTCGTAAATTACAAAAGCTTGCTCAAAAGTGATTAACTGCTACAAAATGAATAACTTATGTCTTAAAGCATTATTTAAAATTGAACATCATCAAGGACACTTGTATTCCTATAATCGTTAAACAACTTTATAATCTCGAAATACTTAATAAACTCACTTTAGGTGTTACATCAAACAAAATCATGAATAAATCTTTATAGGAGTTTTTTTCCGCCGGCTTTATTCTCTCGGTCTACGGTTAGGTAAAGTCGAAGTTTGTAACATTGACGTTCATTAAGTATATGTTACATATCTATGATGAATAAAAGAATTTTGATTTTTGATTTTTTTTTGATAAAAAGTCCCTCTTATACAATGTATAATGACCCTGGTTCGCCAGTCGGCGTGGGGCTACAGCAGCAAGTGGGGCGGCAGCTACTCCATGGTGCTGCCGAGCGCGGCGCTGGTGCACCGCAGCACCCTGGCGCTGTACGCGGCCGCGGCGCCCGCGCTCAGGAACGCGGTGCTGAAGGCGCGCAACTGCGAGGACATCCTGCTGAACTGCCTCGCCGCGCACCTCACCCGGCGCCCGCCGATCAAACTGTCCCAGCGCCGGCGGTACAAGGCCAGCCAGCATCGGTACAAGTCAGTGTTTTGTCTCAGGCCCAATTGCAGGGAACGTATTAAACTCGGGTTAGCTTCGGGTTAGCTAACTCAGGTTTAAATGGCGCCACGCGGTGCTGAGGGCGCGCAACTGCGAGGACATACTCCTCAACTGCCTCGCCGCGCACCTCACCCGGCGCCCGCCGATCAAGCTGTCCCAGCGCCGGCGGTACAAGGCCAACCAGCATCGGTACAAGTAAGTGTTTTGTCTCAGGCCCAATTGCAGGGAACGTGAAAACCTCGGGTTAGCTTCGGGTTAGCTAACTCAGGGGGCCTACCGCGTAACTAGCGTCGATTTGAACTCGACGTCGACAACTGTTTTCATTGGCTAAATTGTTAACAATGGCGGGTCTCTAGCCAATGAAAACAGTTATCGACGTCGAGTTCAAATCGACGCTAGTTACGTGGTAGGGGGCCAGGTTTAAATGGCGTCACCATCGATTGTAACTACTTCTTATTACAATCGATGGTGGCGCCATTTAAATCTGAGTTAGCTAAGCCGAGGTTAAAACGTTCCCTGCAATTGGGCCATAGAGTCCTATGCCATTACTCGTAGTAGTAAACAAAACATGTCTTGTCTATGTCGATTTCATGCAACTGACTGCTTTTGTAACTGAACGAGATAAAGTCAAAAGTAACTTTAATTTTTAACTTTATGAATATGGGGGTCAACCTCAAGATTGTAATTGCCGAAACAGATCGCGTAGGGTACATACGATAAATTTTTATCAATCTAATATTTTCCTTTGTGAATGTCGTTGAAAAGTTTTATGTGAAATTACTTTTGAATACTATTGCAATCTATGGATGATGTTCTTACATAAAAGGCCTCCGCTACAATCATTAGTCTCTTGGCGTGATTGTCGTATTCTGCGAGGCTTCGCATACGAACTATTGCACAAAATATATCGCGCTAATTTCATTTTTTTATAATCTTGATTTATGTATAACACGCATAACAGCAATTAATTCTCATATAAATAAAGAAAATTAAATCAGTTATCAGTGTTCATTCTAAAACTAGCGTCGTACTACTATCGTAAACTGGGTAGTACAAATAGCGTAGTGAAAGGCCCAATTGCATCAATCTAATTATCATATACAAACATTTCGGACACCGGCCTCAGTTTATTATAATATAATATGTACCTATATAGTAGTTGTATTGAAATTACTGTTATTATGTAGCCACTCTTGTAAATAGCCGCGAGGCAAGTGGTATAGATTTTAAAGTAATAGGGCACTTCTAATCAAATGTAGTTATTTGCATTTTATACCATATTCGAAGATCTAAATAAATCAATAAAATAAATATTTAACGATAATTATTCTTTGGAATGTAAAAGTATTAAAAAACATAGTGAACCTAAGTCATTTAATTAAAATAACCTTCATTTTATTCGTTAATTTAAGGCAAACCCCTTTTTAGATGTTGTTGAAACCTTTTGTAAAATTCTCTTTTTCGATCTTGAATGTTATTGTGGTGCAGGTCATCTTGGAGCGACCCGGAGCACTTCGTCCAGCGCCAGTCTTGTCTCAACACATTCGCCACAGCGTGGGGTTATATGCCCCTCATGCGATCCGTGCTGCGACTCGACCCCATACTATACAAGGACCCAGTGTCGACTCTACGCAAGAAATATCGGAAAATGGAGCTGCTCACTTGAAATAAACCAAATATTACATTTAGTTACGGTGTTAGCGTATATTTTTATAGTGATTTAAGACAATATTTTAGGTATATAAAGGCATTTACTTAAGTTTACGTTTCTGTGTAGTATCGAATAAGTTTAATATCTTATCTGTGATCTAGAGTTTATTTTGAGGTTCTGTTTGCACCGGATGTTAAAATATGTATATGTAAATCAAATCTGAAATCATAGAACATACCTCTAACTTTAAAATAAAACAGATTCAATAGATTTACAAGTAGATATTGCATATTCAGTGTTAGTTCGGTATTAAATCATTCACTTTGTTTTTTTGTTAATCGTCTACTTAAGCCTCCTAATAGCCTGTATCTCATTAAGTTAGTGCGTCATTTTTTAAATAAACGAAAATGAAATTTATTTGTGTGTTTGTTTGTTGACCTATAAAACTCAAGCATAAATAAAACTGGAAGAATTAAAATTTATGTGGGACTGGCACTAATCCTATAATTTGTTTGGAAAAAAAATATGAAAATGTTGTGCGGTAAGTTAGAATAATCAAATAAGCAAAAACAGTAAAACTACGTAATGAAGATCTAAACTGGCCTTTACCAACGAGAACAAGTTTTGTCGCTCTATTGTGCAAAATAACTCGAAAGGAGAATATGAACAACATTACACCACCGATTTGTGTAATCGAAGAACTTTCAATAGGTAGGTACATAATGTTGTAAAAGCTCCTATGAAGTAAAACTTGTTGCATTATTACAGTATCCCTAAAAACACTTAAAATAGCAAGTACTCGAACTTTGCCCTTTCAAGTTTACCTGTACGTTTTTTTTTTTCATACCACTGAACAATGTGTATTCATAAACGTAATAACAATTAATTACAATATGAAACAGATAAGCATTTAACAAGTGGAGACTAGGCCGGCGAACTGCATCAAATCGCGAGCATTGCATAAGTAGAACGCAGGCTGACATAACTTTGCTTCGCAAGCGGCCTTGGCCCCGATGGTGGCGCATGGCGCGCGGGAAACACGCCGCCGCCTTAGTGCACTCGCCGACCCACTGCGCGCTGCGTGTGCGCAAGACAACCGTCACTTGCCGCCAAGCTTACGTTTTGCCTGTCCTTAGGTAAACAATACCCTTTGTTGTGTCGGTAACACCTAATCTCACGCCGATAATCAAAAATAATTGTCTTTTCATTCATTAGATAAAAAAAAGAAATTAAAATAAGTAGCTTACCGTATATAAAATTAAAGCCTTTTACTAAATTTTTCTAATTCACTTAGGTACAACATTCTCTATCAGATATTTTCAAATTGCTGCGGAAGCAATTTCCCACATCCTACTCTGCTGCATCTATTGATTGTGTTATGTGCGACGAAAGTGAGAGTGAATTGATAAAAAGTGTTTTATATTAATAGATATAACCACAATAAAATTCTCATCTAGTGTGTTACGTGTCGTAGGGTTATTCGTAGGTACCTACACTTACTGCTTCTATATAAGTACAACACGATTTGTATTAAGAAAATGGGTGAGATTTCGATTGTGACAAAAAAGGTTACTTATTAAATGGTTATTAAAAAGTGTTTACCTACATAAATAAATGGATAAGCCATTACTGAGTTTGTCTCGGTTTGGTAATTATTATTTCCACATGTAGAGACTTGAACAATGATTCAAAATATGAAGATGGTAACTATTCAAAACTTTAATGACCTATGAAGAAAGGGAAGTTAAGTAACGCGGTAGTGGAATAAATACCAACATCACATTTACATAGAGCTACTTACTAGAGAGGTTACCGCGATGTGCACTCATACAGGTAGGTTAGTAAGTACCTACCTACGTAAAGCAGTTACACCCATCAACTAAAGAGCAATTTTGCATATTTAGTTTTCTAATTAATTGTGCAAACTATAGAAAAAGTTAGTAACTATAGTCACATCTAGTATTTTACACTTTCAGGCAACGGCTCCTCGGAGAGCCTCTTAAACGTGTGAATATATTCATGTGTGAAGGGGACCAATTCTTACTCATTTTGTTCAAGGCAATTTTCAATGTCTCAAGATAAAATCGTGTTTGAAAGCAATTTTAGCCAAAACTTTATAGGTAGGTATTTAATTTACTTAATACAAATCTATGTGTTGGGTTCCTATGGATAACAAGGATGCAATATAAGTAAGAAGGTACCCAGACAGGTTGGAATCCGTAGCCTGAAATACGAGTAAACAACACGTAAGATACCTAATATTTATAACATTACGTGTAATCAAGTCTCCAAGTTAGCCGGTTTAAACTGTCGGTGTCTTAACATTACGTTGATTATAGATAGTTGAACTCGTTGCTTCACAAAGATGGCGCAATGCAAAGAATGTAAAATTTCAAAGTAAGGGCTCTAATTGGACGCTACAATAAACAGCAAGGTTAAGGCCAATAAAATGTTAAATTGGTGTCCAATCCACATTATTGTAGGTCAATAATCGCCATGACGTTGTATGGGCGTATTAAGGTAAAGTAACATATCTGTGGGACAGCATTATTCCAGGCAAGACGCAGCGGCTAGCGACCGGCGACAGCGCGGCGACGACATGAGGCTCCTGCTGGCGCTGCTCATCCTCGCCGTAGCGGCTCCGCACTTCACCGCGCAACCAGTACGTCCATCACATCAATCATTACGCAACCACACTAATCAGACACCATTGTTTGATCGCTACAACTGATTTGTCAACGCATCATAAATATTCTACGCGCTTCTGCCGGTGGGAGTTACGTAAGACACCTTTGACCGCAGCAAATGAATTGGGTACAATGCCAAGTTTAAGAAATATAAAAAACTCGTATTTTCGACACGATTTTTATTAGCATTACTCACACGATAGTTTGCAATTTTTAAGGTATTATACAAATTTGAATCTCATGAATTACGTCAAGATTCTATTGATAAATTTTAAATAATTACACAATTTGCATTAACAAAGCCCGCCCACATCCGCGAGCTACCAAAGCCGCAACCCGGCCGCAGTGTTCTATAATTTAATTTCTCAATAAAACAACGTTTCAACATGTCCGGGTGTTCGTTGCCTGTATTTGTCTGTCTGTATGTTTCAGCCCACGACTGCGGACGACTCGATAGGCAAGGATCGCAATTTGAGGCAAGCTGCAGTCAAAACGCGTAGAAATGTCGCGACTACTACTAAGTGGGGATTCTTTGGGACTATATTTCAACTTATCAAAGGAGTAAGTAGAACATAAACTAGCAGGCATCCGAGAGCTAATAACTCAAGGTAACAAAATTTCGAAACACCTGACCGGTACTTAACTAACCACGTCTATAAACGAAAATAAAGTAGGTACTTAGTTAATGGATACAACGACATTGAAATTAATAAATGCTTAATTGACCGATATTTCTACTTTTCAGCAAGTTAATGATACCAAAAGTGCGTATAATCAAATATCGCAATTAGTAAACGACCAATTCCTTGATGACAACGTAAGTTTTAGCTTTTATCATAAATACATTAAAACTTATAAAATGATTATTATAAAAGATGTTCGTCCAATAAATTATAATATTTTTCAGGCTGTAACACAGCCTCCCGATCCAGCGAGCAATGGAACGACAGAGGCGACCAAAATCTCCAGAGCTGAATTCTTAAGGATTCTAGACAGAAATCTGAAAGGTCTAGCGCGTCTTCGCAGTCTAGAGTGGAGAGAAGCCAATAAGGTACCAAAACACTTGAATCAATACATAACTCAACACACGTAACTTTAACGGAATCGGAACTATAAAGATAATGTCTGTCAATAAAATCAGTAGGAAAATAGCCGCGCGTTGATGTCTTTTCATAGAATAGAGTTATCTAACTAAAGCATATAATTATGTATCAAGAATGAGTACCTACCAGCTAATGCGATAATCGACTTGCAACAGTGTTTTTAGACGTTTTTTGTCATTAAGTTCATAATTATACTTTCATATTTTTATATTTTTTGTAGGTATTTTGTGTATGTCTTTTGTTCCTGAAGTGTTATTAACACGAAGTTGATACAAAATACAATTTGTTCCAGGACACGTGGGAAAATCTTCGCGGATACAAAAATGAAATATTCAGTGGAAAGAAACCACGAACTGGCAGATAGTGGATACAAACATTAGATAATTGTGTAGGAAATGAGCCATGTGTAGTTGTTTATAAGCTACCTAATGGTAGGGTTGCAATAATTCAGGTTTAGTTGAAGTAGATGCTAAATTATTTATTTGAAATGCTTGACTTAGCCTAAGAATATTTATATATTACATCATATATTTTCAAGAGGTAATTAATATTGATAGTTTTAGATGAATTGTACCTGGTCATTGATAGTGCTATTTTTTACATTCGGAAAACTTATCTAATTTATTGGATGACTAGTGTTATACCATTGTAAATAAAACATAAATTACTGTGCCACACTCTCTTGTATTTTCTTTGGCTTCACTTTTTTATGAGTATAGATGTGCAGGATCGCGCGGCAGCCGGGGTACAACTCGAACTTAGTTCTTTGTATTCCTGGTCGCAGTCTGTTAGCTACGAGCTTTTCATCACTCATTATTTGTAACGCCTTATCTTCGGTGAGACTTGCTAGATCTTTAGCTTCTAATTTGAGATCGCACCTATCTGCGCCGTCGACCTAAAAGTTTGTAATAATATTTTTAGTTGTGTAAATAATATAGCAATGGTCGGTAACCTGGAAGACGTGAAATAAGACAAAAGCGTCAGCATGTGACGAGTGGGCTCAGGAATATTTCTTTATGTAAATATTACTTTGCTTACTCCTTTATTCATCATTGTACTTTATACCTACATCCTACTAATATTATTAACGTAAAAGTTTGTGAGTATGGATGGATGTATGGATGTATGTTTGTTACTCTGTCACGTTAAAACTACTAGACGGATTTTGATGAAACTTCACAGTAATATAGGTTATACATCAGAATAACACATAGGGTACTTTTTACTGCGGGAAAACTTCTCATTCCCACGGGAAACTGACTTCCATGCGGACGGAGTCGCGGGCGGCCACTAGTAAGCTCATATAAGTGTTGTCGAAGACAATCTTATGCGACCGCACTCGTAACTGACGGATACCAAACATTTGTAAGTAATGTAGGTTTAAAGTGAGGTAACTTACTTTACACAGGAACGACAATTTGTAATTCTCATCAACGACCGGCCATCTCTGGCCCAGTATATTTTCCTGCCAGTTGATGAGGTGAACGTTTTCATTTAACCTGCCCGGCGCCGACAGAAACCCGGCCCAAAGCTCCGCGCAAAAATGCGGGGTCACCGGCGAAATCATTATAATTAGTGTCGCCAAAGCTAGCTCGAACTCTTTGCTCTTTGATATTACTTCTCGTGGCAGCTTTACCTATGAAGATATCAAAATGAAATATGTTTTAAAACTATAAATGAAAGAATGCGTACACCAAATGATTTTAAACATAGATGTGTTAACATTGAATCTAGTCTATTTAAATTAAAAAAAGTAAAAAAAAAATCAGTATAGTGGTGGAGCTATGAACCTACAAACAAATACACATCATACTAGAGTATGTAACTACCCTTTTTGGTCAGAGGTTAAAATAATCTAATGTATATTAAATAAATAGCAATTGATAGTTACTCTTAAAGCAGAAGTCAAACTCTGCAGCCTAGATATTGCGACGCTGAGCTTCTGTGTATGTTTGATATGGTACGTGGCTGTCGCAGTTATGTAGTTCCGCACTTCTCGAATTTTGTCCTCGTGATTATTAAAAACCTCTTCAGATATTGCACTTTTACTGATCGACTCATCACTTCTATGCGTCAGAAATTCTCTCATTGTAAGCCACAGTCGGTGCTGCCAATTTAAAACACCGGGCAGAGCTAAAAATAATATAAGTATGTAAAATAAATTCGTAAAGTAATACAACAAACATGATCAAGGAGCAACTTACTTGCATCAGACCAATTACGACTAGTTTCTGGCGGGACATCGGCCAGGATAAGCAAGCGCGTCGTATCACATCCATATTCCTTCAATAACCTCTCAGGATTTTCTCCATTATATTTGGATTTACTCATTTTCTCCCATTGAGTAGTTACAATCTCTCCTGTATCTTTTTCTTTATATATTTTTCCTACTTTTTCTACCTTTTCAGGAGCTAAGTATTTTCCAGATGACTTAACTTTGTAGGACTGGCCCATAACCATTCCCTGAACAACTAACTTACTGAAGGGTTCTTCTGTTGGAGTCAAACCTAATGACTTAAGAAAGTAACTCATAAACCTAGCATAGTATAAATGAAGCACAGCATGTTCTTTTCCACCAACATAAATGTCAACAGGCATTTTATCCCTTACAGCCTGCTTGTCAAACAGTGTTTTATCATTGTGGGGATCGAGAAAACGATAGTAGTACCATGATGAATCGACAAATGTATCCATGGTGTCAGTTTCCCTTGTAGCATCAGATTTGCATTGCGGACATTTACATTTGATCCAATCAGTCATTTTTGCTAAACTCTGCAATCCAGATTCACTTGTATTCATCTTGGGCAGTTCAACTGGTAGGCTTTCGAAAGGCACAGGAACTGCACCACAATTGTCACAGTGAATAATTGGAATGGGAGTTCCCCAGTACCGTTGTCTGGAGATAAGCCAATCTTTAAGTTTAGAACTCACTAAATGTCCACCCACATTTTTATTTGTGGCTATTTCAATGGCCTTTCTATTTTCACTCTCAGTGTCAATCTTAAAATTACTTCCTGGAGTAGTAAAATTCAACAGATTGGCTAAGTTGACATCATTTTCGTCTATGCTGGGACAAGCAATATACTCCTCCCTCCCATCGGCAAAACTAGCTGAGTCACTAATAAATACTGGTAATTCATTGCCAGTTACAGTATTTATACACTTAAGATCATTAGCATTAAAACCTTCTAATATAACATTTTTGGGGCTGATAACTACGAATTGCCCATGAATAAATTTATATGGCTCTGAAGACCAAACTTCTATATGTTTTACTTCATCAGCACTTTTTAACTTAAAAGTGACAGCTACACCATTACATTCACCTATCCAGTGCTTTTGTAAATTGATAATGTCTTTCCAATTTTTCAAAGTTTCACTGCTAAGGCCTTCATATAGTTTCTGAGCAAATTTAGTAGTTCTTACAAACCACTGTTTCAAAATTTTCTTTTCAACCTTAGCACCTGACCTCCAGGAACAACCAAATTCATCTACTTGTTCATCGGCTAATACAGTTTTGTCAACTGGATCCCAATTTACAAGAGCCTAAAAAATGAGGAACATTAGGTTAACATTAGGAACATTAGGTATTGATTATATAAATTAAAAAGAAAATCCAATTTTCTTAGTTATTACTTACTTTGTTCTGGTATGCCAATCCCTTTTCAAATAATTGCAGAAATATATATTGTGTCCATTTGTAGTATTTTGAATCACAAGTAGATATTTCCCTATTCCAATCAAAATCAAATCCCAGGCTTAAGAGCTGCTTTTTCATTGATAGTATATTTGACTTAGTCCAAGAATCAGGTGGTATATTGTGTTCTATAGCTGCATTTTCCGCTGGTAGACCAAAAGCATCCCAACCGATTGGATGAACAACATGTTTAGAGTTTAATCTGTAAAACCTAGTTAAACTATCAGATATTGAATAAACGCGAACATGTCCCATATGTAAGTTACCAGAAGGATAAGGAAACATGGGCAGAACATAATGTGGCTTTTTATCAACGTGCGTTGCTTCCTGGTGATAAATATCACGCGCCCAGTGTTGTTCTATTTTATGTTTTATTTCTGTGTTAATATCTTCTTGCTGGAAATAAAAATATATGTATTATATATAATGTTTACTACTACTAGAAAGAATGTTTACTGCAGGTGCAGTATTTTAAAAAGATGAAAATAATTCTTACCCATAATCCTAATGAACTTTTATTTCGGCGATTCAGAAATACTGTAGCAGCAAAATACTTTCTTGGATTATATACTCTTGTTATTTTACTCATTATAGAATATGAGGATGGCGACAGAATAATATTACCTCAAATTTAATATTATTGACAGCGATTGCGTTTTATATTTAAAATATGTAATTCATGCCTTATCGTATTAATTGAATATATTGAGTTTTTAAGGAATCGTAGTATAGGTTATCCTTGTTTATTTACTATTTCGCTATTGATAGACCACATTTGACATTAGATTACTGTCAGTGTCAGGGGCGCGTTCGGATTCAGAAGTAACACTTACTTTCAACGTTCGATTGTAATTGGAAGTAGAACAAATAGTTGCGAATAAAATTTAAGCAGTTTACCTTGACTTTTGACTAAACAACTTAAACTTAACTTTTTGACACTCTCATTAAGTATTAAATTTTATAATTATTACTTAACTTCGCATGTAAGTACCTTTAGATCGAAATGGAGCAATGGATAATAAACAAATAATTATTAGTATTATTTAAGTTTAATAATTAAAAATCACCTTATTCAACGCCTTTCATTTTTTGTGTTTCTAAAACTCAAAGAAATAACTGTTTTGTGCAATTTTTATATTTTTGCACCATTCGTTTTTTTGTATTCTAATAGAAAATCGAATAATTAGAATAATAGTTATTTGAATAAACACACAATACCTCATACCTATCGAACGAACAACCCAAACACAAAAATGCGATGCGTGAGCAAGTGAGTATAACTGCCGGATTGCCGACAGCGCAATCGGAATTTTCAGCTAGAAAGTGTGGGTATAACTACTTACTCCTCGAGTCCATTGAGTGCTTATTGAGTGGTACCAATAGTACAAACTGATGCAACTTATGGTAGTCGGGAGGTTTATTAATTATTATTATTATTGGTATCTTGTTAGTCTTCTAGCGTGAGGGTTACGTGATGACATCATTGACGCATAAGATAAGACGTTCTCGTTCATCTTATATTATAATGAGCGCTGTCGGCACAGCAAAGCGCATATTGCCTTTCCTTTCGGAACGCAGGAATACTTACTACGTTTGACATTTATAATGACTTGAAACATTTGTAGACATAACACATTTGTCAATAACACTACAAAATATAAAATCTATACTGACCTACCTACACTACTTAAGTGCGGCCGCGTTGCCATTCACGTAGACACACAAACACACAGTCGTATTATATCAACTATCTATCTTCGTAGATTCTATTGGTAAATTAACTAACTATTCTTTTTTCATGCAGTTAACATGTTTAGGAATCAGGAAGCAGCCATCTTTATTTCGTTGTAATGTCAACTACTTGACCACTTCAACTTATTGCACAGATTATCACTTCTTAATCTGTGTATCTTTGCATTTTGAGTAAATAGTGAGGTTAAATTTATATTCAATTCAATCAATTTCGTTCAATTAATTTCGTTTGTTAAAGTTTTTTATATACATGTTGTTGCCTGTATTTTATGCAAGAATCCTAGAATCTTAACAGTGCCATGTCTTCTGGTAAAAAGTAAGCAAATAGTATCGTTTCTTTTTCATTCTTCAAAATTATTTAGCAGTGTCGGTCTATAATCGTTTTATAATTGTTTAGCTATAGTTCTGCATTTAAAACCTCAACATTAATTAAATTAACTTTCATATTAGGATATAATGCAAGTGTTTGGTAACTGCATACAGTCTAGGTGTAACTAGGTTCTCCGATTGTCCATTGTGTGGTACCTAAAACACAAGCGCTTACTGTGCTTACCATAGGGCCACATAATTGGTGTGTTAGTCAATAAATAAAATAAATATATGTATTTTGTTGAAGATATGGCCTTATTGTCCCGGAAAAATCGAAACAACTTTCCTTTCAAGCAACTAGAAATGTATTTGGAGATGATTCAGATTCGGAGGAAGAGACTGCGAAGAAAAAGGCATTATTGTTAAGACCTAGTGATAATGTTAACAGACAAGTAAGTTTGATGAATTTTAGTTAAAATTTCTCACATCAGGCTTTTCCAACTGAAATTAATATAAAATACTAGCAAACTGGGTTAAAGTTTTGAACTGAACCCTGTCACTGTCTGAACCCCCCCTGACCATTTTCAGCTGCCGGAAAAAAAAGGGGGCGCCAAAAAAAAAAATTTTTTTTTAAACCCCTCAATATGGCGACCTTTAGTAGCCAATTTATATGTATAAAAACTCGCTTCAATCATAAGTCAACGGAGTCCCGCTTTGCGGGACTCCTTTTTCTGGCAGTTTAAAAACAGTAACCTAACTAACCTAACCCATTGATGTCGGATTGTGTCAACTCAGAGTAAGACAATTATGTAAACACACTTAATAAATACAATCTGATTACCTCGATTGTATTTAAAATTAAGATTGTAGAAAAACCACAATATCATTCATCCAAGATGCTAAATGCGTTCCGATTCACGCAATTGTGCTAGTATTTAGGAAATTTTGAAATTTTTTTAAAAATATTTAGACTCGACTCCGGCAGCCAAAATTACTTGTAGGGGGTTCAGACCCCTCCTCCCCAACCCCCCAAACCCCCCACAACCCTTAAATCAGGCGACCGATTTCAAAACCCAACCCGCAAACTGCGATAAAACAACCATAAATTGAGATGTACACTATCCTATCTTTTAATTTGGATCAAACTGCACATGGTGCGCAAATTTGATTAAAATCAGTTAAGTAGTTTAGGAGTTCATTGTGGACAAATAATTTGACACAAAAAATTTATATATTTAGATAAGATTTACACTAGACGTAAGATTGTTGGTAATAAAAGTTTGTGAGTGAGTAGGTATTTACAATAAACTTTTGTTATTTCAAGGCAAAAATTTCTCAAGAAAAAGCTGTACTTGAAGACCCAACAGTATACCAATATGATGAAATATATGATTCCATGAACATAAAAAAAGAAGAAAAAAAAACGAAAACCAAGGAAGAAAAGAAACCAAGGTATATTGAAAATTTGCTGAAAACATCACAAAAAAGAAAAATAGAGAATGAGCGTAGGATGGAAAGAAAGGTAAATAAAGTTTATAATTATTACTTTAGGTATTTATATAAGGTACTAGCTTTCCCCTATGCAGTTTCTTCCACAGCTAAATGGCTTTTCCTGTGGGAATAAGGGTTATTCCCTGAATTAAAAACCGTTTTAATTTAAATAAACATAGGTATTTATTATTTTTTAAACAGTAGCCCATTACTAAGGACGTCCATACAAACTTTTAATTTTTTTTTTTTATTCCATTAGGGGTAGAATTTCAATGAATGCTGAAATACATATTAATTTATTTGCAATCAAAAGCCTGCAGACAAAGATTAGAGCTTCTTCTTAAAAAAAAATACAGAGACAAAGTTTCAACTTAAAAATAATTACAGAGACTAACCACAAAATGTCTATATCACCCCTGAAGGGAAAAATATCCAGAAACGCCTAGACTTGTATCTACTCATTTTGGATCAGAAGCTCAAAAATTAGGTTTCATGTTTCTATCTTTAAAATGTCAGATTTCTATACAAACTTTCAACCCCTATTTCAATCCCTTAGTTAGGGGTAAAAACTCCATAATTTTATTCACTTCAATAAAATGAAACTACGCAACAAATTTCACGGCCCTAACTTTAGTAGTTTACGCTCGACGATAATGAATCAGTCAGTCAGTCAGGGTTTGTTATTTTTAAAGTATTAAAGTTGACCAAGTTCACTCTTTTTATAATGAAACTAGCTTTCAGCCCTGCGGTATCACCCGCAACTAACTTTGCAATCTTACGGAACCCTATTTTTTCCAAAATAAAATATAGCCTATGTGGCTTGCTACTTGTGGAAAATATAGCTTTCAAATGGTGAAAGAATATTAAAAATCGGTCCAGTCGTTTTTGAGCCTATTCGACACAACCTAACAAAGTTTTCCTCTTTATAATATTAGTATAGATAATTTTATTTTGTAACAGATTCAAAAAGAGAGAGAAGAAGAAGGTGAAGAATTTGCCGACAAAGAAGTGTTTGTAACTTCCGCATATAAAAAGAAGCTGGAAGAGATGAAGATTGAAGAAGAACGAGAGAAAAGAGAAGAATACTTGGAAAATATTGGAGATGTTACTAAACAATCAGATCTAGGTAAGTCACCTTATAATCCGAAAGAAAATAATAAGTAAATTGTAAACAAATATTTGATCCAGAGTGTTTTGCTTTTAGGTGGATTTTACCGTCATCTTTACGAACAAAAACTAGGATCTGATAAAGAAAAAAACAAAAAAGCTGATAATGATAGCAAAACGGAGAAAATTGTAAGCCCGAAACAAATATCTGATCAGAAAACTGATGCAAAACCGGAACAGAAAAGAAACTATCGAAAAAGGCATTCGTCATCAGATAAAAACAATTTATCTGATGGAGAAATTGAGGACTCTGAGGAAGAAATTAATAGATTAAGCCTGGTAGATATTAAAGCTAAGAAATCTAAGCAAATGGATGAAAATATTGATGCTGATTCTGATTTCTCCATTGATGAATCAAGTGAAGACGAAAATGAGAAAAAAACAGAAAAGAAAAAAGGAGCCACTGACAAGGAAACATTTAAAACACCTATTTTAAGCCAAAAAGAAGCAAATGAGGAAATAGGTGAAATTAAAAAAGAGAAAGTTAAGAAATCTGATAAAGAAAATACTCCAACAACTCCCCCGCCTGAGCCGAAACCTAAGATTGACATTTGGAAAAAGAGGACTGTTGGGGAAGTATTTGATCAAGCTCTCAAAAGATACTATGAAAGAAAATCTGCTAGAGGTGCATAAGTAAGGAATAAAAAGTTACAAAAATAATTTATTTTACTGCAGTTCCTACATAGCTTTCCTTTAAACATTAATTTGCCATTAGCCATCACCTATTTCTATAAGTATATAGAATGACGAAAAGAAATACTTTTTCATAGATTGAAAGATAGGAATAATTTCATAATCTCATACTTAATTACCTAAACAAATAAGAGGCTTATTTTAAATGTTAGATAGAGCAAAGCATACCTGTAATTTTTACCATTAACAAACTAGGGCATGAGGCTAGCTTACTATTCAAAAAATCCTTAAAAAGAAAAAGGTGAATAAATGTATAAAAAAAAGTTCTTGCAGTTGCTGAATCGGAATTAGTAGACGTTATTCAACCATATTTAGCCCGAAATCAATTCAATCAACTCAAGGATAGGTATTTCGCAAATTAACGACGAGACCATGAACTTCTGCTTTCTCTGCCCCGTCGTGTCCCCAGCCGTAAGAACGTATTAGTTTGGCCCATATTATTATGCGCTATTGTGACGATTTAATAAGAGAACCATGTCGCTGTCTTTATTGTAGGTATATACCTAAATGTATACTCACATCATAATATGTGAATCGCCAAATATGTACCTGTTTAGTTTACGCAAGAGAATGACGCAGGAAAACACTAAAACTTTTTCTTCTATTTTTTTTTTAAATACGTTATAATTTAAGCTAAAATAATATTTCAGCAATAAAACCAAAATTTTCGAGAGGGATCCAGCCAGTAGTTTTTATACATAGGTAGATAGGTCCCAAATACTCGATCACGAATCAACCTATAAACTACCTGAATCAGACAAAAACCAGAATGTTTGGGTAGTGAATTAATTAGCTAACTTTTGATTACGTTAGTCACTTTCCTTATAGAAGATCGTCTCTGCGCCAAAGTTTCACCATCGGCTATCGACGTAAGCTGTTTTATAGATACCTACCTACAATGGTATAGGTTGGTAACCAGATCAAGTTGCGTTACCGAGTAGATAGATTAGTTACGTCCATTCCTGCGTAGCAAACAGTTAACGTTTGGCCGTTGGAGTTATTATAGCGAAAGTGAAATTTGTTTGTTTTGAACTTGAACCACTTGGATATCTCCAGATATGTTTGTGTAAATCAAACACTAAACACTTAACTATTTACTTAAATTCGCGATAGTTATTATTATAGTTAAATCAAAAAAAAAACTTAATGAAGTGAACAGTCAGTTAGTTTTGTGAAGTGTAAAATTACTTATTATTGTATAAAACTACAATTTCCCGAAGAAAAATTTGTAAGTATCTATCTATCTTAATAGCAAGTTATCTTCATTATACTATCGGTTCAAATCTAACTGCAATCATAAAATTGCAAAAGTATAAACAGACATGACATGACTCATTTATGTAATACCTCTAAAGGTAAAAACAGTAAAAAATTAGGCAGTTATATTCATGACCTAAGTTAACATAAGGTTGCAATTTAAAATGTATGGTTTACAAGTGATTTATTACTATTGTAGTGATTTATTATTAATATTGCTTGTTTAATAATCGATATAAATAATAAATAAATGAACTAAGCTTAGGCACCACCCGCACCACACAATGGACGAGGGAATAACCTAATTTTATTTTATTAAAGGCTGATCATTAGTTAAATTGGTTCGATGCGACTGTCAAACGCACCCGGGACCTTTTAAAAATCCGCTATCAACTCCGCTTAGGTACAGAGGTCGCTATGGTAGGTATGGGATTAATGTACCTACTTATATTTAATAATATTTTCTGATAAATAAAAGGTTGACCACTTTACATACTCTTAAGTAGAAATCGATATAACAAGGACAAGCCGACAAAGTGAAGTTGGATGAATATAAGTAGGGTAAGGTCGGTAAACCACCGTATCGTTTTAACCAAAGACATATTTTAACCTATTAGTCTATAAATGTAATGCACTGCAGATTGCAGTAAGTATTATTAGCTGTTTATATACCTATCTATGATGAATTTTGGTGAACTTAATAATATATATTTATCTAGGGCGATATTCCTATACCCCTTATAAAAAACTGCTTCCGAAAACGAAAACTGGATTTTCTAGGGGCTATAGGGGTAGGTACTTACCTACTGGTAAAGTGCAGAAGGTGTAAGATGAGCTTTGCGTTAGTGTGTGAGTGTGTGTATACAGATAGAGTTGGTGTGACGTCATGCCTCTACAAGACGCGTTCTTTGCTTGGATCAGACCAGTTCATCCCGCTTTTTGGCTACCCCCGCAAGACGCATCCTCCCCGCTTCACCCCTTGTACTGATGGTAGCGTAAAGTTTTTAATTCTTTCTTGTTATATTTTTTTTGTATTCGATTTTTACTAAAATGGCTGCCAACACAAGTAAACGAAGGATATCACACTCTTTGGTACTAAATCTAAATACCTACGGGTTGTTTTCTGTTTCCGTTTTGTTTTTACGTTTTTTCGGTCGCGATTAAACTTTAATACTTTAATCCTTATATTCGACCGATATAAAAACGAAGGAGGTTCTCAAGGTGAGATTTGTGTATTTTTTATATTTAGGTACAATATTTTTTTTAAACATTTGAACACATATCATTTTGCATGGTAGTTCGATTTTGGAAATATTTTACCTACTAATTTAATTTTTTTGGTTTTTATGTTTTTTTGTAAAAATATATTTTTTTCATCTGACCATACTTTTCGTGATCACACACACTAATGCAATGCTCAGTTTACGCCTCGCAGACTGTAACGTTATGAGCAAATACTTTTTTTTTTATTTAAATCTAATTTTACACAATTTTGCGCAATATAAATCAAATATAGGTTTAATTTAATCTGTAATGTAACTCATTGCCCCTGTGCCATCAGCTAATGTGAACGTTGACCACAAGCGGAAAACATTACTTACCTTTTAATATATTTTTTTCTGAATTTAAATTTTAAATTATAGGTACTTACCTATTTATTAACTTAGGTTGGTAGGTGCTCATTTTTTAAGACATAAAAAACTTAAATATCACCAACGTACAAAAAACTTAATTTTAGTTTGATTTTCTTATTTAATTATAAGGTAGCTAGAATAGAAGTTCCCTTTTAAATTTCAGTATCAAATAGACCTTCTGACTTGGTTTAAAAAAATATTAAGTTTAGGTTCTTTCATTTAAACTGATAGTACCTACCTCCCTACCTATCTTACCCTAGTTAATTCCGAGGCATCACAACAAATAACTTCAGTTGGTAATAATTTAATATATAATGCAGTTTAATTAATACCTAGATGAAAGTATTCATGTGAAAGACAGAAGAGTATACAGGTACTTAAGTACCTACCTACTTGTTTTTTTAAATACGGAAGTGTGTCGATAATCAGTAGATTAATCAGCTTTCATCAAAAACTTCAGTTATGGCCTGAAGCAGGAGCCGAAAGTTTAAGTTCCCTAAGAAATTAAGTCAAAAATGATTTTGATTTACTTGCGGCAATACTATCTCAAATGGTTTATAGAAGTTAATTGCCACGCGGGTCTTTTGGATCTATTCTACTCAACGCTATAATACCTTCTAAAACTGCTAACACTTAACCATAAGTTCGATAAGATTTTCTCTAACTAAGTAAGTAAATGTTAAATAAGTAAACGTTCTTGAAATATAGCTTTAATAAATTTTACAGAAAACGCATAAAATGGGAATCTGGATTTTTTTGATGTTTCTTTTCTTCGTTACCCAAACATCTGGAAACCTTAAGGAAACAGAAAATGTACAATTTGGTCTTGGTGAACCAAGAAAGGTATTTTTTCTAAATCTATTCAGTTAATGTCTTTATTGGGTGTACAATTTATTAATCTGTAGGTTTCTGTGTTATATTCCTTGTCAAATAAATATCATATCTGAAATGCAAATAAATGCACTTAGGACATACCTACCTATCCAATAGAAAAGATTGCTAACTTCTTGTAACTTATTCTTTCAATTATCGTAACTAAATTCGCCCATACAGAGTGTAAAACGATAACCAAATCGTACTTACCAGTAACTGCATTATAAAACATTTAAAGTGCCTAGGCATAATGCCACTTTTCTTGTCATAACTACATGATTCAATCTAGTCTAGGAATTAAAATTTTATAGCCAATTTTATGTACCTACCTAGCTAGTGTACATACGACTAACTCACCCAATTATTTTTGCAGGACAAAAGTTTCCGGTTACCCAACAATATAATTCCTAAAAATTACCAGCTGACACTTTGGCCCAATTTAGATAAAATGAACTATCAAGGAAACGTTACGATTACATTTGATGTTGTTAAGGAAACCAAAAACATTATTTTGAATTCACATCTTTTGAATTTTACTAATATCAAACTAACAAATGTCAATAATACAAATCTTAATATATCATCTGAGGAAAATAAAAAACAAATTCTTAATTTAAGTATATTAAATACATTAGTTAGAGGAATTTATAAACTACATATTCAATTTAAAGGTGGTTTAGATAAAAAAATTGTTGGATTTTATGAATCGTCGCTCAAAAATGGAAGGTAAGCAATGTATATTTTGATAATATTTATGTAGGTTAATATTTATATACTTAGGCTTACTTATAAGAATGAATATCTCTAACTATTCACAGTACCTACAAGTTAATTAAAACTGAAAGATAGACTATCATTTCTGCTTTCATAAAAAAATAAAAAATAAACTTGCAAAGTTAAGTAAAAATTAATAATTTTTAATTTTAAACGAGATACCAACATCCGACTTAAATTTAAATTTGCCTCGCGTTATTGTGACACGTTCAGAGTTTCGGCGCGATGATAATGGGCGGATTACTCTGGAATTAATAACAATCGTTAATTTGATTACTAAGATGATTCTATAATGGCTTAATTCATCAGTTTTGAAACCTGTGGTTCTCCTTATTGCTGGTGGAAGTGCTTAACGGGTACAAGGTATCCCTCAGTATGTTAATCTACGTCGCTTGAGTAAATCCAGAAATCCCACCTACTATTAAGTATGTTTCAATCACAATGATCTGTGTTTGAAACAGAGCTAAAATAATATGTTTCGGAACGTATATCGGAAACTTCTGTCAGCTATGGAATGACAGACAGCAGACCGACGACTAATCAAAGTCAAACTTAAACAACATACATACCTAAACAAAAAAAAACAAGTTGTTTCTTTCTTTCTTTGTGAAAGAATAATGTTATTGTCCTTAAAACTGTAATGTACAGTATAAGATTTTTTATAAAAAAGCTAAGCTAATGCTAGCAGTTTTTCGTAAAGTTAAAATTCCCTGGAAATTAAACTCGGCTTCCACAATGTCTAGTGAAGTGCAAGTCTCTGCCAGGTTATCACGGGATATTCTTCCAAAACATTACAATTTGACACTTAAACCTAACTTAGAAACTGGCATCTTCGAGGGTAATGTAAATATTGATGTTACATCTACTGCCAAAAAAAATAGCATTAATTTGCATACCAAATACCTAACAATACATGATGTTTCTGTAATGAAAAATAATGAAGCTGTAGGTGGTTTAAAATATTTAGAGCACAAAGACTTAGAACAACTTGTGATAAAATTTGATAAACCACTAAATGAAGGAATATACCAAGTCAACATAAAATTCAGTGGAAACTTAACCAAAAAAATTGTTGGGTTTTATTCTTCAACTTATAATAATGATAGGTAATGTGTAAACATTGTTTTTTTTTACATTTTAAAGTAACACTTGACAACATGATATAATTCCAGTCACTGTGTGTTATAACTAATAATTTAAACACAGATTCTGTCTTTCAGGAAAATGGCAGCCAGTAAATTTCAGCCAACATATGCCCGTCAAGCTTTTCCATGCTTTGATGAACCAGAATATAAAGCTACCTATGATATTACTTTGGTGAAGCCATTATCGTACATAGCTCTGTCAAATATGAATGTTGGTATTTGTTACTAATGTAAAAACAGCTTGCACTGCACATATTCTTAAAATAAAATATGGTTCTTATTTCAGGCTGTATCCAGTGCTATTGATAAAGAGACAAATACAGAAGCAGTAACTTTTGCTACAAGTGTTCCTATGTCTACTTATCTTGCTTGCTTTGTGATCTGTGATTTTGATCATAAGGAGACTACTATAAATGCAAAAGGAATTGGAAACAACTTTACACTTAGAGCTTTTGGCCAAAAGAATGAAACTCACAAAATTGACTTTGCCTTGGATATTGCAAAGAGGGCCACTGAATTTTATGTTGAGTATTATAAAGTTCCATTTCCTTTACCAAAATTAGGTGTGTATTTTTTATATATTTTTTTAAGTCTGTAGGCGCAACACTTTAACTTATGATAGTACCTACCTATATAATTAATGGCCCCGCTTCCAAAAACACTCTCTAAAACTAAATTTAAAATATCACTGTCACTTTTTTATGCTTCGTTTTAGAAAAAGTCAGCTACATTGGTTTCATTTATCATCATTAAATTTAGTCCACATCATTTTAAAATTGAACGAAATGCGCTGACCACTAGCCCAAAATTGCCTTTGCTGTGACATAATGCACATACATTTTAGTTTGACAGGCCTAAAATGATAACCTGTCTCTGCCTTATAAGTACTATTGATGAGTAAGAGACGGCGATAGTTTTAGTTTAGTTTAATTAAAGAGTGTTTTAGAATCAGGGCCAATATCTCAAAAAATATACGTATCTAAAAAAATCTGAGTATGCATCTTGTAGAAATTAATTAAATAACATACATTCAATAAATTATTTTCAGATATGATAGCAATTCCGGATTATGTATCTGGGGCCACAGAGCATTGGGGCCTTATAACTTACAGGGAAACTTCATTTTTGGTTGATGAAGCCAAAGCTTCAGCTGTAGACAAGCTTTCTGTTGCTAACACTATAGCACATGAACTAGCACATATGTGGTTTGGTAATTTAGGTAAGACCTTTTCAAAGCTAATACTTTGTTGCACATTTGTCTGTCAGGTACATTATTGTTTATTATTAATTTTCCAGTAACAATGAAGTGGTGGGATGAAATATGGTTAAATGAAGGTTTTGCTACTTATATGCAAGTTAAAGCTCTAAATGCAATAGAACCTTCTTGGGGAACGGTAAAGTATTATAATTTTTTAATATTTCTTATATAAAGTCAATTGTAGAAATGAAGTTGTCATCTATGTAATTTTCTATGAATATCCCACTAATATTATAAATGTGAAAGTTTGTGAGTATGTATGGATGTATGGATGGATATATGGATGTTTGTTACTCTTCACGTAAAAACTACAGGACGGATTTTGATGAAACTTTACAGTAATATAGGTTTAATATCAGTATAAAATATAGGGTACTTTGTACCGCGGGAAAACTTTGCATTCCCACGGGAAACCGACTTCTACGCGAACGGAGTCGCGGGCGGCAACTAGTCCATAATATTTGCGTGTTATTAGAGGAGAAATATTTTATCCGGCATGTAACTAAGAATTTTATACATTACCTTCACTACACAGTATAAAATAAAAATATGGATTTAATGACTTCATACATTGACTGACATTGTTAACATTGGCTAGCTCTGAGCCTGATATAAACACATTGACATTGAGTTAGAAATGTTTATTAACTCTTGATATTATTATGTTTATTCTAGTTAGAGCTGTTTCTACCTAACACCCTCCAGCCAGTACTGGTGAATGATGCCAAACTGTCTTCACATCCAATTGTTCAGACAGTAGAAACACCAGATCAAATAACTGCCATTTTTGATACTATATCTTATAATAAGGTAAGCAGTAGTTTAAAATGTTAATTAACTTAATTAGTATTTAATTATTGAGTACTCTTATAAATTAATTAAAATTAATGATAGCCATTGTATTTATTATTGCACTCTATATGCACTCGGTTATTTGTTCATATTCAATTTAATCAAATCTACATAAGCTATTATTGTATGTGGACAGCTTATTACTTAAAAAGACGTCCCATTTCTTTAACACGTTTTTACGAATAGGGTTTATTAAATTATAAAAAAAAACTTATATCAATCTATTTTTTCTAGGGTTCATCTATTTTGAGAATGCTAGAAGGTTTTATTGGTGAGGAAAACTTCAGGCAAGGCATATCGAATTACTTGGAAAAATATAAATACGGAAATACAGTTACGCAAGAGCTTTTATCATGCTTGGAGCCGTATTTAAATAACAAATATCCGAACTTGAACCTTTCGTAAGTATTGTGTAAATTTTTTTAAGAAATGACTTCTTTAAACATATCATGCACGACATAGTGTAGTTAGCACTCAAAACGTTTTTTGATTTCTCGTATTTTTAAACTGACAGTTACATAATGGACACCTGGACTAGACAGATGGGATATCCCGTAGTCAACGTAGCCCCAGGAGATTCGCCAAATACCTACGTTTTAACGCAATCTAGATTCCTTTTGGATCCAACTGCTACATACGAGAATGATTCTCCTTTCAAGTAAGTGAAAATAAACGATAGTATTGGCAAATTAGATTTTCGTTTCATAATTATTTTGATTGCAGCTACAGATGGTTTATACCCATTACGTATAAAACGAGTAATAAAACTTCTTCTGACATTCTTTGGTTCCCTGATAGTGAAAAACAAGGTTTGGTAATGGTCAATAGTTATTTAATTGCTAAATACCTCTTAGTATTATAACAAAGGTCGTCGTTGGTATTTCAGTAACTTTGACTTTAGAAGCTGGAGAGAGTCTTTTGAAGATAAATAATAACCAAGTTGGATACTACAGAGTAAACTACACTAAGGAGATTTGGGACACCTTAGCATTTACATTGAATAATAATTCTGATGCTGTAAGTCATAATGTAATGAGTAAAAGTTTAGTAATGTAATCAATATTTAAAATCTATTTATTTTATAGCTGACGGTTTCCGATCGCGCTCATATATTGGGTGATGTTTTCGCTCTGGCTGAGGCGGGACATGTACCGTATGGGACCGCACTAACGATCTTCAGATACATTTCTACGGAGAAAGGATATGCACCGTGGGTAACGGCTAATACAGTTATGATCCAGTTATCAAATAAACTAGGAAACTCTTCCATACTCGAAGACTTAAAGGTTGGTCTTTGACTTAGTTGTTTGGGACTGATGCTATTTAATTATTACTTACATATTATTATGTTTTTTAGAAATACTCGCGGTCGTTAGTTGAAGGAATTTACAAAGAGCAAAGTTGGACACGCACTGACATGAGTCTTATTGAGCGGTAGGTCGTAGCAGCCAAGTCTGCTTTAAACTATCTAAACTAAGACTTTTACAAGTATCTTGAAACATAACAAGAAATTTTTGTATAATCCTCCAAGATAGAAATAACAATGTTTTTTTTGTTATAATATAATTTCTAAGCTTGAATTTAAAGCCAAGTCGTGCAACTTAAATGTTTTTGTTTTAGTCTGTATCGTAAAATGGTCATAACGTTCGCGCTGCGTAGCGAACTCCCCGAAGCTGAGAATAAAGTGAAGGAATTATTAGCCACGTTGCTAGAAAACAAGAGTATGGGTAGACCAACTGAAATTGACCCTGACTTAAGGGACGTTGTATACGTGCATGGTAAGTTATTAATATTTTTAATTTAACCTTTAACCTTTGCAAAGTGAAACATTCAAAGTTTAAAACACTTATTCATTTTATTCAACCTTAAATAAAAACCAAGCGATGCCAGTGTACGCAAACGGTAGTTTTGACTAATAATTTGATGGACAGATTGATATGTTTGCTTTGCCATGTCAAAACCATAAAGTGTTTATTTATTTACAATTTATGTACATACATAAGAAAGGAAACTTAAGACTATGACAATTAAAATTATGCAAGCACAATGGGTACTGCTTATCCCTCGAAGGGATTTCTTCCAGCAGCCCTGGAATACTGAGAAGGAGGAGAGTGCAACTTCTGTACATAAATATAAAGAAGTTAAAGTGTTGTTTGATTATCGAAAAAAAATTATTTATAAGCAGGCTTTCAACATACTTCCAAGTAAATTTCTAAGTGATATTAGCAGGATTTTCCGTTTTATTTATTGTATGATGTATCGATATTAATATTTAAGACTACGATTACAAACTGTAATTCACAGGTATGAAAAAAGCAAGTCAAGCTGACTGGGACAAACTTTGGCAGATTTATTTGAAAGAAGGAGATGTACAGCTATCTAGTAAATTTCGTATTGCTTTGGCAGCGGTCCGTGACACAAGTATTTTGGAAAAGTGTGTTAGATTTGCAGTTATTTTTTATCAATGTTAATAAGTTATAAATTACTTAATGCTTTTTTATTTTTTAGGTATTTAACATTAGCTTGGGATGAGAATTATGTGCGTAGTCAAGACTATTTGAGTCTACTGCAACATATCAGTGCAAACCCATCTGGAACTATTCTTGTGTGGAACTACGTGAAAAATAACTGGCCACAACTAGTAAACAGG
This sequence comes from Emmelina monodactyla, assembly GCA_916618145.1. Classification (NCBI taxonomy): domain Eukaryota; kingdom Metazoa; phylum Arthropoda; class Insecta; order Lepidoptera; family Pterophoridae; genus Emmelina; species Emmelina monodactyla. Next base: position 6,983,202 of record OU745303.1, read on the forward strand.
TTTACGCTAAACAATAGGAACCTTGGTACACTTATACCGGCTATAACTAAGAAGTTCAACTCAGAAGATAAGTTGAAGGAGGTAATCTCTTCTTTGCTATAGCTGTTCGCAACTAACGAGCCTTTTTCTGGTTCTAACGTAGCATTCTACTATCAAAATATTCACAACAATTAAAATCCCTTAATTTTAAAATGAGAATAAGTTTGACGTGTGTCTGTGAATCCGTTTGTGCGCTCCTTTAACAAATTCTACCTTTTTTTTCGTGGCCGAATTTAAACTTACTATGATTTTATATCTGTTGTTATTAAATTTTGTTTATTTCAGATGGAGGATCTATTCGCGCGCTACCCCGCCGCGGGCGCGGGCGAGTTGGCGCGGCGCAGTGCGCTCGAGACCGTCCGCAACAACATCAAGTGGAACAAACACTACGCCGCCGCCGTTGCTGACGCTATCAAAGCCAACACTTGCAAATGTCAATCAACTTGTATTTAAACTAATTTATTAAATTATCAATTAAAGATTTCAGTTGTTAAAGGTCACAAAACTTAATACGATTAAGTTGGGGGTTTATATTTTTTAAGTTTATGTAAAATAAATCAGTCAGTTGTATAACATTTGGTTTTGTCATTTAAAACAATCATGCCTACAAGATGAGTAGTGTCATGTAGACTGTTGTGATCAGGTAAAAGAGTAAATGAAAAAGACAGATACAGTCATAAAAATATGTATATTAATTTCATTACAATACTTACAATTAGTTCATACTTAAATAGTAAATAGTTTCATGATACGAAGTAATGCGCCTTACAGTGAACTGAAACAAAAATAAAATGTTTTCACTTCTTAAATCTCAATAAAATGAAAACGTGTGGAACCAGTGCCAAAAATATAATTATTTTTTAAATTACAAATTTAAAACATAAAATATAGTGTAAAAAAATAGGAGAGCATCAAGAGTAGGAGATCTACGGACTGGAATTACACGCGTTAGCCACTGCAGTCGAATCCGGTAAACCTGACCTATCCCAACACCGTAAGGCGCTGTCGTCACCGGTCCCTAAGTCACCAAACACTCTCGACGCTTATGTTATCCTGGTACTTGCTGATTAAACTCGCGCTACTGCGCCTATGAATAAATTAATGCTGCAGTGATATATTCGGAAAATATCATCCCACACTGACTGTAAACAAACAGTCTTTTCCTGCATCCTGCCACCGTACATACCTCCACGAAGTTACTGTGCTCCTGGTACTACTGGCTTGAATTTACAACTTCTTGTTCCTGTTTGCTACCACCACCACACCTCTACCAAGACTCTACACTCCTGGTACTTTCAGGTTCTACTGCCACCGTACTTAACCAACCTACTAAATACCTATTGCAGCAATCTTTGAATAAACACTATTTTGTTCTCGCTTAGAGAGCAATCGGAATGCCCTTCACACTGCTGCTGCACTCCTGGTAGCGGTCGGCACATACTGGCTGTCATCGTGCATGAACCTATCTCAAGAAAGGTAGCGTCGTAACCAACCGCGAAGACACTGCACTCCTGGTAGACACTAGCCTTGACTTAGTTAATTTCTTTCTCCGATACACTCCTCGTTCTTCCTGTTCTAACGTTGAAACATACCTTCACACAGACGTTGCGCTCCTAGTAGCCACACGGCTTTTCTTGGGTATTTATTTACATAGATACATTAGTATATTTCAATACAAGTGTGGAAAGGCTGTCATTACGAGTTCCGACCAATGTCTACCCGAGCCGAGGCACAGCCGAAGGCGAGGGTTGACAGGCGGGACGAGTTGCAATGACGGTTCCGCACGTGTACTGAACGACTATTTTTAATACAGTTGCGAAAAAATAAAGCAATTTAATAAAATCTAAAATTAGTATCGTAAATGTCGAAATAACTCATTTTGAAAATGGCGCCATTTTTTCTTCACCCATATGGTAGGCAAAGGTTACTATGCCCATACAGCCAAGTCTTCAGTAAAATTTTTTTATTGATATAAAATGAAAATAAAATTTAATGAGATACAATGAAATGAAACCAACCACGCTAATTCAATCAAATCATTAAATCTGATACCGAAACAAACTAGTAGTTTTTTTTAGAAATATTTACGCTACGTAAGTATTAACATGAATCATAAAAACTTCTTTGTTTTTTTTTAGTAAAAACTTCATGGTTGGTTAATTTTTCTTTTTAATAGACATTATTTTGACAGTTGGGAAAGAGAACGCACGAGTGCGGGAAAGGTAAAAAAAAAGCACGCGTGTGAAATAGCCCACATCCCGAACGCTATACGTCCCTGCAATACGCCACTTTTTGAGCAACTGTATTAAAAATTTATTTACACAATAATTATTTATGCCTTTGTGTAACACTCACACTTATTTTAATCTACACCTGACTTTGACATCACATTGGTAAACATGCTTGGAGCGAGTCTTATGGTTGGCTGTCACTCTCTTTTTAAATCATTCACATGCAATCATTCATTTTACTCATTCTATTGGTTTATTCGCTTGTTCGTGCAGATTTGATTTTCATATTTCCAACGGTTGGTTCTTGTCGTTTGTTAGTTACGACTGATTTTTGTTAAGTTTGTTGTTACTGAAGGATTTAATAATTACATGGTAATTGTGAATAATAAGGCATTGAAGACAATTTGCTTGTTTCCTTTCGTAATTACTTCTGAGCGTTTCAGCTCAGAAGTGGGATAAGCACAAAACAAAAGTCATTGTGTTGCACTTCACGCCCAGGATTGAAAAAAAAGGTTATGTAAATTGATTATTTTTACGTTTTGTACTCCAAAAATAAACTTGAATTATAAGTGATATTGCTAAATGGTTCCCGTTTTAGTATTTGTTGAACAGTGTTGACATACGATTTCTAAGATTCTATTGGATTCAAATGGCGGATGATTATTTTTTTACAACCACATGTATAAAATAAACGCAAGCGAAGGGTATTTGTTATTTTTCACACCAGTTTTGTAAGCATTTGTTGTGGGTTTTAAATAATTTGTTTCATGTTGAGTATTTGTTTAGAGGATGTTTTTTTGTCTATAAAAAAATAGTTTTTTTTTTTTGATTCAATGAAAATATTAACTTATAATTTCTGCTAGATTGAATCGAAATGCATTGAAAATCAACTTAGCTCACTTTAATAACGGATTTTAAAGATTTAAACCGATTATAAATTTATTTGTGAAGAAGAGTATTTACTTGTCCTTCTCGTTTAGTTAACTGATGTAAAAATTAAAGATATTAATTATATATACCAAGTGCGTCCTTGTTGCTTTTTTGAGACAATACCTTTTAATTGAATATGAGTTTCAGAAAATGAGCACGAGATCTTAAGTGATTCCAATGAGGCAGCTTATGACCCCACCCCGTCATGAACAAAGACAATGGAATCGAGGAGGAATAACCCAAGACAGTAATAATCATCAGCAAAGAGAGAGTTTATAACGTTTCAAATTTATAATATGCATATAAAATGAATGTCAGCAGATCCCCATATTTCGATTAAGTATGTTAGATGTGGTTTTATGAGAGAATTATAAATTGTGAATCGTAAGTTTGGCGGAATGCATCGAATATTAATCCGTAAAGAGGCATGCAAACAAAGAAAATGAACTCATACCGCTTCGAAGAAAAATAACCGTCAACTATTTTTGAAAACTAAGTTGAGTGATTTTGTGCAGGTGAGTATACGAACCAAGGTCAGTTTTTTAAATTTATTTTACGATTCTCGTTTTGAGTTATGGAGGGTAATATTGGTAATATTTAAAAAAATATTGGCGGCAATTACAATTTAATAGAATCAGAGTTTAAATGACGGTATTGTTTAAAAGACTAGTTAACTTTAAAATGTATTGCGAATCGGGCGTGCGTGATTTTTCATGATGATGGGACTATACCAGAAGTTGTTCTGCAGACGTTGCTCGACGTAGTTTTTTTTTAATAATTTTATTTCCAAATGAAGTATTCAGTTAATGCTCTGAGTTTCGAATGGTACGTCGGTTTTATGAATTAAGAGCCACAACTTTCGGCTTTAGTTTTGTTTTGTCATTATTCAGTTTTACATACTATGGGTCTAAATAAATAATCTCTGAGAGGTTGTGCCTCTTTGGCAGTTATTTTAGACGAGTCTTATTCTGCCGTCTCAGTTTTCTTAATTGCGTAAAATAAAAGTTTGGAACAATATGATGCTGTGTGATAAAATTTGTTTCAGAAAAGCTGCTACAATAGTGAAATTGCTGGATGGTTTGAATCTGGTAAAAACAAAATAGAAACGTTGAAGTACGCGGCAGTACCTACATTATTACGTTATAACCAGACACAACTTGACTGGGTGATGTACAATGTTTTGTAATAATTTAAGGCAGAGTATGTTCTTAAATTAAATTGTGTTTTGGCGGGAGGAGTTATGCAACCGATTTGGTTACAAAAGTCGCCAGCTGACATATAATTAGCGTGCACCTGGCTCCTATCTACGCCTATCTACCTATACTTACCTACTTTGTGTTTGCAGTTGTTCTTTAATTAGTATTCATTCTCCTAAACTATTTCATGTGTTACATTTCTTAATTGCTAGTTAAAAGTTAAACCAAGTTATTTACGCACAAAATAAATTATTGGTTTTTACATTTAGTGTTGATTGATGTTTAATAATGGTATGGGTACTGGTTTTATTTACAGCTGTAATTCACATGTGTTTTAATATGTTCCGAGGATACATCGAATGGCGATTACAATAAACAAACGCTGGAGCCGCGAGGACGAGCTATGTTGACATCAGGACTTAACTCAGCGGTGCAGCAGCAGGCAGCGACGACTCTGATTGCTACAAATGTGGTGTGCCGGGACATGTCGCGGCCAGATGTGAGCGGTGGCGGCGTCGCTGAGGCTGGGGAAAACTGCACGCGCACTAAGCTGCGGGTTGATGTATGCGTCGTGAACCCTCCCACGGGATGTCTTGAACACAAAGGTGAAAGGGGCTCCCCGAGGGATGGTGAAAGTCGCCTTAGAATTCGTCAAATGGTTTGGGAGGAGTTGGCGGACGGACATGCAAACGGACACAATTGACGACTTGGATTTGAGAAGACGGCAAATGGGTGTCATTTGAGAAGACGAAACTGGGTGTCATTTGAGATGACCAAACTGGATGTCATTTGAGATGACTAAAACTGGGTGCCATTTGAGATGGCCAAACTGGGTGTCATTTGAGATGACAAAATGGGTGCCATTTGAGATGGCCAAACTGGGTGTCATTTGAGATGACCAAACTGGGTGTCATTTGAGATGACCAAAATGGGTGCCATTTGAGATGGCCAAACTGGGTGTCATTTGAGATGACCAAATTGGGTGCCATTTGAGATGGCCAAACTGGGTGTCATTTGAGATGACCAAAATGGGTGCCATTTGAGATGGCCAAAATTGGTATCAGTAATATGTGTGGGGTGTGACCTGGCATGTCGCGCCTTTGGGATTGTGGTGATCTATTAAAAAAAATTAATCAGTCCATGTTTTAATGAAAGTCTATAGTTACAGTCCTTTTAGGTCGTTATTTGAAATAAAGTCAAAATTACGTTTTTATTTGATCAGGTCTCTATAGTCTAGGGGTGCGATATGGTCTTGCCGCCCCAATGAGAAGCACATAGTATTGAAACAATTTTTCTTTTTAATATAATTATTTCTAGTGATTGAAATTACTTCTTTGTGAATTAAACTAACAATGGCTTCTTGTTTACAAACTGTGTTACTTAAATCTGAAATAATTGGTGTTTTGAAATTATTGTTTTATTAGAATAATTTATATTATTGAAATCATGAAAATTAAAATGCCTACTTTATTTAGTTGTTAACAATTGCCTTGTAATGTTAATACTTAACCTAATTTGTTTAAGTTAGTTCGTAAATTATGGTTAAGTAATGTAATGTATTATTAAGTACAGACAATAATTGTGATCTACTATTATGTAGTATTGAAATGTTATTTTTTCTTTTTAAATATTATATAAAAATGTGTGGGGTATGATTTGGCACATGATTTTGCCGCCCCAATGAGAAGCACATCTTAATATTATTATTTCTAGTGATTAAAATTACTTCTTTGTGAATTAAATTAACAATGGCTCCATTATTGTTTATAAATTGTAACTGTTACTTAAATCTGAAATTATTGGTGTTTTGAAATTATTGTTTTATTAGAATAATTTATAGTATTGAACTCATGAAAATTAAAATGCCTACTTAATTTGGTTGTTAAAAATTGCCTTCTAATGTTAATACTAAACCTAATTTGTTTAAGTTAGTTCGTAAATTATGGTTAAGTAATGTAATGTGCTATTGAGTACAGATAAAAATTGTGATCTACTATTATGTAGTATTGAAATGATTTTTATGTTTAAATATTATATAATAATGTGTAAGGCATGATTTGGCACATGATTTTGCCGCCCTAATGAGAAGCACATCTTAATATAATTATTCCTAGTGATTAAAATGCCTTCTTTGTAAATTGAATTAACAGTGACTTCATTATTGTTTACAAACTGTAACTGTTACTTAAATCTGAAATAATTAGTGTTTTGAAATAATTGTTTTATTAGAATAATTTATATTATTGAAATCATGAAAATTAAAATGTATACTTTATTTGGTTGTTAACAATTGACTTCTGAATGTTAATACTTAACCTAATTTGTTTAAGTTAGTTCGTAAATTATGGTTAAGTAATGTTATGTGTAATTAATAAGTACATGTAATAACTATGATCTACTATTATGTAAAACGAAGGGACTCGTTTTGAGAAGGATGGCCGACTGTAACACTCACACTTATTTTAATCTACACCTGACTTTGACATCACATTGGTAAACATGCTTGGAGCGAGTCTTATGGTTGGCTGTCACTCTCTTTTTAAATCATTCACATGCAATCATTCATTTTACTCATTCTATTGGTTTATTCGCTTGTTCGTGCAGATTTGTTTTTCATATTTCCAACGGTTGGTTCTTGTCGTTTGTTAGTTACGACTGATTTTTGTTAAGTTTGTTGTTACTGAAGGATTTAATAATTACATGGTAATTGTGAATAATAAGGCATTGAAGACAATTTGCTTGTTTCCTTTCGTAATTACTTCTGAGCGTTTCAGCTGTCACCACCATCTCCGTTGATTTTCATTATTCCAACATCTCTTCGCAAACTAGTTCGGATAAGGTTTACACTGTTGGAAATCGACGGAACTCGTCATATACATTGTTACGTATAAAGGGAAGGTTTACTACATATTTACACTCACTTACATAAACATTCACACACAAACATACATACACAAACATACACACATAAACATACACACTCATTCATCATACACAGGCACATCATAAATTCTTGCATAGCATGTATTTTATTTTTTTATTATTTTTTTTTCTCTTATCTTGTTGGCTTGTAATATGCAATCTAGTAATAAGTGGAAGACACTGTAGCCTGTAACACAGTTAGTAACTACGGGCTACAGGGCCTCTCGCATTCTTGTGTCTCTAAGTTTATTTTTGAGAAATAACGTTGTTATTATTATTACTTTCTTACATTTTCTTTTTAGAACTTACCTATCTGTGAATACTCTTGCTTCAGCATAGGAAAGCGAGTATTATTTAATGCTCTTTGATGCTCTTATTTATATGTCTAATACTATGTTACCTATGAACTCGGAGACGGGGTCGTTGTCCCCCTCGGCGCGCATGTTGCCGGTGATCTCCTCGTTCTCCACCATGGGTAATACAAGCGCCACAAACTCCGCGGTGTATGGTGGCGCGATCGCATCTAACACCTATTAAAACATTGCAAATTGAAATACGTTATCGGGAGTTAAGGATTTCATAAGTAGGTAGATAAAAGAAGATTATACAGTCATGAAAAAAGTCATTTTACTTTTGGAGAAACCGCGTCTTTCCGTTGTCTATCCTAGGACTATAAACGAGTGTTCGTACAGACAGTGGACATACCTCAGTGATGAAGTATCTGATGAGCGAGATGTCGGTGTCGCCGCGCTGCCAGCACTGCGTCATGTAGCGCAGCACGGGCACCACGCAGCCGCGGCTCAGCAGGTTCACCATGCGCTCTAACAGCATCTTACGCAGCTCCAACTGTAGGTAACAACACACAGTGGACATACCTCGGTGATGAAGTATCTGATGAGCGAGATGTCGGTGTCGCCGCGCTGCCAGCACTGCGTCATGTAGCGCAGCACGGGCACCACGCAGCCGCGGCTCAGCAGGTTCACCATGCGCTCTAACAGCATCTTACGCAGCTCCAACTGTAGGTAACAACACACAGTGGACATACCTCGGTGATGAAGTATCTGATGAGCGAGATGTCGGTGTCGCCGCGCTGCCAGCACTGCGTCATGTAGCGCAGCACGGGCACCACGCAGCCGCGGCTCAGCAGGTTCACCATGCGCTCTAACAGCATCTTACGCAGCTCCAACTGTAGGTAACAACACACAGTGGACATACCTCGGTGATGAAGTATCTGATGAGCGAGATGTCGGTGTCGCCGCGCTGCCAGCACTGCGTCATGTAGCGCAGCACGGGCACCACGCAGCCGCGGCTCAGCAGGTTCACCATGCGCTCTAACAGCATCTTACGCAGCTCCAGCTGTAGGTAACAACACACAGTGGACATACCTCGGTGATGAAGTATCTGATGAGCGAGATGTCGGTGTCGCCGCGCTGCCAGCACTGCGTCATGTAGCGCAGCACGGGCACCACGCAGCCGCGGCTCAGCAGGTTCACCATGCGCTCTAACAGCATCTTACGCAGCTCCAGCTGTAGGTAACAACACACAGTGGACATACCTCGGTGATGAAGTATCTGATGAGCGAGATGTCGGTGTCGCCGCGCTGCCAGCACTGCGTCATGTAGCGCAGCACGGGCACCACGCAGCCGCGGCTCAGCAGGTTCACCATGCGCTCTAACAGCATCTTACGCAGCTCCAGCTGTAGGTAACAACACACAGTGGACATACCTCGGTGATGAAGTATCTGATGAGCGAGATGTCGGTGTCGCCGCGCTGCCAGCACTGCGTCATGTAGCGCAGCACGGGCACCACGCAGCCGCGGCTCAGCAGGTTCACCATGCGCTCTAACAGCATCTTACGCAGCTCCAACTGTAGGTAACAACACACAGTGGACATACCTCGGTGATGAAGTATCTGATGAGCGAGATGTCGGTGTCGCCGCGCTGCCAGCACTGCGTCATGTAGCGCAGCACGGGCACCACGCAGCCGCGGCTCAGCAGGTTCACCATGCGCTCTAACAGCATCTTACGCAGCTCCAACTGTAGGTAACAACACACAGTGGACATACCTCGGTGATGAAGTATCTGATGAGCGAGATGTCGGTGTCGCCGCGCTGCCAGCACTGCGTCATGTAGCGCAGCACGGGCACCACGCAGCCGCGGCTCAGCAGGTTCACCATGCGCTCTAACAGCATCTTACGCAGCTCCAACTGTAGGTAACAACACACAGTGGACATACCTCGGTGATGAAGTATCTGATGAGCGAGATGTCGGTGTCGCCGCGCTGCCAGCACTGCGTCATGTAGCGCAGCACGGGCACCACGCAGCCGCGGCTCAGCAGGTTCACCATGCGCTCTAACAGCATCTTACGCAGCTCCAACTGTAGGTAACAACACACAGTGGACATACCTCGGTGATGAAGTATCTGATGAGCGAGATGTCGGTGTCGCCGCGCTGCCAGCACTGCGTCATGTAGCGCAGCACGGGCACCACGCAGCCGCGGCTCAGCAGGTTCACCATGCGCTCTAACAGCATCTTACGCAGCTCCAACTGTAGGTAACAACACACAGTGGACATACCTCGGTGATGAAGTATCTGATGAGCGAGATGTCGGTGTCGCCGCGCTGCCAGCACTGCGTCATGTAGCGCAGCACGGGCACCACGCAGCCGCGGCTCAGCAGGTTCACCATGCGCTCTAACAGCATCTTACGCAGCTCCAACTGTAGGTAACAACACACAGTGGACATACCTCGGTGATGAAGTATCTGATGAGCGAGATGTCGGTGTCGCCGCGCTGCCAGCACTGCGTCATGTAGCGCAGCACGGGCACCACGCAGCCGCGGCTCAGCAGGTTCACCATGCGCTCTAACAGCATCTTACGCAGCTCCAACTGTAGGTAACAACACACAGTGGACATACCTCGGTGATGAAGTATCTGATGAGCGAGATGTCGGTGTCGCCGCGCTGCCAGCACTGCGTCATGTAGCGCAGCACGGGCACCACGCAGCCGCGGCTCAGCAGGTTCACCATGCGCTCTAACAGCATCTTACGCAGCTCCAACTGTAGGTAACAACACACAGTGGACATACCTCGGTGATGAAGTATCTGATGAGCGAGATGTCGGTGTCGCCGCGCTGCCAGCACTGCGTCATGTAGCGCAGCACGGGCACCACGCAGCCGCGGCTCAGCAGGTTCACCATGCGCTCTAACAGCATCTTACGCAGCTCCAACTGTAGGTAACAACACACAGTGGACATACCTCGGTGATGAAGTATCTGATGAGCGAGATGTCGGTGTCGCCGCGCTGCCAGCACTGCGTCATGTAGCGCAGCACGGGCACCACGCAGCCGCGGCTCAGCAGGTTCACCATGCGCTCTAACAGCATCTTACGCAGCTCCAGCTGTAGGTAACAACACACAGTGGACATACCTCGGTGATGAAGTATCTGATGAGCGAGATGTCGGTGTCGCCGCGCTGCCAGCACTGCGTCATGTAGCGCAGCACGGGCACCACGCAGCCGCGGCTCAGCAGGTTCACCATGCGCTCTAACAGCATCTTACGCAGCTCCAGCTGTAGGTAACAACACACAGTGGACATACCTCGGTGATGAAGTATCTGATGAGCGAGATGTCGGTGTCGCCGCGCTGCCAGCACTGCGTCATGTAGCGCAGCACGGGCACCACGCAGCCGCGGCTCAGCAGGTTCACCATGCGCTCTAACAGCATCTTACGCAGCTCCAACTATAATAACAATAGGCATGATGACAGATTTTGAAAAACTGTTGTATCATATTCAGAAATATATACTTATTGTAAAAAATATCATATTTCGGAAAAAAAAGCATGATTTATATGAAAAAAATCAATTTAAAATTTTATGTTTAAAATTCCCACCAAAACGCTCCAAAGTGTCATGGCGTCAATTTTGACGTCACTCTTGAGCAGTGTTACCAACTCGAATTTTTATAAATCCTTCCGTACGACTCTAAAAGTTGGTAGTTTCCGACCAAACTCAATTCGAAAAGTAGGTAGATCTACCAACTTCTTTTTTTCAAGATTTAGAAGGAATCTGCACGGTCGTATAATATCTATAACCGATTATTTTAGTAAAAATAAATTATTTTTCTGACTATTTTTAAAAAAGCAAAAAGAAAAAACTAAATTGTTAATTTTTAGAATAAAAACAAAATTTAAAAATATCCCATCCCACTAATTTACCCCCCAAATTTGGGGGGAAAACCCCTAAGTTGGGAACCATGCTCAACAGTGACGTCATTCGCTCTGATTGGCGTTCGGAATATCATGGCGGACTGTAGTATTTTGTAGATTTATTTTTTAAAATTATTAATTAATCTCGCTTTAATTATAATAATACCTTGTTATTTTTTAATATTTTATTTACGTTTCATTAGATGGTAGCATAATTTTTGTGTATTTTATTCACAGTCATCATGCCTATTGGAACTGTTGAGAGTAATCTGACGGAGATGCGACTTTCTGGCAGTTATTGTTGGAAAGAGATATTGCGCTAGGAAATGATTTGGAAGATAAGTGCAGAGTCAAGAAGACGCTATTAAAAGGTAAGAAAGGTCACAAGAACTGATGGTGCCATATTTTTCTTAAACAGCGGGGCTATTGCGTAAGCGAAATAAACACTGTTTATAACGAATACGTAGGAATGATAGAAGCATCTATCAAAGGTGACAAAAATTTCAAAGCATTTTGGTCGTACATAAGATCAAAGCGTCGTAGATCAGAAAGCATCCCCAGTGTGATGAAGTTGAACGATTCTATCTTGTACACTCCAACAGCTATTTGTAACAGATTCGCAAAGCACTTTTCGTCCGTTTATGCTACTGATACTACTGCCAGCTCTATTAGCAACTTTTCCACCAACGCAAAAGCCGTGTGAAAAACAATGAAATCTCTACACATAAAACAAGGTGCTGGGCCTGACGGAATACCAGCTTTTTTGTTATTCAGTACGCAGAAACACTTAGTATACCTCTGACTTTAATTTTCAACCATTCCTTATCAATTGGTGTTTTTCCATCCAAATGGAAAACTGCTAATATTTTACCAATTCCAAAAACTGGCAACAATGATATCATGGAAAATTATCATCCTATTTCTCTCCTTTCAAAATTTGGAAAAAAAATTGAGTCTTTGCTATGTCCCTTCTTCTCAAATCATCTCAAATTAAGTCTGTCACCCGAACAACATGGATTTCGTAACAAAATGTCAACGGTCTCAAATTTGTCATGTTACCTTCATGACCTTTCAGAAGCAGTTGATGATAATCTCCAGGTGGATGCTGTTTACACCGGTGTAAGCAAGGCTTGATAGAGTAAATCATAAACTTCTTTTATCTAAGCTCTTTCTGTTGGGTGTTCACGGTCCTCTACTTGGTTGGCTTGTTACTTAGTTAAAATATCGTTATCAACAGGTCATGGTACATGGTTTTAAATCTGAAAAGATTCATGCTCCATCTGGAGTCTCGCAGGGATCACATCTTGGCCCTCTTCTTTTCCTAGCTTTTGTCAATGATTTGTCTACAGTCATTCTAAATTCCAAATTCTTATTGTTTGCTGACGATCTAAAGATTTACAAAACTATTAATTCCGCCCAGGACTGTGTTTTGCTCCAGGATGACCTCGATCGTATACATAACTGGACGATTGAAAACCAACTACCACTTAATATTGAGAAATGCGTTCATATAAAGTTCACCAAAAAAACGAGACCTTGCAGATCGCAATATTTTTTGAACAATGTTTTAGCAGAAGTTTCCCTGGTAAAGGATCTCGGGGTTCTAATTGACAGCAATCTTTCCTTTGTTCCCTACATTGATCACATTGTAAACAAATCTTTCAAAACATTGGGCTTCATTTGGAGGAACTGCAAATGGTTTAAGAATATTGAGACTCTTAATAGTATATTTCAATACAAGTGCGGAAAGGCTGTCATTACAACGAGTTCCGAAAAATGTCTACCCGAGCCGAGGCACAGCCGAAGGCGAGGGTTGACAGGCGGGACGAGTTGCAATGACGGTTCCGCACGTGTAATGAACGACTATTTTTAATACAGTTGCGAAAAAATAAAGCAATTTAATAAAATATAAAATTAGGATCGTAAATATCGAATTAACTCATTTTGAAAATGGCGCCATTTTTTCTTCACCCATTTGGTAGGCAAAGGTTACTATGCCCATACAGCCAAGTCTTCAGTAGATTTTTTTTATTGATATGAAATGAAAATGAAATTTAATGAAATGAAACCAACCACACTACTTCAATCAAATCATTAAATCTGATATCGAACAAACTAGTAGCTTTTTTTAGAAATTTACCTTCGCTACGTAAATATTAACATGAATCATAAAAACTTCTTTGTTTTTTTTTTAGTAAAAACTTCATGGTTGGTTAATTTTTCTTTTTAATTGACATTATTTTGACAGTTGGGAAAGAGAACGCACGAGTGCGGGAAAGGTAAAAAAAAAGCACGCGTGTGTAATAGCCCACATCCCGAACGCTATACGTTCCTGCAATACGCCATTTTTTGAGCAACTGTATTAAAAAAATACTTTACTATTTTCTTGTGTGCACTGTCCTCGAATATTGCTCAGTTGTTTGGAACCCCTTTTATCAATGTCAAATTGACCGTATTGAGAAAATACAGAAAAGGTTTTTGTTTTTCCTTACAGTTCATCAACACAAACTAAAGTTACTTCAATCTTACGAAGAGAGACTTGCCCATTTTAAAATGACTTCACTGTGCGATTGTCGTTGGATTTCCGATCAAATTGTCCTTTATAAAATTGTTCACGGACTTGTTGACTGCCCATGCCTACTCAGTAAAATCGGTTTCATAGTTCCTCGTCATAGTGCTAGACTTACGAACTTCAATCCGTTCCTTGTTAAATGTCACCGCACAAATGTTGGTATGAACGAAATAACTGCCAGAATCTCTCGTGAGCACAATGTCTTATATAATTTGACGAATGTAGATATTTTGTCATGTTCGGAGGCCGTATTTAAAAATGTCTTATTTGCGTTTATCCAGAATAGATAGCAGCACCTTTTTTTATTGTACCTATTTGTTTCGTAAAGTAAATTTGTATATATATTTTTTCTTTTATATAACTCATTAAATTTAACTCATTTTTTGTAAACTATAACTTATTAAGCAGCTATGCACGTTCACTATATTTGAAAAAAAAACTCATGTTGTATTTCCCTGTAACTGGGTTACTTTTCTACTTTTGTAATTTTAATATTATGTATACTTAAAATATGTCTGTAAATGTCAACCTGTTGGCAAATCTTATAATAATAAATAAAAAAATAAATAAGCCAATGGTAATCGAATGTCATTTTTTCAACAATTCTGGATAACGTTAACATTAATGAAATATAAAAAAAATCTTGTCGCCATCTATTAAGCCCAAAACCGTGATGATTTTCATTAATTTTAACCCGTTTTGAATTGTTGAAAATATGACATACGATTACCATTGTCTTACGCAATATCCCTGCAGTAGGTTAGGAAGTAAAGGCAATGTTAAAGTTTAGCTGTGTGGGTTTTAATTTAGAATCCGCAACAGTTTTTACATAATAAGAGGCTGAACCAGTATCATAGTTCGGGCGGGTGGCAACGTTATGCTAGATTGCTTAACATTAACTTGGATATTATTTATCTGATTGACAACTATGTTAAATCACCCCTTGTTTTGACTTGATAAAGTAACAAACCTGTACTAAAATCTCCAGTTCATCCTGCGGTGATTCAAACAGTTGCACTAATAGCCTCAACAACCTATGATGTAACAATGGATGGCAGGAAGCCACCTCGTCCAGTAGCGCTAGGTGCACGGGGCAGTGTTCTGTGCACAGCTTGAAGTAGGAGGGCTCGGTCACTACGCATTCCACCCAGACTAGCACGCCCATGCCTACTACGGGAAACCTGAAAAGATAGATTACCAAACATTGGCTTTCCTTTCGTGCTGTGTTAAAAATAATAGTTATATCAGAGTGACTGATATAAACATGTCTGAAACTTTAGGAAAAAGTATTTTTGTGTGCCATATCTTTACTTTTATTTTAGGTTGGTAACATAGTCAGTTATCAGAGTGGAACAAACTGGGACACTGGCATGAATGTTGACCAAAAAAATTTCGGTAAAAATAAATGGTTGATCCGTTACCGTAGAATACTTCCCGCTTGGCGATGAAAATGAAGATGCAAACAAACTTAAGTTGTAATTACCTAATGCAATGATACAGAGTAGGTAACTCCGCTATAAGTTCGCTGGAGCTAGCCGAGCTGCAGCAGACCGCGTGCACCTTCTCTATGGCCTGCACCGTGGCTTTCAGTTCGTCCTTTACCGGCCGCCCCGGGGTGTGGCCTTCACACACACTCGCCGCGTAGGCTAATAGATACATGTACTTGGATTTGTGCTCCGGGTTCAACTTGCTGCCGAGCTTGAACAGTGAGTCGACTAGTAATTCTGAAAAGGGAACATTGATTTTAGTATCTGTGCCAAGTGGGTTTTCATTCTTATATTTATAATGATACAGCTAAGGAGTTTATTTAATCGCGCTAATATAAAGTAAAGCCGTGCTGTAAAATTTACTGATTTAAAAAGATACCAGCTTGTATGTGGGTGTTAAACTCAATTGTAAGCCTGAGTCCACAATATATTTTTATAAGTACTCCAGGTTTATCTGAAACAAACGTGCAAAAACTCGCGGTCTATAACATGTCCTAAACTGTTCCTTCGCAAAGTTTCATTCATTTTTATTTTATTTTACACTTTTAGTCAAACTTACAGCTAGGTTAAGAAAAATGTGTTAGGGGTTGCAGAAACTGAATGCCATCAAGGGTGCTATGTGTATCTGACCTAGGAACTGCGGTATCCGCAGCAGGTGCACGGGCGGCGGGTCGGGCACGGTGTAGGCGCGGAACAGCACGGAGATGTCGGCGGGGTTGAGCGCGCCGCGGCACAGCATGGCCGCCAGCGCCGTGCGCGCGCCGCGCCACGCCTCGCCCGCCGTCAGCGCCAGCGTGATCGGCGTCACGTCGTGCCCGCTGGATGCAACGCACGTGTTAGTCTACTAGTTTACTCTGACTAATTCAATAAAAAGGACTCGTCGGGTGTCCAGCCAGCGGATGATGATCGGCGCCACGTCGTGCCCGCTGGACCATACAACGCACTTTGTTACGGCACTAGCTTACTCAACTCAATAGGGAACTCGCCTAGGACGGGTGGCGAGCCTGTGGAAGGTGATCGGCGTCACGTCGTGCCCGCTGGATACAACGCACGTGTTAGTCTACTAGTTTACTCTGACTAATTCAATAAAAAGGACTCGTCGGGTGTCCAGCCAGCGGATGATGATCGGCGCCACGTCGTGCCCGCTGGACCATACAACGCACTTTGTTACGGCACTAGCTTACTCAACTCAATAGGGAACTCGCCTAGGACGGGTGGCGAGCCTGTGGAAGGTGATCGGCGTCACGTCGTGCCCGCTGGATACAACGCACTTATTACGTAACTAGCTTACTCTAACTCAATAGGGAACTCGCCTAGGACGGGTGGCGAGCCTGTGGAAGGTGATCGGCGTCACGTCGTGCCCGCTGGATGCAACGCACTTGTTACGTAACTAGCTTACTCAACTCAATAGGGAACTCGCCTAGGACGGGTGGCGAGCCTGTGGAAGGTGATCGGCGTCACGTCGTGCCCGCTGGATGCAACGCACTTATTACGTAACTAGCTTACTCTAACTCAATAGGGAACTCGCCTAGGACGGGTGGCGAGCCTGTGGAAGGTGATCGGCGTCACGTCGTGCCCGCTGGATGCAACGCACTTGTTACGTAACTAGCTTACTCAACTTAATAGGGAACTCGCCTAGGACGGGTGGCGAGCCTGTGGGAGGTGATCGGCGACACGTGGTGCCGACACTTAATCAAATTTAGTAAAGAAGTCTCGTCTAGGACGGGTGGCGAGGTTGTGAAAGTTAATCGGAGTCACATTGAGCCCCCTGGATCACACAACGCAATTGCCATCCTACTAGTTTATTCCAATTTTATAAAAGGACCCACCTAGGACGGGTGGCGAGTGGCGAGTCTGTGAAAGGTGATTGGAGTAACGTCGTGGCCGCTGGATCATGCAACGTACATTTTTTTTTATTTATTTATAAGAGAACCTAGCAAACGAGCAAGCGGGTCACGTAATGGTAAGTGATCACCGCCGCCCATATACACCCACAATTACATATGCATTGAGGGTGCGTTGCTGGCCTTTAAGAAAATTGGGCACCGGATATCGCACTGACCGAACGAAACGCAGGAACATCGTCCCTACTTCACGTCGGGTTTCTGTGCGACGGTGGTATTTCACCGGTCGAGTCAACCCAGTAATCGCTGCAGACAGAGCCTACAGCTAGACTCTACCACTCTCGAAATTGTTATGTAACTGGTTATACCACGATCAAAATAAGACAGGCTTCGCCTAGGACCAGTGGTGAGCCTGTGAGAAGTGATTGAAATCACGTCGTAACCGCTGGATCATACAACGTACGTGTTATGTAACTAGTTATACCACGACTAGAATAAACACAAGGGCCTCGCTTAGCCCATTATGGAAAGTGTAGAAGGATGGAACTGTGAAAGGTAATCGGCGCGTAACACACTTGTTACTTTAATTTGCGTAACACGTATGACATCAGTTTCATAGTAAATACAGTTGTATTACTAAAAATATATACTGCTACACAAATAGAGATCAAGTTGGTAAGAACTTTTTTTCGGATTGAAGATGTATATGATTTGCTAACGGTTATGTTTTTAAGACACGAGTAAAAATTTTGCCTGAGAAACCTATCTGGCACCACACGAAATTAAATAGTTATTTTAATTTTCGGTACTCCCCTAGTTAGCTCTAAAGTAGGACATGAAAGTGTTTTCCCCCATTATTAACAAATATACTTCAAATAAACACACCTTTGCTGAGCACATCTTGTTATTTCTTGACTTAATCTTTTCATTATAGCACCACCTCTAGGCTCTTGAGATAGTACATGCACTATTACTTGACTGTAAACATAGGTGTGTGCTCCATGACAAACCATTTTCTGCAATTCAAATGAAAGACTTAAATAACATTTTTGTAAGCATCAATTAAAACATTTATCCTGTAACTTTATTTTCAGGAGAGTGTTTATTATGATAAGTAATTAAGGACTTACTGCACATTCATTAACACTATTTTGCCAGTCATCAGAGCTTTGCAGAAAACCAACAATAGCAGATTTTAGAACTCTAGAAAATACTTCAATTTGTTGTGCAGCTGTTGATATACTTGTGATCTCTCCTTGGAAACCAGCATCGGAAATTAACTGAAATTATACCATGCAACTTTGTTACAAATTTCAACAACAAATATATAAATAGTATTCTAATTTGGGTTCAAACGCATCCTTAAATTGTTTTTGACTTGTTTAAATGAATTTTGATGATATCCTCTAAGCAAGTTTTTCTTTTATTGATGGTCAAAGTTGTTAAACACAGAACAGCATGCAATTAAGCGATTATAATGGAAATTTGTAATTAAATAAGTGTCAAATCTTAATATTTAATAAAAATGTTTTTAAGTTAGCCAAAATTTAATGTTACATTATAAATTTATATAGTGTAAGCTTACCTTTATTGTGAAATTAAGCATAAGGCAGTCAGGATATTCTTCGGCCAATCGATATATCAGAGATCTCCAGGTTGGATGTTCTATCATTTCAGTAAGCCATGCTGGAGTCTAAAAAATATTTTTTTGATAATTTTACTATTCATTGTCAAATTGATTATTCAAATAAACATTTATTGTTCATTAAAATTACTTACTTCACCCTCCTCAGTAAAAATAGTATCTGCTTTCTTGGGATCAAATGTTTTTAAAATCATATCTTTTAAATGGTTTTCTACCATGGCTTGTACTTCAGTCACTTTTACACCTTAAATCCAATAAATATTAAAATTTAGAGGTGTGCGTATATGAAGTGTAGTCTAATTATTTCTTGCATACAAGGGGCAGAATGTATTGCATTAAATCTCCAGACTAATATACCTCTTATGTGACCCTAAAGTAAGTGTTTGTGAGGAGGTAGTTACACTCAGACACAAGCTAATTTCTAAAATATGTTTTTACTGAATTGGCCTGAGCAAGGAAAAAAACTTTCGAACTTTCATGTAACAGTCCAGTATACATACTGCAGCACCATAGAGGTGATAAAAGTGGACAGATATATAGATAACCCACAATTTTTTATTATTATGATACTTTGAGGTGAAAAACCGGATTTCAAAGAAACAACTTAGTGGATTTTAATGTTACTTTACAGGCTTTACACTAAAAAACATAAAATAATAAACCTTATTGTTCAATTTAAAGTTCAGGGTATAAGCTGTAATCACATACCTCCAAGTATGAGCCATTCTGCTAACAAATTAGCCATTTGCGCTACTGCATTGTAATTGATTGATAGTTGTTCAATTACTTGTTCAGGGTTTCCTCCTGCCTGAAAATACTTTTTGAGTTGGCCAAATATACCAGGTTCCATAATATAGTCGGGTGTTTTGAATTTCTCCAAACATTCCTGCAACACTTCCTCTGGATTTTCAATAGCATCTTCCCCACCCTCTTCCTAAAATTAAAATGTATTACAGTGTTTTATTTCGCTAAACCAATATCAACATTATACATAAGTAAACGAGTTTGTACTTCGTATTGAGCATGGTTAGCTCCTTCCCATACTCGTTCTTCCTCGAATTGGCTAGGCATATTGTATAATATAATACCTAGTTTCTTTTAATGAAATAAATAATAAAATCACTTAATATTACAGTATTTGCCCGAGTTTTAAAAATATTAACTAAGCTAGCATCACATCAAAACACTAAACAAATAAATGTCAATCAAGGAAAATAATACTCCTCTAACGAGGAGAAGAACGTTAACTCCATATAAAAAACTTTGACCTTACACGTACACACGTACAACACTACCGCCGCGACGGAATAGCAAGACATCTAAGGCTACTAAGAAAAGCGCGGGTATTACAAATGTTTTTAGATTTAATACCTACTGTTATATTAAACTTGGGATGAAATAATGAATAAAACGGATATTTACGTTTCAGAATAATCATTTATTCCAAAAACCATCATTTTACTGTGTTGAGATTTCTTGTTTTCGATTTACCTGATAGGTAGGTAAACAATCATATCTTCTGATGGTGCAGCGGCAGATGTAATATAATTTAACTTTGAAAATGTAGCTTGATTTTTGAGCGTTTGGGAATTTAATAGCATTATGATTTTTATCGGTGTTTTCTGAAATTAAATTAGGACTTTATATAGGTCATTAATGTTATGTAATCAATATTACATTAATAAATGAATATGAAAAGTAGTAGTAAATAAAGAAAAAAAAAATATATTTATAGATATATTTTAAAATGATACCTTTTTACTATTCAGCTCAGATATATCCATCACTTTTCCAAGCTGTTAGTTCGAGGATAGGCGAGCATAGCTTTCATTCTATGAATTTGAGAAAAATTGCCAATCGGCCACTTTGGTTGTGAAGGCCAGGTCTTTGTATAAACTGCAAATAATTCGTACATTCATAACAGTATCATAAATTATACCTAGTAATAATAATAAAAACATTTAGTACCTGAACTGACAAGATTTCTTTATAAACCAACAGGAATATTAAACTTCTGCGCTGCAACTGCAAAAGATTTGTTGTGTGTTTGCCGAAGTATGTGCCCTTAAACAAAAATAACAGGAAACACATTTATTGCAATTGTATAATCAGAAAATAAAACAATCCATCAAGAATCATTTGGTGCAAATTAGGTACCTCCAAGGCAAAATACTTACATAGTTATATTTTGATTTTCTAATTCGAGAAAACTGTGGTAGGTAGGTTACAGATATGTCTTTGGCTTCTGTTTTACTGCACTTTCTGAGGTGGTTGACCCACATCTTTCTTTTTATCTTTACACAACCAAAAATCACCCAATTTAGAGCCGTTAGGCCGTAAGAGTGTTTAACTATATAGAAAATGACTTTTCATTAGTAAATCCTTGCGAAGATGTTAGAGGCACTTTTGTATTTGTAGTTCTTTCTTCAACGACACTGGTTGATACGTTTAAATGAAAAGACAACCACTAAATTGATCATAAGCACAAATGACGGCCATACTTGTTTTAATCAAGTGTCGACTTGACAGCATCAGTGTTCCTGAGTATTACCGTAGAAATAGCATGAAAATACGTAGACGCCATTATTAATATCTGTTTAAAAGTAGCTTACCTATAGGTATCTTAAAAGCCGCAGTTAATTACTGAACCACTTTTCGTCTTCAATCATCAAATGAACACTGTACCGAAATTCGGGTCTCAAAACATTAAAAGCTTTTAATAACGTAACAGATTACTAAGAGAGTTAATATTAATAGGGTGAAAGAAGGGTGGTAGTAAAACGATATTTTTTTAATTTAAAAAAAAAGGTACATAAATGATAAAATAATAAAATATTAAGAACTGTGTTAAAAGCTACAGAATCGGCAACACAAACAGCGACTCCCAATCAGTGTGACCATTTTTAATTTATAAATTTACTAGTTTTTACCGGTGCGGCTTCCGATGCTTTAAATTCGAAATAAAACTCCTTTCTCTGTACTATGTATGAATACATGTAAACCTTCATCTTGAAGTATTCTATCTATTAAAAAAACCGCATCAAAATCCGTTGCGTAGTTTTAAAGATTTAAGCATACATAGGGGCAAAGAAAGCGACTTTGTTTTCTACTATGAAGTGGTATTTTTTTCAACGGGTCTATAATAGCAACCCACACTTATTAAAATGTTTATATGTGTGCAGGGTTAAAATTGCTTGTATGGAACATATAGGACCCTGATGTCAATGTTCTATCTGTCAATCAACACAACCAAAGAGTATAGAACCTACGTGAACACAACAACGACGTACTTATTCGTTCATTCGCAACGGATGCGTTCTAAGTTTGTGTCTCAGCCTCAGTCCGAGCGCATCGAGTCAGTAGCTTGCGTGCTCAAATCGTTTCAAGGTTCAGTGAAAGACTCTGGGCCTTACCACAAGCTCGGCAGTAATAAACAAGCTTTACTATGACGAAAAAATCCAAAAATGTGTGAAAAAACTAAGCAAGGATGTTTAGGTTTCGCTATTACCGCTTTTGGTAACGACTGTAGTTTGGAATGTAACAATGGAGTAACCAAACAATCATCTAGGGCAAATCGTGTGTTGATTTATGTTACGCTGATATTTTTTTTGTAAATATTTTTCTTTAAAAATTAAAATAATGAAATAATAAATGCGGAGTAAGTGATTCCAGCATTCATGTTATGATTATTGACATAGGTACCTTGTTTGTTGCTGACATATCTTTACACAGTCTGTGTTGTGGTGACAGTCGGTGACACTGACATTAAAGTTAAAAGTAAACAAACAAAAACCACAAGAAATACTTATAGGTTTTCAGGTTAATTCTAACAATCTCTACCCCGATTATCCTGACTACGAAAGTAAATTAATTACAACCTCTATCTACTTTGGTATTTTTTTTATACATTGCATTACCATGAAAGAAACTAAAAAAATTACAAAGAAACCTACTTCCGCTTTTACAATGTATATACAATTATATTGCAAAAAACGTACGGGTAAATCTAAGGTAATACCGTTTTATAGTGACTTATGCGATAGGTTGGAAAATGTGGAAAGTCTAATCATTTCAAATTTCAGTATCATAGTACTTTCTTAGAAGCTGCCAAATCTTGGCTTACATTGAACAGTGAGGAAAAAGAAAAAATAAATCAAAAGTACCTTGATTATTGTGAGAAACTAAGAAAGTCTTATGCCAATAGTCTTAAAAAAACTGAACCATATTTGAAGAAGAAGAAAGAGAGGCATGTAATCAGACATTCAATAAGTAGAATTACCACTGTTACTTTTATATCATTGCTTCTTTTCAGGGTCGATCCTAAAACTGTTGATTGTGGTTTAAACATCAGTGTGCAAACTGAACCTTCTGTAACACATGACTTAGACATTAGATCTTCACTTTTTTCTATGGCTCCAGAGTCAAATCTGTAAGTTTTGTAGTGAATAAAGTTCTGAAAAATAATATATTACAACTTATTATTGTTATGTTATTGCTATATTGCAGGCTAGATAATGAATTCCAGGTGGAACAAAATAACTCAACTTTATCATTTATAGATAAATCACGACTACCTGCCTTGACTGAGCTTCCTGAACCCAATCCACCTATTGCCAGGTACCTACTTGTGTTAAAAAAAGACTACTAAATTGAACTTCGAATAAGTAACCCATGTTTCTTTTAGGATTGATGATGAAATTCAAATGGAACAAAATAACACTTTAACAACTTTCAACAAACAACCAGCCTTGACTCGGCTTCCTGAACCCATGCCACCAACTGTCAGGTATTGTATTTACCTAAGTTTATAAAATATTAGCTTATAACTTGATTCTCATATTAGAAACCCATTTTTCTTTTAGGACAGCTAAGGATCTGTTTGATACTGTTAGTACATTACATGAGGGTACAAACTGCAAATGGGAATTTCTATCTCAGACACAGAAAAGGAGATATCAAAGTGCAGCCTTAGCCCTCAAGAAGGACTATATAAGAAAGTACAAGGGATATCTAGAAAGTTTACCTTCACATGAATTATTTGAACATTACTGTAATAAAAGTTGAAAAATATGTATAGAGAAATGTGTTATTATTGGTATCTATTACTCCAAAATTAGATGCTTTACTCTAGGTCTATGTTAAGACTAACCTTTACCATTCTTTAACATTTATTGCTGGTTTATAGATAACATAATTTTAATTAAATGTAATAGCTATATAAGTATAAACAGAGTTGTTTTGAAATAAAAATCATGAAGGGGGTTTACCACATTTATTTCTAATAAAACATAAATAATACTATATTGGTTAACATTATACATAAAATTAAGGAGATTTGTGTGATTATTACTTATAACTTCTACTTACGAAATTAGAATAAAGCCCAAGAGTTAACATTAATTACAAGAACTAGACAAAGGGAAATTGGAAGTTTATTTTCCACAAATGAGTCCAAGAGCCATTCCCATTGCAAAGGAAGCAAAGAAGACATGACTTTCAGTAGCTTGGTACTGCTCTTCACCAGAGAAGTTGTGGTACCAGTGTTTAACTTTCTTTTCTTTCTTCTTAACAAGATCTTCTGCTTTGTCTAACTTGCGGTCAACAAATCTACCCACCTAAAATTTAAGATAATATTATGCATTCTTATAAAGCAGGTAGAGAATAAGCAAAAAGATCGAATTCATTTTTCAACACCATAAATTAACCCTAAATATAAAATTGGAAACAGGTTTTAGTCTTTAGATTTTAGTTAAGAAAACAACAATTATTTTAAATGGCTTCTTTACTTGACCAGTAAAATAATATTCACTCACTTCTATCTTTAAGACTACTAACAAATTAGTTTGGAATTAAGAAGAAGCAATGCCAAAAAAGAATCCTCCTGTGAACCCTGCTGAATAATAGGAATTATCTTTGATAAACAACATTACCTGAAACAAAATAATTATCATTGTTTTTTAGTTTGTTAGATACAAAAAAAACCTTGAAATCCATTTACTGGTCAAGTAAAGTTGCAGTAAATCGTTTTTTGTAAGATTTGATTAAAGTTTAGCCTTGCCAGTGTCGAAGTATATTATTATTTGTTTAGTGGATTTGGTTAAGAAAAAAATTATATTGCAGTGATTGTGTACTAACTTTTTCAAACCAGTCTGGAGATTTTCCAGTTGTTTCCTTTTCGATTTTGTCACTGATTTTATCAACTCTTTTATTGATTTTATCCCAGTTTATATCAATGTAACCCTTTTGGCTGGCAATGTGAAGGAGAATTACACTTCCACCTATTCCAACAGCAGCTATTCTGCCTACTTTCATAGTAATGAATCCAGTAATCCTGAAATCACAATTAAATAAGAATGTGGGAGAAACGACCTCATAGCTTATGGCTATAAGATTTTAGGAATGCGTCACTGACTAAAATAGTCAATGACACAATTAATCACTAGTAAAACTGCAGTAAAAAGAACAAAGAAATTGCATACCATCCTGACGCAGTTCCTAAAATTAGCTGTTTCGTCGCAGAAGTCTTTCCTATATCTCCAATAGCCTTTTCAATGAAGTTCTTAGCGTCATCGACAATTTTCTTGGCATCCTCAGCTGCATCTTCTGGTTTCGGTTTTGCCATGGTAAGAGCAATTTATTCGATGCTGTCAGATTATTACGCTTTATTATTTTCGCAAAGTAAATCGAACGAAACAAACCCAGCTACCCAACCATCAACTTATTTTCTTTTTTTTACCGTTTCGATTCGATCAGAGATTTTGACAATGACAGTGCGTAAATGACAGACAACTGACGTGTTGTGGTCCGCTAATAGAATACAGTAAACACTTTGATAAGCGTGCAAAGCGCCGTTCAAACATGATTTATTTGCTCACAAAAGTAAGCACTGAAATCAATTTGAACCGATAGTTGGTACGAACATATGCAAAACGTTATGTCAAAATGACAGCTGGTTTAAAATGGGTCAGAGAGAAGCATTCTCGCTCTTTTAATTGTTTCAAGATAAATTCGTAAATATTAAAATACTTACAATGTTTGCCAGAAAGTTTAGATACTTACTACAAATTAAATTATTCAGTTGACAGTTTGGCATTGACTTTATTTTTTTGCATACAGTATACTACCTTCCTCTGTTTGCATTCAACGATGACTTCACTAATGACGTTAGATTGTTTAGAGACATGCACACGTTGTGGACGTGTAACGCAACTCTTTCGTTGCTCCACTCCATACCTTAGCATTTAAAAGCATGCGCTCCCAATACACGAAACGTAGTATGGCCGCTTCAAAGTAATTATTAATTTACTAGATGCTGCCCGCGACTCCGTTCGCGTGGAAGTTGGTTTTTCGTGGGAATGAGAAGTTTTACCGCGGTAAGAAGTACCATATGTGGTTATTCTGATGTATATATAACCTACTTATATAACTGTAAAATTTCATCTAAATCTGTCCAGTAGTTTTTACGTGAAAAAGTAACAAACATCCATAGGTACATACTCACAAACCTTCACGTTTATAATATTAGTTAGTAGGATTCCGTGTGCAAAGCAGGTTTTGCCGATTTTAAATAAAGCACGAAAACATTACTATTGATTTAAATTTATTTAAACTTCTGATAACGATTTATAAGATATATATCTTGCATTAAAATAAATCAAAATCAACAACTCATTGTTATCTACAAATACAATATAGGTAGAGGATCACATTTCTTTCTGTTCGGTTCGTACCTTGATATAATATTTAAAAATCAATTATAGAGCTATTTCAATAAGAGAAGTGTAAAACCAGCTGGCTGTACCTAACTTTATTTTTATTTGAGATAAATAAACTACTTATGAAAAATTGAGGGTTGTTTCTAAGTTCAAGCATACATTATTACCTACATTGTAGATGTAGGTATTTATAAAATTATAACAAAATAACAGTAACATATTCGTAATTTGTATTCTCATTTTTATTTTTAATATTATTTACAAAACTTTAAGCAGAAAACTTTAAGCTTTGTGGCTTCAGTAAAAACGCAAGTGAGTGGTAGTATCTACCAACATACGGACAAGTTTGCCATGTAGATCTTTCACTTTGTTCAATTATTGCTTACATTATGAACTATATATACAGGAAAACGTTATTATAATCTAGTTAGCATTTGTAAAGGAGAACCAGCTATTAAGAATATCTAGCAGCTATTTTTCCTAATATGATTTTATCTCTTCAATATATTCAATTGTTTTTAATTGTTACTGGTTCTCCCTTCAATATTTATTACAGAGCAAAAGTGAAATTCATTAAGTTATCGGCGTTTATTTGGTCTTAAATTGACATATCTTTATTTAATATTCGTTATTAAAAACGTCTAATAGTTAGGCATCAGTAGGTCCCATTGTAGAGTGTGTTCGACAAAATTAAGTGTTGAGATGTAACCGAGACAATCTTAATCTCGTATCTTAAATATAATTTTTCGAATGTCAGGCAAATATTTACCCTGCTTTCTTTAAGAAATGCGTCTAAAAATTTGAAAATTGGTTCGAGAGTTTTTATTGTAAGTTAGTTTATATGACTGGAAATGTTATGATTTGTTAACTCGTGAAACTCGAAGATGGTTTAGGTCAAATTAATAGTGAAATGGTACATTACTACGAATTGGTGCGAGTTTTATTTGGGGTCGTATTACCTATTACAAATATACTGAAAGCTATCACAGTTCCTTATTATTGGATCAATAGTTTGTATTGCTGTCTTAATTAATGAGGCCGTTGAAAATAGTTGGTGTCATTGTAGTCTATATTAAATCTAATTTCTACTGTTGCATCAATTGTTCAAAATTAGGCGAAGGCGTTATAGCATATACTATAAAATTTGTTTTTCGATGATAATTAAAATATTGATCATAAATTATTTACAACTTATTACTTCTGTAATAATAAATTTAAAGCCTCTATCATTACTATCTAGTTTAAGTTATTATTATATAATTCAAAGCAATAAAATCGAAATTATGCGAGAATTTGTAGTAAGTAGTTAACTATGTAAAAGTCTTTGGTCTTATTTATTTATTGTGTTACAGCTTTCGTTCATTGACTTAACACTTACTTTTAACATTCATAAACATAATCGTTGTACGAGATTTAACCATTATTTTAAAAACTTAACATAAGCATTGCTTTAGTTCACAGCATCTTTTACTTCTTCCGTGGAAAGAATGGAATGAACTTGGATGGTCGTTTGAGATACATTGTCCATTACTTTATCAAAGATGATCAAACTCTATTTGTGCTTTATTATTGTGCGATCTCTTTTAACAGGACGTAATCCATTTCTTGCATAAGTTTTCCAAGGTTGGCTGTTCAAACGAAGATAATTGTGCTATGACGCGAAAACAGTTTTGGCGAGTGTATCTGTAGAGGGCCCGGCGTCACGAGAGCAGAACTAGCTTTGTGTAGGAGTGTGGCGGCGGCATGGGGCAGGGCGGCGCGGGGTGCGGGCGGCGAGGTCAGCCGTCGGGGCGCAGCAGGTGCAGGTCCACGGCGACGTCGCGGCGGTGCGCGCGCGGCGCCCGCTCCCCGCCCCGCGCGCCCCGCGGCCCCCGCTCCCGCGCCTCGCCCAGCAGCGCCGCGTCCTCGGCCAGCGAGTCCCCGGACTCGGCGCCCTCCCCCTCCGCGTCCCCCTCGCACCACGAGGCCGTCCCCGAGCTGCCGGACTGCGACGCGCCCGCCTCCGCCTCTGTCTCCACCTCCACCGAACAACTCGCGCAAACTTCTGCAACACAAACCCTCCTTTCAACAAAGCGAATCGGTTATTAAAGTTATTATCTGCTTCGACGAAGTTAATGCTCGAACAAAGACATAATTCATGCATGAGATACGAGGACATCGGAACGTTGGCAATATAACCACGTAAAAATTAATATAAAGTAGACAAATTTACGTTCCTTTAATAATAAGAGGTATGCCTGAACAAACACAGTTATGAATACTAAGGCATATGTATGCTATGCTCATACAGGTAATTTAAGTTGCCTAATATTTGTATAGACTGATAAGTGCTACGATAATCGTAGCATAACTGCTACGACATGACCTCTTTACGATGCTACGGCGCGTTGCCCGTAGACAAATCAGTGTCAGAAAGAGTAAAATAATGTTAATTTATCCTTTACAATAGGTTTATAAACAATAGCTCCAGTTTTTCGATAAGTATTTTTTTCGTTTATTAGGTAGGTACAATTGGCGATAAAGTCAGTCATACAGTCGACTGATAAATCTTGTTTAAATTAATCTTGTGAGTTGCGTAGTTCTCAGTAAAGTCATTACAACCGCTAACGATTCTAGAAGCCAGTAATAATAACCTCTTACCAAGTTTCAGAACAATTTCTATTACAACAACACCGACTATCTATCTACTATATGTATAAAAAAATCTAAAAAGTAGAACATGCGCCAAAAACATGATGTAAGGAATACAAAGATAAGATAAAATAAACATCAGCATTTATTAACGAACCTTCTATCAGAGTTTAGTCGTTCAAACTTTGATTGAACAACTTTGAGCTTTCGTATTCAAGTTTTTAATTTTCAACAACATCGAAGATAGGCATCTAATTTGGAAACCGGATCAGTTGGATTGATCGACAGCGGGTTGCAAGGTGGATCTTTGCAGGCAGTTGAGAAATATGAAGAGGGGGGCACACAAGGAAGTCACATTGATACTGGGGTCGACAGCGGCTATGGGGTACATTCGGGAGTTATGGGGACTCACGCAGAGCGCGGCCGCCGCCCACCAGGGGGCGCTCCGAACTGCTCAGTCAGAGAGACGTCGACGACGAATAGTCTTCATAAGATGCTGCAATTTTGTAATATTCGCATATTTATACCTATGGCAACGACGTACAATAGGTTAATAGACTCCAAATTGTATTTTACTACTTATCGTCCTATAAACGTGCCCTAAATGTTT
Organism: Emmelina monodactyla; assembly: GCA_916618145.1. Taxonomy (NCBI): domain Eukaryota; kingdom Metazoa; phylum Arthropoda; class Insecta; order Lepidoptera; family Pterophoridae; genus Emmelina; species Emmelina monodactyla. The sequence goes on from OU745303.1 coordinate 7,013,228, forward strand.
TTTTACTGACCACACAATCATTTTGGTCAAACTGAGGGTAGGTATATTTTGGTTCACCGATAAACGGTAAACATTAAACAGTAATAGATCAAAATCACGCCTTCCCGGCTGCTCCACTGTCCGTCAAAAACCATTATTGTGTAAAAGAATATAAAATGAAATATCGATCATCATTTATCACCGTCTCACGAATGTCGGTTTGTCGATAGTTTTATGTCTGTTTACAGACAGCTAAACAACCTACGTATACGTGGGCGAGAACAAAGTGCATATTTGATATGCTTTATTGAAAGATATTTTTTAAATATTTGTTATTTCATTACAACTACCGTGTCTATAGATAAAATATATTTATGTATAATATTGCGCACTAAAACTATATAGTCTTTAAAATTCATGAGCGTTTTAAATCTACGAGTAGCGAAGAGGAAGGCGGCATTAGACCGCGAAATAGCTTAGTTTAGTGTTACACTACGTTCGCCGCAAAATCCAAGCCTTGATGTAATAGAGGTATAAACTCTACGTCTGGGAGTAACTCAAGCTTAATAGTTTGCAACCGCCTACGTCAGCTTAATACAAAGTGCTTCCAAGCAAGTGGAGGTGTGTTCATGTCGGTTAGCTGATATAGCCTATGATTTTCAACAGCCATATCAAAATACAAAGTTGAGATTTAAGTTACAATTACGAAGGGCAGTCACGAAACATTACTTATTTTCAGTAGTGAAATAGTGAACGTACCACAAGTGCGGTACACGAACTAACTTTTCCTCATTGGATTTCTTACAAAGTAACGGAACATGTCGCACTCGCTTGAAGCTGTTTTATTTTCCTACTTAGCGATATAACATCAAATGCATTTTACGTGAAGTAGGAATAGGTATGTTCGGTAAATGTAAATACAGTTTCTTATTGGTTATGTTACAGTTGACTCATTAAAAGGCCTATCCTTTATTAGTTTACCTGAGCTATCAGTGACGAGTCGCGGCGGGGTGTCCTCCCGGTCGGTCGGCACTACGATCACCACCTCGTCGTCTCGCGGGGAATCCCCGTTACGCGACGAACACGTCCTAAAAAGTACTAACCTTTACTACCCATCTCTAGAGAACAAAGGTAGCGGAAAATCCTTTCTTAAAAACGTTGAGACTTGAAAAGTTCAAATCCAGAAAAATTAAACTTTGCATCCAACCAAGTGCAATTGTTTCATTGTTCCGAAAGTTAGAACCAAAACAAAAGTGTCGAGAGCTCGCAGAAAGTTACCGCCGCCAATGTTCGCAGTCGGTTTATGTCTGTGTCAATCCAGTACGGTCGAGAGCACTCAGATAAGAAGGAAAATAAAAGGGATTTTGTTTGCGCGGAAAAACTATGAGGAACAATGGGAGGATGTGATGTTAATTGGAGATAGAGTTGTCTTGGCACTTTTCTCATTATCGTTCCACATAAAAGTACTCAGAGCTTAAGCGAGTATTGATAGTATTAATTTATCTTTGGATCATTGTTCGATTTCGTAGTTTCATCTAGTCAATTTCGTTACAATGCTCGCACTCTTTCACATTTGTCTTTTGATAAAGTTAAATACTTGCCTATTAATGGCATTTTTTTACATACAATGGATTTATTAATAATCCATTGTATGTAAAAAAAAGCTTTACTTCATCGTAGCAAAAATATCGTTATAGCTGTACTTATGTACTATGTTAGTCACTAGACTATTGATTTATCCTGTACCGGTATTGATTATTTTTCTATGCACTTACTTTACTATAACTTTCTTGCGTATAAAGCGGGTGCCTAGATCAGAGTAGCCTCTGTTCATAGGCCTCTTCTGTGGCAGCGATAGAGCAGAGGCGGGCGCGGGGACGGGGGGGGGGCGGGTCGAAGCTGCGCGACACCGGCGAGTTGGGCTCCGAGCACTGCTTGTCGGTGAGCGCCGGCCGCGCGGGCGCAGCGCCCTCGCCGCAGCCCCCGCCGCCGCCCCCGCCGCCGCCCTCACCCCTGCCGCCACCCCCGAGCATACTGTTCCCTATTCTTCTAGACGACCTTCTCTCTTCTTCATACATCTCTAATAAATGGTCCAACTTACTTTCTATATCATCTACCTGAAAATAATTTCAATAGATATCGTTTTTTTCAGTATTCGTAGAAAGATATATGATTAAGCGACCGTTTATATCTACTATGTCCGAATATTGGGAAAGACAAAATTAGTTAACTTGATTAATTCTTGTAATTTGTTGAACTTTTATAGGAACGTTGTTCGTGTGTTTATTTATTTGTGTGTTTTATTTATTGAATTAAAGACGTTTAGATACACTTACTTGTCTTTCAATTTTAACTACTCTGGAAGCTAAACTGATTTTAGATGCGTAGACGTCTTTTGCTTTAGAGCCTTGCTTGCCGAGAATTTGATCTAACCTGCAAATATTATAATTATGTGTTACATTGCTCAGCTAAATCTCATACAAGTTAAACGACAGTGGTTTAAGAAAAGAAAGTTAAGAGCCTTTGAAAAATATTACAAAGATCTATAATACACAAATTCCTGAACTTATATTGTATGGCATACCTCCGGCTCAGAAAGCAATAACATATTACATAAACTACAGAAATGGAACTTTTGTTGGACATTTAGAACTAATATTATTTTGCGTAGTTTTGAGCTACGTGCCAGAAAGTATCGCAACAACATGTATTTTGCTTTGTAAGCGAAATGTATGGAAACAGAAAATAAAAGTCGAGTGAAAAACACAGATAGCACACAAGCTCGCATAGTATAGACGAAAGCCGCGTGAGTAAAAACTACACGAAAATATACTTTTTACGTCCCCTATAGGTCTTTGTATGCTGGCTAGTTTTCTATAGGGACTTCAAAATTGCGAACTAGAACTTTCTAAAATACGTTGCTCGGTAAATTTCTAACGTAACTAGAGCAGGAAATGTACCTAACATAAATCTTCTACCGTGTAAGTGTTGATGAAATATGCAGAAGCATCATCGGTGCAAAAGCTACTTTGCGATGGACTTGCATTCAAGGTGCTTTACTGTACCGGCATATACAGGCAGTGTTAAAAATGTAAAACAGGGGATTAAGTCGTAAAAGCAAAGTTTACCACCGATCGTGCGAACTACCAGATATATACCTAAGGGCAGAATTGCAAACACATAAACAACCCATCGTAAAACTATAATTATTTATATATACTACAACCAATAAATTTATATTTGAAGGTATATTTATGTGAATGCACATTCAGGTCGATGCTATCCCAAGTCGAAGATTTCGAGCTCTTGCCTGTCAAATCGATAGATTACATTCGGCGCCTAAATAAACTTGATTGAATTTTCTCTCCGAAAGGCACTGAAAAACTCGTTGTTGACAGAATTGTTTATTTTGTTTTGTAGACTGCCCTTTAACCCCACGAAACTTGTTATGAAAAGGATTGGTAAATATTTGTAGAGTTATTCTCCGCGCTACGTTCACAAAAGTAAAGCTTTACATGACAAACACTTGGAGCGAGTTGACGTGAAGGATTTCCAAGTCGCGCGGAATTGTAACACTTCTGTAATTACATTAACAACAACTAGCCCGAATTTTTAGCAGGAGCTAATACGTGAATATCAATCAACTATTCGACTACTGCTTTATTATGAGATCTGTTATTATATTTTTAAGCTGTCATAAAAACATCTTATACGTTAGTCTAACGATAATATGAATTTAATGATGATAAGTGTATTCGCTACTAAGCTGACGGTGCACTTTTTAAGGTCTTTGAACGTTTTGTAATTTAAAAAGTTTTTGAAATTTAACAGTTAATTGTGCTGTAGATAATATTATCAAAATTGATTCATGGCATAATGTTTTGTAACGATTCGTTACATAAATAGGAATTGATTGAAACATCAAATCGAAACGCGTCTGTAGATATTTGTGTTACAAAACGTTCTGGAAATAGCCCCACCGGTGCGCGAGATTTGCTATTCCATTTACTAGCGTAAACAGACTAATTTCGTAGCAAGTGAGATGTAACTTATACCGTAGCGACAAACTGTAGGTATATGTTATGTCAACTTTATCACAGCTAGTATGAAGTTATGCAGTATTAGTCCTGTTTGGTTGTAGAACTGGTCGTGATCTCCGTCTCACCTGTACTGAAGGCTCTTGGTCCTATTCAGCAGGTCTGCGTGGCCCGACGAGTACTGTTCTATCACATCTTTCACGTCGTATGGTTTCAACGCTTCTCTAAACCGCTTCCGCGCGACAAAATACTTGAGCTACACGGACAAAAACACATTCCCTCATATACATCTACTGCCAATTTATATTTCTAGCATATTGTTTATTTGCTTCTTGAAAACTCCAAAACACAGCGGTTTCTGCCAAAAACGAACTTCGAGGTTTCAAGTAGGTTTTTGTGTCAATTGCCGAATAAACAATAGTTTTATTTAAATGCCTCAATTTTAATGATTGGTTAACCTAATTAGATATTTGATGTAGGTTTGCAGTAAATAAAGGTTATGGTCGACAAAGGAATAATTAATGTCAGTTCTTATTTATTCCTTTGAACAACAACGTTTTAATTAACCATTACATTAAATTGCTACGAGTATATTAATCATTTGGCTGCCGCATCATCGGATTTCTGTCTCACAGAATTAATTAAATCCAAAATTAATTGAAAATATCTAATTATGTAACTTTAACATATTCATAACAATTTATATGTAATAGTTGAGAGTGTTTGAAGGATAAGGATTGGTAGGTAATTGCTGTTTGTTAGACGTACGCAGGTAGCATACAGCTGCTAGTAGATAAATAAAAGTTTTGTAAATATGCCGAAGTGCCGAAAATTCCGCAAGAAAATAATGAAAATTTCAAAAAATCACAAAAAACGTAGGACTCTTTGTGCTCGTTTAATCAAAACTTGTGAAAGTTTCAGCTTCGTTGTTGAGTGGGTATTTGTAAAGTCGACTCACATAGCACAACCACTAGTAGCTATAGAAAAGGCTAGACAGGACAGAGTACAGTCAGACACGTATTGAGTACTAGATCAAGTATAGTTGTATGGTGCAGGCATGGAAGGTTGTTGGCAGGCGGTACCTAGTTTGGACGGTTTTCACTCGTCCCAGCAAGTCGACGTGGCCCGCGGAATACTGCTCTATCACGTCCTTTACGTCATACGGCTTAAGAGCTTCTTTAAACTTACGGCGGGCCACAAAATACTTCATCTGTTAGAATTTTATGACATAACTTGAATCTGAGGTATGGTAAACATAAAATGTGTGAATTCAGTATTAAAACTCGGTTATGGCAGTTTTGTTTGTTATTTGTTGGAGTTGTGGTGAGTCGGGTTATGTTCTGTTACTGTTAATACTTACCTATCTGCCCTATAATAACACTGACTCCTTAGTTTTATTCAATATAAAAACTTATGAGTTATGTTGATGTGACAAAACGATAACAGCCGTGTTTGCCTCATTAAAATGACGTCGGGAAAACATTTTCATATTTTCATATGTTATTAATTGAGTTGTAAAAGGTTACCAGCAAAACACGGCAGCGTAATTAACTGTTGCCGCCACGCTTTTAAAAGAATGCGTTTCCACGCGGCTTGAACTGTCCAACAATAAAACAAATTACACATTTTTGTTAAAATTAATTACTGGCGATTATGTGGCTTGGGCTGAGTGGCCCGGGTCCGTAGATAGTATACACCGCAGTATACATTGGCTCAGTTCATTAAGTCCAATCTAACGACCGGCTCGGAGGGACGAGATAATGAATTGTAACTAATTATTTTGATATCGCGTTTCCCGACGGCAATTAAAACGTTTCAGCTTTATAAATCCACCAACGAGTCCCTTATTAGTTGCATTTACTTAAAACATGCTCAGTTTAGGAAGTCAACTGTTATATTTACCAACCCGACGTATGAAATAGCATATTTCGGTAATTTTCCTATTTAACTATATCATATCGAAGTAACTTTACATGGAAGGGCTAAATATCGAGCTATGTTATTACCACAAAAGCAAGTCAACATTGGATTCAATTTCATTACAATGTTTGTAATTCGAGTAAACTTGTAAACATTTTGGTATGATATTTGCAGTCATGACTCCCTCCATAGTGAGTCGATGTTCAGTTGTGTATCCTAGACCACGTAACTATATTAATATATGCTATACTTGTTCCGAACAAAGGAACCTGTGCTCAATATTCATTTATAACCAACACATGACAGATTGAGATTTAATTGGGGATTACAGAAGGTTTTACCTTTTTTCCAATATAACACCGTTGTACCACTTAGGAATAAATCATATTTTTATATTATTTATAACTAACGATTACAAAATTCCACACGCAAAGAAATATATAGCAATCAGCGATATTAAATTATAGACCATTTATTTACCCGATCTAACTCATATTGCTTTATAACATCAATAAGATGTTTTATATAGGGACTTAGGATTTTATTGAAATCAATTGCATGTTTTGCCTCAAAGAGTAACGAAACCTTTGACGATGGTACTTCTCGCAAGAGAGGCAATAACCATAAAGCTCCTTTCACTTCACCGGCGTTTTTATTTAATAAAAAAATGGGATATTTGCTTTTTTCCTTTGAAGATAAAAGAGAAGTTGGTAACTCCATCAGCTACCAATATATCTTTATGCGTTCGATCGTAATGTAATAGTTGAGTGGGTAACTAATCTTAATTCTGTAATAAAGTTGTGTGACAAATATGTAGGTTGTGTTTATTTCCTAAAATATAGTGTATTAAAAGAACTTTTAGTGATGATTAGGTATATGTCATCTCATCCTACCTTCCTTATGAATCTGATAGCCGCCTTGTGTCGCGGCGTAAGAGTTACGCAGCGTGGCTCTTCGTCATCATCTGTATGGACAAAATTAATACTTTACTTTCATTTACAATAGCTTCAGAAGGTACTAAAATCTTGATTGTGCTGCCTAATAAAAATTCCGAACGTTTTGCATAATTTAGTAGTTATTTTTACACTTTGAACCGTACATATAGTGTTGTAAGCGATGGCGGTCGCCGCTGACTATCGCGCGTCTATCGCCCGGTTGTAGGTACATACAATGAACGTACTCTAGATAGATAAGCTCCATCTACTATGGAACAACCCTCTAGGGAAACAAGCGAAAATACTCTGCAGTCGTTGATAAACTATGTGTATTCTAAATTCAGGTCGAAAATTTCAGTAAAATGTTGTTTTACTACAGACGTTTCTTTCTGACTTTTTATTTTAGAGATAAAAAAACCAAAACAAATATATTTTATTATTAAAATATAAGGACGAATTGTGAACTCCTATTATAAAGATGAACCGGAATAACGTCAAGAATTTAATGAATTTCGGTCACGTCGGATTATTGAATGCTGAAGTCTTTAAACATTCTTGGCGCTCTAGGGCTTTTTCATCGATGAAATCAATAAAAGCTTATTGGAGCGATATTCCCGAATATTTAAATATGCGGTCTTGTTTCAATAGAGTGGAATTCATAACAACAGTAAGTTAACACAAATAAAAACAAATTCGTCCGGTTACATGGCACAAATGGATAGATAAACAACATTCGCTCCGGGCGCGGACCACCCTTCCGTCGGGGACGACGCAAATGAAATAAAAGTTGATTTGAGCCGACATTGTGAGCTTGTTCAAATATATTCGTATATTACCTACTGTTCCGAGTTGAACAAACATGTGAGGTAGACTTTTGAAAGTAAAGGGCTCTTCGACTAATCAGCGTGAGTCCTTACTTATATATTTTTTTAGGGAAATGAATGGTGGTGTATATTAGTTAGTTGCGTAGAGGAGGCGTCTTTGCCGCATTGCAGCACGAGTCAAGGGCTGTACCTTCGCCGCGCTGCCTATAAACCTTCTACGTACCTACTTTTACTGCCTGTATGATGGCTCACTTGCCCTTTGCCCCTTCAACCTTTTGTCGCAGCAGCGGACGACGGTATATCATTTTGTTTACTTCGATTTTATTTATTCAAACTATTTTACGATCACTTCTTTACGTTTCCGCAAGTCTCTAAATAATAACTTTAGTTTTATGGAGTAACTTGATCTTTGCAAACATTCTACTAGTAGTTTTAGTCCAAACTTTAGAACAAACCTTAGGGGACAGTAATTTTATCGGGTTTATTTTATAGGGTGGAGTGAACATAAAGTGTTTTTACTGCCCGACACCTAATCCTATCACGTACACTACTACGTTTTTTAGTTACACCACTGACGGAAAAAGATATTCTAAAACAATTTTGTTCATTTTTCGTTTTAAATTTATTTATACTTAGGCACTTACTTACTTTAAATTTATTTTTACTTTTTTTGGGTTAATACTATTTCATTAATTTCAATATATCTACAGAACTAGGACTCCTGGGTATTTGTTTCTACTGTAAACACGAGTTGGTCTTAGTTTCCAGTCGAGTTGCATGTGCCTATGTATAGCTGCGGTTCAAATCGCCCGGCGGTGTCATACAACACCGACGTGACGTGGCGCTGCGATCACTCGATTACCGTCAATTACGAACCGGTGTGACGCACACGGCTGACTCTCATCTCATCATTACTTACGCTATGCACTAAATTAACTAACTCACTGGCTCGATACATTATTTATACTTAAATAATTATATTTTAAAAATAATCGCGATGTTTAATTTCGTATTAAAAAAGTAAAAATAAAGCAAAAAAAGCAACAAAAATTAAATGATGGAAAATCAAAAAGCCTTTTTATTATTCCAAAATATATACAGGTACAACAGAATTATACACTACCGGGAAAATGTGAAAATGGAGGTAGATTAGCAGACGACGTCCATCAGGAAGTCTCCGAGGAAATGGGCGGAAATGAAAAATGATGAAATACTTTATTACGCAATGTTTTAAAAGTTATATGTTTCTCGCCGGAGTCTACCACGAGTACCTACTTACAAATCAATCATGCGTGTGTCTATAAAGTGTTTAATTTTAACAATTTTTGCGATTGAATTCTTCGTCTTTAGGCCTTGGCGTTTTAAATTATGATCTGTTTTTTATTATGAAACTTTGATATTGCTTATTATTTAACAGGATTTTATTCCTAGAATGTTTTTTTATAATGTTATACCAACAATTAGTTCAACTATAGCATGCAGACTGTGAATAATGTATTAAATCGTTGGTCATGCTTTTAATAGGGTAGTTTATTTTCCTGTATGATGAGATAACAACTAGCACGCGACACGAAAACTGTACACTAACATCTAAGTTACATACACAGGACAAGTCTGATAGATATATCTAATCGAACAAAGTGCATCCCATCAAATATAAGTAACAGTTCAACTGACGGGCCGTGTTTGAATTGCATTCCATCAAAGCATCGTGTCAATAACAGGGATGCGTTAACGTAATCGAATCAGTTGAACGTCGATCAACACGGTGTACGGTGCACTCGGTGCCTTCTTCTGGGAAGAGTTAGTCACAAACACATATTCACGATCTATAGTAGTACTACTCGGAAGCGACAGTAAGAGCATAATTAGTTAGGACGGACATGTTCTACACGACAGACAGCTATGCGAGGTAAAGGTGGCTTGGCGCCTTACCGTCGGAGTTTTTCTTGGAGAGCGCCGTCTCCGCCACAGAGTCCTCGGAGTAGGACGGGTTGACGGTGCGCACGCGCCCCGGGCGTCCGTTCCGCGCGCCTGCCAACCCATACACACGCTTCTTCAGAACTGTTCAACACACTCTCGCTTCACCACACTTATCTGCCACTTCTTGGAATGTAAATTGCAGTGAAATGTCGATAAATGGCATTTGTAAACATGCTGCCTGCCAATTGTAATTAAAAATAATTAATATAGTGTCTAATTTGGATTCAATTTAGTGGTTAGACTTACACAATTTTAATTGCTAATTTTGCTTACTAAGAGCATGATTAGTTAAGTTGCCTTATTACTCAAATATTTCTTATCTTCACAAATGCTCGCCCTTGACTTAAAGTTGATAAACGTTGAGCCTAAATACACGAAAGCTCCGGAATGATAATAAATATATTATCTACGAAATATGGCTTCATCGCGAACTCTGGCAGTTAAATATACCAACAGTCAGTTATAATTTGACGAAGAGCATCCTCTTGAGACTCCTGTTTAATCAAGACTTTAATGCTTCCTCGGAGAAGCCTTAATAATTTAATGAATCAAATACAGGAATTCTGTGTTGACATCTTACGAGACTTTTTTTTTTCTTTGCTTATCTTTCTTTGTGACGGAGAATTAATTAGTTGGCAGCTGTTTTTAATGCCCTAACTGATGCAATGACCCTAAAGTCGAAGCAGTGAAGCCCTTTTTTAAAAGTTACACAAAGTGGGTACTTTTAAAGGAATTCACAAGTGCAAATGAGCAAGGAGTTGCCGTCATCATCATCAAAGAAAACGAACGGTCCCATAAGTAATTAAAAGCAATTTAGTTATCTCAACACAAAGTTAGAGCAAAGTTGTTACACGACTAACATCTTGTGTAAAAGCTAACTTTGTAGGTAAATAAATTAATTTGTAAGCCGTATCTCTCTGGATTATCCATAAATAAGTGTTAGCAAACTTATTTGCACCCAATTCCAAATGTTGTTATATTAGGAATTTATCAAGACTATGAAACTTAAGATGCAAACAAAAGAAAACGAAAATCGATTTTTATAGGGACATCTCATTTATGCTAAACTGGCATCTTATGCAAAACGACTTTAGAAATTGAATGATAAGCTTTCCGACTGAATGTTAGCAGCGTCACGCCCCCTCAGCTTATGCTAAGGAGATCCCCTTTCATCCTGGTATTTGATTACAGCCTTCCATCTCAAGTCTTAAGGATACTCTATTTAGTATTCTTTTTATGTCAATCGCAACCTTCACTCTGACAGCTTTACTGTCCTTGGCATCGTAAATACCATTTTATGTAAGAACAAATTATATTTCAAATTTAACCTTAAAGGCCCAAATGGTAATTGGATTAAACTTCAATCCCAACTTGGAACCACTTCGCGGACTGGTTTGTAAATTAAATGTTTTTAAGTAATTAATAAAACATGAAGTGTCGCATAAATAATAATGGAATAAGTAATGAAAATGGGCCGATAGATTATCTTTTCACTTACCTACAAATTAATAACTATTAATGCACAAAAAAACTCAGTAGGTATGGTTTCTCATACGTACCCAAATACATAATTGATTTCCAATTTCATAGCTATTGTTTTTTAAAAACAAGTAAATTTCTATTATGTCCAAGACAATAGCACGATTTAAGGAATTGTTTTCGTATGCGGATAGTTATGCAAATCTTGGCTTAAATTATCTCCATGTCTTTATTTGTTTAGGAAATTGACGTGGAAACGTTCTCACGAAATTAATTTATACGGGATCATGGCGCTAAACTCCGGACAGATTAGTTAGTACGGTAAATATTTGGATATTCTGTGCATTGATTTGTATGACGGTATTTTTAAAGTAAAAAAAAATAAAAAGTACTGGATTCAAAATAGGTACGGACTAAGTTGATCATAATGAAGTACATAAAAAGGTAAATTCAAAAGGTATATAAGGTATTGAATGAGCGAATGGGCTTTTGATGTTTTGTCGGTACCGGCGCGGCGATTAGTGATTTTTTATTTAATTCCTTTAGGCTGCAAGAACACCTGAATAATGAGGGCAATGCAGCGGTTTCACTTTAATGTCTGAGTAAACTATCGATCGATTTGTCTTCTCTTTCTAACATAGGTGCAAACGATCCTCAAGACCGCGGCTCCACAATGGCAAACGATGAAGAAAACTTGAAAATTGCTGACACAAATACTATTTTGATAGGGCTTTTAACGAATGAATTTTCTTCCGCTTTCCTTCCTTTTGCGAATTTTGTTTGTTAGCACGGAAGAATACTTTCCACTTATTGTTGTTTGAAGTTGAGTTCTTGAAGAACGTTCTTTGATTTTAAACTTTTCAGTATTATAATGATCTTCATCGTATTTCAAATAAATTTTATATATAATATTTTATTCAGCAGACGAAATATTGTAAATACTTTTTTTTAGAATAATTAGTTCAAAAGTTTACATCAATCGAACCAACGAATAAGTTGTACATTGAATATTAAATCGATTTTCGAAGTACCAATAATGGAAACTTGGCAAACAAGTTATCGCGTTGAAGCATTCGTCGACCCTATTCAATGTTTTATATAGGTTGCGCGCGAAGTTAGTTATATACATAAATAACGTCTAAGTGGACCGCCGATGGATGCCGCGCGGTAAACTTATCGCACTCTGTCCTTTACAAGGTGTGCGAAAGTTTAATGAGATTTTCGCAAATGTCGCACATACCCGCACCCTCGAGACCGTGCAAGACAAAGGAGACGACGCGATGAATAAAATAGATTTACCTCGAACTATAAATGTTTGATGCTCCCGAGCAAGTAACGCTACAAGCCGCGGTGTACCTTCGACGGATCGTCATGGGTAACGCTGCGGAACAGAGTCCTCCTTTACATAATTCCTCTCTAAATTATGAGCTATTCGGCATGCATAATAAAAACGCAAAGCAGTGGGAAATCAAATATTATTTTTGGTATTATAGGGCACCAACTCGTAGAACTCAAAAAGAAGCCTTCAATCAAGCCATTCCAAATACTTTTGGTAGAAAACTAGATCTATCGAGAATAGTATGAGAACCTGGTGGGTCTCTAGGCTATCATGAAGTAAATGTATTGCAATTCTGTAAGTACATTGGAAATTTCCATTTTATGATCACTACTCCTCGGCATTCAGTTCGCGTAAGCATTTAATAAGTTGGAAAGCCATTTTGACGCTCAAATGTACAGAATGTATGTGAAGCCTCTTGCGATGTTCGTAATCAAAATGTCAAAGCGTTTCATCTACGCTGGTGCAGTTTATTTTAAAAGTGAAAAAGAGAGAGAAATAGAAGGTAGGTAAAATGGCAGCAAACGTGACTGGAGCTAAAAGACGTAGTTAGCCATTATCACCGGATGTGGAGAGTTCGTCCGGTAATGGTGCTACGCCGTCAAACGTTCATACTCGTGTATTCACATTCTGGAAGTCTTGTCTAAGAGATTTAATAAGAAACGCAGCAGAGGTTTATCGACTGTAACTGTCATGCCATAGTGCCTTCTAAAAGATGAAGAATAGAACCTTTAAAGCAGCTTTTCCAACAACGGAGCAGACAACACGCGCGCCCGCCGCCTGGCGTACGATTATCTACGGAAAGGTAACATCGTGTCACACTCCACCAAATACTTTGTAGACACACTGCACATGAAATATGATGTCTCTGTTTCCAATTGTATTTACTCTGTGACTGTACTGGCTGTCGTGTTTGATAGCGTGTTTATAAGCCTATTGTCGTGTATTTTAAACATAATTTACTTCATTTTGGGTCATAAAACGGAAAAATGCTCGTACGGAAAGTAATTTTAAAAAGGAAATAAAACAAAAATGAATTTAAACGTATGCAAACTACTCACGGCTCCGTACGAATCCTCAATTTGGTTTTTCTTCATTTTTAAATGTTGTTTCTGTATTTTACACGCCAATTAGTTCCCAAATTAACTCCGTCTTTTGCTTTTTGTATTGTTTCTATGAGCGGCCAATTCTAGTTGATGCTTTTGGAATATTTCGTAAAATACAATTACGTATTGTGTTATAGAATATTGTTACAGTAAAACATAGAGCTATTACTGAATAGGTTAGTAATGTTGTCGACATCGTTTGAATAGGTGAATTTACACAAAGTGTTATGAGTGACAGGGTAATGCTAACAGGGTATTGTTAATTAAAATTTATAACTAGTTATTGTTTTGGAAAACGCATTTTCAGGTGGCGACTAATTTAGTTAAATGGCAGTATGTAGGGTTAAATTGACATAAGCTAGGTAACCTCATCCGAGATTAAGAAAAAAATAAAGCAAAAGAAAATGCGTGTTCCTCGTTGTAATGCTGTGAACGGCAGGTTACTTACCGAGGTTCTCAGCGCTGGCGTTGACCTCGTACCGGTGCGGCTTGCTGTGCGGCGCGGGCGAGTGCAGCGACGAGCTCTTGTGCCGCCGGATGGTGGGCAGCCGCGACACGAACGACGCGTTGTTCTTGAACGACGCGCTCATCACGCGGCTGCGCAGGTGTTCAAAGGTGGACAAACGATGACATTACAATGGTGGTCTAGTATAGCATAATTCGCTGAACGAATTCTAAACAACTGAACACGAGTTGTTGGCAACTTATGAAACGGTCGTTATGTTTGTTGTGAAAGTTTTTTAAACTTATGTTTCGTTTGAGCTCTTGTCACGACCAAGAAAAATGGTTCGTTCGGTGTTCAGTTGATTAAAGATTTTGATTATGCTCATCGACTTTTGTGGCCGACTGAACAGATAAATATTTAAAGTAATTATACGAAATATACAAGTAAAAATAAAAAAGCGAAAAGATATTTCGAAACGTTGTTGATAAATGAAATCAAAATTAAGAAAGACAGTAGGTTATTGATTAAAACTGAGTACTGATTTTGTAGCAAAAGTCTGGTTTACCTATATTTTGAAAGCGAACGTCTATAGATATTCTAAACCGACGCGGGTGGAACCGCGGGCAAAAAGCGGTTAATGTTTTATAAATTATTAAAATGTATTTAAACGTGACAAGCTTGTAAGTTTGCCTGCAAGAAACGAGGGGGCTAAAAGCTAATGGTGTCATTTAACTGATTTATTGATTTAACCGGGCAAATGGTTTTCGTAAGTAAGTCCCATACGAGACCCAAAGTTGCGATTCCCAAATAAAATTACATTTAAGAGGATTTTATTTTGACCTTAATGCTAAACATTAGATAAATTTTGATACAAAGCACATTCTATTCAAATTCAGCACTAACAACACCTATTTATTTTGGACTTAAACCGCGCATATTATTTGATCTTAAGTTTGTATTCTATCATAGAAAGCCAATCTGTACTATATCCGCTTTGAAAAGAGGATAAGGAAAAGAAAAAGAAGTCCCAGAAAACGAGAAATCGAAGGCACTTTTTATAATTTTCTAACCAAAGGTTACCTTTTTATGAAATCTGCAAAGCATATACCTCGTCGTTACTCATTTCCAATAAGATTAAGTTATATCACAAATCATGACCCCCGAGCCTGACAGATTTAACCCGTGTCAAATAAATGAAACAAACAAGATCTTTTTCGAAATTGGATATTTATCTATCTATATTAACTGGACAAGTTTATGAGCAGCGACGGGCCTAGCCAGCGAACATCTGCTTGCGACCAGTGACACGGGTAAAAAGGTTTTTGTTACCAAATACTTCACGAATAAAGCCAGGACACAACGGGAAAAATTTACGACTCGCCCGCCCATTGTGTATACAGCCTTAGCTATTTATAGACTCTGTACATATGTGAGGCTTTAAATTTATTGTAAGCACATCTCGTCGAGATAAAATCATGTTCTTAATTATAATATCGTTACAAAGGCGTCAAGTGAGTACTTCGTGTTAATGTAACATTGTTTAAGATGTGACGGCAAAATGGCAATGCAGAGTATCCTGACACTCAAATTCTGGGTACTCAAATGTTTTAAGAGTAAAATTAAATGCGAACCCTACTTGGGAAACTAAATTACTAAACTATGCGAAACCTATTACTGACCGGACGTCGCCGCCGTACTTAAAATTAACCTTTATTTTCAATTTATCATAATTAACGAGATTTACGACCGACTTAAAAATTAGGGATTAAAAGTTAGCTATTAATAGATAAGTAACGATAGAGGTCTGGTTAGTATCAGCATGAGCTCAACCAATGGTAAAATGTGTCAATATCTATCAATTAGTAACGCTATGCTGCCAATAGTAGCCTCGTCCAATTGGCGGGTTTCCAAATAGGCAAGTTAGTGTTGGACGCACCTGGTCTGCGGGCTGGGAAGCGGCACCTGGTGGATCTTCCAGGTGGCCACACTCATGGAGTGCTCGTCGGCGGCGTAGCATCGCCATAGAGCCTGGATGAGAGTGGCTGCCGGCTGTCGTCGCCGGATCATGTGCTTCTGACGCTGCTGCTGCTGGACTTTCAGTGCAAACCCAGAGCCGAGGATACCCTGAACAACCAAACCGGGTCTCTAACTCATTCTAACTTTACGGTAGATAATTTGTCTAATGTAATTTTCCTTTGTGCAGTTGAAACCAATCATATTAAGTCACAGTAATAAAAACAGCATAATAGCTTCCACCTAAACTAGTTACTCG
This sequence comes from Emmelina monodactyla, assembly GCA_916618145.1. Taxonomy (NCBI): domain Eukaryota; kingdom Metazoa; phylum Arthropoda; class Insecta; order Lepidoptera; family Pterophoridae; genus Emmelina; species Emmelina monodactyla. The sequence continues at coordinate 7,029,544 of OU745303.1, forward strand.
TATCTTTTGCAAGTATCTCCTTATTTAAACATATAAATTGTACTATGATTACCGCTATTATACTAGTTTCAAGTTTTTAAAGTGACCAATTTCCATTAGCTTTTTTTGCTTATATGGCAACATTGGCAACCTTCCAATTAGGTACCTACGATGTTCGAAATAAGTAAATGCTTCTTCAAAGCTACTTCAAAGCTCGTTTTATATGATTAATTGAAGTTTACTTTTCTTTACCTACCTTCTCGTTTCGTATTTAGCTGACGTAATTAATCTGGACTAAGTATCCTGTTTAAGTAAATAGTCCTTTTAAGTTGGTACAGTCAGAGGCTTAAGTGGTGGGTAAATTGGATATAATTATTTATTATTTGAATGTGAGTGTATTTTCGTATAGTTAAGTAGGTATGGTTAGTGCTCACAGCGGGGAGTGCGAAAAAGGAGATGCCGAGCAGCGCGCAGAACGAGGCGATGAACTTGCCCTGCCACGTCTGAGGCACCATGTCGCCGTACCCCACCGTGCACAGCGTGATCTACCGACAACACAACACACGCTACTCAACTGTACACCGGCCAAAACTCTTGCCGAAATATCACACCTCACATCAACGAATTATCTACATTGCATAAAACACCCACTTACCACACCCCACCATAACGCCTCAGCGAAGTTCTTAAACTTCGTGTCGGTCACATCCTTCTCCGCCAAATAAACCAAAAATGATGCGAAAATTAAACCAAGAAATCCTATGTACAATGTTGTGATCAGCTCCTGCAAAAAAAACACACGATAACATAAAGGAAAATAATAACAATCCGGATAAGAATTACTTCGGCATATTCATAATTAATGCTACGATTGTCCTCAAAGTTGCTTTACAAAGCACATTTCTGCTCTATTACACAAGTTGAATAAAGTAAGGGGGACTTACAAAAATATAATCATTGGCCACCCACGACAAAGGCCGAAAACAATGGTACTAAAGATTAAAAACATTATTCGGTTTCCGGATTATTATGGTGAACATCGTTAATTTCACGCGTTAATAAATTTCCATCTGAGATCGGCTCCGTCGAACAGCCGCAATCACAATCATTGCTGTCGTCGATATCTGCGGACTTATCCAATTTTCCGTTTGTGGCAAGTTCGACTGCGGAGTTTGTTTGAGTGCTCATTGTTTTGGTATAAACCAGTTATTTGCCCGAAGTCAACATTTAAGGAGGAGCGTGTACACCGGCTCGGTTTATCTGTTCTGCATTGTGATCATGCAAGTTTAACCTGTATCGGTTGAAGGTGAATGTAGTGCTATCTTCATCCGGTCTATTGACAGGAAATTGCGCCTGCTTCCGTTTGCTTACTCAGCACGCTTGCAAGGGAAAAACCAAATTTGCCATCAATACGACCCAAATAGACGGTCATATATTCAGTGGCAAAATATCAGTTTAGTAATTATATGACCAATGCCAACTGAAATGCAAACTGTGTTCAGAGGTAGTTGTGGCGCGCTCTAATTCCGCGGATTTTCACTTACAGCGGTGCTTTTAGTAAATCCTCTCACATAGTTTAAATTATCTAGTTAATTTAAACAGCAGTTAATTATGCCTCATAAATCAAGTAAATATTTTGGTTGGTTTATTTTATGTAAGCTTCAGCGCTCATACAGTTTGCAAATAAACCCGTCCATTGAGTGAACCTGGTTACAGTCACTCGTCCGCGCCGATAGCCTTCCACACCTCAATTATTTCTACATTAGCTATAGAAAAAATCCAACAAATGTTTATTAATTCATAGAAAATTTCGTGTGAGAAACGACCTATAGCATCTCATTATACGAAGGTGTAACTTGTTATGTTTGACATTATTAATCCCCTTCACGCTAAGAACATACCTACTCGTATTATGTATCTTGTATCGTATTAAATGACAAAAGAGGCAGATTTACGTCATGTGGTATCCTCTGTTCTTGTGACAAAGGACATTCGTGATAATATTTTCACAAGTATTCATGATGCGTGTCGACATGTGACGAGTCATTATTTGTGAGGAACAACTTTTAAAACAGCTATTTCATCCATCCTTAAAAGGGGTAGGGCGGTTTAATGTTTGTTATAACTTCACGCTAAATAAATTACAAACGAGTTTCCTTTACACAAAGAAAAACCTTTTTATTGAGTTTGTATATTCAATCAAACTTGGAAGCTAGGTATCGCGTGTCGGTCGGGAAGCTACTTCGAAACATCGTCTGTAAGCTTTTTCTCTCTGAGTGTACATTCCGGCGGCGAAAGATCGGTCGAGAAACTTTCAATCTTACTCCGAGGCACAAAAGTTTGAATTCGAGTGCGATTTTTTATTGTCGACTGTACATTGTTCGTTCACCCAGTTAAAGTACTGAAGTAGACAAGTTTTTATTCTCCAGGTTTTTATACAACTAGCTCTGCGGGCGATAGGGTCGCTTTTAGGTTTTTATTTTATTACCAGCACGTGGGTGGTCAACGATAACGAGATATAGGGTTTTTGATTTTTGCTATCAGAAGGTCAATGCTTTTTATTACTTCCATTAAACCTGTTAATGTAAAAAAAGTGTGATCTTAAGACTTAAAATGATTTATGCATGTATGTAAAGATAATTTTCCCCTTAATAATAGAAAAAAATATACCTAGCAAAAACTGATTACCTACACGATTATTTTTTAATAATAAAATCTGAGAGGCACTGTCGCTTTTTTTACCGTATAAAAATAGATAATAAAGATAGCAATACATTTTGTTAACCTATATTGTAGTATAAATCACTTTATGGATGAAATATTACATTCGAAAGTAAAACTACTTCTTAGTTAAAAACACTCTCCAAAACTACAAAATAACTAAAGTAGGCAAAAGGCAAACCAGAAAATAGAAAGCCGATATTATCGTTAGCAAATAAAATCTGTTCTTACTACCGCCGCAGTAGGGCATACAAAAAATCGGAAGGTTAAATCCAAGTCGCTAATTTTGTCTGTTTGGCCGCTAACTCCTTCTAAACCAGTTGGGGATTTTAATGCGGTTTTCACCATCCTTTAGGTATTTTTTTCATTTAAATTTGTAAATAAAGAACATTCAGAAAATATTTTTAAGTTAACTAAAATTCAACGTTTCGGGAACAAGTCGTCCAAAATTACACCATTGCGAAGCGTGGGCGGGCCGCTCGTAAGTGTATAAAAACCTGTCGATGCGCGTAGACGACGGAGCCGAGCAGCTTCCACGTGCCGCCGCGGCGGTCCATGCGCACCATGCGCAGGATCTGGAAGAAGCGCAGGCCGCGCAGCGCAGACGCCGCGAACACCTGCCCCGACGACCCCATGCCCAGCACCACCACCGACGCCAGGATGGTGGTCACATCTGACACCAATCGAATATCATCAATACCGTGACGTATTTACAAGGAGAGAAACGAGAATGCTTCGTTTGAAATTCAAATTTAGGAGGCTCTTGAAATAATTGCTAAAGAAGCACAAGCTAAAACGTTTAGGTACGTTTATTTTTTTCGATTTGAAAGAAGGTAAGTGTCATGATGTAATGAAGCTTATTACATTTGATTGCTTGGTATATTACATATGTAAAGTAATAACAATATTATGATACTTTTGGCTTATAAACATTACAGGATAGCTTCCCTCATTTATTGGTCCTAATTTCAACCCTTCATTACCCAAATTTCAATTGCGCAGCTGAAGTGTTGACCTTTATATTTTGATACTGATCTTAGTTTGGTCACGGCCACTTTAACTCAGTAGGTATTGTATAAGCAGGTAGGTATGTTAGAAAGAACACACATGATTTGTAATATAAGTTAAGATCCTTCAAAACTAAAGAATCAGGTTACCACATTAAACCTCGATAATGCGTACGCTATTGATATTCAAATTTCTCATAATTGAATCCCAAATTTATCCCTTGAAATGTCTTTGTTGATTTCTCGAAAACACTTAATTAAACGCCTATTGAGTTATCAGAAACGCTTCAATTTGTAAGGCATGAATTCTAAAGGTAGAGTTACTATTCTTCATTTAATCCCGTAGGTATTTGAAATGCATGGCTTTAATTATATTTTGGACACATTTTGCCCTATTTTGTTATGTTTATTTCTTATTTTAAGAGCTTGTTTGTAGGCTATTGCAAAATTAAATCTTTAACCGTACCATATACTTGAATAACAACTTCAAGAAAAAAAAAACAGCTAATTCCTGAAATACGATTAATGTAATAACAACTTTTAGCGAAGCTTACTAATACAGATTTCAGTTATCGCTACGTTAAAATACAATAGTCCCACGCGAAATGAAAATGCCAAATGTGTTCGATAATATACCTACTTACGTACGAACTGATTTTGCTCACACCTGCGTTTAATTCGCTCGACATTTATTTATAACAGAGCGATGAATTACGTTATCGGTCACGATATAAAGTTAAACTGGTCCGAAATTAGAAATTGCTTCATTAAAAATTTGCACATTTCATAAAATACTGTTTTAAAAATAGCCCGCACGTAAATACAATCGCGGCTTGGAAAAAGATACCGTGGGTACGCGGTGACATAGGTTATATTAGAGTGTTTTAAAAGGCAGGTGTGACGAGTGCGGTCTCCCGCGGTTTATGGCCTAGTGGGCAAACACTGGCGCACGACACAATGGCTGGAGGAAGCCCAAATGTGAAGGTCATATTTCTACCAGGAATCAGGTCACTTCGACACGGCTCATGCACAAAACGTGACTTTTACAAACAAATGAGACAATAAAATCTGCGCATCCCGCGGACACTTTTTGCAGTCCAACTTTACGACTTGAAAAAAGCTGTTAAATGAAAAGTTAGCTCGTCAAATGAATGCATGATATTTGTCGAATGGCTTTTCATGGAAAGCCATTCAGTTCCAAATGGACGTATTGTTGTTGGAATATTCAAACCTGAATTTAAATATTTCCACACCGTGGGTTTACGGGTTGAGAGGTGTTGAGATATCTGATTGCGGTGATAGATATGTGTGGAAAACATTTTATTCTACTCTACATTTTCAATGTTAGTTTATAAATATCTAATAATTCATTTAACTTATATAATAAATTTTCGAATTATTAAAGCCTTTTTATATAGTTTATAGGATCTACCTAATAGAATCATTGATTCAAACATTTTATGCCTATGAATGTACTTTACATATAGAATGTGGGTTTATAAAATAACGTGTAGAGTGCTTACCTATAACGCAGAAGGGCCTCCTCAAGAATTTGAGGCGGCCCATGGACCCTTGATACCGTGACCTGCATCCTGATGACCATAATCTGTAGATAAAAATATTATTTAGGTACTCACTCACTTATTTACTTTGATAAAGAGTTTTAATGATAATACTAGGAATGAACCTATAAATTTTCAAATTAATGAATATTATTTTACGTAAATTCCTAATAATTGTTTGAACTGATTTGATTGATAACTCGTTAAATATACGCAAGCCGCAATATATTTCATCCATCCATTCACAGATAAAGAAATAATAAAGTACAGTATTTTCCCCAAAATCGTTCTATCAATAAAGTAATTATTATCTGTGTGGAGGTGCGTGACTGTGACGGATCATCCTCACGCCCCGGCCGGCGAACCCGCTGTCGTCGGCCAAATTGAAATGTTTAGGGGAAGGCACGGCCACGTACTTCGCAGCGCTTTCTCACAATTGTGTACCAACGTCAAAACAAACAAAAGAGTCAATAAAAGAAGAGAGAGAAGGGACTATAATGCCGCTGGAGGGCGATAAATCCGTCCACTCGGAGTGACGAATTACTGAGAGGAGCGGAGAGTGACGAGCCTCTTCATTCAGCTTATCGCAAATGTGTCGCTTTCTGTACCACGGATAGATGTAGACACACTTAAACTTTACGACACTCATTTAAATTCAAGCTATCTGGCAGTTCGTTTTTCATATGGATACTTTTCGGTGGAGCAAAATAAAAAACTTTTTTATAGGTTTGTTGATGTAAAATATCTTTTCGTTCGTTTCAAATAAAGCGATACGTTTTACATATAGTTTGGGTCAATAAATCATGCGAAGTGGTTAAGCTTTTGAGCTGTCGCTTTCACTTAATTTGGATAAAAAATTAGGGACAAGTGTTCAATATAACACAAACCCCACATTCAGTTGTTATCTCTACATTTTATCACTGCGCCTCGCAAAATGAAATTCCCTAATAGAGGTAGGTACTTCGTTTGTTTTGATAAAGGGTACCGATATTTCGGTGAACAAGAAAATATAATCAAAAATGGCATGTGACAAAAACATTCGACTAAGGAATTTCTTCACTGTATTCACACAAAGATAAGATTGGTGCGTTTACATTGGACAAATAAATGTATTTTGTGATCAAAATGTACGAATAGTAAAACGGTTTTGATAAGAAAATATAAGCAGAGCGATTTTGTAATTGTCGAGTTTTTGTGACTGTTTTTTAGTTTTTTGTGACTGCTATTAAAAAACGTCAAAATATAAATTATTTATAAATTTATATGGTGGAATGTGGGCTAAACAAACACTTTGACGTTTTTTGATTCCAGTACATAAACTGGACTCGACAGTTACGGAATCGCTCCGAAGGTAAGTTTCTAAATATACAGAACTTTGATCGTTTTAAACGCACTAGTAATACCGTAATAACGAAGGCAGAGTCATAAAATAAGAAAATACAACTTTAAAACGATCGATTCATCACTTTATGAGGTAATTTTATTTAATGGGAGAAGCGATGAAAACTGCTGACATTAAATTCGTAAAGCGATAACATGTTTGTTTTGATCTTGGATTACATACATATGAAGTATTCACTGTTAATATTTTAAGTAAAATTTTCTCCATTACGCTTGCGTATTAACAGTTGTGGTATTTGTTACTTCTATTTAACTTAACTTTATAGGATAAAAATAATGATTTGCATTGTTATATTTTTTCTTCATTTTTTGAATATTTTGTCATGCTGCCTTGAAATATTTTCTCAGTATATAACACTAAACTGGTATAGAATCATTTGTTATTGTTATATAAAAAGTAAAAAGATGTTTTCAACATACCATAGTGTTCTAAAGTCATAATACTTTTATTGGCAAAACTTTAAAATAAGTGAGTAATTTCGTTGCAGCTTTGCATGCGTTTTGCAAAATGCTCCCGTACCTACTTTAACTCATTCCTCGTTATTCTATTGTTTTTTAATATCAAATTTTCCCATCTTAAAGGTCGGCAACACACCCCTAACACCCACAGTGTTGCGGGTAGTCATGGGCAGCGGTGATCACTTACCATCAGGTGACCCGCATGCTCGTTTGCTCCGCGTTTATATATAAAAAAAAAAATAAAAACACTGACCTTAAGAAGAACTCGATGGCGAACCAGATGACGACCACCGTCTCCATGTAGAAGAGCACGATGCCGGCTTTCGCCTCGTACTCCTCGATGGTGGAGAACACCGACAGCGAGAGGCACATGAACACCATCAGGAACCTGCACAAATATAAATAAATAATAAATCTCCAGACTTACACACCGATTATGTGGCCCCATGATAAGTGCATTAAGCGCTTATGTTACAGGTACCACACAATGGACTCGGGGAGAACCTAGTTACACCCAGACACGAGCTAATGTCGAAAAACCATTTTGATGAAATTGGCCCGACCCGAAGATCGAACTTGGGACCATCCGCTTTACAGTCCGGTATAGACACCGCTGCGCCACAGAGGTCGTCAACATTTAGAAACATGTTCGACATTTAGAAGTTTCATCGGGTTACCAACGGAGATGGTTTGATCTAAAGCGGTACCTACCATCGAACTAAACCGGCGAAAAAAAGGCGATTTTACGAGTACCTTAAACAAAAAAACTTAAGGTATTATGGGTGACGAATCGCGTACTGTGAGACCGATTCTTTAGGGAGTTTTTAAACATCAGAAAATATATAACATCATAAAAACCAAACACTCTGCTACACGGCATGTCGTTTACTATTTTAATTACAAAGTTGGGCATGTCAATAACATAATCAGTAATATTTTTGGCCTGCGACAAGCATAATCTGCATCGAAAATAATTGTTTTTTACTCAGGTTGTACTGAAATCAATACTAAGTCGCACTTGTAGAATAAAATCATAGCTGTACAAACAAATGCGGTCTTACGATTATTTCTTGTCATAAACTAATTTATTTTATACTGATTCAAATTATTATTAGGTTGACAAACTCTATCCCTCTATCTGGTTTATTTATGATATTAGTTAGGAGGGTAGTTATCTTTTAATTAGATTTACAAAAATAAATTTATTTTATGAGGTCTAATATTTCGGAATAAAAACTTCTGGTAATAAGTAAGAGTTTATTGTCTTAGTTTAATAATTCTTATATCCCTAACGCAAAATAACCTTTAATTTATATTAAATTGTTTGCGGTAAAACTGCTATTTTTGTGGAAAACTTTGGTCGTTATAAATTAATTAATTTTCTTAAAACCGGATCCTGGAAGATTATTTAAACTCACAAAGCTTTTTTATTATCTATATATTCCAATGTTTGTGCTAAAGTATAAAAAAAAATGTTACAAGAAATTAAATTAAGATATAAAGATGGCCAAATTTAAGATAATTTAATTTAAACACGTTTCAAATTGCGTATCAGTTTTTCATTAAAATAATGGTTTGCATGAGAACCAAGTTATTACATATTATGATTGTTTGACTACTGAAAAGAGACAGGCCTGCCTTGGTAATATTAACAACCAATACATAATTTATTTAACCAACAAGCAGTATGTACAGCAGAATGGACATGTTTTATTTATAAATGACTTGGTGTCGTCAATAAACGATTTTTTTATATCATTATTCTGATAAAACTATATTTTTATATATTTAAGTAAGTATATGTAACGCTTGATTGGAACATTTTCGTCCAAATTGGGAAAAAGGGTTGCGTGAAGGTACAAGCGGTCCCTTTGTTGCGGTGAGATAGCCCCCTTCCTGGTACCTACTACCCTGGTACCCTACCCCTACAGCGCAAATACTGGGAAATCTTTGAACCGTGTAACAAAAGAGGGATTTCTTCTGATCCCACGGGAACTACGTTAACGTCAGTTTCTTAGTTTTCACACATCGAGGACTATAAATTCAATTGTCAAATAGTTACAACTTTCTTATAGCGAAAGAAACGGATATTAACTTCCAGGAATAAATCGTAACTTTTGTGAGTCACTGACAGAATAATTGTACTGATTTATAACATTGGCGTTTTATTTTGTTGTTTTCACAAACACGCAGATTAAAGCTTCATTGGTTCGTTATCAGTATTGATTTTTCATTGAATAATAATTTTGTAAAGTTACAGTTTACTTGATTGAATTTTCCCAATTTCATTAGCGAAAATGTTTTAACTATTGTTAATGGAACATTGTTTTCCGTTATTACATGCCTACAAGTTATTTTGGAAGTAATTTGTGCTTAATACTTGGTTATTAAACTGAGCTTTGGTTTACAATCAACGCGGTTAGTTTTAGCAGCAATTGGTATTAACGTGCCAAGTCTACGACCGCGGTACATTTGGAATTATTAACTCGGGCATTAAGTACCATAATAACTAGGAAGAATATATATCCTTGTTTACAAATAAGTGAAAGTGGGTTAATGCGACTAAGCAAGGTCGTCCGATACGGAGTCAACTCTGAAAAACGTTGCGCGGACACGAGCGAGCCGAGTGCTCCCGATGCTCGGCGCCGATCGAAACTACCGCCAGTAAGTGGCGGTAAAGTAAGTTTAAAAAAAAACTTTATTTATTAAGCTTAAAACCAAAATAGTTATGCCAGCTTATTCTAAAAAAATAATTTAACATTGACTGTTTTCTTAATTCTAGTGATTTAATAGGATTTGATAAGATTTAAAAATCTAAAAAAAAATGGTATTTTGAGACATACATTTTGAACTAAAACATAAAGAAGAGGTCCTCTCTAATACATTGGATAATACTACTAACCTTTGACGCCTTGTTATTTGTATAACTATAGTAACTATTATCCATGTTTTTGCGTCTCAATAAACTATGGTAGACTAGTGGCCGCCCGCGACTCCGTTCGCGTGGAAGTCGGTTTCCCGTGGGAATGAGAAGTTTTCCCGTGGTAAAAAGTACACTCTATGTTATTCTGATGTATAACCAAAATTACTGTAAAATTTCATAAAAATTGTTTAGAAGTATTTACGTGAAAGAGTATCAAACATCCATCCATACATACTCACAAACTTTCACGTTTATAATATTAGTAGACTGTTGATATGGAAATGACAGAGACACGTCACTAAAAACAATACTAGCAGTTTCCAATTAACTACCAAGGTTTTAAAACTAAAGTAGAATATTGAGATCGGCGGTTAGTGATTTATTGATTTTACATTCCATCGACAAATGGAGCAGGTCCTCATTTGTTTGACAAATAAAGCAGTTCGGACTGTCCGCCTTACCGCCACTTACTTCGTATCGTAACTCTTACCAATTCCGTATTCAAAATAACCTACTCGTATAGTTGAGTCAGTTTTCGAGAGCTATATCTTGAGATCAGTAGTACATAGAAATAGATACCTCCTTGTTAAATCTGCTCTGTTTATTATCTGTCTTTCGAAGCTCACGTGCAAGCGGGCTAGATATTTGTAACGCCTACATTGCATGTGTTGAAGAAGCAGTGGTAAAAATAGTTTTATAAACAAATAATTATATTCAAAGTTACTTTAGATATTGTTTTAGATAAAATAATTAAGTTACTAGTTCATGTACCCAACCAGACTACGGTCATAAAACATATTTGTGTAGCATATAATTTTTTCCTGCTATATCTTTCATTTTAGTTTGCATACAGTCTTTATTCTTAGACGCAGGCAACTGTTGGTAACTTCTGTTTCAGTATATAAAATGCAAAATCGAATATTTTATCTTTTGATTTCGCCGCCATGGTCAGTAAATGTATAACAACGAGTACTTACACAATCATATGATAGAGGACGGCCTTGGCTCCGCGGGGCCGCTCGAGGAAGTTGTAGAAGCGTGACTGCAGGCGGCGGTAGCGCGCGTCGCGGCGCGTGGCGCGGTAGCTCAGTGGCTTGCCGAGCAGCGACATCCGCGGCGTCGCCAGCCGGCCGCCGCCACGCTTGCACTCGCTGCAAACACCACCACGTTACACACCACACCAACAACACCCAACCTACCAACTCAAACCCGACGCTACCAAAACATATACCTGCTAAGACACGACAATAATGATACAGCCATAACGTTGGCGAGGCTCATGTGCAACCCATCAAACTCGCCAGCCACATTTAGTAGCGACGTAAAAGTGGTTGCTATTTTAGTTCATACTTCGTGACCTGACAAACAAAATGGTCCACCGAGTAAACTTGTATCCGACAGTTACTGACTGACGATCCTTGCCGTGACATTATGAACGAGCGTCTGGGGAATGCCTAACGCAAACATGATGTTGTTTAACACGTGTCGGGCGTGTGTTTGTTGCGCAGCCATTAAAATTGGCATCTGCCGTCACATCAGAGCGAGCGAGTAGAAAGCTTTAGAAGCGAGTAGCCGGCGTTGGTTCGACGGCGTCATCTTCTGTTGTGACGCTACGCTTGTTTAGTCTCGGCGTAAGCGCCTTGAGCCCAGCGATCGCTCCGTATTGGATTTAGCGGTTTTGTGCTGCGGTTTCTGAACTCTGCGGTTGAGGCGCCATTGTTAGGAGTGAAGGGCGGATCTGAAGCGAAAATTCGCATATACTATATTCGTTATACGTACACGCTTATTTAATAGAAATAAAGGGCACATGTGCTGTATTTAACCCGCATAGACGAAAATTCTATAAATCATATGCAGAATGAAGTTTGTTGATACATTTATCTAATGTCAGAAGTGAACTAATGAGCAACGTTTTTTTGAGGCCGTTATAAAAATTGTTTTAAGCTTACAGTAACTTCCTGAGATTCTAAAGAAGATCGCATGTTAAACAACACGCTTAGCTGGAAGCCAATAACTTGCTCTCACGACGTTCAAGTTATCCGGCGGAGCACATGTCGCCGGTAACGATAAACTTCGCGTGCAGTGTTTGTGAAATTCTCGAGTTTTCACCTCTCGATTGTATACTAAGAAACTTTTGCCAGGTAACTAACGTACCTTTGTGACTATAAACGTATCAGACTTTATCATCTACCGCATATTCGTTGACTGTGTAGTAACTCTAGTTATTATTCTACTAGTCCTTCTTCCTTCTAATATTATAAAGTAAAAGTTTGTAAGAATGTGTGTATATTTGTTTATCTTTTACACAAAAACTACAAAAGAGATTACAATAAAACTGAGTTACTGAGTAAAATCGTATTTCCTACGGGAAAGCCATATAGCAGGTGACATCGTAGAGAGCTACTATCTACTTCTATGCCTAAATGATTTAATCAAAATTCATAGACTCATTCCTTATAGTTATCCTCATTTCCCTAAACAGAATCATACTAATAATTGAGCGGGTGTCATGTAGAGAACCGCAAAGCCAATTACCGCGGAACTATACGACGGTAATATACCTGGAACTAGTTAATTAACCAGCAGAAGATCCTACAAAGGACTCGCAGATTTGCATTTCTGACATGACAGCGACCTCTGAGTCCGCTACCGGGGACATAATGACCCCCTGTGCGTGATAAGAAGAAACGTATCGATCAAACCTGCTTTTAATCCTGTCGAGGGTATAATAACCGAATATAGCGAATTACTTTCTTCGTCCTTTATATTACTTTTATGAAAATCGATTTTACGTGAGAGAAGTACCGATTTTGATGATGGTTTAATAATGTAAATGATAGTTTTTTAAAGCAAAATCAAGTTAAATTTATATGGCTTTGTTTCAGTGGGATACATGCAACCGAAACTGCGACCGAAATCTTCAAACGAGATGTTTTGTTTATGAAACCAGTCCGCGCTGTCGTACATTTGCGCTCACGAATTTAATTGGAATTGCGTTATTTATCTCACTGACGCTGATAAATTTGAAAATATTGAGTTATAATAATAAGTCTATTGATTTTTTTTAATTTCGTACTATACTATAACATATTTTTTTTATATTTAAGCGATACTTGTTCTGGTTAAAACAACCCGGAAATCGTAATCATAACAATCAAATAGTCAGTAAAAGTAAAAAATACAAGTGTAGCATGATATGGAATGATTAGGGGACCAATATTCATGAGTCCAATCATCGCATTCTTTCCCTAAATTGGACGTAATTTCCCGGCAGTGTGGAATCGGGACAGAATATTTAAAAGTCTGCGCGCGGCGTCCCGGACCTAATGGCCCGGGTTCGAACATGAATTACGTTTCTGTCCATTATCGCACCAACGCCGTACCATTGTCGTGATGCCGACACTTAAAAGCTTAATTTTATTTTTAACGACGACCCAAAATAACGTCGATGTCGCTTAGGAAAATTTTAGATTCGGATCGTTAACTAGCGAACACTTACGCATACACTACGATTATGTTCATTCATTTCTACTAGTTAATTAATTCTACACACAACGACATCGTGACAGTTGCTAAAATGTTGCATAAATAATACATAAATGTTTAACTACAAACTAGATAATAATGCTGCTAGCCAACTATCCATATAATAAACTAAGTTGTTCTACAATAAGCTTGGTTCTTTAAATGTTTATTCATTTTATTTTCTAGAATAACAAATATACTTTTTAAAGAAAATTTAATTTAATTATAATTATAATGGTCATGGGATGTTTGGTGTAGTGAATGTAAAATTTCCTTCATGAAAATGAATACGAATGCAAATGTTTTACTTTTGAATGTGTTACCATTAGTCTAAAGCTAAAATTTGGCAGATAATCTGTCTCTTTACCGCATGCACCCCATTTGCATTTATTACGAGTTGCTGAGTTAAATACTAAAAATCCGCGCAGGCTACACACGAGCTTGATTTATGAATGCGATGTAACCTTTGAGAAATAATTGCGAAGAGTAAATTTGTTTCGTAATAAAAACATAATTAGAAATTAATAACTTCTTAATCATCTTAATTTATAACTTGAAAATTATCACGGTACTGTAAAATCTGTGATTGGCAAAGTTCAACTGATCACTAACTAATGTAGGTCAATTCAATGCTTAGTATGGCATCGAAGTTGAGATACCTATATATTCTTATTACTTAGGGTAGGAGCATAACCATAAAATATATTTTCCCAAATGTCCGCTGGACTCAGTTGTTTCCCTTGGCGTACCACATTCTGCGGTCCCTTGCCACGCTGTTCCAGTTTTCCTGCTACTAACTGGCAATACGTGGTTTCCATGTTAAATCAGATTCCCATACATGGCTTACAGACACCATGAAGTATGATGAATGTCTTCGTGCGGAACTTCCAGTTTATTTCGGTTGTTGAATAATTTTTCATCATTTTGGGTAAACATTTTCTTATTTTATTACTCAGAAAAAGAAAAAACTGTTTAAGTTTAGCATATTTAATTAATTTTATGTAATAAAAATATATGTCGAAAAATTGTACGCACAATCAGTCACTGTGATAATCTATAGGGTATTTTCCTATATACCTAAAATGTTGAAATATGGAAAGAAGCTATGTTTTATAGCACACGTAAAGGAAATAGTTTGCAACCTGCATCCATAGCAAGAAAAACGTTTTGAGGCTTTAACACGGCTCATGCCGCTGTATGGGAACAAAAAATCTTCTATACTAATATTATAAAGCTGAAGAGTTTGTTTGTTTGTTTGTTTGTTTGAACGCTCTAATCTCAGGAACTACTGGTTTGATTTTAAAAATTCTTTTTGTGTTGAATAGACCATTTATTTAGGCTTTAGGCTATATAACATCACGTTGCAACTATAAAGAGCGAAGAAATAATGGAAAATATGAAAAAAACGGGGAAAATTGTTCATCCTTGAGAGCTTCCGTTGCGTGCGCTGCCAAAAACGGTTCTAGATACCAAAAATATATGTATGAAAGAATTAAGGGAAATTTTTACCGCGGGAAAACTTCGCATTCCCACGGGAAACCGACATCTACGCGAACGGAGTCGCGCGCGGCCCCTAGTTTTCTTATAAAATAGCAAAATTATCCTATATATATAATTAGGACTCGGTTCCTGTTTTCACGAAATATTTACTAGCCTCAAGCTTGGCTTCTCTCTCGACGTAAATTTAGCCGCTATTGTATTTATATCGTTAAATAAGGTACTTTGGAATCAACTGCATCGCTAACAATATGATTTTCGTTATAAAATATATAAAACAATTTGGTCGACCAAGAGGTTATTGAGTTAACTTGTTTTTTTATTCTAATAATGAGTTCAATAGAAAATATCTAACGATCACCCTATTTTTCCTCTAGTAAAATTTTTTGCTGACGAGAAACCACATTTTTTCCAGAGATAAGAATCAATATATTTTGTAGAAGAGTATTAGCAAATTGTATAAAATCAACGGGTGCTTTGCAGTTTTTTTGTCTATACAGGGTTATTTGTAATTAGCGCATCACCTCTTGCAGGCGGCTTCCTTACATCAATCCCAATAAAATTTGTTCTACGACTTTTTGCAAAACTTGATAATTAACACAAAAACAAAAAAAAAATCAAATTTGCGCGCTCTGTTATTTATAACTCTGTATTTTGAAAGAAGTTCCTAAACCGGTCGCCCCCTCCCCCGTCGTCCGCGCGCCCGCCACGCCAGTTGCGTGCGCGTAGAGTATTGTACCGTTTAGATGCACCTAATGAATTTGTATGGAAAAACTTATTTTTTTTTATATATTAATTTTAATTAGTCGTTGGTTAAATGTTGTTGGGATTGATGTAGAAAAGCTGCCTACAAGAGGTGATGCGCTAATTAGAAATAACCCTGTATAAAGAAAAATATTTTTTTTTATTGTTAGACTGCTAGTGGTTTCTAAAATATTTCATCAATTAACAATAAATTATCTTAATATGTTTTAATGTCTTATTAATTAATATAATAAAAAACGTACGTACCCAAGTATTATCTGAAAGTTTGACATTGTTGCTACGCCGCTACGAGCTCACACTTGCTACGAGCGCTACGGTTGCTATTTTTAAAAAATCTGCTACACATTTGATTTAAATTTACACAGACAAGATTTACTCGGCACCGCATTACTCTAGTGTCTGAGTAAGACTGTGTCAATATTGAGCATAAATCTTTGGGTAACTACTGTTCTTTTTAATAGTTTTCCTTTTGTTTATTGTGTAATGCCAATTTGCAAACTAGGCAATATCTTCATTTAATTGGTGCTAACTATTGTAATAATAGTAATTTATTTTAACTTTAACTAGGATGAGGAAACTGTAATGACAATTTACTTCATATAATCTTCAGGGTTTTTTTATTATTACCTACTCCAAACAATATTTTTACATCGTTGCTATAACCTTAATTTACCTTTTAAATTGTAAATGTCGACGAATTAAGTCAGCAACAGGTTCATTTATATGAGAGCAAAAGCAAAATCGAGTTCCAACTTTCATCTTAAATTATTCTCATACGTTCCAACCCCTGCAATGCCTCACGTGTATAATGTACTCTATATGTACATATATTGTTCCTAAGTAAGTTAATTTTCTTCGTCGTGTAAATGAGTGGAGTCAGTAAACGAGTTTGCGTGCTAGTACAGTCGGCGGAATGTGTTTGCATCTAATTTTAACCCTGTCGCTAGCACAATACAGTTCATATTACAAGAGTACTTCAATCCAAAAACGTGACAGTAGGTACCCATGCGTGTAATGTTGTGTTTATAAGCAAAAAATAAATTCTGCGTCGCAAATGAATGTAAATTATGACATCATTCGCTTCTAACAATGTTTTTTCAACATTTTAAACGTTTTTTTGGATTTTCCTGAAATTTATTAGTTGGAATTATTAAAATATGTAATAATAACGGTATTTAAGTTAAAGCAAAACTCAGTAATAACGATTATACAAATTCATATGAAAATCTTTTGAACAGAAAATCCCTTCCCTTCAGTAATAACATGCCCATTCAATAATGATCAAATAAAATATCCGGGAGGGAGAGTTGACGTTCTTAAGTTACATTAAAGCAAATGGGGCAGCTTAAAGGTATGCATTTCAAGACAAACCTAAATCCTTAGTGAAACCAAGAAAACTAGGTTCTTAGTATCGGATGGTAAACAACCAATGTACATAATTTAATACCATAGGATAAATTATGTCAAGTTAAAGCTAGTCTATAGTAGTATAAGCGTGTAGTGATTTTCGGTTAACGTTCCATAAAACTGTCATAAAAATATACACCAACATTTCAGTTTGGTAAACAAAATAACTTTTTTAGCATAAAATATAGATGACGCGTTCAAAAGAAGTCATGTGCAAATGGATATTCTTTAGTTTATAGTTTATTCAAACCAGCATGCGAAGGGCTTTGTCGTCAATTTATCCTTTCCCACGTGATTCCTCCCCCTCCTTTATTTCTATGTATTTATTCCGTGACTCAATTTTCCGTATTTTTGCGGCCTCATAAAATGCTGAGTTATGAAAAAAAAACCTCTAAAATCAACAACGCAGCGAACAGATGGAATCTTATTGATTATAATGTTATGTTATTTTACTAAAAAGTACTAGGTAAATGTATAAATAAGGAAAAATGAAATTAAAATACCAATCACACAAGCTTTTAAATGTATTAATTAAGTCAACCAATCATTTAGTCGATAATAAAAGCATAAATTATAAAAGCAATTTTCTAAACTAATTTTGATTAGCAATTTGAATACATAATTCGGCTGAGTAACTATTCATAATAACTAGTTACGAGAGACGGTGATATCGTACAAACTTCACAAGTTCATTACGGGCAACATTATTACACCAAAATTACTGATATAAACAGCAGACGTGAAACTAATTAACGGAGGATTCTGAAACAGTCAACAACAAAATATAGTAATAATGGGGACCTTCCAAAACAGAATTAGCGAAACCAATGCGGCATAACATCGTTGAAAGCTGTACGTATCTTCGGTATCGAATAACCCTTTGTTTCTGAAATAAAATGTCGATCAAGATGTGATTCCATGCGTGAAACTCACAAATGTTCGGTAAAGATATAAAATACGTAGTTATACGGTTCGTAACGATAGCTAGTTCAGTATCTAGCAAAATAAATATGTAGGTTAGTTTTTACAGCATTCTCTGGCTCGGGGAAAATTTGTTCAATTTATGTACAGTAGATCCGTTTATTATGTCTTCGCTTATATTTACCAACCGCCTATTATGACGTAATGACACTACGAAGTTTGATTTTCATATAAAATTCTTTATAAAAAAGTCGGATATAATGACTTCCCTTTCAGTGTCGTTTATGATGACCCATTTTAATAAATAATGTCCGGTTATAATGACGGAGATGATTTTTAAAAACAAGCACCGCTCTAAGCATTCGTTTAATTCAAATGTATAAAACCGAAGAGGCTTTCAAAATCGCAACAAAACGCTTTACCTGACGTCCGCTTATTATGAAGTGTTTTTCAATTCCTTTCGATGTCATTAAACGGATTCAACTATTTTCAAACAGCACAAACATAATCTACACGCTGTCATAAGTCGTATAAGAAAATAACAAGCAAAAAGACTATATTTACCGACGTAGTTATCATAAAAACTTTCAAATTGGACAGGTGTTTTATACCTACCTACTTTCGTTGGAGACCCAAAGCTCGTAAAATTATTACTGAGCGTCGACTTGCTCGTCCCCGCTAATCGCATTAGTGACATACCACAAAATCAAAATTGAATCTATTTATTACAGCGAGCGGGGAAGGAATTCTTTGTAAAAAGTAATTTGTTTCTAGCCGTTGCTTCCTGTTTGCTAAAAGCCATCTTTTGTTGATCCAATTTTGAGATGTATTAAAAATTTGACGACTTCTTTTTACTACCTTAATTTACTTATAAAAACTTACCTAAATATTCATAAAATGTAAGTATTGAAGCGAAAATTAATATCAATCTTAGTACTACCTTTCAAAGTTGAAAATCTCCAACCTACTTCATTTCATAATACCAACATTTTAATATAATTTTCAAGTTAATAGCTTTGAAAAAGAACCTTATTAAATTTGGTTCATTATATCGTATTTTTTTGGCAAATGTATACGTACTAACAAATATCTCTTTGTATTTAAATAACACAAGAGAAGGCTATTCATTACAGGTTTCCACATTTTGTGACCTCAATATTCTTTTTTTTTTTTTTTTTTGCGCTGTGAAATGCGTTTACGCACCGTACCCCCTACCTGGGTGGCGGGGGGGCGTGTGTGGGACTCCCACCTGGGCAACTGACACGTCGCCCGGGGGACTACCCACTAAAACACCGCGGCGCTCCGTCTTCGCCTTTGTGGTGAAGCCGTGGGGCCCGGACCAGCGGCCCTACGCCACGACTTCACCGGCGATGGGCCCGTCTACTGCACGACGGGCCCATTTTGACCCCCCCGCGGTGAAGGGGGGCCTGTGGGAACGACCGGGAGCGCCCGATCGTTCCCACCCGTCGACGGTGGTGGACCGTGCAATGCGGGCAGGTGGATTCCCACGTCCCCCGCCCACTGGCCACCACCAGGCTGGACTTGGGCGCGATCGCGCCTCGTCCGGCCCCTTCGACGTCTGCGGTGCGGGGGCGCGAGAGGATCGTTCTCACGCACCCGCTCCGCAGCCTCCTTCTGCGACATTACGTCCTCGCAGAAAGAGGCCACCGCGACCCAGACCGCCCCGGAGCCCAGCATGGCGTACACCAAGCCGGGCAGCGAGAGGTCCGGGCCAGCGGACGCCTGGAGGCGACGACGTGGCACATCCCAGGCCGGACATTCGGCCAGGGTGTGCCACGCTGTGTCGTCCGGCGCGCCACAGTGGTGGCACGCCGTGGATTCCTCCCTTTGAATCCGGCACAGGAAATGTCCAAAGCTGCCATGCCCGGACAAGACCTGCGCCAGACGGTAGGTAAGGAACCCATGCCTCCTGTCGATCCATCCCTCAATGACTGGACCGACGGCGTCCAGGGTCCACCGCCCGTCGTCCGCGTTGGCCATCTCCGCCGTCCACCGGCGGAACATGACCTCGCGGGCCCTTCGCCAGACGGCGACCCTCTCTTCCGGTGCTGCGGGCTCCCCCTGAGCCCGCTTGTCCGCCGTCCAGTGGTAGACGGCGGCCAGCACCTCGGCCTCAAAGTACCATGGCGGAGTGCCCGCCATGGCACACGCCGCCCCGTGACTAACCGTGCCGTAAGCCCGCGCTATTCGCTGTGCGATGGCGCGTTGGGGCTTACGGAGCAGGGCACGGTTAGTCGCCACCAGATCGTGCGCCCACACGGGCGCACCGTAAAGGGCCATGCTGCGTAGCACGCCGGCATAAAGGCGCCGGCATGCCACAGCAGGCCCCCCGATGTTTGGGAGGAGCCAACTAAGGCTCCTCGCCGACTTTAGGAGGCGTTCGCGGAGCAGGCGGAAGTGCTCCGCGAACTTCCACCGGCACGATATGGTCAGGCCCAGATATTTTATCTGGGCCTGCACCTCCACCCTCCTCCCGGCCACCACGACGTGGGCGTCCGGCGGCGACTCCCCTCGAGGCCCATGAAAATATATGGCCTCGGTTTTGGGGAGCGCCACTTCCAGCCCCAGCCGCCCGATACGACGGGCGACCAGGGTTCCCCCCACCGACGCCCGGTCGGCCGCCTCCCCGAAGTTGCGCCCCCGCGCCGTGACGAGGGTGTCGTCCGCATAGCAGACGACACCAACGCCATCGGGGATGGCGCCCCGGAGGAGCCAGTCGTAGCCTATGTTCCACAGGAGTGGTCCTAGGACCGACCCCTGCGGAACGCCCGACTCCACCGGCCGCCGCCTCATGCGGCCGTCCCTGCCGACGAACAGTACCTCCCGGCCTTGGAGGTAGTTCGTCAGCAGGGCCCTCAGGTATGGAGGCACTCCGTGATACCGGAGCGCCTCCAATATTGTGGCGTGGGGGATGGAGTTGAAGGCATTCTTTATGTCAAAAGACACCGCCATCACCCCTCCCCCCGCCCTCGCCCCCTCCTGGGTGATGCGCTTCACCTCCAGAAGCGCATCCACCGTGGACCGGCCCGTCCGAAACCCGTACTGGGCCTCGGACAAGTCAGGGCCGGTCCCCCCCAGGTGCTCCTTGAGGCGTGCCGCGATCACGCTCTCAAGGAGCTTGGCCGCATCGTCCAGGAGGACGATCGGCCGATAGCCGGAGGGTGAATCCTCCGGCCGACCCACCTTTCGGAGGAGGCACAAAACCCCCTCCTTTCACACCGGGAAAGGAGGGGGTTTGTGCGGGAACCTCCCCGACGCAAAGCAGCGGTCGAAGAGGTCCCGAAAACGTCGCTCCATTTGGGCGGTGGCTATCGCCACCACCCGTGCCGGCACGCCGTCTGGCCCCGGCGCCGTCTTTTTGCCCCGGAGGCGGGCCGCCGCCGAGGCAAACTCCGTCTCCGACACCAAGGGAATCCCGGCGTCGGCCGGAGGGCCCATTCGCGGGAGCGGGGCCATCCGGGGAGGGACGAAGTCCGGCGACCCGAGATTGTAACCTCTACTTTTTAAAATTCGTGTCTGTTTGTATGAATATCCGCTGTCCTTTTTAAACAACAAAATGACTGATAATGTTTAATCAAAATCATACATTTTCCGGAAATGTTAACATGTATTTTTCACATACGTCAAAAATTGTTATTTTGTGATACCGACGTTACAAAAAAAAAACAGTCGCGTAAAGCGCGAACGGTCGTTATTACTTTTTCAATAGTACTAGACAACCCCACAGACGTTATTCTGCCATGTTTAAAAAAATGTTTAGGGTGGACACTTAGGGGTATGAAAAATAGATAGTAGCCAATTCTCGGACCTACTGAATATGCATATAAAATTTTGTAAAAACGGAAAAGCCGTTTCGGAGGAGGAAGATAACTAACATTGTGACACAAGAATCACGACTTAGTATAAAACAAAGTCGCTTTCTCTGTCCCATACATTTTCCTATGTATGCTTAAATCTTTACAAACTACGCAAATGATTTTGATGCGTTTTTTTAATAGATAGAGTGATTCAAATTGGAAGGTTTACATGAATACTGCACACAGTGCAGAGAAATGAGTTTTACTCCAAATTTAACGCGTGCGAAGCCGAGCGGGTAAAAGCTAGTTTTATATATAAGATGTATTTAAAATATTGTTGTTCAGAATAGTGTTCAGAACAGTATACGATATTGCATGGTCGTGACGCAAATAAATATAAATATATGGTTTTATCTATACA
Organism: Emmelina monodactyla; assembly: GCA_916618145.1. Lineage (NCBI taxonomy): Eukaryota > Metazoa > Arthropoda > Insecta > Lepidoptera > Pterophoridae > Emmelina > Emmelina monodactyla. The sequence goes on from OU745303.1 coordinate 7,051,950, forward strand.
TTAAACTAAACAACACTTGATATAAGCATCTCAACAGGTCGATAGTGTAAATTGAAAGTTTCAAGTGGCCGTTTTAATGTGTTTCACTCTTTAGAGCGTCAATCGACATTAACCTTAGAGGGAGTAAGTACCTACACGAGGATTAGCTAATGGATAGCAGTAATAAGACTCTGATCACAGGATCAAGTCATTCTCTGACCTATTACTAACGTTATTGGAACTCTTTTTGTCTAAAGAATGTATTTTTACGGAAGAATATTTTTTTTACGTAATTGAAAAAATAATGGTTCTTCATGCTCCCGTATACATATATGGTAGACCCATTTATGTTGTTTTTTTTTCAATGAAACTTTAATATATAAACAATATATATTAAATTAATTTATAAACAATGAACTAAAATCGCAAGATTAGTAGGTATATCTTGATATGAATATATTTAAATTTTATTGCAGGTTAACTCATATTGCTATTGAGATTCAGTTTTACGACCATTAGGTATGTGAACGTTTGGTGTAAAACCGACGCATAAACTCGCTGTTTTATAACCTAATTGTAAACAATAAAGGTTATTATTATATTATATAACCATTGAATATAATTGAACAATGAATTATGGCTTGTCTTACATTTATTTTTACACTCAATAAATTACCATTTATAGTTATTTACTGAGTCATAGAACATCTGCAACTGGCGTTTCGCTCGATTCGTTTTTTAATAAACTTCGTTGCAAGCATGAACATAAATACTTTAAGCCTTGGTTAGAGCTCTGCTTGAACAATTTTCTCTACAAATTGCGACTTGCTTCAAATGATATAAAATGAAATTGACTATTATATTTTTCTTGTTTGTACATGGTAAGTAAATTGAAGTCAGCGCTAATGGAATCCCACTAAGGGGACAAAATGCGGCTTAAGCTCTCTCATAATTACAGCTACTCTGTCATTCATCCGGCTTGAATATGCAATGCACCCTATTGTGTTGATTGCTTTTCTCGCTCTCATTCATTTAATAACTTTACTCAGTTTTTAGAAAACTTTAGTCTTTTTCATGATTACGATTCGTTATACTTTAATAAAAACATTTGATGTTTTTAGATTCAACTTAACTTGTATGCAATAAATAATACCAGTACATTCGCATTTATATCATGTGTGCAACGAAATCAATTTTCATGAAATCCAAATTCACCAGATTGGTTTACCTCGTCGGCCAGTACTTTGATAGGTCGGCTGCCAAAACCCTCGGTTCAACGCGACACTATTTAGAAAGGTCAACGATGTTATTTAGCTGCAAGTGTATTAGCCGCAAGTGTTTCTACGTATATCGAGTGAACGTGGTTGGATAGTGGAAGTGATATTCAGAAACAGCATCGCAGTGTGCAAACAAAGCACCTGCATCTCCATTATCTAATATTGCCTTTATTTGATTCCGCAGCCAGCGTCAAAGGCGAGTACTCCGCTCCACTCTCTCAGCAAACAAACTTCTCTTCTCTCTTTTTGATATAAATGTACTAATTCAATTCGTATTTCATATACAATACAGCAGCTATGTAATCAGTAGTCTTTATGTTACTTTAATATAATATATTTTTGGTTATTGTGTTTTCATACATACCAGGAAAAAATGAGTTTCCTAAGAAATTTTGTCGGAGATTCGAAGCTAAAATATTAATATTTGCGCCAGCTTTCCAATATAAGGAATATTATACGTTGATATGACTACACAAAAATCATTTGTATGAATTTATTTTTAATATCGAACCGACACATAAATACAGGATGTTAGCATTTCGTTACGTAAAATAAAAACAACAATAAACTCAAGAAAGCAGTTTTATTAATGATTTGAAAAAAGTTTTTTATTTATCCTTGTCCGAATTGAAACTTCTCTTCAGTTTCGTGTAAATATATATTTAAAGTCATACATTTACTATTTTTTCTGTAAAAGTATTTTTTATTTTTATTTATCAATACTGAAATAAAGTCGAGCCATAAATAAAAAAGGCAGAAAAACAGTCAGAAAGTTATTTTTCCATTTAATATCATAGGTTCGTACTTATACCAATTTTGATTCGTAATTTATTCACTTTGATGTTGCTTTTCAGTATTTTAACACTCAAACCATTCGAAAAGCAGTAATTGGTTATTGCAAATACCAAAGGCAAATTATTCCGTTTTTACGTTAGATTTAAAATATAGAAAATTTTATACATCTTAATAATTAATAGCTACAGCAGTACGATATTTCACTTAAGCATTTGTTACGTCTACTCACTTTTATTTAATTAAATATCTAGTTTAATCTATTAAATTAATGAGTCTAACTACGTTAGCATACATAATACTCAAATTAAGATTAAATTGAAATTAAGTTAATGAACGAGCTGAAAACATAATCAAGTAAGTAGTATTTAGGTAGGGTCAACAAACTACTAAATACTGTCTACGAATCACTAAAACAAAAGTTTACAGTAGGTAGGTATAAACAGGCAATATTACCTATGACGAATAGCATCTTCGTGTACGCGAACCCGCCTGGTGGTTTTCATTTTCACCTGAACATCATGCCAATGGTTATGTTTGTACTATACAACAAATAAGTATAATGAGTGTCGTGCTAATGATTAATATTTCATAGAGCCGCCGCAAAGTTATCGCTCTCATTGTCGCTGGCCGCGTTAAGTCAACTACTGAAAAAAGTAAAGGCAGCCTCGCTACATGTCTTTGTGTATATTACATGAATGATTCATGTCCTAGACACATACAAGTGTCGTCGTGTGTATTACATATGTTAATGTGTTGTGTGGGTGTCGTATTCGTTGCAAAAGGAAACGTTTTACCGGCTCCTGGTTATGACAATATGTTGCATAATACAAAAAGGACGGAGGGTTCGAATACGCAAATCTGTTATTATTGAAACTGCGAAACATCTATATAAAACGTTAGAACTACTACAACCAACAAACATTAACATCAAGAAGTAAAGCTCTTTAGTTGCAAACTGCAGCTGAGCTTCCAAACTTTAGTTGTCATCACTGTTCCGAAGGCTATACTAGGAAACTGGGTGACTCACCTCACACAGCTTTACGGCTGATTACTTTACTAAAGAAGGTTCCCGCAAACTTTCCATTTCTTTTTACGAACGAAAACAAGAAACAAAAAGCTACGGAAAGTACTCTCAAAACACAAAAGATGTAACAAATTGACCGATGCTTGTTCACAATAAACATTCAATTTAAATTCCTTTTGTTGATGAAATAGCTTAGTTGTTATGCTCTGGGGGAACATTAGCTCGAATACTAAATCAGGTTAGAAGGCTCGATGGCGGCATCGCGGCTACCGACGGTAGCTACCGCCGCGGTCATATTTTAATCACGTAATGTAATGCAAAAAATCCGTGTTCGACCCCAGTTCGACCCGACTACGCTGTTAAATGGTAAACTATCGATCCAAATATAGAAGGGTACTTCGTACGCCATTTAACGAAGTCATCGGTGGCAATTATATTCAAAAACACAAAGCACGATGCGATATCGAAATGGCATGCTATAATTTTATAATTTATTATTTAAAAGTTCGTGTTCCCATATAATCGACACGTAATCTAGTGAACGCCGTGCAGAATCTGGAGTCGGGGAGTTTATTTACGTACCTTAAAATTCAGAGGTAATCTAAAGTGGCGAGTGGTGACATGGATAAATATTTACATGTCGGCGTGCGGAGTGCGGGGCGCGCGGGCCGGGCGGGGCTTGTGCGGCGCGCGACTGCCGCGCCGCCGCCGCCAGCCGACTGCCGCCGCCGCCGCGCCCCCCCCCCGCGCCCGCCGCCGCTCGCCGCCCCCGCGCCCCGCGCGCCTCCCGCACACGCCCGCACCACGCCGCTTCTAATTGTTGCCCACGCCTACCGCGATCCAGGTCATCGTACCTGCATTACAATTCTTCCCTAAACGAAAAACCCGGTTATACCTTGAATATTTAACACCCGGCTCCTTTTTGTGCTTCGATTCATTCCCTCCGCAGGGCTCCATAAAATCTTACTAGCGCATAACTTATATCTTTTATTTAGTTGGCGATACGAAGAAATGACCAAGCAAACTACCCCGCTTTACGGACTTTCAAAACAAAAGTGAGTTTAGCGGCAGCTTAATTTTACCAACTACTATAAACCAGTAATTTTTTTATGGAATTGAAAAGTTTTGTTACTTGATTTTTTTCTTGTAAGGTTAACAATAAAGAGTATTTTATTTTAAACCTTTAGAAAAGCATAGAGTCTTGATAACAACACCACGAAGCAAAAGCTTTTCGGTAACGAAATCATCTTCGTGCATTAATTATTCAAAAATTTAATTAACCAGTAAGTCCCTACTCTATTAGTCAATAATTAGGTCAAACTCCAGTACTTTGTATTATTAGAATCGTCACATTGTTTACACGGACTACAAATAAATGCTACATTTTTCGTAGCAGCCTCCGTAGCATAAGTAACTTTGCTGCGTAGACGCACGAATGCTACGTTTTTTTCAATGTTAACTTTTTTGCTCAAAAAAAGACGGGCTATCATTAATCGTAAGAATTATTAAAAAAGTATAATTAACTTCTTTCTGAATTTTTTAGTAAGTTAATTACCCAAATATAACAAAAAGTTGTACAGATAATAGTCTTATTTTTAACCGACTTCCAAAAACGGAGGTGGTTCTCAATTCGGCTAGTATGTTTTTTTTTAATTAATATTTTATGTTGCGAGAAGATTTTAAATAAATAAAGAAAGTTTTCAATAACGTTTATTTTAGTACCTAAGTTTATTTGATCAAAGGCTTCTTACGTATTGAATATATATAAACTTCTGGCTCTTACTTGAGAAATAGCAAAATGCAATAGGTAATATATCACGAAAAGCAAAGTGAGGCCTCCCACGGGATTCGGGATGGTAGGTGAAGCCGGTGTTTGCATTATTACAAAGGGGAAAATTTAAGTGCATGCATTTCTAAGGAAGTTAAGAGCGAAGTGAAATTGAATTACTGAAATTGAAAACAAACCTAAGGTAACATATTTTAAGGCATCTAAGTATAGAGGATGTTTTTTTTTCGTATTTTTTTAAATTGATTGTATTTTGTTTGTTATGGTTGAATAAATATACCGCGTTTCAGAAACAATTTAAAGAATTACTTTAAGTTTAAACATTGGGCACTTGTAACACATGTTTTAACTGCAATCAAAATACATATTTTTTGGCCATTTTACGACAGTTAAGTATTTAATTCTTTATTACATTTCTTTTTAGTATTATTCGTCAACCAACTTATAACTCATTGTTTATAGATGCAGCTAAAGCTAAAGATTAAAAACTTAAATAGGTTTATTAAAAAAAAATAGTAGTAAAGGTACAATCGACATTTATTTATAAAAACCATACGAGTACGTGTCATCCTCACACTTCTACTTTCACTAACTAAGCTTTTAAAGCGATGATCTAATAATTTACCAACAACAGTTAAAACTGGGTTGATTTGAAAATGCTCGTAATATAACAAATAAACTGACAGTTATTGTCGATCGCTATGTTTACTTTCGTCAGTTTGTCTGCAAGCATTACCACATATCATTAATGATTTCATTAAATAAATTACATTTTGTTCGATTTTCACCCGTTTTTACAAAAAGTTTGAGGGATTACGTTTGTAATTTCTCTTTGAAAAGGTCGGCCGAAAGCAACTGTCAATTTCCAGCGTCATCAGGTTTCTCTTCTTATTTCTCGTTATCCAAACTGGATTTATTAATGGGTATTTGATCGTTAAAGATCCGTCACGGCGGCGTGAGGGAAATGTCGTCTCGATATCTGAAAAAGCAATTTACTCTCTTACACTCAGGTAGCTGTTGGTACTTTTTTATACGACGTGTTTTCTATTTTGTTATCTGCCTTTATAAACTTATCGATTTAGTTACCATTTGTTTTTGTTTCAAAAAAATAAAGGCTTATATGATACCGAAATATAATGTTCGGTTACAATTGTGACATACTGTATACGGGGCTTGTGTCGGAAGCGAGATAAAACGGACTTGATTCGCTTCCGGTATTAATTACGGTCATTCAATCGTTTATTTGTCATTAATTGGTGTTGCATTGATTCGATTATTGAATGTGGAATGGAGCAGTAAATTCAGAAGAAGTCGCCGATGTATAAACATTTGTGTAGGTATTTGCTGTCGGGGGTTAAATGATGTCAAATAATGTAATGGCACGTTCCCACACGTAGTTCAACGACATCTAAAGTGCCGATCTGCGTGCTTAGGTACGTTGTGCGTGGTATATCACGCATCGTGGAAACGCGACTTAAGACTGATTCATTGCAGAGCATTTTTCACATTTCGATGTCTCATTGGAATAAAGCATGTCCGCTTAAGGTATATGTGTAATGTCTATTTGCTAAATTTTTAAAACCAACAACAATATTCTTAGTAAGAAGGTATATCAGCAAAGTCGTCAGTAATTATAACATTAAGCAGGTAAGTACCTTCCTATATTTTACGTGATCATAACCGTGAAGTTATAGAGGAAATCTTAACAACTTTCTGAAAAGGTTTATGGTCTATCTCTCTCTGAACAAAAGGGCTTTATAGCTTTACCGGTAACGGAGCACGCAGGTTGTCTAATAAATGTAAATAAGGTATAATAAGTTTTACTCACGGGTAAGTAAGACGAATTAGGATTATTTTTCCTCGACGTTTACAGATAAACGACAAAGCGCGATAACGAGAAAATATTTGTCTTAGAAAATTTAGCCCATTTTAGTAATGGATGTACGAGTATTCGCTAAGCATAGAGTGATATGCATTAAATTTGTGCGGCAAAGGTCGAATCCGACTATTTCAACTCCGAAAATGTACTTTCTAAAAAATTTCATCCTATCAATCATAATTCCTAACTTCTCTGTTTCTAATGATCTTAGTTCCGAATCATTCAACTTCATAATGTCAGTAGCAATAAACATGTACTTATTGTACTATTATTATTTTTTATATATTTTCTCAATATAACCGTCTTTTATACTATTATTCAAAGTTATATCATTTTTATTCATAATTATCGACATAACGTAAGGCAAATTCTATAATTCGGCGTTTTACAAACTGCACAGTCCGTTTACATAAAAATTAAAATCATAGAGAGACTAATTTACTCAAATTGAATAAAGAGAAAATGTTAGTAATAAAATAACGAAGATAGGTTAGCGAGGAGCGCAGGACGAGCGTGTTAGGTTGACTTCTTCAACACATGCGCGAGCCGAGCGAGCTCAGCGAGCGTGGTGCGGCAGCACCCGGCGAAGCGCTAAATTGGTAACGTAAGAATTGGTTTTTGGATACAGAAAAGGCAAGTTACATTCATCGAAGCAAAAGTAAGTACTAACATTTTTTCGAAATTTTATTTGTACCTCTACATACATAAGTACAATTACTTTGAAATAACACCCATCTGACTTTACGATATTTCATTTTTTTAATAAAGATCAACACACCATTAGTATCTATTGTAATTTAAGGATTTTAATTTTTAATTATATTGTGCAAATATATTATACAAATTATGTTTGGAATAACAACTTTATGAAAAACAAAAGTAGGAGTTCAAATGTTTATCTATTAGAGTTATTATGAATGTCAATTTTCGGAAACATGAGTGTTATGAACATCGTTTGTAGTGCTACAAATTGTATAAATGAAAACGTTAGGACGAAAAATTTTAGGAAGTGTGATCATTCGGATTACAAATCGGTAGTAAGATTTTCGTAAGAACATTAAAAGGGTTTAATATTGTAATAGTGCCCAGCTACAGATTTGCAATTATTTGACGACATAATCATAAAACATGGAATTGAATATTTTTAAAATTATGGTTTAGAAATAGATGGCAGATATACTTATGTCAACTCAGTCACGGATGGCTACATTACTTCAAACTTTGTATACATAATGATGACCATTTCAATGATGTTCCAGCGATTTTGTTTGTAAAAAAATTACATAGGTACGACGCTGCAATATTTTTTTTGGTGTTACATTAAAAATAGGTGGCCTTATTCATCGAATCGATTGCAGCCCGGAAATTCAAAATTCGTGAAGTGATTAACAAAATAGACCTACCATTTTGTCAAAACGTGGGCGACAAACATACCTACTTTATTTGAGTTATCGTCATGATTTACAAAACATTATTTATGTTGAAAAACCTTTTGTAAGGATATCTCCTTCCTGACTTATTTTATAAAATTTAGTTCAAATCAGATAAAGGTAGGTTATGGAATAAACATCTACTATAATAGCAAACAACCAACAAATCATAAAGTACTACTCATAGTTGCCTGTATTTCTAATCTCATAACATACTTAGCAATAATAAACACTCACAAACATTAAGATGTTTATCTCCCATAGTTTCTTTCAAACAAAAAGTTTTATTGCCGCTTTTCTTTTACCATTAGCGTGCAATCGTGGAAATAATAAAATCCTATTCGCTAAGCATTCTTAGAAGAAGCCGGCTGGTACCTACCTACATATTACAAGACTCTACCTTCCACTTATAGGTAGTACTATATTATATAAACTAAAGGTTGCTTATCCACAAATTTTCAATTAATTTTGCGTATGAAGAGTTGTTTACATCTCCTAATTTCGTTATATACAATATTGTGACGAGCATGATTGATTTATTTGCTTACTTTAGCCCGTGACTGTTTGTTTTTGTAATTCTCGCACCCATTAGTAGATTCTTTTGTTGCGTCTTGATAGGTACTTAGTGACGAATTTAGATTAAAATCTTTACATAGTAGGTATAAAGCAAAGACGTTAAACGAGATTGTTTGTATGTCTATTTGTTACGGCTAATACCCGAAGTGCGGCTACACCTAGTTTTAGCCCGTTAGAACATCAATAGGTTAGGTTAATTACGTTACTTTTTTGATACCACCCAGGAAAAGGAATTGAAGCCAGTTTTTATTTACATAGGTACCTATAATTTTTTTTTACAGTTTTCCATATTAAAAACACTTCTAACCGGCTAAAACTAGGTGTAGCCGCACTTCGGGTATTAGCCGTAACATATTCACTAATAGTACCTACGGTTTTAAGACCATTTTGATATTTTTCAAGAAGATTTGGCAGAAAATTGGGTTTTATAATATTTTCAATGCAGAAGTTTTTGAGTAGGTAACGTAGCATAGACCATGGGGTATGTTACTCGTACAACGCGGAAAAGTTCTTCATCCCCACGGGAAAAGTCATTTAGCTGCGGGTGAAACCGCAGGGTGGAAAGCAACTGCTTTAATAAATATGAAAATAGGTAGGTAGGTACATCATCATCCGACCGGTTTCGGTCATGGCGATCGTTTCAACCCTTTTGTGGTTTTCGTTAATGAGCTCGTATGTGGCTAACGTAACCGATCGTTTTGAAACAAACCCTGTAAGTATACTTACTTACAAATTAATTAAAATTCGTTGCCTTGTATTTTTATTTTAGATAAGTATACGGTATTTAAATCGGGTATCCACAAATTATATACAGGTTGTGTGGGTCACAGGCTTTATCGCAAGCTCACGTATCTCCATTCAACGACACGTTTGACAAGTATTTCTCTATTTTGTTACTTTTTATAGCGTTATTATCTATACTTTGCAAGCAACATCGAATAGTCACAAGCCTTAACAACTTAATGTCACCTACTTCACTACACCTGATCACTGACTTCTATACGATTTTTTCGAAGTACCTAATCGGCCCAGCAGCGCAGCGTGCGAATGTGCCGACGGTAAACAGTCCTAAGGGTTTACAGTCAAGATCTAACAGTCCGGTTCTACAGTGCGCAATTCCACGCTTTAAGTAGGTATTTTCGTACTTTATGACTCGTATCGTCCCCTGAAGCTCGCTAGCTATAGGAACATAAATACATACCTACAGGGTTCCTGTTAAGGGGTGATATATAAGGTCAAAAGCAACCGATTTTGACCAATAATGTCGTATGCAAAAGTTAACAGTTTTTGAGTAATTTCAATTTTAACTTTTTTTATTTTATATTCCGATTTCAGAAGGTTAAAATTTAAATTAAAAAAGAACTACATGCTGGAATTAGAGGTTTTTGTTATCGTCGCATAGCGGATATTCCAATAGTTCATAATAAATCTATACTAATATTATAAAGCTGAAGAGTTTGTTTGTTTGTTTGTTTGTTTGTTTGTTTGAACGCTCTAATCTCAGGAACTGCTGGTTTGATTTTAAAAATTATTTTTGTGTTGAATAGACCATTTATCGAGGCAGGCTTTAGGCTATATAACATCACGTTGCAACTATAAAGAGCGAAGAAATAATGGAAAATGTGAAAAAAACGGGGAAAATTATTCATCCTTGAGAGCTTCCGTTGCGTGCGCTGCCAAAAACGGTTCTAAATACCAAAAATATATGTATGAAAGAATTAAGGGAACTTTTTACTTCGCATTCCCACGGGAAACCGACTTCTACGCGAACGGAGTCGCGCGCGGCCCCTAGTAAGTAATAAAATGTTGAAAAGCTACAAAGGTTTTAAAATTACGCGTTTAAAAAGTAGATATCATTTTCTTATTTTTTTACAAACCTATTCGATAAAAAATGCAATTTTCTGTAAAAAAAACTCCAAGTAATGAAATGTGCAAATTATGTAAATAATATCTCTATCTAACAAGCTTTCATTTGAGGTATAAAACTTACAAGTAGCTGAAGTACATGCTGAGATAAAACAATGAAACCCACAGAAGCTGGATTTTTGAGGTATTATTAATACCTGTTTTTACAAATCTAAATAAGAAAAATAAGAGATTAAACAGTTTTTTTTAAGCTAGTACAAAGTTCACTATGTTATAAAACAACCACTAATAGGTAATGCATAATGCTTTTAAATTGAGAATTTAAAGTACAGAGCCATCTATTGTAAAGCGGTAGCGTTTTTAGACGGCTTCCTTACTGCAAAATACGCAGAAACTCAGTCTTTAGGCATGTCACGGCGTGTGTGATTCTGCGCCAAAAGTGATGTGCATTGAGTGTTTTTTTTGTAACTTTTAATTAATATAATAATTTAAAGAAATTCGTAATTTTTTAAAGAAATTCAGGATTTTTTTTAAAAACTCTTAGTACTAAGTCAAAAATTTGTAATAGTTAAGTTAAATCAGTTATTAACCAAAACCTAGAACACTCCGTTCAGACGTTTGAACCAAATCGAAAGTATTCTAAAGTTTGGTCTAAATCTCAAAAACTACTAACTCTGTGACTATAGTTTTTATTTTACAATATAGTAAAGAATCAGTAAAAATCTTTTGAGAATATAAATTTATTATTGGTCTTCGCCCTAGCTCTTACGAGAGAGAAGAAATAAACAATTTGCTAGGATGTGATCTTACAGATTAATGTTGGTTTAAATGGAACACTCAATTCATACGGTGTCTGAACAGAGTTATCTCCAAAATATGAGTTTGATAAAAGAATTAAGTACATGTATTTTTTTCAATGCAACATCATTACGAAAGATTTAGATTGTTACAAATAAACTTACTGCAATTGCTCAGCGCCTTCCGATTTGTTTATTTCAACAAACAAGTTAATTATGAATGCCAATTAGAAAAAAAATACTTACTATGTTCAATATCACTCACTCGATAACGATTGGATCGTCGAACTTCTTATATTTACGCAATCATTATTACTTGAAATTAAACTCATTTTAACGGATTACTAATCGTTTCGTAATTTATTTATAAGGGTAGACACACATGACTATGGTATTCGTAAAAATGACGAAACGTCGGAAAATTCAAAACAAGTTAATAAACGTTATAATCCGTTAAAAATGTGCATAAATGAGTTTCATTTCAAGATTGGATTGTTATACAAGATTATTCTGTAATCTTGAAACATCCTGTACTATGTCTTATGCATTTAATTGTTACTTTAAAGATAAACAACCATTATTGGATAGATTTATTTATCAACAAAATTAGTTCTTACCAATCAGTACATATTTTTATATCTACATTTCATAGCATGTAACAAATAATAGTATTTGTGCTATATCAGTCTCCAATAGCTATTGCAATATGAATGAGATATTTCAATACGGCCAATTACAAATAAGATATGGTTGATCAGATGGTAACTTTGTAATTCTGGTAAGGAAATCTTACACAAAGTGTACCAGTTAATTGTTACTTTAGAACACATGCTTCCATTAAAATTAGACATTAAATTTAAATAGGCCTACCTTATTCTAGTTTTAAATAAAACAATTTCATTTATCCACCTTTCTTCCATTTTTCACCTGGAGTATATTCTGTCATAGGTTTCCCAGAGATACCACAGGTACCAATACCAACTCGGCCAGTCAAGTTATCCGGCGAAGCAAATATACTTTTACTTTTAACTCCTGGTTTTTTCATGGACTTTGTGTGGAAATTGAGCCACTTATTCTTTTCAGTTTCTCTTTCTTCTTCTATTTGTTTAAACCTTTGTTGTTTCTTTTGTTTCTTCTTTTTTAGATATTCTCGACTGTAGGGTTTTCCATGTCTGAAACAAGAACAATTTAATGATTTTAAAATTAATAATAATAGATTTTCTACAATTAAATTACAATAAAAATAAAATATGCAAAGATAATAATACATTGTTTGTTTGAGCTTAAATAAATGTTTAAGCAAATACATTTCTCACTTATAGACTTTGTTTATAATACATATTCTTATAGGCCATACATATACAATGATGTTTTTCATACTTACTTGCTTTCATCTCCACTAAGTGGTCTTTTCACAGCAGCTCCCAGTGGTTTGATATCATGAACAGCCACAGGTTCTAATGTTGTATACCCATCAAATTTTACTTTGAGACCACTAAAATTGATTTCTTCTATGGTGGCTTCGTAGAACCTTTAATACAGAAAAAATAATAAATTATAAAAAAAAACTCGTGGGATTTAGGCATGAAGGGTTTCCATACCATTAGTGAAGTATTTGTTGCTAAATCTCTGAAAATTATAATGGCCTAGGTATCGCAGCTCATGAAATAAAGCCTGGTAATACACATACAGCGGCATCTTAGTAAAATGATCATATTTTTTACCTTTTGGATACAGAACCCTTGAAAGCCACCTCCTTTTTTGCTGCCACAAAGCAAAATATTATGAAAATCTTAAATGTTAGCTTCCAAGGTTTTGTTTTGGATATTAAAAATATCCCAGGCAGGACTAAAGTTAGCGTGCAAGTTAAAATTTCCAGTCCTTATTTAGATAGATATAGGTTAGAATGAATTGACTATTTATTTTTTAATCTGACTGTCTATGCCGCTTTGCTTGCTAAAAATTTGGGCTTGGTCAACCCTTATCACTCAGGGGTATGAAAAATAGATGTTGGCAGATTCTCAGACCTACTCAATATGCTCACAAAATTTCAGGAGAATTGGTCTAGCCGTTTCGGAGGAGTACAGTAACTAACATTGTGACACAGGAATTTTATTTATAAGATAGTAAAATATCTTTAGACTTGATCCCACATTATTACACACTTATTTCATTTCATATTATAAAAAAAACAAAATTAAAAGAATGTAAATGTAAAGTATTAGCTGTATTGGATATGCTGATCTTAATGAAGAAATGTGTTGCTTTATCATAGTTTACATCTTATAAGCAAATATAAAAACGTTTTTTTAAATGAAGTAATAACTTTGACAAAGAACAAATACTTATGTACAATATTGTGCACATAACCATAGAAAAAAAAAATAGGTATATTAGTGGCAAGAACTAAAATGTTTAAGAGGTACTCACGTTGAATCAGCCTTCCACTTCGCCAGGCAACGCTCGCCAACTCGCCAGTTGGGCCCATCGGACGACCCCGACGCGGCGGCTGCCAGGGACGCTGTAACACCATCGTCATTACTAGCCAAAGACGAATCATGCGTTTCACCTTCTTGAGTCCGTATTAAATCTCTAGTAAGTTCTATAACTTCCTCTAGATCAACCTTTAACTTCAAGAGTTCCTCATTTTCTGGATCTGTCAGCAACGCTGCTTCAACCTGCAACAAGGTATATTGAAAAATGAGATGTGGTTATAGAAGTATGTTTAAAATCTTATTTTTTAAGTGTTTAGCATAGTGTACCTGTTGTAACTGCAGTGTGTAATTCCGTAGATCATCGGCCATTTTAGTTTATTTAAACGTAACTAGATTTTCAGAAGGAAGTTTATTGTATTTTTACAAGGAAATAAACATTGTCTTTCCGTGGTCTTTCCTTTTCCTTTCGTTTTCGTGACAGTCAGTCAGTCAGTCACTTGAACTGCCTCACTCAATATTAGATTGATGTTGAATGTTTTTTTTTTGGTACATTTATTCTATAAAGGAAAAGGCAAAGGAAATTTTATCCATACAGCCAAGATGATATTGAATGATTGCGGAGCGTATATTGAGCATAGAGTAGGTTTCATATAGGGTTAGCTAACCATCTGGGTAATAAGGCGTTATTTATGAGACATAGGAATTAAATGACATATGGGACAATTTAGATAGCAACGTTAAAGTAAACCCGTTTATAAAGACGTATTTACAGTTACACTTATCGTAAAAGACAATAGGTTGTAAGTAAACGAATCACCTCTTCACCCTTGTCTTAAGTTTAACGATTTATCAAACACCCTGTATTGTTTCTAATACTTAGTGCTATTTTTTCCTCGATTGTTTTTTCTGTAAAATATACCTTAGGTAAACATTTATTAAAATTACAATGATGTTATGTATATTGTTTTATTTCGTTAATTAAGAAGCATTATCATTTTAGTATTTTTTTACATTACACTGCTTGAATGTAAGGATGATAGGTAAAGTTGTAACAAATAAAACATAATTTCTTAAAAATATGCTGATGAGTCCTACGATATTACGATTACAATCCCAAATATGCAATCAACGTAAGACTGGTTTCTATATAAATTTATTGCTATCTTTTCCTTACCTTTAAAATATTAATATTAAGTTAATAAATTACAAAAATAAATAATCTCATAACCATTATCAAAAATATAAAATGTAGCTTATAACCTTCATGGTGTTTAAGATATAAGACTGATCTATTTCATGTTTTTTTTTTTCACAAATTAAGCTTATAAATTTTCATTCTTCATGTATCAAAAGTTAAAGACATCTATGAAACATCATCCGAAAATATTACCAATAACTAGTCACTTAGTGTTAGTTGGTCAGCCTTAATTAAATGCAAGTTTCAATCACTCCGAGATGAAAACACTGGGAATGCACTGTTAGGTTTTCAAAATCCATAGAGTAGGCACAGTTTTTTTTCAATTTAAAATATTTCGTTTTATTGCGAGTGGTACAGTTAGCTGTCCACTGAGACGAGGTGTGTGTTGATGGCGGCGGACTGGTGGTAACGCCGTCTCGACGCGAAGTCCTCGTTGTCGTCGTTCAGCCGCTCTGACTCCATGCTGATGTCTGCGTGGACTGGAGTCACCACTAGCTGTTCGTATTCTAACGGACGTTTTCTGTTGGTGCAATGGAAAATTAGTGTGCAGAACAGCACAATTGGTTTACGAGGTAAAGAAAACTTATTGGGCTAAATGTTTCCTAGGTATAAACTACTATTGGGCGGAGATTTTACTTTTAGTTTTGCATTTAGAATATTTCTATAACTTTAAAATACTATTAGGCGTTTACTACAACCAAAAAAATGTCAAATTTTATGTTTCACGTTATTTTATTAATCTCAAAACTGACACAAAATGTGACCATGAATTGGCTTAACCCAAGAATAGTTACTGTTACTGGTGGAACTGTCTGTCAGCGTATGTAAAGTGGGTCAAGTGGGTGGGCGAGAATTGTAGGTAATAGTGGTCTGCCAGGAGTGATATTTTAGCGGATTTGCACCGTAGATCATTACTTTTTAAAGTTTCATCTAAACGTATTTCTGCAAAGTAACGTCTGACTCCATCAATGTTATCTTACCCTATAGCTTGTAAGAAGCAGATCTTGATCCAGTGTAGGAAGCGAAACTCGGCAGCCCTCCCCGGCTTGACGGCGGGATTCGCCGCGCCGATGTACAACCACAACAACCACAGGATTGACAGACAGCCGATAGCGTACACCCAGTTTACTAAGAACATCAGCAGGATTTTCACACCTACCTAGTAGGAAAAAGAGATTTTTAAATATGGCATGCTTTGAATCTAACTATTGAAACTAAAGTCTTTGTAATACAAAGTTTGTATGTCAGGGTTTACATTGTAAATAATTAAACATGTTGGATATATTTGCGTTCCAACTTAAATTTAGGAGTCCAAAAATAAGGCTTGTTCAAGAATTAATTACGAAAATTTATTCGAACGCCACTCTTTACTAGTAATTCTTTTATGATATCGATTCGAATAACTTATACCTACAACATTGTTCGTGATTGTGCGGGTTCAATTCAAATCTAAAACGTCATCTATGATTCGGCTGGTACCATCTTCTTTTTTATTATTTCTTACAATTAATAGTTAATTAGGAACATTTGAAAAGCAGGCAGACAGAGTAACTTGCATCACGACCTAACATTAAAAGTCTTCAGAGTCAACAAATATTATGCATTGCTGAAGAAGTCAATGACCGTTGATTGCCTCTTTAAACTGGCCCTTTTTTTTGTTCCTGACTTGTTACATAAAATGTGTCGGTATTGGAAAAATTGAAAAATAATAAAGTTGTTTGGTTCTTAGGAGGGTAAGGCTTAAAGCTATGTTTTTAAAGAAGCTAAGTTAAAAGACTTGCAGTGTAGTTACAATACAAAATCTTACCCCCATAGATTTAAATCGTTAGATAGGCCCCGACACCAAAAACTGTGGCATTGTTTTTTTGCAATCTATACACAACAAGTGTACTGAGAAAATAGTGTCATCTCTTTTTCTCCTACATTAGTTGCAAACACTACTTTCTCTTTCGTGCACTCCCAGGTTAGTGAGCTCACTCACTTCGACTGTGCGACAACACGGCGCGGTCTCACTGCGGTAAAGGCCTATCTAACGATTTAAATCTATGCTTACCCCAGCAAGTGACAGCCATCGGTTGCAGAGATGCGAGTACCAGTTGGCGTGTTTGGAGTGAACGCTGACGCTGGGGCGGCGGTCCGCGGCCGAGCGCCCCGACATGATCGCCGGCTCCGTGGGCGACGGGGAGAAATCCTGCAGCACACGGGAACATATTGTTTAAAACTTACGTAAGACAGTAATAAAGAGTAAAGACGTATTAAGAGTCAGTCCATATGGTATATGGAGATTTCTGGTGATGGCTTGGGAAACGACAACCTAAAAAAATAAAAATAGTTAACCGATTTCTTTCATTGTGGTTACATTAGGCAATGTGTATTTCAAAACGTAATCTCTTGCTGTAGGTATTGCAGAATTTAAAAATTATATTAAAATTCGTCCTTTAAAAATAGGTTTCATTGAATTGGCTATCATTCAAACTTATAATGGCTAACAGGTAGTAATATTTCTTACCCCAACAGTTTTATGTCTAATTCTCTCAGGGAACAACATGTCTAAATCGCTTCCTGTGGCGCCATACACATGGTTATCACGTTGTGACGTACCTTGGAATCTGCAAAAAAACTCCGTTAATTATGTGTATAAGTGCTAAGTAAGCCTCTGTTAATAAGTAATGATAATAAAAAAATGGGTGAAGAAAAAAAAAGAAAAACTCTTTGAAAATGTAAAGCAAATAAATAAAAGCACAATACATATAAAAGTAAATAAAAAAACATACCTCATTTCACGTCTATGTTGCAAATCAAACGTCTGAGCCAGTGCAAAGTAAGAATAGTCAATACTAGCATATGTGATGAGGAAGGGCATGGTGACTATTGGTGCTAATTTATTGATGTCACCAATTATAATGAATGTGACTGTCACTATAGCTACTACCACCATGGAGTAAATTGGTACCTTGTTAGGTCCTCGCTGTGAAATTAAATAAAAAAAAATAAACAAAAATGTTACATAAATGAACAAACTTAAAATCAAATGTTTTTTTAACATACCCCATGTCCTAAAATGTCAAGACCAGGAATAACTTTTTCATTAGCAATACTTTGCAAAACTCTTGGTGTGCCATACATAGCACCTAAACATGAACTCATGGAGCTTACATATAATCCAGCAAGCAGTAACACAGTTACGGCAGATATGTCCGCTGTGATTGAGAAGTTTTTAAGCAAAGCCTCCCTTGTGACTGTTGCTGCTAATGTTATTATGAACA
Organism: Emmelina monodactyla; assembly: GCA_916618145.1. Lineage (NCBI taxonomy): Eukaryota > Metazoa > Arthropoda > Insecta > Lepidoptera > Pterophoridae > Emmelina > Emmelina monodactyla. The sequence continues at coordinate 7,070,258 of OU745303.1, forward strand.
TAAGATAGAGTAAGGTCCTGAAAATCAACATTTAAACATAAATTGCAAATATCATTACACCATTTAAATTATTTAAGTATTATTATTTTCACTCTTATGTATGTATTGTATTGAATGCAATGTTTAGACAACTGGTTTAAAAATACTTTTATAAAATACAGATGTAGCATAGGTAAAATAATCTTACCCTGTACCAATAGCAGCTAGTGAACCATTAGGGATGTTTGCTGAAGGGTTTTTAAGGTCTCCACTCATGTTAATCCCTGCTAATATACCGGTGATAGTTGGGAAAAAAACTCCAAAACATTTGAACCATGTATAGTCATCTTGATAGTTTGACCAAGTGTTATTTGACATACTGCCACCTAGCCACCCCTTGAACTCAACATCTGCAATTAGAAAGCAAGTGTTTTCATTGATAGTTTAGTTTTAGTAATACAAAACTAAAACATAAAAAACACTCACTAGGCACACTTGTGAATGATCCAACAAAAAAGTCAAGGGCAGCTAGTAAAATAACAACTAACAACATAAACTGCAGTTTTATGACCCATTTTACACCCGCTATATTGATAGTCCCGAGTAATAAAACAGCAGCTACAGCGAAGCCTCTTGCTGCCCAGGTGTTATCAGTTCCTACAAGGTCGGCCATGGACTCTCCAAATCCGAATACATTTAAGGCACATCCAACAGCCTGCAAAAGATAAACAGTAATACAGGTTTTGTCATGTTGCTCTGAAACTCACTAGTTTTATGTTTTTAATGTGGTTGGCAAATATGAGACTTAGTCCACCATCATCATAAATAGTAAATTCTTTATTTAAGGGATTGATTGCGCCTACTATTTTTGTGAATAAAAAAATGCAAGAAAGTTCCTTTCAATATTGATAAATAGAACAATACCTTTACTATACTTTTCTATAGTAAAGGTACTCTACTTAACATTTAAAGTAAGGCAAGCTATCATAGCACACATAAAAGAGTTTTAATATTCAAAGCAACCAACCTGACCAAAACAGTAAACCATTCCCAAGGCTCCACCCATTCTTGAGCCAAGAGTATGGGCTAGTAAAAAATAGACTCCACCACTTTCTATTCTACATCTCTCGCAAATACCCACTGCTGAGAGTACTGAGATCAGTGCTACAAATACTGAAAGCATACATTATTAAACTAGGATACCAAAATTAATTTAAATTAATCAGAAGATTAAACCTACCAGTAAAAATTACTATAAAGACTGCATTTACCAACCCGGCCTGACCCACCATCCAGCCAGATCTTAAAAATACAATTACTCCAAAAATATTTATAAGGCATGATGTGAATACTCCATCCCATGTGCCAAATAACACCGGTTGTGATATAAAAAAGTTCGACTTCCACCATGGTACGTCACCCTGAAATAAATTATATTTTTTACTCATTAGAAATATTATTTACACTAGTGCTTATGTTCAAACTTGAACATTCATTTCCAAAATAAGACGTCAATAATTTATAGAAACCTGAATATCAGCAAAGATTTCATTTGCTCCAGATGCTTGGTGTCCGCCAGCACCGTATTCTGACTCATTACCCAAGTCAACGAAGCCACCTGATTGCCTTCGCATTCTAGCCCTGTCATAATTAGGCTCGTCATGACGAAAGCTATCTATATCTAAATCGCTTCTCCTGGAGCGACTGTGTTGGTCCATAGTTACAGGTTTTCATAGAATAAATGCAAAAATAAAATTCTCACGATTTCTCACTCCATTTGTTTTCTATCGGCCGTCCGTAGCCTTTTTTGACAATTTGTCATATGTCAGACAAATTCACAACAACGTCAGTTGTCATTTTGACAGTGAAAGCAAAGGGTTAATTTTATTTTAGTGGCAATTGCGGTCAGACGGATTACGTTATTATTTGTCTAGTTTGATAACCGCACAGGATAAACGTTGACGAAGATGATAACGACTGGTTACACCCTGAGCCGAAACAGTGGCTTAGTTATCTAATATTTTTTATCGCGTAATAAACGCTCTTTTTTTATACAATATAAGTAGGTAATACCTACATCCATATATAGGCATATAAAAACTTGTAAGTATCCATTTAGATATTTTTACTACTTAAGACATCCTTCATCAGTACTGTCATATTACTTCGACCGAAATTTACTTCGTTTCTTACAAGCTCTCAAGTACTTCAGTAATTTTCTTAAGGAAATTACGCGAAAACTCATTAATGTAGGTACTTATGCTAAATTATAAAGTTAGGTACAGCGATATACAGCGAAGTGCTAAGGAATAAATAACATTCTATCGATTAGTAAGTAGTAGGTATTTATTGCCTTATTTTAAAACTTTATTTGACCGTATTTTAATTAGTTCATTATTTGGGACCACCTATACTTTAGCCTGAAAATAGTATTAGTTACCTAAGTAGTTTTTTTACAATCAAAACAAAGTAAAATCAAGTACCTAAGCATACTTATATGCTGTCATCACATTCAATGAGGCGATATTCGACTTAACCAAAAGTCTTATACACAGGGTGTTTGGTGGGTAAGTAGCCAAATGAAAACGGTGGATTGGTGAGGCTATTAGCTATTTACTTCCACTTATTAAATTGCATTTTGGTTCAAGTTTTAGCAGCGGCGGCCTTAACTATTGCGAGGCTCCGGGCGGCAGGTCTTTGCGAGGCCCCATGCTATGAAAAGTATGGGATGCGAAAAGGAGACCAATCAGTTTGGGCCCAAATTCAAAAGTGCCGGCCAACGATTCTTTTTTTCTCTTAACTATTTGAAATTTTGCCCTTATCATTTATTACTATGGCACCAAAACTGTGGAACCGAAACTTTTGCTGTTATAAGACCTTGAAGTTCTGATATTGCCATACATTTTACCAGCAATAATATTTAGTATATATTAAAAAAAAAAGGATTCAGGCGTAGTTAGTGACCAAGCTCTGGAGAAAGCTAAGTTCTGGCTCTTCTTAAACCAGAGAAATGTTCCATTGACCCATTTCCCTACTTTGCTATACTATAAACTTTTCTAGCGTCTTCTTGAAAGTCACCTGACACAGATGATTAAACCAACACTTATATCAGCGCTGGCTGGCTTCAGACTTTCTTCTTCGTCTTTTTTTCTTTTATTTTTGACCAGTGGCCGCCCGCGACTCCGTTCGCGTGGAAGTCGGTTTCCCGTGAGAATGAGAGGTTTTCCCGCGGTAAAAAGTACTCTATGTCCTTTCCTAAGTTCAGTTCTTTCTTCATACCAAATTTCATCAAAATCGGTTCAGTGGTTTAGGCGTGAAAGCGTGACAGACAGACAGACAGACAGACTGACAGACAGACAGAGTTACTTTTGCATTTATAATATTAGTAGGGATATCCCAGGAAAATGCCTCACGAATACCTACCATCCAGGGAAAGGAGACAGGTTATAACGAGGTTGCACTCACTAAAAAACTGACCTAGCCCTATGTCGGCTACCTGGAGACCATCAAAACTTCCAGCCTCTCCGCCAACGACCCAGAACCTTCCCGGCAAGAGTCGCCGAGACGCGCCACTGTGGGGTCAATGGCGCGCCGTCGCGACACCCTGGACCGAAGAAGAGGACGGCTCTGCCTGGGGGATTTCGCTATCCCGCAACAATGATCCAGCCTGGGACCGAAACACTAATTCAGGATGCCCAGAGTGCACCGGAACGAACACCTTTCCTGATTTGCGAAACACAAGTATCCCACAACTATTCCATCAACTAACTTACAGTTTCATAAGAACTTTACGCACGAACTTGATCTTTCGCCACAAGGCACCCATGTACAGCTGCTTAGATCACTGTCATCTTTACACATTATCTTGGTGCAACATTGTATAAATAGCTTACATTTAAAAACCACTGTCAAAGTGTCAAAATCAAAGTGGGTACTTGAAACAACCTGCTCCGACGGCTCGGTAATACGACATAGGATGCTGCCGTAGATGTTTTAAGAACCACGAGTGCTCTGTCCATCTCAGCCACCGAATATGCCTGCCGAGTTTGGCACCGAATGTCTCACGCGAAAGAAGTATAACGTAGTATATCACGCTTTGTTGCCTTAAATCAACACCATAAAACAAGAATATCCTTAATAGGTATAGCTCCGATGACACCTCTAGCACCACCAAATGTTCAGCGAGATGATCACTGTGCGATTGAAAAAAAGAACAGGAAAACGACCAGCAGCCGGCCAACGATCCTTACTCAGAAGCCGATAAAGTTTTTTTTAATCAAACCTAAGCCACCAATACATCGCCCTCAGAACTGGGTAAGGTTCTGGATACAAAAACTTCCCTCTGGCCGCGATCAGTAGTGGTCAACATGAATATCTCTATTTATTTGCATGATCACGATGAGTGCTGCTGTAAAAATATTGTTAGGTGGGGTTTCAACAACATCAGATAGTGAGACTGTGGTGCACCATCCCAGTCTCTGCCAAACTTGCTCATTTGTCCAATGATCCCCTCGCACTGTATAATAAAAGATCTCATACTGGGCACCGACAATGTGCTAAAGCGCTAGGCCTGAAAAATATGACCATCTTAAAACATCCAGGACTACTTGACACGATAGAAGAAAAAAAAGGGGATTACTTACAAGAGTTCTGCTCTCATGTGATGGTCTTTATCCGCTTACCTACCTACCTACGCAAGATATGAAACTGTTGCAAGACGAACTCCAGCCGTACAAAACGCGTTTAAAGTAGGAAAATATGTTGTTTATGATCCCTGAAAAAGATGACAAAAGATTTTTTACAAATGTATGAAAAAAAGACGTGTGGCACTCGGAGACTGCCGCGGTAAAGCTATTGCAAGCATTTTTTAACAACTTATGTAATTATTTATTTATAAATAAACTGCAGTATTTTTTTCGTTTGTTTTTTTTCTTTGATATTAATTCAACTTTTTGTGCGTGGTGACCGATAAGAAAACATTTTTTTTATTAAATAAATGAGAAGTTGATATTGTTCAAAATATTTTTATAAGTCATCAGAAGTTCTGCTATTCATCGATAGATGGCAAAACAAAAAAGTATCACCGCTGTGCCGGTCGGAGTGGGGTTGTTAGGTTATTTTCGTTACGGAATTTCTGGATTCGGTCTCCACGCTCAAGGCCCGCGATAGGAGCTATGCAATAGCTTAAAAAGTCAAAAAAAATCGATCACTTCACTTGGGGAAAGGCGTAGTAGGTGGGTTGTGTCCAGAGAAAGGCACTTAATCCTTTCCCGCAATCTGCGTGTCTATATCTCTCCGTCGAGGAGTTATCCCATGCGGAGCGAACCGGGGTGATCTGGTGGAAACTGGGTCCCCGAGGTGGAAGGGGACCTCCAAGGAGCTACCGGAACCGAAGTCAGATCTGGTCTCCAACTCACCGTTTTGGAGATATGAGGGGTTCTTTATCGAAGAGTTGTCCCTGGTCTTGGTCCTGGGTTGGTGCGGGATATCTTAGAGGGGGTCAAAAATGGTGTCAGAATTGACCTCCGATGCTCCGTTTAGGAGTTATCCCCTGAGAAGCCAGGAGGGGTGCTCTGGTGGTAGCTGAATCCCGAGGTGGAAGGGGAGTGGTGAGGAGTTGCCAGAACCGAAGACGAAGCTGGTCTCCGACACACCGGTCCGAAGATATCGCAGGATCTTTGGCGAGGAGTTGTCCCTGCTCGAGATGGTATATGGTGAACCCAAACACCGTGCCGAAGTCTGCCGAACTGAACCGACGATACACAACTTTGCTGCACCGCTGTGCCGGTTGGAGTGCGGGGTGTTAGGGTGTTTTCGTTACGGAATTTTTACATTCGGTCCCCGCGCTCAGAGCTAGCGATAGAAGCTATGCAATAGCTTAAAAATCAACTTTTTGAATGAAAAATTTTTCTTTACCCATTAACACGTAAGATGTTGACTTTAGGATGTTAGTATCATACAATGAAATTATCAGATTGATGTTGTCAATCATTTGAAACCATTTTTTTGCTGGCCGGCACTTTTAGTTTTGGGCCCAAGTTTATATGGAGCCTGAATGGTCTCCTTTGCTTGGTTTGTTGCGCGAGGCCCCTGCAAGAGCGAGGCCCCGGGCGATTGCCCCGTTCGCCACCCCCTAAGGCCGCCGCTGAGTTTTAGAATGTATTCGACTTTTAAGATTTTCTCAGAAAATCCCCGATTTTGTCATTAAAAGTCGAATATTTTTTTCATTTACTAACCGGAACCAAGCGAAAATAATTTTAATTTAAAGCCTAATACTGTTTTATTCAGATTCAATCATAAATTTATACAAATCATCCCATAAAAAGTTACAATGGGTTCATAAACTTCATGGAACCATTGAAAAGAAAATGTTAAGTCAATTTGCTATGAAAAAAATAAAAAAATTAAGAGTTGGAAAATTTCATTTACTTTTAAAACTTCTTCACTTATAACTATATGCTACATGTAACATAAATATTTAGAAATCTCAATAAAAATAGTAAGTTAGTCCTCAAAGACGCCTGGTAAGGAAGGTACGAACCCGTTCAACTACCTATGTAGTCAAAACTTCTGTCTCATTCTAACAAAGCTATGCCTATTGTGTTATCTATTTCTTGTTTGCTATTCTCATATATAAAGAAATGATTTTATTTTCAGACTGAAGATTGTTGTTGGCCCATATGAAAACTTTATAGCTTCACCGAACTATGGGACTACTAAGGTCACTTAGTTGGAGTGACTAAATTTGGAACTCTTAAGTTTTTCCTAATCTACTGGTTCAAATCGAATTAGATTGTAAATATACCGTGTTTAAACCTCAACAGGGATCGAAAAAAATGGCCTGAAGAGGATGGTACGGCCGTGTTACTTTATGCTCTACATGGTGCCAGGTAGTTTTGCATTATCTTGGAATTGTCATCTTGTTTAAAATAATAGGTAAGCAAGACTTTAAAACCACACCTGAGCCATAGCGCTCCGTGTTTTTACATATTATACATTTTAACCTAAGCCACACGTACGTTAAAACAGCGCGCGGCAACTGAACGCACGTGATGCGGACGAAGACACGGAGCGACAACGCACCGGCAACGTCCATGTGGCACTTCTCTAAGCCTACACATATTTCGCCAACTTGTAGGTATATTGGCTTGATATTATCTGGGTACTTATGTCCTTACCTAATATTATAAATAGAAAATGAGTATTTCTGTATATCTGTCTGTCTGTATGTTCCGATTTGGATTCATTTTAGAATAGAGGTAGTTCGATATCTTAGGAAGAAAATAGGATACTTTTTACCGTGGGAATTAGCCTCATTCCACGGAATAATCCGTAAAACTGCGGGTTAAACCGTAGGGCGGTAAGCTAAAAAATGGAAAGAAAAACCAATTTTAACTAAGTAACTGAACTACATAGTCCAGCGAAGTAGCAGGCCGAATTGGATTGGTAGTGGGCAGGGCGCAAGAACTGGGCCAATGGGACAGGACGGCCGCAGGAAAGTGTTGTAATCTATTATGAGCGTATTTAATTAACTCCAATTTGGTTTATCAGATTTTACCTATCTATTTATATTTTGTAAGTGCTTAGATATCTTTGTACTTATCAACTTTTTATAAAAACAGTTGCAAAAATTGCAGCATTTGTACGTCAAAACTCTGGTTTGGCGTCTTTTTTACTACAATCAAAAAATTACAAAACCAACTCGTTTTTGACGCTTTTCGATAGTAGTTTCTGTAACTCGACAGTTACAGAATACGGTAGACAATAATACAAAGACTACACTACTTCTTTTACATCGCACGTAGAGCTAAGATCTTAACTCTACACGCCGTAACTCTACAAGCCCTAACTAAAAAACATTAAAACTTAGTCAAATTAACCGGCCCATTTAATCGTTTCAACACAAAGATGTTTTGCTTGGAATGTCCCGTTTCGCAAGTGTGATGAATATTAATTGGATGCAAAATAAAATATGTTATGTATTTGAAAATAGTTTTATGTTTTCGAGCAGAGCCTTAGATATGAGCCAGAATCATTCCGAATCAGCTAACATTCGTTTTATACTATCTCGGATATATTGTATGAATACAAACCCCGAGTTACAAAATATACTAAACAAGTATAAATATTTGTTACATATTATTTGTAATATTAATATAACGATAATGAAAATATTATTTTATGGGTTAGTCATCAACAATTTAATAATTTTAATTAGAATAAATTTATAAAAATATATGTAGGAAAAACATTATCAAAATAATAAATGAATATTTAATGAGAGATATAATCAAAATATTGAGCTTTATTGGTTGTAAGTAGGTATATGTAGGTAATATTAGATACGTAAGTTTAGATGTTTTGTGAATGCACTTGCTTTCAGTCCTTCGGTTCCACCCGCAGCTAAATAGCTTTTTCCGTTGGGATTTGTTAAAAATATTTTGTTCGTGCTCACTTACTTACATCTTAAAAGGAATGTCTGTATCAAGTTTCATGGTCCTAACTTTAATAGTTTAAGCTCGGTGACGATGAATCAGTCAGTCAGTCAGTCAGAACTCGTTATTTTATAAGTATAGCTTGATTAATTCAGGTTACAAAATGTTCGATTCAGAAAGGTTTTATTTAGCCAACAGCGAAAGTTACTTACTTAGGAACGCTTATTATATTGTTGAAAGAGTTAAGTTAGAGTAAAGTTAAAGTTAAGTTAAAGTTAAGTTAAAGTTAAGTTGAAGTTAAGTTGAAGTTAAGTTAAAGTTAAGTTAAAGTTAAGTTAAAGTTAAGTTAAAGTTAAGTTAAAGTTAAGTTAAAGTTAAGTTAAAGTTAAGTTAAAGTTAAGTTAAAGTTAAGTTAAAGTTAAGTTAAAGTTAAGTTAAAGTTAAGTTAAAGTTAAGTTAAAGTTAAGTTAAAGTTAAGTTAAAGTTAAGTTAAAGTTAAGTTAAAGTTAAGTTAAGTTAAAGTTAAGTTAAAGTTAAGTTAAAGTTAAGTTAAAGTTAAGTTAAGGTTAAGTTAAAGTTAAGTTAAAGTTAAGTTAAAGTTAAGTTAAAGTTAAGTTAAAGTTAACTTAATTTTAAGTTAAAGTTAGGTTTAGGTTAGGTTTAAGTTAGGTTAAAGTTAGGTTAAAGTTAGGTTAAAGTTAGGTTAAAGTTAGGTTAAAGTTAGGTTAAAGTTAGGTTAAAGTTAGGTTAAAGTTAGGTTAAAGTTAGGTTAAAGTTAGGTTAAAGTTAGGTTAAAGTTAGGTTAAAGTTAAGTTAGAGTTAAGTTAGAGTTAAGTTAGAGTTAAGTTAGAGTTAAGTTAAAGTTAAGTTAAAGTTAAGTTAAAGTTAAGTTAAAGTTAAGTTAAAGTTAAGTTAAAGTTAAGTTAAAGTTAAGTTAAAGTTAAGTTAAAGTTAAGTTAAAGTTAAGTTAAAGTTAAGTTAAAGTTAAGTTAAAGTTAAGTTAAAGTTAGGTTAAAGTTACGTTAAAAAGGGTTCGATCCCCAATAATATCTTTTTTAAATTATTTACATGTTTATCACGCACTAACGGTGAGGGAAAAACATCGTGAAACCCCTAAGATAATCCATCATGTGATCCACCAATCCGCACCGAGCCAGCGTGGTAGATTACGGCTCAAACCCTCTCGCTATCCGAGAAGGAGGCCTGTGCTCAACTATGGGACATATATAGGCTATTTATTTTACTTTATTTTATTATATTACGTTTAAAAAATTAAGAAAAAAATTAAGTTGGGGGTTCAGTTGAATTTAAAGTTAAGTACCTAAATTAGTATTTACACATAAAGTTGCCTATAGTCACCCAGGTGATCATTTCGGTAGGTGTTCAAAGGAAACAAAAATTGACATTTGAAATGAAGTCGCCTTTGATCACCCAGGAAAAGAAATTAAATTAAATTACTTTATTGTATGTAGGATTAAATCTTACACATTGTCAAAAGAATAAAAAAAAAAACCGGCCAAGTGCGAGTCGGACTCGCGCACCGAGGGTTCCGTACAAACCTGCAAAAACTACTTAAAATTTTAAGCTTTTCGGAATTTTTCTGTTACCTGTGCTGTAAGCTATTGCTTCTTACCAAATTTCGAGATTCTATGTCAACGGGAAGTGGTCTTTAGGTTTTAATTCCCGTGCGTGTAGTTGCGAGTTTCAAAATATGCGGTATCAATGGTTGTACTTTTGCGTTTTGCGTTGACTTAGTTTTTTTTTTTTCACGGGTTAAAGGCAATTAGATCTAAGTATTTGATATGAATTTCAACTTGATAGCTCTACACGTTCATGAGGAAAAAAGTAATAAGTTTATATTTATTAAAAAATATATATTTTGTAATGTAACAAAAAATTTTAGGTTTTCGGAATTTTTCCTTTATGTGTGCTATAAAACGTTGCTTCATGCCAAATTTCAAGATTCTAGGTCGACTGGAAGTACCCTTTAGGTTTTGATTCCCTTGCGAGTACTTGCGAGTTTCAAAATATGCAGCTTAAATTGCTGTTTCTTTTGATTGCGTTGACATAGAAGTTTGATTTTGTTACAGCTTAAAGGTATTATAGTCCTGAGTATTTGGTATGAATTTCAATTTAATACCTCTACGCGTTTATGAGGAAATGGGTAGTAAGGTTAAAATTATTAAAAAAAATATATTATGTGATATAACTAAAAATTTATGGTTTTCGTAATTTTTCCCTTATCTATGCTATAAGACGTTGCTTCGTACCAAATTTCAAGATTCTGAGTTCACGGGAAGCACCCTGTAGGTTTTGATTCCCTTGCAAGTGTCGAAAATTTGCGGCATAAACGGCTGTATCTTTTGATTGTGTTGGCTTAGAAGTTTGATTTTTTCACAGCTTCAAGGGACAGTAGACCTGAGTAATTGATATAAATTTCAGCTTCATACCTCCACGCGTTCCTGAGAAAAAGGGTCTTGACAGACGGACGGACGGACAACAAAGTGATCCTATAAGGGTTCCGTTTTTTTTCCTTTTGAGGTACGGAACCCTAAAAAGAAACCCCTACATACATCAGCAATGGCCGTAGTAGACCGAGAGAAAAAGCTGTCGGAAAAAACTCTCGGCACTCGACACAGGTCTACTATACTCTCAGGTTGGATATCAATCGGTTTCAAAGGATGACCCAGGTGATATATGACCTGACAATCATTGTCGAATAGATCATTCAAGGAGCGAGACAGGCAAAAATACCATCGTGTAGAAATTTAAGGAACTGTTCGATACAGTGGTATTTAAAATACTTTTTGCTTGTGTAAGTATAAAACAAAATAAGGGTAATAGCAACTACACGGTGCACTGTATACTTTCCAAACTTGATAACAGAACTTTTTTATCCCTTTCCCTCAATTAGGTTGTTTTTTTTAGTCATGTTTTTTGTTTCATTACTAATATTTTTTTGCTTATTTACCCGCCGAGGATATTTTTTCTATTATATTTAACTTCTAACCAGTGCAAACAATTCGCTTACGGTGCACAGTGTCGGGTTCCTTTGCGGAATAAAACTATAAATGTATAAAACCCAAAATTATCACTAATTTCAAACGCTTTATATCCTATTAGGGAAGACACTCTTTTTCTCTGAGTTTGTTGTTGGATTGTCTTATATGTGAATATTTAAATATAAAAGTTATTGGTACTTCTCTTAAGTTTGGTCAGTGTGCAGATGTTAAGTTTTGCAATAAAATAAAATAAAAATTAAATACCGCTTGTTCTGAGGCTTGCTGCTCATTTTGTTGGATACTAATTACTTATAATTTTTTTATTTATTAAAATGATTTGTAAGTATATGTGCGAAACGAGACTAATGAGCCTTTGGTTAATTATTATATTCAATTTGTTGCATTCCTTATGGAGCCATGTTTTTTACAGTTTTTACGATGTGGTGAGGTATATTCTCATAGTTTAGTACGTTCAAATTATTTGCATGATAAGGAATTATCATAAAAATGTGTTAAAGTAAAAACGTACCTACTCCCTCTCTAGTTTGGGTGAGACCGGACGATTAACTTAAAGTTTGGTCGGTCACTACATAGATGAACTCCTTGCTGAAAATTCCTTTATTAATTTGCAAACAAAGAAAGTAGGTAATTCAAAATAAGGAACTCAAGATGAGATAACCTTGATTCGGTAATGCAAATTTGAGGTTAAGGTCAAGTACCTAAGCAAGTTGGCACCTTGTTTTAAATAAATATAAGTATTGTATTTTATTTAAGAGATGTTAAAGATATTATTTACAAAATTTTATAACAGTAAAGGCTTTTTAAGCTTACCTAATGTTGTCGTTAAGATGATCGTATACTATGTAGGCGATCCCCGCCCAAAACCGTTTCCTTTCCCAAATTGGATTGAAGAAACGCCGCCGCTTAATCGCAGCGGTTTTTAAGGAAATTTACGCGGTAATAAGTTATCAGGAGGCTAATTACGGTCGCGAAACCACCTGTCCGCTACAATCTGTACATAGGCCTTCGCATATACTTCCGTGCGTCTTACGCGCGGGCCCTCCCCCGGCGTGTGATTGGTCGGGGGACGGGGTGCGCGCGCAGCGGCCCTCCTCACGCGGCGAGCCATGCGGAGACTGCGAGGCGTCCGGCGGAGCGATGTGCCGCCACCAGTGCCGCGACCAGCGCCGCCGGGAGCACCACGCACCGCCGCCGCCCGCGCACCCACCCGCGCGATACCGAGCCGAACAAACCAAAACTATCAACTCCGCCAGTGTTTCGACACCGACAACACAAACAGACACGGAAGACCGTCAAAAAAGTTTTGACGCACTTTTCAAAACTTTTCGTAGTTTGAGTTTTAGTAAAGTAGTGGTAGATAAGCGTTTAGAACAGTGGGTGATGTGAGATGGGCCAGCACCGGCAGCTGGGTAGGAGCAGCGGAGTGAATGCGCGGGTAGCTGTGAGCTGCGCGTGGGCATGCGCGCTGGTGCTGGGGGCCGCCAGCGACCCGCGAGCCGATGTCGATACCTCTACCGGACTCGGTGATAATAGTCTCTCTAACACAGGTATTAAATAGACCTAATATCAACAAATATGACATAAACTCTGCTTAGTATCAAAGTACGTTAATAGCATCGATTCAAATGATTTTTTTACTTTTTGGTGCTATTGTATAAATAGAACAATAGGTGTACTGAAAGTCACAAACTTTTATTATAAACATTTAAGTGTGTTTGCTGGAAGCAATTTGATAGTTGCCGTCGCAACTTAAAAATTAGGTATCTGCTAAATTAAACATATATTATGTTTCATTCAAATACATTTAGTTATAAGTTCAAACCATCGGATATACGGTTGATACCTAGAAGAGGATGGTTGGTACAATTGGATTAAAATAGCGACATTCAGATTTTTTTAAGTTTCCTAAAACTCTCTGATATTTCTCAAAAATAAATGTCGGTTGGTTAACTGCATAGCAATCAAAACGCTCATAGTATATTTCTATGAATACAGACAACGATAGGTACTATTATATTTTATGATAAGTTCAACAACGTAATGAATCCATAATAAGTCAATAGATAACTATGGAATTTAATTAACTAGGTTGTGTTATCGATGTCAAAAGGTATACGTATTTGGTTTGCATTCCTAAAGAGAATACAATATTCAAGTGAGTAAATAAATAAGTACACTTTTAAATATGAATTTGCTTTTGTTGTGTAAACAAATTATAGATGTATCATAAATATATAACGCAGTAGCAGCAGCAGTAATAATGTATTAACGAAATAAATATTAATTTATTTTGATTTAAATATAAAATGTTGACTTCTACTACATCTGAAAAAAAATATAGTAAAACTTGGCAACCAATAGGTACTTACTATAATGCAATAATATGGTTCGTCTTTATCTACAACTCGAAATTAATGGTCAAAAATCTGTTGAGGAATTAGCAATTAAAATAAAAAAAAACATTAAATTATGAAATAACTTAGATATTACACTGATGTACCTCCCTAAAAATCTGAGTAGAGCAAGCAAAATGACAGGGTCAGAAACATAACTTATATATTTTGATTACGTCTACAACATTTAAAAGGCATAAATCACTACATAATATAAAACAAAGTCGCTTTCCCCCGTCTCTGTATGCTTAGATCTTTAAAATTACGCAACAGATTTTTTTTTTTCAATAGATAGAGTGATTAAAAAGATAGGTTTCATTACATTAAATAGTATAAATCCAAGTCGCTATTTGTGTCCGTTTGTATGTTTGGCCGCTAACTCCTCATAAACCACACAACGGATTTTAATGCGGTTTTCGCCATCTTTTAGGGAATTTATTCATTTAAATATAATAACATAGTATAGGGAAACGGGTTTCTTTCCGAATTTAACGCTTGCGAAGCCGCGGGCAAAAGCTTGTTAAGAATAAAAGAGCTACATAAAGATACTCTTATCAATTATATAGAACCTCAAGAAGGCTGCAATGCATATTAATTGCACGGAATGCGTTTTGCTGTAAAATTGATTTTCGTTCGCATCTTTTTCTTCTATCTTTCTATACTATCCTTAAACTGTATCTATTGATATTTGTCTTATTTATTTCCCTAAAAAAAGGAAGATGTAGGTTAAAGGCTCATTTTATTTTGTCGCTCCTTGTTTTATTTTGTTATATTTTCTTACTGTTCTGGGTCGCAGTCACACGTTAAGACGGTATCTTGCATGTATTAAGGATTTGATAAATACACTTCGACTGTTAGCATTAAGAAATATGTTTCTTAACATAAGTACTGCCGTTGTCACAATATAAGGTATAGTGTCAATTTGTAATATGTTTTTGATTCAGATATAGTTATTGCAATTACCTTTAAAACCTTTTGTTTCTATTACATTATAATCAGTTGTACATTTAGACATACTTGAATCATGAAACGCTAATATAAAAATTATAAAGAAAATGTGAATAAGTATTGAATTTGAAAGTCACAAGCTTTTTGTTCGCAGTTTCATATGTGTTTACTTTAGATTAAGTAGTTAGTATTTAAAAAATACGCCAAACAGTTTTCATCAATTTATTGCAACCCATTAAATTTTTTTTAGCGATAACAGGTAACTTATGTCCTTTACTAAGCTCTAGTCTCTATTGGCAATTATTAGGGTTAAAAAATGTTTAGTCTGTACTCTTGTCTGTTAAAATAACACATTTTCAAACATTGATTGTCAAAGCTTCCAACGAATATTAAAATTTACCACTTTAAGATAGAGACTCAGAGTACATTTTAGAACATCATGTAAAAGTCCCTCCACTATATTTTGTACAGTCGGAAAAAAGAACCAAATGAATTGGTATAAGAAATTTTTAATATTTTAATTCATATTACTTTTTTTACAACCTTAGTCAAACGCTTATCATATTTAAAAAAAGAAAATGTGGCGCGTCTGATGATGATAACCAATTCTACAAAGTTACATTTAAGTTATAAACCTATATAAGTATATTCTTTTCGGTGTTATTTTAAGCTTAGCTGAATTCGGCGCTGAGTTTGAGTGCCTTTACCTTAACTCATTTTCTAAGTATTTTTTAAACACGTTAAATCCGTTTGTTTAAAAAATAGTTACCTAGTTAATAATGTAGACCAAAAATGAAAAAAGGCATAACAATGAAAGTCATGCATATGCCTATTATTTAAGAATATTTTAAATTAATTACTTAAGTCTTATTTCCAATACCTACAGTAAAAAAGTGTAGTGTAAAGTATTAAAAAAATCTGTTCTGCGCTTTGTTCTGATCCTAAAAGTCATATCATTATAATTATATGTACCCAAATTAGGTGTTGATTTTAGCGTTAGATTTTTTTAAAATCCAAAACGGAAAATTTGTATCCAAATTTGTCCAGCTTTTTTTGTGGGACTGAAAAGTATTTACTTAATTATTGAAATATCTACATAGTTCTACGAACCACAACATCATCTTCTTATCGTGTATTGGAGGTGACTTTGCAATACGTTTGTCGGTTATGATAACGTATTAGGTCATTTTGTAGTAGGTATGTACCTAATTGTATATTTGATAAATTGCTATTATTAAAATTTTATACTCGGAAGTCTTGAAGTTTGTCATTATTTTGAAAAGGTTTGTACTTGGTATATTCAAATTCAAAAGTTGTTTCAGTAAAATATATTACCCGTTCAAAGCCCGACCTGGCAGCTTGTGAAAACCATAAACACATACACATTGTAAACGCTTATACATATTATAGACACAAAATATATGCTAAATTCTGCTTTAAGTTATCACATTACGTAATTATCGTATTACAGTTCGAGTAATAAAATTTACAATTCCCCTTATTTCAATCACAGACAAATTGAATTATCCCTCAGCCTCGCTCGTTGCTGTCAACACGCGCATTTATCTGCGCCGGCGCCGCTCGCGGGGTTATTTTTGCATAATGTATCGAATTTATCAGTTATGCGGAAACGCATTGTTGTAAGGCTTTTATCTGATAGCACGCGCAGCATCAGCCAGTAATTTGGCTAGTCATAAATTACACGTTTAACTGAATTACGCAAAGCGAAAGCATTCCAGCAGCGAATGCAAACCATTTTCATTCCAGTGCTGCGCCGTGTACATAGCGGGCGCCACGCACTCGCCAAATGAGCTTTGAATCAATGAAATTTAATTAATCGGAGCCCAGTCGACGTATCTAATCTTCACTCGGACTTGAGATTTTTTTGAGAATAAAGATGTAAATGAAATGAATGTCGGGAGAAAAATAATGGCAAAAAATTAAATTAATCATCTTGATTTTAATTAGGTATCTAAGTATCTATTATGAAAGTTACTTTTGTTAGGTAGAGAAATCTCCACATAAATAATAGATAGATTACTTTATTAAATGTTAATTGATAATAACTACTTGGGTAAACATACAAACAAATATCTCATTTAATGTCACTTGACCATTAACTCTCCAGCTAGGTAATATAAATGAAAAATGGCTAACAAATCTCACCACTGACAATGCATTTGAAACTACGCCAATGCAATTAATTTAAAGTTAGGAATTGTCCTTTCACCAAGTTCGCAACTGCCGATAACTGAGCATTGTAACGAATTAATCAAGACTTCACCTTCGGGGCTGGAGCATGACTCGCGGTAACAAGAAGAACGTGGCAGCCCGGGCTAACAATAGACCAGCGACTAATCGAACTCGGATCGCAACGTAGCTCCTTTGTTATCAAACTGGATAATGAAACCGTCGGTTGATAATAATTCACCAAGTGCAGAAGTGTTGATGTTTAATGGTGGGGATGGCACGGAGCGGGGCATTCCGTGGAGCGTCGAGATCGGCGAATGGGCGAATGGCGACCGGGCGAGTGACGGCCGGGCGACGCCAACTAAAATAATTATCATCATTGTCCCCACTGGCGGCGTTTAATTGTTCATTTACATTTGCAACGATGATACCAGTTCCGAACTATTCGGGCCGGCGCGGCGTTTATTTTATTCTCGCCCGTTCCGTTGCCAGTTATTATCCGGGGTTAATGGTCTGAAAAATAGAAATGAATTGCAATTTGTATGAGTGTTGTGTTGGAGAGATACGTTGGTAAGGGAATAAATCTTTTTTACTAAGGTCAAGGTTGACTCAAATCAATTTGAAAAAATGGTACAGGTACTTAATTTCGAACAACAATATTTTATTTTTGCTTATTTATATTTTCAAAGAAGATGCAACATTAACACGTTGCTAGAAAATAAAACTGGTAGCTTTTATTATCTAACAAATTAGCTGGAACACAAAATTTCTATTGAAACGTGCTCTATCCGTACGTGTTGCCGCAACAAAACAAAACTATAGAGGATTCTGCAGGTTTTCACGTATCGCCGTTTTCATTCGCTCGTTCTCTAGTAGTGGTGTAGCGAAATGAAATTACACGAGACGCCCCGAGTCTCCCGCGTGACGTTAATTTGTATCAAGAATTTGTAGAGATTTAGCTTGAGCCCGCGCGCCGCAGCCGGCAGCTTCAACACTTATTAAGGGGGTGCATCCCTACGACAGATGTAGGGGAGGTCCCGCCATTTGCGTAATGTTAGGAATGGTTACACTCGATTTAATAAAACTCCGACAACATTTCATTCTGAAGAATTTAAGAGTCAATTCGTTTTAAACGGCACACCAGCAGAAGAAAAAACCGTGAGCTGGAACGTGCTTAGAATACATTGAGAAGGCTTGGATTTCTTATCGTCGGCAATTGAGATGAGTACTTATGGCTTTTCGAGTGGCTCGGCTTCGTTTAATTTGTTGTTTCAGCTTGGAATTTTTATTAACGTCTCCCCTTATTTCGTAGGCGAGCAGTCGTTATTGGCAACTGAGGTGAAGAGAAAGTTCAAATCAACTTTAGCTTCAGTTTTCTTTAAAAAAAACTACTTTTTACGTTCACATTTCCAAACACACTTTTTATATAGGCGCCTGTCTATCTTATGTTTATGTCAGCATAAAGTCTATGTATTTTTTTATATAAGGTATTAAGTAGGTGCATATTATGTTTACATAATCAATTAACAACTTATTGTAAAAAAGATTAACTAAAATGTTCTATTAGTTATTGATTAATCCGTATCACTTGAAAATCACCATTGCTTGAAATTCAGATGTGACTCGCTCTATGCAGATTCTGTAAGATGATCGATGGTGATTTTGTCTCCATTGGTTAAGTCCATAATTAAATCAAGTATTTAATATACTGACTAAAAGAAAATCAAATGTTATTAAGTTGCTGATATTATTATTAATACAGCAGATGACGAAAACGGAATATCGCAGTCACTACCATAATATATCGATTAATATGTGATTTGTATCGCATCCGCAGGGCTTAAGTAACCTTAGGCCTGTGCTAAATCACGTCCCTATTCCATTTCACTTGCAAATACAATCACATTACGGTAAGTCGCATTGTGTCGCGACAGTCGCACAAATTAATAGCAACGGTTGCGCGGCGAGGGGACCACTCAGCAGATGCTTATCTGCAGAGATTACCGCTTATTGCAACGTTTTTATTTCTATGCGATGTTCGATTGGCACAACAACGGCAGAATAAATATTACGATTTGGTATTTTTTATTTTCATAAATTCTAAGCGAATAAGTATATGATTCAGGGAAGGAAATAAATACCTATTCTAACCTTTTTGTATTTTTTAACGTGAATTTTTTTTTCAAAAGCATCTGGAAGTTATTCCTTATCGTTAATTGAAGATTAAGCATGCCAATTTTCTCACAATAGGACGTTTAGGTGCACGCAAAATTGATTAAAGACTATTACCGCCCATCACAAACACTCTCGCGCCATTGTTGTGCTCGCAACGACATGTGGCGCGTTAATGCAACTAAACGCAATCAACGATCGATTGCCGCTTGTCAGCTGTCAAGTTGACAGTTGTTTACCGGGGGAGAAGCGCGACCCTCGAGCATCGACGAAAGGGGCTTGCATCTTGCTGCAGTGTAGAGATGATTCTTACAAGCATTGTCATTTTTGTCAAGCTTGCAACTTGACAGTTTCATACATATTTTTTCTATTCACTCGTTATCGCAAATATCACTTGCCACTTGACGTGGGGGGAAGATGTCCAACTAGGCGACTTTGTTGCAGAAACTACTGAAGAACGAAATTATTTAGGTATATTTAAATGTTATTATATGACACTTAGGTACCTACTTGTACTCATATAAGCTTGGAGCTCAATATTTTGCATTTTACTCTATTGGATTTGTCGCAAGTCATAACTGATGATATTTATGTTTTGATGTTGCCTAACCTATTTATCAAAGCAAATATCTGCAAAATTAGGATTCATCAGAGCAACTTTACAATACAATACAAAAAATGGAATTGAAAGTCCAAAGAAACCCGTAGTAAGTTTTGGCGAAGTCCGACTCTCCAAAATTCGTACCCCAAGGGACACCCACGACTTTTAATTTGCAAGAATTAGGGCCGCGCCCCACATTGCTTCCCTTTAAAAATACAATTTTAAATTGCCTACTCATTGTAAAGTGTAAAAGTGGTCTTATTACTGGGGTGTCTATTGTGCCTACTTGTAATTGTAATTGGCCTTCAAATCAATTTTCTTATTTTTCTGTTATTGCACTATACTCAAACAAATATAAACGTGAATGTTTCAATAAAAACGAACCATAAGCTATTCATGTAGGCTATCAGATACAGTAGCTTTTTAAAATCAATCAATGTCTACTATAAAAAAAAACAATGTTATTTACTATCCTATCATAAAATACGTGCAAAAATGTCCGATAGCATCTCTTGAACAATCCTATGAAAACAGTTTCAAAGATTTACTGTCGGACAGGTCTTCTGGTTTTATTTCCTCCCTTGTAGCATGCCTTCTTATCAGCATCACGAAGCTATTCCACACGACACGACGTTCACTTTCAAGCTGCAAGCTTTGCATTTGAAAGACTCCCCACGTTGCATTAGATACTCGCCAACCGATAACATTGGCGACAGCGCCCCCTGTCGAATTTTTAATCACAACCACTGATGTCATTTCGGTGGCCCTGGGCGAACAGAATGGGGACCGGCGTCATTTAAAATTCATATCGTACCGGCTACGAACTTCTCGTACACTATCGCCGCCAAATCTTAGCGGACATTTTACGGGAATAGAAATACTTTAGGCAAAAAGTATGTCTTACCAAAGCAAGCTTAGATAAAGGCTACAAATTTTATTTGGGTTTTGAGCAGACAAACATATGTTAAGTTTAACCTTGAATTTATTTTCCAAGTGTGATTACACTTTTTGTATGCTTTCAAATAAAGTCGTTAGTAATAAAGAAATTGACTGTTGACGTTGATTTAGCAGCGATATATTGATACATTACTTAATTAACGTCAGCCATGGTTTCAGTGCGTTTGTTGGGTGGATGTAACCCAATATCAATATTGGGTAGAAAAGGCCGTTAACGGTATTGGTGTTGTCCGCGCCGCTGACCCGACGTAATATGAGTTGGCGGGCAGACGCGCCGTAATGTTTATTTGATACTTGTAATCGCAACGTGATGTATGGGCATGAGCGCCCTATTACAGATATTGCAACTGGTTGCTGTAAAATTGCTGTCAACTGTAGCCAATAGCGTTGCTACGCTGCAAGCTACGTGCTACACAAGATGTCACCTTTCTACTACGACAAATATACGTGATAATTAGA
The DNA here is from genome assembly GCA_916618145.1 of Emmelina monodactyla. Classification (NCBI taxonomy): domain Eukaryota; kingdom Metazoa; phylum Arthropoda; class Insecta; order Lepidoptera; family Pterophoridae; genus Emmelina; species Emmelina monodactyla. The sequence goes on from OU745303.1 coordinate 7,091,415, forward strand.
TATAAAATATATTTTATGTTACTTAATCACGCTCTAACGGCTGGTTAGATTTGGATGAAATTTTGTAAAAAGAAAGATTATAATCTCGAACCTCAATTGTTTAATCGAATTAGATCAGCAATGATGTTATTTATTTTTAAAATTTGTCCAGACGAGATTATCGTATTAAATTCCTAAATAATCTTTAAAAAGCCATTGCAATAAACAAATACCTCAAACCAGTTGTTAATCACACAAAATAAGCAAACAAAACTTACAAAAGGGGACGCAGGGCGGCGACCACTATGACCACTCAGATTGGGTCGGTTTATGTTGATCATTCGCTTCAAATGATGATTTATCACGGGATTAGACAGCCACGCGCCAGATTGCAGGGATATTGCTTTATTTATATTGTAATGCGACTAGCAAATTTATAAGGAATCGGATTTGGTGAACACTGATCTGGATTATTCTGGATTTTTAAGGGTTCGTCCAAAAGGAGTATTTTGTATTATATTTTAGCCCTGTGAGATTTTTACAGCGAAAAACTCAAATTAATTCAAATTCCATCTTTTTTCAACTCCCGGGCTATAACGGTTATTTGCTTATTACGAAATATAAAAAGTTATGCAAAATTGAGTTACCTACAAAAGTATAATAAGTAATTTATGAGTGGAGCCTCCTCGAGATTTAAGAATTTAATATCAGCAGCAGCTTGTTTAAATAGAGGAAAGCTTTTTCCTTGCCGTTTTTTTCTGAAATAATCAAATTATAATTTGTCAAGAAAAAACGTTTGAGGGCGTTGTTTCTTCGCAATATAGCAAGTAGTCAAATAAAAGTTAATTGTAAAGCCCATTCTGTGGCTAAAGAACACGAAACAAAGATAATCAAATTATAATTTCAAATTAACTTTGGCTGCAGGCGACTTTACGACACAACAATGTAATTTAGTACAACCTTATAAACGATGCTTATTGCAGGGAAAATCTTGAGAAGTATTTCATTAAACAGTTTTTTTTATTACAAACGAAAATACACGGGCTTTGATGATGTCAAAAACAGATTCGTTTCTATTTGTTGCTTTTAAAACAAAATAATATATTCATTGGAGTTTCGTGCAAGTGTCACATGACTGGTGAAGTAGGTTCGCTATTTCTATTTTGTTTCTCGAGGCTAAAACTCGAAAGTCGTAGATCACAAGGCGAGTTGTACCCGCGGTCGGAGAATAACAAAGACGCCATTTAAATTACTTTAATACAAGTTTGTTTCTTTGAATAGGAACGCTGGGGGGAAATTTTTGGAATTTTCTAGAAACCTTCTGCGAGGTGCTTCCGACGTTTCAACGGAGTTGGACGTAACATGCAAAAAGTAAAAACATTCACCAAGTCGGGGTAAACAAACGGACGCGACTGCAGACGTGAGTTTTGGAAGTTTAGGTATCTATTGAAAACATTATTATGGTGTTTCGTTTTATAGTCTTGCTACGCTTTAATTTGTATTTTTTGTACATAACATTTAAGTAAATATAAAACATAGAAAAGTAGCATTCTTCTATAGGGTGAAATTCTCAATTAAAAATGATAATAACAATAGATAGTCTTTTATATTCAATAGTTGACTTATACAGGGTGTGAACAGACAATTTCCAAAACCTGAAACCTTTGAGCCACATAGTAACTAAATACCGAAATAACTATTTTTTTATATGATCGAAAAGTAATTTCCGCTTGAGGTCAACGCATATGCATCAGTTACTGGTTCAGGTGCCATCATTTAGCAGATTAAATTAAAACACTATTTAGAATCCTAAAAAGGGGCTAATACATTATCGATAACGTTTTATCTTTAACGGCATATTTTTACCTAAGTATATAAAATTTGATGGGCTTTTGTAACTACCGACATTTTGTAAAATAGAACCTTACAACTCGAGCAACAGATAAAGTTGTAGCAATGGTAATACATCGCGTCTTTCTAAACTCTCGTGCTTATTCAAGTGTAGTATCATTCTGCATTTCTTTATAATAACAAGTTCTCCCGCAGCGGCCATTGATTTCCGCAGAAAGACAACTCCAAGTTTCCCGCCAAGACATGGAATCATAGAGCGATTTCTTTTACGACTTTGGTTTCGACTTCGCATCGATGAATTATGCAGAGTCGAGAAAGATTTCCTATGATAACACTCGTAACACCCTTGAGTGTTCTAAAAAGAGCTCTTAGGGTTTCATTGTGAGAGCTCTTCGCGTTTGATTGCTCTGTGGTCGCGAGTCAAAGGGTGATTTTTTTATCGAAAAGTATAGAAAGTTGTGGCGCAGTAGAGTATCAATTATTATAGTTCTAAGGCAAATAGGGTTTCTTTGATAAATTAGTATGAGGGTTTGCTACAATCTTTGATATTTTTCATAACAATTTCTCACGAGTGTAATTTTTATATTGTTACCTTCTCAAAAAATCAAAAGTAATGTATATTAACTCAAGCATACAAACAGGTTTTGAATAGTTCAGAGTATGTCAAGATGTTTTTTTTCCGAATATTTAATTTGTTTAGGTATAAATATTAAAAGCAATATTTATTTGTTTATAGCAATGTTCAAACCTTTCTGTCGTTATTTGATCTCGGTTGTTCCTTACTACCTCTAGTTGGTACATGTAGGTATGTATGTAAGTTGTAATATTGTAGCAGCGCAGAGTTGCATGATGACAGCGCGGTGGCCGTCTGGACACAATGAACTAGCGCAGCATAAACGCGGGTCAGTACAGCATCTTAGTGTAACACTCTTTTCAAAGTGTCAATTTGAAAATTATTATTTAAAATGATAGTTATTGTTGGAAATAAGATTATGTTTAATTGTAATGAAAACCGAAGATCATATTGTTTATAGAATTATCTTCCTTTTTATTGTTATTTGCAATGTGGCAACTATTACCTACTCAGAAAAATATATTTGATATTAAGTTACTTAATTTGAAAATTCTCTAAGGATTCATCGACTATTAGAAAAAAGAAAAAAAGCGTAGATGATTTTCTAACTGGTTAGTATCTCATTATTTCTTTGCCATAACAAGGAGTTGCTTTTTGGTCTCGATAATGACTAAAGAATAGAAAATCACCCTTCTGTCAACATTTTCTATCGCCTGCGGTATAGTGCGCGCGTCCTGAATACCTAATTGAGTAATATTAGTTACCTCGGGAGAAGTTCGCTATAGGTGAGTACAAACTTCGGTACAGGGTGAGTAGGAAGTTGCTTCAGGAACACGTACGCACGTGTCTCGGAGAAACGAGTTTTTTTACTCATATTAACTTTATCAGGAATGTATGACTGAGGGGACATTTTGACACCGTGACATTAAAAATCAACTTCAAGAAGGTATATTTTCTCTGAGTATTCAGTAAAAAAACAAAAGCAATAAGTATTTTTCTTTAACAGATTTAGAAGTAATAGGTACTAGGTTTGTTTATTCTATCGGAAAAAGTCAACTGTAGTCGGGAATAACAACGATGCAAAAGTTGTGTCCAATCTTTCACGTAGCGCACTCAGCGGAGGGAGCGTGGAGTCTCGAAGAGGTATGGGCTCGGAATGAAATAAATTCCATTAGCGTAATTGGTAGAGTGACCTCACTTCGTCGGGGCGCTCTACTGGTAACAAGCATACGTTGCTAGTGAAGGGTAGTTCACTGATATGCGTTCTCAGAGTACTTGTTTATACTTGGAAGGCATAGAGGTAAAAAATACATTTCACAGTTAATTATTACGTATAGAAATACGACATAAAATGATGAACAGACGTGTCTGATTCGGAATGGTAAAGGGAGTAGAATGTTACGCATTCTGAAAACAGTTGCGTCTTACTTTGTTATGCTAATCCTCATAATTCTTGGGGCGGACCAACTTTCTGGGAAAGTTACTTTTTTCGGGATAACTTGTGTAATTCTGTCGTAATTTGTTCCACCATTGAATGCCAAGCCGAGTTTGCATGTTGAGATTCGTATCCAAGGTAAGAGTTATTTTGAGAATTTCATTGCATTTTTTTTTATGGAACATCTTGTTATGTGCTTACTCAACTGTCACATTAGGTGTAAAATCATTTTACCACTTGTTTTCAATATTTTTCGGAATGAATAATAAAAAAAAACGTTTTACTACTTGGAAGTTATGTACAAACTCAAAATTCGCGAGTTTCTTGTCTTTATATTTTTTTTCTCCAGAAGTACATTTTAAAACACTGCTTATACATACCTACGTATCGTTTGTGCACTTACAAGACCACTTTAATTATTATTTCCACGCTCCGATTATAAACCGCTTCTGACAACGTTCCTTAAACTATCCTGACAGCTTTGTGAAGCTCCTGACTTGTTCAAATTAGCGGAGAAAACTTTCCGATCGAGTCCGTCTACCTGAAAACACAAAGTAAACTCGTGCCTTCGTAACTTATCCATTAAGTTAAGTAAAATCTGTAGACAGCACGGAGAGAATGGGGACTCGGAGACTACAGTCCGGATAGAAGTAGTTTGTACAACCAGAGTTATGATATTAGATATGATTCCTTTCTTGTTGATTGTCGTAACTACTGAATCATATTTTTATAACTCCAATAACATAAGAAACAATCGATTTCAAAAAAAAAAATTGCATTTTTTTTCCTTGAATTTAAAAAATAAGTTATGTGATTGTGAACAATAAAGCATGGAGCCTTTGATGGCTGACATGGCTTTCGTAGTCGAACGCGCGATGGCACCAGCTATTTATCATACGCAGCAGAAGAATGCGGTGACAGAGTGCGGGGGGGACGCGGTAGGCGGGGGGGGGGATGTGCCAGTCACCCTTTTCATTTCACTGTAACGAAGGGCGATCACCCGAAACATGTTCCATAGCACGGAATAGAGACGCAAAACTAGCTTCTGTTGAAATCGAAGTGCATTAATTAACTATATGAAAAATATAAACTCTTTGAAAAATATTCTTTCAGGTGTAAGTTTAGATTTAAAATCATAATTTTGAGTTTTGAACTTGATACATAATTTGGTAAAGTATCTTCAAATGTAACGCATTGAAATAGAAGTGCATCTAAATGTTCACAAGTGTTCGAGTTAACCCAGTTTAGCACTGTTATACTGAAATCCCCTTTAGTTTATTAAACCGAAGCTTAAAGAAACCCTTTAGCTCACATTTTAAAGTTGGTCAATCTTCATAAAATTTTCATTAATTTAGCAAACTCCAGCTGCGGGACAAAAAATTAAAAATTATTTCTTAGAATTTTTTACTTCACTCAAAATCTGCACAACATTGTAGTCGACGACCGCTTTATTATTTATGACAAGGAACACGAAACTCATCTCGAGTTATAAACTTCTTGGAATTTCTCCTGAAGTAATACAGGGCTATTATTATGATGTCCCCACAAAAAATATTCGTCTCGGAGGTGAGGGTCGGCAGGAAGGGTCGCAGACTCCCGCCACTCGATTAGCGACCTCCGCGGGGGGCGGGGGGCCAGCCGACATGTCAATGAGCAAATACGCATTACGATTTAAACTAGACAAATAAAAGAATAATCTGAAAAAACATTAAACAAAAAGATTAACTAACTTTACCGCACGCTCTTTCTTTGTTCAAGAATAAAACGCAGCATTTTGCAAAAACAAAAAGAAACAGATCGTTTAATAATAAACGAGTACCACCTGTAAACTCTCTTTGAGGTTCGCTTATAAACTGGGTAAAGTTTCACCGAAGAATTACAAAGGTTATTATTACGGAGTCTCGGCTAATAAAAACTGCGGAGATGTTTTGTTAAGTTCTCCAAACGGGGCCTTTGCTTTTTCTTGTTCCATAATTTACACTGGAAAGTTGCAACACAGTTTGTGATGTTTTATTGCGCTGTAGTAAATTAGGGCTAAATAGAAAGCGGTAATAAAGAAGTTTTTGTGATGTGTTTTCTTCCAAACCACTTACCAGGGTTGCATGAAGTGTTTGTGCGTGCATTGCCAGTCAGCGGTGAGTTAGAGTAGACGGGGGACGAAGTGCGCAGACTTGCCGGCGCCGAACGCTGCCTACTTTATCATCACCATGAGAGCAATATACGTATTTTCGACTCTAAAATATTTTGAGTCACAACATGAGCTCGCACGGTTAGATTGTGCATTTTGTCACGCACGTTTACTTTACAAAGGAATAACAATACAGCTAAACGTCAGTGATGACGTTTTGCCGCCCCCTCTCATTCAATGGTTCGTGAGTAGAAGCGGGGAACGCTCGTCGATGCGTGTTTACGCAGTTGAATGTTTTGATTTTATGTTTCATTCGGATGAAATGTGTTGTACACGCAATATGATATTTTTTGCGACTAGTTGGTACCTACGCGACTATTATTCTGTTCGTTATTGTTATTGCGGAATTGATTTAAAATTTGATATTTCTTTCATAAACCTTATATTTACTTACGACTTTACTTTAGGTACAAATAATTTAATTGCACAGCGTCCACTCCACTTACACATTAGTCTGTTTAGTTTTGGTTGTAAACATTGTTATTGCGGCCGTAACGATGTGCCGAACAAACAAACAAGTTGCCAATATGTCGCGTCAAAGTTGCCCGGTCTCCCCTCCACTCATTACTCGCTGCAACTGTCGTTGTTGTCATTAAGTTCACTTCTTAAAATGACGTTATATGACGACACAAACTTATAATAAGCCATGTTGACGTTGAAACTTAAAATTGGAACTTCGAACGTTGTTCCTGAAAACATTTGTTAACTAAAAACTAAAGTCTTTAAGCTCTTATGCTTCATATTCTAGACGAAAACTAGTCTAAGATCTTTTCAGTTGATTTAGCAGCCATGGAGCCATGTTATAAAAGCTAATGTTGAGAAATAAAATTAAGAATCAGCACAGCAGGCGATGTCTCAGACCTTGGTAATATACGGTAACGGGACAGGACAAGACAAATGTGTTTTCTCTCTCTAGCCATTAGGCGTTTTTCATTCTCTCTCGCTTCTGCATTTTACGAATTGATTGAATACAATGTTTATTGGAATACTTTCGATAAAGGTATTACCTTTAGACTATTTTTTTTTTAATTTTTTAACCTTACCGGTCTTTCGATATTTTTATTTACATAAAACATGTTCTATTAAAATGGAAAAAAAGCTGAGATAAAAAATTTAAAAATTGAACATTACTTATTTCGTTTGCAATCAATTACTAATGTTGCATACTTTAGCAAATTCAAACTCTTAAATCTGTAAATTATGAATATATCCAACAATCCAGAAATAATCCAATCCAACGCCCTGATAAAAATTCAGCCTTTACTCTGTTTTTGCACTTCTTAAATACGAGAACCCCTCAAACTGTAGACTACGGTCTCCATATTAAAAGCCTAGAAAAGTTTAATTTCGTGGCATTACCAACTTCCTGTACACAAACACGGATAATTAAGAAGCTGCCACCATTCTGAATATTTTATGAATGAGAATAATTAATAATGTATGAGGACATGGCTACTAGACGAAATTTATACACTACGCTGATGAATACATTCAACGTGATGTAAAGATGGTTGGCGGTCACTTTATGGCTAATTTTCATAAGATTGAAGACAGCTATTTATAATGTTAGTTTGTGACTGTTAGACAAATAAAATTATAGGCATTGATATATTATACATATATATTTGACTTTGACGTGTTAATATTATTTTTTGTGTTTATATTATTTTATTTATTCTGATTTTTTTTATGGAAGTACGTAAATTACGTATGTGAATAGTAGTGATAGGTGACATAATCTGGCATCTCTGTTTTCTGTGTTTTTGCATCGTAATACAAAATATCATCTATTGTAAAATATCTAGTTATGACTAGCTTTATGTCCTGCGGTTTCGCCCGCAACTTAATGACTATTCGGGGGTTTACCTTTCAGTTTCATTTAAATCTGTCAAGTAAGTATATTGACGTACAAGAGTTACAAACATCTACACAAACTTTCGCATAGGTATACAGTTTGAAGTAAGACTTTTAAAAAAACATACAGGCTTAAACATATAGGTTTTTAAATAACAATGAAGGTTATCATAATTATTTGTAACATGATAGTTAATATCTACGTCCATAGCATCGCTCATTACCCGCTGCGCGCGCGGTTCCTGGCCGCACATCGCGCGTGTAATTGCGCCGCGCCGCCGCCATTAATCTCCCCAACACTCCATAAAGCAAGTCATCCTACAATGTGATACGTGCGACTTTTTACGACACACCGAGTGTTAAATCGCTCAGCAACGGTTAAGAGATTTCAGAGTCGCGGATTTAGTGGATCTGTGGATTATGCGGTGCGAGCGGAAGTAAACAAAACTGTGGGGAAATAAAAATACTCATATAATACAAAGTAAAGACGGGTTTACTTTTAACATTAGTATGCTTTGAATTGTGAATACATATTTTATAACCCTAAATGCTCCTTGAAAGATCACGCTTTGTAGAAAAATTCAGGTCCTAGTAAATATAAGAAAGAAGGAAAATCACAATTTCAAAATGTTCCGAGACAATATGTCTAGGTGCATTAACAAGGCGGGTAAGTGTGTCGGCACACAGCGGCCGTCGACTCTCGACACAAATTCAATTGCCGGCGCTGCCACAGTTTGCCCTCCTAACTAGCTGCGACGCCGCCTTACACCTAGACCCAATCAGCAATTCCATACAGACAAATATCACCTGTGTGCCATAAAAAGCTTTCACATTTCCCCAACAGCACAATCGTGTAAACCGATTATACGCTTTTTAATATTTTATGGGATTAATAAAGCTTCAAAGTACTTTCGTGTTTTCAATTTCGGCCCGTATTAATATTGGGTAGCGCAAGGTTGCTATGAGATAGCTACGTGCTACGGTATATGTTCGTAGCCGCGTAGCATGTGTCTGCGGGACGTCAGCTGTGCTACGGCGTAGCAATTAGAACACGAAATGACATTCAGTGCACACACAAAATGACATATAGGATGTATAAAATGACATATGACTTGCACCATATGATGGTTCAGTGGTAACTAATAATTTCGTCGGCTTTATTGTGTTCTGAGTAACACGAGGCGCGCGTACCGTCGCCGTCAAAGGGATGGGACGTGCCGAGAAGTTATTGTATCGTGGCTGAGCCGTAAGATGAGTTATGTAACTATTGGAGGATGTGTTTGAATTATTTATCACGACACGAAATTAGATAGTACACTTATTTCAATACTACCATTCTGAGAATAACAATGTCATGAATATAAATTGTTGAATAATTTGTTTTATTTGTAAAAATAAGATCAAAGGTGTTCCAAATGGACTGGCAGGTTAATTCAGAATCACTTTATTTGTATCAGCAAATCCGTAAAGCCGCGAGTCATATTTGTTTCATCAAAAAGAATCCGTTTTGGTGAAAGCCGTGAACAAACACACTCTCAGTACCTTTCAATAAACAGCTGCCGACCTAAACATACGATTACCGAACTTGGTAAGGACTCATTCACAACGAGCTTCCAATCAAAATATTTATTTTAGTTGTGATTTTAATAATATGGGTACTAAACATATATTACTATTTTTATTTCTATTTTATAAATATGAAAATTTCGAATGTTTGTCACTCAGTCACGCAAAACTGAAAATACTACCAGCTAATAAGTTAGATTTAAAACTAACACATAACATTTTTTATCGAAGTAGATAACGCCATTCGTTGTTTATAAGAGTTTTTATGCAACTGCTTGTTATTGTCACTTAATTGGTTTAAGGATGTGTTTTACACTTTATATGCATGCTTTACCTCCAATATTTTTATTATACGTTAGCATATAACATCCAAAATCAAAGTGTTGACTGACTAGGTTTTTAATTTAAACACTGTCTATATCAGTCCCCATATGCACCCTGCTTTACAAGGGTGTCGGTACGTGCCCGGCCGGCTCGCAGGAAAGCCGTCGAGATAAGACGGTCAGGACCGGCGCCCAAATCCTCACTTAGACGAGTAGTGACAGACGCTTTAACCCATTTCCGTATTAGCTAATCATTAATGTCTTTTTGAAAGGTGATTTGTATTAAAAAAAAATCAAAAAAGCATAACGATTGGAAAAAGGAAGAAAATGTTGAAAATTTAAAATGAATAATTGTAATGGTCACACCACCTCCTTTTATTTGTATTTGTTAATAGAAAAGAAAAAAATACTACAACTATATAACTTATATTGCTTTGTACAAGATAAGAGGAAATAGCTGCAGTAAAGGATTACGTAAAGATCAGGTGGGAAGATGTAGCATGATTTAATTTGGGACTCTGGGAGCCGTCTATCGAATCGTTCAATCTTTTCATCTCACTCCCCCTACCTGAGCCCACGTGCTCCACCACGGGGAATAACCATTAAACGCTGTTGTGTCGACTCATCAAACAAAACAACTCCAAACGTTTACCTCCGACATGCTTTACTTCGCACACACAACCGTCAGAAAGAGACAGCGCCAGCTAATTTGCATCGCCCGTCCTCTTCTCCCAATGAAAACCCGCTTGCAATACGCTTACCTGAATTTGGTCGCCGTAAGTGCTCCCGAGATAAAATCCAATGTAAAGTATCGAAAGTAAACACATTGATTCTTTGTTCCAAGTTTGTCGTTATTAGAATCGATAGAGTAGGGTTTGGTGTAATTGGGTCCGGTACACATATTGTCGGTGTCGTTCTGGCGAGCTTCCAAACTCTACCAGCCGATTACATAACAGCTTGTTCGTATGTCTACTTCGTGACTTGTGTGACCTTCGATAATTAAAAAGGGGGATGTTAAAAGCCTCGGACGAAGAATAACAAAACTTTTTTGTCTGCGACTTTCAACTTTTAACAATAGGTACTTATAGAATAGGAATGTATATGTTACGGCTAATACCCGAAGTGCGGCTACACCTAGTTTTAGCCGGTTAGAAACATTAATAGGTTAGGTTAGTTAGGTTACTTTTTTGATACCACCCAGAAAAAGGAGTCCCGCGTAGCGGGACTCCGTCGACTCATGATTCAAGCCAGTTTTTATATACATAGATATAATTTTTTTTTCACAGTTTTCCATATTAAAAACACTTCTTACCGGCTAAAACTAGGTGTAGCCGCACTTCGGGTATTAGCCGTAACATATATAAATATATTTCTATATTTATTTATTATCTTTATGTTTAGTTATGACAGTTGCATTTGAAAGTAAAAATCTTATCTTTTAAATGGAAAGAAAATGTATAATACTAAGATATCAATCGACATTAAAAAAATTAACGTACCTCCTTACCTAAATAAAAACATTTTCATTCCGTACTGCTTCCATGCACGACCAGTATTATCCCAATATCGATATTCATAGCTGGGGTACAATATCGAGTCGTGTAATGAATCTCTGATAAAATCAGCCAACTGTTTATTTTAGGACAAATGGTTTTGTGAACAACCGCACGCCGAACATACAAAAACGGAGTCACGCTTGAGTGCGCGCCGGAAAAATGATCGTTATTTGGCAATAATTGCAAGCCCAGACTGGGTTCATACAATTTATGCACGTGCACTGTCGTTTATAAATGATTTCTGTTTTGTGTTACAGGTAATATTGGAGTTGGTTCCGGCAAAGTAAGTAGATAAGATCTCTTCCCAGACAAAACGCCTCATATACAATTTGCCTTGATGGTAATAACCGTAGTTACTTGAAGTCAAAAACCTCCACCACCTAGATTAGAAGTCACATTATCCCGAATTTGCCTGAAATTGACTTCCCAACAAAGCGGGTTGATAAAGCAAAACCGCCGGCGTCCAGGTACAAGCCTGCTATATTTGAGACCCGTCTCAAATACACTAGCTCGTTAGTTCCACGTCTAGTCACATAACAGCTTATACAGCAGGCGAGTCGGGCGCAGTCGCCGGCGGAATATCAAGCAGCCGATCACGGCTATCTGCGCTGGCCACGACTATTGCCGACCTGGCAGCCTGCGCGGCTTACCTCGCTCATTCAGACATTAGAGAATACTCGGAATTACTACTTTTACCTCAATCATAAATCAATTTAGTTGAGAGCGCGTTTATGGAATTAGGGTACATTGCAGGACGAGAAAACAATTTACCATTTTTATGAGATATTTTGAGAGTCGAATAAAAACTTAAGACATAAAACATGCATGGGAAAATATGAAGACGTCGTCCAGTTATCTAGAGAACAATCGGTCCTTAAATAAACTTTGGCAAAAATTTGCAAGTCAGTGTGTATTTAAACCGTTGATTCTTTAAAGTTTGTGGTTTTGTATTAAATTATATATCCTCAGTGTGCAACTAAAATTGCTCTTAATATGCTGCTGCGAGCTATAGAGCAGATTGCGTTGTATAAACTTGCTATTGATTGCGGTATTGCGGACACAGGTTATTGCAGCCATGATTCAGTGGGCACGTTTGTCTTCACGACACTGGGCTGAGGCACTATTCACTGCGCGGCACCTGTCTACGACTAAATTTACTAACGACAGGTTAGTTCGGTATAACCATGCATGAAAGATTACAATATCAAAGCCTTTGTGTTTCATAAATTAATAATATTAGGAAGTTAAGATAAAACGATGAAAACATCTATTGTAAAAAAAGATAATGATTAACTTCATACATCGACAAAATATTGACTTATGGTAATGTAACAACAAACACTGATTCTGTAAATAGACGATATACTCATTAATTTATTCGTTAAGGGCAATCAAAAGGAAAATTAATAGGCCATTTGCAATGCGCAATAAAATCCTGTGGCTTTTAACCAAATAACATTACACCAAAAATGCAATGATGACGTAAATAACATTCTCAGTCTATTGAATACACATTTTAATTAATTTAAATGCGATTGTGTTATTAAATTCATGGCACCTATTTCGGTAATTTACTGCCGCGACTCGAGGCGTCTATTACAAAATCGCTAGTGTAACAGTTAATGTATTCGCTATTAGTAAGGTTGAAATGTCTGTTATCATTGTTGTTTGAATGCTTGTTTGTGTTTTCATATTCAAATCAATGTGTTTGCAAATCAACAGTTTAGAATATCATTAACGGGCTGGAGCATGTGAGATATTTGCTGTTTATAGTAGGTATGTGCACAAACTTACAAACCAAATTTTCCACATTTTAATATTGGTGTAGATATAAAATACGCGTATCAGTAAAAGTAGTACGCGTAACAGTAAAAAGTAAAGGTCTGTAATACAAAACACCTAATCAAACGGAGCTCGCTAAGCGAGCGCTAATTCCGATGAGAATAGCGCGTATATCTTGTCGCTTCTTTATCGCGCCGCGTCGGAATTGTACTTCTTTGTGAGTAATCCCTCCACGTCCCGGCGCCGTCCCGACAAAGATAGAGCACGATCTTCACAAATAATGTCACATGCGATTCGTTTCTCGAGACGTGACTCGCATCACCAGCTCTGCCGTGCCGTGCATAATGGGATAAATATGCTGCGGTATGTCCCGCACATGGCCCTCGAATTAAGTAACCGCTGTTTGCCGCATGCGGTGGAACTTCCTCACCCGCCTGATTAACTAGATTGTGTTTACCCACACTACACAAGGCACACAAGCCACTACCGACTAACTACACGGTTCTTGAGACCCAGACCGCTCGCTGCGACTACCTACACGAAACGCGCTGTCGTCTGCATATAAAATTAACAATGTGAAAAGACACGCTCCCGCTTCAAAGTTTATGCTAAAGAGTGTAACGATAATCTCACTTCTACCTTAACTTACGCTGTTGTAATGTTTTAAGTTGTACGATGTTTCCTTGGAATCGTTCCAAGATTTTTCATCCTTTATCCGGGTTGAAGTTATCTTTGATTTGTTCTTTCAGTAAGAATAAGGTAAACGCTAGAGGTATTTTGGTTAAAATATGTAATTTGAGATAAAGTGGCATCTCATTCGCGATAAGGGCGCAGGGCCGCGTCGGAGGCGGCTCGACTCGTTACGCGCGGCCCGGGCGCCCCGAGCAAGGTGTGATACAAACTCATCAATCTTTCCTGAGATTGTACTATTAAATGCCTCTTCGCTCTTTTCCCTCGAACTCGAGACCAGAAACAAATGTAAAAAGTTGTGTGATAAGTTCAATTTGAATTTGTAAAGCCCCTTTCAGCGTTTCTCGCCTGTTTATCTCCAGCGAGGAGAGAACGGAAAATACAAAAGTAAGAGATAGGAAATGAAGAGGCGGAAAAAAGTGTCGGGTGCGGAACAAACGCGGGAAAAGTTGGCGTTATCCGGAGACAAGTTAAATCGCAATTTATTAGGGCATGTTGGCGCGGCTTAGTGCGCTGGCCGACCCGCGTCACCCTCGGCCGCACTCGCTACTGCGACAGATATTGGCTTGTAAATTGGCCGAATTATTTATTTGTCTATTTTTAAATAATTGTGGTTGCCCTAGTTTTGGATGTGTTTTGTTAAAACATAGTGTAACTATTCCACCTGTTAGGGGCGCGTGCTCACGACGGGGTTGCACTATCGCGCGCCGGCAGCGATCGCAAATCTACGCCCCGACCGCCCACAGCCGCGAGTGCCACGGAATATATTAACTTTATAGCATTTTACGAGGACGCCAACAGACCTTGAGACTTTTGGGACAGTTTTGGGGCCCAAAGTTTAACGTACAAATGAGAGGAATTTTTGGTAATTACACAAGAGTTCGTATTCATAATGGTGAACTGAGATTAGTTTCCTTGAAATTGTACTGTACTTGGCGTAGATACTTTACCTAAATGAAGGAAAGAATAAGTCTTAAAAATGATAGAAGTTTATCTAGGTACTTCACAAAGGAGTATGTTGGACATTATACTATATCTGCAAAAATATTAAGATCGGATTGCGCGCGTGCTCTGAGTATGATAGTAAACGATTTTCTTTTAAAAACTGTCTCTTGCTGTTAGTATAAACACTGCAACCGTTACCTTACCACATTAGCCTATGTTATAGTTTTTATGTCATAAATATAAATAAAGAATACCAAACAACAAAAATAACCTTATTCACGCAATTATCGTATCATTCCCAACACGTTAAGCTTGTTCAACTAAAGAGCGGTAATTTTAACACTTTTAAATCCTTTTGCACACCGTCCGCTAATTGTGGCGGAGACTAATCGAATCTCTTCCGTGTGCAGATTCCATTATACCAGCGTCGTGTTCAGCCGACAAATTGATACATATTCATACTGGCAACTCACTGCGCTACAACGACAAAAAAACAACTTATGCAATTGTATTTTTGGGAACAAAATATTCCCATTGATTAATCACAATTATTCTATCCTGTACGGTCATCAATAAACAATGGACAGTAGCCACATCCATAATAAAGTTAATACATACTTGCGAGCTAACAAGACAAGGATAAATGATTGCCGCACTAACGCCCTTTCGGCGGCAGACACGACAAACAAAACACAACAGCTATTGTCATGTAATAATGTTAATAAATTAATATCCAGTTACAGGAGACAAATTAGTCGCAGGCTGCTCTAACGACGGACTATTTGGATTAAATGGGGGGTTGATGTTTATGATTTACGGGGGCCTGTAATTGTGGCGCCTGTTAGTCGCGAGCCGCAGCTACCTATCCACCATGCTCTACGCTCGCTACGCTCTCCACGCTCCCCATGCTCCTCATGCTCCCCGCTGCACTAAAATGTGCAAATGAAGCAGAATTAAAACGCTTTCGGCAATTAATTCTCGCTTAGCACTCCATAACAGAGTTCAATTAATGAGTGAACTGTCGCTTTGTTTTATTGTTTTGTCAGTGTTTGTGACGAAATACCGTGATCAATTAATCTATGTAATTACTACGATATGATTAATTTTATTTATCGTAAAACAAAAGCAATTATAAAGGTAAATTTTTAAACGAAAATATATTTCAACACTCATTTTAAATTTAAGTATATTCCTCTGTTTTTCATAAAAATATTTCATAGCATAAAACGTTTGTTAAAACTGATAATAGAATAACATTAAAGAAGGTAAACAGTGGGCATGTTGACTATTCATTACAGCATCTCGCCGCTAGACAAACACTCTGTTCTGTTGTGTTATTAGATTCCTGCATACTCCGACTGATTCGGATCTACTACGTAGGTGATCCAACTGGAAGCGTAGGTAGTTACGTTAATTAATAACCGACGTATCTGAGCAACGCTGATCAAATATTTCCATTGCGGCACGATAAGTACCTACCTGTCTAGAAATAACAGGCGAGAGGCTTTCGTTTTATTCCACTACTGTCAGACTATAGTCATTTGTTATCGGAGTTACTGCATTCAATTACTTACAATTTGATCGTACAAATTGGTAAAGCTAAGTTTGTCCCAATTTAGGTTGCAGTACGTACATGAGCATCGGAGACTCAAGAAACACAGCTTGTTTGTCCTCGCAGACTAATTAAAAAGTTAGTTGACAAAGTTGCGAAGTGGAGTGGCATCCGAGTCGAACTTGCCACTCCAGTTAGTGATAAATTTAGAAAACAGTTGTGTAATACTTCCACTGAATTTGAATGCGTCTTCGACTACATTTCTGGAATTAAGATTCAATTTCCCTGATTGCTGAAACTTCCGCAATACTATTTCTCATCTCAACCAACTTAGGTATATACAAAGCATATTGTACCTGGTTTGAAATAATATAAGTTGTGTGTTCATCTTGTTTTTTATTAATTTTGCTGAGCAATATGTAGCACCGGTTCCTGAACTACATGGAACATCACTTTTTATGGCCCCTGTTGTGTGTGTACTTCTAATATTAAGTTTGCTCATTTCAGTGGCTTCGGTATCATAAAAGTATGAATTATATTTATGTAGAATATTGGTTTATATATCATATTATTATTTAGATGCTAAAATTTAGCTTTAGGCTTTATTAAGATGGCTTTATTTAGATATACATGTTTTTTTTTGTGTTTCTCATGTTATGTAATACATATGTATGAATGAAAGTATGAAGTGCAGTCAAACGAACTCATATTAAACTACAAATATCATAACAATATAAAGTAATGTCCGCCCGCTGAAAGTGAATACAAAACTTTTTTCCGTATTTACGCATTTTTATCGGTTTCCACTTGAACGTATCCGCTATAAATCTGGTTTGATAAAATTGCTGCAGATATAGTTTTTTGAAAGAGGCATTTTACTTTGAAACGAAAAATATTTTCAAAGTGATATCAATACATACAATTTATTCAATTTGCATGCATTTCGTCCGCTGCAGAGAGCTTCTATTTTTTGTTTTTTTTGAGTATTTTATTGCTATTAGTGTCTGCGGTTGAGTCTCGTTCCCGTTTATGAATAATCGACATTTTAATATGGCCGACGTTAAAATGAAATAACTTATTTGTTATATGTGGTATATTTTCGATTTGCAAGTCTGGCTTCGATCACGGGTTTATTGCGGCTGTGGTCGGGTAATCTTGCGTACGATTCCTACCGCGCTTGCGGTATTAGCAAACATACATAAGGTAAAAGCACCAACTATGGACTTTATAAGGATTATTTTTTCGTTTTTGCTCTATAATCTTATTAATTACTATACGCGTTTCTAGGGCTTTGGACGTTAATAAATGGTTTATTTTAGAATAAGTTTTTGGTTTTTAAAATAAGATTATTACTAGCTTTATCACAATAATCTTAATTAAATATACAATATGTCAGACTGCAGTTATGGACACCTAAATATACATAAAATATTCACAATTGGACAGAGACTTCAATTGCTGCTCATTTAAAAATGATAATAAACAATTAGAAACGGTTAACGAGTATTCAAGTACAAGATGAAAGTATAAAAATAATAAAAAATACACTAAATGAACGTAAGTTAATAATTGGCTTTAGGCATATAACCAGATCAAATTATGAATTACGACAAATTTGAAGTGTAAAATCCCATTAGGGTTTCTGGTTAGAGCTTATAATTAAATTTTTTTTATTAATAGTTCCACCAATAATAACAAAAAGAATTGGTCCAGATCCATAAATGGTGCACTTACCTTACTAACCTTATACGTATATGTAGATTTTTTCAATTAAGCAACCAAAATTAACTGTTCATATAGAAAACCATTTTTTTAAGCATTTGCATAATAATTTCTTCTAGAAAAAATACAACATTTCTGTCTAAAACTTCGTCAAACCACTACCGTTAAAAAAACCTGTCCGTATGCTTGTTATGCGCTCGACTTAACTACAGGATGTTGCAAAATGGTTTGTTTCGGAAACGCAAAGAATTTCAGCGGAAAAATTACCAAAGTCCGGCCACATGGCGATACAGGGTGGTACATAACTGATGACTTTCCAATGGCTATTCATCCGTGGACATGCGACACCAGCCACTGGAATTTATATTCATTTTATCGTATGTGGGTAGTTGGGCACGCTTTTGTATACGTTATTTTAGAATGTATGGTTTTAAAAAATCCTGATTACAACGCCACCAGAATTAATATGTTGTTTATACATCGTGATTCATAAGTGGTTTTCCACATGCAATGGTGTGAGTCTGACAAATACTAAAATTTAAGTTTAAAAAACACAATTTTACGTAAAACTAATTAAGTATGTAGAACATTTTTGAAGTTCACAAAAATACCTTACTGCCTTTGTATACTTATTTCAAGATAATTGAGTATGTGGAGATATTTCACCAGCTTTCAAGAAAGCTGAATTTACAAAAGACCTTTGAAGAAGAAGCTGAAAGCTATTATTATACAAAACAACTACAATTGTATAATCGAAGCCTAGATAAAAGCAGCTAAATACATCTCCTAGTGATTGGAAGAGTAACGAGACAACATTCGATTGTTGTCGTCAACTAATTAAAAACTTGAGCTACGACTACGACGGCGACTACGGCTACAAATATCGTAGCGACTTCGAGCTACGAATGTTGCGACTTGAGACAGTAGGATTCAGCCTTTGAATGATAAACTTAGACTAAACTGTTAATAAGTAATTTAGTGACTTCATAAATTCTACGAATAGGTTAGGCGGGTTTCTTATTCATTCATGTAATTAAGGAGACGAGGTTTATATTAATTTAAAAAACAAAAAAGTATTAAAGTATAAAAACAAAATGTTCGATAATTAATAACTATATCTAACACATTTGCAGAATTTCTAATGTTTCTTACCCAAGTAACCCTACCCATTATACGCCTGTCTAGCCAGCAGGCAGAATTTCTTTATCAATTTACGATTCGTTCATTCAAAGAGCGCGGTACAAGGTTCCCGCTCACTCACTCATTCACACGATGCACAAAGCGTACTCCGCTCCGCTGCACAGTTTTTCCGCCTCTCCACCTACATTGAAACAAAACCTCATATCGTGAACATACAAAACATGCTGAACATATGAATATCGACAAATTCAATTGAGATTTAACCCGCGGCGGAGTTTGTGTCGCCGGCACACGGGGTCCCGATTTCGACCACTTAACAAAATTACAAAAGCCAATTCCGTATTGAGATTTGTAAGTATTTTTGAGCTGTTGCATTTAAGTAAATATATAAAGAAAAAAATAGTTTTGTACTGTGAGGAAACCCATGATCAGATGTCCTATCATGTGCACTGAGTCAGTGTTGTGGATAAGGGCTTATCCCTCTAATTTTCTGATAAAATGGACTGTTCTCTATATATGTATATAAAATAGATTACTAATGTGACTTATAACAGCTGCTTTTTTATCTCTGTCCACTTAAAAAACACCTTTTATACACGTAAAGTAGTTTAAAACTTTGAACCACCTTAAACCATTCTAATTCTTTTCAGTCAAGCCCTAGTCACGGCAAGTTCAGTTAACTAACTGCACCAAGAACTCACCGTCCGGTAACATTCAGGAAGCAGTTCTAGTTATAAGTTGAGATCACGTAGGTTACCCCCCGGGAACAGACGCGTCTTTTGATAAACATTTCATACTTATCTTATACTAAGGAAATTCTTCTTACGTTTTGAGTTATCTTCCCTAGTTGGAGTTCGTTTGATTAAAATTCTGAAAAGCGTCAGCACACGTATGTATAAGATTATACTCGGATACTGGTTATGTTTATTCAAGGAAATAGTTTTTAGTTTAATATGAAATGTATTATAATTATCCTATTACTAATCCTATGGTCAATTTTTCTGAGCCCGTTATCCATAAGAATAGTTATGTTATTATTTTATATCATATTTATGAGCAATGTCGAAAGGTAAATAGCTTAAAATATGACAAAGTAATAAACCTTTCAAAATCCGAGAACACCTCCCCACAGCGACACAAAATTGCCATTCCTCCAATTCCGTCAATCTTTTCATAAACTTGAAGAGGCTGCAGTTTATTCAGAGCTTTAGAATGTTTCGGAATTTTCGTAAACTTGAGTTTAAAAAGGCAGTGGATTACAATAACGAGAGGGTAAGGTTGAGAGCGTCCGGTGAAAAGAACCGCACGAATCTCTCGGACGGGGGCTCATCATACTACAGGTTAATCCTGTCTGCCTCAGCTTAATTTAGCGGATTTCCTTTTAAAACGATACAAATTGAAACGGAGATAATACTCAATAATTTGACAAAAATAAACGAAAGGGTTGTTGATTAAAAGGAGATTAAAATTAATTGCGGTGTGTTTTTGGAAACTGCTTTTAAGTGGAGGATAGGCAAAGTAATTAAAAACATCGAAAATCGCAAGTCTCTAGACTTAAAAACGTTCGTGTAAAATAATAATAATAAGTTTATTTATTTACCTTATAGTCACAGATACATTTTTACAGACAGTATAATAATTCGAAAAAAGCCTTAAGATGTATGTACAAAACTAGCGACCTCAAAGTGGTTGGTTATCAACACATTAGGTACTTTAAAACTTGGGGAAATTATCCTATAAACATATTTTTTGTGACACACGTAATAAAATAAAATGTCTTTAAGTTTAAAATAAACTTAGAAATAAGCCAATAATATTTCTTGCACAAAAGTTAAACCGCTCCTAAACCACGTAGAGCATGGTTCGTATCTAACCTAAAAACCGACTCTGTTCTACATAAATCAGGAAATCAAAGTAACATTTTTCCTTTTATCACTTCCCCGAGCTCTCGTCGCAAAGACACCACGTTAGGAACCTTTGAAAAAGGAGTGAATATTATAAGTTTGTTCCTGTCCTGTCCAATGTTTTTGTAGAAGAAAGTTCTTTTTGGTTGTAACATTTTTGTTTTATTCTGTATTACAAATTTCTCGTAATTGTTAAAGAAGTAGACAAATATATTTTTTAAAGTAAAATAATAGCAGTAAGAGATCAGTCATAACGACTAGGTATTTTAATTTGGTTTGAGGAATTGACCTTTTGAGGAGTTTTTTTAACACACAATATAATGTAAATTGATCGCTAAAATAGCCCAAATATGATGATGAGTTATCGGAACACACCCTATTGTCAGTCTCGTGGTCGGGAGTTTTAAACTTGGTCGCTTCATTTAATCAAGATCTCGTTCTTTCAGTGTTTATTTGACCGAAGCAGCCACTGACGAGACGTTCAATTTCTTTCAACTTTGGCGGGGAGAATAATTTAATTTGTACTAGGAAATATCGATAAGTAGCTTCTAGGAAGCTAATTGAAGTCTAACGACGAACGGAAACTTTACAAAGCAACTACAAAACCTGGGACCTTTTTCTTGAAAGTCAATTATCTTTGTATAATATTAGTTATTTTATTTGTATAATAAAGTTTACCAAAGCAGAGGTTGCTAAACAACTGTAATTTTCTACTCTTTGACTTCATTTGAAAATCTTACCCACGAAAATGCAGGCAAATGTTTAATACGAATTCCGATTAGATCCAATGTCAGGCCTTCGCGGAGATAGCGGGCGGAGGAAGGAAATATTAGAGTGATCGCGGCTCGCATACAAATACAGCAGATAGGGAAATCGGATTGTACCACTCCCAGACGTGTCGTATTATCGAACTCTTTTTGTGAAACATATCACATTTTAATAATACGACCGTGTCTCTGTATTATTTGCTGGATGGGGTATCGATCGGGCGGCTTTCGACTGGCGTAGTTTGCTTCTGAATATTGCTGTATACTCGATTCATCAATTTCAGTATACTTTAAACTCTTCAAGATTGATTATTTAAAATTAGATATAGTTTTTCTACCTTGACAACTTCACACAATAATTCTACACGTAAAATTAATAACAACTTAATAAACCGTGTTTCCACGGACACAAAACAATTTAGCGGCTGCAAACAGCGGAGTAAGTGGACATTTGTCGCGAATTGTTCCTCTCTAATTAAATCTGAGCGGCGGACGCTGCGGTCTAACCGACGGCGGCCTTTTGATGCGCGTCTCCATTCTCTGACAAATGGGGTTCAGCTACGATAAAACTAGTTTATAGTCGAAAAATGTATAGTGGCAGAATTTGTTGTGTTGAGAGTAGAAGTTTTCGGCATGAAAAAATATTTTTGTGTGCGAATGTGACTTTGAAGGGGATTATAACGGTTTTTGATTAGAAATTATTGTTTTATGGGCTGGATTTGACCGAGCTAATTTACATTTTAAACAGTTTATACAGTCGTGGGATAGTGAAAACACGCCGACCGCCGACGGCCTCTTAATTATTGTTTCGCCGCTAAACATCTGTCTTCGCGTCACTTTACACTTTACATTTAATTCAGAAATTCTTTGTCACCACTAAACCTAGCAAATTTAATAGCTTTTGAAACTCTCAGCAATAGCCAACAAAGAGTATTACCTAAATACTACTGTGAATCTTTTGTCTTAAATTAATGAAAGAAACCCGGCCATGTGCGAGTCGGACTCGCGCACGAAGGGTTCCATACTATCATTTTCTACCAGTTTATTAAGATCGAGTAAAAATTGCTTAAAATTACGTTTGTTGTATGGGAGCTCCCCTTTAATGTTTACTTTATTGTTATTTTATTATTTATTTTCAAAGATAGTATACAAGTAAATATTCTGTGAAAATTTTAAACTTCTAGCTGTTACTGTTTTTAATATTGAGCAAAAAAATACGAAAAAACACGATTATTGTATGGGGACCCCCCTTATTTTTTTTAATTTTTAGTATTTGTTGTTATAGCGGCAACGGAAATACATCATTTGTGAAAATTTCAGCTTTCTAGCTATCACGGTTTATGAGATACAGCCTGGAGACAGACAGACAGACAGCGGAGGCTTAGTAATAGGGTCCCGTTTTACTCTTTGGATACGGAACCCTAAAAACAACTGTCGCTTTCATTCCTATGTCAGTCACATATTTAATTCCACATCACCTAGACAGCCAAACTTTTTTATTAAGCAAACTGAGAGCTTCTTTAATTTGCTCACAGTTATACAAATTGGGTTCCGAAGCTACAAAAGAAGTACACACTGACGCTTCGCCTGCGAGCGTAGTCCGAGAGCCGCATACAAATTAAGAACTCGAACTCTCACAAAACTAGTTAATGTGTGCAACGTCTGGATACGAGAATAATCCGGAATGTACCAGATAACTCCACGTCAAACTACTTGATAAACTTATTGCGAACATATAAATTGACGATCTACATATCGCTCTCATGCATATCGATTTAGTTGGGATAGTGATAATTGTGTCAGGAAGACTAACGATAACTTTACTTCTTTTGATACTGAAGGATCTGTGTTGACTAAAGGCTTTTATTTCAATTTACTTTAAAAATTAATCTGAATAAAATTTTTGAAAGTAGTCAATATTTTGTATCTGTATTTACAGCAGTAGGTACCTACCTGACAAAAAAGTGTTAAAATTCTTGGCATGCCTCAGTGGCTACGTTGTTTGTTTGTTACACACAAAAAGTAAAGGTTGTATTTCTAATTAGTGCACTTGTTCTGAGTGGGACTGCGTCGGTACCTCCCCACTTTCTTAATTATTTATGCGCTGCAGGCTGAATAAAGAACACACACTTTGCTCACTGCGCCAAAATTAAATAGAAAAACTCGACACATCCCTTGCCGCATAAATTACAGCTAAAACAAAAGTTATAGCCGGCTCCTGAAATTAAAAAGCGTAATTTGAGATCTTAAGTTAAGAGTTCAGCTAAATATAAATCACCTCCGGTGCTAGTATCTCAGCATTATTACAGGAGCATCAAAACTTCGGAACACGTGAACAGATAAGACAGGAACGGCATTAAACTTTGCGGGGAGTGCAAAAAATACTTTCGGAATTTATTTTTTAATTTTCCCGAAGTCAAATTAGCTCTCGTAGGGATGCAAACAGATCAGTTGGAGAGGGTGTGAGGCGAGGGGTGCGGGGCCACAAGCGGCAGACCAGCATCGACGGAAAGTTTTAATATCCCTGCGATTGGAGGCGGCCGCAGCAGGGCGCAGCGACCCACGCCCGCTCGCTATTCAACACGAATATCGATAAGGAAATCGCCTAAGAAGTGTGGATTCCAAATTCCACTCGTTTATCTAATTCGAGCATCGTAAGTTACAGCCCCATGGAGCTGTGGTAGCTTTACGAGTTTTTTGCGAGTCAAAAGGACGGGTAATTTTAAGGCCATCAATGTTTTCGGGGAGATTTTCATAGTAAGAGGGTTAAGGGTACTTTGGGATGTTAAGTTTTGTTTCGTTCGATTGTTTTGGTTGTGGCATTAGATGTGAGCGTGTTCGACAAGGAAGCAAAGATTATTTTTCGGTTGTCCAACCGCATCGGCGGGCAGGAGTAGCGGGCGGACGGAATGGGGCCGACTCTAAATCCATATTCGATCAGCGGGTCTCCACTGAGCCGAACTGACAAGCTGCCGATCTGTTTTGCATTTATATAAACAGCTCCTACCTTTAATATACGGATCCTCGAAGATGTCTCTTACTTTTGACACGAAGGGTTTGTGCATGTTGTTGAATATTTTCGTGGAAAAAGCGTTGGTTTTTGGGAGCATCAATTTTCGTTTTTTTATCAGAAACTTATTGATATTTTGTTTTGATTTGAAACACGATCAACTAATACTTACCAAAAGATATCACTATTCCATTATCTATGAAGTAGGTTTACTTACATATCCTGCAAACCGAGTATTTATTCATCGTGTTCTGTGTATAGTATGGTTGGTTGTCTGTGCGGGTGCGAACCTTCATCAAACGGTTGACTGGTATTAGGACGCGCGATTGTCCGCCGTTCCGCTGCGTCGCATTCCACGCAACACATATTGTTCCAGCCCGTGATTCAACAAATTAGCACCCATGTCTACACGGAACAACCGTGGAAAAGTTGCGAACAAAGCTTGTTTTAAGGTTTCAACTTTACATCTGTATTCAGGTATTTCGGTCGAGCGTTTAACGTTGGAGATTTGTAAATGAGAAAAGGTTTAAAAATCAAACGAGTGTAATTGCTGGTTTGAAATTTAAAGTAGTTAGAAGAGAAAGCTATCTAAACCTAGTCTTCCAGATAGATACTAACCTCTAAAATATTCATTCACCACGTAAACAAGTAATTAAGATCACTAATGACTCAAAATATTAAAAAGAAAATCATAAGCGCCGGCATGCGTAAGAAGCGTAATTACGATGCTACGCGTTGTGTTTACTAAACCACAGGCTGAGCGCCGTGACCGTACTTACGTGCCGTAAAAAATAATCGACACCCCGGATCGTTTGTAAAACGTCACGCGTAAAACATATTATAAAGCCAATAAAACGTGTTTACATCGTCGAGTAGCTTGCCGCTGCAAACACTCCACCCCAGGGTTCGTAAACATTTTAACACTGCAATAAATTTGACATTATCCAAGTGCGAGACATTCCGCCTTCTTCCGCGGGGATCAGTTGGTTAACGTTTGTAATCTCGGATGACTCGGATTTTCTGTTTTCCGTCGCTGGAATTATACAATTATGTGGTTTGCTGCTTTTCCGTTCTCTTCTGTTTTTCACCGTTTGCGTTTATTGTGGTTACTATACTAACTATATATAAACGTTTATAATTCACCATATCTAAGAAGATATATTTATACCCAATTATATGTCAAAAATCGATGTATGGTTTTTTATACTTTGTTTCCAACATTCTGCGGTCATCACCCTCTAACTTCTTTTTTTATCAGATCATTGAGTCATTCGATTTATGCCTTTGATTAGGACACTTTGTGTAGATGCCAAATGTGTTCCTTACGCGGAAGAATGTAAGTTTGTGAATAATTTGGTCAAATGTGTGGCCGAGATTACAAGTTTGGGAGTCAGCTGCCGGGAATGAGACTTCTCTCTAGTCATAAATCTACGATGGAGGTCGTCTATTGCGGGGTGAAGTTGCTCCATACTACTAATGGCACCTACTGAACAAAAATAATCAAAGATATCTCGCATACTTAACTGGATTTAGGAATTGTGATGATTCAGCCTATATGACAACATTGTTCAAATAATTTCACAGGGAAAATATTGCCAAACTAATAACTGCTGCGGTTATTGCTTACAAAGTTAACATTGAATTGAAACAAACCTCAGTAATAAAAATCAAAAATACTCTTGCACTATTCATTTGTCGAATATCCCCATGTGTAGTTTGATTAAAAAACTAAAAATAACTGGTATTCTCTTTTTTCTTTGCTTTGCAGAATATTGAAACATTCGACGCCGACTTTAATTTGATTACCCGCCTGTTCCTATGTTCCCGCTGTTCCGTGTGTCTGTACTGTACAACTTACCTGATGCTTATATATTTACATAAAATATAACGTTTAATCGTCGTAGACAATCACGAAATGGTTTTCGTTGTAAATAAAAAGAAGCTTTATAAAATATGCTGTTGCCTAAGGAAAACAAAGCAGCTTATTTTAAACGTCACAAAGTCTTATTGACAAAGGAAAGATTGGTACATTAGTGAGAAGCGGCCGAGTGCAGGTCTTTTGCAAGGCTGATCCACTTTTGTACGGATGCGAGATTAAAGAGAGTAACAAAATGAGAAATGGACGATTCCAGCAGCATTGTCGGGCCGCCGTTGCCGGATTTATGACAAAGACCGGCCCTGATTCAATCAGACCGGCTCTTTAGTTTGTTATATTCATGTTTCACTCGCCCATCTGCGATTCTTATTGTTATCAGGAAGGCGCATTTTTGTTTGGTTGTAATAACTCATTTTTCCGGGACGGTACGGAATAACAATACTCCATTGATCTAATATGTCATGAATGGGTAATGTTTGGTTTTGGAGTTTTTGCGGGAAAATCCTTTTTTGGCAGTTCGTTTGGTATTCAGTGTGGAGTATGAATTTGAAATTTAAATATCGTTGATGTGTCCAAGTTGTCGTCGGGCGGGGGTGAGGCGGGGGTCGGCGGGGGCAGGGGTCGCGACTTGCGGCTACATCAATCACTCACGGAGGCTGCGCCCCAATCTTCGAGTAATTTCTAGCTCTTCAGGTGCAACTTTTGTCTTATCGTTTGAATTTCATGGCTTTTCTTGGAAATGGGAATAAAAGTTTTTTACTTTGATCGTTGTCTTTCATATTTTACGATTGGTTTTACATTGATTCCGTACCAAATAATTTCAGATATTCGTTAAATTATCTTGTATGTTTTTTTTCTTTTATTTATGAAAATCGGATGTCGTTTTTATTATATAAAAGAAAAAAAACCTCCAATTCACGTGACCCCGGCCTCGTTTCAAAAAGCTAGAAAGACAAACAAGCCGACTCCTCATTTAGGTACACATTGCACTTAATTGAAGACGCTGTTGTGCATATTTTATCTGTGTTTGTTTACAAGCAGCGAGTGACTCGCGCCGTCTGAGCAGCCACTCGGCTCGAGGGCCCTCCATTTGACAGCTACTGTCTAATGTCCGGATCTTGGCAGCCGAGGTGGCAATTGTTGGCCACTTGTAAACCTATTGATGGGTAATTGCTTTTTGGGGACGATGATAAATCATAAGGGTTCTAGTTAATATTGAGCCTTATTGATTATTAAGACTTCCGTATACCGGATTAAATTGTATTTTTTCATAATAAATGTCCGGATGACTATGTACTAGACACCGCTTATGAGGCTTTTTACTAAGTAAAGGCTTGTTCTAAAAATATCACGTAATAGGCTAGAGGAGAACCTAGTAACATCCAGACACGAGCGATTTTTTTAATAATATTTTTATGAATTTGCCCGGTATCGAACCCAGGACTTGCCACTTAACAGCACGGTAGACATAGGTACCGCTGCACCACAGTGAATTAAAACATCACTTTTATTAAAAGAACCATTCAATTTGTTACCGATCCTCCTAATAACATAATGGCCGTCGACTGCTAGAAAATCAAACATAAAGTATCGCAGTAAGAAATTATTCAGCCGATGCTACGTAGGTAATTGAAGACGTTCCCTGCTGGAGTACGCTCTGTCGGGAACTGTAAAATGATTGCGAGCTCAAAGTGCTTTCCGATAAATGTGGAAACCTCTGAATTCACCGAAGAATCAGTTAAAGTGCTTTAAAGTTTAAAAGTCCTCTTTGAAATATCTAAACATGTTGCCTTGGAGGAGACGTCGTTCTGTCACTAGCAGTATTGGATACAACTCGAGTATATGAATACGAGTGTTGTCTGTATTACGCGTGTTCGATAATATATTCAAATATGTATAAAGCCTCATCCACACCATGCTCTTGATGTCATTTTATTTGTCACGCGTGACAACCCTGCGAGCATATATTTTAGCGATGCAGATTTTTGTCCTGCAACACATTTTTTCATAAGCCCAACTTTTAAAGCATTTTTACGTACAAAATATTTGCACGATTTATGAGTTGTTAAGGTAATCAAATTTATGTGTGTTTTGATTGATGGTTAGTGCGTAACTTTGTTGTGTTAACTATGATATATTTAAGCACACCTCACCAAATTTTCAGGAGCTTTTTTAGCTTTTAAAATGGTGTTAATTTTAGTGTTAAAACTGAAGTAAGAGGGCTTGGGCACGTGCTGAGTGAAAAATAGCGTAACATCGAGGACAGGGCTGTCCGCGCTCCCAGCTCAACGATATTGATTACTTGTCTGTAAGGAATACAAATGTATCAGCGAACATCGCGCTAGCAGCAATCCTTTGTACCGACAGCCAACATTAAACTTCATACACCAAAGTGCTTCACGTAAAATAGACCCGCGGTTCCCACTTTTTTATTTAAGTAATATAGGTAAAGGAAGATGATGCTGAATAATAGGGATAGTTTTAAAAGTTATACGCTTGCGGCTAACTAACTAGCAGATGCACGGTTGAGAAGCAAAAATGGAATAACGCAAAAAGACGAGTTCTATCCGTCGATAGAGGGAGTCTAGTACTTCGGAAGCTCTTTTTTAGTAGAACAGATAACGATCTGTCGACTACGGAATACGTTAACTACTGCACTAGGATGTACCTACAGATGCACGCTTCATCGAACTCAGATTTCTTGCCTGAAAGATTTTTTAGCATTCCAAATATGGGCGCGCATGGGCATTTTTGGAAAAAGGCTCAACTTTTTTAATTGTATTCCATTTTTTTGACACAATTAGTTACGATTGGTATAGTAAGTGTACAATAAATTAACGTTAATCGCAAGAAACAAGCTTACGTAAGATGAAATTGTCTGTGTCTTTAAAAACCAGCATCGATCCAACAATACACCCAAGTTATACTCGTGCAAGGAATTCTAAACAGAGTCTATCTAACTTTTGAACTTGGAGGGAAACTAACCGATTATGGGATTAAACTTACTAAAAAATATAGAAGTACAGTGTACATATGAGGCAACACTTATGGAAAAAAATGTGTCAAAAACAATATAAATGTCGTTTTCATATAAAATAAACAACATTATAAATTATTAATTTAGCTCCTCGATTTTATGTATTTGGTCTCCTCAATTTATTTTTTATTATGTAAATAGTTTAATGGAAAAAATAATACTGCTTTAATTATCCCCAAACGCGTTTAAGTTGCCATATTTTATAGAAAAGCCGGCTGAATTGAGAACCTGCTCCTTTTTTGGAAGTCGGTTAAAAATGAATGGATAAGACTTATAATAATGTTTAATCAATAAGTTTTTTTGACGGTTAATGTTATAGTGACACGGCAGAGCCTTACTTTTGGGCTTAACTTTATCACAAAGCATATCTTTAATAGATTTTTCGAACTAGACAATTAACTTTCAATAGTTAAGAAGGCTGTTTAAAATGCATATAGAAACAAAACAAAGTCTGGTGATATTGTATTAAGGCTGGTGTAATGCTGCAGGGCGCTCTCCGTGCTCAGCATTCGATCGACGCGCGTGATGTGACGTCACAAGTTACTAAACACTACGCTACCGGATCAGCGGAATTGTAGCTAATAGAAAGATGGATGAGAACGATATATGAGTCGTAGTAGACGTTTTTCAGTTTCATGTTTTAACAAAATTCTTATTTAAAAAGTTGGTTTAAAAATAGTCATAAGCAGACAAAAATAACTTCAATAACGCTCTCAAATACCTAAGTAAAGAGACTACACGATGCTAAAATATAAACAGAAGTCATAAAAAAAATCAAACAGCTCCAAAACGCTCCTAATTTCCCTTAAAAATCATGGCACCTGATTGCTAAAGAACACAGCAATAAGGCGGTGCGCACACGACGCGTTTAATGGGCGGCATTACCATTCCGACGGTAGGTCGGTAGGTAAGTACGGTAGCCCGCCCGACCGCCTTCTGAATATGCAAACGGGCCCACGTTAAATATTGAACCGCCGTATTGTGCCTGAAATGTACCCCCAAATTGCGACGATCGACTTTTAACTTTTAGGGCAAACAGTTTTAGAACGTGATTGCACACGAACAACCAGGATGGGACAATATAAAAAGGGAATAAACAGATAAAAAAGATACTAAGTAATTTTAAATGAATATTATTTCTCTACGGATTCTGGACTTCAAACTTTTCTGCTTTCATTATTAACGAATATTTTATAAAACTGTAAATCCATCGTTTGTTAGTTTTGCCGGAAGTTCAATTCATTTTCTTCACTACCAATACTTCCGGTGCGCGTTTCTGTGAGACTCGCTACTAGGAATAGAATTTTCGAGACAATTTTATTTGGATGGATGGCATTAAATAAGTTAGTTGCAGCGAACAGTTTGTTCTTAAGTTGAAGGAACTCGGTTCTAATAAAGCTACTCGAAGGAACAAGGAAATTGTTAATTAGAGGTCCAGAAATGGAAACGGACAGTCAATAATTACGTTTACTTCAACTCTGTTTTAAGACTGATTGTATTATTTGTCTAGACTTAAAAAAGTGAGTTTACTAGGCGTCAGGTTCTTATAGTACACATACTTTATAGGGGGGGGTATTGTGCCTGAAATGACACGTGAAAGGCGACGCGAACGCAATCCCGGGCACAAAAGCCTTTTCCAGATGCGAGCAGCAGAAGATTTTAATGAGGCAACCAGTCTGTGTGATTTTATCGCGAGTAATGAGAAGTAACCAGCGCATCCTCTTTGACGCCCGCGGTGCAGCCGACAAAAATGCATAAGTGACTCGATATATCACAGGTTGCATGTGTTCGGTTTAAAAATGATGTAAGATGTTGGAATAGACTAAATTAGACGTTGCCAGTTGTTGTTATTATTTAGATAGCGAAAGTTTGAGATATTGTTTTTGTAAAGAAAAATATTAACTCAAAAAGAAATGGTCATTGTAAACCCACCAAGGAGCAGAGTCATATAAAAGACTGACGCCGTTTTAAAACCCCTAGTCGCTTTGTTCCACAAGGGCAATAAAAACAAATTATTCCAGCGCTCGCTGCCTACACCGGCCAATTTTCATCAATGCAAATCACGTTGTCGACTCGTCAACCCAATTACCAAGAAGTGAATTTAAATAAAGATAAGTATCGCCCTCGAGGAGACAATGCTAATAGGAGACGAACGATAATAGGGAACCCACGGCTGTAAGGTGCTTTAATTACATCTCTCGGCTTACTCGGCTTACCTGGCTTAGCATGCCAACGGCACGGCGAACAAGGTGCCACTTACACGCACCGATTAAAAAAAAAAATAGACGTCCGTATCAAAATAATTTCTAAACACATTTTACTTTTAATCAGAAAAACGGCTTAATTTCATGATTATTAATAAACGTTGTTATGAACGGGTTCATTTTATAAGATACTGAAGATTATTTAAATCAAATCGTTATTAGTTAAACATATATATTCCCAACCTCAACCACTTGCTCAATTGATGTTCAACTGAGCTGATTGTGTAATCGATTATTAGCTTGTGTTCACTAGTTGTAACGATGTAAGTACGAGAGTGCGAGATGTGACAATATCGAGCGATAATAGAGCCAATATGAGAGATATGTCTTTAACGAGAACTAAGCAATATTAAATTAATATTCCAATCTTACCAATTATTAGATATTCGTATAAGAGCTCTAAACATTACTTTTGTACTTATTTTAAAGTATAAAATAATTGCGCATATAAATAATTAAATTAATTAAAATATAATACGTGAAGCAAAACTTTGTACTAACACCTTTATACGAAAATTACGCGGACGAAAACGTATGAAAATTTGGCGCAATTATAGTTGAGAAGAGAAGAGAATTAGTGCGGAATGCTAATATTGTATTTTTAATTACGAATTAAAATTACACAACCTTGCCTTTGACACATACAGGCATTTGTGATTATAGAGGTATAGTCTTTGTCGATAGAACCTTAATAACGATCAAACTTATAAATTACCTAAACAAATTATAGCCTAACTTCGCCACTGCGCGACCACTACTCTAGTATATAATAAATAACTAACCGTTGCACTCAACCCTTACAAACATCAGTCTATTTATTTCCTCCAAGCACGTTTACCAAATACTTACAAATATAAGAAGGTTCCGTCTCGCAGATAAGAATGAGGTGTTCGCAACACGCCCGCGGCTGTTTCCGCTCGCCTCTACTGACCGGGCGAGTGCCAACATGTGTTCTTATTGACAACACAAGGAAAGAAAATAAATGTTTCGGTCGACGGTTCACATCTTAACAGACCTATTTTCAAACGTCTACAAACAGTCTATCTTTGATTAGATATCAATTGAAGATTACCCTTAGAGTTTTGAACAAAGTTACGTCTATTCAAAACAAAAACAGTAAGCCAATTCCAAGCTATCGAGAATACAAAAAAAGGATAAGCGGCCTTATGCATAAAAACAATAGCAATGGCCCTAAAATCCGACCACCGAAATATAATATGTTACTTACCAACTTTATTTCTATTTTCTGTATTCACTCAGGGTTTATGTATCTCGAATAGTCACGTCCCCGCTCGGGTAGGGTAAAGCATACAAATAAGGCGCACTGTCCAAAACTGGACGCCCCTCGGCATGTTCTTTATCTGCGGATCTCTTAAAAGAATTTGATCGTAACTATATGAGAATATTACGAGCAACATCTGTGACAAGGGACGGACAAAACACCGGATACATTTATCATAAAGAAAATCAACCACAACACCAGATTTTGGCTTCGGTTTAGATAACTTTGTATCAGATTCGTATTTTTACGTATACAGCACGTTTACTTGATATTGTTAAGTTGAAATATATGAAAAATATAATACTTTTAATTACGAATTTGAACTTTTAAGAATGGGAAACAACATTTGACTATACTTATAATATTTGGCTTAGGTTTAACTTGTATTTCTTTGATGGCAGGGACTAATGCGTATTGATTTACGAAACTGTCAGAAGGTCTATTTATCAAGCGGCTGCCAAAGCGTAGCCTCCTCACCTCGTTTTAACAAGGTTCTGTTGTCTCAATCAATTTGTCGGACACAGGGCTGTCAACTTTGCGTCCCTTCGACTCCAGCCGCTGATGGCTTCCGAATGACCGCGCACCATTTGCATAAGGGCCAGCCCTAATATCAGATTATTCTGGAGTTACGATCGCTCGACCAACCGCACCAATTTGTTATTAGTTTCTGAATATTTAGCCCTAATCTCTATTCAATTATAACCATTCCCAAAATATTAAGATACGTTTACGACTTATTAGTACCATGTTAAGCTGACATTACGTTTTAATGCGGATATTAGACGTAACAAAACGTACACGGCAGATTGAAACCGTAACGGTATATGTTGTAATAGCAGCGTCTTGGCAACAACGGTGACAGAGGGATTAGTAGGCCGAGCTCCCCTTTCGTGCGGTTTCTTAATTAACCCCCAAATACCCTTGAAAGCGTTGCAATGCCGGCGGCGGCGGATTATTGGCGACTGCCCTTGTTAATTTTAATGCTTTCTATTATTGAAAGAAAGTGGTTGAGTGTGGTCGTAAGCTTCGAAGGTAACGTTACATTTGGTAATTTATTTATGATCATTTTTCTTAATATCACAATGAAAAACAATCAATTCTTAAATAAAAACCTTTACGTTATATAATCATTTATGTTTCTGTTCAGAAAAAACACTTTAGCATTTCTGTTTATAAATAGGAGTTTTGTATTCGTCCGTATAAAAGTAGTAGCTGCTCAAAGATCAAAGAAACTTTGTGTCACATAAAGAATACAAAACAAGGGGAAATAAATGGAACATGGCAAAAACATGCCTCATGTATTATTATAATGGCAACACTTTTTGAGGGAGAATGCTACAAAGGCGATTTTTCAATACAACTTCTTCGTCTCCTTAAAAAGTTTTAACTAAAGGAGTTTCTAAACATGTGGACGGCAAACAAGATACAAATGTCATTTTTAATATAAAACACAAAGGGTGATACGATACCAGTCGCATCGCTGAGCACAGACACAATCGTCCATACATTAAATAGGGTGCGTACATACTAATGCGCAATGCACAGCGGTGGAATAAGCCAGCCGAGCAGAAAATGAAGCGTCGTGGTTAGAGCTAATACGATCAGGTGAGCGACTGAGTAGGCTTTCATCTTCATTCGGGTATCACTTGAAGATGCCAGACGCGTTTCGATGGAACAATTTAGGAACGAATAATATTCATAGGTCTTGCTTTTGACAATTATACACTGAGAAACTATCGATTTAAAGTTGGAAAAAAATGAGGGCTAATTTAAGAGGCGATACTTATCAATCGTGAAAGTTCTCGTCCAACAGGCTTTCTAAAAAAAAATAAGGTTAATTTACTTGTTTTACTAATAATATCAAATGTAAATGATACGTGTCGAAAACTAAAAAAAACATGCTTGTATTTGGTTGCGAAGTTATCCAACTGGCTGGTCTGTGTTCGAAGATTTGCAAATAGTCGACCGATTCATAGTTTGTCCCATAAACAAGCGGTGTCAGCTAGCAGACGATACAAAATTAATGTAGGTACAATTCAAATACAGTGCTTATTATATTCGTATATTTTTTTATAAACCAAATTGGTCAAATACGTTTTAATATTTTTGATTTAAGGGGTCAATTTCACAAAATTTGCCTTTCTAATAAATCATCATGCGTAGCAAGCGGACCAAATCTGAGTTTTAATATGAAATTAAACTGTGGCAACATCCGTGTTCATCCAATGAGTAATTTACATGAGTTTTCATACCCCTTAGACATTATATTTAAAGAACCTAAAGCAAATTAATATAATTACAAAATAAATCTAATTATACTCAGTCAATTCTTCAAATGATTGTTTCTTATATTATTATTGACAGAAACCTTTACCAACTCTTTATCCGTGCAAGTAGCCGGGCGATTGCACCGCACCGCTAGCAGTGAGCCTTCAGACAAGCCGCGCTCTCTGAATGACAAATGTTTACCTCTCCTGCCGGCGGATACACAAACTTCTGCCGACCCTCCTTCCTACTCCTTTAAAGATATTTATTTTCAGAGACTCTGTCAACTTGCGCAAATGCCTTGCAGAGATTGAAAACATTTTTGAGTCTTTGACAATCTGTTGCTTAAGATATTCCAGGTAATTTTCGCAAGCTGATAGAAATTTACTTTTCATTTTGTTTATCACGAAGGTAGAAATGTACTCAAGGAACGCAATTTCAGTGAGCCAATAAAAGGAATGTTCGCTACGAACAATTGACAAGTTGAAACACTAAAGCATTTAAAATGGGCAAAGCAGAGCGGCACCCATCCATCTCACAACTTGATAAACGACGACATTATTCCTTATCACCCACTCAATTTGTTTAAAAGCGTCTTTCTTTGATAATTTGAGAATTACAAATCGTATTTTATGACACAAAAATGTCCTCATAACTGGAAAAGATGGAAGGCGTTTTGATAAAATTGAGGACAGATCGTTCCCATTTATCTATATTCGAATCTTTGTTTGCCACAAGCGTGGTGTAATTTGTATTCAGGGTTAGTGTTGGTTTGTATTAATGGTGTTTTTATGATTGTTTTAGTGTTGGAGGAGCCGGAGTTCACGGACGTGATACAGAATGTGACGGTGCCGGCCGGCCGCAGCGTGCGGCTCGCTTGTTCGGTCAAAAACCTAGGATCTTACAAGGTAATGCTTATTTTATCTGGGTTAGTTAATTCATAAATGTGGCCAATCAAAATTTAATGATAAAGGAATTGAATGAAATCCCTTTATATATTACTTATACTTAACTTATACTAACTTAATATTAACTGAAATTAAACACATTTTAACGGATTTTACGCGTTAATTATTTTACTTGCCTAATCTAGTTAAAGCATAATCAATGCGAATGGCAGGGAAAGGAAAAACTAATAATAGTTTATTCTTTCTGTAGTTTAACAGAAAATGTAACCTTTATGTGAATAATAAATAAATAAATAATAAAAAAAAAATACCATTACCGTTAATAAACCATTAAACGTCGGATAATTAAAAGTAATTTAATAAACGCGTAAAATCCGTTAAAATGAGTTTAATTTCAAATAATAATGATCGCGTAAATCTTAGAAGTAACATATAAACTGTTTTCATAATAGCAACAACATGATTTAGCAACACCCTCTGTCAAGAAAATGACACTACAGTCAACTAAAGTCTGCCCCGTGCTTCAAAAAATCACATGCATGACTAAGATAAGAAAACCCTTTAAACAAAACAGAAAGCAACACCGACAAAAACAGGAAACAAGAACCAGTAGTCTCAACATTGAACCACGTACAGCGAGAAAGGAATTTTATTTCCAATAAGAATATAGGGAACCGTCTGAGGCGCACTTAGGTAGTGCTCTCACAACACGACAATATGCGTGGAATGGAGTACGGAGCGTTTTATCATTTGATTTAGAACGCGCCTTCGTAATAAAGTGTCCGTATAAATAGAGGAAGATATGATTTACAACCCCAACCCAATTTTTGTGAGTACACGTTGTAGCTCACAAAAATGACTTAGAAAATTTTGTTTTTATGCGGTTTTTGGTGAAATATTGTTGCCCTAAGCATATGTGTGGATATTCTATTATAATAGAGTTGGCATGTGTTTATTTTTAATAGCATCTAGTTGATAAGTGTGATGCGATGTTAGATTTAGTTTAACGAGGCAGTGGCCGGACAGCCGATAAGCCACAAGGTGACGCCGGGACTGACTACCGGGGGACTAATGCCGGGGCTAGCTAGTCAATGGAGATTTGATTTACAAATAGAACATCTGTTGTTGCGGAACTGTTTATTAATATTTTGAAAACGCTTAAATTATTATATTTAAATAAAAAGACATAAAGATAAACTGATGATTAAAAATAGAAAATATTCCTTAACATTATAAAAATCTGCTAATAAGTACGTACCAGAGTCTAGAATAGAAACAGTGCCCAAAACAACCAAATTTGGGAACGGGTGTTATAACAGTCATAATTGCAGAAAAAAAATTATCTGCGCTCATTGAATCGAAGATTTTATAAGATTTATATGTTTAAGTATGTTCTATGTAAAATCATATTTTATTCGGTAACTAGTGGCCGCCCGCAACTCCGTTCGCGTGGAAGTCGGTTTCCCGTGGGAATGAGAAGTTTTCCCGCGGTAAAAAATACCCTATGTCCTTTCCCAAGTTCAGTTCTTTATTCATACTAAATTTCATCAAAATCGGTTCAGTGGATTAGGCGTGAAAGCGTAACAGACAGACAGACAGACAGACAGACAGACAGAGTTACTTTCGCATTTATAATATTAGTAGGGAAGTAGGGATGTAAGTTCTGGAACGTTCTGTAATAAGCCCGTCGTCGGACGGTGTCGGATGGACGCCATTTCCATCCGCCGCCCCCGATGCAACTCGATTAGTTCATATTTGCTTATCTGCAGCTCAGTTTACTTATTTAACTCCGCTTAGTTTTGGTTGATGTCTTGATTTGGAAACTTGATCGTGCCGTAACTGACATTAAAATACCTACAAATAAAACGTTACGAACAGTTTGCTAATAAAGTGCTTTTAAATAAGCCACGATTGTTATTTTACTTCATAAAATTAAATAAGAAGTAATTTTTTTCACCCTCACTCTGTTCATTTTTGTGTAAATAAAATATTGATAAAAAATACACGTAAATCAAGCCTACCCTTGACTCAACATTCAAGTTTTCGTCTTATTTTATTGCATTACCCACGACCTCAGCGGAGATGTGAACGCAATAAAGCTAAGGTAGTGTTGTACACTTCTCAAATAATAAAGCTTTAGTCGGAGCCATCAGTGTTGCCCGGTGTTGACAACAGGAAGCGGATTTTCCCCGAAAGCCTCGCCTGCGCCATTAGTTTTCCATATTGGTTAAAAAGATTTGTCTCGCGTCTTTTTCGTCGGCTCTTTTGTTTTTTGTTCAGTGGTTGCCAATGCGAAGTCGAAGTTATTCATAACAGATATTTGTATGCATATTTGAAGAGAACGGTTTGCGGAACGCGGGTTTGGAGCCGGTTCATCGGCATGAAATGTCAGCGAGGCAGCGCGCCACGTACGCGGCTCTGCAATAACATGCCACAACGACTCGCCGCTATGTTACACACACGCGCGCTATGCAGACACCGCCTGCGAACACTCGCATATTTCTCCTACCATTACATCCGGAAACATCACTAAATTCAACTCACGACCAACCACCTAAGGCTGCTTTCAGCAATACACACCGCTTAGGAATGACAACCCCACAAATATGATTGAGCACAGAATTAATTAACACAACAAAGTTAAATACACATTCAACGAAATTCTCATCGCGTTTCCAGTCATCAAAAAATCTCATAAGGAATTTGGAGAGATTATCCTTCGAAACTCAATATAACTGGAAGGATTAATCTGTTTATGCGGAACCGCAGACAATAACGAGTCTCGAGCCGTTCAGGTAGAATCCGATGATAGATACTCTGTTCAAATAATTTATGTTGTAGAGTTGGCCATTTAGTTGAAAGCATTGTGTTGGCGGGGAGTTTGGTACTTTGTTCCGAAATAACTTATTGGTTGAAGATCCCAAGAAAAGTTTGAGGGCACTCGGCACAAATCCGCTGGTGAAGAGATTTCTAAGTGGGCTTTTAGTGCGAGTAGCTAAGCCGTCTCGTGCAACACCCGCCGCTTGTTTCTGTGTACTCCATTGCGTTACTACATGTGAACTGTTGGTTCTGATTCAATAGACTTTGAGAGAAAGGTACCTACAAAATGTATTTTTTATTGCTGGTTGCAAAATGGACAGTTTTCGGAACCGTGTATTCACCGTACCAGTATGTTTTATTTTAGTTTGTTTAAACCCATTCATTTGGGTGGGCAAAATATTTGAACGCTATCTCTTACTTTCGAGCTACTTTATATCGGCGTCAATTAACCCGAAACTTCCAACTCCACTTCCAAACTCCGAGAACGCAAAATAAGATAAAGGTATCAAAGAAAATTAAGATAATGGTTCACCTTCAGCTCCTTAAACGGTCCGTAATTAAATCTGTCGTAATATTATTAAACACGTCTAGGAGTGATCCCTGCGGCGACGCGTCCGTCGTTAACG
Source organism: Emmelina monodactyla (assembly GCA_916618145.1). Taxonomy (NCBI): domain Eukaryota; kingdom Metazoa; phylum Arthropoda; class Insecta; order Lepidoptera; family Pterophoridae; genus Emmelina; species Emmelina monodactyla. Next base: position 7,131,331 of record OU745303.1, read on the forward strand.
GAGAATGGCCGAAGTTTCCGAGACTCCATTATAAATCAAACGACGCCTGCCGGGCCCGAGCCCGCAGGACTCGCTTCAAACTTCACCTTTTAATATTTTCAATAATTAAGATAAAAAATCCAATTTATACTCCCCGTAAGATAACGATTTAATTAGCTACTTTTCCAACAATCTTTTTCTCGTCCATCCATATTCATACTGAGCATAAATATGTAAAGTGTCGGGTGACAGCGACCAGCTAGAACTCGACATCTAACATGCACTGGTTATTCGTTTAGAATTTCTAGATGAATAAAATTAGTCCCGGCAGCGGCGGCCATGATATTTGCATCTGCCAGCGCTTGGCTCAATTACTCGCAAAATGGAAACATTTTTAATATTCTTCCCATTAGTGGTAACGTAAGATCTTCAAAGTGGAAAAGATATTTAGCAAAAAACAATTGGATTCCGTCCGTGTTTTCCTTTAAGATTGTTTAATAGCGGGCATTCTTGCGGAGTTGTGGGGAATACTTCGTTCCCGCCGGAGCGGGGTGCGACGTGAAACTCCGCAAAGTTCAACACCCAACGCTTATCTCTCAACCGCTTATAAAATTTTGATTCGTCCGTAATTTTATCGTTGAAAGAAAGTTTCTCTGATTCAGTACCGTTATGTGATTGAGGAAGTTTCATTTCTGCGCAGTTTAAAGTTATTATGAATATTTAATTCAATCGTGCAATTTGGTGTGTGGTTTAAGCGGTCATAGTGCGTCGCTTTGTGTGGTAATGTAGCTAATAATTTCGTAGTCCAAATATTACTCCTGGGACGTAGGTAAACTGTCAGCAGGTGGTCGGGGGGCGCGGGCGGGGGAGAGGGGGGAGTAATTGAATCAGAACGTTGCAGACGGACACACCGCCGAGATTAGATTAGACGCCGGCCACAATTACGTAGATCAGATTTACATCCGCGCCTCCCCGCGCTCCCAGCTTCCGTAAGCAAAGGACACTTGATTCCCTAATACCTACTCTCCACCACGTCAACTCCGATTTTGAATAATTAACTTACCACGACAAAATTGTTACATTTAAGACCGTTCTTTTGATTAAGTTTCCCTAACAAGGTTCCCTCTATTAAATTTAGCAATCGCCTAGAGACATTCTGTGTAAAACTTACAAAAATATAAAAAGTACGTTTTATTCTGAGGCCTATTAGCTTATAATACTGCCATCTAACTTTTACATGTATTAATGAGAATTATGTCTTGTTTAATATCCCGCAAAGCCCCAGGTTACGCCGTCAAGTCAGGTCGTCGTCATTAGAGGGGTTACCGTCCCATTGCATAATAAAATGGGCAAAGTTTCCTCAAGTCCATTATAAATTAGACAGGGGCTGAGCACCGCATCACTTAAGATAGGATAGGTAAGATGTGACCCGGAGTTGGTCCTAGTTGTGACGGGCCGCGACTGATCTGATAACGGGGTAAAAACTAGCCCCGAGATCCCGGAGATCCCGGGAGTTGGAAGCCGGATTACGAACGACGCTGAAAGGCGTATCGTGTTTGTGCAATCTTCAACTTTTTATTCCCAACTTAATATCGGAAACTGAACTTTGTTCAATGAGATTATCGATGGTATTTATTTCTGGACTTTCCAAAACTTTCAGAAAATACCATAAAGATTATATTTGTAGAATTAACAAAAGCTATCTTAATTTAGAACCTGAATGTGTGAGGAAATCTTAAAAGCTGTAAAACTGTAATGAAAAGTAACAGTATCGCCAAAATAGTATCCGTGTAAATGCATTCTAAGCGTTAAATGTCGCAGAAGTTGTAGAAACTCGGTGCCGCCGCTTTCAACAATTATTGCACGGGTTTTCTGCTGTTAGTTTCCATTTCTCTTGTTTACATATCAGAAAATTTTAAAAGTAACCATTTTGTTAAAAAAACTTTAGTCTTTGAGCGTATGATCCAAAAGGAGATTGACAACATTTCAAAAGCTAATACGAAAAATATCAAAGCAGGCAAAAATAACGCATTCGAAATTCAAAGAAATACCGTCAACATTTTTACTGAGAGTTTCTTTTAATTTCCGTTACGTCACTTGTCCAATTGCCGAAGCGATACGAAAGAAATCATTCTCGACATTTTTTTCTTACATCGCAAAGAAAAAGAAAAAAGTAATTTTACAGATTTAGGATATTAGAAGGTTATGTTTTTTTTTACAAAAACATAGTCTTTGAAAGAGCTTCATTAATATTTTCATATTTTGTTATAAAACAGGTAGCATGGATGCACTTCGAACAGTCGGCAATATTGACGGTGCATAATCACGTGATCACGCGCAACCCCAGAGTGAGCGTGACCCACGACAAGCATCGAACCTGGTTCCTGCACATCTCCGACGTGCGGGAAGAAGACAGGGGGCGGTACATGTGCCAAATTAATACCGTCACTGCGAAAACACAGTTCGGATATCTTCATGTTGTAGGTAAGTAATATGCTTAAATATTTTTTTAATCAGTATCATTACTTATTTACGCTAATTGTGGCTGTTTGTGTGTTTGTCCATTAACTCCTCCTTAACTACTTAACGAATTTTAATACCGGTTACGCTATCGCTCAGACAATTTTTTCCCTTAAATTTATAAATGTAGAAAATTCAGAAAATATATATTTTGAATGGCCATAATTTAATTCAAGCGTGGGCGTGTCACTAGAAAATAACAAGATTACAATTATTCAATTAAGTAAATACAGATAAAAGCCGTACTTCAACCCCGTAGATCTTTGCTTACTGTAAAAAACTTGGGTATTGTCCCTAACCTCTAGAGAATTAAAATTAGAGTCTTGCAGTAAAATAAAAAAGTGTTTGTCAATTACCTATTGATTTCAACCATCACACCACCATTTCAAAACCATCATCCAAAATTAAAATCACTTTCACCGGCCAGTGCCGCCGACGATCGACGACTCGTTGAGCTCGAGTGACGTCATCGTGCGCGAGGGCGCCAACGTCACGCTGACCTGTCGCGCTAATGGCTCGCCTAAGCCGAGCATCAAGTGGAAACGGGACGACAACAGCAAAATCTCCATCACCAAGGGCCACTCGGGTGAGATATACGTCAATACGCGAACGATGAGAGCCGTTCTCGTCATAAAGATTAGAGGGTTTTAAAAGTAGAATGATAAATGTTTTTTTTAGCACCTAGTAATATTAATTTAACGGATTACATTCATCACATTGGAGATTATAAATCTGAGACAAAAAATTGATTTACGTAAGTATCAACGTATCAACTTACTTCTATCTAATATAATGTCTTTTTCAGTATCGGAATGGGAAGGTGAGGTGTTAGAAATGGCAAGGATATCGCGACTGGACATGGGTGCTTACCTCTGTATAGCCAGCAATGGAGTTCCTCCCACTGTCTCCAAAAGGGTCAAAGTTAGCGTCGACTGTAAGTTAATCAGCTTGACGTTAGTTTTATCTTTTCGTAGTTTTAGATGACTGATCTTTTTGGCTACTGAGGTAAGACGAAATAAAGACCAAACTAAAGTATTGTAATGGAAATAAGTAACCAAGATCAGGTTAATTTCTCTACTTTTAGTTTAATAAAAAAATTGACTTTTATTTACATCTCAAGATAAAAAATAATAAAAAAACTAACTCATTTCCTTTACCACAGTTCCACCAATGCTCTGGATCCCTCATCAGCTGGTCGGCGCCCCGCTGTACTACAACGTAACCCTCGAATGCTTCACCGAAGCCTATCCAACCTCCCTGAACTACTGGACCAGGGACGACGGCAACATGATCCACGAGAGCCAGAAGTACCACATGGACAACATATTCGGGCTACCAGCGTACAAGACACACATGAAGCTGCTAATAAGAAACATCGTGACGGAAGACTACGGGACTTATAAATGCGTTGCCAAGAACCCTAGAGGAGAGTCGGATGGGACGATACGACTTTATAGTAAGTTAAGATTTATTTTAAGATGTGTTTTTGGAAATGATTTTTGAGTTTTCCACCTTTTTGTATATTTTAAAAGAGTCTTGAGTTCTTAAATGGCTGATCAACCTGGTATTTAACTACTCCGTGTTTAAGCTCTGATAAACTCAAATTAGGGTTACCTAATTAGATTGCTCGATTATCATTTAGAAAATGCTAGCTTGCACAACACAATTTTGCGTTGAACGGAGTTTAACCAATACTTAGTGAGGTTAGTTCCCACTGCCTTGCAGAAACTCGGAATTCAAAGTTTTTTGTCCGCCACTGAATATCGACTCAAACATTGCATTAATGCAAGCAACATTTTCATACTTATCTATATCTCTTCACTCAATAATGGTGTTATGTGCAGCGTCGTCCCCTCCGACCACGACGCCCGACCCGCGCGCCGCCACCGTGCCGCCGCCGTCGCGCCCGCCGCGAAGGGACTCGCCGCAAACTGACAAAGGTATATTCCTAACGAGATGAAATAACTATACCTAGTTTATACTGCGGTGCGGTTAAAAGTGTATATAGGATTTTCAAGAAACAATATAAAGATTTGTATCTGGTTAAATTCATAAGAATGTCAAAATCTGACAAAAAATGTAAGTGATTGTCAAAACAAACGCTCATATATCTAAATATTAGTTAAACTAACCTAACATAATTTAAATAACTTGCAGTTATATATCACAAAACACGGCTAAAAGTTACAAACAGAATTTTGGCAGTTGATCTAGATTATCCAATGCAGTGCATGCTATTATCGCAAAGAGCCACCCAATATTACTATAATGGCCTAAAACTGTCAAAATAATTGCATAAACTTCTTTAGTATCGATATTTAACAAAATGTTTGTTTTAATGCTTCTCGAATAGACTTAGTCTTTTCAATTAGCACACAACAGTATAATTCCTAATAAGTACTTGGATTTTGGTTAGTATTTGGATTTTATCCTAAACTAATTATGTCAATGGACTGAAAGTTTTACGCTGCACATTTTAGAAAACAGTAATAGTCCATAAAAATAATTAAACGACTGAAAGCCGCTTAAAATAAAAACACAATCATTCCACCGCACAATTAAAATAATAATTACTTAACGTAACATAAACTTTGTTTCTGACGATTACACGCTTCGTTTCAAATTAAAAATACATTAAATCTCGCGGTCGAATAATTTGAACAGATTCCGATACAACGTCGATGAAATATCCAACGGAATAAACATTTTTATACCCAAGTTTATTTTATATCGCCCATTTTATTTATTGAGAGATAATAACATACCTTTATACGGCAATTCTACTAGATTGTTGATTTTATTTTCATTGTTTGTTGCTGTTTCAGTTATTATTAGTGGTCGTTATGTAGTTTATAGATCATAAACAGTTAGCCGCGATCTGCTTGTCGCCGGGGGTTCGTTAACTGGCTCCAAATGTTTACAGTCGAACGTTAAATGTACACAAATCTTACATAAATAATATAAACAAACATTTTATGAAGTGGCCGACAGTGTAAACTACGAATGGGTTGTAAAAATACGATAGAAAGTTTTCCTGGTTTTACAAATTAGGAGTTCATTTAGGGGCGATAAAAGTGGAGTCTTCAAGTAGTAATATAAAGAGCTTGCAGCATGTGACGTAAGCGGAGTAAAGTTGTAGCGTTATTGGAGCGTTGTTGGCAAGTTGGGCGGGCGGGTGTGGCGGTCATTATTGTCAAGTGTCGCCCTCATTACTGGACCGGACAGTTTCGATCATCACGCAAACTTTACTCTCCACAGACTGCACAAGATTGGACTTAACTGTCAAACATAAACCAAAACTTATAACATCATATTTCATTCAGCGGTTTGCATTATAGAGCGTAGGCACCTATGGAACAAATGTGCACGAGGAACGCGAATATTATCGTATCTTGCACACGTCGTTCATATATCGCTCGCGGCGGCGAAGCGATCATTTCAGCATTCGTACGAACTTGAAAAATCCATTTATGTCGGGAGATGAGCAAGTTTCGGCGGCGGTTGTTTTTACCGACGGCGCCGCTTTTTGTTGTGTTTTTTGCAGCCATTACGAATTTACGGACGAGCCGACCACTCGACAATATTGCGCAACTTTCAATAACTGACCGCCGACTGGGAGCTATCCTTTGCGATATTGAATACTTGGCTGTATGAGTTTCGAATGCAATAAGTATTCGGCGGCTAATAGCATTGAATACCATGCTGTTATACAGTGTGTATAGTATTCGATCTGCTAATTGGTACTTTTGTTGATAGGAACGAAGTATCAATCGAACCTGAACGAGATCGACAAGGGCAAACACAAGCCTGACGAGGGAGGCGGGAAGTCGCACCTCAACTGGGCCGAGGGGGCCTCGCATGTTAAAGGTATTTCAATATTGTACCATTGATTATTAAAAAAAATAAGTCAGGTCAACAATTTGAATGAGAGACTTTTTTTTACAAATATTTTTTTTTTGGACCTCATAGTTTTTGCCCTGTTAACTTATAATCTTTTTTTGTTACAGGTGATGCTGACAAGAGAAGATTCCAATTAATAGCTTTAATTTTACCTTTAGTACCTCGACTTTTATTTTAAAAGTGGTAACGCCCTTTTCATTGTTTTAGTCCATTTTTACATTATGTATGAAAGCTACTAGATACACCTAATAGCTTTTAGCGACCGGGTAAAGCTTTAACAACTAATGTCACATTAGTTATTTGTATTTCGAGTACAATACAGTATCGAACTCTTAGATACTGTTTGATAGAAAATGTGAAGATACCACAAACTTTTAATTCCCTTATAAAAAATAAATAAATAAGATCACGCAATGGTTGGTACTGTTAAAAAAAGTCCGTCAAACAGGTACGTAATATACGTTTATATAATACTAATAAGCACTTTGTTGTAATTTATTATAAAATATATAAAATTATGTTTTATGAGCCATACGATAATATTATAATGGTTGTTGTTAATTATTATTGCTAAGTAATTTGTATCGTGGTGTACAAGAGTTCCTTTCTCGAAGTACTTGCCAGTGAAGCAGATTTTTGTCATTTAAACATCATTATATTCCACTTGTACGAAAATCTGCTGACTGTGACATTTTAAATATTTATAAACAGTAAACATTGCACATATTATTGATAAAACGTATAAAGTGCACTATTATCATAGGTATCTGATATTTTATAAAACTTAGTGTAAGACTGAATGAATTTTGAAGATGTATCGTTAGAAAATTTCGAATTTACTTTGACTGCTTGTGTAGACCTCATGTTGCTGTGATAAAAGTGTATAAATATATGAACAGCAAGACGTAAATACTTTCTGAATCTTCTTATTTCCACCCTATTCCAAAGTTAACTTTCGAAACGTGGAATTGATTTGTCGATAAGTTTTTAAAAGCTCTGACTATTGCAAAAATGTTTTTGTCCGAATTTCTTCTGTCAATTACTTACTGAAATGTATGTATGTAAATGTTAATGTTAACATGTTGCCAAACTGCTAAATGTAAGATATTGCTAATTGATAGTAGATGTAAATATATCGTAAGCTGAAGCAATGGAGTGTCTTTTACTAAAGAGTATATACCTATCTAATTGTTTGAATGTCGATCAAAGAACGTAAGTTGTACCAAACTTACCACCTACGTAAATGTACTAAAGACTTAAGCGTAGGCTAAGTCTAAATAAAGCTTGTTTTAAAACAATATTGTTTTATTACTTATACGACGATTCTCGTAACAGCCTATACAAAAACAAAAAAAAACTAGTGTCGGAGGTTCCTGTCACAGTTCCTGTCTATGTTTATATTTAATGTTACAAAGTCAATCAATATCACACAAAAGGGTTTTAGAAATCGGAAACAAGAATCAGAAGAAAAAATCGATTCATAACATACATTTCGTATTTAATTAATATATGTGGGAAATATTTATTAAAGGCTGTATGATATTTTTAAAAAAATACTTCAGTTTAAAACCTGATATTGCTTTTATTAATTGCATTGATTAGCGAAATTAAAGTTTATGTAACACTGCGTGTACTATTTCAGAAATCAAAACCATTAGCTTTAAAATAACACAAAATAAACTACGAAGGTTGTCGCCCCTCTGCCATGTAAGATCTTCATAATTTATGCATCAAAAAGTTTCCATCAATCATATTTTGATAGGATGAATGTTTTCAAACAATCTGCGGCCAAGCTTTGAAGATTAAGACCGACTGGCTTTCGGCGCCGAAAAGCCTCCAACTACTATGGCCGGACGCCAACTCCCGTAAGCCAATCTAACTTCTTTTAAATGTGTTTTTGATGTAAAGAACGCATTAAAGTAACTAAGTATACGCGAGAACCAACCCCCTTAATCTTACCTAAATTAGCTTTTGATTTATAAGGCTTTAAGTTTCTGTGTGTCTTAAGTACTCTGGCACATACAAACAAACTTCGGGCAACTTGTTTATGAATTCATTAGAGTGCCATTTGAGTAAGCCGCTTGTTTGCTCCCGAAATCAGTGCATCAAACTTTGTAAGAAGATTTTATACCTGAACTTTCTGAATATCAATTGATCCTAAACCGAAACGTAACTTGATCAAGGGAAGTTAAGTTTGCAAACGAATTAGAAGCAATTATTTTGATAGCTGTTATACAATCTAAGTTAAGTTTGGGTTAAAAGCTTTGGGTCTGAGGAATAAGGTGTATTTTACGTTGTATTTGTTAAAGTCGATAGAACCTTTTTATTTGAGACGCGGGGTGGTAATAGAAGGCTCATTACTTAGCCGCGTGCGGTAGGCGTGTACTTCCGGATCCGGAGTTGGGCGTGCAAATAAAATTAACGCTTATTACTAAAGAAAACGCCCAGCAGATAGGTTAGCATAGCATTTATGACATCCAATACTAAATTTATTTCATTACCAAGTGACTTATTTGGTATAGTATGTAATTAAAGGCTATAAGAACACAAAATATCGCACTAAAAAAAGGTTATCGATTTGAAAACCAGTGAAAGTGTTCGGTACCTACACGTTACCACAATTTAAGCTCAATGTCTGAGTAAAATCGATCTATCAACTTGCATAATGATGTTAAAATACCGTGTTTCTTTCTGGACGAAAACTTTAGGGTAGAAATTGAAGACTTCGGTAGCCAACGGGTTACAAAGTTTTGCTTTGTTTTCGCATACATATTCTTAGCTGCTTTTTTATAAGAATACTAGTGGCCGCCCGCGACTCCGTTCGCGTGGAAGTCAGTTTCCCGTGGGAATGAGATGTTTTCCCGCGGTAAAAAGTACCCTATGTGTTATTCTGATGTATAACCTATATTATTGCAAAGTTTCATCCAAATCCATCCAGTAGTTTTTACGTGAAAGAGTAACAAACATCCATACATCCTCACAAACTTTCACATTTATAATATTAGTAGGATAACACGTTAATTGGAATTATTATTCTCATTTGAAATAAGGTGTCTGAGGCATTAATCTCCGAAATATTTTTAACCCTGTAAAAGCATAAGGCTTGCGATGCTACCTCCTACGGTCAAGGAGACCCACATAATTTCCCGAAGGCAAATTAATCCGAGCACGGACAGATCGCTGGTCAGCAGTGCCTCGCATACTAATGCTATTGTTTATCGAAGGGCTAATCTGTGCGTACCAGCCGTCACTGTCCACCCTCAAATTATAACGGATCACTTTCGTACCGAACCGCCTAATCCAAGCTTCTGACCGAAACGTGTTTCGGATACGCCCGATAGCTTCGGCGATCAAAATTAAAAGATTAAAAATCGATTTCTTAGTTATAAATTATAACGTTCAACAAACAACGAAAATAACAGAGTGAGATTTTATATTTCAAAATGCTAGCCTTTATTTATTTAAGACGAGTAAATTCACCTTAAAACGTCTCGTTTAGTGATATTAAAAATAACCCTCCGAGAAACCTTTATTGTTATCGAATAAAAATAATCCCAGGATTTTTCGGGATGATCGTAAATTATAAGGGGATTCCCGCCGTTGAAGAAGGTGTACTTTTAGGTGTACCGCTGAAAAGCTTCACCAAAATGCTAGTTCGAGAACAGAATGAATTGTTATTGTGTTGTTTACTACAACTGAGACAACATAAATAAAATGCGAGACATCTAAACAGAATATTAAGTTAGCGTAGACTCGCAGCGTGTAGATCCATTCAAGGAGAGCAAGAACAAAGAATTCAAAGCATAAACGTGCTAAAAAATTCAGTATAACAATAACCGGCCCCTAAACGCGCATTTTTGATGGTGTGAAGCTCTGAAAATCCGCCGATATAACAAAAGTGGCAACTGAACCTAATGAATTATTCATGGCGGCGGCTCGGTACATGTTCTATCACTGTTTTATCTATTGCGGGCCCACGAGCCGCGGTCGGCCGCACCGCGCGCCGCAAGGGTTAACCGGCGCTGTTCGATCTACTGTGTTGACCCCCTACTACCTTGATTAGGTGTTCTAATTATACTTTTACAATATGCCAATGTCTTCGTTGGAATTTAAGTTTTTAATTAAATAATCATACTTATATGGCAAATAACTTTCTTTCTTGTTGATGTGTTGTGTTTTTATATTAGTCATTCTTTCTATGAACCTAAGTATTTAGCTTCAGTACCTAGTTCAAATGACGAAAACTACAATTTTCTTTCTGAGATGCTACTTACATTTATTAACTCTAAGAACCTTACCATTTATTTCAACTACTTGCTAAGGAACTAAAAGATATCCTTTTTTTCTACTTCCCGATCAATCCATTGTATCAATACAGGGGATCAAAAAGCACTGCACCGATCAAGTACCACAACAATTTTATTGTCATTTGAGGCGACTTGATAAGCACTTAGCCCTTTGTTGGGGAAAATAAACATTAACTTAACACGAAGGACCTTGTAATAGCCTAATTAGGGTTAATTTGTTTAATTTTTTAAGGACCAGTAGAAGTTTCCACCGCTTTAAGTTGAAGTACTTTTGTAACGTTTAGAGGTAAAAAAGTTCTGAAGCGTAAAATATTTTAAATCTGGTCGGTACTTAAATGGCTTTTTTTATTACCTATCTAGACCATATTTCTTACAAATATTTCAGAAAATGCTTTATAGGTAGGTACTATACTGACAGTGTAAAAATAATAATATGAAAGGTTTATTCGGACGTGTCTTTATTTGGTGTTAAAATAAAAATACAGTAAGTATACCTACAACTCGAAAGCATGCTTTAATATTAAGTATTGTAGGCAATTTATAAAGATTATTTAACTAATGTTTAATTTGTACGTATGGAAAGCGAGTTAATTACCAGAAAAACATTCGTCTGTATAGGGTTGTCATATAAAACGTAGTTACTTCTTATGAGGTTGTAAGGAAACATAAAATGTTGCTATACGTCAAAAATACTAGAAATTACCACGGAAGTACTTTTAAATATTTTATGTGGCGACTATATTTTAATAACTGCGTTTTATTTTACTCCCTGCATTCACTTTTCTTTACTGTGTAAATAAAGAAACACGGCATATTCCTAGAAGACAATCGTCTGTAAATCACAGACTATCGCTAAAGGCTAGCATATTGGTTGTTGGCAGACGACGGATCATGTTGTTGTTGCGTTGCGCTTGCGACGTAAACAAGATAGTGGATGGAACGAGTTTTAAACAGTAGCTGGAATCCGATGCAACAACTATCGTTTGTGAAGAATAATAATGTCTATAAACTGTGAAGCAGTTAGAAGAGTTCTTAAGTTTGTTTATTGGTTCATATACGAATTTCAAATAAATTGAAGTCAATCTGTTTCAACTAAAAATAATAAAATATCCTGTATCCTCGACTTGTCTATTTTAATTAAGAAAGTAAACAGTAATACTTATTTGTGTATTAAATCTTTCTGCTAGTCTTTACTGATACTCCTAGAACAATGTTATCCTATTAATAGAAAACTTGCATCATAAATAAATAAATCTCTGGGCTGACACACCAACTGTAATGGCCCTAAACTAAGCAAAGCTTGTATTATAGGTACCAAACAACGTACTAGGGAAGACCTAGTTTTTACGAAATTGGCCTGACCCGGGGACCGAACCCGGAACCATCCGCTTAGCAGTCCGGTATAAATACCGCTGCACCACAGAGGTCGTCTACAAATCTAACAGAATAGCAAAACAAGCAGCCAAATAAAACTGCAGACGAAGTTTTTAATGAAATCCGTTTTTGTACATTAATAGGTTTATGGAATCTGTTGTTTTCGACGCCGCAGACAAAGTTTGGCTATTGCGATTTTACGAGGAGATCCTCTATATTCGATAAAACTTGTTTACATAGAATTCAAATCGGGTTTTTAGTTTGAATAATGCAGTTGCCGGCATTGCCAAGTGTGCGGCGACCCTAACCAATGTTGTAGTCGAACTGCGGGACTGCGCCGCTCCTGATGATAAAGTTTGTTTGCAGAAATAATTTAACTATTGACTATAAACAAAGTACTTTAATAATAAAAAGAAAACAATTTTATAAGTAGGGTTCATTAAAATAATACGAGTAGTTTTATTAATAGTTCAACCTAAAGCATACACGATCCTTGTTTAGTGGCTTTGGATTTGAAAGGTATAATATTGTACTTTTGTAAAAAAACACAAAATATATTTTTATAATCGTCTTAAACAGCCTTACACTTTTCAATGCAGTGTAAAGTCACAGATAAATGCAATCAATTAAAAACGAACCTGTCTATCGGCCGACATGTTGTGTTAACAACCCACGTGAACTCTCTATCACCGACCCATAGACATTACTCAATGGCCACAAGCTACACGGGGCTCGCCGCACATTAATCACCACTGCAATATCGTATGACACACTATCGCTATATCCTACTCCCGCTGTGAAGGCACACCCTAACCTGACGGTATACTCATCCTAATTGCATTAGCTAATATTTACAAACTTGAAAAAAATGCTACTAGAGTTACCAAGTAGATGAATTAAAATATTTACTTACTACACGAATTATCAATTTGAAAAGAATATCTAATTGCCAAGATTGACCTTTAGTTTGCTGTGTGTCTTTAGTTTATTAGATTTATATTTTTGTGGGTGAATGTACAGCAAGTACCTACCTACTAACCTGTTTGCGCTGCGGGGATTAAAATTATTGCTACATCATAAATTTTCAACACTTTTACGAGTTCCCCACATACGTAAATAAACCGAATTGATAGATTTTGAAAGCTTATTTTCGAAGAAGTGAATTTTAACTGTTGACTTAAATCAAGTTTAAGTGCAGACAGTTAAAGTAGGGATGCACTTTTACAAATATGTTTTCCTATGATGGTGTTTTAAAAGTGTCAATGTTATCTATAAGTTTAGTTAAATTAGGTTGTATTGTTTATAGGAACTTCATGATTGAAAATATGAAATGATGTTCATGTTTTCGCTAGTCATTAAAATTTTGGAGGCAAAATATTACTAGTTCTGACTTAAAATTGATTTTGTCTCAATCTTTTCATTGCTAACCTATGTCGTAATAAATAAGTCAAAAATACTAGTTCTAACTACACATAGATTTCGCCTCATTCATTTCATCGGTAACATGTCGTTATAAATAAGGCAGCACTATTTCCCGCCTTCACGTTACATTTAGTGACACATTCGGTGATGTGCACGTACCTTGTGACAGCTCTCATACAAGTCGACAGGATTGACACTACATACGTCACTTTGCAAAAATACATTAAAAAAACCTTTTAAGAAAATCCGTTAAGTGTTTTTTCTGTCTGCAAAATAGTTTAAAAAGAAGACACCTTATCAACCTGTCTAAACTAAGACCGCATCAAAAATCCAATTTCCCAAAATAATGAAAGCCCACCTATTGGCTCACAGTGGAAAACGAGCGAAAATTAATTCCTAACATGCCACGGATTTTCTTATCATCAAATTCACGTCACGGATTTTACAAGAAATCCGTATTATCTAGCATTTTTATCGGTTTTATTTCGTTGCGGTCGGAAATTTCATGCGGCTAAAGTAATTTCGCGCGATCGGTGGGCGGAAATTACTACATAGTGTGGCGGCGTTGTGACAGCAGTGACGTTTTGACAAACGTCACGTGGCCGGATGCCGGCTCGCAGATCCTTATTTCCAATTTCCGGGAGTTTTGTTGGTGGGGGGAATTAGCCGGAGTTACGTGGCCGATGCGCGAATATCAATGACGGCCAGATCATTGTATCCGCGACAGATGTGACACTACTACATAGATAGTTACTTAGAAATATCCACTCTGATTTCAATGGGGTTCTCCTTGAAAGCGGAGAAAAATGTGTAATGCTATATGATAGGATTAGTTTTGTTAAGTCGTAGTTTATTATTAAACTGACTTTTTAAATGGGAATTAATTTAAAAAAATGATAAAAAAAAAATTAACAATAAATTACTATTAACTACATAATGATCCTCAACACAAGGTACAATAAACATACAAAACTCTCACCTAATTTTTCTTCAGGAGCACTCCTCCTCTACCTTTCTCGCGACTCCACTTGTAAAGTTAGAAAAGGTGTTTTTACCGAGTTACTTTTGTGGGTGAGTTGTGTAAAGTGGTTGTGGGTCACTCGTGGGGTCGTCGGAGCGGCGGTAACGATGTCTCGGATAGAGGATTTCTTGGAAACCCTGCATCATTTGAAATGTAAGTTGTTATCGCTGGAATTGCATACTTATAAAAAAAATTTGGGCATAAGAAAATTCATTATGACTTGTTAATTGTTCCTTTAACAAGCTACATTCAGGGTGCAAGTGAGACGGACAACTAAGAAGCATAAGTTTTTTTTAATTTGAAATATATTTCCAGGAAAACACTTTTGTTTTATTATAAGCTTTCATACGACATACAAATCTGCGCGACTTCATCACAACAATGCTTCTGCTTACTTTGAACAGACACAATAGTCGTATCTACCTACAGTCGGAATACGTAGATATTCGCAACGCTGAGCTCCACCACTGGAAAATATTCAGATAAGTTATTTGTCTGTCTGAGCATTATAGCCGAGATGTCGCTGCTGGAATTTACTAAAATATTAACTTATGAGCTAGCTCGGTGAGTTGGTAAAGATCTTCATTTGTTTTACTGAAGCCAAGATTTACGAGGCGAAAAGTTTGAACGATCAATGTTGTTTTATTGCTCGAATTGTATCTCGTAAACCCTGAGTCCAAATTGAACGGTTTTAAAATCCTCGTTGGTAAGTTTAAAAGGCAGTCGAGTTAATACTGTAGATACTAAGAAACTTGACGGTGTCGACAGTTGGTTAATGTGTCAAGGGGTAGGCAAAGTTTCAGGTAAGCGCCTTCTTTTGTCTACGTGATGTGACTGCCAACCGACAAGATACAGCGCGCCTTGAAATGTACTTGCACCGCGACACACCAAGTTTACAGCCCTTCTGTAAAGTGCGAAGAAACCTTGTTATCAACTGCGTTTCCTTATGCAGATAGCGATTTGACTCTCACTGAACTATAGATATATGAAATAACCTTAATCCTTTAAACTTTAAGACGTTTCCAAAGGTTAATTACAAGCATATTTCTGGAAATAAATTCTCAATGGTTAATGCCTTGTTGCACAGGAATTAAGGAATCGCTTTAATAACAAACTTTATATATAAGCAGTATAAGCGTAACTTGCGTAACCATAGAACAACCCCGCGAACTCCCAGTGTTGGGACCGAGTGGAGATGAAAATATAATAATAGAGGCGCATCAAACGTGACGTTATTAAGGGGGGCCGTGACTTGTGTGCCGAGCGGCCGCGACGCACCGCGGAGACCCGGGCCTCAACCAACGTAGATTTGGTCCAGCGCCTTCAAATGTTGTGGGTACATTCATCTTTTCAAATCGCTGAGGTAATGCAAGTATTTTCTGAAGAGTGAGTAATGATAGCAAATTTGGACTATAATGTCCCGTTATCTAGGATTTTATTTTCAAGAGGTCAAAAAAACCGGCAATGTACTAAGACCTGATTTTGATATTAACAAGATTAAGATTTCTTAGATTTTTAAAGGTAAGAAGATACTATACACATGTGCGTTTACTTGTTTGTAATAACAACAAAATAATTTTCCAAATTCACACCAAAGAAAATCATATACCTACAAATTGAATAAAAAAATAAATAGTGTACCCAATACTGAAAGTATTTAAATGTCAAAACTATATGACCGTAGCAACCCCAGCCTTTTGAAAATCGTACGAACCCCCTTCCGAAAGACACACCGACGCGGCGAACATTTATATGTAAATAAATTTAAATACTAATAAACCGTACAACTTTTTAAATATAAATAAATCTTACTTAATTTACTTTAGAATCCCTGCTCATTGGATGCATGGAGATCTTGCTCTTAAAACAATAAAATTATAATTCATGTCCTATCTCAAAGTATATTTTTATGAAATAAGATAGACATTGAAGAAATATGAGTGTTCGTAGAAATAAAATGTGGTTACTACTTTTTCTTTTATAACTTTACCTTGGAAGTTTATTGAAAAAACAATGAACATATTCTGATGAAAATGTTTTAGTTTCCAAATAATTCAAATTGTGCTCTGCATTGCATTAAATACCATCAAAATCTTATCAAAACTTTAAAGTGAATTCGCAACTAGCTATTTTCAAACTGGAAATTTCTTCGCAATAATCAAAACCTAACTAGTCCCGGTAGTTATTTTGTTACTCAAATGTATAAGTAACTCCTACATTTACCATAAAAGTACTTTAACTTCCACAAGTACCCATCCTAATAAACCAGCGGCATTTTTCAGTATTTCCTTTTTATTTGTCTGGAAAGGAGCACGCCCGCTCCTAATCAACGAGTTGGCTTCACCACCGACCGCTAACGAACACCTGTATACAATATATACACGATATACACCCGGTTATATACCTATAAATATCAGTAAGTGCCGTTCGACGCGATTGCTGCAGGCTTTAATCAGGAGAAACAGTTTGCTGCGAAACACGATTGGAAAAAGGCAAGTTTAAAGATTGTTAATAAAAGTGGTACTTTTCGAGGCTTAAACTATCAGGGGAAAGATATTTTGTATCTAGTTTTATTATAATATCTCTAGTTGTGTATAAATATCGCTTGTTAATAAGAGACAGCAGTGTGCATGTAATAACAGCAGTTATTATTTTATCATACAAAACTTTTGTGTAACAATGTATTCGTAACTGTGGTATAGTTAAAATGTTGTCAACAAAATGCAACAAATAATTGAGGAATATAACAAAAGGTAACAATAACGAGCACATCGGTGCGCGCGCGCTGATCTCAAACTTTTACTGTCACTCAAAAAAACATAACCTAGGGGTGGGCTCACAACAATTTAGATAAATAAGTAATAATTGTAATTTAATAAAAAAACACTTATAATTTTATAAGAAAAAAGATACACAACATAAAAAATACAGTATTGTTATATGATATTTTAGCACATACATGATATTGATTTGTATGATATTTTGGCACCCGACAGCCCTACAATATTTAGTGTCGGGCACGCTACGGGCATTCAATGCATAGATGCTACGCCGTAGCTTTTAATTGGACTCGCGTCACCGCCTCTCATTTTACACCGAAAATAGACAATGCTCAAAGCTTTTTTTTATTTGTCATAATACAGATATTGTATTAATTAGTGCAATTTTCACTCACATTTAAAGTAATAAAACGAAAAAAAAATGGTTGTAGAAATATATTTTCAATGTCTTTTTTATCAAAACGACGAAATATTCCATAGAAATCCTATCAATATGTAAAACAATCCCCATTGCAGCTGAACTCAAGAAGTTTGGAAAACATTCTGAAGCGCGACCCGCAATGAATACATAAATCAGCGATCGAGACGCAAAGTAAATTAATATAAAGTTGTGCAATCCTTCTTGCATTAGTATTCACGGTATACTTTCATATAACATGAGAAGGAAATATTTTAATGAAAGGCTTCCTTCTTTGGAACTGTATGGAGTTGTTTGATCAATATTCAAAAGTTTTTGTTTGTTTGTTAAAAACACAATTTAAATTGGAATTTAAATAAATTTACAAGAATATAGGTATGAAACACCTTTTATATTATTTAAGCCATCAATCACTTAAAACCTTAATTTAATCTTAAACCTTTTCTACAAAAAGTTTCCGAGTAAGTGATTTATTTATTTGCTCCTTACAAGTGAATCTTCGATATCTTTGCCTATGAAAAACGATTTAAAGGAAATTGTTGTACCAGCTCTAGTGTTATCTGTGTGCGGGATACCGACCACAGCATCTGGCGCATTTCTTGAAGCTCGCCGCACCCGCCCTCTTCTCGCCCCTAATTATTTGTTTTACCCTTATTTCATTTCAAATTGGTAATCATAGCGAAAGTACTGCAAACAATATAATTAGCTATCATTAGTCTTCTGTTGCGAATACTGCCTTTAAAAGTTTCATAATTTTTGCAGGTTGTAGAAATAACAAAGATATGAGATTAGAGTTTCCGTTTTTATTTTTGTTTAAATATTTTTAAAATAATCTCAACTGATGTAATTAACGCTTGTTACTAGACTCTATAATTAGTATCTTACAATGTTCCAATTAATTACTGTGGTGAGCTACAATTTAACCTCACTGATTAATACGGAGCTTCAAAGAGCGGTTGCGGCCGCCAGGTGTCGCCGCTGCAAGCTCGATAACGTCCTGGGCCTCATTAAATCCCTCTATTTGTTTAGGACCACTCAAACAACCTTCACTCCGCCAGGAATAACAGATTTCGCGATTTAAAATATTTACGAAGCAACCCCGCCTCGCCGCGTTTACGACAACAAATAATCAAAAAAATAATTTCGCTTTTTCCACCGCAGAAATTAATTGGACGCACGTATAGAATTACGGATGATGGATCCCGCTGGACGTATTCTGTCCTTCGGCTATTGTTTGGATTCCATCAGACGACCGCCGGTGGCTACATAATGAGGGCCCCCGTCCTACTTCGCGCCAGATGTCAATTCGCTATTGCAACTGTTGACAGAGTAAATTTTCATTGCAAATTCTGGCATCGTGGCGTACGGGCGGCGGCTACACAAACAATCGCGTTATAGATGTCAAACTTAAACGAACCGAGATCCACGCCGTGTCGCGAACCATACATGTTTCATGTAGTATTGGATTGTAGTTTCTAACAGCGAGCTAATAGAGGTGGTATTATTGTGTGTAAGTTTTGACGGGACGGATCGTGGGAGCTTGTTTGTCAGTGTCAGCGACGCGCCGCTCAGAGCGGGCTGTAACGAACCGCGCCACTACGTGTTCTTTAAAACACGAATATCTTGTTGATTCTTATTCTACAGTAGTGAGGAGAGCGAGATGTGAATGAAAATTAGAATACTATGAGTATGTTTAATATATTTGATATTCAAAAAGAAAAAATATGTCCCAGTAGATAAATTTGAGATGATTAGTACAAACGTCTAGGCAACCCGTACATCTCGTAGCTATGGCGTATTGATAAGGTCGTCGATGCGACAACAATTTGCCGGTCCGCTCGGTACAAGTGCCACTATGCAAATGGCGGGTTCCCCCTCCACTTCCCGCTGGCGACACGACCGCGGAGTGGGGATGCACACCGGATGTTTCCCTGTCAACGCAGGAAATTGAGAGCGCAGCATAAATCCTGATCCTACAAACGAAATTTGATTCAACCTAATCCGGATATTGATACGAACAAACAATGACATTTTAATCATATCTTACTCACGTTTGCCTTTTAAATCTTGGGGCTTCAAAGCCTCTCTCAATTTCCCCTCAAAAATGTATTTCCACATGCTTTTCGATGGCTACAAAGAAATGTAGTGGCAGCTAGGTGAAATATTGTCGGGAAAATTGGATACGTGCGAGTATTCACAGTCATTCTGCCGAGGAAGGTTACACGACAAAATAACTTTCGATCTTGTTGACGCCTGCACA
Organism: Emmelina monodactyla; assembly: GCA_916618145.1. Classification (NCBI taxonomy): domain Eukaryota; kingdom Metazoa; phylum Arthropoda; class Insecta; order Lepidoptera; family Pterophoridae; genus Emmelina; species Emmelina monodactyla. Next base: position 7,151,312 of record OU745303.1, read on the forward strand.
GTCACTTGTAAGTATTGACTTTTGCATTGCGAGGTAAACGAAATGGTGAACTAGTTTGCGTTTATGAATGTCGCAGATTGTGAAGGTTATTGATCTTTATTATACAAAATTAGAAAGTAAAAGATTTAAAATAAACTTTATTTAAGAACGATCTTAATCAAAAATTCTCTTCTAGAAACAATATCTCTTCTAGACGGAAATTTTCCATTTAAGGGAAATATTTTATTCCCTCCTTCATATTGTTTCAAAGGTTGCACAGATATTTAAATTGACATACTCGACGAAACGACGTAAAATGAATTTACGTAAGTAATCAAATGTTGTCGACAAAAAGTCGTTGATAAGAAATTCCAATAACGAAATTGCCGTTCGCCTCGTCTCACCTGTTCCGTGATTAAAGTGCGTCTGCCGGCAAACATGGCGAATGTAAATGTTTCTTCACAACCGCACTCAGACTCTCTTCTTACCTTTCACAAAAACATCAAAAGATTTTTCACCAAATAAAATTACCAATCCGGTAAAGGCGTACCACAGAGTAAACATTTACTCAGTAGAAAGGTTGTTGATTAGAAATGTGCAGCATGCTCCAACTGCTCTATGTGATTTTATCGAACAGGACCAGCCACTAAAGGAATGGGTACATTAAATTCAATAACGCGAGTTAGCGACTTCGTTCCTCCTCCACGAATAAGTGCAAAAGAAAACTTCGAGAACCTTCGAGAAACTTCTGTTGTGTAACTATAACATTTTCAACAATATTTGACGGAGTGTAAATATTCTGTGAAAACTCTGGAGGAAGGAATGACAAGTTGGGAAAACTACTTCTATCTAACTCGACATAGGGATATTCATGTTTTGCAAGACACATATTTTTAGGAGCAAAGTTGACTTAGATTACCCTTCGTTGAATTTTTGAGATAGTAACTAACTTAAAAAAAGAAATAACTCCTGTTATGGTTTAAAAATCTGGTAAATACTAAAATATAAAATATGTTTTTAATACATTATCCGTATAAATTTCTACACAAATTCCCTTCAAAATTGAACAAGGCTGGTCGGCGGGCGGCGCCTGTAGACGAATCTCATCAAGCAATCATTACGGGAGCACCATGTTTTTAAAACGGCCTCCACATAGCCCGATCCAAATTAATCCCTTACTACAATACCTTACTCGTTTACAAACAAATCGTTTTTGATAAAAACGTAGCCTCTAATTACTTTGGTTTCGTATAGCGACTAGACCGTGATTTTGCATATAATTTTCTACTCAGCGAACTTTACGGCTTCTCCTTGCCTTTGATGCGCCACGTGGGTATAAAAAGGTATTCTCAGTTGCGTGGGATGCAAAAATATCCTTGTAATAAGCGGCTTTAAAATTGCTTCAGAAGGACCTTCTTGTAAAACTTATTCGCCTTTCTGTAATTAAATTGCGAAGATTTGTTTTGAATTTCAAACTTTTCGTACCAACTCGAGGTTTCCTTATGGCCGAATCGAATATCGCTTCGTACTCTTAATACTCGATTTTAATTCGCCAAAAGTTGGTGTAGGAGTTGGGCCGTTTCCCCCATCGGGTCCGAAGTAATAAAACCGCACATTGCACTTGCCGGTCACGGACGAGATTACCGAGGACGACGGCGGGGGCGGGGGCGCGGGGCGCGGGTTGCGGGGGGGAGGACCAATACTGCACCGATTCCTCCAATTGACTACGTGGAATTACATGCCATAGGACCACATCCGCTATGAATAGGACGCTTTTAGGGTAGAGTACCACATTTTAAGGCTATTCGAGCTGCCAAGTATTTTGAAACCAATTTCCGTCGTAGGTTTCACAAATAGTTTGTAATTTATTGGAAAGATGCAGCACGTAACCAACAGTTCAAATTAGGAGTGGACAAAAGAGTGTTCTTATCAATAAGTGAGAGTAGTAAATTGAATTGTACGGAGCACAGCACAGTTGGCTAACGAGCCGCTGTTTACCGAGTGGACAGTTAATTGGCTTAGCGGACCTCGTCGCGGGACTCGCAAGACGATGTTAGAAAATTGGATGTGGTTTTATAACCTTACATTTATTGGTATGAATCCCTTAATGCTTTCTTGGCAAATATCCTAATGCTTAAATTTTACACTAAGCTAATTACTCTCTGTACTATACAACGCGAATATCGCATATTTTTCGTAAAACATTTTTTATTGTTCTAACGATATTTTATACGAAAAACGATAGATGAGATTACTTCAGCAAATTTGCCTATGAATATAACAACCATAATCGGTTTATGTAACTAAAAGCATATCCAAATTACTTTGTACATCTCCGTATGTTACTCGACTGCTAGCATCTCCGGAATGAAGATGCAATCACGACATCGGAGCATGACCTGTCATCGTGTGCTCTACCCTAAACTACTTTAACAAATAAACTTACCTTCTGCAAACACGAACACAGAAAAAACCCTACTTAGCCACAGTGCTGCTCGGAAGAAATTTAAAAGAAGGAAAAAAGCTACTAAGTTAAGCCTGGAAGAAATAAATTAACGGGGACTCGTAAATAAACTAAACAGCCTCAAAGTCAAATGGATTAACAATATTTAACTTGAGTAAATGTTTTTTAGGCTCAGTCTGTTTTAATTATGATAAAAATAAAACTATGAATTTTAATCCCTACTATAATATTATAAATGCGAAAGTAACTCTGTCTGTCTGTCTGTCTGTCTGTCTGTTACGCTTTCACGCCTAAACCACTGAACAGATTTTGATGAAATTTGGTATGAAGAAAGAACTGAACTTGGGAAAGGACATAGGGTACTTTTTACCGCGGGAAAACTTCTCATTCCCACGGGAAACCGACTTCCACGCGAACGTAGTCGCGGGCGGCCACTAGTATCATAATAAATTGGAAAACCGACCTATAATTAATCTTCAGAATCCAGACTGTCGCCTTCCTAGTATACCCAGTATATACAGAAGGCTGTATCTCCTAAATTTACATATAGATTGTGTCTTCCGGTCAAACCGGAAGCAAGATGACGCGCTCCTTGATGTGTCCGAACTGCATATTTATACACAAGCTTATTACGTCCACCTACGGGTCATGAATAATCATCGTCATCTTCGTTTTGTATGGAAATCGAAATGCATGATCTTATGGGGAAACCAGATAACTAAGGATATTAAATTTGTATCAAAATATAATACTTGAAAATGGTTCACTAATCTTTGACTAAACAACGAAACTTTCGTTACGAAAGACAAAATGATCATTAAAAAAACAACAATAAAAAAATAATCATTTAGCAAACACATAATTTTAAACTAGTGGCCGCCCGCGACTCCGTTCGCGTGGAAGTCGGTTTCCCGTGGGAATGAGAAGTTTTCCCGCGGTAAAAAGTACCCTATGTGTTATTCTGATGTATAACCTATATTACTGCAAAGTTTCATCTAAATCCATCCAGTAGTTTTTACGTGAAAGAGTAACAAACATCCATCCATCCATCCATCCATACATTCTCACAAACTTTCACATTTATAATATTAGTAGGAAGTAATCATTTGACATAATACTCAAATGTTTTACTTTGCAAACTGTTCAAATGTTAAAGTTACCTTTCAAAAATATTCATTAATCAAGTTTACTTTTGTAAATTCTTTTATTTTATAAAACGACGGGAGATAAACTGTTACTTGATAAATCAAATACATTGCCGTTTGAAATTGAAGGGCGACCAATATTACAGTAAAATAAAATATTCGAGGAAAAATGCATAAGAGCCAAGTTATGTCTAGGTATTTGCTTTGTAGAATGAAAATACGGTTAATCCTATGTTTACGCTTTTAATGAGTCTTAGACTTCCCTGTAGCACAAAACTGTTACTTAAGTTATTATTTAGCGCTTCTGCCGCACCACGCTCGCTGCGCTCGCTCGGCTCGCGCATGGGTCAAAGTCAACCTAACACGCTCGCCGCTGCGCTTCTCGCTAACCTATGTATTATTTAAGATTTTGTTACTAAAATCTATGTACATTTGGGTCCACAACGTAGGTTCGAATGCCATTTGTGCGACACACGCTGTTGCGAAGTTTTTCTCCGTTGCCTCATAGGTTCATACTTGATGAGGTTGTCAAAATACTTGGTTGTTTAAATAATAAATAGTTTGTTTAATGAAAAGTTTATCAAGTAAAAACAAAGGGGTTCCAAGTTATTTCATAGTTATAAGTCATCATCTTATTTACCTACGCTTAGAAATACCTACGCTGTTTTGCAACCTGAATTTTATGCCGAGGATTTTCGTCGACTTTCGATGATATTATACCTTATATTTTGTTTAACCTCAATCAATATAATCAGCACAAGCAATTAAAAGACTCCAAAAATAGCTCAGACGTTAATTATTCATCGTCTTTTAAATTGTTAATATAGATAACTATGTTCTTAGTTATGAACACAAACCACGCAAATGTGAAAATCGAATAACGGAAGACAAACAGAACGCCGCAATCGGCAGGTGTAAGCACATTACTAAATCAAGCCAATTATCTAAATAAATTGAGTTATCGCCGCCCGCGCCCGTCGCAGTTAGTTCCTTTGGAAAGCGCAACGTTGGATCATAATCACAGACAAATGTACTGGATGCCGCCTAAAAAAAAGAACTAACAAAAAAGTTCCAAATTTTAAATAATATATATTTAACCTATAGGTTATTATTTATTTATTTAATAACTTTATTGTACCATAAAGTATAGTAAAAAACAAAGCACAGAAATTTACAATTTAAACACAGGTACAATTGGGCAGCCTTATCGCTGATAAGCGATCTCTTCCAGACAAACCTGGTACAAAAGGATATTATATTATATATTATGTACATATAGCAGGTTGGCGTACTATATTAAAATAAATACTTAGATGTTTTTATAATATATACGCGCATACCATACAAAAGCATATACTAACTTACAAAACTGTATTTACCTACTTATGACTTACATATTAATATATGAATTAGTTATTGCAAACATACTTAAAAATAGGATAATTAAATAGATTATCATATCATTAGATAATAACATTTTATTTAATGTCATAGTAATTATTCTGAAAATAAAATGTGTAGGTATTATTTGCGGTTAGGTGAAGACTAAGTAATTAAATAATAACTGCGTCACCGTAGTTTTCATATTATGAACCTTATGTTCTAGATAAAAATAGTTGTTAACAGGTATTTCATTTTACTCAGTCCATTTATTTCTTATAACAGAAGATATTAGTCTTAAATACCATAATAAATCTACTATTGCGATGTCTAGAGGTTATTGTTTCTCGTGAACGATCTACGCAAAGCTACGACAAAGGTATTTGTTTCTGAGGCGTGCCGCAAAATGAATATTGATGACTTTATACCTCCGCGACCCCTGCGCCTGCGATGATTTGCTGAAAAATTAAACGTATCTTCTTTCACGGTTTTGTTCGGAAGCGGTAACGAAGACTAATACAAACGTTAATTCTGCCTCGTAATAGACGGCTAAATGGATTTATTGTGTTAAGGATGATACGGGCAATCGTCGGTAATTTTGCAAAAATTAAACCGTTTGTATGAATTCATTTCAATTAAACATGAGTTAGGGCGATATCGTTTTATTCTTTTTTTAAAATTGAAACTGGAATGTCATTAGCATAATGGTCTTTAAAATAACCACATATTTTTCTTGCAATCTTCTGCTTGGATAACCGTTGAATTTCGGATTCAGTAGACACGTCCATTACTCATTGAAGTGTGCGTCTCCTTAGCCAATTGGATCCTGTTATGATTACCGAATCGCTACATATGCATTGCGAATGTCATTAATATTCTGGACGGAAACGTTACTGTATAATGCGGGGTAACATGCTCTGTGTTATTTAGTTAATTTCACTTTGGAAAAGGAAAAAATAGAATAACAGCCAATGTAAGTATGTATTAGTGTACAATTTAATAAAACGTTGCTTGTACCTTTAAATTATTTACATCGAAAGATTAAATTTTATATTGATCGGCTATTATTATTTTGCCACAATTTAAAATATATTTTTTCCATAGTTGCATTATCTATGAATAGGTACTTAGGCCTGTTATCTTTTGATAACCGAAGCTATGTAACTATCTACAGGTATGTGCTGTGCTAAGGTTACATACCGCTTCACTTGTCATTACGGAATATGCCTGTGTATTTTACCGCAATGAATTTTCTTTTCTTATTTTTTATTTTGAATACATTTGAACACAATTCTGCTCGGCGGTCGCGCCCGGGGCAATTTCCAAATTGCCTCTTTATGTTCGGATGTCCCGACTTCTACCGACCCTCGTGCCTCCGTCTTTTGAATGTCGTTTTGCTGTTAAATAACCTGCTCTTTTATAATAATTGGGGTTTATCATTCCATGCTCTATATTGGCTAGCATAAGGCAGTATTCATGAGTTTATTATCTGTTATCTTAGTGGGGAAACGTCAGCAAACGATAATTAAGAGTATAGGTTGTCAGGGATAATGTAGTTAAATAAGTTTAGAAGTTAACATAAGACAAATAATGACAAGATGAAATTGTTAATCTTTTGGTTATCTAATGAGGTGTTTCAGAAATAAAACTTTGTCAAAAATTAAGACTCTCAAATATGGTGTTTCTAAAATAAGGTCAAGAGTTAATCCTTAGTAGATGTAAGAAAGCAAGCAGCGTAAAAGTGTTACCTACGTACAGAATAGAACAATTAAACTAAACATTTAAATGCGAAGTATTGCTTTTCATACAGCTTTTAAAATTGTCTTCTACTTGAGAGTTGCAGATTTTTGTAGTTACTAAGACACCCTCTATACCAACAGAGAGAGCCTGCGGCAAACACGAAATTACGTCTTTGTTTAAATAAGTACAAACTTAATTTCTTTTACCTGACAACTTCATAAAATGAGTATTTTTATCTAATTGCGTTTTTAATGTTAGGCCCTACAGTAATATTTTTACAAAAACGTAATATGTTGTAGTAGGCTTAGGTATATCTACTGAAATAAAATAACAATATTTGTTTGCAATTATTTATATCATACAACCTACCTAAATTAATAAATTCCAACTCGCCAACTAATATGTATTAAATATAATAATCGTTTTTCCTCAAAACAAGAAGTAAAACTGAAACAAAAAGAATAATAACATCATTCATACAATACTAAATAAAACACAAGCAAGTAAGTCAGTTATATGCAAGTAAGTTTGATAAATATAACGTTATCTAATTCAAAAACTCCCGATGGTTTTTTTAACTAATTTTGAGGATAATTTTCAAGAAGCTACTAGTCCAAAATCGTTTTTTTTTATTAAGGAATTTAATGTTTTTTTTATCCAGAGGTTAAGTTATTTGTAACAAAAAGTCCGGATTTACTTACATCGGGATCCTTTGCATAAGAACACTTATGAACATCGAACGCCCTTTGGCATTTGTCTTTGTCCAAGGTGTCTAGAAATACAAACAAATTTAATATTTATCTAATATATCTTGACATACTTATTTACCCACTAATTTTGTAGTTTAAATTTGACAAAACTTATGGTTTTATTACCTACAAAAATTGAGTTATACACATATTCGGAATCAGGAAAAAAGGCCTATCTATTTAAATTCATTTTTCTCCTTGTTAAAAAATGACAATTGTGCCCTTTTTCGTTAAGACGGCAGAACTGACATGAAGGACTTACTTACACGGAGCATGATTAAAACTCCAAACGACAAAGGTTTATTGTAAAATACCTATTGAAAGAGCTCTAAAGGTATGAGCCTATGCTTTCAGCGCTTCTTCTTCTTACAATAGGAAGTACCAACTTATTCAGTTGAATGGAGACGAAATCTCATCACGGGAAGACAGAAATTGGTATGTCTTTTCGTTTAGACTGGTAAATGACGGACAAGTAGTGTCTGAGCCTAGTAGTAGTATTGAACACTCACCTAAATGTTTGCAGGTTGTAAGCATGTCGGTAACTCGCTGAAAGTACTGCTCAGGGATCAAACTGATCAGCATATCGTAATCCACCACCCCGTCTTCATCAGCCTATCCAAAAATAAATTATGTAGTACGAAACAAATATTAAGAAATAAATAATTAGTCAGCCACATCAATGTCGTTTTTTTAGTTATATTTCCAGTAAAAAATAAACTAAGCTTCTCCAGGATTAATTAAATAACCTGTTTCCGTTTTACTAACTTATTCTATTCAAAAACGAATCACCCTCGCAAAGTTAATGCAAATGCAAGCAAAACACAATTGAGTTAAAACAAATTAAACGTTTCTTTGTATCTTATAGCTGGCAGCGAGAAGGTGGGATGAGAAATAAACAAAAGACAAACAACTCACGAGACTCGATTCCTCCAGCAGGCAAAACATATAGCACTTCAATTTCTTATCCTCCTTAAATATGCCGTTTTCGCAATTCGCTATATCCTCTGGGGGCAGAATAAAGACTGGTTAATGTTGGAAAACATGCGACGTATTTCTCATAACTAGGATACGAAGCAACAATAACATTTAGTCTCCGAGACTTGAAAAAATAAAAGTTATATTTATGAACAGTAATATTTGAAGGTTCCCCAAAAAGGTTGTCATTCAATCACAAACAGATTTTCAGAAACAAAGAAAAAAACCTCACCCTCGGCCACCCCCGTTTTTCCGACACACTCGTTGTGTACATGCTGAATTATTTCTCTGATTTCCTCGCTAAATTCCTGAAAAAACAATTCCGACCCTGTCACTACATTGAGATCAAGCAGCAACTACAATAGGTAAATTGCACACATTTTTGTATAATAATAGAAACTTTGACAAAATATTATTCAACAGTGGCATAGCTTCGTAGCATAGATAATCTCTGAGATGAAATATTCAGTAAGTCCTCCGGTTAGATACGTTTGTGAACAAAGTGAGTGTCTTCAATATTAAAAACGACATAACATTCAGAATGGAAATTATTAAGTCGTGTTGTGATTCCGCGGGGACCGACCCATTGCGCATATACTTGTATCATAACGTTCAATATTAATAATTTAGGAAGTGCGAAGTAGTTTCCACTGGTTCTGCGGAAGACGAAGCTTAATCCCCAAAATTTAAATTGTTATTAGTACCATGCTAGCAAAAGAAACGGGTCTGTGTTTCTTGTTGTTTAGGCTTATTTAGTCGAACGTAGATTATACTTAGGTTATAATTTTAGTAAAAAGTTTCGGATGCCGATAAAAATGCAGATTCCAATACGATAGGATGGTGTAATACTTCTTCTTCGTCTACCATATCGTGAGTCAATGGAAATTTATAGTAACTAACATTAGGTATTCGCAGGTTGTGACGTTGAGCGATAATGTCGCTTGCGCGCGCGCCGCCACTCATCCATCACCCGCTTCTACGCGCGACTTTATGATCGCAACGTGAAAAATTTACATTCAGTTGACAGGTACGAAAAGATAGTTTTTACACCGTTGGTTCCGGCAGTGGGAAACAGGTCAGAATATTATAAAAAACTTTTGCGGTTACTTAAGAACGTTGTGAACGGGTATTTTGTTCATACAAAAGCATGTCTTCATATTCCTCATTTCCCACTTTAAATTATTATTGATTTTATTACATATTTTCGGGCTAGAAATTACTGAAAGCAAAATTGAGTTCTAGTTTTAAAGAAGTTTTAGTCTCTGTAACCTAAATTAAAAATAACTTTTAAAATACCTTTTTTCGAAAACTTTTTCGGGTCAGTTTGCCCTTAAGGCTAACTTAAATTTAGATTCTTATTAAAATAAGTAAAATTATATTGCTTTTTTTTATTAAAGTTTAATACGAAACTTCGCATAATTAGGTAAGTAGATGAAGTACTTACAGGTTGTTCTTTAGCAGCGTGCGCAAGAGCGAAAATCACCAGCAGAAGCGGCAGCGTCGCCGGTGACATGGCGCTATCTCCGCGCCAGTGATCCCACCCTCATCACAGCCTATCTTATATCTCACACATCAACACCAAATTACACACCTGTCCACCTACAATCAAGCAATTAACACATTAGCGCGCTCTGCCTTCTCACAAGCTATAATCAAGGCACGAAACTTTGGAAGAATGAAGTGCAACGTGAATTAGCAGTTAAGCGGCGACCGCGACGCGACTGCAGCTAGTTAACCAGTTGTTTCGCGACAAGGTGAGCTATTCGTAAACGGGAAATTCGTGGAATATTTAGAATGTTAAAAGATGCAAATTTTAGTGAAGTTAGACTAAGAGAGTAACAGTCGGGCTTTCAGATTTAAGTAGGTAAGTAGAATAAATAGCACAACATATAACTAATTACATAATGCAACCGCAGCCAAAACTAATTAAAATTTATAAAACTCTGCGTAGAAAGGGACCGTAAAAATTAAAATATTATACTTATCACTATAAGTACTTAGTTAAATGCAAACAAAACCTTCAACCGAAATGTAGTTGTTTGCTCAATTAATTAAAAACTTGACGTGGCATCGTCTAAAGTTACGAGGGTGTGACAGTTTTTCAAAAGTCATTCATTATAGCCCGGTAGTCTGTTTAGGGATATTTAACAATGGGAAGAAGCTTATGTGTTTTTGTTAGGAGCCCTTTGTGTTAGACAATAATTATAGGGAAATTAATGTCATAATTTGCGGGTTCCGCCTGCGGCCGGTCTGTAAGCCGCGGTTACAACACAGTAATTATTATTAATGGCTTCAAGACGCCACGGAAAATCACGACGACAATGTCGAGACTACCTACACTTTCGTTGAAATATTTAGTTTTAATATAATAATTATGAAAATAATATAACTAGATGTCTCGGTTAAGATAAAGAGCTTTAATTTGTGCTTTTATACGGAATACGATATTTGAATACCAAAAAATAAGCGGACATGACGAGTCTATTTAAATATTCAATTGATTCCAATCCTAATCTTCCCAAACAAAACAAAAACCTTGTATGACCAAAAATATCTGTTTTGAAATATTCGATTATACGTGCAGCAATGGCGTGCTCAATGGACATGAAAAAGCCATTATCTGGAGTTATTTGCATCAGGCGGCGGCGCAGGCGGCGGCGGTGACCGTGGCTAAGCGGATTTGTCGATCCCCACGGTGGGCTATGCAACCAGTACGCTTTCTGATGACTCGGCAAACGGTTAGGAGGCCCGAACCACCGGCATATATTTTGGAGACTGACTCTGAAAATATCATATTTTGAATAGAGCAAAACTGAGATTGTATCTACTACGAAAGATTTATAGTTCTACGCAAGGTAAACCTAGTTAGATCGACAGAATAATAGCAAGGTAGGTTCAGATATGTAGTTGTTTTGCTCATAGGCGATTACCTTTTATAATCAATTCTGTATTCGTGTACCTAGTGAAATAATTAAAAAGATACACAGGAAATGATGTTAAAGGTAGTGAAGAAGAGATAAGTGGAGAGAACAGAGCCAAGAGAGACGTCATTACCGCAATCAAAGCAGTCGTCGGGTCATTCTTGTATAGACCCTAAAAAATATAAAATTATGGGCTAAGCTTACAAATGGATTTAACGCGTATATTTTTTTATGTTCATATTTGATTTAAAACGGAGTTGGGCAGGACTTTCTAATAAGTAGGTAATTAGGTAGGTATAGTTATTCGAAACCACAAGTTATAATTTCCTAAATAAAAAACCTGGAACGAAACTTAGCGAAATAAATGCCTGTAAAATTTCGCTTCCAAAAGCAATTGGAAGCGAATTTTTTAAATCAAGAACGCTTCTTTGCCCTTCTGTAGTCCCGTACCGAAGCAGCCCTTGCCGCATTCGACCGCCCTGCTAACGACGAGGCGTCGAGTGTTCTCGATAAAAATTAAAAACACGTGCAACCTGAGGAAAGTTTTAATGAGAACTGTGGTTCAGCCTCCGCCGATGATATTCAACTCCCTTCCCTGTATTCAGTGCCCGCGACATATTTTTACAAACATAAAACTTTTCTCTACGTTTCAGACAGCACTCAAATACGGTCCCGAAATGTACCATTATATTTCTGTATTTTAATTTTCTGCCGTTCTATATAAATTGTAATTATACAAATAACCCAATGTGCCGAATTTTAGGTAGGTACATACCATTTAACAAATCAATGGATTCGGCGGAATAACAAACGATTAAGTTAAGATAGATCAACAATTCAGTCAATTATTTTAATTTTCTGTATGATACAATGGAATTCAACTGATTGATACAAATCAAAAAAAAAATATCGTCATGGCTGCGCGAAAAAAATTCAGTGTTAAAATTAAGTAATAAATAAAGAAAGTAGAATTTAGGGATATTTTTCCTTTTTAAACAACTATTTCTTAAAAACAAATTTTATTTAACAAAAGGCGCCGTTTTTTGTTAATTTTAATAACAATTCTGCCTACCTACTAGTTAATTTGTTAATAACAATATTATCTACTTACTTTTGGAAGTGGTAGAGTCTAGCTGTAGGCTCTGTGCAGCGATTACTGGGCTGACTCGACCGGAGAAATAGCAACGTCGCAAAGAAACCCGACGTGAATTAGGGACGATGTTCCTGCGTTTCGTTCGGTGAGTACGGTTTCCGGTGCCTAATTTTCTTACAGACCCAGCAACACACCCCCAACACCCAGTGTTGCGGGTAGTCATGGGCGGCGGTGAGCACTTACCATCAGGTGACCCGCATGCTCGTTTTTTTCCCTATAACATTTAAAAAAAAACTTGAAAAACAGAGTCATGTTTACCAACATATAGGTAAATTGGTAGTTTCAATATTCAGGCATCTTCTACCCGAGGCATAAGTAATTTCACAGAAAGTCGAACACTGTCCGAAAAACGCAATACAAAAATACTAACTTTGGGAACTCATAGCAAACCTAGCCTTGTGCATTCCGTAAAATCCTTTTGGCAACCTACGCCGCGCGTGTTATTCATATTGATGCATTTTCGGATAACATAAAAAATCCATTAGATTTGTGCAACGGGCGGCTGGGAGCTACCTAGTAGCTATAGTACCTACCTAGTAGAGCTCTTGAACGCAGGGCCAAGGGACGTCCGTTCAGCGTACTTAATCTGCTATTGCGTTTAGTTTTCTCACTAAGCAGTCTTTCTAAATCTTTAAAATTAAAATAAAGAAATCAAAAACTGTATATTTGTAGGTAAGTACCTAGAAACAGTCACGTGCATTTATTTTTAATCCGCTGGTACCTACTTCTTGCAAACTGTACCTAGGTATTTAGACTAATAACCTTCTCTTATCGTAGATTTAAAAACCGTGTAACGATATACCTAAGAAATTAATTACCATTGTGATGATCTCATGATAACCGTTCTATTGCGGCTAAAAATCCTTGAAAATACTTAAAAGGTTTACTTACCAGATTTTCCTTCCTTAATGAAACTTGTGTCAAGTTAATTTTCACATTGCAAATCAAATTAACCAGCCATACAAAAACGATATTTAGCCATATAAAGAACCATATTTATAACGATTAACTGAAATCTATTTTAAAAAAGAATAATTTAATGTTATTACGTTGCCGTAAGAAAGTAGGTACCTACTTATTAGTTGAGATACTGAAATCGTATTCGTTAAGTTAATTAATAAGTCATAGGCCAAATCAATCATTCTAATTCAATCACACAGCTAAGTAAAGCTACCTACAAAGAAGGTCAATCATTGATCAGTCTTTCAGAAATAAAGGTTCTACTTGTTAAACTTGTTTACACCTTTTGAACATATGGTAGGTACGTAGGTATACCACCCCTACTAGGTATGTGTAGGTGCAGACAGTAGGATATGTTTAAAAGTTACTTTATGGTGTACCTATAGTTTAGATATTACTAAACAATGATAGCAGGTTAAAAAAACCTTTGAGCTTGTTGATGTTTCATTTATTTTTCTTTTTATTTGTTGTTTACCTACATACTACAATCATCTTTGCTTGAATAAATTATAAGACTTTTGTGACGACTCCTAACAAACGACCTCAATTCGTTTTATAAGAACACAAAAGCTTTTCATTTCAGAACAACCATAAAACAGATGTTTTTATTATTCTCAATAACCATCCTTCTCGTTGTACAGTTGGGTAAAAATGGGAATAAATTGTGAGGATCTTTGCAAAACAATAGTTGGAAATGGTCTACGCAGAGAAAAAGCCGGATGCAAATGCCATTCATATTAATTAGGAAAGCGAGACGAAGCTTTTACGAAATTAGACCGTGATTTCAGGGGGAAATTTATTGTTGTGTTTGAAATGGTTTTTGAAGCTGAGGTATCTACTACTTCGTCGCGGGGCTAATTGTTGATGTCAGGATTGTTTTTAAATTAAAGACAAATGTTCTTTTGGAGAAAACTATTGTAAAAAGGTTTTCTCTAAAGGTGGGTAATAAAGTAAGTGCTTTCAAAGATTATTTTTCAATTTCCAGATACGGGAATCGTTTTTAATGTAGGTACCTATGTATGTTTCTCTATAAAAAGCAATGGGAATGCGCAATAAATAAGTAAACTATAAGTTACGTACCTATTAACTTATCTTTCGATTTGTTGCACTAGAGAACTAAATAGGTAGTTATAGTAAAATTAATCATTCTGCGGCAGTTGTAAAGATTTTATTATTATTTAAATTCAATTGAGTCTTTTATGGTTACATTCAATACAGAATTAAGTTGCACAATTGGATATTAAGTACATTATTATTAATTAAAATAAGATGTCAGAAAACATACAGCTCCTTACTTTAATAAAAGTACGTTGTAAACTAATATTTTTTAATAATTATTCTATAGGAACAATGGTAAACCTATAATTATAAATATTTTTGTGCGATTAGTCCCATCCCATACATAGAATATTTAACAAATGGCCTTCAATAGCAATTTAAATTCTATAGCCACGTTTAAACAAGGTTTTTGCCTGTAGGGAATTTGCCATCTCCATTGGTTTAATAATTTAAGATCCCATTTATAGCAAGAATTAATACATTAGCTAGACGTATGCACATCTTCAAATGTTACAAGTTTGAGGTGTATGACATTCAATTTTTTTGTATTTTAAAACTGCTGGGAATTAATTGGTTGATTTAATCAAAATAGATGACAATTCTTACAGCAATTTAATTTTAGTTTGTCAGAATATCATTTTTTATGCTATGTAGATACCCAACATATCGAGTACTGCATACTCATAGCTATAGAAGGGCTACCAGTTTTAAGTAGACATAAACTTTTTGCCATATAGCTCTATTTTATAGTTTACCTTGTATAGAAATCAAATTAGGTAAATAATTAAAAATAAAATGTTCTTATACAAGGTAAATAGAAAAAAAAGTTTTCATAAGAGCCGACTGTTCCCAATATGCAATTATAAAAAAACGGGTCATTGTTCCATTGTATGTAATTTAAATTTGTTTTTCAATCTCAACAACCTTTCTAATATTAAAAGTAAAATAAACTTTTGGTATATCTAAGCATAAATACATTATCACAACACTAAAGTGTTTTAACAAAACAATAATTTTAGGACAAGAATTTTAAAAATAATACTTATGTTTCAATAACATACCACAACATTATTGTGTTCATAGTTTCACTAAACATAATTCAATCGAAAACTTAATTCATATAAGGGCTTTACATTCTACAATTTTGTACATTAAATGTTCCTTCAATGTTAAATAGTTCAATAAATAATTAAAAGATTGACTAAACAAGGACAGCAATTTAGTTTTTACTTTAATGTAAATTAACACATTTATCCAAATATGACAACATAGTAGGTACCATACAGGGTTTTAGCTGGGCTTTGCATAAGTATGAGTGTATACAGCTAGTGAGTCAGACCTCAAACGCGACGAGTTCCTTTTTGGTTTAAACGGGTTTATATTGCCTTGCGGCTTGGCTATCCCCGCTTGACGCTGATAGCAGCGTAAGCATTTTTAATTCTTACATAATGTTACATTTTTGTATTCGGTTTTTAATAAAATAACTGCCATCACATGTTAACTAAGAATATCTCATTCTTTGCTAGTATATTTAAATAATGATTTGTTTCTGTTTCTGTTTCCTCATTTTATGTTCCTTGTTCAAGGTTGAACTCTTATCTATTTAATATATTATTACTAGAGATGCGCCGAGTAACACTTTTGCCGAGTACCGAGTACCGAGTATTACTCGGTTCAATTTTTTTTTTACCGAGTACTCGGCCGAGTAACTCGGTTCTGTCAAATTCCCAATTTCGTGTGCGTAAACAAGTACAAACGAACACAAGTATATTTAAAAGAAAATTTGTTGGCAAATGGTGGACAGGGCACCAAACAAGGCATCATAATTTACATTTATTAAATTTTAAATATTGATTATTTTTGTTAATTTTCCTTTAATTTTGTCTCACTAGTACTCCTGCATTAGCATAATTTTGATTCTATTACTTGAGGATGTCAAAGATTTCCTCAATCAGTACGTTTTGATTAACACTGTTGTTTCAATTATATCTACCTAAATATATTGCTTTCTTTAAACAAAGTATATTACTTTTTTGGTACTCGGTACTCGGCATTCGTTTACCGAGTTACTCGGCCGAGTACCGAGTACCAAAAACCCGCCGAGTACGCCGAGTACCGAGTATAAACCGAGTACTCGGCCCATCTCTAATTATTACAGTGTTGTAATTTTAAATTAAATATATTTTTGTTTTATTAACTTGTCTTATTTATCTAGACAAATTGATATTTATTATCTCTACTTTTGGTGAACACTCACACTAAAGCAAAGCTCAGCTTAGGCCTTCTGACCTATACCTACCTAAATATTAGTAAAAGAAAAGAGGAAGAAGACTGATGAGCTATCTTTAAAAAAAAGTTTATATACAGACCATTTTGAAAATAAATTCAATATAAAATCAGTCAATTAGGAATTTTACAGTATTTGGTACATTTCCTCTTCATTAATATGAATTTGATGTCACAAACATGGTGGGGGTAGTGGTATGTTAATAAGTTTACATACTTCTAATAAGAACTTTTTCAGTAATGCAGCTTGGTTGTCTTTAGACCCATTTACAAGTATTGTAGGTATAAATGTAGGTTTTACTGCATGTGTATCATCTCCATACTTCTTGAGTAACGCTGACCCATGTTTGTTGGTAGCACACTTTCTTATTGGTTCCAAATCAACCTTCATTTCACTTGCACACTGAAATAAAACAAAAACATGACTAACAATATAGATTACATACTTAGGGTTTTTTTTAAACTTACCCTTTTTAATGCTTGCACAGCATCCATATTATCAGAAATCATGCATGTAGTGAATGAAACATATTCTGTCATATTTCCAAGTGCTTCTATAGAACAAGCATGTATCTTATTTGCCAGGCATTCCTCTTCACCGTGTTGACAGGTAAAATAATACTTCCCATTTGCCTCTTTTGTCTAGAACATGATATTTTAGGGCATTACATTTTTAAAATTAACCTAAAATTTGATAAAATATAATATTATGTAATAATTATAAAATTTTCTTACAGTAGCTTTTCCATATGGTATTAAAGTCACTTCAAGAAATTCAGCAAGATCCTCTGTCACTGGTTTCAAGTGTTTTATAAAGAAATGCTTGGAGTCTGGACACAGTGCTTCATAGTAAACTCTTATTTTGACCCTATCCTTCTTATGTTTGTTGTACTTATCATCCTCCAATTCCACCAGACCAGTCTGCATTTACACAAAATCATCACAACAAAGAAAGCATTTCAGGGTTATATTATTAGGAAAATAAAATTACTTACATCATCTATATGTGTTGATGGCTTACGTGGCATTAATCGAAATAATTGAAATAAAATTAATGCTACAAGAATAAAAACTACAAGCCTATATCGATTGCACGACCAAAAACCCATCGTAACCATTATTTATAACATAAGTTAACGATTTAGCTTACAGTATATATTTTTTTACATTACGGCAATTCTTTAGTTATAAGATGGTACATTGAACACGGTAATTTTATTTATTTTGATCTAATAAAAAGATTAACAAATTTGATGCAAGCAAAGCAAAACACAGAACAACACAGACTAAGAAAATATACTATCAGCAGATAGATAGCTAGTGATTTTCAGCTCTTTGTTGAACATGTTTTGGTCATAGTAAATATTTACAAGTAGATGTCACTTTAACCACCTTTCCTTCTTACTCATATATTTTTTCTAAATTAAATTGTTAAATATTTTTGTTTAGTTCTATGTATCAAGCTCTAAATAATAGAGTTACTGACTTAATTTGGAATTTCAGAAACTGTCTTGTTTAAAAATTGACATACGATTACCATTAGCTTACATAATAGACTTGAGGGCACATGCAGATGATGCAGAGCTAACCTGTCTGAAGCAAGTACGCCAAATTCAGCGAGATCGACAAATCTTGTCAGTCATACATAGTTCATGATTCATGTCGGCTTAGTTAAACAAGTCACATGCTCTGACTTGAAAAAATAAATTCAGTAAAATAATGCCTGGTTGTGCATTAAAATGGTATGGTAACCAAACCAGTACCTACATCAAGCTATTTAAAATGATATCATTTCACAGGAAAGTATTTTTCTTTATTCATTGTTTTCATGCCTTCTTTCTCTAATACACAATACAAGTGCATCAGTCTTCTCTTTCCTTCAAATAGTGCTGCACGCACTATCGTGACGGATGTGTCGATATTTTTATTTTTTAAATATAGGTACTGGTCCGAAATTGCTGCCATCACGCTTACTGCACTATTTGCGTGCAAACGGTTGGACTATTAATACGAACGTGTGCACACTCTGAGCAATCTGAATCATTAGTGACGTCACCATTCAATGCTAACGGTGCAAACAAAAGATAGGTAGTGCACTGTGTGCGTGCAGAAATGTCAGATGAAGTCAATGCCAAACTGACAACTGAAAACTTTAATTTGTGAGATCTAAACTTTCGGACAAGTTTTTGTTGAACTTATATTGTTTAATTTAAAGATACCTTTTTAGCAGATTCATCGGGAAAACCTCAACATGCAATCTTACTGATCCATATTGGTAGCAATTCTCGCGGTACAAATTTCTCTAAACTAAACTATAAATCTCTAAAATTAGCTTTAGTCGTCTTTGGTATTCTCAAAACACTAGACTAAACTATATTTAGGTTGACATATCTAAATTTATTTTAGTTATTCAATTTAGAGAAAAGTTATTCTAACGTACAAATGTTACGTCAAAACTAGACTAAAAATCTCTAACTTAGAGAATTAAACTAAATTTAGAGGCTAACTAATTTGGTGTAGAGTAAATTAGTGAATCATCCTAAATAGCTGAAATCCAAGTTGTGAGTGGAAATAATGGAAGAATATGTTATTGCAGCGCTTGCATATTCAATTCAAAGGTAAGATAAGTCTCCAGACTAAAATAAACATAGAAAGTAAGTAAGTAAACATTAGTGTAAATTTTTATTTTATGTTGTCTTCAAGAAGTGCTTGTATTGAGTCTTTTTTTCTATCCTACTTATTTAAGGAGCCCCAGATCGAGGTATTTGCAGGACCATGCAAATCCCCTTTTAGTATCTGAGGAACGGTTCAGGAAACGAGGGAACGAATGAAATAGTTTTATTGCTATAAAACAAAATCAACATTTAATATTTAATTTGCTGGTTGCAACACAAGCCAACTCAATTTAGAGCTGTCAAAGTGGAGTCAATGCATGCACTAATTTTAGTGGGATGTATTTTGAGATTACGCTTAAGCGTAAATTAGTGATTCTAAAATTATAGTTTCTCTAAATTTAGACTAGTTAGGGAACGGTGAGAATCGCCACCATTAAACCACCTGTCATTTTGACAGAACGTTCTAGCTTATACCGGGTGTCCAGGAAACAATGGATAAGCTCTGAAGGGCTAATAGTAGAACTAAAGGCAAGCCTAAAAAATAATTGATAAAAAGTATAACCCTTACACTGCTAGAAATATGGCGCTTTAAAAAAAAACTTCATATTTTTTTGACTGTGTTCATATTTTTACTCGTAACGAAATCAAATCACTTAATAACATCATTATTTTTGTGCTAAAATAATTAATATTAACCGCATCAGTGAATAACTATCAAATAAAATAGCTAACTAAAGTATTTTTCTCAAAAAATAATGTTAAACTTTTGATTTGTGTAAAATTTCTGAAGAAATATTTTTGATGCGCAACTTTGAACAGCTCTGGTGTAAAAAAATTATATGAAAGTAACAGTGACCAATGATATCAAAATATTTCTGGTTTAATAACGTTTTTAAAAAGATATAATATGTCGTTATTGTAATGAAAAAAGATTGAACTAATGGTATTAGTGTGTAAAATGGGATAATTATTTAGTTCTAGCAAAATTATAAAAATACAATAAAACTAAAGAAATATGATTTTCAATTGACATTAATTGCAAACCCATTGGAATAATTTAGAGTAACTGTTCAAATTGTCTGTCCCCATCCTGATGCAGACCCTGCATCTACGAATAAAGGATCTTCAAAGAAATCAACTTAACAGGAGAAAGTGATCCAAATTTTCTTCATAATGACTTACCCAATTTATTGATAGACGTGTCCGAAGAGCTTCGCGACACATATTGGCTTCAAAATGAAGGCTGTCTAGCACACTATGCTGTTGCATTATGTGCATACTTGACGAAACCTACCCTAACAGGTAGGTAGGCCGCCTAAACCTAAACGCTTTAGACTTTTTACTGGGGGTATTTTAAGGAAGAGTTTTACCGGCAACCAGTAACTTCATTAGAAGATCTACGAGCTCGTGTTCAGGCCGCTGCAATCAATGATCGACGACACGCGCGATTTTTTTGAAGATCCTTTATTTGTAGTTGTAGGGCCTGCATCAGGATGGGGACAGACAATTTGAACAGTTGCTCTCAATTATTCTAATGTTTTTGCAATTAATATCAGTTGAAAATCATATTTCTTTAGTTTTATTGTATTTTTATAATTTTGCTAGAACTAAATAATTATCCCATTTTACACACTAATACCATTAGTTCAATCTTTTTTCATTACAATAACGACATATTACATCTTTTTAAAAACGTTATTAAACCAGGAATATTTTGATATCATTGGTCACTGTTACTTTCATATAATTTTTTTACACCAGAGCTGTTCAAAGTTGCGCATCAAAAATATTTCTTCAGAAATTTTACACAAATCAAAAGTTTAACATTATTTTTTGAGAAAAATACTTTAGTTAGCTATTTTATTTGATAGTTATTCACTAATGCGGTTAATATTAATTATTTTAGCACAAAAATAATGATGTTATTAAGTGATTTGACCTCGTTACGAGTAAAAATATGAACACAGTCAAAAAAATATGAAGTTTTTTTTTAAAGCGCCATATTTCTAGCAGTGCAAGGGTTATACTTTTTATCAATTATTTTTTAGGCTTGCCTTTAGTTCTACTATTAGCCCTTCAGAGCTTATCCATTGTTTCCTGGACACCCTGTATATGTTCGTACCAACAAGTGGAGTTAATTAATTTCAGTGTGCTAAAGTTTGTGAATAATGAAATCTTTTTTGGTCCACGCATTTGCACGCTAACCAACGTTTTCACGTATTATATTAAAGGACCACGACATAAATGTATTTTGGAATTATTTTTTTCCCGAATTAAGAAAGGTCTCAATATAGGTTTTTGTATGTTATATTTCCGAACACTTATATATTGATTAAATAAAGTAAGTTTTTAGGTGATTTTTAAGATGTTTGTTACTCAATCACGTGAAAATGGCTGGTTGTCAGTTTTTACATAAATTAGTTATGGTATAAAAACATTTTATAGTATGGGCATATTCTTATATTTAAGGGCCGATTTTTCAATAGTCAGATAAATGCTAAATGACTGATAAGCGGTATGTTTCATTGTCACTTCATACATATGTCAAGTATTTATGTTCGACGTGCAACAAAAACATACTGATTTTCTGTCAGATAGAATTTTTCTGACTATTGAAAAACCGGTGTAAAATTTTACGACATATTTTCTTAAAAAATTACATATCCCACATACCTATTTTAATGAACGTTGATGACGTCACCCGACGACTGCCGACGAATCCCGAAGCAAATGTCACAACTCGGTTTTCGAACAAATACAATGTTATGCGTTCTCCATTGGTTAATTCCTTCATGCATAATAGCCTAGCCGGTCCGATTTCGATGAAACTTTGTAAAATTATACTTTAAAATCTTGGGCACAACACAATAAAGTTCAAAGTAATACGTCGGATGCGCACACAAAGTCATGACCCCCATGGCCCCCTCTTGGGCTAGCTAGGTCCAATATCTACATAGACCACATAATAAGACCAATTGATTGTTAAACATAATTATTTGTGACTGACTACTACTATGTGAACCCCCGCCCTGGGGTCAAGGCTGGATCCGCCCTTGAACGCACATAGCTTTTGGTAGGTACCTACAAGGCGGAACAGCAACTTTGTAAAGGTTCCTACCTGCATTAGACGTAGAATAACAAAAGGAATTTATCAACGTTGATTTATGTTCCACTGCCCCGGGGCAGTTTTAATATTTAATTTAAATATATATTTTTCCCCATTGCCCCGAATATATTTTACTAGAGATGCGCCTAGTAACACTTTTGCCGAGTACCGAGTTTTACTCGGTTCAATTTTTTTTAACCGAGTACTCGGCCGAGTAACTCGGTTCTATTAAATTCCCAATTTCATGCGCGTAAACAAGTACAAACGAACGCAAGTATATTTAGAAGAAAATTTGTTGGCAAATGTTGGAGAGGGCACCAAACAAGGAATCATAATTTACCTTTATTAAATTTTAAATATTGATTATTTTTATTACTGTTCTTTTAATTTTGTCTCACTAAGTAGGCACTCATGCATTTTTGATTTTGATTTTATCACTTGAGATTGTCAAAGATTTCCTCAATCAGTACGTTTTGATTTACACTGTTGTTTTAATTATATCTACCTAAATAAATTGCTTTCTTTAAACAAAGTATACTCGGCATTAGTATACCGAGTTACTCGGCCGAGTACCGAGTACCAAAAAACCCGCCGAGTATGCCGAGTATAAACCGAGTACTCGGCCCATCTCTATATATTACCTCCTGCCCCGAATCTTTAGTAAATTATTTTTATTCCTTACTGACTCGAACGAAATAACCAGTTCCGATGTAAGATAAACTTGACATGGTCTGCATTTTTTATACGCCATCTACGTTATCTTATTTATAATAGCTAGAAATCCATATTTTTAAGAAAGTTTATTTAGGACTGTACAAAAATATTGTTAGTTTCTTTTAAAAAAAATTCGGGTCAATGAGGTGACATAAATCCTACTAATATTATAAATGTGAAAGTTTGTGACGATGTATGGATGGATGGATGGATGGATGTTTGTTACTCCTTCACGTAAAAACTACTGGACGGATTTTGATGAAACTTTACAGTAATATAGCTTATACATCAGATTCACATATAGGGTACTTTTTACCGCGGGAAAACTTTTCATTCCCACGGGAAACCGACTTCTACGCGAACGGAGTCGCGGGCGGCCACTAGTATTTACTAAAGTTTCGGGGCAATGGGTAATACAAATTCGGGGCAATGGGGAAAAAATTTGTTTAAAAAAAAACCGCCCCGGGGCAATGGAGCATAAATCTTAATTAACACAGGCGAAGCTGTAAGTAAAGCACTAGTTAAATAAATTTTGACGACCTCTATGGCGCTGCGGTGTAGGTATGTATGTACCGTACCGTAAAGCGTTAGATGGTTTTTTCGATATTGACTCGTGTCTGGGTGCATCAAGGTTCTCCCCTAGTCCATTGTGTGGTACATTTTACACAAGCGCTTACTGCGCTTACATAAGGGCCACATAATTGGAGTGTTCTAGTCTGGAAATTTATTAAAAAAATAACAATTTAAATAGTTCCTTGCTTTGGTCATTTTAAGTTCTTACCAGTTTTTTGGAAAAAATATTTCAATCGATTATTATAGCATGAATTGGTTGGGATAAACAGGTATATAAACAGAAATTGATAGTAACTATGTTGGTATTTATTATTTCAAATAATTTGTAGTATTATTTTTACCCGACAACTTCAGAGGGGAGGGTTATGTTATTAGTGTATGTATGTAGATTTGTATGTTTCATGCTACAGCCTAAACAGCTGAAAGGATTTCAACGTAAGAGGTGTGTCGTTAGATTCGTTTTGATAGCGTAAGTTACTTAGGTATTACATGTTGTTAGGTTAAAAAAAAATGCCAACCAAATAAAAGTGGAACAATACTCTAGAATAGAACTCTATAATTTAGTGTGAAGAAAATTAAATTAATGCAACTAATAATTAAAAATAACACAATATTACATGACCTATTATTTATTCGGTTAATTGTAAAGCATTAAACTTTTCAATTGTGTAAAACCCTGCTTTAACTTGTCTACCGCCGAAAAATCTCCCATTCAAATCCACCACAGCTTTTATAGCACTTTCAATGCGTTTAAACTCAACAAAAATCCGAACTGCTTCATCTGGTGGTTGTTGTGGCATTTCAAATATTATTACTTTTATGACATCCCCATACTTTGTGTTACATTCATCCTTAACTTCTGGTTCTAATTCTTCATCAACATCTCCAGGCCCTACCATATTCTAAAAGGATTATAAAAATAATGATTAGAATATTAAAGGTAAGTACCTCAACTATAAATAAAACTATACATACCCTTAGCAACACCACTTTACTGGGTGCTTTCATAATCTCTGTGATAGATGGTTCCGATTTGTTTTGCTGCTGTGAATTTGGTGATGCTGCAATAATAAAGTATGTAGCAGGTATATTGGCAATGGAAATAGCAAGGGCATTTTAGGGCATAAAAAAGGTATCATTTATTTTATAACATACCTGGACCTGGAACAGCTGGCATTGCAAAACCAGGAGGAGGCATAACTGGAGCGTCTTTTTCATGAATAATTCGCCCACCACGCTTAGAAGTCTTTTCTACTTGCAGTGCCATGGACATTCCTTGCTCTTTCTTACCTAAACCTTGTCCTTCCTTCAAATAAAAGAATATATTTACATATTCATAATTGAAAATTTCAATAAAAATACCATAAATAAAGTGCACATTAATAAAAACACAAAAAGTTTTTCTTGAAATGGAATAAAGATTATATTAGTTTCCACTGAAATCCTTTGTTTTAAATTAAGCTGTTGGGCAAATTACTGTAAATGTTTTCAAATAATGTAGTCAAAATACACACCTTGAATCCATATTTAGCCATGATTTTTGCAGCAATAGAACTGGCGCCATAACCTCCCATTGCGGCTTTATTAAGGGCTATAGGTGGAGTACCAGATGAGGGTGGTGAGGCAGAACCAGCAGTAAGTGATGGTGGTGGAGCTATAGCAGCACCAGCTGCTCGTTTAGTTATCTCTTCAGCTTCTTCATCTTCAGGTTGCTAAATTAAACATAAATAATATCTTTGCATTTAATTTACCTTAAACTTATTTATTGTAAAGCAGTATCAATTAAAGTCAAAAGAACACTGAGCATCAAACCTTTTCCTTGTCTCACCTTACAAATGGCAAAATTAGTCAAGTTTGAAATGCAGACATTACACAAGTAAGTTAAATATATTAAGTTAAAATGCACCTACCATTGCAACAAGAGTTTTTTCAGGAATAGTGTCTTCATCATCACCAAATCTACTTTTTCTTTTTCTCTCTGATTTATCTAATTTATCACCACCCTCTTGCATTTTCTTGGCCTGGATTTCTGTGGATTTTATGAACAAAATTGATGACTTACAACTTGAAGGAAAATACTCGTAAAAAATCATTTAATTTGATTAAGTACCTTTGGCTACTTTTTCATAATCATTAGGCCACATAGGATCATATTCATTAGCTACATTCCAATCAAAATCTTGTACATTAAGTGAAGCGGTGAGTGTTTTTGGATGAATGTTGGGACTATTAGAATCATCTTCATCTTTTTGTTTGCTTTTCAGGTCGATTACTGGAGTCAAAACCTGTATTATAACAAAATTAGTAAAATCAATAAAAAAATCATTATAAACAGAATATCCTCTTGTCAGAATATCTTACCTGAGCCGATCTGCGTAAAGCATCACGTTTGGGTTGAGTAACAGCAGCTTTTTTGAGTTGTAACTGCGATTGTAAGAGTTTGATCCCAGAAGACCACCCCGCAACCTTTTCCGTAGTTCGGGCTTTGATATTATCTAGATCATCATACAATGACATTTTAAACACAACAGTTCTCTCAGTATCTAACACTAACTATCATTAATAAAGTCTGCTCAGTCAGTGATTATTATTTAATTCGATATTCAGAGTTTAGTTAGACCCAAATTTTGTATAACAAGTGTCTGTACAAAAATTGCAAAACTACAACTTGTCAACAAACGATGATTGACTTGACATTGACATTTGTGTTGTGTTTGACATTCCTACAAAACATTTAGGATGGGTTCCGAGCATCAGAGTGAAACAGATTTAAATTTAGATTTACTCCACCTTATGAATTGCCCATTCAAATGCGAAAAAAAAATGTATTCCTAAGTGCATATAACATATTTACTATAGCAAATTTTGTATCTCTAAATGTGTAAAAATTCCCTCAGGCCTTACCAAAAGCTCTGAAACCGAGACCTAAACAGCCTTGTATTGGCGCGTTCCGCAAATAGATAAAAGTGATTTTATCGCTCACATCACCGTTCCGTTGAAGCGAGAGCGCGTCCATGGTCGACGATGGGTGAGAACGATGACGTCATTAACAACGCTCAAAAAACCAACACTTTGGAGTATGGTCGGCGTAAGCGCTGTCAAAACTTAAATTGAGGCAATAACTGTCAATATCGCGCTAAAAGTAATCGGAACGGTTGTAAGCGATTTGAGCGTTCACAGTTCTGTAAACGAATAACGGAACGCAAGGTATAATTTATAAAGAACTAGCTTTTGCCCGCGTCTTTTCACGCGTTAAATTCAGAGTTAAACCCCTTTCCCCATACTATGCTATTGTTACCACGTAACGTGGACAAAGGGCGTGACAGACGAGCGACAATGCATCGCAGCACAGTATTTTATATAAAATCTTAGAGTGTTGCATTGCGATATCGCCCGTGTGGCACCTCTCTAAGCATACAGGCACAGAGGCGGCGGAAAGCGACTTTGTTTTATACTACGTTCGTCTTTCTCGATAAAGCTAGGTTATTGCTAATGGTCATTCAATAACTTGTCATGCATGTGCATGCATAATCTATATTGACATGATTATTTAAAGTTGGCATGGTTGTCATTTTTGTAGGTATATAATATTTTTGTAGTTTCCATTTTGGTATTTTGATATACATAACGAGTGATAAAACAATGGGAACATCAGCAAGTAAAGATTTCAGACGAATAAGTTTCGACAATACATTTGCGGTGACTCCAACTTTAACATTGCAAAAGGTTGATGAAATGCCTGTAGAGTTGGAGAGCTACCCTAATGTAAGTTTTTATTGTTGGTCTTTAAATTAGGATATGAAAGCTAAGCATAGATGGATCGATATATTATGATTCTCCATGTTAGATTAGACTAAATACACAATTAACTACAGACTTAATAAAACTGTATATTTTCCTTTTACAGGGAAATGATTCACAACAGTTTTTCAAGAACGAAATTGACATTCAACCTACAGAAGATGGAGATGGTGATTATTGGGGGCGTCGAATCGAAAAACTCAAGAGAGAGCATCAAATAATCAACCGTATAATGGAATCAGAATACGAACAAATGCTCCAAACTACACAAAAACAATACAATATTGCGCCTAAAATACCCAAAGAACAAAAGTTTAAGAAACTGCAACCGTGTCTGGAATTGGAAGCAAAAGTAAGAAACGTCCTTGGTCTTTGGAGGGAGACATTCATTAATTTCTTAGGAACGCGTTACAGGTCCATAAAGGGAGGGTTGACTATTGACTAAAATCTAAGTAGGTAGATAATACATTTAGTGTGTAGGTATCTCATTCTTACGTTATAGTTCACAAAGATGCGCTTAGGATTTACCTTCATCTTATTTCCCTGGATATTTTTTATAACCTTTGCTTAAAATTAGCAACCGTCGTCATTCCGCGATTAAGGAATGGAAAAAAATGTTATCGACCGAAGTGGCTAGGGATAATTTTTTTTAAGGATTAAGCAGATTTTCGAAGCTATTCAAATCGATTTACCTATGAAGCTAGCATGTACCTAAGTAAGTAATCTTTTTTCAAAATCATACTTTCCTTAGTAAGTATGCATTTATTAACTCTACAGCCCCTAAAAGTCGAGGATGCAATTTTGATTTCCTAAAAAAATGGTTTTTTATCAATATAATTTCTATTTATGGAAAGCAATGATTTGCAGCAACTACATGATTCGAAAGGCATACTATTCAGCTTAGTTGAGGCAAATAATAAACATTTTTTTGTATGTAAGCCAATATTTTATGTGGATAGGTAAACTATAAATAGTGATAGGTGCTGACCATATTGTAAATAATCGATGAAAAATGAACAAAATTTAACCTACATTCTTATTATAATTCTAATTACATTAACAATTTATTTTCACAGATGTTAAAATGTTATCAAGAAAATCTTCGCCAACCGCTGCTTTGTTCCTCTGCTGTGCAAGCTTTTAATGAATGCGTTGGTTGTTCTTTTAATCAAACAAGTGAAGAGGATAAAAATGTTGCGGTGTAAAATTAAAAATTTTGGTCATATTCTGATGTACCTATACCTACTTACCATAGTTTATTTTTGTACTAAAGTATCGACTTATTTCAAGTCGCAAAATTTGAAGTATATGTGATAAATAAGTAATTATTAGGATTTTTCATAATAACATATCGAATAATAATCTATTTTACGAGGTAATAGGTACCTAAAGGCATACAAAAACGTGAAGTGTAAATAAATCGTGTAGTGTCGTCTTTTTCAATTTGCTAAATTTGTAGTGTTTGGGAAAATAAAAATACCTAAGTAATCGTTAGGTATATTTTTTATTCATTACCTAAAGAAGTACAAGGGCGGATAATACATAACTGAGGAATATCCGTCGGGGGCTGCCATTAAACCAGCTAAAGTTTTTCTAGTGACGTGAATACAATTATTGAGGAATTGTAGATGTTTAACGACATAAAATACACTTATGAGTATGATTCATACAGGAAAGGCAGCCCCCGACGGATATTCATAGGTTATGTATTATGGTAAAATTATTACCGCTATATCTAAGTTAAGTCGGGGGTTTTTAGTTATTTTATTCTTTTTCGATGAGATTTTTTACCGTAGTGGGTATTTTCAAAATTTTTAATTTTGCCTAATTTTTCTATGTGGTACATACATGGACTCCATAGAGAAAGTTACTTATTGTAAATGAGACACTGACCTTCTAACTTTTTGCAAAATATTATCAGCCTGTATATCAATAATATCTAATAACACATTTACCTCGTTCTATTAAGATAAATAGTCATCATCCACCACCTTCTTTTGCGCCATTTCTGTTTAGTCACTCTACTTTGGTGCACATGTACGTAGTAATTAAATGCACTGTATAAATAAATTGCCGCGGCCGCAAGAACTTCTACGTCCATCTTTAAAGCGCCAATGTAGAATGATCAGTAAGCCAGTATGTGAACAGCAATATTGGTTATCCATCATTTTTGCCCAACACGTTGGCCCAACACCTTGGCCCCATGTGTACAGCCGGCTTAAGATAATCGGCTGAAAAATGAAATTATTATTTTCCGTGTTGGCACAATTGGCGATTCTTTATCTATTTAATCTAAAACTAATGATTTTCATTCATTTTTAAGTCTACGGAACTATGTAAAATGCGATTCCGATTTCCATTGGAAACAGAATAACCCAAGGTTGTGTACGTTTCCAATAATGTACATTCAAAAATAATCAAATCGATCTTATAATTTAGTACATATACAAAAAAAATAGTTCATCCAAATTCGCTAGATGGCGCTGAACAAACTAAGTACGCAGATGGACCTTTAAAAAAAGAAGGTATTGAATATATTATATAAAATAGAATAATAGATTAGTCCAAAGTAATCAGAATTAACCAAAGAAACCCACGAATGAAGAAGTACACAACATAGACAGCGTGTAAGCGTCAGCCTACAAATAAAAGAAACACATATATAGCTATAAGCTGCACCACAGACGATATATATACAGCGGTATATATACTGGACTGGACTGCTAAGCGGATGGTTCGGGTCGGGCCAATTTCGTCAAAATAGTTTTATTTACCTTTTATTCAAATTCAAATCAAATCAAAACCGACATTTTTATTGCTAGAGAAAAAACTGCTTTGTTTTTTTCTATCCTTTTCCTTTTTTAAAGGTTAAACCTGCGTACTTAGTTTGTTCAGCGCCATCTAGTGAATTAGTATGAACTTTTTCTTTTTGAAAACCCATTATTGTACCGTATCCATGAACAACCCTTCTTTGAATATCGGATTAGTTATATACTGGTCCGAAATTGCTGTCAGCGCGCTTTCTGCACTATTTGCGTGCACACGGTCGGTCCTTTAATCCGAACGTTTGCACACTCTGAGCGATCTGACGTCATTAGTGACGTCATCGTTCAGTGCTAACGATGCAAACAAAAGATAGGTAGTGCACTGTGTGCAGCAATGTCAGATGAATGTCAGGCAATGTCAAACTGACAACTGAATACTTTAATTTGTAAGATCTAAACTTTCGGACAAGTTTTGTTGAACTAATATTGTTTAATGTAAAGATATTTAGCAGATTCATCGGGAAAACCTCAACATGCAATAATTCTGACCCATATTAAACCACCTGTCATTTTGACAGAACGTTCAAGCATATGTTCGTACCAACAAGTGGACTAAATTGATTTCAGTGCTAACGTTTGTGAGTAATGATATCTTTTTATGTCCACGCATTTGCACGCTTACCAACGTTTTCACGTATTCGATTAAAGGACCACGACATTAATTTTAATTGTTTTGAGTTCAACATACCTTTATTATTCAACTTTAACTTAAACTTGTTTTTTTTTTTTTTTTGTTAGATTCTTCCGTCATGCGGAAAGGCAAAGAGACTATGCCCATACAGCCATGTCATCAATAATTTGGTTTTCTTCTTTCTTGTTGAATTAGTTTTGTTTAGTTTTCAATAAGAAGTAACATTGACGATATTTTATTTCCTCATAAACAAACATAATAAGGACCAAGTCCATGTCTTTAATAATAAAATGCTAATATATATTTGTTATGAGTATACATAAACATTTTCATCAGATATTACACACTGTAAATTTTATGAATTTATACATAGGTAAGTAGCATTCAGTTGTTTTTAAAAGTTCTTGAGTATTACGCGGGATATTTTCTAATGTTTTATAAATTTCTAATAGCTCATCAATGAAAATTAACCTGTCAATATGAAATTGAGGACATTCAAAAAATATATGATCCAATGACTGTACTGACTCATTACAATATGAACAACAAGGGGAAGTTATCATATTCATGCGATATAAGTGTTCATTAAAAGCAGCATGACCTATACGAAGACGACAAATTGTTGTATAAAAATTTCTATTTTTGAAAGAGCCCTTGGTAAACCAAGGAGACGAAATTTTTTGGTTACATACGGAATACCACTTGCCCTTTTCTTTAAGAGAATCTTGCCAAAATTGAAACCAATTATTAATCATTTGATTTTTTATTTCAGGAAGAAACTCTGAAATGGGAATTGCTATGTTTTTTAATTTGCAAATGTTGTTATCAGTATTTGTAATGATACTAGCTAATGTATCAGCTAATTCATTACCACTAACACCAATGTGTGCTGGTGTCCAGAAAATGACAATTTCTTTATGTTTCAATGATAATTTATAAATCTTTTCCCGGATCTCATATATAAAAGGATGAATTTTACTAGAAAGACGGGGATTATTAATAGCTTGAAGAACACTCATACTATCAGAAATAATAATCCATTTACCAGAAGAATCTACAGAACTAATCAAATCTAAAGCAAACAGAATAGCAGCAGCTTCTGCCGTAAAAATACTGCAAATATTGGACAGCTTATAACCATGTGCAATTTTCAAAATAATATCATAAGCCGCTATCGACACAGACTGAGATGTTTTTGAAGCATCTGTGTAAATTTGACGGTAATTATCATAGTATGATAACTTTTCATATACTTCATATTTATTTTTTAAATTTGTGTCTATAATGACATCAAATTTAAAAAACTTACCTTCATATGTTCCACTATAACAAGGTAAAATATCATACTGAGCAATATTTTCATTTTTCAAATAATTAATGAAATCAAAATTTTTACATAAATAAGAGTAATTAGATATCAAAATCTTTTTGTACAACGCATTATTAGAAGTTTTCATCAAATCAATTATGAACCTTCTTTTCAAATAATCAAACCTAAATTTAATGGGACAAGTGTTAGTTTCAACTTGCATTGAATTAATCGGAGAAGTACTCATGGCTCCTAGAATTATCCTGAGATTTTTATTTTGTACTTTATCTATTTTATTTATAAAATTATTGTCAGAAGCAAAGCAAAAAAAAGCATATTCAAAGTGACTTCTAACTAATGATTTAAACAGCATCAATAATATTTTAGGATCTGCACCAAAACGACAACCAGTAAGGCATTTTAAAATATTTGTAGCTTTTACAGCTCTATCTATCAATATTTGCACATATTTTTTAAAACTTAAATTTTGTTGAAATACTACACCTAAGAATTTTATTTCTGTACAGTTAGGAATAAGGTTACCATTATATACACATTCTAATTTACAATCTTTATCTCTAGAGAAAACAAGAGATTTACTCTTTTCTGTATTTACAGTTAAACCTAAGAAAGAAAAATAGACTTCAAGCCTTTTACAGGCATTATTTAAATTCGTTTGCACATCTTTAAGTTTTTTGCCAGAACAATAAACAACAAGATCATCAGCAAACTGCAGATTAGAAACATTTGCGCCTAATATCTCATTCAATTTATGAATATAAATTATATACAGTAGAGGGCTCAAGATGCCGCCTTGATTGACGCCTTTATAGGAATTACGTGGACCATAAAAGTTGTTACCCAATTTAACATAGACCATTCTTTCATTTAGAAAGTTATATATCCAAAGAACCATTTTTTTTGGAATTCTGAGTGATAGCAAGATATTAGCAAGCGTTTCTAAACCTACATTGTTAAAGGCTCCTGTTACATCGAAAAAATTACAAGCAAGATAATTCCGTTCCTTTATGGATTTATTTGCATCTAATAACAAATGTGCAATGCTTTCCCTAGCCGAGCGTCCACGCCGAAAACCAAACTGATTACTAGGAAGAATACAATTTGATTCGATGTAATATTCCAGACGTTGTTTGAGCAGCTGCTCAAAAATTTTACCAACACAAGAGGACAACGCTATAGGTCGATAAGAATCTGGACTATCAAGATCCTTCCCTGGCTTCAGTACAGGGACCAGACAATCAGTTTTCCATTGATTTGGTATTAAGTCATTTTCAAACAAAATATTTAAAATTATCAAGAATTTACATAGATTTTTATGACTGAGAAGACGAAACATTTTATAGGAAATACCATCTAAACCACAAGTTGTATCTTTTCTTGATTTTATGGCAGCAGTAAGTTCAGAAATTGTGAACGGATCAAGCAACGAAAGATTTTGTCTATGAAATTTGTTATCTACAAAAGTAAAAGGTTTCGAGACATAGTCTGGAGTGTATTTTTTTAAAAAACTATTTACCCAATGATCATTTTCACTTCTAGAAACAAAAGTTTTGTTAAATCTGCGTATTTTATTCCAGACATGAGAAATTGGAGTAAGACGATTTATAGAATTGCAATAATCTTGCCAAGATTTCTGTTTTTCAAAGTTTATAGTCAATTTCTTAGAAGCCTGATTTTTTTTAAAAAGCAAATATTTTTCTACAGAAGGATCATTTTTGAAAGCAACAAAAGCATCTTTACATTTTTTAACAGCATCTGCACATTTGCTATTCCACCAAGGAACGGAATGTCTTGCCCTTTTTGCCCTAAAACCTGAAACGGAACGTGAGCATAAATGACAAAGATTTTGACATTGACAACAAGACTTTGTTTTCGTTTTTTGTTGTGACATAGATTTTTCAACTGATGCCAATAAAATATCACAAAACTGCAAATAACTTTCTAGTGAACATTCAGAATTAATCATAAAACTATTCAACGAAGTATTAACAATATTTACATACAAATCCCAATTAACTAAATTCAAGTTTAATTTCTTACTGACATTTTGAGAGTGAACACAATGTTCTGAAGATATAACTGGAGTTTGAGACAACAGAAGTTTAGTAATTGTAGGCAAATGATAACTTCCAAAGGAATCATCATGAACAGACCATTCACAATCCCATGATAAAGCTGGACTAACCAAAGAAAGATCTAAGCCATTTGGTCTCCAGGACGAAGTTCCTACAGTCGTGACTTCTCCTGAATTTAACAGAACAAGGTTATTTTCATCAAAAGAATCTAGTACTTCTTCACCTCTTTTATCCACTTTTTGACAACCCCAAGAAGTATGGTATGCATTGAAATCTCCAGCAATAAAGACTGGAGTTGGAAGACTATCAATTAATTTTGAAAATTTTAATTTTGAATAATGACACCTAGAAGGACAATAAACACTAACAAATGAAATATATTTACCACCTATTTTTATCTGTACAGCAACATTTTGTAAGGAATCATCAAAATAAGTATCAATTTTTAAGAATTGTAATTTGTTATGAATTATTATTGCAACTCCATTATGTGTATTACCAGTGTCATTTCTAACTATTGTGTATCCCTTTATGTTAAAGGTATGATGTGGTCTAAGCCAAGTTTCACTTATTAAAGCGATATCAACATCATTACTATAAAGAAAATATGTAAATTCAGATTTATTACTTTTAATGCTTTGAGCATTCCACTGAACTATTTTTAAATGAGCCATTAGGATGGATTATTAGCAGATGACTTTTCATAAATATCACTTAATATTTGTAAAATATTTTTAGTACTGATGGAAGTTTCCTTGGTTTTATTTAATGTAATTATTTTAACAATAGCCTCAACCAATAAATTCAAAGATTTATTATCTTTTTTCAAGTGACTGAGCAGGTCAAACTTTTGTCCTAAGGCTGGAAAACTCTCTGTATTTGCAACTGAAGCATAAGACAAAGAGGATAAACCAATTTTAATATCATTAATTTTTTTCTTTTTAATAGGACACTCAGCAGATATACTAATGTGATTTCCTCTACAGTGACAGCATGTAGCCTTTTCCCTAGGTACTGTACATTCTTTAAAAGAATGTGCATCTCCACATATTGAACATCTAACATTATTTTTACAGTACTTAGCCAAATGTCCATACCGTAGGCATTTAAAGCATTGTTTTACAGGTGGAATGTACATCTTAACTGGAAACCTCCAGCCTTGTAAATCAATATGATCAGGAAGATAAATGGCAGCAAAAGTTATGATTACTGTTTTAGTCGGTTGTAATTCAAAGTTTTGTTCATTTTTAACCTTCCTTTGAATTCTCCGAACAGAAATAATTTTTTTATTACTATTAATCACTCCAAAAATTTTTTGATTGGACCA
Organism: Emmelina monodactyla; assembly: GCA_916618145.1. Classification (NCBI taxonomy): domain Eukaryota; kingdom Metazoa; phylum Arthropoda; class Insecta; order Lepidoptera; family Pterophoridae; genus Emmelina; species Emmelina monodactyla. The sequence goes on from OU745303.1 coordinate 7,187,120, forward strand.
TTTAATGGGCACATTAGTAATAACACCAGTAATTTCAGTAGTTTTTGCAGGAATAGTTGCTTTGAGTTTATATTCTGATAACAAAGTCTTATTGTTAAGAAAACTATTTGCCAAATTTGCACGGTCAAAATGAACTGTAACTTTGTATTTATTAAGATTTTGCATATATTTTATGCCTTTTATATATTTCTTTAATGTTGATGATAAAGAAATCATATCTCTTGTTGAAATAGGTTTGGACTCATCGTTTGATTCCAAGAAGACAACGAAATCTGTAGCTGAAGAATCCTCAGGATACCGACGTGTATAATCGGGAACGAAATAAGTTTTATATGGATCGGACTTAGCTGAATTGCAGTCACTGTGCATGGAGTCGGAGTCCGAAAGCAGCGAGTCTTCCCCTGATATTACTGCCTCCTCCTTCTTTTTCTTGCGTTTCGCCCGAGACGTCATTTTAATAAAAATTAAGCTTCTATACTATAGTTATTAAAAATATATACAAAATGTACACTATTTAACAAAATTGAAAGAATTAAATGAATTTTTAAGTTCACGAAAAAATTTTTCACTTCCAATTTTCCCGCGCGCAAACCGGAAGTCCTTAAACTTGTTTTTGTGGCACCATATATAGTTTTCTTAAATATTGCCATTTTAAAATTATATTTGTCAATCAATTCAAGTGAATTGTCAATCTAATATTTGAAAGTCAAAAACAAAAACGTTTTATTTCTGATTACCTACTTAATTTTCTTTTAAACTTTAAAAGAGTGAGATGTTTTGTTGGTTTAACTTAGATGCTATACTTAAAAATTATTAAATGAAACCACAATCCTCAAATTATGGAGACCTTGGATAATAGCCGGGAAAGTTCTAAAGGGCTTACAATCTTAGAGAAAATAAATGCTACTAATGATGTTGTGACGAAGGTAGGGCTAGAAATTGCTAAGGAATATCCATAGAAAATATTATTCTGTGTTATTCCATATTTCTTTGCTACAAAACTTACCGAGCCCGTTTGTAAATGCCCTCAAAGCTCGGCAGCTTTTGCGTTTTTTCATAAGTATTTATTTTCATGTTACCTTTTGTATTCCAGGCCCCAGATATACATGATTTTACGATTGTTAAGCCTATTAGTCGTGGAGCTTTCGGTAAGGTATTTCTTGCTCATAAAAAAAGTAATAAGGAACTAATGTATGCAATCAAAGTGATGAAAAAATCTGATATGATTAACAAAAATATGGTGACACAAGTTGTAACTGAGAGAAATGCATTGGCCTTGGCAAGAAGTCCTTTCTGTGTTCACCTATTTTATTCTTTGCAATCAGTATCTTCAATTTATTTGGTAAATATATCTTCCATCTTATTTTTTTTCATGGAATAGAATTAGGGCATTTTATATATAGTTTTATAATTCTAGGTGATGGAATATATGGTTGGTGGTGACCTGAAATCATTGCTTGGTGTTTATGGCTTTTTAGAAGAGTCAATGGCGGTATTCTATGTAGCTGAAGTGACTTTAGCTCTAGAGTATTTGCATAAACACAACATTGTGCATAGAGACCTTAAGCCTGACAACATGCTGATAGCGAAATCTGGTCATGTAAAACTTACTGATTTTGGTTTATCTAAAATAGAAATAAACAGAGGTGAGATAATGTATACCATCTCGATTTATGAGGGTTTAATGCCTTAAATTGTTAAAAAAGTATTGACAGTGACTCTCTGTTTCAGATTTAGAGATATCTGATTTTGTAAATAGAACCCCTAGTCTGAACATGAGGACCCCTGGCCAGTTGTTATCTCTCACATCACATTTGTCCTTTGGGTCAGGAGGCACTGAAGTTGCCTACAATTCTGCCATCGCTTCCGATGCCTGTGAGAACCTTCTTGATGCACTTAAGGAGACAAGTATAGCTTTTGTAGATTTCAGGATGTAGATTGAAGCTTGAGAAATTATTTATAATTCTTTTGCTTTCAGGTAAAGTTCAAACTTTTGATGGTGTTGATTCACCTCTAATGGATTACTCACAGTTATCAGGCATTCATCCCTTTATTAGTGCTGAAAGTATACATGTTGATATTGATTCTGTATGTATTTGTTTTGTTATTGGTATCTTTACTTTAATTCTCATTTTTTATAAATGGTAGTTTATTTCTTACAGATAAGTAATTCTGGGTCTGAGTCTCACAGTTCATACCACACATGTGAGAGCTCAAAAGATAGCTCAACTACCCGCAGCAGCAGTAAGTCAACAGAAGATAGTAATAATGCCTCTTCATTATCAGATTCACAACATGACCACTCCACTTCTCCTTTGTGTAGAGGTCATTCATTGAAAAGGATACCGAGGTAATATCCTTACCATGTTATAACTTACAGATCTTTGAATAGACTTCCATTTTCTTTATTATCTGTCTACAGTTTCAGAGCTAAGAAAAGGAAGAGAATTCTAGATATTGATGGTGACACACCAACAGGAGTCAGTTTGCTGGCCGAATCAAAGGAGAATCACAGCGGTCTTACTCAGGAAATCATGGCATTAGAAGTCAGTCAGAATACTCCGAAACGCATGAATTTACATCCTACACCTGATAGACGTAAGAACCCCATAAAAGGCGTGTTGAAGAAACGGTACTTGTTTTTTCAAAGTTTATACATTTTTTATGTATCTAAATATCATGAATTGTATGAATATTTTTCAGTTGGGCATCTCAGAATGACAGTCATCACTTTAATGTTGGAGTTATATTTTCAACCCCGGTATCGAACTCAAAGTCAAGAGAAAATAAAAAACTTAAGGAAACACGATTCAATCTTCCCAAAGAAGAACAACCAAACTCTGGCATTAAGGAAAAGTGTATTATGTTTAGTAAACATATATCTTCAAGCTTGGAAATATTTCCGTCAAGAAGAATGAGTAAGGTAATTGCAAAAAGTGCATTGTAATTAATTTCTGAATATGTTTGATTGAATGATAAAAGAAGCGAGCTATTATCATCATATTTAAATGATGTAGAGTCAATATCATAAAGAGTATCATAGCGAAAACCGCATTAAAATCTGAGTTATCGGACAAACATACAAACAGACACAATAAGCGACTTGGGTTTATAGGTAGTATAACGCGCCGCGACTCCGTTCGCTTGGAAGTCGGTTTCCCGTGGGAATAAGAAGTTTTCCCGCGGTAAAAAGTGCCCTATGTGCTATTCACTAACGTTTGGGGGAAACGTGAAAGAGAAATGAAATAGTTAAAACGTTTTAAAAGCTTTATATTTAAAGCATAAAAGTGATTTTAATGTTATGTGCCCACAGTCCGAGCACGAAAATATGACTGAGTCTGGAAGGATGCTGTCAATATCTCATTGTTTCTTCTTTAGAATCTATTTAAATAATATAAAACAATAGCTGCCAGTATTCAAGCCTACATAAGTTTCCTACATAGTGCTTATGCACATTACATCCCACCGCCTACGAAAAAGATTTTGATACTTATCAAAATCGGCATCACTTCCAGGCACATGTCTCCCTAGCCTACCTAAGTTAGGAAGCTCCGAAGTAAAAGTGATTCAACCCTATAGTTGTAGCTGCACTTGGCTGGACACGCTACCATGTGTCTATCCCTGAAAAGCACTGATTTTACTCGCGACAGTACCCGCGGTACTCGATACGGCGCCTCCACCAACTAACGTTTGGGGGAAACGTGAAAGAGAAATGAAATAGTTAAAACGTTTTAAAAGCTTTATATTTAAAGCATAAAAGTGATTTTAATGTTATGTGCCCACAGTCCGAGCACGAAAATATGACTGAGTCTGGAAGGATGCTGTCAATATCTCATTGTTTCTTCTTTAGAATCTATTTAAATAATATAAAACAATAGCTGCCAGTATTCCAGCCTACATAAGTTTCCTACATAGTGCTTATGCACATTACATATTCTGATGTGTTACTTATATTACTGTAAAGTTTCATCCAAATCCGTCCAGTAGTTTTTACGGGAAAAAGTAACAAACATCCATACATCCATACTCACAAACTTTCACATTTGTAATATTAGTAGGATGTAATATAGATGATTTCTAATAATTCCCCCCAAAGTAACATCTTCCTAACACCCCGTTGGTTATTATAGCTATTTTCATCCATCAGGGCGAAGGCAGCGCGTCCCCCACGGACGTGTGTAAGACCCCGCTGGCGACTGCGCACACGCCGTATCGCACGCCGAAGAGCGTGCGCCGCGGGAACCTGCTGTCCGACCAGCGCATCCTCGGCACGCCGGACTACTTGGCGCCGGAGCTGCTGCTCAAGTCAGTAAACGTAATATGCATTAGGTTGAACAAGTATTTTAAGGTTTTGAAGTTATAGATACTGGAAAAAGGAACGCGGGCCTCCGAGCATTACGCGACTGGGACCTTAAAAGGAAAATCTCTATTTTAAGGTTTTCTTACCTGCTTGCATACTTGCTTACGGTAGGTACTGTTGCGTACCTTAACAGGAGTAAAGTTACAATATAATACGTCGTTGCTAGTCTTAAGTCATAGAACAACAAAATAATCGTTTGATTTATTTTATGTAAATGTATTTTAAAAATTATGTCGAAATAGATTTTTGCTATTTAAAAGCGATTCTCCCCATTGCTTAGAGTATATTTACGCTTCGGGAGAAAAGCCATTTAAGTTGTAGGAGAGTCTGTTTTCGACCAAGACAGCCTTAACAGATTTTGATACAAGTCCTATAATAATAAATAATACCCACATAGTATAATATCAAAAACAGACAAGGGCACGGTCCGCCTGTGGACTGGTGGGCGCTCGGGGTCTGTCTGTACGAGTTCATGACGGGAGTGCCGCCCTTCAACGATGAGACACCGCAAGCTGTTTTCAAGAACATACTCAACAGAAGTAAGTTCACAATTTGACAACTTTACCAAGCAGCACCACAAAAACAGCTACGAATTGATATGAATTTAAACCACGACATATCCCGCTTATTAAAGACTTTGTTATCATAGAATAGAATAGAATAGAATGTGTTTATTTTCCATTGGTTAAAAATTTACATGTCACTTAAAAATATAATTCCCAAGTGCCTTTGGTGTCTATTTTGGCGCAGTTTGTCCGGGAGGGGATCTTTTACAGCCTGATCCGTGGTTTTTACTCGCACAGTTGAGTTATGTGACACAGGTGTGAGAAGTATTAGATTTAAGATCTTAGCAGGTCCTAGACCTGAAATTACTTATAAACTAGGAGTGACTCTAAGCGTCAAAGCCTATGCTGACGGGGGAGGGTCGTTCTTTTGTGTAGCGGTTTAGCCCTCTCGGATTTGTGTAAGTATTCTATGTCGCCTATTCTATTTGAGAGAAGGAGCGGGTTAAATTGTCCATGTTTCGTGTATGCGGGACCGGGATCTTCTAGGCCGCTGATCGTCAATGATGTGAGTTTCTCAATCATATCATGATGGAGATCATGTGCTCTGAGATGCCACGGGTCTTGTCCGAGCATTTCCCAGATGGTTTTGGTTTCAGTGCGACTTGGGAAGTCACCTGCAGCTTTCAGTGCCATTCGGTATTGTCTTTCAAGTTTTAACAAATTGCTCTTACTGTATCTCGGTAAGAGTTGTATGACTCCGTAATCAAGTACCGGCAAGAGACATGTCTGTATTATGAGCAGTTTTGTTTCGATGTTCACTTTGGATCGGTACCCTATGATGGAGTTAAGGGCGCCTCTTACTCGTTTAAGTTTTTCTACCCTTTCTTTTGTGTTTATATTCATTGACAGCCTTTTGTCGAATATGACACCCAGGTATTTCACTTGGTTCTTATATTCAATCCGTTCACTTTTCAGTTTTATGTAGTTTCTGTATCCACTGTTTGTGTTTTCTCGCCTAGGTCTTTTGCGGGAAAACATGATACACTCCGTTTTGTCGACGTTACATTGGAGGCCCCATCTCTTGTAATAGTCGATAACCTCCTCCGCAGCCCATTCTGCACGCCTTGTAGAGTGATCTGGCTTCTCCGCTGCGTTGAGAATGCACAGATCATCTGCGTATTGAGACAGCATCTGACCAGCGATTGGTGGTTTGGGTAGATCGGCGACGTATAAATTGAAAAGCACGGGTCCTAAGATCGAGCCCTGTGGCACGCCGTGTGGTACGTCTCTTTCTGTTCCAGTTGTGGTTCTGAATCTGCCTTTGGTAGTTCTTTTTGATAGGTAGTTCTCTATAGTTTTTATGATGTTATTTCGTGCTCCTGCATCATACATTTTCTTTATAAGACCTTTATGATTTATAGAGTCAAATGCCTTGCTGAGGTCAGTGGAGATCATTGCCACACTTTGTCCTTTCTCCAGGGCGTCGGTGATGTATTTGCCGGTCCTTAGTATTTGTGTCCCTGTGCCTCTTTGACGAACAAATCCATGTTGGTGTTCGGGGATCAGTTCGTTGACTTCCGTGTTTATTCTCGACAGGATAATGCGTTCAGCCCATTTGCCCATGATGTTAAGAAGGCTTATGGGCCTGTATGACTTGAGTTTTGTGTAGTCCTTTCCTGGTTTATGCAAGAAAATGCACGTGCTTTCTTTCCATCTCTTAGGGAAATATCCCGTGTTAATAATGTAGTCCATAATTCTCTTGAATATAGCTATTATCGTATCGCCACCCAGTCTAAGAACGTCCGCTGTTATTCGGTCAGGACCAGGGGCTTTTTTACTTTTGAATTTACGAAGGGCTACTTTTAACTCTGCATGTGACGTTGCTTCTAATGGGTGGAATGGTGTATATTGTTCTGTATTTTCGTCTTCTTGGGCTATATCAGATACTTGAATGATTGCCGTATTCACTAGACTATCAATAATTTCTAATTCTGTGTTGCAATTTTCTATACGGGGGAGCCTTTGAGGTGTTTTTTTCAGCGCTTTTTGTATACCCCACATTTTTCTTCTATTGTCTGTTTTATCCTCTAAAACTTTAGTCCAGGTTCTTTCTTTATTTTCTACAATTTTCTTAGCTAGATGACGTTTCAATCTGTTGTATTCTCTCTTTAATTCGTTGTATCTGTTTGTAAATCTTAGACACCATGCAATGTTTTTTGCCTTGTTTCTTCTTTCAATCAACCTTTGAATGTTTTCGGGAAGATTATCTCTGGGGTTGGTTTGTTTGAGCGGTGCGAACTCATCCAGCGTTTGTACAAGAGCTATTTCTAATTTTGCGATAAATTTGTCGCAGTCTGTGTCTGTTTCTAATTGAGAGTAAGGGTCCATTTTCGTTGCTAAAACTTGTTCAAACTCGTCTCGTTTTTTCAGGTTTGATTTTAATTCTTTAAGGTTACGACTGACTGGTACCTCGTAGTCGTTTTCCAAGTTGATTGTGGTTAACCAAGGCATGTGGTCAGAACCTATGGATTCAATTTGTTTGCATGATTTTATGTTTAGGTCTGAGTGGTCATATGTCGTAATTGCCATATCTAGTATGTGTTTGTTGCCCATACTAGTAGGTCTAGATGGCTGATTAGAATGTATAATTTTGCAGTCTCCGTTGTTATGTATGTCTCGTAGCAGAACCCCAAGACCTCCATCATTTGGGTGGCCGAGTAGTTTCATTTTAAGGTTCATGTCTCCTATGATTATGGCACCCTCCTCTCTAATCAGTTGCTCGAACTCATCAGACATTACATTTTGGTTCGGAATTGGAACATAAATACCTTTAATTGTGATGTATTCTCCAGTTGTGTAGTTGGTAAAAACTCGAAAGCTGCATCCTTCGATGTTTCTCTCCTCGTCATTGAAGGAATTGACTAGTTTGGTTTGAGCCCACCTTGTGCCACTTTTTATGTATATAATAGTACCAAGATGGTTGGCTTTCTGTTCATATATCTTGTCGTAATTCAGAATATTAAATTTTTGGTTGTCCAGTTTGATTTTGGCTTCGTTAATGATAGCAATGTCCACATGGTATTTATGAATCAACTGTTTTATTTCGGTAAACTTTTTTCTTACACCTTGCGCGTTGATATGCAGGATCTTTAAATATTTCTTACAACCTTTAATTGAGTAGAATATCTCTAAGTTCTTTCATTAGTTTTATGAACTTTTCCATAGTTTTATCAAATATTGTAATTTTTTCTTCTTTAGTAAACTTTTCACAAGACTGGTTTTGCTCGGTTTCTTTATTATTGCTTAAAGTCCTTGTTTGCTGTGCGTAAGATGTGCCGTTTACAATAGTTGATCTGCGTACTGGAGATCTCGATTTCCTATTTGTGACTTGTGACGTTGGGTGAGATGTAAATAAGTTATTGGTGTGTTTTTCTTCTGCTTTCTCAGTCTTTTTCTTTTGTATCTCTATTGCCTTTTTAAAAAGAGGGCATTTTCTCTGTGTTGCAGTGTGTTGCTCAGGCTGCACGTCTTTACAGTTTGAGCACACACTCACCGATTCATTCTGATTGTTTTTAATCAATATTGTTTTTTCTCTTTTAGGTGCGTGACATGCACTTGTTGCGTGATTAAATTTAAAGCAATTTTTGCATTGAAGCACTCTGTCCGACCCTACTTTGTATCTTTCAGGTCTTAGTTTTTGTGCGCAGAAAAACGATTCTGTCGTAATTTTCATTCGTTCGGCTATCTCGTTGTACGAGAAGTCGCCACTGAATATACAAAGTTGTACGTCACTTGTTATTTTTTTCATGTTGAGAGGGCGAATGCCTATGCACTTTTCCATCTCGTCTTTTTGTTCTTCGATGGAATAGTCGTGTCCCATATTTCTTATTATAATTTTTGTTGTTTTTATCTGTTCTGACTTGGGCTTTGGTGCTATAAAAGCGAGGTCTGGCTTGAAGCTTTTGATGTCTTCTATTGCCTTTGTTCGCTTCTCTAAGTCGGTGAGCGTGATGAGGATATTTTTACTTCTCTCGTTTCTGATAATGCGACCATTGTACTTGCCTATTATTTTTGTTAAATCTCTCACAAGTTGGTCACTTAACGTCTTTTTTGTGTCCCTGTTATCTTTGTATTTGTATGTCACGTCCGTGATTAAAATTGGTGGTACATGTGTGCCATTCTTGCTAGGCTTATTTTGCGGGTTTGGTCCAGATTCTGTAGGTGCACTGTGGTTTGTTTCCGTTCGCCTTGTTACTTTTTTTGCCTGGGATACGCCTTCCCCCTCGTACGGGTGAGGTCGCTTCAATGATTGGCTTCGCGATCTCGGTGGATGATCGCTTACCGATGATGCGGAGTGTGGGCGGGATAACACGATTCCTTCGCTCTTTTCTTGGTTTGTGCTGATTTGAAGCGCTGCGAACCGATTTTGAGCCAGTACTCCGTCAGTCACCACAGGTGGGGTAGGGTCTTTTCTTTGTTTACGTGTAGTATTTTTCTTAGTTATTATGCTTAGTTCGTTGGGTTTGATCTGAACTTTATTTATGCTTAAACAGTGACATACGTACTCCTCTTGAGATGTGAACTCAGTTTGCGGTATTGCTTTAATAAATCTTTGTTTTTTGCATTCCTCGCAGTTATGTAACAAGCTTCTTGCTTCTGTATTTATACATGAGTAGATTTTATAGTAAATATCTGGTATAAACTTGCCGTTCGTGTGTCGATGGTTCACGAACATGCAAATCTTTATTACGCTAGTTTTGGTGCAATTTTTGCATTTCATTGTTTTTATTTTAGATTGTCCATTTGTCCATTCTAAAAAATTTTTGATGAGGTTCTTATGATTACACTGGTGACACTGTACTGTAAAAGTTCCGTCATCATTTGTTGATAGTTCTCTTACTATTTCACACGTTACTTTGTGGTCTAATTTAACTATTTCACTACTAACTAATAAGTCCGTCTCCATTGTTGAAGATTCGCTTTCACATTCACTATAGTCTAAATAAGTTTATTGCACTAATTATTTGCTAAAAAGTCACATTTTGCAATGATTTTACGTAAAAAACGTAAACACAAACAGTGGAATATTCCGCTAACCGTTGGCGGCGCGTGACCTTGAATCGACACGAAGCGACAACGGAGCGCTCGCTAAATACGTCCGATCCGCGCAGCGGCGCGCGGGGGAGTCCTTAGACTTTGTTATCAGTGTTTTTGAATTTACAATGTTGGTAGAATCTTTTTTTCTCATGCTTTAGTTCAAAGGCCTACTATAATAAAACACGTCCCAGTTTTTCTTATAACCCTTTTGATCACGAACACAGATATCTATAACTGTATATTATTGGAGTTTATCTCAATGACATCTCTCACACCATCTGTCGCTAGACATCGAATGGCCGGAAGACGACGAGGCGTTATCTACCGACGCCGTTGGAGCCATCGAGGGTCTTCTCACCATGGACCCTAAGGAAAGACCCAACGCCGCCACAGTCAGGTTGCTGCCACTCTTCAAAAACGTGGACTGGGAGAACCAGCTGAATAAAGAACCGCCGTTTGTACCGACCCCGGATGATCTGCATGACACGTGCTATTTTCAAGGTAAGTATTGATACTTTTGGTTTTAGACTATGAAGAAATTAATATTATGTAGACGCATAACACAAGTAACTACTTAAGTGTATAGAATTAATATAAAATTCGTTGGTTTGAATCGGCAATGCAAAATATGAGCAAACTTTATTTATTGCAACTTCATCATTCAATCATTAAATAGGACGATCCCTCTCTGGCGCGATATTTCAACGTAGGGAAAAAAATATGATTCAAATATATAGGAGCTATACTTTTCAAGAGATTATTCGTAGAATTAATAATTATTCATAGAGATCTATCTGTGTATGTACAAAAAAATATGAAATCCTAACCCATAATGTTATAAATCGAACATAAAACGACGTAACTAGATCTATAGGTTTTTTACAATATTATTTTTGTTTCAGCTCGAAATATTCTACAGCAGCTACAAGTGTCTAACTTTGATATATAAAGGGGCTTCAATGAGAAATATCAAATGTAATTATGTGATCAACATTTTTTCTGTATAATACGTCAGTACCAAGTAAGTTACCTGATAGATTTTAATACTATTATATTGATAATTATGGATATTGGTCATGAAATGTATGAAGACTGAATCAAGTTCCAATTAGTAAGTATTTTATAGCTACTATTAGTTAATTAGATTATGTAGCACGCTGAATTATTTAAGGCTTTTATGAATAAGAACATGGATATAATTGTATGAGGATTTTAAATAAAACATGTATTTTTTACGACAATGTTTTAATTTCGTAATGAATTGATAAAAAACGGTACTAAACACGGCTAGTGCCCGCGTCAATTTATTAAGAAAGACAAGGCTTACATGTTGTCTTTCTCAAAGTAATTGACGAGGTACCTTGAACTTTAAAGAGTTCTTTTTTTGCTAGTTTTAAAATGTTATTGAGTATTCTAAATTAAGGAATGTACATTGGCTATGTACAGGTTTTGAATGGTGTTTTTATTTGGAGTTCTTTTGAATCCAAGGCAAGAAAGAAGTGACTCGTGAGTAGACTCCAGGGTATTGGCCTTTTCCGCAGCCGATTCCCCAGGAGACGATGCCGACTTGAGTCCAGCGACCGCCTTCGTTCACCATCATAGGACCGCCACTGTCACCCTGAGAAAAAAAAAACATTTAGCCAAAATACATATATTCGAAACTTTCTAAAATGTATCTGCTATAAATTAATTAATATATATTTTATATGTTGAGTGACTCTATGACGCGGCGAGAACATAATGGTATCGTGACCTTATAATATAAGGGTAATGTTGGAATCCAGTCTAGTTGGGAGCTCGGTTGCTCATTGCGATTTATAAAATAGATTTGGTCGTAAGATTTTAATAATAAACGGCTCTCAATACCAATCAGTAATAAAATGTATTAAATTCGAGTACTCAATATGAGGTACAAAGAGAAGCGGTGTCTTAATACGGGCTTAGGCTTAAGAATCGTCTGCTATGATGAGTCCTTAAATAAGTGCCTGCCTTTGTATTCTTTGTGCACAAAACAGACATGGGTTGGTCACAGGTCTCCTATTTCTATAAACATACTTTTTTTGGTTTTACTAATGCAAACCTCTGAAAACACGACTACACTGAAGACTGCCACAAACCCTGTTCGGTTCGCAATTAAAAATGCGGAAGATACGTTCCCTACTGCAAAAATTTTTTTTTTCTGACTCTTGATTGCTGTTAGCCCCTTGACGGCCTTTACAGCTTCACCGGGCTTGGCTTAAATAAGTTTGATGATTGGTGTATTTATACTAACGCTGCAAGAGTCCATCCTAGCCTTGCCGGCACAGATCATGTGGTCGACGATCCCGCCCGGCGCCGCCGCGCCGTACTTGAGGCGGCAGTCGGCGTTCGTCCAGATTGGGATCGATACCTCCTGCAACACTGACGGCTGGGGTCCGTCTGTGGATGGGGAGGATCGTTATTAAAAGAAAAACATTGGCGACGTGTAGAACCTAAACCTAACCTAAAAGAATAGGAAATAAAATTGCTACTTCCGTGTTTATAACATGGTTTTTGAACCAGATATCCGTTAAATAGTCTTATCAGTGTTAAAAGGTAGATAGTCTTACTCCATTGTTAACAAACGAAATTTCAACCAACAGTTAAAGTATGATTTGTATTTTTAAGTTAAAAGTTGTCTCATAAGTTTTTTAATGACAAAACTTATTTTACCTGATGTAGATCTAAATTTTTAATGCATAAGGGGGTTAAACTTAAAAGTTATTCTAAACTTAAAGTAATTGTAATGTCCATTGTATAAAATTAAATACTTACTTTCATTCAAGCTTCCCCATCCAATAACAGTGGCGACAAGCCCTGTGTAACTTCTTCCCCCACTCGGCAGACAAACAGCGCGGATTACCTTCGAAAACGTTACTGGCTGGTCCAGAGTCAAGATCGACACGTCGTTGTACTAAAGATATAAACAAAACGTGTTAAATAAACCTTAATAAAATAAATTATCATTTACAGCGTTGTTAGAAGAGACCATTTACCAAAGTTCTCATATCGAAGTTTCGGTGTCTGACGACGCGCTTGATCTTTCTCTCGACGTTCGATTCGTAGCCTCGAATGTCGTGTGCTCCGAGCTTGGCGGTCAGGCGGGCTACATCCCACGATGTCATACTATAAAACAAAATATTTTTTGTAAAGAACTAGTCGTTCTTCCTACTGGCTGATTACCTACGCCGTGGACTTATTTCAATGGTACTTACTGTGCCACGCAATGGGCAGCAGACAGCACGTGCTTGTTGTCGATCAAGGAACCGCCACAGAACTGACGTCCACCGTTGAACAGAGCCACGATCCACGGCCACTCATTCGGCTCAGCGTTGTGCCCACCGACTATACGCTCTTCGTCATATGCACTTTCGTACGTCTACAATACAAGGTTGAAAGTTAAAGATGGTTCCAATATTGCTGATAATTAATCACAGAGGCAATATTTACCTGAGGGCCATTCTTTAATCCGCAAGACCCAGCAGCTGGTTGCGTCGGCTGTGTAGGATTCAATGGGGGCCATGTCTGTAAGCGTATTCTATTTTTAATACACCTTCCTTTGTAAGGAGATCACGTATTAGTTACTATTAGTACCTGCTTAGTGGTAGTTTTGGTAGTGCTTTCCGGTGGAGCTTGTGTCGGCCAGCCAGGTGCTGGCTGGGTCTGTCCAGGTGCCATCGTACTGGTAGTTACACCTGCAACTGTAATAACGAATGATCTGTTAACTTGGTTGGTCAAAGTATTTTAATTGACGTGATGACTTTTTTAATAAATTCAGGCTCAAAATATTGACAAACTACATAAAGGCAAAACAGTAGTTGCTCATGTACGGATAAACTACAAAGTCTACAAAAGGTTAAGGACCACAGTTTTTTGTCCAATTGAAGATTAAATCATACCTAATGAAGGCGGGTGCGTAGGCGCAGTGTGGTCCGGTGGGTGAGTGGGGATCGGTGGTATCGGCGGCGGCCAGTCCGCGGGGATCTGACGCACGTTCGCTGCCTGGCCCAACATCCACTGGGACTGCTGCCTCAGCTGGGATAGCAGGTTATTATGGTACCTGGACAAATAAAATGAAATTAGATTTCCATAATTTACTTATCTTGAATGTGTATCAAAATGCCTTTCTTGAATTCAAAACATTCAAGTTTGACCATTAAATTCATAAGCTGTCCGAGACTCACCCAAATATAAATGTAGAGTTTTATTGTTTTAAGTATCAATAAAAAGTGAGGTAGCTTTTCTTGATTCATGCATAAAACGTTTCTCTTTTTTATAACAATATAACCGGTTCGTAACTTTGATACCTATATAAATAAAGGTTTCAATTGACATGCTTATTCTGGCTATAAGTTGTCTTACTCGGTCATCCTGAGTTGAAGTTGTGAAGCGGAGGGGTAAACGCCCCAGCGCTGGATATCGGGGGTCTGTTGTGGGGGGGTGCCCACCGGCTCGGTGCAACATACACCGAATACCTGCCATAAAGCAAAATTGCAATCAAAAACCAAAGTGTTGTAGTTTTAAGCTTTAGAAAACCGATTATGAGCCCAGAAAATAACGCTTTTTGAATGATATTGCTATTTAAATTTTTATCCTATTAATATTATAAACGTGAAAGTTTGTGAGGATGTATGGATGGATGTTTGTTACTCTTTCACGTAAAAACCACTGGACGGATTTGATGAAACTTTACAGTAATATAGGTCATTTTTACCGCGGGAAAACTTCTCATTCCCACGGGAAACCGACTTCCACGCGAACGGAGTCGCGGGCGGCCACTAGTACTTGATATTTAAAGGTAACATATATACTCATACACCTTTGCGGCATTTCCTCTAAACGATTACTTTAAAAGAACAATCAACTTTAAATTTGGTACTACCCAAAAAAACAACTCATGTTAATCTACCGATTCATAATGCTTTAAATAATTAGATGTCTTGCTCAGATACCGACATTTTGTTATTATCAATGTTTCATGACGATACGTATTTGCTAACAAAAAACCAGGACAAGTATAACGTTTGACATTTAACTGATATGGCTCGTTGTTTAATAGATTTTGAAAAAATGGGTATACTAGATAGAAGTAGGTAGTTTGGGCGCTTTGGTATTTAACTTCAAATGAAACACCGACAATTCGTCTGATTGACTGTCACATTAAAGACGACAGCAACATTGTAATTGTCGAGTGAAAACATTAAACCACGTTCTTTTGTTTTATTATGTTTTTTTAGGAACAGTCCGTTTTAAAAAAGGATGAGCGAGAGGGCTATAAAATCTGCTGCAACTATGAGCATAAGTTGCATCAGGTATTCGAATCTCAGTTTAATGAGCCCTTGTTAAGTACCTTTTTTACATTTAATTGTTAATAAATACTCTTTAATAAGCTTCTTTCGTACATAATTGTATTCAAAACAACATCAAGGCAGACTGAACTATACTACTCTTTTTCTTTTAATAATAACACATTAATATTATCAGTGATTGGCTACATGAAATGTTTATGTGTCAATTTAGTTCGATTCAAATTAGTCGTTCTAATTGGCAGTTGCTAATAGGAAAGATATCAGCATTTCTTTCAAGTCATTAAGCCGTTGAGAAAACGACACCGCATAGCGTTTGATTGGTTTAAGTTACTCAAAATAGAATAGCCTATTATTTTGCTATATGTCATTTCAACATCAATTATGTGGAAATTCTTCTCATCGTACCCTTTTATGTTGTTAACTATAACACAATTCACATCACATTATGTCGTCGTATAACAGTTGTCATGTTGTTCCATTGTTGGAGACTCACCTCGAGGTTATCCCCACTGATGTAGCTGCAGGTGTCGTAGTGGCCCATCATCCAGCCGTCCATGCCGGAGAGATCAGCTACTTTCAGCAGC
The DNA here is from genome assembly GCA_916618145.1 of Emmelina monodactyla. Taxonomy (NCBI): domain Eukaryota; kingdom Metazoa; phylum Arthropoda; class Insecta; order Lepidoptera; family Pterophoridae; genus Emmelina; species Emmelina monodactyla. The sequence goes on from OU745303.1 coordinate 7,202,994, forward strand.
GGGTAGCAATCCTTGAAGCTCTTGCAGGTACCCTTCTTGCCTATCGCGGTCTCACAGTCCAGGCCGAAGGCTCCTTCATCTGCCTAAAATTATTACTAGGGATAGAAGATTCATTGCTCTTCATTTATAGTACTAATGAATAGAAAAACTAAAAAGCGGTCTCTAAGTTTGTATATAAGTCTCCTTTAGCGTCTATTTCCGATAACTTTTTCTTAACCACGTACCACCAACACAATCTTTTATTTCGTTCCGGAACAGTGAAGTAACATTACAATGATTTGTATAATTTAAAAATAACTCACAAGAAAAAATTCAAAAGCTTTAATTTTCTTACCTGTCGCGGTCGAAATAGGAACAACTGCTTCCCATCCCTCGTTGAGTTTGTGACGTCACGCCTCGATCTGCCTACCGCAGCTAAAAAGTAAGTATTATGGCTTTTTAATTATTTTTATATTACTAACGGGTTCACAAAAGAATCGTTTATTTATGTTATATTGATTAAATGTACGGGCTAAGGTGTAATAGATTACGCTGCGCTGGTGGCTATAATTGAAAATTAATCTTGCCTACTACGAAGTTATTTAAACTAGTTGCCTTGTATATAGTTGAACCGTTTACGACAAGTTCTTGTTACTGCGGGCTAAACGACAAATATTTCATTCGCTGTCGATAGTAATTAATTCCTGAATTATAATAACATACATGATGAGAACATTCCTACATGCAAAAGGTAAAGTAACATTACACACGTACCTACTACTACATTGTTTTTTAGAGCGATTTAGGAGATTATGGTAAATCCACACACATAAAGAGTTTATTTTGTCTTCTTTACGAACAAAGGAAGTCAAAATAAACAAATCGAGGCCCAAATTGTTCAAGTGAAAGAAAAATGAGTGAAAGTATTGGTGACAGGCTGTTTATCATTCAGATGGCGTGTCAATGTTAAGGCAGTGTTATTTACGATTATCGCCTAATATTCTCAGAAACTGGTACCGGCTTAACCTAGTGTCTTACTTATTAATTAGGAAGATTAACGTTTGGAACAGTTTCTTTTATTTATTGTGGTATTAAAGCGGTCTGCAAAAAACTGTCTTCATTTAACAACAAATACCTAAATAAATAGTTTGAACATTCAGTTATATTCAGGTTCGCGCATAAAATACTGTTTAACAAATTAAAATATTTTAAATACAAGAATTTAGAAATCTTTACCCTTTAAATTTGTTATTAGGTACACTCAATTAGTTTTTATATTTGTGCACTTCAAAAACTCTCATTCTAAAACTCCTAATCATAATAAAATAGTCTTCATTAATAATGACAAATGTCATTATGTTAAGGTGAATAACCGATAGGTGTAATTTAATAATAAATTAATTACCTACAAACGTTGTGTTTACTTATTTAAGTTATAAGAATCTTTGATTTTTTGCCGGATATTGTTTCTTTTTATATTTGACATTTGCTCTAATTTAAAAACAACAGTGACTAATACTTGTAAGTAAAAACTTGGTCGTGTCCTAAACAACAAAAGATATATTTGGCTTATTTTTTATTATTAATTTAACCATCGACTCAAAATTTTTTTAAGAAGTTTAAATCCTGTTCCTGTGGGGCTCTCGACAGATTAACAAGATTACTGGTGTTTTTTTGTTGGTTAAGAAATTTCTATTATAGAAATATCGAAAAATGGCCTTTGATATTCCAAAAAATATATGACAATTTAATTTTACATATAAGACATCATTTGGTCAACCCATTTTTTTAATTTTAAAAATAAGATAAAATGGGAAAAAATATTAGTACAACCCTTTTTTCCGCGTTGTTGATGTCATATTATTCCTATAAGCAACCATATTTTACATTGATAAGCATTACATAACAATTTAAAATACTGGTTATTTTTATGCTATTTTGGTTCAATATTTGGGTCAATCTGGGTAAAATATTTGTATAAGTACTTATCAATCTGACTGTTCATACGCGTTGATTAGCATTCGACTCACAAAATTTAAAGAGAAATGGAGTTTTCTTATTAAAATACCTATATAATAAAAAAATAACATGCTGCCTAGAGTTTGGAAGAAATAAACAAATGGTTTAAAAATATGTGTTTACTTAAACGGATTGCAACACATTTCACAAGAATGTTAAATTGGCTAATCCAATGTATACTTGTTCTATTTCTGTAGATTGTCCCTTTATTCCGACTTTATTTGTGTAACGCGAAGTAAAAAACCAGTTGAGATATGCACGTGGACGGGTAATAAACAACTAAATACTAAATGTCAGATACTCGGTAGTCAGTATTCAGACATCACAACCTATAGTTATCTAAATTGCCTTCATTTAATTTTTTACATCAAATTCCAAACACTGTTTATAATCGAAACGAAAAAAAAATTGCTACCCTGAAATATGTCCATACAATTCTAGAGAAAATTGCTTTATGTAAAACAAAAAAAAGAAGGCTTGTTGGTTTCAGGAAGCGTCAAGTTAACTGGTACCTAAATTATACTGAAACTAGTACTTCGCGTATGTCCATAAATAAATAGAGCACTTGGCAAAAAATGCGATGTAAATAAACTACCGACCTTGAGGACGTTCAGCTTTTTAGGTGCACACAAAAAGCAACTAAACACCTTTATTATTGAATTGAAAATCCCTTATCACTTGTCGTAAAATATCAAGCCAAGGAGGGCTTGACGAAGATATACTAAAAAGGCAAAATGCAGCTTAAAGATAAATTGGAAAGATAGCTTTTAGTTTATATGCGAGAATGCTGCACAAGATTCAATTACACGTATTGTAGTACAACCAGTGCATTTGATACATTTGCATTTTTAAACGAGCCTTGAACTTGGGAATTTAACAACATATATTACCTATTTACCATATTTTGTAAGATTTTTAAATAAGTTTAACAGTTGACGGCTGATTGACAGTAAGTGGGTACTACGCATTTTCAACTCCAGGCATATTGATAATAAGGCATTTTTAAGTAGAATCATTAAAATAAAAATGTTAACGTTTTACATAATGATAAGTTTTAGAATTCAATTTGGTTGACTACCAGTGTTACCAAAATAGGTAGGTACTCCATAATTGTCCTGTCGTGTCACATTGAATAGACATTCCTTAGTTTCCGGGTTCATTCTATATTTCTTGGAAATGTCAACATACAATCTTTTGGGATTGATCTAATTTATGCTTCGGATTTGCAAAACGAAAAAACTGTACTGTAACACGTTGGTACTTGCGGTTAGTAATAATGATCGCAGGAGAGTCGTGGACAATCGCATGATTGATGGACGCGGGTGCGCGTGGGCAATACATTTGCATTGAATCGATCCTGTAGGTATTTTATCAATCACGATCGTCAATTTTAGGCCGTGTCAGCGCTACTCACCGTAAGGTTGACGACTCACACCAACACACGAGAGCTGGTCTAATTGCGGTTTTGAGATCAATAAACAAGTTAGATACCAGCTAATCGATTTGATGACTCGCTGCGAATTTCTGAGCGCTCTAACGACCCAGGAAAGTGCGTTTTAATGTTCATTTTAGAGCATTTTAACTGTGTTTTGTTATAGATATTTAATTCCTATAAAAACTCCGCAGGACCGGACTTCTGGTTGCAAATTTTAACTTTCTCTAGCCTCGAAACCTCATACGAACAGGTCGTGCATTGTTTTGATTCCGCGCCGAACCAAAACTAAGCCGCGCCAAGATTCACGTGGACTTTCTTCGCAGGCTAATATGTAAATAATGTATAAATATTTTTAAAATATATTGCTTTGACACACAATATGCTAAAACTGCAGTTAGAAAATATTTGAGAACAAATGATTGTTTAATGAACTAAAACCTTTCTTTTAAAAAAAATTAAATGATTATATATGATAGTTTATGCATTGATAAATTTAAGTAATAATCTTGATTTAAAAATATGTATGTAGTTTTAAGAAAATAAAACTTTAAATCGCTCACCGTTAATAATAACAGCGTCCTCCGTGTAAAAGGCTCCATCTTTCTCTGAAAATCCAATTTCATTTTCCGATACACTACCGCACGTGACCGCCAGGAGGCAGATGCATAGGAAAACAAGATGAGTTTTGTTTTGCATTTCGGTTGTAAACAAATGCGCGTGAGTGAGAGACGGTCGGCGCATGCGTGCGCCGCGCGGGGATGTGCGGATCGCAAGGAGGCGGTTCGCACAATGCTCCACCACGCACACGACTCGCCTTTATAATATTTTTCACTGACGCTCCACAACGACTTCAAAAGATATGTAACAGAGCTTTTTCTCCTTTTGTGTTAAGCTGACATTTGCGCATAATAAAATATGAGCACCATTCGCTCAGGTTCCTCAACCCCGCGAAAGGAGATCAGCTCGGATGTTTGTTCCCACGACAGCAACAATAAAGAAGGTTTTTGCATAGCTTTCGGGGGTCAATGCACTCGGGAGACATTAATGAGGATTCTGCAAACTCAATAATTAATACGGAGGAATTACGACTAATCGAGAGACTTTAGCGAAAATTAATATTGCCTTACTCGGATTAAATGTTGTGGAACTAATTCCTAATTCTTATTTGCGAAAATTAAAGCTGAATTTCGGTAAAACTTAGTTTTGATCTCAGAAGGATAACACTGGAGTCCATAATTACTGTAATGCGTTACTAATTTAATTTTATTAAGCTCATTTGGGCGTGTTTTAATTAAACGATAAGGCACTTCGCGATGCAAGTCTTGACTCAGATAAAAAAAATCTCTTACTTTGCAGGCATATTTAAAATAGGAGTAACGTGTAATTCTAATTGCATTCTTTTCGGAAAGGTATTATTTGCCACATTGAAAAATGACTTCGTTTCGTAGCGGCCACTTCTAAAAGTTACATACAAAAGACATCAACGCACAATGTTTAACATGAAAAAAGCATTTTTGCCGTAATAATATTTACTACCAGGGACTAAGTAGAATAAATAAATTGGGTCAAAAAATCATCTTAAATTCTATTTTACAGTTAGTTATTAGTTTCATAATAACAAGGTAAAATAAACTAGTTACTTACAAACAAATTTTCTTCATACCATTATTTTACCGTTATATTATTGCGAAAGATTATCCTACTAACGATTAGGTCCATACAAGTATCTACTTTATAAAAAATGTCCTGTATATATGTCGACGACCTTTCATTAAATAATTGAAGCACCGTTTAAATGAACACATAGCTATTAGTTTTAAACATGATCTTCAAACTTAGCATACTCTTTATGAGCGAGCTTTTTAAAGTGTGATGATTTAAATCTTGAGTATTGTTGTCATTTTTAGTTTTGTATAAGTACGTACTTATTGTATTGTTTCTTGGGAATTTAAAAAAACATGTTTATTCAAATTTAAACAAAATTACAAAGTAATTGTACCAAAGAGGATGAGCACGAAAGACATTGTTTTTACTTTGGCTTAATTTTCTAACCTACATTTTTTATGTTACTTATAATAACGGGTGTAAAAAGACCACTTCCGAAGCCTGAAACCATGTATTCCGGAGCCTCAATAGTAACTAAATTCACTTACAGTATACCAAGAAAAACTCTTTCTGTTAATCATAAAAACCATTCTTTTTGCTCAAAACGTATCCAGCAACAATTCTACAGCAATGCCCAATTTTTGTTTTCGGAAGCAGTTCTTTTACACCCCGTATATTTTTATAAGTTCTAGTTTATTGTAAACTAATAGCCCGCTCGTGCATAGCATTAGTTTATTTATATTTACAAATCATTGATTTTTCAAAGACCGGTCTAGTTATTACTATTTACAGATTTGAAAATATATAGAATACTGGTCTAATGCTCTGACCGCTGAGCTACCGCGCCGCTACAGTGACCCAACGAAATTTTCCCCAGTATCTATTTGCTTACGTCATATAGCTGACGTTATTCCATCAAATGAGAGTAGTTTCCGCCCCTTCATTCGATTCTTAGTCGCGTAATGCTCGGAGACCCGCGTTCTTTTTCCAGTGTCTATAACTCAAAATTAATAAATTAGCATTCTAAATGCAAAACTAATAGTTAAATCTCTATAAAGAATACTTTTAGTTTCTTAGGGATCTTTACTGAAAATTAAACTTTATGAATACATGCCCTAATAAGCCTGCATCCGGCATATCTTGTCAAGATAGAAGCTTTATTAATTAACTTATATATTTTCTTTTTTAACTTAGTAATACATAGACTTCGGTTTCGGTTATTTGCTTTCTCTGTAAGTGATTTTGACCTATTCTCATAATGTTTATCGAAGAACATTTTTAAAACAGTTAAAGAGTGTAGAAAACAGTAGCATTAAATACTTAACGATGATAAAGCCAATCGAGACCAAAATAAAACTTGAAGAAAAACCAAAAAAATAATTGCAAATAGTTGTGCATCACTAACTGTTTATTCGCCTTACTTTTTAAATTTATTGCACCTTAAAACAGCGGGTTCCTTGCAGTCGTTTACCAATTTCTGCGGGAAGGAAGCCTCAGCCACAATTTATGTGACACATCCAATCTAATCGGTAACTTTAAATACTCTTATTTGATTTAGTGTCTTGTTTTGAACGCATTAAGTAATAACCACGAACGTAAAGCGATGCTGGTCTAAATAAACTAAACTAATTTCCAATTTCTTAGCTTTTTTAAAAGACAAATAAAATTATGTAATGTGATAAATGCTTTTCCATCCAATTGCGTTAACAAAAAATTGTGACAAAATAAAATATCTCTGGCTCGACTTATTCTACTTATGACTATTAACTACTAGTGGCCGCCCGCGACTCCGTTCTCGTGGAAGTCGATTTTCCGAGGGAATGGAATATTTTCCTGCAGTAAAAAGTACTCTATGTGTTATTATGATGTATAACCTATATTACTGCAAAGTTTCATCCAAATCCGTCCAGTCGTTTTTACGTTAAAGAGTAACAAACATCCATTCATACATCCATCTATACATACTCACAAACATCACATTTATAATCTTAGTAGGATATATTATGACTTATGCAAATTATTTATTCTCAGATTAAAATATTAAGGCACAAAAACGTGGGTACCCGTCGTGGGTCTATTATGGTGTTCCCGTGATGAGGCACTTGCTATTTTGCTTCTGCCTGACATGAAGTCTCAATCTTCTATTTTTTGATTTCCTAGTAAATATAAAAAATATGCGATATTGCCTAAACGTTTGCTTATGCGGATTTTATAGAATTAAGCTTTCACAACCTCATACTCGTAGGTAGCAGACATGAGTATTATATGTCAATTACAAGTTGTAAATTCTATCAGACAAACAATCGGACAACAAAGTGGACCTAGTAATTTTGAGTTTCTGAAGGCATTTTACACCATAAATCCTATAGTTAGAAATGCAGATTCCATAGCGTTTTTTAATGTATTCATCGGAATTCGTTTATTTACCCTTCTACTCCGAAGTTGATAAATCTGTTCTACATACGTTTGATTTAGAACTTATGGTAAATAATAAACTTATAAATAAATGTACTTATAATAAGACCTAAAAGAAATTAACTGTTCTGTTTTTAAGGGTTATTAAGTTACAACACTATTTATTTGTTACTAGCTTATGCCCGCGGCTTCGCACGCGTTAAAGTCGGAGTAAAACCCCTGTCCCTATACTACGTTATTATACATATAAACCTTCCTCTTCAATCAATCTATCTATTAAAAAAAAACGCATCAAAATACGTTGCCCAGTTTTTAAGATTTAAGCATACATAGGGACATAGGGTCAGAGAAAGCAACTTTGTTTTATACTATGTAGTGATTGTATGAATCGGTATTAGATGAAAACTTTGAAAAGGTTGATTGATTGTAACGTGTTGTTTAAATCCATACTAACTAATATAAGAAAGCAAAAGTTATTTTTTAATTTGTTTGAACGCGCTAATCTCAGGATCTACCTACTGGTTCGAATTGCTGCGTGAACGGTGATGGTTACGCAAAAGTTAAATAGTTTTTCAATAGTATTTCATTTTGCCGGCGGAACCACGGGGCACAGCTATGGGATTGTTAACCTCAATGTTAAAAGTTTGTCGTATATAACGGGTGTAAAAAGACCACTTCTGAACCACACAAGACCACACCGAAATGAGTAGCAAACACCTGTGAAAGTGTACAGTGATTGAAGTATTCAATAAAAAGCATAGCCACTTGCCGGGCTGCTTTCCAAGCACGATAGTAATGAAGCTGCACAACAATCTGCAGTTTCATTACTATCGTGTTACTGTGGGTGGATTATAATGGATGGATAGGAAAATCTCCTATCCAACACTGTTCAATATGAAAATGTACAAGAAAATAAAGAAAGAATAAGAAATGAGAAACATATTTAGGCTGATGACCCAGATGTCAATGCCTTAATTTAATAAAAAAAAAAATGTCTACGCATGCGCAATGGATGGAGATGAAGCAAGATGGAAGCAAGAAGGACGGAAGGAATGCACTTGTTTTATTCCTTTCATTTTTCGTAATATTGTTATGGTTTTTATGATGTTTGTGTGTATTATCATTATTTATCTTAGAAAATTATAGAATTTATATTAGGTATTATTAGATTAGATAACATATTAGATAGATTAATATTATAATTATGTTGGTACTTTTTCAAATCTCGGTTTCAGTGTAGTTTGCTTTTTATACTACCACGCACCCCTATGAAATTCACGTGCAAACGTATTTCAAGTTTTTGCCAACCCCCCCCCCTTTTAGGGGTTGTTTTTTTTTACCCTATATCCTGGTCCATAATTTTCTCTACATAATAGTAAAAGTTTCATCAAAATCCGTCCAGCCGTTTTCGCGTGATGCTCAGCCAAATAAACAGATAAACAGACAAACAGATAAACAGACAAAAATTCTAAAAACTATTGGAACGTGTTCTGTTATCAATTTTAAGTATCCCCAATAATTTTTTTTTCGAATATCTTTTATGTACAGACTTTCCATCCTCTTCAGCTTTATTATATGTATAGATTCTGAGTAAGTGCATTTACCGCTATAATAAATATTTATAATTTAATTACTTCAACGCGGAAGCCTCGTGATATGTAAAAACTTGTAAAGATGTTATATCGAAAATTTATGTGACGACATTTTGTTATATGAAGTTGTCGGATTAGTAACTGCGAGTACATAGTAATAATAATTAATAGCTGCAATAAATCAGGGTGCAACAGTACTTAATTAAAAATATCCTTTCATGACATTTTGCGTTTTATTACGTTTTATATAGTACATTTTCATCATCATGTTTATCTACAAATTATTAACATAGTGTAAAAATATGAGAAGTTTTTGTTTTATTGTCGAACCACAAAAATAAATTGGAACCTTAAAGGATTATTGGCTGTAAGAAACGTTTATATTTATCATTACTCAATATGTACATTAAGGGCTGTGGATTTTGTAAATTTGTAAATAAATTACTTTGTAGTCCACCAAGACCCGTTTTTGCTAGGAACGAGTAGAGGTATAATGTTCAAATCATATAAAATGATAAAAAAATAGTCTTCAATACATTAAAAGCACGTAAAAAGGTTAGGTCGTTTATAAAAAAAAATGTAATCCACAACAAATCGAAGCCAAAGTGAAAATTTACCGTTACCATAAAATTGACAGATCATACCGAAGATCTCACAAATAATACCAGTACCTTTTTTTTTTTTTTTTTTTTGTTTTTGCGGTGAAATGCATTTACGCACCGTACCCCCCACCTGGGTGGCGGGGGGCGTGTGTGGGACTCCCACCTGGGCAACTGACACGTCGCCCAGGGGACTACCCACTAAAACACCGCAGCGCTCCGTCTTCGCCTTGGTGGTGAAGCCGTGGGGCCCGGACCGTCGGCCCTACGCCACGACTTCACCGGCGATGGGCCCGTCTACTGCACGACGGGCCCATTTTGACCCCCCCGCGGTGAAGGGGGGCCTGTGGGAACGACCGGGAGCGCCTGATCGTTCCCACCCGTCGACGGTGGTGGACCGTGCAATGCGGGCAGGTGGATTCCCACGTCCCCCGCCCACTGGCCACCACCAGGCTGGACTTGGGCGCGATCGCGCCTCGTCCGGCCCCTTCGACGTCTGCGGTGCGGGGGCGCGAGAGGATCGTTCTCACGCACCCGCTCCGCAGCCTCCTTCTGCGACATTACGTCCTCGCAGAAAGAGGCCACCGCGACCCAGACCGCCTCGGAGCCCAGCATGGCGTACACCAAGCCGGGCAGCGAGAGGTCCGGGCCAGCGGACGCCTGGAGGCGACGACGTGGCACATCCCAAGCCGGACATTCGGCCAGGGTGTGCCACGCTGTGTCGTCCGGCGCGCCACAGTGGTGGCACGCCGTGGATTCCTCCCTTTGGATCCGGCACAGGAAATGTCCGAAGCTGCCATGCCCGGACAAGACCTGCACCAGACGGTAGGTGAGGAACCCATGCCTCCGGTCGATCCATCCCTCTATGACTGGACCGACGGCGTCCAGGGTCCACCGCCCGTCGTCCGCGTTGGCCATCTCCGCCGACCACCGGCGGAGCATGACCTCGCGGGCCCTTCGCCAGACGGCGACCCTCTCTTCAGGTGCTGCGGGCTCCCCCTGAGCCCGCTTGTCCGCCGTCCAGTGGTAGACGGCGGCCAGCACCTCGGCCTCGAAGTACCATGGCGGAGTTCCCGCCATGGCACATGCCGCCCCGTGACTAACCGTGCCGTAAGCCCGCGCCATTCGCTGTGCGATGGCGCGTTGGGGCTTACGGAGCAGGGCACGGTTAGTCGCCCCCAAATCGTGCGCCCACACGGGCGCACCGTAAAGGGCCATGCTGCGTAGCACGCCGGCATAAAGGCGCCGGCATGCCACAGCAGGCCCCCCGATGTTCGGGAGGAGCCAACTAAGGCTCCTCGCCGATTTGAGGAGGCGTTCGCGGAGCAGGCGGAAGTGCTCCGCGAACTTCCACCGGCAGGATATGGTGAGGCCCAGATATTTTATCTGGGCCTGCACCACCACCCTCCTCCCGGCCACCACGACATGGGCGTCCGGCGGCGGCTCCCCCCGAGGCCCATGGAAGTATATGGCCTCGGTTTTGGGGAGCGCCACCTCCAGCCCCAGCCGCCCGATACGACGGGCGACCAGGGTTCCCCCCACCGACGCCCGGTCGGCCGCCTCCCCAAAGTTGCGCCCCCGCGCCGTGACGAGGGTGTCGTCCGCATAGCAGACGACACCAACGCCATCGGGGAGGGCGCCCCGGAGGAGCCAGTCGTATCCTATGTTCCACAGGAGTGGTCCTAGGACCGACCCCTGCGGAACGCCTGACTCCACCGGCCGCCGCCTCATGCGGCCGTCCCTGCCGACGAACAGTACCTCCCGGCCTTGGAGGTAGTTCGTCAGCAGGGCCCTCAGGTATGGAGGCACTCCGTGATACCGGAGCGCCTCCAATATTGTGGCGTGGGGGATGGAGTTGAAGGCATTCTTTATGTCAAAAGACACCGCCATCACCCCTCCCCCCGCCCTCGCCCCCTCCTGGGTGATGCGCTTCACCTCCAGAAGCGCATCCACCGTGGACCGGCCCGTCCGAAACCCGTACTGGGCCTCGGACAAGTCAGGGCCGGTCCCCCCCAGGTGCTCCTTGAGGCGTGCCGCGATCACGCTCTCAAGGAGCTTGGCCGCATCGTCCAGGAGGACGATCGGCCGGTAGCCGGAGGGCGAATCCTCCGGCCGACCCACCTTTCGGAGGAGGCACAAAACCCCCTCCTTCCACACCTTCGGGAACCTCCCCGACGCAAAGCAGCGGTCGAAGAGGTCCCGAAAACGTCGCTCCATTTGGGCGGTGGCTATCGCCACCACCCGCGCCGGCACGCCGTCTGGCCCCGGCGCCGTCTTCTTCCCCCGGAGGCGAGCTGCCGCCGAGGCAAACTCCACCTCCGACACCGGGGGAATCCCGGCGTCGGCCGGAGGACCCATTCGCGGGAGTGGGGCCATCCGGGGAGGGTCGAAGTCCGGCGAGCGGTCCGGGAAGAGACCCCGGACCACCTCCTCCAGCAAGGCCGGCTGGAGGGCCTCGACTACGGGGGGGCCGATCGGACGCAGCTGATTACGCGCCGCCCGATACGGCCTCCCCCAGGGGTCGGCATCCAACCCCGCCAGCATCTCCAGCCGCGCCGCCTTTTTGGCCTCCCTGATTGCCACCTTGAGGACACGCCGGGCCTCCACGTAGGAGGCATAGAGGCGGTCCTCGTTGGCGGCATCGCGGTTGGCGCGGCGGCGGGCCCGCTGGAAGGCCCTCCTCGCGGCGCCGCAGTCGTCCCGGAGGCCGGCGAGCTCCGCCGACCACCAGTAGACCGCACGCTTGGGCGGCGGCCGTCGCGACCGAGGCATGCTGGAGTCGCACACCTCGGTCATTGCCTCCCTCAATTGGAGGGCGGCCTCGTCGACGTCCGGACTGGTTGACGGAGCAAACCAGTCCTGGACGAAAGCCGCCTCCGTGGCCGCGACGCGGTCCAGCCGCGACAGGGCCCACCGCGGGAAGGACCTTCTTCCTTCCCGCTCCCCCCCCACCACCGGTGGACACTGAGTGGAGAACTCTATCCGAATATATCTGTGATCGGATAGGTTCTCCCTCAGGTCCACCTCCCACCGGCGCACGAGCGCGGCCAGGGCTACAGTGCCGAACGAGACGTCCGGCACAGAGCTCCCGTTTTGGCGCACGCACGTGCGCACTGCCCCCCTGTTGAGGAGCACCAGACCTGTCGACGCTGCCCAGGCCGCCAGACAGCGGCCCAGGGGGCGGTCGACATGGTCTCCCCAGGCCGTGGACCTGGCGTTTAGGTCGCCCAAGACCACGACCTTGCTCCTCCCCAGTCGTGCAAGCGCCGCCGTGAGAGTCTGGAGATAATTCTCCAGCTCCACGACCGGACGCTTTGGGGGGAAGTACACGCCCACCAGGGCGATATCCCCCCACGCGGCGGCCACGTATCCATGGCCCCTCTCTATGAGCGAGAGGGGCGGGGAGTCCGTGGAAGGCCGCGGCACGATGGCCACCGTTCCATCCGTGTCCCGCAGCCAGGAGGCTGCGAACGAAAATGGCTCGGCGACCACGGCAAGGTCCCCCGACCACTCGGCTAGCACTTGAACCATTAGGTCCTGTGCTGCCTGACAGTGGTTGAGGTTTATTTGCATTATTGTGCGATGTCCGAAACTGGGCATTATTCGGACATCGCACCATCAACGGCGACCGGGGAGACCAGGGCACCTGAAAGGGCGGGCCGCGTGGTGGCCTGTTCCTTTCCTCTCCTGACGGGAGGGCTGCACTTAGCCCCCCCCATTACGTGGCCCGTCGGCCTCCCACTCGCTGCGCATACAGCGCAGTGGGGACTCCCGGTGCAGGTGGCCTGCCGATGGCCGGCCTGGCCACACCGGAAGCACAGAGCCGACCTGTCCACCGGTGAGGGACAATACGGCCGGGCGTGTCCGAGCGCGAGGCACCGGTAGCAGCGCATTGGCTGCTCCTCCAGCGCCCGGACCACTGCCGAACTGAAACCGATCAGTAGCCGTCCCTTTTTAAGGACGGCCTCAGCGGCGACGGCGGGGCACTGAAGCCGAATGCGGCCCATGCCCCCGCTGCCCTGCCGGATTTCCCCGGCCTTCACGACCTCGACGTCGCACCCCCCGGCCGCCGCCACGGCAGCGGCTACCTCGCCCTTAGTGACGGAGTCGTCCAACTCCGACACTATCAGGGACGAGGTCTTGACAGGCCGCGCCACCTTGGCCACATCGGCGATGGCCTCCGCCATCTTGGCGGCAAAGGCGTCGGCCTTCTGGTGCCGGTCGGCCCCCGGGAACTCGAAAATTCGAGCCCCCGTTTGGGTCCGTCGGCACGTCACCCTCTCAATGCCCATCTCTGAAGGGCGGACCGTCTGTCGGGCTCTGATGAAAGCCGACTCATAGGTCTCGCCCTTCGAGACGGCCTCCGGTGAGAGGGTGATAACCACCGCTGCCGATTTGGAGGCGGCACTCTTCTTCTTCCGGCTCTTTTTGGGAGCCGGAGTAGGGGCCGCCTTTTTGGCAGGGCCCCTCTGCGTTGCGGAGGACGGAGGCTGAGGCGCCTTCTTCTTCTTTCGGGCCACTATGGCCCACCCCTCGTTGGCCTCTGTGGCCGAGGGCAGCATTGTGTCCTCCTGCGAGGACACCACCGCCGCCGACTGGGTGCCGGACGGGCCCGCGACCGGGGCCGCCGGGACTGGGGCCGGTGCGGCCGGAGCCGCCGCCTTTTTGGCCGCCTTCTTCTTGGGCGCCGACGCCGGGATTGAAACCGGCGCCGGGCCCGCCGCCGGGGCCACCACCCCCGGGCGACCCTTGCTCGCCGCCAATGGCGGCCGGACCACCTTCGCCGGTAAGAGGCGGTCTTCGAAGCCGGCAATGCAGGAGCGCACGAAGGCACGCTCCTCCTGCATCACCCCTCTTATGGCCTCGACCATTTCAGGGGACAAGGGACCCCCGGTGCCGGAAGCAGGAGCAACCGACCCCCCCTTACGGCGGAGACCCTCCAGCTCTTTACGGAGCGCTGCGATCTCGAGGCTCTGGCCCTCTACCATTGCCTCCAGTCGCTTGGTCTCTTCCGAGGCCACCCTACTCATCGCCTCAGTGACGATCTCACTGAGTGATGCCGCCGAGGCCCTGAGGGCCGCCTGAGCCGTCTTGTTTAATTTGGAGGAGTTGGCGGCCACCAAGATGGCTTCTACCTCCTCCTCCGCCTGCTTTTTGAGGAGGCACGCCAGCTTCCCCATATCCTTCTGGGCGGCAGGAGTATTTCTTGCCGCCAGGTACCTTGCTCGGGTTGCCTCGCTTGGCGCCACCTCTTTGTCGCTCTCCGACGGGGGCTCCGCCCTCGGAGTACCCCGCGGAGTGCGACCTCTGCCGCGTACACTGCGGCCCCGCTTGGCCTTTACGGCCTTTACAGAAGAGGTCCCTGAGGACCCTTCGGATGCGCGCGTGCGCGACCGCAATCGCTTGCGCGTCCACTTATCCGACGCATCGCTCGCCACCGATGCGTCAGACAAACACCCATCCGACATATCACTCGGCCTGACGAACAGGTCCGAGGACGTCTGGGCTACTGGTGGCGTCTTCGCCGACCTCACTTGAGCCTGCACCTCTACAGGCTGGCCCTGAGAAGGGCCTTTTGGGGGACTCCCGGGGGTTACGGGATCCGCTCGCATCGATAGATCCATTATAAGAATCTAAATCACTGCCTCACAGTTTGGTCTTTGAGATTTTGTCTCTACCGCTACTGGCCACTGCGTTACCGCGCACCAAGTAGGGAGAGTCCAGGGCAGACGACGCACGGGGACGTACTCGAAAAGACACTGTGGGGGCTGCCCCAAATAATACCAGTACCTCGGTGTAAGAGTCCAAGCCGCACATGCCTATCTGAACTAAAGTATGTAGGTAAGTGGCATAATCCTATATAATTTTGATCTAGATATATCCCTAACTGGTACTTTCTGTCAGAATAATATAGGTAATATAAAAAAAAGTTATTAATGTAGTCTAATTATCGATATCGGTGTATTAATAAGTTATTTCGTTTGTCTGACTTTCACAGTTTAACGCAAGCTCTCAGAAATGCACGCAAGAAATGTTTTTCACGTTTTCGCAACACTTTTCATTGCTGCGTTTTAACTATTTAGTTTTATAGTATTAGTATACGAAGAAACAGGAAAACTGCGATCAAAAATCAATATAGAGTGTTTAGTGAAATATAGCAACTGCGCAAAGGTAAGTATTGGGCGGTTTATTTAAACCTATTTATGCGAATAGTTAAAAGTAGATTTTCAGGGAAATAACACAATAAATGATCTAACTTAAATACCTTAATAAACTTTTTAATTTACTCATTGATTATACTATATAATTATTAAAATATTTTAATAAATTAAAGTAATTGACTGTGTAAAAAAATAGGTTTTTAATTTTCATCTTCAACGTGTTTACAGACAGTCGACTGCATGTATGGTCATTATTTCTTAAAGTAATCTAATCAACTAACTGACACTGCTAATGTCTTTCATTTATCTGAGTAGATGTTTTTGGAAAGTCCAGTAAAGTAAATTGCTGATTGATTACAATGTCTTTGGTATAATTTTCCTGTTGTAAATTTCTTAGAAATAAAAGCAGCGGATATCATTTAATTCACTTGGGCAAACACACCAAATGTAAACACAGTTTGTCTAACGGGTAATAACATATATCTATTACATACTGAAATGGAACTCTAGGTATATACGATTTATAGGGACCTTAGTTGTACAGATGTCACTAATCGTTATGATAAGCTATTTTTAAAAATAAATGATAACTCTAAGAATCGTGGAAATGTTTCACAGTATTTCATAAACACCAATGTCCTAAAGGTAAATTATGTTTGTATGTTTTGTTTTTGTAAAAAAAAAACATTGGTACAGTTATAAGAGGTAGCCGCAAAAATAAGTTTTAATGAACAATTAATCTCTTATTTAAGTTTTAAAAATTAAAAAAAAATTGATTAACAAGCAATTGTAGATATACATAACTTTCAGTTATGCTGAAGATATGGTTCTGCTCAGTGCATTGGTTTGTGGTCTCAGAAGACTGCTGTTAATAGGTGAGGATTATGCTAGTGTTCATGGTCTCCGATATAATGTCGCAAAAAGTCAACTCATGGTCTTTGGGACAGGCTCATTAAGTTCTCTCAACGTACCACCTGTAAGGTTAAATGGAATTTCCTCAGAGAAAGCATAACTGTTAGCACGGCAAAATGTTTACAAAATAAATAAATATTATACTTACAATAAAGCGAACTATCCGCCTCTCAATGACATTTAAGCGGTTTTCGCAAAAATGGGGTAGACTGGGAACTCCTGCTCCCCTTCAGTGGCTTCTGTTAATAAGTGACCACCATACCTGAAATGTTTTTTTAACAATCAAATAGGTTTCTGAATTAACTTAATGTAACGAATACCCCGAGTAAGTAGAAATATGTAGGAGCAAATGCTTTGACATCCCTTGTAAAATACAGGTAGCAAATACTTAACTTGACACATTGAATAAGCAAAATCAACCAGAAAACATATTCGTTTTATACCTAGTACGCGGTAAGGAAAAAGTAGGTAGTAATTAAAGTAAAATTTGACTGTGGGGTCAGTGGCGCGCCGCCGAGTCCACCCTGTGGGGGCGTCTTCTAACTCGAATATCAATACCTTTGAAAGGTATCGGTGTTGGGACTCTTGAACGAAATCGGTTTTGGAGTCGCAATCGCATAACATTTTGAATGAAATTGCTGAATGATGTTGCTGCGTGTTTAGTATTAAGTAAGACACCCCCACTGGTCCGAAGAAGAGAGTGTTGGGTATTATATTATAATTTTATTGGCCGCCATAACACACCTACCGACCCTCCACAAATACTTCTCTGGGCGCATCTGACAGACAGGACTCGTCAATACGAACTTCCCTGGTCTACGGAACACGAGTATCCCAGAGAACAGGAAAGAGGACGGCCGCTCGAGGAGCAATCCCACGCGCACCCATATTTTTTTATAAGTTTAACATTTTAATACCTTTATGGCCAAAAATTATGCGCATAATGGCCCCGATTCCTAAAACACTCACTAAACTAATCAAACTACCGGCTTACTAAAACCGTCTAGATTAGACCTACTATGATTTAAGGACATTCTTGCGTAGGTAAGACATAGGTATCTTTTCCTTAATAGGTACAAAACTAGTTTCATTCGTTATTAAGGACACAAAACAACAACGTTTGTTTAACATAATAATTATTCTATTTTAAGGGGTTAAAAAAGTAGTTTTCCTGCATAGTAATTTTTATTAAAGGTACTTTAATTGATGTTTACCTACTTTAATTAATTTAATCTGACCGCGTGTTTCTTAATTTAATATTAGAAGCTCATAGTCATTTTATACAATTTACTTAAATTATTTACAATGTTTTAACTCTTCTGCAATAAGAAAACTAGCCCGTTAATAACTTACATGTTCTCTTGAAGTAAAAATTATATTTAAAAAAAGTTACTATTTTGTTGCTTCCGTGTTTTCGTATGTAAGAAGTAACATGACATTAAAATCACTAACCAAAGTGTACAGTGTTGATGTTGAAAATGTTTAACTATAAAAAATACCAACTAAATTGTACAGTGATTGTGGTGGAAGTATTGGCGCCTACGCTAAGCTTCATAGCAATGTGCTTGATGCGCAAGTCTCACTACAAGGGGGCAATCCTATAACTTCCGACGTATCAAAGGGTTACGTTCTAATGGAACGTCAGAAGTATGTGTATGATTTTTTTACAAACATCGCGAATCGTCCCCAATGTTGGCCTACATCATGACCTACAAGGACCCAGAGAATTTAAGTAGAAAGTTAGACCCAGATCGAAAACCAAAGCGTACATAGTAATTCTCTATCGATAAGAGAGGCACTCTCCCGTCTCGCAATTGCGAACTGTACGTTGACTAATTTCTGTTATTAAAACAAATTGTTTAAGTTATCCGCTTTTGCTGCTATTATCTGGTTCTCAAAATAAACTCCTGGCAGAAACGATATATTTTTCTATTTCTATTCAAAATATAAATCCGAACGTCGCGTCATCGTGTTAATTATTTTATAATAACAAAAAATGCATTAAGAATAATTTAATAAATTGTCCGCCATTGAATAAGAAGTCGAAGATATTTTTATTTATTTTTGCAAATCTTCATTTTAATATTGTCTTACTAAATCTTAACAAATCATATGTCAGAAGATTACATGTCTTCATCATCAGATGAAAGAAGTCTTATCAAGCAAGCAACGAATGTGTGAAAATAATAGGTACAAATAGATCTTGTTCGCACCGTTTTTTTTAAACTATGCCTTAGCCTGTAGAAGAGTAAATCAGTAGAAAAAAATATCTTACCGCATTCTTTCTTAAACTAAGTTGTGAAGTTTGGTGCAGGGAAACGTTACATTTTTAAAAATATTTAGAGTCACCTTGTATGGAAAATTGATGTAGTAATTGAATAAATATCACCATCAACTCAACTCCTGGTAAGGGTAACTGTTACATTGTCTGCCGGAGTATGTATTATGGGCGGGCAAAAGGTGCAAAAGTGGACTGCCAATAGTGCTATTGTACGGAATTTGTACTGGATTTTTGTAGATAGCGATTGGTTTACGACCAATTAACTTAGTTAATCTGAATGAAAATGTAAAAAAAAACATAATAACAAAAATTTTACATAATTTTAAATTTGTTTTTCCAAATACATATGTACTGTATGGACAAGACAAACTTAAATAACTTTAAATTGATACATAAGTTAAGTTAAAGAGAAAAAATAAGTTAGTTTATGTATTTCGCGTGGACCGAATTGAACAACAATTAAGAAACTGTGAACATCGGCATAATGGTAAAAGTAATAGGGGAAGGGGGGGCATAACGGGGACGCGAGGCACAACGGGGCCCCCCACGCATACGAATAACTACACTCACTAGCGGTCATTTGTTTTCGCTAATAAGCGGCCATTTTGAATCAGTCTTCAGTCCCTAAGTGTCTAACGAGAAGGCAGCACGCGTTTGATTTTTAAAACAAAAAACTTTTTTCGACGTTTTCTGATCTAATTTTGTGTGATAAGAAAATGCATGTAAAAAGGTAATTGTTTGTGATATTGCTTTCATTTTTGGTTGTGTTTATCTAACGATATTATGAATGATAATGTTTTGATCAAAATCACTCTAACTATTGTTCTGTTTTATTTGTAGGTTATTTTAAACAATGCTAGACATGAGGGCATAATGGGGACAATATTGTGGGGCACGATGGGGTATGTATATACCATAATAATCAAAATAAAAACGAGTTAGAAGAACGGCAACAACTGAAATGGACGAAGAAGTGTTCAAATACAAATGACGAGTGGTTGAAGAAAAACCGGAAACAAAAAACTAAGAAACCTTGCTCTGGCGTTGAAAATGTAGACGACGACGCATTATGCATTTATTGCGCGGACTTGAATTACACTTATTTGAAGTCTTCGGAAGGTTGGGTGGCCTGTCAACCATGTGGACATTGGGCCCACACAGCCTGTGCAGGTGTTGATGACGAAAATATTGAAGAAATCCACATCTACTCATTCTGTCAGACAAAATAATCGTATACCCCGTTCTGCCCCTAATCGGGTACCCCATACTGCCCCTACCCTGGGGCACGATGGGGTTTTCGACAGGGTTTCGAAATTTAAAAATTAAAAATCGTTGATTCGTTATTTCGCCAAATTCTATGCCAACTGATAATTTAATATGTAACCAAAGGGTTGTGATAAGTTTTAATTAATAAATATATGTTGGTCATTCTTTTATTGTTCATTTCCCTTAACGTCCCCGTTATGCCCCCCCTTCCCCTACACATTTCTGTGTAAAAAAACATAACCATTGAATTTTGTTTTTCAATAAAAAGTTTTCGAAACAATGAAATAGGTTCGAAGCAAAAACATTTTCGTTCAATAGTTAAAAAAGTGTTTTCTTAAGTATCAAAACCATTACGTTCTACGTCATACATGTACCTACATTGAGACACATCATTATGGCTTACTATTTATTTTTGCTATTGTTTGTCTTTACTCCATACAAAACGACCCGACAAACAAACGCGGAATTCATTTATCTGCTAAAGTATTGTCTAGTCTAACCACAATCAAATAATAGATACAACACAATACATATAACACAATAAGATACAAGGCATCGTGCAGGATTTTCGAAGGTCTAAGTAAAGCATCGATTAATTTATGCCGCAGAACCTTACTGACATTGAAGTGAGTCGTGGTGGCGAGGTTTATGCAATAAGTCTATCTGTACACAACACTGATAGGTCATCGCGCGCGCACGTTTGAACAATGCTCGTCGCGTAAATACAATTTAAAATACAAGTTTAAATTTGAGTTACGATGTTCTCTTTAACCGCGACCCGTTTTGGCTTGGTAGTCTGTTTTATGATACTAGCCTGCTATGGAGAGATTGATGTTGGTAAGTAGTTGTACTAACTATAACATTTTAGCGAATTTTGTCACGATTTATGTATTTAGTCAAACTTTGCTTAGTGTTATTGTGTACGTTAATTCTACTAAAATACTATTACTTTACCTGCATATATTTTGGGTAAGTATTTTTTTTATTATCTGCATTATTGTGCATTAAGTAAGTGGTTGGCCTACTTATAACTCGGACCTTGACAATAAAATAAATTTTACTGATGTGAACTTGTGATTTTATTCAAATAATTGCGTATGAAGAACATTAAGAGAGGACAATATATTAACTTATTTTTTTATAGCAATCTTACATACTATGGACTAAACTTTTAAGTAATAAATGTAACACATATTTTTTGCTGAATTATTTCAATTACTACTAACAATTGTCCTTCATGTGAACATTTACCTATTTATATACAAATAAATGTTATATAATAAAACCAGTTTATATAAAACAACACATTAATAGACAGTAAGTCAAATTCTATGACCATGTATGTTAATTAAAAAAATATCAAATGTAGTATACAAGATATATAATGGCGTAGAGTGCAAATATTATACTAAATGTTGCAAATAAACTTTATACACATTTAAATATAAAACGCACATAAGTTCTTACCAGCTGTATTTGTGTGTTTGTGTATGTGCGACCGATGTGATGATTTCACTGAAATAAAACATTAAAGATGCTTTTTAAAACTTTGAAATGTAATCTAATTTAGTGTTTTAAAAAATATGGTGGATAATTTTTAAAATGAAAAAAAAAATATTCTACAGACTTTTTATTAAAATACTAATAATACGAAAACTAACTAAGAATACCGAAAAAGATGTTTAAATTGTGTCTTGCTTATAATTTGGGCTTCAAATTTTAGGTATCTACTTTTTCTTTACATAAGTTTTCTGCTTCGAAATAAAATTAGTCCTAACTTACTACTGGTAAAATATTTCAGTAGTTCAGTTAGTTCCCGTGATTTATCATTTATCTAAACTAACAAACTAAACCTCTTCATTTTATCTGTATCTATATACTTTCTATGTATAAAACTGTAGAGTTTTTTTGTTTGATTAGACACACTTATGTCAGGAACTGTCGATTTTTAAAAATGTTACAATTAATTATTCGCCAGTTTTATACTACTTTAACATTTTATTTTAAATAATTATCCTCAATTTATAAAATTTTAGTTGAAAAAAAACTATAAACAGATTAAATCTATAATTAAAATCTATAGAAAAACATTTATAACTTTTTTATATTTTATTTTATTCTTATTTATTTTATAGTTATTTATCTATAAGATTAAGCCGGCTTTATAACTTTGAGCTTAGCAAAAAAGTCGCAATAGTCCTATTATGCTGTTTAATATTGCAGCCAAAATATGATGTTAAATATTTTTTTTTAAGATTGAGTTTGGATGAAGGTTAAACCTTTTTAATCAATGAATCAAACTTTCATGAAGTAAGAGTTTGCTTGAAAGTTAGTAAGAAGATAAAGGGAATTAAATACTACCCAGATCAAATCATCAATCAAATATTTATCCTTATACTATGTATTGTGAAATCAAACCTTTTTTGGATAGTATAAAACAAAGTCACTTTGTCTGTCCCTATGTAGGCTTAAATCTTTAAAACTACGCAACAGATTTTGATGCGGTTTTTTTAATAGATAGCACTATTTCAAGAAGAAAGTTTACATGTATAATAAAATAGTATAGGGAAAGGGGTTTTACTCCGAATTGAACGTATGCGAAGCCGCGGGCAAAAGTTAGTAACTTATAAAAAAGCTACAATTATGTTTTTTTCAAAAGACTTTATACGTCGGTTAAGTAAATACTTCTTAATAAATACGGGACGGGGCAGCAAATTGGCTAGGGTATCAACATACTCTAAATTCTAGACTAATTATAAGTTAGCGCATCCGAAGCTGTGGGCAAAATGTAAGTAACATAGATAAAGCCAAGTAACCGTCCGCGTCTTTTAACTTTTTGTTTGTAAATGCGCAACTTTGTTTTAACCACGTAACTAATTTTGATACAGTTTTTACTATCATTAGGAATCTTTTTTTGTATTGGTTTGTTTGAGTTGGTTGGATAAACAAAACATACCTAGTCTATGAAATATAGAATCTTTTTATTCATTCTATAAATGACGTCGTGGTTGTATGTTGTAAATGTATTTTTAGTTGTTATAGTTAGTGTAAAGTAATTTAACACATGCGATTCGTTTTTACCTATAAATAAAATTATTGACTATTAATAATACAACATATTAGTTTTTGATGATATTTAAAGAAGCAGAATGTAATTTATTTATAGTGCGTTAGGTAATATAATTAATCTATATATTACCTTTGTTCAAGGTTGTTCTTCGTAAAAACCAGTTCCGGAGTGTAAAACGTGATAAACTTGAAAAATATTAAAGTTAATTGTTATAATTACCCCTTCTGACGTGAGATAAACTAAACACCTCTACAATTTAGAAAATTATAAGATCCTCGAAGGTAATAGTTGCAAGACATTAGTAAGTAAATAGTAAAATATTTCTTATATAATGGGACTGACATGCCTTGCAAGGCAAAAGTCCTTTCCAAAATAAAGAATAAATAAATAAACATTATTTTTTTTTCTGCCTTAACATGCAAAATTAGGCAAGTAATTTAGAAATCTATACCTATAAAATAACAACTCCTGTCTAACCGACTGATTTATCATCGCCGAGGATACACTTTTAAAGTTAGAGCCATGAAACTTGGAACCGATAATTATCCCGTCTCTTTTATGATGTAAGTGAGCACTGAGGACCACGAAACGATTTTTTGAAATTCCCACGGAAAAAGAAATTAAGCTGCGAGTGAAACCGCGTGGCAAAAAGCTAGTTAATTATCGGTTATATTTGACCGAGCGGTTACTTTTTAGCAACCAGCAACGATCTGTTTTTAAATTACGTCAGTGATCGGCATTTTGCACACATTTGTATAAACAATCACAAACCATTCGTAAAATATTCAACCTGCATTTTATTAGAACGCTTTTACTTACAAACATTTAAAAAGTAACTTTACGCTGCATTAAGGCCGATGACAAATAACTCCAAAAATTATTATGAAATTTTATCTTATATGCATACCAAATAAATTGTATGTAGAAAAGTTAATTACTAAGTTATATCGGTTAGTAGTTACATAGTGTGGTTACGCCTACAAGTACCTCACATCCAAAGATAAAAACGTTCTCCAGTTCCATTGTATTGTCATATTGCGTGGAATTCTCATATTTTCTCGTACCTGTATGTGAGTAATAATTATTTATTATCTAGTCATGCTTCTATAGGATACAGAGTTCAATTCAGAAGATTATCACGCAATGGAAGATTTCTGTTAATTGCTCACGAGTTTTGATGGCTAGCTGGTTGCTCTTTTGTTTTATAGGCAGGTCGAAACCCGGAAATATTTGATTGTGTGTACGTTATTGCGTAACTTTAAATGTTATTTTGAGATTTTAAACTAAAACACTTTTAATAAAATACTGATCATTATAGTCAAATTCAGCATTTGGTAAAGGAGCAACGATAACCTCCTTACAACGTTTTAATTTAAGTTATTAGTAGTATTAATTCGCATTTTGGGAACTAAAACTGTTCTACGACATTATTAGTAGAAGAACATAGAACATAGAAGTGGAAGAAAAAGACTTCAACGCGCGCATCTTATCACTTACCTTCCACTTGTTTTATGTTTTAATTTATTTTATAAATAATTTGTGTTTATTTATAAAATATCAAAATAAAGTCAGCTAGTTATATGCTAAACTATACAAATCCTTCTCATATTATAAACGTGAAAGTTTGTGAGTATGGTATGGATGTATGGATGGATGTTTGTTACTCTTTCACATAAAAACTACTGGACGGATTTACTTCACAGATATATAGGTTGTACATCAGAATAACATATAGGGTACTTTCTACCACGGGAAAACTTCTCTTTCCCACGGGAAACCGACTTCCACGCGAACGGAGTCGCGGGCCACAAGTCTAATACAAAATGATTAAGTATTTTATATTTTTACCATTTTATTTTATTTTCCAGGCAAGCACCTCACGACCTGCAACAGAAATTCCCCCGACGTCAACGACTGTCTGGTAGACGCTGTTCAGAGTGGTCTGGCTGTCATGGCCAACGGCATCGAGGAGTGGGGTGTGCCGCCGGTAGACCCTTACCTGCAGAAGGAGCTCAAAGTCGAGCACAAGAGGAACTTGGTAAGAGACACTTTATCTTACTTCTTAAGTAGTATAGTCTTACTTTAGAAGTTGCCTATGAAAATAACAGTTTAATATGGGTACTATTAAAGCGAAGACATTGTCTTGTAAGACAAAAATAAATCGTAATGTCAAATTGTCAAACGCGAGAAGTTTAAATAGTCGTTAGGTAACATAAATTGCTTAAATAACGACTTAAAGTAAGCAATTTAGGTTACCTAACGACTGCGCCGTTTTCCTTATTTTTATTCCGCAAAAAACCTCTGCCAAGCAAATGTAAAACTAAGGATTTATTTTAATATTCAAAGAAGACTAGATAATTGCCCGTAGTTCCGCATGCACCAACTATCCAATATTTCATGGTTAGGACCTGAAAGAGGAACAAACAGACTTATGCATTAACTATATAAATAGGGAAGTAAGTTGGGACGAAAAGTTTCTTTTTGCACATCCAAACAACTAAAGAAACACCTAAAAAAACATATGTGTTTCATCGTGAAAAGTCTTTATTAAAACAGAGGTTATCTCTATGATGAACTTAAATATAGGTACATAATAATAGGAAGCAATTTATTTTGATGTAGATATGTTGTCGGGGTGTGCATTTTATTTAAATGCTTTATTTAATTTAATAGCACACTGAGTCATTGTCACTGAGCTTCTACGTAACTCTATTAGATATTCTGTGTTTTTTCATATACAAAAACTATTATAAATCTCCAAACAAAGATTAACAAACAAATATGTTTTTTGTATATAAATATGTTTTGTTAAGAATAGATAAAGCATAAAAGGATTTTTTTATTTAACTTTAGGTACGATAACTTCCTAAATGTAAATTATCAGTTTTTGTTGCTTATATTTAAAATGTGATTATAGGCATTTTTTAGTATTTCTTATATATACGTTAAATCATTTCAAGCAGTTTCATGGCAGTTTAAATTTGTAAAAAAACAGGAAAATACCTATTATGGTAACATATACAAGATTACAAAAAAATATAATAGAAGAAATAAATCTACCTACGTCGCATTAAATGTAAACAAGATTTGTATCCTCCAGTTAAATGTCGTTAGTTTATAATATTATACAAAGATATTATTTTCCCTAGTAACCAGAAGCTGAATCATCAATAAAATCAAATAAATATCTTTAAACAAATAGCAATACTACCAACATATTTTGAACAATACAGATGCTATTGTGTTGTAAAGTTCGCTAGCCCATGTCAATGCAAAATAACAAAGCAAAAGACAATAAGTATAGGTAACCAATCAAAGGGAAATGGATGGGAAATGGATATTAAACCGCGCGTTCCGTTTTTGAATTGTTTTATTTTTATTCACCTAATTATAAGTTTTTTTTTCTTTTACCGGTGAAAGACCTTCCTTTGTGCTTTCATTGAAATACACAGAATGATTGGCCATATGTTTTTATTGCTAGAAACTAAAGTGAAAACTTTGACGTCTTTTTTATGATTAATGGGATAAGTTTGCGCAGTATTTGCAAAATTTACTTTAGGTACACACACTTATTACATACGAGTACGTTTCTAAGACGAACCTACAGACAGATAGATGTCATCCAAATATAATAAGCGGTTCCTGTTTCCCAAAGGGTAATAATATCAAAGTTCAATGCATTTTAAGCTTTGACAGTGTTTACGTCTTTTACGATTACATACGTACGTATTTATTTATTTAACCAGTGTCTGTAGACATTTGTTTACACAGATGTTTTTTTTTAAGGTAAATATAATAAATGTTGAATATGCTCAATCAATAATTAAACTTGAAACTTGTGTACTTGAAACTCAGTAGGTAGCTACGAGCATATTATGTTTCCTGTCTAAAGTAATTTGTTAATTCTAGCATAAGCTAAAACATTTAAAAAAAATAAGCTAAAAACATTAAAAATAAAAGAGAGGTTAAGTATTAGGTATATTTGCCGTTTTTTTAAACGCTCGCACTAATATTTAGTTTAAAAATTCGTTATAATCCGTCAAAATGAGTTTAATTTTAAGTAATGATCGTGTAAATCTAAGAAGTTACAAAAAATGTTGTTTAATCAATAACGTCTCTACATATATTCGTCATTTTATCCAAAACAGGGCTGATTCATGTTTTATTGGTGAATGGTAAATATGCCTATATTATATTTACTGTTTCTAATCTTCTTACAACTACATTTCAGACGTTAGTCACATAGGAGTCGCATTGGTACAACTTTGTTCGTTGTTAAATTGTAGGGGCTGATGTGGTAGAGGCATAGCAAGCAACGTCATCAAACTATTTTTAAAAATTATCAAAAAATCGGTTTTATAATATACCTTTGAAGTTAAGATTTTGTCAGTTTTACAAAATGAGTTTTTGCAAAACCAGACAAAAAAATAACAAATTAAATACTCATTATTTGGAAGACTTGTAGGTACAGCTGCCCCTACAAAATAAATAAAATGTATAACTAGTTACATTTATATTCCATAGCAGAAACTATGTATTTATAAGGCCTGAGCAACTTGTATAAGCTAAATAAGTTCTTTAATACCTCTTGTCGTGGTTAAATGGTCATTGATTATGTAGAGGTCAGGATTACTGCCATTATGTAGGCTATTTCTTGAGTCTGATATTTAATATTGGACTTAGCCTTCATATTATTTTATAATATGTACACGTCATCATAAAATTATGTAATTGACGACATTTATATGTACGAAATATATGATTTGAAAAAGGAACTTTATATTATTTAATTTTTACATGAAAAAAGGTGCCAAGTTGTTAGCTTTGTTTTTTTATCTGTTTTATTTAACAACTGAGTAAAAAACTAGTTTCGACTCGCGGATTAACCACGGTGTTTATAAACACAAAATCTTTGTCACATTAACATTTAACTGGTACCTGATAAACTAGTTTTTATACGTGCAAAAACTCGGTTATGACTTGTTTTTATAACTAGGTATAGGTACTCAGCCAACTCAGAACAATCACTACTATATACTTTTTTTCTTTGACTATTACTACTATTACTTAATAACTCCTATATTCATAATCACACTTCAAACGTTCATTAACATTGTCTCTGTCACTTCCAAAAGTTGTTCTATTACGTTAAACAGAAAACCGACGTGAAGTAGGGACGATGTTCCTGCGTTTCGTTCGGTGAGTGCGGTATCCGGTGCCCAACTTGCTCAAAGGCTCAGCAAGACACCCCCAACACCCACAGTGTTGCGGGTGGTCATGGGCGGCGGTAATCACTTACCATTAGGTGATCCGCATGCTCTTTTGCTCCCTATATCATAAAAAAGAGACAACTTACACTTGTATTTAAGCGAATGTACCTTTTAAGTTAATAATCTTTACTGTATGTAAGAACTTATCATGTCTATCATACAACAAGAAACTAATAAATAAACCTCTTTTTTCAGATTAAAGCGAAAATGGTGATGAAGGACATCCTTGTTTCAGGGTTGAAAGGATCGACGGTTAAGGACGCCAGGTGCGTTTAACAAATTTTATAAAATTGACCTTAAAAATCCTAAGCTAGAATACCAACCGTTGTAAAGTAGGTATAAATGTTTTCTGCTTCGAAGTTCTCGTGCGTATCTAATGAGAGGAAATTCTCAAAAATAACAATAAACCAAATAAATTATTTTAGAATCGTAAAACGTTTTAGAAGCAACTGTGATCACTTCACTCAGAGGAATAAATTTTGCTTTATGAATGTAAAGTGAACTTCGATGTCATATACATATAATGTCCATTATCAATTAAAGTACGTCTAATATATTTCCTCAAGACGAGATTATTACAGGATTTTTGTTACTTAAATAGGTAATGTTTGTTTCAACATGTTTTCAGGTTAAAGGCCGACGACGACCATTTCAGTCTGGAAATAAAGATGTTTACTCCACGAGTGTTCGTTTCGGGAACCTACCACGGAGAGGGAAAATACAACGCGCTTCGTATTGATGCTTTGGGCGATTTCAATAGTACCATGAGTACGTATAATATTAAAAATCTTACTAAACCAACAAGTACTCGTACTTTAGATAGCTTTTAACTGAATCTCGTTGTTATAATAAACATTTGGGTTCATTTAGATTAAATTCGTTATAAGTAGGTCAGTAAATAAATAGTCCGTAACAAATATACAGTACCTTAGTTCGTTTTGTTCGAGACCAACATTAAATATGTTGGATTTTCGTTAATAATGAAAACCACAATTTGCGATCGGAAAAACAAAGAAAAATATTGTATGGCACGTTATACTTCATTTTGCGATTAAATCTTGGTCCGAAAGGTAGTAACTGTAGTAAGTAATAAATCACGAGATCAATTTTAAAGATACCTATATTAAATAATTTTCAGCCGATTTGAACTAAGGTGGGTGTACCATGGAAGGCCACGCTCCTTTGAAGGCCAACTATTAAAAAGTCGTATTTATTGACATTTTTTGACATATTCCTTCTACTACACATTAAGATCCCTCAATCTCAAGGCCACAAACGGCGGCAGCGAGTCGTTTGCGCCGCTATTGTGGCAGTGAGATCTCACTTCAGCAGTGACTTCGGTTTTCGATGTTACAATACTTATTTGAGCGCACAGCAAAACATAAGTTTTTAGTCAATAACCTATTATTATCACATATTTTTGTTCTGTAAATTGTCGTATATGGATATATCTATATTAATAATGAAAAAAAAACATAGTTTTGCCTCAATTTAAGTAAAAATATTGGTAGTGTTCCTAGAAAAGCCGGTGTTCCTTATAAGGCCAATAGAAAATTTGACTTTTGGCCTTGCTAGGGTACATGGGCCTTACAAAGAACATTTACAAACCATGAACTTATGAATACTTACTTTTTTAGTTAAGTATGATAATAAACTTAAAACAAGTTTTTATATTGATAATATTTTTAATCATAGTCATAATTGTTAGTTTAGCCTTCTTGGGAACTTATTGGCCTTACAAGGAACGGACCCATAAGAAGGCCGATTTAGTAAAAAAAAAAAGATTTAAATTACATTATAAAAAGCGTTGGCAAGTTATTTGCTGCGAATATCATACGCATTACTACTGTTTTTAAATAATTTTCTTCAATATATTCATAGTTATACGATGGTGTTCAAGTAATGTTCGTTGAGTTTTTTAAAGGTGATAAAAATATATTGAGCATGTAATGTTTTGCTTAAATGATATGTCTTATTATGTTGTTTTAGTAAAAGCGGATATATTTATTGTTAAAACTCTATTTTTAAGTTCATCTACTGATACATAATATTGGCCTTGTTTGGAGCCATGTTCCTTGCAAGGCCATTGGGAAGAGCTTAATTTAACTTGAGATTAATAAATAGTGATTAAAGTGAGGTAAAAAAAGAAGTATTTTTATGGTGCACATTAAAACAAAGTATTACCTCATAATTTGTTTACTTTATTTCTCCAGTAAATAAATGAATAAAAAGTGTTTTCTCGTTAGAGTGGCCTTCTATGGTTCACCCACCTTACACTTGGAAACTGGAAGGCAGGCCAGAGATCAGAGACGGCAAGACACACATGCGGATCTACTCCTTCTACATGAGTCCTGACGTTGGGACCATGAAGTCATACATTTCAAACGAAAATCCAGACAGCCAACCATGGAGTAAGTCAAATATAAACGTCTGACAAAATCTACTGGGTATTTAAAGTATAAAATAAAATGCTGCTATGATGGCTGTTACAAAATTAAGGGAAGCGTCTATGTAGGGACAAAACGCTTTTCAGTGAAAGCTTACACAAGTACAAAATAATTAATCTAAAGCAAGTACTTATTATGCGTTTAGTATACCTAATTTTGTCGAATTGAATCATCAATTATAAGCGAATATTTGAAAAGGGCAACGACAAATAGAAAACCAAAAAATATGTTCACGGAAAATTTCCTCTCGATAAGCAAATAGTTTTAGTTACGAAAAACATATGTAATCTACGATACATACCTGCCTCTATACTAAAATGAATTCTTTTAATGTTTGCAGCGGAAATCGGCAATCAGTTCGCCAACGACAACTGGAGAATATTGTACCGAGAGATGCTGCCGTACGCGCAAGCCAATTGGAACAAAACCGGAATCAAGATCGCCAATAAACTATTTTTGCAAATTCCCTATGAACAACTATTTCCTGATAAATCATGATCATTTGTTAAGAAAACTTGATTACTTACTACTTATAAATTATTGTGATGGGGGCAAAGGGAGGAATATATAATTTTTAAGTACCTACAAGTTACCTAAACTCACGTCCTATCCTAAAGGTACTCGTACCTAGTTGAACTAAAATATAACAGTGATATTAACAAACTATTTTATTTTTTATTTTGCCTGAATCAAACTACTTATTTAGCACTTAGCCGGGTGTTGGCGCAGCGCCGAGTAACGTTTTTTTAATTTAAAATAGTAGGTAAGTATATTCATTCCAAAAAAAGATTCCGTCTACAGTTTACCCACTTGAAATTCTAACCTTTACCTAAGATTAATTGCAAGTCTGGTTCAAATTACGGAAAGTGAAAAAAGTAACGTAATGATACGATAGTAACGAGTAGAAAATGTTATAGTAACGAATAATACGGGTACGCTTATTTTCGTTCTAACTATATTTTAAATACTAGTGGCGGCCCGCGACTCCGTTGGCGTGGAAGTCGGTTCCCCGTGGGAATGAAAGGTTTTTCCGCGGTAAAAAGTACCCTATGTGTTATTCTGATGTATAAACCTATATTACTGCAAAGTTTTATCCAAATCCGTTCAGTAGTTTTTACGTGAAAAAGTAACAAACTACCATACATTCATACATAGGTAATCACAAACATTCACGTTAATTATATTAGTAGGATTTAAAAAAATGCCAAGCCATTTTCCGCCGGTTTCTGAATTAGGAATTTAAAACTTTGTCATGTAGGTAGGTACCTATTGAGCCTATTGATATTTGAGTATTTTGTATGATCAATCACTAACGCCAGAGCCCAATATCGAATCCTTAATCCGAGAGTTGGGACGATCTTAGATCGCACACGATCTGCGGATCGGTCTCCAACCTGCGTCCCAATAACAATGATATGCAAACGATGTCAGTGATGCAAGAAGATCGTCGATCGATCTCTTCATTGTAAATACAAAAGTTAGTTTTACTAATATTTAAAACGTTATGCCTAAGTTTTAACTATTTACTAAAAAAAACATACATCTTACGTAATTAGGTCGGAAAAATTGCCGGATATATTTTCTTTCCGGATCTTTGCTGGTTTTTTTTTGCAATAATTGCATTGTGTTTATAAAAATATTTTGATGTAGCGAAAACTTTAACTTTGAAATACACTTTTGCTGGGAAGGAACATCCAGTAAAGGCACTTCTTGTAAATTTAAATTTTAAAAGTTTTATATCCATGTACGTAGCTATGGTGACTGTTTTTGTTTTATATGGACTGACATAAAAAATCACCCAAACAAAATATCGAACTACCCAATTCCGCGGTTCGCAAGAATGGATTCAAATGGTGTTCAATGAATGTGTCAAAATCTATAGATCGGTTATTGGGATGATGGTTGGCACCATTTTCATCCAATATGCCATAAAAAAGATCGCTTGCCTTCCATTGATCGATTGCGTCTTTAGATTGGTTCCACAATCTGGAGATCATTTATTGAAACAGTTTTGAGAAAATTTGGATCCGATTGCTTATCTTAAATGCCTAAAAATGGATTGAGATCGTATATTGGGAATGGGCGTAAGATATCATACAAAAGTACTCGACATAACATTATTAATTCAAAAATCGGCGGATAACTTCCATTTTAAGAAAGTTCCTTTATAATCACTACTAGCGACCCGCCCACGCTTCGCTATTGTGTAATTTTGGCCGACTTGCTCACGAAATATTGAATTTTGGCTAACTTAAAAAAACCTTTTCTAATTGTTCTTTATTTACAAATTTAAATTAATAAATTCCCTAAAACATGGCGAAAACCGCATAAAAATCCGTTGTGTGGTTTAGGAGGAGTTAGCAGCCAAACATACAAACAGACACAAATAGCGACTTGGATTTATACTATGTAATGATGATAATGATGATAATGATAATGATGATGAAATAGTACCTAATTAAAAATATAAAAATGCACAAATCTCGCCTTGAGAACCTCTTTCGTTTATTATGTCGGCTGGAAAATAAGGATTAAAGTTCAACCTCGACTGAGGAACATATTTAAAAATGGAAACAGAAACAAACCTATATTTATGTTTACTAGTAGAGAGTTAGATATACTTAGTTTACCTATGTTGGCAGCCATTTTAGTAAAAAAAAGGAAGAATTTTGAAGGAAGACGTTTGAACCGAGCAAAGAACGCGGCGCGCTATCCACACAGGCGTGGATCTGCCCTCAAAAAGGTTGTTGTCTTACGAAAAAGACACTTATTTCTGAAAATCATTTAAAATTTCAATAATGAAAATGTTGTTAGGGTCAATCATGGTTGTGAAATTCGATTAGGGTTATGAGCATGCCCACAACGGTGGATCCGCGCCTGCTTACACAGTAAAAAAAATAAACTGTTCAAGTAAACGGTAATAAATTGAGACAGGAGAAAAGAGCAGAAAAAGAAAAAAAAAGAATATATCTGTCAATCACTCACTCTATACGGTCCGAAATTGCCGTCAGCGCGCTTTCTGCACTATTTGCGTGCAAACGTATGGCCCATTAATACGACGAGTGCACACCTCTGAGCAATCTGACGTCATGTATGACGCCATAGTTCAATGCTAACGGTGCAAACAAAAGATAGGCACTGCACTGTGTGCAGCAATGTCAAAATCAATGCTAAACTGACAACTGAATAATTTAATTTGTAGGATCTAAAATTCCGGACAAGCT
The DNA here is from genome assembly GCA_916618145.1 of Emmelina monodactyla. Taxonomy (NCBI): domain Eukaryota; kingdom Metazoa; phylum Arthropoda; class Insecta; order Lepidoptera; family Pterophoridae; genus Emmelina; species Emmelina monodactyla. The sequence continues at coordinate 7,237,269 of OU745303.1, forward strand.
TTGTTGAACTTATATTGTTTAAAGTATAGATTTTAATTTAGCAGATTCATTAAAAAAACTCAAAATGCAATTTCACTGACCCATATTAAACTAGCTTTTGACAGAACGTTCTAGCATATGTTAAATTAACTAACGTTTGTGAGCGTCGACCGAAAATGATATCTTTATCATTTTCGGTCGACGCATTTGCACGCTTACCAACTTTTCACTGTATTATATTAATGTCGTGGTCCTTTAATAGAATACGTGAAAACGTTGGTAAGCGTGCACATTCGTGGACCAAAAAAGATTTCATTACTCACAAACGTTAGCATTGAAATCAATTTGGTCCACTTGTTGGTACGAACATATGCTTGAACGTTCTGTCAAAATGACAGGTGGTTTAATATGGGTCAGTAAGATTGCATGTTGAGGTTTTCCCTATGAATCTGCTAAATATCTTTACTTTAAACAATATAAGTTCAATAAAACTTGCCCAAAAGTTTAGATCTTACAAATTAAAGTATTCAGTTGTCAGTTTGACATTGACTGACATTCATCTGACATTGCTGCACACAGTGCACTACCTATCTTTTGTTTGCACTGTTAGCACTGAACGGTGATGTCACTAATGACGTCAGATTGCTCAGAGTATGCAAACGTTCGTATTAATGGTCCAACCGTTTGCACGCAAATAGTGCAGAAAGCGCGCTGACAGCAATTTCGGACCAGTATATTAAGGACCACGACAACTCAGCGTTGCCAGATTGGGGTTTTTTCCCGCCATTTTGGAGAAAAAATATGACCCCGGCGAGATTTTGGCGAAATCAATTCCTTGGCGAAAAAGTTGGCGGAAAGAAATCAGACAAGCGATTTTTTGGCGATTATGACTAAATGTCTATATTCGAGGTTGACAACAATTACTCCAAGTAATTCAGTTAAATAAAGTAGTTCTTACAGTTGAAATTACTGATAGCTTCAAGAAAATATAAAAAAAAAATCTGTTAATTTTGAATTATTTGGGGAAATAGGGTAAAAAAATGGGTAAAAGGAAAAAAAAACATCAAAAAACCAATATAAATATTCTTTACTTGATGGCCAAGAAAAGAATATCTATAAAAAAAGACTTTACCTATGGTTATTTTTTATAAATCAAGTTTGGCGTTTTTTTTTCTAAAACGTATCATTTTGGCGGAAAAATTTATTGAATCTGGCGAAAATTTGAAAATTACGTCTGGCAACCCTCTGGCAGTTACATCTGTCAATGCCAATGTCAAGATAACAAGAATTGTCAAAAAAATCGGCTTGCGACGAGCGTTCGTTTGTTCGAAGAATGTTTTAGTTTATTCAATAAAGTTTCTTTTAAAATACGCAAAAATGGCAGTAGCTGTGAAATTTGTTATAGCCGGTATCCTGAGGTATTGGCTAATGCACACTGAGTACTGGCAAACACTAGCTAATAGAGTTGAAATTGCGACGCCGCTAAACTCATGGAAACGCTTGACAGAAGGAGTTTATTTGTACAATAACAACATAAATCCTTACGAAGGCGATGCTTTCCACGAGTCTCCGATAATGTTACTGCTCTTCCATTTTTTACTGAAGCAAGTTCCATACTTGATTACTGCATTTTTTACGATTCTTGATCTTGGAACAGCATTCTTCCTATATAAGACTTCTAGGGCGTTTGTACCATTCTTTAAAAATGCTCAGGAGAGAATGAAGTCGGGGGTCGCAGAGGAATCGAAAACAATGCTTTTGACTGACAATCAACTGAAAGAAGTTCCTGGTTATGTTTTATCCATATATTTATTTAATCCCTATTCAGTTTTAAATTGTGTAGGATCAACAACAACAGTTGTACAGAATTTCTTATTAGCAACATCATTTTGGGCCGCTGCAACAGGTCGTGGAATATTGGCCTGTGTATTTATAGCCCTAGCAACACATCAGGCACTATACCCAATACAACTTATTGTACCAATATCCATATTACTTGCTGACATAAACAAAGGTTGTACCAAATGCTCATATATACAGACATTGTTAGGATTTGTGTTATGTTGGGGTTTTCTTATTTATATTTCTGCATTTATTATGGATGGCTCTTACCAATATGTTTATAACACCTATGGATTTATGTAAGTTTTGAATCTCAGTTTAATTATCAGTTTTAAGTTGTTATTAATCAATTTTAATTAATGATTTGTTACTTCTTTCAGATTATCCGTCCCAGACTTGAAGCCAAATATTGGTCTATTTTGGTATTTCTTTACTGAAATGTTTGAGCACTTCCGCCTTCTGTTTGTATGTTCATTTCAAATAAATGCATTAATTTTATATGTCATTCCACTTACCTTGAGGTTTAAGAAGGAGCCAGTATTGCTTGCTACAGTTTTGATAGCTCTATCAGCAATATTTAGATCCTACCCATGTGTTGGTGATGTTGCCTTCTATATGGCATTGTTACCAATGTGGAAACATCTTTCTAGCTGTAAGTATAATAATTTACTTTAGCATTAAAATTGTTTTGAATCTAACTTTTATGAAACATCTTAAAATTTTATCTTAAGAGCATTATACTCTGCTGGTGGTTTGTGGAAATGAGTAAAAATAGCTTTTGGTCTTTCCAGGTAGTAGAACTATTGTTATTCTAAAAATCATCAAAACTGGTTCAGTCCCATTTAACAAAAAAAAAAACGACTTACAAACATACTCATTTTTACAATAATAATACAAGTAAGGATTACCTAATACTGTGTTTATAATTTTTTATTTATTCTTTTCAGTTATGCAGCAAAAGTTCATAGTTGGATGTGCATTTATCATCACATCAGTGCTTGGACCAACAGTGTGGCATCTCTGGATATATTCCGGATCAGCCAATGCCAACTTCTTCTTCGGTGTTACCCTCTCATTTGCTACTGCACAAATATTCTTAATAACTGATCTTTTATTTGCATACATTAAAAGAGAGTTTACTCTCAAGCATGGATCATCAAGAGAAATAGATGGTAAACCTGCTAAACTAGTGCTGCGATAATGATAACTTTGTGATAACTGAACAAGAGTTTGATAGTGACTGTGTATATAAGGCATTTAATATTTCAACTTAATGAACAAATTTAAAACATTATTTTTACCAACTCTTAACTTTGAGTGAAAATGAGCAACATCTTTGCACTGTGACACTATTTTTAATAAAAATGTAGCACTTTATATTTTATTAGGTAATGAAATGTGAATTTGAAACTTTGCAAGCTTCATGTTATACAAATCTTTGTATTTATTGTGCACAATGCATGTTTATTTTAGCAAATGTATGAAATGTGTTCAAATGGCAGTCATTTTTTAATTGCGTCTTAAAATCACAAGATAACCAAAGGATACTTTTTAGTTAAACAAAGTTTATTATGTAATTTTAACAGAAGTCAAAGGCCTAAGAATGGGACATTTGTTTTGCTAAATGACTGTCATATCAGTGTAAATAATAATAAAAAAAATTAACAAAAAGCCATGTTATGTTATTATTGATATTAGGTTTATAATATACTGCATTTAATGGGTTTGTAAATGTCATTAAGAATAAATTATTTTTGTAGTAAACACTAACTTCTTTAATTTTACAAATTGTTCTTATAAAGTTGTTCTTGTATTTTATGCTTCTGTTTAATCTGCATAAACAATTACTGAAAAATCTTTTATTTTTTACATTTACATACAAACTAGGATACTCCCTGAATATCAACAACTAGGTATGTTATTATTATTATGCAGATTTTAAACTTAAAGATAAGTTTACAGAAACATCTTTTGTTGATATCAATCTTAGAGATATCAATAGGTATAAAACCTTTATAAATTAATACATATACATAAATTAATTATTGTAAGGTCGAGTTATATTTTGATGGTTTTGCCAAATAAGAAATGTAGAGTATTGATACATTGTAGCAGAGTTGGGCCACGTTCTTTTACCGAAAAAATAATAATTGGCAGAATGTAGAGAAGTCCTAAAATTAATGTTTTTAAGCTGTCAGTCACATCCTATGTTTACATTGATGTTTATTTTTGGTGGTAACGCTTTTATATAGAATATAGTTATGTATTAATTAGAAAAGTAGGTATCAGATGTTGCAACTGTGACTTTAAAAAGTTTTTACCTGTTTCCTAATATCACTATCTTATTTTGACTACAGTTTCAACGGGCACGCTGCCTGCAACACTATGTTTTTATCTGCATAATTATGAATTAAAAAGCATTGTTAACTATGTGTTGGCTTTGGAAATTGTTCTGTTCTGTGTTATTTCTTTACTGTAAGTACAGACCTTGGTACATATATTTATTCTTTTAAAGGAACTAGTTCGCTTATTGTATTACCCACTTTATTTCAGCTTGCAAAGCCTACTTTCATTCTGGAATACCACCTCATCTTCAGGACTGCTATCGACATGGTGGTGTCCCCATCTTCTACCCCAAAAGACTTGACCTGTGGCTCGCCATTATACGAAAACTGGAATCATCATCAGCAAAACTGAATCTAAATTTGAAATTTTTCAGCTCTTCGTTAATAAGGAAGTCGGTACCCGTTTTATATTTTAAAATATTTTAGAACTTCGGGTTGAAGAATTTTAGATGTAGACTAGGTATTAACTAGAACGGTTTTAAGTAAGTTTTGGGTAGGTACTCTTTAACTTCTCAATACAAACACCCAATTCAAGTTAGATATATAAAATTCCATGGATATGAATACACGTAAATGTAAAGTAGTACAAGTAGAATCTAGTTTTTAGTTCCTTAGTAAGTAGACTTAGTAATTAAGTAGAAAAGCACGTTTATCGATTTGTCGCACAAATCGCACAATGGTAGAAATCGAAAAATATCTTTGTTACAGCCTCCGCCTTGACGGCATTGAGAAATACACTACCGTTGAAAATGACTTTATTCTTCCATATCGGGCTTCTGCTTTTCAATATCAACGTTTTAAACTTATGATGGACTTTTTCCTACCAAGTCAGGAGCTACTAAATGCTCAAGAATTTTTATCTCCTCAAGAAAAATGTTACCTGCATAGAACGCTTAGTTTGACTGTTAGGCGTTGGGAACGTGGAAAAGAAAGAGCAACTTGTATCCAGCCTGTTCAGAAGCCCTTACATAGAATACCTTTCATAAGTGACAGCGCATCTAAGTATGAACTTTGAATTTGTTGGGTAATCGCCTTTGCAATAATAATAGCAAACTTATTTCAAACAATATTTTTTAACTATCTATTAGTTCTTAACCAAATTATGTGGTTAAATATTTTTTCGCGTAAAACTTCCTAATCATTATAAGTATGTTACAGATAGGTTTTTTATAAATTATTGTCATATATTCTTCCTTATTTCATACTTAGTACCTACTTGTGCTGCAAAGAGCATTTTCAAGGTTAAAATATTATCTATTCACTTCATAATACGTTTTAATTAGCCAAGTAGGTATAACCAATTAACAATAGGTACAAGAGAGTCGAACCCTGAACCTTTCCGCCTCATTTGCTTGTGCGTACCGACAACCTGGGGTCTCGGATCGTTACAGATTACAGATATCATTGTAACCCTCGCCATTCTAGAATCCACAGCCAATGTCCAGTAGAGGAGGGTGTTGTGCAAACTGAATGGGGTACAATAGCTCCGGGCGTTCTTATCGCGACTCTAGTCAGTGCGTTAGAGGAGCAGCGGATACAAGTATCTGATATCCTCACAACTGATATGTTCCTGGAGGGCATCCCGGCGAACCTCGTCGAGAGTGCCCAGAAAGAATGGATGGTCTCCCTGGATGATGTGGGAAACGTCATGGTTGCTTCTCTTGCAGGTGAGAACACTAGAAAGGTTATCTATGAATTAACAGTTTCGGTTAGAATTCGCTTTTAAGTAGGTAAGTAGTTTACTGTAGAGTGTCACAGAACTTATACGGCGTCCGTTCTGACAAACATAATTTAAGTTCAATTGTTAATTTTAGCTCTTTATTTATTTTAATTATTGCAAAAAGTATGCATTTCAGGAGACTTAGCTGAAGTAATAGTCAACCAAGGGCCGAAAGTCGGGGCGTTTGCGTCAAGGTTAATTATTGGCACCCTACAGAGCTGGAATGACACCTTGTTACCAAGAGAACACTATCTGTTCACAAAAAATGCGAGTTTGCCTCATGACATCCAATGGCATTACACAGACGCAGAGATCTTAGCCGGTATCGACGGTAGGTCTTTTTAACTTAACAGCAACTCACTGTAATATTTTCATCTTACTACTAACTTACTTAAGTATAATAAGTTATATGTTAGTTCTATCAAACCAAAACAAAATACTACATTTGAATTAATTATTCATGACTTCTATAAAACACTTCCAGGACTTATTATAGCTGATCAACTTAAAGAATGGCTGCGCACATTGAAAACGCTACGTCTGTCCCAAGTGCTTGAGATGTATTATTCTGACGATGGCATTTACTTCGATCCCGTGGTGAAGGCTTGTAATAGAAAGAGCTTGTTTGCGAAAGTATACGACAGGCAGCAGTTGTACGCAGACACAGTTGCTTTTGCTCACATATTGTCACTACACCAACTAAACCATTACGTACCAATAAAAGTTATGCAGGGCTTGGCGGAGGCTGCTATTTCTGCATTCACTGTTTATCTCGGTATGCCCTTGATTAATATTTTAAAGTAAGCTTTAGCATTAGCTTCCCTAGTGTTCAATTTGTTTTCCAATCTTAGTCACACGTAGCGCCCTCTATTTGAATTAACAAAATGATAACCGTGAGTTTCATTTAATAATGCAGTTTAAATTTTAATTTTAATAAGCTAATAAATTCTCATATATAACTGGTCGTATTTGAAACGAGACTTAAGTCTGAATCTTGTATTAAATATAGTATTAAGTCGTTTTAACAACCGGAACAAAATCTAATATGATAATTACATCATTTAGGTTAATATCACATTCAATTTGTTAATTCGTTTTAACCAAAATCTGTTGAAGTAAGATCTTAGATCAACTACCTATCCTTAATAAAAAATAATTCTTAGTATCATTTTATAATACGACCATAGCAGTACCTACCGAGATATTTAATCATATTTTTAGGTGACGTAATGGCTCGTAGCCATCGAGTGTGCGAGGAGTTTACAACGGACTCTGTGCTGGACCTCATCGTGGCCACAGACTCCTCCTTCGACGGATACCAGGTGCAGCAGTTCATGGCGTGAGTTTGTTTATATAACCTTCACTCTTGGCATTTCGAAAGATAATAATATGAATGAAGGAAAGGCTCTTCATAACTTTTTAAAATCAACTCAAAGCTAACTTTAACTGATGGTGGTAAAGTTAAGTGTGTGTACGTACTTGATTGCGTTGGTACCACCGTCTTGCCCATGCGCATACGCCTATAGGCGACCTATCAAATGATCGAACTGCTTTTGTCGTCTCATTTCCTAAAAAATAATAATAATCAATTGCCTCGTTTACTGTGTTTAAATAACGATTGTCTTAATTAATGCGACAAAATTCCTTTAGATGGCTCTCACAAGGTATCCATTTAGACAAGGATAGAAACACGTTGACACTTATTCATGGCACTACAGGAGAATTTATAATTCCAACTGTGGATAACTCTAAGGCTCTTTTCCATTACTTTGACGTATATACTGGTTCATGTAAGTTGCAGAAATATTTACTAATGTACAGCGAGTCCGTCGGGCACACTTTGCGAGTTTGTTCCGCCCATTTTATACTTAAAAACATAACGTTTTAGATTGAACATTATGTTCTAAACATAGATGTATGGAACACGCCCTAAAGGTTTATTATGCCCGACCACTCGTCAAGTTCACCCTGGTGTAGGTATATAGGTACTTAACATTGTATTTAATTCAGCCTTGAGAATCCAAACAACACCGGTATGTTACAATCTCCTCAGCAACTGAAACTAGAAATAACCAGAAATAGGTTATTAATGTTTTTTTGCTGAAACAACACGCCTTCATGACATTTACAAACGGGTAATGAAGCTGGTCGATAGCCGTGAACTCAGGTTGTCAAATGATAAAATATTTAAGTGTTTCTGTTTGTTTTTAGCACCAAGACTTTATATCATCAACGGTTTTTGAAGTGACTTATTAGTTTTAGGAATGTAATAAACTGGAACGTTACTTTTTTAGGGCCGAGTCGAATGAGTATCCCTTCGGTGTTAACAACTGTTATAGAATACTCCATGAACCGCACTCTGTATGAAATCGCCCACAATGTCAGCGCCGGGCCTCGAACCTTGATCCTACTGATCAGCCCAGTCGACCATCCCACTAAACTAGACATCAATAAAGGAAAGACGTTAATGACGTCTCTACGGACGTCATATTTCGATGTCTTTTTCGCATATTTGTCCTTAGATTTATCAGACTTTGATTTGGAGAACGTGCCTAAAGATGAAATGTTTTTATCGGTTTGTATGTTCTCTAGATTTTTCCGTAAAAATATTTAAAAGTAAAACTCATAGTACTTATTACAAAGGTATCTACTTCTATTTGTTTCAGACAACGTCATCATCATTGATAGACGTGATTATTGCTGTAGATACGGCACTATTAAGAAGTGTCATTCCTCAAAAAATCATAGGCACTCATTGTTCCATAAGACATGAAATAGATTTCGAACAAAAAATGTTCATCGATACGATGCCAGCCTTTCACGCAAAGCATTACCGTATTCATTCGTTCTACTTGAGAGAAACTCCGGTCGTAGAAGTGCACGTTGGTATATTTATATTATTTAATTAATATTTTTATGACGCTTATTTAACTATTGCATAAAATTAACCACCTGCTAAACATTTCATTTATTAAAAACTAGGATACAATCCGCAGCTTCGCATGCGTCAACCGATTTCCGATTATATTTTTTTAGTTCCGCAACCATATTCAAGGACCTATAAGAATCTGCACGTGGAGAGGTGATGAAGGAATAAGAGAATGCGAAAATTTAATTGAAGGCGAGAAGTTCGATTTTAAGTTTATAAATCCGTGTACATTGAAGGCAACTGTGCTCGATATAGATTGCCCACCTATAAATTTTATGGTAACATCGAGAACATTAAGACAATTTTGTCCAAGTAAGTTAAATCAATTTCAAAAAAAAAATATTTTCTACTAGATCTTTTGTCAAATTTAGTTAAATCCATCAAAAATAAATTATAATCCACTAGGCCCCGGGGGGATTCGAACCCCCGATCTCCTGTTTACTAGACAGGCGCTTTAACCAACTAAGCCACGGCGCCGATATGCTGGCCTGTGAAATAACCATTTAAATAGCGCTTGACAAAATAATGATATATTACTTTTTGTACTGACTGTATAACAACAAAAAGAGCTAAGGGCCGGTTTTTCAATAGCCAGATAAGTGTTATCTGACAGAAAATCAGTATGTTTTTGTTGCACGTCGAACATAAATACTTGACATATGTATGAAGTGACAATAAAAACATACCTCTTATCAGTCAGTTAGCATTTATCTGACTATTGAAAAATCAGCCCTAAGGGCCGTTTTTTCAATAGTCAGATAAATTATATCTGACAGAAAATCAGCATGTTTTTGTTGCACGTCGAACATAAATACTTGACATATGTATGAAGTGACAATGAAAACATACCTCTTATCAGTCGGTTAGCATTTATCTGACTATTGAAAAATCAGCCCTAAATCAATAACAGAACTTTTAATTATTTAACGTAATTTTCCCCAGTTGCTTAAAATTTTCTAAACTAAACATTTTTAATTAAACGTTGTTTATTTTTAAATTTTTAGAAGATGTATGCCGACTGCCTAACCAAATCCGTTTCTACCTAAAACATTCTGGTTTAAAATGTTTGCGATTACAAGCATCTGCTGAAAGTGTAAATAATAAATTTTTAATCTATGTTATATTTTTATTAAAAGTGATAATATATTTTTGTTCATAACCATTGCGTATAAATTAATGCAGTTAATTTTTAATTTAGTAATATTTTACATTTGCAAACAATTAAAGAATGCAGCGCAGCGCAAGTTTCAAAAAAAATTATTTACCCCTGGTGGGACTCGAACCCACAATCCCCGGCTTAGGAGGCCGATGCCTTATCCATTAGGCCACAGGGGCTTGCGTAATGGTTGCGAATTTCCAGTACATTTCATATGCCGGATTGTAAATCTAATTTTTGAAATTATCTACATTTGTGTCATTTTAAATCGTTGTGTGAAATCAAATCATTAAACTCACATCAAATGTTACTATACAATTTGTGTTAGGTTGATGTTTATTCAACTGATTCCTAGGAAGCAAATGCTGTAAGTGTTTATGAAGTTTCTTAATAGATGGCGTTAACAACATCGTAAAGCTTTTGTTGACATTGAAATAACAATTGTCCGACAGAATGGACAAGTAAGCTAAATTTTACTTTTCATTATATGATTTTTGTTTTTTGGCTTTAAGAATAAAATTATATTCGTATTGATAAATTAACCTCAAGGATATTTATTTTATACTTATATTTCATTAGTAGAAGCATCGACTCCGTGGCGCAACGGTAGCGCGTCTGACTCCAGATCAGAAGGTTGCGTGTTCAAATCACGTCGGGGTCAAGTTGTGTCTTTTTGCATTGTCGGACTTAACATTTGTTTTCTACGATATTTTTATTTAGACTTCATAGGTTAGTTAAGTAATTGGTACTTTACATTAGTAACGTTGCTTAATATCACCGCATTATGCTTCAAATAAAATTTAATCGGACGTAGTAAACGACCTGCAAGTTAAATATGTATGTGCCCCTATTAAACAGGGAATTAACAATGCATTTAGAACATTTACCAGGAGTAAAGTCAATGCACCTTGTCGACTGTAATGTTAGTCAAAACACAAATGACTTTTCCTCCTCTATCTTATGGGAACGGCCTGTCTATCGCTAATAAAACTATAACATTGCACCTATTATGAAGGCAATGTACGTTTTAGTGGTGTAGCTTAACCTTAGGATGTTAGAGAGATGATAACTGAAACTTAGCTTTTGATTATTAACCAATTAAAAAAACTCGTTGACCAAATAGAGTTGCATCATAACTATTAATTCGTCATCAATCGGGATATGATGTTATCCAAATTAAAATGGTGCAAACCAACTTAATGTGGCTAAAATTCGTTTTCTTATCACGTGCTAATGGTAGTAAGTCCTGATGTTACAGATCAATTTTCTTTGTTTCCTGAAGCAGTTAAGACGTTCTCACTCCACAAGGGGGCTCGATGTGGTCAGGTGACTGTCTTACGTCTTCGCTGGCGCCATTTTAAGTGAATCGCATTCTTTGAGTTGCGCGTACACATGTAAACTTTTACTGTAAACTATGTGCATGTACAGGAACACGCCTCCACAAGTTGTGTGTGTGGGTGGAGGCCTGTCAGTGTGTGAATGTGTGTGTGCTGGAGGTCGCAAAGTGATTGGCACTGGTAATTGCGAGTAGGCACCGAAAGATTGATAGCATGGGCGAATATAATAATTTGCATCTGTGTCACACGATTTGGGCGATTTCGTCAAGGAAATTATTTATTATGCAGGAAGTAGAAGCTTGACAGTCAATCAAATCCTGAAAAAAAATTAGTTTGGATAAGTACTTGCGTATATCGGTTTAATTTAAATAAAGTTATACCTATTTAGTACCCTTTCGTTCTCTACATTATGTTTAATTAGGCATCTATCTACCTACTAGTGAGCCTTGAGTGTCTACTGCCTACAGTTAGATTGCATAAATAAGAATGACGCACAGTTTCGTTGACGCAAATATTAACCAAATGGTTGTTTGTCGAAACAATTGTCCCCATTATTGGCAGATTTTTTGCGAACTGCTTGTGAAGATGACTACATGTTAAATGTCCACAATTACTTAGAAAACACGCTAATGGAGACGCAAATCGTTTAACAAAAGTTTATAATGGGGTTAAAAGGTTAAGTCCTTTTGGTTAGAGTTTATGATAACTGTATTTATTGATCTATCGGATCTATCCTTGATCGTATAACCAGCAGCTCTAGTACAAATTGCAAGGAATAGCCAATGAAAGGTGGTCCTCAAAATCAGGAGACCATACGCTTAATTAGTAGGTAAACAAATTTACCCCAGTCATAAGGAACTGCAGTAAATTATTTTGCAGTGTAACCTTATGTAGTCCATTCTGGTTGTTTCTAAGCAGAACTACCAACGGTCTACCACAGACATAATCAGTAACTAGACAAATACTTAACCCGCCACTAATGGGTGTTTCGTCGTTTCGCCCCGGTCCTGAAAGCACCGCGGTGCGAAACGCACAACGACGCTTTTTGAATTGGCCGATTCGCCCCGCGGTGTCAATCGGTGAACAACTTTTTTCGACTTCGTCGTTTGACACCGCTATTTTATAAACCAATGATTATGTACAGTTAAAGACAAAAGTGAATCATTTGTGTAAGTAGGAGGGAGGGCTAAGTCCATCTTGCTCATACCATATTTCTTATACAATAATATTATTGCAAGACTGTACCGAAAAGGGTGTTTCCGATGATATAAGTTTTCTTTAGTTTTTTCTATTTAGAGGCTTGATTTCGACTGAGACATCGGCGCTCTCTTCGGCCTGTTCATATTCTTAACAGAGCAATACCTTAAAGAGAGCACTGTTTTAGCGAATTATTTTGACTATCATTTTCACTATCCTAATAGTCGAAAATCGTATTTTTATCTATCTCTCAGCGCCACGAATCTTTATTAATAAAATTTAAACATAATATGATAGATATTCATATAGTTGTTGAAATAAACTTAAATCTATACACTATATTTGAACATTAATAAAAAAAAACTTAAATCTAAGCCTAAATATGGTCGTCGTGCACAGGGTGTCTTCCGTTAATTCGTTATATTTTGGTAACTAAATACATTTGTATGTAATATTTTTTGTTACAATATGCATTTTTAGAGTTGTACCTATACGTAATTACATTTCAAAACGTGAATTATGAATATCACCATTAACCATTTGATAACTCCGAATACTTTGCGTTTCTATGTTTAATCAAAAATGTATTTATTACTTACACAATATGTAACTACGACTAAATTGAGTTACATGTACGAATAATTAGAGAATATTTAAATAAACCCTACCTACCTATTTAATCTACAACTTACTTGTGTACTCAACTGTACAAAAATCAATAATAAGATTTTTGGTGGTGGTGCCAACTGACGAAGTCGAAAAATGTTATTCCCGTTTGACACCGTTGTTATTATTAACTAGCACCGCGGGGCGAATCGGCCAATTCAAAAAGCGTCGTTGTGCGTTTCGCACCGCGTTGCTTTCAGGACCGGGGCGAAACGACGAAACACCCCCACTAATACTTAGTTGATGATGATTCTGAGTAAGATGCACTGGACATATCACTAGTATAAAGTCCAAATTAATAAAACAAAAATCAGTAGTAAATGTGAATATCAAACTAAAAGTTTCCCATAAATGTTTTAGTTAAAAGACTTTAACATAATGAAATTGTTAGTTGCCTAATAATGATAAAGGTCTTTTAACACTACATTTAAAAATGGATTTGACATAAATGAGTAACAAATAAAAGAGTATTTATTTTGTTGTTGTTAATTCCCTAACCCTGATTGTAATGAATTGTAAATAAAGAAGGTCGCTCAAGTTTGGATGTCTATGTAGGTTACACTTAAATTAATTCCTGAATTTTAGTTCATATGGATGTTACAAGCAAGTAAGCAATGTAAAAACGAAAACTCCGAATTTCAGAATTATTAGATTATTATTATTAATTTGTTGAATGGTTACACTACACGTGCAAAAACACATTTTAAAGTTGGTAGGTAACTAATTATATCTTGACTACCGTATGAAAAAACCGCACACTAATGAAACACAAAATTCTTATAAGAATTACAGGCGATGACTTTGCCACAAAAATAAATTATGAGTTATTAGACCCAGTACAAAGTTCAAACCAAATTCTGGCAAGTACTTAAAGTGCTAAAAATGAGTTGGTTCATATTCTTGGTACTAATTGATTATCGCGATTGAGCGGATGTTACTTCATATGATTAAATATTTTATATCAATGGTTTTAGTGGCATTATCGTATTGAATTTCGTAACATAACACTATTGTATACGTGAGTTTAAACTGGTGTGGGTTCTATAACAAGGTGTGCTGTGCCACGTGATAGCAGCGGATGACGCTTGGGGGCTTGGTTGAGCCAGCCAATCAGCGGCCGCCACCAGCCAATGACGTCATCTATACCACGATACCACAATATTATGCCAGAGAGAAATTATTCGCATGAATTTGCCATAGGTAAGTAACAGTGCCATTGTGTAGTTTGATAGCATTGTCCTCAAGCTGATCAAATACGGAATAATTTACCTGTTAGTATCTACATTTACTACTTACCTACACAAAGATAGACCGACTTACTAATAAAATTTCGAGGATAGGTAATGTAATTTCTACACTAAAATCCGTAATTGTACCTAAATCCCAACACAGTCTCGTAAATAGTTATATGATAAGTGTTTTGACATTCAGAAAATGGTACACCTTTTTTTTTGGTATGCGTTAACCTTTCGATATTTTATTTTTTTTGAGACTTATTTAACTACTTGGATGATATTAGAACTTGCAAAAGAGCATTCAATGACACAGTTACATAACAAATACTACTAAAACGTTACCAAATTAACAAATAAGTACTTCATCTTCCCCTTTTTCAACCAAAGTCCCTATTATTAAGACCTAAGTAATTTACATGTCTATAAATTTATTTTACTTGCAATCAAATTTGTTTTACGAGTTGTACTAAATGCATACTTTTCAAGGTTAACGAATACTTTTGTAGGTACCTCAGTCCGTGGGTACTTCTCTTCAAATATGATGAAATTATTGATATCATTTCATTGTTTTCAAACAACGTACAATACAACCTATATGCTATCAAGATAAGTAAGGTGGGTGAACCATAGAAGGCCACTCTAACGAGAAAACACTTTTTATTCATTTATTTACTGGAGAAATAAAGTAATCAAATTATGAAGTAATACTTTGTTTTAATGTGCACCATAAAAATACTTCTTTTTTTACCTCACTTTAATCACTATTTATTAATCTCAAGTTTAATTAAGCTCTTCCCAATGGCCTTGCAAGGAACATGGCTCCAAACAAGGCCAATATTATGTATCAGTCGATAAACTTAAAAATAGAGTTTTAACAATAAATATATCCGCTTTTACTAAAACAACATAATAAGACATATCATTTAAGCAAAACATTAAAGGCTCAATATGATTTTAACACCTTTAAAAAACTCAACGAACATTACTTGAACACCATCGTATAACTATGAATATATTGAAGAAAATTATTTAAAAACAGTAGTAGTGCGTATGATATTCGCAGCAAATAACTTGCCAACGCTTTTTATAATGTAATTTAAATCTTTTTTTTTTTACTAAATAGGCCTTCTTATGGGTCCGTTCCTTGTAAGGCCAATAAGTTCCCAAGAAGGCTAAACTAACAATTATGACTATGATTAAAAATATTATCAATATAAAAACTTGTTTTAAGTTTATTATCATACTTAACTAAAAAAGTAAGTATTCATAAGTTCATGGTTTGTAAATGTTCTTTGTAAGGCCTATGTACCCTAGCAAGGCCAAAAGTCAAATTTTCTATTGGCCTTATAACGAACACCGGCTTTTCTAGGAACACTACCAATATTTTTACTTAAATTGAGGCAAAACTATGTTTTTTTTGCATGATTAATATACATATATCCATATACGACAATTTACAGTGCAAAAATATGTGATAATAATAGGTTATTGACTAAAAACTTATGTTTTGCTGTGCGCTCAAATAAGGATTGTAACATCGAAAACCAAAGTCTACGAAGAGTGAGATCGCACTGCCACAATAGCGGCGCAAACGACTCGTTGCCGCCGTGTGTGGCGTTGAGATTGAGGGATCTTAATGTGTAGTAGAAGGAATATGTCTAAAAATGTCAATAAATACGACTTTTTAATAGTTGGCCTTCAAAGGAGCGTGGCCTTCCATGGTACACCCACCTTAAATAATATTGTTATCATATCAGTGAAGTGACACACCCACTAAATAATTGTTTTACTCAGATTTCAAGAGTCATTCCATTGAATGTCATGATCACTACGACGCAAAAATTAGATGTTGCAACTTGATAATATCCAACTTACGATTTAGATTTCAAGATTTGATTACTTACCGATAAAAATATTTTTCAAAATGGTTAAAAACAAATTCAAGGTTTAATTTATCTGACATGTATGCGTTGTATTGTATTTGTTTGGTAGATATTGTAGGTAGTGGGTAACCAAATTTTATACTTACTTATTTTTATGACAAACCACACCTTTTTGTCGTACAAATAGGTTAAAATGTATTTTTCTGTTTTTTATCACTTTATGTTTTTAACAAATCATATCTTTGGGATAAAGTAAACAAAATTCTTATGAAAAAGCAAGAATTAAAGTTTCAAGCAATAATAAAATTTCAAGTTGGCACAGGGTCTATACCGACTATCTCCCAACTTGAATAGGAAACTGACAGGTTTTGAAGTTGCTGATGCAATATATCATTAAGTTGCTAACTCGCACGCACAAACAAACACTACAAGCGTTTAACGATCATGAGTAAAATTTTTGGCATGTGTCGTCACTAAAGATATTTAAATCCAAGGTAGTTAGTTAGTATTAAAATATATGTGCTTTAAAAATACTTTAACCGCCTCTTATTTTTGATTAAAGTACTTGTAATGTATTTTCATCTACTTTGTTTTAGCCCAATATAACGGGTGTAAAAAGACCACTTCCGAAGCCAAAAACCATGTTTTCTTAAACCTCAATAGTAACTAAATTCACTTACAGCAAACCAAGAAAACTCAAAAAAAGTTATTAAGTATCGAAAAGTCATATTCGCCGCTTAAAAATCATCGCTCACACATCAACTGTCGGTTCAAGTGCGATTATTTACATTGCAAATTAAATTAAAACCCTATTTAGTTAGAAATCATCGCAAAATCTGATAGTATAAATGCAATTTTGTACAATTACGTAAAATCATAAAAACAATTTTTTTTGCTCAAAACGTCACCAGTTCCCCTCCAGCAATGCCCAGTTTTTGTTTTCGGAAGCAGTTCTTTTACACCCCGTATTTTATTTAAGTAAGGAGTTCAATCATTTGGACTCTTTTTAAACGCACCCAATATGTGTCAAAAAGAAGTTAGTAGTAATTACGTACAGACTGAGCAAGATACGCGAAATAAGTTAGAAAATTATACACTCACACTTTATTTATGGGTCGTTATACTATGATTAAATTCTGTTTACAGAGAGTGAATGCCTAGACGGCGACACGATTAGTTACAGCGTCCAAGATAGGTTCTTAGCCACACCTTCAGACTAATGCGATTACTTACTCTCACACGTATGCTCACTTTCACCTAGCAAGATTAATCTTCAACCTGTGAGTTATTTCCGCTCTTGACAGTGGGTATAAACTTCGGATCGTAAAAATAAATCCTTAAATAGATCGTATACTTTTACTTCTTAATGTAGAGTTCGCTACAAACACACCTTCTAAATAACTTTATTCCTGGGTAATTTTAATCTTCAGATAAAACAATCTATACTTACACAATCAGTGTATTAAATTTACATTTTACCTTAGCTTAGGTATTCGTGATCATGCGAGTATTATTATTTGGTTTCCAAATTCTGTGTGCCTATCTCTTTGAGTAGAAACTTATAGAGTAAGATCCCAGGGCCGTAAGACACAACTTATTTTCTGAAGAATAGATTTTTCGATTCTAAGTAGTCTTTTCATGTACTTTTAATACCTGCACGTTTGTGGGACTTGCCCGGTGACACCTCCGCAGGTACCAGGTGAGAAAGGTAACTAAAAATCACAGTTACTTAACTTAAATTTTTATGACTGATTTTGATATATATTTTGTAGAGTAATACTCTGAAGTCATATCAGAGAAGTCAGACGCTTTCCATGGGCCAGAACTTTTGTCAGACGCTTCAAAGCTCTATCAAAAAAAATAACTTTATTTATTTTTAAATGTCTGACTTTTATATATATGTATTATTAGGAGAACCTCTTTGGTCACCGATTTTTTAAAAAGTTGTATGCCTGTGACGTACCGATCTTCTTTTGTTTTTTCATTGGTTGTCAAAGACACACGTCTTGCGGCAACTCTGTGTCACGCGAGTCATTTTGTTTAATTATTGTGAACAATTACTTCTTTGATTTATTTGTATTTCTGTTAAAAATATTTGAATAAGTTAATCGATGTTATTTTCTGACGTTGTTATTTATTTAACTTGCTTCCTATATCTTCACCAAAAATATATTATTCAGATAACTATTACAAAGTTATATTAAATCAGTCAGACAATTTGTAATGACCAAAAACCCCCTAAACACCAAAATTACTCAGCCACGATTATGAGCGCGATAGCAATATACATGCGTTTCAGAGCGAGTGAGACATCCATGGTAACTCGGTTCCCCTTCTTAAATTCACAATCTGTTTCAGCTACTGTATGTGTATGTGTATGTACCAGGTGCACACGTTGTATTGTGTACAATATAGTCCCATCTTCGGATTTAAGAGACGACATGTTTTTGTCAGTTATATCGTGTGATTTGTGAGTGATAGTAAGTTATTTTCAATTGAAAAATGGATGAATCCTTGGGCCCTACATTAAAGTGTATATTTTGTAAACAATCTCATGATAAAATAATATTATTTTCAAACGAGACATTTAAAAATTGCTCCAGTATCTTAAAACAGCGAAAAATACATAACCTCAAATTCAAAGATGTAGTTCTACCGGATGATTTATACGACAGTGGGTATCATCGCGAGTGTTATAAATCTTTTACTGCTTTGCCGAGAAAATATTATCCTCCAATTTCCGAAAAACAAAAAAATGATCAAAAAAGTAATTCATCGGGTACTGTAAGCAATAATTCTGTAGTATCGACATCAACCTCGTCAAGTATTGATAGCACTAATAATGATACATGTATAGCTTCTACTTCAAATCAACTACCTGATTTTCTAGCTCCAGATTCTGCTATAGCATCAAACTCAAGTCCAGCTAGTACTGTACCTGAAACCACTGAAATACCTGAGCCAACTGTTGAATTAGAATCAGTTGATCCGGTCCCAATTAATTCTAAAGACCCTTCTGTGGCGTTTGAGTATGCTGTTGATTCCCCTTCTAGTAATGTTTCATTTGAAAGTGATGTAAGTGCTGGTGAAAATAGTACATGTATCTATTGTGACCAAAAGAATAAAAAACAAAAACTCAAGACTGCCGTTGCATGCTCGTGATAAAAAATATTTTTTTTTAAAAATATACGAAGAAGATGAAGATTTTGCGGAATTCATTATGTAGAGTCGTTTACAGATGAAAACCTGCAACAAGATATTTTTAACGAAGTACAAAAATTATCTGCGAAACTTATAATGTTGCTAATATACGTGATGTTGATGCTGCCCGGCTTCAGCTGTTTTTAAATAATAACACTGCTTCTGACATTAACAAAGAATTCAACCCAAAAAAATTAAAAAATTTCGACGCAAGCAATTTGTGAATTTAAGAAGGGGAACCGAGTTACCATGGATGTCTCACTCGCTCTGAAACGCATGTATATTGCTATCGCGCTCATAATCGTGGCTGAGTAATTTTGGTGTTTAGGGGGTTTTTGGTCATTACAAATTGTCTGACTGATTTAATATAACTTTGTAATAGTTATCTGAATAATATATATAAAAGTCAGACATTTAAAAATAAATAAAGTTATTTTTTTTGATAGAGCTTTGAAGCGTCTGACAAAAGTTCTGGCCCATGGAAAGCGTCTGACTTCTCTGATATGACTTCAGAGTATTACTTTACAAAATATATATCAAAATCAGTCATAAAAATTTAAGTTAAGTAACTGTGATTTTTAGTTACCTTTCTTACCTGGTACCTGCGGAGGTGTCACCGGGCAAGTCCCACAAACGTGCAGGTATTAAAAGTACATGAAAAGACTACTTAGAATCGAAAAATCTATTCTTCAGAAAATAAGTTGTGTCTTTTTTTTTTTTTTTTTTTTTTTTTTTTTTTTTTTTTTTTTTTTTTTTTTTTTTTTTTTTTTTTTTGTACTAGTTTCTCTCTGACGTTGTCAGAGCTATTAGAGGCCTTATATCTTTCATACCATTTCTCGCTTTTGCTACCTCTCGTACTTTTATTCTTCATACTATAGTCTTCTCTCATTCTTCTCTTTCATACGTAACTACACTATGCTAACTACTGCAAGGCTTATTTTCTTTATTTATTTTATTGCTAAGGGTGGGATCACTTTTCTCTGGGATCTTTTGTTTTTTCTTTTCGCAAGGTTTTTCTAAAACTACTTAACAATCTTCTTCTAACTTCTTTTCTACAGGAAGAATCTTATATCTATTTTTGCAACATATTTTGTTTTAATTTAGGCACATTATTTCTAGTCTTAATTACATATACTTATTTTGTGGTTCTTTCTTATATCTAAGTTGTGTCTTACGGCCCTGGGATCTTGGACTATTATTTAAAAAGTAGGAACTCAATGGTGGCCATACATAGCCTAAATATCTTAACTACTTAACTTGATATTTATGGTTTTAGTATTCCTTCCTACACAAACTTGCTTTTTTAAAAAAAAAAAAAAAATCTCCTTTTGATCCTTTAGGTACTAAGAGGGTATTGAGGTAATAGGGTAGCTATAACTAAGGTTTTAATCACATTTTTACGTGCGTATACAGGGTTATTTCTAATTAGCGCATCACCTCTTGTAGGCAGCTTTTCTACATCAATACCAAAAACATTTAACCAACGAATAATTAAAATTAATATTTTTAAAAAAGTAAGTTTTTCTATACTAATTTATTAGGTGCATCTATTTTGTTTTTATGTTAATTATCAAGTTTTGCAAAAAGTCGTAGAACAAATGTTATTGGGATTGATGTAAGGAAGCCGCCTGCAAGAGGTGATGCGTTAATTACCAATAACCCTGTATACAGCTTTTTCTGAAAATAAATTTCTTCAAAATGAACGTTTTTAACTATCGTCGTACTTAATACTTTATTAAAATGTTACCTTTGTTTTATTTATTAGACGCATTCTTACCTAGGTACCCCTATTTTTATTTTTCCATTAGCGAAAAAGTGACTTCATATGACGAATAAGTACGTCCTACATGCAAGAACCATTTTTTCATTAGCACTGTAAATATGTAGATGCCTTCGTATAAAGAAAACTATTGATATAATTTTGCATATAAATTATAAAATAAGTATCTTTAACATCATAAAATATGGCGTGACAGATTGATAGGTACACGTTTGAGTAAAATATAGCATGAAGTGGGTATTTGTGATGCGCCACACTAATCTTCATGATCATGCGCATATAAATTAACTGGTACCTGAGTACTTAATGTAACTTAAGTATTATTTGCTTATAAATTTGAATTTAAATTTGATGATTTAGGCGGTAGGAAAATTCTAGATTAACTGGTCAATTTATCTTATTACACTAGTCAAGTAGAAATAAGGTCCAATGGGTATAATCGCGAAAATGAATTACTAGCAATGCATGCGTTGCATGATTATTGAAATTGTAATTGAGTTTGCTATCATTATTGGTCAATTATGTACTTGTCGTTTTACCATGGTCAAAAGCATTAGACTACTAGAGGTAGGTATTATGAACTGCTTTATGACTGGTAGAGTACGCAGATAGATAGAGTTGTACCCGTTTAATAAGTACTTGACCATAAGTATAATGGTTATTATTGGTATGTGTTATTCGATTATTTTATCTTAAAAAAATCATTGACTAATTCATATTTTTATTTAATAAATAAACTTGTGCTTAGCTTATTTTTTTTACGTCTTTGTAATGGCTTGTCACGATGGTCACGTAGACCTTCTAAAATTTCTATATTTAAATCACGTATAAGGTCACTCATCATGATTTTGTGATAATGTGTTGCTGAGTACTTTTCATTAAAGAAATCCTCCAGTTTTTCTATGCAGTTGGGTCGGGCAAATGTTTGCTGTCTATAGTCATCGGTTTCTGCAGCAACTGATTCTTGAATACCTTTTTATTGACTGGGATGTGTACCGGGTCGTTCCAAAATGATCAGTTTTACAAACTTTAATCTTTTTTTACAAAACAGAGCACATGCCGAGCACCTACAATAAAAAGTTTACAAATCATTTTTTTTTTTATCGGCAGAATTAAATGTTAAATTTTTTACTTTGTTTTTGACTTTGTAAAAAAAACATTTGGTTGGTATATGGTAATAGTTACTTTAACCTACCCTTTTTATATAGGACAAGGGAGGTATACGTACCTACATTTGCGGAAAAGCAATCAAATAAGGGAAATAACATGAAGGCAATGATTTAATGCTAACGACATCATACTTGCCCATGATTTATCTCTATACCAGTCATCTAAACGGTAGGTCAGTTCCTTGAGACCATGAATACTTATCCATAATCTTAATCGACCATTCATTGCTGCAGACATAGCTTCGAACACACATACAAACATGCACACAGTTACAATAAATATGTTGGTGACAGTGACAGCCAATGTGTGCGTGTGGTTCGGTGTGACTCCATGAAAGATCTGGAAACTGGCGCCAAGCGGCAACTCAGACAGATTGATTTAATTGCTTGAAGCGGAATTTTCCGAACGCGGCTGTAAAGTGGAGCATACTCATTATTAAACTGTAATATTCAGCTTGATGAAACATGAAACGAATGCCAGTTTAAAACTAAACGGCTGGCTTATCTTTATGATTGGTTTAGTGCTTAGGTTAAAGGTGAACCGACAAATCAACTGATGGCTATATAGACAAAGCGTTAAACTGAAACTCAAAAATTTGTGATTCCTATTAGAAACACCAGCTGTCATTTGCTTAGGTAGGTACATGTCCAATTAGAAAACAACCAATATACCTTGACTTGTTAGCCAAACTCACGTAACTGAGTTTAAACGAGCCGTAAAATTACTAATAATATGGTTGTAATTACACCTGCACAGATACTGAAAAAACTGTAAGTTTCTATAGTTTACCTCTTTTACCCATTAACATATTTCAAACTATTAGTCTGTTGGGTATAAAGACGACTTCATAATTTACGTCCTTTTTGAACACCAAGGGACGTGGCTCTACATTTTAACAACGCTTTGGAATCCTCAACAATTATGCTTAAATAAGTACTTAGCATATCATCATCAAACAATATAATTAAACATATTTATTCTGGCCCTAATGCATTGTGTAGAGAAACGTGAGTTTTATCTGTAGGCAAGATGCAATCTGAAAGTGATTCGTAGTTAGGTACTAATAAGTATTGCATTGTCAAAAAAAAAACCGTTAAAATGACGTAAAAAGTGGATAACGGTAACGATTTTTCACTGAACTTTAAATAATCAGTCATTATAATAACCTTTGACGTTAGTTTAGGCGAACCCACAAATTAAAAGGAAAGTAATATGCCATTGCTTAGATTTATTTAATTACATCAGCAACGAACTTCCTTAACTAACTATATCAATTGATCTAAAGGCGTCTTCCCTCGGTGTGAGGATGTTCATCCATGACCCAACAGCGAAACGGGTGTCAGCGCATAGCTTTGGGAAGATATATTGCATTTAATTAGTTATTTTTTCTAATTAGTGCTCGTTATCTTACTCAGTACACTTATTTTCTCTGGAAGGAAAGCCAAGGAAGGTACATTGACATTAAATTCATTTAGATAGGTTCTTACCGTACAAGATATTTTAAATTACTGTCAGGAGATCCAGAAAGGTTGAGGAAACGAAACCTTCTTGCCAAATAACATTAGAAGAAGCTTTTAAAAATAAGTAGAACTGCATAGTTTCATAAATTTAATGAGGTTAAATACGTGACACGAATATTGTATGTAAACAATGAAACTTGAATAGTTGAAGAAATAAGAACATACGTGCCTAATTCACTAATGTGGAGTCGGAGACACACCTTCTTACTAAGTAAATTACGAAAAAAACAAACGCAAGCATTAATTGCCGCTGAAACTATTGTTCGATTTGTTTTTAGAGTCGCTGCCACAAAAAACAAGGAAATCCTAAGCATGTTTTGAAAGGATATCATTAGAGGCGTGTTCAATCATAAAATTTCAACAATAAATTCGTAAATTACTGAGACGCTGACAAGGTCATCCAAACTAACAATCTAATTAATCTATCTTTATATAAATTAACATTTTATTACGCAAGTTATGCACGCAAAACTAGCGCGACTATATGCTGGCATGTTGCCATTAATAAAAGCGAATGCATTGACGAAAGCGCAGTTCTAGTATGTTCACAATGTTTATGTTTAGGTTAACTGTTGAAAACAAGGCCCACTTTCATCGAAGCCAATAACCGTCGAATAAAATGTCGAATCTTCTCGTCGCATACAATGCTACGTTGTATCGCAGCGTTATGTTTCATAAACACGGTTTCATTATAACCAATGGAAAATTACTTCTCGAAGAGAGTAGTGTGGCCATTTCGTCATGTCGCTGCAGAACAAGTGGAAAACTGCGCGGCCGAACTGATACGAGAACCTCGCATATCGAAATTCAGTGAAATCAATTTGTATTTGAAATCGGAAATGCGATTACGTTAAGGTTCTTACAAGAACGTAGTTGTTGGTATTTATTGGTTAAAAAATGGTTTGTGTACCACTTCAGCTTGGCATTGTTTTCTGTTATTTAAGTGTTTAAGTGCATTGTTTAAGTGCACTGCACATGTATACATATAACACATCCGAGAAATTGGTTTTTGCAAGAGTAAGCTTTCGAGATTTTAACTATATCTATCGTTAGTAATATCTTATTAGAAACATGCACTTGAAATAATATATTGTTAATCATGATCTTTCAAACCACGGTAGCAAACAACAGTGACTCTTGCCTCTCCCGGGCCAAAAAGGCGAATAAATACATATTTAAACTAGTGGGACTGTTATGTAACCAAATTTCCTTGATTTACTTAGTCGTAAAAATAATTGAAATAGAAACTAATTAAAAATATGGACACCCTATAACGTTGCTGCCACTGTAATTCAATAAGATTGTACAAGAAAATGTGTAAACCATTATAATTAGGATTTTACCTACATACTCGGCATAGTCCATATTTACCATCGTTTTCTCATATGAATCCCGAAAAAGACTTTGACCTACGATTAGATTAAACAAAAAAACAAGACAAATTTTTATCAGATAGCTTATTTATGAGGCGGATTTGCAAGCGAAAGGATCTGCCTAAAGTCCAAGTTCAAGATTCTCAACGACTTCGATTAGGTCACCCTTCGGTCACAGGTACCTCGGTGGATTGAATCCACCTGACGCAATGTTTACTCCAAGCCAAGGTTATGCTTGAAGTCCGTTGCATTGAAAGTAGCGATTACAGTATGGAGAGCTGTGATTGGCCGGCGGCGGGGGCCTGGCCGGGTGTGGCCGACTCGGACATTCCGATCAAAGGCCACTGGTCTCGACTGCTGATCACACAAAAAACTTGAGACTTTACCTGTTACCTAAGCCTCATTAGCAAAATATCAAATGCAAATTTTGTTTTTTTCAAGAAGCAAAACTTTGTTGGTAGGTTAGCAACTAAGCAATATTCGCGCTCCGCTTGCAATCAACAATTTTCTTTGTTCTGAACATAATTAGAACGTTACTGACGTTATTCGTAAGTAGGTACTGAAAAATTTAGTATTATTTCTAAGTTTCTTATTACCTAATGATTTAGCACGTTTACAATGTGACTAAACACAGGGGCTTGTCAATATTTGTCATGTTTACATAATAATTACAGTCCAGGAAGGAAAATAAATTATTGTACATTTATAACGGGAAACTGCTATCGTGGTACCTAACAAAAATTTTATGACTACGTTTCTCGGAACATATAAAATGATGCAACCCGTCAATTCCTACTTAGTGCCCCAATGTGCTCAAGGTTTCCGTTAAATAAATATAGGTATATTTTCGGCGTTAAATTTTAGGATCAATCAATTCCAGTGCATCCGGCATTCCAGCTATAACGCCTAGCCTGCGCGGGCGCGTGAGTTTTTGCACGTAGACCCTCTTGTTAGCTAATACCTAATACCGAGTGTTTGTTACTATGGGCTTGGAGCTTTCAGTTATGACTTTCCTTATTGGCTTAAGGAAGGCTTAAGGATGACTACATTAATGTGGAAATTGAACCCTACAATGTTGATACACTTATAAATTCTGTATACTTACTACTTGTGTAAGCTTTTTAACTTTACGATCAAAAAATACGAAGTTGGTTGGTGCCTAATTACAGTATGTTTTTACCTTGAACAGGTTTCGAAAGGCTATATAATTAGAGGTGAATACTGTTGACAAGCCTGCACCAGGCTGTTTCAACATGAGTAGGTAGACACATTTGATTCGAGGTGACACTGGTTTCCCTTACAAAAATAACTAAGATTTATTATGTTATGTACAATCTACAAAAGAGCAAAGAGTTCCGAAATTTTGGAACGCCAACCAAAAACATACCCTAGCGCACATCAAATGCTTTGTTTAGACAATAAATAGTCATTGATCTAAATGATGTCTAGTTGCCATCAAAAGGGTCAGGGATCGGGAACCAATCGATAGATTTGCGTCTTATAAATCAATTCGCGGTTTTAAGTGACGATTATTGATACGACATTGGAGCGTCCATCAGTTTTATGAATTACAAGAGAACAGACGTAATAAACTGTAGAAAATAAACGTTTTATAAAGTTCAAATAAGTGATTTTTATATTTAATTTGGAATATCATTATTTTATGTTATGTAACCGAGCTTCCTTGTTGTTCAAAAGTAGACTTAGATTTATAAATTTCATGAAGTTGCATTTTTAATGAAATAAGTACATAATTGATTATATTGAGGCAAACATCTGTTCTCTCTGAATTCATCTAACTGATGGGCGAAATCAAATAATGTGTGGTCCAAACACGGAAGATGTTAGTCATCTTGTAGTTTTACGTACTGTGAGATCCATCTTTCTGTGTGCTACTACAGTTTCAATTGATCTAATGGCCTGTAGAACATTAAAATCCTAAGGATGTGTTTCCTCAATGGATTTACGGAGTAGATATACTCGTAGATAGGTATATGTCATTACTGCTAGTATAATTATGCTAATGGTATAATAAAATCTTTATAAAGTATTTACACGTATTTCCCATATTAAACCACATTGATTTCCTTACGTAAGTTCGTTACCTATTGCAATGTTACTGATAATAAAAATTAAGAAGTAGGTATCTACTTCCTTTGAAAAAAATACCTAACAGTTTCTTAAGTAAAGATGTTTACAACGTTATAAAGGAACTTTTAAAACAATATATGTACATATTTCGTTACATACAAAAAGTCGAAATTCATTGTTTTTTAACAAAATGAATAGGTACTTACTAAGACTTGTAAGGACGGAAAACTACTACACCCTGTGACCATTAGGGCATTTGATATATTTTTAACCGACTTCCAAAAAAAGAGGAGGTTCTCAATTCGGCCGGTATGTTTTTTTATGTATGTACGTACATCGATTACGTCGAGGTTTCTGAACCGATTTACGTGATTCTTTTTTTGTTTGATGCGGAAAAGCTTCGAATTGGTCCCACAAAAAATTTATTTAGGTAGTTCCAGTAGTTTTTAATTTATGAACATTTTTTATTTCCTTTACCTATCCCGATGTCTGAAATCAAATATCGCAGATCCACTTCCCGGTTACCTACCGATTGAGCTGTAATTTTGTATACGTATGTAAAATGGATGACAGTGAAAAAAATATGAGAACTTGAAGCTGGTCTGATGATGGAATCGGAAGGTGGCCATAGGAACTCAGTAATTTAATAACAGAACACTATCGAGTTAGTGTTCGTTTGGTTTGTCTTGACGAGCACTTTGGTGCTTGGTGGTAACTAGGATCCTCCAGGGTCCGAAGATGTAGCCACAAGGTGGCCATAGGAATTCAATAATTAAATAACACAACTCTATCGAGTTTGGGCTCGTTTGATTCGTCTTTACAGGCACTTTGATGCCGGTAGTAACTAGGATCCTCCAGAATCCGACTAAAAAGTATTAAATAAAAATAACTAAATTAAAAAAAACCGACTTCAAAACTAAAAAATTAAAAATAATAAAGATTTAATATAATTAAAATACTGCCTATTATTTAAACGTGCTATTTACTAATAGGTTTGAAGTCGGTGTCAAGCCTTAAAACAAATACATGATATTATTTATCATCACTTAAATTAATACGAGCAAATTAATGCAATATAATGAAATTCCTACTTCAAAGTTTAAGATATGTAACGAGTAATAAATAAATAAAGAGCAATTAACTCTTACTATTTAATACGTAAGAAATTAATTGATTTGGCACCGACTATAAACCTAATTAGTGATAGCACGTATAAATAATAGCTGCCTACTTAAATTATAATAAATCTTAATTATTTTTAACTTTTTAGTTTTGAAGTCGGTTTTTTTAACGTAGTTATTTTTTATTCACTTTGATTAATGTGAGATAAATTGATCACTTGTGAACTAAATATTTGCATTTGAAAGACAAATGTTTAACTGCAATTATCACATCAGAACGATTAATTTACAGCCATCAATTAGTTGCATGATTATTAACACATACATTATTATGCATCAAATCTATATCATGGATTATGCTATGGATAATTGCGCATTAAATAACAGGTACCTACCTAGTTTACCTATAGTTATATAGCTGCTTGCAGAGGATAAGATAATTATGGGGTATGCAATAGTTACATTAGATAACTGCGTAGATTTAGTGCTTATTTTAGTCAAATATTAAATAACCTTGTTCATAAGCTAAAGGTGAGGAGCAAAAAAACATAATTATCTAATCCAATACAACTGAGAAGTGGGTATGTAACAGAAATAATCCTCAAATGTTGCTCAAATGCAGTAAATATTACGCTTAAATGAAAATCATGATATATTATTTTAAATGTAAGGTGGGTGTACCATGGAAGGCCACGCTCCTTTGAAGGCCAACTATTAAAAAGTCGTATTTATTGACATTTTTTGACATATTCCTTCTACTACACATTAAGATCCCTCAATCTCAAGGCCACAAACGGCGGCAGCGAGTCGTTTGCGCCGCTATTGTGACAGTGAGATCTCACTTCAGCAGTGACTTCGGTTTTCGATGTTACAATCCTTATTTGAGCGCACAGCAAAACATAAGTTTTTAGTCAATAACCTATTATTATCACATATTTTTGTTCTGTAAATTGTCGTATATGGATATATCTATATTAATAATGAAAAAAAAACATAGTTTTGCCTCAATTTAAGTAAAAATATTGGTAGTGTTCCTAGAAAAGCCGGTGTTCCTTATAAGGCCAATAGAAAATTTGACTTTTGGCCTTGCTAGGGTACATAGGCCTTACAAAGAACATTTACAAACCATGAACTTATGAATACTTACTTTTTTAGTTAAGTATGATAATAAACTTAAAACAAGTTTTTATATTGATAATATTTTTAATCATAGTCATAATTGTTAGTTTAGCCTTCTTGGGAACTTATTGGCCTTACAAGGAACGGACCCATAAGAAGGCCGATTTAGTAAAAAAAAAAAGATTTAAATTACATTATAAAAAGCGTTGGCAAGTTATTTGCTGCGAATATCATACGCATTACTACTGTTTTTAAATAATTTTCTTCAATATATTCATAGTTATACGATGGTGTTCAAGTAATGTTCGTTGAGTTTTTTAAAGGTGATAAAAATATATTGAGCATTTAATGTTTTGCTTAAATGATATGTCTTATTATGTTGTTTTAGTAAAAGCGGATATATTTATTGTTAAAACTCTATTTTTAAGTTCATCTACTGATACATAATATTGGCCTTGTTTGGAGCCATGTTCCTTGCAAGGCCATTGGGAAGAGCTTAATTAAACTTGAGATTAATAAATAGTGATTAAAGTGAGGTAAAAAAAGAAGTATTTTTATGGTGCACATTAAAACAAAGTATTACCTCATAATTTGTTTACTTTATTTCTCCAGTAAATAAATGAATAAAAAGTGTTTTCTCGTTAGAGTGGCCTTCTATGGTTCACCCACCTTATCAATTTTGATGTACCATAGGACTTATTTTCATTGGTACCTAACTCCAAAACATGTACCAAAACAAATTTAATAAAAAAACGGTAGAGCGCTTCAGGATGCGTACATGAATGAACACCGTGATACAAGATGTATAGCAAGTAAGCAATCACCCTGTATTCTTTATGTTAGACGGTTGAGTAAATGAGTAAAAGGTTATACTTAAGTGAAGTAAATACTAATTTTACAGACATAAGAAAGGACCTTAACAAAAACGTGTCCCCAACTATAGATACATCCATAGACATTTGAAATTGCCGTTACAGACAATTAACTATTACTATTGCGTACGTGCCGCACTCGCGCATGCTTCATGCCGACACTTTTCTGGCGCCATTGCTAATTACTATTTCTTGAAAATGAGCATTACCACTAATTCAACTTACTGTTCCTTATTGATAACTTTTGTTAAACCACTTCATTAGTCCCATCAGATAAGCGAATAAATGAAATGAAATTACTTTATTGTATGTAGGATTAAAAACTTATCTCTCATACATTGTCAAAAGCTCAAAATAAAAAAATTAAAAAAAGATGTCACGGGACGCCCTTTCATACATCAGCAATACCCGCAGTAGACCGAGAGAAAAAGCTGGCAGAAAAAACTCTCAGCACTCTTTTCGAAAATTATACATTCATAATTTAGATTAATATTAATTTAAAAGTGTACATTAAGTGAACATATAAATTATTTCTCATACCTCCCCATCACTAAGTTTATAAATTCTGTGAATGGCCCGTTGCTGCAGCGTAAAGATCGTTTTAATGTCAGCAGCGTTTCCCCAGATTAGGATTCTGTAGGACATTAGGGTATGAAAATAACTGAAATAAATTAACCTAACAGTATGAATGTCAGTCAGGGAACGATTTTTTTTACTGCAGTTTGGAGTCGACAGTTATTTCAAGAAAACTGTATTGTCTACCGATTTAACTTGTTAGCGTTTAATTTAAAATCTGTCTCTACTTGCTTTACATATGGTGCCAAAGTTTTATACTTTTAGTTTTTTTATAATTTAAAACTGGATTGTTAACATTGAACCATTTTACAACATTAGAGAGTGTTCAACAGTTCACATCGTCATCATTTGTTTTCTGTCTGTTAATTTTAAATACTAACGAAGTGTTATCAGCAAACAATACTATCTCATGATTATTCTTTGCTATGTATGGTAAATCGTTTATATAAATTAAAAACAAAAATGGGCCCAATATCGACCCCTGGGTAACCCCCATACCTACAACTCATCCCTGTGATCTTTCGCAATTTATTTAAACTTTCTGAGTTCTATCATTCAAATATGAGGTAAAAAGTTTTAGTTCGGTACCCCTTACACCATAATGACTGAGTTTCCTGATCAACGTATCGTGTTTAACACAGTCTAACGCATAAGACAAGTTACAGAATATACCCAGGGCATCCTGTGAGCAAGGGCTCAGAAGCTGTGGTTACCACAGCTTCAAATAGTTTCACACCAGCGTCCGTGGTTGATCGACCTTATGTAAACCCAAATTGTTTATTATGAAAGGAGGTTGTTCCTATTGAAATATGCCAAAAGTTGGTTGAGAATAAGGTTTTCAAAGATTTTGCTACAGGTCGGTAGGATTATTATAAAGGAATAATCTTACTATGTTTCATTAAATCAGGAAACTCATCTGCATCTACACAATTGTTAAATATTTGGTCAATAAGGTGTTACTACATGTAACACTGGTTATTTGCAATGAATTAGATCAATAGGTGCAGTAATATCTAAAGCAAATTTTTTAGCTTGTCTTATAAAAAAAAACATATTTGCTATCTGTCGTTTAATAAAGTTAGGTACAAATTACCTATACTTAGTAAAAATTAATTTAAATTAAAATATAGAATTAACATCTATTATATCAAATAATACACCTGTCCTATAGAGTTTTGTACTTAATATTTAATTTATCAACAAGGTCAAACAGTCTGAAAACATACAAAAGGTCAAGAAAAGTCTATTACGATGCACTATATACACTTTTAGTCCTGTGTAGGAGAAAAAATATATCACCAAAACAGTGTTAATTTTCAGATAGTACTGTCACTTTAAAAAGTTTAAAGACTCCCGAATAGAGAATATTTACGGTGATTTTGTGTAAAATAGTTTATTTTTATCTACTCGTGCTCACAAACGATTTGCATTGAAGTCATATTGTTAAGTCCACGTGTAATGATACACTTGAAGGATTAATTGCAACCACAAATGATTACATTTGGTTAATTCAGCCTATAAATAAACGTGGATTCATTTCGTAACAGGTCAATGAACATATCCACAGGTAAACTACAATAGCCGTTGTGATTAGTTGCATAATTGTCAGGTACATTCTTGTCAATGTGTATTCCATTACGTGTTACTGCTTGCCATTTGCCATTAGGTTTCTATTTCGGCTATTAAACGCAGTTTGTATAGCCAATAAAAAAGATCTTGAGATATGTAGTTATATAGTTTTTATTGTTAATATTAATAAACAGTAGAGGTTTTCATTTGCCCATGCGTTGAATGGACCACTCTTGCTGGCACAAGGGACATCTGTTGTTTTGTTTTACCCATAGGGACATGCAGCAGAAGTGGAAACTATGGTTGCACTCTCCCCATACTACCACGCAGTCTTGCTTGCCATACGAGTCCTTCTTGCTTTCACCCTGGCATCTTAAGCATGCATCTGAAACAAAAAAACAAAAACAATTAAAAAAATGCCTTAAATAAGAACGGATTTTAGACTTAGTAAGTCTATCTTTAAACGTAAAAACACATTCGTTTTCGACCGTTACCTAATAAACTTCGAAACGCTTACGACGCGACGTCAGTCGTTTGTTGTACTGAGATCTTCCTACCTGTCCAGTTTGTATTTATATTGTGCATGCATTGACGCAGGCACTTAATATGGAGACTCATAAAATCGATATGCATTGATAATTTTAATAGAATGACGTCATCATTCAATTATATCCTTAGCGCGTCACTGAAATTGTTGAAATAATTGCTTATAGGTAGACACATGTTAAAAACCCAATGAATGTAAAAAACAAGGTGTTTGCACCTAAAGCGTGTAGTTCTCGCTAACAATTTATTTTAGAAAGCCATTAGGTAGTTCAGGCTGATGACTAAACCGCTGACATTGAGCGAGTAGCTGCATCGCCAGTGCTATATAATCAAGGAATATCGATCATGAAAAACCGACAAGTCATGTTAAAACACGTATGGTGATTAAAATACTATTTTTAACTAAACTTTTCAGGGTTAGAATCATAATTTAGTACAATTGTAATGAAAACAAACATGGAGTCGATATTGTACCATCTATACTAATATTATAAAGCTGAAGAGTTTGTTTGTTTGTTTGTTTGAACACGCTAATCTCAGGAACTACTGGTTCGATTTGAATAAATCTTTTTGTGTTGGATAGAACATTTATCGAGGCAGGCTTTAGGCTATATAACATCACGCTGCAACTATAAGGAGCGAAGAAATAATGAAAAATGGGAAAAAAACGGGGTAAGTTATTTATCCTTGAGGTCTTCCGTTGCGTGCGCTGCGAAAACGGTTCTAGAAACCAAAAATATATGCATGAAAGAATTAAGGGAACTTTACCGCGGAAAAACTTCACATTCCCACGGGAAACCGAGTTATACGCGAACGGAGTCGCGAGCGGCCACTAGTAATAAATAAGCGATTATTTATAACTTGTTACACATACCATAAAGACAAAGATTGTACGGGTAATTAATTATAAAGATTATTGGATTTAATTACTAGTTTATTTATTACCGTAACGAGGCCATAACAGTGACCAACTTGAAGGTGATGAACTAAGTTATAAGGTAATACTTAAACTGCGTAAGTATCTATTATTACATAAACCTTCAGATGTATCTAATTAAGGGCAAAATATCTTAGTTATAGGCAACCACTTAAAAAATCTTGTTTATGTGTATATCAATGTCAATAAATTTACCTACTTCGGAAAATCAGTCTTGACGATTAAATGTTTCCGGTCTTATAGAACTCAACTCTTACCTATATGCCTTAAGGCAACATAACCTACAAATGATTGCAAAAAATGTAGACCACTTTCAAAGCTTTCTATTCTATATACTATATTGAACTGTCATTTAGGATTATTTCCTAGTCGACGGCTCAATATTCAGTAGTTAAGAAGTAAAATTCTTGGCTCAATTCAAGCTGGCATAGACATCTTTGTGTCTATATTCATGTAGGTCATAAAGAAGGTCCCTCTAAAGTTTTCTTAAGGACTTGATAAGATCTGTTCCTATTTTTTTAATCATCATCTTTTTCACGGCATATTGCGTCATTGACCGCTAGTGAATAGCGTAGAATTAGTTAAGATTGAACATTCACAAAGTCTGGTCTAGTTTTAGTGCAATAGCCCACCAAAATCTTTATGTTATATTATGTTTTCGCATTAAGTTATTTGTGTTATCGCGTTAAGAAGGTATTATTGCACGTTCACGGATAAAGCAAGATCAAATTATACATTATTATTATTGTTCTGTCATTTACTGATTTCACAATTATTGCGCAAAACGACTGGCTTAACCTTCCTCTTA
Source organism: Emmelina monodactyla (assembly GCA_916618145.1). Taxonomy (NCBI): domain Eukaryota; kingdom Metazoa; phylum Arthropoda; class Insecta; order Lepidoptera; family Pterophoridae; genus Emmelina; species Emmelina monodactyla. The sequence goes on from OU745303.1 coordinate 7,272,241, forward strand.
TTACGTGTCATCAGGTAATTTACGTGTTCTTGGTAAAAAAACAGAGGTGTGGCGTGCAGCAGAGGATAACGAAGGTTAACAGAAACTACGCCAGCCTCCAATCATGACCAATCGTTTGCAGCTAAAATCAATTAGCGGTCATCGCATACCTACTTACGACAACTGGTTGAATTGGCACTTCTTCAATTTCGCAATGTCGACCATTATATTAATCAAGGCATGAAAAAAAGAGTACAATTTCAATGTGACGACTGGTCTGTATTGGGTTATAAGTAGGTACGTTTTATTTTTTTATCCAATTCGTTTAAAACCACAATAAGATTTGAAGACGCATATGAAATATCTGTATTCATCATTCATTTTATTAGCTCAAGTTTTAGAATTATCTTAGTTCATGATATCCATGGTAATTAACACCGTAAACAAGATAGGTACAAAGTTTTAAAGATATTTGCCTAATTGTGCAAATTTGTTCTTCTCTGGTGCTGCTGCACTGATTGTCCCGTGTTACAAACGTGACCATTGTTTAGGAATGACGCCATGTATATTACAAGTAATATAATATTTTACTACCCTGTATAAACTTGGAAAATGTTCGCACCACATGCAAGACTTGTTGCTTATTTGAATTGCAGATTCTGACGTTTAACTAAAAACTTTGGAGGAGGCTAAGATCATGGATCACATTTAGTCATCCATTTATCAAACTTAAGAATATCAATTTTATTGCCATCGATATTTAGTCAATTTAAGCAATTGGCAAGTTCTAAAATCGGTTCGGAATTTTCTGGTCAACACTTCTGTAAGTTTGTTTCCATTGGTTATCGTTGAGTAAACTTCGTTAACAAGATGGCGTCATCAGACTGGACTTTACAACAAAACTTCGGTGTAAACTGCTATTTTATAGCACATAATTAAGGATCATAATTTGATGACTAAACAGTTTTTACAGCGTTGAAATTATCATCGAGTTTAACATTATAGACAAAGCTGGAGTAGTTTTTGATAAAGAAGTATATCAACTAAGCTTAATTACCTATAGGTAACATAGTAAAAAAGTTTTAACATGCTAACCTGCGGGGTGATTCTAAAACTCAAAGTGGCATGAACTGCCATGAGAATAAACGTCAAAATGTTCAGTTTTCCATACAAATAATGGAGTTTTAACGTTTTTGATAGTTTATGTTATATGAAATTTACAGAATCACCCCGCACAACTCAGACACATCGACTTACTAAATTACATATTTTTTTAACCGCTTACATTTTCTTAGGCTGTTTTTGAAGTACAATACCAATGGCTTAAGATCGTTTAGAATCAGATATTATGTTCAACAACAAGTTCAATAACGTGGTCTCAAATGCGAACATATTAACACCCACTTGTTAGGTGCAAACAATTGCTCCACTAGCAAATTAGTGTTAGGATATTTATTTGATTGCTGGTGTCATCGATGTGCTAATCAAAAACATGTTTAAAATTTGAGCTTCACTTACTCAGGGTTTTTTGCAGTACCTACACTTATAAGTATCTTATTTCCAAATCAAGTGAAAATCCATAAGATCTTGTGCATAGAATTGGTAAAAAGACGACTTAAATGTTTCTGGACTAAAGCACATATTCATTTAACAATATTTCTACTGCAAATTCGTATAAATTAGATACTGATATCATTTGATAGAGTTCCACAAGAAGCCACTTGGCTGCTCCAGAAGAATGGGATTGTCCAAAGATACCCCTTTTAAAACTTATAACTAGAATGCTCAGATTCTATAAAAATACAAATTTTATAAGAAAATCCCTATATTAAGTGGAGTCAAGCAAGGTTACGTTGTTCCTCTTTTAAATTTTCACCAATTTGGCTTCAGAAATGATATCGCGCTTTGCGGACGAATCAAGTCTACATATTGTGATACAAATTATGTCTATAAATCAATAATAGTCCTTGTAATATAAATATGATGTAATAGCATTTTGCCTTTATAAATTAACATAATACAATTCAAGTTATGCAGAAAACAAGATTAAACTGGCTTTACTAATAAATAGAAGTAAATAAACAGTAAATGTCGTAAAGGCCAGCATCTGTGAATGGAGGCAGCAACTTCTAATTAGGAGGGAAAAATAACAGCATTAAATACAGCAGACAAGGTCAGGTACATAATTAACGTTAGGTAAGAGCAAACAATGTATAATTGTTAAGTAAAGTTTTCAAAACCAAGTAGATATTTGAGATCGTGTATATAGTTATGTAGGTACACTAGACAGTGGAGAGACGGTGGTAGCGACTACAATAAGTAAGAGCCTAAGCCTTTAAGCAAATTAACAATGCGCAAAACGACGTACCGCAAACATTAAAATCAGGTATCTTATAGATACTAAAACCAAGGCAATTTGTGCAAAGATTCGCGTACCGTGGGAGCCCACTTTTACACACGCATACACACAAACATCCATCAAATTTTACGTGAGATGATAAATGTGTGCGTTGCACACACATACATGTAAATCACGTACAACAAACTTATTCAGGTTCATCAGCGGTATCGAACCTTTCTGAAAACATCGACAAGGCCTACGACGTACCTATTGATGAATCATCCAAAACAGTGATTTTCACGGGCATTTCCATATAAAAAAACATGTTTTTTTTATACCTACGTTGGGTTATCGCTCTTGTATTTCCGTTAGTTAACCACATTATTTCTCAGAATTCGATTCATTCTGTGATCATAGGAAATGTTGGCGGCACCTGAGACGGTATGTGGCTTTTCTTCCAGTACCTTTCCGCTACCAATTTGGAGTAAGAAGTAATTTTAGCTTTTAGACAGCCCTTTGGCTTCGTAATGTCTTCACCCCAACTATTCCATTATCTGGAACTCAATTTGAATAAAACAATTTCAAATTCAGATTTTAACCTTCTTTAAAACTATTAAAAATACAAACTGGAAAGCATCCGAACGGTCGTCAGCTTCCTGGAGAAAAATAACAATTAATCAGGTCTTAATTTTTATTCTACAAAAATGCTTTAGTGGGCGCATCGCAGGTTATAAATAGCTAATCGCGGCGTGGAATGCATCCGCGTTTCTTCCTTATTTAGAATCACATTAGCCCGAGGGGACAGCCTGGCGGGCGCTAAAGTCTAGAAACACCAAGTTTTTCTTAGCGTTCCAACGCAGGCCGCAAGCGCAGGCTATTAATATCCTGGTCCTGTCTGCGTTTATTTATAATCTGACAGTGGAAAGAAGCTGCCTGCCATGCTGTTGATGGGTTGGTTGGTGCGTTTCCATTAAAACCACTAAACATGTCTACGTCTATATGGTAGGCACCTTTTTGACTAGATTAAATAATTAGGTTGAATATGAATGTAGTTTTGAAATGTTAGTCATCAAGAAACGAAGACAAAAAAAAGTTTATGGCTCATCTTTCAATAAAATAAGATCGGTCTAGGCCACGCAGAGTTAGGTTTCATCTAGGTCATATATCATGCAATTGGGGACATAACGAAGACGTGGCAAATTTAAAATAATAGTTAAGTATTTATTAATATCTATACCTATTTATTATAACAATAATATATTTATGACGATAGTTAATATTATTGATTCAAGTGATCTTTAGATCCCCAAAAACAAATAAGCCACTTACATTGATAATAATAAATTACTACAATGCGTTGGTTAGCTCTTTCGCTAAAACATGAAATAAAGAGAAAGTGGCGTAATTTTTTTTCTGGTTCTCGGTGGAAATTTTTTATCAGATAAATATCTCAATCACTGCTGATAAGACACTCCCGCCTGATAACAACTCGTGACAGTTATGCGTCTGTCTAATTATAGTGTGCATACACCATCCGTCAGGTTGGGTACATTAAAAATGCTCTGACGCACGACGCAGGTGAAAATATTTACCATAACATTCATCAACCCGAAACATACGTTAAAGTTTAACAATGTAAACGGCGAGTTGAGATTCATGTGTAGAGACAGACTTCGATGGCAGCGTCTCGGGTTGCGCGCGCGCAGTACATTCCTCGAACATTCGAGACTCCCCTGCCATGGCCCGCTTGCACTCGCCATCGCCGGTAATATTCCACTCCAATGTCACTTTTGACCGGGTGCCTTACGTGTCCAAGTGACTGTATGGTGTTTGTAAACTTGCGTATGTGTGTCATAGCTCGTGATAACAACAATCCCAGTTCTCAAAATAAACCATGATAACAACTTCATTGAGTAGAATCAATTTTGTATAAATAAGCTGCTATTTTTAAACTTACGCGTGTATTTCGTAATTATTAGACTGTTTCGAAAGTTTTGTACATTTCTTGGTGATTCACCGCATGACGTTTAGCACACACATGACAGTTCGGAGATTTTGTAGTTTTGTCTGTGTGCGTGGTATAGGGTGGGGACTAGGTAGGAGCTTTTGTAGGCACGTAGACGCACGCAAATTTATGTGTGCACGTGAGGAACTCCACGCGTCACCACATTCAGGGGGTTCTACCGTTACTGGCACGATCCACGACAAAAAATGGTGTGTGCATTTTTGCCACATTCATTGATAACACCTCTAGATTTTGATTCGCATAGTAAATGGGCCCATTCAATTACTGTCAGGATTTTTAAAGCAGCTTTTTACTCAGTTGGTCCCCTTCGTTTCTTCTCGTCATTTTATTATAGGTATTTACTTTACTACCGTATTTTAGACTTTGCACTATTATCTTGAATCGAAAACAATTTTTATGATGCGTCTGAATCATTTGTCTGCAGATAAGACGTCCTACAGTAATAGGTTATCATGTAATTTGCCGTAGTAATTTGCGTGGCAGTTTGCCCGCATTTGATTGGGTTGCGGCACCGCGACGTGTGCCACGAGATGGATGCGCGCGCGCCGGCGGCAGGCGCGGCGCTGACGTCGCGACGCGCCCTCGCCCGACGCGCGCCGAGCCGTAACCGTAACCAACACGCAATATCTGCTAGTTTTACGAAACTATTTCAACTGTAACAGTTAGCATTTACAGCAGAAACCGAAGTAAGACTATTACACGAAAACTGAATAAAGACTAAAGCCAGAGCTATTTACTATTCCTATGGATATGACAAAAACAAATTCAGTTAAATCAGTTAAATCATTTATTTCGCCAGTTATTACATTACATAATAAATTGTCGTACAGGACGTACATTTCCATATGAATTAGCTCAAAACTCAAAACACAATATAATCTACATTTGACTCCATAAACAAATAGAGAACTGAAAGGTTTCAAGGTCATACCGTCATTAGTTTTTCAGCGATCAATAGACATTGTTTATTTACTTTTTTTACATTACCTACTACGTTTTATAGACTGAGTATATGCTTTTTGTAGTTATGGAAATATGAATAGTGGATAAAGTAAAGAAAACATACAATTTGAATATATTAAGAACCTTTCAAAAAAAGGAGTTAACTTCCATTTTGAGGTTATTAAAAAAACAGTTCCGGTAAAAAATGCAAACAAAATTGTTTAATGTAATTTGTAGACAAAAGTGCCTAATTTTGCTGACTCATTGCACCTCTTCACCTACATAAATCTATTTTTAGAGATAATATCTAGGTGTATAAAATAATTCATTGCAAAAGTCACTTTGATTAAATAGAAAATGCAAACGTAATGCAAATATTTAATTAGACGATTTGCAAATAAATTACCTGCATTTAGCAATAAACCAGAAAAATCTTTATAAAGAAAGATTCATTATTTCAGGTGCAATGCTATAACACAGTTTTGTTTGTGTGTGTGAACGCACACAGTCAAAATTTGAACGCACACTAGTGAACGGTAAGTTATTGTACGTACACGGCGGGCGGTGCGGAGTGCGCGGGACGAGGTAGGCGCCGAACGCCGCCGCTACTTTCCTATAAAACACTACGCTGCCATCTGCAAGTTTCAATAGATAACCTGAACTCTGTTCAAGACGGAACGCGTTGCTAACATTTTCGCTTGTTGAGCAGGATACCAAGTAGTACTTTGAGATACCTACAGGATAACGGCGCGAAATATAAATTTATTTTTTGAACTTCATAGCTTATCGTGAACTATTAATTCTACAGTTTGTAACGATAAAGTGTGTCAAATCGCAACTGTGATACGGTTGTACGTTACCGCAATAAATAAACTGTGTAGGCTTCAAAAGCAATACCGCGAGTGATGTTGAAGTTTTATCGGTGATACTCGCGAACCTGGATATAGAATTAAGACAGTTTAGAAAAAATACTGAAATTCAAAGTGTTATTTTCTACAGACATTACCACTTCGACGTTCCCTGATACCGCATCAGTGAACTTTGGGACTCTTGAGCAATAATTATATTGTTATCAGTGAAATTAACGAGTGAAGAGGAGACATCAAAATGAGTTTCAACAAGAATAATCCCAACGCCATGGGGAAGATCATGGGATACCTAAAACAGCTTTCCACCGACATGGTAAGTTACTTTTCCAGCAAATATTTTTTTAAAACTAATAACTTTAATTAATGCACGGTATTTTCCGCTCACGTAAATTCTTGCATTTCAATTAGAATGTACAATAGGTATTACAATCCAAGGAATGCAAATAAAGTCAATAAGTTTTTTATACCGCTGCATTGTACGATATTAATCACAGTACTTACTGGCTGATGAAATATTACATTCAAAAGCAATTTGACTTCGAAAACAAATATTTGGAGTAATATTTTTTTTACGCAGTGTAATGAAAATACTGCATTGGTTGCGATGCTTCGCGAATATTCCATGGTCTAAACGCGGGTTGCCGAAGAGAAGCGCAGCGCAATCAAAATGCGGTCGATGTCGCTGGTTGCCCGGCAACCACTGCCTGACTTGCTTAGACACATTGTACACTGCAATTTACTAACTTGAACTTTTTAATAGGTTTAGAAGTAACCTAAATACTAAAATTTTGAGACCGTGTTTTACCATAATAACTACAAAAAAAAAACGGTTGTTTCAAATGATAATAATACATAACGAATAATGAATGTACGGTGGAAACGCTAAATGTCGGATCCAAACGGCCTTGCAAGGTCGGTCTGTGAAGGCAGACAGGACTATGCCGGCTACTAGCTTAATAGGTTCACTTATAATGCAGTTCACACTTCCAGTAATCCGGTTAAAAAAAAATTAATTTGAACTTAAAGCATTTTAAAAATGAATATTGAAATTTATACTACATTTTCAACATTGTTCTAAAAGCAAGGAATAATTATTAAATGATTGACTATCATACAATTCATGCACGTAAAAAGTAAAGTTAGGGAATTGTGCTACTTAGAACGCTGTACTTTTACTTCTTCTTTAGTAGTGTTCATGATTTTAGGCAGATGGCGTACATAGTAACACTAGCGCCATCTATCATAAAATCTCGAAATGTAGAAGTGAGAAGGCAAAAAGTTCTTCTATAAGAATCCAGATGGCAGCAGTATGATGAAGAATCTTACCATATGACTTCATGAACAAAGTTAATGCAATTAATGTATTTAGGAGCATGAACAAAACAATTATTTTTTGACACATATCTTAATGTAGTTTACAAAAGCCTAATGAGGATCAATATAGTTAATTGATGTAAACTAATATATCAATCACCAAACACAAATTAGGTAACTCAACTCTGTAATAGATTTCCAAGAAAGTCAAAAAAACTTAAAATATTGCTATAAAAGTTGTTTACATTATATTCAATATACCAAGTACGATCCAGTTGAAATAAATATTCTTTAAAAAAAAAATCATAGAATTAAAATAACAGTCGTTTGATTGAATCAATCGAATCTGTTATCAAAAGATTGTTTGTTATTATTAAAATTGTTCACAATGTTTTATTACATGTCTAAGAAAATATGTAATAGATAAAAGTTAAAATAAAACAATCCAATCTTATTATGTGAATTAATATTAAGAATCGGACGTCTATACGAAAGTGTTTATAATAAATATTCCAAGATGTTTTATAAACATACCAAACAAACGAACCTAGTCTTACCTGATAACATCAATGACAACGACAGACAGCAATTTATTTGTGGTTGGACTGAATATTCGAGTCATACGTATTCCAGAAGTAGTTGGGCAAACACAAATAATAACAAAGTTCAATAAAAGTCCTGTTCAAAGTGTTGTCTGAAACAAGAACCAATGTGTCTGGCAGGTCAGGGTAGGTGATCTATATTATCATTAGGATATCAATAGCACGCTGACACCAAATGACCATATAGCGCATAATGTTTTCCTGATCTGACCCTTAGGTTCTGTTTAGTCTTATCAACATTTATTGGTTTACGCACATAAGATAGCGGATATAATAAATGGGGTATGTTTGCAAATGATCAGCTCAGTGTCAAATGTCTACTGTTTGAACAATCATTTCGTTAGTAATTAATATATTGTGTTACACAAAAACAGGGAGGCTTAATTTATCTGTCACTTTACAGGGTGGGAACGAACAAAGTCGCCGTGGACAAGGCGACGAAGAGCGCCTGTACAAATCACGGGGGCCAAAGTACGCCCGCGTTCCTTCACGGGCGACTTTGTCTGCTTCAACCACCTGCACATCCTTGGCTACGTCGTGTGGCTCCCAAGGAACCCTTGCCCCCAACTACGCGGCCATCCCAGAAAACTCCACAGAAAGTAGTTCCGAAGACGAGCAGGACTCCTTCGACAAAACCCGCCGCCATTTCCAACAACTTCGCCAGATCAGTCTCGGAAACGAGTTCAAATACAAGATGGAGATGGAAATCAAGAGCGCTAAGGAAGAAAATCTACGGAACTCGGTGCCTTTCGTCAAACAACTTAGCACGGACAGTGTGAAGCCTGATTACAGCATCAATGGCGATGCTAAACAATTCAAAGCACCAACAGCGAAAATATTTATTTGGACTCAGGTAATTTTTTATTCGTACACATTGATGTAATAACATTATATCCATTTATTGTCAATCGCACTATACATACGTTTTACAAAGCACGCAGTTACAAAGTCTTGTTTTTTGGGCTATCTTAGTAGAAAAAATTGCCTATTCTCTTGGAATGCAAAAAAAGGCCATAACTCAATCGCTGATAAGACGTGCAATAAAGCTGAAAAAACTTTATTGATTTCATCTACATCTGTGGTTTCGAATTGCAGAACATTCTATTGAATTTATCCGTTTAACTTCGAGAAGGAGTAATTGTGTTTCTCTTTATCAAAATGTTATTTAGACAAACAGTTTGGATTACCGTAGAAAAATCATATTTAAATATTGTAAGTCGATGTGATAATTTTCTATAAATAATTTGTTTTTAAATAAAGTGAATTTTAGTTAACTTATATCGTATTTTCCTAAGATAAAGTGACATACTTCTTAATGATGGCCCAGAACAGTTCATTAAAATCGCGTTGTCATTAACAATACTAATCTGTCTGTCAATGGAATAAAGGCAAATCGTTTCTTGTTTTTAAACTATGCATAGTTTATATGTAGACATATAGATTGGGAACTACTGTACATAAGAAAACTTAAGCGCCCACGGAACTGCATAACATTCTAGGAAGGGTTCGAGTAAACTTGCGCAGTAGTTGCGTCTGATTAAATTCATTTACCTACATTATGGTTCAAAATGATCGACAGGTAGAAGGTTAAAATTAGAGGATTCTTAGTAGTTCGTTATTGGTGTTGCACTTTTTATTAATTTGATGCGATTTTGTTGCAGCTGCTGTCAGCCTTTGCTGTTTCATTGGGCTCAATGATTGTGGGCTTTTCATCTGGGTACACTTCTCCGGCCAGCTTGAGCATGAACGCTACTTTGGAAATTTCTGCTGAAGAAGTAAGTTTTTTGAATAACTTCTAAGATTTGCGTGATCATTACTAAAACAAATTATAAATAAACGCGCAGTATTAGTTATACTGAGTTAAATTTTTCTTTGTATCAATGTGCGATATTTTATAATTAGTCATAACTAACATAATTTTTTATTTTGATTACAGAATAGCTGGATTGGAGGTCTGATGCCTTTAGCAGCGCTGGTTGGTGGCATAGCCGGTGGACCACTGATAGAATCACAAGGAAGAAAACTAACAATCATAGGCACAGCAGTGCCATTCTTTATTGGATGGATAATAATTGGAGCTGCACAAAACGTTTATATGGTGCTCGCTGGACGTGCATTTTGTGGCATATGCGTGGGTATAGGATCATTGGCCTTCCCCGTATACCTTGGGGAAACTGTGCAACCCGAAGTTCGAGGCACCCTTGGCTTACTCCCGACTGCTTTCGGTAACACAGGAATACTCCTGGCATTCTTCGTAGGAAGTTACCTAGATTTTTCAAACTTGGCGTATTTTGGAGCTGCATTCTCAATTCCTTTCTTTTTAATGATGCTTATAACACCCGAAACTCCACGATGGTACGTAACTAAAGGGCGGACAGAAGAAGCTGCTAAATCTTTGCAGTGGTTGAGAGGAAAAAATGTCAACATCGAAAAAGAAATGAGGGATCTCGTTCGCTCTCAAGCCGAATCCGATCGCGAAGGAGGAAACGTCTTTGGGCAATTGATAACAAGAAAATATGCGCCTGCGGTGTTAATATCATTGGGGCTTATGTTATTCCAACAGCTGAGCGGAATCAACGCCGTGATATTTTATGCTGCACCAATTTTCAAGATGTCTGGAAGTACCGTTGACGAAAATTTAGCAAGTATCATCATTGGAGTCGTCAACTTCGTATCCACATTTATTGCAACTGGGATCATTGATCGTCTCGGAAGAAAATTATTACTTTACATTTCATCAGTATCCATGATTACAACCTTAGTGACATTAGGAACTTATTTCTATCTTAAGGATACCCACGTAGATGTAAAAGCATATGGTTGGCTGCCCCTTGCCTGCCTTGTGATTTATGTCTTAGGATTTTCTATTGGTTTCGGACCCATTCCTTGGTTAATGTTGGGAGAAATTCTGCCATCCAAAATCAGGGGAACAGCTGCGTCGTTGGCAACTGGTTTTAACTGGACTTGCACATTTATTGTAACAAAAACTTTCCATAACATGATTGCTGCAATCTCTATGTACGGGGCTTTATGGCTTTTCTCTATTATCTGTGTGCTCGGACTATTCTTTGTAATTTTCTTTGTGCCGGAGACACGTGGCAAAAGTTTGGAAGATATCGAGAAAAAGTTAACAGGCAACAAGCGAAAAGTCAGGGCAATTACTTCTAATACTAAACCACCAAACAATTGCTAAGCAACAATTTAATTAAATATGTAACGCCATTTAAATGTGATGTCCATTCCTATAGCTCGCGTGTAATGCCTAAGATAGTAATTATACTAAGTTATTTATTTAAATCAAACATATGTAATACGGAAAGGTGCAATTTGATACTGACGTGCTGAGAAGATCAGTACGTTTTTGAAGACTGATTTGGATTTGTAGGCATAAATAGTGTGAACACTTGTAAATATAGATGTGTAGAAATATTTTATAGTTCCTTTAGATATAGTTATACATGCTGTGGCATTTGCATTCCAACAAAGAGCTTTTATTGCACAGAATTTATTAATGTTCATGAACTTCAACCAGTACATACATATGATTTGGTAAATCGTTTAAATAAGTTATGACTTAACCAATAAGTTTGTAAAGTTATTGATCTGATTATGTAATAAGTAAAATCATGACAAATATTTAAAACTTATGCAATTATTGTGACCAACGTTTCATAGTTGATATTATATATTAAAATATACTATAATTTAAGGATTATTTTTGTGATTCCGTATATTACGGAGGCATTGTTTACTTATTTTGTTAATTAAAATATTTTCACAAAAAGTTTTGAGTTTTATTTTCTAGAAAGTTACAACAAAACTCAGCAAAGAAATTTTACTTTTAGGATTTTCTATTTTTTTCAAATACATTTTACACAGAAGTGATAAATAAAGTACCTAGAGCAGCTATCGAAACCTTTACGTTTTACGAATGTTAAAGTAAGGAACTATTCTTCTTCATTAATCTTATAATTATTTAAAATTCCTTTGTCACAATGTTCCTCCGAAACGGCTTTACCGATTTTTACCAAATTTTATATGTATATTTAGTACCTACGCCTGAGAATCTATTATATATTTTTTATACCCCTAAGTGATAAGCACCAAATTATTTATTTATGGCAAAACAACGTTAACATAAAGATGAATGAAGGTGGAAGCAATTGATAAGAAAACAATTGTAAAAAAATAATTTCTAGATTTTCTCTAAGTAGTAAAATTATACTTATCAAATCGATAGAATTTGAGCGTCATTACTTTAAGACAAATTTTGTACATTTCTCCGGAGAATAGGTACACATCCTGTCTAATACAAAATCGATTCTAGATATAAAAAATGATTATGACGGATAGTTTCTTTCGATTCGCCACATTTATTTATGTCAGGTTACCTAGAGTAGAGGTTCGGTTTTCACATAAGGTACATAAACAAACAAACCATAGGTACTTACAAGTTATTCATATCGTAGCTAGTCATTGTTATTCGTTGCCTACATTTGTTCAGGTAGGTAACATACCCATAAACCTTGAAATACCAATGCCATGTGTGCCGTTGCAGTATTTACAGCAGTAAAACTTTTATATCGACACACACCCATCGGCAAAGAGAAAACACATTTCATATGCTTGTTTGATACATACGCATGTTGCCTATATGACATTTAGGTACCTAGACTGACGCATATAATCATTGGTATCTTACGATTATTATGGCATACGACCAACATCAATGATCGCCAGTTCCTGGCAACCATACCATTCCTAGCCATAGAACCGGGCACATTAAAGGTGCAGTCCGGGATACGATCAATCCCCAGGCTACGGCAGGGTACCACCGAAAACTGCGTTTGGCGACATTCGAGAAACACCCTGATTATTATTGTGGGGTAGACAGAACCAAGAAAGTAGAGATGTTAATCCAAAATTCCGGTCTATGTTCTTCTTTAGAGAAAGAGATTCACTTATTGCTAGGTGTCATCAGATTTATTGGCATCGGAGTTATTTCCCAAAAGGCTATATACAATACAAGTACAAGCACTGACCATTTTATACTTCCATGACGTAGATGTACTTGACTTCTGGTATATAAACCACAGTCAAATGCTTTAAACTTTCTATAGGCTTATGAGCTCCAATTGTAGAGCTCTTTCTTCCAGAAGAAACAAGTTGGAACTATAACATACCCATATATGTATACAGTAAGTACAACAACATATTTTATCAGATCTAAAAAAACATCTGTAAATTCTATATTTTTCCCATTACATGTGTGCTGCGCAGTAATTCAGGCAACTTTTACCAGCAGCCAGATAGCCGGAATAATGTTGTTAGAAAGAAAAAATAATATATTTACGAGCTGGTTAAAAAAATAAAACAAAGTTTCGACGTTTTCTGTTCTCATTCTATGAACAATACGTTTTCACATTTTGTGTCAAATACATTTGTCTAGCTCTGCTTATAAGCTCTTGACGTAGCACGCTCATAGGACAAGTGTGATAAGGAAAATAATTACGGTAAAGCGGATTCATGACGGGAATTAGTGAAATATCAATCTGAAATAAGAAAGCTGAAGGGAAAATTATGTCTTAGATAGGTATACCTATCTTCGAGAATATGTAACTTATAAGTAACGACCCAGTAAAACACGATGATAAAGTAATTAGGAGCAGAGCAATTTTCCACTCATTAACTGCGCATAAATATATGTATATCTGATTAAGGCAAAACTTAAGAATTTTTTTCTACTTTAAATAGATCAAGCAAAAAAATACAAGTAAGTAAAGTAAAATATGAGGAATACGTTTTTTCTTTACGTAAAAACAAAAAAGCTCAACTGTTTTATTTTTACGTTGGGTTCCTATATTAACACCAGTTTTATTTGGCTTTGCATTACAGGAACCTTCAACATAAATTTACCTACGACTATCTTTATATACGATTGATCGTTATTCTTGTGGTGTAGTATTACATAATTATGTATTATCACAAGAGTATGAATGTTTATGTATAAGGTATATAGTATAACATACTTATTAATTATTAATTGTATATAGTATAACATACTTATCAATTATTACAATAACAAATAAAAGTCTAAAAACCAACGCGTTAGGAAAAGCTACGATTTTTTTTTGAAATGAAACCTGAACTGATCATAAAATATCAGAAGTCCACGCAATTATGAATAACCAACTATGGAATTAGGAAAAAGCTGAAACCTTTTTACCAAATGTATAAAGCTGTAGGCTGTCCGGAGTAGACGTAGCCTCGATATCAATCAGTTTAATTCAGTTTTGACGTACAATTTGTTATTGCTTGTATATATCTTCTGGCCAATGTGTGACGAAGCTCATTGCTTCGTTCGCTTATGTCGAACACACACTTCTTACAGTTTCAGTGCATATATGTACTGTTCCTAAAACCAGGTTTTGGTTTTTTAGTTAATGTGAAAGTGGATTAACACGCAGTATGAAGATATTAATGAGAGCTGATACCCATTACAGCATCCATGCTGTAAGGGAAGATTATGTAGAACCAAAGTACACATTTTCTCAGGTGACTTTTTTCCTCTCTATTAATTTCGCACCACATTCATTTTGATTGTATACCTAATACTTTAAAAAGACGTGGTTGGTTATAATCATATTATTAACAGCTTAGTTATTTCTTATCAACAAAAGTGACGAGGATCAAAAATATTTTTGGTGTCAAATAATGCCATAGATATTTCTTCTAAAATGAAAGCTTTAGAAATTAGATCAATTGACACCGGTTAACAACAATTGTTCTGAATGTAGTATCAAAGTAATTATATATTATTCGGACGACCTTCTGCTTCGAGGCCGTACGTTATTAAAGCATTTACGTAAACACACCCGGTCCCACCCCGAGCTTTCTTCGCAAATTCATTCATTAAGTAACTGTTAGCAAATTAGAGGGGAGAGAGGGCATTATTTATAGAACAGCGAAATATAGCAGGTTTTTATATTTCTTATAGATTCGAGAAGGAAATAAAATGTAGGTTTACAAAACAAAACACGGAACGTAGCAGGGCAGTGTAAAAATCGTTAGCATGAGCTCTGGCAAATAATATAATTGAGAGGTTGACAATAAGTTTTATTTTTATTTTAGATAAGATTACAAAAACCCTTACAAAACGAATTCACTGAGGTATCATCCCGTTATACATTAACAATGCAAATTGCCATATTCAACTTAATTGGTTTGCCAGTTCTAAAAATTTTAGATTAAATTAGTTCGGAATAGACATAATATATTTTTACAAATCAATTTTTATTTTTATTTTGTGAAAAGGCGGTTAAACATTGCTTGATGTAAATAAATTTCTACTCGTATGTTTTGGATAAATATATTTAAAAAGTTTAAAAACCGATCCTAAGATTGGCTAAGATTGACTAATATAGTAATGTAATATTTTATCCATTTCAATCAGTGGTCTATCAAAAACCTACAATAAATATAAAAGATTTGTAAGCATGTTTGTTTGTAGTAACTTAGTAACTCTGGAAAAAGTGACCCTATTTAATTATAATATTGTGTTTAATTAAAAATCTCAGCATTTTATTGAAAAGCAAAATGGGGTTTAATTTTACAATAACTTTAAATTAAATTAATTTTATAAAAACTGATTAATAATCGAACGGAAATTATAATAGTAAATATGTTTGTGTTTATATTTACATTATTGTAAAGGTTAAAGACAATTAATAAGGGATTAATTAAAGCATAAAGATAAGTTAAGCTGTTTATTAGTTTTGCCCTGGTACAACTAAAAAGTGTTACCCTATTTTACATAGGGCTTCCCATAAACATTCCCGTTTTGTAAATGTTGTTTTTTTAGGTCAGTATGCAAACATTCCAACATGCAAGCAAACAAAAAAGCCTAGATGCAACCAAAGCAGCCAAGAATCGTATTTTCCACTAATACAACTTATACTGTGATTAACTAAATCTTAGCAATGCGCTTGCAAAACAAATGTACGTGCAATACGTAATTAGACTTAATTAAAATAAAAAACTTAACGGATTAGCGTGTCTCGGATTAGGAATGTTAATTAATAAAAAAAACAATGCCTGAAAACGTATGCAAATTCGGAACCCACCAAAAGGGTTACAATTGACTACTACATGATTGGAAAGGGTTACACCATTAAGATAAAAAAGTAAAAACCTAAAACAAACGGATTTTAACACGAAATCTATCATGATGTATACTGGATCTTGATTGATTCAATGGAACATTTGAATTGACGACGAACACACACCTCCATCGTACACGTCATTTGTAACAATCGCAACAATGTTTAACAAGCGCTACAATTCAGATATGTCAAATCAATTAAATACATTTTAAATAATGATTAAAAAATACCAGAAACATTAGAATGGAATTCGCAATTATTTGCAGGAGAAATTTAACAGGCGCTTTTAACTTAGCTGTTTTCCACTATTTCAGGTGTTGGCGGCGTTAGCAGTTTCTATGGGGTCAATGATAATCGGATTCTCAACAGCATACACTTCACCGGCATTAATTACCATGGAAAACAGTACGGACATATCTGTATCAAAAGAACAGGTACGGATCATAGTTTGATTTGATCCAGTTCTGACAACAACATCCATGGGGGAAAACCATTTGAGTTTTAAAGAATAGAAGTCGTTCTTTTTTTCTAAATAGTTATTATAAACTTTTCTATTATCAGTTTTTTTTCTTGCTAAACGATCATATTATGTTGCAGGCAACTTGGGTAGGCGGACTAATGCCCCTCGCAGCGCTTGCCGGAGGCATTATTGGTGGACCCCTGGTGGACTACATCGGACGGCGAAGAACCATCCTATCCACGGCGCCCCCGTTCTTTCTCGGTTGGATGCTCATCGCGACGGCTAAGATCGTACATCTGGTGCTGGCTGGACGAGCTATTTGTGGCCTCTGTGTAGGAATTGGCTCCCTAGCATTCCCCGTATACTTAGGTGAATCAATCCAACCCGAAGTCCGAGGAACTTTAGGCCTTTTCCCTACTGCCATAGGAAACATTGGAATTCTAATATGTTACACAGTTGGCAAATATCTTAACTGGTCTCAATTAGCTTATGTAGGTTCAATGTTACCGATACCTTTCTTTGTAATGATGATGATCATTCCTGAAACTCCGCAATGGTATGCTTCCCGCGGCCGCATGGATGAGGCGAAAAAATCTCTACTATGGCTTCGAGGAAAGAACACTCCCTTAGAGCAGGAGTTGCGGGACTTGGCACAAACTAAGAATGACGAAGCGGACAATATTGTAAAAGTAATGTTGAGTAGGAAGTACATGAGATCCATTTTAATTTGTTTAGGATTGATGACATTCCAACAACTATCTGGTATTAATGCTGTTATTTTCTACACTGTACAAATATTTAAAATGTCAGGAAGTTCAATAGACGAAAATCTGTCCACAATTTTGGTTGGGTTAGTTAGTTTCGTTTCAACATTTATAGCAACCGCACTCATTGATAGAGCAGGTAGGAAAAAATTACTTTACATGTCTTCTGTGACTATGACTCTAACATTGGTAGTATTGGGCACATTTTTTTATATAAGAGACAGTCTCCATTTAGATGTGTCTAGTTTAAGTTGGATTCCTTTGGTGAGCTTGATGACATATTTGTTAGGATTTTCTTTGGGTTTTGGCCCTATTCCGTGGCTTATGATGGGTGAAATTCTTCCAGCGAAAATAAGAGGACCAGCAGCATCTATTTGTACAGCTTTTAACTGGTTATGTACATTTGCTGTGACTAAGACTTTTCGTAATGTAATTGATTCCATTGGACCGGCAGCTACATTTTGGTTATTTGGATGTATTTGTTTTGTTGGTCTCTTTTTTGTTGTAGTTTTTGTGCCAGAGACACGTGGGAAAAGTCTCGAGCAAATAGAAAATAAGTTAACTGGTAGGTCGACTAGAACACGCAGACTGAGTTCAATAGCTAACATTAGGCCAATGCCGTTTGGATGTTGAAAACATTTAGGTACTTAAAGTATATTAAGGTAATAAAAATACAATTGAAAATATGCTTAAATAAAAACAAGGTTCAGGCTATACCTATTGCTATGCCTGTGTTTTTAAAATATTTTCTTTATTGTATTGTTTATGTGCAATAAAACATATTTGTATAGTATTGCATTTTAAAAACATGTTTTTTAAAGTTTAGGCTTGTTTTATCTGTATATTAGGGTGGTCCTTATTTTTCGACTTTCGAATTATCTTCGGGGCACTTTCACATTTTATTAATACCTCTAAATATGAAATACGTGTTTTTATGTTATTGATTTAGCCCTTTTTAAGGCAGAGGCAACCAGAAATTATAGCGAATTGAAACAAAGTAAACATTTAAGTAGTTGTACAATAAATAGACAAATGGGTGATTATCAGAAAATGGCCTAAAATGCATAATTTCTTTAGCACATTTTTTCCATAATTATTCCATAAAAAATAACATACATTTTAGATGTTGTCTTAAGCTATAAAAAAATCTTTTTGGCCCTAAAATTTAGGCAGTAATTTTGATGCTTTGGCATTTTAAAATTTTGATGCCTAAAGAAATTAGATCTGTCCCAAAGAAATTAGGTTTTTCACCATAGAAATTATAATTATAATATTTATAATGCAAAGAATAGTCTAAGATATTATATTAAACAAGTTACACTTCTAGATTTAATAATTATCATAAAAGTTTTTTTTTTTTTTAAAGCACAGACATAAAAATACTATAAAACAAAGTTTTGTTTCCATTTAAATTTCATTTATTTTCTCTTTAAACATGTATAATCCCAGTTTTTATGTTGATTATAAAAAATGTGTAATCATTTTCGCAGCTTTTCTTATATGGATCACTTCTTATTTAATCGATTCGAATCGATTAAATAAGAAGTGATCATGTGAGCAAGCCTTTTTTTTCTAGTTTTTCTTCCTTAGTTAGTTTTTACCTTTCTAAATTACTGTCTTGAATTACTAATTCTGCTTTATACTGTATTGCACTAAGTGCCTATATAACAAAACTTTCTAAAAAAAAAACTCTAATAAAAAGACAAGATTTCATGAAGTTTAGGCCTCGGACATCACTAAAACTCTGTTTGTGGTAATCGCCCAAATATATTTTTTTAATTTTTATTTCTTAAATATTTTAGAAATCCGTATTTCCGAATTGTATCAGTGTAACTATTATATAAAAAATACACATTACAACCTTTCAAGCAAATGAAAAAAAATAAAAATCTTGGTGGCCAAATAGTTGCCACTACCTTAAATAGGGATAGAGGTTTTTTCCCCACTGTAAATTTTTAAAGAGAAGTGTTCAAAGAAAAATAAAATGCTGGTTTCATTAATTTTTAATTTAGGTGTCTATATAACATTTTACCTGCAAGTGAGACTCGCATAGACAATCGTTTCTATTCCCCTCCACCTCAACCCCTCATTGGTGCTGTTATGTTAAGTTTTAGACTGCCTCACACTGCAGTTCTGTTTTTGTAAAAGTTGCAGTGAAACTACAACAAAAAGTATGTATAATTTTTAAGACCTAAGTACAAAAATAAAGGATTCTAAGAAAAACAAATTTTGTGATTTTATTTGATGCAAACCTTAGTAACAACCTCTAAAATTCAAACCTTGGTAGCAACCTCTAAGTGTAATTTAAAAAAAACAAAAAAGTACTGATGTACTTTCTTATTTTATGTATCTGCATTTAGTAGTGCCCGGCAAGATTAAAGATTTATTTCTTACATAAGAAAAAGGACCACCCTACTGTATATAGATAAGTTGGTATGTTATACATGTATTTCTTAATTTAATAAATAAAATAAATGGTGCCTTTACTTGAGTAAAAGTGGAGAAAATTTGGAAGGCCAAAGTCTAGCAATGTTTACAGCTTAAACCTAGGTAAGAAATTATAATCATATGTTAAAATCAGTGTATTCTTTGTACTTTACTCTTATACCAAAAGTCATTCTAAAAAAGACTATTGACTATAGTCAAGGATAAAATTTATGAAAACTACTATGTGAACCTATTAAATCAACACACAATTCAATTTTGTTAAGTCAGCTAGTCATATTTAGCCCAGCTATTGGAGTCATTGTAGCTATCAATGAATTATTGGCTTAAACTAGGGATGTTACGGATATGGAATTTCGGTTTCGGTTTCGGATACGGATATTGAATTTTTTTTATATCGGTTTCGGTTTCGGATACGGATATGAAATTATTTCGGATTATCCGGTAGTTTCGGATAGTTTCGGTTACGGATATTAGATTGTACTTAGGAATTTCAAAAGTAATACAAAAAAATAGATAATAAAATGGTTTTATTTATATAGAGGAGGACGATTGGTGAGAACGATGACGTCATAAACACCGCTACATTGAGCTCAGAGAGAGAACCAACACTTTGGTCACAGTTCTGTAAGCGGTTTACGGAACGCAGCCAAAAACAACTTGTCGTAACGTGTTTCATTTAGATTTTTAAATTCCGCCA
The DNA here is from genome assembly GCA_916618145.1 of Emmelina monodactyla. NCBI lineage: Eukaryota > Metazoa > Arthropoda > Insecta > Lepidoptera > Pterophoridae > Emmelina > Emmelina monodactyla. The sequence goes on from OU745303.1 coordinate 7,292,845, forward strand.
CTATCCGAAATTATCCGAAACATTTATTTCGGTTTCGGTTACGGATACGGATATTTTTTTATTTCGGATATCCGGTAGTTTCGGTTACGGATATGGATATCCTTAACATCCCTAGCTTAAACTCATGAAGGAGACACCACATATTCCTAGGGAAGACTTTATAGGCTGTAAATGCAACTGTTTACTTTTATTTAAAGATGTATTTCTTGAGGCTTACCCATAACTTGAACACGACAAATAGCACAAGTATCACACTCCACATCCCAGCTCCACATAGCAACAGCATTCCACTTCTTCAGAGTAAACATTTTGTCCGATTTTTGTCCATCATTCTCACCACTGCCAATACCATCGCAATCTTCATTTGACATGATACACACACTTTTACGATCCTATAGCTCAGTTGGCAAAAAGATAGGTACTGCTAAAGTTTTATTTATTTAACTAAACGTTTGTTTACTTTGAAAAGCAAAGAAAGTTTTTACGAAAATTATGCTACTCAGCAAAACACCAGTGCTACCAACTACCTACCTACTTACTACCAAAAGTAAGTATTCACTCACAAATAAAGTGCAAGTTAAAGACATTATTATTTTTTCTTTGGCTAATATTTAAATTAAACAAATGTAAAAGATCGCAAATTAATCATGATCATCATTTTTTATTCGATTAAATGCTAAAAAAGCAAGCCTTTTAAGTTTGTAAAGTATAATAAAACTAGTTTTAATTTTGGGGAGTATATCCCTAATTTGGATACTTTGCAAACTCAAGAGCTTTTCTTTGCAATGCAATATCAATGTCACAACTGTCACAATGACACCTGCTGTCATTGTGACAGTTGTGTCAATCGAATCATTGGCTGCGGTTTGCTTTTTACTCTTATTGCGCCAGTAGCGACCATTATCGCCGTTCATTAACACAAACCTAGATCATTTCATATCCACATCAGAAGCACTGCTTTCGCACCTCACACAAACGATTTCGGACATCATAATGTAAAATCTCGCCTACATTTATCATATCAAATCAAAATGAGTAGGATCGATGCCTATTATTTTGCAGTTTGTAAAGCAAGATTCAAGATTTTACTAAGCTCTCTGAAATTTATAATTGTAAATTATATCCTTATGTGCTAATGACGAACAAAACAAAAACTACCAAAACTTGAGCGTACATTGTTCGTTACAGATATGTTTAATAGTTATTATTTCTGTATTGATAGCACTGTTTGCAATAAACAATATTGCACTAAGAAGGGTAACGCCAGATCACCATCTGCACCCTTAGTCTGCACCTGAAGAAAATGAAGAACGAGTTACAATTATAAGCGCTGACAGAAGATTATGGACTTTGCCTTACTAACGTCAATAAAAATAGCCATCGCACGTAGGTATCATTCATTTCATAGTAAAATCAAATTTGCTATTTGTATTTGTTTGTATGTTTGTCCACTGTTTCCTCCTTAAACACTTAACGGATTTTAATGCAGAATTCGCCTTGTTACAGATAATTTTTTGACATAAATTTGTAAAGATTAAGTTGGAAAAGAACATTCAGAATAAGTATTTTCTTACTTAATAAAGCCATAATTCTTTAAAAAGTTCAAGTTAACAAGTGGGCCAAAATTACACTATTGCGAGCATGGGCGAGTCACTAGTACCTACCTACTTTTAAAAGGTTTTACCTACTGACAGCTTGAATATATATATTTGTCTATAAGTACGGATTTTGGATATATTAGAATGTTATAAAACTGATAGCTACCTATACATTTCCTAACTAATTAACCCTTAAATTGGCAAGATGAGTTAAGTCCAAATTTAACTTTCTTTTTGTACTTTCTCGATTTGTTATAACCTAAAATGCATAAAAAAAATACAAAAAAAAAATCCTACATTTTCAGTTTTCGCGAAAATTAATGTGCTTCACGAATGACGTTGCCAGTTACTGAGTAAATTACCACACAAATTCACACAGTTGACTTACACCCAGACACCAGTCAATTTCAGAAGGATTTTTAGCAAGGTTATTTGGTCTAAGTAGATTTAGAAATCGAACTCGAAATCTATCGTTCCACAGTTTGGTACATACCTACTGCACGACGTCGATAAGGTCGTGTACTTTTTTAAGTACTAGGAGGAGTATGTTGCCATGAATAAGACAAAATGCAAATCAATTATCCTTAATAATATTGCTTATAAATGTGAGAATGTGCATGTCTTTCTGTCTGTATGTGTGATTCGCTTTTAAGTAAAAACGGCTGTACCGATTTTGATGAATTAGGAATAACGATAGGTCGACACCCTAAAAAGAAATTAGGATATTTTTTCCCGCAGAAATAAGCCTCATTCCCACGGAAAAGTCATTTTAATGAAACCGCAGGGCTAATTTTATATAAAATTTAAGAAAACAATATAATTTCGGCTTTTGAATGGCGTCCTGGATAGTGAGATCAGCATGTCCCAACTGAGGGTAGTCGACTACCCCTGTCTGCCGGAACCAAAGCTAAAATCTTGTGCGAGCGTCTTAACATTAAGCACTGTGTCGAAAAACATGCTCTACAATTAAATAAAAACACCCCATATGTGGGTATAACACCATAAAATAAATAAAAACTTATGTATAGAGCTTGGCAATGTACTTCGTGAATACCGAAGTCTGTTAAGTATAATTTACCGCTTATTTGGCAATGGTATTTACGGAGTACACAAAATCTTGCGCGTCAATAAAGTCATTATTATGTAACTTTACCATAAAATAACTATAGTAGGCACCCACGTATCTCTTTAGCATGCAATGTAATTCCAAATAAATATTATTTACCAAAAAAAAACGTTTAAAAATATCAATAATACGTCACCGGTTCACAGACACATCGGGCCGCTTCGCAGAAATTTTGATTTTTACAGTTTAATATAAATGCTACCACTGATAAAATTAGTTTCTAACAAAATTAGTGAAATTTTATGTCATAGTTACCATATAAAAATATTTAATAATTTATAAATAAAAATTGTTGTAGATTTTTTTGAAATCAGTGTACTCCGTGTATACCAAAATCAATTTAAGGCTTAATAAGTGTATATACCTGAGTAACTTTGATTAGCAATGCACCACTTTTTATAGCTGAATTCACAGATTTACATCAATAGTGCAGAGTTTTAAGATTAGGTAACTGTGGCTAAAGTAGCCTTATTTTACGAATAGATTTGATTTTTGTTCCATAAATAATATAAATAATAAATATAATTTGAACCGAGAATCAAACCCGTAACATTCCACATAAAATCCTACTACAATTATAAACGTGAAATTTTGTATGTATGGATGGATGTTTGTTACTCTTCCACGTAAAAACTACTGGACGGATTTGGATGAAACTTTACAGTAATATAGGTTATACATCAGAATAACACAAAGGGTACTTTTTACCGCAGGAAAACTTTTCATTCCCACAGGAAACCGACTTTCACGCAAACGGAGTCAGGAGTATTATTTTAAAACCACTGATTTACCCTAACGGTAATAAATAATGCCAATCCTCAGCTCTTATCTCAGGATGCTTTTAGCTCAGGAAGTCGTAAGTCAATAAAGAATCGAGTTGGTATTACATATAAATAAATATTAAAAACGAGATTTATAAAATTACATGTTTATTCAAGAAACAACAGGTAAGTAAATATATGTATAGGTAGGTTCCTTAACTTAACATTAAACTTTCCCTTCTAACAAATAGCTTATACTTATGTAAAAAAAAATATTATTTATCTATTTATTACGCTTACTTAACCAAACACTACAGTTATAAGTTGGTATCACTCAGTTTATAAGAAGACTATACATATTTTCTTATTATTTAAGTACCTAAGTAGGTACTAATCTGTTGGTAAAAGGAATTTATAGGAAATTCTAACTAGCGTAACGGTGGGTACGTATCTTATTTAAAATATTTAATAAATAATTACAAATAAAAATGTGATTATAGATATCAAAGCAAAACTGGCCGTAAAAGTTCTTGCATTATTGTAGCAACCAAATTCTTCTATCGATATTTGGTATCTGATGTTATACGGGAACCTACAGCGTTTATTATCTGAAAAGCAGATGATATTAAAATGAAACGTTGCTGCTTTAATACAATAAAATGCATGAATAAGGTAAACTTACCTGTGCAAAGGGCTGATAAACTTCCAGAAGTGTCTGCATTAGATTGAACCGATAAGTAAAATGGTGGACAGGACCCTATAGTAGAATAACCTTCACAAGGGTTTTGTAAAGAGATCTCAACGTTACCAGTCCCTTGGATGTTCTGGCATGTCACTGCATTTTCTTCGTAACCATTATTTGTGTTGTTACGTCTGTAAAAACAGGCAGATATATGGTATAGCATAGTGGATACTGGAACTAGTGAGAATGAACAAATGTAGAAGTATTGAATTATATTATAGTAAAATAAAACTTACGTCGGATGGACAGTACTTCTAGAATAGCAAATCACAAGACTTCCTAAGCCACCCATAGTTCGAGTGACGCGCACTTTCCTATTGGTCGTTTGCTCGTAGAAATAATTAGGACTGATAGAATAGAAGTTGTAATAGCCTGGTTCTATATAATCATCGAAGTTTTTCGTACCACTAAGGCCACGTGGATAATCGAAACCACATGTGGGGTTTATAATTCTTCTGCCAACTGCAAATGTAATTATTAAAAGGATTGATGTACTTTAATTAAGGATTAACTTAATGCATATAAGTTGTAGGTATATATTTTAATTACGTACCATTTGTAATTCTCTCTAAAACAGGACCCATGGTTACCTCAATATTTGTTCCTTGAGTGTTTAAGTTAACAGTTTTTATATCATCATGCATATCACGAACTAAGCTCCAAAGATTATCATGTTGATTTGTTGAGGTAGCATAGAGCATTTTTAAATCTGTAAAAAAATATTGTAAAAATTGATAAATCATATTTGTCATTGTCGTTGTATATGCTTGATATTTTAATTTTTTTACTTCTTACCTGGAACGGTCTGATTTATAATATGGGCTTGTTCCCAGGTTCTATCACTGATTTGTAAGTTTCCAGTATTGAGCAAAAATAGCAGTACAGCGGAGTTACCGCCCACATAGTTAATATTGCGTTCATGTTGAAGTTCTCTGTGCAGTAAGTCTTTTATATTCATCAGAGATGCAGTTAGATCAACTCCTGTGAAAACTAGAAATATGGGGACAACATTATTTACGAGTAGTGTTATTTAAAATGTTTCGTCTGTACGAGCTTCAATAAATGTTTACAGAATAAGTTACTAGATTGGTGTTGGTAACTTACTTGATTGGTGTTTTTGGATTGTGTATTCAGAGTGGAAAGCAGCTTGCGAGAATGTTTTATTTACGACAACGCTTCCATCATAAGCACTTAGTAAAGTGATACTGGAACCGAACTTTCCCACTTCTATCTGATCTAACAAGTAGGAGATAGCGGGATAAACCGCCTGGTATGGCCAAGAGTTGTCAACAACAATGTACAAGTTTGTCTTCGTTCTATATTTCCGCAACGCAGTATCAGTTGTAGCGCAACTCATGTCATTTAAATTGCTTGCTGAAACAAGTTCATTTTTAATGCTTTGATCACATCACCTACTCTTTTACATGGTTTATTATTATTATTTTTCTTACTTGTGTATGCCTGAAAATTGGAGACAGCGTTCCTAACGAGTTCCTCCAAGCCACCAACAAGTGTACCCGGTAGAGGCAGATAGTGATCCAGTACGACGGAGAAAGCATAAGTTTCGCTGACCATTCTATCTTGTTGTAGGTATGTCTTTGCCAAAGAAGGTCGATTACAGGCGCGCAATGCTGAGTTGTATACTCCAATCTAAAAAATATTTTTTTTCTATCGATGTCGCCATTGTTTTAGTAAAAAATACTTTAAGTTTAAAAAATACTTACCTTGGAATAGTACATATCTAGAAGTTGTGATAATTTCAAAGTGTTGTAGATCGGTAAGGTGGTTGTAAGAAGGCTCTGACCGAGTACGTAGCCATCTATATCACCACGTATTTCCGGATCTGTCATTTCGAGGTTAATCCGTGATTGCAACAGATAATGTTTTCTTGCTTGTGTGCTATTCCATCCTCCAGTAACACCAACTTGAACTGTCGAGCTTCCTCTCTCAGTACCTTGTATCAAAACAGCTTCGGCAAGATCACCTTAAAACATATATTTTTTAGTATCAACTTCAATGACCAAGTAAGTTGTTCCTTCTATATAGATTTACCTGATACTGTTGCAGGAAAGATAGATGTAATACTAGGTAAATTCTGATAGGTTTGCGATGAGCTTGTTACCATCTGGGATACTGGTACAGTTTGTGGTTCGGCTCCAGCCGCTATTCCAGCTATAACGTTGCCAGCTGACACCGCTCCCCAGGGAGTGTGGATTACCCCATCAGAAAGCGGACACTGACTGTCTCCCATAAGTTGTCGTTGTGACTGATCATTACCATAATTTGTGAATTCAACATCGTCGTTTGGATTATAATTTCTGACGTGGCCATTCCTTTTCGCTTTTTGCCTAAATTATAAAAATCTCCATTAGTAAAAAAAATATTGCGAAATCTTTAAAATGGGATTGGTAGGAGCTTTGAAATAAGAAACCTTAGTCAAGGCTTTCATAAAACTGCTTTGGAAAGTGGAATTTTAACAGTGGTCTGTCTATCTGTGGTGGGTATATAATTACAATAATGGTTCCTTCATAATTTCCACGTCATCCTTCAGGCCTCTAGCTGTCCTTAAGGCCCTGTACTGTGAAAGTTGATTGCACTGATTCTCATCTCCACGCAACCTAGCATCCACAGTTGTTGACAACATGTGATGAAGTCCACACTGTAAAATTACGATAGTCATCAAATATTTGAATAGATACTTGAATTTTAAGACCAAAATTTAATGGTTACCTTTAATGCTGTTGGTATAGTATTATTGGGCAGTTGCTGTGTACTTGGAATCAGCCTCGTCAGCAGCACTCGGTGGCGATGGAATGAGTGGTAAGTAGGAGCGAAGGGTAGAACATTGGATGAACTGGTCATGCTGTTCGAAGATTGATGATATTCGATGCCATCTTGTCGATACCTACAAATTCAATTCTTAGTTAATGAAGGGGTGAAAAAAAATGAAAATTAGTATTGTAGACTATATGAAGATGGGTAAGAAAATTCTCACGTGTGTAAAAGAGCTGCTGATAGCTGTCGCAAGTCCATATTGACTGAATCCTCTATTTGTTGAATGATGTCGATAAGGACTTGAATGGTCGCTGGTGGGAGATTGTTTCTGTCCAATAGATATAAATCCATGTAACATTCTCTTAAATCTACTGCAACGCTAGATTGTGCCGTCGACTGGGATTGCGCATCGCCTAGTGCAGCGATTAAAGTCACTGCTAACCAAAGCATGGTTGAATGCTGAAATAAAAAATATATATTTTTTTAGATTAGTAAAATTGATTTAGATACTTCATCAATTCAAAGTAAATTACCTAAGGTACATTATTAAGTCAAGACTGTAGGTAGGGTATATCCACCTCATTCACTTTATTTTATCTATTAGTCATAACTACTACGATATAAGTAAAACATATTTCTCAATAATTAGGTATTACCTATGCGTTGTTTATTATGTGGTTCAGCAAGCAATATTTTTAGTGTTTAGTACACAGGTTAAGTAGTTAATCTTCTGTGGCTAGTGTAACATAAATAAGAGTTTGTTTAATAAAAGCATAGACTTTAGATTACACATTGCTTTCAAACAAAGTGCGTTATATTTATGTGGTAAACATTGATAGATCCAATGTGCAATCCACGGGGAGTCGACAAGAAGCTAACTAGCGATATCCATTGATGTTAGGAGTTTTCTCAACGCATTACCGATAACTTTATTTTGTCATCTAACAATAGGAAAGTTAACCTAACCTGTTAGATTACCATTTATTTCAGAGTGTTTAAATTCAATTGAATGAGGCTGAAGTATAAAGATAAAACTAATAACAACTTGCATTACCTACAATCAGGTATTTAACATGCCCAAATATTTTTATCGCTGTTTGCTCACTCTAATTTTTATTGTTTGTCAAATAAATGCATGACTTTGTTATCAAAGCATTGACAGAAATTCCTTGTATTGATAACTCTGTACCTAGGTAATAATTGGTATGGTATTGATATCGGATCATTCAGTGTATTGCTTAGTCATATTGATTCCAGAAGAAGCATTGTGTTCTTTTTTGTTTAGATTAGTAAGAATTTGTGTAAGAGACCTTCAAATGTAGGTACCTTACTTAAAGCGGGTTGTATCACAACTACTTAACGTGTCTGTCAACGTTAATAATGGCGTTAACCACCTGTCAAGCTAGAAAACGGGTTGTTTCACCAATGTCAGCCTTTAACGGACGTTAAAAATTAACGATTACGTTGACCGACCATCCACCCACTGGTTAACGTAACTTTTCTCTTGTGTTGACAGGACATCTTTGATGAAAAGCTTTTATCAATACTATGGATTCTGTTTATTTTCATATATTTTGAATGATAGTAATGATTTACTTTTTAATTGCAACTCGAATAACATTGAAGAACAATTTTTTTGTGACGAAACAACGCTTTGTATTTGACGTACGTTAAATATCTGATGTAATCGTCAAAAAGTACGTATGATACGTTAACCAACTGTTTGATACAACCCGCCCTTAATCTCTGTGTGTTCTTTGATTACTTTTTTGTATTTTTGAAGCTATAGTTATTGTGTGTGCCTTAATTATCTTAATGTAAGTTGTTTTTATTTTTACAGGTATCTTTCCGTTAATAGATTTTAACTTTTTAAAATGAAGTAGGTGCCTAGTAGGTATAAATTAAGGGCGTTATCGTTCCTAATACCTTATATCGTGCATTTGATTGTAATTATCAATAATATAGGGAAGGGCTTAGTACCTACCTATTTACCTTAGTTAGTAGGTTCTTAATCTCGACGAGTGTTTTCTTTACATCCCTATTTAATATTATAAATGCTAATGTAACTCTGTCTATCTGTCTGTTACGCTTTCACGCCAAAACCACTTATCCGATTTTGATGAAATTTGGTATGAAGAAAGAACTGAACTTGGGAAAGGACATAGGGTACTTTTTACCGCGGGAAAACTTCTCATTCCCACGGGAAACCGACATCCACGCGAACGGAGTCGCGGGCGGCCACTAGTTAGCTATAATGGGTAAACATATACCTATGTTTATTAGGTAAAGACGTCATCTCTACATAAGGTGTTAGTCATCTGCTTTTACATATAATAACATGTTTCTACTCACATTGATTAATTTAGGCCTTGAGCTACAAAACCATGTACCTAGGTTTTTGTTTGCTTTACACTTAGAGATTTGAATGTCCAATGTTTATTACGGAACACACAGAAAAGTCCAACACATTTCCTTTATTCAAACACTTTACTTTCAGCAATTATATTGCAATTCCGGCCACTCCTAACACTATAGAGGACTTGTATAAAATAAAGGGCGACTGCTAAAGAAGATAAGATATGGAAACGGGCCTAGATAAATTCGTAACAAAAGATAACCTGTTATCGTACTATATCTGTTTTCACTTGCGATTACTGGACTTGATAAACAATTCGTTCAAGCACAACCTAATATTCATAGAAACGTGGCATAGGTACAAATGCAAATAAGTAGGTCATGTAGCTATCTATGCGTACTACATATCTGTCCGATTTAAAACCAACGTATGCTGTTAGGACCTAACCTAACAGTTAGGTTCCTGCTATTAAAGTAATTAAAGGTAACTTTTTTAGCGTTGTTATATCTACCAAGAAACAATATAAAAATTAATTTAAACATCCTGTAGGCGTCACAAAATTATTTCAGAAACCGCTTTAGTTCGAAGCTTTATCTCATCTAAAAGTACTTTTAGGCACTGTTGGGTTCGACTCCACGGTGCACGGTTTTACGTACAAAGTACCTACTAACCTAAAGTTAGGTGTTTGCAAGCAAAAAACACTTTATAAAAACCTCGATTTGCGGTGAAGTGTGAGAATAAAAAAGGAATAAATTAAGTTATATTACACGTATTGGTATAAGATTACTCGGATTTTTTGCTTACTTTTGGGGCCTCAGTATCTCGGGGGCTCTAAAATTGATACGTTGGTAACTACGTTCCTGCATAAATGGTACGCAATGAATGACACTAGCACGGGTAGGTTCGAGTATGCCGCATTTTTCGAGTACCAGGTGCTTCATCTAGTAAGAGCGAGAGCGAGAGCGAAGACCAATAATAAATCTATGCTCTTGACGCAACAAAATATAAAGTCGAAAACTTCATAAGAATGCCAAAAAATCGACGAGGATGGGATTCGAACCCACGCGTGCAGAGCACATTGGATTAGCAGTCCAACGCCTTAACCACTCGGCCACCTCGTCATATATTTATAGTGCTCAATTTAAAGTTTAGTTGATTGTGACACCTAATTTAACTCAAAAGAAATAATTTTGTACTTTTAACTTTACAATTATCTATGTTTAATGTTTCCTTACAAGACACAATAACATAGAAATAAATTATTGTTTCGAAAAGTTAACTAACTCTTGAAATTCTAAAAGCAGCGCACTCTAGCAATAATTATTTGAAATAGAATGTAACTAAGTTGTTTATTTCAATATATAGATGTCGCATTTTTACTAGTGTACCAATTGCAAACTAGATGTCGCTAGTGGTAGATAGATTACTTTGTTAAAAAATATCATCCTTTTTACCTTCGATTTTTGATGATGCCAGCTCATCTATGGGAATAACGGCTGTCACAATGATTGGCTTATTAAGTTTTAATGAAGCTTACGTTTTGGAACAACTAAAACTGATGAGTTTTTTTTATTAACCATCTCTCTTATTTCAATAACTTTAATTAATGTAATCAACCACATTGTTCTACCAGGAAATAAATGAAAATACGTTCATAATTTTACCTTATCATGTAACAAAGCTTTTATAAAAGTGCATTTTTCGTAGACTGTGAGGTGGGTGCCCGCTGGGAGATCGACCTCCAGGGTCAAGCGGTGTGTCGAGGGATGCGTTGCTAGGCGACGGGGAGGCCCGTCTGAACTCTCGCCATTCATAATATCGCAGCTCCCACACCCCAAATTACATGACAAACAAACCGAACAAATGTACGTGTGTGTCTGTGTGAATAGGTACTGCATTACAATGGAGTTAACATTGTTTCTGTGTATGGGTATCTCATGGGGTGCAGTGGGGGCGATGCAGCAGACAATATGTGACAGTTTAATTAAAACCTAACATTATATAGAGAAGATTAAAAAATAGATACTTCTACAGAAATTGCAGAGCAACTACGTTAAACTTCATGACGTTTAAACAATCTTAGTAAAATAAAAAAGTTCTTCCATATGGGTTCAAAAGTAATAGATATTTAGAAAAAATGTACACCCTGTCTACATACGTCTGCTACTACAATGAAGCTTATGATAAAGAAAGAGAATCACATTTTTTTATTTTCTCCAATTAGGTACGTGCACCAGTAGTCAGCCTTTTAGTGGAAAGAGTAAGTTAAAATATGTATTGAAAATAATTTAAAATAGTAATCAAACACCTTTTATACTCAATCACTTAATCATTTATTAAACTTTGATATGAAATTAACAGATATATATTTTTTGGAAATTAGTATTAATAATAAAGTATTTATCAAAATAAGGCACATTTCCCTAGTACTCAGCCGTCACAACCCAGTACACGGCCGTATTGTTACCAGTACTCAGCCTTTCTTGAGATCAATCGTTTTAAACTTAATTATCTAGGAATATAATCAATTTAATTAAATATTAATTCACTATTTAAAAAATCCTCAAGTTGTTCTTTATTTCTAAAGGTTTCTCTACGGTTAACTATTTTTTTAAGAAGAATATTTTCTTTATTAGTTTCTATCGCAGAATTTCCAGCTTTTATGAGTATATCACTGAGGACTTTAATCTTATTTGGTTGAGCTTCCACTAAATCACAGTTAGCCTGTTCTGTTTCTTCTGCTATATAATTTATTTTTCTTTTCTTAGTGCTTATATCACTGTGGAGTGTAATCTTAGGTTTAGTTTCAACTAAATCACAGTTAGACGGTTCTGCTTCTTCTACTTTATCATTCATATCATTTATTTTTCTTTTCTTATTACTTTTTATAATGAATTCTGGATCAGAATCATCATCTTTCTTCTTTGTAGTAAGTTCTTTCACTTTGCGCTTGGTTGAATTCACCGCTTTATTCTTCTTATTTTCATTTTTTTGTTTCTCCTTTTCTTCTTTATTTCTCTGTCTTTGTGCCTTTCTTTCTTCAACAGCATCTTTCTTTTTTTGTTTCTCTTCCTCTTTCAAAATTTCAAATTGCCTCCATTCTTCAGAAGATATTGCTCCAATTCTGTTCATTACTCTAGGAGTTGTAGTTTTCTTTATTGGTGACGGTATAATGAGATGCTTTTGAACAAAAGGTGAAACTTTCGGTGACTGAATTTGTATCACAAAATCAGTCTTAAGTTTTTGATGACACGTCGGCTCACTTTTTGTGATCGGAGTGTTGTCTCCGGCAGGTACTAACATCGAATTGTCATTGACTTCGAATGTACTTACACAAATATCATCGTCCAATAAATTGTTGTTAAGAAAAGTGAGATCGCCAAGTGCCAGACTATTTAAAGTACTAGTATCAGTATCTAGTATTTCGAATTGTGATGTATTTATTCTAATTTTATCATCTTCTTTATTTTCTATCCTAACTATATCACTTTCTATTTCAGTCTCTTTTTGGTATTTATTTTCTTCTTCTGTTCTAATTACGTATGATTCTTCTTTGGCTCCGTTTTTTTCACTTTCTTCTATAATAGGACTGACATTCGTTGCTGTCGATCCAGGACCTGTTTTCTCCTCAAGTATTACGCTTTGTTTCTTATCCTCAACTCCTCTCTCTGTAGAATTACTGCTTACTGAACTATTTAATCCTTCAACGAGTTTCGCATTTTCAACAATTTCGAGGACAAGATTTACATCAACGCCTCTTGCTGTCATATCATTGCTCAAGTGCTTTATAACTTTTGATGCAATGTCAAAATCTCTTTTTTTGAGCTTACTTGGTGAAGTTATCTTGCTAGCAGATCTATTCTTTTTCTCTAAAATATTTTGCACGCATTTTGAATAATCTACGGCACTTGGATCGAATGGAAAAAGACCACACTTACGGAATCCATTTTTAATGGCTTCTGTCAGAGATTCTTTACTTAGCACTTTTTTCAATAATGGACAGAATGAAGACTTGGTCAATACAGTGTTAGCGTTTTGTGGCTGTGAACACCATTCATGAACAGTTTTCGCCCATTCAGATTTTAGTGGTTTAAAAACGCTAACATCTGCTGGTTGCATCAGGTGTGTTGTATTGGGTGGCAGTGCGTACAAAATTATGTTATTGTCGTGACAGTATTTACTGAGCTTCATTGTCATGTGAGTTTTGTGGCCGTCGACAAAAACAAGCACTGGTTTTTTCACCTTTTTCTCATCTATCCACTTGGATAGGCATTTAGATATATAATCGTAAAAAATGTCTGTCTTCATCCAACCAGTATCAGATTTACCAAGGAACCAACCATCAGGCATGCTTCTTATAACATCTTTGGGGGGTCTAATGTACGGGAAAACTACACAGGGAGGTAAAATATCGCCCATAGCGGAAAAAAAAGCTAAAACGGTGACTGCTTCCTTTTCTTTGCCCTTAACTATTTGGTATACATTTTTATATCCTCGGGGTGCTATAACTTTTCCGGTTTTTGGGCAAAGCATAAAGCTTGTTTCGTCACCGTTTAGTATTCTTTTAGGGTCTTCTAAAACGTCGAGTGCCTGGTTTTTAGTAAGGTAATCTGTGAGTTTCTCAAACCACTTCCTAATACTCTCTTCAGTAATTACTGCTCTTCCCTTTGAAATAGCTTCAGGTGTTCTCATCGAAAACATATTGTTACGTCTGAAAAAAGAATTCATCCACTTCTTTCCTGGTCTTCCATTTACAAACGGATTGGGCCTGCCGTCTTCAATCATCATGTCCTGGACAGTATTAAATAAATCGTCAGGTTTCTTTCCGAAACCACAAGTTGCAATGTCTCTCAGCCAAGCTGCAATTTTCGCTTCTTCTAGTTTGTTGAGAACAGAGTCGGGACCCATTTTTCTTGGACCTTCTGGAACTCGAAGATGAAGTCTATCTTGAATTGTGCCTCGAGGAACCCCATAGTTTCTACTAGCTTCTCTAATTGGCATGCCATTTCTGATAGCGTTTAAAGCTTGGGTTAGTTTCTCTTCAGGGTATTTTAATATGGGCCTCGAAAGAGACATACTGAACTGAAACAAATAAACAATGTAAAATAACTAAAAATAACTTGGTAGGAAGGAGCAAGTTAAATAAATTAATAGATTAGCAGCGTTAGTTACTGACGGCTGAATACTGGGCCCACTCTCACCAATACTCAGCCGTGGTTCGAACGTATCTAGTTAGGCGGCCGACTACTGGTTTTTTTATAGAATCATGTATGACATTGCCATATTAGATTTAAGGTTGAATTTCCAACTTTAAAATTATACCAATTACACTCCAATTTTAAAAAAAGCAAAAAATCCAGTACTCAGCCGATCTTGGCCGAACACTGGACATTGTACAAGAAACATATACCTAGTAGTCGGCCACCTCGTTATTTAAATATCTACAAATAAAATCTTCTGTTACTTATTTGATTTTGATGTGCAAAATGTAGTAACAGTTTATTTTAATAAAACATGACATAAAAGTTAATAAGAAATCGCAATAACTCACCTTTTCTCGGATACTCCCCACTAAGAAAATTTTGGCGCGCACGGCGCGTGGTGTCTCGACAAGCGACACGGTCGAAAAGGAATTAGATTACTGTTTCTCGCTGCAACATGGCGACATTGTGATGTTCCGCACCGACCAATAAGAAGGCAAAGCTTGTTTTGAAAGTGTCTTGATTGGTTAATTTGCAATAGAATGCTATTCCTATAGGTTATTAGCTGGAAAAGGCTGAGTACTGGTGCGGGGCTGACTACTAGCGCCCGTACCCTAGGTTGTACGTTACCTACTCGTTTTTTAAACCAGATGAGCAAATATATTTTTTTTGTTGATTACTACGCGGTCTCTCCCGGTGACTATCTCCTCCATTTGACAAGATTTAAAGCTCATACTGTGCTGCTGTATTACAAACTTTACGGTCTTACAAATGGCTTCAATCTCGTTAAATGCACAGCTAAGCTTGTCTGTAGACGGACGGTTGCAGCTGTACGGGTGGGCCAATTAATAAAATCGAATCAACTCAGTCGGATGTGCAAGGTGGCAGGGCGTCTCCGGCGATCGCTTCTCGATAATTTAATCTATTACGGTTGTGTGTACTTGTACATTGCTGCTTTATAAGTAGGTTTGCTACTGGGTTTAGATTAATCAATTAAATAATCGGGTAAACTTACTCCTTTTTTTTCTGGTTTGTTCACATAAAATATTTTTGTGCTGCGCAAGTTTTTTACGATATACCTTAATACTCGTAAGTATAATATACTTAAATCTGTTTCAAAATTAAATAAAACACGACCTTTAGTAACATTATTTAATTAGACACTTTTAGACCCAAATAAAATCGTCTTCGTCTCTCAATTTATATTTTAATTTTAACTATTTCTTAATGATTAATGAATTTATACGATTACTAGTGACCCGCCCAAGCTTCGCAATGATGTAATTTTGGGCGACTTGTTCCCGAAACATTGAATTTTAGTCAACTTAAAAAAACTTTTCCTGAATGTTCTTTATTTACAAATTTAAATGAAAAAAATACCTAAAGGACGGTGAAAACCGCATTAAAATCCCTCAACTGGTTTAGGGGCAGTTAGCGGCCAAACATACAAACAGACAGAATTAGCGACTTGGATTTATACTATGTAATGAAGATGAAGCAAATGAAGTAGTAGGATCACGGCTCCGTATATTTCTTTACTAAAATGTTAATATGGCAATTTATTGCTGTTGAGAACTTCTACAAGGCCGTTTAGATACCTACCTTATTACACTGTATCAAATGCCGCCCTTGGACCCGCGTGATCTAAATAAGTAACTTTCAACTTCCATAACATGCATAAACATACCATTATGAATCCCAGGTGAATAGAAAGGGTCAAACCACACCCTGAAGCGCTCATAATCGGATTATCAGTCGAGAACACAAGACCAAGTTCTGTTCTGAAGCAAAGTATAAAAATCGTACCCAACTACTTACGTTCGTTCTTTGAATTTGCGGTCGACTAGAACTTATCGTCTGAAGAAGACATAAAAATGTGTGAACTACAAAGTGAACTCGGGTTGCAAATAGCCGGGCGAGCCAACGACACCGGGAGGTCTTAGAGGTGAAATCGAAGGATTATCGCGAGCTTGTGTTTCAGGCATTTGGATTTCGAACGAGCGGCTTCGAAATTTGAATTGGTTTGTGGGTATTTAAGGCGGCGCGAGGGCCTACGGTGATGTATTGCGAGACATGCCTTATAAATAGTTAACTGCTTAGAATGTATCATTATTGTAAATTATTGTTAAATACACATTGTATGTACACATGCATGTACACATGTATGTATTTTCAGTCTTACTGACCTCTACAAGAACTCATAAACCTCAATATACCTACTTAATTATTTTTTTCCTCTCATGGCAAATGGCAACGTACGAAAAACATGAAACTTTCGATCAAAATTCCGAACCATTACCTTAATTTAAGTATGTATTTAAAATTATAATTTCTAAATACATAATTTCATAAATCTTCAATTAAAAAATGGTAGTTACCTTCTTAGGAGATTATTTTATAAAAGTCGTTTTTCCAATATCAGCGCAGAATATGATAATGAGGTTATTTTCATACTATTGATAAAAACTGTTTCCCGCATATTACTCGTCGCATTTTATACAAAAGACTAAAAAAAATATATAACATACAGTCTGGCCCAGGATTATCCACTTTACGAAATGAAATTTTCCATCATCGCGTAGGGAAAAAATAAATTTCAATTTACAAATGTTTCCCATGAAGAAAGGAAATATCTTCCATACTTATCTGCTTAACGTTGGTGTACCGGGCTTAGTCTTTTGTTTCAGTGTTTTCATTCTACTCTCATTTTAACTGGAATTCAAAAAAGTTTGGTTTGTTTTTTTTCTGAACAGATTTACTATGTCTCTTTTAATAAATAGGACTAAGTAATCTGCATAGTAGTCCTACTAGTAAAATAAATGTGTAATTTTTTATGCTTTGATGATTGTTACTCAATCACGAAAATATGGCTCTGAACGGATTAAGATAAAACTTGGTAAACAACTCAAACGGACACTTCAGGCCATAAACACAATTTAAGTCGGTATATAAAAAACACAGACATAATATTCGTCTGCTTATATTTATACATAACACAAGATTGCAAGCTTTTTTCCTAACTTCGTTTATCCCGCACCACATTGGTTCAGTAATGTGTTTGAGCAGAGACCTGTGGCTGTAACGAGTTTACCCATCGTGTCTGTGACAGGAAGCACGAAATACCTCGACAACCTACATACTGCGGAAATGTGCACCTACCCACAACCTGTGTGGATATTGAAGGACTTTCCGAACGAGACTACGAGAAAAATTACCGAGAAAGAAGGATACCTATGTTCTCTAACATAAATCGATGATGTAGAAAAAAGCGTAGGTGTAGTTGAAATACAAAGCAATGTCAGTTTTTATATTTTTATTTTACAACATAAGGTTTTAGTTGTGAACTAACAATGACAAAACTTTAAATCAAGTATATAACTACTAGAAAAAAAAATATTACGAAGGAAATTAAAATGAAAAGGGAATGTCATTTTGTCAAAGTTTTAATGGGAACATCTCATAATGATGTGCCTACGCGGTTGACACGCGGTCACTTTGTCGTCAGCCGCAAGGCAGCCACAAAGCCTCAATGGAAACCAGCTCGAAAATATGCTACATATTTTTAATTAAAAAAACAATCCTGAAGTAAATTTTTATGAATTCAAAATTTTTCGACTGTGCTTATATGGAGAAGGTTTACTATGTAAGAAAAATATTATTATTGCAATAAAAGAATGTAGGGACACACAAAACAACTCAGATACAGCCACTTAGCTTAATTCTGTACGCGTCCCTAAAAGGGCTGAGCCGGCTAATCCAGGATACGATGGGGAACCCCCAGAATGGTCAATGAGCGGTACAACCGACCACTCACCAACCTCTTTGTTGGCAACCACAAATAAACAGGGCCTTTGATAACATAGAATGAATGTTAACTGCGGCTAACGACACGCGTGGGTAGGTATATGAACTTTTGGAATCAATATTTTACTAGATCTATCTATATTCCATTCTTAACACGTTTCTCATAGCATAAAGGGCCTTTTAGTTTTTAATTAATATTTATTTAAAAAGCCTTATTAATGCAGCATAGCAAAGCAAGCATATCTTGGTCGCGTAAATCAAAACTTCTTTTGCGACGCTGTTTCGAACTCAATTATATGGCTGGTGCTTGCTTAGTTGCGAATATTCACGGATGAACTGGTCGAGATCCCCGCTAATTACTCACTTTGTGTCTGCAAAGGGCATTTCCTACACTGGATCATTCCACTTTTAACCTATTTTATCCCCTTAACACCAACGGCGTTTTCTCACTAACGACGTTGAACGTAGGGCAAAGTGGAATAACCCAATCTGTAGTCTTTCACCGAGATGCAAGGCGAGACGGTAGTTTCAAATGAACTTTCTTTGTGCGACCAACAGGTACTAAGTGGGGAAGAAAATGCTGAAAGTAAATTAATGAAAACGTTGAGAATCTGAGTTTTCTAGACTTTAGAGATACGAGACGTCGCATTTGCTTTTTCCATTTACTGGTAGAATAAAATTGTTTTAATAATGTTGCAACACTTTTTTATGTTGCATAGCAGCAAGAGTTTTACGCTATTATAAAGAAAACTAACTGATAAAACTACTAAAACCACAGTAACTAACTGACTAAATAGGTTCTGATAAGGTATGTGTAGACACAAAGAGAAATATGGAGTATAAATCTACATAATGTCGTGCTTTAGTACCGTATATCCATTTCACTGAGTACGGAATACCCAGAAACGCCAATAAAATGAAGCTGCGCTTTGTTTTGCAACAAACGAATGAGTATCTACAAATATAAAGAAGGACTTTGCTCGTTTATAACGACTACCAATTTTAAGGACACGTGAATTTTTTTTGTGATTTTCCAAAATAAAAGAAAAAGGCGTGTTTTAGCATCTTATTCACTTCCTTATAATGGGCTTATTGTGGATTTTAATAAAAAATCGTTCTTCGTAAGGACTTATATTATTTTTTATCTTAAAACCGCGTACGGCACATTTTTGTTTTCGTTAAACATGATATATTTTTACAAATAACGTAACATACCTACTCTTAAAGTTTGATTTCTGAATACATGTAGGTTAGGTACGCCTCAAGTTTCCCATTACCCGATGCATTATCAAACAGCGGAGGCCCTCCACATCACTTACCAAGCGAGGTCGCCACCATTTTTCATTCTCTTTTAGCAAGCTATAAAAAGCCTTTTCATCCACTTGTTTACTGCAAAAGTCATCTACGGCGATGTGACCCACATATACAAAAATAATGAGGGTCAGATAATTTTAGAGTGAAAAATCCATTATGTTTTTATAGCTTAATTAAAAAAGCTATAAAGGTACTAAAAAACAAACCAATATTATTGTCATACGTTTCTTTTGTTCCTCAACTCAAAAAATAACTAAAGAAAGTGTCTGAAACCTATCAAAAAAATGTTCTTCCTGCTAACTGAACATCATTAATTCCCCACCGACTACACTAAAAAGCCCTCACCCACTAAGTACCTATGCACGTTACAACTTTCCCCAGTTGTCATTACAACTTTTAACAACTTCTCAAGCATGCTCATTACAAAACGCGATGAGACGAAAACGTGGGGTTTCGTCCTCGTAAAAGTTTAAAATCGTTAATTTTTCCCGAGTTTTGGTTATTAAATAAAATTAACCAAGCGTAAGTAGCTGAAACGTGTAACGAGAAGACAGCGACTTTATTCATAACTTTTTATTGCGTATTCCCGCCAAAGTAAATAAGCGCGACTCCAATTTACGGCAGGTCGTCGACCCCGGGGAATGTTTGTTGTTGTTCCAACTAACTACCTACTTCTACCAACGTGCGTGAATTTTCCTGCCTCTGTAGTAGCATGTGAAACGTGTTTCAGTTGAAAAAAAATTGACTCAGTAATGTACTGTTTTAGATAACTATACTTAAAAAATATCGTACAACCTTTGTAATCGTTAAAAAAACTTTGATTAAACACTTTTCTTTTTGCAAGACTTTTCCACCAAGTAACTAAAAACGCTTAAATACCTACGATACATATCTACTCCCTCACGACGTAGCTTCCTAAAAATAAAAGATTTTTAAATTTATGATTAAAAGAGTAATCCTTACATCCAACTTTACAAAGTTTAAAATATTAGTAAAGAAATTCCCACCTTTTCTTCCTCGTTTATAGCTATTTCCATAAATACTATGAATTAAATAAAATAAAGACTTTAAAAGCACGCGCTCTCGTAAACACACGACAAACTATAAAAATCTTTATTTTTCTGTACATTTTCCTGTCCGGATGAACGTTTAGTTCTCGCATCAGATCCCTGGAGGGGTGAAAATTCCGAGTTTTTGTATTTCCAGCAGTCGCTTGTCGGCGAGACGACAGCCTCTCGTTGCGTATACGTTTGCCAACTCATGAAACATTAAACCGCTCCCGCAATATTTCAAGCACTCTACATATACATACCGGCTTCATAGTCTCCCTCTTGGAACTGAAAATCTAAATTCACTTACACTGAAAAACTCGACAAAATGTTTTATTCATTCATTCGTTAGTCGCTTGCGAAAATCGGTTTTTATGTTCGGCCCAATAGTGGCGCATGGAAATAGTTATTCCAGAAATGTTAATTTCAGTCATGTTTATGGAAATAGTCAACATTCATGCTCGTGATTTCTCTTATAATAAAACTCGTGTAATAGTGCAATCTCCTCTCCCTTCGAGATAGCTCTGATATATTGTCTATATTTTCCAACGAGAGGATAGATTGACGCTGAAATGTTGATCGCAATCTTTTATTGGAAAGTCTGCAGTTTCGCTACATTTTCTTTCTGTTTACTGAGCTATAAATCTTGCAGAAACATTGTTTTTATTTGTAAAGGAATTGAAAATGAATTTCTCGCGAGAAACTAGTTTTTCTTTCACAGTTTTTCCGAGGTGAACGAAGATCATGTCGTTAGCACTGGCATCGCCCAGGCCCTAATTGAAAATAAACCTTATTACTGCAGGATTGGCAGTGACTGCAATTTAACTTGACTGTTTATTTTGTCGTGTTAATTGGACCTCATTTATTTGTGAGTCATGGTAGATGCAATTTCGATTTCATATTAATGTTTGTTCAAGAGATATTGGAAATTAATTATTCATATTTCTACCTCGTAGCGCTCACATTTATGTAATCAGCCAGTCCATAGGAAACTTGGTACTTGATCCGTGAATGAAAAAAAAACCTATTTAAACGTTAAAAACGGTATTTTGTTTGCGCTTTAATACTTTCAGAAGCGTTTTATTAAGTTAGACTGTTAATTTTAAAAGAATCCACATCGAGAAGCAAAATGGCTGCGCTGGCTACTAACAAAAGCCTGCGAGCCGTGTGTTTGCTTGGAGTGGGATAGCCGGGATCAGATGCCCTCATTCAGCGAGCGGGATAGCGATCCGCTCATCATTCGGTGACCTCGTTCAATAGCCGGAATGAATGAACGAAAACTAATTGGACATCTATCTTTGGACTTTCTGCTTTATTCAAGCAGAAAGAATAACCGAATGTTTCTATAGTACTCTGAGAGCATATATTTTTCTCGGAGTCAAAATTACATAACAGTTCATCATTGCACAACACCGCCAAAGCCTACTTTCAAAGAAGCTTGTATTATTAATAAATTTCCTCCTTCAACCCAACTTAAGCGATTTCGAAACTATGCATAGCGCTTAATATTTAATATGTTCCGGGATTCCCAAGGAGTAAACTATGAAGTACACGAGTAGTGTGAGAATTCCCACCTGTTGTGGGGCAACTTTCCTGTATGCGTATCAAATATCGATCCTGAAGAAGCGACAGCGCCTAAAACTACTACAGAATATAAACCTCTATATTCATGATAAAACGCTCTAAAGCTCTTCAAACGCTTGTAAAAATGTTTCCGTAGATTGGAAAGAAGAACAAATGAACTCCATAAAATAGAGTGCATAGAGATAGAGGCTCGACGGCGAGAGCGCAACAACATCTCTTCAATTTTTCATTTCATTGCAGGCAAATAAGCATCCGGCGTTTTCCGTGCTGGCCACCTGCCGTTCCGAGTGCTCTACTTTCATTCAACTGAAAAAAAAATTTTCAACGAATCTTTAAAATTGGAGCGCTGCAAATTAAATAGGCCGCAAATCGAGTTTGGAATGTTTTTCAATTCAGTAAGTTGGGCCCGGACTAACTTGTACGGAGGTTAGAGTTAGTTTAGATTTGAAGCGCAGTAAGGCAGAGTTTTTATTAAGTTGAGATTGCAGCCGCACTCGGGAAGCCGAGCTATTAAAATAATTGGAAGGACAATAGAAGTTAGTCAGTGCATGCTTTCCTATAGTCCGCTTTACATATTTTGAACCATTAGTGCCAGTAAGTATAATCTACGATAGCAATAACTAAGGATAACGTCGAATATAGAAATAGTATTGAAAATTTCTTCGGTGGTTATGTGCGAAGTTGTGAATCAGGCTTCGATTTATACAAGATAGGAGTTAGTGCTCTTGTGATCGAATTTGAATTCGGCTGATAGATCACGTCTGGAATTGGATTTATATTTATGCATTTTGATAACGACATGCATCCATGGGATTCATCCGACTACCTGTAGGTACTATTATAATTAAATAGAAAATAGAAGTTATGACACATTAAATATAAGAGATTTTTAAATGTAAGTACGTAGGTTGAACTTGTCCAAGTACGATTTCTATTAATTTAAAATCTCGTTTCGTTGATTCATGAAAATCTCTGTGTTCAAAAACCCACCTATATTATTAATAATGTAATAAGATAAATAATAATGTATAGTGTAATAAGTAGGTACATCATTCCTAAGAACTAGTAAGTATTAAAACAATCGATAAATGGTTATTAAGCTAAAAGTATAATACAATCTTCGCTCACGAAACGACTTTGCCGGCAATCTCGTTCTAACTCAATATCGTAACAATGTGGCGTGTGATGTGTTAACAAAGCCTCCGATATGATAGCTATAGCCATTTCGATGTTGTAGCCAGTGGCATTCCGCCGACGAGGATATTAGTCTGAGGATATCGTCTTGAACAAACTCGTCTGAGCGGGAAAGACGTGGATATACGAGTGTAGGTGTGTCTGTAGATATTACAAAGGTAATTAAAGAATATTGGACAACCTTACAATTCATATCATAAGAAAGTATTTGTATAATTAAGGCTGAAATAGTATAACTTAAGGTTTTACGACAGTATTCTGTGTTATAGATGACTAATAAATAAATCGATTTATGTATTATGCTATTAACTAATTGAATAATAAACCTATTTGAAATAGTGTATTCTCAAGCAATGTTGCCTGTTTTTTTGTATTTGAATAAACATGACACACATTATTACATACCTATGCTGTTTTATAAATATAAATGCTTAGTATGAACTCTTGTACCGTAGCAGTTTCGCAATTTCACAAGGTTCCTGTAACATACGTCTCGTCGCGACTTATGTCGGAAAGCTCCTTACCTACGGCACACCGGCTCCGTCATATTTTGTATGAAACTTACTTTGAACAAAGCAATTTTACTCGACGTGACTCTAAGCCATTTATTGCAGACAGCTAGCCTGGTTTGTAGAATTAAAAGCAAATTTCCCGTTTTGGTTTGTAGAAAATTATATCTTACTTATATTTTGAATATGAAAGCTTTGTGAGTAACTATGTACCTAAGTGTTAGTTACACTATCCCGCATAAACTACTTGACGGATTTGAATGACACATGTTTGATAGATTTACCTAAAATGGGGTAGGTACTTTTTACTGCAAAAAAGTATCTCATTCCCAAGGGAAAAGCCGTTTGGTTGCGGTTGAAACCTCAAGGCAGAAAGCTAGTATACTCGTATTAATATTATCTTGTTTCATTTAATGCCAAATGTTCCTAACCGAAAAAGGTAGGTAATTCACCTTTTAACAGTTTGCCGCAAAGTTATCGCAATAAGAACTACGATTTTAATTAGTTTCTCGCGTGCTAACTACTAGCAAAGTACCGACAAAAATTACCACCTAGTTAAAGTGAAAACGTAAAATCTAAATTCCTTTCATTTTCACATAATTTTCATTTGCGCTCTTTTCGTTTCAACCTGCAAGCTTCTGTTTCAATGAGAATTTTCAAACTGAAAATAGAATTTAATCTAGTTCTATGAGAGACAGGGTTTTGAATTAAAATAACGAATCAAGAGTTCCGTATCTTTAACAATTACCTTCATAGTTAAAGTTAAAACTGAAACTGTTCTATAAATCGGTCGTGTTCTCAATTTTGCCTAAAAATAATTATTTAGTCATACCTTTAGATACATGTTTGAGTTAAATAACACCCTATTTATTTATTTTTTGAAGGTTTCTTTACTAACATCTAAAGGATCCCAGAAATCCCTGTAACAATTAAGTTTCAGAGCGATTCATCTCGTGACCCGGCGAGCAAACACCGCTCTGATTGCACCACTGACACGTTCCATGTACCTGTGAAACTTTTTAACGAATATACATAAAGAACAAAGTAACATAACTAACCGTAGAAAAAAATTATATGAACCTACCTATCTTGTTCCTCCCCTTCATATAGTGAATTCTAGAAAAGTGATATAGAAAGTATGAAGGTATGGAAAAACAGAATAAGCTACGCCTGTCTACGAAATAAAACCCAGACTACGGCGTAGAATACACTCGCTTTGCCAAGATACTTACGATATGAGTCACATTGAATAAACTACTTTTTACAAGAAAACATATAAATCTCTAAGACCTTATGTGCGTTGTGTGGTTATTGAATTTGTGTTTGATAAAAGACTAACGATAGTTTGATTTGAAGGTAAAGCTCGAAATAGGATATTGAGACAATTCTTTGAGCACCGATAATGTAACATTTATAATAGGTATATTTAGATTTTACTAAGTATTTATAGAATAATTATTTAGAAGAATATCGACTTTGCAAAATTTCAGATTTAATTGCTTTTCCCATGGATGCCATTATTAGAACTAATAATCAAAATCGCGTCACCCAGTCGAAAGTTCCGCGGTAACAAACATAAGTAAAATACAGTACTTATAGTTGAATTAAAAACAGACTTAGCTACGCCTGCCTACGGATTAATTCTAGACTACGTACGACTCTACTCTGCTGCCAAAAAACTTACAAAGTGCGAGACTCACTAGAAAAACTTTTTTTGGGAAAACTTAAAAGTATTTTTGTATCTGTGGACAGTTAAACCGAAAACCAATATAAATTATTTTAAACTAGCTTTCCGGCGGACTAGCTCGAGGCTTAATGTATGTTTCCGTGGGAATGGCATAATTACATGCAGAAAAAAGAAATTCTCATAGACAATTCCGGGAAATTATGCAAGAAAATTAAGAAAAAAGGTGGCGCTATGTCAACAAAAGAGTTTCTTAATTGTATATACTCTGTGGAAACACTCAATACCTAAGTTTCGCCGTGAGCACGGAAAAAAAACTGTAAAGTCGGAATTGTACCACAAACACAAACTTCCGCAACGTTTTAAAACGTGTTTCATTAGATACTGATATCTTGAAGATAACTAAGTTCTCAACTTCGTTAGAATCCGAATTGCGAAGAGCACCAAGTCTTCTTAGTTCACCGCAGTGTTTGGCTTTCAATTTACTTCATCCATTGACAGTGAATCGACAGACTCTCTCGTCTATCACATACCTTTTTTTTTTTTTTTGTTGTCGCGGGGAATATGCTTTATGCACCATACCCTTCACCGGGGAGTGAAGGGCGTGTGTGGGACTCCCGGCGTGAAGCGCTGCTCCTGGGCGACTGGATTGCCGACCAGGGGTCTACCCACTAAAAACCACCGCGGTGTTCAAACTCCGCCACCCATAGTGCGACTCACGGGCACGCTCGCGCATTCGACTCGCGAGCCGCAAGTGCATCCGCAAGTGCGGAACCTCCCTGTTTGCGTGGCCACCAGAACACTTGGTGAACCACGCCCTCCCGTGACCTTGTGCAATCGGATGAGGGAGTCCCCGTTCCCCCACCCGAAGGCCACCACTCGGTCGACAAATGGCGGGGGGATGTCCGCCAGGTGTCGAGCGAGCGACCCCACGGGATCGGATCCGCTAGGGGGTCATCCTCTCGGACCCGATCCATCGATGGTCACCTTCGCGAGTTCGACGCAATCGCGAAGGAGACCATCGCCTCCCACGATCTCTCGTCACCGGCCGTGGCCACTGGTTTACCACGGTCGGCAAGGAGAGATCCCTCCCTAGTTGGCGACCGAAGCCGCCCCTCCCTTCACACGCCGGGATGCGGACCGACGCGTGATTCGGCGGTGTCATCATACCCTCCCTACTGATGACCCCAGTAATGACAACCGCCAGTCGATTTTTTATTGTGGTTTACTCCACTCGGCCCGGACAAAAGCCCCGACAGCCCCCGGTCCCCGAGGGGATAACGGTGTACGAGGGATAATTTTTTATAGTGGTTCACCATCCACGCAGCCCGGGCAAATACCCCGCCGGCCCCCGGTCCTCACGGGGAGGATTACGGTGTGCAAGGGATGCATTTTTTATAGTGGTACACCATCCACGCGGCCCGGGCAAATACCCCGCCGGCCCCCGGTCCTCAGGGAGGATTACGGTGTGCAAGGGATGCCTTTTTTATAGTGGTTCACCATCCACGCGGCCCGGGCAAATACCCCGCCGGCCCCCGGTCCTCAGGGAGGATTACGGTGTGCAAGGGATGCCTTTTTTATAGTGGTTCACCATCCACGCGGCCCGGGCAAATACCCCGCCGGCCCCCGGTCCTCAGGGAGGATTACGGTGTGCAAGGGATGCCTTTTTTATAGTGGTTCACCATCCACGCGGCCCGGCATAAAGCACGGACGGCCCCCGGTCCTCACAGGGAGGATTACGGTGTGCAGGGGATGCCTTTTTTATAGTGGTTCACCATCCACGCGGCCCGGCGTAAAGCACGGACGGCCCCCGGTCCTCACAGGGAGGATTACGGTGTGCAGGGGATGATTTTTTTATAGTGGTTCACCATCCACGCGGCCCGGCGTAAAGCTCGGACGGCCCCCGGTCCTCAGTGAGGATTACGGTGTGCAGGGGGTGCTTTTTTATAGTGGTTCACCATCCACGCGGCCCGGCATAAGCCAGACGGCCCCCGGTCCTCGGGCGGAGAGGATTACGGTATGCTAGGGATTCTTTTTTAACGTGGTTCACCATCCACGGCCTCCCTGTAGGGTTCCTCCATGGGACTCACGTGCCTTACTCATGATGAGTAGGACAGTGAGCCCCGCACCCTATTGTGGGACCGCTTAGCTTCCTCCAGTAGCT
Source organism: Emmelina monodactyla (assembly GCA_916618145.1). Lineage (NCBI taxonomy): Eukaryota > Metazoa > Arthropoda > Insecta > Lepidoptera > Pterophoridae > Emmelina > Emmelina monodactyla. The sequence continues at coordinate 7,320,706 of OU745303.1, forward strand.
GGCTTGCTACGGAGTACTAAGCCCCCCCGCCGCGGCAAGGCGCGATCCCTTGGGGGGGCGTCTATCACATACCTACTATAACTTTATCTATCTAACTCTTCCATTAATTAGAGGTCAGCTAGCTCTCGTATCTCACGTCTTGTTTATAACTTCCAGTTGATTATAAAATATTTAATTGCAAACCGAAAGAGTCGATGTAAAAAAAAATTTAATAAACGTGTGTTAAGTGTGATTTTAAAATTAACTGAGTATGTATGTGTTGTCCGCTAAGCAAACAGTAAACACAGTAACAACCACAAAATTTTGTGGTATACAAATCGCAGCAATTAAATCAGATAAGGTTTACCAGTCTTTTAGAATTAAAAATACCAACCTCACACCATAATGTTATTTATGAATAATCATTGCTCTATTTTTCTTATCATAGTAAACTTATCATAAGCAACAAAATAGGAATTTACTAACGATGTTATGTGTAGTTATTTACCAACGTGAATAATGTAGGCTATCAAACTAGGCATTTTAAACTTCCTCGCTTTCATATATAAACATAAACTTACAAGTATTCCTTAGCAGTGCACGTACCCATTTATTTTAAAAATGTACAAACAATATTTTGTGCTATTTACGATTGCTACAATAAGTTTAGCATCACCAAATGGCCGTCATATTGAAGATTCACGTAAGTGTTTGATTTGTTTTATTGTAATTACTGGTAAATTAACTTACGAGTATGTCACCGTGAATCTAGGATAAACCTGGTTTTTATTTGATTTTTTGTTACAAAAAAAACCTGTAATACTAATTCGAAATTTAAAAATTGCTAAATGCATGCCAAACAAACATTTTTTTTGGATTCAAATCAAACGAAATAACTAAGTAAATTAAAAAGGAAGAAATAATGGGATATTGTGACACTAATATTAAAAATATACTGAAACACATTTCGTTTCATCATTAAAATATTTCGTTTATAATGTTTTTGTTTTTAAGGGTCACATAACGAAAATAACAATCAGATAATAGTAAGTATTCAGATATTTTGGTCGTTTTATGCAATTTAAATACATTACAAACAGGCTTTTTAAATCATATTATGTTACAATGAATAATTGTTATTTTTCCAGCAAACTGATAATAAAGTAAATGTGAAGCTATTTTACGAAAGCCTATGTCCATACTGCATTCGATTTGTGACAAATCAGCTAGAAAACCTCGTTAATAAGTTGGAACCTTATGTAGACATTACCATGTTGCCATTCGGAAATGCGGAGGTATGACTTTTTCTTTTATAGCCCAACAACAATACTATGTGAATTTTATAAAGATCCACTTCATATTTTTGTGGTAGGTTAATACGGGTTGTTTTAGTATTGCTATGGTGAAAAATATTAATTAAATGGGTATTTTATATTCTGATCTGAGGTAATCGTAGAAGATTTTCTTGTTGTTCAAAAAGTTATTGTTGTCAGAAAAAAATATTAAGTTGGTATAATTTTAATTTCAGAAAATCCCATCCCCCGATGGCAAGACTACTATTAAATGTCAGCATGGTCCAGAAGAGTGTTTAGGGAACACGATCCACGCATGCGCAATCAATGAACTGGGTAACACCTCTGCTGCGGTACATTTTGTCTCTTGTACTATGAAGGATGTTTCAAATAGTGAGCCCGTTGATTATGTCGCGGCCATGCTTAAAGTAAGTTAAATAATCTAAACGGGATTTTTAGATTTAAAGAGTAAAAGGAAACAAATACTCACACATTTGATTTGAAGAGTAAGAATGAGTAATATCAGTTAGAATATATCATGAGTAATAACAGTTAGAATATATCTCCTAAACCATTTATAAATTGGTGATAGCTTCTTGTAAATTATTTTACCTTAATTAATCTCACTGTCATAAAAATGTTTAAAAAATCGTTAAATTCATAAAGCTTTTGTCGAATAATTTACCTACACTTACAAATATACCTACGTTCGAAAACATGTAAAACTACCTAATATAAGCTTATGTAAAAAAATCCCCATCATAAAATACTAAAAATAAAATGTTTTCATATTTCAGTGCAGTGTGATAATTCCAATTTAAAACCGTATAACCTATGGCAGTGTGCCCATAGCCAAGAAGGGTCCGATCTCATCAATTATTACGCCGAAGCAACAAAGAAAGTGAATTTGGATGGTGTTCCATACGTGATGATAAATGATGATGCAGGTAACCAAGACGCTACCATAGAGAATCTGATGAAAGTGGTTTGTGGGAAGTTGCACCCTGCTCCCAAAATATGTAAAACAATATGAAATAGAAAAGAAAAATGACGACCCTCTTGCTCTCGGACTATCGCGTTACACACCGCTGATTCGTGGTTATTAAGAAACCTTAATTAAAACGTATAATTAATATGTTGTTTTTTATACACACACAATTCATGTTTTGGCGCTCTTCGGCCAGATTATGACAACCATTATGATGTTAACAAAAAACCCGACTCTCCAATCGAGGAAACTCTTTGTCAAATGTTAAAATATCTTTTCAATCCCCTGTTCTGATGTGAGGACATGTAATCTCACACCAGACCCCTCACGGGATACTTGCCAACTTCTGCCTCTAATATCTGCCATCTGTAATCTATGCTCGACAAGTCAGCTTTGCACGTCGCTTCACTCTCAGGTCCTGCAACTTCATGCCACGCCCGAATTACCACATTAACATTGAAAACTAGTGTAGACCCAAACTGATTAGTAGAACGTATGACTTCCGAGCTCCCAGTGGCAAACCCAGCGGAGGAAATTTAATCTCACTTCGTAAGTACATTTTAAAATGAATTCTAAATGTCTGCAATATGGCTACATGTATTGTGTTTTAGCTTTATTTAACTGGCTAAAACGCACGTTTTAAATTTTGCTCCTGTAACTAGTAAGGCAATAAAACGGCAATCAGTTTTTATAGACACTTAAACTAAAGTTGATTTAAATTACTAGAACAAGGTAGTTTAACTTAATACATCCTTTAATGCAGGCCTAGCCTGCGGTATATTAGTATTATCTATTTAATAGTTAGTAATTATAAAATAAGGAGAATACCTAACTTCCTTCTTAACCCAAATACCTTGATAGTGCAGTGGAATGCAGTGCATTCTTACCTATATGAATCATAACACTCGCAAAGGTTTCTTTCTTGTTCATGACTAAGAGAATTTTAAAGCCAATGACCATAAAGTTGACTTTTTAAATTAACTGAGATAAAAAATGACTATCAAAAGAGCAGTTATTTAAGCCATTTGGATGATGTCAATAATAAAACAAGGATCAGTCAGTCGTTCTCCTTTATTCGTTCTTCATTATTAAGATTTATGTTATTAAAAGAACGCTCATATGGAGGTTTGAAGAAATCGTCTAACATCCTAAATAGGTCTAACAATGATGTCTCACTCTCATTATAAAACATTCTTACAATTTTGCTATTACATAGATACTTGTTAAAAAACGTAGGGTTACCCGGTAGTAGCTATACAAATATTTTTCTGTACTTACTAGGATTATGTCAGGTGGAAATACCGCCAGCTGAGTAATACTTTGGCTTTGGCAATCCTTGCGTTAAGTTTACCGTAGTTAAAATAAAACCATATTTTATGTCTGTCGGACTCACACACCGATGGCTCCTTAAACATGACGAATGTTAAAAACACAATTTTAGTTCCCACTGTTCCGAGCTTAATTCACCTACAGGCATATAAAAGTACAGACAGTAGCGAAACTCTTTAAGTATTTTTCTATTTTTACAGATCTGTTAAATGTTATAAAATAAAGTACCTATATTCTAGATGCCAAGTTAGACCATCTTTACTAAACTATGAACATTGTTATCACTTACTCAGCCATAGTATAAGACAGAATGTGTTATATTTTTAGTCCAGCCAACCTAAAATTTAAGTTAATTACGACATGCGCAATCCTAGTGTCCTATCACTGTCTAGTCTTGTAGACTAGGATGATAGGACAAAGTACTTCCGTTAAACGGACGGCACATTTTAATATTTTGTTTAAAGAGTTTTCCAGAGCCGGAACCCTTCGGATTAAATCACTTTAAGGCAGTGCCATAATAACGTCGTCGTATCTTTGTGAAAACTTCTGATGGTGAAATCTGTTTTTGGGTTTATGTTTATGATCCTAGACTTCCGTCGCTGCCTGTACCTACACGACTGTTCCTAACGGTGTCTTTACTCGATTGCGCCAAGTAATGACTGATTTGCCGCGGATAATACCACACAGCTGGGAAATAAGGAGGCACTACCTATATACAGGTAAACAATAGTTAAGTATAAACGTTCGTAGATAATCTTCTACTCCGATACGATTGGAAAACAGTAAATAACACATCTTATTGTGAGATTTCCAGATCGAATTACATCCAATAAGGTAATTACTACTTAAGATAAAATTATCTAAGTGTTATACACCAGATTCCGGAAATAATAATAAAATAAAAAAGGCCTTAACATGCATTGTAATACAAAAAAATTGAATGTTTTGTTTGTAAATACAACATTTTAGCGAAGTAAGTGGACCGTTCAAGCACTTACACCTCCTTTGTTGAACCATCGGCAAAAAACTCATTGGCGTTGTGCAAAAGTGATTACACGTCGGTAAAACGTACAGAACTGTTACAATTATTGTGGTAATTGTTCTTTAACACGCCAGCACTCACTTCCGCTGATTTTAATAACCACCTAATATGCTCATTAAATAAAAATAAATATGTGATTAACAACCAGGATCAGGGTATTCCAGTTAGTACCTCTAACCCCGTTTGGTTAATCAGGGTAAACTATTTTTAAATATCTGTTCAGATTTTCCGTTGTGGTTTCGATATTCATACAAATAGTCTATGTATTTATTCCCTTTAGTTTTCCTCCATAACAACAAAACTAGAGTGTGAGTCTGTCGGTTTGTTTTAATCAGAATGTTCAGAGCCAAAATCTAACCACAGGAATTCTGTAGCTGAAACTTACGTCTAAAATGTTAAAATTCTCATCCATTAGCTAATGTGCTTACATCTATTCAATCCAAAATTCATTAGAGAAATTCCTGTAGTTGTAACTTCAACCATTGTTAAATATTTTATACCGTATCTAATTACATTTTTTCGGAGACGAAATTAATTAATTTAAAAATGATTGTGTTTTTTTCATTAATCGTTTTCTCGCGTTGATTGTCTGAAGGTTTTGTCTTCAATCTTCGCTTCATGCCTCATTTGGTTACCTTGACGAGGTAATAGGCTGGACTCAATTTATTTCGCGGTTACTACAAAAATACATATCTTATTTTAAGCTCTATCTTACTGCCTACGACCATTGTATTTGATAACAAGTGAAGTAAAGAATAATTTAAAAGTGATACCAATTGAATATACTTAGGTATATTTTGGCTGGACGTATTATCTACGCCAAATTTAAGAAAAATAATATGTAAATTGAACTTTTCGCCCGGATGCAGTTGTTGTTTTGCGACATGATATCAGATAAAACAACTAAAATTGTAAACTATTACTTCATTTACCTATTGAATTTATTTATCCAACTGACGCACAAAAATTAACTAGATGTATGTTCTTATTAGTCGCTTGATCTTAGATATCTCCTATCTTATATTACCTCAATCTTATCTACTCTCTGCTCTATATAGCTATTAGCAGCACACATCAAGTGTCGGACTGGCAGTGCGCAAGGCCAAGGCTCGGTTGTTATGTAAATGACTCTACTGCGCGCGCGCACCGGCCACTGCGCTAATCGCCCCACTAATGTGCCAGACACGAACCACGCTGCAGTTTACTTTTCTGTGGTTAGCAATTTAAAAGAACTTTTTGTATTGACGTTCTTTTGTATGGACAGTAAGTGGTTTATTCTTAGGGATTAATAAAAAATGATTATGATTTTATTTTAGAAAAATAAAACTCAGTTATTTATTTTCCTGCTATGAAATGTAATAGTTTAAAAAAAGTTTTGTTTACGAACAATTGAATAGTTAACATTCTTTAAGTATAACGTATTTGTTTTCTGATTTAAGAGATATTGTTTTCTTTTTTCTTAAAACATTGTAAGTATATCTGTAATCTTATTCTCAATCAACCTCTTCTCTAGGGCTAACAAAGAAAGACAAAAACATATTTCATATAAGGTAAAAACAAATTTAACATTAAAACAGAAAATAACGATATTTTTTTTGAAAATAACAATCATTTCCGTACTAACGCAGTTCTTTAGGGAAATTCTTTTTTTTGTTAAAACGAGTAATGAAAATGATCCCAGTTAACACTTTGTATCAAAACTGTAGATATTATAAAACCACTAGACAGAAAAATAACACAAAGAAACTCGACATAAAGGAAGCGACATTTTATAGTTTATGTACATTAACCTACATAATGAATTTAATTCATCAATTCTGACGTGTTTTTTATGCTTTTATTACCAATACATATTGAGCTTCCTGTATTACAATAAAGGCAACTGAACTAACGCTCGCACGTTTATTGAGTAAATATAAAGTTATTAGATCTCGAAAAATAGGTATATTTTTATTATACGTATTTTAGAACTAAATCAAATTTAAAATTTACAACATCAAAAGCTTAATTTATAACTCTATAACTAGTTAAATAAAGTTACAAAGCTCAAAAACCGAGGCGCAACTCTGCCTATTAAAGGATGAAGCATGGTGAAAATTCTGTTCGTGTGTAGGGAATTTTACTGTAACTATATCAAACAGAGGTGGGGGGATGCGGAGTGAGGGGGGCAGCGGGGAAGAGGAAAGTTTGACTCGCATCTGAAGTAGGTACCTTAGGGTGTCGTCTGTGATGGAAGGGGCATTCACAGGGAACTATCCCTTCTATCAGTCGAACCGACGCCAACAAGTTACTAGCTACGTGCATTCAATCCACAACAAGGATAAAGCACTTCCGTCTCAACAACACCTTAACAGTGGAAAGAGACAAAAACGGTTACATCAAACGAATTACAACACCGAATTATCCCTCAGTTTGCGAATTCGTTTTATGAATTTGGCGCCATGCCCAGTCCCAACGATAAACGGCATGTGCGGCTTGGAGTGCCCACCTAATGAGTTTACGTATTATTCGGAAACGGAAATCTGTCGTTTGTTAACGGGCCTGAATTAATTTGGTGACATCATTGGATTCCGTTTCGCTTTGTCCGGTGTCTACAGTCCGTCAAGTTTCCATTGACGTTGGTACTAGCAAGAGACATCTGTACTGAATGGTCAGCTCTATCATTAGTCGGGACATCAATCTATAAGTGGAGCGTTTGTCGATACCAGTTGCTCCACCTGTCCACATCACCTGTCCATCCAAGTCGAGTACTTAAATAGAAATACCTAGAGGATGTTTCTCAAGGGTGTCTGGACAAAATTGATCTCGACCACATTCTTGCGGAGACCACGCAACTGTTATGATACAGGTGCTGTCGTATTCAATTGTAAAATTAAAACAAATTCATAATATTTGAAGTTAAGCATATTAATCATTTCAAAGATCGAGTATTTAAATTTGTAAACTTACAATTGGTTACACGTACTGTGTTTTGATTCAACAAAAACTCGCAATAGATCTTAACTGAAAGAACAGAAGACGTTTAAACGTCAGGACATGTTCACCTTCGAGATCAGACGCAGGTGATAATAAATCACTTGGATGGAGGTACCGAGGCATCATAATAATTAGTAATGTAGGCCGGATTTGTGGAGGTCGCTTCATTAACTATCGTTAACGCCACACTACGGTGGCCATGGGCTCTTCAGATCAGAACTTAAATCACTAACACTGTGGACTTATTTTCTTGTGTCCAGTCGAATCATCGGTCATCTGAAAGCTTGAAGGGATAGAAAAAAACAATTCAGTTTTCCAAAATTATAAGTTCTATGGATATAAATAATTCAATTTATAGTAACCGGATAATCGCAACTTTCATAAGCCTGTTTAATACCTCTTGAAAGCTTAAAGTTTTAATGCTCAACCTAATATTAACCTACAACTTACGAAGCCAAGAACTAATTAAATAAGCAACAGTGATAGTAAGCAATTTGATCTTTATTAACAAATCAATAATATACGATATGAAAGCTTTTGATGATTGAGAAAGTAAATTACTGCTAATAGAGTCGTTATAGAAGGCTCAATTTAACTTCTAATAAACTTAATGTTAAAATTGTTATACACAAACATTTATTGCAAAACAGAGTTAATTATAACAGCACAATCTGAATACTTATACTCGTTTCCTTCCCCTACATACATTATAGTTTCCTTCAATTGGATAGAAATATCAGAATAATATTCTCTTTATTACCCGCAAATGCTCCAGTTACTTATGCACCGGAGTTTCGTGAGAAGTGCAGGTAATTCACGGGTTATAAATCAACAGCGTCTTGGTTTATCGGTTCCTACGAACGTGACCGTATCCAGCCTCACCTTGAAGAAAATTACATCGAACAAAATAAAAGATAAGTTTAATACAAAACTATAGACATGCCATAACGATGACGTCACAGAAGCTGATTCACCGCCCGCGTCTGCAGCGGCCATAACGATCTGCGCTGCGCTTACGCATTCAGTCGGAGTATCGAGCATCCTTACCTACCCGCAGCCAAATATATCACACCAACTAGCCGTTGTTATGCCTCACACGATAATTTGTCACTTAACATAAATGATGATTTATTAACAAAGATTCGTAAGTCGCCTTTGTATTCGTTTGAAATTCTGCGTCAGATATGTACCTGCGAGTTGATGAAATTTAAATTAGGTTGCTGCTAGAGATACGCAAAGTATTGGCTTTGGCTTGTACCATAATGAGTATATCTAATTGCAAAATTAATATTCAGTGTTTGTAAAGTACCATAAACATTAAACAAAATTAAAATCAGCGCACTCATATGACTTTTACTATCTATACCTATTTATTTAAATCAAAGGAAGTAAAGCCCAGATAACATATTTGTTTTGGACGTACAGTCCGAGCTCGAAGGATATATCAAATGAAGCGTGGTTTCTGCTAAATTAATGGTTTATTCATGCTTGGGTCGGTTATTTTAGTATTGAAATGTGGTTACTATAAGGGACGTCATTGGAAGGCAGGTCACGTGGCCAGGCGCGACGAGCTTCAACAGACCTACGACTAAGTCTGGCTTTACAGGAATATATAGAACTTCAAGGAAAAATCAAAGTAATTAACAATATATATATCTTAATAGTTTTACATAGTTGTTGCTAAGTAGGCTCCTATGGTAATATTGTAAAGTACGTCGACATTGGACAAAAAAATCAAAAATATTTATTTTCTTTGATTATATGTTTAAGAAGTCGCATGATTAACTTGGTAGGTATTATATTCTTTATTATTTTATTTTATGGTAAGGGGTGGCTAATATTTACACTATAAGATTAGTAAGGAAAAAACTAAACACTTACTAGCATCAAGGGCATTTGTGGCATTATTTTTTGATGCTTTTAACTACCTCCCAACTTCCTATGTCTACATTATTGCAACAATGTGTAATACAAATGAATGCACCTTCATGGAAACAGTTATTAGTTAGTCACAATTCCAGTAACTTTGTTCACAAAAATATGATTTATATTTTAACTAAAGGTTTTTTTTACCGGCTATTGATAAGATGATTTCCGTTTTTTAAGTCATATGTTTTTGTTTCCAAAATATGTACGAAAACCAAATCCTGCGAGTAAATCAGTTCAGAACCTACCTATACTTACGTGTAGGTATATAAAAAAATTCTAAATACTAACTAACTGAGCTTTCTGCTATAGTATAATCCCGTCCAAAACATAAATGTAAAATGAGAGCCAAGTCCAATATAATTCACAACAAAAAAAGTGAGATCTAAAAAAGGGTGCCAAGTTCAATGGTCAAAGTCAAGAAATTAATTTATATCAACATAAAATATTCTAATATCTTGATGTGCAATAGTTTTAAAGTAATGAGGGGGACAAAAGTGGTTTCAAATGGTTCGGGTAAACGGCGCGCGCTGTCAGCTTGTACTTCATTGACACGCTGCCGCGTGTCCAGATAATATTTATATATCTGAACAGATAAAAGTATTTTATTCTAATAAATTGACAAATCATTGAACTAAGGCTTGATCATTAGACATCAATAAGGTTGCAATCGTCTGAATAACGTCCGTTCTTTCGTAAATAACAAGTTAACCGACAAGTCGGAGAGTTGCCAAAATCCTACATTAATCGTATCGGCGAATCAACAAATCGACAGTAACAAATACGCCCTGATTAGAAATAGGTAAGCATCTAAACTTAACTTTGCAAAATGCCATTTGCAAAAAAAAAACAATACAAAGAAAACAACTTAGTTTATTTTATTCTTCTTTACACACATAGTAATTTAAGTCTTAAATATTGTAAACTACAATACTATACCACACTATTAATATTTACTGTTTTCCATTTTATGCGTCAACATTATTGTTACATCAAAAAACCTATGAACCATAAAACAGAAACACACAAACAATAATAGATTCGACTGTCACCAGTTTCTAAAATACGCATATCTTTTTCGTAGACGCTGTTTGAAGTCTTCAAGTGTATAAATATGGATTTGGTGTCGTCAAAATAATCTCTGGAAGACGGCACGTGTACTGGGGTGAAGAACCTTGGGTTAGGGCGGCCGATAACCCATCGGATCGCTGGACTCACGTAGTAAATCATACACGCAAGCAGGTAGCCTCTGACCCCTCATTAGTGTTTGATGCTTCTGCTTCACGCTTACTGGTCGAGGGTTAATAGAAGTAAACAGACTTCAAGCTACTTTTACAGAAATAACCACGGGTTACAGATTTATAGTTCAGCTGTGGAAACCACATACTTTTTGGTTAAAGTTCACGTGCATAGGACATGTTACTATATGAACGATAGTTACAACTTAATGTTTTACTATCCCATACAAAAGACACGAGAACAATTTAAAAAACTATTTCTGTTGAATACTCATTGTAGAGGTAGGTACGTAAACAGTGTTTTACATCACAACCATTTGTTCTGAACTAACCTCATTAGTTGGTTTAAACAATATAATAGCGAATGAGGAAGATGTACAATAATACAGATAGATAAGGTTGTTGCTCGCGGATTTGTTCCGATGTTAATTACATATTACAGATACGTTAATAATGTGAACATTGTAAATTCTGTAAGACAGTAAATTTGGATGTTGATGAAAACCTATATTTTTTCCTTACCTTGGTAAACTGATAATAATAAGATATTTTCAAATAATTTTAACATTTTACACGTCACACGTAACCCCCTGTAACAATCTTTGTGGGTATGTTAATTTAACAATAGGTTCAATTAAAAAAAAACAAATATGAACAATAACCGACATTAACCAAACTTTGTATATATTTTTAATATTAAATTAACTGCAAGACAAGAGATCATTATTCTGTATGTACAACACAATCACGTCGATTGCGGTAAATAGGTACAACAACTCATTATATCCATTTGTATATAATGTAACAACATACAATTGCGATAGTGTCAATCTACACTTTTAATTAACGCAGATGTTAAATTAAATATTTATATTAAATTTTCATGTTTTAATTAGTTAGCTACCTACCTTTCTCCAAAGTTTTACAATGACGTTAACGAACCGTCAAACTTAAAAACTTGGTACCAATACCCTCAACTCTACAATAGATACATAAACCCAGGACGTTGACCTCTAATCTAAAAAGGTTAAGCAAAGATACCCACATCATAATATTCGTATTTTACACAGCATTCCAATATAGGACATTTGCTTGCTTGCCCACTTCCTGTGATATGGAGCTCGTCTGCTCCGATAGAGGCCGACCTATTTCTGATCCAACCACGCTACAAGCGGCAGTTTTATGACTAAACAAAATTATTTTCAATCACAAATCGATGCAAGATGAAAGAGAGATCATACCAACCAACAATTCTGATTGATTTTTTTTCCACAAACATTTGAAGTGGTTTCAATGTTTTCGAAAGTAAATTTGAATTTAGTAACTATATCTTACTAGGAGATTATAAGTAAGTTATTGGCATAGAGTACTTAGTTTTAAAGGTCGCCTGGGTTAGGTCAATTTCTAAGTCTGTGTTGAGCATAGCATTGTTTAGATAAGCTCGCCATTGCCGGTTACCAAACAAACAAATTATTATAGTACTGGCCTCAAACTGCTGATATCGAAATTAGATATCTTATACAAATAGTACAGACGCATCGTTGTTTTGTTTAGATAACACACTCTTGCTACGTAAAGTACAAAGTTTAGAACTTTTCCTTCATAGTGAACTTGCTCTGGCATAACATACCAAAGAAAAACTTTCTGGTACAGAATATTCTTACCTTCCTACGTCTTGGAAACAGTAAGAAGCCTTTCTCTTCCTTCACATACCTCGTTAGTTAAAATATATTCTTTCACTTTATTTTACTGGAATCTCAAAATTACTACCAGCCTATTTAGCTTCCTTCACATACCTCGTTAGTTAAAATATATTCTTTCACTTTATTTTACTGGAATCTCAAAATTACTACCAGCCTATTTAGCTTCCTTCACATACCTCGTTAGTTAAAATATATTCTTTCACTTTATTTTACTGGAATCTCAAAATTACTACCAGCCTATTTAGCTTCCTTCACATACCACTTTCTTGAGTGGTAGAGTCTAGCTGTAGGCTCTGTCTGCAGCGATTGCTGGGCTGACTCGACCGGTGAAATACCACCGTCGCACAGGAAACCGACGTGAAGTAGGAACGATGTTCCTGCGTTTCGTTCGGTGAGTGCGGTATCCGGTGCCCAATTTTATTTATTTATTTATATATTTTCTTAAAGGACAGCAACACACCCCCAACACCTACAGTGTTGAGGGTAGTCATGGGCGGCGGTGATAACTTACCATCAAGTGACCCGCATGCTCGTTTGCTACCTATATTACATAAAAAAAAAAATACCTCGTTAGTTAAAATATATTCTTTCACTTTATTTTACTGGAATCTCAAAATTACTACCAGCCTATTTAGCAAAAGAACGTTCACTTCGTAGTTACAATTTGCGTGCATTATCTTAGAGCCTTCTAAAATCTGTCTTTCCTATTAAAACTCTAACGGCAGTTCACATATTAGTTATCTCTGTAAATAGGTTAGTACATACGTAAAACCTAATGATGGCTTCTTTAGTTACTAGATTTAGCAAGAATTTCTGCAGCCCAGTGGCGGTTATCATTTAAACGTTCGTTCATGTTAAATTAGACTTTATTCGTTGAGCAGCAAAGTCGATGTGTGTTTAGTGACCTTACAATTCATGCTTCGTTGGCCGTGCTGGCCAGTGATCTGACTAACGAATGTAGGTTAGGCGGCTTTTAAGGTCCATTTCGGTTGAGATAACAATTACAGTCGAATCGATGTGGTTTTGTTTGTTGAGGTTTGATGCTCGACGCAAAATGGTGGCTCACAATGATTCACGAACTGATAGTGTTTGAATTAAAAAATAAAATAAAAAATAAGTAAGATTTTAGGGACCTGCTACTGAAGATAACTTCAGTTCGTGATTGGCTATTGTTATAATCTTTTTCTGGGTCACTTATTTGGCATGGACCTAAAAGCAACTACAATTTCTAATAAGAAGTTACTTAGAGACCATAAACTTATTAGTAACACGTATCTCCGTATCGAAATATCTCTAAATCATTATCGTAACTGAGAGTTGCCCTTAGGGCAAGACCATTCTCATTCTATTTTCTTTAGGTAGTGCCCAGTAATTGTCCTGCACCGGATATGGCAATCATTAGGACAATTCCCACTCTCAACTATCTACTACACCATCTTACATTCCCTATTATCCAATTTAAACCTTGTTACGAGTACAATAAAGGAGACTGTTAAAACGATAAGTTTAATTTCTACTTACGAAGACTCTGGCGCAAGATTCGTAGGTAGATCTCCAGTCATAATTGGTTCATCTTCGTTTTTTGTGGTAGGGAATTTTTTATTACAAATGAAATTGCTTTTGAATGGCGTTCGTATCAAGGAAATAAAAACATAGACCAAACCTTGAGTAAATTGGACTACTTTGTTGGTTCTTTTAGCAAAAAATCGTCAATCTAAGTTTAATTTCATAAAAGCTCTAATATATACTATCTTTATAAACTTATAACTTTCCTCGTGCTACTTACACACCCTACATATACACCCTGTTAAATTATCATTATCTTTTCTCAATAAATCTACTCTGCATATGAATATACTGTGTCTTGTAGTCAGGTAGCATTCCAAGAAGAATAAATTAATAAAAAATCCATATAAGTTGTACGTACGTTGTATGTAAGTACCCTATAAGGTACGCAAGTCTTGTCAATACAAAATATGATAGGTAAGTCTGATGAAAAATTCTTACAAGCATTTTCGCAATATACCCTTTAATCAATATGCGAGTCAATAACCAACCAATGCTGGTCGACTTTGAAATTTAATGTTGATATGTATTTTTACAAATTGAAATTTCTCTTTGTTGTCTGCTACACATTGAGTTGATCAATTCCAACGTATCCAATTAGAATCAATACATGAGAATCCGTATTTGACGTGACATATTGTAAACTAACTAAAGCCATCGGATCCGGTACAATACATTTTGAGCATCACATCACAGTCCACCGGCTTTGTGCTACAAACGGAATTCCCAATAATTGGCTGTGAAGCCCCCAACGCCATTAATACAGGAGTATATTCTGTAGTAACGCACAAATCGTGATTTCGTATTGAACCTCTAAATCCTGTGTAACATTCATTTAAAAGCGCAAAGTGATTAATAGATTACGAAGCCTGTAAAAATCAGCGTTCTTTGTTAAACATACAATAATCCCTCCACATCATGCGGAGGATTACCGAACATTTGTCGAAAATGGAATGCCATTTACTTACGGCGCGTCTCTTCATTTTTAGTGACTTTCATAGTTAAGTCGTCCCTTGGTTCTATTACCCCGACTGAGACATGCGTAAATAGATAAACAGAGGGTTGTACGTGGCCGTATAAGTACGGACTTACGGCCATTATGTGCGTCCCCCTGGACACGGCGCCATTACCCGAGTGTTCGTGAACTCTGGAGTGGTCCCGACGAACGCGTTGTCCATCAACACGAATAGCCCTCTCAGGCTCAATGTAACCACTTTACTTTTTACGACTTTTACTACATTACCTCGTTTTAAATAAAACGAGCTTCATTTCATTAGTTTTTGCTCAAATTTTAACGATTTGTGTGACCCATTAGGTAGACTTCCCGCAGCGTTTTAATTTGTTTCTAAATTAAAGAGGTAGCAGAGAATTTAGGTCGGTTTGTCAGTCACTTTAAAGAGTTTTTGTTTGATGAAGCAATAATAATTAATCAGTTCACGGCTGCGGGTGGCGTCTTGTGTACGTTGGACTATTTATGGCTTCCTCTGATTAGATATTTTTGGACTAATTTAGTTACCTACTTAGTTCGTAACCAAGTATTATGATCATAATTTTATGCGGCAGATAACAACGAATTTTATTATCTTGTTACATAATTCACAAAATTAAAAAAACATTAAATCTCAGCTATAGGTATAAAAAAACAGCAGTGACTGTACGATTTGTAGGCTTAATTATTTAAACAACATTTAAGTTCACAATCGCGTTGGTAGAAGAACAGTCACAGAGCTATATCTGCACAAAGTAAGTATTATGATAACATCAACATTCTCGATTTCTATGATATACTTAAGGAACTGAGTCTGAGATAATGCCGTCAACAGCACTTGAGTCCTGGCTTCTGATCACTTGATAATGTTTAGGGCGATAAAATAAGCCAGATATCCTACTTCAACAAGAATTTAGATTTCGAAATTGTAGCCGGATATAGGTAGGTCAATATTTATTTATTCGCATAGATTTGAAGGGCATACGATCACTAAGGCAGGTAGGTACCTATATCGGATCGGGCCTTGGTATTGTCCGATAGTAAATGTTTGTTTATAGCAAAATGTTATGAGCAGGATGCGTCAGGATGGTTGGTCGAAGGGCAGAGTGAGTAGGTGGGGACGCGAGTGCAGTAATTATCTCAGTGTCGACGACTCTGCGCAGATCGTTCACCCCGAGGGTCGCGCCTGCGCCGGAGCTGCACAAAACGCACTGCGCCCGCGTCGACCACCTATCACAAATCTGGGACGAATGCACTCTCACTGTGCTGCTGTGTGCTTCACCGTGCGTAATTAATACGACCCCCGCGGTATATTCGTTAAACCTGCTGTTGAAATATCAAATACACTCTCTCGGTCATATCGTATTTCATGTAAATGACTGTATAAGTTTCATAAGCTCAGAATAACTATCTTCTAATTGCACTTATTTATTGATTTGCTGGAGTCATAGCAGTAACCTGCATTGTTACCGAACTGGAGCTATAAATTGTGGTAGGCTTGGGCTACTGCAGAGTTCCCGTAATGTAACTTCAGTAGGTATGTATGTAAATCGTAATAAGTAATTATTATTGAGGCAGTGTGTTGCAACAGCGGGCGAGGCGAGCCAATCGTGCCAGCGACGGCTCACGGTCGCCCGCACGCCTACTCGCCTCTTAAACCCATATAAAGTATTCGGCACTCCAATGCATAACGATATTTATATTTTTTTAAAACACATTCATATGAGGCAACGTACTAATTGAGAAACATAATACTACGAAGATGTTCCCAGTGATATTTACATTTTACCACAATGGCCCATGGAAGGTTCGAGAACTGATACTCTACGTCCGATACTTGTTTTATGAAATATGCTTTGTTGAATGTCCCCTGACATTACACTCTGTAGATTGTTTACCTAAACACGTATCTACTGAAAGATGTAGAACAAAGCCTAGCCTTGTCTATCAACATTCCTCGTCGGGTGTCAACTAGTTTTCAGAACCCCGCGAGTGTCGACATGACATGATAGCCAACTTGATCCATCGATCAGTACCGCGACAAGTCAGAAGCTGTCCTCGTCTCATTAGCGGGCATAGCGGGGTTTGTGTTGAAACAACAATACCTTGTTAGATTTCTCGATTCCCGCGATCTTCTGCCAACTTCATGTGATTACGCTTACAACGTTTCGCGGTGAAAGCTCTCCGTCACGAAATACAGACAATTATTTTCTATTCATCGCCTTGTAATGGCACAATCACATAAACACCACAGGAAAATAGCAAAGTAATATCACAAATAAACTGATGAAATTAAATAAGTAATTTTGTCCTGAATCCACTTCGGGTCACTGAGCCCGCTCACTAAGTCCTACATCTCCTAAATATTTCCCACTAGTGGCCGCCCGCGACTCCGTTCGCGTGGAAGTCGGTTTCCCGTGGGAATGAGAAATTTTCCCGCGGTAAAAAGTACCCTATGTTCTTTCCCAAGTTCAGTTCTTTCTTCATACCAAATTTCATCAAAATCGGTTCAGTGGTTTAGGCGTGAAAGCGTAACAGACAGACAGACAGACCGACAGACAGACAGAGTTACTTTCGCATTTATAATATTAGTAGGGAAGTAGGGATAGAAAAACTATGTGATTTTTTACTAAAATTGATAGATAAAACTGCCTTGAGTCGTGGCTCATTGGAGTCCGACCACATATCCAAAAAAATAGGTAGGTAATAAGAGGCATCCCTTTTGTGATACAAAACTCTCATTGGTATGGTATCATCGCGTCTACCTGGCTCCAAAGGGTTCATTGTTTGGTGGGTCGACAACCTTCTTATCTGTGGCCCCATAATCTACATTACGAATCACCCGCTTAAACTAATTTTAAGAAATAGATAAATATTTTTTTATTTGGAACATATTTCAGTAGATAGATAATAAAACAAGCAATCTTCATCTATAGTTCTAATCACTAGTAGACTACCAGTTCTTATCAATTGTGTTGGTAAGTCCTATCTATTCTTTGGATTTGACAAAAGCAAAAAAGAGATAAATATAATAACAGCATAAGCAGGAAATGTGTGACAGCAAACAAATCAATCTGTGAAGGATATTGAGCGTGTCTGTTTGTACAAAGGGACGCATGCAATCAAGGCGAGCTGACCGCTGACCCGACGACCGAACGATAACTTACTCAGCACTATAGATCAATCACTTTATCATAACTCAACTATAAATTATACGCAACCAACGCAAAACACTCGGACGTCTTTAAAATTCCAATTAAATTACAATAATGAAAGCGTATTTCTTGGTTTGACTGTAGACTGTTTTTCTTGGTTTGACTGTAGACTGTAAGTTACAATGGGGAGCCCACATCTCACAACTGGCGAGTAGGCTTAGCTCTGCAGCGTTCGCGGTCAAGAAAATTCGCTCTTTGACTGATGTAAAGACAGCTAGGATAGTATATTTTAGTTACTTTCATAGCTTAATGTCTTACGGCATCCTACTGTGGGGAAACGCTGCTGACATTAATACGATTTTTACGCTGCAAAAAAGGGCTGTTCGTGGAATTTACAAGCTTGCAAATAGAGATTCTTTGAGAGAAATATTTAAAGATAGTGATATTTTAACCTTCGCGTCCCAATACATTTTTGAAAATATATTGTATACTTACAAAAATATTGATAAGTTTATAACGTTTAGTGATAATCATGTCGATAATAATTCGGTAAAAACTAGGCATGGAAATAGATTAGCTTTCCCAAAGTGTAGGTTGGCCAAAAGCAGCAAGTCGTTTATCGGTATGTCGATACTTATTTTTAATAAAATTCCGGAGTCAATTCAATCCCTGCCATTTAATAAATTTAAAGTTACAATTAAGCAAGTATTGTGCAAGAAAGCTTACTATAAAATCAAAGACTATTTAGATGATAAAACAGCATGGGATTGATATCTAGACAGGCTATTTCTACTGCTATTCAAGATTGTTTTGTATTAACTTCTCTGTAAACAGTTTGACTAGGACATGATACTCAACTTTGAGTATGTACTTTTATTGTTTTTTTTATTTATTTTTAAATTTTTTTATTTTATTTTGTACTGTTTTCTCGTTCCTCCTCTCACTGCTTTAACTTATTGTACGGGTTTCCTATTAACTTGCTGTTTTGTGAGGTTCTTTAGTGCCTTATTTGGCCCAGGGTAGTCATGCTCGCCTCGAAAGTTACTGGGGCGGTGGCGTTGTGTCAACGGGTCGCCCAACTCCCTCTAATATGGTTGAGTAGGACGATGGCTGGAGCACACGTCATACTTGTGATCAGGTGCCGCCTTCGGGAAACGGTCTGCTCTGGTTCCGAATTGTGGTGCAGGAAGAAGTCCTTAATTAGTTCGTAGTAGCAGTTTTATTTTTTTTTTTTTTTTACTTTTATAGTGTTGAGTTGAGGTACGAGAAAATAATTTATATGTTCATTGAATGTACACGTTATAATTTTCAAAAAGAGTGCTGGGAGTTTTTTTCCGCCGGCTTTTTTCTCTCGGTCTACGGTTAGGTAAAGTCGAAGTTTGTAACATTGACGTTCATTAAGTATATGTTACATATCTATGATGAATAAAAGAATTTTGATTTGATTTGATTTGTATCGACTGGTCTTTTCAGATTCTAAACTGCATAACAAAATACTTGTCGTAATTAAACCAAATATCGGCATTTTTCCGCTAGAAAATCTTCCGTCACGATCCGCTTTGACACAATCAGGGAAGAATGAATGAAAATCTTTCAATACAAGTCTTTTGCCAAGAATTGTGTCATAACCGTAAAACGCAATATAAAATTTGATTATAAATATTTCCGCGAGTGAAATAGCTTTATAGAGTAGAGAGCGTACAAGTTTAGTCGTTGAGTTGTGTGTCTACAAAGTCGTTCCAGAATTAGTCATTTGGTAGTTACCGAAGTCGGTAGCGGATTGTAGGGAACAGAAGGGTGTGAGGGGAAGGGCGGGGGACTTGTGCCGCAAATAGCCACGTGACCCGGCCATTGACTTAGTTATCCTGAGCCGGCCCACTACTCTACATCAAACCTAGAGAAGACACTGAAGATTGAGGAGAAAATAACTGTGATTTGTAATTAGGGAACTTGTGTACCGACTATATGCACTTATACTGGCTTTTACAATTTCTGGCCATAGGTTATCATTCCTATATAACTAGTGCTTTGAATACCAACAGGCAATGAAATCAATTTTCAATCTGTTTGCCAATAATAGGTACCTAATATAATCGACAGATTGTTTGCACATTGCATCTGACGCAGTCTGCATTTAAACCTTTACACTAGTAATAGACTGAACATTCCCATGACCTAAAACACAAAATTAACGCCCTAAATACTAATTTGCACACTAACGCCAAGTTAATCGATTCGCGTCTCCATAAATTGAGTTGAAGATGTCTAGCAAGTTCGAGTTTTAGCTTCAATCTTATTTATGCGCATGACTAGCTATATACCTATGAAAATCAAATGCCTTTTATGGAACAAATATATTCTTATAAGGCGAATTTAAGTATCACAACTAATTTTAATACAGCACACTTTCCTTGTGTATAACATCGTAGAATAATCGTTCTATAAATAATACAGGATTATGCAAATTGTTGGACTCAATATCAGTCCCCAGCGACCCCAATATACCTTTATTAAAGACGCTGGAATAAATGTATTTTAACGTAGGTGCTGGCTAACTGACCCTAATCCGAACATGTTGTATAAAGTATAAAAGCTTTTTGATGTCCTTTAACCACAGTTTTCAGCGACACGGTCCCATGGGCATAAATAGAGTTAAAATTATAATAAATATATGAGTGCCCAAAATACAGAACTACTTTAATACAACCTAGTTTGGTTGGCTATTGATTGCTACTTTAAACCGTTACGATGTAATAATATTAAAGAAGACAATTTAGGTTTTCAACTTCTAAACAATATGGGCCAAGTTTACAGACTGCGAATTTGTGTTGGCGTAGATAATGTCAGCAGCACAGGTTTGCCCGCCCACGGTTATGTAATTTATGCACTTACAGTGCACGGGGTAATAGAAACAGTTTGTCCTACGGCCAGGACAAATACTAGTCTCATGCAGCTGGATATACCAACTTGGTAAAGTGAGCATACATACAGAAACCCGAGCGTGAGTGACGACCATGCGTCGCCAGACCGACAAAGAGCAATAGCTAACTCAGACGCTGCACTCATTTGTTACTGTTTCAACAAAACAAGAGGCTGACCATTAGGTACATATGACCAAATAATACTTTAATACAGATACATTGTTATTTAAAACGAAAGTTCTCATGTGCCGCGATTTAGAAATAGAAACACATTTCTGCAGACGCTTTCGAGTTACGTTTGCTTCACACGAAAGCGCAAACACAATAACACTTGTTTTCGTTAGAACAACCTTTGTGCTCGTGTTATAGAGAACTGATTCTAATGAGGAAATTATCAACATGAGATTTTTATATCTCGCAACAGAGTTACGGACGATTACGTACGATTTCAATAGTTAGAGGCTGGGCAGGTGAGCAGGTTGTAATGTCGCAATGACTTCTATCTAAGTAAATGCACACACTGCATAAAATAATCATAAAATAACATTTGCACTTGCATCAATGCACAAGGACTTGTGTATAACATGCTTCCGTCAAACATTTACGTAAACAAGAATCTATAGGAAACGGCAATACCTTAGTGACGACTTCCTTACTTTGCTTTAATCAATAAGCAACAATTTAATTATTTGTAAAAAAACACTTTATGTAAAATCCTCCATTTATCTTCTTGCAATTAATAAAAGTGTTAAGGCCTAATTAGGGTTATTGTAGTTGCGTCAGGGCGCCACTTATATAACCTGGTAAAGTCACCGTCTGACATTTGCGACACAGGGCGACTCGCGCGCAGCCTCCGACGACGCCCTCAATCCTGTTCAACCTTCGCACCTAACAGTTATATTACATTTTCAAAACCAATTCTGCAGCCTGCCAGAGAAGGCCATTTGCAGACATTAATACTCAGATCTGCTTTGTGTAAACTACCAAATTAAATGTAATAGATACTAAATTGCCATCAAACTGGCAGCAACTGATATAAAATCAGTGAAAATCAAGTTATCACAATACTTATCGCTGAATTAGCAACAGCAATGATGCAAATAACTTTATCACTAACCAACATAAATCTAGATAATTCCTTGATTAGTAGAGTTGGTCGTAAGTGTTATAAGCAACTGGCACAACCCGGTGTTATGAAAAGTCAGACGGGTTTCGTAAATATATCAATTGAAAGCATCGAATGAATGTTTAATGTTATTGTGCGCTTGCGACACCGAGACGAGCCTGTTTTATGACAGATCATTCTGTCTACACTAGACGCCGGAGCACATAGATCAATCCAGTTTGATAAACTTGAAGGATTAGTCATTACAGCTGTCGACGAATTATTATAACACTTTGGTTGGATGGGGAAAATGTAAATGGTAATTGCGCAACCATGTCTTTCTAGTAGCTTCTACTGTAGAAACATACTGTCAAGAAAAAAAGTAAGAAGTGTACGGTAATCAAGACAGTTGACAGCAAGTTGATAATAAATCCGATAACATTGATTGAGTAAATGATTATATCCTAGCATAAGATAATCAACTCGATATTCAAGACCTTGCCAAAACTGACAGAGAAAGTGTGGTGCAGGCACTTTCGTGCTTTTATAAACTGAACATTTCCTTAAACGACAACGACGAAGACTGGTTATTTAAATATATTTATTTACCCTGTAGTAGGTAAATTGTTATTACAGTGATACCGCAGTAAAAACATGTTTAAAAGTTTAAAAAAATTGTAATCGAAACTTTCGTTACAGAACAATAACGTTTTCGACCACGGATATTTTATATGACGTTTTATTTGTGATTTATTTGTTTTGCTATGCCTACATTAGTAGGTATTAAGAACACAATAATCGATTGTTCTTACTAAAACTGCGTTGAACAGATCAAACAATGTTTACGATGTTCCTTTTAGGGCGCCACCTGCGTGTGCGCAATTCTTGTGTAAAAATTAAACTGCCGTTAGATACGATGTGTCATCACGTCCTCGTTACCAACAACCGGCCGTCTGAGCCACAAACCAAACAAGTTTTGTAAATTAATGCCCTATTCAATTGGCAAACAGAGTGCAATATGTATCGGTCACTTTATCTGGACAAGTGTAGGCAGATACGAAGTGCATTCAAAAGTCAGTTTTATTTTTTTATATGGATGCTACTTTAAAACTTCCATTCGTACCTACATACAACACAATAGTATTATCATCTGTTTCCTTCCTGGTTTTATAAATAAATTGACATTATTAGCAGACTTTTGCCGGCAAGCTCATACTTTTTACAAGTTTATTAACTTTGCTATTCACAACTCCAAGCTTGAAATACTAGTAGGCGCTTGTAAATTTAAGTTATTAATACTTACCAAGTAAATTATTCAGTTATAGGTATGCATTCGTAAATTGTAAATAATACACTTACGGGCATAAATATCTTATCGCATTATGATTATGTGATAAACAAAATTAAAATAGTTTCTTTTATGTACCTACTAGAGTGCAATAAGATAATAACAACTATAGTAAAATTTGAAAAATAGCAGCCCTAGAGAGTTGTAACTTTGAAATATTAACTAAGTAGGAATGACCAGTAATAACAGGCAAGAAAGGTAGGTAGGTAAGTATTTATAATCTTTCGTGCCTGTAATTGCTCCGGCAACCTCGCCCTTCATACTAAAGTATATACCACTCTGCAACTTAACGACTTTTAAAATAGGAAAAGGTAAAATACAAAATAACACGACGACAAAAGCCGACAAAACAACTCAATAAAATGTTTTGACGTTTCAATAGTAACCGAAATGGGGAACGCAAACAGTTTTACAGTTACTCATATTGAGTTCTTCCACGAAACAGAGACGGTGCAATGATACTTGAATACTTACGTAATGTATAAAGACAATGTAGAAGACGTAGGACACTAAAAAATATAATTCCTTGGTTATCTAAGAGATAAGCTGTGAGCTGTTTATCTCCTAAAACGAAATATAGAAGTCGAGAAAACAATGCAAATCATAAATATTATCGCGAAAACGATACCAAATAAGAGAAAACGATGAATTTTGTAGATAGAACTTTAGTTCATGAAATTTTGGAATATGTGTTTTGGTTTTGTAACATGTTGGCCGTCTGCGCAGCTGATCGAGGGAAACATCTGACAGAACAGTTACCACTTATGAAATGCCGCCCACATCCGGCAGACGATGGCGTCAATCAAACTGGAAATTGCAAATCATACTCACAAATCAAGAAACTCAATATTCTCAGTATTACGCCTCATTTATACGTGTTACAGTGTCAATGGCATCGACTATTGCAACGCTACGATTACTAAAGTTGACACATGCATTTGTCACGCACTTTACAATATTGCACCAATAGTTCCCGATCGCCACTCATTGATAATTCAAAGAATTTTTTACCTATTCAGCTTTCAAGTTTCTATGCTTTGAATTTTATCGTAATGTACCTATTGATGAGTCAACATTGTAAGACATCACGTAATGACCTTCCGTAAATGCGTTCTTGAATAAATAAAAGATTAAATTACCAGTAATGATCATCAGGATATCTTAAGAACACATAGAATGAACCAAATCATAATTACCGGCCATTAAGTAATTCACTGTCTTCCACAACTATGTATGTGTTTTAGTAATATCATCGGTGAATCACATTACACAATCGCAAATTAATATTGCTAATAAGTTTGTTAGTTCCTGCTTCGGTTTTGGGATTTTTCAGTCAATATACATAAAATTTTAACTTTAGTTTTTTACTCAGAAAATACTTCTGATCCTTGCAAATAAATGACTGTTTCGTCGAGATTTGTTTGATAAGTGACGAATACCAAACCACTACGTGTATTCCTAGTACAGCTGCGTTGGTAACTGGCAATCGCTTGTGTCATCACTAAACTTAAAAGCTTCTACATTCAAATGATAGAAATTAAAACGTGTTTTCCTGATTTTTTGTTCAGTTTCTTATTTAGAATCTTCAATAATAGCGACACGTGTCATGCAGGAAATAAAATGGCCTTCACTGACAACTCCGTGAACGTTTTTCTCACACATTATGAAATCAAATTGTTTAAATACCGCCATAACTTTACCACAAGTGAATTTTATTTTAACTAGTATTCCATTGTTTGGGTCAAAACAAACGCCTTGAGTACAATTAAACGCGAGATTGTTTCTCTTATATTAAACATAAATATTTATTTATATTTACAAGTATATTTTGCTATTGCAGGCATGCAATTAGAGTCTAGAGGAAAATATTGACGTATAAAATAACCGTTCCTATCTGCGTTGTTAACGTCTGTGTTTTTCTTCAATTTAATATACTCGAACTAGAATCAAATAGAAAAAAAAACTGTGGACTTTGAAACACGTTAAAGAAGTGGTTCGGCCCTCATTATAAATCTTCTCGTTTGCTTTATTAGTTTTCCTTCTTTCTCCATGTCCATTTATGCGTTAGAACAACTAAATTACAATTGTTTTAAACTTAATACTGACTTAATAACTTAAAGTTATGTACAATAATATTTTCAATTTTTTTTTCAGACAGGTCTTTATTAATCCATACACTGTTTACCTCGTACATAACTTTACTGTTTGAACCACAATTCCAGGAGTAACTTTTATTTCAATAATATCAACTTATTTATAAAATAACAATGACTCACATACGTACATGTTATCTGTATGTCTGTACATTGGTGTAGCTATTCATGTGTGCGTTATCGTCGGACAGGAAGTGGTATGCTTTATTATTCGTGTCGAGTAAACTGCGCCGGCGCAACCGGCCACAGGATCATCTGCTTCTTCTTTATACATATTACTTTTTAATAATCCTATTAATAACATTTTTAAATGACTGCTATTTTATTTTCTGTTTTTGGTGTATCAATCATGATTTTGCAGGTTTGTCTGCAAGTACAATAATAATGACGTAAGCAAGTTGATACTTTATTTTGTTACTTACTTATCTTAATTAATTTGAAATTTTCAATCCCTGAGGACTTTTTAACAAACCGTTTCAAGGAAATGCGGACGAAGACATTATTAGTTGGCAAGGTTAATAGTAATAATAGAAATCACTATCCTCTTCAGCACCATAAGTAACGTAAAGCATTTTTTCTAAGGATGAGAACCGTTTTAAGAGAAATCAACGCTTCGCTTTCGCTCGCCTCTCAAACACCTGGAGTGAACCTCATCAGAATATCTAACTAGATACTAATCTTTAATTAACGGAATTCTAATATACCTGTCGACTTGTAATTGCGGATCGGACGACATTATCGACGGAAGGCAGCCAAGCTACCAACTGACAACTGTAAACCCTGATCCCCTCTGATAAACTGTTTAACTGCACTCGACCGGTATCTTAGAAGGATAGATAGGAACCTTAGT
The DNA here is from genome assembly GCA_916618145.1 of Emmelina monodactyla. Lineage (NCBI taxonomy): Eukaryota > Metazoa > Arthropoda > Insecta > Lepidoptera > Pterophoridae > Emmelina > Emmelina monodactyla. The sequence goes on from OU745303.1 coordinate 7,347,265, forward strand.
TCGAAAGTAAATAACATATATTTACATATCTGCTAGTTTCCTGAAAAGTGAGGTAATTAGGTGATATTTGTGCTGGTACCATAAACGTTATGCAGAAGAGTGTTGGATAATTGTTATAACGGAATGGGCCTACTAAGTGGTCTTTGTAGAAACCTACAAATGAATCACACGCGACGGTAATTATTTACACGTCCGTAGTTATACACTATTGTATAGATCACAAATGTCAACACTATATCAGTGACTCAACTTTGTTAATGAAGAGTACAGAAACTTGAGGAAAAAATCCTGACGAAAAGGTACCTACATGTACTTTCGTATAGTACAATTTTCCAATATCCTTATATGGTTTGTTTTTTGTACCTATTTAAAAAATAATCATCGACCATTACAGTCTTAAAATAGCACAGTCACTCTTGCGCAACCGTGATCCTTGAAAATCAGCACTGCGCATTCATAACCCACATCTTAACAATACAAACTCAGAGATGTTGATCTCAAATCGAGTGCAATCCCTTTAAGGAACCAGTTTGCTGCTCACGCGCTGGTCAACTCTACCACTTACTGATCCAAGTAGGTGCATTCTCGTAGCTTGATCCAAACGAAAGTAATTTTACAAACATAATATTATAGCAAAATTCAATATCTGTCAATTTATCCTTACGCAATTTGTTTAACTGTTTCACAACTTACTTGCACTGCTCTTTAGAATACTTTGTTCCCTTATAGCTTGTTGTTCGAACATGAAGGTTTACGACTTTTTAGCCCATAAAGGGCTAAGCAAAAGAATCGCGAATACTGTGTCCCCACGCACAGAGCCCTGAGATTAGCATCTTACATGCGTGGGGGTTAACCTGGAAATATTACAAAATATTAGTTTTTGTGTACGATTATGTTGCCTGTTTCTCCTACGTACTCGGAAGGCTACATACAAATCTTTTTTACAGAGCATATTTTGTGCACAATCTCTAGAAGTCAGGTTTGGGTTTCGCTACACTGATCGAAGTGCTGTGTGATCCCTTTAAGTACCTAATACCTAAAGAACCTTATTATAATTTAGGAATCGTAGCGTTATACAAAAAACAAGTACATACTACCAAACTAAGTAGGTACACCTTAACGTTATCTTCTTATTGAGTAGAAATATTGATATGTAAGTACGAGTATGTATCAATCACAAATTATTTATTAATGTGTATGTAATTGTGCCAATTTCATCACACTGTTTGAAGTCAATAAATTTGACTAATGAAAAATGTTTTACATGTTTCATATGACTAGTAGATAATTAAGCAACATTCAGGTTCATGGTATTGATAGTAGACGTACTTACAAGCTTCTAGATAAATAACTATTATTTTGTCTGCAGTTTAATTTAACTTTCTTTAATCTACTAACGACGTATATTATTTACTTACCTCCTACTTAGTTATTATGTAAAATTAATGCACGCGGGAGAAGTTGCAGTTCGGCGCTTTTTCTTCCGACTTGTTGCACCAAAAGCATTATTTCAGGCTTAGGTATATTATAAGATTAAAGTAATAACTAGAAGCCTTTTTTCTCTCTCTAACCTTGGTAATATGGTGAAAAAAACGGTCGAGTAGTTTTCGTGTTTATTTATTTAAAACAAACAAACAATCATTTCTTCAAAATATTTGTAAGGACATTTATTGTTTCGGTAATGAGAAAAATAAAACAATATTAGTAGATACAGTAAGATATAAAGATGCGAGTTGTTATGGCATCTCTTATTTCTTCAGCAGGTGTAGATAGGTATTATGCCTGCCAGAATCTTTAATCTATGCTGGTTTACTTTCTGTATTTTCATTGAAGTACTTAGGTATACGAACCGTCTATAAGAGTCAGAATAGTAGATTTTAACCTTACATTTGAGTAACTGATCAAACAATCCAAAGTCCCACGAATGTACGTCACAGTAGCCCCTTATCTGTTGTATATCAGTAGCTTCGTATAACCACCGAAACTGACTTCACAGCCAAGTTACTCTTGCGCAAGTGTTCTTGAATTCGCTTTCAAGTTGTCGTCATTGGCTTCTCGGTAGCAGGTCATGTTTCACAGCATGACGTAGATAAAACTTTTATACCATGTCGAAAAAACTGATAATCAAATCGAACGCTACCATAAATAAGAAATAATTATACGTGCAAAAAGATAGGGAAAAAGGAAGAAAAGTTTTGCGGGAACTTGACCTCGATAAAATATGAAATCCCATATAATGATTAAGTAGGTAGGTACTTACCTATTACATGATGTACAAAAGGCTTGATTTACGATAGAAGATAAGTAGATATATTTACAACATACGTAACTGTGACACGCACGCACCAAAATTCCCGTTGTAACAATTTTATAGGCTTCACGAAATCATACGAAGATCGGGTCACCTGATGCATTGTTAAAATAAAGCCAGGTCAGTCGACTCCGTTTATTATGGTGCTGTAAAATCAGCCGTGACCAAGACAAAGCCCGGTGGACCGTATCATGACGCCCATCTTTAAAATTGAACATAATTGTGATCCAATTGATGCTCTTCCGCCCATTAAGAGGGGGTATACAGGGAAATTTCCAGTCGTAATTTGTATTTTTACCCTAGAAAACAAAGCACAAATTACCCGAAAAAAATACCATAGATATTAAAGCATATTTCCAAGGGACTGATCAGAGTGAAAACATAAAAAAATAAAATTTTCTCGATAAAAAAAAATCACGAAGTTAGCTCTAATTTTCAACTATTATTCATTTATTTCCAATATTATGCATACTATTGAGCCAATATTTTAATACATACTATCAAATTATATTACCCAGCGACCCTACTAGCGATTTTAGAAAATAATGTATACTTTACGAGTTATTACATTAAAACTTATTCGGCGCTTACTACGTTTTTATTTCGCGCAGAACGCTTTCGTCTGTCGCACCTGTCCTGGGATCTAAGGCATGTTTTGTTTCATGGTTTAGTTGTGATCGCTCCGTTGAGACAAGAGGACTGTGTTTCTGTGCTCCGGGGCCGGAAAAATCTTCGTTTTAATTTCTAATGCTTGTTTGACTATGAAAAAAAACTTTAAAATATGTCTAGCAAAAAATGCAGCAAAAGAGTATTTTAGAAATTAAAAATTTATCTCATGGCTAATTTAAATAGATTTTAATGGCTTTTAAGACAAGTTACAATGAATAGATCATAAATCATAATATATATTGTGATTTATGTATAATATATTATTGCAATTTCTTTCTGTCTGTGCTTTGCAGTACAGATACAAGACACCGCATTTTGAAAAAAAGGTCATTGTATAAAGCACATAGTAAAAAAAACATTATTATAAATAAATTATTATATTACATACTTACCTTTGCAAATTATTTACCACCAGCAAAAAGTGCAGTACAGTCAGCATCATATTCTTCGTGACGACTACTGTAGCCAAATAGTTGATTACACCCAGTCATCATTTTCATCGTATCAAAAAATGACATCACATTTAATCGGGACATTCACGTTGTACCAATTTATCGAAGCGTCCAGAAAGTCTTATAGAAAGTTGCATTCAATTACGCATCAACCAAAGCGCCATCGATATCGAAGCGCCCAGCGAAATATAAAAATACGCTTTCTTCTAATCGTCAAAAAATAAACCAAGAACGCACAAGTGTGTAAGAACCTATGTTTTCAAACTTCAAAAACTTTCTAGCTTTTGTTTTCCGGTTCCAAGCTTTCAGGTAAAAGTCACAGTCGGCGCCGAACAATCAATTTTATGTACTAGCATTTTATGTTAAAACGTTTTAGCAAGTGAGCCTTGGAATAGTGAAATTAAACTAATTTTAACGGGTTTTTACGCGTTTTATTAAATTAATTTTGATTTTCCGACGTTTCGGCCTTTTTACAAATGCCGTGGTCAATGGTAGACTGAGATTGATGTCTTCATAGAGTATAGTAAAAACCGATTTTTAGAATTCACCGCCATCTGTTTCGTAATTTTCTCGCATAGTTGTTCGGGTTCACGCAATATACGCTGACAGTGTCTTGGTGTTTCTGCTTATTTGTCTGCTGGTTGTTCTTTTTTATTTTGCTAAGTATTAGATCCCACGTTGGTGATAGCATCCAACCATCTTCTCTTTTGAAGTTAGGGTGTTTTATAATTTCAATAGTTTCTCTTACCAACCTAGGGATAAAATGTTTCTCTTTTGCTAGGATTTTAACGGTATCAAATCTTAGATAGTGGTTGGGCTTATCCATGGAATGCTCACAGACTGCAGATTTTGTATAGCCACGCTTACAGTTTAATTTCAAGTAATAACAATCGCGTAAATCTAAGAAGTTACATAGAATAGTTAGTTCAGTTAACATTCTACCTTTTTGCTAGACACATTTTTATTCCTAAATTTTTAAATATTTTTTATTTTGTTTGAAATTTGAACCTTCTTCAAAGAAGTTTCATATTCTACACATCAGATACCTATCATTTCTTGACGTATAATTAAGCAAGAGCCAGATGCAACAACAAGCAAGGACTAATAAATCATCAGGGCCGAGCCGCCCATGTGTGCGATGTGTGCGGCGCACACAGGCGCCTAAGCAAGAGGGGCGCCGGATTGTTTTTTTTTAATACAACATAGTTGAAAAAATTGTCTAAACCGACTAAAAAAAGGCGCTTCATAGGTTTCGCACACAGGCTCTTCATAGGTTTCGCACACAGGCGCTGCTTAGGGTCGGCGTGGCCCTGTAAATCATATATTGATACACGTATAATGAAACAGAATTAAAACTTTAACTTGTTCTTATTTTATTTACTTATGAACATCCGGCTCCTTAACTAGAATGTTCATGTGACATATTGATTTTTACAATAAGTATTTATCTACTTATTTTATTTCATGTTAGCCTATAAAAATAGTACTTTGATTTTAAAAATAAACTAGGGACCAGTCCCGCGTTTGCATGTTGCACTTTTAATGCTCTCCGTTAACAAAGAAAGATGCAAAAGGTTTATCAGAGGTATCGATGAACCGATTTGTGGAATATTTGAGAATGTTGTTTGTAAGGTTCCGTACCCAAGAATAAAATCGGGACACAAATACTAATTTTCCGCTGTCTGTGCGTTTGCACATCAGTCTGTATCTCATAGGCCGTGAGAGCTAGACAGTTGTAATTTTCACATAATATATTTTCGTTGCCGATAGAGCAACAAATATTTAAACCAATATAGATAATGATATGGAACGTTTCACCCGCGAGTCTGACTCAATTTAATAACTTAAAAAACAACATGGCAACTTCTTTATAAATGTTTAAGTTTCCACTGAGTAATTTCAGTAAATATTTATGACAACGAGGGTCAAAATGAATATAGTAATGAAATCAAATATTTACATGAAACAGATAAAAACTAAAATAATTTAAATATTTTTACTATATACATAAAAAAAAACGTACGTTGCATGTTCCTTCGGATCCTCATTTATTGCAATTACTGATACTCTTACTACCTCTTGACAATTTATGATATTCTAGTATGTGTTTATTATTTAAACGATTTAAAATGGTATCTTTGAATTGAAATGCAATTTGATTATCTTTCTGAATGGTGATGATAATTTAAATTGCTTGATGAAAATAAAATGTTTCAGTTTTCATAAAAAAATGATTTTTAATAATAAAATCATTGCAAGTCATCTTTTGGACCAGAAATGAAAAAAAGTAGGTCATTTCAATTCTCAAAAAGACTGCTTAAACTTGAAATGAAACCCATGCTCATGAATCGTTTATCGGATGCCACACCCCTGACACCATCGCTGCTAGCTAGAAGTAAACAAACTAAGCTACATGCTTTACATTTTCACTAAAACTTAAAAAAGACTTCAATCTGTCAAACAGAATCTAAAATTAAATTCTCGTATCTTAGATCAGTGGATAATTTTGTTGATTCTTTCTTACTTATGAAAACCTAGTAACATATTTATTTATGGTATCCATATGTGTTATATGGATACCATTCAATTCAGACGTAGGTATTACGTATGTATAAAAGCATGCCTTTACAAACAAAATATCTTCTTTATAAAACTGGGAGCCCAGTAGTTAAGACCCCATCTTATTCTATATCTTATAAATAAATTTTTTTATCAAATAAAGTTTTCTGTCATAACAGTTTCATCTAGACACGCTGCCTGTCAAGCAAAGTACACCTCTATTACATGAAGCATAAAGTTGTTTTCTTACTTTGTACCGAAGATTGTGAATACCCTGAGCGCTACGTTACTGATGGCGCTTTGGTTGATACGGGATTGAATGCGACTTTCTATAAGGCTTCCTGCTCGCTACGATAAATTAGAGCAACCTGAATGTTCTGATGAATGTGATGACACTGGCTGATTCGCTGAAAGAGAGGACTCTGGTTGTTTTCAAGTATTTGACTACATTGGATGTTACAAACTATATGGTGCTGACTGTACAGGTACAAATCAGTCAACGAATTCTGAACAAAAAAAATAAGTAAATGTAAATAAAGCACATTCTAAAAACAACATTACAAAAAAATATATTATACACTTACTTACCTTTGCGTATTATTTACTACAAGCAAAAAGTATTTTTAGCTTTTCAAACAACATTACAGCTAGGTGATCCGGCACCCACTTAGCCGGTATTTATCTGATTATTTTAGGTATATTTGCGCGATCGCTCTAAAGACGCGGTAGCATCGGAGTCACCGGACGACGGGACGAGAGAGTCCTGTCGTCCGGTAACTCCGATGATCCCTCGTGTTTAAAGCGAGAATTAGCTATGTGCTGAATTTTTAACTGCTTTAATTCTCTTTTGCTGCGTTTTTGTTTGTTAGCCATATTTTATACTTCCTTTTTTCCCAGTCAAACAAGAATTAGATTTTTTTCGGCACCGGAGCACAGAAACGTAGTCCTCTCGTCTCAACGGAGCGATCAGGACTAGTCAATGAAACAAAACATGCCTAAGATCCCGTGACAGGTGCGACAGACGAAAGCGTTCTGCGCGAAATAAAAACGTAGTAAGCGCCAAATCAGTTATTATGTAATAACTCGTAAAGTATACATTATTTTCTAAAATCGGTGGTAGGGTCGCTTGGTAATATAGTTTGATATTATGTATAAAAATATTGTTTCAATAGTATGCATCATATTGAAAATAAATGGATAATAGTTGAAAATTAAGGGTAACTTCGTGATTTTTTTTTATCGATAAAATGTTATCATTTTATGTTTTCACTTTGATCAGTCCCTTGGAAATATGCTTTTATATCTATGTTTTTTTTTTCGGGTAGTTTGTGCTTTATTTTCTAGGGTAAAAAAACAATCTACGACAGGAAATTTACCTGTATACCCCCTCTTAACTCCAAACCGACCTAACTCAATTCGACTTGCTCTAACACAAAAACACCATGATGAAAACATGGAGCTATTTTTAATTTAGATAACAAGACCACGGCGTTAAAATGATTGCCGACGGTACTGACATCCGATGCCCATAACCTGAGCATACACGTGTGTGAATAGGAACCCAGAATAATATCAGGTGGAAACATAACCCGAGTAGAACTAATGTTCTGTATTATAGAGCCATAAAGTCCATAATTGTACAACGCACTTGTGAATGATTTGACAGATGATTTGAGAATAACTACTTAGTTTTAAGTTGACGGAATCAAGGTTACGTCGTTATATCACATGAGTAAAGAAACTGAACAGAGACAAAGCTTCTAAAGAGCTAGCAAAATTTATACCTATTTTGGTAGGGTTGGCACAATTGAATAAATTAAAAATATAAATGTACTTTTTTTTCAAATTTTTTATTAAAATTGGTTTTTTTTTACAAATTACATACTCTAAATATTTTTTTTTTATTACTTTTGGTTTTTAATAATTTGTTGTGTCTTTTAATCGAATGATAAATTCTAAATCTAATATAAAGTTTTTTCAAATAAACCAATGGGAAACACTCACATGGCATATGAAATGTACAATCTTGCAAACGTGCTAATATTTCATTACCAATATTAACATTTTTAATATGAAGATCAAAATATTCGCGAAATTTTTGCTCAAGCAATTCAACAAATTCAATAAAATTGTCAGGAGGTATTATCAAAAAACCTGATTTCACACTACCTTCATTAAAGTCCTTATAATGGCAAAAAAAAGAATCTTTTCCTATATTTTTAAATACTTTTTAAAAACTAAAACAAAAGTATTACTACGTATTATGTGAGAAACTCGAAAACAAAAACAAAACATGCACAACGTTCGAGCGTCGCGTCACGCCTGCACGCCCTGAGATTGACCACTGGCTGATCTAGTTTGAAGCGGTTTCGGCTCATACGTGACAAGCGGCCAGTGGTCACGCACACACACGCGTTGCACTTGTAGTGATGTACCTGTCACAGCGCATTCGTATGTAGCTTTGTCTCTGTTCAGTTTCTTTACTCATGTGGTTATATCATATCATAGGTGAGTCGGCAGTGTGTCGACTGAGAGGCAGAGAGGGGGCGATGACGTCATTGATCAATAACGCATCTCATAACTCCTTATGAGTAACAATTTAGCTGTGCTTCTTAGTGAAAATGACAATTTCATTACGCAATGTGGTGTGAATCCGTGCTGGATGAAACATCTAGTCTAGCATAGTGCAAAGGTGGGTGATGTCATTTATTCTTAGGAACCTACTTACAGGGGAAAAAATCCTACTGTTTAGCGGATCGTAAATTAGGCTAAAGTTGCGAACCTACGTGACCGAATGACCACAGGTAATAGGTTACTAAATTATACTCGATATGTATTGAAATCATATAAGTTTTAATAGTTATTAGATAAAGATAACAACACAATTGTTTAATATGCAGATAGGTTATATTAAACTATAAAGGTATATTGAACTTGGTGTTTTTTGGATAAACGTAAAAAAAGTTGTAGCGACAATTTCATTATTAAGAATCAATTAAATAAATAAATTATATGTTATTTTTTGCAAAACTTACCCAGCCTGGACAGATCATTAGCATATAGAACTACATCTAGCATTCTCATGCATGTCTTACAATAATATTAGCAGACCCAGATCAATAATAGTGTTTTATTCAACAACTAATCAATACAACGTTTTATATATCATTAATCACACAAAACAACATAGAGGCACCATACGTGCCAAGGTCTTCCGCGACTTAAAAAACAGACAAAACCACTTCTTCGTCCAACTGATTTAGCGCTTACGTCCAATTTGACGTTGGCTAAACATTTTCATTGATCTTGCGTTTTATAAAATCTTTCACAAATGTTAGTCATAGACGTTCGTAAAATTGGCAGTTTGCCATCACAAGAATCGTGACTTGACCACAGAGTAGTCTACGCACTATCGTTAATTCCTTACAATGCGTTCAGCATACCATGTTGGAATTAACATATAGGTAATCTATGTACTAACCGACGTTAACGTTTTAATATACTTACAGTTTATGTGTCTAGTTGGTAAGGTTCCTACTAGGTACCATATTTTTTGCTTGTCGAGTGTGAGAATAAAGATTTCACCTGGAAACAACACAGTGATGTTACCTTTCGCTCGATTCAACGGCAGATTGTAGCAAAACAGCTGTCCCACTTCCCAATGATCTTTGTTGCTCGGCGCGAGAGTTAAATATAAAATTGCAACTAAATTACAATTGATTTTTATTTCGTGACAGAAGAAGGTAGGTAGATGTGTTCCTTATTTATAGATCCTTTTCAAATAAACTATTAGATAGCTAAAAATATTTAATTCGCAGTATCGGGTTATAAAAAAAAAAATGCACTGGTAATATGTACCTACAAAGCCTACTCAGGACTACAGTTACCACCAAATTTTACTGGTTTTCAATTATAGGACCAGAAACACTCTCAGACCTTATATCTACCTAAACTCAAATACACCTTATATATTTTGCTACCATTATTTTGCCTATTGCAGACTTGTTGTTGGTCTTACGAAAATAAACATCTTGACATTGAACTTAACTGCAAAATCCCGCCGCGAAATATTGGCAAAGAATCAAGTTCCGCCTTGTCTCCCTGTAGAGAAGGAATTGCAAGAAACCAAAATCATATATTTGCTTCCCCACTGTTAGTCTTGCCAACTTAAAGTAATTAAAGTAGGTAGGTAAAGTACTTATTTGTAACGTATTTATCCTTATAAAAGTGACTCATAGTCGTCATAAAGGAAAATGTAAGGAAAATCAGTGAGAACCTTACACACCCGAGTATATCAATACCTCATGAGTAATAAGGTATATTTCTCTATATGTAAATTCGTAGAACGTATGTTAAACTGTTAACACTTGTTGAGGCTTCCTTAATTCTCATTAATATAAAATTCGTGGTAAAAGTACCCAAACCTACTATTTTACCTAAACGCAAAGATACTCGCAAGTAGGTTGATCTGTAGATAATTTATTTTTCCTCCATCACTGATGAGATCCCTAAAACTTCTCCAATATTCGTCCCTTTTGCAGAAAAACTTCCATACTTCCTGTTCCTTCCCGTGCATCTTTTATGTATGAGATACCTACCTAATGCAATATGTTTCTACTTTTGTTTAGAATCTATACTAATATTATAAAGCTGAAGAGTTTGTTTGTTTGTTTGTTTGTTTGTTTGTTTGTTTGAACGCTCTAATCTCAGGAACTACTGGTTTGATTTTAAAAAATCTTTTTGTGTTGAATAGACCATTTATCGAGGCAGGCTTTAGGCTATATAACATCACGTTGCAACTATAAAGAGCGAAGAAATAATGGAAAATGTGAAAAAAAACGGGGAAAATTATTCATCCTTGAGAGCTTCCGTTGCGTGCGCTGCCAAAAACGGTTCTAGATACCAAAAATATATGTATGAAAGAATTAACGGAACATTTTACCGCGGGAAAACTTCGCATTCCCACGGGAAACCGACTTCTTCGCGAACGGAGTCGCGCGCGGCCCCTAGTAAAAAATATATCGGAAAATTCTGAGTAGAGCAGTTGTAGGCACAAATTGCGTAAACTATTAGTACCTAACTGTTTTAAAATAAATGATGTTTCTTGGTCTTTACGAATTGTTAAAGAAGTTATGGATTCATTAATAGCTGACAAAGCTTACTTTAAGACTAATTGTTAACGCATCAGTTAAGTACCTCATTATTACCACATGGCTCTATCACTGAGCAAGAGCAAGCTACTTAGTAACATTATTTAATTACCTACTTACGTCTTTACTTCGTTACAAAACAGGTTAAACAACCTAGAAAGTTAGCACTTAACTCCTTATTCTCAATCAAACATTACTTTGCTAAGCGTTTATTAGATTAGGTAGGCTCTTACCTTTCCTGTAAGAGAATCATAAATCACATAGGTACGATAAAGATACCTCTAGCTTTTAATGTTTGGTCAATCACTTTTTTGGAAAGCATTTTGTGTACTAGATATTTTTCTTTAAGTATAAAGTATGCCTGCCTGTTAATACAGCCATCCGACAACCGGTCTCACATCGCATGTTACAAATGAGCAATACTGGCGCACGCGCAAAAAACTCAACAACTAGACACGTCCAAACGACTGCTTTCGTGCTATACGATTTGATATGGTTTCACTTCTGATGCGTTTATACAAGTAGCTACAGGTACGTATTGGAACTTTTACTCGGACATAAGTTAATTTTTTTAACTTTGATCGTAAAGCTAAATCAAGGACGCACACGGGTATTAAGCGTCAATAACTTACACTTTCCTGGATTTCCGACGCAAACTGCAAAACTATTAAGCGATTAATTAACATGGCGCTTTCTAGAAGCGTTTTTTCTGAGCTTTAGTTAAGTACTTACTCATTGCTTCTTCGAAACACTGAATAAAACACTTAGAAGAAGACCGACAAAAACTCTGATGCATATTCAAATTTGAAGCGTTTTAAATCGAATTTAGTGTCAACTTAACCTCAGTGAATAAAGAGTCCATTGATTGAACGGTTCAGAAGTCGGGCGCGGTCACAGCGCGTCGACCTTTTCCAACGGAAGTCGATGGATGTGACTGCGTTGTGGCCCTCCATAAAATGTAGCCGCAGATAATGCATGCATGATTTATTAGGAATAGGTTACTCAATTCACTAAGCATACCACGACGTTGAATCAGAAATAACAAACCGAGTTACCGGAATTCTACTTACAACGCGTATGGACGGTTGTTTAAAAACTTTAAATGCGGTCATAAAGGGTGTGTTGTTTAATAACAAACGGAAGTTGTGAGATCAAACCTGTTGAACACGTGGTGGTGTCTCGCAAGTCTTCGTCCTGTGCGCCGAACAATACGCCACACTATTGTAATCGGGGCTTCAAAGATCTTCGCAAGTCCCACAGTTGCATTTGTTCGTAATTTTTTTTTGTCACACTAAATTATTGTTATCCGTAAGTTACACCATGGACCTATGAAAAAGTTTAACTACCAGGAAAATCCACTACCTGGTATCTATCTTCATGATTATAGTAAATTTTGGGCAATTTTTTAGAAACTGTTTTAGGAATCTAAATAAAATTAAAATGGTAATAAAGACCTTCAAACTTATTTGCTAGTACAGTACCTTACTACCTAAGTTTCTATGCAAAAAGTTTGTGAACATAAACAACAACAATCATCAATATGACGAAAATATTATTTCTTTCGAAGCAAAACCATTCGCTCGGAAACGAAAGTAAAATGCTGTTAAACTGTTGTACACGCAACGTCACTATTCCTCATAAATTCACCATCAGCCGACGCGAATCTCTAACAAGGCGTCAGAGAAATTTATGAAACCTACAGATAAACTTTATAAATTGTAGGAAAGTATGTATGGTATAATGTACCTACCCACGTTATATTTGTCGTAATTTATGTTCGGGTCGGTGACATTTCGGACCAAAAAAACTCGGACACCTTCGCCAATGTATGGATTTTCAATTTTAATATATTTTTTTTCCATACATTGGCGAAGTGGTCCGAGTTTTTTTGGTCCGAAATGTCACCGACCCTTATGTTCTGCTATAGACGCCGAAGAGTCTGGCTACTCCACAGGGCGCCCAAGCAGAATCGCAGAATCTCACTGTTTCCATGTTGGGACAGTCATTGAATCGAGGTCTGTACGACTTACACAATAATGAACAACATCTGGTGCGCTAGCGTAGCCTTGATGATTGCATTTCTGTCTCATTTCTTTTGTATTCAACATTACTTCGAAACACAGAAATTTCCACGCGTGGGCAGGATTCCTATACCCACACAATATCCTTTAGAAGAGTTTTACCTTCTGCGGTGATAATAAAAATATAATGAAGTTGGTGATCGCTAAGTTAAGGTCAACTACAAATTTATATATTTTTGGCTATTCTTTTAATAATAATAACAGTCAGCGGCGACCATGAAATACCTACGTTCATACAAGCGAACCCTCGCCGGGCCGTCATAATAATCAGCGATAACATCGTAGTAACAGTTAATATAAAAGTTACGAACACTGGCTGTCGTGCTGGATTGATTGTTTTCCTGAGAACACTGGAATCCATGAGAACGAAACACACTATTCATGTCGACGCACACAGTATAAACAAGAAAACCATTCCTTTTGTTACACACAAAATGCTTTATATTCCTTTGATCGCGCCTGCTATTTGGCCTCAATTAAACTACAATGTCCCCAAAATTAAGGGGTCTTTGCCACAGTTGATGTTAACAATATTCGAGTTCATGCGTTCAATGGTTGGTTCGAAACTTGTAATAAATGTAAATACTTAGGTTGTATAAAGAGCCACGGACGTATGTATAACTGCATTTAATTAATGTAGTTATGGTCATGTTATTAACCGCAGAATGTTAGCATAGTTGCCAACGCTCGATCAACTGTTCATGTTAGAAGCGGGGAGTATTTTTAGATGCCCCACACTGGCAGAGATCGAAATGTGCGGGAGTCGCCCATCAACAATCTATTCCCAGAAGGACATGCGCATGATTACATATTGAAATTGAACAAAATTTTAATAAAGTTACTAGGTTAAGGAGTTTTAATAGATTAATGATTGACAAGATACAATAAGCATGTTAGTTTTGTGTGTATCAAAAGTTTTATCAAAGGCAGACAAGTCGTTTAAATAAAACCGAAGAAAAAGATCAGGCAGGAAACAACTGGAATATCCAAAACAGAACATTGTATCGATTCAAATTGAAAATTCTGGAATGGAACGAGGTGGTGGTGGCTGAGTGACAACACAAGAGGGGAACTTTCCCTTTGGGTAATCAATATAAAGGGCCTCGGAGAGATTTACATAGCGACAGAGGTGTTAGGCATAATCACAATTTATGGTTACCAACAAATCGCGATGGAAATTACATCATTGACTCCTTTATAAAGTCATTCCCACGCAGGTAGGTACGTTAACCGACTCCTTGCCACCATCATTTTTCGAGCCTTTCGTCCGTGGCCCCATACAAAATTCAATGACATGCTAGTCGCGTCACGGGCCCTCCTAAATGATGACGCGACTAACGCGTCATGGGCCACTGGTGATGTTATTACGCTATTTTAGGCTTTTTCAACTAAAAGAACACAAAGTGAGACCTGTTATTGTTTGTTATGTTTCATTTATTAGTTTAGTGTATTTAAAAGTGTCGATCTACGTGTTTTATACGAGATAGAAGGTAAGTTAAAGATTTCCACCATTGGTTGTCAACCTGTGGGAAGTATTTTATCGCAAATCAAAAATCTTCCGTTTTTACATCTAAACTATTCATTGGTGACCAAAACATACTAATTATTTTTATAGATTTGCTAAGTTCGAATCCTGGCTTTAATAATAACACTTTTCAATAATTAGTAGGATAAACAGTTACAGGTAGGCACCCTATGGTTGACAACCACTGGCAATTTAATTTTCCAAAAAAAATAGTGGCCCTTGATATTGGTGTTCCTAATGAGTTAATTTTTATATAAAATAAGATATTTTATTGATTAAATCAAATAAAAATTTGAATTGCAACTATTTTCTAATGACGCATCTCTCGCGTCATGGGCCTCCCTGAAGGTTTCTTCATGACGCGCTAGGCGCGTCACGGGACAGGAGTCGGTTAAAACTATATGTAACCCCGTATAGGTAATCATATACAATGGCTGTCATTTAATTATCTAACAATACGAGGGGCTCATTCTATAAAATGAAACGTTCATTAAAAAACATATAGAACCATCTAGTGGCCTTCATCACATAATAAAGCTGCCGGTGACATGCGGACAGCGGACCACCAGAAAACAATGCAAGCTCAGAATAGAATAACAAAGTTATTGCTAATTTAGTTGCAGTGGCTGATAGTACCTAATGCGATTCAGGGACTTCATTCCAATGTTCAGAACCATGCTTGTTTATGCTCTGCGTAGGCTCATTATGTACAGTCAAAAGCATAAAGATATTATAAGACAAGATAGTCAAAAATATCTTTGGGTCAAAAATTCAATTTTATGTTAGTGTCATAATAACCATATCATTGTAACCAAACAAAGTTGACATAAATATCGTCGCAATAATTTGCAATTTTATGTAACGCATCAAGATGTTCAATATTATGTTGGCATAAACACTATTCATAGGTATCTAAGCATTTAATTTTTCAAAAATATCTTCGCGCTTAAGAAAAATAAACTCTATGACTTAAGTCACAGTAATCATCTTTATTTAACTGTTTCATTTTATGCATGACGTCATTGACGTGGCTTTTGTTTAGAACTGAATTAATCTTTTATATTTAAAGTCGTAAGAAAATAGTTTTTTGAAAGAAAGCCCCGCCCGCGGTTTTATCTGAAATTACACTACTGGAAAATGCCGATAGTGTAATGGGAAGTAAAAATCTCCCATGGCACAACTAGTAGTGTCAAGCGGTAGTGCCTAAGTAAAAAAACGTATTCGTAACCATTAAACGAATTCACTGTTGTCATTGACTAAGGGATTGAGTTAAAAAAGGCGAATAAATAACACCAATAATAACTTATAAAATCTAGTGTAAAATAATAATTACCTACAAAAAAAAGATCACTTCTCTCGTTTCTGTGTGATTTTAAATTTTCTTTTCTTTATATTTTCTGTTTTTTTCTTTACTAAGTATGTGCCATTAATGTTTAGTTAAGGTTAGAAATATATGACGAGAAAATAAATTATTTAATTATTGATTAAATGAACCGACAAACCTATTTCTTTATTCTATTATGTATAGGTAATCAACATGACCAGTGACATACATTGTCATATAGTATGTTTTTTATTGTATGTCAATACTAGTGGCCGCTCGCGACTCCGTTCGCGTAGAAGTCGGTTTCCCGTGGGAATGCGAAGTTTTCCCGCGGTAAAAAGTTCCCTTAATTCTTTCATACATATATTTTTGGTATCTTGAACCGTTTTTGCAGCGCACGCAACGGAAGCCCTCAAGGATGAATAATTTTCCCCTTGTTTTTCCCATTATTTCTTCGCTCCTAATAGTTTCAGCGTGATGTTATATAGCCTAAAGCCTGCCTCGATAAATGGTCTATTCAACACAAAAATAATTTTTAAATTCGAACCAGTAGTTCCTGAGATTAGCGCGTTCAAACAAACAAACAAACAAACTCTTCAGCTTTATAATATTAGGATAGATGACATAACCACGCAATGAAAATCTTCAGATAAGAAATAATTATTTTCAAATAGTAGATAGAACTTAATCGAAAAACCACTTTGGAATCTATAAACATAGATAATAATAGTTCTGACATTCATGTCAATGTATTGCAAATTAATAAAATTGTAATGCAGAATATTTGTAAAATTCTATCATCATCGATGATCACCATGAATCCCGAACTCCAGAATCATTGCGTACGCATGTCATGCAAATATGGGATTCCCTGCGAGATGTTGATTTCTGTCAAAATGCTGTACTTCTAGATGTCATCAATGCAGAAGGACGATACACAATATTTTAATTCCAAGTTCATTTTTTTTTTTATTTAATCAAAGGGTTTTAGTTTGGTTTATAATTCATGTTTTATTTTTATTAAATAACTAACGCAATATACGTAATAACGTTTTCTTCATGTAAATAAATTTTAATAATTTTTTTAGGGCTACTACAAAAATAGTACATTAATACATAATATACGTTTTTCTTTTGATTAAGGGCACTTTTCCTGTCACGTTTTATTTTTGTAGTCAAGTTTTACACGATTTTTGTAGGATTCCACATGTTATGGCTACACTACTAGCTTATGGACATGTGATAATAAATCTTTGCAATAATCATTAATTATAAACCTTATGGCGAAAGACTTAAAATTGCTTGTACCATGTAACCGAAGATATTTTTGACTATTCTGGGCGCTTAGATACCAGAGAATGTTAGGCAGCCTATATAATACAGACTACTTTAAAAGATACGATGTAATTGGACATTTTCAACCCGCAGATATATATGATTCTTATACTGGTGACAATAATTTGATAACTGTATATGCCAAAATAAAATTGAAACTTTGCAACTAACATTTAATTGTAGACTCTGATACATTATATTTTTATGCTTTTGACTGTACCCACAACGGACTTTAAGGGGGGTTAGGCGGTCAGCGAAAATTCAGATTTCGCTACGATTCTACGCCTTAGGCGGGGGGGTCGGGGAACGCGGTTCCTATAGAATCAACGGCCTCGAAACACATTTATCATCAAAAAGTTAATAAAATGTTCATTTTCTCAGAAATCTAAAACAGTCACGACATAGAAAAGGTAAAAATCTATCAGTTTGCGATTTTATAAGACTTATTATTGTAAAACACCGTCTTAATGTGCATTTATATGAAATTTTAGAGGTAACTTCAGGATTTTTTTCTATCGAGCAAAATTATTCCAATCGTGTTTTTAAAACAGTCCTCCCATCACATTTACGTTCTTTATTATATATTTGAAATATCAGTGCGAAATATCATATATTTTGTAAGTAACAGCTAATAGAAAACGGCTAATTCTGCCGTTTTCAGTTACTAAGGGCCCTTAACTATGTGACATAAACGAGTAGGTAGGTAATAAAGTCAGTAGAAGTTAGTAGGCGCTAACGTTTTTCTCGTTACATCAATTATACGTAATTGAGTGTTATATCTGTTTTAACTACTCTCTGCGTTATCAATGACGTCTTAAACAAAATATTATTATGTCGGATTATAAACCTTCCAAAGAACGACTTGAACATCATTGTGTAAAAAGTATTTTCTCAAGCCAAGTTACGACAATTTTTAAGGCTGTGAGAAAAAATATAAAAAATATTAACACTCAAGAGGTCGAGCGTGTAAAAATACCAAAACGAAACTATTGATACGCCAACCAAGCGACAGCCCGTAACCATCGTTTGAATCAAAACGTAAATATGAAAAATTAACTGTATATTGCCTTGGATCAATCAAGTGAATCGAGTTATGTAAAAAGAAAGATGACGTGGTTAGGTACTGAACGGTGGAAATTACCAACCATTGAAAACTTTATGGTAGAAGTTTTTAATGTGGGATAGTTGCATATAGTCATGGTCCACTAGCCAGCTGTTTACGGCACGCGTCGAAGCGATTGTTCGTGGGGATTACTATTTATTTATTGACTGATTGCCTAATGCCAGACTCAGATTACACTATCCTGACTACCTCAAAATTTCATATTTTAAACAAAATGTTGCAGCAAGAATGTGCACTAAGTAAAGTGAACAAACGAAAATGACAAAAAAATCTTTGCTTTATCAATAATACAATTTGAATTTTGACTTAATATTGCACTAGCAACAATATTATGCAACAACAATCCATCAATTACTTATTTTTGTGGCTAGGCACATGACTAATGTAAATAACAAAGCAGTTTAAAGTTACTTCAACTGCAACAAATCAAGTACCTACTTACCTAATCAAGGTAAAATATCAAAAGAATCCATGCAAAGAATTTCTTTATCATCAATCAATAGATTTCTATCAGTTTTATGGTCTGTTTCTGTTACAAACATGTTATATGATGGCAATAATTTGCATGGATGCATAGATATGCATTAGATCTTTTTAGTCTATCATTTATACAAGAAATAAATACAAGTTAAGTACCAAATTGGATTTAACTTTATCAATGCAATTTAAATAATAAAAAAACATATCAATTGGTTACCTTCTAATCCGATGAATAAAACTTCAGTTATAATCTCCCACTTAAAACTTTAATTAAAGATAATTTGTTATATGTATTATCACAAATCCTGGTAGACTTCATAACACAATCACGCAACTGAAAAAATTTCCTTGATTATTGATTTCTTCATAATATTAACATAATTTACACAATAAAACACATTTGTGAGTTGACTAAGTTGTAACTCATGTACTCATCGCACCTCACACTTTACACAAACATACAAGATTATTGCATATTTGGATGGCTTTTTGAATTCTCTAACAGCATTATTACTGTCCAACATTTATCTTCAAAAGTATATACAAGTTGACTACATTATATTACATAATTATTATTATCATTATTGTTTTGACAGTTTAACGAGATGGACACAATCAACATCAACACAAAGTAATGCGCCTAGTCAAGAATGATTAAAAATCAGTTTGTTCTTAATAAATGACATTACTGCGGGAGTATCTATCAGTACTAAAGTATCAAAATATAAGATAAAGCACCTCATTTGGACAATGGTATGTATCAAAGATATTAACAACGTGATATGACGCGCACCACGGGCGCCCAGGAGCCGCGCTGGCGGTGGCGGGCGCGCCCGGCCCGAGGCCTCACTGGCGGCGCCTCGCCCTAGCAGTCTTACGACGAGTAAATGCCTCATTACACTCTAAATATTAAAGCACTGTACAACAACAATAAGGTGCCTTCACTTTTTCTGGGCTAACGTTCATCTCGCGCACGATTTCGGCGAACATTTCGTTGACGTTGGTGCGGCTCTTGGCCGACGCCTCGACGAACGGGCAGCTCCACATCTGGGCGAGGGCTGAGCCCTCAGCCTGAGACACCTCACGTTGATGCTCCAAATCAGCTTTATTTCCCACCAACAATATGGGGACACGTTCTGATCCTTTCACACGCGTGATCAATTCCTTCATAGGTTTTATATCTTGAAACGTTTGATGATTTGTAAGAGAATAAACTACGACGAATCCTTGGCCATTCTTTATGTACAGATCTCGCATGGAAGCGAATTGCTCCGTACCGGCCGTATCCAGTATTTCTAAAACACATGGTGAATTGTCCACTTCTATTTCTTTTCTATAAAAATCCTCAATTGTGGGGTCATATTTTTCCATGAAACATCCAGACACAAATTGCACAGTCAAAGCACTCTTTCCGACCCCACCCGAGCCCAACACGACCACTTTGAACTCGCGCATTTTTTGTTTTGATAAATTGCACTTATTGATACTTTACACAACGTTTTAGAAACGTATTCACACTTTGTGCTATAAAAATGTCATTGCTATGTCGCTTTGTGACTCACTCCAACGCGATCACTGAGGCACGTTCACATTTAGCAAAGTTCCATCTAATTGATAAACATCGCCGCCATTTTAGATATATGGAACACAAATTAACTTTTGTAGCATCGCGACGACTGTAGATTACTTGTTAAATACAAACGCGGAAGCAAACATCTACACAACAACTGACTGACTTGCTCTCTGCTTGGACCGCAGCAGCAACAGCAGGTTGGTCAATGCACTTTATTGCAATGGTTTGATTGGTGAATGAGAACAAAAAAAAGTACTTAGCGGATTTCAATGTTGCCATAAGTTTGTGTAAAATTCCATAATTTCGTGAATTTAATGATTTGTATACTTTAAATTATTATCAAGAAAGTCATGCAGTTAACTGAAGAAGAATTTTTAAAGCTTTTTGGTTTGTTTTAAAATAGGTTTCGGTAATTATATTTTTTTCATTGCAAACAAAAAACCTATAAACGAAAAAAAATATGTATTGCTTACAATCCAAAGATAGACATTCATAAAAACATGGATAATATTAATCTTCAGGGTTCACATATAATAATTTTACAATTTTTGTATTTGAAGGTTAATGAGAACTACTTTTATATATTTTTCCGATCTAGTAACACTAGACCGGAAATAAGTTTCAGATTGCTATGTTGGCATCATGTTATCAAAATAAATGCGTTCACAATTTTTAACAAGAAAGATTTTTTTGTGAAACTTTCCTTTTTGTTTTTCTCAACAATACAAAATATATTTACCACAGGCCCACATAATAGGGAATATGCATAAAATTTTAAATGGCCTAAAATATTTTTTCTCAAATATTTATTATCCTTATATTATAATGAAAAGGTTTTTTTTAATTTATTTATTATTTAAACACTTTAAACAATATTCAAAAAGTGCAAAATAAGGGAGCGAAATTCAAACTTCCAAAATGCGCCACCATTGGTCGAACGTAATGTGACGTCATCTGACACGACATTGCATTCATCAGCTTCGAAACTCATACTGTTATACAAGTTTTTGTGAAAAAATAAAATTTAGTCTTGTGCTGATTGTAATGAAGTTTAGTTAGTTTAGATTGGTAGTGAATATTTAACGATGACTGAAGCTGGTTTTGTCATACATAGCACAATAGGACAATCTTCTATCGAGAACAGATGCATTTATGATGACAGCATATTTATTTTTTGCATCAATACCCGAATGAAAGCTAATTATTATGTTTCATAATATATTTAAGACCATAATAAAGATTTTTATTCATAAATGCACCCAGCAGTTTACTTATTATACACCAAAACACTTTGATATTGACACAAAAATATATGAGGCAAAACTACTTTCTTCAACCGTAGAGTACATTTTTCGCATAATAATTTTCTGTATCTTCCTTAAATTAACCTGGAATAAATCAAAAACCATAAAACAAATCGTAAAACCTCAAAAGGAATAAAGTTTTTACTTATAGAAAGTTATAGCTACTGACCTTTTCTTATAGGGGTATCTTATATATGGGTAGGTTAATTTTAAACCGAATTTTCTAATGTTCAATAGCTAATGACAAACTTATTTTTTACTAATTCACAATAAGCTGTTTATAAATAAAGTATACTTACGTTAAAATGATCTTCACAACAATATGAACAAGATTTAGGAGATATATTATTCCTTCTCATCACCTTACACCACCGTTTTCGTATTTTCGCATCGCTTGAAATATGAAAAAACACTTTCTCGGGTGTTTTTCAAGTAGTATTTGTGCACTCCGGTACTATGCAGTACTCATAAGATAATTTTTTGGCTTCTTCCATGGTTTTAAAGTTGTTAAAACTGTAAATATGTACGAAGTAACTGAAAAGTTCATAGTAAAGTCCCACTGGACGTGTCGTGTGACGTCACGCAAAACGCGCGCAAAATGGCGGCGTTTCAACTGCTCTAATTTTTTCAAGGTTTTAAATTTCGTTTTTAAAAATATCTAGAGTGTTTTGAAGCCTTTTAATATTTTTTTCTATGTTATAAAGTTGTAAGCTATTAATTTAAGACAAGAAAAAAAATCATGAATTGGTGTATCAGTCTATAAATAAATAAAAAATAATATTTGTTTAAAAAGCACAATATGCAAAGTATACAAAGTGTCAATGTCATATTGAGATGTCAGACTAATCTGACACATTTATTTTGTTACTATGAACCTTATGAACAGCCAGTTTTGTACACCACTGTACCATTTAAACATTAACTGCATTTACTGTTGTTGCGAACTTTAAATTATTGTTGGTTAAAATGAAATTTTAAATTTTAACCGAAAAACTTGAAATGACAATATTCCTGTAAAAGCTGGTTCAGTCAGTAGCAACATTTTAAAGACTGCTAATCTGACATTTAAGACGTTCCGTTCGAATTTCATAATAAAATAAAGGGTGAACGGTTTTTGAACGGAAACACAAACAAGCTTGCTTAGAACTTGCAAAATATAAGGTCATGGTACCAAAATCGTAAACAAGGCTCTTTAGGTCTCGCTATAAGAGGTTGTAGGAAGGACCCTGTTTGTGCGTCCGTAAGATACGATTTTTTCAAGTTTTCGACAAATTCAGATTACCACTACGGCATCCCAAAGTTTGCCAAAGTAACAATCACTGCTGACACTATTACGTAGTTTCTATCATAGATTTACATTAACTTCGTTAAACTGGATCGCATACTTCTATATTTCGTGAATGCAAATTTGCACTCTAAAACTTTCTTAATGATGTTACTTTTTTCCTGTCAGTTGTATAAGTAGAAAACGAGCCAGGTGAGAGTCAGTCTGCAGCGATTAGAGTCAGCCCACTAATCGCTGCAGACAGAGCCTACAGCTAGACTCTACCACTCTAAAAACGGTTTCGTTCAAGAGTCCCAACACCGATACCTTTCAAAGGGATTGATATTTGAGTTACGCGGCTCCCCCACAGTACTATCTCTCACCACTGAATCAAGGCATGAGTTAGAACTAATTAAATGTATCGCGAACAGATATTTAAGCTTAAGAATGAAAACGTCCGCGAAAGAAGAGACCCTCAAATAATGGGGAATCGTATTTTGATGCGACAACAACTACATAAAACATTTTTTTCAGTAATGTTTGAATTTTTAATATATATATTTATGTCACTACAAAATTTCTTGGTTTATTTCTTTTGCCAATCAAATTGCACTTAAACCCAACCACCCAACCAACCACCAACTACTCTATTTCACAGTGATAATTCAACAAAAATAAAAAGCATGGGCTGGCAGGTGATTATATAAGTAGGTACATAAAATCGTTTCAGATAGTATTCAACCCAGTAAGACTATCCGAGGGAATAGTATATATTAGGGACACCCTATTAGATAAGGACGCACATCTACTTTTAAACCTCTCTTTCGGCTCGTTTTTTTTTGATACTACGCAGTCCTTCAGTATAGGTCCATGGTTTCTATACTCTTAGGCTGACACTGACAGTACTTACTGACACTGACATAAATCAAGGAAACGAAAATAAAACCGAACGAGCGAGTGACGAACGTACGTACCACAAATTCCTTTTTTAAATATGATAGTTCGTACCTAATGAAAATATAGGAAAAGGGAGGAGGCAAAGGTTCTTTGCTTTATTTAAATTACTGTTAATGCAAGTTTTTCCTTTATTTTAAACTATATCAAGTGTAACCCACTTAGCCGGTATAACTAATTTGACTACTAATCCATCACAATAACTTGGTACTGTCAGTGTGTAAATGTTCTGAAAGACAGAGACCACCTATTTATAAGTAATAAGTTGGAATGAGTAAGTTGTCAAGAAAGTTTGAAACAGGAGTTTTGGGCGCCGATGAGTCGGGCTCAGCCAGACAATAGGCGCCTAGCAACCATGACGTGTTCCGGTTCTATTTTCAGAATTAGAATAGTTACTTTATAAACCTTTTGACCAACCAAAGTAATTATTTGTAGAGACCAAAACATTACACTGTATCTATTAAATATTATGTTTAAATGTACCTTATTAGTTTTATTCAGGGATTTTCCTAATACGATAATCCGACACGATTTAACAGGTAACATGAAGTTTGGGTCCACTGTAAGTCTTTTTGTCATAATTGTATAATATTGAAAATAATATATTTTTTGTTATGTTCTTTCCTTGCAGAACCATGTCCCACAAACCAACTCCATATGCTCCAAATTTCCCTCCGAGCCAAGGTTATGCCCCGCCTGCTGAAAATGAAAAACACAATGAGAGTTATCCCATGATGCCACACCCACAGGCTAGCCCTTACCAGCATGGAATGGCAATGCCGACTCTAGGACCTGCACCACCTCCTGGACCAGCACTTCCTCCTGGTAAATTTATAACTTTGAAGTATTGTCCAATTTAACCAACAATCCACTTGATGGCAAAATTTTTATGAATCTGAAGCAAAAACTAAGGTATATTTTATTTGATTCTCTTTTGAACAAATAAATAACTACATATATTGCATTTCCTGTAACTGTATAAATTATCCTTTGCACTGCCCTTACAATCTGGCTAAAAATATGTTTAAATATAAGTATAAGAAAGGACAGAGTAAGCATTCACAGCCAGTTACAGGGTCTTTCTAAATCCTTTTAAGCATCCCAAAGGATATAATGTAACTATCCAGAGTATGTTAATTGGAATAACATATTTTTTTTTTACACTGAGTTGAACTCTACCTAATTTTTTTTAGATAGATACGCAACTATCTGTTGGATGTTTGTTATCCAAATAGCTGGTTAGATTTGCGTGAATTGTTTTACAAAGATAAATTAAAACCATAATAATGTACCAGCTAGTTAAATTTACAGTAATTATGTTTTTAATCATAATATTTAGGGTTCATGGTAGCACCACCAATGGGTATAATGAATCCGTAATTTAAAGTTTCCACATGAAAATTGTTATCATTGCACATAACATTCAGAAAATTTACTCTAGAGATAAATACATATGTAATTGTAAAAAAGAACAATTGGTTAAAATTTTAAAAGGTTGATGAGAGTCTCTCATTCTTCTAAAATATCTTATTAATAAAAAACAAATGTTAATTTTACATGACCTACTTGTTATAATCAATATTTTAAAGTGTAGGGTAATTATTTGAATTGCTGAAGTGTTATTTGTCCTATTTAATAATACATAGACCTGTCATATATAACTTAAAAAGATTAAAGAACTCTTCATAATTCCTATTTATCTAATTGCTTTGAAATATTGTTTACATAAGATTCTCACTATTTTATTGTGAGTATTTTTTATTTAAAAATTTATGCAAAAATATAGGAAGCAATAAAGGTATACTATGAAATTTAGCCTGATTTGAAATGAGAATTTTCATTAGAGTATTGAAAAAATAAATGTCAATTGTCAAGCCACAATTAGACAGTTTTTTTACTTAAATTTACCACTTTTAGGTGCTCAGCCACTGCCGGGCATGCAGCCTGGATTTCAACCAGGATTCCAGCCTGGGTTTCAGCCTGGCTTCGCACCAGGGTATCCTCACCCTCAACAGGGCTATTCTCCACAGCAAGGGGGGTATCCAGCACCTGTAGTCCAACAACCAGTTGCTCAGGGACCACCAGGTAAAATTATACCTAATTGTTGAAGGTAAAACAAAAATAGATTCTGGATATAAAATATGTTCTGCCGTTGGTATAAATTACGTACGTTTTTTTTTCACGAGTTTTATAACATACAATTTTTTAATAATTTAAGTAAATAGAATATTGTGTAATATTTGATAACTTCTATTTAAATTGTAATTCAAAATTGTCCTTGTTTAAAACAGGTTGAGTTTAACGACTGCTGATAATGCTGTTTACACTAAGATAATTTGTTAAATATCTACCATTTGTGTGGTAAGAAAGTCAATTTATATGATAGCTATGAACATTATTTTACTTCATTTCGCTAACGAGAGTTCAAAGTAAACAATCCTTGTCTTGTCAAAGCAATGCCTGAAAATAAATATAATATAAACTTAAAGAAATATGTGCAAAATCAATACAATAAGTTTGAAATTATTAAACAAAAGCAAAGTCTTTATATAAAAACGTTAAGTGCTGCCAGTGTAAAACGTAGTTTTGGTAGATTATACAAACGTATATTCCAGTCAAAATATAAGGGATATGAGAAATTCTTGACTGATGAGGAGAAAAGGTTGCTCTGTGTTTTAGATTATCGTGTGGTGGAGGGTGGCAATTAAGTTATGTGTGTGCTTTTCTGTATTGTCTAAGTTAAAAAATAAAGGTTGGTATTTTAGTATCTACAACTAAATATATTGGGTTTGTAGTACGCCTACATACCCATTTATTACGAGAATATTTGTAAATATTTGTTTTTAACTCAATCCTGCTTGTACATTGTTTATTAACTACAGCAGTTAAAAAATATTGAGGTATATGTGTATTTTTTCATTTAGATAACAATAGTCTGGGTTTCTCACTGACTTCCCTATTTGTTATGGATCTGGCATCCTCCTATCATTATTTGAACTCATAACAACTTAGTAAGTTTTTTACAGTACCTATGTAATCGAATATACACTCTGTACAGTCTTAATTTTCACAAACCACTTTTAAATTTGAAGTATGTCCTAGAAATATTCACGAAAATTCGTAAAAGCGAAATAATTAAAAATTCCTATAAAAAATCTAATCATATATAATATTTTAGGATACGAAGACACGATTTTTACAAATGCATTAAATGCATACATTTGTTTATTCATATAATAACGAAGCCCTAAGTTATACCCTTGCTTGATTAAATATCTTCAGGCGTATATCCTACTAATATTATTTACGTGAAAGTTTGTGAGTATATGTAGATGTATGGATGTTTGTTACTCTTTCACGTAAAAACTACTGGACGGATTTGGATGAAACTTTACAGTAATATAGGTTATACATCAGAAAAACACATAGGGTACTTTTTACCGCGGGAAAACTTCTCATTCCCTGGGAATCCGACTTCCACGCGAACGGAGTCGCGGGCGGCCACTAGTGTCCTTATATATTTGGTTGTGTTGTTCCAGGTGGCTGGATGTCCGTGCCCCAAGCGCCTACCAACTGTCCGCGCGGTTTGGAATACCTTACTATGATTGACATGTTACTAGTTCACCAGAAAGTTGAACTCATGGAGGCGTTCGTCGGCTTTGAAACTAACAACAAGTACACGGTCAAAAATAGCATCGGACAAAAAGTGTATTACGCTATCGAGGATAATGACTGTTGTACCAGAATGTGCTGTGGACCCAGCCGGCCTTTCGATATGAAAATCTTGGATAACTTCCAGAATGAGGTGCTTAACATAAATCGATGAATGTTAATTATCCTTATGAATAACAACTTAATTCTGAAATGATTAGTATTACTATCAGTAACGCAGTGCTATTAATAGCAAATGGATAATGAATCATCATTTGCTAATGACCTTTACGCCAATACTTAACCTAATCGCGGTTTCTGTTGAATCTCTTAATCATTATTACGTCAATAAATGCATCTTAAGGCTAAAACGTTTATTTCAGGTGATTCACCTTCGTCGGCCGCTAGCTTGTGACAGCTGTTGTTTTCCTTGTTGCTTGCAAAGTCTGGAGGTTTCTGCTCCCCCGGGAACCATTATAGGCACCGTCGAACAAGAGTGGTCAATTTTCAAGCCACATTTCGTCATTAAAAATGCGATTGGTGAAGAAGTTCTGAAAATAAGAGGACCAATGTGCAGATACTCTTGTGGCGGCGATATTAAATTCAACGTAAGTAATTTGCAATAATGTGAATCAACAGTGTTTTAGATGTAGCGTTTAAAGATGCTACCGCTATTCCAATCTACAAAGACTACCAGGGATCTTTATCAGAGTGGTCATCAGGTCACCCACAAGAATATACCTACTTAAAAATACAGAAAACATACTTGAAAGAAATAATTGTAGGGGCTTGAAATTATAATAGAACCACTTTTAAGACCTTAGTTTAAAATATTTTTTATTTAAAATACAGTAGGTAGGTATTGATAAAAAGGAATGTGAATCAAGTCTTACTCACTGATTGCCTCTTCAAGTATTATTAGACTAGTATTGTAAACAAATATTGAGAGCGAGCAGCTGTTTCACGTTAACTTTTTTCCATACCAGAACAATACGTTTAAATCCGCAAAACATAATGCTTTTTTAAATATTCACAAAGACAGAACAGTATTACTATCTTCAAAAACATAACATACCGAATTTAAAATGAAGTTCGTTTTTCTATAGACGACTTCGAACATTATATGAGTATTCGTCTGTATGACTAATTAACCATTTGAAAATAATCATTATCTATTCTACAACAAAAACTACTCTAGCAATTTTATAAAATAATTTAGCAACTCAGAATCAAAAAGAAACGTGACAATGCATCCAGTGTGGAACTTACACCTCTAAAAGTTCAGAGTTCAATGAAAAAAAAAAGGTTTATGCAAAATTTTGAAGCTTGCTTTTTATGCTTGTTCCTTGAGTTCTTGCTACAAAGGTGGCATTTATTATAATTTAACGGAAAATAATAAGTCAAGACGCAGAGTTTTTTTTAGCCACTTGATGAAACTTCTAATTTTATATAACGAATAAGCAACGGGAAAAAAAGATTACTCCTAATAAAATAATGCGTATTCTTTACATCGCCTTCATCTATTGCCACCTATTTTACGAACTTAGCCACTGAATGCAGAATGCATATTATAATTTTTTATGATAAGAAATAACCACAAGGCTGAGTTGTATTTAGGGTGTCTTACATCCTACTAATATTATAAACGTGAAAGTACGTGAGTATGTATGGATGTTTGTTACTCTTTCACGTAAAAACTACTGGACGGATTTTGATGAAACTTTACAGTAATATAGGTTACTAGTGGCCGCCCGCGACTCCGTTCGCGTGAAAGTCGGTTTCCCGTGGGAATGAGACGTTTTCCCGCGGTAAAAAGTACCCTATGTCCTTTCCCAAGTTCAGTTCTTTCTTCATACCAAATTTCATCACAATCGGTTCAGTGGTTTAGGCGTGAAAGCGTAACAGACAGACAGACAGACAGACAGACAGACAGACAGACAGACCGACAGACAGACAGAGTTACTTTCGCATTTATAATATTAGTACGGATACATCAGAATAATATATACCCTATATATTTTACCACGGGAAACTGACTTCCATGCGAACGGAGTTGCGGGCGGCCACTAGTAGAGAATAACTAGTGGCTAAGATAGGTTTATTTTGAAGGATGTTAGTTGTGGCTGACTTAGCTATTTAGAAGGCAATGTAGATTTTTTATAGGCGGAAAATGCTATTATGAAAAAGTTGGTTTAATTACCACCCTAATTAACTACATAATAGGGACCTATAAAATATAATTCTATGATTTCTAATTTAATACACACATCAACATCGTCTAGGGATATCTATACTAATATTATAAAGCTGAAGAGTTTGTTTGTTTGTTTGTTTGTTTGTTTGTTTGAACGCGCTAATCTCAGGAACTACTGGTTCGAATTTAATTTTTTTTTTTGTGTTGGATAGAACATTTATCGAGGCAGGCTTTAGGCTATATAACATCACGCTGCAACTATTAGGAGCGAAGAAATAATGGAAAATGGGAAAAAAAAGGGGGAAATTGTTCATCCTTGAGGGCTTCCGTTGCGTGCGCTGCGAAAACGGTTCTAGAAACCAAAAATATATGTAAGAAAGAATTAAAGAAACTTTTTACCGTGGGAAAACTTCATATTCCCACGGGAAACCGATTTCTACGCGAACGGAGTCGCAAGCGGCCTCTAGTTTTGTATAAAGTTCTTAAACTCAAAAAATACTGATTAATTTTAATTTTTTTTGAAGAAAGTTTATTTTGTAAACCTTGTTGAACGATTCTAAATTTGAATTTGAAAAAAAAATTAAAAACAAAAGATTCATGCTGCATAATGGTAGCGAAGTCTGAAGGTTTCATTTACCTACAGTAACTTTTGTCATTTTTTTGTGCCAAATTTAAGTTTTATAGCAAGTTATCGGTAAATTATCAATTAATGTTATTGTGTGCTTTATGCAGCGGGGCTATTGAACGAGGAAAGAAATGTTACGGGCAGTAGACATGCTCCAAACTGGGGCTACTCAACGGAATATTGCTGAGGAGATGGTAACAAGACACAACGTGATATGAAGCTTATGGTCATGTTATCGTGCTCTCCGTGAGATGGCTGAAAGACACCCAGGCGGGAAACACTTAATCACTGAACGACAAGACCGAAATTTGCAAGTTGCCGCGAGACGGCAACAAAATTTTACGGCCATGCAGTTGGTTCAGAGGCTCCAGTCAGAGCACCAGTTGCTTGTGAGTGATGAAACTGTCAGGAGAAGGCTGCATGAAGCTAATCTTCATGCTCGCAGACCGCTTCGTACTCCAGCACTACGCCGAGAAAATCGTGGACGACGGCTAGAGTGGGTTCGTGAACATTTGCTCTGGGAAGATAACCAGTGGTTCATATTGCTGTTTACCGATGGCTCACGGTTCGGTTTCCATCCTGATACACGTAGAGTACGTGTTTAGCGAGTTCCTGGTGGTGAGTGCCGTCTGCGACACCCACAGGAAGTCCTTCCATACCACGGCGGGACATTGGGCGAAAATTCGTGTTGGTGGAAGAACAGACCCCGTTTGGATCAGAAACACCATTTCAGCTGAAAAATATTGTAACGAGGTGCTAGAACCAATAATCTACCCCGACAAACTGCAAATGGGCCAAGAATTCACGCTGATGAACGACAAAGCCCGTCCGCACACAGCGAGAGTGGTGACGAGCTGGTTGCAGGAGCACGACGTATTGGTCCTAGGCTGGCCGACTCAGTCGCCTGACCTAAACCCCATTAAATACGCGTAGGATATGCTCTAAAAAAGAGCTTTAAGGAACTTCGCTACAAACATTGCGACGAAAGAACATCTTTTTTTGCCACTTAGCCGGACCTGGGACAATATACCGCAGCCTGACTTGGATAACTTAATCCAAAGCATAAAAAACGTTGTAGGACCGTTTTTAACGTCGTGGATGGTTTTACTGACTACTGATTTTTCACAATACCGTTCAAATCTGAATAATTTCTGATTATTTTTCACTTTTCCTTGAGAAACACATTCATTGTTACTTTTACAATTTTTTCACTTTTTTCTTTATTAAAAAAAAAACCACTTTTACGCAAAAAAAATTGATTTATTTTATTTTGTTAATGTAGCCTGATAAATGAGCTTCATAAAAATATATACATGTTGTATGTTATCTATACTAATATTATAAAGCTGAAGAGTTTGTTTGTTTGTTTGTTTGTTTGAACGCCCTAATCTCAGGAACTACTGGTTCGAATTTAAAAATTATTTTTGTGTTGGATAGAACATTTATCGAGGCAGGCTTTAGGATATGAAACATCACGCTGCAACTATTAGGAGCGAAGAAATAATGGAAAATGGAAAAAAAACGGGGAAAATTTTTCATCCTTGAGGGCTTCCGTTTCGTGCGCTGCGAAAACGGTTCTAGAAACCAAAAATATATGTATGAAAGAATTAAGGGAACTTTTTACCGCGGGAAAACTTTGCATTCCCACGGGAAACCGACTTCTACGCGAACGGAGTCGCGAGCGGCCATCTAGTTTTTAATAAATTTTGAGTAAACTAAGTAAATTCAAAATATCCCTAGACGATGTTGATGTGTGTATTAAAATCACCTACGAACAACCAATCAACACAATATGGAAAAGGAACTATACCTAATAGATAAAATATAAAAATAGCGTAATTAATAGTTGTAACAAAGTTAAGCGACTACAAATAATATTTAATTTTTTATTTTATTTCTTATAGGTATATTCCAAAGACGGTGAAACTAAAGTGGGTAAAATAACAAAGCAGTGGTCGGGGCTGGCTCGCGAGGCGTTCACCGACGCTGATTACTTCGGTGTCACTTTCCCCATGGATTTAGATGTGAGGATAAAGGCCGTTCTGCTTGGAGCGTGCTTTTTAATTGTAAGTACATATTCGTATGGTAAAAATAATAAAATAAAAAATTGCATAAATATGAAGAATATTTTTATGAACTGAAAAAATATGCATTATAAAAAGGTTTAAGGAACAACTTGATAACATTTATTTTATGCAAAAAGTGTGAATCTGTTTAGAAAGTATTTGTACATATCCATGTGATAACATGAGAATCACTGAGTAAATTAATATTTTTTTGATCTACCTATAGCTACGAATTCATACATTATGCTTTAATTTCAGGATTTCATGTTCTTTGAAAAAACCGCAAACCAAGAGCAAGACCGTTCATGCATGTGCTAAATCTTATGAATGAAACTAGCAATCTCAAGGATTTGATGCTAATAATGATTTTATACTTTATTTACACTTAAGGACATTTTTATTTTTTTTATACCTTATATTTTTGATAATGTTGTAATTTATACTGTAGAATTTTATTAATGTTTTTACTAACATATGTGAAGCTTTAGTTATTATGTCAATTTATGGGATTGTTTGCACAACTATAATGCAGATATAGAATTATAAGTAAAACTATTGAGTGGCCTGTTTAAATAATATGTTAAGCCTGTGAAACAGTTATGATAAGTAGGTAATCGTTATATTTAATCATATTCAACCGCATTTTTAATAACATAGGGATAGACAAACTACATTCTATAAGAATTCAATTTTCTTGATAACTCATAAAAAGTGTTAAAAACACACACTAAAGACTTTACTTATTTATAAACTTTTGGTCTGCCTGTGCCTAATCCTAAATTAATAACAAAACAGAAATAGCATTTACAATATTTTAATAATGTTATAGTGCTGCCTCTTATGTTTAACTTTGTATTTATTAAGGAAAGCAACTAAGTATTGCAATATTTAATCAATGCATAAACTTTTAATAAAAGCTTACTGTTAGATTAATTTGAACGTTTATTCTTGGGGTTAAAAATATTTATATACCTATAATGTAGAAAATATATGTTTTTTGTCAAGTGAATAAGTACATTATGCTTATTCCGATAGCGGTTAAAGTCAAGAAAAAATGCATTTATATTTCGCAAACTGAGCATTTCATCTAGTCGTATTTACCTGCTATTTTTGAAATATTCGTAAAGATATACTCATAAACTTGGTGTCTTGGAGTGCATTTTGTCCATACCTTTCAAAGTAGCTGTCTTCATAGACCCTAAGTGTTTTCTGTGGAAATTCTGCAATATTTTTTAAGATTTCCACACAATTTTATCTAAATGGATTCCCGAGAAGTAACGCCATCATTTATACCAAATCGCTTAGTATTTTAAAGCCCAATGAGTATTTTAATAGTGTACCTTGGTAAATGGTATTGATCAAAATATAAAAAAAATAAAAGTCTGTTTTTAAATAATCTCAATAACGTTTTAAAATTGGAAAAATACTACAACTTGTTATTGTAAGACATTACGTTATGAATCTCAAACTAAAAATGTATTATTACATATTATAACAAAAGTAAAATTTATTTATTTTAGTCAGCCAGTAGGTATATTTCGCCAAAACCGCCCACGTTCAAAAAATTAAGGAACCAATGTAGAAAAACAATGTACTTCCAAGATTCTTTCCTAAGTGTTTTTATTCAGCTTTAGCTTTGGAGTGTATGTTTTTTTCTCAGTCTTATGTAGAATTGAGATTGTTATATACTATTACTGTATTAGCATTAAGAATAAAGATGTAGTGAGTCTTAAGACTTGTTTTTATAAGTTTTCAGTGTTAATGTTCATTTATGTTTGCTTGATCACAACTAATACCTACCTAATTATGTGGCCTTAAATGACAACTATATAAACACAAACTTCAAGAATTAAATGGCATTGTTAAGTCTTACTGCAGTTTATTACTTTACATAACGTATTGTTATTTGTAGGTAAAATTCGTACAAAACTTAGGTAATATCAATATCTTAGGTACAATCCCATTGATGGAGGTTTGCTGAATTAAACGAAACTCCAGACTATCAACCGAACTTTAGGAACGCCTTATTGAATGTATTACTATAGTAACTTTTATCTGTGTTTTTGAGTCTCAATAAACTATGGAAGATAGCTGTGGATATGGAAATCTGTAGAATATTGAGACCGGCTACAAGTGTAAAAGCTTGTATTTATGCACTGCAAAATGAACTTTGCAGATATTTTCTTTTTAATTAATTGGTCAAGGAATCGAAGCCGCCCGTGAATCCCTTATACTAGACCAAAGTTCAGACTATTTCGGTGAAACCCCTTTTCAGGCTTTTCTTTCTCAAAATGAAAACGGTGCACAATTATTATTAGTTTGTTGTCTGTCTATAGTCAGCACCTTTTTACTAGGAAAAACTTGAGCCTATCTAGGTATGAAAAAATGTTGTCTCTCTAAACCCATAGGGCTTTTAAAACATTTTTTGGGACAAGTCAATCAGAAGATACGGCCTTTTATGGAAATCTGGAAACTGTAAATACCTACCTAGAAAGTTTCATGTTACAACTACCTATATTCTAACTCTAGTTAATAATGTATGGCGCTAGTTTTATTAAAATTATTTTTTGGTGAATGTGAAAACAAGGTGCACAAAACTAATTGAGCCACCATCTTCTTTCAATTATAATATACCTACCTAATTTAATGATTGAAGTATTTCACAAATAAATAACTAAACAATGAAGAGATCATGATTTTTAATAGCAAAAAATAACTAAGAATAAGTAACAATACAACCCTAAAATATTTACTTTAGGTCTTTTTAACCGACTCCTTGCCACCATCATTTTTCGAGCCTTTCGTCCGTGGCCCCATACAAAATTCAATGACGCGCTAGTCGCGTCACGGGCCCTCCTAAATGATGACGCGACTAACGCGTCATGGGCCACTGGTGATGTTATTACGCTATTTTAGGCTTTTTCAACTAAAAGAATACAAAGTGAGACCTGTTATTGTTTGTTATGTTTCATTTATTAGTTTAGTGTATTTAAAAGTGTCGATCTACGTGTTTTATACGAGATAGAAGGTAAGTTATAGATTTCCACCATTGGTTGTCAACCTGTGGGAAGTATTTTATCGCAAATCAAAAATCTTCCGTTTTTACATCTAAACTATTGATTGGTGACCAAAACATAGTAATTATTTTTATAGATTTGCTAAGTTCGAATCCTGGCTTTAATAATAACACTTTTCAATAATTAGTAGGATAAACAGTTACCTTTAGGTAGGCACCCTATGGTTGACAGCCACTGGCAATTTAATTTTTCAAAAAAAAATAGTGGCCCTTGATATTGGTGTTCCTAATGAGTTAATTTTTATATAAAATAAGATATTTTATTGATTAAATCAGATAAAAATTTGAATTGCAACTATTTTCTAATGACGCATCTCTCGCGTCATGGGCCTCCCTGAAGGTTTCTTCATGACGCGCTAGGCGCGTCACGGGACAGGAGTCGGTTAAATGCAGATTTTTGTGTACAAACAGAAACATCTGCTTGATGCATTGTTAAATTGGCAAAACTGTCTTCTTGGTTGGAGCCAATAAGCTTCTTGGCAGAGTTTACCTCTCTATTTATATGCTTCAGGACCATAGGTTTCGGCACTGAAGATGTTATCTTTTTGGCCCAATGACTTTGAGGTAATTTATCCCTTTGTGATACTTCAATCTGCAAGATTTGAAAACATAAGTAGGCATTTTGAAAACAGGGAATATCTCACAAATTAATAGGTACTTACAACTTTCACTGTTTTGGCAGATTTGTAAGCAAGTGTGGGAAGATTCATGTTCTCTTTATTTGAATTAAGTTGTTTTGGTTTCCATAGTTTTGGAATGGATGATATTCCAGGCAAAGGTTTTCTTGGGTGAATGTCTTTGACTAATGGTACTTGAGGGCTATTTTTTATATAAGCTGCAACTGGACTTGCAATGTGCTGGTAGACATTTTTAGAAGGGGTTTTCTTAAATGCAAGTGTAGATGGTTTTTTGAGAGAAACTGAGTTTGAAGGAGTCTTGAAACATGGAGTGTTTAGTTTAGCTTTACAAATAGGTGTCGAGGAGTAATTATTCTTTGGTTCAGAGTGTTTCATAGGTGTGGAATATTGTGAAGCAGGTGAAAGAGGCCTCAATAATATATTATTTTTAACATCTTTTTGTTCACAATTTTTATCAGAAGGTAGATTTTCAGAATAATCAGGTATTTCCAATTTTGGAAAACTTTCAGAACTTCCTTGCTTGAGTATGAAATTAACTACTTCAAAGGTATTATCTAGTCCATCGTTACAATCAACAGATTCTAAATCAGTCACAAATTTCTCTAACTTTAAAAAACTATCATCTGCAATCACAGTGTTAGGCGAAATATTTCCACAAGTTGATGTTTCTTGTGGCATTGAACTACATATATCAGGTTCTGATTTTACTTCCACTAATTTTAGACTTGTATCAGATTCATCATTTGTTGCACAGCTGTAAATATAAGTATGTATTGAAATGAAGATTCATAAGTGTATCCATAATAAAAGTAATAAGTACCATGCAAATCATCATATTTTAGTAACATCAGACTTACGGAAGGGTTTGCCGATGAGTATCTATGCCAATGTGTTTTTTAACTTCTTTTAATGTTAACTTCCCAATAAAAATTTCATCATCGCTCATATCAAGGTGGTGGTTAGAGGAATTCATATTTGTTGTAAGTCACTTAACAGGCTTACTATTCACAACACAATAAAGCAAATTCAAACATTAAAATAAAACAAGATAAGAAATCGAGTTTGCAGTAGTTTGCTTATTTATTATTCAATCAAGGCCGGAAAGAATCGAATTTCAAAATAACGTCTCCCTCCAGCAGTTTTTTTGATTATTTTACAAGCTTTGGATTAAAACCTTTTTGGCATAAAAAAAATTTTTTTGGGGTTTCCGAACGTACTTAAAAAAATAGGAGGGAATGTTTTAGGCATGAAACTTAAGCAATGGGCATGGTAAAGGCAAGCTTTCTTCTAATGGAATTTCTCTTAAATGGAGCATAGGTACTCGTTAAATGCGTCATTAAAGTACCTACCCGAGCAGGTATAGTCTTCCCCCGAGCTGGATTTAATCAAACATGTATAAGCCATAAACCTATAAATTATTATTAAAGTTATTCGTCCTAAAAGTGCTCTAGAGTTAATAGACAAGAAGACATTTATTACTAACAGATCCATCTCCAATCGTTTCAAGGTGCTGATGCTCTTTACTTTCGTTACATAACGCATATGCCGGGACTCAAAAGTTTACCTGTTCTTGTCTTATAGGTACTACTAATGAGTAAGTGACGTCGATTTTATTTTAATTTGGCTTAGAAAGTATATTATAATTCGAGCCCTTTAAGTATCGTTGTATAACAAAAATATATTTTGTCTCTCTCTATTAAGCTTCTGAGACACCTTTCATTTCATTACTGTATTTCATACCTGTACTGTACTGTATTTAAAAAAAGTCTTAAAAGGATGTCTTTTGGTAGTAAAAGGGGAGATCTCCCAGTAAGGTAAAAGAACTAATTATGAAGGATATAAGGATATTATTTTCGTTTTCGCTCTATAATTTATATGTTTTAATATACACGTTTCTAGAATTTTGGACGTTAATAAATAGTGTCTTTAAGAATAAGTTTTAGAAAATAGGATTATTACTAGTTTCATCAAAATAATTATAATTAAATAAACCCTCTGCTAAACTCCAGTTATGGACATCTGATATCGGACACCTAAATATAAATAAAATATTCACAATTGGACAGACGCTTCATTTCCTTTTTTTTTAAATACACCGATTAAACGTAAGTTCATAATTGGGTTCAGGCATATAACCAGTATTATGAATTGTAAAATTCCATTGGGGCTTTAGGTTATGCGTATAATTAATATTTCGTTATCAATGGTTCCACTAATAATTACAAAAATTAACAACACAGTTACTCCTGTTATTAAAAAAGCGTATAAATGTATCTACCTACTTGCGGCGCGATCGTTATAAGAACGACTGGTTAGAGTTGCTATTTCAATGAAATAATTTACCAGACTATTGATTTTTGAAGAAATGTCAATAAAAAAACATATTTGGTCCAGAGCCATAATTGGTGCTCTTACCTTACTTACTCAAAAAAAATAACAAAAACTTTTCTCCTTATTTTTTCAACGTACGAAGTTTAGTCTAATCTGTAAAGTTGTTTAAATGGAACACTCTGAAATTGTTAATTTCTTAAAATATTTTTACTAATTCTTTAATTGTGAAATAAAAACTATCTTCACGGAGTTAGTAATTTTTGAGATAATTAGACTTTGCCATTTGGTTCGAACGTCTGAACGGAGTGTTCTAGGTAGGTTTTGGGTTATAACTGATTAACTTAACTTTTAAGAAGATGCACATCTTTGGGAGTTGTATATAAACTTAGCCGTGTAAACACTGATAGCGCGAGCACAGCGTATACGTATCTTGCTACTGCCCCGCGCGGGAATGTTGGCTACTAAATCGCGCGATATAGCGACCTATAACGCCACAATTAAAAAAAGATATTTTGCAGGTTAAATTGTTTTACTCCATCCATACATAGTTTTAACAAGTTATGAGATTACAATATAGGTATAAAGTGGGTAAATGATTTTTCAAGTTACTTATTACTTACATGAGATATCAGATTTATTTGATATTTTTTAAAAGATCTGTTGCTTCAGTGTTTGCTTGATGATCGTCATTAGTTTTGGCTGGATAACTGGCAGCCAATTGCAAGTAATATTTAGCTTGATCTTCTTTTTTTAGTTTTAAATAACACTTGCCCAATTTCAGTAAGTTTAGGCTGTAAAATCTGGGTTGTACAGTCTCTGCCCTTAGAAAATATTCTAAAGCATCTTCATAATTGGAATAAGGGGGTGAAGCAAACAAAGTTTCTGCTAACTTACGATGATACCAAGGCATTTCAGAAACCTGATAACACCATTCACCTAGCATGTACAATGTTGTTGCATCATTAGGATTTAGTGTAACTGCAAGCTGAAATTCAAGAGTCATCATTATTATTTTGAAATACACAAAATGTTCTCAGATTTAAACTAACAAAAAATGCTTACATCCATATGTTTTTTGACATGCTCTAACTGTTTGATCCTCTCTTTGATGCCATCATAATTACTCTTGGCATCAAGTAATATTGCATACCACTTTTGGACAGCATGATTATCTCCGGCTT
This sequence comes from Emmelina monodactyla, assembly GCA_916618145.1. NCBI lineage: Eukaryota > Metazoa > Arthropoda > Insecta > Lepidoptera > Pterophoridae > Emmelina > Emmelina monodactyla. The sequence goes on from OU745303.1 coordinate 7,387,131, forward strand.
TTTCTAGAGTTTGAAATATCATATCATAGGCTTTGATAGTAAGACTCCTTTTCTGATTCTTATCTTTTGATTCCTTGGCTATGTTATACATAACCCGGCAAGTCCGCCAAATTATTTCAATATCATCTTTGTTCTGCAAAATAACAAATTGAATTGAAAGTTTATCAGCTTAGAAAATAATTAAGAATGGTAATTGAAATTAGTTCATCTCACTGCAAGGCTCAAAAGCAAATTGTAACATTCATCATATTTGCCATTTTCGAACAAATCATCAGCAATTGAAAGTTTGTCATTAACAACAACAGTTTTCTCTATGTTGACATTTGATTCTTCTGATTTACTTTTCTTCAGGGGCCACAAAAATCCAACCAAGCCAATAGTTACAAATAAACTGTTATGTGGATTTGGCAGAGGAGAATAAGTTACTATCTGGAAGTAAATTGCAATGAGGAATATGTATAGTAATATTAACACATATTTTTTTCTTTTTCCATCCCACCGTTATAGAAATATTACCTTCTTTGTATTCTTTCCAAATCGCTGTATTGGAAAAAATAATAGAGAAATAAACTTTCTTGTCCTATTCATCTTGTTAACTCGTAGGCATTAAATTTTAAGTTTAACCAAAATGAACAAGTTCTAAGCTTAAGAAACAAATTCAGAATAAAAAAAGAAAAAAGATTTTGACGAAAACTTAAAATTATAACGAAATCTATTAATTGAATTATAACGAAGACCTTTGCCTTTAATAAAACTTAACAGAAATTAGAAAACACAAACGAAAACAAACAAACTTTCTATCGCAAAAAATATAATAGTTTTGAGTGGTTTGTTTATTTATTTGAAATCTTTTTTTTTTGTTTTTTTTAAATAATTTTGTGGCCCTTGCTTATAACTTATATTTACTTCGGTGTTGCCTACTTATCAGAAATGTCATTTTTTTATTCGCTTACTTATCGTATACGTATAAACGTAATTGTTGGCTAGATCATCATAATAAAGTGAGTAATATCATAATATAATGAAACTTACAACATAACTAAGATTTATAACATGACAAGATACCTAAATTATCTTCAAATTCTCAAAGTAAATTACAGGTAACTAAGATGCTTTATTTGTACTGGTAACAAAACCAACAGACAGAAAATCAATTTTTGTTTGGTTCGTTGGTGGAGCGAACGAATCAACGAACGAGCCGATTCAAGGGCGGGTGAAGTTCTGTGACTGTTGACATTTTGAAGCGAAAAAATTAATGTTTTGCGAAATGTGCTTGTGAATTGTTTTCTAGTAATCATCACCATGCAAAGATCAGGTAAGCTGTGCTTTAAATATTTACTATTGTACCTAAGTTGTAGCTTGTAGTGAGATTGGCGCGAAGTCGTCCAGGTAGTTTTACAAATATTGCAAGCGTATATTATTTTTTGTTAGCTGCTTCTGATATTGTGCCGCAAGAAAACACTGTTCTTAAACAAGATATATCTTGACCTAACTTTTACTGAAGATTCACTAGGTAAGGCCAAAAAGTAATACCTGCGTTAGTATCTTTTCTGATGGCACTGTAACAAAAGTAAAATTTAAACCATTAGACAATTATTCCCAAAAGTAGCTCAGATTAGCTAGTTCTTCTTTTATATTTTACCTATTAGAAATTTAATACCCCTTTCGGTTAAGACCATCCTCTAAGTAAAACAAAAAAGTAATTAATATACTTAAGTTAAACTTTAAATAATGTTATATTTAAAAGATTTTTTATGTTTGCATTTGCATCAATATGTATCACTAATATGAAATCTTACAGGCATTGTAGTTTACTTACTTCAGAAAAAAAAGTTGCACTCCTGAGTTATTTGGTTTTATATGTAAGTATGTATTCTTTCAGTTATTTGATTCTGGTAAATCAAACCAGCGGGGCTATTGCGTAAGCCAATGGTGATTGAATGTCAAATACAATTCTGTAAAGTGTTAAAATTTATGAAAATCATCATGGTTTTGAGCTTAATAGATGGCGACATTATTTATCAACCTATTCATCCAAAAAAACCTTTATATTTCATTAATTTTAACTCTTTCCAGAATTGTTGAAAATATGATATTCCAATACCATTGGCTTACCCAATAGCCTTGCAGATATATTTGATTTTTAATTCTTTTTCATGTATTAATTGTGTCAGGTAATATAATATTTTATATTAGCACATTATCAGTGCCCAGCATGAGGTGGGCATTTATTACTGGCACATTTCTTATCTTAGAACAATATAGAAGACTTTATCTATAACTATATATGATTGTTATCTCTTCCAGTTCTTAAAATGGATTTGACTGAAAAGTAATGAAAAGATTGCAACTAAACCGTGGAACATGGGTAGGTAGAAATTAATATCTCTTAATCATTACCATATCATTCATAAGGTGCATTACTATTTTTGTTTTGTAATCCTATATGTTAATAACTTTATAGAGAAACAATCAAACATGCTTCAAATATGTTATTTCATATACTATTAATAAAATGAAGCAGCTGATTGACAAATTGTAGAGACCACACACACATTTTACTTGAGAATGAATGTTCTTTTCATACTCCAACTTAAGAGAAGAAAACTAACTAAACTGTATATTTCATTTGTATTTACATCTCATTGATGCGAAATTTCATGGTGAGGACTATTTAAGACGCATTAAAAGCAATTCTTTTGTAAAAAGTAATTACGTTTATCGAACTATTTACTCTGCGCACGCTCATACAGCAGCAACGCAGCGCTGATATTATGTCCTAAAAGATAGATATTTTAGTTTAAAAAGGCAAGCAAGCAAACTTATCTTTCCTCTATAAGTAGGTTACCGGAGAAACTTAAAAGGGCCATTGATATTTAAAAGCTTACACGTACTTGGCATGGATGCACCATTGTTATATGCCCAGTAACCGTGCAGCCACATAGCATTACTCTTCTCAGACAGAGGTGGGTAATTCTACCTTCCATGACGTAGTCGTTAGGTAGATATCCAACATATTACCGAGTCCTGACCGGTTAGTGTAATCTACACCGAAACGTTGCGGCGCAATGCCTTTTCTGTATCACATATATGTTTCATGAGATTTCGTATTCATTTCGGAAGTAAGGTAGTTGATAATGACACAAAGATTAGAATATGGAACGCGTTTTATTGGGCTTTAAAAGTTTAAAAGGTATTTTTAACGAGAGTTGCAACATTGATAGAATTCAAGTTCGGTTTTTAAGTTACGGCCCCAAAGAAACTATTATTTCGTTATCTATGTGGCCTTCTATCATCTACCTTTTTCTCTGTAAGTGAATAAGTTTAAATTAAGTAATTTAAATCAATTCTGTAATCCAAAAGTTTCTTGCATTGAAAATTCAATTCCTGTAAAACACAGCTATGTCGTAAAGCTCGAACAGAAGCCTTGGTGCGCAAGTCAGTCTTGTACTTGGCTGATTCCCCCCCCTTGTTATTGTCCAAAATAGCAGGCCATACTTGAATACTTTATACTAAGCCAAAACTAACGTTTTAATTTTTTTCGCGCTTTAAAAAGTCTTATTGACTTAATAATATCTATTAATAAGTAAGTACATATCTCTAAAGCCTTAATAACGTTTAAACCCTCTAAGACCCCATTATGTCGGAAGCACTTGCAAAAAAACTATAAAAAACCTTTTACTGCAGAGCAAATATCAAACTTAAACCAAGTTATATTACACACATTAGGATATGCCGGTCATACCACCATTGTTTCAGCATTAAATGTTGTTTATAAAACTATTTTATATAAATAAACAAAATGGACAAACAAAAGGCAATAATTCATATGCGTAGTTGCGTTTGTGATCATTGAGTTTTTTTTCTGAATTGATAAGAGCGGTGTGCAAGTGCACTCAATGAACTTTTATTTATTAAATGTGTATTTTAATGTATTAATTAATCATTATAATTAAAGAAAAAAACTCATCGATATAGTTACCGATAGTGAAGTGAGAGGTTAATTCTTGTGATGCAATCTGTTAGAATACAGCCAGCACCTTTAGTGTTATACGTCCCCGATACTCGTAAGTACCTGTCTACCTTAAGCTAATCGACACTCAAAAAATTAAACGTTAAAATTTAAAGTATTGTAAAATGAGATCCTTAGGTAGTAGTAGGTATACATCTAAAAATGCTTCGGTTGCGAATTCCGTGTTGAATTGAAATAGATGGTTTGTGCAAACTGCATGCGTTTGCGCAGCTCTGGTGGCGCTCAGTCCTCGGGAAGGAGCGCTGACGCTTGCTCTCCGTCATCGCCGTTTGCTCTCACACACATTTAACTTGACTGTGAACACGTAAACATACAGAATGCGTCTCTCGCACCGCATCTCTGAACTATGAAAGTAAATCACTTGTCAATATTTACTTCCTATTATGTGTTATTTATATTGTGATACGACGGTTTTGTTTAAATTATTAGTAGTTGACCGTTAATCGTTTAAACTAGTCTGCGGTGTTCGTTATTCCTTCTGTTGCACAAACTTTGTGTAAATATCTACCTCAAGTTTCTGGATCACATACGTTTATGCGAGTAGAACTTGCTGATATGGACCACACTTTGGAATCTATTGAACCCCCACTTGCACCATGTAAGAATACTACTTTTATCACAATTAGTATTGCTCTAGATCGTGGCGAATGTTTTTATTATATTAATTGAAAAAAACTTGAAGTAATAGGGTTTTTTTATTTTATTATAGTAAATAAAGATTTTAAATTCATAAATAGTTTAATGGCTTTCTTTGTATCTGGCGATCAATCATTAATAAGAAATTAAATGCTTAGATGTTGTTATTGATATTTAATTGATGAAGTCATCAGCGTCTTTGATTTGTTTATAAATGTGTACGACGTGATCTACTTTGGGAAACAATCGGTTTTAAAACAATGCTAAACATACAGAGGTAATGAATCACTGCATAACTCGTTGACTTTTTTCTGCATTTCGTAGTTATGTTGCGTTTGAAAAGCAATTGTGTACTGTGCACCAATGTTTCAAGCAAATAATTTTGATTGGCCCAACCTTTGTAGACTCGTTTTATAAACTTAGATTACATGGGCACAAAAAGTTTAGACGACGTCGGTACATGTTGTCTTCCGTGTTTAGGTATGTTTGGATTTGACAGTTCTGAATCGCTTGAAGACTTGAGCTGTAGTGAAAATTCCGAAGAAGATCCCCCTCATGATTACATCGGTATCTACATTATAACGTTTTAGTTAATATTTGGTTTATTGTGCAAGTGCTTACTAATAATACATTGTTTTGTTACATGTGCTGCTTCGTGATTGTTGTCTGCTACAGCGGTAAGTGCCAATTGAAATATTTAATTCCAAGTTCCGTTTATTAGCTATCAATTGCAGCAGATGCATCAAATCAAAATTAGTTCGTCCTTTAAAATGAGTTCGCTTGATATCACAAAGCGAACGGAATAGGTGAATTAGGTCGGTTGGACCGTTTGCTGGTTGGACACGTAGGAGGCGCGTTGTTTGAATTACGAGCAGGAATTCGCGACCGCTATTTGGTCCTCATGTGTAGCCCAGCAAACACCGTGACACCGATATCGGTCCCTATGGTCACCACGCGCAGTCGGGTCACACACTTAGCACATTCGGTGCCAACAACAAACCCGACTTGTTGGCTGTCGATCGTATAATATTTTTATATTTTTTGATCTAACTTATAGTTATTTACTGCGCCCCACTTAGTCATAGGTAGTATATTGCCCAGTGTCGTGCTGTGTTCTTAGAATCCGATATACCTCAGTGACTTATTTGCGTTGTTAGAATCCCTTCCATTCCGATAAAGTTAGTTGGTGACTATTTTAGTTCCTAGCTTTACTTCAGAGGGCATTAATTGATGGAGTATTTACAGCGCTACAATTAGAATTTGCACAGCTTGTTTGTAGTTACATTAGAGGCATTGTTGGATCGCGCCAACAAAATTTAATTATCTGTATATTTTGTGGCGAAGTAACTAAGTTGTTCGTGTAATCGGTTGATTCATCCGTTCGGGCTTCATATGCTACGGATGTGATTTGTCGACGGGAAAATGTGGTATCGCTCATTTTAGTTACACTTGTTACTGTAAATGTAACCAACGTCTAAATTTTATTAACGCATTTAATAAATAAGAACTGATTGAGTTATCGCGAGTGGAAAGTGATTGCAGTGATATAAAGTGATGGGTTCTATATCAGATTCCCCCCTTAATAGAGCCAGAAATAGACCAGTTCTTTCGAGGTATAAACCCTCTCCTGGGAATTCAGAAAAGGTGAGCGCTGATGTTCTAAAATTTTGTACGTTGTATAGTTTCCTTCGCTCTTGTGCAATAACCCTGATTAATCGTCAGTTATCTAATTACACACTTATATCGTGGGTTGTACTTATCTTGATAAATCAAGCATCTATCTATTTACTCGATAGAGCGTAGGATTCTCGAAACAAAACACTATTTTGTTAACCCACGTATTGCTTTTGTGGGTTTAGGCGTGCTCATTAGTTGATTAAGCAATACCTTTTAACACTGAATTTGCTTACTGAAAAATATTTAGGAACTAGCTTGGTTGGGTATATAGTAGTTTATTTTGAGATTGACGATTGAATTTTCGTTGTTTGAGTTGTTTGTGTTTCGGAACTTGTTTTAGAAACATCGACTGTTAGTGCAGCCGCACGTGCCTATTCGCTTTACGGCACGTTCTCGGCTATAATTAATTTCATTGATATATCACGAAACAGTAAAACTTTATTCGGAGAATTTACGTGTAAAACTAAAACATAATGAGTTGGCTGTTATAGATTGAAACGTTATTTTTCCTCATTAGGACGGCTGGTAATTGCATTGGTCCTTCTAACATGGCAGTAATGACTGTTCTAAATAGTTTACACAGTTAACGTCCTCATATGCTATTGGTTTATCTTTAGGTATTTAAACGTACTTTAATGTCCAGATAAGTATGTTAGCCTGCTTATCTATGTGCATTACAATTATGTTGTTTACTTGGCCGATGTTATAAATCTAAGTAAAATATTGGCTTGGTGTCATTCTATGTTTATTGTGTCATTGTCCAGTGTAGTAGGCAGCAATTTGTGATTTCTTTAAGTAAAGTAATAGAAGTTGTCGCCAATGAATTGCAGCATAAATAACCTAATGAAGCGTGTCAAGTGCATTCACAGACAGTCAATAAACTTTTTATTTTCTCGTAAATAGTAGCCTCTTCCGATATCGTGTTACAAAAAGTAAGATTCAAAAATGTTTAAAGGTTCATTTACATTTACCGTTGTAACATGCAGACCGTCCACGTATGTTTTGTTAACTATGGAAATATCTAAACAAACTACTATATTTATACATTTGTTTAAATCTTCATTACATCTTTCACCGTGTTTACGGTTCATCAAACTTTATTCAAGAAATGAAGTAGGTTAACTGCGTTACTATGTTTTTGCTTTATTGTACTTTTACCTTGATCAAACTAATTGCTGTACTGTAAAGTGCGTTTTTTTAAGGTTCCGTACCTTAACATGTGAAAGAACCCTTAAGGATCACCCTGAGTAGTCGACTGTTTTTTTAAGTTCGTTATCTAGCCCATTTTAAGGTATTCAAACTAACGCCATCTATTAAAAGTTAGAAACACTTCCAGCGCATACGCACATACAAATGCGATGCTTCTGATTTTATTCGTGCATGTAGCAGCATACTAAGTGAGTTATACTATTATTTAACTAGTTAATAGATGGCGCTTGCAGTTCCATTTAAGCGCAGTTAGTTCAATCGTTTCTAATTAAAATTATGATTTGTCCTCGTGACCAACTAACCGGGATTCCTCGGATTCATTGTCTGGAATGCGGTGCATGCATAAATTATTCGTAGTTTATTTTATTTTCCGTCAAAAGTGAGAATCTATTAATAACTTTGCATCCTACCCAGAACTGTCCTTCTGGGTTTGTAGTTTTCCTGTTTTTCCTATATTGGTTGATGTTTTATATTGTAAATAGCAGCTGCATTATATGTTGACATTCAACAAGCGAAGTCGGAGAGAAAGATGTGTTTGTGTGCATGATTGCTTCGTCGTAAGGGTTGGCGGCGGTGGCCGTGGCGGTCACATGATGGGGGGGTGCGAGCGCATGCGCGGTGCTGCGGTCGATGGCTCAGCGGGACTCCACGCGACTTCCACGTGCTTATTGAATATTGAAAGCTTTTCTAGACTTAATACGTAGCTCAAACAAAACACGATCTGTATCGCGCGTGTAAACGCGCTATTTAAGTAGCAATTAGTATAGGTCTAACAATGGCAAATGTGTCCCCAAGAAATATGACACTTATTGTACTTGACCACGCTCCTTGGTCACGTCTAGGAAGCCAACTATATAATAGACTTCCGGTAGAAACTTCTCCAGGCCCGTTCGTTTCTACAATCAAATGGCTTCCATCATTCCTACTTGTTACTTGCGGTCCTCGTTCTTAGTAGATATTGATTTTGATAAATTGTAATTTGAAAAAACTTGGCAACCTAGCGACGTGAAAGTGGGAAGCAACAAACTGTTGAACAAGAAATTTCTTGTGCCAACTTTTAAAACTTTCACTAATATTTAATATTTTGTACCTACTGCTTCTATAAAAAAAGCTTAAAAGGACATTAAGAAACAACAATACAAATACACGCTCCAAATCGATAAGACCGTATAACCATTTTTATTAAGACTACAATGTCACGAGTCGTCTCGAGGTTGACCTTGACAGAGAGAAGACATCAAAGCATTTTCAACCCTCGTGCGGGGCAGTGTTGTAGCAATATTTCCGCGATGGGGTCGTGTCGTGTGCCGCGCGGTGGAGCCGGCAGCGCGGGGCGCGATGTCCCGCCCGCGCACCTCGTCTGCACCGACTATCAAACCGCCTTCGACGGCCACCCGGCGCGAACGTTGCTACGCGATTCACAAACACGCGCTCACGAAATAAAACACTCGGTGACTCAGTGTGTGATTGATTACTCGCATATGAAACCTAAAATATCCTGAGGAAATGAACGGCAGTACAACTACCGTTAATGGTACTGCCGTCAACGGCACCAATGGCGGACTCAACGGCATTGGCGCTGCACCACGAACTGCCACCCTAGGGACACCGAGTAACTATGCGTACACATCGACGGGCTCGCTGCTCGGCCGTGGAGGCGCCAGGCCTGTGCCACCACCGACCTTGCCTAAGTACAGCGGCTCGTTCAGCGCCGGCAGCGTCACAGGGTTGCGGGAGCGTGACCGAGAAGGAGCCGGGGGTTCACACCGGCTCGCCAGTCTTGAGAGATTGGCGCTCCGACAGAGAATTATCGAACAAAATGCAAATAATCAGATGACCTGTGCGCTCGGCACTGTTTCCACGGCGGACGGACCCGTGTCTGCCACCGTCACCCTCACCGACACAGCTACGGTGAGTCCCCTTGTCGAACATAGATCTTATGCACCCTTAGAGGACTCCCCTTATCGTAGTTAACGCACCCCAAAATAGGGAGGTCATATTGTTATTTTAGTTTTGAACACTTACTCAGCCCTCTCGGTGTTAAATTTTATGCTTTTTAGTACCTTTTTTTTTACATTTTCTGTAAATATTTAAGGTTAACATTGATATAACATCGTTTTCAATACAAAAGTAACACAAAACTATATGGATATTTTTAAATAGACGTCAATTTAGTGGCAATGTTTATAAAACATGAACTGTATTGATGAGTTTGTTTACACTTAACACACACGTTACCATAATACAGTGGTCAGGCTTTATGTTACATAAGTAGAAACTTGATTCTAGTGCATAAGGTCCTACTAAACATTGGATTATACTGTGCATTTGTATCTTGATTCCATTTGTAACACGAACGTTTATTTATTAAGTCCAATGGATTCATTTGATGCATATTTAATCAAGATTCACTAGAATTCGCTAGTTGTGTACAACCTGAGTCGACGAGATTCGAAACTAGATTCGTTGTAGTGTCGTGACCAGCATCCATATTGTATTTTGTTTTGCTGTTTGTCTTGGTTTAAATCCTGGCATTCCCACGCAAGTTCCTTGTGTGATAGGACTGGTGTGGGGTGCGGGAGGGTGAACGGTGACTGACCCCATGTCTGCTGGGTTAAAAATAACCTTCGTACAGCGAAGCCATTCTGTTCGCATGTGTCGAATTCACTAAACACACATTACCCGTTTCACGGTCGCTCGGTGACCTGATAATTCTTAGAACTACGAAAATCCAATAAGACAAGGAGCGCAAATAAATGCAATGCGGGTTAAAAATCTGCCTGCATGATATGCATCGACCACAACAACCTACCTAATGAATCTTATGAGTCACGACGATCCACTTGCAAGGTTTCTTCATATTTATTCGTATATCTGTACATACTAATATGGAACGCTATATAATCACCTCAGCAGGTTTAAAACTTGAAAACTTTTGGAAGCTTTTACTTCTGTGATAAAATGCAATTTACAAGTTTTACTGCTATATTGAGGTCAACTTAAGTTTCATTGTTTCTTGTTTGATTTCAACATTACCATTCATCAGTGTACTAAATGTTCTATTTTGTACCATTTCTTAGATACAGTATCTCATTGTTATTGTTTCTTGGTCGCCAGTTTGCTTATCGTTTGTCCATAAAATTCATTTACTTATCGCTGTTATCTTTGTTAGTTTGTCACTTTCTAACAATTTGTTTAAAATAAAACTAATGTGTGACATTAGATTATGTTTACTGTAAAAAAAGTTAACATTATTATGTGAAACCGAATGCGTTCTTTAGTTTTTCGTGAGTTGACAAAAGAAGTTGGGGCACGTTCTCCTGTTGCATTGTTGTGCTCAAGTCAAAATCAAGTAACTGACTGAAATGTTCAAGTAATTTTGAGCTCTCAAGTGGTTGTAATACGACTTAATTTGTTGAGTATGATTCCCTTAAGTTAGTCTTTTTTATGCTGTGCTGTCCTTGCTTTTGTGTGTATGGTTGGCTGTGTATGAGTGTGACGGGCTGCGATCCTTTTGCGTCTACGGATATAAGTATGGCCATAATTAACTTATACCTGAGTCGTAGCATCTATTCACACTAGGCGATTTTTTTTACGCACTCTTTGTTGTAATAAATAACAACATGTGATAAAGGGGTTGCGTCGAATAGGACATATCTAGTGAGTTGCGTTTATATTCTACAGTTGAATTAAGAAGCTTATATTAAATTTATTCTGCCAAACGAGTTTTGTGCCATTTAATTGTCTGGAATTCCAGTTCATGCCCCAGTATTTTTATTAATGACCTTTTAAGCTAAAGTTATATTCAAATCGTATTTCTTAAAATTGTTTCAAGGTTTTCAAGCGAACCATGCATTTGAAACAAAAATACTAATAGATGTATTTGGAGGTAGTGTGCGCGAGCGCAGGGAACAAGGCGCGCTTGTGGCCCGCGCCAGCCGGCGACGGCCGGTGTTGCCACTGACTTAACCTCAAACCGACGCAGACGTGAATGTGCTTCATGTAACTACAGTTTGTTTCTCAACTTAAAGCAGTTTTATTAGAGTTTTGAAGAGTTTGAAGGCTTCAACTTTACATCTTAGTTCTTAAAGTTCTCAAGTGAAGTTTAACTTTAAGTGAGAGGGTAAATTTAAGAAATGTGGCCATAAATATAGCCAGTTGTTGTGCATTTGAATTCTTGGCGAGCAGTGTAGTGAGTGATATGTGTGAGAGACTTTTGAGAGTTATGTGTACTTGAGATTCTGCATTTAAAGTTTGGATTAAGCGCGCGAGCAGAATGGCAAGTAACGGCTTTGAAAACGGCACGAATTTAATACATCAATCGAAACTTACTCGAGCAGCTAGCAGCGTCGGTGATGCTGCAGCTGATAAAACCAAGGCGGGCTGGTCGAACCCTCGAGACATTTGGAGGAACCTATCACTGCGCCGGAAAGCAGAGGTGACTAATGTGTTAATATTTGATCGAGATATGCAGCAGAGTAAACAGCGAGCCATTTAAAATGTAAACATGAGCAATGTTCACTTGTTCTACATTCGTTTCAAGACAGAGTTGATTGTATCACAGCTGATACGCAGCTGTCAGTAGCCATCCGGCGCGCTTCCCGTTATTCGTGCAGAACAAATCGAAGTGTCCGTTTCCTAATCCTCGCTCTGCTGGGTCGTTGACTTGTATGTAATAAGACATTGTACTCTATCGCCTCCAGTTGCGTTATCGTCAATTGATTGTGGAGTCGCGATGTATGTCACATATCTCTAGAGATACAATGCGTTTCGTATTACTAACAATAGAATGCGGTGCAATTGCATTCTCGTGTGAATTGAAACTTATAAAATAGGTCTAAGAAATCTGCGTAGGAATTTGAAATAGATTATAGTTACGATTTAGATTATGTATAAAATCTTACATTCGAAGCTGAGGTTCGATAATGAATATGTGAATACTTTCCTACATGTAACCAGTTATTATACACCTACGATTTGTTCAATGAAATACACATCCGCTCTGATGGTTCTAGTCTAGTACCTTCAAACCAGCTCAATTGACTATTCCTCACAGCTTGACACAGTCTTTGATCATTCGCTGTGACGAATGCTATTTCATTCTTAGCTGGTTAATTTATTTATACGTTGAAATAGAAGAATCAATAATTCCGTCGCATGTTAGGTCGTTTATATTTAGGCTCGTACGTAACTCATTCATGAATATTATTATATAATTTGTTCATTCATTTTACGCCGTCTTGATAGGATCATTTCATAAGCAAATATTCAGAGATGGCAGAGCCAATCGAATTAACCCCAATTAGAAGATTCACGGCCGTGTCGGTCGGGTCACTGCAACGTAAAACCTAATTAATGGATGGCCACCGGATATTCGTCTTCATGACAAATTAACATAGAGAATATCGACTTATCTTGCGACTTCATTGCATTGTAATAATACAATAATCGAGCAAAGAAACAGTGTGAGAATTGCATAAGAGAAAGTCTAGTTTAATGAACCAAGCGATGTTCTGAGACGGCGACCCAAATATACCAAATAATCGAACCGCACTTGAATTCTGTAGAAAAATCGAATTTAGCCGACGTAGAACAAAGGCAAAGTCAAAGCGAAATGTTTCAGACCCAGGCTAGGAAAACAAATTAAGCAACTAGAAATAGCTCGACTGTTTATTAAACATACGATATACTAATACTGCGGATATTTGTGGCTATAACTGAGAAATAATTGCAACTTAGCTGTAATTGAAATTAGCTTTACCGTTATGGTTTTAATTAAATAAACTGTACTAAAATATGCTGTAAGTCCTGTAATGAGTTTGAGGATAAAGTTATGTATAGTAGAGGAACATTCTTACTAATATTGCAATTAACTCGGCTCCGTGATCCTGCCTAGAAATATGTACTTTTTATCAGTCTAGTCATTGCTAGACCTTGTGCATCTGCCAACTACATCTACTTCTTATTCAGCTCATGAGATTCTCTCAGGAGATATCTTTCTCTTCTAGTACTGTATTCCGTAATGGATTAGGAACGTGATAAGTCTTAGTATGCTTGGTTAACATGGCGTTTGTTATAATTGTCTATAATTATGAAAATGTTTTAATGTTGATTAACTGAAACTAGCTTTCTATTATATGGATAACGAGGTTTACATTAAAAGTATCCGAATATAAGTGTCCATTATGTAAATACAGGTGATTATAACTGAAAATGTAAAACCGATAGGCGACTTTCGACAAGAAGTGTACCCTCGATATATTAGTCACTGGCTAACGCTACAGTGGTTGCGGTTTAGTGTACATTGTTATTACGCACATTTAATTATATATTTACTTAACGTATTGTGATAAGGAAGGCCATTTTAAATAACTAATGTGACATCAATACTTAATACTAGTTGTGTTTTTTCATAACGCTCGGAGCTTTTATTTTAAAGTGCTTTTCAAACGGTGGTTTTCGGTTATGGAAGTAATATGATCAAATCAATTAGGTATATTGTTTGCCGCAAAAGAATGGATATAAGTCCGCCCAACATGACTAACCAGCTTACACCAGAAAATGTAAGTCTGCACTGCCTAGTACTCATTTCTTTGCTTTGTTATTCAATGCATTCTTTACATAATGTATTTGTTGTGTCATTTCAAGCCTTTGTAATCGTAAAAAATCGTGATTGATTTGCCTTGGAGTCTGTTGTGTTTATGATCTTCTTAACTACTGCAGGATAGCATCTTCAGAACTAGAACGCTGTTAACGTAAATTTGCTTTATGGTGTTTATGGATTTAGCTTCAATTCTATTCTTTTTTATTTCATTTTCTAGTAATTTATTTTATATTTTTTTATTTTAAAACTTGTAGTATAACTGTTTGTCAAAAAAAAACTACATGACGCATATTCATATTATACATACCTAATAGATGACAACTTCATATAAGTTAATAAAACTTGTTTTGGACTTGCAGGAAAGTAAGTATAACCAAATTATTTGACTTGCCTCTTTCCTTCATTCGGGTCTGGCTTCGTAAATGCAACTAACCTAACGGTTCAAAGCGGTATTTATGAAGTGCATACAAATTATTATAATTAGCAAACAACGGATGCGATAATTGTGGTATTTTGTCTTAAAGATAAATGCTAATTTTTGGTTAAATATTTCTTTGACGCATTATTTGGTTGACAGTCGTCATGGTTAAGTTGTGTCATGGTCCAGTTATTTTAATTCAATAGGCAAGCAAAGGAAGCATTGACAGGAAACATTTTGTTAGTGACTACTACGTGATTCTTTAAACTTTCTTTGGTCCACTCTATCAACGTCAGTGACTGACATGGGTTGGAATGGAGAGAACTTCGTTATGTTTTAGTTGTAACATCTAATTGCCAACTTTGGCTGGTTGCGAGTTATGCTAGGTTTTTCACGTCCACGTCAAATGAACCGATTGCTATACTAATATTTATTGCCATTTTACTTAAATAGCTTACACTTGTTTACTCGGCACCCCCACGCATGTATATGCTGTCAATCGTTGAGTTGAAGGATATGTTAGAGTATAATTGATTGGATTTGTTAGGACAGTAAAGGCATTGTTTACATTTGAGTTCGTCAGTGCGAGAACGATGGCTGATCGTAAATCGCGTATAATACGTCGACGTATGAATCAACCACAGCGTTCGTTATGACTAGCCCGTTCCGCGTGATTCAACGCTTTCATACCTCACACCTTAGTAATTTTTACAATCATTTACACCGTATACATGCAGTAACACTAACAACCCGCTTCTACATAATAAGCCGTTTCACTTTTATGCATTACAAAGTGATCGAAGAAGTCGTTAAATATAATGTAGCGTAGCTGCTTTCTCACGCGCATGGAGAGGTCTCTTTAACACTCAAGTGTAAACAGTTTTTATCGGTAAACATTTGACTTAAAGCTTTAAATACCCTGAGAGCCATATTCGATAAAGGAACATTGTAAATATGTGCAGTACTTAGTAGTGACAAGTGAAAAATCTCCTCTCGTTGTCGATGAGTCATCCGCCGACGCCGCCTTGAGCTCGGAGCCGGCTAGACCGCCTTCGCGATAACATTATTAACTAAAGTTCAACTTATTTTCTTATCTTAGAGCACAATATCGCATGAACCCGCTCTCGCAGCACCGAGAGAACTGACTTGAACTCTCAGTAGGACAATAAATGTTGCGATCGTGTAATTATAGGCACCTATTTTGCGCATTTGAGGGAGTGTTCTTTAGGCGGGTTAATAATACGATTCGCTATACGGATATTATGTGGTTCATTGGTTAGAGAGCTAACTGGCCAAATAATTGGTTCATTTCAACGTTGCGGAAATTAAAGAGATTGCATCGGTTTTTAAATAATACGTTGGTTGTACTTAGAAACTGATTCTATTTTTATGTAACATGCGATACGTCGTTATACAGTAATTTAAACCTACAGTTATTTCTAACCGCAGTAACGTAACTATTTGCAGTCTGAGTATTTATTGATTGTAATTCGAGCTGTTGGTTTTGAAGTGTTATCTGATGTCGGCTTTCCCTTTTCAGTTGCAAAGTAAACGCGAGCTGTTCTTCAAGTCGGAAACAGTGAGTGGAGCGCCCGCGCCGCCGTCGTCCGCGCCGCCCGCGCCGCCGCAGTCGCTGAAGGAGGCGCTGAACAAGCGCGCGGCGACGCTGCCCGACCCCGAGAACAGCCACCACGAGACCAATGGCGTCGCGAAGCTCAGCAACAGCCAGTCGGCGGACAACGCCAAGCCCCCCACCTCGGCGCCGCCCCCGGCCCCCCCGTCAGTACCCGCGCCGCTGAGGAGCACGGAAAATATTATGAAGGTACAAATCTTCCGTAACTTTCTTGCCGATATACATAAAGCTATTGTGAAAGTTTACTGATATAAGATTGAAGGGTTACTGACTGATATACTAATAACCGAAACACTTGACAAGCACAGGCGATAGTACACACCGAAATACCCAATAAAAATTGAGCAGTTTAATGCATCATGTGTGTAATGTCGATCTCATAAAAAACGCAGACCTTTAGAGGCCCTTTGTTCTAGTTAGGTGTTGAACGAATGCTTTTATTTCAAAGAACCACAATCGCAGTATTGTGTTCGTTTGAACAGTAAATTCTTAATTGTAATAAAGTAATTTGTTGGAAGTAGTAATGAAGACGATCTCATAACAATATATTATACTGCAAACAATGGCCGCTGATGTTTATAATGTATCCGTTTGGTCATATTAAAACAAAGAAACATTATCGCGTTGCTTCGTCGCAGTTGATTGGTCAGTAATTTTGTCCTTATTCTGTTACAGAAGGCTGAGCACCCTCCCGTTGCGCCAAAGCCAGATTTACCCAAAATAGAAAGGCCAAAAACCAAAGAGTTGGACGGATACGTCGGGTTCGCCAATCTACCAAATCAAGTATATAGAAAAGCAGTTAAAAAGGGATTCGAATTCACACTCATGGTTGTAGGTGCGTATAGCTTCTATTTGTTATTAAAGATGACGTCCATACTTTGTTTTACCATAACTACTGCACCTACTTAAATGTAGGTCACAGATTAATCGTTAAAAAGCTATCATAAAAAGTTTCCATTACGTCATGTAGCTAATAGACCCTTAACCGTTTGAAACATGTTTCCAGGTGAATCGGGGTTGGGTAAATCAACGTTAATAAACTCGTTGTTTCTGACGGACGTTTACGATAAGGACAAATATCCGGGACCGTCGTTGCGGGTCAAGAAGACTGTTGGCGTGGAGACCAGCGTGGTGCTGCTGAAGGAAAACGGGGTCAATCTCACGCTGACCATCGTTGACACTCCAGGCTTTGGAGACGCTGTCGATAACAGTAATTGGTTAGTATTGTCATTTTCTTTGTTTACCTTTTGTCGTTGTTCATTTTCAATCAATAGAAAGGGTGTAGTAGAAAAACTGGTAGGAAATTCCCATAATTAAAGCCCATATAGACGGTGTTCCAGTAAACTAGTTTAGAAGTAATGACTTCAGTGCAACCAGTGATTATCGAAACGTAAAGCACTCATCATTAGATTAATCGTTGGCCAATTACAAGTGAACATTCTATGTTGCTAATCGACGTTTATTTGTGGAGATGATTCACGTTTTAAAACTGGATTATTCACTTTATATAGCACAAAGATGATTACATTTTATGGACTTCGGATATAGGAAACACTAGAAATAGAAAATGATTCGCGTGTCTATGCAGCATGCGATTTCGCATGTTCCGGCTTCATTACTGAATTCCTCTGCGGCGTCAACGTTCGGTTAATTCTGAATTTGAAATGACTCTTATTTCATAAATCCATAGATAACGAAGATATGTTTTTTTTATAGCTGGCAGCCTATTATAGACTTCGTGGAATCGAAGTATGAAGAGTTTTTGAATGCTGAGTCGCGAGTGTCGCGCAAAGCTGCGCCTCCTGACACAAGGGTTCATTGTTGCTTGTACTTCATAGCACCGAGTGGTCACGGATTGAAACCCTTAGACGTCGAATTCATGCAGAGATTAAGCGATAAAGTAAACATTATTCCAGTCATAGCAAAAGCGGACACGATGACGCCAGAAGAATGCAAGGATTTCAAAGAACAGGTAATTAGAGCAATTACTATTTGCACGCTATGACGTTTTGATTCTTTTAGAATTTTCCGTGTAATCTTAGATATCTAATCGAGCATTGTTGAGTTAAATCAGAATGTCGTAGTTTTGTTACATCAAATGTTACAAATTCTCATAAAACGTAAATTTGTCTTCGTTAGTAGAATTTCCTTATCTAATTAGAGTTTGTTTAGCAAAAAAAACAACTTTTGACACATAACAACAAATATTTGCCAGTGCTAAATAGACATTAATATTTAATTTAGTAAATGCTTAATGAGTCACAGCCAAAAGGTAGATATTTAATATTTCTACTCTACTGCTATTTTATTAATATAACGCAATTTATTTACGACTTTACGATTCTATAGCCAAATAAACCCACCATTGTTTTTTTTTACTATGCATAATATAGGTATTCACTTTATCTGTAATATAAGTCTTATTGACATTGACGTACTCTTACGCTGCCGGAATAGTATCATTTTCTACCTATCCCTATATTAACTTTTCTACTAGCGTGGATCAGCATCTCCAGTAATTTCCTTGCACCCAATTCCAGATACTAAAAGAGATAGCCCAGCACAAGATAAAGATCTACGACTTCCCCGAGAGTTGCGGCGAGGAGAGCGACGCTGCTGACGCTACCAAGGCTCTCAGAGACAGAGTACCGTTCGCAGTCGTGGGCGCCAACACCGTCATAGAAACCGAGGGGAAGAGGGTGCGCGGACGCAAGTATCCCTGGGGGATCGCTGAGGGTAAGGATAGATAAGTTATAGTATTTGGGAATAGTAATAGTTAGTTAAAATTTATATTTATAAATGTGACGATCGGTTACTAAAGTTAATGATTTTAGGGCTGGGATTAAAAACGGCTTATGAATTTATTTTCGTAATGCGTGTCGATTTTCAGCATATTATTTTGAATTCATCGCTCAGGGACTGTCGTATTATTATCGTTATTATTTTTATCTGATAATAGACTTGGAACAAAAAAAAAACTTGTTCAAAGTTTGATTCACCCATAATTATGTAAGGAATTCAAAAGTGGTTTTGCATGAGTTTAGTTATAAATCTAAAATAATTAAAAGGTCTTAAACCATGTTACCTTTTATAAACTTAATTTCGCTTTAATAAGGACCAAATATTCTACACGATTGCCATGTGATATGGTTGGTAGTGGAATACCTGCAACGACAGTACCCTCTATAGCAGCGGTCGGCAACCTTTTAGCAGGCAAGGGCAACATGCTGGAAAAATCGACTAAAGGCTGGTCGTACTTTGGATTTAAATTTATAATTTACTAGCGACCCGCCCACGCTTTGCAATGGTGTAAATTGGGCGGATTTGTTCACGAAACTTTGAATTTCAGCTAATTTCTACACTTTTTCGCAATGCTCTTTATTTACAAATTTAAGTGAAAAAAATACCTAAAGGACGGTAAAAAAAAACCGCATTAAAATCCCTCAACTGGTTTAGGAGGAGTAAGCGGCAAACATACAAACAGACAGAATTAGCGAATTGGATTTATACTATGTAATAATGATATTACTGTATCCACACCACACTGAGCGGTCAATTGTGCGTGGTTCGATCTTTTACCTATGACTTATTTACACAACATTCTCGGGCCGCAAAGAGACGTCGGCGGGCCGCGTGTTGCCGACCGCTGTTCAATAGCTTGTTTCCTGCCCCCAGTGGAGAACCTGCAGCACTGCGACTTCCTGGCGCTGCGCAACATGGTGGTGCGCACGCACCTGCAGGACCTCAAGGACGTGACCAGCTCCGTGCACTACGAGAACTACCGCTGCCGCAAGCTGGCCGGCCTCACGCACGACGGGAAGCCGCACCGCCTCAACTCCAACAAGTACGTAGGCATCCTATAGCTACTGGAGCTGCAGGGGAAATGTAGCAATAGGAAGGGTTACGTAGCCACTCTACAGGAGTTGCAGGGAAAATGTATCAATAGGTAGGGTTTAGGAACATTGTCTATGGAAAAAGGGGGGGATATAACGTTTGTTGTTTATAGGCCACTAAATTATTTAATTTGTGTTGTTTTAAGTAATAGTTGTTGTTTTTGTGGAAATTACAACTGTATAGCTATAGTGGTTTATGAGATACAGCCTGGTGACAGGCAGACATACAGCAGAGACTCAATTATAGGATCCCATTGTTTCCATTTGGGTACGGAACCCCAAAAACAATATTAAAGTTTAAAACTTGAATTGAGTGATTAAAAAAGCAACGATATGTTTAATATGTGTATTTGAGTTGAATTTTTCTTATAGTAAGGATGTGTTGTCTGCAATAGCTATGTGGGGTTTTTAGAATTGGCTTAAATACTATCCTCTTCTGACTTTTCTTTGAGTTTAGCAGTAAAAGAACGATTACTAACTTTTTACAGGTTTAGTGTTTCTTT
This sequence comes from Emmelina monodactyla, assembly GCA_916618145.1. Classification (NCBI taxonomy): domain Eukaryota; kingdom Metazoa; phylum Arthropoda; class Insecta; order Lepidoptera; family Pterophoridae; genus Emmelina; species Emmelina monodactyla. Next base: position 7,407,737 of record OU745303.1, read on the forward strand.
TTAGTAACTAATAAAAATGAAGTAGCATGACAATAACAACCTAAGTAGACGGGGTTCATATATAACTTTTAATAATTCTATTGTTTTTGATACTGTTGTCACCATACTCAAGGTGACCAGACTTTGACTAACTCATATTTTAAAACAGTTTCAATTTTCAATTAGATATCTATTCTTAACAGTTTTCTAACCATTCATTGCTGCATGTCTGGTCACCTTAAATCTAACTATACTTCTTGCATTTGCTACTGAAAATTGTAGTTTTCCTTCATTAAATGTTAGAACTACTTAATAGCTGCATATGACTGTGTTCTGTGCTTGGGCATGCAGAAATGAAATCATAAATTAATCATTCATTATCATGGATATGTTGTTTATAATTCCATAATTGATACAAATTAATTGTGCGTCAAACATTTGGCGACAAACAATGTGTCTTGTTTGTTTAATGAACGTAAATAAACAGTATATCCATGCATTAATCATACTTAACTTGCAATTTCATGCGCTTTTGCGATGGCATTCATAACAATTTATAACAATTTTGGTCTCAATTACCTTGTCCTCTTATTTCGTCCATTAGTCGTGCGGTGCTGATTTAATTGTGTCTTATTATCATACAAACGTCATTGTTATTTCTGTTGAATTCTCTTTCATCTCAGAAGTTAACTCAACTTTTTTAAGTTTTATAAATTAACGTAAAAAGTACAATAAGGGAAGTGTTATGAATGCCATGAGCACACTTGTGGATCACGCCACGCCACGTGTGTTTGTTAACATTTGGTTGTGTTGGTGTTCAGTTTGTGCCCGCAAGGACTGATGAACAGTTTTATGACCGTCTGGTAAGTCCCAGAACACGCGTTTGATACGTCACTTCTGTAATGTCACAAGTCGTATATGAACCTTATTGGAATCAGGGACTGAAAACGGTTAAGGTTTACCGGTATTTCAACCTGTATAAAAAAGCGGTACCTTAATTTTATACCGGTTACGCAATCCTTGAACCAAAACTCTACCGGTTGTTTTAAGGTTTTCAGAATCGCTACCGCTATCTTATAAAGGTATGGCATAATTATACCTTTAAAATTCATACAGGTTGAGTATTAAAGGTATAACCCATATGATTTTTTCGGTATCGTAATACGCTCGCTCGATACAAATAAAGTCGATTTTCCGACAGCAGACCCACACATTCTTGAAATAAAGTGATACTTTTATTTATGTAAAGGTTATACCATAATATTAGAAGTATACCGAAATGTTATGGTGAAGGTTTTTTATTATATTCTTAAAAATACGGTACCGAAATGAAAAGGTATGACGTCATACCGTATTTTAAAGGTATGCATATTTAAGTGTATTAAAAAAATAAAATACTGAAATAAAACGGTATGACGTCATACCGAAATAAAAGGTAGGCCTAATTTAACCGGTTTTCGGTCCCTGATTGGAATACCCATTTTATTTTAGATTACAAATGAAAACAAAACTAGAAAAAGTTGATTTTGTGGGTATCTTAGTGAGGTCCTTCATGCATTTAGTACGTTTTCTGTTGGGTGTTTACTCTAGTAACTAGTAGTATTGTAGTCGCAACATTTTCATTCAATTATGTTGTAAATACTGTACTTCGATAAAATATTTTATATTCAATTTAATTACTTCCATTATAACGCGAATTAAATGGAATAATCTTATTAATGTCTTTGTTTATACTGTAAAAACGTTTAAAGGGTCTTGGTGACACATATTCCAATATATCTATATCAATATTTGCATTGTATGAAGTGGTTTTCCATTAGGCAATACTTATTGAATGTAAATATTTTTCAAACCTTGTTGACACTATTCCTGTTTCTTATCACAGTAATAATATGAAATGCATGTATTTGTTTGTTTAGCGAGCATGTCATATAATATTAATAATTCGTCTAGTCGGTGGTAGTCTATAATTATTGCAGACTTGAATGAAAGCACCATAAATGACAAACCTAAATTCTCAATAAAAGAGGTAATTAACCCTTTTCCAGGAACCCCTTGGCACAAATGGAGGAAGAGAAACGCGAACATGATCTCAAGATGAAGAAACTGGAAAGCGAGTTAGAACAGGTATATACATTTTAATTTTTACCTAAGTTTTGAACCACTTTGTTACATCAAATCAGAACATTGGTCAAGTTATGAATTAATAGATTAGATTTAATTAAAATGTTTAATCAACTCAGGCCGTAAAGTAGTTTTCAGGTTTTTTTACCAGTCTAATTTGTTAGTAATGTGATTTTTCTGGGTCATAGAGACTTTTCGGACACAAAAAACTTGGACACCTTGGTAAAACATAATATTAAAATTGAGAAACCACAACTCAGCCAAGGTGTCCCGAGTTTTTTGTGTCCGAAAAGTCAATGACCCATTTTTCTCCCTCTACTGAAGAGGAAATTTGATAGTAGAAACGTTTTTTACTAATAAAGCATGAGAGGCCTTTTGCCCAAATTGGGACCACTCGTCTACATAAACTGTCAACTTCTCCAGGTGTTCGAGATGAAAGTCCGCGAGAAGCGCGCCAAGCTCAAGGAGTCCGAAGCGGAACTCGCCCGCCGCCATGAAGCCACGCGGCGGGCGCTGGAGCTCCAGGCCCAGGAGTTGGAAGACCGGCAGCGGGCACTACACGCCGAGATAGCATCCTGGGAGAGGGAAACCGGGCTTAACATGGAGGAACTCCGCCGCCGCTCGCTGGAGGCCAACAGCAAGGAGTTAGTCAACCTCACCTTTGTGTGGAGCCAGCGCGGCGCGGCGCTCGTGCCGCTTGTTATTATTAGGAATAACTGATGCTTGATTGAATATTAATAGTGGGAGGAGTGTGTGGATGGGGCTGATGAATTTGCAAGGGTTGATTTGAATTTGATAAACTGTTAAGTCTGAAGGCAGCTTCAGGGTGGCTATATAATGTAAAGGCTAGCAAAACAAAATATATTTCAAATGATAAATGGTTAAGAATGAGTATGAGTAAGAGCGTAGAGAGTAAGAATGTAGTATGACAGCCTGATTCTTAATTAAATTGCGCAGTGTAGGATACTATTTAAAATTGGAACAAACAGCTTTTAATGTTATATAGATTTATGTTTAACTATTAGATTTCGCTTATTAGTCTCGTCGATTTTAGACTTAACATGTAGTAAGAGAAGCTTTTACATTTGTCTGTAATTAACATTTTCTTTTACAGAACCATGGACGGCAAAGAAAAGAAGGACAAGAAAAAGAAAGGTTTGTTCTAATCGCGGGTTGTTCCGCTAAATGCACCCACCGTTACTCTACCTACTGTTACTAACTCGCAAACAACCTACTTCCGAACTACACACAAATAATTGGATAAAGGTCAGTAGGATAACGTTTTATGACTCACCACTTGTATTAATTCATAAAAGTACCTACCTAGAGTTCAATATACTAAACACTTTCATTGTAAAATAAGTTAGATCGACTAGAGTTCTGTAATCTTCAATTATTGTAAATCGAATCGTCGATCGCGAAGTACGAAGCTCTTCTTTTATGTACATATCTTCAACGAAAATTAATATAAGAAATCTGTGAAGTCTTATACACTGTGTATGGGGACTGAAACAAGAGATTCCTTAAGATTTTGTATGACTAAATGCTACCTGACATGGGATACAGTGCCATTTTCAGAGTTGTGACAGGTGTTGGTATGTGCTCTAATAACACACTATGACTATTCATACAAATATAACGTTTAGCAATAGTAAATTGCTTTTTTCAACTTAATCGATTTCCAACACTCTTTCAGATAATTAGAAGTTTTGATGTCAAAGTATGTATATTATTTTGTGATTAATGATGTAGTAGTTTTATAACAGTAAGTAAATATTACATGTTCTTTATGAAATAACACTCACTCCCTTTGTAATGTTCTTTCTTTCATCACTTTTATGTTATACCAATAGTTTGTTGATGTCAAATCAGATTGTTTTATGTAATTTCAGATCGATCATTTAAGAATCTTGCAAACGGAGTAATTGTTTAACGTGGATGAAGGTAATTTATACGTACCGCACATTTTATTAAGTTTCTTTATATTATATGAACAGGAAAATGAAACAACGATAGTATAAGACTTGCTACTATCGACTAAATATTTTGAGTTAATTCTTTTCGATTGTATTTTATAATTCATAGGGATTTTCCATGACAAAGCATTTATTGTAGGGCCTAATTTTTCACGAGGTGTGATGCGTTTGTAACATTTTAGCATGTTTGGACTGAATAAATGAAATAAAATTTTAATAAAAAATTGCACAAAAAGTTTCATGCGCAGAGCCCCAAACCACTAATTTTGGAAAATGAATAAACTAATATACTTTAAAAAATGTATTGAAATATATGAAATATCCTGTTGTTTTTAAAGTAAGTGGTCTGGGGATACCAGTTAACGTCCACAAAGATGCCAAATAGCTTGTAATAATGGTCCGGTAAATCCGTAACAATAATGGTATAAGAAGATTTTAATTAAAGTGAAAGCTCGAGTTTATAACATTTTTTGGTACGAATTATGTAATTTATTCAGCTCAAAAAGTGTGTCACTTAGGGGCACTGAGGTCTTTACTCATAAATGAACAAAGCATATGTAACAGAAACCAGTAAAACGAGTACTGTTATATTTATAAGTAAAGATATCGTGTGTAGGTCGTTCACCAGTATTTGGACTAGTGACTAAACATTCTAAATTATAATCTGACGTAAGGCATATTTTTTACTTCTTTAGTATATAAAATATTGAGATTTTGGCTTTCAATGGTGCGTTTTATTTAGCACCTGCATTATGGTGTGGAGTGAAATGGCATTTGTTTATTGTGCTTAGGTATTAATATGCTCATAGCTCAGTTGTGACATAGATAGAACTAGCCTTATAGCCTTAGCTAGGTGTTAGAGTCCTCGAAGCCACTAGGCGTCTGTAAAGGCAGAGTTGACGAATCAATCGTGGAAACATGCATCCATTAATAACAAACATAATTTTAGTTAATCTTTGACTATATTTCATTTATACTTTAATATATTCCTAGCATACCAACTACCAATTACTATTCCGGTAGTTTTATTTTCGTGTAAATATGTGTTTTTAAGTCATTGGTATTAATTTATCGCATCTTAATGTTAATCAAGTTAATTTTAAAATTCTTAGACGTGCATAATCATAATATTATATTCTGTATGGTATATTAAAATGTGTATTATTTCATACGCTGCAGTATTGACTTCCGCATTAAATTAGTGTATAGATCTATATACGTATTAAGATTATTTTGTTTGTAATGTTACTTAGGGTTGCTGCCCACTTTACCATACTCTCTAATGATATCTTAGTCATTAGACATAAATTGTGATGCATGTTGGAAGGGCAATGAAGTTCAGACGATGTAATATATTGTACCTTTGAGTAATAATATAAATAAACACTTATAAATACAAAAACATATTTAATTTATTACTTCAGTAGAATACCTTTACCAAAGAATTTAAAGCTTGAAAAGCAATTTTAAATAAATACTTTAGGAAAATAAATTCTTGAAAAATCAACTTTTGAAATAAATATGAACACCGAAAGTCCCTTACGAGTCCCTTAGTCACCTTGAATTTTGAAAAAGTTGTAGAAATGAAAAGCGCTGGTTTTGTATGAATTGTTTTATTTGGTGACTTCATCATCACGTACACAGTGTTACACATTCGTCGACCACATCAAAATACGATCAATAAATTGAAGAACAACCTCAAAATACTTTGTTATGCAAACAACATGACTACATCTAAATATTATTCTTTGGCAGCACTATGGAAAATATATTTCTAATTATTTTAATGAAAATGCAACTTCAAATAGAAGTTTTTATAACAATCACAACAGATTTCGCAATTACAATCTTTATACACTTAAATGTATGTATTTAAATTGATTTGAATATCAGACGATATGTGACTATCTAAGATACCTTTCGTGTTATTCTATCAAAATTAATTTTATTTACAATGTTAATTTTGTTCGGGGTTTTACTCCTTCAGGGTTACAATCACATTTATACTATACAGTACATATTTTCACTAGAACATCAAAATATATTTTCGACAGTAAATAGGGTACTATGCACCGAAGTTAAATATGTCTGTTCTACTAGATTTATTATTTTTGATAGGCTCTACGCAAACTACGATAACAATGTGAAATGTTTGAACCAATTTTAAGGAAGCTCACATTCGCTTAGGATAAGTTACGTTTGAAAGAAGCGAAGAGTAGTCCAATGTCCATTGAAACAATTTTGACAGGTACTTAACTATCAAGTTAATTTAATGCAGTTGGGAATCTGTCACCCGGCAATCCATCCCCATGTTTAAACACTTTCGTGACTACACCAATGATTACATAAATACAGGCTATAAATAAGTAAGTAATAAGTACTTATGTTATTATTTACTTTTAGAGCGAAACCCATTACGCAATTACAAAAACTGCATGATTTAGTTTTTCATGGAAATCATATACAGGGTCTGTCGTAATGAATGGATAACCCGTTACCTACAGTTGATCCGGATGTGAGGCTATAAGAAAATGGTGTTTTCTTGCCAGGGTTGTCAACCATAAGAAAATGGCGTAGACTTTTAAACTTTTTTATAAATTTCGCTATTTTTTTCATTTATTCCGCTGCCATTTCTTCAAATTTTGATGTATTTGTATAATTCTTTTAGTATTATACTGCTGAAGACGTGTATTATGTAATTTAAATACAATTTTAGGTGTTATACACGTTGAACATTATCAAAATACTCATTTTAAGAAAAATATTTCCATTTTTTTTTCTTTATGTCAACTTTTGATCATCTCCTGTGGAAAAAAAAAGTATGACGTTATAGCTGCCCATGATCTCAATAAATTGGTGTAGGTAGTTTGTGTATCATGCCGCAACAGTATACGCCGGCCGAATACGCGAACATGCATTACATTTACGGTGTATGTAATGGCAGCACCAATAGAGCTTCTAGTGTTTATCGTGTAAGATATCCAAATGTGCGACATCCTGAATACCGTGTGTTCATTAAAGTGCACAATGCATTTATGGAAGGACGATTTCCTTCTAATTTTTTCCACTTTTCTTTGTAATGCAGTCTTTGTTCGATTTTTTAAATCCGTTTCAATTTCGAATAAACTTGTCGCAACATGTTTGTCACATGTAACTATTAGAGCACAACAATTTTCATTTGTACATTTTCATTACATTATTATCGTGAAGTAATGTTATTTTTTTCCCAAAAACAACCGGGTTTTCTTCTGAATATCCTATTAGTGGCCCGATAGTGTTTGTGCAAAGTATCTTGATAGAATAAAATCATTATGACGAAGTTTTACAACCATTTATAACATAACATGAAAAATAAAAATTCCGACCTTGATTAGTGTTCTCGCTCCTGTAACTTAATGTTGCTTGTAAAGTACACATCGTTATACCTTTTTAGAATCTACACATACTAGACAATTTATTGAGATCATGGGCAGCTATAACGTCATACTTTTTTTTTCCACAGGAGATGATCAAAAGTTGACATAAAGAAAAAAAAATGGAAATATTTTTCTTAAAATGAGTATTTTGATAATGTTCAACGTGTATAACACCTAAAATTGTATTTAAATTACATAATACACGTCTTCAGCAGTATAATACTAAAAGAATTATACAAATACATCAAAATTTGAAGAAATGGCAGCGGAATAAATGAAAAAAATAGCGAAATTTATAAAAAAGTTTAAAAGTCTACGCCATTTTCTTATGGTTGACAACCCTGGCAAGAAAACACCATTTTCTTATAGCCTCACATCCGGATCAACTGTAGGTAACGGGTTATCCATTCATTACGACAGACCCTGTATAATGAAACAAAAAATTTGAATTCATATCAATATTTTTTTTAACTGTAACAAGTTTTTTTAAATGTTCATGCGAGTATTATAGCATCATTGGTGTTGTGACCACAAAAGGAACTATATAAATATTATTAATTTGTAGATATATGTTTAAAAACTAGTCAATATAATAACTGTTATAATATTGGTGTTCTTGTCGTGTCCCTATAATGTCAACTACTAGAAAATATGAAATTATGTAGGACGTTGTACTAAATCTTACATACCTCGTAATATCACAAATTACTGTATATTCTATAGACTATATTTACTAACGAATAAATAATTTTACTATGAAACGTCGTATTGTGAATTCGGTGGAAGTCAGGTGATTATTCTGAAAATGTTTTTTAATGAAATTCGAATGATTCTGCTGTATAATATATGTAATGTTAAGCTAATCTACTGTATGAGGCACGGCGGCTCGTCTATTGTTTAGAATGTGAGGCATTTCGTGAATTTACCAGTTTTGTACATTATTTGCCTTGTGCAATTTCATAACGTAACATTCCTTACCACGATGTTAACAAATGATATGAACGATTAATCTTTTCTATAACAACAAAAATATAATCTATCCTACTACAGCTTAGGTATAATTCTATAAGGAAAAGATGTTATTGATTCTTAAAATTTGATGTCAAAATGTGTCACAAACTATGCGCATAGGCCGCTTTCATGTTTCTTTTTAAATTACATAACATTTTTTAAATTGTGTCTAAAATTAAACAAAATAAGTCTATTAGATTGATTCTATATGAATAAGAGAAGAGTTCTGACATGGAATAAAAAATAATAAGATTAATCTTATTTGATTACTTAACAGTCCAAGCGGTAATTCTAACTTTTGAATCTAAAACGTTAAGTGGCCACAAGTTCGATTCACAACTCTTCTTTATTAATATAAAGCTTAATAAAGCTCTTTACATTAGTCATTTATATTTTTAATGAAAACTAGCCTAGTCGCTCTTAAAACTCTTAATTAGTATACTTATCTAGTAAGAATTAGTACAAATTAACCAAGAAGGCAATGATTTAGTGAATTACATAGTAGTAGGTAGTTGTAGATAAGATTATAAGCATTTCGCGAAGTGAAAGCTTTCTATATAGTAGCTCTAGAGACAGACAGAGTGTTATATAGACCAGGGTTCAAGTTAGGTAACACTTTAGAAGTAAGGCGACTGACAAGTTAGCAGCAATGAAGCATGAGGTAGTTACTGTAGAGTTTCATTTCACATCAAATTTCTATAGTCCCATAAATAATAAGGGACAAACTAACGACCTAGTCTTTTAATAAGATTTCAATAAACTTACATAACTACACAACAAACCGGCATCATGGCTCAAAACATGTGTTATAGATATGCTAGTAATTGAGTTTATTGCAATAAAAGTAAACTACCTAATTTATAAATGCGATAGGCCAAAATATCAGCAAATGCAAAGTGCGTGGTAACACATTAATCATCCAGGTCCCTTATCATAGTAGGTATACATTATATCGCAGGCTATAACTATTATTCAAATTAACCACTACCAACCTCCAGAACTACTGTTAGGCACAATCGACTTTATCTAGATATTAACAAGTACTTAAACACTAAATAACGACGTTGTCGTCACTGTAGTAGCAGTAACCATATTCCTACTTATTATTGATATGTTATTTATTGCCGTATTGTAAACTGATTGCTATTTCATAGTCTATAAAGTAAGCGTTTTATGTAGATAGGTATGCACGATGATAGAACATGCTGAGGCCATACGAGTTTCGTGCAGGTCCGCCACATGCACTTGCATAGCTTATTCCTAACTTTGTCCGTGGCCTGACCGAGTGCATGGAGGTCTATATAACACTAAGCAAGTCTGGGCGAAATGGGAGCTGCCTTTGCAACCACCAGAGTCAATTTCCCTCATCTTAAAACATCCTCTCAGAAAGATGACGTACGACATCCATGACGAACACACATGCAACACACATCTATTATCTCGAGTCACAATCATGCAATGCTCTTGCCACGATCGAGCCCATTATGTAATCCTATTCGTATTTCTAATGTTCGCATTTACACGAATTGAATATTGCAGACGACTGAAAGAGGACACCGATGCGAGAGTTACATGTAAGTTGTATTAAATAATGTGAGTAAGGTATGCGTGTTAATAGTTTAGAAACAGAAAAGGGCGAACGAATAAACAGGCGAAGAATCTCGTGCAAATGCAAAGCTAAACTTAAATAGCGGTACAAGGATGGGAAATTGTGCAATGGGGTGCAAAGAGAAAAAATATGGAGGACATATTTTTAAAAAGTTAAAAAAATGGGTAGGTAAATAGACATCAATAACAGTAAATTACAGGAGGGAAATAACATAAAATAAATGTTCTTTAACATTGCTGTATAACGTTTTTATAGTAGTTATTTGTAAATATCTGACAGATTAATAAGAAGTAGGCTCCTAGGCTTAATTATTGTACGAATTTCTTTGATCACAAATTAGATAAATTAGATAAATATCTTCAAGATAAAATTCGTAACTTTGTAAAAACTGTAATTAGAACTACATAGATAGTAACGAACGATTTATAGAGGCTAGTAATCCTAGAGAAGTGTTAAAAGGAAATGTCGACATGTGGTATCGTGTAGCGTTTATTAATTATTACTTTATTATTTACTTTAGTACCACAGCCGATTGCGTTGCATTCGAACGCTTGCGATTCAATGACATATTTAACACTGGTAGAGTCCGTAGTGGTTAACTCAGCTTGTGTGTCGCAAGTGCCGAAACTTAAATAGTATATCGTACTGTCCATCTTATAATTTAACTTTGCCACAATCCATCACAGTTGCTAAATGTTAGCAATGCTGAATCAATGGCTGTGCCGATTAGAAATATTTTACATCAGATTCGTCAAGATATGCTTAGATCGCATAAGACGTACAATATTTCTAAAACAAACGACGCGTTCGAAATACTCTGCTCAAGCTTAATATAATTTTCGATGTGGTATTCATACAGGCGATCATTGATGGTAATCGCTTGCAATCCGTCATCAGTGTAGTCTCCACCTTGCAATATATCTTATTGCGAAGTAGTGTGCTGACGTCACATTGAAAGCGGTAGCATTATTGTTCGTAATGAACACCACCTTCCTATCAGAGTGTTCCGAAGCGTCGTTCCCCGGCCAGGCGACGTGTGTTTCCAAGACGTGCGTCTTTAAAACAAGAGGAAGCTGACCCTGGTCCGGCGCGCGTCGCCCTTGCCGCGCCGGCCCATGCCGTACTGTCACATGGCGGTGTCGGCGCTGCTGCCGCCGGGCTTGTTGTCGCCGCCGCCGCCGCCCGCCATGTCCTCGTCCCGCGATGCGCGCACGCCGCCGCCCGCCGATAGGCCCGTGAAGTCCAGCTTGTACTGCGTTCAAACAGACTCCCTCACACCACTGAGCGGCAAAACTGACGCAATTTGGTAACAACACTGGATTCTTTCGCGACGATGCATGAATAAGCGGTGGCGATGGAATAAAGATATTATTTGGGTAAGGCAAAACTTTTAAAATTAAGGTTACTAAATTAAGCTTTTGTGACAAGGTTAGTAGATATACGAGTAGTTAAACTAAAAGACACCGTTTCAAGTAGTTAGTAGGTATAAAGATGATGATTATGACACCAATGTTGTTACCAAATTCAATAATGATATACTAAATCTAACAGCTCGTGCCCATCGAGTAAACATGAAACACCATGCACACAATACTGGGTAAATGCAAAGCTCTTGATATTACCAACTCAAACATTAGGGTTACGTTTGTGAATTCAACGGTATTTCAGTTACTCAAAGTACCCGAGATAAGAGCTGTAAAATTTTGAGCAGATGTAGCAGTATTACGCTTCAAATTCAAATTATTAACAATATTTTCACTTAAAGTGAGTAAAAACTTTTACAAACTTTAAGGACAACGGTATAATCAGACACACAGATGCTAGGCTATAAATACGTAATAATGTAGTCATTGCAAACTCACACCAACAACACTGAAGATTAGCTATATAATATACACCATCAAACAAGGCTACACTAAAAGTTTATCACATTAGTTATTGTTATTTTTTAAAACAAATCCAACTTGTAACCCACACCAATACCTACTTCAACCATTCAATACACTATTTTCACTTTTAAATGTGGATGCTTTTCGCAAATTTGGCTTCCAATGCATAGGTACTCTCTCAGGCATACATAAGGAATACTGAAAATTCGAAATCATAATAAACTTAACATAAACCAATAGTTAAATAAATGATGAGTTTGATGAAAGGAGTATTTAGCTTTTATTTAAAAATGGTACCATATTATTCATATTTAGGATAGAGTAGACAGATAAAACAGAATCTGACTGAACAAATTAGCGTTTAGCGATAAATCTTTCAACATTTAGCAAAATCATTACGATGACCAACGAAAGCCTCAGGGCGGTTGAAATGATGACAAACATGCGGAGGTCTACGAACACATATAACACACAAAACGAACGTCGGTATGTGTATGACAAAGCAATACAGAGACAGACCGAGTCGTCTTTTGTATTCACTGATGATTTGTTTATCGCTTTGTCCAATGGTATAAGACCCTGGAGGGGCGTCAGTGTGGCGTGGCGAGGAAAAGAAATAAAAAACTAAATAAAACATACTGTCAAAATGTAAATCATCAAATGGGAGTTAAATTGATAATGTCTATAACTAAGTTTATCTAATCTATTTCTAATAAGATTTGTTCTTGTTCATCAGCATGCTTTTGTTAAGATTTTAAATTGTTAGAATAACTGTGTGTAAAAACAAGAAGAAACCTTTGGACTGATCACATGTCGTCACCCGTTTCCTGTCAATCTAACAATCACGAATGAAATATAATCTTTAAAGTACTTAACAGGTGCAACACTCTGGTGCCTTTTAACTCCCACACTCGACTCCCACGGCAAAGGTACCTAAGGAACATTACGTTCCAATGCACTAAAATCTTTAGGGTTTCCTAAAATATTTACTACTAAGTTTAAGAAAAAAATGTGCGACGTGTTGCTCTTAGAAGTCGTATAAGAGAAGAAATTTGAAAGGAATAGGGTAATAAAAATGTGTTTTTCACCTTGTTCGCGCACTCAAAGCAAGTAGTGACCACTTTACTGATCACGTTCATTAAGTGCTTGGTCTCTTGGATCACGTTGTCCACTTTGCTGAAAGTCGCCGCTCGTCCTACTGTTGGTTCCTTTACCGTAAACTGTAGTTGTTGTACGTATGTCGGTACTCTATCTAAGTGTTCTAACAATTCTTTTTTCGTCGTACCTGCAGGTACCTGGAATGCGATAATAATATGTGAAGGAATGAAGTTTAAATATCAAAATGCATTTGGTAAGTTGTTGTTACCTGATAAGAAAATTGACGAATTATTTTGTATAACCTGTTTGCTTCCTCTGCAAAATATTCTGCTTGTGTAAAGAGGTCCTGCGTGGTATTTAATAGACCTTCGCCTTTTGTGAACTGGTACATAGCGAAGGCCATGGAAGACATATTTTTCGCTCTGAAAATGTTATTAGTATATATTTAATTCACTCTTCTTAATTCAAAATCCTGTTACTTGTTGTTCCGTTGTTTACCTTTTTACTATATCGTTGTTTTCATCGGCTGCAGCCCCTTGCCATTTTTCAGTCTCGGCGTCCATTTCTGAAGACATCATTTTCATTTCTAATCCTGATTTGGCTATTTTTGCTTGTTCTTCTGTGTCTAATCTAACTGCTTTTAAAGGTTTACTTGTCGTTCCATGTTTCTAGAAAAAAATTAACGAGTAAGAAATTCTTATGTTTTAGAATGTCAAGATAAAATAATAGTTGGAAATGCAACATTAATTGCGTTTGTATTGTGACTTACTCCGGGCCTAGGTAAACTACTATACTGCTGCTTGTCGGGTCTGTCGTCCGTTAGTTCTAACAGTTCTTTTGCCAGTCTTGCTGCATCTGATAATAACCACGTCCACATTTCTACAAACACATCTAGATTTTCTCTCGCCGCCGCACTCCCGGGGTGTGCCGCTAACGTTCTTGCTGCTGTTATTACTTGAGGACCATATATCCTTAAATTGATTTCAGCAAATTTCGCGCTCACTTGGAGCGTTTCCGACATTGCTATGTGCCTAAGTAATTTGCATACCTAAAACAAACAACGCATCGGAATGATTGAATGTTACGCACGAGACTAATTAAATATGTAAAATAATAAAGCTGGCTGGTTTGAACTTGACGAACTTACTTCTATTATGTGATCTAATTGTTCGTGGAGTCGGGTGGCTAAATTGTGCAGTCTCTCAGATTCTCTCTCACCACAGGAACTAGCTGAAATTTGAAACATCAAGGAGTTACTAACAAAAAAATATTTTTCTGAATCTCAAATGCTGAAGTATCTAAGATCTTTAATTATTTTAAATTTTATCGTAAAAAGAACATGTGTTTGTCTACACTTATCGTTTGAGACTGTAGCAGGCCTTAATTTATCTTTACCGTAAAAACACTTAGATAGTGAAACCAAAAATATTTCCTATGTATTAATTTTGGTTACTTACCTAAATGCGCGAGGTCTCCGGCCAGCCTCCTCGCGTGGTCGGCCAGCGCGGCCAGGTCCTGGGCCTGGTCCCGCGCCGCCGCCACCAGCGCCCGCTCCAGCTCGGCCGCCGCGCCCGCCGCGCCCGTGCACGCGCTCTCCATGGCCGCGCCGCCGCCGCACCCGCCCTGCTCCTCCTGAGGGAACAAAGTCCTCACGAACACAAGCTCTATATGGAATCTCATAATCTCTATTTGAATCATTGGGTCAAAGGCGAAGACGTTGCTTTGGGCATTTGGAGGCATTTTTAAACTGATTGGTATGTAAAAGTGCCCTCAATCCACCACCAGTAATTTCTGTTAAATAGACGACCATAGATCCTTGCTATCCTGGGATACCTGGTAGTAACGAACAAGGTAATTTTTGTTAAGTCGGTATGGTAACCACAAGGATATCATCTATTCTCAGTTAAAAAAACTTGATGTAGTTGTAGGTATTGTAACTAGTGTACAATTCATAAGACCATAATTGTTTGCAGAAAACTTACCATTGACACAGCTACAGCGACAAGCCTTTCCAGCTCGTACGCTATCCGCTCTGCCAACGCGAGTATTTTCTGTCGATGCTCGTGGGACGTGTAGGCGGAGTCGGTGAAGTCGTGTGTTCGTTCGACGAGCGCTCGCAGGGTTGAAGCTAAGGATCTTCTTCTTACGGAGTCCGCGCCCCCTCGAGCTCGGGCTGTTCTCACTTGGGAAGACAACCCTCGCAACGCGCCTAACGCCGTCCCTGCTTCCCACTGCGCAGCCTGGACACGCCGGGAACAACATTATGGGACAAGTGACTTAAAATCTCACGTAAATTTACTATAACTAATTGGCTAATAATATTGTTTTATGAATCTGGATGTAAGTTTGTAATGGTTAATGAAAGAAAAAAAAGACAAAATACGTAGTCTCTAATGAGCAAAGTGCGCAGATGTGGGTGTATGAAGACTACAAGGGGTGTTCAAAAAGTAGTGAGAATGAGTAATGGAGGGTTAACTTGAAAAAAAAATGGTCTCTGAAAGATTAGGCCTATATTGTTATGATACCCTCAAATAATTAGGTTTCTATCTTGTCTGTGTCAGTTGTATTAATTATTTGTTAATAACGTCGTTAACTCTCGCAACAATGGATAAAATGGCCGTAAATGATTTTTAAGTTCCTACTCAAGATGAAGATCTTTTTAAAGGCAATTTTGGCTATAGAAAAATGATTTGCTAAGGCCCAATTGCTGGGAACGTTTTAACCTCGGGTTAGCTAACTCAGATTTAAATGGCGCCACCATCGATTGTAGTAAAAAGTAGTAACAATCGATGGTGGCGCCATTTAAACCTGAGTTAGCTAACCCGAAGCTAACCCGAGGTTAAAACGTTCCCTGCAATTGGGCCTAAATGTATAAACTAACCTAACCTAACCTAAAAGGGTGATTACGTCGACAAATAAAAAGAAATTCATTTTCTAACATAGCTATTTTCATTACTTTTTGAACGCCCCTCGTACGTAAAGATAATGACGGAAATAAATAGATTGATGAAAGCTAATACGTTTAAAAATACATTGCTCTGCAAAATAACCACTATTTTAAATTTCATAATTTACAATAATTGCTTAAGATAATGATTGCATTAGATTTAATGTTTTAATATCTAGTTTGATTCTCGACTACTGGTTGTGTGTATTTATCAAAAAGTGAATAACTAGCCAACATAATTAATATACATCAAGCCTATTGTGTGAATTTCAGTAAATACAGAGTTTCTACGTCGGTACATTGTACACGAAAGCGTATTTATATAATAACCGCAGATTATTCAATATTGCTTGAGTTTTAAATGCAACGATTATTTATTGTAGTATTTCTAAAGCGTGGTGCAAAAACGGAAGCAAATTGTAATTGGCGTGTCGAATAATACTTCTATTTAAAAGCTCTTGGCACAAAAGTACAAATATTACGTACAAATAGGTATTAATTGAAATAGCACTCGACTACCTACATCATTTATACCTGTTCATGACTATCCGAGAAAGGTTGCAACTACAAAAAATGAAAAGAAACGTGTTTATGTCCTGGAATATTCAACAAATTAGACAGCAAACAAAGTAGAAGATATGGCTTGATAACATTACCTAGTTTAAAGTTTGATGTTTCATGACTTAGGCTAAGTTCAGGGAAAAAAGAACCTAGAGGGCAGCGAAGTCAGAATCGCTTACTTAGTTAGTAGCTTTTACTTACCTCGCGAACATTTCAGAAGTGAAGATTGTTCGCAGTACTTACCAGCCAGTTCCATAACTTTAGGAAGATCAAATGAATTTAACAGAATTTATCGATTTGGAAGTCGGTTTCATATAACACAAATAGCAAAAAATAACTGTAAATGTAATATAGAAAAGAAGAAAAAATCACTTCTACTTGTTGGCAACGAGAATTTGTGGTAGAATCTGTGTTCGACATTTCTGTAGCATCCAGTCTAGAAGGCTGCCAATCGCGATAGCACAATTTGATCCATATCTTAGTCTGTTAGAGACTGCTATGTTCTTATCGACTATCAGTTGATAACAGATATAAACTTACTTTACTTGCCTTTAACATAAACTTGGATGTTATTTGGAAACGATAACTAAAAAGACAATTTAACTTGTTTAAAGTTTTAAATAATTGGTAAAGAGGTATCTCTTCAAACTTTATAATATCATTTTCCGTCTTAAACTTATTGGTTTCATAAAAGTTTGCCAAACGGGAAATGACTTGTATGTCAATATACAAGTATCGATACTATGAGCCACCCTAAGGTTTACACGTAGGTATCTACGCTTCCGGGCTTATGGCGGGAAGCCACTCTAGTGCTCCACAAACTGTGTCGTGTACGGAAGGCCTAGTTATAGCAGAAGTAGGTGATATTATTGTATAATGGTGACTGTTTTAGTTCGAAGACTTACTACATATTAACATTTACAGCACTAACAAATTCTCTCAAAGAAAATGGAACGCTGCATATATCGTGTTCGAATCCCTATAAATACCTATTTATGTGGGTTAAATTAATAATTTATAATACACGAGCCGTTCGAACATATTATGTATAGTGGAATGTTACCAAAATTACCGAACTAGGTTAATTAGGAGTAACATCTCAACTCTAAATTAACTTAAAGATTTCAAATCCAATTTAATTTTGCACGTTTAGGTTATAGGTGTCTCTATTTAGCTCAGGACATGAATAACATTTAATAGTAAGGTACCTATGTCATAATCGATATCTTTGTTGAGACTAATCCGTCCTCGGTTGGACTGCCATTATTTGCGTATTCGAGCGAGCTCTGTAGGATTAAATGCAGTTGTGCATTTAGTTCGGGTATTGTCGTTGGGTACTCGCCATTTGGTGTGAATGAGCGGTATTGTCGCGAAGTTTACAATGCGGTCATCGTTACCCACTCGTTACCTAAACATGGTCGGATTAGTAGGATCTCTCCCTTGCTGCTCATTCGACTTATACAATAAATTTATTCGAATTTGGGTTTTATTTGAAAACAGTAAAGTTATAAGCTACCTAGGTTAATATCGAACACATATTATAAACAATATCAGGAGCCATATGATGCACCTGCTGTGTTCCCGGGAAATTATGTTTGGTTATTTAAACGCGCCGAACGTAAATCAGCAGTTTTATTCCAAAATTTAAAATCTTGTGTTATGAATATTGTGACCTTTAGAATTCCTCACTGCGAATAGTGACCTATCTGTACCTCACGATCTTGATAAAGCACTGTTTACGGCTACGTAGAAATTTCACAGGCGTGCCTCAAGCTTTGATAGTGCTTCACTTGCTATGAAATACCTTGTGGTTGTTTCTTTACCCTCTTTGAGACGGTATTGTTTCATTTATGTTTCTTTGTTGACGTGGAATTGGTTTCATATTTTGTACGGAAGTAAAAAAGAAGACATACTGATATTAGGTACTTATAGTCAATAGATTTTGTTGAGAAAGTTTAATGTTTTGCCGGGTTGTGCGTAAGTTCTAACAATAGTGTCAAACCTCGTGTGAAGCGTCGTCGTGTCCAGGCAGGCCGTCCCGCACCACGTAGTGTATGAGGTCCATGGCGCGTCGCATTTGACAGAACACCGTATCTCGATTCTCACGCGCAGATGCCGAGCCGGGATGCCGCAAGCAAGTCTGATGATTAGACACATCGATTTGTAGATTATTCTTAGACTTATTTACAGTGAAAATGTAAATTGCTAATGATAAAAAAAGGCAAGGGAAAATGAAAAATATGTTCTTGCAGTAATGGAAAGGATGGCGAAAGCAGTTGTACTGACATAGTAAGCACCAAAAAGTAAAATGTTTAAGAAGAATAGTATCCTAGTAGACCTTACCCTCTTCTACCTAGATAAACATATTTCAAAAAGTTTTATAAATTATCAAATGGAATGCAAAGCTTTAACTAAAATTACCTAGTTACCTAAGTACCTAATTTATTATCAGGTCAACGAGCTTTCAGCCAAATGAGAACTTTTTATCTAAGTCTACCTTTACAATCTTTTCCCATGGATGTTTTGTTTAAATAATCTTACATATTGATAATCAAAATGCTAAAACTATGATTTACCTATCACCTTATCATTTATTTTCCCCTATTTCAGTTAGTCTTCCAGCTAAAAACGAAACAGACTTAAATGTAACGTCAAAAAGCTTTGCCTCCGAAGGTACGAGGTTTGAAAAATAACTGTAGAGATGAAAGATGTCACATGAAAAGCAGGAGGCATCGGCGCGCGGCCGGAACTGAGGACAGATTGCTCCCACACGATTGGATAAGGCAGATGCTGGCCTTTTGTCGAAAACTACAGAAAAGAAATACTAAAAGACGCGAAAAACATCTACTAGCATTACACCAAGACTTAGGGCTGATTTTTCAATAGTGAGATAAATGCTAACTGACTGATAAGAGGTATGTTTTCATTGTCACTTCATACATATGTCAAGTATTTATGTTCGACGTGCAACAAAAACATACTGATTTTCTGTCAGATAACCTTTATCTGACTATTGAAAAACCGCCCCTTAGTAGTGTGTCTGTCTACTTTTATTTATCATTATAGGGTTAAAAGTTTAAAGTATTGGTATATTTAACAAAAAATATGGATAATTTATTTACAAGGACTCTGGAAGTAATTCTGTTACTTCGAAAAAACAAAACGGTATCATCGAAAATGTACAAAAGCCTAAATCGATTTGGAAATAGACCACCATGATTGCAGGTTTTAAATTAAAATAAAGCAAGCACTCGGCACCGGCACTTCAATTTCCGCTGCAGAATATCTTTTCCCCAGGAGACTACCCCGCACCAGTGTTTGCTCTGAAAGCCCGTGTCTATTCATTACGTGATTATGCATAATGCAGCTTCATAAGCGGGGACGAAAAGCACACTATACAATATATTATTCTTAATAAGAACATGCCCGTAAGACAGAACAAACTAAACTACTCAGACATTTTTAAACCAAACAAAATCTCTCTGTAAATAGCATTTCTTTTGAGAAATGAATCTCCATTAAATTCTTCCATGAAGGCAGCCGCTCAAAGTGTATCATTTCTTTAATCTCCACGAAATAAAAGTTCCATTATTCTGCTCGGACCGAATCCCTGCACTTAGGGGAAATTACAGCTATTAGTTTACTGCAATCGGCAGGCTTTTTGTTAAGGCAACATTTCTATCATTTGTGGTGAAATTTTACGATATCAGTGCTGCTGTGGTTAGCCATTATTTAATATTAACTGTTGGTTGTGTGATTAAATTTTATGCCAAATGGTGGGCCGTTAAGGCTAAACAATGCGTAGGATTGGTTTATGTGTACGTAGGTGTGAATGTGCATAATTGATGTTGGAGGAGCGAGACAGGGGACTGCGGTCAGCGACAGGGTTAATTTACGCGAGCCTCCGCTGGCCATTCAGATCCGATATTTATTACCACCCCTTGACCTTACCTTAATAACTAAACCTCTTCAGTGGCTCAAGGATTTTCAGCTTTTTACCCGGATTGAGATCTTGATTTACTTTATTTTCGTAATTGGACCTTGATAAAATATTCTTGTATGTATATTTTTATTGGGAAAGGGACTAGACAGAACTTAGTGAGTCCCGAAGCAATTTTTGATAATATTGATTGTACCCCTTTTATGTAGGCATACATTTTATTTAAACTTTATACTTAGCACATTTTCATTTGTCATTGAGAGAATACCTTTGATGCGGTTAGTAGCATGTGCGTGGACCGTTCCAGAACGTTCCTGGCGGCGGCGACTTGTGCTCTTCTCCGCTCATCCTTTAGGTCCGCTCTCCGCTCCGCTGTCAGCCTAGCTAGCTCCACCATCCCTCCGCCGAACTCAGTGAAGGCACGAACAAACTCCGCGAAGTTTGACACCGACTCCAGCCGGTCTAACGTACGCGCCACCTGAACAAATAACACTAACTTACCAACTTTACTATTTCCAACAGCTAAAATTGTTCTACACATCCTGCGCTCTAGAATAGTAATTGCAGCAAGCTTTTCACAATTTTATGAAGACACGAAGCTCAACAACCTTCGTAACCTAGATGCGGACATTCCCTGTGAATTTTATGAAGAACTCAAGAAATTTTATATTACCTGGAGCAATTTCACTGCAAGGAAAATGCCTTAGAATACTGCAAATTAAATTATTACGTTCCTTAACTAAAGACATAAAAGCTGGAACACAACCTGGCAGGGACGCGAGCCAACTTGCAATTTGGAAACAATGCGTATTAGAACGTAATATATCTATGTATGTATGTATGTGGAAAGTTAGCCCCAACTTAGTACAGTTTAGTTAGTTGAGACATGCATTCATTTTGGAACACAATAAACGCTTTAACTTAAACTGTAGTTAGCAAAAGACGGTCTCGCTTAATCTAGCTAAAGCTGTAGTATGATGTTACTTTTTATTCATTAAATTCATGTTTAGCATTGGTATTTGAGTTAATTAGTACCTTATCTTTAGCAAGTAGTAGCTGCCTGACGACGACCATATCAGCCAATAGCAGCACTCTAGTGACCGCGGCAAGCAGCGCCCGCGCAGCCGTCACCATGCCCACGCCGTCTCCTCCTCCGCACATGCGCTCGATCGCTCGACCTGCATCAAATCGAATACGTCTGTGATAATAATATTAGATAAAATGTTTATTATATGCAAAAACATGTTTTTTAATAATTAAAAAAAAATATATTGAACTTTTGCATTTGTAAAGTTTTTCGAAATGAAGTATCAACAGTGCGAAATATTAACAGTTCTCTTGGGAATAGTTAAGTATCCTATATCGGCAACTACTTGACATGATTAATGACGTAATAAACAGAGGTTGCTAAAGTAAGCTGCCTTCAAATGTTTCAGATAGTTTCAGACTATGTACGATCTGATAAACAAAGATTGATGAATACTGCGCTGAAAACATCTGACTATACTTTTGGTGTATGATATTTTCTACTACTATATTAATATTTATTTAACTTAATACTGTTGATATTCATTTGTTTTTTTTGTAAAAATATATTTGTTCTTTTGGTACTTATACAGTGTGATTCAGAAACCGAAGCCGTTCGAGCTTCAACGGTCAAGTAGGTTCTCGTAATCCTCGGCACAGCATCGCACAAAGGCAGACTTATTTTGATACAACTCTTCAGATGAGACGAAGAGAAGTTTGAAGTTCAAGTGAGAGGGGTATCATGGTTTATATTGAGCTTATATTTTAACAAAATACACTGAAATATTCTGAAAAGACGAATACAGGACTTAACTGACTCAAAAATAGGTTATGAAAATTTACGCTCATTATTATTTAGCATAAACCAGCTTTTGCTTCTGGACGGAGTTAGGCTGGTTAGACTCTTAGTCGGCAAACCACGCACAAAGGACCAAAGTCCAAGTGCGGAAACAAGAGCCCACTAACCTAAACCTAACCAGCTTTGCAAGCACTTAAAGAAATAAACATGCTCGTAAAAACAAAAAAGTCCATCTAGATACTTTTAAACAACCTGGTTTATGTCGAAAGAAAACACAGCCAATAATTTTAAATGGATGTTAAACAAAAACACTCCCTTAAAGATTAGCAAATTACCCTCCCTAGAGGCTCGAATTGCTTGAAAATGCTGATTCATTGCCGCTAGTTATTTGTAAGCAAATTCACCGACGAAAGCCGCCGTACCGATATGACAGCTCAATTTAGATACGAAATGGAAAATATGGTTACAAAATTTTACCTCAGAGTAAACGGCAAAACAGACCTTTTCAAAATGTAAATTAGATGTCAAAACAGATGATAAGTTTCCTTGATTGTTGAACCGGAGCCTTATTTAATTAAATAAAACTGTTTTTATATTTTAAGTCATCATTGGCTGAATTGTTAAGGAAAAACAAACAAATCGCGTTAGAAAACAGAAACAATTAAAACTATGACTGCCATCATTGAAGGATCTCGAAGTTTCATTTGTTTAGAAGACGAAGTTTCGGATTTATTAAAAGACCCTTCAGCCGAGCCGCCAGGCTTAAAGCTATTAAAACTTGGACCCTCATTACCTATTATTTGCAAAGACTTCCCGTCCAGCAACACTGGTCGCTTTGTTAACGACAGACATCGCTCAATGTTCTAAAAATAGCTTCCGATTTCAACCCGGAGGAAGTAAACATTCACCCTCGTTCATTTTAAGTTTAATGACGTCATCAATTGCGACAAATATGCGATTCCTTAGGAATACATTACTACGTCAGTACGTCAGCATGTTTATAACCTTAGTAACCTAATAAAAATTTAGCTTTCGGTGTTTAATTAAAACTTTTAGATGTTTTAACTTAAAACTAACGAATACGTAATTTTAGTCTCATATTCGTTTTGATATTAGTGTCGGTGTGCAGAGTCCCCTCGTTGATTTTGTTCCAACATCCGAACAATGGAAATTTAAAGTTTTAATACAACACTGAATAGTTTAATAGAATTCTAGTTTAAAAGTAAATTATCACATTACCTTTGAATATAAGTAGGTACCTATAGAATATAGGTAACGTAATAAAAATCTGGAATACTTTATTAATAAATCATACTGTTTTCCACAAACTATCTTTATAAGACAAAATTAATGAAAATGTCTTGACTACCACACAAGCGGCCCGCCCACGCTTCGCAATGGTGTAATTTTGCGCGACTTGTTCACGATACGTTGCACATTAGATAACTTAAAATAACTTACTGAATGTTCTTTGTTTACAAATTTAAATGAAAAAATTACCTTAAAGATGGCGAAACGCGCATATTAATCCGTTAAGTGGCTTAGGAGGAGTTAGCGGACAAACATACAAACAGACACAAATAGTGACTAATTTATGATGATGATGATGATGATGATAATGATAATGATGTCATTAAAAAACCAGCTATAACACTTACTAGTAGACTTTAATTTTACATTGTGGGATTATAGTCTTTATTTATCTCTTTAATAATATACAAATTTCATTTTACACCCCTGCTACTAAACTATCTCAAGTTCATTCAACAAAAGTAAATGACCTGGAAATTCTCGGAGAGATAGCAGCTTACCAGCGAATAATCTTAACTGCTTTGAAAACTCTAACGTAGAGCAAACAAAAGAATATATCATGACGTCATCGCCAAGAAAAAATATTGTTTAAACAGAAAATGTACCCTTATCGATAATCGATTTGGAACAAACGAGAAAATATGGACCCACAACCTGTCAAAATATTTCAAACATTGTCCAACCCGTAAGCTTTGCTAAGCCTTCTGAAATCCGAAGCTATGGGCGAGTTCATTCTGTTTTTGGCAGTGTTCCTGTGCTGCGGTCATGAGTTTTCACTTTTTCCATATACCCTGGTTTTGTGGTCTGTTCCCCAATCAGTTGGACGTGTCATTAATTGCATGTCGACAAACCACTTCGTCGACTGTTACCGATATAATATACTTCATGACGGTGCTAACATTTAATGGTTGCAAATGCACGCTTGGCCGATTAGCTTAATAATGTCTGTCCAATGGTCAGCCTTTGTGTTTGGAATTATAGTATCCAAAACGGAAAACTTATGTGTAGCGGAGAGGTGATATGAAAAGTGTAAAAGCAGATAGCAAAAAGTGGTTATTAAAAAAAGACTTTTAAACCAATGATTTTATAAAACTACCAACATACCAACTACAAGTATGTATGCATAATTCAAATTATATATAGTTGATCAATTCATTAAAAATTTATTAAAATGTAAAAGTTGTATCGTGGAAAGCATTGTTGCAAAGTGCAGCCCAGCGAGCATTTATTTCATTTGAGCTATCGATCCTTAAAATGCTACGTTAAATAATATATTACCTTTGTTACAATACAAAATAACAATATTGATTGGGTCTCTGCCGCAGTGACCTGATTATCATAAATCTAATCAATCAACGTCACGAAACAACTCACAACTTTGACAAACCGGAAAATTTCCGAATCGTCTGCCCTTTTGCAATATTGGGCAATTTTGTTGGTCGTAATAATATTTTATCTATCTGCGTTTCTTATATTGTGTAGAACATTAGGTACTACATAATACCATAGTTTCTGAAATAAATACATTTTAATATATAAACCAATATTAAATTCAGGTCAGATATTTAAAGCGAGTTATAATTTTCTAATTTAAATTAAAACTTGGACTTCCCGCGTCCATTATATGTGCCATTTTAAATGGCTTCGACATGACTGGAGTAAAGTTGGCGTTAGTTAAAGTGTAAAGAGTTTGACGTAGTTTAGAGAGAGAGGGTGATTAGCAACAAAGTTCGGTGGTTGGTTATTGTAATAGTTTCCCTTTACTAGCCCTAAATCATCACAGTTTGGGTGAAATAGGGCTATTAGTAGAATTAGTAGGCGGGATTCCACCTCATTGGGATGCGTGCTGGTTCCTCTTAGTTTATCCGCTTTGACGCATTATACCGCCGTGCTAAGAAATTTAATGAACCACATGTTTCATATTTATTAGGATTATTTTGCAATCTCTCTATGCCTTCAAATTATTCCACGTTCAGAAAAGACGAATGTACGGGCGGCATTATATGTAGATCTGTTTGCATTCTAAACAGTATTAAGCTGAACCGCAGTTGGTTGGTGGATTAGTTGTTCTAAGATTTAAATAAGTCAGACTTTTATGCCTCCTGCCTCCTATAAAAAAATACATACTTGTATTATATAACGCCGTCTACGTTTCGACTACGATATTGACTACAGTGCTACGGCGTTACGTCAGAGGTCAACCGAACAAAAGACTTTAACGCGTAGGTAGTTAAATGCAGTTGATTATTTGAAAACCAAATTATCTTTTCTAAAATTAACTAAAGAATTAGTCATTATTAAAAAATATCCCAAGTTTTTTTTTAAATGTGAATATGACACTTATGACCTTTGTGCCACAATTAAAAAAAAATTTTTACGTGTGCTGAATGATGTGTTTAACTTTAAAATGCAATGTTTCGGTTCGAGCAAAATAACATGAGCATTAACCCAGTGTCCTTCTGATTCCGGAAAAGCCTCGGCATAACTTATCCACATTAAGCGCCTCATGCGGACCCCATATTCCGCTCGCATCCAAATAAAACCTGTGCTCGTCGAAATTGCGTCCACCAAAACACACCCTGTATATTACCAAACTTCGGCAGACAAATTTCAACCTTAACTCCATTAACGCAGAAGTCAAATTGAAATAAAAGCAGTAATGCACAAAGGTTTTTTATTTGGATGTGTTCGAATAAATACAGACATCTGACTGCTCTGTGGGATTCAGATTTTTTGGGCACAGGGGTTGTCGTATATTTAGGATTTATTTTGTAAATTTCAAATTAGAATCACGAACTGTGTTGAGACTTTCAGCACTTTGTTTATAGTTTTTATAAGTACTAATTTATAACACTTTATTGCCCTAAATATAAACTTCGTACAGCAAAAAGCACTAAACGGGTTATTACAGTTTAACACCGCTTTAAAATGTTTACTGGCTGTTACGAAGTTTTGATATTATTTCTTGCTGTTTATACATTTGGTAATTGTATGATTGATTCTTGTTTTACTTTTAATTTATAAATGTTAACGTATTAATAGACATATAGGTTATAAAATAGGTGTTTGAGCGTATAGTTAAACTCGAATCAATCGTTTGCTTTATAAAATTTAAAAATACACTATGTATTAAAACATAAAAAATACTAGTGATGTGATAAGTTTGATGTTTTGAGATTCTATCGCTTTGAAAGGCTATTTTTCTTTATACTATGATACGACACAATGTTGTATCTGGTATGTATTTATATGAACCAAAATAAAAAAATTGAAGTTATTTATAATGATTTGTGTTTTCTGTTTATTTTTAGTAGTCAAATTTTAATTTGTGTATTTTTTTATTATTTTTATTTACAAATGTACCTAAGAAAGTGCATGAGAATAATATGTTTAATTTAATAACCATATTAAATGCATCGCAGTCCTAACTGATTAACCATCTGCTCTCACTATATCTTCGGAATTCGGATATAGGATTACTGTATCATTTCCTGACATTTACAGCAAAAATGCTTCAAAAGCAAATAATGGAAAACACTTTATTGTTGTGTAGATATATGGATATTACATATTAAAATGAATAACAAAACCACCGTTTATTCAAATAAATTACGGATAAGAATTTGTTTTATACATGTATGTGTACATTTTAATTGATGTTTTAGAATAATTTCTATCGCAAAGATTCAAGGCTCTTGTACCAGATCAAAGCTCTGAAACGTAAAAAACCTTGTATACCTTCAAATATGTATACGTTACATACTCATACTTACTTCACGATTCAAAAGATGTGAACCGCTGTTCACAAACCAAGACGTGGGTACGTACTTGAGAGAAAATCGACACGGATAATATGAAACATCGAGCCCTCGGATACGTAGAGTTTTTACTTTGAATCGGAAAAAACAACCTTGATAAAAATTTGCTTAATTTGTGAACACTGTAAATAACATCACTGTAGAACTGCGAATTAATAAACGAAATTAAAAATTCATCAACAGTTAGATAAAAAACTGGCTTAGCTCATTTCATGTAGAGGGCTATACCTATAGGCTTTTTTAAGATATACTACCTTTGAGATTCACGTAAGCGATACCGTATAACATAATAGCAAGCAAAGGCTCGTATTTAGTTCAATTAAATATAAACTGTGCCGTGATTTACTGGCTCAGAAAATTATAACGGCCGTTGCAAAACTGAGTAAGGCTTTTCTTTTAGAGCCAGCCGCATAATGAAAATAGTATTTTATGGCAAGATCGGACGTCTATGAGTACATTTTGTGAGAGCCTTTTCTGAGATGAGATGGGCTGTAATCCATCAGTGACTAGAGTTTGTGCTTTATACATCTGTGGATTAGTAATATGCTAGCCGAGCATTTTCATTCATATCTCAAAAGTATGAGTCACACAGTTATTCATTAGTTTATCCATCATAAATTAAAACGATCTCAAGCATCTATTGTCGCGATAACTAGTTCAAGTTAAACTACTTGTTGCAAACAATGCTGGTAGAAGTGAATTAAATCGCTTTGTAATAAACACAATTCATTCCGAAACCAAGGAAATTCATCTTGAAATGAGCTAATTAACAAGCACCCGGAAATAGGTTGAATAAATTGGTGGATATTATTTGCTAAATACATTTAACTGTTCTGGCACAACGGTCGGCGGCAAATTGGAACATGGCCCCATTATGGTCTTGTAAGTTCTAATTAGTGTAATTAAGAAAGTTGTTATTTCATTCACTAATTACTCTCTCTTTGCAAGGACATGTCGAGACTACAAAAAAGATTTATTCTTATTTTACGGCCTTCAATTGATATTCTAACAGTAATGTCATCCCCTTTAGAAATTACCACTCATAACTTTTTAAAGATGACTCGTTTTTAAGGCGCTCTTAAACTAGGTAGTATTTTTATTGGAGGCTTTATTATGGAATTTGTAGTTTATAGGCTGTATTCTGAGTCATTGTGAATGCAGTGCGACAAATAAAGTACTTATAAATCGAAAACAAATTTTGAAAACATCTAAACTAAAACTATATTTGCAGGCTTTGCTAAAACTTTATGTGTAAAAAAGGTAAGCTTCCAAAGGTTCCTAGGAGAAAGGTCAGTAAGAAGCTTCTAAACCTATTCATATTTCCACTGGTCATATGTGGCCGCCCCTTAACTCACTGTCCCGTCAATAAATCGAATGTTTAACTGCGGCGAGCGTCTGCGAGTAAAGTTGTGGTAGAATTTACGACGGTTAGCCCCCACTTAAAGGATGTGAGACTCGCAAAATTGTTTATGACTGCCTTTCAGGAAGTCGGTGGCCTTAGGAAAATGAATTCAACGGTTAATGGATATCGAGTAAGTAAAGAATTTATGATACACGGAGGTATTACCGGTTAGCGCCAATAATAAAAAAATATACAACAGAGTGAATATATAAATTACGTTTTTGATTGATTTGCGTCGACACTGGTGTTCTAAATCTATCTTTAAGACGGAAAAATCCCCAAGAATACAATAAAATTCACCTCTTATGAGGTGAATATTCTTTAATAATTTTAAGATAAAAGGTCGTGCGACGGCGACATTCTCTGTTTCAAATGGTCTGCAGATGAAATCAACTTAGATAAGATGTTTTACTATAGCACTCAGTAGGTATCATCTGCTAGATTCATTCAATGATTATATTATTTTTAGTAAATGAATAGAAATATCTGCGTCGTTTTTGGAAAAACAAGTAAGTTCAAAGTTCTAGATAGTTCACTTTTTTTAATATCGTCGTGGTTTCACGGTAAAACATTATCTTTTGGAAGAAGTATGTAAAAAAAACTGCCTTCATATTTTGACGACCTCTAATCCGATCGATTCCCGTTAAAATGGTTTTTCGATATTGACTCGTGTCTGGGCGTAACTAGGTTCTCCCCTAGTCCAATGTGTGGTGCCTATAACAAAAGCGCTTAATGCGCTTACCATAGGGCCACACAATTAGTGTGTTAGTCTGGAGATTTATTTATTCTGCAAAGTGCGTGAAAGAGGCTAACCGCAACACTGAGCGTCAAACGCATCGTTTACCTCTAACTATAGCAAACTCCTAAACCGCCTTACTCACATGTATTATGTATTCGAATTGAACGCCACAAATTCCCCCCTAGCTTTCAATTTCCCTTTTGTCTCCGTGCGTTTGTACCTACCCGCGTTTGTGGATTTTAGTTCGCGCAACATAAATCACTTGACTGCTTCCGCGCAGATGATAATGAAGTGGGATTAAGACAGCGCGTGACGTCAGAGGGTGTATTGGTATTAAGTAACATGATTATACGCGGGGTTCTGAAAACTGGTATATTAAGTAGATTTTTACGACTTTTAAAAATGCAAAAAATATAGTGTTCCTAAGTAATTTTTATAATGTTCTAACAGACAATTAACTACAGAAATACGATACTGTAAAAGTACTTTATTTTACATCAAATTAAGTTTAAATTAAAATGTTCTTACACAGTACGTTAATCCAAGCTCTTGGGTGCAATTTTGATTAAGATGTAGTCAATTTAAAGACAGTTAGCTCCAAATGGTTCCAAAACTCATTACAGTTGTATTGGTGCCAGCGACGGCCATCTGCTTCTTTAACCGTCTCGAACTTTCTAGAAGACAATCCGAAACGACTTTAGGATTCTCTACGTTTCCTCCATACAATTGAAGTTTCGATTGCAAATTCTGTAGAGTTTAAACATTCTGTTGTTTGTTAGTTAGTTTGCGGTATTTGTCGTATTTATCCAAATAGGTATGTTGAATTTTTTAGTCATAAATTGTGATAAAATTTTATGTACCAGGAATAAGGTTATAATATGGACAGTTTTAATCAAAGCTTCCGTTGTTCCTCTTAGCTTCCTCTTCTATAGCAATTTTTCATGTTGCATTCACTATATGTGAAACACATCTTTTCTTCATATAAAAAATAAGGAAGTACAAGTGTAATTGTAACAAGTACCTAAGGTTGTTTTTTTTAACATTAATATAAACAACGATGGCACGCTAACTCCAGATCTACGAATAGTAATTACCTAATCATTAAAAACCGTTTACCATTACCGAAAAAAATTATAACTAGAATTTCAATAACCTAATTTTCTTTATAGTATAATGAGTTGATAACGAAGTTAAAACCAATTATTTTCACTACACAAATTAAACCATCCTGACTCAAAACCACTTCAATCAATGCATAAAAACCGATAAAAACTATCTGGATGCGCCGCCCACCAAGGAGGCAAGCCACGATCCACATGTGATTTATGTTAATTAAGTGGACTGTATTTTTGTGGTTTCACGCCCTAAGAAACAAAAGGAGGAAGTAGGAAAGGGTACACTGACTGACCTGGTGATCCTCGATTGCAATCCAAGGGGTATCACAGCACAAAGATGGTGGTATGCACTGCGTGGTAAAGTTTATGTGGTAATCACTCGACTAGCGCGCGGTTCTGGCTGATGCCAGAGGAGCAATCCTCAATGGATAGATCTCCTGATGAAGATGAGTTAAGCAATCTAGAAGTAGGGGATGTTTCGCGGCAGCAGAGCTGATGTATTTATCATGTGCGTATGCGCGGCGACCCAATTGCACTTCCTAGACGCGACTGGTGGTAGAAGTCGATGCATTCCTATAGGTGCGGCCGCGGGGTGCGGGGGTGCCTTCTAGTTCCTCCTCATGCCGTGGTCTCTGCTGTCAGTGTATTTGACGAGGAGAAGGGATAGGGCGCGAGATTTAAAATTATAAACTAATGAGTTAGAAGTAGATGGCGTTACCATTTCCCCCGGCCTTAAAGCGTCGACTTTAATAATTCCTAAATTACTTAACTCTACTTAAGCGGAAGTTAAATTATGTACTATAATTAATACGAGGACTTATTTGTCCTAATGCGGTATACTAACTTACATACTACAGAAAAAACGCGGAAATACAACTTTTTAATAACGCGGGAACGCATGTAGCGCTACTTATTTGATAAACTTAATCGTTAATACCTAATCTAATGCGGGTAAATTAATTATAAAATTACTGGTTTGGAAGCGGACACAAACGTACGACAGGGCGAAGGAAAAGTCCCTTAGAAGTTCTGACGGTACACACACGGATGGTGCCGTCTTTAGACGCGTGAACCTGCTCTACAACACCTAACGGCCACGACAACGGCGGTGCATTGTCCGTGCGAATTACAACGATGGTACCGACTGTTACAGGTGCGGTGGGTGTGTTCCATTTGGCCCTAACTTGCAAACCGTGCAAGTACTCAATACTCCATCGCTTCCAAAACGACTGTACTAAACCATCTACGAGGCTATACCTATCTCTCAGTGACATGCTAGTGTCGACTGGAGGCGCGGGAAGAGAGTTAAGAGGTGCCGTGTGTAGAAAATGGCTTGGCGTTATAGCTGAAGGCTCGGACGGATCCGAGCTCAACGCGCTTAGCGGTCTAGAATTAAGTAAGCATTCTACTTGCGCGAGAACTGTAATTAGTTCCTCTAGTGACAATAGTTGCTGCCCGATGACTCGATAAAGATGAGATTTTACTTGCTTCACCATCGATTCCCAACAACCACCGAAGTGGGGTGAAGCAGGGGGAATAAATCTCCACTCTATATTATTTTCTCGAAGTTCAGTTTCGAAGTTATCTTTGTAGGTACCTAAAAAGAATTTATGTAATTCACGAAGGTACTTGCTGGCTCCTACGAAGTTCGTACCGTTGTCCGAGTACATTACTTGCACCGGACCGCGGCGAGATAAAAATCGTTTTAAAGCCGATAAAAAACAACTAGTGCTTAGATCTCCTGCCACCTCTATATGTATAGCACGAGTCGTAAGGCACGTGAATATACATATGTACGCCTTGTGACTCGTAGCTCCGCGTTTACGAACAGGAACATACGATATTGGTCCGGCGTAATCGCACCCAGTGTAAGCGAACGCTTTCACGGATGGAACAACACGTATGTCTGGGAGGTCGGCCATCAAAGGGGACGAGGACTTCGGCTTCAATCTAAAGCAAATGTTACATTTGTGTACCTGCCTTCTTACAACGTTACGCGCACCTAAAATCCAATACTTCTGTCGCAGTATAGACAGCAAAAGTTCGGGACCGGCGTGTAGGTACTTTATATGGTAATATTTAATTAAAAGACCGATCGCGGGATCGTTACGGGGCAACACTATTGGATGCTTACTAGAATAATCTAAGGTGGAATTATTCAAACGGCCACCAACGCGGATAAGTCCATTCGAGATGAATGGGTTTAATTTTAAAAGTGCGGACGAACAATTTTTATTTTTGAGTAAATTTAAATAATCCTCTCTAAAATATTTATTTTGTATAACTGAAAGAAGTTTATTTTCAGCGTATTCAAAATCACTAGCGGTGATATTTGAAGGCTGGCGGGGCGGTAAAAGTTTAAGAAAACGACAAACATAAACTATTACTCGTAGAAGCTTAGTCCACGAGGAAACGCGGGAAAATAAACAATGAATTAAATTATCACCTTCGGTAGGTGACGTAACAATATTAACTACCACTTTTTTCTCCGGTATTTGATCCTCAATGGCAACAAAATCTACATCTATAATAGGCCATTGTGATGAATTCATGGTAAGCCAAGGTGGCCCATGTAACCAAAGTGGATGATCGACTAACTGAGAAGGTGTGAGACCGCGGGATAAGCAATCTGCAGGGTTCTCAACTCCGCAGACGTGAAAAAACCTATCAGAAGAAATGTTTTCTATAATCTTGACAACCCTGTTAGCAACAAAGGTCTGCCAACGGTGCGGAGACCCCTTGATCCAATAAAGTACGACCTTGGAGTCTGTAAACGCGAATAAATTTATTTTACATTGATTAGAGAAATTTTCAAAAACTAATCGTAATAGCTGGGCGAGCAATACGGCTGCGCACAGCTCAAGTCTAGCTACCGAAAGCGACTTCATTGGAGCGACCTTTGACTTGGCGCAGGCGAGCCTTACTGTAGAACATGCAGCGGACGAGACATGTACGTAAACTACGCCGCCATACGCTGACTCGCTGGCATCCGCAAAACCTACTAGGGTTATTTCAGAGCCATCGGCGACCCCTAAATGACGAGGAATTTGGAAGCTATTAAGCAACGGTAATTCGTCATAAAACTGCCTCCATTTCTTTTCGACATTACTAGGCAGGTCATCATCCCAGTCGACCTGCAGAAGCCAGAGTTGTTTAATTATAAGCTTGGCGTACAGAATCACCGGCGCAGCAAAACCCATCAAATCCCATAAACTAGCTATGGAACTGAGGATGCTGCGCTTGGTCCACCCTTCGTGCGGGCGGTGGCTGATCTCGAACCGAAACATGTCAGTGTCCGTTACCCAACGTAGACCTAGAACCTTGTGTTCATTCGATTTATCAAAGTCGATTACCGCGGGGAGTTTGTGGGACTCCGGGATGTCACTCAACAAATTCGTTGAATTTGACGTCCACTTAACCAAATCCAGCTGAGCACCTTTGAATAAAGAAATTAATTGGTTAGCGACAATGACAGCATCTTCCTCGGATGGTACAGAAAATACCACGTCATCCATATATAACGATGACGCAACTACCTCTTTGGCGCGCGGATACCTATCACCATCGTCGGTTACCAGCTGCTGAACAATGCGAAGCGCATGAAAAGGGCTGGACTTGAGACCGAAACACACTCTGTTAAACTTATACAACAACAACGGTTCTTGTGGGTTAAAACGGTAAAAAATGTTTTGAAAGCGTCGGTCGCTTTCGCGAACTAATATCTGTAAAAACATTTGTTTGCAATCAGCAGAAACTGCGACGCGATAAAGTCTAAACCTTAAAATGATGCTTAATAAATCGCCTTGTAAATTCTGCCCACAATGCAGAAGATCATTTAAAGAAACGCGGGTGCTAGTCTTTGAACTAGCATCTAAAACCATACGACATTTAGTCGACACCTTGTCAGCGCGGACCACACCGTGGTGAGGTATTATATAACGCGGCGGTAATGATTTATCGTCCTCCTCTAACGACGCGGGTGATAAATAATTCTTATCAATATATTCGCGGATAATATTATCATAAGCTATACGCAACGCGGGCGCAGCTTCTAGTTTTCTTTCTAAGCATAGAAAACGTCTATACGCGGTATCGTAGGACTCGCCTAATAAGTAGGGATCCTCGCGGAATGGCAAACCAACAGTATACCTACCATCCTGGTTACGCTCTGTGGTTGCACAAAAAAATATCTCATTCTCAAAATCATCGGGACTTTGAGTCTTAACGCGGGGCATTTCTTCGATCTCCCAAAACTGTTTAATTAAGTTATCTACCTTTTGTTCTTCTACCAACGCGCAACAAGAGGTAATCGAAGAAATATTACTCGTGTTTAATGTAGGTACGGAACCCATTAAAATATACCCGAGCACGGTTTCTATCGCGGGCGGTTGACCTACGTCACCGTGAACTACGCCAGGTAATAATAAATGCGGAAACAAATTAGCACCTATCAATATATCTATTTGATTCGGTGTTCCAAACGCGGGATCTGCGAGCGGCAGATTATGTAAATAACTTAACGCGGTCATGTCTACCTTATCCGTAGGTAAACAATCCGTAATACGATCAACAATCAATGACGAAATCTGAAACTTATTATTTCGATTAATATGCGAACTAAAATAAAATGTTGCCGACCCCTTTGTGCATTT
Organism: Emmelina monodactyla; assembly: GCA_916618145.1. Taxonomy (NCBI): domain Eukaryota; kingdom Metazoa; phylum Arthropoda; class Insecta; order Lepidoptera; family Pterophoridae; genus Emmelina; species Emmelina monodactyla. The sequence goes on from OU745303.1 coordinate 7,443,149, forward strand.
TTCCGAACCCCCAATACCCTTAACAATCATACTTGATTGTTCGCAAGGAATACCTAACTTATAACACAAATCAGCTGTAACGAAATTACATTGAGACGCAGTGTCTAGTAAACATCTAACTACGTGTTCATTTCCCGAGACATCGCAAACTATTACTTGCGCCGTTGCCAATAAGACTGTGGATCGCTGTAACAAAACATTTGAATTAAGCGCTCGCTGCGTATTGCATAAAACAATATTTTGCGGCGCGCGCGCATGCCGTGAGTCCTCGGGCGCGGCGACCACATGACTACTGTTGGTATTTTGTTTTGTACTGCACCCTGCAGGCGGCTCAGTATCTGACTCGCGGCGGGGATTATAAGATTTATCAAAATGAAGAGAAGTATGATGTTTCGACTTACAAACCTTACAACAAGTATTTGAATTACATAGTGAAACTTTATGCTTTAGACTGAGACAATTCACGCAGGAATTATGCTCCTTTACACACTTAAATCTTTGTTCAGGGTTCATATTGGAAAAGGTTGGACATTTATATAAATGAGTATGCACAATATTAGTACATAAACATTTTTGCGGTGTATTACTAACGGTACTCACGAACGATTGATAGTTCGGAGGTTTCGAACGCGGGCGTTGATCCGACTTCCTATTGTTTACGTTATTAGGTAAACAGGAATTATTATTATTAACGGAACTACGTTGCAATATCTTAACTTGTTTATTTATAAACTCAACTAAATCGTCGAATGCGGGCATGTTTAAAGAGCTACTGTGATTCTCAAATAAACGTACGGTTTCTGAGTCTAGTTTTTTAAGAGCAATATGTAAAATAATAAAATCATTTAAATTATTTAATTTTAGGTGTTGCAAGGCCTTGACTGATGTAACAAACTTATCGGTAAACGACTCGAAATTATTCGAAGAGGCACACTGCATCGGTTTAAATTCTAAAAGCTGGTTTAGGTACGTGGCAGCAAGCATGCGTTTATCCTCGTATTTATCAATTAATGTTTGGAATAAAAGATTATAATTTTCTGCGCATGGTGTAATACCTGCGCAGGCAGACCTAGCTTTGCCGGTGACTTTACCTAGTAAATAATACAGCTTCTCAGAGTCTGAAAGCGATGGGTTATCGTGCACTGTCGATTTGAAGCTAGCATAGAATAAGGGCCATTGCTGAATTTGACCATCGAAAGAAATTAACTCGATAGGTGGTAGGCTCGGTCTAGACTTAGACAACGACTGCGAAGTACTTGGTTTATTAGTTAACTGAGCACCTACTCGCTTAATACACCCATACAACTGCTCGACAGCAGTAACGGCACTAAAGTTAGGTGCTGCAAGTGGGTCTATAGACAGCAGGCGTTCGTTATACTTATCTAACAATTCATTAAACTTGTCATATAAAACATCAACGTTAGTATAAGAATTAAGGAACCTTTCTCTCGCCTCATCGTTCGTATCTATTACTCTTGAGTTATCATAAATTATTTGTATATTTTGGAAAATAGTATTTCGCTTCGCTTCCAAAAGAGTTAATTGCGAATCATGTGCCTGGGCGTCATCTAATTTCTTACTGCGAGTAGTCATAATTATCTACTACAAAAGACTTTAGAAAATATGTTACGTACGCAATTGCCAAACTACTGTGCAAGATGGCGCTTTGTAATAGGAATTTATGATATGAATAGCGAATATTTAACCAAGTTATTACTAATCACAATAGCGAAAACACAATTTTTATAGCGTAATATAACTTAATATATTTAAAACTGAATATTATAAAGTATAATACTTATTAATTTGCGATATTTCGCTCACTGTTCGCACATGTAATGGCGACGATATGCGACACGTGGGCAACTATGCGGTATAAATTAGCCGAAATATTCGTAATTTTACAACGAAATCGCGAAAAACCTATTATTTAAGCTACAATATATTAAGACGCGGGGAATAAAAATGGTAACTAGTCTAATCCGACTCGTATGGACCAAAAATATGGATGCGCCGCCCACCAAGGAGGCAAGCCACGATCCACATGTGATTTATGTTAATTAAGTGGACTGTATTTTTGTGGTTTCACGCCCTAAGAAACAAAAGGAGGAAGTAGGAAAGGGTACACTGACTGACCTGGTGATCCTCGATTGCAATCCAAGGGGTATCACAGCACAAAGATGGTGGTATGCACTGCGTGGTAAAGTTTATGTGGTAATCACTCGACTAGCGCGCGGTTCTGGCTGATGCCAGAGGAGCAATCCTCAATGGATAGATCTCCTGATGAAGATGAGTTAAGCAATCTAGAAGTAGGGGATGTTTCGCGGCAGCAGAGCTGATGTATTTATCATGTGCGTATGCGCGGCGACCCAATTGCACTTCCTAGACGCGACTGGTGGTAGAAGTCGATGCATTCCTATAGGTGCGGCCGCGGGGTGCGGGGGTGCCTTCTAGTTCCTCCTCATGCCGTGGTCTCTGCTGTCAGTGTATTTGACGAGGAGAAGGGATAGGGCGCGAGATTTAAAATTATAAACTAATGAGTTAGAAGTAGATGGCGTTACCACTATCAGTGTCATACTAAACCATCAGTCTTTTATTCTTTACTTACAAACTGACATTTTATTTGCGGCCGTGTAGTCTGACGCGCACACCAGTTGCGAGACGAGTTCGTAGGTTTGTTGTACCGCAGATGAGAATGGAGAAGTTCCATCTTGCCAACAGACTTTTACAAGAAACACTAACGTGCGATACATCTTAAAAGTTTTATTGCTTTGTCTGTTACTTGAATACGAACTTTGAAATTGTTTCGACGACACATATGTAGTAATAATAGTGTTTTGTATTGTGCATTTTGTTTTTGATGAGAAAATCTATTTGCATATCTTTAGAGTAAAACCTTATCACCACACCCAACGAAGCAACTTTTTGTGTTTTTTAATCATCTAAGAAGATTCCAGTTTTCGTGTTCAGCAATTTATGGTTCTTTTGAGGAGGCATTAATTATTTTCTTTTCATATTACCTCCGCTCGGAAATTAGATAAAACGGGACGAACTCAAGAAAGGTTTAATTTAATTCGCAAGCAGTTAGTTCTCGCGAAGACATAATAATTCTGAAAGGTAAATTGCTTTCGTGACATTCCCCTTTTATGCTAATTGAAAAAAAAAGATGAAATTGATACGGTAGGTAGGTTGTCTGTAAAATTATGTAAATCACGTCTGAATATTTTGTATTGTTAAGCAAATTCATAAAGTTTGAAACAATGCGTTTTGCATAAAGTTTAGGTTATTCTAAAATACAGATGAACCGGAGCTAGGACTCTGTTTCAACGATGCTATTATACCAAAGTTACTTTTGGTAATGTAAGCAAAATTAAGTAATAATTGTGCATATTTAACGTATGTACATAATAAATAATGTTTCCTGGTGAAGTGAAGATTTATTTAAAATAAATAATATATTTTTTGGTATAAAGCTTCCAGTTGTGAAGAATTTAAGACTAACATCAGCATTAGCGAACAAGCCTTTCAGCCTTTGCACCTGATCCCAGATAAATTAGGGTCTTTATATGTTTACTTTGTTAAAGTAAAACAAGCCGCGCCTAGTCATAAACTCTTCCATTTAGGCCTTCAAGTCTGTCTGGGCCTTGATTTTAACCATTACATTTACAAAATGTATCTTAACATTAAGCAAACATCAACGTAAACACATTTATTTCCGTGAACAGGAGTAGGTATTTGCTCTAAATAGTACCATTGACGGGTGCGGGGGTTGCGGGGAAGCGGGGAGTGGAGGGGGGGCTAAAAATAGACGACCCCCGGTAGTACAAGGCCGACCCGGGAGCAGGTAAGCCTTATGAACATCCCTGCGATTAATCTTATACGTATTTGCGCCTGAACTCAAGCCCGACTTTAAGCCACTTAGAACGAATCTGAGTGCCACTTCGCCGGAATCAGATTGATGCGATATAAAATTGCCTCCGAAATAGATTGCGTCGATAGTTCAAAGCGTGTCTATTTGCGTTATCCAAACTATTTAGTTGGCGTAGCGTGAGATTCGATTTTACATCCAATTTCGGTTTGCAATCAGCGTTAATCGGAACGTAGTTGGGTTCTGTTTACAAGTTGCACTTAGTGTTTACACGAGTTCCGAGGTTGACAGTTGCATGCTCCTTGTTATGATTGCGTAGAATGGAACGCAGCTGCGTATTACGACCTCTTAATGTATACAACGTTGACCTCATTTGCTCTTACTCACTCAAGATGAATGCGACACTCAACCCTTTTTAATAATTCAGCTTTATCCAGGGAGTTTTTTGAGCGGAACGTAAAGAATTATTAAATGTTAAATAAGTTATTACAACGTAATCAGCCTTATTTGCTTTTTGTTACCCGCGGAGTAAATATACAATTAACTACTTATTTTATGTGATTTTTTTGTGACTATTGATTGGTTGATCCTTTAGAGCGGTGCAACACAAGCGTTGTCGGTGCGTTGCGTCGTCACGTGCAACGGATAGAATGCCACACGAAAGCTGCATTGTCGCAACGCAACATCACTTTATACCGACGCTGCAGCGTTGGTCATCTATGATTTTCTTCAACACCTTTCCTTCCCCGCCTCGTCTGTCACGCCTCTTTGTGCCGCACGCTGTTTCAACGCACGTGTGGCTTAGGTTAAAATGTATATGTAAAACTACGGTGTGTTATCGCTCAGTCGTCGCAGCGACAGCGCAACGCACTGGCATGCGGCAACGCCCGTGTGGCACCGCTCTTAGGGTAAAAGGACAGCGTTAGGAGTTAAATGTTAGAATTGTTACAATTATCCTACTAATATTATAAACGAAAAGTTTGTGAGTATGGATGTATGGATGGATGTTTGTTACTCTTTCACGTAAAAACTACTGGACGGATTTTGATGAAACTTTACAGTAATATAGGTTATACATCAGAATAACACAGAGGATACTTTTACCGCGGGAAAACTTTTAATTCCCACGGGAAACCGACTTCCACGCGAACGGAGTCGCGGGCGGCCACCAGTATGTTTATAAAAATTAAAATCAAAGTCACATTTTCCGGGTCATCTTCTTTAAAACTCGGGTGCGTACGGCGTCATAAATGCCGCATCGGTGCCGCGGTGTGTCGCGTTCTAGCATTGTGCGGTCGAGTGTCGCCGCGGGTCTCCGCATGAAGTCAGAACAAACCCAATGTTTATATAGCCAGCCGGCCGGGCGTAGACTCCAATCACACGGATTAAAGTTTCTGGACGACTCAGCGATGACTGTTTCAATCACTGGTGGATTTACTTTCGTTCCAATAGTTCTTTTATGACAAAAAATGTGCTTACCGGGTAAGACTGCCCATATTATGACAGCGTGTCCTAATATGGGATATTTTACAATATTTATTTATTTATTATATTAGGCTCACAAAACAAGTAACAATCATAAAGATATATCTAAAGTAGGAACAAGGTAAAAGTGTAGATTGTACTCTAAACAATGTGTGCACAAAGAGATAAATACAAGTAATGGTACTCATAATGAAATGAATTGTTAAATAAAAACAACAATAGGTAATAAAGTTAAAAACTAACAAAATAATGTTACTTACAAATTACAACAAAATTATACTAAAATAAGTAGGTACAAAGAAATAAGCATTTAGTTATTCAGAAATTATGTCTTTCAAACAACTCCGGAACTTCGGTAGACTAAGGTGGAATATATCTAGATCTTTGTTCTTGCTTACGATTTCATTGTAAAGACGACACATGTAGACTATTGGGTTAAAAAACGAAGTATTGTTTTTGTAAGTAAGAAGTAAAAAAGTATGGGGAGATTTATCACGATTTCGGAATACGGTTTTAAAATTTAATAGATTTATAAGGTAAGCTGAGTCTATAGAAAAATGTATAATTTTATGTAAACTAGAGAGGGCCGCAAGTTTCCGTCTATTCATAAGTGAAATAAAATTGAACCTCAGTAGCCTTTCTTTATAGGACTTGAGTTGATGCTTTAGTCCTAATCTGAAGGTCAGGCGGTTAAAGAACTTTTTCTGGATTCTTTCGATACGCGTGGAGTGAATATCATAGAAGGGGGACCAGATAATGGAATTGTATTCAAGTATAGACCGGACTAAGCTAGAATAAAGAAGTATAAAAGTCTGAGGTTTTTTAAAATCTTGGGTGGATCGGGAGATAAAACCTAGTGCCTGTGCTCCTTTCTTTGTTATATAATCGTAATGATTATGAAAAGTAAGTTTTTCGTCAAAGTAAATTCCTAAATCTCTAATTACATTTTTTCGACTCAACACCGTATCATTAATTTTGTAGGCAAATACAAGTTTATGTTTTTTGCGTGTAAATGTTATGATGTGGCATTTTTCGACATTTAAGTACATTCGATTTACCCGACACCATTCAGAAATCATTTCCAGATCTGATTGAAGTAGTTCAGCATCCTTATGATTATTAATTATATTAAAGAGCTTTAGGTCGTCAGCGTATAACAAGCAGTGACACTTTAATTTTTTAACAAGGTCATTTATAAATAATACGAAGAACAAAGGGCCCAGATGAGATCCCTGAGGAACTCCTGAGCATACAACCGTGGGGACTGACAAATGACCGCGAATCGAAACTAACTGGCTTCTGTTGACCACATATGATTCAACCCAGCGCAAAAGATTGCCGTGTAATCCATATCCTTTTAGCTTCTTACAAAGAATATCATGGTTTACTTTGTCAAACGCCTTCGCAAAATCAGTGTACACCGAGTCAACCTGCTGTTGTTTAGCAAAAGCGCCACACAAGTAATTTTTATATATTAAAAGATTACTACATGTAGATCTTTTTTTAACAAAGCCGTGCTGTTGTTCCGCTATGCACGGTTTGACGTGATTATAAATGATATCGTATATGATTGATTCAAACAGTTTACTGAGACAAGATAAAATGCTTATAGGTCTATAGTTGGTACATTCTGTTTTGTTTCCAGTTTTGTAGATGGGTATGATATGGGCAGTTTTCCATAGAGTGGGAAAAATACCAGCTTTCAGTGATTTGTTGAATAAAATGCACAGTGGGACACTCAGTTCTACGCTAAATTGTTTGACAAAAGATGGCGGGATTCCGTCTGGACCCGCCCCTTTGTTTGGGTCTAGTTTATGAGCTTTTTTGATTATTTCTTTTGTACATATTTCTATATTTGAGATGGTGAAATCAGTTTGGGAAAAAGATTGGTCTATATCATCTGTTGCTGAAGATGAAACTTCATATACAGAGCCAAAGTAATCAGAGAAGAGTTCACATATTTCTGACGGTTTCGTGGCCGTTATTCCACCATATTCCATGATTGTAGGAATTCCATTGGTTTTTCTTTTATTGTTAATAAACTTCCAGAAAGGCTTTATGTTTGATTTAAGAGATTCTTCAACTGATAAAATATATTGGTTATAGTTTTTCGTCATCAAATGTTTACATCTTGAGCGAATTAAACTGAATGTATCGTAATCTCTGGGATTGCCATACTTCTTAAATTTTTTGTGATATTTTTGTTTTTCTTTTAGACATTTAATCAATGAGGAACTAAACCAAATAGGATACCTATCGGAATATTGACGTTTGAGGGGAGTATGCTTTGAAATTATTTGATTTAATCTGGTGTAAAAACTGTCTACTGCTTCGTTGATGTTTTGACTTTGCAAAGTGACATGCCAATTAGTAGCCTTTAGGTCACTTTTTATACTGGTTTGGTCACACCTGTTAAAATTTAAACGTTTTACATATCTTGGTCTAATAGCTTTTGGTTCGTTAATATCTAAATTCAAATCTATAGTTAATGCAGGATGATGATTATCAAGACGACTGATGGGTTCCGATTCGTTTAACTGTAAGTTTTGCGCAGTTGTAAGTACTAAGTCCAAAAGCCTGTTATTCTGGTTAGGAATATGATTAATTTGATGCAGGTTACACAAGTTAATAGTTTCTGTAAGTAGTTGTGATTTACGATTATGAGGAGTGCTGTGAATAAGACCATAATTGTCACCCTGTAATGTCCACGTAAGGTCGGGAATATTAAAATCACCCATGATAATAAAATGATTGTTATCGTTAGCCTCCAAAATTGCTTTTTGACAACTATTATGAAATGATTCCAATGTATCTAAGGTTAAATAGGAAGGTAGGTAACATAAACAAATATTAACGATAGTTTTTTCAAAAGAAATCTGAATCCAAAGATCTTCAACTGAAGTTTCCCACTGATATTGACGAGTTACTTTAAATTTTTTATTAACAGCAATAGCGACTCCACCGCCTTCAATTTTAGTCAATGATGTGTCGTCACGGTCTCTACGAAAAATAATATAACGAGAGTCTACTACTTCGGAATCAAGAACACCGGAATTAAGATTAGTCTCTGTCAAGCAAATGAGATCATAGTCGCTGTTAAGGGTATTCTGATACAAATCATTTAATTTTGACCTAACTCTGTTCACATTTTGATAGTACAAAATCATAATTGAAATTGAGTTGATACTTAATATCATGACAAATTAATAATACTTAAAACTACAAACTACCTAAATCTTTCTCGTCCTTGATCAAAATGCTGTTTGATTCATCACTCTTGCGCACGAAAATACGACCAAACTTTATCCAAACATATTTATATTGTTTGTCTTTTGCTATTTGTCTGGTCTTGGTGTGCAGCATTTTACATTCTGGAGAAATGTGCTCAGTAACATAGATTCGCATTGACTCGCCCTGAATGCCCAAGTGCCTGGTGTTAAGCTGATCATTTGCATGCGATTTATTGAATCTGGTAACATGAGACAATAAAGTATCACGCAGCCGAGGTGTAGATAGTGTAATAAGTATGTTTCTTGGACGACCGGAAGTAGCGTTCATCCTAGCAACTCTACGAAATGTGTGGATTTGGGAGTCTTCAATAGGTAACTTTACTGTGTCGCACAGGTTTTTTATGATAGTTAGTAAATTCTCAGTCTTTGATTCAGGCACCGCCTGCAACTCTATATTGTAATTTCGTGATATTTTCTCCATGGTATTTAGTTTGTTGCGTAGAAGATTAATTTCTTGTTCTAGTTTGAACTTACTTGATTCCAAGGAGGAAATGATATTATTTTTAGCATTTAATTCACATTTAAGAGTGTTCTGTTCTTGACTTAGAAATTCTATAGATGCATTGAAATCTTTATTGAGCTCTTGTACAACAGTGCCCATTTCCGATCTCACTAGCTTCTTAACATCTTCCTGAAGCACCATACGTAGTTCTTTCATAGCACTGGACAGGGTAGATTGTAGTTTTTGGTCAAGTAATGCACCTATATTCTCCATAGTGACTTGCCCATAGGTAGCTGCTGAGATTCCTTGAATTGTGGAAGTCGACGAGAAGTCCGGTGTGGTACTATCATTTTTGGACATGGACAAGGACAAGTTTATAGATTCGTCACAAGTTGGTATCTGATTTTGCTTCACAGGTGTATTAATATTCGATTTAGCGCGACGAGTTATGTTGTAGCAACCAGGACAGATCCATGACGCTAAATATTCTTGAGTGAAATCTTTGAATTGGTCTTTGTTTATGTTAAGACATTGGTAATGGAACTTTTCATTACAGTGCTGGCACGACATAGAATTCTTTGTCAGAACATTCTTCCTGCATGCACTACAAATCATTTTTTATAAGTTGGTATGTATTTGTATTTTAATAATAATTGGGTACAGTAATAAATGCCCATTCGGTAAAATTAATCTTGAAGTACGGCTGGGTGGGTGTTTAGACCACTTTTCTCAGTAGTAAAGGCCCTCTGTTTACCATCCGTCTTCGATAGTGCAACTTCGCGAGAAAAAGGTCTTAAGCGCCGTGTATTTAGCGGCGCTTACGCGTATCGCCAAAACAGTAAGATAATAACTGTGGCAAAATACTTTATTTTGTTATAACACATTAATCTTCACATAGTCTTTAGAACTGAATTGATAATTATATGCGTCTTTTGAAACACTAAATACTTCGCAAAAGAAATTTACAAAACAAACACTTTGAACCAGCCTTTTATATTAAAATATGAAGAGCAAATATGAATACGTATCACTTTGAGGTTATTTTTTTCTACAATTAGTTATTCCAAATTATTCCATTAGTTCACTTTAAATTAAGATAAGTTTCTGTTAGTGGGTCGTTATGTCTATGTTAATTAGACATAACATCAGTGTACAACATAATGTTATGGGTGGCACCAACTTCCAGTAATAAAAAGTAGCTTTTAAAATATAGGAGCCGATATTTAAATATTCACAAATAATTTAAAGTAAATTATAGGCTTTTTAAAATTATTTTCTTGGTGTAATATAAACGCTATCAGCAGCAGCCGCGGGTAAAATTTTGTCGTTCTTTTTAAGCTCGAAGCGTTTGCATTTTCAGGCTAAATGATCTAGTTCGTTAATTATCCGGTTTTTTTCAGAAAAGTCCGCTTTCACAACGCGCCATAAGCCACGGCAGCGATCTATTTTATTTAACAACTAAAAAATAATAAAAAAACATTATCACATTTATAAACATTGTTACTAAGATAAATATGATTGACATTTTTAGGAAAAATAACGAAGCAACTGAAAACGACAAGCGGAAACGTATCAAAACAAAACAAATGAAAAATGAACTATAACAATGCTACGTATTTCCGTATTTATTTTGCTCTTAACCGCTGTTTTTCTTTGGGTAGCCTTCGTTATGTTTCTCATTCTGTATACATATAAAATATATCTAGTTACAACAACCTTATTGTTTAGCACTCAGTCTTCGGCGCCTTTTTTTCGCTTTTTTTTGTTTTTTTGTACATTATATTCCACAAGTGACCCGAACACGCTTCGCAATGGTGTTACTTTGGGCGAAACATTAAATTTTGGCCAACTAAATAAATCATTTTCTCAATGTTTTTTTATTTACAAATTTAAATGAAAAAAGTACCTAAACAATAGCAGAAACCGCATTAAAAACCCTGAACTGGTTTTGGAGGAGTTAGCGGACAAACATACAAACAGACAGAAATAGCGACTTGGATTTATACTATGTAATGAATTAAAAAGATAAAAGCCTTTGGAGTTATTTTTTGTACTCTTAATACCTAGCTCAGGGCATGTTATTTTACATTGAATACACAGTTGGGTAGGATCTTTGGGACCTAAGTTTAGTTGTTTCAAGTTGTTTTCGAATTGCCATGTTGGTGGGCGGGCTGCCGCCGAGAAGTCGTGGCACTGCGCCAAATATCAGTAGATCTAGAACCTTCCCTAGGGGGATTAATGATACCTATGGTTCTTTCCCAACTAAATGTTAAGGTCATGCGTATAATAAATACTATTTTCCGTATAACGTGACCTTACTCGAAGAAACGGCTTTGTCATTCCAATTTTTGTGTTCCAATCCTTATGTAACCCACAGAACAAAAACTAGTTAGTCAAACAAGATTAAAAAAATAATCGAGAACTTCGTAATGAATATTCTTAATTAGAACAAACTTAACGTCGGCACTTGAGTTAAACTTTAGCACTAAAACTTGCCTTAATTTACGGAGACCTTGTTCTTGTAATACAAGAAAGGCGAGAGTTAGTTTTATCGTCGGCGTTAGTTGCCAAGTAAAGGGTTAACAAAACAGCATAAGTAGGCACTTATACTACTTTGGTAAGTTTGTCTAATAGGGGATCGGCTATCAGTCACGAAATAATAGTAGGACGACAGCGTTTTTCCGTATTGAGGAAGCATTTGATTAAAAGTAAGATAAATAACATTAGCTAAATAAATAAAAAAACGTATGAAAAGTATTAATAATTTTATAGGTTGAATAAAATAGTATTACTTTTCTGTGTCCAAAAACTAAGGAGGCTTCTTAGCCTGTCTTCAAATTGTTTACATTGAAAATTCTCTTTATCTTAAAATAATTATTGTTAATGTTAAATAAAAATATGTTGAGGTTTTTATTATACAGGAATCGTTTTTATCACAATTATTTTTTCATCAGCCGGATTGTGTTTTCCCTGCTTGCACCAGATTATGCTATTATTACGCTACACTCGGTATATCATTTTAATTGCATTAATATCCTTTTAAATCTGTTTAGTCCTATGGATATTACAAATACCACCGGCATTATGATTAAAAATATTGAGGATATGTATTACTACTTAAGTATATGTATAGACTAGTGGCCGCCCGCGACACCGTTTGCGTGGAAGTCGGTTTCCCGTGGGAATGAGAAGTTTTCCCGCGCAAAAAGTACCCTATGTGTTATTCTAATGTATAACCTATATTACTGTAAAGTTTCATCCAAATCCGTTCAGTAGTTTTTGCGTGAAAGAGTAACAAACATCCATACATACATACATACTCACAAACTTACACATTTATAATATCAGTAGGATTTAGTTCAAGTTAGATTGGTTTGTCTAAGGAATGATGTGTAGCATTGTCTTTCCCCCCTGTATTAATAGCGATATAAACAAAGACACTTAGGTCGTTTTAAAATTAGGTGTTGCTCTTTAAATAAGACTTATTACTATCGCCCCAAGTCCGCGGTTTTTACCGGGGAAAACTTCTCATTCCCACGGGAAACCGACTTCCACGCGAACGGAGTAGCGGGCAGCCACTAGTGAAAAATGATTTTGTATTATCTATGTTTATCATTCAAAACCGACTTCTATTCCCATCAAACTAAATACCACTTTTATTTCCGCAAGTCTAATTCAAAGCCAACAAATAAGGCTTGACGAAGAGTTGTAATCATAACGGGTGTAAAAAGATCACTTCCGAAGCCTAAAACCATGTATTCTTGATCCTCAATAGTAACTTAATTCACTTACAGCATACCCAGAAAACTCGATTTAAAAAAGTTATTAAGGATCGAAAAGTCATATTCGCTGCTTGAAATCATCGCTCACACAGCAACTGTTGGTTCAGGTGCGATTATTTTCATTGCAAATTAAATTAAAACCCTATTTAATTTAAAATCATCACAAAATCTTATAGTATTAATGCAATATTGGAAAATTACGTAAAAAATTTTTTTTTTCTGTTTTCATAAAAATATTTTTTTTTGCTCAAAACGTAACCAGTAACCCCTCCAGCAATGCCCAGATTTTGTTTTCGGAAGCAGTTCTTTTACACCCCGTATAACTACATTGTTATCGTATTGATATTGACAAGATTTTATACGAATAGTCAAAAGGGAAATAATTAAGAAAAACGTTAATTTATAATTAAGAAATAAGTTAACGTGCTCAGTTTTTTTTGATATAACAAAATTCTAAAATAACAAATAATATGTTTAAAAAAATAATTACGAACCATAAAAATATAAATTATTATCACTAACAAAACATAAGTTAGTTAACAGAAAAGAAAGACATATTCTCACTTTTTTAACATAATTTAAGCTAATTCACAGAGTACCAAATTTGTATAACATGTAAAGTAAAATGAAAATACATAATTAATTAAGCGTAAGATAACTTCGTATGAATTTGAAGCCAAGTTTAATTACACATCGCTAGCTTTAACTGGACCAGCTTTAACAAATAATTAACGGAATCTCTCAAATTAGTTAGTAATTTAACAGACAACTTTAAGCCTTGTTATTTTAAGATAATCTGGTATTAAACAAGCGTTGTTTAATTATAACACGAAAACGAAATTTAAATGTCGTCATTCATTCTGAAATTGAAAACTTATGTTCGTTTCTAAGACGTGTTTATGCAGCTACATGAATTTTCACTTCATAGAAGCCTTATCCACGATAGCAACTTATCTTTACAAGATTAAGCATTTGTAAGTTCATAAAATAATGTTTCAAGATGACTATCGTAAACATTTACGACGAAAACCCGGAAAACCTACTTGTTATGTTCAATAAACTTTTTTATTATTTGTCTGTATATTGACTATGCCAGAGAAACTAGTAGGAAATCATAAAAACTATGATTGATTTAACAATAATAGCTTAATCGATGTTGTCGCAGTGTTGGGTAACACAACGGAAACGCTCGCTCGTAGCTTCGAGAAATTTACTTTAGAAGAATCGTTTTCTTCTTAGTTGGTTTCAAGGAAGTTTATAAAGACAGCTTCGAATTTAACTTTTTTCTAGGGTTAGCTTAACCAAAGTTTTCACTTCAGTAGACACAAAATAGTTTTTAAACTTACCTAATTATTTATTTTACATGATTGAAGATATTAACCTTTGTGACATCTGCGCGACTCACAATATTTTCATTACAACTTCAAATAAAGTTTAAAAAAATAAAAAATATTGTACAGAACTAATTTTGCTAAGTATTGTTTTTGTATTCTATTACTTAGTATATCGTTACAGCTCCTTTCCAAATACCCAATACATTCGCCAATCTGTTAAGCAACTTGTACACAACGTGTCTAAATCGATAAATTAATCTAATATGGCGTCGAATAACTATTAATCAACCTTCTCGGATGTCGATTCAAGATGAACGCGTGGATTAATTGCCCGCTACAGCTTCAAACTTCACAATGGACCAATCACACATCGTTTTGATAGCTTTCGATTAAACCGGGATGGTATTAGAAAGGAAGATTAAAGATCACCGGATAGGCAGGGTTTTTACCCTTAGGGGTTTAGTCGTTTTTATTACGATGATAAAGTTTTACGGGATCCCGTGTTATTTAAAAAGTAATGATATCTTTCAAAGTTAAAACTATGAATGTGAATGAAAGAGTGCTAAAGATAGAATAAAAAAAGCTTCTAAAGAGAAACGTACGAAGCGCGAAACAAACAAAACTAAGTTTCAAAATCCAACCCCTATTGCATTTTATTGGCAAATCCCGTATTAAATTGGATCCGTCGTGTTGTTATAACAATTTAGTTCTACGTCATATCTGTTATATATTTGCCGAGCTTGCACATGCGTCCGGAAATTGGATGGATTCGAAAATCGTAATTGAACGGGGATGTACGACCCAAATGTATTGTTATCCTACTAATATTATAAGCGTGAAAGTTTGTGAGCATGTATGGACGGATGTTTGTTACTCTTTCACGTAAAAACGACGGATTTGGTTAAACCTTTACAGTAATATAGTTTATACATCAGAATAACACATAGGGTAATTTTTACCGCTGGAAAACTTCTCATTCCCACGGGAAATCGACTACCACGCGAACGGAGGCGCGGGCGGCCACTAGTAAAATATAAAGTAGTAATCAAATTATTTGGTAATTTTTGTTTCTCTCGACTCTATTTCAAAAAACACTTTTTACGTTTCTTTACAGCATGTATAAGCTTTGACAAAACGTAAAGCTAAAACATGATAAATGAACATGATTTGCTTTATAGTAGGGGTTCACTTTTCAAGGTGTGTCAAGGTACCAAGGCGTTTCATGGCTGAACGGCACCGGTCTTCAGGGAAATCAGCGACGATTCTTTCTGCAAACTATGTTGTATGTACCTTATAAATATTGAGTGGGAAAATGACATTGTTTAACAGATAGTGGTTAGGTTAATGATATATTATTATCATCGTATATTGTAGTTATCGATTGCTAAGCGCATAATAGATTTTCTAATGACGTTTTGTTTGTGATAGTGATTGTTTATTCCATCGGCCACAGGTGAAATTATGTTATCATTTGATAAAACGTCGTATGTATTAATGGCGTATGTATGTTTGTTCACACTTTCTGATGAAGACTGCGCATTGGGGATTGATGTAAAATATTTTTATCAAAGCTCGCTGTCATTTGTCTTGCAGTTTCACCCGCAGTTAATATATCTTTTCCGAAAATATATTTCCATGCGGTAAAAAGTAACCCATGTGCTATTCCAGGTTCAAGTCTATCTATCTATATATATGTTACGGCTAATACCCGAAGTGCGGCTACACCTAGTTGTAGCCGGTTAGAACATCAATAGGTTAGGTTAGTTAGGTTCCTGTTTCGATACCACCCAGAAAAAGGAGTCCCGCGTAGCGGGACTCCGTCGACTCATGATTGAAGCCAGTTTTTATATACATAGGTATATATTTTTTTTTACAGTTTTCCATATAAAAAACACTTCTAACCGGCTAAAACTAGGTGTAGCCGCACTTCGGGTATTAGCCGTAACATATATACCAAGTTGTATTAAAATCTGTTATAAGTGGTATTTTATTTGCGTAAAAAAGTAACAAGCACACACACACATACTCACAAACTTTTACATTTATAATATTAGTAAGATTTAAAAAAAAACTGGGTAGTAGGATACAATAAACATAAAACTGTTAATAAGATGCTATCAATGCGTATGAGACCAACAACTTTGAAATTGTCATCGTCCGCGCCACGTCGTCGCCTACTCTTCCGTTAGTAGACGACTTTATACATATAACATGGTTTACATAAAGGATGTAAACTGTATTAATAAATCTAGATAATCTAGCTGTTTTGTGCACAAAAGTCTTTTCATAAGTATTTGCGGCAATCAATTAGTGTAAATTTTATATAACAAAAACGTAAAAACAGTAAAAAAACTGATTTTGAGCTTATGTTCTAACGCAGCTCTAAAAATGCTATTTATACACGAAACCACTCAAAATAACTTCAAAACCCCTCAATAAACACCAGCTGAAAATAAAAAACGTTACAAAGTAGCCGGCATTCGTTTTTCAACGCCACAAACCAAAAAGACTGAAAGTTGTAATAAACATAATTCAGGACAGGAAAAGCTAAATGTAAAAACGGGAAATCACGTTAACGAGGTTAGACAACACAGCCCCGTCACGCGATGGCTCCTCGACTATCGTAGGGCGAGAGCCAGCAGTCATTTTTCTGCGGGACACACCGACAGAATAACTAAAGTGTTCCAAAGGAAAATAGCGTTTACCGGCTGAGACGATCTGTTATTCCAGATACGTTTTATAAAAAAAGAAGGTGCAATATGAAATGTCGCAGTTTCTTGATACACTTATTTATATTAAACTCGATTGAAAACTATCTACCTACCTAATAAGCGGTCTGCAAAATTTACTGCGATATAAATCACGAACGATATATCATTATTTTGTTTAATTCTAGCGTTATGTTAAAGCAGTGTACTAAAGGCGAGTTTGCCTTGTTAATGGCCGGCTAATTATCTAATATGAGCATAACACGGCATGTACAGTCCGCACGTATATCTCGACCGCACATTCGTACACGCGCGACGCTTAACCGTAATGGGTGAAATATGTCGCGATGGCATTACTCGTTTAATTACCGGCTATTATCCCACCCCATATCAATATAACGGCTGTATATAAATCTATGAATATTGAAACGTTGTGATAAGATTCTTAGCTTGCATTTATTTTCTGTTTGGAATATATCTACCTGAAACAAACTTTAGAGAACCAGCCTAAGACAGAACATCCGTTATAAATACCATTAGAGGGAAAGTATTGGCATAAGAAAACCCCATTTAACATGAATTTAAATTATATAGAACACCGAAAACATAGCTTTAATACAGTCCGTTAAACCATTTAAATTATCGTCCCTAGTTCCTACAAAAGTCACGTCCATTTTAAAACTCCACCTACTCTGACACAAAATGCAATCAACACAGTCACCCAGCTGATTCCTGCAAATTTTGAATGGTGGCAACAAATTGCAAGCGCCTACGACGAATTTCCGGCACTCAACTCCACACTGCCGGAAAATGACGAAGCGCTAATATATGTCCAAATTAAGAACTATATCCAGTATAGTGTAGGTATGAGCGCTAATATATGTCCAAATAAAGAACTATATTGTGTACGTGAATTATATGCATTCATTCAATTTGCAGAGAAGCCTGTGAAGGTAATCTCAAGCTTACGGCTGTTATATGGCGCCTTAACACTTTGAGACACATTGACACGTTTAAAACTAAATATAACATATGAGTAATCTAAGAACACTAGTCATAGTTAAATAGGTTGTATTGTACCTAATGTAAAGTGTAAATTAAAATATGAAAATAGTATATATATTTGTGTTTCAATATAGAAAACTGTCAAAATCGTTATTTAACCTACATCAAACTTTGTCTAAAAGCTTAAATCAATCCTTTCTCAGGATTAACTGGTAAAGTTAATTTAACTTCGCTTTATTATCGTCCAATGAAAGCTTTTCGCGGACCTTCTTAACTATTCACGGAGCCTTTTAAGAGTTGCGTATTACAAATTTAATTATAAAGGGTTTAGTTGGTGCCGCTTCCTCAATTGAGGCTTTAAATGTTCATCGAGTATAGAGCAGTAATTTAATAATTATATTTGAAAGTGCAAGAAGCAGTTGGCAGCCCCACAAAGGTTGCTTGCTTGGCATTGTACTCAAATAGGATACAAGTATTCAAGCCACTGGAGCCAAATGCTTCAATAAATTATTAACAGTATGCAACTACCCACCACCTCGTGCCTCCACCTTTATGCCTTTTCGTAAAAAGGTCAATCGACTTTTGTTTCTTTGAACAAAAGGAATGTGTCAAACTTTAGCTGACGTTTCTGAAACTGTGATTTTATCAAAGCGTTAAGGGTACAACCTTTTCTCTTTATGCCCTCATGCTTGACCTTTTATAATGTTCCTATTTACATTGTTTCACTACTAGTAATTATTTTTGTATTTTTATCAGATGGTCTTATGTAAATGTTATGTTGGAATTTCATGCACTTAGATAACTTTACATTGAACTACAAATACATTTAAACAAAGTTATATTTAATGCAAAGGCGATCTAAATAATAACCGCTGCAAGACTTAATTGCTGA
Source organism: Emmelina monodactyla (assembly GCA_916618145.1). Lineage (NCBI taxonomy): Eukaryota > Metazoa > Arthropoda > Insecta > Lepidoptera > Pterophoridae > Emmelina > Emmelina monodactyla. The sequence continues at coordinate 7,461,955 of OU745303.1, forward strand.
GTTTTCAGTATTTTTGCTATTTAATTCTAATTCTTTTAATTCATTAATTTTAACATCTACAATGTTCTTAGTAATCTACAGTCTCGTATTAGCTTAGAAACTCGCGTTCCCAAATTTCAGCCTCATACATAGTCAACCTTAATAACAATTCGGGGTAAGTATCTAGCAACTATCCACTTGGCCCAACATAATACGAGGATTAGGCAAATGGAAATTCCTCTTTATATCTGAGCATAAAAAGCGAATAAATAACATTGGGTGGTGATAATTAGCAGGGTACGAAGGCTGTGGAGAATATTATTATGCTGATGTGAAGTAACAACTTCAGTTGCAAAGACGAAACAAAATGGAAGACGTATTCGCACCCAGAAGTCGATCTTGCAACATGAGGAAATGAGAATTTTAGTATGTAAGTAACTTCATAGATTAAATTGATGAGTATAGTAAACATCTTTGTTGTATGACTTTACTTTACCGGTCTTTGTATGATATTATAGCATACCTATGGTAAAATAATGTTAGCAACACGCAATTTTTTCTAAAATTTAGCCGGTGGCTTGGCTTCACATGATGTCTACTTTTGATACATCTATTGGAAGCTCCAAACTCAGAATCTTTAAAATTGTAAACAAGGTTTTAAAGGCTGCCGTTACCCTTTACAATTACAATTTTTAAGTTTTTGGAGAAATAAACCAAAAATACTTTTCTTTATCTAATATCCAGTGTAATGCGCGCTTGGTAACAGACGTGCATTGCAAACTGCGCACGAATTGAATTTTTATTCGCGTACTGCGCGCGGCCTCGCCGCCGCTCCGATTACGTTAAGCTATGAGTTCCGAAAAACTCATAGCCAACGAGCTGTTGGCGTTTATTCAACACGCCATCGACACCATGGACGAGGTCAGCATCCTGCAGATCTGCAAATCCAACTTCAAGGTGGAGGAGCTTTGCAAGAGCAAGGTGCTGCTCTTCGAGACCCTTGGACAGTCCCACCGAATACCAACCCGCAGGATAGACGAGAAGGGGGAGAGAAATCTTCAGGACATCATCAATCTCCTGAAGACAACCGATCCTTACGACGTGCCCGCATTCGTGGCGAAGCAGCTGCACAAGCTGCCTCCCGTCACGTTCGATCACGTCGACGTCACCAGGCTGCTCAAGGACATCACGTCTCTGAAAGTTGGCTTGGCCGAGGTGCAGTTTAAGTTGGAGATTTCCGAATCTACAATTAGTGAACTTCGGACCGAATTATCATCGCTTAAACGTGGTAATTCGGTAAGTAGGTCACCGGAAATCGCCAACGTAAACACACGTCGCGGCGCACAAAATGCCTCCATCAGCAGTTTGTCGCCGCCGACCGCCGCCGAGTCGTGCACTTCGCGCGAGTCAGCTCGGCCCGCCGCCGCCCGCGCCCCCGCCCGCGCCCCCGCCCCGCAGATGACGTCGAGTGCGGGAGAGGTGACGGCCCCGCCGCGTGCATACGCTGCAGCCGCCGCCTCGCCCGCCCGCGCCCCTACACCCGCCCCGCCTAGCAAGAAGGGGCGGAACAAGAAGAGTCGGAGCAAGCCTACTACACCGCAGGTGCCAATGTCGTCGAATAAACAACAGATCGACGACGAAGGCTTTACCAAAGTGGAGAGGAAGAAGAGGCCTTCCTGCCGCAACCTGTGTGGCACCGCTCCAGCCTGCGACCACACGCTGCGTCCTGCCGTACCATCGACGCTGCTGTATGTGTCCCGAGTGCACTGGTCTACGAAGGTCGAGGACGTCGTAGACTACGTCCAGAAGAAGTCCAACTTTAGGCTGCGGGTAGAGCGGTTGGTTTCTCGCCATAAAACGAGTTTCAACTCATTTGTGGTTAGAGTGCCGACCCACCATATGCCTACATTCATGAAGGAGGACTTCTGGCCGCTGGGCGTCGTGTTTCGGAAGTTTCGAGGCCGGTTGCCAGCTGATTCAGCACTACCGAAACTCTTAGTGTAGTGTTAGTTTTTAAGTATATAATATCTATGTTAGTCTGTAAGGTATATATGATATGGGCCTCTGTTTACATATTTAAGATCTTTTATGTAAATATTGCCTGAAATAAATGAATAAATAAATAAAAAATAAAAAAAATATATATTGGTAGGAACGTAGTATAGTAGCGTAAAGGCGCTTATTCAAATGTTTCTATTCTTGAGTATTTGTGGCAAAGCAGTAAATCGTCTCTCGGTTCGAAATTGGAATATTTACGACTAGAACATACATCCCATAAATCAGTTTCATAAATAATATTGCTGATGGAAACATTCACAGTCGGTTGAAAAAGAAATCTCTGAGGAGAAATAATATGGTCTAACTTCTCAACAACAATTTGGGTAAAGTTTAGGGTTGAAACCTCTGCGTTTTCTTAATTTGCAAAAAATACTGTTTTCACGTAGATAGTCGATTAATACGTAAGAAACACAAAAGCACGATGCTACCTTAAAACCGCTGTATCAAATGTAACACAATATTTGTAAGAAACATGTAAGTAACTCATTAACATGACAGTAATGTCACAGTATTTTTATTTTTTATATTTAGATACCGAAGTGTTTTATTGTTCCTGCCATTATAGTCCCAAAATATCATATTCAAAATACCTCTGTAAAAATGGCCTTCATAGATAAGGGTTTAAAGCCAGAGCTATAAAACTTGACAATTAAAGCAAAACTCCAAATGAAAACTCAACCATTTTAATGGAAGAGTAAAAGTAGGTCGCCATTCAAACGCACAATTTAATAGAGTTAAACATTCGAGATAAATACGTGCTACGTGCATCCAGAAAATACAAAACGAAAACCAAAATGAACTTGTACTAGGTAATCTAATAATGAAAATCTGTTCATGTTACATGCTTTTGCAATTAGTAAAATTGCATTTGGCAACACCGGCATCAAAATGCGCTGTTTTGTATTCTGCAAAGAGTAACGAAGCTCAATAACAGTTTTAATCAATTTGTTTTTATTCAGTTGTGTAAGAACATCCCGAGTTTAAAAAAATACAATTATTAAAACAATTTCTTGAAATTGCCTTATTGTGAAAAGATTTGAAAAGCGTTACTTTTCAGCATTAACATTGTATGAAAAAGAATCGCACTCACGATTTCAAAAGGTGAGGTTTCAGTAGTGAGTGCACTTTTACCGTTTGTTCGCCCGCCACTCCGACGCGAGAGGCTCTACAACAAGTTTACTCCACAGAATAAATACGTATACACCTGCTTCCATATATATAAATTACGCAGACTAAGCAAGACCTTCATTAGTTCATAGATCTATTTTTATATTACGTAAAACAATATTCAGATAAAATGTATGGTGCAATATGATCAAATAAGATACTTTAGCTGAACGGTATTCATATCATACATTTCGTTCTTCTTCTTCAACATGAAAGTAAAATTTTATCGTCTTGAATACAAATGTCAGCATCTAGCAAGCCAATGATAAAAAGTTCAGTGAGTTGTAAAAAATATATAAAAACATTAGATTTTAAACCTCACTCGCCACACGTCAACACAATTGATTGGGCAATAACATGCGAGCGCTCACTACGTCAAAGTACTGAAAAAAACTGAAGCGATAATCTTCATAAATTGGACGAATGACGTGGGAAAAATGTTTATTTTATTTTAGAACATTCGTATCTTTCAAGCGGCAAGATAATTGGGGGAAATGCGCTGTTATTACGATGCGTGCCCAAGAGGGTTTGAAAACCATAAATAAAAAAGCGGGTAAATATGCTTTAAATTTTTTAAGGTCGATCTCGGTGGCACGTATCTTTATTACCTGTACATATTAATGTACACACACAAACAAAGGAAGACTGTGCCAAAGCTGGGTGGAGTACACAGTACACGCCAGAGGACCGCATGTTTACTCTCCCCTAAAACGAGCACCGCGTTTGTATGGACTAAATCAAGTTCACAGGCTAAACCTGGAGGCAAACGTTGACAGAAAGTCACCTTCACTCGCCCAGCTCAAGTGGGTCAACACCAACTTTGTTTGAGGTGCATAACTTTCGTAACACAATGCGGGCTCTAAACTTTGCTAATGAAAATTGATGAACGTCCTTACATTTCGGACCCAGTTGTAACTTTAGCCGGAAACGGAAGGAATAAATAAAGAAGTCCAGCAAATGTTGCTAGCTATTAGTTGCCACACGTAGCCGGAGTAATGGAAAAGTCAATAAATACTTCCACGCACGTTCGCTGAACCAGACCATCTACTTACTTAGAGGAAGTTTTAACATAAGGTGAACCACATAAGAAATTACTTCGACAAGAGTTTGTACGACGGTCTATACGCCGTTTGATCAATATACGTAGGTAATCTTATACCAACAAAGGGCTATCCGAACAAATTATTTAACTCAGCGACCCATGGATCCTATCTAAAAGTGATCACCCTTTCCGAAAACTCTTTAAGCTATGATGTGTTGGTAGTATAAAAGTTGTAAAAGCGGTTATTATTTGTGAAATAGAGTCGATTTTTGTGCAGCAGTTTGATGGCTTCTATCAGTCTTGCGCGTCGTTGCCTTCGCTCACCCAGTTTTGTGAAAGCCGTTTGGCATTTACTGAAATTACTCGAACTGACTTGATGGCGATTTTGTGAATAGCTTTTATGGAATAAATGGGACATTTATGGAAGAAGGTTATTAGAAGCTTCAAAGGCTGATAATCTTTAATATCGAAGTGTAGTCTTTGTACTTGTTAAATTAACAAGGCATGTTTGAGTAATGCTGCAAGACCAGTGTCTGCTTCATAGCGTTGTTTTCGGTTGAAGTTTCAGTGAGTAAAGTTACGGTAACATGGAAGCATTTACGCGTGGTTACGGTTATGGCTTGAGGCCCGCAACAGACAGTTTGACACGCTCCTTAGATTATTACGACTCATAGAGAGCCGCGAGGGTAAACGTTTTGATGTATGAGGGTTGGACGGAACCAGTAGTATTACTTGGTAATTTTAAATTCTTGTTCCTCATTATATGTCTTATATAACACCTAGTTAGTATTAAATTATACTTGAAATATTTGAGTACAAAAATACAAAAGTTCCCCAAAAGTAATGACTCCGCAGACAGGTATTGTCTTTGGGAACAAGGTTGTTCGCAAAAATAGGCTATTATAATAACGCACCCTGTTTGTTTTCTCCTACAGCGCCGTGACTTTCACACACACCCTGTATCTGTTGGAAATGTTTCTGAAAACACATCAACACCGCACATTGAGGTGCTTTATTTTGGTGAAATCGCTTGAAAATAGGATGTTTCATTTCCAGGCGAGGATTTTCTGTAAGCTTTGTTTCTTTGTCATTTTTATACACCTAGATAAAATTAAATTAAAAGATTTAAGAGTATAATTGTTATATATTAAGGTTATTGGTAAATCTATACTTTATATATTGTTTCACTCTTATGTTAATAAGAGCTTATGTAAGATTGCTATTTACAATTTAGGCAAACAGAAACCATCTTTGATTAACAGATTTTATCCCAATCCAATGAGCCGTTTTTGCGAGATCGATCCGAAAAAACAAACTTTCATATTTTTACTATTACTAGGATACCTAACTAAAGAAATACTTAAAACCGTCGATTAGTATTACTGTTTTACTTCCATTAAAACGGATAATAGTTTTATAGAATCCATTAGTAAATAGAGCACCGCTAGCGGTCACAAGGTCGCTCTAACACCTGTAATTTATTAGATTTGTTTCAATACGGGATAATCTCGTTATAGAACACCCTTCAGCCCACTTTGGTGAGTTACATTCCGCAGTTTTTTTGTTTCGGATTTTCGAGGATTGATTTTACTGTTAGTTTGAACCTATATACCTACTTACTTAAATACGTATTGCATGTGAAGTTTGGTATATGATGTCAGTGTATTATAGAATGAAATCTTTGTTGATCATTCTCCCAACCCTAACGAACCGGTTTATGATCAATATTTCACTTGTTTTAATTTGTTTAGTTAAGTTAATGGTATGTGCTGTTTGTTCATGTAAAAGATAATAAACTAGTCCTATTTCCTAATCCACAGTGGAGTAATTGTTAACATGACAACTCCTAAATCAGTGAGAACACTCACAAAATGTGCCTTTTCCGTCCTACAAACTAATTTATTACTCGTAAAAATGAACCCATAAAATGGAATAAAGAGAAAGATTTACGTCAGGGCAAGCCCGATTCTTATCGCGGCGCGCCGACTGCCACCGAAATTCTAGGTTTTACTTACTCGCTAATAACAGTCCAGATTGTAGTTTAGATTTTCCAAATTGAAACCGAAAAGGTTAATCTACTATTTTTTCATAAATGTAAAACTTTCTAAGCGACAGTTATTACGTGAATAAATCTTAGGGGTCGCAGAAAGTACCCACCCATTATTCGAATCTTTTGTTTAGAGATATGCCGAACCGCCGGCATTAAAACGCGGCAGGGTTGTTGACACAAATTTATGAGGGCTTTAGAAAATACTCGCATTGATTTTACCTTTCCCACAATACAGATATCAAAAGCTTTTAGGAACAATCGATAGCCATAAATTTAAGGTTACTAATTTGAAAATCATTTAAAAGCTTCGTTTCTGGAAAGACACGTATATGTGGAACACAATAGAATGATACGATAACATGAAAGGTCGTGAACACAATAACTTTTAACATAATTCATCAACCCACGAAGACAACTCTATCATAACACGAAACATCATTAAATCAGAGAGTTCACGGCACTGAAGTAGTTATATATGAAATGTATCTACATATATAATTACTATAGAGACTGGTGTGTGGAACGTAACTACCTACTCAATGGAAGGGATGCTTCAGAAACAAAAGGAGGGTGGCGACTTAATATCGACATTACAAGTACATGGCTGTATTATACATTCACGTGAAAATAATGATTTTTTTGAAATGAGGTATTTTAGCTGATATTTTGGTTTACTATATCTTTATTCACAAACAAGTGCTTATTAGAAATAAGTAAATAAATGTCTATATCTATATTTTCTAAATACCTACTTAGATATTTTTGAAATTATCCTATTGAAAAAAGCCTGTTATCAAGAAGGTATTTATGTACAAGCTACAAGCTAAGTTATAGTTCTTTTGATAATCTACAAAGTTATCAATGTCTTACCGAAATAACAAAAATGTTTGTTCGTCAACATGAATCAAAACTCCATTAAAAGACATATCAATTAACGACCAAGGTGATTTAACAATGTCTTTAGCACTGATTCGATATTTTACCGTAAAAGTACTTTGGCCAAGTTGCCTGAGTTGCGGAACTATTCGCAAAGTTGTTTAGTTTCCATGCAAATTTATGTTCGCTCACTTTTAGGTCATTTAAACTTGCAAAACATCCTGCGAATACCGCGAGGGAGTCGGGAAAGCTCAATTTATGTTAGAAAAAAGCCTCAGGCAAGATGCTGGTCGGCCTACTTCCAGTGGAGTCGAAGAAGTAACAAGAAAACTTACTAATGTGCCTTCAGTTTGTAAGATTAAAGTTTGGAACCGAGTGTAGGACCGGACAGCGGACATGGTTCTATCTATTTGTAAAAATTTTGTGGTGTTGCTATTTCTTATATTTTTGCAGAAATCTTAAATATATGGGAATTCCTGGTGAATGTGAAATTGTAAGGCCGGACAATCTGTTTCCGAGGCACCATGTGTAGCGAGCGGTGTAAATCATTCGTGCGTCTACCTCGCATGGATGGATACAACGGCAGCAATTTGGAATCGTTCCATTTACTTATCAAAATTACATCAGAGACTTTTTGTTATTTCCATAAATCTGAATAATACTATATACTACTTGGTCACTACTGTGTATGAATGAGTCGGTGTGATGGTTGACCTAAACTTTTACTGCAATGTAATAAGATGGCGTCACATAGAATCAGCCGCCTGCCGGTGTGTTTTGTCCCACATTAGAGTCAGAAACGTTGGTCTACAGATAAGTTTTCATACCTGCGGACCTCGCTTCCTTGCAGGCCAGCACCATGTTGTGGCGGACGTCTGGGTTGTCGTCTGCGATTGTTTCTCCGACGGCCACGAACCGTTCCACCGCGCAGCACACAGCAGCACCAACTCGCTGCACTGCGGCCGTACCAGCGCCTGCTTCTCCTCGCGTTGCCACTAAACTGCTTATCTACAGACAAAACGGAAATCTTATGCCCGTTTTCACCAACGTCACCTAAATTTAAGAGATTCCTAACCCATTTTAAACAACACTGAAATGCACATATTATGCGATAAAAATTTCTTGGGGTTTATAAATATAAACAGCCAACAAATTGTAGTAAAAAAATAATAAATAAAGCTTTAAATAGTTATTTATAGGCCTTTGAAATATTTTAAGTGTCTCCTAAATTTTAGGGGACGTTGGTGAAAACGGGCATTTGTGGTCTTAATTATTGAAATCTTCTTAATTGAAGTTAGCTAGTTGGAAACTGTCCCCAATGTCGGATCCAATACTTCAAAATAAAGAAGAAACAACCAGCAGACAAACCAAGGCACCATTAGGGCCTACTGTGTTAACCTGTGAAATTACGCGAGGAAACTGCAAAATAGATGCCGAAGAAGTTAAAACGTTTTCTATAATACTATAATTATAATAAATCTCCTGACTGACACACTGATTATGTGGCCCTAAAGTAAGTGCAGTATGCACTTGTGTTATAGGTACCACCTAGTTGTAACTAAGTGTACTGTTGTCTGGGTGTACCCAGAAACGACGCAATATCGAAAAATCATTTAACGAAATTGGCCCGACCCGGGGATCGAACCCCAGACCATCCGCTTAGCAGTCCGGTTTATATATCTGCACCACAGAGGTCGTCAAACTCTCAAGAGTCTCACAAACAGAAACATTATTTTTTTAACCGTCTATAATGTGACAAAACTTTTGATATTTCGCTTATTTCTATTACCACAGAGGTGAGTCTTTCGTTATGTTCGTGCTTGAAGACTGTTTGTGTTGACCGACAGGGCTATTTCATAAGATTCATGGGACACTACTTTACCAAATAAAGTATTATTGACGGTGAACCTATAAGTAGAAATGAATTCCTTTTTTTAGTGAATTAGATTTCTATTTTTTTTTTTTTTTTTTTTATGTAATATAGGTAGCAAACGAGCATGCGGGTCACCTGATGGTAAGTGATCACCGCCGCCCATGACTACCCTCAACACTGTAGGTGTTGGGGGTGTGTTGCTGACCTTTAAGAAAATATATAAATAAATAAATAAAATTGGGCACCGGATACCGCACTCACCGAACGAAACGCAGGAACATCGTTCCTACTTCACGTCGGTTTCCTGTGCGACGGTGGTATTTCACCGGTCGAGTCAGCCCAGCAATCGCTGCAGACAGAGCCTACAGCTAGACTCTACCACTCAAAAAATAATTATTTAAATAGATATTACAACTTCTACACTAACCATCTAATACACAGCGGGTCAATTACCGTAATTTTATGCAGTGCTGCTTAGTTGCGTTTACCTCTTAACCTCTAAATCCGTATTAACGTAATAACACAAAAACCAAAGGATTCGCAAAGTTTTTAACGCTTAAACGTGACGTGTAGGTTTTCCTGTCCTTACGGTATACGGATTAAGAGGTTAAGACGTAAACGCAATTAAGCAGCACTGCATAAAATACGGTAATTGACCCGCAGGTCGGTCTCTTATGAGCTTTCGAAACGCAAGACTTTTCTCCTCAGAAAAAATGATAAAATATTTAAATAATCATTTAATTTGAAGTAGACAGAACTTATTCTTTTTTTCAACAACGGATACTAAACTAGATTAGTGTGCAACTTTCAATGCAATACTTAAACAAGAGATTTGTAGTAAATGCATTAAAAAATGAATGGATTTTAAATTTGATAAAGAAAATAATGTGTTTTAATCAATATAAATATGTTTGGTGTTGGCTGAAGTTTATTTTAATTGTTTACTCTTTTTTATATTTAAAGTTTAAGTACACTGAAAACTGTTTACAAGCAATACTGGAAAAAATAAACACGTGTCACACCTGTTTATCAGTCTTAGATGTTTCAATATTGCTTCTACGGTAACAAGAAGCTGTTTATTTATTTATGAGCGAGTTGGAATCGCTTGGTACGTCTCAGTTTGACGTTGATGGCCCGGGCCAAACCGCGGGAGCTCCGATCAAGGTCGAGTTAGCACGCGAGTTCCTTCGCGGGCTACTTGTTGCGTGGGTGTATTCTGGCTGCTGCAGCAGGACAGATACTAGGAGTGAGTGTTGCCAGCGTGAGCGTGCACGCTTGTGGTGTGGTCGTGGTGGGGGGTGTGGGGATCGGTACCTGGGGCGCGCGGCACGCGTAGTCGTCGTCGTCGGAGAGCGCGTCCATGGCGGCGGGCGTGGCGGAGCGCGTCGCGGCGCGTGGGCCACGTGTCGGCGCGTCGATGGTGCGGGCCGCGCCGCTCCCACCGCGTCCGCCGCGCCACTGCCGCCGCCGCCGCCGCCGCGCACCATCGATCCGACCTCCCCGCACACCCTCACACCCCCCAACCCTACCACGTGGCTCGACCGCTCAAATACTATCGCGCCTACTTCAGGATAACTTTTTCAGGAACTTTTACCAGACTTTTGCATATTTTCAAAAATACAAACCATCGTCCCAAACCTATGACAACAGAGTTTTAAAAACACAGGTACCGTTTTAATTATTGCATTCTGCAGAAGCTTTTAAATTTAGCGCCATTACGATCTACCCTCACTACGCTTGCGTTGAAAGCGCAACAGTTTGTCGCGTGGGCGGCAAATTCTAACAACACACGTCAAATGACGCGCTCTACGTCGGAATCGGTGATGAAATCGTTCCCAAAATAAAATATAATTTTAGCAACGCTTAAGAATCGAAATCGGGTGGCGTCAGCGATGCAGACAGAAACGTCAGAGTAATCTACGCAATATGCGGCCATCCATCGGACGTCACTGTTTTACGATGGTAGTCAGTGTTGCGAGATGAGTGTGGAGTGGCGTGTAGTGTGTGAGTTGGTGGTCGTACCTGCTTGATGAGGGGGAGTAGAGTTCTCTCGATGGAGCGTGTTTTTATTTGCGCGATATCGAGGTCTGGCAGGCCGGCGGCCGCCATGGCTGGCGCGGACGCGACTGCGCGGGTGCGCGCGCACGGTCTCGCCGCGCCGCCATTGGTCGCCGCTCCGGCACACGTGGCGCCGCTACACCGCGCTCTTTCGCACCATAAACAACAAACGAACACAGTTCGCCAAGGTGTGATGGTTTAACTAGTTGTTTAGTTGTGATCAGTCTATATGGTTAAAAAGTCAGGATTTTAAATGATACCTACTGAGTCTAAGACTTAACCACAAACTCCAAGCTTCTAAAATATAGATTTTTTGACAGTAATGAGGGCGATTTCTGGAGGCATTTATCTTTTCACAATGATTTTTTTCGCCTACAGTATCTATCTAATAGTTAAATGTATAAGTTAGGGAGATGAATTCTATTCTAGAAATAACAATGGAATTTAAACTTTATACATTTACGAGTACTAAGACTACCTTTTCTTTTAATAACTAGCTAAAAGCTAGATTTGGTTGGAGTCCATCAATTTATTTTAACCGTTTAAGTGACTAACTGCTACATATCAACTTTAAATTCTGTTAAAGTTTTTTACATTGTATTTTAGTATTATTTTAGTTTTTAAATTTCAGCGTTATTTAATTAGGACAACAAACCAGATCATGAAAATTTTAATTAAGTTAACTTAAATGTAAAGTTAACAGTTTTCAATTTTTTCGCCAAAATAGAGGGCGCCACCTGTATTTGTCTACACCTGCGATAGTAACAGCCTTCTAGTCTTACATTGGACTGTTTTAGATTTAGAAAAGCCGTGAGAGGTAAAACTTTGTTGACATTCTACCAACAATAAGAACAAACCAATTGTAAACGGTGGGAATAAATGAAAACCGAATTTGTTCAAACATTAATTTATTTCATTTAACACAAAATCAAAACACATTTAGACTTAACCATAATCATTGGCACATTATCACAAACGTTGTCAATGATTTAACATTCAATAAATTTGTTACAACATTGGATATAATAAAACAAATCTCATTCACTTTTAAATTCCATGAGATCCACTTTAGTTGTATTATATTTTGTTTATTCGTATCTGACCCTTAATTAAAATGTTTAATCATGACAGAAATGTGTAGTAATCTACTGATTAAAACAATGATTTTTAATGTTTAACATTTTGTAATGTAAGTATAGTAGATTTATGGAATTTAAATGGGTAAAGTAAATACAATGCTTATACAATAAAACTTAACAGTATGACTTTGGCAACTTTATAGACCGTAAGGCAGCTACAATATATAATCATAAAAAAATACACAATTTCAATTTGTCTACACATGGGACGGCACCGGGTAGTGTTCTTATCTCTTTAGTAATCTAATAATGTAATAATCACATGAACTTATATACATAAAACGTTGGACCCGGTAAATCTAATGCATAAATTCATAACGGTTACGGTGAAAGCATACCGCAACGCAAACTAAATCAATGTCTATGCATAATTTACGGTAATACTACATGCTTACTCTATTTAAGGGAATATCTCTGATATTTGGTTTTAATTGTGATGCATAGTATAAAAATATTTTATTTAATTAAGATGAAAGGACGGATGACCTACCCCCTTCTTTAAACGCATAGTTAAGACACTCAATTTAGTTGAAAGATTTATCTTGCTCTACATTGAATCAAATCTAATAAGGTCGCTCGACCGAAAAAGCTTAAAGGTAAAAGTAATAATGAAAGAAAGGGGTAATTATTATTCATCAATTCTAATTGTAGTACCCACTGACATCAATTTGCGGACGACGTTTAGTATATACTGGTGTTTTAGAATTATTATTACTATCTTGTGAACTATCGGACATCCAGGGGCTTTGTCCTGATGATGTACGCACTTTCCTTTTTCGTAGGCTTTCTGTTGGACCTAAAGTCGGACGCAATAATTGCTTGAATCTGAATGGCCCTTCGGTATAGTCATCATCAGAGCTGAAGATGGGAGTGGCCAACATTTCAGGGGAATTCCGAAGAGCCTTTCTGAGGTCTGAACCCGGGTCATAAGGAAGATTATAAACAGGCTTAGGCGGCGCTCTAGTTCTTTGGGCGTGGTTCACCAATTCGCTGATTTTGTTGCTGAAAATATGAAAAAAAATAGTTAAGAATCTAAATTAAATACCAGCTGTTATATGAAAAAAACTTTAAGAGTACGTTAAGGTCATAAAAAAAGAACATTTTATGTGAAAGACATATGCACCAATCAACAGCACAAACAAGCAAGCAAGCAAAACTTTACAATCATGACAAATTGACAAATAAATATGTGCTAGAAAGTTTGACTCGTTTTCCAAGAAAACTAGCATAGTTACTATCAAGCTGTTAAAATAACGATCGGTTGAATTTAATGTCACGGGTGAATTTATGAATGTTGCATGTAACAAGTAATAAATATATTAAGGTTGCTTGTTTGAGTTAACCAAGACTTTCAGTCTACCAATCGTAATTTTACAATCATATACTTTTAGCTCCTCTAATTAAACTGAAACGGCGCGCCATACCATTTTTTCCTACTGCCGCAAGGATAGGCGTGTGGCAAGAAAGAAATGTATTAGTAAGCTAGGGCCAGTATCCTTTGTTGCTGTCGTTATCGTCGTGGTACCTGACTAGGCCGCCGCATTGCCTGCTGCAGGGCAGGTTCTGCCAGTTCTGGTTGCTCTGGAGATGGCGGTCTTCGTACCCTGAATCCGTACTGTCTTGCTGGTATCTGTAATTGTAGATTGCCAGTGTAAACTTTGCGAAATTACCTAAAAATTGTGGTTTGTATTTTTGGCATCTGCAATTTGAAAATCCGACGAAACTAATGTATGTACAAATAAAGAGTTCAGTTCAGTACTCTGACCTACATTTTTATCAATATTGTAATTATTTGCTCCCCCATATCATAAAGATAATCTTATCAGCTCGGTAAAAGTGTAATTGAAAAAAGCGTATAGGTATTTTGATGGCTATAGCTCACCTTGGAGGCCTTATCTCAAATTCTCTGTTTACCAGAGGATCATCCCAAGGCCTAGCTGGATTTTCGACAAACTCTGGTGACGGGCTATTAATCCATTAGAATAGCGTGTATGACAAAAACATGAAATATACATATATTTAAGTATAAGTAAATACACATTAAAATAAATAATAATAAGAATTAGTATGGTCAATAGATAAATAGTTCAGATAGTAAATATAAAAGGTAAGTAAGTATGTTGAGGTGGTGCTTTGTAAACTAATAGACGTAAACTTGAAAGATATATAAATAAGATAAGGTCTACTTAAAAGGTTGTATTGTAATTAGTTCACAAGTGTTTTACTAAATAAGGCGACAAATAAGAAATTGCTCCAGTCGATTGTACGATAATATTGTAAATCTTTCAATTCAGTTTCGGTGCCAATAATTACTTTTCTAGTCATGTTCTTTGTACCAACACTCTGTGTAACTCTACAGGCAGTAGGTAAGACGGTGATAGTTGGGTGGGTAAGGTTAACACAGTTCGGGGGTGAATACGAAGCTTGAAACAATGAATATTTCTGTACCTACGTTGGTCCAAGGTTTTACCAACTTATAAACAACTATTAGTATAGTTGGAAACCAGAATTTGAATTTTGTTAACAGCCGTCTGTAAATAGGATACCTAGAGAGTCTGCTGGCGTCCCGCTCGACTTGCGAGGGTTGTCCTCTGACGATGGCGGGCACGAGGGTGAACCCGGGCGGGGGGCGGTACTCCTCAGGGGGGCGCTGCACCTCGATCAGCCGGATCCCGGGCTTGTTGCGACGCAGGTTCTGGTGCGACTCCTGGTTCTTGTTGTGCAGCTGGAAAAAGACAAAAGACGGTTTTGCTTTTTGTTGGAATGAAAGTTTGAATAAGGTCTTTACCTTGCTTGTATGAGAATACGAGGCTGCTAATGGTTTCGGGATAAGGAAATAACGTTTTGGATATAAATTGAGTTTTAGTTATATCCTGGACTCGAACGGGCCAATAGTTATCAAAACGAGAGAGGTTATTCCTTCTATAATATTATAAATGCGAAAGTAACTCTGTCTGTCTGTTACGCTTTCACGCCTAAACCACTGAACCGATTTCGATAAAATTTGGTATGAAGATAGAACTGCACTTGGGAATGGACATCCATACATCCATCCATACTCACAAACTTTCACGTTTATAATATTAGTAGGATTAGTAGGATGGATGGATGTTTGTTACTCTTTCGTTTGTTTGATGAAACTTTACAGTAATATAGGTTATACATCAGAATAACACATAGGGTACTTTTTACCGCGGGAAACTTCAGATTCCCACGGCAAACCGACTTCCATGCGAACGGAGTCGCGGGCGGCCACTAGCTGTTTCATAAATAACTTAATGTCTTAAATAACCTGGAAGACAGCATAGTTTGAATTTTATTTAAATTTTGTTACGGAAAACTGAATGGCTTATTCATTCTTATCCAAATATAATGTGCTGCAAACAATTGACAGCAAATTCGATTTAACTACGTAACCGCTTTATTAGCACTTTATGTATTTCATTGTATTCAAAAAAATTATAGAAAAGGACTGTAGATTTGTGTTTTAACTGTTTGTAAATTATTTAGGAAGCATTAATCAAAACTATGTATTGTGTGGATGATAATGTCCTATTAACAAGCTATTCACCCGTAAAGCCGAATAGGTACTCAAACTAATTCATTAAGACCGGCCAACTTTGACCGATAACAGGAGCACATGGAAAGCACGGGGAGAGGCCTTTGCCCAATTTTGGGACAATAACGGCTAGTAAAAAAAAAAATTGAAGTTTCAGCAAATACAAATAAATTTAAACGTTTATAACCTGTTCAGCAAAGGTTTGCAGCTGCGCGGCGCGTTCCTGCACGGAGTACTGCTGCATCACCTCCTGCGGGGTGGGGGCCGGGTGCGCGGGGGGCGAGGGGGCGCGACCTTTAGCCCACTTGCGTCTCGCGGTGTAGCCGCGGAAGTCTGGAAAGAGACGGATATATACCTTAAAAAGGGAAGGATATATAGACTGAGAATATAATCTGGAAGCGTCAGGACTAGGAGTTGAAAGGTAACAAAAATACATATATAATTAAACATAATATATTGTAGGTATAGTTTCGGATACAAGATACTAACTTAAGAAGTTGTAGGTATTGTGAAATATTTACCAAACCAGTCTTTGACCTTGATGTAAGTGAATTGATTATAATCCTGATTTTGCATTAGGAGCATAACCTAATTAAATGAATGTTTCGGACCAACACTAGACAATAAAACAACAGAAAAACACAAAGGTTGTTTGAAGTACGAATGTTTGATAAATAATTTATGCAACCGGTGTTTCATAATTTGCATAATTATCTCGTCACATTTATTTCAAAAATAAAACCTGACATCAAATAAAGATGGAAAGTGGCTGTGTAGCTACTTTACATAACCAGAACCAATCTATATGTAATTAAATATTACTTTCGTTTTTTAACTGATGGCTCTTTTGATATGCTGCAATCAAAGGTCATTTGATGTGAGCTAAAAATAATTGAAAAGTTTGTACCTATTTATTAAATTACTTGCGCGAAAGTAAAATCAGTGACCCAGAAAGGAGCGATATTGCTTTAGTTGTTTAAGCTAACCAAAAACATTCATGTAATTTATATTAACGTCGTTGTTCTCATGTTTTAAATATGTGTGCGAAGTTTGTTTATTTTGTTTAAAAAATACCGGAAACTGACTCATTCAGCAATATAGGTTAAAGGTTCTTAAAGTTTATATAGCAGCCAGACACTGGCTGGTACAAACAAAAAACCTACTGATAAAAAAGTAAAATATTTACGTTTTTGTATGACGACCGCGGCCTTATCGGTATCGACGTTCTCTTTGTTGCTGGAGCTGGTGTCGTTGCTATCGCTGTCTGACGTCATCCGTCGCAGGATCTTCGCTTTCATCATTGCCTTGTTTTTATTTGGAACACCTGGAAAATTGTTTGGAAAAAAATATTTATAAATAAGATCTTTTAACACTTATAAGTCATAGTCAAGAGTCATTACAAAAAACTGGCCAAGTGCGAGTTGGACTAGCGCGCGTAGGTTTCCTTACCATTATCAATAAAGAAACGCAAAAATAATAATGTTTGCCTTTCTTTAATATTCATTTTATTTCGTTTTAAGTATTTCTTGTTATAATGGCAACAGAAATACATTGCCTTCCTTAAATATTCAATAGAAATACATCATCTTTAAAAATTACATCTGTCTAGCTATTTAGGTTCATAAGATTCAGCCTGGTGACAGACAAAAGAACGAACAGGCGGACGGAGAGCAGAGTTTTAGTAAAAGATCCCAAAAACCTTTGGGGCACGGGATTTTATTACAGGTAGAAACAACATATTTTATCAGATTAAAGATATAAATACCAGATTTTTGTTTCCAAAGGCTCTCTTGCGCCAACTGTTCCTTCTGGAACTCTTTTGCCAGTTGCTTCTGTCGATCCTGTAGTTTCTTCCTCGTCAGCCAGCCCCTCACATGCCGCTGCAGGGTCAGCGCTGAGATCGCCATCTGAGCCTTCAGCCTTATGAAGTAGCGCCGCGCCAACCAACCACGCGCGAACGCTTGGACTAGCACCACCTTTTTAATCTGTCAAAGAGATTATCAAATAGGTTTCGGTTTCGTAAAGGAATATGCAAACTTGATGTTATAAAAACTATATACGTAGAAAAAACTGTTTTATCACTTTGAGACGGATTTTTAAATCAAGGTAACAATGCAAACGAACAATCGTTTGTTGCATAATCTTGAAACTATTAAATATTGGCTATAGCTTTTTCCATCGTTTCGATGCAATTATTATTTCTCCAGCCTATAATTTTCTTTATTATCTACGTAAACGTTGCATTACTACGCACAAAACTCAAACATTAGGTAATAGGTCTACGGCTCTGTACAGAGGTCGTTCTCATGAAAAATTACGATAATTGTTCTTCATTGTTCTTAAGAGTAGCCAAAAAATAAATTACGTATTCATAGCTGAAAACAATGTATGAATATGTTGGTGTTGATACCTGTTCCTCATATATTCTGGCAAGTACTTCCACATGGTAGTATTTTAAAAATACTTTTGATTTCCCAAGCGCCCATCCGTCCATTTTTAGCCTTAATAGTAGTAGTCGACAACTATCTCGATTTGGTTTGATTTTTTCATCATAACTAAAAGCCAGGAAACTATATCTGTAAATAAAAAAATGTTTTGAAGGTTTATCAGTTACTATTTATTAGTGGGCTAACTAGTCTAGAGCCTACGTACCTATTCAAAAAATCTTCGAATGTTAGTCTATGGGAGAACCCGTTTTGCCTTATTCGAATAGTTTCCAGCACGCCCGTATACCGAAGTTGCTTTAGAACTTTCGCCGAGTCGAACGTCTTTGGAGATCGTGAGTCATTTGGTTTGATACACCTTACGAACTGGGGTGTACCAGAAACCATTTTTTGGAGTAGTTCCATTAATGAATAACGAAAATATGTCGATACAGTCTGCTGTGCACGAGACTGCGATGCAAGACCGCGGCTGTTAAACTTTTCCTGTTGACATAAATTTGTAATTATGGAGAGCAACAATTTGGCAGCGTGTCTAGGTCACATATAATAGCTGCATTTAAAACCACTTTGTGGTTATTGTTCTGGAAATAATTGTTGGCGCTTCCAGAACAATGCTTTTGTCTACTAAATATACGAACACTTACTCTAGTATCTCCATATGAAGGACTATCAATGCTTCTTGGAGAATCCATATCACCGTGTAAGGGTGAATACAAGTTCCCTGTTTTAGTAATAGGACATTGAAAAAGAAATCTTATGACATCATATTGGCTTTGTCTCATTAATTGAACAACTTCTGGAGGTAAGAAGTTTCTGTTCTTCTCTAAGAAGCCTTCTGCCTGATATACCACTCGTCCAGCGAAATGGTGAATTGCGAAACAAATCGCATCAGACTTCGGTCTTACGTAATATTTACTTTTAATATTGTTGTGGAATTTCTCTGAAAATTAATAAAAGAGTTACTGATAAGATTATTATTCCTTTATAAATTAAACATTTAATCAATTTATATATTACTTACCAATGAGACTTCTATCAGTTGCTCGTGGAAAACGACTTTCCTCATCCAAAAGAGCTAGGAGGCCCATAGGTCTCGATAATAACATATCTAAAACCGGTCTATTATCTGAGAACTCAACTAGATCCACTGGTACTCCCTCCGCCATATACTCTTGTTGCTCCCAAGTAAAAATATGTTGATTAAAATAGTATTGTATTTGTTCGTTAGCAATATTTATGCATAATTGCTCAAAAGAGTTTCGTGTGAAGTTTTCGAATCCAAAAATATCTAATATTCCTATTGATAATTGTTCAGAGCTGGAAAAAGATAATTGGTATGATTTAAGATTAATACGCAGTTAAAAATCGAAAGAAATAAAAGAAACAAAATATTACCCTGGCGGCCTGTTTTGACAGAGCAGTGCATTAATGCGTTCAACTATCCTATCAAAAGTTCTTGCGTACAAGCCTCGTGCAGTTGCATCTCTTGCAACTCCAGCTTCAGTGGGCGAACTATGTCGAGCTATAGTTTCACCTCTAGCTACGACACTACTGCTGGTAAGACATTCTCGTAGATCTGCTGTTTCTACTCCCAGAAGACAAGAAGCTAAAAAGAGGTGATTCAATTAACATGTTATTTTTTTAATATTTATTGATATTCATTAAAAATAAACATACGTACCCCTATGTAGCGGTGCGGAATCAATAACAGTTGCTCTGTTATCTGCATTGTCTTCGGCGGTCTCAACGAACTCAATATCTCCGAGGTGAAGAATGGCAGCTAACATTTTGTAAATTATTTGAACTTCTTCATCTTGAAAACCGACCACCTGAAAAATTATATTCAGTTATATAAATTTTAACACATGTATTCTAAAGCGTCAAAGATTTAAGAAGAATTAAGATTTACCTTAAAAGCTTGATTAAGTTGCCTCCATCGATGTACGTTATGTTCTCGATAGGCTATTGATAGCGGTTGAAGATATCGATGTCGTGATTTAAGTTGTTCATCAAAATAAAACTTCTTCCATCGACCTTCACTTTCAAGGCCATCGTAAAGGTAATAAAATATGTGAAAATTGCTTTCACCCCTAGAGAATAGAGTTAAAATTAGAGTAAATCAATGTCTGGAATAAAAGAAAGGTAACTCATTGTACTTACAACGCTTGATGTACGACTCTAGACTGTTCTAGTAAATAAACAGATATACGTGCTCCGGATATTCTGCCAACTCTCATCATTGAAAGGTCTAAATATTTTCCAAATCGAGAACTGTTTGAATTAATTCCGGTTCGGGCATTTCCGAAAGATTCCATGATAGGATTAACTTGCAAAATTCTTTCTTCTAAATTTCCATTTTGGGTCTACAAAAAGGTTAACGTTATTTAGCTAAATCTTAATAAACAACTAATAAACATTCAACTTTTATAATTGGGATACCTTTGATAAAAATACAATTTGTTTTAGTAAAAGGTTGGCAGACTCTGTTTTTCCCGCTCCACTTTCACCCGAAATGACTATGGCTTGATGTTGTTTCTGATGCATTAACGCCTGGTGAGCGGCGTCAGCTACAGCATAGATATGCGGTGGGTTGTCCGATCGACATCGACCTTGGTAAATCTGCTGGGTCTAAATATGCACAAATCAAATCATTTTTATAAATGACTACTATTAATTATTTTAAGCTCTTGTTTTGCAGTCGTACCTTGCTAGTATAAATTCCAATGTCAGTGAAAGGATTTACAGATAGAAGTATATCACCAATGTAAGTGTATATTTGGTTTTGGTTGTATCGTTTTTGAAGTTGTTCTGCTATGGCATCTTCTGTTAGAACTTCTAAAGTGGCTAGATCGTCTGTGTACATTTTCTCAGGTTTTGCTTTTCTATGTGACTTTAATTTTCCTCTTTTGGTGGTTGCGTCTGGTGCTCGACCGTTTCGGCCTTCAGCGCGTTGTCTTTTTATTTCCGTTTGGAGCTCTTTCCGAATCTAAAAAGATATACTCATTAGCTTGAGTACTAAAAATAATAAAGTAAAAGAGAAGCATTGTTAATACCTTGTCTTCAAAAGCGTTCACAGCTAATAGCAGCGGGTGTTCTAATAACTCTCTAGCAAATGGTCTTTGGTTCATATCTTTAATTAGGCACTCCGCTATGAAGTCTGATAGTTGTGGAGAGAATATTTCTGGATGTGAAAGTGAGGGTGGAGGGTTTCGAGGTATTTGAAACAATGCTCTCATTGGATGTAATCCTGAAAGTGGAGGTTCACCTTCAGCTAATTCGATTGCAGTTATACCAACTGACCACACATCGCATCGACAATCATAAGATTGGTCTAACTGCTGTTCACAAGCTATCACCTGCAAAATAATTCCAGATTTACTGTATTGTTTTATTTTAACTAAATCTTTCTTTAAGGTAAACTTACTTCAGGTGCCATCCAGTAAGGCGTCCCTACAGAGGTGTTTCGTCTTGCTGCTGTTGCAGCTAAATGTGACGAAACACCGAAATCTACTAATTTGACCTCTCCGTCTTCTGTCAGTAAAATATTATGGCCTTTGACATCACGGTGCATGCATCTGTGAGCGTGAAGATGGGTCAGAGCTCGTACTGTGCCTCGAAGGACGTAGGCCAGTTGCGGTTCTGTTAAACTATTTCCTCGAGCTCTCATTCCGGCACAGAGGTCTGTTACTGAACCGCCAGTACATAACTAAAAAATACATAAAGATATTACTATTCCTTTTATTCGTAACAGAATACATAACCTTGCGCATACTAAGTTAGAGTGTTGTTTACCTCCATAACAAACCATATTTGGTCGTCATCTGAACATATACCTCGTTTCAGATACAGCCCATGAAACTCAGGGATATTAGGATGACTCGACAAGTCTCTGAAGACTAGAAACTCTTCTTCTATTTCTTCAATATTTTCTGTGATGTTCTCTAAAATCTGAAAGTAATTTTATTTTTTTATTAGTTTCATGGTAAGCGTAAACAATAGATATGTTTGTGTAGTTGCCTATATTTTTGTATTAACATAGTATTGGACACTAGATATGTTAATCAGAGGTCGCAACACAACAGTCTATTGTTTGTTAACCTTGGCATAAATGAGAGTTTGGAGATAACATCTATACAATCAATTACATTCCGCAAAAACGTTTATACCTACATCTGTTTGTATTCAAATAAAAATGAAATTCACGAATATAATATCAGACCTCGACATTCTGTTGATGTCACCTTCAACTGACAATACTGGCCAGTACTAAAAGGTAAGTAAATGCATATTATTTAACAAGAATTCAGAGTTACTAACCGTAAAAACTCGTCTATTATTATTGTTTCATATTTAATTACTGACATAAACTATCATAGACAACTTTTACAAGGTATGTGGATCTATTGAACATTTTAATTGTTTTGTATGTATTTACGGCCCAGCGACTAAGGCGTCCAAATAAGTATAAAGTTATTTTGAGTGCGTTTATTTTATTTTAAAATAAACGCGTAAAACCCGTTAAAATGAGTTTAATTTCAAGTAATAATAATCGCGTAAATCTAAGAAGTTATATTATTTTGAGTGCTTTTAAATGGTCAGATAATGAAATGCCAAGGCTTTCAATCAATCGATCTATCCAAATTCTTTACTTGGTTACCTACTGCAAGGTCATCTGTTAAGGAGATTGGTTCTCATGCAAAAATAAACGATGCACGACTCGTGTCCTTACTGCGTTTGCCCCAGTATTCCTGTTTGTTAGTCCTATCAACTATTACCTACTAACTATGACTCGTAGTCCTACTGAGCAGGAGATCTAACAGGCATAGGCTAAAACTATAGTAGGCTTGCTGTTACTTTCTTTTCTTGATACGTTAACATAGTTTGGTAAGAATTCAATTGAGAAAGATACCTAATCGAGTTTTGTCTACCGATGATTAAACCATAAACAATTGACTTCTTTCATTTTGTTGATAAGAGTGTTACCTTGATAGCGACTCGTTTCCCGGACTTCTTGTCGCGTGCGCAGAAGACCTCGCCGTAGGTGCCTTCCCCGATGAGCTCCTGCAGCGTGAACCGGTCGCGCGGGTCGGCGGCGCGGTCCAGCTCAACGTGCTGGGACAGCCCGCGGTACGCCATGTCGCTGCGCATGGCTCACGGCTCACGGCTCACGGCTCACGGCGTCGACCTCATCCGCATCTTTACAAACAGATAGACTGATCAAAACCGTGATATTTTTAACACGAAGAAGTCAGTTTTAATTTTGAAGAAAATATATACTACTAAAACATGGGGTTTAACGAAAATTTATCTTTTTTTTTAAATAAAAGTGTAATCAAAACACATTCCAATGAACATTGCCTTTAAATTAATAAAATGAAAGTTGGTAGCTTAACTTAAATTAAAACACACCTTTAACTTTCCAACATTTGTATCTACTCTACAACCATAAATTTAAATTGTATGGGCCATTTCAAATAAATTAAATTGCAAATATTACATAAAAAGGTATAGGTTTGTTAAATGGTTAATGCAATTTAATCAAAGCCGAGTTTCTACTTTTGTAAATACTAGAGTACGTACTCGAAATCTCTACGTTCTACATCCAAATACATATAACTAACTACTTACTTAACTTTAGAAAAAGGTCATGATTGAGCAAGTAATAATTATTTGCGATGCCTAACAAAAGAACCATATGAGGCGTTTCGTTTGCGAGTCATAATATAATCTATTAGAAGATTATAAAAACATTTTAGATGTCAGGTAGCGTGACTATCGAAAACACATCGGTGAGCATAATTAGCTAATTAATGCGAACAAATATAGCGGTTGTTTAAAATATTAAAATAGTTACATTGTTGCACAGAATTTACTTAGAAATAATTATCTATATCAATTTAATATAAGGGTAAAGTTTTGACTTTCGGGGTCGGTCAAAACTAATAAAAATATGTGTAATGTGAGTTTTATTTATGCTTATATTATTTCCACGTGCGTGTAGCCGCGGGCGAAAGGTTAGTAAGGTATATATTGTTGTAAAATATAATAGTTTAACCGTTAATAGAGCACTAAAAGGAGCGTTCGTCCGGCGGCAGCGAGGTTGATGGTAATAGGAAATAGCGGTTATTGATGGATACAAACACAAAAAGTGACACAATATCTAAACATTATATGGAATTTAAAGCAGGAAAGTGAAATATGTAAAACGCCTGTTCATACCGATACCAATACATGCCTTTTTATGAATAAATAACTCATCCGAATTACCTACTTATTTACGTTAAAAAACTTCCGATATAAGTTTGAATGAAAAAGCAGTTTATATTCTAATGCTTAGGTTTTTAAGTGTTTAAGTTATCATAATGATATTTAACTTAAATCAGAGTAATTACCGGTCTATGCGCATATGAATGACATATGCCTACTTAATTTGATTATGTAACTGTAATGCAAAAACTCTTATTGACTTTGTAATGTGAGTGCGGTCGAATCGGTGTCAACCTTAGAATATTTGTGGCGTAACGTACGCAAGAGAGCCAATATTAACTTTGCACCTGTATGCTAGAAACATTGAAAGCGTTTTTAATAAGCACGTATGACCGAATAAGTACCACTTGCTCAATACACGTTTCCTAAAATGGGGTAACACAAGGAAAAGTGAATTTGTAATGATTTCGTACCTATTAATTTGTGATATTTGCAAACAAGAACAAGACGCATAAAAAGAGTAAGATTGCAACAATTACAAGACGAACAATCAAATCATCCACGTTTCATAATAGCTAGATATTTTCATAAAAACAGTGGAGGTCGCGCGCGCTGAGGCGTTGAACCAATTCATCGCTGCGCCGGCGTCACCACCAGCAATTAGAACAACAATGAGCTATTAGCGATGCATTGAAATAGTTTCATGTTTCAACTGACTTCATGTTTCAACTGACGGACGGACGCTGGCTTCAATCACTTTCACACTTTGTTTTTGTCACGAACCTCGAATTGAGTGAACTAACGATAATGCGCTGTGGTTTAAGCGTAGGTACCTACTACTTCTTTGGTTTTTAATGAAAGTTATCTGCGGTTTGTTTCTTTGTGCTAATCTGTGTATTCTACGGCTTGAGTACGATTAGATTGATATCTAATATTGTTGAATTGTGCGTCTTCTTTTCATTTTATGACAATAACTGTACTTACATAATTATAATGCAGTCTTACGCTTTTGTGACAAAGACATGCTCGTACGACGACATTCGCTATATACGTTTTTGTTATATATTCTATAGGTAACTACTCGATAACAAAAACGATAAAATTTATATTAAAAACAATACATTTTGTTATAAAAAAACTATATGAGGTTAAATATCCATTCTTTTAACCTACTATGAATTAAAATATTTCTAAAACGTCTTGTGTTTTTCTTTATATGAATTAATCTATTTTTAATATCAATATGCTTAGAATTGCATAATGAAAAAATTTTTTGAACAAGTATTAATTGTAATGGTTTTCAATTTTTTTTATTTTTTAATACATCATAACTCAATACACCGGCCATGCTTTTTAACGTGGCTCACCCGGAACATATCATCATGGTGTTATACCAATATTTGGAAGAAGAAAAGAAAGTGTTCATTTATCTACTTAACGATTTACTATATTGCTGTTTTCAGTCAAAATAATGGCGATCATTTTGTTGTGGTAACTCAAAATGAGTGCCAATTTAGAATGGTGTAACACATAAAAGACTACTGCAATGAATCGACGTTTCTTTTCTCACCATAACTAAATTATGAATTCGCATAACAACAAAAGTAGCGAAAGCGTTATAATGATTATAACCAATATTTTGTTAAAATTCAAATTGTCTACGGCACAAATCACTTTGGTAATTTTCAATGGTGAATAAACCTTGGAAAAAGTATAACTTTCGTTTTTTATCTTAAATGTGAGAAAGTGTAATGTTTGATAAAAGTGTTTTGTGACTTTGTTGATGCAGATTATTCGAAGCCTAAGAAATGCGGATGTAATGCGGTTCATTGCATTAGCTGAGAGTTGTGTTGCTTCTTCTAGGGATGTGGGTCGACATATGCTGAAATGTCAAAGCCCTGTAAGTGCACTAAGTAACGCATGTTTCCTTTACCCTAGTTTATATTAACCCAGCCGGTACTATCCTATGCAGTTGTTAATGTGTATTGAATATCCTTTGAACAGATCATGTTTTGAAGTTATAGACACTGGAAAAGGAACGCGGGTCTCGAGCTCTCGATGTGAGTGTCTATAACTACAAAAATAATAAATTCGCATTCTTAATGCAAAACTATAAGTAGCGTATGTTCAGTTGGAAAAACCGTCGTATAAGAGCATATTTTACTTACTTAACTCTGTTTAAATTCTTAATCATGAAAGTAAATTTATCCCTTTCCTTCTCATGAAAAACGTTTATTCCGTGACGTCTTTGGTAACCTGATACCTACCAGCTGTTTGATTAATCTGTGAAAGCGTTTTAACTAAATTAACTACTGGCACGCCTAGAGATTCACTTAGTAACGTTATACGAAGTTTATTTGAATGAATGTTTCTAGGAAAAAAAAACATAATAGACATAACAAATTTATTGTCAGGTGCAAAAATAACTGAAAAAGAATAAATCAATTTTTTTTCAAGCTAAATATCGCAAAAATCATTAACCCTTGCAGTTTGTGCCCAAATTAATATACCTTTTAAATTATTTAATATTTTATTAAATTGAATAATTAAATTAGTTCACATAAAATTCAAAATAAATAAAACTGAAGTAATAAACGTTTTAATTTGTTTCATTTACTTCGCTATCACGATTTTGTTTAAGCGTGAATTTTCACCGTGACAAAGAATATAATCGCAGTAAACGGACCTATGAATATAATTGTAGGTACTTATCGTAGTGAAAGCAGCTTTCTACTTTCAATATAGGGTTATTCTTGTTATAATAGATTAAATCTAAATCTAGGCATCTGACAAGCTCCAGTTTTAGAAGAATATTAATTGAAGAATTGATATTGTCGATGCTATTTCTGAAGTTTTTAACCGCCGATCTCAATATTCTACTATAGTTTAAACCTTGGTAATTGGAAACTGCTAGTTTTGTTTTTAGAGACGTATTTCTGTCATTTCCATAGTGTTTCCATATCAACAGCTAAGTATCTATAGTTTATTGAGACGGCAAATCATGGTTAATGGTTACTATAGTTACCTACACAAATAACAAGGCGTCAAAGGTTAGGAGAATATTGAGTTTGGCCGTAGTCGTTCCTAGAACAGTTAAATTAGAATAAACCGACTTACAAAGACAGTCATATGTATTAAGACAGTCGATTTAAAGCTGTGTGAATGAATATAACAACATACCATTAGATTTTGCAAGTGCAACAAATGCGTAATTTTGAAAATTGTTTTTTGCTCACGGTTAATCAAAGCGATTGATTGTAGTTAACTTTCAAATCAAGAATTGTGCAAATACATCGTTAATGGTTTGTTATGATCGATGGTTCGTTTATTGTTAAAACATTGAGTGTTTAATAAAAATAACTATCCAAATTTATTTATAAACATCTTCATACTGGTCATTACAGTTGCCTAATACGACTGGTTTATGCCGAAATAAGAATAACAGTTGTAAGACCTTATGACCATTTTATGTTATTAAATATTTACAAACCTCATACTAAAACAAATATTTTACCAACGTAACTCACCTTTAATTACGACATGTGTTTTAATTACCAACTTTATTGTAATAAATTCAACACTTTCAAGTTAAGTACTTTGAATATTAAATTCCAGCATTTCCGTACGAATCGATAATTTGTTCACCCAAACGGCAGTGCTAATGTAATCAGATTTAATTTATAAAAAATTTCATTAAAAGAAGAAAAATAATACCTTCTAAAAGTATATACAACTACGTTAAGAAAACTTAGTTTACATCAACAATGAATATAAACTCGTGCTCGGGCCACACACAAGTTGCCTATGCCCATAATTCAAGATTCCAAACGGGATACGGTCATTGTACACTGTTTATGTAAAGAGGCGGTCCCACGGTGTGTTAAACCGCACACGTCTTTTTTAGCTTGCATGCCCCAAACTTTAAGTAGGTAATGTAACTTCTTAGATTTACGCGATCATTATTATTTGAAATTAAACTAAATAAACGCGTAAAACCCGTTAAAATGAGTTTCATTTTAGTAGTTATTTACTTTGTGCGTCGAATCGCGCACCATGAGACTCCACTCTAAGAGACTAACAATTGAAGATAAACAAACTGCTGTTAATAAAGGCTATTTACTTAAAGTTACTAGCAGTTACTTCTTAATAAATTTAAATTAGAAAATATGCCATTACGGTTTATATTACTAACACTAACATACCATCTTGAAATTATAAAATAAAGTTTAGCAAACACCTGCTATGAATCTTAATATTTTAATTAGATTACTTAACTTTGCTTAATTTAACACCCTATTAACATTTCCTACGAAACCCTTATTTATTTATTTATTTATTTATTTAATAATTTATGTACATTTTCACACTTAACAACTAACATATAATAAAACATTATGTCTAGAACAAACGTACAATGGCACAGCTTATTTCAAAATGAAATTTCTTAAATAGATAAACGTCAATAATTATCGTTAACGTAACACGATCTTTTAATTTGTGAATGGTTAGTATTTAACACATTATATTAATTAGAATATCAGTATCAGAAGCACTAATTGAGTTATATAATTAATTAATATAAAATAGCAGGGAAACATGCAAGTTACGTATACATTAACGAGATCCTGACTTATCCTTCTAATATTATAAACGTGAAAGTTTGTAAGTAAAAACTTCTAGATGGATTTGGATGAAACTTTACAGTAATATAGGTTATACATCAGAATAAAACATAGGGTACTTTTTACCGCGGGATAGGTTCTCATTCCCACAGGAAACCGACTTTCACGCGAACGGAATCGCGGGTGGTCACTAGTTTGGATATATTGTTGTAATAAGGAAATAAAAAGTGTTACCGGTAAATGTCCAACGACTGATGCAATAAATTTCAAGTAATTAAAAAGCAGGCCAACTAAAAATTACAAATTGCTAGTTTTAGAATGAATACTTAAAAAAGACACCTACGGTTTAAAACCAAAAAAAGCGACATCGATTCCTTTTAACCAGTTTCTTTGGAGTTTAAAAAGTTAGATACATACTTCTGTTTACAGGTAAGTTACAATCGCAGGTCAAAACGTTTATTTAATTTGTCATCGTAAAGTATCGTTGAATTCACAATAGGCACGCGATAGTGCTGTATCCTGTATGTTTGATTGTCAATTGATTGTTCAATAAATCATTTGATTGGCCATTTGATTCACGGACCCAGACAAACGGCTCGACGATGCGTGCTTCCGATACTACATTTCGATCTATTTTACTTGATTTTTGTAATAATAATTATAGGGTTAATGAAACATAATAATTTGTCGACGAATATGTAGAATTTCATACTGTATTAGATAAGACTCAACAAATAATTACGAGCTAGTTGGGCAACTAAACCTAGCAAAGTCATGCAATGTTAGCGGTAATTTTATATTTATTCAGATATTGCACATGGTCAAATATGAACCCTGAAGGTAGGTTAATGAGTTGGATTCTCAAGAATTGTACAAACTTGTTTGTAATACTTTTGAATTCAGTTAACGTTTTGGTATTGTAAAGAGCTATTGATTAAAGTTTTTCTACAAAACTAATGTTGCGCTATGAAATAATGCGAAACGAATGTATTAAATCAGATATTAAATATGACTAAAAGCATTACGCTTCGGTAATTCAGCAATTAATTATATTATCTAATTAAACAGTCAATTGCTTACCATCTTGAAATAATAAAAAATGTTTAATTGCAATATTAGAACTGCTAAATTTTACATAATTTAAGAACGTAATTGTTAGAAGAACCTGTGCAATTTACTTTTTAACAGCTGAAAAAATACATATAATTGGTTATCCTATAGAGATAATTCAAGTAAAGCGCTTTTGTAAAGACGTATATTTTTAGAACATAGTTTCCAATTTAATGTTATATCATGGTTATTTTTCTCGCAGAGTAACTCATAACACTGTAACAATGAATAGGTATATTCTGGATTACAATACAACTAAACATTATCGTAGTATTCTTCAATAGTATTGTTTTCATTTTTGTATTGTTGATATTGATGGTATGTTGGTAACGTCAACCGTATTTTGCTTAATTTTAAAACTAATGGAAGTTGAAAACGCCATCAAGGAGCTAAGTCTAAAAACAAATCAAGACAAAATCAAGCCAAATCTAACTTAGACTCGCGCACGAAGGGTTCCGTTTATTGTATATGAAACTGGCAAAAAACACATTTGTTGCATGGGAATCCACTTAAATTTTAATTAGTTTTAAGTATTTGTTGTTGCGGCGCGACTGCGAAAATTTTTACTGTCTTGCCACTGTATAACTGCCACGTTACAGCCTGGTGAGAGACAAACGGACGGACAGATAGGGTAGTCTTAGTAGGTAATAGGGTCCTGATTTAGTCTTTGGGTACGGATGATTAAAAAACGATTTTAATCAGGGTTAGTTTTAATTTCAGTCACTAATTTAGTTTGTGAAGGTCCCGAAGTTTACCTAGTTCATGGTCACGTGCCTTAGTCAGTAATCCTCGACCCTCACCTTCGATTTAAAAGAAACGTGACGCCGAAACCATACAAACTGGATAATCGCATTCTGTACCGATGATAATTGTAAGTTCAAAGTCATGGGTTAGTCTGAAACGTACGCAGTTGAGGCTTAAGTAGTAGTACGACAATAATGTTTACGATATATAGCCTTAAAAGATATAAAATCGTTTTTACAAAGGTGGTCTCATAGTTTGGGAAGCTTCGTACATACTGCCAGTTGTTTAGGGCTTTTTAAGTATTACAATGGTTAGGTTTTGCATACAATACATTCAGATCAAATAGGAAAGCGATAAATACATAACACAAACTAACAACTAAACCAGTTTGCGTGAATGCAAACCCACTCACGATTGTGACCGTCGACTTATCTCCAGGCGACAATGTGAAAATTTCGCAATTAGATCATCATTAAAAAATATCATAAAATTACCAGACAGAAGAGATATAAAATCGTTTTAGTCGTATTCTGGTAATTTACGTTTCGTTCTTGCTCCAGTTTTGAAGTACGAATGCTAATGACAACTGGTACAGTCAATTGTTGTAGGTACACTTTATTGTTCTGCGTAGAACGGAACATATTTAGAGCATGGTTCGCCACTCAACCGTGCAGAGTTGCAAAACTCGGACACGTTTATATGAATACATTACGATATCATAATCTACGTGTGGTGTCGCTTCCTGTGCTATTTCCATGCATCAACAGGTGTGGTGAAGCCTGCTGAACTCAATCTTATACTTCTTTAGTTACGTTAGCGTACTCAGATGTATGATTTATAACTTTTATTAGACCAATGATGTTAATCTGAATGTGTGAAGAAGCCGCAATATAGCCAATTCTAAAATAAAATTCCTTTATAGGCTATTAAGGTTTTTTTATTTAATTTTGATTTATAGCAAATTTTTAAAACCCTTGTTCTTCAATTTTTAAGTCTCCTTCTTCGATAATTATGCATTTCAATGTCCTATTTTTCAGTCGTTTATTGTAACGGCGGTTTACAAATGTCACATGAGATAAATATCAAATATACATACATAATTATCATTGTTCGTTAAAGTAACATCTAACAGGTAGTGTCGTTACTATAAAGTAACGACTACTAACACCTTCCTATTTCCATAATCTATATATTATTATGTTGTATTGCATAATACAGAGGTATACCTATTATTGTTATTGTGTACGTAATAGCTGCGACTGCTATAAACATAAAAGCGTAGAAAATAAAAACCTACTATCGGAGACTCTGATAAATTGAATATCGTTAAACTAATCTTTCTACAGGTAGATTTGTTATTTGTTCCACCAGTTTTTTTATTGAGAAATTTTATTACCAACTTTTTATTATTAAAACTTTTTAAAAAGTAGCTTGGTATGTGTACATATACCTACACCTTGATCATTATTGACTCCACCACTAACTTCCCAAAGTTTTATAAGGAAGGTAGTGGTAAGCGATATTTGATATCTTTGACCTCACTTCAGGTTTTTACTTTACACATCTCATAACTTGAAGACATTCGAACATAATGATAATTCGCTAAAAAACAACGTAATGTCTCTTGGCATCAGCAACGTATCACAAGTTCATGGTTTTATGAAACAAGAAATCATGTAATTAAAGCTTCTGATTACTTACTTTAGTTTAACGGCCTCTTGCATTAACATAAATATACGCACACGCGCTTATAACATAAAATAATACATATTGTGAGTGTGGGAAGTAACACCATGGGCTTGCGGCCGTGGTCGTGTGAACGAGGCTGTGCTCGACTTCTGCTGGCATCTCTATTGTTGCCTTGCTACAACGGACTAGGAGAAATCATCCACTAGAGCATCGGGGTCGAACCATGCAATGAAATTGTAGACGCATCACTCCGCTCTGATCTGATTGACAACCACCGTGAAGCATCGAACCACTTTCGACGCCGGCGCAATTAAAACCGATTCCAATTGAACGTTTTCCGCCATGCCCTACTCACACCGACGCGACGACACCGCGCTTTTTATTCAAACTATTAGATCCGGAAGACATCCAACTGTATCTAATGCTGCCTCCATCTTTTACTTCCGCAGTAAACAGTTATATTCAAATAACGAAATGGTTACATCCTCTCATTTAAATGCTAAAAGGTGCAAAGTTTAAGTATCCTAATTAGAATAAAAAACCCTTTGAATATACATTGCTGCTTTGCATATAATTTTTAGGTATTTACGCTAATTACTTTCATCGGTAGTCAATTTTAATTTAGAGCTCAATATTACGCAAATGCTTAAAAACCTACATATTTATAATAAGTGTTTTCTTAATATTGGCAGTATGAAGGTAAGTTTATTGATTCATGTAGTTGTAGCTACATGCATTTGTTTTGCTGAGAGTGTATGCGCAGATCTACAGGCGTTGCACTCTGATGCACCCCATATAACGGCAATTATCAGTTTATACTGCAGTAATGCTCGTGCAAGCCTCTTGCTAATGCTCCATAAAGCGATTATTCTACAAGTCAAGGTCAGTGGATACAAGAAACACGTTATTGATTAGGAATTTCACGTAACTCGTATCGATAGACTGACGATGAATCACATCACAGGTTAACTCGGTCGAGTATGTTAGTAAGACATGACAAATTTGGAATAAATAAAAATATAGTTATCACTGAGAATGTTATGTGTTATGTCGTAGAGTGTGTACCTGCCTACTTATCCAACTTATTACGGAGTACTTAGTAAGATGAGTAATGCATATTCATCGCAGTTGTCAAAATATGTCCTACTTATTAAGCGTTTGTGTGTTTTGGCGTATTTAAATGTTTCGATGTTATCAGAGCTATCCGCATTTCTCTCACTAAATAGAAGCGTTTAATTTAGAAGATTTCTCTGACGTCTTATATTTTAATTACAATTTGCTGCTGTTTATAATATTTTATTTTTTATGTAACAGTATTGCTTCAGCTGCCTAAATGATTTATTTTGTTTGCTGGTCAGTTTACAGCGTTGATTTATTAAGTGCTAACTTTAAAGGCTATTACTGTAGATTTACATATACGAGTATTAATTGCCTTGAAGTTTTCGTGTCTGCGCACAAGAAAGATACATAATAATCGTAATTTTTTCGGCTAGAAAGTAACTTTATCTCTTTTAATTCGATAACGCTGTCGATAACTTCAAACTCATACTTTTTAGAAATACCTTTCTAATATTGACCAGCGGTCACACATCGGTTATGCCTTCTATTGTAAGCGTTGCGGAAACGTATCGATTAACACTATTTAAGAAATGAAACGTGAGGAACTCACTCGCCGAGGAAATGGTAGGATCGCGTGCGCCGCTAGTTCCGATAGCCCGATTGTCCACTGCTATGTATTTATAAACAAAACTTTGAAATGTTTGACACATTCACTTTTCATCACCGATTCGCGGTTGCGGTCACGTTGCCGGCGGATCGGCCGAGGGCGAGCGGTCGGCGCGGAGGCTCCACACGATGTGAAATCAGCTGTGCTACTGCCTCACCACGCGGACTTGGCGCCTACTAACAAACGCACACCAACACTAGACGTACACCTAACCCAACCACTAGCATGAAACAAACTGCTGACTGTGTACAACAAACAGTATGCTCAAGCGAACAACGCTCGGCTCGAGCTAACGGTTCCCCTCTACGCCACAGCGTTTAGTAGATATCTTAGATAAGATAACGCGCTTATTCACTAATCAGTTTGTGACGTACCATGATTCCGAATTAAACTGCAAACTTTGCTAGTTTAGAAAAATAACGTTTTAAGGTAATTTCAGTTTTAAAAAAAATATTTTCTCCATTACAGGCAAAAATACAATATTTTTCTTCTCGATTTTCTTATTATTTGCATACGTATTATCCTAGTTTAGTTCTCACTGAAATTTAAATTTCCCCTCGTTAACTTAACGTGAAATAAAATGACCACCATTTCTGGTGGTAGGGAAATGGTTGCCACAGGGCATAATTTTATAGAAATCGTATCGAGCCAATAACAATGTTATTGTCTATAAGCGATACCCGATATTTACCGCAAATTACTTCTTTTATCTGCACGAAGACTATAAATAAATACCGCAGGAAAAGTACCTATAGGCAGGTTTACGTATTTACGGCTTAGATCGTAATGTTTTATTGTATTTATAATTAAAAAAATACGATAAAAATCGTACGTCATTAATGACCTGGAATACAGTAGATAAAACCGAATTAATTTAGATTCAGAAGTTTTATCATGTGGGATTAGTATTTTCCTAGTTTTATTCTAACTTAAGAACAGTTCTTAATAGGGAATAGGTACCTACGCGAATCTCCATCAACACATATAATATTGATTAAAAATGAATTTCTTAAAAATTGATCTTGTGAAAAAAAAATTTGAGTCATAACGACCCAAGTAACTATATGCATATTGATATTTCAAAACCTTGAAATAACTTTTTTTGTATTAAAACATTAAATTGTTTTGAAGATATGACTTAACCCTCGGATAAAACAGGGTTTTTTTCTCATATTTTAAACAATACACACGATTGCGAGAAAAATATGATTAGCTTTAACATCGAGTCTGTTAATATAAAATTATTAAAAAAATAAGAATCCATTTTTTTACTGTTTAATAAACACTGAAGACGTAACTTGATTACCTGACTATTAGGTATAACATTATTATCACAAATACCTACATTTTGTATTTAGGTACCGCCTGTGACCATGTCCTTGCTTCATATCGAATAAACGTTATCTCAATTAAAATTATTAACTTTATAGTTATGGAATTCATTTTATTTTGTTATCATTGTTTGGAAGGAAAAACGACAACTAGTTTATTTTTATGATTAAAATTCACATTAATGTAACCTTCTGCTAAAAAGTAGGTAGGTATGTATATTTTGTATTTAGTGTTATTTATACAATATCCGTTCTTATTTTCTATTTCTTGTATAGTTTTGCCGATAACAATCATTAGTTTTAATGATAGGTTTATTAACATTGCGTGACCGGTGAGTTTTCTTTCAGAATTAATGAAGCAAAATATTCTCATGTAAGATGCGATATTTATAACACCTTCGGGGTATATTGATATCATAAAATTCCATTGTCATGCTCCAGTGTGATTGATTACTAAATATTGAAATAAATTAAGTTCATAATTAATTAATACATATATTTATATTTATTTTTTTGTTTTAAAGTTGGAAATCACTTTTTACTAGTCATGTGAAG
This sequence comes from Emmelina monodactyla, assembly GCA_916618145.1. Taxonomy (NCBI): domain Eukaryota; kingdom Metazoa; phylum Arthropoda; class Insecta; order Lepidoptera; family Pterophoridae; genus Emmelina; species Emmelina monodactyla. The sequence goes on from OU745303.1 coordinate 7,498,184, forward strand.
CGCCCATGAGTGTCATCCAAATCCTTTACAATATAAGGCATGTACGGTTACGTAAAAAAAGTTTGTTAGGTAACAACTATTTAACCATTACATATCCCTACATAACAATTTTTTAAACTTATAGGTACTCGTATGAAATTTGTACCTTCGAACATATTGAGTATTATTATATCTGTGATATTGCACAAACAAATTCAAATAAAAACTTTGGAAACGAAAACTTAAAAAAAGAAGAAAGAAATTACTTGGATGACGACGTATTTATGGACCTGAGGAGATTGAAGACTTCTTCTTCTGTTTCAGAGATGTCGAAATCAATTACTTCTAGAATTTATACTAGACTGTTAAGCGAAAGGTCCTGCTTTCAGTTCCACAATACTTCTACACTTTAGATTTATAATATAGCATGTATCAAAAACCACTGAAGTTTACACTCAGTCCTCAGTCAGTAGTTAGGTATTTACGTGACGTTACACATTAGCACCGAAACAATAACAACACTTTCTATAGTTACAGTTGTTTTATGCACCGCCGGCATGTCATTACCACACCGTGTACTTATTGCGTTGTTACAGTACACAGAGAACAGACCGCGGATCCAATTTTACCTTTGGTGACTGTCTCAAAAGGAAAAATGAAAATTTTATAAGATCGCTTACTTGTCCATCTGTCTATCTGTCTTTTTTTCAGAAGCGCGTGTAGAGGTATCAAGATGACATTAACGTTAAATACTCAATTCCGTATTTATCTGATCAAAACCTCACCTAGAAAATTGCGAAGAACTTATAGAGTTAATTTTCAGTAATCTGCATCTAATAAAGCCTCTACTCGATACGCTTATTTGTTTCAACTGTGTCTGAGTGTACTCTCAATGTGTATAGGTGTTGAAGTCCCATCGCAAATGTCCGTCATTTGTCACAAACATCGCACAGTTCGTGACCAATGACAGGAGGCGCGGATTTCTCCATGATTGCTCGTAACCACAATATCGTGATGATCGGAGGCGGGTTCGCATTGAAGCTTCCTTGTACCTAGCTTTATATGAATAGGAACTATATGATACAGGTTTTTCCATATCATGCTATCTTATTAGATGTCATATAAAACATTTTTGTACATATGTAGGGTGTTACTGTGTTTTAGAGATTGAGTATTATAGTAGGTATTAAGGTTTATATATCTGTATATCAAAGTTGGATATGTAGAAAATATAATCTATACTTATAATAAATCTGTAGACCGGTCAATTCTGTACATGAAATATATTTCCAAAATAACTATCAGGGGGTGATAAGGGATTGATACTGATGCCAAAAATGCAATCAGTAAAATTTTTGTCTGTCTGTCTGGGTAACCATTATAGAACTCTTTCACGTAAAAACTTCTGGACGGATATGGATAAAACTTTGCAGTAATATAGGTTTATACATCAGAATGACCGCGGAAAAACCTTTCATTCCCACGGGAAACCGACTTCCACGCGAACGGAGTCGCATTACTAGTATATAATAATACGGTATTCGTGCCGTGGGTAAATTTCTAAATTTGGAAAATTATAATCATAGTTACAGGTTATATAGGTACGTCCGACTCTTAGAGCACAGGCCTCCTTTGTGGATAGCGAAATAGCAATGTAAGAAATTTTTAGTAATAAAAATACTTTAACCAACCAAACCAACCAACGTAAATGCTTATTATATAATTTATCAATGTTACCTTTACTTTATTTTATTTAAAAAAAGTTTAATTTACTTAAAGCCTGCAATGAAATTAATTTGCTTTTAAAGATATACAAATATACCTAGTAAATCCAGTAAAGTATGTGTATGGATAAACGAAATGTATTTATTAGTAAAGTCATATCCGATATTTTAATGTGAACAAGCTGTCAGTTAATAATATGTGAGCGCACGAGCGTTGCAACGCCGCAAATGCTTGCTTCAAAATAACAATTTAATCTGAATTCAAAATAATAATTTAATCTGTATTGATTTAGATATCCACCCAGATTTAAGCGAACAGTATTGCTATTAATAATTCATTGAATTGATTAGCGTTTCAAAATAAAAAATATATAAAAATCTGCTATAAAATAGTATAGCTGTAACTTATTTTAACAATGCATAAAAACAAAACCAAATTTCTTACCCGAAAAAACGGGTCGTAAGTTATTTCATTTCTCTATTTGAATACTTGCATATTTTATTTTACCTGCGCAACGAATCTTGATTAAGTTATATAATTATTATAAAAAATACCTTTGCCTAAGATTATTATTGAGCAAATTCACATGCACAATGCAAAACAAATAGTAATATAATGTCTTTATTTGAATGCTTGCATATTTAACTTTGACCACGCAATAAATCTTGATGAAGTTATATAAAAATAAAAAAACCTTTACCCAATATGTTTATTTACATCTTTACAAAAAAACTTGCCATTCATTTGTTTTTGTAAACTAAATATAATAGAAAGCATATAATGTTATCAAAGTAGCAGCATCAAGTTTGAAGTCAATTGAAAATGTGGTCGACTTGTTCAACCTCACTGGTTTAATAAGTAATATTGTATTAAATTTTCTTTTCAATTATTTTTCCGTCATATTGGGCTATTCAAACACGAAACTTCATGACTATTATCTATATATCATTACACACCGTAACAGTTGTATAATAATTACGTTCAAAATCTCATAATAAGGAGCATGTAGTTGCAAAGTGAAAGACATTAGCACAATCGTTATAAAATAAGTGTAAATCAATAATTTCCCCGTCAAAATGCCGCCTACCTGAAACCAGTAGATATGCAAATATTACATGGCGGTATCGACAAACTGCTTGTCCGCTTGTTACGCTTGGAATAACAGCTTTTAGAATTCCTTTATTGATATTAAATTAACAAGAAACCAGACTTGCAACAAGCTGCAATAGTCTCTCTAGACTTAAACAGCCTTGTTTAGGTTTTTCGCACCGGGAAACCTTTTTTGCAGGTCATAAGGAAACTTTAAGTTATTTAAGCTTGTTCAGAGAGGAATCGCTTTGGATTGTAAAATATTGTGGAGTGTGATTGTGTATTGTTAGGTCTATTTTTCTCGACAGTCGACATCATAAGGTGTCTTGAGCTACCAAATGTGGAACTAGCAGCCGCACTCAGAGACATTTAATGAATACTTAATCTGTAGTGTACTTGTCATATGTAGATATAAAACGCCATTAAATCTACCTCTAGTAGTACTTGCACCAACAAAAGTTTCTTAGCACCATTTCTACACCAAGAAAGAGAAAACCACCAAAAATTCATCTGATTTCTAATACTAATTTAGTATACAATCAAATGATCCAACTGAACCTTATATAAACTTACTAAAACACTCTTGACCGTTTTTTATGAATAAAAAACAGTCAGATGTGCCAATGCACCGCTGAGCCACCCGATAGACCGTAACCGCGGTAGTCGTCAATATTTATATGAATACAGTGATTTAGAGCAATAATTTATATCAGCTTCTACCTGTTACGTGTGGAAGACATGTTGTTGCTTGATTGACGTCTAAAATATGTTTGAACAGTTTTCTACTGATTTAACCAAACTTTATTTATGTTTCAATAGTTTTGTATTTAACCGAAATTTAATATCAATTATGTAAAGTTTTCCGTATTATTAGTTTTAGTCGAGTTTCATAGATGAGTGTGGTTTATGTTTGGTTTCTGGTTTAATTTCCTTTGAAGCTAATCTTCCTTCCTGTCGGGGTTACCCCCGCACGGTATTTAGCTAGATAGGTAAATCATCAAGTCGTTAAACGTCATCGAATGATAAGAGAAATACTCAGGGTTCTTGTAAAGTCCATTTTTACTGGCACTCTTACCAAGGGTCTAAAACATAAAAATAAGAAAATCATTACTTAAAGAAATTAATTACTACATGAAAATTATCTCATGAAAAAAAAAAGTTTGTAAATCGTTTGGCTAGTATTAGCACAAATAATTGGCTCAAATTATGTTAGAATTACTCACTTCTCCTTCTGTCGGTCGGAACACTCCTTTGGGAATAAAGGGTAGTGTATCAAAGTTGGGCTCTACATCATTTTCGGGAAGAGCGTTCTTCATCTTTCTAAACTGTAATAATCAGTATATAAGATTACATGTTCATTTTTTCTTTATTTTTAATTAAATGCTTTATTTTTAATACAGGTAAAACCCTTTTCCAGTTTCATAAAATTTGAGCTATATAAATTAACGTTAACTAATTTACATCCTACTAATATAATTTTAAACGTGAAAGTTTGTATGTATGGATAGTTGTTTGTTACCTTTTTACGTAAAAACTATTCTACGGCTTTTGATGTAACTTTACAGTAATATAGTTTATACATCAGAATAACAAATAGGCTACTTTTTACCGCGGGAAAAATTCTCATTCCCACGGGAAATCGACTTACACGCGCACGGAGTCGTGGGCGGCCACTAGTTACTTTATAAAAATAATGAATTAAGTTAATGAATAAAACTAGCTTTTTTCTCACATCATACATGTTGTTTTCAGATCCCGAAGCAGAAGTTCGTATTGGTATTAATACACGATGACAAGAAAAAATGGGTCTTGTTTTAGTAAATAACATAACGTTCCCAGATTAGCTTCGTAATCAATTAAATACTATTCAGATTTATGCAAGAAAAATAAAGGTTTATCACAACACCTTCTCGACACAATCTTTCTCCCAAACTGAACTTCACAGACTTCACAGGAGCTTGAAAACTAATCAACTTCATACTGACACTTTTTTTTTAATAATGCTAAAACAAAAAGAAGGAATAAGAATTCCTGAAGTTCAACCAAAGCTTCAACTTAAATCATTACACACACACACACAAACCGCAGCGCGCAAAGATGACTTCTTTGTATAAGATTGATATGTATAACACAATCGGCATTACTATATAAAAGATTAGCAAAGAAAAAATAATGAAGAGTTCAGCTGTTTGAAAGATTCAGTTCTTAGTGGAATGGTTGGCACCGTTTGGTGGCATCTTCCCACTGTGTCGATATATCTCAAATTTTATCAAAATTGGTTAAGCCGTTTTGACGTAGTAGTGAAACATACAAATACCTATAGACCGACATACACATTTTCGCATTTCTAATTAGTAAGGCTTACTTAACAGTTTCATAACAGTTTTATTGGGTTTCAATTTGAAGGCTGGATAAGATCTTACTGAACACCTAAATCTAAAAGTGAATTGAGTGAATTGATAATTAAAATGATGCAGATAGGCATTGGTAACCACACATACACCCCCTAAGGGTGTGTGTGTAACCACCTACCATCAAGACGTGGATAATTATTTCGACGCCTCGTAACAAAAAAAAATAAGTTAGTTACTAATTGCCTTTAATTAAAAAGATTACTAGTAGATACTAGTGCTAGTGTAGTGTAAAAAAATTTGCTGACGTAATGAAGCAGGCGCTTTTGAAAAAAGTTTGTACGAAAAGATAAAATAGTTACAACCGCAATACAATAATGCTATTTTTATTCAGGTACACAATAACCACTACTCGAACAACAGGATTGATAAAAAAACAGTAGCGTTTATTGTTCCTGAGTATACCATAATTGGTGGCTCTGCCAGGGATTATGCTCTGCAGCTGAGCCCCAATCAGAGTCCATTTTATCATTACCTAAGACATGCACAGGCGAATACGGCATTCGTAAGTTATTGATATAAATTATAAATTTCTTAAAAGGTGGCTCTATATCTGCAGAGTACCACAACACAGCACACATCTACTCGGAAAGAGAATCGCCAAGCGAAGAAAAATTTCTCCTGTAAGTATTTTTCCTGCTGGGACACACTGGGAACTTTAGAATTACGACTATCTCTTGACGATAGATTATGGTAGAATATAGCATGTGCATCTGCATTGAGTGTTCTTTTTTCCAACTTTTAGTAAGAGACGTGAGATTTTGAAGAAAGTAAAAGATAGTAAAAACTCATAGCACTACGTCATAGCGTCATTTTAGTAAAGTAGACTTTATGTGCCTAAAGCCTCATTTACACTCAATTCTTGAAGCTACGTTCCAGTAAATGGAACAGGAACGTACAAGTCGATGTTTAGACAAGACAATTCTTGAAAGCGATAATCTCCTTACCATTAAGCCTCATTTACACGATACCATTTTCTTGCACGTTCAATAGCAATAATTGAATACAATAGTGGAAGCGCAATATTTGTATTTCAATAATTGTAAGCAACTGTTTACACGTGGATATTATTTATAAAGTTGAACGCCATTATTGAATGCAAATCTTGAAAAGAAATAATTGCCAGCGTGTTTTGTTTACATTGATACAATAATGGTAAGGAGATTATCGCTTTCAAGAATTGTCTTGTCTAAACATCGACTTGAACGTTCCTGTTCCATTTACTGGCACGTTGCTTCAAGAATTGACCGTATTTGCTCAGACGAATATTTTCATTCAAGTGTTTGACGTCTTCGGATAAAATGACTATCAAAGTCAAGTGAGAAAACTTTTGAATACAAGTATTGCACAAGAAAATATTGTATGTACAGTTTAAAGCCTCATTTACACGATACCATTTTCTTGCCTGTAGCGTACAATTATGTAGAAGCAATACTTGAATTGCAGCGTATAAACAACATGCCATATTCTTTCTCTACTAGGCAAGTTTTGCATTCAAGAATATTCTCGGTTTAAACTGTACATACAATATTTTCTTGTGCAATAATTGTATTCAAAAGTTTTCTCACTTGACTTTGATTGTCATTTTATCCGAAGACGTCAAACACTTGAATGAAAATATTCGTCTGAGCAAATACGGTCAATTCTTGAAGCAACGTTCCAGTAAATGGAACAGGAACGTACAAGTCGATGTTTAGACAAGACAATTCTTGAAAGCGATAATCTCCTTACCATTATTGTATAAATGTAAACAAAACGCGCTGGCAATTATTTCTTTTCAAGATTTGCATTCAATAATGGCGTTCAAGTTTATAAATAATATCCACGTGTAAACAGTTGCTTACAATTATTGAAATGCAAATATTGCGCTTCCACTATTGTTTTCAATTATTGCTATTGAACGTGCAAGAAAATGGTATCGTGTAAATAAGGCTTCAACCGAGAACATTCTTGAATGCAAAACTTGCCTAGTAGAGAAAGAATTGGCATGTTGTTTATACGCTGCAATTCAAGTATTGCTTCGACATAATTGTACGCTACAGGCAAGAAAATGGTATCGTGTAAATGAGGCTTTATTGTATAAATGTAAACAAAACACGCTGGCAATTATTTCTTTTCAAGATTTGCATTCAATAATGGCGTTCTACTTTATAAATAATATCCACGTGTAAACAGTTGCTTACAATTATTGAAATGCAAATATTGCGCTTCCACTATTGTTTTCAATTATTGCTTTTGAACGTGCAAGAAAATGGTATCGTGTAAATGAGGCTTTATGTAGAAGCAATACTTGAATTGCAGCGTATAAACAACATGCCATATTCTTTCTCTACTAGGCAAGTTTTGCATTCAAGAATGTTCTCGGTGTAAACTGTACATACAATATTTTCTTGTGCAATACTTGTATTCAAAAGTTTTCTCACTTGACTTTGATAGTCATTTTATCCGAAGACGTCAAACACTTGAATGAAAATATTCGTCTGAGCAAATACGGTCAATTCTTGAAGCAACGTGCCAGTAAATGGAACAGGAATGTTCAAGTCGATGTTTAGACAAGACAATTCTTGAAAGCGATAATCTCCTTACCATTATTGTATCAATGTAAACAAAACACGCTGGCAATTATTTCTTTTCAAGATTTGCATTCAATAATGGCGTTCAACTTTATAAATAATATCCACGTGTAAACAGTTGCTTACAATTATTGAAATGCAAATATTGCGCTTCCACTATTGTTTTCAATTAAGCCTCATTTACACGATACCATTTTCTTGCCTCTAGCGTACAATTATGTCGAAGCAATACTTGAATTGCAGCGTATAAAGCCTCATTTACACGATACCATTTTCTTGCACGTTCAATAGCAATAATTGAAAACAATAGTGGAAGCGCAATATTTGCATTTCAATAATTGTAAGCAACTGTTTACACGTGGATATTATTTATAAAGTTGAACGCCATTATTGAATGCAAATCTTGAAAAGAAATAATTGCCAGCGTGTTTTGTTTACATTTATACAATAATGGTAAGGAGATTATCGCTTTCAAGAATTGTCTTGTCTAAACATCGACTTGTACGTTCCTGTTCCATTTACTGGAACGTTGCTTCAAGAATTGACCGTATTTGCTCAGACAAATATTTTCATTCAAGTTTTGGACATCTTCGGATAAAATGGCAAGTATTGAACAAGAAAATATTGTATGTATAGTTTAAACAGAGAACATTTTTGAATGCAAAACTTGCCTAGTAGAGAAAGAATATGGCATGTTGTTTATACGCTGCAATTCAAGTATTGCTTCGACATAATTGTACGCTACAGGCAAGAAAATGGTATCGTGTAAATGAGGCTTAAACAACATGCCATATTCTTTCTCTACTAGGCAAGTTTTGCATTCAAAAATGTTCTCCGTTTAAACTATACATACAATATTTTCTTGTTCAATACTTGCCATTTTATCTGAAGACGTCCAAAACTTGAATGAAAATATTTGTCTGAGCAAATACGGTCAATTCTTGAAGCAACGTTCCAGTAAATGGAACAGGAACGTACAAGTCGATGTTTAGACAAGACAATTCTTGAAAGCGATAATCTCCTTACCATTATTGTATAAATGTAAACAAAACACGCTGGCAATTATTTCTTCTCAAGATTTGCATTCAATAATGGCGTTCAACTTTATAAATAATATCCACGTGTAAACAGTTGCTTACAATTATTGAAATGCAAATATTGCGCTTCCACTATTGTTTTCAATTATTGCTATTGAACGTGCAATAAAATGGCATCGTGTAAATGAGGCTTAAGCCTCATTTACACGATACCATTTTCTTGCCTCTAGCGTACAATTATGTCGAAGCAATACTTGAATTGCAGCGTATAAAGCCTCATTTACACGATACCATTTTCTTGCCTGTAGCGTACAATTATGTCGAAGCAATACTTGAATTGCAGCGTATAAACAACATGCCATATTCTTTCTCTACTAGGCAAGTTTTGCATTCAAGAATGTTCTCAGTTTAAACTGTACATACAATATTTTCTTGTGCAATACTTGTATTCAATAGGTTTGTCACTTGACTTTGAAGCCTCATTTACACGATACCATTTTCTTGCCTGTAGCGTACAATTATGTCGAAGCAATACTTGAATTGCAGCGTATAAACAACATGCCATATTCTTTCTCTACTAGGCAAGTTTTGCATTCAAGAATGTTCTCGGTTTAAGCCTCATTTACACGATACCATTTTCTTGCACGTTCAATAGCAATAATTGAATACAATAGTGGAAGCGCAATATTTGCATTTCAATAATTGTAAGCAACTGTTTACACGTTGATATTATTTATAAAGTTGAACGTCATTATTGAATGCAAATCTTGAAAAGAAATAATTGCCAGCGTGTTTTGTTTACATTGATACAATAATGGTAAGGAGATTATCGCTTGCAAAAATTGTCTTGTCTAAACATCGACTTGTACGTTCCTGTTCCATTTACTGGCACGTTGCTTCAAGAATTGACCGTATTTGCTCAGACGAATATTTTCATTCAAGTGTTGGACGTCTTCGGATAAAATGACTATCAAAGTCAAGTGAGAAACCTATTGAATACAAGTATTGCACAAGAAAATATTGTATGTACAGTTTAAACTGAGAACATTCTTGTATGCAAAACTTGCCTAGTAGAGAAAGAATATGACATGTTGTTTATACGCTGCAATTCAAGTATTGCTTCTACATAATTGTACGCTACAGGCAAGAAAATGGTATCGTGTAAATGAGGCTTTAAACTGTACATACAATATTTTCTTGTGCAATACTTGTATTCAAAAGTTTTCTCACTTGACTTTGATAGTCGTTTTATCCGAAGACGTCAAACACTTGAATGAAAATATTCGTCTGAGCAAATACGGTCAATTCTTGAAGCAACGTGCCAGTAAATGGAACAGGAACGTTCAAGTCGATGTTTAGACAAGACAATTCTTGAAAACGATAATCTCCTTACCATTATTGTATCAATGTAAACAAAACACGCTGGCAATTATTTCTTTTCAAGATTTGCATTCAATAATGGCGTTCAACTTTATAAATAATATCAACGTGTAAACAGTTGCTTACAATTATTGAAATGCAAATATTGCGCTTCCACTATTGTATTCAATTATTGCTATTGATCGTGCAAGAAAATGGTATCGTGTAAATGAGGCTTTATAGTCATTTTATCCGAAGACGTCCAAAACTTGAATGAAAATATTCGTCTGAGCAAATACGGTCAATTCTTGAAGCAACGTGCCAGTAAAGCCTAATTTACACGATACCATTTTCTTGCACGTTCAATAGCAATAATTGAAAACAATAGTGGAAGCGCAATATTTGCATTTCAATAATTGTAAGCAACTGTTTACACGTGGATATTATTTATAAAGTTGAACGCCATTATTGAATGCAAATCTTGAAAAGAAATAATTGCCAGCGTGTTTTGTTTACATTTATACAATAATGGTAAGGAGATTATCGCTTTCAAGAATTGTCTTGTCTAAACATCGACTTGTACGTTCCTGTTCCATTTACTGGAACGTTGCTTCAAGAATTGACCGTATTTGCTCAGACAAATATTTTCATTCAAGTGTTTGACGTCTTCGGATAAAATGACTATCAAAGTCAAGTGAGAAAACTTTTGAATACAAGTATTGCACAAGAAAATATTGTATGTACAGTTTACACCGAGAACATTCTTGAATGCAAAACTTGCCTAGTAGAGAAAGAATATGGCATGTTGTTTATACGCTGCAATTCAAGTATTGCTTCGACATAATTGTACGCTACAGGCAAGAAAATGGTACCGTGTAAATGAGGCTTAAATGGAACAGGAACGTACAAGTCGATGTTTAGACAAGACAATTCTTGAAAGCGATAATCTCCTTACCATTATGGTATCAATGTAAACAAAACACGCTGGCAATTATTTCTTTTCAAGATTTGCATTCAATAATGGCGTTCAACTTTATAAATAATATCAACGTGTAAACAGTTGCTTACAATTATTGATTGCAAATATTGCGCTTCCACTATTGTATTCAATTATTGCTATTGAACGTGCAAGAAAATGGTATCGTGTAAATGAGCTCTTAACAACATGCCATATTCTTTCTCTACTAGGCAAGTTTTGCATTCAAAAATGTTCTCCGTTTAAACTATACATACAATATTTTCTTGTTCAATACTTGCCATTTTATCTGAAGACGTCCAAAACTTGAATGAAAATATTTGTCTGAGCAAATACGGTCAATTCTTGAAGCAACGTTCCAGTAAATGGAACAGGAACGTACAAGTCGATGTTTAGACAAGACAATTCTTGAAAGCGATAATCTCCTTACCATTAAGCCTCATTTACACGATACCATTTTCTTGCCTGTAGCGTACAATTATGTCGAAGCAATACTTGAATTGCAGCGTATAAACAACATGCCATATTCTTTCTCTACTAGGCAAGTTTTGCATTCAAAAATGTTCTTCGTTTAAACTATACATACAATATTTTCTTGTGCAATACTTGTATTCAATAGGTTTCTCACTTGACTTTGATAGTCATTTTATCCGAAGACGTCCAAGACTTAAATGAAAATATTCGTCTGAGCAAATACGGTCAATTCTTGAAGCAACGTTCCAGTAAATGGAACAGGAACGTACAAGTCGATGTTTAGACAAGACAATTCTTGAAAGCGATAATCTCCTTACCATTATTGTATCAATGTAAACAAAACACGCTGGCAATTATTTCTTTTCAAGATTTGCATTCAATAATGGCGTTCAACTTTATAAATAATATCAACGTGTAAACAGTTAATTACAATTATTGAAATGCAAATATTGCGCTTCCACTATTGTATTCAATTATTGCTATTGAACGTGCAATAAAATGGCATCGTGTAAATGAGGCTTTATTGTATAAATGTAAACAAAACACGCTGGCAATTATTTCTTTTCAAGATTTGCATTCAATAATGGCGTTCAACTTTATAAATAATATCCACGTGTAAACAGTTGCTTACAATTATTGAAATGCAAATATTGCGCTTCCACTATTGTTTTCAATTATTGCTATTGAACGTGCAAGAAAATGGTATCGTGTAAATGAGGCTTTATTGCTATTGAACGTGCAAGAAAATGGTATCGTGTAAAGCCTCATTTACACGATACCATTTTCTTGCACGTTCAATAGCAATAATTGAAAACAATAGTGGAAGCGCAATATTTGCATTTCAATAATTGTAAGCAACTGTTTACACGTGGATATTATTTATAAAGTTGAACGCCATTATTGAATGCAAATCTTGAAAAGAAATAATTGCCAGCGTGTTTTGTTTACATTTATACAATAATGGTAAGGAGATTATCGCTTTCAAGAATTGTCTTGTCTAAACATCGACTTGTACGTTCCTGTTCCATTTACTGGAACGTTGCTTCAAGAATTGACCGTATTTGCTCAGACAAATATTTTCATTCAAGTTTTGGACGTCTTCAGATAAAATGGCAAGTATTGAACAAGAAAATATTGTATGTATAGTTTAAACGGAGAACATTTTTGAATGCAAAACTTGCCTAGTAGAGAAAGAATATGGCATGTTGTTTATACGCTGCAATTCAAGTATTGCTTCGACATAATTGTACGCTAGAGGCAAGAAAATGGTATCGTGTAAAGCCTCATTTACACGATACCATTTTCTTGCACGTTCAATAGCAATAATTGAATACAATAGTGGAAGCGCAATATTTGCATTTCAATAATTGTAAGCAACTGTTTACACGTGGATATTATTTATAAAGTTGAACGCCATTATTGAATGCAAATCTTGAAAAGAAATAATTGCCAGCGTGTTTTGTTTACATTGATACAATAATGGTAAGGATATTATCGCTTTCAAGAATTGTCTTATCTAAACATCGACTTGTACGTTCCTGTTCCATTTACTGGCACGTTGCTTCAAGAATTGACCGTATTTGCTCAGACGAATATTTTCATTCAAGTGTTTGACGTCTTCGGATAAAATGACTATCAAAGTCAAGTGAGAAAACTTTTGAATACAAGTATTGCACAAGAAAATATTGTATGTACAGTTTACACCGAGAACATTCTTGAATGCAAAACTTGCCTAGTAGAGAAAGAATATGGCATGTTGTTTATACGCTGCAATTCAAGTATTGCTTCGACATAATTGTACGCTACAGGCAAGAAAATGGTACCGTGTAAATGAGGCTTTAATGAGGCTTAAATGAGGCTTAAACCGAGAACATTTTTGAATGCAAAACTTGCCTAGTAGAGAAAGAATATGGCATGTTGTTTAAGCCTCATTTACACGATACCATTTTCTTGCCTGTAGCGTACAATTATGTCGAAGCAATACTTGAATTGCAGCGTATAAACAACATGCCATATTCTTTCTCTACTAGGCAAGTTTTGCATTCAAGAATGTTCTCGGTTTAAACTGTACATACAATATTTTCTTGTGCAATACTTGTATTCAAAAGTTTTCTCACTTGACTTTGATAGTCATTTTATCCGAAGACGTCAAACACTTGAATGAAAATATTCGTCTGAGCAAATACGGTCAATTCTTGAAGCAACGTGCCAGTAAATGGAATAGGAACGTTCAAGTCGATGTTTAGACAAGACAATTCTTGAAAGCAATAATCTCCTTACCATTATTGTATCAATGTAAACAAAACACGCTGGCAATTATTTCTTTTCAAGGTTTGCATTCAATAATGGCGTTCAACTTTATAAATAATATCCACGTGTAAACAGTTGCTTACAATTATTGAAATGCAAATATTGCGCTTCCACTATTGTATTCAATTATTGCTATTGAACGTGCAAGAAAATGGTATCGTGTAAATGAGGCTTTATACGCTGCAATTCAAGTATTGCTTCGACATAATTGTACGCTACAGGCAAGAAAATGGTATCGTGTAAATGAGGCTTAATGCCTCAAAAGTTGTTCGTTGAAAAATAAACGAAAGTATATTTTTTTCAAAATGTTTGAACTGAGTGTTCCCTTTTTTTTACAGATTAAACTAAACTTTGTACACTGAAGCAGATTAGGAAAAGATTTTACTATTTTTTACTAAAATATGAAGTATCAACGGTTTTTCTAATACTATTCTAATTCTAATAAGTTTCTATTCGAATAAGGGTGAGAGGGCCTAACCTATATTTCAATGATGCTCAGACTGAAAATATTTTCAATTCTTTGTTGTGCTCCTAAATTCGATAATTTAACTGAAAGAAACTTAGGGCCGATTTTTCAATAGATAGTTAAAACGCCAGATATCGAACAGCCAGATAGCTTTAACTGAGACGAATAATAAAGTTTCAATTTTTCAATGGTCAGATAACCCTCTGCTAGCTATCCTAATGATATTTGTGCAAGAAAGAGACATTCTTATATATTTTACAGTTGTTAGAAAAGGACTGTAAACTTTCAACGCATTGACAGCGGGTGTCCCAATTGACAAAAAATTTAGGTATGACATCAAGACTTGCCGTCAACGATAATACATAGATATACCGAAAACTAGATGGAGCCCACCGAAAAAAAATACAAATAAAAGTTACAAATACAATATATTTTAACATGTGTCTGTAAACTTTGAGAAAGTATTTCTATCATATTATATTGATTGCTAAGAATATTTTTGATGCTTTTTTAAAAAATCGATTTGGTATTTCATATACTCAGAGATACTTTATGTTACTGTATGTCTTAATAACTACTTAGTATTTTAATATAATTCTCAAAAAATCCTCATTTTGATATAGCGTATCTTTAGCAGTGTGTTATTTGTGACACGCACACATCAAACGTATTACTCCATCTAGAAATGTATACATCTGTGATGTCAACAATAGCTTACTGCACAGATATTCAAAATTAAACCTCTTGTGATATATATTTTTGTCCCGTTTTGATAACTATACATTATTGTCTTCAAATAAAGTAAAATATCCATGGTTTTACAAAAAATAAGCAAAACACAAATAAATTATCCTATATTTACATACGCATGATGACAGAAACGTCAAATAATCTGTTAGATAACTGCTTAACTGAGGCAAAAAGAGGCAGCTAAGTTTATCCGCCAGTTATCAAGTTTAACCTTCTGTTAGAGCTTATCCGCTAATTGAAAAATTCACAATCTTGCTATCCATAGAATAAGTCCTAACTGAAGGCTTAACTGACTATTGAAAAATCGGCCCTTAAATAAATAAAATATTTTTTATTATATCATTCGGATCGAACATTTAACATTTAAATTATCTTGCACTTTTTCTTAAATTCGAGCATCAGCCAAGTTTCATGACCAGCACGGGCGCCGTCGGAGCATGTTTGCCTCCCGTTGCCGCACTCTCTCCTTTACTCCGGAAACCTGGAAGTCGGGTTGAGCATTTTCAATTTGGTACGTTTTATCTTATCTTCATTAGCTACATAAGTATTGTCATGATGACACGAATGATCTACTCTTTCAAAAGTACATCTACCAGTAAACTTGTTACGACCCGGCTGAATACCAGGAGGAGCTTCGAAACAATCCGCTTTACAAGGCAAATCCCAAACACAAGGCGGTGGAGGCTTCCAATGTAAGCAGCCAGGTCTAGTACAAGGTTCTTCTTTAACAATGGGGTCTTTTCCATGAGATTTTTTTTCTGAATCAACTTTGCGATCATGGGACGATTTTTTAAAACCTTTATAAATTTTATGCAACGTGTCTTCATCGAACAGAAAAAATGACGATGACGGATTTGATCCCATTGCATTGTTGGAGCATTTACATACAAGTCTGGATGGGTGCGGACTTGATCGATGAAACGTAGCAGGTTCTTTTTTCGTTACTGGTATTAAAACAGGAGACTTACACGTGCAGCATTTTCCTCCCTTACTTGATCTTGCACCATCTTCCGACATCATTCCTTTTAACTCGCATACTATAAACTTCTTACGGTGATCAGAATGATGATGACCGTGACCGCCCTCATGTTTATGATGCTCATGATGTTTACCACCACTAGCTTGGGCTCGATAATGCTTCTCGAATGGTGCTGGATCAGCAAGGCCCCGGGCTCGTGCCAGTTGGGACGGAGCACAAACTGGATCTGGTAACACCATGCACTTAGGATCGCCGCAGCATCCCGTGCGGCGACAGTCATGCTGGAGACCATTACGTTTAATACAATGACAACTGTAGTACATCACACCACCACGCAACTCACGACTCTTCACTCTCTTCAACTGATGCTCATGTTCTTTTGCTCCTTTTTTGGCGTCACTTTCCTCCGTTCTACGTTTATCTTTATGATGATGCTTCTTATGGCCCTGAAAAGGAAATAAATGTTAGCGATTTGAATTTAGGTCTGCTGTCCGCCGTGTTTGAAATAGTTATTACCGTGTAAGGCGCGGGAAAGTGGCGCTGAAGCTGTTTACCATTGCGAGATCAGGTCGAAGTCACTGAAGCGAGTGACGAAGGTCTTACCAGGAGGCGGGCAACGTACGCACGGCGGACAGCGTGGGGGACACGGCCGCGTGCAGCAAGGGCCCGATCGACATAAGTACCGAATCGAGCCCTGCTGGAAGAACTGTAGGTCTTGTAGCCCGTTCCTTTTAAAGGCAGACCTTGGGAGGCAGGCGAGCTGTACCAAAACAACAGTTTAGTACCTATTCCAAAGCAATTATAAGCCAATTGCCAATCAAGACCACGGTAGCTAAGTACTTACCGGTGGACCGCAATCTTCATATTTGTAACAAACCATAGGACCACATGGTGAACACCTGGAAAGTACCCAATAGGACATTAAATCAATACGTTTACAATATGATTACATATCAACAGGCTTCAAGTATTGGTGGTTGGTATAAAACTACTAAACATACTTACATGTTGGAAATTTGTAATGGTAGAACTAGAAGGTAACAATTTGAAAATTTTACTATATTTAGGGTTTTTTTTATATTTATAACATTAAGGGGAATGAAAACTTAACACTGAAATTTTGTAATTTAATTTAAAATACATCCAAACAGTATGGTATCCAAATATTGTCTGTCAAGCAGGATCACATTTTACATCGACGATTAGCTTCTTTTTTTTTGTTCCAAATTTTAAAATGACACGTAGTGGCCAGCTTGTTGATAAGGACCCCTCTAGAAGAGACGGGATTCTGCCTTTAAATTAGTCGGTCGGTTGTATCAGCATTTTCTGCAACATGTTGCCATTCTGGAAATAGAGCAGGCCGCCTCGCCGTGAGGATTGCAGCAGTGTTTATTTCCTGCTACCTGAGACGGTAGGCAGAGTGGGGCAGGCAGGGTGGTGCAGCATGGTGATGATTTGCACCCAGTTCTGCGACAGTCATGCTGGAGACCATTCCTTCGAAGGCAGAGACAGTCCGTATACAGAATCCCACCTCTCAACTCCCGACTGCGGCAGGCTTGTAAACAACTCATAGTCGGTTACGAGAAAACTTCTCTGGTAATATCACGAAACCAGCAGTAAAAACTTAGTTAGATTAACATTAATTTAATATACAACTTTACAGTAGGAAACAGAGGATCAACAGAAAGATTTTGTTTCACTTATTTAATTTTATATTTTCTAACAAGAATTTAGACGGAAATTCCAAAATAAACTGATTATAAAAGTTACATAGTGCAATCAACGAGGCTATGCATTGAATTTAAGTTTTACTCCAACACTAGTAGGCTACGTATAGGTAAAGGTGTAAAAAGCGTTGTAAAATAGTATGCCGTATTCGGCATACTCGAACCTGCCCTTTTATCGTTCTACGACAAAAAGTTACTGGACCAAAGTTGTAGAGAATATAATTTGCAAAAAAATGTTTTAATGTTTTTTTGTCAGATAAATAGTTTAAGAGATACATCGTAAAAACCATTTCAACCCCTATTTTTCAAGATGGCGGCCGTGGGACAAGGGCGGCGACCCCACAAACTTGGTTTTAGCTTTACACTGACCCCCCTACACTTCAAAAAAATAAAATTGCGTCCACTAAAAAACGCAACCCCAAATGTAACTTTTCAATGGACTACAGATTTCGTTTAAAGGCTGATAAATTCTATTGCAAAAACGATAAAAAAATAACCTTCATGCTGCTCCGGACTTCCGTTTTGTCAAGCTTGTAAATTACGTATTATTTATTCCCCAGAAAAGCTGTTGAGTAATAAATAGGTTTATACATAAGTAACATCTTGATTTGTCTCTAAGTACTAACTCCGATAACATGGCATGGTTTAGTCAGAAGTTAATCGTGTAGTATGTGTAATATTTGATACACGCCCTGCTACGACCGTTAAAAAGTAGCCGCAAAAACAAATATTGTTTATGTGCAAACGAATGTGCTCCATCTAGTAAGAACTCCATCTCCATCGAGCTCGAGAGCGTAGTCTAATATTAAATCTATGGGCCATCGGATTCAAGTAGCAAATTGTAATTATGAGGCCCGCTCTTTCATAGCAATAAATCAAATAAGAATTCATTGGATTAGCGATAACGGTCACGGTTAAAAAGAATTGTTATGTATAAGTAACTACCTACATTTTTATAAATTAAGTTGGTTAATGAAACTGCAGAATACAATTAACTCCAATATTTATTCGTCAAAAAGGACATAACCGCTCACTTAAATCTAACATACAAAAACGGCATTTAAATAATAAGTTATCCAATTTTTATCACTGCTTTATCAAATGCTGCGACTGGACGAGGTGGGTTACCCAGGGCTAGGAGTGCATCTGTAAATAAAATAAAATCTGTTAGCTACGTACGGCCAATCTCTTTAATCTATTAACCAAGTTTTTGCGTCTCAAATATGATAGCTGTTGATATGAATATGACAGAAACTAAACAAACAGTTTCCAGTTAATGGTTTTAACTATAGTACGATCTCAATATTAAGTCTGCAAATCGATACGAACTGGAATTATTAAGAATTAGAGTATGTTATACGTGCGAGACTATATTTCCTTGGCATCAGTCAATACCTAACAGAAAAAATGATAAGGTGCTTGCCACCCCAGACTCCTGCTTGAGGCCAATGTCACCGGATATGGGCTACTTGACTGTAAACTGTGACGGTGGAGCCTCCGCAGCAGCAGGGTGGACGGGCGTGGCAGGGGGGGCACGGCGGGGGCCGGGGGCACGGGCGGCACGCGGGACCTGGTGCACCCGGGGCACACGGGGGACATGGGGGACACGGGGGACAAGGGGGACACGGGGGAGACGACCGGGGACAATTTCCACTGCTAAAAAAAGATATACAGATATAACTTAACTTGCGAGTATTTATGATAATTACGGAGGTAAGATGCGTTAATGTAAGGTGAATCCTAAAGAATTCCATGGGTCTGCATCTACAGTTCCAAAAATAACCGTGTTAATAGATTTGGCATCAACATCCAAACAATTAAAATATGTTTTCAAAATTTATGAATTATCGCAGTTCGATCCCCGATCCTTACCTAATCGCAGACATTACACACTGCAGCTGATCAATACACCTAGCTCGCTCGCACATGTTTACGTATTTGTTTCTTCAAACTTTTAATTTCCAAAATTTTATAAAATGTTTCCACGGAAAAATTTAGTGTTCAACCTAAACTGATTTATGAAAGCGGAAGTCAAAATTGATAAATACAAACTGACAGGTGTAACTCAAACAATGTCATCAAACAAAAAAACAAAAATGTTTGACACAAAACAAGAAAAGTTTTTTTACGGTAACATCACATCTATCAGAACTTATAAATTAATTGTATTATTTTGATGAAGATAAAGATAAAAAGTTTTAAAAACAATGTTAAACCTGCTAGAGTAGGAAATTAGAAATTCACAATTAATACATCGTCATAAATAAATTGTAAAATAAGTCACGCATTTCAGTTAGTTTACAGTAAACAGTTATGATAACCATGAAATTCCAGTTAGGTCAGTTAAGTTATTCAGATTTTCATTTTGGCAAATGATTCTAATAGCAAAATAAATAAAATATAAGTCCGGGTGTCTTCTAGATTCTCACCATTTATCTGCAGCACCGATATGGGGAGCACGGCGCACACGATGGGTAGTGTAATCTCGTCTAATGAAATAAAACACACATAAGACTACAATAAGAACTTAATTGTCCGTACTCCGTACAGCTTTCAATGCTAAGGGAACGGCACGGCTAGGTCAATTGAGGATGTTCAGAAACAACATTACTAGATTTGTTGAAGATGTAAGCTGCTAATATACTTTTTTAGACTTATCATTTATTATCTTATCGTCATTTATGCCTACCTACACACTTTAATAAGCAGAAAAGACTTCAACGCGTTTACCAAATACTTTTTAAAATATAAATAGATTTATTTAAAAAAAAAACTGATTTTTGTTACAATTAAAGTACTCTTCCCCTATATTTGGAGCGTTTTATAATTTTACTTAATATTTCGGCTGTACTGCGAAACTATCACCTGCACCAATCAACATATCTTACCGGTCGGTCGAAGTTGATGAGCTGGTAGCGCACTTTCTTGTCCTGGCTGTTCATCAGCATACCAGGAGAGTTGGTGCATCGGTACTCGAAGGTACTGTCGTATACTATGAGCGGCCGACGAAGCGTTATGGGATCCATGCCGCACGGGAAACAACACGGACCCTGGAGATAGCAAGTTAATACTTAGGTTAGAAAAGACAAGCAGGAATATCAAGCTAAAGAAGAACTAGACGCACGAAGTAAACTGCTATCCTGAGCAATGGCTCTGACAGTCACCATGCAATGGAAATAAGATGTAAGTTTGTGCCGAAGGTTTCACATACTGCAATGCTTTTGGGGAATTTAGTCGCGATGATTTACCTGAACGGGATAGCAGGGACAACATGGTGGGGGTGGCTTGTTGCATGGCAAATTTAACACTGGGCTACACATTGTAGTTATAAATACACAATAAAATTTAGAAAAAGAGATCGAAATTATATTTTTGATTTTTTGACCTATTGAAACTTGTAATTTTTATAATTTCTTCTGATTTTTCTTATGTTTTCAAAGTGACATTTTATTTAATATTTTTCCGATGTGACAGAATAATGATGATGATAAGAACCTTATTTTTCTAATTGCCTTCATCGTAATTAGTTTAACTTCGATTAGGTACTAATATATTTTAATTTACTGCATTAAATTCAACTGGTTTTATAATAAGCATTGCATTAACATTGAATGAGAATAACAAAAAGATAGTAAAGTAATAATTTTATTACCGTACCTACCTTGATTTTGCATATTTTAATATTATGATTTTAACTGTATCATTTACACGTACGAGTACGTAGTTAGTAGGTACATAAAAGTATGTAGCTTAAAAATTAAAACGTTCGTACACTGTTTGTTTATTTTGTTTTATATCATCTAAATCACAAAGTTTATTGAGTAAAAATAAACAGCAGTATGCCATTAAAGTAACAAGAAAACCAGAACGCATAACTAATGCACGTTGCCCCCTAGATTTAAATATACAAATTCTATCTAGTTTCTAAAGTGAATCTCGTAGGACGAGCAGTGGTTATAAAAACAGGCTGCTTACTGAGCTTGGTCTTATTTCAAACCTTACATTCCCCAAAACAATTTGGCTCTTCGGTCAAAATTTTCTCGTGTTACTTGACTTGACTTAACAGTTTAAGTCAATATGTCTGGTTGTTCGCCGTGCTACCCTTGCGCTCCAGCCTGCTGCCCTCCAGTGTGCGGACCCCCCACACAGTGTGGTCCGTGTGGGCCCTTCGTCTGCAACAGCCAGGTACCACCCACCCAGAGATGCTACCCAGTCAACCCCTGTATCAACATCTACAGTTGCCATACCCAGATTCTCTAAATACGAAGCCTTTGGAGAAACCGTGAAGAACCCAGCAAAATTGTTTTACGTGTGTGGTTAATTTTTGTACAGACCGAATAAATTATTGCTCAAAATAATATACCGTTTACTTATTTATAGACAAAATCTCCTCGTTTAGTTGCGGATTTTTAAATGGTTTATTGAAAATATCTTGTTATACTAGGCACTTCTTTTTAAGAATAGGGTATCGCTAATGCAGAAGCAATAACCAACAGGGTTTAGTTATCTGAATGGCTAAAGTATCGACTTCAAGTTTATTAAAATGCTAGAATAAGACAACAGGTAAGATACAACACTCGTTTATTTACTATCGTACTCCTAAACAAAATGCAAACGATCACAAACATGTAGGACAGGCAAGGACGGACAGGAAACACAGCACGTGAGATTGGTCATTTGACTACCGCAACGGCACGCATACGTGGCACAGGGGGCACGAGTCGGGATGCTATAAGAAAAAGCGTAACTATTAAGTAACTATTTAAAAAAATACTATTGACCTTCAATTCGAAAGGCGTGGCCTTCCTGATAAACAACTCATCTTTTATTAAAATACTTGCCTGTCTATAGTAGTTTGCAGTATATCTCACAGCTGGGTCACTTCGTAAAAAGCAATTAGCAGGGTATCCCGAAGGTCTATTTTCACAGGTACCGTCATGAACAATCAGTGGTCTTCGTTGTGTTATAGGGTCAAGACCGTCACACTTGCAGCAGCACCTTCGCTCAACTGGCAAGCAAGGATAAGGACAAGGTGGAGGCCTAGGGCAGATCGGTCGCTGCTTCGGTATGATTGGTGGTGGACATTGAACATTACAGCAAGGAAGGACCGGCTGGTAGCAAGGTATCGGTTTCGGTGGACGTGGGCACATCTGCAAATTATTAACATTTAAGAATTCCTGAATACAAACTCAATATTTATAATAGTAACGCGGACATACAGGTGGTGGATCACATGGCTCTGGTGGTGGACAGCAAGGCAGTACAGGTGGTTGACAACAGACAGGCTTAGGCGGGCAAGGAATTGGTGGCTCCGGACACGGACAACGTCGAGGCTTACAGCATGGAAGCATTGGCACAATCGGTGGCACCAGGTCCGGGATTTCTGGGGCTGGACACGGCCGGTAGATGGGCCTGCACTTGCATGGAGGACATGGCGTGCAAGGTGCTGGTGGAGGACAACATGGCAGACAGCATGGGCAAGGCGGTGGACATGAGAAACAACACCTTGTGTGAGTGCCGCATGGAAGAATAGCAGGGCATGTTGGACAGAAGCACATGCCACTACATGGGTTACAGCAGGGACTACAGCATGGTGTGCCACATAACGTACTACAACACATATTTAAATGATTTTTTTCTAAGACAGGACTTTAAATTTGCACTTTTTAATTTACAATTTGATTTACTCTACTTTTTAATTTTTACTATTTAATTTAATTTATAAAAATATATTTTTTAATTTAAAACATTATTTTCCTTTTATTTGTTTTGATTTATTTCATATTGGTCATAAAATGGTTTATTCTCTTTCTGACATATAGAAAGATAGACACTTTTCCAACCAGTATCAAATAACAAATTCCTCTATCATATAAACTTCTTTACTTCTAGACTAGGCAACTAATAAATTGACGTAAACAATCCCAACTTCATTTCGTCACTCAATTAAATACTTTTGCAACAAAATTACAAGTTATAAAATTTTACAAAAAATATTAATATCCGATATCATATTTTCTTCATTGAAAACGCATAAAAAGAGTAAAAGCCAGATAGGATGAGTGCTCCGTTTTACAGTTTTGATCCATGCGTGTGCACGGGTATGCCTTGTGGGGCATGTTACCCGTATTCCACCAAGCCGTGTGTGGCGTCGTGCAACAACCTGGGCAGGTGTTCGGTGTGTCCAGGGGGAGGGTGCTCCCCTTGCCCCGCGCCGGTCAGACCATGCCCCTCACCGTGCCCGCCCTGCCCTTATCTGCCTGAACTACCGCCTTGCCCACCTTGCGATAGAGTAAGTATCCTGATACCGCGATAGTGACCCTTTCTCTAATGTTACATACTCACCTTTGGAACGTGGAACATCTCATCGAGGAAATTTATCCACATATTTAATTACATCTTTTTATATTCTAGCCCAGAATATGTGTTCCTCCACCTATTGAAATCTGCCCTTCGGTCGCTATTCCTTATTGCCGGCCAAACCGCTGCAAGCCCTGCCCCGTTTACTGCTGCACAGAGCCAGGAGTTAGTATCTGTAAACGGTGCAGCTACCCTGGAACGCCAATTTGTGGAGGATGCTGTTGTGGTCCAGTTATGCCAGTGTGGTAGACTAACTACATCGAGAGCATAAACTATCAAGCAGTAAAACTATTATGGAACAACATTAAATCAGTTTATATTAAATTGATATTGATGGTTAAAGTTTGGACTGCTAACAAGTGTTTGTCTGTGGAGTAAATGAAGTAAACTAAATGATCTTTCGTTTGATTTTTTTGGGCTTTTATTTCGTAATATGGAATATTTTTATATTACATAGGTACTCGACTCTTCTCCTATGTCATTTTCAGAAGCTTGAATAACCTTCGGTAATCCTTAAATCAAGTAATTGTTATAATAATGGTTATAAACTATGATAGCATACAAAGAAGTTTTACCAAGATTTGAATTTTTCTTATACTTGGTTTCTCACATGCGTCACACCAAAACATCTAAAATGCGCTCTACATTTTTAGTGAGAATCCCGCGAGAACCGCTTTAAATTATTATTTTTCGGTAAAATATTCAAAGACGACGCAGTTCCAACTTCTATATTTCTGCTTCACTTTTTTATTTGTGTGTTATTAGGCTCAAATAATCTTAGTACCCCACTGTAGCTACATAGCGTCACAGGTCACAGCCCGTGGTCACAGCTCAGAAGCAACAGCAACATTCTCGTCAACATTCAAGTCTCAACATTAGATACTCAACAGATACTCAAAAACAACCAAAATATGTGATATTGGAGTTTACGTTTTTTCGCATAAATCGCGAGTGTAGAGCGTGCTTTACGATTCACGATTCAAAAATGTTAGTTTGAACTAGCCTTAAAATATTAAAAAGAATATAAATGTTCATGACATGTGACGTCAAATAATTAGAGAAAATTGAACAAAAATTTATAGTGTACTTGTTTTATAAAAAATAATAAAAATCAAAAATAAACTTAAAAATTGCAAAACGCTTTATTTATTTAAAAAGGTCAGTATTCGTTATGTAACAGATTTAAGAAAAAAAAAACTAAGACTTTTACTTACTATGCTATACTTGCTATTTTCCTGAAGCTAATTCCAAGTATCTACCTACTTTCACCAGTAGCATGTCAGTTCTACCACGAGGGTATGAAGACTGTAGGCCGTGCCCACGGTACGGGTGTGTGCAGGGAGAATGGAGCGTCTACTATAAGAGACCCAAATGTGGCCAGCCCCGGCCGCAGCCGTTCCAGAGGGAAGCTGCCGCTCGCTGTTTCGGACCGTCTAATGCTCCCACGGATTGGTAAAGATGATATTCGTACTTACTAGCTTTCCGCCTTTCCCGTTGGAAATATAGTATTTTCCGCTTTTAAAAGAACCCAATGATTTCATTTCATGATTCCAAATTATAGTCCATCTATATACCAAGTTTTAATCAAATCTGTTAAGCAGTTTTTGCATGAGAGTGTTAACCACCTACCTACTAGCTCATTTATAATAGCAAGATTATTAAGTTCCAACGTGAGCCTTTCCACGGTGCACGAATCCACGTTTCGCATTGCACAAAGATCGGTGTTAGGATCGGTTCAATTTAATCATTCTTTACATTGAGCATCAAATCGCAAAACCATTTTAACACTTACAAGGTTTTATATACAGTATTAGGTCGAACTCGCATTGAGCGCTGTTGCTTTTTTTCCTTTTTTAGTTTTCATTTTACTTACATCAAAACATGTATAAAACCCTTGAAAAATAACTATACGTTTGAGTTTTCTGGTAAGCTTCCGATACTGTACCGACAATAATTCCCCATAATGTTTGTTGCAATCTTATTCCAGCCCATGCTGCTACGACCTCCCCTGCAAGGCGCACTGCTTCAACCACGGTGCGGCCACGAGGCCCAGCGGCCGGTACGCGCGCACCGTGTGGTACCCCGGCGAGTGCTGCCCCGGCGTGCCCCCCTGCCAGGCCTACACGTGCCCCAGCCCCCCCTACCACCCCTGTTGTTCGTACACGTGCAACAAGCACGTATGATGTATAGTGAGAAAAGGGTTGTGTTCGGTAATAAATGTGTTTGTTCAAGCAAAATGTAGTTTTTCAATGAAATTAGGTGTACTTGTAAAATCTATATAATAGTTTATGTTTATTACTTATGAAGGTACAAAGTAAAAGCAAAAACTTAAGTCCGGCATGCATTTTTTACATTGATTCTGCCAATTCACTATTAAGCATGTTAGCCTCAAATCGATAAAAAGTTAATTTTTATTTATAAGTAGATAAGCAAACGTGTTCTTGCGACTTGAGTTTGCATATTTAAGTATGAATTTGTCATACATTACGCATATGAATAGCGATCTGGCAGCACTCAGCACAAGTGCTTACGATCTGCGCCCACGCAACATATTCCGCAAGCTTCCGTATATTGCAGTTTTGGCGGGAATGTTGACCGTGAAACGTGCACGCTCTTAAATTTAAAAATATTTGAAGACGCAAAAGTATCAATGATTATAAAATTTGTGGTATTGTTCTGTCTGAGTGGTAAGATGGTGTTTTTGTTTTTTTGTTTTAGATAAGGTATTTGATAATTTATCTTGTAGAACCACAGACCAAGACCTATTGAGCTTCAGACCTATGTCAAGTTTTAAAACCTAAAAGTTTGCCCGAGTTTGTCCCCAATATAGGCAACAGTGATCCCCTACCAAGAAGTTCGGACGGATGACTTCGAAAGATAACATGTTAAAAAGCTTTGTAAAATACTCATTTTTTTATATTTTATTTGGATTTTAATTTTACATTACTTCGTTTATTCTCGGACGGTTTGTGCAGTTGCAACGCCAGACAGCGTAAAACTATCAAACATTTTAAGAAGACATACGTTGTAGTATAAATGACTAATTTTGTATAGATATCTTAGGTAATTGAGGAACTATACATATAAATGTTTTCCAAGTATCCAGACAGTTTCGTTGTTTGATGTTTCTAGACAAACACATTGAAAGACTACGTAAATATATGTGCCCTTGATTGGTTATTTATTGGTCCACATGTTCCAGATAATCACATTATTTTCTTGTCAGTACAACTGAAAAATAAGAATATATTCGTAATTAAGGCTATCCTCATAACCTCTTGCTTAATATTTGGGCAGCAAAGCTAATTCTAAATCTAATTCCAATCAATAACACTACACTGCCGCTACTAATCTAAACACCCACACGCAATCGTTACAAAAACAATATACTATATTAACAGATACCTAAATATATGATTTTAAATTCGTTTTTTGTACTTCATGACTGAAGTATCTTAGATACCCACACATACGTGACGAGACGAAATTGATTTGATTTTATATAAATAATAGTGGCCGCCCGCGACTCCGTTCGCGTGGAAGTCGGTTTCCCGTGGGAATGAGAAGTTTTCCCGCAGTTAAAAGTACCCATCATTCTGATGTAAAGTTTTATCCTAATCCATCCAGTTGTAATAAACATACATCCATACTTACAAACTTTCACGTTTCTAAAATTAGTAGGAAGTAACCCCATGCACGCTTTTCTCCCCGTTGCACCTATCAACTCGTCTCTTTTTGGGACAATTGAACAATCTTACATGTTTTGTGTTTGACAATAAGGAACTTCCATACAAACTTTCATCCCCTATTTCAACCCCTTCTACCACTTTTTTCGTGTTAAAAAGTATGGTCTGTCCTTTCGCAAGTCCATCTTCATACCATATTTTATCAAAATCGGTTCAGTGGTTTAGGCGTGAAAGCGTAACAGACAGAGTTACTAACGAAATTATAAGTAGGGATAGCTCTAAAGCTGATATCATGGTCTTTGCAGGTGCATTAAATGGATCGCCATGGATAGATACAAATAGGTAAGTGACATCTAAACTAATCTGCACGTGTGTTCTTCTGAATGTCTGAACCGATTTTAATTTTTTGTATGTTGGATTTTTTGCTTACTAATTTACAATGACGATTAAACAGTAGTACCAATATTTTGCTATTCTTCAAACAATAAACTATATTATTTGATAATATTTTAATATTTATTTATCATTATTAATACTTATTAAATATTTAGGTATTATAAAATAGACAATTTAAGCATGTTGAATCGTTTATTTATTCGTGTAAAGGTTCACAATGATAAATAAACATACCAACTTACATCAAGCATATACCTAAACCCAAAATGGAACAAGTAGCAGTATGTTAAACAAAATTGCTCACTAAAATTTATCGATGTGTTGAGAAGTTGTTTAGAACCATTCGGGTAATAACATTACTATCGGATTTACTAACATTGCAGATTTAAATAGCATCCCACTGCTTCAGTTTTACCTAGATAAGTAGGTATACCTCGAGTGGAATGTTTAGTTTACCTATAGGTATTTTCTATTTAGGTTATCTAGACAATTACCATCGTCACTGGATTTCAAGTTTTTTTTTTTTGTAGAATGAAACAAATAGAAAACACAAGACGAGGAATTCCAAAAACATCTAATTTCTACTCGCATGCCCCAATAATGGTCTCAAATTCCACAAAAAATGAACGAAACCGTGTTAAGGCAGCAAGAAATAGCTACTCTCCTTTAGGTTATAAAAAAACCAACCACGCTCGTGAAGATCCAAGGCTTTTTTACCTATCAGACACTTACCTTAGACAGAAGAACTTCAATTATGAAGCAGCTTCGGTTTTCCCTGGTAGAGATGTGGTGAGGGCAGACAGTTATCATGAGCAAATACCAATGGAAATTAAAGCTAAAGAACATTTAGATTCGGGAAGTTATAAACATGGTAAGTGCTAAATGGATGTATTGGCCCGATGGTAGGTATAGTATCTTAAGGAAGTATTCCAAGAGTAGATACTTCGGTGCGTGAATTAGTAATCCAGACTTTTCAGTTTCATTTCAGTAGAACTCAATTGTTTTCACTGCTCTCAGTAAGATACCTATTTAAACTACTAATAATACCTACTTACTTTTTTGTACAATTTACAATCTTATTTAAAAGTTTTTAATTCAGCGTTGTGCTATAGAAATTCCAGAACTGATTTTTAGCTGAGGCCTGCACAGTATGAATACCATACAAATAATTGGGCAGCTATATTTTAAAAATATACTTACTTACGTTTATTGAAGATGTTCTATATAAGATAATATTTATTTTTATAGATATATGCGTAAAATGTCCCCAAGACAGAACGCTGGTGGCTAAAGCAGGGTATAATAGGGTGATACTACAAAAACCAGCTCGAATATTTTCGTGCGGAAGGAAATTGATGAAGGACTTTGATTTCGAAGTTGTCTATGGCCCGAAGTTCGGATCACTTCTTGGAAAAGGCAGCCATACCATTGTGGGTCGTTTAACGCATATGGACCAAGTAAGTGAAACATAAATTATTAGTTTTCAAGTAGGTAGGTAAGTCTTGTATAAAATATTTTCACTTAACAGAAGTTAATTCTTACTACTGATGTTAGTAACTACTAGAAAACTCTCAATTACTTTTCACCCGGGTTTCTTGATCATATATACATAGATTTATATAGAAAAACAATATACCTTCTCGAACCCAGGTACCGACATCATAATACTCGATTGACTTATACTTTCAGACCCTACAATACTGTAAAATGCAAGTTCACGTGATAACGCAAGAATGTTCAGTACCAAAAATATTATCAGCTTCCTGCAAAGGTTCTGGAAACATATGTACATTTTCTTGCAATGATCCGAAACATGAACTTCTAGGACCTCAGTTTCTTTCATGTGATCCATCAAAAGGATGGTCCGATAAACTTCCTACTTGTAAAGGTAAAAATTTTTTTTTTTTCTAATTAAGAGGAGTAGGTAGGTATTACACATATATTACAATGGAAAAAAATTGTCAAGACATTTTATGCTTTATAAAATCGAATGACTAACATTTTTTATTAATAGGTAGGCAGTAGGTATCCAAATTTCTTATATCCTTTCTTTTCAGCTCGTACCTGGTGCCAGCACCCACCACCGCCGGAACATGGTTGGATCAGCTGCAAAGCTCTAACAGCTGGTAAAGGAAACATTGGGCTTGGTGAAGGTTCCAAATGCCGAGTGAAGTGTCCAAGAGGCTGGACCCGAGGAGGTTACGTAACCACATTCTGTCGACGAGGGTCTTGGACTCATAATCTTACGTGCTTACCAAATCCATGAAACTACTAAATAGAGTATTGAAATGTTAAACTAATTTTGGTGGAAATTTATTTAGTGTCAATATTTTTAGTAGGTAGGTAAGCACTTCCTTTTTATGATTCTAAGGTATGTAATGTGTGGAACTCATTAAATTTCACAATTTTCGTATCACATCTGCGGTTTTCCTCAGTACCCCAGTATCAGTCCTCAACTCAGCAGAAACTACAGCTTGAAAGGTAATATATGATCAAACGAACTTAACAAGTGAAGTTCGATCGATATTATATGAGTCGCTTCATTCGAAGATATAACTTAACAGGTAGTCCTCCTAACCTACAAGGCGACATCGCACGGATTTTTAAAGAAACTATTCAAAAAATCGCAGGTACAGCACTATTACCGTGCGGACTGCTCAATAACCTGACTTCATTATCTTTAGAGCTTTTACTTAGATACCTAACCTTTGTCACAAAAATAAAAAATATTTTAATATGGGTGTACTTAAGTACTTAAAGGGTGGGTGGGACCTTTATATCTTCGAATGAAGCGACTCATATAATATCGATCGAACTTCACTTGTTAAGTTCGTTTGATCATATATTATATTATCGTCGCTTCATTCTTTGATATAACTTAACAGGTAGACTTTTAGAGAAAGATTTTAGATTTTTGTGAGTATTATTTATTAACATTTATTTGTACAATCAACATTAATTATAAGGAAAAAATAACCTTGCATGAAGGTAATAGTATAAAGTACAAACATTTACTAGGTACTTATTTCTAATTTGTTTTCGTAGAATCACATATGTAATTTATTTCAAATCATACCTAATTATCGGTTTATCAAGCAGACGGATTCTGCAAAGCTTCTTTCATCCAAGGTGGCTCTGTGATAAAAACGGGCAAAGGTGGTGGAATTATTGGTCCAACCTGCGGCCTTTCTAATCGTATCAAGAGAGACCCCCGACGCGTGCGCCGCTGAGGTGGAAGCGTGTCGCGTGCTGTGTGCGGAGAATACTGACACATCCACGCCGCTGTCCGACAGTACCTTTTTAATCCAGCGACTGATAGTCTGTGCTGTAGCATTCTTGTGTGGTTGTTTAAATGTGAGTAACAGTCTATTGCAACTATCAGGCCGAAGGGGCTGGGTTGCCGCAATATAGGCTTTTAATGTAGTTGCAGGACATATATTGACGTTATCTTCGAAAAAAGGTAGGTGGAGAACTGGTTGATCTCGCCCTTTTGCAGATGTTTTGATAGTATCTGTTATACCAATCTGTATTCCTGACTCCGTTATGTGAATATTCTCAAGTAATATAAGTGAGAAAGTTTGTACTCTATGTGCTGTACAAATTGCAAGCAAGACGACCAACTTGTATGTTAATTTTTCTAAATTTAAATCATTATTAGGATACCAGCTGGAAATATAATTTAAAACTTGTTGTGGATCCCAGGTGTGTGTATATTTCGGTCGACTTGGTTTCAATTTGTATGCACCCTTGAGTAAGCGTTTCACGCACTCGTCTGATCCAATTTTATCACCTAAAATTAGAGAGAGTGCAGAACGGTGACTATTTAAAGTGCCATAGGCGCAGCCGGAATCAAATTGTTTTGTCAAGAAAGATAATACCATAGGCTTATCAGCCTTAAATACATCCATATTATTAACATTACAAAACTGCCACCACAAGTTGTAAGTAACGTTGTACTGTTTCAACGTGCTGCTAGACAGTGACGCCAGCATCAAGGTCAGCGCGTCTGTTGGAGAGCCTCTTCGGATGAAAGAGCGCCGGAGAGTCTCGCTACACCCAGGGTAAGGCTCTTGTGCAGCGGGTGGTGATTCCTGAAATCGGATTGTACAAGGTACTTACTAGGTTTGAAGTAAAAAACTTCAGATGACATAATATTATGTAACAGTGGATACCACGGTTGGCCGGGCCATTTTGGAAATACAAAAATGCCGATTGCTTTATCGTTTATGATCTTTCTTAAACATTTCAAAATAAGCGAAAATGGGGGAAATGCATAGAAGAAAAATTGTCCCCAATCAATAGTAAATGCATCGACAGCTACTGCATCTGGGTCTAGCTTCCATGAAACATAATTCTCGCATTTAGCATTGATGCGAGACGCGAATAAGTCTAGATCAGGTTGACCATATTTACGAACAATTATTTTAAATGCTTTGTCAGATAGTTGCCACTCCGTATCTGGGTTAATGACCCTTGATTCTGGATCTGCAATGTTTTGTTTTGTGTTAACGTAAGATGCAACAATGTATATATTTCTGGTCTCGCACCATTGCCATATTGAACGAGCCAAATCGTTAAGGTGAGGGAATTGTATGCCTCCCATACGGTTGACATAACTAATAGCCGTGGTATTGTCTACACGTAATAATATTGCGCAGTTGGTTTCATTCTTGGCTAGACTTTTGAGAGCTAAGAAGACTGCGTAAAGTTCTAGGTAATTTATATGTGAGTTTTTTTCCGATTCCTTCCAACTACCATTTATGCGATTATTCCTACATACGGCTCCCCACCCAGTGCGGGAAGCATCTGTGAAAATTTCTAATTTGTAGCTAGATAGTCTCATTACATTTTGTGTGACATTTATATTAGTTAACCACCATTTCAAATCACTTATAACGATCGGAGTTATTTCCATACGACCTTCAAAATTATTATTATTTTTTAATAACTCAATGTATTTAAGCCTTTCTAAGGTTTTTATGTACAACCAGCCATACTTTACTGCTGGACAGGATGAAGATAAAACGCCTATTAGCTGTGCGAATTCGCGGATCGTACATTTAGAATGACGTAAGTGTTTTTTGATCAACTGCACAATATTATTACGTTTTACATCAGGTAAAGATAGTATGAGGTTACGAGTTTGAAAATTAAAGCCCAAAAATTTACAATTTTGGCTTGGTGTTAATGAACTCTTTTCGGAATTGATAACAAAACCTAAACATTGAAGTACCCTCAGAGTTTCATTTACATTATGTTGACATTCATCGAAACTGTTACCAATGCAAAGTATGTCATCTAAATATATGACTGATCTAAACCCCCGACTTCTAAGATATGAAATTACCTCTTTCATTATTTTAGTAAACACCCGTGGGGCAATTGATAAGCCGTAAGGCATGGCATTAAACTCGTATGTGATTCTGTGATTATAAGATTTATCAAATTGAAAACGTAAAAAATGTCTCTGTTTAATATTAATTGGTATAAGAAGATAGGCTTCCTTCAGATCAATGGTAGCTAAATAGCCACCTTTTGGTATTAATTGACAGGCAGTACGATGATCTTCCATTTTAAAATGGCAATTACATATAAACTTATTAAGTTGTTTCAAGTTAAGTATAAAACGGCTACCGCCGTTAGGCTTTGGGGCCAAAAAAATGCTGGATATAAATTGGCCCTTGACCGGAGAACAAACTGTTATAGCTCCAAGATTTAACAATTTTTCAATTGACTTACCAATTTCGACATGTTCTTTTAAAGTAAAAGAATTTGACGGTACTTTTACCTGAATAGGTTTTTCAGAAAAAGGTATAGTATAACCTGATCTAATCCAGTCAAGGACCAATGTATTGGAGGTAATTTGGGACCAACAGTGATAAAAGTGAGCAACTTTGCCCGCGTGTACCTGTACTACTGCGCCGGTGGGGCACGAGGTTTGTGCTGCGCTGAACTCTTGTTCGTCGACGGCGCTGTGTATGGCCGACGTGTGTTGGGTGGCATCTTTCTGGTTCCGCGCCCCCCCCTGTTCGACGAGAACCGAGGAGGGGCTGACCAGTTTCCCGAGTACGTCGAACGTGAACTGGTGGGTTGTTGAGATGCAACGGGCTTCGGGTTAACATTTCGCTTTATCTGCAAACCTTGCTTTTCAATGGCTTTTGCAGCCTTTATTTTCTCTCCGAGAGTATTACCAAATATTGTTTCATCGCGCTCTGCCTCTTGAACCACGTGTAGAAAGGTCTTATCGAGACTTGGCAAGATCAGTTTGATTCGGTTTTTTGTTGACATAAAGTGTAGGTCCGACATTATACGGCAGCTATTGCTGAGGTGTTTTAAAGCATGTACTTTATCGTCACCCTTCAGTAACATTTCCATAGCTCTGTTGACAGCTGTGATACCACAACCTAATTGTTGTTGATAATATGTTAGACTTTTGTCTCTGTGACGTACCATGTCTGGGATTGCAGCTGATATCTCTGCATTAAGCTTAGGAGCCTGAAGAAGCCGACAGTTGTCAGGGATGATGTATTCCTTAAGAAGCTTATCTTTGATCTCCTTTGGTAGGCCCTTCTTCAACAAAGGTAACCAGAGCTTGGCGAGGTTATCTAAAATTTTTTCACCAAACTCTGGTGAATCATCTGTAGATTCCCCCAAGGCTGACAATAGTTCAGGATCAATAGCAGGTACGTCTGCTTGTGACGTGGCCTCCACATCGTGTAAAATTTCTGGAGCAACAGGGACCGCTTCCAACTGCACAGGTGGTGGTGCCAAATCTGGTACTTCCTCAATATTGGGGACTTGGTCCGGATCCATAGGCAATGGAATTTCTGTTGGTACTTTTAGTGCCATTTCTATACCTTCACCTTCATCGTGACCTAAAAAAATAGGTTCATATTAAATACTGAGTAACGTAAACAAAAGTTTTTTTTTTTTTTTTTTTTTTTTTTTTTTTTGTTACTAAGTATCAAGTTAAACTGCAGGTTAACGTGTAACAAACTATGTTTACACGCATCTTCTGCTTAGATCATTGTTGAAGACTCGCAGTCAACCCCAATGTCAATTTTTGTTATATCAAGTTAAACTGCAGGCTAATGTGCAACAAACTATGTTAACACGCATTTTCTGCTTAAATCATTGTTGAAGACTCGCAGTCAACCCCAATGTATGTTCAAGGACAAATGCCTTTATGTAAATTTGCTTTAAAAGCAAAATAAA
This sequence comes from Emmelina monodactyla, assembly GCA_916618145.1. NCBI lineage: Eukaryota > Metazoa > Arthropoda > Insecta > Lepidoptera > Pterophoridae > Emmelina > Emmelina monodactyla. Next base: position 7,533,696 of record OU745303.1, read on the forward strand.
TATTTTCACTTACCCTCAATATTTTCAGAATCGGATGATTCGCTAATTATACGTAATTGTTTTCTTTCAAGCCGCTTGATTTTTCTTTTATATTTTTGTAACTTATGCTCTGCACTTCGTTTTGGCATTATTAAGAATTTAAACTGACAAAAGTTATTACGAAATAAGAACGCGTGTGCTCGTCGCCTCGCACGAAAAGAGAATGAAGTCAGGTTATTGAGCAGTCCGCACGGTAATAGTGCTGTACCTGCGATTTTTTGAATAGTTTCTTTAAAAATCCGTGCGATGTCGCCTTGTAGGTTAGGAGGACTACCTGTTAAGTTATATCAAAGAATGAAGCGACGATAATATAATTGGAAAATTGCAATTCCTAATAAAAATAACATAGTGCATAATTTAAACAAAATTTGTAAACAAATGTAAACAAAGTTAGCATTTGAAGCATTATACTAAAACTAAAGAGCAAGAGAAATAGGAACAGTCCGAGCTTATTAATTCTTCAAAAATGAAGATTAAAATAAAAATTGAAAAAAATAAGAAAATGTATACACTGTCTCCAGTAGACCTTTCCTTCACCGACCAAGATCATCGCAAACGTAACGTTAACTAACTGTCGACGAGAGCCTATAGTTGCCGCTGAGCCGCGCCCTGTGAATGAGGCGTGTAAGTCTGTTTCAAATACTGGCAGTATCTCAGTTCATAACAGACTGTTTTTCTCGGACACACACAATCCTACTAATATTATAACCGTGACAGTTAGAGAGTATGTATGTATGATTGTTACTCTTTCACGTATTAACTACTGGACGGATTTGGATGAAACTTTACAGTAATAAAAAAACGAACAAATTTACAAATGGATAATTATAGGCCAATAGCTCTTCTATCTATATTTTCAAAGATATTTGAGAGAGTTATATACAATAACATTTACAACTATTTTGAAAAGTTTAACCTCTTTGCTGAAGAACAAATAGGTTTTAAGAAAAAAAGGTCAATTGACATGGCTATCTCTAACTTTATTAAAAGTAACCGATTACGCGCTCCTGATTGTGCAACGGAACTTTTCAACAGAAGCATATTTTGTATGGAACCCAAAATTTTTAATAAATTGCCAGAGGCGATAAAAAACATAAATGACTTTTATGAATTTAAAGACAAACTGAAATCCTATTTAATAAATAAATGTTTTTACTCCATACATGAATATTATAATGATAAGGATTAGTAATTGTAATAATTAAATAAGGTACCATTGCAATAATTTTTTGATCATGTAATGTAATTAATTTATTTAAATGACATGTTATTAGTAGTATTTCAAGGTTTTGCAATTGACATTTTTAATTTTTGACTTCTTATTGCTTGATTCATATAATTATAATTCTTAATTCATTTTTTAAACTGACATTTGCATGCCCATAAGGGCTAATATGGTGTTCTGTAAACTTTATTATTATCAACTTTAATTTTACCCATATTGGCAAATAAATATTTTGATTTGATTTGATTTTGAATAAAGGTTATACATCAGAATAACACGTAGGGTACTTTTTACCGCGGGAAAACTTCTCATTCCCACGTGAAACAGATTTCCACGAGAACGGAGTCGCGGGCGGCCTCTAGTACCACATATCTCTTTGATAGAAACGGTAGAAACCAACTCTAATTGAAATTCGAGTTTTTGGTTATGTCTACCTTATTTGGGACTACTAAGAGAAATAAAATAAAGATCTATGAAAAATATCAATTTAAGTCAAAGAATATTACATAAAATACACATAATGTAGAGTTTATAATTATTACTACAGCTAAATTTACCTATTATAATTGCGACACAATAATATTGAGAAATAGTTCAATCAAAGCATAATATTGATAACATAATTCTAGAAAGATAAGCTAACAATTTGATACATATTGTTGAAGGGTCCACTGCAATAATGATGAATGTCCTCCATTTATCATTCTGTGATAATTGGGTTTTAAGTTCTTCCTTGACGTTGAGCATTCTAGCCATGTAGCAAATATTTAAAAACTAAAATATATCAGAACTATGAGCGATATTGCTTAGTTTGTAAACGAGATTATTAACTACATACATCAAGGTAATGAAAAACGTTAGTAGTTAAAAAAAATATTTTTAGCCATGCATCATTATTGCAGTGGACCCTTCGTTTGTTAGACAAGTCAAATGAACAGAAAATGTTTAATTCAAGTAGTCTTTATATAAAACTAGTTGATAAATCATAGGACAATGCTTGTATCTTTGTCCCAAATGTCTCGGTGTGAGTGTGGTGGAGTGTTCTCACAGTCACCACTCACACCAGAAGCCTTAGAAATACTCTTTAAAGAAAGGCTGCTCACAGCTGATACCATATTTGATTGCTTGCACAGGGACTTTAGCCTTGGAATATGTGAAACCCGCTTTGAAATTTTAGAAGTTGTTTTCTGAGTTTTGGGATCATACAGCATATTGGCGGACTTTGATCTCATGTGAGTAGCTTCAGTCTTATTTTTCATGCAAGACAAAGGAGTTCTCGAACCACTGTTGCAGGTCGACTTAGCTTTTTTCGGTGTGGTGATCATATCTGTTGGCTCATCCTCATACACTAAAATACCTTCACCATTATGTTCTTGTGTTTTAGTTAATGTCTGTCTCAATTCATTATTTGTGTTTTGTAATACTTTGATTAATGAGTCATCAGACATGTCTTCAACTCGGTCATTTTCAACTTTAGTCACTACTATAGGTGTCCTGTCTATTCCTGTAGATGGAGATCGAGGATCATCTTCCAATATTCTAAATCTTGGACCCAGTTTCTGGTCACCCTCAGACTTTGAAGACAAATCTTGAATACTGTCTTCACTGTCCTCAAACTTTTCATTCTCACTTACATAGTCAAAATTTGTTTCCAAGAATTTTGTAGGTTGTTTCACATCTTTAGATATATCATTTTCAATTGCCTCATTTGAGACAGTTGACGAGCCAAGTGGCTCTTCCTTGAGAGTATCATTTAATGTGATGTCAAAAAAGCCATCGCACAAGTTTTTAGGAACAACTATGTCTGGGCTACATTCTTTAGCTTCCTCACAGCTGTCACTGCTATGATCTAATTTCAAGCAGGGGCTGCCGCAGCTTAAGTCATTCTGTTGCCTTAACTTGTTTTTGTTAGAGGTATCTTCATCAAAGTTCTCAGTTATAACTATAGGTGTGCGATCGAAGTCTTGAGTAGGAGATCTAGGGTCATAAGATTGTAAATGATTTTTAATGACTGCTGATAGAATAGGGTTATTGTGTATTAGTTTTTCTTCTCCACCACCATTTTCAAATGTCTTTCTCAAATCAGCGTTTTTTGTAATGTTATGCTTGGAATTCGTTTTGCCCTGTAAAATAAATCTGTTTATTTAGCTGTATTCACGAAATGGCGCCAAATGAAAAAAACTGGTAAGAAAATATTACAACGTGTATATTTAATATAGAAATGTTGAAATACCTGCAAAGGTGTACGAGCAATCTCAGGAGTTGGTGATCTTGGATCAGTGTTATCAGCTGTTACAGAAACGCCAACTTTAGGAGTGGGACAGACATCATCGGTTGAAGTTTTACTTGTATTAGCACCCATTACGAAATATTAACAAACTAAACTCGTATTTCGCTGATACAGCTCAATTATCCATAACAATTGTTTACTTCCCGTATTTATTAATTTTGTTTGACTGAAATAGAATCAAAATCAAAACCAAAACACGTAATGTAATAACGGTTACAAACGTCAAATTTAAAATTCCACTTTTAAAATTATGAATGTTGCCATGTTGAATAACTAATTTGTAATAAACACACGATCAATATTTATTGACTGATGCTTTTTTACCTTGCGAAATAATTACAAGTGCTAGAAAACCGATGATTTTTTTAAATATGCTCTAAATGGAATCGGGAGAGTAGTTTGGTATACTTTCTTACGGGCGGGCCACACTATTGAAAACGTCAATGCCCATGAATGAGATAATTACATATTACGAAAAGATACACCAGAAACGTTAAAGAAAGGGCCTAAACTATCAACGTAAGTTTACTAAAGAAAAACAAGGAATCTCGAATCCCACAAATAAAGCGCCGTTTGCAGAATCTCAAAAATCACAATACCTTTGGTTACTCCACTATAATTTTTTTTTTTTTGTTAGATTCTTCCGTCATGCGGAAAGGCAAAGAGACTATGCCCATACAGCCATGTCATCAATAATTTGGTTTTCTTCTTTCTTGTTGACTTAGTTTTGTTTAGTTTTCAATAAGAAGTAACATTGACGATATTTTATTTCCTCATAAACAAACATAATAAGGACCAAGTCCATGTCTTTAATAATAAAATGCTAATATATATTTGTTATGAGTATACATAAACATTTTCATCAGATATTACACACTGTAAATTTTATGAATTTATACATAGGTAAGTAGCATTCAGTTGTTTTTAAAAGTTCTTGAGTATTACGCGGGATATTTTCTAATGTTTTATAAATTTCTAATAGCTCATCAATGAAAATTAACCTGTCAATATGAAATTGAGGACATTCAAAAAATATATGATCCAATGACTGTACTGACTCATTACAATATGAACAACAAGGGGAAGTTATCATATTCATGCGATATAAGTGTTCATTAAAAGCAGCATGACCTATACGAAGACGACAAATTGTTGTATAAAAATTTCTATTTTTGAAAGAGCCCTTGGTAAACCAAAGAGACGAAATTTTTTGGTTACATACGGAATACCACTTGCCCTTTTCTTTAAGAGAATCTTGCCAAAATTGAAACCAATTATTAATCATTTGATTTTTTATTTCAGGAAGAAACTCTGAAATGGGAATTGCTATGTTTTTTAATTTGCAAATGTTGTTATCAGTATTTGTAATGATACTAGCTAATGTATCAGCTAATTCATTACCACTAACACCAATGTGTGCTGGTGTCCAGAAAATGACAATTTCTTTATGTTTCAATGATAATTTATAAATCTTTTCCCGGATCTCATATATAAAAGGATGAATTTTACTAGAAAGACGGGGATTATTAATAGCTTGAAGAACACTCATACTATCAGAAATAATAATCCATTTACCAGAAGAATCTACAGAACTAATCAAATCTAAAGCAAACAGAATAGCAGCAGCTTCTGCCGTAAAAATACTGCAAATATTGGACAGCTTATAACCATGTGCAATTTTCAAAATAATATCATAAGCCGCTATCGACACAGACTGAGATGTTTTTGAAGCATCTGTGTAAATTTGACGGTAATTATCATAGTATGATAACTTTTCATATACTTCATATTTATTTTTTAAATTTGTGTCTATAATGACATCAAATTTAAAAAACTTACCTTCATATGTTCCACTATAACAAGGTAAAATATCATACTGAGCAATATTTTCATTTTTCAAATAATTAATGAAATCAAAATTTTTACATAAATAAGAGTAATTAGATATCAAAATCTTTTTGTACAACGCATTATTAGAAGTTTTCATCAAATCAATTATGAACCTTCTTTTCAAATAATCAAACCTAAATTTAATGGGACAAGTGTTAGTTTCAACTTGCATTGAATTAATCGGAGAAGTACTCATGGCTCCTAGAATTATCCTGAGATTTTTATTTTGTACTTTATCTATTTTATTTATAAAATTATTGTCAGAAGCAAAGCAAAAAAAAGCATATTCAAAGTGACTTCTAACTAATGATTTAAACAGCATCAATAATATTTTAGGATCTGCACCAAAACGACAACCAGTAAGGCATTTTAAAATATTTGTAGCTTTTACAGCTCTATCTATCAATATTTGCACATATTTTTTAAAACTTAAATTTTGTTGAAATACTACACCTAAGAATTTTATTTCTGTACAGTTAGGAATAAGGTTACCATTATATACACATTCTAATTTACAATCTTTATCTCTAGAGAAAACAAGAGATTTACTCTTTTCTGTATTTACAGTTAAACCTAAGAAAGAAAAATAGACTTCAAGCCTTTTACAGGCATTATTTAAATTCGTTTGCACATCTTTAAGTTTTTTGCCAGAACAATAAACAACAAGATCATCAGCAAACTGCAGATTAGAAACATTTGCGCCTAATATCTCATTCAATTTATGAATATAAATTATATACAGTAGAGGGCTCAAGATGCCGCCTTGATTGACGCCTTTATAGGAATTACGTGGACCATAAAAGTTGTTACCCAATTTAACATAGACCATTCTTTCATTTAGAAAGTTATATATCCAAAGAACCATTTTTTTTGGAATTCTGAGTGATAGCAAGATATTAGCAAGCGTTTCTAAACCTACATTGTTAAAGGCTCCTGTTACATCGAAAAAATTACAAGCAAGATAATTCCGCTCCTTTATGGATTTATTTGCATCTAATAACAAATGTGCAATGCTTTCCCTAGCCGAGCGTCCACGCCGAAAACCAAACTGATTACTAGGAAGAATACAATTTGATTCGATGTAATATTCCAGACGTTGTTTGAGCAGCTGCTCAAAAATTTTACCAACACAAGAGGACAACGCTATAGGTCGATAAGAATCTGGACTATCAAGATCCTTCCCTGGCTTCAGTACAGGGACCAGACAATCAGTTTTCCATTGATTTGGTATTAAGTCATTTTCAAACAAAATATTTAAAATTATCAAGAATTTACATAGATTTTTATGACTGAGAAGACGAAACATTTTATAGGTGTGCGATATAGTCCTAACAGAAATGAGAGGATGATACACCGACACTGATAAATAGACCTGGTTTAGAAAATGAGACTTTGCCTTCGATTTAGTGGACCACCACTTGTCAGATGTTCATAAGTGGAAAAATATAGAAATATATATAGATTAGATAATACGGTAGGTACTTGCAAATCAACCCAAGAATCAAGAGAGTAATGATGAACACTCCACTCACCTCCGAACACTCCCACGTCACCCGGGGGTGCTGCAGCAGCTTCCAAAGTCCTGATCCTTGGTATGCCAAGGTTATGAACGTCACAGTCCTGGTAATTCACAAGTCCACAAATTGGATAACGTATCCTTTACACTGGGATTGAACGTCAACACACCAGCGGAGTCCCGAAACGCGCGTGGTATCCTTTATTCGACCACAGAAAATGGCGTCACGGCATCGAACAGAAAGGCACAGGTTGCCTTCGCAGCGTCCAATGAGCAACTGACAGCTGAACCGGCCCGAGCGCAGTTCGTGTCAAAAGATGGTTAGAGAGAACATACGAACTACCCTCATGATTCATTAGAAATCATTGCAAGTACCGTACATACCCCCCACCGAAATCATTATAATGATTTCCAGTATAAAATATATAAGATTACTTAAACAATACACATACATACATATTTATTAACCGTCTAAAACTTTTAGAATCCTATTAATAAAAAAGACTATGTGAAAACGTTTCACTGAGTATGCCTATGAGTAAGTGTACCTAATTAGTATTGAGATTAATGAAATGAAAACGTTTCATTTCTAAAAGTAAACTAAACTTAATAAGAATTAATACCCTAAAAACTATTTGGAGGTTAAGCCGCCAATCTAAATGTTAATTTGCATAAGGTAAAGGACATAGTTTGTTAACTGGACGTTTGTAGACACCGTTTTGAGTTCTTACAGTAACAACGCGAACGACATTGTCACCCCCGGGGTGAACCATTTCTACTCTACCTAACGGCCATTGGAGAGGACGAGAGAGATCGGATTTTATCAATACCAACTCTCCAACTTTAATGTTATTAGGCGACGTGAACCATTTCGCTCTTTGTTGGAGAGTGTGCAGATAGTCATCAGACCATCGCCTCCAAAAAGACTGCGAAGCCATCTGGACGGATTGCCAACGTGACAATCTGTTCAGAGGCACGTCAGTGAGGTTAACTTCTGGCACGGCCAGCAAACTTTGACCTATTAGGAAATGACCCGCGGTTAGAACGTCAAATTCATTAGGGTTGTCAGATAATGAGCACAAAGGACGTGAATTCATTATCGCCTCTACCTTACAAAACAGAGTAGTGAGCTCCTCAAACGTGAGAGCTCTATCACCGACTGCCCGATACAAATGGTACTTCGCTGATTTGATACCAGCCTCCCACAGGCCACCCATCGAGGGGGCGCTCGGTGGGTTGAACTTCCAGTCAACGTGACGCGAAGCTAAACCGTCAAGTATTTGATCGCGACGCTCTTTACAAAAGAAAGCTGAAACATCCTTTAAATGCTTCGCAGCTGCGACGAAGTTGGTTCCACAGTCCGAGTATAAACAAGTGCAAAGTCCACGACGTGCAACAAACCTATCAAATGTCGCTAAAAAACATTCACAACTGAGATCAGTTATAACTTCGAGGTGAACTGCCTTGGTTGAAAAACAAATAAACAAACATAAGTACGCTTTATGTATCTTAGCATTACGTCGCAAACTTTCTTTGACATAAAACGGACCACCGATATCACATCCAACATGATTAAACACCTTATCAGGCTGCAATCGCGAAGCAGGTAACGTACCCATAGCCGATTGTAAAACAGTCGGTTTAAATTTAAAACAGTTACGACATTTTGAAAGAACTGACCTAATAATGCTACGAGCATTTATTATCCAGTATTTTTTATGTAAAATACCCTGCAAAGTGCGGGGACCTACATGCAGGTAGGTTTTATGAAAATACTCTATAATTAATTTAGTCACATGACACTTCTTGGGCAGAAGTAAAGGATGTTTTGCATCTGACGGCAGATCAGATTGAGCAATCCTACCCCCCACCCTGAGGTAACCATGGGCGTCAATAAACGGTGACAACTTACAGAGTGACTTGACAAATTGATTTTTATTTAAAAGTTTTATTTCTTCAAAGAAATTGTTATGTTGAATGACCTTTATTATTGACGAGTGACTTTGATTGAGCTCAGTAGTAGTTAAGGGACCTGAAGCACGGCTTGACCCTTTTAGCTTTAAATTGTTAATAAAACGGTGACACCATCCTATCACACGCTGTAAACGGTTAAAATTTGAAAAATTGTTAAAACTATTTTCTAAGTCATTATTAAAATCAATTTGTGAAGTAAATGCAAATGTGTCAGAATTTGTTTTCAATTCAGGGAGATCGTTCATCTTAGTCGGAACAATAGTAGTAGTGGGCCACTCGTGAAGGTCACGGGCGAGCCACGGCGGGCCGCGCAGCCAGCGGCCGGCGGCGGCCACGAGCGCGGCGGGCAGCGCGCCGCGCGAGCACACGTCGGCGGCGTTGTCCGCGCTGCTCACGTGCCTCCACCGGTCTGACGGAACGATGTCTGTTATCTGGCTAACACGGTTAGCAACAAATGTCTTTAATTTGTAAGGTGGTGTTTGCAACCACGATAAAACCACTGTCGAATCGCTGAGCGCGATTATCTTTAAATTAAAATCATTTATATTTCGTACGACGAAATTTACGAGTTTAGCAAGCAGCACGGCTGCAAGCAATTCAAGCCGAGGTATTGACGTTGGTTTAATAGGTGCAACCTTTGACTTGCTTGTCAATAGGTTGACCTTGACTTGACCTTGGTGATTGACACTTCGTAGGTATATGCAAGCCGCGTAGCCTCTGGATGACGCATCACAAAAACATACGAGCTGCACAGAAGTACAGTCGGGAATTAAAACATGCCGCTCGATACGTAACTTTGACAGTTCTGAGAGCTCTGAAAGAAATGTGTTCCACTGTTGGCACAAATCAGGTGGTAAAGTCTCGTCCCAGCCGAGACTGAGTTTCCACAGGTCCTGCATGATACATTTGGCGACAAATGTACACGGTGAAATAAAACCAACAGGGTCGAAAATGCTAGCGAGCACTTTTAAAACTGAGCGTTTTGTTGAAACCCGATCGCTTAAATTATAATTAAACGAAAAACAATCACATGATGGTAACCAAGTCAAACCTAAGACTTTAAGCGATGACGATAACGTATCGTCTTGAAAATTAATTTGTGTTACCTGACCCGCATCCATACGGGACAGAAGTTCGACCTTATTACTGGCCCACTTACGGAGCTCCAAACCACCACATTTTAATAGTGTGGTTAGCTCATCTTGAACTTGCATGGCATCTGAAACGGTAGGAAATGACCATAAAAAATCATCAACATAAAATCCGTGAAGCAGCAGTTGAGCGGCGCGCGGACAGCGGGCGCCCTCGTCGCGGGCCAGCTGGTGCAGCGCGCGCACGGCCACGAACGGGGCCGAGCGCAGCCCGTACGTGTTGGTCTTCAGCTCGAACACGCGCACCGGCCGCTGCGGCGACTCGCGCCACAGGATGTGCTGGTACCTACACTCGGCGGGGTCTATCAGTACGCAACGATACATTTTCGAAACATCAGCGGAGAGGCAAACTTCGAACTTTCGAAAATTAATAATAATTTTTAGAATGTCATTGTGCAACTTTCTGCCCGTCAACAATGCATCGTTGAGTGACACGCCGTTGGTCGTCTTAGCCGACCCATCGAATACTACGCGAAGCGGAGTGGTAGTACTCTCAGGGCGGAGCACGCAGTGATGCGGTATCAGGTACTTGGAAGCTTCTGTGCCGGAGTACGGTTCCATATGACCTAAGGCTTCATATTCGCGCATGAAATCAGTATAAGCCTGCTGCAAAACGGGCGAGCGTGCGAGACGGCGCTCGACATGCATTAACCGTTTCAAGGCCATGTCATAAGAATCGCCTAACAACTCGTGGTTAGGTCTTAATAAGAGAGGAGAAACATACCGGCCGCTAGGGTCGCGATAATGTTTTTCGTTAAATATGGTTTCTGCAATCTCTTCGTCTGGACTCAATGGAAGAACGCACGGCGTCTCCTCCACTTCCCAAAAACGTTTTAGGGAGTCATTAATGAGATTGTCTTCAATGGTGTACGACACCAACGAAGTTGTAGACGCTACAACATTCGATTCGCTAGAAGTAGGTACTTCTAGTCTTCCCGCTATTACATAACCAAACACACTATTGATGGCCACGGGCACATCACTAGAAAAACTAATTCTTTCGCCGTCGTAAATATGAGGGAAAATATCACCAGCTAAAATTATGTCAACCGGTGCCTGTTTGTAAAAGTTAGGGTCAGCCAACACTAGGTTTTTATAATTTTTAATTATCTTTTCCGGTATTTGAACGGTAGGTAAGTCAGCAGTTATTTTAGGTAAAATTACGGCATCAATATTAAACTTCGGATTTTCATTAATGACTGGCTTTAAATTTAACGAGGTCATACCAAAGTTTTTGACGTTTTCACCACCTAATCCGTAAATATTAAATGGACATTTAGTTTGCTTCAACCCTAAGCGTTGTAAACAAGATATAGTAATGAAATTCGATTGTGCGCCGGAGTCAATAAGCACGCGACAAAGTTGATAACCACCAAACGCATCGGATACGTAAACAACAGCTGTTCCCAGTATGACTGCATAGCTACAGTGCGTAGGTATAGACGCATGGCAGGCGGTTGCGCCGGGAGCGAGCCGCGCGGGCGCACTCGCGGCCGGGCCGCCATTGTTGTTGTTTACTTCATTCATATGCAATAAAGTGTGATGCGCTTGTTGACAAATATAACATTTAAAGTTACTACGGCAATTTATAGCACTGTGATTAGGTTTTAGGCAGTTGTGGCATAAGTTTAAAGTTTTAACCTTATCAAAGCGTTGTGGTACAGTTAACCTACGAAACTGTTCGCAGCGAAAAATTAAATGATTTTTATTACAATGTAAACAGGTGGGCTCAAAATGACTAGAAAAGTAATTAAAGTTCTTTTGTTTGTTATATGTAGGTTTTTTATTCACATCTGTGTTAAGTTGTCTTTTATTTTGATTAAAACTTGTTACTTGATTGTTAGAAATTAATGTTGAGTGATCTAAAACTTTAATCTGATTCTGAATAAATAAAATTAAGTTTTCAAAGGTAGGAATTGATTGTTGATCCAACCCTTGCTCAAATACTTTCCTAGTTTGAGAGTCGAGTGCCCTCAACGCAATATGACACAACACATAGCTACCTAAATCATCAATATTAAGTGCCTGTATGGCCTTGAATGAATGCTCAAATGTTTCGATAAAAATATTTAATTGAGTAGAAGACTCCTTAGAAAGTGGTGAAAAGTTTAACATTTTATCTAAATACCTACCCGCCAACATCCGGTTATCTTGATATTTGTTTAATAAACTTTGCCAAACTAGATCGTAATTATTAGCTGTTATTGGTAAACTCTTTACTATATTTAAGGCGGAGCCTTTAGTACATGACAGAAGGTAGTGAAACTTGTCTATCTTGGGTATATTATTTTGGTTGTGAACCAATGAACAGAAAGTTTCATAAAAGGTTGTAAAATTCTCAATATTACCATCAAATTGAAATAATTCTAGTTTGGGCAAACGTGGACGAGAACCTGACGCAGAATTTTCGTCCTTACTGCATTTGACATTAGACTGAGATTTGGATACCCGTAGCTTCACGTAGTAATAAAGTTCATCGAAGTTATTTAATTCGTTAGTTTTAAATGAAGAGTCGGGATTAATTTGCCTTTCTAACTCAAATATTGTAAATACTATTTCTTTGTAATTGTCACGTAGAACGTCAGCTTCAGAAGCGCGCAACAGAAATAATTGTTCCGAATCAGAATCTTGTATACCTTTTGACATATCATAAATAAATTGCATTTGCTCGAAATATCTTTCTTTACGTTTAGTTGCCATGATTAAGTCTTTGTTAATTTTTAACTCTGCAGCTTCTTTAGTCGGCGCCATATTTGAACTGTGACGGTGCCTACACAACACAAAGATGCAAAATTGAAGTTATTTATTTTAGCTATATTATGCAAAAAAACACATAAATATATACTTGAACGTCAAGTATATTAATATGAGTAATGAATAATAGCTAAACTGTATAGAAATACTCAGTGAAATTTAAGATTTAAACAGATGAACTTTATGTGTAGTGACGCACTACACGCACAAGAACTTAGATCAGTTATGTAATAAGTACGTAAAATACATAAAAATACAGTAATAAATATACTATATAACAGTTTCCGTCCTAAATGTAGGAATCCTAAGCTGTTTTTTAGATGTTACTGTAAATTTACTTGGCTAGATAAGCTAACTATCCAGGGTCGATGGACCAAAATTATGTGCGATATAGTCCTAACAGAAATGAGAGGATGATACACCGACACTGATAAATAGACCTGGTTTAGAAAATGAGACTTTGCCTTCGATTTAGTGGACCACCACTTGTCAGATGTTCATAAGTGGAAAAATATAGAAATATATATAGATTAGATAATACGGTAGGTACTTGCAAATCAACCCAAGAATCAAGAGAGTAATGATGAACACTCCACTCACCTCCGAACACTCCCACGTCACCCGGGGGTGCTGCAGCAGCTTCCAAAGTCCTGATCCTTGGTATGCCAAGGTTATGAACGTCACAGTCCTGGTAATTCACAAGTCCACAAATTGGATAACGTATCCTTTACACTGGGATTGAACGTCAACACACCAGCGGAGTCCCGAAACGCGCGTGGTATCCTTTATTCGACCACAGAAAATGGCGTCACGGCATCGAACAGAAAGGCACAGGTTGCCTTCGCAGCGTCCAATGAGCAACTGACAGCTGAACCGGCCCGAGCGCAGTTCGTGTCAAAAGATGGTTAGAGAGAACATACGAACTACCCTCATGATTCATTAGAAATCATTGCAAGTACCGTACAATAGGAAATACCATCTAAACCACAAGTTGTATCTTTTCTTGATTTTATGGCAGCAGTAAGTTCAGAAATTGTGAACGGATCAAGCAACGAAAGATTTTGTCTATGAAATTTGTTATCTGCAAAAGTAAAAGGTTTCGAGACATAGTCTGGAGTGTATTTTTTTAAAAAACTATTTACCCAATGATCATTTTCACTTCTAGAAACAAAAGTTTTGTTAAATCTGCGTATTTTATTCCAGACATGAGAAATTGGAGTAAGACGATTTATAGAATTGCAATAATCTTGCCAAGATTTCTGTTTTTCAAAGTTTATAGTCAATTTCTTAGAAGCCTGATTTTTTTTAAAAAGCAAATATTTTTCTACAGAAGGATCATTTTTGAAAGCAACAAAAGCATCTTTACATTTTTTAACAGCATCTGCACATTTGCTATTCCACCAAGGAACGGAATGTCTTGCCCTTTTTGCCCTAAAACCTGAAACGGAACGTGAGCATAAATGACAAAGATTTTGACATTGACAACAAGACTTTGTTTTCGTTTTTTGTTGTGACATAGATTTTTCAACTGATGCCAATAAAATATCACAAAACTGCAAATAACTTTCTAGTGAACATTCAGAATTAATCATAAAACTATTCAACGAAGTATTAACAATATTTACATACAAATCCCAATTAACTAAATTCAAGTTTAATTTCTTACTGACATTTTGAGAGTGAACACAATGTTCTGAAGATATAACTGGAGTTTGAGACAACAGAAGTTTAGTAATTGTAGGCAAATGATAACTTCCAAAGGAATCATCATGAACAGACCATTCACAATCCCATGATAAAGCTGGACTAACCAAAGAAAGATCTAAGCCATTTGGTCTCCAGGACGAAGTTCCTACAGTCGTGACTTCTCCTGAATTTAACAGAACAAGGTTATTTTCATCAAAAGAATCTAGTACTTCTTCACCTCTTTTATCCACTTTTTGACAACCCCAAGAAGTATGGTATGCATTGAAATCTCCAGCAATAAAGACTGGAGTTGGAAGACTATCAATTAATTTTGAAAATTTTAATTTTGAATAATGACACCTAGAAGGACAATAAACACTAACAAATGAAATATATTTACCACCTATTTTTATCTGTACAGCAACATTTTGTAAGGAATCATCAAAATAAGTATCAACTTTTAAGAATTGTAATTTGTTATGAATTATTATTGCAACTCCATTATGTGTATTACCAGTGTCATTTCTAACTATTGTGTATCCCTTTATGTTAAAGGTATGATGTGGTCTAAGCCAAGTTTCACTTATTAAAGCGATATCAACATCATTACTATAAAGAAAATATGTAAATTCAGATTTATTACTTTTAATGCTTTGAGCATTCCACTGAACTATTTTTAAATGAGCCATTAGGATGGATTATTAGCAGATGACTTTTCATAAATATCACTTAATATTTGTAAAATATTTTTAGTACTGATGGAAGTTTCCTTTGTTTTATTTAATGTAATTATTTTAACAATAGCCTCAACCAATAAATTCAAAGATTTATTATCTTTTTTCAAGTGACTGAGCAGGTCAAACTTTTGTCCTAAGGCTGGAAAACTCTCTGTATTTGCAACTGAAGCATAAGACAAAGAGGATAAACCAATTTTAATATCATTAATTTTTTTCTTTTTAATAGGACACTCAGCAGATATACTAATGTGATTTCCTCTACAGTGACAGCATGTAGCCTTTTCCCTAGGTACTGTACATTCTTTAAAAGAATGTGCATCTCCACATATTGAACATCTAACATTATTTTTACAGTACTTAGCCAAATGTCCATACCGTAGGCATTTAAAGCATTGTTTTACAGGTGGAATGTACATCTTAACTGGAAACCTCCAGCCTTGTAAATCAATATGATCAGGAAGATAAATGGCAGCAAAAGTTATGATTACTGTTTTAGTCGGTTGTAATTCAAAGTTTTGTTCATTTTTAACCTTCCTTTGAATTCTCCGAACAGAAATAATTTTTTTATTACTATTAATCACTCCAAAAATTTTTTGATTGGACCATTTAATGGGCACATTAGTAATAACACCAGTAATTTCAGTAGTTTTTGCAGGAATAGTTGCTTTGAGTTTATATTCTGATAACAAAGTCTTATTGTTAAGAAAACTATTTGCCAAATTTGCACGGTCAAAATGAACTGTAACTTTGTATTTATTAAGATTTTGCATATATTTTATGCCTTTTATATATTTCTTTAATGTTGATGATAAAGAAATCATATCTCTTGTTGAAATAGGTTTGGACTCATCGTTTGATTCCAAGAAGACAACGAAATCTGTAGCTGAAGAATCCTCAGGATACCGACGTGTATAATCGGGAACGAAATAAGTTTTATATGGATCGGACTTAGCTGAATTGCAGTCACTGTGCATGGAGTCAGAGTCCGAAAGCAGCGAGTCTTCCCCTGATATTACTGCCTCCTCCTTCTTTTTCTTGCGTTTCGCCCGAGACGTCATTTTAATAAAAATTAAGCTTCTATACTATAGTTATTAAAAATATATACAAAATGTACACTATTTAACAAAATTGAAAGAATTAAATGAATTTTTAAGTTCACGAAAAAATTTTTCACTTCCAATTTTCCCGCGCGCAAACCGGAACTACTCCACTATAATCTGGCCACCGAGAGATTGCGTTTGTGACACATGCCAGTAGTGTTGGGGTAAAAAATAATATTGACAAATATTTTTTCAATCAACATTAGTAAAAAAATTAGTTTATCTTATATCTATTTTACTTGTATAGCAAGAAACTCCAACTGCTGCCTTTTTTCAAAACAAATATTTAGGTCTACAATACAATAAGTACTAAAACTAAAAGTAGGTAATAAATACTTAAAATAATAGATATCGCGCTGGTATAAATTTAATCAGATTCCGATTCGCTTGAGGAGGTGCTATCATCATCTTCTCCAACATTTATAATTATGTTATTATCAATGATCGAATCAATTCTAATATCTCGATCAAAGTCTTTGGTAATAAGATTTTTTGTTTTTTCTACCGCCTTCGCCCAGTCTTCCTTCGTGATTTTTTCGCAAGCTTCTTTTAATAGAGCCATCATCTTTTTTGTGCTAAAAGGTGGGGACGTATTGCGACGGGCTGCATAACCCTTAATTTGAGCCCAAATTAATTCAATAGCATTGTATTGGCAATGATATGGTGGAAGTCTCAGCACCCGATGACCGTACTGCAGAGCTAATTCATCTATTTCATATCTAACATTTGCCGATTTATTTTCTTTCACTAACCGTAATAATTCTGCTTTAAGCATGTCCATATTTACGTCGATATCATGTTTTTATAACCAAGCTACTTATTCTGCTTTTTTATTAGAAATTGATTGATAACTTTAAAATTGACTGATATTTTTAGCACATCCCTACGAAAATATGATGTTGTTTACATTTTTAAAAATACATATTTTATCAGTAATTATTACCCTTACAGTAAGCCATCAGTTATAAAATTTAAAATCAGTGTGTTTTAATATCATTTTATTGCTTATTATTTGTTTGTAGGGTCAAAATAGACGACTTTTTTTTTGTTTGTTTTCGTAGACGGCCTGTCAAAGTTACCTCGTTATGTCAAACACAATGTGTCAGGAACGCATTCTCTCGGTGGCCGGACAATACATATCTTGGCGTATAAAAGCGCGCGAAACCTTTGCGCCCTCGATGCACACGTTCAAAACGAAGTGTAAGCGCGATAATTCCTTTGATGTGCCTAATGTCGACTTCTAATATCGTATTTAAATAGTTTTACGCAGGTATAACATAGACGCTACTATGATTACTTAATACCAAACACAAAGGAACCAATTCTGTTACTCTAAGATCGATCTAGATGTTTCTAGACAACCAACTTGATGCTAGGCAGTTAATTACATATTGAATTACTTACAAATAAAATTAAATTTAAATTACAAACATGCTACGATCTCATAGAAATAAATGAAAAATATAGGTTATATGAAACAAAACATGACCTCTGTGGTGCAGCGGTATATATACCGGACTGCTAAGCGGATGGTTCCGGGTTCGATCCCCGGGTCGGGCCAATTTCGTCAATATGGTTTTTCGACATTGGCTCGTGTCTGGGTGTAACTAGGTTCTCCCCTAGCCCATTATGTGGTACCTATAACACAAGTGCTTACTGCAACTTACTTTAGGGCCACATAATTGGTGTGTTAGTCTGGAGATTTATTAAAACAAATTTTCAACAAATACATGTATATTTATTTATTTTGCATAAATACACAGAATTCCATTTGTAAGGTAATAAAAATACCCCAGGCTAGATGTTAAAGTTAGATAGGTTGATACCTACATCCCTTATTACAACTGAGTTAGGTAATTAATTAACATCTAAGATTGTAGAATACATTTTACCAACTCTACTACAACATTTAAAGCAATATTCGACAATTGGGTAGGTACTTATATGTTTTTTAGGTTTTTTTTCATTACTGTTTCTTAATTAAGGCAAGAAAAAAAAACAGTTTTTAAAGCAATATTAATAAAGCTTTTTCAGAGAAGGGTCCTCCCTTCTTATCAAGAAGAAGCAATCTTTATATGGAACAGTAAGTTCCACCGTAACAGTGGTTTTATATCATTTGTTCCTCCTCATCACCCTTATTAGTCACAATATAAACTAATTTCGAAATGTTTAATATCGTCAGCGAGGAAAATCTTAAAAGTTTATACCTACTGGAGATAATTTGATGAGTAGATAACTTTTATTTGTTAAAAATAAAATGTTTTTAGTGATACATTAAATGCTAGTATTAGAAAAACACACTTTTAGGCATGAAAACGTGTTTACAAACATTTAGAAAACAGCAAACATTTCAAAGCTACTGAGCTACTAATTAAAATACGACATTACATAATGTTATTGAAATAATAAGTTGCCTAAACAAAAAAATATATGTTACAGGTGTAGTTTTTTTTCTTCTTACTAATAGCAATAAATTACAATATAAATCAATTTTGGCCGCTTCAAGAAGGAAACATTTAACACTTTACAGGTTTTTCAAATGGAATGACTTTAATAGGTACAATTTAAAATTAAATAAACAATAACTTGACTTAACAAAAATACTTCCAAATATGTTTAGTCAAATTAAACAAGGTACAATGGCTAAAAAACGCTTTCTCATGACTACTAAGCAATTTTAACGTTTCTTCACTCTTTACAGCTCATGAAGAACTAAAACAAATATTAAAGAATATGTTTAAAAGCTAATTAAGATTAACTAAAATCCAACATGCAAGCATTTGCAGTATATTGTTATAATTCGAAGCAAAGTCAATGAAAGTATTATGCTAAAATTCACTAAAGGAATGTTAGAGAGTTAAGTAATTTAAAGAGTTTTAATATGTAAAAAAATATACAGTTGTTTTAAAGTAGTGTAAGAATCAATAAAATCTCATAAATTATATTATGCATGAATTAGGATTATTCATGTTTTGAATTGTGCGTGAAATTGGTGGTCCGAGTCGCTTGATGCATAAAAAAAATTGTTTAAACATTTTAGTTTAATTAATGAATGAATTAAGTAACTATGTTCCATTAATGAGGTATTTTTAATATGATTCCTCTTCATTCTGCTTGGACCGGTGTTAAATCACGGATAAACTAATATATTTGAAGTTTCTCAGAAACTGGGTCAATGATTAAGTTATCTTCGTAGATTAACGAAGGCCAGCGGCGGACATTATAGGCTGAATCTTTAGGAATGACTTTAATAGGCAAATAAAAAATTAAATAAACTAAAACTTAAAATAGCATATCAGGATTTTAACATGAATTCAATGGGGTAACCTACCTTTTTTTAATTAGAGAATGAAAGATTGCGGTTGTATTTAAAATTAAATGACTAGTGTATGTACCTAAGATGCTTGACTAAATAAAAAGCCATTTAAGCGTCTATCATGCACATATAAGGTTTTGAATTAGAATTTCTGTCCCTTAGCACGATTTATTTAGTGGTTTTATTATTTATGGGGTTGTTTAATTTTAACTGACTTACACAAATATCGATCCAAGAAAATACATTTTCCTACTAACATAATGACTCTTTTTTAAATAGATAAACTATTTTCTACTCTTCTTTTACAATATATATTGTTTTAACCATCTATTACTATTTAAAAAAGCATCCGTTTTCCAACAAATATGCTATGCAGTTTTAATAGGTAGTTCATACCAGTTTGAAAATGGTTCTAAGTACATAAATAAAAGCAGAGATTCTTACAATAAAACTCTTTCAAGTAGTTTTTCATGGTTTCAGGACATTCCTCCATTCTTATTTTCATTTTGAGATATGGCAGTGCAACTGCAGTATTATGCATTGGTTAAGTGTATTTGAATCCTGTTAAAACACTTCAGATATATTTTACACAAATTTCAAATTACCCTGTGAAAGGAGTTTTTGTAAACGAAAATTCGAAATAGGTATAAAATCTTTAGTAAAAACATATGTTAGAATTTTTACTTATTTTATAGATTAACTAGCCATTTAATGGCTTACTGATTTAACACAGTTAATTATAGAGGTAGACTTTAAAATACTTCACTGATTGGGGCATGTTTAGACCATTTTAATGACAATGAGCCGCATATCATTGTCTTAATGCTAAGGACATTGAAACATTCATTACTTAGATCTACTCTACAACTACATCAGTTTTACTGACACAAATAATTGTTAGTGGGATATATCCATGCAGTATTTACTGTTGATTGGTTTCTTCAACATCTGTTAAAAACAATGTATTGGTTAGTAAGTATCACACAAACAATAACTGTATAGCACACTCTGCAGTTGATAGAACACTGTAAGTTCATTCACATGTGAACAAAAATAAACACACTGGCATCCTAATTATAGCTGAGACAGAATGTTTTTTATTTTTGCATTAAAGGAAAACAAAAATATTGCCATTTGTTTAAAGTGTAAAGCTAATAGAAATTTTTTGCAAAATAATAATAAATGTAAAACATTTTCAATATAAAATTTTTGTGCTATTATAATATGTATTGAAATATTAAATTCATGTTAATTAATATTAAGTACCAGCCAGTTATTAAATTTTATTTATATATTAAATGAATAATTATAAAACACTTCTGAATACATTACCTTTGTCCTTCACATTAATATTTTGGGAGACAAAGTCCCGCAGCTCTGCATAAGCCTTGTCCAGATTGTCATTGAGAATCACTATGTGGAAGTTGCTTGGACATTTACCTGGAACCACAAAAGTGATTATTGATAACAAAATAAAACTTATTTTTTATTTTTTTTATGAATTAATAGCATTTTTATAGACCACACACAGAATTTGGTTTATTTCAATTTAAAAATGTACACAAATATTACTTTTTTTATTTATGTCCACAACTTTTTTATCATACATACATAGCTTCCAAATAGTGTTTTTTTTATGTTGGTAAAGTTATTTTGTATAGTTCACAGGTTGTAAGCAAACAATCAAATCTTTTCTTGATACAAAGTAAGTCTTGATAAAAAAGAGATAACTAAATCAAAATTGTATATGTTTACAAAAATATGTAAATTTATTAAAGTTTATCATATTACTGACCTTTTATTACTATCACTGTATGGATCATTTTTTAGTAAAATTATTAATTATTATAACTGCTGAAGCTCAATTGAAGAACATCAAGGTTCTAATCTAACTGTCAATAAAAATTAAAATATGTTTTCATACCAAATTCAATTTCACGCCTGGCTGTTTCAAGTCTCTTGGCCAAAGCATCCCCTGACTCAGTGTTGCGAGCTCTTAAACGCCTCTCCAGTTCTTCAATTGATGGCGGCATCACAAAAACAAGCAGGGGGTTCAGATCTGTGGTTTTTACTTGTTTGACACCTTCAATTTCAATGTCCAACACACAGCATTTGCCAGTGCAACGCACATCTTCCACAGCACGCTTGCTAAAATATTTAAATATATAAATGTGTGTTAATATAATATGGAATACTCCAAAAAAATCAAGGAAATAAAACATAATGAAGGAGTAGGTGCCTAACAGTCATATGTTATATGACTATGTCCAATTTCACTTTTGCTTTCATCATAAGAGGAAAGTAAACAAACAGTAGATGTTCACATTATATATTAAATAATTGGCTTCATGCCAATATCCAACCACATGAAAAGCACATTGTTCTAGTTATAGTGAACGAACTTGTTAACTCACCTTGTACCATACATGTTTCCACTGAATGTCGCCGATTCTATAAACTCTCCACGTTTTATAGCAGTAATCATGTCATCTTTGTTAGTGAAATGATAATGTACACCGTTTACTTCCCCGGGACGAGGTTTTCTTGTCGTGTGTGAAACGCTAAAACCGAACTTGTCTGGAAAATCTTTCAATAGCCGCTTCAAAAGTGTACTTTTGCCTGAACCAGATGGTCCACATAGCACTAGAGGCCGAGGTCCTTTTTGCACCATTTTAAATACTGTAATTCAATATTATTAATTAGTCAATAAAAGGCCCCGTTAGCTATAAGCCAAGTGTACCTATGAAGTAGGTAAAGGTTAATTTAGTACCGAATACTTACGTCTGGAAAGAATTTTTAAAAATAATAATTTAGATAATAAAATATATTCTAATAAACGTACGGAGGTCTTGATAAATAAGAAACAGTGCAGTTAAATTTACAAGACAAAATCGCAATGTGAACTTTAAAAGTCAATAACTCCCTTGGATAGCTGTCACTGTCATTTAGCTGACTGACGGATCAATTCAATAGGGGATATTCATGTTTTTTTTTCTTGTCTTAAATTAATAGGTTACACCTTTATAACATAGAAAAAAATATTAAAAGGCTTCAAAACACTCTAGATATTTTTAAAAACGAAATTTAAAACATTGAAAAAATTAGAGCAGTTGAAACGCCGCCATTTTGCGCGCGCTTTGCGTGACGTCACACGACACGTCCAGTGGGACTTTACTATGAACTTTTCAGTTATTTCATACATATTTACAGTTTTAATAGCTTTAAAACCATGGAAGAAGCCAAAAAATTATGTTATAAGTATTGCATAGTACCGGAGTGCACAAATACTATTCGAAAAACACCCGAGAAAGTGTTTTTTTCGTATTTCAAGTGATGCGAAAATACGAAGACGGTTGTGTAAGGTGATGAGAAGGGATAATATATCTCCTAAATCTTGTTCATATTGTTGTGAAGATCATTTTAACGAAAGTATACTTTATTTATATACAGCTTAATGTGAATTAGTAAAAAGTAAGTTTTGCATTAGCTATTGAACATTAGAAAATTCGGTATAAAATTAACCTACCCTATAAGAAAAGATCAGTAGCTATAACTTTCTATTAAAACTTTATTCCTGTTGTGGTTTTAAGATTTTTTTACGGTAGTTGATTTATTTCAGATAAAGGAAGATACAGAAAATTATATTGAATACAATTTAATAAAAGAGCAAGGAGAAAAATGTACTCTACGGTTGAAGAAAAGAGTTTTGCCACATACTTATATTTTTTATATGTAAATGTTTTGGTGTATTTTAAGTAAACTGCTGTGTGCATTTATGAATAAAAATCTATATTATGGTCTTAAATATACTATGAAACATCCTCTGATCTCTGCGCTCGTATAATCGGGTTTCGATGCTGTCTGCGCGCCTACGTCTTTTCTATAGCAATACGTCTCAACTACATATTTGGTCTAGTTTTTGTTTCTTTTCTTTGTATAACTTCACTTGCCAACCAACCGTTGAACGCGCAACATCAAATTGTAAACCACATTAAATCGAATATCAAAGAAGAATCTGTGGTTGTCATTTGCTTTACCACCACAACCCACATCGCGCCTTGGAGACGCGACAGATGCAAAATTATATGCTATCATAAATGCACCTGTTCTCGGTAGATTGTCCTAATGTGCTATGACAGAACCAGCTTCAGTCATCGTCAAAGATTCACTACCAATCTAAACTAAACTTCATTACATTCAGCACAAGAATATAGATTAAATTTATTTATTTTTTTCACAAAAACTTGTAAAACAGTATAAGTTTCGACGCTGATGAATGCAATGTCGTGTCAGATGACGTCACATTACGTTCGACCAATGGTGGCCCGTTTTGGAAGTTTGAATTTCCCTCCCTTATTTTGCACTTTTTAAATATTATTTTAGGGGTTTAAATAATAAATAAATTAAAAAAAAAACTTTTGCATCATAATATAACGATAATAAGTATTCAAGAAAAAAATATTTTAGGCCATTTAAAATTTTATGCATATCCCCTATTGGTACGTCCAATATCTATGCCCACTCGCTCACCCCCTTAGAATATTTAACCAATAGGCTTAAAGTGCCTGTAAATAAATTAAGTTCTTGTTGCTTGCCTTACGGCAATAAAATACTTAAAGGACGTTGATAATGAAATTAAGTGTGACCACATACCTTTTTTTAAGAGACTGCGTTCCAAAACTTGCACATGAAAGACATAAACTGACATAAATTGGCTCCATTGAGTAGATATTAAGATCCTATCAAGATGTGAGAATAAAATTCGTCAGAATTTGGTTTGCCGGCGTCCAAAATCCAAATTTTTATTTCCATAGGTTTTGTCTGTAAGTTAAGTAGAACCGTAAAACGATTTATGATAAACCCAATCCTAACTTTGATTAAAAAATTTATTGATAGTGTGAAGCGGATTATTTTCATGCTTAACTTGGCTTGTCTATGGTTTAAGAAAGAGACTTGTAATAAAAGAGAGAGAAAAATAAAAATGGGATCCGTTCAACATAATATCTTTTTAAAATATATATACACGAAAAATTACAAAAAAAAATTCTTAATACACAATAATTATTAAAACATACTAAAAAAAATACTTCATTTGATAGTTGTCTAAATTTGTGTATATTCATTTTATAAGCCTTAGCTCGAATTAAGTAATTTCCGACCGTGATGCTTAACCACCAATAGAAGACGAATACGTCACGGCAAGCGCCCATAGATAAGTCAACTTGCGCCACTTGCGGCCATTTCACTGAATTGAAGTGATCAGCCGTTAAATTTGAGTCTTCACACAAACAAGCCGTTGATTATTTGCAATATTTTTCGAAAACAAGGTTTATCTGCTATAGTTAGCTCGTGTCTAGCGCTAATTTAGGTAAAGTAGTGACAGTAAAATGGATGTTCAATTCAGAAGACAGAGAGCGGTAAGCTAATTGTATAATTCATTATGCTGATATATATATTATGAAATTTCGAATTTCTATTATAATTCCTGATTATATTTATTACAGCTCCAAATCCAAGACCAAGAAAACATAAACGTAAACCTTGGTGGGAAGAATAATCTAATTTCCGTACCGACTAAGCGTGTGGGTATTTCGGTACGTGGTGCTTTAGGGGAATTGAACAGTAATATACAGGCTCAACGCGACGTTAATGTTGGCAAAGTAGCTGTTGCAGCCGCCGAGTATGAGAAGAAAGCTTCATTTAACAAGGGCGTGAATAAAAGGTATTATGATTCCCATTTTTTTTTCAACTACCTTCCATATTAAATAATTATTTCAATGAATATTTAAATATTTCTTTACAGTAATTACAGCCATGTCACTTCTAAAGTAGACACAGGGCGTGCTGTTAAAGTCAAGGAACAGCCCTGTAGACCTGTATTTAGAAGAGAAGAAAGTACGACTGGCCTTACTGCAAAGGCAGCTGCACGCACCAGAGTATGTCTTATAAAATGATTAAAATATCTGTTTCGACATCTTTTATATACATTTTTGATGTTATTTTATAAATTAAACCTTACAGGCTGCCTTTAAAGATTGCCAGATAAAAAATGACAAAGAAAACATCCATGCTCTTCGGCCAGCTAAGAAAATAGTTGAAGTTAAGAAGACTGCGAAATTGCCCAGTTTGAAGGAAGTTTCAAAAGACAAGGCTGTTTTGAAACCAATTTTGAAAGATCCCACAGAGTCGCTTGGAAAACTTAAGCTAACACCTGATCTATTGCAGCATTTGACTATTAAAAATGAGGAACCTTACGAAATCAAACTACCGGAAGATATTGAAGATATTGATGCTAGTGACAAGGACAGTCCTTTGTTGATGTCTATCTACATCAAGGAAATATACCACTATTTGACAGAACTTGAAGTCAAATACCCCATTGAGCAAGACCACCTGAAGAAACAGGTTTGCATTTAATTTTTTTGAATATTACTGAGATCAAAATTATCAAAAATTATACTACATGTTTAATTTTTACATTAGATAATAGAAATGCAGCAGTACATTATAATATTGGTTTCAAGTAAAGTTTATTCCTACCCCTGTGTAAAAAGATTAAAAAAATGACATAAAATACATATACACAACTAAATAAAAATAAAATAAATAATAAATAAAATACACAACTACATATTAATTATTCAATTTTGTTATTATTCTTTCTGTTTCATTTCAGTCGGTGATAACAGGTAAGATGAGGGCCACCTTGATTGACTGGCTTGTAGAGGTGCAGCGGCAGTTTTCATTAGTGTTGGAGACTTTCCAGTTGACTGTTGGAATAATTGACAGATATTTGCAGGTTTGTTTCTGTTAACTTCTACCATGTTTTACATACTAACATATACTTAAATTATCGAAGAACATAAATCTTGGCTTGACTTTACTGCTCTATATCATAGTCTAATAATGTTTTACCCTTATCAAGTTAACATGTGATAAACATGTTTCTAGGTGAAATATTAAAAATAGAATAGATGCTACTTCTTGTGCCAACTAGTTTCTAGCTACTGAACTTACTAGAGATTAAAAGATTTTCTCTTTTGTTTCATCCTTATTGATGGCAAACCTTTTTCTTAAAGGCTGTCCCAAATGTACAACGCAATGAGCTGCAGTTAGTAGGGGTTACAGCAATGTATATTGCTAGCAAGTATGAAGAGATTTATGCACCAGAAGTTGGGGACTTTGTCTATGTGACAGACAATGCTTATTCCAAGGCAGATGTATTCCGCTGTGAGAGAGAAATCATGTCCAAACTAGGGTTTTGTCTGTCAAGACCCATTCCACTTAGTTTTCTGAGAAGGTAAGTGTTAGCTAACTTTGGTTCTATGTTAAAAAAAAATTAATAAATAAAGGTACACATCTATTTTATCCTAACCACAGATATAATAATACTTAACGTACATAATATGTATGTTAAGTATATTATACCTCATCCCATACAAAGAAAACGGCCACGCTAAACTTTTCATTTTATCCTTTACATTTTTACTTCGTCAGGCATTCTCTAGATGTCGTTAGAGCGCTCCGTGTGAAATACCGAAGGACATGGCTACATCTATTAACGCCATTACAAAACTTTATTTTGTTTTAAAATTAAGAAATACTTAATTTTAACTTAGAATTATGTTATTTAGATAGCTTTTGCTACTTGAACATCAAACAAATTAAATCGACCATATTCGGAGGGAAAATTTTCATCTTATAATTTTTTCAAAATGATTATATTTCAATCGTTATGGTAGCGCCATCTTTTGTGCATTTTAGAAACTATCGTTACTTTTCTTCGGAATGAGACCCCATTTCCTAAGACTCATGTCATTTATTTAAATTTTTGGGGACATTAATTGTATATATTTTGCTGAATATGAATAAAGTTTTATTAAATAAAATTGCAATTAGTTAGGACTTCATTACTTTTAGTTTTGTAACAAGGTTTTGTATGTACTTATTTATTGCAGGTTCGTTAAAGCAGCCCATGGTACATCCAAAAACCACCATTTAGCCAAATACCTTGTTGATTTGGCTCTGATTGAATATTCGATGGCGCACTACCGGCCTTCTGAACTCGCGGCGGCCGCCATCTGTCTATCGCTTCACCTACTGTCCAACAAACCACTAAAACAAGTATGGACACCAACTCTTTCATACTACTCTGGGTATGATTTAACTCATATTGAACCAATTATCAGGAGGTTAGCCAAAATAGCCACAAATGTGGAAAATTCCAAATACAAAGCAGTTTACAACAAATATCTAGATGTGACCTTAGCAAGAGTCTCAAACCTGCCCCAGCTTAAAAGTGAGGCTATTCACGAACTGGCTAAATTGGCATTATCGCCATAAGTAATGTAAGTATACAATTTATTACTAGGTAATGATAATATGTGTGTGCAAGACGTGGACCTGATATTTGCTGTATTTTTGAGTGTTGTGTTACTTTATATAAACATATGAATGTATAAAATAATTATGTGTAAACATGAATGGACTGAGTTTTATAAGGTTTGTACCCGTCTTCGTAAAGTAGACATAATTTTTAGACATTAATTTTGTATGACTTCAAATAAGTTTGATTTTAATGTTGACATAATAATATATTTGTAGATGTTTTCAAGAATCACGCCGATTTACATAATGTTTAATCGAATTGTATCTGAGGTTAATAAATCTTAAAATGGTATTGGTTTAGTATTATTTCAAAAAAGTAGTAATTAATACCTAATACCACAAAATGGTGGTACCTAAACTGTTTCTAATATTATGTATAACAATAAAACATTCAAGGTGTTATAGGAATTCTAAAAGATGTGCTTTCCTAATTATTAATTTTAATTAAAAATATTGTATTAGGAAATTGTCTTACATTTAAAATGAAACCAAATGACTATGTAGACAAGATAGTATTTTTAAGGCATGATTTATTTGTGATAAGGTATTTTGATGTAATGTAATTTGATAGACCTGTGATTAGAATTATATTGGTCATTTGTTAATAATAAAAAATTCGTTAAAATAAATTATGTTTAATTTCAATATAATAGACGCACTTTTCTTTATGATTTTCGTATGAATCCTTTTTTTTTTGGGCAAAAAGACAGCCTTTGTTCCTTCTCAAAGTTTATTAACCTACTTGTTCTAAATGATCTACTTCATAGAAATGCGTTGAATTAAAATTTTCATTTGCAAAAGACTCATTCCTGCGTGTGCCCAACGAACAACCTTCAGTCTTATCACAAGCTCGTTAATAGTTTAAGGCCCGTATTACAGAAGGCGACTCAAGCGTCGTTTGAACTTCAATCAGTCAAAATTCGTTTTAAACACAGATCACCACTCAAGAATCGATCTTATTATAGAACGCATTTTAAGTTCAGTTCAGGTGAAACTTGACTCGAGTGGCGATTTGAGCGAAGCTCATATTGTTTATGGTTCAAGTTGGTTTTCATTTACAAATTATTGTGTTTTAAAAAATATATAAATATTTTATAACACATAGTTTAGAATATTGGATTTTTTCATAGTCTAAATTAAAGACTGATTAATATTTTAACAGTGTAAGCAAGTAATAAATAGTTTTTTTTTATGTTTTATTTAACTGTTTGTTGTTCTGTGTAGAATATCAAAAACCTTTTATACTGTGGCGACATAGATGGCGCTGATCGTCGCCAACATTCTTTTCCGTCGGTACGCATACAAATGACACCGAAATGTATGGCATATGTTTCTGAATACTTCATGATGCTGCACTTCAGCAGTATTGACATTCTTTATATGTGTGCATCAATTGCACCATCAATATTAGGCAATCCATGATATTGTAGATATTGTCGTCAAAAATATTTGTTGTTTACAATATTTACAGCTACAGACTTTTGACAGAATCTAGTTCAATCTACTCTCAAGAGTGGTGTTGACACGATTTACGTGATCATAGATCAAATCCTCGCTTGAGTGGTGATTTCAACTTAAAAGTCAATTCAAAATATAAAAATACTCAATTGAACGTTGATCAACGAATTTCGTTTCAAGAGCGGTTCTAAAATAAAAGCTTTACTTAAAACTAGTTTTAAAACTAAATTCATTACTGAGTTACATTCTATAATACGGCCCTTAGTCTCATTAGGATTTTCGTACCATGACGTCTTATGCAAGTCACATGAAACCTTGCTTAGAATTACAAGAAATTTTAAAGATTGTGCAATTCCTGCCGATTTTTAAAATTTAAAGTTATTTGTTCTATCTTGCGTTGTTTAATAGGTACGCGTGTTAGGACTTTGGCGTTTCTGGAACTTTTTGATAAGTTTAATAAGTTTACTTAACTAAAATTTAATACCTACCTTATGTAAGCGGTGATTTCGGAAAACCAACAAACAACTTGAAAATTTCCTTGAAAATTTTAAATATTTTTCGTTTAATTCTATCAAAATCTGATCTTCGATTAAATAGTAAGATTCTTCGCATTAGTCCAAAGATCCTTTACGCCAGGGAACTGAAAATTGACAGGTCTCGTTAAAGTTAAGACAGCTTGTAATGGTCCAGTAAAAAGATTAGACGATCGTTCGTAACTGTCAGAGAATCTTGGAAGCAACCTACTTAAAACTGCGTTTTATAAATCGTTTGAGATATTTTTAAAGTAGGTAGGGCTAATCGACTTTCGAAGGGTCAGCAAGCTCGCTTTTGAGAAGGGTCTATAACTTTTGATCGGCTTTGTAGGTTACTACTGAAAATTCCTGCTTGACTACCTTCCGATCTAATAAAATTTTATCAGGGATTTTAGTAAGTAGGTATGTTTTGTATGTTTACAGAATAGATTTCGTTTACCTACATACCTACTCTTGATACTGACGCACCGAGGAGTGCCAAAACAGTATCAATAACTGAATATCTATTCTGAATTGAACAATTATTGTGGGGGAAAATAGCCCTGCGTCTCCAAACTAGTCTATTTAGTAAACGCTTTGTGTTCCTGGTTGTTGACCAAAACATGTTCTGCATGCACCACTATTTAAAGCATTTATTGGTCCTGTATACTGGTGTGGGTACAATAGCCACAGTTTTACACCCGGGTAGCGCAAGTTGTTTTCCACAGCTCTCCGCCCAAATTCAAAGAATTTATTAGCATTTGGCGGTTAGCCGAACTGTTTTTTTACTTTTAGAGACCGACTCCGGCAGGGTAAAAGCAGAACCGCGATGTATTTTTTGGCCGCGTTTTGCAAGTAACATACCGACTGTCGTTTGAGAGTAGTTCAGAAGTAGTGGAATGTAATGCAACTAATTAGTTATTGCAGACATGTCTGTGAGGAAAACAGCAATTTACGAGATTTCCGTCTAGAAAATAATAAATTTAAAATAATATAGGTATTTTAGTAAAAGTAGGTATATAAAATATCGTAGTGTCGTAGCTACGGTACCAATCTAGCAAAAAAATCGTACATGAAAATTTGATTCAGTAGATAAGTTCATGACTTGTTTGTCTACTTATTTTCTATGTTTGCGTTTACGAAACTTTGACAATGTACGGATAGCAGAAGCATCGGAATGTATAAACAGCGTTAATGCACGCCGCGGGCCGCTCTAGCGCATTTTTGCGAGCTGTATATATGCGCATAGCCGCTGTAAAGCCTGTCTCGTAAATATTTCGACTACGCAATTTACAGCTTTGGGAATCCTCTTAACGGAATACTGGGGCAGTTAGTGTGGGCGGTATTTATAATTTTAACAAACGCTTGCAACTAAACCGTATTGTAGTGTATCGTCGATGTTGTGAATTACTTTGTTTTAGTGTTGGCGGTTAGGATTAGGTTTTACGATGTTTTGTTTAAAACAGTTAGGTTCTGCTGGACGATATTAACTTATCTATATTAATATTTAATATTGTTTAACTAGAAGTAACTTGGTAAGGTAGTTGGTACTTTATGAACTAACTTACGTCTTACACTCAAAGAAGTATCCAATCAATAATTTATGTTGAAAATAGTTGTACCTATAACTGTTATTTCCAAATAGCTACGTAATTGACTATAGCTACACAACAACTCACTTTTATACCTCTAGTATTAATTATCCGTATATTTTTCTAAGTAATACAACTTGGTTTATACAACCGTTTGAATGTCTTCGTGACATGTTCGTGTTATTGTGTCGTCAGAGTTTAGCAGTAAAGTAGTGGACGCAAGAGTCTTGTCCGCTGCTTCGATATCAAGTTTTAACGAGTTGGCGGACTGGGGGCAACACCAGCCAAGTGGCAACGGGACTTCCCACATGTTAGATATTAAATTCGTTGGTACACAACTGTAGTGCGGATAGCAGGCTTTTGATTCAGGTTTTATTTAGATTAGTTATGCAAATCGTTATTTATTAATGTAAGCTCAGATTTGTAAGGATTAAATCTTTGAGCAACATTTTATTTTATTTTATAATGAAAAGTTAACAAAAATGTGCAACGCAGGCATAATTTTTAACGTTTTCTCAAGCGACATACCGTATAAGTCATTCAATATTTTTATTATAAATCTTCACGAACCCTTCCATAATGGCATCAAAGATTTACAGGTCATGTATCATTGAACCGCTGTAAGTACATCACACGGGCTGTTTCACCACCGGGTAGTCCACCATCGTTTGCTAAGGCACTTAAAAATGCCGTTAAAAGGACCGTTCACATTTCCACAAGCTCCGGGTATAAATAACGTGGTATTTACCGCGACGATATTTTACGATATTCTTTCATTTCTATTTTACATTTCAACTGCACAATATCCGAGTGGAGAGTGCGGCAGAGAGCTTAGATTCCAGTGGTTGCGAAACGTGTTCTTCCTGAGATTTTAGATTTCATCTATTTATGATCTTAGTTTGCAGGTCTTGGCCGTCTACTTCAAATTGTATCTAAGTGCTTTAGGTAGCTACTTAAAAAAATCAATAATTGGCCTATTTGTTTGATAACTAAGCTAACCCCTGTGGGTACCTACTTAGATGGCCTTATGTCCAACCCTTGCATAGACCGTTTTCCGTAACGATCGTGTAAACAGCACGAAGAGATTTACAACGTGTAATCAATAAATTCTCACTTCGGGACCTTTGGCGAGGGTTCCTAGGGTTGGCTGCGTCAGCAATACTGCCAGGGGACGGACTGATTACTCCATCTATCCAGGGCCGGATTAGGAGCGAAAATAAAATGACGGAATAATCGTCCGCACCTTTATAGATGAGAAAGGAATTGTTTAAAAGTATTACTTATTTGTTTTAATTTGAAAATAATCTACAGCCGTCTACTACTACTACGATAGATGAAAACAATGGGCTACAAGCTTGATTCATCACACGGCAAGAAAGAAGGGAATCACATTTTATATTTAAATACATTTTTTATTGATAAAATAACACAACCCACATAGTTTTTATGTTTTTAAAACATAACTCAGCATGTCGGCAAATTACAAAATATTTTTAACGTTCGGTAGTTTTTATCACAAAAGGTTCCATTGTTGTGTAACATAAAACAGACATTAGCAGAAAGCGATTTTAAAAAGCAACCCAGAATAGGCTGCAACCGAGAAAAGGTTTACTTTTCTTTTTATATTGTTCTCCTTTGAATTGTAAGTGGTTACAGTGCAGTCAGTATAAGTATTGAGTAGTCAAGGAAAATTGCATACCAAAATATTGTGATGGGATTTTAAAATATGACTTAGCAACACTAAGGAAATTGTTAGAAAATGTTAACTAATTAGATATACAGAAAGCTTTTTTTTTTCTTTAACTATCCTAATTTTTACCTTTAAATCTGCAATGCGAATGCGATATTACTTTAATAATTTAAAATTTAGGTTTTAGTAGGTATGAACAAGCTTTCTCCCGCGGCTTCGCACGCGTTGAATCCGGAGTAAAACGCCTTTCCCTTTATATGTTATTATACATAGAAACTTCCTTCTTGAATCACTGTCTATTAAGAAAAACCGCAAAAACATCCGTAGTTTAAAAGATTTTAATAGGGACATTGGACAGACTGAGGAAGCGACTTCGTTTTATACCTACTGTGTAGTGATATGTATTTAAATTAATGATAATACGACTTAAAACTTTTCATATATGAACTAATTGGATACCTAAGAAGATTATTTATAGAAGCTTATTATAGATGCACGATACAACCTACTTAGCTGCAACATATGAAGTGAACTCTAAATTTCAAATAGCAAGTAAGTTTAATATAGCTTTTCCTCTTATACTCACGAACACATTGTACCTAATCGTTGTAGACATATAAAAAATCGACTGAGATAAAAGACATACACAAAGTAAATAAATATATCTTAAGTAAGCATTTGACGTGTCATAAAAATCGCGTGTCAGTATAGTCGATTACCGAGGGTAGTTGGGAACCGGACGTAGCCTGCTGGTGGCGCGCCGGAACCGGAAAGGATTCAGCAATTGACGCTGGCGTCCCGCAGAGCACTTGAAACTTGTATTTTTACAACTAAATTGAAATACTCTCTTTGATTGCTTATTTGAACCTTCCTGGTGAGGGGTGTTGATGAGTTTTTAATTAAAATTTGCGCTATTATAGTACTTTGTCACACATTATGCAGTTTCATGAACCGCTGTTATTACAGCACATTTGCAAACGTGCTTTAAAGATAATGTTTATACAAATTATCAGTTATTACAGGTAGATCGTAATAGTATCTTCTAATTATGTGCATCATTTGAAATCTTTTTTATCTTGCTTTTTACTTGCCTTGATGAATAAACACTTCCGTACAACACGTAGTGTTTTATTATTTTTATCCATGGAGGTTATCAAACTAGAGTCTTATTTTTTCATTAAATAAACATTATACTTTAAAAAAAAACAATATCGGCCTAAATTAGTAAAAGTTTTAATTAGAATCAAACAGATAAGTCAAAAACGAAAAGAATCCTACACCAATACGACTGACTACTTTCTAGCAAAGTCAAGTGTTGCCTTCAAATATTTTTCACTTATACTTCTTCATAAAAATCAATGGCGGACTCCCGCAGGATTTGGCAACAATCTCCTCCGTGTAAGACACACTGAATCTGTAATGCTATTGTCACACATCACATACACAGATGTCGAAGACGATGCTGAAGTTTCAATGCAAAATGTCCGCCAGTTTCAGTTTATTCATAAGATCGGGTTTCTGATATAGTGTGCTTACGTATATTCTTTTGAATATCTTTGACTTTGTCTAGGATTCTGTATTATAGTTTTGTTGGAGATGAGGTGTTTTTGGTCAGGGTTTTGTTAAACAAGTTTTTAATGGTGTTTTGTTTACCTACATGGTTTTTATACGATTTAGGGAGTAAAAATTCTTTTTGCTTAATTTTCAGTCACGCTTTTTGTCCTGGCAAAAAACTTTCTTCACCCGTATAAGGCTATGTATAGTAGGGTTTTCTTGTACATTTCAATATGAGAATATATACTTAGTTATTAAAGGTAAGAAACTTATATTCATTCATAAATAGGTATAAACATAACATGGTATAGAACAAGTTTTGTAAATAACTAAGCAGCTTAAGTACCTCTGTACACAAGTTTTGTACGACAACTGCTTATAAAGTTATTACTTGAGTGTGAGGTATAAAGGAAATACCAAGTTGATCGCTTCTAAGTTACTTTGCGAGCGTTAGGCATAAATGAAGCTTCACGAATTGTAAGTCGGGGTAAACTTTTCTTATAACCAATTTTATAAAAATGTTTTTTTGAGTCGTTTGTAACTTGTTTATAATTTGTAGTCAGAAAGTAGAGTCGGAACTTTATTTATAAGACGGTGAAGGTGTTAATGATTGACACATCTAAAAGCTTTGAAGGAAGAGAAGATAAACAGTGGAATAAGAACGAGTACCAACATTCAATAAAGTCAAACTTGCTCCATGTCAAGCTTAGTACGTAGTAGGTACGTAAATAAATAACATCAACCTCTCCAGCCTCAGGTAATTTTACTTTCGACATTCCAACTCCAACTTGACAACTCGCAACGAGAAACTCACTTCTCAAACCATTACATTCCTATTTTGT
Organism: Emmelina monodactyla; assembly: GCA_916618145.1. Lineage (NCBI taxonomy): Eukaryota > Metazoa > Arthropoda > Insecta > Lepidoptera > Pterophoridae > Emmelina > Emmelina monodactyla. The sequence continues at coordinate 7,569,410 of OU745303.1, forward strand.
TTGTTTTTCCTTAAAAAAACTGAAACGCAAATACAGCCTAGACTAACTTTCTGGCAATCAGCGGGCACAAGTTTGGGAAGGGTTAAATCAAAGGGATCCGGTTTTATGAAGACTTATTTCTGACTTACCTTGAAGTTGAAATTAGATTTAATCTGACTCGAAGCTTTAGGATTGAATTCTGTAAACAATTTGGAATACCTCAACTTCCAGGCTTTGTCGGATACCGTTGGGAGAGCTCATGCTGGGAAGGTCCAAAATTCCTTTGTGAACGATTTGTAGTGATATGAATTTGTTTCGTGAGTATGTGAACTCAATTAGAAAAGTAATCATCATCGTATACCTTATTTACGGTGTTTAAAGTTTGTTTTGATTTGGAAATTAATTTGGGATTTTAATCGGTTATTGATTGGAATTAGCCGTAGGTGGTTTTTGATTGAGATAAGGGGTTTGAATTGAAGGTTGTAAGAAGTATGTTTTGTCTGTGTGGGTGTAGCTTTGTGGGGAGTAGTGACGCGTGCTGGAAAACGGTTCACAATGCCTGGGGTCGGATGTGTGCTTCCTTTATGCTCGGGCTTTTAAGTCCTGACGCCGATCACTACCCACCAATGGGGACGGACAGCAAAATCATAAAAAACTTTTTTTTTGAATCTGTTTAAAAGATGAGGTGCCTATGTGTCTTAATCGCGATTTAGTCTCATATATGATAAAAACCTAAAACCAAAAGGTGGGACGGGTGTAAAAAAACAAACGAAAATACACCAACGTTTGCAAAATCAAATCAAATCAAAATTCTTGTATTCATCATAGATATATAACATATACTTAATGAACGTCAATGTTACAAACTTCGACTTTACAAAACCGAAAAACCAAAACATATTATTTCAGTTTGAATAGAAAAATTAAGAGCAACCAAACCCCCTTTTTCGTCCTGCTTCTAAATTCCGTCCAACTTCCATTCGTAGAAACTATAAACACGTTATAGTTTTTGCAGTCGCTACAATTGAAAAACCTCTCCACAGGACTCGTCAGCCGTGGTTTCATACGTTTACTATTTTTCCAGGGCAAAGCGACCTTTGTGTGTGCCCAAGCTCAACTCTTTTTCTTTCATTGTGCAGATTGCTCGCCGGATAAGGAGGAATCAATGACGTGAGCTGAATTTTGTGCCGCTCGATAGTAAACAGAATAAAAATATTATTGAAGTGTGTTTTATAGGTGCTATGAAAGGTTTACAATAATCAAAAACTGGAATATGACCCTTCTTTTTGCAACTTTAGTATACTTGATTGACAATTATACCTTACTAGGGGCCGCCCGCGACTCCGTTCGCGTGGAAGTCGGTTTCCCGTGGGAATGATAAGTTTTCATGCGGTAAAAAGTACCCTATATGTTATTCTGATGTATAATCTATATTATCTACTGTTAAGTTTCATCAAGATCCCTCCAGTGGTTTTAACGTGAAAGAGTAACAAACATCCATACATTCTCACAAACTTTCACGAATGAATATTAAATTAATATTACTAATGTAGGACTAGTTGTAGTAGGTACCCGCGTCTTCGGCTGCAAAAAATGAGATTTTCCCGTGTGAATGGGATTTATTCCCGTGGTAAAAAGTACTTTCATCTCAGGCTGTTGAACTATGTCTATTTCAAATTTTAATAAAAGCAGTCCAGTCGTTTCGACGTGAAAGCGAAACATACAGACAAACAGATCGATAGATAGACATACTCATTTTCACATTTATAATATTGATAATGTTGTTGATACGTAGAATTCATCTTACGTGTAGTTCTTCTTAGTTGTGCGCATAAAATTGTAAAGAAATGAACAGGCAATTTGATAAGGGATAAAAGAAAGCCGTTATCAGTCCATGAATGCTTTATGTTCAAGGGGGAGCATAAGGCAGAGTTGCTGAATTAAGCCAACATTTTTCCAAGAGGACGTAAACTGGTCGATTTAACCCATATATTGAAGTGTCATATATTTAATGTCCCGCCCCTTTCAAGGGTACTTCTTCATAGTATTTCTCGAGGGCGAACCATGGCCCAAATTAGCTGTGTCCTTTTTGATGAATTGTTTTTGTGTGGTCGTACTTGGGTTAATAAGGGGAATGTTTTATTTGTTTTGTTCTTTAGACCCTTTTTTTAAATATGTACTTATGAAAATGCTTGAATTCGCTCTTTTTCTCAAATTGCAGTTGGTTTGAGTTAAAGTAATAATGTTAGTCCTTTTGTTTGAAATTTAATTGCTTTTCATAGTGTTAAGTGTTGTAGTTCGTTAATTTAAATGCGGGAATATTTCAGTAGATGGGACGTTTCTTCCGCGGACATGCAAACAATTAATTACAGAGGATATTAATGGTAGACATTAGTCATGGCGGTGGCTGTCAGTGGTCTTTTGGACCCTGCCGCATTTGTTGTTTAATAATGCTTTTATATCGTTACTTTATTTAATGTTTTGATTTTTCTGACTGCATGTAGGTGTCTTAGGATAAAAAAATTGTGTATCAATCAGAAGAGTTTTATATATTGGTTTTCAACACACGTACTCAGAAAGTAAGCTTTATCACATCGTTTTTAGGGCTGTAAACCGAGCTAGATCCACTAATGCATAATAATAACACACACACCCGTGCATAATATCCTACAAAGTTAAGGTAATAGAATGAACCCTACAAAGTTAAGGTAGTGCCTTACTGCAAATTATTTGCTAGTTACCAGAACATTTTTAATTTGATTGGGTTATACAGTTTTTTTTGTAACAAAAAAGAGGTTTTATGCCTCTGAATATCCATTTATATGTTTAAAATAGATAAATGAGTCCATATTAGAAAACAAAATAATGATTATTATCAATAATTTGTTACAAAATAATTGTACTTCATCTCAAAAAAATTGTTTTTAAATAGGCTGTATGGCGGCTGATTACTGATTAATGAGTACTCGTGAGCAACATGTTCATTAAATTTAGACTTGGCCGATTTACGCCCTCGGCTACGGCTCGGGCTGCAAGCCTCAGCCTCGTGTATAATGAACAACTTTGCACACTTCTATCATAATATACTATTTTAACTTAATTGCCGTGGTCTTGTTACCCGAAGTAATGTTGCTAATTGAAAAGCAATAAACTCACTAGTCTGGGATATACATTCGGCATCAAATTAGCCGAGACTCAAAACTATGATAAAATCAATAAAGCATCGGCTAAAGTTTCCACATCAAAGCAATTCAGCTATTACTGTATTCCAACTCTTTTATTGATCTAATACTGTGTTATAATACTACCAGATCTTATTTGCCGTGACCACCGTTTGACCACAATGCTTAGTGGCTTTAAGACCAGCCGCAGCTTCAATTTCAGCCCGTTTGATGTGTTTAATTACTTTGTTTGTTCTTGTTAGACAGATGCGGTTACTCTGAGTCGAAAACGTTAACAAAACCGTTACAATTCGCAAATTAAACGCACCCACGTCAAACTAACCTAAAGCTTTATAGTTCACAGGCGCAGAACAATCAAAGCCGTCTCGAATAGTTTTCGTCTTGTGTAACAACGTGTTAATGGAAGTAATTCATAATTTGATCGGGTTTTATAGGTACACGGTCAATAATCAAATTTATCGATATAACTCGGCCGAAAACACAGGTAGGCATTCAACTAGTGTAAAATTTATTATAATCGAAGTATCGAGAAAAAAATATAATTATTTATCTACTATAGTAGTAATATCATTTGGTATCTTTCGCCGCCTTTTGTTTTCCTTTTTTTGTTTAATCTTGTGTAAATTTTTGTGTCTTATGCAATAAAGAGTTTTATTATTATTATTATTATTATTATTATCTTTAAGGAAACCTACATTTTTGTAATTCAAAGAAAATCAATATGTTATGTGGATAAATACCTACAACCTTTATTTCCGTTTTAAAGTAAGTAATTGCAGCCCATTACTTCATAGCTGAGCTAAATTCTTGTAAGTAGGTACTTAGGTTAAGCTTAGACTTAATAGTTTCCGTTCAAAATATGGCTAAGGTTCGCACAGCGACCAATATTAATGGCTGGAGCAGTTTACACTGTAAAACATATTACTGGAATGGTTAAATTTAAGGGCGTTCCACAAGGTTCGTCCTTAGGTCCTCAATGTATCTTGGGGTCTGGCAACCGCGATTTGACTGACGGCGAGCACTGAAAGGACATTAATCAGACTCACTTCGGGTTAAACCAAACAACAATGAATCCTTATTGACAAATTATCTTTACGTTTCTAGATTCTGTTTTTCTAGGTGAAAAACACTTGGATAAGTTAGCTCCGAATCCACGTTTTGTGGAAAAAATAACAAGAGAACTTTACTATTACTGCTCTCAATTTTTTTCCAACACCAATAAGGATTTCTCTTTTAAAGTAGACTCATTTAATCAGTAATAGGATGCAAACTTATTATTCGTTAAATTCAGTAAGCATGACTCGAATAAAATAACTTATTCTTGGAGTAACGTTCGCGATACCGAATACATTACACGTATAATAAAATGCAAAATACTTAACAGGAGTTTGAATTTCATAACGTTCACGTCACAATCTTCATGCAAATTAAATAAATAGGTTCCTGTCATTTTACCATGTGTCTTATGTATTTTAAAAGGAAATGTACCTACTTAAATTTTTTGTCGCTCTTGAACTTTCATTAACTCCTTTTGTAAATAACTGTAACGTTAAAATGAAGTCTGTGTTTAAATCTAAAGTAGATATGAGAAAGATAGATCAATAAAACTACGTTTACCGCCAAAATGCCGCAGATTTTGATTGCTTAATTTGTAAATACAGCATACTCAATACCTAAATGCACTCAAAACTTTTACACCAAAGCAAATCCAAATTTTAAAAAAAACGTATCAACTTTTTAAATTCGCAAGCACACACTGGCAGCTGATGAATCTAATTTTTGTGCGTTCCGTTCTTCATGAAAATTATGCCCCATTGGAGCGTTCACTCGGTCGGAGAGTTGCGAATTAAGAAGTTGGAATAAACTGTCGTTCCGTGACTGGCACGTTGATGTTTGCCAGTGGGTGAAACGGAACGCGATGCGCACGAGGTTAAGGGTTATACTATGCATATGCAGAAAAGTCTATGTAGGGGAGCGAGGGGCTTGTTGTTACAGGGGTAAGTAGTAACAGGCTCTTTTCACCAAGATCTTCAACACTATTAACGTATATCTTTGACTCGATTTAACCCATAAACCGCACCACATCATATTGCCATAGCCAGTGTTCCGCCGGTTGGCGCAGTGAGCAAATGTGAACATTCCCTTCATTTCTGCCAGGTGATATAAAATTGTACTGTCGTAAAATTTTGGTTTGTGTTTTTAATATTGCCTATTTTCAAATTTTCTACATCTTATTTACATTCAAATTTATCTATCTCTGATATTGTGTAACAGTTTTTATGATTGCTAAATTGTTTAATAAGTTATCTTGATAAATGTTAAAAATCATACCATGGGGTTAGTTGTAACAAAATCCCGGGGCTTGTTGTAACATCTTACACCATGCATTGTCTGGTATGTGGTGAAGCTTACACAAATACAAACAAAAAAGATTGGATAGAGTGTATTAGAAATAAATAATTTAATTATTTACTGTGATTTAAAAGTGCTATTATGATTATAAGTTGTGTTTAACTAAATAAAACTCTTAATTACTTAATTTTTAAGTGTTGATTACAAAAAAGTGTATTTGAGTTGATTTTTGATAAGAATTACATAATACTTACTTTGGAAAGATGTCAATTTTGTTAAAAATAAATAAAGAAAGAATGATTAGAGGTATTAATGTCGTTTTTTATTGTCGTTACTACTTGCCCCGGTAGACGTTACAACTTGCCCCAAGCACGAGGTAAGTTGTAACACCGCACTTCTTTTAGAAAATAATTGATTGTTAAATAATGACCAATAATTATGATATTATTTTTACTTGATTTGGTAGAGGAAGAGTTACAGTATCCATCAATCTTTATTTAGTAGAAATTGAATCAATAGATCTCAAGATATACTAGTTTTACTGAAAACTGTTACAACAAGCCCCTCGCTCCCCTACATACGAATAAACACTGTGATAAAACTATTTATTGTTGAAAACAGTTAGTGGTATTAACAATTTTATTGTTGTTGATTACAACAGTTTCTAAAACAAACTACTAAATATATTTGCCTAAACTAGCCTTTTCCGGCGTCCGGAAATAAAATGCCGTGAAAATAAAGTTGACTTCAATAAAATAGCCTACTCTTAATGATACCATTGTTTTCTACCAGTGCAATATTTTATTTATTTATTTATAATTTATGCATTTACACAACAAGAAACATATAATACAAAAAGAAAAACAGACAAACAAGGATTTTATTAAATTGTTAGAGAAATTCTAGTGATTACCCGAACATTCAAACAAACCTTACCTCTTTGGAATTATAATAGATATCTATAGATTTTTAATAAACGTTTTTATGGTTTTAAAAGCAGCTATACAATGACAAACCGACCTTTTATTACGGCGGTAATTGTTATTCTTTATTAAAGGCACGTACAGACTTCCCTTAACACAATTCACGTACAGCATTTACTTCATCGGGGAATTGAATAATTTTGTATTTAGAACACCATTTATTTACATCCTACCTAATTTATAAGGTAATGGTTACTTCATAATAAAGTAATGAGAGAATTCTCTAATTACCGACCTATATAAAAATACTAAACTGGACGTTAAAGTAAGTTAAAATATGATAGTAGCCCAGTAAGTATCCTTTACTGAAATACACGTGCTTATATTTTGCATATTTATAATAATCCCCCGCAACTAGGGGAAAGCGTCCCGTTGCTGTTTCTACAAAGGTGTAAGTGGATCGACCGCTAACGTGGTAGAAGTACATTTATTATGTCGAGTCACGGTGCTCATTTGGGTATTAGAGATAAAATTAAAATTTACGCTTTGCCCAAAGCAATTTGTAACCGCTCGGTTTACTTCGCGCGGAAAATAGGCTCTGCTTTATCCGTGTTCCGCATTTTCATAAGTTGTGTCAATAGTAAGTTGTAATACTGCGTAGATTTGTAATGATATATGGTAACAAGTGGTTTATAGTATAACCTCCGTCTAAAAACGTTTGATGGTACGACCTATCAACTTTTTTTTATCTTATTTCATTTTGTTGGAATAAAATTTAGTTGGCAATGCAATAAATACCATTAACATGCAGTATACTTATACTGCAATAGAAATAATTCTATTACGAACGTGTCTATTTTCTCAAGCTTGCATTGTATCTGAACAATGAATAGTACTTCTGCTCATAACAAACATGATTTAGTTATCTCGTGCGAGACCAGAAAGTTTTCTTCAAACAAATAATATCTAATATAGGTTTCCATTGCCTTGGGAACACCTGGGCGGCTGTGCGATCGGTATGTCTCTGGGGAAATAAAAACTTTGTGTCGCGGGCTTGTCCTACCTACTTTCTTACTGACATTTTACTTCACTTTATTGCTTTGATTCTCAACGATGCGTTTACGATATTGTTTTGTATTACTGCTGCGTAAAGCTGAAGTGTAAACGCTGACGATTCACCGGAGGTTTATCTACGCCGTTGCTACACGGAAAGAAGTTTTGCTGTATCGTTCTATATGTTAAACAATGTTTACGGGGATTGTTGGCTTTCTAAATATATCACAGTGGGTTACAACTGAAATATCTTCTTATAAAGTCTAGTTAAATCGATATTAATTTGAACTGTCGCCGATAACTAGCGCTAAAGTTAGCACCAAGTCGACTTCGATAACTGCCAGGATCTCAGAAGGAATTTTTGAATTAATTCAAAGGAAAAATAAAATTAACGAACTTGCTCGAGATTAAATTACACCCTGTCGTAAATTGTGACAAGAAATTTTGGAATTTAAATTAATTTCATTCGAGGGGAATAGTTCATTCTTGTGATAAAATGTCAAACATAAATGGTAATGCGAGGAAACTGTTCTTATATCTGATGAACTAGAGGTACTTTGTGAAACTCGTCGCTCGCTGACGAGACAGAGCTTTAGATTAGATAAATTAGTTTGTTTCTATTTATTTGCTTTATCTCTTAAATTTTTATAGGTCATTGAGCTGTATGACTCGTTTTAATATAAAGTTTATTTACTGTTTAATACAAAAAGCTATCCACTACTTGTGACGATATAATTAGGTTCGTTCTAATATTTTTTCGGCTTGTTTTATATATTTTTTTTTTCTATTTTAAGGCCACGGTATGCGCTTATCCTAAACCCGCATAAGGCTTTACGTCACCAGTCATCTTCCTCCAGTGTACAATCTATAAAATCTTTGAATAAACATTTGGCCTTCTTTGCCCTTTCGTATTCGTAAAAGGGGTCTCGGAAACTCACCCTAAACTTATTTAAACTTTTACCCTAGAAAATCCTTTTCGTAAGCAGTTTAAACGTAGAATCGAATATGTATTAGGGGTATTGAAAGGTAACTGGAAAGCGATTGAGGTAAACAGATAGCAATAAAATAGATAAAAGTATTTGTGAATTGTTTTCCTAGAAATTTTTGAAAAATGTTTGCTAGAACTGATAATTAAGAGACATGGCATATATTAGCTAACTCCAACGATACTCCGACTTTTTTCTTGTCGATGTTGAAAATGGTCTTAATTTATGTATGTCAGCAAATAAGGTTATGTTTTTAAAAATTCGAATCTTACGGGCCTAATAATTTTATTAAAAATATTTTGAATAATAGGTGCAAATGGAGTTGCCAGCAAAAAGTTTGAACAACCTTCTCGTAGACTTGTTATATGAAACATTGGAAAAAAGAGGACATACACCAACGTTGCCAAACGCAGTTTTTTTAATTCTATTTTGAACTTATCTACGTATTTTCGCAGATAAAATCTGTGAGTTATCGGAGTTAGTTTAAGCTTGTTGGTGGTTTCCGATTCGTAGTTTAGAGGTCTGCGGAGCGACGCTGGAGTCAATATGCGGAACATTTCCTATTACACGCCCACTTCTTCTCGAGAACCGAGGGAAGTCTACAGAGTTGCGTTGAACCCCAAACACTCACTTAGTCGATTTATTCTTAGTTTAAAAACTCGTGTGCATATCTTTTCTTTCTATCAAATTATAAACATTTTTTATTAAACTTTATTTAAAAATCTAAGGCCATTTTTAATCAGAAAGTTTTTGGAGATGTTCTTTATTTTTTTTTAAACCTAAGTCTCTCAATGTTTTAACGGCCATTAGTTGCCTTGATTTAGATATCAAATACCTATACCATTATTTTAAGGCAATCTATGACGTTAACATAGATACAAATTTATGTATACAATAGGACCAGAAGTTAGCAAAAGTATTGAATCTATGACGTTGTTGCCTTGAACAGCATGAATAAATTAATACCACTTACTATTTATCTGTAGCACTACTAACCATAATTTATATGACATCTGATTTTTTAAAATTTACTCTAAGCCCCGATAGCACCTCCAACATCAAACACGACAAAACTGTGTAGTAACAACTCCATAGAAATCCCAGCATATTTTTATTCCAACACAATTTGTAATGGAAGCGACACGCGGAGACAAGAGAGCAAGAGAGGGCGACTCGGAACACGCGAAATTACTTGCAAATTCCATTTACGAACCAAGACCAGCCAAAGAAGTTGGTTACCGTAAGGAGGCCGTAATGTAACATACTTAACTTTTTTATCCCGCTTTGAAGTTAATTCTGTTTGACGGCAACAAACAGAGTACACCCGTAGGCGATGAGTTAAGTTATGAAGACTTTTGTTAGAAGGTATTTGATAATGGAAAGTAATATGGAATATGACGTTTTGGACTGACAAAGAAGTTGTAAACGCTTCTGAGATAACTTCATTTCATACTACATTTTTAGCCTAAACCGGATTTCAAACAAAAGCGTAGGTAATTCATTAAGCAACCTGTAAATGTTAAGAAAGGACAAACGTTAACAATTCGATTATTAAAAAAATAAGTAGGTACCTATTATTAGATTTTTTTTAAGTTATCAAATCTTATTAAAACCTGTGCTGGTTAATATAAGTAAGACAGCGAGAGCTTTAAGCACTTTTTTTTGAATAACCTATACACTCCGTTTTACAAGTAAAAGAATATGTTGTCTTCCAATGTTCCAATTCCGCTCCCCTCATCCGAGCGGCGTTTCGTTATTAAATGGACAAACAACAAAGTTTGTTCCTTTGGTTTTTTCTTTCACAATGGATACCAGCAGCGGTCTGCAGACTTTCGATTGGTATGTAAGTTAGGAGGCGTTACGGAGAACTTAGCTCATTACCAGTGGTACGTTGTGCGAATGACAATTGAGAGAATTTTTACTTCATTCGCCAGTCCACGCTTATTAGATGCTCTCAGACGTAGACTCTAGAATGTTCCGCGGCCGCCATATTGGATTGCAGCGAAAAATTCTACGTTTGAATTTAAGTTAGTTTAGTATATATTTAAACTGAAATAAAAACAATAGACGATAGAAATCCTTAAAGTAGAGAAAATTATTCTGCCGTTACGTTTTGTACAATTTTAAAATGCAGAATATTTAGTGGTGCAGAATTTTGCATGATATTACAAAGTCACTACTTATTACGGCAAGGTAAAAGTGTTTTGAGTGTCAGAACCAAGTGTCTACTTTAATACCCATATTTTGAATGTAAAACGCTTGAATATGTAGTTTTAAGAAATTGTACCTCCCAGCACTTTAAGACGGAAAACGTTGCGCAAAGACTTTAGTGTTTATGTTAAGGGTGGTAAGGTTGATTGTTGTGTGCGTCGTTCGAGGATCTGTAGAATTGCGGGTGGCGGTAGTAAATAACAAGTGAGATCGGATTATTTCGATAAGATCATAAAATGAAACAAGGCGCGCCCGGCGGGACGGTTCCTCTGAATATGTGCGACGTTTGGCACGTTGTCCACGTACGCAGGTAAAATACCAAAGTTTGACGTCGCTCATTTCCTTACTTTGGGACTTTGTGATCCTGAATTATGAAATAACTTTTTAATATTCAGATGACGTTATTTTTACTTTTCTTATTTGTATGCCTGCCTTAGAAATTTCAATGTTTATTTTCAGTTAGGTATATTTACGTTGGTAAGAATCCAATTTAGATTGTAATAATCTTTTAATTGGTATAATATAAACTGTAGTTGCTTTTCTAAGTTAAAATTGACATAAAGTATACCATAAGCTTAAGAGCAATTTTATCACAGCATTCTCGATGGCCTGATTGCAACCGAGTATTACGAGATAGCAGAAATTTATTATCGTGTCATCGTTAGAGTTTCATCCAATACCGATATTGGAAGTAACCCTGTGGCGCCAGCAGCATGTGGAATCACGCGCGGGTCACACAGACCGCTTGCAATCTTATTTTTCCGAGCGGCTCGCTGGCTCTTTGCCGGCGGCTTATTGCCTACGTGCCACCGGACGGTCGCTCGCCCGTCATATTATTCTATCGAACGACTATTGGTACCGCCACACACGATATTAGTATACTCGCCGCTGCAGCGTTTAGATAATGGCCGGCCCGTAAATAAAAATTCCCGCCCAAATCTAACTTGTTATCACCGTAAGAGGAATTAGGCCGGCGAAATAGCCTCGTCGTAATATTGACGGCGCATTCCCATGATTATGTTGCGTGGCCGACCTGATAGTGCTAGTATATTATCATCCTGTTATAGGATTAATTATGTGATAATGAACAACTTTGTCTTAGCAGGAATAATAATGGTTACCACAAATTGTCTTTGGGCTTCTATAATTTTATTACCCAACGGAAATGGTTTGGATAGTTTTGGGCTTAAGTAATTGATTATCATTATAACCAAAACAAATATACAATATAAACAATCGTATTTGCTTAAGATTTTTATTAAAAATAATTAAGCTTTGATAACGTAATCTTAGTGTAATCCCTAAAGTAGGTAAGTAACTTACCCAAATAGAATTTCTTTTACTGCCGAACTTGTAAACAAACCTAAATGATAACGTAATAAGTGCGGCGTGGTCCAGCATTGTCCTTGCAAATGTCGCCGCCGAGAGTTGTCGGAAAAAGTGAAAGTTTTTATCTGTGTATGGTCCCAAGGAGACCGTTCGTGGCGCCCGCGCCGGGTCCCGTGAACCCGACCGCGCCACGGAGGGTTAAGGAGGCGGCGACGCACATTGTTCACCCACTGGATAATTGTAAGCCTCTGATAACAAAACCGATTTACCTCCGAAAATACGAAACAATTTATTATATTTCTTTTGTAAAAAGTAAACAGTTAAGTATTTAAAACTTTTAAGTAGTACTTGTTAATAGTTTTTGACTTATATTTGACTTTTAACAGATTTGCTATCACTCGAAAAAGATAAATGTCTGACTAAAAGTATCAGAATGAGCTCATTTTTTCTATTTATAATGTAAACTTTTTCGAATTTGAGTACACTGAAAGCTAGACTTTTATCTTTAACTTAGTACTTTCAAAACAAAATTATTTAATAAGCAGCGTCTCTTCAACATTAAATCCTGTACCGCTCTGAAAGTTGAAATAGAAAACGGGTGGCTTGTATCCTAAAATTCCCGCTTGTGATTTCAGCGTGAGCGGTGGCAAGGTCCCCTAATAAAATGTGCCGAGGTAACGCTGTTTGTTATGATGGCGCGCTTTACAGATGACAGATACGGCACGACCGCGACGCGGGGTTAGAAGGCGGGAGCTAGCGGTCGCGGAAGCGGGGACCAAACACTACATACCCACTAAACTTCAAGGTTAAATAAAAAAAACAAGAAACAAAAGCACTAGTATTATAACCAATAAATAATACAAGGAACCAGAAGGTACATAATTCAAAGCGGTTTGGTATATAAATCAGCGATTTAATGTTATTAAGCGGCCGTGCCTAAAATACGCTTTTGAACTCCCAGTTTTAATTCGCCTCCGAGAGGTTTTAATTTAGCGAGAAACTGTTTCCTCCAACTTGTAATGTATTCATGTATTAAATATCATACAGAAGTGTGCAGGGTTCTGTAAAGTTGTGGGTGTTATGAATTATAATAAGAATAGTTCAGATAGTTTTGTTTAAGGATAATTATTTGTTAGGTCGAGTTTGTAGGGTTAAAACTTCGTTTAACAAGAAAAAATATAATTAAAAGTTATGTTGTCTAGTTTATATTGTTGTGTTATAATAAATTATAAAACTCTTTACTACTTAAGCTGCGTTTTGTGTGTGTTCATGGTTTGTTAGCCGCAGCTTGTGTCTCATATTCCGAAAGCATTTCATTTATTCGGCTTGCACCCCTTCCAACCGAGGAACAGTATTTTACATTGCAGTGACATTTTTCTTTATGAGCCCCGCGTTGTTTTTCATTAATTCATACACCCTCGCCAAAAGGCGAACAATACTTACTTGAATTTTATTTAAAGAAAGTGCTGACTGTTATAGTTTTTAAAGTGATTCTAAAACAAAGCAAACTACGGTTGAATATCCTTTGGAAATCTTATTAAAACTCTATCGCAATAAAGGAGGTATAATTGATTTGATAAGTATATTATGAGTAATTCTCGAAGTCGTAAAGTGGAGTTTCACTGCTTAATATAGAGTCGCGAAGAACAATTAGACAAGACTACATTCATATTAGAGAGAGCAAGGATGTAGGAAACTTGTAGATTTGGCTTTTGAATATTGCATGTGAATGAAGAAGAAGTTTTAGCACAGAAGTTTATTTTGTTCTTACTTGCATCGGCACTTTTGAACACATTAACTTTTGGTTATATAGAGTTACTTTCACATTTATTTCACTCTTATTTTTTTTTATGGTGTAGGCGAACTATTAAAAATCTATCTTGTTAAAGCTTTACCTTTAGATTGCCTACCTACACCAAATTAAAAAAAAACTTTTTTGTATAAATGTGATTGCTAAGTTTATCAATGGTACATCAGTGGTAGGTGTGAAATGACATGCAATTCAGGGGTTATAAATCGCACAGACGCCGCTCGTGACGAGTGAGCGCACTTACCCCGGAATAAGCGAAGCCTTACCCCACCATCCCATACCGGGGTATGTCACACAGATACATACACCAGGAGACGATAAAATTTCCTTCTAATTGTCTCCCAGACGAAGCTGACTAATTCTCAGCCTTTAATAATAGGTGTTGGAAGTTTATTAGTGTTTCGAACGTACATCGTAATATTGGCAGTAAAATTTTATAGCAACAACGCTTAATACTCCTTTGTGTATGCTACGGTTTGATTTATAGTTATTGAAATTCGAAAATTTTGCATTACAATTAACTTTTATTCTTTCTAACAGCGAAGTACTCTTTTATGAGCACTTTGTATTTAAACTACTATAGTTTCGGGAGGGGTAGAAGTCGACTTGCACAATATTCAAATTAAATTGCATCTTTGCCAAAAACAGCAAAGAGAATGGCGTCGCTAACATTAATAATACAATACGTACCCTATCTGACCCTACTTGGGTCTTTGTTTTTATAGGATCTTGAATAATCATTAAGTGAGTAATTTTGGGGTAAGTTTGGGTAACTTGTGTAGGTGCAAATTACAGTTCCGCGCGATGGCATGTTGTAATAGTCGCAGCATAAACGAGAAATGTACATTCAACAGAAATTGTGTCGTCGTAACTTTAACTCATGTTGAAATAGTTTTTAGAAACTTTTTATTGATCATTATGTGTTTTCATTTAGTAAGATTGAAGAATAAAACAATTTTTGATAGTGTAGGTAAAGTTTAGTTTTTATAAAAAAATCATACCAAATGTTTTATTTTAGGATTCTATTTTTACGCACGTCTTCTAACATCAAAGTTAATTATTAGCTAAAGTAATAAAGCTGCCTCTTATAAGGTTTGCAGAAAAAGAATTTTTTTTATTATTTTACCTTTCTTTGCTTCATTGTGTTTGCTTGTATCTAAAATCAATACCTATCCTTATTGTTCATGCCATTCAACATCCGGCTATCAATAGTAAAATTGTGGTTAGACATTTCCATTCATGGTTATTCTGTATACAAGTGCACATGGAAGTAAATGAACTATACCAGTGGGGTATTCAGTCCATCACTGGAAGCTATACGGATATATATCAATAGCAAATGCAATTAGTTGAAGTGCATCGTTTTTGATGGAGTACCCATCGACGGGCGGCATAGTGTATGTGGCTTGGCCAATCGTATTATATATCTACTCTTAATCACAGGTATGTAAATGATTATATTTGGTGATGGTATTATCCTACATATATTTTAAACTTGAAAGTTTGTGAGTATGTGAGGATGTTTGGATGTTTGTTACGCTATCACGTAAAAACTACCGGACGGATTTGGATGAAACTTTACAGTAATATAGATTATACATCAGAATAACACATAGGGTACTTTTTACCGCGGGAAAACTTCTCATTCACCATAAACCATAGCAAAGCCAGTTTGGAAGATTCCATTGGCTTATATTACGCAAAGTTCTAAAACGGTATCGGCTGAAACGCCTTGAGTTCAACTCATATTTAATTTAAAAGTAACTAATAACTTAGTGATAAGAAGAATAAGAGCTAACGATGAAAGTCGACATCAATCATGGTAAAACAAATGTTTTTTTTGAGGAGACATCATCAGCATTATTTAATTGAAATAAACTTTTAAAGGTCAGCAAAAGTCAGATTTGTGTAGTAACATACTTTTTGACATAATTATATAAGTTTCATCACCGAGTATTATTTCGATCGTGCAACTATTTCCGTCTAGCTCATTGGTCCGTCGTTTAATCAACCCTGGTTTTAATTTATTAAGAGCTCACTAAAACCCATTTCGATGGATGTCGATGTGTGCCAGCTCTGTTGATTTACGATTTCATTAGTTGCATGCAGAGGACAGAAACAATACGTCACTAGTTGTGATTGCATCGATTACGCGTTTCAAACAATAACTCTACCATATGGTCCGTAATGTAGAACGGAAAAAATGAGGTGCGATTTTGTGTCAAGTATTAGAGACAGCTTTATTTTGCTGCTAAGTAGTCTTACTAATGTTATTAATCTGAAACTTTGTGAGTATGCGTGTGCATCTTGTACGCAAAAACTGCTGAACGGATTTGGATGTAACTTGGTATAAAGATAGATTATAGCATGGGTTTTTCTTCGGGAAAGTACCCAATCAGAGCCTATCTCAAAGCTTTTGTAGAAGTCTGCCGTCACATAAGAAATAGCCTTTAAATTGAGACCCATTATTAGTTGATAAAAAATGTGTTGTGAAACATGCTGTTTTATTTTTCAATACGGTATCTATGTAGCTTTAATCACGGCCCCAGTTTTCATAACAGTAAATATGTGTGCTCAACTCTTATTGGAAACTTTCCAAGGAAATGAACAGTTCGCAGTTTTGCTGGAGTTAATGAAACTGTGAATTTTGAAAATGTCGGTAATACTGAGAGAGTGCAAGAATTGGTAATAGAATAACTTACAAGAAATAAAAGATTTTAATCAATAATTAAATTCAAAGCTGAATAATGGAAGACTATGCAACACATACTATCTTAACTCATACCTAGTCAAAATCACCATTCCAAAAGATATAATTTGTTAAAAATTTGCCAAAAAATATATTTTTCATTCGAGTGTCATGCACACTTCAATTAATAATCACACGTGAAAAGTATCAGTTGTAGGTAGGTATGGTCTGTAGATATTATCTATTTTAGATTACTTTTTCGGTAATATCATAGTTTTAAATATCATCGTACTAGGGTTATTAATAAATTTATTGTTTATGACAATAAACCCGATGAAGGTAAACAACATAATTCGGTCCGCATTTAGGCGTCGGGTCCCATCGTCCGTCATATTATTTGTCATCGGGCGTCATCGGCAGGCGCGGGCCGGCGAGTGCAACCGACACGTTCCGGATCCAATTACCACTGGCAATATTTTCTATGTGATGACGCTTGTGTGGAAATGCAATCAATCTATGCGAATTGAAAATACCCAGCCGAACCGGCGTGAAACGGTTTTTTAATTGTGCCAAGCAAACTAACCATGGCGTTTGGTTTTATACGAGTTAGTTACGGGGGCGTAGATTTTGTTTGTTTAGTTTTATTAAACGCGGCATAGAGTTTAAATAATTGTTTGACTCGTTGTAGGATATCACTTTTTTAGCGTTTATATTTTTTTTTGAGTTGTAGAGTCTAGCTGTTGGCTCTGTCTGCAGCGATTACTGGGCTGACTCGACCGGTGAAATACCACCGTCGCACAGTAAAACCGACGTGAAGTAGGGACGATGTTCCTGCGTTTCGTTCGGTGAGTGCGGTATCCGGTGCCTAATTTTCTCAAAAGCCAGCAACGCACCCCCAACACCCACAGTGTTATGGGTAGTCATGGGCGGCGGTGATCACTTGCCATCAGGTGACCCGCTTGCTCGTTTGCTGGCTTCTCATAAAAAAAGAAAGAAAAACCAAGCCAAATAACTTTATTCACTTAACAATCAATCATTTAAAAATGATTTCAAAAAGAATGCTAAGTCTTGTAGGATAAGTCACTTAAAATTCAAAGACATTCTTATGACTTTATACAATGAATCAACATTCGGCAAGCAAACATGACTTGTGACCCTCTTCCCATCTCAGGGTCTATAAGACCCTCTACCTCCAACACTTACCTACCTTTACAGGGTTGAATAGATCCCCGTTTATTTTTCAAGCTACAGCAGAATGTTTTGAAAGGACCGATTTCACTTTGCGTCTGCTACCCGCATTCGCCTGCTATTGTGACAGAACTACAATCGTACATATTGTTTCCAAGTCGACGTCTACAGGCTTTTAAAACGCATTTTTACACGGGTTCATTCATAGAGATGAGATTAATGTTTTTATTGTTGGTAGTGAATTTGGAATAGTGTTGCAATCAAACAAAGCATTCCAGGTCAAGCTTTGAATAGATTTTGTTTTAAATTTGATAGTTACCTAAAATGGGAGCGAGTCGATATGTAATGTGGGTTAGTAAGCAGTCAGAAAGTTAATATCGTGGTTCAATCGAGAATAAATTATGAGAACTGATCCGGAATCAATTAATCCTTGGACGGGAGTTGATAAGAAAGGATCAAGGTATGCATATTGATCTGAAGTATGGGTCGTAAGGTATAATGTGCCTTTACACCCACATGCTCGTAATTCTATTTTTTAAATCGGTAAATGCAAATGTGGAGTGTTTTTAGTAAAACTTATTTAAAAGCCTTAATTTATTAAGTTTTATATTTTTTCTGGTTTTACAAAAAAGATTCTTAGACATTTATAGACGCCCAGTAAAAATACTTGTCCAAACTAAATACCTCCTGATTGCTCTCAATCGTCATTTGCCCGTCCCAAATATCACCAACACGCCATCTTTTTGTCTATATGCAATCTACTCGCTGCAGTGCTAAGCTTTAACCAAATTTAACTTGGTACGGAGACACCGCACTACATGGCAACTCGCTCTAAGAGAGTCGGGCACAAATCATTGGCAGGATAGACACGTTTGCGGCGCACCACAGTGCTGTTTGCATTTGTAATTAATACACTGTTTGTTCGGCTGATTTACGATGTCGATGCTCGGAATGTGTTAATAGCTTGCGAGGTTTACACTTCTTTCAGGGAGAGAAGATAGGGTGTGAGGTATTACCTATCTGGTTTAATAGTAAACTACGCATTGGAACCACATATAAGCAATAAAGCAAAACGATAAGTTAGAAGTTTTTTTTTAATTGTAGTTTTTTTAGTACTTTAGTATTATACATTTAAATACAGTAGAAACTATGTAAACACTTCTTTCTATCTTTCTCGCTACGGTTAATAATAAAAAAAAATCAATTCCGTTTCTTCTTCACGTTGGTGCGGAAGGAAAGTACACAAAATAATGAAATCCCAACAAAACTCGTTCGTTGATACTCTAAGCGAACCCGGGGGGGTGTGCATTGCAAATTTTGGTTTGGTGAAAAATTGTTGCTTGTCTTTCCCCTCCGCCTACGTTTAGCTAAGGCTCTGATACATTTGAAAACTTCGGATTCGATTATGAGGAAGTTTTTTCTAGGTAAAGTATTTTTTTAGTTGCGCCCCAAAAGTTTTTTAATCATATGTAGGTATTCGTAGGTTCCTCTGATAAAAAATATAAGAAAACTATATTTTTTTGCATGGAACTAAAGTTACTTACAACCATCAGAGCATAATTCGCTTTGGATCTTAAGCCACAAACTTAATCATTCAATCGTTCCAAGTTATGTTTGTTATTTTAGATAGATTAACTTATATGTACCACTCCTATTTTGTTAAAAAATATAAAAGCACATTAGGAGATTATTAAAAATATACCTTTTATTTATTACTGATGTACTTAACAATATACAAAAACTAACACATGTTATGACGTATGTCGTAACAGAAAAAGCGTTTTTAAAAATGGTTTAAATAAAGTGCCACAGTATAACGCGGTGTCAGTCTGTGACCGCGCTCGGGCGTGGTGGGGCCATCAGTTCGATGGGAAATTTACATTTTAGCGCAAGTACGAGACGCATGTCGCCGCCAGACGATTCAGCGAGGCTGCTGTGATCGACAGCGAATTGCTAAAAAGTTTTAAGTGTTCGATATGCTAATGTTTATACTTCGTTTTAATTAAGT
Source organism: Emmelina monodactyla (assembly GCA_916618145.1). Lineage (NCBI taxonomy): Eukaryota > Metazoa > Arthropoda > Insecta > Lepidoptera > Pterophoridae > Emmelina > Emmelina monodactyla. The sequence goes on from OU745303.1 coordinate 7,589,120, forward strand.
TAAGGACTATCAAGGGAACTGATTTCTTTTTTGAATTATCAAAAATGTGAGGTCAATCAAATCTGTCTATGACTAATTGATTCCGATTATGATAAAGGGGGATTTGCTGTTTTCTTTCTCAAAAAAACAAATATGTATGTGTTTTAATAAAAAAATCAAACGTAGTAAGTATTTGGTTAACATTTCGTTTAAAACTAATAAGTTGGTATGAACTAGGTACGATGCTTAAAAGCAATAAAAATTTAAAAACTAAGTTTTGCGTGGAAAAGTTTTGCTTTGCTTTCAGCTTACCGGGGCCAGGGTTGGCTTGAGTGAGGCTCTAGCCGAGGGTAAAGAGTAAAAGTTAGTATTTCTTTTTTAAAGGGCACAAACATAACAGAAAATATTCCAAATATAATTTTTAAATATAATATATTAATATCAGAATGATAATGTCTATAATCACCAATGTCCATGGTGCTGCCATAATTTAACATAACATTTATTTTTTTAATTGCACGTAATAAAAAGAGTTGTACCGTTGATTTTATACTGTGTAATATCAACAAGCCTAGCTTAAAGGAATGGGCGCGTGCCGAATGCATAAAACATGCTTCAGATTAAAAACTACAAACCTTGTCGATTCTGCGTTTGACACTGGCTGGTGACATGACGTTCCTATCAAATATTCTCTCCTTTCAAATTTAGAACAGCCCAAAAATTCGAACTCCTATAAAAATTATAGGTGTAAAAAGCTCTAGCCGTATATCTTTTTCAAATATTAAAAAATAATAACTAACACATTTCCTAATTCAAAATAACCCCTATAATAGCACTGCTTGTAGCTTAACAAACAATGTCGTTTTATATTTTAAATATAGCACCAATACGGTTACACAGATGTCAAGTAAACAAGTCTAAAAGAATTCGAAAGTCGACTCGGACATTTGATCACATGAATTTTTAATCTTCAAATGCCACCAAAAAACGGAAGCCGGAAATAGTCGTGCTCGAGTTAGGAAACCATTACTTTAAGTGCAGCTTCAGGTATCGAGATAACCTCTTTTGTGGTGTCATTTTTGCAGCATAATATAAATTTACTGAGAAACAAAATTTTCGGAAAGGTTCTTTATAAACGATGAATATTTTTAGATTGCACGCCGGGTTACGCTACGAGTGTCTCGTAAACCATAGACTAATAAATTGTATATAGTCGAACAACAAAATAGAAAAATAGTCGCAGTGGGAATATTTTTGATATTAAATATAGCGCATGCGAACAATTTAAAAATAATTTCCCGCAAAATAGGAAATATAAAAGGAACACGTCTTGCGTCTAAATATTTTTAGTAGTCGAAGTAGCAATATTTACTTTGAAGCAATAACAGTGAGTCATAAATACTTTTTCAAGCGCTAGGCGGGATGTCTCAGGTGTCGGTGGCGCGACGAATATGAAAACGAGTGTGAGCAGAATCGAGATGCAGTTTATTGTCAATCGAGTAAAGTACAGTCATCGAGCGAAAATAACTCGACCGATATAGCAGAAAAAAAACGGTTTGTGTTGTGAAATTACAGGATATTTTGAGGATTTTATGTTTTAATTTCTAGAAACAATATAACAATAATTTTCAATAAGAAACTTTACCGTGCAATAGTGTTTTAAATGATTGTTGGGTGTAAGGTTACTGGGTTGGATCTCGGTTAGTTTAGTTACCTATTGGATGTTTTCAAAATTGGCTTGTATCGAGAGTAGCTTGGTTAATAAGTCTGTATTGGTTCAAGTACTGGTTTAACGTTTCATCGGTAAAGCTGAGTGGAAACTGAATTTTCACGAGAAAATTTGCTATACATTTAAATGTTTTTATTTGCTTAAGGAAAAGAGCCACTAGTAAACAAACACAGTTTTAAAGTTTTTATTAGCTAACTGTACAATATCTGTCTACTCTCCCACCATGAAATTTTACGAGTCTCCTTGAAATTTTCATTGGAATACTATGTAAACGTTTGGGACACAATTATCGAGTTGTGTATGCAGTTTATGCTCAGTTGCTAATAGGATATAATGGTCCAATGATCGTTTCATTTGGAAAAGCGAATAGTGTTTACTGCATAGGAGCTGAATACGGCCATCCGGCGATAGAATTCGAAGCCAAATACGAATTTCGAATAAACTGAGGCTTTAATATCGTTTTCAATTTATCTTTACATAAACGCGAATTCGATACTGGATAAAATAGCTTAACCATCTAAAATTAGCTGCGTAACTGTCAGTTAATGCATGTGAACCTCATTAACGACTCATTGTTTAATATATTTTGTATACAATATTCGTCTAGTATTGAGCATGAAGTCGGAAATGAGCGTCTGTATCTTAGGATTCACACGCGAACGAACTTCAGCGCAGATTGTCATGAAATGTGCCGTTACTAATGCAGTTAATGTCTTATGAAAGAGCCTCTATTACATTATCAATAGAGTGTTATGTGTCGTGACCCTAAAATGATTTAAAGCTGGAATTATTTTATAAACGACTACGGAAGTTATTTCTATGCTACGAGGTTGTTTTCGTAGACATAAGCGTCTACAAGCGTAGTCTTCTTTTAAATCACAGACAACTTTTTTTCAGAAATTTACTTATAAAATTTACTCATATCTTTCGCGCTTTATAAATCTGTCAAATTTATCACTTACAAACCAATCACAGCTTCATGCAATTCGTTGCATGTAGTTCAATTTTTCGTCTCTTTTGTAGCGAAATCCAACAGCATATCCATGCATCAGGGTTTAATCTTTGCCCGCTGAGGGCTGCGCCATATATCAATCAGCTCGTTGTTGGCATGACGTGTGCCTCGCAATCAAATAAAATTTAACTCAACAGCTGTACGTTAAGCTGTTTACTGCTATTGACAGTCGATTATTTTAACTGCGTGCGTTAAAGTTTGATGTTGTGAATGTTTTTGTTACTGTTTTCATAAATGAGTTTAAATCACTCGTATTATTAAGTTAGTAAGAGAGATTTATACATGTGGTTCATTGAGGTATTTTGGTTCTATTTAAGATGTTATTACAGAATCCAGTTTGGGTTTTGTAGGCCCGTGAACCATCACCCCAGGAGCGTAAATTATGAAGGGGTAGGTTTAATTCAAACGCCCGTCTTATTGAATATATGAGCTGGTACCTTGTCCGTGTAAGGATAATTGCATTACGTAAGAGTTACATAGTAACATTATGTTAAAGTATTGTTTTAATTTCAGTGCTGAGCACATTGTTTCAAGAATTTACTCATGTTATTTAATGCAGCAGATTAAAATTTTAACGAAAAACTTAAAACGAGGTGTTCTTGATTCTGAACCGAGAACAAAATCAAATAAATTTTAATTTTTCTTCAGTTATAGTACACCCACGCACACAGATTCTTGCTTGATTGAAGCTGTCCCTTTGCTTATACAATTCAATCTTTAAGATCTTTTAATGCGTAGTGTTACGAATCATAATAAATATCAAAATAGTACCAAATACCTAATTTTAATAAAATTTTAATATATATTGACATAGATATTAGTTTAACATCTCAACTATTGACCAATCATGTCCGCTGCTGTCACTTGCATGAGTCTTACTGACGTGACACGTGGCCACCACTGACGTAGATTACAGTAAGTACATCCTTCATGTCGAATCGATCAAAGTAGTTTATTACTTACCTTGAGTAGGCTTCTCAGCTCATCAATTCTAGTGTGAACTAATGTAAAGTGGTTTATGCGTCTTTGTTTTTTTTAAGGTGACAATATTACTATAAAAATGTTGTTTATGGTATGCGTGTAAGGAAAATGTGACAAAGAGATTTTTCTACAACATTTCTTGTGTGACCAATGCTTCCATAATAATAAAAAAAAACAACATTTCTTTTTTTTAATATTTTTTGGCTGAGTCATTATGGAGGATTCGATAATTATTCAGCGGCTTCTTACAGTCAGTTCAATTATAATATGTACAATGATATCGATACATGTATTGTCCTTATCACGTGGACTTGAATCTAATCCAATGTATAATATATTTAAGTGTTTTATTACAAACCAATCTGAAGTTAGTAATCGCTCCATCGCTTTCTGAGATAGGATCGCGCGGGTCGTTTTTGCCGTGTAACCGACGAGGCAGCGGTTGTGGCGTGGTCCTTTCTATACGATTATTTGAATCTTCCATCGAATCGACCTCCTTTTCTGTGAGTGTCAGGTAATTATCTGTGTGGCATTCCAATTTTCCAATCGAATGGGTAATTCAGTTTAAATCTCTTCCCGCGGTCCTAATCCTGGCCCCTCTTTAGCCTGCAACCCCAGTCCGTCGTAGCGATTGATAGAACACTGAGATATTAAATTATCGATTTCAAACTCACCAAACACTTTGAAAGTTGTTTGACTTCCATTTAAAATCCATTTGTTTACAGTTGCTTTTGTCTACGAAGTTCATATTTGATCGGTGTTTGATCCTCCATCAAACAAATTCAATTTGATGAGTTTTATTGCGAAACAGTGTCTGACGGCGCGATTGTCTTTAAAGGATTGAAACTTTTTATTGCAGCGGCGCCGTTTCGAAAGGTTAAACTTCGCATACTTTTATCCTTTTCGACCGGTTTAACCCGTAAACCATCTCAGTTTAAGGAGGCATTAAATCGCAACTCAAACAAGAGCCTTTACAGTGAAGTTAACTCACATATTGCTTTGTGTCACGAACGCTGAAGCGGAGTGAGGCGAGCGGAGCGACGTGTGCCGGAGTGGGACGGAGCAAAGTTGGGAGAATGGGAGTGGAGAGTGTAAAAGGAGAAAAACTACTCCGCTAAAAGTGAATGCGGTCGAAAGCCGCGCTTATTTCAGCGCTAAGTGCATGGATTTTTTTCAAGTGATGGTATGAGTGTGTTCCGTGTTGTGACGTACACAGCGATACGGCCCGTACAGCGATGTAATCTACAAAGCGGTTTGTGTCTATTTTCGCGCTACGATTTGTGCATCGCCATTGAATCAAACACTAAATGAAATGGGATTGACGCAGACTGTTATTTACATAAATATAGTCTGAGGTTTTGTTATTTTTATTCGAATGATGGGATGACTATTGTTCTTTGTTAGTGATTAGTTTTGAATTGTGATCATTGTTTAAACCTACAAACATAAATTGAGTGCGTATAAACTTTTTTTTTAATTAAACCAGTTCCTATAAATAAGATCATTGCCACCGATGTAATTACTGACATTAAATTTGATCGGCTTTAATAAAATACCGAAACAATGTTACCCATCATCCACTAAATTATACAAAATGCATTATGTGGCTGTCGTTACCGCGGATAATAATGCTTTTAAACTTGTATTACGAACTAAATTGATCAGTCAATTATCGAGGCTTTTATCAAACATGGCATGAGCTGACTTTAGTCTGTAGGCCTAATTGGGGGTAGATTTCGTAGCGGTTCATTACAGGATTTCTGAACACATGCAGTCACTCTGCCAGTCTAAGAACATACCTATTTAGAAGCTGTTATAGTGTTAAAATGTGTTTATAACTCAACTGGTAATAAATGTTTAATTACTGGAGTAACGTTTAATTTTAACTATACTACTGTAGTATATTTTTATATTTAATTTACTGCTAGTTTATTTATGGAACTAACCTATCTTTTCTAATTACTATAAATTGTGGTTACAAAATAAAGGTTTAAGCACTCATATTTTTTACAAAAAATATGGTGTAATTTTTTGCTTGCAAAGTTCATGTTATATATTTTTTTCAAGTTTCATTACACACAAATTTCAACTAACTGTAAAAGTGAAGCGCAATTTTACGTTTGGATGATATTCGTATACAGACTGTCACAGAAGGTATAAACGTTAACAAAAAGCCATCGTTCCGATGTAAATAAAAGTATCATGTTTTTTAGATTCATAGGCCCATTTCAGGTGAATATGGGTAAGGGTAGGGCCGCACCTGAGTCTCAAGATACCAACAATAGGCACTCACAATACCTTCGCCAAGTAAACTGAATAACTTTATTTCTGAGCACAATAAACCACTTTTTACTGAAAAGGTTGAATTGTGTTTTGCTTCCATGGGCCTAGTGAAAAACAGCGGGCAATTTTATCGCAATTTGAAAGCATTTTTTTTACATGGGTTTATGGGTTTTGTTTTGAAATATTTATGTTAAAACTTGAGGTATGTTTTGTTAGATTTCTGTTAAGCAGCCCCGGATCTTCAATTTTTTTTAGGTGGGGCAAAATCTGAAACCGCCGCCCCCCCAACCACTAATATTTATTTTTACCTTTATCATCTTTATAATTTCAGTTATCAGATGTCCACTAACAAATAGCCCTTCCGGAAATAATGCATCATTTGCTGTTCTTTCCGTGCTATGCCTGTTTATTTACAGATGTATAGATATGAACGCGTAAGATATACAGGGTGTTTGCTGGGTGAGTAGCCAAAAGAAAATAGTGTATAGGCGAGGCTATTAGCTATTTATTTCTTCTTATTAATTTGCATTTTGATTCAAGTTAAAGAATTCACAATACTTTTAAGATTTTCCTATGGAAAACCCCGGTTTTTTCATGAAAAGTCATTTTATTTTATTTACTCTCGGACCAAACGAAAATAATTTTAATTGAGAGCCTAATACTGTCTTATTTCGATGCAATCATAAATTTATACCAATCATCTCACAAAAGGTTACAGTGGATTCACAAACTTCGTTGAACCAGTGGGAATAGAATGTAATGTCAACTTTGCTATGAAAAAAAATAAAAAAACACGAGTTGCAAATTTCATTTGCTTTTAAAAACTTCTTCAGTTAATACCTACACTTTATATTGATATGCTACAAATGTAACATTAATAATTAGAAATCTCGACTAAAATAGTAAGTTAGTCCTCAAAGACGGCTGATAAGGAAGGTACGAATCCGTTCAACTACCTATGTAGATAAAAACTTCTGTCTCATTCTAACAAATCTTAAACAATTATGCTATCTCATTTGACTCTCCCTTCACTTTCCTGCCTCGAATTAAGGACTCCTGCTATCTCACACGTTTGACTTCGGGCCGCGTAGATTTTCGGTGACCTACACTTTTTTACAGTTGGAGTAAGATGTTGCTTGAAAATAAGCGTATCAGCCAGTCATGACCAACGGTAGCGTGACTTTAACGCATGCTAGCAAATCTCATTTCACCAGCTGCAAGTCATGTAGAACCGGTTCACGGAGACTGAATCTAGGAGTTCCTTTTACTCCGTAGTGCGATCTGGTGGTGGAAGCCGCAGAATATTCTGCTATTTGCGACCTTCGCAAGAGGCAACCAAAAAATGAACTCGAACGTTAAAAGATTATTGTCGGGAACAATCTGCTTCCTCCAGCCCGCGCTCGCTACCGACCCCGTGGTCACGATTGTGGTAACAGCCTTAAGTTTTCCCTATAAATACACCTCTCAAACCGGCAGGTGCGACATTCAACAAAATTGGTTTCATCGCTTATCAGATCCGACTCCCGTCGAGTTTCTTGCTAGGTCTTCTTAGAGAGAGGCTCCTAAATGAAACAGTGTATTGAAAATGATCACGACGCACTGAGGACCGTACCCAACTAGGTGGCCGTATTAGTTCGTATCGTTAGTCAGAAAATAATATCATTATTTTATAAGTACATAAGAATAGCAAATAAGAGAAATGTTGCCTGGTCACAAAATAGATACAACAATAGGCATAGATTTGTTAGAATGAGACAAAACTCTTTACCTACATATGTAGTTGAAGGTGTTCGTAACTTCCTTACCAGGCGTCTTTGAGGACTAACTTACTATTTTAGTTGAGATTTCTAACTATTTAAGTTACATTTAGCATATCGATATAAAGTATATTAGGTGTAAACGTTTCTAAAAGCAAATAAAGTTTTCAAACTCGTTAATGTTTTTATTTTTTTTCATAGCAAAGTTGAAATAAAAAAGAACCCCCATTGGTTCAACGAAGTTTATGAACCCACTGTTACTTTTTGTGAGATGATTGGTATAAATTTATGATTGCATCTGAACAAGACAGTATTGGACTTTAAATTAAAATTATTTTTGTTTGGTCAGATAGTAAATATAAAAATATTTGACTTTTCATGAAAATATTGGGGATTTTCTTAGGAAAATCTTAAAAATGTTGTAAATTCTTAAACGTGAACCAAAATGCAATATAATAAGTGGAAGTAAATAGTTACTAGCACTCACCCACCAAACACCCTGTATATTTTATACACTGCACAGGATAGGATTAAAAATAAAAAGTTATACCTATAGTAAAAATAAAAATAAAATTGGTGTATTCAATTGCAATTATTATGAATTAAAATTTACTTTTCGAGCTTTTTGTTCAGCAAATTAATCTATGACCTTGTCATAATTTCCGTTCCTGCGCGCGAACGGGTGCGCATTTTGAAATACTCCTAAAGAGGCGCCACACGAATAATACGTCACATGTTCCATGTGCTGTCCCTGAGTGAGTATCGGTCTAGTTGATATGGCCACAGTAAAATAAGAGTGAAAGTTCTGTAATTGAACTTTTATTTATTCCGTGGGCAAAGTTAAGTAGGTATTATTATGTTATTTTTTTGTAAATAATGAATTTGGCCGCCCCCTGAGCTTGCCGCCCGGGGCATGGGCCCCGGCTTGCCCCCCCCTAGATCCGGCCCTGCTGTTAAGTACCAACAATATTTCAAATGCAATCATATTATAGCCTTAACCCTTTTTCCAGATAACTTTTACTTAGTTAAAGACATCCAAGTTAAATGTAAGTTGAAGTCGGCACAGACAAAGGGTCATTGCGACTCGAAGCCTTAACCCCGTCTACTTCATTAGAACATGAATTATGAATGTCGTGGACATTAGCATCCATCTGCAGAGCGACGTCCGTCGACATTGTTATGTAGATTGTAACCGGACGTCCGTGAATATTCGCTGGATATCACAAACAAATATGCATCGATAACACTCGTACTAGATATTGCTACCTACTCCCAGATTTGAATATTACAAAGTCACTGAACTCATCTGAATAACAACCTCATTTTAAAATACTGTCTTTATAATTACAATGAATAGTAAAACTTTGAATCATATCTCCGTCTTAATTCAGAGCGCCTTACGAGTTGACTCGTGGTTAATTTAGTTTCGTGATTATTTATAATCTGCGCTTGAGTTGTTATCATATCCTTTGTTGTTTAATGCAAGCAATGTAAATGTATTCTCGTGAGTATTGTTTCATAGACTGGTTCTAGTTGTGATGCAGAGTGGTCGCCGTCCTAACTGCAGGCCCACGGGGATGGACGGATTCGTGCATTGTTTGGTAGTTTTAACTGAAGATACGTACACTATGTCCAATGTAGATTTAGTATATGAATTTGTGAATAGATTGTCTATAAATATTTATAACGAAATCTTTATCTATCTGCAATAATAACAAAATTGTAGTGAAATAGAAACCGTTTGTTTTTTAACTCGAAAGCAGCTTTAACTTTTTTTATCATAGTTGTGTACCAACCAAGTTCATAAAACACTGATATAGGCGTAGTAGGTACATACCTATGTACTTATAGCCTATTTGAACCCGAAACTCATAGCGAGGGTTGTCGCAATGAAAATAATAAAGCCTCTGGTAATTTCGCTAATGCACGCGGTTTTACCCTATCTGTATCTCAGTTACACAGACTGGGCTGTACGATAGATGTATAGATAGATAGGTAGCATAGTTTGAACTTTAGGCTGTTGTCAGGAGTGATATTATATTTGTATTTGTGATGTTTTCCGGTCTAGTGAAAGGGTACATTAAGAATTAATAATTTTAGTAAGACTGATTCTTTTTTGGTTTTTAAATAATTGTGTTAAGTTTAATTTTTTTTTTTCATTTTTAGAATAAGCTTTAGCACCATGATGCAATAAAAATATCCTTTATCTTTAGATAGGTAGCAGACTACTATTTTATTGATTTTAAGGTAAATAACATATTGAACTTAGTTAATGGTATGTGTTATGTTCTAGTTATGTCAGTGATTGAGGAGACGTCCTTCACACAATCACACTATTAATGTAAAATAAATTGAACATTTCGAAACTTAATTTATTTTCAGTATCGTATAATTAAGCTATGGTTGATTAATGACTGGGGCGGGGCCTACCGATTGCCATGTCCAATATAAACTCGAAATAAATAAAACTCTTTCTTTGTAAGGTATATTGTGTTGTTTACAATATTTTGCAGCCAAATTTTACATCCAATATAAGGCCTTTACTTAATATGGCAGTTGCAAAATTACAGACTTAATTATACACAAAAAAGATTCCAAATATGTTTGTACAAATGTAAATGAGATACAATTTTATTTAAGGAGTTGACTCGCTCATAGAATTTAACAAGTATTCAACACTGCGTTACACTACACATTAAGTTTTATATAACATTTACTAAACAAATTAACAATACACCTAAACTAAAATTTACCTCGAAACGTTATTTCAACTTAACGTAACAAAATTTCGAAGCTTTACATTTCTAATTATATACAGTTTATTATGTGTTAATATATTTTGTTGTTATATAAAATTATTATATTTATTCTTTACATAATTATGATCGTATATCTTAACAAACTTTTTATATAAATTAAATATTTACCACTTTATACATAAACACCAACGTTATGATTAAACATTAATTAAAACTCTAATCGTGTTTAATAAATATCTTTATTTTGCCAATTACATCGTATCAAATACAATTGAGGGATTATGTGGCTAAATATTTCAAGTTTATACAATATTGGTTGAAATGGCGACTAAGCTTAGGTAATTTCGTAAGTAGTTAATTTTGTTTATGTTTTTCTGAAATATTTCTCGGGTATATAAATAAATAACTTAAAGCACAATTATATACAATAGCTACGCGTACGTATATGTTCCAGTATTATATTTACGGATAGAAATATCCGCACTCCAGGTTAGATAGACGTCTCCATACAAAGTTCGTTTCGCCTCGCACAATACTCGGGAAATCTTATATCCAGCACGGATGCATCGATAAACCTCGTATTGCATATTCAATGACACCTATTTTCCGCTGGCAAACTCGGCAACGGGAAAATCTCTTTCGAAGTTCAAAGAACAATAAAAATATGATATACCGCACGTTACTTTGTATCTGCTAACTTTGTGCATGGCTTTAAGAGGAAAGTTTAGCACATAGCGAATGCTAAGGCTGTTATTAAAAAGGTTGCGTACGGGGAGACGCGGGCCCCGGCCGACGGGGAGGGCAGGTATGCGGGGTCCTCGGCGCGGGGGCCCCCTTCGCGGAGAGAGCCCTGCAAACTGGAACGCACGTCATTCGTTTCTTCTGCACCACTCTCGTAGTCATAGTCATTCCTCGTTTTCCGATACGGCAACTCCATTTCTAAAAATAAATAGGCTTTATTTAAAGAGAAATAAACTAAATCACCATTTTGCTATTTGAATATATTCCGATGTTTTGGACAAGCTAGTACTGATAATATTGTATCCAAAACAGCTATTTGCCAGATTAAACTAGATTATGTGATCACACAAAGCGTTTATTGAACAATGAGCTGCATTCGAAGACCGCTCACTTGTTTTCAATTATTTAGTGTCGTAATAGTTAGAAATTTAATTTCGCATATTAAAGCTAACGACGTGAGTAGCAGGTACTTTAAATTTTCTTCTAACTTTCTCTTCTCTTTCTACCTCTATTAAAAACAACTTTAAAAGTATACGTATTTGGCTATAATCACTTCAAAAAAATTAGTTGCTTATTAAACTTACCATATAACCTAATGTTTCCCTCAGCATCCCCTATAGAGTTCTTGGAAATGCACTTGTACCCTCCGAGGTCGTTCTTCTGTATGTTTCTGATGATGAGCCGCATCTGCACGCTGTAGGCTGAGCTGTTGATCTCACTCATGTGGTATTTGTCGTTCGATATTATCATCTCACCTGCCAATTAAAGATACGATGTTGTTTAAATGCCTCAATATTTATTTTGTTTCCGTATGAATTAGATTGAGTAGTTTTTTCCTAAGATTTACCTCCATATTTATCATGGCATTTTAAACCTATATTGGCTTAGATATGTCTTATCTCTTTTCTGTGAAAGCTGTAGCTGAAGTCCGAATGGTCGTAGCTGACTATTTAATACCTACAGGACATTTTTATAATATAAAAAAAACGCACGAATCGCGACCGACTCACTTGTTTACCAAAAATTTACGACGCACGACCTCGACCAGACCAGCTTCGTCTCTTTCAATAGATAAAGCATATTTGAGCTAATGCAGTATAAAGTGTGAATCACATTATCACATCAATATGGTAAGCTTCATAAAATGAACTATTCATTTATAGTTTTTATGGTTGCTACTCAAAATTTATGTTTCGCGATCAGCTATTCATATTTTTTAATTTACATATAGGTAATTGGACTATAAATTAATCCGGACTAGTAAAGCATTTAGCAGAGTCATATTTTTGCACATCGCGTTCAATTTACTTACTATGTACAGGCAACCCAAAAATTTTCGGTATCCCAAAAGCCCACCGGATCATTTAATTACCTAGAGGTTGATACAGTTATTCTGTAGGTACGTACTCGATACACATACAGTTTCCGGGTCGGGTATATCCGCCCGTTTTCGCCCGATATCGAATTGAAATATGTTGTTTTGCATTGTGTGCGGAACAATGTTCACTGTGTCTACACCATTCATTTTACGATATTTTGATTAATTGTCACGGTTTCCCGCTGCTCGAATTTAATACTATAAAATATTTATTTGAAAAATTGTGATGGACAAGTTTTGGCTTAAGGGTTAAAGGTATGTTGCAGAGTTGAAATCTGTAGAAGAAATCATTTTTTTTCAATTAGTAGGTATATATTTAAAGTAGAAGTTCTTTTAATTCACGATCATTTTTAAGTAAACCTTGACTCTTTCTCTTACATGAATTATGTTAACCGTAGTCTTTGATTAATACAATTAATATAATAATAATATTCTTTTTTTTATTCTTAAAAGAGCTTATTTGTTGACTGTACCCACATAAGTAGGTATTTCGGCCGAGGGTCACATCGCTGCTTGATCTACAATAAAAATAGCTTGCATTCTTTATCTCCGCTTTACTTTAGCGAATTTTATTTATTTCCATACAAAGTTGATTTTGCGGCAGTGATATTAAATTGCTTTATTTTTCAGTGTTCGGTATACGCTGTGGTATTTCATTACGAGATTCTTGGTATTTTTCGTGTTCATTACGCATTATTGTTAGGTTGAATTTGGTATGTTAATAAAAGAGTTGAGAAGTTCTTAGATGGGTGAAAGGGTTATACAGAGTAAGCGAGATGTAGTCACTGTGTGATCCTTCCTATTTCAAAAGCCTTAGTTTTAGTAGTGCTCGAGCCGCGTCATCAATTGAATTTGAATGGTGGTTCTGTTGTTTCAAGGGTTGTTTTCAATGGCAGTATTATTTAGCTTGTCATTAATATTCGTTGTCCGCAGAGGCCAGTGGTCTGGAGACGTGCTTCACACGAATGACCACAAATCTACGGTGAGCGTTTGCTCCTGACACCTTGATGCGACTGGCCGCAACCACGCCTCCTTTTGTACATAGATTAGTTTAATTAATCACTGATAGATACTGTTATTATTATAATAGAGGAAAGAGATTTGAACTATTTTCTTGTGTACTTTGCGAACTATTTGTATTGGTTTTTAAGTCCCGGCGAAAAAGTGAGGTATTAGAAATTAGACGTAGGAATACTCGTACGCTTATCAGTGTTTAAAACATTGTCTGAAATTTGACCCAATGTCGCTCTCTTATCTGCGGTTCAAACGCCTCTTCTGTTGTAGCGAATTAAAAATGCAGAACTCTGAATTTCAAATTTAAACGAATTCTAAAAACAATTGCGCTTGTCCGGTATCGCCAGACACTCCCATTCCGTGTCGCATACGAGCGTCGCTCGCCGCCCGTCACGGCTCTGTATTACCTAATTTAATTTGTACTACCCGCAATTTATAGCCCGAGAGCCGACTGTCCCTCTCTGTTTGTTAGTAATGTCTGACAGACGAGCTTTATAGCTTATTGCGATGTAAAATAAAAAAAGTTATTGCAATATCACCGTCGCGACCATAATATCGGGGCCGTCATATATGAACGAGATTATGCACTAAAATCGCTATTATATTGAGCAATTTCTATCGTAAACAATGAAATATTCATCCAATAAATAATATTGTAGCAAATTGTACACAAAACAATGAGACAGTGTGGCCAGTAAGTCATATAAAATGGTGAAAAACTCGATATAGATATTTATGAATTCTGCGGTTGTACGCGAAAATAAATGCTGTGAATGTTGCCTAAAGCAATTTAAAAGCGGGTAACCCGACGGTCTTTGTTGCATATCGGTACGGTAATAGAATTTGGTCCGCTTTTTGTGCGGTCGAACGCTCCATCCACGAAATGGCAACCCACACTAGCCTTTGTAACTGCATCTAATTGTACCTATCTATATCGGGTATGGGTAAGCAAATATCAATTATCTGATGGAGAACATGGCAAAGGTGCTTTGAGGGTAAAATCCATAGCGATCTATTGAGGTGTCTAATTGGAGATCGATACAAAATGGCCTCTCCATCCACAAACTATAATCGACATCATAATAGACAAGGAATGAAGCGTTTAATTTGACATACAGAATGTGTAAGTTTCAAGACCGCATTGCGAAAAACTTTTGTTCGTTTTGTCGGCAGCTGCGGGTTGGCGGGTGGCGGGTCCACATGTTGTCCGCGGGCGTCCACTGCCGTAAATCCTTTCCTAACTAGACTTTAGTGGCCTCTCGCACTAGTATTTGGCACAGTGTGTAGAAACCGCATGCTGGTATTAAACGATTGTCTTTCTTTCGGGTGATTCGGTGGGGTATGCGTAGTAGCGTTTATGCCAGGGTTATTGGCAAGTGGATGTGAATCTACAAGTGTTGTTAATACTATTGCCTGGTAAGAGAATTAAAATAGGTAAATTGTGTTTTCTTGCAAAAATTACTGTTTAACGTTGATTGTACGCCAAAAACAACTAAAATGAACTAATTAGACTTTTGAAGTATGTTTTACTGAAACATCCACCTACAACACTACCAAATATATTAAAACAGTACCTGGCACTACTAAATATTTAATAATACAGATTTGTTATTGCATTTTCAGTTAGTTTTAACAAGTCCAAAAATAGCCGGCAGCCGGCTGGGTCCGGAATTTGCACCGATTCGAAACTACTGAATAAGTTATAAAGTGCTAAATAATGTTGAGCCTATTACGTTACGAGTGTTTTTGTCCATCTGTCACAGAACACTAAATAAGCAAGTTTCACCCCGAGGACCGTTTTAATGAGAAGTAATAAAGTCCCACGGAACCCTGGTTCTGTAAGGGAAGCGCCGACATTTGTATTTGTTAGCATTTATTCTTAGATTTTTAGGTAACATAAGGTTCATATAACTACTCTATTTTAGTAGGTCGTGGGTAACTAATACTGTTTTTTTTATAATTGACAGCTGGCCGCCGGTGTTTTTTTTGTGATTGATAGGACTGGCTTTGTCTTGTCAATCACAATCCAGCAATAAATGTATAAGTCAAATAGTTGCAACTTTTTCAAAGAGACGTAGTTGGAGAAATAATTAGTATGTGCATGTTTTAAAACATTGTTTATTTGATAAATGTTTTACTGAATGATTTTATTTTTATAATAAATAACTTCTGTAAAACTCAGGCAGCAAAAAATCATCCGGTGTATTTGAAATCATAAATTTGCGCATTTTAATTAGCACGGAAAATAATGATCCACCTAATCTTCAGCCGAACATAATTCATTGAAATACCGAAGACAGTCATAAAATCCTTAAATAACAGCTATTTCGGTTGTTATTAATAAATTTTACCACCGTCATAACTCACGTTGTCAACCATTGTATAATTATGAGATCGTTAATAAGTCGTAACATCGACGCCATATAATCAAAGTCGTTATAAATCTTACAAAATGAAAAACGGACATGAAATAGCGTCATATTTTCTTTTTAAACACAATCATAAAAGAGCTGTAATTTGAAAGGTAACCGTTTACTGTCAAAGAGGATAGTGGAAAATATGAGCAAGTGGCTACTTAAATGAGGGAGTTAGTGCTTTTTGAATAATTAAATTAGTTTGCAGCTTTCGTTCTTTAGTTTTCGTTCTTCGGTAATAGGGTTTGCAAGCTCAACATCGGGCGTCCGACTTTTACAGTAACGAGATAAATGCTAAAATTACAGTTGATATTTCATAATTTTACTGAGCTACCCTTTACAACAGGGCCTTTTAACAGGAAATTTCAATAATCCTGCAAGAGAGCTTGCTACCGTTAAGGAGCTTGGAAACTGTAAAATCCGCGTTGTCGTTCCTGCAAGTGAATATTAATAATATTTCATTTCAATATAGACACTTCTATATTTTAATTATGTTGGTTATCCTACCGGGGAACAGGCAAAAAAAATATAGAAACTTATTTACGCTCAATAAAAAACAGTGATTACAGCCATTAAAGCTATTTAATCTGCATAGTAGTAGGCTTTTTACACATTTTATATAGATTGTCAGTGCCAACCAAAATAACAATTGCTCGTCACTATTTTACCTTAACCCTTTATTTGCCGCGCTCGGCAAGTGACCACCATTTGTTTCATCAGTGTATTTACCCGTCGCGTCGACTTACCGTTCTCCCTGGTCCAATAATTGATGGCTTTGGGCGATGCTTCGACGTGGCACTGCAGAGTCACGTCGGTTCCGGTAGGCGCGCCCACCAGCTGGTTTGGCACTTGGACTAAAGGGTGAACTGCAAACAAAATTACTTATCTTACCAAAACAATAACAATGGTGTAAATAACCTATTAAAAGATTATTAGCTTGCTACCGTAGCAGTTTTTATTATGAGAATTGAAAAAACGAGAATCTTAACGATAGAGGCAGAGCTTGAAAACTTTCTGTTCTGAGATCTATTAAAAACTTTGAAACGTAGGTAAATTAGGGTAAGTGGTAGTTGGAAAGTTTACCTATTAAAGTAAAAAAGTGCGGGTAACGAGTTACTGTTATCTTCCCATAAATAACATAAAAAAATTAGCTCTAAAAGATAAATCTTGTATCTTATTATAAATTTATAACAAATACGAGTTCCATCTTTAAAAAATTGCCTTTGATATAATAATCTAAATTCATGTTATGTTAATCAAATGTTCAATTTACATATTGACATAACATTTTTTACTCACCCATGAACATTTTATTTGTTAATAAAATGTTAATTGAGCTGAAATTAATTTCACAAAAGTGTAATTACGGTGGATTCATTGACCAATGCGGTTCCGTTTGATTGTATTTATATAGGTAAGTAATTAATTGTAAGTACTGTCGGGGATCAAACGTCCATAAGCAGGTATTTTACAATCTAATAATTAATTAACTCACAAATTATTTTAAGGGTTTTGATATTAGTGCTACAAACCAAGCTCTTACAGAAGACAATTTAGTAAAAGTGTTCGTATTGTCAGAATCCAAAAAAAATGTAGATAAAGACCCTGAAGATGCTTGTTCTGCATAAGGCTATTAAATCTAAGAGATTAACAACGTATTAATGACTAGTGGCCGCCCGCGACTCCGTTCGCGTGGAAGTCGGTTTCCCGTGGAAATGAGAAGTTACCCTATATGTTATTCTGATGTATAACCTATATTACTGTAAAGTTTCATCAAAATCCACCCAATAGTTTTTACGTGAAAGAGTAACAAACAACCATACATCCATCCATACATCCATACATCCATTCATCTATACATCCATACTCACAAACTTTCACGTTTATAATAGTAGGTTTGCGCAACTCCTAAGTTTGGGTCATCGTAGCAGTGATAAAAGTTTGGTTTGTTCTAAACACGGAATGGAGTTTGAAACCATGACTGTACTTTTATTTAAATATGTATGTCTGTAGAATTGTGGTTAAAGTTTCATTTTACAGATTACATTATTTCATTTATAAACTTATCGACAGATCCTTGATTTGTTTTTGTAATGTTAAATTAAGAAATGTTTACGAAAAATAATAAAAAGTTTCGGAGTTCATTATTTCTCTATTCATACGCGTAGATGCACTGAAAGTATTAAAAGTAACGAGACAGAAAAAACATCTCTTTTCACACGCAGTTACGTAAAAATAAAACTTAAATATGGAACGTCAGTAGTTTACACTGCAAATATAATTTAATGCTTGCACTATTTTCTATTTGAAGCGAGTTTTTGCCAGCCCCGCTGTACCCGAGCAGCCAAATATTTCTGCTTTGTTGTACTGGAACGGTTTAAAGCACGCTGCGGGTTTAGTCACATTTTTGTTTACATAACGTTCCATTTGCGTATATTCGCGGCTCGTTCGTATTCGAGTCTGTTTGTGTTGAAATAGCATATAGCGGCGGCATGTAAAAGGTTCCTATTTAAGTTTGCGGCTCTAGTGCTTAAATATTCTGACGGTAAAGCCTAAATATGTGAAATGGTAAAGCATGCAGTGTGTAAATTGTATTAAATGATACGCAATTTAGAGATGTATACAGCTAGATTATATTAACTTTAAGCCAGTATGGTGTATTACGGCTCGACCCCTAACATTATACTGGGTGTAAAAAGACCATTTACGAAGCCTGAAATCCCTATTTATTCCTATATGAAATCATCGCAAAACTGAAGGCATAATTGCATTTTTTTACAATTATAAAAATTTTTGCTCTCAACGAAACCAGTACCCCTTCAGCATTGCCCATTCTTCGTTTTCGGAAGCAGTCTTTTTACACCCCGTATAAGAAAGCGGCTTGCGAATAGCTAGTCAGGCGTATAAAGGCTATTATTATTTTTGTACAGCTAGCTTATACTTAGAAGAACACAATTTTGTCAAACTACATGCACTTCTGAAATTACCGCGAAAGTACCAGGACCGCATAAAACTCCAGCAGCTTAAACATACTTTGTCCCGCAGTTTGCCTCCAACGTTGAGAGTACTCGGTTCCAAGTTGCCTTCTTATTGACAATGCGCCTCAGAATACACACCCCTCAGAAGCCGCGAAGCTTTCCCATTAGTGTTCACGTATATTATTTGCTCAGCTAACTCTAGAACTTGCCATTTTGGATGTAAGCGAGCTGCAGCTGTCAGGTGTTTGCTTTGAATATAACATAGACCGGCTCCACTTGCGTTAAATTGTTTAACATACGAGTGAATTAGACAGTCTGAAAAGTTTGAAACTAAAGTCAAATTATTCGAATATGACTCGTGTAAGAACCTGGTTTTGAATGTTTTTCATAATTTCTAATTGACGCGGGGTGCTTAGCAGATAACGTTAATCTATTTAAAATTAATGTAAGAGCCGAGGAGGATTATAAAAACGAGCTAGCATTACCTTCATAATTAGATTTGATTAAAAAGATAGGACGATCAAAGCTCGGGCGTCTTCAAAGAAAATATAGAAAAAACTTGGAAGGTAAACAGTACTGACACCCGAAAAGTATGTACAAAGTGGATTAAAGAAGAAAAAGGAAAGAAAAGTCTTGATCCTTATTTGCGGTTATGCTCTTTGACCGTCGGGTCGTCGGGCAGCGGTGTTCCCAAGTTTGAGTGGCCAATTTACCACAGAAATATAAACGATTGAAATTTTGTTCTAATTAATAATTTCACAAACAGGAACTGGTCATTCTTGTGAAATAAATAATAAGGGCCTGTGCTTTGAAGGAGTTCTGTTGTAATAGAGCATTAAATTCAAAATGTGTATCGAATATTTAAAGAATTAAACTATTAAATTGTAGACAATTTAATTTCTTTCCAATTCATGTCGTAAGCCTTTTGAAGCTCACTAATATTTATCTTTTGGCAATACATTTGCTTTGTTTCAGTTCGGTGTTTTCCCTCACCTATAAGGGCGTGATTAAGCAATCTTTGGCAGTGTAAGTGGATCGAAGTACAAGCAATCAAAAGTTGCGGAGCTCCGTGGGCGGATCGCACCGAATTCTTCAAGTGACAGTTTGATTAACCGCACCGCGCACGCTCACCAAGATTTCAGCATTTATTTATTTAGCTGAGGCGTTCTACAAACAGGATCGATAAATAACACAATGAATTGGTTTTCTACTTGCAATGCTTAAAAGTTTTTAACTTAGACCGAAATTGGTGAAAAATTGTCTTTTACTGGTTTCTTAATTAAAAATCTGCAGCACTTTGTAAATCATCGTCACCCTAACCTAATTACTGTTGCTTTATTCGTGAATGTTTTGCATTTATCTCCCCCTCGGTCCAATGGCGGACTTGGATTTGTTTTTCTTTTCACCGCATTTTTCACCTCTAAATTGATGACATTTGTTGAAATCGTTTTCGGTGTTTCCTTTTCTCTAAACACAATTTGTGTCCGTTGTCGCCGAATCAACTTAAAGAAAGGTTACGAAGCACTTAAGGGTCGCTAGGGTTTTGTTGGTATGTAAAGGGTCGCATTACGGATTAGTGTAATTATCTCAATCTATAAGTTTCCTTTTCTATTACCAACTTTTTAATAAATACTTTCCTTATCAAGTTACTAAGGCACAACGTCAAGATCATTCCAAAAACAAATATAAGGATACCTTTGGTACGATTTACAAATCTTATGACAAAAAATTGTTTATAAATTAGCGGAATATTCTGCGGCACCACAAAACACGTACAGCTCTGTATTGTAACAAACGATCGTTTCTAGTTGAATAAAAAACTCTTTTTACTACAACCTCACGTTCAACGCGCTGGCTGTTTTTGGGTGAAAATTTAAATTATTCTAGAACGTTAATTTTGTCTCCTCATCGGGCGCCCGCGACGCATTCTTTCTAAAGTAATTAAATTAAAGTAAAGGGTTCCAGGCCCGGGAGTAGTTTGTTTGTTCCACGGAAATTGCGACTCCTATGAAATGAATTTATCTCGTCGGGCAACATTAAAGTCAAACAATTAGCGGTCGGTTTTGATAGTGAAAGCAAATACTTGTTTCATTGATCAACAATAAGGCCACTAATAAACGATTTTGAAAAAATAAGTAAATTGAATACTCTGACTAGTTGCCAAAACTGCGAGTTAGTTTAACGAATAACATGCATGTGTGTGTAAGTTGTCCAATCAGTCGAGTGTTTACACCGCGACTGCCAATAACAGAATGCAAATATTCCAACTTCGGATATCCGGCAGCCGACTATCCGACCTACCTACAAAAACTTTGAGGGCTACGATCGAAACCGTTAATAATTAATTAAAAATACGGACATTTACATTTCCCAACGTAAAGTGAGGCGCGGAGGACACTCATACATAACGTAATACGACAAGACCGTGATTGAAAGCCTTGTTGGAATTTTTTGAAAGTGATCGATGATCGGGAAGCTCAAATTGAACTTTTTTGTTGGTGATGGTTAAAATTTTAATTACGATTTGCTTTAGGCATACTATCCAAATAATAAATTTCTTATGTCTCATAACTCAAAAAAGACAGTTGTAACAACAAAGCTCTCATAGCAATAGTTGTTTCAATTGAAGAGACCTATCCAACGATATATATCTTAACGTTATTGGAGGGTGGTCCCAATCTGCCCATTCTCCTTTAGTAAAAAAAAACGTTAGTAGATTTATAACCTAAAAATCACTTAACCCCGAGCTAGCTCATCAAAAATCAAAGCCACGTAATTTTACCCTCATAGACTGTCGTTTAGCAAACACGGGGTATCAGCTCATCCCGTATGCAAGTCTCACATTGAAGATGATACGTGATAACAGGAAAACCTACCAATTGCCTACGTGCCGGAGACGTCCCGACCCGACGGAGTTTAGCTGCGAGTTGTTTCGACAACTACTATTGATTTACTACGGAGATTGGTAACGTGGACGATCTAAACGACGTTTAGTTACTTAATATTAAATTAATAGGTACCTATAAGCTTTTAAAACAGATGTTAGAAGTTTTTCGGGAATAAGCATTTTATTTGCATATAGCTCACTTATTTTATATTATGATTTATATTTCTTATTTCGTTCCAATTCGAGTAAAACACTATACTTAACTTTTTTATCAATATTTAAAAAAAAAAATGTAAAATCTCAAAAATATTTTTTTCATGCATTAGTAGGTATATAACATAACTGTAATGAACTTCGAAAAGAAAAACTACTTCAAATGATAAACTGTATTTTTGTAGGCACGAACACAAGCGTCGGGTCAGTCACATTTAATCATTAAACGGAAATAACATTGTCGCGATGAGTCTTGCTTCATATCCTTTACTTTTTACTAGTAACTGTGCAAAATAAATGCGTACTTTAGTTATCTCCATTATCCTGCAAACATTGGAAATAATGATACTGTAGGTATTTGCAAGTATCTACAATTAGCACAGAGATAACGCTTTGAATAAAATAACGAGAGTTGAGACAAAGAGCATTCTAGTATATAGACTCGCTCATGACTATTGAGTGGCTACAGCGGAGCAAACCGTTAAAAAAACAACTGAAAACCCATTTGTTGCTCCCTCACAAATTGTTGCTGATCTAACTCTCCAAGAAGAAATTGCTCCTTCACCGCTGGACATGCTTGAAATATAACTTGAAGCGGAGTATGTGCAGTGGAATAGGATAAAACCAACCTGGACCATTTGTAAACTGCAGCACTGAAGTGTTTGGAGAGCACAAGTCGTTTTCAATCGAAACCGATTGGCTTACGTCTATAAATCGCACACGTACCGACTCGTAAATGTTTCTAGAATCTTGTTACAGTAGATTTTCAGTGGATATTGATTTTGCGATTGAATTTCATAGAAATCAATCAGTACGACGATAAAGTGTATGTTTTATTGCGACACGTTCCGTTTTAGGATTGTTACTGTCTTTATTGTCTGTCTAGGTGCAGCTGCAAGTATGTCTGGGTTTAAGTATTTTTGACATTTGTACGAGTAGATTGTGTTACTGTTTATAGTTCAGCGAATTATAAAGCACAATAATAGTACTAGTAAGTCACTGAAAAAGAATAAAATATTGAACTAAATACGAAACACAATGTTTTATGTATTTTTCCTAATTGGCTCCTATGATGAATTGTATCCGAAAATCTAGAATTGGGATATAATAGTTAGTAATTTACGCCACATGGAAGCTTGAACAAATTTGAAATACCCGTCAAATTATTTAAAAAAGGTTAAATGCCGGTTTTGACTAGTTTCTATGCTAAGAGTTGGTTTTCCCAGTTTTTTGCGTTCGTTCTACGGTTAAATATTTTATTCAGTGGTCTACACTCATTAAAAAAAAGAATAATTATTATATTTGTATTAAAATTTCAGAAGTTATTAGGTGCGGTGTGGTTTAACACAGGAACAATACGTCATAAAAATCTGTCATGATGTCGTTAAAGTTCAATAAACATCAGCGACATCGCAATGATTCTATGTGCTTGCACTTATAATTTATTAATTTTATGAAGCGTCAATAAGTAATAAGAGAATATCCTAATATGAATTATCTCCCACCAAACGTATGAGAGAATTTTATAAACATCTGATATCTTTCCTATAATTATAAATACGAAAGTTTGTAAGAGTTTGTTTGTGTGCTTTTTTACACTTCCACGCAAAAACTACTGAACAGATTTTATTGAAACCTTGCAAAGGTAGACTGTAACGTGGCATAGCACATGGGATTATTTTTTATCGCGAAAAAATATCTCAATCCCATGTGAAAAACCATGTAGCTGCGGATGAAACCGCAAGGAAAGCCTTTTCATTCATAAAATTCAACCATCATATGAATTAAGAAATCAATTATGAATTAATTACTGTCCACTGCCCACCCACTGGTCAGAAGTCAGATTCCTAGTATCCGGTGCCTAATTTTCTCAAAGGCTCAGCAACGCACCCCCAACACCCACAGTGTTGCGGGCACCCATGGGCGGCGGTGATCACTTACCATCAGGTGACCCGCATGCTCGATTGCTGTGTATATTATAAAAAAAAATGACGTGTGGCACTCGAGGACTGCCGCGGTAAAGCTAATTGCATAGCATCTATTCAAAAATTATTCATCCTTGAGGTCTTCCGTTGCGTTTGCTGCGAAAACGGTTTAAGATACCCAAAATATATGTATAAAATAATAATTCCTCTTGAAATGATCTAAAAAAATTGTCTAAAATAACTATTCCACGCGGACGAGGTCGTGGGCACAGCTAGTATAGTATAAATCCAAGTCGCTAATTCTGTCTGTTTGTATGTGTTTAAGTAAGCTATCAGAAAGTGGTGTCAATATAATTGTTTTGCTTTAATAACAGCGGTTCTATACAAAGTTTGTACTAACGTTCGATAGATGGCGCCACTGGTAGATTAAATCGCGCTTGTGTTATGTTTTTGAGTTTGATGGGCCCCTTATATGAAAAATAAGAAGATAATATTGTTGAATAGCTGTTTACATATTCCTACACCGTACCGAAGTCTGCCGAACTGAACCGACGATACACGACGTGTTAGGTTTTTTCGTTACGGAATTTTTACATTCGGTCCCTGCGCTCAGATAAAAGCTATGCAATAGCTTAAAATATTAAAGTTTGCTAAAAAATGAAATAAAGGTACACTCACAATGCACGTGCAGCATGATCCGCTTGCTGACGGTGGGGGGCACGCCGTTGGCCGCGATGCACAGGTACGCGCCCATCTCCGAGCGGGTCACCTTGGTCAGGTTGACCACGTCGCCCTCCAGTGACGTCACTGGTGACCAAATAACAGATGTTAGGTAAGGTATGAAACATATGGGCAAGTCAAGAGGATGTGTCAAAGAGTAATTGAACCATGAAACAAACATGTGTGTCTTGGAGATCATTAAAAATTGATGAAGTGGTTGGGCCAAAATTAAAATTTTCAAGTCTTGATATTGTTACACTGGTTAATGGTGTCTTTGTTAAATAAAACTCGCTGAAATACACAACTTACCTGTCAATTAAAAGGACAAAATTGTGATCGAAAAATCAGATTATTAAAAGATATTTTCTTTTAAAACCGTTATTTTTAATCATATTTTAAGCCCCAAAAAATCGAAACGTCTTAGACTTCGAAATTAATCTAACAATTAAATTACCAGCCCTAATCTAAAACTTCCTTAAAAACCAAACCCTACAATTATCAGATTAAGCTCCAAACACAAAACAAATACTCCTTCCACCGGTAATCGAAACGCAAACCGAAACAAACCGGTTATTTCCCGTCCACATTTCAAAAGTAACCTAACGACGTTTGCGCACTATCGGCTCCAGTGCTTACTTTACATTCCGCCAAGAACTGTTGGAAAACACTTCAAGGGAAGTTGACGCGATGTGTAAACAAGTGGCGTTAGTGGTTCAGAGTGGAACTTCGCTGACACCTTCCTCAAATGGTACCTCGGGTACGTTTGCAGGCATTATTCAAACAAGCGGATAAAAAGCAACGGCAATATTTTCCGAAGGTAGTTGACGGTTTAAAGTGTGGAGCTCTCTAGTGCGGTCGCGGTTCGTTAGCAAACAATGCGAGCACGGGGGTGCGGTGGAGCAGCTTGCTTTTTTGTTGGTTTAATACTATTTTGCGCGGGTTTTTGCAAGCTTGCTTATGGTGGGTGGGTATTATAATTAAAGTTCGTTAGTGTAACTTGATTGTTAGTTTTTATCATTAGTAATAGTAGAAATACCTATTAATACCTATTTTAAAATTATAATTTGTAACAAGTGGCTATTCGTTTTGGAAAAATAATACGAACTTGACTCTGTTTAAATGTTGTGTAGCTAGTATTTTAACATGACACCCTTGCGATATAATTGCAAAAAAAAAGGAAATCAATTTTGATATGTTTTCTCCATGGATGTCATTGTTCTATGAGACGGGCCGTTGAATAAACTTGCCTTGTCGATGTGTCATAAGTCAAGTGGGGCTCAAGCCTTTAGGGCACTGAGAACCTTTTTCAGGGACCGTCACCAAAATTAAAGCAACTTAGTCAACTATTTAAGCCACGAAAATTTACGCTTATTAAGCTCACGATTTAAGATTAACCGCCAGGCAATTTTCAAAAACCTCCCAAGTCAATGAAAAGATAATACTTGAACTTTGTTTCGTCAAGTTATTATTACCTGGGCAGGAATTAAATTATGTCTTAATTACAATTTCAAATTAATTTAAAACAGTAACAGAGTGCGGACTCAGCACGCTATAAACATTATACAAAAGTTATTAAAAGTACGTAAGTAAAATAAACAAAAGCAAATACCGAGAGAGCATTTTTTTAACGTTGGCGTTAAAATAAAAAGTAACTGCGAAAATTCCGCATTTTCATTTGTCGTAATTGAAATTACACGACTAGAATGTGGCGAGAAAACGCTTCAAATAGTGCGAAGGAATCCTGTGCAAGGGCAGAAGTCTTCTTAATGTAATTTCTCCGGGTTTTAGAGTTGTAGCGGCTTCAAATATGAATAGTC
The DNA here is from genome assembly GCA_916618145.1 of Emmelina monodactyla. NCBI lineage: Eukaryota > Metazoa > Arthropoda > Insecta > Lepidoptera > Pterophoridae > Emmelina > Emmelina monodactyla. The sequence goes on from OU745303.1 coordinate 7,615,707, forward strand.
GCCACGGTAATGCAGTTGCCGGTATTTGTATCAAACTTGGGTTGAAAAGCGTCAAATGGGAGGCTGGTGGAGCTAATTTACATGAGTCTGGGAGTAAGTTTGTGCCATTCATTCGTTATCTGCATAATTTGCTGGAGAAGAGACAAATGGGCGCATGACGCGCTGTCACGCGGCGTTTTATTCGCTGTGATAAATTCGCGAATCACATCTACTTAACTAAACGCAGACATTCTACACCCCAAGTTTTGTTTTTGGCTACACATCTCGTAATGTGAAGGCAGATGATAGCGAGGTTTCTTAAGGAACATTGTGTATATGCAGATATGCTTACTTATAACCAAACAAAAAGTATAATTAAAAACTAATATTATAAAAAATATGGAAATGACTGCTTGCACAAAAATAGGTCCGAAAAAAAGATTCCCATGTTCTTAATCGCAAAAACATGCTATAATAACAGCAGTTTATCAAAAGGCTAGCATGATTTACATCATGGCTGCCTGAAAATCATTATAGGAAGATTAAATTCTTACACTTCCGTCTGATTTATGTGACGCGAATTGCCCATAAGTTCGCTGGAACAAATTTGAAACAGCCTTCGTTGAAAAACTATAATTGTCTATTGGGAGAACTTTGGTGATTGGGGAATTTTCTAGAACATCGATCTACTACCGCATGCAATCGATAGGATGTATTGTTTTCCACTCAGATTTATCGAGGTAACTTATAACGGCTTCTTTAATTAGACTTCTTCACTCGAATTGATGATTGTTACTAATGTACCTTCGTAACTTAATTATTAACTCGGTCGTAAGGTTTCAAATTTTGGGTTTCAATCACTTTTGAATTTGAATCAAGTTTCACCTGAAGGCGTTTCAATAGGTGACGAATGCATGGAGTGTATGAGCGATTTAAGTTAGTCTTAACCCTTTGGTGTAGTGTTGGTTGGTGTAAAAGTCATTACTGCGGGTACTTTGTTAGCTTAATGAATTGACTGATGGCAGAACGGGGTCTGAACAGTCGGGTTAAGTGGGACTAGCTGATTAATCACCATGTCAGTACAGTTTCCAATTGCTACTCGTCACGAATTTCCAAGACTTTGATGTTCGATTGGTTTAAGTTTCTTTTATAAACGTAGGTATATTTAATTTATTAAATCACTAGGATAATTTGTTGGATATTAGCGTTAAGGAGATTATTTTAAGACCGCAAGATGGGAGGTACTCGTACATAATGAGCGGGTAAAACTGTAATGCAACACATTAAAATCGTACTAAAAGGTAAATAAAATGAAGCTTGACGAAATTTGACTGTGGCAAAGTGAAATTTAAGGGTTTTAAGAACTTTCAGAATAATATTTCATGAATATGTTAAGTTATCATATCACTAGTCCAGATTAAACATTTGGTTTGCCAGTAGGTAACTACATACGTAACATTTAAACCGTTTTTGTCTCGAATTTGTTGTTGAATTTGGCCCTTTATCTCTTTATTTGTACTTGCTTCATCTCGGCAAGTGATTATTCCAGTTCGTCTAAACCCAGTAATCCCTTGAGATTAGAAAGGGCGTTGGCATCAGTACCTAATAGCAGTTCTTGGATCCTCTCTGGTGTGATTTACAGACAAGATTCAATAGTGAATATTTTAAGATGTAATCTATTCGGCAATAGTTTAAGTCGTTTTAGTGCTGAATTGGAAATATCGTTCCTGAGCGTGAAAGCGATTATATACTTTTTAAAATAGGAAGTTAAAAGTTATGAAAGTCCTTAATAGTAGCTGGTATCTTATTATTTTTAATAAGAAGCCGAACCTCAATCAGAGCTTGTGTAGGTTTAGTTCTACATTTGATATCGATCGGGCTCTACGTACAGATAAAGGAATAATAGAACACAGGATTTATGTGTGTATTCCAGATTTGAGTAGGGTCACACTCCATACAATTTTTATGAGGTTCTTAGGCTTGTAACATACATCACATTGTAGTGTCTATTATACACGAACTTAAGAATACAATATGTTTAATAACAGGTAAATTTCTTTATAACCTTGTATCAAGATTAACGTAATAAATCGATGGTGGCAATATTTTTTTTATTCATTTTTAGAAATATGTAAATTGACTTATGAACTTAAGTTACTACAAATTCTTGAAGATGTAATTCAGAAGAATCTCTTCAATTACCTAATCGAGATCGCCATTAATATCTATAATAATATCTAATCTATAATAATATCTGATACTCCTAAGACTATACAATCAACGTGAGATAAATTACTCTGAATTAACACTAGTTAATTTCGCTAACCGAAAGGACTCGGTAGTTATTATCACATATTTTAATTCAGAATATGAAAGCACTGGTTTAAGTGCTAATTATTTAAACGTTAAATAAAATTTACATACTGTATGCGGGTATTCAGTATATTATCTATAGTTTTAAAGTTAGTATAAACACTATGTGTGGCTACCTGTGTTTCCCTGCATAACAACACACAGTTATCGTTTGCAACTTCTATTTAATGGGCAAAGTTAGTTGTTTTGTCGTAAAAGCCTTTGTTTAACCCAGTATCTATCTACGGATTAAATGTACTCAACTGTAGGTACTCAACTTTCGAGCATTGTAGTTATTGAATTTTGGGATCATAAAGAGTCATTAGTGCATTTTATGAGGCAGCAGGTCTTCCAGGTGTAACATTTATCAGGTGCCGTGTAGGATAAAGCAGGAAACTCGATAAAGGTGCACATAAATCACCGGGTTGTGAACTACGGCGCAAATCCTTTTACAGAGCTTAGGGTAAAGTCCTGCAGTGCCTTAATAGACTTAAGGACCACCCCCACAACTCGGAAAGTATTTACTGTTGCTTTGTTTGAATACTTAACGGTTTTAATAAAAAATGATTTTATAAGGAAGGAAAAATTACGAAAGTTTACGTCTACGCTTTGTCATTAAGATTATAGCAATAAAATATGTTTTTTTTAATATTACCTTTTGTTTTTCCCTGTGGACCTCCTCTGGAGATGATATCTCCTCCATCTTCTCTCTTCCACACAACCTTTGGAGGTGGAAAGCCTCTGGCTTTGCAGACCAGCTTAGCTGAGCCGCCTTCAGGCACCATCATGTCGCCAGACGTTTCTTCATATATTATGTCTGGTGGTATTACCACTTCCAAAAATGCCGTCTGCAATTAATAAAGAACCTAAAGTGTCTCTAGTTCCAACAAACTCAACAAAAAAACAGCGTTGTAAAGCTAGTATGCGTTATAACTACGTTTTATTTATATACAGCGCCATGTCATACATTTTACATTCTGCTTTAATAGTGTACTAACTGTTGACTTTGACAGTCAATCTAGACGTACGATTTAATCAAAACTAACACTTGGTATAGCATTGACATTGCATCTGTGGCTTCTAGCAATGACATTATAAGTATGTATTAATCAATTTCATTTGTGGCTTCACAGTTGAATCGAATATAACTAAGACTAACCTGCATTTTCATAGGGTCTGTATTGACTTGACACATGTACTGCCCTCTGTCCTCTCTCTTCACTGTCTTGATGTTAAGGGTCCACGTGTTGTAGTCATTGTGCGTGACGCTCAGCCTCGCATTGTTCGTGATCACGTGCTCATGTATCGCCAGGATAGCCTTAGTATCCGCTTTTATCCATGCTACCTATACCAGCCAAAACATTCTCCGTAATATCCACCTTTCAAATACAGGTTTAAATATCTTGATTGCAACAATTGAGGAATAAAAGTCTAAAGGAGTTGGAGACACTCAAGTACACTATCTTGTAGCTACGCGCAAAATGCTCCCGGAATTTTTAATTACATTTCTGGCTGGCACGCTATGAGCCCACTGCGGACATGTTGTGAAAACACCCTCGTTTCACTCGCTTACCAAAAGCGTCGACATCGCAATAGAAGCTAATTTCCTGCATAGAACGTAACAAAAAAAGGAAAAAATGCCAGCAAAATATGGCGCAACAGTGATTATAAAAACAAATTCCCCTTCAGATTCAATGCGGTAAATTTTAGCAGTCTTTCGTATTTACATTGCAACATCTGAACAATGATATCATTAATTTGCTATTGTTTTTACGAGAAATACAAAGTTCAGTGCAATTCTACAGAAGGAAGTGCTGTGTAGTGGAAAGACTACAAATATTGTAGCTCAGTGCTTGTGCAGTTTCTAGAAGTAATTCTAATTAGGTTTTACTAGTCATCTTTAGAAATTATAGAGATAGTCCATAGGAGTTACTACAATTGTTTTGCATTAATTATTAATATTTGAATATATACAATTGTTTTCTTTTGATACGTATTTGTTTATTTAAAACAAAACGATTGTAGTAGCAATAAAGAAGAACACGATGCAGTTTCGAGTATTTGAAAATTAATTAATATAACTTGTTTTGTGAGATAATTGAAACTACATCGTGACATGATTACAAGATATTAAATAAAAAACTGAAGTATACTTTACCACATTCGAACTCATCCATACCAGCGGTGCATATCGAAATTAACCGTGTGTTGTGTTATTATTTTAACTGTGTTCTTTTGTGAATAATTAAATCAGTAATTAGGAAGATATACGCTTATAGTTTTTAATTAAAATATGGCTGCAGCATCAATATCCATTTAATTTTCAAGTTGTGCTTCATACGCGTCAAGGGAATCCGATACAAGGTAAGATGTTATTAGTCTACTGTAATTACTTACTTGTTTGGTATGTGAAAGCAAATAAGTGCCAATAGGATGTGATATAGTGGAGAAAACGAGCCCGTCCCAGAGAGACTATCTCCGTTATAATATTATTTCTCGCGCTGAATCAAACACGAGTGTGTTATTGAGTATCTACAAATAAATTGGATGAACATGTTTTCCGAGTAACATCGTTACAAGCTTTTCCAATCAGCTATTGAGGGTACTCTTAAAAGTACATTCAGAAACGATATCCGATTTCATGTTTAGATTTTTTTTAACGGCAAAAGTTCAGAAGTAAGAACCGAATTAGGTTACTTTGAACAAATTGTTAGATAGACAAAATTGTTGCTATTTTTCTTCGAATACATATTAAAACTTTATGCCGTCGAGGGACCGACAAAATAATATTTGGAATTTTGTAGCTTTGCACAGTTCTAGTAAAGATTTAAATCAATGCTGAGTAGATTAACTCTTGGGACAGTTTGAGAGAATTGCCTCTCGAAATGATTGAACGGGGACCAGGAGGGTTTGTCCTGGGTTTATTTTAATTTCTTAAAGTGAACGCTTTGTAAGCCCTTGTCTCAGAGACCTCATCCATTACATATTCCTGACCCCGGGTTTGAACAATAGTCGGCATTAAGTTTGGATTACATTTAAGATCGTGGATATTGTCGAATGTGTGAAGTGGAACTCAAATTATAATTAAGAAGTCAGTGCAAGGTTTTATTTGTGCATGGGATATCACAACATGCTCCGAAAAGAATGTGCTCTGTACGATAGTGTTGGCAAAAATCAAGAATGTTCTTTTACCTTTAAGTGGTTCTGTAAATAGCATTTTCGGGCAATTTATTTTGGTCATTCTTGAGTTTCGCTCGAGTTCTATTCCAAAGTGTGCAAGTTGTCTAGTGCATCTGCCGTGACTTCTAACTCTACTTGTGACTAGTTACTATTTTAGACAGAGTTTATTTAGTGCATACGGTTCGGTGTGACACGGTGTGCTAGGGGCAGAGATAGGTTCTCTAAAGTAGTGCCTGTGAATAGAGAAGTGCTAGTGCATAGTTACAAAGTGTGTGCTAATAGTGTGCTAGAAGTGTAGAAGTTGTGCATTACTAATTGAGATCTGTCATTTCCTATTTCAAATTTTATGTTAGTGTTTCCAGTTATATAGAAATCCATTTTTTTTGGCAGGTACTGTCATTTTCCTGACAAGAGTTTTATCACCTTTTTGTGTTAGAATTTATTGGTTCTGGTAAAATGAGAGATCTCTTCAAGAAGTGCGGTTTCGGTGCTCCTCTATGGAAGTGGGTAGTGGTAGTAGTAGATACACACCCTGGCAGTGGCGGAGTCGCCACTCACCCTGTAACCACCCAGGTTGTTGACCACGCACGTGAACATGGCGTCGCGGCCCTGCGCCACGGTGACGTTCTCCAGCGGGAAGAGGAAGTCCGGCTCCAGACCTAGGGCTGGGGAAATTGAAATGTTTTATAAATTTGACTGTTTTTTTTGTGTCTGCCGTGATTTTATACCACAAAGAATGCATTCACGACCTCTGTGGTGCTGGTGCAGCGGTATATATACCGGACTGCTAAGCGGATGGTTCCGGGTTCGATCCCCGGGTCAGGCCAATTTCGTAAAAATGGTTTTTCGATATTGGCTCGTGTCCGGGTGTAACTAGGTTTTCCCCTAGTCCATTGTGTGGTACCTATAGTACAAGCTTTGTTTAGTTTAGGGCCACACAGTTGGTGTATCAGTCTGGGGATTTTATTTAAAATATTAGGGTATCCATGCACGTGTATCATGATAAAAGTTGGACTTTTTAAATTAGCTTTTTAATTATCTAAATCGGATTTCGCTTGCGTAACTCAAACGTCTTTGTGTGAAGACAAAGACGTTTTTTTTAGTTTTAGTTCGTATTAGCAGTTTTATATTTATTTTACTTTTATAGTGTTGAGTTGCGGTACGAGAAAATAATTTATATGTCCACTAGTGGCCGCCCACGACTCCGTTCGCGTGAAGTCGGTTTCCCGTGGGAATGAGAAGTTTTCCCGTGGTAAAAAGTACTCTATGTCCTTTCCCAAGTTCAGTTCTTACTTCATACCAAATTTCATCAAAATCGGTTCAGTGGTTTAGGCGTGAAAGCGTAACAGACAGACAGACAGACCGACAGACAGACAGAGTTACTTTCGCATTTATAATATTAGTAGGGATTGAATGTACACGCTATGATTGTATAATTTCCTAAAAGAGTGCTGGGAGTATTTTTCCGCCGGCTTTTTTCTCTCGGTCTACGGTTAGGTAAAGTCGAAGTTTGTAACATTGACGTTCATTAAGTATATGTTACATATCTATGATGAATAAAAGAATTTTGATTTGATTTGATTTGATTTGATTTGAAGAAAAAGTACTAAGTAAACTTTGAGCTTGGCAAATAACGTAAGTACCTATGTTAAATCTTATCCTATACTGAAATACAAGTTAATTTGAATTTTGAACTTAACTTACTCTCTAAACCAATCTTCGCTGTCATCGTATAGTTGAAAAACTTTGGTAATTCGTTTTGTACAAGGAGCGAACGGAATCAAATCCGCATCGTTAAGTTTATCGGAGCGGTAAGTGATTTTCGCTTCCGAAACGAACTCTCTACCCTGAACCGATTTGCATAAATGCCTAGAAACAGAAACTTTGGAATCGACTCCAAATTATTTGGTTACGATATCGACCTCAGGGATTTGGAACTTGTTATTCTTATTTACTGTCGGGATTTGTACGAGGAAAATAATTCTCGAAATGATATTTTTACTGCTCGAAGCGATGTTTTTTTGTTATTTTTCCAAATCACGTTACGAGACACAGCAACTATAAAACTTTAATACACAGGAGGCTCTATACGTTCACTTTGCCAGTTTCTATTTCGGAAGCTGTCCAAAATCGTGCATGATAGGTGTCCGCCACGCGAGCGGTAAACTTTGTTGAACTCTTTACGTACGTATGGACGTCCATAAACGTCGTACGTATTGTCGCCTGCAAATGGATCGCCCTAAGGCGTCAATATACTACGTGACCAGCGACTCCAGCGTCTCCGGAAACACGTGTCGGATGCGAACACTATCTATTTGCAGTGAACGACGACTTTGAATTATTTGTAACGTTTACATGCGTCCGGGCAGCGATCATTGATTCCTATAGGATTTAGACTGCTGCAAATAGTACAGGTTTTGTTTGGTAGCACGGGATGGGAATATTTGATGCAGTGTGCTCTCCTGTTAATATTTCATTTTTCAACTTTTTTATGAACAGTTGTGAAACGTGCAAGGTATTGTTTTAAATGCAAGCGGCAAAGTTACGTATCGACTGTCTTTTCAGGAACAGGCGACTTGGAAACAGCAGTAGCCTAGACAGGCTGTTCATTAACATTGTGGTTCAGTGATTTCGGGCGTTCTTCTCGAATGACGGAGCAAAGGCTCATTGCGAGTAGAATTGTGCCCTTTTGTTGTTCCGCTCGTAAAGGAATGACCCAAGATGGCTCTTGGGAATCCAACGCGGACATGTAGATAGCAATTAACGGACCTCTGGAACTACACAGTAGAGCTAATAACTCTGGGCGTACCATAGAATACTTACGTTCCACAAATAGTTAACTAGAATAATATTTTATTGGCAATAGCAGCTATCTATACATATGTATAAGTTTGATTTCATCGTTTGTTTGTTAAGATTTTGTATTAAAATCAGAATAATATTCATACAATTGTTTTTCTTATAGTCATTAGTGAAACGTTGTAATATTATCATTACTCTTTGAGTTCTTTGTTTAAATAAACCTTTTTCATCGTAGGAATACCAATACAAAATCCCACTTAGCATTCATTTAAAAATTAAAGCTCTTTATCCATCTAATAACAAAAAATAAGTTACCGATTCCATTCATCTTTTATGTTTACTTATAATAATGTTAATTATTTGTTTTTAGTTGAAGTTTGTTACAGAATTAAATAGTAAGACCATTATTTTTCTTAAACCTTACAAAAAAGCAAACTTTAAGAAGTGATTACTATTGTGATTAATTTGCTTTTTTGTCAGGTCAAAGCGAGTATTAATAACTAATCCAGAATAGCGACTGTGTGATCAACTTTATTTATATACCCACCAAGCAAGCTGTCAAGCTATAAAATCATTTGACAGACAAAATGGTTCTGCTACTATTCGTGAATACAAAACAGATAAAACTGAAAATGAAAGCAACCACAGCGGAGGTACGGACGAAAATCATCACTGGACTGCGGTGAATTCCGATGAAATTCGAAATCGGATAGTTTAACTTTTCACTGATAGAGCGAACTGGGCCCAGGGGAAATTCCAACTTCAAACACTGAAATAGGAGCAAACGATTCAAAATTATTTTGATGAAATTTACTTTTAGGTAAGTAGTTCAATGCCAGAACCAGGTCATAAACAGGTGATTTAGACAGCCTCAGAAACTATTTTCAGCAATTTGCGTCTTAAGTTTATTTGTTAATTAGAAGTAAATTATGAGATTTAAAAGCAATTTCATCGTTTTGTAAACCTTGAATTAATGCTTCTAATATTTATTTCTTTAAGAAATTAATCTAACCTAATTTCTTAAAGAAATAAATATTAGAAACTTAAGTTCTTAAAACAATGCCAGTAGGCCGGGAGGAAAAAAGTTGTCACAAATAAATAAAACATTACATCTTATTTTATAATGAAGCTTAAAAAAAGTTACTTGAAACTGATTCTCCCAGTTAAAATATCGGCTGCAATATCAAATGTTTGACCAAACAAAATAAAGATAGCCTAACTTCGATGCAGAAAAGTTGTTCAGAGATGTCCCCAAGAGTTGCTCTCGCAGTTCACGCCACTACTCGCTGGTCAGGATTTGTTTGCCAGAACTAGTTAAATGTTGACCCAAACTTTATTTTGGACGTCCAATCTTGAGATGTTCTAGTGCTGTTATTGTTGTTCCGGGATATTCTAAAGGAGTTTCGACATATTAAACGCGGTCGACGTTTTCTGCGGTCTCGAGTTTAGTTTACACAGTTTAGAGTAGTTCAGACATTCGGATCACCTCCAAGATTTCTAACTTTTAAACTAGCAGAGAATTTCCATATTAAAAGCACGAGCACGTCACGGTGCGAAAGTTTATGAGCAATTTTAGTTATTTAATTTTACGCGGGTAGTAACCGCTGCCGAAAGCAATATAAAGAAACAATTTTGAAACATAACCAAGAATTTAGGATTCGGTTTCGCAAGAGTTGCGTAGAGCTGGGGGAATTCTTTAACAACATTGTTTCCAAATTAAAACAATCTCATAATTGCACATTCTCTAACTTCTTTGATGCAGCGAGTCTCGAGGCGGCGGTGGGCGGCTTCAGGCGAGCTCCAGAGAAAGGGGTTGACTACCCTCAGAGTACTGGGGTAAGTTTTGAGGCGAAGTTAAACCGATTAAGTGTCATTTCCGCCACGGAACTAGTACTGTTCATTAAATATTTCGAGCGACTTAATTGCTGAGGTCGGTTGTCTACCAAGTTTTGAAAGGTGAACAGATTTGTGTGTCGACCGTTCTCAAGTACTCTCGTCTTACTAAAATACTTGTAAACAAAGTCTCATTTTCTTTTTCGCATTAAAACACGGTAGTAAACAATTGGCCTTTAATAATTTAGCCCCGAGCATACGTAATAGGCATTACGTTCATTTGTCTTACAAATAAAGTGCTAATTCCCTTTGTGGTATATGTGCCTGCCCCGAAGTCCATTACAAGCGACTCCGTAGAGTGAACGAACGTGTTGAAGCTATTCTCTCGAGTAAACGAATTACCTGGCTGGGTAAATAAAAGAAACTGCCAGGGTAAGGATAAACCGAATAACAATTACGACGGTCAAATGAAAATTTGTTACGCCCTTTGATTAACTGGGGAATGTTATTTTTTGATAGGTGAAAGTAGATCTATGTTGGGTTACGTCTTAGCTGTGAAAATACTTCTTGAACGGTTTTAGAAATTAAGTTTAAGAACTAGCTAGAACTAGTGATATTACTTTTATTTAATTATGAAATCAAGCGTTCTCAACAACGTTTTTAGTTATTCTATATTTAGTGGTATTTGTTCATTGAAATATTGACGCTACAGTCATCGTTAAATACCTAAAGTAATTGAGTACTTATAAAAAAATAATAAAACAATAAAAGGTCAGTTCATAAAAATGTTTTCCTGCATTTATTTTCCGTTCCATGTTTTTATTCGGATCGAGCCAAATTTTTACTTAAAAGACCTTGATTTTATTTAACAAGCCCTTTGGGAGCAACTACGCGGGTGTGCTCGGAATTTTAAGTTTTTCGTGGTACGTGATTCCGTTCATTTACTGTTTGTAGTGTAGAAAAATCTATTATTTGGAAAACAACAAGAGTGTTAAAGTGATAGAAGTATATTTTAGTGGCTTCAAAACAAAAATGTAGGTTTTGGTGCATTTTCATTTCAATAAAATAAGTCACCTAATTGAATCACATCCTAAAATCTTGAACAAAACGTATTTTTTAGTTAATCAAAATTATTTGATATAACGACTTAAGACGATACTAACATACTGCCATTCATGGAATAATTACTTGCTGCACACTACCCTCTCTGCACACTTGACACAATAGCAACAACCAGCCTTATCACCCCAAAAAAATAGGTCAAAGTGCAAACCGAAATAAAAACTACAAGTAAAGTCCCGAAGATACATTTATTACATGTGCGTGTGGCGAGTCGCGGCTCAGTTTTTCAATATCCCGGACCTAATGGCCGCCAGATGGCGAGTTCGGTAAGTGATGCTATCAAAAAGCGATAGGCACCAGCTTTCTCGGTTATCGGAACACTTTGCGGCTTCACATGACATGGGTCAAGTATCTACAAAATGGTACAGAGTAAAATACACCAGTCATGTCAGTGTACTGCGCTTTGTTAGACTATGCAAGGTGATGTGGGTCACGCAGTTTCGTTGGGGATTTTAATACTGTCCATTAGTTATACATAATCTGAATAAGTAAAAGTATATTTTGTACCTATGTGATACCTAGAAAACTTAGGCCTTACTTCTGATGCGATTTGTCACATAACATTTAACATTGATTGTCGACCTAATTAAAATTGCATTTTTGAATTTATTTTATGCATAAAGTTTTAAGCGCATTCTTATAATATATTAATTGCAAATAAACAAAAGTCTAACAAAACATGAATGTTAATATTTGTCATGACATAAAAATAAAACTATTCAAACTTAAATAATGCTCAACTAATTACTTCCCACCCCATATGCCAGTGGTCTTTTCTTCTGAACAAGCAAATTTCATTTGCAACTCGTCAGTTTAAGTTCCCGCATACTGGCATACCATTTACAGGGTTAGAAACTAGTTTATTTTTAAATTCTAAAAGAAGAACTCTATAGGATACTATGTAAATTTTACTGCGAAGTATATTGAGAAATACCTATTTCAACGTAAAAAAATATTACAGCACAAAATATCAATTCCATCAACTTAAATCGATGCAATGCACAAATTATTCCTCATTTTTGCACATTTCAATGTAAATTTATTCACGCTGAAGGAAACTACATTATAATTTATTACTGGCTCATCTCAATTTTAACTCTTGAACAGGAAAAAAGTAGTACTTAATGCGGAGACTATGACGTTATTTATTATAGCTTCTTTTCTTATAACGTATAAACGATAGATTTATTGTATTAATGCAGTTTTGACGGTAAGTAATTCATCGGATACTGAACCAGGAGTAGATACATAAAAAAATAATTATAGATAAAAAAACAAAAGCCAAAAAATTGCGGGACGTTGTTGCAATTGCAGGTCCATTTTTACTATTATTTCCAGGAACAGACATTTAGCCTCTATATTTGTTTAATAAAAAATTATAATATATAAGTTATTATTTAATGAGCCTGATAATTAATAATCCTAACTTTTATTTCAACACCAACCCGCATCGCGTATTAAAATAAAACCAAACAACTCGATCTAACTGAAACCTCTCCATTGACGTCACCAAACTTGCATAATAAAACCTATTTCTACACAAATCGGATAAAGCTTGAAAGTAGGCATGAGCGGTGTGTCAAACTGAACGTGGGGAACATTTGCAATACCGGATAGAGGCAGATAAGAAAGGATGAGTTCCATTCCAAGTGGCCGTGAATGTAAAGGAAACCTGAGCTCTTTACGGACGTACCTACCCGAGCTTGAGGGGACGGTAGACGGCGCCGGGTACAAAATACAACTTAGATAATTCGTTCGATAATAACAATTATGTTTTTTATAAGGTTAAGTTTGTAGTTTAACAATATGTTAATCTATTACGTATTTTTGGATAAAAGTTACCTGATTGAAAAAAACACACTGTTGGAACTTAAAAATAACAACATGCTAGCTTAATCTAACTTTTTAAATTATAATTTAGAATATTTTTATATTGTTTTTCCAACTACTAATTACCACTAATACTTCACAGGTATTTTGTTTCCAATTTCCAACATTTGCCCATATATTTTCTAATAACAACATCCTTAACATCCATGTCGGTACATTGATCTGAGAGCGCCGGGCTGTTTCATACGAAGATCCTTTGAGGCCAGTTCTTTGAACGGTCTAGCACGGACGCATTTTGATACTACCTCCACTATCGATCCCACTGCTGAATAGATTTTTACTCCATTTCCTCGCTTTTGGTAGTAAAATATTAGGAATGGTTACATGTTATTTTATCGAAAGCCGAGAGGATTAATTGGATTGTTTTCTGGTTAAGTGTATAGTGTGTAAACAAGTGTTTTTAATTTATGGATATATCGTATTGACAAACTTATATTTCTTTTTTACATTAGCAACTTTTTGCAAGTCATCTACCAACCCGGATTACAGCTTAATCCGTCATGCTATCCTAGTACTATGCCTTACTATGGCTTAATGGGCTGCTACTTAGCAATAATAATATTTGTAAAAATAACATATGTATTCATAAATAATATAAAATTTCACACAGAATATGTGCCTCTAATTTTATCACACTATTTCTCTACAACACGAGGTCCCCACTCGCCAACGACCCAACTATTCATAAGCGGGTACATTTTGATAAACCATAGCCATAGGTCGCGTCTATTTGTCTTCGGGTCTGACCTGGCGCGGGGCGGGGGCGGGGGCGGGTGCGCGGGGCGGGGGCGGACTCGAGAATTTCAATTTAACAGAAGAATGTGCCTACATAACGTGCAGCCGAGATATTTTGATAGGACATGTTCCTAATATATTTCTTTTCACAATGAAAGTTTTAACGGCTTTTGAATATTTGCAGCAGTGATTCCTGTGTGGAGTCAAGGTGACATTTTACCAATCAGTCTTAAAAATGGCAACCGTAAATGTATCTTGTATGGTTACTATACGAATAAAATACAAAAAACGTGACGATAATTAAACAATATGTACGTAGTACTAAAGTTAAATAATTCATTATATGAGGGAGATATATTACTTAATAAGTTAGCATAAGCCATATCAAGTTCATTATGACAATAAATCCCAAAAGTATTTACAAGGGATCGCGTCATGAATAAATTTTCCTAAACGAAAAGTTTGATGCGTAAAATTACTTGACGGCTTAAACAAAGCTTTATTATAATCTTCATTTTAACCGATTTGCCATTTAATTAACTCGCAATCATCAAAACTTCTAGCAGCTAAAAAATGTATATTCCTAGTTATACACAATGATCAATTCAAACATATCTCAGTATGATCAAACAAAACATAAGAACATAGAGCTCGTAATAAAATATTTTGATGTTGTTCGCTTGGTCCACACCATAGTTTTAAAATCACTTTTTATAGCTGACAAAGAGCAGTCTCAAAGAGGGTAACCAAAATGGTATTTCAATCAAGTACTCAAGTTCGCACTCAGATATAAAACCGCTTTTCTACGCTTAGATAATAGCGTCGACGTAGACTTGCTACGGCGTAGTATTTCACATGCTACGAGACTTGCCCTCGTTTTAACTGGCCGCCATTTAATATTTTCTAGTATAAAACACTAACTATAGCCGCAGCCGTAAAGTAAGAGCACTGAGGACTTGTGTTAAGGGTACCAATTAACTAGAGGAGGACCTACTAACACCCAGAGGCCAATATCGAAAAAACATCGAAAACCAAATTAGCCCAAGCCGGGATCGATCCCGGAACCTACAAACCGCTGCGCCACAGAGACAGTCATCTTAGCATAGACGCAGACTTCCTACGATACAGTTCTTCGTACCACCACACAATCTACGTGCTTGCTATACCTTCAACTATCTATTTAACCTACCACATCTGCTGCAACGAAGTCTTTCAGTTGACTTATTCAATTATGGTGAACGTACCCGCAACACGTTTACAGGCTGATAAAGCAGGCTCATCGAGCGAGGATGGCGTGAAGTAGATAACAACCTTATGCCGGCGCGCGACAACTGACGACGGTCACGTTTTTAATTACCCCAGAATAAGACTGACGGCACTTCTAATATAACAGTAGGTAAGGTTTATTAGAGAATAGTAATAAGGGTTAATAGTTCAAAATATTCTTTAGTTTAAGGTTTTTTTTTTGGAATGGACCTGTGCTTTGATTAAATAACAATATGTCTTTGTGTTAAAAATAGATTAATTTTAATATTATAAACATATGCGAAGACTGTACTTCGAATTTGACGTTCAATCAAGCCTATGTCAGAGTGGGAGTTTAATTAAAAACATTTTCATACAAGTTATAAATGAGTTCTCCTTTCAAGTTCATTTATAACTGGAGGAATCTTTGCAAACAAAATACCTGAGTGAAAAAATCTAGTGATCACAAAACAAGGACTTGTAAAGAGCAGTTTAAATAGACTTCTGACAAACTTTACAAAGAAACAAAACGATGGAGCTAACGAGAGGAGAAAAACTCTCACCGAGAATATAAAGAATATCTTTGAAGGGGTTCGAAAGGCTTGATGGACCTCTTTGGCTTGCATTTACTTAGTAATTCAACATCAACCAAATATTTTAAGAAGTTAGATGCTTACTGATTGTGTTTTCATATACATTCATAATGGATTTCTAATTTTATCCTTGTGATAATCACTCATATCCCAGCTAATTAAAATAATTAATAATCAATTCTTACAAACAATATTTCAGTATCATTACATTTAAAACACGTATGATAACGCCTAAAATTATACTTAAGTCAAGTGTCACAGTTTTTAAAATTGATCTGCACATACTTACAGATTACAAGCAAACGAATTACATTATTTTTACTTTTCACACGATTCCCTTCACAAAGTCGGTTATGAAACTAGTAAAACACACGCTGCCGAAATCGTCGCATTGTCACTTAGTTTTTCTCGTGCAGAATTTTCCATATTTCGCAGCGGAACCCCAACCACCCTTGTTACAGGATGCGACGGCGGAGAAAACACCACTTTCCAGATTATTAGCGTTATTTTCCTAGGCTGCAGCAAAGATGAATTGTTGCTAAGAGCTGTTTAATGCTTGTCTTAAAAACTTTACAGATTGTAAGTCGCTGTTTAAGAGGGTATAAAAATGAAGGAGGTAGGTTAATATTTATGTAGCGTGAAAATGGTGGGAAGAGAAAATTACAAAATAATAAGAACAGCTTTAGGAAGGAGTGCGATGCGCTTTTGAAGGAGAGGTTTTATCTGCTAACTTATGACGATGAATGAAGAGTGTTATTCAGTTTGTGGTGTGTATGTATATGGTAATTTTAGACACATAACACTGACTTATGTTCGAATGAATTCTGGCCAATTAAAATATATTGTCGATATTTACTCTCTCAAAACTACAGAACAAAAAGTAACTCAATCAAGCAAACAAGAAATCATATGCATACATCTCAATTAATGCAAGTCATTATTTCACTGATAATCAAAAGCCTATATTCAAAGGAGACTGTAACACATGAGAATATCCAACGGCCAATACCCGTAAACATAAGAGCAGCTCGGTGGCCGAACAATGAGATTGCGTCTTGTAAAATGTGTGGAACGATAGCACAGGACTTTTATGATACTATAAAATGAAACTCAAACGGAGTCTTGGTAAATGATGCAGTCGGTTTTGACCTGAGTCACCCTGATATAAATATATAAAGAATACTGGACCTCTAAATTGTATGAGAAACGTCAGTTTAAATTATATCAATCCATATTGCATGGTATAGAAGAAGGAAGCGGATTTCAATAAAAATTATCTTTAATATTTTATTAATTTTACGAGGGAACGAGAAGTTTTCCCGCGGTAAAAAGTACCCTATTTAACTTTGGTGTTTCTATACCGATTTCTACGATTCTTTTTATGGAATAGTTAATAATGTTAACTTTTTTAATTAGGGATGACTGAGAGTGTTGTAAAGGTAAGAGTAGACAAATATTAATCAGAAAGCTTCGAATTGCTAAGCTATCGGGAGTTGCGCGTGTTATTGTGAATCAACCATAAAAAAAAGACATATGCTGTTGTTGGATATTTTTTATATAATTTTTAGGAGAACATTTTTGTCATACATGATTTCAATGTAGCTTTAACCATTAAGGTTGCACACGCGACGGAAGCTTAAAAAATGGAGTAACTTCTCCCATTTTCCTAACATTTCTCTTCACTGCTCTGCTCTTATTGATTGTAGCGTGATGAAAAGTATACTATAACTAGCTTAAGAGTATGAAAATAATTTACATGTTTCGTTAGAATCCGTCGAGTTGTTTTTGTTTATATAACGGTAATACAGTCAGACAGACAAAAAAATTACTGATTGCATTTTTTAGCATTAGTATAATCACCCCCTGATAGTTACTTTGAAAATGTATTTCATGTACAGAATTGACTTCGCTACAGATTTATTATAAATACAGATAATTCTGTCGATAAAAACTAAAAAAAAATGCAATCATATACAATCACATGCCGTCAATCTGCTTAAAAATAATTTAATATACAATTTAAAATTTAATTTGTGAGTTTCTGTAACTTACTTTCCATTTCAACTTGATTTCATTCATTTGAAACAAGCAATATTTCAAGACAAAGTTTATTTAAAACTCCCCCGAAAGTCAGACTTATGTGACTCGAATAAGTCACCTTTGCCCTCCCTCGGTGGCTACCAGACTAAACACAAACAAAGTGTCCCAAACAAAAGATTGGCAATCATTCCTCTCGTTTCGTAAAGGAAAGCTTATATCCATTGGTTTAGAAATATATCACGTTCTACAAAATAAGGTTCGTGATTGCATGATATTATTTGTTGTAAGTTTTTAATATTGTTTAAGCTGTGTTTGGGGTTTTGTTTTAGTTTCTGTATTGGATTTTCATTTATTTCTTGCCCTCACGGTATTTTTTTTTTTATCTTTTATCAGTTTTTTTAGTATAGTTACCACTTTAGATATATTGAGAAAATAACCCTAATTATTTGGCAATAAAATAAGTACTAGGGAAGAACCTTCTTAAATCCAAAAACGAACCAATTTTGAAAAGACATTTTACTATATTGTCCTGCAGGGTGATTCTATAACTCAACTTGTATCGACTGCTATGAGAAATAACGTCAAAATGAACATTTGCGATTCTGTATCTTCAACTAGCATCAATTATGACGTCATACGGCTCATGCACGCTAGGCCTTGGTTTGACAGTTTTTTTGTATGGAGAAATGAAAAATAGCGATTCTGTAAGCTTAACTTGCATCAAATTTATAGCAGGAGGAATTTTGGCCAACTAGCATCAAACTTCTCATGCAAGTTGTCAAATGCGATTCTGTAATTCCATAACTAGCAGTTGGTGCAATCGGACTCGATCAAAAGTAAATGATTGTCCTGCACATCATATGAGTATTGACAATATTTAACTTTCCAGGCTTAACATAGACCACACATGACATGTTTACAAATCCATACAGATTCAATGTTATTTTAATTAAAATACAAATTATAATCTGATTTATAAACTTTTAGTGAAATTTTACAAGAATTTTTGTGGATGTTTCATTCAAAGCAGTCGGACTAAAAAACCTTACGAATCAAAATATTAAAGGAAGCGAGTGATTGAAGATGTAAAGTGCAAACAAAAATATTAATTCATACGCGATTTAAAATGATTGTTCCCTAAAATATGCGAGCTACAAGTTTTGTGTTGTTTCAGATTTGTAAATCGCCTGTCCTTAACCTAAACTTAATATCTTTAACTTAATTATTGCAAGATGTCGTTGGATTATCAACTGTTATGGATGTGATCAGCCGAAGATAACAAATTAAGCATGAAGGGTTCTTTTTCCTCTGAAAATAATTCATTTTGTGTACATTATAATAAATTCAACATTCTAATTTCAGCTTAACTGCATTTGGCATAATCACTTATTGTGAAATAAGTGTAATACCTACCCTGTTAGGTTATATACTGATAAATGACTGATAAGTAACATTTTGTGATTTTTAACCAGAGTAGTAGTAAATAAAAAAAACATACAACTACAATTTGTTTCATTTATAATAAGAAAATAAATGGATTATAACTTACTAACATGCCACACTCATTTATATGAATTTCCTACTAATAATTTGCTAACCACAAAATTAATAGTAGTTTAAAGTCATTGCTCTCTTAATAAAATCTTGCAGTTTTAATATGGACTTAATTTAGTGCCCTAGTGATTGCTAAAGACCAAAGGCAAGCTTTTAAAGATATTTTGTGAGAAACTGGCCTTTGGTCCGTCGTTTTTTTTATAATATATTCAATTAATAGAAAGTCAGCTACTTTGTTCTCGATGTTAATTGAGTCAACGCACTTTCCAAATTTCACTAACAAGAACCCGTCAATTTTAGAAACAATTGCATCTACAAATATCTACAAATATCTACAAATTCTTACGAGTGTTTTATTTTATTCTCGAAAAAAACATTAAATTATAATAAAGGCATTAGCAAAATATTAATAGTAGACATGAAATTATTATTAAATAGGTATTGAAGATACATAAGTGACTGGAAAGTTATTAAGACATTTGTTTTTAAAAATACACTTCTAGTTGTTTACAGCGCATGCTCAGTCAAAGATATAAAGTGGAAAAATTTAATGTTAAGTCATTTCATACAACTTAATATAAGTTCATGACATTTTAAATGAGACTCATTGGACTCGTATCAATTGATATCACTCATGCCAATAGAATACCAATTTTTTTGGCTCACCGGTGACTTGTCAAACACAACTGCTAGTTGCTTTTTAACAATTAGCATCGATTTTTGACTTACAGAATAGCCCTGCTGGCGGAGAATCGAAATAAGACAAAAAAAAAAAAACTTTGTCGAATTAACACATAAAAATCTTAAAAGCCATCCACAGTAAACCATAGCATAACACGTAAGGGTACATCCCGGCCGTTTA
This sequence comes from Emmelina monodactyla, assembly GCA_916618145.1. Lineage (NCBI taxonomy): Eukaryota > Metazoa > Arthropoda > Insecta > Lepidoptera > Pterophoridae > Emmelina > Emmelina monodactyla. The sequence goes on from OU745303.1 coordinate 7,635,894, forward strand.
GTAGGCAATCGCTCACCGCGCCCGCGCCGCCGTCGACACACGAGAGAGGGAAAGTAATAAATAAAATAACTCCCTTCCCCAATTTAACATAAAACGGGACCCATTCGCAATCTGCATGTTTATAACCTGATTCTATAAACAAGTGCCAGGAGTAAAGTTTACCAGGGTTTTTGGAACGAAATCCGTGATGGTAGATCTTTTATTATTATTCTGTTTCCTTGAAACTGCAAACAAACCTTAGCAAATCTAACAAGAAATTATTATTTTTTCTAAATTGTGTCAAATGTAAAATATTGATTAAATGGCGCGTAATTACCAATGAACTGAAAAAATAATGTTATTTTTAAACTCCAGCGCTTTTTTTTATTACGTTCTGATGACTTCGGGTCTTACACGCGGTCATTTTGTATTTAGATTATATTAGATTAGTATATGTATTTATATGTATAATTAATGTATCTAAATACAAAATGACCGCGTGTAAGACCCGAAGTCATCAAAAAGTAATGAAAAAAAAAATCTGTCAAGACTATTATAATCAGTTTTACGATTTGGGAATAAATATTAAAGTTTGTAAAATCAAATTGTTTACCTAACAAGTAAACTATTACACCAACCTTTCTAAGAACCACTTCAATTTCAAACCTTTACGGAAAAGTAAATCTTTCAAGTAGTTATAAAAAAAAAACGCACTCTTACACATAAATCTACCACTAATCCTAAACGCATAACCATTTACGCTTTTCTACTACGTTTGGTTAGTAAAAATGAAACAGGATTAAAAAGCAAATATATATAAGTACATCACTTACGTCTGGTCACCCCACTTCTTGTCGTTTTAATAAAAATAAAAATATGATGGGTTATTTGAGAATGCATGTTTTCCGGAATGGCTAATACTTATAAGAAGGGGAAATATGACTTACGATTGTTTTAGTGACCCTTCTTAAGAGAACAAAAGCATTTGAAGTGAGTGACTCACAGTATGTACTTTTTGTTTTATTTCTAGCAAAAAAAAATGCAGTCGTTTAAAAGTACGGTTCATTTCACATTTTACATAAAAATAGTGGTCTATAATCAAAATAGTCCTTTAAATTGCTTTAATTGGTATTTAAAATTAAAAATATAACTTTGCGATGTTTGGGCCATCTTTTAACAACCCATCGCTACACTTCTTTATTTTTGACTCAAAACTTATGATTATTTCTTCAAAAATCTATAGAGAATTTGGTAAAGTCTCTCCAGGCCACGTCGATTATGTCCGAGCTCGTCGGCTCATTGACTTTCTGATTAATTGGCCCTGGTCCCCCATTGACATTATAATCCTGAAAATATGCAAGGAAACGAACGCCCGACTAATGGCTCTGTAAACAGAAAGACAAAAAGTTGACGATACCTGGCTTTCAACCAAATCCAACGCTGCTAAAACTGCAATAGCTACGACATTTTGTTTATTTTTTATCATATTTTACAAGAGTGTATCTCTACGAGAGTGTTGGTGGAAATAACTCCTTAATATCATTAGCTACTAACTCATTCAAATGAGGAGAGTGTTATGTCGCATAAACAGAGATTTGTCCAAAAAATCTTCGTAATATATGCGCAGCCTCTTTCCTTTGTCGGATTCTTCCTGGCAACGTGAGATGAATCGGCCTCTGGATCCCCTTCAAAGACGCTGGAGTCCCACACAATCGCCGCGCTGTTTACTAATTCAAACCGTGCTTTTAACACCTTGACAATTTAAAAAGGCACTTTGATGTATGTTGAGGTATCAGTGTGCGTGTTCCATTTATTATAGACGGAATTTGTAACATAGAATAAAGGTAGGGTTGTACATGAGGTCGAACCGCGCCATCATTGTACGGTAGGGCTGCGAGCGCCCGATTACAATAGCGTCGCGGTGACATTTTCACTAATGGTTCCAGGGTTGGCATAATAAAACGACAATACGACGCGAGATAAGGTACCAAGTGAAAATTTTACAGCGAGATTAATTTAATTCGGGTTATCTAGATGCGAGCGGAGTCAAGTTGTTGTGTTTATTTGCGGTGAAAAATGTACTAACTTCCTTACATTTTTAGAGCCAAAAGTTGCCCAGGTTAGAAACATGACTTTGAGTTTTTCTGTACCTGCCTCTTACACATTAATAACATATTTTGGGATCCAAAAGAACCTTTAACACGGTTATCTAACCGTTTGTAAAACGGCACTGTAAAATGCAATAGCGTCATTACATTGAAATTTCCGTACCTACGTTGTAAAAGCTTGCACTTTAGGAAATGAGGACAATTGCGATTACCGAATAAAGGTCCCTGTTAATTCTGTAATACTTACCATTATCCGACATTAGCTCTGAAGTCTGTTTTGTTAGAATATTTTTAGCAAAACATTTAGACGAAATTCCTTAGAACTAAATGTCTCTTGTCAATGTTTTCTTTATAGCAAAAGGTTTTTTTAAGTGTTTATATTAAAATGATGACCTTGTAAGTTATTTGACAAAATTCTAAGACGAAATAAATATCTTTTTAAAAAATGTAGTCTGCTTCGCTTGTTCATCATTTGATTTACGTACATGTACTTTTTAAACCATGTTATCAAAAGATACCTAATGTTTTTGTCTCAATAATTTGCGTTAAATTTTTGGGCCCATAAACCAATATTTCAATAGCGTTACCCTTAAATTACAGTCTACACGAATAGAAAACACCCTTTAATATACTTATAACTTACCAACGAAGTTTGCGTTGAGTATTGCAAGGAGCAGTATGCGCGAGAGTGGCCCCCCGCTGTAGCTGCCCCAGTCCGCCATCTTGGATCAAGTCGTCGACCAATCACATCCACGCGTTGAAGAGGTTAACCTTGTCTTAGTCATCACCGGTTTAACTGATGTTACAGGTGGCCATGATCTGAAATCAAAGTTACTGGCTTAACAAAAAAAAAGCTTTAAAAGAAGAACTATAAATGAATGGGTTAACAAAACTACACAAAATGTTCATAGTGACAGTCACGTCATACGGGCTATGAAAAAAGATATTTTTTTTTGGAGCCTTTATACGTCCCTCTAGTTGGGCATAAGCTTCCTACTTGGATAGCAAGATCTGCAAATAAAGCTTTTTGTAAAATTTAATTAGTTGATAAGGTAGAAGAACCAAATATGGAAGTTATAAGGATTATGTTTTCGTTTTTCATCTATAGTTTTTACGTTTTACTATACACCTTTCTAGAATTTTGGACGTTAATAAAGACACTATTTCTTTAAGAATAAGATTTAAATTTTTAAAAAAGGATTATTACTAGTTTCATCAAAATAATCATAATTAAATATACCCTCTGCCAAACTCCAGTTATGGACATCTGATATCGGACACCTAAATATACACAAAATATTTACAATTGGACAGGCTTCATTTGCTGCTCATTTAAAAACGATAATAAACAATTAGAAAGGTTAACTAGAATTCAAGTACAAGATGAAAAAAAAACAGAAATACACTGATTGAACGTAACCTCATAATTGGGTCCAGGCATATAACCAGATCCAATTATGAATTAAGAAAAATTTTAAGTGTAAAATTCCATTGAGGTTTTATTTTAGAGCGTATAATTAATCTTTCGTTATCAATGTTTCCACCAATAATTACAAAAAATAACAATACTCGTTACTCCTGTCATTTTAAAAGCCTATAAATGTACCTACTTGCGACACGATCCTTATAAGAAATTCTAAATTTTTCAAATGAAAATACCTACGTCTGGAAAAAGGGCTATTGTCGAAAACTAAATTGCGAATAGCCCTAAAATTTGATTCCATAGCACTTTGAATACTGGGACGACTGATTAGAGTTGCTATTTCAATAAAATAATTTACCAGGCTATTTATTTTTGAAGAAATGTCAATGAAAAACCATAATTGGTCCAGCGCCGTAATTGGTGCTCTTACCTTATTTATTCAACTGACTACATACTTCATGTTCGTAACCAATCAAGTCGGCAAATAGAATAATTTATGAATTACTAAAATGAAATTTGATTTAGTATTCAGTATTACTTCTATTTAAAACTTATCATAAATTTTTAACATTTTTGATATCAGCCCTCTCCTTTACCATTAGCGCTGTGTAATTGTCAGTCCGCGTATTGGTTTTAGAGACATGTCAACTGTCTCGACAAAACTCGTTAAAAATACCGCGAATATAGTGAACCTATTTTTGTTTGCATTAGGACGAGCTAGCCGCTGAGCAGTATCGGAAATATAAGGCCGGGGTTACACCTACGTGATGTCGGCTCTTAAATAATTTGATATCAAAAGAGTCGGCCGCAGTACCGCAAACACGAACACAGTGCCAACCCTATGACCGCAGCATTAAGCTAAAAATATGGAAGTGACTTAGGCGTGGTTTACATAAACACCAGCTTATCCCGAACATAATGCTTAAGTGGTCTTGGTTTTCGGAGATAGGGTAAATCCAAAAATATTGGACGTAAACTGGGCTGGCCTAAGAGATTTTAGTTGTGAGTGAGTCAGCGTAAGAAGGAAATTAATTTAAATATCTCACTTGGTTATATTAAAAAATTTTGTATTTTATTTGATAAATAAGGAAAGAAGTATGTTTCACACGAAGACATAAATAAAACATTCCAATGTTTTCATAAATGGATGTCCTTTAGGGTTTCATTTCGTTATGAAACATGCATTGACCTCTCGCCTTCTAATAGAATATTTTTACGAGGCACTGCTGAGGCTTTTTGGATCTAATAAAATGTGATACACTTTTTCCTGTTCTCTGTCACTGAATTGATTAATATATTAATGAACACATTTATAGTAATAATTTAGGCGTTAAATTCGTAATATTATACTATATTAATATTAATAAACACATTTATAATCGACAGTTTAAAAATTAGCACATTGTTTAAGCAAAAAGTTTTCATGACCCTGAATCTCTGAAAGTTATCAAAAAAGAAGTTATGAATAAGCTCGATATTAACGAGTAGTAACCAAGATCAATAAACTAAATCACCTTTAAAATTTTCTAAACGGCAAATTATTTACTATACTTAGTTTGTTTAAATGATCTTTATAAAGAAAGCTTGATACTACACTTAAGTTCAGTTTTATTTGTTCCACAAATACTCAGATTTAAACCTTAAAATTATGCGTTTAAGACACTTAAATATTTTAGAACTATATGGAAAAAAACACCTCAAAGATTCATATGCTTTACGAAGTCCTTGATGGACGTCTCTGTCTAGCACTTGACCAGTTATATTTCATCCTCAAAAAACATTTCTTGCGTACGTTTATGTGTCTCATTATATATTTGTTATTTCAGTTCAGCGCAACAGTCTACATTACCTTCGTCTTTGTTACAATCGCCACCGGATCTCAGAATGAATGTCTATGCTCTATTATGCGCTTCCTTTCCTCTCTCCGCTGAACGACAATATCTTCGTACATTCGCTCATATTACGTACAGTATAGTATCCGTTAAACTTGCATGGAATACACTGTAGAATTATTTCAATTTGCGAGTTGGAATAGTAAGGAATAGTTTAGCTGCCAAGTTTTTAGGGTCGTCTCGCATGAGTCGTTTTTGTAATCGTTTGGGTGGATAATCTATTCTTCAGTGTTCTCTGTTGTAATATGCGACCGGTAAAACAGTTTATATTTTTATAACTAAGAATTTTTAAAAAAGTATTTTTTATAAAAATTAATCCTGAAAATGTTTCTTGTTTTAAGTTTTTATCGATCCACTGTTAGTTCACGCTACGGAAACTCATTAAAAACGTGTAAAAGGAATGTTTTACACACAGACCGTGTACGAGCATAATTGTATTAGCAACAAATTTTAATTTATCCAGCAATTAAGACCACAATATTACACAGCATTCATGACTATCGCCAAATTAGACCAAAACACGCTGTAGCAATAGATTTATTTGGACATCGAACGAGCAAGATTAATGAAAACCCACTAACAAAATAAACGCGAATCAAACGCAATGCTTGCGGTGACTGACACAATATATACAAATTAATGAATGATCAACGAAACAAGTCGACGAGTGGTCAAATCTGTAAATCGTCATTTCGAGCACATTCGTGTACAGTCGGGTATATTCGTGCTCATTTGCGAGAACAGCAATTATAAGCCGACGTAATCAAACCGCGGTTTGTGCAGACCCACTCAGCCGACCTGCCTCCAAAGCGATATAAAGTGATTAGTATATCGGCAATGTTCGTTATAACCATAAGCAAATAGAACTTAATATAATTAAATATTCCAATGAATATTGCAATCTAAAAAGTTTCATTACACTTTCGAATTTTATGTTATTTTCTTCTTTTTTAAGTAATTACGCAACATGAGTTAGGTTCTCAATAAATATTAACGCTTCTGAAACAAAATAGCAGGTACCTGTAATGGATGGCTTTAGGGACCATGATCGCAAACAAAGGGAAGATCGATGTCGACTTTCATTTGTTTTAGTGAATTTCAAAATAATCGCACCTCTACTAAAAGCCGGGTGATGATCGCATATACAAATTTTTGCCCAACATGTTGGTCGATTCGTCAGCGAGTTTTGGGTGCCATTTGTGAGAGGCGTCCAGTAATTAATGCGTACACGGCGCACGGGTAATGAATGGCGGGTGTAGGGTGACGCAAAAACCGACATGTCATATGTGACATTCGATGTGTATGGCTTATACGACACCGGGGTATTGCCGACCCGGCTGTTTAGGGACTAACGATATTGGCGTCATCATCGGTGGATCAACCCTTTAATTTGTAATAAATCGAGAATATAATATTTTAGAACGAGTGGATTTAGTCATAATGAATATGTAGTTTAGTTTACAGTATTTTTGGAGTTATTCTTTAGCTAGGAACTCTGATAATGAATAATACCTACTTATTAAAAGTAAAAAATAACTAATTGATCGTTCATAAGCTTAATTTGCCTATTCACATCAAACTTATAGCACCCATATTTCAGTCGGGAATTTAAAAAGTAAGAATTAAAATCTAAAACACTAAATCAATTCTCCCTTTTTGTCTCATATGTTGCACTTGCTCAGTTCGTTGACTTTTAAATGGATCTGTATTTGAATCGTGCAAATTTTTTATGTAACTAAGAGGGGCACATTATAAGTTTTTCACTCTCTATCAGCTCAAGCGGTAAAGTTTCTTTGTTACAATACTTCGTTGTTGTTTATATGACATTTAAGTCGATATTTAGTACCTATGATATTTATGAAGACCTCTTAAAAGGAGCACGTCTATTGGCATGCATTAAAATGTATTATTCCACTTTGTAATTAATACCTTCATGGAGCAACATTTCATGAAGAATGCGGCATAAAATAGTATGCTGAAATCATCATACCCGAGCTAAGCAAAATATGATGGTATTCAGGAGTTTTCCACTTGACAACATGTCGGTTTGTCAAAAAAAAAATACATTTATCAAATAGTATGATAAAAATTACAAAGGTTCATGACACAAATTACCACTAACAAATTACGACATAATACCAATTAATGGTTAATAATTCATAACCGTGCTAAATATTAAGTAGGTAATTTTAAATGTTACAATATTTTTTATTAAGCATTTAATGCGGCTCAATTTACTCATTAATTATATTTTAACTGATTAGAAATAGATAAACAATGATTAACCGATAAAATATTTTATTCATTGTGAAAGAGACAATGTGGAAGGCGCTACTTGTTTTTTGTGCATTTGCCTACGTGGCGTTTGCAAAAAATGAAAAATATGACGGGTATGCTAATTAAAAATAAAGCATTAAGCAGAGTTCGATAGTCAATCAATTGCAGAAATACATAGTGCATTTAACTATTCCAGGTATTCAGTGTTCGAGGTATCAGCATCTGATGCAGATCAAGTTAAACTGATCAATGAAATAGAACACCAGCTTGATTTAGACGTATGGTCTCACACTTTCCCTGGACATCCTGGACAAGTTTTAGTGCCTAAGGAGAAAAGAGACGAATTTGAAGATGTTCTCTCCTACTATAATCTACAATATAAAGAAGCTGTTAAGAATGTTAAAGAGTAAGTTAAATTCTCAAATTGAATACTCAGTTTTGGTCCCAAATTAATGTTTTATAAAATTGCAGACAAATAGAAAACGAAGAAGAGATATTGCATTCCAAGAAAAATAATGCCTCTTTCCCATTTGATGATATTTATCGCACTGATGTCGTAAGTTTCATTAACAAGAATTTTAATAATACATTAACGTTTAATAATACATTTAAGTTAAACGCATAATTGCAGATCTATAAGTACATAGAAGAATTGGCAGCTAAATATCCGGAAGTAATGACTGTTGCCTCAATGGGTAAAAGTTTTGAGGGACGAGACATTAAATATGTTAAGATTTCTACAACCAATTTCGAGGTACATTTTCAATAAAGTAACATAAATCAATGCTACCCAGTATTATACTAATATGTAGTTATTATTTTTAGGATAAAAGCAAACCTATAATATTCCTGGAATCATTGATTCATGCTCGTGAATGGGTTACTTCGCCGGTGACTCTGTACGCACTTAAAAAACTTGTAATAGATGTCACTGATAGAGATGTGTTAGAAAATGTCGACTGGATCATCATTCCTGTTCTTAATCCTGATGGATATGAATATACACATGAGAAGGCAAGTGAAATAAACTAAAATATAAATGTAAAAAAAGGATAAATGCAAAAAAGTTACAAATATAATATTTTCAGGAACGATTTTGGAGAAAAAATCGCGCAACCAACTACGATTCCCCTTCAAATTGTGTCGGCGTTGATTTAAACAGAAACTTTGACTATGACTGGGGAGTCACATCCAGCAACTCCGTATGCTCTGACACATTCCACGGTGGAAGTGCCTTTTCGGAACCCGAAACCGCAGCTGTAAGGGATCTCTTGCAAGAACACGGCAACGGTGACAGAGTTAAACTGTTTATGGATATACACAGTTTTGGAAGCTACTTCTTGTACGCGTACGGAGACGGTGCTCTCCCTTCCAATGCATTATTCGTTCACTACGCTGGTGTTTTAATGGGCAATGCTATTGACAAAGTCAAATGGCCTGAAAACCCTAACTACACTATTGGCAACTCCGCTATGGTTCTTTATTACACTTCTGGTACTACCAAAGATTATGCTCAGGATGTTGGAATTCCGCTAGCGTACACGGTTGAGATGCCTTCATATCGAAACTCGCAAACTACTGCGGGCTTTCTGGTTGATCCTGAGTTTATTGAGCAAGCGGGCTATGAAACCTGGGAAGGTCTCAAAGCTGGTGCTCGTTACGTTTATACCAATTATAAGAAGTAAATGCAAACAAATAAAATATGCTTAATAAATTGGGTTTTTATTACCTTAGGTATCTGTGTAACGGGAAGGTTCGTCATCACTGGGTTAGATCATGGCGGGGACTTCGAAATAAAACGTGGAACTTTACAATAATCATCAAGAATAATCGGGATGTAAATGGATAAAGGAAGCGCGGTGAATTCGGCGTGTGGCTGTCACTGATTTATTCACTACACGTCTGCACTGCCCCCCGGACCAAATAAGATAATCATCATGATCCGTCTAACAAGATAGATGAGCTAACTAGACACAACGGAAAATGACAGAAACTCATTCAGTCGTGCACTCATAAACCAATATCTCATTTTGACGTTGACATTTACATTGACGATACAAAACATAGACAAGGTAGATGGTAAAGTAGTTCTTCAACTGGTCAAGTCCATCGAATCTGTGTTCTCTCCGACATGTATAACAAGTAGTGAATAGTGATTCGTGGCCGTTTGATCTTTAACCTTCTTAACTACCGATTTTATTTGCATTAATAACCTTACTAAAGATATTTTTTCGAAAATATGTGATCTTAAATCAACAAAATTTAGGTACTTTACTCGTAGAAAACTTTTATTTCAATGTTCCACAAAAATTCAATGTTTCATATACAAGTTGTCAAAAATAACTCTAGTTGGTAGAGGTGCGGATCACTTGTGCTGGAAATACACCACCCACACACTGTTTATCTCTTTGTGAAACGTTTTAATTGTTATAAGTTATTAATTAATAATTTAAAGGATTTTTATATTTTAACTAAGGGAGTTAACCATGATTTAGGCCTTTTGGTAGGTGTAGTTAACCCGGTTGCGCCTTGTTCACATAATAAATAATAATTTGTACCAGTTAGTGGCTACCCTTATTTTTCAGTATTTTACTAGTTGAGATTTGACTTTAAATTTTGCATTATAAATGCTTATTTATTAATTTTGAAGTTGTAAATACTGGAAAAAGTACTATATAAGTAAAAGTATTTTACTAGTTTTCTAACAACTACTATTGGACGCATTTTAGATTCATCGACTTGATCTAATCAAAGTGCTAACCAACGTTATACAAGTATATAAATTATATATGTATAGATATTCTATAAGTAAACTTAAAACAACAAAAACAATTTTGTTACTCAACTTAAGTAGTGCAACTAAATATTATGTAATATCTATTAGTGAACTTTAAACAACGAAAGCATCTCTGTGACTTAGCTTTAGTAGTGCAACTGCACCAAAGCTATCCTACTTTTGGTACAAATTGCATAAATTGTATCTTCTTATTTATTTAATTAGAAAACAATCAATTAAAGCTATCAACACATTATTGATAACTGGTTTTTCCAACTAATATAAAATGAATAATAATGTTAATCGTGTTTGATAAAAAGATAACAAAAAAGTATATTAACGGGTGTTTTTGAAATACATTTTTTTTAACATTATACAAAATGACGTTGAAAGTAATATTGGTATTTTGTGCTTCATTATATTTAGCTTTCGCTAAACATGAACAATATGAAGGGTATGTTATTTGGATTTTATATTACAATTTTAAAATTAAATGTGATACCTGTTATTTTCAATAATTCATTATTTTTAGCTATGCCGTATATGAAGTTCACGTCGATAATTTGGAACATGTAGAATTTATGAACAATCTCGAAAATCAGTTGAATCTTGATGTGTGGGCGCATGCTGTTCCTGGACGAGCTGGCCAGGTTCTGGTTCCCAAAATCACGAGAGCATATTTCGAAAATGTACTGGCAAGCCATGGAGTTCAATTCAATGTTGCAGTAGAGAACATCAAAGAGTAAGTTGAAATACTAACTAAATACCCAAGTGAGAGATGATAGTTTGAATGGCTGATTATAAACTTTTTTAAGGAAACTGGAATTGGAAGACCAACTTCTCTCAAAATCGAAAAAAGCACGTAATAGTGGAGCCACTCCGTATTTACCCCTTGACACAGTTTATGAGTATGACGAGGTAAGTTCAATGAGACATTATAACTCTGTGTAAGGCAGCAATATGTATAGTGGAAGGTTCGAGGTTTGATCAGACCATTTAAGTAAAAAAATTTTTTTTTCAAATTGGCTCGTGTCTGGATGTAACAAGGTTCTCCTTAACTCCATTTTATTTTTTTATCAGTCTGGTTAAAAAAAACAAATAAAATAATGGCAAACAAATAATTATTTTACAGATTAATGAATACTTGGAAGAAATAGCGAGTAAGTATCCAGAAGTTGTAACTCTCCTGACTGCGGGCCAAACTGTAGAAGGACGTGATATCAAATACCTGAAGATATCAAACTCAAATTTTGAGGTATTTTACAACCGTTTGTTTTCTTGGAAATAAATCCTATGCATTTCATACAAATGTATTAAGTGTGGATTTGTTTAAAGGATAACAACAAACCGATTGTTATGATGCAATCTTTGCTGCATGCGCGTGAGTGGGTCACTCAAGGAGTTTCACTATATGCCATCCAAAAATTAGTGATAGATGTAACAGAACAAGATCTTCTGGACAACATTGATTGGATCATCATCCCGATAGCTAATCCGGATGGATTCCAGTACACTAAAAATTCGGTATGCAATTATGGTTTTCGTCTTTAATATTGTTTTATCTTGGCTAAAATAATTATTTTTTACAGGAGCGCTATTGGAGGAAAAACCGTGCCGCCAATGATCTTTGCATGGGGGTGGATCTCAATAGAAACTTTGATTTTAACTGGTCTGTTGACTCTATCGATTTTGTATGTGCCGCGACCTACCATGGCAGTAAAGCAGCATCCGAACCCGAAACTGCTGCAATTCAGAACATTATTCAGGAAAATAGTAGTAGAATTAAGCTGTTTATAGACATACATAGTTATAGCAGCTATATTCTATATGGTTACGGAGATGGTCAGTTGCCGCCTAATGGGCTCATTCTTAACTTACTTGGTGTTCAAATGGGGCAGACTATTGATGCTGTCAAGTGGGCAAATCACCCCAACTACATAGTTGGTAACTCAGCTGCGCTTCTGTACAGAACATCTGGCACTGCGTCAGACTATGCACAATTGGTTGGAGTTCCCCTATCGTACACATTCGAGCTTCCGGCTTATAATAATGATGATGGGTATAATGGATTTTTGGTTGATCCTGAATTCATTGAGCAATGTGGTTATGAAACTTGGGAGGCGATAAAGCTTGGGGCTCGATTTGCTCTTGAAAACTATGCATAAATATATTTTTTAAACCTTTCAATAATTTCGTTTTGATTATAACCTTCATAAAATAAGTCAGGACACAAATATATTTTTAAGCACCATCAGAAGAGGAATTCATTTGATCAGGGATATTAAGATATACTCGAGTTTTCAGATAGGGCAAGCTATTGATGCCATCAAGTGGCAAGGCAAAAGCACTCCAACTACAGAGTTGGTAACACGGCTTTGCTTCTGCACCAAAACATCCGGCACCGCGCAAGACTATGCGCAAGTTGTCGGTGTTCCTATAGCGTACACTTATGAGCTTCCTGCTTATAATAATGTTGGCTCGGCAAATGGTTTTTTGGTTGATCCTGAGTTCATTTAACAGGCGGTTGGTGCTAGAGTTAGCGTTTAAAACTATGTTTAAAATGTTTATTGGTTTTCTTGAAAATCTAAGAAAAAATTCTCAATTTCGGTCATTATAACAAAACGTAATATGAGATCATCGAATTATTGCTTAAATAACATACTTGTTACTAAAGCAATAATTATTTAATACATATTTTATAGTCATCCTTTGATGGAATAGCAATTAAAAATAGGGACATTAAAAAAATCCTTTGAAACAAAAATAGATAACATAAATTACTCGCAGACCAACATTTTTATTCTATTACAACAAAAGCCATGACAATAGTTTAAAACTTTATCAAGTGCGGTACACACAGAAGCCTAAGTGCGTATCAAGCTCTAGATGTCAAAATGATTGGCAACACATTGCAGGCATATTGATTTTTAACGGGCACTCTTGAACACTGTGAATTTATTTTCAGCCGGGCAGCTTTAAAAGGCTGTCGATATTTATTCTGACTACCCACTTCCGCTGAATGATGGGCCTTTTCAGATTATGTCCCCTTTTATAAATTGTCACTTTTCAATGAAATAATGCAAGCTTGTAAAAATGAATTGCTTTACTGACAGACCTCAGACATTTAAAGTTTTCTTTTTTGATTCTTTTATTTTTTACTACACAGTGTCTTATTTATATTCCCTTACCCGTAAAACGGATATACTCAACATTATAAAACACCGAAAACGGCACTAAAAGCCTTTTAGCTTATCTCTAATTTACCATAATATCTACATTATCTAATATGGAATCGGAAATTTACAGCTCAATATAAATCAGCAGGTAAGTATTCCTTAGTATAATTTATTGTTCGTTTCTAGGTGGTAGGTGGAAGGTAATGGATGCACCCTTAGATATCAGAAGTTACCGTCTTTAAATTACTCACGGCGCCGGAAACATAGACTAGTACGTGACTGCAAATCCACTTAAACTATACTTCTCACGCTATTAAGATAAAGAATCATTCAACAAAAAATAGCTTCTATAAAACATTACGTAATTGATATTTATTGGTCCTGTTGTCTACTATTTTGTAGCTTTTTAATTATAGACGCGGTAACAATACGGTGGAGCATGAATTCTGCATGAAAACTATATTTTATTGGGGATGAAACTGTTATTATGGCTACGGGGAGTTTAATAACAATGAGGGGTCATGAATGTGAGGGGCTTTAATAGAAGAATTTGAATAAAAATAAATTTATACATAACACAACAACACAGCACGTTTTGGCAACAGGAGAAACTATAAAAAATAAGTTTATTACCTCCGAAACAAGAGATGACACTCCGGGCGTGATAGATTTGCAGTCAATGGACATAAGCTTGTGTATATGACAGCAATGATACATTTTACAAAAACTTAAATACGACGATAGTGTTGTGAAGAAAGCATCTGTCGCTAAGTTTGTTTTTACTCCGGGAGCAAAAGCAAAAAAAAAACCAAGTTAGAGTTGGACTCGCTTACGGAGGGTTCAGTATCAATAATCCGGATTGTTGTAAGGGAGCCCTTTAATATTGATTTTCTTTTTATATAATTTTGATTTTTTTTTCATCTTGAAAGTTAAAGTATAACTAAATATTCTGTACATATCTCAACTGTTTAGCTTATACGATTCACGAGATACAGCCTGGTTACAGACAGACGGACGGACGAAAGTCCTAGAAAAAGGTCCCATTTACAACCTTTAAGTACGTGACCCTTAAAAGTACCTTTCATTCAATTAGATAAAACCTAGATTCAGAGGAAACAATCAGATTGGATCCTAGCATTATCTTCCAGCAACGATTATGTGATCAATTCAGTCAGCGCGATAATGAGAATTGAAATGATATTACAAAATATAATAAGACAAAATAAAAAGAAGTTGCTTTGGATTGATTTCTAAATTAATTAATCAAAAAACACCAAGTATTAAAATATTACCGATTTTTTTATATTGTAGTATTTAAAACGTTACACATTAATGAGATATTAAAACAATATTGACAAACCAAAATATACGGGGACGATAGATAACCCACCGCAATTACCTACTTAATTTTCCTAGAAAATGAAAATACTTCAAAATTTCACAGACCCGCAGAATCAAATATAGATAATAATGATATGAAATAAAAAATGTGTTTGTTTTTCTAAACAAATCCTAATTAAATCATCATAATAAATCATTCAAGTCCATATCAATGAGATTTATTAACAGCACTTCCATTTAACATAATTAATCTCGAAACATTTTATAAATTATGTAATTATCACTGAATCTCAAGAAAAAAGAAGTTTTTATCAGCTCGTTTTAGCCAAAGCTCTCAAAATTTCCCTCACACAGAAACTCATACAGAAAATGAATGGAATATTAAATTATGTTGGTCCTCATTTTATATAAAACTGACGAGGCTTCTTTTTAAGCTTTCAAGAACCTTTTAAGTTAATGAACAACTTAAAAAAATCTATTGACTCGCTCCATAGAGTGCCTTGTACAAATTAATGTTACAGCATTCAGAGAAACTTTGCTTAAATGATTTATTCATGAATAAATACGATTAAATATAAATCCGATGAGATGAAATATAAAACACGTTTTTGTATATTTTTGTATCTGAACTTGTAACTTGGCGAATTTTCTTTGGTGATAAAAAAACTATTTTGCTTATGATAATTTAAGAAACCACTAACCTAAATAGGTAGGGGAGCGAGGGGCTTGTTGTTACAGGGGTAAGTAGTAACAGGCTCTTTTCACCAGGATCTTCAACACTATTAACGTATATCTTTGACTCGATTTAACCCATAAACCGCACCACATCATATTACCATAGCCAGTGTTCCGCCGGTTGGCGCAGTGAGCAAATGTGAGCATGCCCTTCATTTCTGCTAGGTGATATAAAATTGTACTGTCGTAAAATTTTGGTTTGTGTTTTTAATATTGCCTATTTTCAAATTTTCTACATCTTATTTACATTCAAATTTATCTATCTCTGATATTGTGTAACAGTTTTTATGATTGCTAAATTGTTGAAATAGTTATCTTGATAAATGTTAAAAATCATACCATGGGGTTAGTTGTAACAAAATCCCGGGGCTTGTTGTAACATGTTACAACATGCATTGTCTGGTATGTTGTGAAGCTTACACAGATACAAACAAAAAAGATTGGATAGAGTGTATTAGAAATAAATAATTTAATTACTTACTGTGGTTTAAAAGTGCTATTATGATTATAAGTAGTGTTTAACTAAATAAAACTCTTAATTACTTAATTTTTAAGTGTTGATTACAAAAAAGTGTATTTGAGTTGATTTTTGATAAGAATTACATAATACTTACTTTGGAAAGATGTCAATTTTGTTAAAAATAAATAAAGAATAAATGATTAGAGGTATTAATGTCGTTTTTTATTGTCGTTATTACTTGCCCCGGTAGACGTTACAACTTGCCCCAAGCACGAGGTAAGTTGTAACACCGCACTTCTTTTAGAAAATAATTGATTGTTAAATAATGACCAATAGTTATGATATTATTTTTACTTGATTTGATAGAGGAAGAGTTACAGTATCTATCAATCTTTATTTAGTAGAAATTGAATCAATAGATCTCAAGATATACTAGTTTTACTGAAAACTGTTACAACAAGCCCCTCGCTCCCCTATCTCAAATAGCTTTTATGTAATTTGATAAATTGTATATGTAATTATTTTTTATACCAACATATCCCGATGTACCCTCTCCCTTAGAACGTTCAATGTAAAGTAGCCATAATCTATAAGTACTTATAATAAATCTGTAGAGAGGTCAATTCTGTACATAAAATATATTTCCAAAATAACTATCAGGGGGTGATTAAGCATCGATACTGATGCCAAAAATGAAATCAGTAAAATGTATGTCTGTCAGTCTGTATAACCGTGAAAGAAACAATGACAACTCGACGGATTCTAACGAAACTTGGTACAATTATTTTTCATACTCCTGAGCTGGTTAAAGTATACTTTTCATCACGCTACAATCAATAAGAGCAGAGTAGTGAAGGGAAATGTTGGGAAAACGGGAGAAGTTACTTCATTTTTTAAGCTACCGTCGCGTGTGCAACCTTAATGGTTAAAGCTACACAGAAATCATGTACGACAGAAATTTTCTCCTTAAAATTATATAAAAAATATCCCACGACAGCATGTGTCTATCTTTTATGGTTGACTGATAACACGTGTAGCTCCCGATAGCTTAGCAGTTCTGATTATATTTGTCTACTCTTACGTTTATAACACTCTCAGTCAACCCTGATTAAAAAAGTTTACATAATTTACTATTCCATAAAAAAAACTTTGAAATCGGAATAGAAACACCAAAGTTATACATGAAATACGCTCATATTTAGCCATCGCGCGTGATTACTGAATCATGCTATCAGGATTTTCCTACTAATATTATAAACGTGAAAGTTAGTGAGTATGTATGGATGTTTGTTACTCTTTCATATAAAAACTGCTGGATGGATTTGGATAAAACTTTATAATAATATAGGTATCAGAATAACACATAGGGATTTTTTTTTCCGCGGTAAAATTCTCATTCCCACGGTAAACCGACTACCACGCAAACGGAGTCGCGGGCGGCCACTAGTTTTTTTTTTAAATAAACTTTCTATAAAAGAAAAACTTTTAGGTAGGTAATAATAAACCTTACCTGTATAGCAAACACTAAAATAGATACGGGTTAGATTTTATTATTTCTATATATTTCTTTGTTCTTTGTAAAATATTGTTTTAAAAGCCAACTACGCTAACGCATAGTTCTACGAGTATATTCTATGAGTTTACACTCCTTTGATTGCTAGTAGTAAATTTTAATATGTTGGTAGACTAGTGTATCTTTTTAGATCTAAAGACTAAAGATGACATCAACGCTTTATTTACTTTCAAGTTTTTGACGTATTGAAAAAATTAACCCCACGTATTAAACGAAACAAGAAAACTACTATTCAGATGTTATACGTTTTGAAATGTTATCTATACTCTAGCCTAAAGTTAATTAATAAAGACAAAAAAATATTCTTTTATATATTTACCTTTAAAAACTTTTTAAATAAAACAAATAACTGTTTCATCTATAATCCCTCTCACACAGCACAGAACAAGTTTTTCACTCTCGACACGGAAGGTTTGATTAGCAAAATATTTGTTTCAGCTTTTGCTTTCATCCATCACACTTTGCGAGTTCATCAGATGAAGTTATATTAAATTTCGTGGAAGTTAAACAGTGGAAAGTTTGCGCGATCGGTCGGGTGTTGGGTAGTAGATCGTGCGACAAAGTTGTGTGTTTGTGCGACGCGGCCCCGACGCGCTCCCGGATCGCACTGCCGACGCGCCGACATCGCTCGACTCGCGGCCGGCTCCATGCGCGACTCACTCAGTAGGAGGAGTCTTAACATAAACCACGCCTACCAAGAAGCAGCACATTTCTTTTTCAATATGTGTAATTCAATTTCGCTTATGTCTTCGCTGGGAAAGTTGATGCCCCGTTGTCGTTCGACACGATGTTTTTATGTAAAGTGTAATGTAGTTCGCGAACCGAGTTGGCCCGCCGAGCTGCGCCGAGTGATTTTCTTTTTTCCCCTTTTTGTTGGCAATTTCACGTGCTGTTGCTTATTCATGTTAACTTGAATGGCTGAAGTAATAAAATGTCCGACCGTAAAGTTTAAACGTGTGCATATTCAGAGCTACCGTAGGTTTTAGTTTTAGTAGCAATTTTTAAATCGAAGTTTGCGTTTGAGATCTTGTAATGTAGTTTTGTAAGTTATGTTGGTCGTAAAGTACGCAGTGTTCATAATTTTAATTTCACAGCCGCAAACTGGAGCGAGGTGACAGATTTAAAGAGTTACTGCTAGTAGGGGCGCTCGACTATTCAGCAACACCTAGGTACGAGCGGGGTTACGGCTCTGCGGCGACTATTACTCCATTTTAACACACGTTGGACTGTACAGGAATTCATTAAATTATAACAGTAAATTAACACAAGTTTAATTTGCCTTACAAAGTGAGTTATGTTTCGTTGTCTCAGTTGTGTCACAAGCCAAGTTACGGGGTTCAAAATTAATACTCCGCCATAAGCCAACGTTAATACTACGCGCTCTCTAAATTCACGTTCACTGTATCAAATTTTCACCACTTCGTCGCAACCCATTTGATGCTGTAATTGTATTACGGTTAGGCTTAAAATTGGCTGGCAATGGATGTGGTGTATAAGGCTTTTAAGATAATTCAATCATCTAAGTGGAGGTACAGCTATTCACATGGTGTCGCATTAACATCATAATGACAACTGACATAAATTTAAATGTAACTTAATCGGTTACACTATCAAAGTAATTTAGTGCCTGTACATGGATGGATATTCGTCGATTTCAGAAAATAATTATGTCTTACTTATAAAAGGTAAGTTTTTAAACCGATACGAGTCTAGATCATGAAGCTAAAACTTAAAACTGAGAAAAGCTAAAGGAAACATTAAGAAAAATGTTTTATAACTGACTCTCTCCTTTAAACTCTAGTTTTAAACTGCAAAGAAAAAAAACAACAACACTTTAACGGCCAAGAGTTTTTCATACAGCTATAAGAACGTAAGTCTGCTGTAATCCTGGCAAGTTTACTGAGCAAGGGTTGGCGAATAAGTTTCCCTACTTTGCACCTAACTGAACAAGCGAGACAGCAATACACTACTGCATACATCCATCTCGCTCGTTCTGTTGTTTTCAGTAGTTGTGTACAAGTGCGGTATTTATCTCGAGCCGTAGATCGGCTCAAAATCAAGAAAGCAAAAAGGGGCTGATCGCGACTCCTCCCCGGGGCCTCGTTTCGACCGAAGCGATTTTCGCGGCCCGTTCTTATGATTAAGTCAATTCTAGTGGGAATCCGAACCGACACTATTGCACCGTTAACGGTGTACTAGACACCGACCATTTTAACAAGGAGCTAAGGTATTTACGTTCGATGATTCAACTGCTCATTTACAATGCAGAAAAACGTTATACAACGTTCGAATAACCGTTTTTTCGGAGGTTCTTCAAAGTGATTTACAAACCTGCAAATTATTTTGCTTGATAAATACCAATTTACCTGGATAACTGTATTAAGTTATTATTAAATCAGAGCACCAAAAGCGATGCAAATGAATTTACAAATTTACCCCGTGCAAGGTAATTAGCGCAAATCAAACACAACAACATTAATTATCACAAAATGGCGAATCGTTTAATTAGCTATTGGTATGGAAACCGCTAAATTAAGCGACAACCTCCCATGAGGCGACCAGTGAACTGCTGATAATTATAACATAATAAATATTGCAAAATTAATAAAGTCTGTGGTTTATTGTTCAATGTAGATATTTCAAACTACGTTGATGTGTAAAAATTAACTGCTTCATACAATCAACTTTAATATACTTTAGTCTGGTTTTAAAGTTACCACATAGTCATAATTAGGTAATGCTTATATAGAAAAACACATTCAAGTCATTAAGAACATGTTTGCAAAAAAAACTTTATTATTTTAGTACGCGATAATTTACAAAAATAAAAAACAAATCCTGTTTTTTCTGTTTACACTTTCATCTCATACTGCATAAGCTCTAACACTTCACATACTCGTAAAAAGCAAAAAATAATAAGTAACAAACTCGTATATTTTACTCAAATCAAGTTGCGTTTTCCTCTCATTCATCTTGTAATTTTATTTCGAAGAGACTACTACTGTTTCGGAGTCTCTGTCTTTGTTCAAGTTTTTTTTAAATAATCTCGTTATTATGTTATTTGTGGTATCTACAGCTCTTATTAATAAAGCTTCAAAATTATTAAAAAGTATTAGCTTTTTCTAGAATAATATAGCCTCCCGCCCGCGCATTCACTCGCTTTGATATAAAATTACCACAAATAAAATAATGATAAAAAAAACTGTATTTTATTTTTTTTAAAATTTTATTTTATATTTTTTAGTTTTTTTGAAATATATTTTTTTATTGAAGCCAACCCTGGATGTGGCATCTATTTCATGGTAGGCCTACCGACTGCCTATCATAAACGAATGCGTATACAAAATTTCAAGTCCCAGCAGTTGAATATTGAGGAGTTCCATAGTTCGAAGACAACCCTGTATATGGCATCTATTTCATGGCAGGCTTACCAACTGCCTATCATAAACGAATGCGTGTGCAAAATTTCATGTCCCTGCTATTTACCGCTGAGGAGATTTCTCGTACGGAGCCGATCCTCGCAACAGCATCAGGTCACGTTTATGATTAACATGCATTGTCATCGGATTCGGACCAGCTTGCAAAATTTCAGCTGAATCGGATACCGGGAAGTGGGTCAAATTAAACTTGCAAGATTTGTTAACATACAAGTGAAACTAAATAAAAGCTTTTAAAAAAGTAACGTAACTGTTTAAGTAAGAGATTACGCTGAACATTCTACATAGAGAACTTTATATCTTTGTATTAAAAATATATTTGATTGTTATTTTTTGTAGATGTACAGAGGTAGTTCCATAGTTACATATACGACAATTATTGTTAAACACTTCAATTATTTTGTTATCACATAAAACCTAATAAGACATTTGGCTTTATTTAAAGATCAGTTTTCGTATAAACTGTGACTGCAAGTTGCCAGTACCAACAGTTTTTGTTTCCAACTCGAAGTTGCAATATTAGTTTTGAACTTCGGAGTTTAGAGTTTCATGTAAGTTGCTCGCGTAGAATCTAACACGTTATGGTGGTAAAAAGTTGCTGTTTCCTGATGCTTGTCAGGTCTGGTTTACAGGATATTTGGAGGGTTTTTGTTTTTTTTATTGAGGTCATGGTAATAAAAAACATGATTGAAAATTAGGACATTTCTTGCTTGAATGACGATTTTTGTGTCGGAAATGTAAAATAAGTTAAAATTATATGAAAATATTAATAACAGGATTAAGAAATATTAATTTAGTAATATGAATGCCAAGTAAGATAAATAGTATTTTGTTCTCAAAAATTAGCCGTCTTTTTAATAGTAGCCTAAAATCACTGCATAGTATAAAACAAAGTTGCTTTCTCTGTCCATATGTATGCATGCTTAAATCTTTAAAACTACGCAAAGGATTTTGATGCGGTTTTTTTAATAGATAGAGTGATTCAAGAGGAAGGTTTATGTGTAAAATATATATATTTGGAAAGGGTTTTACTCTGAATTTTACGCGTGCGAAGCCGCGGGCAAATTAGTATGTGATTTACCAATCAACCTTGGTCGTTCGTAAATATAAGAATAAACCTTGTGCACTTTATGGCTATGAAAAATAGGGATAAATGTCTCGTTGAGACACTTGTAAACGCAAACGGCACAAACAGTGTATATGTATAAGTAATGTTGTATTTATATTTGTATGTATATTTTTTAACTTTAGTATTATATTCAATTAACTTTAAGTAGCTATAACAAAAAACTAATAATATAAGCGGAGATAAATAAAAATGTAATAATTGTATGAATTAATAATAAGAAAAATAGTAATTGTAAAAAAAGACACGGACCTCGAGTCTGTGGAGACTGTATTTTTTATAATAATAAAAAAAAACCTTGTGCACCAGAAAGAACAGCTCAAAAAATCGATACGTTAAAAGTTCTTTATCAAGAGCCATGGTAAAATTCAGTAGGTCCATACAAGGAGGTGCTCCAGTACAATTAACGTGATTTATCGTATACGGTTACTAATTCAGTTCTACGTTTAGCGTTGCAGAAACACGCAACACCACCTCGAACTATCTGGTGTAATTTTTTTGAAACCGCACTCAATTTTAACCATTATATTTAGGCTGATAAAGAGCAGAATCGAAAGAAATGCCTTTACGCTAGACTTTAAATTGTGTTTATTCATGGAAACAGTAAAAAACTAAATATAGTATGTACAGGGTGTCATACTTTTGTGTACGAAAATAATTACTGGTCTAATTTTTTCAACATTTCTTTTATCTGCTAACAAGTTTTTGGCAAAAACTGTTGATATTTAATGCCTGATAAGTTTTTGAAAACACCTTGTATTCGCAGTTTAGTTGAGAATGCAACAAAGATGCTTTGAGTTATGAAGTAGGGTGCGATAAGGCTGTATGAATATGTTAATTGAGTTGCAACTTGCGGCTGAGTTGTTATCGCGAAAACTGGGGATTAAGCAATTGTCTAGCATACTTGGAAACTGGCTATTCGTTACAAAAATAGCTTTTGATTGTAGTTAATATGGAGTTGCTTATGTTTGATCGATTTAAAGTTATTTGAGCTTCAAACGTAAAATTTACTAAGGATTGTTTTATTTACATAAAGAGGTTACCTATTCGTAAGTTTGTTAAAAACGAATCAACAGTTTTTTTACTATTAAGAACGTTTTAGAAAGAATGTATTAGAAAGAAGGTTAGGTTTTATTCTAGCAATATGATATAACTTTGATTTATTTATACTGACTAATCAAAAACTCCAAATAAAGCTGTCATATCATAAAATCCACCTATTAAAACAGTTACCGCTAACACAACTTCCGAAAGTCGAACAAAAACTACGTTTTAACATCGGTTAAACGTGTGAACGGGACTTTAGACGCCGCCGGCGAGTTTCCCGAAACGGCGAGAAATTAACACTCGGAGACCATAAGTCACGGCAAATAGTGCTGCCGATCCCCAACGGAGTTTTATCGATAAACGAGTGTACGTTGCTCCTCACTAAGCTACAACTTGCAATGCTCGTTCGAAATCGAAGGTAGATCTTTTTTTTTGTTTGTTGTTTCTGTGTTAATCTGAAAAATTCATCTTATGTTAAACTATAGTTATGAGTTATAAGAAATATGTTTTATTCGAGTTTCAAATTTATCCTACTAATATTATAAACGGGAAAGTTTGTGGGTATGTATGGATGGATGTATGGATGTTTGTTACTCCTTCACGTAAAAACTACTGAAACGGAGTCGCGGGCGGCCACTAGTAACAAAAAAAACTACGTGTACGACTCAGCTGTAATACTCATCTCGCGAAAATAATTGAATCAGCTCCCAACCTATATTTTGAACCTTAAACTAAAGCCGAAAAGTGTCCTTTTGTCTCAACATCGTAAACTTTTTTCAACTTACAGTTGTCTTGGTCCCGCTGTTCGTCTTGTATAAACTTGGTTCATTTGTTCGAATGCATCAGGAATGTTAATTCACTTCTTGAACTTTACTTGTTACGATGTTACCGCGTCGCACTTCATTGATAATCCGATGGGTCGCTTCATTTTCATATTTACTCGGAACTTTTATTACGGTATTTATTTTAGCGAAGTTTTATTAGAATATTGGAAGTCAGACGGCGAAGTTGATTTAGTCAGGTGCTGTAACGCGTATAGGAGTCAAAGATATGTTTTAGTTATAAAATTAAAGGTAATTTCATCATCGAAAAGGTGTTTTCATGAATAAGTTTGAAAAGCACAGAAGGTATTCTAAAGGTCCAAAATTCATTGCTTCGTGATTAATTAATTGGTTAAAATTGCACCATACAGGGCCCAGCGTTGACGGATCATATTTAATTAAAAACTACATATTTAGTTTCTTACATTA
This sequence comes from Emmelina monodactyla, assembly GCA_916618145.1. NCBI lineage: Eukaryota > Metazoa > Arthropoda > Insecta > Lepidoptera > Pterophoridae > Emmelina > Emmelina monodactyla. The sequence goes on from OU745303.1 coordinate 7,660,494, forward strand.
AAAGCTACACACAAAATTTTATAGTACTACCCACCTGGACTTTGTTATCCAACGATGAGTATTAATGCTCCAAAGTAATAAAAGCTCAAAACAATCCCCGGCCGTCTTAGGAATATTAAATTCAGTTCCGTCGTAGACTATTACACCGAAATGTATTACATTTCACACCGACTTTTTGCTTTACAAAATGCTACAATGAACTAGTCGAGGTGCTACGGTGGAGCTGTAGCGCTACGACGCTACGAAATTATCTTGAAATATAAAAGCTGAATCAATTTTTTAGTCGTAGCTCCGTAGTCTTCGCATTAAAATGGATATGACTTGTAAAATATATGATGTTCTTCGTAAAATTGTTATAAAACAAAACCGTTTTACATGGCCAGTGGTAAATTATATCGCCTTAAATTAGGAGTCGAATAGAAAAAAGGATTTAAAAAGCCAGGTAAAATTATACTTTTCAACTATTTTTTTTGCTACTGACCATCTTGTTCTCAAGGTTTTGTTACTCTTTATAAAATCATACTTCGCCAATAACCAAAATAGACCTAAACTTTAGACTCAACCGCTTTAACATGCTCACAGCCTAAAAAAGCGAGACGGGAAGTAAGAAATATTTGCAACGCGGATCCAGTAATGCAATAAAATGTCGGCGAATTTAATAATGCAATCATGAGCCGGATTTGTAGCGTGGACGCGACATTCAGACCCGGTACAGTTTTTAATTGTTTACATTTTTAATAAATTAGCACTTTTCCCTTTGTAATTACAAAGCCGCGTGATTTAAACGGTAGTTCGTAGATGTTTTCTTGTAATTGCTGTTGTGTAGGTTTTTTACTGGGTAAGAATCGGATTTGATTATAGTGTTTGTTGTATTGTTTTCGTCAAATTGTAGACAATTTAAAAATAAAAAAAAATTGTTAGGTATTGAAATTAAATTTTAATTGTATGGTTTTTTTAATGTACAGTCAGTAGGTTAGTATAACACTCTTTTGCATTTTACAATGAGTCCATTATTTATGGATAACCAATTTATAAGTTATTACATTAAGGCAGAGAACAAAAATATTAGATTATCACATGTAAGTTCATAGATTTATTATTGGTCTTCGCTCTCGCTCTTACTAGATTGTAAATAAGGAATAAATTAAGCTATATTTAACGTATTGGTATAAGATTTTACTTTTTTTTCTTACACACGTTTGTGGCCCCAGTAACCCTCCCCCAAAAAATTGATACGTTGGTAACTACGCCCCTGCAGAAAAGGTACGCAATGAATGACACTAGCTCGGGTAGGTTCGAGTAAACCGAATTCGGCATACTTTTTTAAGTACCAGTGCAGTGATCCAGTAATAGCAAGAGCGAAGACCAATTATAAATCTTTATGTAAGTTATATCATTCCAGATTTTTTCTGAGAAATAAAAGCACAGAATAAAAGTGTACCAAACAAAAAATGACAGTTATTTAACTCCGTCAGACTTGTTTTCTCCGGAACTTTTGGGGGACAGCAAGTCAAAAAGTTCAGACAGATCAAAACTTTTGGTCTTAATATAAAATTGTATACGTGTGAAACCTTATTTTAAAGTTATTTTAATTGCAACTCTTTTCTTTTTAGAAACTCTACAAGAATAAAAATACTATTCGTAACACATGTTATGACCTATCGACTATTTCACAATCGGACGAAATTTGAAGTTATTCAGAACTTGGATGTAGCATACCTCAACAATTTATTGTACATATAGTTAGTTATTGATACTTAAGTTACCCTTTATGGCTATTCAAGAACAAAATCTTGATTTAATTATTTTAAAAATTAACTGTTGAATCCAGAATAAACAACTAACTTTTTGCGCCATCTGACAAAATTACTGAACAACTACAAAGAATATTTAAATGCATTATTTTTAAAATCCACAAGGTATTGGTTGCAAAAGTTCTATAAGTAAAATGAAGATGGCGTTAACAATTTTACAACTTATTTTATTTCAGGTCACATGTAATAGATGGCGCTGACCAAAAATAAAATATGGTTTTGCAGATGTATACTAGATGTCACTAGCCCTCAATACTAAATTTGACTCGGTAGGGCACCATTTAAGTTTGCCGTTTTAAAATGTTTCAAAGATGTAATTTCAAAGAACTTTTACCGTAGATTTAAAATTTACTAGTTTTATATAAAAATTATTTTCTCGAACTATAAAATAGAATGGTCTTGCAAATTAAAAACCGAAAATAAAAGATTTTGATCAAAACCATTTCTATATTATCTCTTACATAAGGATTAATCCTTACATAAAATATTTTGATAATTAAAATTTTTCATCTTTGCCAAATTTCAATTGATCCTTAGAAGTATTCTTTGTTTAGGTACCAGAAGGTAGACAAACAGACTCCTATTTATTTTACATTTTTATAAGTTTAAACAATATTTTTATGTGATACTTAGTTTAGGTAAGTACAAGACATATCTAACAGCAAATATTTTATAAAAATGCTTCAAAACAAAACGGGGTGAACATTTCTAATCTGAATAAACAAATCTGTATAGACGACACGTTGCCGAGATGATTCATGTTCGTAGAGAATAGGAATTTCAAGTTTAACAGAAACATTGCGTTCAGTTTTACTACTTTAAACCCCCACTACACCAAACAATTTTGAACCCTATAACGTTGAGAATTAGACTCAATGTACGACTAAGAGTAAGTTTGCAGAAGCTCTTCAGCGTATGCTCGAGTTTCCAGGACAAGCTGTTTCATGTGGATCCCAATTGGATCTACTTTTGAGGTTATACCTAGTACTTAGGTATTACTTAGAGCTCAAGACAAATATACATTATACCCTTTACTGCTAGTCGGCTGAAGATGACCAATCTTAAACTTAATGTTTACAGAACATTTTTTTTTGCTCTTGTAATTATTGATATTCTGTTTGCAGCATTATTTTATATTTATGTTTTTCATCCTGGATTTCATGCAATATAACGGGTGTAAAAATACCTTTCTGAAGCCTGAAACCACGTATTCTAGGGAAACTCAATTTAAAAATATTATTAACTATTGAAAAGTGATATTCGCCGCTTAAGGTCATCGCTCACACATCAGCTAATGGTTCAGGAGCGATGGTTTACATAGCAAATAAAACTGAGACCCTATCCAATTTAAAATAATGCGGAAATTTGAAAGTTTACATACAATTTGGCACAATTAGATTTAAAAAAAAAGTTTTTTTTGCTTAAAACATATCGGGTACCCCTCTAGCAATGCCCGTTGCTTTGTAGTTTTATTTAAAAGAATCCTGTAGGTATTCATGTTTCTTCTCAGACGTTTCAACAAAGTTAGGGCGTTCTCTCACCGCCCGCGCTTAGCCGTGTTCGCAGATGGGATTTGTTTCCTGCATGCCAATTGTTCTTCGGCTGCCAATTGTTCTTTGCATGCCAATAATGTCTCGCACGTGCTAGCAGTGCCAAGTACGGTGTAAGATCAAACGGGCATAATGAGTTCGTAAGTTTGTAATCGATACAATTCGGTTTTGAGAAAGACCGTTGAAGAGACAAATTTTAAAGTATCTTTTATTGTATTGAGTAAAGGTTTAATAAGGTATCTAAACTATTTTAGTTCTTTGCTGGCACATGAAAACATAACAAAGAGGTAGATTTTATTAAATTTCAAGTTGAATAACACGTACTATCATAATTCTTATAAAAATGTGCTGAAAAGTACCAAATTACAAACAGTAACCATATTTCTCCACTTATCCGTACAGATCTTTTCTCTCGCTCCAACGTACCTTGATGAAACGAGATGCAAATGCTAGAATTATCTCTGCGAAACGAGCTTGTATCGAGCTGACAATATTTTATGTGAGTGTGAAAATTGCAAGCGAGCAACCAACTTTTACAATTTACAGCTGAACGAAACCAACCGTATTGAAACATTTCTACAATAAAATAGTAGGTGTTGTTCCTTAAATTAATAATAAAGGAGATTTTTGTATTTTTTTACAAAAGTAATACTTTTGCTTTTGTTAAAAATACAAGTTAATAAGTAAAGGGAAAATAAGTGGACCTCAAAATGTTTTTCAAACTTTAGTCCTTCACAAACGTAGGATGTAATATCATTTATCAAAAATAAAGTTACCAACCGGTAAGTTTAAGGGCCGGAGGTTTAAGGCCCAGTTCCGACTGAAGCCAACTTCCGAACACTATTATAGTATAGTATAGTATTATAGTATACTAGTGGCCGCCCGCGACTCCGTACGCGTGGAAGTCGGTTTACCGTGGGAATGAGAAGTTTTCCCGCGGTTAAAAGTACCCTATGTGTTATTCTGATGTATAACCTATATTACTGTAAAGTTTCATCCAAATCCATCTAGTAGTTTTTACGTGAAAGAGTAGCAAACATCTATCCATACATCTATCCATAGATCCATCCATACATCCATACATACTCCCAAACTTTCACGTTTATAATATTAGTAGGATACAGTAGTATAGTCTACAATATTGTAACATACGTAGCTTAGAACTGCCTCTACTCACATTGAGAAACTTACCAGAATAACACAAACTTGTGCATGAACTCACTGCAACTGTACACCGTATGTATTAAATTAGTGAATTTAAGTAAAATACTTGACAACTGAACGCGATACATTTCAATAACTAACTCTGAAGTTTCAATAACATAGTGCGCTTTTCGTGGATTGAGTTCGGTGCCAAATGAAACTACCTCCAGGCTGTGTCAGTAGCAACGTATAGTGTAAACATTGTTGTGAATGATAAACATTATGCGGTTTAGTACAACTGTATTTTGGTTGCATTTACGAGGTTTGAATGATTGAAAAATACTTGACGACTTCTGTGGTGTAGCGGTATATACACCGGACTGCTAAGCGGATGGTTCTGTCTGTCAGTCTGGAGATTTATAACCAAGAAGCTAAAAGATTTAAAGTGTATTTCATAATAATAAGTGGTATAAACTAAACATAAGTAAAAGTATCTTAATAATATAAAGGTAAATCAAAGCATTTATTAACAACTACCGTAATCCGTATTACGATATTTCTATGGCAACGAAAAATTGGTCCATTAGTTCAGATAATGAAGAACCTACATCGGTTTTTCATTTCGCACATCCCAAATATTTCCTTCCAAGCCCTTAGACAAATTATCGTATAAGGGTAGAATAAATATTTCTATACGAACCGACTCGAAGGGGACAAGAAAACAAATTACCTAATTTCACTTTATGCGAACAAAATTAAGCTGAACTTGCCGAAATCGGCCGTTAATCCTGAAACAATTACGTGTGAAGAGACCTTATTAAAACGTTTAATCTGCAAAACGAACGGTCCGTTGCGATTTTGAATCATCTAGCGTTTTGAACCTCGATTAGTGTGATAAACGTTAAACTTGGACCAGGAAACCGTTTTTTTTATCAAACGGTGGTTTTAATATTATTATTAGGGTGAACTTTGCAATTGTAGGCATGTCAGTAATGGGTAACTCATACGCATTCTGTTAGTTTTAAACCAAATATATGTTTCAATAATACCAGCCAATAATTAAACATATGTTTTGGAAAAAAATAATTAAATTAAGTGGGATCAAACCACATAAACAAAACTTTTTGTATCACGCAATTGTTCCCAAGATATCAATAATACAAGTAAACTATGAAATATCGAAGTTCAACCCAAACTTGTGTGCAAAGTTATTTCCTGCAAGTTGTAGGCACCCTTGCTTTGTGAGTGACGCCTCGAGCGCTGGGGGCTTTTAACACGTAATATCATTAATATGAACCAACGTACACACGACACCTACAAAATTAGATGAACATACACCTCTCAACAGAGTTATTGTGTTACGTTACGCTGCTTTGCGTCTTTGAAGACACGGGTATCGAATCGATACATATAGCCCATACGATAAAAACGTTGATTGTCAATTATGAGACTGGTATCAAGTAGGTAGATATTTTTGTTTCGTGTTTACAATTGAGATTACTATTTCTTTTCTTAAAATAGTTATTACTTATCCCTGCTTACCCCTTCACTTTGCGATAGATCTAAACGCATTCAATTTAATATTAAGAGGCTAAATCAAGTCTTGGTTTTAACAAAGTCTTATGACCGTCATGCCTGACACTATGTACACCATCTTTATTCATACTTTTGTGCGCAAGCCACTGTATATCGAACTATTTACTCAATTTCTAAAATAAGTTTTCAAATCTCTGATCCGCTAGTGATGACGTCGGTATTTTCTTTTTCTATTAACTGTGTCTACCAGATAGCGCATGGTCGTGTAATTGAGCCGAAGACGTCTTTGATATATCGACTGTAGTACCGTAGCCGACGGATTCAATAATAGACCCCTTGATTGCTTCCAGTGGACAGTAACGATTGATTATTTTCTCGTTACCAACACCAAGGTGTCCTCTTGTTTTGCCATTTCTACCTATAATTGGTATTTTCTTAGACCCGGCCAATAATTTACCAACGGAAATAACAAGAGAAATAACGGCGCAAATAAGCAACGGGATTTAAAAGACTAAAATAGAAAATTATTCGTCATCAAAGCAACGGAGGGCAAAGAATTAACATTTTCCACACCAAAGGTACTTAAATTGAATTTTAAATCTTTTCACTGAAACTTTTTGCCATTTCATTAATCACAATTGAATATTATTACAGGACTTGAAATAACAAATTTAAAATTTCGTGTTTGTTCCCAAAAAGGAGTTCTGTTTTGGTTGAGAACTTAAAGGGATTTATTTGCATAAATACATAGACAGCAAAAACAACATACGGAGACATAAAGGGCTGATCTGTTGAAGGGTTTCAAGTAATAAGTTACCGATGAAAAAACATTTTTATTTTTGTTGAATTTGGTTATTTTTATAAAGTAAGACGAACAATACCCTTCAGGGCAAACATTTAGTTGGAACTACTAAAAGCCAATGAACTTTTTTCTATACTAATATTTACTTTTACTCTATCGAATGAAATACCCACTTAATTTATCCTCCCGTTTCATTTGTACTACCTCCTATGTACAACTAACTCGTGCACACTCGCTTTATAATACAGGGTGTGAAAATTTAGCAAGTTGGTGGTATAATGGGGACGCGTCGAGGATGGGTGTAATCCTCGATGGCGGTTCCGAACTTGATACAAACCGCACTGCGGCTGCTTGCAAACTTGATTTGTTATCTGCGCGCTTCAAACAAAACCTTCTCTTGAAGAATTAGGAAGTACGGAGTGTATGATTAAAAAGTGTTTGGTGTTGATGTAGTATAGATGGGAACGTATTTGCAATTAAAGACCAAGATATGCAAACTAAACTAAATATTTTTGGACATAAAGTAGTTATATTATGATAAGGACAATAGTCAATGCCTTTGCCTGAAACAAATTTTTATCTGAGACATAGAAATGTGCCTACACATTACTTTACCTTACATTGTAAAATCTTTATCAAATTCGTCGTTTTTATATGCGTAATGTACACTTGCATTTTCCAGTTCTAACCAACAACGTCGTATATGTCGATGAAGACCAATTAAAAATATTCAACACCCTGATGAAGTAAGGGGTTTGACACCTAGGCAAAAGGCTTGGTATCGTTAAAAAGAAATAAATAGAACCAATTATAATTTTTATACAAATAATATGATAGTAGTAGGACTTTTTAGCTCACTTTGAAACCTATTTCTGCGTGTGGAGATTTATATTTAGTACTAGTGGCCGCCCGCGACTCCGTTCGCGTGGAAGTCGGTTTCCCGTGGGAATGAGAAATTTTCCCGCGGTAAAAAGTACCCTATGTCCTTTCCCAAGTTCAGTTCTTTCTTCATACCAAATTTCATCAAAATCGGTTCAGTGGTTTAGGCGTGAAAGCGTAACAGACAGACAGACAGACAGAGTTACTTTCGCATTTATAATATTAGTAGGGACTAGTGGCCGCCCCCGACTCCGTTCGCGTGGAAGTCGGTTGAAGTTTTCCCGCGGTAAAAAGTACCCTATATGTTTTTCTGATGTATAACCTATATTACTGTAAAGTTTCATGAAAATCTATCCAGTAGTTTTTTCGTAAAAGAGTAACAAACATCCATACATCCATACCCACAAACTTTCACGTTTATAATATTAGTAGGACTACATAGAATTGCTCCTTAATATTGAACATCATTAATATTAGAAGAAAGTTTATCCAAATTTTATTTATGCCTACACACAAAATATTTACTTAGCGATTCAACCGCCTACATTTTTACTGAGTTACTAAAGTTTGCTAGTTAAGTAAATATTTAAATCAAATTATTTATAGAATGGTAAAAGAAAGGTTTTCCAGAGATATAAAACCTCTGGACAAAGTGGGAGAACTAAAATAAAACAATAATTATAGACTCGTATATTTGTTATTCAACATTTTTATGCAGTTAAAATATCAACATATACAAATATTTATGAAGATCCTTGGAAATTTTTAAATGTTTCGAGTTTTAATACAGAGATATTCAGTTAAAGAAATAGGTTAACAGTAATTTATGCCATAAATATAATTTTCTCGCTGATCAAGACACAGCACCGGATAAATATTTACAATATAATTTAAATGAACATTATCAGTTATGAATAAAGCAATCACTTTCAGGTAGGTATTCAGTCAATCACGTTGTATAAGCGGGGTATACACACGATTTAATATCAACCTCGCTGCTATGCATCAATAGGATATTAATTTTCATAAATGCGGAACCGTCTCATCAATATCAATTTTCGGCTTCAAAATATTTGATTAATTATTTTTATACTTATGCGTATAGGTAAAATGAATTGCCATTTACGATATAGTAAAGGTAGCGATATAAATACAGGGAAGTTGATTAATAAAAGTGGTTTATAGTGATTTAGCAATTGTAAGAAGGATTTTAATTTAAGTTGGTCAGACAAAGACAAAAAAATATAATTTTCTAGGTCTCTACCCAATACACAGAGTAGATTATAAAGATCTTTGGAATATAATTAAATTTAAGAATATCGTCTTAAATATTACTAACTACGTTATTTTCGTTTCCTTCTCACGTTTGCTCCATCAATAAATTTAATAGGTTCAAATTAATAGGTGTATATTCACTTAACTATAAACTAATTTAATACAATATTAAAAACGCTAAATACAAGACAATGAGATCATAACTAATACCAACTACACTCGATTTTGATATAAGTACATTTTCCAATTCTTTCTCTTCCATTTCTAATTTGCTAATAATCTTACGCACTTTGTTGCTGAATTTGTCTTTTTTATTATTGCTATCTGTTAGTGCTGTTTTGTTTTTTGATTTGTCTAGTATGATTGCGTTATATGTTTTATCTATGGCGTCGGTGACGGGTTCGTGGTCATCTTCGTCATCAGGCCTGTCAGCTGACCCGAACTGGTTATCAGGTCCTTCCATTGGAGTGGAGTAGCGATAGTTATCGTTTTTGACAGCGCGACTTGTGCTGACGCTTTTCATTGTAGGTCCTGGGATCTCTGAAATTGAAGGCAGAATGTTATTACCTACATTATATTAACCTTGATAAGACCTTGATAAAAACATCTTCTAGTTATCTTCATACAAAATCAAATCAAACGTCTGAATATCATTTCATTTCAAGTTAATTTTACAGAACTAATAAAATGTTTCTTTTTGTAGCTTTCTTATCAGATGATACATACAAAGCGCTCACAATTTTTCCTCAACTAATACACTCTTTATAACAAACACAAGTCCTCAAATACCACAATTCGCTACGCCTCGTCTCCGTAACTGGTTTATCAACGTACCGTAAAGCCTTATAACGCTGTCGACTTCCCCTAAGGAGTTCTTGGCCACACATCTGTAGCCTCCTATATCTGATGACGTCAGGTCACGGACAGTTAGAGACATCCGACTCTCGAAGTAGCTGATCATCGTATTCACTACCTCATACTTGTCCGAGGATATCACCATCTCATCTATAAACAAAATGAATAAGTAAGAACAACAAAACAAATGAATCTGATAGTGAAGCTATAAGAAAACTCTTTCAATTTTTATGAGTATGACTTGCTTGAGAGTACCTATTTAGAGCTATGAAGAAAACAATGTAGCGTTCGTTGTGTCTTATCTATGACTTTAAAATATTTACTGTGTTTTGGAAGACGCTTCGTTCAATAGGTTTTATCGAGGAGTGTTATGGCTAAGTCTCGCAATCCGGCACATGTAAGTCGCTTGCTACAAACTCACGACTCTAAGCTCAGACTGCTCGTTGTCCCACCACGATAAGAAACGAAACACAACGAAAATACAAAGACATTCCCCACACCAAAATTTATTTATCTCCTTTAAAAACTCTCAAAATTTTCAAAACACATTAATTTCAACGCCGAATCCATAACTTTGTAAGTAAGCGATAAACAGAACGCCTTTCTTTATCTTAATCTAAACTTCCTGTTGTTGAACTTTCGTAATGGTTGTTATGGTGATTTTCTCATCTCGACTAAAATGAAATAACAACAGTCTTAATTACGCTCGGAGGCTTAATTAACACTTACATGTCATGCCTTTCTAACAGAGATTGATGACAAACGAAAATGACGAGTTGGCAGTACCCTTTTGATTGCGTAGTGAGGAAAGCGCAAGTCATTCCTACTTGAAACAAAGCAGTGATCGACGCGCTACATATATTGGGGATCGTATTACAATGACGCAAAACAACTTCGGGTTGACTAATGCGTTTTATTAATTAAACCCTGACGCTCAAACAACCGCTTTTTCAAACGAAATTGCCACATGTAGTTGCCCCAACAACATGCTATTGTCAAATATCTAGAGCAGGAATTTTATAAAATTTCATCTAGCTGCTAGTTTGACCGTATCTACGTGATACATTCATGCATTTGCAAGCTCACTGCATTGAGCACACAATAGTCGCAAATGACCATTAGTGAATACAACGCAGTAAACTGTACCACCTAATGGCCTATGGACAATGCTGTAAGACAGCACTGTCTCCTTTATATTACCCGCCTTGTTGAAAAAGTAGTGTAAATCAACCCCTTTAAGGGTAAAAAGTCACCGCGATAAAATAATGCATTACGCGACCGAAAAACAAATCCCAGGAGAGAGCCTAACCTTTTACATTAAATAGACATCGTTTATATTGTCTGCGAAAACTGAGTCAGCACTGTCTACGATACGAACGATAGCCTCTTCTTTCCCAAAATGCAAGTATGTAAGAATACGGTTGTTAAACTACGTCACGTATCTGCCGTCTCGGATGAGCGCCAAGCATAATGTGGAACTTAAAAATTCTAGAAGCTCAAAACCCGGTTCCCATTCAAAATTAACCCGTAAATTTCAAGCGACAACTGCCGTGTAGAAGTTTTCGAAACCGCCGACGGCTGTGCGCGAGGAAATGCGAAGTATAACAGTCGTACCAACCAGCTCATTACAACACGCTTCCTTGCTTCAACGAAGGGATTAGTTATGTCTTTTTAGACGGGAAAAATAATCCTTTATTCTGCCTGACATTGTAATTACCTTTGTTGCAAAATAACAACTCGTTTCTTTTTTTTCGATTTTTCGTCTCTTAATTCCCTGGTATCTAAATGCTAAAGTTTTCACGTGTTAGGTCTGAAATGGACATTTAATATGAGAATATTATATTGGGACTCGTGTGTGATATAATGTTTCTCGTTTTCAACGTTATTGGAGCACATTTGGCTTTATTTGCGGGGATTACGAGCTGAAGCTTGCGTGACGTGTCCCGGTATTGAAATGCAGACGGCAATCAGCTGCGGTTTGTCACACTGCATTTTTGCAACTTTGAAATTTACGTTTAGTATTTCTCTAAAACCAAGAAAATATAAGAGCCAAATGTAACAAAATAAAAAAAGAAAGCGCAAAAATCTACTTTTGTATTGATTTTAAATATGCAATAAGTAAGTAATAAAAACTATATTTATTTGAGACGTGTTTTTTTAAATTGAACAACGAATTATGAATACAAAGGTGAGAGCAAAATCAAGATTCTTACCTCAAAGCGGGAATATGAATAAAATATGGACTCATCAGTTGAATAAACGAACGAATTTCATTTCTGTGTAACATTGTTAGGTAGAATATGTAGGACGCTACGAATTAATATAATTTTGTCGGGTTATAATGGAGGTTTTAATTGGGCAGTATATTTCAATATACATAAAGGTTAACCTGTTTATTAATAGCTTTTAAAGCTGTTAACGCAACAGTTTACATAACATTTTTCGAGCTGAAATTGTGAACACTTTTATCTTATTTACAAATAAGTATCTTAACGTCATTTAAGGAAGTTTGTTGTGAAACTCTTGAAGCATACTTATCAGTAAGTTTCGAGTAAGGTAAACTTGAAGAAACGGAAGCTAAGCAAAGCAGCGAGTGCCTATAAACGGTTGCTTAGATTTAGTTGAGTGAACGCGTCGGCCTGTCCAGTTGTCTGAGCGGAACTTAGCGAATCAAAAGCTTGACTGAAGTTACAGGAATGTTTCCTTCAGCCGAGAAACTTGGTGCTACCGACTCATTATGTAAGATAACGTTGTACGAGGCCAAGATATCAGCTGGATTGACGCTTCACTGGAAGTTTGCTGTCCATGGTTAGAAAGTTTGATTTGAAGTATTTTTTAAATTGTTTTTAGTACCAATGAGAAAATACATGAAATAATTTTAACGTTAAAGTGGCTTAACAGAATTGTTTTAAACTAAGTACAGTTCAAATAATATTCGTAAGTTTCAAAAGACAGAACGTCAATTAAAACCAAGTCAATTCACTCCAGAAATGAATGGCGAACTAAAACGTCGAATCCTCTCTAGCATATCTGATTTACACAATGAGATTAGAATGAAAGAGAGAATGGAGTAGGCAATATCGACCATTTGTGAGAGATAAATTATCGCGGCTCTGTAAGACGGCTTTAAGATGAAGTAGTCATAATGCCACATCCACTCAATCGGAACTAATCGTCTTTGTCTTTAACCCACAATAGGTTAATTTTCCGAATCGTAAATTAAAAGTTAATGTCTCATTACTTGCAAAAACTCCCGCCCATGATCCGACGCGTGCCAAAAAACTCTCCGCACCCAAGTGGAAACCGGTAAAATTAGCCAAATACTAAATTTTGTGAGAAAGAAAAATTTAAATATTAAGCTCTTTTCGCAGAAACGCCATCAACTATGAATACTTCTGCGTGAAAAGACTGAAAAAAATGCTGGGAGGTTAAGAAATGACTTACTGGTGTCTCGGACCCAATACTGGATGGACTTGGGCGAGGACTCGACGTAGCACTCGAGAGTGACGTCAGTGCCCAGTGGCGCCCCCACCAGCTGGTTCGGCACTTGGATCACCGGGTGGACTGTATGCAATAATCAGTTGATAAGCAATAATTATTATCATCATGGGTTACCATCTTTATATTGAAGCTTGGCATTGGCAGTCACTTGGTAAAATTGTTTGTGATCCATGCGTTACGTTTTAAAGTAACACACACACTTAAAAAAAAAATATCTGGTACAAACAAAAAATACTAGAACAAAGTTCCCCGAATCTATTAAAAATAAATTTACTAAAGTAAGAGTTATAACAAAATGTCAAAACCCAAAGAGCCTTTCACCAAAAGTCGCTTTGTTATCCTTAAATTCTTGGTACTGTTTACTTTATAAGTAAAAGTCAGCTTAAACGTTAAATTTTGCATGAAGCTTTATGTTATTGCTTAGACGGATAAAAATAATAATTAAAAGGGAAAACAACTCGTCTCACCGAAATTCAAAGTAGGTTCACAGTTGTTGAAACTTCGGTGAAAAACAACATTTATAAAAACCACGGACAACCGCAAAAAATATTTTCGCGGCAAGTTTGTTACAGAAAGTTCTGTCTCAGTAAATATTTTAAATGATTACGGAGTTTTAATGGTGGGACAATATTTATTATAGTTACAGCTTACTAGATCTATTAGTTAAATCGAGACAATTTAATCATTCAAATAAATTCGTAAAGCATTTGTACGAAGTTTTATTCATATAGTTAAAGAAAGGTTTTACTTACAATGCACTCGTATGACGATTCTCTTGCTAACTGCAGGTGGGACTCCATTGCTAGCGATACAGAGATACGCTCCCATATCTGACCGCGATATCTTATTCAGGGTCAGCACATCTTCTTCGTAGGTGGTGACTTAACCAAACAAAAAAACAGAACTTAATAACACTCATGAAATCGATTATCATCATCATGATCTTTCTGTCCTTATTTCCCTTTAAATGAAGTCTACACAACATGTTTTTTTCTTCCAATACCCTCAATCAGTCGCCATCTCGGCACTCCCTTCTATCCTCAACATAAAATCGATATCAAATCGTATTATAGAACTTACATTTAGATTTACCACCACTAGGGTTCCTAATGACAATGTCAGTCCCATCTTCTCTTCTCCACATAACTTTTGGAGTGGGGATTCCCCGTGCTTTGCAGGAAACCCTGGCCGTTCCACCTTCAGGAACCATGATGTCTCCCGAAGTCTCTTCAGGAACAAAGTCTGGAGGTATAACCACGTCTAAGTGACCCATCTGTAAAAAATACATTACTTTGTTCTATTTCTAGAAAAATATTAAGGTCTGTGAAGTGGGTAAGGAAGTTGACAGCTGTTTGGATTTAATTTTTCTAAGGGGCTAAAGTAATTGGTATTGGCGGTTCTCGTTGTGACTTGCTCTACAGATCGTGTCTTTTTGTTTTTTAAGAAGACAAAAAACATTAATTGGTGCAATTATCTATGTATATTTTTAAGAAAAGTTTCAAGTAAACAACAAAAAACAAACTAAAGAAGTTTTATGTAAAAAAGCAAAACACGCTAATACTGATTTTTCGACCTTCGTCGTCGAAAACAATTAAAAACATTGTGCACACATGAACTAGGTGAACTAAAAAATGACCTACAAATTTAACTGTAATGTTCAACTTCTACCAATAACCAATTAATAGTTTTAGCAGTTTTACCTGCCCTAGAAACAGCCTGACATTTATAATATAAAATGTACCTATTCTAGTTCATAACAATTTTATATAATTTACATTATCGCCTAAAATCTTTTTTTAGAAGTATAATTCGGCCCCATTACGAACTCGTAAATGAAAAAAGATGCCAGTTAGAATAGAAATTCATCGATATTGTATTTCCATTAACATGAACAAACACAACAATAGAAAAGTGGATTGATCAACAAGTCATAAGTTGAAAGTTCGTACCTATTGAGTGAAAACTGGAACGAATCAAGCTTCTAACTATGTTACATACGATACATTCCAAATAACTTTATATAAGGGGAAGTTTACATACATTAATAACGTTAAAACTTTATTTTTTAATATGTAACACAAACGTATAGATGTAAACGGTTTTATTTATTAAAAGATAAGTTTTTTTCAGTACGATAAAAATGCATGTATAAACACAGCTTAATAACGATAGAAAGCTTAACTCTCGCTCCACTGAACGCGTAAACAGGATACAATCGCTGCTTATTTTTCTTAAAACGTATTAATTGAACCGTATATGTTATATTCGTCTTGCAGACTTCCTGACTTCTCCGTACAGAGAAAACACTTTATCATTTGTGTTGTAGTAAGAGTATTTTTTATTGACATTGTTTAACCCCATGAAAATGGAGGTGTAACTAGTATTGTTGGCAGCTTTTTCATTATGTCCAGTGAAGTCCGTCAAGTGGCGTCATGCGGGTTGGAAGTCTGCTTCGATCCTACAGCCGGCCTGTCGCCGCTGGAGATTTATACCGTTATCAACCCCCGCGTATAAATTTAAACCCGACGCAATAATTTAGAAGCACCATGCACGAATCATTACCCGCTGCGCTACTCGCTCGGGCACAATTTAATTCACTTTATCTCCCCAATGTTTACCGTAATCGCAATTTAATTTACGTCGTCGTTGAGCAAATTGCTCGTAATTGCTCTTAGTAACATTTCATTCAACTGTCAATTATGTCGAACCATGACATCTCAAGATCTAGTTGGCTCGTTTAATGTTACAACTATTATTTTGTCTATATTTCTGGAATTATGAATTTGGGATCTTCCATAACAGAGTATACTCTGTATAAAGAATCACTAAAGCAATCAAGATGGTCATATTACAACTATGGTTTGATCCTACTAGCCTGGATGCTGAACGACTTCTCCATGGTGTTGAGCGTATCAAATATTTCGCACGAGGGGTTCCACTTCAGAGGCCTAATGTATATTTTAACAGTGATTCTTATAGGAGTGCCAATAGTGTTCTCAGAAATCTGTCTAGCACAGTATACAAACTGCGATGTGGTGACGTTATGGAACTTCTTCCCTTTGTTTCGCAGCTTGGGATATGGAAGCACATACCTTTTGGTTTTAAAAATGATGTACTTGTTTGTGTTAAATTACTTCTATGCCCTGTATACGTATCATGCTATGTCTGAAACTCCTCCGTGGTTTACGTGTAAATACTTCAACACTTCACTGTGTATGGTGAAGCACGTTAATATTTCAATATTCCAGTATTGCGTGGAAGCTCAAACAGTGTTCGGAGATGATTGTCAGATGAAGACCGCCAGCGCTGTATTCTTCGAAGAAATAATAGGAAACCTTAACACAAAAACATCTTTCAATTGTATGTTATCTTGGAGAGGGATTTTTGTAATTTACGTTATCGGCTTTATAATGCTTCTTTTAATGTTGAAACGGTACAAAACAATTGACTGTACAGTTAAAATTTTACTTATTTGCATTGCAATCATAGGTTTTATTATGAGTTGCGTAGGAGCAGCATCTAAAGGCATATGGTTGACTTCTCGGAACAAAAGTAATGAAGGAAGTTACACCATAAAAAACTCTGTGGAGACTATAAGACGAGCATTTCTTTCGATGGGGACTGGATATGGAGTGATTCTGTTCTATTCAAGTCACGTAGGCTTTAGGAGTCCAGCTAACATGGTTGCTATTGCAGCTCCCCTCTTATCGAGTTTGCTTACAATAGTATTGTCTTTTGTTATTTACTCCGGAATAACTACTATGTCATATTTTCATGGTGGCGAAGAAAACGTCTTAGAGGTTGGAGTAAGTGCTTTTTTTTCTGAATTTGCCTCAATTTCCGAAGTGACAAGTTATTTCGAAGGCTGGTCGGGGTGGGGGGCTCTTTGGTTCTTAATGATCTTTTTGATTCTTTTTTGCAACTTGTGGATTGCGCTTTATTATTTTACTGAGATGTTAATGGAAAATTTTGAATGTTTCAATAGGTACCCAAACTCGTGTATATTTTTTTTAATACTTGTGCTAGGTTCATGTTCTATACCGTTTCAGTGTTCAGATATGATATGTGCGTTAACGGATGTTGTTGAAATAATACAAACGTTCCACAGTATTTTATTTAGTTTCGCTTTGTACTGGATATACGGGCAAAGTAGACATAGAGATGACATCATATTCATGATCGGTGTAAAATCCGGATACATTTGGAGAACATCGTGGATGTTGCATCCAATCATATTAACAATGATGTTATATTTTAAATTATCTTTATTGACTACTGCGAAATACGAAGACTCCTACATGATTTTAGGTACATACAAAATAGATAAATTAATGGTCTACTTTCTTCTTGGTGTGTATATTTTAGTAGTGTTCATTGGTATGTTGATAACAATTATCAAACACTTACATACATTTAGGAGCATTTTCAAAGCGGAAGTAATGTGGGGTCCGAGGGACTTGATTCTATTTAAAAGTAGGAAAATGTTCAATCCAAAAGTGATGACAAGAGAGTTCTTGTATAGACAAGTTAGAATCCAGGGATATACTAGAAGAGATCGGTCAAAAAGAACAAGCCTTGTTGATGTAGAAACGTATGAGGATCTTACTGTTTTAGGTGACTGAGATTTTTAGTAAAAAAATATTCTAAAACTGATAAATATTAAATCCTATTTGTAGCCTTAAAGTTTATGTTTTTAAAAAGTAGATATATTTGTGCCTGTGTTATTTTCGTGCCTTTGTTATTTTTACTGATAGATTTTATATTAGCTCGAATAAATCAAATTTAATGTATTGAGAACCTTGAGTGTTTTTTACTTTATGTTGAGTCTTGTTAGTTTTTTATTCACAAGTTCTCTGCATCATATCACTTTCGAATATTATAAGTAGATAAAGATTTTTTCCACATATATAATTCTACTAGTGAAATGTGATTAATAAAACATCTAGTAATTCATTTTTAAGTCGTTCCCAAAAGAAACTTGCAATATGTATGTCTAAAGGTAATGAATTGCCCCCATACCTTCTGCCTGACTAACAATACCCAAACCAAAAGCCATCTTACCTGACTCTGCATAGGGTCTGTATTTATCTGGCACATGTACTGGCCCTTGTCCTCCTCCTGGACGTTCTTGATGTGGAGGTTCCAGGTGGTCTGTCCGTTGTGGGAGACGCTCACGCGGTGGTTGTTGGTGATCACGTGCACGTGGATGGCCTGGATTGCCTTCGTGTCTGCTTTCACCCAGCCTACCTGGATGGAGGTATATTAACGGTGATGAATAAATTTTAAAAGAGCTTTAGCGACCGTGTTTTGCTTTATAAAAACAACAAATTTCTCTTTAAATAGAAATTAGAGGTCAACTTATAATAACTATTGTATGATGATAATTTAAATATCTAAGATTGAAAACTGCGTACAGATATAAATAACATGAAAATAAATAAAAAGGTGTTAAAATTGGTACCCTATATCCACCCAGATTATGAACCAAGCACCGAAAAGTTGCATCCCGTCCTATAGGTACAGTCAAGTTTACAAGCGGTTCACCGAATTCGGGTTGGAAGGCTTCTCCTGAAATACAAACACTTATAAATACGCGAATCGAATACTCAAGTCATTATTTCACTACGCGGAAAACAACTAATTGCTCTCCGGAACCTTTTGGAATTGTAGGGTTTATAAACGTAGCAATTAAAACTACTATCTAATTAATATTTCTAAGTTTTTGTTTTTTTTTTGTTTTTTTTTGATATTTTGTATTAGTTTTTTTATGAATACTTACCGACTAATTTTGAGTCTAGGCTTAACATGACAACGGCCAGTAAGTTAAAGCAGGACCAGCGTTGTTGCATGATTCGTTTTTTAAATTACAACGACTTTTCACAGGAATCCATTTGTACCTAAAATAATATTTAAATCAATTTTTAGATATTAGCCCAGTTTTTTTATATTATTTTCGACGATAAAATATTTTACTGATTAGTATTTACTTTCCTAAGGATTTATTTTGAGGTCTTAGTAAAATTTGTATCTACAAACACCCAGGCATAGTGATACCTATAAGTGAAGTTTTTTACCCAAATAAATTCGTTGCTTAATTTCTGTTACAGTGTAACGTATTTTTTTATTTCATTAAGTTAGTTTCGTAGGTGTTTTAGGTGATTCTTTTGCTTATTCTTAAACTATGCCTTTTTACCTACGCAGAGCTATCTTTCTGAATATTTAGCCACATTTTCTCAACACCTTTGACAAGAGCCTTTGAATCCTCTACTATAAAACATTACGATCCCGATATACCCGTTACAAGACCCAACATATCGTCGACATATCGATATAAACGACGAGTTTCGATACTAAAAGTGTATCGTCACATACGCTCGACATTTCGAATTTTTCTTCTACATTATCGCTGAGAACCGGAATAGTAGTTACCGGTTTTCGATCGCGTCCGTTACATACATTTAGAGACATCAGTCGCGTATTCTGCAAGTCGATACATAGGTACGTGGTGAACGTACAGGGTGAATCATTATTTACTGATCGAATCTACAATATGCGGAAGGGACTGAAATAGCTTTTCTAGGTATCGACGTATCGTGTCACAGTGCACCCTGTAATTTGAGGGACGACTTTTAAATATGAGTGGTCAAAGCAAACATGACCAATATTAGATTGCTAATTCAAAATCAAACAAAACATTTTAAATGTTTATAGGAATTGTACAAAAACTGCTTTTTTATTACCAATCAAAATGACACGTTAAAAATGAGAGTCGCAACTTTGTTTACATAAAAAACTTTACGTTTTAAAAATAATATACTTTCAAACTTTTGAGAATGCCTTCTTAAACTTTTTAAGTCTTATCAATAACTTTGAACGTAAACGAGGGTGAGGTAGTTTATTTGAATACAGAATTGATATTTTTTATAAGAGGGAAGAGGGAAATGTGCCGTAGACTGTATGATGCTTATTATTTTCTTTAAAAATGTCTCAATTTAGTAGCTCCCCTCTGCAACAGTCCAACCAGAACCTCCGGTAAGCTCAGTAAATACCTATCAGTTTTTACGACCACAATAAAATATGATAGACGTTAAATTTATGATGACTTACCTAGGGGAATTATTTGATTTAATTTTATTGCTTTCCACTAAACACAGACCAAATTTAATGAAAATTAACGCTCTTTTTAAATTATTACCTCAAAATTAAATTAACTAACTTTATTCGTTACAATTAACTTTTCCTAAAAGAAGAAAAGTATTTGAATAATCATACAATGCTAATTCCACTGTACCACCACTAACTCACCCTTTAAAATCTGGCGGGAAACTTTCCCCAAACTTTTGCGACTGCGTCTACCCTGTCAAAACATCGTCTATCACTACTGCAACTACCTTACCTTCATCTATACTTGTTTGTTGATTATTTCCATGTTTTTCTACGTATAATAGTGTGTCCCACGTGTGATCGCGAGGGCCCCCGAGACCGGCACGGACCGCGCGAGTCGGAGCGTCGTAAGCGACTGACGCGGTTGTTCATTCACTGCGAACGCTCGTCGTAAGTCTTACGCAGCTGTCAGTGAACACAGCCTAATTCCAAATTGTGGGCATAGGATATGTGTTATGCCTAAATGATAGGGTGTAGGAGCAGCGATAAAAGTCGGGAATGTGGCTGTTCGAAACATCGTTTCGTTTCGAAAACGTTTTTGGTGATAAGGCATTCAATTACATTCATATATTAAATATCAAAATTTTTGATGGTCAGGACCAGAGACATTTTAAAAAATTAAACAGCTTTGGATTACCTTATTACAAAGTTAAATGAGAAAAAATGCAACAGAATTTGCATTTAAGTATGTTAAATATTTACAAGCGCCTTTTTGTATAGGTAACTACGTTGTTGTCTTAACTTCAAATGGAAAATTCTCATTCAAACGTGTCTGGAATTTGTTCAATTGAAGTTAATTACACACAACAAAAGGTAATTTAGCTAACTCAAACAATGCAAGTAATTGCAAGCTGATTTGCAAAAGTTCGTTCAGAGATGAAGATCTAAAATTATCTGTATGATTAGAATAATAAGCTCGCTGTATAGTAAGTAAAAAGTGGCAGAAAATTAAAAAAATATTAAAACTACCTGTTTACTTTTTTGCCCAAATCTTATTTAAGTCTAACTAAAAACTTAATCACCCTTGAAGACATATATGGCTTGGGAAACTACATCACAATAGACAGTAAATATCTTGGGCTAACATACAAAACCTCCCTATCTTCTAAGACTTAGGAAAACCCATTAGCAATCATTCCATTGTCCGAAAGTAAAATTTAAATGTTTTGTATGACGTTGTTCATCTTACGACGTTGTTCATCATTGTGATAATCACCTGCGCCGGCGGCACAATCTCATCCTAGATTATCTGCGTACACTCTTAGTCTATTTATCACTTAGGATAAATGCAAATCCAAGTGCGCAATGTCAGTAAACCCTTGCGCTGAGTTTCGATCACTGCATTACGGATGTACAGCTTACTCACTGCAGGACTAATTGAATTGTCAATTAGGTGCTTTTGTCTTAGAGTTGAGAATAAAAAGGTAAGTTTTGTGACCTATACTAAGGTTAGTATTAAAAGTAAACAAGTAGAACATAGGTACTTCTTTTAAAATATATAAATAAATGTTACACATTTTTTTTCTCTAGTTACTTCTATGTATAATCATTTTTCATGAATTTCATTAATATCAATTTAATGTTGGGTTAAATGACTTGATAATAATTATCGTTTAGCTACACAATCAGCTTACACTGCCTGTAAAGCAGTTTTGATAAATCCTTACAGAGTGGCCACTTCCCTACGTGAACCACATCAGAGGCTGTAAAGTGGATCTCAAAACTAATTTATGGTCTTAGCCATATTTGATAATTGTTTCACTATACGATACTCTATCGAGAAGACTGACATATAAAGAAATAAATGCCACTACAAATATAAAACAATATGAGCTACTCGCGACTCCGTAATCGATGAAAGTGATTTTACCGTGGGAATAAGATTTATTTCCGCGGTAAAAAGTTGCCTACCTTCCTCCAAGGTTGTTGAACTATGTCTATTCCAAAATTAATTAAAATTGGTTCAGTTGTTTCAATGTTAAGGCGGATCATCCTGCGGATTTTAATGCGGTTTTCACTACTATGTAGAATCTTTTTTCAGACTCGTTTATAAGTAAATTTGGTAAAAGTGGTATAATATATACTAGTATTAATGATATCGAAATGTGATGCATAAGTATTTCTTCTCCGGATGATGCCTGCAGACGGCTCTACATCGGCGTGGTCAGGTCGATGGCCATGTATGGAGCTCCCATATGGGCATCGGATGGCCTCACGCCCAAGAACGCTGCTCTACTGCGTAGGCCGCAGCGGCTGTTGGCGCAGCGCATGATTCGCGCCTATAAAACGGTGTCGTTTGATGCTGCGACCGCATTGGCGGGGACTTTGCCTTGGGAGTTTGAGGCAAAGCTCTCCGCCCAATGTTACGCCCGGGGGGTGACCCTACGGGACAGGGGAGAGTTTTTCCCCATACCAGAAAGGGTAAGCTGGTGCAAGAGGGCCCGGCAAGCTCTCATTGGAGAATGGGAGGAGAGGCTGGCGGCACCATCTGCCGGCCTCCGCACTGTTGAGGCTTTGGGGCCGATATTGCAAGCGTGGCTGGTGCGCAAGCACGGCCAGCTTACTTATCGGATAACGCAGGTACTCACCGGGCATGGGTGCTTCGGGGAGTACCTGCACCGAGTAGCCAGGGCCGAGCCGCTGCCCGTCTGCCACCACTGTAGTGGCTGCGACGAGGACACGGCGCGGCACACAATGGAGGAGTGTCCGGCATGGGACGAGGAACGGCGTGTCCTCGTCGCGGAAGTGGGGGCAGATCTTTCCCTGCCCGCGGTCATGGCGGCGATGGTCCGCAGCGAGGGGGCGTGGCAGGCGATGGCCGCTTTTTGTGAGGCCATCATGCTTCAAAAGGAGGCGGTGGGGAGGGTGCGCGAGCGCCAACGACAGCGCCAACTGCCACCCACTCGTGGCAGAGAATTAGGGGCTCGGAGGAGGCGGTATAACCGCCAACTCGAGCTCCTACCCTAATCGAGGACCTAGGGCGGTGGATTCGGGGGGATCCGCCGTCCGCTAATAGGTCTTCATAGAAGGCGCGCGCCATGTTCCGGCGCGCCTTCCGACGGACGGGGGAGGTCTAACTTCCCCGTCAAAAGAGAGGGGGCCCCGCGTGATGGACGCGGGCCCACGCCGCCGGGGCTGATTTGAGTGAAGGCTTAAAGCTATCCCGCAGCCCCGGCACTATGGCGTAACAGGAGGAACATCGACTGGTTTTTAGTGGGTATACCCGAAAGGGGGAGTCCCACACACGCCTCTCGTCCCTCCGGGCGGGAGGTACGGTGCGTAATTGCATTTTCCAGTCGTTAAACAAAAAAAAAAAAAAAAAGTATTTCTTCTGAGGCAACAAATAGGCTCTAACCGCGAAGGATCTTGGTAACAGTGAACTCCATAACTCAGGGTCATTCATTTCAACATTGGCTCCCTCTATGTAGACGCCATTGAAGTCACAATCACAGAGAACTATTGATTTGAAAGAAACTGTATTTTTATGAATGAAGCAATTATGGGTTCTTTGCATCTGATTTTCTATTCATGGTATTGCAATGTTAATCAAGATTCAAAAGCAAGTATTCTTAGATAACTATAAAAAATAGTGGTTCAAAAATTGTTCAAAATTTGTATTGCTTTGTTTGGCACCATTTATTGTCTTAAGTGTCCTATCTTAAGAGAACCTAACTCTCTCTTCCTCTTCACGAAATAAAGCTCTAAGACTGGGAGATACCCTGTAAAACTTGTGCTACAGAATATGAAAAATAATTATTATATCAAAGAAATATACGATCAAAATATCCTTTATGTTACATAAAACATTTGAAATTATTTAACAACTCTAAATAATGAGTGGCCGGAAGTGACGTGTAGACGTCACATCCGGGCGCCATTGTGGCGCAGGCGCAGCCATGCCACCGGAAACAGGAAGTTGTGGTGTTGTGGTTCACAATCTGGAGTTTAGCGGGAAACACTGAATCAAGTGTTGCTGAAACCTCGCATTTTATGTATGAGTTGTTTTAAAAGATAAATGAGCTTTACATTGTCTAATAACAATAAAAGTACAAGTTGTGTAGCTAATATCTATAAGAATATTCGAACATAAAGAATAGTTTGATATTCGAAAATAAGATGTACAAAAAATAGCGTACAGAACTCTGGGGTGGTCGAAAATTCTTAAGTTTGGCAAAAAAGTGATACAAATATCACTACACTTAAATTATAAGTGCGAGTATTTTAACTTACCCTCATAAGTTAGTACTCAATTTAGTAAGTTACCTTTACTCTGCCTAGAAACAAGCGACATAAGCGTACCTCGCTTTTTCATTGCAAAAAAAAGACTTAAGGTTACCAAAGAGACGGTGAAATTGCATCTATCCGATTCCTACTTTTTAATCATTATCATTACATAGTATAAATCCAAGTCGCTAATTCTCTCTGTTTGTATGTTTGGCCGCTAACTCCTCCTAAACCAGTTGAGGGATTTTAATGCGGTTTTCACCATCTTTTAGGTATTTTTTTCATTTAAATTTGTAAATAAAGAACAATCGCAAAAAGTTTTTTAAAGTTATCCAAAAATCAATGTTTCGTGAGCAAGTCGGCAAAAATTACACCATTGCGAAGCGTGGGCAGGTCACTAGTTTAACTATAAAATAAGGTTTGCCTGGGAGATATGGCTCAGAGCAATAAGGCCACCTTTTGCCTTATTTTTATTTCTCTTGGTACAAACTTCTATGTATTTTGTGCAATAAAGAGTATTTCAATTTCTATTTTTATTTCTAAACGCCCTGAAACCATCATCACCATTCAAATACGTCACTCACCAGCCTACACAGCGAGAGTGTAACGCGGCACATGTCGCAACTTCGGCTGAAAACTTCCAGCAAGACAGCCTTGTTCCAGCCTCGCTACGTGCACGGTGTGTTCGAAAACTTTCAAATTAAGACGGTAAAGGGATAAAGGAATTTAATCCGTTGACAATGGCTTGTTGTGGGGTTCTTAGTTTTATTATATTGTAAATATATAGGGAGGGGAAAAATATCGTTTTTTTTATAATCTAGGGAGCAAACGAGCATGCGGGTCACCTGATGGTAAGTGATCACCGCCGCCCATGACTCCCCGCAACACTGATGATGTTAGGGGTGTGTTGCTAAGCCTTTGAGAAAATTGGGCACCGGATATCGCCCTCACCGAACGAAACGCAGGAACATCGTCCCTACTTCACGTCGGTTTTCTGTGCGACGGTGGTATTTCACCGGTCGAGTCAGCCCAGTAATCGCTGCAGACAGAGCCTACAGCTAGACTCTACCACTTACAAAAAGTTTTGTGCATATTTACTTACATTTATTTACTGTTTATATTCAGATCGAAGTACATATTCGCTTCTGTGACTTAATTAAAGTAGGTATATGAACAGGTCTGAATAAAAGTGAACACATCAAAATTTTTGGCTCCAAAGTTTTAATTTAATTAACTTATTAAATAGTAATAATTTAATGTGTATTGCAATTCTGTGAGTGTTATTGCCTACCAGCACTTCAAGTTTCCTTAAAACATTCACTTTTCACATCTCAACACAATGGAGTCTATGCAACAGACTGTGGATGAAATGGCTACACTTTTTTACAAGAAGATGGAGGAGTTCCAAGGTGAACTGAAGAAAGTAGCATCCCCAACAACTACTTCCTTGGCATCAGACTTTGCTTTATTTCAAAAGTTCATCACTACAGCAATCACTAACTTACAACAACAAGTGAAGTTGCTCTCCGCTGATTGTGATCGGTTGGAGATGCACAACCGCCGACAAGTGCTGTTATTTCATGGTGTGCCTGAGGCAGGGAAGAATATTAGTGCTGAGATCCTTAAAATTTTGAGGGATAAATTGCTGCTTCAAAACGTCACAGAAAAGGATTTCATCAGGTGTCATCGGCTTGGCAAGACTGTGGGGGATGAGAAGCCACGACCCGTTCTAGTGGAGTTCTGTCATCAACCACTTCGCAGTCAGGTTTGGAATCTCAAAACGAAGCTCAAGGGTTCCGATATCACACTCTCCGAGTTTCTGACCAAAACACGACATGAGTTGTTTATGACTGCTCGTAAACGGCTTGGTATAGCGAGATGCTGGACGCGTGATGGTGTTGTGTTTGCTCTGGACGAGTCAGGTGTTCGGCAACGCATAACTTCAGCGGCTGATCTTCAGGTGATTGCTGCAGCGCCGGTGAGGCAGCCAGTTATCTCTCCAAGTCGTGATGACAAGAGTGTTAGCGGGAGCAGGCGTCAACCTTCGAAAACAAGGCGAATGGTATCGCGGAGATAGTTTTAATATTTAGTTTTTCTTATTTTCTTTTACCCTCAATCTGTTTTTTACATAATGTAGCTTTTTATTTCATTACATTCACGTTTTTGTTTTGTTTACGTGTCAGTGTCAGCAAGATATTTATTGAGTTTGACATTGACAGCACAGTTCAATGTTGCCATACTTCATAAATCGTGAAGATGTTAAATTATTGTGCTTGGTAGATAAGATTATTTTATCTAGCTTGTTTTAAAGTATTTTTTTTTTATTTTATTTTATTTATTTTATTTTAGTCTTCATTTTAAAAATATAAATATTTTATTGTTATAGTGTATTTATTTTTATTTTTAACTAAGTTATCATATGAATAATATACAGGATTTATGTGACAACAGTTTGACTTCTTATGATACTTGTTCTACTGAGGCCTCGGATGGTGACGACAGTTTCCACAGCACCTGTTCTCTATCTTCTTCATTATTTTCTTGTTTCTCTGATTGCATCAAAAATTTTAACGTTGTATACATTAATGCTCAAAGCATTCCAAGGCATCATTCTGATTTGCTAACCACATTCGATAATAAGAATATTCATGCGATTCTTGTGTCGGAATCTTGGCTGCAACCCTGTTTTTCTTCTACTTCTTACTCTATTCCGGGTTTCCACTTGATACGCAACGACCGCGAAGGTAGAACTGGCGGCGGTGTTGCTATCTATTTACGTGCCAATATATCTTATTCTGTGGTTAGCATTTCAACGCAGTCTTCTTCCACCTCTGGTGCTGAATTTCTTTTCGTTGAAGTCACCATTTCTAGCACAAAAGTTCTTCTTGGTATCTTTTATAGTCCTTCACTTCGCATTAACTATTTTTCTGACCTGGAAACAATCTTGGAGAATACTGTTCCATGTTATGATCATCACATAGTTATGGGTGACTTCAACACCTGTTTAATTAAAAATGACAATAGGGCAGGTAGACTTAAGTCATTAGTAAATGCATGTAACCTGCATTTGCTGCAATCAGGACCTACACATTTTTACCCAAACTCAACCCCTTCTCTCCTGGATCTTATGATTGTATCGGTCCCTGATCGTGTTGCGAAGCACGGCCAGATGGGAGCTGAAGCGTTCTCATACCATGATTTGCTATATCTGTCATATAAGCTCCGCACTAAAAAATCTAATCCTCGTATTTTACAGCTTCGAAATTTTGGTGGCATAGATGTAGCAAACCTATTGGTGGACGCTAGGAATGTTGATTGGTCGAGTTTGCTTGAAATGCCTACGGTTGATGAACAAGTTAACATGTTTAACTACCACCTGATGCAACTTTATAACAAGCACGCACCCATAAGACCGGTAAGAGTCAAACATTTACCAGCTCCTTGGCTTAGTAACAGCATCAAAGAACTGATGACTCACAGGAACCGGGCAAAGGCCAAATTTAAACGTGACCCAAGTGATTTTAATAGGGAACGGTACAGAATCTTACGAAATCGCTGCAATAAGGAGTGTAGAGATGCGCAACAACACCATATTCACACTTTTATAGACAATCCTGACCCAAAAAAGGTATGGAATTTCTTAAAAAAGTTAGGAGTTGGAAAACAATCTCATGATCCCTTTCCTTCGAATGTCAACTTAGATTCGCTGAATGCTCATTTTACTTCAAACTCGCCTTGTGTAGATGTTTACAAAACAGCAACTCTTAATTCACTCTCCTCCCAGCCAACTCCTAACACGCCTCAGTTCTGTTTCACACAGTTCTCCGAATGTGATGTTAAGAGAACCATTTTATCCATAGCTTCGAACGCCGTTGGATGTGATTTAGTTAGTCGGAACATGTTAATCCCTATCATTGATGTCATCACCCCTGTCATTACCTCCATATTCAATCATTCCATTTCCTCCAGTGCATTTCCATCTTCATGGAAAGATGCTCACATTATCCCTCTTCCAAAAAACTCTAATCCTAGTACACCTTCAGATTTTAGACCCATTTCTGTCCTTCCCTTCCTCTCTAAAGTTATTGAACGTCTTGTTCATAAACAACTTAGCGAGTTCCTTAGCTCCCATCACCTGCTTAACCCTTTCCAATCTGGATTTCGACCTGGTCACAGCACCACAACGGCACTAGTTAAGATAACAGATGACATACGGCTTGCAATGGAAAATCAACAATTAACAATATTAACTCTTTTAGATTTCAGCAATGCCTTCAATACTGTCGATTTCGATATCCTTTTCGCTACATTACGTTCTCTTAACATATCTCCATCGGTTACTGATTGGTTTCAAAACTACTTGCGTGGACGTCGACAGCGCATTTGCATTGATGACAGAAGGTCGTCTTGGTGCGATCTCGTTGCTGGTGTTCCGCAAGGTGGTGTGTTGTCTCCTTTGCTCTTTTCTATTTTTATTAATTCTATTACTTCTAATTTATCTTCTCTCTACCACTTATATGCAGACGATTTACAGGTGTATGCTCATTGTAGCCTTCATGATTTGAGTTCAGCTATTGATCTAGTGAATAAAGATCTCCTACAAATTGCTGAATGGAGTGCATACCATGGTATCATAGTAAATCCAGCTAAAACTAAAGTTATGATCATTGGTAGTCGACAAATAATTAGTCGGATTGAGTGGGATAAATTACCACCGATAAAGTTTAATAATGTCGATGTGCCATTCAGCACAGTAGTAAAAAATCTAGGTGTGTTAATGGACAACACCTTCTCATGGTCTGAACACATTGAGAATGTCAGCAGAAAAGTGTTCGCTGCTGCAGGGTCATTAAAACGTTTAAGTCACCTTCTGCCCATTACCACAGAAAGTTTTAGTTTTCAACCAATAGATACCGGGGATATTTTAAAAACATTTAAGACAATAGATATTAAAAAAACTACGGATCTATGGGGTATATCAGTAAAAATTATCAATTCCATTATAGATATAATAGCTCCTTACCTTGCAAAAATATTTAATAACAGTATTATTAGTGGTGAGTTTCCAGACTTGATGAAGCACAGTAAAGTCATTCCTTTGTTTAAATCGGGTAGTACTACAGACCCCTCTAATTTTAGGCCAATTTCTATTTTACCTACATGTAGTAAAATTTATGAAAAAGTCATTTTAAGCCAACTTTTAGCTCATTTTAATAAAAATAATTTGCTTCATAATAAACAATTTGGATTTACAAAAGGTCGTTCAACCACTGATGCAGGTGTTGATCTTATTGTTAATATTGTTAGTGCGTGGGAAAAGTCGCAAGACGCTTTAGGTATATTTTGTGATTTGTCTAAGGCATTTGATTGCGTTCAGCACGATACATTGATAAGAAAACTCAATCATTACGGTATCAACGGTACTAATCTTAAACTTATGATTTCGTATTTGAATGATAGGACTCAAAAGGTTGACGTGAACGGTAAAAGGTCGTCAGGGTCGGTTGTGAGTATGGGGGTTCCTCAGGGATCGATTTTGGGCCCATTTCTATTTTTGGTTTATATTAATGATCTACCCTTTATGGTAGGAAACAATCATGATATAGTGTTATTTGCTGATGATACATCATTAATTTTTAAAATTAATAGACATAAAATCAATTATGACGACGTAAATAATGCTCTCTCTAATATTGTATACTGGTTGAATGTTAACAATCTAGCCTTTAACGATAAGAAAACTAAATGTATAAAATTTTCTGCACCCAATGTTAAACAAGTCGATTCAAATTTGAAACTTAATGGCAATAGATTAAACTTAGTAGACACTACTGTTTTTCTTGGAATAACTGTAGACTGTAAATTGCAGTGGGGAGCCCACATCTCACAACTAGCGAGTAGGCTTAGTTCAGCAGCGTTTGCGGTCAAGAAGATTCGCTCACTAACTGATGTTAATACAGCCAGGATTGTATATTTCAGTTATTTTCATAGTATAATGTCTTACGGCATCTTGCTATGGGGAAACGCTGCAGACATTGAGACGATCTTCGCACTTCAGAAAAGGGCTATTCGCGGCATTTATAAACTTGGAAATAGGGAATCTCTTAGGGAAATATTTAAAGATATTAATATACTAACTTTTGCGTCGCAATATATTTATGAAAATATATTGTATACTCATAAAAATATTGATAAATTTACAACGCGAAAAGCAAATCGTGTCGGAAATTGTTCTGTAAGAACTAGGCAAGAGAATAAATTAGCGGTCCCTAAACATAGATTGGCCAAGAGCAGTAAATCGTTTATTGGTATGTCGATACATATTTATAATAAAATCCCGGAGTCAGTTCAATCCTTACCTTTTAATAAATTTAAATTACATGTTAAGCATACACTATGTAAAAAGGCTTATTATAAAGTTAAAGATTATTTAGATGATAAAAAAGCGTGGGATTGATTTCTGGACAGGCTATTTCTTTAGATTGTATCTTATTGTAACTATTTGTGTCTTATTCTAACTATGAACTACTCTGTTAGCATCTGGACCAAGACAAGACACAAGAATTAGTATTTGTATTTTCTTACTTCAATTTAACCGTCTTGTGACCTTACGTTTTTATCTTGTCTTGGTGTAGTTGTATGCCTTGATTTTGTATATTTGGTGATGGACAAAAGAGTGCCGAGTTTTTTTCCGCCAGCTTTTTTCTCTCGGCCTACTGATGATAAGCTGATGATCGATATTTTGACTTTCATCGAATGTAATTAAGTTACTTAATGATGAAATAAATGATTTTTATTTTTTATTTTTATTTTTAAAGGTTACACTTGCTCAGTCTCTTTTGTTGCCCATCTTAGACTATGCGGATACTTGTTTCATTGACATTACCGAGGAACAATTATCAAAACTTGAGAGATTACAGAATTTGTGCATTCGATTTATTTTTGGCCTGCGCAAATTCGACCATGTCTCCAGTTATCGCGCTCAGCTCAAATGGCTCCCGATTCGTTTGCGACGAAATTATCACATTCTGCGCTTACTCTACCAGGTTCTGTCTGACCCTAGAACCCCGAGTTACCTCAAGGAACGCTTTAGATTTAGGCAGGATGAGAATACCCGAACACTTCGAACCCAACATAGTAGGGCATTAATCGTTCCTCTGAGTGTAACAAAATTTTACAGCAGATCATTCACCGTTTTGGCGACAAAACTTTGGAATGCTTTGCCTCTCAATATTCAGTCTGCCACTTCATATACAGGTTTTAAAAACATTGTTGTCGAACATTTCCTAACTATTTAATTATTATTATTTCATTTAATAACGCCTTCTACTTAGTTTTTCATTTATATTTTGCATAATTTCATTTTACAAACTTGCTGTTGATTATTGCCATTTAGGTATTTATGTTACTATTTATACTACCTATATTTATATACTTATATACTCGTATTTTTATTTTTATTTTATTTTATATATATGTAACGTTATGTACTTAGGTATTTTGTATAAGTTTTATTTATTTATTTGGATAAAACATGATAGATAAATGTATACCATAAAATATTTTTAGTTATGTACTTTTCATCGCACTCTATGATTATGTATTTGCACCTACTTTTATGTTTCGTTTTGTCCTTAACTTCACTGGTTGTCTGGCAGAAATCGCTGCTAGCGATAAGACCGCCTTTTGCTCTATTCCTTGACTTTAATGTAATTGTTTTATATTTTTATGTGTGCAATAAAGAATTCATCTATCATCTATCTATCTATCTATATTTAGTAAATAGGTGCAGATTAAAGTGTTGAACTATGAAACTTTTATGATATAAAGGGTGTAAGACGATTTCTGAATCCTAAAACAATGTATTGTTGAGCCTAAATAGCAAAAAATTAAACAAATAAAAATAATAAATAAATAATATTTATTAAAAGTAATTTTCTATGCTTGATGTGCTTATAGCGCAAAGACAAGGATTCACATTGTAGAGTAAACTAAGTTTTTATGCAATAAATATGATAAAGATTTTTTTTTGCTCAAAGCGTAACGAGTACTCTCAGCTTTACCCAGTTTTTTATTCTGGAAATGAGTCTATTTTATCTTGTAATTTTAACTTGATGCTTGATGTTTGCTTTAGCAAGCTTAGCTTAGCTGTTTAAACACACAATTTTATATTTTTTGCTGAGCTTTTAGCAATATTGATAAATATTCACCGCCTCTGAGCAGCAACTATATTTTTTCGATTTCTTATAAGAATAAAGATTTATTCTTTTAATAGAGTTACTGTTTGAATAGTAGCTATCAAAATTTATGTGTTCAGTATTGTGAAGTAAAGATTCAATTCCAAGTCAGCTTATTACCAAACCAGTCAGGTATTGTAGGAGCGGTCAGACAAGTCTAGATAAGCCGAAGTAAATCCGATGATATTTCTACTTGAAGCAGGGACTTGCATAGTTGGTATTACTATGCAAGTAATACCAGCACTTAGGTGAGCATATCCATGCAGAAACTTTATTATGGCTACATAGTCTTTAAATGCAAAATTACTAAGTTTAAAAGATTTACTGAAGTCTTCTTTCAGCAAAATATCCTATCTACGATATTTAAGGTACTTTCCCTTGATGTCCCGTAGTCTTGGGACGCCCTCTATATTATTCCTTTTTTTTGTTGTTTATTTTTGAACCTTAATATATAAAACCAAGTAATAAAGTTTAATATCAGTTGCTTACCTCATACGGTATTCTTGTTTCGGCTTGCGGTGTGGAGGTCACTCGTAGCTACGGCGGTCAGCGGTCGACCGCTACCATTTAGCAGAAACACCATTAAAAATTACGCAGACCAAGATAATGCAGGGAAGGTTATAATATGAATGCTGAGAGTGGAAAAGATTGAGAATTGTTTAACTTATATAAGAGAAAAATTCTTTTGGTTAGCTTTTTACGTAGAATTGCAATTTGCGCACCTTCATTACATAGTATAAATCTAAGTCGCTAATTCTGTATGTTTGTATGTTTGTCCGCTAACTCCTCCTAAACTACTAAACGGATTTTGATACGGCTTTCGCCATTTTTTAGGGAATTTATTCATTAAAATTTGTAAGAAAAGAACAGTTGAAAAAAGTTTTTTAAGTTAGCTAAAAAACAATTTTCCGGTAACAAGTCGGCCAAAATTAACCCATTGTGAAGCGTGGGCGGGTCGCTAGTAATATATTATTCATAATATTTTTAAGCGTTAGAAACTTTTGCGTTCTATGGAGTTTTGCAAACGCTTTTCCAAATTTTATTAAATATTTATTGATTAAACTTACGTTTAGTACTTATATTTGGTACAAACTTAACTCACACTAGATTCAAAAGTATTTCAAACCGAAGAGCCAGATTTTTTAAGTAATTGCTGGCGCTACAATCGTAAAATGTACCGTCGTATAGTGTGTCCTGTGCCTTATTTTAGTAACAACAGTACTGAAAATAGTTATCTAACGAGTTTTTTTTTTTTTAATCTTGTAACGTGTACCCATAATTTAATAATCTATTTTATTAAAACACAGACAAAAATAGCGTATAGTGAGGTAAAAAATGATTTCCCCCCCAAGGGATCGCGCCTTGCCGCGGCGGGGGGGCTTAGTACCCCGTAGCAAGCCAGCTACTGGGGGAAGCTAAGCGGTCCCACAAGGGGCCGGTCGTGAGGTAGACCGGCCCACGAGAGGGGGGCTGCTCCAGCTGGGCGGGAGCCCAGCGTGCTGATGCGCCCGGAGGGGAGGCTCTGGCCGGGCTCGGCCCGGTCAGTTGCACCCTAGGAGGGGAGGCTCCAGCAGGGCCTTGGCCCTCGTTCTGTTGAGCGCCCAGGGGGGTAGTCGTGGGGGGTCGGGTGGTGCGGCGTGGCGGCCGCGGCATCCGATCCTCCGCGATTCGGATTGGAGGTGGTGGGCTGAGGAAGGGGTGGTGGGAAAACCCCTCTCCTAGGCCCAGGGCGGATTCGGCGGCGCGCCACTGCGGGGACAGTGGCGCGCCGGCGACTCCAGCCGGTGAGGCCCCAGGTCGGCAGACGGCCGAAGACCCTGGGGAGGTTCCCAAGCTGCCGACACAGGGCTAGGTCGGTAGCCAATCAAGGGAACAAGAGGGGGTAGGCGCGCCGCGGTTGTTCCAGCGCGCCTCCAAACTTGAGGGGGCTGCCTCGGTGGCCAGCCGTCGGTGGGTTCGCGGCGAGCAGACCTTTACAGGACATTCCCGCGTCCCCGCCATTATACGACGGCCAGTAGGACAACTCCAGGTTTTTAGTCGGTGCGAGCCCGACATAACCCGTCTCCTTTCCCTGGAGGGGACGGGTATGCGTAGGCATTTTGCTGGACAAACGAAAAAAAAAAAAAAAAAGGTAAAAAATGATTTCCAAAATTATGAAGTCTTTCTTACTTAATCACAAAGTTCGTTAACCAGAGTATAAAACCATAAATAAAGGCAGGATATCATTATTATTTTCGTCAAAGGTCACTTCTTCCCACGCATAATAATGCCACATTGTATATCAAACGAAAATAAACTGGCAATGAGAAGAAAGCCTTTTCACAAATAATCGACTTCCTGGCTCGAGCCTGTAAATTATTTTACCATTATACTCTTTAAGCCTTATGATTTATTTCAAATTACATATTTCAGGGGATGTCTGCATGTTGGAAATGGCACGGGGAAGTTTTTTGTAATGGTTAATAACGTACAGCTAAAACATGTGATAAAAGAAACTGAATCGAAGTAAAAAAAATATAATTAAAAAGAAATCAAGTTTAAAAACCCACGATAATTTTACACGTTAATTTTGACGGCAAAGTGTTGATTGTACCGACCTTTCACCACGTGACTTTTATTGGTGTCAATCTGATTTAAAACTATTAATTTTCAATTCAAACAACGGTTTCAACTATTTTTATGATCCGAGAGGTATTAAATATTTAACTCTACAGATATTTAATTTATTTTTGCATTTACAGATAACATGTATTTAAAAATGCATTTACTAATGTTTTTGTCAAAGCATGCTTTTTGCATTTTATCTCTTTTGTACAAACAGACTGACCCCTTGTTTAGGCCAAACACTCGATTGTCACGCAAACTCTGCCACCATATAAAACTGCACTTTCTTTCCTATATAAATACAGTCCCCAGATTACTTAAAACTATCACTTTGAAGAGGCAGTTAGTTCTTCGAAGGGGTCGCAAATTTGTTTTTATCAGATACAGCGACAACCAACCCCTAATGGTAATTTTTTAGCCTAAATAATGTTTTGCAAGCTTATTAGCAATTCTTTTAAACGATAAGAGTTTTAAGAAAGATATTAAAGGCTTTTAAATAAATTGTCTCGTTGGTTTAATGTAAACCGGTTAAACCCTCTCCTTGTTTTTAGGTCGATGGGCTTTATTTAACTACTTGTTGCTAATTCACAGAGCTTTTGTTTTCTTTTGAGGATATCTGTCTAGTATGAGGCGTTTTTACTTTAACAATATAATCTGTAAAATTTTACAGTTATTATTAAGACTGTTTTTATTTTAGCATTGAAGATTAGCCTCATTTTCTGAAAAATACAATAATAAACATTAAATAACGATTTTAAAGCCAGCTATACTTTTAGTAACCCGATTTTGATTTTACCATATTTTTTTTCTCGGTTCACTCATGTATGACCAATCAACGAAAGACAAAATGATCATTTGAAAAATAATGACAGAACAACCAATGATTTGACAAACTTTTCACTCAGCAAACATATTATTGTATAAGTGATCATTTGACATTTCTAAAAAGTTCCGTTATTACGTTTCTAAAAAGTTTTATTTAATAAAATGACGGGTGATAAACTGTTACTTGAAAAGTCAGGCACATTCCCGAATCACATTTGAAATTGAAGAGCGACCATTATTACATTAAAATAAAGTCATGGTGGATAAATGAAAAATGTGTGCAATAAAATATTCGAGGACTTTCTTCAAAGCAAAATTACATAAAAGCCAAGTTATGTAATTTTTCTTTGAAGAAAGTAAATAAGATAAATCCTTTGCTCACGTTTGATAAACTAATTCAATGACTTTGTTAATAAACGCTAAGTTAAAATAAAATATAC
The DNA here is from genome assembly GCA_916618145.1 of Emmelina monodactyla. NCBI lineage: Eukaryota > Metazoa > Arthropoda > Insecta > Lepidoptera > Pterophoridae > Emmelina > Emmelina monodactyla. The sequence goes on from OU745303.1 coordinate 7,697,343, forward strand.
TATATATAAATATATATTGTTAATAAACTCTATGATAAAATAAATAATCGCACGATTTACTGTTTTGTGATTAGACTTCCTTAGCTGAATCTAGGACATTTGTTGTAGGACAGATTTCTATTTTTTTTTTATATTTCGTAAGAAATTTTGGTAAAACTGCAATTATTTAATAATTGAAGCATTTTGTCAAACGTTATTTGAGCTATCTTTTTTTTTGTAAACTAATCTATACTAATATTATAAAGCTGAAGAGTTTGTTTGTTTGTTTGTTTGTTTGAACGCGCTAATCTCAGGAACTACTGGTTCGAATTGAAAATAACATCACGCTGCAACTATAAGGAGCGAAGAAATAATGGAAAATGTGAAAAAAACGGGGAAAATTATTCATCCTTGAGGGCTTCCGTTGCGTGCGTTGCGAATACGGTTTTAGATACCAAAAAAATATGTATGAAAGAATTTTTTACCGCGGGAAAACTTCACATTCCCACGGGAAACAGACTTCTACGCGAACGGAGTCGCGAGCGGCCACTAGTATAGTTATAAAAAGATTCGTTTGCAAAATTTTTTTTTCTTGTTGTAATGAAAGTTTCTCATTTGATGTTGAGGTTTTCAAAATAGTTTAAATAATAAATAGTTTGTTAAATATTTTTTTTTATCAAGTTACAATATATCAAACTTTGTTTGTCAAATGATTAATTTGTCATACGTTTTTTGTCTAATGATAGGATACCTTTTTTATCATTTTGACACCGATTTCAACGAAATCCAACCAATTAATTTCCTATCGTTTCGTTATGGTTTATGGAAAAGTTAACAATTGTTTGCTGCGATATAGTTGAAGATTTCTAAGGCAGTCTTCATTTAACTTAAATAAAAATAAAAAATAAAAAATCGTGAATACCGCTTATCGACCAATTATATTCACTTTCAGAAATGGGAAATATTACAAAAGAGAATAGTTGGTTCCTACAACTCAGTGGTCTGTTTGCAAAACACAGCTAAGTAATAAAATAAAAAAAACAAAAGATTTCATATTAACCATATTAGTCTTTCCATAACTCATGTATTGAAATACGCCTTATCTTTGTTTAATTCTACAACAGACAAATCCCAATCGTTTAATCTCACTAAATCACTTCAAAAATCATATTTCAAATATCCAAAACACGTTACAAGCAACTTTCAACACTTCCTAATAAGACTACAAGATGTGAGCGCAAGTAATTTTGTTTACATATCGGCCGCTACTTAACACAACAAACAATGTGAGAATTCCGTTTACAAAACAGTTTTGAATGTAACAAAACTGAAGAAAGATAAACAAAAGCTTGGTAATCATCTGTGTACACAAGCTAATTGTAACCAAACATATGAGAACGAGATTTAGGTGGTATTCACTTGTTTAGTGTTAATGTGTGAACGATACGTTTTATAGCATATTATTTTGTGCACCAAAATGCCGTTGATTTTTTTTTAAGTAAGTGTCGTTTGAACTTTGTCGTTTTTTTGAACTGTCAACCGCAGATATTCACTTCTAGACCTTTTACCGTTTTGATATTATGCGTGACCACTAAAATCAAAGCTAGTATGTAGCAAGGTTCCGAAATTTTTATCAGTGCCGATGTCTGTTGCTAGTTTTAACGAAGTTTTAAAGAGCGTCTTACTGTAATGTATAGAACTTATATAACTTTTACTAAATATCAATTACTGCCATTTTTTTTAATTAACCTACTTCAACAAGGCAAGACGAAACCGAGCTATCCAACTAATAACAGTCATAATTAGTAAGTAGAATTGATATTTTATGGAATAGAAGGTACAGAAGCAAAAGCGATTTGTGTGTCTGACACCTATACACGTAGATTTTTATGAGAAATCCAATTCAGAAATAAATATGTAGTCATTGCTAACAAACCATTTTTATAAACTATTGAAAGAATGAAACGAAAATTTTAGTAGGACAAACCAAAAACTCTAGAAATTCATTAAAACAAATAGGAAATTCGCTGACATGATTTACCGAATCGCCCCTTTTAAGTACGGGCCCACGTAGATTGAAGTGCCTACCTTCATGAAATTTTAACAATAGGTAAGCATGACCAGACCCATGTGCCCACTTGTTTTCAAGTATTAAATATTTTGCTAAATTTTGCTAGTACGTACCTACCTATATTGATTGATGTGCATTTTTGTATAAAGTGGCCACTTTCCTCAAGCATTAAGAAAAAAGCTTCCGGTAAGCCTTTTGCGTTTTCAGCCTTAAGAAATATTTTCCCTTTGCAAGTCTTTGTTATCCTTCTTTGAATTAACTTCCTCGAGATTTCCAACACGAAAATGGTATAGGTACTTTCATTTTACCTACAGTTGATAATGGGTACCCGAAAGAATTCTACGAATTGAGGTTAACCTCAACTATTGCAAATATAAGTTCTTGGAAGTACGTAATATCGTGATGAGAATTTGATTTTACTTTTAGTTCATCGAAAAAAACTTTTATGTTTTTAATTTCGTCCCTCCATAATGAGGGTGAGAAGCCTATAATTCATGAACGGGGCGGGTCGCTCTCGAGGCGTTAAGTGGCGTATTTTATTGTCGTATTATGCAATATTCTAAGCTAAAAATCGTGGAAAGAGTACGTTTTTAATTGGGTAGCGAACTCGCATGGGCCTGACGCGGGGATTATTCATTGCCGCTTCAGCGCCGAACGCTTCGTCTCGCCCCTTTGGAGTTTTTTTTTATGGCCAGCCAGTCCAGATGTTCAACCTAGTTTGACTTTTTAAATCGTGCGATTCTCGTGTGATCTGCCGTTAATAGGCGGTTATCTGCGCCGCGTCAGATGATCGGCCAACTTGTCTGTGTCAGAGGCAGGGAATTTAATCGAGCTCTTTGATTTGACACACAGATAAACTGCTTTGGGAGTCGATTATTTGGTTTTGGTTTAAGTCAAGTTTTTCTTTATATAATTTTTGTGATTGCCGTTTTAAGTCAATACTCTCATGAAAATTGCTTACAAAAGTATGTGCATACTTATGCATTAGGTACGTATAAAATATGAAGCAATTGTCGCATTTATTTAATTTTAACTATGCATTTTGCATATCTAAGTCATTGTCAGCGTTTTTATATTGCGCACATTCATATTAAAAAATCACAGCAACATTGAAAACCGGTTTCCTTTACCACAAGATAACTTCCCAATTCCACAAATATAGGGGAAGGTAACTAAACCCTAAATGTCTTCATTGGCATGTAACATATAAAATATACGTGTTTTACCGTCGGGACAGCAAGGCGCCCTCAGCGGAGGAACGACCAGTCAATGATGCTATCGAACTATCGGTTCAAGACACCTCTAACAATGAGATGTTCCGGGTGCAGATTTACAAGGGAAATAATAAGGGAAAGACTGATAACTTCCTATCTTATTACATTTGTTAAGCTGTAAAAAGTTTTAAGTGTTTAGTAGAAAAATTAACCTGGCAGTAATACTACTAATATTATAAATGTGAAAGTTTGTGAGTATGGATGTATGGATGTTTGTTACTTTTTCACGTAAAAACTACTGGACAGATTTTGATGAAACTTTACAGTAATATAGGTTGTACATCAGAAGGTCTATAAAAGGGTCTAGAGGGTCTATAAAAGCAATCGAAAGTGAATAAATAAAGACAAAAGGTGTTTCCTAAATGCATTTTGCGACTGAACGTATTTTTACAAAGCAAATAGCGCAGTCTAATATAATTACACTAGTGGCCGCCCGCGACTCCGTTCGCGTGGAAGTCGGTTTCCCGTAAGAATAAGGTGTTTTCCCGCGGTAAAAAGTACCCGATGTGTTATTCTGATGTATAACCTATATTACTGCAAAGTTTCATCAAAATCCATCCAGTAGTTTTAACGTGAAAGAGTAACAAACATCCATCCATACATACTCACAAACTTTCACATTTATTATATTAGTAGGATTAGTAGGATAGTAGGATTAGAATTAAAGAAGAGATTAATAACATCTTTAAAAGTCGATAAATTTTTTTTTTTTTATATTTGTACTAGCTCTTGCCCGCGGCTTCGCACGCGTTAAATTCGGAGTTAAATCCCTTTCCCTATACTATGTTATTATACATATAAACCTTTCTCTACAATCACTCAATGTATAAAAAAACCGCATCAAAATTCGTTGCGTAGTTTTAAAATTTTAAGCATACATAGGGACAGACAGAGAAAGCGACTTTGTTTTATACTATGTAGTGATTTGTAAATTTAAACGAACCTTGAATTGTTATTTCATTTTAATTGTTATTTTAATAATAAAACGGTTATCTCTAAAAAACCTTTCTACCAACTTCATCTAGTCCGTTATTACATTTTCCAAACGCCGGTTAACTCTTCTTGAATGAATATAAAACACTTAAAGATAACTTAATTAAAATAATAGTCCCACTTTATCCGTAATACTCAATTAAGCTAACGAATTAAAAATACGGACGTAATTTAGCACTACAGCAATCTGGGTCATAAATCTCTCAACTTTTAAAATGAGTTTTGTTGGAGTAGCGCAAAATATGTACTTTGTTAATAAAGTAGGTATAGATATATAAATAGACATTAATAATGGTTAATTTTGAAGTTATAAATTTATAATGCAAAATTAAAAGTAAAATCTTAATAATGGTTAGTTAAAAAAACATGTATATCTTATAAATATAACCCACAAGGCTTGCTGTTATTTTTTGGCTTTTCTTTTCCTGGGATGAAATGTATTTCAACTAAACATTTAAGTAGCTATATAAAAAGTATAAAAAAGAATTAATGTATTTTGGTAATTTCGTTTTGCATTCTAATATAAGAATCATGCAATGTGTATATGGGCGGCGGTGATCACTTACCATCACGTGACCCTCTTGCTCGTTTGCTCGCTTATCCCATAAAAAATATACATATAATGGCCCCGATTCTGAAAACACTCTCTAAACTAAACTAAAACTATCGCCGTCACTTACTCATCAATAGCATAAGACAGAGAAAGGTAATCATTTTAGTCCTGTCAAACTAAAATGTACGTGCATTATGACACAGCGAAGGCAATTTTTGGCTAGTTCGTTCAATTTTACAATGATGTAGACTAAATTTAGTGAAACCAATGTACTTGTCTTTTTCTAATACAAAGCATGAGAAAGTGACAGTGATAGTTTTAATTTAGTTTTCGGAATCGGGGCCAATGGCCCTTTTTAATGTTGTTTCCTTTTTAATATTGCCAACATTCACACAAATATTTAAAACCAATCACATCTAATACGCGCCTATTTTTCCACTGGTAACATTATCATACTCCATATTCCTAATTATCTGTCCCCATACTGAAAGCTCATATCAGGCTATGTCATTCGATGTTCCAATAAAGTTTTGTCAGGGGATCTTTGCCGTCACGTAATAAAGTATTACAAAAGCCAAAGACCGTCATTGTTGCCAGCTCTCAAACTCGGCGAGGTGCCGCGTTTGAACGGTCGAGTTGACTTGCTGATCGGTTGAGGCAGCGATTAAATGTAAATAGCCGCTGGTATGAGGGTCGTTAAAGTACATGATATCTTTTAAAAATAAAATCTTTACCATAAAATGATTTATAAGGTATTTTAAGTAAAAAAAAATGTTATAAAACAAAAATCCCGAATGCAAAAATAACAACAAACTAAAAAGAAAATAATAAGTAATAGAATATAAAGTAAAATTACTTAGTGTGAGGATCACACTGCGCACCGTATATTACATTTTGTTCAATACTTACATCGGCAACAAATTTTAATTAAATTGCATTTTTTCATACATAACTGTGTGCAAAAAATGAAAAAATAATATATTTATTAAGAAATATATTATTTTTTCATCGGTCCAAAATGTTTAAGGTTTCTGTTGTCATCTGTTGTTATTAAAGCCTGATTGATTAGTCTTAACAAGGTAATTTCAAATTATGATAAATAATTTGTACGAAAAAAAGATACAAAGTTACATTGTTTTTTACTTATTCGTATTTGTGTTTTATATCTTATAATTAAATACTTATTTGTCTCATTAATTAATTTGACATTGCCATAATTTATTTTAACGATAAAATTCTTATATTTTTGCCCCAAACTAAAGAAATTTGAAGCAAAGAACTTCAGTAAAAAGTGTAATAAAACGTTAAAAATTAAATAAATAAACTTAAATGTCAAAAGTTAAATTGCTGGTATTAAAAGTAAAAGTTAGTAAAACCTCATTTTAACGATTTCATTATGACTTTCGTAACTTATCTAGTTTAAACTAAAATGGAATGACGTGCGTTCCTGCGGTTATCATGTACCCAAACACGGTTTCACCTGGAAGCATGACACATTCAAGAAATGATTCCTATTATACGGGTTGTAAAAAAACTGTTTCCAAAAACGAAACCTGGGCATTGCTGGAAGGGTAATCGTTACGTTAGAAGAAAGATCTTTTTAAAATGTTGTTTTTACCTAATTGTACCAAATTGCTTTGAAACCAAATTTAAATTACAGGATTATTTCAGATTAAATAGTGTTTAGTTTTCACCTCTATCATCACTCCGGGGCCAGATCAGCTGATGTGTTAGCGATGATGACCTCAAGCAGCGAATGCCACTTTTGAATCCTTTATATTTTTTAAATTGAGTTTCTGTTAGTGAATTCAATTACTATTTATTTAGGCTCTAGAATATATTTTTTCAGGTGATAGTCATTTTACACCCATTATATACAAATTATTTCTTAAGAAATCATTATGACTTAGTTTATTTCGAAATTTAATTCTTTACAGTGCATTTGATACATACTCGCTAATGATTTAATTACATATTTGCATTACATACTTTTTTTCAAACATTTTTTTTTTAATATTTGCCGAATTAAAATATGACAAAAATATATTTATATTGAATACCTTTTATCACAACACAAATGCTACCCAACTTAATTTCAGCACTACCCCACTTGTAAAAGACAATTTTTTATCTTCAACCACTTATACTTGCAAGTATGCAAGTCGACTCGCCCGTTCAAACGCAGCATAAAGTAGGGGTAGATAAGATTTTACGAGCTCGCCGCGACTGTGCGCACTCCTTACCGAGACTGATTATGCTTTATTTTGATTTTGACGAACTTAAAATATGAACGTGTTTTGTAGAAAAATACTAAGTTGCATACAAAATAATATATAAATAGTTTTTGGTGATTAAACAAAAAAGTAAGTTTAAGAGGTTCTAAAGATTCAAGTTCTAATTGATTATTTCGAGATCCAATAATTTAAAAAAATACTAGCCTACACGCATTGCTTCGTTTCCATGAGTCTCAAGAATATGATTTTTAAATGTAACTAATTCTTAACGTAGGACTTCTGTTATACTAAACTTTTAAATTACTAGGTTTGGTATACTAAGCAGAAGTTAAATTACTAGCCGTGATTACTAAGAGCATTTACGTATTTATTTAAAAAAAAGATAACGTAGGATATTTTTAGATACTAGATAAACAATAACAAATGAAACGAATAAAAAAAAGAACAAACCGAAATCCCCGTTTAAATTAAAATAACTTTTATCCCAATATTATTATTAATAGGCAGGTTGTTGCCTTATTTTGTTTTGTTACAAACTCGATCCTTACGTTTCAAACTCGGAAGGACAGAGCTAATAAATTAATTAGACCCAAATAAATTGAGATTGTTTCAAACCAACAAAAAGATATCTTTAATGTAAACAACAAGGATTACAAAGTGATTTGAATAAATCCGCTTCTGATCGGCCGATCGGATTGAACGGGGGCTATTTCGTAAACGAATATTAGCCGCATTTGATTGATTTATTGTACTTAATCGATTCTTTAATAAAACTGCGGCTTAGAATTTATAGTAGTCAGATAAAATTATATTTCAATTTAGTATGTTTTAGCAGGAAATGGAGCACAATCAAAATACATACACTTATAGATAAATTGTTTTAATTCCTAAATCTGAGAATTTACTACTTTAGCTTAGTATGTATATCAACAAATATAATAAATAATCAATCAGCAAAAAACAAAATAAGAAAGTTATTTGATGTCGTAAAAAATGTGTTAATTAACTATAATTTGACAGTTTTTTAAGACTTTGCAGCTATTATTGTAGTTTGAAACTTTATGAATCATAAATTTTATTTTTCTCATCACTTACTTACAAGCACTAATAAAACAAGGAGACTTTCAGCCAGTCTCACAAAGCCAATAAAAATATCTTTTCATCGCCTCACTTTTCGCGTATCAATTCAATTAAAACCCCCAATCGATTATAATACAATAACTCGATATCGATACCGCGACACGTAATTACCGCCAGTGAGGTGTGGGGGCACGCCCCGACCGTGTCAGTCACTCAACAGGCGTAATGGAATTCTCATGCTCGCCACTCTGACAGACTGCGGAGGATGCCTACTTTAAAGTAAAGCAAATAGGTAATGTGAAAAGAACTTCACTTGACTTTGGGATTAGGTTTTTGACGTTGATCTTGGGAATAACAATTCTGCATATGGAGGATTATTAGTCATGGCTTGAGTATTTTTTCATACACGACACCCGGCATACTTCATGTTTCTTAATGCTTTTTTGTTATATAATTATCTTATTAATTTAGAATTATTTATTAAATTGGTAACGGAAAATGTAATTAAACGAGTAGAACACGAACTTTCTTTAAGTAAGTACTTACTCAGTTTATCTCACAAAACTTTTTTCTACCCCGTAACTTGATGTCCTGTCAAAATCTTTAAAACCCAAACCAAATGCTCAACAAACTTGTTTTTTTATTTGTAATAATAAATCAAAAACAGGTAAAATTAAGTAACATCATAGGTAATTAGTTATATTTATATCTATGCTATTTTCAAGCTAAATCCCTTCAAACGACTCCTTTTATACCGAAACTAATACCAACCAAATAATTTAATTATCAACTGATGTAATATTATTCAAAGAAGGGTAAATAGATATTTCAGTCTATCAAAGGGTCCCCTTCAATTACACAAAGGCTTCGAAGCCTTCCTTGAAATTAATCCTTTGATAATTCTTTTGACGTAACTTGCTTATGTTACTCATTTGATACATGTATAGCTTTCTGTGTACCTAAGCAATGTTAATGTGGGTAAAATTGTTAGTATTATTTATTATACTTACCTATTGATATGTAGATACGAAATTTCCACTTACTCTTCTATGCACTAGATATTAAAACCTTGTTAAGGGTTTTCGAAATCTTCAGATTGTTTTGTATATATACTTAAAAACGGTTTATTTTTCTTCCATAGTGTTGTTAATCCAAAATTTGAGATAAATCTCTGTTGCAATGAGAGCCGTTATCTCAGGTTTACAGCTTTCAGACAACGATTACACAATTTAACTAATCCATCTATTAAGTTAAATTATTTTATGGTTCACAAAATACACGTTGATAAGATAATAAACAGTTGCTACGTAACAAACGAAATACCGAAAAAAAAACAATAGTTCGAGAAATAACTTAAATTTTTGATAGTTCTTTTATTTTTATAGTTCTTGGCCAATAAGAAACTTCCAATTTGATCCGGCCGTTACAATAATTGTGAATCCTATCACACATTCCTAGTGTCTAAAAGTCTAAGTAGTGCAACCCAATGGAAAGTTGGCTCGGGTCGTTGCAAATTTAAACCGACAGCCACGCTCCAACGTTTGGCCTGAGCACGAGAATTCCATTTACCTCGTACCGCCTTTAGGTCTTAGCTCCAGCGTGGTCTATGCCAAACAAAGGTTATATTTTTCATATTCCTGACGGCGTTTTACTTGTGGATAAGCTTCGTAAATAATGTAAGCAAGGATCAAGGTAGCGCTCTTTGAATTATATAGGAATATAAATCCTTTTTCTCGGATCTATTACTGTTTGTTGAGGTTTCCTTTATTTTACATATTTAAGTTTATTTAAGCTATCTATTTTAATTGCACCTATCCATTTAATTCTTTGCTTTCTATTTAAAAGGTTTGTCTGGTAGAGATTGCTCAGAGCAATAAGGCCACCTTTTCCTTTCTTTTTACTGACTTCTGTAAAATATTGTTTTATTAGATAAAAACTTAAATTAGATAATAATAAAAAATCTTTATGCAATGAACAGTTTTTATTATTATTTCCTTATTTCTTTAAATAAACTCTATTTAGGCAAAAATAATAAGTCTTGTTTCAAGTGGCTGATTATTTGCTGTTATTATTTTGTTTTAAATCTCACACTATCCGTCGCGTTACAGAAGAAGTACAGTCAAGTTATAAAACGAAATACGACATTCGTCCTCTCTGTTTATTGCTGTACATTAGTTATACAGCTTCCGTTGTGTCGTCCCGGTGCAAAATGGGAACTAATGAGATTTTGATGTTTTTTTGACTGTACTTTTTATTTTGTTAGTAAAACGTGAAGATGTTCCGTAAGAATGGACGCGGAGCTGACCTGGTGCCGTCATAATATTCCTATCATAGTTATTACCTGCTTTCATGCCATGGCCATTACCTTTGCTTGGAGAGTCTTTAAATTTTATTGTATAGTGTTATTATTATAAAACTTCCTCCTATAATACGATTTTACAGAAGTACAGTAGAATGTTTAATCAAATCTTTTAGCTCTTTTATAAAATCAGGGAAATTACGCATCTATGTTGCATGATTTTTGTTTAATTAAACTTTGAATGTAATTTTAAAATTCCTGACTTCAGTCACTGAGTAATGTATGATCACATAATCAACGTTTTTTTAAACCATATTTTCTTAAACATTCTTGAATATTTTAATTAGTAAGTATAAAAAAGGGCTTATTACAATATACTTAGCAAAACAGATTAAGCCCAACTTGTTTGGAAATATACAAGTTTCTGTTTCGTTGAAGAATGAAAATTAAAAGTAAATATGTACATAAGTAAATATGCTATAAAACTCCAAAGATTAAGGGGTAAAAATATTTGTCAATGAGAGCGACATTGTTTTCAAACTATTACTTACAACATCTTAAATTTAAAAATCTTCATACTGTACAAGAAATATTCACATAGTTGAAATGTCTAATGAAAAGCCCCAGTAAACAATGTCTTTTCTATCCAGTTGGTAGCTCTACTACACAAACGCACGTTCCGTTGTCGTCGTAGAAACAATATATCTGTTTACAGACGAGCTTATTTCGCGTGATCCGCCTTCAATACACACACAATACTTTCTTATTTGCTATCCAATACCGGGTTAGAGCTGAACGCGTTTTTATCCCTATTTAACTTAGCAATCTGTGATATATTACGCTTATAAAGAAAAGGTCTGCGGAAAACTGAATAAAACAAACTGTACGGAATATAAAGTTTTTATACAGTTAATTAATTTAATTATAGACTAGAAAAACTCTTAACTTGACTTTTCAGTTAACTGGGGTTCTCATACTTATAAAACCGTTATCCATAAATAAACTTATCTACGCAGTAATCGTATTATTTTAAACTAAATATGACGTATTAACAACGAGTATATCTACACTGTTATCTCACAGCCTCTTTATAAGACTTTTAAATAAAAACAGTTATTTCACTGAATTTCAAGACAGTTGCAGTTGATATCCTATAGATCTTAACTAGATCTCCATCAACTTTATCACATACATAATATCACTTGTTCCGAGATTTGACAACTACCATTTTACGACTGACCCGCCGCTTCAGCTTCTTCTTGCTCTTTCTTTTCTTTCCTTTCTTTAATCCATAGGAACAGCATGTCTGGGATCCAAGTAACTAAGAGCACTACTAAAAGAACATTTTGCGCTGTGATGCAGGTGATGTAACTTCCCGTGTAGTCTCTGATCCATCCGAGGAAGTAGCCTGCAGGGGGGACTATGATGCCCATAGTCAACATGCCTAGGCCGACAGCAGCGGGTACTTGGTCAAGACGACATTCCTCTGAAATCGCAATATTCCGGGCGACGATAACCATACTCCTCCCGAAGCCGTAGAAGCATGACATCACAACCAGCACGGTCAAGTCTGTCTGATAGGCCAAAACTGAAACAAAACACCTTCTATAAACATCATTCTATCAGAGGTCGTACGTGAACTCGTGAGTGAAACATACTTAGCTTAAGATAATTAGTTACAATATTTGTAAAACAATGTTCAAGTGTTATGAAGTTTTAATCTAATCCCTATAGAGGATATCACTTAAGCTGATAGTTAATTGAACACGTATCTTATAATTTATCAATACTGATATAAGGGTTATTCTTTGTATAATACATGTTCGAGGTAGTGGAAAGTGCGTGTACTTACTCTGCCTAGTAACAATAAGCCATATGCAAGTCATGATGAGCATCCATCTTGCTTTAATTTTGAACTTGTCCATGAAAATGGGCAGGATCAATCTCCCAGAAATATCTGCGCTGGCGACGGCGGACATGCAAATGGCCGTCTGTTGCTTGTCCATCGAGGCTACTTTCTAAAAAAGACAAATAACACTAAATAAAGAACTTTACAATACATATATGTAAAGGAGAAAAAAAAGATAAAGTACCTGTAGGAAAAATGGAAACAGCATACTAAAGTTTTGAATAGAAGTTACAGATAAGGCTGTTCCAATGATTATGTTCAGGAATCTTGGACTCGAAAGTAAGGAAATGTCAAATAGGTCGTAGATTTTCCTTAGAATACTTTTCTTTTCGGGTTGCACTTGTGTGATTACAGCCTTTCCTGAAAAAAAAACAAAATAAGATATCTATTATAAAATTGACTATCAAAATGTACATTTATGAATATATTGATTTACTTGATATCTGTGTTGATGTCGAAACTGTTGACTTAACAAATAAACAACTGATAATTCAAACTTGGCCATCAAAATATTCCACATATAACGCTGCTGTCCATCAATAAGTAATTAAAACATTGTGTCGTCATTAAACTACTAATCTAACATACTTTTTTCTTTGCCTATATCATTATTCGTTAACAATTAAATTTACTAACCGTTAGGCTCATTAGCTATAGAAGTTTTGGAATAACTTAAATGCTTCTCGCTGTTAGACTTCTGGTTTGATATGCCATTTTGGCTTTTACCGTTTTCTACATTAGGTTCTGTCGATCTTCTTATTCCATTGTGCATTTTGTCATCTTTGTTTATAACGATATTCTTATGTTTTTCATCCAAAAGAATTGACGTTTCGTCGATGATGACTTCTTCAGTTACTTTTTTCATGTGCCATTCTACTGGATGAATTAATAACGTGCCAGCAATCTGAGGAAAACATGATTTGATAAGTAAGTACTTTAAACATTATCAGTCCTTACTCTTCTTGATTTAACAGCTGTTAAACGTGAGTTGCATAGTGGAAATAAACTTTTTGCAAAGGATTTATTCATAGTCAATGTATGTCTTAAGTCGTTCATTCATCGTATCTTTATGAACACTTGATTGCGTTCAAAACGATTTAAGAGAATTTAAGAGATTGATTCATTTATTAATGATTAGTATTACTTAAATAAATATTTTATTGTTACGTTTACTACTCACACCATGTAAACTCATTCCAGCAAGCAGAAGACATGCTCCTTTAAAGCCATATGCTTCTAACAGGTACCGCACCATATGCGGCATCACCGTCTGTCCTACTCCAGTACCAACATTCGCCAAACCAACAGCTCGACTCTTCCTTCCTTTGAAATAGCTATTGATGGCTACAAACGATGCGTTTTGAATAAAACCTAGTCCAGCGCCTGTAAACAAAACAGATTGCATTTAGATCGTGTGGGGTTATCTGATACAATATTAAGCCACTTCAAATGCCCATCATAACTCATTGATAAGATAAGAAACAGGAACAATTTTGCCAACTACGATCTAATTTATTAACACACAAATAAACAATATTATTTTCCTTACCTAGTAAGACGCCGTAAGTTATGACTAAATGCACAATATTTGTTGAGAAGGCACTGAAGAATATGCCTGTAGTACAGAAGCAGGCTCCTAATATTGCTACGAATCTGGATGATGTAAGTTTTTGTATGGCGCCTGCTATTGGCCCTCCAAAGTTGGTAACAAACAACATGGTACTGAGGACTACTGCAGCACCCTGCGTCCTGTGGCCCATAGCTTCTAGTGCGTCTCCATATAGTAAACTGAATAATGACAGCATGGATTGGTTGAAAATCTGCAAAAGTTATAATAAGTTACTGATAATCACTAGAAGAAAAGAGTGGAATTGAAATTCAAAGAATCTTTTGAGGACAACTCCAATCAAAATGTTTTTACAAGCATCAGCATTAAACATTCTTCTAGAAGAATACCCTGATTAATAAGTAAACTCACATTAGATATGGCTGTTCCTAAGACCACCATCCACCCCCATCCTCCATCAGGAGGTATGAGTTTTATTTTTGTCTGAGTTCTAGGACTCGCTGCTAGGTTCTTCTCTGACGCCATTTTTCTTCTTTATTGTTTATAATTTATCTTCACTTTAATCAACTTATTGCCTTGTAAATATTTATTCTTAATTGCATTCTGTTTATTTGTCTGAAACAAAATATTTTCATTATAAGTAAATTAAGAATGATAATATTATTAATAAAAAAATAGGTTGAACAATATTTCCATCTTTGTTTTAATATGATGCAATCGGTCAACGGTTTATTGAATAAACAATTTCACTTGATTAATTTCCTGACCATAATGTTGACCCTGACTACAAAGCAATGTTTCATGAATACTTTGTTATTATTATTATGATATGTAGTAAATTCTTGACACAATTAACACTTGTAATCAGACACACACGCCCAGCATTGGTTCAAGTTATCGATAAGTTCAAGAGATGCGTCTTATCTCATGCATGACGACGAAATAACTGTAATGACGACAGAATTTGAAATTAACATGTTTGTCTTTCAATTGTTTTCTAATGATAATTATAATGAGCGTTTTTTTTTCTATAAAAACAATAAGTGGCTTTATCAAATCGTGCATAGCGATGAATAGTTTCCAGTTGCTTTATTATTATAAAATTTTAATAAAAAAAAAGATAAATTTAATATATTTTTGCGATCCATCAAGTATTCCTGACAGCTTACTGAACATTTTGCAAAATACTTGGTAAATAGTATACCATACATTTTAAGAATACTTAAAAATAAGTAGAGATTGGAAAAGTAATAAAGTTTCACACCTGCTTTTACAGAGTAAACCTTAAACAGCTTGCTCTTGGAAGCATACTCTTCATACGCAATTTCTATTATAATAACTACCTATATTCTTTTTAAATCATAAAAGAAATTGACAATGTAGGTATATTAGATTACGTAATCTTCCTAGCGCTTGCTTCATAATACGGCAGGAATTAATAATATTAAAATGAAAAAGATTACTTTATCTTTATGTAAAATTTTGATACCCACTTTGTTTTATGATCGCACTCTGATACGTATCTAGCCTCTGAATCGCGAAATAAATCATAATGTTTTGAATTATAGTCTGTTCTATTCGAAAACAAATAATATTCTATAGAATGTATTCGTAAGGAATCTTTATCTAGAGTTTATTCAACTGTTGACCATATCAAGAATTAAGTAGGTAGGTAACCTATTTAATAAGTATTTGCTTTAAATATAATCTGAGAATGATTGTTTTATGATTTTTTCCTTACTTGCATTGAGTACACTTAAAATGAAGGTTCTAAGGTAAAATATAGGTTTATGACAAAACGAGCGACCTATTCATAATGCGACTAGCTGGTTACTGCGACTTTGTTGCGTAACTTTGCCTATTGCTATTTTTTTTTAAATTAGTCTCGCTGTTTTGACGTGAAAGCAGATCATACAGACAGAAAGACAAACAAACACATTTTTGGATTTATAACATTAGTAGGTAAGATTGATCGTCTCAATATAGGAATGATAATGTGAAAAAACCTATGTGTCACATTCATCCATTGATGATAACAGCAAAAAATTAAGGAAAAACTTTTCGTAATTACTTGACCCGTGATTTCCTTCATACTAAGAAAACAACGATCACGGTATTTCCTGTCCAACAACGATAATAATTGTCATGTATTGGATAACTATACAGCATATATACACTTTCGATTAACCATTTAGGTACCTACAGACCTCTAGTACCTTTGAGTCAATCACAGATGTATGCCTTTGACAGTTCAGTTGAACCTAAGTTATGATTTTGATTGGTTTAGTATCATGTAGCTTATTTCGACTATTGCTGACGGAAACGTATTGATTGACAAATTGACTTGTTTGAGTCATATGGTAATAATCCTGTTAAAAGTAATATAATTAGTAACAAACCAATTATCTTACCTACGCTTTGGTTTTAACAGATTAAATATATGTGGGTATATACACATCCATTATGCTTAGGTAAAACTACTAACCTGCGTATTATGAAAGTTTGTTCTATAGTCTGTTTAATAAAATTGATATGTTATGGTATTTGAACTTAAAATATCAGGAAAATCCTAGGACTTCGTGAAAAAACTAAAGAAATAAAAACCTATTTATACCTACTTTTGATTTATCAAAATTTTGAGCGATCCAGAATATCCTATATATAGTCGTTCTTGATGTTTAGATGTTAATTACTTAGTTGACATCCAATACAATGGTTGAATATCATGTCTGAAGTCTAAATCTGTTTACATGCCAAAAAGCGATAGCATCTAGCGAACCTTGTACCACGACTTATACCTACGAGTAGTTTGGACACAGCTGTCTAGATAATTCTATCTGTGGTAAAAAATATTTATTCTCTATCTTCTAATTTATTATATATTTCTCTTCTAGTACTCTATCTGTCTATCTCTATTTAGAAAAAAGCAAACCAAAGTAAAAGCTGTTCATAACATTTCCTCTGTTTTACAAAAACATCAATGTTGTTAAAGTTGCAATATTATTTGTTTATATTTACTTATAATTTTGAGAATTAGGTGCATAAACAAAACTATACTTTATAATTAACACTATTTATATTGAGAAAGTATCTGATAAAAACAATGGTGGGTTTGATATAATTACTTGGTAAGAGATAAATCCTAACAAGGAATCCGTTTAATAAAAAAACCTTTTTTTTTCCTAGCAAATCTTTTAAATTAGAGTTATAAATTCACTTCCCTACTAGAACCACTTCAGAGGCCTTGAAAGGCGGTTCCCAAAAACTCTGATACAAGATGCATATGTGCTGCACAGGCATCACACGAAAATAAAGAATGAAAGATAGATAAAATAATAATAAAGATCCGAACTTACGAAACTACGGTCAAACTTGAGAGTAACCTACTCACTCATTATTAAAACAACATATTTTCTAAGGTCAGTCCTTATCGTAATTATAATATTTTTAAGTTCTGATTCAATGTTTTTGGACTTGAAATAGTTAAATATGTTTTTTTATTATTTTTTAATACTGGAGGTATGTAGGGTTCATATACATACACGTGTATGAATCTTTATATACATTTCATTAAATGATTATATGTATTTTGTTTTAATCAATAATACGTAGTCTTTACCTAAGATTATATATCGCGTAATCCCTATGCCTAGCTTTGTTCGTCGTTTTGCACCTATCTACTTTTCTACCTAATTTTATGTTTCCCTAGTAGATGTCTGGCAGATATCGCTACAAACGATAAGACCATCATACTTTAGTAAAAGTTATTTTAAATTATTACATGTATGTAGATACAACAAATCATAATTAAATACTATATGTTTTATGAATCGTTAAAATGTATGTTTTAACTCTATCACAACTTTATACATATACCTACTTATAAGTAGCGCCCTTACAAGTAAAGTAAGTAATAATAATATAATAAAAAGATAAATAATAGCTTATTTAGGTACGTCCTATTAGTTGGAATAATTAAGTAAAAGCTACCTAAAACAATAATTATTACGAAATATCAACATACTAAACTCCATATACCTAATAAAATCACTTGATAAAAAATCACTAAAAACTTACTTTCAATTCAGTATTACTATAAAAGTAATAAAACAAATCGTCTGAATAGAAAATTCACTATAGGCACAGAGTTACGAGTAATTCATACAGCACGCGACTAGTCTAAATGACTTTACAATTATCAATGAGTTTAGCACCTCGCCCCGTTTCGATGTATGACGTATATTCCCTTGATAATAAAGACTATTGGAAGGTACTTACTAGTTCGTACGTAACAACGAAATAAAATAAAACCGGCCAAGTGCGAGTCGGACTCGCGCACGAAGGGTTCCGTACTATCTTTTTCTACCTGTTTATTAAGATTGAGTAAAAATTGCTTAAACATTACGTTTGTTTTATGGGAACAAAACTGAACATTGACTTAATTTTTATTTAAATATTTATTTTAAAAGGTAATATACAAGTAAACTTTCTGTAAAAATTTAAAGCGACTACCTGTTACCGTTTTTAATATTCAGCAAAAAATACGAAAAAAAAACACGTTTATTGTATGGGGACCCCCCTTAATAGATATATACAGGGTCTGTCGTAATGAATGGATAACCCGTTACCTACAGTTGATCCGGATGTGAGGCTATAAGAAAATGGTGTCTTCTTGCCTGGGTTGTCAACCATAAGAAAATGGCGTAGACTTTTAAACTTTTTTATAAATTTCGCTATTTTTTTCATTTATTCCGTTGCCATTTCTTCAAATTTTGATGTATTTGTATAATTCTTTTAGTATTATACTGCTGAAGACGTGTATTATGTAATTTAAATACAATTGTAGGTGTTATTCACGTTGAACATTATCAAAATACTCATTTTAAGAAAAACATTTCCATTTTTTTTTCTTTATGTCAACTTTTGATCATCTCCTGTGGAAAAAAAAAGTATGACGTTATAGCTGCCCATGATCTCAATAAATTGTCTAGTATGTGTAGATTCTAAAAAGGTATAACGATGTGTACTTTACAAGCAACATTAAGTTACAGGAGCGAGAACACTAATCAAGGTCGGAATTTTTATTTTTCATGTTATGTTACAAATGGTTGTAAAACTTCGTCATAATGATTTTATTCTATCAAGATACTTTGCACAAACTCTATCGGGCCACTAATAGGATATTCAGAAGAAAACCCGGTTGTTTTTGGGAAAAAAATAACATTACTTCACGATAATAATGTAATGAAAATGTACAAATGAAAATTGTTGTGCTCTAATAGTTACATGCGATAAACATGTTGCGACAAGTTTATTCGAAATTGAAACGGATTTTAAAAATCGAACAAGACCGCTTTACAAAGAAAAGGGTACTCATCACATCAGTGTGATTTTGACCATCGCATGTCCTTTTGTTCACATTGGCCCCGATTCTGAAAACACTCTCTAAACTAAACTAAAACTATCGCTGTCACTTACACATCAATAAGACAGAGACAGGTTATCATTTTAGTCCTGTCAAACTAAAATGTACGTGCAATATGCCACGGCGAAGGCAATTTTAGGCTAGTCCTCAGCGCATTTCATTCAATTTCACAATGATGTGGACTAAATTTAGTGAGACCAATGTACCTGTCTTGTTCTAATACGAAGCATGAGAAAGTGACAGCGATATTTTTAATTTAGTTTTAGAGAGTGTTTTGAGAATCGGGGCCACTATTTTCGTCAATTTGTTACTGCTTTCTAATAATTGACTAGGATTTTCCTTGTGATTTGGACTTGATAACGTGGTGATACTGATGACTTTGCTCACATTTACGGACATTGTGTTGTGCTATCGATTGAACTTGTTGTTTTGGAAAAGTTTTTGTGTAGTTTGTGTATCATGCCGCAACAGTACACGCCGGCCGAATACGCGAACATGCATTACATTTACGGTGTATGTAATAGCAGCACCAATAGAGCTGCTAGTGTTTATCATGTAAGATATCCAAATGTGCGACATCCTGATTACCGTGTGTTCATTAGAGTGCACAATGCATTAATGGAAGGACGATTTCCTTCTAATTTTTTCCACTTTTCTTCGTAATGCGGTCTTTGTTCGATTTTTAAAATCCGTTTCAATTTCGAATAAACTTGTCGCAACATGTTTATCGCATGTAACTATTAGAGCACAACAATTTTCATTTGTACATTTTCATTACATTATTATCGTGAATGAAGTAATGTTATTTTTTTCCCAAAAACAACCGGGTTTTCTTCTGAATATCCTATTAGTGGCCCGATAGTGTTTGTGCAAAGTATCTTGATAGAATAAAATCATTATGACGAAGTTTTACAACCATTTGTAACATAACATGAAAAATAAAAATTCCGACCTTGATTAGTGTTCTCGCTCCTGTAACTTAATGTTGCTTGTAAAGTACACATCGTTATACCTTTTTAGAATCTACACATACTAGACAATTTATTGAGATCATGGGCAGCTATAACGTCATACTTTTTTTTTCCACAGGAGATGATCAAAAGTTGACATAAAGAAAAAAAAAATGGAAATGTTTTTCTTAAAATGAGTATTTTGATAATGTTCAACGTGAATAACACCTACAATTGTATTTAAATTACATAATACACGTCTTCAGCAGTATAATACTAAAAGAATTATACAAATACATCAAAATTTGAAGAAATGGCAATGGAATAAATGAAAAAAATAGCGAAATTTATAAAAAAGTTTAAAAGTCTACGCCATTTTCTTATGGTTGACAACCCAGGCAAGAAGACACCATTTTCTTATAGCCTCACATCCGGATCAACTGTAGGTAACAGGTTATCCATTCATTACGACAGACCCTGTATATATTTTTTAATTTTTTGTATTTTTGTTATAGCGGCAACGGAAATACATCATTTGTGAAAATTTCAGCTTTCTAGTTATTACGGTTTTTGAGATACAGCCTGGAGACAGATATACAGACAGACAGACAGACAGCGGAGGCTTAGTAACAGGGTCCCGTTTTACCCTTTGGGTATGGAACCCTAAAAAGATTCCCTTAAGGAAATGTTTGGCATTTAAACAGTTCCAATTTTGAATTTTGACCGAGCGTCGATAGCAGATACTTAAATTGTCATTTACATCGATCGAGAGAGATCGTTTCAAAATGACGTCATGAAACGTTAAATATTGTATGCGATATTACATTTGAAGTGGCTGCTTGCAGTCTCATATCAAATTCTACTTAAAATATAACAAATATGATTGTATTGTATTCTGTAGGTCATATATCATAAGTAGCTTGTAGATTTGTAAATTATGACTCAAAAATGTACAATAGGTACACCTGTTTTACATCATGCAAGTTTATCAGTGGGTATTGATAAATGTTCGATCTTTATCAAAATTTTGAATGGTGATCACGCGTTCTTCGAATGATTGACCGTCAAGTTTAGAAAATAATTATATCGATTAGGTATCTATCACATTTCCTTCTATAACTATAACTTTGTTAACGTTATAATACAAGAACTTGTTATGACCCGATTCTGCTTAAACAAACCGTTGTGAATTATAAATGTATAATTATTTTTGACAATGAATTTAGAAACTACTTAAAAAATATTCTTACCCTATCAAAAACAATCGGATATTATACTCCTTTCGATTAATCAGTAATATTTTATTTTATATCAACATATACTGCACACCAATATCTGTGAAACCAATTTCTCCGTGAACATTATCCCAAGCCGATAACATGTTACTAGTATCACGGATTTACTTTGATAATAAAGCTCACCACTGCATCAGACGGCAAATATTTATAGAACACTACCCAAGAATACAGCGAGTACCTACTTCCATTAGTTAAGACTCCTTTATAATTAGAGAAGCATCTGCTGCCTTACAATTAACAAATGAACATCGGAACACACAAAATTAGGAGTAGAAATAACCAAAAACCTATTCAATTATTCCTGCAGAGTTAACTGTCGGAGCAGCTCATACATTTTCTATGCCGCATTGATATTACAAAGATAAATCGAGGCAATTTGGTTGAAGCTGAGATGGTTTAGCAGTTGAAAGCCAAGTAACTAAGAAGGGGATGTACCGAGTGACAGCCTCAAATTAACGAGAGAGGGCTCCTTAGCTTAAATTTACATGGGTGTGCGCATGTAGTTGTAAGATAGCGTTCAAGAGAGTGGATTTAGGAGCACGAATAGTTTACGAACATCGCTTCAAGGGGACGCTGCAGCGCAAAAGGAGCTGTAATTAAAGAACAGTGCAGCGGCACGGACGCTTTGCTACTGTTTAGCTACTTTGAAAATGTTTCAGCGTCCAGTTATACTATCGATTTTTTTATATTATTTTTATTTAGTAAACTAAAATGTATTTTATGGTGTTTAGGTTGCAGCTTAGGGTGAAACCGATGAACATAACTTACAGTTTATCCTCGATTTTAAGAAGTTACTGCTTCAGGTTGCCAAACCTAACTTTTATCCAAATAAATTTTAGCTTACTTCCAATAGTTGCAAGTCTTTAATATTGTGCAAGGATATTGTTGTACCAAGACTTTATTTTAGACCTTAAAATGTGAAAGTATATTTACAATGACTACGTCATTTGAAATAAATGAACCCCTTTGGTATAAAAAGTAAATTAGGTATACTTATTTTATTCGTAATTCAAAGCTATATAATAATAACAGGCAAAAATATATGCAATCATAGTCTGTATTTAATTAGGTACCCTACGCCTGTAATCACATTTTCTCAAACAAAACACAAACCCCGTCAAAATTTCTCAATAATTGTAACTCAAAAAACAAAAGACCAAGAAGTGCAACCTGCACTTATTCCACACACGAATCAATTATTTAAGCCTCCCAAATCACGTAGGCTATTTGAGTATTCTCCCGAATTCTACCAGCACTGTATCGTACTGCGCTTAGCACGGAATTCGATTCTGGTAATGCCATCTAATCCAGGCTGGGGCACACAAATGGCAGGCAGTGCATTCCTAGGGCCATGTGCAATTTGCCACCGCTGATTGATGGTAATCCTCAACACAGATGTTACGGCCGACAATAAACTGGTTGCCACCGGTTCGGCAATGAATTTGCGGGGCAAGGTGTCAAAGAGGGATATCTATGGTACGAGTGTGTGTCTATCGTGATTTCGGGTAATGGTGGGTGAGATCAACATTTTTTTAAGTTTTTTTCTTTATTATAG
This sequence comes from Emmelina monodactyla, assembly GCA_916618145.1. Lineage (NCBI taxonomy): Eukaryota > Metazoa > Arthropoda > Insecta > Lepidoptera > Pterophoridae > Emmelina > Emmelina monodactyla. The sequence goes on from OU745303.1 coordinate 7,720,530, forward strand.
TCAGTTTAACTTGTTTTACTATCTATTAAGCAATTTAATGATTTTCTAGAAATAAGGTCCTTTGGTTGTAGTAGTACCTACTCTTTGTATTATAAATAAACATCCGTATACCTACTACATTCACTCATGCATATTTATTGAAACTATTACAAAATTATACAACTTCTTAGATTTACGCGATTATTATTACTTGAAATTAAACTCATTTTAACGGGTTTTACGCGTTTATTTTATTATTTTTGATTTTCCGACGTTTCGGCATTTTTGCAAATGCCGTGGTCACGGGTAGACTGAGATGTTTGACGTCTTCATAGAGTAAAGTAAAAAACGATTTTTCGAATTCACCGCCATCTGTTTCGTAATTTAATTTAACAAAAATTTAAATTTACAAAATTATATATTTTTATATTGCTATTAATATACCTATTTAATAATAATATTCTCAGAATTCTCACGTATTCCTAATGAGAAATATTAAAGCACTCCGTCCAAAAATAAAATTATTTTACAACCGAGTCATACAACTGACATGGAAATAACTATTTATTTAGTTACAAGGAACATATGATGTAACAGATTTTAAAGATTAACGAATTAACTAATTACGACAGTTAAACAATGACTATTATAATAAATATCTATACTATAAACATAATATTGTTTTAAACACAATGCTATAATCCGATATCATAATGTTTATATACCTATCATAAAACCAAAATATACTACAAAACATCATTGCGTACACGTACACCAAGAAAAAACGCCAAAATTAACATCGAAATAAGAGTGCAAAAGTATAGGTATAACAATTTAGTCGGCACATTAAAGCCTGTCTCAGAATGTTGGTAAATCTCCCAAGGCGTGCCATAGGAAATGTTCACTTTATCTTACACCATCCTTGTTCCGGACTCTAGCATTTTGGGAAATGCGTCGTTTAGGACCACGGAACTGGGCACAACTTTTATTATATAAATTCATTAATATGATGAAGAGGTAAATAGAGGTAGAGGTAGACCTTTGAACTATTTCCTACTTTGTTGTTGTTGGTATGTTTATTTTAAATGAATGTAAATATTTTGCACATTATTTTATCGTTAGTAATCTATAAACATTGAAAGTTACATTTTTCCTGTTTGTTTTGAGGTCATTGATATAAAAATTTCGGGATAATTTAAAGTCCCTCAATAATATGATTTGATGCTGTTAGAATGTCATTACTCAAGATAGGATTATATTTGGCAAAAACTTTTTATGTCATGTTAGTAAAAAATAAAGTTTGAAGCTAGTGTATTTTTTCCTGTTTGCACTAAAGCTAGATCAAAGGTAGAGGTATCAATATGAACGAAACCTATATAGGTAAACTAAAAAGTTATAAGTCATATTAGAATTTCATTTGTTAACAGTTTAATTTCATTTTTTTGTTTTTTTTTTATTCTTTTTACTGCAGGACGAAAAGAGCAAGTCAAGTTGCCGCCAACTCAATCTTCCGTTCCCATTTCGCCTGGTTGCTCTACACACCGGAACAGGCAAGAATTTATTAAGAATAAGACACGGGATTTTTGTTTGGGTACTTTATGATGCTGTTAATTTAAAAATGTAAGCTGTAAGGGTGCTGAAATCTCCGCGGGTTCATTGACCTATATGTACGATTCTTGGAATAAAAAAATATCTTTAAACAGTTTATTGAAACAATCAAAAGATGCAATTTATCAGCATGGTCTAAATAAAATATGTTTTAATAATAATTTAATAATCAGAACTCCGATTATTTTTTCGCAACAACAGTTAACTACTAGTCTACAGTATATTCCTTGCACTTTGCAACCTACCAGCCGTTTTCAAATAATTACCAATCATATTAAATTTAATCGGCCATACTAACATATGTAATATCTCCAATGAACAACGGAACCGTTTCTATAATCCCACCGTATTACTAGTATATTACACGGCCCTGTTTGTGGTACACATGTAACACAAATCTTCTTTGTATCCGCTAAGAACGCGAGGCGTTAAAGGCTTTGCGAGATAATGTGAATATTGTACCCAAATAACTATTATTAACATTGATCGAATGTAAATGTACCTACTACATATTACAAATTAAGAAATGTTCTTTGTTAAGTGTAGCTTTTTAATATTGGCTGCCTTAATTAAATTTTAACTCCTAATGTTGAGCACAAGCCTATTTCTCAATAGCTTTTACCTCTATGTTATAAAAACTCACTAAAAATTTAAAAAATAATAAATAATATCAATTAAATTAAACTAAAAAAAATAGTTTTATATTTTTTAACATATTTGTGTACAAAGGAAAATATTATTTCGTTACAGGAAGAAAAGCTAGTCAAAATTTAAGTTTTCGGTTCTAATTTCTATGAAGTTATCATAAATCTATTCATTGGCCAATATAAGTAAGTAATCAAAATTAGTAAGTATTAATAAAACGAATAAATCAAAACCTTTAAGCCCTCAAGTACCTACCTAGTTGGGAATTATAATTTACACCAAAGTGAATCGCGTCCTCGCTGAAAATTGCTTACGAACTGCGGTAAAACTTTTCAGATATAGATTTCAACGTACTTTACTCTGATTAACTATGAAGTTAATACGCTTCAAGTTTCGGAATTTAAAGTTTCACATTAAAGATACCATTTAACTGTTGAGATCTGGCAACTTTCTTGTAATCCCTCCGAGATTTCGTGCTTCGAATTAATAGACGCCTTTAAAACAGAATTTAAGTTTAAATAACGTTAAGATAGAAATCCAACATGATAAAAAAATATTTTTAATTGACTTTATTTTTGATTGAAAACATTGACTTTTGAACTCAGCTTCAAGCAAAGGAACCAATTTCAAGTTTCTAGGAACAGTAGCTTCGGATGTGCGTTCATATATAAGTCAGTGAGCCAGGTTTGCCTTTTATATATTTCGATAAATCTCAAAGCAAGACTTGATTTTTATTGCTCTTAATGTTTTTTGTCTAAAACACAATACCTGCCGACGCCAACACTTCAAAATTATCAGCAAGTTCCACAAGTTTAAATCGCAGAAGAATTCCAGGGTCCTGCTACAACCTAAATTACTTATATGTTAATTTAATATAAAGTTTCTTAAAGTTGGAACCTTAGAAGTTAGCAAGTCACATAAATCGTAAGTCTCTGGATGTACTTATATTAAGCCATGTGGCGTAGTGGGTAATAAATATGTTGAAAGGTGGACGACCACTAACCTACCTTATTAAACTATTTTATGTATCAATATAATTGTTGTGTACATATAAAAAAATACGTTTTTATATTAGTGAAAATAGAAAGTTCCAAAAAAAGCACTGCAGCAAAAAAATTTTCAAACGATCAAAACATTTAGTTTTTCTTTAGTATGTTAGTAACTTACTAACCTCCGTCTTATGACACACTAAGTGGTTCAATGGCTGTAACCCCACATATTATTATGTTATGTCTCAACAATAGCGGTAAGATCCCTTACAATTATATTTTAAATTCCATTAAGGTTTATAAAGTAAATCACCTAAAGCAGTGTTGCTAAGTATGCCAATGTTTCATTAACAATTTTCTATCCCTTAATATTATTATACTCTTAATACAGCTGTTTATTTCACAGCCACATGTAACTCAGTGCCTAGTTCATACACCTTTAAGTACCTACATAATGTTTTTTGTTTCGGACTAACCGTTAAATGAGTCTGGAATTGAGCTTCCAACTTTACTCTGCGACTACGGTTAGTCAGCGTATTGTCAGGTGTATCGTGGTAAAAGTTTATCAAAAGAAAACTTCGCAGACGAGATACGATTTGCGCTTTTATTTTTGACGGCAGCGTTACAGCTCGGTTTTACAGTTATTGCTGTAACAGTTGGGAGATTCTAAGTTTTTTTTATGAATACCGATAAAAATTAAGATTGAAAGAAACTATATCCCTTTTTTACCAGCTTTTGTAGCAATAAAAGCTATAAAGCTATGATCATGATGTAAGCTGATTAGATGTTTAGTAAATTGTTTATATTTATTTAAACATTAATGTTAATAGTCAAATTGTGCTGGAAATTGAGTATGTTTGTTGACAGCCAACAATAACCTTTAACATTCCATTTCGGGAATTCGAAATAACAAAATTATTATTACAGTGCGCTCTGATTGATGGCATGATAAACAGGTTCAATTTGTACACACACAGTATTTGTCATTACTTAAACAAAACATTTTATTATTTAACATCACAATAGAAATGAAATACATTATTATTTCGACAATGTTGTGGAAATGGAATATAACTAGTTTTAACTTTGTTAGTTTAGTAATTTTAATGACAGGTAGGTGAAACTAGCTTATAGAGGTATTTTTTGAACTAATATACTGATCATCTTAGTTACATTTAAAAAAACTAAGTAACTTTGTGTGTTTGCATGATTACCCGCAAACTTCTTTAAAGTACGTAACGGATTTTGATAAGGATTCTCATTTTGTTTTCACTAGGTTTGTAAATACATTGAGAAAAATAGTGTTTCAATTATTTTAAATTCTAAATTGAGTAAAAAAGCAAATGAGCGCATCAAGTTTTTCATTTAGGTTAATTGTTTAATGAAGATACAAAGTTAATTGCAGAAGTTTTAAAGGATTGGTTTATTTTAATGTTTTTATCGCATTCAAACAAAACTTTGGTTCTTAAACACTTGTTTTTGTTTAATAAAATAATATACTTTTTAATGATTGCAAACCATGTTTCAGACTACAAAGCTTCATCAAAAGTTAAATGACAGCTTTTTAATAGTTTAAAATAAAATAAAATTCTGTAATTAAGAAAAAAGACGTGAATAAATTACATTCGGTCGAAGCTAAGTCAGGTTACCGGTAACCAATAAAGTTTAATCTTTGTTCAATATGTAATTAACAATATTATACCATAAAATACATGGTATCAAGATCATATTAATCAGTTTAGAACGGGCACTGTCATCTGCATACTGCGTTCCTCCACTCCAGCGATTTCTGCTCCTGCAGTTAACTGACTTGCTCTTAAGATGCAGTTGAAAACCTACATTATATATAATATACTGCATTATTAATATGTACAATATTAATTTATACTTCAAAAAATAATAATAAATAACAATGTACATAAATTATATATAATTAGTGTCAAATATGCCACGCTTAGCACCGCCTTAAGGCTTCAAACTTGGATCTTGTTAAAATGTAGATTATGTTCAATAAATTATGGGATAAAATCAAAATTATAAGTGAGGATGCTATATACACTTGTGTGTGGAATATCGTTTACCACATTTTTTTAAGACTTAACAATGTACCAGCCTATATGACCCACTAGTTAAGCGCAGGCCTCTTTCCCATTTTTAAGACTTTGTAACCGTTATTGAAGCACATTAGCGTTTAAGGCTTTTAATATATCTCGGAATATCAATGCTGACACAAAAAAATTATTTCCTTCGCCAAAAACCAGTTTGCTTTAATCAAATTGAACCTTGCTACAACATTTCGAGCGGCTATTCCGTCAAGTGGCCGTGCTTGTACCAATAATTGTAGATCAATGAACGGTACTAGAATTGCTGACACACGACTGCGGGGGTGTAGAGGGGCCTGAGGTCGGCGGGGGGAGGGGACGATTCTGTTGACATATTGTTGCTGACGTACAACGTGTGGGGACACCACATAATGTGAGCTCTTAGATAGCAGCCAGCCAATCGCTCGTTAAACTAAATCTTGTCTTGAGTGCCAAAATTTCGTATGGATGAAATGTGACGCGAATATTGAACAAGAAACAAAAACAGACTGAGATTGAGTATACTTGATGAGCCATATAATGTACACCGTTTAATTCTTTACATAAGAAAATTATAACGCAAACACTCATGTCTAAGAAGAGATACATAGAAATCAAGTCTACCACAAAACCTCTCGTAAAACAAGCCTCGTGGAGACCACTCTACTTGCACACAACTTAAAAGCTCACACAAATTAAGCCACTAACTTCTAATTCCCGTCTCACTCGCCACCGCCACAAAAGAGCGTTGTCATGTACCTGCACAAATAAAAAAACACGCAATTCCACAGATATCTCTTACACCGAGGTATGAAACTTGTGCTTTCACGGTACAACGAACAAAAGGTGGTAATAACACCGCCCCGCCCCCCCCACCCCCTTTGCTCAAAACTTTACAAAAAGCAAAAACTTCATGTAGCGAAGAAACAAGTCCATTGATGTTCATAAAGGCTGTTTTTGTGGTCTGTCTTATTCTTATTCTCTTTTTCAGAGTTCCTCGTCGCGGTCCTAAAGCCCTGTTCATGGTTAATTAGGTATTTATTGAATTACCGCTGAAACAGATAACTGGGGCTGTTTGTGAAACTTTCCTTTTAATAGTTAATTTCACGATACTTTTCTATTTGAGGGTTTTTCCGTATTTCGTTAAGTTGATTTTACTCTCCTTTCAATCGCAAAATAGGCTAATTTTTAATAGATTTTTGTAACAACTACCTTTATCTTAGTTTACCGTATATTGTTACCGTATTAAGTTGAGTAACAAAAGCTGCAAATAAAACGCCTGAGCCGTTAACACTCCATTAAGAAAAGATCTGATCATCTTCCATAACCCTGGAGCATCCCAACATAAAATACTTGGTCTAGTGTTGTATTTTATTACCGCACTAGTGGCTCATAACTACTCACCGAGTTGCGAAACAACGGTAATATCGGGGTGTGGTAGAAGATTATTACGTTATAAAACTATAAGAATCCCGGACTAGAGTGCACTTGGAATAGTTAGGTTTAACTTGTTGTATACCCAATAACACTTAATACCGCTATCTTGTATTGAAAGTCTGTGATAAGTGTGTAGTTGTTGTACAGGGTACACCTTAGCAAATATCTGCGGTACCTGACTTATATTGTGAACAGTTCGTCTTCGTTTTCAACTTCGTATACAGCACTTGAAAAATCTGTTATGTGTTGTACTATCTTACTTCGAGTTCCGGTACTCTATTTCTTACAAAATTATAAAGAAATCGCATAGCTATATTGTATCCTAAATAATCTCATTTTTAATAAATAATTACTTATTTGTTTTACACTTTTTCCGATACGACGGCATGATAATGATTGTTATTATTGTTCTCGAATATCTTGGTAAACTTGATCCTTGCGTTTTTACCATTGAAACTAAATACTTGTTCGTAAGAACAAAACAAACTGTATCAGTTGTTAACATGTGAGTAACCCTATTCTATATGAAAGTCTTATTGAATCTTTCTATAATGATATATTGTTCTTACGTAAAGTATAAGGTAGTTCAGGTTTATCTACCAATACGTAAAACTTATGCAATGCTATGTAAGCAACTTATCTACATTGGTCCAACCAAAGGTAAATTTTATTAGAAAAAATAAGGTGAAAATATTTTAAATGTTTCTCTAGTGTATTTTTTTAAAAACAATTGCATTAATATAAATATCGGACATATGTTTGTATATAAGTGACAATTATAACTTACTTCATTTTTTATTTTTATTTTTAAGCATTTATCTGACTATTGAAAAACCAGTTGTTAGTGTACTTATTCAGTATAAATAGTTTTTATTTTATTTAACAATTTTTCTTATCTTATTAAGTTACTAGGAAATACTAATCATGTAATTCTCGAACGTTATTCAATCACTAGAATCGCACGCTTCACGTCGTTTAAGGGATTAATTCAGATGTATTAATTAGTCGTAGACCTCAGATGGCCGCATAGGCCATCCATTACTCGCTAAAGCTTAGGATAACCTGTATTATAATCATACATACGCAGTAATGTACTGCAAATTACGTGTCATTAGCAAGAAGCCGTTGCACATGAGGCGGTGTAAGTGGCTATTTGAAACTAGGCTTTTAAAATGATTGGAAACTAGTTAAGTCATACTTTACAATCAAAACGTATACATAAAAAGAATTTAGCACTTAGACATACGCATAAACCCTTAAAGTATGTACGCAAGTATAACTTCTAAATTTTTTACAGAACATACAAAATATATTTTTGTCTTAATTTATGTCAATATATTAATTACAACATATCAAAACATACCTACATCCAAGTTTGACAACAACATCGGCTATTATAATGATCACTGAGGGGATAATTAATAATGGCGGCTTATACAGAGTGGAGCGACTAATGAAATAGTTGCTTTGTTGTGATACACATTGCCGATAATTGGCCAATCATATTCGCAGTATTTTCCCAATGAACAATATTTGATGTGGAGTTGAAAAAATATATATTTTAGGTTTTGAAAGCCTAGCTTATATTTTTTAGGGAGCTATCACGTTTATTAGTTGGTATTAAACTATTTCTATAAGACTTTCCAACAAAAATATTTGCTTTAATGTTTGGTTTATAATTTAAATTCATAAATCATAGTTTATTGAACTACAGTAATAAATAAATTTCGGGCACCGTTATAGCATTCTTACACAATCAAGCAGCAATCGTATATCCTAAGATTTTACGATTTCGTATTTCCGATGGCAATGTTCAATGAGCCATAGCAACGACTCCAGCTGAGTAACTAATGTATTTCGTCTGCCAGCTTAAAATAATAGACACAGGGGACACTAGTGAGGTCATTGCTACACGCATCTGGAGATTTAACTCAAAATTTTAAAATTATTTACTACGCCGTAGCAAGGGGTCAACGAACTCGACTACGAAAAGCGTAGACTGTGAAATTTACTTTTCATCGTAATTTATTCTAGAACAAAAAACTTTGAGTAAACCTATTCTCGGTTTACATCCATAAATCATAAAACGGGGATCAAATAGCAAAAGGAAATCAAAATCTGCCAATAGCGACTAACCGAGCCCGCAGTGCAAGCAAATCTTTGCATTCAGCCAAAGATATGAAACGTCTTACGTAGTCTTATTGATGTGAACATATCTTTAAAATATTCCACTTGGTTTTCTAGGTCAAGATAATATGACGGGCTTTTAGTTTTTGAATACCGTTTTCTGTTTGAGTTTTACAGTTTTGCAGGAAAAACTTTTGAGTGTTGAATTCAATGATACATATTTTTATTTTAGAACTTTAATATGACAAAAACAGCTGATATTGAGCTGTTACTGGTTAAGAGGTAACATTTAATTTAGGCAAACGACCCATCCCCCTGAGTCCTCGTTCGAGTAAAGTCATTGTCGAATTGATAAAAATCTCGTTTTCTTTTTCGAGTTTGTGTACCCCGCGTCGTATTCAACTCGTTTCGTAAAATTCAATTTTGGGAATTTGTTTCCTTCCTCCGAATGCTCGGAGAATACTGATGTGGGGAGTTGGAGCAGTTCAGATATATACTTGCTACTTTCCTTCACTTTTAAACTCTAAATGTGAGACTTTGTTTTGTTTGGCTTCGGGAGTTACGTGACAATTGGCGACGAAGCAGCGTTCTGAGGCTGTCTCACCTTTAATGAGTTGGTTGGCTTGGTTTTTGTGCTTGTAATTAATAATGTGATTTACTCATAAGGGTAATTATAATAAACTTAAGCATTAATTATAAAAATCTTATAAGATCTGATAAACGAAAGCCTACTTACAGTTTGTTTCTTAAAAAACTGATCTAATCACACTTCGCGAAAACCTTCCCTAAAAGTACAACTTAGAGCCACATGAAGCAATACCAAATAAATTGTTTATGTCATCATAATCTTTCTGATTATTAATAAAAACATCTCATAAACACCGTGTCGGTATTTTATCGTAATATAACCCGAGAAGCGAACTTGCTTTCTCGAAATCATCTTTCAAAGGTCTCAAATCCGACCTAAGTAATTGAGTTATCGCATGAAATAACTACCGGGGCATGGCGAATCAGAATCGCCCGCGTCTTATAAGTTTATCCAAGTAGAAGTCAGGAGGAGCATTAAATTCTACTCTTTGTGCAATTTAACAACTGGTTCCACCTACCGAGATAATTCTGGAAAGTAATTTTATAGGACCTATTGAGTTGAGCTAAGGGATTTAGTTAACGTTGGAATTGCACTCGCTGTATCTTTATCGAGATATCGGTGGATGAGAATTTTGTACGTATGCGTGTGTGTGTAAGTTGTTATTCCTTAAAAATAACTAGGGTTTTTAGTAACGTTTGAAAGCTTAGTGCATTTGAAAAATAAAAGTAACGAATTTGTACATAAATCGAATAATCATAAACACATTTTTTTTCTCAATATAATACTATTGAACCATATTGCTTTATATATACGACAGAATATTCAATTCGATTGCTATTTCTGCTTTTTATTTACTACCGTCATAAAATCAACATATCGTAAGGATTGAATCCTTTCTACGGCAGGCGATAAACATACATTATTGGCGACCGGACGCAACAGTTGACAGTAAGACTGACAGTTATTGTCCCAAAAACAATGGGTCTATTGGACCCTTAGACCCTTAGGGTACGGATGCAAGCTACTAGCTTTCATGTGCCACTATAAAGCTCCTACATCTCCTAAAATAAAAGCCTATTCAACCCATATTACTGTTTGCAGCGAGCGACGAAATTAATAGCATAAGAGCTAAACGTGCAGGTAATTATGAAATTTTGCCCGGCCTATTATAGTCAGAGTTATAATAAAATAAGCACTTTGTCATGTGAAGCTTTTAACATGCTCTTTAATATCTCTTTGTGAAGTAAATTAAGACATTAAATCGTTTCACACGAGGCGTAGGTAATGAAATTAACACAGTATTAAACGACTTAAGTACACCTGAAATGTATCAGATTATGTTGCTTCATTATCTTAAAATTATGAAATGTGAAAAAATAATTAAATTGGAAAAAAACGAAGCTCATACTATTATTTTTTTGTAAATAAACATAACACACATCATTATCATTACATAGTATTAAAATCCAAGTCGCTAATTCAGTCTGTTTGTATGTTTGTCCGCTATGTCCTCCTAAACCACTTAACGGATTTTAATGCGGGTTTTACTATCTTTTAGGTATGTTTTTCATTTAAAGTTGTTAAATGAGTTTTTTTTTAATTAGCCAGAAAAAGTTTTTTTTAATTAGCCAAAATTCGATGTTTTGTGAACAAGTCGGCTAAAATTACACCACTGCGAAGCGTGGGCGGGTCACTAGTATTAAGATATTAAAGAAACTTACCTTTCTTTAAAAATCTGGAAAAACGTGTTAGCAAAAAAAAACATAGATATTAAGAATATTACATAAAATCCAGTTTTTATCACCCGTGTATTGCTATCTTCCGTGATCTTATCCGAGGTCGGATAGCTGTCACTCAGTGTAATCATAATTAATCTTTCTTTTTATGCGAAAATACATACACAAATGGTCGTATTAACAAACGATACCCAATTTTAATACTTGACCAACTCAGACATTTAAAGGGATCCAAAACACAATTTAGTTTTCAAATCTAGTATTTGTTAGGTATATATAATTTTTTCATGAGTTCATATTCTTCCAATACGATAAAACTAAATAACGCTGCATTCGGAATTGGGTAACCTTCAATAATACGGTAAAATATTAGCACTTCGAATCTCACTTTTGATATAGATACTATCTTTATATTGCGTAATTGCGATTTCACATTACGTACAGTAGTAGATTATTGGTAATTCAAGCGAATAACTAGATTACTTTACTTCATACTGCTTTCCCAATTAAATATGGTATCAACATACTGATTAAAATGCAAAGCTTATATCCCAACATTCATGTTTAATATATGATCAATACAGGGAAGCAAAACTATAGAATAATAACCATGTCTTCGAAGTAAAAATGTAGAGCAAATGTTCCAAAACGCTGGATAATGTATTATTGTAAACGGCAACACTTGTGTCCCGTTGTGTATTGTCCTCGGTGCAGGCTCGTTCGCCTAGATTCAATTTTAAAAATTTGTTCCTCTCCCAAGATCGCCTGCTGAATAACAATGACTGGAACTTATGACTGGTGGTATCTTACCCATATTCTGCGACGTTTTCTTAATATTTTCCATTCTTTACAGTTTGTATATTGTTGGGTTTTAAATTTCAAATTTTGGGCTGTGAATTTTCGTTCAGCTTTGCAATTATAATGCTAAGATAATAATAAGAAATCATTTCAAGATTCCAAATTGAAATATGTATAAACAATTTAAATAAGAAATTAGCAATCTTTCCAATACAGAAACAGTTGATAAACCTAACCATTTGCTCTTCAATTAAAAAGCAAACTGCCTCCGCTGTATCGAAGAAACAATAAAAAATGCCCACTTAGTTCTACAGCGTAATGAGCGCTGGAACACTTTTAAATTCAAACTAAACAGTTAGCACCCACTCAAAGCTTTGTTCCCGATACAAACAGTTGCAATAAAAAAAATACCACTTACCATTGCAATGGTCCGTATGTATTGTTATTCGTTCTAACTTCAGCCGCCCGCTCTCCAGCTGTTGGGTATTAAAACGATAAATATTCATTATGAACTCGCCTTAATTCGTATACCACTATTTTACTATTTCACTAATTTAAGCTCGACGGCCACTGTGCGGTCGAAAATCGGAATAATTTGCAATCAGCTCACAACTTTTGCTTGCTTGCTTGCTGTTTATAGCATTTGTTCGGATAAGTATTAAATCAGGTGTTAATATTTATAGTAATTAGTCGATTTTGTGTAAAAAGATCGTTTAAACTCTGTGATTAAATTCAATATGTCTACCTCAGTGGCTGCTGTAAGTATAACTTCGGCTACAATGAAGTTACTGGAATTATTCCAAGTTGGGCGATAGTTTGGAAGTCTCAGCACGGAAGGATATAAGGATGGCTCTCAAAGTTTTAGAAAGGAACTTCGTACAGTAACGCCTATTAGCGGATTCATTGTGTTTCTTCGGTTTGTATTCAATATTATTTTGTTAACTTAAGCTACAATTTTTTCTATTTGTTTGAAAACTGATAATTTGCTAAAAATATACTTACGAGTATATACGCTTTTATAATAATTCTAACCTAAACGATAATAAAAAAAAGTTTTTGGTACTAAAGATCACACTGTGTCTTTATTGAATTTTAGGTAAAGAATACCATCATATCGGCGTGAATACGTATTAAAATCAACATAGTTAAAACCACAAGAGAAAATGATATGAAGCAACAAAATTAGAATACCGAATAAAATACAACATTGTTATTAAACATTTTCATGGCGACGAGCTCACTGAATATCGAATTTTCCCCAAAAATACCGGAGTTACATAAACATCGGAATTTATCGCGAAACCCACTCAATACCGCGTCATGTGGTGCTCACATACTGAAAACGGAAATTGAATACGAAATACTATCAGAGTATGGACATGACGTGACGCGATGGACGTGTCATATGTCCCAATGGACATGTGACCCAACAAAGACAGCGCCCTCTGACGGATGCACAAAGAACCACTGACGCTTTTCAGTTAGTTTGAGAGATTGTGTCGATTAAACCGAGGGCGTCAGCGGCGCACGAGTTTTTAGGTTTCAAATTACAGGTGACATGCAATCTATAGGTGATCGATTCGTCATACAAACGATCTCTGTAACGAATGAATTGACTCTGGGAACTCTTTGATGTTGGACGAACAGATAACTTAATATTTCTTTTTAAATGTGTAGTGATAATATTTTATACTTGCAATGGTAAAAAAAAATAAATAAATTTTAATAATCCCAACGAAATTTAGGCATTTTTAACCAATTTTATTAAAAATAGCAATCTATCAAACAAAACAATTGTGAACTGAAAAAGCAAAAGCATGATGTCAAATACTTCGCCTTACGTATCGTGTCCTTAGAAACTGAACAGAGACATTCTTAATTAATTAAATAAGCCGTGATCCTTTCAAGCCTTAACAAAAGGATCAAAATGTCAAACAAGAACAATAAGGTGTGCCAATAAAATTATTAACGAAGGCAAACAGATGTAGGAATTCTTACGCAATTATTAAGTAATTAATTTAGCTTTATAATAGAGGGTCTTCTAAAGCCGGTTTCGATAGCAATTTATGTGAGGCTGTGTAATAATGTTCTTGCCTTACTTTACGTTATCTGGCGATCTCTCTGAAGGGTCTGCTTCAAAATGTCGAGTCGCGCTGATGAGTCGCTCTCGATGTCAAAATAAATAGCCTATAATATAGTTAGTTGGGTCGAGATCGGCCTGATGGCTGGGCGTAACGTGATTTCATAGTTTCGAATTACCTTAATGCTCCACAAGTATCCGGCCAACAAAAGAGGCTTTCTAATATAATATCGACAGGCGTAAGTCACGTTCGCATGGAGGTGTCGAATTTGAATTTAAACAGGATCGTGTATGGCAATTTGAATTTAAACAAGATAGGGCATCTTCTTTGGTATAATGGTCGGTATCTTTCCTTTCAGAGGGTTATAACATATTATGATAGTATATTTTAAAAAAGATTTATGAGCTTTTAAAAATGTGTTTTTTTTTTCATTCGTAATTATATCTTACCGCCCGTTTAGCTTTGTGTGTTTAAATGTGTCAGTGGAGAGATCCCTCAACTTTAAGGGAACGTTGATAAAAAAGGACACACACATAGGAAACCTATTTTTTATTTTATCATAATAACAATCCACGCTTAATTTGCGTGGTGGATCACTAAATACCTCTTTCTATTCAGAAGGGAGCTCTACAATCGGCGGTTGTTTTTTTTCTTCAAAATGATTGGTTTATTATTAAATAGTTCTGACTCCAAACCACAAAAGGGGTGTTTTATGTAGCTTCTAAATCAATGAACCGACTGAAAGTCAGTATCTTGCAGGGCTGTTCAATCGAGAGTTTTCATAGATAGAGAATCAGAAGCTCGTATTTTTTAACACTATTAAAAATCTTGAAATATTATTTAAAATTTACAACTATATTCAAGTGTATCTTTAAATACTTTAAATCAACAATTTCAAAAGGTTTTAACCTCAACCCAGCTGGATGGCTCAATCACAGCGAGTTCTACGAAACTGTACGAAAATCCGTTTAATTCAAGTGATGCTTAATTACATGGAATATTCACTAACTAGTAATGAATCCTCACCACTGACGTACACAGGGGAACATGGAACACTTACTATGTTTTCTTCATTTATTCATTAAGTAACTAGCTATGCTTGGCTGGTTAGAGAAAAAAAGAAAATTGGATTAATTAATTTGGTTTATAATCCTTTCATTTTTAAGCTTGGGACAGGGTCTTTAGAATATTACGTTGTTAGTCTTTTTTCAATCAATTTTGAAACTACTGTTCTAGGTTTCATTTATACCTACAGCATTATGTTTGATATAGCAGGTAAAAAAGTGACAAAAACTACTTTTGCCGCGTAGGTCGAGTCAATAGTTAACGTAAATACTATGAACTACAAAAATAGATGTATTATTAGTAGATCTAAAAAGGCAACTATCTCTTATAAATAAGAAACAGTAACGCGTTTTATGATATTTTATTTCTTATAGGGCAGGGTAGAGGAAGGAATTAAAGTAATAAGGTCTGTAGGCGCTGTGACAAAATGAAATACAAATTTAAAGTTCTAGTATTCAAAGCTGTGGTTAATTCAAGCGGAGATAAATAAAAAATTGTAATAATTGTAAGAATTAATAATAACAAAAATAGTAATTGTAAAAAAAGACATAGACCTCGAGTCTGTGGAGACTTTTTATTTTTTTTATAACAAAAAAACGCTGTTGTTAAAGAACGAATATAGTAATATTTTAAAACTAACAAATTCAGGTTACTTACTCTTAAATTCATGAAGTATACGGATAAAACTAAGACTAACTTAAAATAGCATAGCAAAAACTTTGACGTTCGAACAATGTTACATGAACTTTTTGAAGTTCAGGGTTAATTCAAGAACTTGACATTTGCTTGATATCCTTTGCTCTATAACAGCATCTAGTGGATATTTCTTTTCAAATTCACTTTAGTTTACAAAGATACCATTAAGTAACTCGAGTACTTTTATAATATTAATACCCACATGCTATTTATTCCGCTTTTTATTCGATACTTATAATAAACTAAATGTAACACGCTATATTATGGCAAGTTCTGCTATAACTTAATATAGCATATTTTAGAGGCTTTCATAGTCTTTCATGTCATTTTCATTAGAACATATAGCATCAAAACCCTCTAAGATATAATTTAACATGTCCAAGCTAAATTTTGCAGTGCAAACCAATACCTAAGTATCATATGTCCAGCGTACATATCGCCTTAAACCACGGCAAGTAACGTGATTTCCCAATTCGGGCTCTCGGGGCTTTAAGTGCTCTTCAGTCGTTTACCGAGCAAAGGCATATCGATGTACATTTGCTTTTATTCCACTAGAGGGGAGGATAACCGTGTCGATTAACTAATAGGCTATCTGAAGAAGGTCTCTTACACCAAATTAAGGCTAAGTTCTGGTTGATAGCTTCTAGCTCTTAGAGTTCGGGGTTAAAGGTGAATAATGCTTGCTTTTTTAACATACAACACTACAAATTTAATACGAAGAAAAAATATTGTATTGGCAATAAAAAAACTACAGTAAAAAAACCTTTCTATGAGGAATTTAATCTTAATGCAGTAGAGGAAAAACAAAACAAAAATAAAAAGATGAGGTTCAATTCAAAAAGCGTATGACAAATATTTAAGTACACATCGGATTTATTTATATCGCGATGGCCTTTTCATATTTGCAGCTATATTAAGACCGTTTTTTGTTGAAGGTTTCGATTTTTGCGTCCATCCGTAATCAAATATTCATATATCCTTCTTTTAACTCGGATACGAAATGTTTTAATATAAAAAATACGGTGTACATTTTACGCTATTTATTCCGTTACAATATTTTCTTCAGTTTGTCTTTTAAGTAGTTTGCACCCTTGCGAATGTACAAGAAAGCGATTAGTGAATCGATTTTCGTCCAGGGCCGTGTACAGTCGGCCCGCGAAGCGCAGTGCCCGGCAAAAGATAATGCTCTGCCGATTCTATCACCGTCTATGCCCGATATCACTAATCCGATTTGAAGTCGTCCCGTCCGTACAATTCGTACGCTACGTTCGTACGCTCGGAATATTCGAACAAAGAACTTCCATTAGCCGGCAAAAAAGCACTTGGAACGTTTTACCTTAACGCCTTTCGAGCAGGCACCTGCGGATAGCCTTCGCCAGAGATCGCTCATCGCTTCGACTATGGCTACTGGCCTAACACCTTACTATATATTTATAAATAATTTTAAAAATATTTAGTTTTTAGGTACTAGTTTATATCTGACCAGTAATTTTACGCCTCGTTTTTACCCTTGTCTTGGTTCTACTTTCAACTTTTTTGGGTAAGTGTACTTGAACTTGTAACGCGCTAGTTTGTCTAAACGCCAAACTGCGATTTTTGCGTAATTGATTCATTTCTTTTAATCAATTATAACATAACAGTATTCATTAACAACCTATTGTGTCTATCAAGTTTCCATAATTTCATAATTTTAGTTGTACACTAACAACTTATCAGTTTCTAATATAAAACTGCGCTTTGCTTTATTATATATTTATCACGAGGCAGCAGACGCTGGGAGATTTCGGATAATAATGGATAATCCGAGCTCGTTGGAAATGATCCAGCGAAGATGCTTTGACGCTCATCCGACGCGAAAATCAGTTATTCATTACTATACTTAAAGAACGTCAAACTAACCAATAGGAAAATACAATTAAAAAAAGCTAGTTTCTACGGTTATTATTACTTTTTGAAAAGATCTCTAATGATAGATAAGCATGTTAAACAAATGAAGAAAAAACAATTGTTTTTGGAATGATTTATATAAGAGCTAACACAAATATTGGAATTTGCCTCACCGATCCACAATACCCACTGATTACATCCCCTTTTATTTTATCTTTGAATCTGAACATTTATTACGGACTTATTGCTTGTGGAGTGCTTGGGGCCTTCGGATAGTCAACAAGAGTTATTATGTTGGTACTCGCGAAAAATGAACAAGAAAGACTTTGCATCGGCAGCGGAAAGGTTAAATAACGATCAAGACAATATTCAAACTTGTTTGTTCACTTCAAAATAAGTATCCGAGTCTTCATCGCTCTTAGTGCAAGGAAGTATTAATTGAACTTCACTTTTCATTATTCTACTCCTTTCCAGCGATGCGCTTTGCTTTCTTTGTGGAATACAAGAAAAACTTGTTTCGCAGGATACGTTTAAGAGATGAAACTTGCAATAAAGCGAAGTAATTTTTGTCGACAAACGTTATTCCGTAACAGCTTTATGGTCGTACGTGTCAACAATGTAATAAAGAAATAGCTTTATATCTGCGAAGAAACAAAATACGTGCGAATGCTTGTACTGGACACCCTTTGTGAAACGTTCAAATAGTTACCGCGCCAAGCTTTATATTTCACAATCTAAAATCCTAAGGCATACTTCGTGAAAAATCTCGATTCGGTTCACACCTCGTATTTTCATTTTGAAAACGTCACAAGGAAAAAAATATGAAACTATACAGCGGCAAATACGGTCTATCTTTATAATATCATTTTCCACGCGGCTGTACATAAAAAGGCGAATCACAAAACAAGATAACATTTGCTTGGAGGGAATCTCATTTTCAATATGTTTTTATAACTTTGTGTAAGGAAATGAGGTGGCGCTGGCGGCAGTGCGCGATCCCATTGTCATCGTAAACCAGCCAGCGACGCGTGCGCAGTAAATACTAGCCAGATAAATGTACCTTTATGAACCACGCGGGGGTAACGTTTTTTCGCGCAATGCTTTTAAACACACAAATAACCCATATTGGTTTTTATTACAACACTCGGAGACTCTGCGGTGCTTTGAATAGATGATTTTGATAATACGGATACGGTTACAGAAACAAAAGAATTTCTGCATTGTTTACAAATAAACTAATTTGGATTTGCTCTTTGATTAGTTTTGAAAGTAATTTATATACAAAAACTAATACATAAATAAGGATCTATAAGCCCAGACTTTGTGTATAAAAGTCTTAATGAATCTAAATATTTATGTGTTAAAATGCAGTTAATATTCACCAAAGCGAATGTTAACTCCGCTTTACGATATGGAAAAGATTTATTCTGTATTGATTAACAATTATTATAAAAGATACAATTTATTTAACTTCAACGAATGCGAACGAACGCCCATTTATGAATGCATCAAAAAATAATGTTAAGTAAGGGACTAAGAAGAAGTAAGGGATCACTTTTTTTCCTTCCAGGTTGCAAACGTCTAAGTGTGGATTAGGAATTTGATTAAAAGAAGCCGAATGAGTGCGTTTTAGAAAGATTTCGATATTCTATAATCATCTAAGGCTTAGATTCGAAGCTATAGATATTAACAGAATAAAAATTATTTCAGATTATTTTATTAAGAACATAGTTATTTACGTATTCTGTAAAACGAAAAATTAAAAATATTTTATACTTTTTTTTTCATTCCAATGAAACGATGTTCCAATGTTTTAAAATAAATGCATGAATATTAATTAAAAATAAATAACGAGAAACAATTTTATCCGTGAATTGTTTTTAATACATCCTTTCTCGTTAAATAAATGCAAAAAGAGCCTTTGGCGGATGGATTAATAAAACACGGGATTTGTTCGTATAAATTGAATATAACACAATCGTATTTAATTGGAACAAAAAGTTGTGAACCAAAACATTTTTTTTTAAATAAAATTAGGTAACTATTACGTGTAAAAGTCAACAAATACACGTATTACATATGTAAACGCCAACAAAAAAGGGGTGGAGCGGTCCCTTGTATTATACAAAAAGCTGGTACAACGGGCCCGGTAAGAATGTCTTGTCTGAACCAGTTTGACGCGCCGCGCCGACCGTAGCACACGCGCCGTAGCAGCCCGTAGCAGCGATACTTGCTACGAAACTTTGACGAGCTACGGATCATAGGTGTTCAGGATTTGACTTGCAGTTGAGTGGTTTAACGGATGGTAGGAACAACGATTTGTTGGATTGATATACGTAAGTGTTTTAATTGATTTAGATTTTTTAAGTAAATAAAATAATTTTGAGGTGTTAAGTTTGAATATGTTGCAGGAAATTAGTTCATTTTTCGGACGTTCTTTAAAATACTTCTCATAACTTATTCTTATATAATAACAAACACTGCATTTAAATTTTCAATTTTATTATATAGTTGAGGTTTTATATTTATTCTTTTTTTGATTAATATTAAAAAGTATATATATTTTATTTAAGAATTAAATAATATAATGAAGTTGAGCACATTGAACCCAAACAACTGCGAAAGAATCTTTATAAAGAACTTCCCTCAATTCCGCTTCGTCTCTTTGTTTCAATCTTCATCTTATTGTTTCCTAAATCGTTTTTCGTTACCGGTTTTTTTTGAGATGAAAAGAAAAATAATTAATTAAGACGTTGTGGGTAGGCCTTTGTTTCAGAATAAGGACTTTCCGTGTTTTTGATGTCTGATAAAATGCTGGGAAAACGATACTTGGTTATAAGTAATGAAAAATGTAGCCCTTGTCGACAGCGGGTCAGTTTAAAAGCTATTTTGTCTTAATAATAAAGATAGTTTTTTTATTTTAATTTCTTAAACATTTTTTTCACTTTTTAATTGTAACAACATTTAAAAAGAAATAAAAATTTGTATCCTCATATAAATTTTTAAAAAAATTAGGTACTAACGGCCTTGCATAAGCCTTTTTTTGAATATGCTCTTTTCCATCATAGTACGTATATTGTTATAAGAGTAGCCGGCACTTATCCTCGCGGGAATGCCATAAATGTCAGAAGAGGTTCTTTTAAGTAGAGGACGTCGATTTATAGCCAATTGAGATTAAATAAAATTATAATATAGAAATAAAAATAAAATAAAATCACCGGTCAACTGGAAGAAATTTCAATATGGTATAAGCTGTACTTTTGCACTCCCTTAATGTTAAGTTTGTTCTATTAAATATTGTATGTGCAAAAACTGTTTATAAAAAAATAATAGAACAAGTATTTTCTTTTTAATATGAATAAATTTAGCAAGGACACAAAGTAAAGGAAAGTGAAATATTTACCTGATTTATACCCATTGCTCTATTGCGTAGGAAAATTCTGACATTAACAGAAATAGCGTATTTCACAGCTTGATAACGTAGCTTTCTACTTAAGAAAGGTTTCTTAAAAATCGGATATGTGAAACCGATGACAACACCAAACATAAAAATCACAATCTCTGCCTGTTTATAATATCTATATGAGTATAGATTGGCTTTCCGCTATTTTTTTCCTTATCTTTAAGCTATATTATTCTTAATGTTAAGGTAATACCCAGCGATAAAAAACACCCGTTGCTTTGGTCTAGATAACATTCTTTAACATTTTTCTTTTACTCTAATAAATATATTTATAAAAAGAAGTCGTGTTATTGAACCTAGTGTAATCTATTCGAAGTAATGCAACTGTACGTAGGTAGTTAACTCCGTTAGAGGCTCCTTATAACACCCACATTGTTTATTAAACTGTGGCATGTACATCATATTATAATGAAAAAAACATACAAACATACAGAATTAGCGACTAGGATTTATACTATGTAATGATAGTGATGATACATAAAAATTTCATGTATATATTACAGGGATGTATAACATTTTCTTTTTACGCGGAATTTTGTGTCTTTTTTAAACATTTTGTAATGAACAAGGTAATTTAGAATTTCAAAGAATTAGCCTTGTGCGGTTCTGGTAAAAAAAACAATTCTTATATTGTATTCGTGATTCAAACATCGTTAGGAATTCATAGGAAATTCTAGAAAAATACTTTAAATCGACCGTATGTTCATAATTAACGTTGAATTTCACTTTATTTTTCCAATTAACATTATTTTTACTTATAATTATCCAAATAATATGACGATCAAGCCTTCATACATCATAATTTTCATAAACCTCACCTATTCAGTAGTTACATAGTTATCCAGTAGTTATTTTCCTCGTGATTCTCCTAAATCAATTTCCCCGTGTAAAAGTTGCGGCCCGAAGTTACAAATTGCACTTGATTGTGATTGACACGTTACGTGACTCGGCTGCAGCAGGGAGGCCGACTTGCTCCTGTCTTGTATTATGATTATGTTATAGTACCCTACTAATCCTACTAACATTATAAATGTGAAAGTTTGTGAGTATGGATGGATGTATGGATGGATGTTTGTTACTCTTTCACGTATAAACTGGATGGATTTGGATGAAACTTTGCAGTAATATAGGTTATACATCAGAATAATATATAGGGTACTTTTTACCGCGGGAAAACATCTCATTCCCACGGGAACCGACTTCCACGCGAACGGAGTCGCGGATGGCCACTAGTGACTATATAAACTGGTTCTAGGAAGAAAAGAAGATATTTAATAGGCAAGTGCTAATATCACTACATAGTATAAAACAAAGCCACTTTCTCTTTCCTGATTCTGATTTAAGCCTATGTATGCTTAAATCTTTGAAAATAGGCAACGGATGTTATAGTGTTTATTTTAATAGATAGAGTGATTAAAAATGAAGGTTTATATGTATAATGACATGTATAGGGAAAGGGGTTTTACTCCGAATTTAACGCGTGCAAAGCCGCGGGCAGAACTAGTATGGTATAAAGACAACTTGTTCATAACAAATATGTATTATAATTAAAAAAAAGAGTATAGGAGTTACTTTAAAATTTTTCATGAGACGTTTGCCGCCAACAGTGAGTCACCATAGCATAGTATATAAAAAATAACAAACAGAAATTCATAGTTAACTTAAATTTAGAAGTTAAACAAGCTCTTAATTACACTGCGCAATTTATATCAAACAAATAGAAAAAAGCAAGTAGCGTTGACTTAAGCATCCATCTCATCTTCAAACTTACACAGGGAAGGATTAAATAAATGAACAAGCGGCCGGTCCATTTTTCCTGGTACATTAAAAACAACATTAAAAATGATGCAACAGACGGTACGCGGGGACTAAGCCGGAAACCCTCGAGGGATTGCAATCTCGGTTGAAGGTGGCCCTTAAAATGAACCAAGACGGATTTGAGCCGGTGAGAGATGTCCTGTAGGCCTAGGGCAGTTTTTAACTATATTGTAACGAGCCCGTAGAGTTAAATTTGAATAGAGCATCAATCAAGTTTTCAGCAATAATCAAGAAATGTTTTTACATTAAAATACTGTAGACGTAAAATAATGTTGTGGGTTTTCTTACCCCAAAAAGTTAACAGAGTCTTATAGCATCGCTTTGGTGTCCGTCGGTCCTTCCGTCTTCACCCCTTTTTCATACGTCAGAACGTATAATGCAAATGTACCGTTATGGTAATGACTAGTGGACGCCCGCGACTCCGTTCGCGTGGAAGTCGGTTTCCCGTGGGAATGAGAAGTTTTCCCGCGGTAAAAAGTACCCTATGTCCTTTCCCAAGTTCAGTTCCTTCTTCATACCAAATTTCATCAAAATGGGTTCTGTGGTTTAGGCGTGAAAGCGTAACAGACAGACAGACAGACAGACAGACAGACAGACAGACCGACAGACAGACAGAGTTACTTTCGCATTTATAATATTATGTAGTAGGGATTTTAAAAACTCACTCCGTATAAAAAAATAAACAATTTTTCACTTATTTATCACATTGTATATTTATATCAGTAAGTCCCACTTCTATTTTCGTAAAAAAGAAAGGTAAACTAACAGCCTATCTTTGATAAAATTTATTGTTACTATAACGTGTTTTCTTTTCATCTCTGCCATAATGCGGTACGAAAACTATGATCATAACTCACGTTATTCGATTAAAATATCACAAAAGATCTTATCAATGGCGTCCCCGAATATCGATTTATATCCAGGTCCCGAAGTAAATCATATGTTTAGATATGTAAATTGGGTATTACACATTCAGAGAACGTAAAATACATAATTGTACCTGGTTTTAGTTGGGCAACTTTAAATTAGTTTGGTCATTAGTAAGGGTGCAAAAGTTTGAGTTCGCTATTGTAAGTCCGAAACGGGTAATAATGTCCGGTTAGATGAGTGGCAAAGGGAGTTAACATTAAATTATGCTCAATTTGAATATTAAAAGTTATATTAAATTCTAGAGTTAACTATTAAGTACTTAGAAATAATCAATAATTATAAGATGTGGTCTCGGCGGGAAAATTACTTTACCGTGGGATTGAGGTACCTATTTTCCCGTGGTGAAAAGAACGCTGTGTTTTTCTTAGTTACATTCTATCCATATACAACATTTTATTGTAATCTGATAAATCGTTTTTAAATAACTTCATACAAACCTTCACATTTATAATTTTAGTTAGAAAAAGCATTTCGAATATTCAACTGGCAACGCAATCGTGGAATACCTACATCCCAATCTTTTTTTTACAAATATATATCCTCGGAACACGTGTCTGGTGTTTCATGTGCCAGTTTGTTTAAAAAAAGACCTTAAATCAAACCGAATATTTCGATAAAAAAGATCCAAAACCCAGAAATCTTCTTGAAAACCAATCTAAACAACTCTCATTTGAAACCTAATCAATTTGTATCTTGAAAACATCTCGTAACAGAAATCCTTGTAACTTTACAAAACATCCAATTTTGTTAAAATTAATCCCGGCCAGCATTAGTCGTTACCTAACTGTAGTATTAAGTTTTTGTAAGATTAGTTAGTTACTTACTCGCCTATTAAACGCCAGTAGGCTTTCATGATATCCCAAAACTTGGACAAAGTTTCCGAACCTGTTAAGTAATTGGACGAACTTGGTGAAAACATTTTATTCGTTTTCTTTACTTATTTTGACAAAGAAATAAACAGACGTTTCGCGAAGTAAGCTCTTTCGGAATTTGATAAAAAAGTTTAAAATTCATTAAAAATATCAAAGAGATGGAAAAGCAGTCGTGAAATTTAAAGGCGTAGAAATCTGTTGAAAGCGAAATAAATTCGATACATAAAACACCCTTTTTCTAAATTTACAATTGAGTGGGTTATTTATTGATTTATTTCAGTGTATGAAATGTATGTAACATTCTAAGAATAAGCGATAAAAATATCTAGTCTAATTCATAATCGCACATTTAATCCAAATAAGCTTAATAAGTATGTTTTCTCTTTATCAATCTTATGTGGCAGCTTTCGTCTTTCGTAACCGTCATTTTCTTCTACTGAGTTCGACAATGCTGCCCCCGTAACACCACCAGTCCACGCCTCTAAGGCCTTTTTCACAATGTTTTTATAATATGACTAGCTTACCGCCCCGAGGTTTGACCCGCAGCTAATTTTAGTTTCATACGAACTTTTATTTTTAATATAATTTTATCCCCTTAGGGGTATAATTGATAAAAATCCTTTCTTAGCGAATGCCTACGTCAAAACATCTACCGGCATGCGAAATTTAAGCCCGATTCGTCCAGTGGTTTGGGCTGTGCGTTGATAGATCACCATGTCAGTCAGTCACTTTTGAGTTATATATATTTAGATGACTCATATACCAAACATTAATATTCTAACCCACATCTCAAACTTGAGGCTGTACAAACTGATGCAGTTGTCCGCAAGAGTGGTAACTTCGGTCGCCGAGTAATGCAGTTGCGGCGAATAGTTGTTGTGAACTGTCCCAGCGCAGTGGAGCCATTTATTGAACAGTTATCCGAACACTTTGTAGAGTTCTACTTAACTGTGAGACAAATTTAAGAGATTTAGCTCAAGCTAAAAGCATTAGTGTCAAATTAGAATTTCGAATTTGTCTGGACGGAGCATAAAAATGTTGCCGCTAGCTAACCTAAAATTTTAGACCACTCGACCGAACAGCTGAATGTAAAATCGTAAAGACGGTTGGATTATTTGAAAATATAAACTGTTACGGACTTAGCAAAACACAAATTGCCACATAGGTTGACAGAAATGCAGATTTACACCACCTTTCGTCATTAACATCAGAACTTTACACAACATTACACAGACTTTTTACCTCAAAGATATCGCCAACGCAATCCTTACATACTCGTCCATTTCCCATATAATTGCGATTGTAACACCTAATAAACCCGTTTTAAAGTTTATTTTTCACCACATGGCAAACCACTATCTGAAACCGACCAGACATTAACCCCCGGTGTCTGTTGTCTGGACTTATTATCGTTTAATTTACGACCTCACATTACCGCTTTAGGCACTATTAAGCCACACTAGGGGGCTACTACAAACTATATTTAAGGTACTTTAAGGGAACTAGTACTTACCTAAGGTATTTAGAAGCTCGTTTTGCAGCTAAACCTAGGAAGAGAAAGAATAATTTCTGAAATTTTATAATTTAATATCCGTTTTACCTCTCTCCAACTATATTTATACTGCGTTCTCACATTTCGTTGCGCGGTTTTCCTGTGGCTACAGTAATTTTAATGTGGGAATGAGGGGTTTGAGGTACAGTTGGCCGAAAAATCGTTGAACAGAAACTGTTAGCTAATATGACGAACGTTTTTTTTTTATTTATTTGTGCTCTTGTCTGTGTTTAGACGGTTTAAACTTTTTATTCTCTTTAGCGACTTTTGCAGCCGACTGTATTTTTTAGGCCAAGTTTATAGTATTTATATGTATACTTCTACTACAATTAATTTTATCTGTACGTATTTACGTGATAGAGTTACATAAAGAAGTTACGAACATTTTTTCTTTATAAGCAGAATAAAACATTTAAAAACCCAGTTAACACGTGTATACGTCACGAAATAAATAATGTGCAGTGTTTCCTAAAATTATTTCGCAAGTTTCGCTAGCACTTTTATCGTTCTCCCCAGTTGTTTGCTTTGGCACACTCCATGATGCACAGCTAGCTTTCTCCGGCGCAGCGTGTGTTCGTTAATTTATCTTTGTTACGGCTCATAAACGGATTGTCGCCTAACATCAACTGGCCCCTATTTCCCCTATACTAATAATTGGAGATAAGACATAATGTTCAGTTTCTTGATCGTAATCTTAGCAATCAGCTGTGTTAACAAGACTTGCTTGTAGGGGGCGAGAACCCCGTGAAATTGATTTACTAAATGGTACGAAAACAAGTATTAATGTAATTAATTAGGAAAAGGAGTAACGAACTAAAATGTAAGCAAGTTGAAATATATTAAAAAGTTAGGGAGGGGATGGTTCCATTTTTAAGTGAGACCATTGCCATACAAAAATAAGAATATGGATACATCACCATAATGAGTAGGTACTTAGAAAAAAAACAAAAAAGGTTTTCGGTTTATTACAAATATTGTTGAAATATCAACCATCGCGGCGGAGGTTTTGAATTTAATATCCGAGCGTCTGGATACCCTGTCTCTCGTAGTCTCTATTTATTTTGTGTTCTTTCCCATTGTGATAAGAGTGGTTCTGGCTCACAAGTTGCGAGTGCAGGATTACCTAGACATGCCGACGATAAGCGCTGAGTCGTTATAAAGGTTGTCGCAAGCCCTCAAAATATAAACATCTGGCAGATGGCAGAGATACCCAGGCTGGCTTTTTGCTCTAATGGCAGATTACTTAAGTTCAACATGAGGCTACGAGACCCGGGCCATTGAATGAAACAATCTGATAACACCTCAACCCGGAATTCGTTCGTTACATTATTGGAATTAATTAGATGAAAATTGCAGGACAAAAATGGTTTGAAAATTTTCGAATCTTCATTCTTGTTATTAGACAATATTTAAATATATTATATTATAACTGTTATTTATTTGCCATCATTATGTGTTTATTTATTGTTTAATGCAAATTCTATTTAAATCATGCACATTAATTAATTTATTTACTTTTAAATTTTGGCTCTACCTATTTCAATATACTTCTGGAATATACAATAGTCATTTAAATATTGTGTTGATTTACTAGATATAATGAATTAAATATTACAATTATATTTTTTAAACAATTAAAGCGTATTAGAGATTTTAATTTGTTTAGAGTTAAGAGTCAAATTGCCGGTGGTGGTTTGAATGAATAATATTACTAAGCTTAATTTAATAAACAAATTGTTGACTCTGTTTTTATTCACACAATAATTCGTTATTTTAATTACCTAAAAAAACAATGAATGTCTTACTAAGAATTGTAACAACAATAATAATAAACCTATATATACTAATGTATCTAAAACCATTCATGTCAGGCTGACTAGGCTTATCTGCTAGAAAAAACATCTCCACTCCCTCCATCCTAGTCCTAAACCTATTACAAGAACAACTAAATTAGAAATTACAAAGGAGGTTGTCTTAACAGACGCGACCTCTGTAGACACGATCCTGTTGACAAAGAATACCCCGCCTTAACGATATAGACATAAGCCACCTCGCGGTTTACTCTCCACTAATTAAGTTTAACCTAATGAATACCACCACCCTGTATTCGGTGGGGTCATAGAATACAGGGTGTCTCAGTTGTCTGGGTAATTAACAACAGAGATAGGAAATATTAATATTTATAACCCACAATATACCGCGATGCGATTTGAACAAGCGCGAAGTACCGCGATGAATTTTACATGTTCGTTATACGACATATTCAAGCTGAGATTGTGAATTTCAATAATTTTATTCATGTTATTAATTTGGATTTTGTATGGGAAATGTTAAGGGAAGGAATTAATTAATTAAGTCGCTGTTAATTAATGAAATCATTTCGTTGGTAGTGGTAGGGTAAAATTGTGAAGTAACTATCTTTAATTTCTTTAAAAAGATAAAACTACGTATTTTACATTTAAAATTGCAAGTATTTTAAATTGCAAGTATTTGTAATTTATATTTTTAACGCAGCCCTACGTTTTTTTTTATTATTTGGGGTTCGTTTAAATTCATACGATTGAGATAACCTTTTTATAACCATGAATAAACAACGATGCAGATCTCGAATTATCACATTTAATTTCATTTTTACAACATCAACAAAATAAATTGTGTCGCGTTGGAAATTTAAATTTCGGCGACGACTTTCTGAGGGTTCCGTTTAAGGCTCAGAATATACGCAAAATTAGTTGCCACACGTTATAATTTATAGTCTAAGCGCTCCAATTAGTGATTTTGCAATATACTGAACAACCGCCTAGTTACGGTTTTATTGTACCAACTGGAAAGTACTTACAGTTATCAGCTCATATTATACATTCCTATTCTAGATCTTACATAAAATCAGTTATATCACTTAACACTTATTCGAAAATCTGGTAAATTCCGAATACAAATAAAAACGTATTTTCTTACAATTACTCCAATCAAATTTCCAGAATTATCCGGCATCTACACTACATATATTCTGAGAGAGTAAGAAATAAGGCTATGTTTTTATTAGTATGGCCCTTTTCTAATAAGCGGACACTCGTTGTTTGTTCTCAAACAATCTCATCCTGTTTGTAATTTTGCACCTATAGTCGGTGTTGCCAGCAAAATTACACGGATTAACTTAAAGCTGATTATATTGTTAAAACTTTTATACTAAAGGACGGGAGACATTTTCTTCCAGTTCAGTGTCCTACTAATATTATAAACGTGAAAGTTTGTGAGTATGGATGTATGGATGTTTGTTACTCTTTCACGTAAAAACCACTGGAATTTGATGAAACTTTACAGTAATATAGGTTAAGGGCCCTTAGTAACTGAAAACGGCAGA
Organism: Emmelina monodactyla; assembly: GCA_916618145.1. Lineage (NCBI taxonomy): Eukaryota > Metazoa > Arthropoda > Insecta > Lepidoptera > Pterophoridae > Emmelina > Emmelina monodactyla. Next base: position 7,750,247 of record OU745303.1, read on the forward strand.
ATTAGCCGTTTTCTATTAGCTGTTACTTACAAAATATATGATATTTCGCACTGATATTTCAAATATATAATAAAGAACGTAAATGTGATGGGAGGACTGTTTTAAAAACACGATTGGAATAATTTTGCTCGATAGAAAAAAATCCTGAAGTCACCTCTAAAATTTCATATAAATGCACATTAAGACGGTGTTTTACAATAATAAGTCTTATAAAATCGCAAACTGATAGATTTTTACCTTTTCTATGTCGTGACTGTTTTAGATTTCTGAGAAATTGAACATTTTATTAACTTTTTGATGATAAATGTATTTTGAGGCCGTTGATTCTATAGGAACCGCGTTCCCCGACCCCCCCGCCTAAGGCGTAGAATCGAAGCGAAATCTGAATTTTCGCTGACCGCCTAACCCCCCTTAAACATCAGGTACTTTTTACCGCGGGAAAATTTCTCATTCCCACGGGAAACTGAATTCAAGCGAACGGAGTCGCGGGCGGTCACTAGTTTATAATAATTCTAGAGATTTTATAATAACTTGTTAGAATTGTTAGAATAGGTAATGAAGTATATTCTGTAATAACTTGCAGTGAACTAACTGTAAGAGGATTATAACTAGCACTAATGTACATACATGTTTCAAAGCATTAAACACTAGTTTAAAATTAACGGAAAACTTTAGGTGAACCTTTCCGTTTATAATTTATTCTGTTAGTACAGAGTTTACTGTTAGTCACAACAATATTATTTTCGAAGTAGCATTTCTCCTCAAACAATGCTTACGTTTTTATTTAAAATATTAACGTTATTTAATGGTGCGGATTCACATGAAAACTCCCTAAATTAAACTATAAATATGGCTATCACGTTGTAGATAGAGACGGGTAACCATTTTTGTCCTGTCAAATAAAAATTTGGGTCGATGACTTTTCGGACACAAAGAACTCGGACACCTTGACCAAACTATGGTTTTTCTATTTTAATCTTATTTTTTACCAAAGTGTCCGAGTTTTTTGTGTCCGAAAAGTCAACGACCCAAAAATTGCGTGCATTATGATATGGACTAAGCAAGCTTAGACTAGTCCTCAGCGCATTTCGTAAAATTTTACAGTGATATAGACTTAATTTAGTGAGGCCAATATACCTGTCTTTATCTGACACTTAGTATAAGAAAGTGACAGCAATATTTTTAAATTGGTTTGGAGAGTGTTCTCAGAATCGGGGCCAATGTCTATTTTAATAGGATCCTATCATAAAGCTTTTACCGAATCGATAAAGCCAAATGATGGTTTTTCTACCAAACATTACTATTTCATTTCAGTGTACACAATGTCAAAAAGGGCCAATATTATTAAATTTGTGAAACTCCAGTTAATGTTCATATTAACTTATCGATTATTGGCCGTTCTTGAACCGATGCAGCAAATTAATTTATATAAATTTTAGATGATCAATTATCGCAAAATTTCCTCTCTGTCTTTGTCTTATACAATTGCATAGTAATATTTAGGTATAAATTAATTAAGGAGAAATTGACGGTAACTTTTTTGGTTTAGGGTTTTTAGACTATTTATAGAATTGTTACTGGCTGGTAACAGTGAGATCATCAAATCACCATGTGCAAAGAAACAAAATGTTCTATTAAAACCTTGAAAATTTAAGCACGTTGTGGTATCAACTGTTCCCGAGCCAACTTTAATTTTAATTATAATCCCGGTGTCCTCAAGTAGGAACACTCGTAATTACACGAAGACGCCAGCAAAGTTCCGCAGGGGCCTGCATTTGGATAATTTGAGTAATCAATTTCTTATGATCCACGAGAAAGTTGAAAAGACCTTGTCTGCCATTGCATGTATAATTAATGATAGAACTTTTGATGATTTTGCGCTATTTAAGAACGAATTGCGCGTATTGCGTTGTTTTCTTATTATTGCGTTGTTATAAAATTCTGAGATGAATATGGCTCTTATCGTCTGGTATATTTTTTCTTAAAAAACGCAGTTTTTGTATAATGGTTTAATATGTAAACGATTCGAAAAAATTTAAGGGCAAGCAGCCATATAACTTGTTACAAAAACATAGTAATGAAACCAATAATATAAATTTTCTATCTAACTGAGAAAGTCAGATTTTAATTGCAAAAAAGTAAGCTTAAAACCGGGCTACTATATTCAATCTCCGCTAGAAATTGTCAAGCAGTTTATTTATAATCTAAGTTTAATTTAACATTTAGTTGAGCGAAGATTATAACTGCATTACCTAGTTAATATTCATAGGCAAAACTTCGTCTAAGTGAAGTTGCTACAAGCCGAAGTGAACCGTCAAACTGGGACCCGACCGTAACAAGTTTCTTCTATGAATACGTTCATGTATGTATGCGAGAATTTCACTTAGATAAGCTTTCCACTTTTCGGTTATTAGATATACACTTTCATAAACAATTCGAAACAGTTTTAATGAAATCGATGGAGAAAGCATTTTGCTGGTAAACGGACAGGTTGTGTCGATTATATAGACTTAATCATCATACTAATATTATAAACGTGAAAGTTGGTGAGTATGGATGTATGGATGTTTGTTACTCTTTCACGTAAAAACTACTGGACGGATTTTGATGAAACTTTACAGTAATATAGGTTATACATCAGAATAACATATAGGGTACTTTTTACCGTGGAAAACTTCTCATTACCACGGGAAACCGACTTCCACGCGAACGGAGTCGCGGGCGGCCACTAGGGAGATATAAGGAGACTTGGCAGATGTTTTCTAGACTACATCGTTTATACAAGGTTATCTCTCCCACTTTCTCCGATATCCTAATTTAATTACTAATTCCAGCACATGCTTCCCTCTAAAAATGTACTCAAGTTTTGGTTTTACGTATATCATGTCCAAAAATCTGCATTTTAGACAAAGCAGTTTTTTAGGACAAATATTTCTATAATATGATATTACTATTTTACAAAAAATCCCGGACTCTTTTAATGTCTTAATAAACGTACAAATAGAAATCAATAATGGATTCGGTACCATTTTTCTTCACGATCCATTTGTTTTAAGATCTTTGTACCGAAGGTTCCCTGGCCCTTATATCGAGGACCTTTAGGGTCACACTTGAGGAACAGACCCGCCCGCGGGCCCTTCCGCCCCGGGCAGAAATGCCTGAGATAAGAGAAACGTTTGGGAACCATTCATGTTTATAGCTAGCCAAATGGGCTAAGAATACTGCGCACTTTACAAACAAGAGCATTTAACTTGCTTTGATGATTGAAAAACATCGAAATCCAAGAAGTCTGTGGCAAAAAAGCAAAAGTTTTAAAAAGTTAAATCTAGTGGTATAGGGATTAGACTGTATTTAATAATTTATGTACACCAACTTTTTAAGTAACCTAGTTCACTAAAATGCAGCAGAAGCATCTTTTTAATAATTAAATAACATCCCTAACCTAAAATTTGGGAAAACATGCAGATACAATGACACAACTTAATGCTTGTCTGCTAATTTCACCTACCTACCGGCACAGTAATAGACACTGAAAGTATCTATTTTACCTTTCCACCTCGTACTCGTCAAGCCACATCGGTGCCTGTAAGTTAGCCGGATTAAAAAAATCTGACAGTAGGGTGGCCACTACCCTACAGGATCCACGTCAGAGGCCCTAAAAAGGCGGTTCCGAAAAACTCTGTCACTAGATGAATATGTGTTGCAAAGAACATATTCATTACTATGATTGGTGATTAATGTTTGCATTAATTTTGGGATAAAAGCACTACATAACTAATGGCTTTTTCATATAGTTCTTGTTTCCCCTAGCACTGATTTCTAAAACAGAATATGGCCCCATAATTTATTTATCAAAATGTATTCACCGTAAAATTTTACGATCACCATTCTAAAAGAAATCTCAAGGGGTACCCATTGTCAACCACGCAACGGTTAAAATGCTAACAAAATATATTTTGCTGAGTATTTTGTGTATGAATATCATTGGCGTTTTTCCTTCAAAACATTAAAAAGGACGAAACTTAAATCTGGATATTACTGGATCATACCTGCAGTGTTCTAGATTACCTGCACAAAGACTTTATCATATACAGACACTATCTATAGTTATACGAGTTGGTACAATGCCGATCATCAGTTTGCACGTTCCCATACATCTACGTTATTAAATCCATGCTTCGATCTGAGTCGAGAGTTAACGCTGTTTCTACCAAACAAGCTGTATTCACCTGTCCCGAAGAAAACGTCGAAATTGAAATACAGGAGCAATTTGACCAGGGTTGCCGAATTCGCGATTAAAGATACGCTGAGCACGATCACGAAAAACTCCACTTTGAACAAATGACAGCAAATTAATGGACTGTGGCGTAGGTGACTTTAGATTTTAAATATTTATGATAAAAACAGGTGTGAACCCGCAACCCTGGATGTTCAGTTCTGGGTAGATCGCCGTCCTTCGGGGCGTTTGCCAAACAAAGTTTTTGTTTTATCAAACTGGTAATTCTCATTTTTTGTTTTATTTCTGCAAAGCTCCGGAGATTTATTACTGGCCAGTTTGCATTAATTTCTCATTCATTAGGATCCCTTGAGTTTTAGTAATTTTTTGCTCATTGTAAATTATAATAAGACCATGTTTGCGCCTACGAAATTATGTTTTTGTGTAGCTTGTTACATTGTCATAAATTAGTTAGTGCCTTAGAATGTTAATTATTCTCGCGTTAATTAATTTATGACGAGGCAATTTTTATGGAATAGCGGATATTGGGGGAAAATATATTCTGGTTAGCTAAATTAAACAAGCTTTTATAAATTTACGATTTTTAAGAATGTATAATTAGGTTCAATAAAATTATTGCAACAGCAATAACAAAGTTTATGTTTTTTTTATATTTCATACAACTCCGTATCATAAATACTGCACTTATAATCTAGGTATTTAGAGTAAGTCTAGATTAAAGAAATGATGTCAATAACAATATCAATTTGCGGTCAGCAAGATTAAATTTCTACATTTGGGTTATCTCGGTAGTCCAAAGTATTTTTAGTGCTGGCATTTTGTAAACACAAAGAATGAAAATGTATTCAAATACACACAAAGGTACGAAATTGTGACCGCTGTCCCATTTACTCAGGAGACCACTTGGACCCAAAATATCCCCAAGTACCCACCCAATGTCACATACCGTACAAGATGACTACCAGAGCAATTAAAATACTGTCTTTTTTCCTACAAAAATTAGAAACATTTTTATCAGATTTACTGTTATTTATGGTAAAAAATCTGATTTTTATTTTCCCGAAAGCTATTTTTGTCTGACTTGTATAATAAAAAAATAGATTTTAAACGACTTGTTTTTCACCACGAAATGACCAAAATAAATATTAAAAATTTTGTAGCCATAGAAAATATACTATTTTTTTCTCTTTAAAACAAAATCAAAAACATATTTTTATATATAATTAATGAACGTCAACAATGTTTCGAACTTCGACTTTACCTAACAAGAGACTGAGAAAAAAAAGCCGTCGGAAAAAATCTCTCAGCACTCTTTTGTCAAACACTAAATACAGAATAAAAACAAATAGACATACAACTAGACTAGGACACGTCAAACACGTAAAAACACAAGTTGGTGATACAAGTAACAAGGAAAAAAAACGACTATTACTCATCATAAATCATCTAATGCTTACTTAACTGTAACTTAAATTTTATTTTTTATTTTTTCAATGTTGTTAAACAAAACATTTAACCCCTCAAAACGCGGTACAACTATTTATCAAAAACGCGTCCAACTCCCGCGAACTGTCTAAGTCAAGCAGGGGCGCAACCTTTTAGCAGGCAAGGGCCGCATGGTGAAAAAATCGACCAAAGGCGGGCCACACTTGTGATAATAATATAACAACAAAAAATTCAATGGTTTTAAATTTAATAAACATGTGAAAGCGTGGTGGATTACGGCTCAAACCCTCTCGCTATCCGCGAAGGAGGCCTGTGCCCAACTATGGGACATGGCTATTTATTTATTTATTTTTATTTATGTGAAATTTTTATTTATATATATATTTTTTAAATACATTCGCGGGCCGCAAAGCAGACGTCGGCGGGCCGCATGCGGCCCGCGGGCCGCGGGTTGCCCACCGCTGGTCTAAGTGTTCACGGTCAAGACATCCACCACTACAAGTACCGCCGTTATCCTTTCTCTAAACTGTAGAGACAACAAACTTCCGAACAAGGCTGCCAGTTTCGGGTAAGCTGTACCATTAATGAAGATTAATTATAAGTTACGACGATGTACCAGCTAGTAAATAATTCAGTGCGTAATTGCCGAAAGGAATGCGGCAGGAGACAAACGTTTGACCGAATACATTAGGCTGGCAATACGGGACGTTTGGTTAGGTTAGTGCTCTTGTTTTACAACTGTTGCTGAATTTCGATCCCAAAGGTTCTTAATGCTTTATTCAAATAAAGCGCTTTATAACCAAGTTAACAAGTTGGTAACTAAGTCTCGGCTAACCAAGTTCATTGAAAAAATCGTTTTCATATAAATAAAACCACCAACGTAAAACCATAAACATAAACTATGTGACCCTATACTTAGCGTCAACTCGTATTCTATACACCACACTAAGAAGAAAACTATTTAGTCACCTTCTTATTTTTACTTATACCTTTTATTTAAACAAATACCTTTCTACTTGTTAGCACAACAGTTTATGCTACCGACTTATTGAAGAACGCAGATTGAAACAGAATTAGTTATACCATATTTGATCTCTGTCAGTTTCGGAATTTTTACTAACAATGTCAATTCTGGAGACAAAACATGCATTCATTAATACGATTATGGTTTGGAAGGTTGTCAGAACTCAATCTCCAGCAAATTTGGTGTCAGTAAGCCATTTAAAACACAAGGGAAAGAGCTACCACGTAAATGTTATCAACTACTTAACCTTTCCGATGCAAGTAACAGTAGCATTAAGTTTACGTACTCGTATGCAGAGTTATCTCAACTGGACGATCAACTCGAGTTAACGATGATTGTCGGTGCGAGTGCAGGTAGATTTACGTGCTTCAAAGCACTTCGTGTATATGGTGCCACCCCCCAGAGGTAGCTCTGTGCAGGTTGTGTACTCTGTGATATCATTCTTAATTCAAGATTTGTAAAATATAGATATTTGAAGAAAGCTGGTGTATTAATTAAAGTGTCCTCATGGAATTGTACCTAAATGTAAAAGTTTTTATGATAACTTATAAACGGTTAAATGGAGTTTGATACATTTGGTACATTCAATGAATGTTTATTAGAATAACAGAGTAGTCAAATAGCCGCGGGTGAAACCGCAAGGCAACCGCATTAGCACTTAACTGGCATAAAACAAAAAACTTAAACAATATTTTCAGATTTAAAAAGTGAAATAATTGAGATTCCGATCTCCCTGATACCGTTAACCCTACTACACAGAGCTTACAAAGCTTTACACGCCATTCGCACTTAGTGTTATGAAACACTTATTAGTGTAGTGTTGTGGTACTCGGCGGTTTCCGCTCTCGCAGCTTATCTGAGGAAATGTCGTGTAGCTCGCCGACTATCACCAAACACTCATAATCGACTACAGTATAAGCCACGCTAACGACTTTTTGATTAGAACTAAGTGCAGCATTTCGCTTCAGTGAGGATTAACGTTTTGTAGACGTAAGCAGAACTTGACCGTATGAGGAGTTTTATTATATGGGGTGATACAAATGGGTAATGAAAATAAAATGGGGAATAAACATGGGTTAACTGTAAATTGGTAATAACTTTATGTTATTTTGGTACTAGCAGCACATATATGTTTTATAAAAAAAACTATAACTAAATTTACTTACTTTTTATTAAGAGTATTGAGCATTTTATGGTCTACGCCAAGAAAGCTTGCGTATGTTAGTCATTACGGAAGTGTTTAAAGTAACAAACACTAAGCAATTTCAAGAAAAAATCCTTTCATTACCTAGACAAAGCATTCCAGTATCACTACACTAAGTCAATATTATTACTGCAAGTGAAACAACAGCATTATTTCCTCTCTATCCGAACCTACGAGTCCTACAGCAAACAATGCTTGTGTACTAGGTTCAAATAAACATGAAGAGATATATTGTGTCGCAACAACATGCTTCCCATAAGCCAAGAGCTGGCTGCCACATTAGTTCAACAAAAATACGTTTCATTCACTCGACGATTACCGATTCCAGTCGCGTATTCAATTCTAACATGTAAAAGCGACGTAAGTAATTTTCTTGATCACGTGATCCTCAATTTTCTATCACGTTTTCTTTTAAGAAAACGTTGTATAGATTTCCAATTTGTCCTTTTTCGTGTATCTTTGGAAGTGTAGGTATTATAGCTTTGCTAACTTTTACTGTATAGTAAAAGCTAAAATGATAATCAGAAATTAAATCCAGATAATTGACAGAAAAGAACAAAAGGACAAGTCTAAGAAAAAAAAAACAAGTCATAAAGAAAAAAATATTGAGATACAGAATTTAAAAAATAGTTCGGTGCATCAGGATCTCCGAGTATGTTGTGTTTATTGTTCGGCGGACGTTCGGTATCGTAACTCTCACACAATTATTAGGATAAAGGTTATCAACTGTGCAGAGAGGGAGTGAATCACATTGTATTGTGGAATAATTCTGGTTACACCGATTATGCTTGCGTGGGTCATGAGTATTTAGTGGTGGAAACTATCACGTTCACTGTATATGTAAAATTATTACTAGGCATAGAACAATTGCAAACTTTCCGCATGAATTCACCGATAAGTGAAGCGAAATCAAAATGTGTAATTAAATAAACACAACATTCATAATGGTATGAATATTAGTTTAGGTTTTGGCTAGTGATCCAAACTTTATTAAATTTATGGTAGGGAAGGTCTCACAAAAATATTGACAAGATAGATAGTAAAAAATATCATAATCCATGGCGATACACATAAAAATAGACACGGATTATGACTTTGTCTCATATTTTTAATATAGATTTATCATTTGGTCATTTTGTAAGTAAAAGCTTAATTACTGACTACACATACTATCTATCTCAAGCTATTTCTATTAACCAAAACCGGAGATAAATTCGACTACCGTAACGACACCCTTCGTAATCAAAAATCAATAGTTAATCAAATTACAATAAGTGATTGTCCATAAAGCCCAACTGTCGTCGCCGCAATAATATTGTAATCCACTCTCGGTCCTCTTATTGATGGAAGCCATTTCATTACTACAGGGCTATAATAAACGCTGCATCCGGCTCGAAGGACCGAGAGTCGACCCAATGGCGCGAAACATTGTTGCAAATCTACAGATTGAGTCACTAGTGGTGTTGCTGAGTTACGGTTTTTATCTTGTTAGACGATTTATTGAGCTTTCTGATTAAAATATTTCGTTCTGGGAAAAAAGTAGAAAAGGCAATGGTATTTTTTTGAATATGTTTATTTTTTTACCTAGTTTATTTTTCATTGTCATGCAAATTTAATAAAATATACTAGGTAAATGCAACTTTGTTACTTACGGGTACATTGTTTCGTTAGAATGACTATCAATTTTTTTTTTAATCTATAACAAGATTTAATCCTAATTTAGTTAAGATCTGGCAACACCCGCTCAAGACCGGCGTCTGAGCATCATTTATCTAAAAGCCGCTCCCTTCGCCATCAAAACTAAATCAGGCAGGGTGAAGAACATAAACTAACCCACCCTAGCAGTTAGATAAAATGTAAGGGGAAGTTTGATTCACTCATGTGACACCGTGTGTGGTATCTCGGCGCGTGTAACGACATCTTTATACCAGCTATCTCTCTATTTGACAACAATTCATATCTTAAAGTAGGAAGGCATTAGGGGCCGCTTCGGTTTAAGTACGAGTAGGATAAGGCCCGGGTTTGTTTGTGCAGCAAATTCGTAGCTCGTCTCGTAATACCAGTGTGTATAACACCATAGTACCAGGCTGCCTTAGGTTTGATGTAACCAAACATGAATGAATTCTAAAGTCAAATTTTCCGTAATAAGGCACTTTAAACGCAGCCTCTAAATGTTTTTGGCTTTGTTTTGTAAAACAATTTCGAAGCCGTGTTTGACAAGCAAAATTTACCTTCAACGATTAACCCATTAATTGCGGCCGTCATGCGAATCGGGCAATGAAGAAAAAGACTTTAAAATACGTCTTAGGGGTTAAGGTTCATCTTGGCGGGAGACTCGGCGAGCTCGGAACATCTGGGGCGGTAATTAAGAGCATCTGCCTACGCTCAATTTTGAATCGTGGATGAGTTGCCCCCATTCTCCTCAGGGTCCATTCCGACGGTGCGGGGAAATTGCTAAACTTTCAATTAAAGAGTTGTTATTCAAACCGCTCTCGGCTCCTCTGTGGAATTATATTTTATTTCACAACGCGAACTCGAATAGGCACTTGTACTCCGCCCTCTACTTAGCCACAGCTTCGCAATCCCCACAGAATTTGTAAGATTAAAATTGTTCAGTATATTTTCGGGTATTAATCTCACTTGTGGAAATTATAATTTGCATTGCTTGCTTTGAAATTCTTTGTAACGTGAACTCCCAAATTGGTGTTATTCTTTCCTTTTTGTTAGGAATATTACTGGTAATACAGCGTTAGCGTAATAAACACAAATCTTTTAAAATTGCTGTAGAAAATGTTTGCTGAAGTCACGCACGGGAGTCTATTACGGGAGGAGTTATCCTTAGAACACGGTCTTCATTTTAAGTTTTTTGTTTTCCTGCACTTATAAAATAGGTATTAGTTTTATCAACAGCAAATTTATTCCCTGCAATTTTATTATAGTACCTACTAGTGTTTTCCTCAAACTCAAATGCGAATAACAATGCAAGTTTAATGAGTGAACAGCTGAGCTTCTTTCAATACATTAGCTAACTCTTCAACTAAGCCTCTAGTCAACTATAGGTACTAATGTCGTTTTGTTTTTGTTCCAGATAGTGCAGTGGTGGTGTGATGAGCGCGGGCGCAGCGGACGAGCATGCAGTGGCTGCGGGTGTTGGTACTTAGCGCTGCGCTCGCGGCTGCCAGCAGCGGAAAACACGGTACGATCAATCACAAACTTTAAAAATATATTGTTCAATTTGAAAGTGTTTATGCCTTTTTCTTCACTCTGGATAAGGTATACCTACAGTATACAGATACACAATATCGCGATGGAAAGGCATGCAATTTTAAATAAACAAAGCTGGGATTTCAATTTCATTGTAAAATAAATAATACAATAAACTTACTCTAGTATTTAGTGGATTATTTATTAATATAAATAAACACATCAGTTCCCATGACAAATATTATTGATTTAATCTAACTAGCACCAGGTGACCAATATTTGTTTACCAACCGCACAATTATAGAGTTACTTACCTCATAACACTCCTATGTATAATTATGTACATACATACATATAACACACAACACACGTTATCTTTATCCTATACTGGCTAATTAAACCGCATACTTACCCAAGTAGAGAATCCAGTTTTAACTAGTTTCGCAACAAATGCCTGAAGAATCGTAAAGAATTGAACACATCCCGAGAAAAGTTTCCACTCGATAGGTTCGGGAAATCTCTACGTTTGCGGAGGTAAATAGGTATCTCATAAAGAAAGAATCTGACTAGCAGCCCCGGTCTGGGTAACTTGCACGCGAATAATAAATTTTATTCGCCCCAGTATTTACTGGTAGTAAAATATTTTAAAAGAAACTAGGACTGAGACGGAATTAGCGACGAGTCCAAAAACTAAGAGAAAACAGTACGAACTTAAGTTTTAAGTGAGATGCTCTCTAATTGCTTGGTTTTGTTTTGCATTTAGGTAACTGGGATAAGTCTTACACTTTCTTCAGGTAGCTTACCATCTTCAGCAGGTACGTTTTTATATAATTTGCAGATAGAAAACAACAGATTAAAAACTAACTTTTTTCCAAACCTTTCCGCAAGAAATAAACAGATATTTCAATTTGCATGTTTCCAAACAAAATAACAAAACAGAAAGTCGAAAACAATACGTTTTGAAAATAAACTTCTGCAACGTATTTTTCTATAATCTCCTAACAGAATACTGTTATATGTTTGGCGTCAGTTGCTTACAAATATACGAGGAAGCGACGGTAAGTTGAAAATTTTTCGCGTAAAATTAGCATAAACCTCGCCGAGGGCTGTTTACCTTTCCTTATGTTCTTTATCTGTGCCACTAAGTTACACCCTTAAGAATTTTTAGGCAGAAAATGTTTATAGATTTTTCATCTTATTTTCCATCTTACATCACGTTAAACGAGCCTTCATGAAAGTTGGATATAGGTCTAAAAGCTCTTGGTCATTTTTGTTTGGTAAATAATCTTATAATTTTACTGATTTAAGGTAACTATTGAAAATAATATTAAAAATATTTACATAAAGTTCAAACAAAAAAAATAAAGCTTAAAGTTATTGATAGATAAATAGATTTGAAATTCGAATTCGTGATTTGAACAGTTATTAAAAGTTACACGATTTCTTTCAGCAACGAAACTGTGAACTAAATAAAAACTTTAATTGTAGGTGCAGAAATAAAAAGTTACAAGTCAATCTCGGTGAGTAAAAACTAGGTCTTGAAGACAAGACTAGGAGTTGAAGTTTTTAAATTACATAAATAAATGTATAAAACACAAGAAAAGTAAAAAAAAATACATAAAGTTTTAAAATCTATTTGTATGTTTATGATTTCGTAACTCAAACTTTCTAGACGCACCGTCATATCAAAACAGTATCCATTCCTTTTTCTCAACCAAACAAAGAAAACACAACTAACTGACCTTTTGTTGTTGAAGTTTGTTGAAGTTTAAACAACATCGTTGTTATGCAAAAAATCAAAGCGGCTAACAATAGACCGAGGTTCCTGAACTTTCCGTGTCGATAAACATGACTTTGAAAAGGTCTCACCGCTATTACTGCTATTATTAAGTCATAGACAATTCTTACATCCTTACTAAAATATGGTGAAATACCACCGTCGCACAGAAACCCGACGTGAAGTAGGGACGATGTTCCTGCGTTTCGTTCGGTGAGTGCGATATCCGGTGCCCACTTTTCTTAAAGGCCAGCAACGCACCCTCAATGCATATGTAATTGTGGGTGTAGGTATATGGGCGGCGGTGATCGCTAACCATCACGTGACCCGCTTGCTCGGTTGCTAGGTTCTCTTATGAAATTAATTATTTAAAATATTTAGAAAAATTGTGAAAATGATTATGTATTTCTGTCTGTATTTCTCTCGTTCGCGTCAAAACGACTGAACCGATTTTACAGAATTTGAAACGGAGATAGTTAGACACCCTAGAAAGCAAACTTCTTACCGCTGGACTCATTTCTATAGAAAAAACACTTTTCCACGAGTCCACGCCGACTTATTGATTTTTTACAATTCAAGCGAATAATAATTCGTTCTTATTCTTATGTTCAGGAATTATTGTCAAATTTAATGAGTTTTAGTCTTTAATATACCTACCTCTATAGGTAGGTATGCTTGCCAATTTTTTGCTTTTATTTTCAGTAAATTCTTTGTTACATATCAACCAATATTTCTCTACTGGAGATCTCCAGGATAATATAAGATCTATATAACACACTTAATAAAAACAAACAACTTACTTACAACGGAGTAAATCCAACTAGAAGTAGGAAATCTTCAAGTTTGCGGCCGCGAACCTAAAAACGGTATCCTTTGTGAACTTAAAGCTAAATCCCTCTAGAGGTTTATGTCTTTTCGGATCAACTGGCTTACAGAAGACTCACATACAAACTTATAAATATTTACTCTTATGAAACAACACGCTGGCTTAGCCGCAAGTCAAACTTTATCTTTGCGAGAGGCAGGTGAAAAAGCGTAAATGACAAAAAACTGCTTACCCTATTACTGGAATCCTCGCATGTTTGTATTCGGGTCTTTCGTATTAGTTTTTGTGGCATGTGGGCTGTGTCAAGAAGGGAGCGAATAAATCAATTTGGCAACAAGTTTAATACATCACGCGCTGAGTATTTCTGAGGGAATAACCTTCTTATCGTATGATTTATTTTGCGGATAAACCTCATTAACTATTAATAGAAACTAAGTTGGAAGTAGAGGTCTGTTCTTTTGTATACTTTGGTAAAACACGTATCTTTAATCAACCTTTAAAATTTATATAAAGTATACAGTCAGCCAATCGTATTTTCATCAACGCCCACTTTTCCAGTCGTGGGCAGAGCTTGCATTCTGTATATTTCATTTGGAGAAGGGACCATTTTATATTTAAAACAAGATTTACTTAATTATATGCGAAGTTGCACGGGTTTTGCTTCCCTGGAAAAAAAACTAAGGTGTTGATAGATATAATTGCCATCCCAATTTTAAAAATTTTTAAGAACAAAAAGTCTTAAACTTAGTTACGATAGGCTAGAACCTTCGAATCCAATAGTCTGGGCTCACAGGTTCGAATCACGCGTGAAACCATACAATATTCGCTGAATATCGCCGCATGATGCGACGCCGCCATGTATGAAATATTCGAATGTCGAACAGCGCTCGGTTGGTGTCCATTGCTCCCCGATACACAGTAAAAGTTACAACCAATTAGTAGTAATCGTTGACGCGTGAACTGCATCGACGCGAGTGATTTTGACAACCGCTGTCAGCGCACAAAATTGTCACGCCTCGCTAGCATGCGGAGGTAAATTCAATGAGTAATTCGTGTCGTTATTCATAAATGATGAAACACGTGATTTCGAATGATGACCAGCAAGTTTAACTCACGCGCGATGTATTGATGATATATTTTATTGCGATATTTAAATCCCATGCATCTGTAATTCCCAGATTATGATATACAAAAGGTCTATTTTATTTGATTAATCGGACAAAATTCCTTCGGGATGCTAAATCTATTCAACTCTAACTGCAAAAAAATTAAATATGTAAAGATATATGGTTTGCGTGGAAGTCGGTTTCCCGTGGGAATAAAATGTTTTCCCGCGGTAAAAAGTACCTATGTGTATATGTGTTATTCTGATGTATAACCTAATATTACTGCAAAGTTTCATCCAAATCTGCCCAGTTTTTACGTGAAAGAGTATAAAATATCCATCCATACATCCACACAAACTTTCACGTTTATAATATTAGTAGGATAAATGGTACTGATGACATTTAAATTTTTATTTTAAGACTTATAGTCTGGCCACCGAGAGAATGCGTTTCTGACACATTGTGTTTGAAATAACGAGGTTACTTTGAAAGGCCGTCTACGAAAACAAACAAAAAAAAGTCGTCTATTTTGACCCTACAAACAAATAATAAGCAATAAAATGATATAAAGTCACACTGATTTTAAATTTTTTAACCCAGGGCTTACTGTAAGGGTAATCATTACTGATAAAATTTGTATTTTTAAAAATATAAACAACACTACTTCTAAAAAGTACAGATTATGTACTTATGATATTTTCGTAGGGATGTGCTAAAAATATCAGTCAATTTTAAAGTTATCAATCAATTGCTAATAAAAAAGTAGAATTAGTAGCTTGGTTATAAAAACATGACATGCTTGAAGCATAACTATTGCGGTTAGTGGAAGAAAATAAATCGGCAAATGTTCGATATGAAATAGATGAATTGGCTCTGCAGTACGGTCATCGGGTGCTGAGACTTATACCATATCATTGCCAATACAATGCTATTGAGTTTTGTTTGTAAAAAGGCAGCAGTTGGATTTTCTTGCTAGTTCTTTTCCACCTTGGGCTTAGCTTCAAAATTAACGTTATACAAGTATCTTTAATCTAATTATTTACGTTCCTACAATAAAACAATACTGTTTTGATTTTGTTTTTTTTTATTTCACTTAGATTTTAACTCGTAACAACATGAAACAATTTTTTTTTCTGTTGATTGAAAAATAATTTATCAATGTTGTTTTTTACCCCCAACACTAATGGCATGTGTCACAAACGCATTCTCTCGGTGGCCAGACTATAGACGGTTTTAACTCCAACTAAAAAACGTGTTTCCATCATCATCAATACTACACACGATAACTTTTCCCCTTTTTTATTCAATATACTTTTTTGACTTATCTCTTCGTATCTTTGAATTATGAAACCACAAGCAAGTTTCTACTCAGTCTAATTAAATGTTAAAACAAGATAATTTCCTTGCATCTCTCTTTGATTGCTACTTTCTGTGTCACTCATTCTGTGAGAAATGAGTTTCTGAAGCAAAAGTTAGTTTAGTTTTAAGTTTAATTGTTCCTTTGACTTTATAACTACTAACTTAGCACTTCGATAACAATTGGGATTTCATATCAGTGTCTTGCATCAAAAATATGTTCAATATTTAAAACTAGTATGAAGACAAACCTGAAATAAAAAGGTAAAAAATGAATATTTGCCGTTTTTAATACCTATAGAAGTGTGAACGAAAATCAAAAATGTTTCGTCGATACAGTACCTAAACATTATGGCTCCTTACAAAAGTTGTAGTTGTGTGTATATTTTTTTAAATCAACTGCTTACATATTACGTCCGTTTCTATTTATTCTTCAATTCATGATTATACACTACCTTAAAATCACAGCCTTTTATTTTAAAATTAACTTCTCTAAAAATCTTTTAACTATTTACAATAGCCTTGTCACCTCTTTGCGAGATAACAAAGTTATTTGTCAGAGAGTGAAACAACAACAAGATTGTCCCTTGTCCCTATCTACTTACAATATTCTAAAAGACTTTGTAAACCACAAACTTCTAAAGTCCTAAGACACGATGTAACATTCAAGTTTTATCCGGAAAAAGGTTGTCGAATAAGATGTTTGTTCAACATTTTACGAGGGAAGCAATCCGAAAATCCGGGTTTTTACAAATAATATCGCGATCGAGATTTTAATCTCTGCAATGTACAGTCCCCAACAACAGTTTGCATTTAACTTCAGACTACATCACTCTATGCTCTTTCACAATTGGATGAAACCTACCGTTAGCCACCGTACACATCGCTCATTATACAAATTGAATCTTCAAATTGCTTTTATAAGCCAATTCTCGCTGAATAAAAACAATAGAAAATATTTCTACGGGATTTTAATATTCTTAAGTAGCATATTAATCTTGAGTTAGTAATTTTTCATTTGAACGAAGCTTTAATTTATGTTCCTAATTATTATGTAAGGTGTTCCTGGAGTTGTTCTCTGGAGAAATTAATTTTATTAAATATTTGTGAAGCTTTTTAATTAATTAGCCGCTTGTGACAGTTGATGTTGAAGTTCTTATTTTCAATTTACTTCCATGAACATAGGTGCAGGTCAAATTTTTACTTTTTTTTCGTGATTTCAACAAAGACGTACTTTAACCCATTAATGCATTTTTTTGTTTTCGGGAAATATGATAATAAAATTGGCAAACGTTCTTCGTAAAGTCATATTTTCTTAAAAATAACTCCAAAACAATTCTAAACGCTACATTGTGACTAGCACGCTACTGGAATTAATTTACATTTGAGCAACATTAAAATATGTTTTTGTTTCCCTAATATAAATTAACCCATTACGACACTAGTTTGAACTAAACTACGGCAATTAAAAACATACGACTGTAAACAGACAATGACAAAGCAAACCTTCATTTGGTGTCAAGAACAGGGCTTTGAGGGGTTGCAAACAGGGTTGTTTTTAATGTGTGGGATTTTTATTTTTGTTCATGTTTTTTTGGGCTACTGATACATGCGAAAAATAAATTTAATCCAAAATTCGTATTATTCTTTTAAAACGAGAACAACTGAATTGTTATTCTTAGTTCTCACACTTAATTATAAGTATGATAAAAAATATAATTTTACACCCTAGTAAAAACACTATTATTTTTCATAAAATATTTTTTTTCAATTTGAGTTATCATAAAAACTGCAACTCGTGTCCATTATTTCGTTCTCAGTCGCCAAACCTAAAAACGACAACCTCCCGTTCCCCATTTGAATCTCTCTCATCCTGCCCACCACCATATTTCCCGCGCTATTTAACTGTAGCTAGCAATAAACCGTGCATTTAGTCGTCAAGTCGCACAATAAGTGCACAAGACGCAGTGTCAAGAGCAGTAAATTGTGTCCATTCATCGCGAGACTCGCAACGAGGGCGCGTCTTACACTGACAGTGACAGCTGAGAATGGCAACGTTGCAACGGTGATTGAGAGATAAATGTTGCCGATTTAAAGTTTTTTTTTGTTTTTTTTAAGTGATCAGACGAGTAGACGACATTTTGCATGGGGTTATTTTTGAAAGTACTACGGTTATTTGTTACGTAGATAGAACATAGAATTACTTCATACAAGATTCTTTTGTAACATGTTATTTAAATGATGACAAAAAGCGTATCAAATCGCTAAGTAATTAAGAAGGAGTTGCAGATACAAATAACAGACACAAATAACGACTTACTTTATACTATGATGTTCGATACTTGATCAAATTTTAATTTTCGAGTGTTAATTAAATAGGTCGTTAGTAAGCTATTAAAATTTATAAAGGCGCTAATCGATACTAAAGATACTTGGTAGGAACATTAGGGTTGTTATTGTAAGTTATTGTCAAGTACAATATTATGTAAGAAACTGAAGATTTGAAATATTCCTCCTCTTATGTTTAGGAAAATTTTGTTCATAGTACTCTTCTTTCCAGCTGGCTTTGTACTTTTAAAAAAGGAACACCGAGCGCAGGTGCATTATTAACGAGCTTTTTTAGGATTCATAGTGACAGCTAAATCAAGTCAAAACTTAGTCGTTTTTTCAAAAGGAAATTACAAAATGAGTTTTTTTATAGAATATTAGAAATGTAAAAATAATTGAGTTGCGTTTTAAAATTAAAAGTTCAAACATCAGTGCATTATAAAAATATGAGAATGTGTCTCCTTTTAAACTTTTTAATTTTAACGAAGTTTACCTTTATTGTTTCTTTTTAAAATTTTCCACGAAAAACATAACAAACTACAGCCCAGTATATTTATTTTCGCATTCGTCAGTATAATTGTGAGTTAAGAGGGGGTATACAGGTAAATTTCCAGTCGTAATTTGTATTTTTACCCTAGAAAACAAAGCACAAATTACCCGAAAAAAATACCATAGATATTAAAGCATATTTCCAAGGGACTGATCACAGTGAAAACATAAAAAAATAAAATTTTCTCGATAAAAAAAAATCACGAAGGTAGCTCTAATTTTCAACTATTATTCATTTATTTCCAATATTATGCATACTATTGAGCCAATATTTTAATACATACTACCAAATTATATTACCCAGCGACCCTACTAGCGATTTTAGAAAATAATGTTTACTTTACGAGTTATTACATTAAAACTTATTCGGCGCTTACTACGTTTTTATTTCGCGCAGAACGCTTTCGTCTATCGCACCTGTCCTGGGATCTAAGGCATGTTTTGTTTCATGGTTTAGTTGCGATCGCTCCGTTGAGACAAGAGGACTGTATTTCTGTGCTCCGGGGCCGAAAAAATCATCGTTTTAATTTCTAATTCTTGTTTGACTATGAAAAAAAAACTTTAAAATATGGCTAGCAAAAAAACGCAGCAAAAGAGTATTTTAGAAGTTAAAAATTTATCTCATGGCTAATTTAAATAGATTTTAATGGCTTTTAAGACAAGTTACAATGAACAGATCATAAATCACAATATATATATATATATATATATTATTGCAATTTCTTTCTGTCTGTGCTTTGCAGTAGGTACAGATACTTGACAAGACACCGCATTTTGAAAAAAAGGTCATTGTATAAAGCACATAGTAAAAAAAAACATTATTATAAATAAATTATTATATTACATACTTACCTTTGCGAATTATTTACCACCAGCAAAAAGTGCAGTACAGTCAGCATCATATTCTTCGTGACGACTACTGTA
Source organism: Emmelina monodactyla (assembly GCA_916618145.1). Taxonomy (NCBI): domain Eukaryota; kingdom Metazoa; phylum Arthropoda; class Insecta; order Lepidoptera; family Pterophoridae; genus Emmelina; species Emmelina monodactyla. Next base: position 7,770,228 of record OU745303.1, read on the forward strand.
GCCAAATAGTTGATAACACCCAGTCATCATTTTCATCGTATCAAAAAGCGTCATCACAATTTATCGGGACATTCACGTTGTACTTATTTATCGAAGCGTCCAGAAAGTCTTATAGAAAGTTGCATTTAATTACGCATCAACCAAAGCGCCATCGATATCGAAGCGCCCAGCGAAATATAAAAATACGCTTTCTTCTTCTAATCGTCAAAAAATAAACCAGGAACGCACAAGTGTGTAAGAACCTATGTTTTCAAACTTCAAAAACTTTATAGCTTTTGTTTTCCGGTTCCAAGCTTTCAGGTAAAAGTCACAGTCGGCGCCGAACAATCAATTTTATGCTCTAGCATTTCATGTTAAAACGTTTTAGCAAGTGAGCCTTGGAATAGTGAAATTAAACTAATTTTGATTTTCCGACGTTTACAAATGCCGTGGTCAATGGTAGACTGAGATTGATGTCTTCATAGAGTATAGTAAAAAACGATTTTTAGAATTCACCGCCATCTGTTTCGTAATTTTCTCGCAATAGCTGTTCGGGTTCACGCAATAGACGCTGACAGTGTCTTGGTGTTTCTGCTTATTAGTCTGCTGGTTGTTCGTTTTTATTTTGCTAAGTATTGGATCCCACGTTGGTGATAGCATCCAACCATCTTCTCTATTGAAGTTAGGGTGTTTTATAATTTCAATAGTTTCTCTTACCAACCTAGGAATAAAATGTTTCTCTTTTGCTAGAATTTTAACGGTATCAAATCTTAGATAGTGGTTGGGCTTATCCATGGAATGCTCACAGACTGCAGGTTTTGTATAGCGACGCTTACAGTTTAATTTCAAGTAATAACAATCGCGTAAATCTAAGAAGTTACATAGAATAGTTAGTTCAGTTAACATTATAACTTTTTGCTAGACACTTTTTTATTCCTAAATTTTTAAATATTTTTTATTTTGTTTGAAATTTGAACCTTCTTCAAAGAAGTTTCATATTTTACACATCAGATACCTATCATTTCTTGACATATAATTAAGCAAAAGCCAGATGCAACAACTTTCCTTAAAATAAATATTTGCCGCGCGTAAATAAGTCACAATTTCCGATCATAAAATTGTTATTAGGGTTATTTAATCCTACTTTAAATTATTTTTCAGGTAGGTATCCTAACATTGGTATTCAAAATAAAATATAAATTCGTGGACAAGTAGGATCAGCAAGGACTAATAAATCATATATTGATACACGTATAATGAAACAGAATTAAAACTTTAACTTGTTCTTATTTTATTTACTTATGAACATCCGGCTCCTTAACTAGAATGTTCATGTGACATATTGATTTTTACAATAAGTATTTATCTACTTATTTTATTTCATGTTAGCCAATAAAAATAGTACTTTGATTTTAAAAATAAACTAGAGACCAGTCCCGCATTTGCATGTTGCACTTTTAATGCTCTCCGTTAACAAAGAAAGATGCGAAAGGTTTATCAGAGGTATCGATGAACCGATTTGTGGAATATTTGAGAATGTTGTTTGTAAGGTTCCGTACCCAAAGAATAAAATCGGGACACAAATACTAATTTTCCGCTGTCTGTGTTTTTGCACATCAGTCTGTATCTCATAGGCCGTGAGAGCTAGACAGTTGAAATTTTCACATAATATATTTTCGTTGCCGATAGAGCAACAACATGGCAACTTCTTTATAAATGTTTAAGTTTCAACTGAGTAATTTCAGTAAATATTTATGACAACGAGAGTCAAAATTAATATAGTAATGAAATCAAATATTTACATGAATAAATAAATAAATAAATAAAATCTCCAGACTAAACACACCAATTATGTGGCCCTTAAGTAAGTGCAGTAAGCTCTTGTGTTAAAGGTACCACACAATGGACTAGGGGAGAACCTAGTTACACCCAGACACGAGCCAATGTCGAAAAACATTTTTTACGATATTGGCCCGACCCGGGGATCGAACCCGGAACCATCCGCTTTACAGTCCGGTATAGTTACCGCTGCGCCACAGAGGTCGTCAAACATGAAACAGATAAAAACTAAAATAATTTAAATATTTTGACTGTATACATAAAAAAACGTACGTTGCATGTTCCTTGGGATCCTCATTTATTGCAACTACTGATACTCTTACTACCTCTTGACAATTTATGATACTCTAGTATGTGTTTATTATTTAAACGATTTAAAATGGTATCTTTGAATTGAAATGCAATTTGATCATCTTTCTGAATGGTGATAATAATTTAAATTGCTTGATGAAAATAAAATGTGGTTTCAGTTTTCATAAAAAAATATTTTTTAATAATAAAATCATTGCAAGTCATCTTTTGGACCAGAAATGAAAAAAGTAGGTCATTACAATTCACAAAAAGACTGCTTAAACTTGAAATGAAACCCATGCTCATGAATCGTCTATCGGATGCCACAGCCCTGACACCATCGCTGCTAGCTAGAAGTAAACAAACTAAGCTACATGCTTTACTTTTTCACTAAAACTTAAAAAAGACTTCAATCTGTCAAACAGAATCTAAAATTAAATTCTCGTATCTTAGATCAGTGGATAATTTTGTTGACTCTTTCTTACTTATGAAAACCTAGTAAAATATTTATTTAAACACATATGGATACCATTCAATTCAGACGTAGGTATTACGTATGTATTAAAGCATGCCTTTACAAACAAAATATATTCTTTATAAAACTGGGAGCCCAGTAGTTAAGACCCCGTCTTATTCGATATCTCATAAAATACATTTTTTAATCAAATAAAGTTTTCTGTCATAACAGTTTCTTCTAGACACGCTGCCTGTCAAGCAAAGTACACCTCTATTACATGAAGCATAAAGTTGTTTTCTTACTTTGTACCGAAGATTGTGAATACCCTGAGCTCTACGTTACTGATGGCGCTTTGGTTGATACGGGATTTAAGACGCTTTGAATGCGACTTTCTATAAGGCTTCCTCCACGCTACGATAAATTAGAGCAACCTTTATGTTCTGATGAATGTGATGACACTGGCTGATTCGCTGAAAGAGAGGACTCTGGTTGTTTTCAAGTATTTGACTACATTGGATATTACAAACTATATGGTGCTGACTGTACAGGTACAAATCAGTCAACGAACCCTGAACAAAAAAATATAAGTAAATGTAAATAAAGCACATTCTAAAAACAACATTACAAAAAAATATATTATACCCTTACTTACCTTTGCGTATTATTTACTACAAGCAAAAAGTATTTTTAGCGTTTCAAACAACAGCTAGGTGATCCGGCACTCACTTAGCCGGTATTTATCTGATTATTTTAGGTATAATGTGCGCGATCGCTCTAAACACGCGGTAGCATCGGAGTCACCGGACGACGGGACGAGAGAGGGGCGCGTGCGGCGCGCGGGTGAAATTCGATTTTTTTCTAGGTTTATGCGCGCTCTTAACTGTTTCCACGCAATCTTTGCGCTTCCGGTCGAGGCGCCGTGGGTGCAATTAGACGCCGGAAGTACCCTCAATAACATACTGCGACAAGTTTTCCAATAACGGACATTCTCGAATAACTACCAATTGAAAATTGAAGACGAGGAAAGGATAGTATTTTGTCAATTGGTTTAGAGAATGATACTAAATAATTGAAATTATTTCCTATAAAATTCTTTATCTCTTTATATTTAATTCTTTAAATTATTAAATTCTAATACAGTATTTTTACATCTTCGTATAGTAAATGGTGTTCAATATTAGGGCTGTTATTTCTCTGACAGGCATGTCATTATGAATCGGAGTCTAGGCTGTGGAAAAGATATTTAACTGGTTGGTAATATTTATAATCTTATCACCGAAATACTTTCATCATAATTTCCTTTATTTAAGAAAAAACATATTATATTTTAAACAACACTAAAATGCAAATACCTACTCGTATTTTGCCGTAGAAAAATAATTAAAAATAAAACTTATCATTTAAACAACTATTTCAGGGTAGTTACCTACCCTAAACCCTAAAAACTGAAAGGGTTACCTAATTTTTGGCTGAAAATTATGATAAAAGTTATGTTTGTCTGTCGCCGATGTTTTTGTGAGTTTGTTACTGCTGCAGATACCTATCAACCTATTTATTTTCTTTTAAGTTTTTTAAAAACCCTCTATTATGACCTAAAGGGTCAGGAAATATTGTATAATTTCTGTTAATAAATTACAGAAGTATTGTTATTATCTATTCATGTCAAAAAGTATGAAGACATTACGAGGGTCATTAAAATTGGGCCGCAACTAGACGGAGTAACAGAACTTTTCCCATTTCTCATTTTACTAATTACTCCACCTAATTGAAGGAAAGATGCGATGTGTTTCCATGAACCTACGAGTAACGTTTCGTAGAAATCTTGCAATACATTTGCCGAGCAATCTTATTCTTTGAATCAAAAGCGTTAACATGAAAAATGACGAATGCAGCAAATTACAAAAAATATTAAATTAACTACATCCCTACTGAAAATATGCTTTTTAGCGCAAATGGCTATCTTAATAAAGAATGCACTTGAATTGACTACAATTTTACCATTTTATTCTATTATTTGATAAAAAAAAGTCAGAATAAAGTTTACCTATACATGACCAGTAAATAATCTTGATGCTACAACAATACAAATGGAGACATGTCTTAATAGTAGCAGTTTTGCGACCAAATGCGCATTTGATTATTATTTACTCAACTGTCGTTTGCAAAGTATTATGAAGCGACCGAGTTCCATTTGCTTAAAATATAACTGTATATTCTAATTAATGGAAAATAACATTAATGGATATATAACGCTTGTTTTATATAAACTGTAAAAATTACCATTTGGGAATCGTTCTATTAAAATAACATAGACGGCTGCGCCAAAGTTCGCATAAATTTTCAACTTCGAAAATGTTCTTCCTAAAATTTTTCATCCTAACAATCACAATTCCTAACTACTCTCTTTCTAATGATCACAGTTCCGAATCATTCAACTTCATAATGTTAGTAGCAAAAAACATTAATTGTACTAGTTACTATTTGTTTTTCTACATTTTCTCAATATAACCGTCTTTTATACTATTTAAAGCTATCCTTTTTATTGATAATGATCGACATAACGAAGTTGCAGGCAAATTCTATAATTCGGCGTTTTACGAACTGCGCAGTCCGTTTACAAAAGCTCGTCAAATAGAAGAGTTTGACTCTGATTAAAATTATAGAGGGACTAATTTACTCAAACTTAATAAAGAGAAAAATATGATAGTAATAAAAAAAAATATAACATAAGAATTTGTTTTGTGCTTCAAAAAAGGCATAGGATCTGTAAAAAGTACAAAGTATTTACATTAGTTACATTCTTCGAAGCAAAAGTACCTACAAACCTTTTTTCGAAACTTTATTTGTACGCACATACAATTACCTTGATATAACACCCATCTCACTTCCGATTTTTTTTGTTGATCATGACGAAAAATATTATGTTAATTATGTTTAGGAATAACAGCGTTATGAAAAGTAGGAGTTCAAATGTTTATCCATTAGTGATATTATGAATTTCAATTTTCAGAAACATGAGTCGGTAGTGCTAGAAATTGTAGGACGAAAAATTTAGGAAGAGTTATCATAAGGAATACAAAGTAGTAAGGACATTTGCGGGTAACAACTTTAGACGAGCCAATATGGACCCACCATAGACACAGTATAGCAGATGTCGACGTTTAGGCTAGACACGATCTCGCATTAAAAGCCAAGTATTTCATTTCAAACAACTAGGTACATAAAAAAACTATCACACAACAAACTCATAAGAAAACTAGCACGAAAAACTCCAAGCACCTTCCGTAAGAAGGTCAGTGCAATTTAAAGTCTCCAGTTACCAGCTGAGAGGATCTTCGAAGTTTAAACAGGCTTTTAAGTTTAAACGGGGCCCGTATCCAACCGGAGTGTGAATCACGTACAAGCCAGAGATATCACGTCTCCGCTCATCAGGGAGGGACGTGACACCTTCCCGCAAACAGATTCACAACAACCACTAGAATTAGGCCTCCACACGCTAATTGCAGGCAGTCCCCGAGGGATCAGGCTGTGATGGTGATAAATGGGTGGGACTTCTTTTTGCAACTCCATTATGCGGTATATGCAGATGGTTACTAAGCTCTTTAAACAAAAAGGTTTTATCAAGCATATTAGGAAAATACTAAAATAGTGCTGGAAATAAGTGATACTGCTTGATTGAGCAAAAATTATCGAGCTCGAAACTTCTTATTTAGAATATTATACATTATATTATTATAAAAAAGGAAAATGAAATTCTTAACGACTTGATCAACTTAGCTGTTACGTGTCTCTTGGTAGTACCTACGTACTAAAAATATACTTTTGGATGTATTCCCCTTTTAATCAGGATATAGATAAAAAATATTGTGAAACGGTATCAAAACTCGTGCATTGTGCATAGCTTAAATGGGGCGAATTTGCTTTAATCTTTTATTAACTCAGGACTCCCCTGAAACAACCTACCTATTTTTTATCTGGAACTGCACAATTTTACCTAATACACAGTATCACCTAATTGTTACTTACCAATCCAAACTAACCTTCCATTTACCAGATCTAGAATGTTCAGCTTAAAGATGAGTTAATCTATCATCTATATCTGTATCGGCTCATACATTCAAAGTCAAACTATAAATCCATAAATGGCGTCTCACATCCCGCCATGCTGTTATAAACTGAATTACCCTCTGTCGAGTGAGAAGTCTCAATTTAACTTTCTGACTAATGTCTTTGAAAACAACGTGAAGAACAAAATGAATATATATTATGTATAAGCTTATAATATGAAAGGATGAATAAGAAGTACACCAAGTAAGGTGAATAATGTAATAAATAAGATGTCGAAGTAAAGGGAAGATTCAATTTTTTTATGTAAGAAGAAAATTGGAGCTGGCATGTGTGAAATGTATCGCCTTAATGCCTCAAAGTAATATTATTATATTCCGTGATGTGGGTTTCTGCGTGGTTTTGAAATTATAAATTGAATTATAGACAAAAATAGATATACGTTTGAAACGTTATGTTCAAGAAAATAAACTTTAATTATTATTTATTTTCACCTTTTTCTACCTGTACATGGCTGAGGAACACTTTTGTTTGAAGATAAAAAAGGACAGAATCATTTCGTTATCTGTTTGACTTGCGATCATCAGTTTTTTATTTCTTAGATCCTTAACCAGTTTAATTCAGTGAAAAGCAAGGTCTCAAAGTGCAACAGCAAAGGTAAATGTTAAAATTTGTAGTTACATCAAATTTTCTACAATGTTCATTTTTTTACTTTTAGACAGGATCAAAACTAACTCTCGTTAAAAATATTCAAAAGCTGCTTTTCTTTCAATTCGATACTGGGATAACAACAATAATAATAAATATAGGGACATGTTTTTTGTGCCTTGTAATTTATACTCGTATATTTTGAAGAAACAAAATAAACTTAAAGAAAACCATACACCTATCTAGTATCTAAAATACATAATTACTGTGTGCAGTTAGATACTCAACTTTTTTAAAGCTAAGCTCAGACAAAAGTACTAAGGCCCTACAAAACTAGTAAATGTGTCTAAGTAGATAAATAAGTATACCTATTAATTTACATTTGGAAGTTCAGCAAAAATAATATTTTAATGCGGCAGCTTAATTTAGACTTATTTAATCCGCCGGTTAACGTGAACCCACTGGGGGGCAACCCGATCCTATATCCAATTTTGCAGAAACTTTCCATAAGTGGCTTATAACTAAAATTTACTTTCTACCTTCTAAATTAAGCCTCGCAGGTACGATTTCAAAACTAATTAAACATCTTCAACCTCAAAATCCGTAAATGGAACAAAGGACGTTTCAATATTGCTGAAAGAGTTCTCTTTGACTATAAATAAACATTAAAAACGCTAAACTATTGAAAAAAGCTGGAAAAAAGGAATATCGTTTCTGTGGAACCGCTGAGAATAGCTCCGTGGAACATTCGAGACGTTTTGCTCCATGATAAATGGTTGTCGGTGTCCGCCATTTTATAAGATGCCTAGTCAGTTAACCCCTCGCGATGCTCAACTGTTCACTGACTGCACTTTAGTACCTACAGAGTCTGTGGTTGCATCCGTGTGGACTGAAATATTGCAACCTTAATAAAATATCAAAAAAGTAGCCTCATTCTTATAAAAATACAGGCTATTTCTGGCTGTAATATATTTCACTTCATTTTTTAAATAAGAGTCCTTTTAAAATGTGCTTTCATTGTAGGTAATTATTTATTATCTACATTAACAAATGACTAGACTTGGTATAACATGTTAGCTTTGTGTTTCTCTAAATTTTCTATGATTTATGTTATTAAACAGAAATATAGTTTTTAACGAATTAGACCCATAAATTATTAGAAAGTATCAGTCAAACATCATATTATGTAAGAGTGATTGTTAAAACTAATGAATCAAATCTAAGACTCAATTATAAGTTCAGCAGAGGGCTTAGCAAAATTCATTTAATTCTTGTTATAAATTGTAACTCAAGCCACGTAATTTTTTTGAAATTCCAGTAACGGACGTCAATAAACCTCCCCCATTATGTAATAATACTTGGTTTATACATTCAAAGACATTTCTAATTAGGGAATGATTAAATCTACAGTCTGTTGTTATATATTATGTATAGAAACCTACACCTACTGCTTATTTCTAAGACAACAGTTAAGCCTTCTAAGATTTAGAAAATGTACCATAAAACACCCCTATTTTATTTAAGTTATGATTATAAATTATAAATTCTAGGTAAAGTTAAAAACAACTATCGAAAATTATCAGTTTTACGGCTTTCCAATATCCAGAAAAAACGCTATCACAAAACGCAGACTGTGCTTCGACCGCATTAATAATTTATCAGCCACATGACGGCTGTTTGCTAATAAAGCTGGATTCTCCGTGGAAATATTAATAAAAGCAGCTTGCCCAGTGCCGCCCGGAACCGGATCCCACCCGCCCAGTGACAAATGACCAGATGCAACTTTCATTTAGAACCATTTAAAATTAAACACGCCAATTATCAAACGGAAATTAATGATATTAAGTGCTATTTAGCGATTAGGCCCCCGAACCCCGAAAGGCCGATACAAAATTGTAATGGATTTGGGTTTAAGCAGCCAATTTCATTTTGATTAATTAGTATAAGAGCGTGTTTCTGTTTCGGCCTTTAAATAGTAGGTAATTCAGTAATTAAACCTTATTTAATCTAGTACTAACGAGATATTTCGTACCCGTAGAAAGATAAGCAAATTATTTAGATTAAAATACTGCCATCATCTTGCTTTAGTTCACAATGTTTATCACAATTTACTTCCGAATTTTCACTCTCGCAATTTCAGCGGTGATACGTTCATAAATTCAATGAAATTACCCATCTTTCTGCGCTTCAAAGAGGCCATATATTTTCTGGGAAAAGACAGCTCTGCTATGTCGACCATCACGCGAATGATAAATCAGTACCGCTCGCAATATCAGACGAGCTTTTGAATATTTAAAGTCTAGATTATATTTTGGTTGAAACAAGCTGAAGCGAGACACGAAGAAAGATAACTTTTAAAAATAATGGCCGGTAAATGTGACGGGGTTCAACGACCGTAATTACAAGCTGCGTTTAGTTATTAGAAAGAACATTTAAACTTAATGTAACTTTAAAACGCTGGCGATAAAAAAATATAAAAATGCAGACATAGAAGAATGAAACATCAAGAATATAATCTCCCAATCTAGACTTTCGCTTTATCGCTTGTATTCTAAACAAAGACACTATAGAAACTGCTAAGTTTGCCACTAAAATGGGCGATACAAAAGCAATATCCAACACTTTTAGTGGTACTCGTAACAGAATATTTTGTATACATTTTACAGCGTCCCAGTCTGCGGCGGTATTGCGGACGGTGTCTTTTCAAAATGGCGGTAGTTAATGCCCTTTGCAAGGCGGTTCAACGGGTTTCGTATTGTTCTTGCTTAATATCTTTAAAGCAATAATATTGATCTCTTAGTAATATGTTACGATAAAGATTTAAAAAAAATACAGTTAGGTATTTTTTTTATTTAGCAAAACGTGTAGAAGAAGCATTTTTTAGTTTTATTTGATTTTTGTGAATGTTACCATTAAATAATATTCAAAGCACCTAATAAACATATTTTAAATATGCCCCTTTAATAAATCAGGTAATTAAATTAATAATTTCCAATAAAGGTCAAAATATATCAGCATGGGAAAACAAATATTTATTCATCAAATTCAATTAATTTGTCAAATTGATTCACATTAAGCATTCAGGAGCTTAAAGCTCGTCATTTAACCCCTCGTCTGTCGCTTTCAACCCTTGATTCCACTTTATTACGTTTCTCGGCAAACAAATAAATTCTTACCGGAAGAACAAAAAGCCTTCAAGGAGTAGTCACATGAGAACTCTCATTTTACAGTCTCGAGTCGCTCGTAAATGTTACAAAATGCTGTTTTCAGGCGACATGAAAGTGATATGGCCAAGATTTTCCACGGTTTTTCAGAGAAAAAATTCGGCTTACGTTTTTTAAATGAATACTATTTCTTAACAAGGATATGCCATTATGAAACTATATCAATACCAAAAACCTTTCATCAATTGTTCATTGTATGATATATTGTTCATGATTCTTTCTTTTTTTTATCGTTTATACATTATGTATGTTACACAAAACAATATTTAACTACGAAATTTCATTTAACAAGGAAGTCCAGAACAGTAGATACGGGTAATGGTAGTATAGATATTATTCATTTAATAAGAATTACCAAAAACGAGGAGCTCCGTGGCCCGTTGCGATCTTGTCTATTTACTTGATAGTCGAGGTTAAGCACCGACGGCCGCGGTCAGTCCAAGGATAGGTGACCGCTAGTGGCATTATATCCCGAGTTTCTCCGTGCTTTGGAAGGCACGTTAAGCCGTTGGTCCCGGTTACTTTTTCACCTCGTACTCGTCAAGCCAAGTCAGGTGCTAATTAGGTAGGCGGCTTGAAAAAAAATGGCAGTGGCCACTTCCCTACAGGAACTACGTCAGAGGCCATAAAAAGGCGGTTCCCAAAATTTGATTAAATTCTCGTAGAGCTTCTGAAGAAAGTATAAACCCACGAATATGTATATTGATGATACAAACTCTTCAAAATGCGCATCGACATCACATACTATAAAATAGATGCAGAAATAACAAATATTAGCATACAGACTGCAAGGTGCATACACCCGGACTTAATAATATATAAATGAAATATACGTGAAATAAGCATTAAAACCGAGAATTTTTTGTTATCAAGCTAAACTCAATATGTGTTTTCGACTGTTAGTGACTTTAATCAATTCTCATGTTTATAAAACAAAATAAACACATTAACAAGGAAAACAGCATACAGGTCAGTTTAATAATTAATCAGTTTATGAAATATTCCCAACCATATATTTAATATATTAATTCTTTTAAATTACCCTAAAACTTACTCCATTTGCCTACAACTATCAGGGGCTACAAACAACGAGGTGCAACTGACAACCGTCGCAAACAACTCCAGTTGCCCCGATAAGCAACTACCTACCTATGACCCACTAACTAATGTCAACCGCAACTTAAGTTCCTCACAGTCTTCGGAATTCAAACAATTGTTTTGTGAGCACTGCTCGAGGACGCTCAGCTTTCGGAGCTTGTACTTTGCTTGTGTTAGTTAGGACAATTTCCGTTATGGTTTTAAGTGTAACTAATATAGATTTCTTGGTTTATTATTTAAAAAAATATGACTTACTTATTTATCTTTTTACCTACTCATTGTACTAACTACTCTTGTTAAACTATTCTTTACTACCTTGAAACTCTACCTTAAATTTGTTTCTGTAACTATTGTTATATTTGAGTCCTACGTGACATGACTTTAAAGAAAGATGCCAATAGTTACTAATATTTATTTAAATGTCAAACGGTAACGGTGTACATGGGCGGACTGCCGAGGGCAGCGTCCAATAGTCGCGACAAATAACATTCTGCCTATGCATGCATAAATGTACCCCTACATTTCTAAAAGTGAGATCCCACGGTGAAATTAATTCAACGAACTAAATGATTAGGTATTTGTAATTTTTAGGTAAAAGGTAAGGGGTTCAAAAGTAAAAAGCTTAATGTTATCTTCACAAATCAGATAAGAGGTAGCTATGTAGTCTAGTCTTCAAAGCAAAATGCTAGCTCATACCGGGTTTTATTGGGCGGTAACCGTAAAAGAAGCGCATACCCTGAAAGGTGAATGATGGTTACTTAATGCAGATGCAGCATCCAAGAATAGGAAATACAGTCAATGACTGAGTTGTGACCTCATAAATATACTGAATTCTGTACACGAGGAAATTGAAATAGGAATTTATGATACTTTTAAAAGTTGCAACGAAAAAATCAAAGTGGACTTGAAAAATAAAAAAAATAACAGTAATTAATAGTCACCCTTTCTCTGGCAATATTCAAATCAAATTCTAAAAATATGTTTAAAATAATTTTAATTTTACTTAACTATCCCTTTTGACCAACTAAAATTTTAATTAAAATGACAAATATTGTTTCATACTTTTTCCACTAAATTATAATTATCTTTTTCTTTTTAGGTATTGCCGATGCACCAGAATTCGCGGAGCCCATCCTGAACCTCACCACGCCGATTGGACGAGATGCTACCTTCAAATGCATCGTTGTCAATCTTGGAAATTTTAGAGTAAGTTTTACTACTGTTTTCTGCTTCGTTAAATTCCCCATTCTGACGGGAGGGTATGAGCTGTGATTCATGGCATTGCGCTGGCTCTGTGTTCATCGATCGAATCAAATAGACAAATGTATCGGTTTGGCTATTTCATTGCATATTGCGCGTTATTGTATTCATAGTTTCAGAATACAATTGAACTAGTCAAGTGTTTAATGCGTTATTTTTAAATAACAAGACTTAGTTACAATTTAGTAAAATTGTCTAAAAGGGCAACCGTAGGTGTACCATGCGAAATTATAAAGATCCCATGTTTAAAACGAAATCCAAAAAATGATTGATTTTGTTAAATTATTTCTAGGTGCAAAAAAATAACAAGCTCAGCAGTCTCTTTTAATGTAACATTCAAAATAAACAATTGGATTAGGTAACGAAAAAAGAAAACGGAAATCGTCTCCTAAAACCTAATTAAGCCGAGTCCGCCATCAAACGTGTACGGATTCATTTGTCCTTTTGATATTAAACTCTCAAGAGTCTTCGCTTTTCATTCACCACGGAATAAATACGTAAGAAGGTTGTTATTTCATGTCGTATCGGGATTCCTTTGGAAAGTCTTTGTTGTCTCCAGAGTTTGATTGATTACCTGTCAGCGGGCTCCTGTACGCGGCCCGGATAACCGAAATAGTTTGTGTTTTGTTACACATTCACAATGCGATTACTTACTTGAAAAGTAATTGAAGTTCGTTATTGTTGTTTCTTAAAAGAAAGTTCTTTTGGGTTTTACGAGTTGATTTAACTTTTCGCCAACAGTATTCCCAATATATTTTTTCAAGCAAAGCTTCATTTACACATAAATCATCACTTGTAGTTCTTGCTGTACAGTACATCACACCTCTTTACATGCCCTAGGGACAAAAAGGAACAGGTGACAGCGTGATGATGACATCACGTCATCACGTTGATCCAGCGACGTTTTCCTTCATGTTCCACGTCACGTGCTCTGGTGCCTTCTTGTCTAGAATGTACTAATTTCTAGTGGTCACACAAATTGACATAAGTACTTACGTTCACTAGGTGGGTTGGGTGAAGGCTGACACGAAGGCTATCCAGGCGATCCACGAGCACGTGATCACGCACAACCCTCGCGTGTCGGTCTCCCACAGCGACCACTCCACCTGGTACCTCCACATCAAGAGCGTCCAGGAAGAAGACAGGGGGCAGTACATGTGCCAAATCAACACCGACCCTATGAAGAGTCAGGTAAGAGTTCAATTACTGTAGCACAAAAACCAAACAAGAAAATATTGAAAACAAAAAACGATCATCATTGGAATGTGAGGTGTACTAAAATATGGCGTAGAAAATGTTTAATCCCGTAATTCAAAAAGTTGTTGCTGTTAAAATGTTGAACTTTCTGAAAAATATTGACTTAAAGTATCATCGTTGTTATCAATTAATGTTTGATTTATTGTTCAATTGAAACTTTCCTGAACCCCTGAGGCACCATTTCTGTTGTTTCTCTCGCCCGGAAAATGCTAAAATCCATACAGTTAATTCCTGTTCATTTGGATTTTATCTTTGCTGTTGCATAGTAGAAATCGTGAAAAGGCCAAAATTGGATCCGAAACATGATATTCAAGCAATGTAAACGAATGTTGGAAAATCTATTCGTGAATCTAACTGCAATTCATCTGAAAGTTTAGTCGTATTATTGAATTTTATGTTGGCTTTTGTTTCGTGTTTTATAACCGTTTAAAAAATAAATTTAAACTCTGAAAAACATATATACTTGCTTTCAATTTTGCTGACAATTAGTGGCTAAATCTGGTATCGATAAAAAATTTAAATATAAAAAAAAATACAAAAAAGAAAAATAGGAGTATGATTATTTCCCAATGGGGCAATATACAACTCTTCTACAAATAGGTCTGCTTAGCACCAGGTAGGTTCCCTCAAAACCATAATTTCCAACAAATCACCTTGTTCTTCCCAACGACAGATGGGGTACCTCGAAGTGGTAGTGCCCCCCGACTTCGTGGCCGAGGAGACCTCCGGGGACACGATGGTGCCGGAGGGGGGTACGGCGCGGGTGGCGTGCAGGGCGCGGGGGGTGCCCCCGCCCCGCGTCATGTGGAAGCGAGAGGACGGACAGGACATCGTCGTTAGGGATCACACTGGGATCAAAAATAAAGGTATTGTAAGCTAGTAATGATAATTAGGGTTAAATACGTTTATTGTTAAGACTGCGAGACTAACTTGTTTTTAGAATTGAATTTGATGTTTAAAAGTTTGATAGAGTTACGGTTTTACTAACTTAAATCAAATAAAAAATAGTTTTCCGAATAACTTAAGGGTTCAATAAAACAAATTATGATCTATTGATCAAACAGTCTATTGTAAAAAAGTTCTTACACAATAATAGATACGTAGAAACTATTTTTCAAACTACTTTGGTTTCGAGTGAAGAGATCGCTTTACATAAAATTCTGAAAACTGAAATCCATACCTACGAACATCCACAAAAGCTGATAAAATCAACACAATATGTATGGACCTTGTGAACCGGAAATATTGATTGATTGAAGGATTGAATAGTGATTGATAGAGAACGATGATATTTTGCACAATACGGTAACAATTGCGTATAGGATCTATTTTTGGACATCGAAAGGTTAGGCAGCCTAAATAACTAGTGCCTACACGATGCTTACAGATACATACATTTGTCACCAAGTAATTTATGTTAAGCGCCTTAGATTAAGATAACACTGACTTGTGAGCTCTCTGTCGAAACTTAACACATTTTTTATGGATGTTTTTCTTTTACATATGCCCTTATAAAATACATTAGATAGATATTGCCCCTAAAAAGTTCATCTTAAACTAAAAAAGTAATGAAAATCTCGAGACATTTATCTTTGTCTGTTTTTCCTTGGCTTGGATTGTGAGAAATGTAACACAAACGTTAGCCGTATAACCTATGATCAAATAAATTGAAATCCGGAGAAGATATTGTTATTTCAATAGAAATTCCTTATCTTTTTGCCTTTATCTTATTTATGTAATAGAAATAAAAGGTCACCATCAATAAACGCTTTTTGGCGGTAAAAGTTAGTTTAAACACCCACCTACCGTGAGAAATGACACCTAAAGTGAAAATAAATGCATTATAAAACTTCTTCAAGTTGAAAATCGCACTAACTGTATGCGAAGCCTCATGAATATAAAGAGTGTTCCCGAACTTGCGGCACTGTAAGTGCAATATCAGTTTTTGAACGAAACTTCCCAACTAAAATAAATTAAAAACTACTATGCCCACTTTCGTCCACAAATGCAGATGACCCAATTCCAGCTGGCATAATTTGCGTCCAAAAATTAAAAAAGACTTGCCCTGCAGGAAAAATATTTCATTTGTCTTATTTCAATGGAGCAAGGACGGTATTGTTTTTCTGAATATGTATTTAATACGGTGGTTTGTGTGCGCCACAATGAACGGGGACTATTCTCGGGATGAGTTTCTCGTCCAGTATTGTTTAAAGTTTGTCGTAATTAGTAGAGTTCTCCTGAATAGACCCCCAGATCGCATTGTACTGGTGCTGAGAACACTTGAATAGTTGTACGGAGAAAAATTTGAATTCGTGACGCTTGTAGTAGGTTTGCAGTTTTTTCGTACTAACAATTCTGTTTTTTAAATTCACAGTGTAGTAGAAGCAAATAATGTACATCCTCCCGCATATTGGGTCTGTTCGGCCAGTTTTGAACACTCGTTCGAAACCGTTACAATGATTTAGCGTTTCCGTCATTCCAATATCGGGAAATGCATGGGTTCGTGGTTCTAGTAATAGTTGTTACTCTGATACTGAATTAACTATGTGCTTATCATTTTGCCTTACTATTTTGCTTTACAACTTTTCTACGAATTTATAGTCAAAATTTGAAAAGCGTTCCTATTTATATTCCAGGAAAATTTGCAACATTCTATTTTTAAAGCTTTAACTTTACAGACAAATACACTAGTAGACTGTCAAAGATTTCAAGTTTGAAGTACAGTGCTCTTTGCACTTGAAACTTTGATAAACTGCTTATGCATGTTTTCTGCTTTCGAAGCTACAAAGGTTGACGTTGGTGTTTTAAGTCTACAGCTGATATAATTCTACTGAGAGAGTTCTGTCAATCTTCCTAGTGACGAGGTTCCTGCAGGATAGTCACCACCGTACTGTCGGGATAGTTAAGCAGTCCAACAGGCAACAATAATATCCATTATAACATTATAAATGTAAAACTCTCTATTTCTGTCTGTATGGTTCGCTTTCTCTTAAAAAAACTGAACAGATTGTTTATACATTTTTTTTACCTCGGAAATGAGTCTATTCTTTCGGGAAAATCACATTTATCTCTACACCGATTTGGAGTCCACGCAGATGAAGTCACCGGTTCCAACTAGTACCTCTAGCTAAAACTAGAGTACGCACGCTGGCATCCATCTTAGTGAACGGCTTCAGGAAGCCCAGCAAACGTCTCATCGTAGACGAGGCCCTGATGAAACGTCTCGCAGAAGCGGACGAAGTCCTCCTGATTGGCGAAACTAACCAACTACCTTACATCGATCGAGAGAACCTTTTCCCGCTCAAGTACAACAGACCGACCCTCGTGACCAACATCGGCCAAGAACTCCTATGTACGCATAGAAGCCCAATGGATGTAGCGTATGCCCTAAGTGAGGTATACAATAATAATAATAATAAAACTCTTTATTGCACAATAAAACAGTATTTTACAGGAGTCAGTATACTCATTCCAAAGAGTCATACGCTCCCTTAAACTTCGGCACTACTCAGGAGCGCAAATCCCAACAACCATGCCCAACACCCTATTCCTGGTACACACCTAGGTAGAAAAATAAATTCTGTCGAGCAGGGGATACGGGATGGGTACAGGTTCGCGCCTTCTAACAATACACGAAGCTCAGGGATTAAGTAGCGACTCAGTTGTCATCATGCGTACTACAGTTGAAAAACAGCAACTGCACGACAGCGTCCCACACGCCGTCGACGCAGTCTCGCGTCTCGTCCGCGACTTTGTGTACTACACAGACAACAGTGATGACGCGATCAGCAGTTTCATTCGGCGAGCAATGGCTGCAACTACCACAAAAATCTACTACAACTTAAAGATGTCTATGAAAAATAGGGATGAATGCTTCGTTGAGACTCTTATAAACGCAAACGGCATAGACAGTGTATATGTATAAGTAATGCTGTATTTATAGTTGTATGTATAAAACATAATTTAACTTTAGTATTAGGTATAATCAATTAACTTTAGGTAGCTATTAAAAAAACTAATAATATTTATACAAGCGGAGATAAATAAAAAAGTAATAATTGTAATAATTAATAATAAGAAAAATAGTAATTGAAAAAAAAGACATGGACCTCGAGTCTGTGGAGACAGTAAATTTTTATAATGAAAAAAAAAACTAGTAGGTACCTATCTAAATATTAGTGTTTAAATTTATCAGTACCTGTTTTAATATAAGGAAGTAAATTGATCCTCTTTGTCCTCAGTTTTAACCTACCAAGGCGAGGTGTTGAAACTGAGCAAGATTTCCCGCTCGGAGATGGGGACGTACTTGTGCATCGCGGCTAATGGGGTCCCGCCCACTGTCAGCAAACGGATACATATTAGTGTACACTGTGAGTTGCATTATACATAAATATGTATACGTAATGTGTATACGTGTATTCATAAAACGAGTAATATTGGCTGACGAGGTATGGAAAGGGAGTTTAGTTTCAAAGATGGTGAATGAGTAAAATTTATTAAAGCTAAGACTGCAATGTAAAAACATATGAGTAGGTAATCAGGAAAACATGAGGAACAAGTTAATTTGAGTAAGTACCTACTTATGTTGTGTACATCCTGATGTTACAATCTATATAACCTAATCCATAAAAGTGTGATACAAAAATAATGATGACATTTCGATAAGTACTGTAAATGAACTTCGTAACGTTTTATATTGTAAGTAATATTTCGACTGTCACACAATTCAGAAGCTATGTCTTGTTATTAAGCCGACGATTGATAAAGGTTTTTCTATTTCGCCTTTTCTCGGCGGCTTTACAAGCCGAAATAGTATTTCTGAAGTTTTGGTTCAAATAAACTCCAAACTCGGCATTCAGGGAGACTTGCTAAAATGGATAGAGTCTTATCTTAGCAATCGATCACAAGTTGTTGTTCTAGGTGGTCTTAAATCAGATTTTATTTCTGTACCTTCTGGAGTCCCTCAAGGATCCCGTTTAGGCCCCTTTTTTACAACGCTTACAAATTAGACATGTCCCATAGTATTAAACATTCCCATCACTTGTTATACGTTGACGATAAAAAATAAACTTAAGGTTCGCAACGTTGCTGACAGTGTTAATATCCAAAATGATCTTAATTCTTTGTCTAATTATTACGCTGTCAACATGATTAAAGTGAGTGTACACAAGTGCTTGTGTATCTCCATAACTCGTTATTTACCCTTAGAGTT
Source organism: Emmelina monodactyla (assembly GCA_916618145.1). Classification (NCBI taxonomy): domain Eukaryota; kingdom Metazoa; phylum Arthropoda; class Insecta; order Lepidoptera; family Pterophoridae; genus Emmelina; species Emmelina monodactyla. The sequence continues at coordinate 7,789,558 of OU745303.1, forward strand.
TTGACCTGGGAGTTTTAATAGATTCTAAAATGTTACTACGAGATCATTTTGAAACTATGTGCAACAAATCATTTAGAAACTTAGGCTTTGTTCTGAGGACATGTAAATCATTTAAAGACATATTAAGTTTAAAAATTGTTTACCTAGCCTCGGTAAAATCTATATTTGAGCATGCTTGCCAGATTTGGTAAACCAAATACGCTATACCTACATATAAACATTGAGCAAATACAAAAGAAATTTATTGCTCACCTCAATTACAAATTTAAACGTGCTTGTTATAGAGATGACTGTAAATTTTATAATATTTTAACCCTCTTCAGGGTTTACTGTTCGACATTTTGCGAAGTCGAATCGATTGTCCTGAACTCTTACAGCAAATACTATTTAAAATCCCTACAAAACGTACCAGACACTGTAACACATCCTTGTTCCATATTCCTGTTCATCCTGCAAACTATGGCATGAACAGCTTTCTTACGCGGATGGTCACCACGTATGATAAAAGATTCAGTACCATTGATCCTTTCATCGGTACCAAAGAAACTTTTAATAAACAAATTATGAAGATTTTGTTCAACGAATATTAGAACTTGAAATATCTTCAACTTAAGGACGTATAATAAACATATAGCAGATTTTTTTATATGTGTTTATAATTTATATATTGGCTATTATAAAGTGTCAAAAGAACTTAAAGTAAAATATGTTTAAGAGAAAATTGGTATGGGTATAATTATGTTATGCTTACAATAAGTAGCTTAGATTCCACTTAGTAAATTTATAATAATATTAATTAGAGTTAGTTATAAGATTGTACATTTTGCATTCAGAGAATAACTGTAATTGATTTTTTTATTGGCTATTCATGTATCTGTTTAGATTGTTTTAAGCTGTTGTTATCCCTAATGAAGATAAAAAAGTAGGTATAATAAAGTGCTCGTTAAATTGAGTGGCTTAATAGATGTTATGTTTTCCTCAGTATGCATGCTTCTTTTGTCCAATTATTTATTTACATTGTTGTGATTCACTAGTACGTACTAATTTGATTACTATTGTATATGACATAAAGCCTATTGTTGCATACAGTCCACCCGGTGATCCAAGTGCCGAACCAGCTTGTGGGGGCGCCACTGGGCACTGACGTCACACTCGAGTGCTACGTCGAGTCCTCGCCCAAGTCCATTAACTATTGGGTCAAAGATCCTGGTAAATTATGTCACATATAAAATACTTAGTATGTCTTGTAACATTATATTTTTAAACTTTTAAATAAGTACATAAAGCATTGTCATCTCGTATTTGAATGATAGAGTAAAAGCATATACTCATCGTGAAAGTAGTAACTTGAAAAGTTCTTTAAAAGTCATACAAAAGCGACGTTGAAACAACTCTGTCTCAAGTGCTTTTTAAATGCTGAACTTCTCAATATCCCTAAAACGGGATTAAGTTAACAAATTCTAAAACCTCTCGGAATGCTAATACCTATTTGATTAACTCGCTGTACCGTCGGCAAAACAGAAACAAATTATAAGGCAGCCATAAAACTCTTGGGTGTCTGCACAAAGTTTTAACATTTTTCATAAAACTTTGCCGTGAAAAGATAAAAATTGTAATATTGAATTTGAAAACAAGTGTTCTTAGTTTTTTATGTTGTTCAGGTGAGCTGATAATACCTTCGGAGCATCATCAGATGACGGTGCGGCAGAAATCCATGTTTGAGGCCGAAATGACGATGACGATCAAGAACATTCGACGAGAGGACCTCGGCAGCTACATATGTGTCGCCAAAAACTCCCTCGGAGACGTAGAAAGCAAAATCCGACTATACGGTAAGAAAAATCATAAATAAAAAATCATACACCATTCCGAATCCTTGCGAGATTATGGGCTTTTACACGTCGCCAAAAATGCCTTTAACAGCTTAGTTTTACCATCAGGCAGAAACAAACATCCAACTTTTGTATATAACGTATATTTACGTGTACCCATTTCGTTTTCTTAAGCATTTAAGACATTTTACCTGAAAAATTTAACAGCGGCGGCTGAAAGCTTAAGGTGTAATATTCATAAAAAGTTTTTTATAGAAATTCCGGGGAACGACAGGCACATCTACCACTACACTGAAGAGAAGGTTCCAGAAGACGAGTACGCTTCCGAGACGTATGATGAGGAAGGGTCGAACGAGGTGATAAGTGACAAGAGTAACCGAGTGGTCGATCGGGCCAATAAATGGTACTCGAATGATGGTAAAGTAGTGGTCATGAGCGGTAACCCTGCAGCGATCCCCATGCTGTCTCTTACCATTACAATGTTCCCTGTGTTTTGGATTGCAATTTAAATATGTTTACCATCTTTAATTATTGTATTGTATCGAATAATTTTTAAAGAAATTATTTTTGGTATCCTTTTTTTCAAACATTTACTATTTTAGCATTTAGCATTACGTTTCACTTTTGTCAAAGTCTTGTCTGTTCAAAATAAGTTTGGTTTTAAAGTTTAACATATAAACATTTTCGATTGTGTTTTTGAATTCGTTTTAAAAATAACGACTACATATATGTGTAACGTGATAATAACTAGAATTAAAATAATGTGTACATAGGCAATGTAGTTAATTTTATAGTAAATGAAACCAAAGAATCATGGATATCATATTTATAATGTGAGAAATAGGTATCTTTCTTCTATCATTTTCTTTGTAAATTCCATTTTTATGTCATTTTACTTTGTTTACAATTTAAAATTATTTAAACGTTTGTTTACAATTATTTTATGTAATTTAATGTAGAACTGTTAATATTTAAATTTGTAATTGTACTCAAATGTAACGATAAAGTTTCCAACTGTAAATATTGAAGTAAATGTAAGCTATTTACGTATAAAGAGTATTGGGAGATTTAGGTATTTTTGAGGATATAAATAATACATTTATAACTATAGACATTGTTATTTGCAGTAATTTCTGGTGCTTCCCATCCTTTTGCAACTTTCTAATAAATCATGATTTTTAATATATTGAACTTTATTTGACCCTTTACCCCTGAATCATATATTAATAATGATAAGCTTTTATGTCAGATGTATTTTTAATCTTATATACTTATTTGTTTCTCGTTAAATAAATGGTAGATTTAACCCATTTATTCATAACGTCATCAAAGGTTAATTTATCTTAGAAAAATTACAATTATTTTAAATAATAACGTGTAATAACTTTGTATAATCAATAAAGTTGCAACTGGATAGTATTAAACGCTACTATGTAATCTATAACTTCTTCCGAACATGTGTATATTGATATACTGTTACAAAAAATACAAATAAATCGACGATGTGTATAAAACGTGTTTTCTTTATTTTAATTCCACTTAGAAGTATGTTATGGTGGCAAAATCCGTAATAAATATTTATTACGAGCAAATAAATTTTATATGCTTGGTTTATATTGGAATTGGCACCAATTCTAATTGTTCTGAATTGATATTTCACATATTGGCTCAGTTATGATGACAATGCCTTTTATAAGTTAATAAAAATATTTTAAAAGCAAAGACGTCACTGTCTAGGAAACGAAGACGTTGGCTCTATAGGAGGGGACTGACACTACTTAACAATATCAACAGTACATACATAAAAAACATTTTACGACCTATGTGGTGCAGCGGTATATATACCGGACTGCTAAGCGGATGGTTCCAGGTTCGATCCCCGAGTCGGGCCAATTTAGTTGATATTGTTTTTCGGAATTGGCTCGTGTCTGGGTGTAACTAGGTTCTCCCCTAGTCCATTGCGTGGTACCTATAGTTCTTTGCTTAGTTTAGGGCCACCCAGTTGGTGTGTCAGTCTGGAGATTTATTATCATTCATTATTTGTGTACGAACATGCATACTACATAAATACTTACTGTTATAGTACATCAAACTAAATAGAACTTTTGATTAAAGAATTTGCAATTAGCATGACCATAGTTCAAATAATTAAATATATATTTGCCGTTCGAATGATAACAAACATTAATATCGTGAGAAGGTTGGTACTTCTATATAACAAAATATACAACAGCATAACCCTTCAATCACTAACAACCGCTATACCTGGCATTAGTCATCTAATCACCCTTGAAGCACATTAGCCGTAACACATCAGAGTGTTAAATCAATATTACAGCAACATCGCCTTAGCAAATTATAGCCCGACCGAGTTTGGCAACCCCTAAATATACCGGTGCGAGCTGATTGATGGACGAAAACGTCGCCGAGTGCGTAACAAGTGTTTTTACGTGACTGCAATCAAAACAAGGCTCGGGGGTACCTGATTTGCAGGAGTGATAGGGAAATCAATGACGAGGCGAATCGTTTTAAATTAATGCGAAGGATATAAAAAAGAGGTGGTATTTTATCTAGCGTAGTAGGTATCTGTCTAGTTAAGTATTCTAGTTAAGTTTTTCATATGAAAAGAATAAGCTGACTAACATACATTTTTTCTTATTCGTATAGATTGTCTGTTTGGGGTAATCGCTGAAACTACCGAATCGATTTTTTTATACAATGTCAAGTTATCAGGAAATGACTAAGGCTACTTTTACTTTGTCTTATTTATTTCCCCGCAAGTAAAGCCGTTGCCAAAAGGCTTAAATAAATACAAGGCTTTCTCTTTAAACAGTGAAGTCGTAGGTAGTACAATGAAAAATCCTTTTAAATGCAGCTGGACACCGACGATTCAATAACAAACTTCATATTCATAGTTGCACTTTAATCATATTAACACCACGTTCCATTACATATTTAGCCTAATCCCTACGTAATAGAGATGTTTCTATAACTACCTAAAGCTGAGAACCCATACTATTAATTGGTTAAAGGATGATGTCGACTGAACTAAGAGACTAAGTCCCCTGGGCGAGGTTTCGGAACCATCCTCTTAATAAACGGTGTTAACAAGAAATGGATTCTGTAGTTGTAAGAGGTCAAATGACGATCACTTAACCTTAAAATTAGAAGACCATATGAACGCAATACCATATTTCGTTGGTAGTAAGTGTTTTTTCATTTTCACTGCATTTGGCAGATAACCTAAATACTACATCACGGTGAACTACGCCGATTTGAGTAATACCAGTATAAATAAAATTAGTTTATTTTTGTATACAAATCTAGATAATTTTGATGGTTCAGGTTCATTTGAAATGGTTTGTTTGAAGTCATAAATGTAGATAGCATATTTCTCATTTGCAACATACTTAAAACTTCAATATTAAACATGAAGCCATTTACAATTTATAAGGAAACATTACATAATTTCACTAAACCAGTATGATTGAGGCAAACAGCCTTTGTATACAGAAAACGATTACGCTTACACTTCTCAAATATTCGGTGAGAGTTGGCGGCTAACATGCGGGCTTTTAAACAATGTGCTTTAAGCATTATATAACTTGTTAGCAGATAGATAAAAAATAAACGAAAATAAAAAAAATAAAAAAAAACTATGAGAAGAATACATGTTTTAAATTATTTATCCCACAACTTTTTAATATAAAAAAGCTAGCTGTAAAATTGTGAATAAGAGTACTAAAACGACCGCACTATCATAAACTTACACCACCACCGGAACCCGATACATATTGGAAGTCCAATTGACTTCCGGTCGGACTTGTGCCATAGCCCGCACCGGTGATTAGGTATTGGTCAGGATTTCAAGGAAATTGACCAATAGTATGCATTCGTTATGACATTGCGATTTTCATAAAACAGGGATTTTAAGGTTTTAGCCAATATTAACAGGAAACATGTATTTTGTCCATACAAAATTGTGTCAACGTATTTACCGCACTAGAAACAAAAAAAGTTCGATAATAGTGGCATTTACCAACATTCTACTTATAATACATATTTATTCAAAAAATTACGATCCAGGTTTAGATGGATACTTAAAATACTAAGACATGATTTTGAAATAACTATCACAACAAACCAGACAACTTTACGACTAACATCAAAATATCCAAAACATACGTCCCTTTTTGCATGCCCCAAACGACCAAAGCGTTGTTATGCTATTTCCACAGTTCATTACAAAGTTATTCGCATCCGGAAATCCAAAACAAACGAAAACTAAACGCGTCGCCAAACTTTCCGTGTTACAAACTGAAAAGGTATTATTAATAATCGAATTGCATCGAAAACGGTTAAAACTCTTTCGTATTGTTCCGTTAGCCCCAATAATTCAGAGCAGGCTTACTCAGCATTTCCAACTGCGGCACTTTTAAATATTCACCAATACAACGAATATGAGAAAAACATATACGGCATATACAAAATAACGTTTCCAATTTATTGCATCTGGATGAATTGGTAATTGTAAATGAAATACGTTATAATGATTCGATATGTTAATGGAATAATGGATTAACGAGTGGCAATAAAGTTTTGTATGCTCTAGTGGTTTAAAAACATGACAGATTTATCAAAATAAAATATGTTTTTATGTAGAATAAAGATTCAAATAAGCCTTTCATTTGTTTCTAGATTTTGTATAACGAAGGTATGCTTTTTAAAAAGTGCATGCATAAAGGAAATAATAATCGTGACTTCTACACAATTATTATTGATATGAATAGGCAACCCTGTTTCTTGTATAATTTAAAAAGACGTGAATTATTCCTGTAATCTTTATAAATAAAGCGTGTGATTACCACTCTGTGTATAGTTAAACTTGCATTAAGGCTAAACACAGAATAATGATTTTTAAATATACCTATTAAGAATCCGAACCTTTTCAGTCGGATATCGTTCCGCTGCGCTACCGATCCAATACAAGAGGTCATATTCAAAGTTTGTATTTCGGTAACGATCCCTAAGGGACGCTTAAAATGCGTACCTATTGCCGTGCAAAAGAACATGAAAAAAGTAAAAATACTGTATTTTACAACGCAGCAATCACAACGCACAAAACTTTGCAACATATTATGCGTCGTATTCTATCACCCTGCTTATTCAAATTAAAATTGAATAACCACGACCACCAATCTCAAAAAAAATAACCTAAATATATCTGAGCTTATTTTTGCGTGTTTACTTTTAATACGTACTCGATTCTATTTAGAACAAGGGTGAAAATTGGAAACAGTTGCGGTGGGTGTGCGAGGTATCATGGTATTCATTTTCAATTGTTTCTGCATCGTTATTTCGTGGTACACCGCCCGAAATTGATTTCCATCGGTATTGATGAACCATTCTTTGTGTAAATTGATAGAATATACTGCTGACCGATTTACACTAGAAAACCCCAATTATCAAAAACCAAAAAAAAGTTTTTAAATCACGTTGGACAGAGTATGCAATCCTGCTAATTTTATAAACGTGAAGGTTTGTGAGTATGTATGGATTTTTGTTACTCTTTCACTTAAAAACTACTGAACGGATTTTGATGAAACTTTACAGTAATAAAAGTTATACATCAGAATAACATATAGGGTACTTTTTACCGCGGGAAAACTTCTCATCCCCATGGGAAACCGACTTCCACGCGAACGGTTCAACTACTAGTTCAATAATAAATAAAAAGCTTTAAATTTACCTTTTCTTACTTTTTTTCTCAGCTTTTTTAAAACCACTAAGGGCCGATTTTTCAATAGATAGTTAAAACGCCAGATATCGAACAGCTAGATAGCTTTAACTGAGACGAATAATAAAGTTCCAATTTTTCAATGGTCAGATAACCCTCTGCTAGCTATCCTAATGATATTTGTGCAAGAAAGAGACATTCTTATATATTTTACAGTTGTTAGAAAAGGACTGTAAACTTTCAACGCATTGACAGCGGGTGTCCCAATTGACAAAAAATTTAGGTATGACATCAAGACTTGCCGTCAACGATAATACATAGATATACCGAAAACTAGATGGAGCCCACCGAAAAAAAATACAAATAAAAGTTACAAATACAATATATTTTAACATGTGTCTGTAAACTTTGAGAAAGTATTTCTATCTTATGATATTGATTGCTAAGAATATTTTTGATGTTTTTTAAAAAATCGATTTGGTATTTCATATACTCAGAGATACTTTATGTTACTGTATGTCTTAATAACTACTTAGTATTTTAATATAATTCTCAAAAAATCCTCATTTTGCTATAGCGTATCTTTAGCAGTGTGTTATTTGTGACACGCACACATCAAACGTATTACTCCATCTAGAAATGTATACATCTGTGATGTCAACAATAGCTTACTGCACAGATATTCAAAATTAAACCTCTTGTGATATATATTTTTGTCCCGTTTTGATAACTATACATTATTATCTTCAAATAAAGTAAAATATCCATGGTTTTACAAAAAATAAGCAAAACACAAATAAATTATCCTATATTTACATACGCATGATGACAGAAACGTCAAATAATTTGTTAGATAACTGCTTAACTGAGGCAAAAAGAGGCAGCTAAGTTAATCCGCCAGTTATCGAGTTTAACCTTCTGTTAGAGCTTATCCGCTAATTGAAAAATTCACAATCTTGCTATCCATAGAATAAGTCCTATCTGAAGGCTTAACTGACTATTGAAAAATCGGCCCTTAAACAAAAGAATGAAGTATCCGCTTACATAAGCTGTGCGAGACATATTTACCGGTTAGTTTTATCCTATAGCTTAACACAGCTTAGCATTACTGCGCCACAAACTTTACCGTCTAAGATAATAGGTGCTTAAGTTCACTGAGTTAGGTATTCAGGAAGGAAGACAAGTAAACTAATTTTACAGCAGTTGCATAACTACTTGGGTCTCAACTTGCAGCTACTAGTCATTAAAATATTTCCTTTTCTAATAAATTGGTATAATTATTATTAATATAATAATAGAAAAAACTAAACAGAAATTACCTAAAAGGGATAAGTTTACAAACGTATTAAAACTGTTTATATTGATAAAAATGCAAAAACTATTTGAAATTTATATCACACTCACTTTCACGCTCTAAAAGTCAAAAGCTTGGTACCCCTACTTCGGTAACCTATCACCCCGATTACTATAAATCATTCGATCGGGGTTACCAACGAAATGCAGTGTCATAAGCCCGCCACGTAATTAAGTCCCGAACGCATCCCTTTTGGCAACACAATGAATAGTCTAGCTGTAGCATCACAATAGCTAAAGCTGCTGGAGCCAAGCTAATGGCGCGTTCATAATTCGAACAAGTCGCTCTATTCATTGGTAACTGGCAAATTTTTGAACGATGATTTACTAAGCGACTAGCTACTCGTTCGGAAGCGGGTCTCGGCGTCTGTATGTGATAAATGTACACTCAGCCTTTGTATTGCAACTCACCACTTTATTTAGCACTTTACCATTAAAAAAAAACGTTTTCAACACAAGTCGTAGCTGCGTAAGTAACAAAAACATTTTTATAACCCAAAATGTGTTTATTACAAAACAATGAAATCTCTTTGATCGTAAACTGATAATTTAGCTGTGTAAATCCATTACCGAAAAAACCTCCAGGTATTGAGTTATAAAAACGATGTTAAAATAAATTGGAAAAAATATTACAGCGACCTGTGGGGCGACGCCATATTTTTATTATCTGACATAAGGCATAATCATGGCATAAGAAATAATCATAAACCTGGCAGAATGGTTGTAAAAAGATCGTATTTCTCCGACCGAATTTAGGCAGAAAATATATTTAAAATTGTAATAATAGGTATGAAAAACTCTGTGGCCAGTTTCAGTTCCTTTTACAAAATACAAAATGTGTTTAATATAAATTGAGCTTTGAGTTAAATCTCTTTCCCAGAATATTTAGTTAATCAAAGACACGATATCCTACGACACATTCAATATTTTCTCAAATAACTCTTTTATTCTGTTTGTCCTGAACATATACCTAGAAAAAATGAAAAAAGCTAGGAAAAATGTTGTTTTGTAAATCAATATGTTCATTTTTTTTACGTAAAAATGGCTTTGCATTTTGTCTCTAACAGATACTGTTTTCCGGAAGTTTATTTTTTAAGTCACCCACCACCATATCTTCAACGCTACTCCTGACTTCCTCCCAACCAACATAATGCTCATCTTCTGCATCAGTATCGTGTGGTGACTTGGAGAGTGACCATATCTATTTTATTGAATTGACGCTATCTTATATATCTATTTAAACTTAAGAAGTGTTTCCATTGTATGTACATAGTTAAAAACATGACATCATTCGAAACTCTTTAAAGGATCTGTTAAAAGTTACAATAATGAAACTACAAAACTATCGAAAAAATTACAATGGTGAGACTTGCTTAGGTGATGATGACGCCTCCAGGTGGGTCCAAACAACTACAGAGTTGGTAAGGAAGAATGCGACATGCATAAAAAAGTTATAACAAAATTTCGGCGGAGCATACGTCAAAATGACGTAGATTGGGCTTCTAGGGTTAACGGGGTTCTGACACTGACACCACTGTCGAAACATTACAGTCCTCCCCATACAAAGACAATACGTACGTTATCAAATTAAAAATCTTACCTACTATACAACACTGTATTAAGCTAGCTCCTAATTCTATAAACACGATACCCTAGTTTCCATGTGTAACACGTAGAACAAAAGACAAATTTGCAAATGTATGAGGACACAGATGACGGCCGTTTGTGGCGATGAAACGGCTACAGAATTCCTAGTTGTCTGAAATAATTCCAGCTTACCATCTGTCGCAGTTTCGACAAATTCGAAGCTGGGACGTGTAATAAAGTTAATAAAATAAAATAAACGACGCGAAACCACGGTGAGGAGAAATAAATTATTTTCAACTTAATTAAGTAATGTTTTTAGTGAGTATGCACGTGATATGCATCCTTTTCCTTAGATTGTAGAAAATTTAAGGCAATATATTTTTTATGCAAAAATACTTAATCTCAAACAAAGAATTAACTAACACGAAAGTAGAAAGAAAGTTACTTCATTTTTTGTTTTTAAATACTGTCTCAAACAATATTAATTACTAATAGGACGTTTGAATAATCTGTTTTACATTTTAAACACAGTTTAATTTTACACGATGTTAAACTTTTGAACTATTTATTACTAGTGGCCGCCCGCGACTCCGTTCGCGTGGAAGTCGGTTTCCCGTTGGGAATGAGAAGTTTCCCGCGGTAAAAAGTACCCTATCTGCTATTCTGATGTATAATCTATATTACTGTAAAGTTTCATCCAAATCCGTCCGCTAGTTTTTATGTGAAAGACTAACAATCCATACATACATACATACATCCATACATACTCACAAACTTTCACATTTATAATATTAGTAGGATACACGTCTTTAACACTGCTTATCAGTATAAAAATAATTTTAGTATGAAAAATAAATCTTCAGATGTGTTAGTCTTAGTAAGTCAATTATGTGTGTGTACCACAAAATGGACTAGAGAAGAACCTAGTTACACCCAGACACGAGGCAATTACGAAAAAACATTTTTTACGAATTTTTCGTAAATATGTCTTTTTTCAAAGCTCGGTATAAATATACCAAATAATAAATAGAAACATGTGGAATTCTTCAATATTTGCCTCCATCCACTCGAAAAATATACTTTTATATCCTATCTTCTTCTAGGTATCATCTAGTCATCAAGATTCAGTATCAAAACTTTCCCTCATCACATTACTCAAACCCTCACCTGCCCGGGCGAGAATTCCCGAATTATGTATATTTATTCAATAAACTCACGAAAAAATATTCGGTGACATGGAGTAGGAATAACTAATACGATTTCCTTTTGTCTTCTGTTTATACCACATCCTATTCGAGTTCATTGAATACTGTCTGAGTGTGTTACCAGTTTCAGGGAAATCTCATTTTGTTGCGGGATTTTGTTTTAGAAATTTATTAATTTACGATTCCAGGTTGGTATATTCATTTTTTTACTGTGGTTTCTATTAATGTAGCTCGCATTATAAACCGTGAACTCAAGTATTTAATTAAGGATCAGCATCGGATGGTAACGTGTGCAACAACTACCATAGTTTATTCTGTATGACCTATGTATATGAAAAATATCATTTAAATCAGCTACAATGATACTACGAAACTGCTACGATGTTCCACCGTAGTCGTGCTACGCCGCTACCAAAACTACTACAAACCCAACCTCAATATAGCCTTACTTAAACAGTTTCAATTTACGAACAACTAAATCGTTTCCCGAGTACCATTCAATACCTAAACCATATCAAAACGGGTCATTATTTATGACTGTATTTACAGAGTGGACGGTCGAGATATCGGTGGCTCGGCCCGAATATTGCCATCCAACAGGACGACGGTTGACTTCTGGCCATTACCCACGGGACGAGATAGTCATGAATATAGACAAGACATACACCCGCGATCTTGCTTTGATGCTAGGAACAGTTGCGATAAATAATATAGAGTAACCACTCAGGGTGCAATGTACGCGGAATTAGGACTGCAAGCTCTAAGACTATCACCTTTATGGTCTATCAAATTCAAACTGTTAATGTGTAATATCAATGTTAATTGTACTAGAAGGTGTTCTTGTATAATATAAAAATGAATGGATTGTAATTTAAAAAAAAACTATTAAACCAATTTAAGTACACACCGAAAAAATATTTAACCCACATTGACTCTTTATAAACGTCGTAGATATTATAATTTAGTTCACATCATAAACAAGTTTAAAATTTTGAATATTGTTAATCTTAATAAAACAATTGACATTACTTTTATCAGTTGATACTTATTTATGACTTTTATTGACTCTACTTTTTTGATACTTAAGCGCTGCTTATTCAGGCCAAAACTTAACTTCCAATGGTTTTTCTTATAATAGATTTTCTTAGAACCTGCATTCAATAAAACTGCGAAAGCTTCTAAATCTACAGGGCGTCCCAAGACTACGGTACATCAAGGAAAAGTACCTTAAATATCGTAGATAGGATATTTTGCAGTTATTAAAAACATACGTCATTCCCAGACGAAGCAAGTAATTTTTAGAAATTCTTTAAATGCAGAATTACTAAGTTTAAATATTAAATAAAGTCTTCTTTCAGCAAAATATCCTATCTACGATATTTAAGGTACTTTCCCTTGATGTACCGTAGTCTTGGGACGCCCTGTATACACCCGTATATAATAAATTCGCGGTAATATGTTCTTCTGACCTTCAAACCTGTACATTTGTGTTTATAGTTAGATATCTATAGAATAACTTTAATAGAAGAAATAATTACAATTGTTAAAATAAAATAAACAAAACAAGACATAACTCATATTTTAGAGATGTTTGTTGTCACAAAAAAGTATTCGAATAAAATTTATCACACGTCCATGAATCACATCGTATCAGAGGCAGTGTCAACATTGCATTCGCAATTCTAATTCGCAAACTCTTTAGTTATGAGACTGCTCCGATCTGGAGGTACATTGCACAAATAACAAAGCGGTAGGTTATGCAACTTTACACAAACTCCAATTCGATTGACTGAACTAACATTCTCAGATTGAATAGAGCAGAAGCCTGTTCCAAAAATCTTGAATATATATAAAATATAATTTTACGTAAGAATTGACTTAAGTTTGAATAATAACTTAAATATAATTTAAAGACCATAGTCGTGACGTAAAATTGTATAGTAGCCAATTCCCGTTAGAGTGCTTTAGGCAATTATAAAACAATATAAAAAAAAGTTGTATTTTAAAAAAAAATACTAAACTAAAAAAAAATTTCTTTGTGTATACTAAACTAAAAAAAATATCTTTACTGTACTAAAAAAAAAATCTTTTCGATAATTTACTTCAACATCATGTTTTTCAAAAACAATTTGTCATGACGTACCAAAAACACCTCCAATATCCACTAACATTTTTGTTCGATATTATAACAAAAAACATACAATTTCGAATGCTTGTTATACCTGCAAATTCAATTTTCCTGCGCATCACGAAACTCAGGCTAATTAAGCCGGTTGGTTGCGACATCCAAAAAAACGTGTAGTCTCAAGCTGCCGTCAACTGTTCTGAATAACTAGATTCCATTTCGAACACAAAATTAACAGGAACAACCGTTGGGGAGTATTTCTCCGAGTAACACTGGAACTAGTATTTTAATCATTTTAACAGTTTGGATTGATTCATTTGATATTGCGATGCTGGTGTGACTATCATTAGCGAGTTATGTTTTTGACTTTATAGAATAGGTAATGCAAAGATTAATTCTGGTACAACATAATTAACATAGTAAAATCAAAAATATTTTTTAAGGTAACAAATTTGAATGTTCCTTTATTATGATTTAGTAGGTATACATGATGTTTTTTGAATAGAAGACTCACTCTTCTATGTAAAAAACAAACATCACTGAGTTGCTCTTTATTAAATAGTTTTAAATAAATTACCAACAAAATAATGGGTAACGTTCAATATTTTACAGCAAATCTTATTAAAATTTTCGTTTCATGCAAGTTCGGAGGCGGAGATCACAATGCATGCTGCGACAATTTATCACATATTATCAGACACCGAAAGGCGCCGGCGGCTCTTTTAAAGTAATTCTAGTTGAATATTTTTATCATCGTGGTACACACCTACATATTATAAAAGTGGTTGGGGGCGCAGATTTCTGTTTTTTGCCTCGCCTAAAAAAATTGAGGATCCGGGGCTGCCTACATTTTGTTAAACAGAAAATGAATATTTTAAAGGGCTTAATAGAATTAGGTAATTATAGTCGTTCAGTTTCAGTCAGTTTCTTCAAAAATAAATAGTGTTAGTTTTCTTAAGTTATTTGCATGACTGCTGATTATACCGAGATTTTACTACTTGTGATATGACCGGGCCAAGTAATACATTCTTCATTTTTCATTGAATACGCGTACATCAAATTAGAGTAATGCCATAGATACCGACATAACACAAGTGCAGATCAAATACACATGCATCACGAATTGCGGCGGATGTGTGTATAATGAGCACAAACATCAGCTGCATTGGAAATTAAACTCAGAAATGACAAACACAATACACAATCTTGCCTAATCATGTATTATTCCCATACTTTGAATAATTGTGTTAAGAATAACTATTTCAAATTAAACTTTAGGGCAGAATCTGTAGGATGATGCATTTTCATAACAAATATTCCATTTTGGGAAATCATAAAAGGCATCTTCTTTTACAAATTCAATTTCCTCTTAACACGAAAACCAAAAATGGAAACATAATTAGCTACACATAACCTGTGGAGGTTACACGTAAAAAACGAGAATTAACTAAACGCACAAATAAACGTAAAACACAAAAGGCGTACTCGTACAGATGAATAAAAAATGATATGGGAAGCCTTTTTACAAAGCCAACTTGCAAATAAGGCGGTCCCAGCCGTATTCGGTGCTCCCCCGGAGCTTTTTGCGGGAACGAGCAAAAACAAGTGAAAATAAGTAAAACAATATAAAATGAAGTGAAAACAATGTTATTCTCGTGTGGATTACCTTATCTGTCGGGTGAGTTGTCCCGCTAACAAACTGCAGGTTCGTGGTGGCTTAAAAATAATTTTATGACATGTAAATTACAAAGCACCAAAGCTGCCTGGATGTAGAGATATGTGCATTTTGAATGTAGCTTTGACGTAATAATGTTATTGAGAATAACATGTATTGCTACAGTTTACAGAGTTAGGGCCGTATTATAGAATGTAACTCAGTAATTAATTTAGTTTTAAAACTAGTTTTAAGTCAAGCTTTTATTCTAGAACCGTTCTTGAAACGAAGTTCGTTGATCAACGTTCAATTAAGTAGTTTTATATTTTGAATTGACTTTTAAGTTAAAATCACCACTCAAGCGATGATTTGATCTAAGTCAACACCACTCTTGAGAGTAGATTGAACAAGATTTTATCCTGTATGGCTGTGAATATTGTAATATTTTTGACGAAATTGATTACTATGTTCGACTATTTGATCTGTGTCCGGTTTCGGTGTCCGAAATATAGACTTCCCGCGAAGATTCTTGCGAGACGCCAAAGACCCGTACGCAATGCACTTAAATAACTTCAAATATCTGTATCGTTTTTCACAAGATACTGTGATGCATGATAAACTACTAATGATTGTCGCCGATTTAAAAAAATATAACAGAAGAGGGATGCCATTAGCACCTGAAATACAGATTTTATATGAGCTCCGCTCAAATCGCCGCTCGAGTCAAGTTTCACCTGAACTGAACTTAAAATACGTTCGATAAGATAAGATTTTATAAGATCGATTATTGAGTGGTGATCTGTATTTAAAACGAATTTTGAATGATTGAAGTTCAAACGACGCTTGAGTCGCCTTCTGTAATACGGGCCTAAGTAGGTATTGTTATTCTTATTATGTGTAATTTGTATTTGAACACACTTTTAGAGAAAGCTTATTTGTTATTTGGCATGAAATTTCAGACTCTGACATATATCTTATACACAACAAAATTCTGTTGTTTTTATTCATTAGTGCTTTCTTGCTGTGTATTTAATGAGGTGTTCTATTTTCTCGCCGCTGAAACAGGAACTTAAAAGCACATAAAGAAAACACATTTTGTATGGAAACAGCACTTTAAGCCTGGCTACATTTCTTCGTAACACTGCTTTCTTCGTTTCCTTTCCAGGGTCTTAAAATTATAAGCATAAAGAGCAGCCAGGAAATTAAAACTTGTCTATTTTAAGTATTTCTAGGAAGAACGCCGTAACTCCACAACACTGTAGAAAGATAGTGCTATTCCAAAGATAAAATATTATTAACGTCGGTGTTGTACCTAAAATAAACTTTTAAAACTACTGAACTAATTTGAAACAGAAATTTTCCATTCGAATTATCGTATTAGAACAGAACCCAATATAAATAAACATTCTGAACCGACAACCATGGGGGTCTCCAAACTGCTCCCCTTCCGTCCATTTACAAAAGCTTCCAAAACATCGCACCGTTCTTTAACCAGTTCGCTACCAACATTCGATTATCAAACTTGCTGTTATGTTGGCAACAATGGAGGGAATGGAGGTCAGCTGTCGTATATTTGCGAGTGTAAATTGAAACATGTCGTCAGTTAATTGCGTTCGGACCCATGAGGCTCGGGCGCGGGCGAACCAGAGGCACCAGGATTGTATAGAGATGAGGGTACTTCGCAAATCTGTTTCCTGGACGTAGGAAGTTTTAGACATAGCTTTTGTATAGGTCAGAGCAAAACAATTGGGAAAAGTGAGACACTTTATGTGATCATTCTCAGATGATATTAAGCTTACACATATGTTTTGTTTATGAGTATATTAAAATACTTTTTATACTACCCTACAAGCGAGTAATTAATTATATTAAATAAAAATAACCTTAAAATATGTAAGAACTAACTGTTAGCTTAAAATCAAAACCCAAAGAGGAATGTAATTGGGTTTTGCTTTTAGAATAAAGATTCAGTATTCAAAAGCAGAAGCCAACGATCTGTATTAGAAATAAGGAATTCAACTCGCAGCTGAACTAGCAAAAGCTATAATTTCGAATAGTCTTGAAACTTCGATAATTATTTTATTTAAAAAAATTAAGTCATGTTGAAGGATAAATTTTGGTTTTTACGTTAGTCATTTTTAATTAAATTAACTATAAATTGTTTTAGTTTGATATACCATTATAAAAAGCCGAGTTACATATTTCCTTAATAGATAAACAATATAAAGACTAGAAGCGTATCTTTAAAACATCGTGCCTATGCTATTAACCCCTTAACTGCGACCTTCCCTTCAGTAAACGTATCGAAACGTCATTTAGATTAGCGCTATCGAAGTGGAATAGTCGGTTGTTGGAACAAAAGCCCATGTAAATTGACGTTATGTTTGACGAGACTATTCTCGGACAGGCTAGTCTTGGGTTTCCTCATTTATTTCGGAACAATAGCTTTCTGTATTAGTATCGATCTAAGAACGTATCGTTTTAATACAGACAGAATTTGAAGGTAAGTTTATTTTTATGAAATTGAATAATGAATTTTGAATACAATATTTTAGATTTAAGAATTATAAAACATATCAAAAATCATACTAACTGTACAGTAATCGTATTATATATGCAAAACTTCTAACAAATATCTTAGCCACTATTCATATTATTTAAATCAGTCCGTCCTAAATCAAATAAAGCTGGCTCAAATGCAAATTTATCTGCACAACAATCAGTGAATACGCGTCCATCAAAATAACTATTTCAAGTGTCCGCAACCAGCTCAAGTTGAATATTAACTCAGTATTTAGTTTGAACTCGAAATTGAAACATGTCAGCGAGTTAATTATAAAATAGAACGTTCAAAAAGCGAATCTGTTGAATGAATGAATGAATGAATGAATGAACGACTCGTTAACCCAAAACAGGCGGTTAAATAAGGTGGTTTGAGGAATCCTAACAATAGGGTAGCAGTTCCTAATATGAATACCAAGACCAGAAGCCTTTAGATTATTCTTAACACTCCGACAATACATGAGTGTGCTCCAATACGCCACATCCGTTACATGTATTTACTAACGGTTACAGACAAACACAAAATATACAGGGTGTATTTATAAACCTGACAAGAATTTTGGAAAACTATGTTTTCTTCTTAATCAACGGTTTATAAACACGTTTTAATGCCCATTTTATATCCAGAACAGTTAAGCCCTACACAAAATAACGCTGTAATTACATCTCTATGAGAACCTGCCATTGTAGAAGCCCAATGAAAACGCAATCGAAAAATTACAACGAAAATTTTCAAAACCATTTTTCACCGTCAGTAAATATTTTTCAAAAGTTGCTGAGCTTCCAACTTTTTGCCCGTTAATGAGATTTTGCATGATAAAAGTTAGAAGAGTCGTCAGTGTCAATATTTTTCAATTTTCGGCAGGAAAATATTTAACAAAGACTTTGAAAGGTCAAATTTTGAGTCGTTAAATGAGGCATGTTAGCCTATTATAACCAACTATTGAGTGTCTTTTATCCTAAAAATATATTTTTGGGAATTTTTGTCCCCTTAAAAAAAACCTATAGCTACATAAAATAAACGTAATTTTTACAAAATAAATCAAATTTCAGGCTTTTTCGGGTCGAAGGCCACTAAAGAATCACGGTGTATAAGGCCTGTTCCACAATCGAAAACATTTGGCGTTAACTATTGACGGGGCGTTATTGACAGCTTACGTCAAGCATTCTGCAAACGTTGACGGATACACGCTGGATGGAAATGAATTAAATTTTGAGCGCACTGTTTGTTTTCATGGACCAAAATGAATGGCTCTTGACACCGCTCCGTAACGAAAGGTGGAATTACCATAGTGTAGGATTACGCAGTTGTCAATGCCATGAAATGAAAAACATTGTAATTAATAACTTACAGGAAATAAATCAATTAATTAACGGCAGCTATGTATTTCACAAACCGTACATTTAAAATAATATAACACCAAACTGGCTACGCGAACAACCCACAGCTTCGGGTGCGTTAACCATAATAAAAAATGAACTTAAAAAGTTAAAAAATCTTCGACTTTAAATAAATGTGGCGCCATCTACTGTGGTGAAAAAAAACAACTGTTAATTAATTAGAGTGTAAAAAAGATTTATTTGATATACCGCGTAATATTCACAAACAAATGAATCTATACTAATATTATAAAGCTGAAGAGTTTGTTTGTTTGTTTGTTTGTTTGTTTGTTTGTTTGTTTGTTTGTTTGTTTGAACGCGCTAATCTCAGTAACTACTGGTTCGAATTTAAAAATTATTTTTGTGTTGGATAGACCATTTATCGAGGCAGGCTTTAGGCTATATAACATCACGCTGTAACTATTAGGAGCGAAGATATAATGGAAAATGGTGAAAAAACGGGGAAAATTATTCATTCTTGAGGGCTTCCGTTGCGTGCGCTGCGAAAACGGTTCCAGAAACCAAAAATATATGTATGAAAGAATTAAGGGAACTTTTTACCGCGGGAAAACTTCGCATTCCCTCGGGAAACCGACTTCTACGCGAACGGAGTTGCGAGCGGCCACTAGTGCAGTTATAAACTTACTATTTCTTATGTTAAGAGAAGGATTAAATTATTTCTTAGTAAATTAAAGCGCTATTATAGCGTTTACAATATAAATTCTAAGAAAGAATCTTCCATAAAGCTAAGGTTTCGCAAGTAAAATTGTTAAAATTAGGGTTTTAGAATACTTACTTCCTCAAGCATAATAATCGTTGTTGCTAACACCGTAGATTACGATCTACGACGCGTCCCTACTGACTTCCCTGCACTGTGTCAACCAAGTGTAGCGATGTGGATTGTTACCAATTATACATTCAATATGAGAACTCGTGTTTGTTCATTGTACACAGGATATCCCACAATTACGTTGTCCACGTTAATTTGTCTTACTTTAATCAGGACTGGACGAAAACAAACGTCATTATTTTAATTAATAGGGAATTATACAGACAATCGCAACGTTAATTTGCCGAAATTCAAGGTTTATTTTGTTTAATTCTCCTGTAAATCCACGTGTGCTTGTTTTTAATGCAACAGATATTTTTTTAATGAAAGTTTTTTTTTACATATAGATAAAATATGTTAAAAATCTAACTAGATAGAGAAGTTATTCCAAGGGTAATGGTACGTTAATAATATGGGCAAGTTCCAGTATTCAGTGGATTCTGGCCGAGATTTATTTCTACAGGGTGTTGGCAAGATGCCTTATCTTGGAAGCTGCTGATTATGCGCCTTTAAATAGACATTAAAAGAGTCGTTTTAATATTAGAACAGAAGGGTGTTTTTTTTAAATAACTGTTTGGCAATGGTAGATAAAAATAGCTTAATTTTCGAGCTTGTTTTGGCTAGATTTTTTCTGGAATTATAGACTAAAGATTATGTTCACGTTTAGACAAAAAATATTAAGTTTCACAAGCGAACGACAGGTTAAAAGTTCTGCTTATTGTGTAACTATATGTACACAATATGCAACATAAACCTGAGTATCGGCATCACAAAAGTCGAGCTTAGCAGAACGGGTCGTAACATAAAATTTTACAACGACTTCGGACGTCAACGTGTTATAGCTTTTTGATATCTTGTCGTATCTAATAATAGGTTTTACACTAAAAATCTTATACGGCGAGGATGTAAGTAGTAAGTAATACTATCGTAAAACTACCTGCACAATCTGTGGAGTGTTGAAGAATAACAGGGTTAATTAAGGATAAGATTTTTGAGCAAAAACAATTTGCAGATTTTATAACAAGCCTAATAAGTAATAAAATAAAGCGTAACACAGAGTTTTAAAAAGAAGGGTATTTTTTGGTAAAAAAAAATCATTTGTAAAACGTCTGCTAGAAACATCATCGTTGCGCAGTGTTCACCGCTAAGTAACTACGTCGGTTAATATTTAACTGTCCGTATTTGTTTAAATGTCTTCTACGGAAACCAAGTATTTAAAAAAATGAGTCTCTAGTCAAAGTGTTGCACATAATTTGATGAAATAAGACAGACTTAAGATTAAATCACTAAACAAAAAGAGCCAGTATTGAAAATTAGAACTTTGTTGGAAATAGACTTCACTCTAACCACTGTTACCTAATTCTAATTCAGTCTAATATTTCATTGTCAGCGTCCCCCTTATATTAAATTTGAAAGTTTAGCAACTTCGTACTATTTGTAGGGCGATTTGCATATTTATGTTCATTCGGACCGGAGCGAGTGAATGATTGAATTATTACTGAATGGTATGGGCCCTCGATGGCACCGTGGCATCTGCGGAACGTGAGCTGACTAGGGATCAGCGTTGCGAAACATCCTGTATAATTGGAGTAATTAGGTGTTCGGTAATCTGTAGGCATATTGTGTTAAGCTCCAGATCTAAATTCGAATTATATGTCCGTATTAAAAACGTTGCTTCAATTTAGCAGTGTCAAGTAAGCAATTTATATACAATTAAAATTAGCATCAACGTCTCGCAGATTAAGCGAGCAGTGGTTGATTCTGTATAAATAATAGAGGAACTAGGTAAATGAACCTCTTCACTTTGACGGCAACGGTTTGAAATATAACACCTTTGACGCGACAAGGTACCTACTGGCGCCGGGAGGTGTACCCTTATCAAATAGCAAACGATTAAGCCCGGATTAACCAGATAGGAGCAATACACAACTATGTGCTGCCAGCTAAGTAATCGCTTTTGGGTATTAAAATGAAGAGGAGGATTAGTGCTGAGACTTGGTAATTTTATATTATGTTGTGTTATTGAACTGTGTGTTAAGTAGTTTGCATATTCATAAGAGCTACATATAGGTATTCTCATCTTTAATACTTAGCTTATAATTAACTAGCCTTTACCCGCGCGGCTTCGCACGCGTTAAATTCGGGGTAAAACTCCTTTCGCTGTACTATGTTATTATACATGTACCTAAACCTTTCTCTTGAAACACTATCTATTGAAACCGCATCAAAATCCGATGCGTAGTTACAGAGAAAGCGACTTTGTTTTATACTATGTAGTGAAGTCTTCTCAAATCTATTAATCGAGTATTTTTGCATCGTGTTAATGATAAGTAATTTACTTATAACCTTTATTAACCTTTATCCTCAATAAATTTATCTATTGTCTTAGTATTTCGAGAATAGCTATCTAAACTAAAATTGCTTCTTCTAACGACAGCTATTCAAAACAATCAAACATCAAACCTGCTGCGCCTGGCAGCCGAGCTAACCTAGAAACCCATAAAAAAGAAAGAAACGTTGACTTTTAAGCCTTTCGTAAAATTATGGAAACAAAGGCACCTCGGTTGGAAGTGGCAGGACGTTTTGCAGTAAAACTCGCCAAAAGCTTACCCCGGGGCTCGTTCTGTAACAGGTTGTGACGACATAAAATATTTAATAGCAGACACTAACACAACAAAACAAATTTTGCGGAATTTGTACTCTGGCGCAGTCGTTTGACAAATCTGTTGAGGTGGGCAAGGCTTTTTAGACAGAATTGTGTTGTTTAAAAAAAATACAAGACTTATTTCCCAACTCTGGTAAACTTTCCACTGTTGTGTTTGTTTATGAGAAGTTATGTGTTTGTTATTAAAAAAAACAATCCGTTAAAACAATCTATTTCTTAAAACTTGCCTAAATCCTATTTTTCGCTACTTTACACAACACAATTCGTAAAAATACTTATGAACACTCCAGGATAATTCAAATTGCTTGAAACAACCGCTCATCTATTCTTTCTTCAACCATTAATCCTGAAAAGCATTTTACAAAGTAAGTAGGAGTCTTGCTTACATTTTTTCCTCGACAATTAAATAGAGATCGCAACACATTTACTTTGAAATGTTTTTAATTTAGAACCATTTTAAGAAAATCTCAGAAGTAGGAGATTTACCACTGTTTTTAAACATTAGGTATTGAGACGATTTTCTATTCGATGTTTTCTCCGAAAAACCGTGTTAATTTAGATACAGAAGAACCGGCCAGAACGAGTCAAACTATACAATATTGGAACTAAATGAAAGTTACTTTTCTTTTTGGAAACTACCATACAAGTAGGTACGTAAATAAATTTCAAACTGCAAAAATGTATGACAGTTCGTTTTTTTTCTATTATTATTGGTGCGTTAAGATTTTTATGCTTAAGATGTATTTCCAAGTTCATAAAGGTAGATTTTGAATTGAGAAGAATTGAACTATCGCGTTTTAAAAGTACCCAAGCGTTGTTTATTACATAATTAGGAATTCCTATTAAGCATTATTTCTCTTTTGAGTTACAGTAACTTAAACAGATAATTTGCTAAACAAAGCTACAGGGTGCTACAGCAGTCACTTGAGATAGACTTCGTTTAACGAAGATCATCAGCACTCCAGGATTCCGATACGTTAATTGAACCGAGCTGATGTTAATGAAAAGTCAATACACTTAGCTCGTATTAATTTATTTTCTGTCTAGAAATGTAGAAGCTCTTTTACTTAGACATTATGACTTAATGTCTAGTCGAACTCGTTTGGATGAATTGAGTTAGATACTAAAACAAATTGTTTAGTCCATTCGAGGACTTTTAGTTAAGTAATTAACTGTAAGTTAAGTAATTAAGCTCGTTATCTTTGGCTAGCGTCCGATAATTTAAGAACATTATCAAAGAAATTTTATTACGATTCAATAACATAGTAACTAATACGGTTTTTTGAATTGAAGATAAAATGAATCTTAGGATATAGGATCTTTTACGGGTGAGAAGTTAACTTAAGTACTTAAGTTAGCTTTTCCCTGTCAATGTGAAAAAAAACTTCTAAGGTCACGCAATAAAAAGGTACCTACAGTTTTTTTCTCGCACAAACTTCCAAGGAAATCAAAACAATACGAAACTTCCCGTAAAAAAAACTTCAAAGTCAAAACCCATAAAAAAAAAAAAAAACCTTAAACTTTTTTGTAGTCACTTCACAATAATATAATAAAACACTTTTTTGCGCATGGTACAATGGCCCACCCTACGTCAATGTAAGAGAATAGGTGTTTCCCAACAGCAAAATTAACTGTGTAATTATTAGAATCGATTACACATTAGGTACTTTTGGCTTACTCATATGATGCAGCTTAGATTTACAGCACAATGAGAAAAAACTGCAAACCGCGATCGCCTATACAGGCTCAAAATTGAAAAACATTAACTTAAAATTTTAACACATGACAAATAAATAAAAATAATTACGAATAATAACGTTTGCATTATTTTATTAGCAAAAAAGCAAACCATAAATAAACCATCCCGGAAAAAACCAACTGCAGCAGAATACCTTTCGGGCATCAATCGTTCGACTCCTAATAAGCGTTTAAATACAGGATAGATTTATAGGAGAAGCCCAACAAAAGGTCTTTCTGCCCTGTGACGATAAATCTACGTACAATAATAGACAGATAGATGTGTATATATATAGATATCCCTTGTGAGTCGCTGGACAAAGACTTTTGGTTCAATCAAATTGAAGAAAGGAAGGGTATTTCGTAATGTGATACTTAGACGGTATCCTAGCTCGATATTAGGAAAAGATAACATTAAAGAGGCTATAAGTGTGAAAGTTTGTTTTTGTTACCTGCTATCTTTAAAAATCTATCTTCATAAACATATTTTATTTCAATATTTTTTCAAGCTTAAGCAGATACAGATTCACGGGGAATCCCAACTACAAAAGAGTTGAAAACACCTTTTTATCTTTCACTTTTCGGTTGGACGGCTTCTTGCGAGTGAAATTATGTATTCAAAAAACCTGTGGGATTTGCTGGACCTGAGAAAACTCACGTCAACTTTTAAAAGAGATGGAAAATTTTTATTTCGGAATTGGTTAGAAACAAAAAGATTTCTTGCACCTACATATCTTAAAAGCCAGGGTAACGTTCAGGTCTGTGTGCCTTCACTCTAAGCTTCTGCAGAAAGCTTCGGCTCGTAATTCCTACTTGCACTAGAATACCGCCAACAAGAACTTTCCCATTGCTCCTACTAATAAACGAAATATTTCACAAATTAATTAAATGAAAAACATAGGTTCTAATTAATAAAACATTAATAGCTTAAAGTAAAATATTCTATAGAAACCTATTTTTTCTTTTGGGTGAAGGAAAACTTTACAAAAAATGTAATGTTAGTGTGTTTGCTTTTGTTGGTTTATTATCACGGAACGAAAGAGCATATTGGCCGGTTTTGGAGTAAGAAAGTAGGTAGTAAGTACCTATAATTGAACTAATATAAACAATATAAAGTGACGAACGAATTTCATTCCCAAAAATTACACAGTTAAAGAAAAAGAAGAAGCACTACTACTTTTCCAAAATTCGAAATTTATTTATTAAGTATTCAGTTATGGTATGCTGGAAAGTAAAGTGTTGTTTACGATTAATACCTTTCTAAGTTCCTATTTAATTTTTACCAGCTTTTACCCGCGCGGCTTCGCCCGCGTTAAATTCGGAGTAAAACTCTTTTCCCTGTACTACGTTATTATACATGTAAATCTTTCTATTGAATAACTCTATTTATTAAAATAACGCATCAAAACCCGTTGCGTAGTTTTAAAGATTTAAGCATACATAGGGACAGAGAAAGCGACTTTGTTTTATACTATGTAGAGATGTAAAATTTTATTATAATTAATGCAAAGTTAGATGAAAATATCGTGTAAAAATACAAATTTAATACATTGTTATAGTGCTGTGGGTGGGTCCTCAAAATGTAAACTTAGTTTCGTTTATTTTATTTTTCAAACTTGGTTTCATGGTGTAACTATTTCTGGTAAAACAAATAAATAAAATGAAAACCAATTATAAAGTGTGTTTGTCTGGCCTTCATAACAGATTTTATATAAAAAAAACATTTTTTAAAACTTAATACACCGAAATCCTCTGATCCAGTCATACCTACTTTAACCTATACAACCATTAAAAGTAACCTACATTAAAGATAGACTTGAACCTGTACTAAATTAAATTACCTTTCATTTTATCGTGGGTGAATGGCCAGGCTCCAAATAGAGAAACATTCGTACTGGGCATTATTAACGGGCCATTAGACCTCATTCGACGCTTCTCAGCCTATAAACCGTACACGTAAAAGTGAAATGCTACAAATGACCTCTTAATCGTGACCTCGAGGGTTAAAAACGCGAAAACCTTCTTGCTGCCCGGATTACTGGTACAGAGTGGGTAGGGCACTTCGACGGTATATAAAACGAATTATTATGGTTTTCTGGAATTTATTGTAGCTAATTGTTGGAATGTGAGACTGTTTTATTGTTTTCTTTTTTACTTATATAAAAAGGGACCTATTAAATTTCATTTTTTTTTGGTCCACGTCAAAGCTTTGCAAGGGAGTAACTTATTCGCATCATCACTGCAAAACCGAAATCTCAAGAGAACGCCCACTAAGATAAAAAAGTTTCTTCACAAATTGACTGATCCAATATCGACAATTCTCTCTTGAAAAAAGAACTTCAACAAAACAAAACAGCATCAATACACTCCAACAAACCCATACCGGGACATCACGCTAACCAACTTCAAACAATTAGTTTCAATTAATACAAACCGCCTGGAGTTCGCAGTCCTCAATTGAATCTATACCACAAACCTGCAGCTAATTATAAACTGAGCAGCGGAAAACACGGAGGAGAGCCGTAAATCTGATGACACGTATTCAGTTTCAAATGGAATTCGGAAAGTTCGGTGCGTGGGTATTGCATCGTGGCCTGTCCTGTAGCTAGGGAGGGGACGCTCCCATGTTGAAACTATTAATTTGTCCATCCTGATCATTAACATTAGTTAATATATGATTTGAATATTTTTGTTAATAAACTCAGCTAAAACGCATAAAGGTATGTGTAAATCTTATGCAAAACTGACGCATTTATCTGAGATATCATTATCATTACATAGTATAAATCCAAGTCGCTAATTGTGTCTGTTTGTATGTTTGGCTGCTATCTCCTCCTAAACTACGTAATGGATTTTGATGCGGGTTTCGCCATCTTTTAGGACATTTACTCATTTAAATTTGTAAATAAAGAAAATTCTGATAACGTTATTTTAATATAACTTCTTAGATTTACGCGATTATTATTACTTGAAATTAAACTCATTTTAACGGGTTTTACGCGTAGACACCCGTGACCACGGCATTTGCAAAAATGCCGAAACGTCGGAAAATCAAAAATAATAAAATAAACGCGTAAAACCCGTTAAAATGAGTTTAATTTCAAGTAACGTTATTTTAAGTTAGCTAAAATTCAACTTAACGGGAACAAGTCGCGCCAAATTACACCATTGGGTCGCTAGTGATAAATAAATGTAAAATAGTTTTCAAACATGTTTATGAATAAGTATAAGAGGTTTTAGCGCTTCCTGTTCTATTTTCATTTGTATTATTTTGAAACCATTTTCGTAATTGACTTAATTTGCTTCGAATATGTTTCGTCGTTTACCTACGTCGTTACGATTTGTTAAGTAATTAGGATAGTTGTTCTGAAGGCGTTTTATTTCAGACTCATTTTTAGTATTCCCAAATTACATTAATGTTACTTTTCTTAGTTTTAAACGTAGGAAAAAATATCAATAGGAGCTTCTTTAACTTTTCAATCACCCTTCCCCAAACTACCGGTTATTTTTATTTCATTTTTTCCCAACCGAATTCTATCAATCCAGAAGCGCACCGCACGACAATATGCCGTTACTGAACAAACTTTTATGCAAATAGAGTAGCGCGTCTCACCTGGGGTCTGATGTGGAAACTCTGCGCTGTTTTACTGTGCAAGTTATAACGAAAACACCTGAATTATCAGTGCCTTGAGCGTGTGTGGGTGAGAAACAGTTTTAGAATGCAATTAACTTGCATTTATAGGCTTAAAGCGTAGAAGAAGGTCTTTGCATTTGTATTCAGGTAAATTATTATAGGAAATGAAAGAATATAAATACTTAGAGCAGTGGTGGGTATTAAGTTATCCTTAGCCTGCTTATCTCTATTTTTTTTTATTAAATACTTTTTGTCCGATAATCTTATGCAAGATGATTAATAAGTGGTTTTGGAACCGAAGTGGATATGCTCTCAGCACTAGACTATGTTTTGAAAATGAAGGTATGAATTAACATTTTTTATTCTTGTAGAAAATTTGAGTTTTGTAATAGGTTTTCTTCAAATTAATTCGAATATTTTTAATTTAATCATAATATCCCTTTCCATGCGCTATATAATCTTGCAGTTTACCGGCGGCGTGGAAGAATGATTTTAGTGGCCTACAAATATTTCAATGTAAATCCTGTTTTTTCTAAATCTATAGAATTCATATCATTATACCATTTAGGTCGAAAGTCATTATTGAATCACTGTACAGAAATATTATAGAACATTTTGAAATAAACTTAAAAGAAAATTATACAATTTCACAAAATACAACTGTTAATTTAAGTACAAAATTAAAAACTCCGCACTGTAAACAACAAACACAGGAATACACATCCACTGAAACACCTCAATTTATTATTTCCTCGCATGCATAGCTTTCGCCACCTTTTTGTTTTTTTAATTTGCTCACAGGCGTCCAGACGTCATATATATTTTTTATATTTCAAAAGTTACGATTTTCACAATTATTTTCCCCTGGAAATAATTAATGCGGCAACGTTACAAGAACTAATTACGGCAGAATGAGTCGACATGATTTTAAGAAAAAAGTGAAGGCGTGTTTTTATGACGAGGCCAAGAGGAGTTAATAGGTTAATTTTGGTAATAAAAAATCTGGGCCAAAAGTGCCCAGCATTGCCCTGTTAAACCGTTTGTGCACAAAAATCTATAATTAAAATAATAAATTAAAAAAATATTTTGAACTTCAAGGAACTTCAGGAATATTTTGAGTTAATAAAGGTTTATAATTAATTATTGTGTTGATTTTATGCGTCATTATTTATTTCCGTTGCCTTAGTGATGGGTATCTATGAACAAACCGATATCAATAGTGAAATCGATTTCCAATTTTAAAGTTACCTAATTTTAATATTATGGGCAAATATAATATATTTCGTTTAGCTAAGAATTATCTTCAAGGAGATACAAAGGTTTTTGTACGGTCGTTGACTCGCACGTTAAAGAGCAAAGAGATCAAGCCGACGCAGTAATGCTCTTCATTCATTTGAACTTGTTCTGGGACTATCTAAAACAGCGACTGGTATTTTCATTGGCTTACGTTTTTTTTTTAATTTTCTCCAGCAGCTTTTACCCAACTGGAGATATTTTTCAGCATGTTTATAATCTGCCGTGAGTTTATCTGCAGTTTTTAGGGTGTTCTAGAAATATATTCTAAGTATATCACATATTTTGCCTATAAAACGTATCAAATCGATAACAAGACAAACAATGTTCATAATCTAATCGTTTTGTTGAAATATAATCCTTTTTCAAGCCCTTCGTGTCACCAAAACTGGCATCTGTCTGTCATTGAAGTCTCCTCGTTGCGTTTGCTTTCGATGTTGTTATTGTGCGATTTTTCTGTGATTTGTGATAATTACAGCTATTATCCGCTTACTCTCACGGACGATAAATACTATTTCAATTACAAGCTTTATTTTGTACGTTATTTTTTTTTGACTTTTCCTTAAAAATGCTTTGCAACAACTGCAGTATAGCAATCAGTCGTCTGTTATTGTTCCTGCTTCCTTTGTATGGAAATATATGTCAAGCAAGATATAGATTATTAATTACAGAAGCAGCAGAAAATGAAAGATTGAGTCGCCGCTCAATGGTTTGTAACAAGACCTCGGCACTAAACTCTTAACAATGATGAACCAATATTACCAGTTATTTTATCATAGCATAATCACCTAGTAAGTTGAATTAATAACTATTGACCCATATTTAACATATTTTTGGTTGAAGATTAGTTATTTATATTTATGTTTCAGCGTGGTAGTGTGTTGTAGGTATTATGCATGTTATACTTGTTGGACGAGTGCTCGAAGGTTTTTGGCTCGCAGTGCTACTCCTAACAATGAATTACCAATACCACCTCCATTGCATGTGGTTTTACCTGTAACAACTCACCGCCTGAGCAAAATAATATTAATCTGCCGCACTACAAGCGTGCTTCACTTCTGTTCACTGCATATTTTAAACTTGCACTAGGTACCTAATCAGTTATTACATCTTGTAGTATGCCTTTACAAAATAATGATGCTGCAAGAGTTCAACGGATCTTATTTGCACTACTGAATTTTTACACAACTCAGAATATACCTATACAATTTCAAAAAATATCAAAAACAGAACAGTTAAAGCCGTCGAGGGCCCTGAGGGAATAGTCACGATTGAAAAACCGCCTATATCACAACATGCAATTGTATTGATGTGAATCAGGGAAGTCTAGATGTGTTAACAGGAATATTAGTTTAAGATTTACTTTATTTATAAAAAGATACTTAATAAAAATGGCAACAACATTTGTTTCTTTTTTGCTAGAATCTGTAACAAAATATTGGAAGAAACAATATTTTCATAGATTTAGATTCTCTGACTGGCTGCCCAGCCCGTGCTTCAACGGCCATTTAGTTAATGCGATGTGCCATGACATGCAACGACAATATGATTGCATCGGATCTAAGACGCACTTGCTCTCTCTAACTCTTTGAGATAAAGTTATAAAAATATGATCAGTCAACGCCTAGTCAACTGTGTGGCCCAGCGGAGTTTATAATATTGTTATAGGTCGAAGATAAGTTTGCAGTTTTAGGTGATGAAATAGATTAAAATACCTCCCTCCTATCACGTATAAGTTAGTATAACAGGTGTATCTACTGCTATCTAACTAAATGGATTCAATTTAGGACAGCCGCTTTTTAATTGTTGTTATCAATTACCTAAACTTGTAAGATTTAATCATTTTAAACATTATAAGATTCCTTATGAAAAGTGATAAGTAGCAGAGCTGCAACATTGCTATGGATTTGTAAAAGGCCTTTTATTTTATGATGTCTGATTACAGTTAATTGTGAAGTTCCTTGAATCTGCAACTATGTTTTAAACAAACGTCATAGCTTACAGATTTCACAGGCAGAAACATTTAATTGTATATTTAAATGTTAAATAAGGCACGCAGGCAATGCAAACGGTCCGTCTTATTTATAAATTTAAAAACAAGAACGCTTGAAAAAAGAAGTAATTTAATAATAAAAAAACTTTTTTTATTGAAATGGAAGTTTAAGAGGTAGAATTCACAATTAAAAGGCAATTAAAATAGTAACTAAACTATGAACTAAGTAGATATTAAAAACGTAGTTGGAAGTTATTTAAATCTACCTGGCAATCGCACTCCGTGGCTTCTTACTTTTAATCCTTTGAAACTAGATAAGTAAACCGAAGTTTATAATAGAAATGTTTTCTAAACAAGCTCCTACTCAAGTTATAAATAGATCTTCAAAGGTCATTCCAAGAAATATACCCGGAAAGCTTTTGCATATTAATGCAGTACCGAAAGGGTTTAATAAACGTTAGCTAATTTCATTTTCCAAATAAGCAGGATTAAATCAAGGCTGTTGACGTGAATAGCTAAACCTATACATGTAAAATGTTGAAATTCAAGCTGGGTACCTGTGATGTCCATTGTTGAGTTTACAATATGTCCAAACTAGTTGCGCAGCTTACAGTGAAGGCAACTGTTTGGTTGGTCCACTCCACTACAGGCTGTTATTAATAAACTATTTAATCAATAAGCCTGATTGATGGCTCTAATCGAAACACAGTGTGGCGACATAGATGGCGCTTATCGTCGCCAACATTCTTTCCTGGCGGTACGCATACAAATGACACCGAAATGTAGGGCAAATCATATATCGCACTATCAAAGTCTTTACGCCGTTAAGTATATAGGGATACGACTTCAGAAATATTCTCATTCTGTATGTAACGGAATCTTTGAGCACAATTGTCACCAGATTTTAGAAACCTGATTAAATAACAAGGTATATGACGTCACGATTGCTGGCTGGAATAACGAATCGGGATGAGTGACGTCACGCGATGAAACAAACAGCACAATTAACAGAAGCAACTCTAATATTGAGGACTAGTGGCCGCCCGCGACTCCATTCGCGTGGAAGTCGGTTTCCCGTGGGAATGAGAAGTTTTCCCGCGGTAAAAAGTACCCTATGTGTTATTCTGATGTATAACCTATATTATTGCAAAGTTTCATCGAAATCCGTCCTATAGTTTTTACGTGAAATAGTAACAAACATCCATACATCCATACATACTCACAACTTTCACATATTTTATTTATAATATTAGTAGGATAATAGTGTAGACTGGTTGTAAGCAGAACACACCATGTTCAGAAGGGCAGTGTTTAGTTCTTGTTGGATAGTTAACATGAACAACGACATGGTCTTGCTACAAACTTGCCTAAACTAACGTTGGTTACTGTGGTAGTTTACCAAACCTACAAGTTACTACCTACTGTTCTTTAATAATACTTAGAATACAATTTTGGGTTAATTTGAAATAAATAATTGATCACCACGAAGTTTTATACGAAACTCGTAATTAAAACCATAAATTGATGAAAATAAGATCCGCAATAATTTATCTGAACTTTAAACAACGTTTTGACATCGGAAATTAAGTTATGCCATATTATGCCATTACACAGAGAATTACCAACCAGCTTGTCCCGTTTGGGAATAACCCAATTTCCAAGCGTATATTACGTTGCCTTGTAATTTCGCCCGCGAAATCAGAAATTTGAATTTGAAACTGTCAGAAATGGGAACTTTTGTAATAAACATTTACCTATTAAAACGATATCATGTTTAAAATAGCGACCTTGAGGAATTAAAATAAAAAAATATTTACAAGTAATAAAACAAATAAACAACAGCATTCCAAATGGACCCACTCCAAAATGGTCCAAAGATTTAGCAACCTGCAATTCTTTCCTTGAAGATTATTCCCGTCTATGCAATATAAACGAGGCTAAAATGAACATTTTCTTTATCCGGCTTACGTCTCTATTAACGTCTGAAGAAAACAAGGGATCAGAATTAAAGAAAAGATTAGTAATTCCCGGTTTTCTGGAGTGAAGTGGCGCGAACGATAAATCTCCCGGTACTCGCCGGTTTCTACGGCAAAAACATCCACGCTTAATTAATTACCCCGAGGTCAGTGAGGAGAATCCAATCCGTGCTTTTGACTTTTTTTCGGGGCAAGTAAACTGCTGTAAAGACGAGAGTACACTGGCGTTTCAAGGAAATTTAGACTTCGTTTCTTTATACCTTTTCTTTTTCAAACTCGTTTAGGTTATACCTTTAATTATAGTCACTAGATACGACAGGTTTAACTGCCCGTTTTAAGTTAATTGACAACTTTAAGAGGAGTTGTTAAAGTTACTGCTAAACCTGAAGAAGTTATTTCTTTGAGTGTTTATACTATCATCAATTGGGTTTTTGAATTTTTTTTTTTTTTGTGATAAATGGAAAGATCATATATAAGTTTTATAACAAAACTTTTTTTTTTTTTTTTGCAATATTTAAAAAGTTATTTCAAAATAAAAATTAAATTTTAAATTCAGTACCGAAGATCCGCCGACAGCTCCCGAATAAACCCGAGCGCGTGTGACGTCACAATGTTAGTTTTTGCTCATTGTAGCATACAGAGATATAATAATTAGTACAGTGTTTTGAGTTTTTATCTAGTAAATTTTGTTGGCATTGTTAAATAATCATAAATGTCAAAACTCAAAAGTTATCGCTCTTGTTTTGTACCATTATGTACAAATACTACAAAAACAACTCCTGAAAAAATGTTTTTAAATGTTCCACAACACGAAAAACGTCGAAAGAAATGGTTTCAAGCAGTGCACCGAGATTATTCAAAAACAAAATCAAATTTTTTTTGTTGTGAAGATCATTTCGATGTAAGTATTCATAATAATATTGTTATTAATTATTATTTATCTAAGTGTATAAATCGAATAAGTATAGTTCAGTAATTAATTTTTTTACCTGGGCTCCAAATCATAACCTTTAGAATCGTAGCATTAAAAAATTTTTAATTGATAATTCAAAGCGATTAAATAGTAAATCTATATGTATGTTTATCTAATAATTGGAATTCAATTAATAGATATTTTCATAATTTTATAACATCCTAGGTTCTGTATCAGACTACATTTAAATTTTTAAAGTATATGCTATTTTGGTTTTTTATAATGTTATAATAATATTTTATTAATTCTTATGATTTTTTTTTCTAGCTAAAAGATGATATGGAAAATTATATTTATTATACCACTATGGGAGGTAAAGCAAAGATTAAAATTGATGTGGTACCACACAAGTTTGAATGTCAACCCAATCGTAAACGACAAGGCACTTCAATGACTCTTATTAGATCAGCTGCAGAAAAAAGACGGAGACAACAAATCATTGAAGAAATTTTAAGTGAATCGTTAGAAAATAATGAAACGGGTAATTCTCAAGAACCAAATATTGATGCCGTATCAGTTAACACTGTTGAACATATTGAAATTGATTCTGCTCCTGTAAATTTAACACCTGACCAAAAAGTTAGTGTTGAAACACAAACTGATATTAAAAACCGTACCGTTGCTGTACAAGTGAATAATCGTCCTAAGTATCGTAGTGTGGCAGTTCAATGTAAAATTTTATCAACTGGAGTTGATAAATCCTGCTCACCGATTAAAACTGGCAGCATTAGTACTGCAACATCTCCAATAAAACCACTGCGTCAAAAATCAATTTCAAATTTACTCGATGCCCAGAAAAGTTCGTCATTAAGTAGTTTTACACATTCAAATAGTTCACAAGAAATTTATGAACCTTCGGAAAATACTGGCTCAAGTACTATGGATTCTAGCAGCTGTCAATCTCCTGTAAAAAAAGCTGAAATTTTGAAAGTCACAAATTACTTAATTAACGACAATTTAAAGGCGTATACAGGAGTTCCTCAAGAATGGAATGTTATGCTAGAACGTATTAGTGTTATATCTAATATTAATATTACCAATATAAAATTGTCATTGATGAAAATACGACGCCAGGATACTTTTGAAAGATTGAGTGAACAGTTTGGAATGAGTGTCAGCAATGCTAGTATTGTTTTTAACAAAACAGTTCCAGTATTGGCACATTTATTAAAAAAGCTTGTTTATATGCCCGAGTCTAGTAACATAAAAAGAATACTACCGATACCATTTAGAACTTCATATAGTCATGTGATTGCTATTATTGATGCATTTGAGATACAAATTGAAAAACCAAGTGATCCAGAGTACCAATCTTTAACTTGGTCAGAGTATAAAAAGTGTAATACTTTAAAGTACTTAATATCTTGTACACCAGATGGTTTTATTAATTTTATATCAAAAGGATTTGGAGGTCGAATTTCAGATGAGCTATTATTTCAAGAAAGCGGATTATTAGAAGAGCTACCCGAAGATTGTGCTGTCATGGCCGATCGAGGATTTAAAAACATTGTTTCACTTCTTGACGATAAAAATATAGAATTAATTAGACCACCTTCAGTTAATTCTGGAGTAAAATTATCACAATCTGATGTGTTACAAGGCAAACGAATCGCTGCTCTACGTATTCATATAGAACGCGTCATCGGAAGAATGAGAGAGTTTGATTTTCTTAAACCTCATGCGGTTGTTAATCATAATATGTTACCTTCAACAGACCATATTGTTGTCATTGCTGCAGCATTAGTGAATTTACAAGCGCCTATAATTTCTACTTAAACTTAAGAGTATTTTTGTATTATAAAATAAATTACTAAGTGTATACTTTATAACTAATATGTTTATTATTTATTCTATTTGTAAGCCAACATAAAAATATATAATTTATGAGACTACTCTGTGTTTTAAGTTTGTACAGATTTTAATAATTTTGGAAATATACTTTTGGACCAAAATACTAAACTTTTTTTAATGAGAGCTTGTGTATGTGCATCATCATATCTTAATTTTTTTATATAAATTGCTTCATTTTCTTCAAAATTTGGATCAGCAACACAAAAGATACCTTCTTTTTTACCGGTCATTAGCATCTGCAGTTGCATTTGTGCATTACACTTTGAACTTACTTTACCTTTCGGTAAAAAAGTGTCCAATGATTTTTGACTAGATGGGCATTTTACTTCAACAATGGCATTACTAGTCATTCCATCAGGAGATGCTGCAAAAACCGGGTGACTAGGTACGAGATACATCCCCGGACGCGTAATTTGTACTCTTAATTCTTTCTCAAGAACTTTGATTACATCTTTTTCCAATTCTTTCCCTCGCGTCATAGCACTTGTCTCATGAACTTTGCTCGCACCAATAATTTGTTGAACTAATGAACCGTTATCAGTTTTACAATGAGCAGCTTCATAAAATTTTGATGCAGTAATACGTCCATAACGAAGCTCATGCCAAATGGTACATTCACTTTGCTGTTTCGTTAGTCGTTCAGCTTCTTCACACACAGCTTCTTCCATTTTAGTTTCAGCAAATTTTAAAAATTGTGCAACCTGCAAATCTGTATTTTGATTAAAATCAAAAATAAGTTGATGTAACGATAAATTGTAAGCTTTTCTGTCTTCTAAATCAAAATTTAATTGCCCAATTTGAGAATTTATTTGTTGATTCTTGGCAAATTGAATTACTTCTTGTAGAAATGTACTATTATCCGGTAAATTGTCAACTAAGGTATCAGAGGTTTTTTTCGTCAGTTTTTCAGCTTCAATATATTTTATTACGGTTCCAATGCCTGATAATCGAGACTTTTTCCAGTAACAAGCAACTTCAGTTGGTGTCGGATCTTCACTTCTACGATGGGTCCACATGAGTAATGCCAATGCATGCTTGCAACCACCTGTACAGACATTATAAATGATTATGATTGTTTATAACATCAAACAATTTGAGTTTAATTAGAGTATTAATTACCTGCTGAAGCTGCGCAATCATGACACTGAACATCATGAACTTTTCTTAATTTTTCATTGATAGTTAGAGTAACTGAGTAAGCTTTACTCCGAACTCGGTGTTCTGGACACACACGTCCTTTTAAAACACAAATACCATTCTTACGATTAAGTTGAACATAACCTATAGCTTTATCACCGTAACTCTCACGTGATGCTCTACAATTAATGAAATAATTATTAATTATATTTAATAGAGAATAAATACTTATTTTCATTTAGAATAGTATTTTTTAACAGACTTACCTTGATGCCTTAGCACCTCGAACTTCAGCAGAATTAAACCGAACGTCATTTTTTAAAAAAATAGTTATCATAAATATATCAACATCAGGAATATTATCCGATTTTGCTTTTATAAATCCTTTATCACACATAGTTAGTCGAAATAAACTTTTCAAATCGTTTTTCACTAATAAATTTGAGATATTTTTATCAAGTCAAAGATAATGGCCATAAACACTGTACTATTATGAAATTGCTTTAACATTATGACGTCACAAGTATGGCGACCAATCATGGCGCGTTTACAGTCACGTGATTTTTTTTTGAATTTTATCAATTTTTAATTGTTTATAATTAATTAAAAAAAATTTTTTTTCAAGTTTTTTGCATTAAAAATCAATATAATTAATAATAAAGTTTTAAAATACATAAAAAAAATCAATACTTTTTTTTTTTTCAAAATCCCAATTTAGAGTAATATCTTGAAGGCAGGCGCCAAAAAATGTTTCAGACACTTTACAAGTGTACACACCTCTTAAAGGTAATTTATTAATCGTGATTAGCTTTTCCCTCAACATTGTCTAATGACTTTTCAGGCAATTCAATCTTATGAAATTTAAGAAACCAATTTTGCCTAATCTTTTTTGTTCATTTAACTAAATAAAGGAAATATTTGCATAAAATAACCCCAAACAAATACTTAAGTACCTAGATACAAAGTTGATAATACTTAAGTTGCTAGATGAGTATTATACACCTTTCAAGTAAAGTAAACTCAAAGGCCTAAGAGGCTGATACTCAAGCTTTTTGTTAATTTTAAAGTAAAAGCTGCTCATTATTTTGTGGAGAGGATTCACTCAACGTCAAAAGTGTAAAAAGCGCAAGGAACAATCAGAGATCCTTTACTCTGTGTTTTTTGTTTACGCTTATTAATTTCCAATAACAAGAAAGCGAAATGTGTTCCAGTACAAATTGCTACCTCCAGCGCTGGAAACACGGTCTGCAAAAACATTGATATAAAACAAAAAAGGAGGAACACAAAATAAAAATTAAATACATAAATGTAGGAAGTTAAAGTAGATAGAACTAACATTATGTCACCAAAGATTAGCCAAATTAATGTTCTTCACCTATTTTATTTATGTTATATTTAGGTCCACTTATCTGAGTTTTTTATGTAGTAAAAGAGTCAATAAGAATCTTCCTTTGTATTTTTTTCCGTCCTCTCTTTAAATCCTTTACTCATATCATTCCAAAACTTATACAACACTAAATCACACGTTTGCTTCATCGCATTCGATGAACACTAAAAACATTTGCTCCTACCCAGTTATTGTTTACTTTATTTAGCTCAGACTGGCGTCCAAAGCAATAAGGTACCGTCGGCACAAAAAACAAATGAAAGAAAACCCAGCAGCGTGGAGATCGCCGTAATGATCTACAGCGAGTGGTAAGGAGGAATCGCTTTGAAATTGTTTTCGTTTTCCTTCAGAAACAAGCTGCCGACTGACAAGATGTGGTGGGGTCGGTTTAACAGCGATAAGTTTTAAGGAATTTGAGTTTTGATACCCTTTAAGGGTTTACTGAGGTTTTTATTTGTATGTAGATTGGTTTTGCCTTCTTTTAAGATGATCAAATTAACGATTGTTTTGCCGATTAATCATATTACTTAATCATAAACACACTTTAAAGCTACTTTAGGTAAAATAGTAATGTTTATTTCAGTGACGTAAGCAGTCTCATAGATTAAAATCCGGGCCAAATATATTTAATTTTATTTAGGTCTAATAGTCCGTTAATGAATAAGATAGTTAGCCTTTGACAATTTCATACCAAAATGAAGGTTATAAGGAAAAGGAAATATTATGTTTAATAGTAATCAGGACATAAGAACACAAAAAAATATTGTTACATCGGGGAACTGAAACACATAGTAAATAATAACAAATACCTGTTATCAATACTCCCACTGGAGCCTCACTTCCGCTGGAGACCGGAAACGCGAGGTGCTTATCTCCAGCACCGGAAACGTATCACGACTAGGAGATTTCCGGTGCGCAGCTCGAGACGAGTCACTCGTATCGGACCATTACCCCGAATCCGATTGATAATGATAATAATATTGGTTCGTAATTGATTTTACGTATTGGTATATGATAAGGCACTATATTGGAATCGGATTATGCCGGTTTTATATCTGCATCAGAAAAGATAGTTGTCCTGCTGACTTTTGCTTAAGTCTGATTCTTTTTTGTTGGTGTTTTTTCCTTATTTTCCACAAGCAAGAATACTGTCTGCTCCAGGGATTTTTTGCCTTTACTCCGCCTTTGGCAGGTAAAACAAGTAAATCAAATCATACAGTAAAACTATTATACAATTAATAAACCGGCAAGGAGCGAGTTGGACTTGCGCACCAAGGGTTCCATTCCATTGTATAGGTATTAAAAAATGAAAAATTACATATGGGGCCATCTTTAAATATGTGTTTTATTTTGTTTTTAGTTCTGTTCCTATAGCGGCTACAGAAATACATTATCTGTCATCATTTCAGCCGTCTAGCAATCACGAGACCTAGTAACAACCTAGTTACAGAAAGACGGGCAGACGGACAGCGAAGTCTTAGCCCTTTAGGGGTGGATTTCTAATGGTTAAAGTAAAGCAGTTGTGATTTATCAAAAAAAACGATCCGTCTGGTTACTTATGCTTGTGTTCCTACTCCTACATTGTCAGAACCGTCAACATTTCGTACTTCCCGTGTGATTGTGTTCTAATTCCCTCGACGGTGGCAGTACAAGTAATAAATTCACACCATTCAACCAAGTCGCCCATGCGAGAGGCACTGATAAAAACCGACTTGACACGCCTTATATTATAACACATTTTTCCTCTTAAGGTTAGCGCAAGCCTTGACCGGGCTGCAAGGGAGCCCAAAATATTTGTTATAGGTATTATTTTCGTATAAGGCATATAAATGCCTGGTTATAGGTAAATTGCTACAAGAGGTATACCTACTTACTAGTAATAATAGAGTTTTGTGCACAGTCCGACTGAATATGTTGGTACAAGTCTTTATCAATTCTATTTTGAAACAATTGGAAACAGTTTCCTGTGTTTCGGTTTACATAGCATGATAGATACTGTAATTATTAGCACCAAGACCAAACGTAAACGATCTCAGTAAAATGCGTGGGCTAAATATGGGCTTGGTATTATTTATAGGTAACTGTAATTTTAACATTCAGGTTGATGTATTTAGTAAACTTACATAAATTTTTAGGCGGCAAAAATGTTTTAGAAAACTCTAATTACATCGGTCTCACTGAAATGGACTACCTAAATGTAAAGGTACCTATGGCTTGAAAAACGGTAAACCTAGGTTTAAGGTTAGGTACTTAACTTTTACAGTAAATTGTTGTATACTACATAGTTTTATAATTATTTCTCAAATCAGACACATATATTTAACCCAGCAGGTAGAGTCATAATATAAGCATTGGCATTAAACTTTATTCGTTGCGACTCCACAAACTCAGAACTACCTTTAGAAAACAATCCAGACCTCGCTGTATTATAATGACAAAATGATGATAAGGTATTTTGGTAGAAAATACAATTTTGCGCCAAATTTTTCTGAATATGCTTTGACAGTGAAAGCTATGGAAAAATACGAACAGAAAACTTATATTACAGTACCCACCTAGGTGTTTTCGTTCCTTAATAACAAAAGGTAATAACAAAAGGTAACTTCGGTGTTTTTTTTGAGGAAGTTTTTTTGTTTTTGTTTCACTTATCAAGTATCTTCTTGTTTAGAAAGATCGATATATTTTCTGTAAAAGTAACATTATACATGTATCACTAGTGTGGCAAAGGCTTCTTTTTTGGTAAACGTGTCGAAATTTGACCAGTGGGAGTCAAACCAACAATCTTTATAATTTTTATTTATTTCAGATACACTTTTTTTATTTGATTTATTATTAACTTTAATATTACTCAAGTTTTTAAGAAATTTTATTTCATAGAAACATACCCCTTAGATTCTAATTTCTCTACACTTTGTTGCACATATTCATCTAGTGTCAGAGTTTTTGGGAACCGCCTTTTCAGGGCCTCTGACGTGGTTCCTGTAGGGTAGCGGCCAGTTGTCCGTTGTAAAAACCATATTAGTTTGCCTATATTTTACAAATCAATTCCAATAGTCCGTATTAGCCTTTTAAACTCACAATAATAACCTCACAGCTCAGTTTAATATCTATCCTTACCGTATCCGGCAGTGCACGGATATTTTGCGTATTCCGATAACGGACATTTTTGAAAGCCGAAAGCGGTCGAGTTTTATTTCGCGCCTGCAAACTGCAGATACACCGAAAGTTCCGAGAGGCTTTCACGCGAGAACTGAAACTGAAATATAAATAATACGTACGTACCTAGCGCGTACTGACGCAGATTTTTGTCGGAAAAGGGAAGGTAAAAGTTAGAGACAAAAGTTTGTGGGATGGTCAGTACGCGTCTATTTTACTAGGACTCCATGGTGACTAACTAAAGTGTCGGTTTGTTGTAATGGAAGCAGTTGAATTCTGTCGTGATAAACAAAAATGTCTTACTTTGAAATAACTACATAAAAAAACTTCATTTCATTTTTTTTTCCATAATTAAACCTAATATCTACTTAGATCTTTTGAGCAGATGTTGCGTGAGTAGCAGCATTCAAATTGACACATTTAAAATATTAGTAGGTGTGGTGTGTAGGTAAAGAATATAAAGATTAACATCGAATATTATAAGAATTACTAGTGGCCGCCCGCGACTCCGTTCGCGTGGAAGTCGGTTTCCCGTGGGAATGAGAAGTTTTCCCGCAGTAAAAAGTACCCTGTAAAGTTTCATCTAAATCCGTCCAGTACTTTTTACGTGAAAGAGTAACAAACATCCATCCATACTTACAAAATTTCACGTTTATAATATTAGTAGGATTAACAATTATTAGAAAAATATAAACTGGTGAGTTTGTAGGTAAACCAAGTAAAGTAATTGCGGTTTGATTAGAAATAGTTCCAAGAATGTAAAATTTAAATTGGTTTACAAACCATTTGCTTTTCTCGGAATAACAGGGAACTTATAATCACTTTTTGTGAGTTTGTGTTTAAAATAGATTTTTGGTAAACAACTTACTAACCAAATTATGAGTATCAAACCTAGTACCTACCTTCATAGGTATTTAAAAGACATACTTTTAAAGCATACGATTTAGTCTGAGACAAACACTGTTCTGTTACCTACATCTCTACCTTCACCAAACTTCTCTCTCTATATTTAGGTAACATAGAGAGATTTAGGTAAAACTTGGACTGAAGACATTACGTATTTAAATTATAATGGGTACAAGTAAAAATACAACCATTAGCAAAGCTACTTACGGCCGATCTCAATATTCCTACTTATAGGTAGTTAGAACCTAAATAACTGCAAACGGCTTCTTTTGTTATTCTGACGTGTTTCTGTCATTTTCATATCAACAGCTATCTATATTTTATATAGACTAAAGTTATTGAGACACAAACACATGGATTAAGCTTACCTACCTGAGGTTGGCCATAAGGTTGGTAAAAAGGTCTTCGTTGTACGAATTATGTGACGTCACATGCGGCGGTTATGCTTCTTTATCTTTTGAACCCAAAAACGAATAACGAATAAATAATCCTATCCTAGCTTTTCATTCGTTTTGAGACTTTACTGTATCTAAGAAATCGATTTCAATTTCCTAGCTTGAACTATCAGGCAGTTTACAATGACAACATACCAGCTAGATAAGAATATTCAATCTACAATGTTTACGTTTTGTTATAGGGTTTACCTACCTAACTTTAATTGAAAGCCTAATTGATTGACAGTGAAAATAAAAACCGCGACATTCATACGTAGGATAAAGCTATCGTTAGTACAAAAAATCTTGTTAACACTTAACCAGGAAGGTATCCTTCCTAATCTGAACACCAATTATATTGTAATAGACCGCTACCTCTAAGACAATCATCGGAACTAATATCGATAATAACAGGCTTATTGAAACCGTCTACCACTCATGTCATGCTGATACGTTCCTTACAACGTAGGTATAATATATATATGTACCTACATATATATACCTACATAGATTGTATTGAAGACGCTAAGACAAATAGATCCAGTGGGCAGATATGTGAGACAGTAGAATGCATAATCTTAGTTAAATCGAAGCGTATAAAGGACCTCGTCTTCAAGTAACAATAACATACGAGTATGTGTCCTTTTTAATTGACATGTTTCGATTTTGAAATACCTACTTATCAACACAAAATTATCAAAATTAAAATAAATATGTGTATCTTCACATTTCCCGCTCCGAAGAATGCTTATCCAAATTAGCTTCTACTTTTTTGTTTAAATTGAAATAAATTTAAAAGACAAATCAGCAACCGTGAAACTAATCTGTTACTCAAGTTTATTGAAATAAAGTTAAATTATTCACATTTAAATGTGTCAGTTTATATTATGGTAATTGTCGAAATAAAACAAAACGATTGAAGGTACCTTATCTACCCGTTTTAAAATGATTACTCACAACAATGGCAAACCTATTGTTGTTTTTTAAAGAAAGTAGGTACCTACCTAGAGATACAGTTTGTAAACATATCAAGTAATATATGGACAAAACTTGACGCATTGTCCATCTAATTAATATAATTTCAAGGGCGTTATTAATAATACGAATCTATCATCAAAGTAAATAGATAATAACCTCGATACTAATAGGTACTATCAATTTCTATTGTCAATACGGTAAACGTTAGATATACGAATTGACACAGAATCATCAACACTGCCATAGATAGATAATTAAACCTGGAGGTAGATTAATCGAAAATTCGATTATCTAAAACATACATGGGCGACAGAATGAGCCTTACTATTTACTAATAAATAAGTAAATATCTACCTACATTAAATAGAAGCCTTTGATCTAATTGCTTCTGTATGTAGACTATTTTATGTTAACATAATTCAAATGTTAAGCCTTGGCCTACTAACACATGGATTAACGTTCTTATTTAACTTTAATATTGAATGTTATGAAGAGAACTAAGATTTA
Organism: Emmelina monodactyla; assembly: GCA_916618145.1. Taxonomy (NCBI): domain Eukaryota; kingdom Metazoa; phylum Arthropoda; class Insecta; order Lepidoptera; family Pterophoridae; genus Emmelina; species Emmelina monodactyla. The sequence continues at coordinate 7,834,449 of OU745303.1, forward strand.
TTTTTATTTAATACTAACACCTTAATTACCTTAACTCTTTAAGATTACCTAAGCTTAGGTAAGAAATACTTATTGACAGAGCAAAAGGAATACTTCCATTAATCTTATTATCTACTTATTATTAACTAGTGGCCGCCCGCGACTCCGTTCGCGTTGAAGTCGGTTTCCCGTGGGAATGAGAAGTGTTCCCGCGGTATAAAGTACCCTATGTCCTTTCCCAAGTTCAGTTCTTTCTCCATACCAAATTTCATCACAATCGGTTCAGTGGTTTAGGCGTGAAAGCGTAACAGACAGACAGACAGACAGACAGACCGACAGACAGACAGAGTTACTTTCGCATTTATAATATTAGTAGGGATTGTGATTATGTGATGTGATTAGTACAATTCGTTTACCCTCCTAAATATAAGTCTTAAAAACCAAAAAAAACATCTTAAATCAATCGCCGAAGATAAACTACAATTCTACCTACTTATATAAAGCCATTCGATTTGACCGAGCGCAGATCGCGTAATATCAAACGTAACGGTCAATAAAGTTAAGAGGTAGCGTAGCTCCTGAATTTATCAGGGTCCTATCAAATATACCACATATTTTACGGGTGACTTCCACCCGTCCTTGAATCGAGAAAAAAGAAACCCACTTTGTTTGTAAGCATTGGCCTTAAAATCTACGTACAATATATGTATCATAACGTCGACGGCATCCTATGAGTAAATATCGAAAATCCATAAAGATTGATCAAATTCTTGTATGTTACAAAATATACAAGCCTCGGTATAGGTAAATAGAGTATGTATTTTATGCATCACCTGCCTCTATTTTTATGGATTTATTCAAAAGTTACTTTAGCAAGTCGAGTCAAAGCAGCGCTAAGCCATGCTATCGACTTACCTATAGCCATCTCATAATATGTCGTTAGATATTTGGAGTAGGTTCTTTATTAGAATAAAAAAAGATACAGCTTTATTCACAAAATGCACATTTAAAGAAAATTGTAGGGACATTTAGCTCTCCCGTGTAATCATGGTCTGGTAAAAACGCTAAAAATAAAGGAATCCGTTTCACTCTTACATTGTTACCTAGCTTCATTCTTAACAGAATTATGTAAAACATTTTAGTTTTAACTTAATTCTCTTGTAGAGATAGCTTAGCATGTACAAAGTAGGTAAGTACACAGTCCGAGAAAAACTAGACTTGAATTTAATAATCCACGTAACTTTTCAGAGCTGAAACTGAAAAAACACCGTAAAGTTGTGTAACAGTATGCTCACGTTCTAAATTGCTGAAATTATGTTTTACTTTAGCTAAAAACTAATTAACTAGGTAGCTTTGTCTGCCACAGTCAGATGTAGGGCGGTTTCTGTCTCGATGTCAGCGACAATGTAAATAAAAAACAAACTTTTATTCCATTAATCAAGGAATTAATAAGAATAAATTTTCACAACGGTTAAGTACTTAATTATTCGTTTGATTTAAGCATTCGTGTGCAAATTTTAACATTTTCACTATTTATGAAATTACGTTTTTTTTATAAATATAAACAATTGCCCTTGTGTAACAGTGTTACACAAATTGGTGTGACACAACGGGAATAAAGGTCTAAACATATTTAAGTCAGTGCATATTGTCTTTTAATACTTTTGACGCAAGTTTACCTAAAGGTTCCAACTCCGTCCTACATCCCTTCGAGGAAAAGCCCTCGGTTCGCCTGCAAGCTGAGATAAAGATACTATTTGTGTCTATCACAAACTGAGGCGCGATTATTTCGATCGTTTTGCTCATGTTGCAAACTCAACCTGATTTTCTTTGTTCGCATTTGTTCGCGGTTCTTACGTTTTTCTCGGGCACTCGAATGATAAAATAATTTACATATACCTTCCATAAAATATTAAATAATGGGGTTATAAGTTAAAATTGTTTTAAGTGAAGGTTACTGCGACGTTATATCGCAATAAAATGTAGGTACCTCATCTAATTTAATTTTAAGTGCCTTGGTGCTTACTTGGGTATCTACCAAATATCTAACCAATCATTTGATAAACATTTTACCTGCAAGTTGCATTTGAACAACCCTTTAAATTCAATTTTAATGATCTCAGTCACGCGAAAATGTTAATTTCGAAAACACAATATTTATTTGTCGAATTCATTAGGACTGAAACTAATTGCACGGTTTAAAGTAGACTTACGGTGAACGTTAGTTTAGTTTGCCAACGAACATAGGTACTTAGATTTAAGAACTCGGTATCGTAAAATATAAATGTATCTAAACTATACACCTAATTATAATATCATTATCATCATCATCATTACATAGTATAAATCCAAGTCCCTAATTCTGTCTGTTTGTATGTTTGTCCGCTAACTCCTCCTAAACCACTTGACGGATTTTATTGCGGTTTTTACCAGCTTTTAGGTATTTTTTTCATTTTAATAAATAACATTACAAAAAAGTATTTTTGAGTTAGCCAAAATACAATGTTTAGTGAGCAAGTCGGCCAAAAATACACCATTGCGAAGCGTGGGCGGGTCGCTAGTTATGTTATAAAGAAATCATATTTGTGGGTTTCGATGTACGAAGTGAATAATATCTGTAACTACTGAACCTAATAAATCAGTTATTTAACTGAAAGAAAGCAAAATAAATCAAATGCGTTTGCATTGAATCAATATTTTTCAGTAATTTCTACTTACCTAATCCTGCATAGAAGATAACCATCACTATTTAAAAAATAATAAAATACAATTTAAACAACACTTAAAATAGGTATCTACTACTTAGAAGTTATTATAATTATGAATATGAAGGTTTTACATAACAAAAAAAATGATGTTTAGGTACGAATAAGTATAGAATAAAATATTTACATTTAGATCCTATTTTGAAATAACAGTAAAGCCGCAGCATCTGAACGAGACGTGCTAATGATGCTCATTTAATGCTCTCTCGATTTTAAATGCCAATAAAAGTAATGGAGCCGCTATCATCACAGTTTTGTAAAAGGTTATTCTTGTATTCACGGTTTGGTAAGGCTATTCTATAGTGTTGAGTACGAAATCCCTTCGCATTTAACAATCATTGTTTTGGCATTAAATTAGAATCGTGAGAATTATAAAACTATTATTTAGGTACCCGAACTAGTTTGATAAGCATTTGGTTAATAATGATTCCAAAATCTAGTTTTCCGCGTTTATCAAGAAACATGCCACCGAAGATGTTCATAAAGGAAAATGATAAGTAAATATTGGCGATTAAGAAAATTTATTGTTGCAAATTTTCTCCACAGCACTTTTGTGCAGCAAAATGCGGCTACCACGTGTCGAAAACGCTCATTCGGAGCGAGATCGAAGGCGGGGGGCGCATCCAATTACACATTTACACTATCTACTCCTCACACCAATGCATTGAGACCGCTACGACAGACATACACTGATTACAGTGTTCACTGCATGAGAACAACCAATCTTGAAAGTTAAAACATAGATTATAAAAGTTATTTTAAGAGTTAGTATAGACGTCCGAACCTATCAAAGCATAACTCGAAATTGAATTTAGAACTGAGTAGGTATGTTTGAGCATGTGTGCCAGTATCACAATTGAATCAATGAGGTCATTGACCTGAAGTGTAATTGTTTTGTAACACTATACGAGGTGTGCATACATCTTTACAGACATCCGAATACGAATTTCATTTGCATTTGCTTTATATTACCATGCATTACTCACATGCTAGAATGGTTTTTGTCGAGGCGCTTTTTGCCTATGTTTAGGTACCTATAAATAAAATGGCGAACTTTCAAAAATCCAATAAGGATCATTATTTATTACAAAATGATATCATACACTTTACAATTGACCATGCGTACACCAATGCCATCAGAACTATTGTTAAATTGACTAATTAAATACAAATAATATAAATACCGTTTATTGGCTTAGTTTCTATATTGTCAATAGGAAAGATACGAATCACTGTTTTCCTTTTTTATTAAATTTAATTATTTTAATTGAGTTTCTCTTAAAAGAATTACGGGTTGCTGTCAAAATTGGAAGTGGTTCAAATTTCTAAGGGTTTTAAATTAAAAAAGCACATACTTTGTTGCACGAGGTGACAAAAAGATTAGAAAGATGCTCTTAAAAGTGCACGTTTATATTTGAACGAAGATATTTAATGTGTTGAACTATTGTAGACTATGTTTCTTCTATTTCATTAGGTTTATGATCAAAATCAACCGTAATTTATTTTAACACAAAAAAAAAACTTATATTATGCATATTCCGTAAAAATCTAACTTTCTCAAACTTTCCATTCCTTTATGCCCAAAATAGGTATTGTTTTCTTTTTCTTTGAAGCAAAAGACTTAAAATTTATCTTCTCTTATTTATAAGAGCGCTATTTTTTAAAACTAGATATTGCTTTCAAATATTTTTTTCATAAAGAAATAAGCTCTAATGTTAAAGTAAGTTCGTATCTATATGAGATTGCTTTTTTTATAAGAATTTGGACAACTTATATATTTTAAAATAAATATTCTTTTTTTATTATGGCACTCTTCTCCTGCTTTTAAAAAGCAAAGAACCAGTTCCAGTCAATGGAATTTATTCAAATTAAACTTTAGATTTTTAAAATTAGTTTTACTTTATTACTTTATAAAATATTTTACATACTGGCGAAATAAACAATAGGTACATTAACAAATCATAATGGTACTCTGTCACTTGTAAGCAAGGTGTTCAATAATCTATATCTACATTGTGCAAAATACATAAATATTTTTAATCTATCCGTAAAATTGCCAATATCTTGACAAAGAGGCGGGTCGACATTTGCTTCGAAACAGCAACTTACAATAAGAAAATAAATCTATAAACAAATGTAAAAAAACGAACGCCAATAAACGTTATTTTACAATCCTCAATTATATCACATACCATAACATTCTGATGACAAAGGTGTTGGCGACATAACTCTTCCGTGATGCATTAAAGCACCCCTCAAGATAAATTCTCAATTGGTAATACCATAATCTAATATTTACAAAAAACCGTTTTTTACAATGAGATACATTTAATTTACATTGATCCACTCTCCTTATTAAAATTGAAACAGTATCTTAGGACAAGATCTCCGTGAAACATTAAAATACTGCAACTCTTAAAATGCCCTGAAACTTTGTTTTAACAATACAATAACTTTGTTTAACAAGAGAAGAGACTAGTAAATATAATTAATTGAAGTAAAACAAATTAATTATTTTGCTTAGAGTAGATTGTAACAAGTAGGCTTGATTCTGAGTTGAACGAATCACAAAACAATTAAATCATAATTTAGTATAAAACTGCAGTTAATTTGATTTTTATGTTTAGTGAATACGTCAAATTCAGAATAAGGCCCTAAATGCCTTTGATTTAGAAGATTTGATCCCTAAAACAGAAGCAAACTTACAAGCGTGTTTATGGACAAAAATCATAAACTACACATACAATGCTAATTCGAAAATCCTTTGGCAGTGCCTCAATGGTCTGCGATGACTAAGATACACTGGTGGAACATTCTGGAAAGGATAAATCAGTCTGTTTGTAAAGTTTCAGGTCCTTGGTAATATAATGCCGAGCAGCACTGGCAATTCCGTGTAAATTCTCATAAAAAACGGTAATAAAATACACAGTTCATCTTGTACTTTGTCTATTGTTCTCAGAGCCCCGTCAGTCTGTTAAGTTTGACGAAACACTTCATAGTTCTGATTTGCTTTGGGCACTAGCTGTGGTTAGAGCTTGAATTAGAGTAGCTTAGGTTAACCTTTTTGATATTAACAGATGCACTACTGCCGTTTTTCTCTAGGCTTGCTAGGAAGTCCTCTAGAAGATTAGCTAGCACTTTACGTTTGAAACGTAAAGATTCATTTATCACATCACGAATCACTTCCTTTTTCGCCTCGACGCCTCCCTTTAGCTGCTTTAGGTGGTCAAAGAGCTTAGTGAAATCTATAACAAACAGATAAAAATGCATTAGTTTCGTAGATATCTGAATACTATATTGCTGGAACTTTATCGTTATCAAAACACAGCATCAAATTCATTAAATTCCAGTCGTAAAGTTCACACACTTCCCTCTACAACTCGTCCTTGCAATTATTATCTCATAAAATGCGTTATTGTCGCTTGTCTACTAGAAACAGATATATTGGAGACGACATCACAGAGTTTAGATTAAACCATTTAGCAAAAAAACTTTTCTCTTTACAATATTAGTGCATTTGTAAGCGATTTATTAAGTTTCGTTTATATTAATACTAGTGGCCGCCCGCCACTCCGTTCACGTGGAAGTCGGTTTCCCGTGGGAACGAGATGTTTTCCCGCGGTAAAAAGAACCCTATGTGTTATTCTGATGTATAACCTATATTACTGTAAAGTTTCATCCAAATCCGTCCAGTAGTTTTTACGTGAAAGAGTAACAAACTTGCATACATCCATACATCTATACATCCATACAAACTCACATACTTTCACATTTATAATATTAGTAGGATATAGTGCGTTATAATTGCTTGTTTATTAGAAACTGATAAATTAGCAACAAGCAAAGTTTTTCTTCGCTTCTATACAGATAATTTTATATACATTTATTTATTATTAAATTACCTATGAACATAGGAAAAAAAAAGTTATTATATATTCATATCTATTTCGACAGTTGTATAACTAAAATACCTAAAAGGTATTAATTACAAAATGTATCACACCTTTCCCCGGCTTCCTCACAGCCCGGTAAACTTCAGATCTGACCGTGAGGTTGTGTTTCCTGATCTCCGCTAGCTCCTTGCGAGACAGTTGGGGAGGTAAAGTCAGTTGTATGACTTGAGGCTTCTCTGTCACCTAGAAAGAAAATATATGAATAATAATTATTGTTATTCTAATTGGATATTGAGGTGGTTCTTGCAATGTTGTATTAACTTCGGTTTTGCATTGAGTTTTCATCGTTTGCATCATGGGATTGGCTAAGACAATGCTCAAAATCTCTGCAAATTGTAAATAGAATAAATACCAAATCATCGTTCTGATGCCAACTTATCAGAAAACCTAAATATTAAGTTTAAATTAAAGATATTATTTACGTAGTAGTTAATCTGAATAAAATTCGATTTTGGAATCAAGTTATTGCGTTTTCTATTTATGTCACCCAGCCAAATTTTACCTTCAAACAATCTAATAAGTAAAATTGCACTCAATTTATTACTCTCACAAATTCATAATGACATGCCGTAAAAACTGAATAAGAAATGAACCGTACAGTTATTAATATACATGATAGAAACTGTATGAATACAAATTTCTGTTTGTAAAATAATATAGTTCTGGATTAATACACTTACTAAATGGTATTTGTAAAATGGATAAAATTACTATTTAGTGTAAAAATAATATTTCTATGACAAAGTTTTTTTTTATTTTTATAAAAATGCCGTGTATATTGCTACAGGTAACCTAATTAATGATTATACAATTATTTCAACTTAAGAATTTTACTTATTACAACAAATTTTGTGAGCTTTATAAACTTTATTTTAAGATAGGGATAGCAAAAATAATCAAATGTTGGTTTGAACATACCTTCTTCTTTCTCTTTTTCTGCGTCGCGTTGTTCTCCGCCGCGATGCCTTGTATGATGGCGTTGATTTGTAGCTCCTGCGTGTCGGGGGCGGGAGGAGCTGGGGGCGGCAGAGGCGCGGGGGCGGGCGCGGGGACGGGGGTCGGCACGGGAGTGGGGGCGGGAATGAGCGCAGGCGCCGGGGCGGGGGCGGGAGTGGGGGCGGGGGCGGGAGTAAGGGCGGGGGCGGCGGCGATTTCGAGCGGCGGAGACGGCGACCGCGGCAGCTTCGTACACATCGTCGTGTATGCATCTGTTGAAAGTTATATTTAAGTTATAGAAGCTTCAGTAATATCCGTTGCTAAACAATCAAGTTGATTTTCGGTCGATCTCAGAAAAATTCTAAACATTAATGCTTTGGTAAATCTGTTACTATAATAACCTTCATCGGTCTTTTAGCGTCACGTCTTTTACATACAACATGGGGCTCTTCAAGTCGAGAGTATATTCCCACTACAAAGGTCGGCAACACACCCCCAACACCCACAGTGCGGGTAGTCATGGGCGGCGGTGATCATTTACCACCAGGTGACCCGCATGCTCGTTTGCCCCCATATTAATATAAAAAAAAAAAAAAAAAAAACAATAAACAATGATTGATAGTCGGATAAAATGACAATAACACATAGGTCTACCGTCATAAAAACATAAAAATCAATTTCCTGTTAGTTCGGTTTTAACTTAAGTGAAAATATTGAGATCAAAATCAAAAATCAAAATCAAAATTCTTTTATTCATCATAGATATGTAACATATACTTAATGAACGTCAATGTTACAAACTTCGACTTTACCTAACCGTAGACCGAGAGAAAAAAGCCGGCGGAAAAAAACTCCCAGCACTCTTTTTGAAAATTATAACGTGTACATTCAATGAACATATAAATTATTTTCTCGTACCTCAACTCAACACTATAAAAGTAAAAAAAAAAAATTAAAACTGCTACTACGAACTAATTAAGGACTTCTTCCTGCACCACAATTCGGAACCAGAGCAGACCGTTTCCCGAAGGCGGCACCTGATCACAAGTATGACGTGTGCTCCAGCCATCGTCCTACTCAACCATATTAGAGGGAGTTGGGCGACCCGTTGACACAACGCCACCGCCCCAGTAACTTTCGAGGCGAGCATGACTACCCTGGGCCAAATAAGGCACTAAAGAACCTCACAAAACAGCAAGTTAATAGGAAACCCGTACAATAAGTTAAAGCAGTGAGAGGAGGAACGAGAAAACAGTACAAAATAAAATAAAAAATTTTAAAAATAAATAAAAAAAACAATAAAAGTACATACTCAAAGTTGAGTATCATGTCCTAGTCAAACTGTTTACAGAGAAGTTAATACAAAACAATCTTGAATAGCAGTAGAAATAGCCTGTCTAGATATCAATCCCATGCTGTTTTATCATCTAAATAGTCTTTGATTTTATAGTAAGCTTTCTTGCACAATACTTGCTTAATTGTAACTTTAATATTTATTAAATGGCAGGGATTGAATTGACTCCGGAATTTTATTAAAAATAAGTATCGACATACCGATAAACGACTTGCTGCTTTTGGCCAACCTACACTTTGGGAAAGCTAATCTATTTCCATGCCTAGTTTTTACCGAATTATTATCGACATGATTATCACTAAACGTTACAAACTTATCAATATTTTTGTAAGTATACAATATATTTTCAAAAATGTATTGGGACGCGAAGGTTAAAATATCACTATCTTTAAATATTTCTCTCAAAGAATCTCTATTTGCAAGCTTGTAAATTCCACGAACAGCCCTTTTTTGCAGCGTAAAAATCGTATTAATGTCAGCAGCGTTTCCCCACAGTAGGATGCCGTAAGACATTAAGCTATGAAAGTAACTAAAATATACTATCCTAGCTGTCTTTACATCAGTCAAAGAGCGAATTTTCTTGACCGCGAACGCTGCAGAGCTAAGCCTACTCGCCAGTTGTGAGATGTGGGCTCCCCATTGTAACTTACAGTCTACAGTCAAACCAAGAAAAACAGTAGAATCTACTAAGTCTAGTTTTTTACCGTTCATTTGCAAGTTTGAGTTGACTTGTTTTACATTAGGTGCTGAAAATTTTATACACTTGGTTTTCTTATCATTAAAAGCTAAATTATTAACATTAAACCACTGTAAAACATTAGAGAGCGCATTGTTTACGTCGTCATAATTAGATTGTTGTCTATTAATCTTAAAAATTAATGATGTATCATCAGCAAACAACACTATATCGTGATTATTACCTACCATAAAGGGAAGATCATTTATATAAACCAAAAATAAAAATGGGCCTAAAATTGAACCTTGTGGAACCCCCATGCTCACAACTGTCCCAGACGACCTGATTCCGTTGACGTCAACCTTTTGAGTTCTAGCACTTAAATATGAAATTAAAAGTTTAAGATTGGTATCTTTGATTCCGTAATGGTTGAGTTTCCTTATAAGAGTATCGTGGTGGACGCAATCAAATGCCTTAGATAGATCACAAAAAATACCTAGGGCGTCTAGTGACTTTTCCCATGCACTAACAATATTTACAAAAAGTTCAACACCTGCATCAGTAGTTGAACGACCCCTTGTGAAACCAAATTGTTTATTATGAAGTAATTTATTCTCAGTGAAATGTACTAAAAGTTGATTTAGAATAATTTTTTCGAAAACTTTACTACACGTAGGTAAAATTGATATTGGTCTGAAATTAGTGGGATCTGTAGTACTACCCGATTTAAATAAAGGAATGACTTTACTGTGCTTCATCATGTCCGGAAACTCACCACTAACAATACAATTGTTAAATATTTTTGCAAGATAAGGGGCTATTATATCTATAATCGAATTAACAATTTTAACTGATATGCCTCACAGATCAGTTGTATTTTTGATATCTAATGTCTTAAATGTTTTAATAATGTCCCCGGTATCTATAGGTTGGAAACCAAAGCTTTTTCTGCACTCACTAACATTATTAATAAGTAACGACTCGGCCATCACAGGCGATGAATTTAATAATTTAGTGGTCGAAATAGGAATATCCGCAAAATACTTTTCAAACGCTGTAGCTACGTTTTCATCGGAACTAATGACGTTATTATCAATGACGAGTTAAATTTGTTTATCGCGATTTTTAGTTATTAGTAGTTTGTTAGCGATACCAGTTTCGGTATTAATTATGTTCCAAGTCATTTTACATTTGTTAGAACTATTTTTTATTTTGTTGCAAAGATACATAGACTTGGCCGCCGCGCATACCTTTTTAAAAATTTTCGAGTAACTTCTAACGTACTGGTAAAAACTATCATTTTTATTATATAATTTTTCATCATAGAGATCATACAATTTTCTTCTACTGATATGAATACCAGGGGTTGCCCAGTTACAGAACGATTTACATGGTTTCGAATTTATTTTTTTAGGAATAAATACTTTCTTATGATTTTTATTTATGAAACTACACAATGTATCATATTGTTGGTTAACATTTTTAGAATTTAAAATACTTGGCATATTATTCGAAATATTACATCTGAATGTCTCTAAACGTTTTTCATTGACGGGGACAACCATTAATTTTCGCTTAATCTCTATTTCATTTTGGTATTTAAATGTAACTAACTGGCCGAAGTGATCAGAACTTAATTTACTTATAATCGATGAATTTACGGGTGTAACATTAGAATAAATATTATCAATGCAAGTTGAGCTACTCTTTTCTATTCTAGTAGGTTCGAAGAACAAGTTAGTAAGATTATGGCATTTAAATAAATTTAATAACTTTTTACTTAATGAAGAGTATTCTAATAAATCAATGTTAAAATCGCCGCAAACAAATATATCCTTATTATTATTACATAATTTTATTAATACCTCTTCTAAAACTAACTCAAAACTGTCGTAGTTTGCCCTAGGTGGTCTATAAATACAAACAACTATACAGTGTGTCAGTTCTATACAGGCTATTTCTATAGTTTGCTCGATAGATAGGCTCACTATGTCTTTACGTTCTTTACATTGCAGGCATTTATTTATAATAATTAATGAGCCTCCATGAATTGCTGACTTTCTACAAAACGAGCTGGCAAGTTGATGCTGATCCAAATTAAACATACATTTAGTTTGATAATCTCTTAAAAAATGTTCTGTAATACATAAAATATCAATCTGTTCACATTTCAAAAACAATTCAATTTCTAAAACTTTCTCTGTGATGCCTCTTATATTTTGATGAACTAGGCTTATACAATCGGCTATTAGTTAACGTAATCAAGGTTATGGATATAGAAAATTATAGGTATCATGCTTAAATTTTCCTGTAACCTGTACAACAAGCAGTTTTAATTTCATTTTAGCTAAAGTTAGTGCCCGCGGACATTAAAAAAACACACAGACGCTCGGCTTCTTCGTAAGTAGGACAAACTCATAAACCTCTAAACATAGTTTTGCATTAATGTCTTGATAAGTAAACAAGTTTTATGCTAGTCTTGTGATGATCTTCGAAACATATTAATAGAGGTTTATTTTTTTATTATCTTACTACTGAAAGGGTATTTAACGTTTGTTTCGGTAACTGAATACAGATTTACCTACAACAAAGCAAAGCAACAATTTATATATCCGCTTGATTTTGAAGTGGTAATGCATACGACAAATCAACGTTAATACAACGATATGTAATGTAAACAATATGCACTTATTACATACAGAACCAGTTGTAATAACATTATTGTAATTTTACCCTCAGTTCTGAATAGATTATACAATTTCTTTGTAGCCTTGTAAGAACCTTAGACCGCGATTTTAGTAAGACTAGTACTAAAATCACGGTCTAGGGTTTCCGCCTAAACGGTACATTAATATTATTGTGGCAATCCAACATTTTTGAGTTTATTTCCCCACAACTTACATATTAAATATTCTCATTTCCTTTTTACTTTTTCTATTTTAACCAACCAAAGTTACCCTTTTCTCAATAATATGGGACATTTTGTAAAGATCTTGAATAACAAAAACATTTATTTTTATTTGTCCAGACTAACGCACCAATTATGTGGCCCTAAAGTAAGCACTGTAAGCGCTTGTGTTATATGTATTTTTATGGCCTAGGGGAGAGCCTAGTTACACCCAGACACGAGCCAATTTCGAAAAAACATTTTCACGCAATTGGCCTGACCCGGGTCGAATCGAACCAGGGGGGCTGCCGCGTAACTAGCGTCGATTTAAACTCGACGTCGACAACTGTTTTCATTGGCTAGAGACCCGCCATTGTTAACAATTTAGCCTATGAAAACAGTTGTCGACGTCGAGTTCAATTCGACGCTAGTTACGCGGTAGAAGGGCAGATCGAACCCGGGACATTAAACAAGTTGTTGTAATAAATCTCACCTCCATTGAGGAATGGTTTGACGACGGGCGGCAGGTTGGCGGGCGCCGCGGGGGGCGCGATCACCGCCGGCTGCGGGCTGTCGATTTCCATCGGAGGGTCCTGCGACCAACATGGTGGATGGATTAGAGAGAGAAAAGGTAAGCTGCCGGGCTATTATGTAAGCCAATGGTAATCGAATGTATTTTTTTCAACAATTCTGGAAAGGGTTAAAATTGATGAAAATCAAAAAAGGGCGAAATAGATGGTGACATTGATTATCTATCTGTTAAACCCAAACCTTTATTTTCCATTAATTTTAACGGTATCCAGAATTGTTGAAATAATGACATTCGGTTACCATTGGCTTACATAATAACCCAGCTGGGGATGTTCGTGTATTTTAAGTAGCTAATGGGTGTATTTGAGAAACTACTAGCTTTCTGCCCTGCGGTTTTACCCTACTTAAATGCCTTAGTATTTTTTTGAAGTAAAAAGTACCCCTTACTTTATTTAAGGATATGCAATCCATATACTAAGTTTCAAATGCGTTCACTAGTATTGTGAAAGAATAACATATGTACATGGGTACATTCTACCAAACTTTCGCATTCATAACATTAGTAGGACCACTATCTTCTAGTATTTTTAAAGACACTAAACTTTTTAAATATCATAATATCAAAAATACTGTAAAAACTGTATTAAAGCGTGGTTAAAAAGTAGTAATATTGAAAGTTCTACAATTTATTAATTGGAGATTAAATTCTACATGTTACTTGACATGAAAACTTTCTTAGAACAAACGATTATCATTTAACTAACAGCCGTATAAATCGGCAACTTTCTCTACATAAAATACAGTTAGCTTGTTAAGTAAAATAAATTATTGTTTATATCCGTTTCTCGACAACCTTAATAAAACTTAAAAATAACACCAAGACATTTAATTTAAAACATTCGACTATATGTGCGTGACAAATAAAATTAAAAGAGTCTATAACGGTCGAGCATTTAAAAAATAGTTAAGGTAAGTTGTAGTTATTCGCAATATGACATAAAATCCTTAGGAAACAAGATATTTACAAAAACATTTTCTTTCGAATAGACATGAGATTTTATGAGATTTCTTAGAAGCAAATATAACGCCAAAATTAAGCAATATAATATTTATTACACCTGAACTCACTCCGAGTTGAAACTCTAATAGGACTGTATTTTATACTTGGGTCATAATCAAACAAATAATTATAACTTTCGCCATAAAAACAGTTTATTTTTGCTCCATTCTTGCGCTTAGTTCACTTTTTATTTTTTATCGGCAAGGAACTGGACTAATGAGCGAAGATCCTCCTATGATGTACCACCAAACAGGTATTTTCAAAATTATGTAAGTACATAACATTACGGTAAGAACAACATTCGTAAGGAAGCCAACATAGTGCGACGTGAAATAAATTCTCAATACTCTTTTGAAAAAGTCATAAGTACAAATATTAATTTTAAGCAGCTTATCTAAAACAGGAAAAATGAAGCACAAGACGGCTATTACACGTCTTAAAATTAAATTCTGGTATGCCTGTAGAAATAATTGAACATAGAAGAAAAATAAGGCTATTTAACAGTTGCCATATTAAAATTAAGGTTGACAACAATTAAAGAAAAACGGACAAGTTTTGATACTTAACAAGGTACTTAGTAACTACATACATACGTGTTTATTGTTCCTGGTCAAACATTGAAAAGTTGTGTGTACCCAACTTACCTCAGGCGGTCGCCCTGAAGGTAGATCCGCCGGCACCAGGGGCTGCGGGCGCGGCGCGGGGGGCTGCGGCGCCGCGGGGGCGGGGGCGGGCGACGCGGGGGGCGCCGGCGACGCGGGGGCGGGGGCGGGCGGCGTGGAGGGGCGGCGCGCGACGGCGTGCGGCGGCAGCGGGCCGGCCTTGCGCTTGGGGGGCGCGGCGCGCGGGCCCTCCGCCCCCCGCTTGCCAACCCCGCCGCCCCCGCCGCGCACGCCCCCGCCCGGGTCGATGTCCGCCTCGTCCACCATCATGCGCTGCGGGTAGTGTTCAAACTTCAGTACATTTGTGGGTAAGTTACAGACGCAAAGACAAAAGAAACTTAATAAACCATGGCTAGTTTTTTAACCGACTCCTGTCCCGTGACGCGCCTAGCGCGTCATGAAGAAACCTTCAGGGAGGCCCATGACGCGAGAGATGCGTCATTAGAAAATAGTTACAATTCAAATTTTTATTTGATTTAATCAATAAAATATCTCATTTTATATAAAAATTAACTCATTAGGAACACCAATATCAAGGGCCACTATTTTTTTTTGGAAATTAAATTTGCCAGTGGTTGTCAACCATAGGGTGCCTACCTACAGGTAACTGTTTATCCTACTAATTATTGAAAAGTGTTATTATTAAAGCCAGGATTCGAACTTAGCAAATCTATAAAAATAATCACTATGTTTTGGTCACCAATGAATAGTTTAGATGTAAAAACGGAAGATTTTTGATTTGCGATAAAATACTTCCCACAGGTTGACAACCAATGGTGGAAATCTATAACATACCTTCCATCTCGTATAAAACATGTAGATCGACACTTTTAAATACACTAAACTAATAAATGAAACAAAACAAACAATAACAGGTCTCACTTTGTATTATTTTAGTTGAAATTGCCTAAAATAGCGTAATAACATCACCAGTGGCCCATGACGCGTTAGGTGCGTCATCATTTAGGAGGGCCCGTGACGCGACTAGCGCGTCATTGAATTTTGTATGGGGCCACGGAGGAAAGGCTCGAAAAATGATGGTGGCAAGGAGTCGGTTAATATGAAAAATAAATAGGTTTCTTTATTGAAACCAACTAGATAACTTAAGTTAAAAAAAATCAGCTATTAAATATTTCCTAAGAAATTAAGTTGAAAATATTACTCCAATTTCATACAAAATTTTGCAAAAATGAACAAACTGTTTTTTTTTTCTTTTTAATTTCTTAAGCAAACCTTAGTTAGATTCAAGCTTACATTTAGGTTTTCCAACGTCTAACTAAACCAAAATTCTAATCACCTTATCAATCTTGAACGGGTTGCCAAACATGTGCTGCCTGACCGGCTGCGACTCGATCTCGCGCAGCTGGGGCGTCATCCTCTTCAGGTACTCCTGGTAGTTGCCCATCTGCGCCACCGGCATGGAGTGGACGCTGTCCTCGTCCACGAGGCGGGTGTGCGCCAGCGACGGCTGCAGGAAGTTGGCGCGCATTCGGACCACCTGGAAGAAAGAAATGTAGGGGTTAAAAACTGTTAATACAAGCTACTAAGTGCTATGACAATATTTTTAAAAATAATCTCAAGTTGTATTTAGCTGCAAGCACCAACAACATATGCAGTAACTGTACATATATTTTTTTTATTGTTATCTCATTTTAAGTGAAATGTAAAATTCTTATGGCTCT
Organism: Emmelina monodactyla; assembly: GCA_916618145.1. Classification (NCBI taxonomy): domain Eukaryota; kingdom Metazoa; phylum Arthropoda; class Insecta; order Lepidoptera; family Pterophoridae; genus Emmelina; species Emmelina monodactyla. Next base: position 7,850,934 of record OU745303.1, read on the forward strand.
TTAAACCTACTAAAATATAAGAACAGATAAGTACACATGTATTATAAAATTGCATGAAAATAAACAAAATTTGTCTTAGGCATTTCTTACTAATATAATTTCTTAGCGGTGCAACTCAGTTAATAAGTACTAAAAAATACTCATAGCATCCAAACTTACAAACTTAACTTCTACATCATATAAGTATAGATAAGCAAATGTCTGAACATTACGAATTTATTTACTTTCTAAGTAGACTAAAAAAACATTTTTGTATCAAAAATATTATTGTAATTTAGGCAAAACACAACATTTTGAGTATTGGTTAGTGATAAGTATTTTTAATTTTAACTTCCTGTAAGATAAGTCTCATTACGACCGTTAAGGAAACAACTGATAACATTATGACACATTTGAACATAATAACAAAAATGACTACACACATTTTTACCTGAGAACCTCAGTAATAATTATTAATAATACTCAGCCTAAATTTATGAACAATAAAAATTATGTACTTTTAAAAGTGTGTATTATAAATGAGTTAAGCAATTTTGATTACGTTTCAAAAGTGTTTCGACCCAGAATAATCTTATCTATACAAATTTATGGTAGTTACCACAAGCATTTTTGTACTCAAACATTCAATTAACTTATTTTCTGAATTAAACATACCTGATCCAACAAGTCCCTTCTCTGTATATCATAAGGGTTCCTATATGTATGTGTTTGTGTTTTGTGTCTGCCCCGTGACAACCCAACGACAAAACCTCCAAACTCATTCAGTTGATCCCGTAACGCTGTGAACTTATCTTGAAGACATGGGTGCGTTACAAGGTCCTTCTTTAGAGGTGAACGAGGCGCAACCCTTACACTTTCAGTTATCTAAAACAAAAATAAGTTGAATGTTATTAAATACGGTATTTTACACCATGCAAGAAAAAATATAAAAGTGAATGTTTATTATAGATTTCGTATAATATGACAGAGAAACGCTGATATTAATTCATAGAAATGCATTATAAATTTTAAATGTCCCGTTTTAAATATCCGTTTTTGAAATGTCAGAAACAGCATGGCGGCTAAGTACTGTTTACAAAAATAAAAATGGTTTTATACATTTTTTTAGTAATTTAAAATCAAAATAAAAATTCTACAGGTTCAGTACAACTTTGAGATTGATTTAAACCAATTTTCAAAAAAGTGTGTAATATCCTATTATAACAAGACGTATGAAATTGGCCCAAAATACCATAACATTTAAAAAAAAAAAAGATAAAGAAAGATTTTTCAACCAACTGTTTCTGACATACATTTCATACCTACATTATACACTCAATAAAATCTTTTCGATTTTACATACTTAAAAATCTTACCTTTTGACTACTGCTATTCGAGGCCTTATTCATGACGTCATTACACAACTTTTCGAACTCAATCTTGGCTTGGTTCTTCAGTCTTTTCAAATAGTTCAGTACGGAGAAACTTAACGAGTTATCCTGAGTGTCTGGTAGTAAACTTTGGAGTAAAGGTGCTGATGCTCCCATTTTTGAAAGAGCTCTCCGTAAAGGCTGAAACAACAAAAAATGTTTTGATACATAGAAATAGATGTCAAATACAAAAAGAGACATATTTCAAATTAGGACCATAGTGTACCTGAACATAGTAAGAAGGCATCCTATCTAAATACTGTTGAAATGCAAGTTTCCACTCTTGAGTAGGTTTACATCGGTGCACTTTGAAGAGATCATCCAGTAGTGGCAGCAAAACTGGGTAGTTGTATGGTAACACAAACAAATTGACACATGTGAGATTGGTTGATGCTTTGAGGTAACCAAATGGATGACTCACTTCTGCATTTTTGCAACCACTGTTTGCTACAAACACCTAAAATAAAATAAAAAAGTTATGAATTTATTATGAATGCTAAAAGGAACATTTAGAGTAAATTTTAAAGTAAATTGAGTACCAACCTGCCAACAAATCGTGGGCTGTTTTCTAGCCAGTATGAACTGGGTGAGTGGACTTGGTTCCAATTCGTATTTATCAAATGGCAAGTTGTCTATGACCATAGGCTCTTGGCTTGAACATGTGAATTTCACTACTGGATGCGCCGATCTGGGAGGCTGAAAAGTAATTTATTAATTAATAAAATTAAACAGCTCAATGTACTAAACAATAATATATTTCAGATAGAGTAAAATTCCAGATAAGTTCTTTATTACTAGAGGGTTTTTTATACAAATGTACTTACCAAAATAAGAGCATTAGGGTCAGGCCTAAAAGACTCTGGTATCGGCCAGAAGCCGACTGCAAATCCTTTCTGCGAGACAGTTCTAGGAACATAGATAAGTCTTCGACACGAGTGCCACGCCTGGGGCGCACTTGGACCCTGGTTTGGACCTAGGTTGGGGTATGGACCACCATTCCAGCGCTGAAAATTAATAAGCTTAAATAAGTTAACATGTAGATAATTTTATAGTAGAGTAGCAACAAAATGAGTTTAAAAGTTCGCGATGTCAAAAATTAAATCTTCCCTCCCTTTTAATACTTATTTGACTGTTGCTTAATCAGTCACTTACATATGGTAGTTGACTAGTGAAGAATAAGAAATATTTGACACCAAACTTACTCCATTCCTATCAGCATCACAGTCAATTTCTTTATCAATTTCATGGTTAATTTCATCCTGGTCTTCTCTGTTGGTAACACCATCTATAGGAGGGGGGTCCGGCCCAATCTTTTCAAAGTTGATCACAACACCACTTTGCACTTTCTGCACCAGACTGTCTATACACTGCATCAACATACGATGGGAGGTTATGCAGTATGAACGACCTGAAAAAATAGACTCATTATAAATTATATTTTCCGCCGAACTGGCCTGGGAAGAGAGAGGAAAATTCTAGAAGAGGCTCCTTTCTAACACTGGGACTACCATTCTGTTAATACATAAATATGTCAATAGTTTTTTTAAGAGGTCGTCGTTTTCATAACTTCCTAGGTAGTATTTAAACAATTGAAGCTATTAACACTTACTACCTACATAGATTATGATAATACAAGATTCAAACCCTGAAAAGTTACTTATGATAAAAATAAACAGTAAAGAAGATGCCAAGGTAAACTAACCAAACAGGTTTTCACTAAGAACTAAGTACCTACCTACCAAGTGAGTTCAGATTTTTATGCTTTAATTTTGTAGATAGTAAGTGTTTAAGTGTTTTCTGTAAAGAAAACATTACACCCAAGTTTTTTTATTTAAATTATTACAGACAATTTCTAATACTCAGATGTAAATAGCTTGATAATAGATTTGAGAACATCTTAATTGCCTCCTATTTGATGTTTTATGTGATATGAAAATAAATACGATCGTAAAACTATTGGCATTAGCAAACATAGGTTCCTACTTATTATCTTTTAGTTTGCATTTCACAAAAGCCATATAATTTCTAAATAGGTAAGTGATTTTTGTCGAATAATAAAATATTGTTATTTGTATTCCCAAGATGACTAATATGCAGGATGGCACACCTCTTACTAACTAGGTCTCTTCATTTATACATATGAATATTAAAATTTATTAGTTTATATAATTTAAATGTCCGAGAGGCACTAAAAGTTTGTATCCATTTACTATTAGCTATTTCTTAAAGTTAAATCTTCATTTTTTATTTAAACCCTTAAGCTCTGTTATAAATAAAAGATAAATTTTAAACCAATTAACAACTATTTTATAAAGATGTTATGTATTACATTAACGATTTTATTTTTAAAAAGGCTGAATAAATTGTTACGGCTTTCTTTATGTCCCACACTAACTACATGGTGCAGTATCTTAGATGAATCGTAACGTAAGTATGTTATGTATATTATATTATTATTTAATAAAAAATAAAATCCCACTCTATTGCCAAAATCCTACTAATATTATAAACGTGAAAGTTTGTGAGTATGTATGGATATATGGTTGTATGGATGGTATGGATGGATGTTTGTTACTCTTTCACGTAAAAACTACTGGACGGATTTGGATCAAACTTTGCAATAAAATAGTTTATACATCAGAATAACACAAAGGGTACTTTTTACCGCGGGAAAACATCTTATTCCCACGGGAAACCGACTTCCACGCGAACGGAATCGCGGGCGGCCACTAGTATAAAATAAATGCTTTTATTGATACTGGGTTTAATATTAAACTTATGATTTTATTTTGCATACCCATCTCCTTATTATTTATAAGAAAATCATTTTTCAATTGTTTCCAATCAGTAAAGTTTAAAAATGTAATAAAGATAAAAAGTTTAGTGTATTACCCCCTGTGACTTCACACATTGCATCTATTGGTGATGAATCTGAGGGTACCAATCCAATATCCCTTTCCACAGCAGGTGTTCCGGCTAGTCGTAGAACAAGTGAAAACAATCTCTGGTCCCATCTGAAGGGCTCACGGGTCAATTCTGAACCTGGGATAGGACAGTTCATTGGCAAGTTGAACTGAAATAAAACAAATATTAATGGTGATGTTAAAAGTGGAATATTTCGTAGAGCCAGCAGTGTAGTTTTTTTTAGTTTGGAATTCATACTTAACAATGATCAGACATATGCCTAGTATTAATAAATTAAATTAAACACTAAGTCGATTATGTTTTAACAAAAAGCTTAATTAGAAGTTCTTTTTTTCAAGCAACATTCCAGTAACAAATAATTTAATAAAATCTAAACTCTAATTATGTACATTTGTACTGCTAATTGTTATATTATAATTAAAATTACTTTTTTAAAAGACATGATTATAATTACCTCTTCCTGAATGCCAGCATTACTAGAAAGCTTCCCACCATCTGTGATTACAACAATAACTGAAGGTTCTAAATAGAAGGGGCATCTTCCTTGTCCATAAGTATCAATACCAGTCTGCATCCTGTTTATGTTAAGAACATCAAATGCATGTTTTAGTGCAGCACCCATTGTAGTCAGACCAAGACATTGCAAGTTTTTTAACTCATTGATAAAAGTTGCTAAGTTCTCCTTCCATCCAGCCTGGAACACATAAACAATGTTGGCTTATCAAGTCTTATAGGAATTTTCTTATCAGTTAAATAGTTTATTCTACAAGGAATAAAGATATTTGTTACAAGTAAAAATCCTCTGGACAGTGGCGGAAGGTACGAAGTCAAAGTTACAACTGCAGTTATGATATGCTGTAGGTAAACATAAAATAAAGTCAAGGTTTAGTTCTTGTGTTTATATTTCCCTCCAATTCGCCATTTCGTTTGAGAGTTGCGCCGGCCAATGAGAATACGACGAGAACGCAGTCGCGAGCGCTATCGCGAACGCAGCACGGCTTTGGCTCGGCCTGTTTACGTCGTGCTGTCTATTTCAGTAAATTCCACAATTTCGAAGTATGTAAATGTTCCAAATTACAGATTTTAGTGCGCCGTTCACAGAAAAAGCTATACCGGCTCAGCACAACCTAATAGGAATAGACTGCGAGGAAATAACATAACGTGTCTGATGTTACTAACCTTGATGTTCGCGGGTGGCTCTTCGAAAGTTAGCAGCATATATCTGTCACCTCTGCTTTCAGGGGACCGTTGGCGAACCTACAAAATATTACACTTGTTTAGCACATTTCTACATCACTAAATATTCGATCACTATAACAGGCGATTGAAGAGTCGATGACACTGCACGTACCTTTACGAACGTTTCCACGGCGCCCTTGGCTACATCGAGCAATGTTGGGCGTCCGCCCAAATAAGCTCTTTGGTTCATGGAAGCGGATGTATCTATTAGAAAAACTATGATAGTCATCGTGAAAATTGCCTAAATTCCCTTCTAAATACATTAAAATATGCGCACGCTAATATGAACTAAGAACAAAAATGGCCGCTACATCGTACGCAGGTCCGGTGAGAAACGACCGCCCGACAGCCGCTTCGACGAGCAGCTGAACAAGCTACGCCACGAAGACTCCAAAAGTACCACGTGACCTAATCAGACATTCGGCTATTGTCGGCTCAATACAAAAGCATTCGGCAAATGTCGGAACCTGTCTTTAATGTTGCCAAATATTAGCCGTGCTAAAAGGGATATAAATTGAAACTATCTTTTATACATGAAGAACCTCGTTATTTAATTTGAACAATTATTGAAAAATAATCTCTTAAGTCTTATTGTGCAATATATTATAATATGCGAATGCGAAGTGGTCGCTTATACCACTTTTTAATTCGTAATGCTAAAATTCACTAACAATATTTCCTTGTGTTGTTATTGTTAATCAAAAATAACTCGCACTTAAAAAAAAGAAAGAAGATAGCAATTATTCCATAGTTTACCATAACTTGTGTCATCCTTGAAATTAGATGGAAAGGGTCATAAACATGTCATAAGTAGTGGAGACAGAATTGTATAATACGGTGCATGCAATTACAGTTCCGAAATTTAAATTATTATCAACTAAGTTTGTGATCATAATAATACAATAGGTAGGTATGTATTACAGCTAACATTTGAATAATTGTAAGATTTACAAAATTCGTTACTTGTGTGATGCTATTTGAGTCCTTATTCTCATCTTATTAACAAACCTAGCCAGGTATTAAAGTTTTTTTAATGGTCTAAATTTTTGTTACGTGTTGTCGTTTGACTGTGCACCTAATGTAAGTTCGCCCTATTTAGTCACATATGGCAACTTTAACTCTCTGCAGATAGTAAATTATACTTTTTTGCACAGCTATAGTGTCAATTAAATAATAAAACATTTAGTATTTTTTTTGCTTGTAGGAATGTTAAAACTACAAAATGTATTTCAGATATAATCAGAATTATAAAATTACTATTTTGATACTGAAGTCATAGGAAGTAATTTTACGCGGCAGTTTCGAATTTCGTTCCAACGCACCACCTTTAATTACTTACCTGTAATATTATAATAATTCAAACTACAGCTAAGTCGTAATAAGATGAGCGAAGGTTATATTGGGAAAAAAACATTTATGTTCCTATTTCCTTAGAGATAGTGTACTTACCTAAAGTCAATTATTTTATTTCCATAGTTATAGTTTTATGAAACATAGTTAATCTAAGAATACAAACAAGCATTAAATTAATTTCTTTCTTTCAACTTATTATTAACTTCATGCTTTTACATAACATATTACATTGAAATTGTACTTTTCCTTTAAAACCTTGACTTATAAAAAACTTGATGACCCAAGTCGATGTATACGGCAAGGTAAAAAAATATTCCTATAAGTTTATATATTTTTTTACTTTTTTTAGCTGTTCATTAGATTATGATTTAAATCTTTCGTTAGCAAAGGATAGTAACAGTTTGCTAATTAACTATCCAATAGCTATACCTAACATTATATGAATATACCTACAAATATAAAAAGTCTTTATGAAATTGTGTGGATTTAATCGAATTACCTACAACCTTTTTTCGCTTTCTTGAGTTATTACATCTACCTATAACTCAATAGCCTCAAAAAATATGCATTTACCAAGTGAACCTTTTTAAAAGCATAAAAGCGGCAGGGTCATTACTATCCTTAGCATATACTATCCCTAAGTTAAAGCAAAATAGGGCATTTTCTAAATTTTTAATTTCGACTAAGTACCTACCTACTTATCTATAACTTCGTTGTGGATAAAGCTAGAAGTTTGAATTTTGTTTGAACTAAGCAGCCATTATATTTTACACGACAGTGTCATTTGAATATGAGTCAAGCAAAAGCTCTAGATAAATACTAATTTGCCGCATTAAGCCTTTTTAGCAATTGTTAATTTTAAATTCCTTTCATTCCTTCCATAATGATTTCTATGGCTATATTTTTATTATGCTAGGGATGTTCATTTCGAAAAATATTGAATCGATTATTACATCGAGCCAATTTGAGACTACAGCTTAGTGTACAAAATGTAGCTCTGAGTTTATATTTAGCCATTTGTAATGGGAAGAACATTGTTCAGGCACTTTAAGTGGTTGACGGGGTACATATGTGATGCGATAGATATTTGTTTAAATCAATGCGTTTCTATTTTATTTCAGAATAAGTTTTTTTTATCAATCTGCTTACCTATTTAAATTCCCTCTCATTAATATAAATAATTGTTTTTTTTCGAGCTTACAATTAAAGGAGATGTCAAAGGAATGACATCTTCTTTTGGACATTGGGTGAGCTTAATTGCATTATCAAACTTTATTAAACGTTTAAGAAAGTTTTAACTTATGCTAGCGTTCTAAATGTTATAGATGTAACAGGTTTTTAGTTAAAACGCGTTTTCCCAAGACCTTTTACTACTGGAATTGGTGTCGCTAATTTTTGTCACGTATATTTAGCGGTCACGTAATACAAACTGCCTACCAAAAAGACGTCTTGATGCTGTAAAATATGAAATACTTAAATGGCAAAACATATTTTTTAATTTTTAACCAAACATAATACATTACGACTTAGTTCTAGATTTTAAATGAATTAATATTTTTTAAACTATGTCTTTATTTTAATCCCAAATTTTATTTTGTGTTAGCTTTGACTAGTTATTTCTAGTTTAAACAGAGGAGTTAAGTAAAAATGAGTTCTAACGAAAAACGAGTTTTAACTGTAGCATTTAGTTACTATTATAATTCCTACAGGTTACACTTAACACGGATGTTACGTGTCAACTAATATAAGAACTTTAATTTTTAAAGCCGGCTGTACACATGGGGCCAAGGTGTAGGGCCAACGTGTTGGGCAAAAATTATGGATATCCAAGATTGCTGTTCACATATTGGCTTACTGATCATTCTGCATTGGCGCTTCAAAGATGGACGTAGAAGTTCTGTTCATAGTTTTCGACATAAACTGAAAACCTTTTTAACTAATGCGCAGCGCAATTACAATAATATAAATATTGATCAATCGTTTCTTTAAATTGGCCAAATTATCACCTCACGATTCCCACTGAACTTCAGTTGTATATATTGTACTTTTATTATTAAACTTATTACTTTACTGGTATTTATTTTCGCAATTTTATTCATCTATTGTAATGTATTTATAATTTATATATTAATACTGGCATTTATGCCTTTATGTATGTATAGCTTTACTTTTTTTTTACCTACAACCTCTCAGGCCTTAGCGGAAGACCAGCGCTTGAAGCTGTTTATATACCTGCTATGCATGGCTTCAAGCATTATGTTGAGCTAATGAGCCCTTTTGGTTTAAGGGACACGAGTTTAAGCCAAACCCAACTGTTTAAATCTTTCTTGCTACTTCCGTAAACTTGTACCTTTAAGCTAAATAAAGCCATTTCATTTCATTTCATTCATTTCATTTCAAGTTTGGACGTAGAAGTCCGCCGACGAGTAAAAACGAACTGAACAAGACACCAACGTGTGAACGCTGTTTGCGGAGCGCGCCAAGATCCTTTGATGTGTGCACAAAAAACCGACACTATTCGGATGGCCTGCCAATGTTGGCGCCAACTAGACCAACTAAGCCAACATACCGCCAAGTAGCTTTCTACACGTTGGCCTAACACGTTGGCCCAACACCTTGGCCCCATGTGTACAGCCGGCTTAACATTGTATAATTGACTACGCTACCGTTACTGTGAAACACACCGATACAAAAAAAGAATCGATTTAGGGGTAACATTCCTATTGCTGTCAGTATAGTGTCAATGTCATTGACTGTAAGGAAAAAATACGAATTACAAATTTCAATTGTATTGTATCGCCCAAAAATAAAATAGCATGGAAATACATTGATTTTGTGAATTATACTTAGAGTGTTTTATTCAATTTATTTGCTATAGGAATATCGTTGTAGTTTATTTTGTAAGTTGTTAGATAGAGGTTCCAATATGGATGAGGTCTTGGAAAAATTGGAAACGACTAATATTACTATCCCAGACGCCGGCGGTAAAAGCAATTTTGATAATTTGTATAAAAATTGGGGAAAGACAGGTAACCAAGAAGAAAGGAGAAAAGAATTGCTTGACTTTCAGAAATGGTAAAATTGGTAGTTATTTTGAATTTTTTAAAACCTTATTTACAGGTGTGTTCATTGTATTTGAAATGCTTTCAGCAAACGAAACACCAACCTTGATAATTATAGAGGAATTTTAGACCTGGTGAATGCTGTGGAAGAAAATGATATTTTTGGTTCATATGATAAGGTACCCAAACCCTTTAAAACTTAACTATTCTGAAGAGGAAAGTGTTTGCATAAAATTTACCACATACCATTCTTATATTTGTTTACAGCCTAGGTACAGACCTAGCATCTATGTAGCAGGTTTCCATCGAGCATCTCCATCATATAAAAATGTTTTGATGCTTTCTGAATGGATGGTAGAAAAACCTGAGGATTTTGAAACCAATTGGTATGTGATGCCGTGTCCTAAAGGTATCCGGATGTTGGTTGTTGCTAATAATGTAAGTTAGAAAGTTGTTTTTCATTAAGATTTAATTAAGGAAGTATAACCTCTCTTTGACAAGTGCAATTTATGCACTTTAAGCTTAACTATGTATTTCTTGGACAGTGAAAAACAAATTTATACAGTATTGAAGTAGCCATGGTATCAATAATTGATGATTTTGAGTGTGATTTTATATCCACTCCAGTAAGAAGAAGTGTATGTTTATAAATTTGTTTATAACTAATGTTAACCTTCTATTTTACAGGGCATCACTAAATGCTTTACCAAATATGGCCACTTCAAATTTGAGAAGCCCACCGCTCTTCCAGGTGGGAACCCTTATGATACAAAGAAGAAGTTGAAATGCTGTGTTTTGGACTGTTTCTACAGTGAAAAAACGAAAACTATGTATATTGTCGATCTTCTTGCTTGGGTGAACCAGCCAATGACAGATGGAGAGGTAAGCATTCACTGAAATAATTTAGATACACTACAAATGGTAAATTTTACTAGCTTCTTAAAAAACATGTTACAATTGTGTTTCTTTTGACAGACTGAATTTAGACACTATTGGCTGACATCACAATTAAATGAAATACCAGAATTGGAGACCATCAATAAATTTAATAAAATTAAGTTCAAGTTATTACCAAAAGTTTCATGTGATAAAGAATCATTTAACAAGTAAGTACTTTTTATATGAAATGAAATTAGGGATTTTGTACTGTGTATTGTTTAAGTTTATATAAATCCCAAAATTTTTATACATTTAAATGTTTATCTGCTGGCTCCTTATATAATTATTTACCCCATGATATAGTTTTTTCTGTTTTTTTTGTAAGTAAGTAATCTTATGATAAGAATTACACCAGTGCAAAACTCGACCGGTGTAATTCTTCAATTTGCATTAATTATTACTTTTAATTGAAAGTACCTTTTTGTCAACAACTGAAAGAAGCATTTCTGTTGAAGGCTATCTGTAATGTTTCACTAACCTTAAAGACTAGGTCAAATGCCAATTTACCAAAAATAATATTTATAATTTCTTTTGGATGCAGATTTATGATGACATTCCCCCACTTTGAAGATCAATTAACTCTTCTGGACGGGTTGTTGTTTTATCACAAGAAAGCACATTATTTTGCTGGGGAGACCCCACTTGTGGGGTGGCTGTTTCCTTTTATGGTACCTGAAATCATTGGCTCAGGTAAGATTATTATTATGTCTTAATTATGTTTAGAATATAAATTATTTTAACCAACATCAATCACAACATATTGAGACTTTTTAAAAGAGTGAATTAGTACTATTTCTGGTTGTTACCCTATACATTACATTACTTTATTATTATACCCATTTACTTGTTATATTAAAGCTATATAAATGAAGATTATTAGTTTATTTTAGCCTCAATAAGTAATTTTATTATGTTTAGTTAGATCATGAATTTGAAATTGAACACAATGAGTAAAAAAATATATGTTTCATTGCTTTTAGATATAACAATGAATCCAGTATATCTCTTAGAGAAACCTGAAGATTACATTGACCAAGCAGATTATATCAAGAAATTCGAACTGAAATACTCAAAGAAGACTAAAAGAAACCGAAGGCAATCTATGGACACCTCTACGGATTCATCCATTAATGACAGCAAAGAGGTAAAGAAATAATGTTATTCATACTTTCTTGTATGTGTAAGCAATGCATTGTGTAAGCGCAAAGGAGAAAGAATGTAAAAAAGTGTATATGGATTGAGACTTTAAAAATAACTTTTGTGTTAAATCTGTTTGCACTTAAGGAATTAATAATTTTGTAGCTGTTTCTCGAAGCGACCTTTAGAAAAAACTTTAGCTTTATACGAAATTCATACACTTGACTAGATTCAGAAACAACTAGACCGCAGCGAACGCAATCGAAAATAAGAATCAGTTTTGGTTACCGTTATATTCCGTGTTGAAATACTTTAAACCTTAATTACTGTATTGTTTATAGGCCGCGTCTATTGGTGACGGGGATAAAGCGACTCCAAGGGTTGAACATGGCATGGAAGCTGAAGAAATTCCAATATCTACCACCACAGTGACAGCTGCTGGCGGTGGTGACACTAAGAAAATAACCGAACCAATTGTTAACTGAATTTATTACTTGAGATATTCTATAATTCTCAAGAAAACGAAACATTGTAGTTCTAAACTACGCACTTGTTGTAAAAATATATCTTGATCTTAATATACATGTATATAAATTTCGAGTTACGTTGTTTGACCGCGATGGACTAGGTGAGAACCAAGCTATAACGAAACAGGAATGGATTAAGAGGACAAATATTTCGTTAAATACTGAAAAAGAATCTACCTCCCTAATGTGAAAGGTACAGGGCGAAAGATTTTTAATGATATGATGTTTTAAATATAGGGAAATATTCGATATAAACAGCATACCTATGTATGTCTCTCTAAAGTATGATAAGAACGTTGATATTTTAGTTATCTTTTAGAAGGCAATTTGAGTCAAACAAAATAATATAAAAAGCACTGCCAATATTATTTGTTTTTTTTTTATTTTTGCTGCAACATCGATCAAACGAAAAGTGAAAAGGTTTTTGAAAATTGTAATAACCTACTTGGCAACAACCAAAACGTTTGCGTTTGAGCCTTTAATATGTAACACTAGTGGCCGCCCGCGACTCCGTTCGCTAGGAAGTCGGTTTCCCGTGGGAATGAGAAGTTTTCCCGCGGTAAAAAGTACCCTATGTGTTATTCTGATGTATAACCTATATTACTGTAAAGTTTCATCCAAATTCATCCAGTAGTTTTACGTGAAAGAGTAACAAACATCCATACATACTCACAAACTTTCACATTTATAATATTAGTAGGATTAGTAGAATATATCGCATTTGATGTTGGCTTAGCTTAATTGTGTCAAATTGTAAAATCGGTGGTAAGTATACATATAATTAATTAGTACTTAACATAGTCTTTCACTTTTACCAATAAAGTGTTAATGTCATTATCACTTTGCATATTATTATCTAATGCAGGGTAACCTACATAAAAAAAAATATGACGTCTCTTTTAGTATAAAAGCGTCACTTAAAATTGACAGAGGCACAAAGTATGAAATAAATAAGTAGGTAATTGGTTAATCTAGATAGCGCATTCACGTGAGGAAAACATCGATCACGGTGGTCACTCTAACTCCTCTTTGTAAGAAACGATGTATCGTTTGAAGTGAAGTAAGCGTTTGAAAGTCGTCGCTTTTATTTATTTCCCTAAACGAATGGTGTGGAGTACTTAAATCGAGTCATACTCGAATATTATCCATTAAAAATTGTTTTAGTTTCATCGACTTTTGTGGCACATGTGTTCCGAATTGTTTAGGTTATTGAAACTAGATGGTCCTAAAACTGATATACAGGGTTATTTCTAATTAGCGCATCACCTCTTGTAGGCAGCTTTTCTACATCAATCCCAACAACATTTAACCAACGAATAATTACAGTAAATATTTAAAAAAAAATAAGTTTTTCCATACAAATTTATTAGATGCCTCTGAACGGTACAATACTCTACGCGCACGCAATTGGCGTGGCAGGCGCGCGGGCGACGGGTGGGGGGGCGACCGGTTTAGGAACTTCTTACAAAATACAGAGTTATTAATAACTGAGCGCGCAAATTTGTATTTGTTTTATGGTTTTTGTGTTAATTATCAAGTTTTGCAAAAAGTCGTAGAACGAATGTTATTGGGATTGATGTAAGGAAGCCGCCTGCAAGAGGTGATGCGCTAATTATAAATAACCCTGTATAAAGATGTAAATATTCATTATTATAGAAAAACCTTAAAAAAAGGTTTTTATCCTTAGATTAGAACTAGTAGTTGATTAGTCCTTGAATGTAGAAGTAATCAAGTTAAAAGACCTCCATGTCCCATATAAATGTTGTATGTAAAACTGTGATGTTATTATTTTTGGTGCATACTTTGCGTATTTACCTGTATTTATTAGTTGTTTACTGCTCTTGTCTAAGTGTGTTATATACGAGTGTAGTGTATGAAATAAAATATTAAAAATTAATTGATTTTATTATAGAAATATCCATAAAAAAGGAAAAAAAATACGTAGGTAGCCATATAAAGTAATAAAGGAAATAAGTCATAAAACCTTATTTTAGAAATTCTCCTTATGAGTCGAAAAGTACAACAGAAGAGAGCCATTATTTGCAAATCATTACGATTTAGTAGTTGACGACTTCCTAAATAAATATTGACTATATGGACTCGCAGCTTTCGACCTTAGGGTTATTGAAATAAGAATAAAGATTCCTCATAGTAATAATTAATGGGCACTTATAATCTGTGAAGTGTGCTCCTTTTATGAATAATAAAAGTGACTCATAAATTTATCAATCTGCGCTAAGCAAATGGGTATAAAGTTTACTCAAGTAGAATCTCTCAGTCGTAGGTAGGTACCAACTTTTCACTCATTTTGCAATGATGTTGAAAAGAGTGTCTGTAATCAAATTGCCGTTAACTCGTCTTTCGCTCACAGTGTTATGTTAGAGTTATGTGTCTTACAATTTAGTAATCCTGTCAAAATAAATAAATGTAGGTAAAATTAGAGACAAGTCCAGTATGCTGTTCATAACAGAAGAAATGAGATCTAAATGGGTGCCAAGTTCAATCAACACTAGCTTTCCGCCCTGCGGTTTCACCCGCAACTAACTTTTCAATCTTACGAAACCCTATTTTTTCCAAAATGAAATATAGCCTATGTTTTTCGTGGATAATGAAGCATTCGAATGGTGAAAGAATTTTTAAAATCGATCCAGTAGTTTTTGAGCCTATTCCACACAACCAAACAAAGTTTTCCTCTTTATAATATTAAGTAGTATAGATAAAATATTTTAAAACAACTTAATTACCTACAATTTCTTCTTATAAATTAGGAAAATTTATATTGAAGCTTAAGGTCTGACTTGGCTAGTTTGAATAAATATACCTTCAATAATACCTAAACATGGAAGAGCCCTTAGTACCTACGATGGCTAGTTTCACTCATTTATCGTATACTAGGTTTTGCCGCGGCTTTGCATGCGTTAAATTCCGAGAAAAACCCCTTTCCCTATACCGTTAATTTTTCCTGCTATCTTAGAAATATCTAAATTTCTATAGGTATACTACTCAAATTCTATATACTAAATTTCTATAAACTCATACTTATGTAATTATTTACGGCATAACATTAGAAACTCAAAAATAACAGTATTAATTTAACATCTTTATGTGCAGTGCAATAGTTTTAAAGTTATGAGGGGGGCAAAAGTGACTTCAAATGGTTCGGGTAATATATACCTAATACACACGGCGCGCGCTGTCAGCTTGTACTTGGCTTGAAGAAATTAATTGTAGAAGAAGTTAATTAGTACGTTAGTTAGAAGTTAATAAGTAGTCAAGAAGTACTTAATTAGTTTGTATTTTTAATTGTATAATCATTAAAATTACTTGTTTAAGGGCCGATTTTTCAATAGTCAGTTAAGCCTTCAGATAGGACTTATTCTATGGATATCAAGATTGTGAATTTTTCAATTAGCGGATAAGCTCTAACAGAAGGTTAAACTCGATAACTGGCGGATAAACTTAGCTGCCTCTTTTTGCCTCAGTTAAGCAGTTATCTAACAGATTATTTGACGTTTCTGTCATCATGCGTATGTAAATATAGGATAATTTATTTGTGTTTTGCTTATTTTTTGTAAAACCATGGATATTTTACTTTATTTGAAGACAATAATGTATAGTTATCAAAACGGAACAAAAATATATATCACAATAGGTTTAATTTTGAATATCTGTGCAGTAAGCTATTGTTGACATCACAGATGTATACATTTCTAGATGGAGTAATACGTTTGATGTGTGCGTGTCACAAATAACACACTGCTAAAGAAACGCTATATCAAAATGAGGATTTTTTGAGAATTATATTAAAATACTAAGTAGTTATTAAGACATACAGTAACATAAAGTATCTCTGAGTATATGAAATACCAAATCGATTTTTTAAAAAAGCATCAAAAATATTCTTAGCAATCAATATAATAAGATAGAAATACTTTCTCAAAGTTTACAGACACATGTTAAAATATATTGTATTTGTAACTTTTATTTGTATTTTTTTTCGGTGGGCTCCATCTAGTTTTCGGTATATCTATGTATTATCGTTGACGGCAAGTCTTGATGTCATACCTAATTTTTTTGTCAATTGGGACACCCGCTGTCAATGCGTTGAAAGTTTACAGTCCTTTTCTAACAACTGTAAAATATATAAGAATGTCTCTTTCTTGCACAAATATCATTAGGATAGCTAGCAGAGGGTTATCTGACCATTGAAAAATTGAAACTTTATTATTCGTCTCAGTTAAAGCTATCTGGCTGTTCGATATCTGGCGTTTTAACTATCTATTGAAAAATCGGCCCTTAATGTACATTTTTAGGACGCACAAAATATGAACAACCAACACATGTTTTCGAGACACTCAATAAATACACTCTCACCTATATCATCTAAGAAAATTGACGTAGAGTTGTTAAGTAAACAGTTAAGAAGTTTCTTTGTGTTTGATACAGAGCAAGAACAGCTTCCATTGTCTGTTTGTACCGACAGCACTTTCAGTACTTTCCAGTTAAGTAGGTATATAAAACGTAGTAAGAAAGGGACAAAAGCTTGCGTTACAAAGATGGTTTCATGTTTCATTTAATGCCTATTTACTGAAACGAAATCGTATTTCTCTTCCGGGGGTGTTGTTTTATGTATAGTTAGGTAGGTATATTATAGTCAGATACTAAATAGATAATGCTTGATTTTTCACTTCTAGCATGAGGTATAAATGTGATATTGTATATTGTTATCAGCTCATTCACCATAAAACGGCGATGAATAGATAAATGTCTAAAATAATAGTACAAGTAATATTGGTAGTAATATATTTACCGCGGGAAAATACCAAATTTCCATGAGGAAAGTCATTTAGCCGCGAGTGTGATAACTAGTATCAAAATATAAGTCGGTACTTGCCCAAGTTTGTATTGGCGAAGACCCAAGTCTCAGTTGTCAAGAGTTATCAGCAAAAGTACCTGATGACCACAGTCCATGTCGAACTATTCAAAAGAAATGACGAACGATCTTATCGACAAAAAAGTTGAATAGAAAAACCCAGTCATCCGGTTGGTCCTATTGAAAGAGTGTATCTGGGAAGTTTTCGCCGATTCATTGAAATATTAGCGTAATGTGGGAAAGTTAACTTGAAAGTTTTATGCGACTATTTATTGGCAAGGCTGAAAGAGATTTTGTTTTGACGCTTTTTTGATTAATATTTGTCCATGTTTGCCTATCCTCAACTTTCTTAGGATACGCCTAAATGAACCCATAAGTTTCGTGGTAAAAATATGTATCTAAGCTCTCGTTTTCAGAACCCTAAGCTGGTATTTTGATTGTAACATTTATGAAGTACCTACCTGAGATAAGTTACAATGATTTTAGAGTGTGCTCCTTTATTAATACTTATTATTTAAAAATCTATGTTATGATGTTAATTATATAATCTAAGGAACATCAATCACATTTTTAAAGACACAGCGCCTAGTTAAAAGTAGGAGACGTTATTCAGAATTGCGTCGTAAAAGTTAAGGCGAAAGAATATTTTATATAATAAAGAAAGCCTCAGCTTTTTATGACTAGAACTTTATTTAATAGAACCATGATTTTCTCACGCAGAATCTGCGTAAGTAAGTATATGTAAGTTATTAACTTGAAATACTAACAAGACGTGAGAAAACTCAACCAAGTTATAAATTTTGGCGGAAAACGGTATTCATGGCCCTTCCCAGGGTTATTGCCTTAATAAAAATCCATGGAAATAAAAAATGTAATTTGACACAGACATCTTGTGGCATATCCAGTACTTAGTTTTGCCATAACGTTGAGAAAAAACGAGCGTTTTTATTGAAGCTTCAATCTCAACGGGCGTTTATAGTTATTTCATGATTCGAACTGGTATCAGATGTTAAATCCTATATACATATCTATCACTTTTTGCAGGATAGGTAGGTATTGTTTGTTTTTTTACGTGTTTTGCAACACGATTTATTTATACCAATGGAAAAAAATGTGGGTAGGTAATTACCTATTTTAACAAAATCAGATATTATTTTCCTGTGAAAACTAATAGATTTATTAACCGACTCCTTGCCACCATCATTTTTCGAGCCTTTCCTCCGTGGCCCCATACAAAATTCAATGACGCGCTAGTCGCGTCACGGGCCCTCCTAAATGATGACGCACCTAACGCGTCGTGGGCCACTGGTGATGTTATTACGCTATTTTAGGCAATTTCAATTAAAATAATACAAAGTGAGACCTGTTATTGTTTGTTTTGTTTCATTTATTAGATTAGTGTATTTAAAAGTGTCGATCTACATGTTTTATACGAGATGGAAGGTATGTTATAGATTTCCACCATTGGTTGTCAACCTGTGGGAAGTATTTTATCGCAAATCAAAAAATCTTCCGTTTTTACTTCAAAACTATTCATTGTGATTATTTTTATACATTTGCTAAGTTCGAATCCTGTCTTTGATAATAACACTTTTCAATAATTTTTAAATGCAGTTTTAATTAAAAGGGTATATATTTTTCCTAGAATTAATTAGAAAACGCAAGTATGTGCATGTGAAACTATGTATGTTTGAACTTCTAAAATTGAAAATCACGATTCAGACCTACCTTGCCACCTTAATTATATATTATAAATAATTAAGGGGCCAACTATACAATAATATAAATATATCAAATCATGTAGTATTTAAATAATATATTGGCATCTAATAAAATACAATATTGCATGACAAGGGCAATTTCTACTCATCAACATTTCAAGAGTCTTTTAACATTCCAAATAGTGTAAGGTTTAATAACCCCATACAGATATCTCACTCGTGCCATGGGAAATTAATGAGCGGTTTTCAAAAAAAATAAAATAGTTCATAAAAATCGCAAGATGGCGCTGAACAAACTAAGTACGCGGGTGTTACCTTTAAAATAGGAAAAGGATAGAAAAAAACAAAGCTATTTTTTTCTCTAGCAATACTAATACCGGTTTTGATTTGATTTAAATTTGAATAAAATAATAAAATTTTAATTTAATAAAGTTTTGTCTTTTGTCTTTCCCATTAAAAAAATTACGTTCGTAGTTGATCTAAAATTAACAGCTGTCAGAAAACCGTTCATTTCCCGTGAATCTACTGGCAAGAGTGTAGAGTCACTGGAAATGTTCATTTAGCCTTAGCACTACCAGTAATGCCACGGGAATGTAAAATTTCCCTTAACTCAACTAGTATTGCCAAGCGGTAGTGCCTAAGGAAACAAAGGAAAATAAATATTTGTTATTACGTACGTATTTTTTAAAATTTCAGTATTTGAAATATAGATAAACTAGTGGCCGCCCGCGACGCCGTTCCCTATGTGTTATTCTGATGTATAACCTATATCACTGCAAAGTTTCACCCAAATCCGTCCAATAGTTTTTACGTGAAAGAGTAACTAACATCCATACATCCTCACATACTTACAAACTATCACATTTTTTATATTAGTAGGATAAACAGTTACCTGTAGGTAGGCACCCTATGGTTGACAACCACTGGCAATTTAATTTTCCAAAAAAAATAGTGGCCCTTGATATTTGTGTTTCTAATGAGTTAATTTTTATATAAAATAAGATATTTTATTAATTAAATCAAATAAAAATTTGAATTGCAACTATTTTCTAATGACGCATCTAGCGCGTCATGGGCCTCCCTGAAGGTTTCTTCATGACGCGCTAGGCGCATCACGGGACAGGAGTCGGTTAAGGAAGTGGTTATCTGTGGGTTAGCCTCAGGTACTTCATACTTCGTTTAAATTTTTACTAAACTTAAAAATCTCACAGAGAAAACAGTTTGAAATATTTTTATTTATTTATTTATTTTAAAAGTAAATATTTGTCTAAAACTTAGGTTTCCCGCGTTACGTACTAACATGTCAATAGCGGATACTGTTCACGTTTCATGTTGTAAAATGTAGAATTAAAGGGGTTTACCGTTTTTTTACACAGTCTATACTTACGATTCAGTCGAGTTGAAGTCGATACATTTTGTGACATTGTAATGACTAAAAATATTTTTTATTGTTGATGTTCGCGCCTACGTCTACGTATAAGACTGCAATTCATGTTGGTTAAATAAAAGTGTTTTTCCCATGGAAATGAGACTTATTCCCGTATAAAAATAGCTTCTTTCCTTCCCATGCTGTCGAACTATATATATTCCGAAATTCATTGGTTTAGCCATATTGGCGTGATAGCAGACATGCCTATACATTTTTCATTTGCCTATAACATAAAAATAGTAAAGATTTATGCTAAGCATTTTAAATGCGGATGAATACTAAGAACATATAGGTAATATTACAAGTACCTGTACTTACCGGGTTTGCTTCTTACTTAATACCTAAGTAGGTGCTTAAAACGTGCGGAGAAGTTTAAATATAATCATATAGCTTTAAAAATTCCGATAAAGTTTTTCTTCTACGAAACATCTAATGGTTTCGCAAAAGCCGTCTATCACAATTAGTGACATTCACCGTTTTTCTCTTGAGGTTTATTATAGTATATTATTGATAAAAGTGTGCAATGGCGGTTTATTGCCCTAAAAAGGTGTTTTAAGGCTCACTTTCTGAGCAATTGTGTTGAAAAATTAATAACAAGGCTCATTTTGAATTCTCAACAAAACATTTAGCTTAACCTTAACTTACGTGATTTTGATAAGGCTATAGTAGACTAGCTTCATTGTTATTAAATTGCTTCCGCCACTCCCTGATAGAAAAAAAAAACTTAGGTAAAAGATATTAGAAAATTTAAACTAATGTAATGTCTGAAGAATACGATTGAAACAAGGCGCCATGTGCTTTAAACTTTAAAACAGCAATTTATTGACTTCATTCGAGCATGACAGCGCATTTTTCATCTTACACTGTTTTATCAGTTTCCGACCTTCGGGACTTTGTCGTATATGAAGCTATAGCTGTTAGTTATACGTAGTTTCATATATTACCTACCGATGTAAGTTACAAAGTCATCGATCGATGTAACGAGGTTAAAATGAATAATGCAGTGCCGCATTGGAACAGCTTTCAACAGTGGCTTGCAACTTGCATGTTTACCTGTAGGCAGATACTATACAATAATAATAGTTATTTCATACTAGCGGTTGCCAGGCGTTCTTACTCACCGATATCTCTGAATACTTTGTATGAGGCTACGTTGTCTTCTATTTGCAACGTCGTGATAGTGATAAGGTTTTTAAAGAGATCTGTGGGTTTAACTGTTATAAAATGATCAGAAAGGACTACGAATGAGAATTTTTCATTTAAGAGGCAATATTTTGTGAACAAGTCAAGTTATACTTAGTTACCAGAAATATTAAATTGGCAAACTGACCAACGAATAACTTGTAGCACATTGCTTTACAGCTAGCCCCAATTTATTTTTCAAACTGGAATGTTGTTGAAAAGAACCGCAAATAAAATTTTAAAACGTAAAAGCAATTAAAGCACTGACTTAACTTCACCACGCTACTTTTATATAAAGTACGTTTAATAAACCCCTCCCATAATTTAAATAAATTGCTTTTCATCAGTTAATTAGCCTTTTATCCGTTATTAATAACATGAACATCCTGCTTTTACGCTCAGCGTTCCCTAGAATAATTTATTTATAAATAAAGTCCGTAGGAAGCAGATATTATTTTAAGTTTATCAAAGTTTTATGTTTGTTAAACAATTCACGATTTTCAAGTTACGAGTGTTGCCAACTTAACCATATTCCGCTTTTGAAATGAGTCTCACATTAGTGCGCGTGACATTAATAGTGACGATATATTTTCTGGAGCTGGCAACCCTAATCGTTACAAATGACGCTTCTTCGCGAGCGGTGGTTCGCGCTCATTGCTCAAACTCAGCGGTAGGTTAGTAATATGAACAGTCGAATGGGGAGTAGGTGCTGTGTGGTAGAGCTTAAAATATGAGCAATTGGCAGAGGAAACTTAGTATTTTAAGAATAAGGTTTTTAAGAAGATGCAGATGCCTTTTGTTAGGCAAATGTTTGTCTAACATATACATCAAATCCTCTGAAATATATCTTTCTCATTACAATTTTATTAATACCACTGATAAAATTGCCAGCATAGCGTACATTTAAAAACTTAAAATATTTAAAGCAAGAGACGTAGTTAAAACCTGTTTGTTAATTCACTAAGAAGTCTACGGACAGCTACGGCGTAGAAATATTATTTGCATGAAATGTTTTAAGCATTTTGATTATGATTATGTAGGGCAGATAAAAATCAAAACTTTTTTAAGCTTAGTAAAGTTTGAACTTACCTCTGTGTCCATTCTCTAATTTTGATCTATCTGCAAGCTGGCTGTAGCGTTATTAGTTCTTGTAAATTTGTATTATTAACTGCAGCTGACTGAAACAAAAACATCATTTATAATGTATTTTACCTAGAAAGGAGTGGGGCAGTTTTGAATAGAGGCGGATACTTTAATATGCACCTAGAGAAATACGATATGCGGCAGAAATTATCCAAGCACCCACCATTCAAAGTTATCGTAGATTCACAAACTCACTGAGAGCTTTTCAAATTTACATTACGTGGTTGAATACGGATATCGCAAGACTCAAATATGTCCCACGAAATGATGTATGGGAACATTCAAATATGAATCAGGAGGAAATGTACAATATTGTGAATGTATGATCTATTACTATAATTAAATGAAAGATAAGGTAATACAGATAAAGTGGTGATAATTGTATTAAAGTTTGTTTTTTCCTAATATTATTTTAAGACGAAAAATATTTTCAATCGATACAAATGTTAAATAGGTTACCAAAATGGAATAACTTATCTGTTGTTTATAATATCTTAGTATTGGTATTGCTAACTTACAGTAAGTTCGCAACGGTAACTCAACACTTGCTATGATTAAAGTCCAAGTAAATGTTTGATGGGACCCTCAACAATTTCCTAACCACAAACACAGCTAAATCACATTTTAAACCGCTCTTTTTCCTCTTATCTTAAGCTCGTATTTTGCAATTAGATGAAATCCAGTCTTCGTCTCAAAAGTTTAATTTAGAAAATGCACTCATTTGCGGATTTGTGGAAAGGAATAAGCAATTTAGGGGTGTTATCTGTCTTATTGTAAGTTGTCTTAGCTTAAACTTAGTGAAGTGGGAATTACTTATTGTTCTCATTTGAACCGTCTTGTTGAAATTGTTTATGCCCTTAAGTTCATAGCTTTCTGTGTGAATATAAGATAATTGTATTGTAAATGATCAGGAAAAGCTTTTTTGTTTTTCTTTACTTACGACAATGTTCCTACAGTGTTTGTAAACAAACGGTAGAAACGAATAACAGGCAGTTGTTTTTTCGTACGATTCAATGAATGCCAAAGTAGATATCTAACTTAAAATAAAAGGGTATCTAAGCAGACCTTTTTTATTGTTCAAATAAAAAACAACCAGATTGCCTTATTTAAATGCAACAGTTAGTGAATGTAAATCTCTGAAGAAGCGGTAATAAAGATGGATGTTCATTTGATTGAACTTTGTCAATGTAGGGAAGCCGAGAGCGGTCTTAATCCCAAATGAAAAGGAAACCAAAGCCCTACGGAATGAAGGGATATAACAGTATGAGCACTAATACCAAGTAAGTTTTACCAACTGCGAAATAAAGGGAAGAGAAAAAAATTATCTACCTATAATTATCTTATCTACCTTTCTTTCTTTCTCTATCTATCTTTCTTTTGTCCAATTAACCAAAATCATTAATTTCGTTGTATGGTATGTTAAATCTTCTAATTAAGAAAATTAACACATTATATGTATCTCCGACATTGTAATGTATTCATTAACACACATACCTATATTGGGCAAGAACTAAAAGACTCCTTCCTTAGAAATCGTTTAAAAACTATAAGACATTATGTTCTCAGTCCAGACATTTAAAAACAATTTTTTTCCGCCCTCATACTTTTAAACTGATGAAATGTAATCAAATATATACTTGCATAAGCTGCTATGATTAGTTTAAATCCCAAAACTCATCAAATGTTATCTGCATCAGTTGGAAATTGCATTTGCCTTGCGAAGGCAAAAGCGTAGTCGCAACTTTGAATCTGGTAAAGAATCATAAAAATTTCAGTGAGTTCCGTACAGCTTCCTTCAAAAATTATTCCTCGAAAATTGCTCTTGGATTTTTAAAGTATCTCGGTATGAAAAGTAAGTGGTACTAAACTAAGTCTGTTTTTGAATTTTTATTTAATGAAATAGGTGTCATAATAATAGGTAGGTATAGAATTTACATTCATAAGTATTTTATAGATAACAGAATATCTTGTGTTAATAAACTTACTAGCTTTCCACTCCGCGGTTTCAGTCACAGCTAAATGGCTTTTCCTGTGGGAAGGAGGTTTTCCCCGCACTAGGATTAGAGTATCCTATTTTCTTCCGTGATTATCGAACTATCTCCTTAATTCAAGATCGGAATCGGAAAGTTGAACTTACAGACAGACAGACATACCTACACATTTTCACACCCCTACTAATATTATAAATGCGAAAGTAACTCTCTCTAACGTCTGTCTGTCTGTCTGTTTATGTGTCTGTCTATCTGTTACGCTTTCACGCCTAAACCAGTGAACCGATTTTGATGAAATTTGGTATGAAGATAGAACTGAACTTAGGAAAGGACATTAGATACTTTTTATCGGGAAAAAAAGGGTAAAAGGGGTTGAAATAGGGATGTAGAAAACATGAAAGTTTGTATGAAAGTTCGTGCGATATAGCCGAATTCCACGCTTGCGAAGCCGCGGCAGAAAACTAGTTTATAATATTAGTAAGAATTTTCCGACCTATGTACGTATCTTGTAGGTAGGTAGGTATCTAGACAGACTGAAAACAATAACCTAACGATCCATTAAAATCTTAATAGTTTTTATTTTATTACCATTTTAAGTGCTGGTACTGACTGAATGATCGTAAAAGAATGAAGTATTAAGCGCAAAGATTTGCAGTTACTTCTCGAGACGGTTTTTATATTTCCTGAAAATGATAGACACAACTTTGTCGTTAAAGTGTTTGCCAGTTCACTATAAAATCACTCCAATTTAGGATTCATGTGATAGTAAAAGAACCAACAACAAAAAGGTTAACTGTTTTAAATGTTTTAGTATGGGCTTAAATAGTAGAAGATATGCGCTTAGTGACGTGAGTACGTTATTAACCAATCTGTAGGTACACAAATTTTTTAAGTTAATATACTTTTTCTATTTTCAAGAATTTGTTGTATTTTGTACTTGCCTATTTATGTAGTACTTGCCTAACATAAATCATACTCAAATTACTATAATTTAAAAAGTTATTCAGTGGTACTTTAAATCTCTATTTTAGGCAGGCTTACTCCGTTTATTTATCAAAAAGACAGCATAATATTTAAAGCAATAAATACCTTCTTTTGTGTTATACTTACTGTTTTTTTTTATTTCTCTCTACATGAAAAATACGAATCCTAAGTTTCTTTTATCATTTAGTGTAGGTATATCCCTTTCACTTAAATCCGAGAAACCTCTTTCAATTTCTATTTTTAAATACAAATGCAAAAGAGATACAGTTGTGCATAAAATAATGCACGGTTCCTCCCTCGGTAATGAGCCAGCCGGCCATCGCTGTTGTCTCTGCCTTAATTGCTGCCCGCTTATTAAGACCAACTTCACAGTGCACACTTCACTTTCTATGCACTTTTTAAAACGCTACCCTCTCTTGTTAGTTCCTTTTTCAAGATGATTTTTTCTTCAGCTTTTGTTCCCGCATCTATAAACTCGCCTTTTTTATTAGTACCTAGAATTGTTAAGAACAAAAAGGTTTTGCTTTTCCGGCCCAACTAAGTAAGTAAGTTTGTATTATTTGTCTGTCTTTTAAATATAGATTGAGTGTTTACGCCGTCTTCTTCCAGTCACGTTCGTTTTTCGTTTACCTTCCTTTTCATTTTGTAAACAGATCGATATGAAAATGGAATGAATAGGAGCCGTATGTTTCTTTTTATTGTAAGCCTGGTCAGGTGTTGCCAACTTTATCTGATTGTGAACGTTTCTATCCTTTCTTCAGATCGTAACTATAGTTTTTCGGTGATCGTTTGTATAAATAGTTAAGTTTTTTGGGAAAAGGATAAGAAAGTTATGCGGGATATTTTCTATTCTTGGTTAGGGTGCTTTGAATGGTTTGATGAAAGTGGTTTGTTCTTTGTTTTTTGTTTCAAATACTAAATAATAATTCAATCTGGATTACGGCAAATTTATTCGAAGCGTGAGTTCTCGTCTCGTACAGTACCTACCGTCGATCAAAATTATGTTTTATCAAAACTAGAAACTTTTTCCATATTTTTAAATCCATCCAAAATTTTCAAAGTTTGTAAAGTTATGTATTTATCTTGGAAATAACGTATTCGAATAAAGTTTTAACCAAAATGTAGACAGTGTTTTTGAAAAGTTCGGTTTTAATGTTAATTCTAAATTTATGTAACCGTGCGGGTTTAGCGTCGGATAAGTGATATCAATATCAGAAAAGTAAGCACGAAGTAGTTAATAATAGCTAAAAATTACAAATCCAACAATTTTAATAAAAAATCCGAATCCGAAATCCTCTTAACTGCATCTTTTGATGTTAGCAGTTGTCTGTATGTTTTATTAATAGTTTTACCTTGCTATTATCATTATTACCGAGCTCACAATACAAATAGCCTGACTGCATCAAAGTTTGGTATCACTTATTTTCTATTCATGGCCGGAGCAAAAACGCGCATACTGTGATTTCCCTGCGGCCCGGCTTGCCCATAATAAAAACTCCATTATCAACTACTTCAATCTGCGTTTCCTGTAAATATTAATATATTTTCATGGACAGATAATAGCTTCAGTTTCGCAAATAATTACGGACACTAGTTTGTTTATGTTGTTACAAACTTACTGTAAACCATTTTGAACTTAAGATAGATAAATGTTAAATTTGACCTTTATTTTATTGTGTCCTTACAATAATAATAGTTAAAAAGGATGTTTTTTTAGAATAAGTGTATATTTTTTAGAAAAAGTGCTGTTAAGCTGTAGAATTTGCGAACAGCATAAACTTTTCTTTGCAAAGATAAGAAAATGCGGAGTGTTGCCAAAACAAACGTATCAGCTCTACATTTTTGTCTTTTATTTCTTTCTTGTGTAAGACATATTTAAAGAACATAAAGTTGTACTTATTTCTGTAGCCAAATACCTACGTATGTTTTGAATTTGTTGATTACAAACCGAGTTAATAGACGATCTAATATAAACTTGACATAATGAAGTCTTGCCACACGCTAAATAATTACTTCCTGTAATCCGTACTTGAGTATTCAAATATGTTCTCAGGTGACGATGAAGCACGTTCCGGTCTCCCGGTAAGAATGTGGGGTAAATATTTAATCTACGAAGACGTAGAAACCTCCTCGGAAGGTGGCTCTACTTTGAATGAATGTTAGCCTGGTATTCCACTGTACTGTTACCAATATATTTAGAAGTTATTTAAAATGCTCCGCTATCAAATAAATTTACTGACGTTAAAAAAAAGAAAATAGTGATTTTTTTTTTTAATACCTTTTTACCAGGGTTTTATATGAACACTTACTTAACAATACTTTTAACACAAGTTAGGGTAAGAACTGTAAAGTTACTAAGGTTATGTTTTAACATAATAAAATATCTTCATAGTTCGCATGCTCTGGAAGAATGTCTCAAAAATCTCGTCTCCTCATTTTGTTTTTACGGTATTCAGCGCAGCTTACAGTTATTTTTCTTATTTGGCTCACGGTTTGTCGCGATCCGGCTGGCTTTTTACTACTCAGGCATTTACACAAAAGCCAGAGCCAGATAGCAGTCTGCATGAAAAAAAAACATAGGAAATTCTTTCGTATAATAATAAAGGTAGGAAACCTGTGATGTTTTGTTACATAAAATCACATGCTATATATAACCTCCATGATCCAATTTTCGGACTGATTCAATCTCTGAGCTTACACTTTGGTTTTCTGTTTCTCAATTTATCGTGATCAATCAATTTTAAACTCTCATCGTATCGCAGTCAGGTTTTTATTTGTTTGAATATTTATCCAGAATTATACCTCAACTACGTGATGGTTTAAGGTTTTGTGTACTTATGTAAATTCAAATAGCGATTGTGTCAAAATCTACGTTAAAATTCACGTCACAAAAGTCGCGACGTGCTCTGGTAGGTATCTATGACAAAGGGAAATAACGCTTTCCATATTTAGAGCAAAGTTGGGCCAAGCCTGATTTGTAATTCAATGAGTTGAAATATAAATCTGACGCCTCATTCTACGATAAAACATTGATGTCTTCACCGGTTGACAATGTCTTACGTACAATAAGGGTTTAGTGAGATTATTATGTTTTACGAGGCTATGTTATTCGTGTTTTTTTAATGAGTTATACGTCATTAAAACGAATACTCATTAAAACGAACAATATATTATTCAAGAACTTCAAGTGCTGGTTTTATAGACAAAATACCGATAGCTGTGAAGTACTACCTAATAATTTAAGTTTTAAGTATGTACCTACATATGTTGGCATAATTGCTTATGTGAGTTTTAATAGTTAAGTACCTGGGTAAATGTGTTTTATGCTAGTGCATTATGAATAAATTTATTCGTAGTTAAAGCACCATGTTTATTACAAACACGAATATGTTAAACTTAATTTTAATCATTACGTAAAACGTATAGTGCGCCGAACAATTTGTAGTTCGTAGCAAATGCTGCAAAAATTCTCTGTAACATTAATCACACGACTTTATTTCATTATTTTTAATATTTCCTCAAAAAAAAAGTTATTTATTTACCTTAATAGGCAGCTTGTTTAGTTTAATACCTAATTAGCATTATAATATGCTATAAATTAGGCAAGGAAATAGAAAATTATGCAAAATGCTCCCTAAACGTCGTTACAAGACGCCATGGTACGGCAATATTGGAAGGTTTTTGTCCGAAAGCCTGCGCGAGCCACGTTCATAGAATTGGTTCATTTGTTACTGTAGTAACGTTGTACGAGCTCTCTACAGGGTCCAGTGGTGTAATAATTTGAGTTTATTTGTTGGAGTTTCCTGGATCGTTAAAAAATGCGTTAATTGTGCAAAAGCTTGTGAAAAAATACAAACGTTTTAAATACAATAGTTTTTTACTTCTAAGCGAAACCGCAACGAAAAGATGTCATTCAATTTAGCAGCTTAACAGTTAGGTACTTAGCAGTTACAAGAACTGTTCAACATCTCAAATCCTATATTTTCTTCAATCCTTTAACAAACTGCATAATTTTTCATACAATATAAATCAGGACATTTTAGGAATCCAGCAAAAAGGATGTATGTCTGCGGAGTCCCATGATTAATGTGCTGCGCCGGCGGCTGCCCTGTAAAGTGATATTATGACAAATTGCCGCGCGCCACGCAAGAAACCTTTCTAGACGCGATTATAACAAAATAACGCTGAAGGACAAACCTTTGTTTTTGTTCTAAGAGCTACTTTGGTACCATTAAAAGTCTTGAAGTTGGAGGTTGATTGAAAGTTAGAATAGGACAGTGAAGTTCATATTTCGTAGAATTTTTGTTACGATAGACTTTTCGTGACTTTTTAGTTAGAATTTCTTTTCCTAAGTTTTTTTCATCTTTTTATATTGGATAATCTCCATAAATACTGTGTACTTTATTACAAGAATGAAAGCAAATTTTATCTATACGATAATGCATTTTACGTGTACATAGTAATCAGCTGCCTTTGTTAAGCGTCTATAGTAAATCCGTACGAACCCAATATAAACATAGCCATTCTTTATTGGTATACAGGATGTTCCAGTAACTGGCGCAAGATGTCATTCGGGACCTGCGTGGTCGAGATTGGATGGACGCGGGTCGGCCTTAAGCCTAATAAAAATCAACACCCTCTGGGAAATCTCCATTATGCTCCCGCGCTTACACATCGCTTTACATATTGACGAATGACAATACATAAAACATACAAATATACAAGCTATAGCAGCGCTATTGTTAAAACAAATGAAAAACTGCGTGTTCGGCCCAAGATAGAAACGTTCCTAATTGAATTCAGCCACGTGCACAATAAATTACTTTTTAATTAGTCCGCGAAAAGCCAGTCACAGGTCACCGAGCATTTTTGTTATTTTGAACCGTTTTTCACGATGAACTGATTACGCAGAGAAACGATTAATGGGCTGCCGGAGTGTTTCATTAAGGTTCGATTCGAAACGTTCAAAAGTTGTTTATTTATCAGATTGTGATAAAATTGGGCTTTACAACAGAGTGCTTTATTTGTGTTTTGTTTGTTAATTGAATATCTAATAGCGTTTCTTTTTGAGTTCAGAATGAATTGTTTATACAGGGTGTCGGTGACAGGCTGAAAGATTAATCGTGCGATAGTACGTGTTTCTATCATAATAATATCATTGTCAAGTTAATTTGATCATGCCTCGTCTACGCCGTGGGAGTTCTTTTGATTAGATATAATTCTGATAAAACGCAGTAATAATATTAAACTAGTAACTAAGAAAATAATGTAGTTGCTTTATTACGTTTCAATATGTTAAATTAGAAAAAACCTGCAATTTGTTTCAATCAATTTGGTAAAATCAGTTCTGATAGCCTGTTCAGCCTGACTGACTAGAATGGAAGTGACTGACAGCCGTTAATTAAGCGGGTAATCGTACTTTTAAATTCAAAACATTTAATTCATTAAAACACACTTCTTTAGTAATACTAAAAATGACTTCAAATGGTAGTAAATTTATCAAAACTTTTCCTGTCAACTTTCAACAGCAGTACTTTAAAGATATCGCTAAACTTTATCTCAGAAACATTCTTAAGAGACTTAAGCAAGTTTTCTTCAAAAAGCAGAGATTTCTGAGTAATCGCGCGCGCCATGTCGCACCCGGTGTGTGCAGCGAGCCGTCACTAACACAATATATCGACAACTACACGACATAACTACAATATATAACTATAAAATAACGAAGGAGAAACTGCGACGATGTTTTTTCAACGGAACGTGTCGTCACTTATATTGGCTGTCTCTCACGGGATGTAACCGAGCTGTAAATAGAAACAGATACAATGAAACATGCTGTAGATATGAGACTGAGGAAGTTTTGTTATCAGTTGTAAGAAGTGGGTATAAATCGAGATATTTAATAGGATTTTAAAAAAAGGATCAGTTTATTTTCTAATGGTAATAGTCCTATTGTTTTTAGAAGACAATTCAGTCAAACTCAAAAGTATTTTTGCCCGAGTTCTAGAGTTAACTCTAATTTTATAAATATACTTACAACCTATACTACGGTTATACCAGGTTCTCCCCTAATCCATTGTGTGGCACCTAAAACACAAGCCCTAACTGCGCTTACCTTAGGGCCACATAATTGGTGTGTTAGCCAATTAATAAATAAATAAATAACTTATTTGAGCGCCAACATGACTTGAAGGATGGCCGCAACGAATAAACGGCGCGAGACATCCAAATAGAAATCGTTTTAGCAGCGATAAACGACAAACTGTACTCTTATAAGCCGAGTAAAATAAATAGTTGTCATTTCCTTGCTATAAATCGTAACTTAGCCATACTTTATTTATTGGCGAAACCTCGGTGTTGGCTTTTCTGGCGTCGCTAGGTTATTTATTAACTATCATGTTTGTAGTTAATGGCGGAATTTATCGGAATTTTTACCGTGTCTGAAACGAGATCGTCCTTGCGAGATATTTTAATTGCCTTGGGTATAAAGCGACTTGCTTTATGATAGCTACCTAGAAACTATATAAATTACTCCATAACCTATTTCATTATGTTTCGGAAGGTCAGGGAAGGTATCAAAAAAGGCATATAATACCTATATACCTCGTACCTGATACCTATGTATTTAAACTTTTCCTGCGTATAAAAATAAACAGCAAAGCAAGTTCCTTCTTTCTATTATATGCCTAACCAGGTATTGTTCCATCAAATTGTGTTCTCCAGAGCGTGTATGATCAATATATCGGTACATACGAGCAATATGACGTGTATATTGGACATTTCCATCGTCGCAATCGGAATGAACACGGGCGGGCCCGCTCGCGCGGAAAACAACGCCGCTTGTTGCGATTATATTGCATTGGTATGAATACATTTATAGTATAAATATAATGATAAAACGTAAATAGAGTAGTGTGACGAGTTAAGTATTAACGATCATGTCCTCATTAAGGTCTTTTTATTAAGCAAAGCCTTTGAAGCGCGGTTGTATTTGCTCACCGTAACAATAAATTGGAATCAAGACATTGTAAGTTGTATTACATAGCTATACTTCAAAACATGTTTGGTGGTATCAAGGACTGATCCTAGATTAATTGCGTATCCGGCAAAAGATAAAAAAACGCATCGAACCCATCGCCATCTTGTTTATTTAGTTCTCAACGCCCAAGGCTAAGTGTAAATCAATCTATTTCAGTCCTATTAAAGGGGTAGTGAGTAAATACTCGCCGCTCCTTGTACGTTTTATGGAAACCTGAGATTAACTGGTAACAGAGCCTGTAACATATACATACATATATAACATACACACTATTATAGGACGTGCCGTATCGAGCACAATTGGGCTTCGACTCGCTTGGAAGGGTCAAGTCGAAAGAGTAATAGAAAATAAGCATCTTGAGCCACAGTGTGTATATTTCAGGCCTACAATCAACAATCAAACTAGTTTATCCCAAGCTAAAAAACCATATGTAAGCAATTTCTTTCTATTATATTTATTTTTTATCCCGCTCTATACCAAGTTTCTTACCGCTTTGAAAGCTAATACTTAAAATTGTATATTGAAGTTTATGTTGACTGTGATTTTCCAAAATACCGTTTGGTTGGACGAAAGATCATGTTAATGTTTAGTTTATATTGGTAGAATATAATATTTAGATATTTAGCAGCTATTTAATACATGTAGAAACTGATAAACACTGATTTGTTTAGACTGTTGCGACAATCACAAAAGGTGAGTAAGATTATAAAGTAAGGTTTAACGTCTCCAGACTGCAAAGGATCGAATAAATTGGTAGAAAATGGAGGGTTGATCACAGCTATTTTATTTTATGGCGAGATCCGTTACGCGTTGACCTTTCCATTCAAACTATATGTAGTTTTCGTACGTATTATCAATTTGTTTACAAAACGTTCTAAATTGTGTCCGGGTTGAAAAAGGCCTTCCTATATATACCTACCTATATACTGTGGGTGCCTTAGCGGCTTCGAGAACCTAGTTGATGACGCTTTTAGATGATTTGAAGCAATTTTTACATATCAAACCATTTTCTGACACTGCGAATACATCTGCCCAATCTATAATTAGATCTACTTAAGTAATATACAAATTATATAAAGTACAAATAGTAGGGGAGCCCAAGAGGGGATTTCTGGATTTACTCAAGCGCGGCAGATTAACATACTGGGGGATACCTTGTACCCGGTTAAGCACTTCTACCAAATATGGGCCTTGTAAGTGGCCGGCCCGATTAATTCAATAATTTCATATAATTCAGTTCAATTTTATTGTCAGATTAGGTAAATCCCTCCAGATTATTGTATAAGAGCGTTGTTTTAAGTCTACTAAACATCCCCTTAAAAATCTCACGTGCTCTATTAAAAGTTTTTTTTTTATTTGCAACCCTTCCGTACGACCATTTCCATAATGGAAACCATCAGATTAACAAACGTACATGTTTCAAAAATACGTAGGACATGGATGATATCAATATCTGACACGCCCGAGTATGTCCATGCAAAATATATATTTTTTTATTTTTGGAAATCTATAGCCGTTTCCCCCACCAATAAAATGGTATATGTTATTTAACATTTTTTTCTTTTTGTCATCTAAGTTTTGCAACCCAATATGTATCTATCACGCTCGAGTAAATCCAGATTTAGCATCGAGGGCTCCCCTACAATAATTACATAGACATTTCATCACTTTTAAACACTCGTTTACACACTAAAAGTGCTTATGATAAATAAATCCAACACACACAAATGAAGGTCTGTACGTGTCATACCGCGTAGCCTTAACGAGATGAGGGTAGTTGCAAAAAATATGACAAGTCGGGTTCTGAAAAGTGGCTGTCTCGTTTTGAGACAAGAACGTTTTTATTAGCCTAGGTTTCGGCGTTTAATCTTTCAATTTATAAAGTTTTTCAGTGGGTAAAGTTACAACTTCACAAAAACATTGCTGTAAATTTAACTAGAGGTACTAACGTTTCAAAATATTAATGTTGGTACTAAATTATACAATAACCATTTTATTTTTAACCTCATTTTAATTCTTTAAAAGTTAGCAGAAAAGGCCGTAAATTTTTTTTAAATTTCACCTAAAGCAAAAAAAGGAAAATTAACTCATTAATTTGCGCAAAAGTTTGGAAATAATTATGGGCCATTATACGTTTTTTATCTTTCCAGCTTTAAATCGCAATCAAAAATCTAGTTGACGCTGCAAACTCCGGAACATATAAATCTTACAAAGTTTCGCAGCTTGACGGAAATTTCACGCATTAAGAATTTCCAAGAAAACAGACTTTAGTTATCAGCTGGTAATTAATTACTAACTTGGATAAACTTGTTAAGTTTTGTCGTTCATTATTCCAAAGTTTTCATTGGCTTATGTTTTTGACGGCTTTTTTTGTCATATTGCATACTCGTATCTATCTAGTATCCCAGCTTTGACATCAAAAGGCCCAAGAAATAAATATACATTATATTAAAAGCAAACAATATATTATTAGGGTACCGATACACTTGCAAGATTCTTGCATAAGAGAAAATTCTGGAAAATATTTTTTATCCATTAATTGTTACGAACATAATTATTAGTAGCGTGGTATTAAAAAAACTTAGGTACAATAGATTTGAAAATTCTTCCTGAAGTATATAATATATTTGGGATCGATGTAGAAAAGCTGCCTACAAGAGGTTATGCGCTAATTAAAATTAACCCTGAATATATAAATAGGTAAATACTATATATATAACTCCTAAAAAGAAGTAGGAGTACAGTTGCTTATAAATAAACTTGTTTTTAAGTGAGCTTAAATATTGCATGGTTATTCGAAGCAAGTGTAGGTTTTCATTCGCTCAATAGTAAGTCTATCAGTAGCTTTAAGCTCTTATAAACTCGTTAACATGCAACTAGTTGCACCTCAAAGTAGCGCATTGTATAAGACATGCGGTAGATCATAATCTATATGTTGATTGCTCAATTAAAATCTCCTGATAAAGACACTCTATAGCCACGAACAAATTACATTAACATATTTATAAGTGAACGTTTTCCTTCCTTTTATTCAAATTCCAAACGAATTTCAACGAACATGGCAAAGAGAGGACGGATGAGCGTTTTGGAATTGCACCACGGTTTCGGTTAGGCAAATGAGAATGTTTTTTGGAGTCTCTGGTGTGATTTAAACGAATTGTTATTACGCGAAAATACTTTTATTTGTACTCAAAAACAAGATCCTACTAATATTATAAACGTGAAAGTTTGAGAGTATGGATGTATATGGATGTTTGTTACTCTTTCACGTAAAAACTACTGGACGGATTTTGATGAAACTTTAGAGTAATATAGCTTATACACCAGAATAACATATAGGGTACTTTTTACCGCGGGAAAACTTATCATTCCCACGGGAAACCGACTTCCACGCGAACGGAGTCGCGGGCGGCCACTAGTAAAACTATAAGGAGAAGTTTAAAGTTATTTAACTCATTCTTTTACTGCTAATATTTAAACATGTTCATTCGTTTTTTCAGGCAAGTTTGAAAATATACCTACTTGCATTACTGTGACAAAGTTTGATGTAACTGCTCAAAGTTTGTCTTATTGATTATCTATTCATAAGAAAGCACCAGTCATTGTATAAAATATATGTGCACCTCAATTGACAAAGCATTTTTTCTAATAATGATTTTCCAAAACAACCGAACACATATCTTTCGTTTTCTTTCAGAGTTAATTAGAAAATATTTATCAACAAACACGCAACTTTGCAGACCGCCATTTGTTTTTGCACGCCATTTATTTCACTTATGAATTAGTGTTATTAGTTTAGTCTGGGGGAGAATCGTTGGCATCAATAAAACTATTAGCAAGTTTGGTAAGAAGTTGCACTAATCCGATAAAACTTGTCCGGGACAGTAGTATTGTAGATGTTCACAGTGATTTTCGACCGGTAGCGTATTTTGCTCTTAATTATTTTGAAATTAGAATCAATATTCTGACAAACTAAAGTACTCAAAAAATTTGGTGAATGTTTATTTTAATAAAAAGAAATCAATATCGAAATATCTCAAAGAACCTATTATTCTTGCAGAATAGAAGCAAAGATGGGGAATTGTAGTACCATACAATTAAATATTAAAAATATTGACAGCTTTTAAAGTTATAAAAACTTACTGGAAAAAGGAACGCGGGTCTCCGAGCATTAGGCGACTGGGAATCGAACCCAGGACCTTAGATTACTGAGCTACAGCGTTCTCCCAGTATCTATGTGCTTTCGTCATATAGCTGACGTTATTACATCAAATGAGAGGAGTTTCCGCCTCTTTATTTCAGTAGAAATACCTTTACAGGATATTTAACTACTTATTAAGATGAAACAAGCTAATGATTGAGATTTTAATTGTAGTTTTGCATTTAAAATGCTAATTTATTGATTTTAAAGTTATAAATACTGGAAAAAGGAGCGCGGGTCTCCGAGCATTAGGTACGCGACTGGGAATCGAACCCATTGACAGCTATATTTCCATACATCGAGAGTCACGTTGTAAAAATACAATATTACCGGCAATATAAACAAAACAAGAATGCCTTAACATATCCCCTACGACTGTCATCTTAATTGTACAAAATAAAACCACTAGTTCTTAATAAACTCGGTCGTAACATGTTTAAATTAAATTCCGTAAAAACCACTTTACGACCTTACTTGTTTGAGTCCAGTCGGTCCGAAAGTCCTCTTATAGTAGAAACTTTAATGTGGTTATTGGACACGCTTCCTGTTCGTCATTTCAAAGTTGAGCTTAAATAATTTGAATTTGAATATTAAGTAGTTATTAAAATTCAAATTATTCAGAACGCAGATTTATTCCCTTGATTGTAAACTTTGATTTTCGGTCGGGAGTCGGCTACCCATTTATTATAAGTAAAGATAAATTTTATTTCATACATTGAACGATAAATTCTTAACGTTACAGATTTCTTTGGTATTTTACATAATGGCTTATATTTATTGTCAGTAACATACACAACCTTAAACCCAAAGTTTCACAAATTGGTAGCAAATTTCAATAAATTGAAATCATTAGGAAAACTTCGCAAATAAAATAAAACTTTTTACTATGTAAAGCACAAAAGTAAATTCTTAGATTGTATTGTACAAAAGTCGTTTGAAAACTATTACGTCGACGAAAACATATTATTATCACTTAGTAAAATATTTTAAATTGAATCTACTATTGTAACTACAGTGAGTAAAAGTTGGACAATTATTTGTTTACCTAAAAAAATGTAACTAAAGGCTGTTTTTGTTGATTTTCTGTTTGTATAATAACTACCTACATTTTTTTATACGTAATTTATAACATACAAATTTGACACACTTTGTCCTGCTAGAGTAAAAAACTTAAATCGCAGGACCAAATAATTATTCATTGGGTTCACTTAAACTTACTTTTAAGCGAGTTTAAGTGACTTCAGTAACAAACACTCGAACCATATAAGGTTTATAGGCAAGAAGATAACAGATAGCACTTAACTCGAGTAGAAACAAAGTTCCACGCGCCACGTCTTGACCTGTGCTCTGACAGCTAAGTGGGTAGTTATCAATATGTTTTCAATAACATCACGGCACTATACTTCCCCAAGAGCAGTTAATATCTCTATCCAACAACAATATTCCGGTTTAAACCAATTCTTGGATGATAAAGTTTCGTTTAATAGTTTTAAAAAGTTTTCGTTTAAATAAGACAGCGGTTTTGCCCATCTGCGGTGTTTGCTTAACAGAATACAATAAAACTGACTGCTGCCTATAGTTGTGCTGGGTTGCCCCGTTGGGATTCCAGTTAGAACCAGTTTCAAAGTTTCTGTCGCCGCCATCTTCCTTTGAAATGCAATTTGAAACAAACGCTGCCCACTGATGAAAGAATCTTGTAGAAGCTTTTAAGGAGAATCAACCTTTTTAAGCGAGACTTTCTGGGTTTAATTTTTTAATAAATGTAGTTGTTATTTCTTGGGGTTTGTTTAATTAAGGTTTGTGAGGCGGAACCGCTGATGTTTAAATAGAAGAAGGTTAAAAAGTGTAATTGTATTGAAAAACATATGCAAATTTATTTAAATAATACTTTATTTTCATTCGCCTACGGGAAAAATGAACATGTATATTATGACAAACAAAAATTAATCAATTTAACTCAGTGAACGACTACATTAATAAACTGTGTACCCTCGATGATGTAACTAACAGAGTGTTCATATCTGAGCTCAAACCCAAATAAATGGGTTTTTCATGAAACCCCGAGTAGAATATATCGCATCGATTCGTAGTTGTCATCACTACGGCGCTGGATGGATGACGTCATCGGGAAAAAGAGTGGAAGTGGAACTGAGGAAAAACGGTGGAAAAACGCCTGTTTAGAAATAGCTGTGTTTTAGATGGTATGTGTTCTTAGTAGTTAAACGTTAGTAAATAATGAGCTATTCTTTAAGAAGCAAAATTGATAGTAAGATATAGTATAGGATCCCGCTAAAGAATGACCTTCACTGAGCTGCTTAATGGATAAAAGATATTCTTAGCAAATAAAATATGTTAATAAATATAGTGCGAATGAGTTGTCTACTATCAAAACATATTAATACAAACACTTATAATAGTAATAGTTAGTAACACATATATTACATAACTAGTGGCCGCCTGCGACTCCGTTCGCGTCGGTTCCCCGTGGGAGTGAGAAGTTTTCCCGCGGTAAAAAGTACCCTTTATGTTATTTTTATGTATAACCTATAATACTGTAAAGATTCATTAAAATCCGTCCAGTAGTTTACGTGAAAGAGTAACAAACATCCATCCATACATCCATACATTTTCTCAAACTATCACATTAATAATATTAGTATGTTTAGTAGGATATTAAATTAAATAACACACAGTTAACACAGTAAATGAGTTTGAAAATAATGATGTATAGTGAAGGCGCGATAATGTGTCACGTAATCGAACAAATTGCTTATGTCAAGCACTTGCCTGCAAAATTTATCAGATGACTAGCCCATTTGCATTGTAAGAAGCTGATGCTTTAACAAATTATGTTACACTCATCCGTATATGGTATAATCATATGACATAGATGCAGAATTACAACTGTTTAATTTGAGCAGCATCAATAATTCCAATGACTTTGTTTGCGGTTTAAGTATATATTTTTATTCAACATTTCATCATTAACCTTCCTTCCTCCCATCCTTCCAACCATTTCAAAGTTATAATTTAAACCTCCTGTCACTTTAATAAAACCTATCAATTTGCGAATAAAAAAAATATATTCCAAAGTGAAAAGCACACGTTAAAACCACGTAAAGCGCCTATCACAATTCGTCCGCACCAAAAGCCTGCGCTTGCCAAATATTTGCTCTCACTTACTCCAAAAATAGCTGAAAATGCACTCAGTTTGCACGCACTTTTCGTAGCATAAAAGCCGTCAACGCTGTAGCTATTCGTAGTCCGTAGCTATTCGTAGTCCGTAGCAGTCAGTGCGGCGCGGCGGATCAAAGCGGTCGGCCGCTTGCGTCTTGCTCCTATTCTATCTCTTCATAACTTCAGGAAGCGAAGTTTTCGGTTCGGTTCCGAGTGATTAGTGAGTGTGTGGTTGAGTTTGTCGAGATAATAGGTAAGTATCTTCTGGATATTGTTTATTTCTTAAATAAAAAATATATATTACTTCTCGTCAGTTGACAAATAAGTATTTTACAGGTTAATAAGTTCCAGGTTCATGTAATAATAAGGTAAAAAAGTGTCACTGACTCTTAAAATTTAAGATATTTGATTTTAGTGCCAGTAATTATCCTCCTCATTAAAATATAATTACTTTTCTGCCCTTCACACTGAAACACAGGAAAACAGTTTATAGCTCAAAATAAACAAGATAGTACTTCATTAAAACACGCCTTTAATAACGCCAATTACGCCCACAACCCTACTCCTCCATAATTTAATCCTTAAAAAAACTTCCATTAAATATTATTTCCATTTCTATATACTATATATGTATAGTATATAGAACGTAACGTATATTCCACTTAAAGTGTGACGGTCGTTAGTTCTGAAACAAATGTCAGCAGTTGATGTCACTCCACGGTCCTTGCGTTTCAAGTACCAACGTCCTAAGACACTGTTTCAATTCTAAGACGATGTCTTAACTGACAGTTCCTTATTTCAAATGCAAACCTTACCGCAAGTTGTATTTTAACTGACGTTAGTAACATGTTTCTGATTTGGTCTTTGCTTTTCTCATATATTTCAATTGCATATGCTATCTAAGTTATTGCTCAGCCTAAATCAGTGTTCAAGGTGCCAACTAAAATATTTAATACTTTTTATATTTGAAATAAGTAATATATAAACCATTATTTTATTTAAATTTAATTGGAGTGATTAAATTCTAAAGTTTTATTACGAAAAATAAACTTTAAATATTTTTATTTCTTTTACGATCTATTAATAACTCCCTATATTTGTTACTAGTGGCCGCTCGCGACTCCGTTCGCGTAGAAGTCGGTTTCCCGTGGGAATGCGAAGTTTTCCCGCGGTAAAAAGTTCCCTTAATTCTTTCATATTTTTGGTTTCTAGAACCGGTTTCGCAGCGCACGCAAAGGAAGCCCTCAAGGATGAATAATTTTCCCCGTTTTTTTCCCATTTTCCATTATTTCTTCGCTCCTAATAGTTGCAGCGTGATATTATATAGCTTAAAGCCTGCCTCGATAAATGGTCTATCCAACACAAAAAGAATTTTTAAATTCGTACTAGTAGTTCCTGAGATTAGCGCGTTCAAACAAACAAACAAACAAAAATTTTCAGTTTTATAATACTAGTATAGATTTCTGTTAATGAAGGTTTTCCTACGCACTCTTATTAAAACTTATTTTGTTTTAATACAGAATAAACAACCAAAAAATTAAAAATAATATTTCATTTTAATTTATTCATACTTCAAATTCCAATCCGTTTGCCATCAAGTCTAACCTACCACTATCAGTCCAAGACATCTATCTATCTACTGCCTTATATATCCCTTCCATATTAACCCCTGGCCTCCGTAATCTAGGTTGTGATACTCGTGATACGTGGTTGTACAACCACTAACGGGGTCCCTGTAATCCTTATCTACGAGTGCTCGGTGCGGTACATCTGAATCACATTACGGCTGCAGTGATACAGCCTTACTTTAGTTGATAACTAAATACGAGGAGATTAGTGTCAATGATAGCTTTATGAGCATGGGAGATAGAAAAGCCATGACGTTGATGAAGGACACAGTTTTTTATGATTTGGCGCGTTTTGTTTATTTTGTAATGTCAAGTTAGAACTAAGGCTTTGATAAACTATGCAAAGAATCATGGAAAAAATGATTGTATAGGTTATATGAAGGGGATAAGATTTTATTCTTAAATCATTGAGAATACTACAATAGAGAGTTGTATTCAGCAGTCGTTTTTTATACAGTACCTACTACTACTATGAAACTGTTTTCGAAATTCGTATTATTTTATTCGATATATTTTTCGATCAATCATAACGCCTCTAGTTATAATCTCATTTAAAAAAACTTACCAAGGAAACTTTCCTTGCGATATAGACACCAAGTAACCAGAAGAGCAAATTTCGAAAATATATTTTTACTATATTGCTACACCTTGAGAACAGATAAGAAAATTTTCGCTTAACTGTCCGTTATACATACCTACCGCTGCGCCACAGATGCCATATATTGAAAATTTGAATAAAAATACTTTAAAAAAAACAAGCTTTTTTATGCATAACCAAATTTCAGCTCAATCGGTAACGTTGAACTGGACCAAATTTAACTTGCAAGTTTTCACCCGGACGAACATAATACGTTGAAAGTTAAATAAAAACTTTTAATAACTAACTAGAGTTACCTACGAGTATACTGAATAAATATCTAGAGGCATTTCGATAAGTAGATCCATAATATAAGTGAGCAATAAAGTTGGTGCTCAGGCTACGCTATGTGCACTTATAGCTTACTAAACTAAGTTTACTGCCTACGGAATTTTGTTTATTGTGTCATAAAGCGACGGAAAACGGATAAATGTCCCAAAACGACTGCATTAAGTAAACGTTCGTCAAATTGTAACTGATATTCCGCCGTAACTGAGTTTATGGATGTACTCATGAGTATTGACTTCAAATACGTAGATACTAGTTGTGCCCTTATCGTATGATGAATAATAATATGTCTTCTCGTAAGAAAATCACCGATAAGCCTTAAAAATTTGGTGCAAATATTACAAAGAAATTAATTAATGTTATGATTATAAGCTACACTCTAATAGGTAAGTACATGTCATGATGAGTATAAGGTATTTCCTAGCGGGTAATTCACGTAAGAAACTTTCACGATTTTCGGAGATTGAATGTCGCTTCATTCATTAAAATGAGTTAACCATGTAGATGTATGAAGTTGCCGAAAATTCGCTGAAGTTGATAAGCAGAGTCGGGGTGGG
Organism: Emmelina monodactyla; assembly: GCA_916618145.1. NCBI lineage: Eukaryota > Metazoa > Arthropoda > Insecta > Lepidoptera > Pterophoridae > Emmelina > Emmelina monodactyla. Next base: position 7,894,372 of record OU745303.1, read on the forward strand.
TCTGGTTGTAGATGCACATGGAAACTTGAAAACTGATCGCAACCAATTTTGTTGACCTCTTAATGCTGAATTTATTAATAATTCAAATGAATTTTTTGTCTGTTATCGATTTTGAATAGTCAAACTAAAAAAATACTAAGTTTGTAGATAAAAGCGTAGTCATTTATTAAAATTAGGTACCGAACTAAAAAGTTTTTCAATTCAATTTCGGTTCATTTAATTTTGAGTAGAAAATGAAGTTGAAAGTACACGAAAACATGCATGGCTTTATCGTAATATTTGTTTTTCATAAAGCAGCTCAACTTTAAAAATAACATTGAGAAACGATATTGGATATCAAAAGTAACCCTTTATTAAAAATGCCTTTCAGATTCTCAGCGAGCCCTTTTCCCTCGTGTTTTTTATTTAAAAGACTTAATTTTCCGTTTTTCCAAGAATCTGATATGAAGTTCACAGAAAAATCTCTTTCATTAATCCATATACAAGCCTTGTATCTTCTAAACATAAAATCGTATAGGAATACGTAGGCTGACGGAAGTCTGTAAATGTCATCTAATAAAAAGACAGATGCGAGGTCAGAGCCAGGGAATGGGCGAAGGGGGGACGCGGGGCAGAGGGGAGGGGTCTGACGTGAAATTAACCCCGTACTCGGCACCTAAACAATAACATAAGCCTAGACTTAACTGACGTATTAGAATCCATATGCAAGATCCAGTTTTACTTAGCCAAGAAATAAATATTGTTGATCGATTTGCTTTACTAATTAATTAATTATTAAGAGTATATTTAAGTGTATCATCATTATCATTACATAGTATAAATCTAAGTCGCTGTTCGTGATTGTTTGTATGTTTGTCCGCTAACTCCTCCTAAACCACTTAAAGGTATCCTAAGCCATCTTAAAGATATTTTTTTCATTTAAATTTGTAAATAAAGAACAGAAAAAATATTTTTAAGTTAGCCTAAATTCAACGTTTCGTGAACAAGTTGCGCAAAGTTACACCATTGCGAAGCGTGGGCGGGTCACTTGTTTTGTGTATAAACTGCGTTATGTTCTTATTAATCTGAGGATTCTGATGCGGCAATTACTAGCATTTTGACGCTCACCATGAAGAGTGGTATCTCCTTACGATTTACGAATTTATCAATGGGAAGTGTGTTCTTTGCCTTAGTATGGCAATATTGTAGCACCTATGTTGTGAAATACGAACCGTGACAGACAGGCAGACAAGCAACAGAATGATACCAAGTAAGGTACTCGTACCAGATAAGGGTTACTTTGTTCTTCTTGGAGGTACAGATTTAGGCTAAAGATTACCTTGGTTATGTTGAGAAATATTATAAAAGGCCAAATCACCGGAAAATCAAAAATAAATTAATAATCCGTCAAAATGAGTTTAATTTGAAGTAGGTAATAATCTAAGAAGATATATTAAATATTATAAAATTCAAAAGCATATATATTTTGAACTATTTGGAATGTAATGAAGTGTTAAAAAAAATGGTTTCCAAGATTATTATTAAATACAAATAAATATAAAAAAACTGCAACTACACGCTTGACAAGTAAAAAACATTATAACAGTAAAGAACAGAAGATGTTGCTGAAAGCAGGCGCGGTCGCAGTGAATGGCTTTTAAATTAAAGGAATTAATAATATATATAAATAATAGGATCTTCATAAAAAATATAGTATTTTTTTTATTAATCATAACCCTATCGTACTAGGACTACAATCACAGACTTGCTCAATGCTCAGTCTTACATATAAAGTAGGTAATAATGGTTTACGGAGGAACACAAACAATAAACACATTAAATTTACGTTACCAGTTTATACGTGATGCTTAGAAACTAAATTCTAGTGTGAATGAAGCAATAACGATGACTCTCAGTACTAAATAGCAGTTTCCACTTTAATTCAAATTCACTGAATTAGCCCGCGGGTACGAGTATGTAGCCAATTTGGCTGCAATTATTCAACTAGAATATCTGAATATTATGCTGATATTTTCTCGGTACATAATTTTACCGGCATTATTTTGGAATAATGATGATTACTGGGATGCTACGTCGTCATATTGCTCATTCATTTGTGAAAAAAACATATGCTGGTAAACATTTTTTTAACTCGCAAGGAAATAATGTTTTAAATTGATAAGTTAAATTGTGGAAATGTGGTATTCCAAATATACAGGGTCCTTCAAAAACACAGTCGAGAGTCTTTAACACAGACATAGTTTGCATGTAAACTTGTAAGCTTCTTTCCTCAAAACTAATTAAAACAAGGTTTTTAAGAATTTTTTTACGGAACTTTAATTATAATAAATGTACGTTCATTACACTGTTATGAACTCAAACTAACTCTGTTAATTTAAAGTTAGATTTAATTATAAATTTGTGACTTTATAATTAGATTTAAATGGTGACGGATAATAACATGTAACGCTAAAATTGGTTCATTACTGTTAGCATTAACAATTAAGAAGTTTGAAATGGTAAGTCTCTACAAATAAAATATTTTCAAGTGGTTTACTGCAGTAAAGAGGAGGTTAGTTAAAAAACAACAACACTTTTAGTCAAAGCTCTTTATTAATTAATTCCTCTCTATTGATTGTTTAAAGCTATAAAGCGGTTTGAAATATTCAAAAAAATTATATGACTTTTCAGCCTTCATTGAAGTATACCTTTTAAAATTACGATTAGTGTAAACATTTTCATAGGTATAAACAAATTAACACAATAATGTAAACGAATGCGTTGTTGTTTGCGAAACACAATTACCTCTGTTTGTTTAGATAACAAGCACATCATCCATGCAGATTTGGGTTTAACAATATTACCATAATGTGCAACGAACGATGTAAACTCATTAAACTTAACACCCTAACATAAACACATATACACTTACATAAAAAATAAGCCGTAAGCAACGACCTCAATTTGAAATTAAAGGCGAAGCCGACGATTTACGACGAACGTCGCGTAAAATAACTTCGTCTAAAAAGTATATTTAAATTGATTTTCTTTTTTTTAGAATCCGTTTTCGTTTTCCACTCTGCGGTTTACACTCGACAGTTTAAGCTGGTAATCCGTCTGTACATCATTCAGAGTAGACAAGACCAAGTGTCTGGATATTCTGATTCTTGTAAAATCCACCGTCTAGTTACAGAGCGAACGTGATACAAATTTTATTAGGAGTTTTAATCATGAAAACTTTATATCAACGAGGACAGTGGAAAGCTTTATCATTTACATAGATACAAAGTTACTTATTAGTTTACTTTTCTTTTTAGAAAGCAAAAAAACTTGGTGGAAAAAAGGTTTTTGAAATGAAAATAAAATAATGTTTTTACTAACAAAACTATGTGGATAGTAGGCATTTTTTTAGTAATAATTCAAGTTCATCTCCATATGTTGAGAGTCGGGAGGGTCTTCGTAATAAATCCAATAAATCGTCATAATACTGTAAGGATAGCCGTTTTTCTTCCATAATACTTTACATAAGATACGAGATCACCAGAACTGCCCTTTTATTTATAACCTTCTCGACTGTTACGGCACTTTAGATTTATTAAACTGCTGTTTGAACTGAAAAGTTAACCTTAAACGTGTGAAGTATTACGATAAATATCTATACTTAGTTTTTGTAAATTGAAAGTGCGTAATCACGCTCGGTTTACGTTTCAAAAACTTACTCGATTCGTATAAATATTTTCTTTACATTACAATCGAGATGCTCTTTATCAGCAAATCGGATGCTCAATCATCGTGACAATGTTGATCGAAGATTTATATTACAGATGGAATATTCAATCGGCATTAATGCTATATTGAATAAGCAAATAAATCATTGATGTACAGAATCCGTCATCGATATAGAAACTCAACAACTTTTTTTCTCAATCAATCACCTGCCTTTTTGTTTATTTTATTTTTAACGTAAGATTTCGATTGGAATTCAAATGTTTTGGAATCACAGAACTGGTTTTTAGTGAAGCTATCGCCTTTTAAAAACGTTCTAAAAGTCACGTTCGTTTTAAAACTTCTGTTGTGCATAGAAATATACCAATGTGTCGGAAAATCAGAAGAAGCTATTTTTTTTTAATACATCCATTAAACAGTGCCTGAAATATCTGTATACACTTAGAGCCAATACGCACTGTCGACTTGTCGCCGGCGACTATGGCTTTCGGCGACCGAAACGTAGGCCGCAACCGGCGACCGAGTGCGTAAACATTCATTAAATGAGTCTAAACTAAAGAAAGTCACAGTTGCCGGTGACTGAGTCGCCGGCGACAAGTCGACAGTGCGTATTGGCTCTTATAACAACCTCTATAAAATATTTAATATGAGTTTTCATTCATGACGTTTTGTGACAACTACATTTTTATTGCAATTTAAAAGAAATCGTGCTTTCTCATTTATAATACCCGTAACAATGTTTTTGATTACAGACATTGTACAACCAACAAAACAACAAAAAATAACCACTAAACCACAAGTGCAATTAAAATTAGGTTATTTTTGAATTTTCAAAAAAAAGCACCGATTTGAAGGACGCTGATCCAGATTATTGGAAATGGCGTAAAATCTATTAAGGCTAAAAGCACATTTCGCATTTTATGAGCTTCGTCACTTAAATCGCTGTTACAATACAGCTACATTGTTTTAGTTTACTTTACGTCCAAACTTCAGTATAAAAATATGATACATGGGAGAATTGTACATTGAAATCCAAACGGCGGATATACTTTTCCTACTAAATAGGTAATACCTCTATGTTTATGCTAAGCCAAAAGTCCTTTTACCTAATTTATAAGAATATTCCGTAGAATCATAAAAAAACACATTATGATGTACCTACTCAACAGCTGACACCGCAAACGTTGTTGTGCCATTTTATGAAAAAAAAAATGTTAGGGGTGGTCAACCCTTACCTATTACTTAATATGCATATAAAATTTTGTTGAAATCGGTAAAGCCGTTTCAAAGGAGTAGGGTAACTAACATTGTGACAGGAGAATTTTATTCTAAAAATAAACCTTGTCGCAGACGTAAAAGTTTCAAATTCACGTGAAGGTTCTTATTTAATTAAGAGACTCATCATAAAACATAACAAAACGATCATAGCAATACTTCGAACATAACAAAAGGTTTTGTATACATATTTACCCAGCGTTGAAGTTAGAATAAACCTCTTAATATAAGGAAATGAATGAGCGTTACAGTGAATGAAAATGAACGGGAATCAACGAGAATGAACGAGAATGAGCGGGAGTCGTGGGCGGCGGTTGTTAGGTTTTCACGGCCAGTCGGCTTCAAGGCGCCTCCTCTCGCCTGCCTTTCATTCACAATTTACGCTAATAATAATATTAAACGAAATGGAAAGGGAAATACTTTAGAGTTATTTTGAATAGAAATAACAAATTATTGTTTTATATTCAATACTAATGATAATTATTCAATGCGCAATATTGTGGGAATGAATAGACGTACCTATGTTTATTCGTTAGTATTTAATGAAAATTCTTTACGGATTTGAATGAAACTTGGTTAACTTTTAAGAAAAACAAAGTAATTACTTTAATTTCGGACAAAAAAGCTCTCACGGGAAAACTCATCGTATTGCGACTGAAATCATAGGGCGGATAGCTGGAGCTTTTGAGCGATAGCATTGAATACTGATATAATAAAAATGCCAATTGAAAAAAAAATAAGTAACATTACCATATGCTGTATTTCAACTAAAGAATGGCCACTATCAGTTGTAATTCAAAAAGTATTGGTTCCATAAAGCAGTCCTTAACGCGGCAAGCTATCTAGTTTTGACAAATTGCGCAATCAGCCGCAACCTTCACGGAGAGCTGGCATTATCTCGATAAAGGAGGTACCCATCAAAGAATTCCGAAGTTAGCAGTAAGCCATTTTGTCGGTATTGGAGCCCAAGTTAATCCACGACAGGCTTGCAGAAACTCTACAGCCCGGTGATATTAAATTTTTAGAAAGGTTCTTGTTCGGGAGATAAGTTTGAGGTTTTGTTCGCGGTGGTTAGAACTTGTTGAGAACCTTGTTAAGTTAAAGTTTTTAATAAATGTTCTTTTATAATTAACATAGAGGGATGTTTTTATGCACCATTTATGCACCACTTAACTTTAAATACAGAAAGTGACTGTTATATTTAACTCAGTGGATTGGTTATAATTGAAAGTACACTTGGCCTAGAACTAAGGCTAGACCTAGGCTTAAGGCAGAAAATTCAAGAATTAAGTCCGGATAAAATTTTAAACAAATATGTCATAATATTTTCCAGTAGCCGATTAGTCACTGTATGAATGACGGTGAGAATAAAACATGTCGTAATTAAAATATATTTTAAATTATTTGTTAAAAAAGACGATTACCCTAATGTTACGCGATAAGGGAAATGTTAAATAATTCAGTTTACGATAGTCCCGTAACAAAGTTATTTGAAAATTTGAACGTGGTTAAGCTAATAGCATTAATTAGTTAATTGAAATTACAAAATTAATGCTGACCTCCAATGGGCTGTAAGGTCGGGGTTGATGTTATGCGGTCGAAATGGCAAAGTTTAATTCGCTAATATGAATTTGTAAATACTTGAAAAGTTAGACAGTCATGAAATGTCATACTTCAGCGACTTTATTTATTACATGGATATAAAACGTATACATTAAACGGGTTTTATATTATCTCCGTTTCTTTAACTACGAACGACTGTGATGTATTGAAAAAACGAACTTTCCTTTCAGTTACGTAACTCTGGCCAGCATCCATTAAGGCTGTGTCTAACGGATGACGTGGGTAGCTGAAGCCAGCAGGAAATTTACCAACACCCTACAACAAATAGTACCTTCGAACTAGTGTGGATTTTTCGGAGAAAATGTAAAAAGTTTGCGAAAACATTTCGGGAGACGAGCTGTTAATAGTGACACGCTTTGGACGATGAATTGTTTTTTTTTGTTGTCAAATTTCTTCTTACCTATAAAATTTAATAGTGAAGCAAATATTTTGACCAATGTTACCTACATGACTGATTGTTAATTCATGGTTTATCTATATAACAATTACAAAGGATACGTTTGTATAAACATGACGTTGTCAAGTCAGCATTGGCACAAATTTTCTTTTCTACACCATTATTGCAGCTTACAATTCAACAAGATATCTCCATAACTTCAGTAACCCCCTCCTAATACGAATCTCACATACCTACATAGTTGTCATACAGCGAGATTACGCCCAGAGAGCGCATTAGGATAGGAGTGAGTGACACGTTCGCATATCTGCGTCTTACGCATGACTTCACCAAGTTTTGGCTTACACAAACATTACACGGGACGTTTTATGAGCGGGCCTATTACATGGAATAAGGCTCGGCTTAACAAAGAGTTGTAAACTAGGCAATTTTAGACAAAAGAGTTAGAAGGTAATCGGAAAGGATTTCTTTAAAGATTTTTGAAGAAATTCAGCTAAGGGCGAAAACTCAAGAGTATCATAAAATGTATTGAGAAATATAGATATATGCTTTTTAAATTCACGTTATTATGTAGTTAATGTGAAAAATGCATGTTTTCCAACGCCATGTGGGTGGTGTGACAGTATGTTATTCATTTCTATTTGAGTGGAAGGCAGAATTGCCGTTATTGATACGAACTTACGTCAGACGCGTTCCATAATACTACGAGTAATAGGAAGGTTCTGTAAATAATCTAAATATAAACTTTCAATCTTTTCCGTTCGTGTTCGTAATTTGAAAAAAAGTGTAGGTACCGATAAAGAGATACAGTTTTATGAAAACACCGTTGAAAATTACTTTCCACATTTCATGGTGACAGAATTATGGTGTAGGTAAGTCTCCATTAACTAATGGACATTGATTGCATCTATGACATGAATTGTACATAACACAACCTATAATTAATTAACTCTTTGGTGGTCGTAACATGTATTGTCTTTTATTATTCAGGAAAACATTAACGTATATGGATTTGAATCGGCTTCTGTTTGATTAGGGCGACGAACGTATCTATACTTCTATACTAATATAATAAAGCTGAAGAGTTTGTTTGTTTGTTTGTTTGTTTGTTTGTTTGTTTGTTTGTTTGAACGCTCTAATCTCAGGAACTACTGGTTCGAATTTTAAAATTCTTTTTGTGTTGAATAGACCATTTATCGAGGCAGGCTTTAGGCTATATTACATCACGCTGCAACTATAAAGAGCGAAGAAATAATGGAAAATGTGAAAAAAACGGGGAAAATTATTCATCCTTGAGGGCTTCCTTTGCGTGCTCTGCGAAAATAGTTCTGGATACCAAAAATATATGTATACAAGAATTAAGGGAACTTTTTACCGCGGGAAAACTTCGCATTCCCACGGGAAACCGACTTCTACGCGAACGGAGTCGCGAGCAGCCACTAGTTTATTTATAAGAATGGAAAATTTATTCATTCATATAATTTATTCATTTTTAAGAAATCGGGTAAATGTTATTTTAAATGTATTTGCGTAAAGACTTAGTTATACCAAGCAAAAATACAGGTTTTTCCAATACGTTTAACATTAAAAATAAATAAAATGTAAATATTTAAAGTTTATAATTGTAAGAAAAACCTTATGCATCTATGGTTATTATAAAACAAGGTTATTAAGTTTCGTTCGTATGTTTTCGTTCGTTCGTAGTTTTAATAAAAAATATTTTCTGGAAAATCTTATTAAGGGAAGCATCTCTACATAATAAGCGATTGGAACCCCGTTGCGTGGGTAGCTGGTAAGCTATTAGTAAAAGTTGTGGGGAAGCCACCATCTTGTGAAGTGAAAACAAAACACGTTTCCGATATTTGAAGACTAATAATAAAGCTTCAAAAACAATACATACAGGCAAGCAGATAACCTTCTACTAAAGGATGATTTTTAACTTTTTATGTAAAATGTATAAAGTGAAAATATGTTACTCATAAGTTAAATAGGCAGTTAAATAGATATAAAATTTCACATCGATATTTGCAATTTATTACATTTAAAAACTGATATTCTAAATAGAAATAGGTACTGAGAGAGTATATTATATACAGTAATCTGATAAACCGGTTATTGCGTTCCTTTGAGAAATTAACACCAAGCTAGCTACTCGTATTACCCGGTCGATCAGCACATGATAATGAAGCCTAGCCCCTGAGGAAATCTTTGACTGTCGCGAAGTCAATAATCAGGGCGGTAGATGTTTACCTTCTGCTGCAAGGAATTTACGATGATGCAGCAGTATCAAGTGATATAATCAAGGGTTCCAAACGGCCTATAAATAAAAAGGTGTTACATTTCGTACTCTAAAACCTGTGTTACGCACAGGCTTTAGAGTACGATATGTAAGAGTACGATATGTAACAAAAAAAGATTACTACCTCAATTATTTTATACTCTTAAACTGTGTGTGAGTAAACCTACATTCGTTTTTGTAAATATCATCCATGTTAATAACAAAGTTATTATTAATATGTGTTATAAGTAGAAAAATAAACATCGCGTTTGATAATATTTATCAAAACGAAAGAAGTTAATTGATGCTTGTCTAGACATAACTATCATGGCAATTATCTTCAGAACCTTTGCTAATATTACCTACAGCCACTTATTTTTCTACCTATTCTAAGACTTTCAGCTCCTCCAAATAAGACCAAGGATGAAGGTACTGCCGATAGTTGCCTACATTAAGTGTTCAAATAAATGCGTAAGACGTTTTAGAAGCTATTCCGTTGAACCTTTTAAGTGTAAGTGTTCAGTTTCCGGTACAAGAATTATTACTCACTTCGCCCACACATGTGTGTTATTTACTCGATGTTGTCATTCAATTATTTGCAATATTTATTCTAGTAATGGTATGAAATGAATAATCGACCGGAATACTACATGCACCTCGCATGTAGTTGTATTCCGGTCGACCAATCCGTTGTTGTGATCGGATGATCGTGTACCAAGTGATCAATTATTCATACGCACATCAGGATGCCGATTGCGATCGAGATAACGAATCCATAATTAGGTAATTTGGTTTTAATTCCCAATTGTTATTACTGACGCTTAATTTGGAACCTTTATATCCGGTTTTATGCTGCTGTTAATTAAACACATATTTCTACAAACGGACACTTTAACTTGAAATTATGCTATAAATACATCGTATTATAGATACTCCCATTGAAGAAAGATGTCAATCTTTAAATGACTTTTCTTTAATCAATAAACCTACTATGAAAATTTTCGTAGAGTCAATAGTCAAATCCTTATACTTTTGTATGCCTATATTTCACATAGCAAGTAAAAAAAATACAAATTAATAATTTCGTCCAACAACTTAATCCTGTATAATAAATAGGCCTCCAGAATTTGCCAATATCTTAAAGGTTAATACCACGGTAATTTACGTCCGCCTATCTTGTGGTTTTCGGTTAGCCTTAGTTTGGTCCCAAATGAACCCGGGACCTTCAGAAACTTGGTTCCCAAGATTACCCGATGGGATTTGAAACATCTTGATACGTTTTAATTCTGAATGTTTTATGCGAAACAGTTTGACTTGCGTTGTACATACTTTTGGTATAAATATAAACTAGATCTTAAAAACCATTGTCGTGTCTGGCGAAAGTAAACACATTATGTATAAAGTTTTCAAATAACAAAAGCAATAAGAGAAGTTTTACTTCCAAATATTTCCAGCGAATACAACAAAACGAATATTTTACACCTAATTATGCTTTCTGCATCTTCAAATACATTTTTAAATTATTTGACGAGTTAACTTACAGTGTAGCTATATCTTTAACAAAGTAACCACTGATTTGCAGCTTTCGTGCGTAAATTACAGTAATGAATCACTGTCGCTTCTTAAAGCTCGCTTAAAATTTTGTTTAGAAATCCACCGCTCAAACAAATCCAGTAAGAGGTTGCCACTTAATTAAGGCCCTGATCACGAACAGCAGTTAAGTCGAGATAAATGTATACTTTACGGGTGTTTTATTTGTGAAAGCCATCAATTTCACGATGAGAAACTCTGAGTCCATGTGCGGGGTCGTCTCGTTAGGTTAGAACGGAAAATTAAGGCCAGACGTCGAACGCTCTCTCTGTACGATCGAGGGCAAGTGTAACAGAAAGTGTTTGCTCAGTAAAAACGTATTGCTGTTGCTTGTTTGTAGTTCATCAAAATACATCATACTGTATTCGTTGGCAGAGTAAGTTTACAATTTTAAATGAGAATTCATTCTTGTAAAAATACGTATTTTAAGTCGACTCTTTCATTATACACGATCGTCATTCTGTAGTCATATCTATATGCTATTCCTATAATTATAGTTATTTAGTTTATGCAGTTGTAAATGTCTTTAAAGTTAGTAACAAAGCTTGATTGCACCTCCAATATACCTTGCAAGTACCTAGTAGGCGCGCGGGTCTTCATCATTGCCCATTAAATTCATAATAGGTTTAATATGGTAAGGAGGTCGCGTTCGGGAATTATAACGGTCCCGGCACTCAAACTTTGGAAACACTAAGTGGTGTGCATGTCGGGATCCCAAATTAAATACTTTAACACGTTTCTCTTGTTACTCGCGATGAGAGGGACACTTCCTTGTTACCATAATGGTCCAACCAGCTTATCATAATGGCCGACATGTAAAAAATGTTTGACGAAATTGTATTTTCAGATAAAACAAACGGGGAAAAATGCAAGAGCTGTATTTGGTCAACATATTTTATTTAAGCTTAAAATCATCCGGCTTTGAGAATCATCCTATTAACTGAATCGCATTAACTCCACGGTTGAGTGTTCACTACGATGTTTCTTTTTGACCTAATTTCGTTTTCGTCAAAAATCGCTTTGCAGATTATTTTTTCCGCTCGATTTCAGCCGCAGACCTTTAGGAATCGTTTTTCATAATTCGGGAATTCCTTATCTTTTGGTAATTAAGGGAACGAGTAGAGATCGCGATGATCGATGGAAGTTTTATGATTTCTTGTCCGATTCAAGTTTTCTTTAATGTTTGAGTTCGGGATGGAAACCCATTAGATACGTCTACAGCAAAATGAATTATGTTGATTACTTTTTGATTTTTCAACGCTTTGATAATGAATATCGATCGACCGTAAAATGTCGATTTAATGAAGTCGTTATTCTTGTTTTATTGAAATCGCATCGTTTCATGATACTTTATCGCGGTATGTGTAAGGTTTTGTGGAGCTTTGAAACCTTTTTCAGTACCATATGGTCAACGGTCCATTCCCAATAAAGTTTGCGGATGCGGAAGTAAAATACCAACCTTTTTTTCTCCGACCCTTGCCAAAGCATGTTTGTAATAAAATTTGAAACATAAAGCTATTTATTACATAAGAAACAAGAGCCAAATCCATGAACTGTACGGGCTTTAATAATTTAAGGTTTCCAAAAGTTTATGTATAAATTCTTAAACCACTTACAAATGTTATTTGGTTGTTTTTGTTTATTTAATTTATGACTGCAGTATGAATATAAGGGAATTATATGTTTTGCCATTTAGTTCGAGTTACCAAGAATGGTATCTATAAATAGGGCTTTTTAAAACGTATCTACCGACTTTCTACAACCTCAGATTTTAGATCTACCTTTAACCAACTTTGTTTTTTAAATCAACCTAAAAGCATGTTTAAAAAATAAAATTTTAATACTTACACACTGACGGTTACCTATCCAAAGACTAACCACGATGGAGAATAAGAAGTAAAGTCATGACTTCCGTTAACATTTGTATCAATTAAAAAAGAATATAAATCCTGCGCGGGTTGCCAAAATTCTCCATAACATATTCTCTGATGTACTTCATCTTACTTAACTTTACTTACTTACTTTACTTAACTTTCAAGATCGCTGCGTGCCGTTTCGAACGTGGGGATTTCCATCCAAGCTCCATTTTACTTACTGCCTTTGGAATGGACTCTTCATCCTTGTTATCTATACTTCTATACAAATTATGAAGAGGAGAGATTTGATTTTTTGTTTGTTTGTTTATTTGAAATGAATAGGCTCCGAAACTACTAGACCGATTTAAAAAAATCTTTCACCATTCGAAAGCTACATTATCCACGAGTAACATAGGCTATATTTCATTTTGGAAAAAATAGGGTTCCGTAAGATATTGCCACGGGAAAAACTATTTAGTTGCGGATGAAACCGCAGGGCGGAAACCTAGTCCTGGTACTAAAAACATTCATTTCTCGACCCGCCATCGGTACACATATTTACGATACCTCTGTGTAAATCAGAGTTATCGTTTTATTATGCAGAATTATTACTGCATCCTCCCTTCGCAGTGAAAATCAAAACACCACCTAGAGAGTTATTGTTCATGCAAACAGAGACTAGCCAAGTGCGACGTTTCTTCTGTAATAATAAATTCCATTTTTCGCCCCATTTAAAAATGGGGGATTGTTTCGTTTGCACAAAAGAAGTGGGTCTTTTTTCTGTGCGGGGTATTTGCAGGTCGTCTGTCCAAGGCTGGGTTAACGAGATACATGTACTATTAAATGACAGACCGTGGGTTAAGTCCATTCAGAGGAACTGCTGAAATGACTGAAAAAGTTTTCAATTTTTCATCTTTATGATTATTAGAAAAAAGTTAATGTCGTTCGGTTCGTAGTAAGAGGTAACTTATTTTTGGATTTGACCAAAGTGGTGTTGCTACTCCAAATACATGTTTATATATTTGTATATGATTGTCCTATATTTGATACTTACGAGAGTTTTTAAGATCAATCAAAAATCCAAATCCAAATTCCTTAAAAAGATTTATCCCTTTTTTGTACCTACAATAGAGCTTAAACTATCAACTGTATCAACAATTTATTATTAACTCTCTAAATCCCAACATGAATATACAAACTGGTCCATCACGGGTTAGTTGACACCTGGGGCAAACTTCACTCCGAACAATTTCAAAACAATGTCATTTATGACAGCTGTGGCTTTATACTTTGAAACAATGGATACAAACATGTTACATTGCGATTCAACTTTAATCCGAGTGTGAGTGGTGCGGCTTACGAACTCACTTTGCCTTCGTGTCACGTTTCCATTATACGAAGACTAATTCAATTGTTCGAGCCCCAATTCAGGACTATTGTTCAAAGTTTGAACAAATCGGAAATCGACTAGCGATCAAGTTTGCGTTAGAAACGTACGGGGAAAAACTACTGCCTGTAACAGATTGAGAAGCTTGCAAATAATTTGGCATATAAGACATATAGGTAAATTAAAGGCTTTTTAATGATACACATATATGAATTGCTTAATACTTAGTAACATACTTTCCCGAATTTTAAACTTCTGGTAAACACGTGATAACATAATAATCACAATCATACAAATTAATAAAACATTGTGGCGAAATTACTGCTTCCTCAAAATCTGCTGAAAGTGAACTTCTATACCTCCACACGATATAACAAACTTATATAATTAAACCATATTGAATAAGTATTAAATTTTAGCTATAATCTCCGCATACCCCGGCTAATTCCGTATTGAACCCGTATCAGAGTGATTGGCGGCCATGGCGGGGTATGATACGCGACGGTTTCGGACCCAACCCATACTCAATGGTGTGAATTATTGATGTACAAACTTACCCAATTGTACGCTTATGAAGAACATAGTCTAGGAGTACGAGATTTATCTCCAGATTGACTTTTAGAGCAAAACATCTGTTTTTGAACTGTACAATGAATAAAACATTGACGTTAAATTTTACCATTGTTAATTAATTTTCTTTCTTGTTTCAGATTATTAAATACTCAACAGTAACCGTGACAAAAATGTAACAAACCAAGTGCTAATATAAAACTCAATTATTTTTTAGTAATAGCCGTTAAATGATAATCATTAAATATAACAAAACATAGTAGATATAACAAAAGTACATAGTCAATGTAAAATATTAGCTGTGCCTTTAGTAATTAAATCTACAATAAATAAATATAATTAAAAGTGCTAATGAGTGAAGATTACGCATAGATTTATCTAACGAAAGTATAACTACAATTTACGTGTGATTCTATATTTGAAAGTGCGAAACCGCATCTGACATTTGTTTGACAGTTGACGTTTGTTTAAATCCGATGGTTGTAATTTGAACTCTACAGTGTGTGTAATAAGAGTGAGAATGCTGCCAGTGCCGCAGGACCGTCTGTCGGGTCGGCGGAGTAGCTCCATCGTGAGTCGGACTCTGCTGGGCCGACGAGCCTCTGTCTACGTCACTGGGACCCATCAGGACCCTGCGAAGGTAAGTCATCAGAAATTTATTTAGAAGAATTTCTATTTATGCTTATACTTAACCTTAACGGTGTGATTTGACTATGGAAATTTTATAAGGTTGATTTTAAAAAGAATAAAAAAATTGCGTTGTGTACAAACCCTAGTTGTGTTTTGTAGTACGATGTTCTTGCTAACTACTATAATAGCAGTGGATTTTCATATACTACTTAGTAAGTTAAAGGGTAAGCGTTCGCTACATGAACTAAATACTAATTGAACATCTTTAACTCAGCAATAAACACTAAGCAAGCATGTAACGTTAAATTTGGAAATATCAGTTCCATAAAAATACATAAAAGTTGTTGCAAACGTAATATAGGTAAAGGTAATTTATACGATGACGTCGGTCAGAATTCGGCAATAAACATTAAATATAAAAATGCTTTATTTGTGTGTCCATGCAATAACTACTGAAAATAAAAATATAACAAAGCAATAAAAAGCAAACAACGGCTAGACTTTCATCACATTTATACCCAACTTTGACATAGTTTGTGCTGTCTGAGTCATTGAAGATTTGTACTGTAGCAGTAAACCAAAGTTTATTGGTCATATAACTTTAAACAATAACGGTGCTGAACATAACAGTTTATTCCACACTGGAGTAAGTATTATAGTTATTATGTGTGTTCTAGTTGGAGTTTCTGCTAGTTCGAAGCTAAGTTATATTTGTAATTAATCTTTAGATGGAGTTCACACCTCATTGCGTAGATGCAAGATATAATTTATTGTTCTTATATCCTTATTCGGAAATACCGTCTAAGTTTTGTACTTCTTCTAGAAATTTCTTGTAGAATAAAAACTTAACAAGTTAGTTTTCTTCTAGTTTTAAGCATCAGAATTATTAGAACGCAGGTAAAGGCGGTGTTATAAATTTGTCGTGAGTTCACTGAATCTGAAAAGAGATAATATTATGTATATCTCGCCTTTAATTATAAAAATTAAAAACTAAAAAAAGGATCTTACCAACCAATTTGGAAACCAATCTTTGAAACATTAATAGACATCTTATAAATTGTATGTTTAATAAATAAAACTGAACGTTCTGTTGGCAACCCCTCGTTATAATTCCTCGACGCCTAATAAGCTTACGATTGAACGATTCCTTTCAATATGTATTTGTTTAAGTTTTGCTTTGAATCCGCAACAGATAAAGGCAGCTTTGCCACCGCGGCACTGAAATCCCCCGACGCGGAATCCGTAAGTCAGCTTTTACTTTACCTGGTCGCAGTTTGAACACGATTCAAAGACAAAATTGAAATTCGTATACGAAATTGGTCACGTTGGAAGGTGTAGTTTACTTCTGTTGCAGTGGGTTACCTATTTATATATCTATAGATAGAATAGGTAGAAATATTTGTCTTTGAGCTAGGAGTTCGTGAGAGTATTTCAAAGTGGAGCTAATTAGAAATAATGTTGCTATTTGGAACAAAAGAAAAAGAAGAATACGAGTTATAAGAAGATAACTTTTGTTTTAACCTTAACTGATTCTCGCGATATTGTTAAGCTAATTATTTAGTGAATTACTTTTTTAACAATTGTAAACATGGGTTATTACTTAACCATGCGTAATACATGAAATCGATCTGATTATAACGTAAAGAAGGTAACTTACTCACCTAATCTATTGGTAGGATATAAAAGAAATCCTATTTGTTGTCGACTTATCGCCATACAATATCACAGTCATATACAACATCGTATCTAAAAGAAAGTATCCCAGTCGACACGTTTTAGAGGATAGGTACTCTTATTTACGTTTACGATTGAAATAAAAATATTAACGATCTTTCAACTTATAGGTACTTCTTATCCATAAAATACACAGTTATAATATTGCATCTTTCGCATATAACAGTAAAACAGTTGTTCTTGTTTCGAGACTCATAATATCAATTTCGTAATACAAACAATGTTCTGAATTGTAATCTCATGGCCGTGAAACAAATTGATTCATGAGAGAGCGCCTGATGTTGTTTACACAAGTCACTTTTGAATTAGATCACTTCCTATAAAATTATATTTTTCTTATAAATTATGACAGTTCTATAAACAGAGTATTTTTACACGCCCGTTTGCCGATGCGTTTTATCGTTTGATCTGTTTTAAATTTTGCTATTTAATTACTGATTTCCTAATTATCGTTTAGACTGGAATCATGTTCTTTTTTATTAGTAACAGCAATTATTACTGCACGTACTTTCTACGAAAGACACTGGCGTAAAGAAAATTCCGGTTTGATTGCTACTGAAGCATTCCAGTTTCCATTAATTAAGATGTATCGTGGTAACATCTTAATTAATCCTACTTGATATTTAAGAAGAAAGCCTATGTCTGCTATTATAAGAAAATGGGTGTATTTTTAAGATACAGTAGATACTGCTAGCTGTAACTAAATAAGCAAATCTTAATTAAACCCCTTATTAAAACAAAAATATATCGAACCGAGTGTCTTATGCACGCGGAACACATACCACATAAACCACCCACAGACCACGTTCCGGACAATAACAATAAAAATATTTTCTAATTTCGCGAGCAGCAGCCAGGAATTACAACTATTGTTAGTTACAGAACCGGCTCTAAGCTTCCTCGTCCCATTTCGTGTTGGTAACATTTCCTTTCTTCAAATAACAATGTCGTATTCTAAGTACGGAATTAAAACTGCTCGGTTTTGTAATTGAAAAAGTTACATCAAACTAGTTTTGTGCAAGAATTTGCAATTATGTTTTTTGTGTAAGCTAGCTATAAAGTTGAAATAAATTACATTTTCATTTTATGACCTTGTAAAGTTATGCGCACATTTTATAGATACAAAACGATTTTTCCACAACAAGCAAATAAATAAGCGGCTTAAAAATGTTTTCACATTTGAAGTCCATTTATAATTTTAACGGCAATTTATATAGTATTATTATAACTCCAATATCGTTTTTTAAGCCTATCATACAGTCCAGCTAACGTTTGTTTATTCGTTTCATATTTTATGAAATATTGGTAGTTGAAGTCCATATTTGGAAATACCGTTTGTGTCCAATACTGCCGGTGGTCGGACTGAGTCACAAAGCAAAGAAAATGGAATTATGTGTTCCCGAACAGTGTTCTAAAATGTGGGGATATGCCCAATTGGGTTTGGCAAGGATTTTATTTGTAAAAGAAAAGACTAGAAAAAAAAAACTTTAAGAGTCAGAACATTTTTAAGTTTGGATTTAAGAAATAAACATTATTCGTTTGTCTAAAAAAATTAGCTTACCACAAAAGTATTTAAGTCTTGGTCGTAGGGTTAAAAAATAAAACAAATATGATTAATATCATCCCGTGCTCGCAAAGAATGTTCATAACCAAATTCCCCAGGGTTTTTATGCAAATATTTCTTTGTAAAGTTAATTGATTTTCTAAGGAAAAATGTTTTCCTGGGAACTGTTATAAAATTAAAATAGTTTATACCATCCGCTTTCTTAAACTTTAATTATTTTTTAGTTATTTATAATGCAAAATAGTATGTTATATGAAGAATGAGGTCTGGTTTGCCATTATTAAATATCTAATTAGATTTTGAATTCTTGAAAATATTTTATACTAGTGGCCGCCCGCGACTCCGTTCGCGTGGAAGTCGGTTTCCCGTGGGAATGAGAAGTTTTCCCGTGGTAAAAAGTACCCTATGTCCTTTCCCAAGTTCAGTTCTTATTTCATACCAAATTTCATCAAAATCGGTTCAGTGGTTTAGGCGTGAAAGCGTAACAGACAGACAGACAGACAGACCGACAGACAGACAGAGTTACTTTCGCATTTATAATATTAGTAGGGATACATGTATTGAAATAAGTTTAAGTAATTAACTATGACGTTCGTATCAATATGTATGCGGGGTTTAACAAAGAGCCTTGTATATATGATGGCTCTTTATTTTTAAGCATAACATTTATTGTAATGATATCATAATCCATAATTTTAAAACCCATAATCATCACGTCGCATATTATCATAACGTTTAATTTTAAAAGGCATAATTTCGTATAGACAATTTTTTTGTCATCAGTATGAAAAGGCATAATTTTGGAACGCAAAATAACTTTAAGCAGAATTTAAAAAACATAACTAATATTAAGCATAATGATCATGACTCATATTTTTCATATTGTTTTTTTTAATTCCCTTATATTAGTTTAAATAACAGTGTGTATTTGATTATTATTATTTTTTGGCAAACAAAAATTCTTCATTACTTTGTTGGTAAATATATGTTTAAAAACCAAAAAAGAACTTTTGTTTTGGGCGCTTCGCGGCTGCTGCTGCGGCAGGCTCGCTTCGCTTGCTTGGTTTATACATTGTATGGTCACCATTCAACCTCACACTCCTCTTCGTTTGGCTTCCTATTTGGTCGTACCTATAATATGCCAATAATAATTAAGTTTTCCTATAGTTAAATGACAAATTAATTTATGCTAAAGCATTTTAGGACTGCCAGTGTTATTCCAATTGAAATAAGGCATTTCATTCATTATGCTTAATAATAATTATGCCTATTGACTATTATGCAACCTAAAAGTTATGCGAAGGAAAAATTATGCGACATTATAATTAATGATTTGCTATGCTTTGTGATGATTATGACAATCAATGTATGACAAACGATTGTCCTAAAATCGTTTGTCATACGAATTTTTGTCATAATCGACGTTATGCGAAGAAAGCGGCTTCCATATATTATACATACATAAAGATGTTAATCGCAACTCTGATGCTACTGCTAACAGAAAACACTAGAAATATCAAAAGAACTATCAATCATATCAAAATCATTCAAGAACTATTGATTGAAACTTCTGACGTTATCACTGATAGCCACACATATTGAATGACCTTTTCCCACATAGTTTAACTGTAACTCATTTCGCTCCGTGAACTGAAAAACCGCTCGCCAAATATTTGTGGACGATATTACAAAAGTTCAATAGTTAAAGTTGGAACGAAATAAACCGACCTTGGAAGTTCAGTTTAACGGAATTCGGGATTCGTTTGTTTTTACTATTGCCCGATATCAAAACTAAATCCAACTTTAATCTCTATTCATTTTTTTACCCCAGTTTAACAATGTGAATTATTTAATAATATTTAGAAATAACGGTACAGCATTGTATACCAGGAACTTAGAAACATGGTAAGATTATTAGATATGTTAATAGCCGATTGGAAAATAAACGAACGAATTAGTTCAAAAATAAAAAAGTACGATTTATTATTTAGTTATAGAGAACATTTATTAAAATTATATAAAATTATGAGTATTTTCGGTCGTTAATCTATAAATAAACCAATTAATTGAAATGAATGAATCGTGGCGTATTTTGTCGTATGAAACTTAATTTATGTAAAAACAGTGTATTTAAAACAGTGTTGACTTTATTTAAATTCGTAGAATCAGTATACATTTTATTTAGTTTCTCAAATATATCAGATAAAGTTAATACTGAAACGTTTTAACACTGGCAAATATATTATTTAAAGGGAACTGTATTCTTATCGTGACAATCTCTGGCACACATTCGCTCGCAACTTCTACAACAGCTGACATCTGACATTTACAATCAATTCCACCGTTAGTATCCCAGTTACAACACAGTCCTATTTTACTAACTAAATGGAAAGAGAACTCATTAAGTTGTAGTATGAAGTAAGCTGCCTGTCGTAGCAAGTTTTTACTTGGGTGAACATCACACGTGCTACGAAGCTACGGAGCTACGAAGCTGTGCTACGGTTGGAGTCATTGACCCATAAGAAGTTATCTAGATAGATATAAAATTGCATTTCAATCTATGGTATTGTTTTATTTAAGTATATCGACTTGCTCGACTTGAACTTTGGATATTGCTTTCTATACAAAATATTGGGTACCTCTATTTATTTAGCAATTCCCATACAAACATAAAAAAATATATACAAAAAACCTCTTTAAACAGTTTTTATTTCACCTCTATTATGCAGTAACCGTAATATAACGTGCAATTGAAGGCTGAAAGAAAAGTAAAGCCCACCGGCACATTAATTTTCGTGTATACGAATTAATCCTCAGTTGGATCGGTTCACAGCCGACATACTTTTATTTTACGGTTGACTGGCTTTCAAAAGGAGCGCGAGCTCAGGTTTCAGTAAATCAGTGGTTCTCAACTTTTGTTAACCTTAATGTCGATATTATTATGAACCACACGTTTAAATATAAACAGTTAGTGACCTTGGTTGACTTGATGTGAGTTTGGCTTGTTGACGAAATAATGAATTTTAAGTAACTAGTAAATTTATATTCCGAAAGTTTTTTATTTACTTTAAATGCAAAATAGAACAAAAGCAAAAACCGTACAAAAATATGTTAAGTGATTTAAGATTGCCTACACATAAACAAACAGACATGCTGAATAACTTTGCCTTTTTTTGGTATATTATAAACAATCACCATAAAATTGTTCATTTGACTGACATTTCCAGTACTATGTTTGCTGTTGTATGGATATTTCAGCTCTCGAGGAGCACTGTTTGAGAGCCTATGAGTTAAATCGATGAAGTTGTCGCGACGAACGATGCGCCATCCTCGCTGGAAGTTTAACACAACCATTCACAAGTTGGTCGGAGGCATTTCTGAGATGCCTCCGTCTACCGCGGAGTTTTACAAACAGCTTGTTGTTTGGGGTTTAAAACAATGTAGTCTTTAAATACGATTTGTTTACAAACCGTTAAAATGTAAAAAGATGATATAAGAAAATTTATATTATGAGTAAAGTAATTTTCACAATATCAGGAACATATTCGATACGGAAGCGCCATAGGTTCATAAGGAATGTTACTTCAAGATTTTAATAGCAATAAATTGCAATAAATAAAAAGGAATACAAATAAATTAATTCAGCCTGCAAATGTCACTACTGAACACTAAACAACTACTCTGAAGATACCGATATTCACCTGGCTTGACTGCCAGATATCCTCACATAATACAGGGTGTTAGCACCAAATAATAAAAATAAATAAATAAAGATTTAACTGAGAGTCCTTTGTTTAAGTTTTGTTGCTTTTTACGACACCGACAAGATAAAAAGCAGAAGCCTACTCTAATCCGGTTTACGACTCCAGTTTTATTAAATAAACCATTTTTTTCACTAATTTAAATCATAACACTTTTCCTCATACTTTTTGTTGAATCCCTTTAAAACCCGGGACCTTTCGTTTGCTCTGCCTTATCTTGAGCCTACAGAATGAAAAAAAAAGAAAAATAAATATTTCCCTGAAATTTATTGTGCATGTTTACGGAGATATATCGCAATAATAAATTTCGTTCGCCGAGAGGCTCCAATGTGACGTTAAGTGTGGGTACTCGTGCTTGTGGGAGGGCTGTACTCACAGTGGCTTCAGACTGCGGCAGTAAGATGTACTGTACCTACTTACTTCACTTGACTCGAGTTACTAGTTTAAGTTGAAAGCAGATTTATTTTGTTAGGAGTTCAGTTTGTTTCAACGCAATTGTTTACACTTAATTAAAAAAGGTAAATATGTGATAACTTTAAATGATTTAGTGGTTAAATGGACTCTAGTTTAAGTATAAAGAAGTACCTCAAACTTAACTTAACTGAGATAAACGAAAACTTTATTTTAAGTTTTCTTTCAAACTATAAATTACATAGTTATCATTAATTATCATTTTTATTGATAACAACATTTGTTTCTTGAGAATTCTTTGTTAATAATGAAACCTCATATACCTTTTTAAAGTATAATCAACCGACCTGTTTAGTATCCCAGCATTGTCCCCGCTTAGGTCACGACGGCAAGCGATGGCAATCGACTGGTAAGTTATTGTCAGATTCCTAATTTCTATTCCCACGAACATCTGCAACTCATCCCTCACTAAACAGATTGAACCCCATCCCCTCTCAACACCCCTATTAGCCTTTTAATTACTCGTTACAACACCCTGACGAATTAATTTTGACGGAAATTGATGGAAACATCCGACTGTTTTGATTTTGAACTGTCGTCAACAGCTAAAACATTCCGGACTGAAAAGGCCGGAATAATTGAAACAAAATTCAATATTGTTTTCGGTTTTCGTGCTCTGGGTTTTCTTTGCCTTGTTTTTCATCAGTTTTTAAATTAGCTTAAGTTGTGGTTCGTTTTTAATTTTTTTTAATATAATTTGTCAAAGACTATTAAAAAAATACAAACGAATTTATAAGTTACCTAAAGACACGTGTTGTTTTAAACCAATTTAAGTTTTTCAATCTACGTGTCTATTTTTAAGAACCACACGAAATACGCCCCGAAATCTGGACTAGAAACAAAATTATAGTTTAAAAGCTGTCGAAAACTGTAGCTATGAAACCGTCATCGTAAAATATTTCAAAGTTCCCATTACCGTGCCGCGTAGTGTACCAAACGTTTCAGCGCCGGATTTCAGCCGTTCATTATTTACATTAGACGCCGCCCGAGCAATCTTGTTGAATAAATCCGATGTCGATTCAATAGAAAAAATCCAACGCTCGCAATTTTCAGCCGAAACACTTGCACGTAATCAAATCTAGAACGCGATGATTTGAATCAGCTGATTGTCTGAGAAAGAGTTCAATTAGATCAGCAATTTTGAAGCGCTTAATCTCGAGGATAGTAGCAATATACTTAATTGAGACGGAAAACATTACAGCAGAGTTAGAATTGGACATAAAAATAGCCTTCACTTTATCCACGTAATTAGGAGCCGCCGTCCTAACTTAATTTAACGGAGGACGAGCTTCCCAAAAACGGCAAACAACCTATACACATGAAGGCTGTATGGGGTAATAAATTAGAACACAATTAAAGTGCCTCCCAGACGTTGAGTGATAAACAGCTTTTTACAACGTTCAGCGGAGTTTTTGTGCAAAACAAGGAGAGCGTGAAAAAAGCTTAGAGTCCGGCCAATCTTCAGAATTTATCGGTTGCTGTTACTTAATGATGGAAATACTGAATTTGATGCTTGACCTTATTCTTGAAACGATTTTTTTGTAATGTAATTTAGTAGCTGCTGATGCTATTAGGTATACGATATTTATTGTTTATTGCTTATTTCATTCTGCCACTTAAATTTTATTTGAAGAGAAGTTTTTAAATTAAAATGTTTTCATTACCACATTTATAATGTTTTTTTTCTTCATTTTAATGTCTTTAAACATTTTTTTCATAAACAAGGAATTTTGTAGGTATTTTTAGTATTTTGGTCTATTTTATTTCTTCATTAAATAACAAAATTCAAAACAAACCAAAATTATTCAATTTATGTGCAGCTTAACCTTTTAAATCTTCCTTTCTTCACAGATCAATTGAAATTTGGAAGTTGGAACCATTTTAATTAAATTTTCATCTGGAAGTTAGCGAAGCACTGAACCGTGATTATTAGTCCGATAGGCCCAAGTTTGAGCACCGCTGGGATAAAGTATCTATAGGAGATTAAGGCGAATGTAACAGTAATAATTTGGGAACCACTGAGAGTTCGTAATTAGAGATGTCTTAATTAATGTCCGCAAAATAAGGAAACCATTTCAACATGCTCTAGGATTGGTTTTGGTTTAGTACAATTTAATAGAGTAACTAGAATCTTACTGCCAGTTGTTTGTCCACACAGGTCAGTTGGTTCTCGAATAGCTAAATTGGATAAAATTGAGACTGCAGATAAATTTAAGTGCAACTTAAGTAGCCAAATCATGAATGTACTTACTTAGAGGCCATAAAATCACTGTAACAAAGTTTTAAACTTGTGTACTTAACGTCTGTTAAGAATATATGTAGCGAATAATATGTATGAGAAAAACGTCTACTAGAGTTTCACATCAATTGAAGTAAATATCTCTAATACTAACGCCATCTATGGATTTAATATGGCGACAAGAAAAGTTGAGCTTTCCCGCTGAAAATTCTCCGGAGTCAGTAAAATACTGGAGGTTGGTGAAAATAATCTAGTTAGCCTTCAACTGCAGAGATGGCGCTTTATTTTTTAATGCCTGAATCGCAGTAAAGACGTAATACTCGTACCTTGTCTTTTATTTGATTTTTCTCCATGACGTTTTAAGAGTGTTCTATATGGAGTCTTACAATTTAAGAACTTAAAATAAGTTTTTTGCGTTGCAGTTTAGAAAGTTAAAATAAAAAAAATATTTTCGATTGCCAGATAAATTATATTCGACCGAAAAGTAGTAAGTATGTGTGCAATGTAACTATTCATACAAACATAAGTTTGTCAAATGCATAGATTTATTATTGGTAACTTTTGAAACACTAACCTTAAATAACTACGGAATAATTTCTAAAGGTACAGAGTAAAGGGTTATTTCTGAAAAGATCTCGCTGCTAATCACAAACCACAAAGAAATATAAGGAATCGAAGGGGACTTTGAGTTTAATTAAAATAGAAATCTTTGGAATAATCTCCATATCTTCGACCTTACTACTTGTCTTAATGCTTATATGTATATATGTATGTATATGTATGTGTTTATATGTATCTAGATATCTTAGTATATATTTTTATTTATAACGTTATATGTGTATGTTCATTTTATTTGTATTTATTTATTTTATTTAAAGGACGAACAGTAAGAGATTCCTCTAAGGGATATGTAGTACCTTTGTACAATGTTTTGTTTTTTACCGATTTTTATTTTTGTAAAATTTCTACTGTGCATCATAAAATATCAAGAAATAAATAATAAGTAAATAAATAAAATTAAAAAAAAAGTTTTTTTTGTTATAATATTTCCACTTTTATTTTTAACTAGTGGCCGGCCGCGACTTCGTTCGCGTGGAAGTCGGTTTCCCGTGGGAATGAGAAGTTTTCCCGCGGTAAAACGTACCATATATATCTTTGGTGTTTCTTTATCGATTTCTATGATTTTTTTTTATTGAGATAGTTAATACTGTTAACTTTTTTAATGAGGGATAACTGACAGTGTTAAAAACGTAAGAGTAGACAAATATAATCAGAAAGTTTCGAACTGCTAAGCTATCGAGAGTTACACGTGTTATTGTGAGTCATCCATAAAATATAGACATATGCTGTCGTAGGATATGTTTTATATAATTTTAAGGAGAACATTTCCGTCATACATGATTTCTGTGTAGCTTTAACCATTAAGGTTGCACACGCGACGGAAGCTTAAAAAATTGAGTAACTTCTCCCGTTTTCTCAACATTTCCCTTCACTGCTCTGCTCCTTTTGATTATAGCGCGATGAAAGTTTACTATAACCAGCTCAGGAGTATGAAAAATAATTGTACCAAGTTTCGTTAAAATCTGTCAAGTATTTTTTGTTTTTATAACGGTTATACAGACAGACAAACAGACAGGCAGACAGTCAGACAGACATCCCTTATTACCCCCTGATAGTTATTTTGGAAATAAATTTCATGTACAGAATTGACCTCTCTACAGATTTACTATAAGTATAGATCTGGTAGTATATTTAATCGGGGGCTTCGTTAATTTAGACCAAGACTTGCCCAAGTTATGCAAGAATGTAATATATAAGACTTGATTTAAAATTAAACTCATTTTAACGGGTTTTTACGCGTTTATTATTTCGACTTTTTTACAAATACCGTGGTCACCGCCGCGGTGAATTCGAAAATGGATTTTAATATACTCTTAGTCGTCAAACATCTCAGTGTACCCGTAACCACAACCCGTGTATGTTTCAAAATTATCCAACTTAGTTAAAAATATTGCTATCACGTTAATAAAATTGATGCCGGAATATGATACTTCACCCAAAGTAATCAAAAGCTATATCTATTTACATAAAAAGTTTCCCTCGCCCTGCTATGTCGAAGTTTTATTATTTTGCATAGGAATTTACAACCAGAAACAACATAACTTTTCTTTTTCACCCTCGATCTGAAATGGAATAAATATTGTTGGAAACAATTTCTTCTACGGCATCGTAATTCGTTTTGCATAACTTTGTGTTGCAATTTAAATAACATATTTTTAATATATCGTACACCTGGCTACGCGAATAAGTTATAGGTTAATTTTATAATATTGACCACTTTTCTATCAACGTATAGGTACAGGGCCGAGCCGCCCATGTGTGCGATGTGTGCGGCGCACACAGGCGCCTAAGCAAAAGGGGCGCCATATTGTTTTTTTTTAATACAACATAGTTGAAAAAATTGTCTAAACCAACTAAAAAAGGCGCTTCATAAGTTTCGCACACAGGCGCTTCATAGGTGTCGCACACAGGCGCTGCTTAGGGTCGGCGCGGCCCTGTATAGGTAATGTTACACGTGTTCGCCTACCTAGTAAATTAATTAATATTGGTATTGAATCTTTCTTTACTTTTTTCTATTTATATATCTTTAGGTGTTAGTAACAGGGTACTGATTTTATTTCTAAGAATTAAATGTCATGGTTATTTTGGTAAAACCTACGCAATATTAAATTGAAACATTACAAATATTAAAGAAGGCAGAAAGTTGTAGGTCCCTACTGAAATCGCTGTTGGTATAGCCTCCACTAAAATATTCATTTTAGTAGGCGCCAGCAGCGGTGTTAGCGGTAACTCGATTTATGTACCTTATTTTGGTAAAACCTACGCAATATTAAATTGAAACATTACAAATATTAAAGAAGGCAGAAAGTTGTAGGTACCTACTGAAATCGCTGTTGGTATAGCCTCCACTAAAATATTCATTTTAGTAGGCGCCAGCAGCGGTGTTAGCGGTAACTCGATTTATGTACCTTATTATATGAATAATATAAGAAAGAACCGCCTTTGATAAAATATTACTTCTGCACGGTTTTAAGTTAATATAGGCACATCACTTTTATATTGATTTAAGTCATAAAGTAAGGAATATTACAGGGCGTTGCTCTATCGTCGAATGCCTGTCGATCGTTAAAGGCGATAGACGCTTGCTTGATGACTTTGTAGAGCTATAGGTATATAATTTTAAAAGAAAATGTGGAAACTTTTTTTTTTAACATAATAAATAAATACAAACGAATTCTCAACAAAAAATGTAAGCGACTACCTATACAGAACACTGACAATAAAACTCTGATAACATGACTCAGTAATTTGGTCTACCAAAGAAAGTTCACCGAACATTAATAATGGAGAACATACAGTAATATGACAGATCACAAACAGATGTGCCGGCTCAGTGGGCCGCAAGGGGCCGCAGTGATCGGATCTTGTTTGATTTGCGACCCGGTGGTCACCACCTTTTCACCTCACTGCACATAAATATACTCTGTTACAACACTATTCACTTGTTTGTAGAAGATTTACGGAAATAAAAGTAAGGTAGAAAAAATAGCATGTTCATATTTTATGGACATCCTCGACTATGATGATATTTTATTAAGTAATTGATGTTAGATTAAGAATATCAAACCAGAAATTTCAGAGTTATAAAACTCAATCAAAGTTTCAGAATAATCAAAATTGAAGAACAGATTAGTGCTAAATATTATCTAGATTGTATATTTAACAGACAGGCCTAAGTTTGAATGAAAAACAATATTTAGAGTAGATTCATTGGCTTCTTCGTAACTATATATCTAAAAAATCCGTTTGATGTAAAGCTTGCTTTTCATACATCCTAAGAATGTGTATACTATGCCTATCCGCAGTCTTGTGAATCAGTACAGTGGGGTCTATTCTAGTGGTGAATAGTTGTGAGGTAATTGAATCGCCGGCGCAGTGGGTCGTGTCGGCCGCGCTGACCCGGCGGCGACTCACGCGCCACTACACTACACTTTAATTACTGGATTCATCAACACTGCCCATGTACTATAGGGTGACACCATTTTTTATTAATTGAAATTGGCTTCTATGCAAAAAACAATGCTAGTTTAAGAATTATCTTCGTTTTTTAGTAGATTTCAAAATGTTAATTAGCCATTGTTATAAACAGAACAAGTATATTGTCATTATATCAATTTAATGTGACATTGGGTATTCACAAAATCTCAGGTTTCACCTCCATAACAACACATTTTCCACACAATCCAGTCCTTTAGTAATTATTGCGTGCTTCATTCCAGCCCATTGTCGCGTTTAATCGAAAACCTCAGAATTGGGACCCACGAGGCGACGTCGACTTAAATAACGAATTGTTCGAACATCTTAAAATGGTAATGTACTTATACAAACTTGTATACAATTCGGTTAATTAGTTACGTAAGTGTTCCAATTCGTTGTAAATTGTAACTTGGCTGGTTGTAAATCACTGCGATAAGGAGAACGTTACTGGGAAGGACTGCCTTTGTTTCGGTTACGTTCTTTGTTACTAAGAATCCTATTAATCCTACCAATAACATAAATGTGATAGTTTTGATGACCAAACAACGTTAACGGCACAAAGAAATTTAATAAAATAATTACGATAAAACAACTGGTGCTTTTTACCACGGGACAAGTAATTGCGGTTAGCAAGCAAAACCGCAGAGTTAAAAGTTACTATCGAATAAATTTACTAATGGTTGTCCTACCTATTTCCAACACTAAACTGTTTATTGTGTTTTGGGAAAGTTATGCGTAAAACCACACACTGAACACAGAACGGCGATCGAAATAAGATATCATTTAGTTACTGGAAACCAATAATAAGATACTTTGTGCGTCGTATCGCACACAGAAAAACTGCGAGACAAATAACAGTTCATGTTACGTAAAATATCATATAAATAGGTTTCGGAACACTTTCAAAATAACATAGTTACCAACAATTTTACCTTCGTTGAATCCAATAGAGCGAATGTTACAGGCGATAAATTTGGCAACTGTAAACCAGCATAAACGATAGTTACCCGCCGCAGTAAAACATTTTTACGTATTTGTACTTACAAGTTTATACACATTTATTACGAAAGGTATTTTCAAATGCTATACCAATAAATTAAAGATATAGGCCTTTGATTGCATTTTTACGGGTATATTTTTCACACCGATCGAAAACAAATTAATTTTGAGAACGATTGCTTGTAAAATCCGTTTATAACACCCTTAAATGTATGCAAGAGTAAACTTATAGGTACCATTTTTTTGTCGCAAATATTTTACGTACAGTCGAAATAAAATATTTATTATTCGTTGAGAATATTGAAATAAAAACCTTCAAACAAAACTCGTTATGCCAAGTAAATAAAATAGGAATACAGATACCTAATTGAAATTATAGGTTGGTATGTAGACTTTCCCTGCTGTTACGGAGAATATATTTTAAATGGAGGTTGCAATCCGAGATGGCTTGCAAAATAAAAGAGTAGGCAGATTAGCTTTTTAGTGACGGTTGCAGCCAACCACTATTAATTAGGTAATATTTGCATGTGACATTTCATCAGAATCATATCTGCGTGACTCATCTCATAGGCCTAAGTCTGTTCAATGACCAAAGGTGTGTGTTTAATCGGTGTAAAAAATCATGGCATCACATTTTTGTTATAGGCATATATTTATCTCATATGACTCAATCGTATGACTATTAAATTAGGAAGTTAGCTCTCAGCTATTATGGCGGCTGCTAATAAGACCTCATTTGCCATTATTACAAATTGTTAGAAATATAACATTTCGTTGCAATCTCTGTTGGTTTCATGCTCTATGGTTGTTGCCTTCGCCTGACCTTTTTTCTCCTAGCAGCCTTCGACGTGACTCGACTAGAACGCTTATACTTCATAGCAAATAACAAATAGTTTTCAATGTACATGTTTTAATTTAAAGAATGTAAATAATGATTTATTAAAAGAACAAGCTTTTTTTTCAAGAACAAAAAACATTGGTGAAATGTCACTTTGTCCATTTCTGAATGTTAGAAGATATTAATAATACGGTTGTTTGAAGATATTAATTGTACATCAACATTAAATCGTTTTGATTTAATGTTAAGTTCGCTCAAAGCAATGCCTATCGCCAATACATTTGGGCCAGGAAAAAAATTGTACTCGTGAATTTAAGTTTATCTTAGTACTTTTAAAATTTAATCACATAAACCTTCAAATCTTGTTTATAAATTCATTTTTCTCTAATGTTTTAGGGTTTTTTAGGGAATTTTTATATTTAATGTTTTATTTATGCCTTCTATAAAATTTCGAATTTCAGACTATAAAAGTTTTGTTATAGAATGCAATCTGATCGTTGCACCTCGAATCCCTTTGTTTCTGTATATTTACTGATTAAGTCTCGTTCCCTTCGAGAGTAAGTGCCGAGGTCGGGCCGCCGAGCCATTTGACATTTCGCCGGGATTTTGTACGAAAATAGCCCATTCATAAACTCAGATACGCGATCCTAGTAACATGAGCGTTATTGGTATTTTTAATATTAATTTTTTAATTCTATTTTTATTGTAAGTACTTACAATAAGGGTTTAAAAAGACGGCTTACACCAAAATGCTTTTAATACTTAATTAATTATTTATTGGTACCTACTATGGAAATAATAGAAAATTAATCTAAAATTCAAATCTATAAAAACTACCAAAATGTGTTTCTTTACTGTGATAATTTCAATTTGGGAAAATATTTTTCCAATATTTTTATCCCGGAAAACGGAATAAAAAAAATACATTTATTAAGATTGATTCTGCCCATCGTTTATTCTTTAGAACCAAATTTTTGCAGTTTAATATCGCCTCAATATTCCACGTTTATATTTCACAAATATTATGTGGTTTTACATAGTTCATTTTTTAATAACATATTTCCGTAAATATACCTATGTGAGTCCTGATAAATACTTTGTTTCGTAAAGAGAAGGTATGATACTCCAGCGGTAATTAAGTTGGCTAGGAACCAACTACCTAATGCGGGTTGTGGTTCAGTTAAAGAGAACTAACTTGAACAATCTGCATTTGCTCTTGGATTTATAGTTTAACATAACAAAAAGCAAAGTTAAAACAATTTGTAAATTATTAAAGCATTTCCTTGAATGTTTCGTCTTATAAAACGTAACTCTTTTGAGTGTTCCTATGTTATAATGATTATTTAAATTCTTTAATTTTTCAAACACTCCGAAACCATAAATTTGAAACAAACTATGTGTTTTTAGAAGGAATCTACCCTAAAAGTCCTCAGCCACATTTCATAATTTTTGATCAATAAGAAAATTCACGTATTTTCGTTCAATTAAATATCATTCGCGTAAAAATCAATCGCTGTTTAACTGTGGACGACAGCCTCCCCCAAAGAGTACCAATTTTTCCAATCTGCTGCCTGCTACCTTCTTTAGATCGTCGATCCACCGTGCTGCAGGGCTCCATAAAGTCGCGGTGTCTACTCGTGTTGGCTTCAGCGCCGTCTGGAGACAAGACCTGCCCACGCGCACTTACCGCGCTGATTCACCGAGCTATGACAGCGGCTTTTGTACTAAAAATTACATGATATTAATCCATTGTTCTTCTTCTTAAGGTTCAGGGTCATAAGACGTTAGAGTGAGAAGAAATGTTTACAAATAGAAGAAAACATATGGGATAAGAATAGATTTGAAAAGCTGCTAATAGAAAACTATTAGAGGATAAGCGTGTAAGCGACTCTCTCTGCTTAGTTGAGGTCATATCTTATCAAAGGATTTCAACTTTTTGTCTATCAGAAAAACTCTTTCCTACGAAAAGGACAAAGATTACTTTTTTAGTTATTCATAAGTGACAAAAGATATTCCCACAATTACTCAACACCGTATTCAATTAATATGTTAATTGCCCGAACCTAAAAAAACTTCAGAATGAAACGTTTTATCGCAAATTCCCCACTTCCTAAATACACAAGGAAGTGTCCTCCAAACCTAATTCAATATGAATGCGACCTATATAAGAATCTCGAAAAACCTTTAAAAGATGTCGAAACACGTCCCTTCATTAAAATAACAAAGAACGTGATCACCAGGTGCAAATATCAACAATCTTGACACACACAGACACACACAGACACTTTTGTATTCGTATTTGTTTCCTTGTGTGTGTGTACCTACGTAAAATAATTTCACTCTCGCATATCAAAACATACATAATTTCTCGAGTATTCAAGCATTCAAGATTAGATGCCATTCAAGTCGTGCAAGAACAGTGAGTAAACAAATGTAAGAAAAGAATTCAAATTAACATTTTTAAGTTGTTTTTCTGCTAGTGTCCAGGTAACAATTCAAATTCTTTAGTAAGCAGGATGCGCTTAATAGGATCCTGAGACTTTTAATGTCATTTTAAAACTAGGAAAATAACTTTAAGTGGCTGTTTCTTGATCTTAAAAAGTACTTTTTTCTTAATTTATAATAATTGAACTTTCGTGTTTCTTTTCTTCTTTTTTATAATTAATACAGAGTGTACTAGATAACACACGTGTCTCAGTTAGAAACTGGTAGGTATATGTGTTCGCTATATACCACACTTTGCTCGCAACTTTGCTTGTTTGTGGTTGCGTGGTTATTAAACGATGTTGTTATTATTGCTATGGAGGAAATAACTTTTACGGACGTTCCAAGTTGTATTGAAATTAATATGAATGTTTCGAGGTGACGGTCGTATAATTAACTATATATTTTTGAATAATATATATTTAATTCCTAGGAATTTACATAATTTATGATAAAAAAAAATTACAGTTAGTTATTAGAATGACTTATGGATCAACGTACAGCCTAAACCGCTGATTGTAGAGACCTAAAACTTGGAGGGAGTGTGACGTAGGCATCCGATAAAAATTGATTTTTCAAAATCATCACCTAAAATAGTAAAAATGATGAAGAAAGATATTTTGGGAGTGATTTGCATTAAATTTGATATCAGTACTCCTTAGTGTTTTGGTTAAAATGTTTTTTTTTTATTTTGACACATGTTTGAAGACCAAATAAAATGTTGACTTTGAAATTGGAATATCAAATATAAAAAAATATTTAAATAGAATTTAAATTCTCTATTTAACCAAGCGCAAGCGTCGTGAAAACAATTACTTACTAGAACGATGGCGACTTAGAACGATTATGTTGGCCTGAATTTTATAGATGTTTTTAAGAAATTTTGCAATATCAATATCAAGGTAATTGTAAAAGCTGTATATTGAAAAATATTTAATGCTGAGGAAAAACAAAAATTACCATGATGAGTTATAGATATTAAGCTTTTTTTTAATCAATCCAAGGCGTTTCACTGAGCATTCTAATGAAGCGGTAAGAGGGGGGCCGTATAACCAGCTACACTAACGAGTGAGCGATACGACTGTGGTAGACTAGGGCAGACTGAGACTTTTGACGTCTACATACAGTATAGTAAAACCGATTTTAGACATCAGCGTTGTTTTGTGATCAATATCCAAGTTGTTTTGTGTATAAATCCAAGATGTTTGTCCGCTAACTCCTCCTAAACCTGTTAACGGATTTTAATGTGGTTTTCGCCAACTTAAAGATATATTTTTCACTTAAATTTGAAAAGAAAATTTCGCAAAACTTAAATTTTAATTTAGTTAAAATTCAACGTGTCGTGATCAAGTCGCGCAAAATTACACCATAGCGAAGTGTGGCTGGGTCGCTAGTAAAATATATCTTAAGACCATAAATGTAAAATTTTGGTAATGTTTTCGAAAACGTTTTTAAATCTATATATGTATATAAAATCCTTTGTCCTGAATACTTGACTTGACTTATGGATCAACGTACGGTCTAAACCGCTGATCGTCGAGACCTGAAACTTGGAGGGTGTATACCTTGTATGACGGAAGCATCCGATTAGAAGGTATTTTTCAAAATTCCTACCCTAAGGGGATGAAAAAGGGGGGTAAAGTTTGTATGGGAAAGGGCCGTATAACCAGCTACACTAACGAGTGAGCGATACAACTGTGGTAGATTAGGGTAGATTGAGGCTTTTGACGTCTACATAGAGTATAGTAAAACCGATTTTATACATCAGCGCCATCTCTTTCGCAGTTGTCTTGCACAATTTCCCGGGTTTACATAAAATAAAATATATAATCCAAAATAGCCTCCGGTCAATATGACCCAACGTCATTATCGCCGGGTTAAATTTTATTTATTCTTGGATATTTTAATGAAAAACTTAGTTGACGAGCTTTACGACTGCTATAACAGTTATAGTTATCCTTACTCCTTACTAATATAATATGAAATAATAATTTAAAAAAAAAATTGGAATTGACATAGTTCAACGGCCTGGGGTGAAAATTGGCTACTTTTTACCGCGTTAATATTCCTCATTCCCACGGGAAAAAATATATTTATCGCAGACGAAGTCCCGGGGTCCTACTAGTCTAAATACATGAATCAAACGCAACAAGTAACGTGAACTATGTCAAAATTCATGTTTCAGTGTTTTCAAAATTCATGTTTCAGTGTGAAAATTGTAACTTTAGTCAAGAATAATAAAAGTTTTAAAAAAAACTGTAGGTAATTGGAAATAAATCAAATAGGAAAAAAAACTACTTATTTGTTAAAATAAATGTCGTTAATTATATTGGCATTCAGCTTCTAGGCAGTAACATACAAATTACAAAATGATTAACCAATATTTAATTACGTGATTTTAGACTCGCAGTACTTCTTTAACATCAAGAATATTATTTTCTTTAGTCGTACCTTTATACGAAAGTTATTTCCCTTACGAGTGCTACTTAAGCCTTTTATAATGGTTCTCTTATACTCGAAGGTAAATCTTTCATAATCTTCCCATTGAAGCACCTGAAGTATAAGTAATATATCATGTAATCTCGCTTTCACGGTACCGCACTAACTATTTCTTATTGTCAAGAGCTTGAAATAAATATTAATTTTAATAAAGAGCAAAGGATGTGGTTTCATTGGAGGTAGCAAAATACGGTAAAATTATTGACTGGTAGGTTTTGGTCAAAAAGAAAGGAGTATATAGCAGTGTTGAGGTCAAAATAACGCTTTTTAAGGCTTATTGCCAAACATTGTACACGTGTAGTCTGTGGGTCAACTATACGCAGCGGGCCTTCAACGCTATCCGCGTCCAATATAATAATGGACTTAGAGTGCTGTTGGGGCTTCCGCGTTACTGCAGCGCATCAAACGTGTTTACGCTCGCGCATATTGATGGTTTCGGTGGTGAGAAGGCGTGTGGCCTCAATCCTCAACAGAGTGCGCGGGAGCACCAACACCATTCTATGTAATTTTAGTGATAAGCCTGACTGTCCAATTTTCCACCACTGGACACGAACTCACTTGTCTGACGCTCGAGGAAGATATTTAAATTAGTCTATTTCAAATAATTTAAATTAATTGAGTATATATTTCTTTTAAATAATGAGACTGAATTTGACATTGTAATTGAATTTTTATTGAATCAAATTTTTTGTCTTGTTTTTTTAATTTTTATTTAATCTCTATTTAATTGTGTTACTAATATTAGTTATTTAAGATTCTATATTCTACTAACAACATATGGACATTGTCTGAAATGACGGATGACGGAGGGTCATATTGACCGATTTTTTTTGATATTTTTTCAAGAAATTAAGCAATATGTAGGTACACCTTAATTGTAAAAGCTGTTTATTGAAAATGGTTTTATGCTGAGGTACAACAAAAATGACTACAATGAGTTCTGGATTTTTTTCAATATAGCCGGTTTTTTTTTGTTATTGGATATTGGAATTAGAAACTTACTTGACTTGACTAGCTTTGCGACTGATGTGTTATTTATTTTGAATGTTTTATTAATAGTTTCCTTTGTTGTTATCCTATCTCCTTACATACTAATGAAATCAAAAGTGTAAAAATGTGTAAGTATGCCTGTCTGGCTGAACCGATTTTAAAGAATATTGAAATTGACATAGTTCAACAGCCTGGGATAGTGAGCTACTTTTTACCACAGTAACAAGTCTCATTTCCACGGGAAAATTACTTTTATCGCAGACGAAGTCGCGGGGTCCTACTAGTCCTATTAATATTATAAATGTGAAAGTTTGTGAGTATGTATCTTAGTCTTTCACGTAAAAACTACTGGACGGATTTTGATGAAACTTTACAGTAATATAGGTTATGTATCAGAATAACATATAGGGTACTTTTTACCGCGGGAAAACTTCCAAGCATTCCTACGGGAAACCGACTTCTACGCGAACGGAGTCGCGGGCGGCCACTAGTAAATAATAAAGTTATATTTAGGGACCTATTTGATTAATAAATCGTGTTGAAATTATTATATAGGTATCAATATTGAAACCTTATGATCATTTAATAAGTAATTATGTTGACATTGACCGAACGCTTAATAATTATAATCAATTTATTATTCAGGAATCACGTTAAAAATGAAATATACTTTCATATTATTTTAATTTCGATAGGTGCAAAAAGCAAAATGTCTTTAAGGTTTCATACGACCGACATTATTACGAGTATTAATAAGTAGGTATTACTTCCACTTTATTTCTAAATCTTATAAAAATAAAAACATCTTAGAAAAAAGTAGCTAAGAGTTACGAATACAGGATGATTTAATTTGTTTACATTGGCCGTAACGGCATTTACAAGGTCTAACAATGTAATATAACAAATTGATACATTATTTATTCCCTCACTTTTCTTTCGCAATTTGACTTAGGTACTTACTCGTACATACATTCACTTAGGAGAAAATGTTTTACCAACAAACGTCAAACTTACCACACTTTTCGTCTCGCATTAAAAGCTCTCAGACTTACCTATTTGCTTACAATAATAATATCCTTTGTTTTTATTATTTGCTGCCTGACTAGCCTCAAGTTAAGAAAACAGGTAGAAGTGGTCCGTCAGTGATTACGGTGTGAGGGGGCCGGGGGGAGGCGCGCCGGGCCATGCTCTGCGGCAGTTCATCTCTAGCCGCTACGCCGTAGTAGCGTAGCGCCGTAGCGCGCTACGAACACTGACGCACTACGCTCGCGAATACTCTATTATACGCTTGTCTTACTAACTGCAATTGTTTTCGGTATACCTACAATTTAAAAAAAAAGTTTTTTTTTGTTTCGATTTTTTTTGGGGTGTTTATATTTGTTTGTGTTACAGTGAATCTGTATGTAAACATCCGAAAATAGGATTTAATAATCAAAACGTGTCAAGTAGCATGTCCGGGCCTCCGCGAAGCTATCTGCAGGCGGGAGTCCAACAAGTGTCTTCTCGACGGAGACTCGTGTTAGGTTGCCTGTACATCGAACTTTGTAACAGTATCAAATTGAGATTGTAGGCGATCTCATTAAAAGTTTTTAAACTGTAAAATAATATTTTGAAAAAATGTCGTTATGGAAATTCTTCGCTCAATTAAATAGATTGTTTTTTCAATAAGTACTTACATTATTGCAAAAAAATAATTAAAAACTTTATTAAAAATCAAATATACGGTAGGTACGTTCCATGTTGGATTTCGCTTTGAAAGGAAATTTCTAATTGAAATTTAATTTACGTTACAAACAATTCTATAGCATTCAAGTTTCATTTGATGTCTTCATAATTGATTGTATTATTTGATTTATTTCATTTATTACTCTTCAAAATTTAAGTTTCATTTACCTTTTTTCAGTTGTTAATAGAACAATCTTAAAAAGAAATCTTAAACTGTCTTCATAAAAAAATTGAATACAAAAAAATTGACAATTTGTTTTGCCTTGTTTGCCAATTGATATTATTTCATCCACAATAATGTCCTCCATGTATGTGTGTTCAAGCCACGATATGAAAGCTACGTATTATTGTACATTTCATCATGCAATATCCTACAAATATTAGATATTTCTTCTTTCGCGCCTTATTGGAGTTCAAAAGAAAGGAAAGCGAATAAGAAATACAATACGTTAAGTTTTAGTCGTTCACTATCGAGAAATAATACGACTTTTTTAAAAATAAAGAAACTGTACCTATTTGATTTGTACAAAAGTATAGAAAATATACAATAAACTCCGTTCATTTGAACGTTAAAATTTCAAAGAAAACTTTTAACAGA
The DNA here is from genome assembly GCA_916618145.1 of Emmelina monodactyla. Lineage (NCBI taxonomy): Eukaryota > Metazoa > Arthropoda > Insecta > Lepidoptera > Pterophoridae > Emmelina > Emmelina monodactyla. The sequence goes on from OU745303.1 coordinate 7,933,683, forward strand.
ACTTTATTCTTTTAAAAATCTGTATTTTTTTTGCTATTTTTAAAACTGCAAAATAAAATTAACACGAATACCTTGCATTTATATATTTTTTTACATGATTTTTAACCACATAATAAAGAAAAAATGGCGTTGAATTCAGAAATAAAATAAAAAAGTAATATCCGCGTTATACGATTACGATAATCGTTAACGAAACACATTTCGCGTTCATGCTGCTATCTCATATTTCTTATTGACGCCTTGTTATAATTTATGATTTCTTGGGAGAGAACCTTCTCGAAACTTTGTTGTATTGACGATAAATTGAGATACCTGTCAACATCATAAATTGAAAGTTCTACAAATAAATAATATTGTAGAACACTATGATGTTAGCAGAAGTTTTGAAATGTTTGTACTTAAACCATTTATTTCCAGATTTTATTTTTCAAAAGTTACGAATTTATAAAATTTGGATTTACCTATGACGACCTCTGTGGTGCAGCGGTATATATACCGGACTGCTAAGCGGAAGGTTCCGGGTTCAATTCCCGGTCGGGCCAATTTCGTAAAAAATGGTTTTTCGATATTGGCTCGTGTCTGGGTGTAACTAGGTTCTCCCCTAGTCCATTGTGTGGTTCCTATAGTACAAGCTTTGCTTAGTTTAGGGCCACACAGTTGGTGTGTCAGTCTGGAGATTTATTTATTATTATTATTATTATTATTACCTAGGAGCTTGATTGCTTAATTTAGTTCCTTACAAAAAGTCGATTAATTGTTTGTTTAACGAATAGAAAAAAACTCAAATAACAAAATAGCAACCTCATATGCATTCAGTAGGGTCAAACAAACGTCCGTAGCTTTTGAGTCTAAAGCGACTTAAGGACCATGCTTTAATTATGTACTTTCAAATAGTATTTATTTATTTAATTCTTTATTGTACACATAGGAAAAAGTATAAAGAACAGAAATTTACATTTAAAAAAAACACAGTACAATGGGGCGGCCTTATCGCTAAAAAGCGATCTCTTCCAGGCAAACCCGGTACAAATAGGATAACTGTATTATAAACATATGCAGATTGGCGTACAATATTAAATAAACTATACGTAAATATTAAAATGAATTACAACAAGTATACAACATTCCATCAATATGAGTAGATAGTAGTTGTAGGAGTCCGGTCGCAGGCCACGACAACACAGCCAGCGTTAAACCCACACCGTGCTGTTATGATAACCCCTGTGCGGATTAATCCTGTCTAGACCTAGATCTCTTTGATTATCTTACACAACCCTATTTATCTAGGCAACCTACGTGTCTTTTAATTATTCAACTCAAGAGAACTTAAAGCGAATTGAATAATAAAATTCTGCTATTTACATAAACCCTAATCGTATTTACAACCGTCGAAGCATTCACCGAAAAACCTAAATCGAATTCAGGAGGCCAAAATATCGTTATCAGCCGCCCGAAATTGTTACCCATTCCATTTGAATGGATTAACTCCACATTTCTTATTGATTAAAATCTAAATGGTTTTCGAAGGAAATAACACAACGTAGAAGTTACAATAGGCTATAAACCTGTGTTTATCAATCTTGTAAAAGCCGGATATTGTGGAGGCTTTGCTACGTGTATATGAATGGTGATAAGTTGGTACAAAGTTTGACATGACAGAAGGAATGGACTTGCGTCTGTGTGTTAGTGGGGGGAGGTTGAGGGTCGCGTGCGCAGGTGGGGCGATGTAGAGCCGCGAGCATGGCGGGATCGATTCGACACCATCACCACGAACCTACTGAACCGAGCGTCAGCACGGTAAGTTCCTTTCATTTTGACAGTTTTTCTTAGAGAAATCCTCAAATGTTGAAAATAACTGGCGAGTGCGAGCACAAGCGGATGTATTTTAATATTTATCCTTGTCGTAGGGGTAACCTTACTAAGGACTCACTATTTCTACCTTTCTACAATATTTTATTAGTTGACTTGCCATAAAAGGCTCCTCTACAAGTGGGTCAAGTATATATGTACTTACATAAAACCAATTACAGTCTCTAAGCAATACAGACAAACAGATATGTTAAAACTACAAGGGTTCGTTATTTTCAACGGAATCCTAAACACCGCCTTGCTAAAAGATACTTTTGCAAATTATCTTCGAGATAAATGCCCTGCCGGAGAGGTTATGAACTTTATTGTAATCAAAATGAGAGTAGCACCACAAAGCAACGCGGGGTCAATAAACTTTTTTAACTCAGGTATCTCAAGTTTCAAGGGAAAGTCACTAACAGGCGCCGCAAAAGCCTTAGTTTGACTTTGATCGTAAAAAGTGATTTCGTCTCATCATTAGTAAATGAAACAGTAATTTATCTTAGTATTTGTTTTTCGCCACGCAAAGTTTTTACTTAAAGTTATATTATTACATAAAATAATAAAACATATTTTTGTCAAACTAAAAAACAGAGTAAAATGCTAACTATGTCGTTTAAATAATGAAATTAAATGTTTTGTCCCAGTGGTCCCATGTGGCTTTGAAGTCCGTGTTTTGCCTTTGTCTTCAAAAATATTATTTTGTTTCCACAAAAGCCTAGTCTGCCGTAAACTCGGGTAAAACCTACTTTACGGTGAAGCGTTATTCAGTTTATGATACACTCGCGAGCTATTCCAATTTCTATGAAACTATAAAATTCTGGTCGTTTGAAAATGCATCAATGTTTTACTTCTCGTCAAAAAGTTGAAGAATGGTTTGTTGGGATATTTTACCTCGGCAATATGGTTGCAATACACTCAATTGAATTACTAAAAAGTTTTATATCATTTAGGAACAAGTGCAAGATACTTTATTGCAAGATGTAACAGCTAAATATAAAAACAAAACTAGCGATCCGCCCACGCTTCGCAATGGTGTAGGTAATTTTGGCCGATTTGTTCCCGAAACATTGTTTTTGAGCTTACTTAAAACTACTTTTTCTAAATGTTCTTTATTTACAAATTAAAATGAAAAAATATCGTAAAAGATGGAGACACCCGCATAAAAATCAATTTTGTAATTTAGGAGGAGATAATGGACAAACATACAAACAGGCAGAATTAGCTACTTGGATTTATTCTATGTAATGATGATGATATAACATGAGTAAAGTTGAACAGTGTTATAAAATTATTAAAATGATAATATAGAAATATTAAATTTAGCACACTGCGGAGACTCTTAATGTTCGTATTTTAGAAAATAAGACAATTTTTTGTCTCGTTTCTAGGCAGATTAGCAAACTTCAATAAGAATATACGTAACTTAGGTAAACTATCTTAACCTAGAAAGTTTTAGGGTCAGTTAACCTTCGTCTTTATGGTATAAAACTTTTATACAAAACTAGCTGATCCCGCAAAAGATGTTATGCCATATTTAAAAAAAAATGGTGTGGACAACCCTTATCACTTAGGGGTATAAAATATTAATAGCAGCCGATTTTCAGATCTATTGGAAATGCATATAAAATTTGGTAAAAATCGGAGAAGCCGTTTCGGAGGAGTAGGGTAACTAACATTGTGTGACACGAGAATTTTATACATTAGTAGTAATTTGTATTAAAATTTTTGACGTTTTCATAACAAGTGTCGACTTTGAACTACGTTGGCGCTCAAAATATTTTATCTTCACTCTCTTCTTCTCTTATCCTTCATGACAGAAGTAAAAATTGAGATGAAAAATATAAAATTTAGAGTGTCGGTTTTCCACGATTAGTTAACACGATATGAAAAATAGTTATTTACTTAAATAATTTAATATTTTGATGAAAATAAATGGTTCTTATCCTACTAATATTATAAATGTGAAAGTTTGTGAGTATGGATGGATGTATGGATGTATGGATGGATGTTTGTTACTCTTTCACGTAAAAACTACTAGATGGATTTGGATGAAACTTTGCAGTAGTATAGGTTATATATCAGAATAACACATAGGGTACTTTTTACCGCGGGAAAACATCTCATTCCCACGGGAAACCGACTTCCACGCGAACGGAGTCACGGGCGGCCACTAGTTATTTATAAATACCAAAAAATATACAGTTCAACAAATAAACATTAGTCACAAAATATTTACAAGGTTATTAAGAAAATTTTACATAATGAATTCTAAGGGCTTAAAATAATAGTACTAATAATAATACCATATATCTTAAAAATACATAAATTCGTATAAAGTCAAATAAAATAATAATATGATGATGAAAAATAAAACGTTATACAGGAATGTCAAATTAAACTAAACAACAAATGATAAAAATGTCAAAAATAAGATTAATATAAAGCAAGTCAAATGTGTAAATGTAAATCCCGTCAAAAACATCCCGTCAAAATGTAAAATGAGAGCCAAGTCCAATATAATGTTCACATAAAAAGAAGTGAGATGTAAGTGGGTGCCAAGTTCAATGGTCAGTCAAGAAATTAATTTATATCAACATTAAATATTTTAAAACAAGTTAATTATAATTTCTTCTTATAACTTAGGATAATATATTGAAGCTTAAGGTCTGACTTGGCTAGTTTGACTATACTAATTATTACCTTCAATAATATAAACATGGCAAAGCCTTTAGTACGATGGCTAGTTTCTACCAGCAAGTCAAAGTTACGAAAAATAAGAACTTACAGCTTGCTAAGGCTGTAACAACGATAATTACCAAGACAGAGTAACTAAAAGGCTACTGCAAGTAAAAGAGCCAACTACACATATATTTTTTCAATTTGTTTTTGGTTTCTTGACTTTTTCTAAAATAATGACGATTTTTTTAAAACAAATTTTTATCTAAATTATCATTTTAGTTATTAAGCTACCATAAAACAAGAAAAGATTTAACTAAATTCTGTATTTTTCACTAAAATTGAATATTTGAACTTCAAAACTGGAGTTTTTATAAAAAAAAATGTTGCATATCTCAGAAATTATAAATTTTCGGACATGGCATAATATGACTTAATTACTTGTAAATAAGCTCTACTTTAACCCCTTACAAGGAAAGCATCGCATTACCAATCACCCTGTATTTATCTTCTCCCTATATTTCTGATCTGATTCAAGCAGGAATCTCTCTTCGCAGATATTCTAAACCGTAAAATCTTTAGCTTGTGGAATTCTATTCCCCAAATTCCGTGTCTATTGACAGGATCTCTCAGAAGTCAAACAAAGGCGATTACGTTACATACAAACTGGTGTAATAGGGTAGTTAATTCAATATTTGGCTGTAATTCTGGATTAATCGCAACCATTGAAGATGTTCGTTAATTATTAACGATCTAACGGTATGTGGCGGCGTGTCGGCGTGAGTTATTAATCTTATTTGTTTCGTGAATCCCTGTATCAATTGTTAAATATTCATTAAACATTTTAGAGTAGAGGTATGTCTGAGTTTGAAATGAAATATTAGTACCTTTTCAAGATATGTACCAATATTCCGTATTAAGACAATAATAGTATTTTTTTGGAAATTGTAGACTACTGTAACGAAATTAAGATCTTAGAAGAGGCAAGTAAGTGTAGTAAATGTTTTTATGCACCGAATAATTTATTTATTACTACGAGGTAGGTAAAGAACTTTTCCCGTGGTAATTGAGTATTTTTTAGTTATTTAAGACCCTTGACGGCTTTTGCGTGATTAAGTAACAAATATCCAAAGTTTCTTATTAATTTAACATAGGATGCAAAAATGTTTATCTGTAATGAAATCAACCATGACAAAAAAAAACAGACATTCTCGCAATTATGACGTGAAGGACCTTTAGTTAGTTTAATACTACCACTACAGTCCTTAACTTTTCTAACCATCCACTTTAGTCCATGTAGGTACAGTCATGAAAGTAAATATTTCCGGTCTCAAATATTTGTGGTAGGTACTATCGCGTCCACGTGAACGAAGTAAACAAATAAAATTGTGACCTCGGCATAGTACAACACAACACATTCATGTACAATATCGTGACAAATAAGAAATTCCACACCGTGTCGGGGACAAATAATAAATAAGAGTAAATGAAGGTTTTATTATTTAAACACACATTCCTGTACTTACGTCGCACCCCTCATATGAAATTTACACAAAAAGTAGTACTTCATTTTCATATTTCCTTACTTCCAGAGAGTACCTAAGTACAATTCCGAATGATGAAGTTAATAAGTAAGAAAGAGTTTATTAAAAAAATAAGTCTTATTTATGTTTAATAACAGCAAAAATCGATATGGAAACCATTAAATTTAAACCAAAAATAATGTCAATTTGATTAAAATAAGACTTGTTTTATACTTAATATAAATCATATACAGCATCAACAGTAGGTATGTTTAACTGCTTGTCTAATTAAAATAATAAAAAAGATATATATTAACTCGACAATGAATGAGTGCGGAAGCGTGTAAGAGAATGACAAAGCACCCTCTCAGTGTCAACTATGTAGTTGACATCCCACGTTTAACGACGACCTCATGCTTCTTTATATACGAATTGAAAGATTATACAGATATAACATAGAAATGAGGTCAGATATATGATCTTGGTGCAGGTATAATGATTGCTCATTTAAGCAAAGTAAAATTTTATATTTCGAACTTTAAACCAACGAATTGTTTCCGAATACAATGTCATGACAGATATTAAAAACATTGAGCAACTTGCGTTACATTTACAAATAGTAGTAAGTGTACCTACTTCCCTACTTATTCATTTAAGGCGTCCGCAGTTGATATTTGTAATATACCAACTAACTAACGTATTCTAAAATTCGTAAGTGCAACTACGCAAACCTACAAGCTGGCATTGTACATTTCACAGAGAGTTGGACTACTCAACTATTCAATTCCCTTTTAGCGTCACGTGCTGCTTGCAGCGCTGAATTTTAATTAGCTCACTGCTACATGCAGCGCTGCAGCCTTTATTAATATGGCTGACACATGGAATAGCCAAAAATGTGCGGTCAGGAATTGGGTAACATACGACAACCAACCAATTAGTATGAAATGTGAGGTCACAGTAGCATTTTAGGATATTGCACTACTGTTCACTTATATTATGCCTTATTTGCTTAGTTAATAACGTCATGTAATCATCATTAAGTTGATACTGTGTAACCACTTGATTGATATTATGACAAGATTCAGCGCTCAACTAATTGCATTATTACCATAACTAGTGGCCGCCTGCGACTCCGTTTGCTTCTGTGGGAATAAGAAGTTTTCCCGCGGTAAAAAGTACCGTAATTTTTATACGTTCATGAACCACATTTGATCAAAGTTAGAGGTAACTTTACAGGCTTTTTTTGGGGATTGCTTGTCTTGATTAATAATTACCCTCTAAAAATACAAATACGAATGCAATATAGAAATAAAAGTCAGGATATAGACATTGAATGGGCACAGGGAAGCTGTTAACATATTTTTTTTCCAAAATTAAATCAGAATAACTACCTAGCTCGTCTAACTCTCCAAAGTGATAAATATTAGGAATGCCTGAAACCCAATATTATCATCTTTAATAGAATTCTAAACTCTAATTACATTCCTGGCATGTTGAAATACAAGAAGCAAACAGCAATAAAATTGAATTTGTTAAGGGGAATATTGGAATCGTATTTAATATCTTCCTTTATTGCAGGATTCCTATTACTCAAGTATACAAGGAACACCTACGAGATTATTTTCTTTTATCTTTTACATACGTTTAAAATAAACGGGTTCGAATTGTATAAATTTGGCAATTTAGGAACGTTACACTGAATTTTGAAATCATAAAGTTGAATGGTTAATTAATTTTTAACCGTGTGCCTCCCTCCCGCAACTTCACTGGCATGGAAATAAAATTAGGCTAAAAAAACACTTAAGTATACTGGTTAAATATTTTTTTAATTAATACAGTACCTAGTATAAAGATGATATGTTTGTAGTGAAGCAGACTTAACCTTTTTGAAATAAAACTATAAATTGAGAACGAAAATATATTTTATTTTATTTGTTCGTCATATTTTTGACACTATGTCACTCGTTGTACTATTATAGGCATTGGAATACGTATAGGAACGTATATGTCGGTGATCGGAAGAGCACCTGGGGGAGTCATTTATTGTCACGAATAGAAATGGATATATTAATTGATTCGACGTTATATTACTAACATTTAGGAATTCTATACATGAATAGAAAGACCCGAAACAAATAATACATGTAATCCTGAAATTAAAAAACAATTCTTCATTTTACTGAAAAATATGGTTTGACTACTAAGCCTACTAAGGGCCGGTTTTTCAATAGTCTGATAAATGTTATCTGACAGAAAATCAGTATGTTTTTGTTGCACGTCGAACATAAATAGTATTTATTAAATACTTGACATATGTATGAAGTGACAATGACAAACATTTATCTGACTATTGAAAAATCAGCCCTAAGAATGACAAAAGGCGGACATTAACAAATGTTACTTCATGAAAATCTAAATAACATATAACAGTTATAAATTTCCATTTTTTAAGGCTTGTTTACAATAACCGTGTGGAAAAACGGTTGTCTTTAGCTAAATTTATATAGTGACATAACATTTAACGAGGAACGCCTACCGCTGTAACTGACGATCACAGCGATAACCCGACACGCAAACTATAACCCCTGTAGTTAACTATAACCGCTGTTAACTGTCCTGTCAAATATTTTGGAGGCCAAATTGAGGAAAAGACTTCGTTAGTATTAATATTTAGTGAGCTGTTTATAAATTGTTGTGTTGCTCAAATAAATTAAAATCATTTTTTAGAAAATTATTATGTCTTGAAATTGAACAAAAGAATAAGTGTTTCAATTTGAACACAAGAACATGTAAAATTTATCTGTATAAGAAATATTTACGTCATCAAAGTATCTCATTATCATACTAAAGAAATATCACAGGATCGAAAAGCAGAATGACAGGATTGCAATTTAAACCATTAGTTTTTTCTTATTTATGTAATAAGGCGACCAACTGCTGTTTTAAAACAAGTATAAAAATAGTTTTATTTAATTTCCAGCAACAAAAGTTCTCTCAGCAAAAGTCAACTCGAGCGAGAAATTGGAAAATAATAGAACTGCCGACATGTGGTTAGAAAGTTGAAAGGAGCCTTACGATGTTAGAACTATATTTACACACAACCATCTATCGAGGTTAACAGGGAAAAAGAAAAATAGAAAAGGTCTTGTAAATATTCGATTACCCTGCAAATGTAGGCTAGAGAAATGCGGTTCACTGATCCATCAAAAAGTTGGATCAAACGGGATTTGGACGCAGAGCCAATGCTTGTAAAGAAAGATCATTTATAGAGATCAAACAAATACGAAGTACTTGGACTAAACCAGTCAACTTGTTGAAGATCGAATTTAGGTCAATGAATATTTCTGTTCATTTCTTAATATGACACATCTCAATTTTAGATGACGAATTTTACTAAAAACAATCTCTTGTTTACCTCATTTATGTCATAACCTTATGTTGGCTATATCTTTTTATGCGTTGGTACTGTTTAACCTAGGTTCAGGCAAAATATACCTATTTTTAAACAGTTTCCTATAGATCTCTTGCACACCAGTCCCCGAAGTCAAGTGGCAAGTGATATTTGCGATAGCAAAAAATATGTATAAAACTGTCATTTATGACAAGCTTGCAACTGTCAAAACAGTTTCATACATTTTTATTCTATTCACTCGGTAACGCTCTACTGCCACTTGACTTTGGGGGCTGAGCAGCAGCGGCAGTCGGAACCTCCAAACACTCCACGTGACTTTAGTATGCATTGATGTGGCTTTAAGACGTGATGCGGTTATAAAGTGGACAAACTCGCATTGGCCCAACATAAATTTGTTAACTGTACTTTAAACTGTCATGATTGACTCTGTCGTAATAAAATGATCATCAAAAACCGTAATACACCTAAATTCTGAGAGTTAGTCAAGTGAAAACTTCGACCAAATCTTTTGTATATAAACTAAACACAAGGCCACCTACTGAGCTTTCATACTACTCGTAACGGAAGACTTGGCCGCTGCCTGTGCTCATTGTCCGGAAGTATCCCCCGGCAAAGATTTATTGTGCCTCCACTCAACACACCACAGTTTAGTTTTACTGCTCGATTTCAGGCTGAAATTTTCAGCCTTTCAAAGGACGCCGATAACTAGATTCACGTGTACCGGAAAGCTAAAATTTATACTAAAATGCATTGCATACAAACACTTCCACTGAATACGAAACAACCGGATCGTATGACGGAGCTTTCAAGAAAAATAAACAGTGTTTACCTTTTAGAATTACTTATTTCTTAAAATAGGTCTTGTTGTTGTTGTTTTTCGAGAATATTCTTGGAAATATATTTTTTAAATTCAAAACAACAATGCTAAATAATGGCGTACCTTTTTGTGACTCTAATTAAACAAAAGAGCTTCTGGAAAATAAAAATAGTTCGATGGATTCGGGACAATGGCAAACGAAGGAGGTCGACATTCGCCTGACGAATTGTAACAATGGATTGAAAAGACAGGAATTACGGGCGGAAATCTTTAAGTAGTTGTTTGGCTTTTTACGATATTGGACCCAAAAAGAAAGTTTTTTAAGGGGGCTCTGGATTAATGTTTTGAAATTATTAATAGACTAGTTTAAAACATTGAATGGGTTTCCAGCTAGTAAAAGATATTTTGGCTTAGATACCCCCCCTTTTCATCTTAACCTGAAATAGGCAACTAAATATTTGACACTGCAATATACTTGCAAATGGTTCCATTCCTACAAATTGCCGTAATAAAACTGAACGGACTTCATTCCGCCAAAATTATATTTTATCTCTTACTTTTATTTCGTGGAATACGAGAACTAACTTCAAACAAAATTCATCTTCGAATCACAAAAGAAACTTCTCAAGGCAGGTGTAATTTTTCTGCGTTTTGTGGGACCAAAGTTTTGGGGAACAATCTAAATGACAAACTGGATACGAGAGAGTGCTTTCCTTTTCTCGCTCCATATTTGATGAACTGGGATTTTCCGAGGGATAAAGTTCATAATTTCACTGACATTCTGCTCCGTAAAAAGACTGCCTACTGTTTGAGATTTGTATGCTAAGTAAAGGAACGAGGGATGAAATATTCATTTGCTGGCTATTTGGTTGTACGCTATGCAACTACATTACTTTAGCTTTTCGTATCAAGCCTGAGATAGATAAAAGTAGTTAAATAAGAATTTGCTATTAAAAAAAGTAATAAAAAGACTTAACAATTCGTTATTACCTAGCAATTGAGAAGAATAAGAAAACATTATGTCGCTAATAGTTTCTTACCTCCCTTAATAAAAGTCCTAATTTTACATTTAGACAAAATAAAAAATCTGACGTGAAAGGGTTCTTAAATATTTGAAGGCTATTTCATTATAGTGACGGATAGTATTCAAGTTTCTTACACTGGCCTTCCTTTTTTTTTACATTGCATCGTTATTGAAACAACTGTACTCGTCTACGCGACCGCCCTGACTTCCTGAAGTCACTTTATAAACTTATCTAGTTAAAAGCAAAAGTGGAACATTTATACCCGAGTGACTTGGCTTTAAATCACATCAAAGCTTGTTTGTAATTAAACAAGTTACAACTCTCGGTTTCGGTTTGGTATTTCGATGGTATCTAACGAAAATCAACATCATATTTTTAGGCAAATTTTTAAGTTAAATTTATCGAGATCTGTTTTAACCTAAGTTTTGATGTCACAGAGCAAAAGTAAATGGTCGACAACCCCAAAAAAAAGCATAAATTCATAATCCCACAGGCATAAAGGTCTTGGTGTCTAATGACACATCAAAAGCCCATGGTCGATAACCCCAAACAAAACCTAAGTTCGCAAAGCCTTATGTACCTTCTAAAACCATCCAATTTTGACCCTTGTTCCCTTGCCCTCAGCTGATAACCGAGATCAACGTGCAGCTGGCCGTGTTCCGGGACCTGCTGATCCACATCGGGCAGCCGCACGACTGCCCCGAGCTGCGCGAGCGCGTGCGCCGACTGCGCCGCGCCTGCGTGGAGGCCACCAAGCAGACCAGCCAGCTAATACTACCTAGTAATAAAAAGTAAGTAACATAGGGGGTATAAGTAGGATAAAATAAAGTCAAGTCGTGTGTGTAACATTTCAAGAGCGCACTATGGCCAAAACAATTTTTTTATTATAAAAGTTTTTAATTCCCTAAATTCTCTCTATTCTGTATCTTTACAACTTTACAGTGGTGGATTTACCAATAGGCTGAGTAGGCTGGAGCCTAGGGCGGCAGATTCTTGGGGGCGGCAGATTTTTCTATATATTTTTTTTATTGATTAAAAACATACATAGAGAAAAATTGTCTTAACATTTATACGTTACTGAGTAATCTCAAAATATTTGAGTGCATTTATCTCCATTTTTAAACATTATTGTAATATTCCAATGTAAAGTGATTTATTATCTTTTTGGATTTGGTTTGGTTAGGCAGATTCTAGGGGGCGGCAGATTTGCCCGTATTTTTTATTTATTAAAAAATCATACATTGATAAACAGTCTTAAAATTTTACAAGTGAGTAATTTGAGAGTCATTTATCTCCATTTTTAAACATGATTATAATATTCCAAAGTAAAGTTATTTATAATTTTCATGGATTTGTTTAGTTATTTTGTTTGTAGTAAAGCCTTGCTAAGCCGTTAGGGCGAAGATAAACGGTGCAAATCTAAAGTTTTTCTATACGTCGACACAATCCATGAATTTAATGTTAAAAAAGAAATATTTTACACGTTTGCGTGCGGTGGCGGCTATTACAGTCATGGTATGGGAGCATTTTTGACAATACTGAATTGACCGTATTTTTTTTCAACTTAGAATTAAAAATCGTATGAGGTATTTACTGAACTATACAAGTTTTTTGGTTAGTTTTCAGCATTTTATAGAATTAACTAGCTTTTGAAATAATCTAATCTAGGATTCTTATTATTATTATGAAAGCTAAGGGTCAAACGCAATTTCTAATATCAATATTATGTTAAACAGATTTTAATTTCTCAACTTAAGATCAAACTTTTTTGTAATTCCATAAATTTCATTAGGGCTGATTATTTTATGCATAAATGCACAGTTTGAAAATAATAAGAAGAAAAAAAGAAATGAAAAACCTTTTGCTTTTATTGACATTGGTCTAATTTTCCGAGAAGACATAAAAAGATCACAAACAAAATCGTAACTCAAAACTATACAAAATCTTAGAACATCAAAGGGGGTATTTCAACACGAGGCACCTAAAAAATTTTTTGGCTTTTTTAGCCACCCAGTATAATTTACCGACGATTAAATATCATCATAACAAAAATAGAAAAAACTTCAATCACAGGTAACAAGGAACTGATAATGCATGTCGGTATTTTACAACTTCAGCTTTAAAGAAAAAGTATGTAGCAGATAGACCAAGCGTAATGTAGTTGAAATTGAGGGCATTAAATTTCATAGGGGCGACAAAAAATTAAAAGCCTACAGGCGGCAAATCTGTAAATCCGCCACTGCAACTTTATCTTAAAGTTTACATGCTCTAATTGATTTTGGATTGACACAAATATTGTTAAACAATATATATATCATTTAGTATTTTTTACTACACTAAATCCTTTTATTTTGTCGTGAATATTTATTATACCAATTTCTGAATGGTATGTATTGTTTAGAGACCTTTAGCGTGGTTATTGATCTTTACGTCACTAATTGAATGTACTAAGAATTTGAATAATTCTTAGAAAATCTAATCTGTCATTATGCATGTAAGTAAAATATTACATGAATGTATGGTAACCTCTCGTTAAAAAATTTAAATAGATGCAGCAGCAAACATTTTATATTTTCTCAAAGAAGTTTGAGCTTATAACAAGGCCCTTATTTTATTGTAACAATTCTGTTAAGGTTAGGCTCTGATGAAAGTGACAAATTGCCGGCTGAGTTGTTACGAGTTGAAACTTGTGACATGGCAACACTTTTATTTTCGGATACCTACAGTTTGTAACGCAATGCGGATTGATGTCTCTACATTAATCATTGTCATTCAGCGGACCACTGTTAAAGTCACTAGCGCGTCGTTACGGATTTATTTAAACGAATATTTTGTTCGCATTTTTATCTGATGCTTTTAAATTATCATTATTTTCATACAATTTATTCAGAAAGTAAAGCAGGCTTAGGTAGCAAGGGGTCAATATCATATTTTCTTCGCTTTGTTCGAAGGTAGTAAAACTCAGCCTCCATGTTTTTACCATGGCCAGTTTTCAGGAACCGATTAACCATCGCCGTAACATTAGTAACCCATCTCAAACTAATGGATAGTGAGGTCGGTCAGCCGAACAAACATAAAGGTTCACCTAGTGATGTGACCATTTAAACAAGCATTTACTGAGATTGAAACTCGCCAACCGAAATTAAAAATTAAAGACCTTTGCAGTTCCAATGATATATGGCTTGAATGTAGCCTCGTGTTTACATATCGTGTGGTTACAATAGAATAGGTAATAGAAGGATATGTGTACCTAAACCTAAATGAATAATTAGGCAAACTGCTTTAACTTGAAATTATGACCTCCGTTTCACTCCTTTTGTTAAACTTAACTAAAGGAGAGATTCATGTAAATTCTTCGATCTGAATATATTCTAAATCATATTATTTTTTAACAGACTAGTCGTTTTTGCGATATTCATGTTTTCATAGCTGAAGTGCCCATTTTTTGTTAACCATTTTTAAATTGATTTATTTACATTTGTTATAAAGTATTCCATTCGGTGTAATTAAAAACATTTCGCCTAAACTACCACTACTGAACAATTTGGTATTTATTAGAGCACTCTAATAAATACCAAAATGTTCAGCAACATCTCAATTAAAACAAAATTTCACTTGTTATAACCACCGGACAGCACTAGTAAATCTCACTGGCCATTACATTAGTATGTAGACACGAATCCAGTTCCTATAGTATAGCCGGCCTAAGTTGTCGGAGTGAGTTAGAAATGTCCCGATTGATCGCGCCTAAGGGAGCACCCGCTTAGATTAATGTCTGCCACACACACTTCTAAATAAATGGACGGACGTTTTATTTGCAATGCCAAACTCGAAAGTACTGGAAAATACTGCCAAAGGTTTTAATGGAAAAAATATTGCGCGCTGTCTTGCTTCATTTTGTTTTTACATTAAATAGTTAGGATTTTATAGTTGTTTTCAATAAAATTTAGGAGGTACTTAAAATATTTTAAAGTGTTTCCTTTTATTTTACACTTTTAGTAGTGTTCTTAACGGATTTTTGCCACACTTTTTTTTTAGTTTAAGTACCTACCTCTATTTAAATTAAAATATAATGTTAGGGCGTATAATTTGCATTGAAATGTTCGCAAAAGAGTTAGGTGTCGTTAAAATTTAAGAAACGTTGGGCATTAGTGCAGCTAATCATAACAACATTTGTGTTTCATCAATTATTGATTCTTAGTCCTTTTATAGTTAGGTAATGGCCCCGATTCTCAAAACACTCTCTAAAACTAAATTAAAAATATCGCTGTCACTTTCTCATGCTTCGTATTAGAACAAGACAGGTACATTGGTCTCACTAAATTTAGTCCACATCATTGTAAAATTGAACGAAGTGCGCTGAGGACTAGCCTAAAATTGCCTTCGCCGTGTCATATTGCACGTACATTTTAGTTTTACAGGACTAAAATGATAACCTGTCTCTGTCTTATACTATTGATGAGTAAGTGACAGCGATAGTTTTAGTTTAGTTTAGAGAGTGTTTTCAGAATCGGGGCCAATGTCCGTGTCTAATATTTTGGCGTTTTCAGTTACTATCACCTATCACTACACAGTATAAAACAAAGTCGCTTTCCCTGTCCCTATGTCCCTTTGTATGCTACAATCTTAAAAACTACCCAACGAATTTTGATGTATTTTTTTTAAGAGATAGAGTGATTCAAGAGGAAGGTTTAAATGTATAATTATATAGTACCGAGAAAGAAGTTTTACTCCAAATTTAAATCCTAGTTTTTCTAATAAATCATAATTCCATTCACCCACGTTTAATTTAAGTCCTTAACCCAAGTTTGCTTTTCTATTCAAATTGTGAGACTATCTGCTCGTATACTTAGATATGAATCGAAAACAGATATCCCGAACTTTAGTTTGTGTTAATGATTGCAAGTTCAAAACAACATGATATTGTTTGTTGATTTTGTATAGAGTCAGAAACGGCCCGGGGGTAGAAGAAACTTAGACATTAACTGTAATTTTCCCGTAGCTTATTCATAACTTAAAGTAAGTATTACTGTAGGAATGTTTATGATCAATATTCAATCACTTCAAGTGCCTAATATATGCGAAATAGCTGATAGATATTATATCTCAATCGTGTGTATGACAAAAACATGAAGACATTCTAGTCGTCTAATATTTATAAAAAAGTCTGTGCAGAAGCGGAAGATCCCATGTTCGATTCCCGGGTCGGCCAAATTTAAAAATATGTCTACAAAATTGGCACTTGTCTGGGTGTAACTAGGTTCTCCCTTAGTCCATTGTGAGGTCTCTAAAGCACAAGCACTTACTTTATTAACTAGAGGGTCACATATTTAGTGTGGTAGTCTTAGATGTTTATGTTATACACATTTGAGAGATTTTGGCGTAGGTAACTGTATTGCTTATCAAACTCGTTGGATAACGCAACGGATAGGTGTTATAAAGTGTTATAACATTATACACAGTCGGACACTACTCTACGTCTTCAACCGCCTTAAACACGATACAAACTTTACCACTATTGTACATAACGACGAATAAACTGTCAATTCAATAGATCGTATATGGAATGATAGTCAAACATGCGATGACGCTACCAACGAAGTTTTGTTACGTGAAAACAAATACGGGCTTAATTTTTGTAACATACAATTAAGCCTTATATAGCATGGTGTGCCTTATACATAAAAAACAAGCAAAAGTACAAGCATGTCAAAAAGTGAAATATTACCTACTTTTCTGGGACGTTACTCTAAAGATTTTTATTCCCAAGTCAGGTTGTATCAACACGAATTCCTACCAATTTATTCAAAAGCTCACACTCTCCAAACATTCTCTGCCTTTTGCAAACATTAAAAATTAAAATAAAAATAAGCGCAGAGCCGGAAGCCACATAAAACACACTGACACAGGTAAGACCGCGGCGGGAATTGAATTCGGAACTGGAATATTGCGTGTTTTGTTTACGGTCTAATAAAAAAAAGGAAATGTGTCGGTCGGCACGCGCGGTGGCGTCTCGTGGCGGAATAAATTATTTTCAAAGAGTTCGGGTTTCGAACCAATACGAAATAAAAGGACGCGAATTAGCAACGAGATATTTTGTTTGTGGCTCTTTGTGACTCTCTTGTTTTGAGTTAAAACATAAGGTTAACTTGTGGATGAATTCGATTTATCTACTTTAATATTAAATGGGATCCCTCGGATATTTTAAAATTGATAAAGACTTTTAACTGGTGTTTTCTGCACAACATTTTGTTATATCGGTGTCACCTATTAAACTATACTGGTACATTTATTTTAATGATTTTGCTAGAGCAAGAATTACAAATTAATTCGATTTTATGTGTCAATAAGTTCATCCACTTCCAGAAAAAGGGGTTCTTTGCTACACTGTTTTCTTTTTGTATTTTTGTTTCTAGTACTCCTTTTGGGTTATAGGTTACACTTCAGTTAAAAGCTAAAAAGTAATCCCTAACAAGTACCTAGTTAAGCGGGCTCTTCTATGTTTCCCGTGTAGAAACTAATGGACCATCATTTCCGCAAATGGCAACTGACCGAGGACGGGATGAACATCAGCATCATGCATCGTATTACGTCATAATTATCTTAATACTAGGAGCGGAGAGCGCTGACAAACCTCATTCAGGAAGGCATGTGTTCAACAGTGGTTATACCTACACTGACATAGCGGTGGTTATTAAGGTGACGTTATTGTATACTATTATGTGAGCTTTAACTACACATTGTTTAAAGTAATCTAATTCAGTTTGAGGTTAACAAAAGATAGTATATTCAATTATGTTCACCAACTCTTCTCCTTAGTATATGAAAGCTATTTAATCCTAACTAGACTTATCTCAACCTTAAATCATCTCACCGCTTTGAAACGAAATACCCCAACTTTTTCCAAGTACGATTTCTAATTATTTTCTCCAGACGTACATTACACCAGTAAATGTAATCCGAATTGGTAATTTAACTTGTAATCTACACTCGTAATCTTCTCGTGAGAGTTGAAAATTGGCTAAAAAGTTGTGTCAAAGTTGTGGTTACTCGCGCCACGGGGCCGTCCCTCAGGGCAAGGCTATATATACACTTTTACTTAACGCAATATTATTTTCATTAACATGATCAATCATTTGATCTTTGTATTAAACTTAAATATGTGTTTTCTTAAGATAGGAATAGTTACAAACCAGTATAACAAATGTTATTTCAAAACATTGTAGTTTGGCTCGAGCAATCAAATAAGAACATACAATACATAAAGTATCCAACTTAGAATCAAGAAATGTAATCTATCTTCTGTTCCTTACAGTAATGTTAAATAAACAGAAATATACGTGAACGTTCACTGAATCAAAACGGAACAATTGCCGAAGCCAGCTTTCAGCTAATTGCCTTTATTCAACTAATTGCTATCGATCTAAGGAACGATTGCATTTTTGGTTATCTTGATGGAATTGACCAAACCAAGCAACAATAATTTCTAAACATTTTTGTTCTATAGCAACTGTTTACAATGAAATCTAAAATAAAATAGGTAATTACTACAGTTTTATGTAATTAAAACCAAATGAAAAATATATATATACTGTATATGTTTAATAAATAAATAATAAATAAATAAATAATAAATAAATAAGTTTCTCAATCTCTTTCACAACCATATCTTCTTAACCACTATAGAGACTTACCAAGGTCCTTCACCAAAGTCTTAACATGATCCAATCAACATTTTAATTTTACTACAGGCTATAACTTTAATGGCAGGTCGAGCGAGTGTACGTCGGAGCAGCCGCAGATGGTGCTGCTGTACTTCATGGCGCAACTCCTCCTCCGCGAGCTGGCCAAGTGCCACCGGCTCGTCCAACTAGTGCCTATGGATATGACGTCATACTATGGTAAGTTCGACTGCTAACTATCCGTCTCGTTCAACTAGTGCCTATGGATATGACGTCATACTATGGTGAGTTCGACTAATAACTATTCAGAATAACAAGCTTTACTAGAAAACTTATGGGATAGATGTTGTATAGAATCAAAACGGTTTTATGACCTGAAAAATATATAGGATTTTTAAGTCTCCTTAATACCCAATACAATCAACCTGCCTATCAACTAATAATAGAAATCGTGTAGCAATTCTAACATAGATGTTACTTTAAGCAAGGAAAGAAAAGTAAAAAAATCAAATATAAGATTTGGTACTCTCCTTTTTTGGGTGCGAGTAATTTATCACACTTACTGACATGTGTGCGACCCTAGAGCTAAACACGGAAAGCATAAAACAAATATTAAAAAGGTTATAAAAATAAAGGTATTGTAAATGGTTAGTGAATGTGCGAGCTTTCAATGCTTGCATGCTAGTTAACTTTGTAACAATATTTTGTAAAATGTGAACCATCTTTGGTAATCAAGAAAGGCCAAGTCCTAGAATAGTAGACATCCTAAAAATCTTAATAATATAGGGCCGCGTTCCGTCTCTCCACACCTCTCTCACCCTTCCCGTTTCCGGCGTACGCGCATGCCTCCTGCCCGCCTTTGCGAGCAATAATTATTTATGTTTGTTTGTTTAGTACGTTCTCGCCCGCCCAAGTGATCTGTCGTGTTCGTATGCCTTGGGATAGTCTTTTAGTTTCTTATGGTCTCTAATTAAGTTAATCTAAGTTTTAATTGTGGAACAGTCAATAAAGTGGTTCTCAGTAAACTGCGTTAGATTATTGATAGCGGCCCTATAATAATCTGAAAGTTTTGATACTTATTGTAAATGAAACACGCAAAACGAAATATACTTAAACCTTGAATAACGCAATGATACCTAGGTACGAACTTTTTACCCCCAACAAAACCAACTAAGAATTTTGCTTGTGTATGGGCTTATTCCTGCTACAACAAGGCCTATTGGAGTCACTTCCTGGGGGTGATATTTGCCCAGCAGCTCGGCTGAAGCTATTACAATTAAACAAAATCGGCAAGTGAAACTACAATTTGCGATGTTGATCTTTCTTTTATTAACGAATTCTATTCTACATAAAGCATACCAACTTTCTTCTTAATATTATTTTTTTAACCTACTATTTTCGACACCATTTTCAGTTTTACTTAACTGAAACAAAATGACCAGGGACTTTATTTCTAGAATGGATACAATTTCCTCAGAAAAACAATAACAAAGAGCTAAATTAAGCAAACGGCTGCCCACGGAAAATATAAATACGTCCTACTAATTGTACAAACTGGAAATTATGTTATGGCGTTAATCAAATTTACTTGTTCGTTTAACTGATGACAAGTTTGTGAAAATATGAAAGTATTTTTTTTATATTGGAAGTTATAGAAAAATATACTATGTAGATTTTTGAATTAAGCCATAAATGTAGCTTTATTTTAATGAAAAGTATAAAAAATATGTGGGTAAAATTGTTAGCACAAACAAATGTTCTTATTTCATAACCATGAAATAGCAGTAATGAATCTCGATATAAATCACAAATGTAGAACCCTTCCCAGTACATATTAATTTTAATTCATTTTAGCAAGGGACTAATTGTTTCTCTCATTCGCCATGCATGAACTCGGCGTCGGGGTAAATGCTACCTTAATTAAATATTTAAACAGCAGTATTCATATACCTAATTGGCTCAAGCTGTTAGAAAAATGAAAAAAAGAAACCTGAAAGTTAAGCCACAGTAAAGTGAATTGAATATTCCAAAGGTACGAGCTCTGGACATAGATAAAACTTTAAAATTTTGTTTTAATATTCTGTATTAAGAGCAATACTTATAGGATTAGATAATAAGTAAATAAACATTTTAGAAATAGGTAAAGCTTCTAATCAACTGATTCAATATCAAATAGAAATTGTCAATTTGCATTTCGTTAACCCCATAAAATATCACACACTTTTTTTCAGAAAATCGAGCTGGTCCCTCAAACTTCGGCAACGTGATCAGTCAGATCCTGTTATGCAAGCAGATCACGCCTGACTTCAACCAGGAGGAGCTCTGCAGCATTGCCAAAGACACCCAGGAGATCACCAGGATAGTCAACGACATCCAAGAGAACTTGCCCCAGAATGATAGTCTTACCCACTTAGGTACTATTTTTTTTCATTTTGACTGTTAAGAATAACTATATCGTTACGTAGTAATGCTGATACACTGCCACTAGCATTGTTTTGTAGTTTGTGGCACATTCTTTTGTGGAAAAAATCGTTATGGTTGCTCTACTTGAAAATTAACATCCATAAAGCTACTTACGTACCTTTTGAATATCTAGTAAAAAAGGCCCTTCGAATTTCACAAAAACGTCGAAGTTTTCAGCAAATAACAGTCGTTCGCTTATTATCGTGGGAATCAAATTCAGAAGGCTGAAAGATAAAGGGAAAGTGAAATACGGGGAGGATCAAGCAACCTTTCAGAGTACTTAAGGAGCGGTTACACTCCTCCGAGACATTTACATAAGGGGATTACTGACGAGTCGCGACTCGCTGCCGATCCTCCTGACATTCACACACTGCGGGGAAATGCGGGCTAAATGATCTTTTGAGAAATACCAACATTTATTATTTCGATAAGAAATAGCGACACTCTTTGCTAATAAAATATCGCACATATATGCTGTGTATATTATGTTATATAGGTACAGAGTGTTATGTAACTTTAGAATAATTTTTTTTCTTATAACAAAAGGCTATTTCACAATCTGTTAGCCTTTAACTTGGTAAAACTCAATTTCTTGAATCAAGTTAAATAACTATGTAAACTTCTTTATTTGAGATGCTATCAATTTTCACTTGAAAGTTATAAAGCAAAAAGCAAAGTATTTTATTACTGTTAGTAAGGTAAAATATAAGTTAATTTGCTACCTACGTTATACGATCGTTCATTACAAAACTGTTGGATGTTCAACTAAGTTATATGTTTTACTAGTGGCCGCCCGCGACTCCGTTCGCGTGGAAGTCGGTTTCCCGTGGGAATGAGAAGTTTTCCCGCGGTAAAAAGTACCCTATGTCCTTTCCCAAGTTTAGTTCTTTCTTCATACCAAATTTCATCAAAATCGGTTCAGTGGTTTAGGCGTGAAAGCGTAACAGACAGACAGACAGACAGAGTTACTTTCGCATTTATAATATTAGTAGGGATGATATGGACTAATCTTGTGATTATCTTTCAGACATTGTTGCAGAGAGCAATTTGGCTCTAAAAGGGGAAGAGGTGAACGGCCTGTGGCGGAACAAGCGACGGAACTCTGTGTACAAAGGGATGGGTGTCCTGTGCTGTATGTCCAGGCCCAACTACCTCTGAGGGTGACGTGTCCCAGCGAGCAGGATCACCCACCTCGCCGCACAGCCTACAGCGGCCGACTGACTCGCTACTACAACCAAAACAATGCACGCGGCCTAAGCAGACCACTTGTGCACAGGCTACTCTTTAACCAACAGCTAATTGAAGAGACGTGGCTACAGATTCCAAATATGAAATTAAAAACATTCAGTGCAGTGAAACCGGAAAACATACGGACTTCTATGAAGATAAATGACTTTAAATGCAGCATCTTTTATGGTTAAAGTCTGTGCCTAAAAGCTGCAATTTACATACACGAAATGAAATATGTGTGACTTGTAGCGGAAGAAAATGTATACTCATATATCTACTTTTATTTCGACGGTGAATGTTAGTGATTTTGTTTTGGTCTCTTATAATCTACTTAGGCGGTAGATTTATGGTAACATTTAGGTACATCTATTAATTAACTTCCAAGAATGAAACTTTGTTGGAACTACTCCAAAAAAGGAGGTAAGTTTCGTGTCGGTTTTCGTTTAGGTGAAAAACTCATTCATAACTAATTTAGCCTTACAGAACATCAAGAAGAATTTATAAGTAGGATGGAGTAAAATTAAAGTTTTAACGAATCTAACTCCCAAGTCGGAGTTTATTTAATCTATGTACAAAAGGGTTGTGTTCCTTTGTTCGCTTGACTCCGACCTCAGAGTGAATGAGGCACACCAAGGTTCGATCGGGTTACAGGGCGCACTCGTGTGTACCTCCGAATGCCCGCGTCAAACCACAAACGAACACGAACAAGCCGTCAACCTTATCTTTAAGTAAACATTTTCACCTTAATTCATTGTTATAGAAAGTTAAAAGTAGTTCGAATGTTCAAGTAAATGAATTTCCAAAGGAAACGTCGCGTGACGACTGCGGCAAGCTGTTAGTAGAAAAAGTACGGGTCCATTAGATTGTTTATAGTAATAATCAATAGCTGTAATCTAAACTAGGAAAATCATGATAGAAATGATTGATGCTATACCATATATTTAGTATTGCGTGAATTTAACAATTCAATTAATAACATAAAAGGTAGGATAGAGTATGATAAGGCTGCGTTCAAATACACAGATTTAAAAGAGAATTGCCTGGATTTGGGATCAATTGCTTTTAAGTAGATAACTAATATAAAAAATATTTTATTTACTTCGACACAATAACTGCACTACAAATACTTCAAAGTTTAAAGATTTGAGTATTCTATCACAATTTATATTCAGAATAGGTAAGTCATACAAATCTGCACATTTTAACTTTAAAATTGTAGATTTAAAATATTATTTTCTGACATTAAATTAAATCAAAATTATATTTTGGAATGGTGCTTATTATTTCAAGAAGTTCTAAAATTATGTTTTTTGGGGGCTTCCAAACTTCTCTTCAATAAAATGTATACCTAACAATCAGTAGATAAACTGCACCATGTAGCAAAGTTACTTGCAATACCTACTTACAATTTTAAAAATAGAAAATATATTCTGCTTTTGTGACAATATTTATTCTAACAAGTATGTTATGATAGTTGTTTAATAATAAATCAGAATCATTTTTTTAACATATGTATTCATTCTCAACTCCTAAAACCGAATTTATCTTCAGTGTTATTTATTACGCCCTATTCTGAGAATGCAAACGATTTTTTCTTTGTAAATCCTTCCAATGAAATGCTTGAAACTTAAACTACCTGTATTATTATTGGCCTAAAATTACCTTTCAATGATTGGTAGAAAATTTATTGTTAAATCTAGTCAATTACGAGGTGGTTTCTCAATACTCAAAATTTTAATAAATATTGATCAAGTCATTTCTTGAGAACTTAAAATGATATTCCTACTAATAACAAACTGATTAATAATATTTTGGATAGTCTCTTGTTTTAAGAAATCTCAGTTTTGTAAAAAACTCACTTAATAAATAATATTAAAAATTCATTGTAACAGATAAGTAGATATTACTACACTATTGTTCTTATCTTAGAATTCACAATTATTATAGTCTACTGAAAAGACATGTTTAAATAAATTTAAAAGTCAAAAGTAAATCTAGCCAGATTAACAGATTTATATGGTATGATATAGTTATTTTAAGATAATAAATACTCAATTAATTGTACATAAATTAAAGTGATGACTGTGATATACTCGTAAAATAAAATATTTATAGTGTCTTTAGAAAGAATATAAATTATCTCAAAGATATATTGTTTTATTTCTAGAGTAGAAATTTGATTTGTGTATAAGTACTAACTTTAGGTTCAGGCATAGTTGGTCGCTGGGATATGTGGTCAATAAAATAGCAGTCAGAAGCATGGTATATTATTTCAACTATAGTTTAGCTTATGATAACTAGTCATTGTTTCTGTCATAAATATCCCCCCTCGGATGGACGAAGGGCGCGGCGGTGCGGCTGATCCGCTGTCCTATTCCGCCCCCGCTGCGCCCCCCGTCGCCGCCGCCCCCGCCCCAGCCGCCGTTGCCGCCACCCCCGCCGCCACTCCCCCGATGGTGCCTCTTGTTGGAGCGGTACATTAACGGTCGTTCATGACGCGCTCCATCATCATCTTGATCTGAAAAGGTAGATTATATTAGCTCACGTCAATTGCTGAACCAATTCTTGTCTTTGTAATGTATGATTGTTATTTATATAGCCTCTGACTACAGAAACTAACCTTCATTTGAATACTCCGGACGACGTCGTCTTAAACTTCGAGAGCTTTTCTTTTTTTGCATTCTGGGTTCCCAATATTTATTTAATTTAGATGCCCATGTTGATAATTTAGATATGCTGAAAGAGAAGATGTTGTCAGAACATTTAAATTAACCGCCCTATCAACTTTACTTGCTTACATTTTGTTAGCTTCACTCTTATCGTTTTTTGTGCTTATAGCTGCAGGATCCAAAACAACAAACACCTTTGAGTAGCCATCTAATTTGTCATTTGAGTTTATAATTTCATTATTATTCTCAACTGTATCTTCGTAGGAGGAATCTTTAAAAACACTTTTACCAAGTATTTTATTATTTTTATCTGCATCTTTGCTTTTAGGAACTTGCAACATTTGATTTAAATCGACACCATTTAAAAATCCTTTAAAGTTTCCCTTATCGTGAGATTTCCATTTTAAAACTGGCGGTTCGGTGTTACTGGATTGCTTCTGTTTTTTTAATATTTGTTTGACTTTATCTAAAACGCTTTCTTCATCTTCCCCGCTAATTATAAAAGATTGCTTAATTCCGTCTACAGTATTGACACTATTAGATGGCCATGAAAAGGCTGGTGTGTCTTCGTTATCTTCATTACTATCTTTTGTTCCTATTGCAAAAGGATCAGCTTGGTCTTGATCGTGTTCAGTAGATTCACCAGATTCAGATTTATGGTCCCGCCATAAAGGTTGGTTGTTATTTATAGTTTTATCCCAAACTGATGAAGGCAACGGCTTAAGATCAAATTTTTCTTGTAAAAGTGATAAAGGTGATTTAAGTCGTTTATTACCGATTTCACTAAACATAGGCAAAGTTACTCGTTTTTTAATTTTAATGCGCATCTTTTTCCTCGTTGAATCCTTTTTCGATTTGTCGTCATTATTTTTCTGCAGTACAGCAAGGGCTTTTTGCAATACTGCAACATCAATTTTTTTGATACTTTCAAGAAGTTCTTCTTGCTGTAATTTTTCAAAGAGATCATTTACATTTTTTTCCTCCTCTGGCGAATAAATTGGTAACTCTTTAGCTCCTAAACTAAGTTTGTGTAAAAACTTCACTCTTTCATTATGGTTGTTAACCTCTTCGAGTCTTTGTTTTTTTATTCTGTCGTTGAGCTTTTTTTGCTCTTGTAATCTGTGAAGCCGCTGTAATATTGAGTTAGCTATCTGAATGTCTTCAGTATTTAGTTTACTTGCGTGAACATTTGTTAGAGGAAGCCAAGCTAATATTAAAACTGAAACATAAAAAGAATTTACCTGAATCTTTCTGTTTCTAAAATTGATGAAAATATGTAAAGGTTCGTAAAAAATATCACACCTATAAATAAAAATATGAAGCCAAACATATTCAACGTCTTTGGCCAGATGGAAATCACAACGAAGGAATTGTTATGATTTGCACATATTGCCTCAGTTGTTTTACAAATTCCACTTAATTAAAATTCGTTTTTCCTTATCAGTCAAGGAGTTCTAAATAAGTAAGTATAAGATTTTTTTCAATATTTATAGGTGTAATCATGGTGTAATCTATTTTGAGCTATTTTGCATCGCAGGAATATATAGAAATAGAGTTCTTATGTGCCAGAGACAAACCTACTTTCCTGGGTGCTTACAGCAAATAGAAAAAGTTTCTCTTATTACCTACCATAATTTCTCAGCATGCAATCCGAAAGTTATGAGGATTTATTGTTTACTAGTGGCCGCCCGCGACTCCGTTCGCGTGGAAGTCGGTTTCCCGTGGGAATGAGAAATTTTCCCGCTGTAAAAAGTACCCTATGTCCTTTCCCAAGTTCAGTTCTTTCTTCATACCAAATTTCAACAAAATCGGTTCAGTGGTTTAGGCGTGAAAGCGTAACAGACAGACAGACAGACAGACAGACAGACAGACCGACAGACAGACAGAGTTACTTTCGCATTTATAATATTAGTAGGGATTTCCGAAAGTCGAGTATTAGTAGTAAAGTAACTACTATTACTAAGGTGGAAAAATGCTTGCGTATTTCCACTAAAGTGCATATTTTCCTTTTCGGTAGCTAGAAAAATAAGAATACGCCTCGCACGATTGCGTGTTAGTGTTATAAATGCCAACTTCTGGTCTAACGGCCATTTGGCACGACATCACTGGGCATAATAATAATACTGCCACTAAATAAGTACCTCAAACAACGCTAAATTTATAATGTCCCGAAAGTCCGGTACCTAAATACTGTGAAATATAGTTTAGTTAGATAGCGTTAATAGCACAAAAAGGATTTGTATAGGTCACATATTATAACCCCTTAAAGTTTGATAATTTAAGAGTAGGTATAAGGACGTGGATTCATGCGTCCACCCACATGTAGTAGTAGATAGCATCAAAGACCCTAATCGAAGAAGTTATAGCTATTTTTTGTATGAAAATGTCCCAACCGAGAGTGTTGCTACAATTTTACAATTTATTATAATGTAAGTTTCATACTGAGGTGTACTTAAATTGAGTACAACGACCTAAGTGTTTTTTTTTTCAATACATCACATTCACTTACTATATCTATAAATATTTTGATCGCCTTATGAATGGACGGTGATCCTTCATACGTGTCGATAAATATTATGAACCTACGGTATGAATAGAATAATGGATGGGAAATAATAATAGTGGGACTGTTTAACAGCAATAATAGATAATCCAGCACGATACCAAATAATGGGTTTCTACCGAAATAAAAAATAGCGTTCGTTAGTAGTTAACATGCTTTACAGTCATTCTGTCAATTATTAATTTCGTTATTTAAAAAGTAGGAACATGTAATATAGTCCTCTCTACAAATACTGAAGCATCCACATAAACTATTAAGAAAAACATTTGAATTAAGAATTTATAATCTCTATTTATAATCCATACATACTCACAAACTTTCACGTTTATTATAGTAGGATTTTATTAGTAGGAAGGACTTTTTAGCTTATTTTTGTTCAGAAATTTCAGGTGTGCGTGTTATGATATAAGTAAATATTGTAAATAATAGGTAGAAATTTGCGTTAATGTTACGTTAATAGTTTACCCACAACACCATGGTTAACATTGTACATAAAGCCAACGTAAACAAACAGTTTTCTAATCTTTCACGCTGTATAAACTCATCTCACCGTCGACATGTTCTAATTTTATCATCGTACGCCCATTAAGGGCTCGTAATTTTGTTATTTCCAGGAGCTTGCGACAAACAAGCACAGGAGTTAACGTGGCCTTAATAACTTAGACAAAACTGCGCTTAATACTAGATCATAAGCTGGTACTTATAAGGGTGTTGTAAAGCGTTTCATTAAATAATATTTAATTAATATGAAGAGATAGCTTCTTTTTGTTCATTCTATAATTTATATTATTTGTTCTTACAATAGGCACTTAGAGTAAATATCTACTAAACAATATCAGAATATATCTATGCTCGCTATGAAATCAAATGTTTGTAACAAAGGATTGCTTATAAGACAAAATTACGTACGTAACTACTTCAGCAACCCCAGTAACGAATATTATTCCAACTGATTGACTTTCGCTTTAAATTACATAGGAAATAGTTTCCAGGAACTCCGCAAGGTATAACATCAAGTTAGGTGGATAATTAAAGAAGTCGAATGTCAACCCTCAATCGTATATAACTTCCTTGGATTAACTGCCAACTTCCAGTCAATTTCCCCATTCCGGAACTCAGCAATCCACTAAACGCCATACCAATTACAACATATTGGGCAATAAAAGCTTTTAAAACAAAAGTCATAAAGTTCAATTTGCATCCAAGGGTATTATTTCGGAAAAACGGTAAAAAAAATACTTTTAAGTTTCTTTTTCGTTCAAGGGTTGCCTCTCTATGAATGTGAATGACCTAATAATGATCTTTAAGTTCTTATAGAGAAATTCTCTGCTCCCTACACCTAAATGTTTGAACTAATTAACAAGATAGATCGCCCTGTGAGACGCGTAAGAAAGGGAAGTAAGGCGGGCGTTTCTTAGATAAACCCAAATTAGAAGTTCTGGAAAATTTCTACTTCGTCTCAATGGAGACAGACGCGGCTTATTATTATTTCACAATTCTTCATTTAAAATGTAAGTTGCCATGACTACCTTATTCTCAAAAAATAATAGTTACTTACCTACTTGGAAACCCTTACTTTGCTAGTAGTAGTATTAAATTTATGATGTCTACCTACATTTCTCAACCAGATTGCATTAATAATTTCAAGCTTTGAATCTACTATGATCAATCATAGCTTGTTCAATAGCAATACACAAATATACACATCCAGTAACTTGCTACCTATTTGTCATGTCTTTATGCTATGAGTGATAAGGGCGAGTATCCCATACCAAAATACATTTCTAATATACACCATATGTAAGTTGATTAAAAATCCTCCAGTCATGCGAGTAGAACACACTTTTCTATCAGTCTAAACCATATTGCGGGGTAAGCCTTGCTCTCGACACCATTTCCGTGCTAAGTGAAAAACTGGGGTTAAAGCCGGGGCAACAATGTAGGGATTACCCCGACCAGCGACTCCCACTGTAATAAACGGGGCAGATTTCCCGTCCAATAACACCTACTCACTTAATCCTCTCATATTAGAGCTAATTAACAAGTTGATGTGTTTATTTTAGAGAGAACATACACAATTACGGCAACCTCTTATTTTGGTAGTCATTAAAAAGTCAAGTAGAACCATCCTTGGCAGTATTTCCTTTACGTGCTAATCATAATCAACGGAGAGGCTGGGTTTTATTTTTTAAGAAAGGTTTAGAAAATGTACGCCTCTGGTGGAAATTGATTTTTAAACCAACTTCGAAACTCCAATTACATTTTGGAGATTGGGTAATTTCTCTCGGTTAAACTTTGTGAAGTACTTATTGAGTTAGTTTAAATTGTAACTATAGGTAAATATAATTGTAGTCAATAAACATTATTAGCACAGTTAAAGTATGTGGTTTAGCATGAATAATTATATGACCTTTCGAGAGGTGAAATAGGTACCTAAACAGGAAAAAGGTTAGCTAAAGTAATAACAATAAAAAACTGATTTTACATAAAAAGTATAAGTATATTTTATTGGAGTTACAAATAATAAATAACAATATTTTAAAATACATCATCTTAACAAATTTAAACTTTACTTTATCGTTCTGGTGCCGATAGCTCGTCGTGTGAGTGGGTTCCTTCGCATTTGTCACAAAGGATCATGAAATTCTGAAACAAAGAGATTATACATTACATTTATCTGCAAGCCAACCTAAGTATATTTTTATTTAGTTATTTCTGAAGGGTACAACAACAAAGTACTGAAGTACTGGCTTAAAGGCAAACCTTTCTAAAACCGAAAAGTGTAAATCATCAACAATTTATCTCTAGGGATATAACACAAATCACGAACTCACCATATTGTACTGCTGCCTCAGCATATCCATTGCCATTGCGAAGTTGTTCTTATTCCTCGGCGTGTGCTTCTCCATCAGCACCACCGCCCTGGTCGCCAGGGTCTCCAGTTCCGTCAGCGTGGTCGGTTCCACCCCAAGCATCTCGTCACGGAGGCGGCCAAACCTGACTCCCCACACACGGTGACTCCTCGCCACACGACCTCGCCTCTCACTGAACTCTATCAATTTCACCATCTTCCCCGACACACTTATTTTATCTGCTCTAACACTTAAAGTAACCCATAT
Organism: Emmelina monodactyla; assembly: GCA_916618145.1. NCBI lineage: Eukaryota > Metazoa > Arthropoda > Insecta > Lepidoptera > Pterophoridae > Emmelina > Emmelina monodactyla. The sequence goes on from OU745303.1 coordinate 7,964,713, forward strand.
TTTATATGCAAGCAATTAAGAAAGAAATTAAGCAAATTAAGGACCGAAAACAATTCTGTAACCCTTTAATAATTACCCAAAAACATAATAGAACGTACATAACAACTTCGAACTAAATATGAAGCTATTATCGTTTAGTGATTATTAACTAGGATGGTAATTATATGCAAATTAGTAATGAGCGCGTCGCATTTAATATGTAATCCCTCTATTCAAGTTTAACGACGGAGAACGTCACGGGTGTTACCTACAGTAGGTAATTAAATTAGGCGTGGAGATGAAATAAAATAGCGAGAGATGACAGATTAATATTATAACTAACGAGTAGATATAATATTACCAACAATAAGGGCCATAAAAGGTAGGCTACCCTAACCTGTAGATATTTGAAAAGGTGTTCTAAAACTAAATATCAAATTTTAACTTCAAAGCGTGTCGTATTAGAACCTACTTCTAACAAGAAAAGTTTATCAAACGCAAAACCAAGCTCGAAAACGAACCGCCCTTCTGGCCAAAAGCTTTCAATTTTGTTTGGCCCTCTTTTTTAAAAATATTCGGTGTTAAAACACAAAGATGGCTACGGCCACAGTGCCCGGCATGACGGAAGATTCCCGGATGAGCCGGATTAAGGCTGCAATTAAAGCGCTTATCCTGCGACACTCCAGCGAGGAGCACCGGTCAACTTCTGGGAAACGGCGACCTATGTCGGTTTCCATATTTAAATTTTCCTATTTGATTAGTTTTCTCATTGAAGACACAACATTGAATAAACTAAGTAACCGCCGGTTTCTGAAATGGGAAGTTAAGGTTAAGTAACATTCAAGTACGATACTTGAGAGAGACCAAACAAAAAAAAATACGTAAGTGTGACTTTTATTAAAAATTGATTTAATTCAAATACTTATGATAACATTATCTTAAACATAGTATAGTTGATACTGCAAAAAAGTTTTTCCAAAAGAAAATTATTCCTTCAGAAATTACTCATTACAACCAAATTTTTCAGCGAAAATTGTTTATCGTTTTGTTGACGTGCACCACAAAAGCTTGTTGGAAATATTCACATTTCCGCCTTAACTGAATTACAGGATTTGTAAGTACGGAGTTTGAGATTACCCCCGTCAGTGCCCACCCTCGAGGGATCAGCCTAATTGTATTACCTAAAGTCTCTTCCGATTCTGTAATCATTTTCGGTAAACGGTTACCTATCTTTTTTAAAATAATTAATTTACCTGTTTATTGAATGTACGACATCAACAACAATATTTAAAATTCTAGTTAGTAATTATAAAAGTAGTTTATGTTTCTTTTTTGTAGTTCACGCAAACCAAAACAACGTTTGCAGCAACTTTTTAAATAAACTTAATTATACACAGTCAAAAATAGTCGTTTTAAAATCTTCTAGTCTATGAAGTGTTTATCTTAAGTTCTTTAATTTTTGAATTAAAAAGAGTTTAGTTCAACGTCATTACGGGTTTGTCCAACAACGATTAACAGTACTAGCACTTCGTTTATGTCGATGCTTACCTACTTAGGGTTCTGAACTTTTTACTTTACATAAGTACATCATTTAAAACCAACTATAACTAAAAGTTATTGATATTTTTATTTACATTAAACCAGAGTTGGCAACGAAAGCTTGTTCGGTGAAAATTTAGTTGGCTCTCCAAGTAACTGAGCCTAACTAAGTTCAATATTGACATTGTAAGAAACTTCCGCTATAACAAACGATTATGTCTAACTAATGAATTTGCTACTTGACAACTTGATACTTCGAAAGTACGGCTTACAATGTTTTGATTAAGTTTGAAGTTTTAAAGCTGCACGGTTAAAAATGTTCTAGTGAAAATGTAGGTAGGTTAGTACCTACCTAGTAAAGTAGCTGTAAAGAACAGGATAATAGAAGCATAAAGATATTATTAATATGTACCTACGGTTGTTATTTTCTTTTCTATGTTTTTTTTACTATAGGTTTGGATGATGCGAATGTAAAAATGCAACCAAAACTGTTGATGTCTTTTTATTACGTATCCTATTACTAAGATTATTTAAAAAAAAACAAAAGGAATTATTTAAAATAAGAGACGCTTCATTACATATAGGTACTCTTAGTTCCAGTTAATGTTAAATTATACATTAAAGTCGTTAACAAGCAAATTAAGTACCTTGTAGAAACACACTTGTTTGAAAGGGCTTTACAAAGGAAAATATCCTACCATACCCCAATTAAAAGGTTTTTGGTCCCGATTTTATGGGCTGTTACTTTACGGAAATGAATATAGGAAAACACACATAATTATAAGGGACTTATTTCTAAATTATATTTCATTTAATTAGAAGGGGCTTATGGCGGAGCACTATAATATTGAAAATCATTTTACGGAATTCTGAAGTTAAAAACGGAGATCAGATTAAACTGCTAAAACAAAAAACACGAAATAAGCAGGTGCAGGTGTAATAAAAGTTAGTGGTTGACCAGGTCTATTTTGTAAACGGAGTAAAATAACAAGTTTTCAGAATTTTCAGCGTTCGGTATCCTAAAGTTACAATTGTTAGTTTATCCCACGCACGAAACTGTTTTGATGGGTACGGTAAGCTCCAAAAAATTTCGTTACGTCCTGACTAACATTTCGAGTCCAAATACTTAGTATTGTTATAGATTTAACTTTTTTTTTAGTTTGCATTTAAAATGCTAAATTTATTAATTTTGAAGTTATAGATACTGGAAGGAGCAGCGCGGTAGCTCAGTGGTCAGAGCATTAGACCGGTTATCTAAAGGTCCTGGGTTCGATTATTAGTCGCGCAATGCTCGGAGACCCACGTTCCTTTTTCCAGTATTTATAACTTCAAAAGCATTGTTATAGTTTTCAATGAGGTTTAGTTTCGAAGTCCACTGTACCTGCTTCGTAATTTGGCGCGGTATCCCCCAATACAATAATAAAGGACCCTCCCTTGTTTGCTTAGGATCAAGGATGATTTCCCTTCTAGTAGCAATCGAACTTTACGAAAAACTACCAACGCATAAATATATAGAAGTTACATAAATATACTTATAATGCAGGGAAAAAAGGATAGGGCAGATTACCATAAGAGGATTTTCAAGCATTTATTAAAAGGTGTTATAGGCATGACAATAAGCTAAAATTAAGTCAAACTAAAGTTAAATAGTAAACTCAAAGAGTCACATGGAATTAATTAAGTTTAATTGAGAGGATCTATTACTCCTATACGAAGTTAAAAAGGAAATTTTATATATTTTCTGACTCAATATGAAGAGATTAAGTATGAACTTATTTTAAGAAAAATCTTATTTAGTCTACACCTCTTTCGACAACTACGTATTACACCAGTAGGTATTCATATTTCACTTATTTGTAAAGGTTAACTGCGCTCTTTTCAGCAAATAAACAATGAGGCTACTTATTTACTTTAAAACCAACTCTCAAAAAGCACTTTGGAACCTAAAATCTACATAGAGTTACTTAACCAACCAACGGCCAACGTTCAACATGAAGCGTCGACTAGCAGCACAGCTTGCAAACAACCCAGGCAAAGGCCGGCTTGCCCCGGGCAGGCTAACAAGTAATGAGCTGTCGAGTGCAGCCCAACAACGCTACATGCTCCCCTAACGACTCATTTACATACTTACACTAATGACACAGACCCATGGTGCAAAAAGCCCGGTGAAATAGTTGGGTAAAGAAGGTCAAGACAACTGCGTTAGTTTTTCAACGAAGTCATTAGCATTGTAAATGTAGAAACAATTACGTCCTACTTATAATTTCTACGGTTGTTAATTAACGAAGGTAAATGTAATTTTAAATGTTCAATTTGTACAGGAGATAATTTTTTAGTCAGGCTTAGGGAAATCTCTAACAATAGGAATAGTAGGTTTAGGATCTTGGTTAATCTACTCATCAATCTTTCAAATTAGCAAAGAGAGATAACATTGTTATCTATCATAATAATATTGCTTAGTTATACAACTGTCTGTAGGCCCAAAGTCTATTCATATCTAGTTAAAATTACCAAGTTAACTTCATAATCTTAGTCAAACAATCTGGTGCCTGCTCAACACACAATAAGTTACGGAACTGTCACTTTAATCTACGAATAGTGGCGAGATTGCAAACAGTTCAGCACAACAGCAGCAGCGGCGGCAAATATCTCATCAATCAAACAAGATGGCCGACTTGCGACAGCTTTCGACAATCTGTGAACTTGCGGTGAGCACAAACTATTGATGGGAACAAGTGACAGTCTGCTCCAAGTTAGGTTACCTCTAAGTCCTCTAACCTAATGCCAATTTCGGTAAGTTACAATGAGCTCTACACAGGAACGTAATTTTGATTAGGTACCTACCTCAGTTTATTATACAGGGTGTAATCGTTAAGTGTGCACAGGCGATTATTCCGTAACTATAACAGATATCAAAAAACTTTAAACTGATATCGAAAGTACTTTACCTAATGAGTAAAATAACACTAATAACGTTTTTAAAATAAAACGAGAAATATCCAAAAACTTTACATTAAACTCTCCCATACATTTTATTTCTTAGTAGGTAAGTACAACATTTTGTATTCAAAGAAAATGTTCGAAGTGACGTCCTTGTTGTGCAGTACAATGACGAGCTCTAAATGATTTTTCCTTTAAATTTGCGAAGTAATTAAAGCAATTGCACGACGTACACGATTTTGTAACTCATCTAGGCTATGTACTCGCTCAGCGTACATAAGTCTTTGACAAATCTCCATAAGAAGAAAGGCGTGAGATCTGGTGATCTGGCATTCCAAGCGATTGCACTATTATTAGCTATTAAGCCATTAAATTAGTTTCGTAAGAAATTCATCACATTATGTGCAGGTCCTTCATCTTGTTGAAAACTTATCGATCTTCTTTCATCGTCTGTAATTGGTTCTAAGAGACTTTCGACATTTCGTTTTGTACAAAGGTGAGATTTCTCTGGCCAGTTAAGGTTCCACTATTAAAATATGGCCCAATGATCCGATCTCCAAGAATACCACACCACACATTAATTAAGAATCGCACCAGAGCTCTAACTTCAGTAGTTTGGCAAGGATTGTCAATTGACCAACAATGCGAGGTTTTTCTATTATAAATGCCGCAGTTTGAAACATTAATTTCATCGGTCCATAAAATTGACCTTATTATTGACCAGCCAGTTACAATTGACCAGCCGACGAGCAGGATCATCATCATGCAGCGTTTGAGTAGGTTTTATCTCAAATGCTTTAAAGTTTTTTTTTTTTAACTCTACTATCTCATACTAAATGTATGGGAATGTTTAATGTAAAGTTTTTGGATATTTCTAGTTTTATTTTCAAAAATTTATTAGTGTCCTTTTACTCATTAGGTAAAGTACTTTCAATATCAGGTTAAAGTTTTTTGATATCTGTAATAGTTACGGAATAATCGCCTGTGCACACTTAACGATTACACCCTGTATACCTACATGTTTTATTATGTACCTTATGTTTAGAAAATGTGGTAAATAAATCTATTTCGATTATAAATCGACCGAATCCTATCCGTGTAACCTTAACCCGCAACGCTAATGGCACACAATATATCAATGTCTTACTATGTAGTAAGCTCTCAAATTTTATTCTAGCAATAGAGAAAACTAGAATAATGTCTAATAAGAATAATATATTTTTGAGTATGGATGCCAAAAAACATCCCAATATTTTCTATCTAGAGAGGCGTAAGTAACTATTTCCTTAATCTTCCTTACATAGATAAATTTCTAGTAAATAGATCAATCTTCTTCAACTTATCCTATTAAATACCTAATAATGACGAAGGAAAACCAACTGGGTACATTGAGGTAATGTGCGAGGGTGACGCGACACTTATCCTTAACGTTATCAGCTTTTATTAAATAAAAAAACAATTAATGGAAAGTGGGTGTTATGATAAACGGAGATTAAGGGATATTTCGGGAACAGAGAAATTAAATCACATGTTTGATGTTGACAGGAACCTAAATGGGGACAGCACATAACTCTGGAGCAAGAAAGGAAAATTTGGGTTTTATAAGTAAGGTTTTAGATAAGTAGAAGTTTTAATGTTTTGACTTTCTACTATAATCTTTAGTAGTTGTATCCAAACATTAGGTAACTGAAGTTTTATATAAAGATGCTTTTACCACGTTTAAGTATTTGTATGTACCTATTAACCTTTATTAGCTGTAGAACTAATGTTCAATTATTGTAAATATGGCTACCAACTTTGTACTATGTCATACAATAATGAAAGCAGCCCCACATTTACTTCGCGGTCACCTTTTAGCTTAATCTTGTTTATCCTAAGGCCACGCACAACAATAGACGACTATTAATCATCTTTATCCGGATCCGTGTGTAGGTAGTTACTGAAAATGGTTATAGAATAACCGGCTGTTATAATCGATACCGGAACCAAGGATAAATATATGAAAATGCGCTGATTGTCTACATAGAAGAAATATATCATAAGGAGTGAAAAGACTATGCTTCCGAAAACAAAAAATGGGAGATATGTAGGTACCTAAATTGCGTTAAGAGGAGTTTTTTTACTGTTCAATCATTTGTATATTTTTAATTGAGTTTTCTGAGTATTTAGTTGTTGAATTTAGTCACTTTTTAAGATCAACAACACATCGCACACCTAGTTAAAGAGTAACACAACTCAAAAAAACATATTTTTACAGGAACAGCAAAAAACGTTTAATTCGCAACTGACGCAACTCACGAAAACTAACTGACGGAGCCATCTACATTTTCCGAAAATCGCATTTACTCTGTTTTGCGTTATTTTGAGTTGTGTTACTCTTTATCTAGGTGTGCGACATGGTAACAGCTTTCCGAAATTGTCTGTTTACACCTGTATATTAAAAGTAGGTGTTTAAACGTTTTATTTTAATATTCTGCAGACATAAAGTACTCAGTGCTTATGTAATCGTACTTGTCGAGAAATATTCAATCTCAAATCCTGGCCAATGGCCAAGGCAACCAATCAAGGTTCTTAGCTCCTTTCATCTTTCAGATTTTACTATTGAAAATGAAATAAACATTACAATACTGTCAAGCAAAATACGTCTTTATTCCTTAATAAATAATGCTTATTATGCTGTTTCATTTTTATGCAACAGTTTCGTATGGTTGTACAATGCTGCTTCGTATGAAAACTTGGCGGCACAAAACTTGCAGGAAAGAGGTCGAGACCCGGCGTGGGCACGGAGATGACCTTCTAGGGACTTCTTAGCCTGAGGAAAAAAACAATCATCAATTACGATAATTATACAAAGGAAATAAGCGTGAAAATAACTATTGATTGATTTCAAGGAAGTAGACATAAAGATCATCAAAATAAAAGGCTATTATTATTCTCTTTTGTTACTAGTGACAATTTAGAAATGACCTTGTTTAGTTTTTCTTTCGGATTACGGATACCAATTTCCGATTTAGCCTCAAGCGTTTATTTCGTTAAAATAACGAGTAAAAATATGATTTAAAATTATAACTTTATTGGTCTTCTAAAATGGTGCTTCAGAAATATTAGCTAAATTTTTATCTTTCGGATGATGATTTCGGATTCCGTGATGCATTATTTTAGCTCTCTTCGAAAATGCAATTACGACGGTTTATTCTTTCTAATTGGAAAAAATATATAAAGCGGCAGTTTATCTACTTTAAAAAAAATACGCGTGTGCGATACAAAAGCGATGACGCAAATGTCAACTTATATACCTAAATACAGAAATATATGATAACCATAGGTACTTAAAAATGCCTGAACTAACCTACATCAACAAATCATTGTGGAACCACCAAAAATAGATTACCATCAACACGATCCAATTCATAATAAATCTAGTCATCAATACATTAGGAAAGTAATCGAATTCTAATCAAAAATAAATTAAATTGAATTAGGGATAGTATTTTGGTTTCAGAACATTTTTGTCAAAGAAATATTGTTATTTAATTTATTGCACTTACGGTATAAGTTTTACCGCAAAGATGGCAAACATAGTTTCTGGTGCGAATTTTCTTGTGGATAGTTCTTATATGCGAGCGAAGCACTGGCCGAGACGAACAAGCCTAAAAATATAAATGTAAGTTAGTACTATGTAAGTTTAAATACAAAAAAATAAGTACTTGTAAAAAAAAAGATCTGTTAGGTACTAGTGTACTCTGTAGAAAATCTGGGATACTGCCCTTACACATTACGATTTAAAAAAAAAAGGTTGACGATTACTGAGCGCATAACTGATACATCATTACATAGTATAAATCCAAGTCGCTAATTGTGTCTGTTTGTATGTTTGGCTGCTATCTCATCCTAACTAGGTAATTGATTTTGATGCGGGTTTCGCTATCTTTTAGGATATTTACTCATTTAAATTTGTAAATAAAGTACAATCGGAAAAAGTTATTTTAAGTTAGTCAAAAATCAATGTTTCGTGAGCAAGTCGGCCAAAATTACACCATTGCGAAGCGTGGGCGGGTCGCTAGTTGCTAATAAATCGTTGCGAAAAGTAGAAATTAGTTGTAAAAGGCCTAAGTCAGCATTATCATTATACATTAGTCACAAGTCGTGTCGTTTGTAGGTAAGCTGTATCGTTTAAAACTAAAACACAATTGTATAAAGATTTTGATTATTTTTTAAATATCAATATCTTTTATTTTTAAATACTGCAAGTAGATATATTGATCTGATCTTACAAAGCTACATCCATCAACGGTGCACTTCACCGGAGTGAGCTTCAAATGTCTTGCGGCGCGATGTTCCAGAAGTCTCGATTCCCGACTGAACCTTTTATCACAGTCACTACACGCATATCTACATGAAAACCACCAATCAGAAACCTTCATATCAATACATCGAGATCAACAGCCAATCAGAAGCAGTTATCAAAAGTGAAGGACCAATGAGAAAGCGTTTTAGCCAAGTATTGCTTTTGCATTCGTAAATCTTAACCTAGAGAAACTTACTTGAGTTTTTCAGGGGCGATATGTCGTAGATTGTACTTCATGTGGATATAGTAGGAATTCCGGTTTTTGAATGTCTTATCGCACTAAAACAAAATTTACACATTAGCAAAAATTTCAGGAATTCAATAATGTTTTTGTTCAGTTTACATTAATGATTTATATCCGATATGCTTGGGTAGCTTCACTTCCTCTAAGTTATTTATTTAGTAATAATGATGTTTATAAAAAAACTTAAGACTCGCTCCATTTTCTGAATAGGTTTGCAAACAACACATTTTTTTCTCCTTAGTTACTTTAACAAAATCTTGGTACTTCCTATAATTTTTATTGTTGGCATTGCTTCCTATATCCCGAAACAAACGGCTGCCAATAATTATGCCATGAGTTTATTATTACTCCCTTGATTTGCCTTAAAAGATTAATAAACTCTTAAATTATACCTCGTGACAGTAGAGAGGGTCCAATTGCTCATGAGTAGCGGCGTGAATTTGCATCGCTTTCTTGAATAGAAACCCCTTGTTGCAATGCGGACAAGAAAACTCCTTTACACCACGGTGGATTCTGTAGCAATAAATTATTTAAAATTGAATGTATGTAAACTACATAAAATTTATTAAAAATCAGGCTCGAAGGACTAAAGTTCGATCTTTCGATTCGAAAATAATTGATCTAAGAAAACTATTTCAAGTAAATAATAAAACAATTTAAATAGATATTTTAAACATTAATATTTTTACACTAAATCGTTAAATATCCGGCTCGAAGGACGAGAGTAAGAACCAAATTCCCCAAAACTTACATCATATGAGTTCGAAGCGAGGTCTTATCTTTGAGTGTTTTCCCGCACAACTCACAAGTTTGCGTCTGTCTGTGAACGCTGCGGATGTGGCTGCGAAGCCTGCTCACAGTACTAAAATAATGTAAAGTTCATGATTAAATAACACTGTTGTAGAGCTTCGTGTTCATGAAAAATGCAAGTATCGTAAAACCTTAATATATCGGCTGAAAGATTAGTATATTTCAATACAAGTGTGGAAAGGCTGTCATTACAACGAGTTCCGACCAATGTCTACCCGAGCCGAGGCACAGCCGAAGGCGAGGGCTGACAGGCGGGACGAGTTGCAATGACGGTTCCGCACGTGTACTGAACGACTATTTTTAATACAGTTGCGAAAAAATAAAGCAATTTAATAAAATATAAAATTAGGATCGTAAATGTCGAAATAACTCATTTTGAAAATGGCGCCATTTTTTCTTCACCCATTTGGTAGGCAAAGGTTACTATGCCCATACAGCCAAGTCTTCAGTAGATTTTTTTTATTGATATGAAATGAAAATAAAATTTAATAAGATAAAATGAAATGAAACCAACCACACTTATTCAATCAAATCATTAAATCTGATATCAAAACAAACTAGAAGCTTTTTTTAGAAATATACCTACGCTACGCAAGTATTAACATGAATCATAAAAACTTCTTTGTTTTTTTTTGTAAAAACTTCATGGTTGGTTAATTTTTCTTTTTAATAGACATTATTTTGACAGTTGGGAAAGAGAACGCACGAGTGAGGGAAAGGTAAAAAAAAGCACGCGTGTGTAATAGCCCACATCCCGAACGCTATACGTCCCTGCAATACGCCACTTTTTGAGCAACTGTATTAAAAAGGTCTTTTTCCGTAGAAGAAAATAGGTAGTAATGGAAAAATATGTTAAATTACCTAAGTACATTATTTAGATGTTATTCAAGTAAAAGGCATTATAATACAGAAACCGGCAGTTTAGCTTAATTAAAAAACTTTTATAGCAAGCTTTACAATTTATAGATGCATTGTAACTCACGGCATATTTTCTCCACATATTTTGCAAGTTCGTTCCAGCGTTAGGTTGTGAGCTTTTACAAGATGGTCCGCGGCGACTGCGCAGCGAGAATATGTAGCCAGACATTCCACACAACGCCACCTACAATATTTTATATGTAAATAAACATATGTTAATAGTTCAGTTATTCACTTCTTACCAAAGTTGCAAAGTTTTTACTTCAATACTGTATGAGTAGTTGATCATATATTAAATATTGATAACTTTAAATTTTCAATTTAGAAACTAGTGATTAATCACGTATTTGTAGTGTTCATTGCCTCACCTGACTTTATGTCTGCGTGTATGTGCTGCAAGCGCTTTTTGATCCTTGAATCTGATTTCACATATTGGACAGCACAAGCTACCCGCACTCTAAAACATTTTAATATCATTATACAGGGTTATTTGTAATTAGCGCATCACCTCTTGCAGGCGGCTTCCTTACATCAATCCCAATAACATTTGTTCTACGACTTTTTGCTAAGCTTGATAATTAACACAAAAACAAAAACAAATTTACGCGCTATGTTATTTATAACTCTGTATTTTGTAAGAAGTTCCTAAACCGGTCGCCCACCCCCCGTCGCCCGCACACCTGCCACGCCGGTTGCGTGCGCATAGAGTATTGTACCGTTTAGATGCACCTAATAAATTAGTATGGAAAAACTTATTTTTTTTTAATTAATAATTTTAATTATTCGTTGCTTAAATGTTGTTGGGATTGATGTAGAAAAGCTGCCTACAAGAGGTGATGCGCTAATTAGAAATAACCCTGTATACCTACTCTTTATAATGTTATGTTTTTTTTGCTGACTTTCTTTACTTACCAAATCATGCTTTCTCATATGATTGTCGAACTTGAAGCCGTGGTTAAAACCAATAGCACATTTTGCACACTTGTACTTATAATCTTGATACGAAGGTTGCTCCAACGATTTCTGTCTTTCTGTCTCTATCTATAACAATGTGTTAGTATCAACATTTATTTTACAAGGCCTAATTAATACAATATTAATGAAAGGCCTACCTCTTGCCAATTTAAAAGTATCACCTCTAATCCTTTAGGGACAAGTTCTTTTCGAGGCTGTGGGGGTTGCGTTTTCACTGTCAACAGTTTACTATTTTATTTTATTTCATTAACACACAAAACAGATTACAATAAAACTTACATTCTAACATTGTAAAAGTATAAGAAGGTACCTAATTAATGAAAAAATGTAAGTAATTCAAAAGGAAGATTGTGCTTCTTACCTTTATTTACTTTTTTATTTTCTATTTGTGTTTCTTTCTGTTTGTTACATAGTGGTTCATCATCAGAGTCTATAAATTGTCCAGTATCTAGAAATACTGTGTCAACTTGTTCCAAAACTTCTACTTTTGGCTCGAGCTATAGAAATAAAAGTTCTGTAAGCATTTTAATTTAAAAAATCCATGTGTGTTTCTGTACTAAAAAACACAGTGAGATAAGATTCCTGTGTTAAATTAGTTATTTTTTTTTTTTTAGTGTCACAAATCTACTTGTTTTGTTTTTTTTTCATTATTTATATCAATACCTAAGTTATTACCTTAACAGCCTGTACTTCACATTGTGCCCAAATTTTATAAGCCTCAGATTCTTTCTTTATATTTGGAACTTCAATTGTACTCTTTTCATCATGTGTAAATGTATGTGTTACACTATTTTGTACGCATGTCAGTGCAGAAAAACTTGGAGATGGCTAAAAAGCAAAATAAACTTTTATACCCGTAAATGCAAGATATTTTCATTAGAGTTATTCAAAGATACTTACAACACCAGTTTTTAAAAATTCTTGAGCTAACTGGACCTGTCTTCTGAATTTAACAATATGTTTTATAACAGCTCTACATTCCCAACAAATTTTGAATGAACCCTAAAAATAGAAATTGTATTTAATAATACAATTAGCAAGTGATTCACTGTACGTACATGTTTAGGATTACAGCCTGAACATAATTGTAAGTCAAGCTACTATGTACTACCTACCTTGATTGTTATCTGTTTTGTATGTTTTAAATAAATAAAAAAATAAATAAATAAATTAAATTAGAACATTTTGGATCCGATTAATTACTATATTACTTACAGAAAAAGAATCGACTTCTGTGAAAAAACAATTACAAAGTTTTAAATCCTCAGTTAGAATATAAAGTTTTCTTTGATTACTCAAACAACTTGAGCAAACCTCAAAAGTTTCCATTAGAATTTATTAATTTGTGATTCTGTTTTGTGCACCTTATAAATCTAATTTAATCAAAAAATAGAAAACCTGAAATAAACAAATAAATCACGTTTGACGACGGTACATACACTGCACACATGACACAAGACAAGATTCACACTTCACAGACTACGTTCCACACGGTCGTCGGGACGTAGAGCATCGTAAACTCTATGAATAACGCAAATCGTACGTAGCGCGAATCGGAACAAAGCTTCAGTAAGTAAAATACAGGGTGTCCAGGAAACAATGGATAAGCTCTGAAGGGCTAATAGTAGAACTAAAGGCAAGCCTAAAAAATAATTGATAAAAAGTATAACCCTAACACTGCTAGAAATATGGCGCTTTAAAAAAAAACTTCATATTTTTTCGACTGTGTTCATATTTTTACTCGTAACGAGGTCAAATCACTTAATACCATCATTATTTCTGTGCTAAAATAATTAATATTAACCGCATCAGTGAATAACTACCAAATAAAATAGCTAACTAAAGTATTTTTCTCAAAAAATAATGTTAAACTTTTGATTTGTGTAAAATTTCTAAAGAAATATTTTTGATGCGCAACTTTGAACAGCTCTGGTGTAAAAAAATTATATGAAAGTAACAGTGACCAATGATTTCAAAATATTCCTGGTTTAATAACGTTTTTAAAAAGATGTAATATGTCGTTATTGTAATGAAAAAAGATTGAACTAATGGTATTAGTGTGTAAAATGGGATAATTATTTAGTTCTAGCAAAATTATAAAAATACAATAAAACTAAAGAAATATGATTTTCAACTGATATTAATTGCAAAAACATTAGAATAATTGAGAGCAACTGTTCAAATTGTCTGTCCCCATCCTGATGCAGGCCCTACAACTACGAACAAAGGATCTTCAAAAAAATCGCGCGTGTCGTTGATCATTGATTGCAGCGGCCTGAACACGAGCTCGTAGATCTTCTAATGAAGTTACTGGTTACCGGTAAAACTCTTCCTTAAAATATCCCTAGTAAAAAGTCTAAAGCGTTTAGGTTTAGGCGGCCTACCTACCTGTTAGGGTAGGTTTCGTCAAGTATGCACATAATGCAACAGCATAGTGTGCTAGACAGCCTTCATTTTGAAGCCAATATGTGTCGCGAAGCTCTTCGGACACGTCTATCAATAAATTGGGTAAGTCATTATGAAGAAAATTTGGATCACTTTCTCCTGTTAAGTTGATTTCTTTGAAGATCCTTTATTCGTAGATGTAGGGCCTGCATCAGGATGGGGACAGACAATTTGAACAGTTACTCTAAATTATTCCAATGGGTTTGCAATAAATGTCAATTGAAAATCATATTTCTTTAGTTTTATTGTATTTTTTTAATTTTGCTAGATCTAAATAATTATCCCATTTTACACACTAATACCATTAGTTCAATCTTTTTTCATTACAATAACGACATATTACATCTTTTTAAAAACGTTATTAAACCAGGAATATTTTGAAATCATTGGTCACTGTTACTTTCATATAATTTTTTTACACCAGAGCTGTTCAAAGTTGCGCATCAAAAATATTTCTTCAGAAATTTTACACAAATCAAAAGTTTAACATTATTTTTTGAGAAAAATACTTTAGTTAGCTATTTTATTTGATAGTTATTCACTGATGCGGTTAATATTAATTATTTTAGCACAGAAATAATGATGTTATTAAGTGATTTGACCTCGTTATGAGTAAAAATATGAACACAGTCGAAAAAATATGAAGTTTTTTTTTAAAGCGCCATATTTCTAGCAGTGTTAGGGTTATACTTTTTATCAATTATTTTTTAGGCTTGCCTTTAGTTCTACTATTAGCCCTTCAAAACTTATCCATTGTTTCCTGGACACCCGGTATACGGAATAGAAAACCATGACAATAAACTTTAATTTAAAATTTAGTATATATTTATTTAGCAATTTATATTTATCTTAGCTCAAAATTGTATCTAGGCATCGCGACAAGCTTTTATTATAATTTCAATTCTGTAAAGTCATAAATTAATGTGATTAAAAATTTTATTTTGATATTTTTAAAGAGCATTCAGACATCGATTCGATTAATCGATATTATTTAAACTTATTAATTTATACAGTTCCTATTTTTGTCAATTTTGACAGATCAGACATTTAATTATTGCTCAGTTAAAGGTAATTTTTATTAATTTCAAAACTTATTTTTGAGGAAAATTTGCTATTTAAAAAGGGCATATATGAGCTTAACTTAAAAAAAAATATTTTTAAAATAAAAAAAACAATTTTAATATTACAACGATACAGTAGTGACTTAAAATAAAAAAGACATTTTGACAAATTTTCTGTGATTCCGACTTTTACCTCGGTAATACTGCTGACGAGTTCAGTCAGTCAGTCAGCCAGTCAGTGCGCTCATGAATCCCCGAAAAATACATTTCATTTTATTGTGTTTGAATCATAGAACCTCGCCCAAATCTGTGTTAGTGCATTGATAAACCAAATTTGTTAATATGTGGGATCCCACGCACGTTCAAGTAACAGTGCAACGAGCTCGTGGGCTACTTATCAAAGGTAAAAACGGTACTAATAACTGTTTTGTCACTATCGCCCTCGGTAAAGAAAAGTTCCAGACATCAATAAAGCAAAAGGCTTCAGAAAACGTTGAGTGGTTGGAAGAATGTGAATTGCGTATACCAAAACAAGGAAATACAGCCGAAATCGTTCTCAAAGTATTCAATGATGATTTCGTAAAGGATCATTTACTGGGTCAAGTGTCAATTCCGTTAAAAGACCTAGATGCGTATGAGCGTCCTAGAAGTCGTTTGTATCCACTTCTTGGCAAGCCTGGCAAAGAAAATGATAAAAACAGAGGTGAGCTAGAGGTCAAAATTGGATTTACAGTTAAAGAAGCCAGTTTGACTGATCTCAATAAGAAAGAAAAACATAGATCATCACTTTCCAGTATCGCCCAGAATGTTGGTGGGAGTCTCATGAGTATTGGAAGTATTGAAAAAAGAAAAGGATTGAAACAATTTGCTAAAAACTTTGGTTCTAAGATCAACTTAAACAAAAAGGACAAAAAAATTGATTCATCTTCTCTAAGTGGGAGCATTGGAAACTTAAGAACACCTACGTTTTCCACACCTGATCATTCAACCCCCAAAAGACTTTCTGGAGAAGCAGATCCCGGGGTTATCAGTGAGGATGAAGATGAATTTGCATTTGAAGATCTATCTCATAAAAGCTCTGGAAGCTCTCTTAATGTCCAGACTTTGCCTCGAGGACACAAATACACCCCATCACCTGTGAATGCTTCTCTTGAAAATTTAGGAGGTGGTGAATTTTTACGACGATCAACAAGCAGCAATCTAGCGGCTTCAGAAAAGTCTATTCCACAGAAACCAATTCGCTTAAGCTTAGATACTTTTACACCTCCACAACCACCAAGTAAAATTATAGATAAAGATGATGAATGGTCCCAAAAACTTTACTCCAGACCAAAAGCTAACAGCCAAACACTTATAGATAAAGAAAAGTCTTCAAGTCTTGAAAGAAACAAAAAACTAGACAGCCCAAGTTCACTAAAAGAGAAACCAAGTCCAAAATTCTTCAAGAAGTTTGTGAGTAACAACAAACCTAAGAAATTGTTAGAAGAAAGGATTATAGTGGGTGAAGAAAATATTGCTGAGGAAGAATTAAACCCTGCCTATAACAATATTCCAAAACATGCATTGCAGCAATTTGAAGGAAAAACAAAAGAAGACCTCATTGTTATGATATACAATATGCAGAGAGAAGCTGAAATGGAGAAGAAAAAGAACAAGGATTTGGAAAATTACTTAGATGAGCTATTACTGAGAGTCATGGAAACAACACCAAGAATTTTGCAGAATCCATATGTCAGGAATAATAGTATGCATATAAGAAACAAGTAATTTCTGTGAGTGATTCACACCTACCAGTATTGTTGAGGTTGCATGAATAGAATTATTATAAGTTATGTAAAAGACAAACCTAACATTATTTATTCTGTCACTATTCAAAATTTCTTAATTTGTTAAATTACAATGGAATGTGGCTGTTGTTTATTTTTTGTGTGTGGCCTTGTTAGTAACAATAACTTTCACTTCATTGTTACATACAATACAAAAAGATTTTCATATCCAGTGCCTTAATGTATTTGTCTGTGATATAAAGAAATAAAATGGCATATATTCAATTAAAGTAATAAGATTTTCTGTTCATTGTATAACTTACAGGTTTTCATGTTACTGCACAAGGAAGTGACTTGTGCCAAAGTCTAGTTTTTGTATTTATGTTTAAAAAGTCAAATCATCAACATTAGACTGCTTAGTTTTTTCTTGTTACACCCACAATTACCTTATTTTCGTAATTAGCATTAAATATCCATTCTTGATTATTGATAACTTTGTGAATCATGCAATTGTTAACAAATGAGTAATCATACAAATATTTGATGACAGAACAAGGCAAATAGTTGTGTATTATTTAAGGATTATTGAATAAGGTTTTGTGTAAGTCTGCAAAAGTAATCCATCCAAATCAAAAGTTAATTATAATTAAATAGCTTATGAATTTTGAAAGTTGTTACAATTTTGAAACATTTAGTGCAAATATTATAGTTTGTTCACCATAATATATGCTAATGTGCAATAAAATTATTACATAATGGTTTGTTAATTTAATGGTGAAAGAATTTTAAGATCTGAGTTTATTAGTAGTTACTTTTGGTGTCATATATTAACATAATATTTCAGTATTTGCATATTACTGATGACTTAATGTTGTGCATGTATATGAAATACTAACGAAATATATCCATTTGATATAAAACATTATTAGATTAAGATGCAAATAGAACAAATTGATGTTAATGTTTTTTCTATATGAATATTCCATTTTCTAGATTTTGTATATGATTACATTTTTAAAGACTTGTTGAGTAATAATAAATTTATTTAGATATAGTTTCAACACATTTGAAATTTAACATTATTTAACATAGCTTCTTAAGATGAATAAGTTAGATTTGATTAAAAACTGATAAAACATAAAATTGAACTGCATACTCTTATGTCTTAGCTAGTCTAAAAGTTAAGAGTGATGAAAGTCTATTGTGTTTAGAAGTGTTTTTACTAAAGAAATAAAATCGATATTTTTTTAATTACTTTTATTTTATTAAAAATATACAATCATACTTATTATAATCCTCATCATCACTTGTGACGCCGACTTTTTATAGGGACTGGCACTGCAGCAGTTGTGGCATAAACTTTCTGTGACAATCTATTCATGTAGTATAGTGTGACCAGTGAGAATATCAAGCTGAAAATGACCAAAAAAACTTATGTAAATATACTTTGGAAGATATACTATTGTTTATACACTTTATAAAGTGTTTGTGTTGTGATAACTTATACATACATAGATAGAAAGCTACACTGCAAACTAAAAAAAATTTTTGATAGGGGTCAGGGCAACCAAGTGTTGTGTAAATGTTCATTGAAAACAGTAAATTGAGAAAGATTATACTCTTAACGAGAGTAAATTATAAAGGTATTTATTATAAAATTTAATATTGAATTATTAAAATTTTATTTAATGTTAATAATGAATTTAAAAAACAGAGTGGATCTCATTTATTTTTTATTAATTCTATGCCTCACTTTACTTTCTTTCAGCACTATTTTAACAGCCTGGTTGCATTACCTAAATAAACTTCTTCCAATGGACACTTTTAGACACACAATTTGTTTGTCCTCACCTCTAACCTCCATACAAAAACAAATATTTATATAGTGAAGTTTTGGATTACATTTCATTTATACAAACTTTTTCTTTCATGCATGACTTTTGCAACTTTGATGTTCATTTGTTTTTGTAAATTAACTATGCTTCACTAATTTTCAATGTTAAAGACATAACATAATTCAAATTATACAACAAGTTTGCCATAAGACAATAGTAAGGGAAGGCTCATCTAGCAGCTATTTAGACAAAACTAATTGTAGTCATGTTTAATTGAAAAATGAAGATTATGAATAAGTAGAAAACCATATTACTTTGTTTAAAAATAATTAGGACTAAGTAGCTTCTGAATGAATCTCTCATCCAACAAACTGTCCAATGGCTATTCAAAGTTACAACATTCAGCCATTTACAGCTTTAAAAAAAAGTAAAGCCAAATTATGCTCATTCAAATATTACCATGTAGTAAAGCAAATTCTGTGAACCATTCCTGCAGCAACTAGGGACACTGCCATGGACAATACAATTTCAGGTAACTTCAGTTGAAAGTTTTTTCCAAAAAGAGTTGCTTCTAAGTTACCTACAGCCTGTTGAAACATTAGAAATTAAATTAATAAAAGTAATTTCAATATCTGTTGTACTATTATAACATTGAAGTAGAAATTTGGTAAATAAAAAGGTTTTTGATCCTTGTACTTACCGTAACAAAAAACATAAACATTAAGGATCCTAAGTAACCTCCGAAAATTACAGATATTGGAGATTTAACGAGCCATGGTTTGTACATCTGCATTCCAGAGAATATAAGCAACGACAGGATCGACGACAAGATAAAAGATGTAGCGCTATTCACCGCTGTAACATAAAATTATAAATGTATGCGAGGCTGAGATCCAGTAAGAAAAAATATTTTATTGAATAAAACTAATTACCCATTTTATTCTTAACTGTTCTTCTTTTTTCAGTTTCAAAAACACCGGTATTGTAATGTTAGTAAAATAATCAGTAGAAAGAAAGCTACACGTATTGCGAATGATTGAATGAATTGAATAAATGACGTTACTGACGTTGACGTTTGATCCTAACTCACTCCCTCATCTTACCTTGCGTTCCGTAAATCGCTTACAGAACTGTGAGCACATGAGTAAAGAAACTGAACAGAGACAAAGCTTCTAAAGAGCTAGCAAAATTTATACCTATTTTGGTAGGGTTGGCACAATTGAATAAATTAAAAATATAAATGTACTTTTTTTTCAAATTTTTTATTAAAATAGGTTTTTTTTTACAAATTACATACTCTAAATATATTTTTTTTATTACTTTTGGTTTTTAATAATTTGTTGTGTCTTTTAATCGAATGATAAATTCTAAATCTAATATAAAGTTTTTTCAAATAAACCAATGGGAAACACTCACATGGCATATGAAATGTACAATCTTGCAAACGTGCTAATATGTCATTACCAATATTAACATTTTTAATATGAAGATCAAAATATTCGCGAAATTTTTGCTCAAGCAATTCAACAAATTCAATAAAATTGTCAGGAGGTATTATCAAAAAACCTGATTTCACACTACCTTCATTAAAGTCCTTATAATGGCAAAAAAAAGAATCTTTTCCTATATTTATGGGTTGTTCGGATCTATTAACATAGGCTTTTATTTTCTCACATTTGTGATGTTCCAGACATTTTCTGTATAAATAGCCCGATACATAGACTAAACCATTATTTTCTGGAATATTAAATCTATATTCATTTGTACCCATTGTTAACGCAGGGACAGTATCATCAGGTGGCGAAGTACAACCATATTTACAAAACTTTTTAAATACTAAAACAAAAGTATTACTACGTATTATGTGAGAAACTCGAAAACAAAAACAAAACACGCACAACGTTCGAGCGTCGCGTCACGCCTGCACGCCCTGAGATTGACCACTGGCTGATCTAGTTTGAAGCGGTTTCGGCTCATACGTGACAAGCGGCCAGTGGTCACGCACACACACGCGTTGCACTTGTAGTGATGTACCTGTCACAGCGCATTCGTATGTAGCTTTGTCTCTGTTCAGTTTCTTTACTCATGTGCTGTGAGCGCTCAAATCGCTTACAACCGTTCCGATTACTAAGTTTTGACAGTGCTCACGCCGACCAAGTGTTGGTTCTCTGAGCGCAATGTTAATGACGTCATCGTTCTCACCCATGGTCGACAATGGACGCGCTCATGCTTCAACGGAACGGTGATTTGAGCGTTAAAATCGCTTTTATCTATTTGCGGAATGCAGGGTTATGATTTCGTTCCGACTGATGCAAATAAGCAGCGGACTATCGTGCCTTGTGGAAGCGCCCACTATAGCCATTATTTTTGTTTGGAATTTTATTACACAACTAGTGGCCGCCCGCGACTCCGTTCGCGTGGAAGTCGGTTTCCCGTGGGAATGAGAAGATTTCCCGCAGTAAAAAGTACCCTATGTCCTTTCCCAAGTTCAGTTATTTCTTCATACCAAATTTCATCAAAATCGGTTCAGTGGTTTAGGCGTGAAAGCGTAACAGACAGACAGACAGACAGAACTAGGGAAGGGATTTATGCACGCATTAAAGTTGCCGTATTACGTCATCAAACAGTGTCATCACTACTTACGATAAGGGGCCTTACCAGTTACCACAAGCTCTTATTGAGAGGCTTTGTCTTCTTATTTCACATTTTACATTTTATAACAAAACTTTTGAATAGCTGCGTTCCGATTTTATTTTGAGAGTTAGCGCCATGTCAACTATTCAGAACGGCTAAGCTTACACATTAATGCGTGAGCGTTGTACGTTGTATACGGAACGATAATAATAAGCGCTGTCTTTGCAAAAAGCGCTAATTTTCGTTTTTTCGATATGTACACCTTATTTTTAGGAAGGTCTGGTTTAAGAATTTTACCCATATTTTTAAAACTGAGGGAAAAGAAGGAAATTCCCTTCTCTGTCCCGTGTCTGGCCCCCTCGTATTCTACTATCACTGTTTTACTCCAAGTTCTTCCCCCCCCTCTTAGACTAAGCCTACCCTTTCCTTATTATCTTATCAATCATGTAAACAAACAACACAAACGAACATTATAATGTAAATTACAGTTAAATAGGTATTACAAGTTTTGCTAGTGCGGCTTTACACATTGTAATCAAAATGAAAGTTTTTAGTTCATTTTCAGGTTTCCAAGCAAAAAAAGTGCTACATAAATGTTTGGTAAGTAATAAAAATTAAAATACATACTAATTCATAAAACTTTGCCATAGCATAGTATAATCATAGTCGTTAAAGTAATATAGCAACGATTTTTTAACTTCATTGGTACTAAAGCACAGTTTACATTGTAGCACAATAAATTTATTTGATCTTTTTATTTTTTAGAGCACAAAGGTAAATGAAATTAGGATTTATGAGGTTGGGCCACGAGATGGACTTCAGAATGAAGCAAAGTTTGTTCCAACTGAAATCAAAATAGAACTTATAAATAAATTGGTCGCAGCTGGCTTAAAGGATGTTGAATCTGCCAGGTAAAGATATTTTACGGTGTGTCTTTTACACTTATGCAAATATAATACTTCAAAGACAGCTGGATGATTAAAAAAAAATTATTCTCTATTTATTGTTAAATATATGAAATTGTTTTCTTCTTTTAAGTTTTGTGAGTCCAAAATGGGTAAAACAAATGAGTGATGGTGTAGATGTTATGAAGAATATCAAACGGGTTCCTGGAGTTAACTACCCTGTGCTCATTCCAAACATTAAAGGCTATGAAACAGCAGTTAGTATAACTTTATAAGCAATCAGCAAAATTATTTTAGTTATTGAGCATTTTCAATGGTGCTAGTTTTCCTATAAACTAATTACTTACAGAAACAGTGCAATATTGAAGAGGTAGCAATATTCCCTGCTGGATCCGAAGGGTTTTCTCAGAAAAATCTCAATTGCTCAGTGGCAGAAGGACTTAAAAGGTTCAGTGAGGTGGCAGAGAGAGGCATCAAGGATGGTATGAGAGTCAGGGGATATGTCTCTTGTGTAGTTGGCTGCCCTTATGATGGACCAATTAGCCCTAAAACTATAGCAAAGGTAGGTACAAACAACATATACTGCAATATTGTTCTGATAGATATGTAGGTAATTAATATGCCCAATTGTTTAAAACCCTCTATGACTGAACTCACATGCAATAAGTCAATTATGTTAAAAAACTCATTTACATATCTGACAATCTACATAGGTTTATATTATAGAATATAAGACTAGTAAATCAAATATGAACTGTATGGTCTTAATTATTTTGTTTTACTCTTTGTTTAAGAAGCCACTGACAAGTATTTTTTTAGATATCAGAGCAGTTATTAGCCATGGGTTGTTACGAGGTTTCACTTGGTGATACCATAGGAGTGGGCACAGCAGGCTCAGTCAGAAAACTGCTGAAAGAAGTCACTGCAGTGGCGCCACCTGAGAAACTAGCCCTGCACTTCCACGATACGTATGGACAGGGACTGTCTAATTTGCTTGCTGGTTTGGAGGTAAGTGTTGTAGTAAAATATCTGTTTTTTGATAAAAGTAAGGAACTATTACTTGTGAAAGAGTAAAATTGACGCTGCGGCGTATTAAGCATGGTAGATCATTCCCTATTAAAAAAGCACCTACTCTCTCTAACATAAAATTCCAGTTTTCAATATTCTTTGCTACATATTAAGCTTTGCTTACATTTATTTGTTTGTACCATATATTATGTTTATCACTAAGTACCTACTTACCCAACAAATGAATTAATATCACGCAAGGAATTCAAATAAAACTCAAAATTCTTTTATCAAAAGTGTGATAGGTATGTTTCATGTTCTCTTTGAATGTCGACAAACAATGTTTTAAACTTTGTTATCTAAAAACCTAAATTAATATGTATTTTAGTTAAATATCAGTATCATTTACACAATGTAAATACTTAGTTACCTACGTCGTCGTCCACGTTTAAATATTAACAGTAGATATTGTATTACCTACAGTGTATAGGAAATTGGTAAAAATGAAAGTATGTAAATATTTACATCATCCTCACTTATTTACCATTTACCCGTTATCTCTATTTTGCAAGGCGAATAATGACATCGAAGTTGATACAGCAACGAGATAAACGCACCCCAATATCTTGTGTATACCTATAAAAGTAGCATCCATATCATAGATATTATGTTATTTATTTGCTTATCTGGCTTGAAAAGCAACAATATGTAATGTAGGTACCTACTGTTGCCATATGTAAAGTTATTTATCTCTTATTGCTATCAAGACGTGGTACGATAACAAAATAAGTAGATACCGACAAACAAGTATTCTTATGTTCAGTGTCATAAGTAGGCAAAAACTGTTAAATTGTAAAAGTAATTTACAAAACCTGTTTTCAGTTTGGCATTCGAACCGTGGATTCTTCGATTTCTGGGCTCGGGGGGTGTCCATACGCGCGTGGAGCGAGTGGCAATCTAGCCACGGAGGATCTCGTCTACTTCCTATACGGCCTAGGAGTCAACACCAACGTGAATCTTGTCAAACTGGTTGAAGCCGGTCGATATATATCTAACTTCCTCGGCAAACCGACCGAATCAAAGGTCAACCGCGCCTTGAGCGATAGGTTCGACAATCATAAAGACATCGTCAACATGGCCGCCTGCGCAATCTAGTTTTAAGTGAGAGTACAAATAAAGATTTTTTAAATTGTTAATGTTGTTTGTTATTGGTAATGAACAAAGGTATGGGCGTCGCCGGACTGGTTTTATCAATGATCGTGCGAGCGGGTCCGCACTCGACCGGCGTCCGCGCACCCGACAGCTCGCCTCATATTGAATTGACCTTATTTACTGAATCTGATCTTGAGCGAGGTCGATAAACCTTAATTGCGCGCTGCCAGTGTTACAACACGTAGTCTGCGGTGTACTAGTGCCGAATACGACGTCAACGCGAAAGCCGGTTTGCGAATTGTTTGTTTTTATGGAACTCTAAACAGCTGTGAACATGGGTGAAGTTAAGATAACAGAAGACATCAGGATTGGCGGCAACAATCCGTGTTTTATTATAGCGGAAGTTGGGCAAAATCACCAAGGTGACATTGAACTCGCGAAAAAGCTAATAAAAGCTGCCAAAGTGAGTATTATAAACATCGTACAATGTTTTTTATAAGTTGGTTTTCTTTGTTTTCAAACAATGTCTGTTGCGAGTTTAATAATCTCACATGTAGCAAATTATTATTCAAAAAGGATTTGTGTAAACAACATAAGTAAGATCTATTTGAAAACAGTAGGTAGTACCTCATACTCATTCTTATATTTAGATTGATAGGTACTTTAGAAGCTTCTATATACGTTAGTGTTAACTTAACAGACGTTATTGGCAACAGCCAATTAACATATCAAGACGGTAAACAAGTGGTTTATTAGACATACTTACCTACTCATCGTCCAAACCTATTGTTGTTGTATTTAATATCTATATTTCATCTTTAGTTTATGCTATTAAACAGTTTGTACTAAAACTTATATCAGTTGAGTAAAGCATATGTATTACTATTTATATTCATTCTTAACATTCCAGGATGCCGGCGCGAGCTGTGTCAAATTTCAGAAGACGTGCCTCAACGAGAAATTTACAAAGAAATACTTAGAGCGGCCTTACGACAACCCTAACTCATGGGGCAAAACCTACGGCGATCATAAACAACATCTGGAGTTTTCTGAGAGTCAATATAGAGAGCTTTTCAAATATGCACAAGAGATCGGGATACCGTTCACAGCGTCAGCTATGGACATGGTTAGTTAACAAACATATTTACCGCCGTCTTATTGACTTATTTGCGATTTATTTTAAGTGGAAATTTTTGATCATAAACATCAACTGATGACAAATAAAGAATTGACAAATACTAAGCTGCTAACAAATAAAAACATAGCATTGGTTTGAATGTTGCAGTCGTCCTTTAGTTGCATAATTAGTTATCAGTACCTAGATGATTAACATCTATAAATACGCTATTAAACGCTCTAACTGAATGTTGTCAGCGCAACGTGTTTAGAACCTTCATACTAATAAATTACAATTCATTAACAACGCAGAAAGAGATCGTTAGATTAAATTCACTTGTCACCACTTGCGATGATTAAATCGAATTGAATACTTTGTAATATGAATTTAAAATGTGTGAGCTTGTAGATCAAAAGAACCTACTTTTTGTTTGGAAATGGCTGATCAGTCAGCCATCAACTTTATACAATTTTAAATATAACGTAAAGCTTTTCCATGAAGTATTTTACGTTGATTTTCTTTTAAGGATCTTTAATATTAATTTTAATATATATTTACTTCCCTTTCAGGTTTCCTTCGACTTCTTAGTCAATCTGAAGGTGCCTTTTATCAAAATCGGGTCAGGTGATTCCAACAACTTACTCTTCTTGAAGTATGCTGCTTCCAAGAAAATTCCGCTGATTATTTCCACCGGGATGGTAGACAAGTCTGCTGTGAAGACAATCTACGATATAATTTCGGCGCAGCACAAGCGTTTCTGCTTGTTGCACTGTATCTCGGCGTATCCAGTGCCGTTTGAGGATTGTAACCTGACGGTGCTGCAGGATTATAAGAACACGTTTGATGTTCCGGTGGGATACTCGGGGCAGGAAGTCGGTACGGCCGTGGCTTTGGGAGCTATTGCACTGGGAGCAAAGGTAATCTTCTAGATTTTGATGGTCTTTCTTTGTCTGAATAATATAAATTTAAACATTGAACGAATCTAAATAGTCATTATGTAAAGAATTTTTGTCTTTAATTTTGCATAGCTAAAAACGCAAATCATACCTAATCCGTTGTTCCGTTTGGTACATGTACCTAATGCAACAGGTGGACTTATACTTAACCTTATTTAGTTTAAAACACACGTCAAAACTGACACCCCTTTATTTGATAAGGCGTTAAGAACCATTTCCTTAATAAATCTACTTATATTGTAGGTTTTGGAGAAACATATAACATTGGACAAGTCGATGAAGGGCACAGATCACGTTTGTTCACTAACTCCAAGTGAGTTCCAACAACTGGTGAGGGACGTCAGGGTTATAGAGGCTTCTTTGGGCACACCTATCAAAAAAGTGGTCACATCAGGTAAGAAAAAAATCTACTTGAATACTACGTGTGGATCTCGGGGTAAGATAGGCTAGTTGAAAAATTTCAATTGATTTTATTGAGGACACTAGGACTTAGGAGAAGAAGCCAACATTGTTTTGCCTATGTTTCCGACTAATTTGTGCGGTCGTAAGAATAAAAGCATCAAATTCTGATTAAGTTTCTCCTAAACGAAACAACTACAAGATAAAATTCTTTAATAAGCAACACAAAAGTCTCAAATTAAATTTAATGAAAGTCATTTCAGTAGTATATTCGAATTAAAATTTACTCTAAATCATTTCCAATTTTGTTTCTATAATTTTACTTCTTCATTTTGATAAACAGTTTGCTATCCACACCTGTGTAAAACACATCTTATCTACTTCACGTTATCCTTATAGCTTGTTTGTATGAATAAGGTCATCCAATAAAGTCTAGGTCTTGTCGCAGTTAGACTCAGTCAGATGACCGTGACTTTAGTATCGTAATCGTTAGGCCTCATTTACACGATACCATTTTCTTGCACGTTCAATAGCAATAATTGAATACAATAGTGGAAGCGCAATATTTGCATTTCAATAATTGTAAGCAACTGTTTACACGTGGATATTATTTATAAAGTTGAACGCCATTATTGAATGCAAATCTTGAAAAGAAATAATTGCCAGCGTGTTTTGTTTACATTGATACAATAATGGTAAGGAGATTATCGCTTTCAAGAATTGTCTTGTCTAAACATCGACTTGTACGTTCCTGTTCCATTTACTGGAACGTTGCTTCAAGAATTGACCGTATTTGCTCAGACAAATATTTTCATTCAAGTTTTGGACATCTTCGGATAAAATGGCAAGTATTGAACAAGAAAATATTGTATGTATAGTTTAAACGGAGAACATTTTTGAATGCAAAACTTGCCTAGTAGAGAAAGAATATGGCATGTTGTTTACACGCTGCAATTCAAGTATTGCTTCGACATAATTGTACGCTACAGGCAAGAAAATGGTATCGTGTAAATGAGGCTTTATACGTATAATTTTGTATAGAGCATGGTTTGTTTCCCTATAGTTGGTTATTGTCTATGAAAAAAATAAAAATAGCAATATGTCGTAAAGTAAATATTAACAATTTAATTTTGTTGCATTTTTTAAAATGTTATACCAATAAATACGTTGTCTTTACATTATCTTATGTTTATGGAAAGTGTTATCTTAATTAAGGTTCAAGGAAGACCCTTGCCATTTAATTTTATTTACACTTTAAAATCTGTTGACAAAGGATGTATTGCAAACGTCCTTGCAATCTACCGCTTCTTCCGTAAACACATTGTCTGCATCGCACTGCATATCTGAATATGATAAATTTACTGTTTATTATTAATATTTATTCATTGTTTCCAGAAATTCCATGTATCGATAAGCTGCAGAAGTGTTTAGTCATGGGCTCAACTAAAAACAAAGGCGAGATATTGTACCCAGGCGATGTTAAAATCAAAGTGGCCGAGCCTAAAGGTCTAAATGCCTTGCATTTTGACGAGGTTATCTATAAGACTCTAGTGTACGATAAAAAGGAAGATGAACCCCTACATCAAGGTGATTTCTGTTAAAATGTACCTACTGTTGTTTTTTGTTGTTCTCGTATTAATTATTCAGCAATCAAATATGGAAGGAGAAAATTATTCGGCAATATATTGGCGTTAGAGTAAGATTATCTGATGTGTAGACATAACAGTTTATTGTATATTAATAATGTGTTTATATAGCACTGTATAATCGTACAAAAACAAATTAGTGCTCAAAAATGAACAAAGCTTAAGTTACAGGTACAATTTATTATTAACATTTTTCTAGGTAGGTTATACAAATTATATTTAGCCATGTTAAGCTCAAAGGACTAATTTACGTGTCTTTAATGTATTTCCTTATATATTTTTATCCTCGGGCGTTGTAGCAGGCCTCGGTTAATATCAAATAGGTGTAGTAACAAAATCTCTTTGGATACATGTACATTTCTTTTTGATATACTTTTATTAAGTCTTACAGGGCTAATGATAATGAGCCAAAAGTGACAAATTGAAGCATTTAATGAGTTCCCATTACAAATTTCTTAAAATCAATCATATTATTATTATATATGTAAAATTACCAATTAACCTAAAAATTAAAAATAAACTAAGCATAATGTAATGTGATAAATATTTTGTAAGCTCTATCTAACCATATATAAAACCAATGAATTGTTGACTTTGTATTTTCTTTTTTAAACACATGAACACCTATTTTTATATTTTTTGGAACTGTTTACAAGAATCTACAAATAGACGCTCACCAATCTTTCCACCTACAGGAGTAATGTTCTGTTAGAAATGACGTCAAACGTTCATTCATAAAAATATGCGGGAGAATGGAGTGTACTCAATCTTAAACTCTCATCTTTTTTTATTTAATCGGGTTAAATCTACCGTATCTCAGCGGATCAGGACGACAATAACGTAAAAGTTAAGTTCCAGCGCTAATGCATTCTATTTGCGGGATAAACGCGCAATTTCTAATTGTTGCAACACGCGGCATGCGCGTACGCATTTTATCGGCGAGTGTTTTATTTTTATTGGGGGAGAGGTGCGATGGTGCGGTGTTACACAAGTGGCTGGCTCGCTGCCCGCGCCAGTCCCTGGGGAGCCAGCGCCGCCCGCGCACGCACCGACTCCACGCCCCACCACACCCCACCCCGCCAGGAGGCTCCGTAGCACCTCCCGACTCGGAACTACCCGCATTCCCGCCGCGGAAGTAGGTCGCCCGGTCCAGTGAACGCAGCGGGATATTTTTATTACCGCCGACGGGTGCAGACGTACGAGCGCCTCGGACGCCGCTGGTTAAATAAATTCTATTATTTATAGCCTAGACTCGTAAAGCTCATTCCATAATCGCCGCTGCGTGGCCGATCGAACCCGGCGATCCTGTTTGTTGGGAAAACAGATTGGTGTGTGCGATGTGATTGAAACTGGATTTGAGTGGCATTTAGAAGTAAATTGTGGTATTTGTGAAGTGCATTTGTG
Organism: Emmelina monodactyla; assembly: GCA_916618145.1. Taxonomy (NCBI): domain Eukaryota; kingdom Metazoa; phylum Arthropoda; class Insecta; order Lepidoptera; family Pterophoridae; genus Emmelina; species Emmelina monodactyla. The sequence goes on from OU745303.1 coordinate 7,994,794, forward strand.
TTTGGAGATGCATCATTTGTATCCGTTGGCGAAGGGCGACCCGCTGTGCCCGCTGGGGTTCCACCCGCAGGTGCGGTGGCCGACGCGGTGCAAGCGTTGCTTCAGAGACTACAAGGAGCACGGGGGGGCGCCGCGGAAGAGCAAGGATGACTTCACGGCGTCCACGCCAAGTCTGTCTTCGTGGAGCTCGCCGGCGTCACGGTTAGTACAAACGGACTCTTAAATAGTAGGCGAATGCGTAGAACTGGAATGTATAATAGAATGTACCTAAGTAAGTATCTGGTTACTATTGTACCTAAGTAGACGGAGTAGAAATCATTCGTAGATAAATAGTTAAAATTTATTAAAAAAAAATTACAAGCACAAATTTATTATAAAAATTACCAAATATTCAATAATAATATATTTTTAAGGCTATCGATATAAAATACTTTTAAGTAGGCTTTAGCCGTATAAAAGTAGTCACTATTATGACTCTACAAATCTACTTTTTTAATATAATTAAAATAAAACACTCAACAACAGCGAATAATATCAGCATTCTATCCTCTTATTGAATTAAGTTAAGCATATTACCTTTAATTTAGTATTATAAAATAAAATGACGTAAGGGTTTAAGAGAAAATATAGTTAAACTGAAAACGTATCAGCGTTCCAGGGCAATAAATTTACCAATATCATAAAACCTAAATAAGTAAACTATTACTATGAGTAGTAAAAAGTAGGCAATAGTAGCTGGCAACTATTCGCGAAAAGTTTATTGATCCGCGTATTGAGGCTTTCGATTTATTTGCGATACCTACATAACAATTGTCACCATCATTATTAGGTCTTACTATAAAGCAAAGTCGCTAATGTTTTTCCTTGAAATTTTCCTTAACGTTAAGGATTCGGTGATCACCATCTTTTAGGGTTTTTTTCTAATACGAGTTTGTAAGTATTTCTTTCAGGATTATGTCAATGGTCAATACTTACATCGGTGCAAAGTTGAGACACAAAGTCAAATTCAATGAATTGTAACTTATTGCCGTAATATTTTTGACATATCATTTAACCATATTTACTAGATCTTTCGGAGGCGGAAAGACGATTGCTCAGTAATTTATAAAGCCTGTAAATTCTAATCAATTACAAAATACATAACTTTTTATGGTATCCCATGAGCCATGCTTCATATAAAGTTTGCTCTATCTAAGTAAATTACTGTTCATAAAACATGCAGTGCAGTGAAAGTAATTATATTTACATCAGCTATTAGGTAGGTGTGCCATACCTACTCACCACCTATATTTTCTATTAAAGTTTATTTAAGATTATTAATACGTTCTAAAACTTGCATGTGATAAATATAGTGAAATGACTGAGCATCTTAGAATGAAATTGGGTGCACTGCTAAGATCAAGGCGTAGAAGATAAAATAACACTAAGACTACCTACTATTATATAAAAACCTGGAATCCTTACCTTAAAAGGTAAAACGACCCTTATATCACTACTTTGTGGTCCGTCTATCTGTCAGTTTGTCACCATCCTCTTTCTTGTGAACGTGAGAAATTTACTTGGGTTAACTTATTTATCTAAACACTAAGTCGTTATAACGTGTAAAATATAATTTAAGTCTCGATTGTCTAAGTTACAAATAGCTACACCACAGTTAACCTTCTGGATCTAACCGCAGTATCATGTACGATTATTATATTAACTAGTAAGTACAAATTTGTCTGCCTTGGAAGTGATTTTCCCGTGGGAATGAGACTTATTCCCGTGGTATAAAGGTAGGTATAACTATGTCTATACCAAAATTCATTAAAATCGGTCTAGCCGTTTCGACGTGAAAGCGGAACATAAATAGTCATACACATTTCCACATATATTAGTAAGGATAATTGAAAATATGTTCAACATAGTTTAGATTTATATTTTTGTTAATATAGAAATTAGATAGGCGTTTTTGTTTATTTTGTTTATACGAATGAAGAGTAAATATTTAGTTTTGATGTCGTATTTATAAGATCACATCATAGGTTCAGATATAGATCAGATTTATAGGATGTTACAAGTCCAAACAATAAAAGAAACTTGCGTTGTATTGAATAATTAAAAGCCTCAAAGCCTTTTTCCTTTATAGGAATTTTCACTAGACTAAGTAGGTATATCATGAAATTTTGGAAAAAAAAACTATATTTTGTAATTGGTAAAGTGTCATATTTCAGTGTATGGTGACAATAATCATGTAACCGCCAAGAGAAGGTTATTATGATATTCAATAGATACTTGACTGTATTTTTTTAAAGTTTAAGTTCGTAGAGTCATGAAATTCAGTGAACAATGTCCTGTACAATGCACCTAAAGGAAAAAGTAAGAAAAAAACCGGCCAAGTGCGAGTCGGACTCGCGCACGAAGGGTTCCGTACTATCATTTTCTAGTTTATTAAGATCGAGTAAAAATGCTTAAAAATAACGTTTGTTGTATGGGAACCCCCCTTTAATTACTTTATTGTTAATTAATTATTTATTTTGAAAGGTAATATAAAAGTAAGTGAATATTCTGTGAAAATTTGAAGCGTCTACCTGTTACCGTTTTTAGCTATCACGGTTTATGAGATACAGCCTGAAGACAGACAGACAGAGGAGGCTTAGTAATAGGGTCCTGTTTTACCCTTTGGGTAAGGAACCCTAAAAAAGAAAACAAATAATATGAAGTTCTATATAAAAACTAAAAAGGTTCTAAAGCCGACCCAAATTTGCCAACACCAGTTTTATGTTACCTAATTACTGGCTAGTCATGTTGGTCTAATATATGAGTACCTACCTACTTTTTATTTATTATAAAGAACTTACATGACTAGCACCTACATTAGATCGGTAACACTAAAGATTTGGTACTATTCACAAAAGACGTAAGCCGAGTGTATGATGTGATGCGAAGAGTTGTTACTACTCAGGTCATTCAAGCCCAACCCTTTTTTAACTCTAGACAAGCCCTGATACTTAATTTAAACAGGTGTTGATGATATTTAAAAGCCGACGAAATTTTTGCTAAAGTTCGCACTGTCAGAGTTTCGGACTCGGTATAATCCGCAATTTCCAAAGCACTTGGCTGTAGACTATGGTACGGAAGATGTCATTTTAAACAGCGTTTCGGGCATCGTGATTAGATGTAGATGTTTCCTGGTATTCTTTATCACTTCAAACATCGCATATTGGTGATAAAAAAAAACTCAACGATATCGTTATTTTACGTATAACCTGTGCGTATAATCAGAAGAAATTCCTTACCATAATAGAAACTTGGCTGCGTTGTCAAAAATATGTTTAACATGGCATTATTCCAACTTTCCGGAGTCGTGTTTAATTGTTTAAACATTGCAATGCTCGGTATTTTCTACACAACACAGCAGACAGATTGACGCAAGACGCACATAAATCAATCCACCTGGCGGTATGGTCTGACTGGATATCTTCAAATTAATTTATCTTAGCATTTTATCAAACTGACGCAGATGCCATAATTATTTTTTGCAGACATGGACGAGACTTGAAAGAGTTGAGGAGGTAAATAGTTTTATTGAACAATTGACATGGACAAAATATTTAGGAATCTTCGTGGAATTGTGTCAAAGTAGGTGCACTTACATTTACGTAGAATAAACAAGGAAAATAACCGTGAACAGAGATTTTTAAGCTTTGCATTTACCAACCGAACTAACGAGAATTTTTAATGTAGACTGATGTTAATGAAAAGATATGACTTATTGGCTTAAATCAATTATGATATTTGGACTAAACTTGAATAAGTAACGTGGCGTAAGGTAAATAACTCAGTCAAACTCGCGTACCGATGCACTCTTTGTAAAAACTTTATGGTAATTGTTTTTGCCTTAATTTATAGCTACTATTAAACTAGTTCAAGTCCTACACTAGTTTCCGACCAACGATTTCCAGATTATAGCTGTCTATATACCAAGTTTCATCCAAATTCGTTCCGTACTTTTTACGTGTAATAGCAGCAAACACACATATCTCACAAACTATCACATTTATAATATTAGTAATATTGAAGCTGTAAAAGTAAAATTTTCCTTTGTTTAGGGGTCGTGATGAGGATAATGGTGCAGCCACGGAGAGGACGGGTCAGAGGGGCTGGGCTTCCAGTACTAACCTCAGCTCTCTCGACTCCCAGAAAAAAGACGCCCAAACCACAGGTAACGAAAATATGTACTTGATTTAACCCAAGCTTTTCGTTAGCGACTTTTTACGCATTTATTTATAGTTAGAATTTCATCTAATTCCGTATGAAACTCTACTCAAATCTACTCCACCGTACTCAGTGTAAGTGTGGTTTGTTTAAGACTATTTATTAGTATGAATATAACAGAATATTATTTAGTCAACAAATACAGGTAAAGCAGCACAATAGCGATATTTTCAATTATTTCTAACAGAACTTCGTATCACAAAGTCCTGACATCTAACTTTATAAAAATGTAGTCTGCAAACGAATTAGGCTAACAATAGTAGCAAAAGTGACCACTCGTGACAAATGACGTCTCCTTTTTATTTTTTAACAGCTTGTCAATAGTTAACGATAGAGAAAGGAAGCTGCGGGTCAATTACCGTATTTTATGCAGTGCTGCTTAGTTGCGTTTACGTCTTAACCTCTCAATCCGTTTACCGTAATGACACGAAAATCAAAGGATTCGCAAAGTTTTAACGCTTAAACGTGACGTGTAGGTTTTCCTGTCATTACAGTAATACGGATTTAGAGGTTAAGACGTAAACGCAATTAAGCAGCACTGCATAAAATTACGGTAATTGACCCGCTGTTTACCACTAACACCTCGTTAGCGGTATAATACTTGCCTATAGCAACCAAGCATAAGACACATGGTCGTTAATACTTTTAGCAACACCATGAATATGCACCATTCAAACTATTTAGGAGATGTAAAATCGCCTTTTCTCTTTTTTTTATAAGCCATATAATTAAAAACTTTTTACCTATAATAGATTAGTAACGTGAGTTTACCTTTTATTAAAACTGACTAATTTACCCACGCTTTAAAACATTTGATAGAGTCTTTTGTGATTCATTTCACGTTTCATCATTCATGCAATTGATATCAAAACATTATTTTTGCAATTTATTAATAAATAAATTCGTAAAAAGTTGTTTTTCCTTCGGTTTATAACAAGTATTTAGGTCTATTGACTTTATTCCAAACTTCAGTCAAAACACTAGATTAAACTCTTGAGTCCATTAAATGATCTATTTCATGTCCATTTATTTCAATCACTAACAGTATCTACTGACGCGTGGTAAAGGAATTGGTGCATAAAACACATTAATAGAAACATAACACTCGCACATTTGCTTGGGAAATCATTTAACACTCACAATTCATTAAACAAAGACTCGAAGAAAACTTTCATTTAGATTTCTCCCCTTGTTTGTGAGATAATGCATGCAACAAGTCGTAAGAAAAACATATTTACAACTTAGAAAATTATAGAAATAAACCGAAATAAGGTACAGATCGTTGTTCTAATCCCTCTAAAGGTAACTAGTATTACGTGAGCCCATTGTTTACTTGAGGTACCAAGCAGTCCACTTTTAATACCTTCTTTGCCGAGTCAATAACTGTTATACCATTTCTTACCAGGTTTTAGTAGAACCAGTGCATCATGGACGTCGACCCCGGACCTCGGCAGTGAAGCGGACGCCAACGCGGTCACCGTCAGTCTAAAACTGCCCAAGAGGAAACTAACGGGACCACTGCCCTCACTGGATACGGGACAGGGCAATTCTACTTCAGGTTAGTTGCAATGCTTCTAATTGATTTGAAAATCGCGGAAATAAAAAAAAAATGTTCTTTTCCATATTTCCAAATAGCCCTAAGGATACCAAAAAGTTTTCAGTTACGGTTAATAAACTTGTTTAGGAGGAGTTAGCGGATAAACATACAAACTGACATAATTAGCGACTTGGATTTATACCGTGTAAAACTGTGTAACGTTCAGTTTGGATGTAAATATATCCAGCACCAAATTATCCTAATGTATCTATAGCAGAGTACCTATATATGATAAAGAAAAACTCATACCAATTCACCATCTCTAAAGTGCTTCGTTTAAATATAATGTACTTATTTTAAATTTAAACATAGCCTTGTTACGATTATTCAAAAAATAACCTAGTGTTTAAGTAGTCGTTGTCACATTATTAGTTCCACACGTGTTTATTACCTGCCTTTAGAGCCGAGAAGAGTTCATTACCGTCTCACACATTTCTTACTTAAACAAAATTAGAACCGAGGCAACAAATAGCTTGAACAAAATACCTTTTAAATTTACCGTCGTGACGCATTCGACTGTTTTCTTTGTAATTGCGTTGATTCAGTTTGTTTGTTCTCACATTATGCGAATAGTTGCTGAAATTCTTTCAGTGATATTGACCGAAGAACGCTGAAAATGTTGGTCGAAAATACGTAACGATTCAAAACGTAAAACTATACTAATTATACGCAATGTTAATAATGAAATAAAATAAATAATACAGATAGTACGACCACTTGTTTTAAAAAATAAGAAAAAAGTAGAATAAAAGCCTATAGTTTTTTCTTTGTCCCACCAAAGATATCATGTCACCCTTCTATTACCTAAGGTCCATATCTAAATCTACCTTACGTTTATAAATATGATTTTATTACAAACAGAGACGGTGACACTGCGCCGCGCGTCAGCATCACCTCCGCCTGCGAACATTGTCATTATGAAAAATGATTCATTAGCTGAACGGGTCCGAAAGGTAATTTACTTTTTTACATTTTTATAGCCACCCATTTACATTAGAAGAGAATAAATAAGGCATTTGAAGCGCTTGTCGTGCCCTTACATCGTTAATTAAAGTGAAGACAACAACGCTATCAATCTCTCTTTATCGATAGCTGTTTTATGTTTTAAGAATAAATAATAGGTATGCTCCAAAAACGCGCATAAGTAAGCTCATTGTATGCATTCAAAAGTAGACATAATTTTTAAAGCTGCAAAATGTATACGTACCTTACCTACATGAAATTAAAAAGAATATCGCTATACCCGTCGGTATATTACTTAATTTACCAATTTAACCAAAGGTTAAAAAGGTGTAAAATGTTTTAGGTGTAAAAGGGAGTATATAAATTGAATCTAATATTTGAAATATCAATTTATACCTGCACCATTTCAGCATATAAATTGATTAATATCCGAAGATATATACCTGCTATAATATTTAGGTAAAGGATGCCAAGTCAATAAACATAAGTCGTAAATGTCTGCAAACAGTACCAGACATTAAGATACCATATGGTAGTTATTCAAGGCAACAAAAATAATTGGGTACAAGCATCATTTGGTCTTCATTATTATATCGACTCAACAAATTCCGTTTACAATGTTACAACACGGCATAACTATTATAAAACATGTAGGTGTAACACTCCGTTAACCTTGAATCAGTTACTGAAATACAGAAAAAGATTGACTGAAACAAAAGTGGGTCATCTCAATAGCTGACTGTCGTGAGTCTCAACTCGGCACTGTTGCGTGTCTCAAAATAAACATAAAAGGTCAACTCAAACTTACAGCTTGGCAATGCACCGGAGTTAAATTTAATTGAGGAAATAACCTGCTTTTGATTTAACAACGAGATTACATCAAAATTCTAAGAACGCCTTTTGACTTATAAATAACTCCATTTAAATCTTAACAATCGCGGCTTAATTGTTCCAGATGCAACTCTTAAAAGCTCAAAATAGTTTTGATAAGGAATCTAGTATTGAGAAAGAAAAGGAACGACGGAGTTCTTCTAGAAGTCGAGAAGAGGAAAAGGCTGCACAAAAGACAAAAGATGACCGATCTGCAAAAGAAGACGTTAATTTTATGATGCAGGTTCGGTCACATCACGTTGTTTCATTATTTATTTTATCTCATGTAAAATGTTGGCTAGCAGCCACTATTTTTGTGGTAGATGCTAATCGGTTGTATATTTTAGGTGAAAAGCTCTCGAAATAACCAAACATTAAAACCACCTCTAAGAGGCGGTCCGTCCCAAACTAAAGAAGATACTTCAGATGATGAACACAGCACTTCTGGTACTTTGACTACTGAAACTACACTAGTTGATGCTAATGTTAAAGAATATCAGGTAAGATTGTGGCCAAGTTTTATAGTTGTACAATTAGATTAAGTAATAAGACTACACGTTAATTATTTTAGGAGCAAGTTGAAAGCCTCAAACAAGAAGTAGACACATTAAAGAGACGATGCGAGAGAGTGGAAAAAGAGAAAAGTGATATACTTTTGCGAAGACTAGCAAACATTGATACAGTCAACAAATACTCTAGCGGGAGATCCTCAGAAGTACTGAAATTGCAGCAAAAGGTTAATGAATTGACTACGCAAAATGAGGATCTTAAAGATGAGAAAAAACATCTGAATTTGAAGATAAGGGAGGTTGAAGCTGAACTAGAGGTAGGTATAATTAACTAACATAGGCACGATTTTGATTTATTCATGTTCACATAGTATACCCGACATACGACAGACAGAAGAAAGTCTCTTAAATGCTAATCTGGATAGTTGCAATGCAATATGTTAATAGCTAATATTTTATGGTTGGTATTACATCCCCATATTGTTTAAGAGTCGGCCGTCAATGGAAGCACAAACGAGACAGATAGAACAACTCAGATCCAAATTACTAGCTGCAGAAACTTTGTGTGAAGAACTGATGGATGAAAATGAGGATATGAAGAAAGAATTGCGAGACCTTGAGGAGGAAATCGAAGAAATGCAGGACAACTTCAGGTATTTAGATAGCAGGAAATTTTAAATATTTATTATTATTATTTATTTATTTAACAGTTCATGTACACAGAAACAAAAGTAACAAAAATATAAATACAAAATTTTTTTTAAAAGAAACTATGTACAAAGATACTACTTATCCCTTAAAGGGATCTCTTCCAGTAGTCCTGTGATAAGAGTACTGATGAGAAAGCAAATATTACGTATAGCTTGTGTTTGTGGTCATGAAAGTAGAGTTTAATTTCATAGTTAGTAATAAAAATATGCTAAGAGGTACCTACATATCGTATTAAGTTTTCCTAATCGTCCCAAACAAAGTTACGATTAGTATCTTTCCATCTGGGAGTATATTTCTGATAAGAATTTCAGTTATATTTTTGTAACAGCATTGGAAATACGTTTCGGAACTTGTAAAGCAAATGACATGTCTGCGGATTGCGGTGAATTTCACGATACATTTAAACAGTTTTTAACACCAAGTAATTTAAATAAAATTAAATAATAGCCTATATATGTCCCAAAGTTGAGCACAGGCCTCCTTCTCGGATAGCGAGAGGGTTTGAGCCGTAATCCACCACGCTGGCTCGGTGCGGGTTGGTGGATCACATGATGGATAGTCATCAAGTCATGTGGGTTTACTCACGACGTTTTCCCTCGCCGTTGAAAAAAAATAACTTAAATATACATTTAACTTTGTGATATATTATAGAGAGGACCAAGCGGACGAGTATTCGTCTCTCAGAAGAGAGTTGGAACAGACAATAAAGAACTGTCGAGTTCTGTCGTTCAAGTTGAAGAAGACTGAGAGGAGAGCCGACCAGCTCGAGCAGGAGAAGGCGGACCAGGAGAAGAAGCTGTTGGAGGTAAGATTATGCAGTTTCTTATACAGGGCGTCCCAAGACTACGGGTCATCAAGGGAAAGTACCTTAAATATTCTTTAAATGCAGAATTACTAAGTTTAAAAATAAAATAAAGTCTTCTTTCAGCAAAATATCCTATCTACGATATTTAAGGTACTTTCCCTTGATGTCCCGTAGTCTTGGGACGCCCTGTATACACGATGTTTCTTTACCTAACCAGGGCTGATGTAAATTTTCGTTGAACATTTTTTATTTCAACTTTATAGAGCTAGAAATCATTTTTGTTAATATACGAGTATTTTGAATAAATGTAGATTAATACGTAAGTTTATGTCGGACTATAATAAAGCCTGAATAATTTACAACCATAAATATTATTTGCTGCTAACAGTAAACGATCGTTAGATTTCACAAAGCATAACTTAAAAATTGTTAAAACAAAACATAAGTATTAAATTTAAACTAAAACTAGGTTCGGTTCCCAGTCGCGCAATGCTCGGAGACCCGCGTTCCTTTTCCAGTATCTATAACTTCAAAATTAAAAATATTGCTTTAGATCGTAGGTGGCGCAGACGGCATGGCTCGTGAGAAGCGCATCAAAGAACTAGAACTGGAAGTGTCCCGCGCCAACGAAGTGTCGCTGAGGCTCCAGCGAGACCTAGCTGAAGCCAACACGAAACTGGCCACGGCTTCCGGCACCGCGCCCGCCAATCTGAAGAAACCACCGGCTTTGGGAGAAGGGGTATGAAAATATCGATATTTTTGTTTGCTTCGGCATTTGTTTTGGGGTCTTGAGTTCATATGTGAAATATGAATGCGAACTTTGGATTTTAACTGAACGGAAATAATAGCGGTGTTCCTAAAAATATTTGTTTTTAATGTTACACAGCGTAAAAGGCTATATACAAACGTTTTTTTTTACTTAAAATATCACTGCGACGTTTCAGTTTACTATAAATAATAATTTGTTATTCATACCTTGTTTATTTTTGAGTTATTGTTATTGGAAGCAGATTTATATTTCAAATAATAATAACTTACTACGGATAATCTATTAGATAAATTACATTCGTCTATATTTATTGACTACTCTGCGGCTTACGAGTTCTCAGTAACGTTGATTGCCGAAGAATGCCAATCGGTATTTCCGATTCTAATTGTGGATATATTTTCAACAGAAAGTTTCAAGAGCCTCGTTAACAAGAGGCGGTAGTCAGGAAGATCCCGCGCAGTTGTTGAGAGATCTACAAGACTCGTTAGAAAGAGAGGCCGATCTCAGAGAACAACTCAAAAACTCTGAAGAAGAGGTAAGAACACTTTAGAAAACTCAATAAGCTAATCGCAGTTACTTTACACTCTAAACACCATATCAACAGTCTATACGTCGGCGTCTATTTACCCAATCAGTTAGTTTTGCTTTAATAACAATTACATTTAATAGGGTATTTTCAATCACTGCCAGCTGGCCCGCTGCCAACTCGCTGACTCAACACGACACAAATACACAATCTAGAGATAAAAGGACTGTAACTGATTGATAATAAGATAAATTTCTATTATTTGAAAGACTTTGTATTCAAACAGGCGAGTCGCTTCCGGCGAAGCATCGCTCGGGGACGGACCCCAATGCCAACAAACATTTCACAATCACATCCTGATCTTATTCCATCGGTTTCGGAATCTACTGTGGAAAACAAATTACGAGAAAACTCTCTACGCTTGGTCGAAATGGAACTCGCACTAGAGAAAGGATTATCGTCTTTCGGTATTAGCCAAATGTACGTCGGTATTAACAAAGCTATAGACACACCGCACGATATCGTAAATAGCTATTCACAGGGATGCCAAACTGAGCCCATTCTCGTTTACGACATAGAAACCGAAACACGCAGAATCACTTTAGATTCTTGTATTCAATGCGTCAATGAAACGATGGATACGTTTTCGCAAACCGAATCACCGTTTACGAAGAATAAACATGTTCAATCTGATCTTCCACGAAACAATGTATTTTCGCAAACTGATAAACCAAGAATGCGTAATACTATGGTTCAGACCGCAGCAAAGCTTTACAATGATAAATGTCAACAAGCGACTAAAAATGATATTATGTTCGCTGACGCCAGCACTGAAACCGATCCCGTTGAAGTAATTAATATTTTAAATGTCACCGAAAGTGCTGATGTTGATTTAGACAATATTGAAAATGATAAAGAAGAAAGCCCGCCTTTGACTCCTGACAAGGAAGCTGAAAGTCCTTCACCTCTTCTTGGCCTGCCTTTCGTGTCGTTGTTTAATCCTTTGGGCTTTAGGTTACCGACTTTAGGTATACTTTATGATATCAGTTTCATTTTAAAATTTCTAACGTTTTGTCAATTTAACAGGTCCCCAAAAACCTACTTATGATTGAAAATTGTTATTTAAAAAGATTGCTAAACACTAACGAATATTTTCAGGCAAATAACTTACGTAAAACGGCATCAAGAGTCGAAGAAGACAATGAGTCGTTGCTTCTACAGCTGAAGAAAATGGCTACCAAGGCCAGAAGTATGTTCTGAGTTTATTGTCAATTCCTGACCAGCCTTTACCCCACAAACTCTAATTTAGCACAACTCATTTCATTATCCAAAACATGACATTCTTGAACCACTATTTTATCTTCTTACTAACACGCTTTGTCTACAACATGAAAGGGCGATTGTTGGTAGCCATTTTCTCCAGTACCAGTTTGACACCATTTTTGGTTGACGTTTTAAAATATCCATCGTAACACACTAATTTTCCCGAAATCGTTAACTTTAAAGACTAATTTACTTGTTGAATTTTTATTTCTTTATGTTGTTTTGAAAGTTTATCATTCGATTAAGATTCTATTATTGAGATTATGTTTATAACTTGTAGGTCGAAAATTATCACCAACACCCCCGACTAATAGAAATCTGGCAATAGAAGCGCCAAATGAGAAAGACGAAGGTATATCTGATGAAGAGGATCCGGCAGAACTTAGGCTACTTCTAGAATTAAATGAACAGGTAGCTTAAAAAATAAAACTTACTATATTTAATGTTTAATTTCTCTACTGGTTCTCAAAACAAAATCAATATTATAGGAATCGGCAGTATTACGGCGGAAAGTTGAAGAGTTAGAACAAGACAGGGACTCATTAAAGAAACAAATAAAAGATCTTACCGAGAAAATATCAAATACTACCACCAAGACTTCAAATACAGTAACAACTAAGAGAACTGTGGGTAAAAACAATGGTTTAGCTGAGGAAAAGATTAAAGTAAGTTACGTCCTATTTTATTTTTTTAATTATTAATTACATGTTTTTTGTACGAGGGCAAACTGTGTATGTCACTTTGTGTTTAGGTATTGGAGGATGAAATAGATGAGCTGAGGAAAAAGTTAATAGAAAAAGAAAGAGATTGCGAAAGACTGCACGCAGAATTAAGTTTAGCTCAGAAAAAACCAAAGCTATCGATGCTCAAGAGCAAGTAAGTATATCAGATTATACATTAACATAACATAGTTTAGACCTTTCATAGTTGTAAGTTTATAAATCGAATATTTACAGGTCATTGGATGGTAGTAACGAAATTAATGTGGATCTCAAACGACAACTGCAAGTCATAGAACAAGAAGCCAGTGTTCTACGAGCAAAGACCCAGAAACTTGAAGTTGACAATGATAAGTTACAAACAGAAAATAAGAGATTACAGGTAAAAATCAACACTTAAACTGTAAATATCTTTCATTTATAAAATTATTGATATCATTAAATATTCCTTAAAATTTCAGCTTCTCAAAAACACAAAAACGTTAAAATCTGATAGATCTATAGAACAAAATGCAAATAAAATAACACAACTAGAAACCGAACTTAAGGATGCATTAGAGAAGTTGAAAGCATTTGAAAATAACAAGGATGACAAATCTGAAAAGAAAGTAAGGTTTGGCGGAGAAATTGCTAGCAAAAAGGACACAGATGCTCTTAAATCAAAACAAGACGAACTAGATAAGTTAAAACTAAGCTTTAACCGAGTACGTATTTTTTTCAAACATCTCGAAATCAATTACTTATCTTAGAAATCAAAACATAAAATTAATTATTTACAGCTGGAAAAGGAGAATGTTAAATTGCAAGCATCGTTGAAATCATTAAAAGAAGAAGCCATCAAATCATTCAAACCACGAACACCTAAAAAGGTCGGCGATTTGACGACAAAGTTGCAAATGAAAAAGATGGTTGATGAATTGGAAAGTGAGATTGGTAAGTGATACATGTAGTTATATTTGTTAACTTAGTAACGATTTTTCGTAAACACTTTTTGTCACTCTTTCAGGTGAAATGTATGTTATAATGAAAAATGCCGGACTATCTGCTAACGAAATTAACTCAAAGGCTAAATTAGTAAAGGAACTGGAAGATACCAAAAACAAACTATCCAAAAATGAAGCTGAATTTACTAATGAAAAGAATAGACTGCAGACTGAAATCGCCAAGTTAAAAGATCTCAATACAAAACTAGAGACTGAGAAAGCTTCTTACGTTGATAAGTGCAAATTACTTGAAGTTGATAAGAAAAAAGCAACAGAAGAATTAAAGGCTCTCAAAGATCAAATAAAAAAACAAGATACTGAAATTACAAAACTAAATTCCGATCTGAGTATGTACAAAGCATGAATAATCCCAATTAATAATTTCCCGAATATCTAAACAAATATTTTATTACAGAAAATTCAAACACACAACAAGCTGCTATGTCTGACTGCATGAAAAAAATAGAAGAATTAAAGAAAGAAATGGACGCTAAAGATAAAGAAATTGAAAAATTGAAAAAACAAGCAGAAAATGTTGGCAAATTAGAAACTGAAAAAAGCAAATTAGAAACTGATAAAAGCAAATTACTTAAAGAAGTAATTATATTTAATTATAATTACATTAAAAGACAGTTACTAAAATGATAAATTAATAAACTCTAATATTTTTCAAAGGTTGGAGATAAAACAAAAAAGATAGTTGAACTGGAGAAAAAATACAAGGAAGCTGACGATAAAGCGAAGCGAGCAGAAAAACAACTAACACTGCGAAAAGAGAAAGTTGCTAAATTAGAGAAAGAGGTAAGATATTTTTTTTCTTTGACAAATAATAGTTCAGAAATACTCAATCATTAATCATATTTATTAGCTCTCAGAGGAAAAAGTTCAAGCTGAGGCACTGGTCAGCACTCACCGTCGAATGTCTGTGGAGTTTACATCCGAAAAAGATGAAATTTATACTAAACTTATTAAATCAGAAACAAAATTAATGAATTTAGAATCTGATTACAAAGAAATGAAAGATGACTTAGAAAGTAAAATTACTACTTTGGAGTCGACTATAGCTGCAAAAGACACTCATATAAAGCAATTGGTACTTAACAATGAAATGTTGATTGCACTACCCCTGTTTTATCATCAAATAGATATCTTAGAAATCGCATGTAATCATAGTACCTACCTATCCTCGTTTTATCGTTTTTATTTTAAAAGGGTTTGCTTATGCGTTATTTTTACTTTGCGTCCCCAAATAGAATAGAAGATTTACTTCCCTGCGATCATAGTTTGTATAGTAAATTAATTAAAATATATTTATTATATGTATTATGCTTTTACAGGAGGAAGCTTTGCGAGAAACGTCGAATCAAAAGTATGACGAAGCGATATCATCCGTTGAATTCGCTCAGATACAAGAAAAGCTAAATAAAGCCAATTCTGATTTAGAAGAAAAGGCAGAAGAATTAGATAAGCTTAAGATAGAAAGCACAAAATCGGAAAAGGATCTTACCATGTTAAAATCGGAGAGTGCTTTATTAAGATCTGAGAAGTCAAAGGTTGAAAATGACCTTAAAGATTTGGAAGCAAAATTACAGGCCGAAAAGAAAGAAGCAACCTACTGGGAAAGCAAAGCTTCCGAAATTGAAACAGACCTACAGGCAAGACTCTATTTGAAATATATTTTGATATTTACTTAACGTCCGTTTAATTTTATGACTAACATTATAGGCCGAGCGCAAGAAACTTGAACGTATGCGCATAGCTCACGACAAAGATACCAAAAACAAGGAAGTGGAATTAGCAACGCTTAAAGGTAAACTGAAAGTTCTAGAACAAAGCACCGGTGCCGGAGCTAAGAGGATCGCTGAGCTTAGACAGGAACATGAAGATAATGTCAAAAGTAAGCACACTTAAATAGTTTACTCAAGCAAATATGATGTAAATACAAGTAGCAATAAACATGTTTTGGTCATTTTAGAGCTAGAACATTCACTGGCAGTAGAAAAAGCTGAATACGAAGAATTAACTGGAAAGTACGAGCTTTTGGAAGAAGAACATGTTGTCACTAAAGCTCGACTCACCGTTGAAAAAGAACAAGCACAAAGGTAGACTATAAACCTACAGATATCTTTACTTATTTAGGATGTTTCCATTAAAGAGTTACTTTGTTTACAGTGAAATGTTGCACAGCCAGAAAGAATTAACAAAAGCTATTGAAGAACTCAAAACGTTGCAAAACAACTTCGATAACCAATCGTCAGCGTGGACCAAAGAAAAGACTGAATTACAGGTTTGACTCAAGATATTTAAATAATTTTACTTAGTAGCTGTATGAGGATACTTTTATTTCTGTTAATTATTTTCGTAAATTTATATAGAAAGAGATATCATCGCTTCAAGATCGTCTTTGCGGCGGTGGCTGGGAGGTAGAGAAGGCTCGACTAACTGCCAAACTTGAACAAAAAGAACGTGAACTGAAGGCCGCGCAAGAACGCAAGGAGGTGCTTGATCATCATCATGAATTGGCGAAGAAGGAGGTAAATCAACCAACCAAGTATATTTTATTTATTTTATGTCGAAAATATGGTACCTAATTACATACGAAGACTCTTCTTTCATGCAACAAGCGTTAATTTGCTTTTAGAAACAAAAATGCCGAGGATTTTGTTTTTCTTTTATTGGTAACAATATTTTGTCTAAAAACGGATATACCAAACTAAGTTGATATAATAAATGTGTGATCTGATACCAGTTGGAAGAGGCCAAACAAAAGTTTGAAGACTACGAGCGCATGTCGAAGATCCAGCGTAACCTGACCTCCGAGAACGCCGACCTCGAGCAGGAATTGAAGTCAATGAGCAACAAGCTCGACCAGGCCGAGAGGATGAGGAAGAATGAGGTGGCAGAGATCAAGGCGCGGTATGAAGAACAGATGAACTCGATGAGAGATGAACTCAAGTCATTGCATAACCAGGTAATAATAGCAGTTGGAGAGTGACCTGTCTAAGCTACGCATGGGTATAGTTTTTTTTTTTTTATATTATAGGGGGCAAGCGGGTCACCTGAAATTTTTAAGGCAATATCAAGCAAATACTTTTTATGGTGTACCTTTTACAATCGATTAGATTTTTTTAAATAGTGGTGAAAACCAGATGAAATTCATAACATGGTTTAGGAGTTTAATTATATGAACCTATAGACAAACACAGTTAGCAACTCGGTTTTATATCATAGAAATTGAAAGTTATATTTGTCTTATTATAGATTTATCCTCATCCTCAACAAAATGAATATTTTGTCGCAGGTATCAAGATTCAAGCGTGAGCGGGACAACTATAGGCAAATGTTGGAAGCTGCACAAAAGACGATCGGCGATATGAAAAATAGCGACAAAATTCCTCGCGCCAAACGGACTTCCATTTCAAGCACTGATGAGGTAATTATCTGATTACATACCCAATCTGTTAAAGGTAATGAATTTTGATCTATTTATTGAAATCATAGACTTATTATAAACGTCTCTTATAAACAATACCTGAAATTAAAGAAATATAAACAAACGCTTACAGCTTCGAACTTACTACTACTCTGCATTTTACCAAGTATATGGGAGTTCGTTCACATTGTTAATAATAACAATTAACAGAAAGACGTTTCCATTACAGTATTTTTTAAATCGAATAATAACTACTCAACAATTATAAATCTTTTTCATTCAAATGTTAAAAGCGAGCACAGGCTTCCTCACCTGCGTTCAATCAACCAATATTCAAAACCAGTGGAGGTGTCCTCTAACTCGAATATCAATACCTTTGAATACTAAACGCAGCAACATCATTCAGCAATTTCATTCAAAATTTTACGCGATTGCGACTCGAAAACCGATTTCGTTCAAGAGTCCCAACACCGATATCTTTCAAAGGTATTGATATTCGAGTTACGCGACACCCCCACAGTATTCACAATATAATTTCTTATTCTCCAACAACTCAGGAGGAGTACCGCAACAAAGTGGCGTCGCTCGAGCAGCAGACCGCGTGCCTCGAGGACGAGCTGTGCGAGGTGCGGCTCGCGGCCTCCAAGCTGAAGACCGAGCTCGTCAGCGAGCGGTCCGCGGCCGAGGTGCGGCTGGCGGAGATGCAGTCCCGGCTCAATGAGGTACGGGGTAGCTTAGTGAGGTACAGTCCAGGCTCAATGAGGTACGGGGTAGCTTAGTGAAGTACGGTCGAGGCTCAATGAGGTACGGGGTAGGCTTAGTGAGGTACAGTCCAGGCTCAATGAGGTACGGGGTAGCTTAGTGAGGTACGGTCGAGGCTCAATGAGGTACGGGGTAGGCTTAGTGAGGTACAGTCCAGGCTCAATGAGGTACGGGGTAGCTTAGTGAGGTACAGTCCAGGCTCAATGAGGTACGGGGTAGCTTAGTGAGGTACGGTCGAGGCTCAATGAGGTACGGGGTAGGCTTAGTGAGGTACGGTCGAGGCTCAATGAGGTACGGGGTAGGCTTAGTGAGGTACAGTCCAGGCTCAATGAGGTACGGGGTAGCTTAGTGAGGTACGGTCGAGGCTCAATGAGGTACGGTGCAGAGATGGTTGGGAGCTCCGTAACCGTAACCGAAATTATCGGATATCCAATATAAAAAAATATCCGTATCCGTAACCGAATCCGAAATAAAAGTTTCGGATAGGGACGGAGATTATTTGAGTCAAGTTATGACAAGTTGTTTTGCCGCGCGGTGGATGACAAAGGAATTTTCATGACAAAGAAATTAAAATTCCTTAAAAATCTAATATCCGTAACCGAAATTATCCGTAACTAACGGATAATCCGAAATTATTTCATATCCGTATCCGTATCCCTTTCCGATATAATAATTATTCCAATATCCGTATCCAATTCGTATCCGAAATTTTATATCCATAACATCCCTAGTACGGTGTTAGCTTAGTGAAGTACAGTCTAGGCCTAATGGGGTATTATTTGTGATTTATTACCTATTTACTAGTGGCCGTAGGTGTCGCTTCGGTCCAATGGTGTAATATTGACTGATATATTAACGAAGCATTGGCTATTTAAAAACCTCTCTCTAGATGTTCGTGTTACATAAATTTGGAAAAGTCAAAAAATACCTTAAAGATGGCGAAAACTGCATTAAATTCCGTTAGGTGGTTTAAGGGGAATAAGATTACAATCAAAAACAGACCCGATTAACACCTCTTCTTGTTACTATGTTATGTACCTAATTACGCATTTTAAACCTTATTAGCTAAAATATGTTTAGTATCACTTTATTCTATGCCTATTGCATCTGAAAGTTACCAAATTTATTTCAACGAATGTAGACTTAAAATGCTTATGAAAGTATATCTTCCAGGAATATTGAATTGAACGTACCTTAAATACTTCTAGTGTAGACCTAAAATGCTTATGAACGTATATCTTCTAGGAATATAGAATTAAACATACCTTAAATACTTCTAGTGTAGGCTTAAAATGCTTATGAACGTATATCTTCTAGGAATATTGAATTGAACGTACCTTAAATACTTCTAGTGTAGGCTTAAAATGCTTATGAACGTATATCTTCTAGGAATATTGAATTGAACGTACTTAATACTTCTAGTGTAGGCTTAAAATGCTTATGAACGTATATCTTCTAGGAATATTGAATTGAACGTACCTTAAATACTTCTAGTGTAGGCTTAAAATGCTTATGAACGTATATCTGCTAGAAATATTGAATTGAACGTACCTTAAATACTTCTAGTGTAGACTTAAAATGCTTATGAACGTATATCTTCTAGGAATATTGAATTGAACGTACCTTAAATACTTCTAGTGTAGGCTTAAAATGCTTATGAACGTATATCTTCTAGGAATATTGAATTGAACGTACTTAATACTTCTAGTGTAGGCTTAAAATGCTTATGAACTTCTAGGAATATTGAATTGAACGTACCTTTAACACTTCTAGTATGAAGAAGAGCGCCTTCTTTCATCCGGCCGCGCTCGAGTGGCGGGGCTGGCTACTCGCATGGAGCTCGCGTGGCACAAGGAGAGGGACGAGCAACAGAGACTGTTGCAGGAAACGTCCACGCTGGCACGGGATCTACGGCAGACGCTGTTCGAGGTAGGAGTCTAAACTTTAGACAAAAAAATAAATAATAGTTAAAAAAAACTAAAAAAACCACGCTTTTATTGGGTTGTATGTTTGTATGTATGTATGTAAGATTCCGTTACATACATACATACAAACATACAACCCAAGCAAATAGAAGCGTGGTAAAAATGGGATAGTTTTTCAAATGTAAACAGTTTCAGGTGTGCGTAAGTTATCGCAAAGTATAAAGCCACTTCATTTATCAGGTTTAAGACCAAAAATGTTTAAAATAATTAAGATTTGTTTTGAGGCAGCACATCGTCTCTGCGAGCTGTAATTTTGATATTACATTGATGACATCTTTTCTACCTATAAAATGTTTATGACTTGCACTTCTAAAAGCAGAAAAAAATATTATAAAGTTCTATTAACTGCAGCATTAGTTTCATTTAAGTATAAAACTATTGAAGACCTCTACGGTGCAGCGGTATACATACCGGACTGCTAACCGGCGTGTTCCGGGTTCGATCCCCGAATCGGTGCTATTTTGTAAAAATTGTATTTCGATATTATCTCGTGTCTGGGTGTAACTAGGTTTTCCCCTAGTCCATACCATATAACCTATAGTAAAAGCTTAGCTAATTTTACGGCCACACAGTTGGTGTGTCAGTCTGGAGATTTATTTATTTATTATCTGATTTGTAGATGGAACGTGAGAGAGATAAGGAGAGGTTGGATATGAAGCGGCGCATGGAGCAACTGAAGCGAACCACCGAGGAGGAGACCGAGGAAGCTAAGAAGAAGGTATGATTATTATATTGTCACGTTTATTTTTCAAATACCACACATTGGTACACACGTTGGTACACATATTAAAATAAATAAACGCGTCCCATTCCCTTTAAAGCTTAATTGTTATTTATTGATATAAAGTTCGTGGAAATTTGGTATTTACTGTCCCTGCGTCAATCAATTTAAGAACTTTTTATAAACATGTCCTATGGGTTTTCTATTGGTTAATTCCATTAATGCCGGGTTGACGCCTTAATTTGTTACCATTGTCACCTGACGATTTTCTGTGACTCATAGATAAAAGAAAAAGATTAAACTCATCACAAAAACAAAACAAAAAACCAAGTTTCAACTTTTTACATCAGACGCCATTATCAAATCTTCGAACACTCTTAACCCCTTTCAAAACTCCTCCCCCCACAAGGTGACAGAACTCCAATGCGACCTGCTAGAACTCCGCGACGCGCACGCCAAGCTGCGGACCGCCAACGAGAAGCTGCGCCGGGACAAGGAGCGCCACGACCGCGACCGCGACCACGCCAAGCTGCTGGTGGCGCAGCTGAAGAGGTCGCAGCAGGTAACATAGCTATCTTCAGCTGTTTGTTAGATTCAACATAGATTGCTGGGACTCCAACGAGAAGCTGCGGCGGGACAAGGAGCGCCACGACCGCGACCGCGACCACGCCAAGCTGCTGGTGGCGCAGCTGAAGAGGTCGCAGCAGGTAACATAGCAATATCTTCAGCTGTTTGTTAGATGTAACATAGATTGGTGGGACTCCAACGAGAAGCTGCGCCGGGACAAGGAGCGCCACGACCGCGACCGCGACCACGCCAAGCTGCTGGTGGCGCAGCTGAAGAGGTCGCAGCAGGTAACATAGCTATCTTCAGCTGTTTGTTAGATTCAACATAGATTGCTGGGACTCCAACGAGAAGCTGCGCCGGGACAAGGAGCGCCACGACCGCGACCGCGACCACGCCAAGCTGCTGGTGGCGCAGCTGAAGAGGTCGCAGCAGGTAACATAGCTATCTTCAGCTGTTTGTTAGATTCAACATAGATTGCTGGGACTCCAACGAGAAGCTGCGGCGGGACAAGGAGCGCCACGACCGCGACCGCGACCACGCCAAGCTGCTGGTGGCGCAGCTGAAGAGGTCGCAGCAGGTAACATAGCAATATCTTCAGCTGTTTGTTAGATGTAACATAGATTGGTGGGACTCCAACGAGAAGCTGCGCCGGGACAAGGAGCGCCACGACCGCGACCGCGACCACGCCAAGCTGCTGGTGGCGCAGCTGAAGAGGTCGCAGCAGGTAACATAGATACATGTTCAGTTATTTGTTAGATTGAACGTAGATTGGTGGGAATCTACTCGCAGCACAGTTTGAGAGGTCGCAGCAGGTAAGATAGCTCTAGATCTTTGGTTATTTGTTAGATTAAACATAGATTGGTGGGAATCTACTCGCAGCACAGTTGGAGAGGTCGCAGCAGGTAACGTAGCTATAGTTATTTGTTAGATTAAACATAGAGATTTTACTTTAAGTTTTGCATTTAAAAGGCTATATAACAAAAAAAAAACTATTAAACCACTTATCATCCAAGCATGTCAATATTTAGGAGGACGATAGGACAATAACCCAGCTGTTAGAGACGATCGAAGACCTGATGCAGCAGAGTCCTCAACTCTTCAAAACTACGGAGCCTATCAAGCCTGAGAAGAACCTCATGACTCCCACACCACCCAGGAGAAATAGGGTAAGAATTGTGTTAATTTAGAATATTTTATAGTTCCCTAGCTCACCCGGCAAACTTAGTACCGCCTTAGAATTAAATTATTTGTCAGTAACGAAATTGTAAAAAGAAAAAAACTAAAGATTATACACATAGAAATAAAATAAAATAGTTAAAGATATGCCAAACAAGTAAAGCTATTACAACGAAGCTTTTAAGCTATTTTTGACTTATGTTTTTAAACAGTAAGAAAATAATAACTTCTACGAACAATTTAAAACTGAAATTAGCCAAATTAGTAGTCGAAGCATGTAATGCTTTACGATCGTTGATATCGTTATTTTGACAGATTGAAGATCGTACAAACTAACGAAACAATTGGCAGACTAACGATATTAACAATCGTCAGAAGTTCCGTTTAGTAAGACCTACAAAAATGTCTTTTAATCTTAACAATGCAAATTTTAAGTTTAAAGAGTAATTCACTATTTATTGTTACAAAACACGTTTTAAAAAACGCTGGAATGTAACAAATAAAGCTGCAATTTTGTGACAACTGAAAAAAGAGTGTAATCCAAAGTAATTCTATAAACTTTTCTAATTTAACCTCCGCAACTTTAACTAATGTTTTGATTTGAGAACAAGATTCTTAAATAATTTAACTGCGCCCACTTTAGCTTCTGATTAGTTTTGAAAGCTTCGGGATGATCTCGCAAGAAAACATCACTCGCGGTCGTTTTCAAACGCTAATTTCATTTGAAACTTTTCTACGTTAATTCCGAAGTAAAAGTTGCTTTTTGAAAGCGTTGCCTATCGATGTTTCCCTTACGGGAGCGGCCCCCGACTCTCTATACCAATCGGGAGCTTAGGTAATCCATAAGAAATGAGATTCCGTCGAAAACAAATGTAAAAGGAGAGCCAAGTCCAATATGATGTTCACAACAAAAGAAGTGAGATGTAAATGGGTGCCAAGTTCAATAAGTCTTCCATTAATGGAAACAAGTGATTTCTCAAGAAATCTTCATACACTTCTCCATTTAATTTGTCGGGCAGAAAATGAGGTCCAATTAAATACCCATCAATGATGCCCATCCACACATTGACTGAAAACCGTCTCTGAGACCCCTTCGGCCTTTTTTTCGGGGGCTTAAAGCTTCTTTATCGGCCCAGTAATGATCATGATGTTAGTAAGTGATCCCGTACTTATCAAATTCGATTCATGGGTCCACAGAATTGCATGCGCGTCCTTTGAGAATAGTAACGATTTGTTAAACCAGGTATTAATAATTTAAAATCCAGCCTCTGTGGGTTTAATTGTTGTATCTCAGCATGTACTTCAGCTACTTGTAAGCTTTATACCTCATATGAAAGCTTCTTAGATAGAGATATTATTTACATAATTTGCACATTTCATTACTAGGAGATTTTTTACAGAAAGCTGCATTTTTTATCGAATAAGTTAGTAAAAAATGATACTTTTTTAACGCGTAATTTGTAGCTTTTTATTACTTACTATGAACTATTGGAATGTCCGCTATGCGACGATAACAAAAACCTCAAAATCCAGCAAGTAGTTTTTTTTAATTTAAATTTTAACCCTCTGAAATCGGAATAAAGAAAAATTGAAGTAACTCAAAAACGGTTAACTTTTGGATAGGACACTATGATAATGTCTCCAGGCGTGGGTGTCTACTGCAGCACTCCACGTGTATATTTCATGCTCATGTCTACAATGTCTCCAGGCGTGGCTGTCTCTTAAAACACCAACGTCATCCTTTGTAGCTTGAAAGCAGAAAACATACTTAAGCAGTTTATCAAAATTACAAGTGCAAAGAGCACTGTACTTCAAACTTGTAAACGTTGACAGTCTGCTAGTGCATTTGTTGTAAAGTTAAAGTTTTAAAAATAAAATGTTGCAAATTTTCCTGAATATAAATAGGAACGCTTTCCGAATTTTGACTATAAATTCGTAGTAAAGTTGGAAAGCAAAATAGTAAGGCAGTAAAATTCAGTATCAGAGTAACAACTATTACTAGAACCACGAACCTATGCATTTCCCGATATTGGAATGACGGAAACGCTAATTCATTGTAACGGTTTCGCACGAGTGTTCAAAACTGGCCGAACAGACCCAACATGCAAGAGGATGTACATTATTTGCTTCTACTACACTGTGAATTTAAAAACCAGAATTGTTTGTACGAAAAAACTGCAAACCGACTACAAGCGTCACGAATTCAATTTTATCTCCGTACAACTATTCAAGTGTTCTCAGCACCAGTACAATGCGATCTGGGGGTCTATTCAGGGTCAATGTTGTACTGGGGACTTTTTTTTTTATAAATAAATCTCCAGACTAACACACCAATTATGTGGCCCTAAAGTAAGTTGCATTAAGCACTTGTGTCATAGGTACCACATAATGGACTAGGGGAGAACCTAGTTACACCCAGACACGAGCCAATATCGAAAAACCATTTTACGAAATTGGCCCGACCCGGGGATCGAACCCGGAACCATCCGCTTAGCAGTCCGGTGTATATACCGCTGCATCACAGAGGTCGACAAACTTGATCATAAACCTGGAGTGATCATTTCCAGTCGTCCAAGTCCCGCTCCCGCTCGGCGACCCCGGAGTCTTCGGACGCGTCCCCGCAGGCGGCGGCCGCCACCGCCGACCGGCTGCGGCGCCTCACGCACGAGCTGCGCGCCAGCAGGATCGCCGAGAGGCAGCGCCGGCAGCAGGCCAGTGCTGGGCGACGGTCTGTATACATTCCAGGCGTTCTGTTCCCATTCTGGACAAGGCAAGGAGGCGACAATATAACTGTTTTAGCTTATACGGGGTGTAAAAGAGCGCCAGCAGGATCGCCGAGAGGCAGCGCCGGCAGCAGGCCAGTGCTGGACGACGGTGTGTATATATTCCAGGCATTCTGTTCCCATTCTGGACCACGCAAGGAGGCGACAATTTAACTGTTTAAGCTTATATACGGGGCGTAAAAGAACTGCTTCGGAAAACAAAAACTCGGCATTGCTGGAGGGGTACTAGTTACGTTTTGAGAAAAAAAAATGTTTTTGTGATTGACAGTTTTTTTTTTTACCTAATTGTAAAAATTGCATTTATACTATCAGATTTTGCGATGATTTCAAATTAAGTAGGGTTTTAATTTAATTTGCAATGTAAAAAATTGCACCTGAATCAACAGTTAATGTGTGAGTGATAATTTCAAGCGCCGAATATGACTTTTCAATCCTTAATATCTTTTTTTAAATGGGTTTTCTGGGTATACTGTTAGTTGATTTAGTTACTATTGAGGCTCCAGAATACATGGTTTCAGGCATCGGAAGTGGTCTTTTTACACCCGTTATATAAATGTTCTAAGTTCAATTACAATTTCATACTGCACAAAGAAGTATAGAGGTTATAATTTCAATTAAATAATGTACTTATATTAATCTTATATTTTTATTGTTGTAACCCCAGTGCGATGTCGACGGAGCCGCGCGAGTCCCACCTCACAGTATCGGCGGCTACCCGCGCCCCGCAGCGCGCGCCCTCGCTCAAGAAACGATCCGTGTCGCTCGAACAAACCACTAAGGATCAGGTAAAATGCTCAATACACCGAATAAGGACATATATTGGGACTAGAGTCCAAAGAACTTGAAAACTGTGGCTATATCGTTCTTAACTTTTCTTTAAGAATTAAACGTATTCGACAAGACCATATCGCTAAAACCATGAAAACTCTGGTTACGACGTTTTAAAAAATGATCACTAATTCTTACAAGAAAATAAATAAAAATGTTTACCTAATATCAGAGCATCGTTATTAAGACCGACTATCAAGTTTTAGATCTACACTAAACATAAAAAAACTATTTTTAAACTACTGTTTCTTAAAATGCTAATGTTTGTAGGCTACGATCTGGAAGTCGGTAGACGACAGCAGCGTGTCGTCGATGCAGTCTCTGGACGGAGACAACGACGGGAGACTATACACCTTGCCAAGGGAATCCAGCCTTGACAGGTATAGTCATATCACTTTGAGTTTTTAGTTAGCCTTCAGTGCGGATGATTAAAATCGTTTCCTAAGATCGACTATTAGATAAACTTCAAATGGACATATTTTATAGAAAAAATACTTAACAACTGCCTAAAAATACTTAAACTTTACACTGAAAACTTTCGCTTTTCTATACTAATATAATAAAGCTGAAGAGTTTGTTTGTTTGTTTGTTTGAACGCTCTAATCTCAGGAACTACTGGTTCGAATTTAAAAATTCTTTTTGTGTTAAATAGACCATTTATCGAGGCAGGCTATATAACATCACGCTGCAACTATTAAGAGCGAAGAAATAATGGAAAATGTGAAAAAAACGGGGAAAATTATTCATCCTTGAGGGCTTCCTTTGCGTGCGCTGCGAAAATGGTTCTAGATACCAAAAATAAATTAAGAGAATTTTTTACTGCGGGAAAACTTCGCTTTCTCACGGGAAACCGACTTCTACGCGAACGGAGTCGCGAGCAGCCACTAGTAATTTATACAGGGCTAAGATGCAAAATCACTTTGATATTTCAAAAGTTGGCACTAAGACAAATAATTGCCACAAATCGTTTCATCTTCTCATTTCCTTTATCCATAATCTTTGTTTTCAGTCGTCTCTCAGGAGGATCAGCACAAAGCGAGGTCCTTCCCTCGGAGAAGAAGAAAAAGAAGAGTTTGTTCGGCAAACTGAAGAAGTTGACAAAGTCTCGATCCATCGACGACCAGGCGGACCCCGAGGTCGTGGAGTTCAGACCGATAGGGACTGTCTCACAGGTTAGTTTACTTTGAATACTTACACTGTCACAAAAAAACTAGTAACTGGGAGTTGCAGCGATACCGATAACAATTATTTCGCTTGAAATGCAACTCAAAATAGACGTTAAATGTTTGTATTTTTTTTGTTTGTCATTATGATTATCGTCTCTTTTGTTATAAATATTAAGAGTTAAATAATAGGCTTTTATAATGAATTGGTAACGCTTAGATATCCAAAATATCAAACGAAAGCTGCAAGTGGCTACAATGTAACTGATCTAATAACAAACACTCCATCGTACTACTGACTATACAACTTTTTTGTTTTGCATCTTCTCAGTATTAGATAGGTGAAGGTTATGTGTTATTTTTATAAGGAAGTATAATAAAAATGTGTATAATCCAGGGTTCGGATTCGGACATGTCTGCGGCGGGCAGTCGCCGCGACCTGCGCGGGCGACTCTCAGATATGTTCAGCAGGAAGACCGTCTCCAGGGCTAACAGGTTACACATAACACTTTGTATTTTAAGCCTTTGGATTCAGAAGCTACAAGTTTTTATATAGATGTCTTATAGAAGACATTTTTCTGCTGTGGTAACCGCACACAGAACTAATACAATCTAATATAATATACTAAATATTAATGAGTCTTCTGGGAGGTTTGAAACTATTCTCTATGTTCTTAGCATTACCTTTCAAATAATTAATGCTTCCACACTTCTTCCTATTTAACTATTAATGAGCGACCCGCCCACGCTTCGCAATGGTGTATTTTTGGGCGCCTTGCTCGCAAACCCTTGCATGTTTGCTAACTTAAAAAAACTTTTTCTAAACGTTTTTATTTACAAATTTAAATTAAAAAAATACCTAAAGGATGGTGAGAACCGCATTAAAATCCCTCAACTGGTTTAGGAGGAGTTAGTGGCTGAACATACAAACAGACAGAATTAGCGACTTATACTTAGACTTTATACTATTAACACATAGTCTGTTACATAATTCCAGTAAAGAGAAGTCCCCCGAGAAGACTAGCAGCTCGTCCGCGGCTCGGCCGATCCTCCGCAACGCCTCCGCCGCCACACTCAATACATCCACCGTTAAACTGGTATGCTTATATCTAACTGAGGTCGAACTCAATATGGAATTATTACTGTTTGTTTAATAGAAGTAAATTTTGAATAAAAATAATTAAATAAATATATGTCCCATAGTTTAGCACAGGCCTCCTCGGATAGCGAGAGGATTTGAGCCGTAATCCACCACGCTGGCTCGGTGCGGGTTGGTGGATCACATGATGGATTATCATCCAATCATGTGGGTTTCCTCACGGGGTTTTTCTCTCACCGTTAGTGCGTGATAAACATGTACATAGTTTTGAATAAGCTGTAGGAATTTTAGTTTGACTATAAAGTATTTTTGTAGCTTGAAAACCTTTGCTTATCAGTTAAATCATAAAACTTTAAAATATTTACTAATAAACATAGTAGTTTAGAATTATATTTCTGAACAAACTGTTAAAGTTCTTCCACAACTAAATTTTACTCTACATTAAAAAGCGGTATAGATATTTCAACATAAGCTCTATACGTGTATTGTTTACTTTATAGAGTAATTCTTTAAGTATAAAGAACTTTTTTACAATATTGTTTTTCTTGTCCTTAGAACGAGAAGAGTGCACTAGCAACACCGGCCGCCAAGAGGAAAGGAAAATAAACTGATAAATGTGTTCTCCTCATCATAGTGTATTTAAATCCTTTATCCTACGTTTCCACATAGCTTGTAATATCACAATACATATCAATTACACGGCGTAACTATCGACTGTATTTGATTCTTACTGACAACACATTGACAACATCCTTACAATAGTAAAAAAATGCTATTAAATGCTCACAAATAAAACCATGATTCGAGACGTCAAACACATTCATAGTTACGTCCATTTAGAGAATTCCTTTTCTTTTTTTTAAATAATAAACCGAGCAAACACAAAGCGCAGTGACGTGTCCGCGTCGGGAAGTTAACTAGTTGTTTGTAAGAACTTGTAATTTTATAAGAAAATAAACTCGATTGTGTAAAATGAAAACTCTGTGTCATTTCATTGTACTTTATACAAAATTAGAAAACCGAGTCCTGGTGGTTTTTTACATCGAGTGGTTTGTAAGTGTAATGTTAAGTGAGTGGGTGTTGTTTGGCGGCTAGCTCTGGTCCATGAGGTTGGAATCGAGCGCGGAGGAGGCGCTGGAGTCCTTGAGGATAGCCTCGAAGATCGGCTGCAGCTCCGGGAACGACTTGATCTGACTCACGAACTCCATCAGGTGTGGGTTCTTGTCTGTGTAGGAAGTTTATAAGTATATTAACAGCTTACCTAGGAAGGTGTTATGTTATAGCTAACTTAAAACATTTTTTGAAGACTTTACATATAGAAATTTAAATCCTTTAAAGAAAAATAGGTCAGTAGATTATCAGTAGTAGCGCGGCTCTCTTCAGTTCGTCTTGTTTGTATAATTGTATAATGCGTGTATAATTGGCACTCACCAGCCTCTGGTATCTGTAGTAGCGCGGCGGCGGCTCGCAGCGCGGATCTCTTCAGTTTGTCTTGTTTGTATAATTGTATAATGCGTGTATAATTGGCACTCACCAGCCTCTGGTATCTGTAGTAGCGCGGCGGCGGCTCGCAGCGCGGATCTCTTCAGTTCGTCTTGTTTGTATAATTGTATAATGCGTGTATAATTGGCACTCACCAGCCTCTGGTATCTGTAGTAGCGCGGCGGCGGCTCGCAGCGCGGATCTCTTCAGTTCGTCTTGTTTCTATAATTGTATAATGCGTGTATAATTGGCACTCACCAGCCTCTGGTATCTGTAGTAGCGCGGCGGCGGCTCGCAGCGCGGATCTCTTCAGTTCGTCTTGTTTGTATAATTGTATAATGCGTGTATAATTGGCACTCACCAGCCTCTGGTATCTGTAGTAGCGCGGCGGCGGCTCGCAGCGCGGATCTCTTCAGTTCGTCTTGTTTGTATAATTGTATAATGCGTGTATAATTGGCACTCACCAGCCTCTGGTATCTGTAGTAGCGCGGCGGCGGCTCGCAGCGCGGATCTCTTCAGTTCGTCTTGTTTGTATAATTGTATAATGCGTGTATAATTGGCACTCACCAGCCTCTGGTATCTGTAGTAGCGCGGCGGCGGCTCGCAGCGCGGATCTCTTCAGTTCGTCTTGTTTGTATAATTGTATAATGCGTGTATAATTGGCACTCACCAGCCTCTGGTATCTGTAGTAGCGCGGCGGCGGCTCGCAGCGCGGATCTCTTCAGTTCGTCTTGTTTCTCGTACTCCTGCTTCACGGAGTTCGCCTTCACCTTCATCGTGCAGGTCGCGCGGAGGGGCTCCACCAAGCTCTCTAACCCTGTAATGAAAATAATATGATTTATAAGTACTCACACAAAGTGATTCTTTTGCGCCTTACGAAACATTTAATGTACTATACAACAGGGTACATGTCATTAGTTATGGTTGACAATTTTTCAGTAGAATGATAATCGCATTATTTTGTTAATATTTGATTACATATTGCCATAAATGACAGCAGCTATGAAACGTTCATTTTTGTGAATCCACTTAAATTATATTTAAAAAAACTTACACACACATAGAGGACAGGACATAACAATACAAAGAATAATAAGCCCTAGTTCTAGTATTATGTGGACTTTAACACAGTTTTCCGCCTAGTTAATACCCACGCGCTCCAGGCACGTGCCCAGGACTGCGTGCATACACTCGCCGGCCGCCTGGGTAACATAACGGGTGCAAAAAGACCACTTCCGAAGCCTGAAACCATGTATTCTGGAGCCTCAATAGTAACTAAATTCCCTAACTGTTAGTTACCCAGAAAACCCAATTTAGAAAAGTTTTTAAGGATTGAAACGTCATATTCGGCGCTTGAAATCATCGCAATATATGATAGTCTAAA
This sequence comes from Emmelina monodactyla, assembly GCA_916618145.1. Taxonomy (NCBI): domain Eukaryota; kingdom Metazoa; phylum Arthropoda; class Insecta; order Lepidoptera; family Pterophoridae; genus Emmelina; species Emmelina monodactyla. The sequence goes on from OU745303.1 coordinate 8,026,209, forward strand.
TGCAATTTTGTAAAATTACGTAAAAAATATATTTTTTGGCTCAAAACATCACCAGTACTTCTCCAGTAATGCCCAGTTTTTGTCGGAAGCAGTTCTTTTACACCCTGTACATCTACAGCCGCCTGTGTACTCACGCTGCAGCAGCACGTTGGGGCACAGCGCGGCCAGCCGCAGCACCATCAGGTACGTGAGCATCTTGATGTCGTAGTGGTCGCGCAGCCCGTCCTCCACGTGCACCAGGAACTCGAACACGCCCACGCGCTCCAGGCACGTGCCCAGCACCGTGTACATACACTCGCCGGCCGCCTGGCTACATACATCTACAGCCGCCTGTGTACTCACGCTGCAGCAGCACGTTGGGGCACAGCGCGGCCAGCCGCAGCACCATCAGGTACGTGAGCATCTTGATGTCGTAGTGGTCGCGCAGCCCGTCCTCCACGTGCACCAGGAACTCGAACACGCCCACGCGCTCCAGGCACGTGCCCAGCACCGTGTACATACACTCGCCGGCCGCCTGGCTACATACATCTACAGCCGCCTGTGTACTCACGCTGCAGCAGCACGTTGGGGCACAGCGCGGCCAGCCGCAGCACCATCAGGTACGTGAGCATCTTGATGTCGTAGTGGTCGCGCAGCCCGTCCTCCACGTGCACCAGGAACTCGAACACGCCCACGCGCTCCAGGCACGTGCCCAGCACCGTGTACATACACTCGCCGGCCGCCTGGCTACATACATCTACAGCCGCCTGTGTACTCACGCTGCAGCAGCACGTTGGGGCACAGCGCGGCCAGCCGCAGCACCATCAGGTACGTGAGCATCTTGATGTCGTAGTGGTCGCGCAGCCCGTCCTCCACGTGCACCAGGAACTCGAACACGCCCACGCGCTCCAGGCACGTGCCCAGCACCGTGTACATACACTCGCCGGCCGCCTGGCTACATACATCTACAGCCGCCTGTGTACTCACGCTGCAGCAGCACGTTGGGGCACAGCGCGGCCAGCCGCAGCACCATCAGGTACGTGAGCATCTTGATGTCGTAGTGGTCGCGCAGCCCGTCCTCCACGTGCACCAGGAACTCGAACACGCCCACGCGCTCCAGGCACGTGCCCAGCACCGTGTACATACACTCGCCGGCCGCCTGGCTACATACATCTACAGCCGCCTGTGTACTCACGCTGCAGCAGCACGTTGGGGCACAGCGCGGCCAGCCGCAGCACCATCAGGTACGTGAGCATCTTGATGTCGTAGTGGTCGCGCAGCCCGTCCTCCACGTGCACCAGGAACTCGAACACGCCCACGCGCTCCAGGCACGTGCCCAGCACCGTGTACATACACTCGCCGGCCGCCTGGCTACATACATCTACAGCCGCCTGTGTACTCACGCTGCAGCAGCACGTTGGGGCACAGCGCGGCCAGCCGCAGCACCATCAGGTACGTGAGCATCTTGATGTCGTAGTGGTCGCGCAGCCCGTCCTCCACGTGCACCAGGAACTCGAACACGCCCACGCGCTCCAGGCACGTGCCCAGCACCGTGTACATACACTCGCCGGCCGCCTGGCTACATACATCTACAGCCGCCTGTGTACTCACGCTGCAGCAGCACGTTGGGGCACAGCGCGGCCAGCCGCAGCACCATCAGGTACGTGAGCATCTTGATGTCGTAGTGGTCGCGCAGCCCGTCCTCCACGTGCACCAGGAACTCGAACACGCCCACGCGCTCCAGGCACGTGCCCAGCACCGTGTACATACACTCGCCGGCCGCCTGGCTACATACATCTACAGCCGCCTGTGTACTCACGCTGCAGCAGCACGTTGGGGCACAGCGCGGCCAGCCGCAGCACCATCAGGTACGTGAGCATCTTGATGTCGTAGTGGTCGCGCAGCCCGTCCTCCACGTGCACCAGGAACTCGAACACGCCCACGCGCTCCAGGCACGTGCCCAGCACCGTGTACATACACTCGCCGGCCGCCTGGCTACATACATCTACAGCCGCCTGTGTACTCACGCTGCAGCAGCACGTTGGGGCACAGCGCGGCCAGCCGCAGCACCATCAGGTACGTGAGCATCTTGATGTCGTAGTGGTCGCGCAGCCCGTCCTCCACGTGCACCAGGAACTCGAACACGCCCACGCGCTCCAGGCACGTGCCCAGCACCGTGTACATACACTCGCCGGCCGCCTGGCTACATACATCTACAGCCGCCTGTGTACTCACGCTGCAGCAGCACGTTGGGGCACAGCGCGGCCAGCCGCAGCACCATCAGGTACGTGAGCATCTTGATGTCGTAGTGGTCGCGCAGCCCGTCCTCCACGTGCACCAGGAACTCGAACACGCCCACGCGCTCCAGGCACGTGCCCAGCACCGTGTACATACACTCGCCGGCCGCCTGGCTACATACATCTACAGCCGCCTGTGTACTCACGCTGCAGCAGCACGTTGGGGCACAGCGCGGCCAGCCGCAGCACCATCAGGTACGTGAGCATCTTGATGTCGTAGTGGTCGCGCAGCCCGTCCTCCACGTGCACCAGGAACTCGAACACGCCCACGCGCTCCAGGCACGTGCCCAGCACCGTGTACATACACTCGCCGGCCGCCTGGCTACATACATCTACAGCCGCCTGTGTACTCACGCTGCAGCAGCACGTTGGGGCACAGCGCGGCCAGCCGCAGCACCATCAGGTACGTGAGCATCTTGATGTCGTAGTGGTCGCGCAGCCCGTCCTCCACGTGCACCAGGAACTCGAACACGCCCACGCGCTCCAGGCACGTGCCCAGCACCGTGTACATACACTCGCCGGCCGCCTGGCTACATACATCTACAGCCGCCTGTGTACTCACGCTGCAGCAGCACGTTGGGGCACAGCGCGGCCAGCCGCAGCACCATCAGGTACGTGAGCATCTTGATGTCGTAGTGGTCGCGCAGCCCGTCCTCCACGTGCACCAGGAACTCGAACACGCCCACGCGCTCCAGGCACGTGCCCAGCACCGTGTACATACACTCGCCGGCCGCCTGGCTACATACATCTACAGCCGCCTGTGTACTCACGCTGCAGCAGCACGTTGGGGCACAGCGCGGCCAGCCGCAGCACCATCAGGTACGTGAGCATCTTGATGTCGTAGTGGTCGCGCAGCCCGTCCTCCACGTGCACCAGGAACTCGAACACGCCCACGCGCTCCAGGCACGTGCCCAGCACCGTGTACATACACTCGCCGGCCGCCTGGCTACATACATCTACAGCCGCCTGTGTACTCACGCTGCAGCAGCACGTTGGGGCACAGCGCGGCCAGCCGCAGCACCATCAGGTACGTGAGCATCTTGATGTCGTAGTGGTCGCGCAGCCCGTCCTCCACGTGCACCAGGAACTCGAACACGCCCACGCGCTCCAGGCACGTGCCCAGCACCGTGTACATACACTCGCCGGCCGCCTGGCTACATACATCTACAGCCGCCTGTGTACTCACGCTGCAGCAGCACGTTGGGGCACAGCGCGGCCAGCCGCAGCACCATCAGGTACGTGAGCATCTTGATGTCGTAGTGGTCGCGCAGCCCGTCCTCCACGTGCACCAGGAACTCGAACACGCCCACGCGCTCCAGGCACGTACCCAGCACCGTGTACATACACTCGCCGGCCGCCTGGCTACATACATCTACAGCCGCCTGTGTACTCACGCTGCAGCAGCACGTTGGGGCACAGCGCGGCCAGCCGCAGCACCATCAGGTACGTGAGCATCTTGATGTCGTAGTGGTCGCGCAGCCCGTCCTCCACGTGCACCAGGAACTCGAACACGCCCACGCGCTCCAGGCACGTGCCCAGCACCGTGTACATACACTCGCCGGCCGCCTGGCTACATACATCTACAGCCGCCTGTGTACTCACGCTGCAGCAGCACGTTGGGGCACAGCGCGGCCAGCCGCAGCACCATCAGGTACGTGAGCATCTTGATGTCGTAGTGGTCGCGCAGCCCGTCCTCCACGTGCACCAGGAACTCGAACACGCCCACGCGCTCCAGGCACGTGCCCAGCACCGTGTACATACACTCGCCGGCCGCCTGGCTACATACATCTACAGCCGCCTGTGTACTCACGCTGCAGCAGCACGTTGGGGCACAGCGCGGCCAGCCGCAGCACCATCAGGTACGTGAGCATCTTGATGTCGTAGTGGTCGCGCAGCCCGTCCTCCACGTGCACCAGGAACTCGAACACGCCCACGCGCTCCAGGCACGTGCCCAGCACCGTGTACATACACTCGCCGGCCGCCTGGCTACATACATCTACAGCCGCCTGTGTACTCACGCTGCAGCAGCACGTTGGGGCACAGCGCGGCCAGCCGCAGCACCATCAGGTACGTGAGCATCTTGATGTCGTAGTGGTCGCGCAGCCCGTCCTCCACGTGCACCAGGAACTCGAACACGCCCACGCGCTCCAGGCACGTGCCAAGCACCGTGTACATACACTCGCCGGCCGCCTGGCTACATACATCTACAGCCGCCTGTGTACTCACGCTGCAGCAGCACGTTGGGGCACAGCGCGGCCAGCCGCAGCACCATCAGGTACGTGAGCATCTTGATGTCGTAGTGGTCGCGCAGCCCGTCCTCCACGTGCACCAGGAACTCGAACACGCCCACGCGCTCCAGGCACGTGCCCAGCACCGTGTACATACACTCGCCGGCCGCCTGGCTACATACATCTACAGCCGCCTGTGTACTCACGCTGCAGCAGCACGTTGGGGCACAGCGCGGCCAGCCGCAGCACCATCAGGTACGTGAGCATCTTGATGTCGTAGTGGTCGCGCAGCCCGTCCTCCACGTGCACCAGGAACTCGAACACGCCCACGCGCTCCAGGCACGTGCCCAGCACCGTGTACATACACTCGCCGGCCGCCTGGCTACATACATCTACAGCCGCCTGTGTACTCACGCTGCAGCAGCACGTTGGGGCACAGCGCGGCCAGCCGCAGCACCATCAGGTACGTGAGCATCTTGATGTCGTAGTGGTCGCGCAGCCCGTCCTCCACGTGCACCAGGAACTCGAACACGCCCACGCGCTCCAGGCACGTGCCCAGCACCGTGTACATACACTCGCCGGCCGCCTGGCTACATACATCTACAGCCGCCTGTGTACTCACGCTGCAGCAGCACGTTGGGGCACAGCGCGGCCAGCCGCAGCACCATCAGGTACGTGAGCATCTTGATGTCGTAGTGGTCGCGCAGCCCGTCCTCCACGTGCACCAGGAACTCGAACACGCCCACGCGCTCCAGACACGTGCCCAGCACCGTGTACATACACTCGCCGGCCGCCTGGCTACATACATCTACAGCCGCCCGTGTACTCACGCTGCAGCAGCACGTTGGGGCACAGCGCGGCCAGCCGCAGCACCATCAGGTACGTGAGCATCTTGATGTCGTAGTGGTCGCGCAGCCCGTCCTCCACGTGCACCAGGAACTCGAACACGCCCACGCGCTCCAGGCACGTGCCCAGCACCGTGTACATACACTCGCCGGCCGCCTGGCTACATACATCTACAGCCGCCTGTGTACTCACGCTGCAGCAGCACGTTGGGGCACAGCGCGGCCAGCCGCAGCACCATCAGGTACGTGAGCATCTTGATGTCGTAGTGGTCGCGCAGCCCGTCCTCCACGTGCACCAGGAACTCGAACACGCCCACGCGCTCCAGGCACGTGCCCAGCACCGTGTACATACACTCGCCGGCCGCCTGGCTACATACATCTACAGCCGCCTGTGTACTCACGCTGCAGCAGCACGTTGGGGCACAGCGCGGCCAGCCGCAGCACCATCAGGTACGTGAGCATCTTGATGTCGTAGTGGTCGCGCAGCCCGTCCTCCACGTGCACCAGGAACTCGAACACGCCCACGCGCTCCAGACACGTGCCCAGCACCGTGTACATACACTCGCCGGCCGCCTGGCTACATACATCTACAGCCGCCTGTGTACTCACGCTGCAGCAGCACGTTGGGGCACAGCGCGGCCAGCCGCAGCACCATCAGGTACGTGAGCATCTTGATGTCGTAGTGGTCGCGCAGCCCGTCCTCCACGTGCACCAGGAACTCGAACACGCCCACGCGCTCCAGGCACGTGCCCAGCACCGTGTACATACACTCGCCGGCCGCCTGGCTACATACATCTACAGCCGCCTGTGTACTCACGCTGCAGCAGCACGTTGGGGCACAGCGCGGCCAGCCGCAGCACCATCAGGTACGTGAGCATCTTGATGTCGTAGTGGTCGCGCAGCCCGTCCTCCACGTGCACCAGGAACTCGAACACGCCCACGCGCTCCAGGCACGTGCCCAGCACCGTGTACATACACTCGCCGGCCGCCTGGCTACATACATCTACAGCCGCCTGTGTACTCACGCTGCAGCAGCACGTTGGGGCACAGCGCGGCCAGCCGCAGCACCATCAGGTACGTGAGCATCTTGATGTCGTAGTGGTCGCGCAGCCCGTCCTCCACGTGCACCAGGAACTCGAACACGCCCACGCGCTCCAGGCACGTGCCCAGCACCGTGTACATACACTCGCCGGCCGCCTGGCTACATACATCTACAGCCGCCTGTGTACTCACGCTGCAGCAGCACGTTGGGGCACAGCGCGGCCAGCCGCAGCACCATCAGGTACGTGAGCATCTTGATGTCGTAGTGGTCGCGCAGCCCGTCCTCCACGTGCACCAGGAACTCGAACACGCCCACGCGCTCCAGGCACGTGCCCAGCACCGTGTACATACACTCGCCGGCCGCCTGGCTACATACATCTACAGCCGCCTGTGTACTCACGCTGCAGCAGCACGTTGGGGCACAGCGCGGCCAGCCGCAGCACCATCAGGTACGTGAGCATCTTGATGTCGTAGTGGTCGCGCAGCCCGTCCTCCACGTGCACCAGGAACTCGAACACGCCCACGCGCTCCAGGCACGTGCCCAGCACCGTGTACATACACTCGCCGGCCGCCTGGCTACATACATCTACAGCCGCCTGTGTACTCACGCTGCAGCAGCACGTTGGGGCACAGCGCGGCCAGCCGCAGCACCATCAGGTACGTGAGCATCTTGATGTCGTAGTGGTCGCGCAGCCCGTCCTCCACGTGCACCAGGAACTCGAACACGCCCACGCGCTCCAGGCACGTGCCCAGCACCGTGTACATACACTCGCCGGCCGCCTGGCTACAAACATCTACAGCCGCCTGTGTACTCACGCTGCAGCAGCACGTTGGGGCACAGCGCGGCCAGCCGCAGCACCATCAGGTACGTGAGCATCTTGATGTCGTAGTGGTCGCGCAGCCCGTCCTCCACGTGCACCAGGAACTCGAACACGCCCACGCGCTCCAGGCACGTGCCCAGCACCGTGTACATACACTCGCCGGCCGCCTGGCTACATACATCTACAGCCGCCTGTGTACTCACGCTGCAGCAGCACGTTGGGGCACAGCGCGGCCAGCCGCAGCACCATCAGGTACGTGAGCATCTTGATGTCGTAGTGGTCGCGCAGCCCGTCCTCCACGTGCACCAGGAACTCGAACACGCCCACGCGCTCCAGGCACGTGCCCAGCACCGTGTACATGCACTCGAAGGCCGCCTGGGTGAACAAGAAAAGAGGGGTTGAGTTGATGAAAACATACCCGAAGGCATTCTGGTTCTTTATTGTCCCTTTATAGGCTAACTAGCTTTCCGCCCTGCAGTTTCACCCGCAACTAAATAGTTTTTCAGTAGGTATGTATTTCTAAAAATGCTTTCTGATCACTAAGACGTAGGTACATCGTAAAAGGAACACCTGTATCAAATTCTATGACGCTAACTTTAATAGTTTACGCTCGGTAATGATAAAGAAATCGGTCACTCAGGACTTGTAAGTATAGATGTACGAGAACGCGGTTTGGCTATAATAAAAAGGGGAATGAAAGGGTGGACGTAATACGAAGTATACATGCACTCGTACACCGTATTGATGTCGACGTTGATGTGATATAAGTAGTACATGCAATAGAACGCGGCCTAGCCAAGGGTGGAAGGGAGAGGTTGAATTAATATAAACACGTAAAAGAGAAATAAAGAATATTAAGCCCAAATCTAATGAATTTCATATTTACTTGCAAAACATTTGTATTACGAATTATGTTCGATTTTATAGGTTTTATTACATACTAGTTTTTGCCCACAGCTTCGCCTGCGTTAACTTTGTTTTTTTTTGTATAAATATTAGTTATCTATACTTATAATAAATCTGTAAAGAGGTCAATTCTGTACGTGACATATACTGGGTGTCCCAAGACTATGGTACATGAAGGGAAAGTACCTTAAATATCGAAGATGGGATATTTTGCTGGAAGAAGACTTTATTTTATTTTTTATACTTAGTAATTCTGCATTAAAAAAAAATCTACATAATTTATAAAAAAATACTTAATTTACTTCGGCAGTTTCAGGTATGTTTTTAATTTGATTAAAAAGATTGATTTCACGTTGTTCCTTTCTTTTAAGATACTATGTTACTCAAGAAGAAATATTACTTTTTGTCTATTCTTTCGATTGGCATCATAAAAATAGGGGTTATTTTTTTATATTTAAGTGGGTTCGATTCCCAGACGAAGCAAGTATTTTTTAGAAGTTCTTTAAATGCAGAATTACTAAGTTTAAAAAATAAAATAAAGTCTTCTTTCAGCAAAATATCCTATCTACGATATTTAAGGTACTTTCCCTTCATGTACCGTAGTCTTGAGACACCCTGTATAGCTAGTTACTTTTTTAATATTTTCAATGTACAGCATTTGACCTTCTACAGATTTATTATTTTATAGATTATTCATGTTTAAGCCTCCGGAAATTATACTCGTTTGGTTAAGAGTCTAAAATCATAAGACTTGTAATAACTAAACGCTACAAAAGACGCTTAACGTAAAACATTAAGGCATAGCAACATTTGTCAACATATTTTAGAGGAAAACCGTACAACGCTGTCACGAATTTTTAATCGCTTACTACATTATTAATTTTCTTAATGAAGTTACCATATTTTCATGGTAAGTACATACCTTGCGCAGATCTAAGCCGTCATCCACTGAATGCTTGAAAGGACCCATCTCCACTTCTCTAATTAACTCTTTCTGTGGGAAAAAAAACAGAAACTTAATAGTCTAATTATAAAATCCAACTGAGAAAAATATATCTCAATTCATGAAATACTTTAATCAATGAGTTTTGTGTGATTAATTGGTCGGGTCGTAGTAGAGTAATCCTATTTGGCCTTATTTTCCTTCGCCAACAACAACAAAACAATCTGAAAGCAACATACATATAATTCATACACCGAAGAATATCAAACAGGTATGACTGTAAATACAAATTACCAATTCATTACCCTTACTGATTAAAATACCTCAAAAACCTAAACTCTGTCCAGTATGTAAAAGTTGCTAATGCAATGTTTAGCAACTTCAGTCTCACAACCCACCTTAACTTTAGTCTCAGCGTATATAGTGGGCAGTAGATCCGGCAGTAGGTCCCTGATGAGCGAGGGCTTGTTGTGCGCGGCGGAGTTGAACGCGACCAGAGCCACGCGGCGCACCACTAGCGAGGGGTCCCGCAGCGGAACTAGGAGTTCCGACATGCACGCGCGGAGGAGGGGGTCGATGGCTTGCGGCTGGAACAACACGATATTCAACGAAAACGGAAGATGGAGAATGCGGCTGGGAAAAGTCTCGATTTAGCTAGAACGCTAGTTGGATATGGAATCTTGTTGGTAGTTACTTAAGAGCATGATTAGTATTGAGAACCGTTTATATGGGCAGTTGACCACCCGTTTTATTGTTGCGTTTCAAAAGCCTTAGCAACAACAATAAAACTGTTAATTTAACAATAACTACTTTGAAAATGAGGTCGTCTTGGAAAACAGGAGGAGGGTTTCAAACTGATTTTTTTTTAGAATATATGTTACGAAAAATGTTAAGTTGATATGAACAAATCCTTATAGGAAATAACAATTTTAGACACTTCAAATTTACCCAAGAACAATGTTGTTTTATTATAATAATACCTGACTTGAACCACTTTATTTTGTCAATATTAAGTAAGTAAGTTAAGTATTTTTTTACTATACATTTACTTGAAACAGACATTTCATTTGTGTAAAATTATAAAAGCAGCACCAACCTGATCCGAAATAGTAAATTTGACGGCAGTGACGGCCGTTGTTCTGATCAACGGCTCCGGAGATTTGAGGAACTCCTTCAGATATGGAAGTAGGTCTTTGGGTTCCAATAGACATAACTTGCCTAAACATTCGGCTACCTGCAATAATAGGGATGGTATAGGATTTTAAAGCTTTAAGAGCTGATCTTTAATACTTAAAACGTGACAAGATTGCTGGTTAGTCTGAACCATAAATTTGTTATTGGTCTTCGCTCTCGCTCTTACTAAATGGAACACTGGTACTCGTAAAATGCGGCATCTAATAGTATGCCAAATTCGGAATTATACTCGAACCTACCCGAGCTAGTGTCATTCATTGCATACCTTTTATGCAGGGGCGTAGTTACCAACGTATCAATTTTTTGGCTCCCGGGTTACTGGGGCCCTAAACGTGTGTAAGCAAAAAAAACTGTAAAATGCTGTACCAATACGTTTATGGCTTTATTTATTCCTTTTTTTATAAACAAAAACAACTCCGTGACTCCATACATCTATGTTCCCAAATAGATCATCTTTTATGTTAAAATTGCAAAAAAATGTCTAGATATAGGTTTCTTGTATACTTTTAAGTAGTTCTATCGAAATGAAATTTTATAAGCTTTGGATAAATATTTATTAATTTTAGGGCCCCCATAAGTGCTACACCCATTTGCGAATGCATAAATCTTTTTTTAGTAAATGATACATACAACATTCCTAGAGCCCTCCTCAGTACACTGGCAGTGTTTGGAGAGCTGCAGCCAGATCTGAGGGATGAAGGGACGCAGGGCCTCCACGCCGCCGGGGGTCGTGGCACTCGATGTGATTATCTACAACAAAGAGGAACAAATAAAAAAACACATTTAGGTAATTTTTTAACATCAGCCTAAATTTTTTTTAAATATGGTTTATGTCTCTTTGGAATGTGCAATCTATCAAGGGCATTTTGAAAGATAAAATGAAATTAAAATAATATGGCACTCAAGTGTCACGTAATAACATTGTAGGAACAATATGGTTTATAATTGTTTGGATTAAATTGTTTGTCCTAATTTAATCATCCAATCGTTAAGTCAAATTAATCATATGACGGGGAATTCGTTATCCCTGGGTTCGATTATGGCGGGAACAAATAAGAATGATGTCCGTCCAACAAGAAAGATGGGCTAACTAGACACAACGGAAAATGACAGAAACTCATTCAATCGGTCACCCAAGTTAGACAACTTGACGCAACCAATATCACATTTTGACGTTGACATTTACATTGACGATACAAAACATAGACAAGGTAGATAGTAGAGTTGTTCTTCAACTGGCCAAGTCCATCGAATCTGTGTTCACTCCGACACATAAATTTATCGTTAGGTCAAATATAATACATATTATCAGTTAATTTATAAAGTAGGTACACTACACTAATTATTGTTCTCCATCAAACTCTCCACTGAAGGTCTGCTGGTAGAAATCTCATTATGAGATAAGCAGCACCATTGTGCTAACATTTCTCTGTATGTTTGTGTTATGAATATTTTTATTGTGTGTATGTACAAGAATTGTAAAATAAATACATAAATAAATAAAAAACTTAAAATGTCGTTCCATTTTTAAACAACCATACCTCTCGCAAAGAATGCAGCAGCAGGTACTGCCTCTTCGGCTGCGCCTCGATCTCCTGCAGGATGAAGGGCAGGAACTGCGGCAGGTTGCCCACGGCCACCGAGCCCAGCGCGTAGCTCGCGGCCGACTTCACCTCCTCGGAGGACGGCGTGAACGAGTTCAGGAGGACCTGCTTGAGGTTCGGGATGCCGCTGAGGTCGCTGTGTTGGAGATGGGTGAGGGTTAGGAAATGTTTTGAAAATCTATACTAATATTATAAAGAGGAAAACTTTGTGTGGTTGTGTCGAATAGGCTCAGAAACTACTGGAGCGATTATAAAAATTCTTTCACCATTTAAAAGCTACATTATCCACGAGTAACATAGGATTCCGTAAGATATTTAGGTTTTTCGGACACAAGGTGTAAAAATCAACCAGAAAAGTTACTTATTTTGCGTACACTGCCTTAACTATAATAGATAGAACCATAAAATACGATGATATTACTGCGGCACAAAGCCTCATTCCCACGGGAAAAACCATTTAGTTGCGGGTGAAACCGCAGGGCGGAAAGGTAGTGGGTTATAATTGAAGAGTAGCTCCGAGACTTCGCTGGAAAGATGGTTGAGTTAAAGAAATGGTTGACGTTTGAAAAGTACAAAAATGCAAGGCTTTTTTAAATAGCGCCAAGATAGTATACAAAACATGATCGCTGTAAAATTTGTCTTATTTCAGTAATTTAACCAAATCCTGAGTTTTGAATTGGCATGTTATTGCATGATTTTTATAAGTTGAACATGCTGTTCCTGACATTTTATTTCATTGACATCTGCCCCCCAAGTCAAGTGGCAGTAGAAAATTGCGCTAGCGAGTGAATAGAATAAGAAATGCATAGATTTAAATCGTTAGATAGGCTCTTACCGCAGCTCACTAACCTGGGAGTGCACGAAAGAGAAAGTAGTGTTTGCAACTTATGTAGGAGAAAAAGAGATGACACTATTTTCATAGTTCACTTGTTGTGTATAGATTGCAAAAAAAACAATGCTACAGATTTTGGTGTCGGGGTCTATCTAACGATTTAAATCTATGCATACAAAGTATCATGCAAAGGTACCTATTTACAACTATAAATTATGAAATTAAAATAAAACCCTATTTTTGTTACGGTTTACCTTTTCAATAAATATATTTTTTTTACATTCATACATACATTAACTGAATCTATTTAAAATAAATTTTCACTAAAACATGTAAAACCGCAATCAGCTGATCGCAGAAGCCATTTTGTCACCGGAGTTATCTACAAGGTTTTGATGTGCGCTTCATTTTCTATTCTATCAAGGCGAAACGCTTGTCAAAATTGCCACATGGCATGGAACAGTCAAAAAGTCATAGCTACGATCTTTCAGTTTCTAAGGAACATTTGTATGACAACTTGTTTAGGCGTGAATACGAATCACAGATCACCCCCTAATAGATTCCGCATGTTCATACATTTACGTTGTATCAGGGTCACCAAAAGTTGAAGTGCGGGGGAGGAAGTAATGACATTCTGATTGGATAGTTCAAGTAAGATAGATAGATAGTAAGTATTCGATAAAAGTATCGATAAATTATAAATTTCGTTTAATAAAAATATCGACAGATTAACATTTAACTGGTTGATTGGCCTTCATTTTTTTATTATAATAAATGAGACTATTAATGTTGAGCCTAAATTAGAAAAGTACCGACCAACAAAAAAACTTTTCGCACTACTAGAAATTTTATTTATATTAATTATTGCTATGGTACCAAAACTGTGGGACAAGTACTAAAGCTATTATAACATTTTGAAGCCTTTTTAAGTAGGCATTAGACTGTTTTTTGTCTAACCTAGATAATATTTTGTTTATCTCTTAATGAGAGAGTAAACATTTTTTACAAATGTATACTTTATTTTTACACTTTATGTTTAAAATCTACAATTTTCGCAATTTAAATTTTTGGCCCCAGTTTTAAAATTTGGTTAAAAGTTAAGCAACCTCTTTTTACGAAAAATATCGATACATCGACAGCTTTGATTTATAGCTTTCAAACTCTAATATTACTCGGGTAAATTCGTGCTTCTTTAAGAAAATGAGATGACCGTATATATGTTACAGCCAAAGTAATAAATCTGGATATTATATATACTGTCTAGCCATTATATATAATGTCTACTCAATTTAGATAAAGTGATAATTAACACAAAATTAATCACATTAACTGGCTATTTTATATAATATCTTCGAAGACTTGGATAATGTAATAAAACAAGTAGATATTCGTTTGTGTTACGGCTCAAACCCGAAGCGCGGCTGCACCTAGTTTTAGCCGGTTGGAAACATCAATAGGTTAGGTTAGTTAGGTTACTTTTTTGATACCGCCCAAAAAAAGGAGTCCCGCGTAGCGGGACTCCGTCGACTTATGATTGAAGCCAGTTTTTATATGTATATGTTACGGCTAATACCCGAAGTGCGGTTACACCTAGTTTTAGCCGGTTAGTAGACTTTTTTATATGGAAAACTGTAACAAAAAATATATTCCTATAAATATAAAAACTGGATTCAATCATGAGTCGACGGAGTCGCGCTACGCGGGACTCCTTTTTTTGGGCGGTATCAAAAAAGTAACCTAACTAACCTAACCTATTGATGTTCTAAATACGGGTATTAGCCGTAAAACAAGTCGGCTAGGCCATATTATTACTTTGGCTAACTTTGACACGCTATTATGAATAATGTCCAGATAAAGTGATTAATTTATTACATTGTCTAGTCAATTTGGCTATTATAAATAATGACCAGTCATTATGTATAATATCCATTTAATCACTATGACTGTAACATATATATTTGTACTGATAGAAAGAGATATGCTTTGTTTGTTAACAATAAATAAACCAACGCAAGTTGAACTCCACAAAAACAAATTTTCTATGCACAAATACGAAGTGACACGGATGCGTACGTGTCTGACGGTTGGTCATGACTAAATCCAAAAATGTAGGCGTGGCTTGCACTATGTTCTAAATCACATAGTGGCGAAACATAGGTCGTCGCCTCTAATGCGGAATCTATTAGGGGGTGATCTGTGATACGAATCGACAATTAGCGAATGCCACTTGACTTGACCGGCTGTTAATACCCTTATCGAAGCAATATTTTTTTTGAGTTTGAGTATGTTCGGCGTTTCAATGGACAATCCTCCTCGAAATCAGTCAATTCTCGAGCTAAGTTTCTTTTGGTCAATTCATTTCGTAGTCGGTTAAATCTCCTAGCTAGCTCCTAGCTATATTTACCAACCAGCCGCCATGTACCTATAAACCTGTCTGTAAATCCATCGTGTTGTATACAGTTGTTCCTTTATTTTAATATAAATACTATGTTCCTTAACCGACTCCTGTCCCGTGACGCGCCTAGCGCGTCATGAAGAAACCTTCAGGGAGGCCCATGACGCGAGAGATGCGTCATTAGAAAATAGTTGCAATTCAAATTTTTATTTGATTTAATCAATAAAATATCTTATTTTATATAAAAATTAACTCATTAGGAACACCAATATCAAGGGCCACTATTTTTTTTTGGAAAATTAAATTGCCAGTGGTTGTCAACCATAGGGTGCCTACCTACAGGCACATGAGTAAAGAAACTGAACAGAGACAAAGCTACATACGAATGCGCTGTGACAGGTACATCACTACAAGTGCAACGCGTGTGTGTGCGTGACCACTGGCCGCTTGTCACGTATGAGCCGAAACCGCTTCAAACTAGATCAGCCAGTGGTCAATCTCAGGGCGTGCAGGCGTGACGCGACGCTCGAACGTTGTGCGTGTTTTGTTTTTGTTTTCGAGTTTCTCACATAATACGTAGTAATACTTTTGTTTTAGTATTTAAAAAGTTTTGTAAATATGGTTGTACATTGTACTGTGTGCATGAATAATAAGTTTTTTGATAATACCTCCAGACAATTTTATTGAATTTGTTGAATTGCTTGAGCAAAAATTTCGCGAATATT
This sequence comes from Emmelina monodactyla, assembly GCA_916618145.1. Lineage (NCBI taxonomy): Eukaryota > Metazoa > Arthropoda > Insecta > Lepidoptera > Pterophoridae > Emmelina > Emmelina monodactyla. Next base: position 8,042,019 of record OU745303.1, read on the forward strand.
TTGATCTTCATATTAAAAATGTTAATATTGGTAATGACATATTAGCACGTTTGCAAGATTGTACATTTCATATGCCATGTGAGTGTTTCCCATTGGTTTATTTGAAAAAACTTTATATTAGATTTAGAATTTATCATTCGATTAAAAGACACAACAAATTATTAAAAACCAAAAGTAATAAAAAAAAAATATTTAGAGTATGTAATTTGTAAAAAAAAACCTATTTTAATAAAAAAATTGAAAAAAAAGTACATTTATATTTTTAATTTATTCAATTGTGCCAACCCTACCAAAATAGGTATAAATTTTGCTAGCTCTTTAGAAGCTTTGTCTCTGTTCAGTTTCTTTACTCATGTGCTACAGGTAACTGTTTATCCTAATAATTATTGAAAAGAGTTATTATTAAAGCCAGGATTCGAACTTAGCAAATCTATAAAAATAATCACTACGTTTTGGTCACCAATTAATAGTTTAGATGTAAAAACGGAACATTTTTGATTTGTGATAAAATACTTCCCACAGGTTGACAACCAATGGTGGAAATCTATAACTTACCTTCCATCTCGTATAAAACACGTAGATCGACACTTTTAAATACACTAAACTAATAAATGAAACATAACAAACAATAACAGCAGGCCTACCATGAACTCTTATTGCAATTCAGTTTAGGACCTAAACTGAACTGCTTCGCTTATTCGTACCACGACGTTACTTAAACAAACCTAAATTGGCTCGCTAGTTTGTAAGCGATTCAGCTGAAATAGTTCATTCTTTTGCAAGCAAATGCGTACCATGACGTGACATTTAAACCTAAACTGCGGTGCAAGCATGGAACTTTTACCGATCGCCTATTTGACAGATTTCGTAAAAAAATAGACTTGTCTCTACATTTATCGCTATTGGAAGCATGGAACTTTCTTTGTTAAGTCATCGTTACCGTTAACGAAACTTTAGTAGTTTTTGTCGAATATTAACGAAAGAGCGAGCATGGAAGTTTTTGTCGAATTTTTGTCTGACATTTGTCATTGCTTATTTACGAAAATTTGTCTACTACTAAAAGAAGCTCGAGAAGTGTCGTAACATAGTAAAGAATACTTTAAAACATAAATAAAGCCATTTTATAACTAAATGGTCATTTTATCCTGTTCCACAATTAAAATATTGTCTTGTTTCAGTATGTAGTTGCTAAGTAAACTACATACTTAATATTATTAACCGAGGTTTTTTTATCAAGGTATTTTAAAAATCCCTAAACTCATAAGGATGGTTGAATATGGGTTTTCAATGTGAACTTTACATTTCTCTCATGCCTCCCCAAAGAAAGTCTTTGCCCAGCGTTGGACATATACATTATATTAGGTATTTAAAATAAAATAATGAAAATCAAAATGCCTTTATTATTCTAAACATACAATAACAATAAACATACTAGTATTTCAATATTTTTGTAAGTAATAGTTGTAGTAGGTATATATTTTTAGTTTTATTTATCAATAAACGAATAAAATAAAATAAACTACCTATGTCAAGAATCTTTTGGAGGTGTTCGCTTGAATAAAGACCTTTTCAAGTTAATGCCTCCCCGTCTCTTCTTATCTTCTCTTGTTTGAACTGTTATTTCATCAAGCCGAGGAATCTAGTCTAAGGTGGACCAGCAAGGATAAGGTAGATATAAGATAGGTAGTTTTCGATTTCCTGCAGGTAAGCTCCATGTTGTAGTACTTATCCCAACATTCCCTTATGTCATAGTCACTCCCACTTAAATTTCTGAGCTTTCTTGGTTACGTCTACAATTTTCTTAGTCTTTTTCTGTAATTTTTGTTTTAAATTCTATGTTTAAGTCTTTATTACGAGAGTTCTCTCGAATTTTCTTATAATAATTGAAGTTTATATTTAGTTGTCTTGATTTATGAAAAATGCACGTTAGGCACCCATGACTGTTGGTAATAACCTTATGTTGAATATCATGCTCGTCTGTGCAACACGAAACATTGATTTATAAAATTCATAAAAGCCCAAAACAATTTCCATGTCCAATGACCAATTTCTGTTAAGATTTCATCTTCCTGCTTTTGTATATAAGGTATGCTGCTGTGTTTGTCACATTCTAATTATTTAAGTTGTAATTTGTAATAAACCTAACTAAAAAACCTTTTGGAATCTGATTCACATTAATGTAAAATATATTATTTTTATTTACAAACATTGTCTTTTTACATGACATTGATTAATCAAGTATGTCAGCTGTCATAAAAATTAAGGTTTTTCTACCTTGGCTATTGTAATTTCGGTCAAAATTGAATGATTGACGAATGAATTTATCATTTTAATTAATGTACAAATGAATGGCAACATTCAAAATTCGTTACGTGGGAAATTTCTTTCACTCCTCGGTAAGAGCTAACGAGCGGAGATCCATGCTTCCAAGTAGCGAGAACCATCGACATGGCATCATCATCGCATTGCTTATTGTCTACTAACGTCAAAAGTTCCATGCTTGCACCGCTGAATAGCTTAAATGTCAAATTAAGCGATTCAATAAAAGTTGCTTCTTTCGTTGCGTGAAGTGAATAGTTTTGTGAATTACTTTTTAAAAATAGTAAGAACATATGTATTTCAGTTCAATATTTAGTGGGTTTTATAAGTATATGTAAATAAAGGGAAAAAATTGTGATTAGCAGAGCATTTATGAAAATATTAACGGCCCTAAAAAAAACTTTTGGGGCTAAAAGCCCTAAGTTGGCAAGCCGGGAATAATACCTGTCAAATCAAATATGAGCGTTCAAAAACGTATTTTATTCATTTTTACGACAACACTAAACAGACTATTAAATAAATTACTATAATTTAATTAGTGCTAAAAATAGTTTACTGTGGTATAATTTGATGCTTACTAGTGCAATTTTAAAATGTATTTTGTAATTTTATTCATAAATAAAAACCTTTACTAACCGGTATTATCACATAAACTAGGTTTCGAAACGCAACTTATTGAGATCGAGTAAAAGAGATAGAATTAAGCAACGACTGTAGAGCGTCATTTCTTTCTCACATTGCGGACCACAGACAAATCTCGTTCATTCGTTCCTCCGTGTGCGATTCAAACGCCACTCACCATTAAACACTTCATGGTACGAATCCTAGCAATTCAGTTTAGGAACCTAAACTGGATAGCATCGGAATTGAATCGCAAACTAAAAGTTGATGGTAGGCCTGCTGGTCTCACTTTGTATTCTTTTAGTTGAAACTGCCTAAAATAGCGTAATAACATCACCAGTGGCCCACGACGCGTTAGGTGCGTCATCATTTAGGAGGGCCCGTGACGCGACTAGCATGTCATTGAATTTTGTATGGGGCCACGGGGGAAAGGCTCGAAAAATGATGGTGGCAAGGAGTCGGTTAAGAAGAAATATCACTTTTCGTCTATTCTTTCGATTGGCAACATAAAAATAGGGGTGATTTTTTTTCATATTTAAGTGGGTTCCATTCCCAGACGAAGCAAGTAATTTTTAGCAATTCTTTAAATGCAGAATTACTAAGCTCAAAAAATAAAATAAACTCTTCTTAAAAATATCCTATCTACGATATTGAAGGTTCTTTCCCTTGATGTACCGTAATCTTGGGACGCCCTGTATACTTTGGGGGCTAGAGCGAGTCACGGCCGACACAAGTATTTCATTACTTACTGGGTTGTCTCAATACTATGTAACTTTGTAAAACTGAAATAAAAACCTTTTTATTTTATTATTATCCCTACTAATATTATAAATGCGAAAGTAACTCTGTCTGTCAGGCTGTCTGTTACGCTTTCACGCCTAAACCACTGAACCGATTTTGATGAAATTTGGTACGAAGAAGGAACTGAACTTGGGAAAGGACATAGGGTACTTTTTACCGCGGAAAAACTTCTAATTCCCACGGTAAACCGACATCCAAGCGAGCGGAGTCGCGGGCGGCCACTAGTTTATTATACTCACAGCTGCCGGCCGATCTCCGCCAGCGCCAGCAGCGCGAACATATGATGCGCGTCGGACGGCGGGCGCTCGGCGTCGCGCAGGAAGCCCGCCACCGCGTCCAGCGCCGCGCCGCCGCCGCCGCCCACCACCGCCGCCACGCACTTGGCCAGCGACTGGAACGACTGCGGGATGGGATCAGAATATGTAGCATGGCTCAGAACAACTACGCACTTGGCCAGCGACTGGAACGACTGCGGGATGGGATCAGAATATGCAGCATGGCTCAGAACAACTACGCACTTGGCCAGCGACTGGAACGACTGCGGGATGGGATCAGAATATGTAGCATGGCTCAGAACAACTACGCACTTGGCCAGCGACTGGAACGACTGCGGGATGGGATCAGAATATGTAGCATGGCTCAGAACAACTACGCACTTGGCCAGCGACTGGAACGACTGCGGGGTGGGAACAGAATATGTAGCATGGCTCAGAACAACTACGCACTTGGCCAGCGACTGGAACGACTGCGGGATGGGATCAGAATATGTAGCATGGCTCAGAACAACTACGCACTTGGCCAGCGACTGGAACGACTGCGGGGTGGGATCAGAATATGTAGCATGGCTCAGAACAACTACGCACTTGGCCAGCGACTGGAACGACTGCGGGATGGGAACAGAATATGTAGCATGGCTCAGAACAACTACGCACTTGGCCAGCGACTGGAACGACTGCGGGATGGGATCAGAATATGTAGCATGGCTCAGAACAACTACGCACTTGGCCAGCGACTGGAACGACTGCGGGATGGGATCAGAATATGTAGCATGGCTCAGAACAACTACGCACTTGGCCAGCGACTGGAACGACTGCGGGATGGGATCAGAATATGTAGCATGGCTCAGAACAACTACGCACTTGGCCAGCGACTGGAACGACTGCGGGATGGGATCAGAATATGTAGCATGGCTCAGAACAACTACGCACTTGGCCAGCGACTGGAACGACTGCGGGGTGGGATCAGAATATGTAGCATGGCTCAGAACAACTACGCACTTGGCCAGCGACTGGAACGACTGCGGGATGGGATCAGAATATGTAGCATGGCTCAGAACAACTACGCACTTGGCCAGCGACTGGAACGACTGCGGGGTGGGATCAGAATATGTAGCATGGCTCAGAACAACTACGCACTTGGCCAGCGACTGGAACGACTGCGGGATGGGATCAGAATATGTAGCATGGCTCAGAACAACTACGCACTTGGCCAGCGACTGGAACGACTGCGGGAATGGGATCAGAATATGTAGCATGGCTCAGAACAACTACGCACTTGGCCAGCGACTGGAACGACTGCGGGGTGGGATCAGAATATGTAGCATGGCTCAGAACAACTACGCACTTGGCCAGCGACTGGAACGACTGCGGGAATGGGATCAGAATATGTAGCATGGCTCAGAACAACTACGCACTTGGCCAGCGACTGGAACGACTGCGGGGATGGGATCAGAATATGTAGCATGGCTCAGAACAACTACGCACTTGGCCAGCGACTGGAACGACTGCGGGGGATGGGATCAGAATATGTAGCATGGCTCAGAACAACTACGCACTTGGCCAGCGACTGGAACGACTGCGGGATGGGATCAGAATATGTAGCATGGCTCAGAACAACTACGCACTTGGCCAGCGACTGGAACGACTGCGGGGTGGGATCAGAATATGTAGCATGGCTCAGAACAACTACGCACTTGGCCAGCGACTGGAACGACTGCGGGATGGGATCAGAATATGTAGCATGGCTCAGAACAACTACGCACTTGGCCAGCGACTGGAACGACTGCGGGAATGGGATCAGAATATGTAGCATGGCTCAGAACAACTACGCACTTGGCCAGCGACTGGAACGACTGCGGGGGATGGGATCACAATATGTAGCATGGCTCAGAACAACTACGCACTTGGCCAGCGACTGGAACGACTGCGGGGATGGGATCAGAATATGTAGCATGGCTCAGAACAACTACGCACTTGGCCAGCGACTGGAACGACTGCGGGGGATGGGATCAGAATATGTAGCATGGCTCAGAACAACTACGCACTTGGCCAGCGACTGGAACGACTGCGGGGTGGGATCAGAATATGTAGCATGGCTCAGAACAACTACGCACTTGGCCAGCGACTGGAACGACTGCGGGATGGGATCAGAATATGTAGCATGGCTCAGAACAACTACGCACTTGGCCAGCGACTGGAACGACTGCGGGAATGGGATCAGAATATGTAGCATGGCTCAGAACAACTACGCACTTGGCCAGCGACTGGAACGACTGCGGGGTGGGATCCGAATATGTAGCATGGCTCAGAACAACTACGCACTTGGCCAGCGACTGGAACGACTGCGGGGGATGGGATCAGAATATGTAGCATGGCTCAGAACAACTACGCACTTGGCCAGCGACTGGAACGACTGCGGGAATGGGATCAGAATATGTAGCATGGCTCAGAACAACTACGCACTTGGCCAGCGACTGGAACGACTGCGGGGGATGGGATCAGAATATGTAGCATGGCTCAGAACAACTACGCACTTGGCCAGCGACTGGAACGACTGCGGGGTGGGATCAGAATATGTAGCATGGCTCAGAACAACTACGCACTTGGCCAGCGACTGGAACGACTGCGGGAATGGGATCAGAATATGTAGCATGGCTCAGAACAACTACGCACTTGGCCAGCGACTGGAACGACTGCGGGATGGGATCAGAATATGTAGCATGGCTCAGAACAACTACGCACTTGGCCAGCGACTGGAACGACTGCGGGGTGGGATCAGAATATGTAGCATGGCTCAGAACAACTACGCACTTGGCCAGCGACTGGAACGACTGCGGGATGGGATCAGAATATGTAGCATGGCTCAGAACAACTACGCACTTGGCCAGCGACTGGAACGACTGCGGGAATGGGATCAGAATATGTAGCATGGCTCAGAACAACTACGCACTTGGCCAGCGACTGGAACGACTGCGGGGTGGGATCAGAATATGTAGCATGGCTCAGAACAACTACGCACTTGGCCAGCGACTGGAACGACTGCGGGAATGGGATCAGAATATGTAGCATGGCTCAGAACAACTACGCACTTGGCCAGCGACTGGAACGACTGCGGGGTGGGATCAGAATATGTAGCATGGCTCAGAACAACTACGCACTTGGCCAGCGACTGGAACGACTGCGGGATGGGATCAGAATATGTAGCATGGCTCAGAACAACTACGCACTTGGCCAGCGACTGGAACGACTGCGGGAATGGGATCAGAATATGTAGCATGGCTCAGAACAACTACGCACTTGGCCAGCGACTGGAACGACTGCGGGGTGGGATCAGAATATGTAGCATGGCTAAGAACAACTACGCACTTGGCCAGCGACTGGAACGACTGCGGGATGGGATCAGAATATGTAGCATGGCTCAGAACAACTACGCACTTGGCCAGCGACTGGAACGACTGCGGGGTGGGATCAGAATATGTAGCATGGCTCAGAACAACTACGCACTTGGCCAGCGACTGGAACGACTGCGGGAATGGGATCAGAATATGTAGCATGGCTCAGAACAACTACGCACTTGGCCAGCGACTGGAACGACTGCGGGGTGGGATCAGAATATGTAGCATGGCTCAGAACAACTACGCACTTGGCCAGCGACTGGAACGACTGCGGGAATGGGATCAGAATATGTAGCATGGCTCAGAACAACTACGCACTTGGCCAGCGACTGGAACGACTGCGGGGTGGGATCAGAATATGTAGCATGGCTCAGAACAACTACGCACTTGGCCAGCGACTGGAACGACTGCGGGAATGGGATCAGAATATGTAGCATGGCTCAGAACAACTACGCACTTGGCCAGCGACTGGAACGACTGCGGGGTGGGATCCGAATATGTAGCATGGCTCAGAACAACTACGCACTTGGCCAGCGACTGGAACGACTGCGGGGGATGGGATCAGAATATGTAGCATGGCTCAGAACAACTACGCACTTGGCCAGCGACTGGAACGACTGCGGGGATGGGATCAGAATATGTAGCATGGCTCAGAACAACTACGCACTTGGCCAGCGACTGGAACGACTGCGGGGGATGGGATCAGAATATGTAGCATGGCTCAGAACAACTACGCACTTGGCCAGCGACTGGAACGACTGCGGGATGGGATCAGAATATGTAGCATGGCTCAGAACAACTACGCACTTGGCCAGCGACTGGAACGACTGCGGGGTGGGATCAGAATATGTAGCATGGCTCAGAACAACTACGCACTTGGCCAGCGACTGGAACGACTGCGGGATGGGATCAGAATATGTAGCATGGCTCAGAACAACTACGCACTTGGCCAGCGACTGGAACGACTGCGGGAATGGGATCAGAATATGTAGCATGGCTCAGAACAACTACGCACTTGGCCAGCGACTGGAACGACTGCGGGGGATGGGATCAGAATATGTAGCATGGCTCAGAACAACTACGCACTTGGCCAGCGACTGGAACGACTGCGGGGATGGGATCAGAATATGTAGCATGGCTCAGAACAACTACGCACTTGGCCAGCGACTGGAACGACTGCGGGGGATGGGATCAGAATATGTAGCATGGCTCAGAACAACTACGCACTTGGCCAGCGACTGGAACGACTGCGGGGTGGGATCAGAATATGTAGCATGGCTCAGAACAACTACGCACTTGGCCAGCGACTGGAACGACTGCGGGAATGGGATCAGAATATGTAGCATGGCTCAGAACAACTACGCACTTGGCCAGCGACTGGAACGACTGCGGGAATGGGATCAGAATATGTAGCATGGCTCAGAACAACTACGCACTTGGCCAGCGACTGGAACGACTGCGGGGTGGGATCCGAATATGTAGCATGGCTCAGAACAACTACGCACTTGGCCAGCGACTGGAACGACTGCGGGGGATGGGATCAGAATATGTAGCATGGCTCAGAACAACTACGCACTTGGCCAGCGACTGGAACGACTGCGGGGATGGGATCAGATTATGTAGCATGGCTCAGAACAACTACGCACTTGGCCAGCGACTGGAACGACTGCGGGGGATGGGATCAGAATATGTAGCATGGCTCAGAACAACTACGCACTTGGCCAGCGACTGGAACGACTGCGGGATGGGATCAGAATATGTAGCATGGCTCAGAACAACTACGCACTTGGCCAGCGACTGGAACGACTGCGGGGTGGGATCAGAATATGTAGCATGGCTCAGAACAACTACGCACTTGGCCAGCGACTGGAACGACTGCGGGATGGGATCAGAATATGTAGCATGGCTCAGAACAACTACGCACTTGGCCAGCGACTGGAACGACTGCGGGAATGGGATCAGAATATGTAGCATGGCTCAGAACAACTACGCACTTGGCCAGCGACTGGAACGACTGCGGGGTGGGATCAGAATATGTAGCATGGCTCAGAACAACTACGCACTTGGCCAGCGACTGGAACGACTGCGGGAATGGGATCAGAATATGTAGCATGGCTCAGAACAACTACGCACTTGGCCAGCGACTGGAACGACTGCGGGGTGGGATCAGAATATGTAGCATGGCTCAGAACAACTACGCACTTGGCCAGCGACTGGAACGACTGCGGGATGGGATCAGAATATGTAGCATGGCTCAGAACAACTACGCACTTGGCCAGCGACTGGAACGACTGCGGGAATGGGATCAGAATATGTAGCATGGCTCAGAACAACTACGCACTTGGCCAGCGACTGGAACGACTGCGGGGTGGGATCAGAATATGTAGCATGGCTAAGAACAACTACGCACTTGGCCAGCGACTGGAACGACTGCGGGATGGGATCAGAATATGTAGCATGGCTCAGAACAACTACGCACTTGGCCAGCGACTGGAACGACTGCGGGGTGGGATCAGAATATGTAGCATGGCTCAGAACAACTACGCACTTGGCCAGCGACTGGAACGACTGCGGGAATGGGATCAGAATATGTAGCATGGCTCAGAACAACTACGCACTTGGCCAGCGACTGGAACGACTGCGGGGTGGGATCAGAATATGTAGCATGGCTCAGAACAACTACGCACTTGTCCAGCGACTGGAACGACTGCGGGGTGGGATCAGAATATGTAGCATGGATCAGAATATGTAGCATGGCTCAGAACAACTACGCACTTGGCCAGCGACTGGAACGACTGCGGGATGGGATCAGAATATGTAGCATGGCTCAGAACAACTACGCACTTGGCCAGCGACTGGAACGACTGCGGGAATGGGATCAGAATATGTAGCATGGCTCAGAACAACTACGCACTTGGCCAGCGACTGGAACGACTGCGGGGTGGGATCAGAATATGTAGCATGGCTCAGAACAACTACGCACTTGGCCAGCGACTGGAACGACTGCGGGGTGGGATCCGAATATGTAGCATGGCTCAGAACAACTACGCACTTGGCCAGCGACTGGAACGACTGCGGGGTGGGAACAGAATATGTAGCATGGCTCAGAACAACTACGCACTTGGCCAGCGACTGGAACGACTGCGGGGGATGGGATCAGAATATGTAGCATGGCTCAGTACAACTACGCACTTGGCCAGCGACTGGAACGACTGCGGGATGGGATCAGAATATGTAGCATGGCTCAGAACAACTACGCACTTGGCCAGCGACTGGAACGACTGCGGGATGGGATCAGAATATGTAGCATGGCTAAGAACAACTACGCACTTGGCCAGCGACTGGAACGACTGCGGGATGGGATCAGAATATGTAGCATGGCTCAGAACAACTACGCACTTGGCCAGCGACTGGAACGACTGCGGGGTGGGATCAGAATATGTAGCATGGCTCAGAACAACTACGCACTTGGCCAGCGACTGGAACGACTGCGGGATGGGATCAGAATATGTAGCATGGCTCAGAACAACTACGCACTTGGCCAGCGACTGGAACGACTGCGGGGTGGGATCAGAATATGTAGCATGGCTCAGAACAACTACGCACTTGGCCAGCGACTGGAACGACTGCGGGAATGGGATCAGAATATGTAGCATGGCTCAGAACAACTACGCACTTGGCCAGCGACTGGAACGACTGCGGGGTGGGATCCGAATATGTAGCATGGCTCAGAACAACTACGCACTTGGCCAGCGACTGGAACGACTGCGGGGGATGGGATCAGAATATGTAGCATGGCTCAGAACAACTACGCACTTGGCCAGCGACTGGAACGACTGCGGGGATGGGATCAGAATATGTAGCATGGCTCAGAACAACTACGCACTTGGCCAGCGACTGGAACGACTGCGGGGGATGGGATCAGAATATGTAGCATGGCTCAGAACAACTACGCACTTGGCCAGCGACTGGAACGACTGCGGGATGGGATCAGAATATGTAGCATGGCTCAGAACAACTACGCACTTGGCCAGCGACTGGAACGACTGCGGGGTGGGATCAGAATATGTAGCATGGCTCAGAACAACTACGCACTTGGCCAGCGACTGGAACGACTGCGGGATGGGATCAGAATATGTAGCATGGCTCAGAACAACTACGCACTTGGCCAGCGACTGGAACGACTGCGGGAATGGGATCAGAATATGTAGCATGGCTCAGAACAACTACGCACTTGGCCAGCGACTGGAACGACTGCGGGGGATGGGATCAGAATATGTAGCATGGCTCAGAACAACTACGCACTTGGCCAGCGACTGGAACGACTGCGGGGATGGGATCAGAATATGTAGCATGGCTCAGAACAACTACGCACTTGGCCAGCGACTGGAACGACTGCGGGGGATGGGATCAGAATATGTAGCATGGCTCAGAACAACTACGCACTTGGCCAGCGACTGGAACGACTGCGGGGTGGGATCAGAATATGTAGCATGGCTCAGAACAACTACGCACTTGGCCAGCGACTGGAACGACTGCGGGAATGGGATCAGAATATGTAGCATGGCTCAGAACAACTACGCACTTGGCCAGCGACTGGAACGACTGCGGGAATGGGATCAGAATATGTAGCATGGCTCAGAACAACTACGCACTTGGCCAGCGACTGGAACGACTGCGGGGTGGGATCCGAATATGTAGCATGGCTCAGAACAACTACGCACTTGGCCAGCGACTGGAACGACTGCGGGGGATGGGATCAGAATATGTAGCATGGCTCAGAACAACTACGCACTTGGCCAGCGACTGGAACGACTGCGGGGATGGGATCAGATTATGTAGCATGGCTCAGAACAACTACGCACTTGGCCAGCGACTGGAACGACTGCGGGGGATGGGATCAGAATATGTAGCATGGCTCAGAACAACTACGCACTTGGCCAGCGACTGGAACGACTGCGGGATGGGATCAGAATATGTAGCATGGCTCAGAACAACTACGCACTTGGCCAGCGACTGGAACGACTGCGGGGTGGGATCAGAATATGTAGCATGGCTCAGAACAACTACGCACTTGGCCAGCGACTGGAACGACTGCGGGAAGGGATCAGAATATGTAGCATGGCTCAGAACAACTACGCACTTGGCCAGCGACTGGAACGACTGCGGGAATGGGATCAGAATATGTAGCATGGCTCAGAACAACTACGCACTTGGCCAGCGACTGGAACGACTGCGGGGTGGGATCAGAATATGTAGCATGGCTCAGAACAACAAAGCACTTGGCCAGCGACTGGAACGACTGCGGGAATGGGATCAGAATATGTAGCATGGCTCAGAACAACTACGCACTTGGCCAGCGACTGGAACGACTGCGGGGTGGGATCAGAATATGTAGCATGGCTCAGAACAACTACGCACTTGGCCAGCGACTGGAACGACTGCGGGATGGGATCAGAATATGTAGCATGGCTCAGAACAACTACGCACTTGGCCAGCGACTGGAACGACTGCGGGAATGGGATCAGAATATGTAGCATGGCTCAGAACAACTACGCACTTGGCCAGCGACTGCAACGACTGCGGGGTGGGATCAGAATATGTAGCATGGCTAAGAACAACTACGCACTTGGCCAGCGACTGGAACGACTGCGGGATGGGATCAGAATATGTAGCATGGCTCAGAACAACTACGCACTTGGCCAGCGACTGGAACGACTGCGGGGTGGGATCAGAATATGTAGCATGGCTCAGAACAACTACGCACTTGGCCAGCGACTGGAACGACTGCGGGAATGGGATCAGAATATGTAGCATGGCTCAGAACAACTACGCACTTGGCCAGCGACTGGAACGACTGCGGGGTGGGATCAGAATATGTAGCATGGCTCAGAACAACTACGCACTTGGCCAGCGACTGGAACGACTGCGGGAATGGGATCAGAATATGTAGCATGGCTCAGAACAACTACGCACTTGGCCAGCGACTGGAACGACTGCGGGATGGGATCAGAATATGTAGCATGGCTCAGAACAACTACGCACTTGGCCAGCGACTGGAACGACTGCGGGGTGGGATCAGAATATGTAGCATGGCTCAGAACAACTACGCACTTGGCCAGCGACTGGAACGACTGCGGGGTGGGAACAGAATATGTAGCATGGCTCAGAACAACTACGCACTTGGCCAGCGACTGGAACGACTGCGGGATGGGATCAGAATATGTAGCATGGCTCAGAACAACTACGCACTTGGCCAGCGACTGGAACGACTAGGGGACATGGTGGAAACTGTAGCAGAAACTGTTGCATCTTCCGCGTATGCTTTGACTCTGCTTTTTGCTATTTACAACTAGAGATTGACGCAAACAAACTCGTCTTGGGACTTCTTGGAAATCAATTATTTGGCAAAATCTTACAAAGATACAATTGCTATACAAATAAAAAAGCACAAATAGCCACCACGTATCCCGGACTTAAAAGTTAAGATTGCAACAGCAACCAGAGTATGTTGTCGAGTAAAAGGAACATGTTCGCGAAGAAATCTAAAACTTTTCACACTTGCCCAGCTGTCAATGAAGCAGCAGAAGCAAAATAATAAACTATAAAATGGATGACATAATTTTCGAAAAATAAAATCTCCATATTATTTTTTCATAACCAACTAACAATTTTTATATCACATTACAATTTTTTTCATCATCATCAACATCATCGTTTGTAAATCGTTGCACACAAAGTTACAAATTACAAAACAATCCCTAACTAAACACTAATCCACTCCTCCTATCCCCCACCTGTTTAGTAGTATGATGTTGATGCGCGGGCGCAGCCAATAATGCCAACAGTTCCCTTCGACTGCATCCCGGCACGCCAGCTTCTACCAGAGCTGATAGTACTCCTAGCATGGCGGCCAGGGCTCCACCTGGAACAAGATTGATTCGGAATTGGTGACAGGATTTGGAAAGATAAGATATTGGGATTTGGAACAAGTTTCACGTTATGTTAAAAAATGTTTAGATAGTCATAAAGCTTAATTTAAAATGGTAATTTCAAACAATTTTAGTGGAGGCTGTGGCTCTTGGTAAGGCATAGTAGGGCGATTTTTTTAAGCGTTTCATCATTTTCGGGTCAATTTTATTTATTTACAAACTAATGGCCGCCCGCGACTCCGTTCGCGTGGAAGTCGGTTTCCCGTGGGAATGAGAGGTTTTTCCGCGGTAAAAAGTACCCTATGTGTTATTCTGATGATATGATAACCTATATTACTGCAAAGTTTCATCCAAACCCATCCAGTAGTTTTTACGTGAAAGAGTAATAAACATCCTTCCATCCATCCATCCATACATCCTCACAAACTTTCACATTTATAATATTAGTAGGATTTAAATGAAAAAAATATCTATAAGATGACGAAAACCGCATTAAAATCCGTTAAGTGGTTTAGGAGGAGATAGCGGTCAAACATACAAATAGACAGAATTAGCGACTTGGATTTACTATGTAATGATGATTTACGTGTTAACTTGCTAAAATTCAATATATTTTATAATATCCGACCAATACCATTTATTAAGCCATAAAAACAAAGTACACATAAATACAGACCTTGCAAAAGCGGTGACTTGGCCAACGTGAGTATATTGGGTGTGATATCCGAGGACAAAGCCTGCGGACACTTCAAACAGGCGCCGCGGACTAAAACGAGCGCAGTCTGGGCGCAGTGCAAGTCTTGTTCGCACACTAGGGGCGGCACTTCCATGAGTACCTAGAGGAAAATGGATTTTTAAAGTTGTGGTAATAAGATCTTTTATGGTACAGTAATAAGTTCTAATGGTTATTATCTTTGAGACTAAGCATGGCATTTATTACACGGTAAGTAGTGTCCTTTGATTCATTAGGAACATTTTAGAAAGTCCTTTAGCACTTATATACTACTTAACCGGTATAATATTTGATTGTAGCTTGAAAATGGTAACACCTCCTAAAAATCCTGGTCATTACTGACATATCTATAAAATGTTTTTATATTGGTAGTTTGATAATCGTCAGAAATACCAGTGGAGCATCCTGTTAATTCTATAACAATCATTAATATATATTTACTACACTACATTGCATGAAATTAGTTTATTGTCACTAACCTTACTCCAAAGCTCGATGCTAATAGTATCACTGTAGTTTTGTATGAGCGTGTCAAGTAACACTAACGTCGACAATTTCAATGCGCGCTGATTCTTCCTCAAAAACGAGCCTAAGATTGGCACTGCATCTGACTAAAATAAAAAACAATGATTTAAATATTCATGAAATAAAATAAATAGTAAAGAAGGAAAGGCATAAAGAACTTACCAATATAGGATTCAAATCAATCCTAAGTGGGGAGGAAGCAATTTTAGTGAGCGCTTTTACAGTTGTAAGGCGCGTTATTTCATTGCGTAGACGTTCCAAGAATATTGGCAAACACACTGGCAACTCATCCTAAAACATAAAAAAACATATAATTTTATATCTCGCTACATTACATGAGTGTATTTTTGTTTTCGTTTTGCAGGATTTTGAACCTTACTAACCTCTAAATAGTCTCCAAAGTGGCATATCAACTGTCCACAGGCGGCGATGGCCCTTTCTTTGACTTCCTGGTCCATGTCCGTAGCTCGAAGTCTGATTAAAGTACACTCGTACATCGCAGGGATGAAACTCTTCAGCTCGTCTGATGGTGGCTCGATTTCTAGTGGTTCTCCATCTATGAAAAATATATTTAACTCTGTATAGCTTACAAAACTTTATGGTAAATATTGTAAATATCCCGTAAATAGTGTTATAAATAGCAAAAACCATGATAGTTTGAAAAGTTTAGTTATTAATCCTGCGAAAACTTACCAAGAGGCCTCATGACCTTGACCAGAGTCTGCAGGACCCTCAGAGCCTCGGCAGTTACTTTATAGAAGGGGTCTTGCACGCTGGCCAGCACAGCAGGCAGTAACATTGGCACGTGAGGTCTCATACATTCGGGGGGATGGCCGCGAAGTAAACAAACTATGAACACTAGCGTCTCAATCTTCATGGAGGATGCCGTGCTTTTGTCACTGGAAGATGAGGTTGTTTTAATTAGGGAAAATTGCGTCGGAAGAAGGCAATTTTCATTGAAAGACTTGAAACTAATAATACGGAAGCCCCAATTCGCATCTCATGCCTAATCCAGAATCTCCGCGAGGCTACAGGAGGCAACGCGAGTGCGAGAGTGAGAATGTTGCACTCGTGTCTCCACGCCTTCCCTCGCCTCATCTTGCTTGGGCTCCGTTTTGTGCTTTCGGACGCGAGGGGGTGAGGCGAGGGAATCAACCACACTCCCACGCACGTTCACGCTCAATTGTTCGCACGCAGCCACTTCTATAACGTCAATCTTATATTCGACGTAGCGTGGAACTGAATAAATGGAGAGTGTGGATGGCTAGCACTCCTGCAGCCTCCACTCGCCAAGAATCGTGCCGAGGGCCTTTATCGAGGCGCCTCGCGAGAGTCTAGATGGGGCATGTCGCTTTGTAAAATATTGGGGGTCTGGTGTCTAAAGTGAAGAGTGTTAAGTGTATAGGAATCTTACGTGAGCGGCGGTGTGAGCGGTCGTATCAGCGCGTGCGCGTGGTCCGCGAGGCACGCGGGCGCCGCCAGCACCAGCTCCTTCAGCAGCGACAGCGCCATGCCGCGCGCGCGCACGCTGCGGCCGCGCACCACGCGCAGGCACGCGCGCACCAACATGCCCACCTACACACAACACACCAGTTACTAAACACATACACAGACGCTTACACTTGTATTACTAGCCACTTGCACACAACCAACACTTGCATTACTACCCACTTGCACACAACCAACACTTGCATTACTACCCACCTGCACGCAACCAACACTTGCATAACAACCCACCTGCACACAACCAACACTAGCATTACTAGCAACCTGCACACAACCAACACTAGCATTACTAGCCACCTGCACACAACCAACACTTGCATTACTAGCCACCTGCACATAACCAACACTTGCATTAATAGCCACCTGCACACAACCAACACTTGCATTACTAGCAACCTGCACACAACCAACACTAGCATTACTAGCCACTTGCACACAACCAACACTTGCATTACTACCCACTTGCACACAACCAACACTTGCATTACTACCCACCTGCACGCAACCAACACTTGCATAACAACCCACCTGCACACAACCAACACTAGCATTACTAGCAACCTGCACACAACCAACACTAGCATTACTAGCCACCTGCACACAACCAACACTTGCATTACTAGCCACCTGCACACAACCAACACTTGCATTACTAGCCACCTGCACATAACCAACACTTGCATTACTAGCCATCTGCACACAACCAACACTTGCATTACTAACCACCTGCACACAACCAACACTAGCATTACTAGCCACCTGCACACAACCAACACTTGCATTACTAGCCATCTGCACACAACCAACACTTGCATTACTAGCCACCTGCACACAACCAACACTAGCATTACTAGCCACCTGCACACAACTAAAACTTGCGTTACTAGCCACCTGCACACAACCAACACTTGCATTACTAGCCACCTGCACACAACCAACACTAGCATTACTAGCCACCTGCACACAACCAAAACTTGCGTTACTAGCCACCTGCACACAACCAACACTTGCATTACTAGCCACCTGCACACAACCAACACTTGCATTACTACCCACCTGCACACAACCAAAACTTGCGTTACTAGCCACCTGCACACAACCAACACTTGCGTTACTAGCCACCTGCACATAACCAACACTTGCATTACTACCCACCTGCACACAACCAACACTTGCATTACTACCCACCTGCACACAACCAAAACTTGCGTTACTAGCCACCTGCACACAACCAACACTTGCGTTACTAGCCACCTGCACACAACCAACACTTGCATTAACTAAACACATACACACAACCAACAAATGTAATTCTACATCTGTTATACCACGGACGTTATGGATATTATATTTCGGATCTGGATACGGATAAAGGACAAATTTTTTATAGGTATCGGATATGGTTACGGATGTGTAATTATTTCGGATTATCCGTCAGTTTCGGATAGTTTCAGTTACGGATAATATTATAAAGTATTTTACTTATTGTGTGTAACAATTTGCTCTCACTTCTTGGTCCAATGTAGTCTTTAGTTTTAATTACACTGGAATTATTTTTAGAATTTACAATGAATTGATAAAAAAAATTGCCCATATAAATCAATGAAGTTCGTAACGTAGCACATTTTCTTCTATTTTTTTTAAATAAGTAAGTACCTTATCTACCAACTCGTGTATAAAAAAACACTAGTTAAGAATGTTGTTGTTACTAGAGTTACATTCAAGCACAGATCACCCCCTAATAGATTCCGCATTAGAGGCGACGACCTATGTTTCGCCACTATGTGATTTAGAACATAGTGCAAGCCACGCCTACATTTTTGGATTTAGTCATGACCAACCGTCAGACACGTACGCATCCATGTCACTCCGTATTTGTGCATAGAAAATTTGTTTTTGTGGAGTTCAACTTGCGTTGGTTTATTTATTGTTAACAAACAAAGGATATCTCTTTCTATCAGTACAAATATATATACGGTCATCTCATTTTCTTAAAGAAGCACGAATTTACCCGAGTAATATTAGAGTTTGAAAGTTAAACATCAACGCTGTCGACGTATCGATATTTTTCGTAAAAAGAGGTTGCTTAACATTTAACCAAAATTTAAACTAGATATCGTGTAGTACCCTCTAATTAGGTAAAAAAAAATACTTTGAATCTAACATTTATAAATTAGAAAGGAAACTCACGCAAACATGGGCCAAAAATTAAAATTGCGAAAATTGTAGATTTCAAACATAAAGTGTAAAAATAAAGATTTACATTTGTAAAAAATGTTTGCTCTCTCATTAAGAGATAAACAAAATATTATCTAGGTTAGACAAAAAACAGTCTAATGTCTACTTAAAAAGACTTCAAAATGTTATAATAGCTTTAGTACTTGTCCCACAGTTTTGGTACCATAGCAATAATTGATAATTATGAATAAAATTTCTAGTAGTGCGAAAAGTTTTTTTGGTGTCGGTACTTTTCTAATTTGGGCTCAACATTAATAGTCTCATTTATTATAATAAAAAAATGAAGGCCAATCAACCAGGTAAATGTAAATCTGTCGATATTTTTATTAAACGATATTTATAATTTATCGATACTTTTATCGAATACTTACATCACTATTTTATCACTATTTGACGGGTGCATCTTAGAACGTTTTTGAACTAGCCAATCAGAATGTCAATACTTCCTCCCCCGCGTCTCAACTTTTGGTGACCCTGATACAACGTAAATGTACGAACATGCGGAATCTATTAGGGGGTGATCTGTGCATTCAAGAAACCCTGTAGTAACATGTTTATAATCAGCTGTTATCCAAAACCATCTGTAACTTTTGTAACGGATACCGTTACGGTTACGGATATATGTTAATTTCGTTTATCCAATAGTTTTTGTTACGGTTAGTGTTCCAAAGCATCTAGGTAACAACAAACATCTATAATACTACCTTACCTACCTTGACAACCAACAGTCACTATTTATACATACTATCTACCTACTGAATTGTATAGCTAAGAATACCCTCAATCAACATCCATCACCCATATACCAAATCGCTATAGTTTTATTGAGTAAACTTCTTAGATTTACGCGATCAATACGCGCGCAAAAATGTCGACACATAGGAAATCAAAAATAAAATAATAAATACGTATTAATCCGTTCAAATGAGTTTAGTTTCAAGTAACAATTCTTAGGTCCTTAATTTTTTTATTGTTTTTATTTTATATTGCACGCTGTTAAAGTGTGTTTGGTAGATTTATCAGCAATAAACTACATAATAAATCACCGTTTCAATTGGACTAATTTTAAGTATTCCTAAAAATTTTAAAAATACCCAAACTATTCAGTAAACATCTCAATAAGCAAGATGTTTAGGAGACATTTATGACTTATCATTGATATTGGCATAGTTTTGTTCTAAACTCACCCGTTGAACAAGCAGAGCCTGCGGTTCGTTATCGCCCGGCGGCGCCAGCTGCAGCGCGGGCGGCGGCCGCGTGGCGCGCAGCAGCGCCGTGTACGCGCTCAGGATGTCGCACTTCACGTTCTCTTCACGCTCTGTATGACAGGTTAGTGATTTATTTCACTTGAGATGGGATGTGTGTTTATCATTACATAGTATCATCATTACATAATATAAATCCAAGTAGCTAATTCTGTCTGTTTGTATGTTTGTCCGCTATCTCCACCTAAACCATGTAACGGATTTTAATGCGGTTTTCACCATCTTTTAGGTATTTTTTTCATTTAAATTTGTAAATAAAGAACAATTATAAAAGGTTTTTTAAGTTAGTCAAAAATTTAAAAGTAAGAAGCGTGGGCGAGTCGCTAGTTTTAGGATAAGAGAGAGCTATTCATAAAAGTTATCAAATAGGACCGCAAATTATTTAACTATAAAATACAGGTAAGAAATATTTTATTTTACTGAAGTTTCGACACCAATACAAAAAAATGGTATACTTTACTGCATGATTCTTGAACCAATACATAGATAATTGCTTTGTGTAATGAGGATAGAGAAATGAGTTGACCTGTTCCTGGCTTAGTTTGATGAAGAAAAATAATTTCTAATGATTCATTGCTTTGCCTTAAGTGTGTGTTAAGTAGTAAAAACTTCAAAACTGGAGGGCCCAGAAAAACGCATAAGAATGTATTGCATGCTTCCATTGAGATCAATCACTTCTAAATCTACACAGAAACCAAAAAGAAAACAGTGGGTAAGAGATTAACAAAAACAACCTTTCTCCTTTAACCTAACTCAAAAAGATATTTTTATACAAATTAGTTCTGACTTTACCTTTGAATCTAGCAATGAGGGCCGGCGACACCGTCTGGTACATCTCAGCCAACAGTTCATGTCGAGTGGAGATCACTGACTCCAAGCATTTAGCAGCCGCACGCCTCACCTGTGTAATAATTAAATTTATTATTAAGAATAGGCTATGGTTTGTCCTGTGGATGTCGGAAACCAAACATGAAACGGCTTCCACAGTAAATATCATCAATACACCAAAGTAAAACCTACTAGAGAGCTGTAGTATAATATCATTTTTTGAGGAAACTTGTCCCATTAATATTGTAGCACCGTATGCTAGTTTCAGAACCTATGGATATGTGTAGCAAAAGTATATCCTAGGAGAACATGAATGATAATATAGGAGGACCTCTACAGCCGAGAAACCCATTACCTTTCGCTATCTATATGCATATAGATAGTGAAAGGTAATGGGTTCCATTTTCAGGTCAAGCCAATTTAGTCAAGCGTCTTCTCAATATTGGCTTGTGTGAAATCTGAATATTTATTTCAACCGTACCTTCCACGACATGTCATCATCGTCGGAGTAGTCGTCGGAGTCGGACTCGTGGTCGTGGTCGGGCCGCAGCGATCGTCCGCCATGTCCTTGCGCTCAGTTAGTGTGGAAATCTGAATATTTACTCCAACCGTACCTTCCACGACATGTCATCGTCATCGGAGTAGTCGTCGGAGTCGGACTCGTGGTCGTGGTCGGGCCGCAGCGAGTCGTCCGCCATGTCCTTGCGCTCAGTTAGTGTGGAAATCTGAATATTGATTCCAACCGTACCTTCCACGACATGTCGTCATCGTCGGAGTAGTCGTCCGAGTCGGACTCGTGGTCGTGGTCGGGCCGCAGCGAGTCGTCCTCCATGTCCTCGTCCTCGCCGCCCGCGCCCTCCTCCTCGTCCTCGTAGTTGTAGTTCGGGTCGTAGGTGATCATCTTCAGGCAGAGCTCGATTATCTGGGGGAAAGAGAAGGTGAGGTTGTAGGTGGTAGGAAAGAGATAGATGTATGTAGGAGTCATATTGTGATTCTCAGGGTGTCGACGCTACGTCACACTTAGACGCTGCCGTCATGATTTGAATGCTTATTTGGCAGACTGGCTGGAAAAATTATAAGGAAGAAGTGTTGGACTAGGTTCGAAATACTAAAGTATTTTTATTCACTTATTTATTGCATTACACTAAGAAACTTGACATTGTTATAGAATAATGAGTGAAACTTACAGTGGGAATATGAGGCTGTACTTCCTTGGGACACTTGAGGACGAAAGCTTCAAGAGCCTGCAGGCAGTGCTCACGCAGCTCCTCGTCATTGTCATTAGAATGTTCCAGAACTTGAGGTGCCACCCTCCACAACTGTTCACCAAATCTGTGGCCTGCTTGGCGACTGAAACAATATTGATTTGTACATTTTACTGCATGCTAACAGACATGGAATAAAATAGGTTCGCGTGCTCTGACTAGAAAGAACAAATATGCAAACACCAATTCGAAATTGCAGAAATATAAGTGTTCGAAAAATATACACTGCCATTTCTGATGTGACCATGCTAACACCTTTTATGTGGTAACTTTTATTATATTATATCAGACAAAACAAAAACTCATCAAAGTGTAACTAACTCTCTTTTACCATTTGAGTTTAATATAGAATTTTATGCCACATATTTCGAGTATGTCTGCACCATCTAGGTCTTACAGATTCCATTTAAATGGTACAATAGTAGTCACTACAGCTTGAGCAGAGGTGGCAATATTTTCCTTTTGATGAAAATTAATATACAGGGTGTTTGGAGGGTGAGTAGTCAAATGAAAAGCCAGACAAGGAAAATGTTTTTTTAAGTCTTACCAGATGGAAGCAATGCACTGTATGTGGGTGCGGCTGACACTGGATGACTTGGCTGTACTGAGACCCTCGAGGAGATGATCAATCAGCTTGTTGTACAATGAAGAATTGCACGACATCACAAGGTGAGAAAGAGCCACAATGGTGCGTTTACGGACTGCCTGAAAATAATATTTTATACTGCTTACAGAGAACTAAAAAATAAAGAATAAAATCTAACATTTCAAATTTAGAAAAAAAACATTCAATATTCAATTTCAACTTTCTAATCTTTATACATTAACTTGTACTAAAATTACCTGGCGTGGAGACGCAAGCTGAGGCAATAGTGAGTTCAACAGCATTGCATGGAAGGAAATGAGTAGTCCACCAAATCTACTCAATAAATCTGCTAGAATATCTAAAGCTTCCAATTGGACTGATACATCTTCTTGCTACAAAACAAAACACAAAATTTATAATGTAAAAATTAATAATGTTAAAAGTTGTCACAGTCAATATTACAAAACATATACCGCACCTTTTCAATAGCACTGCTTAGTCTGCCAGTAATTTTCTTACAAACATTGGCAGCTAATGTATTGGAACCTAGAGGTAGTTCTGAAATGACTGTCTTCAAGCCAATGCTGCTGATATCCCTCAGCTGCTCTGTGTCTGACAACATGTTAGCACACAGAGTCTCCACTATACCTTCTACTTGGTATTCCTTTACTTTATTGACAAGAGGACCAAGACTAGAACAAATAGATATAAAATGATCAGAACTCCTTACACCCTATTTGATAAACATAAACAATTTTGAGTGTGTGTGTGTGTGTAAATGTGATACTAAAAGAAAAGAAACCATTTCACAGCTAAATTTTGAACTTCTCCATTTTTATCCTCCAACAAACGTAGCAGCATTTTGACGACTTTCCTCTCAGAATCATCATCCAACTTGATGCTGTCCTTCTGTAACTCAGTCATCAGGTCGTTTGTGGCCATAAACCTGAAGTCTTTGTCATTGGATGTCATCTGGAAATAATAAACAACGAAATGAAAACCAACCTTACAATGATAACAAGAAACGTCCTGAAAAATAATAATGCACCGGCTTACCTTCTCAAGAAGATTTGCTATTTGATACGACACACTTGCCATTTTGGAATGAGATGCTGTTTTTCAGAAATAATTAATAATACAGTAGGATAGATCCCAAACTATATAAAGCTTAGATTATTCTCATGTGGCGAAAGAAACGGAACATTTGAACATTTAGTAATTATTTGAGCTCCAAAAATCACTAGCGAATTCAGAAAATCCAGCTTTCATTTCTATCAGTAATTTGACATTTAACTTTTTTTTCTTTTTTCAGCTCTAGTCTTATTAAAACTTTATTCATAAATTACCGGTAAAAAATAAGCAAATTATTATGATTTAAGAATGTTATGCAATGTATCTTTAAATATTTTATCGTATATAAAAATAACATCCCGTTATTTGAACATTGACATAAGATGGAAATCTTTGCGATGTGCTGTATACCCGAAAATATAATGATAATCAAATAAATCATCAAAGTAGTTTTAAAATACTAGCGTAGTATATCGTGACGTGTACACGAGCAAAAATCAAGTGAATTATTCGGCAACACTGACTGACAAATGTCACCACAACTTTTCGATTTGTCAATTTTGACAATTTGGAAAGTAAATAAAAACACGTGTGTGCATGCATGCTGTAATGATACTTCTTTAACTTACAGATATTAAATTATACAATGGATTTATTTATCATCAACAGGTATGCTACTCCATTAGTTGTTTAGTAAAATATATATTATTTTGAGGTAATTTTATTTAACATGCTAGCTAGTAGGTAATATCCCTATAATATTTGATATTTTTTAATTTAACTGAATAGGTATCGAGAAGACGCTGAAGAAAGCAAAGCCACAGTAGACCAAGAAACAAAACATTTACAAGAATTGAAAAAGCGTATTGAGGAAAGGAAAAAAGTATTTTCTACCAATAAAAAGCCTGATGTTATTGTTTTGAAAGAATCAGACAAAAAAAATGATATTTCTGATCACAACAAAATTCAAATTAGTCAGGCTAACACTGAGGAAAATGAAAAAATTAACACATCATCAGAAATTCCTAAAAAAATAAAAAAAGACAAGCTAACTCATGAATTTAAAGTTCTTGGGGCCAAAGATTTTGAGAAAAGAATTGAGGTATGTAACATATTTTTTTGCATTTTAAGGCCCTTACATTATTAATATGAGTGAAAATTAATTGTTGTAGGTTCCCAAAATTAATCATATTAGGCAACTCAAACCTCATTCAACCACATAATTACACCTATTCATTGAACCATCATATACTAGTTGATGTATTTATAACAGACCTTTGTATGCACTAGCACCAGAACTAGACACCATACACAACCATTGTTTATTTTTAAAGGTTCAAAGGATATTGCCCTACTGGCTATCACATCCATTCAGTGTCTCTACAAATCTACAAAACCTGAAGTACGCAATCCAAGATCAGCCATGGCTTCATGATACTCTAAAATCTACATTGAAAAGTGAAGGAGTAAACAATTTGTTTCCAGTTCAGCAGGAAGTGATTCCATTTATTCTTAAGCAGCATAATATGCCATACCCTTTTTGGCCACATGATATTTGTGTCTCAGCCCCAACAGGCAGTGGCAAGACACTCTGTTTTGTACTTCCAATTATTCAGGTATTTAAATGTTACAATGATAGTCAGTTTGATAATGTAATTTATTAGTTCATTCTAATTTTCACATCATCTTACTTTTTTAGGTTTTAATGAATCAAGTAGGTCATCATGTCAGAGCCTTGATTGTCCTACCTGTTCAAGAACTAGCTACACAAGTTGCTAAAGTTTTTAGAAAATATTGTACCAACACAGGATTAAAGATGGCTTTACTTAGTGGATCAGTTCCATTGTCACAAGAGCAAAAACAAATAGTCAAATACAGTAAGTTAAATCATTACCCATTAAACATTAAGTAATGCATCATGTTAATAATGTAAAAAAAATACTTTTTTTAGCTGAATCCCAGGGCTATGTGAGCGAAGTAGACATCATAGTTAGTACAGCTGGAAGACTGGTTGAACACCTCCAAAACACTGAAGGCTTTTCATTGAAACACCTCAAGTTTCTGGTCATTGATGAAGCTGATAGAATCATGGACCATATCCAAAATGACTGGCTTTACCATATGGACAAGCACATTAAACTAGAAAATGAACTCATGACTGGCAAAGTATCAAATCTCAATTGGGTCAGTCTCTCTGAACAGAAGCCACCACCCCATAAATTACTTTTCTCTGCCACTCTGTCTCAAGACCCTGAAAAATTAGATCAATGGGGCTTGTTCCAGCCAAAACTGTTCTCTGCAGCACCTGTAACTGAATATGAGGATATGGATTCTATAAGAAAATATACCACACCAGCTGAATTGAAAGAACAATGTGTAACTTGTAGTCCAGAAGAAAAACCTCTTGTGTTGTACCACTTTTTAGTTGAACAAAAGTGGGATAAAGTCCTTTGTTTCACAAATGCTGCCCAATCAGCCCACAGGCTTTCAGTTTTATTGAATACATGGGGTGAAGGGAAAATAAAAGTTGCTGAACTTTCAGCATCATTAGATAGAGCTACCAGGGAGTCTGTTTTGAAGAAATTTACTCAGTCAGAAATTAATGTGTAAGTAAAAATTCTAAATATCTTTTCCAGAATTAAAAATTATTTTATGCAGAAATTTAAAATATTTTTTTTTATTTCAGATTGATAGGAACTGATGCACTGGCTCGTGGTATTGACATCCCAGACTGCAATTATGTTATATCTTATGACCCTCCAAGAAATATTAAGACTTATATTCATAGAGTCGGCAGAACAGGTAGAGCAGGAAAGGAAGGAGTTGCTGTTACAATATTGTTGCAGAATCAAGTAAACATTTTTAAAGTATTGACAAAGTTTATTATAAATTTAGACCAGAATATTATGCTGTTACAAAGATTATTAAATGTATAAAAAATACTTTTTTTTCAGGAGCTAATTCATTCTGGTGGAAAATCTGATCCACTTCAATTAAATATCAATCCAGAAATATATGAAAATCTTGCTGAAAGCTATGGGTTTGCAATAAGGCAAACAAAGGATCTAATCCAAAGTGAAATTAACACTAAAGTACAAAAATCTATTGAACTAAAGAGAGGTTTCAAGTCTAAAGCAAAGAAAAGAAAACATGAATAAATGTATATTTTATTATAAATAAGCAATACAATTAATAAAAGCAAAACTTACATAAAAAATATTTTGTTTTAACATTTATAATATATTTTTATGAATTCCTGACATAGGGATTGCAAGTAAATGCTAAGGACTTAATATAAGAAGATGCTGGGGATACCATTTCAAACAATGGTCCATAAATACCATGAGAGCAAGCCAAGTTCTCAGGTGTTTCCCCGGCATTGTTTTGTTTTCTGGCAGTTTCAATCTGATCTTCCCGAAACAGAAGGACTAATAATGTTGATTTACTATGACTCACTGCAGATGCTAGATGCAATGGGCTTTGACCTAGAAATAAAAGAAAGTTTTAATATTTTTAAATTTTATTTCACAGAAACCTGAGTCCATCTATGATATAACTTTAGTTATACCTCCATCTGAAACTGCCTCTGGATTTGCTCCGGCAGCAAGCAGTCTTGCAGCTACAGCATAATTATTCCAGTTACAAGCAGAATGTAGAGGAGTCCAACCCATCTGAGTCTTTATTGTTACATTGGCTCCAGCACTTAAAAGATAACATACTGTTGTTATGTGATTGCTATATGCAGCTCTGTGTAAAGGAGAGTAGCCATCATCGTCACGTGCGTGAACTAATCCTGGCTGTTTGGCTAAGAGTTCTTTAACTGTGTCTAACTCGCCATTTTCTGCTGCCCACAGAATGTGTGTAATGGGATTTGCTATAACAAAAGTAAAATGTTATTTTTATATTTACTCAATTAACTATGCAAATAAAGAATTAGCACTAAACCTTTAGGGTTTTCGACCTCCTGAATATCCTCATCTTCGTCATCCCATCCGGATACAAACATGCTTGATGTTTCTGGGTTTAATTTACATCTTTGTATTTCGTTGTGGATATCGCGATAGTCATCTACCGTCAATGTATTAATTTCTTCATCTGAATCGGTCATGTTAATAAAAACGTCGATACGTACAGGAAATTATGCTAAGTAAAAAGTAAAATAACCTTTTTGAGACAAATAATACATGAACTGAAGTTATGTTTGTTTTTGTTGTGTTTATTTAAATCCTTTCACACTTAGGTTGACATTTGACATTGTCAAAATCGTTAAGAGTGACATTTGCAGTAAGGTCCGTAGTATGCTGTCGTCGCATAAGTGCCGTATGTGCATTACTTACTCGCTACTCGGTTCATAAGCAAATATTGAACCCGTCCGAGCATTTTTTTGAGAATTTAAAGTTTTTTTTTAAGGCAAAGGCTTTACCCGCATCTTTAACCCTGTCCAGACATACATGCCCATACGACTTAGAGCATTTAACCAAGTTAAATGCTCTAAGCCGTACGACTAACAACGATTATAGGCAACTTACGCATAACGATGCTCCGTGCTCTATTACGCATAAAAATGCTTCACAAAGATAGTAAATGGTTCAGTTTAAGCGATTAAATGATAAAAAATACGTACCAAGTTCATTTCGAATATAAACTTTTTTAACCGACTTCCAAAAAAGGAGGAGGTTCTTAATTCGGCCGGTATGTTTATTTTTTTTATGTTTCGTTACATTTTTTACTGCTTTAAACTTACAACAACGAATATATCCAGTGCTACAGATTCAGCTGACATTATTTCATTCAATGAGCGGTTTTCAAAAAAGAAAAAATGTTTAATTCATACAAATTCGTTAGATGGCTAGATGGATTGGTGTAAATAAAGGTTTTACGTTAACTTTAATCGGAACTCGAACTGAAGTTACGCTCGAATGCGCTGTAGTATTTTTCCAATCTATACAAGGCCGAAATGCAGCCTAAGGAAACTGATAGCTTATTTATTGAACTTTATGAATAAAGGAATAAATAAAATAAAATTGCTGTTAGGAAATAATGTTTTTATTTCTAGTATATAAGCGAGCATTTTTACTATATTTCAAAATGTCAAGCACTACAATAGGTCGTGTTTCCTTTTTCAAGTCAAGAGTTCTGTTGTAGGAAGAGGTTGGAGCCTCTCTTATTAAAAACCTACAATAGTCTGCAAGCATCGCAGAGGTTTTCCTTGAAATCGCTTTTATATTTAAGCAATATTTTTAGTGAAAGCGCTCACCGTGCTCATAAAATCCTACTAATATTATAAATGTGAAAGTTTGTGAGGATGTATGGATGGATGGATGGATGGATGTATGTATGTTTGTTACTCTTTCACGTAAAAACTACTGGATGGATTTGGATGAAACTTTGCAGTAATATAGGTTATCCATCAGAATAACACATAGGGTACTTTTTACCGCGGGAAAACATCTCATTCCCACGGGAAACCGACTTCCACGCGAACGGAGTCGCGGGCGGCCACTAGTATTATAAATGTGAAAGTTTGTGAGTATGTGAGTATGGATGGATGTATGGATGTTTGTTACTCTTTCACGTAAAAACTACTGGACGGATTTTGATGAAACTTTACAGTAATAAAGGTTGTACATCAGAATAACACATAAGGTACTTTTTACCGCGGGAAAACTTCTCATTCCCACGGGAAACCGACTTCCACGCGAACGAAGTCGGGGGCGGCCCTAGTCATGTAATAGTTCAGATTTTACTTTAGACAAGTCTCTAGCAGGGTCAGTGAGCTCAGCTTGGCTGATCAAATGTGGAGATTTGGATGTACTTTCCACTTGAACGTCCTCACATTCTGAATGTGACATTCACTATCATAAGCTGATGAACCTGAGCGTTTAACGTAACGGGTGACTTAGGTACTGGAAGATCTTCTGAGTGTGGCATGGGTTTCGTTACAGAAGGCACCTTTGGGTAAATTAATTTTTCGCGGTAGCATAAACCGCGACAAGTTCGGCGCACTTATTCCGATCTATGTATATGTCGTGGGCCAATCGTTAGTTCGGGATACGCTTTAGCTAGCACATCGTGATTTAGCCATCTAACACCAGCCTTACTTATATAAATTGAAATACAGAGATGTACAAAATGGTTTTAAAAAAGCATTTAAATACAAAATGCAAAATACTTATCAGAATAACTATTTCAAATGCAAAATACCAAATTGTTTTGTGTTTTGTATTTCAAATGCTAAATGCAAAATAGGTATTTTCAATATACTTTTTCAAAATAAAATACCTTTTGAAAAAACAGATACAAATTAGTGTCTTTTATTTTAGGTATTTATCATAAGAAATAGAAAAGGGATACAAATGTCAAGCCAAAAGGCTCTTTATGCTTGACATTTTGGTCATTTTTATTTATGCTTATCAATAAATTCTTTTATGTTATTATTAATATACATAAATATATATATACGTGAGTATTATTATTATAAGTTATTATTGATGCTTGTATGCCGAATTTGACCGATAATGGCGCCTGCTAAACATGCGTGTCCTTTTTTCTTCTTTAAAAGATAATTGTAATAATCCATACATATAATAAATATGTAACTGGATAAAAATAATCTTTTCGTTAGTCGAGTTTATTACATTATTTTACGTGAGTATTATTATCCCCACTATAATATTATAAAATGCGAAAGTAACTCTGTCTGTCTGTAACGCTTTCACGCCTAAACCACTGAACCTGGGCAAGGACATAATATATGGTATTTTTTACCGCGGGCAAACTCGTTTCCACGGGAAACCGACTTCCACGCGAACCGAGTCGCGGGCCACTAGTTATTAAAAGAAAAAAAAACGCATGGTTAGCAGGCGCCTCTGTTGGTCGAATTCGGCAAACAAGCGTGATTCCTTGATTTCATTTTGTTTGACTGGTAATGTTGGCTAAACTTAATGACTAAGTATTTTGCATTTTGAAATAAATATTACAAATGCAAACAAAATACATCTCGAAAGGTATTTCAAATAAAATACAAAATGTTTTTCACTTAAAGGCATTTAAATGCAAAATACAAAATTAGTATTTTGCATTTTAAATAGAAGTATTTCAAATAAATCGCATCTCTGTTGAAATATATGCTATCCCAATTTGGAACAAATTGCACACGGTGTGAAAATTAGATTTAAATCTGTTAAGTTGTTTAGGAGTTAATTTATTATGGTCACTCTATAATTTCAATCAGAATCGAACGAAAAGTTAGTAGTAAGCCGAAATAAATAATTTACCTGCGACATTTACAAGTCATCGAATTCTCAAAGATATGGATGGGCGAAAAGAAAGTCACCTTGTGAGTTATGATTCCAGGTTTATTGCGCTTCTATTACAGCACCATCACTTTTCGATACATTTAAAACAAAGAAAATAAATAGAATACTAAAAAATACAAATACCTGCTTCAATCGATACCCCTACATTCATAATTGGCACTTTAAACAATGTATTGTCTCTATCTGTCACAAAAGCTTTTAGGTACTAATTATTAACAGATAGATACGAGACATTTATGTTTCCTAATGTTGGTTTTAAGATTGATAATGAATAAGGGGGTTACAATATAAATGATGACTAAACTTAATTTATTAATACATAAATGCATTTTAAACTAATCCACGAGGCACAATTACAATCTGTAAAAAAAGCACTGCTAAACAGTGTACCATAATAATTTCTTTATTAAAAAGTATTTTTATATCGCTTAGAGAACAAAACTATTTCTTGTAAAAAATGAAGCGAACTACATAATTTGCACTAACCACAAAGATTTTTTACCGATAAGCTCTTGTTGATAAACTTTCGATCACGTACATAGCACCCGCTACTAAATAAGTCTCAGTGTGTAAATTTTTAAGACTAGCAATCAGATTTCTACGATCAACTTTTTGGAGTTCGCTTAAAGTTTGCCGCGTTTGGGCAGACATATAAGGTAAAACTAAACAGCCTAGACCTAAGTTCTTACAACGAATACAGTTCTTCCATATTTCAACTAAATCTTCATCTTTTATCACCGGACACACTGGTAATAAGTTGATTGCATTAAGGCATTTAGATTTCTGTCGTTCAGTGATAGGATAATCTGCACGTTGGAACGGAGATATAATCACAGCACGCCATGCTAAACAAATGGTTTCGTCGGATAACATTGATACTTTAAGTAACATTGGTATAATTTCTTCATAAAGACCAGTACGCAACATCATCGGCAGCAAATCGCGAATTACTTTGGTATTACCATACCTGCATGCTATTTCTGACGCAATTTTTAATGCCTCAACATTCCCTGCCACATTTGGGAGTAACTGTTCCAAAGCTTGTTCTTTATCCTGCACAAAAGTTGCAACAATCCACGGCACATCTATATTTTCTAAATTAACGATATACAATAGTTCTAATAGTGATGTCCAAAGGGCATCTCGCTCACGATTGGCAGCTTTGATTGCTGTGTCTGTATCTACAAGACTCATTAAGCACTGCAAGGCACGAAGTTTCTTTGACTTATTAAAATCAGTGTCCTCATCAAATGCTATACGCGATAAATAAATTGCACCCATTTTGGGACAAGTTGCCTTTAAAATATACTTTGCAATCATCAAATCCTTAGCATCTAGGTAGGGATATAGCTTGTTTTTATTATCTTTATCAGATTTTTCCAGAATATTCTCTAAAATCTGGATTCTAATAGAACTTATATTAATACCATTCTTATCAGCAATTTCATTAGCGGCTCGATTGATATCATGTCGGCAAATTTGTTTACCAAAATTAGGATGTAGGTACAAAGCGCGTATTAATTGGGCAGGTTCTGGAGCCAAACGAACAAATTCTTCACATGCCCAGTCAATTTTGTGTAAAGCATGACGCGTCGAAAGTGATAAATGCAATCGTTCCATTTGCCTAACAGCACGATTACCAGGTTGAACTGCAGCCCATTTCTGAGAAAATTGGTAACAAAGCTGAGCCGCTGCTACTTGGTCCGCGCCGCGAGCACATCCCTGCAAGACATAGAACAAGCAAGCACCAGCCCATTCCATGTTTGCAATATGTTTAACACATCGATGTGCAGCTTTTAGGAGGGGTTCTTCCTTTGATACTAGGCGCCATGGTTCCGTATCTTTACTATCAATATTGCTTTCATCATTTTGTTTTCGTGTAGTCATTGTCTGCTTTAAAGCATTGCTACAAATCATGTCCCTAGTTGTTTGTAAATCAGCATCGAGTGCTAGTAATGCTCCTGCATGTAGCCATCTCTCATAGGTTTCGAGAGTTATTTCTGATTTTAAATTAGACCACATATCTTCACGCATAAAAAGATGGAAAGGAAGGCGATAGTAGCCCAATTCCGGGAAAATTCCTTTAACCGAAAATAATTCAAACTCGTATTGCTTCGGTGTACTCTTTCGTTTATAGTTTTTTAGAAAGTGCAATAAGAAGTATTCCTTGATATTTCTCGATTCAACTGTAGATCCAAAAATTAGGCGATGAATGCAAAGATAAACTTCATAATAATAGGGATTTACAGATACTATTCTTCCATGTAATGTTATTTCACCAGACCTCCAAAAATCGTTAAGGACTTCTTTTAAGAAATCTTTGTTTTCGATGCTTTCCCAAATTAGAAGACATTTAGAAATTAAATTGTTTTCGTCAATCTCGATTTGCAATTGACGCGTTCCTAGTTCATCAGGCAAAATTCGGTATTTTAATTCCCATGATGTTAGCAAAGATATAAGTTGCAATGTTAATCCATCATTCACCGAAACATTTAATGTTCGACAAAATTCAGTTAATCGTTCAAAGCTTGTATTTGGATATTGCTTTAGAACATAAAATAATATAACTTTAACATCCCACGTCTCTTCAGTCGAATCTGAAAAAGCTAAATCCAAATGTATGTCAAACTTGGTTTTCA
Organism: Emmelina monodactyla; assembly: GCA_916618145.1. Lineage (NCBI taxonomy): Eukaryota > Metazoa > Arthropoda > Insecta > Lepidoptera > Pterophoridae > Emmelina > Emmelina monodactyla. The sequence goes on from OU745303.1 coordinate 8,076,340, forward strand.
AAATGAACTGTGGTGGATAAGAAGACCCATTTCCGGTCAAATTATTTTCAAATCCAAAGATGCGGCGAGTAGTAATTGAAGTCAGGTAGTTTATAACATTGGGTGGGAAGGCATCATTTTGTATTTTTAGAACATCTAAAGTCCACATGATATCTTCTTGTGAACTTGAGTTTCTGATAATTTGAAGTAAACTGGTTGCGAGAATTTCGTCAAACTCTTGTGCTGCAGAAATTTTTGACAGAATTCTTTTAGCTGTATTGTCTTGTAAATCATACACTTCTGCCTTTTCACTGTCTGACAAATCTTCCATAACTTTACTTATGATACGATATGGTATTAAATCACATCTGTTCCTTAAATATTGAATATTACAAGCTTCAGGATTGTCCGTTGTGTAATATTCAATTAAATCATTTACTGCAGTTACTGAATGCAGTGGTAAGAAAATGTAATTATATTTCCATATCACTGAGAGATTCTTCATTACTACATTAGTGTTTACTAAAGACATTAACATCGATACATATTTCATAATGTAATGCAGGTGCTCTTCCACGGATGATAAAACCATTTGTATTAGGACATCACATGTGTCCAACAATAAAATGCTATTTTTACCGTCTTTGAATTGAGATAACACCAATTCTTTTTTATTACAAATAACAAGATCCTCTACCATTTTACGGACTTCATGACTTGTAGACGAACTTTTTAACATTTTCATTATCTTGAAACTTTGTGAATAGTGCACACCAGCAATTTCTTCTATATAATACTCGTGCCCGATCGTATTTTCAATGCATTTAACTTCTTTAAACATATCATTTAAGCTTAACTTTGTTTTAAATGAATTCTTTAGATGATACATATTTTCGAATGATTTTATTTCAAACTCATTTAAAAGTCGCGTGCCCTTTAGAAAATCTAAATAATTTCGTTCTAAAAGTTGAGTTGTGGTTTCGTTATTAATTATTTGTTCATACTTAGACGCTATTGTTTTAAGTACTAGTTTCTTTTCCTTTAGTAATAAATTATTGAAATAATTTAACGCGGCTCTAGTTTCACAGTCACATAAACAACGATTAATATACAATAAATGTCCACAGTTGTTGTAGACAGGCATTGCGTTGGTTACCGTTTTTAAATCGTTTAAATCTACAGCTGAAGCATTTATTACTTTTTGAAGAATTAACATACCATCATAACACGATAGCGGAATATTATATTTTTTCATAATTATCTTTACTTTTGCATAATTAAGTTCTTTCTTTATGTCTTGAGCTAAAATTATATCCGCGCGGGAGACGGTAAAGTCCTTGGAAGTTGATGCCGCGATATTTATTGCTAACTCCGCGACTGTAGCATCCCAAGGAACATCTAGTAATTTAAGAACTTGCAAAAAACATTCTAGTTTTGTAGTATGATTACGAAATGACTTTAATATAATCTTTAAGCGAACTCCGTCGATACTACCACCTCCACATGCAGCATCATTTTCAATGTATGAACAAAGTGTTTCATCTAAATCAAACATAAAGCGTGATGCATAAATTGATAAATAATCCTGTAGAAACACATCAAGATCTTCAGTATAACAACGTTTTAACATTATAAGAGCAACCTCACTTGGACTTTGTGAACTTAGTTCAGCAAGCAACATATTGATTTTATATTTTTCCTTTAATTCTATTATGTAATTTAGATGACCTTTGAGGGAATCTAAATCATCCATTGAAATTGGTCTTAAAGGTACTGTTTTTAAGGAAGCCTCAAGGACACTAGTGACTTCTTCTAAGTACTTGACTCCAATTTTGGGCCAATATGCTGATTGTTCCAAGCTAAATACTCTTTCTGTGGTCCATTTAACAAATATATCAATGTGAAAAGGATTATAATCTAAAATTACTGGGGCAAAGTTTTTTAACCAATGTACAAGAGAACCTAGTTTGATATTCTGTGGGACAGCAGTTAAAATTTCTAGCACCTCTTCTGCAACTATGTGCAGTTTAGATTCAGAATATTTAAGCCAACAAATTGATGCAATATCCAAATCAGATTTAGACACAAATGTTTTAATAAGCTCTTTAAATTTAAGATCAAACAAGTCTTTTGCATCATAATAATCTATAGACCGAAATTTTATATATTGTAAAATATCAATCTTAATCATGATGTCTTTAATTTGGTACATCAAGTTATTATCTTCTGAAGCTAAAATCCTTTTTTGTAGCATATATAACAAGATTTTGTAAGAGGGCAGATGTCTACATAACTTTATAGATATGTCAACTAAAAATTGAAGATCTTCAATTTTTTCAAACAATTGTTGTAGTTTTGGTAATACTTCAGGTGGTTTAGCACCAGCTACAGCTATTTCCACCAGGGAATCCAGTTTACTCTTCAATGATTCCTGGGAAGATTGTGTTTTTGTATTAGAAACAATACTTCCCTGATTTTCTCCCAGCTGTGTCTGTTTTGAGTCCCATGCACCGCAAACATATACCTGTAACATATTTTAAGTAACAATCAAATTGAGCATATGTTTTCAAGTTTTTAAAGAGATGCAAGTCTAAACAATCTAGTAGTATGTACTGCTTATTGGCTCAAGTAGGGTAAAGGACTATCAACCTTATAAATATATAAAAAAGAAACACATTTGTTTCAATTACCTCACTGTTTTCCAATGTTAAGTAGTAAAATATACTGTTGTATGTTCCGAGAGGGTAATAGAAGCCTTGTACATCACTACCGTCAAATTCATAGTGAATGTTGGTAGTATGTAGATCGGTCAGGTACATTTTACTGTCACAAGCTAACACAATTTTATCATTCCAGGGTGAAACCGTGGTGAGTTTTTCAGTGGTTGTTAATGTTTGAGCCAGCCCAGTTATAGGGCATTTGATGGTAAGTTTACCATCTTCAATAAACACCTTTAAACCATTACAATACTTTTTCTCTGTATTTGATTCTAAGTTTACACTCCGAGTATTTGCTTTTACTAAGGTCACAGCAATATTTTGAATTCCTTCTGCTAATTTTTGATTTATGTCATGAGTGTTCAATGGACAATTGAGACTTTCTCCACTTTCGCTGACCAGATAGAGGTTCTTGCCATCGCTTTTCATGTGGCGTATTTTATAGTGGGCAAAGTTATCTATATTTATTTTACAATGACTCCCTTTCATCACATTGATAATCATTAGTTCTCCAGATTGCAGGGCCAGCCACAAATAATAGCCTACAATGTAAAAGTCAACGATGTCGGATTCCAATTGGTAGCAACAGTCTTCTTTATATTCATTATCAGCATCTTGATTTAAACTCGTGATAGATACACGAGAAGTTTGAAAAACAATAATTTTCGGATAAAGTAGCCGCACTTCAAAATCATTTTTGTTGTGTATGAGTTCTAACTTTCTAAGTTGTTGATGGCCAAGCGACATTCTGAAATTATTATTTTTTGCAAATAACACGTGTAACTAGAGATTGAATTTAATTTCACACTACAAAGAAACTAGCTACTTGTAAACAAAGTTTAAATCAAATTTCAAATATCGACTTCGTTAATGTTAAGTGTTGCTGAATTTTTTTTTATAGAAATCTACATTTCTGCGTGTATTCGATTGATTTATTATGTGATTATCTCTGGCAGATGGAAGAAAAACTTAATAAACATTTAATGAAAATAAATAATGCTTTCAGTTTATCTCAAATTAACACAGCACCAACATAAGAGGGTACAACAAAATCTCGGCATTGGAAGCTTTACCTCATCGACATAATGTTTCGTTTAAAATTGTGCGTATATTATTTTATTCAACAGTTTTAAGTAAGTGTTCATTAATATTCACTTACTTAATTTCTGTGTCAACATTTCCTAAATCGCAGAAACAAAAGAATACAAAATTTAGGGATACTTGCCATTAGAAAAATTATATAAAAAAATATGGCAACATTAGTAAGTCCGCCATGTTAAAAAAATATTTTCAACATGGCGCCCGGTTGTTCGGAGTGTGTGTGTGTGAAAGTGCAGTGAAATTATGTTGTTATCTAGTGTTTTTAGTGATAATTTTAGTGTTTAAATGAGAAGTGTGTGCTTTAATGCAGTGGATAACTTATCATGGCATTGGATTTACGCCTGCATTCACCTGCGGGCGCAGAACCTGTTGTTTATACATGGCCCCTTACCTCGGGTCATGGTTCGGTAAGGAATCTGATTTTTATTTGGTTTTACAAGCTTACTGTTTATCTAAGCTCAAAAAATAGCACGGATATTTTGATTCTGAAGGTTTTTAGTCCTTACTTTCGTATTTGAATTGTGAACAGATTAATTTATAAGGTTCTCTGAAGGTTTGCATCAGCAGTGTGATTCTGTGGTATATTCTAATTTCCGTTTTGCTAGTTTACATAATCAGATTAATACACTGGTACTCTTCTTAATCTCTTTAAATAACAACGTTCTTGTTATTTGGCAAGTTGTTATTTCCGAATCTAATCACATGGGTTTCATCGCCAGAGTGTATTGACCTCGTGTTTTGTCAAGGTGTCGGCTTTTTTTAGATAGGTACAAACTATTGCGTAGTTTTCTCTCATCAATAATAACTTTATATCACAATATTTACTTAGGTGCTATGTATAACCCATGCATTGTTTGTTTTGGGAGCATGTAAACAAATATGCATAGGTGTTTATTTTTTAAATATTGGTAACTTAACTGAATAGTTGCTAAATTCTATAGAGCTAAAGATATTTGGGTGAACATTATTGTATTAAAGCCAATACTAATTTTACTCCATCTAAACATCAAAGTTTCTAATTGATAGAGGCTTATTTAGGCATATCAAACTTAAAAATACTTTTTTTTTTAACTTTTTGCAATATAATTACAAAAGCTACTTGAGATTCATTTCATATTCTATTTATAAATATCATGTTCCTTAGAACCTCTGAAAACTATACCACCTTTTTTAAAATAATTACTAAAATATGCCTTGTTATGTATATGTAGGTCATTATAACATGTAAGCTAATTATTGTTTCCAAATAATCATGTTCTTAAAATATTGTGATCAAAGTAATCTTTTAGTTAATTAATTATAAACATATTTTGCTTGTTATCCAATATTTTAGTCAAAAATTATTGAATTAAAAAATCTGTAGTAAGTAAATATAAAATAAAAGTATTTTGGATGTTATAAAAACCCTTGTTGTTTAAATAGTTATGTTAGAAACTAAAATTATTGTCCAAAAAATTACTTACTTAACAATAGCAAACAGAATAACAAACTTAAAAGCTGGTAGTATTTTTTTATATCACTTGCTATGTTTGGTAATAAATCCACTTTATTATGGTGATCCTGTTTAGCTCTTATATCAAATATAAGTGATACCTTTTTAATATTAAATCAATATGTATGGTTTCTATTAACTATTATTTTGTTGCAGGACAAACACGATGGGGCCTTGGAGATAGTAGAAACAATAAGGTAAGATTATTTTCAATTTTTTCAGAATACTAAAAGGCACCTGAAAATGTAAAACTTGCTATAATTATACATTTTTTTAAGAAAGATGTGACAAGAAAAGTGCGACCAGAAAAGTGCAGAACTCTACCATGGAGTGATTCTTTTTCTTTGCAAAACTGATTTTATAAGTTTCTCATAAAGTATGGTTCTTAATCATATATCAAAAGATGTGTTGTTATCAGTTTTGTTTGTGTCTTAAACGTGAAGGACACGGGGGCGTTGACCGGTATTTCGCGCGATGTGTCGATATTGTAAGCATTCATTCGCTTGCCCTACTGCCCAACCTGAACAAAACATGCATAAGTATGATGATTACATTCAATTCAATTACATGGCTACCTGTGTTAATAAATTCAGCATTACAAGCATTATAAAAGGAAATAGCAAGGTAGCCAATTACTACTAAAATGACTCTACCGTTATGAGTTTTAGTAGGTAACTACAAGTATTTTATTGTTTTAGGGGTATTAATAAATATATAGCTGCCGCTTCGTGACAAATTATTATGACCTACCGACTGCAGTAATATTAGATATGCGAATCTTGTATTACTTGTATTACTACCTACGTCATGTTATTACGAAAAAACTGTAAAATTTGGACATGAAAATAAGATAAGGTAAATTTATGTACAGGTGGGTATGCGAAGACCTGCCAGAAATGAAAGCCGCCTTGGAGAACAACATTCTGTGCGACTATGACACCCGGTCGTATGAGAGCATGCGAGCTCTCTGCGACCGCTTCAACAGAGCCATCGACTCGGTCGTCGCTTTGGTAAGTCTTTGTTTTTCGACAATTTATAAAGAAGGTGATATAGAGATAAAACTAGATTTTATTTTCTACGCCTTTTTGTTTTCAATCGTCTGCATCTATTAGGTATTTACACTGATAACCTCTTAAGGACATGCAAATGGGAAGAAATTTGTATTGCGGCAGTGACGCACGGTAGAAACACGAGTTGAGATACGTGTCTGCATGTAAATACAAATTATTTAAATTGGTCATCATTTAAACTCATCGATTTTTAATGACGTAAGTCGCTTACTAACACGTAAGTATATCAATATTCTTCAAAACCAGCGACTATGTAATGACAGGCGGCGGGCGGTTTGGCTACTGACATGACACTCGATTATGTGTGGCTTTAAAGAAATTGTCAATTACCTCCTTCCTCATTTAATTTGCAAATAAAATAATACCTGTTTAAATAATAATCATCAAGAAAAACCTCTCTGGCAACATAATGATGATGGAATTTATTACCGATCTATTATTTAAAAGAAACTAGATTTAATGATAACTGATGTTTTACTGAACCTTAGTCGATCTGATTAGAAGAAGAAGAATTGACTGTTTTAAGACCTCGAAGTAAATAAAACGCTTAAAGCCCACCTGGCTTAGATTTTTTGTCCAATTTTTACAAAAGAAGTAAGATCCAATGAATGGAACGGAATGCAACAATTTCTGTATGGAACCGTGACATGCATTGAAAGTGAAAAGATAAAATAGGACGCGGGCACTCGGGAAGCGAGCAACTCGCCTGCCTGACCTACTTTTGTGTTACATACAGCTTCTGTGTTTCCTCCACAATCCATCCATCTGTTCAATTATATCGTGCTGTTTCATTCGCACACTCTCCATTTATTAATTTCACTCGTCCACTATTTACCGTTGTATAACATTGTAAATATCAACAAGTAACTTCGGTCAACAGTCTTTGTTTATAGTTTTGTGAGCTTCCAATACTGCACATCCTTTCAATAAATTTACTTCAAGTGCGTATTGTCGGACCGACCTTGCCTTCGTCGGTAAAAATATTGCTCAGGCTTTTATTGTTACGTAACCTTGAACTTGGCATGTGAAGTTGAGGCGATACTATCTTGGTCCATTTAACTGATTCATTGAACCTTCGGGTAGAAAGTTTATAAAAAATATATGCGTTCTCGTTAGTAGGAATTCCGTTAACCCTTGATTACACGCCATCAAGTTTGACACGGCCGGTTAATGTGATCTTTGTTTAATGTAACTTCTTAGATTTACGCGATCATTATTACTTTTAATTAAACTCATTTTAAAGGGTTTTTACGTTTTTATTATTTTAATTTTTCGACGTTTCTACATTGAGACCACGGCATTTTTAAAAATGTCGAAACGTCGGAGAATCATAAATAAAGTAATAAACGCGTAAAAACTAAAATCCCGTTAAAATGAGTTTAATTTCAAGTGATCTTTTTTTAGTTAGCCTACTGTTTCTATAATTCAGCCAAAAATTTACAACTTATACGATGACTCTTGAAAATCATACTAGACTTACATCGCAATTTAAAAATCTGAATGTAAACAAGATTTGAATAATTTAATAATAGTGTATATTTAGCCTAGCAAATGAGGTTTACCGAAACAATAAATTCAGTCATATCGATAAGTTAAAGACATTGTATTGTGTGCAAGGCGCATGGCGGTGGTGCATCGCCCCTCGCCCTATTCGCGGCACAGGGGGCTAACACGTGCTTTCTACATTAAAAACAGGTTCATCGATTATAGTCATTGGCACCCCTGCTATCTCTATTTTTAAAAACACATGTTGTTTGAAAAAAACTACAGGTGCACGTAAATTTTTCGATCAAGTTAAATGCACGTTCGTTTTCGCGTTTTTGCAGTAACCGGATTTTATTTGGTGCCCGAGTTCAGGTAGACTCATCCCAGACTCGTTCCAAAGGTTCAATAAAAAAGGTTCTGAAGGTCATTGGAGCGTTCAGGATTTTTGAGACCTCATAACCGGCTATTTCTGAATACTTACCTGTCTGCCTAATTCTAAACCTCATAAAGTAGTATAGTCCCTTTTCGACAGATTTTATGTAACAAAATATAACATTTAACGTCATTTCTGAAATATCTAAAATAATTATAATTAATTATAACTGATGTCTTGGTCAGGTGTACACACACATGAATATGCCGAAGTGTTGTTTTAATTCGTTTAGTAACAATTGTTGCGTGAAAATGTAACAATCATTTCTACAAACTTTCGCTTTTTTCATTCTAGTAGGAAGTAGGTTTCGAACGACATCGCGAAATCTTAGGCCACGTTCTACGGTACTCGATACCTCACACAATGTACTTAAAACTTTATTTTTTTTGTCGGTAAAATACATTTTAGTCATGGGTCTATTGTACAAGCTATAGTTCAACGTGTGAACAAACCTTAACATGAAGTGTAATGAGGATATTCTAATTAGCAATGTTGTTATTAACGCTCTAGGTACTCGGGACCTACGTAACCCTACACTTGGCATAGGCGTCACGTCGCGGAAACGTCTCACCAATGTCACCTTCATCTATAAATAGTTGACTTCCTCCTTCATTATGCGTTACTCTATCTACGCATTATTTTTAATGTTTCATTGTTCATTTGTTTTACACATGCTAACAAAATAATAAGTACTTGGATCATTTTATATTATCCATCATCAACGGTAATGGCTGTATCTATGATACATGTCTGCAAGCGAACACAATCTAAAATTGTACATGTCGCTAATAACGTCATTCGCTGAAACTAGCTACAATGAGCGTTCCATTGCGACTAGACTAGAAACATGTGCAAAACTGAATTTACTGCGCGATGAAGCGAAATGTGGGGCAGTGAGGGGCGGTGGCGGGGAGTGGGGCGTAGGCCGCAAGAGGAAGACATGAGGGCCAAGATGGCGGGCGGCGCGCGAGGACGCACGATCGATGTCCGCAGATGCCGTCGCCGCACCACGCTAACACTCTATTTATACAATTACGCGTTTTACTATAGCATTTGTTTCAAATACTTCATACTCAACTTTATCTATTAATAGCAAAAAATGGGGGAGATATATAAATAATTGAGGTAAATTCCTAAACGCAATAGACTCCTTTCGATATCGTACGAATATATAAAGCCTATAAATAAATGGCATGTTATAGAAGCGTGCAGTGTTTGCGATAGTTTGCATTGAAAACATTGTTGCTACTCTATCAGTGTCAGTCAGTAGTAATACAAACTGTATCATACCGTACTGTTTAAATGTCTGTCTTAATTATGTGCATATATTAATTAGATATCTGTTTAATTTATGACTCAAAACTAAGACTTTAAAATGATGTCTTTACATTTCTTCTTATCCCTTAATTTGACCTTTAACCTTGATGCTTTTGCTAGCGTTGCACTTATAGACTTGGCTTGAAGAAAAACTTCTTCTGTCTAGGTTTATATCTATCATATTATAGTTTTGACTTTTTGAGTGCTGCGGTCGTGAGTGTCGGCGTGTCAGTCACTCGGGGCGATGACCTCATGTTACTGAACGCAAAATCTTAGTGTTAATGACCTTAATTCAACTACACATACCATTCGCTCCATTTAGGCAACATTTCTGCAACATTATTCAAATTCTAAGTGTTACGAAATGTTCTCACGCATAAATTTATTTGACCAGTTTCCTACTAATGGCGTCCTCAGATTTAAATACTTGCCGACCATTTTATTACAAGCTTATGTTTTATTGAACAACATTAAAGTGACTTTACAATTCATTGTTGGGTGCCGTAATGTTTGTTTATTTGTAGAACAATAACGAGTAACGAAACCGGCCATAAAGCATGTCGATTAACAATACTGTAACATCGGTACCTGCGTGCACATTGTGATATCTGTCAACTTACTTAAAAATACACAAAAGAACTATTGTCGAAAATGGTCATCCGAGTGTTATGATTTAACGTTCATGTCTGTTTCATTGTAGATGTTGAATGTTTATTTTATCTTTGCCTCGAGCAAGGTCCGTACTTTCTAATTTTCACCGAGACGACTGCGCAAGCAGATAGATAGTTGGCTCGCAGAACAAAGGTACCTGCGTTGTGACGCAACACTCGGCCATATGGACTGTTTAGTTTGGGCAATGGCCCTGCTGCCGTTGCGCCATTAAACTTGTCGAAGCGTACAACCAACAAAAAACTAAACCTACCTAAAAACTTAACTACGCTCGCGTTGAGTTATTCATTTCGTAAGCCAAAATAAGGGTTAATAATAATAATGTAATGCGACAGTATCGATTTACCATCTAGCTTCCCCTAACCCAGTTATGCGTTTCAAGTCAAACGAGATGAGAATAGCAAGGGTTCGCGACCTGGGAACCAAACACAACCGCAGTAAAAAATATTTCGCCTTAATGAAGTCTTCTGTTTGTGTATTGTTTAGCTTTTTCATGTATTTTATAACATTGTTTCTTGAGTTACGCCAAAAATAATGTTGCATGTGCAATGTTTATAAAGAGAATTGTAAATTAAAATTAACCTTTCTCTACTAGTTAGGTATTACTCAACATTTGGATATTTTGTTTTTATCTGCCCAATGTTTTATTAAACATTTATGTAGATAGTAAGAAAGTACTTTTTCATTCAACGCTCAGAGCGGGACATGACTATCACTCGGTGAGATTATGAATAGTGAAAGTCAAAAATAAAATAAAGAGTGATTAAGTACTAGTTTGTAAACGCAACAACTAAATAGAACTGCTATACATGATGACGAAAGTATAATTTATGTAGGTACCACATATAATTATAGCATTGACCGTGATCTTCCGTAGGTATGTAGTATGTGGGCGTATGTAGAAATTAGTCTACTTTTAGCTGTAGTAATGAGCATATTGAAATGTAAAATATACCGTATCCTTGTTTAAATAGCAATCTAAGATAAATTAATTTAAATAAAGACACGTAGCTTCCGCCTGCTTCACGTTTCCTATTATCATGATTACATAGAAACTCATTACTAATAACCTCGACATAATAAAACCCCACTGGTGGCATGACGTGTTCATATATCACAGCGTAGATCGAGTTTGAGTTAGCCAGATAAAAACTATGAGTTCTGCGTGAGTCGTTTATGTAACCCAAATAGCGGCCGTAAGTCCAGCATATAATGAATAGTGAATGGCGGCAATGGCGCGTTGGCGGGAAGTAAACAAACAGCGAGCGAGTCGGCGGCCCACGAGGCCTCGGGTGCGCCCACCGCCGCGCCCGCCGCCCGTGGGGTGGAGTGAGGTGGACCCAACAGTGCGCTCTGCATTTGACCTGCCTGACCCTGGCTGGACCAACTTTCGCCGATAGACATGTTAAAATGCTTAAAGACAAATAGTCAAAGCAAATATTAATTAACTAAACGAGGTGTCGTCTCACCACGTAAAGCACTGAAGTATAATTTTTAACCATGTGTTGGAAGTGCAATAAATATATTGTCATCATGTAGTAAATGTAATTATGTAGATGCAACTAGTTTTTTTTTATACGATGTATAAACAATCAGCATAAATTTAATCAAAATTAAATTATTCTCATCTCATTAAACCGTCAGCAGTTACACAGTGTAATAAAGAATGAATCTGTGAGGAAGGTACGTTTGTATAGAAACATAGCTACACAGTCTACAGTCACCCTGAGAACGCTCGCTGGCTTATGGAGGTCGTTATTGATTTTCAGTCCCGTCTAAATATAGAGTTGTATCTGCTTAGCACTTATGTAAGACTTGTATGTAGGTACGCGCTTACGTAGCATAGCAGTAGGTAGGCACGTCGCTCGCATTACAAACTGTGATTGGCGAGTTTATGACTGTCTATGAGGAAAACCTGGTAACAAATGTGTAGGAATAAAGTACCTACTTATAACTGCAAACAAATTCATTGAGCTGTTTTAATCTATAGATCACGTCTGACCTTAGTTCCACTCAATAAGAACAGTGAGGTCAATGCCTTATGACATTAAAGTGAACTTTGGTACACTATTATCTAATTATAGGCATTTAAGAGCTGATCACTTTTTTTAAAAGCTTATTTTGTTGCATAATTCTGTGTAACTATTTGGTGATGATGTCATGTTCTTTCTATTTATGAAGCAAATTGCAAAACGACGTGTGTAAGGTGTAATACCGTCACACAAATAGACTAAGGAATAGATGAATATTGTTAAAGTTACTTATAATTTAAGCAAATTACTTTATTACAGGTGTCAGATAGGACAGGATAAAAAATATTGTGGCTCTACAATTTATAAATTCAGGGCACCGAACCTCTGACCGAACTCTAGCTCTGACCTTTACCCAGGTCAGGTCAGGCTTCAGGACGCAACGACTTTAGTAAATTGCGTCGGAGCGTTGCCTCTGTCTGAGCTTTATTTATTTTCTGACATTCCATGTGCGAATTTTGTATTTAAAACGCTTAAAACGAAAGATCGCTTTTATCTAAGTAGCTCAATAACCTGTATGTAGGCATACACGAAAAGAGGGTATAGAGTGCAAAACGCTCTCGTTTTGGTACTCAAGCTGTCTAAATATTGAAAGGAACGAGAACAACGCCTCTTCGTTCGGCTAAACTCGATAAAAATAAAGCAGCACACACACACACGGTGCGATGTAAATAGCCGTATCGGCCGTTACTTCCTGCTGAGGAGCACTGTATAGCACGTGGTCGAGCACGAGATCCTAGCGTCTATGTATAATAGTGAAGTTAATGACCGCCGCCCGATGAAAAACTTTAAAAACTTGCTACTTGTCGTCGCCTTGATCATATTCAAGGCCGTCGACATTGCTCTTAGATTACGAATGGCTATCGATCGGTCGTTGTCGCCGCAATGTTTAGGTTCCCAAATTATTTAGTGACGCTCAGACAATTCGCTTCGACATTAGGATTCCATACAAACTTTGTAGTGCTAACTGAACAATTCCGATGTAAAAAATAATAAGTTTAAACAATACATTTTTAAACACTGAAAATATGTTTTTATCGTATAAAAGCGCTAGCTAAAACTGTATTTGGAACAAAAAGGTTATTATTTACGAACACAAATTCAGGTGCATTGACTGGGAAATAAGCATGCAAATGACAGAGGCTCAGGCAGATGACCTCATTGAACAGAGATTGGTTATATTATGGTAACAATGGCGCATGATATTGCTCTTCTGCGGTTTATAGATAATTTAAAATCAAGATATAACAAAGATGACCAGATAATATTGTTTTCAAGGCTACATAAATCTCATGATTACTCTTTTATTTTTTCAGGAAAAAGGAACATCACTGCCAGCTCAGCGCCTTAACAAATATCCTTCGAAAGGTCTTCTTAAGCATATATTATTGCAAACATACAACCAAGCTGTCACAGATCCTGATAAACTCAACCAATATGAGCCGTTTTCACCAGAGGTAAAAAATAATCGATCTTGAAACGTTAGCGATACCACACTGCGTCTTATTCTATTGTTTGATAAATAGTAGCTATTGAGAACGTCACTTATCGGGCACTTGTAAGATTTATCGTTAGTCAATCAGTTCGTAGTGCCTACTACAACAAAGTTTACTACCGAGCGGGTATAATGATTACAAATGTACTAGTTTGTCCTTGACTGAATTACATAACTGTGACGGTTTAAGGACGTTGTTTTGTTGTCAGGTGTATGGCGAGACTTCGTACGAGTTGATAAGTCAGATGATAGATCAGATTGATATCGGAGCGGATGATGTGTTCGTGGACCTGGGCTCGGGGGTGGGGCAGGTGGTGCTGCAGATGGCGGCGGCGACGCCCTGCAGGATATGCTTCGGAGTCGAAAAAGCAGAAGTCCCTAGCAAATACGCTGAGGTGATAATAATAAGACGGCTAAAAAAGTTAAAATCGAAGTTCATTTCAAGTCATAACATGGTTGTTGTATATTTTACAGAGTATGGACTACTACTTCCGAACGTGGATGAAGTGGTACGGCAAGAAGTATGGAGAATACAAGCTGATCAAGGGAGATTTTCTGCTGGACGAACACAGAGAGAAAATCAATTCGGCGACTATTGTGTTCGTCAATAATTTTGCCTTCGGACCACATGTAGACCATCAGCTGAAAGAGAGATTCGCAGATTTGAAGGATGGGGCGAAGATTGTGTCATCAAAGAGTTTTTGTCCTTTAAACTTCAGGATAACAGATAGGAATTTAAGTGATATTGGGACTATAATGCACGTCAGTGAGATGTCTCCACTAAAAGGATCTGTGTCATGGACTGGAAAGCCTGTTTCCTATTACTTACATATTATAGATAGGACCAAATTAGAGAGATACTTTCAAAGACTGAAGAACCCTAAGCTCAAGGTTAGTACGAGGTTATTTTATCAATTACGTCACCCAATTATTCAATGCATAGCTAATTTTCAATAATAATTTTATGAAAATGAAAACATATTTTCATACCGTCTGTAAATTGTCTTGCTGCAAAGATAATAATATTGCATCGCAAGAACACCCATGCTCTTGGACTGTGTAATCAACTCGTGTAAATCATTAACCTTATCGGTTTGAGTGTCGTGTATTAATGCCGATTTGAGTTATAGATCTGGATTGCTAACAAACAAACAGCTGGGATGCGAAGTGAGTGATAACTGGCTTGTAAGGCTAGGTTCTAATAGTGTTTGTTTGTTCAGGGCATGCAAGAAGAAGGCGAGTGTAGTGGTAAGAGGAACCTTAGTGCGCCCCCCACGAGGCAGCCGACTCCGGACCTGCTGAATGGAAACAGCAACCACAGTACAGGATCACTGCCAGAGAGAAGACGAAAGGTCACCAGGCCAAGAGCTGTCAGGTAAATAGCCAAGAAATAATCTCAGTCGAATTGATAGTTCAGGACAATAATTACACGCTGCTATTTCGATAGTAAACCCGAAAATGTATTGTGTGTTATAAAACAGGTGTTGTTTAAAAAAAATTGTGTTATCTAAAACAACTATTCTGTCTTTTGTAAATTGAATACTAAATTTCAAATGGCCTCAAGACCACTTAAGTTTGTGTTGATAACCTTCAATATGAAGAGACGTAATATATCGATCCATTTTACTTTGTTAAGAACTCTTGTTTTGTGGGTAGGGGTAATTGTTTCGATGAACTTGAGTTTTGGAAATATGTAAATTTTCCAAATGGCTTTGTTTACTTATGACTTAAAAGAAAAATAGAAATGGTCAAATTTTAAACTTATTTCTCTTGAAGGCATCATATTAGTTTTTCTATACGAGTCTTTAAAGCGGGAGAAACGTTGTAGCATTACGGTTTTCCAAACAGACAGTTAACTAAGCGATTGTGTCTCTATTTGTGTACACATATATTAAGGCTTACAGTATATGATATTAAATGTGACATAAACAAAATAATTATCGATTACTTTTTGCTTGATAATTACCATTTTCTTAATGAAACATTATTATTTACTTATTAACACGTTCATTTACATACACACGTAAATTATATATATATATATATATATATATTTACTAATCAAAGGGTTCAAAATGTTGTTTATCATTTCAAAAATATAATTGACTTTGTCGACCTATGTGGCATGGCGCAGCGGTATATAATACCGGACTGTAAAGCGAATGGTTACAGGTGCGATCCTCGGCTCAGTTATCGTTAAAATATTTTTTTGACATTGGAGTGGCGGATTTACAGATTTGCCGCCTCTAGGCTTTAAATTTTTTGCCGCCCCTACGTAATTTAATGCCCTCGTTTGCAACTACATTACGCATGGTCTATTTGTTACAAACATTTCTTTAAAGCTGAAGTTGTAAAATACCGACTTGTATTAACAGAGTTCTTTGTTACCTATGATGAATGAAGTTTTTTTTTTTCAATTTTTTACTTAATCTTATGTCCACGTCTCGAGATATAACGGCAAAAAAAAAATGTATACCCCCATGATCTTGCATAGTCTTCGAGTTACGATTTTGTTTAAGATTTTTTTCAAAATAGTTACTTGAAATACACATATCAACATCGTCTAGGGATATTTTGTATAAAGTTCTTAAACTCAAAAAATACTGACCAATTTTAATTTTTTTGAAGAAAGTTTATTTTGTAAACCTTGTTGAACGATTCTAAATTTGAATTTGAAAAAAAAAAAAACAAAAAAGACACGCTGGTATAATGGTAGCGAAGTCTGAAGGTTTCATTTACCTACAGTAACTTTTGTCATTTTTTTGTGCCAAATTTAAGTTTTATAGCAAGTTATCGGTAAATTTTCAATTAATGTTATTGTGTACATCATGGAGCAGGGCTATTGAACGAGGAAAGAAATGTTAAGGGCAGTTAGGCATGCTCCAAACTGGGGCTACTCAACGGAATATTGCTGAGGAGATGGGAACAAGACAAAACGTGATATGAAGGTTATGGTCATGTTATCGTGCTACTCGTGAAATGGCTGAAAGTCACCCAGGCGGGAAACACTTAACCACTCAACGACAACACCGATTTTGCAAGTTGCCGCGAGAAGGCAACCAAATGTTACTTGTTGTTGTTACTTTCAAATTTTTTTCACTTTTTTCTTTATTAAAAAAAAAAACACTTTTACGCAAAAAAATGATTTATTTTATTTTGTTAATGTAGTCTGATAAATGAGCTTTATAAAAATATATATATTAAACTAAGTAAATTCAAAATATCCCTAGACGATGTTGATGTGTGTATTTGACCAATGTCTTAAAAAATAATAGGTTTTCTTTATTACTCTTTTTGCTTCTATCTCTTTTCAAACTGTGCATTTATGCATAAATTAATCAGCCTAATGAAATTATTGAAGTTACAGTTGATTTTGCAAGAAAGCTTTAAAAATCTTAACTCGGAAACTACGCAAAATCGTAGAACATACATAGAGGTGTTTCAGGGATCACTCAATACTGAGAACAAAAAAATTTTTGCACGTCACTTTTCTGGCCACCCTTTTAACTTAATAGCAGTATCAATTGTGTTAAAACTACGTATCATGAAAGTTGGTAGACGCAGTTTTGGCAGATGTTGCTTCTGCCATAGTGTCAATTTCATAGGAGCATAAAATACCGTTCATTCATTACTGTCAAAAATGCTGCCATACCATGACTGTAATAGCCGCTACCGCAAGGGAACGTGTAAAGTATTTCGTTGTTTAACATTAAATTCATGGATTGTGTCGTCGTTTATTCTTTTTTAGATTTGCACCGTTTAACCGGCTTTACCATAGACAAAAACAATAAAAAATAATCCAACAAGATAATAAATAACTGTACTTTGGAATGTTATAATATTAAAAAATGGAGATGGAACACTCAAAATGGCTTGAAAGTACTCACTTGCAAAATGTTAAGACAATTTTTCTCAATGCATGTTTTTGATCAAACAAAAAATAGAAGCAAATCTGCCGCCTACTACAATCTGCCGCCCTAAGCTCCAGCCTACTCAGCCTAGTGGTAAATCCAACACTGGGCTCGTGTCTGGGTGTAACTAGGTTCTTCGCTACTCCACTATGTGGTACCTATAACACAAGCGATTACTGCGCTTACTTTAGGGCCACAATTGGTGTGATAGTCTGGAGATTTATTTATTTATTATTTTTCTGTCCTTTAGTTCAACCTTAGTTAATCGTATGCCACATAATTGTTGTCGTAGTCTGGAGATTTATTTATTTACTATTTTGCTGTCCTTTAGTTCAACCCTAGTTAATCGTATGCCACATAATTGTTGTCGTAGTCTGGAGATTTATTTATTTACTATTTTGCTGTCCTTTAGTTCAACCCTAGTTAATCGTATGCCACATAATTGTTGTCGTAGTCTGGAGATTTATTTATTTACTATTTTGCTGTCCTTTAGTTCAACCCTAGTTAATCGTATGCCACATAATTGTTGTCGTAGTCTGGAGATTTATTTATTTACTATTTTGCTGTCCTTTAGTTCAACCCTAGTTAATCGTATGCCACATAATTGTTGTCGTAGTCTGGAGATTTATTTATTTACTATTTTGCTGTCCTTTAGTTCAACCCTAGTTAATCGTATGCCACATAATTGTTGTCGTAGTCTGGAGATTTATTTATTTACTATTTTGCTGTCCTTTAGTTCAACCCTAGTTAATCGTATGCCACATAATTGGTGTCTTAGTCTGGGTATTCAATCATTGTTTTCACTCAGGGGCGAGAACGGCAGGACGCGCGGTCGCGGCGCGGTGGGCAAGCGGCGCGCGCGGCGCTCCAGCGACGAGAGCGAGGAGGAGTCGTCCGGCACCGACGACGCGCCGGGGCCCGAGCCCGCGCCGCGCGAGTGGGGCGCGCCCTGGGCCTCCTCCTCCGACTCCAGTATGTATACACACACATGATGCAGCCACATACTACACACTGCGGGGGGAGAACAAGCGGCGCGCGCGGCGGTCCAGCGACGAGAGCGAGGAGGAGTCGTCCGGCACCGACGACGCGCCGGGGCCCGAGCCCGCGCCGCGCGAGTGGGGCGCGCCCTGGGCCTCCTCCTCCGACTCCAGTATGTATACACACACATGATGCAGCCACATACTACACACTGCGGGGGGAGAACAAGCGGCGCGCGCGGCGGTCCAGCGACGAGAGCGAGGAGGAGTCGTCCGGCACCGACGACGCGCCGGGGCCCGAGCCCGCGCCGCGCGAGTGGGGCGCGCCCTGGGCCTCCTCCTCCGACTCCAGTATGTATACACACACATGATGCAGCCACATACTACACACTGCGGGGGGAGAACAAGCGGCGCGCGCGGCGGTCCAGCGACGAGAGCGAGGAGGAGTCGTCCGGCACCGACGACGCGCCGGGGCCCGAGCCCGCGCCGCGCGAGTGGGGCGCGCCCTGGGCCTCCTCCTCCGACTCCAGTATGTATACACACACATGATGCAGCCACATACTACACACTGCGGGGGGAGAACAAGCGGCGCGCGCGGCGGTCCAGCGACGAGAGCGAGGAGGAGTCGTCCGGCACCGACGACGCGCCGGGGCCCGAGCCCGCGCCGCGCGAGTGGGGCGCGCCCTGGGCCTCCTCCTCCGACTCCAGTATGTATACACACACATGATGCAGCCACATACTACACACTGCGGGGGGAGAACAAGCGGCGCGCGCGGCGGTCCAGCGACGAGAGCGAGGAGGAGTCGTCCGGCACCGACGACGCGCCGGGGCCCGAGCCCGCGCCGCGCGAGTGGGGCGCGCCCTGGGCCTCCTCCTCCGACTCCAGTATGTATACACACACATGATGCAGCCACATACTACACACTGCGGGGGGAGAACAAGCGGCGCGCGCGGCGGTCCAGCGACGAGAGCGAGGAGGAGTCGTCCGGCACCGACGACGCGCCGGGGCCCGAGCCCGCGCCGCGCGAGTGGGGCGCGCCCTGGGCCTCCTCCTCCGACTCCAGTATGTATACACACACATGATGCAGCCACATACTACACACTGCGGGGGGAGAACAAGCGGCGCGCGCGGCGGTCCAGCGACGAGAGCGAGGAGGAGTCGTCCGGCACCGACGACGCGCCGGGGCCCGAGCCCGCGCCGCGCGAGTGGGGCGCGCCCTGGGCCTCCTCCTCCGACTCCAGTATGTATACACACACATGATGCAGCCACATACTACACACTGCGGGGGGAGAACAAGCGGCGCGCGCGGCGGTCCAGCGACGAGAGCGAGGAGGAGTCGTCCGGCACCGACGACGCGCCGGGGCCCGAGCCCGCGCCGCGCGAGTGGGGCGCGCCCTGGGCCTCCTCCTCCGACTCCAGTATGTATACACACACATGATGCAGCCACATACTACACACTGCGGGGGGAGAACAAGCGGCGCGCGCGGCGGTCCAGCGACGAGAGCGAGGAGGAGTCGTCCGGCACCGACGACGCGCCGGGGCCCGAGCCCGCGCCGCGCGAGTGGGGCGCGCCCTGGGCCTCCTCCTCCGACTCCAGTATGTATACACACACATGATGCAGCCACATACTACACACTGCGGGGGGAGAACAAGCGGCGCGCGCGGCGGTCCAGCGACGAGAGCGAGGAGGAGTCGTCCGGCACCGACGACGCGCCGGGGCCCGAGCCCGCGCCGCGCGAGTGGGGCGCGCCCTGGGCCTCCTCCTCCGACTCCAGTATGTATACACACACATGATGCAGCCACATACTACACACTGCGGGGGGAGAACAAGCGGCGCGCGCGGCGGTCCAGCGACGAGAGCGAGGAGGAGTCGTCCGGCACCGACGACGCGCCGGGGCCCGAGCCCGCGCCGCGCGAGTGGGGCGCGCCCTGGGCCTCCTCCTCCGACTCCAGTATGTATACACACACATGATGCAGCCACATACTACACACTGCGGGGGGAGAACAAGCGGCGCGCGCGGCGGTCCAGCGACGAGAGCGAGGAGGAGTCGTCCGGCACCGACGACGCGCCGGGGCCCGAGCCCGCGCCGCGCGAGTGGGGCGCGCCCTGGGCCTCCTCCTCCGACTCCAGTATGTATACACACACATGATGCAGCCACATACTACACACTGCGGGGGGAGAACAAGCGGCGCGCGCGGCGGTCCAGCGACGAGAGCGAGGAGGAGTCGTCCGGCACCGACGACGCGCCGGGGCCCGAGCCCGCGCCGCGCGAGTGGGGCGCGCCCTGGGCCTCCTCCTCCGACTCCAGTATGTATACACACACATGATGCAGCCACATACTACACACTGCGGGGGGAGAACAAGCGGCGCGCGCGGCGGTCCAGCGACGAGAGCGAGGAGGAGTCGTCCGGCACCGACGACGCGCCGGGGCCCGAGCCCGCGCCGCGCGAGTGGGGCGCGCCCTGGGCCTCCTCCTCCGACTCCAGTATGTATACACACTACACTACCAACCATTGCCTGTTACTGCACCATGCACTTGTTATATAGGACTTGGTTAAATATCAGCAGACTCCAGTATGTATACACCATACACCACCAACCGTTGCCTGTTACTACACCATACACTTGTTATATAAGACTTGGTTAAATATCAGCAGACTCCAGTATGTATACACCATACACCACCAACCATTGCCTGTTACTACACCATACACTTACTATTACTACACCATAGACTAACTAGTACTTGCCTAAGATTAACAGATTCGTTAAGTACTTTTTTAATATGGTGAAAGACATAATGATCAACAATTACAGTCTATAGTCTATTCGCGTTAAGAAAATAGTGACAACTACAGGATAAGGGTGTATTCACAGTGGAGTAAAAGTACGAAAGAAAAATAATAATTTTATAAACAGTATTTTCGGACATGCCGCATGCACTTGCTGTTCCTATGACTATGCTCTCCACAGTTGCATTTAAATCACACAATTTAAAGTACTTATAAACATTTTAAATTATGTGTCTCTCTCCACTATGGATTATTTATCCACTTTTATTCTTTGGAATTGGTGAAGTATTCATTTTCAAAATTTATCGTTGGACAAGTCACGCAAAATCCACAACCGTTTTCTTCGAAGGTCAGACTTCAACTGGTCACTGTGAACTCGGCTTTTTAATTTCTAGCATTTTAATTGGCTGGGGGGCGTGGCCAGGCCGGCTGACAACGATCACTCACTATTTTCTTAACGCGAATAGACGGTAATTATATTTCTTGCATTTAAAGAGAAAGCCTCTATTTTGTGGTTACCGCGCACTTTTGCAGTGTTTTCTTTGGTTGAAGTCACCGTCTTGCACAGAGATAGTGCAAAAAAAAGTAAAAAGCCAAACCTTCAAGTGTGCAGCCTATGCGGTCAAATAGTAAAAAAATATGTTGAGCGCGGAAAAAGTGTCATGATCTTATATTTATCACAGATGACGTTTATGTAACAGGGATTTATATTAATTAACAGAGATTTATTTGTTTTGCAAAGAATACATTCGCGACTCCGTTCGCGTGGAAGTCCGTTTTCCGTGGGAATGAGAAGTTTTCCCGCGGTAAAAAGTACCCTATATGTTATTCTGATGTAAAACCCTTTATCACTGCAAAGTTTCATCCAAACCCGTCTAGTAGTTTTCACGTAAAAGAGTAACAAACATCCATACATACTCACAAACTTTCACATTTATAATATAACTGAAGTAGAATAACACACGGGTGTTTGTGGCCTTGTACAAACGCCCGTCTACCCACCCCCGTACTACAGCCGCCGCTCCCCGCAGGTCGCCGCAGCCGCGCGGCCGCCAAGCGCAGCGCGAGCGCGGGCGGCGCGCGCAGACGAGCAGCCCGCGCCAAGAGACGCCGCGCCGCGCCCGCCGCCATCGCCGGCCTGGACCTGCTGCACTCCACCACGCTTGCCTCCACCATACACAATGGCGCGGTAAGTAAATCAATGGCCTCGATTCTGAAAACACTCTCTAAACTAAACTAAAACTATCGCCGTCACTTACTCATCAATAGTATAAGACAGAGACAGGTAATCATTTTAGTCCTGTCAAACTAAAATGTACGTGCAATATGACACGGCGAAGGCAATTTTAGGCTGGTCCTCAGCGCATTTCGTTCAATTTTACAATGATGTGGACTAAATTTAGTGAGACCGATGTACCTGTCTTGTTCTAATACGAAGCATGAGAAAGTGACAGCGATATTTTTAATTTAGTTTTAGAGAGTGTTTTGAGAATCTGGGCCAATGAGAAATAGGGAGGTATAGTAGAATATCTGGGTGGGATATAGTACAAGATTTAGAGTTGATTGAATACCAGTGGCTACGTAATGTACCCGAAATGAAAATAAATACCTATTTTAACAGCTCTAATTATGTTGTGTCCCAAAGAAGATGACAACTCAGGTTCTAGTAAAAATGTTATGAGCTTCGATTACAATAACAAGAAAATACATGTTTTATCGTAAGGGACGAGTGATTCTTATTATAAATACAGATAAAAAAAAACATTGAAATCAACTACAATTTTCAATTGCCTACACCGATTGTGTAAAGATTGCGCCACACAAAAACATTCGCTTAATTATTTCTTTATAATCGCGGTTGTTATTCAAACACACGTTCGAATTGCTAAACAATGTTTATTGATTGATTGTAGGTGACCGCGCCGCCGCCCGGTTGTGTCGAGCAGCGGTTGTCGGCGATCGGAGTCAAACTGCAACCGGCGGAGAGATTGCATTCAGAGTTGGAGATTCCAAGGTCGCCGAGCACGCCTTACAGCTTGCAACTACTGCTGGATATGTTCAGAGACCAATATCTGGGATTTATACAGCGAATGAACACGCCAGAGTACGCGCAGGAGGTTAGGCAACAGATAGATAAGGAAAAGGTATGTGTTTTTTATTAAAAACTGTAAACTGAACCCTTGTAACTAATCAACGGTACGTTAACCTTTGTCTTATTTTAAATTTTCAGGAGAGAAACCAAAAATTAAGATCACGCGCTTCGCAACTAGACAAACAAATCAATGTTCTAATAAGTGACAGTGTGGCATTACTAAAGGCAAGAATGAGCGAACTGGGCATTCATGCTAATAATACTGTGGATCTTTTAGCGAAGGCGAAAGAGATCGTCGGCAGGCATAAAGAGCTACAAAGTAAAGCCAGCAAGCTGCAAGCGCAGGTATCTATACGCATTTTATACTATATCATTTTTTACTTTTGCTGTTTACAGTGCAAAGTTCTAAAACTTTTTCATCTTTTAGGTGAATAACATAGAGGCTGAACAAGCGATGCTTGTGAAACAACGGACGTTTGAAATCACGGAAAAATATCGAAGGATGGGCCACATACCTCCCGACGCGGAAATAACGCAGAACATCGCCCAAGAGTGCATACTGAAGGAGATCTCCGCAACTCTAGCGCAGCGGAAACGATTGCACGCGCAAGTCGGCCACATACAGAACGAGATCATACAAATAGAACGAGCGACGGAACACCAGAAATCAATAACGCCGTCAGTTCCCGTAGCGACTGTCAAACCACACACCGTCAACAACAAGCCGAGGAAGTCGCGCGAACATCGATCCCGCTCCCAAGAATGGCCCGATGTCCCCGACGTCGGGAAAATAGAGGAGCAGAACCCGGAGTTACTAGCGCAGAAGATTCTAGAGACCGGGCGGCAGATCGAAGCCGGGAAGATATCGAAGCCGAATGTTATAGTGAATGGTTACAGGGAGGAAGTGTCGCGGATACAGAAGGCGATGAGTCGGCCGCCGCTACACGCGCACCGCCACTCGCCGGTCAAACCGCAGAAGCCGCTCAATGTCGTCGCCAAGGTGCAGGAGTCACCGAAGGTTTGTTCTATTATATGTAAAACTAGCGACCCGTCCCCGCTTCGCAATGGTGTAATTTTGCGCGACTTGTTCACGATTCGTTGAATTTTTGGTATCTTTAATCTTTTTTTCTAAAATAACTTTTTCTGAAAGTTACAGTCCGGCCACCGAGAGAATGCGTTTCTGACACATTGGCCCCGATTCCGAAAACACTCTCTAAAACTAAATTAAAAATATCACTGTCACTTTCCCATGCTTTGTATTAGAAAAAGACAGGTACATTGGTCTCACCAAATTTAGTCCAAGTTATTGTAAAATTGAACGGAATGCGCAAAGGACTAGCCTAAAATTGGCTACGCCGTGTCATAATGCACGTACATTTTAGTTTGACAGGACTAAAATGATAACCTGTCTCTGTCTTATGCTATTGATGAGTAAGTGAAGGCGATAGTTTTAATTTAGTTTAGAGAGTATTTTTAGAATCGGGGCCATTGTGTTCGAAATAACGAGGTAACTTTGAAAGGCCGTCTACGAAAACAAACAAAAAAAAGTCGTCTATTTTGACCCTACAAACAAATAATAAGTAACAAAATGATATTAAGTTACACTGATTTTAAATTTTATAACTGAGGGCTTACTGTAAGGATAACAATTACTGATAAAATATATATTTGTAAAATATAAACAGCACTACTTCTAAACAGTACAAGGTTATGTACTTATGATATTTTCGTAGGGATGTGCTAAAAATATCAGTCAATTTTAAAGTTATCAATCAATTGCTAATAAAAAAGCTGAATTAGTGGCTTGGTTATAAAAACATGATATCGACGTTAATATGGACATGCTTTAAGCAGAATTATTGCGGTTAGTGAAAGAAAATAAATCGGCAAATGTTCGATATGGAATAGATGAATTGGCTCTGCAGTACGTTCATCGGGTGCTGAGACTTATACCATATAATTGCCAATACAATGCAATGAGTTTTGTTTGTAAAAAGGCAGCAGTTGGATTTTCTTGCTAGTTCTTTTCCACCTTGAGCTTAGCTTCAAAATAAACGTTATACAAGTATCTTTAATCTAATTATTTACGTACCTACAATTAAACAATATTGTTTTGATATTTTTTTTTATTTCACTTAGAACCCTTAATTCGTAACAACATGAAACTATGTTTATATTATAAACTAGAGGCCGCTCGCGACTAGAAAGTAGTAGCTCGTAGAAGTCGGTTTCCCGTGGGAATACGAAGTTTTCCCGCGGTAAAAAGTTCCCTTAATTCTTTCATACTTTGTATATATTTTTGGTTTCTAGAACCGTTTTTGCAGCGCACGCAACGGAAGCCCTTAAGGATGAATAATTTTCCCCGTTTTTTTTCCAATTTTCCATTATTTCTTCGCTCCTTATAGTTGCAGCGTGATGTTATATAGCCTAAAGCCTGCCTCGATAAATGGTCTATCCAACACAAAAAGAATTTTTAAATTCTAACCAGTAGTTCCTGAGATTAGCGCGTTCAAACAAACAAACAAACAAAAGCTTTATAATATTAATATAGATAAAATATAAATAAGATAAACAAGTTTTTTTTGTAATGTTGATTGAAAAAATATTACCAATGTTGTTTTTTACCCCAACACTAATGGTATGTGTCACAAACGCATTCTCTCGGTGGCCAGATTAAAGTTGTTTACAAATTTTAATGAAAAAAATATCTTAAAAGAACCCGCATTGAAATCCGTTACATAGGTAAGAAGGAGATAGCGGACAAACATACAATCAGACAGAATAAGCGACTCGGATTTATACTACGTAATGATGATAAAATTACAGTTATAACAATACATTAAATTTGAAGATAATCACGAAAGATCATGTCTGAATTGTGACAAAACCACCATTTTTGTGTCAATATTTTTACGGATGGGATGTAAAGGGCATCTGTTAACAAAAACGATCCTCAACCAATCCTCTCTATTGTGCAGGTGATAAACTTCGAAGACAGGCTCAAGAGCATAATCACGTCCGTCCTGAACGAGGATCAAGAGCAGCGGAAGGCGTCGCGCGTGATCCCGCCCACGCACGCGCACGCCGCTCACCCCCACCCCCATCCCCATCAAAACCCCCACCCACACCCCCATCAAAACCCGCACCCACACCCCCACTCCCACCCGCACGTACAACACCAACATCAACAACAGCAGCAACACACGCACGCCTACAGCAACGGCTACGTGCGCGCGGGGGCGGGGGCGGCATACGGCGGGCGCCCGCCAGTGCCGCCCCCGGGCCAGTGCCGCCCCCCGCGCGAGTTCCGCCGCGAGCGCCCGCTGGAGCGCCGCCTGCCCGACCCGAGGCCGCCCGAGCTGAGGCACCATCACAACGCACAGCCAGATTATACACAGGTACGTCATACTGTTTACTGAATTAAAATTAAGTGTCATTTTATATAACTGCATTTCTACAGGAATCTTGGCAAAAGTTTACTTGTTGTTCTTAGAACTCAAGAAATAGTTAAAAACACTTTTTATCACGATCAGTCAATAGATTTAAAATAGCAGTCAGAATCTGATGTAATTGCTTGTAGAACATTTTATTACGAAAGGAACTAACAAACCAGAAAAACATAACGTCAAAATTAGAAGAATATAACCAGCATGGTTGAACTATGTCAACGGTCGAGAGACAATATACTAACAAAAAACCTATTTAGATGTTTATTTTACACTGGAAAATTTGCTAGGTGTCACCAGCTAAACTAGCATTACGTCGTCACTTGTCGCAAGAGCGGCTAGCGACGCCCGGGGCGAAAACCATCGGCGATCTAGTGAACGGTGAAATTGAACGGACGCTTGAGATATCAAATCAGAGTTTAATTAACGCAGCGGTTAATATGAGCGCGAGATATCATGAGCCGCCCCAGCAGCAGCAACAAGCGAATCCGCCACTCGAAGGTCAGTTCATTTTATACAGTTTGGGCATGGTGTCTGGTCGATTCTCGGTTCTTGTGTTCAGAGAGGCTTTGTTCGAAATGACATCCGTTTGCGGTTTTTATTAATGATGTTAGCGTGGACTTTTATTGATGCTAATGTCATTTTGGAAAGGTTGGTAAACGGTGTTATTTTTCATGAATGCCATTCGAGTTAAAGAACGGAATGTTGTCAGATTTTTTGTGGGTCAAACGGTGATGGTACGAAACGAATGATGTTTGATGATTGCGTGCGTTTGTGTTGATGAATGAGTAGTGCTTGTTTCTACGCGGTCCGTGTTGGGAACCTTTGCTACGTTTGTCAATTGTAACGAACTTGCAAGGTAATGTAACAAAGAACGCGAGATGACAGTTATTTGTAATCGAAGTAAAGACAGAACGCATTTTACATAAATCGTATAAAGTTTTTTCAATATGAATAAAATCTTGCCTCAGAAATGATGAAAAAATATAATTAATCAAACGGCTTATATAGTGAGCCGTTTAATATTTATATAGGTTAATATTAAAATCATCCTAACTCTATATTTTTTACTAAGAAATCAGTACAATTTAATTCAAGTTTTCCTATCGAAATCAAACTGTCAACTCGCGAATTGTTCAAAACAATGGCCGGTAGTACTAGTGTTGGGCCCCGGTGGAACCGTGTGTTGTCTACTGCAGGTCTGGCCGCATGCTTGCAAGCGCGCGTGTTGGCTTCTGAGTGGTGGCGCGGGGAGGGGGGCGGGGGCGCGGGCCAGCCGCGCGGGGGCGGGGGCGGCGGCGAGCCGGGGCGCCGCACGCCGCTCGAGCTCACGAGGTCCAACTCGTCCACGCCGCTCAACGATGAGAGGCAACCTGCTAATGGTACGTGGACACACCACGAGCAATAACTAAACGTTTACCTCAATTTGGGAACAACAACAAAGATATAGCCATCGCTTCGCTATATTTGTGCACAATTACGTTTTTTTTTATTTGACATTCGATTACCATTGGCTTACGCAATAGCCCCGCTGGCTTATGCCAATAGCACTAGCAACAGAAATAAGCCTTGGTTAGCAATATTAAATCGATTCAATCATCTCATTTATACAATTTGGTTATCTTCACTTGGTTACCGGGGAATAACTGAATCAATGTGAGTTGGCAATCAGGAATAAAGTATGGGAGTGTTTCTCAGTGTCGAAAAAAATTAAACTTATTTTTATTAAGTGTATTACGCGTCGCCTTACGAGGTCCTTCTTTGAAATAAAAAAAAAAACAATTCTGTCTAGCAAAAGTGTTAATATTTCGATTCACATCAAATCACAATCTTATTAAATTGTTTCGTCATTTAACTTTTTATAAACGGACTCAGAACATACAATACAACAACAAATACACATACAAATCTAACGAAATACATACGAAACGTATATCTAAAAAAATCCAACGTTATAGGTGAAGGCATGGAGGAGGTGGACGAGAGCAAGTGGCAGGATCGCATCGCGTACCGCTTCGAGCAGATCATATCGTGCGCGTCCACGGATGAAGACAAGCGCCGCACCGACGACAACGCCAACACTTCGCCGGACTCGGGTAACTATAAACGACGATATAATTTACATATTCTTCTGAAAAAATGTAATAAGTGAATCGTTGTGTAAACAAGCACAGTAAAGTTTGTGCAATAGTGATAGGGCCTGAGGTAATTAATTGCAAATGACGATCATCTTCCAAAAGTGGCAAATATCTCGCCGTGGATAAAAAAATTAAGTAGATTTTTTTTATTTTGTTTAAAAAAATTAGTTTGATTTTGTTTAAAAAAAAACACTATGACAGAATTTGTAACAACTAACAGAGCAGTTTTTGACGACAATGTTACAAATATTAAAGTTGTTTCATCAAAAGCAATGTCTTTTGCTTACTTCAACGTTTACTTACTGCAAATAATAACATGGATAGTATTGACTACGTCACATTATAATACTCTTTATTTTTATACTTTAGAGAAGAACATTTTCATACTTATCACACTCCGATTGTCTTTGTCTCTTACCTACTCGTAACTCCAGCTTCACCTACTAACATGTTGGTATATTGTCAGGTATAGGGCAGTGCGCGCCGCCGCTGGCCGCGCCGGAGCCCGCGCACCACTTCAAGAAGCGGTTCTTCCGCCGCGAGAGATGGGACGCGTGGGCCGCCGCGCCGCCGCTGGACTGGGCCGACAGGCCCAACTAACACCCCAACACTACAACACTAGCTAACGACACAGAATAAACTAAATAAGCAGAGAACTTACTTGATTTCCGTTTTGATGTCGAATATCATATGTAATTATGTATAATATTGAGTTATTTTTACGTTAAGATTTGTAATTATTTAACTATAGGTGTATTATTCGCTGTGGGGTCGGCCGCGGGCCCGCGGTTCGTATTTCATGTGTTCATTTTAGGTGTTAGTGTATACGCGACTCGGGGTCGCCCGCTAGCACGCGGACGGTGGATATGTTTGTTGTTTTCTGTGTTTTGTTTTCGATGTTACAGAAGCTCAGTCTGAATAATGTTAATCACTTCTTGGAGATCTCTAGGAATGTAACGAGCGTCTGCGACTGTAATGACTGTGTAAATATAAAAAATAAGGTGTATGTAATTAAAATATCGAGTAGGCATAAATTGGTTTTAAAATTATGATGAGACGACGTAGCACGAGTATAAGTTCCCTTAAATCGCTAGAATCTAGTAAAATTGATTGTTTCTGTGCTCACGTGTCGGGATGTGAGTTTTTTTTACAAATGTTGAAGCATTGAAAGCTCCGTAGAGTATGCAGACTGCCATCGCACCGCGCACCCCGCACAACCGATGCGAAGTGCCAAACTGTAACGTAAACAAACACCAATATTATAATACATACAACACTAGTTACCTAACGCTGGATTCTTATGAAATCACATACACCGACTAACGTTGTAAATTACACATTTTTGTACTTAGAGTTTACCTACCTCCTTCCTTAAATTGAAGCTAAAATAAACGGTACATTGTGTACGTCAAATTCATGCATGATAATACTTTGTTATCTATAAATAGATATACGGTTTTTTTGAAGTAAGAATATTTTTTAAAGACCAATCAAAATTGGTGCTATTTGTATCCACAATGTAATGGAAAAATGGTAAATTCATGTTTTAGGTTGTCTGACATAAATTATGGGAAGTTTTAGGAATGGAATATTAAATTCTGTAATATATCTATGTAGCTACGAGTCATGCATACTCGTAAATATACTTATCGCAAAAGCTCACGAAAACAAATCCGCCTTTCTAGAATAAGTCTCACGATTGAGTGAATTCATCTAGGAAAATGGAATACTAAAGGTAAAATAGTTTTAGAATGGTATACTACAAAACATTATAATAAATCACACTATAAATTAAAAACATATATTATTTTTGCATTGGCTCACATCAATATTCTTATTCATACATGTTTATATTTCAAATTATTGTATTTATTTTAAGTTTTATTTTGACCGCAGTGCCCGATTTGGAGTTTCGTTATAACAAATATAGGAACGCCTTTATAGATTCAATGTATAAATCAAGTTTTGATTATTAATTAATTTTTTAGAGTCGATATGTAAATTATGCACTATTGTGTTTCAGTAGCTTAGTGGCCGTCGGATAACGGCGTGGTTAAATTATGTAATAGTGTAAAGCGCGAACCGTGGTTAGATTGCGTTCAATGAAAGGGATTAATATGAAAAATCATTTATTACGAAAGTAGCATAATTCTCCGGATACAACTAAAAGTCAACTCATTTCCTCGTTAATAATAATAATATCTCTAATTTTTTAGCCTAAAATTGTAAATACAGAGCGTAATGAGGCGACTTTTGGGGTAAATTTTAGCAGTATATAAATCAAATATTTTTGAAGCCTCCGAGAATAGTTATTGTATTTGTATCAATAACGAACGATATATTTTTAACACAATTTTGTAATGTTGAAAGCTATGCAATAAAATGGAATGTTTGATGAAATCTGCTTTGGTAATAAATGGTAAAAATGTTTAAAATACATAAGCACAGAGTTGAAATTGAAAGCAATAAACTAGATTACAGGTTGTCGCAGTGTCGCTTCATGTATTTTAAACATAGGAGTGCACTGGTTTGATTGTGCCTGAAATAATCATCAATGCCGCTCCAAACCTCAAAATTATGTATTTGTATATGTATTGATAAGGTAAGCTTAAATCAATTCGGATGTATCGTTAGTGAACTAGGATTAAAACTTCGCATTTCGACTAGATGAATCGAAGAGCGATTTGCATTATTCAGTTTTGACTAGTTTTATTTTTGATGGGGAAATTGGACTAAGAGTGTGACGTTAATATTGTCTAAAATAGTACAAATGAGAAGACTTATTGTCATAAGCCTCAGACTATTCAACATTGCAAATGCTAGGTTTGAGATGTATCCCTGTGTACTAGTTTTATTTTGTACTAAAAGTTAAAAATAAATGAATGATAAACATACTGATGGCCTTTTTTTACTAAAGGTCGAGACGGATCTTATCTAATCTTTATTAACTCGAAAGAGTTTTTTTTTTCGGCAAATATCCCTTTTTATTTTCCCCAAGAAATATTTCCGCTGTATTCTGTAGCTTTTTTTTTCTTTTTGAATCCTGATGTATTTATAATAAAAGTACCAAAAAAACATCTTGTAAAAATCACGCACTAGAAGGGGCTGTGCGTTGATGTTGAGGCAAATCACGCGATTAGGGAATGGGGAGAGGAGGTGAATCGCTTAAAACGTCTCACTTTAGACATGGATGTTCCTAAATAGATGTATAAAAATATTTAGAGCAATGCTGTTAGCGGACCACAATATTACTTTCTTATCAAAATTCGGGGGGGGATTGTATCCATGGGCACAGCCGTTGGTTTGAACGTAAAACGTCTTTATCAGTGAGTCGCTTTTGATCTTAAATATTAAGGAAAACGATTGACTTCGTTCTAAATATTTTAGTAAAGGCGAGCTGATATACGGTTACCGACATGATAAATAATTACTCTTAAATTAATGTTTCTACGATGGTCGTTTTGTTAAGGTCAGGCGATATAGACCAATACGTTACGCGGATCGGTATTCTGGATATGGTACTCTGTACATAGTAACGATTTTGAAGTTCTTACACGTAACAAATAACATAAAAAAATATACAAAATATAATTCGCGATGCTTCGAAATAAATGAGCATTTGTTAGATAAGTTCCTTCTTTCAGTCTTAATGCCCAGAAACATCAATTTGTATAGTGAGTGCTGTTTATAAACTTCTATAACCACGGAACAGAGACTACTTCTCTGTTCCGTGTCTATAACCTTTTCAAAAGTAGGTAATTTATAAAGGCGAAGATAGGTATTCGACACAACGAAACCCACTTAGTAATTTCATGTTGTTAACTGGTGCGAATTTAGTAATTATTTTGAAGTGAAAACATAATTCTTGAATATTAGTAATATTGGGAGATGCCCTTCACCATGACAACCTTGAGGTGAGCAGTAGCTTGCACATTATACAGTCAAGTTTGCACCAGCAGAACTTATTGAGGCACAGGTTATTGCAAATTGCAATTAGAGATTGCCAGTATTAATTACTTGTCAATGTTTGCCAAATTCTCACTGTCACTGTCAGTGCTATTTATTACAAAAGCCATGTTCCCAATTACGCGCATCGTATCAACAACTTTACGTTACTATTTCTGATTGGATAACAGAACTTTTTAAACCAATGAAAGGTCGTGACGATAACTGTCACTATTAAAAACGCAATTTAAAACTTAGTTCAATTTTCTCATTGATTTGTTTCGTTCGTTTTTTTTATTTTAGTTTGTTCGTTTTGTGCGACAATAAAGTATTTTGTGTTGTTTTGCTATGTGAAGTTTTATATCTTTGTAGTTCATACCAGAATTACCAGTGAGCTAGTGATTTTTTTATAATTTAATCGCAGTCATGAAGGTGTAAAAACCTTATATTATGTTGAGATCTAGTAAAGTGTAAATTATAATTTTATTTTAAAGTTTCTGTTTCCCTAAAACTCTACATCAATGAAATGCAATATACAAGATCTTGCTCATATGAGCGATCAGCCCTGTACAGTAGAAGGAAGACTTAATTACAGAAAGGTTTCAAGTGGGAGCTACAGAAACCCAACAGGTAGGTAATAAATTACCTAACAGTTAGATAAATAACGACTTTTGATTATGATTCAGCGTAGAGAGTAGCTCTCTCTTTTTACTAATTTAATTGATTGTGATAAAAAACGATTATCATGTTAATTTATTTATCTCAATAATTGTAGCTTTAAATATCTAAAAATAAATGCAAAAATTTTCCTTGTTTGTGTTACAGTTTTTAAGGAAAGATGGTTTCGACTCATCAAAAACTATTTATTTTACTTTAAAATTAGTGAGATGGGTACTTTTGATACAAAACATCCAGCTGGAGTATTTCTTATGGAAAATTCTTCAATTCAAATGGAGCATGGACAAGCTATCCCATTTTCGTTTTCTATATCCTTTATGTAAGTGGCACTTTTTTATAGTGAGTATATTTTCTTGTCATTTTAAATCCATTTCATATTCTTTTCTGCAGAGATGAGGTGGAAAAGAGACATATTCTTGCCGCACGGACAGAAGAAAATGTTATTCAATGGGTGATAAAGTTGAGAGAATGTTCATATGAGTACTTGCGTAGTAGACTACACACTCTGCAATCTAAAATATTCTCTATTACTGGCAAGGTATGTACTCACATGGCATCACAATACTACATATTAATTATAAATAAGTAATGCATGTGTCACAATAACTCATGCATATACAAACTAGTTTATATAAAAATAAAAAAAAAAAAAAAAAAAATAAAATAATTTATTTGCCATAACTACAAAAAGAAGTTTTTACAGTTTTTTAATATCATAAGCGAAGATTTGTAGTAAATTTTGAGTTAATGCTACATGTCCTTTAATTACAATAGTCCCCACACTAGGCAAAGCCTGTCCCGTGGGGACAAGATCGATTTACATTCTGTATTTTTATTGTAAGTGGACAGCACTATGTAAAGTAGGGAAAGTACTGGCGATAATTTTTCTTCTATGTAAACAAAATGAAGACAGGATTAATTTAAGTAAAGATAAAATAATAAAAAATAATAATAATAAAAAAAGAACGTAGTAAACCAAATACAATTAAAATTACTTAATTAAGACATCACTCTCAGAAACGCCTCAGATTCATTGTAAGAGCATGTTAGCAAAAAAGTAAATAACTTACGTTTAAAATCCTCTATTTCACACAGCTGCAATTTGTAAGCTTTAATAACTTTATTGTATAAGAAGACAGACAGAAATATAGAGAACCTTCTCATAAACACGCTGTTTATCGTTGGAAGAGCAAGTGAGAACGATCGTTTTTTTAGTAGGTTTTCATATTGTGCTGATTTTTTGACCATTTTGTGGGTCATAGAAGTGATTTTTAAAATATATAACCGCCTGACGCTTAACAGCTTAGCCTCCTGAAAAAGTTTAGTAGTAGGGTATCGATAAGGTTTCCGAAACAATACTTTTAGGACAGAGCGTTGTGCCCTTTCGAGTTTTATGAGTATAGAAGTATGGCAACCGCCCCAGACTGAAATGCAGTAGGTCAAAACTGATTCACATATTACAACGTAGATTGTTTTTAGTAATGACCTTCCAGCAATGTCCCGTAATATTTTCATCACAGGTATCAGTTTTCTAATGCGGGATGAACTGGCTTCAATGTGATCTGCAAACAATAGTTTCTCGTCGATAATCACGCCTAGGTATTTGTAAGATCGCACTCTTTCAATTGTAGGACAGGAGCATGAGTTACTATTAAAGCAGGACGTGTGTATTTTGACTGAAGGAGATGATGACTTAAGTGCAGAAGTGATCGTTTTATAAAAAGGTATAAATTTGGTTTTAATAATATTAAGCTTAAGTAGGTTCTTCTCGAGCCAATTTGCCATAGTTGCCATCCCTGATTCAGCTAGACTGAGTGTCTCTGGCCACGTTTTTGCGTGAAAAAGAACGGCTGTGTCGTCAGCGTAACTTATAATGTTTGCGTTACACATTTCTAAGTTAGATATGTCATTGATGTAACACAAGAAGAGCTTTGGCCCTAGTATACTTCCTTGTGGAACGCCGAATTTCACATCGTAGATGTTGCTTGTGAATGACCCAACGCGAACACATTGTGATCTGTCCGAAAGATAGCTACGGAACCAGTTGAGGCCATGACCCCTTATTCCCAAATTTTCTAGTTTTTTGACTAGTAAAGGGATCGATACAGTGTCAAAAGCTTTTTTAAGATCTAAAAAGACTCCGACACAAGCATCCCCCTTGTCGAGAAAAGAGGAAACCAAATCAGTTAGGAGAGTAATTGCTCCCTCGGTCGACCTTCCAGTGCGAAATCCGAATTGGTTGCTGTGTAATAATTTGTGTCTTTCTAGATAGTGGGACAAGCGTCGGTCAACAATTTTCTCTAATATTTTGGAGATGCTGCTTAAGAGGGAGATAGGTCGGTAATTATTGACCGATGCCCTATCACCGCTCTTATAAATTGGTGTTAGTACAGCCGTCTTCCAAATACGCGGAAAAACACCAGATTCCAAACTTAAATTAAAAATGTGGCATAGAGGATCAATAATATAGTCAACAGAGTGCTTTAGCAGGTTATTTTCAATTCCGTCCAGACCTGGAGCGCTATTTGTTTTGAGTTTGCTAATGATATTCTTAACTTCTAGAGGATCAGTAGGTGACATAAAAAAAGAGTTAGTCAGACGAGACGATTCATGCTTCGAGGCTAAAGATTCTTGAGTTTCATTAAGGTCTCTAAGGGTTTCATCAGCAAGGATTTGTCCAATAGTCGAGAAATATGCGTTACAGCTGTTAAGTGATTCAGTTGGGTCTTTTTTTATTTGAGTCAGTTCTAACGAACCATTTCTTTTCCTATCTTGAAAGGTGATTTGTTTTATAGACTTCCACAGTGAGCGTGAGTCTTTAGCATTGTGCGTGAGTTCTTTGGATTCATGATCCCTCTTGAGTTTCCGTAATATCGTTGTGTAGAAATTCCTATAACGTGTATAAATAAGTTTTTTAATGGGGTCGTTTGGATGCTTGCGGTAGTCAGCGTGAAGTCGGTCTTTAAGCTTTGAGCATTTAATTAATCCTGCTGTCATCCAGGGTTTCAGGGTTTTTTTTGAACGGGAAATTTTCTGAGAGTAGCTGTGTTTCTCAACTATTGTCATAAAAT
The DNA here is from genome assembly GCA_916618145.1 of Emmelina monodactyla. NCBI lineage: Eukaryota > Metazoa > Arthropoda > Insecta > Lepidoptera > Pterophoridae > Emmelina > Emmelina monodactyla. The sequence continues at coordinate 8,113,180 of OU745303.1, forward strand.
GTGTTATGAAAAACTCTGTGGCTTTGTTTACACAGCTATATTGTTTAATCGGAGACCAGTCTATGTTAGATAAAGCCGCACATATTGAATTGTAATCCCTTGTGGTTTGCATTCTGAGTTGTTTGCACTGCTTGGCAGTTTTGGTGGACATTGCAACCATTATGGCGTCATGATCTGTTATATCTGATGAACATATTATCGATTCAATGGCGTTGTGACTGCATTTTGTAAAAATATGGTCAATACAAGTTTTGTTGTGTGTTGGATCTTTAATTGCACAAGTGAAACCAAGCTCAGCCATAAGACAGAGATATTTAGTCATTAATTCTTCGTTTCTTGCGGATTTACTAATGTCGATGTTAATGTCGCCTGTAAATACAACATATTGTCTCAATTTCAAGCTCCTCATGGATGCTTCCAAAGTATTTAAGAAAATTTCAGGGTCACTAAAGTTTACCGAGGGCGATCTATAAACTGCAATAATTGAGACATAATTATTCATAGTTATATGGAGACAATTAGCGTCTATTGCCGTTATCTCGTCCACCTGGACAGAAAGATCATTTCTAGTGTAAGCTATAACACCCCCAGCTTTGTTAATAAATTTGCACGTGTGGGAGACAGTGTATCCATCAATGGTTTTAATTAAACTGCTATCATTAAGCCAGCATTCAGTTAGAATAATTATTTCAAATTTTGTATTAAATCGTTGCAAAAGAAGTGTAAATTCATCATAGTTTTTCTGTACGCTTCTAATGTTTAAGGTGAGTATGCGAAGGTTGTATTTATTTAAGATAGATGTACAGTCCTCGGGAAAATGTTTTTGATGGCACAGAATCTCAGAGGTATTATCAATTTCTTGTAAAACGTCTAGGGTGGCCATTTGGGAACAAGTATTGAATTTTTAATATTATTTGGACATTCATGATTTTTCAAAGTCGCAAGCTTAGGAGGAAGACACCTTAAATTATGATTATTTACATACAACCGAAATACGTAATTATTTGAGGAAATTGAAATATTCAAAAACGGTGTTATGAGAGTCCGAAATTGAGAGTGATGTGTACATTGGTTAAACCTTATTTGAGAAGATACAGCGAGTTGATAAAAAAACCTAAAATATACATAATATAGTAGTAACTTACAAAAGGCAATGTTGGAGTAAAAGTTAGTTTTCTTAAGAGGTTCTGTTTCGCTCGGTGCTGTTAGATGCAAGACGATTTTCAAGATCTTCGTAGGTGCGAATTGTAAAAGCCGGAGATCTTTCGGCTTTTCGCACGCAGATTGTCCCGTCACGGAGCCAGCAATATCGAAAATTGTACATTTTAGCCCGCAGCCTGGCCTCGCGAAAAAGCAGTCGATTAAATTTGGTTAACCTCTCGTTTATGTAGATTCTAACGGGATTACTTTCAACTATACCCTCTGATGATAATTCTCGCCTTACTTTTGCTGCTTTCAGGAATTCCTCTCTTTTGAAGCGGCGTATGAATTTCAAGACGACCGGTCTTGCAGATGTTTTTAAGGCTGAGTTCTGGATTTCCTGTTTATTAAAGGTCGAGCTGCGAGGACCAACTCTAGATACCGAGTCAAGATCGTCCTTTTGCAAGTCGACTCCGATTTTCTTGGCGGTGAGAAGAACGACGTGCAGCAGATTTTCGCTAGAGTCTTCTGGTAATCCAATTATTTCAATATCTTTATTCAAGGTTAGTTGCTCCTGCATATTGACATGTTGGTGCAATCCGTGAAAAGAGGCTTTTAAGGCAATTATTTCTCGATTTTGGTCCGTGATTTTCTTCTCGTAGTCGGTAATTTTATCATTAATAGTGTTCTTGAATTCCTGAAATTCCCGACACAAAGTATGCACGTCCTGAATTTCTTGGCGCAACATCCTGATTTCGGCTAAAATTTCTGCCATTGGGTTACTCTTTCCATCTTCCGGGGAAGATATAGTTCGACCTCGACCTCCACGAACTAGGTTTATATTGGTTGATGAGCTGTAAGTTTTATTCGAAGCACTCTGTAAGCGGACAGGGGTAGAGGTGTTATCTCCCTTAGGCAAGGCACAGTAACATGTAGGGCACATCCAGTTAATTTTGTGCTCCTGAGGAAGTTTTGAAAAAGCATCTATTGTGAGGTTAATGCATTTAAGGTCGTAAATTTCATTGCATTTGTGGCATTCCATAAACTCTAGCGACCTAATCAATCCTCCACAGGCTTTGCACGTATTAGACATGTTAATTTCAGGCTATATTTTATAAAGTTTTGAACATGAGATCGAGTAATATGCAACAGTAGCGTAGAAGCAGTTTACTTATTTCGCCTCTCACTTACATGCGATCGTGGCCTAGTGGGAATGCGTAGGCGTTGCGTGCAGTCGACTCGGGGTTCAAATTCGGCAAATCACGTGTGGTCTTTTTGAGATGTATATCGAGGCAAACAGCTGAAATGTACCTCTCTCTCTCTAGTACTTCCCACTAGGAGGAGTTATTCCATAAGAACTGCTGTTGTGCAACAAGGAATCGGTCTTCAAGGCGTCGAACCAATCACAGAATTTGTACAAAAATAAAATTAAAATTCTCGACACACGTCCACTCACAAGCACTGTCCACGGTCGAATCCTGAATAAGGACAAAGGTCATTGTATTCTTTTTGTTATTAAATATGAAGTTAATATTTTTGTAATTTCTACAGGATCCCTTACTAATGGTGCCCAGAAATGAGGGAGCATGTTTGTGGGCTCCGGCTATACCATTTTCAACAGTTCCTGCCTGCTCCACGAACACAACATCTTTCAGCTGCCACCTCCACACGCACAGCCCATTCACACTTGAGAGAAGCAAATCTGATGTCCAAGCCTACAAACACTATCATCGTCATCACCACAAAACAAATCCAATATTTTACACAGATGATCAAAGTGCAGTGAAAATACAAAGTAATGGTGTTTCAAAAGAGACATATGCACTCAATAGAAGTCAGACATCTTCAATTGTTACTCATAGCAAACCTGACCTGACAATATTTGACACAAGTCTTTACAATCGTGCTGCTCCAAGCCCCCCTGTAAGAAAAAAGTCTTCCCCCAGCAGTAGGAGAAATGACAACTTTAATGTTCAATTATTAAATGATCAGGGAAGACAGTTTGGCTCAGTGGGTATATTGGATACTCCTCCTGTTAAACCTAGGAGAAAATCACCAAGGTTACCTGATAGACATGACAATCCTGAAGATGTAAGTAAATCACAAACTGAAGATCTTATTAAGTTTTAATATTTATTTATTTTAATAGAGTTAGTACTTCATTTAACCCACCAAGATTTGCAGTTAAGAACAAATAGTTTAAGAAACCTCGTATCCTATCTCAACTGGTTGCCAAGCTCGATATGAAGACAATACTTTTTTACACACTTAAGTATTTAATTTAATTATTGTACCTATTATTGCCATATTATTATTATTTCATGCTAGTAATTTTTTCTTCGCAAAACAAACCACATTGTTGATTGTCACTACATTAGTGATGAACTTAACTATGTTTATGTTATAATATGCTAATTCAAGGTTTGTAAATTTATTGACTTGCCTTTGTTAGGTTTGTTGGCCTAAAGTGAAAATCAAGTCACTGCATTTCCAAATCATTTGGAAAATAATTTAATTTTTATTTGAAATTTTAGAGTTGTGTATTATTTATGCAATTAATCATTTATTATAAAGTTCATGATATTCAATGCAATGCAAGGAAAAGGAATTGAACTTTTATAACTATACTCACATGTAAAATGCCGATTGGTCTAGTCATTATTTTTATGGTGTGATGAAGTAGATCATTGTGTTTATCATCTTAATGTTTGTATATTTTTTTTAAGAAAAATATGCTAATGACAAAAATAGAAAAATAATTCGACAATAAATCATTTTATATTTTATTACAGATTTTTTTATTATATTGAATTTGAATGTTATTTTATCCAAAGCAAAGTAAAAGCTTTTAAAAAAGGAATTTGTTGCAACCACGCATTTGATTTTTCTTTTAACTACGTATAACTACTTAGTCAAGTTTCAAGGTACATTGTGCGTGATATATCACCGTGGAAATGCACCATTTATAGCTAGGTAAAAAAACGAAATCTCTTTTTGTAACTATTTTAATATTTACAAGCACATACAATTAAAATAAAAACTAATAAATACAACTCGCGCTTACATATTTCTAATAATTAATTAAGTGTAATTATGTAATAATAAAACATTTTCAGTTAACATAACTGATGAATAAAATTCGAGGCATATGACATGCTACCGCTATTCAGAAATATATTCTAATGTTGCACAATATATACGTAGACAGGGTGTATAAGTCTATAAGAATAACAATCCTTGGTTCAACATCTAATTAACCGTACTATACAATTTAAGGCTCCTTTAGGATTAAGTGTACTTTTAATAACAACTCTTCAAGGCACTTGCTTGAATCATCTACTACAGCTACTTAAAACAAAACAGAAGATTTTGAACCTTCTGCCGGTTAATTCGTTATTTAAAGTCATTAAATAGTGCAACGTACTGGGTGCTTTGCATTTGAGATTCAAACGGGCTGCCTGCCTCCATCATTTCAAGACTCCACGAGTCTACCGCCGCAGAGATCCATGGATCCATCGCTGGATGGCTCTTTGATCCATCGCTGCATGGCTCCATGGATCCATCGCTGCATGGCCCCACGGCGGCGAGGCTAGGGTCGTTGTTAGTTGCCACCATAGTCGCGTAGCTCGCGGTTGCCGAGTGGCAACGTCGGCCGGTAGTTGTGGAGTAACTCCATGGCTTCGACCTCCCGTGACGCCTCACCGCATCTCAACTTTCTCATAAACGACAACTGGAAAATAAAGGTGGAAAGTTAGCATTTATGCTTTTTTCGTTATTATTCTATGTCAGTCTTTAAAAAAAAACACCACGGATTCCAAATATCTGTTGTCTCCACGATTGCAAGGATTTAAAAACAACTTGAATTTTAGTTTCGTCTATTGGTACTGACTTAGCGCCTTGAAAGTAGGTTGGTGTGCATCATGTAGGCCGAATTGGTAACCGCCAAGCAAACCGGTACTATACCTATATACTAAAGAACCGCTCTTTGGCGCCTGTAAGTGGCATCGAAACCAGTTATGCGATACCGGGCTAATGGCTATGTTAATTGTATATTTACGAAAGCATTAGTGTATTCTGACTGCCAACTTAGTGCAAGCGACACAGAAATGTTGTTGAACTGTTGGGGTAGGCATCTACCACCACTATTGCCTTCCATCCATCATGGTCGCCAAAATCATCGAAAGGAAAGTCTAACTTCAATCAACCCTTATTACCAACCTGTTCAGCTGAGACTTCGACAGGTTCTTTGAACAGGATCCAAGTGACAGATTCTGTGCAGGGTGGTGTGGTGAGAGAGCCAGGGTAGGTCCAGTAGGCTGTCCTGGGAGGCAGCAACTTGGCTGGGTTCAGCGGATCACCGAATGTCACTTTATCGCCCTTGTGTTGAATGTAGGGCAATAGCCGAATCACTTTATCTAGTTCGTGGTGCTTTGAACCAACCTGAAAAGAAAATAAAAATAATTAGTTAGGAATACGATGGCATATGCAAACTTATTTTAGGAAGAGGCGGTCTCATGGTGTGCAGAACCGCGCACCGCAAGCAGACCCTTGAAGTAGAGCCTGTTTTAGCTGCTAGAAACTAAACTATGCGCATTTTGGGACTGCCTTCTTGGAAGGATTAATTTTATTACGTCGTTAAGAAAGGTTTTCAAATAGCCAAACAATTATGACGAAAACCATATTTTAAATTAACTTAACTTCAATCTGTTAACTAGAAGAAACAGTTAGATGTCTGACATAAATTATATTTATTTATTGTTCAAACAACGGGGCTTCAGCACCTTATTATGACGGTGCAGCTAAAAGGATTGAGTTGCGGGGTTTCTGTGACGCATAGCAAATGCAAATGCATATTATTACTCGACTTAAACATATTATTAGGCTACATTTAGAAACCGTTTGCTCTACATTAACAACTAGTAAGTTTATTATGTGTAGTTAATCCGAGTATGTGACAAATTAATACAGGATGTACTGACAGACGCCTACGTAACTCAACAAGTTGATATTTTCCTCAAAATTGTACCAACTAAAAAAGTATTTTTGCACAAGTCCGCAAATATCAAGCGAATTTGGTATTATGAGCCAAGTATTATTCAAATAAAAGTTTCTAGTCATGCGTTTGGCAAGTAGTAGGCGGAGAGAAAGTGGATTTCATCATCAAGAGACGCGACGAAGAGAGTCTTGTAAAAATTGTATTAACTGTGTCAGTACTACTAGAACTCTCATTACGTCAAACGGACGAGGTATATACCTAATCTGATAATGCTTTTGAGGCGCAGTTGGTGAGGAAGCAACTTTCCGCCCACTGACTATAATTCTACAGTAGGAAGACGTTGATTTATGACATTTCATTGAAAAAACGTTACGCGTAAGCACGATTGTTTCAGATCCGGTTTTTTGAGTTCAAACCTACACACTTACGGTTCTTTGGTTTAAATTCATCCTTTACGGCCAAAGTGCAGTTTTTGATTTAAGGTCAATGTATCAACATGAGAAGAAGTTATTTTAGGACGTCCTTATGATTTCAGTTAAGCTGAAAGTAGGTAGGTACCCAAGGAATATGAATTCCGCAGTTAAGTTTAATTACTTTGCACTTGTAGGTAACGCACATGACAATTTTCTCTGAGAATTAATGTTTTATCACAATCAAAACGTAGGTATTTTGATCGGCTTTCTATACGAAATTGGCATTTGAGCGTAATACAATATCATCGAATATTTACGATCGGGTAATTGATTGCTTGTTTTACGAGTCGGTGAACAATGTTTATCTTTATATTATTTGATTGAACATATAAACCCAATGAAGTGCGATAGTGTTATGAAGCTAGTGAAATTTAGGACTATTTATTAAAATATATTATCTACTAAGTAAAGGTTTAAGATAACATGTTACGTTGCGGAATGAGTCTCTTAACATTTAACAGTAGGAATCTACTCTAAGGTATCTACATTACCTTTACTTTATTACTGTTAAGTAACAAGGTGTGGGCTTTTACTTTATCGATCGAGATATCGATCATCTGCTTAGGAAATTTTACCTATAGGTAATTAATTGGCTTACCGTATTATAGGTTTATTTTATTAGTACTCACCACTAAAAGGACTCCAAGAACTGCTAACCCATCAGGTTTGCCAGCCGCCTCCTGGAAGCTGCGGTATTTGCTGGTGTTCCAGTGCACCAGGTGGAGTTCTCCGGAGAAGGAGCGACCGTCTACGGTGTGTTCTGAACCCTCACCATTCACTGCCCCCCAGTGGCAGTGCCATTGCTGGAGCTTGTACACGTCGCCGCCCAATGGACCACCGCGAAGCTCTGCAATTCGATAGAAACTTATGTAGAAAGGTAGTAGGAATAATCAAAATTGACAAAAGACAATCAAAATTGAGAAATTTTGTTGCAAAAACTGATCTCCGTACGTTTGACTTGAATAAGTCGTGTAGTACTAATTCAAAATAGACTCAAATATAAAAAAATGCAAGATATATTCAGTAAGTATATAAAAAAGGTTTTAAGTGTTTAGGTACTGATAAGTCTGTATGAAGAGATAAAAATACACCGGTGAAGTATTAAAGAACTCTACAACTTTATTTATAAGCTTATGACTATTTAACTAAGTTTATTTCTAAAGCAAACTAACGCTATGATAAGTACTTATGTGTTACAATGTTTTGTAGACAATTGGCCGCAGGTTATAATACAGATACGTTATCAGAAGACGAGCTTAGAGTGACTAGAACGTGATTTGTTTAATCATTTAAAAAAACAGACACCCATTCCTACTTCTAAAAATAACTGTATTATTCGTCAAAATTTGCGCATGATAAGTAGCTGCAATATTGATTAGCGTTGCAGCCAGGTTACTGGTTCCCCTTTCGAGGTTCATGAGTCATGGACGAAGGGGAACTAATGGAGGGCTCGACGATTGATGTCGTACCTAGTTTCAAGTTGAGATGTATATATGACCAGCTCGATATGTTTCCCGGTCACACGATCATCTGCCTCATTAAGAGTCGAGGGGAGCGAAGGCTGTGTATTTCCCTGAACATTTTCGATTTGATTTTGATATTGGTCAAGTTAATTCAACTGGCACTTTTAAATAAGGCTTCTGTTCTGACCTGGCTTCTCTGCCACTTTACCTACTTATTATAACTCTGATTTTAAATAGAAGTGTATATACGATTTTTACTTAATACAAAGGAAAAGTTAAAATAGGTGTAAATATTTGATTTTCTTGCATTAAGTTGGTCTTAAAGATCCTATTTTCCTTCTATGGTTATCTTAAGTAGCGTGGTAAAATATCGTTCTGCTTATTCTTTAAGCCATTGATTGACACAATAAGTACATAATCGTTGAAATATTTATACGTTATTTAAATCATTTAAATATAAGTTGGTATTGGTTTAACTCAATGTGGTTAGTAAAAATAACTTCATCAACATCTGTTTCGTTTTCTGCCAAATGTTTTAGTTTATTATTTTGTATCGTATCGGAAAATAAGTCGTTACATAAGTAGTTAGTAAAAAGATAACATCAGTTTTTATCGGTTTATTGTAGTTTTAGGTGCTACCTACCTGTTAAATCATATTGCAGCTCCATATAAGCCACACCTCGGGCGTTTCCAAGAGTGTTACATATATGAGTATCTACTTGAATTTGTGCTATTGTTATAATATTATCGGATAGTTTAGATATGGGTTTACATATTGGACTTAAAGAAAACTAGGTAAGTACATACTCGTTTTCTTGAAGTCCAATATGTACATTCATATCTAAACTTTCCGATAGAAGCTGCCTTTTTCCGCCTTAGGGCTGTTTGGGGTAAATTGCAACTTGGATTTGATATCTTTCGATATGATATTTTTTATTTAATAACGCAATGCAATTCGAGATAAATTATTTCTTCTTTACTTCAAAGTATTTTTAGTAAGTCATTACTAAAAAGTAAGTATTCATTTCTTAACAGTAATTTTGGCTGTAGTGCTTAGCATAGTACGTACCTAAATCCATGTCTAAAAAATCCCGTCGACATTGAGGAGAAAAACTTTTAGACTTACAACTAGGTTTTATACTTTCAATTACCTGAATCGTATCCATTCTCGTCGACCCTCCAGCAGTAGCCCGGGTTGACGACGGAGCGCGTGTGGTCGACGGAGTAGCGCCAGCGCAGCGGGGCGGAGCTCCCGGCGCTGCTCGCCAGGCCCGTGTTGATGTCCACCGGGCTCTGGCGGCTGCCGCGCGCCTCCGGGAACTTCTCGATCCAGGTCGCTGGACCTGACGAAACAAGGAAGAGATAAGTAAAAGTTTCTAGAGTGGTAGAGTCTAGCTGTAGGCTCTGTTTACAGCGTTTAATGGGCTGATTCGACCGGTGAAATACCACCGTCGCACAGAAAACCGACGTGAAGTAGGGACGATGTTCCTGCGTTTCGTTCGGTGAGTGCGATATCCGGTGTCCAATTTTTTCAAAGGCTAGAAACGCACCCTCAATACATTTGTAATTGTTGGTGTATATGGGCGGCGGTGATAAAAAAAAAAACGTTTGCAGAAACTATGAGTGTACAACAAGCTAAATTCAAAATATTTCAGATTTAATCATAGGATTAAAACGGTAATTAAAACTAGGACCGTAATTTCATTACGATGGAAAAATCAGTTGGATATGTTATGGAAAATAAACCATAGCCAATTTATACTGCAATTTACGAGCATATTTTCCGACACGCGATGGACACGTGAGTCAATGGGAACAAATATTTTGCTGAATAACATTCCTTAAAGCCGTAAACCAATCAACGTCTTTTATGTTTAGCCGTTATCTTATCTTGGGAACATTTTTATATAGATGAGTGTAAGTAAGACGAAATAATGGTGATGAATCAGTTTTAGACGCCTGCCGGTTACTACCTTGTAAATTTATGTAAAAGTATCCTTCGAATGGTTAATTTTATGATGAAACCTAATAATATAGGTAGGTAACTAGATAAATAATGGTTAACTAATTGTGTTCTCTATTTTCCTTAGATTCTTTCCCTAGACTGCAGTGACATGCATAATAAAAAATGTTTTCAATTGAATTGTAAATGATAGTCGTTAACTTGATAATTAGAATGGGTTGGTAAATTACTGAAACTGAAGCGAATTACAGCTAATTGTATGTCAATTTTCAGTAATTTGCATTGTGCCCGTAAATGAATATTTAAAATGTTTTTACTTGTTTACCGTTGTTTGAAAAGAAAAGTAAAGACTTAAGTAGAATTTAAGGACTGCATTAAAGTTATAAAGCATAAAGAATTTAAGGAAAGTACCAACATATATACCTAAGTACATATAAGATATATTATGTTAGCAAGATAAGATACAAAATTAAGTTGGTTTAACATGTACTTCAAAAAAATTTGTACTAAAAGATTTTAGGTATGTACGAAAATGCTTATTTACATAATACAATTGCTACTGCAAAAGAAGCCGCAGGCAAAACTAAATTATCTTAGGTAAACGCATTATTAAATCGAAGGAAAACACATATACATGAAATTTAAGATAAGTAAGTTTAATGTGTTTAATTTTATGGATTTGTAATGATAGATACCAATTATTTCACACGCCTCAATACGCTTCCGGGTAATTTGGGTTTCACAGTCATTACAGAGTTTTTTAACAATTTATTCAACAGAAAAACCAAAATAAAACTAATTTACAATAATTTAATATTCATTAAAAGCGTGACACCTTCAACAGAAGCAGAATAATTTAATTCAGCAAAAAACATTCAGTTTTTCGAAGATACTTTATTCAAATCAAATTAGTACCCAACCACCTTAGTGTACCTAATTTATGTATTTGATATGTAAGTACTGCATCAATTCAGACCCAAATTATGTATTTGTATACAGTGTGTTTTTTTATGATGTAGGGAGCAAACGAGCATACGGATCACCTGATGGTAACTGATCACCGCCGCCCATGACTACCCGCAACACTGTGGGTGTTGGGGGTGTGTTGCTGAGCCTCTGAGAAAATTGGGAACCGGATACCGCACTCACCGAACGAAACGCCGGAACATCGTCCCTACTTCACGTCGGTAAAATTTAAATTTCGAATTTAACACATGTGAAAATGTTCGGGCAAAAATTGGTTTAGTCAGACTATTGCCCAGGCACCGAAAGATTTCCAAGGTGTATATTTTTGTTATTGTTAAAGACTTAACATAGAAAAAGCACTAAGGCTAGCTTAGAGTATTTGGTGCTAAATGATTTTCTTTGATGCAACAGTTTAAAGTAGATTTGGAACAGCTATAAACGTTCTTAGAGTTTGTTAGATTTATGAAACACGTTGTATAACCTCCGGTCTTGTAAGGTGTTGGCACTTTTACTTTCTATCGATAGCAAATAAGTAGGTTGTGTGATTTAAACTATTTTATACTAATAATAATATCCTGTACATACATTAATGTTTCAACTAATAGGAGTCAAACAGTGGACCTTCCATCCTGCCAATATGGATTGAAGAATCAATTGTAGGTGTCATTTGTTGCCCTAAACCTTAACTGAGGTTGACGACTCGAAACAAATAGAACAATTGCTTTTGTATTCAATTGTCTTTGAACACATCTACCACAAACCTTCAGACATGTAAATTTATTTATATTTTACAGTTGAAACCAACGTTTACTTTAAGTATTCAATGTTAGTCAGTGTTAATCCAAATTCAAAACGTTTCCGGTCTCCGTTATCAACAATTTCCCGCGCTCTTGATAATCTGCGCTCGCGCTGCCAAATAAGAGCAGTGAACTCATATTTAGGTTAGTTGAACACATTGAAAATAACAGTGAAAGGTAACTTAAATAGATCGTGAATATCAGATACCTAGTTGTAATGTATTTAATACTTATATGATATTTCGTTATTTTCAAAACGATTTAATGTGTTTAATTTTAATTACAACTAATTTCGCTTCAAAATAATCAAAATCTCATTCTGTTAGACTGTTAGAATTATATCAAAAAAGGAACCTATTTGTTTCAAAGCTGCATTTGCAAGTTAGCCTTGACACAGTTTCATCTCCCGACCAAATAAAAAAGACGCTGTCGACCAAATTAACAAACAAAATGTGAACGATCTCAAACGTTAAAGGGATAAATATAAAACGGAGTAAATGTTAAGCTAGTTTACCTAACTGGGTTGGAGATTATTCTAAAATATCTTCCTATTCCGGAGAATTTTATCTAGGCGTCATATCGTCATCGTTTGAAGTTGATTGATGTGTCCAAAATATGTGTCGTCGCTCGTCGCCTCGTTGCCTCCGAGATGGTCCCCGCGCGTCGTGTGAGCCGTCAATTTGATCAAGTGCACTGGAGACGGAATAACTGGCACGTGTCACATGCGACACTTTAACTAAGTGCACGGCACGTTATCTCTACCTTCTGTTTTGGAGGGAAATACATCTCATATTAACTTTCTGCGCGTTGGAACTAACCGGGTTTAATTAGCTTAAAATACACTGATCCGCCAAAGATCATACTTGATAAGTGACGTCGCTTGTTATGAGTAGATAATTTCTCTCGAGCTCGGGCCAATGGCGGGCCGCGTGGCTAGCACGCCGCGTGACGTCACCTGCACTCGATGATGACCTCGTCTCGTATAATCTGCGGCTGTGCCCCTGCGCACTCTCGCCCTTCACATTTTGGACCACATCTATGAACTATTTACTGAACAACCTTACTTGCGAATAACAAGTGTTTGCCTGGGGATATTTAAAATCTCTTCCGGCCAACGGTATACGATAAACCAAGTACACAAAGATATTAATGTTACTGATAGGAATGGTTTATAGAAACCTACTCCAATAGCAATCACTTCTAAAGAAAAAACTCTACTCATAATTTAAAATATCTTTTATATGAAATTACATGATTCATATATCATTTTTACGATCGGTTTGTGTATTCAGCTGCCACATTAAGATGAGTGGAAATATCTTCATAAATATTGATTCGGCCCTCATTTCCTAATCACTCATCTGGACGATATTTTCACGGCACATTAATAAAGTGTTCAAGGTCGTTGTGGCAATTGCCTTCTAATAAATTATTCTCAATAGATAATTATTTCTGGCTCAGGTAGGTTTATTTATTTAGGCAGCCTTCATTTCCTCACTCGACTGAAGGAGTGACACTGGTTCTAAGGCCAAACTAAGGTAGTTAGCAAAAATAAAACGTTTTTCCTGAATGCTTAAATCTGAATTTTATGTTTTGTTATTTCATGCAATTCTCATAGTTTTTCTTGCGTATACACCTACATATGTTATTTTATCATGTGTCTATCTTGCTTTAAAGTGCACGTGTGATTAAAAGCATATAAACTGTGGGAAGTTCGATTGTTTACATCTGGCAAATGTATTGGCCAGGTAGGTGTTCTGTTTTCGAATGTTGTATAAATAAAACCAGTTTTGATTATTTTTATTTTTTACTCCAAATCTTTCAACTCTTTGCTAATGTATTAGGTAGCGCTTATTATTCTCTAGGTATATTATTGTTTATTTGAGAGCTAAATTTGATACTTAATAAGCAATTTACTTAGTATTGTATCCTTTTTGCATTACGTTATATTGTTGACAACAACTACGAGTATGACGTAGTCCAAATTGTCAAACAAGATTTAACGTACAATTGATTAACTAAATTAAGACTAATAATATACTAATAACCCATAAAAATCTACATTAGGAATATACATCAACTCCTTGTATAAGTGCTGCGGTTGTATTGTTCGCCATAAGGTGCTACATCATGTTACAATATGCACTTTAATTAATTACATCGAAGATTCAATTTTATTATAATCTATAACAATAGGCAACATGCTATTTAGGGCGGCGTTAAGATTGTAGTCGTTAACGTGTTATTTATTAAGGTTTTATCAGCTATTACAAGCAGTGGTCATAGTACTAATGAACTGTCATTAGGTGCACGCAATCAAAACGGTGCGGCAGAGACTAAACTGAGAATGGGCGGTAGATACACCTACAAACTGATTATTGAGAGTGTGTGATGCACGTGGATCTAACTTGTAGGTACAGACATACAAGACGTTTCGTTTTATAACGATCTGCTAGTAACGGAGTAGACTTGGTTCTAACTGAGGCTGGTAACCAGGTGAAATTATAAATGTTAACACATACAGTTAAATTCTTTTAGTTCTTGAAACTTATATCATTATGGGTCAACATTTACTGAATCCAATCTCAGATTTTCATTGTTCTAAGTCAAGTCATACGAAAAATGTACCTCTACATCCATACAATCTACATCAGGCATGTAAATTGTGTAAGATATGCGTATGAAGATTACTACTAATCTTAGTGTAATGTACGTAATATTATTTTTATATTTATTGGTACACATAATTAAAATAAAAATTGGTATAAAGATAGTTTAATGTTAAAAAAATATAGAAACATGTTTTAGGTTAAAACTTTAATGGTTCGAGTATACAACAAAAAAGGTAGAGTTAGAAGACACGGGTTAGTAACTTATTGAAATACTATTGTAAGTACAAATATAACAGAAATGACAAGGATTACTCATTTTGAACAATTTAAATAATACGGAATTGTTATGTTAATTGTATGTCACGAGGTACTGGACTAATTTCCTTGCACATTTAAAAGTATGTGTGTACCTAAGAACAATCTTTCTGGAGTCTTCGTCTGACTGACAACCATTCAGCTTAAACTCTGAATAGTCTCCGTAATTATATTGATTGACAGTCACTAATTTACTTTTTTACGTGAGTAATTAGTTTTTGAGCAGCATAATACTATAATAATTACTCGGTATGATCATTAGCTTCATCTAAGTAGATACTAGAATACTTATTTTGACTGAAACTCTGTTAACTTTAAAAAACAATGTAGGCATATAAGTAGAGTAGAGAAGAATATTGAGCCTTTGGATGGGTTTTTATTCAAAAATGTTGGTTTTCTTTATTGCTGTTTAGATCCTAAATGTATTATTAGTTTACATGCAAAAAAAGTAATGACGATATACCAACAGCTGTAAAAAACACTTCAAGGACGACCAGAGGCGGAAAGGACGCGAATGAGTAATCCGTCGATAGTAATCAATGGGTTGAATTAAATTGTTACTCAAGTGATGCAATGTAAGTTAATTTAATCATTTTGATTAGAAACAAATTACATCTCAGGAAAAGGATTCGGTAGCGAATAAAATGAAATTGAAAATGAAAAGACTTTTCTGTTACTTATACCAATGGCTCGTTGTAACTTTTAATATTTATTCGGTCACTACTTGAAATTTAATTCATTTTATCTGATTATAACGCATTTATTTAGTATTATTTTTCAGCCCTTCTGTCTCGCCGTGATCACGATACTTGAAAAACTCTTAAGTAACTAATCTGTTAAAATGAGTTATAAGTTATAATAATTATGTAATCTACCTACTGGATAACGTAAACTTTTTTATATTTGCTAAGGAAGTTTTAATCGCCGTACAATACCTATAAATAATGAAACCGCCAGGTAGAGTTAATGTTCAGTGGTTGTCAGTACTCGAGGGTAATTGTCTGTGGATTTTCTTCAGACCGACGCCACTCAAGGAGCCTGAAGTGGGCGAAGTACGGGCGACAAAACGTGCATCATCACAATATAATACAAAGTATCGTGTGCAAGCTTGTGTTGTGTAGTGTACACGGATAATTCGTCGAATGAGGTGGAAGAAGTTTGACGAGACATCGGCAACTGCAACTAGGGCACCTATACACGCAACTCACTCCCGCACTTTTGGCACTACTCCGACGATCAAAAAGAGTTGATAACGTGCAAACAAAGTCATTTATCGTTAAAAGTGAACGGTAATAAAACTAAAAATAGTTTTGTTTGAATTTTGTTTGTTTGGACGCAGGGCAGATTGACTGGTGTAATTACAGATCAATTGGTAAATTAGGA
The DNA here is from genome assembly GCA_916618145.1 of Emmelina monodactyla. Classification (NCBI taxonomy): domain Eukaryota; kingdom Metazoa; phylum Arthropoda; class Insecta; order Lepidoptera; family Pterophoridae; genus Emmelina; species Emmelina monodactyla. The sequence goes on from OU745303.1 coordinate 8,129,288, forward strand.
ATTGCTACCGGATCCCGGCGGTGCGCTGCCGCTGTGCAATGAAGCGTGCTCGGAATCCGACAAACTAGAATATCTAATATCTACTTGCAGAACTGATTTAAATTATACCACTGCACCTAAGTTCGTGAAGAGTACCCGTATATTTGCTTGCAAATACTACTGATAAGGTGAGAATTGTATTAAAAGTATGAATAATAAAGATAACTTGTGAGAAAAGAATATAAGGATAATTTAGTTAACGTTTATGTACTTAGTTTGTTTTAACGATAAATGTCTCCGACACGAACTACATAAGCCGACGGTGATGACTACGTTGTGATATGTTATATCTACAATCATACCAATCTACAATGTTATATAATAACAATATTTATAATATTATTATGTACAATGCAATCTTAACAACCTGTGCAGAAGTCTCGGCTAGTCTTTAATCTTGCAAAGTAAACAACCGAGTGTTTTACTCCTCATGACACATGAAATAGGATACCTACAGTTTCGCGTGCCATGCTGCATTGTTAGCAGTTACAGGTAGCTCCCTTAATTGCAAGTGTAGTTAGGTTTAAATTAACACATTGTTAATAACAGTTTACGAGATACTATCTTGATATGAAAACTAGGTTGTTTTATTTTTTAATTTAATCCGCTGCGTAAGCAATTTTATAATTAGCAAATACAGTTTTAAATAGTCATCTATTTATTTTCGGTAATCGGTTTGCGCCGGCGATAAGAGGCATCCGGTTACTGTTAACATTAAATAACATTAGCAAATATATCCTTCCATATATTTTAACTGTGAATATATTATTAGTAGGTAGTAAACAAAGCAGACACAAACCGACTTGGTCACACGTGACAAAAACATATTTTACGATTGGTTACCCAAAGATAAAGTTACTTTTAAATAAAAGATCCGTACTAACACTTGCGGTTAACCTTTATATAGAGTCTTCGCACGAATTCTAAGTAGTTAGCTAGGTACCTATATGTTTTAGTACTAATAACCACAATAGAAAATTGCAGAAGTAAATTAGAGTTTTACGATACATAAATATATATTCAGTTGCTGTATGTTACAATTTATTTTTGAATAAATAAGAGTAAATTTAGGTACACTTGGTAAGTTCAGTTTCTTCCTACGCTAATGCTATTTATTATTGCGTTCCCAGGATCCTCTGTTTACCTACGTACAAAAGTACTATTAAAATTCCGATCTACTTATACGGCATTGGTTAACTAAACGTATTTCGTGTAGTGTAGGTTATTCACTGTATTCATGAATGTATTACCATCGGCATTGTAGTAATCAAATAAAGTAATGCTGAACAAACAAACACCTTTGTATTCAATTCTGAATTGTCGCCTTGACGGAGTATTTATTTATTTACGTTTCTGATTCAACAGGTCCACGCGAATCCGCGATAACCAGTTACCTACTATAATTAAATAATCGCACATAAAAATCGTTACTTACTCAATAATTATATTTTTTAAACGGCAGATACGAATGGTTAACCTTTGGAATCGCTTATAGTCATTTTGTTATTTTCGTAAAACGATTACCTAATGAAGCGATGTAGCGAATTTACCTAGTTACATTAAGAAGGTTGTTGGTCGGACAGGTTTATTTACATCGAGTCGAGTCACGTGCTCGATGTCAACAAACCGGTCGCGGACCTTACGAGTTGTCGCGATTTGGAGGACTCACCGTTGGCGCTGGTGTATCCCCAGTCGTCGGCCATGGCGGGGTCGGAGATGAGGAGAAGAGAAGATGCAGCGGAGTAGAGGATGCGGCGGAGTGTCGCGTGCGGTGCGCGATGGTAGCCGGCGCGAGACTGCGCGGGCGTGCGGCGGCCGGCGGTATATACAGGGTGTCGCGGCGACGCGCCGAGTCCGTGTACAGGGTGTAGCGACGCGGCCACTCGCCACCGCGGCTCCGGCACACTGCGCGCGCGCGCCTCTCTCCCTCCCACCACTTATCAGCTTTCTATTATAATTACCACTTCACTTTATAATTGACACATTCATATCAATGCAGCCAATACACCCATTAATAACTAAGATCTAGATCCCTTTATTGTTGAGGATGAGGTTAATGACCCAGGATGAACACAGGATGACTTTGATCAGAAAAACAGCAAAGGTATCCACAGCGACTCCGTGTGTAAATACAAAAAGGTAGGTAATTATATTTGATGACATATATTCTTCTGTAATTAAGCCTAAAAGTTACATATTACTACTAAATATAGTCATAATGTATCTTAATATTCTACTTTTGCATATTGCTAATGACTTACCTACTGGCTAATGTCGTCGAATTAACATACGCTTTTTAGTCGTAAAAATCATAACATATAAAAGAAAAACATATAATTGCAAACAGTTTTACAATATTTCAATATAATGACGTACATATTTAAACGTCGCGCTATTTTCAGAGCACCACGAAATTACTATGCGTTGAATTCTTTTCTATGGAGATTTCCTGCGCTTACCCCTTTAACTACACGCTGAAAGTAATTACCACTTATTTATTAATTTAAATTGGCTAAAAGCGGTTTGATCTCGAATTATCAACTTATTTTGACCCCGAAAACGTGTCCACATTAAAAAGAGAAATAGGTGAACAAGGTAAAATGTCTCAACACGTTCCTTATAATTTCCGTTTTATGCAACTATAAGGAAAACATTTATCTTAAATTACTTTTTAAATCCAAACAAAACCTACGAAGAATTTAAAATCTTTTCACGAAATTAAAAGTGAAAAAATTAATACTAGATCTAATAATTGACGAGTTTTTTAAGAAGTAACTACATATATTGGATATGAGTGGACCAAATAAATTATTTTAAAGTACAAGAGTCTGTATCAATATAGGTTTTTATTACAATAATTTCGGAGATAACAAAGTAGCACGAATAGTAAGTCTGTTAGTACTTGCAAAAATTACTAAGTCTTAATGTTATGTTGTGATATAATTATTATAAGTGACCTGAATAGTTAGTATAAATATTTATATCAGACTTCATTTTCAAACTTGTAAGCACTACAAGAATAAGTGACTTCTTGATAACCCCCTGTATAAGCGATAATAGTGCATGGCCTATTAGGAGTACCATTTAGTACGATTTATTAAAGTATTTACGTCTACATAAGTAACTGCTAATACAATAGCTAAGTAATTGTACCTTTTAAGTTTTGATAGATAATTTAGAAAAATTAATTACCTACGTGTATTATTTACGCATTGCCTATTTATAATTAATAATCTTAATGAATAACACTGTACTGTATGTAGGTAAGGTATCAAGTTTAAAGTAAATTTGATTTATTTTCGCTTAGTTTTATCAGTGTATATTGTGGTTAGGTATCATACTGCCAACGCCTGGTGGAATTTATGAAAATCATGTTTCACTGTACAAATTGACAAAAAGCGCCTTCTTTTTAATTTAATTGGTTGGAATGATTCCAAATCGGAGCAAATTAATCGTTAGCCGTGTGAAAATCTCATTTTTCTTGTCAGCTATTATTATTTGATTAACTGTTGTATTTCGATTGAGATCAAACCATTAAACAAGAATATCTTTGGGCTGTTGGAAGTCGCTGGGAGGTTAATGTACTTATGTTCTGTATTTTATTTCGAAAATCAGGACGAGAGTTATTTTCGGTTTGTTTGTAGTTTGCAATTTTTTCTTATAGTGAGTTTTGAGGTGGTAAAAATACTGTTCCTACCTTATACTAGAAAATTCAGTTCTCGGCCTAAGCGGTGTTGTTTAAAAATTAATAATTTGTGGAACATAAACTTTTTTTTAAAAGGTCTAAGTTTAACCATGTTTCAATTAAAATGTTTTTAAAACGTTTAATTAAAATTATTACAAAAATCTAATTGTAGGTTACAGTTCCATTTGATCATATTTGTAAAACGAACTAGGTTGTTGATCATTCGGATACTATTCTTACCGATTTTTTTTTATTTATACTTGTAACAAAAATGATACACAAGCTATATAATTATTTAACTTCAAAGTGGAGCGTTAAATATACATACATATTTGTTACTACCTATTTATTTAGCTAGTTACTGTAAATAGTTAAATATTAGTAGATAATACCTACCTTAATTTTTTTTATGAAAACGATTCCTAATTTAGATTGGACATGTAATGGTAAATTGCCCAATTATTGAAAAGGGTAATTAGTAACAATTCGTCGTTTTTTGTTATTGCACAAAACGAAAATGTTAGTAGGTAAACTTAGTTCAGTTTTTAATATTTATAAAACTGCTACTTAGTGAAGTAGGTATTTTTTGATACTACGTAAACTTAATGGACTGGAAAACCATCAAGGTGTCTAGTGTAAAAATAATTAAAACAAAAACTTTTAATTTTGGTCGGGGGAAAAGGGAGTACGAAGTTACGATGAATAACTTGATTTCAGAACAACTTTTAGTTGTCTCTTTCTTTCACGCAGCAACAGACAGAAATCAAGCGGAGACCGAATGCAACAGATTTTCTAAATATTTGCACCTTTTAGTCTAAAGCCTCGTTTATGTAGTAGGTATTCAGTATTCTTTACCTTACTTACTCACATATTCTTAATACGTAACTACATTTTATACACAAGGCACATACTCTGTATTAACAATTCATAGTTAGATACTTAGCATTCGATAACTGACAGTTATCACTCTACGCTCCTGATTTATAACCGGGAGACTCTGCGAACAATAGAATAACTACCAAACTCTGTGCTAAACATATAACAAAGTACGTGTATGTAGTTACAAACGTAAATACCATTTAGTACTTCATAAAATCTACACTTTATTTTACGATAATGTGCCGAACAGTTGGTCTCTAAAAACGTAGTCAATACTTGCAAATAAAAAGAATTGGATCTAATCCAACAGACACGATTTTAAAATGATTTTCTGCTCGATTTATTGACCCAAAAATAATCTGCTTATCGGCTCGATAATAAATATTTCGACGCCGCCGCATTATGAGATGTGAATTATTGTAACTCTTTCGTCATTGGGAATGTGTTGGGAACGAATGGAAAAAAATGAAAAAATTGTAAAGGCGTGCCTCGCGGTTTCACCCACGTTAATAAGTGAAGAAAATATCAAAAAGCTATTTTAAGAACATCACGTTGTAATCAGTAAAATTAAATAAAGTATTTTTGCCAGTTTTGCTAACTTTTCATGACTGCTCCACTCCTTTTCCTTTTATATAGCCAATAAAACCTTCCTCAAGAAATTGACTTTTGAATATAAAAACAAGTTTCAATTCTAATTAATTTTTCCTGAGGCGAGAGCGTTAAAAAACGAACTAAACTCTTTAGCTTCATAATAATACATACATACTGTCTCCCATTAGGATAGGCAGAGCCTATGGATCGCCATATACTTCGGTCCAGACATACTTCTTGCGCTTTATTCACACACATCAATCTCTTCATACATGCTCGTCGTTTTTAATATATCGCCAATTTGGTCGATCTACGTCCGCCTAGGACTCATAATAAAAATACATATTTATTAAAATACTAGTGGCAGTGGTAGTGGAGAAGTTTTTCCGTGGAAAAAAGTACCCTATATGTTATTCTGTATAACCAATATTACTCTAAAGTTTCATCAAAATCCATCCAGCAGTTTTTACGTGAAAGAGTAACAAACATCCATACCCACAAACTTTCAAGTTTATAATATTAGTTGGTATTGGAAGGTAAATTATTTTCACAAAGTTAGATTGAGAATTTAAGAAAAATTACTGTATATCTCATACCTTATACTATACCTTAATAATTAGTTAATGAGCTACGTACGACGTTGTTCGACAAACAAAAAAAATTTCTTGAATAGACCAATTCGTCTCTTGTTTTTCGCTTCTTTTACGGTGGTGAATTAAAGTGGAACAATGGTATGAATGTATTCATTTTGGGCACACTGTCTATTGTGTGGTAATATTCTACCGTCACACTTGGGGTCAGCTTCGTATTCAACGCCAACGATGAAATAAATCAAATTCAAATTCGGAATCACTTAATATGGACACGCGCTGCTTTAAAGCCGTAAGTATGGGTTTAAAATTCTTATTATGTAACGATAGTTTAACAAATATTGTTAACTCCTTTTCAGCAGTTTAAATGGAGAAGTGCTCACCCTTTTAAGTTTCTTAATTCCTATCCTGCAAAATTGGGCTATGTAATAAGCAACAAAACAAGTTAAAGTCAAGTATATTGGAAAACCCACTTTCACAGAAACATTGCGGTCGACTCTGACCTGCCTGCCAACTTTTCCTCATAGTCGTGGATATTTACCTTAATTATTGGGCAGGCAAACATTTATTATTTGATTTTAATCTGACTGGTATATGGCGAGAAAAGGGGATTCCCTTTCTAAGTACAAAGTATAGGAAGGTGTTTACAATCGATAACTATCCCGGTCGACACTTTTTCGTCAAATTAACTATCTAAAACGAACTACGGGAATATAGTAGTTCTTTGTGTATTTTGTCAAGGTAGGAGTAGGAATTTCAGTTAGGGAAAAAATAAAAATAAAATTGTTTATCCTTAATGTGATACTTTTTATTTCATTACTTCACTCCCTACATTAAATTAAAACGATAAATTATAAATGCGACAAAAATCTTATTATCACCGTAACCTAAAAGACTAGCATTTGAGGCAATCAAACTTCAACTTAAACTTAGCTTACAATACAAGTGGTTAAATAATACTGATTTTAAAAGAAATGTTCCTACAATTTTATTTTGTAAATGCAAGTGTTAACCTAAACATCTCTAATTTAGTGGCTTTTGACCCAACTTAATACACTTGTACCTACTTATAGGAAATGCAAGAATATTTGGAAAACCTATGCATATTTCGATAATTTTATTATTATACGCTTCAGTAAAAACTATAACCTAAAAATTCACTTTACCTACTTAAAATCGATTTTACCCATTGATTACTTACTCATTCTAATATTTCTTATCGTAAGTTACTACAGAAACATCATGTAAGTAGGTATAAAAGAATATTTAAATAATTTTCTTAAAAAAGATTCATAGTGTTGTCACATTATCTCTATAAGCTTAAATCTATCGTAATTCTGGTATTTTATCTAATTAATATTTGTTGTTTTGGCAAGATAAACATTTTCCTTGGAACTGTCTCCATATTGTTGTAACAGGTCTTTTTGTTTCCAAAGGGATTAAAAACCCAAGGAGCTGCAGATAGACACAGTGCGTAAACAGTCGTGGTTATCACGTCGTTGTTTACTTAACTTCGTAGTTTGGTTGGAGGTCGACATAGTCGTGTACTTCCCAGTTCTGTTCTGGTTCGTCGTCGAGGTGCGGGGGGAGGGCGGTCCTCAGCAGCGGGTGGCCGCGGTCGTCGACGGTGAGGTAGGCGCGCACGGCGGCCGCGGCGCCGGCGTCGTGCGAGCGTGCGCGCGCGTTGAACGCGCCGCCCACGTCCTCGCCGCCCACCTCCCAGATGTGGAATTGGGGGGTCATCTTGAAATTCTGCAAGCAATAACTGGCTGAGACTATGCACGATCGTTAAGCCTTGAAAGTTATTTCAAATTCTGCGTATATTTTAATAAATGCTATTGAAAATAAAACTAAAACTGTTATTGCTACCTGTTTATTGCCCTTTAATTAAATGATAGTTTAAACTGTACCTATAACTGAGATCATAATAAAAGTGAGTAGCAGTACTTTATTATTTAATTTGAACAAATAACCACAATAAATACGATCCTGCGGCGCCCTTGGCTGCATCCGGTGTTTGTGGGCCGAGTTTGTGGTACTGTCATACGACACCTTAGTATTAACTAAGGTGTCTAAGTATTAACTAACTAACACTACTAACAAGGTGCTAAAAGCTTATCTGTTATGAAAAATAAAATATTTACTTTCGTAACATATAATTGCAAAAAAGACGAAGTAGATCTTTAAAAGTTACCTGTCTAATTTTAACATAATGTCAACACACTAGTGTTTGCACATCTGATTCTGCCTTATCATGGCTTTGAAATTCAGAAAAATGGTCCATTTGCTACCTGTCTATTTTAATAAAGGAAGTGATAATCACATTGCTGGACAACGTATTTGTATCATTATCATATTATCAGGTGGAGGCAAACAATGACTCTACACGTCACTCAAAATGAACGATTTATCACGTACTATACAAACGTCCCGATTTATCGTGACAAATTAGCAAAATTTACTCGTACCTAGCAAATATTGGGCAAATTGTCGTGACGTAGGGCGAGGACCATAAAATTGGAATATTTGACAAACAAGTGACGATCACGACTCTGACAAACAGAACCAGAAGTTGCCTTATCAGCGGTAAGCCTTTGATGAATCAAGATAATTTATTGTGCCCACTTTGATATTGCAGTCAAAGCTGGCTTTTAAAGTTTGCATAGGGATACCGAATCTATTGAATAAGTCATTATTTTACATATGAGTTGACAAAATAAATTATTTCTTTTCACGTCAATGTGTTGTGTTGCATTATCCTATTTTATTCAACATACTAGCGAGCCGCCCACGCTTCGCAACGGTGTAATTTTTGCCGACTTCCTCACTAAACATAATTTTTTTGTCAATTTAAAACCACTTTTTCTTCTTGTTCTTTATTTACCAATTTAAGTGAAAAAATTACCTAAGCGAAAACCGCTTTAAAAACATACAAACAGACACAAATAGCGACTTGGATTTATACTTTGCAATGATGATATAAGTATACACCACAGAAAATAACACAGCATATTGTATTACGGTTTTGCTTCACAGCACACGTAAGGTGACTTTGCGATTGTTACTGCAAAATGATATATTATTCTTTACAACAATGCCTTTTCAGAGTTATGAAAAATATTAAGTATATAATAGATCCATACAAGTTGAAGCCTGAATATCCTCAATCGGTATTTTACCATTTTAATTGATATGTCTACCTCTACATTAACGATATCTCTAGATTTTTTATAATTGCTATAGATAATTCCTCTCCAAATTCTAAGCCAACATTATTTAGCTCCTCGCAAAGCCAGCTACTATAGATAAGTAGTATTGTTCGTTGCTAAGTATACAAACGAAAGAAATCATGGTTGAGAAACATCCGGGAATGGACAGGAGTAGTCAGCGTGGAACAACTTTTTCGCTGTGCTCAGAGCAGGACAAGTTTCCAAGAGCTGATAGCCATCCTCCAGTAGTGGAGATGCACTAGAATAAGAAGAAGTATACAAACCTCAGGCAGGCAGTGGTGCTGCAGGCAGTAGAAGTCCTGCTTCCCGTCGTTGTGGCACCAGGTGCCGTCGGGGAAGTACGGCTCCAGGCCAGCGTCGTTGAGCTCCACGCGCGGCGCGTAGAACCCCCCGCCCGCCGCTCGACGGCAGAAGATGGCGCAACCCATCCACATTCGAGCTGGAAATAGGAACATTATTAGACTGGTTAAGGTAATGAGGGAATAGAAAGTAAACAAACCATTTTTTTGTTTTGCTACTAGTCTTTTTACTTTGTATTAACATCACAGGAGCCATGCATTCGTTTTTTAAGAGTCCTTCCTTATGGATAGACAAGAAAATCTAAAGTCACAACGAACGGCTCCGTAACATACAAGGTGGGTGTACCATGGAAGGCCACGCTCCTTTGAAGGCCAACTATTAAAAAGTCGTATTTATTGTCATTTTAAGACATATTCCTTCTAATACACATTAAGATCCCTTAATCTCAAGGCCACACACGGTGGCAGCGAGTCGTTTGCGCCGCTATTGTGGCGGTGCGATCTCACGCTTCGTAGACTTTGGTTTTCGATGTTACAATCCTTATTTGAGCGCACAGCAAAACATAAGTTTTTAGTCAATAACCTATTATTATCACATATTTTTGTACTGTTAATTGTCGTATATGGATATATGTATGTGACTAAAGAACAAAAACATAGTTTTGCCTCAATTTAAGTAAAAATATTGGTAGTGTTCCTAGAAAAGCCGGTGTTCCTTATAAGGCCAATAGAAAATTTGACTTTTGGCCTTGCTAGGGTACAAAGGCCTTACAAAGAACATTTACAAACCATGAACTTATGAATTCTTACTTTTTTTAGTTAAGTATAATAATAAACTTAAAACAAGTTTTTTTATTGATAATATTTTTAATCATAGTCATAATTGTTAGTTTAGCCTTCTTAGGAACTTTTTGGCCTTACAAGGAACGGACCCATAAGAAGGCCAATTTGGTTAAAAAAAAAAGATTTAAATTACATTATAAAAAGCGTTGGCAAGTTATTTGCTGCGAATATCATACGCACTACTACTGTTTTTAAATAATTTCCTTCAATATATTCATAGTTATACGATGGTGTTCAAGTAATGTTCGTTGAGTTTTTTAAAGGTGATAAGAATATATTGAGCATTTAAGGTTTTGCTTAAATGATATGTCTTATTATGTTGTTTTAGTAAAAGCGGATATATTTATTGTTAAAACTCTATTTTTAAGTTTATCGACTGATACATAATATTGGCCTTGTTTGGAGCCATGTTCCTTGCAAGGCCATTTGGAAGAGCTTAATTAAACTTGAGATTATTAAATAGTGATTAAAGTGAGGTAAAAAAAGAAGTATTTTTATGGTGCACATTGAAACAAAGTATTACCTCATAATTTGTTTACTTTATTTCTCCAGTAAATAACTGAATAAAAAGTGTTTTCTCGTTAGAGTGGCCTTCTATGGTTCACCCACCTCAGTTTATTTACTGCGGCAGCAGCCAACGCAGCTTTGTAAGTTTTCCGTTTCAAAGTATTTTTTAATCGAAATTATTAAAGGTAATTTTTGATTGATTGAACCTGAAAATAAAGTTAATTTCTTTTTCTGTGGTTAAATGAGTTATGAGTTTTCACTACAAAGACAGCTAGTAAATCATTACCTGGGAAGCTACAAAACTGAAAAATCATCGTTATTCATTGTCGCAATTGTTATTCATTGTTCAAGTTATTCTATACATATAACATTACGAGGAACAAGATAATAACGTCCTGCCTGTCTAATTAGTAAGTACTGAAATCTTTACACAATATATTACAGTGTGTTTTCTACAAACCACTTTAGTTCAAGATCATGACCAATTAATGAAATACCAAAGTAATTACGTGGTTTGACTATTTAAATAGCGTTATCTTAAACCAAATCAAATGCAGAATTACGAATAGCACATTATCTTATCACGTGGGTAGTCACATGGCTGTTTGAATATGGTTTGAATCCTGCGTAAATAAATATCCTAATGATAACCATGCGTTCTGTTTGAACTTTGTTTAGAAACATAAGTCTGAATAGATAACAATCTCTTATATATTATCATAATCGTTACATACCAGTCACTGGCTGATAACGCTTCAATGTCACGGTAAAAGCTACTCAAATTAAAAGCTCAGAGTTCTGCATTTTAATTTGTAAATTTAATAAAAAATTTGCCTTAACCTGTCTCAGAAAAATACCACCACCCTTAAGTCTCCGACATTGGTCACCAAACACATTGTATAAGTGAATTATCACTTGGTAGAGTCTAGCTGTAGTCATCGACAGCACCAACTAATAGACTGAAATCGACGTGAAGTAGGAAACAATCTTCCAGTAACAATCTTTCTGCATTTCGTTCGATGAGTGCAATATACAAACTGAGAAAGGCGAACCGATGTTATTGTGGGTGTATAAGGGCAACGGTGACCACTTACATTCGAACCCGCTTGTTCGTTTGCTAATTTATATCTTAAAAAAAATACGCAGCGTGTAGCGAGAATGCTCTAAAGAAGTCGGCAGAAAGCAAATAAATGCAGGCTGGTCCAGATTGGCGGGTAGGTACCATTAAATCCATAACAAATCCTTGCAGTTATAATTTATCATCATTACATAGTAAGCTAGGTTGCCAATCTTGACTGTTTATTGTGTATCCTGGTAACCACTTAACAATTTTCAATGCGGGTACGGAAAGAGTTTTTTTTAAAGTTAGTCTAAATTCGACGTTTCGTAAACAAGTCGGCCAGAATACCACTGCAAAGCGTGGGCGGATCAATAGACTATTCAAATAACACTTGTTAGGACGTCATCCTACTAATATTATAAACGTGAAAGCTTGTGAGTATGTTTGGATGTAGGTATGGATGTTTGTTACTCTGAAACTTAAAAACGACTGGACGGATTTCAATGAAACTTAACAGTAATATAGGTTATACATCAGAATAACACATAGGGTACTTTTTACCGCGGGAAAATTTCTCATTCCCACGACAATCTGACTTCCACGCGAACGGAGTGCGGGCGGCCACTAGTGGTCCATAAATCTTAAATAGGTATAGGTCTAGCTTTCAGTAACGCTGCTGCATTGTTCCCTGTCCAACTGTGGGCTATCGTCGAGTATACTGACTGGAGTCGTGCGGTAGGCTATTGTCGGGTATACTGACTGGGGTCGTGCGGTAGGCTATTGTCGAGTATACTGACTGGGGTCGTGCGGTAGGCTATTGTCGAGTATACTGTCTGGAGTCGTGCGGTAGGCTATTGTCGGGTATACTGACTGGGGTCGTGCGGTAGGCTATTGTCGAGTATACTGTCTGGAGTCGTGCGGTAGGCTATTGTCGGGTATACTGACTGGGGTCGTGCGGTAGGCTATTGTCGAGTATACTGTCTGGAGTCGTGCGGTAGGCTATTGTCGGGTATACTGACTGGGGTCGTGCGGTAGGCTATTGTCGAGTATACTGTCTGGGGTCGTGCGGTAGGCTATCGTCGAGTATACTGACTGGGGTCGTGCGGTAGGCTATCGTCGGGTATACTGACTGGGGTCGTGCGGCGCCTGCAGGCCGCCGCCGCGCGCGTCCAGCGCGGGCAGCAGCGCCGCGTACTCCGCGCAGCGCCGCGCCGCCAGCTCGCTCGCCGGGACGCGGGACTTCTTGCCGCACACCTGGGAACAACACATAATAACATTCTTAAAGCTGATTTACACAGGGTCAGTAACTGACTACAAATTCGAGGCAAGTCAGTGCTGACCCGAAAATAACCCTGTGTAAACTAACACTGAACAGCGCTGACTTGAATATTCGGACACGAATATTTGAAAGTCAGTTGGCGCCCCCATACCTACGTTTGGGTTGTGTCATCCTGCTCGTATAGTGAGAGGAGCGTAATCGTAAAACCAAAACTTAGCCAAACACTGCTAGCTTAATGCATGCGTGCATATTAAATTCAGCCAATTCAATATCGATAATCATGTAAACGTAGCCTAAATTATAACTTAAAATTATGTTTGTGTAATGTGAACTGTTCACAGTGAACATTTATAGTGAGAGCCATTAAAGGCGGCATTACATTACGCCGCTCTCTCATTCATGGAATATTTACATTGGTAGGTGGCCTTTTATAATTTTTTGTATTAATAACTTAAGTTAATAAATAAGCTTTGAGGTGAAAGACAATAACTACTAATAAATTTTTAAAACTAAATAAATGTTTAAGTAACTTGCAAGAAATCATAAGATTTTCCGTTCTGTTTAACTTCTTTAAGGAAAAATATGACGGCATAAATGGTTTTTCCTAACGAGTGTTTGCCAAAGTTATAATTAATTAAATTAATACTTTGAACAGTCGCTACAAGGTAATGGTACGCACTTACAATTTAATAATAACGTATGAACAAAACATAGGTTCATTCATATGCTCATCATTAAGAAGGATGTGTAGCGTTTTTTGTCTATACTAAACCTTGATTACTACGTATTACTCGTTTTCCACCTTGCCATATTAAACTATTTAAAAGTCTCAGCATTACCTACCTTCCCCGTAACAATAAAAAACAAAAAAAATGTGGTTCTGATTAGTTGTAGAGCTTAACCAAAACGGTTACTTATTCTTGGACCGATCGCTGCCGACGCTTCTTAAACTCTACGTTGACTATAAAGACTATAGATCAGCGGTGGGCAACCCGCGGCCCGCGGGCCGCATGCGGCCCGCCGACGTCTTCTTTGCGGCCCGCGAATATATTAAAAAAATATACATATAAAATAAAATTTCACATACATAAAAATAAATAAATAAATAGCCATGTCCCATAGTTGAGCACAGGCCTCCTTCTCGGATAGCGAGATGGTTTGAGCCGTAATCCACCACGCTTTCACATGTTTATTAAATTAAAAACCATTGAATTTTTTGTTGATATATTATTATCACAAGTGTGGCCCGCCTTTGGTCGATTTTTTCACCATGCGGCCCTTGCCTGCTAAAAGGTTGCGCCCCTGCCTGCTATAGATCCAACGTAGAGTTTAAGCTCGATAATAGTATAGAGGTGGCGTCCTTTTATATTTAGCGTAGAAGCAGGCTTGTGAAGCAGTATTTATGAAAACCTACAGACCTTAGTATCCTCGCACAGTTCCACATCGTACGCCGAGCCGGAGCACGCGTCGGGCGCGGAGCAGGAGCGCCGCCGCTCGCGAGCGCCGCGCCCGCGCAGCGTGCAGCCCGAGCGACACGCGCCGCGCGACCACGCGCCCCACCCGCCCGCGCCCCCGCCCCCGCCGTCCGCGCCGGGGTCCGCCTGCTGCCCGTCCGACACGCACTCCCCGCCTTGACACCACTGGAACACCAGAAGCACACAGGTGAGTCACAAATACTTAAATTTAGAGATGGGCATATTAGCAACTACACTAGACCTTGATTACTACGAGATGGGCATATTAGCAAACACACTAGATAAAATACTTATGGATTGATTCAGCATTAACATGCAGGTTTCCTTTTTGACTTTATTTTAATCGCACTGCTTGTATAGAATATATCCTTCCCATCCGAACACAATTACCAGATCAGCGGTAACAATAGTCTTTCCAGTTAGGTAACTTAGATACAAACACAAAAAAGACAGTATAACAAACATCAGTCGTGTAAAGTGGTGTAATCTGACCGTGTGCAGTCCGCAGGGCGTGCCGGGCAGCGCGGGCCCGGCGTAGTAGAAGCCGGCGCGGTGCGGGGAGCGGCACGCCAGCTGCGCGCAGTGCGCCGGCGCGGGCGCCGCCGGCCACGCCGCCGCGTCCGCGTCGCGCAGCAACACCTGCAATACACACAAAAGTTGCTACTACACAAACGGCTTCATTACATAGTATAAATCCAAGTCGCTAATTCTGTCTGTTTGTATGTTTGGCCACTAACTCCTCCTGAACCAGTTGAGGGATTTTAATGCGGTTTTCACCATAATTTAGGTATTTTTTTTCATTTAAATTTGTAAATAAGGAACAATCGGAAAAGTTTTTTTAAGTTAGCCAAAAATCAATGTTTCGTGAGCAAGCCGGCCAAAATTACACCATTGCGAAGCGTAGGCGGGTCGCTAGTTGAGAATATACTTAGATTTTTTACAACCTACATATACAGGGCCCCAAAGGCAGGTTTCTGGTGGTCACAGCAATGATTTGGGCGAAAAAGACTTGGCGTTAAGGAAACATTCTCGTATTACTTAATAGCACAGATTTAAAAGATATACAATTTATAATCATCATAGAATCTCAGTAGTCTTCATTAGACATATTCTATTTCTATAGCGTTAATGCATATTTGGGTATATTTTCATTAACAGTGCTTTCTACAGTAGTTAGACGTGTTTAAGAAGGTTTCTAGAAGGTCATTTTTAGTCTATACATTGATATTAAGTGACAAACGTCATAAGTTTGCTGTATAAAACCTGGAAAATATATATATTTGTTTATTCTCACAAAAAATATAATAAAGTATAATAACAATATAATATGAAATAGGTTTATTAATAAATGTTATTTTTGGCATATTTCACCGTTTTTCAGTGCATACTTGCATGCATATATTGGCATTCTGATATATCATTTCTGAGTGCATATACCTAATCCAATGTCTATTCATCATCATTTTAGTAATTCTCTAATAAAGAGATAGGCACATCTTTGGAGGTGTAAACACTTCTGCGGTCTGCCGCCGTTGCTAAACCTCAAGTCAAAGAACACTCACCTCACACTGTTTCTTGGCCCCCCACACAGCGCCAGGTGCTCCTCCAAACCTCTCATGCTGCAGCTCATACGGTGTGTTCAGTCCATCATCTCCGTCGAACAAACATGTGGCCCATCTGGAAATATGTTCGAAGTCCAAATCGTTTATTATGTATTCGTAAATTGTGATTTTATTTTTCATAAGTAGACATAACTACTCTACATATCTTTTTACAAACTTTGTAACGGTAACAACACTAAATTAACTTTGTGGCTAAGAAGTTACTTACTAACTAAACGAAGGATTTAAATGCGTATTGAAGGAAACCGAAGTTAATTACTACCTGTATAGGTGATAAAACAAAACTACATTCTTAATCGTTCGACACCAGGCAAAACTTAGATGGGGTGGGCTATTCTTAACTGATAATACTCATATAGTAAAACTAATGGCCGCCCGCGACGCCGTTCCCGTGGGAATGAAGAGTTTTCCCGCGGTAAAAAGCACCCTATGTGTAATTCTGATGTATAACCTATATTACTGCAAAGTTTCATCCAAATCCGTCCAATAGTTTTTACGTGAAAGAGTAACAAACATCCATACATCTTCACATCTTCACATCCTCACATTCTCACAAACTTTCACATTTATTATATTAGTAGGATAGTAAAAGTCGTACTGCAGATCAGCGACGACCTGCGCGCTGCAGCGGCTCCAGACGGCCTCGCCGCTCGTGCCGCGCGACGGAGACATGATGTAGCCGTCGCGCGCGCAGCCGTTGCCCGCGCCGTCGTGGTGCATGCCCAGGCTGCAACCAGCCACACAATATATCAACGAGAGCGAAGAGTTTAGCACTTCTACTTACCAAAAGGTCGTTAAAAAATGGCTCGATATTACACCACGTATTAATATAATTTTTACAACACAAACTTAAAAGCAAATTCGACAGCCTCTTAAGCCTTTTAAGAATACAGCATTAAGAAGTTACACGCCTATTAAAAAAAATTAGGTATTTTGTTCAACGACCAAATTTAGGTTCAGTTTGGGAATTGTATCTACTTTAAAGTTAAAAGATAAAAGACTGATGTGCAGTCTCTTTGAGATCAAATATTTCATGCAGCGTTTAGAATTTAGTTAACTTAGCAAATTAACTTCTATTTCAAATATTACTATTAATCAAGTTTTAACCGACTTGTGTCCAATTTCGTGAGCCAGTATGTAGACGGAAGTGAATCCAGCGGAGGGGTATGGTCGTCCCAGCACGTCGGTGACCCCGAACTCTGACACCACGCACGCATGCGCCGGGAGACACACGCCGCCGACCGGCGCTAAACCCATCGTCACCGTGTTGCGCTTGCCACCCTCATCGGCGTAGAAGTCCAGCCTGGAAGTGAGATTATGGTAAACGCAGAGACAACCAGCTAATTAATCTTTACACTCAAATAATCCCATAATACAGCCATATAAAAAAATCTATTTCGCTGAACTACGGCAAATATAACCACTTCTATTTTCAACATTTTAAATGTAATAGTTAAGATCTTCATACCCAGACAGCAATAAAGCCATATCCCAATGTTGTGGATCGTCGTCATCTTCCACGTTCAGGGAGCGCTGGTAAGAGCAGAATCCATCTAATAGACGTCCTCTTTCTCCATGAGCAGGGAGGTTATTGGGCTGTGTCCGGAGCAGAGTCAACCGAACTAGGGATAACTGAATACTCGTGCCTAGGGATGAGTGCTGGTACAGAGCTTGCACCTGGAACATACCGTGAGTACTATAAGTGGAGAGTTTAATTCATTTAAGGTGTATGTTACCATGATTACTTGAAGTTTATCATAAAACTTACCCCATTAATGTACGCCAGAAGCATGTCTCTCAAATCACCCTCGTTGTAGTTAAGGAATGGATAGAAAATTTTGTACGCAGCTTCATCCAGAAATACAGCGATCTCTACAGTATAGCTAGCAGGTGCGGGTTTGTGACGGAAGCCCTTCATTCTTGGTCTTCTGACCCTCGGCCGCAGTGGTCTGGAGTCATCCAGAGGTGCAGTTGGTGGGGGGGCTCGACGAATCACGTGAGCAGTTTTTCCATCACCATTTTCTGATCGGCCATTGCCTGACAGCAGCGGTCTGACTTCGTAAGTGGAATTATCAACGAGGATAAGCCCATGCTGTAACGAGAACGAAATATTTGCGTAGTTGTTGTTATTATTGAACTTACTAGAAATAAGCTTGTTTTGATTGTTGATTGATTGTTTTTATATTAATTTAATCTTAATCTTAGCTAATATTAAGACACTCACAAGCGCGTGGTCTCTGCATGCTGAAAATGCAGCAACAGCCCCAGGTCTTGAGTTGAGGAAGTGGCAGGAAGTATCAACAGCTGACAGTGGCTCTTCTTCACCATCTTCAGACCACACTCGGAACTCGGGAGACACTAGTCTGCGATTAGGCACCAACTGCAACTCGAAGCTCCTGAAATTCCAAATAATATATATTTAAAGTAACCCTCTCAAATACGAAACAATATTTCAAAACAAGTTACAGAATCAACTTTGCTACGAAACGCAGTAAACATTTTTTTGTAGCCGTAGTAATAAACCTAAGTACATTGCTACGGTTTCAATGCTACGTGATTTATTTTGTGACTATAAAACAACATTGCATTATGCATTGGCATACGGAGACTAACTCAATAACGACTAGTGTAGGTATATGATATAGATATAGATATGTATCCTACTAATATCATGTGAGTATGTATGGATGTATGGATGTTTGTTACTCTTTCACGTAAAAACTACTGGATGGATTTGGATGAAACTTTGCAGTAATATAGGTTATACATAAGAATAACATATAGGGTACTTTTTACCGCGGGAAAACTTCTCATTCCCACGGGAAACCGACTTTTTTTTTTAAATATAATATAGCAAAGCAAACGAGCATGCGGGTCACCTGATGGTAAGTAATCACCGCCGCCCATGACTACCCACAAAACTGTGGGTGTTTGGAGTGTGTTGCTGAGCCTCTTAAAAAAATTAGGCACCGGATACCGCACTCACTGAACGAAATGCAGGAACATCGTCCCTACTTCACGTCGGTTTTCCGTGCGAAGGTGGTATTTCACCGGTCGAGTCAGCCCACTAATCGCTGCAGACAGAACCTACAGCTAGACTCTACCACTCCAAAAAACTTCTACGCGAACGGAGTCGCGGGCGGCCACTAGTATGATATAGATATGTATTTTTAATGCTAATAGGGTCTTACCGTCCGAAAGCGTCGAAGTTGTACTCGAGCGGCACGTCGCCGGCGCCGGGCGCGTCGCCGGGCGCGCCGGCGGCCTGCGCCTCGCGCGGCAGCAGCGCCGGCAGGTACACCACCTGCACGTCCTCGCGGGACGCGCGCCCGCCGCCCCACCACCCCTCCAGGGGGAGAACCTCCTGGATTAAACAGAGGGTTAGATTGAATACGTACGGTAGTTTGTGTAAGAAAACTATTACGCATCAAACAAAAAAAGAATCACGTAAATCGCTTCAGAAACCTCGACGTAATCGATGTACGTACATAAAAAAATATTAAAGAAAAAATACCGGCGGAATTGAGAACCTCATACTTTTTTGGAAGACTGTTAAGAATAGAAACGAAATTATTGTGGGTCTTGGTTTGTTAGCACGTAATTCCTGAATTAATTTAAGACAAAAAAAGTAAACATAAACCGGTAGTGTTTATTGAGATAAATCAATCCATTTTGGCACTCGGATTCCTGCATATTTATATCTATTACAGGTATTTTACAAAATAATGGGTTAGCTTATTAGTAAAATACAAACTTTTCGACTAAAAGCTTAAATTTTTTATTTTATCTTTATCCCTAATAAACAACAGCTTAAAACAATCTGAACAGATACATGAATTGCCACTATAAAAAGCCATGATGATGTGAAAATGATGAAAAATGATGTGAAAAATGCAACTGCTATTCAACGTTATGATATGAAATGTTCTGATTTTATTCATAACATAATAAGTAACATAATAATGAGAAATCGAAATTTCGTGGTCCAAATGGACATGATGCTTAGTATTTTAGAAAGAAATCTTTAAATTGTTCTTAATCTCTGAAATTAAACCGTTAAATTGTTATAAAAGGGTATGTTGTGTTTAACGAGGGAGTGCAGTGGTACCTCAGCACTTCGTTACCGTCGTTCGCCTTATGCACCACGATTTTTTATTGGCTTGTTCCTAATGGAATAAACGCTACAATATATATATCAACATATGACAATGCACATTGAGATTTTACTTTTATTTTTGCATTATAAATGCTAATTTAATAAATACTGGAAAAAGTTTTTCTAGTAACTTCAAAACAATGCACATTTTCCAACTTTTGTTTTCTTGAACTTTGATCAATCAAGTAGATTCTGGCCATTCATATTCAAATACCTACTTGATATTAACTGCAAAATGGTTCATATAAATAATTGTCAAATAAAAAATACAAAATATATGAGCACAATTGTTACGAGCACATACGCTTCGGACAGAAAGTCATTAATAAATCACCTTCTGTGTGAAGTGTGTGTGTATGACCAATTAGCGGAACCATATAGAATAACTCTCTTCGGTTTATGACCTTCACTTGTTCTCTTGTTTTGAACTTAATTATAGAAAATGAAAATATTTTTATAATAAGAATACCAACTTCGTACTTTTGTTTTGTGTTTGAATCTGTAAGCAACTTATAATCGCTGTAATTATCCCATCATTAAAGTAAACATTTCAACAATAAAAACGTGCCTTCGTTATAAATGTGTGTGACTGCCTAGTGTCCAGAAATAATCAGGGTTCCAATTACTCAGTGCGTCAAAATGGGGGTCTATGCTAACAAAGTGTAGGTATAGATTACAAAAGTTTAAATTTAGAGCTATTTTCATTTCATACCAACTTTATTTGCCTAATATTAAATCCTGAAATGAAACTAAGTAGGTAACATTGACCATGAATATTCGTAGATAGCTTTATGCAACGCGTGTAAACATTAATTTCTCCCGTGACCGCGATCCTTACATTAAAAGTGAAATGTTCGTCAGTCTGTTTGGATACTCTATTGTCGAGCAGACGCTACCGATGTTTAGCGAACAACTCATAAATGGTACGGCAATGACATACGCACGTGCGAGTTAACTAGAAAAACATTTAAAGGGAAATGTGCAAAATTCTATAATTAAACTATCGGCCGCGGAGATAGCTTGTTTATAGAAATGAAAAGCTTTTTCAAATTTGAGTAAAATGTTATTTTTTACCTAAATAGTTCAAGCTCAAGATTCCTTAGCTTTCAATATTTAAGCAAATAATACATAAATAATATCTTATGTATAATAGACATATACTCATAATCTTACTAATTAGTCGGAAGCCCTTATTTGTATAGGCGATTAATACTGCTTGAATATAAGATTAACAACCCTACCTTCATTGTATAGGTAACTTTAATCCCATAGCCAGTTAATTGTTAATTAATCATAATCGTATTGGGTGTATTTGGTCGTGTGTTTGTAACAATGTAATCAATAGAGGGATCAAGGGCATTATTGAACTGGGTCGACATGAGTCTGCACATGCGACGACAAAGCATTCAATTTAACACGTCAAATACCACACACATCCAGCGAAATTGGACAGCTGTTGTTCCTTCATTCCAATTCCGAAATTATTAGTTTACCTGTCGAACCTCTTATTTATTGAACAAACCCAGACAGACCTTAACGTCATACAAATCAATGAATTTCGCTAGGAGACCTTCTCAATTATGATTAATGTCAACATTTCGCTTGATTCTAAAACTTTTATAATTCAACTCGAGTAGTAAGATAGCTAAGAAATCAATAAATGTCTGGAGAGTCTGGCGAAGTTACGAGTGTAGACGAACTTTTATATAAGACATCTTTATCTCGAGACAAGTTCAGACGCTGAAGATTATAAACAAATAGTTTTTCTAGCTTCTTTTCAACTCAATCTTTTTTTTTCTTCATGATAATTTGTACACTTTTTCACTGTTATCTGAGCTAAGCATAGTATAAGTCTGTATCACGTAGGTATATTAAATGTGGATGATATGCACAATTTGCCATGTCTGCCTGCCTTCATTCAATGCTCGGGGACGGGCGACGCCCTCGTCTTATTGTGACAGATGTGCTTTCAGTTCCCACGCACTTTTATATTTTAATTAGAAGCATACACATTTAAATACAGCTACAAAATAAATACACAGTGCTAACGTATTATTTGACCAAGTTTATAGTCACTTACACTATTTCATTTAGTTCAATCAAATGTGTGCACGTAACAATTATCTTTGTTGATTAAAACTATGTACTAAAACTAAAAGCTGTAGGTACTCGATCATTTTCTCCGCAAAATATACAAAGTTAATAGAAGTTGTTTTGACGTAAGTTAGAAAGTGAAATAAGATGGTGAAGTACTTCAAACTAATTAGTTTGTACACAATTGTATTTTTGTAGTTTTTTGCTACGCGAAGGTTTATTTTGTTCCCGTCGAAGTAAATTATGATTGATGAAGTGAGATGTGCTCATCAGTCATTCATTACAGGCGTCATGTGATGCGGATCTTCCAAATTATATTATAGAGTTTTGGCAGATGGAATCAAGTGAAACCGAGATGAAGCTCACATGAGTCAGCTAAGTGGCAGCTAGTCTACATTACCGGAAGAGAGCCAAGTAAAGGGGAAAGTAAAATTATTTGTTTTTCCTTTTGTTCATTCCACGATAATCGAGTGGTAGAAGATTAAGTCGAAGAGTATTATTACTTTAATTGAAGAAGTAGATGAGAGTGTTACGTGGTGATGATGAATTATTATTAAATGAAAGTGATCTGTGGCATACCGCGTATTGCTCTGTACGTCACTGCCGAACAAAGCAATCCAATATTCATCTACGACAGAGATGTTTAAATCTAATACCGATATGCTTCCAACTACTTCTTACTGATTGTAGATCCTTTTTATACGTGTTTTGTTTTAGAAAAGATGGAACATATTTTTTACTACATTACTACGACGTAGCCCTCGTAGTCAAACAAAATATCACGATTGAGACACGATTCTGATACATTACATTGTAAAATCAATTTAAAAGGAATTCACATCTAAACATGGTAAACGGTATAGCCTATAGCGTCGATTAGCCGATACCGCTGGCGGCGTGGCCACCCTGTGCGCGATGTGGTGCGCGGAGCGTGCGCGCGCGTCGTTGTGTAACGCCGCGACGTGATCCAGTGCCCGACCGATCTCCGCACTACTCTTACGTAACGTAATTGCCAAAATACAATCATGCGCCAGATACCGACCAACTATATCTGAACTTAGTGAAAGTCCCTAAAATGGTATTACCGCATCGACAATATGATTATGAATGGAATGAAAAAAGGAAAAACAAAACTGTCGGTCAGTCACGGACGGATCGGTCAAAATTTGCACTAAATTCTTCATTCGAGATATTTAAGTAATGCGTGCGAAGATGTGTGAGAAATTGAACTGACACATAGGATAGAGATATTTTGAACTAAATACCCACGTAGGCAGTAGAAACGTAAGGGATTCTTAGACGCATTTTCTGTAATCAACTGTATTATCCAAGTAATTTTGAGTTTTAGCATTCTGTGTCATCAACGAGAAACGGTCTTAATTGAGCTTTTATATAGACATACTGGACACAATTCTAGTTTTTTTTTCCTGTGAGTCATCTGAGATTTCTTCGAACCTAAAGGTGAAACGTGTCGTATTTTTGTAATGTTCGTTTTTGGGCAAAAAATTAAGAATTATCCTCCTGTTTTTTTTATGCGAATGCTTTCAGTATTACACTCTAATTCACTTACAATATATGACAGATAGGTTTCACGATTTGATTAAATTATGTTGTTCTCAGTCTTCATTACATTATATTACTCACATGCTGAATTGAAATGGATATGATTTTAACATATCACAATCCATCAGTGATATGTATACGTAAGGCGGGAATTTATATATGAAAAAAAACATTATAAAAGTCTTGGTTTTTATTCTGTTTTAATGTATAAAATTGATCTATTGACGAACTTTTATCGAAAATTAACTTATAAATTTAAATTACTTTATTTTCTGGAAAGGTGAGAATTATACTTACAACTTACCAATAAAAAAATATATTTATATATTAAACAAAGGCACAGACTGAAACTGCGTGTTTGGTGAATCTATTTAAATGTAAGAATGTGTCACTGTGTACTTACAAGTGAGGTTATCCAGACAGTTGGTTAATTTTATTGTCCGTAGGCACCACCACTTGAGTTTTTATTGCGTGATGTCATGTAATTCAAAATACTAAGCCTTGTTTGTCTTTAATTAAGACGCTGTTACTTTAAAAACTAATTAAAAAATATATATGTTTAACTTTTGATGTATTTGTCATTCTTCACTGTTCACATTCTAAATTTCAACTATACTATCTATCGTTATTGTAACTGATTCTTACTACAATTGAGTTTTTATGCGACACAAGCTACGAACCCATGCAAAATTCTGTATTATAATTCCGCCCGCCCGCCTTACAGCACTAGTACTTACAGGAAGTTGCGCCGGCGCCGCTTGCTGCAGCAGCCACAGCGCGAGCGCGATCGATACCACTGTCCGCGCCATGCCGACCTACCATCGCACTCCACCACTACAACTCGAATCAACCCCGCAGCTCTCTGGCACACCTTATAAACTTGGCACCACGGAAACACCATGCAGGTACTTTGAATATCTGCGAATGCACCCGCTTGCGACCGATCGATGCTCCGCACGATTAGAACGCTCACACCTTGGCGGCGTCAGCTACTGAATAACCGCTGCAGGCCCCCCAATATGCCTTTTGCAGCTCCGAGAGAGAAAGTGGAGGAAAGTGCAGATTTTCGGCTGTCGGACGGCGGCTGCGCTCGTCCCTCAAGGAGCGGGAGTCTACCACCGACCACCATCGCAGGCGGACGCCTCTCATGTATCTCTCTCGTACCACTGACCTATCCTAATACGAAAAAGTAAGATCTATGACTCATCACTTACCGTCTATTGAATAATAGTTTTTCTGTGACTCTACTTTTCTAACTATCGAATCAATCGTGGTCGATAGAAACATGTGTAGGTACTTATATACATAACTTTTTTGGTTTTTTTAACACCAAATCAAATGCAAACTTTACATAAACAGCAGCATGTCATATGAGTACTATTTTGGTGTGTTATATTACTTTGTTATATTTTGTAAGTTTTCTTTATCATTTTAAGGTGCACTGCAACCCGCATTGAAACATTTGCAACTTCCTTTCTCGTAACTTATTTAATAAATAGGTAAGTCATTACTAATATGATGATTAACTTTGAAGATATTTTCTTATGTTCTTTATACTTAGTTGATACTGACCATGATTAGTTATTAAATATATTGTCATGAGCACACCTACTACTTATATGTATTTTTTTGCCCCTTATTTTAGTTTAGGAAGCAAACATGCTATTGATTCATTTTGATGGATTGAACACGTCTAGTCAATCAGCATTATGCGTCGATGAAAAAATAATAGACAAAGATTAACTTGACTATACATAAAAACACAAATTTACCTATCTACTAACGTTTGCAAACTCTTGAAGTCTGCTCAGTCGTTACGTCTTGTCTCCTTCCCAACTTGACCCACTGCTATCTACCTAAGTAAACAGAAACACAACTAACTCAGGTGTAAGTAGGTATTTCTTCCTCTACAAACTTAGCGGAATGAAAGGTTTCATTAACAGAGGGCTCGCGTATCTCCCTTGAAAAAACTTTTGAAGAAACTCTATCAGTAGGGCCAAGTTTTTTTGGGTTTTGCCTTAGAGAGCGTAGTCAAAATGTTATGGACAGAATCAAACAAGAATCTTGTGCGATATAGTCCTAACAAAATGAGAGGATGATACACCGACACTGATAAATAGACCTGGTTTAGAAAATGAGACTTTGCCTTCGATTTAGTGGACCACCACTTGTCAGATGTTCATAAGTGGAAAAATATAGAAATATATGTAGACTAGATAATACGGTAGGTACTTGCAAATCAACCCAAGAATCAAGAGAGTAATGATGAACACTCCACTCACCTCCGAACACTCCCACGTCACCCGGGGGTGCTGCAGCAGCTTCCAAAGTCCTGATCCTTGGTATGCCAAGGTTATGAACGTCACAGTCCTGGTAATTCACAAGTCACAAATTGGATAACGTATCCTATACACTGGGATTGAACGTCAACACACCAGCGGAGTCCCGAAACGCGCGTGGTATCCTTTATTCGACCACAGAAAATGGCGTCACGGCATCGAACAGAAAGACACAGGTTGCCTTCGCAGCGTCCAATGAGCAACTGACAGCTGAACCGGCCCGAGCGCGGTTCGTGTCAAAAGATGGTTAGAGAGAACATACGAACTACCCTCATGATTCATTAGAAATCATTGCAAGTACCGTACATACCCCCCACCGAAATCATTATAATGATTTCCAGTATAAAATATATAAGAGTACATAAACAATACACATACATACATATTTATTAACCGTCTAAAACTTTAAGAATCTTATTAATAAAAAAAGACTATGTGAAAACGTTTCACTAAGTATGCCTATGTGTAAGTGTACCCAATTAGTATTGATATTAATGTAATGAAATGAAAACGTTTCATTTCTAAAAGTAAACTAAACTTAATAAGAATTAATACCCTAAAAACTATTTGGAGGTTAAGCCGCCAATCTAAATGTTAATTTGCATAAGGTAAAGGACATAGTTTGTTAACTGGACGTTTGTAGACACCGTTTTGAGTTCTTACAGAAACAACGCGAACGACATTGTCACCGCCGGGGTGAATCATTTCTACTCTACCTAACGGCCATTGGAGAGGACGAGAGAGATCGGATTTTATCAAAACCAACTCTCCAACTTTAATGTTATTAGGCGACGTGAACCATTTCGCTCTTTGTTGGAGAGTGTGCAGATAGTCATCAGACCATCGCCTCCAAAAAGACTGCGAAGCCATCTGGACGGATTGCCATCGTGACAATCTGTTCAGAGGCACGTCAGTGAGGTTAACTTCTGGCACGGCCAGCAAACTTTGACCTATTAGGAAATGACCCGCGGTTAGAACGTCAAATTCATTAGGGTTGTCAGATAATGAGCACAAAGGACGTGAATTCATTATCGCCTCTACCTTACAAAACAGAGTAGTGAGCTCCTCAAACGTGAGAGCTCTATCACCGACTGCCCGATACAAATGGTACTTCGCTGATTTGATACCGGCCTCCCACAGGCCTCCCATCGAGGGGGCGCTCGGTGGGTTGAACTTCCAGTCAACGTGACGCGAAGCTAAACCGTCAAGTATTTGATCGCGACGCTCTTTACAAAAGAAAGCAGAAACATCTTTTAAATGCTTCGCAGCTGCGACGAAGTTGGTTCCACAGTCCGAGTATAAACAAGTGCAAAGTCCACGACGTGCAACAAACCTATCAAATGTCGCTAAAAAACATTCACAACTGAGATCAGTTATAACTTCGAGGTGAACTGCCTTGGTTGAAAAACAAATAAACAAACATAAGTACGCTTTATGTATCTTAGCATTACGTCGCAAACTTTCTTTGACATAAAACGGACCACCGATATCACATCCAACATGATTAAACACCTTATCAGGCTGCAATCGCGAAGCAGGTAACGTACCCATAGCCGGTTGTAAAACAGTCGGTTTAAATTTAAAACAGTTATGACATTTTGAAAGAACTGACCTAATAATGCTACGAGCATTTATTATCCAGTATTTTTTATGTAAAATACCCTGCAAAGTGCGGGGACCTACATGCAGGTAGGTTTTATGAAAATACTCTATAATTAATTTAGTCACATGACACTTCTTGGGCAGAAGTAAAGGATGTTTTGCATCTGACGGCAGAGCAGATTGAGCAATCCTACCCCCCACCCTGAGGAAACCATGGGTGTCAATAAACGGTGACAACTTACAGAGTGACTTGACAAATTGATTTTTATTTAAAAGTTTTATTTCTTCAAAGAAATTGTTATGTTGAATGACCTTTATTATTGACGAGTGACCTTGATTGAGCTCATTAGTAGTTAAGGGACCTGAAGCACGGCTTGACCCTTTTAGCTTTAAATTGTTAATAAAACGGTGACACCATCCTATCACTCGTTGTAAACGGTTAAAATCTGAAAAATTGTTAAAACTATTTTCTAAGTCATTATTAAAATCAATTTGTGAAGTAAATGCAAATGTGTCGGAATTTGTTTTCAATTCAGGGAGATCGTTCATCTTAGTCGGAACAATAGTAGTAGTGGGCCACTCGTGAAGGTCACGGGCGAGCCACGGCGGGCCGCGCAGCCAGCGGGCGGCGGCGGCCACGAGCGCGGCGGGCAGCGCGCCGCGCGAGCACACGTCGGCCGCGTTGTCCGCGCTGCTCACGTGCCTCCACCGGTCTGACGGAACGATGTCGGTTATCTGGCTAACACGGTTAGCAACAAATGTCTTTAATTTGTAAGGTGGTGTTTGCAACCACGATAAAACCACTGTCGAATCGCTGAGCGCGATTATCTTTAAATTAAAATCATTTATATTTCGTACGACGAAATTTACCAGTTTAGCAAGCAGCACGGCTGCAAGCAGTTCAAGCCGAGGTATTGACGTTGGTTTAATAGGTGCAACCTTTGACTTGCTTGTCAATAGGTTGACCTTGACTTGACCTTGGTGATTGACACTTCGTAGGTATATGCAAGCCGCGTAGCCTCTGGATGACGCATCACAAAAACATACGAGCTGCACAGAAGTACAGTCGGGAATTAAAACATGCCGCTCGATACGTAACCTTGACAGTTCTGAGAGCTCTGAAAGAAATGTGTTCCACTGTTGGCACAAGTCAGGTGGTAAAGTCTCGTCCCAGCCGAGACTGAGTTTCCACAGGTCCTGCATGATACATTTGGCGACAAATGTACACGGTGAAATAAAACCAACAGGGTCGAAAATGCTAGCGAGCACTTTTAAAACTGAGCGTTTTGTTGAAACCCGATCGCGTAAATTATAATTAAACGAAAAACAATCACATGATGGTAACCAAGTCAAACCCAAGATTTTAAGCGATGACGATAACGTGTCGTCTTGAAAATTAATTTGTGTAGTCTGACCCGCATCCATACGGGACAGAAGTTCGACCTTATTACTGGCCCACTTACGGAGCTCGAAACCACCACATTTTAAAAGTGTGGTTAGCTCATCTTGAACTTGCATAGCATCTGCAACGGTAGGAAATGACCACAAAAAATCATCAACATAAAATCCGTGAAGCAGCAGTTGAGCGGCGCGCGGACAGCGGGCGCCCTCGTCGCGGGCCAGCTGGTGCAGCGCGCGCGCGGCCACGAACGGGGCCGAGCGCAGCCCGTACGTGTTGGTCTTCAGCTCGAACACGCGCACCGGCTGCTGCGGCGACTCGCGCCACAGGATGTGCTGGTACCTACACTCGGCGGGGTCTATCAGTACGCAACGATACATTTTCGAAACATCAGCGGAGAGGCAAACTTCGAACTTTCGAAAATTAATAATAATTTTTAGAATGTCATTGTGCAACTTTCTGCCCGTCAACAATGCATCGTTGAGTGACACGCCGTTGGTCGTCTTAGCCGACCCATCGAATACTACGCGAAGCGGAGTGGTAGTACTCTCAGGGCGGAGCACGCAGTGATGCGGTATCAGGTACTTGGAAGCTTCTGTGCCGGAGTACGGTTCCATATGACCTAAGGCTTCATATTCGCGCATGAAATCAGTATAAGCCTGCTGCAAAACGGGCGAGCGTGCGAGACGGCGCTCGACATGCATTAACCGTTTCAAGGCCATGTCATAAGAATCGCCTAACAACTCGTGGTTAGGTCTTAATAAGAGAGGAGAAACATACCGGCCGCTAGGGTCGCGATAATGTTTTTCGTTAAAAATGGTTTCTGCAATCTCTTCGTCTGGACTCAATGGAAGAACGCACGGCGTCTCCTCCACTTCCCAAAAACGTTTTAGGGAGTCATTAATGAGATTGTCTTCAACGGTGTACGACACCAACGAAGTTGTAGACGCTACAACATTCGATTCGCTAGAAGAAGGTACTTCTAGTCTTCCCGCTATTACATAACCAAACACACTATTGATGGCCACGGGCACATCACTAGAAAAACTAATTCTTTCGCCGTCGTAAATATGAGGGAAAATATCACCAGCTAAAATTATATCAACCGGTGCCTGTTTGTAAAAGTTAGGGTCAGCCAACACTAGGTTTTTATATTTTTTAATTATCTTTTCCGGTATTTGAACGGTAGGTAAGTCAGCAGTTATTTTAGGTAAAATTACGGCATCAATATTAAACTTCGGATTTTCATTAATGACTGGCTTTAAATTTAACGAGGTCATACCAAAGTTTTTGACGTTTTCACCACCTAATCCGTAAATATTAAATGGACATTTAGTTTGCTTCAACCCTAAGCGTTGTAAACAAGATATAGAAATGAAATTCGATTGTGCGCCGGAGTCAATAAGCACGCGACAAAGTTGATAACCACCAAACGCATCGGATACGTAAACAACAGCTGTTCCCAGAATGACTGCATAGCTACAGTGCGTAGGTATAGACGCATGGCAGGCGCTTGCGCCGGGAGCGGGCCGCGCGGGCGCACTCGCGGCCGGGCCGCCATTGTTGTTGTTTACTTCATTCATATGCAATAAAGTGTGATGCGCTTGTTGACAAATATAACATTTAAAGTTACTACGGCAATTTATAGCACTGTGATTAGGTTTTAGGCAGTTGTGGCATAAGTTTAAAGTTTTAACCTTATCAAAGCGTTGTGGTACAGTTAACCTACGAAACTGTTCGCAGCGAAAAATTAAATGATTTTTATTACAATGTAAACAGGTGGGCTCAAAATGACTAGAAAAGTAATTAAAGTTCTTTTGTTTGTTATATGTAGGTTTTTTATTCACATCTGTGTTAAGTTGTCTTTTATTTTGATTAAAACTTGTTACTTGATTGTTAGAAATTAATGTTGAGTGATCTAAAACTTTAATCTGATTCTGAATAAATAAAATTAAGTTTTCAAAGGTAGGAATTGATTGTTGATCCAACCCTTGCTCAAATACTTTCCTAGTTTGAGAGTCGAGTGCCCTCAACGCAATATGACACAACACATAGCTACCTAAATCATCAATATTAAGTGCCTGTATGGCCTTGAATGAATGCTCAAATGTTTCGATAAAAATATTTAATTGAGTAGAAGACTCCTTAGAAAGTGGTGAAAAGTTTAACATTTTATCTAAATACCTACCCGCCAACATCCGGTTATCTTGATATTTGTTTAATAAACTTTGCCAAACTAGATCGTAATTATTAGCTGTAATTGGTAAACTCTTTACTATATTTAAGGCGGAGCCTTTAGTACATGACAGAAGGTAGTGAAACTTGTCTATCGTAGGTATATTATTTTGGTTGTGAACCAATGAACAGAAAGTTTCATAAAAAGTTGTAAAATTCTCAATATTACCATCAAATTGAAATAATTCTAGTTTGGGCAAACGTGGACGAGAACCTGACGCAGAATTTTCGTCCTTAATGCATTTGACATTAGACTGAGATTTGGATACCCGTAACTTGACGTAGTAATAAAGTTCGTCGAAGTTATTTAATTCGTTAGTTTTAAATGAAGAGTCGGGATTAATTTGTCTTTCCAACTCAAATATTGCAAATACTATTTCTTTGTAATTGTCACGTAGAACGTCAGCTTCAGAAGCGCGCAACAGAAATAATTGTTCCGAATCAGAATCTTGTATACCTTTTGACATATCATAAATAAATTGTATTTGCTCGAAATATCTTTCTTTGCGCTTAGTTGCCATGACTAAGTCTTTGTTAATTTTTAACTCTGCAGCTTCTTTAGTCGGCGCCATATTTGAACTGTGACGGTGCCTACACAACACAAAGATGCAAAATTGAAGTTATTTATTTTAGCTATATTATGCAAAAAAACACAAAAATATATACTTGAACGTCAAGTATATTAATATGAGTAATGAATAATAGCTAAACTGTATAGAAATACTCAGTGAAATTTAAGATTTAAACAGATGAACTTTATGTGTAGTGACGCACTACACGCACAAGAACTTAGATCAGTTATAAGTACGTAAAATACATAAAAATACAGTAATAAATATACTATATAACAGTTTCCGTCCTAAATGTAGGAATCCTAAGCTGTTTTTTAGATGTTACTGTAAATTTACTTGGCTAGATAAGCTAACTATCCAGGGTCGATGGACCAAAATTATGTGCGATATAGTCCTAACAAAATGAGAGGATGATACACCGACACTGATAAATAGACCTGGTTTAGAAAATGAGACTTTGCCTTCGATTTAGTGGACCACCACTTGTCAGATGTTCATAAGTGGAAAAATATAGAAATATATGTAGACTAGATAATACGGTAGGTACTTGCAAATCAACCCAAGAATCAAGAGAGTAATGATGAACACTCCACTCACCTCCGAACACTCCCACGTCACCCGGGGGTGCTGCAGCAGCTTCCAAAGTCCTGATCCTTGGTATGCCAAGGTTATGAACGTCACAGTCCTGGTAATTCACAAGTCACAAATTGGATAACGTATCCTATACACTGGGATTGAACGTCAACACACCAGCGGAGTCCCGAAACGCGCGTGGTATCCTTTATTCGACCACAGAAAATGGCGTCACGGCATCGAACAGAAAGACACAGGTTGCCTTCGCAGCGTCCAATGAGCAACTGACAGCTGAACCGGCCCGAGCGCGGTTCGTGTCAAAAGATGGTTAGAGAGAACATACGAACTACCCTCATGATTCATTAGAAATCATTGCAAGTACCGTACAAATCTTAATACATTACATTTAATCCCTACTGAAAATCCTTGCAGTGAACCCTTCCTTCTTCATGAGGAGTCGGTGTATATTATGTTTTTTCTCTTATTTGGAATTAATTACCAGGATTTACTTTGTATTTTAAAAGATGAGGAGCAAGGACATAACGGCTACGCAAAGATGAGTTTACTCTAAGTTAATTAAAAATAAACCTTGGAAAATATAAGCAAACTATGTACCAACATCCTTAAAGGGCCTGCTTTTAAATACACCCTACATAAATTCATTACGCGTAAGCACTTGTTTACATATTTGCAATGTAGGTAGCTTGTAGGTATATAACTTGTTTAACCTGTCGTCTGACTTATTTGGAGGCGGGTGCACACTTCATGTCATTGTTTGGTGAAGACACTTCACGGATACGCAAATTGATATAACGGAATGGGTAACCCTTGAACCAAATTTTGGGTCCGACAATTGAGTAGCGGTTTGCTGACTAATGTCATCAGACATGACCGAAGCGGCAAAGCATCGCGTCGAAATTAACGGACGCGAAATAAATAAATTATTAAGCTACCAAAACAACGATATAGTTCTGAGAGGTACGTAACTAAGTACTTATTTATAAGCTTGGCGCCATTTTGCCGCCGTATCCTGCGCTAAAAAACAAACAAAAATGGAACCCTTTGAACGGAAATAACTAAAATGATTGTAGAGACAGCAGTTTAGAGCAGTCAATCATACTTTTAATATGTTTATTTAGTGTTTCATGATTATTTATTTAATAACAGTACATTTAAAAAACAAATGTTTTACATGGATACATTATAGGTCACAAAAACAACCTAACAGTACTGACAGGTAACCATCATATTTGCTTTATATTTTACAAGCTTTTAGAAATACCAATATTTTTGTGATGTAAGAAGGAATGTATGGAACTTCTAACTAAGGTCATTCTCAATTTTGATAATAATCAAGCGTAAGATAATAAATTATCAAGTGTAGGTGGAATGCCCTGTCCGCAAAAGGCATCACCGACACGACACCGGTTGTTCCAAAGCAATCGCAGAATAATAATGAACAGTAACAGCTAATTTTATACGCGGGATCCTTCGTTTCCTTACCCATTATTTATTCGCACTTCATTTGCGAGACGGAGTAACAAACAACACATTTTACTTGTAGAGTTTATAAGTTAAACACGTACCGTATCCACTAGGATCGGGTGCGCTCCCTCGCACGCACATGGTATGTGGTGATTCACTTGTGGAATAAAAAAAGGCGAGTGTAGAGTCGGGTGGAGCGGAGTGCGCGGCGTCGGGCGAGTCATTGATCCCGCGCATTCCCCGCGGAGGCGACGCGATGCCGGCGCCCGCGCTGCCGCCGCTCGCGCTGGCCGCGCCCGCCGCGTGCGCCGCCGCCGCCGCCGCGCTCGCCAACTGCGCCCTACTCGCCGCGCTGCTCAGGCTAGCCAAAACCGGTACGACACAAACAAACCTATTCAGTTTTTGTGATGGACCTTTTATAACCTTACATACGCTAGTTTGTGATACGTTATGATACCTTGTCGTTTAGCAAGGTTGTTGTTTTGTTTATCGATGCTCTAATAATTTTAAACATCGCATTTTTAGAAGGGAATATCTAGTAGGTACCAATTAGTGCATAAATATTAGCTTATTCTTAAATTAATTTTAAACAAATAGTTTACAAACTGTAACATCTTTGTCTTGTTTCAGGCTTGTACTGCATTATCTTTCAATTGGCAATAGTTGACTTCATATTGTTGATAACAACTATCGCACCGGAGTTATGGACGTGGTACCATGGCAGCTGGTCGTTGGGTCAAGAAGCCTGCGTCGCGTACAGGGGTCTCAGTGTGCTGGCATCGACGGCTTCCGTGTATTTAATAACTGCGATAGCACTGCACACGCTAGCCACCGTCAACTTAGAAGAGAAAGCGCTCACCAAAAAACTGAAACGAATCAATCGAGATGAAGAAGATGAATTAAGAAGTTCACGTCACAGTTTGGTGGCGAGCAGTGATACTTCTACGCCGCCCCGTACTATGCAGGTGGACTATCGAGTGTCTGATGTCAGGGTACCCGTGGGACCCCCGTCTGTGTTTGTGTGGGTGTTGTCAGCGTCAGTGAGTGTCCCTCAGTTTATAATGTCGACTGTGGTGCACGAGGGTGAGGACACGGCGGAGTGCACGTTGCAGGACTCAAGTCATCGACTGAACATGCATGCTCTTCTCGTCATTTTCACGCTGATTCTTCCAATCACAATCATAGTAATAACGGGGATATTGACAATAATAAAAATTAAAAGTGTTAAGAATAAGGATATTGATAGTGAGTCTGTATCAGCTTTAAGATTTTCAATTTTAATGATAATTGTGTGTTGTTTTATGAGTATGCCCCGCTCAATAATGGAAGTTTACAGTTTTCATAACATAGATTCAAAACGAGACACAGCTAGTTTAATCGTAATTAGTGTGTATTTAATTTCTACATTGGTGCGTCCACTTTTAAGTGCATTTATGTTACAACCATTAAGACAAATATTCTCATTTAATTCTAATTTAAGTGTTGATAATGTTTAGCTTAGTTAGACATCTACTTCGAATTTTGTTTAACTGGAATAAGTAATTAAATAAAAGTGTTTTTATTGGTGAAATTAAAATAAGGTACCTACTTAGGTATTTCTTTTGCATGCCCGAGTTATAAATTCATCTAATAAGATTTTTAATAAATGAAGAGACCATTTTGTGAGCCATGTCGGTATGTAAGAATGCATGGCAAAAGGAAATTGCAGTTTTTCTTATTTCTTTATGAAATTCTAGCTCTCCAGACATGAATCCTATAATATTATAAATGTGAAAGTTTGTGAGGATGTATGGATGGATGGATGGATGGATGGATAGATGGATGGATGTTTGTTACTCTTTCACGTAAAAACTACTGGATGGATTTGATGAAACTTTGCAGTAATATAGGTTATACATCAGAATAACACATAGGATACTTTTTACCGCGGGAAAACATCTCATTCCCACGGGAAACCGACTTCCACGCGAACGGAGTCGCGGGCGGCCACTAGTACATTATATTTTTACGTTTACTTTATTTGATCACAAAACTAAGTATTTTTTTGTAATTTCTTTAGATTTGTAAAAAACATGTTTTTAAAATTCTGCTGCTCTTATTGGATAACTTTTGTGTGTTGTGTCTTGAATTACCCAAATTTTTTCTTGGAAGCGTGAAAAGGAATTAAGTTGAAATTAATATCAAATAATTACGGCGGTTGTGTACGAAAATTATGGAGCACCTTTTTTCTACGATTTCACATTTTGTTTAAGTATTTTTTAAACATTTTTACTGTACTGTCCAGTGTCATGTTATTCCTGAATAGATAAATACGGTGCGTATGATCGAAGAATAGCTACTTAAATTATTTAAAATGTTATATTTATCAGAAATCCTTAAGCTTCTAATCGCTTATACAATTTATATTGAAAAGAAACCTAAGGGTATTTAAGGACATTTACGTCTAAATAAAATAGCTAAAATAGCTAGACTTAGGTATCTACCTACTAACAACTTAAACTTCAATCATTTTGTATTTGTAATGTCGTTTATTTATATGCTACATCAGAGTTCGAGCAAGAATATAGCGTCTTCTACTTCGAGATAAAAAGGTACCAACAGGCCTAATACCAAGTTAAAGACAAGGTAAAAAGCCCTTTTGTATAGGTACTTACGTTGAATATGTACGTGATTTATAAATGCAGTACCTACAGCAGATTCAAAACAGACGACTACAGGACCTAGAGTCTAGGAGATTTCGGATGTTGGCAGAGTAGGTACCTACGTACAGAATTTTTTTTAGTCTTATGTAGCTGAAATCCGGGGACAGCCTTAATTACCTAACACAAGACCTAGAACCTACACTAGATTCTATTTTTTATTTATCAATATGTTCGAAGAAAAGTAGTTTAGAATGCAAAGTTATATCTCCACTATTGGGTTGAATTGTACCTAAAATGCTTGGCCAAAATATTTTTCCTGGTGAAAGTCCGTTTTGTTATTAACACAATACACATATTAAGAAGTAATCGTTTCTATGCTTGAAATATTTTATATTTTTGTGTCATAAAGCAAGGAAATAGGTACCTGCGTCATTTATGAATATGGCAAATAGAAGCGGGCCTAGCAAGTAGCCTTGATGTACACCAGAGGGAATCTGCTTTGGTTGCGTTGTAAATCCGTTAGGCACACTGTTAAGCATTCTTTTAAAAATACAAGAGGCAAACATAAATAAAATTTGACACCCCATGTCTTAAAGTTTAAGTAGCAATAATGTGGTCAATACAGTCAAAGTCTACCCACAAAATCCGTAGTACAATTATTCAGCAAATTCTGCTGGCGTGGATATATTCTTACTAATATTATAAATGTGAAAGTAAGGATAACTAATTAGATGTTTGGATTTAGATGAAATTAAGTAAAAAGATAGGTTAACATAAAAAAAACTAGGCGAATTGAGAACATCCTCCTTTTTTGGAGGTCTGTTAAAAACCAAGAAGCTTCGCTAATTCAAGTTAAGTTTTTTATTCCAAATTAATACCAGTCAATTCGTAACACTTCTATTTAATATCCACTCCACAGTTATGTCTAACGACTGGCACACTACATGAAAAAAAGCCAGGCCAGTTATAGGTAGGTACTTATTTACCCACAACATATTTGAAAATCTCCGTTAATTTCATATATGTTAAAGAATTAAAATATGACCACTAAATGATAATAATAACCAACTCAAAACTACGCACATTTGCAAAACACTTGAAAATACTACTTTCATTCAAACGTACCTACATACACTAAATGAATATCGTTCTTCAGCAAAAAGACAGCACAGATTTATCGAGGAACTATGCTATTTGCTATGCGAGTAGGTAGTTATTTTTGTTGTAAGTGTTTTTGTTGTTATTATTATTTTAGTGTTTTATTTTCAAGTTTTAACATGGGTAAACCCAAATCGAGATCGTCAGAATACCCCCAAAGATAAAATTTTACAAAAAAGTTATCTATTGATGTGGAAGAGGGCTCAGTTAGCTACATTTGTGATTTTTGCAGGTTGTACAATTAAGTGTCTGTGATTCTATAAAAAACGTTCCTGATCATGACCAAAGTTTATTAAAATTAAGATTAGTTTTCTTTATTAACAGTTGATTTGTTTTGATATTTATTAAAATATTTTTTGAGCTTAAAAATGATCGAAAAATTGGCTGTCCGTCATTAGGGGACCTTTTTCGAAACCTCGTTTTTGCTATGATAACTTTCACTCATATTTAAGACTGGCGATTTATCTGTGTTGATAAGGAATATAATTAAAAACTTCTTAAAGTTAAATAAATAAATTAGACTATTCTGCATTTATTTTATTTCTGTTATTCCTTAAGTGTCCGATTCTTGGGGACCTCCCCCTACTTAATTTTCGTTAAAGGCTACCTAAGATAGAAAAGCTAAGTAATCTGAAAGATTCTTATTTTTCTTACAGTAGGCAATTGTATGAGTAAACCAAAACCAGAAATCTCAAACAGCAACTCCCATATCACTAAGTGTGTAGGTACAAAGTACAAAATGCACATAAGGGATTCTTATGGGAACCATCCCAACTGTTAGAATTTTATCCTTAAAATATTTTAGTGGCACCATTTTTTTTATGCTGTAGTGAGCAAACGAGCATGCGGGTCACCTGATGGTAAGTGATCACCGCCGCCCATGACTCCCCGCAACTCTGTGGGTGTTGGGGGTGTGTTGCTAAGCCTTTGAGAAAATTGGGCACCGGATACCGCACTCACCGAACGAAACGCAGGAACATCGTCCCTACTTCACGTCGGTTTTCTGTCCGACGGTGGTATTTCACCGGTCGAGTCAGCCCAGTAATCGCTGCAGACAGAGCCTACAGCTAGACTCTGCCACTCGTAAAATACCAATAGACAAGTCTCAACAATACTATCAGTAGGTGAAGCCACACACAGTAACTGGAAGGAAACTATTTGTTACCGTAGTTTATTGAGACATGGATTAAGGTAACTATAGTAACACAGTTAACAAGGCGTCAATGGTAAGTGGACAACATACTACAAGCACATGAGTAAAGAAACTGAACAGAGACAAAGCTACATACGAATGCGCTGTGACAGGTACATCATTACAAGTGCAACGCGTGAGTGTGCGTGACCACTGGCCGCTTGTCACGTATGAGCCGAAACCGCTTCAAACTAGATCAGCCAGTGGTCAATCTCAGGGCGTGCAGGCGTGACGCGACGCTCGAACGTTGTGCGTGTTTTGTTTTTGTTTTCGAGTTTCTCACATAATACGTAGTTATACTTTTGTTTTAGTTTTTAAAAAGTATTTAAAAATATAGGAAAAGATTCTTTTTTTTGCCATTATAAGGACTTTAATGAAGGTAGTGTGAAATCAGGTTTTTTGATAATCATACCTCCTGACAATTTTATTGAATTTGTTGAATTGCTTGAGCAAAAATTTCGCGAATATTTTGATCTTCATATTAAAAATGTTAATATTGGTAATGAAATATTAGCACGTTTGCAAGATTGTACATTTCATATGCCATGTGAGTGTTTCCCATTGGTTTATTTGAAAAAACTTTATATTAGATTTAGAATTTATCATTCGATTAAAAGACACAACAAATTATTAAAAACCAAAAGTAATAAAAAAAAAATAT
This sequence comes from Emmelina monodactyla, assembly GCA_916618145.1. NCBI lineage: Eukaryota > Metazoa > Arthropoda > Insecta > Lepidoptera > Pterophoridae > Emmelina > Emmelina monodactyla. Next base: position 8,169,058 of record OU745303.1, read on the forward strand.
TTAGAGTATGTAATTTGTAAAAAAAACCTATTTTAATAAAAAATTTGAAAAAAAGTACATTTATATTTTTAATTTATTCAATTGTGCCAACCCTACCAAAATAGGTATAAATTTTGCTAGCTCTTTAGAAGCTTTGTCTCTGTTCAGTTTCTTTACTCATGTGCTACAAGTTCCTATAGTTTGTGTACGTCAAGATGGCGGGATCAAGTTCCCAAAAAGAAATGAATCACATTAAAATGTTTGCCTACAAACTGAGAAAAGGGGTAATATGCCACCAGACAGGCGATATTACAATTTTCGTAGACAGCTATAGGTAGGGCAGGTGACCCGGTTTTGGCCACTTTAAGGATTTTCTCGACTTTGAGGCTTTCTTAATTTATGGTTTTTGTTATTACGAACATATTTCTTGCAAAAAGTCATTAAACATATATTAACCATGCCTAAGAAAACCCTTTTTTTAAAGAACATTTAATAGAAAAATAGTTCTATAAAAATAAAAAAATAAAGGCAGTATGTGCCATTTTTGGCCAGATTGACGCCATTTCTGGCCATGGTCGTGTGCCAGTTCTGGCCATCAAAAAATAAAATCAGATGAAATCAAAGTAATCAAAATTAATTAATTATATTGCACTTTTTTTGCCTCAAATCAGGATATCTTGACGTAAATCCGTCAAATCACGATCCTGAAGGTCTATTATTTTAAAAAAGAGTGGTAATTTGGCCTTTTACTACATTTTTTTTGACAGATACTTTATTATTAGAAAACCCAGCACAAGCGTAGTCTTTGATCCATACGACAAGTTCATTCTCTATTTCATTTCCAGGAACTGCCTTTTTTTCTTTTTTGTTGTTGATCAGGAAAATGCCTACGCATACCCGCCCCTCCAGGGAAAGGAGACGGGTTATGTCGGACTCGCACCGACTAAAAACCTGGAGTTGTCCTTCTGGCCTTCGTATAGTGGCGTCGGCACGAGAATAGTCCTGTTAAGGCCCTCGCTGCGAATCCGCCGACGGCTGGCCACCGAGGCAGCCCCCTCAAGCTTGGAGGGGACAAACCGCGGCGCGCCTGCCCCCTCACGTTCCCTTCGTTAGCCACCGATCTAGCCCTGTGCCGGCGGCCTAGGAACCACCCCAGGGTCTTTGGCCGTCGCCGCCGACCCGGGACCTCACCGGCTGGAGTCACCGACACGCCACAATCCCCTCCGGGCGTTTCAACACGCTGGGCTTACGCCCAGCTGCAGCAGTCCCCCTCTCGTGGGCTGGACTGCTTCACGACCAGCCCCGGTGTGGGATTTCGCCATCCCGCAACAATGAACCCTAAAAGGAACACGGTTGTGGGACGCACAGGGTGCACCGGGCCGAACCCCTTTCCTTCCCTGTGGAACACAAGTATTCCAGGGAGCAGGAAAGAGGACGGCCGCACGAAGAGGTATCCCACGCGCACTCCAAGAACTGCCTGGGGTCCTACATGTTCAAGAGTTTTAGATGCTTTTCCTGAAATTTTATGTCGCTAAGTCGTTCGAGGTACATTAAAATCTCTATTAACAGTGGAAATGGCCATCCCATTCTTAATTGCGTTCAACGCTAAAATTATTTTATGTGTAAGTACTGGATTTTTTTTTTCACGGCTTCTTGTTTCTCACTATTTGATTTTGGTTGAGGCATTTTATTGTAACTCTGAAAATAAAAAATACACTTACGTTGGTACGTAAAGCCAAGTAAAAAAACCTCGATAAAATATAAATGGCCAGAAGTGGGGTATCTATGTACACCACTTTTGGCCAGCCACGTGGCCAAAGATGGAGAAATACATGATTTTGACTCCATTAGTGGCCACCTGCTCATAATCTCGCTTCATAAACATATGGCGACAAAATAACTTTAGTTCTACTTAGACAATATATTCTTCAAGTAGTATTAACATAAAAATCCATGAAATAGCCAAAGATTTAAAAAATAAAAATTTATTAGTCACCCGCTCGCCTTAGCCATTTTACTAAGATCTTAACAATTTCGCGCTCACCTAATAAGAATGGCTTGTTGCATCGAAGTCAAGCTTGACACATCAGAGCTATCAACGGTATCAGTGCTACCAATATTCAATATTCTAAATAATATAAACCATAGATTAATAAATTTGTTTTTGCCTTAGTTATAATTATTTGAAACCCCAAATGGCCACAAAGGGGTCGGTGGCCACAACCGGGTCACCTGCCCTACCTACTTACTCATTTATTTAGTGTAGGTATTATTTTAACCATAACTTATTTTGTGCAGGGTGGTTACAGTTCACACACTTTTTTAGTTTCGCTGTAGCGTATTAGTACATCCCAGGTACTAAAGTTTGACATATGACTCGTTCAAATCTGTTACGGTACCACATGAGTAAAGAAACTGAACAGAGACAAAGCTTCTAAAGAGCTAGCAAAATTTATACCTATTTTGGTAGGGTTGACACAATTGAATAAATTAAAAATATAAATGTACTTTTTTTTTAATTTTTTTATTAAAATATGTTTTTTTTTTACAAATTACATAGGGGAGCGAGGGGCTTGTTGTTACAGGGGTAAGTAGTAACAGGCTTTTTTCACCAGGATCTTCAACACTATTAACGTATATCTTTGACTCGATTTAACCCATAAACCGCACCACATCATATTGCCATAGCCAGTGTTCCGCCGGTTGGCGCAGTGAGCAAATGTGAGCATTCCCTTCATTTCTGCCAGGTGATATAAAATTGTACCGTCGTAAAATTTTGGTTTGTGTTTTTAATATTGCCTATTTTCAATTTTTCTACATCTTATTTCCATTCAAATTTATCTATCTCTGATATTGTGTAACAGTTTTTATGATTGCTAAATTGTTTAATTAGTTATCTTGATAAATGTTAAAAATCATCCCATGGGGTTAGTTGTAACAAAATCCCGGGGCTTGTTGTAACATGTTACAACATGCATTGTCTGGTATGTGGTGAAGCTTACACAGATACAAACAAAAAAGATTGGATAGAGTGTATTAGAAATAAATAATTTAATTACTTACTGTGATTTAAAAGTGCTATTATGATTATAAGTAGTGTTTAACTAAATAAAACTCTTAATTACTTAATTTTTAAGAGTTGATTACAAAAAAGTGTATTTGAGTTCATTTTTGATAAGAATGACATAATACTTACTTTGGAAAGATGTCAATTTTGTTAAAAATAAATATAGAATAAATGATTAGAGGTATTAATGTCGTTTTTTATGGTCGTTACTACTTGCCCCGGTAGACGTTACAACTTGCCCCAAGCACGAGGTAAGTTGTAACACCGCACTTCTTTTAGAAAATAATTGATTGTTAAATAATAACCAATAGTTATGATATTATTTTTACTTGATATGGTAGAGGAAGAGTTACAGTATCCATTAATCTTTATTTACCTAGTAGAAATTGAATCAATAGATCTCAAGATATACTAGTTTTACTGAAAACTGTTACAACAAGCCCCTCGCTCCCCTACTCTAAATATTTTTTTTTTATTACTTTTGGTTTTTAATAATTTGTTGTGTCTTTTAATCGAATGATAAATTCTAAATCTAATATAAAGTTTTTTCAAATAAACCAATGGGAAACACTCACATGGCATATGAAATGTACAATCTTGCAAACGTGCTAATATTTCATTACCAATATTAACATTTTTAATATGAAGATCAAAATATTCGCGAAATTTTTGCTCAAGCAATTCAACAAATTCAATAAAATTGTCAGGAGGTATTATCAAAAAACCTGATTTCACACTACCTTCATTAAAGTCCTTATAATGGCAAAAAAAGAATCTTTTCCTATATTTTTAAATACTTTTTAAAAACTAAAACAAAAGTATTACTACGTATTATGTGAGAAACTCGAAAACAAAAACAAAACACGCACAACGTTCGAGCGTCGCGTCACGCCTGCACGCCCTGAGATTGACCACTGGCTGATCTAGTTTGAAGCGGTTTCGGCTCATACGTGACAAGCGGCCAGTGGTCACGCACACACACGCGTTGCACTTGTAGTGATGTACCTGTCACAGCGCATTCGTATGTAGCTTTGTCTCTTTTCAGTTTCTTTACTCATGTGACGGTACACCCGCCATTCTGACTCTCATTAAAAGTTTGTGTACCGGGTATAAACAGACCACTTCCTAAGACTTAAATCACATGTTGGTAAGCCCACCAATAGTATCAATTTTTTTGTTCTTATCGTAACGAGCTAGCTATACCCCGCTTTAGTTTTCAGAAGCCGTGTTTTTACACCTCAGATATACGTTTAGGGGTTACTCCAGTGTTAACAATTACCTATTGGTAAGGAGACATTTTATTAAAGGTCGATACCGTAGTCACGTTACGTCTAGGTTCGTAACTAGCACAATAAATAAAAATATATTTCAAGTTTCTCATTTCCTGTGTATTATTTTATGAATCTCAATGATTGTTCACATTAGGTAGGTTGGAAGAGAAAAGTTTCCATTATATTTTTGAATCCAATTCCTGGCCTTCCACATCTCCATCGATTTTTACAAGCAGGTGGTACTTACCAAAGGTCTTGACGCATGCGTAGTGTAGTATTTGTCCTATACCTTCACAATAACAAATTATAGAAATCTCTTTGCGTATAATATATCGAGACCCAATTTATGTATAATCTCATGTCAAAAAATATTAAGTCGGGGTCACTAGATAGGTTCCTATTCTAATAATTGCCTTAACTTGAAATTTATAGAGAATCTATGCCTATAGCTTCATATTAACAAGCGTTTTTTAATAATATAGATCGATAAAGAATATTTATATTTAACTTCGTTGCTGGTTCCTTGTTTTGTATAAGCTGCCTAGTTAATATCGATTAATTTTCCATCTGAGCAAGTACCTAATGAGTGATGTAACTTGAAGCAGGGTCAATGGGTTTCTAAATACCGATGCTAAAACTAAAAATTGTATTTAATACAAAAGTTTATTGGTGAAAACATGAAAAATATAATAGATTAATTAATGGCTGATAAAATGCAGCGGAAATGTTACAATATTTTGTCCATCACAAAACTATTTTGCTAATAAATGCCTGAAAAATTCAGAATGCTATAAATTAGTGATGGGCACAACAAAATGGTTAATGTCAACAAGATGCCTTTGGTAGGTCAAATTATTATTATTATTATTATAAGATACCACGATAAGACACTAACAAGTTTTTTGTGCCCTAAATGATTACCTATACTGCCTTTACAGATTGATTTTATAGGATTTTCTTCAAAATAGCGCGAATTCTTTGGATCAGCGGGCGTACTGTTAACAATTTTAATACCTAATTGCATCAATACAACATTCACCACCATGATCTCCATTCACTGCGTACATGCGGCGAAAGGAATGTTACGTTAGGGGCCGACCAGGCTGAAGACTCTAATGTTATTATGAAAGGAAAACACTTTTAACTTAAGAAACCGTAATTTTAATAACTTAAGTTATAAATATTTATATTCATCAGGTCAGCTCGATATCTGTAATCAGTGTAAATACAGAAATATAAAACCGTCAAAGATGACACATAACATTTAATTTTAGACGGAACGTGAAGGTCCGCTCGAACGACATTTTAACAGTTTTTACAAGCGACGGCCCGTGGTGTAAGGGTGCGCGGGGCGGCCTTCTTCAATGTTACTCGTTTTGTTACAAAACACCGATGAGAACAAATGCTTGCGCGGCGCTTAGTTGTCGCCGCCCTCGGCCGGCTCGTCGCCGTCGCCCTGCGTGTCCGACGTCCACAGCGTGAGGTTGTCTCGCAGCAGCTGCATGATCAGCGTCGAGTCTTTGTACGAATCCTCATTCAGCGTGTCCAGCTCGGCGATCGCGTCGTCGAACGCCTGCCAACACACCCACAGGACAACGTTATCATTCGAGTTCAACTAATTCGACTGAATATGAAATTACCAAAATTACAACAAAGTATTTAATAGGCAATTGTAAAAGTTACTTTCCATTAAAATAATATTATATTAGTAATAACAGATGAATAAAAAGAAAACGTAATTAAGAAATGAATAAAAGTGTGTCTGTAAACTCTGATGCTGGCTGGACTCGGATCGATTGGTTAGTCTTAGCGAAACATGCTAACCAATTAATTAGTACATAATGACTGTGTTACTACTGATAATCACAAAAATACATCCCATGCATGTTGCAAACGAACTTCAAGAAGTTAGTACGAGTTACGTAACGTTCGTCACACGGCAGATCATTTCGCAATTTAAAAGAACCTGCTTAGCTAAGTGGCACGCCCGTGCCGGCGAGTTGATAATCTCGTAATAGAAAACGGAAAAGTTGAGCGCGAGACCGAGCCGGATGGGATGCGTGGGTTGCATTTTGGCCTTGGCGATGTCGAAGGCCTCCTGGTAAGCCTTCTGCGAGTCGTCGACCACGGCTGGGGACAAACGACACGTATAGAGCTTCCAGCCAGCACAGAGTCTACGCCGACACTAAATAATGACCTGTTTGGCGAGTTGACACGCCTTATCTGGTGAGTTTAATATCTCATAATAGAAGACGGAGAAATTTAACGCCAGACCCAGCCTTATTGGATGTGTAGGCTGCATTTTCGCCTTGCTGATCTCGAAAGCATCTTGATATGCTTTCTGTGAGTCCTCTACAACAGCTGCAATATAAAATGGGTCATAGAGTTCCTATCCTTCGTCGTCCTTGTTTTGGAAGTTTGTTTGAATACTTGTTAAATATTAACTTACAATTTCTGGTTTCTCCTGTGGCTACTTCCGCGAGGTACCTGTAGTAATCTCCCTTCATTTTTAGATAAAATACTTTACTTTCTGGATTACTAGCTTTAGGAATAAGGTGTTTGTCGAGAAGACCCTGAAACAATTACATTTTTCTTTTACTTAACCATAGGTTTTTCAATCTACTCTTATGACCTAGAAATGTATGACTAATACCAGCTGCAGTGATCTATGTATGACATCATAATTATTATATTCAGACCATATTTAGGTTGCCTCATTAAAAGGGATATTGATGGTTAAAACACGAGGTCAATTTAAATGCAAGTAAAAATAATCGTAAGTCACGTAAAGGTGAGGCGAATTTCACGATGGTCGCCCGCTTTATGTGGGGGTGAGTCGGGGCGGGGCGGCGGCGCGCGCAACCCCCGCGCGCACTCCCTCACCTACGCGACGTATTTGCTAATATGACGTCATCTATAGCGCTGATAATCACGCCTCCCTGCTGCACATTTTACACCTATGTTGATGAAAATACAAATTTAAAGAAATAAAAATACAAACTCACCAAAACGTCGTAGCAAATTTCCCTGAGCTCCTTTTCTACTTTAACCCTATATTCTTTAGCCATCTGTTGTTTTCTTTCGGAGCCTTCGGTTTTCTGTTCGATGGAGGAGATGACTCGCCACGAGGAGCGCCGCGCGCCGACCACGTTCTTGTAGGCGACGGAGAGCAGGTTCCGCTCCTCGTTGCTGAGCTCCACGCCGGTCTCGGTCACCTCCTTCATCGCGGCCGCCATGTCGTCGTACCGCTCCGCCTGCTCCGCGAGCTTGGCGCGCTGCACCAGTTCCTCTTTGTCCACCGACATCTTGACGATTCTAGAGGATTATGATACTGATGCCCCTGCAAGCAAGTCAAATACTGATAAAAGCGACTGACTAAACTAAACAACGCAAATATGCAGTGGCCATTTTCTCAGAAAGACTAATCGTTAGACGTCACTTTCATCTAGTGAATCCAAATGGGTATATTTTTCATCATGATTGTAAGAATGCGAACCTTACGAGGAGGCCTAGAAGTGCACTGGCGCAATATGGAAGAACGCTTTAGCTCAAAGAGCGAATTTCACGCTAGATGCGACATTTACGCGGCGTCCGTTCGGTTCGACAGCATCTCTCAGACTCGGGAGCGAATGGTAATGGCAAGGCACGCGCGCCGCCGCCCGGCCATCGCCACTGCGCCACAGGTATTGATCTGGCAACGCGGGATGAACACTCCAGACGGAGTACGCGGCCGCGTCGCTGCACCCCCCGCACCCCCACCGACCGACCGACCGCCCGCCCGCCCTATTGCCTGTTTACTCATTCCACTACCCTCCCAGTTACTAGGTTCACGAATGCACTAGCACAGCAGTTGGGGATGCTTGTCCCTATAATACTTCTTTGCAATAGCAAATTAAAGTAGTCGGTATAGCTTAGTTTTAGTATACAGAATATTTTACTAAAAAACGCAATGAAATTTGATATTCAGGCATTCATACCTCTTAATTATAAATTACTAGTACCTAATCATCTGTAAATGATGATATGAACATAAGATGTAAAACCTAGATTGGCTAGAGAAAAAGCACTAAAACAAAAATTTTATTTGGACATTTTAGATCAAAAATCAATAGTAATAATAATATAAATCAATTACATTCCTAAATTAATGTGGAAAGTAATAAATGGTACTAAAACTATTTTGACAGAGCAACTCTCATGAGGAAAATACAATTTTACAGTTGATTACATTGAGTTTGTAGTGATGAAGGTAGGAATTAAGTACATAAATAAAATCAATAATTGGAAGTTAGGTTGAAGGCAATGTGCAATGTTAGGGTAACAACCTTCGACTACATAGTACAAATTTTGGAAACCTGCACAATTTGCTATTCTATGTCCCCTAGTACCTATTTTGCAGTACCGACTCAATGTCACGCACGTGTTCGTCTTTAGGTTTGACGGTGACGAGCAATCAGCGCCGACCACACCAACGCTTATTCAACATCACATCATTACAACCTCTGCTTGTTACACAACGGTAACTCCATTAGTCATACCGAACTTTCATGATTCGGAGAAAGGAAATTCAAAATTAACAGTTCCTCTTCAGATCACAAATCTTGCTAAATAGATTAACTGAGCGGCACACCCGACATAGCAACTATAGTTAATTATTTAAACGTTCGTTATCACGGAGATAAAGATATGACGATGTTCACACAACGTACGAAATTGCGACGCATTACCGCGACTGCTAGCAATAGTTTAACTTTACAGGAAATTTAATCCGAATTAGGGTTATCTTTTATCAAAATAATATAAAAACTTGAGAAATATTGGACCAATGGGTAATTGGGTAGTAAAATAGAACTAATATCGTTTTCTAAAAATAATTAGTTCTCTACAAGTCTCAGACACTTGGGAATAGGAAAAAATAACTTACAGAATAGATCCTAGAATTCTAAGACGACGTCAATTTAGAAATTAGTCAATTCGAACTATACATTTAACTCAAGAACATATTTTTGATTTCCAATCACTAAAATTTTGTAGCCGCACCGAAATCCGTGTCGCCGGCTCAAGCAAAATGGCTGCTGCCAGCCTGCAAGGGGCACTCCTTTTATGCGTCACGGTCACACATTCTCAGAAAACATCATTATAACTCTAGGATGGCACTTAAATTATCACAGAAACAATTGCACTCGGTAGTATTTCTATTCACTTACTTGATAGAAGGGAAAAATAGTAATTTAACCAGCAAATCGCTATACAATTTCAATTTTTCTCTTGCGGTGAACGATACACTACAATGACGGCTGCGGGGCCAGAGGGGGAAACAAAAACCGGAACAGGGTTCTCAATAAGATACGACGCCATTTTGTATTGTTTGTGGGCGGAGGAATTAAGATAGCGTTCATAATGTAATACTACTAAAAGTATCGTAATTTAAGCACAAATAATGCAAATATTAAATATTTTTTGTGTTTATTTGTACATGCTTACTATACTACTACTACATTTAATCAAAGGAGACGGACTTTCAAGATATTCCCTAAGTAAACGATTTACAGCATTAAGCTGCGTTTCCACTAAGCGCTCAACAGCCTTACTTTTATGGTTAATTATTAAATTTCTCCCTAAACTTATAGAGAAACACACATTTTGCTGAATTTAATTCGTTCGTTCGCGGTGTTGTTTCCTGTTTACGTACCAAACAAACGAAAGAAGGGGCCCTACTGTTTACCACACGTTCATAAAATCCATCACCATTAATTGTCAGTTACAAACAAGCTTTGTTGAGCCATACAAAATAAGTCGATAGTCATAATGGATTTTAGTAGCTTTTGGTACAGCTCCACATTATTCGCTAAAAAAAACAATAATATGCCGAATCGTCACATAAGATTTTTCTTTACCACACGCTCTTAAAATCCATTACGACTACTGGCATTCATAAACAGGCTTTGTTAAGTTATACAAAATAAGATGTCAATCATGATCAATTTTAAGAGCTCGTGGTAAAGAAAAATCTTATGTGACGATTCGGCAAATTATTCGCTTGAACATAATGTATATGCCGAATCGTCCCATCATAAGATTTTTCTTTAATGGCAACTTGATTTGAAAGAGAGGCTCTTATTACGAGTGGTTATCCTTGTTTAAAACGTTTTGCCATTAGAAAAACGGTTAGGTACCGAAAATCTTAAATAGTAAGACGTATCGTTTAAAAACGTCTCACACTGAATCACAAGTGATTTTTTTCTATGACGAAACCAAAGACTAATCAGTGTGTCAGCTGTCAAGTGGCAATTGAACAATTACTGAAGTGATTGACAATTTTGATTGACAGTGTTATTTTTTGGTTAGCCGTGTTTGATTTTAGGTTAGCACGTGCGGTTATTTAAACTTGTGTTTTTATAATCTTAGTAACTTTCAGAGTTTGTATAGATACAAATTACTGTCCTCAATACACAGAAAGTATAAAGCCATAAGTTACATAAAATGCCTCGTTCTAAAAGAGATAAAAAAGGTAAGTAATTTATGTCCTTATACTTATTATTAAAAAAACTTTGGAATACTTTATTAATAACTATCAATTTTGTTCCAGTTTCCCTTACTAAAACAAACAAAAAAGGATTGACGCTTAAACAAAAAATTATAGAGGAAATCCGAAATTCATTATCTAAATATGAGCACATTTTTTTGTTTACTGTTGATAATATGCGAAATACTAAACTGAAAGACTTGCGAAGCGAGTGGAAGGATTCCAGATTCTTTTTTGGCAAGAATAAGGTTATGGCTATAGCATTAGGGAAAACTAAAAGTGATGAACTTGAAGATCAAATAAATTTGGTAAGTCAACAATTAATTGACTTGTGGAATCAACCTATTTCGATTCTTTTTTCCCAAAGCTCCATTATTTAATTCCGTCTATCCATTATTAGCTTTTGCCTGGGGCTTCAAACATGTTAAATTCTGAGTAAAACCCCCTTTCCCTAAACCTTCCTCTAAATCACTCTATCTATTAAAAAACATTTTTTTTTGTGCGTAATTTTAAAGATCTAAGCATACAGACACACAGACAGCAGAAAGCAACTTTGTTTTATACTATGTAGTGATCTAAGCTTGAATACCAAACATTTGTTTTAACAAATTAATTAAAACAAATATTTTTAATAAAGTTCTTACTTCCCTAAAAAGTAAATTGTACAAATTTGGAAAATTTTATTGTTGTTAATCAATATAAATAAAAACCGGAGGATGGTTGAACCGATTTAACTGAAACCTTCTTTTTGTGTTTGATGAAGTCTAAGGGAGGGTCTTTTGCAAAGAATTAATGTTTGGAAAATAGTAAAATCAACAATTTTCTATTTCTGAACAAATCACTCTGTCCCCAGTTGTCAAACATTTAACACCAAATAGAGTAGAACAAGGTTGGGACAGCTAGTGTAAAATGATTATTGACTATTTAGCAAAATTTCCAAGTCCAGTATATGATTGGGAGGCTACTACCCAACTACTGGTAGCAACCCATTAGAGTTTCTTAAAACAAGTACTAGAAAAAAATGATACTTAAAAATAGTTCTATAACTTTCTTAAAATAACTTATTAAAAAATATAAGCAACATAGCTTCATAGTTCCTTATTATTTATACAATTTCTAAAAACATTACACTGTTTGAATTTTGCACTAAATTAGTTTATTATTTTATCCTAGCTATCTAAAAAGTTAAAAGGCCAGTGTGGTCTGTTGATGACAAACCGAGATGTACCAGATGTACTTGAATTTTTCAAAGATTATGAAGATGGAGAGTATGCTCGCTCTGGATTCACAGCAACAGAAGATGTTATTTTACCTCAAGGTCCACTGAACGATTTTTCACACACAATTGAACCACATCTAAGAAGACTTGGTCTACCAACATCCTTAGAAAAAGGGGTTATTCACTTGATAAAGGAATATCAGGTAACTATTTGTCTAACAATAAATTGAATGTGTTATAGCCATAAAATAATTCATTTTGACGTGACAACGTCTTATAATTCGATGGAGCCGGCTGCACGCACTAAAAACATGACTCATGCGGCGTTACCTCGCTCTGAGGCGTTCCAATTAAGTGCAAGCGAGAGCGTGGATCGAGCGACAAAGAGGCACAGTCGGCCTCCGCGTTCGGCAGCGTTCGACATCTGTCTCTCTCCTACTTTAGTGAGCGATGCGTTCACGCCAAGCTGCTAACTTAAGACGTTGTCACGTTCAACTATCGTCAGTAAACCGAATTTACAGACAACCGTTTTTTTTTTTTATTGGTTTTTTGTTTTCAAGGTCTGTAAAATGGGAACAGCACTGACACCAGAACAAGCGAGTATACTTAAGCTTTTGGGCATCCAGATGGCAAAATTTAAAATCGTAATGAAATGCCATTGGTCAAAAGGTAAAGGATTCCATAAAGACCTGGATGTGGCAAGTGAAGATGAAGAAGATGATGATGTTGAAGATGAAGATGAACCTATGGTAGAAGATGAGACATAAATAAATTTGTAAATAGTAAAAGGTTTTATTAAATTCACATTTACCCTGCCCACCACTAATTCATAATATTCTTAAAAAGATAGTGAGGGGTATGCTATTATAAAGGTATGCTCTTTGACCTTAATTTCTTTTGACCATGTGATTTCTATGAGAAATGAATATCAAATTAACTTTTTATCTCATTATCATTCCGGTCTACCATATGTACATGGGGAGTAATTCTGCCGAGTTAGTGTATGTGACTCTCAAGCCCTGTTTTATGAGCTCAAGCTTAGTTTTCAAGTTAAAATAATGTAGATAGTAGATTGAAAATATACGGCTATTACTTCAAGCACGCCTCTACCCGTTGCTGACTAATAGACCACTGCAGGTCGGTTAGTTGTATTATTGGCAAATCTAATAAATATAAATAATTTAAAAAAAAAAATCTATAGATTAGGTTTACTAAAGTCTTTAAAGTACATATTTTTTTAAAAACCGGATATAAAACCATATATTTATGATTGGTCTTCGCTCTCGCTATACCATGACACATTTTTATACCACGACAGCATGCCATGTTGTCGGAGTTAGTGCTCAGAGACAAATCAAGATGTCGCTTATGTATAAAACTATTTATTACTCACCAGCTTCACTGAGCAACAAATAATACGTAAAACAGAAATCACCCAACTGCATGAAGGTTATTTTTTTATCGATCAGCCTCGAAATCTTTAAACGACCAATAGGCCTGACCCTTGCATGTTTTATTTAATACTATTTATAGTTATTGTTTATGTCACGTTAATTACATGGGTGTAGCACTTAGGACACTGTTATATAATTTTATATAAATAAATATTTATTCAAAGCTTACAAAATTTCGTTTTGATTAAACTACCTACTTAAAAGTAAACGAGAAATTTGTATCTAGACCTGGTCTTGAATATTTTTTTGTAATTTTAACTTTTAACATAAAAACGATCTATTTGGAAACATAGATGTATGGAGTCGAGAAGTTCTTTTTTTTTATAAATTTAGTTATATTAAATGGTATAAGATTTTACAGTTTTGTTGCTTACACACGTTTGGGGCCCCAGTATCTCGGGGGCCCAAAAATTGATACGTTGGTAACTACACCCCTGCATAAAAGGTACGCAATGAATGACACTAGCTCGGGTAGGATCGTTCGAGTATGCCGAGTTCGGCATACTATTTTATGCCGCATTTTTCGAGTACCAGTGCTCCATCTAGTAAGAGCGAGAGCGGAGACCAATAATAAACTAGTCTTTTCGCGTTAAGAAAATAGTGACAACTACAGGATAAGGGTGTATTCACATTGGAGTAAAAGTACGAAAGAAAAATAATAATTTTATAAACAGTATTTTCGGACATGCCGCATGCACTTGCTGTTCTATGACTATGCTCTCCACAGTTGCATTTAAATCACACAATTTAAAGTACTTATAAACATTGTAAATTATGTGACTCCCTCCACTATGGATTATTGATCCACTTTTATTCTTTGGAATTGGTGAAGTATTCATTTTTTCAAAATTTATCGTTGGACAAGTCACGCAAAATCCAGAACCGTTTCTTCGAAGGTCAGACTTCAACTGATCACTGTGAACTCGACGTTTTAATTTCTAGCATTTTAATTGGCTGGGGGGCGTTGTCAGACCGGCTGACAACGATCACTCACTATTTTCTTAACGCGAATAAACTATATGTATAAAACATTGTTTGCTAACTGTATCTATACCCAAAACTACCCTTTAATATGAGCGTACTAAAATATTTACGATATTTTTTTCTGATTTATAAAAAAAGTTAACTGCTACATAGTGAAGCCAGATAGAATGCTTCCTTGTGATGACAGTGATCATTGTTTTCTCGAATGTGTTTATTTATAGGTAGTACATATTTTTAATTTAGCGTAAAATTTTGTACATTTTTTAATTTTGGCCTGAATTCCTAACGATGCCATGTCACCGCTAGAAAGTATGACATATATTTTTACCTATGTGCAGGAAGTCTCAGGATTCGCGCCTAAATTCAACAGAAAATAATAAAAAACCAATTTGCGTACTAAATATTTTATTAAAAACAAATCACAGAAAAATAATAAATTATTTTATAAAAAAATACCCAAATCTAATCAGACAAACCGGTAATCCATACAAATTAATATTAACTTATTAAATTAATGTTAGTTCTTTAGAAATAATATTTTGCTAATTCAAAAATTCTTTACAAAAGGAACATGGTAGCTGTGGTGTAAGAAAATATACAAAATGGTCTCTTGTTATTGAATTTAGCATTAAGATTAATCACAGCCACCATAATTCGCTACATACGTACAGAAGCTAAGCTTCTAGCTTTATTTGTTGAATGTGTCGAGTTTATAACTTAGATAATACATACAAATAAGTAATCACAGTACAAAAATAAAGCATCATCAGTCGACGACATCACAGCTTAAACAAACGGCTATTCAAATAATTCATACACAATTCCTCAAACAACTAAATAGTTACCAATAACTTTTAATGTTACGTCATAATTAAATCATGGAATTCAGTCTTTGTAGTAACACAATTTGAAAACTACAAATTGAATATTAAATAGTAATACAATAATAAAAAAGGATCACTCTTTTGACAAAGCTATTTTAGCTATTGCATTTAATTTTCGCGCATTAAATATGAGCACCAATTTTAGAGCCACTACTGGATAGAACAATAATGCAAAAAATAATTAATAATTACTTAATTCAATATTTTACGTGACCGCGACATTCAATTCTAAAAGTTTGAGTTTAAAATCATAGCACAGATAATTAAATATTATTACAAAGATAGAATCATTACCTACCTTTCAATTACATTATCATTACATGCCTTGCTCATGTTTCAAAAGAACAACCATCAATGAATATGTTGAAAATCACCTACACACATGTCAATTAGGAAAAAGTTGAAAGATTTTTTGAAGTTAGAACATTGTAAGTAAATAACTTTAGTTTCTTCCGCAAATTGATATCATCATTTACGTACTTATCCCTTTACGGAAGCATCTTTTTGACCTTGTTAAAAATATCGATTACCTTCCCAGATGCTATCAGTTATGTGTGGTGTTTTTAAGCTTGCGGTATTGCATAATCAGACATCGCGCGATTTTATGTTTCGATAAGTCAAGTTCACAGTTAATCAAAGCTATTTAGATACGCAAATACATAAACACTGCGCCAAGTTAAACTGGACTGACGTATTTACTTTGTGATAACGTAAATCAGACCATTTTATCATACGATTAATGTGATTTGACGTAGTTCTTCTTATTAGGTGCGTATAGCGGCGGTTTTCAAAATCGCTGTGTAGGTAAGCAACGTACAAGTTAAGCTTTTACGACGTATCACTATAGCGGTGTATAGCTTTAGCGATGTATCACTTAAGGGTAGGTACATCACTTTATCCATGTATCTCTATAGCGGTACATAACTTTAGCGCTGTATCACTTAAGCGGTACATCACTTCAGCAGTATATCACTTGTATATCATGTTCAATGAGCTTTAGGCTTCGGTGGTGGGGCGGCGACCGGTGGTAGATCCACGACCGGTATCGGGTCGCGCCAGTACAGAGTTTGCGAGAATTCGTCCGTGGGCTCGCACAGAGCCGGCGGGAACACCTGGTCCACGAGCACCGACATGTGGCTGTACCTGCAGACGGAGATTTAATGTTAGGGGCAGGTGGTAGATGGCGCTGATAGAAGTCGGTCGGATTTTAAAACAAAAATGTTTAATGTATATTGTTGTAAGTTGGAAAAAAGGGCTAAGCTGACAAGAGATTTAGGTTTAAGTTAAGGTACTAATTGACGTCGTAAACGTTAAACTTAGACAGATTGTCAAAACCAATGAAGACGTTAAGGTATTTAAAATATGCATTATATTATAATTGGACGTAATCGGACCACTTCTAGCCTGTATCCAGCTTTGCAGTTTTTAGATTTTTGAGATTTTTGTTTTAAAATTCATTATTTATTTAGGATTTAATATCATTATTATTTCTTCAATTTCATGTTTTATTTTATTTATCTGTTATTTGATGATAGCCGAAAATGTTAGAGAATTAAAGTTTTGATAGTTTATATAGCCAAAACCACACACCACAAAAAGTTTGAAAGACAGACAAATGCAACAAATTAGCGAATGACATGGCGATGATTTTTGGGTTAGTTTAATTTCAGTTATGATTTTTAGCTCTAGTTTATTGCTAGCTTGGGGTAACCTTGTCATATATTGGGTTTTTATGATTTTTGTAATGTCTTAAGAGCATGAATGAATAACGGCCAACCAGAGACAAGAAACAAGCCTTTACATTTCATGCCATAAGGCTTACCAGTAGGGCTCAGGGATTTTTCAATGTTTTGTATTATATCGTTTAACAACTAATCATAAGTCGGCGGTGACTCTTATAAGAACATTATCGTTATCACGTTTCAGTGGCGGGAATAAATCATCGACCATGTCACTTTGCACGTGGTAACTGAAATAAAAATATACAAATACATAATTGTATCATATACTTGTTAGTCTGTGAATCGATGTTGTTAGTTACGAAACTTGGCTGACAATTATCGAAGATTTCTTCGTTATTGCGCAGATTTTTTATTTAATTGTATGTACTTACGTAGATTGGAATGTCTGTGTGAGTTCGTGCTTGAGCTCGCCCTTATAGTTGATAGTGAATATTCTCACGATAGGAATACCAACCGCTTGATACGCGCAAACGTCCTGAAATTATCGCAATTATCTTATATTATTTATGCCTTCAATTCACTAGTGTTTGGCAAATTACCAAAATTGATAAGCAACAGTATGTGGTAAAAAATGATGACTTTAATTATAATGCAAACGTATTTCAATTTGAGTGCAATAACAGATATTATTGAATTTTAATTAATGAAAAGTATTTTACAACCAAGGGCAATATTTTGATTAAACACATCACACTAGTAACTTTAAAAATTTAAAACACTATTAAAATTAAAAACTTACATTAACCCTATTTCCATATCCGGCATAGAACGGGTTCGATCCCGGGAACAGTGCTTTGATATCCGCCAGGCATTGAATCTTGAACTCTTCCGGCTTTTTCTCGATGACCTCCCGATGGAAGGCGCGCAGCAGGGACGTAGGGTTCAACAACAATGGTCCGTCTGGCAGACAGACTTCACCTTGCTTGATCGAACGCAAATATTCGCGCGTTACCTGTTAACACATTAGCATAGTTGAATAGACGGTCAAGTGCGAGCTCATGAATACAGAAGTGGAATAATTAGACACGGACGAAGTGATAGAATTAGGCCAATGGTACGATCGATTTCACCAAATTTAAGTAGTACAGTATCGTGACAGACAGACAGACTAATAGTGATCTTATGTGTTCCAAATCGGTTTCTTAAACGAGGCTTTTTCATATAACTAATATTTAAAAAAACTAAATGAAAAAAAGACAGGTTGTATGTGAGACTAGACTAGAGTTGTATTGATAGAGATAGTTATTTTGTGTTGTAACTTACCCTAGCTTGTCCGATAGCTCTGGCGGATAGATACAGCAGCTGGTATCCATTGTTCTTGATCTTAGTGAAGAGTTGAGCAACACCAGATTGCGCCCAGTCCTTGCCCACCAGTGGGAAAATGTGGCCTAGGACGTCAGACCTAAGAGCAATATATATTTTAAGAAATACACAGATATTAACCTCGTTTCGTGACCTTGGCTAGATATTAGATTATAATTTGTGATTGTAGGTATAGTTAAGTTTCTAAACATAAAGTAGGTATCTTAAGCGAGTGCTGTTTCTAATATTTTTTACTTAGCAATTAAATCTATTTTACGTTTCAATTAAAACAAAAATATTGTTGTATTGTGAGTAGTTTGATGATCTGGTAACTTACTTGGTAATAGTGCCATCAATGTCGGAAATGACGACTTTATCATCATGCCTCCAGCGAAACACGTTACACTTGCATCTCGTGGTTCCCTGGTAGGCCGTGGTCACACTGAACACCATTTCGTTCATGCCGGAACGGAGGTTCAGCTTTTTCTAATAAGATATCGTAGGGTTTGAAAAGTAGTCTTTATGGTCTAATAAAATATAACGCAGGGATGAAAGTAGACTTTATGATGGGATTGGTAAGGTTGATTTTTTAGAAGCAAGAGACAGTGGAAAGCCAGGCTTTCTTGTATCAAAGATTCGTGGTCCCCTGGTAGGCCGTGGTCACACTGAACACCATTTCGTTCATGCCGGAACGGAGGTTCAGCTTTTTCTAATAAGATATCGTAGGGTTTGAAAAGTAGTCTTTATGGTCTAATAAAATATAACGCAGGGATGAAAGTAGACTTTATGATGGGATTGGTAAGGTTGATTTTTTAGAAGCAAGAGACAGTGGAAAGCCAGGCTTTCTTGTATCAAAGATTCGTGGTCCCCTGGTAGGCCGTGGTCACACTGAACACCATTTCGTTCATGCCGGAACGGAGGTTCAGCTTTTTCTAATAAGATATCGTAGGGTTTGAAAAGTAGTCTTTATGGTCTAATAAAATATAACGCAGGGATGAAAGTAGACTTTATGATGGGATTGGTAAGGTTGATTTTTTAGAAGCAAGAGACAGTGGAAAGCCAGGCTTTCTTGTATCAAAGATTCGTGGTCCCCTGGTAGGCCGTGGTCACACTGAACACCATTTCGTTCATGCCGGAACGGAGGTTCAGCTTTTTCTAATAAGATAACGTAGGCTTTGAAAAGAAGGCTTTATGATGGTGGTGGTAAGGTCGGGGTTTGAAAAGCAGGAGAAGGTAAACGCTAAACTTTCTTGAACTAATAATAGTAAGGTGGAAACTGACTTAAAGTAATGTGACTTAAGGTCGCTTTTGCTGAAGCGAAAGTAGGCCAAAGGTTTTATTAAAGAGAATAAGGGGCTGGAAAACTGAATAGCCGTTATATCGTGTGAGCGGAGGTCGTTTTTTTTAAAAGCTGGTATCAAGAAAGCGAAGCTTTTTCTATCGCCCAAGGGTGAGCATTGAAAAACTGCTTCGTCTATGAACTATCGCTTAGATCGCTTTCTTTATAATATTGTCTTTATAAAGTAGGTAAGTCTTCGCAAAATATAAGTAGGCAGAGTGTTAAAGCCATCATAATGTAAAACTATAACATTTTTCATTTATCTTAATATTTTTCAACTAGTTAAATGCATTTGTATTGGCAGTGAAGTTAATTGTTCGACACAATTAAAATAAAAAAAGTTAAAACATTTAAACATCCTACTTTGTCTGTAGCAAAGGTTTAATATAAATAGGGAAGGCACACAATGAGTGACCTATTATCAAAAATACCTTATAAGTTAACAATTGATCAACTGAACACATTCAAATGATTAAAGAAATAAACTTACAATTTGATCAGATGACAAACGCAGGGTTTTTCTGAAAGATGAGTATCTTCGTGAAGGCCTCTCGGTCTTGACGTCCTGATCCGAATCCGATGAACTCTCGTGGTGATCAACTATATGCATAAAAACAAGGAATAGCTATTGTAATTTTACATATATTTAGAAGACAATTGGCAAAAAAATAAACTATATTTAGAAAACTGTCAGTCAGATAAAAATCTGAGTTGCTTAAAACAAAGTCAATCATTTTATTTTTGTTTGATCATAAGTTGATTATATACAGCACCAAATAAATACAAAGAAAAACAAGCACATTTTAGAATATTTTCTTTTAATAATTATCTGTTGTTCAAGCGGAAAAAAACAGTTAAAACCTCATTAGTATTTGATAAACCGGGAGTAAGTAAAAAAATTACATATAATTAAATATAAGTCTAAATATAAATGAAAAGATAAATTTAACCTTGATATTTACGAAGCCGTTCGAATAAATTACCAAAATTCAGTGAACGGTTTGAATTAATACATAGCTAATTCGCATATTGTAGTTATTGGAGTATTTATTATCATAATATTTTTGGTGATTGCGCCTATAATCTAAAATTAACATTCTGTTGCAGAAGCTTTTCATTCAAATAAAATATTAGATAAAATTGGGTAATGGTTACAATCTATATTTGTGGCCTTGTTAACTGATTCGAATGAAAAGTACCTACAAAAATAGTTTGGGCAATGTATCGCGATTAGATAACACAGTTTTATTTTCTAGAATGTTTTGATTTTATCTTTCAAAAACATGTTTATGTAAACATTTTTGAAATATTGTTAAAACATGTAAATTATTGTCTTGCAATATTCAAAATATAAGTTTTATCAGTCAATGATACAATCACACTACTTTACGTTTATCTAAGTTAAACATGATCAAATTAAAACGCTGTGTCAAGTTAAAAAGAACAGTTGAATTAAGCAAATAATTACATTAGTCATTGAACGAAACCACGTTTCAGTGTTTTGTTTGCCAATGATAAAATGTGGCGTAAAGTGTGACTCACTTTGATCCCGCGGTTGTATTTCCTCCTGTTTGCTTGGAACTAAAACCAACTCCGGTAGAACTGGCACTTCTTCTACTTCTACTACTGTTGAAGAAGCTTCTTGATGTTCTGTCTGTTCTTCAATGTTCTGTGTACTCTCAGACACCTCTTCGGTAGTTTCTTCGGAAGTTTTGAAATCTTCAAGCTTTGCTTCGGTTACTTCCGTTGGAGTGTTCGGGTCCTTATGATGGTCTTCTCCGGGAATGTCGGGCCTGAAAAGTTTCCTAATCTAAGTCACTTGCTGAAAATACTTTTAGATTTGTTCTATCTATTCTAAATAGAATGGAGATAGATAAATGAGTAGATAGTACCAATCGGTTAGTAGGAATAAGTTATCTACTCTAGGTTATGGCCAAATCCACCCAAAGCCAGTTCAAACTGGTTTCATTTAATACATCTAATTAATCGACCTTTCTGCACCGACCTTATCCGCCTATCTCCTATACCATGGAAAGTTTTGCTTATACGGTATTCACCAAAATAACCTGTAATATCTTACCGTTTAGCATCAACATTGGATCTTCGCCAACTCCACCAGGAATATGCTTTTGGCTTCGAGTCTTGTTGCTGCCCTGAGGTCTTAGCCTCCGTGCCTTTGTCCAAAGACTCCAGCACACACTATAACAAAAATGAACCTTAACACTAACGTCATAAGACCTATTAACCCGATTTCAAATTAAACGTAAACGAATTGACGAACGCCTTTGTTTTTGCTGTTTTTATGATAATGAGCCGTTTGGTGACCTATAATTCCGCTTTGCTGTTATCTAGCGTAAATAATCGCCGGTGAAAACGAAGCCGTTCGCTTTGTGTTTGTCACGAAACCTGAATTTGATGACTTACTTATTTATATCTGAATTCGAGATGAAATCAAATCCATCGGTGTATGACGCATTATTTAAATACTAGCTTTTGCCCGCGGCTTCGCACGCGTTAAATTCGGAGTAAAACCCCTTTCCCTATATATTACACATACAAACCTTCCTCTTGAATCACTCCATCTATAAAAAAAACCGCATCAAAATCCGTTGCGTAGTTTTAAAGATTTAAGTCATTTAAGCATACATAGGGACTGAGAAAGTGACTTCGTTTTATACTACGTAGTGATTTACAGGAATTTTTAGTGCTGAAAGTGTTTTAAGTTAGTAAAGTCTACATTTCACGATTTCACCTTGGACCATTCTAAATCTATAAACATTTTTGTATTATAAGATGTTTTCATAAAAAAAGTATGATATTAAAAATACTCACATTAGGAAGCGGTCGTCTGTAAGCAAGTAGCGACATCAAAAGCGGCGCGGCGCTCCTCCAGCTCAAATATTTCTCCCCCAGTCTAACCACAAGCCTGGTCTGACCGGAAGCGGTGCTTGCTTGTGAACAAAACTCTTCAAACGTGAGAGCTCTAGACACGTTGTCTTCACGAATATACACCCCAACTTGACCCCTGACACAAAGATAAATTGATTTTTAATCACTGAGGAAAACAAGTAAAGATTTACAATGTTGAATTAGTGTGACGCGCAAACCAAGATGTTTATCTATTCGTATGTCGTTAATATTAAGTAGATTTCATTAACAAAGATAGTTAAAGACAATAATATGGATGAGATAATTTAAAATAACAATGTATTGAAAGATAAAAATATGGTGTTTAAACTTACTTGGCGAGTAGTTTTTCATCATCATCTGAATCCATGGTAGGAGGGTCCATAGAGGCAGGAGATTGCGGGAGGGAAGGTCCGTTCCCTGATTCATATTCCTCTTCTGTCGGTCCTGAGATCGGCTGGCCACTCACCGCTTCTAAAGAGAAAAGTCAATGTTTACTCCAAGCGGTGGCTAACGAGCACAGATAACGGACTCAAATTATGATACAGCACTTCAGATAAACAAACGTTTATCAAACCAAACTGCGCTTTACGTAATTTCCTCGAAACACAACTGCGTCTTGAACTTGCTAATACGCAAACGTATTACGCGAATTCGCTATCTTATCAAGTAATCGCCCACCTGTGCGGTATCTCTCCGCCATGTGCTTCGGGAAGTAGAGGTCGGGGTCGACCTGGCCGCGGTCTAGGTCGTCTAAGTAGACGCCTTCGATCGCGTTCTCCGTGGCCTCCCGCGCGGCCATGAAGCGGAACATGCCGCTGAGCACCCCGCGGCGGCCCGGGCGCTCCTCGTCCGAGCTGAGGGGCGAGGCGGGGGGCGCGGGGGACGCGGGCGACGCCGGGGAGGCGGGGGACTGCGGCGTGGGGGGGGACTCCACGGCGCGCACGGGGTCCGGCAGCTCCCCCCAGCGCCACGACTGCGACGACTTGTCCCCGACGGCAGAACGCGCCAGTTCCACCTCCGTGTCCGACTGCACCGGAGTACCGCCTCGAGAACCCTTGCTGCAAACGGCAATACCACATGGTTTACCAACACCCTCTAATAACACTTACCACACAGAACTAATCGCTGGTGAACATTTTTACACGATTGCGTGCGTAACTTGCGATAGAATACTTGCTCAAACAATGTGGCAGTCCGATTGACGTTTATACCATCTTTACACATATGCGTGATTCTACCACAATAATAAATAATTTAAACAATGTTCAATGAAACTATTATCTTGCATGATGATTGTAATTAGCTTTAGTTTATTCAATGATTACAAAAAGGATACGATTAAAATGTAATCAAAGAAGGTTGCAGGATTAGATCAGCTCAATGATAAATGTGTAGAAACAAAGCATAAAGCGAGGTAGATAAAGGATCTTGGTGTCAGTATGTAAGGCAAATGACCAAGTATTCATATAAATTAAAATGTACATAAATGCAATAAAGTTCTAATTTACAAGCCCCGGTTAATGAATTTACGTTAATAAGCATATGAAACTAAATGTTTAATATTTACATATTATATTAGTATGTGAATGTAAACTAGCGACAATAGTATTGTTTGTCTTTGTCAATTTCAGTTATATAAGCAGTTAGTGACAAACAATGAAATAGGAAACATTCTAGAATATTGCTAGTATGACAAATCGCTAGTGAAGTTAGAAGCAGATGGAACTACTAATACGTAATATGTGTTTTTCTATTACGCATGTCTTGAAGCGGCGTGGACCTCAAAGGCAGTGTCCGACAACGCCAAAGGAATTCGGTTGTCACCATTCAGCTTCATGTTAGACATCTCTTCACTGAAATGAAATGATTCGTTCACACACATGACCCAGTATGAAGGAGGAAGTACCATGTGAACAAGTTGATGTATAAGGAAATTAGCAATCACCAACATTTACCTCCCAAAGTAATTATAAAACCAGTTGTAAGGTTTTAGCACTAGATCAGAGCCACAACCAATGACATTTAAACAAAGTAGAAAAGCCTTGGAAAGATGTAAATTAAGTTTGCACACCATGCCGTTAAACTCAAACATAAAGCATGTTCTAGAAACTTACCTAAGCATTTCGGCGTGAACTTCTGTGTCGCTGTAGAAGTTGATATCAGTGGTGTTAGGAACTACAGTAGGCTGAGATCTCTGTTCGGAGCCAGCGCGGTCCGACTGACTTGAGATCGAGCTAGTTGACGACTTTCTTTGGTGCTTCTTCTTAGAGCTAACCTTCCTTGTCTTCTTCTTCTTTTTACCATTGCCATTCTGCTTGATTTCCTCTGGGTTGGAGGGCACAGCTTCAATAGGTCTAAAGTCGTTATGTGCGCTTATTTTTTGCACGGTTTGATTGGCTTCACTTTCGTCTTTTGTCAGTTTGGTGGCTGCGAAAGTCCTAGGTCTAAGGTCGTTCCAGTCGGTCTCGTCAAGTCCCTCCATCTCGAACAACGCTTCATGGTCATGGTTGTCCGAGACTACTTTGTTCTCATCTTTGGTAGCTTGTTTTGTTAATTTACTAAGGTCAGGTTTTTGCATAGATTGTCCGTCGGCCGTATATCTAAAACGATATCAATAAATTAATAACCGTCCAGTTATCAATAACTATTTATTGGCTATGTAATAACTTGAGATAATTTACCTTCGTTTCGTGTAGTCTGATGCTTGTCCATGGTCAGGTTCAACAGCAGAAAGTGAGTTTCGTCTTCGAGGTTCATACAAATCCTCAAACCTAGCTGCAGGTATAGGAGAGGTCGCCAGGTGAGCTGAACATTTCGCTTCATCCTCTCCGACCTCTTCTACGAAAAATGCCTCTCCCGACTCCCCCAACTTCATATGTATATCTAGAGCTTCTCCATTCAGCTCTAAATCCACCTATAAACAAATTAATATTATCGGAGGATCCAATAAGCTGCAAGTAATTCCCCAAATTGGATAATTCATGACCTTCGTACCGAGTTTGGCTCGTTGAGCGAGACTATTTACGACCGAACACTAGTGATGTTACAATTGTTTAAAAATTCGTTTGATTCTTAAAATCATAGCAATATTAAGTTTTGTTATTATACATCCGCAACTATACCTGCATATTTATGATGCGTTTAAATGGAAGTAAACTGCAAAATTGTTGCAATTATTTTCTAACAAAGAGTCATGAAGCGTTTAAATGTCAATGGCATCGTTGTGGATGCCAATTGCTACGCGATGAGCTGGCCACCGGTCGTGGGGTACCTTTACATTAAAACAAAACGGAATAAACTTGGAAACTATCGACCGGTTTTTTTTTGCAAAGTATGACAGGTGGCCGGATGGAGACAAATATTTGTGCCAAATTCTCTCCTCGAGAAGAATACTATCCCGCAATTGGCTCTACTCCAATTTTCGAAATGATTCAGACGCAGATTTTGCTTCTCAGATTGGCAATGTTTGTTTTAAAATGTCTATAGTACCTGTGTAGTTATTGTGTCTGTCCGAAAATGGCTCTATTGCGGGAGAGATTTCTTGGCTGCTACTCCGATGATTTATTAATAAGTATTTTAGTGAAAGACTTGTCACATCCGTGGGGGGAATGTCAATTATACGAGAAGAGTTCTAGATTTTTGCGTCGAACATTCTAGGGCCGTTTTGCGTGTCTCGTTATCTCTCCCACATCGACGAGAGAATGCTATATTATTTACATCAGCGTGAAATAGCCAAGCTGTAATCGGCTTGAATATATCTACGCTTACTCACGTATCTACTATTGACTTTATTAACTACGCGTGCTGTGACGTGAAGACGTTGTTCATTACGTCTGACACTCTAATTAAAAGGAAATATCAGCTTCGCATAATTAATGCGCTCAAAAAATTTATTCTAAACAAGGAAGGTTTATTAGATTTGGATAAACACTTTGTAACTCTACGTTTCATACATTATTCATTTTTCTTGTTGTCAACGTCGGCATTTGATTGTAAGTCGTAAAATACTCCTAGTTCAAGGTTGGTATTGGGTTTAGAAACATCAAACGGTCTTTGAATACTTAATAACCGTTCAACGATCAGTAAACACACCAAGTCGTGATTGTTTTCCACATTTCCTCTCATTTAATTTTCTGAGAAATATGGAGACAATAGTGATAAGATTAAGTAATATTTTGAAAATAACAATCTAGTCACACTGAAATGAAGATCTTGTAACATTCCCAGAGGTTGAACGTTTATTCTCACCTGGAATGTTTCCAAGTCTAACGTTTTTACACGGAAAATGACGAGTTTTCCATTACATAGAAGGATAACTAGACTTCCTTTAGTCATCCGTATCGGATCTTTACAATAACGGAAGTTACGATATGCACATCCTTTAATAGGTGTTTCCAATCTAGTGTTCATAATTTGTAATGATTACGGCATTATTAAAAACTTTTATTATTCAAAACATTTTATTTACAATGACCAAATAACCTGAGCATACTTGCAGTAAATTATGTCTTACGTTTCGTTAAATATTAGCACTACATGTATACCTGGTAGATATTATACTAGTTTTGCAAATAGTTTAGTAAGCTTAACGACTGTAATAGTTTGACAAACGAGCCGGGTGTCGCAAAAGAGGTATATGTTACCTACTATGGAGAAATAACTCTTTATGAAAATATGTGTTAGCTAAGCAGACAGATGCTAGGATATTAGGTAATTTAAAACTGGTATTGAAAATATCGAAATACTTTTATAATCAATAATTGAGTATTTGAATTAAAGCCCTTTGAGTTCGTTACTTGTTATTTAGCATTACCTACAAGAAATTAAAACATTAGTTTTTTTTTTTAATGTACTATGTTTTTCATCATAGACACAAAAAGTAAATAACGCTTGGAAAATTTATGCGACATAATAAACAGGTTAGAAATATACTTACAACAACAAAGTATATTATTTTCAAAACATTTATTTACCTAATCGCTATCTACATGACGCAAAAAAGAAATATGACTTACACCTGCATTAATTTAAGTTTGTTATCAAATTTATTTGATATTGTTATAAGATTTGCGAAAATCAACAGTACTGCGTACATATTAAAATAGCAAATAAACTCGCAACCAATACAATGGTTTCGTTTGAAAAAAATAACGCTGACCTAGATATTAATTAATAATAATATATCGGTTCGTTGACCCTCCTGTACACTGCTTTATTGAAGTTTATTATAAGTACGCAATAACTATACCATAGAGTTCAACGGTCTTGCAACACAGCGTTCGTTTAGAAGAAACGGTTATCTAGGATTATCTAATCTAAGCTTTCAAACAAGAGGTATGGGGAAATAAATAAGCAGTAATCTTTTGGTTACACTATACAAAAATAAACATGTAATATCTACGGATAAAGTGACGCGAGAATTTTACCTCAGGATTGTTTAAATATTCATACAACAGACGCGGATGGCAACTAAGTTTTGTATTGTGAAATGAAGACAATCTCTATTCTTGGATGATAATTAGAAGCAGTAAATAGTGATGACAGAATCTTACCACTTTGAACCGGGACCGCAGCACGCCCAGCTTGCCGAAGCGTACGTGGAACGGCGAGCAGGTGAAGCTGCCATCCGGCTGCTCCACCACCACCACGTCGATGGCACCAGTCAACGTGGCCCCGTTGATCTCGTTGTAGAACTCGCGGAAGTTCGCAATGAACTTGCCGATATAGTTCATAGAATACATCACGAATATTTAACCTAACCCCGTCTTATTCAACTAAAACACACACTCCAATATCCACAGTCTCAAAACTTTCAATTAACCCATCTTGTCACCACACTGCGCGACATGGTATTCCTGGAACAAAGAAAGGCCAATTTAAAACGCGAAAAATTTCACGGACCCGTTGAAAATATCGATCAAGGTTACATGCACGCTAGTTGGCAGGGAATTGGGAAAAGTTTGCACGTCAGGCAGAATACATTTAATATGGTTTTAAAACAAAGAAAAACATATTGCATAATGATTCTTACGGATACGTGCGATGGAGAGATTACGAAGAATGAATGAATCATAACAGATTCATAAAAATAACGAAGATAACTACGAGCTTAATGCTTACATTCTCATTTTTTTATTTCGTAACAGTATAAGTGACGAGCATGTAACTTACGTTTTATAACTCATAAAATTATGTCACAAATTTGATAGCGTGTTCCTACATAGTAACCAACAAATTGTTGATACCACTCTGAACTAGGGCATAAACAGGAAGTTTCGCGATATTGCACTAGTATTTTATACGAATTACATTTAGCAGAATCTACCTTTGAGTGCGTGTCTACCGACATAAAATAACGATACTGATACTGGTTGAACTCTAAAGAGGTTGTGCCCTAGGATTGCTTTATGAATAATATGTCTTTAATATAATATAGTGTACCTTCCTACGTGTCTATGTTAAATATAGGAGCTCATTCACCGATCAAGTGTTAGTGCGATGACGAGCGAATGTGTTTGGGGACTTTGGCCTCATACACTAGAGACATCTTATCTAATTTTGTATGATAATTGTATGCTTGTTATAAGTCTTTGTTCGTACACAGACACACGAATAAAAGTAGACATATATTATCATGTTTAGAAATGTGTTATAAATCGATAAAAATCTTTAAAAAGATACACTGTAACACAAATAAATAAATGTATTTACTGACTGCAAAGATTGATGGCAAACTGCAATTTAATATGTATAACTACATGCGGCCGGGTCGATAGTTACAAATGACTCATCCTTTCGCAAAACTAGCGAGTGGTAGGTGTCCTGGGTTATTCCCAACTTTTAACGATTACATTAAGTTATAAAGAAAAACTACTTATAAATTACACGTGACGGTGACGTTTCAATAACTTTAGGTAAATCTATCCGTCACACACTTTGAACCGAATGAAACCTTATCTCGCAGTATCGATACAAGGTGGCGTTTCACGTGTTGACAACATCCAACCACGTGCCTTCTTACTGTAATCAACTAACATATCCACACAAACAACTCTCGTAAAAACAACATGAGTAATTTAATATTGAGGTGGGAGAGAAAACAATGTGCTAGGAATAGATTCACAAGTTAATAAACAGCCAAAACCTTCGTATTTTTTTAAATAATTTCATTAATAAGGCTTAACTAAATAGTAGCGGTAAGTAGGTAGCATAAAGCCAGAATACATATCGAAAACAAACAGAACATTGATAATTTTAATCAAAAAACCATTTGACGTCACCATTTTCTTTTTTGTCGAATCAATTAGACAAAGTTGACATTTTCGTTTTAACATTCTTTCGTTTAAAAGATTTTCACGATGGCACCCAGTTTGTTAAATACTTAATTGGGTAATTCAAAACAACAAAAACAAGACTCGCCTGCATAATTATACAATTTAACTTTCAAGACTACTAAGTTTAAATATAAATGCTATTAATCCATATTATTTAAATAATATTGTTTGTACAAAGTCAAAAAGTACCAGAATTAATTTGTAATTATTTGTATCAACATTAGTAGTTTTTGTTAAAATAGATTTTTGACCTCGGCTCAAGAGTTCTTATGACAAAACTGATTAATGTACATAGCTAAACTTAAAATCGGTTTGTCCGTTTACGAGTATATCGCATAACAGATATACAAATGTCTAAAACATGTAAGTACTGAAATACAATGAGAAATGAGGACTGTGGGGGCATTCGTAGTAGGTATTTGGCGACAGTCGTAGGACAGAAATTATAAGCAGACGCGACACGTGAGCAAATAAGTCACCTTTGTGAAAAGATAATAATATAGGTAAGCACATAAGTAAATCAATAAGATTAACGTGTTCTCGGATCTCAAAAAGTCAAAGACCTAACTATGTGGCTGGTTGCCAAGTACCAAAGTTAACTGTATTGTACAAAAAAAGCTATTACATTAAATAAAGACCTCAGCAACAATGTTACATTTAACGATAAAAGAGCGATTACCTATAGCTGCAAGTACTTTCAAGCTACAAGTTTTCTACCAGTTCAAAAGCAGCTGCTTACTTATATCAGCTGTAATTAACCGACTGTGAAAAAACCTGCTTATTTTCTTATCCTCGGAGCCACAGCAACTAAGGTTAAGATCATAAACGCATATTTAATCGTGTGTGTTAGCTATTGCTAAAAATTGTCATTGACTTACTTTAACATCAACGATTAGTTACAAAACCCTATTTCCGTTGTTGTTTTCAAATCGATTTGCAATTTAATGCAAATGTAAATTGCTTTCACAAAGTACATCATCCAATAAAATGGCTTGTACCTTATGGTACCGGCATTCATATACATGATTTACTTTATAATCTTTTGCAAGAATGAAGCAAGAAAATGTAGTTAGGGTTTCTGAACAAACGGTACACAACGTGCTCACGAAAGTGTAAAGTTAACTTAAATTATGAAGATTAAAGATCGTACGTATTGATAGACATACAAATACATCTTCGTTTCTTAAATAATCAATTCAATACCAAATGACGAGCATATAATAAGGGTCAATATCTTAATTTTGCAAGTCAGTTGGCAACAAGTAGAGTTAGTACCTTACACTAAGATAAGCAAAGAAAAAGAAAAATGAAAAATATTACCTTGAAGACATTTGGTAAACGATCACAAAATCGGTGATTATGAACTATAGATTTTTCACTATAAAAACAATCAATAACAATTAAAGTTGTTGAAACTATGCCTTTGGGGAACTGCGATTTCGCGCACAAACTGATACGAGAGCGTGACTTCGACGCGTGTTGTTCGCGTCGACTCCACTGAAGTACTGTTCGTCGGCGGTCGACGATTGGCACAATGCGAGGTGTGTTGCCGGTGACGTCACACCTCGTCGGATGTACCGCGGGGCGATACAGCAGGCCGTGGTCACACCACATGGCGGCGGCGATCGCGCGGTATGGCGTGATACCCTCACCTACTATGCGGTTGCGAAAGCCCTACTTCAAGTTCGCACCAAATGCCACAGTCTCTTACAGCTTTTGATGCTAACTTTGCTCTATTGCATAATAAATGTGGTTGTACAATGTGCCAGGCAACCTAACTATCTAACTAAACAAGTCTGAATATTTATGACTCTGTAAGTAAGATGAGTTAGGTGTTAGATCGATGAGTTTCCAAGTTTTAACGAACTGACCTAAAATCTATTGCATTCATCATATAGAACGTAGGTACTTAATAAATTGACAAGATACAGTGACTAAGTGGAGTATTTTTCTAATAAAAATAAAGTTGTTTCTCCGTGGCAAATTACACTGATATCTGTATAAAATACTATGGAAAAAACATAAGTTGTGTCAAGTGTGTCCATTATCGTAACTCCTAACAGAATGAATCGATATTATTATTATTTTTTAAAAATCATTTTTTATATTTTTATATTAGTACCTACGTATTTTTTATTGAAGAATGGCTGGGCTTTATGATTTAATCTGCAGTTGTAACAATGTTAACATTGTTTACTAAAACACACGTCCCGTAAAAAACAACTGATTCAACTCCTACGCAGTACAAGTACAAGTAAACAAGTTGCAATTCAAAACATCCCATTTGTTAAATAATGGGTGTGTCATGACGTAGTATTTACGAGGCAGAATAAATAACGTCGCAAAATTTTGCGTATTATTTCGCACAAGGCCAGAAGGCTTATACGACTTCTGGTATACAACAGCAAGCAACCCATTTTCGACTGTGTGTATAGTCTCCTAGATCCTAATATTGTGTCAAGCTTTCAAATGCGTATGCGCAGAAAAACAAACTGTTATCGTATCAGCGGCCTTCGACTAATACCGCATTCTTATGAAATCGGTCGTCGAGAAGATATTTCTTTTTTAATATAAAATTTTGATGAATTGATTATGTAAACATATCAAGCGATAATAACATACGATTGAATAATCTGTATAATAGCTAAATAATAATTTAATTTATATCAATAAAAAAAATTGTGGAAATCTCCGATTTTCTATGAAAGGTAACGTTCTTGTGGGAACCATGATAACTTTTTCAAAGATTTTATTTCATCCTACATAGCAGTAGATAACTAAAAGGAAGTAAGTTATGTTTAACAAAAAATATTTTCAGATGGCACGAAGTTGACGAGATCAGCTTGTTAATTATATTAATATTCTATTTAAGCAGCTGTACACAAAGCATAGTTTGTTTACATACATTTTCATTAATAATTATTTCGTGATATGCAAACTATGCAATACTATCATTTGCGAAAATAAAAATATAAAAACAGCATGTTACATTTTTACTGTGACAGACAAAAGTCTATTAACAGATACTTGTTGTTTATAAAATTACTAGTGGCCGCCCGCGACTCCGTTCGCGTGGAAGTCGGTTTCCCGCGGGAATGAGAAGTTTTCCCGCGGTAAAAAGTACCCTATGTGTTATTCTGATGTATAACCTAAATTACTGCAAAGTTTCATCCAAATCCATCCAGTAGTTTTTACGTGAAAGAGTAACAAACATCCATACATACTCACAAACTTTCACATTTATAATATTAGTAGGTTAAGGCAACATCAATCACACTCTGAAACTTAAATTGACTAAACATGCCATTTCATATAGAAAAGGTTTTGCTGTTGAAAATCGGCTGAGTTAAGCTTGTAATTCAAACATTGGTTAAATTTTATAATATGCAAACTTTAGGTTATGAAAAAAATGAATTAAGTCACATTCCAAGAGGGAAATTAACCTACATGTTTTTGAAGAATAGGTGCTTTTAAAAATATTGATAGATATCACAAGTTTTTTCAGAATAGGAAATAGTTATATGTAAGACTAGTGGCTGCTCGCGACTCCGTTTGCGTAGAAGTCGGTTTCCCGTGGGAATGCGAAGTTTTCCCGCGGTAAAAAGTTCCCTTAATTCTTGTATACATATATTTTTGGTATCTAGAACCATTTTCGCAGCGCACGCAAAAGAAGCCCTCAAGAATGAATAATTTTCCCCGTTTTTTTCACATTTTCCATCATTTCTTCGCTCTTAATAGTTGCAGCGTGATGTTATGTAGCCTAAAGCCTGCCTCGATAAATGGTCTATTCAACACAAAAAGTTTTTTTAAATTCGAACCAGTAGTTCCTGAGATTAGAGCGTTCAAACGGGTCGGTGACATTTCGGACCAAAAAAACTCGGACACCTTCGCCAATGTATGGAAAAAAAAATATTAAAATTGAAAAAATAAAATTAAAATAAAATTGTATTCCTCATTTTAATAATGTATTAAATAACATTCAATGAAAGACAAAATCCAAAAATCTGTTTCATCATGATTTCTTATGGACGAAATACTATGTTCATTCATATTTCTGTTAAACAAAAAACTAGAAACTAAATCACAAGAAAATAAAGTAACTTACACAAAAAGTTTTTTTTTGAGTAGGTATTACCAAATTTTGGGGATAAAAAAATAAATGATTGATATGTTTTACTTTATTACTGTATTGAGTAATCTTTGATTTGAATCGCAATAAATATCAATTTCAAATATTCAATTGTCTGTCTATTTGACATAAAAAATTCATAAATAAGCCGCAAAAAAGTTTAGCAATTTATAAATATTAAATGAATTCATTTCTAGTATATTCTTGCTATAGTTATACCAGCAGCCAGTTAACTGTTAACAGTGAAGCTAATGAGTTAAGCAAAGCAAGACACGAGCTTTTGGTTACCTCTAATTACACAGGAAACTGATGCTTAATTAGGTCCTAAACTTAACAAGATTTAACTACAGGCAGTTACTAGAAGGGGTATACACTCCTTCACAGCAATGTAAATGTAAATTTTAAACTTGACTTACTTTGAATAAGACATGTGTGGGTCTAAATTTAAGATAGGCTGGCTTTGTTTAATTCATAAAACACAAAATCTACCCCACAGTCGTTCAATTTTACAATTTGTGTACATGTATGTAGCAATGTTGACTTTAACGTCATAGTAAATACTTACAGTTAAGACACCTTCTTATTTGTTAAACGTTTAGCAATGTAGAGTCTTTAGAAGTAACACTTTTAATCCGAATAAACACAAGTTATTTTGTAATTTCTTAATTTTTACATGTATTTCAGGCGAACAAAAGATTTCAATTTTGTTTCATTTGACGTTTTGTATTGATTACACATGACAGTGACATATCGTGACATATTTTTTAAATGTGGCAATACAAGTATTAATAGACGTGTAAACAAGATCGAACGAAACAACAAGAAAGTATATTTGTTAGAATGTTAAGCGGAAGATCTGTGGTGCGATTAGTTAAATTTCCGCAAATGTCTTGCTCCTGGGTTTAACTAGAGGCTAGGCCATTTTATACGACCGTGTACTCAGTTTTATGGTCACTCTGACTGTGGCTCTGTGTGAAAATAAAAACGTAGTGATTACATTCTTTTAGGAAATCAGAATACTATAGGTACAAGGTGAATACCTAGCAGTCAGTACTAGAATAATTATACTTACCATCAGATCGTACATGAACGGTAATTTCATACCTACCATATACGATACGCGAGACGATAGCAAAAAGTATGGCACCATGTATGGCACGCACATAGTACCTACGATATTTCCATTAGGGCACAAATTCTACTAATTTGTAGAACTCATAGAGATTTACCCAATAGATAAAATTTGCAATCAATGCAAATCTCCAGAACTTTTTATGTAGAATAGTCTAATTTAATTTTTTTACCTTTCACCACTCCATTTAGATACAAAACCAGATCACTGGGCAGTAAGAAGTTGAGATGAATAAACCATATCTAAACTTTTATATCACACTAGTGGCCGCTCGCGACTCCGTTCGCGTATAATTCGGTTTCCCGTGGGAATGCGAAGTTTTCCCGCGGTAAAGTTCCCTTAATTCTTTCATGCATATATTTTTGGTTTCTAGAACCGTTTTCGCAGCGCACGCAACGGAAGACCTCAAGGATGAATAATTTCCCCTGTTTTTTTCCCATTTTCCATTATTTCTTCGCTTCTAATAGTTGCAGCGTGATGTTATATAGCCTAAAGCCTGCCTCGATAAATGGTCTATCCAACACAAAAATAATTTTTCAAATCGAACCAGTAGTTCCTGAGATTAGCGTGTTCAAACAAACAAACTCTTCAGCTTTATAATATTAGTATAGATAATTTTACCACTGCTGTGTTAAATTAAAAGCATTTAAGTTTAATTTATAAAAATATTTTTATTAACAGTGATAGTTGATACATTTTTGAAAATATTTTTCTATACATACAGATGATGTAACTTTCTTTTAGGTTTTAACCACATAGTTATTATGGTAGGTAATAATGTTTATTTAGAGAACATTTGTATTTAAATATGAATTTAAGTAAAATTGTGCTATGGTAATTTCGCCTGTGGTGACACACTTTCAGTAGAATTAGATGCGCCATTTATTATCTGATCTGATATTTCAGATTGCGACTGCTCACTCAAGCTTTGACTTTTGTTTCGGAGCTCAAATACTTGAGTTATAGCATCCCGGAAGCATAAAAAGTTGTAATCTATTACACCTAGAAAAGAAACAATACAAGAATTGATGAACAGTCCAAAAATCAAATTTTAAATGATGAATATCATATTTTACAACATACCCTGTTTCTGAAAGTTTTCTTCTCTTAAAATGCATACAAGTGCTAAAAATTTGTTGACTTCTCGTAAATATAGTACAGTGCCATTGTTCAGCTTAATCAGACTAGAGCTTTGATTGTTGAAAGCATTCACTTCAGTATCATCTACCATTCTGAAACATAATTAGAGTTGTACTTACAATTATATTGTTAAAAGCAAGGAAATAATGTACTCAATAAATCTGAGTTACATACCCATAAATACATGATATATCAATAACCACATCAATCATGTCACAGCAAAGCTCGTAGCTCTGCATATCTACCGGGGAGCTGTCTGTTGCAATATATATCTTGGATACTACATCAAACAGGAATGCTTTTTCAATGCCTGAATTCTAGAAAAAAGTCAATTAATCAATCCTCAATTCTATTTAATGTAAGACAGTTGTTTTAACAAATGTTGATATTAAATACTTAGTGTTACTTACAGAGATAAGAATGTTAAGCAAGTTTTCTAAAGTAGGTAACTGGGGTATCAACTTCTGAACGACTTTGCTGAACGCCTCAAAGATTGAGTGATCATAAATAGAGGTGAGGTGGAATGAAAGATGAACATGATCCAAGAGAGCTTCTGTAAGATCCTCATTAGCTCTGTGATGAATATCTCTTTGTGTCTCCATTTTATAATCATCATTTAGGCCATCAACCTACAAAAAATATTTATAGTTGTCAGAAAAAAAACTTGTGATTATAGGTGAAGGATAGAAATCTAGACATTAAATAATAGTTACTTACTTTATGAATGAAAACTTCAAACTTTATGTTACTATTTACTCTGTAAGCCTTGGTTACCGTAAGTTGTAATTTGTCCAATGCATCTTGATAGTCATCCTATAATATGAAGATTAAGATATTATTATATGCATCACCATCTTCTGTTTAAGAATTAAAAGCAGCTTATTTACCTGTGCATCAATGACAAAAACCAATGCACCACATCCACCAAATATAGTATCAGAATCAAATGTTGGATCAAAGAAGTCTATTTGCCCAGGAAAGTCCCAAATTTGAAATTGCACAAAGCTGCTATTGTTTATATCATCTTTTACAATTTTGTTAGTAGATTCCAGGAACAAAGTCTCATTGGGTGACATTTTATGGAACACAACTTTTTGTATAGATGATTTTCCAGACCTAAGAAAACAAGTTTTCTTTATAAATCTTGATTATTTTTTAACAAAAATATTTCATTAGATAAACATTAACAATACCTCCTTAATCCCATAAGTAGTATTCGTGGCTTATGGTCTTCTTGTAGGGAATTTGTATCTCCATCACCATTTTGTTCAAAGGGTCCATAACTAAAGTCCTTGGGAAATGATCCTACATAAGAGCCAGGCTCGTCTTGATAACTCTAGAGAATAATTCATAATTGAAGATCAGTAAATAATAAGGAAGCATATTATCATTGATAGCAATGGGGCCTTACCATTGTGACGATACCAGGGAACAAAATTTATGAAAGTTCAACCTAAATTCATTGTTTATCTCGGACTTTCCACACTTATTAGTACGTAAATTCAGAAACTTTGTTGCAAACGACACTTCAATGATAAATGATCAATTAGCAGAAATTCTGTTGAATTAAGCAATCTATGATAAAATATTGGAAACAACAAAATTAATTGCGAAATAGTAAAATGCAATTTACTCAACGAACAACTACGAAGATGACCTCCTCTTCTTTCATGTCATGTCATCAGTCAGATTTTGACATTGACAATGATAGGGTACGTTCTAAATCTGCAATCGACATAAACCAAATTGATAATTATTTTATTTTCACTAAAACTGCTAGAGTTAAAATAATCATGACCAATATATTAAAAAAAACTACCGGTGTGCGGACGCGCCGCCAGTAGGTCTCGGATAGTTTAATTTTATTTAGCACTCCACAATGTTTATCACACGCCGATATGACAGAATAGGTAGAAAGTAGAAATTAATGTTTCCATTTCCTAACAATTCATTTATTTTATTGTATAAAAAATATTGATAAATTAATGGAATCAGGCGTTACTTTGCGGAAATCCATTTAGATGACTTTTTAGTAATTACTGTGCAAATCCGCTATAATAATATGTATCAATAATATTATAGCGGATTTGCACAGTAATTACTAAAAATTGATAAATTACTCTATTCTCTCAAAAAATAATAAATTTAAAAAAAATTGTAACGTTTATTAAACTAAAACAAAAAATACTAACAAGTATTCACAGGTTTAAATCTATGCTATATGATTCGCGTATCACACATTTGGACAAAGATTTCTCTTGTGTGAGTAGCAAGGGCAGGTAGCTTCACTAGATGCGACTCGTAATGGGCGTTTAAGTGGCTTGGAGATCGACGCGGTCAGGCGGTCGACACTCGCCATAACAACCGGCTGTCGCAGGCGCCGCTCGTGACTGATCCGCGCCGCTTCCACATGCTGCGCGCGCGCCAAACTCCTCTGTATAGCCTCCAGACTCATAGTACGCGCCGGAAATCTCTCAATACTGTTAGAGACTTCACCTACATCGGCCGTATCCGTATCAACAATTTCCTTATGATCTAAGATCATACCGATGTTTATCTTGATATTAGTAGTCCCGTCGCGATATATTAGGTACACACTTGCCTGATCTAACACTTTCAATGAAAAATAATCATTGATTTTCAACGCCTTCATTTTAATTTGGTAAGGCTTAAAAATCTGTGCTGCTTTTTTACTTTTCTCTTTGATAAAATTGTCAAACTCAATAGCTAACATTTCTTCGTTGTCTCGTCGCGGGGCGTTTTCACCTTTTGCACCCAATTCCAATATTTCTTTTTCCTTGTGCGCGAGTTGCGTGTCGATCATGACTTGTTGTAGAACTGGTGGGTCATTTAACGTGTGCCACTTCCAATGGGAGACTGGGCCAAGGCTTCTGTCAAGTATTATTCCCTCAGTTTGATTGTATTTTAATCTGATAACATAAAGGGTAAGTTAGACTCGAGGGCATACAGACAAAATTTTGAGGAGTAAAATTAAAATGACATCGATTCCCATATAAAAGTTGATAGTCTTAATTTAGATTCTGCACCAATGTTGGTAGATATATCGTTTGTAACTATTTGCATTTTTATCTAAATAACTAACCGTACTTTTCCCGCATGGTCAAACACTACACCGTTGCCGAGATAGTCGAACATTGCCATTACAGATGCGGACTGTAAGCGTCCCCTCTCGTCGGGCTCCCCACTGCCGTATATCACGAAACGCTGCTGAGCGTTAATCTCTGAATATAATAAAAAAAAACAACAATGAATACGTTATAACTATTCTGATTATTTTGTCTGAGATGAAAACTATGTATTTATAAAGAAAGAGGTACCTACATAATGCACTACTCAACTACCTACATATTAACTGGTAAGGTGACCGTTAAGAAGCTAAAGGCAGTAGGTACATATATTTTCTTACCTTCAGCTTCATAGTAATCCAAAGCCAGTCTTCCACTTCGATAGTACCACCTCGCGCGGCCGTCTTCATCAAATTCAGCAAGTTTTTCGCCAGTGTCGTAGTACATCGTTTTCTTATGCTCGTTGTGTTTGAACCAATCGAACTCCGGTTGCGCGGGTCGCATTCGATAAATGTTAATCTATGGATAGAATACAAAAGCGGATTTCCGTTAAGAGCCCAGAATGGAAAATGTAAAAAATAGCGATTTAGGTTTGGAACTAAATAATAACCAACCACACTATTATCAGCCAGCAAATAATTATTTACGCATGGGTAAAATTAAAGTTTTGACTGCTAATGAGGCGAATTGTAAGCTTCCTTACACATTTGTACACTAACAGGAAACTGATGCTACATTAATATTTAATACTTTATCGCTTTAAGTACTAGCGGAAAAATTATAGACATTAAAATGTACACGAGCATACATTTCCCATACCACTCCAAAGAGTGTTTGGCAAGGCTGGGTAGTCACTTACTTTTCGAACGATCTTTTCAGTGGGGAGCATCGTCCACCCCATATCTATGAATTGTCTATCCGATAAAGCATAATGTGTTATGCCAGATTGTTCTTCTGTAATTTCTTGTTCCTACAAAAAAAATATTGCTTTGACTTAAGTATTTATAACGGTATTCATCAGTTCTACAACTTACTCCTGTCAGTATCAAAACTGATTTACTTGGTTTTATTTTACTCGATTTCCTT
The DNA here is from genome assembly GCA_916618145.1 of Emmelina monodactyla. Taxonomy (NCBI): domain Eukaryota; kingdom Metazoa; phylum Arthropoda; class Insecta; order Lepidoptera; family Pterophoridae; genus Emmelina; species Emmelina monodactyla. The sequence goes on from OU745303.1 coordinate 8,209,642, forward strand.
CGGGTACGACGGCTCATGATATTTTTGATGTATAAAATAAATGTGTAAACAATAAAAAATGCTGTAATTTTATCTAAAGCTTGTCTTTACAAATAAGTGTCAGATTAGTTTACCTATTTGACCGTGACATCTTTCGCATGAACTGTCGAAAAAATGATTGGTAAACTGACAATATTGATGACCTACGCAAAAAAAAACAAAAAAAGTGTTCTGCCATAAGGCACGCGACACGACGCAACTTATGAAAGTAACTTAGTTGCATTTAGGTTGAAAAAATACATTAATTGAACCTATATAGTAGGTAATAAGATTGGCGAAACTAATATCAAGTACAAAATACAGATGATTGTTTATGATTGATATTTAACAAGTTACAGACCTTATCTGGAGAACTGGGTTCTACAGACGCCTGCTCTTCTTTAAAATCTGTCAGGCCCTCATCTTCGTCTAACACAGTAGTAAATAATCGGGGTCGAGGACCTATGATTTTGTCATCAAAGGGGACAGGCTTGATTTTTGTAATTCTTTCACCCACTACATATTCATTTACAATATCTGTCTTTTCTTCACAATCGAATTTTTCGGAAAGTGACATATCTTCTGAATCCGAAACTTTTGTACGCATATTTTTTTTCATTATGCCCGATATATCGATAGATGATTGTTTTGGCAAAATTTTCGAATCGATTTTTTTCTTTCTCCCTGGGAAACTATCTTTTCGTTTACCTGCTACATTGAATTGGTTCACGTCCCCGATATCACCCCCGCCACCCTTTCCTTTTCCAACTTTAGATGTCAAACTGTCTCCTTTTCCTTTTTTTGTCCCTTGCTTGCCGCCAGATTTCTCCTTTTTGGTGCGATCTCCTTCACCTTCAGTATTGACTTTACTTCTGTCCTTTTTTCGGCCTCGCTGATCACCATCGCCTTTATTCTGTTTCCCAGTTTCATCTTTTCTATCGCCTTGCAGTAATTTTTCGAGAGCAATTTTATCCTTGGAAGATCGTAACTTTTTACCATGTCGAGCATCTAATTCATCTTTAGGTCTCTTTTTATCGTTATTATTTAGGCCGGTACTAGAATCCTTTGTTTTATTTTTTTGCTTACTTTTCCAATCCGACAAAAGTTTATCATCTTTAGTAAAATTGTCTTCTGATGAAAGATCTAAATCTGAAAGAGCCAGCTTCTTTTTTTTCGATTTACCCTCCTTGTTTTCAGCATGTAGACGAGATTTTGATTTCTTTTTATCTTTGTGACCTATATTTATTTCCGACTTTGATTTGCTTTTGAGTTCCGCAGGAAACAGATAAACAAAATTCTTATTTGCTTTTTTATCCTTTTTATTTATAGATGTAAGTAATTTATCAAGTGAATGATGTCTTTTTAGCTTCCGATTTTTGACGGCCTCTAAGTCCACATGTGATTTAATAGGTTTGGAAGCACTAGTTTTTAATTTATTCTTGAGTATTGGTTTAGATAACATCATCTTTTTCTTTTTCACTTCGGATTCACTATCAGAGGATGTAGATTCCTGATAATCATGTTTCTTCTTTTGTTTTCTTTGCAGTTTGCGTTTTTTAGTATCATATCCTTCCTTAGCTTCAACATCGTTTAATTCATCATCTGCTTTCTTGGAAGTTAATTTACCTTTCTTGGAATCATTTTCTGACCTATCACTTATCGACTTTACATCGTTTGGTCTTGTTCCAATTGTTTGTGCGTCTCTTAGTCTTTTCCCTGCAGTGAAACTTCTTTTATCACTATTTACGCCATTTGCGAGATTGTCATCGGAAGCAGCGTGAAAATCTTTATAACGCACTTTATCACGTTTATTTACATACTTTTTGACTATTTGCTGTTTAGCCTCGTCATTCATGAGATTATCATCTAATAAAAACAAATCTCTCTCATTAAAAGATCGCGTTCTACGTAAATCTTTTCCTTGGGTACTCGTTGTACCCATATCACCGTATCTCGTTTTGTCCTGTTTTCTCGTTTTTAAATCACCGAGTCTTGGTTTATCTATACCTATCTTATAAAAATCTTTTTCATAATACAGTTGCTTTCTTTTAGGATCAGGCTCTGTTATATCTTGCAAAACTTTATCTATTTTCGACAACCAGAGTTTTGAATCACCAGGTTCAGCTATGCCTTGTATAAATCTGCGTTTCCAGGCACGAAACCTAAAGGCAACATCTTTACATTCTCTGCATGAAGGCTCTTTTCTCCCTAGAGCAATACAATGAGAACACACGCCTAAAACGTCATTTTTTTTAATGCAGTTGTAATATTTAAGAACCGACTTTGCACGTTCCATCACATTTGTACATCTAGTGCAGGGATTCTTACATTTATCTGTAAATTGGTAAATACTAATATTATAAACGTGAAAGTTTGTGAGTATGTATGGATGTTTGTTACTCTTTCACGTAAAAACGACTGGACGGATTTTGATGAAACTTAACGGTATTAATATAGGTTATACATCAGAATAACATAATGGGAAATTGTTACCGCGGGAAAATTTCTTATTCCCACGGAAAACCGAATTCCACGCGAACGGAGTCGCGGGTGGCCACTAGTAAACAATAGAACAGTAAGAAGTCTAAGGAAAGACAGGTTATTTTTTATCTACATAATAAGTACGCGACCTGTCTTTAGTGTCAAAATGGTAGTTTCGGTGGAGAGATACCTACTCTTTAAATCCAATCTGTGCGTCATTTAAATGAATATGCCAATATACGAATCCTAGGATTGAGTAGTTTACTCTTAGCTTATTTAAAACATTGCTTTCATAGATCACATAAGGTAGGGATATCAGACTGTAGTTATTTGTCTTAGATTCTTATATCTTACAAGATACTAGGGAATGATCATTTATAAGTAAAGTAGTAGTTAAGTACCATTTTAGCCAGCAAAATGATTAGTAAGCTGTAACTATCTACCTGATTTAAATACTGAAGCAGTTAGCTACAGTACATTTTAGCTTACCTAATTCACATATTACTTGGTCCGCAAGACAGTCACTATTTGTCGAATTGTCGATAACCATAGCGTAGTCTAGTCTCGGAACGGGGGATACACCATGTCCCTGTGAAAAAAAAAAACTTTATTAATTTGCTTAGATAGTCTTTTGAGCAAGCTTTAAAGAGAAAATTAAGCTTGTATTGGAATATTATTAAAGGAAAAAATATACCTAAATGTGTAAGATGTAACTTTCTAAATAATACAAATGTTTTATTGGGTATGGCATGGTAGATACTGACATATTATTAAACAATGTTATGTATATAAATAGATATAAATATGTCACTACTATTAAATAATTAATACTAAAAATATTACATGTTCCCTTCCAGTGAGGTATACTGAAATCCCAGAGCCTGAGAGAGTCTTCACCAAGTGAAAGCCAGCACCGCCATGGCCAATCGCAAAGCAGGGGCATTTGGTAGATTGCTCCTCTATAGTACTTTAAAAAAAACAAAAAAAAAATTGTCATATTTACACATATTGTTATATTACACTCTGAAGAACTAAAAAACACCAACTTACCTTACTCCTTTCATATTAAAAAATTAACTGATTAAAGTAAAAATAAATGATATACAAAATCAACAAAATTACTTATCTAATAAAATACACAAAACACACTGCTATACCACTGTAGGAAAAACAATACCCATTACTCAGTAAATTAATAAAATTTATTGACACCTGTCATTTCATCTTTTTTGGTTCAGCTGTGTGCTATAGTTTTATTGGATTTACTTCCTCATAGAAGCAAACAAAATATTTGCAGAGGATATCTCTTTTTTGGTTTTTTTTATTGGCTTAATAACATAGCAGACAGCAGCTGTATCTGTTTTTGAGCTTTTAACTAAGATAGGTAGTATGTGTGATTTATTATGTGCAAGTAGGTATGTTTGAGTTGTCCTTCTGAATTTTTTTGTATGAGTACCAGATTTGTAGAATATTTGAGTTCAATTAGCAATTATTATATGGTGTTCGGCGAATTGTTAGCCATAGTAATAAATAAAACTCTAGTCTAACACACCAAATATGTGCAGTAAGCACTTGTGTTTAAGGTACCACACAAAGAACTAGGGGAGAACCTAGTAACACCCAGAGACGAGCCAATGACGAAAACCAAAAAAATAAAATTTTCAAATAAAAAATTGTTGCTGCTATAAAAAATACAAAAAATATACAGGGTCTGTCGTAATGAATGGATAACCCGTTACCTACAGTTGATCCGGATGTGAGGCTATAAGAAAATTGTGTTTTCTTGCCAAGGTTGTCAACCATAAGAAAATGGCGTAGACTTTTAAACTTTTTTATAAATTTCGCTATTTTTTTCATTTATTCCGCTGCCATTTCTTCAAATTTTGATGTATTTGTATAATTCTTTTAGTATTATACTGCTGAAGACGTGTATTATGTAATTTAAATACAATTTTAGGTGTTATTCACGTTGAACATTATCAAAATACTCATTTTAAGAAAAATATTTCCAATTTTTTTTCTTTATGTCAACTTTTGATCATCTCCTGTGGAAAAAAAAAGTATGACGTTATAGCTGCCCATGATCTCAATAAATTGTCTAGTATGTGTAGATTCTAAAAGGGTATAACAATGTGTACTTTACAAGCAACATTAAGTTACAGGAGCGAGAAAACTAATCAAGGTCGGAATTTTTATTTTTCATGTTATGTTATAAATGGTTGTAAAACTTCGTCATAATGATTTTATTCTATCAAGATACTTTGCACAAACACTATCGGGCCACTAATAGGATATTCAGAAGAAAACCCGGTTGTTTTTGGGAAAAAAATAACATTACTTCACGATAATAATGTAATGAAAATGTACAAATGAAAATTGTTGTGCTCTAATAGTTACATGCGACAAACATGTTGCGACAAGTTTATTCGAAATTAAAACGGATTTTAAAAATCGAACAAGACCGCATTACAAAGAAAAGGGTACTCATCACATCAGTGTGATTTTGACCATCGCATGTCCTTTTGTTCACATTGGCCCCGATTCTGCAAACACTCTCTAAACTAAACTAAAACTATCGCTGTCACTTACACATCAATAAGACAGAGACAGGTAATCATTTTAGTCCTGTCAAACTAAAATGTACGTGCAATATGACACGGCGAAGGCAATTTTAGGCTAGTCCTCAGCGCATTTCGTTCAATTTCACAATGATGTGGACTAAATTTAGTGAGACCAATGTACCTGTCTTGTTCTAATACGAAGCATGAGAAAGTGTCACTATTTTCGTCAATTTGTTACTGCTTTCTAATATTTGACTATGATTTTCCTTGTGATTTGGACTTGATAACGTGGTGATACTGATGACTTTGCTCACATTTACGGACATTGTGTTGTGCTATCGATTGAACTTGTTGGTTTGGAAAAGTTTTTGTGTAGTTTGTGTATCATGCCGCAACAGTATACGCCGGCCGAATACGCGAACATGCATTACATTTACGGTGTATGTAATGGCAGCACCAATAGAGCTTCTAGTGTTTATCGTGTAAGATATCCAAATGTGCGACATCCTGATTACCGTGTGTTCATTAAAGTGCACAATGCATTTATGGAAGGACGATTTCCTTCTAATTTTTTCCACTTTTCTTTGTAATGCGGTCTTTGTTCGATTTTTTAAATCCGTTTCAATTTCGAATAAACTTGTCGCAACATGTTTGTCACATGTAACTATTAGAGCACAACAATTTTCATTTGTACATTTTCATTACATTATTATCGTGAAGTAATGTTATTTTTTTCCCAAAAACAACCGGGTTTTCTTCTGAATATCCTATTAGTGGCCCGATAGTGTTTGTGCAAAGTATCTTGATAGAATAAAATCATTATGACGAAGTTTTACAACCATTTATAACATAACATGAAAAATAAAAATTCCGACCTTGATTAGTGTTCTCGCTCCTGTAACTTAATGTTGCTTGTAAAGTACACATCGTTATACCTTTTTAGAATCTACACATACTAGACAATTTATTTAGATCATGGGCAGCTATAACGTCATACTTTTTTTTTCCACAGGAGATGATCAAAAGTTGACATAAAGAAAAAAAATTGGAAATATTTTTCTTAAAATGAGTATTTTGATAATGTTCAACGTGAATAACACCTAAAATTGTATTTAAATTACATAATACACGTCTTCAGCAGTATAATACTAAAAGAATTATACAAATACATCAAAATTTGAAGAAATGGCAGCGGAATAAATGAAAAAAATAGCGAAATTTATAAAAAAGTTTAAAAGTCTACGCCATTTTCTTATGGTTGACAACCCTGGCAAGAAGACACCATTTTCTTATAGCCTCACATCCGGATCAACTGTAGGTAACGGGTTATCCATTCATTACGACAGACCCTGTATATACAACAAACGTGATTTTTTGGCGTCCGACTCGACCTTGGTCGGTTATTTTAATAGGTATATGGTATGATTTTGTGAAACGGGAATAAAGACTTATAGGTAATAATCATCGCCCATATAAATCGCTTTTAACTTAAATCACCTAAAAGTTTTAGAAAAATTAAATACCTATCAATATCTGAGAATTTAAAGATTTTAAAAATATTTAAAGACTGCCTTGTTTTTGGAAACAAAATTGTATTAATGTAATAAAATAGATATGTTTAAACAATTATATAATTTAATCCTGCTTCTTTTTGAAAAAAATCATTAATTTCTGCTTAAAAGATGATGAATTCTTAGGTTTCAAAACTAATTCTTTGGTACAAATATTTAACAAAGGTCCAAAGGCTAGAGCAACCACAGTACATGCTAGACATATCACATTGTATGGCATGCTAAAGTCAGGAGTAGGTAAGGACACCATGGCTCCATTAGTCCTAAATGTAGCTGGATACCCTGAAAAAGAAAAAAGTTTATTCATTATTATATTTATAAACTATCTTATATTTTATTTGGTAACTATAATAGTATGAATACTTACAAGGTTTTGAAGCATTGATAATGGAATCAAAAGTGCTGCCTGTTATTGGAATGCTTGTGTAGTTCTTTGCAGTTGGCAAGTTTGCAGAAATCAATGCAGATCCTATGTAAAACCCATGATTGGCATCAGGTGGGTACTCTTGCCATTTTAAAAATACAAACTCAAAGTCAATAGTTATTTTAGTTGTGCTTCGTGCTGGCAGTTTCAGTAATAGTTCTAGATGATGTGGTTTCTGCCTACTTCTGCCAGGAGAGTAATACTGAGATATGACTAGTTTGCTCTCCGCTTCCCCATTAATCCTCAAGGAACTTAGCTGTATAGGCAACCACCAAGGAGCATTTTCTAGCATCACAACATCAATTGGAGTCCAATGATTGTTTGTTATCTCTGTAACAATGCCTCCAAATTCTTTACCATAACCAAGGACATACCTATTGAAATATAGAGGTGGTGGTATCGGAACATTTAATTTTGCCAATGATCCATACTTTGCAACAATATTCAACATTTCTCTATCAACTGTGCTTTTTACATTATAGATGGCCAATTTTGTTTCACTGCCTCCCCTTATTGACAAAATGGTTTTACTTGGAGGAGGTGACAATTTAAATGCATGTGTGTCATTAGTAGTAATATCAATATATATATTACTGCCAGAGGAGAGTGAACAAGCTCCTGGCAAACCTTGTCCAAATAGCTTTCTAAATGACCAGTCATTACCATTTATCATTCTAAGATCAAAGACTAATGCAACCGTCTGTTTTATCTCTAATTTGACCTCAGTACAATCTGCTGATGTGCAGACCCTCCTCACATGAACTGCTATTGAGTGATAATTGGTATTGTGGATCATTCGAGAATTTAACAGAGATGAGAAACCATGGTTTGATTCACAAGGCAATAACTTCTTCCATGGAGTGAGGTTTTCAGTACACACAATTTCCCTAGGCAGTGATGCATATCTCAAATATGAAGTAATATTTTCAGAACTGGCCATAGCTCCTGAAGGCCACAGTGCCTTCTGTGGTGTAACAGTATTTGATGAATCTATGAAATTGAGTGAAGCACAAAAAAGGCCTGCTAAAGTCGCACTCAATTTTTTCCATTCTGAATCAATATCCACCACTTCTGATGAAAACCAGGCATACAACTCAGCCCCAGGTGCAGCATCTAGTACTGGGTAACCCCAGTGTTGATGTCTCCATTGCCCTTCAGTGAGAGTTAAATGAAGCTCTTCTACTTGAAATCTAGTCAAAACCTCAACAAGTGATCTGGGTGCCAAATAGGAATGTTCAACTAAAACAAAGAATTTAACCATGTTTATGTTTGTATTAGCTACAGAAAAAATTATGAGGGCTTATATAATAACTGATACTCACAAGATGATGATGAATCTTCGTTAATACTAGTAATAAATTGAAAATTAACATAGAGATGAGTTGGTGGCAACGGCTTAATAAAAATTTCTTCTTTGAAGTCGTCGCCGAATACACATACTAAGCTAATAGCACTTAATACAATAATTTGTGTTAGTTTCTCCATTGGTGCGATAAATGAGCTTTAATTATAAATATTAAGCATTTTAGAATTAATTCACGCGCCTTCTAATCTCTAAACTTAACTCAATTTAAATTACGAAAATCGTAAACAATGCATTCACGACAAATGTCAGACAGACAAGACAATATTGCGTGCGTTCCGTGAATAACCGGTAAAAATTAAGTTGAATTATCGGTAGTTTTTTTACCGGTAAACTATAACCCTAACGTGGGACAGTTTTAAGGAGTCTATGGAGGCGGCATGATTGTCGCGAAGTTCTCGCGAAATGTAAATATTGTATATAGCAACAATGAGTGAAGGTAAGCAAATACCAACTTCATTCATTATCTGTCACTCTGACAGTGTCTTTACTCATTTGCTCAATGGCGCGCTTATTTTCTAGTTTGAAGTGTACCTATTACTTACTGTATTGTGGTAAAGTAGAATCAATGTTTGAAGTACGTGCATCTAAGGTCCTGGCTGAACTTGCTGACAGGAACGGATGAAAGCTAAGTGCCTAGGGTTTAAATACTATACTAACTTGTTGAATCTTGTGCATCCTGAGGGATTATGTACAACGAACGACCAGATTGTGATGTTGCGAACTTTAGTAACTCACGTAGAGTATTGTGAAGAGGTGCTTGCACTATTCAAATACTCATACCCATAAAACTTACCATGGGTCCTGCCGGCAGAAGGGATAGACTCAAACATGAGGCAGACTTGGACGTGATGGGCCTTGTCTGTGGTGACTTACACTAATATCCAAATCACTCTATACACCTAGAGTGATGATGATGGTCAATGACCTCACCCGCAACACTTAGGGTGAGACTGGATGGTTAATTGATATGAATATATTATGTATTACTGTTGTAAAAGCTATTCCCATGGCACTTGGAGGTTCATTACATGTGAATCATACTTTATTTATACCAACAGGTGGGAGATAAATGCAGGAGAGACATATAGATAATCTAGGAGTGAATACAGATGGCATCGAAGCGAAGCACCCTCTACATCCATCAAATATCAGTGCTGAAGCATTCAGTCTCTGGATTATCATAAAACAGGTGAGTCAAAGTACAGTGTTATCGAACCACCAACTATAATTTCGAGGAATCGATGGTGTTATGACGATATCCCGACATGGTGGAGATGCTGGGATTTATTAAAATTAATATTAATAATGAGAAGAATCCATGGGTTCGGTAATGCTTGCTTTGACTTGTAAGATAACCTGTACCTATCTACTGTATACAACAATGTGTACTCGTGGCGCCATCTGTGTTCTTTCCTAGTAATAGGAAACAACTAATTAATTTTAACAAACGAAGTTATGTGATGAATGTTATTTGTATAAAAGTCGCTATACACATTAATTTACTTAATTAACTAATGTTAATTTTAAGTTTAGCTTGAGTGCAATTATTTAGAATTTTACAATAAAGGAAGCTAAGAACGCAAGCATTCGAACCGGAAGTGAATAATTGAACAATCATTCATTCACGTCAGTCAGTCACGTCATTCATCCTATCTTAAGGCTGGCTTCACTCGGAGCGGTTTTTTTACGGTATACAATGACATGATTTGTTACACGACAAATATATGCTAGTTAATTTTTCATAAGTTTCTAATCGGATTAGTGATAGAATATTATACTTTGTTATGCGCAGTATGTATTCGATAATTAATAAATTGTTACGTTAAATCATTATAAAACGTTAAAACCATCAAAGCATTACGAAATACATACCTTTATATTTACAATATATTTACCTTTTACCTACCATTACATGGAAACTTATTGTTACTAGAGCTAACATGCTATGTACGGAATAAGCATGCGGCAGAAAAAACGCAAGGTGTATAGGTGGCCTTATTTGAAACAAACTTTTCGTTTATAGTTTAAGATTTATTCAATTCATTCATTCAAACTTTTATTTCCTGTTGGTAAAACTATGGCGTCTGTCCATCCATTCGAATTGGATTTCGGTTTTCAATTTGGCCATTACTTTGTTTGCGGTTTCCGAGTGATAATTCTTTTTGTGCGTAACTGTTGCAAAAGTTTAATATTTTGAAGTTATTGATCAATAAACATAAACTTTATACAGGAATACGCTAATTGCTAAGGTAAGATTATGCATAAGTTTCTATCTGATACCTTGATCTTGGAAACTCAACGGATTTGTGAGACTTCAAACTGGCGGCCGACCGGCTAAAAGTTACATGATGATAAATGAAAGTACATGATGAAACCAATTATAAATCATACTCACTTGTTCAAATTACTGTTAATTTCATTTCATAGTTACTAATAACAAATATTCATAGTGAATTACTTTTACTTACAATCTATCTTTGATTATGAAGTTCTTATAGGACAGAAACGATATTTTGAAGCTAGTAACCATTTAAACATGCTTTTGTATGACTACTGCACAGTTAATTCAGTAAATTTTTTTTTTTTTCTTTGTCATTGGGTGGATGGTTGGATTTAGGGCTATACTTACCAATCCATGTGTATACACAAGTTTGCACAACACAGAATAACAATGCTCCTTATTGCATGACGGAGTATAAACATGTTGTTACAATGTACATAAATTAAATGTTTAAGAGATTGCCTTTTCTTTTTTAAGATACTTACTTGGTTAACTTCTAAAGGTGGTCTACCTGTCTATATGTAGGTATAGTATTTTATTTATTAAAAATCACAACAAGGCTTAAAACTATTACAATTCCTACAAAACTGTTTGAATAGTTTGTCTGGCAGACTACTTGAGCCAGAATAAGTTGCATGCATGAGTATAGTAATAATGATGTACCTACCTACATACACAATTGACCGACATGTGCATGAATAAAAGGCAGAATTAACTTTCTATACTTATGTTACTATAAAAAATTGGGACGGTTTCTTCTTTTTTTTGATGTTTGTTTGTTTTTCTTATACATACTTACAAACATGTATGATTTTATATTAAATGTTGTTTAGGTGGTAGCATGTTCATTTGTACCAAGTCCACAGTGAAATAAATTTCATTCTATGTAATTCCTAAGTTAATAGGATACTAACATAATACCTATGTTACAGTTTAAATGAAACTTGCCTTGACTATAGAAGAAAATTAATATCATATTGAATTTTCAAATATTACATTAGTCTTTTACATTCAACAAATAAAGGAAATTTTAATTAATATGACTTACATAATTATGAACATGAAAATGGATTTATACCTACATTTGTGTGTGACTCAGCTGTGAATCAGCTGATAAATATATTTGTGATGTGAAATATGTAACTTTACAGGGAAATTTATCAATGATGATAATAATAATATTTGATGAATATTTGGTATGTACCAATGAGTATTACTGAGAATGATTGCAATATAGGTACAAGTGAACATGTTCACATATTGTTATGCTACTGAATAGCTTTTTAAGGCGAATCTAAACTTCAAGGCGGGTCCTAACATGAGGTCAAGTTGGTTAAATGACTACACCATTAGATAAAACGTATTGAAGTAAAACTTTTAAAATACTTAAATGTTTATAGGTATATACATATTAACAACTATTTTTCAGAATTCATGAGAGAATGAATCATGGAAGAAATACTAATAAACCGTTTGTCTAAATTCATTGAGGAAATTAAATCCATATCAGCACAAGCTCTCGATCTCTCAAATAATTTAAGCAATAATAATTTAGAACAAGCTAAAGTCCAATCAGCGAAATTAAAATCAGTACTCTCACGCTTCTCATCTGAATTATACAACTATTTTAATATTTGCAAAAACCCAGACCCGGATGAGATCTCTAATTTTACCACATATCAACTTCAAGGGGAAGAGATTTTAGCCGAACTAGATACAAAGCTAAAATTTATATGTGATCCTCTGACAGTTACAGCAAAGGAACCTTCAACATACAGCAAGCTTCCAGATCTCAATTTACCCCAGTTCGAAGGTGAACTTCTTGAATGGTGTTCTTTCTGGGACCAATTTAATTCGAGTATAAATCGTAGAAATTTAAATGATGTGGATAAGCTACTGTACCTCAAGAGTTCTGTCAAGGGAAACGCTCTCCGACTAATAGAGGGATTAAACAGTACCAACAAAAACTATCAAATAGCCGTCGACATATTAAAATCTAGATATGGAAAAGAACATGAAGTTATCTACGCTCATCATCGAGCGTTAAATAATGTGAAAAGGGCTGATAACTTTGACTATTGTCGGACTACATTGGATGAAATTCAACGTCACTTAACAGTACTCCAATCCATGGGGGAGAATACGGATACGAATCAAATGAGATTTTTGATCATGGAAAAGTTTCCTGCCGACGTCATTTATGACACCAAGATGAGGCTTGGATCTGACAGTACACTAACCGTGGAAGGCATTCTCAAGCATCTATCCCTGATAATCTCTACTAAAGAAGAGGCCATAAGGATAACTCGTCAACCTTGTAAAAGTGATGCAGTTGAAGTTTCATACACTACGGAGACTTTGCATGTAAAGGATGCTCCACATCCTGGAAGACCTGGTCCATCAAAGAAAAACTTCTCTAACAGTACACAACAATTTAATAAATATCAACATAAAGCCAAATTTAGGATTAATTCGCGATCCCAGGAAAGAAAATCTTTTAAAAGAAAATTTGATCAGAAGCAAGGAGAAGCAAACCATACTTCAGAAAAAAGGAAGAAACGTTGGAATTGTATATTCTGCAATGGAGATCACTTCAACGCAAATTGTGACATCATCACAACTGTTGATGAGCGAAAAGCAAAACTGAAAGATAGATGTTATATCTGCTTTAGACAAGGGCACGTTACATTTCAATGTGATCGTAAAAAGAAATGTAAATTCTGTGGTAAGCACGGAGTGCATAATCAGGCATTATGTCCCAAATTTAAACAAAAAATGGCTAAACAGGAAAAGGAATCCACTAGTGCAATGCATATAAGCAGAAAAGAGACTACAATATTACAAACAGCTGTTGTTGAAGTACAAGGTCATGACAACATCAAAAGTACTTGCAGAATATTGTTAGATACTGGAAGTGGCAGAAGCTACATTACTGAAGCTATGGCTAAAAAACTGAATCTTCCATCAGAAGAACAGAACAACCTTGCTATATTTACGTTTGGATCTCAACAACCTAGGGAGATACAAAGCTCACTAGTAAAAGTAGGCATTCTGACAAAGAATAACACTACCAGAACAATATTTGCTAACGTAATACCAACAATATCTCAAGGAGTGCCTTATCCAGATGAAAAATTACTTGGCTGGAGGAATGATGGAAGATATCAGTTAGCTGATAACGGCTCACTATTTGACCGGATTGACATATTATTGGGAAACGACTACTATTACACTGTTATATCTGCTGACAAAATAAAAATCGGACAAGACTTGTACTTAGTAAAATCAGAATTTGGATGGATAGTTTCTGGGAGAATATCTACAAACAAAAGTATGGAACAACTGTCAGTGTTAACATATTTTCAAACTTCTTGCGAAGTTGGCTTCCATCAACTAGACCCACCACTAGATAATGGAAATGTAAAATGCTTATGGGATTTGGAGACCATAGGCATCACAGATTCACCAAAAGCAAACAGGGAAGAAGAGGCTATAAAGCATTTTAATGAAACGACAGAATTTAAAAATCAGAGGTACTATGTCAGCTGGCCATGGAGTGATAGTCCAACAGGGCTACCTTCTAACTTTGGTCTAGCACTGGGGCGTCTGAAAAGTTTACTTAAGAGACTAGATCATGACACATTAATTTCATATGATGAGACAATAAAGGAACAATTAAATAAAGAAATAATTGAAGTAGTTTCTAACGGAAGAGTAGACCACGCTGTACATTATATTCCTCATCATGGCGTCTCTGCACCAGGGAAAGCATTACGCATAGTCTACGACGGATCGGCACATGTTAAGGACAGTAAAAGTCTAAATCAGCACCTGTACTGTGGACCTCTGTTATTAGAGGACTTAACTGGTTTATTGATTAAATTCAGATGTCACGTTATTGGTATAACGGCAGATGTAGAAAAAGCATTTCTCCAAATTGCTCTTAAACAACCGGATAGGGATGTGACAAGATTCTTATGGCTAAAAGATCTTTATAAACCAGCAACAGAAGATAATCTCATGCACCTGAGATTTACTAGGGTTCCATTCGGTCTTACATCGTCACCATTTATTCTCAATGCTACTGTCAAGCACCATCTGACATGTTCAGAAGATGAAAGTGTCAAAAAAGTAGCTAACGATATATATGTAGATAATTTAGTGACTGGAACCAACAATCTTAGAGAAGCCTTAGAATTATACAAGAATTTAAAATACACATTTGATCAGATCTCTATGAACTTAAGACAGTGGAGCTCTAACTCCAAAAGTTTCATGGAAAGTATTCCAGATTCATGCCCTGACAAAACAGTGAAAGTACTAGGTTTAAATTGGAATATTGAAGAAGATACACTGAGCTTGAGAGTAAAATTAAATGAAAATAACAAATTCACAAAAAGAGGAGTCTTGAAAACAATAGCAGCTGTCTACGACCCCTGCGGTTTAAGCGTACCTGTTATGCTAACAGCCAAAATTCTCTTTCAAGACTTATGGAAGAAAAAAGTAAAATGGGACATTCTTCTAGATGAAGAAACCGTGGAACGATGGAAAACAATTCTAAAAGAAATAAAGAATGTTGAGACTATTTGCATACCACGCAAAACCATCACCTTAAATAAAAGAATAGCTGAATTACACTGCTTTACAGATTCTTCAATGCAAGCTTACGCAGCGGTAGTTTATTTAGTGCAAGGAAGTGACATTCAATTTTTAATAGGAAAATCACGGCTCGTGCCTATTAAAGATCAGCAAAACTTGAAAATTCCCAGACTGGAGTTGCTAGGTGTACTTATTGGGAGTAGACTAATAAAATACGTTCTAAGATTCTTACAAATGCAAATTACTAGACAGATCTTATGGACTGACAGCCAGATAGTAATTGACTGGTATAATTCTAAAAAACTGCTTACGCCATTTGTCACAAGAAGATTAGAGGAAGTGAAACAGAATAAGGAACTGATAATAAGACACGTTCCGTCAGATCAAAACCCTGCGGATGTAGCAACCAGACCAAACGCCTCGGAAGAAGAGAGGTCAAGGTGGTTACTGGGGCCAGATTTCTTGAAGAAAGACCAGACAGAATGGCCAGTAGGTCCATCAAATACTGTTACTCTTTTGGCGCGGGAGAGTCTGCCGAACGCAGAAATAGCAGAATGTCCGCAGACTAATATAACACAAGATGAAGAACCTTGTGAAGAGAAGGCAGAGGAGACTTTCAGTGAACAGCTAAAAGAAATACAAGAAAAGCTCTCTGAAGAAAACAAACTTGAAGACAGTGTACTGAAAGAAATTAAGAAATTACAGGCAGAATATTTTAGGGATGAAGTAAATGGAAAAGAAACTAGTCTTAGCCGAAATTTAGGACTCTTCAAGGATATTGACGGATTACTTCGCTGCAGAGGCAGACTTAAATATGCGGAATGGTCATTTGATAAGAGATATCCGGTGATTATACCTAAAGATTGCGAATTCACCACCAAAGTGATCACCAATACACATGAAAAGAATTATCATGTGGGTGTAAATCACACACTGAGTATAATCCGTGAAAATTATTGGATACCTCAAGGCAAGAGTCAAGTTAGGAAAATATTGAGTAAATGTTCTCGATGTATGAAGCATGGTGGTGGTCCATTTAAATTACCAACTGCACCTGCATTGCCACATGAAAGGGTCAGTTACAGCAAGCCATTTACTTTTACGGGAGTCGACTATCTTGGGCCGATACTTGTCAATTCAGAAAAGGGAACAAGCAAGAGATGGATAAGCCTATTCACTTGTTTAGCAGTTAGGGCCGTACATCTCGAAGTGGTTGAGGATCTATCAGCTGAACAAGGATCACTAGCTTTAAGGCGAATGATTTCAACTAGAGGAGTACCAACTCTTATTACTTCCGACAATGCCTTACATTTCAAATTGATATCAGATATAATAGCAAATTCATATTGTGTTGAGAACAAAATAAAATGGCGATTCATACCAGAACTCGCACCCTGGCATGGCGGATTCTATGAACGTTTGGTAGGACTGGTCAAACACTGTCTGCGAAGAACATTACATAAACACTTATTAAGAGATAGTGAACTGACGACAGTGATGAAGGAAATAGAAGCTGTGCTAAATTCCAGACCATTAACTTCTGTGGATGCAGAACTTGAGCACATTTTGAAGCCATCCGATTTTCTTCAACCTGGTATATGTATCACTTTAAAGACTGCTCAAAATGATGTGTTACTACAAGGCACATCAACAAAAACCAATCTAATTCTGGGCTGGAAGAAAACTAGGATAATACTAGATGAGTTTAAGGAAATGTTTCAAAACCGCTACTTACCTAGCTTGAGAGAGCGATATAGTCATTTACCTAAGCAACCACGAGTGACTTCACATCTTACTCCAAAAGAAGGCCAGATAGTACAGATAAAAGGAGATAAAAACCGAGAAGGTTGGAAAGTGGGAAGAATAGTTTCCTTACTAAAAGGTTCCGATGGTTTAATTAGAGTAGCACGAGTAAAGGTAGGGGATACGCTTTTTACGCGCTCTATCGCGCATTTATATCCCCTAGAAATAGAAGATAATGAACGTCCTGACACAGAGCGTCAAGAAACTAGAGAAAGACTTCAACCCTTTCAATTAGCTGTACACCCAGCTGAAGATGTAGAACTTTCGCCAGCTATTATCACAGGAACAGAGTCTGCTAAGAATGAAATTGTAGATGATCAGGAAATGAGAGAACTAGAAGACAATGAAGCGACAGACGATACAATGATTGGCATAAGTAAAGAACCAGATACAGAGATTGAGAGTGCTGATAGAATAGAGAGTAATGATATGAGAGATAATACAAACGATTTTATGGGCAATGATACGTTAAATGGAGATACTAAACACATACGAGCTGCTGCTGTCCGAGCCTTGGAGAAGATAAGGGAATGGACGCAGAGCTTGATGACAACCTTACTTTAATTTTCCCGGCGGGAGTGTCGCGAAGTTCTCGCGAAATGTAAATATTGTATATAGCAACAATGAGTGAAGGTAAGCAAATACCAACTTCATTCATTATCTGTCACTCTGACAGTGTCTTTACTCATTTGCTCAATGGCGCGCTTATTTTCTAGTTTGAAGTGTACCTATTACTTACTGTATTGTGGTAAAGTAGAATCAATGTTTGAAGTACGTGCATCTAAGGTCCTGGCTGAACTTGCTGACAGGAACGGATGAAAGCTAAGTGCCTAGGGTTTAAATACTATACTAACTTGTTGAATCTTGTGCATCCTGAGGGATTATGTACAACGAACGACCAGATTGTGATGTTGCGAACTTTAGTAACTCACGTAGAGTATTGTGAAGAGGTGCTTGCACTATTCAAATACTCATACCCATAAAACTTACCATGGGTCCTGCCGGCAGAAGGGATAGACTCAAACATGAGGCAGACTTGGACGTGATGGGCCTTGTCTGTGGTGACTTACACTAATATCCAAATCACTCTATACACCTAGAGTGATGATGATGGTCAATGACCTCACCCGCAACACTTAGGGTGAGACTGGATGGTTAATTGATATGAATATATTATGTATTACTGTTGTAAAAGCTATTCCCATGGCACTTGGAGGTTCATTACATGTGAATCATACTTTATTTATACCAACAGGTGGGAGATAAATGCAGGAGAGACATATAGATAATCTAGGAGTGAATACAGATGGCATCGAAGCGAAGCACCCTCTACATCCATCAAATATCAGTGCTGAAGCATTCAGTCTCTGGATTATCATAAAACAGGTGAGTCAAAGTACAGTGTTATCGAACCACCAACTATAATTTCGAGGAATCGATGGTGTTGAGACGATTTCCCGACAATGATAATGGATTTTTTCAAAATAATTACGTGTGTAATTTATATCCACGCATGTCACTCGGCGGTTTGTGGCAACATGTTGACGGCAAGACTGTGACTTTTATATTTGTACTTAGTATATACAGGGTGTCCCAAAAGGTTACGTAGCTGGGAAGGGGGGTGGTAGGGGTGGTCACAAGGGTCACCAGAAAAATAATAAAAAAATTCCCCTCTGGAAATTTCAATAAAAAAAATACATTTTTTAAAAAACTAAAAATTTTACACCTTGTTACCCTATTTTGCTTACTGTACCTACAGATATTGCTGTATTTGAAAAAAAAAAACCTGTTATGTAATCGTCAATAACCCTTTATCAAATTGAAATAAAAAAAACGATACATATCTAAACAAGTTTTAAAGAAAATTAAGTTCTTGTCCAGACAAGGACTTAGTAATTACGATTTCACTCAACTTCCTCCAAGCGTACTGAAAAAAAAAACGTACTACGCAACTCCGGCGAGTAAGTAAAAAAAATAGGTAATTTTATTGCAATTCCAAAATGGTATAACACTTATTTGAAAAATTCATACTAGGACATTTAAAAATATTTTTCGGGAACAATACTCTTGCAAAAATAAAAATATCAAAAAACAATAGTCTCAAATTCGTACGCAAATACATTTTTAAATGTCTGTTACTGCCCGGTATAATTCTCAAGATTGGAGTACAGACATACCTCAAACATTCAAGTACAGTCTAGGCTAGATCAACGCGTAAGTTGTAAAAATATGGAGCTTGATCTGCGCATCATTTGTGCGTACCACCGTGCGTGTCACGCGGATTTTTTTGCCGCGCACAACGCAGATGTGGAATGAACTTCCTGCAGCGGTATTCCTGGCTACCTACTTTTGCTCGTTTAATAAAAAATAAAAAAGTTTATGAAAAACCCATCAAGGACTTAGTTGACTTGAGTTCATTTATGATGCTCATTTTTAAAACGACGCAGGGCATGTATTTATGTTGGTGGTAGACATTTCGAGCATTTTATTAAAATAATAAATTATAATTTTGTTTTCTTTCGAGTTTCATTTAAAATCGCAACTGTAATGTCAAACTGTAATGAGTAAGCTGTGGCCGTTTTGAAACTAACTAACCGAACTTTTTTTGTATGGAAATAGGATTTATTTTTATTTGTTATCCCAGCTTACCTAGTCTTAGACTGTACCTACAGGGTAATAGATGTCTATGGCCTATACTGAAATTATGATGAATATTACCAAAACTATTTTAGGGATGAGCTGAAAGAATTAGTTAATAAGCCACTTTTAGGTAAGAGACCAGTTAGATAAGCTAATCAAATCTATTCTATCTATCTAGCTTTTGTACAGACCAGACAAGGTGAAGCTTGATCCTTTACCTACATCTTTCGTTTACTTGAGTAAATGCAGTAAAGATTATTTTCCCTGGAATATGGAAACTTAATCTAGCCTTATTCGAATGTTTGAGGTATGTCTGTACTCCAATCTTGAGAATTATACCGGGCAGTAATATCAAAGCAACAGAACAGACATTTAAAAATGTATTTGCGTACGAATTTGAGACTATTGTTTTTTGATATTTTATTTTTGCAGGAGTATTGTTCCCGAAAAATATTTTTAAATGTCCTAGTATAAATTTTTCAAATAAGTGTTATACCATTTTGGAATTGCAATAAAATTACCTATTTTTTTAACTTACTCGCCGGAGATGCGTAGTACGTTTTTTTTTCAGTATGCTTGGAGGAAGTTCAGTGAAGTCGTAATTACTAAGTCCTTGACTGGACAAGAACTTGATTTTCTTTAAAACTTGGTTAGATATGTATAGTTTTTTTTATTTCAATTTGATAAAGGGTTATTGACGATTACATAACAGGTTTTATTTTTCAAATACAGCAATATCTGTAGGTACAGTAAGCAAAATAGGGTAACAAGGTGTAAAATTTTTAGATTTTTAAAAAATGTTTTTTTTTTATTGAAATATCTAGAGGGGAATTTTTTTATTATTTTTCTGGTGACCCTTGTGACCATTCCTACCACCCCCCTTCCCAGCTACGTAACCTTTTGGGACACGCTGTATAGCTTTAATTTTCCACATGCTTTTATTATAACAATTTTACAAATTTCTCTTGTCAAGCCTGTGGCAGGTTGTGCCGTTCTCACATTGGCTTATTTAGTCACCAGAGGCGTTGCCTCTCCGACAATACACCTTTATTATTAGATTTATTATAAGTATAGATGAGGATTACAATACAGCTATAGATAAATGTAGGTACATTGATTAACAACACACTTTAGAGTCCTAAATGCTGCTATTAACTATGACTTACTACCGAAACAGTAACTGACTGCAGGCCATAGACATTTTTTTCTATTGAAATGAAATTTTAAACTATACAATATAATACATCTTCTGTCGCAATATATTTGAAAACACTTTCTACGTTATAACTAAATATATTCTTATTTCGATGGAAGGCGTTTAAGTACGGTCATGTTTTAAACATTAATTATCTTGTAGAGATAAATATCATGTAATCTAATTAAAATAACGTCCAGTATGTACAAAAAACAGTTTTTTATACCGACTAATGACATTGAACGTGCCCATTTTTTTCCATCATTCATTTTAAACATTGACAATGACAGCTTAAGTGATGTAGACTTTTTGAATGATTGATCAATAGCAAGATATTATTTTCACGTTGTTCTGTTTCTACATCAAATATATTGGTAACATAATATTATCCGTACCCAATGTGGAGTGGAATTAGTATTTATTAAGGCACATGTTTTAAAATTCTCCGCAAGTCCAATGCGCAAGCCTCTTGTAAATATAAGTTTTTATATAGTTTAGGGCTAAGGTTAATGTTCAGAGGTATTACTGTTATCATGTGTTTATCACAAGAAAGAAAAATATAAGTTATTATATAAGTATTGCCACTAATACTTTTTCCAGAAGCTTAAAAAAAATTATGAAAAATATCCTTATTTCACTTTTGTGGCATGCTTATGTCCGAATGTCACTATCAGGAAATAGGCATGATGACAGATTTTGAAAAACTGTTGTATCATATTCAGAAATATATACTTATTGTAAAAAATATCATATTTCGGAAAAAAAGCATGATTTATATGAAAAAAATCAATTTAAAATTTTATGATTAAAATTCCCACCAAAACGCTCCAAAGTGTCATGGCGTCAATTTTGACGTCACTCTTGAGCAGTGTTACCAACTCGAATTTTTATAAATCCTTCCGTACGACTCTAAAAGTTGGTAGTTTCCGACCAAACTCAATTCGAAAAGTAGGTAGATCTACCAACTTCTTTTTTTCAAGATTTAGAAGGAATCTGCACGGTCTATAACCGATTATTTTAGTAAAAATAAATTATTTTTCTGACTATTTTTAAAAAAGCAATAAGAAAAAACTAAATTGTTAATTTTTAGAATAAAAACAAAATAAAAAAAAATCCCATCCCACTAATTTACCCCCTAAATTTGGGGGGAAAACCCCTAAGTTGGGAACCATGCTCAATAGTGACGTCATTCGCTCTGATTGGCGTTCAGAATATCATGGCGGACTGTAGTATTTTGTAGATTTATTTTTTTTAAATATTAATTAATCTCGCTTTAATTATAATAATACCTTGTAATTTTTTAATATTTTATTTACGTTTCATTAGATGGTAGCATAATTTTTGTGTATTTTATTCACAGTCATCATGCCTATTCTTAATTCAATCACGTGACTGATTGATTGATTGTTGTACAACCAAAATTGAATAATAATAACAATGCATGAAAGTTGGGGTCTCGTAAATGCAAGTTTAGATAATTAGACATATTATGAATTACTTCAGTAGCTTATATTAATAGTGAGTAAATGCTACCACGGTGTTGGCTTCGTCAGATATTATAACTTTTTTTGATTTTATTATTCTTCAGTTAATGTTGTGCGATTACTGTGGCTGTGATTGTTTCGTTAGTGTCTACTTAACGAAATTTGTTTAAATCATTCAAAATGGATAACGAATTTCGTGATATATTGACGAGTTTGCCATTACAAATTGGTTACGGCATTGGACACGTTTTAAATGATGTCTGTGCCAGTTTATGGTTCACATATCTGCAAGTGTTTTTTCACTTAGTTTTGGAGTTTACCTCGGCCCAAGCAGGCACACTGATGTTGATTGGTCAAGTGGCTGATGCCCTTGCAACACCGTTTGTAGGATATTGCTCTGATAACACATCAAACACAAGATATGGAAAAAGAAAACTGTGGCATTTATTTGGTATTGTTATTTTTTGTTAAGATCTTAACTGAAATATTTTTTAATGGAATTGTCAACCAACTTAACCTAATTTTACCCTTTTCTAGGTTCAGTTTGTGTTTTAGCATCATTTCCATTTATATTTTCTGAATGCCTGGAATGTTCAACATCCCATACTTGGGCACAAATGTACTACTTTGCGGCATTCATTGTGATATTTCAGATTGGTTGGGCATCTGTACAGATATCACATTTAAGTTTGATCCCTGAATTATCTGAAGATTTTCATACTAGAAAGCAGTTGACTGTGATAAGGTGAGCACCAAAATAAAAATTAAGTTAACTTAAAGAAAATTACTCTATTATCCTCAGAAAATTTACAATTTTAATTATCTACTTAGATGTATTTAACACTTGGTAGCTCAGAAACATAGTCCTAGGAGAGTTTATAGCAATAAAATACCTTGCATGAAGGAACCGAAAGCCCAGATCTAACTGAAAAGTAATGTTAATATTTTTTTTAATTTAATTCAGACTTTACTTATGTAGTTTTTGTAATTTAATATAATAAATAAGTTTTATACTTTTAAAGTTCTAGCTTATTTGTTCCAGATATGGATTCACTGTGTTCTCTAATTTGTATGTTTACATTATCACATGGGTAGTTTTACATGTGACGGGTCAATGTGATAAGCAGGTATGTACCAGTGTGTCAGGATGGCTATATGTTTGTTAGATATAGCACATACAAAATATATAATAGATAGTTCATAATGGACAATGTCTAATGTCTCTTAAAACAAAGTTGATACTTAACAATATATGATTCATTATGTACTGATAGTTATAATTATACATTCTATTGTTGTACTAAGTAACTATTTGTAGTGACATATTTCTATAAACCTACTAAAACACCTACTAACTTACAAAATGTATCATATTTTACTTGCCTATCAGAAGACAGTTCCTAGTAAGCAAGCTTATTTTTTAGGATTTTCATAGAAGGCAAGATGTAGAAAAATAGTGTATGTACCTACCTACTTTTTAAAAAATTGCCTATTAGTCAGTTATTTAAACTATAGGAAAGTTAAAACAAAAACTACCTATAACACATTTATTTGGACATGATCTTTCTAACTTTGACAAAAGAAATCAAATACCAACTCTACTGATTGTGTTGTATGATTACATGTGATTATGTCTCAATCCAAAAATGGTAAAGAAATACATAAAACATTTTTTAAAAATTTTTGTTTAACTCTTTTTAGGTACTCTGCTTCGAGTCACATTCTTATAATGCTTTACAATTTAATACACAAAATGTAACCACAGCTTTTTGGATAGCAACAGTTGGATAAGCAAGTTGATAAAATTAAAAGATAACTCTTTAACTAACTTGTTTATTGATTAATTAATTACTTTGTTCAGATGATAACAGTAACAATTGGTTTAACCTACCTACCAAATGATGCAGAGTGAAAAATGAGTAGTTAGTTATTCAAAACGTATCAATTATTAAAAAGTATTGTAGGTATTTCAGAACGAATAACACCAGATTATTTTTTACTATTATGTTGTTCTTGCAGTTAATTTGCCGTATATTGTTCCGCACTATAAATTTTGGCCCCAATCCTAAAAGCACTCTAAAACAAACTAAATTATTAGGTACTCTCACTTGTTTATAATCAGTTAAAAAAACAGGTCTAAGTAGGTACTGCACTGCACACACAAAACTATGTCCTAATCAGCGTCTATACGTGTAGGTATACCTAAATTCTAAACGTGTTGAAATGTCCATTTTATTTTTACAACATTTAACGTTTAAACAATATTTATAGTTTATTCAAAACTTTTACTTCGAATCGGTACTATAATTTTACACTCTTTAATGCAAAATAATTAACAAAAACACTTATGTATATTGCTTTGTGGTATGTAGCGAGCGACCGATGATGTTTCACCATCTTTCCTTAAGTATTTAATTTATATGTATAATTAAAACAAGCTATATTGTTTTGTTTTAGCAAATAGGACCACAAGACCTTTGGAAATTTAGAAACATAGTCTACATTGTACTGGCTACAGGCTCAGTTGCTTTAATAACATTTCATGTTTCTGTAAAAGAGAAGCCTAACCCGCGACAATATAACTACTTGAACCGAGAAGAAACAAATAGCGGAGCACACCAAGAATTTTTAAGGCGACCCTCTATGTATCAGGTAATAAAATGTTATCGAGATGACTATGTAAGTATGATATGGCTAAGGTAGCCTTGACTCCGGATTACTCTATCTCATTGCTAACAGTCGATTTAAAATTCTCAATTTAATATTGTTTTTTTTTAAACCGCGCCTTTAGTTAGTATACTTCCGTTACCTCTTCCCCTTTTGGCGATTGATTATACAGAGCGGCTCCTAAAATAGGCTATTTTTAGCTACTAATATATAATCATATCCCTAACTCGCATACAAAGCAAGACCATTCATTCTTAAGCTACAAAACTAAAAACGTCTTCTCCAATCAATAAAAACTGTGGAGATAAATTCAATTCAACTGAAATTATAAGTAAAAGTCCTCCTGCCTTCAATACTAAAAAATAATCTATTTCCAGGTAGCAACAGTGTACATGAGCACTCGAATTGTGGTTAATGTATCCCAAGTGCTGATACCTTTATACCTCCATCGAAGTCTGGGGCTTGCGGCACGTTCTTTGGCCGTAGTTCCACTAGCTATGTATTTAGGAAGTCTCAGTGCTACTGCAGTTCAAAGATTTACACCGAGATCTTGCACAAGAAAAATAAATTATGTACTGGGCGCCCTATGTGCAGCTGTAGGTTTTGTCTGGATTTATTTAGATACTAGTGAGACCTACAAAGTTTCGTTTATCTATGTTGTGGCTGTTTTAATAGGTATGTTTGAAAGAAACTGTAAAACTAAAAAAAAAATTTTTTTTACTAGTAAGAGTTTGTTTTAGGGTTTGGTGGAGCAATAATGTTGGTGACGAGCCTGGCTCTGACTGCTGACTTGATTGGAGAAAAAACAGAAGCCTCAGCTTTTGTGTACGGACTTATGAGTTTTACTGACAAACTTTCCTGCGGAATCACCATTGCTGTAATACAATTTTAGTAAGTATGGGGCGACAAAACGAAATTAAGGTTGGAAAATATACGGGGCCCAAAGCAAAATCTCTGGAGATCGCGCTCTCTTTCAAACATATTTACGAAGAATTCCACTTCGTTTGGGGTCGGTATTTTTTTACGCGGCCGGCTCCCTAAATTGATTAGATTAGATTTAAATGTGATTAGATTGAAAATTGCATTTCACAATGAATGATATTATTAACATACTATAATGATACTATAGCTTACTGTCATACTGATAGATCCTACACCGTATTACGTTATTAAGTTTCATCTATTCGAACAAAAACATTGTTTCATTTAAGTTAATGATCATTTCTCAAAACTTTTAATATCTTTCAGCGCCGACGGATCAAGTAGCTGGTATTACAGAGATATCTTATCGTGGGTGTGTGGAGCCGCGACTCTCCTCGGGTTGCTGGCGACGGTCACGCTGCCAACTTTCACACCAGTAGTGGCAACCGACGGTAAGCTGGAATTATACATTTTAAAGAATTGCGAATAAGATTAGGTAAACTAACCCGCTGCGATATCGTTCAATTTATTAGCTGAATCGGGCCCAGGTTTTTCTACCTACAGTCTATTCGCGTTAAGAAAATAGTGAGTGATCGTTGTCAGCCGGCCTGAAAACGCGCCCCAGCCAATTAAAATGCTAGAAATTAAAAAGTCGAGTTCACAGTGACCAGTTGAAGTCTGACCTTCGAAGGAAACGGTTGTGGATTTTGCGTGACTTGTCCTACGATAAATTTTGAAAAAATGAATACTTCACCAATTCCAAAGAATAAAAGTCGATCAATAATCCATAGTGGAGAGAGACACATAATTTACAATGTTTATAAGTACTTTAAATTGTGTGATTTAAATGCAACTGTGGAGAGCATAGTCATAGAAACAGCAAGTGCATGTGGCATGTCCGAAAATACTGTTTATAAAATTATTATTTTTCTTTCGTACTTTTACTCCACTGTGAATACACCCTTATCCTGTAGTTGTCACTATTTTCTTAACGCGAATAGACTGTACATGTCATTTCTCTCGTAAATTTCCAATATTGTTAATCAATAAAAATAAAGTCTTAAAAGGTAAAAAGGATTTTGTTAAATAAAAATTAGTTATTTATTATGAACTTGTTCAATTCAGTTTGGTTTTTAAATTAATGTGTTCTTGCAGAGAGTACAGCGACGATTCAAAGCACAATACAAGATGATACAGAACAACCTTCGGACGTACTTTAATTAATCATAATCAAATAAATGAAATTTAGTGACAATTATTTTATATGTGATATGAGTAAATAACTGCTCAATTAAGTTAGTACCTACCTGTATTGAATTGTGTATATAATTTTAGATAAGAATTACTTTAATATTGTTATAGCTTTGAATAATAATATATTAAAATGGTATAATCTGTATTTGGTTTGTTATTTACCCCCAAGAAAATACAAAGCAAGGCAAGGATAACTTATTAAACGGTCTAAGCACGTCATAGACCTCACCCGCCAACGTTGCACGCTCAAGAAACGCGTGCGCCCTAAATGGGGTCAGCCCTAAACTCAATAAAATGGAAACAGTACCCACTACATCCCTACAAATTACAAAAGTTTATTTACTATATCAGCAGAAATCAGCATATTGAAATATTTATAGTAGAGAAACGACATTTAGAATAAATACTTTATTATAGTATCACAAAAGCTTGCCAGTACATACAATGTTATAAACATACAAGAATAATATTAAAGCTTTTTGACTTAAGCTGCAGTTTGTTTCTAAACAATGGTTTAGTAGACAGATCTATTCAGTGCCAGTTAATGCAACCACAGTGAAGCGAACTTCTTCGGGATCACGAGCCATAAAGTTTTTGCAAACTTTTGCAGCATCTTCTAACAAATTCTCAGCAGTGGTAGGACCATGGTTCACAGGAAATGCCTTACGACCATCTAACTCATACAATACGCCATCTTTATGCACAAAAGCAATAAAATGGTGATTGATTGGATCCTCAGCACCAGGAGTGTTAGTTTGACCCTCTTGAGCTAACTCTTTGTGAGCAGCAATGATACCCTCACATTTTTCCAACAGGGAGCCTCGTTCAACTGGACTTAATCCTCTAGCCTGATCTAGAAAATTCTTCAGTATGCCATCAGATAGTTCAATAGATTCAACATTATTAGCCACACTGTGGACAATGGCTATGGTACCACAGGCATTGCTAATATTTTGCTTCATGTAAAAGACATCAGATGAAACTTCCTGCCCCTTAGAAAGTATTTCAGCCTCTTCTTGGTCTTTGTGTTCTTCATAAGCTTGAGAGATTGGAAACAGCAAGAGAACAGCAAGCACCGGACGTGGTACCCATGATAACATTTCGGGGTCCAACCCCATTACGTCAACCATGTTCCATCTTTCTGGGACTCCTAGTTTTTGTAAAAATTTGTTCATCACCTCAGGATTCGATTCCAAGGGGACAAGTACTTCGGTTTCCGACATTGCGATGATAATCTTTCTGTAGAATATGAAAACAAGGTTTAATACAAAACGTACAAAGGCCGTAGCACGAGTAAGCAAATGTATGCAATGACACACCTTTTTTATTGGGAAAAAGTGGGAAATCTCGAGCTCAACTCGATCAATACATAAACCGACACCGGCAACTTTTTCTTTTTTTAGAATTGGCTGATTGATTGTCAATTTGTCAGTCAGTACGTCAAGATTGTCAAAGTCATGAAAATTACAATAGGGTGCGTTTCGTTTTTCCTTAAGCTCTTGGGTGCATGCATTCAGGAGCATATCATCATAAACAACATCGTGAATAATTTGCTAGTCACTTACAAACTCTTATGAGCTTGCATACCTTCTTCTACGGCGCTTCTAAAGCTACAAAATAATTGAAGAAGAGTGGAGCGTCATTCTCCAAAATTTTACTGTCATATCCGTTCATTTCGTTCATTCAATTTATGATCATAGCACGCATGACTCATTCGTTCACAAATGTTTAACCGAAGCAATCGCAATAATATGCGAAATGCTCAATTTTCAATTATTTCTATTAAATTAACATCATTTTAGAGTTTTTTACAATAATGTTTCTATTTTTATTTACGAACTAATGACGTTAATTTCTAATTATGGCTGTTTGTGGTTTAAGGACTCTATTGGTTATTGTGTGTGTACTCGAATTGGTATGTTTCATTTGTTTTTGTATTCCGTTTGCCTAAACAAATCTAGTGTTCTTGACATCGTTAGTCGATATTGAACTACATTTTTGTGATCCTAACCCTTTGTTTCAGATCGTCACAATACAACGCCAAGTATTTGATTTCTTGGGTTATATGTGGTTACCTATAGTTGCCAATTTCGTTAATATCTTGCTCATAATTTTTGGTTCTTTTGGAGCCGTTCAGTATATCACCAAATATATACTAGCCGTAAGTTAAAAACCATGATCACATTAATGAAAACCATTATTAAAATAAAAGTTGACCTACTTATTTATATGCTTTATCACTACATAGTATAAAACAAAGTCGCTTTTTCTGTCCCTATGTCCCTTTGTATGCTTAAATCTTTAAAACTACGCTGCGGATTTTGAAGCGGTTTTTTTTAGTAGATAGAGTGATTCAAGAGGAAGGTTTATATGTATAATAACATAGTACAGGGAAAGCAGTTTTACTCCAAATTTAAGGCGTGCGAAGCCGCGCGGGTAAAAGCTAGTATTTACTAAATGAAGAAAGAGTTCACATTTAGCTGTTTATATACTGCAATTTATTGCAGCAATTTAGTTTTTCTATAGTTACTAAACAGTTACACTTTTGAACCAAACATACATCGCACCTTTAGAATTATAGGGACCTAATTCAAAAAATCTAGATTTTGACTTTTTTTCAAATAACAACCTATAAGGACTGTCACTATCGACTTTCATTAAAACATGGACTGATTTTCATTTTTGGAATAGGTGACTATAATTCTTAGGGTGCGACATTAGTGTTTGTGTAGTACAACAATTAACTCTTTTAATTTTATCTTGCAGTATGCAATATGGAGTTTTATGTGGTTGACATGGAATGTATTCCTTATTTGTTACTACCTAAATTTGGGCACTTTGAATCGGGTAAGTTAAAAATCATTAGTTTTATGACTATTCAAGGATTGGCTACATGTTTTTTTTTTTAATTTTAGGGCTTTCTAATTATGTTAATAGAAACATAATAATAAAATTAAAAATATAGGTATCCTTGCATATTTTCTATTGAGTACTAAATGGCATGATATGTGAATGTTTAAAATTAATGCTAGTTGACTTGATACCTTTATATTTTTTAGGAAAGTGGGTTGCTGTCCTTAGGAACAGGTAGTGTCAGTTGGTGGGAGACTAATGGGTGGGGTTGCCAGCCAATATGGGGGGAGGTGGATGGCCCCGGAACATGGAGACCAGCCAAAGTTGATGGCTGTTTCCTAAAGTGGCATATAGTGGAACTAGTGCAGTCAGCTGTTGCAGCTACACTCACTG
The DNA here is from genome assembly GCA_916618145.1 of Emmelina monodactyla. Classification (NCBI taxonomy): domain Eukaryota; kingdom Metazoa; phylum Arthropoda; class Insecta; order Lepidoptera; family Pterophoridae; genus Emmelina; species Emmelina monodactyla. The sequence goes on from OU745303.1 coordinate 8,240,153, forward strand.
TCATTGCATTGCCATTAGCAATCTTGCTAGCTTTTAAATCATTTAATAGAAACAAACAATTAGCATCAGGTAAATATTTGCATTAAACAACATTCCTATGCGTTTCTGCAGCAAGGAAACAAGTTATTAACATTGTTTATCTATTGCAGACAAAGGTACCTTACCACGCCGCCCTGTGTACACAATCGAGCTAAGTTCTGCAGAAACCAATATGAGTGAGAGTTCTCTGAAGCCTATGACGCCACGTCGAGTTAAAAGGCGGTCTGGATCTCGCGGCGCTAACTCTTCTGTCCGTCGATCTCGCCGCTCTTACCGAAATGCCGGCTACCACTCGTCCACAGCTTCGTTGCCTCGCGAAGCTAGACAATCACGACCTGCGTCGGCTCACTCGTCTTATTCAAACTTCCATCCAGCCCGGCCAGCGTCGTACCACGCCGCCGATAGAGATACATTGTCGCGGTCGCAGGAAGTCTACGAGCCGCCACCGCCGCCACCGACGGAATCCGTTGCGATCAGGACGAACAGGTACGATACGGTCCGAAGTAATAAAGGGTACGACGTCGCCGGACCGTACAACGAGCCGAGTTACGATCAGGGGAGGAGGTACGGGGGGAATGTCGCTACGTATGATAACATGGGTCGGGGGTATGAGAATACTTCTGGTTACGAAGCCCGTGCGGAGACTGTGAGTCCTTGTGAGTCTCCATATGGTGCAGCAAGTGGTTACCCGCGGGGGTATCCTGGGGACGGGGCTTGGGAGGCTCCGCCGCCGCCGGCGCCTCCGTACTCCGCCCGCGCCACTCCGCAAGCACCCGGACCACCCGCTTACCAATTACACGGAGAAAACTACAACATGGTGCCTTAATCTAATCAGTGCCTTAATTAAGGGATGCTTAACACATCTGTAACCTGTTTGGGTATATTTTTTTGATTCATTTGTGTGAATGTTGTAGTATGCAAGATGTTCAATTTGAGTACCTATGACAAGCATTCCTTTTGTTCCACTATTATGTAGCTGTAGCTTTAATTGTTTAAATAAGTAGAATTAACGATTTCTGTTTTAAATATGTACTTATAGAATGTTTTGTTGACAGGGTTAATGTTTTGTTTTAATGTTGTGCCTTGTACTGCAGTATGTAAAACCCAGCGAAGTTTAGGTATTACCTATTATTAAGTAAGAGACTTGCCATGATGAGATCTGAATTAACAATACATTCCGTCCGATACATTTTTATTGTGTGATAATAATGTCTCTTGATTATTCCAGTTTTAAACTTCTAGTTCTCTACAGCTAGAAGTATTAAGTTTATTATTAAGATTTACAATGCTCACTGGCACTTTATAATAAATTAAGAAACATAAATATTATGTCACTAACATAGAAACATATTTTTTTTGTATGTGTAATTTACACACAAAAATGTTTGTATTACATTTTTAAATGTGTTTTCAATCATGTGAACTTCTTAGTATAAGAGTTAATTTATATTGATCTTATTTTGTGTCTTTGTTAAAAACCACCTATTTAAGATATTTTTAGGAATATTTTAACAAAATGAGCTTTATTAGGTTTAGTTTACTTAGTTGAAACCTTACCAGAAAGTCCAAAATAATTATTTTAGAAATGATGTACATAAATTAGGAATTGATTGATCAATGAATTGGTTTATTATTTTTCTGGGTATGGTTGTTAAGTCTATTGTTTCCATATTTTTTATACCAAATATACTTCTTCATATAAATATTAGGCGTTTTATTTTGTTGTATTAGGGACTTACGGAATAAAAATAAAAATAAAGTATTCCGAGCATCGTAAATATAATATATTGCTTCTAAACAAACTTTATAATACAAATTCAGTGATAATTTCTGTAAAAAAATGCAATGACAAAAGTAAGGATTACTGGATTTTGGACCTTATAAATAATATTACTTAGAATTAACTTATGCAAAATGGGATATTTACTCGTACTTATAACATCACAATAACCAACACGGGGTAACTCTGTTCTATCTTACATTCTGTATAGGCTGCCTACAGATAACGTACCTAACATCGAAATAACTTAGAAATGGCGTGTATGAACTCTATTTGGCACTTAGTTATTTCATAAGTTAAATGGGTAACCAACGATGCGTAAACGATAAAGCGCATGTATGAATACTAATCCTCAATGTGGTATTAAACAATTCAAATATCACTAATTTAGTTAGATTTGATTAACTTTGAATCGAAATTATTCAATTGCCGATTAAAATTTGCATTCATGCATTAATTCACTAGTTGGTCAGTGCCTCCAAGGTTATATTTGCATTTAGATCTTATCAGAATCATATTAGATTAGGTACTAAATAGCCGGTAGACGCCTTCGTTCGGCGGCAGTGAGATCTGGATGCCACACATCTACAATAAGCACCAATCGAGTACCAGTCCCGTTGTGCCAAACTTCGTGCTCAAAACTGTCGTCGAACAACAACACTTTCCCTTCGCGCCATTGTCTGTAACAACCAACAGTTTATACTAACGCTTTCATTGGAAAGCTAGCTCCATAAATTGATAGCGGAAGACGGTGTCAGTTTTGTAATTCTCTGGGTCACAAAACAAAAACAATCATATATAGATAACTATCATAGTTAACCGACTCGTGTCCCGTGACGCGCCTAGCGCGTCATGAAGAAACCTTCAGGGAGGCCCATGACGCGCTAGATGCGTCATTAGAAAATAGTTGCAATTCAAATTTTTATTTGATTTAATCAATAAAATATCTTATTTTATATAAAAATTAACTCATTAGAAACACAAATATCAAGGGCCACTATTTTTTTTTGGAAAATTAAATTGCCTGTGGTTGTCAACCATAGGGTGCCTACCTACAGGTAACTGTTTATCCTACTAATATTATAAATGTGATAGTTTGTAAGTATGTGAGGATGTATGGTTGTTAGTTACTCTTTCACGTAAAAACTATTGGACGGATTTGGGTGAAACTTTGCAGTAATATAGGTTATACATCAGAATAACACATAGGGAACGGAGTCGCGGGCGGCCACTAGTTAATCTATATTTCAAAATACTGAAATTTTAAAAAATACGTACGTAATAACAAATATTTATTTTCCTTTGTTTCCTTAGGCACTACCGCTTGGCAATACTAGTTGAGTCAAGGGAAATTTTACATTCCCGTGGCATTACTGGTAGTGCTAAGGCTAAATGAACATTTCCAGTGACTCTACACTCTCGCCAGTAGGATTCACGGGAAATGAACGGTTTTCTGACAGCTGTTAATTTTAGATCAACTACGAACGTTATTTTTTTAATGGGAAAGACAAAAGACAAAACTTTATTAAATTAAAATTTTATTATTTTATTCAAATTCAAAACCGGCATTAGTATTGCTAGAGAAAAAATAGCTTTGTTTTTTTCTATCCTTTTCCTATTTTAAAGGTAACACCCGCTTACTTAGTTTGTTCAGCGCCATCATGCGATTTTTTATGAACTATTTTAATTTTTTTGAAAACCGCTCATTAATTTACCATGGCACGAGTGAGATATCTGTATGGGGTTATTAAACCTTACACTATTTGGAATGTTAAAAGACTCTTGAAATATTGATGAGTAGAAATTGCCCTTGTCATGCAATATTGTATTTTATTAGATGCCAATATATTATTTAAATACTACATGATTTGATATATTTATATTATTGTATAGTTGGCCCCTTAATTATTTATAATATATATCGGCGCAACCACGTGCTCGACACAAATTATTAATAAGAATGAATTAATTATTAAGATGTTTCATGAAATGATTATTTACATTTACTGTTTACCTTTGCTATTTACAAATTATAATTGTTAAACTTATTATTTTAAAAGTTTGGTACAACAGAGTGAATGCGAACATCACGTGATCATTCGTCATAACTCGTTCGTCCGATAATTCGTATAAAAGCGGGTACTGGCTGGCAGTCCAGTCAGTTCGACTCTGGCAGCCGTACCGTGCAGAGCTCCTATTGCATTACTTCACTGTGTTGTACTTAGCTGTACTTATTCTGTGCTGTAAGACTGTCTTAAGGATCAATAAACAATTATTATTTGATTCCAGTTATTTACTTGCCAAAACTTTGTGATGGAAAATATTAATAATGAAAGTGACGTCAGCCAGGCTGACGTCACTCTTTTTAAAAACAACCAAGCTTCTGATGCTACGTTATCAGAAGTGGGATCACATGCTCCCTGTGCTCCAGGACCATCCGACGCACCTCAAACAGGAAATTCTACAACAATGGACACCTTGTCTCATTTACCTATGAGCACTATGCCACCGCAGTTTATGCTTCAAATGATGCAGATGATGCAACAGATGACGGATCGCTTGAGTACCCCAGCAGAACCGAAAGTCAGGATCAATGATATTTACTTACCGTCATTTGACCCAGATACCAACATTGGCATACGGGAGTGGTGCCAACACATTAATAAGGCAATTGAGTCATACAAAATCAACGACTTTGACATAAGGATGAAAGTGGGAAGTCTGCTCAAAGGTAGAGCTAAAATGTGGGTCGACGACTGGATGGTAACTACCAATACCTGGAAAGAATTACAAAATAACTTGATCACCACATTTGAGCCCGAAAATAGATATTCCCGTGATGTTTTGCGTTTCAGAGAACATATTTATGACCCCTCCAAGGACATTTCAGAGTTTTTATCTCGTGCCTGGGTTTTATGGAGGAGACTCACAAAAGATAAGTTGTCAAACGAAGACGCAGTAGAAGCAGTTATTGGATGCATAAATGATGAAAAACTTCGGATTGAACTTCTTAATACCAGGGCTACAACAGTACCCGAACTTATATCTATAGCATCCTCTATCAGAAAGAAGCGACCTCATCCGATTTCAAACAACAACCCACCTAATAAACGTTCACGATTTTCAGAAGCTATGATTACACGGCCGCCTTGCCGTATTTGTAAAAGAAATAATCATGTGACAAATGAATGCTATCACAAGCCATCTGAAACAAAACCAGAACAAAACAATAAGGATTTAAGAGCTTTGCCTAACACAAAATCACCAACTTGTTCCTTTTGTAAAATACCTGGCCATACCTATGAGACATGTTTTAAACGTGAACGCTCATTAACATCAAACGTCAATTGTGTACTCGGATCAAATCTTGCACCAATACAAGTTAAGATCGGTTTGAAGAAAGTGCAAGCAATCTTTGATAGCGGCGCAGAATGTTCAATAATACGCGAATCCGTAGCTGAAACATTACCTGGGCAAAGATTACAGATAATAAACTACTTGAAAGGTATTGGACAACATCCTGTGTTATCTGTCACAACTCTTTTAACCCTTTGTGTTATTGATGACATAAGTGTTGAACTGCAGTTTTACATACTGCCTGACAACGAAATGAGCACAGATATACTGGTGGGAATGAATCTTATTAATGGTACTAATTTGACTATGGTTGTCTCATCTACCGGAACGCGATTAACGCACCAACCAAATATCAATCAGATTAAAAAGAACAATACTATCTTCGAAACTCTGGACTGTGATCTTACGGAAGAAGAGGACATTACACAGTTACGAACCCTGTTGAACAAATTTCAACATCTTTTTATTCAAGGATACCCAACAACCCGAGTTAATACCGGAGCACTGGAAATCCGGCTTAAGGATCCAAATAAATATGTGGAAAGGAGGCCATACAAACTTAGCCCAGTAGAACGAGAGAAAGTACGCGTGATTGTTAAAGAACTTATGGATCATAACATCATCCGTGAAAGCAGATCACCGTACTCCAGTCCCATCATTCTTGTGAAAAAGAAGAATGGCGATGATCGGCTATGCGTAGATTATAGAGAGCTGAACTCTAACACCTTACGTGATCATTACCCACTGCCTCTCATCTCTGACCAGATAGATCAATTAGCCAATGGTAAATTTTTCACAACCTTCGACATGGCTGCTGGGTTTCATCAAATACCAATTGAAGAATCATCTATAGAGAAGACAGCCTTTGTTACGCCAGATGGGTTGTATGAATACACAACTATGCCGTTCGGCTTGAGTAATGCCTGTTCGGTGTATCAAAGATGTATTAACAGAGCCCTATTTGCCCTACTAGAAGATACAGCACAGGTTTACGTAGATGATGTGCTAAGTAAATGCATTGACATAACGGAAGGACTGTCAAAAATAGAACGTATACTCATTGCTCTTCAGAACGCTGGTTTTTCTATTAACGCAGACAAGTGCAAGTTCTTTAAACGTTCAATAGAGTATTTGGGTAATGTAGTTTCCAATGGCCAAATACGCCCTAGTCCTTGTAAAGTAGAGGCTCTTGTAAAAGCCCCAGTACCAAAGACACCTAAACAAGTTCGCCAATTTAATGGTCTAGCCGGTTACTTTAGGAAGTTTATTCCAGATTTCTCCCGGATTATGATACCACTGTATGAACTCACAAAACAAGGGGCTAAATGGGAATGGAACGATCGACATGAAGAAGCACGAGAAAAGGTTATCCAATGCCTAACGTCTGCTCCAGTCTTAACATTGTTTCAAGAAGACGCACAAATACAGCTCTACACTGACGCTAGTAGTTTGGGATTTGGTGCCGTACTAGTCCAGATTATAAGTGGACGCCAACACGCAGTCGCTTTCATGAGTATGAGGACAACCGATACTGAAAGTCGTTACCACTCGTACGAGCTGGAAACTTTGGCGGTCGTTCGAGCGATAAAGCATTTTCGACAGTATCTTTATGGGCGAAAGTTTACTGTTATAACCGACTGCAATGCTTTAAAGGCTTCTAAACATAAGAAAGACCTTTTGCCCAGAATACATCGCTGGTGGGCATTTTTACAGAATTACGACTTCGAAGTCGAATACCGGAAAGGTGAACGTCTCCAGCACGCTGACTTCTTCAGCAGGAACCCAAAAGAATTAACTGTAAATATCATGACTAGAGACTTGGAATGGCTGAAAGTTGAGCAACGCAGAGATACATCTTTACGTTCGATAATTGATGCCCTTACAGATAACAGCACAGTTGATGGTTACGTGTTAGAAAATAATGTACTCAAACGGATAGTACAGGACCCTGTTTTTGGAGAACAAAAATGCACCGTTGTTCCCAAATCATTCCATTGGAGTATCATCAACTCTTTTCACACGGCTTTGAAACATCCTGGTTGGGAAAAAACGCTGCAAAAGATCAGAGAAACCTACTGGTTCGATAAAATGAATACCAGTGTACGAAAATTCGTCGACAACTGTATAATCTGCAGGACATCCAAGGGTCTGTCAGGACGTGTTCAAGCCCAAATGCACCCTATCCAGAAACCAAGTGCTGCCTTCCAGGTCATACACATGGACATAACAGGCAAACTGGGAACAACAAGTGACCAACAGTATGTCATTGTCACAGTAGACGCCTTTACAAAATATGTAAATTTTTACTACGCTACTGACAAAAGCCAACACAGCACCTTAGCTGCTTTAAAACGGACAGTCCATTTATTTGGTACACCTGTCCAGATAATCGTTGATGGAGGAAGGGAGTTCCTAGGTGAATTTTCGACCTACTGTGACCGCCTAGGTATAAATATACACGCAATAGCACCAGGAGTAAGCCGAGCAAATGGACAAGTAGAAAGGGTGATGGCAACCCTTAAAAATGCACTTATAATGATTAAAAACTATGAAACAGAACAATGGCACACAACACTTGAAGAACTTCAGTTGGCTATGAATTGTACTCCACATCGTGTCACTGGTGTTGCTCCACTCACTTTACTTACACAGCGAAAAAACTGTGTTCCTCCAGAATTACTGAATGTAATAAATATTGAAGATCAATCAGTCGATATTGAAGCTCTCACCAGACATGTGCAACAAAAAATGACTTCATCTGCGGAACAAGATAGACTACGATTCAACTCCCACAAAGCCAAGATTCATCACTTCCAGCGAGGCGATTATGTGCTTATAAAGAATAATCCTCGCAACCAGACGTCACTGGACCTAAAATTCAGTGAACCGTATGAAATCTTCAGAATACTCGATAATGACCGCTACATGGTAAAGAAGGTGGTTGGCAGAGGACGTCCACGAAAAGTTGCTCATGATCAACTTCGTCGGGCTCCACAGCCTGGTGAACAGATGACCATATCGGCGGCGGAAGATGACCATCCCACACAAGCCAATGAACCTGTTCCATCAACTTCAAGTACCGGACAATCAAGCGTAAACAGACAAAATCCAACTAATGGAGATACATCACCTCAATAAATGTAAGTAATAAAAATTTATTACTACTTTTTACAAACCTAAAGTCTACAACAGTGTACTTCATTCAAAGTACCACAGTGTACCTCATTCAAAGTACCACAGTGTACCTCATTCAAAGTACCACAGCGTACCTCATTCAAAGTAACACAGCGTACCTCATTCAAAGTACCACAGCGTACTCTTAACAAAATACCACAGTGTACTCCTTACAAAGTACCACAGTGTACCTCATACAAACAGTACCACAGTGTACTCCATACAAAAGTACCACAGAGTACTTCGTAAGGTTCCACAGTAGAACTGCAACACAACAAACACTTAACATCTCTCTATTTATTGTAAGCATTAAAAGTTGCTTACAGATACCAATCTCAGGAAGTAAAAATTGTTTCAGGAAAACAACAGCGCAAGGCAGGTGCAGAGCACGCACCGCCTGTCGGAATGGCCGTATCGGCGCAACCACGTGCTCGACACAAATTATTAATAAGAATGAATTAATTATTAAGATGTTTCATGAAATGATTATTTACATTTACTGTTTACCTTTGCTATTTACAAATTATAATTGTTAAACTTATTATTTTAAAAGTTTGGTACAACAGAGTGAATGCGAACATCACGTGATCATTCGTCATAACTCGTTCGTCCGATAATTCGTATAAAAGCGGGTACTGGCTGGCAGTCCAGTCAGTTCGACTCTGGCAGCCGTACCGTGCAGAGCTCCTATTGCATTACTTCACTGTGTTGTACTTAGCTGTACTTATTCTGTGCTGTAAGACTGTCTTAAGGATCAATAAACAATTATTATTTGATTCCAGTTATTTACTTGCCAAAACTTTGTGATGGAAAATATTAATAATGAAAGTGACGTCAGCCAGGCTGACGTCACTCTTTTTAAAAACAACCAAGCTTCTGATGCTACGTTATATATAATTAAGGTGGCAAGGTAGGTCTGAATCGTGATTTTCAATTTTAGAAGTTCAAACATACATAGTTTCACATGCACATACTTGCGTTTTTTAATTAATTCTAGGAAAAATATATACTCTTATAATTAAAACTGCATTCAAAAATTATTGAAAAGTGTTATCAAAGCCAGAATTCGAACTTAGCAAATGTATAAAAATAATCACTATGTTTTGGTCACCAATGAATAGTTTTGAAGTAAAAACGGAAGATTTTTTGATTTGCGATAAAATACTTCCCACAGGTTGACAACCAATGGTGGAAATCTATAACATACCTTCCATCTCGTATAAAACATGTAGATCGACACTTTTAAATACACTAAACTAATAAATGAAACAAAACAAACAATATCAGGTCTCACTTTGTATTATTTTAGTTGAAATTGCCTAAATTAGCGTAATAACATCACCAGTGGCCCACGACGCGTTAGGTGCGTCATCATTTAGGAGGGCCCGTGACGCGACTAGCGCGTCATTGAATTTTGTATGGGGCCACGGAGGAAAGGCTCGAGAAATGATGGTGGCAAGGAGTCGGTTAAACTTTTACTAAGATGTTTGAGAGTTTTCCACAAACTTTTTAAACAATGGTTGGAAAATGTAAGGCATTTTTGTGAGTATGGAAGAAGTTGAGTTGTTACTGCATTCTTAAATAGGTGTGTGTGAGAAAAAAATACAATAGTAAGTACTTAGACACTTAGTGCAACCATGTGTAACATTAGATGGGGTCTGTTGAACAAACCGCGTTTTTGTATCATCAATGACGCAAACAGAACCTGATATTATTATCTGGTATCGGATATCAAAAGTAGATGTATGATTTTTAGTACACAAAATAATTATGATTTATTGAATTTACGCTTCAAAGAAAAACTAAAAAAAAAGACTTCCAAATAAATGAGTAGTGTTTCAATTCGATCCATATCAATTTAGTGTATTTTTAATATTTATAATCAAATAATTCTATGAAATGTCTTACCGTGTCTCCTTATGTACTCTTATGTATGTATCTTTGGTATTTTTCAGTCCCAGATGCATCCTAAGCCTGCAATTAGTGGGTCCCACGTGTGGTCTCACATGTGTCCCAGCTTCCATCGAGCTGAACTTGATCTGCCCTCGTCGGCAACCTATCGCTGCGGCCTCGGAACGCACAATTGAGCATGTAACTGGCGCTGTTTTGCACCGGCCTGGTATCTCCTGACCTCGGACAAACAAGTCAAGTTGTGACCACTCTCCCCGTTCTCGTAGACCTTCTTTTTCTTGTTCGTATAAAGACTTGGCCGCCTCGCCTTCTTTCAAGATATCTCGCCAGGACCTTTCTAGAGCTCTGGCGAGGTTGGCGTACGGCGTTTGTTTCTCGACGTCCCACCACGGTCGGCTTTTCAGCCGCTCGACGTTGTAAAGAGATCTTTGTTCGGGGGATAGAAAGTGGCCATGGGCGGCTCCTCGTTTATGGACTTCGTGAGCTTCTGCAAAGCGTCCCAACAGCAGCAGAGCATCGCCGTAGTGGTAGTAGAATCTTGGTTCGCAGGCGGGACCGACGTCACCTTTTAGAGCCTTCTGAAACAACCCCACCGCCTCTTCGTATCGGTTGTGTTCAGTTTTCAGTACAAAGGCATAATGTGCTAGCGCGACGCGCTCATTTGGCCAGATTTTCAGAGTTTCTTTTAAAACTCCTTCCGCCAAATCGGACCTGTTAAAAAGAACACATGAAAGTCCGAGAAACATAAAAAAGCTTATAATAACAGAATAACAACATACCTGCCAGCCATTAAGAAGGTAATGGTCAAGTTATTGCGGTATCGCACATCGTTTGGGAATCGGCGAATAAGAAGTCTGTAGACTGGTTCCGCACTTAAATAAGTACCTGAAAATAAATGCCACTATCAATAATCTTCATAGCTCAATTCTTCATCTCCTATCAAGTTAGCAAAAAATACTTTTCTTTATTGAAACTTACCTCTAAATTGTATCCTGTTCAATGCTCTTTCCGTGACTTGCAGCAATTTCTTATCAGACATGTTCTGGTTCATCTTCAGCACTTCTAAATAAGCTGCGATGGCTTGTGTGAGCAGTTTGTTGTCTCGCTTAGCCTCCGCCATTTTGTCCAGCGCCTGCGCGATGACCCATCTTGCGCGTGCGCTTGCTTGCAGCTCTGCCGCCTTCGCAGTCGTTAGCGCAGCTTCCAGTCGACCCTCCCATGTTAGTACACTCATGTTATAGCACACACTCACACAGAATCTTCACATTCATGCTATTGACTCGTCAATACAGGGTGCTTTATATTGACCAATCAAATATCTTATTAAAACTTATAGGACATGTCATTGGTAAGTCAACGGGGACGGATAGCGGGGTGCAGTCGCTTGCCGTAACCCGAAGACTTCTCAACAAGGTGAATCCAAAATGGCACAACGATCAAAGGAAAAAAGGGGGATGATTCGAATTATTAAAGGCAAAAACTAGGTTAGTTCAGCCATTCCTCCTGTAATGTTTCAAAACTTAGATATAGATTCGACATACAATTAATAGAAAATGTATTTTGCTAGTTTATCATTTTAAACAGATCAATGGAAGTACAAAAAAAAGTAAATGAAATCCAAGCAAAAATAAAAATAATAAATTGACACACCAAACTTAAACTTTACAAAATTGACTCAGTTGCTGTCACATTAACATTAAATAATTCGTCTATTATTTTTTAATTTTTGTGTTTGCTTATTGAGTTTCCATTTAGTATTGGGATATTCCTGCTAGTAAGGCAAGGTGCAACATGGTTATAGCACAGTCCAGGAATCAATGTGGTCGCTTGAGAGAGCTACATAGTAACCTGCTTTGTCTTTTACGTTTATCACAACAAAGCCACCATTATGCTACAAGTATCTAAAATCTTCTTTAAAGGTCCTAGATTACAAATTAGTTACCTGTAAGAGGTCTCGCTCGGCCTCTTCTAGCTTTTCGTGCCAGTGTGGATCACTAGGCTCGCTGGGCCAGTAGTCTTCCATACTGTTGCCACCATCTTCTGTCACAAATTATTACATTATAATAACTATTGCATCACCTTACTTAAAAAACGAGTAACTTTATGGTATGAAAACACATTGGCCCCGATTCCGAAAACTCTCTAAAACTAAATTAAAAATATCACTGTCACTTTCCCATGCTTTGTATTAGAAAAATACAGGTACATTGGTCTCACTATATTTAGTCCATATCATTGTAAAATTGAACGAAATGCGCTAAGGACTAGCCTAAAATTGCCTTTGCTGTGTCATAATGCACGTACATTTTAGTTTGACAGGACTAAAATGATTAACTGTCTCTATCTTATACTATTGATGAGTAAGTGACGGTGATAGTTTGTTTAGTTTAGACTAGTTTAGAGAGTGTTTTGAGAATCGGGGCCATTATTACATAAAAAGAAAGTTTATAACTATGTATTTTAATAATGCTTTATCTAGATATTTTTGGACTCCCGATTAAAAAGAGGGTTTATTTTCTCAAGTATAGAAACTAGCTTTATAATGAAAAAGACGGGTTTTGATTTTTTCGTATCCAAATGTAACTTGCACAAGAATTCGATTCCGCGATTCAAAGGAGTTTGTGGGCTCGGTAAACAAGTATATAACATTATACAAAAATCACTAATCCAAAATCATAAAAACCACCGCAGCGCAACTACAAGCATGTAAAGGCATTTCAAACCTAGAGTTAAATAAGAAAAACAAATGTACACTCACATAACATTAGCTCAACGTTCGTATGTTAATGTGTTAGTTAGGTGGCATGCGACCACAAAGCGACACGCGTTATTTTACTATGTCTAGCGCCGGGCCGCTCTGGTTCCGGCAGGCGACCGTATTTCGCTTCCAAGCGAGACAGCAACTCCACATCATCCACATCTGAGATTTCCTCTTCATCTTCTACTTCTTCTTCTTCAAGTTGCTCTTCATCAATGATCTCCACGTCTTCGTCGTCTTCCTCTTCCTCAGGCTCGGGCTCTGGTTCAACTTTCGGTGGTGGTTTTGGAGTTTCTTTTTGAGGAGCAAGCGCTTGTTTAGGAGCTATTTTAGTCGGAATTATAATCTCCTCTTCTTCTTCTTCTTCCTCGATTTCCTCGTCACTGTACAGTTCTTTGTCTTTTTCTTTGGGTTGCTCCTAAAATTATTCGGTAAGTTAAAATCTTTTCTGCTATAACAGCCAATAAATTATTAAGTTTTATGAAGACATGTTCTTTTACTTACTTCTTCTTCATTTTCAAGGCTGACTGCCGGCGTAGGAGCCGATTTTGTAATCAACGGGGTCTTTTTGGACATGTCAAAAGGAATTGGCTTGGAAGATTCCAAGGAGGACTTTTTTGATATTTCTAGAGAAATTTTGATCTTATATTAATATTAGAAAAAAAAAGAATTCTAGGTATTGAACAGAAATTTACCTTGAACGGGAGGTTCGTGTAATAATAAAGTCATACGTCGATCTATCACAGAAGGAGACTCCTCTTCAGGGGTCTCCTCTTCATTCTCCTCAGAATCATCTGTAGAAGACAATTCAACTGTTTTTTCTATTGCTATTACACGATTACAATTTAACAACGTATCTAATCACAATCAATTTTAGACCCTATCGCTTTAGAGTTAAGTACGCACCGCGCGAAGTTGTGGCGCGTCGTACAACAGCCTGCGTGGCTACCAACAGAGCGCCACCCACCAGCAGTTTTAGCCATACTGAAACAACCGCGGGTTTTACAACACTGCTCAAAAATACGAAGAATATCGCATCGCTAGCCCAAAAGGACAAAACCTAAAAGCAGCGAACAGCCCGAACCAATCAAGATGGTAAGGAAACCAAAGAGATTGATAGTGATCTTTCGAAAGAGATATCTACTAATTGAATATTGTCTTACAAATGGTGTATCCTTCGATTTCGAAACAAAGCAACATCGCAAGTAGCACACGAAACAAGGTGCGTCAGTGTTGGTAAAGCTTAAGGTTTGAAACGGATAAATAAAAAGGAAAATAAAAGAAACAGATGTTATTACATTTATTTTATCAGTCCATTATTTATTTTGCTTAAAACTAAAGTATAACACGAAAGACGTAAGTAACCCGAAATTCGGTGTAGTTTTCGATTAGTTAAGCACCAAGCGTATGTTACATGCAACATAAACGAATTAAAAAAAACTATAAGTGTGAGTCTAAATCTACGAAAATTGTTAGTAAAATCAAAGTTATTAATGACTTATTTGTGTAAGATATACTGATCCCTTCTAAAACCATGCAAAGACATGCTAATTATCTAAGATTTAAAAATATTAAGACTTACTTTGCGATGATTTCTCTTCTTCCTCACGTCGTAATTCTTCTTGTTGTTTCTCGTATTCTTCTTCGTCATCTAAAGTGTTCGGCGGTTTTTCTTTAGACGAAAATTCTTCGATCTGCAAAAATAATTTCACCCTTGAAATTTTTTCACACTAATTGATATTATTGAGATAATTGGTTAGTAATAATAAAGTTACCTCATCAAATGGCTGGCCCGATGGCGCCGTGATCTTTTCTACTGGTGGGCCGTCGTCATCATCATCAATTTGTTCTAGAAACTCATCGTCGTTATCATCACTACCCACGTCGCCTTCGGATTGATTTGCTTCTAAAAAGGATGATAAAATGTATAATAAAAACACTGCAAATAATATATTAAACTAGTTTTTGTTTTATTTGTTTAACTGGGAATTTTCGTAATATGTTTCCTCTATGAATTCTATCAAAACACAAAAAGGTATTTATAAGTTCTCACAAGTTTTTATCATTATTTAGATCTAATTGGCGCGCCTGTTCTTTAGTTTTTTTTAAACGAATAAACTGAAATAATGATTTCGTATTCTACTAATTTCTAACCGCCGCAACGTATTCATAAACGCAATTTAAACAAAATATATTTTAGCTAATGTAGGTTATGTAATGTATATGGGGCTAAGTAACTCAAAATCACATTAAAAATTTCATTTAAAACTCATCGTCCTTGCAGGGACCATTAGTTTATTACATTTTAAGAAGAAATTAAAAAAAAAAAAAGTAATGATTAATTACCATTGTCTGATTGATCATCACCATCATCATTTTTATCATTATCACTGTTGTCATCACTATCATCATCCTCCTCAGGCAGCGCAGGAAGTTCAGTCGATATGGGGTCCTCGTCAGAAACCTCGTGCTCAATTTTTTCTACTTCTTCACTAGCGTGATCGTCGTCTTCATCTTCGTCGTCGCCGTGTTCATCGTGTTCGTCTTCATCCTTAAAAAAAACATTTATTATAACCAAAATAATATTATGCTATCGAACACGAAGATCGAACATAAGACGTAGCATTTTGTTTAAGATGGTCAAGTAATTTACCATCTCAGTTTTTATTAAGCGAAAACGAATATTTAATTCAATCAACGTTAGTTTTTAAAGACCAAGAAGTTGTTTTACGGAAGTCTTACACAAGTTTTTTATTAGTGCACTCGTACTGAACCACAACGAATTATAAAAATTTTGAAAAGCTTTAGTAGTAGACATTGTTAGTGCCAATAAAAAGAAGTGTATGTTATGCTTTCACACATAATTGTTGAGAACCTCATTAAGATTTTCTTGTTCATCACTTTCGTTTTGTTCAACATTATCATTTTCGTTATCACCATCATCGTCGTCCTGCTCATCGCCATCGTTAAGAACTTCATTGTTTTTATAATTGTCTTTAACATTATCACCCAATATGAATTCTTCATCGTCGTCATCGCGGTAGTTTCGGTAGGAATCCATATTGTCTTGTTCATTTTCATAATCATCTTTGGTTTCCTCCTCACTTTCATTATCACCTTTAGTGTCTTCTTCACTTTCATTGTCTTCATTATTTTCTTTGTCTTCATCATTTTCATTATCGTCTTGATTGTAGTTTTGGGCGTCTTCGTTACTATAATATTTCTTACTGTAAATTTGCTCATCTACTTCATCCTGTGTTTTTTAAAAGAATTAGATTAAAAATATTTATGAAACAAACACATAATAAAAGACAGATAAAGCACCTCATTATCTTCTTCAATTTGTTGGCTGGTGTCATCTTCATCGTCTTCATGATCTATTTCTTCACTGTTGTCTTCATCATGATCTATCTCTTCACTGTTATCTTCATCTTGTCCTAAATCTTCATCATCATCTGCTTCACTACCATTTTGTTCCTCTTCTTCATCATCATGATCCTATATTTGTGGTTTACATTTTTTTCTAAGATATTATTTAATCAACATGAATGAATGATAAAAACTAAAGTAGGTATTAATTTGACTTACATGATGTTTAAGTTCGAGGGTGTGTACATCATGGTGATCATCATCAGGTGCATCTTCTAACCAGCCTTCTAACACACCAGAGTAGCGAGATTCAACGGAATTTGCTTCTACTGTAATAAATAGCAAGATAATTTCTTTAAAATTTATTTATTGACAGGCAAGTTTATGATAATACAAACAAATAAGCTACAATTACTAAACAAAACATGTGTCAACCAACATATAATGGTAAACTGAGCAAATATATATTGAGTACCTACCTACTTTGAGTTATTTTTTCTACTTTCATATTTAATTAGCTTGGAAGTATTAAATTAAAACATGAATGATACACTTATTACAACTAAATGTGTCTAAAAAATTGATGCCAGACTTAATACTTACATTCTGATAGACCTCTGTTTTCAAGAATAATCAATCCAATAAGAGTAATCAGGATAGCAAGTAGTGAGAAGAATATAATTTTCGCACACCAATGTCCCCCCGTGCCATGCTCATGATGTGAGTGTATGAAAAGGTCTCCATCACCCAACGCGGCTGCCGTACCTCGAGGTTCTTCAACTCCTAAATCATCTGGCAAGGAACAATCGATAGAATTCAAAACTTGGGCCTAAGACAAAGTAAATAAAGTTTTATGTTATAAATCTGACCTTTTTTACGCTTCTTATCCTTTCGTTTCCTTGGCTGTACATCACCAGACATGATTTACAGTGATCTGGCGCGCTGAAGGCGACAGAGATCCACCTACTGTTTCATAACCCTGAGTAAACAATGAACATACAATATATTCGTAATTAGCAAGACACGGGTCCAATACCACTCCAAATGCGCAATTTACATATATAATAAAATAACTGGCGCACGTTGAAATTTTAAAATAACCTTCTCACACAAAGTCTCAGTGCTAGTTACTTGAATTTATTTTAGAAATAACCTAAAAATAACCGCAGGCAGAAGACAGCTGAGCCGGGGGAGCGAGACGACAAACTGGAAATAAAGAGAGAAACAAGATTTTTTAGAATAGTTCATAAATTGAAACAAATATTAATTTGATTCTTTTCTCAATCATGATTTCTATTGTTATTGTTTTAAAAATCTATAAAATAAATCGTGTTACATGAAATAATAATTAATGAAATGTATTTTATACCGTAAACTCATAATTTAATGGTGAACCCAAAACTTTAAGTCATTATCAGCTGTTTGTTGACATTTGAATATTAGAGGTTATGTTATTGTTATGATTTGTAAACTTTAATACGGCGCTTAATAATTCGCTGTTTGTTGATTTTATTTCACTATGAGCGAAATCAATGTTTTATTCGAAGGCTTTTCAAAACTGACCTCTGATAATACCATGGTAGCTAACTGCACTTGTACCTTAATTAGGGGAGAAAATAATATTATTGTAGACACAATGACTGCTTGGGATGGCCAGAAAATATTAAGCAGTAAGTCATCTTTAGCAAGATTTTCAAACTAGTTAAATTATTAAGTACCTACTTCCTTCTTGTATTGTTTTTTTTTCGTTTTCAGGTTTGCAAAATCTGGGGGTCAAAGTAGAAGATATAAGTTACGTAGTTTCAACACATGGACACTCTGATCACATAGGGAACAATAATTTGTTTCTTCATGCAAAGCATATAGTTGGCTTTAGTATATCACAAAAAGACACTTATTATTTACATGCATTTGATCAAGGTGAAGAATTTAGAATCAATCCATCAGTGATAGTTGTACCTACTCCTGGTCATACACTTAGTGATGTTAGCATTCTTGTTACAAATAAAAATGGCGAAAAAGTTGTTATTGCAGGTACAGTAACCAGTAACTTAATTTAATATTTCCATATAAACCAAAATACTGATCAATTGAAAATACAAACCATTTATTTTGCTATATAGGGAATTAATGGATAACCCAATGATTTACCAATGCTCTGCTGGTAAAAAAATATGACCTTAGTAAAAGTGTCATGGTTTTCAAGATAACATACAAAATTAGTTTTTTAAGAAAATTTCTCCCATCACGCAGTTATTTTCATGACATTTCATTAAATGTTGACGTTTTTTGGTTCTGTATTTTGTTTAATACACCTAAATAAATTATACTTAAAGTGATTGCATTAATTCAGTACCTATTAAGGTAATATTTAAAAAAAAACATTTTACCTGTATAAAACTAAGGCTCTAGTAAAATTTACTTTATTTTACAGGAGATTTATTTGAAAAATTTGAAGATTTGAGTGACCCCAGTATATGGAAAGAAGCTGGTAGTGAAAATGAAGTATTACAGCAGCAGAATAGGTTCAAAATTGCAGAAATTGCTGATTGGATAGTCCCCGGTCATGGTCCTATGTTTAAAGTTACTCAGGAAATAAGAAATGTTTTAAAGGAACAATTAAGTGATAAATGAAATATAGCTTATGAACTATGTTTAAAGAAAGAAAGTAAATAAAAGTAAAAAGTAAAGTTCAAACTTTTATTAATCATATTCAGATTACACTATATGGGAAAAAATTACATAACTCTGAAATAATTACGACAGCAGTTGGAAACCCTGTAAGAATAGACAATAAAATTTGTACCAATAAATGAGAAATGGATTCAAAAAAAACATTTGGTTTTTAAAACCTTTCTAACCGAAAATCCACTATTTACATTAATCAAGACTAAGTGATAAAAAATAATTTCCATTTTAAAGGGACAAAAAATAGAGATTTTAGCACTGTTACAATCATAGTAAATACAAATCTGAGCACTTTTATTTTGGATTTTATCCAACTTAAAAGTAAATTTATCCTGATGGTTTACATACTCAGAATTCTTTAATTTGTCAATAGAAAGATGTGGCTATATAAAATAGAGTAAAGTTATAAATGTTTCATTAACATACTACAAATTAGAGAGATCTTTGAAGCTCTAATTATAAGATAAAATAAGTTTTCCATTTTTATATTTTAATTTTATAAATAAAGGCTCTTTTTTAAGTAATGTCACTGGTAAAAGGCGTAACGGCGATATTTTACAATTGTATAGGCTTGAAATCTTAGAAGTTGCATTTAAGTGTACCTTTCCTCAAAATGGGACTACATTAACTAAGTTTTATTTTACTAATAAGAAACAAAAACTATAGGTGGAATCTAATGTTTATTTACATTAAATCAAATATCATAGCATTTCTTCTTACTAAGTAGCAGCTCTTGAATACGTGCAACACAAAACAAGCTAACAATATTTTTACATGTGGCACACTTTATAGATATTTTGGTTCCTTTTCCGACTCCTTGCCACCATTATTTTTCGAGCCTTTCCTCCGTGGCCCCATACAAAATTCAATGACGCGCTAGTCGCGTCACGGGCCCTCCTAAATGATGACGCACCTAACGCGTCGTGGGCCACTGGTGATGTTATTACGCTATTTTAGGCAATTTCAACTAAAATAATACAAAGTGAGACCTGTTATTGTTTGTTTTGTTTCATTTATTAGTTTAGTGTATTTAAAAGTGTCGATCTACATGTTTTATACGAGATGGAAGGTATGTTATAGATTTCCACCATTGGTTGTCAACCTGTGGGAAGTATTCTATCGCAAATCAAAAATCTTCCGTTTTTACATCTAAACTATTCATTGGTGACCAAAACATAGTGATTATTTTTATAGATTTGCTAAGTTCGAATCCTGGCTTTAATAATAACACTTTTCAATATAGTAGGATAAACAGTTACCTGTAGGTAGGCACCCTATGGTTGACAACCACTGGCAAATTTAATTTCCAAAAA
This sequence comes from Emmelina monodactyla, assembly GCA_916618145.1. Taxonomy (NCBI): domain Eukaryota; kingdom Metazoa; phylum Arthropoda; class Insecta; order Lepidoptera; family Pterophoridae; genus Emmelina; species Emmelina monodactyla. The sequence goes on from OU745303.1 coordinate 8,260,542, forward strand.
AAAATAGTGGCCCTTGATATTGGTGTTCCTAATGAGTTAATTTTTATATAAAATGAGATATTTTATTGATTAAATCAAATAAAAATTTGAATTGTAACTATTTTCTAATGACGCATCTCTCGCGTCATGGGCCTCCCTGAAGGTTTCTTCATGACGCGCTAGGCGCGTCACGGGACAGGAGTCGGTTAATAGCATCGGATTACATTGATTTTATCGATTCACAATAACTATCTGTTTAATTAAAAGAAACCCATGTCCTACTTGGGATACTATTTTAGACGCGATTTTCGGTTCAATAATAAAAGAATCGATAAAATCAATTTCGTTTCTCCATCGATATATTGTTTAATATACATTACGCGCGGCGCGGTTGCACATTGTGTCTGTACGTATCAATCAATGCATTTTTAAGATATGCGACTGCATGGCACTATAGTCGATTAGCTACTTTACATATCGATACTGAATAGCGACTGAATCACTGCAGACGTCATACAATACATCTTGTGCAACCGCTTCGACAGTCTAGATGTTGCTTCCGGTGGTACCTTCCACTGAGATTCTCGTGTCGACAAGTCCAGGCCATAATTGCTGCGTGCAATAACCAAAACATCGTTTAAAAATTTGTCTTAACTAAAATTAACATGTCCAAAAAATATCACAGCCATATTAACCATTTACGCTAACTTTACACGTGACCGTATCCATTCCGTACATTATTTATCGATAGCTGCAACCAAAAAGAAACAAAATAAATAATAAGCATGTTCATTTGCATTTAAAGAAATACATTAATTAATAATAATATAAAATATATACAGAGGTAACATTAATGTAGCAACAATTAATCGATACAAATCGATGAAATAAAAAATATGCTATACAACACTAACTTTATACAATTTTATATTTTTTTGTAGTTATACAGGGTGTTTGGAGGTTGAGTAGCCAAATGAAAATGGTGGATAGGTGAGGTTATTAGCTATTTACTTCCACTTATTAAATTTCATTTTGGTTCAAGTTTTAGAATTTATTCGATTTTTAAGATTTTCTTAAGAAAATCCCCGATTTTGTCATTAAAAGTCCAATATAATTTTTATTTACTGTCGGAACCAAACGAAAATAGTTTTAATTTAAAGCCTAATACTGTTTTATTCAGATGAAATCATAAATTAACACAAATCATCTCATATAAAGTTACAGTGGGTTCATAAACTTCGCGGAACCAGTGGGAAAAAAATGTTCAGTCAACTTTGCTACGAAAAAAAATTAAAAAATATGAGAGTTTGAAAATTTCATTCGCTTTTAAAAACTTCTACATTTAATACACTTTATAATGATATGCTACATGTAACATAAATAATTAGAAATCTCAACAGAAATAGTAAGTTAGTCCTCAAAGACGCCTGGTAAGGAAGGTACAAACCCGTTAAACTACGTATGTAGTTAAAAACTTCGGTCTCATTCTAACAAAGCTATGCCTATTGGGTTATCTATTTTGTCACTAGGCAACACTTATCTTGTTTGCGACCTCATGTATAAAAAAATGTTTTTATTTTCTGACTGAAGATTGTTGTTGGGCCATATGAAAACTTTATAGCTTCACCGAACTATGCGACCACTAAGGCCACCTAGTTGGATGCAGACCTCAGTTCAGGGCGTCTCGATCATTTCCACTACACTGTTTCCCTTAGGGGCCTCTCTCTGAGAAGACCCAGCAAGAAACTCAACGGGGGTCGGATCTGATAGTCGAGGAAACCGGATGTTGAATGCCGCACCTGCCGGTTGGAACGGTGTATTTATAGGGAAGATTTAAAGCTGTTACCACTATCGTGTCCACCGGGCCGGCGCGGCAGCGGGCACGGGCTGGAGGAAGCAGATTGTTTCTTACGGTAATCTTTTGACGTTTGACGTTCGTTTGACGATTGTGATTGGTCGCCTCTTGCGAGGGTCGCAAAGAGCGGATGGTTGGGGTGGAGTAAAAGAAACTCCTAGATTCAGTCTCCGTGAACCGGTTCTACATGACTTGCAGCTGGTGAAATGATATTTGCTTGCATGCGAAAAGACCACGCTACCGTTGACTAGACAGACGAAAGTCAGATAGATAATACCTTATTTTCAAGTGACATCTTTCACCAGCAAATTAAAAAAATCAACAAAAACCTGTAAAATGAGATTTTCAAGCAACATTTAACTCCGACTGTAGAAAAGTGTAGGTCACCGAGAATCTGCGCTAAGCGGAGTTAAACATGTAAAATAGTAGAATCCTCTTCTATTCGAGGCAAGAAAAGTGAAGAGGGAGTCGAATGAGATAACACAATAGGCATAGTTTTGTAAGAATGAGACAAAAGTTTTTAACTACATACGTAGTTTAACGGGTTTGTACCTTCCTTACCAGGCGTCTTTGAGGATTAACTTACTATTTCTGTTGAGATTTCTAATTATTTATGTTACATGTGGCATATCATTATAATGTGTATTAAATGTAGAAGTTTTTAAAAGCAAATGAAATCTTGAATCTCTCATATTTTTTTATTTTTTTTCATAGCAAAGTTGACTGAACATTTTTTTCCCACTGGTTCCGCGAAGTTTATGAACCCACTGTAACTTTATTTGAGATGATTTGTATTAATTTATCATTTCATCTGAATAAAACAGTATTAGGCTTTAAATTAAAACTATTTTCGTTTGGTTCCGACAGTAAATAAAAATTATATTGGACTTTTAATGACAAAATCGGGGATTTTCTTAAGAAAATCTTAAAAATCGAATAAATTCTAAAACTTGAACCAAAATGCAATTTAATAAGTGGAAGTAAATAGCTAATAGCCTCACCTATCCGCCATTTTCATTTGGCTACTCACCCACCAAACACCCTGTATTATTACCTGAGGATCAATACTCGTAGGCACGTGCTGTGGGTCATCTATACAAATGTCTGAATCAGAATCGGCTCTTCGTAAGTTACTGTCCTGTAAGTAAATTTAGTTGTACTAACAGTTAATTATCTAAAATCTATCAACAAAACCAAGATATAAAATTCATAAAAACAATCTAAGTAGGTAATAATATACTGGTTCTTGTTCAATTTTGATTTTGAGTCACAACTCCATATACCTATAATACTACTACCTACTTACCCCCTGCGTGTACTGGTGCGTGGTGGTCAATATCCTGGCCAGTGGCCTCATGAACCCCGGCAGGGTGTCAGTTAGCGGGGGCCGGGCATGGGTTAGCAGGGGCTTTAGCAGCCGAGAGTCCACGGCGCCCCACAGTCGAGCCAGACGAGCCTTTTCACCGCCGCCGGGCCCGGTGCGGGGCGTGTCCTAATAATTATTGAGTCGTTGCTTAGTTGGATAATAAGGAGCAACGGTTTTGCTAAAGCGTGTAAGATAAAGACTGAGGTCTATTGGGCTTTAAACATCAGCGGCCTTGGCGTTTTTTTTAAATAGATAAACCATGGAAGGTTTTGACTTTACGAAAATAAAAGAAGAAGCTTGTACAATGCGAAGTAAGCCACGCATCAGACAATGGGAGAAAATAGGTACACGTAGTGTCAATCCAATCTTGGAGAATGATTAGGTCCAGGATTTGAACCCGAATTTCTAAATAATGTTAGCTCAAATATAATGTAATAGCTTGATTTCGGGTACTTTTCCTCGTAGGGTATACCCAAGTAATGGTTTATGTAAAAGGCAAAAAAATACAGCATACAGCTGGTAAGCAGAATCGTATAAACGAATTTTTCGTCGTGGAGTTTTAATAGTCATCCACTGCTGGTGACTATACATAAAAGCGAAACTGTGCACTTTTGACAAAAATATTGAACTTTTCGTTACATTCAGTGCAATGAATACATACGTCAATTGAACTGTAATAATTCATTCCATGAAAATCGGTTCAGCATTTTTTTTACAGCAAAGTTATCCAGCTCCAAGGACCACAACCAATATTGAAGTTAGTATAAAGAAAAAAAACATCACCATTTCAAAAATATTAATTTCAAGTGCAAAGAAAACACAAATATTTTTAAAAAGCCAAGAAAGTAATCGTGCTAGAAGTAAACATTATTTCCATTATGTTATGCTTTAAAAAAATTATTGCATTACTTACGCCTTGTCAAAGAAGATAGATTAAACCTTGAACGTTCTTAAGTTTAAAATAGTTCCTGAAGAAGCTTTGACAATCTTCTTTCACAAGCTGATTAAGATTTTTAGTAAGAAAAACTAGTATACATACGCCACACTCAAGTTGCCATGGCATAACCACTCTTTTGTCGTCCTTGCCCCACCTAACTACCATGCGGCCAGTCTATAATAATGAGGGGAAGCAAAACAAACCGAATGTGAAAAATAAAAAAACATGCTGTCAATAGGAAAAGTTAAAAAGGAGATCTACAGATTATTTTTCTAAGAAGAATATTAGTTTGGGAACAATAATATTTTACACAAAGATATGTCATTGGTAAATATGGTATTGGAAAAGACCCCAATTTGGGGTCCATTTTTAATATTGCATTGCAAAAAAGTTTTTGGTGTCGAGATGTTTTGAAAAAAAAAAAAATATTTACAATTAACGTGTCTACGGCATAAAGTATCATTTTCAAAGATTCAATGCAATTGGAAAAGAAAAACAATCCGTAGTAAATGTGTTCGATTGGTTAGTAAAGTTAGATCGGCGTGCGTAATGGTGTAGCATGCACATTGATAAGGATTCCTTACTGATTGCCTATCGCAACTCGTTTGCGATTGGGAATTGGGGTCCAAGTTTCGAAGACCGAAACCTACGTCCGCAGGCTGAGTAAATAAATTTAATTTAATAAAAAACTATATTTACATCTATCATGTCATAATATAATAAGGAACACCGGGTAATTTTGATTTCATAAATAGTGTTTAAACAACCATGTATAGTTTAATGGTTTCTGACTAATGATTTGATTAAATTGCATATTTAATTGTATTGATCTTTATTGCTCATAAAAAACTACCGTTAGAGTTGTGTTCTGATTTACTTGCGTTTTTAATTAAACAAAGAGATGATCATGAAGAAATATGGGTTTGTATTATTAAAGATAATGTGTTAAGGAACCTATTACAAATGGAAATATTAGTAATTACACACTTAACGCTTTCTATAAACGACTTAAGACTAAAAGGCTTATTTATTGCTTTATTTCGTTTAATAATATATATCATGTATCGTCTGCAGAAAGCTTTCAAAACTACCGCCATAAAATTAGCATGGGTTACTATTAAAAATTGGATATTAATAATAAAATGGTTATATGTTACTTTCCCAAAACAGAAAACTTTGCATCGACAATTCCACGTTGGTTACATGACTAGCAATTTTCTGTTTTGGGACAAGATAGTGCACGGTAAGCGCAAAAACATAATATCTGCATATAAAGCACCATTGATTTATTTCTTTCCTTTTTTACTTACTGGGTCAGCAGTGTCCGTAGCCTGGTAGAGCTGTCGTAAAATTACTTATTATTTACTGTTATGACCAATGATAATACGCTTTACCTTTGCTAGACCATATTATTTAGACTAACAACTGTTATTTACTTTGTAAACCGAACTAAGGCGCGATATAATGAAATCTAGGTCCGTATTAATAAACAGCCATCAAATCTTGTTTTGGGAGCGAAACTTAATTAGTAAAATTTCAATGTTGGTTACTTCAGTTAGAAAATGGTGTAAGGAGCCAAATTGAGCTATATTAATACGGAACTAAGTCTAGAATAAAGTTTAATGAATTTGTCTAATTACTCTTCTACTTTGGTAACATTAGATCAATAGCATGCATTGAGTGTTTTGAATGAGGATGAAATATAGAAACGTACGAATTAAATTAATTAAACATGTTGGGTTGGTCTATCCACGAAGTTCCTTCCTTTCATGCATTTTTTGTGTTTTACTATATTAGTAACATTACTATTCTTCGCTATTTGAAATTATAACCTATAAACGTATTTAAAAGCGTGCTAGCTTTTTTGTAGTGTCGAATGTATTTCATAGCTTATTTTAAAAGACTTCTACCGTGCCAGTTTCGTGATTTATTTACAAATGAAAGTGAAAGGCCGTGAGTGGTAAATGTTTAACTTAGCAACAAAAAATTGACACAATAAGTTAAGAAAGCCACTCCACCACTATCTATTATTTGTGATTATTGCTAAACTAATAAATTAATATCTAGCCTAAAACTGTTAGTAGAAATTATAACTTACGCTTCGCACATCCCTGTATGGTAAAGCTTCGTTTTCTTCGTTTTGGCCTTCACTGTAATAAAAAAAAGAAACATGCACTTAGATGTTTGTTGCTCAATCACGAAAAATGGCTGGTAGGATATGGCAATTTTGTGAATAGATAGATTAAAACCGAACATAACACATGTGCTAACTCAAATGAAGCGTAATTGTTTTTTTTTTTTTTTTTATTAAATAGAGGTCGCCACAAGCGGTTAACGAATGCGAAGCTAGTATTTTACTTAATCATTCATAACGGCTAAACGCATTAAGATGAAACTTTGTAGGTATTTAAATAGACGTTAACCAAGAAAAATACAACCCGTTCTTTACCGCGGCAAATTAAACCTTCCATTTCCAAAATTTCCATCATTTGTGATTGAAACTTGTGAGATCATCATTTGTCGGTACTGAAGTTTTCGGTGCTATGGAAAGCTAGCTATAAACTTGTTAGATGCGCTAGCTATACAGGGTTATTTCTAATTAGCGCATCACCTCTTGTAGGCAGCTTTTCGACATAAATCCCAACAACATTTAACCAACGAATAATCAAAATAAATATTAAAAAAAAAGAGTTTTTCCATACAAATTTATTAGGTGCATCTAAACGGTACAATACTCTACGCGCACGCAACTGGCGTGGCAGGTGCGCGGGCGACGGGGGGTGGGCGACCGGTTTAGGAACTTCTTACAAAATACAGAGTTATAAATAACAGAGCGCGCAAATTTGTTTTTGTGTTAATTATCAAGTTTTGCAAAAAGTCGTAGAACAAATGATATTGGGATTGATGTAAGGAAGCCGCCTGCAAAAGGTGATGCGCTAATTACAAATAACCCTGTATAAATATCTCACCCAGTAGGTATCCTGAGATAGGCCAGCGCGTGCGTGGCGGCGCCGCCCTGCAGGATGACGGTGGCGATCACGATGAGCGACGTGGTCGTCAGCATCGCCTGGCGCCTCCGAGACACTGTTCTATTGATGTAACATCTCACCCAGTAGGTATCCTGAGATAGGCCAGCGCGTGCGTGGCGGCGCCGCCCTGCAGGATGACGGTGGCGATCACGATGAGCGACGTGGTCGTCAGCATCGCCTGGCGCCTCCGAGACACTGTTCTATTGATGTAACATCTCACCCAGTAGGTATCCTGAGATAGGCCAGCGCGTGCGTGGCGGCGCCGCCCTGCAGGATGACGGTGGCGATCACGATGAGCGACGTGGTCGTCAGCATCGCCTGGCGCCTCCGAGACACTGTTCTATTGATGTAACATCTCACCCAGTAGGTATCCTGAGATAGGCCAGCGCGTGCGTGGCGGCGCCGCCCTGCAGGATGACGGTGGCGATCACGATGAGCGACGTGGTCGTCAGCATCGCCTGGCGCCTCCGAGACACTGTTCTATTGATGTAACATCTCACCCAGTAGGTATCCTGAGATAGGCCAGCGCGTGCGTGGCGGCGCCGCCCTGCAGGATGACGGTGGCGATCACGATGAGCGACGTGGTCGTCAGCATCGCCTGGCGCCTCCGAGACACTGTTCTATTGATGTAACATCTCACCCAGTAGGTATCCTGAGATAGGCCAGCGCGTGCGTGGCGGCGCCGCCCTGCAGGATGACGGTGGCGATCACGATGAGCGACGTGGTCGTCAGCATCGCCTGGCGCCTCCGAGACACTGTTCTATTGATGTAACATCTCACCCAGTAGGTATCCTGAGATAGGCCAGCGCGTGCGTGGCGGCGCCGCCCTGCAGGATGACGGTGGCGATCACGATGAGCGACGTGGTCGTCAGCATCGCCTGGCGCCTCCGAGACACTGTTCTATTGATGTAACATCTCACCCAGTAGGTATCCTGAGATAGGCCAGCGCGTGCGTGGCGGCGCCGCCCTGCAGGATGACGGTGGCGATCACGATGAGCGACGTGGTCGTCAGCATCGCCTGGCGCGCCTCGGACACCGTATTGCGGATGGCCAGGGCGAACGACATGGCGCCGCGGAGACCTGGCGGGAAATGGAGCTTGATGGAATTTAATTGGTTGTTTTGCTCTATCGTTATAGTTTTATATATTTCAAGAGTGATAGAGTATAGCTGTAGGCTCTGTCTGCAGCGATTACTGGGCTAACTCGACCGGTGAAATACCACCGTCGCACAGAAAACCGACGTGAAGTAGGGACGATGTTCCTGCGTTTCGTTCGGTGAGTGCGATATCCGGTGCCCAATTTCTCAAAGGCTAGCAACGCACCCTAAATGCATATGTAATTGTGGGTGTATATGGGCGGTGGTGAACACTTACCATCACGTGACCCGCTTGCTCGTTTGCTACATTCTCTCAATAAAAAAAAACTGAGTAGAAAGGTCTTCGTATGACACAAGCTTGGCTTAATAATCTGAAATCGTTGGACTAATGGTGTACTATAAGGAGTGCAAAACTCAAATACATACAAGACCATCAATATTACTTAGGGCTGCTATCATGGCTTAAGATTACACCCGGCACATATTTATTTAGTGTTTTATGAGTTCAATCAAGTTGTGTTTTTTTTCTCTTTTCTCCATGTAATTGTTTAACTAAAACTTACCGGCAAAGAACAGCATGTGTTGGAAGTTCATAGGGATTGGTGGTTTCCTTCCTAGATTTAGTAAGAACGAGAGCGGGTATATGTTGACGGCGCGACCGATCAGAGATGTTATCTAGGGGAATGCTAGTCAAGGAAATGTAGTAAACTAGCAGTAGAAGGTTCTTATTATTGAATTTTTGATTACTATAAAACATTAAAATGTTAAACTGGTAAATATTGGAAGTGCGGTATTTAAGACAAAAACCTTAAAGCTTTACTTATTACAGGAACATTAAAATAATATTTTCGAAAAAAAGGTTGAGTTTCGGATAAAAATGTGGAATACGTTGACACGATTTAGTATAGGGAAATACAACTACATATTCCTGAAAAAAAAACCTATATCTGTGTCGATAAGACAATTACGGTCTAAACCAGTTTGTTTTCTTCACAATACTCATAAAATTCATTAAAAAAAGGATACAAATCCGGCTATAATGAACCACGGATCGAAGTGATGTTTCGGGAACGTGAACATCGACACTCCTATATACGTAAATATGAAATTCTCAGACAAAAAGTTGAGCAACTCGAACAGTTGTTTGGTTCGATTGCGCGAATCCGACGACAAGTTGTTGTAAGTGTAATGAGCTTGGCATATACCGCAGAATAATACGGCTACCACACCTGGGAATGAGAGATATCAGACTTTGTTAATAGGTATTTACAGCTATATAAATAACTGCTAACGTTAATGATACTGAAAGTAAGAGTTAACAGTGCTTGGAGTAAGTACATTTTTTTTTTCTAGAAAAAAAGTTTAAAAGAGTTTTTTTTATAGCATTCTATAATCTATAAGCATGTAGATATTAAATCACAATGAGTATTCCAAGGTTCGCCTGTATTATCGTTGAACACACTTGCCTGATTTTAATTTAAAATAGGATTAGTAAATAACTAACTAAACAATAAAAATAATATAACTTACCAGTCAATTCACAGACTTCAGCTATGAGGAAGGCGGAATACGAAGTGAGAACAAACAATGCAGACTCCAGGAGGGGCCATTCACGGACGTGCGTGAACTTTGTCATGTGTTACGTGGTTAAGAGATTATATAGTTTTACAAATAAATAATAGAATGGTAACTAAAATTATTTTTTTCGGTTTAATTTTGATATTTTTACCGTCATATTCATAATCGCAATTTAAACCTACAAAATGCTTTGTTTCTTTAAGTTACGCTGTCCCATAAGACTGACCAGAGACAAGGCATATCATGGCGAACGTAGTGTTATGAATACACGAGTTAAATTGACTGAAAAATATTCAGGTTATTTATACTGTGACTTTGGAAGTACATGGTAAACTATTACTACTAAACCGATTTAGAAAAAAACAGTAGAAAGTTACGATATAAGGGAGTGACATACTTCCGCCAAATTTGATTTCCTATTTATTATTTTTTCAATTATATTTACTAATGAAGTCGCATATAAAATAAAGTTAAAGAAAAATATAATTAAAATATGCACTCCTCTTTTTATCACAATTTATGAAATGATGATGTCATAAAAACAATTGTAATTCGAGCGAGTAACAGCCGACGAATATGAATGTTAATAATGTCGTATCTAATTTGATATTTAAATGAGATTCGCAATACTTTCACCTACACACTTAGTACAGTCAGTACTTTTACTCTCCAAACTTAATATTTATTGACTTCAATTTCTTAATTACTTTGATATGGTATAACGTTAGTGCCTTATTACTTAGCTAATAGAAGAAACATATAGGAAAAGTTTTCCTGGAAAACAGTAGATTTTGTTTTTTAAACTAGACAGAATTTTCTTTTTTGGTATGTATGTTGTCACGCACTCTTCTTTTTACTTACGTCACCGTTTATTATTTTTAACAGACTTCAGTCTTTTAAGCGATCATTTAAATATGGCTGAGTTATTAAAAAGGATATCAATGCAGTGAGGCATCCCATTAGAGCGCCAATGAGTAGAGAAAGGCTGAAGATTCCTATGAAGTCACCGATAGCACCCAGGAACGCTGTTATTTCGAACCCTCCGTCATTTGAGTATCTCTTCTCATAGTTTTGGATAGCTCTGAAACAATTAATTTTGTTAAAAGGGTAGATTTTTTTGTCACAAGTTATTGGCACACATTTTCGTGGTCCCTGTACAATTTTTTTTAAATTATTTATACATTGCTACTAAAAGAAGAAAATCAGACCTTAGTTTTAATTTGAATAAAAAAATATATAAGTGAATATGGTATTCACTGCCAGTGGAAACGATTTCGGTTACTTTTCTCTTCAAGTACACTTAAACATATTAATTCACCGTATACGAGTTCGCTGCACGACTAAACTAATAGTTTATCGTGTTACAATATAGTCATCTTTAACTCGTTTCTAGTAAATTCTAAACACATTTTTATATCTTTACAACTTTTTAATCAGAGTAAGTACAAAAAAAGTTGATCAACTCAAAATAAAAATCGATAAAAAAGACGATCAGATAAATTACTTTATATGAATTGTGTACTGTGAATCATGTAATAAAGTGCACATTGAATCATCCGTCAGTAAATTCGAATGAAGACAACATAATGCCTGCAATAATAGATACAAGGTCATACACGACACAAGTTTTACTACACATTTTCCAATGTAAATAATTTTAAACTGTAGTTACCTACATTTGTTGAGGTAAGAAATCGTTCGCATATTTAGATAATTTTAAGCATACAAGATTGATAACGTAGTTAATTACTCTTTGAACAAATAATCATCAAAAAGATAAAGATTTAGCTCAGCACACAGTTAGCAGTGTTTTCAACTTGCAAATGTATATAAAATATAGATATATAATTACCCGCTGAGTACTAAGGCCACCGCATCATTTAGAACGCTCTCGCCAAATATCATAGCGTACAAGTTTACATCCACCTGAAAATAATTAATGTTTGTACTGAAATTATTTTGATAACTAAGTTTTGAACCAGACTAATTTCGTAACAGCTTGTTTTGTAGTAATGGGGGAAAAATATGATTAATTAAAGTAGAATCTTACATTGTAACCATTATTTTATATTATCTGGACAGGTAGGTAGGTGGTGTGCGGAAAAATACGCCCCAATTATTAATGTTTACTTAACGTCTGCAGTTCAAGGTTAAAAAAGTTGTGGGCTCACGGGTTATCTAATTTAATAATGGACTTTTAGTATTAGAAACTTAAAAATAGAACTATTTTTCTAAAAACAACAACATTTACAATAGCTATAGCTACATTTAGGTTGCAATGTAGTGTGAGTAACTAAGTAGAAATAATAGAAAATGCTTATCTGTGAAACAGGCCCTTAACAGGTGTGAGATGCTACTTCGAAAAATACCTATAACTATAAGGCTCAGACGCAGAATGTCCTTTTCGCAAAATGTCCTCTGGTCGCAAAATGTCCTTTTCGCAGAATGTCCTTTTCGCAAAACGTCCCTTTCGCAGAATGTCCACTTCTCAAAATGTCATTTTCGCAGAATGTCCATTTCTCAAAATGTCCTTTTCGCAGAATGTCCTTTTATTACTTACTATCTTTAATCATAATTCATTTATAAATAAGCTTACACAGATCGTCATTTATATGGATATGGCTAAGAAAATAGAATAAGAATATAGTAAAAATCACGTTTATTTCTTTTCACAAAAGTAATTATAACACATAATTGTCAGTATTTTGCAATCACAAAAAAAACAAATAAAAAATATGAAACATTTGCAATTATTTTACTCTCTCTTTTAAAAGTTATAAAATAATTTGTTTTTTAATAAATTGTGGCACAGTCAACAGATTTCGTTCTAATTTAACCAATAAAGCATTATATTTTTTATCAAAATAATTATCCTGTTTTCTTCTATTCTGCTGAATATTTTTGAAAAGGCTGTTCATTATTTGCCTATCCCAGTATTTACTTTCTTTTTTGCAACAGAAAAACAAACATGTACAGACTTGGTTTTCTTGGTATTCGTCCTGTATTAACACGTCGGTGCCAGCCTCGCATTGTTCGTTCTATGCCGCTGGTTAGCAAAACTTAATATTGTGCTCACCACAATACACATTTGAGGATACCATTGTTTTTCGAAATACTTTCGAAAACGTTGCATTTTTACTATACTCTTATTTTATTTTCTTAGACATATCATATAAATAACGATCTGTGTAAGCTTATTTATAAATGAATTATGATTAAAGATAGTAAGTAATAAAAGGACATTCTGCGAAAAGGACATTTTGAGAAATGGACATTCTGCGAAAAGGACATTTTGAGAAGTGGACATTCTGCGAAAGGGACGTTTTGCGAAAAGGACATTCTGCGAAAAGGACATTTTGCGACCAGAGGACATTTTGCGAAAAGGACATTCTGCGTCTGAGCCAACTATAACTGTACAAGTCAACTGTAAAAAAATATATTGAATATTGACTTTGTTCCCTTGGAAAGATATTTTTTAAGTATCTGATAAACATAAAATAAACAAATATATAATTCAACAAAAATTATTAAGTAGATAAAATCTCTTAGAGAAGATTAATATTGATAAGATAATATTAAATGTGTCTGCTCAATCACATTAAAGATAATCACAATGTTGTCACATAACACTTTTACTACAATATACAAACCTTCTATTTTACTAACTAAACAAAACTTTGTTACCAAATGTAGCTTCACTTCAGAGAATGCAATAGTCATTATGTTACAGTTGTTTTATGCTGTGTAGGCATTAAGTTGTAATGTCACAAACAAAACATGTAATTTTTGCATATGGGAATAATAAATACTTGTTTTACTAACCCATTAATGGTAAGAACTATTGCTTTAATAATACTGTCTCGATAGAAATAACAGCTTATTTTATCAATTAAAAACATTAAAAGCTATAAACCTTTTAGTTTGTTGCATTTAAATTCATCAACAAGGAAAAACATAACTGCTGGCATGCTCACTTTATCTGAACCATTATGATTATCATAAAAAAAACCTTATTATATTATAACTTACCTTTAACTGGGAAAATATGGCAAGCACAGTCAATGGATCTGTAGGCGATATTAGTGCACCAAAATATAGTGTATCCAAAAACGTAAAGCTGGCTGCTAGAGAAGCCGGCATTAGTTGTACACAGCCGTACATCAGGGAACCAATGACTAACGCTGAAAGAGCAGTCCCCACCATAGCAAATGTTAGGATTGCCCCTAAGTTTCTAAAGAAATATTTCTGAAATACATTTGCTTTATCAGTATTATTACTAAATGTGTATTTAAATGAAAATAAAAATTATTATTAAAGCATAAAACATACTCTCTTCAAACAATAACCAGCGTGGAAAATTATTGGTGGCAAAATTATGTTGAAGAAAATCTCAGGATCAAAAGTTGCTTTCAAATCTATTTCATTTTGTTCTACATTAACTATCTCTCCTCTAAAGCTGTAGGCATATGTTTTGTTTGGTATTGGCACATCTGAAACCATTCCAATTAGTGGGAAAAACAATTAGACAAAAATAACTATAGGATACTGATATAAAGTTGATTTATTTTTTGTTATGTTTTACCTCCATTAGCAACCTTGATTTTGTCTGGGAAATGCAATCGCAGAATGTCAGGTGGTACAGACAGATTATAGCTGGTGTCAGGAGCAGGGTGCACATCAATATATGTAACTTGGTTAGTACTGCCTGCATATCGTATAATAGCACCTACTATAAGACCTGTAAAACAAAACAGTTTTAACTGCCACTTATATTTTTTCTATAATGCCATGTGCAGCTCTAGTGATTAAATATTTTTATAATGCTATATCAGTAGTAAACAATCAAATTCATCAAGTACTTTTGAACTCAGGTACAATACAATAATTAGAAACACAAACAGTGGATCAATGACACTAGGAAATAGCCTTGTAATAGTCACATGATAAGTAGGGTTTTTTTACCATATATTACAGCTAGTCCGGTTTCGTGGAGCCAGCTCACTCTTCGATGTTTGAACACCCAAATCGTAAGAACCGTAAGTGTCAGCAGGCAAGTGTAAATCAGCAGATTTAGACTGTCAATTCTGTGAAGAAGAGTAGCTTTCGCATCTAAAGCGATGTCTGTACCAGATGCCCAGCATGATGATAACAAGTGTAGAAAATAAATATTAGTAATACTGAGAATCATTGTTTCTATTCAACTTCCATATAGCATAACATAAATCGATGAACTTAAAACACAACTCGAATTACACGAAACACAAAATGTTTACATATACATAATAGGTGACTGAAAATATAATGAAAACTGTTACAATTTTAAACACAGTACATAAACGTCGTTGATTATTTTGCGGTGCGAATGAAACTATTTTTAAAAATTCTACATCAGCAAATCGCACAAAACAATACTGATGGTCTAATTCAAATATTTACAGGTGTGTTTTTCTCGTTCGCTTACTCTAGCAGAGATTACACGAGCGAGAAAGAGAAAAATGATAAAAGCGAAATGCAATTTTATTTTGTAGCGTAAATATTTGGAATATGTCAGTGTCAAGTTGACATTATAGACATTATTTTATTAATGGCAAATGTTTACTAGTTCATTACTAATTCCGGCCACAGTATAAAAATGCATTAAATCAAACATCTTACGTAACGTAAGAGGGACTTCCGGTTTGCGCGCGGGAAAATTGGAAGTGAAAAATTTTTTCGTGAACTTAAAAATTCATTTAATTCTTTCAATTTTGTTAAATAGTGTACATTTTGTATATATTTTTAATAACTATAGTATAGAAGCTTAATTTTTATTAAAATGACGTCTCGGGCGAAACGCAAGAAAAAGAAGGAGGAGGCAGTAATATCAGGGGAAGACTCGCTGCTTTCGGACTCCGACTCCATGCACAGTGACTGCAATTCAGCTAAGTCCGATCCATATAAAACTTATTTCGTTCCCGATTATACACGTCGGTATCCTGAGGATTCTTCAGCTACAGATTTCGTTGTCTTCTTGGAATCAAACGATGAGTCCAAACCTATTTCAACAAGAGATATGATTTCTTTATCATCAACATTAAAGAAATATATAAAAGGCATAAAATATATGCAAAATCTTAATAAATACAAAGTAACAGTTCATTTTGACCGTGCAAATTTGGCAAATAGTTTTCTTAACAATAAGACTTTGTTATCAGAATATAAACTCAAAGCAACTATTCCTGCAAAAACTACTGAAATTACTGGTGTTATTACTAATGTGCCCATTAAATGGTCCAATCAAAAAATTTTTGGAGTGATTAATAGTAATAAAAAAATTATTTCTGTTCGGAGAATTCAAAGGAAGGTTAAAAATGAACAAAACTTTGAATTACAACCGACTAAAACAGTAATCATAACTTTTGCTGCCATTTATCTTCCTGATCATATTGATTTACAAGGCTGGAGGTTTCCAGTTAAGATGTACATTCCACCTGTAAAACAATGCTTTAAATGCCTACGGTATGGACATTTGGCTAAGTACTGTAAAAATAATGTTAGATGTTCAATATGTGGAGATGCACATTCTTTTAAAGAATGTACAGTACCTAGGGAAAAGGCTACATGCTGTCACTGTAGAGGAAATCACATTAGTATATCTGCTGAGTGTCCTATTAAAAAGAAAAAAATTAATGATATTAAAATTGGTTTATCCTCTTTGTCTTATGCTTCAGTTGCAAATACAGAGAGTTTTCCAGCCTTAGGACAAAAGTTTGACCTGCTCAGTCACTTGAAAAAAGATAATAAATCTTTGAATTTATTGGTTGAGGCTATTGTTAAAATAATTACATTAAATAAAACAAAGGAAACTTCCATCAGTACTAAAAATATTTTACAAATATTAAGTGATATTTATGAAAAGTCATCTGCTAATAATCCATCCTAATGGCTCATTTAAAAATAGTTCAGTGGAATGCTCAAAGCATTAAAAGTAATAAATCTGAATTTACATATTTTCTTTATAGTAATGATGTTGATATCGCTTTAATAAGTGAAACTTGGCTTAGACCACATCATACCTTTAACATAAAGGGATACACAATAGTTAGAAATGACACTGGTAATACACATAATGGAGTTGCAATAATAATTCATAACAAATTACAATTCTTAAAAATTGATACTTATTTTGATGATTCCTTACAAAATGTTGCTGTACAGATAAAAATAGGTGGTAAATATATTTCATTTGTTAGTGTTTATTGTCCTTCTAGGTGTCATTATTCAAAATTAAAATTTTCAAAATTAATTGATAGTCTTCCAACTCCAGTCTTTATTGCTGGAGATTTCAATGCATACCATACTTCTTGGGGTTGTCAAAAAGTGGATAAAAGAGGTGAAGAAGTACTAGATTCTTTTGATGAAAATAACCTTGTTCTGTTAAATTCAGGAGAAGTCACGACTGTAGGAACTTCGTCCTGGAGACCAAATGGCTTAGATCTTTCTTTGGTTAGTCCAGCTTTATCATGGGATTGTGAATGGTCTGTTCATGATGATTCCTTTGGAAGTTATCATTTGCCTACAATTACTAAACTTCTGTTGTCTCAAACTCCAGTTATATCTTCAGAACATTGTGTTCACTCTCAAAATGTCAGTAAGAAATTAAACTTGAATTTAGTTAATTGGGATTTGTATGTAAATATTGTTAATACTTCGTTGAATAGTTTTATGATTAATTCTGAATGTTCACTAGAAAGTTATTTGCAGTTTTGTGATATTTTATTGGCATCAGTTGAAAAATCTATGTCACAACACAAAACGAAAACAAAGTCTTGTTGTCAATGTCAAAATCTTTGTCATTTATGCTCACGTTCCGTTTCAGGTTTTAGGGCAAAAAGGGCAAGACATTCCGTTCCTTGGTGGAATAGCAAATGTGCAGATGCTGTTAAAAAATGTAAAGATGCTTTTGTTGCTTTCAAAAATGATCCTTCTGTAGAAAAATATTTGCTTTTTAAAAAAAATCAGGCTTCTAAGAAATTGACTATAAACTTTGAAAAACAGAAATCTTGGCAAGATTATTGCAATTCTATAAATCGTCTTACTCCAATTTCTCATGTCTGGAATAAAATACGCAGATTTAACAAAACTTTTGTTTCTAGAAGTGAAAATGATCATTGGGTAAATAGTTTTTTAAAAAAATACACTCCAGACTATGTCTCGAAACCTTTTACTTTTGCAGATAACAAATTTCATAGACAAAATCTTTCGTTGCTTGATCCGTTCACAATTTCTGAACTTACTGCTGCCATAAAATCAAGAAAAGATACAACTTGTGGTTTAGATGGTATTTCCTATAAAATGTTTCGTCTTCTCAGTCATAAAAATCTATGTAAATTCTTGATAATTTTAAATATTTTGTTTGAAAATGACTTAATACCAAATCAATGGAAAACTGATTGTCTGGTCCCTGTACTGAAGCCAGGGAAGGATCTTGATAGTCCAGATTCTTATCGACCTATAGCGTTGTCCTCTTGTGTTGGTAAAATTTTTGAGCAGCTGCTCAAACAACGTCTGGAATATTACATCGAATCAAATTGTATTCTTCCTAGTAATCAGTTTGGTTTTCGGCGTGGACGCTCGGCTAGGGAAAGCATTGCACATTTGTTATTAGATGCAAATAAATCCATAAAGGAACGGAATTATCTTGCTTGTAATTTTTTCGATGTAACAGGAGCCTTTAACAATGTAGGTTTAGAAACGCTTGCTAATATCTTGCTATCACTCAGAATTCCAAAAAAAATGGTTCTTTGGATATATAACTTTCTAAATGAAAGAATGGTCTATGTTAAATTGGGTAACAACTTTTATGGTCCACGTAATTCCTATAAAGGCGTCAATCAAGGCGGCATCTTGAGCCCTCTACTGTATATAATTTATATTCATAAATTGAATGAGATATTAGGCGCAAATGTTTCTAATCTGCAGTTTGCTGATGATCTTGTTGTTTATTGTTCTGGCAAAAAACTTAAAGATGTGCAAACGAATTTAAATAATGCCTGTAAAAGGCTTGAAGTCTATTTTTCTTTCTTAGGTTTAACTGTAAATACAGAAAAGAGTAAATCTCTTGTTTTCTCTAGAGATAAAGATTGTAAATTAGAATGTGTATATAATGGTAGCCTTATTCCTAACTGTACAGAAATAAAATTCTTAGGTGTAGTATTTCAACAAAATTTAAGTTTTAAAAAATATGTGCAAATATTGATAGATAGAGCTGTAAAAGCTACAAATATTTTAAAATGCCTTACTGGTTGTCGTTTTGGTGCAGATCCTAAAATATTATTGATGCTGTTTAAATCATTAGTTAGAAGTCACTTTGAATATGCTTTTTTTTGCTTTGCTTCTGACAATAATTTTATAAATAAAATAGATAAAGTACAAAATAAAAATCTCAGGATAATTCTAGGAGCCATGAGTACTTCTCCGATTAATTCAATGCAAGTTGAAACTAACACTTGTCCCATTAAATTTAGGTTTGATTATTTGAAAAGAAGGTTCATAATTGATTTGATGAAAACTTCTAATAATGCGTTGTACAAAAAGATTTTGATATCTAATTACTCTTATTTATGTAAAAATTTTGATTTCATTAATTATTTGAAAAATGAAAATATTGCTCAGTATGATATTTTACCTTGTTATAGTGGAACATATGAAGGTAAGTTTTTTAAATTTGATGTCATTATAGACACAAATTTAAAAAATAAATATGAAGTATATGAAAAGTTATCATACTATGATAATTACCGTCAAATTTACACAGATGCTTCAAAAACATCTCAGTCTGTGTCGATAGCGGCTTATGATATTATTTTGAAAATTGCACATGGTTATAAGCTGTCCAATATTTGCAGTATTTTTACGGCAGAAGCTGCTGCTATTCTGTTTGCTTTAGATTTGATTAGTTCTGTAGATTCTTCTGGTAAATGGATTATTATTTCTGATAGTATGAGTGTTCTTCAAGCTATTAATAATCCCCGTCTTTCTAGTAAAATTCATCCTTTTATATATGAGATCCGGGAAAAGATTTATAAATTATCATTGAAACATAAAGAAATTGTCATTTTCTGGACACCAGCACACATTGGTGTTAGTGGTAATGAATTAGCTGATACATTAGCTAGTATCATTACAAATACTGATAACAACATTTGCAAATTAAAAAACATAGCAATTCCCATTTCAGAGTTTCTTCCTGAAATAAAAAATCAAATGATTAATAATTGGTTTCAATTTTGGCAAGATTCTCTTAAAGAAAAGGGCAAGTGGTATTCCGTATGTAACCAAAAAATTTCGTCTCCTTGGTTTACCAAGGGCTCTTTCAAAAATAGAAATTTTTATACAACAATTTGTCGTCTTCGTATAGGTCATGCTGCTTTTAATGAACACTTATATCGCATGAATATGATAACTTCCCCTTGTTGTTCATATTGTAATGAGTCAGTACAGTCATTGGATCATATATTTTTTGAATGTCCTCAATTTCATATTGACAGGTTAATTTTCATTGATGAGCTATTAGAAATTTATAAAACATTAGAAAATATCCCGCGTAATACTCAAGAACTTTTAAAAACAACTGAATGCTACTTACCTATGTATAAATTCATAAAATTTACAGTGTGTAATATCTGATGAAAATGTTTATGTATACTCATAACAAATATATATTAGCATTTTATTATTAAAGACATGGACTTGGTCCTTATTATGTTTGTTTATGAGGAAATAAAATATCGTCAATGTTACTTCTTATTGAAAACTAAACAAAACTAAGTCAACAAGAAAGAAGAAAACCAAATTATTGATGACATGGCTGTATGGGCATAGTCTCTTTGCCTTTCCGCATGACGGAAGAATCTAACAAAAAAAAAAAAAAAAAAAAGTAACGTAAGATTGAAATAAGTAGTCGACCTAACGTTTGTATATTCTATATAGACTTCATATTTTTGATTGGAATGGAATTTGTTAATTAACCAAGCCAGTGTAATAATAATAAAAAAATCTATTAATAATATTTTTTTTAGAAAACCCATTTGACATATTTTATTTGATATAAAATATCTTTCATCCATTAACCAGGTAAAGATCGGTGAAGGTCGTTCTAAAGCGGGATACCTAGACTATAATCAAATTACATCTTCTCGATGCAAGAAAACCATATCAAAGCCGTTTTTTATCTTTAACCAAAGTGTTAGTGCTATTTCTACAATATTATAAGTACCTAAGTACCTTTTATATTTATTTTCATGTAATGATTGATAGTTAAAAAGAGTAGGTATGTTTTGTCTGTCTGTACCTAAATATGTATCATATCATGTCTGAAAATTGTTACTTTCTGAGTTATGCAACATTAAGTTACTTTTATAAAAAACTCCAGTTTTAAAGTCCAAATGTATCCTTTTAGTAAAAAAAATTAGGAATTAAGTTTAATCTTTTGTGGTTTTATGGTAGCTTAATAACTAAAATGATATTATTGATTAAAAAAAATCGTCCTAATTTCTGGAAACATCAAGAAACACAACTACAAAAAAAAGTAAAGTCATTATGATAATAAATAGCGGTTTTATAAAAAAATAGTCCAAATAACGTTGCATAAAAATTACACATATAACTTCCCCCCAATTCATAAGATATTCAATAAGGTACATATATCATACTTACTAAAATTAAGTAGGTACCTAAGTATTTGATTGACAACTCTACTAATAAAAGAAGTAAATAGTAAGCCTACTACAACTCTACATTGTGGTTACCGCGCACTTTTGCAGTGTTTTTTTCGGTTGATGTTACCGTTTTGCACAGGGATAATGCAACAACATTAAGGACTGCCGACGGCAGTCTGTCATTAAATAAATCAATTTTGTAAAAAATCAAACCTTCAAGTGTGCCTTTGCATTCATAAAGAAAAAAGATGACCGATAAGCTCTACTTTAACCCCTTACAAGGAATGTCTCACATTACAAACCACCCTGTATATATGTACCAAGGCAAAGTTTTATCGCGGATTATCATGGGAAAATCACTTTAGCGCTGGCAAAGCTGCAAAACATACTTTGTAAAAATGTTTTAGTAGGTAGACAGTTTGATACCTTTGAAATAATTATGATAGTTTTCTTTCCACTCCAGTAAAATATTATCTATTAGGTATTTTTTTTTGTATTTTTTTTTATTGGATTTTTTATAACTACTGATAGAGGCTTGAAATATTCACTTAATATTTTGTATGTTCGTTATAAGTATAAAATATAAAAATAAAAGTTCTTCCTAACAACAAACGATTTATTTGCAAAATAATTATAGACTAGTGAATAGCAACTTCGCCTTCCGTGGGAATGAGACTTATTCTAGAGGTTGAAAAAGTAGCCTATTCCCAGCCTGTTGAACTATGTCTTTCCAAACTTCATCAAAATCGGTCCAGCCGTTTCGACGTGAAAGCTGAAACTACCGACAAACAGTAAGACAGACAGGCATATACATTTTCTAATTTATAATATTAAAAGTAAGTAAGGAAAATGTTACGGAACCCTTCGTGCGCGAGTCCGACTCGCACTAGGCCGGTTTTATTTAAAACTCAACTTATGTTGATACTAATGTAAGTCAAATTATTAGTCAGAAGGTTCGTAAAGGTATCTTTGTATTAGTGATAATCTAAAATAGTTCATTATTATTGTACCTACCTACAAAGCAGTACCTTACCTTAGATAAGTATTAGAATAGAATAGTCCATAATTATAATTTTCAATCGATTCGTTATGATAAATTATTTATATTACGGAGACGTGATTCACGATTTTATGGGTGTACCAGCAAATCGTAAGTACAAATCTAAGAAACTTAACAAAGTAAAAACCTTTATACGGATCCTTAAACCGCGAGCTACAGTTTTATTGTGTTACGATAAGCATAACAAATACTTAATTTCATATCAAACATTTTAACAATACTTTTTAAAGCCCGTTCCCACAACGCGGTATTTAAAGCTACTTATTAATGAGGATTATACTTAAATGATTTGTAAAAGATTTATGGTTTACAAATATTCATCAATTTCCATAAAATAATAAAACACGTCGGCTCTGAAATATATCTAATACCAATTCAATGAAACTATTTGCGATGATGTCAATTTTTGTAGGTAGGTATTAACTTTACTAGATATTTGAATTGCCTCGACACCTTGACGGTTTTTCTTGAGCAAGCACTTAAAAATCTAAGTCGAGTTGGTAATTTTCCTTAAAACCTATATCTGCGGTTTCTTAGAATATAATTTTACCAACAACACCTGGTCAATTATTCATGATTGGGTATCTAGTATCTGCGTATTAAATTGTCACAGACCTATTAATGGTCAGGAATTCCCGGGAAAGAGAGTCTGAATATACTTATTAATTAATGGAATGACGTCTGTGTAGTTTGCTGGAACTCGTTTTCTATGTGTAAGCCCCCTTATTTATAGGTATTCAAAACCTATATACGTTAAAAATAGTATAATAGGCCTATATTTATATTTATATTATTATATTATTATATTATTATTATTATCCTCACAAACTTTCACATTTATAATATTAGTAGGATTTTCTTCTATTGCAGACGATTCATGGTGTATTGTCAGAGAGGCAACGCCTCTGGTAACTAAATAAGTGCTTACAAGGCACAGGCTTGACAAGAGAAATTTGTGGCAAGAGGTGACGAGCCACTACGGTGTTTTTTCTGTCTCTTGTCAGCAAGTACATCGAACCAGACATCATCGCATATTTTGCGACCATGTACTTATAATACGTTTGCGTGTCACAGTCAAGGTGGTTAATTTGGAAAGCATTCATGTCCCGTTTGGCGCAATCTTTGTAGCGAAGCATAAGTCCTCAACGTCTCTTTATTTTTCTATGTTTCTGTGTAATTTGGGATTTTTACCCCTTTCTTTTTAACGGTTTTTGATATGGTTTCAACCATTAATTTTCTTTTACTACTTACTTACTAACCTAGTTATTTTTTTGAGATGGTTTGTAGTTTTTCAACACACTTGCTCGGACAGTGAGCCTATTTACATCGTTTTTAGGTCCTTAAACCAAGCTGTAACACACATGGGCGTAATAGAGTGAATTCTACAAAGTTAAAGTAGTGCCTTACTGCAAATTATAAGCTAGTAAACAGAGCATTTTCAATTTGATAGCGTAATACAGTTTTTTTTGTATCAACAAAGAGGTTTTATGCCACTGAAAATCCATTTACATATTTGGAATAAATAAAATTAAAAAAAAAAAACATTAATTATTATCATTAAACTGATAATAAACAGTAATTTACTACAATATAATTGTATTTTATCTCAAAACATATACTTATTTTGAAGTCGGGTGCATGGCACGTGCAAAAGTCGTGATGGAGTCACACAAAAATTACACTTAGGTCAAAATAACGGGCATTTATCATAACAAGAAACTTTTATCAAGCGCGGGAAAATACCTACGTCATTCATTCCTATGGAAAAACCGCTTGGCAGACGAAAGCTGGATCGAACTAAACCAAATCTATAGAGCTATGTGAGACTTAGGTACCTACCTATTAGGTATTTAAATCTTTGCATACTTGAGGGCGGAGTAAATTATGCAGTTGAAAAATTTACAAAACCATACTCCGTATTCCTCATTTCCCTAATAATATGCATGAACATTTTGATATTTTCGTATTTTTTTAAAGAGTTAAACTAGAGCATTTTTTTTTAATTTTGCACCACTGTCAGTGCGTTCTAGCCCGATAACTATATATAAATACAGAAAGATATACAGGCATAGCGACATTCAGCAACATATTTTTTTATCTGTGCAGATCTAGAAGAGGGATATAAGGAATACGAAGACACGATTTTGTATAGACGAAATACCGGTTCACAACGCTCTTAAGATTTCTTTTCAGTGTCAATCATTACTTTGCTTACCTTTGGTAATAGTTGGTAAGTTACCTACTATCCCATCGGGTAAAACCGTGACACTGTAAGATGGTTGACATTAAACCCAGCCTTAGGTACCTTTGAGATAAATCTCGGATTAGTTAAAGTAATAATATCCATATGTATCTCATTTCTAAACATGCGTCAAACGACTTAGCATATTGAACAAGTAGGTAAGAAAATATTGTGAAATAATTCATTTTTTTAATCAATCTTAGGTTCGACCATATCGAGGATGATATTAATATTGTGAAAACAGTCAAGTGTTCATATGTAAATAATTTGTAGCTTCATTCACACGGAATTGGCGTAAATACTGGTACATACGTAATGATACGTACCTTACCTGATATCCTTGCTAACCTTACTGAAATGTTTAACTATTAGGTTCACCAATTAAAATATTTTTAATTGACCTTCAGTAGTTATTAGCCATAGAGCCTCAATTAAGATAAAATAATTATCTTAAACGTACACAGCTGTTTCCGAAAATACATCATATACGGAAACAAATAAACTAGAAATACGTACGAAGATATAAAAGTCAAGGTACCTACATAGTTATTTAGGTATTTACATTATACAAATTAAAGAATGGAATTTAAGGATTTCTTACTTCTTTAATAAAAAATCCTTATTTAGGTCGGTTAAAATGGGGTCTTTAAAATTTTTTTTTCTACGGACTACGAACTATTTATTCCTGTAGCATCCTGGGAATCGTAGCTTTCTCGTAGCATATTAGGAGCGCATTAGGTAATTTATCACCTTAAAATAATAGTAGCAAGGTGCAAACTTACTTAAATTAGCATACCTGTTTTGGTAATAAAACCAAGGCAATAAAATAACAATGAGACTTGGCAATAAACATAGTAAATATTAGTTTAGCTCTCGTTATATAAAATATCTTCCAGTTATTACGTTTTGTCGTTAGCTTCAGGCGTGCAACATTTAATTTATCTGTATAAAATTTGCTCTATTTCCATATCACACGTCTGATAAATTCAAGAGAGAGTTGTTATTAAGTTACCTGTTTTTTATTGTTAAGTGTGATACCTAAGTTTTTTTTTAAATCTGTTCCGTTGAAGGCAGAAGGCGACGACTTGCCGCGCGTGTCGCACGCTCCAGTCGTGTTTAAATTGACGACCTCGTGAAGAGAGGACCTTAGACTGCATTGTAGGATATTGCAACCTATTTCGGAAGACATGAATGGAACTTTAATATAAAGAAGTAGATAATTCAAAGTGATATTTGAAGTGATATATTTTTAAGTGTTTTCAATATGTATAAATTCGCATGTTTGTTAGTTGTTTTTTTGGGAAGGGGGTGAGTATTTTTTATATTTGAATAATAATTATTAAAAAGTACCTTATACTTCTCAATTTTGATTAATATTTCCAATCAAATTTAATTTAGCATAAGCAAAAACAATTGAGGAAAAATATTCAAATACTTAATGCTAACCTTGATTAAACTATCCAAATATAACAGGTATACATTTTTTTTTATAAAAAAACTACCGACGTTCCGCTCTATTAATATTAAAAGCATTATTGGCACATATTGAGCATGTTTAACGCAAATTATTACGAATCATTTACGTTATTGGGTTTACCATGTTTACAAAATTTTTTAGTATTTATATTCAAAATTCGTATGCCAATGATAAAAAAAAATTATGTCAACAAAAATAATATGTGTTACTATTGGAGTGATTCTTTTTAGTCTTCATTTTCGCGGTGGTACGTTGTAGGTACCCAAAACGAATTATATACACGTTGTATACAAAAATAAAAGGGAAAAATATCAGATTCCTATTATTTAAACTGAATTCTGACACAAAGACCTATTTATATTTAAATTTCATTAGATAAAATGTTTCAAATTACTTTACATTACCTAGTCTTTATTTGGACGTTATTGACAACTTTAATAATATCTTTATCTATATACAAGGTAAAAAATACCTAATAAATTTGTAGTTTTATTACCTGTTTAGAGCTTAATAAGTTAATTATTAAATATTAATTGCATATCATAAAAAAACACAATTTCATTACCTTGGGCTAATATTGTAAATGTAATTGGTAGGTTCGTGTACCTATAAATCAATAAAATTTCAAAGCTTAGATTTGTTAACATTAAATAGTAATAAAATATCATTACATAATCTGTCGTGCAATTGTAAATAAGCGGGTACGCGGATCTAAAGTATAAATATTCAAGGATATTTTTATTACTTGTCCTAATTGGAGGTTTGGCATTGCAGAAAATAAATATTAATTTTGACATAATTAGCTTTAATTAAAAATTGGATTTTTATGCATTTCAAAAACAGATTTCAAATAATTCTTATGAAACTATTTTACGTCATTGTCGTTTCTAAAAGCTTCAATCAAAGTACCAATATATACCGGACTGCTAAGCAGATGGTCCAGGGTTTGATCTCCGGGTCGGGTCAATTTCGTTAAAAATGGATTTTCGATATTGGCTCGTGTCTGGGTGTAGCTAGGTCCTCCCCTAGTCCATTGTGTGGTGCCTATAACACAAGCGCTTAATGCCACACAATTGGCGTGTTAGTCTGGAGATTTATATATTTATTTAATAATTATTTATCAGGTACAAACTTGTTGTTAACTAGTAGGATAGGAAATATAGTAGTCGTTAAATTTTATCTCTGATAACGACTAGCTACATACATGATTAAATCAAACAATCTTTTTGTAATGTGACCATAAGATATTTTCCTGTAAAGCCTATATGTGAGTGAAGGTTTTGCCGCGGAAGCTGGCTATACCGTCAGGTGACAATGACGCAGTGGCGACCTCTCGTTGGCATTCATTTGTAGGTTGATGGATGTCGTGAGAAAATCGTTGACAGGACAACTACTTTTATCGCTATATCTTAACGATCGTATTGTTTCCCGCGTTCCCGCATTATGCAACCTTTCCCGTTGAAGCGCGAGCTAAATAAAGAACGGTCATTTAAAGCGATGTCTCAATTTATTGACAAGTTAAATTCTAATTATTTTACTTCTTATTTATGATGACACAGACTCATATTATCATAAGTAGGGACTTACCATACAATGTTTTAACGGTTTTCCTCGGATTAAGTGGTACCTTACTTTGTGGCGGAAAATTTTCCTTTTATTATCTACCTGTTTGTACTAAAATAAAAGTATGCCAGAATGTTAACATATTATTAATCTGCGCAGAATTTTGATTATAATTAAAAACTTAAAGTTAAGGAATTAAAAACGTTACCAACGTTACCTAAATTTAAAGGATTCCTATCTCATTTTAAACAACTCTTAAATGTACATAGTTTGCGATAAAATTATCTTGGTTTGTAAATATAAACAGACAACAAATTGTATTAAAAATATTAATAAATAAAGATTTAAATAGTTATTTTATAGGCCTTTGAAATATTTTAAGTGTCACCTAAATTTTAGGGGACGGTGGTGGAAACGGGCATTAGTCAAAGTACTTTTCACAATTCTTACGAAGTCAGTGCATTGGAGCGTAGTTTTACCTAATTTCGATTAATTATTTATTATTTTTGTTTCTTAATTTACAGTGTAGGTGTTTATAATCGCAAATTTCTTTATCATACAAGTAGGTATATTTTTTAATTAGTAAGATATTTTTGTTGAAAATATAAAACGTTTATTTGTTGTTAAAGTTGTTGATTTTGCTTTGCGACTAATTTACCTATTAAGTATCTACTACTTAAGATAAAAACTGTAAAAGACTGGTAATAAAATGAAATATGAATATCAAGGACAAACAAGAAGGTTTTTAACCCATGTTAACATTTAATAATAACTTCTTTTTATGCAAAATTCATTCAAGTTTGCTATTTATATCTCCCTAACCCAACATACTTAATTTTACTTTGACAATGCTGAAACAGATTTTTGCTTTTTAATTTTTGATGTAGAGCTTGCTTTAAAGAATTTTTAATATACTTTAATACCAATAAAGAAAAATTCTATGAAAATAAATTTATAACTAAAAAACCTCACATACTTATACTGTTTTGTTTATATGATTACCACAAAGGTTTTGCAATAAAATTAGATAGGAATAAGTACCTACTCTCAGATTTTGCAATTTGGTCAAGTACCTTTCCTAATAAGGGCCGATTTATCTTATCATAAATCCTCATACTTCTCAAATAAACCGCTTGATGTTGCCAAGATTACAAAACATTACCTTGCCACTTAAAAAGGACTATTTACAGTTATTTTATGATTTCATTGTTTCAATAAAAGAAAACTTTTGTTAGTACCATCTTTAAAAGATTAAATTGACGCAAAAATAGTTTCAACCTTTTCAACCTGACCGGAATTAAGTAACTACTATTTAAAATATATAAAAAATATTATCCTAACTACTTATATGTTGTTCTATGACAAATTAATGTGAAAAACTCTAAAATATAGGTTTCTTTTGTTGGTTGCCATCTTCTACTTGTAAACATTCATGCTAATTGTCATGAACCGCGCACAATGAAAGGCGGATGCAGTATTGTGCAGCGCGGGTCCTGCGCGGGAGTCTTTCGAAACATTCGCTGGTCAATGCTCGATACTCGTCGACCTTGGTCACCGCGACCGTAGTATTAACTATAACAATCAGATATACTTGGCACAGTTAAAATATCAACAAAGGAATATTAAGAACAACTTTGGTGTGACATACAAAATGTTTTATTATGTCGCGTTTTTGTATGGATACCATAAAACGTCTATTAACGAACTATTTAGTGATATGATCTAGTAAGTAAGCTTTTGGTTTAGGAATTACTAAAAGAATTAAATTGATCTGTTCAAAAAATATGTTGACATAATCAATATGATTTATTACTAACTTACCTAAATTTGTCCATGAGTTCAGTTAACTATGACGACCATGGTGTACCTACTCAGGGCTTGTCACAGGGTCGTGGTTTTTTATGTAACTTATTACATTGTTGTTATTTACGTAATGCAATCGTTTTGTACCTGAAGTTACCTCATTCATTCAGACAACGTGTTGTAGGTCTCAGCGTCCGTCCGCAATCTTCTATTTTTTTTATATGAAACCCCTTTCTCTACCAGTCACATTTTAACTCCACACTGATGTGCTAGATATTAAACGTACTTGCTATGAAGTTTGCAGGTTCTTTTTGATTGTTCATTAATTTATTAATAATTTTCACTACCGTTTTGTTTCAGAGATGCGCAAATTCTAGACTTATTTGGTGGCGGCAAGAGTAACTACACTTTTCCTGATGACTTTGTGTTTGGAGCTTCTACTGCTGCAGGACAGATTGAAGGAGCTTGGGATGTTGATGGTATGCTGATCAAATATTGATTTTCTAAATAAAATTTCTGGACTGCCATTTCACAAGACACTTCCTAAACCAAATTACCAAGTGGGCTTAATCCCACTAAAATTTTCCCCACTTAAACTTTACTTTTCATATTCATAGGAAGAACTCCGAGCATCTGGGACCACATGATCCACAACAACCCAGATTTCGTCAAGGACCACACAAATGCCGACGTCGCCGCCGACTCCTATCGCCTCTACAAGCGAGACGCAGAGATGGTTCACGAACTTGGACTTGATATCTACAGATTCTCCATCTCTTGGTCTCGGGTGCTTCCCGCAGGCTTCGCCAATGAAATCAACCCCCTGGGAATAAAATATTACAATAACCTTATCGATGAATTGCTCAAGTACAACGTTACGCCCATGGTCACCATTTACCACTGGGACTTACCTCAAAAACTTCAAAATCTCGGGGGCTGGAGCAACGCTCATATCGTGGACTATTATACCGACTATGCGAATATTCTTTTCAAACACTTCGCGCCTAAAGTTAAGTACTGGATAACGTTTAATGAGCCTATGCAGACCTGCTTGGAGGGCTATGGAGGCACCTACAGAGCACCAGCGTTGAATAGAACTGGTATTGCGGAGTACCTCTGTACACATAATCTCCTAAAAGCACACGCAAATGTTTATCATCTTTTCGACAAGGAGTATCGACCACTTTTTGGAGGTAGGCAATTTCTTTTAGTCGCTACAATTTTCTAGATCTAGAATTTTAATCTCAATTAAAATTTAATCAAACAAAAAGTTCTCGAAATGGTATGATTATCTATTGAACGAAACATCACAAGATTTAATCATAGAAATCAGTTTTTAAAAATAAACAAAAAATGAAATTAACATTCAATAACTTAGGAACGCTTGTAAACTAACTATGTTAGAAAATAATTTCTATATCGAATCATTTACTTAAATTATAAAAAATATTTAGCTTCTTACATATTTTTATCGAATTGATAACCAATTCCAATATATTTTACATGGTTTAATACCTATATCTAATTTAATAAAGTAATGCAGCATTATAATGTCTTTTTTCAGGTAAAATTGCGATGTCAATCGATTCCAACTGGGCTGAACCTAAGTCAGACTCCGCCAGCGACAGGGAGGCCGCAGAATTGTATCTCAAAACACACGTAAGGACAAAAACATTTTTTTAACCATAAGAAAATATACATTACCTCGATTAAAGTTAATTAGGTTCAATGTTAATTTACCAAGTTAGCCTTTATGCGCTCGGCAATTAAGTAGATAGTTGAAATTTGCCGTCAGCCTTTAATAACGACAGCGGATACATATCGATCGGTACTTATCTTAATTAATATGGGTACTAAGCCGTTTATGTATTTCAGATGGGTTGGTACGCACATCCGATTTACTCTGCGGAAGGTAATTATCCACCTGAGTTGATCAAACTGGTTGACGAGAAGAGTCGCCAGCAGAATTATTCTCGGTCTCGGCTTCCTAAGTTTACTACTCAAGAAATTGAGTTTATCCGTGGAACAGCTGATTTCTTTGGACTAAACCACTATACGACGTATTTGCTAAGTATGGCGGATAAGCCGGTTGGAGCAGTCCCGTCTCACGAGAATGACGTAGGAATCGTCAGAGTTCAAGATCCTAAGTGGCCATCGAAATCGTCATCGTCATGGCTCAGGGTAATTTCCAGATTCTTTATTTTGTTGGGAATCTTTCATTTTTTTGAATTTACATATTTTTTTGCCATTAATACTTTAAAGTTCTCTATAAACGAAAAAATATAATCAAAAATTTCATTGTTAAAACACGTAGAGCTGCTGTCTAAAAAGTGTCTTATACAAAGCTTCATAATAATCGTCTTAAACATTAATTTGCAGGTGGTTCCATCCGGCTTCCGTCGTCTCCTACAATGGATTTCAAAGACCTACAACAACGTTCCTATCATCGTCACCGAGAACGGCTACGCAGACTTCGATGGCGTAGAAGACCACGCCAGGGTTTCTTACTACTCACATTACTTGAATGCCTTACTTCACGCCATTCATGAAGATAAATCTAATGTGCTGGGATACTTCGCGTGGAGTCTGATGGACAATTTCGAGTGGGATGATGGCTACGTGTAAGTATATCTTTATTGTATAGTAAAAAACATATTCAAATAGCATTAAACCTACTTACATAATATTTATATGTGATTATATAAGCTGTTATATTAGCTACCTCCAATTTTCCTAACGAACTAATTGAAAATGGTTTTGCTAGGGCTTCCTACAAGTACCTTCGCAAATTGTAACCAACATGAAAACTACAAAAGTAGGTTCTCTAGAGCCACCTAGGGAAAAACAACTGCACCACCTCAAGACATCAGTAGTTACAATACTAAAAGATAGATGTCGTTGCTTGTCTTTTATGGGACGATGTTGTTAAATTTAGGACAAGAATAGTGTATAGTGTGGTGTAGCTACATGTTTGATATTTGATAAAATATGATATTGACTTCCTTTCTTGCTACAAGCATTATTTACGCATCAATGTAATTCAGTAATAGATAAGCCGTTATTTTATCAATCTGCCGGCTTGGTACTTTGACCCCTCTATTTCTATAATGTTTTCTCAAGGTGGTGACGTCAAAAGTCTGAAGATGATCGTTTGCGATATGTATCTAAAAATAGTAGGTATCTGAAAGTCAAGGCTTAGGGACACTGGAATGAAACAAATTCTCAGTGAAAACATTTCATATAATTTCACTCGTCACGTTTGTAAATGCATTTGCAGGTCCCGCTTCGGTCTGTATCTGGTTGATTTCAAGAGTCCTAACAAGACGCGAACGCAGAAGAAATCAGCGAAGTTGTACGCGAGCGTGGTGCGCACGCGCGGCCTGCCGGCGGACTACGACCCGCAGGACTTCACAGCCTTCTCCTCCGCCCCCGCGAGCCCCGCTGTCCTTCCTGCGGCTCTTATACTACCAGTCTATAGGCTACTTGCTTAAAACCCCCTAGACAATACTTTCTGTATATAAATCTGTACGTATAATAAGTACGGCAACTAACATTAAATATTAATCGTATCTTAACTTTTATTCAACTTGATCCCTATATTAAGCTTATGCTAGGCACTTTCGGATAGAGATTATTGTCCGGCAGAGTTTAATACTCGACAGTCATGAGTTTCTTGGAGTTGTCTCTGGCGACGTCTCGTCGTAGTTGACCTTGGATTGCGCCGAAAGATTTGCCCTTTGTTTCTGGCAGCAGCACCAGCATGTAGACTAATCCAACCAGCGAGAATGCGGAGAAGCCCCAAAATACTACGCAGATTCCGCAGTTGTCTCTCACCACCTGGAAAAATATATTACAAATTGAAACATTGCAAGGTTTTAAAGAAACGTTGCCAATTTGAAAGACATTGAGTTGTTCTCTTTTTCGGCTGCCAAAATAATCTAGAGATTCAGGTTAGAACGGCTTAACGAAATCACGGATAATTAACGTCGAGTTTTAGGTAGGTACTTAGTATTTTACATTTTCTCTTCCGAAGATAAAATAAAATGAAGTCGATGTGTTAGGTTTTAGATATTTACAGGATTTATTTATAACTAGTGGCCGCCCGCGACTCCGTTCGCGTGGAAGTCGGTTTCCTGTGGGAATGAGAAGTTTCCCGCGGTAAAAAGTACCCTATGTCCTTTCCTAAGTTTAGTTCTTTCTTCATACCAAATTTCATCAAAATCGGTTCAATGGTTTAGGCGTGAAAGCGTAACAGACAGACAGACAGAGTTACTTTCGCATTTATAATATTAGTAGGGAAGTAGGGACTAGTGGCCGCCCGCAACTCCGTTCGCGTGGAAATTGGTCTCCGTGGGAATTGGAAGTTTTCCCGCGGTAAAAAGTACCCTATGTGTTATTCTGATGTATAATTTATATTACTGTAAAGTTTCATAAAAATCCGGCCCGTAGTTTTTACGTGAAAGAGTAACAAACATCCATGCATCCATCCATACATCCATACATACTCACAAACTTTCACGTGACCAAAAGGTATTAAAGTTTTTGTTTAGTCTATTTTGCATGATAAAAAAGAGAATAATGACCTTTCTAGAAACTAACCTGGAATAGTTTTTGAACTACAAACATGAAGACCCCCGTATAGATGTGTGCGATGCAGGAAGCGTATAATTTGACGT
Organism: Emmelina monodactyla; assembly: GCA_916618145.1. NCBI lineage: Eukaryota > Metazoa > Arthropoda > Insecta > Lepidoptera > Pterophoridae > Emmelina > Emmelina monodactyla. Next base: position 8,294,902 of record OU745303.1, read on the forward strand.
TTGTTGGGAACATCTCTCCAATGATGACGTAAGGCACTGTCGATAATCCGACGGCGTAGCAAATGATGTAGATTACAATAGCTGCTATTGGCAACCAGTGCAAAAATGCTACGGAACTCGCATTCTTATCGTGGAAGAAGAAATACGTTCCAAGAGCTCCATTCATCAACCCAACTCCTAAAGCCGACAAAATCAGTAACGGCTTTCTTCCAACTCTGTCTACCAGCACCACGGAGAGCATGCAAGTCGCAACTTGCACACATCCTAGAATGATCGATGCTTGGTAAGCTTCTATGTGGGTATCGGTCTGTTCGAATATAGACTGTGCGTAAGATACAACAGCAGCACTGCCACACAGTTGTTGAGTGGCGAAAATACCCAAACATATCCACATGGCTTTTCTATTAGTGGGTTCTCTGAACAAGTCACACCATGTACCCTTGTTTTTCATATCTTCTTGTACGTTCATCTCAATGTTTTTGAGTTCAATTCTGACATCACCACTTCGAAGCTGTTTCAAGGCACGTTCTCCTCTTTCTGATCGGTCCAGCTTTAAGTAGTAGTAAGGCGACTCCGGTAAAAATAGAAAACTTATGACGAAGGAGACTGGTAGGATCAAGTTGATTGCAGCTAAGACCTTGATTGATACAAAAGGTCCGATGCAGTACTGGGCAAGAATACCGACCTGGAAAATAATATATTAGCATTAGGTACTATATTATAATAAAATGCAAAAATTTAGCAAGCTTAGTACATGTCATTCGTTCAATGTAAATGTTTTCCCAAAATAAACATTGTCATTTCTTGGCTGCATGGAAATGTCTGAATTTTGTTGATACAACTCTATATACAAATTGCGGGGGTGTTCATGTGCAATGTTTAATTACCGACGTGAGTCACGTTCTGCTACAAGCCCGAGTATATCTTCTATACATGTACTAAATTATGCTAACTAACAAGATAAATAGAGTTTTGCCACGATAAAAGTCGAAAGAAAGTACTCATTTATAATGCGATTCTATACGGGGAACTGTTTTGAAAGCGACTATTGATTTATCATTAGTTAGCACAAGATGATAGATTTATTATACCTACTTATGATAATTATAGCAATTTATAAACGTTGATTTTTTATAAATAATATTCAGCTTCAGATTTAAACTAAAAATAATAATCAATTACGTTTTGATCATCAATGAGTTCACATACAATTAAAACAATTACTGTTGAAGGGTTCAAAGTACAGAAGCCGGCTTGGCCTTGTACCTGAGTTAATATATTCTAAGTAGAAAATAGTGTATAGGTATAAACCAAGAAAGATACTATAGATAGCAACTCACTTTATTCATTAGTGTTATCAGTGTAGATAGGGCGCCTCTGACTTCATTTGTAGCAATTTCTCCAGTATACATAGGCATGACGGTGTAGACTATGCCGTAGCCTAGGCCGGAGAACATTCGCGCGACGTAAAGCATTGTGACGGAGTTGGCACAGATGACGAAGATCCATCCGATGATGAATGGGATCGCTCCCAAGAGGAGGGTGGTCTTCCTGCCGAACCAGTCCGCGAAGTACGCAGACGGGATAGGTGTGATGGCAGAGCAAAGGATCATAACGGAGACAATCCATGACTGTTCATCTGCCGACGCTCGTATAGAACTATCCTCCTTTCCCAGGTATATCAAAGTCGGCGAAGGCCAACCATAGCAGGTACCCGCAGTCGCGGTGATGAGAGTGGCTGAAAACCAAATTAACATTCATTAGCGTTTCCTACACATAATTTAACCTTATACATGAGAAATCTAATATATTCCAGATTATCTCTACCATTGCACGGCGATTCGTAGCGGATGTAAACAAATTAGTGTCAGAATGATTACATGAAAAAATATGCAGCGAATCCATTGTTAAGGTATAGAACGGACACTGATGATAATGTATGGTTAGATGTTGGTAATAATAGGTAATAATAATTCAAAATCATGTTTTATAAGTGTGTTTCTACATCAACCTACCTATTTATTTTAACAGTATAAAATACCCTACTTTGATTCGCTACTACTTAATATCGTTAAAGATTACAAATAGATTTATCATGAGTTAGGTTCAAGGACTTTTTCTCGATACTTGACTCTTAAAGTAGTTTCGTTTAACTGTTGCGTTTACATAATCGAATGCCTTTAGGAGTAACGCCCTCAGGTGTTCGCTCTGTTTATAGTAATGGAAGTTATCTAGGTGTAGGAACTTATAAGGAAAACAGTTTATTAAGTGTTTGTATTGATATGAGTAGGCGCAATCGATAAAACATTGTAATTTTTCCACTGTTATCGCTACTTCTGCGGTTAGAGGGAATCGGTGTTTAGCTTTTTTAAAGACCTAAATATTTTGTCGTTGATTAATTAAAAAGCAGTTAAAAGATTATTATAACATAAAAGAGTCCTTAATTATTTTATTATTAAGAGCCAAACAGTTGGTTATGTTTATAATAACAAAATTTATAATAATAACAACATTATCTTAGATATCCAGAGGAATTAAGCCGTAATCCACCATCCTGGTAATATGTAAGTTCATTATTTATAGTGCTCTGATTTGGTTCTACAAAGCGTTTTACAGTTTAGAAAACATTTATACGATAAAGTTAAAAACAAATAGAACAATATAAGAAGCAAAGGCAAATGCTACTAATATTATAAACGTGAACGTTTGTGAGTATGTATGGATGGATATTTGTTACTCTTTCACGTAAAAACTACTGGACGGATTTGGATGATACTTAGTAATATAGGTTATACATTTGAATAACACATAGAGTACTTTTTACCGCGGGAAAACATCTCATTCCCACAAGAAACCGACTTCTACGCGAACGGAGTCGCAGGCGGCCACAAGTAAAATATAATCTTTGAATAATTTAATATCAATAGCTTGTGGTTTAATTTCAACGTTATATGCCCTCATGAACAGCCGCTCCTCGGATATTTGATATACCACAGCATATGTAGGTGGAAAATGAACTTCATCATGAAGTATGTACTACTAATAAGAACTTCATCATAAAGTACTAGGTTCTTAAATTTTACTATGTACCGGTATATGTGTATGTCCACCTGTGTCTCGTTATTAACAATCGTTACACAAACAAACTTCATTTGCCAATATTTAGACATTGATGATATTAAAATAGAAATGAAAATGTAGACGTAATGTTTAACGCTTTAATTATTTTACAAATTTATGAAATATTATTAAATTCCAATTAACAGTAACGAGTAAAATCCACGAATGTAAACGTTAAGAGATTTAATTCAAAAATATAATAAAGAAATAAATTAAAACTCGGTAATAGGTACATAAACATGCCTCTTTGATTGCTTGAAGTGTAAATAGTTCTCGGTAAAGATCTGTTTTTTTGCATTACGTTATCTACTTGAGTATAAAATAATATTAGCAGTGGGATTTCAATTTCCGATTCATTTCAACTAGGTCAAGATAAGAATATTAATAAGAATAGGTATGTTTGCCTTAAATTCAAATGATATTTTAATGAGTTTTGAGTATTAGCATACCTACCCAAAATTAGCACGAACATAACGTCAACATAATGTGTAAGAATCTAAATATTCCGAAGAGGCTAACGACATGCGTTTTTTCACTTTAAGGAACTTTAGCAATAAATGTTTTATTTTATCCTGATTGTAAGTGCTTGTATTTTGATTAGATAATACAAATTAATGGAAGGTGTATTATACATTATACAAATATCTAACGCGACACGTCAAAACAAACGTCAAACTTTAGACTATTTGCAGGTACCTACATCTATAGATTTTGACTGATTATCTGTTTATTTATAGGTTTTGACATGACAGAGTTGCTGTCACTCAGGTGTTACATTGCTGTTAAAGAAATTTGCAGGTAGAATATCCTATGCGTTCTTTCTAAAGTTTCTTCTTTGGGAATGTATGTCGATTGCCAGTTGGCACAAAACGCTCCTTGTCAATTTATACTGCTGTCGACCATTGCACGTCTACTCGGCAGACCGCTCACGTGTTCTGTACGCATGCTATAAATAGCGGGGGCATAAGTTTAGTTGTGTAGCCAGCATTGTACGATGATACCAGCGTTTGTGGCTGTACATTTAAGCTGTGGCTGTGACTACCTACACCTAGCATTATGTTACACATTGTTAATATATCCATAGAGAGTGGATGATACAGTAATGTTATTTGATGGCAAATTACAAACTTAGAGTACACGCGAACACTATAAATAGTGCAAAATCTGATTTTCCTTAAACCTTGGCTTAGTAGGAAAGTACCTATTTACCCGCAGCTAAAAGACCCGTTACGATGTCAGTTACTATTCATATCATAAAGGTTGGTTAAGTATATCTTTTAAATGATACAAATTAAAATTAATTGTAAACAACAAAAAACTAAATGATTTGGAACGACATTCGATTTGTGCGCTTTCTGTACACATTCCGACTGATTGCACGCACACACATACATTTTGCATGATCATACACATGTGTGTATATTGAGTGTGTGTGCGTGTTTTGTGATTGTGGTAGTGAGGTCGAATAATGGCGGCAAGGCGCGGTAAGTGACGCAAGTCGTGACAGTAAGCCCGCGTTTAGAATGAACGAATGATTCTTTGGAAGTGTCAACTGAAACGCTGAAATCAAGATTACACTCTTGCGGGGGTGTTTATCAAAACATTCACCATGTCACAGACGATACACTTAAAATACATTAATGGAACCATATTCCTTTGGCTACGGAGTTTAGTTAGGTATATTATAATTGTATTTTCGGGAATTGTTTTTGAGGAAAATGTAAAAAAATACTATTTCATTGTAGGTATGTCGCTGTTATATTAGAATGTTAAGATTTAAGTGTGTATCAATATAGCGTAAACATAAGTACATTATCAAATGTTTTGGCGAAGAATTGTGAGCAGCTTTATTAGGTATTATTATTAGTCTGTTTTTCTTGTTACATTTTAAATTTTTAAATAAGTTCAGAAAAAATATGCACCTTCCTTAATTAATTTATTATTTTTTTCATAAGTTTTAATCGTTTTTTTATTAACATTTCAATCATAGCGAGAGCGATAACACCAAACCGCTCATTCATAGAGCCGTGCGCAAAGATCAGTTAAATATTCCCTTTTTAAAATGTACCTATTTATTTATATAAAACTTACATTACTTACTATTTCTTAATATCTTGCTTAAATTTCCAGCTTGTTTGTCCAATATGTTGCAATATTTCCTCCATAACTACTCACCTACTTACTTACTAACTTTCATAGAAGTTTTTAAAACAATTGACATTAATTATAAAACGTTGCAGAATATACAATACACTCTAGTCGAGCATCATAAATATTACAATACAAACTTGAATAAATATTTAAAGAGTCTGGCAAATGGCTTTTTATTATTATTAAAAACTTGCTTGTTTTATCAAAAGGTGAATCTAGGTAACAAATGAATGGAAACATTGCACGAGTAATATTCAAAAAATACGATAGAATGATAAACAATAAAGTTATTATCACAATGATGGTGTTAAATAATGAAATACTTATTATGACACCTAGGTGATCAGGTAAACTAATCAATTGATGTGACATCCAATAGCTATGGTTTTTATTATTAATTTTATGTATTTGTTGAACACCTCCATTCTCTTACATTTATTCTAAATTCTAAAAAGCTAATTCGTTTGAATTCTAAAATTATTTTTAAAGTACAAAGTATATCTTATTGCATTTCGTTTCACGTGAGTTTAAATGTTTTACTTATTTTCTTTGTGCTTAAATTTTCAATTGTTGACAGGTTGCTAGAAAAACTTTTTTAGACATCAAGGCTGAAGTTAAGTGGCTAGATCTACTTATCCAGTAATTGTAACCGGCTACTTCCTGCAAACCAATAAAAAACTTTATATCGAACAACAATGTTTCTTATCGTAGACTTTAGATTAACATTAGGTACTTCTTTAATCGTATATCTAGAATTATAGAAAAGGATTACAACTATTTAATGTCTTACTTATAGGGTATTACATGTTGTTATTATTGTTTTTATTTTTAGTTTTGTCTTTGTGCGTATGTAGTTATTGTTTTTAGCCTGACCCATAAAAATAATCTAATAAAACACTGGTTTATCTTATCTTTGGTTGTCAACATGTCTTTTGAATATTCTTTTTACTGTAAGCAAAGGGACCGCTCTAGGACCATGAGTCATGGTTTTATCAATTTCACTTTGTTATCATAGATTTACTTATTAATTCAGACATACAATATCAAGTACCAATATTTTTATTAAATGCCACGTGACTGTCGGTCTGTTCTTTAAAGGGATAGTACACGTGATTGTATTTATTATACCTGAGTACGTGTATTATTGTGTAAAATCTGTCAAATGCTTGACAGATAAGGCTGAGGCGGTAAATTATAAAAGCAAATAGGGAAAAGGGAACTTGCATGATAATAAAACTAGAAATGCTTTGCGCACAATTTGCATAAGACGATGCTTATGATTAATTTGTTTGTTTACTATCGTTTCGTAAGGATATCGTTTGCCTTTTCATTTCATCATTTCCAGTTTTGCATGTTGCGATCGTATAAAACCATTTCTTAGTCATGTGTGATATTTTAGATAACATGGAATATGTTTCGTACTATATTATTCGTTACGAGAGCATAAGGTCCTAGTAACTTATTATTTTGTTCTACAGAAGTTTCTACATGCATATTAAAAAGAAGGGAAGAACCCATGTTAATAGGTAATTAAGCTCGAAAAACCTAAGTATGGTAAAAGCAGAGATGATGGTAAAATTCCTGAGAATTTTCAGGAAATGGTCAAAGCCAGGTTTATGATGTAAACGTTCTACACGTAAATGCAATGTTATGTTTACAATGTTTAACTAGTTCACTGAAGCCGAACTAAATGTTTACTAACGATGCCGCAACAATGCAAAATAATGGTTTCTTTTTAATGGATTGACTTTTGATTAGAATCTTTTTGTAGATAAAAAACAGTAGTGGAAGTTAAGAGTCAGCATGATGTGCAATTAATAATCAGAGATATGAATTGTGGTTATCAAATATACGAAGCGTAGTAAAAAGTTCAAAAACCTTTTTGTTACTGTTCCGAATTCAAAAAGACTATTATAATCATATCAGTAGGAGTTATGAGTTTGGTTTTTAAAAGAAAAAAATATCGAATCAAGTGCCCATTGAAATCTAAAGTCGTAAAACACCATCTAACAAAAGTCGCAAGGAATTTTACAAATTCTTAATAGCGAGATGTTGAAATTCTCCTCGAGATTAGACAAATGACTTTCTGACGTGACAAAATGCTTGATCGGATATCATTGAAATAACTTGCAATAACACCATTTCCGGTATTATCTACGTGCATTTTATCTAAGAATGTTTTAATTAAATTGCCGACAATTTACCTACCTTGCACCGTATAGGTAACTATTAATTATGACAATTATAACGAATGTCCCAATTAAATAGTTTGAGGAAGTAATAACTTTCAAACGGTGCATTTAATTAATTGATGTATCTTCAAATTTAGAAACACATGAACTGTTTTTTGTTTTAATTAGATGAGTAAGCAGAGAAAGTCAGACGGTCAGACTTGTATTTTTCTTTACAGTCTTTAACATTTTTTGCGAATTGAGAATGTTTTTGTTGCAATTAGTTTTATATCAAATTGCATACACCAGAAAGATGCATCATTATTTTAAAAAAAGTTGTAAGTTAGTAGGCATTTAAACAGTTTTTTCTACCTGCCTTACTTAGGATGTAAATGTTGACTAACAGTAATATACGAGTCAGTTGTATTTCTTACCTCGTTATGTTTTAAAATGTATTAAAATCTTTCACGTGCCAAGTATCTACTCATGGTCTAATTTAAATTTTAATAATATTTTGTCAAATCGTAATTTTACTGCAAATAATATTTATTCTTTACCCGAAATTTATACAAGATTTGGTGACCTAAGTCATAATGATAAAGCTGTTAAGGTCGCGTACGAGATACACATATTCGATCATTGTCTTTTATTTAAATCATTTGCCGGCAAAAGTAATTTGAATAGGGTAACCAATTTGTGCGTGGTCCATCAAAGTATATTTGCCTAATAGGGTACAGTAAGTGGGCGGTCTTCCTTCTATTGATCTACCTGAATTTGGGACTTCCCGGAATTAAGACTGTCGATAAAAGAGCCCAGAGATAAAGGAGCGGTTAGGAATTCTTATAATTTTGAATCAAGATACAATATTCGGGTGTTTCGGAATGCAGCGGTTCACTTAAAATGACGTAACTGAATTTTTGTTGGTTCTTGGGTTATGTTTTTTTTTATTTATTTTTTATAACATAGGTAGCAAACGAGCATGCGGGTCACCTGATGGTAAGTGACCACCGCCGCCCATGACTACCCGCAACACTGTGGGTTTTAGGGGTGTGTTGCTGACCTTTGAGAAAATTGGGCACCGGATATCGCACTCACCGAATGAAACGCAGGAACATCGTCCCTACTTCACGTCGGTTTTCTGTGTGACGGTGGTATTTCACCGGTCGAGTCAGTCTAGTAATCGTTGCAGACAGAGCCTACAGCTAGACTCTACAATTCTCTCATGAATGAAGAAGCCCAAGCATTAAAGGCATTGACCGGCTTCCTTGCAGTTGTTAAATAGGACGGGATGTCAGAACTGCATATAGCTGGATCATGCACGACGCCCGCGCAATGCAAATTCACCAAAATTGCGTCTTATTTACTCAAAGGAAACGTGTGATTTATCATCACGTGTAGGTGAGGTTGTTAATATACGAATTGGGCGTCGTTATTTCTGTCGTGTCTCGCTTGGTGATATGATAAATTACCGGGTCGTTTTGATTTGCGAGGGTCACTCAACCAGACAAACCAGAATGAGTTTCTGTGGACCACCCGCAGACCAGGAAAACGTGTAAAATAACTGTATTAAAAAAAATGCAAAAGTTATCCTTGGAAGTTAACCTTTATCGTTCATTAAGTGTCAGAAAAATGTCTGAAGTTTGTCATCTCTATGTTGTTAAGTATCATCAATCAGCCAATGGTCAAAAAGAATTCGCCTCTGTTTAAATAGTATAGTATTAATCATATTAATGGAAGCTCTATTTTTGCTTTGAATAATTTGTAATCTCTTCATTAAAGCTAAAACACATTAAAAGTGCCAACTTTCAAACGCGTTACAAACAGGCAGCTTGGCGACGTTTCTAGTATTAAACCTCATTTACTCAGCGAGATGAGTTTCCCTTTGTTGGTAAAACTGAACTTTAAACAAAGTAATAATAATTTGACAAAAATTCGAGGCTTTCATTTGTTTTCATGGAATGATTAACCTTTCAGTAATAACGTATACCTAGGTGTTATCCCAAAACATTAACGGTAACAAGAGACATTTTATTAGAACAAATGTTCAAAAAACTATAAGTGGCTACTTCAAGGTTATTCAACGTTGAAAAAGTAATTTAAACAAAAATAAGTAAGTCCTTGTAAGAATTTGATTTGCAGCTAAGTTGGTATGCATGAAGAATAAACTGTAATGAATGAATTAAATTCTTTGAAAATGAAGCTGAGTTATTTATTGAATGATTCAATACGACAATGGAATATTAGCTTTCTGATAACCTCGTTAACCTGACGTAGACTTGTCGTCGTACTAACCTCATGATAATTTAAAATCTTTAAATGACAGCTCTGTCGCGCAATCTTTATAATAGTTCCATTTTAATATTTGCTTTGAAATTTAATGAGTTTATTTGTATATGAATATGAATCTGTACATATTTTATCATATTTAACTCATAACATATTTTGTGAGAAATAAGGAAGATAAAGCGAAACATATCCAATTCCTCATATTGTTATATCGATATGACCATTGTTATGGGTTTAGTATGAGGGTCACATAGTAACCGGTAGATTAACGATAACAACATTATTTCTGCTGTGAATTACGTCGATACAAAGGAAACAAACACACTATTAAACCAACTAACAATGAAATAAAATACGATTCATCGAAACTTTAATAGAGGCCTCTAGATTACATGTGAATACAGCCTAAATTAGAACAAACACGTATATTGTCAAAAGTAAACAAGGCCTAATGACGACACACATGAAAAAGATGTACGCGCTAGCGAATATAATAAAAATAACGTTAAAATTACAGGAAGATAATTAGTCGGCGAAAGCAAGAAATGTGAATCGTCAATGTGAAACTGGCCCAAAGTCCAATAAGTAGACGAGCAACGGAACGACCACAGTAGAGTTAACATGATAAATGAAATTGTGACTCTGCATGTAAAGAAGCAGTTTAAAAGGTTAATAGACATGTTAAGGACATTGGGAAAACAACTCGAATAATGAAAATGAAAAGGCCAACACGTGGTCGCGCCCGGTTTACTGTTCAAAATATAGGTTATGTCGCAGAATATATATGTCGCACTTACCACATAGAGCTGTTCCGTATTCCTTCCAATGTGAACGAGATTTGGCTGTCATTGTAGCTGACATATATCAACAATTTCGTACGAATTTAATTATGTATCGGCGTTTTGGAATGAGATTATCTTGAGCACTGAGTTGAGAGTTAAATATATTATATAGAATAATTGGTATCCATTTTAAAATAATATAATTTATATAGGAAAGACTAAATAACTAAATATCACAATATAGTATATGCAAACTAAAATTAATAATTAAGTTTTATGAAAGAAACGTTATAACCGATTGGGCTTCATTTTGGAAGGTTTATGTGTTGTTGGCTGGGTGGCTCATGTCGAGGAGAGACGCGTGGCGAACGTGTGACCGCGGCGGGATCGAGTGAACAACTGAACGAAGAGCGGCCGAGGCGAACGAACTGAACGCAACGCACGAAAACTCACGGAATGAGGCGAAGTGGCGCACGCGCACAGTTTTACTGCTCGTTTATCGTGGCTTCGCGCTCGCTCTTGTTGAGATAAGGGGAAGGTTGATATCAGCGGCGCATAGCCAGCGTGACGTCGCATCGCACTCCACCACACCGCCGCCAGTGACCGGCATACGAATATTTGCCGCGACACGCCATATTTTTAGAATCCAATTAAAAATAGCTCTGACAATAGATTCGACTAGTGAGCACAAGACAGACTTAAAAAAATCGTCTATACGTATAGTTCGAACATGCTTGAAGGATGGTTCGGCACAGTCGACTTGGCACATTCGTTTCTACTTCGCCGACAAGCAGTATATTCCACAAGACCGACGTTTATTGCCTCTACGACACGTGTTGCGAAATTTTATTTGCGTATTTGGGGCGAAAGAATAAATGTTGAATTTTTGCACCAAATGAACACTATTAACGAATAATGATAGTATTTTGGGCGACATTGCTTCAGCTAGAGGTCAATGATGTCATGAAAGTCAGTTGGCTTTACTGATAGTTACAGGATATACTGACTTATAACACTAAGTAGGTACTGTCTCTATCAAGTGACCACGTTACTTTTTGAAATCTTCATTATCTTTCTTTTTAGTAGGTGTAATTTTCATATCGTCAGTTGAATCATCATGATGATGATCTCACCATAGAATGTTATCTTTCTCATAATGTTCCTACTATAAGATGTTATCTGTTGGTCAATGTAAACAGATATTAAACGATATTATAAATAAACAATTGCCTTACGCGTATTATCCTGAGACAATCGAATGATTATTTATAGATTAATTTATATATTAATAACATGATATATTTATTCTACTAATTAAGTATATAGGTCTCTTCGATTAGCGAGTAATATAATTCACTCCCAATTATGTTTTCAATAGTATTTATTCAAAAATAGACTTAGTTTTATATGTAAGTAAAGGCTTTATAGCTTCATACGATTATATGGCCTAATAGTTATTTTTTGTATTCATCAGATCAGGTATTAATATCTACTAAAATGTCATGTATCTATAAAATAAATATTTTCTTCCTAGTCTAGGTTTTGCAAAAATCTTAGGTTTATCCAGTCGTTAAAACTGACAAAACATTTGTGATAAACAGTATTTTCTTATCAATAACATAATCGGTTATTGTTATTGAGTCATTATATTCCTAAAAGTTGGTAAAGAAGATACTTCCATAGCGTCTTCTTTACTAGTTTTCAGTGCCTAAGAGTGTGTGTATACTCACCTACTAATTTATTCACAAAAAAAGGTTTCCATGGTTTTCGTTCATTACGACTAACTTTACTGTTATGGTTAGAAGTTTCTCATGTTTTTGTTGTCTATATTAGATAGGCGTACCTCTATTTTTTAAAATATTGAATAAAGGATTTATGAATCGGTTAGTGTCTCATTTTTATGTACTTATTTGATTGCTGGTCACGCCAAACTTATCCATAATATCTGATGTTTACCTAAAATGAAGTAGGTATTGCAACTGAATCAAAATGCAAACAAATGCTGTAAATAATGCAAATGCACTCTCAATTGAGTTAATATTGTTTACAATGTTTCGTAAACAAGAAGTTTATTAAATTTTAACTATATGACATATTTAAAACTTTTGAACGTGAAGTAAATTTTTTTTTTATTAAAATGTGTAGTTTTAACTTATATTGTTTAAAATATGTTTGGTCTCCGTCAGTTATAATAGTCTCCAAAGATGTACCGAAACAAATCATATTTTAACTTATTTACATTTAAAATGCGTTCATGAATAATTGAATAAATATTCCAAGTCAAAGTAAATAATATTTGACTTATTAATACTTACTTGCGATGGTTCATCTAATGCTGTCTGACAACATCTATTACCAAAAGGAATCGATATTGTTGCTGAGTCATGATTTTCCATTTACACTGACATCTACACATATAAGCAGTATTGTCTTACCTTATTTGTGAGCCACTCTGAAATTATATTCGCGGAAATCAGCAGCCTTAGAAACTTGTTATTGCAAAGTCATTTTGAAGATATGCCATTTACCAATTATCTGATTCATATTATAGATTATCTTGTAAAATTACATTGTTTTATCAGAAAATCATTTTATCGGCGATGAGACGGTGTTTTTCATATCGATGAACATGTCAAGATCTAAGGCGATTTGTTTGCTTAAAGTCATAGGAAATATCAGTATTACGTTTTACCTAAACAAGTTTTTTTTTAAATAATATCTTATATGTCTGAGTATAGGAAGCCCCTTCCCTCACCCCTTTACATATTGGTATGCTGTCTCGACACGTGATCATTCGTCCGCAGCATGAAGTTTCTACAAACACATGCACACAATTCCAAGTAGGTTCCTACACACTAATACTCATACATATGTAACAATACTGTTGCATGTGTGCGTTATATATCTGATTGACGTTTTAATGACTACACACACACCGCCTTAGCCGCGGCGATAATTCTTAAACTTATTCGAAATGTCGTTCCTTTAGATGGTAGATTTTTCTTAGTTTGCGCGATTTTATTCCAGATAAGGGACCGTCAACTGTAATCAAACAGATAGAGATACAAGGTCGGTGACAATTATTACTGTAATAGTCATGACGAGAAATTGACTGCGGTTTTTTCCATTACAAAACAATACCAATGCAGCTACTTGTTTGTCATCCTCTACTTAGCGTAAGTGAGTTTCCGGAGAATTAACTGAGACCAGAGTCCTTCCTGTCCAGTCTGTTGAATCAATCGTTAAGTGTACCGGTGGGAATAAATATGTGGGATAAAAAAAGTTAAAGTGGACTATATCATATGAAATTTTATGGAAGTTGTTTTTTCGCGAAACCTGTAGTGCGATTCTGTAACTGCCGAGTGACATTAATTGTTATCAAAAAACGTGGAAATTCCATTATTTGTATGGCCAAATGTTCATTTTGACGTTTATTTTTATAGACGCTAGGACAATTTGAGTTACAGAATCGCTTGGCTGACAGTTCTTTTATGAAAAAAGCAGAACAATTTGTAAAGTTTTTGCTCTGCTTTTATTATTGTCTGCTTTGTTGCTTATGTTATTAAAATCACTTATGGTTTCGTTTTTCAAGCACCGCGTACCTATTGACTTGATTGAGAAATCACTTAGGATTTTAAAATACACTAATCGTTTTAATAACGCTAAATTGTTCATTTAATTATTTTGTTTGAGTCAGTAAAAATGAACACGTTTAAACATAGCCAATACGTGTTTTTATCCGAAAATTCAATTATATTTCCATTTGATGTTTTACACTATAGATACTTATCTTCCGTAGATTTGCACTATGTAAAATGCCATTTTGGATTTGTAAACAAATCAATATTAAAAGTTGCAGAGTGCTTGATTACGGTAACTCTTAGAAACCCTTTTCAGTCTTTCTAAAAATTCATGGTATGGTCAATTTTGTATAATGTCTATGATTACGGTAAAGAACTTAAATTAAACGTTATCGAGTAAGTAAGAATTGCCCCCGTTCTCAGGTACGAGTGTATCGCCTTGATGTTGATTTAGTTCGGAACGTTTGTTTGTTTGTAAACGCAGCTACATAAAATGTGGCGTAATACTCGTCCCACTGAAACTCATACAGCATTAACTGGCAGCGAATAAGTTACACAGTCTGGCATCTCAATTGGCAACAACAATGTTAGAGATAGACTGACTTTTTATGCAAGTTTATTATTGACTAGAATTTGTTTGATTAAAGGAATAATTTATTTTAGTGGGTTAAGGCTAAGTTTACTTAGAATTGAAATAATCCCGCTATCTAAATTATTGGGTCCGTGCTTAGGTATTTTTTAATGGGGACAAGATTTTTGATTATATAAAAATCTAAATTTCCAAAAATTTTGAAAGTTTCAGATAATAAATATAAAAATGATAACTTTTGTTTTGATTACTACCCAAAAAAACAGGAAAAAAATGTCTTTAGCATATTCATGTGTCGATAAGAGTCTAAGATCGACATTGATGATTTAAAAGAAAAGACCACTAAATATTAAACTAAACTACTAAATAAATAATTCATGATAATACCTACACACCCACTGATAAAAATGACAAGTTGATAATAAAATTTAATAATTATGACGCAGCAACGAAGATAGTGAACGGTATCACTAGAACTATTTCGATGCACGAAGAAAATGTAAACATTCTGCGTGGAATTTCCCTTAAGTTTAGACTTTAATGTAAATTTCCGTTTCCTGTCGGTTCAAATATGGATTAATCAATCAAATGTTTGGTGGAAAGTATTTTAAATGCAAGTTAAAAAAACTGTTTGGGAATATCAAACATTTAAGTACAGTCGTATTTCATACATTCCTGGGGTTTGGGTTGCAATTAAAATAGGAGAATACTCAGTTTGAGTTCTAAGGTTTAATGTTATTTTAGTAAATACTTACTTAATAAATTATACGATATGAGTGAACATCATATCTAAGATGTCAACACACGAGGGACAAATGTTTTTCACTTCGAATCATAAAAAAGGATAAAAAATGAGTAAAGCTATTTCTAAGCCGAGTGTTTCGGACTGTGTGTGACTGTGAACTAGCAAAGGTTTTTAAAGGCAGGACTATGTGTCACAGGTTCAATCTTAACTGATTAGCAAGGCTTTCGATCGAATAAACTATGTTATTTTTCTAAAATACTCACTATAATTATGAAATCGTAGATTTATTAATAAGGTTTACTCCTTATATCCGTATTAGAAATCAAGCTGTAGCATTTTAATGATACTATTCCTTTTAGTCAGTAATTTTCCTTTGGAGTTCCACAAGGATCCTTTTAGGGTATTTTGTTTCCCCTTTATAAAAATGACATCGAAAGCTGTTTGAAATATTCCCAATAACAACATTTTACAGATGGCATGAAGTTTTACCGTCAGGCAGAAAATATTCTTGTCATACTGCTGCTAGCCAAAGATCTGTAAAGTCTAGTTGATTTTTAAAATTTAGTTTATAAAAGTTAGTATACATTGAAATTTAATGTTTATTTATTATTTTGTAACTTTCGATTTGTAATTAATTTTATTGTATTTAAACTGGGCTTATTGTAAAAGCTGTAGAAGTAGAACTCTTGTCCACGACATCTCTTTTTACTAAATTTCTATAGTCTCAGAGTTTTACCAACTAAGTATTTTGTAACTTATCTTGTTTGTATTTTCCTGATGTAAGCAGCTGTAAACCCCCAAAATATCCATAAATACATCAAACGTCTTCGTCATAAAAGTATTAGAACAAAGTTTTTGGTTTCATTTGTTGAATTAATAAATCCATATTAGTTATATTGCGTATTTTTTTTGTTATTATTTTATTTATTTAACAGGTTTCAATAATCCATCGTTAGCTACGCCTAAGCCAAAACCACGAATTGGGTTTTATAAACCTAAATAGCTGTTAATATGAAAAACTCAAGTTCTCCTAAAGTTCAGGGTTCAACATGAATTGATCTAAAATTTGCGGTAGATCATACCGCTTATTACCGCAAATAAATAAATAAATATGACTTTACCCATATTACTTGTAGTCCAGGAAATTGTATGATTGTTATGATGACCCGGGAAATGTAATAAAAATTTTCTTTCGGGCTTTTCAAGGGGACTTGAAAAACATAAGGTTTTTCTTAAAAACAACTTAAAGAGGTTCATTTAAAACGGCCAAGCAAATAGGTAAATAAAATATGACTCACGGTAAAACTAATACAACGATTTATCAACTGTAACTAGAACATTTTGCAATAAATTCTTAGTTATCTTCCTGAGAAAGTGTTAAATATGAAACTATGGTCGAATTTTGAAAAGCAACTTAACTCTTCTAGTATTAAATCTGGTATTCAGTATTTTTTACAATCATAGCAAAGATAAATCTAGTTTTACTATTCTTATGTAAGATTCAATGAGATAGTAGTCGATTCAAAAAAAAAACTGCTATAATGAGCTCTCAGATCAACTAGCTCAAACAAATTATTAAATCTGAGTAAATATCATTCTTTCAGACGACCTTGGCTTCATGCCTTGAAATGAAATAAAAAGAAAAACATGGAATTATAGATTTATCAGTATAAAACTGAATTTATATAAAACTAGTAGCAAAGAATTGTAAACTCAATTTACATACACATTTACAGTAAGTACAAACACAAGTATTGATATTTTGAAATCATTTGTTTTGTGATTAATTTGCTTTCTTAAATTCACTTTCGCGACCAAGTTAAGTACATAAAGAACGACTTTTTTATATATTGTGTACACTTTTAGCAATGATCCAAATCAAAATGTATTTTAATATAAATATAGGTAATTAAGCAGCAAATCGTCGGAGATAGTGCAAACCGCGTAACTAGCATTGGATAATTCCGCGTATCTGACAAGTGTATCCAATTTTAAATATCGCGGGCATTCAAATTAAAATAACGAAGTTAAAAAGTTTTAACCTTCCCGTGATAAACTAGATTAAATGCAGATACGCGGCCTTTACCTGTGGTAGATTCGCGGCTTTGCACTATCCTCGACGAAATTATTTAACTCTACAAGTGTCATTATGTACAGGATTTCATTAGTTCATAGATAAAACATACAACAAAATTGTGCAACAACTCGAGGAGATTTTATTATGGCAGTGGAGGTAGGAGAGCTGTAATAATTATGCAGTTTGGTAAATGTCAAGTTTTATAAATATTTGATCATAAAGGTTATTAGTTGAAGAAGCCATTATTATTTTTTGTGACATGTAAGCAAAACAGCCAAATGATATTGAACATACATAAATTTGAACTTTTAATTTTACTATTTTGTGATTTAATTTATACCTAACTAAACACCATAATATAAATTAAATGTAACTTATTCTAAGTAATACTTAATTAAACTGTTATTCTTGATTAATTCGTTCTTAGAAAATATACTCTAGTATAATCTATTTTGAACTTTGCATTTGGTTATTATAAAAAATATCTTGTGTTAAAAATATATAGAGGCACTTCGTTATCTAAGATAGGCACTTAACTTTTTAAACAATGAAGCAATTAAGATTCAAAATTAGCTCCTGCATTAAAAAAGTCTATAACTATTCTCGGAGTTTCAAAAATACCGATCTTTAGAACATCTTAGCGTTAATATTTGCCTAGCATAACCTAAATGCAAAACGATACAAAAGAGTAAGTAATATAAGTAAATTCACAATACTTTATATTGGAATTCCCGTTTGTTCCCTTATTTATAGTTTGTTGTACATTATTCTTGTGAGCTAGACATAGTCTAGATATGAACCTAGCATTGTTTCTACTGAAATACACCTATTCACTTTGCGTACTACGGAATGTATCCAAGCTACGCGGACGGATATTCTAAGTACATTTGTACATTAAAATATTGTAGTTTTCTTATAATTATGGCTTATAAAATATAGATCACACTTTCATCTAAAGCTAACTTGCACGTCCTCAATCAGATTTTTTCGCTTAGTGTATGTGGCTTGGCCATCCTTGTACAGTTTCTCTTGTATAGCCGCAAATGATTGGCCCTTTGTTTCAGGTAGCATTATTAAAATAAATATAACACCAGCTATGGAACATACACCGAAACACCAAAAAGCGATGTATTGTCCTAAATTGTCCGCAATCACCTGGTACAACTTTGTCACGGCAAAAGTCACCACAGCTGCAAATATCTGTATCACGCATGTAGCCTTCGACTTTATATGCGTCGGGAATATCTCCGAAGTGACAGCAAAAGGCACTGTAGCTAATCCTATGGTATAAGAAAATATAAAAATTGGTATCACAATAATGGGAATTAGTCGTAGGCCGTCCACGAATTCACTGTTCTCGTGCTTCATGAAGAAGTACGCTCCTATGACGATGTTGGCGAGTCCAACGCCGCAGGAGGATATGAGCAGCAATGGCTTCCTGCCGAGCCTATCGACCAGCTGTGACGAGATAGCTGACGTAAGCAATTGCACGCTGCCCACCAGGATGCTCGACTTGTCGGCGCCCATCCCGCCGTCGGCGGCGTCGAAGATCTGCTGCGCGTACGATATAATCGCCGTACTGCCGCAGAACTGCTGCGTGAAGTAGATCCCGAACAGTATAATCAACCCGCGCTTGTTCCCCTCGACCGTGAACAAGTCTCTCCAGCGGCCCTTCTCCTTCATGTTTTCGTTGACTAAATGTGTCATGTTTGATAGTTCTTCTCGCAGGAAGCCTTTTTTTCCTCGGAGTTTTTTGAGTGATCTCTCTGCTTCGCTTTGTGTCCCGGCCTTGAGGTAGTAGTACGGAGATTCGGGCATCGCGCTGAAGATTACCACGAATAGGATCGGGATGGCGATGTTGAAGCTTGCGAGACTCAGCATCGAGACGTACGGCCCGATGCAGTATTGTGATAAAATACCCAGCTAAAAACAGAAAAAAAAATTTGAACGTTTAGGCATGAACTTTTGACTAGTGATTAACTCATAACGCAGTTTGATATCAAATTATAGCTCCATCTATTCAAGCCGACTCGTTACATTAAAATAACAAATGAAATGTCCGCGTTATCGTTTTAATTGGCTGCAAACACAGAATTGAGCATTAACCTGTTTAAAATGAAAATTCACTGTAGGTTGGCATCAAGGTATGTATTGGCTTGCATATTATTAAAACGATTTCAGGTTTCCATTACATTTTTGAGCAAATATCATGCCACAGTAAAAAGGCTTTTGCAGGAGTTTCATGATAAATTAAAGCTTACAGCGGACTTTACGCCTCTAATTGTATAAAAAATATTAAAATATTCAAAAAATATAAAAATGTTTTGATGCTGTGAGAATACACATTTTTTTAGTCTTTATAACTTCGTGCCAAGAGACCTATTTCATTTTCAGATAAAAAAACATCTACTGAAAAAACTGGCTGTCGCAGGACCGGTAGAATATTGAGCGATGTTCAAGTAAATCGTGCCCCGAGTGGCTGATGCCGCCAACGTATTTAAAATTCAGTTTCAGGTATTGCGGAGAGCATTTCAGTCAGAGTGCTTCAGTTCGAAAGCTTCATTGATTTCGATTTAAATCTCTCTCAACACCAGCGGCGGTGTTTTCTGTTTTTGAAAGATACGAACTCGTTTATGCTGAATGGAAGAATGGCGAAAGTTATTCCGTAGAACCTTTTGTGATATCTAAAGTTTTCAAAAAAACAGTTATACCTATTCGTCCACAACGTTTTTTCAGGTTAAATCATTGGAAAAAAATCATTCAATTACTTCATAAATAGTTTGATAAAAAAATAGTAAATTTTTAATATCATTGATAAAGAAGATTAATGAGTAAACATGCACAGTACATTCTAGAATAACCGACTAGATCGCTGTCTAGCGTATCGCACTCAATTTACCTACTATTCTACTGACTCCGGGCTAGTTGCCAATTTACAATAATAACCACGAAACGCTCTGTCACAATGTTGGAAATCATTACCTGATAAGAATAATATGTTGACTGCAATTTTTGTAAATATTGCGAAAATTAGGAATACGAAAATATGTTGGTTATGTTGCTTTCGGATCTTATTTCGCAACAATCTGCTATTTTATGTGGGTTTTAACTATTTATTTCTTGAATTAAGAAAAAAATAGATCAATTTTAATCTGATTAATCAAAATTAAAGAGCTTTAACATAAGCTGTAGGTTAATAAAAAGTTTTTGCTGTACCTTATTTTTTTATTTAACAGTGCTAGCCAAAATTAAAATTCCAAAACACCAACCTTCGACATGACAGTGATGAGCGTGGCCATAGCCCCCCTGACCTCATCCGAGGCTATTTCCCCGAGGTACATCGGCGCCGTGGTATACGCGATACCGTACCCCAGGCCCGATATCGCCCGGGACGCGTACAGCATCGGCACGTTGGTGGCGAACATGATGAGGATCCAGCCGATAATGTACGGCACGGCGGACAGCAGCAGCGTCTTCTTGGTGCCGATGCGGTCAGCCAGGTACGACGCGGGGATGGGACTTGTGGCTGAAATGAATAGGAAAAGGCGTTTAAAAGACAGTTATAGTTTTAGTTTTTGTTTTACTGTCTGGAGATATATTCCGATGAATTTAAACGAATATAGGTATATATTTTTTTTAATAATAGAATCTAGCAAACGAGCAAGCGGGTCACGTGATGGTAAGTGATCACCGCCACCCATAAACACATTAATATAACAATTTACATTTACTCTATAGCTGGCTTGGTCATTTGAAGTACTTAAGTAACGCTATTGAAAAGAATCTTTTTTTTAAATAATGGTCCATAGGAAGGTTTGTAGACTTCAGTAAATTTGTTTTGACAAGATTGTTTATCGTCACTTCGGACTTTTCCCTTTTTCAGCACATGACTCAGCAAACACGAACTAAAAATCAATTTAAAATTTAGCAAGTCACTTGTCTCGATATATAAAAACTGGGTTTGCCACAATAAATTACATTAGAATTTTCAAATACAATTGTAATTCACGGTCAAATCTAAGTATGTGATATTAATTTGTACGTTATAGACAAAAAGTTGTGGTAAGTTTGGAGTAGCTTGTATAAGGTTCGAAATTTAATGATGATGGTTATGAATTGCTAAGACCAATTGGATTTCCCAATCTTAAAATCTGCTTAGTTTATTGTTCATGTACAAAATAAAGAAAAAGATACCTGCTTTTTTATCGTTACCAGTAAGTGGCATTGCAAATTGAAATGTCTGTGTGCAGAAAGTTATGTTTATTACACCATATTATGAAAAAGTAAAAACACGTTTTCTAAAACCTTATCAGGATAAGCGTCATACAAGCAATTCTGCACTTAACAATTTTAAAACAAGGTTGAATATGACGTGCAGCATCATTATGTTGGATACAGGTTTAACTAATAGTGTATCTATGTGCAAATTCCTAAGATTTTTCTATACTAATATGATAGAGAGGAAAGATTTGATTTTTTGTTTGTTTGTTTGTTTGAAATGAATAGGCTCCGAAACTACTGGACCCATTTAAAAAATTCTTTCACTATTTGAAAGCTACATTATTCACGAGTAACATATATTTTATTTTGGAAAAAATAGGGTTCCGTAAGATATTGCCACGGGAAAAACCATTTAGTTGCGGGTGAAACCGCAGGGCTGAAAGCTAGTTATATATATTTTCCTATGACATAGACCTAGTTATCCAATGCTTATCAATACCAATTTAAGTAAAAAGGCAAGGTTATGACGTTTTCATTGCATACAGTGAACTTGAATTATGCTAAAAGGCTAGATTACTATGCTGTCGTTCTATAAACGGAATGGAAAATGCATATCAATTTCTATACTGTTTATAATAACATGTGCATACAACTGTAATTTTACGGTTGGCAGAAACTTAAACTAAAATGTTGTTGTTTTACCTCCAGCTGCCAACTTATCATTAGTAGGTAATTGTCACCATGTCTGTTAATGATCTTTGATCTTTTTCTTAGTTCCGAGAATGTTAACTTATCTTAGTTTTATTTCCGTTCTATAATCATGAATAATTTGATCAAAGTATAAAATTTTAACTTAACTCACTCAATCTTAATTAAAATCGATATATTTTAGCACCAAATTTAACTGACTGTACTGAAAAAATACGTACTATGCTTTTGTATATTCTTAATAAATTGTATGCTGCCGGAAGTTAAGCATCTTATTAGCGTTGACACGTCTTTGGGGAAATGTGTTTCTAACTTGAGTGAATGCTGAATTTCTACTAAAGGTAACGTGGCATAAGTTATGATACAATTTATTTTTGGCTTCACCAAAAGAATACATTTGGCATGAATCTGTCAGGTAATAAAGCCTTCCTTTTCTTAGAAAATACTATTATAAATAACTAATAGAAGTTTTGGTTTAGACAAATTTTAATTTAAGGAGCAATATAAGACACAATTATATCATGTTCATAATTACATAGAACTTCTGATTTCAAGCAAAAGCCGATTAATTTATGATGCAAATAACTACAATTATTTACGGTAATGTTATTTATTTGATTAATCAATTAATTAGTGCGACTGGCACAGATATATTACGTTGTTACTTTGTAAGATGATCTATAGTAGGTGTGAACATAATAGAGATAACCTTAGTTTATTTAGATCAATGAAGATGCCTTTAACTTAAGTAAGTCAAAGTTAAGATTCCTCTTTTTTCATAATGTTCATACTGCATCAAAATTACAGCAAAAGAACATCTATGCATAAAAAGTCAAATCGAAAATAAACACATACTTTACGCAACTTTTTTTTTTGTTTTATGCTTAATCATGCCTTTTTCATACCAAGTAGTTAACTGTTTTATTCTATCAATAGGGACCTAGATAGTAGATTTTAAGTGGACGAAAGATTTTAATTTTGAATTGTCCTACAATATTTCTTCCAACAGATTGTTCTGGAAATCTATAGGGTAGGTCTATATCCCAACGGGCGATTTTTTTATTGATATACCTGTATATACTGGTATAGTTGTTTTATTACCTAACGAACCAAACCTAAATAATTATTATTGTACGAGACTCCATGCTACTTCTTCTTTGGCTCAGAACATAGAGCTTTATTCAAATTGAACAGCTTTTCCTACAGACAGAGGATCATATATACACAAACGCAAAATAAATTTCGGTAGGAGTGTCCAGGGCCGAGCCGCCCATAAGTGCGATGTGTGTGGCGTACACAGGCACCTAAGCAAGAGGGGCGCTGGATTGTTTTTTTTTTAATACAACATAGTTGAAAAAAAAATTCTAAAACGACTGAAAAAGGCGCTTCATAGGTTTCGCACACAGGCGCTTCATAGGTTTGGGAGTGTCAATACTTTGTGCTGCCTACCTGAGAAGAGTATCATGAGCGACACGATCCAGGAGCTCTCGTCCTTGGTGATGGGGATGGGGCTGTTCTGCTGCAGCAGCACGGGCAGCGTGGGCGACGTCCAGGCGACGGTGGTGCCGGCCGCCGCCGTGATCAGCGTCGCTGGAAAATACAATTAATATATGGTGAAACTGGAAAATGAAAATGGAGTGGTACGGATGGTAGTTTTTTTTCCGATGATGGAATCATTACTCGTACGGTAGTTGATAATACTCGTATGGTGGTTAATAAAGTGTTTTTTAATCCGGGCAAAGAAAGAGGCTGCTTTTAGAACTCGTAACTTTTGTACCTAAGTTCTGTAAACGAGATTTTACTATCTATTTAAAATCTATGAATAGTAGAAGATTTTACTATCCATTTAAAATCTATTAACGACATAAATAATCTGTCTTGAAATGATGATGAAAGGGATGTACTTATTTTGATATTTTTTTTGTTTTACTATACCTTGAAAATTAATTTAACACACACATAAAACTAACTGTTAACAGTCCACTAGATTCTAGGACGATTTGCTCTTATAATTCACAAATTATTAAAAAGTTTTAAATGAAAACAAAAAAAAGGAAAAGTAAATTTCTTAAATGCGTTGCTAAAATAAAATTAGGAAAGGCTGTTAAAAACACGAAAACAACAGATTATGTGCTCAGGTAAATATAATAGATAAACAAAGATATATTATGTTTAGTATATGTATAAACAACAACCTACTCCAATACTTTATTTGGAACCAACTTTTTGTAAATAATATTATTGCGTAGTGCCAACAGTTATCTGGGTTAAGATACTAGGTATAAGCCTTAATTAAATTTTTACCAACTTTTTGAAACAAATAAATAAAATTGAGTTTTATCTTAGATGACATCTTCTCAAAAAACATTTTCCAAATGCGTTTATTAATGCAAAACTAGTAAAACTGCACCAAAGTTTTGAAATTTAAACAAAATTATTGTAAACAAGACAAAAACAAAACAGAGACGTAAAAAAATAAAAAAAAACTTTTGTTTTTTAATATATATTCAAGAACCGAGTGACATATTTGCAATTATCTCATTCCTCCAGTCAGCTTAATAAGACAGGGCTGAAACACCATTAGCACTTTTTTCCGACGAACCTTTATCAGCGAGCGACGACTAAGTGACAGGGTTAATAAATGCCGTGACGTCAACGGCCGGTGATACCCTTATTTATTTATTTTTTGTCAACAAATTGGGCGTGTACATATGAGGGTTAAGAACAGTATGGATGTTGACGGGATCCTTTTTGTGGCCAGTACTTATTAATGTTTTAGGTGGTGAAGATGTTTTGTAAATATAATTGTCACTAACGAGCTAAAATGTTGCTCGAGAAAGAACCCGTCGTCACCTTAAATGTTAAAAATTGTGTAATTTTGTAATAACAGTATAGACTATGTATAGGTACCTAGGTACAAAGTAAAAAAGGTATTGCGAGTTCCTATTTTTTTTTTCAAACAATGTAAATGATTATTTTTATATTATTCTTATTATAATGTATATGAATGTGTAATAAATATTGTATTTTAATGAACATAATAATATGTAGTTTTATATTATAGCAAAAAATTAATGCTGTAATATAAAACTAAATATTAAGTGTTTTTTCCGTATTTTTATGTAGCTTAGATTAATAAAATGAGCACCTCTCCGTATAATTAGAGTTCCTTAATAATAAAAAAACTCAAAAAATCGTTTATTAAAAATTTGGAATAAATGTCCAATGTTCAGGCAATGCATCAATTGAAGTTGTAAAAAATCCGAAAGATTCGATCGTTATTGTTCAAAGAAAGAAAACGCAAAAAAAAACAAAACCAATAGAAGAAATAGATTTGAAAAGACGAGATTTGCTCCTCAAGGTTCATTCAATACAGAAAAATGAAGTAAAAACAAATTAAAAAAAACATTTGGGAAGCTGTCATCAAATAAGAATACGGACGCCTTATACGTGAGTACGACACGCTCTTGACCGTTTCGTTTTTCATTACAAACATGTAGGAATTCTCGAAGTTTCATATGAAGATTGTTCTTTTTAATATATGCACAGTTGGTT
This sequence comes from Emmelina monodactyla, assembly GCA_916618145.1. Classification (NCBI taxonomy): domain Eukaryota; kingdom Metazoa; phylum Arthropoda; class Insecta; order Lepidoptera; family Pterophoridae; genus Emmelina; species Emmelina monodactyla. The sequence goes on from OU745303.1 coordinate 8,320,888, forward strand.
ATTTTTTAATATGGGCGTATTATATTAATATTAATTACTCGTGAGTAGGTAGGCACTTGAAACATCAAAGATATGTGTATGTTACGGCTAATACCCGAAGTGCGGCTACACCTAGTTTTAGCCGGTTAAAAGTGTTTTTTATATGTAAAACTGTAAAAAAAAAAAAATCCTATGTATTTAAAAACTGGCTTCAATCATGAGTCGACGGAGTTCCGCTACGCGGGACTCCTTTTTCTGGGTGGTATCAAAAAAGTAACCTAACTAACCTAACCTATTGATGTTCTAACCGGCTAAAACTAGGTGTAGCCGCACTTCGGGTATTAGCCGTAACATGTACAAAAACTGGACTGCTTAAACAAGCAGTGGTTTAGTAACAAACTGAAGAAAAAATGAAAAATGATGGTAAATAAGATTTTTAAGAGCAATAAGTAACGTTTTTTGTTTTTTTATATTTTAAACACCATAGTTACCTATTTTAAACACTTAGTTGGGGCACCAGGAGTAACTAGAATGTCTAACGTTGACCCTAACTTGTCTCCTATACGCTTAGATATTCAAACTCATTAGAGCTAACCCAGCTAACTATTTTATTATATTTATTTCTCCAACTAACACACTACCTGTGTGGCCCTAAATTAAGCAAAGCTTGCACTGTAGGTACCAAACAATGGACTAAAGGAAAACCGTGTTACACCCAGACACGAGCCAATATAGAAAATTCCACTATGACTATGATTAGTATTTAAATTAAATATAAGAGACCCTATTGCAAGTAAAGACTATCAATTACATATATTAATAGAAAAAATACTAGAATATAACTAATTTAATTTCGTGCTTAAGCTAAACCTACTTTTTTATTTGGGTAATGTTTCAGTAAAATTTAAAAAGTAGAAAAAAAACACTTTGTAATTCCAATTTAAAATGAATGTCACCGTCTTATCTGAAGCAGTAATTAAATTAAATGACAAGAACAATACAAATCTTTTGATAGCACTTGGCTGGTATCGTGGATGGCAGTTAAATTGTTAATAAACGATCGTTGCGTAACTTAAGACTTCAAACGGAGCTTTATTAAAGCTCGTTGAGGGGTTAACTAGTAATTTATGAATGTTAAACGATGGACGGCGATGCAACTGTTTGTAATTAAAAGTTAGGATTTAAGGGTTACGTTACCTCTGTTTTTAAAATTTCTAACGACAAAGAAAAAGTTTGCCAAACTAATGTTACAACGCAATTTTTTGGAAAAATATCACATCCACTGTTCAACATTGTTAGTAATGAATATTTTTGTTTATTTTTACATATCAGGAACAGAGACTAATTATAATAAATTTAATTAAACATACTGAAAATGCATATTAACCAAATTTTATATTAAAAATGGAAAATGGTGGTCCCAGCCAATTTGTAGAAATTCTAGAACAATTTTAAAAGTAGTTAATAACGATGTATTATGTCCATTATAATTGTGTTTACGTCCGCGCTTTATTACATAATGTTCAGGAAATGAATTATTCACGAATCATGGCTTGATTGCGATAATTTGCGCCTGTGACCGCTAGTGACATGCTTGTAACTGGCATAATTATTAGATGACAGGATAATTTCTTATATTATACTCTACTGTGATCGTTCGTTTAATTTGAACCGGAAAATGCAAGGAAACGTTTAGTTTGAAGGACGGCTTGTGGTGTAGTCCAAAAATATGGAATATGATTAGACCTACTTTTAACTGGAGCGTACGTAGTTACCTATCTTTTTAGGTTTTATTGGAGCCTAGGACATTTTGACGATAGATAAAATGGCAATAAAATAGTAAATAGATTACATAAATCTTTGAGTTGTGCAGGCGAACATAAGACATACTATCTAATCGGTTCAATAGCTAGATAACTGGTATAGAAATTCCGAATTTTTCATTATTTTATTTTATTTTTATTTATTTACAAAATCCACAGCCCTTAATGTATATTGAGTAATGATAAGTATAAACATATCTTACAGCCAATAAAGGATTTACATTTTATAACACAATTAATCCTGAATGATTCTAAATGACTCAAAAAAAAACGAATTTCAAACTAATAACATATCAAAAGAGACGTAATGACTGTAGACGTTTTTGCAATAAGCGGGACGTTTCCATTGGGAATTTCCACAAATTATATAAAAAAACGTAATTTATAAGTCTTGTAAACAAATAACATTAACTAAGTTTCTTCATAATTATGTATATTTTATTATAACTTTATAGAAATAGTTAATATAATTCTTGGAATAAAACGATATTGTTATTTTTACGAAAATTTGATAATTTCCCTGAATTAAAGTGTTATTGTTTTGACCAAACAAACGATCAATCTACGTATAAATTAATGTTTATATAATTACCATACGGATAACAATAATAAAATAGTATTGCGGATTTTCACAATTTGATAAATAAAGTAGTGCCGTTAGGTAAATACATACATTTAATTCAACGCTAAGTGTATATAATCTAACAACTATATTTTTGCAAGTAGTTTTAAAACTCCTTGGCATTTTTGTTGACATTTACAAACTTAAGTGTTCAATTGTAGGTATATTTATGCATATTTTGTATACTAGAATTTAGATGAATAATGAAAATATATTGTAGGTAGGTATGTTAGATAAGAAATTGACACGATATAAAGTAAAAGTAAAACATACAGTCCCTTGTAGGAATGAAATTCGTCTTGTCTATCTATACTAATATTATAAAGAGGAAAACTTTGTTTGTTTGGTTGTGTCGAATAGGCTCAAAAACTTCTGGACCGATTTTAAATATTCTTTCACTATTCGAAAGCTGCATTATCCACAAAGAACATAGGCTATATTTTATTTTGGAAAAAATAGGGTTCCGTAAAATATTTGGGTTTTTCGGACACAAGGTGTAAAAAATTAACCAGAAAAGATACTTATTTTGCGTACGCTGCCTTAACTATAAAAGATATAACCATAAAATGTTCTAATTAATTGTACATCTTATAAATATCTACAAAAAAGTCCGCGACACACTATACTTATCTATGCCGAGTGAGGCACAACAACCATTTTTTTATTTAAAAATCTTGAAATTTCTTTGGACTACATTTAAACGCGTTTATTTTACTAATGCTATTAATCCTTATCAAAAAAAATTATATCGTCACTAAGTACAGTTTATGTAGATAATGTTTGGTCTTTGAATGATTAGAATTGGACGTTTGATTTTGAAGTTATGGTGAAACTAGAGGCCGCCCGCGACTTCTTTTGGTGGAAACCCTTTATAACAACGTATTAATATTATAAAACACTGCAGCGCCCTTATCACAAGCATATAGGTAGCTACTGTAGTATAGGCTAACATGGCTTTCACTTAAGATATATATTTTTTGTAGGTCTATCCGTACTATAATATAAATGTGAAAATGTGTATGTCTGTCTGTCCGTCTGTCTGTATGTTCGCTTCACGTAAAAACGGCTGAACCGATTGCCTTGATATTGGAATAGAGATAGTTCGACACCCAAAAAAGCCTCATTCCCACGGGAAAAGCCATTTAGTTGCGGGTGAAACCGCAGGGCGGAAAGCTAGTACTATATTATATTATAAAGACGAAAGATTTGATTTTTTAATTGTTTGTTTAAAATGAATAGGCTCTAAGTACTGGACCGATTTAAAAAAAATCTTTCACCATTCGAAAGCTACATTATCCACGAGTAACATAGGCTTTATTTTATTTTGGAAGAAATAGGGTTCCGAAAGATATTGCCACGGGAAAAACCATTTACTTAGTTACGGGTGAAACCGCAGGGCGGAAAGCTAGTTAGTAATAAGTTTCTTTTCATAGTTGCCCACATCCACATTGATTGAACCCATGGAATTTCCTATACAAATTAACAAACGTTGTGTTTTCCCTATTAGCAGAGGATTGTTTATCTACGTACTCATATTATTTGGGCAATTACCTATTTGTCATCTTTAAAATAAATATGTACCCAAGCAATTTAGAATTTGCGGCTTACTCGGATTCAGAGGTTGTCAACAATAACAAAATAGAGCCTTTTAATATTTTCAAGCAACCAATTCTGCAACATGTATGTTGCATAAATCTTATTACGCGGAAATTATGATTATTTATGATGATATTATTTAAAGTGCAATTATAAGAAACTTATTTTTTTAGTTCAATTTTACCAGTGTTATTAAAATTAAAGAATACTGTATAGTAATGTTGCAAAAAAGTCGTGTTATTGAATATAATTCTTAAATGATGCTAATTTAAATAACAAATATTATACAAATGTTTATTTGAGTATGTTTGATGTATGTAGACATGTTTAGCAGGTATTTAAAAACTTAATATTTGATCCTTGATGTATAATGTAACAACATTTTCAATATAATTATATTACAAGTTCTTTATTATTTGTTAATACAATCAAATCAGCGAGGAAGATGTTTTCGTTTTAATCATTAATTTAACATTATTTTTACTTCTTTTATATCTAACGTCGTAGGGAAAAATTTGAGGCCATAAAGGTAATTAATTTATTGCACAATAAATGTTTAATGGTGCCTTATCGTGGGCAAATCAATTATTTCTTATCAATATACCTATAGGTAAAATCTAAGTTTTATGGAAACCTTCATCACCTTCACTTATACGCAGTTAAACTACAAATAAAAATTTTGCGTTTTGTAAAAAAACTGGTGCTGAATAAAATGCCTTTGGTCAGAAGAAAAAAATAAAACTGGAACAAACGGATTATAAAACTTGTTTCACAATCTTCACACATTTTTTATACAATGGTATGTACTTTATAAACATAAGTACCGCAAGCATCTTCTACAATAATCTATGTGTCTTTGAAAATGAGGTATGAACTAAACTTTTTGGTTAGAACTGTGGCATACAAATTGACATTGGTAAGTTTTCAATAGCTTGAAAAACTTGAAAAAAGATTGGACTGTGTACGCATCATGAAACGTAATATACCTAAGGGTAATTTAGGGTTCCGAATTTCGAAAGAAAAAACCAAGTACTAATAAGATCACTAAGTAGTCCGTCTGTCTGTCCGCCTTGAAAACAAAATCCTACTAACTAATATTATAAACGTGAAAGTTTGTGAGTATGGATGGATGTATGGATTGCTCGTTCACGTAAAAACTACTGGATGGACTATGATGAAACTTTATAGTAATATAGGTTATACATCAGAATACCATATAGGGTACTTTTTACCGCGGGAAAACTTCTCATTTCCACGGGAAACCGACTTCCACGCGAACGGAGTCGCGGGCGGCCACTAGTCTACTATATTACAATATAGCTGCAAACACGTCAGGCGCTTAATTTTTGTCTATTTAAGACTAGAAAGTTAGTTGTTTATCACCTGTATTCAACATTTACAGGAAAACTAAAAATATTGCGCATACGAGCGATATTGCAAAATCTGTTTACATCCTATGTTAAGACAGATGTTTTTATCAAAACAAACTTTTTCTTATCAAAAGTACCTCACTGCGAGAATTTAGGTCAATGATGAAATTTAATTCAAACCACTATTATTTTAGTGTAAAGATAAGACACGAATTCAAACTCAAATAAACACCTGTATTTACTTTGAGTGTAAGATTTGATTTTGGGAATTACGATTTTATGTAGAACGCAGTACTTATTGCGTAGAAAAATAAGAGATTAACAATACGCTATGGAATTTGAATTTAGAATTTATTAATTTTATTTTTTAATAAATATATGAGAGAGTTAAGTAGAGTTCATTATATTTCATTATTGTTCATTAAAAGCATATCCTGGTAAATAATATCAACATATACCTAAACAATAAAACTTTTAAAATAAAGATCGCAGCTGGGTTTTATCGATTATCATTAAACGTATATTATTTTCATTGCCTTATTAATTATACTGAACTTTACATCTGTTGAAATCCTGACTGTCCACTTTGATATTGCATCATCTTTAAGTACCCAATACATGTCTTTCTTACTTTTTTAATAAGTTTTTTTTATAAATAAACATTTGCAATGGTCACCCAGTAACCAAGTTTTTGTATTATTTTATTATGCTCTTTTCCAAATGGCGGATATTTCAGAGTTAAAAAAATCGTCGTTTAAGGCTCGAATTTAAAAATTCTTATCAATCTTTGGCTAAACAGGCATATATTTTTAAAGTAGCTACACATTTATTTATGCAAATTAATAATTATTAGCGCAATGTTTCTTCAGGTAGTTAAAGTATTAAACATACCAAAGGTTAAGACGTAAGTTGTCAGAACGGGTTGACTTTCAAGAAAGTACTTTAAATAATACATAAAACATTGTATTATTAATGTATTGAGGTAGAGGTATATACAGGGTGTCCCAAAACTCGACGTCAACCCGAAACCGGGTGACAAGGCAAGTCATGCTGGTTATCAGAAAAATGTTTAAAAAAATCTAAGTCACGTGTTCTCAAAATTATTGGCATTTTAAAAAAACACGCAAAATTTCACACCCTGTGACAGTGTTTTTGCTGCTGTTGCCACAAATGTTCACTTTTGGAAACTTTTTTTTTTGATATGTAACCCTGAATAATGCTTCTCTAAACTGTTATCAACATTTCAAATCTAGCTCCTCGAGATTGCATAAAAATAGGACTTATTTCCAAGAAAAAAATTAAAAATTAAAAATGGCCTAGTTTTAACTGTCTGCATTGAAAAAAAATTGTACTACGCGAGTTTGGCAAGTTGTGACAAAAGTTGGCGCATTTAGTAAGGATTCCAAAATGGTATGACACTTGGCAAATTGTAGCTGCTATCATGAACAAAAAAAAATATTTCCATGAAAACCCATTTTTAACTTTTTTTCTTACTTGGTTAAAATTGCAAAGCTTATCGTTGGTTACATTGGAGCCGCTTCCAATTTACACACTGATTAAATTTAACTGAATTGTACATTGTACTGATGTACTCGTCTATCTTTATTGAATGAACAGATTGTTCACTTTTAATTTATTTTTTTTAGTGTGTGCATTGGAATAAGCATTTATTGTTAAAGGTTTCAATTTTAAATAAAACAAAATTTTAATACCAATGTTTATTAATAAAATTTACAATAATTCTTAAAATGTTATAATAAGTGTTCGAAATGCCTTCCTTCGGCGGCAATACAAGCGCGACATCTTTTTAAAAAAGATCGAGCTATCTTTCTAGCGTATCGTCCATTATTTACAAATTGAGCTGCTTCAGCTATTCTCTGCCGTAATTCATGTTCACTCCCAATGGGCTTCTCGTAAACTTTTTCTTTAACAGCTCCCCAGTAAAAAAAGTCTAAAGGATTCAAGTCCGGTGAACGGGCCGGCCACGAGATTGGTCCAGCCCGCCCGATCCATCTCCCAGGAAGCTCTTCATCGAGGTACTCTCTTACGGGGCGAGCAAAGTGCGCTGGGCACCCATCTTGTTGGAACCACATTTCTCTGTAAATGCTTAGCGGCACGTCTTCTAATAAATTTGGAAGATGGTTTTGAAGAAAGTCTAAGTAAACCTCGCCAGTTAATGCATCAGGCAACTCAAAAGGACCAATTATTTTGCCATTCAAAATTCCGGTCCACATGTTAACTTTGAATCGGTACTGGGACCGATCCTGTCTCGTTAAATGAGGGTTTTCAACACGCCATTCATGCAGGTTGTGCATGTTCACGTAGCCGTCCTTTTTAAAAGTAGATTCGTCCGACCATAAAATTTTTGTTAGAAAAAGTGGGTCATCTCTGTACCTCTCCAATATCGTCCGGCAAAAATTCACCCTATTTTGGTAGTCACCGGGTAATAATGTCTGTACTCGCTGTACGTGGTATGGGTGTAGGTCATTTCTTTTTAAAATACGGTGGGCTGAACTTTTGGGCACTCCGGTGTTCGTTTCAATAGCTCTTACTGAAGTACTTGGGTCTTCTTCGACAGCCTGTAGAACTTCTTCTTCCATAGGGTTAGTGGGTCTGCCTCCACCATGCGTTTGATTTGGGAGGCGGCCTTCTAAGAAGAGCAACCGATGCACATTCGTAAACACCCGATAATCGGGGTAACGAGCAGCGTTTGGGTACCTTTCGCGGTAAAGTCTGGCAGCAGCACTGGCATTACACCTGCACTCACCATAAATAAGGTGCATATTAGCGTATTCGCGAGTGGTATACGAAGACATCTCGGCACTTGTCACACACTCACACAATAGTCCAGAGGAAAGCAAAGGTCGTCGTTAAGAGAAAACAAACAGTCCGAATCTAAATCGCAAGCAATCACAAGTCCATAAACATAGCCAAAAGTAAACAGTACGAAATCAACACAAACGAATACGAAAACAAGCGCAGTAAACGAAGGAACGTAACGTACTGACTGGTTTGTAATGTGTATCTACAATAGCGAATACCTGGCGTCACTCTCTGTCTCTCTCGCACTTGGTAAAATGACTCTCTCCATCTCAGTCATTTTAGCGTCCATACCTGTCTCGCTCGCACTTGAGAAGGTGACTCTCTCCGTCTCACTCAATCACTTTAGCACAAATACTATCTCGCTTACACTTCCTAGAAAGACTCCTTTGTCACTACTTACAATTTACGACTCTTTGGAAAACCTTGGGCCCATTAGAATATTTTTTAACCAGGTAAGAAAAAATTGTTGAACACTGGATTTTTACGAATTTTTTTTTTTGTTCATGATAGCAACTTCAATTTACCACGTGTCATACCATTTTGGGATCCTTACTAAATGCGCCAACTTTTGACACAACTTGCCAAACTCGCGTAATACAATTTTTTTTCAATGCAGACAGTTAAAACTAGGCCATTTTTAATTTTTAATTTTTTTCTTGGAAATAAGTCCTATTTTTATGCAATCTCGAGGAGCTAGATTTGAAATGTTGATAACAGTTTAGAGAAGCATTATTCAGGGTTACATATCAAAAAAAAAAGTTTCCAAAAGTGAACATTTGTGGCAACAGCAGCAAAAACACTGTCACAGGGTGTGAAATTTTGCGTGTTTTTTTAAAATGCCAATAATTTTGAGAACACGTGACTTAGATTTTTTTAAACATTTTTCTGATAACCAGCATGACTTGCCTTGTCACCCGGTTTCGGGTTGACGTCGAGTTTTGGGACACCCTGTATAACGTACTCCCTTAGGACATCTTTATCAAGGTTAATGTAGGCGGTATTGTTCCTGAAGCATACCAAAGACAATAATTTAAATAGCACTAACTTAGCAAGTCAGTTGAAATTTGAATATTGCGAAATTTCTGTTGTTTCAAATTATTGTTGGCTAAAATACACTGTATTTATTGCTTAAATAAACGTTTTTGATTTAATTTACAATAATAAAATAAATATTTTACCTTTATTGGAATTTGTTAGTTAACAATGATGATTTCATGAAATCATCTAATATTTTATGCTAAGGAATTGCAACAAACGGATTTTTTATGAACCTATTGATTCGGTCCCTAAAATAAAAAAGTTCCTACACACATCTTTACTCCCATGAATCACAAACTTTATAACAGTCACCTAGAGTTTTGATGTTCTATTCAATATAAGTATATATTATTACGTTATTCTTTATATATACTAAAAAAGGTATTTACACATACGAGTAGTATTTACACAAGTCAAAATATAATACCAGCGTTTGCAACCAAAGCACCTAAGTGGCGTTAAGATTTACAAATTCAAATGAAATGAAACCGTGCCTGTGTGTTTCCCCTATTGTGTAGCTTTCTCATGGTAAAAAAGTATACGATCAATAGTTTTCACGTTATCTCCATCAATAATTCTTGTAAATATTAAAACCAGGTTAACAAAAAAAAGACTATATTTGAATCTAGAAACACAAATCGGAGCTAATATTTTGCATGTGCGTCATTGTATGACCCGTTCCTGTTTTCATATTCAGTGACATCATTGATTCATATCAAGATTTTAGAATTCATCCTATTAATATTATAAACGTGAAAGTTTGTGAGTGTGTATGGATGTATGGATGTTTATTTCTCTTTCACGTAAAAACTACTGGACGGATTTTGATGAAACTTTACAGTAATTACTTGCGGGCAAAATATATTAAAAATATATAAAGCTTATGGAACTCCAAGATTGACGTAACCAAATTGAAATTAAATTATTTTAACAAATTATCGATCGTTTTTCTTAAATTATATTTTCGTTGTCTCAACATTTTTGAAATATAGTGACCACGGTTTAATTAATTATTTTTATTGGTTTGTTCAGTTTATTAATCAGTGTTTGCACTGTCCTACTTGTTTCTGCCATGGAATGGTTTACCTGTGTGCAGGTTTGCAAGGCAGGTAAAGCAGGAGGGAAATTCTAACATCTCAGCTTGTAGATCCTACGATAATTGAAGTGATTTTGTGTAAATTTATAATTAATATTTAGCAACTAATGGCGTTGCCATAAACTGATCGCAGTTTTTATTGCGCTTGTGTTTCTTATCAAATTCACGTAAAAATATATTTGTGCCATCATTAAAACTTAATGGTTATACAGAATAGATAAAATAAAAAAATGCTTTTTGCTTTAAATGATGATCCTAAAAAAATATAGGCTCATTATGATCAGACGACTTTCCTGTAAAAACAAATAGATTATAGGTGTAATAAATAACATGTAGATACCTGCAATTGTCTAAAATAACGCCCGTTTATCTACTTATCTATTGGTATTTGAAATTATCAGCCGACGTTAGAAGATTTACAGGTTGTCGTTAAACTATGAGTACTAGGTATAACAGGCTACACGTGTAGGTAATATTTAGATATCAACTGTCTGTCTGTGCATTAAAGGATAAAAATACCGGTATTAAAAGCTAAGTAATTGACTTCTGGGTAAATAATAAATAATATTTAACAAGTTAGAAATACTTCGTTTTCTTTTCAATATAATTAATAGATATTTCTGTGATGAAAAGGAATAGGCAATTAAGTTAATGATTTGACTAAGTAAGTTCACACAAATATTTGCAAATAAACCATGTTCTATATTTCGTACATCAACATAATTAGAAAAAAAATATAACCAAAGTTATTTGGTCGAATCTCTAAAGTTGTTTTCCCACAACTGGAAACCTTGATTTTTTTCAGGTCTAGGTCACTGAATATAATCAAATTAGTCATGTGTAGCGCTGGATGGGCCACTGATACAATATTTACTCAATCTGTCAATAAGGTACTTAAAATGTAAATAAAACTTGCCTACTGAAATCTACACAAAAAACTAACCCTAGCCAAAATTATCGAATCAATATTTTTCGTAAATTTAAGGTATCTTTTTTTTAATCATATTTTTTTCTTAACTCCGTGAAAATTTTAGGTATTAGCTATTTAATGAGTTTGAAGCCATTCTTAGCTTTTTGTTTAAGATTTCTACATATTAACATACATTAGTAAAAGTAAAAAATACAACATTATTTTTTTGTTTACGAGAGATTTTTGGCAGTGAATTGTATGTATGCTTAAGATAAATGTACTTACCTAATCTTAGAAATAATTGTTCATCGTGTGTTTACGAAATTTCAAAATTTTCTTTAGAAACAACGAGATAGGTCAACGCCTCACCTACTTTCTTCGTATATAACACACGACATACATTGACTCATAACTAGGGAAATATAAAGAACTATAGATGTATGAAAACAAAGATTTTACCCTTTTCCTTTCTTCGTAAACATGGTAAATATAATGTAGTTTAATAATAGGGTCTTTTTTTAATAGTGGTATTTTTTATGTTGTGTATGAATTCATTTAAATAAAAAAAGACTAACATTTTCAGAATCATTAAATTTATGTTTTACCTATTACTTTTACGTGTAAAAATAAAATAATTTTATAGTATAACTAAATTTTACCGGCTTTAAATGTTTTTAAAACTATTAAAACTAAGTTTACATGTTTCGTAGGTTGGAAAACTTATTAAATTCCTTATTACTCAACTTTACGAAACATCTTAATTTTCTGTAAGAATTTGTTTATAACCTTTGCTACAACACTTCATTGATCCTAATTTATCATTTAATAAGTTTTACACCGAAATCGATTTTATAGTGTTTCGCTGTAGTCACGATAAGTTTTCAGTAAACTCTGATCGTTTCCCATCAGTCAAGTTATCGCAACAACAAAAAAAATGATCCATTTCACTTCGCGAGCATGTTATGTATCGGATCAATGCCATGTCGCCGGCGCATCACAAAACGCACACAATTCGCGAAACTTTGCCACTTAACAATTAAAAAAACAAAAAAAAACACTAACCACTCAAAGCCGCCACATATTCCCGCCACTTGCCTGCGCCAGTCATCTTTGTTTTTTTCACAAACTTGTCTTGAAATAAACATTTGTGTATTTCATTACTGAGGGACGTGCACAGTGATAACTGACTGGGACCGAAGTGTGGTTAATATTAGCCGCCACGTGTTTAGTGTGTATAGTTGTGTTGTTAATGGTGTGTGTGCGTTTGGATTAGTTCGCGTAGACAGTGGCGCTCCCTGCCCGATGACACTGGACCGCTTCAGGCACACAACTGTCACGCACGTCAAAACAATGACATTACGCGCGCGTTTGCCGTTTCGCCGCGGAGCAAAGTTCGCGGTCGAACTGCTTTTGCAAAACGTTATGACATAATTGTTAAAAAACACATATTTTTTTATTTTAAAGCTGGCTAAAAACTTTTTTATCTAGATCAAGACCCGTAATGCAACAGCGTGCTAATTAACCTTTACGAAAACTGATCTATAAAAAGCGGGATCGTCGTATACGTCAGAGGGCTTGGTCGCGATTCGACTAATCGTTTCATTAGTCAATGAGTGCTGTCAAATTGTCCCGTCAATACTCGTCAACGACTGAGGCCAGTAGCCGTATCTCCGTCGATAAGGCCCGGGTCACACTGAGCGCTGTTTGCTTCGACCGAGTCTGATAACGTCATGGCATGAGGCAATTTGATATGCCGCTGCCGCTGGAAAGCGATAATTGAATCTGGTTACCGGATTAGGGCAGTCGAAGCCTTATTCGTTGCTGTTAGTCACACTAATATGATTGGGCAAGTTTTTAATTACACGTTGAAAGAGTAGTAGCTTAACAAATAAACTGAAAAAAAAAACAGAATTAATTTATTGGGAACTAAAACTTCGTTACAGTTATATTTATTTTGTATTTATTTAATAGGTGCAAATTCATTAATTTCAATAATGATTTCACTTCCTAGACTTGATATTAAAATACAGTTATAAGTAAAATATGATTTTAAAAGCGTCGTGACTTCGCCCTCGATGAAACTGATTTATTATTTTTTAAATATTGATACAGGTGTAATAGTACAACAATACAAGCGTACGTAATGAGGCGTAATAAGTTCATACAGAAATAAAAAAGTTGTTTGCACAGAAGTAGATCTACTACGGAGCGATAGAAAAAACCTATTCAAAAACAGTTCTACATCGATTTGTGCCGCATTTTAACCCCATAAACGCATTTTGAAACCATGTCCGAATGACAGTACCAATAGAAATATAATAAAATAATAATGATTTACCAAAATAACTATAATTTTTACGTAGGTGTAACATTAATAATGTAGGTAGTATTACGATGTTTCAAATTACCCCATCGCCCCCCACTTAACTATAGGCTTCTTTAACCGCCAACACCTCATAAGCTTGCTTCGCTTCATTGATTTTACCAATAAGTATATACCATTCATTATACATAATAGAAGTATATACTCACGGCCAAGGTTGAAACATGAGCTGAAATTAAATCGAGGCAAGGAATAATACGGCTCACTGATTTGATTCATACGCGAGATAGGCAAAATACAACATGTCTTGCAATATGCTGTACCTAACAAGATTTTAATCAATAACGATTATAGGCAACAATAACGATTATGCTAAATATAGTTAAAAATACCTTATGAAGGTTAATTTGAGACATATGAAGCTCATAAAATGCTGGAAAATTATAAGAGTTTTTTTTATTTCGGACTAATTACGCAAATATATTTTAAAATAATTCTAAATATCTAAAGAAGGCCTTTTTATGGTCACCTTGTATAAAAATCATACTTTGTGTGCACCATATTAAGAATATTGTCTCAGGTATCATACAACATAGTAATACAACCAACGATGTCTTTACATGATTTAATATAATATCCAGACGTATTTATTATCACACAAAGAAATGATGGAATTGCCATTATGGAAATGTAGAATCTAATTATGTAAATTGCTACGCACTGAATTAAGTAGGGTACTTACCCATAGTTCTGGAGCCTTCCACAAACAAAAACACAAATTAAGTTACAGTTTCTTTAGATTCACATGTTTATTTACACCAAATAATATTCAGTAAACAAAAAACACAAAATGTTTGTCCTACATTGAATAGTTTGTTTTTTGTTTTCGGCCCGAAGAGAAATAAACATTGTTCTACTAGTGAATAATGCGGTGTGTATTTTTTTAGGCATACTAAAAACTGTAGTTTCAAAAATGAATCACTAACCATGCGTTGCTGCTAAGTTGAACAGTCAACAGGGAAACATTTACTATTTTTTTAGCTCGTAGTTTGTTGATCTAAATGATTGGCATTCTTTAAATCCGCTACGATAACTGTTTGCTTTAGTTTGTAAACTTGTAAACTTAGTAAATATAAATTTTCTGCATAGAAACGTATTTTTTACGGTCTCTTTATACCTCTACTAGCTATTACCCACGCGTCAAATTCGGAGTAAAACTCCTTTCCCTGTACTATGTTTCTATACATTACATTTACGTAAACCTTCCTCTTGAATCACTCTATCTATTTAAAGAAAACGCATCAAAATCCGTTGCGTAGTTTAAAAGATTTAAGCATACATAGGGACAGAGATAGCGACTTTGTTTTATACTATGTAGTGATTATATAGTCTATATAAATGTAGGTGGGTACGTGTTTCGAACCATCAGTTCATTTGGCATTATTCTTACTAACTTACTCGTTTTATAAGTGCCAATTGCCATAATAAAAACAACAAAACAAATAAAATATATCCTACTCTTGATAACGATGCTTTTCTAATTGTAATGTTTTTTATATTAATAATATAAATATGTTTTTATTCGGAGAGTGGAGACAAACAAACATGTGAATAAACAAATAATTCTTTTTCATAATATTATTATTATTATATTGTACAAATAAAGACAAAGATCCTGCAAACAATATGGTGAGTAAATCGGGATTAGACATAAATCGGTTACCAAGAATTCATATTACCTATTGATACAATTTCTAAAGGAAAATATCAATATTTTCAATGGCATGTAAAGGTTACAGGTAAATATTTAAAATTATCATTCTGAATTAAATTTTAAAGCTGAACAAATGTCGCCATGATCTTTGAACCGATTGGTTTTATCGCAAACCAAGGTATTTAGTATGTTATAGTATATAACTTATTACAACGTGACCACTTGTAAGACTCAAATAAATAAATAAAAAAATGGTATTGTATATACATATTTAGTACAAAACTAATGCAGCGTTAATGTATTGCCGCGTTTCATATAGGTACCTATCATTACTAATGAACACAAAGCGTAATGAGAATACAAATAATCAAAAATAAAAATAATAAATAAAATGCCATCGTTACTCACATAAAACAGTGGGGATCCAAAGAGGCCGATCCGAAGCACAGAGTACTAAAATTGTTTTTTTAGTTGCTAAATTATAACTTACTTGAAAAATATACCGATCTGAATTCAAAATATATTTCGTAACATAATCCTTCAATACTTTATATCTATTAGGCGGTTTACATTTTATTATTCTATGAATAAAATAATGTTTTATATTTATTCGTTAAAATGGCTTATTTTGTAAAAAACATGGAACATTCTTAGTTAAATAAAAGATTATATGTTATGTTATTAGGAAAAAAGTTAAGTACACGAATTAATAGCGTTTATTCCCGTCGTAAATGTATGTAATCCGATTACTATCTGTTTGATAACAATATTCTGTTATAAACAAGTAATGTAAGTAATGAGAGTATTTTGGGAACCGCGTTCATTAATTTTACAATTTTGTCATTAATACATTAATAACCAAAGTTAAATTATGTATATACCCTGTATATATACGTAAATGTTTAACATTTGTCTTTCTGTATATTTCGTAAGCTTATGACTAGTTACGACGTAGGTATCTAAGTTATTATACATAGCATTTTTGATTTTATGTCTCATTAAATATTAGATTTACAAAAAACGATATCTAGCTTTTTGAATGAAAACATTTGACAATAATGAATAAATAATGTATTTACTATTACATTTGTGAATAATATCACTAGGTATTAACTCTATTTTTAATCAATCGAGGCTACTTGCTACAACTTTTTTATTTAAAATATCAGTTTTTAATACCCACAGTAGATACCGTACATATTTTTTGCGTTATTGCCCTCTTGTTATTTTAATTATGTCTGCTACAGAATTCAAACATAAATATACGATATATCTGCAAGGTCATATACCATATGTGATATGTTTCTGTAAAATGATTACTAAAACAACCACAGCAGGAAGCCACGATACTAATTATATTACATGTTGAACTAATTTAGTTAATAGACTCCATTGTATCTGAATCGGCGATGGGTATCATAAATACGTCAATTATTACCATTTGAAAAGGTTTGTTGGTTTCAGTCATCTGCTATAATGTTGTATAGTATTTGTATGGATCCTTACTTAGTTGATCCTTTCGAATGTCCTGATCTAATCCTTTAACTGTTTAGACAAATGCATGAGGTATGAAAGACATAATTTACATCATCCTTAACCTGTAAGGTTATACTGTTGATTTTGGTTGTAACCACTGACCGATAAAAGGTAAAATCATGTGTAAATTTGAAGGAGCGTAGCTTCTAAGTGGCTAAAGAATTTTGAATTTGATTTTCTTTTTGTTTGTAAGATAACTTCATACAGAGTTTAAGTTATATTGCAAAAAGTTTTAGGTAAGTTAAAGGTGTTGTAGTTATATTTGTATACATATAAGTATTTAGTGGGACCTGCGACTTTTGTCATATGGATTTTGTTTCACGCCATCTTTCTACCTAATCGTAGTCAATTTTTTTAAAATTTTTCATTATTTTACTACTAAGAATTTTATGAACAGCATAAATTCTTAGCCGCTCCTTCTCACAGTTAGACAGTCGACTGCTCCTATATTTCATTTTTATTCACCTTTTATTTTCATTCGCCTCAATAGAAAGGAATCACATTTTACGAATTTTACAACTGAAGATAGCTTTAAAAGTTTATGACCAATTTCGCGGAATAACTGCCCGCCTTCGCTGGCAAAACGTAAATTTTGGGTAAGGTCGAAATTGGCAATTTGTAGTTTGTATTACCTCGTATATATTCGCACAATTGGGGTAGCTTTTTATTAAAACCCTAAGTTGTATGGGGGTCACTGAATTGAGTAATAATCTCAATTCACTAAAGGTAAGTAGGAAGGGAAAATTACTTTTGAATGCAGGAAGTTCAAATGGAAAGGTTTTGTACATTTGGCTGACGACATTTAAGGGTGCGTCTCACCCTTCTTGATAATACGTACGTACAAATTTACCCAAGTCAGATTTTAGGTACACCTAAAATTAAGCGAAGTGGGTCTTGCTCTTAGTTTTGCGCACAGTGGGAATCTGAAAAATAATGAAAATTTAACGAGATAATTAGGAACTTTGAAAAGCATTGCCACTAAAAATATATAAAAAAAGGATTGCCAATGTAGAGTGAAGCAGATATAAAATTAATTAATTTCTTTTTGTCTTGTGAAAATGTGGTGGTTCCTGTTCCTGAATTCTGCTCTACGTTGTAGCGGTAGTACAGGGTGTAAATCTGAGTTTAAAAAGTTTTTGTCATTTATTAAATAGGTTTGTAATTATTCAGTTAATAAAAAAATATGTAAACTTTAAAATGTGTATTTTCTGTTCTGTAGAGCGCTTCTGAAACTGCCGAGTGTCATAAACTATGATAAAAAAACGTCATAATTCCATTATTTGTATGGCCAAATGTAAATTTTGACGTTTATTCTCATAAACGTAACATTTTGTGTTACAGAATCGCTCGGCTGAGCTACGTACATTTTTGACAGCTGAAATAAACCATATTCGAGCCAAAAACCCGCCACCCAACCACCAATACCCTGTATTCTTGCAATATTTAGTACCTACCCGCATTTATGAAATGTGGCGCTTCGGTCGGACGCTTTAATTAAGTTTCACCTGCAGCCTACATGTACGGTTGCAGATAATATTAATGATTATTCTTGGTTTCAGCTTTTATCATTATCATATCTTTGGGTTTATCATATTTGTTATGTCGTAAAGAGATAAACAGCTGGCCTAATGAATAGCTATCATAAACGCATACGCAATGTCGACCTATTAATGGTTTTATCAATAGAAATGTCCATAGCTATGTCTCATTCAGTAAGACAGATTTTTTATAACAGCACGCACCTCGTATCAGTAAGTCATCTATGAAACATGTAACGTAGAACGTAAACATAAAAAAATAAAACTATTCGCATAATAAAAGTATGTACTTTACTATCGACTATAATTGGTTAACTACACATTTATATGTAATACATATAAACATTATACAACTAGGTATTACAGCACTTATAAATCAAGAATCTTTAAGGATTTCCGCTTAAAAAAGTTGTATTACAAATATTAGGTAGGTATCTACACCGTTAATTTTAACATGCAGCAAAAACCTATCCGACTAAAGTTACAACTCGTTTCAAAAAAAAAAAAAACAAAATCGAATCGACAAAAAACTTTGCAACTTGTAAACTGTATCACGAAAATAAAACGCAAAGTGTTTGTGTTGTTTTTTCCATACATTATTCAAATAAGTTGAATTTCATTAAAACTCAGCGTTGGATGTAGCGGAGTAGGTAATTTCTCTGGCAGGCTGTTCTCCAACTTGGGAGTCATTTTGCTGGTTCACCATGTCTCGCCAACTGGCATCGTTTGTTTGTCTTCATATCCTTGCGAGTTAGGTACTAAAATATAAAAAAGATTCCTTGATAATTCATTAATTTAATATATTTTTTTATGGAGGATATTTGCTGACTGTTTTTGTAAACCCAGAAACAAACAAAAACCTTACTATATAGTTCAGGTATTTCATTACTCGTATCTTTCTATACTATTACTTAATATATTCAAATGCTACGAATCAATTTAAAATGTAGAAAAGTCAAAGGAACATTTGCATCACGACTGATTCAGCCCTGACTGAAAAGGAAAATATTGTTCCTTCTTCCGGATCAATCCAAAAAATATTCATGTCATAATTTATGTATGACTTATTTACCCAACATTTAATTATCGTTATAAAAAAAGACAGAGTAAACGTAATTTACTTAAAACGATTAATAAACGAAACAAAATAGTGCAAAAATGTAAGTATTTAATGTTCCTAATGTGCGTTATTAATAATCGTTGTGATATTTAATAAACTGTAAGTACATATATGTATGTGTGTGATACAGAAACCGCTCTATGGAGCGTAACCAAGGTCTTGTGTTCCGGTCTTGCGATGAACCGTAGAACTATGGTCCTAATCTTCTCCTAATGAAGTGTTATACAGTAGAGTAAGAAAGATAGAAATATCTAAATTCACGGTTTAAAAACAAAGCCGATCAATTGACCTTGCATCTGATGCACTTTTGTACCTTCGTAAAAATATCTACATGCAGTAAACATTGATAGCAATTTGTGTAGAAGTGCTATTTGCTAACGCCGCAGTGTACTGTCAAAGCAAAATATCTTTACTTTACTGTAGGATACTAATGCTTGATAAATAAATAATTCCTCTACAACACGCTAAATAAATATGTTTAGCTAGCTCATAAGGTTGGCTCTAACGTTTTAGGTAGCCCGCAAGCGCAAAGGAAGTTTCCTGCAAAGGACGCACCAAGTTTGTTAATCTCGCATAGTGGATAGCATGCACCTAACTTTGTCAATCTCGTAACTTTATAATTCCAAGTCAAGTAATATGTAATTGGGTTGTGAAAATCTAAGTTAGATTCAGAGACAAATGTTTGAGTTGGAGAAACTTGGGCGTTGTGCGGAAACTATATAGTTGTTTTAAATCTGTGTTGTGGGTTGTAGAGGCACTAGCGGAAATGATAAAGTTATTCTAAAGTAGCGTAAGATTCAATTTACTTATATAAAAAAATGGCTTCTGTATCTGTAAGGGGAGGATTGAAAGAGTTGATATTAGCACCAATATTGCACATCAAAATTGTTCAGAAATGACAGTACATTTGCGCATGCACAATCCCAAAAACTGCAAGTCTTCAGATCTTCAGATAGGCGTTCAGTTGATAAGCCATTCTGTTTTTCTGGTACATTGTTTTTACGACTACAGAGAGCGTATCTCTCGTATAAATCCTATTTATCTTATTTAAGGTAGGATGATGGTCTTTTAAAGATTTTTCGTTATTTAAATTTCAAGTAAAGTATACCTCATCCACTGAAGGCATACCTAATTGCACTCAACCACAGCAGTTTGCAGTTTTGTACCTATTTAAAACGATCCAAAGATTTTTCTTGCCATTTCAAATAGCCGCTCGTTTGAAATACATTTTCTCATAAGAGTGCTTTACTTTCCTATTTAAAAGCTAGTTTTCTTAGCAAAGGCAATATAAAGGCAAACGTTTCCTTTGCTCTGGGCTTTTTCTTGAAATAAATAGGGTAATAACTGCGCTGGAGTCTCGGTAGTTGGTTTGACGAGGCGAAATTATAAATGTGCACGTCAACACACGCCCGCATTGCCTTTATGAGTGGCTGCAAAGAAAAAAGCGTGAGGTTTGCCTTGAAAGTGGGCTGATAAAAGAAGAAAATTAGCGGCTTCTGCAGTAAAGTGTATTTTTGGAAAATAAAAATATGAGTATCGATTTTTTTTTAATAAAAATCATTTTTATAGAGAATCATTAAGAAATAGTATAAAAGATCTATAAATATAACTAAGAAAGAGATAAAGTGAAGCTACTTAGACGGATTTATAAAAAAAAACGTGACCTTGATACTTCATACAGAATCCTTACACCATCTTATTGAAGCAATCAGAAACTCGTTTTTCGAAGGCAGCATCGTTAAGCTGAAACCTCTGAAATATTCGAACTGTTACACGTACCGATCTTATATTTAGGACGGTTTTTCCAAATGGAGTTGAGTGAGGAAGGTAGTTTGCATAATATTTGGTATGATAACCCACGACTGTTGCCTTCACGTGTGTCTATATTGGCACTTACTGTGGGATGGAAATGTATAGCTATTTGAGTGTATCTACCTATATTGCTTTTAGGAAAATAGGCTCTTAAGACATGGGCCGGGCTGTTTGCATGGAACGCACCTTGAAATTGTGTTAGTCGATCAAACATGGCCTTCAGGCGAGTTTGCTGGCGATATTTGATTGAATACTACCTAAGAACTTTGTTATTGGGTTCGTTTAAGGGTTATTAAGCTTTTTTATTAATGTTTGTTAGTGGTTACTAAGTTATGATTCATGTCATTAGTCATAAAAACAGACTACGTTATTAAATTTTAATTATCATAAATAATTTTATTTGATGCTGTCATGTAACATATCTAAACAAACATTATTTATTACTATAACCAAGCGGATAACATAGATTAGCATAGTTTTTGAATGTGAAAGTTTCCTTCTTCCAACAATCACAGTTGTTCGAATAATACTTGACTTAGTTTCAGAAACTCATAAAACTTCGTTATTTTCCTTGCGTTGTATCCAAGTAAATAAAATAATATTTAAAATGATACTGCTTCGGTTGACTTCAGCACGTTTATTCTGTGTAGTCTGTGATTCCATTTCGATTGTGCGAAGCGTAAAGTTTATTCTCTACCCCGGAAACACGAAATACAGTCACCGAAATGTGGAAAGATTCAGTGGTAGGTATCCTTTATACTGGTTTTATGAAGCTTGTACATTGAAAGCATGGTAAATGGAGGACTAGTTATTTATTTGACTGTCCAGTTTTCAGATGTTAAGGCAGGTGTTCAATAATGGTCTACTAGCGATGATTGCATTGTAAAGGTGTTCATTCATAGATGTAAGCTACCTGCCAGCATTGCTGTGTTTCGAATTAAGGGGAGCGGTGTGGAAAAAATTAAAGCATATGAATAAACTTAAAAAAGGCAAATGTAACGTTAAAAGCAGCAGCCATTAAAATAAATACACCACCGTATAAGTAAATATATCAAAGGAAGATCATGATTTGAATTACTCCGAACCATTTTGGTAAAGGTAATTGCAGTCCCTACGTGCAAAATCAGTGTCTATTCTGTACATAAAATTATTTTTGGTTGCGGTTGTGTTTGAGTTTTTTGAAAGAGATTGTTGTAATTTTTTATAGACATAGCAAAGTTAACCAATAGTGTTAGTTTAAATAGATGGTTCGAAGCTTTTGATCCTGTTATTTACATTTATAATAAAAAAGATCCTTGCGTTAATCTAAAATTTTCTCGCGACCATCATGAAACATGGAAAAAGAATATACTTACAAGTTGTGGAATTACTTCTAATATCTAACTTATTCTTCAACACTAAAAATAAAGTGGCTGCCTATTTATTGCATTGTAAAGTCCTGTATGTAAGGAGCTTTACTCTGGCGCAGTTCTGTCGCACTTTATTGATATTGTTTGTGAACGCTCCGATGGGTTTGAGGGTACTTACGATTTTATTCGACGTGGATGCTGGCCACCATGGGAATTGTTTGATACTACTGTCTAGGGGTTTGGATGTTTGTTACGATTCACTCTGAGGAGTTAGACCATGGCAACGAAGCGATATTTATGGGAAAATTTGATGGTCATTTAAAAACTGACGACAATTAATACAAATGTACCTGAAGTTAATAAGGGCCCTTTCAGTTTTACGCTCCTTGGGTCTGGACTTTTAACTATTTACTTTAAAGTTAAATAGTGCTTTAATTTAAAGCTTATATTTGCAAATTCTTACAACAAAAGGTATTCTGCTTTATGAATACTTAAATTTTCCAGTGTCCAAATATCACTGTTCCACCACTCTATGATAATCTCAGTATTCTGAACACGAACAATAACACTGGTAAGTTTTCCCTGCTCTGTGTAAAAGGAAGTTAGTTTGGACTTCGTCACATAGGTAAGCCCGGTGGAACGGGACGTCAGCACCAACGAGTATTAAATCCAGAGGAGAGGTACAAGGGTTTACCGGCTGCCAAAATTTAAGGGTTAATTTAGCGCATCGAAGCACCAATCAGAGTTGATCGCCCTCAGACACGCGAAATCTCTTGAATGTGCGAATGTGTCTTGAATCGGCGTATCTTTTTTATCTTAGAAGAAATATGTGCATTACTTTATGTGGATAAGTATGTATTTGCAATGTTAAATTTCGGATTGACGCTTTGATGTATTCGCGCTGACATGAGTTAAGCCTAAATGGCTTACTCCATGAGAGTTAGGAAAAATATCGCTTATAATTGCGAAAACTTATAAAAAAAAACACAACTACAAGTCAGATTGATTAAGCAGTTGAAATTAACAAAACCGTGTCTTTGTATACCTCATTTTCCAAAACTAAACTGAACGAGATTTCCTCAGGCCCAAGTAACGCCAATAACAAAAGAAGACAAGCACTCTCAGAACAAGGTGACTAAGCATACGCTCTTTTTAAATTATGACAGCCAATTATACATAGACATGGCGGTTTATACTTTTTCATGCACCGAAGCAACCTTTTTTTCCAAATCGATTCGCTCTCTATTGTTTTTAGTAATCCATGGTCAGCAACTCAGTACAAGTTGTATGGCGATTAAGTTCTCAATGTCAGTTACTATTGTGCACATCGCTGACAGATTGCTTGTACTACCGATGACGTCAATTTCCATACTAGTAAATTACTTTAAACTTCGAGGAATGTAATAAATGCTTAGAAAATTATCATTGCAAAAACAACATAGAAAATTTTAGTCAGATGTAAAACTTTCAGATCATGAAGTTTCAGATATATTACTACTACTACTTTCGTGTGATGAATATGCACTTTGCAGCACATATTCATCTAGTGTCAGAGTTTATGGAAACCGACTTTTTAGGGCCTCTGACGTGGTTTCTGTAGGGTAGGTCACCCTACTGTCAGTATTTTTCAAGCCGCCTACCTATTAGGCACCTGACTTGGCTTCACGAGTACGAAGTGGAATAGTACCCGGGACCAACGGCTTAACGTGCTTTCCGAAGCGCGGAGAAACTCGGTATATAATGCCACTAGCGGTCACCCATTCTTGGACTAACCGCGGTCTACGTTGCTTAACCTCGACTATCGATTTGATAGACGATATCGCAGTGGGCCATCATCAGATACATTGTCGAGTAACCAATATTTTGAATGAAAATTAGATCGCAATAAGATATACCATCGGACCGAAAATGGATACTTATGGTTTGTATAAAGGTTAAGGTATATCCTTAGAACGCATTAAAATACAGTATAAGACCTGAATAAATCATATTCAATGAGAAACCTTTGTTGATGTTGATTTTAAAAAATAACATTCATATTGTCTCAATTAGTTGAAAGGATATCAAATTTGAAAATTCGAATTAACATAAAAGAATTTTCAATGCTAGCCCGGATGATATTTCAACATTAGTTACCCGACGATCGTTGTTCAGAACACTAGAACTAGTTATTCAAGTGACATTACGGTTTCGAGGCCACACTTGGTTTTAATCAAATGTTTATTAACTACCCACAGACTTAGTTTCTGGATTGTTCTACTTGGCTGAGTTAATTGTGATTTATACGTGTTTCAAGTTATCTAAGGTTAGTGTTATAAAAAGCAACTGAACTGAAACAAGTTTCTTTATTTAGATTTATAAAAAAAAATGTATCAAATAAATTATAAATTTCAATTCTAATATTTCTTATACTCATAGAATAGGAAATAATGAGAAAATGAAAGTCAAGAAGCATAATTATCTCAGTATTAAATCTAAGTACCTACTTACTTATTTTTTGAAAATAAGAACATGTTTACTTAAGTCATTTTTCCCCAAAAACAATTATATCTTAAAACTAGAGGCCGCGCGCGACTTCGTTCGCGTAGAAGTCGGTTTCCCGTGGGAATGCGAAGTTTTCCCGCGGTAAAAAGTTCCCTTAACTCTTTCATACATATATTTTTGGTATCTAGAACCGTTTTTGGCAGCGCACGCAACAGAAGCTCTCAAGGATGAATAATTTTCCCCGTTTTTTTAACATTTTCCATTATTTCTCCGCTCTTTATAGTTGCAACGTGATGTTATATAGCCTAAAGCCTGCCTCGATAAATGGTCTATTCAACACAAAAAGGATTTTTAAAATCAAACCAGTATTTCCTGAGATTAGAGCGTTCAAACAAACAAACAAACAAACAAACAAACAAACTCTTCAGCTTTATAATATTAGTATAGATAAAAAAAATAAGCTATCTTATACCTAATTTGACAAACAAATTCTTGTTCCACGACAACGTTAACCATATTTTAGGAACGACTCCGTAAAAGTTAAAGTAAAACGATGTCTACAGCATTACAACCGGGTCACAGCTACTTACCCCGGCTAAGACCGGGAACTTTTTGTGTCCGTTTCATTTAATACCCCAACTGCAACAGTTTTTCAGGATTATCTGAGAGTAACGACGACATTATCGAAAGCTGAGAGGGGCGGGTCGGACGTTGGTCTTCGCAATGTAGGCTCATTTCAGATTCAGGACTATTGGACTTTCATTTGTAACACTGAAATAGGGCTGTTACGGAAAGAGCTTTTCGATAAACGTACGTATGTAAGTAAAACTTTTGGTATGATATCAGTACAGTCGTTTTTTGTAAAGACTGTGTAGTTTTTAATGACATAGTGAAGTTATAGAACTGTGTAGCAATACAACTTTTGTTTGTGTTTTCCTTTAATTTTTTAAATATTAGGTGTTTTTCCCCGGCTTTTATCCACTCAGTCTGTCTGCTACTAACTTTTCCAAAGCCGTAGTTGTGAAAATCTGACCATCTTTGTTTGTACCTTAACCTGTAATGAATGTGTTAGTTCCTGTTTTTCATTAAATTTCATATCATGTTCTTAAATTTGCAGTTCAATTCAGTACTATAATTCCCTCTAATGTAAATTGGAGCTTGGAACAAACACGTACCTTAAGACGTTATCAGTAAAGGAATGGCTCATAAAAGAGGGAGTTTACGAGAGGAGTGGCAAATTTATTGAATGGTGACTATGAAATATGAACAGGAAGGTCCAATGAGTATATTATATAGGCACTTATAGAGGTAGTATCTACCCTCGATGTTGTGATAACGGAGGGGAAGAAAACGTAAGCAAAGTAGGTCATTCCGATTTAAATGAATTGTGGAGCAAAAAAACGAAGATGCGGATTGACGGATATTTTTGAATGCGTTACGTTATGTCCATTAATTATTTAAAGAGAATAAAAGCCGCTTCATATATTATATCCAGACGCTTACATAAATAACGAGGATAAATCTTTTTTGTCTCACTGTTTTCAAATTTCAAATCGAAATTGAGTATCTTTCTATTTTAATTTGTTCTTTACTTTAGCTTTAAGTTGACTTTTTGTGGCCAAAATCGTTTATTTAATAAACCAATAAGAGTTCTGAATTTGTTGAGGTATTTTATAAAATTTGCTAATAAGTAGCTGTTACAAAATATAATAATTTACGAAGATCTTTTTCACTGCACACGAACAATAAATAATTTCTTACTTTTTTATTTTTCTTTTATTAAAAGTGCGTGTATTTAAACTATTAAAATTTAAAATAGTTATGTAGATAATTATAAAGGTGTCCATGCCAGTAAACATGTTAACGATCTTATTTTGAGTTACGTAAATGATTGACGAAAACAAAACAAACATCATGTTGTCGAAATTAATGCTGTACCGATTGTTAAGTTAACTCTGTTGGAAATTAACGGCCAGTCCAGTGGAATTAAGTGCGAGCTTTAACAATCAATTGTTTTGCTTTGTTTAGGATCAACAATAATAGATAGACCCATTTTGATATTGGGCCAACTAAATCAAGTATTGGTCAATAAATAAGTTTAGCAGAATGTTTTATTGTAGTATAAAGAACAATAAAGGTATTTTTTATTTATGGGAAATAATAAGTCAAGCAGCAGAGTTTTTTTTGGCCACATGATGAAACTTCTAATTTTATGTAATAAGCAACGGAAATAAAAGATTACTTCTAATAAATAAATTCGTATTCTTAATATCGCCTTCACCTATTACTACCTAATTTACTAACCCAGCCACAGATTTCACATCACATCATCATTTTTTTTATTAATTCATCGGACTGATTCCACGCTTAGCTAGTGGATAAGAACCATTAGGGTAAGTAAATTTAGGTAAGCGAGGAGCGTGTTAGGTTGATGTTGACACTGCCAAAAGTCTACTTGCTGTTGCTTGTTTAAAAGTTTTGAAACATTACATTTTAGTTATTCATTTATAAAATTTGAGAGAAAAACTAATTACAAAAAGAGGGTCAATCAAACAATTTAGACAAAGAATAAGCTAATATCCTAAATATCAAACAATCAAACATTTCTCTAGACTAAACAAGTTCATTTTGCTCCCTATATTGTACTGTGTGAATGCACAATAATTTAATTTTATACACTAATAAATGCCTGGTTCCTGTTCTACATTGTTCTCTTAGCTTTTAGATTATAGCTTCATTGTAACTAATGCATGAGGTAAACTATGAGTATATAACGAGATTTTGTCGACCTCTGTGGTGCAGCGGTATATATACCGGACTGCTAAGCGGATGGTTCCGGGTTTGATCCCCGGGTTGGGCCAATTTCATCAAAATAGTTTTTCGAAATTGGCTCGTGTCTGGGTGTAACTAGGTTCTCCCCTAGTTCAATGTGTGGTACCTATAACACAAGGGAATACTGAACTTACTTTAGGGCCACATAATTGGTGTGTTTGTCTGGAGATTTATTTATCATTACTTTGTATAGACAGGAACAAATGTAAGAACAGTATTTTGTATGGACGTACGTGCACAAAATCTAAATAAAACTAGCTATTTGAGATCATGTACTTAAGTATCAATCGTGGGCATTATTTAATCACCACTAAACCTTCAAATATATTTAAGAATGAAAACACTATCTATATTAATAGATAGAAAACTAATATTTGATCGAAAAAAGTGCTAATGTTTGTCTGAAATTAAATCTTGCATGTTAGATCTACTTCCCAGTTACCGATTGAGTTAAAAAAAAATAATTCATGTGTAAATCAGATGACAATGCAAATGTTTAACTCAATTGTTTTTTTTTATTTAACTTTTTATTTTTTGTTATTTATGTATAACTATTTTTTCCTCTATTTGATAATGTATGTAAGCTTGTCTAGCTTATGCCTCTAATGTTAGCATAGCAACTATCATACGTGAGTATCTAATGGCTATGCGCACGCGCGGTAGAACGGAAGGAAGCGTTGCTATCAGTCGTGGATTTACGTGCACCAACCGGCGCTGAGGTCGGGCGATAAAATATAAAAACCTATTTGAATCCAGTCACATATAAAATGAGAAAATAATGAAAGGATTATTTATATAGCTCTGCGTAGATTTGGCAGAAGGACTGTCAGCCATAAGTCAATAGCGGCTGATCATAGGCTTCGACCAGTGCTTAATGGGTAATCTTCAAATTGACAGGTCATTTAACATGAACAGCTCAACAAGACATCGGCGTAACACCAAGTTAAGTCATTTTGATTTAGTTTATCCTCAAGTAGGTAGTATTATATAACACGATAGAAGAAAAACATTATAAAGTAAAATTAAAAACCGAGAGAACTATTAACTTTTTTCTACTTCTTTATTAATTACATATTTAAATTTTTGGAAACGAATATCGATAAAAACAAGACAATTAAATTTATCATTCAGACTAACTATAATCTAATTCAAACTGATTTATTTCTCCCAAGCCAATGTTAGATTGACACCCTCATAGCAACCTCAATAAACCATCAAATACAAACTGAACTCGACCCGAGATAGTCACTTGTTCCTGAGAGTCGAAGTTATCACTCCACAGCTTATGGAACTTTGAGCATGTAAATGAGATGCCCCTGGTACGACCACGACGCGATCAATGTCAGACACTGTCACGAACCACGACTTGACAGCCAGGTTGAGGACATCAGAATGAAGATAAAGGATAGATTGGTTTGATATTGATAACAAGTTTTGTCATGACTCTGTTTCCACAGTAATATAATGTTAAATTCTTAATAAATTTAAATATGAAGTACTAGTGGTCGCCCGCGACTCCGTACGCGTGGAAGTCGGTGGGAATGAGAAGTTTTCCCGCGGTAAAAAGTACCCTATGTGTAATTCTAATGTATAACCTATATTACTGTAAAGTTTCATCCATAACCGTCCAGTAGTTTAAACGTGAAAGAGTAACAAACATCCGTCCATACATCACAACACCTTTTAAGATTTGACTAAAGTAATTCTTGAAATTAAACTCATTTTAACGGGTTTTTTGGTTAGACTACCCGTGACCACGTCATTTGTAAAAATATCGAAACGTCGCATAATCAAAAAATATATTATAAACGCATAAAAACCTGTTTAAATGAGTTTAATTGCAAGTATTAATGATCGCATAAATCTAAGAAATTACATTACAGAAATTAAAATAAATGTTTACAGGACAAAGTTTCAGACCACTGCAACGTATCTCATCAAGTACCCCACTAGCATCTAGACGGCTGTCAAATTAAAGCGATAAACAAACTTTACGTCATGTAGAGCTTCAATCAATACGGCCAGGCAAACATCGTTAGCATGCAAGTACATCACATTCATTAAAACTTACTATTGACTTGAACACTAACTTAGGATTAGTTTAGTGAAGAAAATCATTAATCTTTTAGCAGTCATGTCGGGAACTCGACTCGGAGTTTACTACAAAACTTTCTTCCATTCCGGCCAGCAACTTAAAAAACCTTTGTTTGGAACTGTTATTTTTTAACATAAAACAAGAAAGAAACAGAAGATAATATTTATAGACGTTAACAATGAAGCTTGAGGCTAAACATCCTGCAAAAATAAAGTTTTATAATATAATTATATACACTTTTGCTATAATATACTAGCAGGAAGATAAAAACAATTTAAATACAAAATCAAGTTATGCAAAATAGGTATACCTTCCTACTTTTGTTCATATCTGCAATCGATAATCCATCAGCGATATTCAAAACCCTGTCGGATATTTCAACGAATACCTGCAAAAATCCGTATCACAAAGTTGTCAAAAATCCGTCCAATGTTAATCAAAACGTACGGACGGGGCCAGAGGGTATGTCGGACCCACGTCCAGAGCTCAGCAGGGTTAAACACAGGTAGGTCGCAAAAATACGGTTCTGACCGCGAGCCAATGTTCTAGATTAAATTCAGGTGAAGCCAATTTGACTGGGATTGCGAATTTATTGACCGATCATTTCAGGTTTCCGTAAGGGTTAAGGGGGAATTTAGATACCATTTATTTAACTTTGCATGAAGCGGTGGGAATAACTGAGTAATAAAATTTATCTGCTTTACTTTCAGAGGTATTTATTTTCAAATAAGCTTAGATTAGGTATTTATATCTTCATTTGTTTATTTCTCTGCAAATTTTTTGGAAGGTGTCTATGTAGTATAGTTGCAAAACACTACTTATACAGCGTTAAAAATAAAAGGTGATATTTTTGTTAATTAGGCTATTGTCATGGATTTTGTTAATAAGTCCAAATTCCAGATTTTCTCAAGCAGTGGGCAGTTATTGTTACGGCAAACGAGAAATTCCCGAAATTCGCTAAAAGTTGATAACAGTGCTTGAAAGGAAGCAAACTACCTACGAGTATACTACGGTTGGTTAGTAGGTACCGACATTTGGTGATGCGTTACGTAGAGTCGAGTCGATAACCTCCTATTTATGAGGTAAAAAAGAACAAATACCCGATCAAGAGTGGTAAGCACCTAAAAAGGTTGACTATAATGTAGGGTTTCTTTATTTTTATGGCAATCACAAGTTCGTTTGTGCCCTTATTTTTAAAATATTTTTATTAGTTTGGCATCTTTGCAACACTAGCCTTGGTGGAAAAAATAAAGGTGGGCTGGCTTGGCTGAAATGCGGGGACAGTTGGTTTTAGTCAGTCATCGAGTAAAGTCAAGTTATTAAAAGTCTATACGTTTTAACATAGTTTTAGAACTTGGAGTCACTAAGTATAATTATAATTTAAATAATTTAAAAGTATTAAAGTTATTGTAAAATTATAACCACTCTTGTATTTAAAAGAAGAAAATAAAAGTGTAAGTGTTTATTCGAAGAGTTTTATTATACATCAGAAGTGGTACGTGATCCATCGGCGTAACAAAAGGTGAGTGAACATACCTACATCCTATTTTTTTGTAGTTTAGCATGCTTATTATAAATAAAGCGAGGGAATCATAGTTTTATTGGCATTAGTTTGAGGCTACTCTTCGACAATATTGCTATATGTGGGTACTTTGTGATTTGCGTTGCCAATCCGAGGCATCGTATTTTCTAATAGAGTACGGTAAAGATGCACGTGGTCGGACTCGTATGGTTAAGGCTACTCCTTAATAACGTAGTCCGTCTGTGTTCTGTGCCTACTGTTTAATCAAATGTAGATAATTGAGTAATTAGTTTAGATACTTTTTAAGATTGCTTAAGATGGCTGCTTTTGAAAGGAACGCTTGGTCAGGGCAACTCCTTGATAGCGTTTTTTTCATTATGGCGACCTAAATTTTTGTGCGCAACATTTGGCTAGGGCAACTCCCTGGTAATGATTGCTTGCAAGGGTTTGGGTTGTATTGTGGCTATGGTAATTTAGATAATTTAGTTTTATAGATTATCAAAAAAATACTATCTTATTTCTACCCTTTATTTTTCTAATGCATTTTTTTTCTCATTGCTTCTGAGGTTCAAGTCATAATGGGTGGTCGAAACCGGAGTAATGAGCAGCGAAGATTGCAGACCCCTGTTTAGTACACCACGCCAGATGCGCAACTCGCCTCGCACGAACCGCAGCCGCACCCGTAGCCGCAGCGGGTTAAGGACGCGAGACCGCAGCCTGAGCCTGCGGGAGCGACTGCGTGAACTGGAGCACGAGCTGGACAAGGAGCGCGAAATGAAATCTCAGCATCGTCGGAGCCGTTCTCCAGAAAATCGAAGCAGTCGCCGTAACGAAGATTCAAGAACTGAAGGCCGCATCCGTAGCCGCAGCCGGTCACCCAGGCAGAGCAGAGGTGCAAAGGAGCAGGACCGAAGTGCAGGCAGAACGGAAAACAGGTCATGTACTCCATCATTTTCTGTTAAAACTGTCATAGATATCTTAAATACCATAAAAAGTAGTTTGGTTGCACAGCCGTCTACAAGTGGACATTCATAGTCTAAAATCATAGATAATAAAAATATTCTCCCTGATTTAGATCCCATTCAAAAAAATCAAAGAATGGATATTTGGTTACGCAAGGTAAATGAATGTGCCTCTGTATGCGGCTGGGTCGACCGTACCACCATTTACTTTGCAATGCAGAAACTCCAGGGTTTGGCTTAGGTTTGGTATGAGGGATTAGACACAATACTATACTCTTGGAAAGAATAGCAAGGAAAACTTTTAAACGCATTCCCATGTAACCAAAACTATGGACAAACCCTGGACGAGATATTAAAAAGAAAAACTAAATTTGATGAACCCATCGAAAATTACTTCTATGATAAACTGTCGTTGCTTAGCCAGTGTGACATTTCCGGGAAACGGGCAGTAGACTGTATTATCCATGGCATCCCTGATAGGATGGTTAGATCTGGTGCTCTCGCGTTGGGTTGTTCTCAGCCCGAAATCTTAGGTACTTCAATTTTTGATAAGCAACAAAGATAACCCATTTGATCGCAATTTTATAAGAAGGACTGACAACAACTCTAACAGCCAGAGCAGCTCAAAACCTGGTTTAAAAAAGCTAAATCGATCTCAGGGACACGTGTTTTGCTTAAATTGTAGGGAACGTGGTCATATCTATACTCAATATACAAAACCATTAGTCAAATGCGATAAGTGCAGCAGAATAGGACACAAAAAGGAAGATTGCCGCGTTAAAGCCGATACTAACGAAGGTAAGGATTTATGTGACCAAGTCTTATGTATTGATAATTCTTCTATCAAATCAAAATATTGTAAACGCGTTTGTGTAAATAGCTTCCCGGCGGTTGCATTAATAGATTTTGGTAGCTTTTGGTAGCGAAGTTACATTAGTCAAAGAATCTTTTGTTAGTGAGCTAGGTTTGGTCCACGATAGTATTCCCTTAATAATGAAAGGATTTGGTAATAATTTTGTAGAATCGTTAGGAGACATTGTGCTAGAGGTTTCGGTTGATGGTGTCCGTGCTAAAGTTAAATGCAGAGGAGTTCATGACAAGTTTTTAGAGAAATCGTTATTAATAGGTCAATCGTTTACCGAATTACCAAACGTCGCGGTTTATAAGGATAGTAAAAAAAAATAGTTTAATAAAATCGAATCTGAGCTTCCTTCTATCTACCCTGATGACAATAATCATCGTAACTTAACTGTAAAAGTAATCGCCAGTGTATCACTTTGGGGACCAGCAACAGTAAGAGCTTACGTAGAAAAGGACTTTACAGGATGCTAACTGCTAAAAAAAAAAATGTCATCGGTATTCCATCTCAACAATGTGTGTAACTGGTGGTGTTTATCATGTTCAGGCAGGTCATATTAATATTCCGGTGTTGCCAAGTTCACGATTAACTAAGCTTAAAGGGGACTTAGTAATTGCTAGAGGTGAAAAGGTAAAATTCGTTCACAGAATCTGCATGCAGCCACCTGGAATATCAGAATATACAGGGCTAGATAATTGTCTACAGGATATTAGGGAGGAGGTTCAGGTGAGTAATTCAGTTTCATCAGATGATAAGCAAAGACTGTTGGGTGTTTTGAGAAAATATAATCATTGCTTCGCTTCAAATCTTAATACTTTAGGATGTACACATGTTTCAGTAATGTCAATTGAGCTCAACAGTCAAAAACCAGTTGTATATCGCACATACCGGCTGTCTCATCATGAACGTGATAGGGTTCAGTCAATGGTAGCAGACATGTTAGAAGCGGGTATTTGTTACACCTGATGGCCTGTATGAATTTACCAGGATGCCATTTGGCTTAGCAAACGCACCAGCGGTCTTCCAGAGGCATATTAATAAAGTATTAGGTTCAGCACGGTATAGTAAAGCTACAGATTACATGGAAGAAATTTTAATTTTTGAGAAAGACCCTACCGAATGCTTGGATAGGCTAGAATGTATTCTTGAATTGTTACAAAATGCCAGGTTAACGCTTAAGTTGTCCAAATGGCAATGGGGTCCAGAACAAGAAGAAGCGTTCCAGGTGTTGAAGGCAGAACTTGTTGATAGACCTGTTTAGCCATCTATGATCCCTTGGCAGATACCGAATTGCATACAGATGCAAGTAAGGATAGCGTAGGTGGGATTCTTTTCCAGAAGTGTAAGGAGAGTGGACTATTTAGGCCGGTCGCATATTTTAGTAGGTAAACATCTCCTGAAGAAAAGCACTACCAATCCTACGTGCTGGAAACATTAGCAGTCATTCGGTCCATGGAAAAGTTCAAGGTATACCTATTAGGCCGTCAGTTTAAAATAATTTCAGATTGTAGTGCGCTACGTTCCACTTTTCTGAAACGAGATTTAATCCCCAAAATAGCTATTTGGTGGCTTCTATTGCAAGAGTTTAATTGTTCCATTGAATACAGGCCTGGAGTGAAGATGTTTCATGTCGACGCATTGTCCCGGAATCCAGATCCTGAGGACGTAATTTATGCATAGGTCATGGTCATCAATAACGACGATTGGCTTCATTCCTTGCAGTTGGGAGATACAGAGCTTCTGTCGTATTAAGCAAATAGTGGCTAGTGATTTAGATTTCAAAGGACTTGAGTATATTAAAGAAAATTATTGTATTAAAGATAATAAGCTTTTTAGATGCGTTGGCGGTGATAAGACTAATTTAAGGTGGGTGGTTCCAAAGGTGGCAGATATGCAGATTAAATCATGGCGAAATTGGACATCCAAGTGTGGAGAAAACTTCAGAACGGGTAAAAAGTAACTATTGGTTTGCAAAGATGTCTCGTTTCGTTAAGAAATATGTTTCGGCCTGCATAGATTGCGCCTACTCAAAGAAAACATCGCGTAAAAGCGAGGGTCATACTCTGCATGTCGATCACCTCGGGCCCTTTGTTAGATCTAAGAGAGGCTATTGGGACAGGTAACTAGGTAAAATACAGTGGGAGGTTAAATAACACAGTACAAAAATCTACAGGCAGAAGATCTTCAGAAGTAATGTTTGGTGTACATATGAACAGTGAGATTAATGCTGCTTTAAACGAAATAGTAAAGGAAGCAAGAGAAAATGTTGATGTGACTACTATCAGAAAGCAGGTAAAGGAAAAGTTAGATACTGAGCAAGAGAAACAAAAATAACATGTTTTAATTTTTTTGTTAGTTATTAAAAATCATGAATTTATTTTTACATTTAATCTGTATTTGGTTGGCTCTAATTAAACTCAAATTTTAATCTTTATTTCAATTTTATTTTATTTTAAAGGGTTTATTTAGGTATTTGATATGCTATAGTCTGTTTATGTATTGTTTCAGGCCGGGCGTGAGGATCGATTGGCTCGCGCATCGGCTACGGATCAACTGCGCAGATCGACTGGTGCGCTAGTTGAAACATGATCTGAAACGAAGTTCGAATTGTTCGTTTATGAATATGAGGCGCAAAGATCGATTTGTTTGCGTGCTTTATTTAACATATCACGTGCAAAGTTTGATTGGTTTGCATAAAAATGTTTAAGAGTACTGTAAAGTTCGATTGGTTTACAGTATCTTTTATTTAAAAAAATTGCAAAGTTCGATTGGTTTGCAATAAATAGATGTTGAATTATTTGCAAAGTTCGATTGGTTTGCAATAAATAGATGTTGAATTATTTGCAAAGTTCGATTAGTTTGCAATAAATAGATTTTAAATTATTTGCAAAGTTCGATTGGTTTGCAATAAATAGATGTTGAATTATTTGCAAAGTTCGATTGGTTTGCAATAAATAGATGTTGAATTATTTGCAAAGTTCGATTGGTTTGCAATAAATAGTTGTTAAATTATTTGCAAAGTTCGATTGGTTTGCATTATATAGAAGTATAGGTATTGCAAAGTTCGATTGGTTTGCATTACTTAATAACAATAAGTTAAAAATTGCCTTTATTATGGCTATTATTTTGATATGTATACCATTTAGCAATTAGTATTTGGTTTAGTTAATGGTCTTTAAATATATTTTTTTGTATTTTTTTTATTACAACAATAATAATTTGCAGTATTGTTTAAAAAAAAAAATTTTTTGTTTTTGTTAAGAATTAATATGGTTATAATAGCTTAAAATTATAATGTATGTTAATACTATCGAAAAAGTTATTTATTTGATGTATTTTTAATGTTAAGTTACGAACTAACTGTCCTTTGGCCAAGTGTAGGGTTGCCACCTGGCTCGTGCATGGGGACATGCACGACGTCAGGATGGTCGAGTGTAGGGTTTCTTTATTTTTATGGCAATCACAAGTTCGTTTGTGCCCTTATTTTTAACCCTTAGGTGCATGGATTTTTATTTTATTTTAGAAAAAATAAATTAGTTAGTTCTGGTAAATAAAAACACGGGAAAAATAGTAAAAAAAATCTAAAAGTATTTAATAATGTATTTTTGAATAAAATAAACCATGTATCATTTTTGATACGTTATGCATTTACGGAGAAACTATCTGCTTATAAAATATGTATATAGAATCTAGGGGTAATTTATTCATTAGGGGATTTCTTTAAAAAAAAACACTATTGTAATATAAAAAAAATATATAATTACGCGTAAAAGAAGTTTACATACTTAGTGTGAAATAAATCAAAACAGGCGGAATTTCTATTAGAACATAGGGAAACTTTGCATTTGTTGCACATAACAAATGTTAGTTTGGAGCAGTCTTCTTTTTTGCACCTTTGCCGTTTTTCAGAATATATTTTCTGGTGTCCAATACCATCAAGACGGACATCCTGTGTCGGCAAAGTTTGGGTGCCAGGTTTAGATTTTTTAGGCGCTGGCATGGGGCTGGAGCTTGGCCGGCCTCTTGTAGTCTGGTCATAGGTTCCGAACTTGCACAACGATTCCGCTAGTTCGGTCCTGAAATCGGCTAGTTTCAATGTCTTTTCATTTACATTTTTCTTTTTATTTACATTTTTGTAAAGGACCCAAGCATTTATAACGCTTAGGTCTAGCAGATGATAGAACATCCGCATAGTCCATTTTTTGGACTTGGTCCGAATTCGATAGCGACCCAAGAAACTATCCATGAGGTCTACGCCTCCCATGTGTGCGTTATATTCCTTCACCACTCTTGGACAAGGAATTTGTATAATCCGTTTCAGTTTTTTGTCGTACCGGTCTATGGTACGAAAAGTCAAAGCTTCCTCAAAAAGACTCATAGTCTGCTTTTTCCAAATGATGCTTCGCCTAACTGGGCGAATATTTTCCGCGGGAGTTGAAGCATTTTCAAAAACTAGAGGTGGATCGCTATCTAAAACATCAGTTTCTTCTCGTGGCAGGTCTTCAGCATCGTTATCTGCGTCCCTAAGATCCTCTTCTATTTCTCTTCTGCTCGGATAGTACGCTATTTCATCTTCGTCGCAGTCGCTATCTTCTGATAACTCGCCAGCTTCTAATCTTCGCAAAACGTCTTCGATGTCATTATCCCTCATCATTTCAAGCCTGATATTGACAAAGTAAAGCAATAAGCATTAGCACCAGCCCAAATAAACCAATAATTATGCAATGCAAAACAAAACAATATCTCAGATTTCGTAGTATTTTTTAAGAAGGTAATGCATGGTGTATCATTTTTGATACGACGAAAAAACAAGAATTTTACCAGCAAAATTACTTGTTATACAACAAAATAGCTAAATTATATAGAAAACAAGATTACTTACCGTCAGAAAACGATTTTTGTTGCAGAAAATATCAATTTATTTCAATTTAATTAGAAATATGTTTAGCGCCAAAGTCACTTCACGTTCAAAAGCCCGCCTTGTGAAGAAAAAGTGACAGTTGAGTGACATTTTGCATCAGGGCACTTTTTTTTTTAACTGTTCGAATACTTCATAGCAAGGACATGTCTAAACAGCCAGTTTAGATAAATGAAAACAAAATATACCTAACTAAATAAGGGATAAAAGTATGTGTATCATTTTTGTTACGCTATGCATTTAAGGGTTAAAATATTTTTATTAGTTTGGCATCTTTGCAACACTAGCCTTGGTGGAAAAAATAAAGGTGGGCTGGCTTGGCTGAAATGCGGGGACAGTTGGTTTTAGTCAGTCATCGAGTAAAGTCAAGTTATTAAAAGTCTATACGTTTTAACATAGTTTTAGAACTTGGAGTCACTAAGTATAATTATAATTTAAATAATTTAAAAGTATTAAAGTTATTGTAAAATTATTACCACTCTTGTATTTAAAAGAAGAAAATAAAAGTGTAAGTGTTTATTCGAAGAGTTTTATTATAATAACAAAAACTTGGAAACAAGTGAGAAAAAACGCCTTGTGATAGACGAAAACCTTTTAAGTAGACATACTTATATATAGAGTTCTTTATACAAAAGCTAACTATGAACATCCAAATTAATAGTGTTGTTATAAAAGCTATAATTGGTTTTCAAATACTGATCATTCATTATTCGCAGTTCGATTTGTTAAACTAATTAATTTGCAGGCTTAGTAGTGGTATTGTGTCACAGAAATTGTAGCTTCCATAAAAGGTACTTAATTCAGTGACGATAATTGGTTCAGATTTCTGTTGCAGTGTTTATTAACCTCTTATACTCTCAGTACTGTGTTTTAGAACCATTAAACATATAATTTATAAGCTGAGTATAAAAATAATGTTTAAGTCATATAACACTTTAAAAACAAAGACATTGTTGCAATAAGGAAACTTAAAACCTGTTTAGTGTCCTTTTTATTATCTTATCCGCTATTTAAAAAACAAACTGATCCTAGATGTATCTAAAAAATAAACACAATTTAATTCAGTGGCTTCGGCACAGTAATACTTGACCGACCCCGGCTATAAGGTAGTTCAAGTAGTTACCTTCTCGTAGGCGTAAGGAAATCTTTCCGTTTTGCTTTTTTACTAAAAACCAATTTGATTTCATCGTTTACCATTCGCCGGCTTGAGAGCACTAGATTTTAACGAGTTTTGGCTTCAAGTACCTTAGAGAGCAATTATTATCCGCTATACTTCTTCCAATTTTAAATTAAATTTCTAACTTTTAATTGTTGAGAAACTATGTCGTTGCTTCTGTAATTACGCTGTAACTTAAGTAAGTAGCTATTAAAAAAGGAACACCTAGAATTTGCTAACTATTTTCGACTCTTTCCGAGTTGTTAAGTTTCCAGGGAAACTTGGAAGATGCGCTTTTGAAATATTCAGCAACATAGTTAGAGGAAAGCGGAAGGAGCCGGAATGAAAAATCGTTCGGGAACCAAGCATCGAGCGAGCGCTTACAGAATTAGCTCTAAACATGTCGAACAAGGTTCCGTTTGGAAGTTTTGGAAATAAATTCGTATGTTGATGCAACCTTCTTGGTTTAAACTTCTTTAACTTTCGCCTAAAATGTAGGTATGTAGCTGGTAGTCGTGTGTCGTAGAGGTAAATAGAGGTGTCGTTTGAAAATATTTAAACAGTTCGCCTATCGATTACAATCATCAACTTTGCACAGGCTTTTGAGTAAGTAAGGAGTCGGTGAATATCTTATGCTTCTGACCTATTCTCTCTGATTTGAATAAGAAAGGGTTTGCACATTTGTCTTAGACAGAACTTACTAAGGGAACCGTATGTACTTACACATCAACTGTGCCGCTGTCCAAAAGGTTTACAAGTGAACCTTTCCAGGGACACTCGACCTTTTTATTCCAAACTTATATGATTTGCCTCATCAATATTCCTGGAGAGAGTTTTCAAATTTTCGGTAAAAGTGCTGGTTTGTCTGTTGTACTTTTAGGTGTTTTCAAGGACGAAGTTGTTCAATAGTTTTCTTTTTTTAATAAAATGTTTCGTTTATAGTTTGAAGCCAGTTGTATCATGATAAAATAGTGATTTAAGTTAGTCGCAGTTTACGGATGCATTATTTTTTTATTTTATTATGTTGTACCAAAAACTAATAAATAATCAGGGACAGTGTTAAAAAAAATAAAAATAAATAAATTATAATCAGATCGCCATACTTTGACAAATCGGCCATTAGGTAAAAGGTGACTTATCTTCAAGTGTTAATTTACTTTTTTAAAGATTACATACATAAATTAAAAAAACACCTAACAATTGATCAAACAAAAGAATCCGCTTTGAAAAACACCAGGAGCATGAGTGTAAAAACAAATTACACTGTAAAGGGATGCTTACATTTTTACAACAAAAAGATCGAGAAAATAAAGTTGGTTTTATTGCTCCAGTTTTACAGGCACGGTAATAGGTGATTTGGAGGTGGGAGTTTGTGAAACAACAGAACCCTGTTTCGGGAACGTTCTGGAATGGAACCAGTAAAGTGCCGCCAAAGGAAAAAAAGAAATGATGCGTCGTGTCGTTACAGTTCAGAATACTAAGCCACTATGTTAATGACAGGTATACTGCTATGAAGAGTAAAATTATTTGATTAATTGAAAATTGAAATTAATGATTTCAATTCAAGGCTGAGATGAATTTCTATTGTAAGTTACAGTTTAGTAGTACGTTTCAAATCCCCGAGGATAAGTTGATTGATCATATAAATTATTTTTTTGGATTGCTTGTTTATTCTTTCCTTGTAACGATTCAATAGATTTTTAAATGCTTAAAATATATGTTTAAAGCATTACAAGAATAGCAACGGGAAAAAAAACAGTTTCTAATGAATATCTTATGCTCCATAAAGTCTCATTAACTCATAGCCCTAAGACAAATATTTGTTTAGATCGCAATCATTTCCACATTAAGCGAATTATGAATGTCTCCTCCAAACATTAATTTACTCGCTTAGTATTATTTACGTAGAATAAAGCAACGTTTCCATCTGCGTCTATTTCTATTTATTAAGATATACCTACTTATTTTAAACCACCCAATCATGCAACAGATTTTGTAACAAATTCACTATCATTAGTTTTATTTTCCAAAAGTATTGTCATCGATATTGGGTGAAGTTTATTTAAATAAGCGCAAATTGTACCAAAGTAAAGCTCGCTTGAGTCCTTAGTTCTAAAACAATTCGCGAATGGGTATTCCATTTTGAAAATTGAGACGTTTCGATTGTCATGTGTTCCTTCACGTCGGGGCAGCGAACTGTGAACCGTGGAGTTAGTTTCAAAGATGGAGTTTGATGTTCCACGTCGCTTTTGTTGCTCCATCAAGCGGAAAACGTGTTAAGGTTGGAATTTTCTTTCACATATTTTGGATAACATGCCCTAATACGCTCAAGTTTTGTTGTGGACTCGTAAAGCTTTAGGCGTAATGTTCGATATTCAGAACGTTAAGTAGGTAGGTATTGAATAAGAATTATGCCTTCATATTTCTCTCTTTTTCTTTAGGTATGCGAAATACTTAGATGTGAAGGTATTTGAGCTTGTCTACAGCCCATTTGTTTTATTGTAACTTAACAATAAGCTGATGCTTTGCTGTGGTTGTTTTATGACAATTAAGTATGACAGAGAAAAAAACAAGCTAAAAAAATTTACTCAATTCAGTATGTTCAAATTAATTTTGATTTCGTTCCTTACACCAAGCATCTTGAATAAACATTGTAGTTAAGTAGGCCGCTAATATTGGCTTTTAAAATGTAAAGAACGAAGGTAGAACGGTAAGCACTTCCTGATTTCCCCTGAGACTGACCACAGTAGCTAGTTCAACTTTGGGTTAGTCGTTATTAAATTATTGCCGTGACTAGGAAGGGACCTATTAATTATTAAGGTAATGGGTTGTGGTAGAAGATCTATGGTGTCTTTTTCTAATTAAAGGACAGTTTTGTTTCACGTTTAGCCGTGATATTAGAAACCCCCGGAGAGCGACAGGTAACTTAACTGAATTTGATTTTAGATGTTTTGTTTGATATAATCAAATTATTTTATTTTTTGGATAAAAGTTTTCGTGTTGAATTTGCACAATTGAACTATTTAAAAATAATATGCAAAATACTTATGTAAAAGCTAGTCAGTCATTCTCTATCTTCATGTCGTACATGAAAAATTCAAGTGAACTTACCACTCAAATTATCCAGCAATCCTAGAACCACCGCATACATAAAATAACTCTTTACCCTAAACCTAGCTATTTAATATTGCCAGGAAAATCATATTCCAGTAACTCCCCGCAGAAAATTTCGTTATGAACATACGGTTTACTTTAATAAAATATGGATAGGATTACCCTGCCTTCCGTTGCCTAGGAAGCTTTCTGATTATTGCATGCAAATAAAAACAAACGAGGGACGATTTCACTTGGCAAAATACGAGAAGGTAAAAACACTACGTTTACTAGCTCTACAAATAAAGTCTTGGTAAGATGATGATGAAGATGGTTTCAAAAACTGTTGCTATTTATTTAATTACTGATTGTATGAAAGGAGGTCAGAAATGGTTTTCGTTCCGTTCTCATCCAAGGTTAAGCAGTTGTCTGCTCTATGTAAATGTTATTTCGTCAATTTGCGTAACAAGATAGGATATTTTTTCAAAGGTTTCGTGTAACATCGGCAGGTAAACTCCTGACAACAAGAATCTAGGTCACACAGTTTAGGATTTCAATTTATTTCTGAAGATTTTTGTATCAAGGATCTTTAGACAAAAAATGTCGATACCATTTACATAGGAAATTATTCACAAATTATATCAAAATATAACAACGGTCAGCATAACAATGGTTTTATTTTAAAATATAGATGAACTGGCGACTCAAACAAATGCTCTTCATAAATACAAAGTGTTAGTTTTTTTTCAGCACTCGACAGCGGCAATTCAAGCCCAGTTCCCGGTTCCACGGGAAGTCTCTTTCAAAAGTTCGGATCCAATGCCCATTTGCCATATTGCTGAGTGAGGGGCCCGGTTTGAATGTGCGATTATCTCGCAGCCGTCTAATAGCTGTAATTGCAGTTGACTCTCTGTTTGCAGCAGTCAGCAACCCACCGTCACATTCGTTATTAAATCCTGCATTAACTCCGTTTTTAGAAAGTAAATCCAGGCTCACCGTTGAAATAGTTTGTTTCATCTCAGCTCTTTCAACTTTAAACTTGAAAACAAGTATAGCTAATTTTATCCTTTTTAGGCTTATTGTTATGGTTCAGTTCCTTTGTAAATGAAAAATACTTTTGTCTGTTGTTGCTTAAGTAATCCTTTATTTTTTATATTCTCTTGAGGGCAGTGAAGGGTCCGTTTTAAGCCTCAAAAGGTTAGTAACAACAACAGCTACAAATCCTTTAAAAGCGTCTGGCAAATCTGATTCTTATAATCTAAAAAGAGCTTAAATATTAATAATACTTCTCTGAATATTCTGAAGATACGAGTACCTTATAAGATTGAAATCAATAATTCAAGAACCAGACTTGGTTTTCTTTTTGCAGTTAAATTTCAATCATGTGTTACTTTGAAGATAAATGCAATTCTTAGAAATTATTGCCGTTAAGAATTCTTTAGTAAGCCTTATCTTTCTGGAAGCTGTTTTATTTTAAAAATCATATACAAAGAGTATAATGTGTGATGTTTAATTTACGAGTAGATGGAATTAATTTTAAATATCAAAACCACAAAAATTCAAATAGAGTGATTGACATTCACTGAATATCATCATTCTATTCTGAGTTCTAAGAACATTTCTATTGACTTCCTTGAAATTCCAGAAACCATTCTCTAATTCCATTGTTTCCCGAAAAAAAGACAGGGCAATGCTTGTTTTCATTATTTCGGGCGAGAA
Organism: Emmelina monodactyla; assembly: GCA_916618145.1. Taxonomy (NCBI): domain Eukaryota; kingdom Metazoa; phylum Arthropoda; class Insecta; order Lepidoptera; family Pterophoridae; genus Emmelina; species Emmelina monodactyla. Next base: position 8,365,177 of record OU745303.1, read on the forward strand.
ATTTTAGGGTGCTTCTTGTTCAGTCCTTTTTTATGCGATTGATTTGAGTAGGTCAGCGTTTTGTTGGATCTCGTTTGTAAGAGGTGGCATTCACAAATCGGTTGGTTTGTGGGAGTCTTATCTCTCGCTACCTAAAATGGTAAGGAGACCATCCCTGGTTTGTAAGTAATGCGAGCTTGTTGAGGGTTCTGTAAAGTGGTTTAATCGTTGGGGTGTGTACGTGCGTACGGGTGGGCGTCGCGCCCGCTCCCCCGCGTGGTCCTTACAGAGGTGGTTTCCATTTAAGATGCGCGCGCAATCCTGGACGAGTAAGGACGAGGTCACAAGCATTGATTATGTTATTTTCCATTTTAATGACATAATCGACGAAGGTAAAACAATATAAAACTATTTAAATTTTAACAAGGTTGTGAAATTTCTTCTAGTTCTTCAACGTTGCTTTACAAATTTTGGTACCAAGCGTATAGTTAATACACAAATAAAAAACATGATGATATCATAAAAACTTTACACGACTATTATATCTTTATGAATGAAAAGTAGTTATTTAATAGGAAAAATATTTTCGAGATCAAGTGTCTAATCTAATCCTAATGTTTCTGCTTAATAGTTTTGATTGTTGTTTGCCTACTACTTATTTAAAGTCATTGGCTAGACAAGTGAACATTTAATAGAGTGCCTCTTGATTGTTAATTGTCTCAACGATTGTTGACATTCCTTGTGTCCGACCCCTTACATTATGTGACGTTCGCCCGATGCGTTGGGAAAAATCTGTAGCTAGAATCAGCAGCGCAGCGCCACGGTACAGTCGCCGAAACTTGCCGAAAGTGTTGCGCGCGACACTAGCTCCATCTATCGAGGCAGATCGAACTTGCCACGCACACCTGCCCGTTACCACCATCGTACGACATTCTCCGTCGCGTTCGCACCACTGACACATAATCCTAACCTCAAAATCTTTCACGGACTAACAAAAATAACAATCTAACCATAGGATAACACAACTGCTTAACATTTTGCTCAGTTATCAGTGCTGTAACAGTGACATAACCCTCGACCTTAGTGATTTTTGTAAAGTGATACTGGAAAGTGATTTTGACGAAATCAAAAGTTGAGAGAAGACGAAATGTTCCTTTTGGTGGGCTGTCATAAGACAGCCCCCAAACATAGTGGCAATATGTTATTGTGTTTACTATTTTGTGCTATAAGTATTAAAACTTTGTGTGCTTTTCCTGATAATGCAACCGTAGTCGTGTCTAATGGTGAGTATTTATTATTTAACCCACTGTTAAATGATTGCATTTTTTGTTTACGTAAATCATTGCTGTAGGCTTAGTTCTATTTTTATTTTTTTTCAATGTCTGCTTTCTACTGTAATTTAATTTTCAATTCTAAAGTATTATACATTATTTTAACCCTTGGTCCTTATTGGTTTATAACTGCATTCCATAATCTACTGTCGTTTGATAGACAATTACTATTAGTGACGTGAAAACTAGTTTTTATTACCTCTTGAAGTACCTGCGGTTGTTAAAACAACTTGTAGATCAAACCTACTGATACGTGCGTCAATGATGTACCTACATTGTTTACAAATATAAGTACTAACTCAAATCTTATTGCAAAAAGGTAGATAAGATATCCACCTACTAAGAAAGTCACGCCACTTTTTCGATTATCACTTATTCGCCATAAATTTGTATCTTATCGATTTGTTTATTTATTTTATTTCGTCTAACCTACCTAAATAGTTGCTGATTCTGAAATTATTAAAACCATTATCAAATAACCTTGTGATGCGTAATATATTTGTATCAATTTTGCCAAATATGAGTAAGGTCATATCTGTTTTATCGTTTGTTAAATCACTTTTATCTAGGTAAGAGATAGAAAATTGTCTGTAGACTGTGTTTAATTATTGATTAAATTGTAACATTGTTACGATCAAATACATTATCCTACATTTTACACAAAAGGTGTGTCACGTATAGACCAAGTAGTAAAGTTCTTTATTTGAATCATTTGCGTTATTTGACACAAAACAATTGCAACTAACACACAGTTTGACTCCTTTAAGCAATATACTATATACCTTACATATTTTTAACCAACCCCCTAGAGCCTGGCATAAGTTTACTTTTAGGCATGAAGATAAGGTTCGAAAAATTTGTTGTACCATAACAAAATAACTCAATGACAGTAAAACCTGATTCAAATCCGATAAATGTTTTAAAGTTACCGGAGATATCATAACCGAACGAATACACGTGGATGGCGAATTATTTTCACACTATTGGGATGATGTGATGCAAACAAAACAAGATCACGGAGACAGAATGCGCGTAGTTGCAAATATTCAAGGTTTTACGTGGTTTGTGTAAACATAAACCGGTGTGAGCGATTAAATATAGCTGATCGATTGTAAAACTATTATGACAGTAATTACACAGTATCTCTTGCAAGCTTGGACAATCAATGCAGGTAATCTAAGATTGAAGTTAAATGCTGCGTATAATCAAAACCTATTTAGGTATCTTATTTCTTACTTACCTATTCTATATATCTTTGGCGTTGACAAAATTTGTTTAAGGTTAATTAAATTGCCAAGGATTTCGCATTTAAAGTTACCTACTTCTTTACTCTATTGGAAATCTTCCGGTTTTATGATTTAAGCGCAAGAAGTAGTTATAACACATGCATGATTAGGTGCCAAAGGACAGAAATAGATTCGTAAACAACTGAATTTTACATCTTGGTTTAATAATTTCATGAATTAGTATCAAAGTTCAACAGAAATGGCATAAAGCCAATATCACATGGAAATGTTTGGTTTGTATCTAAAATTATTAACGATTACATACTGCTTATATACTCAAAAATCGAATAGTTGATACGATTTTAAAATCTTTTTTCTATTAAAAAAACCAACGAAAGAGCCTAGCTATGATTGTCTCAATTTTGGCATCCCGCATCTGACGCGTGGACCATAAAAGTCGCTCCGATGAAAAGAGCACAATTCCATTGTAATAGCTATAAAACTGCCTTTGTGCCCGCCGTCGGGACCATCATTATATGAAAAATGGAATTGCACTTGTCACCTCTAAAGCCGATTTTATTAAAGATACAACTGTTCACTCTCTGCCTTGGCAATTTGTTTGATGAATATTTATTGTTGCCATCTTTCAATTTGATTTTGAATGGCGTCGTCAAAAAGCTTGTCTTAGTCGCAATATTTGATAGTAATAAAACTTATGTTTCAACAGAATGTGTTTTTCTATATTAGAAGTCTAGCCAGAACGCTGATTAAATTCAGCAATAGGGCGACGATAAATTTTGGAAATGGTATTATAAATTATGAAAATTGTTACAATTTTAGTAAAATGAGATCGTTAACTTCGCAAAGTGTCTCTGCTGAAACGCAGCAATCGTCCCAGGGCTCAGCTGTGGAGTCCATTTCCGTAAAAGGGACAAAAACAACTGCTGATTAGATTAAAACCTCCCTCCATAACTTTTTATTTGCAGCCCTAATAAGAACCGTTTGCAAACAGCAAACAAACGTCAGTTGTTAACACTTTGCAGATTAAAGCTATGAGGATAGCTGCAAGCGAAAATTTGGAGAGAGCTTGCTAGTATTTACCAATGAATTGGGAACTTTTGGCTTTGACAGCTTTAAACTACGAGTCATGCGTACCGCAGAATGTTTAGAGCTCTCAATTAATTGCAACCGAGTTGTACATGGAGTTAGCTCCAGTTCTTGCGTACAATACAGAACCAAGTTCTGAACTTGTTGACTAGTTATCCAAGATGCGAAACAGCGACACTTAGAACTTTTCAAGGAGTGCATGTGCGCCTGTTAAGCACGTATCTACTTAAACTAAATACCTACGTTTGAATATAATTTTGTTTTGTTTTGGATTTTGTGTGTTTCGAAAAAAATCCTTGTATTGTTTGATTTAGATTACATTCTTACGTTTTTTAACAGCAGAAAGTCAAACAATGATATTTGGCTTTGACCCCGATCCTGGATCGCCGTCATTAAGCTTCACTGCCGCTCGCCCTATGCACTACATTTGGATACCTAGACAGTTCAGTAAACGAGGGTTAGATTGGAAGCAAACGACCTGATGGGCGATTTTAAACTTTCGCTCCACGTTGTTAAAGCGGCTTTCACTTGTATCATTGGTGACGTAAGTCGTTTTAGTTTTTATTGGCAATTGCTTTCGACTGTACATTAATTGCGATAGCGCAGGATATTGAAGTGACCATCTTCTAGCTGCATCCATTGTTCGTATTGAACGATTTAAATCGTAAATGGATGGTGCGCTCCAATTTGGATATGTTTGATATTGTTCGTTTGATTGTAAAGTTTTACGGGATCAAATGTTATTTTATTCATGTATGGTATAAACAGAACCTCAACAAACAACTAGCAAATTAGCGTGGCTTTGTGACAGTTCACAAAGCACAACTTGGTACATATAGCTTATTAAGTTTCCAAGTTATTCAAACCCTTGTAATGAGCCATTGAGTGAACTAGCATTCAATTGTTTTAACTTGTTCAAAGACTTGGTAGAATTTAATAACGAAGATTCGCAACTAGAGTTTGCATCCAAATGATTCTGTGAGAATGTGAATTGACTTACCTAATTTACGACTATAGTTGTTTCAACATTGTCGACATTGCACTTACATAGAGAAATTTAAACCAAGATGGCGACTGGTAACCAATTGAAACTATTAAGTATATAATAGACGACGCATTTACGACTTCATTTATAACGATTACTTATCAATGATTGTTGAGCATGCGATCTCTGATGTGATATCAATTGACAACAATAAATTCTTTTTTTTTAATTGACATTGACTTTGTTTAACCTAAACAATTCAAGATCGTCGGAGACACACTTTGAAGAGGCTGAAAATGCAGACGTTTCGAAAATGAGCAACCAACGAGAATAGTTAAACCGACCTGTAATTTGCATACAAATTGGCTTTTGGGGATAAACGCTCCATTTGTATTCCGACACAGGAACCCAGCTCAGTAGCTGAGGAGCATTTATCTGGTTTAAGATTTAAATCGACTGAACTATATTTTGCTTATCGATTCAATTACTTCTGACCAATGTGTCACAAAGGGTTCTTACTTGGAAAGGTTATCTGTTTGTCAGTTATATTATAGAAGGAAGCCTCTGTTATCTTTGTAATTAATAAATTGAACATTGAGATGACAGTTATCGATGTAATTACATCATTTATAATGAAAATAGTTTATCTTTCACTCGATATAACAGACATCAGTTATATCTGCAAATTATCTTGAACTATTGCTGTTGAGACATAGGCGTGTCAGGATCAAGTTACTGGCATTGACTAAAATGCCATAATGGTTAGATGTGCGGATAGTGTGTGAAGTAATATGATAGCAGAACAAGGGATAAGTTGTAGGTGAATGACATTTGACGTGTGAGTCGGGGGAGAGAAAATAGATGCGCCACAAACTAAATAAATAATAATAGATGCGGCTTCGTTGTATTCTTTTATTCAATAAATTCTCTAAAATCCTTCATCTGCATCATTTCTCTGCTAAAGAAGTGAATTTTAACAAGCAACTTACAGAAATCGATTAGTGTGATAGAAAATTACATAACAAAGCAGTAATTCTAAATCCTGATGAGCATTATTTTCGGAATCGAGATGTCCGTTGATTTAGAATCGATGATGCGGACATTGATGGCACTTCATTGAGATTGGATGTCAACGTCGAGTTCATCACTCGCTCCCTCAGCACTCAGCGTGGTCACAGCTATTGAGACGGCACCTAATTGATATTGCTTCATAATTCGAGCTAGTTATTATACACATGTATACTTATCGATATAATGCACGTATAATACATTTAGTTATGTGCACACACGTTTATGATGCTGTCAGTAGGGTTTCTATTATAATAGGAACTATGTGTTATAGTATACGGGTGGCTACATTAAATAAGTCAGTCATAATAGTGTTTGTTTGAGAATAAATAAATTGAAGTAAGTTAGTTATTATTTTAAACTAGCAGCCGCCCGCGACTCCGTTTCCGTTAAAGTCGGTTTCCCGTGGGAATGAGAAGTTTTCGCGCGGTAAAAAGTACCCTATGTGTTATTCTGATGTATAACCTATATTACTGTAAAAGTGTAACAAACATACATCGATACATCCATACATACTCACAAACTTTCTCTTTTATAAAATTTGTAGGATTTATTCAGGGGGACAAAGAATAACCCCTTCTAGTTCCAAATTATAAAAGGCTAATTAGAGCTATTACTATAATGACGCCTTGCTGTAAATAAATTTTCATCTTCCGACCTAATTAATGTGATGCAAAATAATTAATAAAAACTGTCATTGTTCTTATAATAACTTATCTAATTATTTATTATTAATCAGTTACTAACTAATTATTTTGATGGTTGAAAGCTTCACTTTTGCTTTGAACATTATTAAATTTTCGTCTCCTCTTGTCTTTCAAATTGTTCTCAATTAACATTTTATATTTTGAATGAATTTTGCTTCTTTTATTTAAGTTGACGACAATACAGAAACTACGAAAGCTAAATATTTTTAATTATGAAAATAAATGTAAATAGGTCAGGATTTTTAAACTTGCGTATAAAATAGATAGTTTAGTTAGGATAAGATGTAGCTTAACTATCTAACCATTTGCCATTAAAATCAGTAACAGTCAGTTAAAAATTCTATTCCATTTATTGTTTTTATTAGTTTTTCCAAATATTGACATACTTAACTTAAATATTCCTGAAAATATAAAACCTAATGCTTCATAAACTCCATTGATAGGGAGGAATATCATTTCACACTAAATGTGACAGGCGGATTTTTGCGAAGCCAATTACGCGAAATAAAAACTTATTCCACGTTTTTCTAAAAATGAAACATTTTGTAACAAAAATGTTTGCCGTGCGGAAAAGTAACAATTACAAGCTGAATGTGATTACACAACCTATTTTATTGACCTTACTACTTTAGCCTAATTTACAAACTAATGAAATGGTATATTTCTACATTTAATTGTGTTACTTCACGCCTAATTAAAGCAGAATGGAGTCCACGTTTCGATATATTCAACGGCATTTATTCGAAACAACTCTAAATCATGCTATTCAAACATTTATAGTTTTCGGAAACATGTAAATCATGGATATAATCCAAACTTTCATATTTATCGATACTGGATGCTACTTCTAAGAAATATTGGGCAAATAAATCAGCCATTTTGGGAAGCAGACGATAGTTCCCCAATTGTGCAGGCTGCTGTAACTTTTGTGGCCATTCTTTAATGGACTTCCAAGGGCTATCGGGGCTCTTCGTAATGTTTATCTTGGGTTTTTTCGATATATGGATAGACTACTTGACGTTGAAGATGATGAGGCTCTTTGTGAGCAGGTACAATGGTATGATTTATGTCTACAGAATGTAGGTTTTTGTCAGAAAAGTTGCTAATTTCAAATTAAAATTCAAAGCTTAGTCTGTAACTTACGATATTTTTGACATACATTTCGCTTTGGTTTTTCTCTATTCGTTTATATTAAATGCGATCTACAGGGTGTTTGGAGGGTGAGTAGCCAAATGAAAATGATGGATAGGTGTGGCTTATAGCTATTTACTTTCACTTAGGGTGGATTTTTCAATAGTCAGATAAATGCTAACTGACTGATAAGAGGTTGGTTTTCATTGTCACTTCATACATATGTCAAGTATTTATGTTCGACGTGCAACAAAAACATACTGATTTTCTGTCAGATAGAATTTATCTGACTATTGAAAAACCGGCCCTTATTACTTAAATTAAATTTTGATTAAATTGTTAGTTTTGACAGTAAATAAAAAAAATATTGGACTTTTAATGAAAAAATCAGGGATTTTCTTAGGAAAATCTTTAAAATCGAATAATTTCTAAAACTTGAACTAAAATGCAATTTTAGTAAAAAATGCAAATAAGTGAAAGTAAATAGCTAATAGCCTTATCTATCCGCCATTTTCATTTGGCTACTCACTCACCAAACACCCTGTATATCTATCAAAGAAAGTTAATTAACCAGACACTCGCACAGTAATACGGTTACGTGTACTTTGACTACATTTTTATTACGTCCGAGATCTCTGTAGTATTCATTTATTCATAAATACGGTTTCTTTTTTCAGAAATATGCACGGATAGGCAGTTCCAATGTACGAACGGGAAGTGTATACCCATCTCCTGGGTGTGCGAGGGAGAAAACGATTGTGGCGATAATTCGGATGAGACTCTTGAACGATGCAAAAAAGGTACGTTATTTTTTTTTTTTTTTTCTGGTGAAGTAACACTGGCTTATTAGCAATGCCAGACTGCTAAAGCATTCTTTTATTTATTGCATCTGCGACAAGGGAATAACAACTATAAATCTATACCTAGATACAATACTTTGAATGTATTTATTTACATAGGTTTTATTTTTATATTAGGTTGAGAATTGCGATGTAAATAGGAGCTTATTACAATGAAACATCTATTTAAACAAATTAGAGTTGGTTAACTTTACCCTTAAGCCTCTCGACCACAAATCTGTTCAACAACCATTCAATCAAGTTTGTGCTTTTTTAGCAACAATATAAAATCAAACAGCATTTTGTCGACAAAAAAACCTACTCCAAAGTATCAATCTAATTCTGGCTAATGGCATGCTAATGTCGTTATTGTTTAGTTAATTTATTTCGAATATTCTTTTATTAAAAGTTTTAACAAAGGCATCTTGTATTGACAAGCAATTATGTTATTTATTGAGGGAAACAGCGACGGTTGGTGGCCTGCTCCTAACTTCTGATCAATTGGCCCATCTGAAGTTTGATGAATTGAATTTCAAGGGCCAATCTTTATGATAAATCCAATTATACAGCCAGACAGAGGGTTTTAATGAATTTCGGGATGATAACATGTACTTTGTATTTATGTATTTAGCAGAATTTTATGAATATCATTATGCTGTGGCAAGCCATAACTTTTTTTGCTGTTTTATACTGTGCTCTGTTGATCTGTTTGCCGTGGTCTAAAATATCAATTATTTATATTATATATCAAAATAATATTTACATTACGAAAAAAAAAACAATTTGACGAAATTGGCCCGAACTGGGTATCGAACCCGTGACCATCCGCTTTACAGTCGGGTACATATACCGCTGCGCCACAGAGGTCAACAAATCAGTGTTTCTCATACAAAGAATTTAATGAAAAATTGTTGAAGAAATTATAAAAAATACTACTTTCGGATTTTTCCCATATGTACCCAATTATCTATATGTATGCCAGTTTTGATAATAGGTAGGTCAGTCGGTATAAAAAATTTGCGATTTTTTGATATTATTATCTCAATAACTGTTTGAAGTATGGAAATGAAATTTAGAGTAGGTACATTGGCAACATTTAACATCTTTATGAGCAATAGTTTTAAAGTTATAAGGGGGACAAAAGTAGCTTCAAATGGTTCGGGTAATATTACACACGGCGCACTGTCAGCTTGTACTTGGCTTGACATTCTGCCGCGTGTCTAGCTAGATCAACAAAAAGTCGAATTTATTCTTACTCTTAATATGTAGTACCCACACTGTTCCATTTACACTAAATTCATCACATACATGCGCTAAGTAGGTTACATAAAAATTCCACTTGCTCTTGATCGAATGCAAGCTATAAACACTGTCACGTATTTTCCATCTAAAATTTTCCATCGGTTTATAAATAGCTAAGCAATTGTTTGTGATCAAGTGGACCTTTTTAAATGTGAGTTCAGTTTTGATTGGCTTCTCTCATTGCTGTGAGATGACTCGAGGCGACTTCGCGGCGCCATTTTGAGGTTATAAAACATGCGTCACGGCAAGGTTAAAGAGAAAATAGTTAAATAGTTGATGTATATATTATTTGTATTTATTAAATTGTAGTTTGGAGTTTTTCAATGTCATGTTTTTAATTATTTAAGTAATAGAAGTAAAGTAGAGATAACAATAGAAAATAAACAAACTAAACCCACAACAAAATTTTAATATGCGAAGCGACCACAGCGCAATCCTTTTGTGAAAATAGAAAGCATCGCACCTATACGATTTTCATACATTAGCACAACTGTCTTTTCAGTGTGACATTTGTATTTATGGTTTTTAGGGATGCCTAGAAATCTTAACATAGGAAAGGGAGACACAAAGATAATAGGAGGAACATAGTTTTCTAAGGAAAAGAAGTGGGTTAAGAAGCTAGCATGGTTTTACCTTAATTAAGGTTTCCTAGTTTAAAAAAGAAAGCACATATAACAGCTTCTTGCCTGCTGTCGAAGGTTTACTTGTACATTTGCTACAGGTTTATTTGCTACTGAATGTATAGTTATCCGATTACATGCTCGTTTTAGAGTTCTTACACACGATGAAGCTTACATTTCGTGCGACCAAGTAACTAATACTTAATTAAAAAGCAATCAGATTTGCCGTATTTCGTTATACAACTACACGATTTTTGTCTTCTACTTAACTTGGCTTCTTGGTAACTTGCCTTCGCTAACTTTATTAACCAGTCGTTATAATCTCATAATGGCAGCGTATTTCTGCGAAGTTTTTCTGTTCTCGACAAAAATGTCCATCATCAGCCCACGTCCAATATAGCCGTGTCACGTATTGGATACATTATTGTAGAAAAAGTAATTCCTCAGGAACGTGAGGGGATATAAAACCTTGGTCTATGAGAGACAAAAATGTCTAATATTGGTTAACTATTTCATACTTAGGTGCCTTTGCTTTTTGCTATTGAAAAGATTAGTAACATTATTTTGGTTATCATCGCCGTTGGTTTTTGTTTTATTTCTTTTAATTTCTTTTTATTTTCGAGACTGAATGTGCGTTTCTTGCAAGTTCATTGAGAAACACTGAAACATATCGCAGGAACAACATTTTGATTGTTATAACCCACATTTCCTTTTATCGCCATGAAAGTAAAGACATGTAACTATTGACATTTGTATGGTTTCTATAATGTAGGTACACCAGAACATTATTATTTAGAACTGAATAATGAAAGAAAATAGATTGTCGATTGAGAGTCTTAACAATTTTACAAACCAAATATTTTTTCGTTCAGTACCTACAAATGCAAATTAACGTGATTAAAAAGTACACTCCTACCTACTTTCTTTAATGCTGCTGCTACCTTACTTAAAATACTTTAAAAATATAAACCCAGCCCACGTTTTCAGTAACGTTCCCTGAAGTCTTAACCTCTAACTGTAATTCGTATTGACGTTCTGTTGTTTATTAAAAATAAACAAGAGCTGATAATTTAACTCCCCCGAGTGCAAGGAATTTGTTAGAAAAGGTATGAAACAAATTCAAGATGGCCGCCAAAAGTTTTATTTATCGCTTTTGCTGTTTAATATTTTATTTTCAACTTTAAAGGTGCAAGATTAGCTCTTGAGGGGAAAATAGAACTTGGAATCAATTTTGTTATTGTTTTAACTTTTGTTCATATGAAGGAAAATATAATTTTGTTCATTGCGACCTATTTTTTTTTATTTTGTTTATGTATCTGCAATTCTACACATAAACTCATTAAAACATAGGCATTCCATTACCTATCCAAGATATTTTAAGTTGTTGTACACTAACGAAACTTTTTTTTTACATGAGGATACAGAACTATATATACGATTCTACCCTTTTGCATTCTCCTAGAATCAGAATATTGGATCAATCCTCTGAATCTTATTAGTGAATACATTTGGGACAGTAAATCCAATGAAAAAAAAGACGTGTGGCACTCGGAGACAGCCGCGGTAAAGCTATTGCAAGCATTTTTTAACAACTTACTTATATAATTATTTATTTATTTTATTTATGCAGTATTTTTTTCCTTTGTTTTTTTTCTTTGATATTAATTCAACTTTTTGAGCGTGGTGACCGATAATAAATCAATTTTTTTTCTTTTATTAAATAAATGAGAAGTTGATATGGTTCAAAATATTTTTATAATTCATTAAAAGTTCTGCTATTCATCAATAGATGGCAAAACAAAAAAGTATCACAGCTGTGCCGGTCGGAGTGGGGGGTGTTAGGTTATTTTCGTTACGGAATTTCTGGATTCGGTCTCCACACTCAAGGCCCGCGATAGAAGCTATGCAATAGCTTAATAAAAAAAACTTACTATTTGTACGAATAAGTTAATTAGTAGGAAGGAGCACAGCAACCACGTCAGAGGCCCTAAAAAGGCGAGTCATAAAAACTCTGATACCTACAAGATGAATATGTGTTGCAAAGCGCATATCCATCACACGAAAGAAGTCAATTCGGATCGATCTCCATAACACATTCCTAAGAAGACAAAAGTTAAGTCACAAATGATCATAATAAAACCAGTCTGATTCCAAGAATCAATTTTGAAGACATAGATTAGATACAACAAAGCACGATAATAATAAGAAGTAGAAATTAGTACCTATAGAATTTGAACTAAATTTCAAACTTACAAATTAAAAAAACTTTCTTTCCAAAATTTTTATATGACGAAGGTTTTTTTAATTAATTAGTTTTGCATTTTCTAAGACCGACTATTTGTTCCCAGAGCTGGTTTGAAACATCCTGATCACCTCTTATAAGTAAAAAATCTAAGTCTGATGGTACTCATTTACCCACGCAAAAAATATTATATCTTTTCTAACATAAGTTTATCTAATGTTTTCATGTATAAATATTAGTAATAACAGCCTTTACACGTACCAACTGGGGCTTCTACTCGAATTGCGTGATATTCTATTTCACAGATTTTTTTATAACTACATATATTAATTATTGCACTATAAAAAATAACTTTATTATTACTTAGATCTGAGGAGATACTCCTGCGCCACCGTCCCGAAAGGGGTTCATCTTTTTATGAAAATAAATGTTTGTTTTATCTTATTACACTTAATTTTATGAATATTATATTAATAAATAATCAAGTTAAATAAATAAATACGCCTTATGAAGATTATTATTTCAGAACTTATACCTTTTTCTTGGAAATTTTAGACTAACTTAATTAGATTGAATTAAAGTTTCTGCGAAATAATCGCAAAATTGCTCAAAACTTTGTAGAAAGTGATTAGAAACAGCATTTGAAGAAAGTGAACCCGGGGTTCTCGACTTATAATCGACTTCTATTAGTTATTTTAAAACAATCTAAGTCTTATTGACGTATGCGAAAATATTATACTATTTGGCAATTGTACCAAAACGAAACGTTTTTTTAATTGGTAAAAACCCTATTAGAAAAGATATCTCACTACCCTGTGCTGGGTGTGAGAAACGAATGTAAAAGAATTGAAGGCTCTGGGTTTGAGCCCATTTATTTAGTCGTTTTCATATTATGAAAATATTTAATGTAACTTAAGGTCAGAAAAAAGGCGAGGAATACGTCTTGGCCAAATATAATTTCTTTACTTTAATAAGTTCCGATGAAAAAAAAGTAAAACATAATATTTATTACCAAATTTATATTCACTAAAACCAACTGGCAATACACATAGCGCCGGTCTTCTCAAATGAGTTTTCTGAATGTGAAAAGGTTACCACAAAGTACAATAACAATAAAAGTGTCTCCCGACCTACGAAGGGACACAATTACACGGTGACCTCTGTGTTCTATGAAATTGCTCGGCATGTATTATGAGACGACATGAATAGGTTAATTAATTAAAACTATTGTCAACATACACACATAAAATTAAATAAATCTTAACGGTGTTTGAAGCACCGAAGTATCTGAGAATGAAATGTAAATGAATAAACGTGTTATCACAAAGAAAGTAATGATTTTCATTTCAACTAATGATCCCGTTAATGTAAGAAGTGAAATACAAAACATCAAATTAAAATGATAAAAAAACAAACAGATAAAGTTTTACCATATATTTAAAACGCGCGTCAATATATTGAAATTATATTAACTAGAGAATGCATTCACCAGTTGCACTGAAAACAGTAATTTTCTTCTGTATTCCTTCTCGCCGGCGACATTCCAACTGCGAGTACAACTGAAATTAGCTCCACAATGATTTCAGTTGGCAACTCAGACAAATGTTTTTATCTCGTCCCACATTAAAGACAACTGCGCAAGTTACAACCCAACCAAAATTTTCATCACACAAATGCTATAATTAAGACGGAGTTACGACGCATCTGTCACCCAACCTCGGCAGAGTTCATTTATCATATGAAATGCCAGGTATATAGTATATCAGCTGCTGTAAATATTACGAATATACTCATACTCATACTAACCCGGCCCTACTGTGAATTTTATGCGCCATTAACTGCCGTTTGCGGTGGCGTCAGCTTTATACAAAGTGACAACCCTGACTGAAGTTTACTCACACATTTTCATGGCACTTTCGCTCTTTACTGTCACGTCATAGGAGCCAAAATTGTGTACAGAGTGTATGTAAATTGCGAGAAACCGTTTCCAATAAAGCCTTGTTGTAATGACGCTGTAGTTGATGATAAGGTTTAAAAAAAATACGACGCAAGATATTCTGCTGTGAATGGATTAGGGCATGGTTTGTATCGTAAATATCAACTTAAAATTATCTCTATTAAATTTATATTTTTCGCACAGTATACTCTTGAATCGTCAGTAAAACCGACAATTTAAATATTGTTATATAAACCAGACCGTTATTTAATACTTGTGCTGAAAATGTACTAATTGAATCGTATTTCTTTATTGCAACCGGAGTAATATCTTTCATAATTGAATTAACCTTCGTTCAAGTATTAAAACGTATCCCAGCAGCGATATTGCAGATTTCCGGACGCTCAATAAAAAGTCAAACCAATCTTTCGTCCCCTGGCTGGGGTGAAGTAATTGCCCCATAAACCGTGGTGTCGTCTTAACCACAAGGGTCGATATTCGACTTAACAACCCACCCCAAGTTTAAGCGCTAAATTCTTATCGATTTCTTTGTCTAACTCATTTCTTTAGATGTAATCTCCGGAGTGGTACCGGCTATTACGCAGATTAACGGCACTGTTTAGGGAATCCTCCACCGAAATAATTGTTTTAAGTTCCGATAATTTAGAAGATGGTCCGGATTCCAACTTTAAATTTTAGAATTTAGAGTTTGAATGGAGATCGTTTCCTATTGGTTGAATAGATTGAAGGAATCTATTTAATTGCGGACTTTGGAGGATTACAATTTGTGAAAGAAGTTGGAATTTCTTGTAGCTCCTTAGAGAACTAGGAAATGAGATGTCTTTTACAAGATTTGGCAATTTTAAATGTGATTAGATAATTGTTCAAGTTACGAAGAATTTCACTTTAGTAATTAATTTATCTCTAACAACTGTCATACTAATAAAACCTACCTAAAATACAGAAGCTCGATATTTAAGGATATAGTTGAAAGCACACTTAAACAAGACCTCCACTATGTCCACAAAGAAAGAACAGGATAGTTAATTAATTTACCTTCTGTAGGCCAAAGGATCCCACTCACAAACGTGTAGTCCCGTTTATTTAGTAATAAAACAGGGATGAAATAGATGTATTTTGTCAAACCAGTCACGTAACTGGGGCCACACATAGCTCGAGTACCCGCAATTTCACGCAGTTCCTTGAATACGGTTAAAATTTTAAAAGTGTACGCCCCGTTTCACATATTGCGCTCTTTTTATAGTCGGACTTCTTCTTATTATCTAAGAAAACAATTTTGAAATTTTTAAGCTATGAAGTTGTTTCATAGTTTTGAATGATCCAATAGCATTTTAATAAACCAGTTGAAAAGGTTATTTAGAGTGTGGTTTATTGAGATACAAACTCATTTATGTTGTGTCTGAAGTTTTATGATAATAAATAAAAGTTTTTTTAAGAATATTTTATTAACTTTTAATATATTACTTTAAAAACTTATAGTTTCTTCGAAACATTGACGTCAGCTAGATAAAGGGAAGTATTTTACGAACTAATGGATTGCCTAGTGGGAAAATTACTCATTTATAAAAATAAAAACAAGAGATTCTCACATTCTTTCTTTTTTCTTCCCAGATTATCACATTGAATCATATAACGCTAAGAAGAGTCGCGACTTAGTTATGGTTCAAATTACCTAAATTAATTAATCCACTTTTCTCGATTGGAAAAATTAACGCCACAATACCTTTCTACTTTTTTAAAAGTAAAGTTTAATACGTGGTTTTTAAACAACACTTTTTTAAATGAACACCAGCCATTAGTGTCCGGCGAAAATTTTTTCGGGAAACAATTTTTCGATATTATTTCGCCGTCAAAGCGTACTTGCTGGTGCGAAATACCTTGAAAGCCTGCCGACACCACCTTTGAAGTTTCAAATTTTTGCTCATTAGCATCGGTTACTGTTAATTAGCTATTTTGCTTTCGAGTTTCGACTTTGACTACTCTTGATTTCTGGTAATTTGACGACGGTTAAATAAATCATTTGACTTTTGTTATTTTTGTATTCAGTTAATCTTAAAGACTTGACGCTTTTCAAAGATTTAAAATGTCTTCTCGAAAAAGGTTACGTTTACCAAAAATACACATTTCCATATTATTGTGGAAGGTATCTACTATAAAAGGTGTGGATGTAAAAGTTAATTCAAAGATATGAATTTTCCCATCTACTTAGCCTTATAAGTGCTCTTTGTATTATGAAGGCATTACGGAGGCTCATATCAGCACATCCTTGGAGCAAATCCCTTCCTTCGCATTTACATACTCATGTTTGAAGGTAATTCTGTAGGAAATGAACCTTCCTTCTTGAGATTCTCATGCATATGTACCTACCTAAGTTTCTGCTTACTTTTGTTCTTCAATTTTAAATTTACTGTCCCAGTTCTTATTTCCTCAAATCTGATCGAACTACAGTGACGTTGATTTTTTGATTTGCTTAAGGAATACAATGATTTCCTCAAACTTATTTGTGAATATATTTTATGAAGTTCTTAGCGAAATAGCTTCGTTTCTCTCCAGTCCGCATTTCCCAGCTCTCAGAAGGGCGTCTTATGTTAATAAGACCTCGAGTACCTCTTCGGGGTGAATTTATTTTTTATCTGTATCGTTTGGTTTTATCCTACAAAGTCAGTAGGGCGTAATGTTTGAGCCTTTCAATTTAAAAATAAACGCAATTTAGGATTATGATGAGATAAGGAAACGTTTTTGTTATATTTTGATATTCAACGTAGGATGTTGTAATACCGTGCAGGGTGATAAAGTAGAGAAAGGAGAAACTTTTAAATTTAAAGCATAAAATTTTTTCTAATATGTGATACCAAATATGTTAGTAAAATTCTCCTACAAAGATATTTTCTTCGGCACGTTTATGAGTTTTTAGAAGTTTTCCAGAGAATACCTCATGTACAAAAATACAATAAAATACCAAAAAAAATATTTCAGTAACTTGGCCTAATACATTAAACTCTGTCGGTGCTCGCTTTTAAGCTAATTAACTTCTGATAGGAAGCACTTGTAAGTAAGTAGCTACATGAGTTTTAAGAGTATATTACAATATTTTTATAACAAATGCATAAGAATACCAATACGTAATGACTTAAAACCTCACGTACACATAAATAAAATGCAACTTTATCTCTCTTTGTTATTAAATGCTTAGTTAGATTCTTCTGCAAACCCACATAGAATTCATATCGGCACATTCCGTAAAAGCTAGTATACAATTACACTACCCAGCGTAACTTTATATCTACTCAAATTCAAAGCAATTCCTTTTTATTTTTACTAGTAATAGTGTCACATTTGTGTGACATAAACGGAAAAGAGAGCCCTATTATGGCAGGCCGTGGGTTGTAATAGCCTACATCTGATTTATGTGTTATACTTTTTATGTGCCAACGAAATAACCTTCTTTTACGCACTGTTGTGTTTCCTAACTAAAAGCGTGTTGGTGACCCTTGTCCAATAACCTTTGTCACTATAATTTATCTACTAAATAGGTCAGCTAAACTAAAGTTTCATTTCTTTGAGACATATTTGTCGTTTTAATGAAATTTTACCGTAAGTTCCAAAAAAATACTTGTCTTCTAAAAAAACTTTGTTCAGTCTCAACAGACAGGCATTTTTAATAAACGCACGATCTTTAATCCATCTTCTATTGTAGGTCATCTATATAAGATACATACAAGATGCATAAGTCACTTACTTCAAGTGACACAAGCAATAAACTCCAGTACATAAGTACTGTATGTGCGATACGTGTCCATAAAAGTTTTAAAACTCTTCAGTGTTGGTATTCCCGAGGTGGCGTTTACCTGTCGCTGCTTCCATGTTGTAAATATAGAGGCTTGTAAACTTGTGGAGCAGGAGTATTTATTTTAAAGATTGCCAGCTGAAAAAAATAAAATAAGACCTTTAGACTCACATCTAAGCGGATACTACATCACAATAAGGTACATCGCGATGGACTAGGGGAGAACCTA
This sequence comes from Emmelina monodactyla, assembly GCA_916618145.1. Taxonomy (NCBI): domain Eukaryota; kingdom Metazoa; phylum Arthropoda; class Insecta; order Lepidoptera; family Pterophoridae; genus Emmelina; species Emmelina monodactyla. Next base: position 8,383,687 of record OU745303.1, read on the forward strand.
GTTACGTTAAGTTACCATACGCGAAACGAGCTAATTCCAAAAATATATTTTTACTGTCTCGACCCGGATCGAACCTGAGACCTAGCAGTCCGTAGTACCGGTTCATATGAGGTTGTGAACTTGAATAAATATGGTATGTACTGTGTTTTAGGAGATATCTTTGTTTTTTTCTGTACAAAGCGATATTTGTGGCTTTCTATCCGGGACAGACTTATGTCCAGCAGTGGGCTTCCTCCGGTAGTGGCTTTGTCGATAGTGATGATGACTTGTCAACATGTTGGCATTGAAAGATTGTATAAATCGTTAGCGGAATAAGCTTCGTGCACTTTAAGCTTAAGCAATCAAAACCACGTAGGTGCGGTTCTGTCTGTTATAGTATAGTTGCTTATTCACAAACTTCTTATAGACAGAAGCTTTGCCATTGGAGGCACCATATTTTTACTAAGTCAATTCTATTTTAGGTTTATTTGAACGATAGGCTAACAACCTCTCTTTGCAAATAACGATCAAACTCTGAATTATTAATTAGTTAAAAGGGGTTTCGGAAGTAAAAGCTTTGATACTCAATTTGTCTATTTCTATTTCTGGAAATAAAACGAGAGACTGTTTATTAGGCGAATGCTGACACAAATTATCAATTTAATGATATCCATTTTAAATAAAAAAAAACTGCTACTATACTTTGTGTAAAAAAAAGCAAACTTTACTTCCGTATTACACATATTGTAAATCTTTAACATACTTTAATTATAAAATTATGGGTAATCGAACAAAATAAAACCTATTTATGAAATTTTCTCGAAATTTCTCTATAACTTCGACATCGTTAAAGGGTAAACCAACTGTGAATAGCACCACACAGTACCGATAGGGCCCTTCAAGGGATAGGGTTCAATAAATCGTTATTAAGTACCGTTTGGACCCCCGATCATATTGAGTACTAATTCGCTGGAATAGAAAGATATGTGGTATGTATGGGCGCTGTAACGAAAATATGATTGTGTTTAAATGTCAGTTAACTGTGTATGTTGGAAAGTAAACATATAAAATTAAAATCAATAAAATATTTTCTATCCCATGTTTGAATATGAAAAAAATTAATATTTAAATTAAAATAATAAACATAGGTAACCGGCCTACTTGTTGAGTGCAGGCCTCCTTCACGAATAAGAAAAATGCGTCATAAAAACAAACATTTCAGGTGAAAGCCATCGATTGCCGCTCCTTCCTATTTATTGCTTGTTGTATCGAGCAACTCGACTCTTCCAAGAAGGTCTAATTTCGATTTCAAGAAATTGCAAATTTCTATACAATAATAATAGTCACAAATTACCACACTAATTGTATTACATCAAAGTAGGGTAAAGCTAATGGTAATGGTAGGTACTATACAAAGGACTGAAAAGAACCGTTTTGGTGCAATTTACTAATGCGGTGTTATTTTGACGACTTTTTTAAGACTAGAAAAGATCTAACCAGACCTAAATATAGAACCTAGAAACAGTTCTACTTTGAGTTGAGAAAATCTGAAAAAGAAAACATTACATGTTAGTAGTACAGTTACATGCGTAGTAAACCTTATAAACAAACGGATTATTTTCCATAAAGAAAAGTAAATTTCTATTTGTCATACCCTAAAACTCGAGAATGGCTGGACCGCTTTGGTTAATTTTCATCTAGAAATATGTGTGGTGGTTCAAGTTTAAAAAATAGAAAACAATAATGAATAACGGAAAATACTGTTAACAAAATAAAAAAACGACATCCTCTTATTGTTGGGTGGTACTAAGTTCATTGGGTCATTAACAAAACTTTCAACTCTAAAATATACATTTTTAAAAATTTATCCGTATAATTGAATCGAAATTTTTATACAAATTGGATGCTTTTACCTAATTAAAAGTTACTGTTAAATCTAAAAAGACCAGCTTTATGAGAGTCGCCATCACAAAGAAAACTTTCCGGAATTAAACGGCACGTTCTTTTTAATGCTGGAAGTTACAAAATGAATGGACGAGAAAATAAATCGGTAACAATGTTTTACTAATAATGACTGTAAGCTGATAAAACATCTCTGCCTATCTTGTGGTTTTTTTATCAGAATTTTGTATTTAGAAAGTAATTAGTTACAAGTTATTAAGGATAAATTTCATAATTATTAAATATAGATTAGTTTTGTGGATATCCCAAAAAAGTGCAAAATGCAAACATAAACCATGCCTATCTCGCGTACATAAATAATTTCGTTAAAAAAGTAAAAAATAATAAATATTGTTGCTAATAATAAATATCGAGACATTAAAAAATATACCGCGTAACTCTATCGGCTTTCCAGCCCAAATAAATGACACGAAAACATGAGATAGGAACCGTAACATAATTTCGGCCGGATCTACTGGTAGGCCGAGAGCCGGCGGCAAATAAATCAAATGCAAAACAACACTGCCACGGCGGGAGATACGCAATGAGAAACAAAAGACTCGCGTAAATCACCGACGGGCCCCGTGTTTCGTATTTTTCCACCGTAACATGTTATTGCCTGTATAAGTGTCTTGGAATATATCACTTATGCACGTTTTTCACAATCGATTGGCTGTTATGGTTTTATTCATACTTTCATGCTTTGCAAGCTGTTGGTTGAATTTCTATTGCTGTTTTGAAATTACATTTGTAAAGCTTTGCTTGGATTTTTTGAAGTAACAATTGAAGTTTCTTACAGCTTATTGGTGATTCAAATTCAGCATTTATTTTAAAACTAGTTGCCGCCCGCGATTCCGTACGCGTGGAAGTCAGTTTTCCGTGGGAATGAGAAGTTTTCCCGCGGTAAGAAGTACCCTATGTGTTATTCTCATGTATAACCTATATTACTGTAAAGTTTCATCCAAATCCGTCCAGTAGTTTTTATGTGAAAGAGCAACAAACATCTATTCATACATATACATCCATACATACTCACAAACTTTCATGTTTATAATATTAGTAGGATGTGCTGTTTAAGAGAGTAGACATTATGAGTGAGCAACCAAGGTAGTCTGAGAGCTATTTTGGCTTATAACCGTTCAACTGACAGACTTCGAAGTTTGTAGTCATTTAAAATTTACATCGATGGTTCAAAATACAACTTTTCTCTCACCTTGATACATCATAATCCTGCTGAGGTATAATAACAGTATTTCAGCCATCAACAGCTATCTATACTAACCAAAAACCACTCATTCATGTCTTAATTCAAGCTAAAGACATTACTTAAAGGCGAGACGGCTTACGAGATAAATGGATGTGGCCCTGCACACAGTAGTTAATGTCTTAGCCAATCTTATAAGACGTTATTTAGAGACTACTTAAATGCAGATTGTGTTTTAGAATATATTAAGTGTTAGTTAAATTAATCTTAACTAGCTTTACCATGATTTAATTAGAGCCTAATGGAGGTAACATTGTGTGGATAAAAATTTAAGGTGAAAATAAGTTTTAGTATGAGCATAGTTTTCGGTAAAGTTCAATAAATTATTTAAGAAACTTAAAAGCTTCTAGCTTTAGTTTGCACAACGTTACTCGAAAAGTTTTCATATTAATTTTGTTTTGATTTTTTTTCTATAAAATTAGAATAATATTTTATAAAAGGAGTTAGATATAAATAAACTGATGCGATGTTTTGTGAACATGTCAATTGTAAAAATATAGGCAACTGTATTAAAAAAAAAAATTTTTTTTAATCAAAAGTTGCTATGAATGCGTAGCTTGCTACGGGGCATACAAAATGATTCACGTAATTTCGAATATTGGAATGGTTCAAAAATATGAAAAGGCACCTGAAAACCTTTATAAATATTCGAAATGAATAACTAATTCCCTTCGAATAGCAATTACGGAAACTCCGAAACCCAATGATAGATTTATGAATTGGAAATAAAAATTTCGGCACATTTTCCTTTACAGATTTATTGCGAAATATTTTTCTCATTATGTCTGAAACTTTAATATAAAACGTACTTATTACTGAAGCTTCGTAAAGATGAGTGAAATAAATTTTCCCACCTGCAAACCTGAATAGAATACATGAACCAAGATGAGTTATAGGTGTATTCCGTGCACCTTATGTTTATGTTCGTAAGGTTTGTTTTCCTGTGTCAGTGAAAACTTTGGTTAGGGGTCACGTAGATTTACACACGTTTTTGTATTATGCGCCCTTGTTGACCATCCCTCGTTCATAAAAGATGCTTCCAGAACGTGTTGGGCTCAGGGTAGGCTTGACCTGTTATAATGTTAGAACTACTGATGAATTATGCTGTTGTGTAACCTATCAAAATAATTCATGAGAAAATGTAGGGTTTACCAAATGGTGGGACGCAAGCCGGAGTTGTTGAGTGACGCTATGAATCGACAAGGTAAACTTCCGATGCATGGAAACAGATCATTTAAAAAGTAATTTGTAACGAAAACATGTACCTATTTTATTTTTATTAATAAGCAGGCTTTGGAGTCGACGCAATTTAAAATGATGGAGACATCTTAGAAATAGGTAAAATATACAATTTTAATAAAAAAATATACCTACAGAGTTGCTGGCTTGGTTTTTCCTCGAGTTTTTTTTAACAAATCTTTACCTCGATATTTTATGAATAATTATTTGTTTCATTAGTTAAACGTGATAATTTAGCACTTAAAAAATGTTGTTACATACTATAAAGTTACCTACATATATTACTTTACATATTAATAACAAACATGTAGTTTGACGTAAAATCTGCTGAAACTATAAACACATTAAGTTATTCATAACATTACAAATTACAAGAAAATCTAGCTGTTATTAAACACGCTCCCGACTCAATAAATTAAACAACTATTTTCCACAACCTACCTCAAAACCCATCTACTCGGCATATCTTAGCTTCCATCGTTCGAGTCTACGGCCTTCGTAATTATAATAGCTTGGCAGTTACCTGAGCCATTCAGTATGTAGGTACCTGAGCCATTCTGACTGTAGGTACCTGAGCCATACTGTACGTAGGTACCTGAGCATTTCTGTACCTCCGTAGGTACCTGAGCCATTCTGAATGTAGGTCGTCACGTGACCCCACCCCAGAGACGGGCGAAATGTCCGTCTTCGTTCACTAACAGCTATCCTGTGACATTTATGAAAATTCGTGTGTGACAGCGCGAGAGTTAGGTCGGTTTTGCGGTGGTTGCGTAATAAGTTTTGATACCAGCTGAGAAACTTGGATCAAATTCGGTGAATAACTGTTTTACAGTTTTTAGTATGTGTGAATTGTTTTTTTCGGCAAATTTAAAAACTTCTTACTATAATGTCAATGTTGACAGCATTGTGTCGTTACTTTATATAGGTGACCACGATTGCAATAAATGTTTGAAACGCAGTGAACAAAATATAATTTAACAATACGTCGAATTGGAAAACGGACTTCTCTATTAGGGTTTCCTTTGGAATCACGTCCAGTTGTAATGGCTCGTACATTTCAGTCTGTCACTATCTACTATTGGAAATAACGACGTCCTCTAAAGTTAGTGGTCCTTCGATCCGGACAGACGGTGAAGAAGTTAGATCATGAAATTATAATTTACAATTTCGACACTGTGACAATAATAAATGGAAAATTGTGAACCACTCTTTATTTTTTATTTTTTTAAAGATATTCAATATATAAAAAACCTCGTGATTTCCATACGGCATTCTAATATTAACGCATAGATTGGTATAGGCTGATGGTAATACAATAAGATAACGTTAGAACTGCTACTATGGGCAGGGAATATAGCGACCTATTAAATGTCACACTGACACGATTAATGCAGGATTCATTTAGTTTATGGGGTCAACCTATCCGGTCACTTATGATTGAGTCTCACATATCCCCCCGAAAAAAATAATTTTAATTTAAACCTAGTAGCTTCATTTTTCATGAACTTATTTCAAGCCAACGTTCATTACAATCACATAATTTAACTCTTTGTATCGCTGAAACTTCTCAGCAATGCATAATATTTAAATTTTTCACCCGCGAGAAAAATATAATGTTCCCGCTGTGGGTTCTGACTTTTGACATTATTGTGGAGAATGTCAGAGAAATATGAATTTATGTCGTTGCTTAGCAAATGTAAAATGAGTTTTCTACGCTCAACAAGGATATTGATACTGAAATATTTATATTTCAATACTAGTTTCGAAAACAACGTAAGATGAAATTGTTGATTTACAATGTATCGATTTTAGCATTACTAATGCTACTGCTAAAGTGTAAGCGTTATATAAATAATAAATTAATAGGACTACCACATCAACAGTGTGTACTGATGGCACTAAACAATGGACTAGGGGAGAATCTAGTTTTTAAGCCAAATCGGCAACGACGTGTATCTATTTCTTACAGCTTTAGGAAGGCTTTCTATTTGCAGTTCAGCTCGCAAAAAAAGGCCACTTCGTACGATTAATATCTGAATTGCTCTCGAAGCCTGCTTTGAATTTATAAAGTGGTAGCAAAGTAGACAGTTCTTCTGCTACGATATAGATGTTTGCAAATAATTATTCAAAATCACAATACACTGAGGTTTTATTTTCGTTTTTACTTTATCTAAGCTTTAAAGTTTTATACTAACGACATTAAGCCAGCATTAAGCTATGGTTAGAAGACATATTGGTACAATAAAACAAGCAACAGAAACCCTAAACATTGAACAGTATCTAGACACTTGTAAACAATAAATCGTGAACTGTCGGCCAGTGAAAAATTGCAAAATAAAAAGCCAAGCACGGTGAATGGTCCATACGAAATGAATATTGCATTCTTCTTAAATTCCCTGTTTTATATTCTAAAAGTGACACGAACAAAGGTTTTGATGTGATATGACTTTTAGGAATGTATGTGAATGTGGAAAGAATTTTGATTGATACTGATGGTATTATGCTTTTTAATAGCACGACACTTTTTTTCTTAAAAACGTAAAGAAAGGTCACCTTAATGGAAGGAAACTAAAGTAGCTGCATTAACTTAATTAAAAACAAGAAGTATGAGTTTTTCTCATCTTAGATAAAAATAAGGATTAAAGGAGTGGAGTAGTAAATAAAATGTTTAAAAAGTGGAAAGCTGTTACAGGAATAGTGTAAAGAACAAAATATATGAAGTTTTTGATTCTTGATTACAATATTGTATGTAGGTACGAATGTAATTTTCAGTGATGGTGATTTTTTGATATATTGAATCACAGTAAAAAAAGAAATTATTGATTTTAGATCCAGTAAAATGATCTTACCACGATTTTCAAGACCAACACCTTGTTTTAATATATAACAGAAACAAACATTGAATATTTAAATAGTTTTTATTTTAAGAATAAATGAGTTACCCTACCTACTTATAGTATAGCCATATAATAATTAATCGTTTGATACGGCATAGCATTTATTGGTTTAGCTGATTGGTCGGGCCCCGCTTATTAAACCTTATAAATGATATTATGTTAATCCCGAGCAAAATCCTCTGTTGATGCGAAGCTTCTGCAAATTGATGTTTGGATCAACTCATATTTTCATGTCATTGAATAATTTTAATATAACAGTGCGTTTTGTCGGTTTGTGTCGTGTCGTTCATGGTATTTGCATATTTAAAGGATAATATTGAAATTGACAAGGGTTTATCTGCGACAGCTTGGTTATAGATAGTAACTTTACGATTATAAATCTACATATAGGTGCCTAATAATGTATTAATGAGTTTTCCATGTTTAAATCCGTATCTACTCAATCAAATAATATTGGCAGCACAGACGTCAGTTCAAAATGGTAATGATGGTAATGGATGATTCTCTGATACCATATACCGAAAATAATCCTATCGGCCATTTAATACAGTTCCATGCCCACACAAAACAAATTTTAACCGCTGCGCTGGCGACCCCGCTAATGTAAACACTATACTATTCTAATAAATGTTATTATCTCGAGAAATTCGTTTCCGCACGTGTTTTAGTTCATCATCCTTGACTCGGCTCGCATGGCAACAATATCTGTTTACAACTACGAAATAGGATACGAAACACTCGCTCCTATCTTCACAGTGCCGAGGGTGGTAAAAAACTTGCCGCGTTTACGCCCTCCCGCCTCCCCCCTTGAGATTCTCAACGGCTGCCGTAGATTTTATTTTGAATGCTCTGTTTACAACGGACTTTCTGAGAATGTATTTGAATAGGGTGTCACTGGAATCTCGGCGGTGATAAAATGTAGCTTCGCGCGGCAGACGTGCGAAAATCGAGTACCTACCTAGGTAGGAATAGCTGGGGACAAAGTGTTAAATCACATCCTTATGTAAGTTTACTGTTTGTCGTTGAACTTGTGACACGTACCGAAATAGGAATGTGTAGGCAGTGTAGGTACTTCTGTAAAAAGTTTTGATAAAACGTCAAGCCTGGGTGCCGAATTCAATCAAATAAATTTAAATATTTAAATCTTTACCTACACCTATGGCCAGAGATGAAGAGATACAAATGGCGGACAGCAAAGTAAAAATTATATAAACCGATACAAAAGACATATACAATAAATAATAGTATCAAACGTAAGAGGTCAATTTATAAAACTGACTACTTCATTGTTTATACAAATTTTAATGGTATAGTAATTTTAATAGTAGGTAAAATTGAAAATTAAATTACTATACCTACATACATTTTGACACGACTGTCGCTCTGTGTTCAGTTATAATCACGTTGAATAAATAAACTTATAATTAATGTTAGTCAATTGCAATTTAGTTTCCAAATAATAAAATAGGCTTTCTAAATTTAAATAGTTGTAATTTAATTGAATGATTTTGATAACACCAATGGTAAAACAATTGCTTCTGAAATTTTGATGTCAATTCTAGGATCCATCCAATACATCCATAACGTAAATGAGATAACTTATTATACCTACATTAGAATTCTTCTTTTCAGCATTTTTCCTAAAATTGACATAAAGTCTTGTAGAGGTGTATTGTCGTTTCGATAAACTCTAAAATAAGGGCGAGCTCGCTGAAACTCAACAGTTGATTATATTTGACTCTCATCAACCGATGAACACTTTGAATACTAAATACAAGAACTAACAAGAAGGAAAATATATTTAAGTTTATCGGATGTGGTAAGAATATTCCAACTAATCTCATTAATGTTCTGTATTATTGGATGTAGGTATGGATATATTAACCGCATTAACTTTGTTTCTTAACTTTACGGTTGTTTAGCTGTGTGAAGGTATTCGAATGAATGTATACTTAATGAAAATTCGCTTTTAAAAGTCAATGCTATGTTTTTTTTGGGCTATTGCCCATGAATTAAACTGTAGCTGTAGGTACTAAATAGCATATGATTTTACTATTATATTTTATGGTTAGTAGTCCGATTTAAATATTAAAGAATACCTATTAAATGGAAAGCTAAAGCAGTTATTATTATTATAAATTTATTTAATTTAATTTTAAACAATATTTTCCTCTTCGATTCTCGGAAATAACCGCGGGTTGAGTCTAATAATTTTCCTATAATTTAAATTATTACGTAACCTTATATTAATACAACCAAGTAAATAAGCCTGTAACTACTTATTTCTAATTGAACAACTCTTTGTTAACCTATAGTAAATATAATTTAATATTAATTAGGGACCATAAGATCATACTAATTTATATGATTATACTGCGTCTACGCATCCCCCGGATTGCTCAACAATCAACGTACGAACAAGAGGCGTTCCCCACTGAAACCCGCGACATTGATAAATGTTTCATTCTCGCCCTCGTTCTAAAATCCGCTCGCAAAATTTTATTATTTAATCATTTGCGCCACCACCCTCGGTTTTGCCTTGCATTCGATAAGTAGCTTCTAGAAAAATCTGATGAATAATCAGGACTTCGTAGAATCTGAGCGATTGGAATAATAAGATAGACTTACAAAAATAGAACCTTGCAACCCACTTGCATATGTGAAAATACTCTAGTTGCATAAACATTATTTTCTTTACTCACCTACTTATTAAATAGCGGAAACGAAAATATTAGATATAAAATTCACTACAGAATCTTGAACAAGGGTCCCAAATGAACTGTTGTTTTCATTAATCGAATTGATTTACAACTTACAAACAAATCGAAACAAACGAGTTTAATGAAGACTAATCGATTTATGTTGACTTGCCGTGATTTCTCACAAATTTTGTTTATTTGTGAGCAAGTCAAGCAATCATTTTCCGGGCGCGGGGCTCCGGTTGATTTATTCTTGAGAGTATTCATTGTGATTAACAAACAACTTTATATAAATTTGACAATACTCGTAGGATTGTTTGCGATCTTGGCACGAGTTTGTTGGTGATGATTTTAAATTTGGTTGGGTTTATTGGCTTCCTTTATCTTTACTCGTAGTAATAGGTGTAGGGAAATTATCAGTGATTAAGGTATCCGTTGTAACTAGATTAAGTTTAAGGATGAGTACTTTAGAGATTAATTGTGAACTTTAGCAAGTTGTTTGCCTATTGCCACAATAGTGTATATATGTTACGGCTAATACCCGAAGTGCGGCTACACCTAGTTTTAGCCGGTAAGAACATCAATAGGTTAGGTTAGTTAGGTTACTTTTTTGATACCACCCAGAAAAAGGAGTCCGTCGACTCATGATTGAAGCCAGTTTTTATATACATAGGTATAATTTTTTTTTTACAGTTTTCCATATAAAGATCACTTCTAACCGGCTAAAACTAGGTGTAGCCGCACTTCGGGTATTAGCCGTAACATATACATATACTGAAATAAATAAAAATAAATAAATAATAGCCTAGGTAAATGTCCTTTAGTTGAGCACAGGCCTCCTTCTCGTATACATATACTTAGTTCAACATATTATTATCGTATTGCCCGGAGTATAACCGCAAACATGCATAAGCGGACATTCTTCGAGCAACACGTGGTTTTGAAAAGTGAAAGTGCTTGTCACACATTGAACACGCGCAAAGTTGCTTATAGATCTAATGGCCGTTTTAACCAACGTACCCCAAGGGACACTTAACATATTAAAGGTCTATTAAATCGCTATTTATAGAGTTTTGGATTTTTTTACCTCTTTGATGATAGTAGGTATACCATCTTATTTAGGATTACCCGGTGTTAAATGCAAATACATTAAGGTTTAATTTAAAATGTGTTAGGTGTCCCTTTAATCTAGGGAACGTTGGTGAAAACGGGCAAAAGTCACTATTTCAAAGAAGGATTTCATAAAAAACAGCAATTTAAGATTATAACTTTGTTTTTTTTCAGGTATGTATAAAATCTAAGAATAGAGATGTCCAATGCAGTTCCACAGTATTACTTCTTTGGTAGTATGCTCGTGTAACCGGTAAGTAGTTATTTTTATTTGCCAAGTTTTAAAGAAATCTTAACTTCCTCGACGACGGCTATTACCTTTTACTTCTATGACTGCTCTTGTGTAAGAAAAGATATAAATGTGAACGTTTCAGCACTGAAGGAACCTCCTAGATTGTTATAGAAAAAGTTTAAGTGATATTTGACGCTTAAGAAAATTCAAAAGTCTTGCACTTACGTCTATCTTGCGTCTTTTCACTTTAATGCAAATTACTATGTTAGTCTTTACCTATATTGAAAAAGGTAAGCGAGAGTGTACAATCATAATTCAGAAAAGCAGTATAAATAATAAACTGATGCATTACACATTAAATATTTGTGTGATGTAACAACAAAAACATGTAACAATAATTTTATTAGATTAAATCAATAGACTTTGTATTTACACAGATGTACATTACATTTGTTTAATTTACAGATTTTGTAGGTATTTGTTTCAATTGTGTAAATAAATACACACTCGCTATTTGATTATGTGGTTGAAGTTTGTTAAAACCAACCAAATCATTTCATTCGGTAATCACGCGTATATTGGATTTCCTTTTTCCTAGCATGGTGCATTGTGGTAGATAGATAAATAGATTTAATTAACGGATAAATTTAATTGGTTTTATATGCTTACCTACGTAATAATATGTAAACTGCAATTATAGCAGTAGTATACCTACTACGTAGTGTTATGATATGCCATGGATCTGATTGTAAATTAGTTACTTCTGAACATCTCTCGTTGGGTTAAAGATCACGTGTAATTGTTTTCTCCAATAAATCGTTTATTCAGTATTCACCTAGGCTACTGGTAAAGTGATAATAACGCTTGCATAAAAAAGCAACGGTTTCTGTTACTCGTAGGTAAATGTGCCCCCGACCATCTGTCTGCTTACGAAAATGACGTATCCTCATGTATCATCGTAATGAAAAACAAACAAGAAAAATGCGATCGCCCAGCAGCGTACAATACATGCCCGAGGCCTCGTCGCATACTATTACGTTATAATATATAAAAAAAAACATTTTAATAATTCCTGGTAAATTGGCAACATTATATCTACAAGCGTATGTCATTCATTCTTTCGTTCATTCATGTATTGTTTTAGTCATGTCACGGATAAGTTCGTATGTAACGAGAATAAATTTACCGGAAACACTATCCTTTGGGATTAGTCGACGCCATAAATAGGGATTAATGAGGTTTAATTATATAACCTTTTTACTCGGCAACCTCTGGAGTTGTATTCAGAGCACGTTGTATGCGTTGGCCGCCAACCAACAAATGTTGGATCAAACTTTGATCCAATATTATGATTCTGATATAATATGATGTGACGTTCTGTCACACATAATTTTCTTTTGGGTCGTGTACTGTGAGTGTTTTTCTTTTTCATGCGACTGTGATAGGTATCACACTGATAGGATTACGTTTGATGTTACCAAAAAAAGAGAACATGTTAAAACCGCAACATTTTTTCGTTCACAACGAACCGTTGCCCCGGCATTTCTTTAAAATACAGCGTGTTAATATTAGTTCGCGCAACGTATTTCACTTATCTCGTGCAGGTTTTATGAAAACATTCAATACGATACTGTCACATAAAGGGTGTAAATTATTGGACGACATCTGTGTGGATAGCGTTCGGAATAGAGATGAGAATCCCCAACGGCTTGTTTCGAACTAACAATTCAGTTGAATTGCGGAGAAAAAACTATTCTATAAAACCTCTTTGGTAGTTCCAGTTTGTCGACGAGTGCCGCTTTTAATTGAACGATCGAACGTTTTTGAACCGTTTTCATAACTAGTTTTGAGAATAACGCTCCGGCCTGTCAACATCTAACGGAATAACGCTGTAAAAATCGAAAATGAAATTAACATGCGAACGGGTAACAAGGGAGAATCGGAATGTACCTACTGTTTTATGGGAATTCAGTCATGTTTGCCAAATAAATACGTTGTTTATGTTTACACCCAAACTTTCCTTTATTGCTTAAAGCGTATTTAGCTTTCATTTTCCTGTGTATAGGAAATCAAGTTCCTTTTATTTTCCTTCTATTCATACATAGACCGAGTAAATAGTGAAAGCTTAGATTGAATTGTTCTGTTTTAGTATAAAAGTTGAGGACTGAACTATGCCTCGGTTACCTCGGTTAGTGGTCGATTGGCCACAATAGCTACTGACTGTGTGGTAGATTTTGCGGACTAACTTTACAGCATAGTGCGAATTACTGAACTCTCACGCTACAGTCGTTATACCTGCAAACAGGGTGGGTATTTTACTGAAGTCTATGTTAAAACATATTCAGACAAAGTAATGCGGTGAAGTTATAAATAAAATTAATACTTTAAGTCTTCTTTTTAATAGTTAAGGTATGTTATCGATCATGTTTTATGGGCCAGTATATTTTGTACCAGGTATGCGCTTACGAATTAAAATCCATTACATGCAACTTTGTAATTCTGAAAATATCCTTTGGCAACAACGAATGCGTGTCTAATTTTGTTAATAAACAGTTTCATCAGTTTTCTGTAAAGGGTCAACTTTCAGTCGGCTTGTGTTTTAACGTGTGAGATAACTTTTTCTGCGAAAATTTTCCATTTATAGTTTAGTCTAGTTCAAAATAAGAATCTCCATCAAAATAACATATATTTTCTATAAATAAGGCAAGGTTCATTACCTTTACATTCTATAGTTCCAGAAGATAAAATGTCTTTCGGGTGTAAATGTCTTTATACTTAAGTTTATTCTAACTTGAGAACTTGGGTTTCGTTTAACAGATTGATAGTTCCGACCAATTATGGTCAAGAGTTACAGTTGTCTATATCTATTAGCAACATAATTGTGTGTGTTGGAATCCAGTGGGTCACCGCGGGCAATGCCGGAATGTTTTGCCGCCGACCGTGGCTTATGCTTATGATAAATTATATACACCTACTTAAACAGATATAGGTATATAAGTAGGAAATAGTTGGCTTCAACCTACGACTTTAGCAGGGTTTAATTAGGATGAATAGTTGGGGTTGTGATTTAAAGATGCTGAAGAAAATATGCGTGCTTTAAAAAATGTTTTTGTAGAAATTGTAGGTGAAAAATTACTAACCGTACCCGAAATTTGAAATAGAAATTTGGGCACACAAATAGTTTCGAGTTTTCTTTTGCTGGGTGGGCCAGACTAGAAATTACAATTCACAATTAACAAAATTATAGGTACTACGAGTACTAAGATGAGGATTGGCTAAAGCAGGGATGGATTTAATTTGACCAAGAGGTTTTATATAGCTAGCGGTATATAGAAGTTTATTGATTTAAAATTTATAGAGTAAAATGTTCAAAAACAGGCGTTTTGAACTTAAGACGAAATAAGATACCTCTTAAAATTTATTGATTATAACTATAACTTTTATAAAGGAAGTTTAAATAAAAACAAAATAATAATAACCTTATTTCAGTGAATTCAGTTATTTTAAAGTCTCTCGCCAATTCATTTTATGTTAATCAGGAAACAAAAACAAGCCCTTTCGCCAGTTTTAAAATTTAAATTCCTCGAATTTGACTTTTATAATTTATTTCGTTTGTGCTGTTACAAAAGTGAGAATGGGTGAATTTTAAATTTAACGGTCGTTTCACTTATGCTCTGCCGTTGTTTTCACCTGAAATATTCTGGTGGTTTTCACTCATTATTTGCATGTGTAGCCTATTTACAATTTTCTTAACTAGGTGTTTAATTTTGTACATAAAAACGATGTAATAAATTGTAGCTGACTTTTATTTTTCAAAACTTAAAAACACTTTTCATATTTAGTATCCACAGGAGTCTATTTTTTTTACTTGGGTGCTTAAAGCTATAAATTCGAGTAAAAAAAAGGTTGAGCTTTCGTTTAAAGGTTAATATCTATACCTAACATTGACATATTTGTGTAAGAGCGAGCTATCCCAATCCCCAAAGATGTATAAAGAAGCTCCTGGACCCCGCATACATAATGCCGTGGATATTTGCTAGAATATCTTCCCTGTGAATATAAAGTTACGACTTGAGATCGAGTAACACAGCCTTAAAGTCTGATTGAACGCTTTTCGACGGCATACACCCACATTTGTTCAGATTATTCGTTAGTAATGGCATCGTAAAAACTCGGGGCGAGCGTGTTCCCTTACAATTTGTTTACTGTGTTACGCTGAGGATATAAATAAAAATAAATTTATAAATGTTTTAATTTTCGGATTATGTTTTTTTATAGCAAGTTTTTATTGTCGGCAGTATTTTGTTATTTTTTGGAAGTGTAGTATTGTACGGAAAAAAAAATGGATTTTTCGAAGTAAATGACAATTATTCTGAACCATTTATGATTTTCCACTAGTTTTCCCCTTCATAACATGGCCATTCCGAGCAAGTGCTGAGACTTGAGAGAGCTGCCGAGGAAACTTCTATAAATCAAAACTTGGAGAAGAAACGTCTTAAGGGGAGAGTTCTCAACAAAGCCATCCTAAAGAATAATAAAGAAAAGAGTAAAATGTTTTCACGTTAAACTAAGACATACTGTTAATGTTTATTTTTTGTTAATCTCGTTAACAGAGTGCAGAAACTTTACAGTTAGAAACAAAACAGAAACTCTTGTTGTTTTGAAAATTTTAAAACAATATCTAAAACGTTATAAATATTTTGACCAACTGCTTCGTTTTAGTTTTCTTTTCTTTATTTATATTTTTAATATAAGTCGAACAAATCTTATATACTTCTTCTTCTTTCGTGTGCTGAAAATGGACTTTGCAGCACATATTCATCTAGCATCAGGGCACCGCCTTTTTAGGATCTCTGCCACCCTACTGTCAATATTTTTCAAGCCGTTTTTTACTCATATCACCTTATTTATTATATGAAAAGGGTTGTTATGTTAAATTATATTCTTTCATATCTATATCTAAAGCATGTATCCTTATCACCGGGCCAATAGCACTACTTTAGTTCGCTTTGTACACTATGCACACAGTTTGGGATCCAGTCATATTAGTTTGAGCACCCATGACGTCACAGGTCCCGGCACGACCCGACTCTTGTTTGAGTTACCGCTTTGTATGACATCGTGTTTACATCGAAGCATTCAGATGTGCAGGTAAATCCGTACAGACGATGTTTGCTAGTCGCATTAAAATATGGACGCCATATTTGATAGCATACAAGCGTTGTGAGTAATGTGTGCAACAATGTAGGTATTCGTTCGATTTGTAAATTGGCATTGCGGTTATCCATAAAAATAACTCACGTTCACGTGGAAGGGGTGAAGTCTAGTGGTAATATATCCCGAGTTGCCGCGTGCTGCGGAAGCTACGTTATGCCAATGGTAATAGGTACTTTTTTTGTTGAAAATCAATTGGTACTCATCAAGACAAATGAAGCATATTGGGCGGTTCATAAAATCTTGACAAAATCATGAAACCAAGTCAGAGCCACAATTCCACCTATCCCAAGTTTCCTGGCTATTACCTCGACACGTAGGTATCTTCGTCTTGTTGTACGCTCTGCCATAGATCCGGGCGGCGTGGAATAAATCTTGCTTTGTCCGTGCCATTATATATGCTAACGCTGGACCGGTGCAAGGTATAGTCTGAGATCTAGATGCAAGATGTGCCGATGCAAATTCCAAAGTGGATAGTGTTTCAAGCAATCGCTTGTGAAAGTGATATGTCGGAAAAAATAAAAAAATACTTTAAATCTAGTATTCTTTCTCCATTCTAAATGTATGTGTTACTCGAGTTATCGATAAACAATCTCACAAATAAATATGAGTGTATAAACGCGATTCGATTCTAGGAACACGCTTTGCAAAACGTAAATAAGAGGAGATCAAATAAATATATTCTTACTAACCAAATACAGACGCGTTTAAAAAAAAAGTAAGTAAGGCTTTCTTTGAAACTTTGTATTTTTTCAGCCGGTTCTAATTAACAACCTCTCTTGGTAGACTAGGATCACCACTTCTGATTTGCAACAGGAACCAAATAAGAAAAAGAAAAATATTCTAATTATTGAATTTTTAATTGCCGAATAAATTTGTTAGTCACTTCATACCAGTAAAAAGTGACAAATTTGACGTGCAATAAGAACTACTTCGGCTTTATCTTATAAGATGTATGGCTTGTAAAATAAACTAGAATAAAAAAAAAAAAAAAAAAGAACTTCTTACCCATCAAATTGAATTAATTTGATAATTAAAAATATCAGCCTGTAGTACATATTTTTTCTTCCCTTGGCAACAACACAGCACAAAAGCAAAAGTTAGGACTTTCTATGCTGAGGCACAACAAAAAGTTATAGTTGAATAATTTAACAAAAACAATCACAGCGATTGTTTTCCTTCACAATCTTACATCCAGCTCTCGGAGTATTCCAGTGAACCGGCTCACAGCCAGTAGCGACTAGTTCCGAGGGAAGACGTGGAACGACGTCCCCTTTGTGAATGCGGTATTCTATGCTAATGGAATTTGAGGCAAGATGGCCATAGTATCCATACTATACGCCTCCAGGCGATCTCAGATTATAATTATAAACATACGCTTTATTAATAAAGCTGTTTAACCAGCATCTACTTATATGTAAAACCATGTTATGCCTTTGTCAGTCAATTGTTACAGCTTTGGTAACTGACGTTTTACCGGAATAACACATTTGTATACATTATATAGAAATGAAAACTACGTTATACATTGTTTTATTTTTAAAAAAAAATCTAAATTTAAAAACATTATTTTAAAACATAGGAAAAAATAACCTGTTACAATTATGTAAAAATAAGTATTGTTGCCACCCATTGCATTGGAGTAAAGTAATAACTTGATTCAGTTTGACTTTTTGTGAATTTCTGACGAAGTGTTCAGTTACAGAGCATTTGCTGGGAGCGAGATGCTGAAACTAAGAGTTTCTTTACTTTACTAATATAGAAGTTGCTTGCACTTACATTAAATTAAATTAAGTAGATACTGTTATTCTACTAACTTACATTTATTTGCTCAGTAAAATAATAACGATATTAATACGTTTTTTAATTAAATATACTTATAGTTTTTTCTTACTAACGGTTTCTTTTTTTATTTTTTAGCTTTATCTACCTACGTGTCAAAATATTTTCTTTCGAGTTTCAGTTTTTGTCATATAAGTTCAAAATTAGTCCAAATAATTTTAAAGACAAAAGGAGTTGTCTTTAAAATATCAAACTAAAAACTTCATTTGCCTCCACGCCCGCTACGCTGATCGGTATTAAGCTACGAAGGTTATATTGGCTACGACGGCGTAGCGTAGCGCGTGTCGGCCGTAGCGACAATGACGAACGAGCGCGGAATACGAAGCGATACATATTAGAGACGATTCCTCAACGCCTCGCAAACCGCTTAATATGGAGCTTACTGTCACCAACTTCACTTATTTTGGACAGGGACTTCCTTCTATTTGTTTGCGGACCAACGAAATTGGACCGCGGCAAGCCGGCGTAAAACGTCAATTACTTACCGAAGGAAATGATAAAAGTTTCGAATTTGTTATAACAAAGCCACCGAATAAAACGAGAAGTAACAATTTTGCCACAATAACCCTGAATAAATAACTCGATTTTCCTCGGAAATTTTTTGCTTGACATTTTTATATAAGGAGAAAAAAAAACTCCAGTAATAGCGCTCGAATTTAATTTTCACGCCAATCGCCCTTGTTTTCCGATGGAAACCAATTTGTAGCGGACATATTGACGAAAACGATGAAGTAAGTTGCCAATAATTTGTTGTAATATCTTTCTGGGTGGTAATTAACCTGCAAATTACTGCTAAGTGCGGACCCGACCGAAGGCTGAATCGACTTCCAGTAGAGAATACCAATGACTTGACCGTAATCAAAAATTTATACTCCTCTCGTGTTCCGTTCGGTGTACCTACCGTTTAATATAGATTCCTTTGGGACCAATCGGTTAAAGAATACTCAAGATAGCTTGTTTTTTTTTTAAAAACAAAAATACTTATCTACCAACATATATATTTTTTTACTGGAGCCTCCTTATCGCAGTCAGGAAGTGAGCTTTAATAGTTAGAGTGCGAGTGTTTCTTGCAATTAACAAATCGAAAAAACAATCGGCAAGGTAAAAAAATAATAAAAAACCCTTTTTCCACACCACCTAACGATTAGTACACGTACTGCTACGTAAGAAGACTTATGTTTCCTCAGTTACTTTCCTTGTATCAAGATGGATTTTGTTCCACGTAATTCAACCTAAGTGTTGGAGCCTCCGGGTGGTACCTGCTCGCTACTCCTAGTGTCAGACAGTGATGGATAGAGCAGCACCGGGTCAAACCTACCCCAGCAATTTGTCAACTACTAGGATGTCGTCATTACATTCGCTTAGTGAAGGGTTATCGTGCGGAACGTAATCCAGATTTGGTTTTAATGACGTCAATAAACTCATTTAAGCAGAAAAAGGTTATTGGTTGCAAAGGCGGATTTTTCCACTGTGGTCACCTGGAGTTGAGTCCTTCAAGCACCAGCCAAAATATTACGTGGGTGACCACAGGCGACTAAAGTATCTTTTCATAGTTGAATAAACCGCTAAGGCATTATAGTACCAGATGATAAACTCTAGTATAAACCAAAAAGATCCTCTTGATAAACCAATACAAAACAATGTAAATAGAACACTGTACCGCCCGGCGATGTATCGGTATAAAGCCCGGAGAGATTATCGGAGTATTATGTAAATATAAGCCTTAAGCCGAACTGAAACCTCCCTTTCACATTTATGATGCAAAAATTTAATATTCTCTCTCAACCCAGCGAAAATGTTTGCCTACCCTGCACAGTAATAATCTTGCCATCTTTGCCGTATCGAACTAATTAAACGTAGCATTGTGTTACCTAACCTTTAAAGGGCTGTTTTTAAAGGCACAAAATAAACGAAGGCTTATTACGTCGCGTACAATTTAAGGTTAATTAGTGTAGTCTTCAAAAGAAAATCTTCTTTGCCGGTTTACAGAATTGTTTTAGCAGAAGTAACAAATGGACAAGTATTCGAGGACATTTCAGAATTAACTTCAGCTGCGTGGAGTTGTTTGATCTTTGAACTGTGTCAAACTCAGACGATTTTATTGTGGGCGATGTTTTGAGTAGACGATTGTGTTTAATCGACATTTCTTTGACGATGTTCTTAGAAAGTTGCCTCAAAGGGGTGCAGTTATCAAAGTTTCTGTAGTCGAGTGGGCGATTGCGGCTCTCAATGTGTTATAGCGGTTTTATTAAAATTCTCTTTAGGGCTGTTACGTAATTTGTCTCTCACATCATAGGGTCCTTTGTTGAGAATTTGGAGGCGGATGCGAAGCACAATTTCAGGGCGTCTTCGATAAAATAACATGGCCTCATTAAGAGATCCCATTTTGTCTTCAACTGCGCAGATACAAGAAAATGTATTTTGGTTAATTGTGTTCTTTAACAGTAGTCACATTTAGGCCAGACTTCAAACACGAATTTGGTTATTTTGCGATTAATTTAACTTGAGTTACTTACTAAGATAAGGTGTTATCGTTTTATTATCGCTTTCATATTTTTAGGTAAAGTGTTTGTGACGAAATCCACAAAATTAAAAAAGAAATCACAAGTAAGTACAAACCTCACAAGAGATGATAAATGTCTTAATATTAATATAACGATTATTAATAAAATATGGATACTTAAGGTAAATACAAAAAACAATGATGCAGATGTTATGTCACCCAGATATAGAAGTCATTGAAAATTGCCAATAACAAAAAACAATCATTTATTCCACCGCCGCACGTATTTTAATTAATCGAGTGACTACAACAAAATGACAACTAGGTAGATTCAATTTTCTGGTCAACCGGGCAGCCAATGCACTCCTCGCGTGGCTGTGGCGTTCAATTTTTGCTCCCGCCCCCTTGATTTGCTTGCATTGTAAAATTCATTTGTATGCAGCCGTTTCCACCAATAAAATAACAAGAAAATCTAATTTGGAAACCTACTTTATCAGTTTTTGGTTTTATTAAGTCAATGGTATATACGTAGTTGGGTAGGTAGGTATTAAGCTGTTTGTTTTAATTCATGTCACGCTCTTAATAAAAAAACATAAATTTCTTTATAAAGGATATTATTTGGTAGCTTTTTTGAGGTTATGACAACATCCCTTTTAAAAAATAATGGATATACAATCGGATTATTAGAAATATTCCTGTTTATGGTCTAATGATTTCTTTTTTGTGTGAGGATATATTCTTACATCAAAGATAAGTCCGTTGGTAGGTAAATATAGTAGCCTATTTAGAAACATGAAAGGCTTCGTCCCATTACTGGGAATATAGCACTGATAACCAGTTAAATGGAATATCTAATCAACCCGCATTTGAATAGTTGAAATTATTACGTAGGGTGGATACATCGATTGATCCCTACGTAATACCAGGAATAACCAAAATCCCTTAGGGCGCCACCATACCTGTGTTTTGATTAACTCGAGTCTATAGGCAACTGTATTGTGTCACGTTCTGTAGTAGTTTGTCCGAAGAAAACAATAGAGGCGCGGAAAATTTTAGTTGAAAATCGTAAAAAAAAAAATTTACCAGAAAATACTTAAGTATTTTGAGTTTTCGTGCGAAGTCGTCTTTTTTGTCATCTTTTTATTATTTAAATAGATACATAGTATAAGTTATACCGCGTAGGTACTTCGAACTTTCAGTCCAAAGAACTTTAAGTTCCTGAAAATAATTGATACGTGGCCGCACCCTTAAATAAGGGCAAACCGTAATCCCTAAGTAACACTTGGTAGTATGTTTTGGTCTTGAATGGTTACCCGTTGAAACTTTCCGGCCAAATGAATACAGGTTGGGAGATTGAACAAGTGACACGGCCTTTGTTCCGATGCTCTATCGGTTTTGTTGTCCATCCTCAGATGAAGAATCATTGGGCAAGAGTTCACTCATGTGTCTCTGTGTATTACTAAGAGTATTAAGTAGAACTAATGCAGCGAAAAAAGTTAGGAGCGTTTCAATACGACAAGATTCAGGTAAACATAAATTTATATCACGTAATATTTGTACGTGTTGAAAGGACACATAATTTCTTCTTACTTTAATAAACTTTTATTTGGGTGTTTTATACTTCTAGTTTTCTTAAAAAAACGAATCAATTGTTAAGCTAAGCCAAAAAGATGTTACTTACGGATTCATTTTTGCCCGGTATATGCTTCCCTAAGCAAGAGAAAAATAATATATTTTTATCACTAAGCTTTTTCGGTGTAAAGAACAAAGTAATGATTCGATTCCGCGAAATAAGTAATCCAATCAATTATGTCGGAATGACTCCAATGAGGCCAGTCATTAATCTTAATAAATGAAATGATATGTGCTCCAGAAAATCAATTTTCAGGTTGGGTTCCCGCGCTGAGCATTTCCAATGCCATTACGTTTTTCATACCTATTGGACATTTTGCTGATCGGCATTTTTCGGTAATACCGATTATAAAGTACTAACCCTTATTCAAGCTTATATTAGATTTAACTTCTTAGATTTACGCGATCATTGTTACTTGAAATTAAATTTATTTAAACGGGTTTTTACGCGGTTATTATTTCATTTTTGATTTTTCGATGTTTCGACGTTTTTACCACCGCATTTGTAAGTCATATTAGATTAATATAAGTGGGACAATACCTAATTCCGTTATCTTACATTTTCGTTGAAAAGTAGTTAAGTATTGTTCAGTGAAAAAGGGTTGAAAAGGGTTTGAAATGACGACAGAAGTGTGGCAACTAAATCCTCTTTTATTCGGCTAGGCAAAACACTTTGGCAACGGGTCAGGGCATTTTCATCATAAAATAAGTATTCGCATAACAAAACGGTAGTAAATATTTTTACTACACAAATTCAATAATAGGAAATTACTTTTCTATCTTTGTTAATACAGTCCTTCAGGCAGATTTGTTTTTTCTAGGTATCGTACGAAAAAAAAACAAGCTTTTTTTACAACTCAATACAATAATTCTTGTATGATTAAGTATATTCTTAACTGTAGTCTAATAACTATTTAGTCTATAACAAATAAATAAATCTCCAGACTTACACACCAATTATGTGGCCCCACCCATGGTAAGTGTTACAGGTACCACACAATGGACTAGGGGAGAACCTAGTTACACCCAGACACGAGCCAATGTCGAAAAACCATTTTGACGAAATTGGCCCGACCCGGGGATCGAACCCGGGCCAATCCGCTTTACAGTCCGGTATAATAGAGAGTGGTAGAGTCTAGCTGTAGGCTCTGTCTGCAGCGTTTAGTGGGCTGACTCAACCGGTGAAATACCACCGTCGCACAGAAAACCGACGTGTAGTAGGGACGACGTTCCTGCGTTTCGTTCGGTGAGTGCGATATCCGGTGCCCAATTTTCTTAAAGGCTCAGCAACACACCCCCAACACCCACAATGTTGCGGGCAGTCATGGGCGGCGGTGATCACTTACCATCAGGTGACCCGCATGCTCGTTTGCTAACTATATTATAAAAAAAAGTTACCTCTTTGCCACAGAGGTCGTCAATGTGTTTTAAATGTACTTGCGTTTGATATACTATCACATTCAATAACTAGATGTATAATTGTACTTACCTAACCCTGAAAGAGCTCAAGTTCGTGTAGAACTATCTAACTTTGTGAATTAAACCTCCTTGAAACAAACTCAGTACCTAACAGGTGTATTTAGAAGTTATTTGTAAAACTTCTCTCGGTCGTTAGTCCGTATGAACACAGCCCTTAAAACTTCTACAGCCTCTTTTATTATATTAATGGCACTTAGAAACTTGTTCGGAGAAGCAAAGACCTTACTTAATCTACAACGAAATAATGAGAAAACAACAATAGAAGGTTCAAGTGGTCTGTAATTCGATATTAGGCAGAGTAAAGTAAAAGTAAAGTCTACCTAATTCGTTCTTTGGTTCGAGATTTTTATTGACGTCAACGAACCTATTTTCGTAGTAGGGTAGATGAATTAATTGTTGATCCTATATGCGAAAATTACCATGAAAGATCACATAATCAAAAACAACTCTTAGAAACCATAAATAAAATTTCGGATGGCACGGCGCGCCAATATTTTTGTATGTAGTCGAGGTATCATAATGTACTTTGTAGTTTTTAGACGCTGTAGTAACTTATATGAGAGTTTTAGACACAATCAATAACAAACCTGAATAAGAGATCAACCTAACGGGTTAATATATTAAATTGATTATTGACTCAAGGGTGTATCGTTCACTTTTATGACCAGTTGACCTCAGCAGCAGCAAAAATGCCGAAAATATTCAAATAAAATATCAAGCAAAAAAAACATAAAACCATATAAGTCAAAAAATCTTTAATCAATATCTACCTATTAGGGTACGATGAATAACAATTTCAAAAAGTACGATCAACAGTTTTCATTATTTCTGTTACATCTATGTATCAGTAGTACTAACGAATTTGTTGTGTTGCTTTGTTTATCGCGTTAACACTAGGGCCATCCCTCGGCGCTCGTTTAAATAAATTTCGCCAAGTCTTTTACGGTGAACCGTAAAGCGGAGCTTCCAAAACAAATCGAGAATTCTGAAGGCTGATCGAATGGATGGAAACAAACAACAGTCGTTTGTTATCTTTATAGGCTAGGAGCCACACATGGCAAGTTTATAAATAAATAGAATTATTTGTATTAGGTTGGCATTAGCTCCAAATCGAATGATAACAAGGGTGTTTACGATTGTAGGTTTGTTTGAGTTAAGAGACGATTTTTTGTATTATTGAATATAGTATCTAGAGAAATTAGATTCAAGATTAGTCTACATCAAAGTTAAAGAAAATTAGTTATAAATAACTATTTCGTTTTCATAATTTTAGAAGCTGTTATAACTCCCTATTTCTATTCAAAGTTTCCACTCGACCATCACAAAGCAGTAATCAGCTTATCTGTCTGAAAAGTTTTGAATAGACTAATTATTTTTTTATCATGAATACCATCTTTGGTAACTACTTAACTACAATGCAAGAGTGAGCTTCCAAAAGATGTTTTTTCAGCTTACAAACGTTAATATTTTTTTAACCTAATTATTCATATTATTGATTATATATTCATATAAGACTACTTCCGAAGCCTGAAACCACGTATTCTTGGGCCTAAATAGTTACTTAATTCACTAAAAGTATACCCAGAAAAATCAATATAGAACACTATTTAATTTGAAATAATACGGAAATTTTATAGTTTAAATGCAATTTGGCATTATAAGGTAAAAAAAACATAAAATTTTTTTTTTACTTTTATCGTAGGTAACGTGTAACAAAGCAATGCCCAGTTCTTCAGTCTTTTACGGAATCAATCTTTATACACCCTATATACTGTACAAACAATAAGTGTAAAACATGATTTAATTAATAAACAAAATGCAAGCTACCGCTTGAATTTCTAGCGAAATTAGCGCAATATTTTAACCGAGGTAGCAGGCAGAGTCTAAAAACTGCCCCGCAGCGAAACGCCCAGATGAGTATACATGCTCAAAATGTTTACACTCAAGCTGCAACATAAAATGTTTGCCGACTCTGTATGAGTATTAAACTTTAGAATATAGTTTCTATACAGGGTGGTGTTCAAAATAACTTTGTGCGGAGGATAAACGGAGTCCACAACTTGAAGCCCCAAAGGCCGTTTTAAACTTGGGTGTGTCGCCTTGTTAGCCATGGGATGAAGTTATACAAAGGTATAGTTGTAGTAGATAGTAATAATATATGGCAAGAGGATGTGATAACTAAGCAAGAAGTTATATTGTTAAATAGTATTGAAACTAACCCTCCATTTCTGTAGGATTGCATGTAAGTTTAATGCGCTTCCAAACTTAGCAATGAATTTCAATACAGATTCCACCGTATTTTAGATATTTTTCAAGAATACAATACCTCAGTAACAATGAACAGTAAAGTCTTCAAATAAGACTCTCTTTAAAGTTTTGTGATTGTATCGGCCGAAAATAAAGTTGTAAAAGTTCAGGGCTTTTATCGATTAACCTTAAAAAAGCTCCTAAAATCAGTTTATACATTACCGAAAAAGAAGAGTATTCTCGATGACATGTCCGTGCTACATCGTATGTTAAAAAATAAGACATTGGCCCCGATTCTCAAAACACTCTCTAAAACTAAATTAAAACTATCGCTGTCTCTTTCTCATGCTTCGTATTAGAAAAAGACAGGTACATTGGTCTCACTAAATTTAGTCCACATCATTGTAAAATTGAACGAAATGCGCTGAGGACAAGCCTAAAATTGCCTCCGCCGTGTCATATTGCACGTACATTTTAGTTTGACAGGACTAAAATGATATCCTGTCTCTGTCTTATACTATTGAACAGTAAGTGAAGGCGATAGTTTTAGTTTAGTTTTGAGAGTGTTTTCAGAATCGGGGCCATTAACACGATGTTAAAACTTCATGTAAAACTTATCCGTACCAAAGAATCCTCAACCTAACTGATCAATGAGTTTTATTTAAGTTAAAACCTTTAACGACAGTAAGTATCTATAACATAAATTAACCTAACCTAACCTAAAGCTAACTTCAAAAAGAGAAGAATATCTCGTTATTAAAATTGTTCAAATTACATTACGCCCGATCACTGTTACCGGCTACAGTGTTTAGTTTAGCGGCAATCAAACTTGCCGGAAATCAAATCGAAGCCCACTTCCGTGCCAAAAGTAAATATTGTCGATGAGATGGATTTTCCGTCAACTTTTTAGAGCTTACTCTGCTTAAAATGATCCTAAAAAGACGTCAATATTTTTATGGATGCCTTAATTGAGATTGCATAAAAGCCATCATTTATTACGACCTTTCATCTTTTTAAGTATTGTCTCACCTATTTCTCTATGCTACAAACGTGACAACATTTCTAATACATACGTTTTAATTAAAACACAAAATTAATGAAACATTAATTATTATTTATGTACGTTCAACTCTACGGCCCTGAAGGGTGTTTAATACAGATTTGCTAAAACCACGTTTAGCTGTATTTATCAAAGGGACCCTAAACTTTAAAATGGGTGTATTAAGGTAAAGTTGACACCTAACTTAAATGCTTAATCGTTACGTATTTAGTCCGACAGAATTGGTAACAACTCTTTAATTAGGGTCTTTGCGTGTGAGCTTAGAACCAGATGAAGGACTAAACGTACTCTAACACCTAAAATTATGAATTGGTTAACACTTAAGTACTATATTAATTTTAGGTGGAACAAGTTAGTTTTAAAATGACAATCCCTACATAGTATAAAACAAAGTCGCTTTCTCTGTCCCTATGTAAGTATGCTTAAATCTTTAAAACTACGCGACAGATTTTGATGCTTGATAGAAAGAGTGATTCATGAGGAAGGTTTACAAGTATAATTACATAGTACAGAGAAAAGAGTTTTACTCCGAATTTAACGCGTGCGAAGCCGTTAGCTGGTTTTTAATATAAAATCAATGTTTATAATCCATTTTTGTTTTAGTTAAGGGTGTGAAGTGAATTTTGATGTAAAGATATTTGTATTATCAACATTTAAAATAATAAACAGTAAAGTCATTCTTCTTTCGTGTGATGAATATGCAACTTGCAGCACATATTCATCTAGTATCTAGTATTGGGAGCGCTAATTGAAATAATTCAATTTTCTTTTCTGTCGAAGTTAATAAAAATATGAATCACAAACTTAAATAAGTAGATATGTAGTTGGTACATCTTAATACACACAATATTTTCAAAAAGTGCGATGGCTTAAAAAATATTTGATAAACATTTAGAAATTCCCAACATTTTGTAAGCAATAATGTGAGTGGCAATGTCTTTGTAATATCACCCCTTTGAATCAAAGCTCTGGATCAATCACTATGCGAATTGGTTAATTGGAATTTAATACCACAGTTATTCTATACATGCTCTCAAGATAAACAGTTTATTGGTTGTTAATCTTCTCAAATAATCTGTTACACTTTACGGTTTAATATTTATCTGTACGTAATTAAAAATAAATATACTTTGATACCTGTCTATATTTTACCGTCCGCCAAAAAACGATTTCGAGGATAATCGAAGATTTCAAAATACATGCACCTACTTCAATAGATGTGTAGCTATAACCTAGCTGGGCTTAATCAGAAGTGGGATGCCACTGTAGCCATATTTTGTTGTTGGTGGGTATTATAGGATCTAGCCGGCTCTATTATAGATGCAGGTTGAACTGAACTCTAAAGCAAGCCCAACTAAGCATCTCTATAGGCTACTCAACACTTGGGATCGCTTAGTATTTAGTTGTAAGATGAAATTATGTAGATCAAAACTACCCGACGAATAAGCGATGGATAGTGATGTGAATGCCGCAAGTCGGCTTAGATTTTTTTTTGTTTTTGAATTCAATAAATGTAACTGAGCAAAATTCCGCTTTATTAGTTTTTTTAAGTATTTTCTTGAAACTTTTGATAGCTATTGTTACTTATTCAACAACGAATTTAAAATTTTACTAACCATTCATTTCTGTAGTCAAAATGAAGAAAATCAGTACCTCCTTAAGACACCGGACAGTAGACAATATTTATTCTAGAAACCTTAAAGTTCTGACTTCCAAAACAACTGAAAGTAAACAGTGACGCACGAACGGAGTAACAATTAACCAAGATGTGGCAGAACTGTTCGGGGGAACTTCTGTCTAATTTGAATAAAGACAGAATTTGAATTACAACGTGTTGGTAAAAAGTGAACCATATTGTTGCAAATAATAATTCTGAGGGAAAAAGGAAATAAGCAGATTGTTTACATTAACTTTTCATTTAAGTAAACCCAAAATATGTAATTTATTATGTTATTCGGTTTTTTTTTATTTATTTATTAATTTAATTTTTTCCGGAATAACTAATACATACCTACAAAGGTCCTTCCTAATATTAATGTTCGGTTTAGGAGTTTTAATCCATGCCGAAGGGTACACAACAAAATAAGAAGAAGTAGGTTTAGAAGCACAAACGTGGCAACGTTGTTATTAAACGACATTAACCTCTTTTGACATTAGCTTTTTAATGTCAACGCGTCCTCTAATAAACGCTCTGTTATCGTTGCTAACTGTGCCTCCGTGTGTTGTGTTACCTGATTTATAAATCAATAGGCACGAATGAAAACCGTTTCCATGGTTCCGCCCACGACACGCGCGTATCACTCCAATATTCCTTTTGCGAATATACTCGTATCTTTAACCCAATACCATGAATTGTATCAAAATACCTTTAGAGGCATGGGATTTAATATACCCACATTTAAGAAATATATTATAAAAGTACCCAAATAAAGTCAAATGCATATGTTCACCGAAATACATGTAAAACGAGTTTACTTTTAATTTAGAAAAACAAAAAGAACCAAAAGAGACTTGCATTGGTTTGTATAAGCTATCTTTCAGGTTAACCCTTGGTAGACACGTTCACACTTTTCACTGTTGATAGGTACTTTCGAATAACGTATTTCTGTAAAAACAATGCAACATTGTGAAACTCGGTGCATTGTGTCAAAAGTATAGTTGGTGACATGGCTTTTTGTGGTCGCTGGAGCGTCGCCAAAACACCAGTACAATGTTGTTATGAGATCGCCCAACTGAGGATTACACCAACTGCCTTGTTGTATACTACTGCAAGTATGTTGTAGGTATTAACTGCATGGTAGTTATTTAAACTTGCCGCTGTAAACGGTACATCGGAATGAGGATACAATTCGGAGTTAAAATAAAATACAGAAAATGATTTACGATGCACGGAAAGTCTAGTACCTACTTTGACCTGGATGCAGTCCATTGTAGTCTTTTTACTTTTTTATTATTATTTTTTGTGACTAAACTTTTGTTTTAATTTGGCAGCCGGACGCCTTATAAATCCAATCGCATCCTAATACCTTTTTAAAAAAAACGTTTATTTGCATTCCCCTTTTTGTAATATACTGGCTTTGTCGACCAATTCGAATCCAATTTACATTTCAATCGTTAGGTTCATGTAAAAACATGAGGCTTGGAGAGCACGCGGCGCTCATCCGCTTATAAAATAATGTTTCACCCAGTTCTGGCCCTGCAGGGTACTTATGCATGCTAGCATTCTTCCTGTACAATTTACCGTGTTCAAAAACTCGCGAAATTTGCACGGACTGTAAAATTGAGGGCCCTAAATTAAGCTACAAGTATTCATACCCAAGCGGTGTAGCTAGAATCAGTCAGCTTCAGATACTGTATTCACTAAGTTCTCTTTCCAGAATTAGCATGATTAATACTCCTTTTCAACTCTTTGACAACCCTGACATCAGCACGAGTATCTGCCTACTAAATTAAGTGTACCGACCTCGTTGCGAAAGCTATAGATAGATGATATAGCCAAGTATCAACACTCGTCGAATATGATAACGAGATATTTTATATTATTAATGATGGAGCTCATATTTTGGGATGAAGAGCAAAAGATTTTTTTGTGGTCAGCAGATTTGCCTAACGATCAAATTAAGATATATCATTAATCTTTCAATTTGAAAGCCCCTTGAAGCCCGATCGATAAAAAGGGCGGGATCATCGCAATCCCCTGCTTAGCCGTAAAAAAATGAAAAATACATCCGAAGTTTAGCTTGTTTGAGAGGAATTTTAAATCTTCATACTACGGTAGCATTTTGCGACACCTTTCGAATTTACTAGAAATATTTATAATGACAGATATGTCCTGGGTGCTTTCAACACTGTATTTGATGCCAGGGTATTGTGGTACGGCTTTTGGATAAAGTTGCTAAGAGCGGGTCTCGAGCGGGTGTTGTAAACTGAATTTTATAAGCTATGACAAAGCTTGGGAGAAATAACGGCATACATCCCTTTTTTAGGATTTTCTCTTGGCTTGATGTTTATTTTATTTCTACGAGGTCGTTAACTTTTTGTTGTTTTTAGAGATACTCTTATTGTGTGTCCAAACATAGACAATACATTGTCTGGTGTTTTGTAAATAGAACTATGGAATCATATTAGATTCTTTTGTTCAACGTATAAGTGTTTGTATGAATGAGTGTATTTAGTCAAGATCCTACGCCAACTGCCTAATATCTCGAAATTCAACAAATTTTATCACAATTAGGTACAGTTTCCAGCGACATTACCATTCCTAAATCCCTCATTCTAAGAAAGTTGCTGACAATGAATAGAACCTTCGGATTGCTACGATTCGCCCTCGTTTCCTAAACGATGCACTATTTCGGACAAAAAGGGTAGATACAAATGCCCTTTGAAAAATGGTCCCTCGATGTCTCTAACATAATGCAAACTTTTAATTTTCCTGTGACGCGTCACGAAATTGTCTTCTTACTTTTTTTGTTTGTTACAGCGTTTTGCAAGTTTTTTTAGACAAAGCCAAAGATTTTTCGAATTTCTTAACGAACATTTTTTGCAAAGAAAAATGGCGACATATTTCAGGTATTGTTTACTCATGTCATGCATATGATATATTGTTTTTTTTATGAAACGCAACTGATGAATGCTAGCTCTCGGGAGTTTCGGAATGATCAATCGATGGTGTCTTGTTTGTTTTCCTTATTACTTCTGTGGCCTTTCTAATATTAATAAAAATCATTTTCTTGCTTTAAATAGATTGTGGTTTTAAAAAAAACTGTAAATACTACCTAATCATAATCATTGAAAATCTTAAGGAACGTTATGTCCAATGGTGACCACGATTAAAAGAATAAAGAAAATTCCGATTAAAAAATACTGACGAAAAATGTACCTTTGCACTTTTATAAACAAACATAAATGATAAAACAAAAATGAAGTAGGTAAGTAAGTGGCTTTTAATAAAGAGTACCAAAGCTTCTACAAAAGGCACAAAAAAAGCCAATGTAAATCTATTTGATTGAAATCCGACTTAATTTCAAATATAAAAATAGGTAAAAAAAACTAATTGAAAAGTAACAAAAAAATCAATATTGTATTAAGGATTTAAGGCTTTTGTCTGACTCTGGACGGTTCACGGAGGCTTAGCCGACGGACAAAGACGAAGTAACAATACTTAAATCCGCCTTCTGAACTATTCTTAACCAAGCACAAGACTTGCTGAGGATCGTAATTAGTTTGTAGAAGGTATTTAATTCGACTATTTTATAAATAAAGTAAAGTACTATCTCATAAAGTTTCAACTTTATATTTTGGTTGTGCATATTTACTATTTCAAGTAGGTACGAGTACTTAGCAGTCTTAACCCAAACCTTTTTTATGTTAATTACAAAATCCTAGATTCCTTAAGCTCGCCTAATATTAATCTTCTCTTAATCCTAAACCTCTTCACGCAATTTGCTTTCTTGATAATTATTAAAGAAATTAGTCTTAACATTTAATTAAATGTTTGAGAGGAATATTAAAAAGATATAAAGTAAGTGTTTACAAAAACGAGTTTGAGGGGATCCTTTGAATTTGTTAAAGAGGGTTAATTCAAGGGCCCACTTGTTCGTTAACCTTTCTTTTAAGTCAAAGAAATGTCTTTTTGTGTTCTACTTGAAGATTTTCTAAGATTTAGTAAAAACAATGTTCCACTTCGTTTTAAAACGTAATTTAAATAACTATATTTTTTCAAGGAAAGAATTAATAAAGGTCAAACTTGTTAAGGGTAAGCAACTTTTATACATTGATTAAGTTACTAAATGTTCAATTTACAATCTTGGGGTTGTACATAGTTATTTAATATGTTTCAAAGTAAATTTCTCCATTACCACACATCGTCACCACACATTCGGTGTTAGATATTTGCATATATTTAATACCTACCCTAATAATTACTCGTTCAGCAAATATATACACAAGTTATCTTCTATTCTGTTTAGAATTTCCAAGATGGTATTAACTATTTCAAATCGCTTCCATTCTTTAACCAAAAAATGAACCATGATTGTTTGAACTAGTAAATGGAATTGGTTTATTATCCTTTATCAGCTTTTAAAACACAGAAAATGATCATCAATAACAAGCAAGATATATAATATAATATAATAACAGAAGAAGAATATGAGAAATTAAATCTTAAGAAGTTATAGTTTGAAAGGAAGATTCCTAAAATACTTCATTTAAATAACAAGTTAAGCATTTAGTCTTCTAACTAACATTTCCAAACGTTAATTTATATGTAGAGACGCGATAAAATATGGATTTGCTGATGAATACTGATTAAAGCATAAGATATTTGAGTAAATTTTAGTTTAGAAAGCACTGGTATTTAACGCGCTTTACAGACTGCAAGGTAAATTTTACAAAATTTGATTACAGATTCAATATGTAAATTCAATCTTAATGTTTATTTGAAACAAGTTTTTATCACCTGCTTCAAGCTCAGATTTACCGACTTTTTACAAAGAAGTCCTTCGAGCTCGGATTCTGGCACCGTGCCCAAACACCCGTCGATATGGCCGGAAAACTGGGCGACTTGCAAAAACTGCCGCATTAAGCACATATCGCGCTGTCTGCAGTATTAAACGACGTTTTATTACAGGCACGTACCATCAATTATGATCAATTACTGGTGGAAATTGGGAAATGTTTCGGATTTTGTGTACTATCTACCATGTGAGGAACTATGGAATAATGCAATAACTAAGAAATACCGTACAATAATGAAATACTGAAGCGATGTACCTAAATGGTAAGGCATCTTAATAAGCATTAATCGACCTAGTCTTAAACGACTCTCACGCACTGTTTTATTTCTCTTTTGTATCTCCTTAGTGAACAATATAACCGTTCAATCGTGACATAGGTTGACAGACAATTTCCCGGGTTCCATCGCTTTGACCGCTCTTTTTGGTGGGATCCAACCTTGTCTGACAAGCTGGTCCGGTTCCCAGGAAATGGGATGTCACGATGGCGAAACCTTTGCCTCTGGATTTAGAAATTGCTTCCGCAACCCACGTACGTAGAAGCGGGTCTTCCTTTCTGAACAATAACAATTTTCATATTGCAACCAATGTTACGGTTGAAAAAACATCTAAAGCCAACTAACTTTTGAGTAGGTAGCCACGGTGATTTTCTTTTGTTTTGTTGTGCAGTCAAAAATGTGCTAGGGATTTATTGCCCACGGAAAGTGCGTTTTTATGTTCTGGATGTTTCAGTCATTCCGTTAGTAGGTAACCCTGAGGATAACGTAAATAATTCAACGTAAATATTCGCAGGAAAGGGTGAATATATGAGTCTCGGAAGGCTTTTTTGTTTTCGTAATGTGCCTAAACAAGCATTAGTAATTGGGAAAGAGGGAGACAGGAGTAAAGTATCCATTGACAAAGAAAGGGGAGCTTATTTATTTAAGCTTCGAAGCGTAGTAGTACCTATTAATTAGACATATTTTAACCTCGCGTTATCAACGGAAATTCCTTAAGTTTGTCTTATTATAACAAGAATGTAAAACTCTAGAAATAATTTAAGACTAAAATCAAAGCGTTAGAGCCAACACAAAGGTACAAAGCAAATAAATTCTACTTACCTTTGTCCTAACAAGAAACAATATAAAGTGTATCGTATTTTAAGGCTTCATTGTAGACTGTATATACGTTTTTTCATCTCCGTTTCCGTTTATTCATTTTTATAAGAAAAGGCGTTGCATTTTCCAAGAGAAAGAGACCAAGTCTATGTTCTCATTTTACTTTAAAATATCTTGGAAGAGCGCAACGTTGCTAGAAATTTTTCAATTTAGTAAAATTTTGTAAGTAATCTCTGTTCGACGTTCAAAATAATTAAACAGACGTTTTTAAATTGAAGTTGTGATTTAAAAAGAAAGAAAGGTAAAATCTATAAATGTTTATAAAACTTTTGAAGGTACAAGTTGAATAATCGGCCCACAACCACACCAATAGAGAAGCCCTATTATAAGGCAGCAAATATGTTTGTGCTTTTATTATACAATAGTCTGTGAGAGTAGGTATGTACCTAGTTGCAATCAGATTGGAATCAAGTTTCATTTCATTTCATTTCATCATTTATATTGTTGTACCTATTATATATATTTATTAATTCCTTACGAGGGGTGTCTCACTTATAAAATGAACTTGCCAGTCAGATTCGCATGCTATAAGTAAATAAACATGTGGCAAATAAAAAATAACAAACTTGGAAAGCGAAGAAATCAAACCAAAAAATAAGTTTCTTGCCGCAACTCCTCCAAGGTGGTCCAAGTTCCTGTCAACGTTTGTAAGAAAGTTGCAGTAAACAATGTTTTATTTTATTTGGAAACCCGACCCAAGTCCAGCAGTCTAGAAAGCTACGGAGAGTCTTACTGTCGAAATGCACTAAAAATCCTCAACGGGATTTCCGCAAGTCTCTTGTTTTACCACTTCCAAGGTGATTTGCCGATTTATAGCCGAGTTTTTAAATAAAAATATCTCAGTTTTATTGAAGCTTATGAAAATTGGTACAGTGCCGTATCTGGTTATGAGTTATAGAGCTAGTTTTGTATAATCGTTCAGTTTTCTTTAAAATCCACACTTTAAAACCATGTTCAAAGTATTCAGGCATATGCGGACATGACAGCGGCTCGGCTTCTACCATGCATCAGTTAATCCGTGGGCTTTGACGTGATCCGTTCAAATCACATCGAATGGTTTAGTGCATGCATCTGCTACTGAACCTTTTAGTTCCGACGAGCGTAGTTACCAATGTGTTGGTTTTTCTTTTTTGCGTTAACCTTTAGGTCAATAAAATGTTCAAAGTCAAATAATAATCAATGTTTCCGTTTGAAGTAGTTTTTAGTGTTAATCAACAGAATATCATCAGAATTGCTATGGTATAAAGATAAGGCGCTTTGTAACAAAATTAAGTACGTAGTAAGTATGATATCCTTGTAGAATCTTTTAAAACTTTGAGTTTATTTGTGTTCTCTTTAATAATAAACAATTTCTGTAATTCACTACCTTCCTACCTTATACTTTTGTTACAATGTTAAAACGTCGTAATTCCACGAAACTCCAGAAATATAAATAACGGCGCAGATAAGCTGACTGGGTGGACTTCCAACGTTTGTTGTAAAATTCTCTCGTTACTAGCTTTTGGTCAAATTACCGGTACTGCACTGGGGCACTTAAAGGGTCATAAATTAGTAGTAGCTGCCCACAAACGTTGAGGTGGGTGGTTGCCAAGTGAGTAATGGTCGCAGTGAGACCACGCTCGAAGCAAAAACTCGCAATCCGAAATACTTAAACTTAAATACATTTTGAATTTAGCCAGACTTTAACAGATGAAAACTTATTTCGAGGACATGATCGCAACATAAACAAAATTGTATGGAAGTACTTTTAACTATTAACAGAGTAGGTAAGCTTTTCTTTGTTAGAGAATGAAAATTTAATCGCACGTTGTTTTGTTTCAGGTAAAACCGCATTACTGCTAGTATTGTGTCCAAGCGATGTATTGTGTTGGGAGAGTTTGCGATGAAAATACACCATCATTGGTATATGAAAACTTTAATTGTAAGTAGATACAGTACAATAGTCATGATAGGATACTAGTGTAGGTAAGTAGAATAAAATATATAAGTAGGTAATAGTAAATACCTACTTAAAGTGCTATTAGCGTTTTATAGCCAAACCTATCTCAAGGTTATGTCTTGAGATAACGTGTTCCAAGATAGCACGTAAAACAAAGGCAATAGAATTTATATGTGTGACATCGACGATAACAAATTAGGTCAGACGCGGGTTTACGTTGGACTTGGGTCAGACAGATCACTTTTGATAACCCTCCAACGTTTGAGATCCCGCTTCTTGATGTTTATACCTTCTGTATTTAGTGTAGATATAAAGCGTATGCCTTGAAATATCGTAAGTTCCTGGTCCCAGGTTGGGCGCCATTATTAAGCGATTACCAACTTGCTTGTAACTTTAAGATTTTGTTTCACATTGCGGCAAACTTAGCATAGCTAATGGTTGATTGATTAAGGAATAAAGAAAATTTCCTAAGAATGTTAAGCCTGGTTTGTAGACGTAAACTAAAACAAACCAGAAGATTGAGAGTTATAACACAATGTTAGAGCACCGAAGTAAAGAGAAAGCTCTCTTTTACTACTTTCTAGTTTTTCCAGCAGTAGTTTCCCATCTGAAAGCGCGGGGCTATTACAGCTAAACACCGCTTCGGAGATTTATCTTTTGAAAAACAACTATTGCACACTTGACTTCCTATCTACTAGTAGATTGCGGCACATTATTTTGCAGCCAGTAAAACACAAATCCTACTTTTAGACCAGTTAACGAGTTTTGAATACTAAAAGGTATTAAGAGCTGTCCTAACCATACAATAACGGCATACATTATTGATTTTAACAGGCATTATTATGAAATTACTAAGTCCCACAAATATAGTGGTTTTCATTAGTAGATTAACGTTGAAAACTAGGTTAGGTTATATAAATAATTCGCGTGGCTGATATAGGTAATTAAAGCGAGCTGCGGTGCAAGCATGGAACTTTTGACGTTAGTAGACAATAAGCAATGCGATGATGATGCCATGTCGATGGTTCTCGCTACTTGGAAGCATGGATCTCCGCTCGTTAGCTCTTACCGAGGAGTGAAAGAAATTTCCCACGTAACGAATTTTGAATGTTGCCATTCATTTGTACATTAATTAAAATGATAAATTCATTCGTCAATCATTCAATTTTGACCGAAATCACAATAGCCAAGGTAGAAAAACCTTAATTTTTATGACAGCTGACATACTTGATTAATCAATGTCATGTAAAAAGACAATGTTTGTAAATAAAAATAATATATTTTACATTAATGTGAATCAGATTCCAAAAGGTTTTTTAGTTAGGTTTATTACAAATTACAACTTAAATAATTAGAATGTGACAAACACAGTAGCATACCTTATATACAAAAGCAGGAAGATGAAATCTTAACAGAAATTGGTCATTGGACATGGAAATTGTTTTGGGCTTTTATGAATTTTATAAATCAATGTTTCGTGTTGCACAGACGAGCATGATATTCAACATAAGGTTATTTATTACCAACAGTCATGGGTGCCTAACGTGCATTTTTCATAAATCAAGACAGCTAAATATAAACTTAAATTATTATAAGAAAATTCGAGAGAACTCTCGTAATAAAGACTTAAACATAGAATTTGAAACAAAAATTACAGAAAAAGACTAAGAAAATTGTAGACGTAACCAAGAAAGCTCAGAAATTTAAGTGGGAGTGACTATGACATAAGTTAATGTTGGGATAAGTACTACAACATGGAGCTTACCTGCAGGAAATCGAAAACTACCTATCTTATATCTACCTTATCCTTGCTGGTCCACCTTAGACCAGCAAGCCTCCTCGGCTTGATGAAATAACAGTTCAAACAAGAGAAGATAAGAAGAGACGGGGAGGCATTAACTTGAAAAGGTCTTTATTCAAGCGAACACCTCCAAAAGATTCTTGACATAGTTTATTTTATTTTATTCGTTTATTGTTAAATAAAACTAAAAATATATACCTACTACAACTATTACTTACAAAAATATTGAAATACTAGTATGTTTATTGTTATTGTATGTTTAGAATAATAAAGGCATTTTGATTTTCATTATTTTATTTTAAATACCTAATATAAGGTATATGTCCAACG
This sequence comes from Emmelina monodactyla, assembly GCA_916618145.1. Lineage (NCBI taxonomy): Eukaryota > Metazoa > Arthropoda > Insecta > Lepidoptera > Pterophoridae > Emmelina > Emmelina monodactyla. The sequence goes on from OU745303.1 coordinate 8,422,767, forward strand.
CTGGGCAAAGACTTTCTTTGGGGAGGCATGAGAGAAATGTAAAGTTCACATTAAAAACCCATATTCAACCATCCTTATGAGTTTAGGGATTTTTAAAATACCTTGATAAAAAAGCCTCGGTTAATAATATTAAGTATGTAGTTTACTTAGCAACTACATACTGAAACAAGACAATATTTTAATTGTGGAACAGGATAAAATGACCATTTAGTTATAAAATGGCTTTATTTATGTTTTAAAGTATTCTTTACTATGTTACGACACTTCTCGAGCTACTTTTAGTAGTAGACAAATTTTCGTAAATAAGCAATGACAAATGTCAGACAAAAATTCGACAAAAACTTCCATGCTCGCTCTTTCGTTAATATTCGACAAAAACTACTAAAGTTTCGTTAACGGTAACGATGACTTAACAAAGAAAGTTCCATGCTTCCAATAGCGATAAATGTAGAGACAAGTCTATTTTTTTACGAAATCTGTCAAATCGGCGATCGGTAAAAGTTCCATGCTTGCACCGCTGGGTTGTATACAAACAATTTTCTCTGTAATCCTAAATCCTGTAATAACTCATGTGGAATTGTCATTTTCTACATCAGTGAACGAATTATGATGTCTCCTACCATTCGTAAACATTAAGTGTGTGTATTTAATACGAACAATTTTAAAATAGACCCAGACAGATGGTTTCTAGAAATAAATGCTCTTAAAAAACCAGCTACTTTAACTCGGAAAAGCGAAACTATATTTTTTGAGGCACAATAGCCCGATTTAGTTACAAGTTACTAGGGTTCTTGAAGGAGAAGTCATATTGTAAGCTATAATTGAATTCTAGGAATTGGCTTCTATTCAATATAAAAGTTGATCAATACTTTCGGTTTCGCACGAAAATTTATGAAAAGACTTCAAAGGTTCTTGATAAAAATAAATCGAATTATCATCTTTTGGAATAAGATAGATAAGAACATACCTACACAACACAATGATTCTTTATTCGAATTCGGCGACCAAAGCGAATATGGTTGAAACAATAAAACCTTTTTTTTATTAGGTATGTTTTCCTACTAAAATCACTGCGACATTTCCATTTAGTACATGAGATTATAAAACCTAGTGAAAATATCTGAAAAATTGGATTGCAAATCCAGAGATGGTTCAAAGAAGTCGTAAGATCATGAATTAGCTTCATACTGAGCTCGTCCTAAAGCGAGCAAGTATTTTAATTTCTCTGCGACAACACTGACACGTCCAAAATTTACCTCCATTAATTTAATAACTCATTAAAACTTATACTGTGTAACACGCTGCAGCCGGTAATAATATTCAGAGTTTATTCATAAGTAGGTATTTGGGAAGTAATTGTAATGCACTGCATAGGAGTTATGGCTTTATTGAGCTACAAATTTTAATAAGAAACGACGAAAATAACAATTCCAAAAACAATGAACTCTTTATTATAAAAAATATATATAACTTTTATAAATTAAATAAAATTGTCGTTTCGGAGAAATATGTAATAAGTTACAGGATATCCTTTATTAAGTACTTGTAGAAACGTAGATCGAAGATCGTAATATAGGTTAACAATACTTATATCCATTTCTTTGAAATGCGAAGGTAGGTAGCCTACTTTTCATACACTTCGAAGAACCAATATCGGAACGCGGAACAACTTTATCAACTCGAAATCCGCGAATATAGATTAGTGCATTTCAACTCCAGGTATTTGTGAAGAACCAGAGGTGCTCAAAGTTTCCTCTAGCGGAAATCGTATAAATGTTAATGAAAGCCAGACGCCTCTAATAAGATTACCCACCATTCCCGTGAAATTGGATTCGCGTGGGGACTTCTTTAATTTTCAGTCAACGCGAAAATTAGGTGGAACCGGGCGTGACATCCGGTTAAGGTGAATTAATCATATCGCTTTTAACGGGCCGTGATTCGTCTTTTGTTTAAGTCTGTTATTGTGGAGCTACTGACTATTAATTGTCAACGGCATTTCAATAGCGAATAAGAGCTCTGTAATAAAGTAATGACAAACGTTGACAATGAAGTTGAACTAGAAACATATTTATCTGTACTGAATCAGTGATCTATTTATGTAAACATAAGTCCACACAAATATAGATCCAATCAGTCAGGTGCCGGGCCAGACGTCATGAATTTCACAGTAGGCTCCATACGGCCCAACGTACCTGAGCGAATATTTTCCATCTCTTATTTTCAGAGGGATAATACAAAAAGCCAAATGGAAATATAATATCATTGTATCTCTTACATTTTAGTACCGACGCTATGTCAGTAAATTGCGCTCTAAATTTATTTTTCTTTATGAAATACACTATGCAGAAAAGCTTTCAAGTCGTAGAAACTTCGCTAACACAGAGATAAAACTATATCAGCGGGAATTCCAAAGATAGAAACATAAACTTCGACAACGGCCGCGTATAAAATTGAATAGTTATTTTGGTTCGATTTTCGACCGGGGAGGCATAACCGTTGCGCCGGGCGAGGTTAGTATAGAGGGTTCCATTGGTCCACACAAATTGAGAGCAGGCCAGCTCAGTGCAAATTGAAAGCGCTACCAAATTGCTGTGGACCTTTGTATTTGTAACCAGGCAGTTGGCGCGCTTAGAACCAATCAAGGTAATGGAGGCTTGTCTGAATCTGTTCGGATTAGGTGCGACGAAATCATCAGAAATCGCAATACAGGATGACATGTCCATTTCCCTTTGTGAAAACAAATTAAGCTATTATTGCTTTTACCGTTGAGGCATTCAACTGGCATTGCATGCCATCAGGCGTTATGATTGCAATATACAGGCCATAACCTCGTAAATAAAACATCTCTCCAACAGTAATAAGTTGGTCACCAAAAAGGTTAAAGATGATTATAATTTAACAGAAAAAACAGTATGAAAAGTTAATTTACGTAAGTTAGTTATTTTAATCCGACTAAAGTAGCACAAATAGCTACTCAAAAATTTCACCGGGCACTTGTTTTATTAAACCGCTTACAGTATCAAAGGATAGAACTTAATTAGCAATGTTGCTATCTGACGACTAAAATAGGCAAAAGCTGCTTGTGTGCTTTAGGTAGTTATACTAAAATAAATGTATAACTTGACTTTATTTGAATTTCAGTATTCAATCATAGTATATAACGAAAATTGATTTATCGCGTAAACATTTTAACGTATTCATGCCGTGAACTTGGAATATGTCATAAAAATCCTTTGCAGCGAATGGCATTTTATGATGAAGATGAATCACTCGGTATTCAACGTCTAGACTTTAACACTTATATAGGGAGTGTGGCGTAGGCAAATAGAGGAATATGATATAGCTATTAGTTGGTACCGGTTACCGATAAAATCGTAGATGTTTTAAAAAAGGTTTTTACTGAAAATAGTACCTACTCGTAGGTATCTGAATGTGTGGATATAATTGATTAACTTAAGCTTTGCTTCCGCTTTATTATCAAGCATTCAACAAACAAGGCTGTAAAGATGATTAGACATTCATACAAACATGGAATCCTTGTGGTCGTACTGAGGGTGAGGGCAACATTTAATAACGTTTCCGTCCGCCAATGCAACTTTGTCGTTGAAATGCAAGAGCACACAGAGGTTTCCAGTCCTGTTCGCATAATTCAGGCGATATGCATATCGTCAACACCCCTACCACGATGCTTAAACGCGTCTACATTTCACTGGCGGCGACCAATTCAAATGTATTCAAACTTAATTGGAAACATTGGTTGGTATGTCAATTCAATGCGACAATTTGCGAAAAAATAAAGTTCTCTGTAGCACTGAGGCTACCTTAAATTTTAATTACCTATGTTGTTTTAAGATAGTATTTTTTTTTTTTTAATTGCTTTGTTTTATTTTTGTCAGTTAGATTCTTGTGTTGTCTTCTACAGAACTTAAGTAACTAAAAGCTTACGCTGTTTGAGTTTTAATCTTTGAAGTGGTGCTAGTGCATGGCATTGTTGGTGTCTTAGAATTGTTAGTTATTTCCTAGAATCAATACCATTTGCAGTACTAAGTTAGGTGCAATCAAACATGACGCCCGTGCTGCATCTAAATGTTAATGCTCTTTGTGACGATGCTAATAGGTATCCAAGCCGATTGTTACTGAAGCAGTTTTAATTAGATTTTGTTTAGGTAATATCGATACCAATGGCGCAGTTGTTATTGTACTTTACTTAAAAATTTGCAAGATTTTTTATGAAAAAAAAACATTGAATATATTATGTAAAATGTTTTGATAAGTGTGAATGGATCGACATTAGGGGAGTCCGGGAGACTTGCCCAGGTGGGAGAGTTGAACCGCCAAACAAAATTGGATAAAAATTTCGCACAAACGAAACGTCAAATCGGTCATTGGTAGCGCGCATGAGACCAAAAACAACCACGCCACCATTTTTCAGAATGGCCGATTTGTTTGGATGTCAGGTTCGAAAAGGTGTTATTGTTATTGTAGAGTTTTTTTTTTGAATTTGTGCAGTTTTGACATTACGAACGTTTTTAAAGAGGTATGTTTTATGTGTTATTACTATTTTGTTGCCTGATTATTATAGTTTGCCGTGTGTGAAGTGTTTTTTTGCTGAGATTGAATGTTTTTTTTGTGCATCATTTTTTATGTCAAAGTAGTATATGCGGGAGAGTTGCACCATGGTGTGGCCGGGAGACATGCTCAGTGGTTCAACTCTCCCTCTATATTGTTTATATGGCAGTATGTTTTTGAAGTTTGTTTGCGTTTTGCTTGTTTGACTACGGTAAATATTTTATTACAGGTTAATTGCATGAAAAATGCCGTTTAAATACAAGGCGTCTGAAAAAACACGCAAAAGCAAAAACATACTGCCACTGAGTTAGAAAATGCTATACGTGAGGTTAAAGAGGGTGCGATGATCAGAAAAACATCTATTAAGTATGGAATCGATAGAAGTACAATAAGACGTTATAAGTTAAATAGTAACCAAATTATAAAAATATATTTTATTTAAACCAAATGTTAAAAAATACCAAACCAAAAGAGTAAGATAGTTTGATGAAAGGATATAATAATTGTGTTGATTTATAATGTTTAAGAAAAAGTTTTGTTTTATTTCCCTTTTTTAAAAATAGCAGTAGAGTGTTATTCTTTAATGTTTTTTTTTAAAATTCAGTTATTAAGCTGTCTTTCTTTTACTGTTCCCTAAAAATAATCAATGTTCAAATCTCCCCAAACCCCGGTTCAAGTGTCCCTGGGAGTGGGGAGAGTTGACTCATTTCCCATTTTTCATTGAAATGTGTATAACATATTTTAGTATTAAAATAGCCAAAAAGTTGTACATAGGTAAACATAAATAAATAAGTAAATGTTTAATATTATAATAGTAACACTAAGTCCCACATATAAGGAAATACGATACTTTAAACAAAAAGTGGTTCAACTCTCCCGGACTCTCCCCCCTCTATAATTTAAAAAAAGGATGTCGTTTTTTTGTGTGTAGTTTATTATGCATCAAATATTTAGTAGGTAATGCTTAATTCGCTCATCCATATTGGCATAGAGGACATATTAGCAGCTGCGGAAGCTCCTGGCTAACATACAGACAGGATGACTTCTGTTTCAAAGTTTCCATTAAGGACACCTGTAATGTCACTAGCACAAAGCACACGTCGATTGCAAGGCTCCCTGTGGTACACCACAACGGGGCACAAAGCTCAAAATGTCTATCTGCCTACAAGCAATTTGTGTAATAGAGGTTTGACCCAACGCCGACTATTTGCCGTGTTTGATATTGTAAACTGCAACGAAGCACTCTCCGAATTAGCTGTAATCGATTGGATACTAGGTTGTCTTGGTCTAGTAAACTTTTTAGGAACGCTAACATCTACTGATAATGATTTTATAACACGGTCGGCTCATTCCAGAAACGTACAATGTCTCTCCTGGCCCAATCACAAGGTAACTAACGTCCATTAGGAATTTCGTGCCAAAACTAGTGGTGTGTAAAACGAAATAACGTATAGGTACTACACGCTTAATTGCTTACAGAGTTTCCTTTGTTTGATGCAATGAGTTGCAGCTCGCGTTCAAGCCAAACTGAAGGCAGCCTGTTTTCAGGAAACGTTCTAGAATACAGAATGACCGCAATACGGTCCGGTGGAGTCACTTTGTCCCACCACGGTTTGTTGCCCGTTAGCAATATCCGATACTTTTTTCCACAGACGAGGTAGAATTTTAAATGTCCCGCAAATTCTGTTCGTATATTTTGAACTTGCAATGTCAAATTGAACACTTTGTAGTTTCTTTCCGTTTCTTTACTTCTAGTGCTTTAATAACGACGCCTTTGAATTTGACGGGATTCTTTTCTAGCCTTTCAGTGATTGATCAACGTTAAGCTTACGGTCTTAATATAAAATTTAAATTGGTTCACTTTACTCGTATAATTATCAGAATGTAACTACCTACGACGTTAAGAGCACTCGCTGGGGCGTCTGTGTGCAAAGCACTTTAGAACAGTGCTGTTGATTTTTCTACTAACATTTCATGAAAAATGTTGAACTGCAGTAGGACATTAAAAACCTTAAACTTCAAAAAAAAACCTTAATCTTTAAAAGAAAACCTATTGATAAAAGAGGTGTAAATTTTATAAAATGGTTGAGTAAAAGTTGAACAAAAAATTTTGCTTGTCCTTATTACCTAAGTGTTCGCCAGTTAAAAAAAAATCTTATGTCTACGGCGTCTGTAAAACTAGAAATAGGACTTTGCTTATGAAACAAAATGCCTAAATCAACCCTTAGCTGAGAAAGGGTCCTTTAGACCCACGATAGTGTTAATTACGTGTGAAGTGCTATACTAATTAGCTTCAGTCGGGAACAAAGAGCAGTGAACGTACCTTAACAAAGGTGGATTACGTTCTTTGTTAGGTTTAAGGATGTACCCAAGTAAGCAAGCATTAAATTATGAGCGTCTTAAAGTAATTCCTAGAATGTAAATATTTCTGTATCATATTATATGACAGTTCCTTCTTTTCAAGTTTAAAAGCAAGGAAATAAAATATTGAGATTCTCTACAATGCTAATATTAGATACACAGTTTCTTACCAACGTCATATTTAACGAATAAATAAAAGGTAAATTGGAAAACATCAATACGAAAATCCGAACATATTTTGCGTAACAAACCCCTTTAATTTGAAACCCCACAGTATAGCCTCAAACATTTTGATTTTCTGGTTCAGAGCAGACGTGTTGTATAGTATTACAGTTGAATTGAATTCTGCAAATATATAACTTATTGATTTTATATGGTTTCCATAGAAACCACGTAAGTTAAGAGCAGGTAAGTGGTAGCAAGCTCCCTTTGATTTATTTATAAGGTAAGGTACTTTATTTATTACCTACCTATTTCTAGCAGATTTTAGAGCAGTCACTACAATTCATTCCTATCTAGAGATAATTTTCCTGTAATAAATTGAGATGTAACAAATCTAAATCAAATTATAGTATCTAAATGTTAAGGTTACATATTTTATATGATTTTAAATGAAAGTAACGTAAGTATTGACAAATAAAACGATTGACTTTCGAATTTCTTCCTATTAATAGGTAGAAAAGGTACCTACATCTCTTGTGTTTAGATAGTCACATTTTCATAATAAATTCACTTGTTACTAGGTTCTCCCCTAGTACATTGTGTGGTACCTAGTTTGCTTAGCTAAGGGCCACACAGTTTGTGTGTCAGTCCTGGAGATTTATTTATTACTTTTCACCCGAATATCTAGAATATTGTTGCTGAAGTCATAATCTAGAACATGACAAATTATGTAGTAGGGTATCTACGTAAACTATCTTCTGGATAGAACTTTACTTTAAACGGAACTTTGTTACGTACCCACCATCTACGTGAACTACTAAATAGTTGACACTTTACTTCGAGTTTATAACGTATAAGATGTTTCAGCTGATCGATGTATCCTATATGAAGTTTTAGTTGCAAATCAACTTATAAGTGGAATGTTTTTAAAATACAAAAAAGATGGATCAAAACTATAACGAGGTTTTTTTGAAGGTTTATTTATCATTATAGTGTGCACCACTCTAGTCATAACAAATTTCAAATTCAATAGGTGCAGTAGGGTTAGAATAAATAGGGAAGTGAACTGAGGTAAGCCGATAAATTCTAACTCAAACTGTGTTGTAGTAACTTTCAAAGCTTTCAACAGAATAAACTCATTCCGCCTTAGTTTTAGGGACCTACCTACGTGTGTAAACAAATTGTTTTAGAATTGGAGAGGTAAATTGTCGAGCAGCCACTTTATACTGGCTTCAGTATGTAAGCCCCTCAAATCATTTATGGCCGGTCTCAATATTACAATTGATAACTCGGTTTCGGGAACTGTTTATTTTGATTTTGATGTTTGATCTATGATTTTCTGTACTCTCTTTCTCTGATGTACCATAGTTTATTGAGACGCTAAAAAACAGATAAAAGTTCCTAAAGTAACAGATTTAACAAGACGTCAATGGTTAGTAGATAATTTAGATTTGCCTTAAAATAACAAAGTAAGCATCCCGAAATAAATTATAACATTTTTTATAACCGTGTAAATCTAAATAAATCTAATTTTTGAAATGAAAGCTCAGCCATTTATAAGTTTAAGAGAAATGTCACTGTCGCTACAACCGAAACGTCTCTGACAATAAAATACTCTCAATGTCTCAATGTGAGTAATTATTGCATGATTTGTGGTGATTAGATTAATAAACTTAAAACTGCTATTTATTTATGTATTTATTTTTCAATAAGTAATACCTAGTAGTAAAATAAAAGCGCTGACTTTAAGGCAGCTTATTGTTTTATTTGGTACATTAACTTAATAATCCGGTCAAATTAGACCAAATTATAAGAAAAGCAAAACAAAAAGTCCCAACAAGCTGAAAATCTGTGAACTTGTTCAAAATGCAATTATAATACCAATAATTGCATTGCTTGGTTTTTTTTTTATTCAAAGTCAAAGGTAAAAAAAATGAGTTTTTCGCGATTTTTTGCAAAACGGTAAGTTTTATCATAGACATCACTCGACAAGAATTGTAGATCATAAAATAATCTACAAAAATGTATCAATACTTTTTTCCTACAAGTCACTGTTTTTGAGATATAACTATTCAACTATTATATAAAGTTGTTCAAGTTGCAATCGTCATAATATGCACATGTTTCCACGCCGCCTATGAGGTAGTGTACTTAGTGCGTTTTTTTAAAGTGGTTTCCCCAGTATATTCCACGAGCAAATTATGATCCTTTTTAATTTGTAAATACTGAAAAATAACTGTACTTAACAAAAATTGAAAGAAGTGAATGCGTTGTCAATGAAATAAAAGTAATGAAGCTTATTAATCTGATTCGAAATCTTCCTGTTCTCCTGGTTCTCCTTCTGGTTCTTCTTCTCCTTCTTCTTCTTGTTCTTCTTCTTCTTGTTCTTCTTCTTCCTCTTCTTCATCATCTTCATTTTAAGAACAAGTAAATTGCGTTAAAAGCGACCTATCGCATGTCATCTCGTCGGAATCGAATTCGATTCGTCCACTGTTGATGATTCAGCATTAGAACACGACCGGCCTTGACAATTTGTACACGCCAGAGAGCAACTTGAACAACTTTTTGAATAGTTATATCTCAAAAACGGTGGCTCGTAGGAAAAAAGTATTGATACATTTTTGTAGATTATTTTATGATCTACAATTCTTGTCTAGTTATGTTTATGATAAAACTTACCGTTTCGCAGAAAATCGCGAAAAACTAAGGTTTTTGACCTTTGACCGTGAATAAAAAAAATTCCTTTCAGGGGAAACATGGGGAACTTTCAAATTTTATTTTTTATCATATTTTTAACAATCTTACCGATTTTCAGCTTGTTGGGAATTTATGTATCTTCAAATGTTTAAATTGATCGGACTATAATGTTTTGGTGAAATATACGCAAAACGTTAAAAGTACCTAACTCAATACGAAAACAAATGAACACCGTGCTATAAATAAATTCATATTCGGTTCCTAATGGAAATTGTTTCCACAAAAGCTAATTTGATTTCCAGCAAACTTTGTCATTTTTCCAAATTTGCCACATGACAAGAAGAGATATTTAGAAAACCAGATATGAATTTCATCATTTTATGGTAGTGCGAAAACCGTGTTAACGCTCTTACACCCTCTGCCCCAAGGGGATCGAAGTGTTTTTCATTCAAACGGTGGAAATGTTCAAACAAATCCAGTTACAAAATATCATTTTAATATTCTGGTTGCGTGTATACTGTTGATTGAATTGACATACAAGGCCTGAGTTGTTTGCATCGTTTTAATCAAACCCAGAAATGATTTTGGCATTGCGGTTATCAACCTGAATTGAAATGGTTTACGGATTTCTCATATTTTAATTTTCATACCAAATTGTTTTCAGTGTAGATACAACTAAGTACTCGTTTTTAGTATCCTTACAAAAACCGTCACTGTCGGCTATAGAAGTGAGAACAATGAAAGTGTTATATGTAGTTTATCCGCGTCCCATATCAAAACCGAAGAAAAGATAACATCCCTTCCATGAAAGCTTGGCGTTAGGGCGAGACGTTGATTAATGAATTGCCAGTAATATAGCTCATTTCTTCATTTCATTGCATCGATTTTTGGTAGATGACTATTAACAAGTAAAAGATTTAGAGATAAAAATTATGCGACGTTCGTTTTAGATATAACTTCAGTTATAAAAAGTAAACAAATCTTACTATTCCTAATCAAAATAGAAGTTGTTGGAGTTGACTTGAAAGCACCTACTAAATAGGTTTGCTGCTGTTAGGTCGGGTAAAACTAATTCGTATGCAACACAAGTGAGAATGCAATGTAATTTGAGTTCTTTTCCCGCGGAGCCAGTGGGCTTGTTTACGAAGTGATCGCCTGATTGGAGCCGGGGCTTTGTTTTCAAGAAGCAAACTTTCATTGCCCACTAATGAAATCCCTTGTTTTCTACTTCCACCAAAACAAATATTGCGTTTCTTTTTAAAAAAAAACTTTACAAATTCAACCGTCGACCTATTTTCGGATTATTTTACGCCAATGACAATTAAATGCCGCGGTTAATGATGTTGTTTTGAGTGGCCACATTATTTAATAAAAAAAAATTGAGGATTTCAACGAAACGTATAGTAACTTAAAATAAAGTAAAGCAGAGAAAGCTTTACCTAACCGCGGCAAAATGAAAAAACTTCACCCAAGTTTAGTTTCTTATTATCTCTCTCAAAATAATTGGGTTCTGTTGAGTGGATAATTCTTTGACTGTTTCTTTTGTTTTAGACAAGTTGTTTTTAATTATTAAAGTCATTCTGCTTAGTAGTTTTTTTACTTACCGCAGGTTCTATTTTTTTTTTCTTCACTTTCGAAAAAGTAGATAGGTCGTTTCAGCCTGCATACAGTAGTTTCTTGTCTAACCCTGTAAATTATTGTAGTTTTTGATGAAAAATGTTGTATTTTTGAGGACTTGCTTGGCTGCACGCTGTCACGTGACAAATCTAAGCTCTATTGTCTTCAACGGCGATGATAAACCTCGGACTTAGGAAATAAATAGCAGACAGCCATTGTCGGCGTAAGCGCGGGCCATTTCAACAATTTATCGTCCGCACTTAACCGCAAATAAATTGGCCTGTGCCACGTGAACTACCTACCCTGTTAGCAACCATTTTTCGTAGAGTGCAATACCTCTATGTAGCCATTTATTGTTAACAAGCTCAGCTATATTGTGCCGGACTAAGGCAGGTAGAACAAAGCAATTCCCTGACTGAAATTCTGATGTATTTCCTAGAAATATCACGAAAAAAGCTCAGTATTAGATGCCAGGATACCTAGAAATTATATTAAGGTCAATATCAGTGCCTGCATATTTTTAATATAACTTTTTTTACCTAATCGCCCGCAAACGAGAACAATTTAAAAGCTGTTTCTTGTGTAAACCGCTTAATACCCGCATGTTAACTAAGGCTTCATTTGCATTTTTCCTGTGTAGGTAATTTGATGTTGGTTGAATGTAAATAAAAGTACCAAGCTAAAGGCCGTGCCTTTCGAGGTGTTTGCACCTAACGTTGGCAACACTGAGTTAGTATTTATGCAAAGACACGATGGCAACACACGCTGATACGGAGCTCACGGTAGAATGGAGAGCGATTTAATTACGGCGTTAATATGATTTACAATTTAATAGGTATTCCGTTAGGTATGTGAATAAGTTTACTGAGATAGATGCTTCAGTTGGTAGGTTAAAGCGTTTGCAATATAGGTACATGTACAAATTCTAAAAGAATTAAAAAATATAATTTATAACAATAGGGTATTAACTTAATATAGGGTATGGTAATGAGTTCACAATTGTTAGTTATTTGATGTGAAATCCAAAGATGAAAGGCCTAGATTACCTATTATGTAGGTAGGTACAAGTATAAAACACCGCGGCAATAAAATTGATATTTGAGAAAAAAGATTACCTTCAATCTACTTATATACCTATTACTAGCGTCCCGCCCACGTTTCGCAATGGTGTTATGCGCGACTTGTTTCCGTTACGTTGAATTTTAGCTAATTTAAATGACTTTACCTGAATTTTCTATATTTAAAACTTTAAATGAAAAACCTACCTTATTGATGGCGAAAACCGCATTTAAATCCGTCTTCTGGTTTAGGAGGAAATAGCGGCCAAACATACAAACAGACACAATTAGCGACTTGGATTTATACTATGTAATGATGATACCTAATTGGATTAGACTTGATTATTATAATCCATAATTACAAATTTATCAATCCATTAATAATACCCACTGGGTCAATCCACAATTACAACACGTGTGTGCAAGCTAACTCGATCAAGGTGCTATCTAATGGACGATGCATTTCTCAAAGTTGGCAATTGATGTCATGTTTTATGATTCACGGGTAGTGCTTGCACGTTAACATTGTTATATTGTATGCTGAGGGTAACTTTCCTAGAGTTTGTCCACGTATGAGGGACGACACAAACTGGACCGAATCACATAATTTGTTGCGAGCGAACAAACAAGAGACGCTCAACAAAGTATAAGTAATAAAAAACTTTAGTTTTATTTTGTCATTATGTTGTATTAAACCCCAGTTGAAACCCGCAATAGTACTCATTTTTTACTGCATCTGCCACATTTAGCCACCTACTAATTTGTTTTCTTAGTATACAAATGTCGTATGTAACTGAAAAAACCTTAGAATACAACTATGTGACATTCCAAGATTCAAGTGGTTCAGTTGTTCTGCGAGATTCCTATATGCAGATAGGTACTCACTTTCTTGGAAAATTGCTTCAATTGCAAGCTCACTCACATAGCTTCCTTGTTAGGAATGTAACTACAAACATGAAAGCAAATTGATGGCTGAACTGATATACTGAACCATGTTTACATTAAGGTATCGTCTGCGGATGAAATATCTAGAAGATAATTTAAACAGAGTTACATGGAATTTGATACGGTGAAACTCAAGCATTTAAGTTAATGCAGGTAGGTATCGACCTTTTCCATAGAATTTAACAGAAAATCTATTCGAAAAGAAGTAGAAGCCAGTATTATTAACTTACAATTGAAGTCGTAGGTATTAACCAAAATCGACAAAGACTAATTTCATATCGAAATAAACGAAACGAAATTTCGAGAATATCTCAGTAAGCATTATAAGAAGAGTCAACCAATTTAAAGTTTAATACAAATGATTCGTTCCAATGTTTTTCAAGTCAGTTGTTTTGCTTGATCAAAGTTGAGAATTCATAGCTCACCACGACTGTAAAATAACCTCAATTTACATAAAATACGCGGCTATTGTGGCAAAGTTTCACGTTAATTAGAAATCAACTGTGTTGCGCAGTGTAAAATACAAAATATTCTACAATCAAATATAAATAGAGTCTTTGACTTTCAAGCAAACAGTTTTTAGTTCTTAGAAAAATATGATATGCCTAACCAAAAAAAAGAAAGTATACCTAGTTAAAATACCTATAACAATGCGAAGGCATCTTCAAGTTTATGTATAAAGTTTACCATTTTAAAGCGTACAATTATTATAAATAATTCGAAAACTTTTTTTACATAGTGTCTAGACAAGTATGTACCTATTAACATCGAGAATGGGCTAATCAAAGCAGAAACCTCAGTATCGGTACATCAAAGAGTTATGTGCTCTATAGTCAAGTTAAATAATGACGACGAAATGAACGGTTTAAATCCAAGCATGAAGTAGTATAATAAGACGGTTCTAGTTCTACTCTTTATTAAAACTACCTCCAAGTTTATCCCCAGATATCCATAATATTTTACCTACCATAAACTTATTAAGCTTCCTCCTTGCACACATAAATCCTAAAACTTCTCAACAGCCAGATTTAATCACTAAATTACTCCAGAGATATTAAAAACTTAATAGACAAGGTTACGAGCTCCGTAACACGGCGACTTGAGATGAAATTATATAATTTAAAATATAAAATTATATAAATGCTAATGAAAGGCCGGCACGCTCTAGATTAGCTCTCCCCTTGACATTTGAGCTGGCTTAGGGTGGTTTTAACCCCTGTTCGCAACGGCTTGAAGCATGGTTACATTTTATTTTATACTTCAGGTGTCTAAAGTAGGCAGGTCTGGGTAGGCTGCTGATTATAAAAGTAAGTCTGTAGTGAATTTCAAATCCTACCAATATTATAAACGTGAAAGTTTGTGAGTATGTATTTACAGTAATATAGGTTATACATCAGAATACCACATTAGGGTACTTTATACCGCGGGAAAACTTCTCATTCCCATGGGAAACCGACTTCCACGCGGACGGAGTCGCGGGCGGCTACAAGTAACATATATAACAAAGGTACTCAGTAGTATATACCTAACCTAATAATTAATATTACGTCTACCCTTTTTATGAACCCGGATGAAAATAGGTGAAAATGTAACTACAATATGTTAGTTTTGTTTTACAATTCTGCCGTCACTAGCATAATTGCAGTAAGTACGATTTAGGCGGTTTCGAGAAAACGCGGTAAAAGTTTTCCGAAATGTAATAAGATAGGCTTGCAGATCCTATATCATCTAAGGTATCAACCATCACGATATGATTAAAAACATAGAATTTATGCAATATTTTCGCACCAAAGCTTAACCGCGTTTTTCTCGAAACCGCCTAAATCGTACTTAGGTACTGCAATTATGCTAGTGACGGCAGAATTATGCAACGCTTTTGTTTGAAAAACTTTTACGATAATTAACATGCATGTGTACTTTGCCTGGCTGGTTATACCTACAATGTAAACAAACATTTTGTAGAGACAAAACAAATATGAAAAAGCTTTTCTATAAATGTTCGTTAACAATTGACCGTCCATTGCATTAAAGAAATGCAAACTAAGTAGGTAGCTTTAGATTCCTTCAACAAAATGTTGTACATATTTTGCTGAAGAAATATAATCAATTTATTAAGATACCTCTTCCAGTAAGTATCTACAGAAGCTGTCAGTCGTTAAGCCTACAAAGAAATGAGCCAGTCACGCACCCTCGAACTCTTTTAACTGAAGTTTTTAGCCTTTATTACTTCGAAAACAAACAATAATCTACTTTGCAGCGTCGAGAAGCAAATTTACATAAACAAAATGAACTTTCCTTTTTTTAGAATTCCTGCTGACCTTTAGCATTGTTTCCACGATTAGACAGAAAAAACGAACAAGTTGGTATGTTGACGTTGGAAGTTTAGGGAACTGTGCTTACTTTATTATTGGTAACTTTTAGGATTTTTTTATACTTCAAGGCTAATTGTTCATATTAAACATATTTTTATTTCAGAGTAATTAACTTAAACGAGAGATGAATAAAAATAAGTACTTACAAATTTCGCGTTCTACACTTTATCAAAACTAAGATAGGAAGCAAAACCAAAGCGAGCATTTTCTATTAGATATTTTATTCATCACATTCATGTGACATTTGCAAGCGACGGAAAGTTTCAACAAAGTATTTCCTTAGATTCAAGCACAATATCTGTCGATGAAAAATAAAAGTTGTCTGCTATCATATTTTCTTGACATCACTGAACCCGTTAAATTGTATTTACAGTTCAATACACTGTATATTGTATTTTTATTATTTTCATAATTACCAATAAAGAAAATAAAACAAAGCCATATCGCCAGCAGCCATATTATAACTCATATTAATTGTGGCATAAATTGTTTCTTTTACCCGCAAGATCCATTAATTTCACTGTAAATCAATATCACAATCAACGAATACGTAATATCTGTCGGCAAAGATAGCTTCAATGTATTAATTGTTTTAATCATTTCAAAATAAATAAATTTTATTGAAAAGACAATAGCGTTATTAAAAAGTTAATTCAGATAGCGCTGTATCTTAATAGAAATATTTATTGTACACTTTTTACTTGGATTAAAAAATTTGATGGTAATATTTTAATAAAGCTACTTGGTTATTAACTTTGCGACGTAGACAAAAGCATGTTGGACAAAGGTGTTTGTAAAAAAGGAAGAACAAACAGAAATTTATGATGCCACCACAAAGGGCACCCAGCCAAGATCTAATGAAGAAGGACGTCTTGTTTAATTACCTTTTGTAATTTTTCTACTAAACACCCGCGTGTAAATTAATTTTCTTTCACCAGGCCTTCTTTTATGAGACTCTCTCATTTTCATTAAATGCCACCCTAAGTGAACTCCTATTGTTCAGCGGGAACTATGAATGAGAAAAAGTGGCCGCGCCACCGCCGATAGACGCTCATTCATGTTATATGCAATTTAAATAATTAATGGCAGAGAAGCGAATAGTCGTGTCACATAAAAATATAAAGCGACCTCTGACAAAAGATATTTTGTTATCAAATGTAGAAATTGGGTCAAAAGTTTACACCTACATTCAAAGTAGGTAATCTTTTGCGTATTCAGTAACTTTATCATATATCACATTATATTATGACGTTGTTAACGCTCTATTAGTTGAGATACGAGTAACAAGTTTTATATGAGAACGCCAAGAATAGGCCGTGTAATAAAGTTATAAAGTTCATGCTAAGAAAATGAAAGCCAGTTTTCTTTTAAGCTCCCTTAACAGAGCGCAGAGCTCGTTTAAAGAGATCGCCAAGAAAACTTTTCCAATATTTTTTTCATCACGCCTGTCAAGTTTCACGGGCCCGGAGTATCACGTCGGCAAACAAACAATATTTCCTCGACACAAGTTTTCGAAGTCATTTCCATTCGAGAGCATATCGGGAGCGATTTATTAGCACTGACAACTTTGGGAACACTCCTAAAGTTACTGAGGTGACGTACCTGATTTTTTTCTTATTTTACCTATACCCACTTAGTCTAGGGTTGAAGTTCGTTCACCTGTTAGAAGCTCGATATTGGATTTGGTTAGAATAAGAATAATTGAATTGCTGCGAATCGTGAAACTTTAAGGTTATTGAACTCTGCACTTAATAATATTTGATAGAAATAAGGCGCTACGTACTACCCAATATTTGAATAAGTACACTGTAAATATCTACTAAGTTATTGATAAAATTATTAAATTTGATTAATAATAACAACAGCTTGTAAGCCATTAAATTTTCCAAGGTGATTTACGAGAACGTTAATGCAAGTAGGTACCTATTTATTGCTGTAATCTGGATAAATATTTCATTTCACAACAACGATGCATGGCATTGCCATTAATTATTCTTCAGTTCAATCTTCATTAAGCTTGTAAGTATCAATTTTCATTAGCAAAAGCTAGAGGAATCTTAGTAAAGTTCACGACTATCTTTCATTAAGCATTTGTATTAACTTTACTTTAGATACCGTCGAATTTCTTAGGAAAGTTTCCCGCAGAGTCCAACTAGTTCATCAATATATCCGAAATGTAATTAAGTTACTCTCTGGTGACATTAAGTTAGGTATCTTCTATTTCTTATAAGGATATAATGTGTCAAATATATTAAAAGAGATTTTTCTTTTGCTTTCAGGTAAGGCAGCCAGGGTTTTGGCTAAGTATTTTTTACCAGATGAGCAAAACGGGTATATAAGTAACACATAATGTAATAAAAAATAATCGTTTTATTTATTTTTGTAACGATGTGTTAACGGTCTCGAGCATCGTAGCTCCCAAAATGATAAACGGATTTTAGTTAGTTTGTTTGAAAACCTATATTATCCGATTCAACGATTAGAAGGAGTTTACAGAATAACTATATATCGGTAGATACGAAAAGATCCTTAGCTTTGAACTATGTACAGACCACAACACAATAATTTTAGTTGGAGATATAACTGATTTAACTATCGAACCATTGTACTAAATGTTATCATTGTAATTAAATACTTAACTCTTTGATCACAGTATCAACTTTGCAAATAGTTTACGTTATAATTAAAAACAATGCTAACATTCATGTAAAGCTTATATTGCAGAAGCCAAATTAAATGCTAGTGACAAGAATTACTGAAACGGCAGCAATCTATGTGACATTGTGACTATTTGGGTCACACATATCCTGTGTTCTGATGTTCTACTATCGACTCGCATTGTCACAATTAAGCACAGACTATAACAACGTAACTACATTAGACATTTCAAATTAACTAATGCTATTGAATTACTGATCAATAATTAATTTAGTTCGTTAAGATGATTATTATGTTACATCATTATCTATAATACGTATGGTAGATACGTAGCTTACCATTTGTTAAAATCTTGAGTTTTAAATAAATCGAATTTAAGACATAACACATTCATTATTTTTAAATGAAAGCTCTCAGTTTTACCTACAATTTTTTTGTTGAATATAAGGTACCTAACCTAATGCGATTATGTGAAATTATTTTCGATGGTAAAGAACTTGTAAAAAATGTATTGCCTACATGTTTAATATACGAAATTCCGCAAAATCCGTGAGCAAGCCATCGAATATTAGGTAGGATCGCTCAGAAATAAAAAAGTCCCGGAATCTACGTCCGCCATTTTGATTTTTTATAGCGTCACATGGCTGGGTGTCACTTCTCATGAAAGCATAACAAATTGATAGGCACCTCTTTTTCCATTTCCATATTGTGAACTACGCTACAAATATTCTGACCTAATATTACAAAAATGCATTTGTATAGACTCCAAATGTTTAAATAAGTAACGTTTCAAAATGCTTTGAGCAAAGTTCGACATAAATATTTAGGAAGCTCGGAAAATTCCGTTGTTATTAGCTAAGACTCGGGTTGCAGACAAATCTTCAGAGAATTACGTTCACCGCCTGTCGAAGCTCCTTGCCGGGTAAATACTTCTGCTGAAGTGTTGTCTAATAGGGAATGCTTAGTTTCAATTTTCCCCAAGTCCGACAAAGCAGCAGGTGAATGGCTATTTCGATTTCTCTTCAGTAGAAAGAATTTGTTAATAAAATGATGCAGAGAATTTTATAAAGAAAACATTTTTAAAAAACAGCCTGCACTTGAAGTTGTCTACGGATTAAGAAAGAAAAAATTTCCTTTATTAGTATAGGTTAGCCCACTACAGAACGACCTTCACCGAGCTGGTTTATGGAAGAAAGATATTTTTTATCAAATAAAATATGTAAATAAATATATTGCCAATGGGTTGTCTAAAATAAAAATGAAGCCTATAGAATACATAGATGTTGGGTTGACTATTTATATGCAGCTTATCGTATAAGTTATTTTTTCAGCCTCTTCAAATCTAAAGGGTTCAATAGCTCTAGGTTTTTGGAGTGGTAGAGTCTAGCTGTGGGCTCTGTCTGTAGCGATTAGTGGGCTGACTCGACCGGTGAAATACTTTAATTGTGCAAGAGTGCGAAGTTAAAAGAATGCTAATTACCATGGGTAGGTACATTCCCAAAATTCTAAACAGTCACAAGTGACAGTGTTTTGACAGGATGCTATTGTATAAGATAACAGTATCTTTTAGACCTATTTGCCTATTTATAAACTAAACAACATATCATGGGCTAGCGAACCAAAGATACTTATATCATTAACGAAAGTTCGACTTAGCTTTGTATAATTGACCTTAGAACAATTGTCGTCACTTCCAAGTGAGATTTGAACAGGAAAATAAAGAGATAAAAAGCATCAACAACCTCTTATCCAAAACGCATAAAGTTTCTTCCGTCCCGACGCGGGTAAAAATAGAGTCCTGTATAATCATCTTGATTTTATTACTGCCTATAAACCATATTTCATACACTTAATCTTTGCGTGTCGGTCCCATTGCGGTAACTTACACAGGAGGCGTACTAGACGTTTTTATCTCAAATACAAACTCGACTATTCACACATTTGCAGATAGAACCACCCGTTCCGTTTTGACACTTATTGCTTGTGTGTTTAAGTGGAGATTTGCATGCGGTTGGTATATGGAATTTCCGTAACAAATTAAAGGAGAGTCAGTCAAGTGTCAGGTCGCCCGCGCTTCATCAGTGACGTCACATGTGAACGTGCGTCTGACGCTGACAAGTAATCCTCTCTTATTAACAATCGTATTTACTCAAATATTAATATAACTTCTTAGATTTACGCGATTATTATTACTTGACACTGTCTACCCGTGACCACGGCATTTGTAAAAATGTCGAAACGTCGGAAAATCAAAAATAATAAAATAAACGCGTAAAACCCGATAAAATGAGTTTAATTTCAAGTACTCAAATATTCCCTTTAATTATTATTGTGCGAGGTTTCCTCGATAGCATTAAGCTTTCGGTTCCTGCTTTATTACCTTTTCCAAGTTCAATGATATGACGTATTACAAGTTGATGTTTATGAAGTTAGATGTAACTAAGAAGCCAGTGTCGGTTGTTAAACGGTCGATTATATTGACAGCTACGAGTAGTTAGATTTGCCATCATAGATAGCCTTACTCCTGTTTCGCGCCTCAATAAACTTAGATATGTCTTTAACAAAAACAAAATCTTAACAAGTAAGCGTGATCAAGTATTTATATTTTTTCATTACAATTTATGTTTTTCAAGAGAGCCAACTAGTATTGATTTTAATCAAGAAGTATTTGGAAGTGGGTAAAATTCAATCGATGAATATTTTGCCTTCAAATTATTTTTTCTTGCAGTTTAGCAACGACGATACTAAACCCGGCACTAATATCAATATCGATTTAAAACCTAACAGATTGCAAGATAAACGGTGTAGAATTTAGAATGGTGACAGAAATATGCTGTAGCCATAAAGGGCGACTTTAAATTGCAGACTGTGATCAGGTTTTAAGAACAAGTCGGGTAATTTGGTACGAACAGCGTTCCTGCGAGGAAACATATCATTATAATCCTGATGCAACTTTATACATGCCAATGTAAGACACGCGTTAGGGATTTATACGTGAAAATAGAGCTGTTATATGAACTCCAGTAGTTTTGTATTATAAGTATTCTGGAATCTTTTGCAGTGCCAGGCTGTTAGGGTTAGATACTGTTGATATACCTACGAAATTATTTTGAGTTGTAGAATGACTAAATTCTGATGAATAACGGTTTTATTAGGTGTATTCAAAGCAATGCAACTGTTGTAATATTTGTCATTCGAAATAATTAAATCAACAAAAAGTATGTCGTTTAAAATTTTTTTTACTGTCTGGAATTATTTTAAAGAAATAAAATCACGTGAGTTTAAAAATAATCTTTAAATATTTTTTATACCACAGGCTATGTTATAGGTCAAAGGAAACTAGATTTTCAAGCAGAAGGATGTTAATTTCCAGTCAATCGGAAACGAAGTTGGCAGGGGAATAAAACGGAAAATTTTCATAACCGCATTATCTTTAGAGATAAAGTATTGTAAACAAGCGCCAATCTGTATGCAATTAATATTGTATTAATAGTTAATGAAATAAAAGATAAATATAATCCGACATTAAAATTAATTTATTTTGCTGCGGTACCATACGTGACTATAGCTTTTAATAAAAAATAAAAGACCGGCGGAAAAAAACTCCCAGCACTCTTTGTTCCAACACCAAGTTAAGGCATAGGAACATGGTATGAAAGTTATTTATTTATTTTGATATCAATTAACTGCTTTCTTTAATAATATTTAACGACTTGACGGCTTGGATTTGATGTAGGTAGATAAAAGATTACCTGGAATGTTGCGTATAGTATTTTTACCCTAAAAATACGGGATAAAAATAATCTTTGGGAAAATATTTTGCCAGAGAAAAAACCTCAGGGCAGAAAGTTAGTATACCTCTTAGATAAAACAGCAAAACAAAGTTTTTAAACATTCGTGTATAATGACAATTAAAATAATATCATATCTGTTTTGTCACAACCTTATTTTAAGGAGGTTATAAAATCTATATGATAGTAATTATTCTAATTGTTCAAAAGAAAGAGGTAACATAAAAAAGTGTGCATCTGAATTAAGCTCTACACGTCTGACGAAATTTCTTCTCAATCGCAGTCAGATAATGCTCATTCGTTCGAACAAGTTTCCAAGTTACTTATTATTGCAAACTTTAGTACCTTCTTCCTATACGTATAAGTAATTCTTGTAAGAGTACATTTAACAAAGGACTGATGCAATTAATCACATCGGTTGACAATCCATGGCCCTTGCAAATGAAAAATTTCGTGCGAACTCCGTTTTTTGGCCCTATAATGCGAATTTGATTGGTGTAAGTAATTTATGTACATTATAAGTTAAGTGTTTTCCGCGTTTTACAAACACATTAAAGTTTATTTATATTATCTTTCATTTATTATAAATACTGAGAAAAGCCATATTTAAGTGATGACATTTAAAAAAAAAATTAAAATACTCATACGAAATAGTGCGTGTGATGAAGCTACATTTTAAAATGTAAGACTTTTACTCTTACATACTTTATT
This sequence comes from Emmelina monodactyla, assembly GCA_916618145.1. NCBI lineage: Eukaryota > Metazoa > Arthropoda > Insecta > Lepidoptera > Pterophoridae > Emmelina > Emmelina monodactyla. The sequence goes on from OU745303.1 coordinate 8,445,708, forward strand.
TAACATTGTTTTTAGTTAAATTATTATTTTTTAACGTAACATAAGACTAGTGTTCCTATTTTGATTTACATACACTTTTTAAGAAATCTTTTAATGTAAGGTCGTTTGCATCGGATTATGTGATACAATATACAATATCTGCCAGAAAAGGGAATTTCTGCGAAAATTTCGTATGTAAACGAGTGAACTCTGTAACGGAACGCGTTGCGGCATCGATTTTCAGGTTAGTGGCGCAACAACGGCCCTTTTCAATAAAAATGGCATTTTCTTTCTTAAGTTGGGTGTTGATGCTTGGTTGACACCTATGTCGGAGTTTAGTGACTTCCGAAGTAGCAGGTTATCAGAGGGGGTGGGCGGGGGAAGGGAGCGGGGTGGGAGGGGTAGAAATCTGGACGGATGCTGGTGGTTTCTCGCCCCTCCCGGCAATCGCGTCCCGACACCCGGCACGGTCGGTCGTGCCTGCGCGTTACTCCAACCGTATCATTTACGCGTTTATTTTATTGTCAGTAACAACAAGTGCAAGGTTTGTCCACTAGTGGTCAGTGATCGGTTTGAAGGCACCTTTTAGTGTTTAGCGGTTTTGATTTGAAAAGTTGGTAGAGGTAAACGTTGAAAGCGTCGATTAGGGTTTTGTTTTTTTCTATTTTGCTCGTCGTTTTGGTAACCAGTTAGTTTTGAAAATAAAAAAATATAAATGCGGCTATAGAGATAGTAGGCGTAAAATTACTTTTGTGATAGGTAGGATCTTCATATCAGTCTAGCTCTATCTAGAAAAAAAAATCAATGATTATCAATAATCATGGATTATGTTTAAAGTAGGATAGGGTTAATTTTACAACCATGGCAAATATACTAAGTCTTATAAATTTAAAAAGAAAATATTAACCAAAAAATTAACAATCAACAATAAGACATTTCCTCGTAGCTGCTTTTTAATTTTTGATCATTATTGACGCACATTATTAAATTCCACGACGTTAAAACATCTGAACCAATATAGACATAAATGTTAGCATATACCTAACATAAACCTACGCAATATTATTTTCTGCTTCCTTGGAGACTCCCTTTCATATCATATTCGTCTACAGTTATTAAAATTTAAGTGTCAGCCTGCAGGGTATCTTTGTGCCGTATTTTTCAATTCATATTGACAGTATCCACGGAAGGACTTTATGTTTTCACTATGCACAACAGAGCATCCGAATTGCTTTTCCTTATTTGTCGTTTGTTTTCATATATTCCGACAATTTTGTTTGAGTTTCAATATTTGTTTACCTTTGCCTCGTGCCATTTTGAGTCGTTTTTTGTACTCAGGTGGTTTAACATTTGGTTGGGTAAATTTTATCGCAAAAGCTTCGGTAAATTTTGATACATTTGTTTCTGAGTTTTCCTTTTTTATCAGAAACAGTTTGATATATTAATACTCCGTTCGCGTGGAAGTCGGTTTCCCGTGGGAATGAGAAGTTTTCCCGCGGTAAAAAGTACCCTTTGTGTTATTCTGATGTATAACCTATATTACCGCAAAGTTTCATCCAAATCCATCCAGTAGTTTTTACGTGAAAGAGTAACAAACATCCATCCATACATCCATACTCACAAACTTTCACGTTTATAATATTAGTAGGTTCGTTATCATCAATGTTCAGTAAAAAATAGACCATTCCATATCTGTTCACCGTACAATTTCGTTTGCAGTTTCTACCGCAGCTGATGCCCGCTTCCTTTAAAAGTGTAGCCGGGGTTGCAAACCTTTCTTTTATATTGTCAGTGTTGAGAATGCACAAATATAAACCAACGGAGATGTGGTTAGTTTTATTGCAACAGATAAACGTTTGAAAGCTCCGGCGAATAAATGGGCTGTGTTTACTGGTGCCGCCACTGCGAAACATTAAATCTGCGATGATGATGAGCGGAATTAAATAGCAGGACTTCATTTACCATGAATACTATTTGGTGTCTTATTAAACTGTTAAAAAAAAAAGTAAGTTTGTGTACCTAATAAATTTTTGCTACATACAAAGAAAAGGGAGTAAGATATTGATAGCATTAGATTTCACGTCAACTTTGAAATGGTCATACTACATAGTTCATTTCTGTGTAAAGTATCTTTATTTCCGATTAAATAATCGCTTCGTTACGAATAAAAAAATGGTAAATGAGTTCATTTTCATTGTTCATCTAGTCTAGATCAACATTATTATTATAAATCAAGCTTATATACTAAGTAATACCAATATTTGCTAAATAATATTTTGTTTTTAGTTTAATATGTTTACTAACTTCTTGATTACAAACAGACAAAGAATAATAAGACAAGCTTGCTCTACTTGAGGACCTCCAGTAATGTAGTTTCCTTAGTAGTAAAAACTGTGCGGAGCGCTTTCGATCCGGAAAAAGCTAGTTTCTAACTAGGATAGTAATGGCGGATACGAAATAATTAAAGTGGCTAAATAAATAACGAATCGATTAACAGGCTTTTTGTTATTTGATTATATTTTTGGGCCGATACATAAGTACAAAATCTAATTAAAACGTAATTACTTACTTGTAATTATGTGATATATGTAACATATATTTTTTAGAGTTAATTAGGTTTATCGGCGTTAATAAATCAGGACATGCACTATTCACAACTTCATACGATTAATTTTGAACGAATCCCGTAAGCTAAATTAACGTTTGGTGGCATACCAACCGAAAATTTAAATCCGTTCGCATTTTGATTCAACAAACAAAAAAGTTTTAATATCATTACATTTGCGAGCCCGATTGTACCAATCCATCATACTTGAAGGTGGGTACAATTTAAAAGAAAAGTGCTTCTTTGAAATATGTCTTAAGGCCTGACGACAAGTTTCTTGATTAGTCTTTAGCCCCGCTCTCTCAAGGGCCGTCGCGACCAACCCGTTCCAGAACTGGAAAGCTAATTCATTTATAAAATAGTTAATTTGCACAGCTAAAATCGCCTCAGCTCTATGTTAAACAGCGCTCTTAATAATTAATTTAGTTTTCCAAGTTTAAGATTAAATCTTGTCAACAGACTTGACCAAAGATCAAGCATTTGCGTATTAGAAAATGATTAATTGCGCGTTTAGTCTACATAAATTTCATTACGCATATTTATGTTATTGGGTCATATGTCTATCTACTTTTTGATATCTATTTATAAAACGGCGCGATTAAGAAAACAACTGGCCAAAATAAATGGTGTCAATACCTATCAAGTTAAATAATGTTAAAAAAATGAGGTCGTAAACCTAATTACATTTTTTAATAATACCTACTACTTATATTCAATTTTGTAGGTACTAAAATAATTGCCAAAACAATTCGTTTAAAAAAGTAATGAAGCAAAATAACGTCAAAAAGCCTTTTTCAGAAACAGAAAGCTTATTTAAAAAACCGCTTAGTTGCGCTGTTGATAATGAATGAATCCATTACGAACTTTTACCACAAAAACTTGAATCGATCTAGAACAATCTATCTTTGACTAAACTGCGCCTTAGGTGTCGGTATTGAATAATAGCTCTATTTAATTGATGATTTAGAAAACTTTGAAGTAATTAATATTAGTCCCTAAACTAATCAAAAGTTAGAAAATGTTCAGATGTGTGTGTATTGGGAGTTAACTTCACATCCAAATTGATTTTGTTCGAACGTATGTGTAGATAATAATTTTATTGCTTTCATTATTGGTCCAAAACTTGGTAAGGCTAATAGAAAAAAATAAATATGACCTAGAAGAAAATATTAATGTTCCAAATATACTATTTGACCGTTGAGTCGCTTGGATGTCGCATTTGGCGACTAATCTTCTTATTCATAACCACACTTAAACATGCATTAGCTAAAAGCTTTGTCTCTGTCATTCTTATGGACTAATTTTCGTAACTGACAGAGATAGGACATACATACAGCTTACGTAGGTTTAAAGTACGATTATAGAATTATTTCTAATTAGGAGCGTTTTATATGAATCAACAACATTTACCAATCGGTTTTATTGTTTAGGTATACCGAATTGCTTAACTTTGTTACAATTGGAACATTTAGCTTGTAAAACCACGGCCAATAAAACGTGTTTAGAAATTACAATATAATTATATTTCAAATGACACTTTTTTACCTCACTCAAAACTTTATTTCGTCATGAATTGCCAATCTAGATTCGAATTATTCTATTACTTATCTAATTACAAAGGATTAGCGAAACACGAGTTATAAAATGTTTTTTATCACAAATTGGGACACTTTGAAGGCCTTGATGAAAGGGATTCGGGATTAAATATAAACTGATCAAAACATGAGTAAAGTAGCTGTCTCACTTAATTATTCGGAATACGATCTCGTAAAATTAGTTAAAAGTCAGTGATTAAAATTAAAATAAAAATTAAGAATTTGTTTAATTTTATAAGGTTCCAAATTTACTTTTTTTTACACTGAACTATAATTTTCAGAACCTGGCATACTTACACTATCAAATGTTAATTGTAAACTATTTGTTTTTTCGTGCGACAAACAAAATGTAAATATTTGTCATTGCAAGAGTAATTATTATGACATGGTTTTATTACGCTTGCGGGGGAAGCTAGAACAAATTTATAAATAGCTGATGTAATAAAATGGTTTTAAAATAATAGGCATGATGACAGATTTTGAAAAACTGTTGTATCATATTCAGAAATATATACTTATTGTAAAAAATATCATATTTCGGAAAAAAAGCATGATTTATATGAAAAAAATCAATTTAAAATTTTATGTTTAAAATTCCCACCAAAACGCTCCAAAGTGTCATGGCGTCGATTTTGACGTCACATTATAGCAGTGCTACCAACTCGAATTTTTATAAATCCTTCCGTACGACTCTAAAAGTTGGTAGTTTCCGACCAAACTCAATCCGAAAAGTAGGTAGATCTACCAACTTCTTTTTTTCAAGATTTAGAAGGAATCTGCACGGTCGTATAATATCTATAACCGATTATTTTAGTAAAAATAAATTATTTTTTTGACTATTATTAAAAAAGCAATAAGAAAAAACTAAATTGTTAATTTTTAGAATAAAAACAAAATTTAAAAAAAATCCCATCCCACTAATTTACCCCCTAAATTTGGGGGGAAAAACCCCTAAGTTGGGAACCATGCTCTATAGTGACGTCATTCGCTCTGATTGGCGTTCAGAATATCATGGCGGACTGTAGTATTTTGTAGATTTATTTTTTAAAAATATGAATTAATCTCGCTTTAATTATAATAATACCTTGTTATTTTTTAATATTTTATTTACGTTTCATTAGATGGTAGCATAATTTTTGTGTATTTTATCGTCATCATGTCTATTGCTAGTATATTTGAATAATAGATTTATATTATCTAAATAAATAAAACGAAATATGATACTGTAAAGTTGTTCGGAAGTAACTTCAAGTAACGTTTATCCCCTTCACGAACGCACTTTAAACAATGAGTTGATATATGCTTTGTCTATTTTAGTTATGCAAAAGCTGCCTCATGAGATTGGCTAAGGCGAACATATTTTAGCTAATAAGTTGATTAAAAATGCGTTTATAAAAAAAGGGTTCATTACTTTCACCTTAACATTCTGAATATGGTAATCTTAGCCATGAAAAAAGATTACATTTAGGCATTCTTTAGCTAAATTGATATCTAGTATTTAAAACTAAAAGTTATTTAGACTATGATTTGTTAATATAATTTTATTCATTTGTGTATCGGCTGGGCTTACAAAATAACCGCTGTTATGCTAAATTCAACGAATTCATCGCTTAATCCGAATTAAGGCAATTAACGGAAATATTCCTAGTAGTCAATGTGGAATCCAGTAAATTAAAATAGCGTAGGTTTGTTTTGACTGACTAATTTATTGAACCAAAAGAAAATGATTCAACGCGTTTTTTTAGAGATTTTTGGAACGAAGCTTTTATCGTTATAGATCCATTTACCTGAGATACTTTATTTATACCTTAATTTCTTTTCAAATCAAAACCTTAACACTAAAGTAAGAGGTTCTTTCTAAATCAAAAATTATTGAATGAAATTTTATGATTAGATCGAAGGAATTGAAAAAATAACGAGTGATAAGACTACCAAATAGTGACGATTGAGTGACACGTTTAAGATGGCGGCCTATCGGCTCATTTGGATAACTGTTAGTCTCCTGGCTACAGTACAAGCATCCCTGTATGATGATGACTACGACACATATACGCAAGCATATGACTACAAAAATGCAGGTAACAATTTCAATATTTATATTGAATTCAAATACATATTCAGCACGAAATGACAGCACCAACGTACAGACGCCCTTTCAGCGAGGATTATCGGGCAGAAAGGGCTAAAATATACTTTCAGTAACACGTACTTATAGATTGAAAACTCAAAGGTTTCGTCGCCTTACAATTTGATTTTCTCTTTCACGTTTTGAAGTCAACGGGCTAGCGTTCTCGCAAATTGAGTTTCGCGTCTGAACCAAAAGGGCATAAACGTCTGAAGCCTTACAACCAGATTTCCAATAGTTCTAAACTTAATTTGAAGCAGTTACTTGATTGGTAACCGTTTTAAGTTTTCACGTTCAGTCGGTTAGAAAGCCGCTATAAAAGCATTTGGCCATAAAATAAACATAGCTCTGTAATTATTCATCTCGAACATAATTAAATGTAAATGTGATTTTGTTATTACCCCACACATTCAAATTAAGCAAAAATTACCGTCTATCAAACGTCGGGTTTTAAACCTTTACGACGGGGTTCCGTAATCCCGCCGCACCTTAGATAAAGCAGTCGTCGAGTTGATTACACCCTTTAAGAGATGTGGGTACTACTTTGCATCATAATAAGCTTGGATGTCGCGAAGTAACGTCCCGTGAAGGTAACTCGTGAGATAAACTCCGCATTTCACCTCCTGTGACGACATTAGTTAGCTTTGCAACTGGGTCGGAAACCGGAAAAAGAGCGAGGTAAAGGTAGGTACGAATGAGGTAGTCATTTGTTAAAAGCTCCAACTAGAATTTTACACTTGTAAGGGGAAGCCTCTTTACGTGCTAGAACGATGTAGTACCAAGTAGTCGACGTTTAACCACCTGGTTGAAATCTTGAAGAATTTGGACAATAAAATCGGTAGAATCTAATAAGTTTGAGCTGTAAGTTGAAGAGCCTTGTCGAGGGCGCCCACACCTTCTTCGAGTAACGAATGCACTCATCGCATCTGAAGCGCACTCAAAACGTAATACAATTTTCTCTCTCCTGTCCCTATTGCAGTCTTGGGAACGATTTGGCCTAATGCCTTGCGCATTTCGTGTTACAAGCAGCTTTGTTTAAAATATCTGCTGCACGAATCGCCGTATAAACATGGCTCAACAAAATTAAATCTGTGAAAGATACTGCTAGACGGTTGTGCTAGACTTTCCACTTTCTTCATGTTTTCCGAGTCAGTATTAAATGAAGATGCTGTCAAGGCTATGTTAAACTGACGAACTCTGAAAATTTGAACCCTATTGGTTTTATGAGCGTAATAAATTTAACTTTAGTGGAACCTATCATCTAAGTTAACTGGGTGAGAAACGCAGGAAAAAGCTGATAACACGAAGCCATGTCTTCTTTACATTATTTCCAAAGAATCATCATAAAATGGTGATAGATGTAGTTCCAAAGCAAATAATCGTAAAATGGAAACTACAGGATAACGAGGAAAACACAAAGGTTTAACAACGGTCTTATACTGAAATAATTGGTTGGTATCTTTACATCTTTGCTACTTTGTGGCAAGTTGTTATTTTCTTATCAAAAGGTTGAATGTTAATTTAGTATATAAAAATGAACTCTTTTATAAGGATTTTCTAAAGCAAAAATATGTTCTATTTAAAAAGATGTTCCTCTTTTAAAACGTGGTTATAACAAACAATAAATGTTATTAACAACGAACTGTAATCTAGCAGCAACAATAATTGGATTAATTTATTTTAATATGATGCATCAAAAGATTACAAAAAAGTAATGAAATTTTATTTTATGTTTATATTTATTATGACAGTTAATTTAAGATGAGATATTCAAGATGAAAATTTACTGGCAAGTAAGTTAGGTACACCTTAAAAACATCAAACTAATCCTAAATAATACATGTTACGTTAACAACAGAGATTTTGCAACATATAACACCGGAGGCTGTTCATTTAATTAATCCTCTGGAAGCAACCCATTTAGAGAAAGGGATCCCGGGCCAACTAGCAAACAGTTGTTAAGCGACCAATATGGACTGAATTACTAATCAAACTCAAGTGGCAGATTATGAGAATTTTAACGACTACGCCAAAACAAACTCGCACAACCCAACACACATTTACCCGGACCCTGCTTTAATTCACAAACGTATGACGTACCATTATTTTACTTTTCTCTTAAGAATTTCAACGTAAACCACACAATAGTTGTGGGGAATTTAGTAAGTCAAAAGGGCTCAAAAAGCAATAAACGGCAGCATTATTATCATCCTTGGAATAGCGGGGAAAAGTAAATCGAACTTGTCTCCGAAGATAACTTCATTCATTGGATACGCCTTTTCATTGGTTTTCTTTTTACGGGTTGCAAACATTCAGCGCGAAATTGGTTTTATGTCTCGGAATTCTTATAAGAATATCAAATGCCGGGAAGAAGCGATAAAATTGGCATTCAAATTATAGTTGATACGTACATAATCCACAGTTTGTCACTCTAGTACGAAAATGCGAAGCTTGAGCCAAACGACCATCGTCGCCTGGGGACGAGAAATGCATATAAAATCTTGCAAACGAGATACATCACATCTCGAGTAACAAAGTAACCGTCAAGAAAACCTCACTTTTCAAGATTGGATTTTCCACGAAGATTTTTTCATCAGAAGTAACGTTGGCATCTCCGAGTTAAAAACTACAGTGAGAAGCTAGCGGTTCAAAATTATTTGAATTAAACTCAACTATTTCCTAACTTTAGGGAATGATTGGATTGAATGGTAATCTTTCAGATTAATCGAAACTTCGTTTGTTACTATGCGAGTAGTGTATTCGGAAATTTTCGAGTAGTTCTTGAGTTCATATTAAGATTCCGAAGCTGTTGGAGCCGTAATGTGGGTATTACATGGCAGACATTTCACTCGAGCAAATGGTTATGCCCACTCGGGAATACGGCTGGCTTACATGAGAGGCCCATGTAAAGATGCTCTCTTACTTAGGCCGCTTACTTATTCAATTGGAAAACTGTTGTAGCGGATTACACATGAAATTAGAAGTAGGATAAGCAGTTAATTTCACAATATAAATTTGTAACAGCTACTCTTACCTCTGGGGTCACCTGAGAGATATCTACATTAAATCTTATTATTTGCTTTAATTACATTTGGGCTGAAATATAACTCTATTATAGGGTACGTGTAATAAACACTACAATCATGTACCTGCTGAGATTTGTAGCTAACATTTTCACGCGCCAGAAAAGGTCTGGTCATTAATTTGCGATATAATTACAAACGTAATAACAATTTCGTAGTATGGAGTGTTATGGGGTTATATAGCGGCGCGTTCTAGGTCAGGTAGAGCCTAGTGAAGTAGGTACATTTGAAGCTATTGATGTAGGTGAGTGGGCGGGTCAATAGGTAGAGATGTAATTTAGGATAAGTATGTAAAAGGGTTTCTTCACGTCCTCCCCCTCCTACATATATCTACGGGAATCTGTAAAACTTTGGTCTTCCAATATCTCTGGGTTTTCTAATAAAATAGACATCTTTCGTAGAAAAGTGGACTAAAAGCCCTTAGAAGAATCACTTTAGATACATTTCCAGTAACCGCATACGAAAGCACTTTCCTGCAGAATAAAACCGTTTTACGTTATTGTCAAGTGGTAACTACCGTAGAATCGACAACATTGGATACTTAGAAGTACTTAAATTTTATGAAAGGGCATCTCATAGGGAAATAACAATTTAAGATATTGGAAAGTACTTTTATTTAACGTTGTTTTTCTCGTTCTTGATTTCTTTTTATCGTTATTATTCTTAATTTACCGAATTCTAGATATTTATTGGAATGTGCAAAGTAACAATAAGTCTCCATATTCCATTTTGCAATTGTAATTCTAATATCTAACAGTATTTTTATTCTCAGTTCATTGCCTAGGCTTTATTTTGTAGCACAGAAGGTTAGAGTAAAGTGGAAAAAAATAAATTACTTTTGCTTTGATAAGTTTGATAGACGCTAGAGTTTATTGACTGTAAATACGTTCAATTTCTAATTTATTTTTTGCTTTATAACAAAATACTAGACATAGATTTAAGTAGCTGCTTCAACTGAAGTTTATTTAGGTTCATATGAAAACGATTCGGAAATAAAATCGGCTCAATGACAGCTCGAACGTGCCATATCTCCGCTGAGACGGGAAAGGTCTGACTCAACATACGCATTAAAATTTTATCCTAATCATGTATATTGCGGATTTTCCTTGTATCGGTCGTTACCGCCGTGCTTGCTTGCGTATCAGCGAAATTCTGTTACACGCCGAATAAAAATCAACCCCTTGATCGACCTCGTCTTAAATTTGCATGAGAGGCTATATTTTTATCTTCTCAACGAAATTGCTTGCCAACCTTTCAGTGGTATTAATACACCCTTTTGTTTAAACTTGAAGTAGGTAAGGTCGACTTGTGCTCGGCTATATTTAATCGGAAGATCAGAAGTTTCTACTGTCAAACCAAAATACACACGCTCTCTCCAAAGTAATTAGTAACAAGGCGATGAGATCTTTGACTCATAATTTTGCCTCTAGTTTAGCTTCAATTATAATCCACATATGAGCTCGTAAGTTCAAAGGTTTCATATAAACCATCTAGTCCATAGCGTTTCACCTAACAGCCTTAACTTTTGTCAACAGAAAGCCGGACTTGCACAGAATCGGAATTCCGCTGCAAGACCGGGCGATGCGTTCCGATGTCGTGGCGGTGTGACAACGAGAAGGATTGCGCAGACGGCTCCGACGAAGAACCAGGGACATGCAGTAAGTTGAGAGCACGGCTTTATAAAATTGATTATAAGGATATGATAAATCTAGTTGATATAAGATATAGTAGGTAAAAATATTAGTACAAAACAAAACCAAATAATGTGAAGTATTTAATGGTCGCCAATGTAAATATAATTAAATAAAGATAAGTCAAACTGGCAATACGAGAATAAATCAAGACACTATCTTGACCAAACTTTGATATAAAAATATAACCCGAACACCTATTTATCGCACGATTTATGAATAAAGTTTAAAAGAAACGACTCTCGGAATGAATCTTCATGCTTAGCTTCCTGCCAAGTTCATTCTAACGTGGATTATAACGTTAATCACGCCTCAAAAGTTTTAGGATTAATTTCATAATCTTTGCCCTTTCTTTTACTTTAGTCAGACGTTAAATTTAAATCAGCTTAATTCGATTTACGTGTTCGACGTCAGGGGTCGTCAACCATTATTAAATTACCGTTGTGACGACGGAATGGTTCAGGTGTGAAAATGAAAACGTTAATTAGATATTTTTGAAAAATTATTGGAAAATTTTCGTTGATGGATTTCGCACTCCCTCGAATTGGCAGCTGGATTATTATTACAAATAGGAGTAGGGACTATATAGTAGCAACAATAAATAGAGTGAGACTAGTCTAGACTGCGGGCTCATTATACAAGTCTGGGTTAAATCTACGTGACCTGAGGTTTCCGATTCAGTAAAAATAGCTAGTTTTCTTGAAGACCACCGATTGTTATTATTGTCTTGGAAGGCAATAATTTCACATAGATACCTATAAGATGAACTAAACGAAACTAAACTAAACTTTGAAAAATAAAAATAAGAAAAACACTGAACGAGAAATTGATTAGATTAGATTTATTTTTAAGAGTCGCAAAATAAATAATACATGAAGGTGAGTGACACCTCAAACAGCCAATTTGTTAGTAATTTATTTCTTTAATAGAATTTGTTTACGAAATAGGAGTCTGTAGGAATAATTCGACACAAGACCAATAAACCTTAAAATTGGTTTTGAATTTAATTTACACATAGGTATAAACAAAAATATCTGTATTGAATAATTATCAAATTTATTATTATTTAAATTACATACTTATTTACATAACATTTGCTTATTATTCACGATAAACAAACGGTAAGTTCTATAAACTCATGATTTTTAATCCATTCCGGAAATGTTTTTCAGTAGATATAGTAACCAATAACAAACGCTTATTATCCCTTAATCAAGGCTTTTGCAAAGTTCGCGGAGCAAATCGCACCGTTCAGTTGAGGCTTAATTTTGCCTCAAACAATGCCAGTGTATAAAAACGCCTGTAACTTTGCGATGGGTTTATACAGAGTGTCCTTAAAATCTAGTTTTTTGTTTTGTTTTTAACTTGAAACTAGTACTTGAGTAGCTTTAAATACAGATAGTGTTGCGTTTTTATTACTTAATTTTGGTAATATTAGCAATTTTCGTATCAGAATAATCTGAATTCAGTAGTTGCTAAAAAAATTATGAGCCAGACACAAGATGGTTGATAACTACCGTCCACAGCTAAATAAAGTTTTGTATTGGTAATATTTCTATCAAAGGCATAGCAAAGGTCTATCGAAACTTTTCAAATTTTGAATCATATTATTATATAAAACAAAAGAAGTATCATCGACACCCTGTATAAAAACATTGGTTGCTTTGTGCGGATTTTATATAGAAGGGGCCGAAGGGATTACAGCAACCGCGGCCAGCAACTTTGTACACTAAGTGGCACTGTAAGTCGCCCTCACATAATGGAAAAGTCGTTTTATTATCAGCCACACGCAACGCTCCGTCGGATATGAAAGGGGTTGTTGATGCAACAATGCGAGGTTAGATGAAAAAAGTTGGGTCGTGATGGCTGATATCTGGTATGATAAATGCAATCAAAAGCGTATTGGTTGCTTTTAATGTTGTGTATTATTATAGTAAATATTCCTATTTTACAAATATGTTAGAAATGTTTAATGCCGAAGTAATGAATTTATATTAGAACCGTTTTGAAACGAAATTCGTTGATCAACGTTCAATTGAGAATTTGTTACTGTTTTGACGTTAAAATAATTCCTAACCTAGGTTAACCCAATTATAGCTTTCATCTCTAAAATAAGGAAATATAATTGTAGCTAGACGAAATTAGAGGTGACAGCGGTAATACAGGTAGCGTACAAATAGTTTATTTTAAACAATATCAAATAATCCGGAATCAGACTGAAAGATGGCCGCCGAAGTATGAACAGTATTGTAATGCGAAATGAATTTACAAACAGCTAAGTTGGAAATATGTCTGCGATTCTCTGGCACATTTACATTTTCAATTTACCTGAATAGATAGATATTCAGTCCAAGTTTGATGTTATTCATGATTATAATTCCGACTAATTTAGAATTGTTGTGTTTGTTCAAGAAAGTAGCAACAATAATGTTTTATGAATACTGAAAGAACATAACATAGTACACAGAAAGAAATTGTATTTAAATTCAAAACGAAAATGTGTCTTGAGCAATATTTTCTTGCATAAAAAATATTTCACTTCATGTAAGAAATATCTCTTCACTCAAGGCGGCGCTGAACTATCAAGGAAACACTTTTACATATTAAATAAAGAGCGCAATATTCATGGAAATAAGAATTTCGAGTTTTAAATTAGACCCAAGACATTTAAATCAAATTTGATAAGTTTCAGACATAGTTTTATGGTTCTTGAGTGAAAGATATTCAATTCAAAATTACTTCTCTAAAGGAAAGAGTTCACATACTGGATCCAAATCTATAAGTTCTTACATTAGTAAGAAAGAAAAAAAAGTCGTTTCAAAATAGTTACATTCTCAACTGAAATAATTTTTATTATTTATTTCTTCCTTTAAAAACGACGGCCTAGGCTTTTTTCTTCCAAGAAACAAACTTTCTTAGAATAAATAATTTACTTATAAACTTTCTTGGTGATTATATAGTGTTGCCAGCGATACACTAAAATCCCTAAAATCTCTTTTTATTTATATTACTTTTTTATCCTAATAATATTATAAATGTGAAAGTTTGTGAGTATGTATGAATGGATGGATTAATGGATGTATTTATGTATGTTTGTTACTCTTTTACGAAAAATTTACTGGACCGATTTGGATGAAACTTTACAGTAATATAGTTTATACATTAGAATAATATTATAGGTCACTTTTTCGCATTTATAATATTAGTAGGATAAATTTAAATCCATAAGAAGATATTTGCAATAAATATGCCCTTTAGCCCAAAAAATGATATCCTTTAAATTGAACTTTAATACGGAATTAGAGCATGCAATAGAATACTTTTAATGTTATATTTATTAATTAAAAATAAATCTGATTGTCTCCATACATTTTTAAGCAAAATTTTAAAAGTGCCTGCTTCTCAATTTTATAGGCATATAGGTAAGCATTTAAAAGAATAGTCCTTTTTTTCTTCATATTTCGTTAACCAGTTCATTTAATTTCATCATTAATATACGATTTTTTATTTATTTTATAACGACACTTTTTTATATATAATCCCTACTAATATTATAAATGCGAAAGTAACTCTGTCTGTCTGTCTGTCTGTCTGTCTGTCTGTCTGTCTGTCTGTCTGTCTGTTACGCTTTCACGCCTAAACCACTGAACCGATTTTGATGAAATTTGGTGTGAAGAAAGAGCTGATCTTGGGAAAGGACATAGGGTACTTTTTACCGCGGGAAAACTTCTCATTCCCACGGGAAACCGACTTCTACGCGAACGGAGTCGCGGGCGTCCACTAGTTATCAATATTTGTTTGATGGAAATATTTTGTCAACTTTATAGCCCTAATTTGACCGTAAGATAATGGCAACATTATTTTATTTCGTTCGTTGACTTTGTTTGAAATTGTTTGTTCGTGCTTCTTCCTTTCGCGGTTCGTTTTTATTAAAAAGTATTATTTTATTACATAACGAAAACTACTGAACGTCGTTATTTTTTGAATAATGGAATCAACAATAACTCTACAATACTGAATACTCGTGAATGAGTAATCAGTTGTTAAATAAGTACAATTTTTGTATTAACATTTGGTGCACACCACCCTTAGTAGGAGTTTAAGGTATGTACCTATTTTGTTTGTCATGCTTGTGGCTCATAATAACAAATTAAACTAAATCTGGCATTATATTGATTGTTAACTGTTAAATGTTAATTTTTTTCAGGAAACTAAAACCAGAAGATTACAATTTCCCTTCAGAAAATATAGCCTCATATTACAAGAAATCTGTTCCAACATCAAAATCGTATACGGGCAAATACATTCCTGCAAAGGGGAAATTAGTAGATAAAGTGAGAAATCTATGAAGCGAAAAGAAGGACAGCAATCAGGGACTCAGATGTTACTAAAATCAATAATTCAGAGGACTTTGGTATGTATATAAAAAAATTAATGTTTGAATTGGATCTTTCATATGAATGGCATTGCTTCCATTAATAATAATAATCTGAGAGGAATCCATACTTCATACTTATCAATGCTTTATATTTTAAATACTAAACTAACAATGTCTGTCTGTAATGCTTTCACTTTGACATATTTTTAGTATTTAGACTTGATTTAAGATGGATACCAATCATGTTATAAGTGGTATTTTTACATTTTAGATGCAATAACTGAAGAAAATATTATATGGCTACAAAACAATAGCGAAACCTGGGAAGAGGTTATTGAAAAGAGGCGAAATACATTAGAAAAAATCAAGAACTAAAGACAATCCATGAATACCTCGAAAGATGGAGTGATGAACAAAAAATGACAAAGGATATGTTTTGGTAATTCAAGAAATTAGAACTAGCAAGAAGAAACATTATTATTCACAAACAATCAATAATAATTGTATCAAAAATTTAAGTATCTGGTTTCAATAAAGGAA
This sequence comes from Emmelina monodactyla, assembly GCA_916618145.1. Classification (NCBI taxonomy): domain Eukaryota; kingdom Metazoa; phylum Arthropoda; class Insecta; order Lepidoptera; family Pterophoridae; genus Emmelina; species Emmelina monodactyla. The sequence continues at coordinate 8,461,704 of OU745303.1, forward strand.
ATTCTTAAAATAAGTAAATCTTTTTATTTTCAAGAACCATGCAGTCTAGTACCGAGTAGCAATATAACTACATTTAAGTCTGTTTGTTTCTTGATCTAAGAATTAACGAAATTTAAGCAAGAAGAAGGCAGTTGATATCTAAGAAAGATAATGTTTTGAATAAATAAATTGTAAACATTCTTTCAAAAAAGTTACAACTCAAATCAAAGTGTTGAGTTCTTGAGATAAGATGAAATTATTTATTGGAGTAAAAAATTAGTCAATACGATTAAGCATTTAAATACTTGATATTTTAAAATATAAAATTGCTTGCTACAAATATCTTATTGTTTCCTGATATACAAAACAGGATATATCTTGCGCTAAATAAACTTATTTGGCAAAAGCAATAATTTCTTTCTGTGTACTCTTGGAATCAGAAAATTGTAGCTTGCCTATATTTCTTTAAGCAAAATAATGAATTTGTCTGAACAAACTTGTACAAGTACAAGGCGTTATTAGTTAGCGCATTAGTTACCTATTAAATTAACATCCTAATTTGGATAAACATTAGGCTGAATTCTCTACCTACTTTCAAACTACATTGTATGTACTCGATTTTAACAGTTGAGTAAAAAATACTGCTACCGCCACTATAGAATAGTTTTACAAACGTATGTTTGTCGTTAGTAGAACTTTTATTGTCATAAATATTATAGTTACAACAGAGTGTGTATAACACTAAAAACAGATTAAAAATAAAAAATAAATGAAAAATTCATCAGTCGCTTGGATCGTAATAAAGTTCAGTCTGTTGAAACACGGCGCCTGATTCGAGTTTAATTCGTTATTTACGCGAAGCAACATTAGACTGTAATAAAGGCTGTTTAGGCTAAATTAGGTAGAGTAAAGTCTCGCCTGTGCTCGGAATTAGCATTAATTATATTGCAGTTTTGTTTGTCTAGCAATTAACCCGTCTTGCTGACAGAGGTTTGACTGTTACAACGTACACCCGTTTACTTTCAAATTGTTTAAATAAATACTTGATACGACCCTAACAAGGGTCTTTTTATTAAATTTTAAGCCTGTATTAACTATTTGAATAGGGCGACCTAATTAAATTACTTTATTAGGATTACTATTATTAAAATGATAAAAACCAGCCTGCTTTCTACAAGGTTCTTAAATAATTATGCCGTCAAAATTTGCCAGCTCAACTTAGGCTTGAACGAGTCAGCTAGACACCAGAGCTCTAGTTTAAAGCGTTTTTAATACAATTAGGTAAATAAGCTGCTACTAAGTGCCTCTTTGTTATTTGACACTTTCAAACTGATTAAAAACGACGACGCTAGAGTTTTTACTTAGCTTCAAAGTCTTTTTTTACATTTTTATTGGCAAAAAAGGAATAAGTTAAAGGTAAAAGAGCAAAAATGTATAAAAAAAGCTTACTTGCCCGATTCAGCTATTTGTAATAATGCCAACATATTTTTTATGGATTTTAATAAAAAATCAATCCAAACTAATAACTGGAGCAGTTTATTTTTAGGTTTGGCCTGAAGTAATTATTCAAACGAATTCGATTGAAAGATAAATAGCCTCTAGGAACGATAGTGAATTAATAATTTTGTGTACAGCCGGCTTACGTAATTGTCCTGACCACAAATTTTTGTGTGCCACCGGGCACTGTATCCCGGCCGCTTGGAAATGTGACTCCGCAATCGACTGTGTCGACGGTTCAGACGAACACAAGTGTGGTAAGACAGCATGAATCGACGAATCTAAACGCATGATTCGGAACCAATTGGCATGAATCAAAAGGGTTTGCAGCGAAACGCATGACCGGATTACCCCGAAATTCGCAAACATTCGGGCTGCGGCTGCACGATCCAAAACAAACTAACGAATGCGAAAAAACACGAAACGAAATTTCAGGTCTGCGGACGAAACTCTGAAACCAAATTTAAAAGTTGTGATGCACAGAAAAGGGACGAAAAAATATCTAGTTTAGTTTTAGTTGTTTTTAGTGGTTGTAGTGACCACCACGGCACTGCTGGAAGTTTCGGCCATTTATGTTCGTAATTGCAAGTAGAATTGTTATAAAAGTTGCAGCGGGTGAATAAAGTAGGTACTTAGTTGTAAGATTAACAAAAAATAAGCAGTTTTGTGTTCGGTAATCAAATTAGGTAGGCACTAACATAATTTTGCATCTTTATTTAGCCTGTGCATGATTGGTATCAACAGAAGTGGAGGCTTGTGGTCCCGAAGAGTTCACCTGTCGAGGGAAAACTGGAGAATGCGTGCCCTTGACGTGGATGTGCGATGACAACCCGGATTGTAACGATGGCTCCGATGAAACAGCATGCAGTAAGGGATTTATTAACATTCAAACTATTCGAAATTATACCCCGGCAGTGGAAGGTCGCTTTTGAAGTAACCCATCTTTTCCTTTATACTTTTTACAGCATTATTATACGATAAAACGACCTTACACTACGGCAAAATTTGATACTGCCTGAAATGTACTTCAAACACTTCACATAAAAGAGCATAGCTTCCACCATTCCCGTCCGGATTCTTAACTCTTGAGAATCTCGTCGAGTGTGACCCAGCCGTAAGAAAAGGTAGCGGTATAGCGTTACGTACGCTCCTCTACAAGCTTTACACCTACATACTCTCAGCTCCTAATTACCAGAGGCATGTGTCTGCGAAAATGTAACAAGCTACAACGCCTCAAGTTTTTACCACAGAAAATTCTCTACAGAGAATTTATTTCTCGGTAAGGGTGAAGTAGATTGTTACATTGTAAAAGAGAGTATGCATTGTGAGTTTCTCTAACAATTCCCGGTTGGGTTCCTAGTATTTTGTTGGATATCTTTGCATTGACAATTCGCATGATTAATCTGATTGATAGGTACTGTGTAAGGAAAACGAAGAACACATTCTTACAGTTACCACCATTATATATTTTATTTAGGAAGCGAATTGAATTTAATGGTATTATCTTTTCATTTGGTAGAGGTTCGAATATGGGTCGTCGATGTCCTTTGTTCCGATAGCTGGGTTATAACAACGTTCGATCACTGCAGGGGGTTGAAAAAAACATGTATTTTTCTTTCTACTTTCTGTAGTAGATAGAGTCGACGTTTAACTATTCTTGTTTGGCACTGGGGGGTATCAATCAATCAAGAGGGTTCGCTCGGGCCAACGCTCGGTATTCTATCGACGTTCGATTCATTCGCCTATAAATTCCTATCTATGTGTGCCGGACCCTTAACTTGAGCGATGACGTTGCGCAAACCCATATCTTTACGATTCTTTGATTCAACAAGGGCATCAAATCGCGTTATGATATGCGTACTTAAATATTTACTTTGCATTTCTGATCCAAATTTTCTATTAAGATACATTTACAAAACCCTTATCCCTTGGTAGTATCGAATTTCGTTCTTGATTGTATTTTAACTGAATTGCTATTATGTTCCGAAGAAGAAATGTTATAATATTACATTACCTGTTACCTGCCAACCTTTGAAATAATGATGTTCAGAAACTGACAAGAATCCTTTTTATATGTTTACAGCATAGGTTTTATGAATCTGGATTCTTTTCTAAAGAAGAGCTATCTAGCTGAACATATTTATTAGTTTCCTGAAGGAATTTAATTAATTTCGGAATTTTCCGGGCCAAGATAAATGGGAGATAATTTTTCAAAGAACAGTGTAGTATTACAACTTTTTTTGTAGATACCACTTAACTTCAAATACTCTTTTTATTATTTATGGTATGTGTTCTTCGTTTTCTATATAAAGTATATGAGTTATATTGGTATTTATTCGCGGTTAAAAAAAAATATTTTTACCAAGAATTCGAAAAATAAAACTGCTTATTATTCATCCCTCAATTGTTTTTTGCGAAGCATTGTTATTTGTTGAAAACTTTCAATATATCCACGAGTTATCGGGAGTAGCCTTTTGTGCCCGACTCCTATTTACATACCTATATGTTTTATCCGCAAAATAATTCGCATAAATTTGTATGTAACTGTGTTATTGTGTACAATAGATGAGACGTGTCGTTCGGACGAGTTTACGTGTGGGAACGGCAAGTGCATCCAGCAGCGGTGGGTTTGCGATGGTGATGACGACTGTGGCGATGACAGCGACGAAGTGAAGTGCGCTGCACCGACTTGCCAGCCGCACACGCATTTCTCATGTGACAACGGACATTGCGTGTCCGCAAGATGGCGGTGCGACGGCGACCCTGACTGCACTGACGGCAGCGACGAAAAGGTACTTTTCAAAAGCATAAACTATTATTTAAACTTGAAGTTTGTAATGATCATTTTGAAGCAAATTAATTTTAATTTGGTACAAAGCATCATCATTAAGGATCCCAAGTCTCATCTAGCGAATCTGAAACAACAACAATTACAATTCTAAGTACAATTAAACGTGAAGCCTTAATCGTTTGACCGAGTACACAAGTAGGTAACAATGATAAATGTCTTTATAAATTAACCAACCCACGTCACAAAGCCACGCAAGGTTAAGCCAAGTGATGGATAACTTACCAGCACGGCTACAAAGACCCGAATACAAACTTAAGTCGTATTAAACTTGATGTTTCTTAGTTTCCGGAGCGAGGTACTGTTTTTAAGTTTAGATTTTACATTTGCGGCGCTGTGGGAAATTCTCGGAATAGGAAACTTTTTTAATATTAAAGCAACATGATATCTGCATAGAGTCGAGTTGCTATTACATGATTGGAGCCAATTAGGAATCTACGGTTCATGCAGTTACCGCATCCAGTTAACTATATGGCTTTAAGCGTTAGATATATGCACCTAAAGCTCGGCAGAACTAATCCTATCGCAAACTAGCCTAGATTAGGAAATGTACCTTCGTATTAAACGTGGTTAGACTTTCTGCAAGAAGGTTGATTCAGTCAAGCTTCCTGGCAAAATTTCAGCGTAACTGGAAGGCGTAGATAATAATAATTTATGTAAATATTCATTTTGTAGACACGACAAAGACCGCTTGAGGGCAATAAATTCATATTTTCAAAGACATTTCATTTCTTCTGCAAATGAAAGACGGGATTGTTTTACTTAAGTATCAAGTCGGTAGCTATTTAAGGACTTTGGAAAAACCGTCAGTTGTTATGAAACGGTTTGATTAGACGATAAGATTTCTTGAAAATTGTCCCTTTAATAATTCATGATTTTTAATAAAGAAAAAAGTTACAAAAGACGTTGTTCACTTTATGATCTGTATATAAACGTTCCGTCTTTTATGAAAACAAATTACTAACGTTGTCGCTTATAGAACACTGAGCAGAAAAGCCAAGAAGTACCTAATCAACTGTGCACAAAAGTTTTTCATTTTAATCAAATTAAAATGCGCAGAACGTTTTCATTTTATAATCCTGCCCCGTTCAGAGAATGCCTATTCCTATGCAAGTTTTAACCTCAGCTATCTGTAATTCCAGGATTGCGCGATCACCCCCAAAACGATATCCCCGTGCTCTTCCACCGAGTTCGAATGCAAGGATCGTATGACATGTATCCATCGCGCTTGGGTCTGTGATGGCGACCCCGACTGCCCCGACGCGGGCGACGAGGCCCCAGAAGTGTGCCGGGGCAATGTCACATGTAGACTGAACCAGTTTAAGTGCAAGGATAACACGTGCATTCCCGGCGCTTTGTACTGCAACGGAGATAAGGACTGCCCGGATGGCAGTGACGAAATCAACTGCGGTGAGTCATTTTTATTCAGATTGATAGAGATATGCCACAATGTTATTTTTGTTGATTACCTACACTAAGCAGTGACAACATTGCTTACCCAGCTAAGCATCCGTTATGATTGTTATGTTTCAAATAGGTTATAGTGTTATATTCAATTTGTAAAAATAATGGGTTTTGTACAAACCTTTTCTGTAAAGTAGAAGGCTGATTGTTGTCGTTAACCCTCTTCGTCTATTTACATTCTCTTGTTGCTCCAGATTTTGAAATTTCAAACTTGGGTCGGCCTGACTCGTTAATAAGCTAAAAACAAAACACAAAGACATTTTCATAACAATGCTGAGGGGTCATTATTTTATTTTGAACCTCGTTGCTTTCTACTTTTATAAAAAAGCTTATATTTATTTTTATAGTACTTAAATATAAAGCAAACTCGCTATTCGTACCAGTTTGTATATTTTCCTACTTACTCCTCCTAGACCACAAAACGGATTAAAATGTATTGTCCAACATATAAAAGTTATTTTGAATTCGTTTGAACAAGTTTTTAAGCAAAATTTTATGTTTCGTGAACAAGTCGGTCAAAATTACACAATTGCGAAGTGTGGGCGCTAGTAGTAAAAGATTATTCTATTTTATAAATACAAGTATTATCTACCGGAAACATAAGTATATTAACAAACAACAGTAATTGTGTAATTCAATACAATTTAATCGTTTTTTATAATTCATTGAAAGCTTTGGATTATGTGAATGTTTAATTGGTCAAAATATTTGCTCACCTTCAACACATCGGTTTTCAAAGCGTGGAAGTTTTTGTGTTTTGCTGTGGGTGGGTAAAGTAAATTAAGAAATTTCAAACTTTAATATAATTAAACATTTATTAAAAATCGAACTCCCAGATAAGTTTTGTCATTAAAAAAATAGTTCCTAAAGATGTCTTTTTTATTGCAGTAAAACAAAAGCCAGTGTGCGACAAGCGCACAGAATTTGACTGCGGCGGTGGCATGTGCATTCCTCTTTCTAAAGTTTGTGACAAGAAGCCAGACTGCCCCAGCTTTGAGGATGAACCCAGAGATAGGTGCGGCGAGGACGAATGCTCCAAAAACAATGGCGGATGCACGCAATTATGCGTTGATACCCCAGTTAGCTATTACTGCGACTGCAAGGAGGGATTCAAGCTTGTTGATAACCGAACTTGCGAAGGTAAAATTCTGTTTAAAACTTAGCATATTATAAAGTAACCACTTTCTTATTCAAGCATGTTTCAATTCATGCTATATATACCACCCTTGACATTTAAAACGCGGTCTTTGTAAGCATACGCTTGACGGATTCCCAGTGGGGCCTCCTTAAAATTCTTGGTAACATTTATTTTCAGATATCAATGAATGCGCGGATCCTGGTGCCTGTTCTCAAATTTGTACCAACGAAAAAGGAACGTTCAAATGTGAATGCCACAACGGCTACTCTCGCGATCCTAGAGATAGAACAAGGTGCAAAGCTACTGAAGGGCATCCATCCCTGCTGTTTGCTAGAAGATTTGACATCCGTAAAATCAGTCTTGACCACCATGAAATGGTTGCTATCGTCAACGACACAAAATCAGCGACCGCATTGGACTACGTTTTCAGAACCGGCATGATTTTCTGGAGCGATGTTACCGAAGAAAAGATTTACAAGTAAGCATTTTTAATTCTTTTAACGCTACGATAGGTTAAAGGTGGCAAAAAATTAAATCTACAAAGGTCATATTAAAACCATGAAAAAACAAATTCACTGAACTCTAAAAATGACAGTTCCTTTACCTCTTTTTCACGAAAATCCATTAGATTTGTCTCAATATATTTTTTGTTTGTCATCAACATTAATTTATAAAGCAAACAAATACCTATTCAAATAAGGGAAACCAGGTAAACATACCGCTTACAAGAGACGTTTACAAATTGGAAAATAAATTGTTGGGCCGTCAAGGATAGAATTACATTAGACGAGACTAGTAAACATAAATAAACCGAATAACTTACGGGTGAATAACATTAGTAAATATCATGATGTGAATTTTATGTCTCTCAAAACAAATATGTTCGGTTTTCAGAGCTCCTATAGATGAGGGTAGTCAACGAAGCGTTGTAATTGGAGATCAGCTGATCACATCCGATGGGCTTGCAGTAGATTGGATTTACAATCATTTGTACTGGACCGACACAGGAAAGAATCACATCGAGCTGTCGGACTTGCAAGGCAATATGAGGAAGATTCTGATCAAAGACCAATTGGAGGAACCACGAGCTATCGCTTTAAATCCTTTGGACGGGTAAGAACTTTCTGTGTATGAAGTAAAAATCAATTATAGTCTTGGAAGTATACCTAAATAGTTTGTGCTTCGAAATAGACTTTCACATTCTATTTAAAAATTTGCCAAAAAAAAATTTTTTCCTATTTTTGCTACATGACGGAGTAGGAAGAGAAAATGACTCTGGCAATTATAACGCCATTTTTCAATTACTTCTAAATATACCTGAGTTTAAAATTAAAAAATAGCTATTAGAACACCAGGTTATTAATTTCTAAACAAATATATATTATATGAATTTGTTTTACAGATGGATGTTCTGGACCGACTGGGGCCAGGTTCCTAAGATCGAGCGCGCCGGCATGGATGGGTCTCATCGGGAAACTATCATATCCTACGATGTCAGGTGGCCCAACGGTCTTACGCTGGACCTCGTACGAAAACGAGTTTACTGGGTAAGACTACTCTAAATAAGTCACTACAAAACACTTAACTACTTATAAATAAATAAAATCTAGCAATGTAGCTGTTAGATTGTTCGTGAAATATTGCTAATCTAAAAAAAAAGGGAATTATCTCAAAAATCCCTACTTATATTATAAATGCGAAAGTAACTCTGGCTGTCTGTTGCTTTCATGCCTAACCCACTGAACCGATTTTGATGAAATTTGGTATGGAGATAGAACTGAACTTCGCCGGGGCTGATTTGTGTGAAGACTTATGCTATCCCGCAGCCCCGGCACTATGGCGTAACAGGAGGAACATCGACAGGTTTTTAGTGGGCATACCCGAAAGGGGGAGTCCCACACACGCCTCTCGCCCCCCCGGGCGGGAGGTACGGTGCGTAATGCATTTTTCCTGTCGGAAAACAAAAAAAAAAAAAAAGATAGAACTGAACTTGGAAAAGGACATAGGATACTTTTTGTCGCAAAAAAAGGGTAGAAGAGGTTGAAATAAAGGAGTCGCGAGCGGCCACTAGTTTTAACATAATTGTTCGTTTTGGCCAGGTGGACGCTAAGCTGAACACAATATCTTCCTGCAATTACGACGGTTCCGGCCGTCGAGTGATCCTCTACTCCACCGACGTGCTTCGGCATCCATTCTCCATCACTACATTCGAGGACTACGTGTATTGGACCGACTGGGATAAGACGGCTGTGTTCCGGGCTAACAAGTTCACTGGGAAGGACGTTGAACCTATCACTTCTACTCATAGTGTAAGTTGTTAGTTTATCAGTTGATAGTATCGGGACAGGACCAGAAGAGATTAATTAAGGCAATTTAATAATTGTGGTGGCACACGTAGTATTCAATGATTTGATATTTTGAATTATTTTAGGAACCTATTGAAGTTGCTACAGTAGCTGATCCTGAAGTCAATTATTAAAAAAACCATATGTGTTTATCAATTTTAGACAAAAAGTCTAATGATATAACGAGTGTAAAAAGACCACTTCCGAAGCCTCAAACCATGTATTTTTGAGCCTCAGTAGTAACTAAATTCACTAACAGCGTACCCAGAAAACTCAATTTAAAAAAGTTATTAAAGATTGAAATTCGCCGCTTGAAATCATCGATTACACATCAACTGATGGTTCAGGTGCGATTATTTACATTGCAAATTAAATTAAAACCATATTTAATTAGAAGTCATCGCAAAATCTGATAGTATTAATGCAACTTTGGAAAATTACTCGCCTACCGCATGGTAATGTGATCTACGTGTATCATCCGTATATCGCATCCCCAGACCTAACATTTACATTTCATAGCTTATTCTCTCCTCCCCCTACAGCTGCAGAACCCGATGGTGATCCACTTTTACCACCCGTATGCCGCATTAACCGATCTTAAATCATCATTATCATTACATAGTATAAATCCAAGTCGCTAATTCTGTCTGTTTGTATGTTTGTCTTCTAATTCCTCCTAAACCAGTTGAGGGATTTTAATACGGTTTTCACCATCCTTTAGGTATTTTTTTCATTTAAATTTGTAAATAGAGTAAATCGGAAAAAGTTTTTTTAAGTTAGCCAAAAATCAATGTTTCGTGGGCAAGTCGGCCAAAATTACACCATTGCGAAGCGTGGGCGGGTCGCTAGTTAATTTATACTACATTGCTTATTCTCTTGTACCCCTACAGCTGCAGAACCCGATGGTGATCCACGTGTACCACCCGTACCGGCAGCCGGACGGCGTGAACCACTGCGCGGCGGTGAACGGCCACTGCTCGCACCTGTGCCTGCCGGCGCCGCGCCTCGGGCCGCACGCGCCGCGCGTGTCCTGCGCATGCCCCAACGGACTCAGGCTGATGCCGGACAACCAGATGTGCGCGGAGGACAGTGAGTGGGCATTTTTGTTATTGGTTGATGCGTTGAGTGGATTTTTTTTGGACTTGTTGAAAAGAAAAAAAAAGTTGTTTGTTTGATGATGAAACTTCAACTTTAGGTACAGGGAGGTTTTAACTGTAAGTAGCCTGACAGGTAATAACCGATGCCCAAAGGTAAAGGCAGTATTGGCCTAGAAATTTGGCATCATAAGGAATTGTCAGATTCTTGACTAAACAACTTGGTTGTAGTCCATATTTATAAAAAAAAACAGATAATAGAAAAACAACAGTTGTCGATTAATGGTTGCTGACGACATGAAGCAATGGCAATCGAGAAATCCAATTGAACTACGCGATTGCAGTTCAGGGTACACGACTTGTGTAAACTTGATAATTCTAGTGCTAGTATAAATATCTCATTGAAGGATCTGGATTTCTAAGTCGGAGATACTATTGATTAGATTGTTAGGATGTTGCCCGTTATTAAATTACTCGAAATCTCAAAATATTTTCTTACAAAGCTAATTGTTATGGAATTGATGAATGCATTATGGTTGGCCTTGGCCAGTGACGTATTAAAATGACGTATTATAACACCAACAATAAACGAACTGTTTCGCTAATACTTAAATATATTTTATATCAAATGGTTTTCATTAATTGATCGACGGCAAACAAAAAGGTACTATCCTTAAAGCCTGTATCTTTCGAAGCTTCGCTAGTCCAATATCTATAACGATTTGATTTTGCGATCATTAAAGAGTTTCTAGAGTTTGTTTTTAGAACTATAGTAATGGTTTTTCCTACAAACTAGGATTAAATGACAATCGAAACACAATGGGCAATAAATTTTGCACGAATGGGTTTTGATATTGACAATAAAAACACTATACCTACACCTATTTCATGGGATAGCATTATTATTTCATCTTTTACAGATATTATCCTCATTTTATTAGTATGACTTATTGGCAAAACTTTCAATCCATTTCTGGCTGGGTTGCACGCATTTAAAAAGAACTTTACTGCACGAAATATTTACGATTCAGACATTGAATTATACAGAAACCAATATGAAATAAGAAAAATGTGGAACCAAATAAACAACCCAATTCTCGGTAGATCACCGATGTTTGAAGTGCGTGATACTATGTGGTTTTAAAGTCTTTAATAACCAATAGGTAGGGATCAAGGTAGTCATTTATCAATTCTTGGATTTTGTAGTTACTGATTAAACTAAATTACACACTTATTTTTTTGAATTTCGCTGTGAACGTCGGGTAATTTAAAATGACACAGCATTTTCTGTAATTGTATTGAACATTTCGTAGGTATTTTTTTTGAAAAACACAAAATTCCACAGCAAATTTAGTCTCGTCAAAACTATCCGCATATTTATCAGACACTTACAAATTAACATGGTAAACACGTAAAAATCAACATGGTTCAATGGTTATCGTTTCCTCAAGTTTCTTGAGAAAGAGGCTTTTTTTATTGCACATGTATCATATTTAAAATAAAAACAGATACGAATCTCTAAAATAAACTAACTTGAGATTTGCGTATTACTCAAAGCTTTGATTTACACCCAAAATATTTAAAGATCTTATATGTTTAACATGTTAAGGTTTTTAAAATTACTATAACTGGTATAAGTACAAATTTATCGATCAATTTAACATGTAATAAGCTACACAATCGGTCGACAATAAGGGTCCAATTGAGAGAGGTTAATAAAAAAGACATACATTGTCATTGACATTATCAGCTATGATTGATGGAAGAATGGCGACGACGCCCACTGACAATTCATTTATTTACTGAACCTATCTTAATAAAAAGCTGACGACATTGTATAAAGTGTTTGTCCATCAATTTATGGTTTGATTTAGGTATTTCTCACGACAAATGCGTCACGGATCATTACGCGCATATTTGCAGTCGATATTTGTTATGTCGAAGTTGAATAATAAAATTTAATTACAGCTGAACAGACAATTCATTTGCGACATTTTCCAAAAAGTTTGCATATTGCTACGAAATTGATATCAATTTTTTTTAAACAACCTAAATATAAGGTAAAAGCCCTTATATGATTACTTAATACCTAAGGCCCAATTGCAGGGAACGTTTTAACCTCGGGTTAGCTTCGGGTTAGCTAACTCAGATTTAAATGGCGCCACCATCGACTGTAACTACTTCTTATTACAATCGATGGTGGCGCCATTTAAATCTGAGTTAGCTAACCCGAGGTTAAAACGTTCCCTGCAATTGGACCTTAGATTATGATAACTACTATCTTCCAAAAATAATTTAAATAGGATATTTAGTGAAGTTAACCTAATTTCGAAAACCCGCAAAAGTTGCTCGAATTTAGTGTCAAGCAATAAAGTTGTAGTTTAGGTTAGAAGTTCAGTCGTAGTTTGATAGATGGCGTCACTTACTTGTAAATTTGAAGGTTCACGTGGTCAATATTTAACTCGTGAACGCGACCATTTTAATATTCATTATTCAAATGTTTAACACTTGCAATATGTGCGTAAAACCTTAAATACACATCAAAGATTTCTGTTGCTTACACTTTGAACTCTATGCTCTTGAAATTGGGTTCAAATTGCGATGCGGAAGTGTTCGCTTCATTCACATTTAAAAATACCAACATTGCATCAGACGGATTCGTGGCCGTGTAGTGTAGCGACGCGTCATCCGATGACGTAGAATCGTACGATATTTTTTATTATCATGATTCAAGCGTCTAGCTGTATGAGTCGCGTCTACTGAGAAATTCCTTGTTTTGATAGGAATATACCACGCCTACCTACCTTATCTGTATAGGCATAATTTACGGTAATTAATATCAATCAGTCTTTTACAAACTGCGCAGATATCTGGAATAATTGCGTTATTGTGCGTTATCTCTGTGAAATTTATTCATTATCAATCAAAATTATCTTAATATGTTTTATTAATTAGTAAGTAAAGCTCTACCTTGATTGATCTTCACGGAATAAAGCGACCATTGTTTTTTAATAACCTACTTGGTTTTATTTGACATATTATTAGATGAAATGCTATTTATCTGTAAATAGGTCATTCTTCGGCTTAAAAAACAAATGTCAACCAACGCAAGGTTGAGTCATACATAATTTAAATTTAAATTTGGAGTCACTTATGACTTACTAAAATGACCTCACATATTGCTCACATAGGCCCGTGGTCCGAAGTAGGTAGTTATTACCTGTCTCTCGCTACTTCAATCGAATGTTTGACATACGAATCGACCAATCACGGGCCAGTAAGGCGATGTGACGTCACATCACGCCACCTTTTGTTTAGGCAACCCGCGCGCGATCCGGCACGCCACGCGCATTTCTTCTAACCTTCGGAGTTCGCATTTAACTTTCAATTATCGTAGTGCATATACAATGCATCTTGAATATTTTTATTTTACGTCCTTGTAATGTTTTAGAAGGTTATTAGGTACTCAAAATAATTATTAGCTGTATTATTTTACCAAAGGATATTTCTAGAAGAAATGAAATAAGGATATATCTAGAAGCTTGTTAAAAAGTTTATATTACTACTACTATTTGCATAAGTTGTGCACTGCAACTATAATCTAATTTAAAATATCTACTAGAAAGAAGACATCGGGTTAGATGCAGGAGCTGTATTACGGTTAAAATTAATTAGAAGTACCCAACCGGCGAAACGTCAGTGCGAATCGCGCGCCCGCTAGTGTAGTTTCGGCTGCGTTGGAACCCTAATGTCAGTCAGTCCGTCATTCATTCGGTTCCGCGACCACACGTGAACAAGACGCACGCACTAAATCAAATGAATATTTGAGTGCACGCAACAAACAAAACAGTATTACAAATAACCTAAGGATCTTTTATAATAAAACCAACAGATTCAACTGTAAAACCCGATGTGGAGGTGAAAAAACCATATAAATCAAAAGAAAATAAAGTTGTCGCGGAAAAACCTGTAACCAGTGAGTATTTTAACCATCAGGTTTATTGAGACAGTGTTAATTTGTTCGAAACTTCATCATTTTAAAGTTTTAATCGAAATTGTGAAGATTGAGGTTATGTTATGAAGTACTTTAATATTATTGTAACTATAAGTTATGAAAGTATCTTTAGAGCGCTGTTTTTTGTGAAAGTTGTAATATTTTGAATCGTGTTGATTATTATAGTACTTAAACGTGATAATATTACTATTTTTTAATCAATTGATAATTTCAATCTTTACAATTTTATTTGGAATGAGTCATTTCGCGAATGGTGTGATACTTTTTCATAACATCAGATAAGATAGTAATCATTTGGTGACTGGTATAATAGTCTATTACTAACATTCATTACCCATTAACTAACCATACGTGCGATATAAAATTAAATATTGAGTTCAAATAATTCTGTGTGTCTTCAACTTGGGATTCATTGACTGATTTTCAGGGCATGTCAAACAAAACTTGTGCGATTTTCATTTTGTGAGTTTGCCGCAAATTCATACAAGGATATATTCACACATATGGTGAATTTACCAAGAGAAGGGATAAGCCTTCTCGCCAAGCTGATAAGAAGCATAGAGAAAAGTGAGGATATAGAGGAAACAACTGAGGATAGTGAAGTAACCACACCCACCGTTGATCCTGAGGTCGAGCCAATGAAGGCGTATTGGGAAAGTGATAAAAATGAGCTGAAATCCAAAAACCTACCGTTTAAAGATCTCTTTTATAAAGAAGCCGCCCTGGACAGGGTACCGGACGTCTCAAACGCCCCCATTCAAGAATCTCACTACGATTTTGACAAACTCAGTCAATTACTTTTACCGGCAGCCCCAAATTTTAACGTTGAGGGTAATGTATTCAATTTTATTATAACTTTTAAATTATACAGGAAGACACACAGATTCATTTAGAACTGGGTGCATGCTAATGGGATTGTGAATTGTGTTCTAACATTATATGTGAATTTAAACATCAAATTAACATTTGCAATGACTGAACAATGCTTTCCGGTGGTGAAGATGCACAATAGTATGCCATCGCGCCACCATTGAGTTGATAGTTTTAAAAGCCTCAACACCGGATGCTTGTTTCCAGAACAAACTCGTCATAATACTGCTGTCCTTTCGCGATTTTTTTATTATTATTTACAAATTGTCAGAGCTCGGATGGGTTCATGATTTTAAAGTCAGTTATTAGATGTAGGTTATTTATATTTATCACATGCTGCTGGCACGTTCTTGTTGACTTTATCTAAATTTAGAGTAACTAGCAAAAATCTAGCGTTTGTTTTGTAGCAACGTCTGTTAAATCATTTGAGGTAACCAGTTGCAGTAAGATTACAAGAGAACGAAATAAATGAGTTACTACATAAGACCGTGAAATCAAGTTACGAAATTATTCAATGGTTATCAAAATACACATAGGAAATACTTGTTTCAAGCAAGTTATTTACACTAGCGTCCGTATGTCGTAGTATTGACATACCTACGTTCAAATTCTGTATTTTTATCTGTATCACGTTTTTTAATAGGCCTTGTTCTCTGTGATTAATACTTCCTAATATTTTCCTGCTTCAGGTGGTGGAGTTGTGTTATTAACATTTAACTGTGTTTATACAGACAAGTCTACGATCTTTGATGTTGGATTGCAAAATTTGATAATTTGATCACAATTGCATTGTTTATGTTTCCCACCTTCGATTATTGACAGCGAATTCTCATGCAATACCTTTGGTTATTAGCAATAACAAGGGTTACGTTGGCATCAAAGGTCGCTGACTCACGGAGACTAAATGTTTGTTTGTTAATAGTATTTTTTTCTGTAGGTGTACCGGAGACACCAAAGACTGGAACAGGCATTTCAAACAGCGGTCGCGACGCAAGCGTCGTTGCTGGTATAGTTGTAGCAGTTATCTCAGGAGTGATCATCTTGGCAGCACTTGTAAGAACCTTTACAAACCGTTCTATTCTTAAGTTTCGGGCTTAAGCAAAAGCGTCAGTTTTAATAAAACGTAGGCAAAAAGAAGTTGGATTTTTTTTGCAAAATATTGTAACCAAAAGGGTAGTTAGGTAAGACTAATTTTTAGATTATCATCTAACTAACTACGAACACACATGTTAAAAAAAATGCTCATTTACTAATGTTTGTTAAATAACGACAAGAAAATAACTACCTACATTATACCAAGGTCTGAGGTTGAAGGTGAGACTTTTTAAAATCAATATTTTGCCAAGTCATTGGCAAAAAGCGTTTTTCACACCAACAGTATTCGTCATTCACGTATGCATGTTTTTAACGTACCTATTTAACAAAACAAATATAATTAACATAAGAATGTTTTAATTAGTAAGTTGAACCTTCTTAGTTTGTAATAAAAACAGACATTATTTAATAAAAAAATCTCGAGGTTAACTTCTGTTGCAAGAATTATGAAAAAAAAGAGTTCTGAACTTTATATGCGGTACAAATAGTCAACATATTTCTAAAGGATGATGCTTACAAAAAATATACTTAATTCTTTCTGAATTTCTAATACAATAGTCTTACAATACCATAAAGCACGAATTTAAAAACCACCTACTGGCCTCCAGTATTTGTTTACAAAATGTGGTATCAAATGTCCCCATTGAACGCTACCAGGAAATCAGGTGACATACCTTTTAGTACTTTCGAGAAGTGTTTCATTCTTACGTTAGGTACCATTAACCATACACAATTGTGTATTTTGGTACATATTGTTTGTCAACTGGTTTTTCTGTTTACCTACAACTAATGGAGTAATATGTTATGTAATGACATACTTAGTCATTATTATAAATCTTTTTATATTTATACTTAATGCAGTTTTGAAAAGCGCACTATAAACAATGACGAATGACTCGGACGAATGCATAATACAATAAATTTATTTGTAACTGTGCATAATAGACGGAATCGTTAACTGTATCTGCTCAATGACGCCGACCAATTTTCGGTTCCATCAAGCAATTTAAAGCCTATTTCGAGTGTCGTCAATTGACAAGTTGATTTCGTCAATGGTTTAATTGAGATTCATTGATTACATCACGTTATTTGCTGTTAATTGAAGCCTTCTCGCACCTATTGTTTGCTTCTGGAACTTTTCGCGATGATTTCCGCTTTGTTTTTCCTGTTTCAGATATTAAATTGTTTTGTTTTCGTCAATTCCAGATTGCTGTTGTGATGTACCGTCACTACGTGCACCGCAACGTAACGTCCATGAACTTTGACAATCCCGTCTATAGGAAAACAACTGAGGATCAATTCGCTATTGAGAAAAATGGATACGCTCCGGGCAGCAAGCTGTATCCTAGCACAGTGGGAGAAGAGGTAAGGGCACTCACAGCTATGGAATGCACACTTAACATACAAAACAGTCTAAGATAAACCCGAAATCAAATACTACCCTTCAAAATGGAGCCAATTCTAGCCACAAAACATATGTCTTCAAATACTTATTTTTATCATACTTTACTACTGAGACTCTACTATTTGTTTTGGAGCACTCACTTCTGTGTACAATGAAATATTAATTAAGACCCCAGATTATAGAGGCCAAGTTATTATTTAGATATGTAAATATCAAAACTTGATCTAGATTAAACTACTGTAAGGTCTGCCTAAGACGTTTTAAAATTTGATGTACTTAGACTGTAACTTTGCATCTAAGAGGTTTATATAGGTATCTTATAATTTGTTTAGGTAAATTATTCAAGTATTGTGGCCAATTAACGTGCCAACATTTTTACCGCATCAGTATTAAATCATAGTTGCCAAATCGTTGGTTAAATCTTAGGATGTAACGCTGTAAATAGTATATTAGCAAATATTTTAATAATATATTGTGTAGATATAATGTATTACGATTCTTTGCATAATGCTTGGTATATTGTCGTAAATTATTTACTGCCGAGAGTATTATTTTTCCATGCATTTACGTGAGGCTATAAAACCATGGTAAGTTGATAACAGATAAGTGCGTCAGTGTTTTTTGTATAAGTGGTTGCATTACGTTAGTTACCAAATTGATATCAGGAATTCGCATATGGCGTGCTTTGAATACCATGTCGATTGACAGGATTTTCCGTACACTCGTTATTTTCCATATTAGAAAAATCTGTGTAAGGCAAAATTCTTGCAGATCAGGAAAAATCTAGACGTTTGGAATGCCGTATCGATTATCCTATTACTATTAAAAAATTCTGTTACCAAATATATATTTCAATATCCCCAGTTTAGTTTATATAACTATAAAAAACTTAAAAACAAAACTCCGATATTTAACTTTGATCAATCTCGTAGTTAGTACCTATTTGATAATTAAGAACATTCTTTAATTGTTTTTTTTCTTTCCAGGCTCAAGAACCACTCAACACCCCTGGCACCAACGAATACGTATAGTGCACGCGCCGGCAGTAAATACATTATAATGTCTTTAAATGTGAAGAGAAAGAGAAGGACATTGTGATACTTATGTAGTGTGAACCAGTGAACGGACTATTACAATATTTAGTGAATGATTTCGAATCTACTAGGTTTTATACTTTCGTGGAAGGGTTAACAATCAATACGGTACCCACATATGTATGGTTGTCTCGCTCTTGCGCAATACTATCGTATGCGTTAAAAGAACAAGACAGCAGTTTTTATGAGGAATTGAAAAAGTGTTATCGGGTCATTTTTAGAGTGCATTTCAGGATTCAAATATCAAACCTAGTGGAGACGATAGGTGCAGTGCGGTATTATTCTAGAAAGATTATATTTCTTCTTCGTGCTGTAGTAGATCTCAAAATTCGAATAAATCATACCTATACTACGTTTTGTAAACAAAAAATAAGTTAGATCTTCAACGCTTTATACTTTTTTTACTATATTTTGTATCACATTGCGTATAAGAATAGTTGAGAGTTCGCTAATTTAATTTTTTAGTAGACTGTGAATAGATTAGAGATTTAAAAATGCTTTAGCTAGTTAATGCCTGGAGCATTTAACTTATTTATATGGTTATTGTATGCTTTCTTGTAATCCTATAATTCAGGGATATTTTATGAAACATTTGTACCGTAGTTCATCTCATTCCAAAGCGCTACTTTTCAATAGAAAAATGTACTTACTTCATATTTCGAAAATGTTGCAAAAATAGACAAAATTATGTTTAAAAATGTGCTTATTTATGTGAATATTAGTAGTTAATGCTAATTTATTTTTTAGAACGAAGTAGTAAATAGGTACAAATATTTTTCTCAATTGTAAGTACTCTTATGGCTAAAAATTAGTCTTAATTAATTAATTTAAAAAGAGACACGCGAACTTATTTTTTTAAAATAAAATTTCTAAGTAACTTGGTTGCTTAAACTATTGATTTATTTGAATTCTATGTAAATGTTACGTATACATTTTTACTACATTAATATATTTTATGTAACGGTTGTGTTTTAACATCCAATATAAAATTATGTAGATATTTTTGATTACAATATATACGCCTAATATTTTGGAAAGAGACTTTGTAATGCAAATTCCTGCCAAAAATCTTTTAAATTATTACCCTATTGTAATGTAATTCAATTACATAGAAAATATTTGATGCACATTTCATACAATACGGCTAGCTCAATAAGTGTGGTCACTAAAATATTGTGTAAATATTGTCAGTAAAATATATGTAAAATGTGTTATCTTACGACTCAGTTTTATTTTACTTTTCCCCCAAATTAACTTACGCCTTGCCGAGTTTTTGATGCTAAACTGCTTTTGTCCCAAAATAATTCTATATAGATAAACAGAGACTTGCAAAAACTTTGATATGCAGAGAAAACTTTAAAAGAAAACACTTTGAGATTGTTATTTGGATCACATTTGCAAACTAAAAACCACGTTCGATTATTTAGCTTTCTCGGAAGTGTATCTTTTTAAATTAATAAATTAATCACAACTTTCTTAAAACCGGGCATTTTGCCCGTTTCAACTACTTAATCGCATCATTTCTTAGTTCTTCCCGATTAATTATTTAGGGCCGGTTCTTAGTGGAAGTTCAACATAGATTTTTCTAGATTCCTGCTGATAATACCATCATTCATATTATATTATAAACGTAACTAAGTATATTGGCTAAACGAAATTATACCAAAAGGCGTTTGGCTTTCATATGACACCAATCACTTACGCTTGCTTGCACGTGATGTTATCAAGTAGTAAAAACAAATCCAAGAACGTGTGAAGATGTGGCAAGTAGACAGCAGATAATTTGAGAAAATTATCAATTTTAGTAAGAAAGTAAGTAGATGGCCAAAGGATAACGGAAATGTTTTTAATATTTTTTTTTTGGTATGAGCAGATAGAATTCGTCTTTTATATTTTCATAGCATATTGTCGATAGTTGTTTAGAATTCAGGTTTCATTTATTTGTTTCTTCCTCTTATTAAAAAAATTATTATCTTCTTTTAAAAAAATATGAAGTCATAATTTATAAATAAATACTAGACTACAAACTACTTACTTAATAGGATCTACATCTACGAAATAAATGATACAATATTATTTTTAATCAATGTTGGTTTATTATGCATTTACAAGCTTACCTTAAATTAATGGAATTTGTACATTAAATCACTTGTACCTACGGTTCGCTTTCGAATCACAAACACTGTAAAGAATAAATATAGTTTAGCCTCGAGGCAAAAAAGTATTTTGATTAAAAAAAATCAACTCGTGTATGATTTTTCTAGGGGTCTTGAGTCTTTTTCAAACTGAATGCCAACAATTAGTTACAATTAAAATTTAAAAAAATACTTAACTGCTTGCAAGATCAATCAGATCAACAAACCCAAAAACCCTTTTCAAATCCCAGGAACTTTGATTTACAAGTGTCTGTGTTTTTCACCATATTAAACTAATTAACACTACCATTACTACAATTCTAACTACATACAACTAATCACTGTTCACTTACACGTTTCTTCCTGACTTGTAAATCATCTTTGGCTTCGCATATCTCAGTTTTCTGTTTATCCGGAATGGACTCTTTGTATTTATAATACTGTTCAGTTATATGGCGTCTGAATTCTTTGAATGTATTAGACGCAATGTGGCGGCGAGTGTGTAGGAACATTTGGTCGAAATGATGCAGGTTGTGTCTAAAAGTATATGAAAGAACAAATAATAGCAATATTACATCCGAATTTTTCCTTACAGTTAGTTTTGCGTTTCAATTCGGGAATTCTGGCTAAAATGTAACAAAAGCATTGTAAAAAGTTAGTAGGTAATAAGTACCCGTTGCCTTCTAGGCTAATAAATAACACTTTTATTTAAACGGTCATGCCATTTTTATGTAAGGGTAAGTATAACAAAAAACAAACTTTTAGATATCTATTATCAAAAGATACTGGCAGTTTTTTATTTTAAATACGGCTAGTAGGTACTAGCGGTAACCTATTGAAATCTCGAATTTCTGCTACCCGAATCTGAAAACCCCGAAAACGGTTGGTAGAACTTTTAAAAGACAGATGTAAGGAATGACAACGTTTTAATATTCCTTTTTTAATTTCCCAGATGAATCAATTTCTAGATGCACTAAAACCAAATTTTCAAAAAGTATTTATTTGTTTCCTATTGTACCATTTTCTAAATAAATTATTTCCAAATTTTCATAATCTTTTATTTGGTTCCCATACAATCATATTCCCGATAAACTATTACCAGATTTTGCATATTTTTTTATTTGGTTCCATAATAATCTTGTTCCAGCTAAACTATTGCAATGGGAGCCGCCCTTTTCAGATAATTTCGATTGTCCTAAAATCGTTTGTCACACATCAAGTAATAGGTACAACGGGAGGAGTGTGAATTCATAAGCCACTTTTATGTAAGAGACCAGTTAGATAAGCTAATCAAATCTATCAACCTTTGCTTTTGTACAGACCAGACAAGATGAAGATTGATCCATTACAACTTTCGTGTACTTGAATAAATGCAGTACCTAAAGATTATTTCCCGTCATAATGGTAAAGCTTAATCTAGCCTAGACTGTATTCGAATGTTTGAGGTATGTCTGTACTCAAATCTTGAGAATTATTACGGGCAGTAACATCAAAGCAACAGAATAGACATTTAAAAATGTATTTGCTTACGAATTTGAGACTATTACATTTGATATTTTTATTTTTGCAGGAGTATTGTTCCCGAAAAATATTTTTAAATGTCCTAGTATGAATTTTTCAAATAAGTGTTATACCATTTTGGAATTGCAATAAAATTACCTATTTTTTTAAGTTACTCGCCGGAGTTGCGTAGTACTTTTTTTTCAGTACGCTTGGAGGAAGTTGAGTGAAATCGTAATTACTAAGTCCTTGACTGGACAAGAACTTAATTTTCTTTAAAATCTTGGTTAGATATGTATAGTTTTTTTATTTCAATTTGATAAAGGGTATTGACGATTACATAACAGTTTTTTTAATTCAAATACAGCAATATTTGTAGGTGCAGTAAGCAAAAAAAACAAGGTGTAAAAATTTTAGTTTTTTATTAAATGCATTTTTTTATTGAAATATCCAGAGTGGATTTTTTTATTATTTTTCTGGTGACCCTTGTGACCACCCCTACCACCCCCTTCCCAGCTACGTAACCTTTTGGGACACCCTGTATAGGGAAAACTCTGTAGTTACTTAATACAATTAATGAGGAGCTTGTGTTTACCAAAAGAAAAACTGATAACCCGCTAAAAATATAAAATAACTTACATATTCAAGAGCACACTGGCCAACATTTCTCTTGTGTTTAGAAGATGTCGAATATACGCTCTGGTGTGTTTCCTGCAAGCTAGACATTCACAGCCTTCTAGAATCGGTTTAAACTCTTCTTTGTATCTGGAAAGTTAAATTAAAGCATGGTATTTGATCAACTATTGCTTGCTACTTTTATATAAAGTATTAAATGGTGTTTGAGTTATCTGAAATTTGTTTTTATTAGGGATAGGAAAAGACTTGGTCACGTGGTAAAAACATGGCAAGGGTAAATTTATTCTTATAAATTCCTGACTGGCTGATTCATCATCGCCGAGCGTAAACTTTTAAAGCAAGGGCCATGGAATTTGGAACAGGTGTTACTTTCAAAAGTGAAGTACTTAAGTGAGCTCTCGAAAAGGTTTTTCAAAATTCCCACGGGAAAAGCAATTAAGCTGCAGGTGAAAACGGAGGGCATTACTTAGTTTGCAATAAAAATGATAGGTAACCTTTTCTTAAAGCAAAAATATACAAATAAGTGAGCCTGACTGAATAGGTTCCATTTTATAATAGTTTATATAACCAACTTTATTACTCTTTAACTACTGTTCCAGAGTATTTGAATAAATAGAAAGCTATTTTACCTTTCATTACTAAGGTCTAATATGCACAGTTCATCACTTTGGCTTTCAACATCTAAATTAAGATTCAATGCAAAACCCGCATTGGTTAATTTGACGGGGTATGTCCCATCGAACAAGTCCCAGCCGTGTTCTACGGCAGCCAATATCACAGCGGGATTCCAACAACCATCAAGTACTTTCAATAAATCTTTTGGTAAGGTTTCCTGGAAGTATTACAATAAGAAATATGATGAGAGTTTTCTTTGAATATGCTCATTTTTACAACTCTGTCAATTATTATCATTAGTCATCATGAAGAAGATTAAACTTGCAACCTAAGCAAGGTTTTTAAAATTTTGTCAGATGTCTTTGAGTTACCAGGTGATAAAAAGAAAAAAAAACCGAAACACTTTATGGGTAAGTACCAAACCATAAATATATTTGCTTACTTAAACAATTATTGAAAAAAAAAACTAAAAGTAAACTACCCATTCCATACAACCTAATAAGTATGTATGAGGTTAAATAAAGTAGGTAAAAGTACCTTAATTATTAATATTATAAAAGAAATATTTATTTACAGATTAATCTTAACATTAAAAATACAATGATGTCATCTTTGCTATGTGTCATTCTACTCCAAAATTCTTGAAAGATTATTTAGAAGGTTATGTAGGATTGGATTAGTTAACAAGTTAACTTTTTATTGGATTGTTAAGTAAAGAGAGCTATAGGGCACAATATTTTAATCTATCTTTCAAATAAGTTACCCAATTCAATACCAAAATTTATGTCTCACACACAAATTTTTGTGCAATGCTTGAACCTGGATAGAGGTTGGGTATTTCTTAAAACATTTAAGTTTAACATACCCCAACACGCTTCAAAATTTCTTCCAGATCTGGTGCAGGTACATTCCAGGACTCATCGTTACCATCTGTAATACCACCCAGTGCTATTCCAAGAAGGTCATCTTTGTATTTCAGTACATGTTTAATACACTCCTCACATTTGGCCTTGTTAGCAGTTCCTACTATCACTCCTGAAATTATTGTTTTCAAGAAAGTTGGGTAAATTTTTACTCGTTGTCATTAAAATAAGGTTTTATATTATAAAGCATAAGTTATGCTTCCAAGTTATAGATATGATTTTTGGCAACAAAAGGTGATGATGGTATAAAAGATGCATCCAAACAACCCAAGTTCAATACTTCGCATATTACATTAAAATAGCTATATTAACTTACCAATTAATCCACTATCTCGTAACTCATTTGAACCCTTATATCGATATACACATCTGTCCAACATATTACAGGTTCTCTCTACAGACTTGCATATTCTTTTATAACCATCATTCAAGTTTGTTCGACCATCTGAAATAGCCAGGATCATATCTGGTTTAAAAACTTCCATTAGATCCATGTACCTGAAAGTCATCATGGGAAGAGATATTATAGGTACAATTTATGTGAAAAATCGTAAGTAGATTTGTTTCTATAATTATAATTTAAAAGTAATGTAGTTTATCTAACTTAAAATCTTTTCCTGCTTTTATTTCACACATTTTAAATTGAATTTATCACAACACAGGGTGACTACACTGTGTACCTGTCAGCAGATATCATTTTCTTTCCATTTTTGGTCCATAAAGGCACTTTATCAGATTCAAAGTGACCAAGTGGAGTCACATCCAGCATATTATGAAGCGAACCACAAGAAACCTGATTTTGAAGGCCAGAAAACTTTGTCACACCTTCTCCTTGAGCTTTCACTCCATTTTCTAATTGGTAAATATTTGATAATGGAACCCATAGTAATTGTGTGCTAGGAAATACTCGTGCTAAGACATCTGCTGTGAGATGTACGACGCTTCCTCCCTAGAATCAGAAGCACAGTTCAGCACTACCATACTTCTTCTTTAAATTGATACTTATAGGTTAAAACAAGTACCTGTGTCAGCAATGCAGCGGCAGGTGTTTCTATGCTAATACCGGGCGATTTGACAAAACCAGACAAATTAGAGATACGCTCTGAGTTAGCACCAACTTGTTTTATTGTAAAACGCATTTTCATACACAGTTTCTTTAATATTCTAAAAAAAATCTCACACTTTTTGTTTGTACACAAAACAAACTTGCGCGCGCCGCGCTTATTTGTAGGGCTGCCAGGCTTAATTTTCAAATTTTCGCCAGATTAAATATTTGTAAGAAAAAAAGAACGCCAAACTTGATTTAAAAGAAATAACCAAAGGTAAAGTCTTTTTTTATAGATATTCTTTCCTTGGTCATAAAGTAAAGAATATTTTATTGTGTTTTGATGGTTGTTTTTCCTTTTACCCATTTTTTTCTCCAAATGGCGGAAAAAACCCCATTCTGGCAACGCTGCTTCTTTGTGTAAGCATTGCCATAAACAAAAATATGATTTGACTATTGAAAATAAAAAAAGACCCTCAAATGTTTTGCTAAATGTTTTTTTTAAAGATGATTTTGTGAAACTTAGTTGTTAGCATTGCCATAAGCAAAAATGTGATTTGACTTTTAGGAGAAATTAAGAGTCTCTCAATGACTTAAATAAATGTATTTGAAGATTTCCGTGTAGAATTGTATAAAAGGCAATGCAGTAGCTCTAAGCGGGCATTCTGTTTTGTGGAATGATTTAGGCGAAAGCTATGAAGTTCTGCTTTTCAATATTGTCATTTTGATTGCAAAAAGTGTTAAAGAAATAAAGGAGTGATATAACATTTATTGGATTGTTTGATTTGTCTTACAAATCAGAACTGGGATTCGATCCAAAGAAAAAAAAAAGAGAAAAAAAAATGCAGAGAGAGTCCCCAATATTGCAAACAACTGTTGTACGCCGTAGTCGAAGTCCACAACGGCGAAATGCAAAAAGACATCGATCGCGGTCCATGTCACCTGCAAGAGATCGTCGACGAGATCAACATTCAGTCAGCGCTAATTATGCAACTCCGGATAAAAGATCACGAAGAGAAGATCGAGGAGACACGCGATGTTCCAGAGATTCCAGGTACCGACAGCGACAATTGACTTCACGACGAGGCGGTCATGTTCTGAAAACTCCAGATCGCGACAGCGGCGTTAATAATATTAATAACGAGGTATTGGTGAACATAAGTAAAATTTTAGATAAACTTTCTCATAATAACGATAAGATTAACGTTGTAAATGTAGTGCCAGAGTTTGATCCGTCGGCCAGGAATCAAAATATTAATACGTGGCTAAGTAAGGTTAACGAAATTTCCCGTTTACATAATTGGTCCGATAGGCAAACTCTTGTTAGTACAATTCCTAAATTAATGGGTAATGCCAAGCGTTGGTACGAAGGATTATCAACTGTAGACTTTTCTTGGGAACAATGGCAAACTAAGTTACGGGCAGCATTTCCAGCGGATGAAAATTACGGGCAAATGTTGTTTGATATGATAAAAATAAGGGCAAAGTTCGGTGAATCCTTGGAAGACTATTTTTACGAAAAAATTGCTTTACTCAACAGATGTGACATATTCGGAAAACGCGCTGTTGAGTGTATTATTTTTGGCATTGATGATAGGGCAGTTAGGTTAGGGGCTGAGGCTGCACAATTTACTGATCCGGACAAGTTATTAATTTATTTACGTAACGTAAAAGTTAAAAACTTTGATAACTCTTTTCATTATAAAAAAAATGTACCAAATAAAGATCGGTTTGAAAAAAAAGGTCCCATTAGGTGTTTTAACTGTAAGCAAGAGGGACATGCGGTTTCAAATTGCCCTAAGCCAATCATAAAGTGCACAAAATGCTCCTTAGTTGGCCACGAGGCCAAAGAATGTTTTCGCCATCAAAATGTAAAAACAATTCTTGAAATATCTAGTGGATCTAATAATGGCAAGGATAAATATATACAAAATGTGCTAGTTAATGGTAAAGAAAAGTCGGGGTTCATAGATTTTGGGAGTGATTGTTCATTAATAAGACATAGTGATGCTTTAGAAGTTCTATAAGACTTAGATTACACAAATCCGCTGGTCATGACCGGTTTCGGTGGAGCTATCGTTCAAACAATGGGTAGTAGCACGGCTCAGATAGAAATACAGGGTGTGAAGGCTTTTGTCATTCTTTATGTGGTACCGGATCAATTTTTGCAGTATCCATTATTGATTGGTCAATCTTTTACCGAAATGCCTAACGTCAATATTTTTAAAAATCACTCTGAATTAATATTTAAAGATCTTAACGAAATTTATGATTTTTCATCTTTTAAAATTTACACTGTAGATGAAACTTTGATAAGACCGGGTATTAACTTAATAGAAGCACGGTGCGAGGCTGGACCCTTAACGTACATTTTAGTCAACGGTGGTTTTCGTAATAAAACCTACAATGAATATATGTTAGAAGATGGCGTTTACAAGATTAATCAAAATAAATTAATTTTGATTTTAAAAAGCTTGGCAAGTAATACGTTTAAAATAAATAAAGACCAGTTGATTGGGAGGGGAGAAATTGTTAATGTGATTGAACCACTTGCATCATCGAATCCTCTTATTAACAAAATTGATGCTTCACAACTAAAATTATTTAATTCCTGTGATATTCAAGTAAACAGCGATATAAGCCAGGATGATAAACAACATCTTCTTAATACTTTGAATCGTTATAGATCTTGCTTTGCAACTTCACTCGCGGAATTAGGTTGTACGGACGTAGAAAAAATGACAATTACTTTAAATGATCATGAACCTGTCGTATATAGACCGTATAGGTTATCGCATAGTGAAAGAGAGGATGTAAGGAAGATGACCGATGAATTGTTAGAATGCGGAATAATTAAAGAATCATGTTCACCATACGCAAGTCCTATAATCATTGTACGAAAAAAAACTGGAGACAAAAGGCTGTGTGTTGATTATAGGGCATTGAATCGAAAAACAGCCAAGCAACACTACCCATTACCTATTATCGAAGACCAACTAGATAGATTATCCGGTTTTAAATATTATACTTCATTAGATTTGGCGTCTGGGTATTACCAGATAGAGATAGCGGACGAGTCAAAGCCCAAGACCTCATTTGTAACGCCTGATGGGCAATTTGAATTTAATCGAATGCCTTTTGGCTTGACTAACGCTCCTTCGGTGTTCCAACGAGTCATAAATAAAGTTTTAGAAAATTTAAGGTTTAATTCTGTAATTGTTTACATGGACGATTTACTGATCCCTTCTACTACATTTGAAGAAGGCTTAAAGAAGTTAACTGATGTCTTAGATAAACTTAAAAAGGCTGGCTTAACGTTGAAACTTTCAAAATGTAAATTCTTTCAAAACAAGATTGCCTTTTTAGGCTTCGAGGTTAGTGGCGAAGGCATTCGACCCGGGCAGGATAAAATTAATGCAGTTGAACTTTTTCCAACGCCTCAAAATGTTCATAACGTTAGACAGTTTTTGGGTTTGGCTAGTTTTTTTAGGAGGTTTATTAAAAATTTCGCTGTTATAGCACGACCGTTGACAAACCTACTTAAAAAGGATACAGTATGGGTTTGGGGTAATGACGAAGAGATTGCGTTTAAAAATCTAAAAGATAAATTAGTCAGTCGGCCAATTCTATGTTTGTATGATCCTAAACTAAAAACTGAATTGCATACTGATGCTTCAAAGATTGGTATTGGCGGAATATTATTCCAAACTCAACCAGACAGTACCTTAAAACCTGTCACATATTACAGTAGGCAAACTTCTCCAGAAGAACAACATTTCACATCCTATGAGTTGGAAACCCTGGCGGTAGTATGTTGTCTCGTTAAATTTAGACCCTACTTACTTGGACTTCATTTTACGATCAAAACGGACTGTAACTCATTAAGATCAACTTTTCTGAAACGTGATCTTATTCCTCGTATTGCACGTTGGTGGGGTACTATTCAAGAGTTTGACTGTGATGTTATTTATAGACCAGGAACTTCAATGTGCCATGTCGACGCTTTAAGCAGAAACCCTCCGCCTGTTGCAAATTTTAACGTTTTACAAATTACAGCCGATTGGATAGAAACAGTTCAAATGGGGGACAATGAAATTCAAAGAATTAAAAATATTTTAGAAAGTGATAGCGATATTATGTCAATTAAAAAGGACTTTTGTTTGAGAAAGGGACTGGTCTATAGAAACACACCCGACGGAAAAAAATGGGTAGTACCAAAAGATGTAAGATTCCAAATATTACGCATGTGTCATGACGACGTTGGTCATTTTTCATTCGACAAAACTCTGAGTAAAGTAAAATGTGATTATTGGTTTCCAAAATTAAGTAAATTTGTAAAAAAATACGTTGGGTCATGTTTTCAGTGTGCCACAGGTAAAAAACCGAGCGGAAAAAAATCTGGATATTTACACCCTATTCCCAAAGTGCCGACACCTTTCCACACCTTACACGCGGATCATCTTGGCCCTTTTAATGCGAGCAAAAACAAAAATAAATATATATTATTAATAATTGATTCTTTTACAAAATTTATTATTCTTAAAGCTGTTAAAAATACTAAATCCACTACATCTATTAAAGCTTTTGAAGACTATTTTTCACTATTTGGGGTTCCAACTAGGTTAGTTACGGATAGAGGCACAAGTTTTACCAGCTCAAAATTCAAAGAATTTATTGCCGAGAAAGGAGTGCAACACGTACTTAATGCGGTTGCAACTCCCAGAGCCAACGGACAAATCGAGCGTTATAACAGAACGGTCTTAGATTCTCTAACAACTTTAATTCAAGGAAATGATGAAAGACTTTGGGACGTATATCTATCTCGGGTACAGTGGGGGCTTAATAATACCCTAAATAAGTCTATAGGCAAAACTCCGAGTGAACTATTATTTGGACTACGCTTAACAGGAGAACACGAAAGGAATTTAAAATGCATTATAGGCGATGAATCCGATGATCAGTTAAGTCTTGCAGAAATGAGAAAGCAAGCGGCTGATAAAATTACTTTATCACAAAATCAACAAAAAATTAAGTTTGATTCAAAAAGATGTGCGCCTCGTTTTTATAAAGTCGGTGATTTAGTCAGGGTTGAGAGGGAAGTTGCTGATAAAGGGAAGAGTAAAAAACTAGTTGCCAAATGTCAAGGACCCTATAGAATAAATAAAACTTTACAGAATGATCGGTACGAAGTCATTGATACACCATTAACAAAAAAAAAAGGGAAACCGCGATACACAGGTACATTTTCCGTTGATAAAATCCATCCGTGGCTATCATTTAAATCACCGGTTAGCGATTCTTCAGACAATGATAACTTGTCGGACTGATTCTCTTGGCACTATGTAATTTTATTTTCTACATTTCTGTCTAGTGATAATTGTTTTTGTACCTATACTTGTATGATTGTATTTTTTTTTCTCAATTATTTATTTGATTATTTGTTATGTTTGAAATCACTATTGTTTTTATTTATATTTTTTTGATATATATTTAAACTTTTTTTTTGTGTTAAAACTAAAGATGTTAAAACTAAAAATGTTAAATTGGTGTTATGATTAAAATAAGTTGCGTGCCTATTATTAGTATTGATTTACTGTTTATAGTTTCTGAACAAACCTTAAATAATCCTGTATAGTATTGAAGTTGTATAATGTTTATAAATATGTCTTTTCATAGCAAAGTAGTAAAGTAGTATTGGAAACCTTATACTGAGTAAACAAAAGTAGTAAAGTAGCATTGTAGCATATAAACACAGGTACCATTAAATAGTGCATATACATAAAGAAAAACTTAGTAAAGTTAGTATTGCAGTAATGAATATATATACATGTTTTGCCTTTTTAATCGTAGTATAGAATAGCAACGTTATGAAATATACTCTAGCTACGAGGACGTAGCGATAGATCAGGATGGACGAATGTAAGCATTGCCATAAACAAAAATATGATTTGACTATTGAAAATAAAAAAAGACCCTCAAATGTTTTGCTAAATGTTTTTTTTAAAGATGATTTTGTGAAACTTAGTTGTTAGCATTGCCATAAGCAAAAATGTGATTTGACTTTTAGGAGAAATTAAGAGTCTCTCAATGACTTAAATAAATGTATTTGAAGATTTCCGTGTAGAATTGTATAAAAGGCAATGCAGTAGCTCTAAGCGGGCATTCTGTTTTGTGGAATGATTTAGGCGAAAGCTATGAAGTTCTGCTTTTCAATATTGTCATTTTGATTGCAAAAAGTGTTAAAGAAATAAAGGAGTGATATAACATTTATTGGATTGTTTGATTTGTCTTACATTTGTGATAAAAACATAACCTCAAAAAAAACGGATAGGGTTACCAAATAATTAAAGTGTCTCCGAATCTTACTTGCAATTGCGACTTAAATAATGCAAAGAGTCGCGGGCGGCCACTAGTAAGTAATAAATAGAATGAAACTGAGTATAGGGGGAGACTTGCCCAGGTGGGAGAGTTGAACCACCAAACAAAATTCGATTTAAATTTCGCGCAAACGAAACGTCAAATCGGTCATTGGTAGCGCGCATGAGACCAAAAACAACCACGCCACCATTTTTCAGAATGGCCGATTAGTTTGGATGTCAGGTTCGGAAAGGTGTTTTTGTTATAGGAGAGTAAATTTTTCGAATTTGTGCAGTTTTGACATTACGAACGTGTTTAACCGACTCCTTGCCACCATCATTTTTCGAGCCTTTCCTCCGTGGCCCCATACAAAATTCAATGACGCGCTAGTCGCGTCACGGGCCCTCCTAAATGATGACGCACCTAACGCGTCATGGGCCACTGGTGATGTTATTACGCTATTTTAGACAATTTCAACTAAAATAATACAAAGTGAGACCTGTTATTGTTTGTTATGTTTCATTTATTAGTTTAGTGTATTTAAAAGTGTCGATCTACGTGTTTTATACGAGATAGAAGGTAAGTTATAGATTTCCACCATTGGTTGTCAACCTGTGGGAAGTATTTTATCGCAAATCAAAAATCTTCCGTTTTTACATCTAAACTATTGATTGGTGACCAAAACATAGTGATTATTTTTATAGATTTGCTAAGTTCGAATCCTGGCTTTAATAATAACACTTTTCAATAATTAGTAGGATAAACAGTTACTTGTAGGTAGGCACCCTATGGTTGACAACCACTGGCAAATTTAATTTCCAAAAAAAAATAGTGGCCCTTGATATTGGTGTTCCTAATGAGTTAATTTTTATATAAAATAAGATATTTTATTGATTAAATCAAATAAAAATTTGAATTGTAACTATTTTCTAATGACGCATCTCTCGCGTCATGGGCCTCCCTGAAGGTTTCTTCATGACGCGCTAGGCGCGTCACGGGACAGGAGTCGGTTAAAGAGGTATGTATTATGTGTTATTACTATTTTGTTGCCTGATTATTATAGTTTGCCGTGTGTGAAGTGTTTTTTTGCTGCGATTGAATGTTTTTTTGTGTATAATATTTTATGTCAAAGTAGTATATGCGGGAGAGTTGAACCATGGTGTGGCCGGGAGACATGCTCAGTGGTTCCACTCTCCCTCTATAGTGTTTATATGACAGTATGTTTTTGAAGTTTGTTTGCGTTTTGCTTGTTTGGCTACGGTAAATAAAACTTTTTATTACAGGTTAATTGCATGAAAAATGCCGTTTAAATATAAGGCGTCTGAAAAAACACGCAAAAGAAAAAAATATACTGCTACTGAGTTAGAAAACGCTATACGTGAGGTTAAAGAGGGTGCGTCGATCAGAAAAAGATCTATTAAGTATGGAATCGATAGAAGTACAATAAGACGTTATAAGTTAAATAGTAACCAAATTATAAAAAAATATATATTTAAACCAAATGTTAAAAATACCCAAAACAAAAGATTGAGATAGTTTGATGAAAGGATATAATAATTGTGTTGACTTATAATGTTTAAGAAGAAGTTTTGTTTTATTTTCCTTTTTTTAAAAGAGCAGTAGAGTGTTATTCTGTAATGTTTTATTTAAAATAAATCTGTGAAATAGCTGTCTTTCTTTTACTGTCCCCTAAAAAAGAATATTCAACTCTCCCCACACCCCGGTTCAAGTGTCCCTGGGAGTGGGGAGAGTTGACCCATTTCCCATTTTTCATTGAAATGTGTATAACATATTTTAGTATTAAAATAGCCAAAAAGTTATTGTACATAGGTAAGCATAAATAAATAAGTAAATGTTTAATAATATAATAGTAACACTAAGTCTTAAATATAGGAAAATACGATACTTTAAACAAAAAGTGGTTCAACTCTCCCGGACTCCCCCTACTTAAAGTAAGCTACGTGAAATGAAACTCTTTTTAACGGGTTTTACGGGTAGACCACGGCATTAGTAAAAATGTCGAAACGTCGGATAATCAAAAATAAAATAATAAACACGTATAACCCCTTAAAGTTAGTTTAATTTAAAGAAATAATGATCGCGTAAATCTAAGAAGTTACAGTAGATACGTGTCAAAAACTTAAATTGTGACGTGTTGAGAGCCTATTCCATACAAGAGCAATAGAAGATGTAGGTAAGCAGCTGCCCAAGATTAAAATGTTTGGAGTTCACTAGAGTCTATTTGCCTGGATCTGCTCTTGTAAGTGTTTTATGGTGATTGCGATGATCACCAGAAAAAAAAGATGTCCACCACCAGCACTAAAAAATGGCCGCCCGCTACTCCGTTCGCGTGGAAGTCGGTTTCCCGTGGAAATGAGAAGTTTTCCCGCGGTAAAAAGTACCCTATATGTTATTCTGATGTATAACCTATATTGTAGAGTTTCACCGAATCCGTCCAGTAGATAGTTATAAGTGAAGTGAAAAGTAATAAATATCCATCCATACATACTCACAAACTATTACGTTTATAATATTAGTAGGAAGTGTTAGCTTAGGTATACTGATAGCAGCGTAAAGTTTTCATATTTTTTTAATACTTATAAAATTTATCGGTTTTATTTTTGACTATAATGGCTGCCAACACACATCTAAACGAAGAATATCCCACAATTTACTAGTACTTATATCCAAATACGGATTTGTTTCTATTTCCGTTTTCTTATTTTACGTTCCTTGGATTGGATTCTCATCGATTTTAACTAGGTATTATTAGATACTAGATCGTAATCTTAAACTAAATAAATAATCTTTATTTTATAACTTGTCTATGTCAAGATAAATTGATTTTTTGCCTAACTCTACTTTTGATGAACACTCACACTAATGCAAATCTCAGCTTAGACCTTCTGACCTACCTCCACAAATACCTGCGGCGCTCGGGACGTGGTGCGCCCAGCAAGAAGCCTTGCTCATCAGTTCTTAAATAATAATAAAAAAAACAACAAACTCTTATAAAAATCTAATCAGTTAATAATCGATTTTTGTCGCAAAGTTTTTTGCCAATAAGTTTCAGAAAGTAGATTCGTAGATAAGTGGGTATAGGTATTTCAGAAGCTAACGAAATATTTACCCAGCGTAAGTAGGCAACCAACTTTAATCACACAGAATTTCATTTCAACAGAAGCGGACTACCTGATTTAAAAAAGGATTCTGCTTTCATGTATAACGTGGGTAAAGAAAAGCACTTACAACATGTGAGAAAAACAGAAAGAGCGAGGCTTGAATTAAGTTTAGTGTAGGTTCTAGTACTTGCCTACGCAAAGTCATGCCTACGTGCGCGTTGGTGCATAATTCTACTGTATGAAGACCGCAACCACTTGTGTTTTATGTAGATAGCGGAGTACCTAGAGCCGAAAATCTCGTATGAGGAAATAGGGCAGGTAAACATTTTTACAGGAAACCTTCACGACAGGAAGGAAGTTTATAAAGAAATCAAACTGAAGCTGTAATGAAAGCAATTAGAGTGGTTATTTCTGTAGGGTTTATGTAGACCTTCCTTTAATTCAACTTAATTAGGAATTCACTGGGAAGTTTTTAAAATCTCTCACACCACGCCTCAGTTAGCATACTTACTATGAGCACCATCGTGTTCTATTTTGGTGGTAAATCATAAAATACCTACTTTAAAAAAGCTGTTAAATGTGCAGGTATAAATTTTCCAGCTACTTACATTCACACATCTGTATTAAGATTTTTAAATCAGTCTGTTTTATATTAACAAATGTAATTTTCGTCATTCCTTCCTTTCCCGCCACAAACGGCACATAATTTTAAATTACTCTTCTGAAACCGAGATTACGAGCCGGAAGCCCGCTTTATAGGGCGAATTTCACTTTGCTGATAATGCTCTTCCATTACATTGTAATTTATTTAATTTCTTCGATGTTTCGTTTAGTAGATATTTTTGTTTTAGTTTGGGAAATATTTTTTCCCTACGTAAGCACATTAAGTAATTGTTACATTTATTGTTTGCTTTAAGCCTTAGGCCTGTTTTTACCATATCATCCTAAAATTTAGGATAACTATAAAAAAAAACAAAGGGCTATAAAATATTTTTTTTTTAATTTCCTTGTTACAGACCTACACTTTGTTGTTAGGGTAGGTCACGAAGGTTAACAAGAAAATTTTGGGTCAATTTAATTGTTGTTTTGGTAGGTAGCTAATGAAGTTAGTTTTTCCTGAAATTCCGGTAACGCTGGTAAAAAACGGAGATAGCAGGTAGGTACGTAAGTATGTTAAAATCTTTCACATTACTCCCATGTGAGACGAAACTTGAATAAAATATGTGTAAAAAGTTAACAATCATTCTCAAAGTAGGATAAGTAGGTTAAAAGTAGCAACCTATTTACTGAAGTAGTAAAAAGTTTAGTAAGCAATTGGTTTGGAAGTCAATTTGTCTGAGAGGTTAGGCGTCTACTAACCAGAATTTCCTGTATCAAATAATTTAATAACGTAGGAGCGATGCTAAAGAATCTAAATAGGAACATATATTATAATAATTGAATTTTCTTTACATACCTACCTCAATATAAAATATAGAAAATCAAAAATTATAGATACGACAAAAAACACTTAATAATTGAATACCTATCGAAAAATTTTCACCGTGGGAAAATTTAAAACGAGTTTAGGGACAAATATTTTACATCAATCTCCTTTCTTGACCAAAAACCAAACGATAACATTATAACCTACCGTCACTTAACCCTTCGCACACATGCTAGGCTCCAGCACAAACTATTCAAAGTCAGCCAACATTTGGCTAGTGATTGGGCTAAGTGCGAGGGGCATTAGCGAGCGTCGCCGGCGGAAGCTACGGTGCTTGCGACATCACTTCAAGCTTACGAGACGTGGTTACAACGCAGTACAAACATTTAGATACTGCCGAAATAGCAGGATATTACGTGTTGGGGTATGTGCATGATGTTTGCATTCCATGTTAGAGTCTAGACTGGCGTTGGCAGTGATTTGACAGTCGTAAAGTCAATGTTCTGGGAAAGTTATTGTATTTATTCAGTTAGTATAGTATTGTAATGTTATAAGGTGATAAGGTGTTATAGGTACCAAAGAAAGTACTGATAATAATTTCACCTAGGTACTGCCCCTTGACTGAACAATGTTAGGCATCTGAATGCATGGTTAGTTAATTGCAGGTTAAGAAAAAAATGAAAACCCTATGAACCCTATGAAGGGATAAAATACGGGGTGTAAAAATAATGCTTCCGAAAACAAAACCACAATTATAAGTACCTAGCATGATATTTATATTTTTTAAATAAGGCAGAAAAGGTCAATAAATTTTGGACATAAAATGTCTATGACACCTTAATACTATAGGATATTGTTTCTATATTTGCCTTAGTTAAAACCAACTCGGGTAACTGCATAAATGGGCGAATAGCCAACACATAATTCTTAGATCCTTACATAAATATATATTATGAAAGAGGAAAATCTTATTACTAACATACACTTTGTTAGATAAGTGTGTCATTGGCTTACATCCAAATTCCAGTACCTAGTAACTATTTTTTTTTTACAATTTACTTCCTTTTTACTCTAGTTTTATCCTCACCAAGCAATACCAAGTTTATATCAAAGAAAAAAGTTAATATGAAGGGAAGAGCACGTGGTTCGGTTCAGAGGAAAAAAGCGGACACCAGTGAGTAATGCTAGGCCGCGAACTTTAGTAATGGACAGCACTAAATATTGCACCCAGGGATAATAAATTACAACGCTTTTTCAGCTCACAAAAAGTGGTCTTCGTTTTCTCAGCGGACGGGTGGAAAAAGTTTCATAATGTGCAATCTTGGTGTGTGTTGCCCGGTTCGTTATTAGATTGAAAAAGGCAGCAAGTTGGCGGTGTGTACTTTGGTAGCTAGTTCGCTAATAGGTTTTGGTTGTTATCTACAAAATCTTATTTATTTTGATGAGAGAATTCGCGTTCTTTTGTTTAAGGAATGCTACCTTTGTTAAACTAAGTTGCGTTTAGTTAATTAATGTTATCCCCCTCAATAAGACTATAAACGCAAAGTTTTTTTTTATATAAACCGCTACGTAGTCGCTGCTTCTCATAGTCGCGTAGCACTCTAAAAGAATTTAATTTGTTAAACAAATAGTTAATTCATCACTCATAAAGCTTAACTCAAATTGTTTTACTAACTAATACGAAACTAAAATAATTAAAGTTCCAAATACCATTTACTTATAGTTAAACATCCGTAAAACTTGCTAATTAAAAACCAACTTGTACCTCCAGACAAATCTGCAACTGTCTCGCCAATCGCCTCCCAGTTAATTTCAACTGGGACGCGTCACAAGACTAAAAACAATCCTCGCTGATTCCTCACAGTTAATAAGGTTACACGGGGTTACAGACGTTTAACTGGCGAGAACTTTAAATTGGACGAGGTACATCGCCGCTTTTGCTCCAGCTAGAGAAATCAGCTGCCCCCTTCAACGGTAAATGGATTTATTACCTAGTTCCTGTTTCAGTTGTACACCTGTAATTAGTATTCTGCAGCGAGAATTGTTTATTGTCCGCCAGCTGCTCGTTGCAGATTTTAAATGAATTGGTATATGTTTTATAGCGCAGCGGTTTATTGATTTAGTGTTATTATTTTTATGTTGCGATAGGAAAGGAAGGTAGGCATTGATTATTTATTACATGTAATTAAAACTGCGGTCCGTGATTGTTTGTTCTTATAAATTTATTTTATCAATGTTATTGGTTTTAAAATATATACCTATTACACGTTTCCTGATTTATATTTAATTGTTTGTTGTGCCTGCCGTAGTAACGGCGACCTAAGGCTATTTAGGACGTTTGAGCAGGAAATTTTGTCAACATTTCAATATTTAGGTATCTATTTTCTTGATTTCCAGATTACCATAAATTAACTAAAAAAGGTCCCCACAAATCTCACTTACTATAAACTAATCCAAGCATCGCAAAATCACCCAGCATTTCATTATAACGTGACCCGTGTCCTTTAAATAAACCCTGTTTGAATGAGTTAATCCAAGTGCAGCAGCATTGTGGCTAGTAATCAACCCTATAGCCGTGTAGCCCGGGGATTTCGTTTCAATCAGGACGACGACACCACTGGTTGATTAATGCATACTAAACAGCACCCACTTCTGGATCGACGAAAAGGTAGGTATCTTTACTCCTCTCTTTCATTCTTACCAGATAACTCTAACGAATGAAAGAGACGGATAGAGAAGGAATGCTCGGAAGCTCCATCCGGCACATGTCGATGAAGTAGATTCTTTCTGCATGCTTACCACCGCTCGAGTTCTATTAAAATTGTAATTCTGTATCGAAATTTCCCGGGAGTTTTTAACTAGTTTTTCAAAGTGCTTAGTTTATTCAGATTTATGACTCTGGCTCATAACCGCTTTATGCTCCATTTCAAAAGGCTAAAGAATGGCTTAACATGTGTTGGTTTTTTTGTTATTTCTGTTGTTTGTTGTTTTATTAAATTTTTCTGAGTTTAAAAGTAAATTGAAATAAAGAAATTTATCAGAACCATCATTATTTTCTCCATTTGTATGTTTAATAAA
The DNA here is from genome assembly GCA_916618145.1 of Emmelina monodactyla. Classification (NCBI taxonomy): domain Eukaryota; kingdom Metazoa; phylum Arthropoda; class Insecta; order Lepidoptera; family Pterophoridae; genus Emmelina; species Emmelina monodactyla. The sequence continues at coordinate 8,501,385 of OU745303.1, forward strand.
GACAGTAAAAAATAAGAATAGCCGACAAATGACTGACTAAGAGGCAATTAGCATGGTCTGGACGCAAAGAGAACAAAAGGTACTCAATCTAATTTAATTAAAAAAGTGGAAAACGAGGCAAAATAAATTAGACGAACAAATAAAAATAAAAATTTACATGATAATGAAGTTAGCATAACACAAAAGTTTTTTACAACAACTTTCCTGTAACATGCTACTGCACTTGACATGGATATTAAAAACCCATATCATTATGCAGCAAAAATATACCAATTCTAAAGAAACTCGGTGTGAAAATTAAATTGCTTCGCGAAGGCTGGTTTCTGAAATTTTCCGCCAAGTAACTTTAATTTTCCGGACTCGATGAACTCAGTATGTGCCACAATGAAATAGCCTGCAGTCATCATTAAGGTATGCGGAGCTCTTTCATTCTTGGCCCCACTTGGCGGAATACTACCTACCCGGAGCGTGTGTAGGTTACCGATGCATCTTTCTGTTTTCTGATTTAGTTTCTAAAACAGATATTATCTTGAACAAAACCACATTCGCGTCAATACATAGGTAAATAAGCAAAGTAGAATTGGTATGGTATTACGTTTTTAATAATGACACCTAAGTTCTTCGAATAAAGGAAATTACAACCTAGTATTATCCACTTATAAAAAGACATAGGATTACGTTGAACGTATGTTTAACTAATAACACATTGAGTTGGAACCAGGAATAATTTAACACGAAATTATTGGGACCCATTTTTAAAACCGTTAGCTGATAAAAGTATTTTAAATGAGGTGAGAATTTTCGCATTCGCTGTTTTTGATTGGCACATCAACAATGTCGATCAAGCAATCCAATATCTTTAATACAAATTTCTTCTGTTTGAAGATTTTTGGAATATGGAGTGGGATTGTGCCTGTGAAAAACTACAAATATTATTCGATAATGTTTCTCTTCATTAATCTCATTGCCTATGATATACTCTTAACTGTGAATTTAGTTTTCACTCCACGCAAAATTGAGTTTTTGATACGTGAAGTAATATTTTACTTTACTGAAATGGCAGTGGCTGCGAAAGCGTTGATGATACTTCGAATGAGACGAAATTTTCTCGAAGTATTTAATATTCTGGATTCTGAATATTTCGCTGGCGAAGACGAATTTAGTCGTAGCATCATCTTTAAAAATAATTCTTTATACAAAAGATATTTTAAATACCTTGCAATACTGTCTCATTTAGCGTTTACATCTCAAGTGTTTTACCCTTTTTTCTCAACGGTTATTTTTGGTACAGCTAAGGAGTTACCCATTTGTCAATATTATTTTTTGAGTAACGAGATTATTCGAAAATATTTTACTGTTTTGTTTATATACCAATCAATTGGTATTTACAGTCATTTGCATTATAATTTAAATATCGACTCTCTCATGGCCGGATTAATGTATTTGTTATTCACCCAGTTAAAAGTATTAAATCATGAAATGAATAATTTGCGAGTTTCTGAATACGAAATTAAGACTGGACACGAGATGAGTCGTTTAAGGAAAATTTTGGAGCACTACAATTTGATACTAGAGTAAGTCAAATCATCATCACTACATAGTATAAAACAAAGTCGCTTTTTCTGTCCCTATGTCCCTATGTCCCTTTGTATGCTTAAATCTTTAAAACTACGCAGCGGATTTTGAAGCGGTTTTTTTTTATAGATAGAGTGATTCAAGAGGAAGGTTTATATGTATATTAACATAGTACAGGGAAATCAGTTTTACTCCAAATTTAAGGCGTGCGAAGCCGCGCGGGTAAAAGCTAGTTCAGTATAAAGAAAAAATCCAACGATTTTTTTTTCAAGTACCTACCTTTTCTTAAATAACATTTTGTTTTAGGTATGCTGGGAAGATACAACACATATTAAGTTTGACAATGTTTGTTCAGTTTGGAATATCTGCTGTCGTTATCTGTGTAGTTCTTTACGGGATAACATTGGTATATGAACATTTGACACGATTTCAAAAGTACCTACTCCAAAAAAAAAACCTTGAATAGTTTGACTTCTTATTTTTTGTCCAAACATTTACTAGTGTTAGGAATATCTATTTACTTTATTGGAGTACTTTGTTTATAATAATAAATCTCCAGACTAACACTCCAATTATGTGGCCCTAAAGTAAGTTGCAGTAAGCACTTGTGTTATAGGTACCACATAATGGACTAGGGGAGAACCTAGTTACACCCAGACTCGAGCCAATATCGAAAAACAATTTTAACGACATTGGCCCGACCCGGGGATCGAATCCGGAACCATCTGCTTAGCAGTCCGGTATATATACCGCTGCACCACAGAGGTCGTCATTTGTTTGGAGCACGAGTTCTTGACTTAAGCACTAGATAATTATTATTGTTATTTATTTAAGCCTTCATCAGTAGAATCACAGATGTTCATGGTTCTGTACTTGTTAATAATGACGTTGCAAATCTTTTTACCCGGCTGGTTGGGTACTCATATTAGTTGTGAGGTAGGTATATATTGCACATACATATTAAATTATAATAAATTAACTTTTTAGTCGTAAGCTGGATGAACACGTGTTCTTTATTATTTATTGTTATATGATATTTCGGCACAGCTGCAAGCGCCATGGGCCAAATAATAATAGCTTTTTAAATAATTACATTTGAAACCTTAATTAATATTTTTATTATTATTTCAGAGTCAAGAATTAGTATTTGCTGCTTATAATTGTGAATGGATATCTAGATCGGAGGGTTTTAAACGGAGCATCATATTATTTAGTCAACGCGCAAATACCGCCATTGAACTGAGTGGTCTTACTATGTTTCCATTGTCACTGAATACTTTTACTTCGGTAAGTAAGTAATTATTCTTGGTGCAGATTATTTCTGCACCTCATTACAGTTATAGAAAAACTGAGACAACTATCTAAAAAAAATAATGAGGTTAATAGAAAGATTATTCTCGTATACAAAACAGAGAAAACGTTAAGCAAAGTTAAAAATTGCAGTCGTGCAATTTGGAATCCATCAAACGGTGTTCGTTTTTTGTTATATGTAGGTATTTGCGTAACTTAAATGTTCACCTAGCGTATTGAAAAAATATTTTATAAATTTGGTTGCAGATAATGAAATCGGCATATTCTTTATTCACTTTAATTAGAAATGTGGAAGTGAACCAAACTGAAGACCGCTAAGAATTGGCAGAAAAAGTGAGAAAATATACACAATGTAGTAATTGAAAATTAAAATAATATATTTTTTTGAAATACACACAGACAGCAGCACCACAATTTTTTATTGTTTCAATTTTAATATAAAATATCTATACAAGTGTGGAGGGGTTCAAAAACATTACATACAGTATTTTTTTTTCTCTCCATGAATTTAGTTTATGATTTCTAATACCTATAAGATTGAAATACGTGGTAATACCACGGCCACAAAGTCATCCATAAATGCTACCTTAATTTGGGCATTGCATTATTTTACTTAGCATGAATAATTTGAGAACCTTTAGTATTATGTAAAATACGTATAGTGCTTTAATTTAATTATTGTATACCTACCTACTTGTTAAATAGAACATTCTTCACTTATTATGTTAAAATTTCAGCGTTTTGTAGTTAAATACATAATGATAAAGTCTAATTACCACCTAAATTTTAAAAGTTAATTTATACTTATAAAATTTTGACCATCTGGTGATAAAATGACTCTTATAAAATGGGAAAGTTCTTCAGTAGCGTTAGTAATAGTAACATGTCACTTAAGCCGTCTCATATTTTTAATACAAATTTCTTATTATTGAAGATATTTGGGATTTGGAGTGGTATTGTGCCTATAAAAAATTATGTGATTTATTCATTTACGTTTCTTTTAATCAATCTTATTATTTATGATCTGCTTCTAACTCTGAATTTGGCTTACACTCCGCGCAAAGTTGAGTTTTTAATCCGCGAAGTTATATTTTATTTCACCGAGATAACGGTAGCTGCTAAAGTGTTAATGGTACTACGAATGAGAAAGCAATTTCTAGAAGTATTTTATATATTTGATTCGGAAGATTTCGCTGGTGATGATGAATTTTCCCGTAAAATTGTCTCAAGAAGTTTATCATTTTACAAAACCTACTATCGAACGATTTCAATTGTATCTAATTTCGCATATTCGTCGCAAGTATTTTTTCCCATCATCTCTTCGTTTATTTTTAATTCGGCTTTTGAGTTACCGATTTGCAAATATTATTTTCTGAGCGGTGAAATAATAAATAAATACTTTACCTTCTTGTATATATACCAGTCGTTTGGTATGTACAGTCATATGCAATATAATGTAAACATTGATTCACTTGTGGCTGGCACTATGTTATTGGTACTGACGCAATTAAAAGTGTTAAATTATGAAATTCGTTCGTTAAAAGTTTCAAAACAAGAACTTGAAACTGGACAGGACAAGTCACGTTTGAAAAGAATTCTGGAGCACTACAGTTTATTTTTAGAGTAAGCATCTTCGATAACACAATTTTAAACCATTGGCAATTTTATTTAAAGGGTCTTTTGATAAATAAATAAATAATTTTATTTATTTTATTTTAGATGTTCCAAGACAGTCCAACACATACTAAGTTTGACGATGTTTGTTCAAGTTTTGATGTCAGCTGCCATTATTTGCGTGGTTCTCTGCGGATTAACTTTGGTTTGTACTACATTTAAATGATAGAATGAATGAATGAATGAACGAATGAATGAATAAATGAATGAATGAATTGTCTTTATAAATTAAATCATTTTAATATTATTAACAATTTCATTTAATGTGAATTAAATTTCAGCCTTCATCGACTGAAACACTGATGTTTATGGTGGTGTATTTACTTGTGATGACAATGCAATTATTTCTACCGTGTTGGCTTGGAACACAAATAACTTATGAGGTACTTTCTAATAAGATTACGTTTGTTATTTGTTTAGAGACATGATCTTACTTGTGGTTGACAACCGTTTTATTGAAACTGCGTTTTGTAGCTGTAATGACGTGAAAATTAAAAAAAACCTTAAATGAGAAATAGTTTTTTTTTTACTATATTTGGTCATCTATCTGATTGGCTTCGGCACGTCTATCAGCTCTGTACATTGACAAAACATGAGAATTGAAACGTTAATAAGAATTAAATGTCTTTTTAAGAAGCGATAGTTTTCAAACACCTATTTTAGTCTTCCCGTATACTTATATAATACAACTTTCTCGTATTTTCTTCCTTATTTATTTCAGAGTCAAGCATTGGTATTCGCGGCGTACAACTGCGATTGGATCCCCAGGTCTGAGAGTTTTAAACGAAGCATTATATTATTGAGCCAACGAGCCAACTGCGCTATAGAACTGACTGGCCTGAAGATGTTTCAGCTATCTCTTAACACGTTCACTTCGGTTAGCTATTTCATGATATGAATTTCTAATTTTCTGCTTAGTTTTGGTGATTACTTTGTGATAAAGCTCTACCCTTGATCTAATGGGTGTGTTAAAATTTCGTATTGTTTAGTGTTAATTTTTGTAATAATATTGAGACTAGATATGTCTTTTGAAGGTGCGTCTTTAAAGGACTATTTGAATACAAATTTTAATTGGAACTTTCGCTTCATATAAGCATTTAAACCCTGTTATAGTAGAAATATGCTTTGTCTTGATAGATACGAAAGCTACTACCTATACCTATTGATTGTTCTTTCTGACAGAGACTAAGCATATTTTAACTTTTCCTTATACTATATAGGCTTAAAATTCGTTCTCAAAAATTTGTATTAAACGTTTTTGATTTTTACAGATAATGAAAACGGCATATTCATTGTTCACTTTAATAAGAAATGTGCAAGCAAGACAAATTGAAGGCTAATTTGAAAAGGATTCAAACATTAGTAAATAAACACAAGTACCTACGGTCGCTGCACATGATTAAATCACTTTATCCCAAACCGTTGTTTTACTTCGTACTATATGTTAGGTGAGTTGTACGTATCTATACTTATCAATGTTAATGATGTATTAAATGATTTGATCAAATTATTATGCTTTTAAAAATATAATCAATTAGTTAAAGAAATTAAACACTATTGTAGAACTACGTACTATTGTGATACTAGTGTGATGGTCTGCTAAAATATTAATATTTTAAGTAAGTAACTTACTGTAGGTACCTACTGTACTTCAAAATATAAATCAAATAAATATCGACTTTATAAAAAATAATAAAGATCCCCAAATTGTTGCAATTACTTTTAATTACTTTACACCATACCATATTGATCAAATTGTACCCACCATTGCGAAACTAGTGAAATTGTAGTAAATACCTACTAATTAAACATTTCAATAGTTTACGCGTTCAACATGGTACGGGTGGCTGTCACTCGTGTCGGCATCACTCACCCCCGGTATGAACCCTAGCAATTAGAACGCACCCGAAGGGTTGCATCGCTTTCCAAATTGCAAACACGTCCATTGTTTTAATCTACTCCTCGCCAGAATTCGGTGGGATAGCACTAGAAGAAAACCAACCAAATAACATCGACCCCCAAGTCTATACCCGAACTCGTTTATTTAAGACTAATACAGAGGTCAACCTTAACTGGGCAACTGCATAGCTCAGGGATTAACCTTAAGCGTACCTAGTATACTTGAATACAATATTAATTGAAAGAGCAGAGGATAAGACGCGCTAAGCGTGAAATATTGAAAGATATCTAGCAAAGTCAAAAGAGGAAATGGGTTGAAATATACTTACTGTTAATCTGAAAGGATTGAATAGAGTAAATGAGTTTCAGCAAGTAATAAGATATTGCGTTTCTGTTAAGAATTTAAATATTTTCTAGCTTTTTCAATACTCGGTAATATGCAAAGTAAATAGGTAAAAGGGTAAAACATATTTTAGAATGTTTAGAACGGGAATGTTGTTTGTTAAACGTAAAGTGTGTTAGCATATCATCACTTCAGGGAGCCGGGGACGAGCCTAATGGCCCAGCTCATTACTTTAGCCTTTGTTTACTTCAGCGAAACAATTAGAGGCCTAGGGACCAAGCAAAAAGCTTCAGAAGACGTGCTTTAGATAATACCGTCCAACGAAAAAAGTTGTTGGCTTATCACGTTTTAGGTAGAGACAAGACAACGATTGTTAGAAGGAGGTTACTATTATTTTATAACTAGCTTTTTTCCCTGCGGTTTCAACCTTAATGCCTTTCAAGTTTAATGCCTTTTACCGTTGGAATGAGATACTTTACCGTGGGATAAAGTACCCTTTGTTTAATACCACATTTAATGCTATCTATATACCAAGTTACACACAATTTTGAAAGAGTAACAAACATACATACAAACTTTTGCATTAATAAAATTAGTAGGAAGTACCTATACAGGGTGGCTCATTCAAAGCGGTCAGTATGGGAAAGTCTGAAACTATAAGACATACGAAGATTTGTTCTTAGGAACCATGTCACCGATTTTGATAAAAAGAAAAACTGCATTCATACATTTGAAAAAAAAGCTGTACCCAGCTAGGGAATCGAACCCGGTTGTTTTTAATAAAATATTTTTTTTTATAAACTTGCACTTTTCTATTTAAATATCGATTGTGTAGGTCTTAAGCTGTAAATGGCTCTATGAAACATGATGTCTTAAATGAATAAAATGCATTGTTTTCACAAAAAAATAATTTATTTTAGTAGATGTTCGAAGTGACCACCATTTTTCCAATACAAACTTCAACACGGCTGGGTTCGAGTCCCTAGATGGGTACATTTTTTTTTTCAAATGTATGAATGCAGTTTTTCTTTTTAGAAAAATCGGTGTCATGGTTCCTAAGAACAAATCTTCGTATGTCTTATAGTTTCAGACTTTCCCATACTGACCGCTTTGAATGAGCCACCCGGTATATCTTATCATTTAGATACCTATCCGGTGGGATTGTAAGAAGCAATTGTCTGGATAGTGACCTACATTGTATCTTATTTATTTAGATAACGCGCTTGCAAACACGTCTCTAAGCACGGCGTATAGTTACTGACAAATCCTACTTATATTATAAACGTGAAAGTTTGTGAGTATGTGAGGATGTATGTATCTCTTTCACGTTAAAACTACTGGACGGATTTGGATGAAACTTTACAGAAATGTAGGTTATACTTCCGAATAAAACATAGGGTACTTTTTACCGCGGGAAAACTTCTCATTCCCACGGGAAACCGACTTCCACGCGAACGGAGTCGCGGGCGGCCACTAGTGTCCTCTAAACAAGGAAAGCTATGTCCATAATTAGACAAAGGTTGCAATGAATTTATATTGCTGTGTCGCTTAAGTACCTGGCTTTGAAAGTAGGTATATACTTCGGCTCAGGTAAAGATAGATTCTCTTCCCTGCAAACATTTTTAAGCACAATAGTTAACATGCAATAAGAAAAAATTTAAACAGTTGAATAGACTTAACGAGCTAGGTCATTAGGCAAGGGAATCTTAGGCCTCAACCAGTAATAAGCGGAGCGTGAGGCGTTTCTGTTTTAATAGAAACTGGACCTACAAGACTGCTTAAAGATAGGAAGCTTATCTATTGCTATCACTCTTTTCTATGAGTAAGAAAGACAACTGAAAGTCGGACCGATATTACAGTCATAATATAAATAAAATATGTCTTCATACTCCTCATTTTCCTCATTCCAAAACCAAAACTGAACTGATTCGTATAAAACTATTGGCCTCCTAATTCCATAAGTAGTGTCCAAATGAACGACATGTAACGCTGCGCTCTTCGAGAAAAAAAAAACGCTTAACAACCCTCGTTTCAATAAACCAGACCTAATACTAAATATTTGTACGTTTCTGAGTAAATTTATGCAAAGATTTTTCTATAAACGCTGTTTTTATTATTCTAACCAATATCGAACTCGACATTTTAATATCATGGAAATATTTATCTATCTCATACGTACCTATAGCACAATTAATTAATTTGTCTTTGAAGTTGGCATTGTAAACAAATTAATGATAACAAAACAAGAAACCCCAAACAATTATAACATCCGATGCCCTGATTAAATCACATAGGTAACTGTGGATTCATCAAATTTCAGTTTAGCTAAATTGGTAATGTAAACAATTCGGGTTTCGAACATTTGCTTATCTTAACAAACGCAATATAATTCACAAGCCATTTAATTTTTACTCGCGAAAATTGTTATGTTTTGGTTGAAATAAATTAGATATTTTGATACCTGAATTGCGGCTCTTTATTACGTTTTCCCGGTAGTCATGTTTTATTTAAATCGTTTGTAGTAAAAATCACAGGAGACCTTAGATTAATCGTCTGCTATAACTGTTTAAAAATTCAAATTATTTGTTTTACCATTCACCCCTAGATTCGGACGGGGAGGGAATTAATATTTTAAATTCCGTTGAGCTAAATAACAGTAGCTTACAGTTTTATAAAACCCTCTCGTAATTTTTCTTCGAAAAATGAAATAACTCTTATATTTCTGTTGCTACTTATTTTTTTTATTTTATCTCATAAATCAATCACGCCAAGTCTATTTTGTAAAGAATTTCTTTGTAAAGTATGAGCAGATGAGAGTGTACAAGGTTTTTAAATTTTCTGATAAGTTGTGTTTTATTAGTTAAAAAGTCTGATTATAAGAAACGATTTGACGACCTCTGTGGTGCAGCGGTATATAGAGTTATTTGTAATTAGCGCATCACCTCTTGCAGGCGGCTTTCTTACATCAATCCCAATAACATTTGTTCTACGACTTTTTGCAAAACTTGATAATTAACTCAAAAACAAATTTTCGCTCTCTGTTATTTATAACTCTGTATTTTGTAAGAAGTTCCTAAACCGGTCGCCCACCCCCCGTCACCCGCGCGCCTGCCCCGCCAGTTGCGTGCGCGTAGAGTATTGTACCGTTTAGATGCACCTAATAAATTTGTATGAAAAAATCTAATTTTTTTTTAAATATTAATTTTAATTATTTGTTGGTTAATTGTTGCTGGAATTGATGTAGAAAAGCTGCCTATAAGAGGTGTTGCGCTAATTAGAAATAACCCTGTATATGCTGGACTGCTAGGCGGATGGTTCCGGGTTCGATCCCCGGGTCGGGTCAATTTCATAAATTGGTATTTTCGATATTGGCTCGTGTCTGGGTGTCACTAGGTTCTCCCCTAGTCCTTTATGTGGTACCTCTGTGGTGGTATCTATACAAAAGTGCTTTCTGCAACTTATTTTAGGGGCACATATTTTGTGTGTTAGTCTGAAGATTTATTATATTACTAGGGGCCGCCCACGACTCCGTTCGCGTTGAAGTCTATTTCCCGCTGTAAAAAGTACCCAATGTGTTATTCTGATGTTTAACCTATATTACTGTAAAGTTTCATCCAAATCCATCCAGTAGTTTTTACGTGAAAGAGTAACAAACATCCATCCATATATCCATCCATACATCCATACTCACAAACTTTCACGTTTATAATATAAGTAGGATTATTATTATAATGAATTTAGATCTTAGATCTTTAACACCAGGTCCATCTTCAATCAAAAGCACATACGTTTTGAACGATGTCTATCTTAACCCACTCACATAATGGAGCCTCGTTAAAAGTTAAGCAAGTTTATAACTAATTTAACTTAATTAATTTTTATTACAATGTAATGAGAATGGGGCTTTTTTTGAAGAACCATGGTAGTGAGTCAGTAACTGAGATAATTTAGATGTTCTTAGTTGCAAAAAGTTATCTATATAGGATAGGACTTTATATGCGAAATGTCCCGAGTTATATGTATTTTAAAATCGGGCTAACTCGGTTCTCCTCAAGTACTTACATTCTACGATGTCCATTATACATGCTAACACCAAGTTTGGTTGTCTGCAGATTTACATAATTAACACTTACGCACGCATCACACGAACTTAACTCGTTTTTTTTTTCTTTTAAATTAAATAAGAAGTAAGAAGAGAAAATTGCAATTCCTTATTTTTCTCCAACGGCGGGTCTGCTGGAAGAGATTCCTTACTGGAATAAGCAGTACCTTTATGTTTATGTGTCCTTTTCTGTGTTATATTGTTTAAACTGATCTAGCTATGTATAAATACATAAATGTTAAATAAGTGTAACCCTCGTGATCAAAAATCATGAAAACAATGGCGTAAAAGGAAATAAAATAAAAGGAAACAATAGGGAAGTCAAGGCTCGACAAGTGAGAGATGCTTTTGGAAGTAATTAACCCCGCGAGGCACATTCCAGATTCTCAATAAAAATAAGGGATATATAGTACGAAACCTTTGAATATCAACATTCAAACAACAAATAGGAGATTTTGCATGTGAAAGTTTTATGTTCTTATGTTTGATACCCTATCACGCCAAAATGATAGATTCTTATAAAATATTGTGCCTTAAAAATAGAATACTGTCAGTTCAATCTCCCTGCTAGTTCTAATAAACTCTTAATATAAAATATTTATAGTCAATTAACTCGTGCCGACTTTAAAGACAGCTACATTTAAATCAAACTTTAATTATACATTTGAAAGCGTTTCACGAAATTGTACAAACGGCATCATTAATCACTCAATTACGAATTTCAATATAAATATAGGAGGTTAATATTATCAGTAACAGAATATTTTACGCCGTTGTAACTGTCAGTCAGTAAAATGAAATAGCTTAAAAGTTGACAAAGAACTTGTAAAGAAGGTAATATTTTAGCCGGTGATATTGGAAACTATTAATTAAAAGCAAATTGCAGAACCACTTTGTGGAAAAACGAAGTGGGTTCACTCACTAATTGCATCTCATTTAAAAAACCTACGGTTCCCGCAATTAACCTACATTCATGTGCTTTGCCTACTTACTTATACGGCAAGCGTTTATTGAGAATTTTTCAGCGCTTTGATGTATGTCGACTTGAAAGTAAATAATTCACAAACTAAAAGGTAATAAAAGGCTTCCGTCCTCAACGATTACAGATCGCGGTTTTAATTACAACAAAACGGAAATAAAAGTCTGCGAACTCATTTTTGCGTCGTCAATCTATTCGAAGCTAAAAGAGAGAAACATGGCTAAGTACAAGCAGATAGACTGTTTCAGTAAAAACATTAAGTTCTGGAAGATACTTGGGATTTGGCCGGGCAATGACGCCTTTAAACACTACAAGTATTACAAACACATTTTCAGATTCATCGTATTTTATCTATACCTAACTCTCAGCACGATCAACTTCTTCTTTCTACCAAGAAACATGGATACCATTATCGAAGAAACTATGTTTTACTTCACAATAATCAACGTTTTTGTCAAAGTGTTGACATTTATATTTTATCGAGAGAAGTTACTGCTGATTTTGGATACGCTGGAACGCGATGAATTTCAGCCGAGCTTTGAGAGTGGGCGGGAGATTGTGGAAAAGTCTAAAAAGCAAATCAGGTTGTTTTGGAAGATTGTTGCCATTACCTCAGTGACATCAAATGGATCACATGTCTTGTCTCCTCTCATCGTTCATTTGTTATTCAAAGCTGACCTAGAGCTACCTTTGTGCAGTTTCTCATTTATTGATGACGATTTAAAGGACAAAATTATCTATCTTATTTATTTCTATCAATGTATTTCTATGCATTTTGCCATGTGGGTCAACGTGAATTGCGATACGTTTATGTTAGGGCTGATGGTACTTGTGATTGCACAGTTGGAAGTTTTGAGTGAGAAATTAAGAAATATTACAGAGAAAATACGCGGAAATAACCAAATAACTGGTAACAGTTTGGAAGAGGAACAAATGATTAAGAAACTGAAAGACGATATAATTCATTTTGATGGGATCATTAAGTAAGTTTTTGATATAAGATACCTGTGGTTATTTATTTAATGTTAATCAATTTTTAATTAAGGGCTATAATTAAACTTAATATTGGAGTTTAATATTAACATTGAATTTGATGATTATTATAGGTTTTGCGGGCTCGTCGAAGACGTTTTCAGCTTCAATTTATTTGTTCAATTCGGTATAGCCTCCTGCCTGCTATGCGTCACACTTTTTCGATACACTTTAGTAAGTTGAAATTGGAATAAAATATAATATTTGTATAAACTATAAAATCAAAATTATATTAATATACAGGGTTATTTGTAATTAGCGCATCACCTCTTGCAGGCGGCTTCCTTACATCAATCCCAATAACATTTGTTCTACGACTTTTTGCAAAATTGATAATTAACACAAAAAAAAAACAAAAACAAATTGCGCGCTCTGTTATTTATAACTCTGTATTTTGTAAGAAGTTCCGAAACCGGTTGCCCCCCCCCGTAGCCCGTACGCCCGCCACGCCAGTTGCATGCGCGTAGAGTATTGTACTGTTTAGATGCACCTAATAAATTTGTATGGAAAAACTATTTTTTTTAAGTATTAATTTTAATTATTCGTTGGTTAAATGTTGTTGGGATTGATGTAGAAAAGCTGCCTACAAGGGGTGATGCGCTAATTAGAATTAACCCTGTATAAATAACATAAATATCAAAGTTATATTTATAAATTTATACAAATACAAGCTGAACCCGCAACCGTTGTTTTGCTAAATTTGAAAAAAAAAATTGGGGGTGGTCAACCCTTATCACTTAGGGGTATGAAAAATAGATGTTAGCCGATTCTCAGACCTACTCAATATGCTCACAAAATTTCAGGAGAATCGGTATAGTTGTTTCGGAGAAGTACGGTAACTAACATTGTGACACGGGATTTTTATATATAAGATTACTAGTGGCCGCCCGCGACTCCGTTCCGTTACGCGAAAAGTACCCTATGTGTTATTCTGATGTGTAACCTATATTACTGTAAAGTTTCATCAAAATCCGTCCAGTAGTTTTTACGTGAAAGAGTAACAAACATCCATCCATACATCCAAACTCACAAACTTCCACATTTATAATATTAGTACAATAGTTATAAAATCGGTTTTCTTTCTAGCCCGCACCAATGCAATATTATATTTTCCTCACAACCTACATATTCATAATGACAATCCAGATTTTAGTTCCATCTTGGTTTGGTACTCAGATTATGAGCAAAGTGAGTACCTTTAGCCCGTCATTATTTCCTTGATTAAAAAAACAGAACCAATTGACAATCGGTTATTTATATTCACAGAGTCTTTTGCTGTCGGAGGCCGTATATGATTGTGATTGGACCCCGAGATCAAAGAAATTCAAGAGCTGCTTGCGGCTTTTCGTCGAAAGAGCTAATAAACCTTTGTCGATCACAGGCGGGAAGATGTTTCCATTATCGCTGACTACATTCACATCTGTAAATATGACTCCAAATACTTAAAAAAATATTTTTCAGAACATACAAAAGATTGCTGCTACGCGCTACGCCGTAGCCATTTCGTAGTAATAATTTTAGTTGATGAAAGTTATAACGTTAAAGTTAAACTCGTATTTCTTGTTTCAGATTATAAATTCTTCATACTCATTTTTCACTCTACTGAGACACATGCAATCGCGTGAAAATTAATTCACATCGCTTATTTTGTAATACATTTAAACACCACTTTTAACAAATAAGGAGTTACGTGTACTTAAAAACCGTACCGTGGTTAAAGCACTAATTATGCACAATGTTTATTTTTAAACAAATAAAAGTACATTTTTTTTATGTTTTTCATATATCGCTTAGCCTTTCTTCTAAGGCTATCTAAAAACCTTGTTATCAATTCCTAGTATTTTATAAATGTCCCGATAGATCGTAGCCAAGTCCACAGTCTAGCGTCAAACAAAGCAATCTCAACGCGCACAATAGATTCCTTTCTTTGCGCTGTTTCATTAGTTATACGACCCTAATAACGAGTGTTTTTGCTCGACATACGATGAAAAAGAAAACAATGATTTCGCCGTGACTAGATAAATAAGACGGACCCTGATGTGGGTTCCATTACAGTTTTTTTTTCATAGATTTCGCTTGTTTTGTTTCGAGCGCTTTTGTTAATTTACGGGAGGAGCGAGCCCGAAAGTAATTGTTTGATGAGCTAATTGACTTTGTGAAAAAAGGTAAGGTTATTATAGTATAACAATAGAATAAAGAAGCGCTGAACAATTATTAATATGTGTACGGGTCAGTTCCTTTTCTTTTCGTTAAGGCGGAATCTGCCTAATTGTTAATTGGTCAAATAAACGCTCGATATTTTTGAGCGTGTTAGTTTGAGTTAAAGATCTCTTAAACGCCAAAACGTCTTTTTTAAATAATTTATATCTGGTATTGGTTGATTACTACCAACTAGTTTGGTTACAAATTTTGCTGTCATAGATACAATTGTAAGTCATAAACTCCTCCGAAAAGTCTTCAAAGAATGTAAACCTAAAGTTGGTTGCAAGTAAGCCATAAAAAGTCCCGGCAAAATAACATTTGTGAGTCGTCAGCGCGGTCAATATTCTTCTTAATTGACGCTTCCGACTTTGTTTTCTCCGCGTCGGTACTAAAAAAAGGGATGGAAATTGCTCACGTTCTCGTTCGGGGATGATTTAGGGGGTTCCCGTGGATTTATAGAGCGGTCGTCGCCGCCCAGCGACTCCAATGAATAATAAATTGAAGATCTTCTCCGATATTATTGATACTTTCGGGACTTCCCGTGATGTATGTATGGGCGCGAATTGAAACCCTTTTATTAAAACATATATTACACGCGTCCCATTCTTGACATTGAAATATACGCTTTTTCTACTTTGTTGTACTCAGTTTTATATTGCCGTGATTTTATTACTTAATAGTTGAGATTTTTACTTTAAATTTTGCATTATAAATGCTAATTTATTAATTTTGAAGTTGTAAATATGTGAAAAAGGAACGCGGGCCTCCTGGGTTCGAGTCCCAGTCGCGTAATGCTCGGAGGCCCGCGTTCCTTTTTCCAGTATTTACAACTTCAAAATTAATAAATTAGCATTTATAATGCAAAATTTAAAGTAAAAATCTCAATCATTAGCTTGTTTCATCTTAATTAGTTGTTAAATATCCTGTAAAGGTATTTCTACTGAAATGAAGAGGCGGAAACTCCTCTCATTTGATGGAATAACGTCAGCTATATGGCGAAAGCACATAGATACTGGAAGAAATTTCGATGGGTCAACGTAGCGGCGCGGTAGCTCAGTTGGAAGAGCATTGGACCGGTTATCCAAAGGTCCTGGGTTCGAGTCCCAGTCGCGTAGTGCTCGGAGGCCCGCGTTCCTTTTTCCAGCATTTACAACTTCAAAATCACTTGATAGTTGAAAGACAATGTCTTCAAGGTGATATTTGAAAAATTAAATTATACCACTTTGATTTATGACGGCGCGACATTAATTATTCAAAAATGTAGATGATTTAATAAAGAAAGGTATGAATTGGAGCTTTTGATGAAAATAAAGGTAAAAGGTTTGATTAACTTCATTTCGCTTGAAATTACCTACGTAATTGTAAAATTTTATTCTTAACATTTAAAGAGCCACTTAGCTCTGTTCATTACACCTATACGAAATTTAAAATGTGTTTTTTTTTATTTTGTTTAAATGATCAAATGTGTATATAAAATATTATTTCAGTATTATTTGTCTCGAATATAAACATTTGTGCTACAAAAACACTACTACTTGGTGTAAATTTCCCCGCGCATGTAAAATATGTGAAATACCCTTAAGAATCCTCCTCCTCTATACGAAAACACGTCTTTGCTCTAAAGCCGAGCAAATTAAACCGCTAAAGTTGCACACATTAGCTTGTTTTCTTAATTAATTTATGTTCTGCGGCTAATTAAGAAAAAACACTGTTCACGACTTAACGCCGAATTAACGCTGAGTTAACAAGAATAATGGAACTGGAAAAGTGTGAAAAGATTGTTATTTTAAATGTTTAAGTTTTAGTTAAGTTTTATGTTTTTCTAAAAATTAACTATTGATTATTTTCCTGTAAATAAAAGTAACCGATTTTCATACGCATATTTAAGTTATCTTAATAGTATTGAAAAACATGTTTTCTTCAAATAAGTACAAACTCTTAGCTTTCTTTAGACTGCCAATTTGCTTTTAAATAAAAACCCATCAGACACACATAATGCATTTATTCAGTACATATTTATTTGAAATTCAATAAAACGAACGATTTCGTCTAAGATCATCGACCACGACCTTTTCTACAATTGTTCAAAGTTTTTATCGATAAAATTCTTTACGAATGTCGTCTTTTGAATTTTTTGCTATTGCTGAACATCTCTTTAAACTAACACTGGAAATGGGATTAAATATCCTTACAAGAAATCTTATTGAAATAGAAGATATAAAACTTAGGGTAAATAGTCTAGGTATACGAGCTTAATAAATAAAAAAAAACCGTATCCTTTCCAATTTTCATAAAAGTATTATAGATTTATTATCTATACATATAAATATAATAAAGCTAAAGAGGATGGAAAGTCTGTACATAAAAGATATTCGAAAAAAAATTTATTGGGGATACTAAAATTGATAACAGAACACGTTCCAATAGTTTATAGAATTTTTGTCTGTTTATCTGTTTGTCTGTTTATCTGTTTATTTGGCTGAGCATCACGTGAAAACGGCTGGACGGATTTTGATGAAACTTTTACTATTATGTAGAGAAAATTATGGACCAGGTTATAGGGTAAAAAAAACAAGCTCTAAAAGGGGGGGGGGGTTGGCAAAAACTTGAAATACATTTGCACGTGAATTTCATAGGGGTGCGTGGTAGTATGATGTGCAAACTACACAGAAACCGAGATTTGAAAAAGTACCAACATAATTATAATATTAATCTATCTAATATGTTATCTAATCTAATAATAATATAAATTCTATAATTTTCTAAGATAAATAATGATAATACACACAAACATCATAAAAACCATAACAATATTACGAAAAATGAAAGGAATAAAACATGTGCATTCCTTCCGTCCTTCTTGCTTCCATCTTGCTTCATCTCCATCCATTGCACATGCGTAGACATTTTTTTTTTAAATTAAATTAAGGCATTGACATCTGGGTCATCAGCCTAAATATGTTTCTCATTTCTTATTCTTTCTTTATTTTCTTGTACATTTTCATATTGAACAGTGTTGGATAGGAGATTTTCCTATCTATAATTCACCCACAGTAACACGATAGTAATGAAACTGCAGATTGTTGTGACTTCTTGGAAAGCAGCCCGGCAAGTGGCTATGCTTTTTATTGAATTCTTCAATCACTGTACACTTTCACAGGTGTTTGCTACTCATTTCGGTGTGGTCTTGTGTGGTTCAGAAGTAGTCTTTTTACACCCGTTATATACGACAAACTTTTAACATTGAGGTTAACAATTCCATAGCTGTGCCCCGTGGTTTCGCCGGCAAAATGAAATACTATTGAAAAACTATTTAAACTTTTGCGTAACCATCACCGTTCACGCAGCAATTCGAACCAGTAGGTAGATCCTGAGATTAGCGCGTTCAAACAAATTAAAAAATAACTTTAGCTTTCTCATATTAGTATGGATTTAAACAACACGTTACAATCAATCAACCTTTTCAAAGTTTTCATCTAATACCGATTCATACAATCACTACATAGTATAAAACAAAGTTGCTTTCTCTGACCCTATGTCCCTATGTATGCTTAAATCTTAAAAACTGGGCAACGTATTTTGATGCGTTTTTTTTTTAATAGATAGATTGATTGAAGAGGAAGGTTTATATGTATAATAACGTAGTATAGGGAAAGGGGTTTTACTCCGACTTTAACGCGTGCGAAGCCGCGGGCATAAGCTAGTATCAAATATATTAAGTCACATTTTATGAATGCAGACTTTAAACAAGTTTCGCAAAAAATATTACGAGTGTAAGAGTAGATAAATTAAAAATATTGGCGCAAAGTCAAAACTAATTATTTCTCAAATTAACATTGCTAACGCTAGCACGTACCAATTTATAACTGCCATGCGGAAAAACTTGATAATTTTACTTTAGACTAATCCTTTGTAGGTTTGGGTTTTGATAAGTTTTGAAAGAAATATAATAATTTCTTGTGGTGACAAAAACAAAAAAAAGGAAACTAAGCAAAACTTAAATTATTGAGAATAAGTCGCAGGTGTTTTGATATGTTATTTTAAAGTTTTTTCTTTTGTTTTCAGATTGTTGATAATTTTTTCCCATTATTGTACTGTTTCTTATTTTACTTATACATATTTGATTTGCCGATTTGATTTGATATTAAGTGCGTGGTTTTCGCCCATGGGGTTTTAGTTTGTAATTGTTATCATGGCGATTTATTAGATTTTTATTAGTTAGAAGCCATAGATCCAATATCTATATTTGTTTGATAAATTTATTAGAAGGAAATATTAACTGAAGGCTTTGGCAATTTATTTATAGGGCATTTAAGTTCAACACAGATTTTCCGTAATTCACGAAGGAGAGTAACAAAATACCGTGGTACTTATTAATTTGTTTTGCTATTTCTCGTAAAATAACTTATTTAAATTATGCCATAAATAAAACCCCGCGGGTTCAGTGGAAACGTACAATTTGTTAGCATTCAAAGCATAACAGCGAGAGTAAAATAAAAGGGTCTGGCGCAGGTCAACTTAATTTCTATTAAAATAATAGGTTTTAATGTCAAGCCGTTAAGGGTCCATTTCGCTTGCCCTTTAATGTTGAGATGCTCTTACAATTAATTTAGTGTGAGGAAATCTCTATTTCGTGACAATGTTATACCATTTACTTTCTTACCGTCCTGAATTTAATTTACATTTCAGGGGGAAGCAGATGAAAATAATGGGTGTATTTTTTAAATTGAGTAATTTAGTAAAGTCCTTATAATGGGGTCTTTACTTAGTCTTGCGTTATTGTTTTTTGAGGCTCTGTAAAGTTTTTGCAGTTAAATTAGTTACTGATGAAAATGTGTCAATTATAATTTTATAAATTTATACCTATACTTGCTAAAAATATTTTTATTTTTTATGAAAAAGTAAACCGTGAGTCAGTAGTTAAAATACAAAAAAGAATCGCCAACTCTATTCATACATTAATTACCCAGACTACCGACAGATGGCGCTAATAGCTTATTAAGAACCGTCAAACTTATCAAAGAAAATGTGTTGACATGCTGAATGTTGGTAAGCGTGAGTCTTCGCGCCTTGTAGCTTTTTTATATTTATCTCCTTAATACCTACCTACCTAATAATTATGTTGGTAAAATATTCGAAAGGCTAATATAGACCCTCCGGGCAACACTTTTATCGATTATTTTGATAACCCCTGGGAGTAATACGTCTCACTCAGTGGACTCACTTCTTCTTATATTTCACTTTTCTCGTAAATTATTAAGACGTAATGCACTTTTAGAGTAAGTATCATGATTCAATAAGGAAATTTCTAGGGGCGAGGGTGTCTGCCGTGTTAAATTATTAAAATGACTGCATTAAAATTTATCAACACCTTCTTCATTATAAAAAATAATAATACAAACTTCTAATTGCCTAACTTCTTTCCAAAACAATTAACGATTTTATACGACTTTCAATACTAATCTCCAGTACTTAACATCAAGAATTTGGTCTTAAGTTTTTACGACGCAATAAAAACAAAAAAGGTTTAGCACCTCGTTTTCGCATCGTAATATTTCAGTGATGTATTTCCATCGATACAAGAAACCGATTACTTCTTTACCACACCTGAGCTCTGGTGCTATTTGTTCATACATAATAGCAACAAAAATGAGGCTAACATGAGTATTTCGGAATGCAGACACTTTTTCATGGCAACATTCGCGGAGAAATATGAATCAGGTGTGTGCAACATTTCAACATGTTACCGTTTTTTTTCGCGTGATATCGGGATGATAACCTTTAGGTATGGGGTTGTAGGTACGTGACTATACGATTTTCTTGTACTACTTAATATGTGGTACAAAACACTTAAGTATGCCTGTTAAGGCAATTAACTTTAATTATTGATTTTTCATCAAGTTAATATGATTGTTATTATAAAAATATATAGCTATTTTATTTTATCGTTATATGAGCCGTGCTCAGAATTCCAGAAGAAGATTGAAAAAAAAGTATGTGCCTAAAGACCGACTTCGGTTATTTGCAAAAATCTCTAAACATATTTATTTAGGCTCCCGACAGTTATACCAACAAAGTTTAAATAAGCTCACCTAATTCAAATCTGTTAATTTTACCCGTAAAGTTTCACTCGTTTTTGAAACATCTGTAAAAGTTTACAAAAATAAGACATCGGATAATTCCCACGTTTCAGAACCTGCTTTTACAGTTGGAAAATTGTGTTTATTTAAAAACTAAGCAAACTTTACCAACCTATAAAACCTTGTGTATATACGAGTATATTGCTTAATTTAAACCGTTTTTTTACACGAAGTATTCATGCACAGTCGAAAAAAGCCACAGCCATAAAACGTGAAAAATTACACCTAATATTAAAATAATCCCCGGCACGGTTACTTCGCTCAAGTTAACGAGGACCATTTCAAAAAGGGCGGGTCAGCTCGTTTTGCTAAAAAATGCAGCGCTTTGAAAAATTTGCCCAAATGACGTAAAACTCATATGGGAGCCGGCGAGGGAAATGAGTAAATACCGACAGTGACGGACGGGGCCGATCCGGGGCAAGTCGATAATAAGAAAACTGCTTTGACATGGCGTAAACGAGTCGAGTTTACGGTGTTAAATGGGTTAGCATTTGTAGGATTGACGATTTTTATTATTTACATTTGGTGTGTACATATTTTTTATCGTTGAGAAAGTAATAGTGGTATTTCTTTCCAACAATACCTCAATATTTAACTTCTTAAAAAATGGTAAATAAATCGATTTACCTAATTCTATAACCTTTTATTCCAGAGTCATAGATTGAACCATTACCTACATACAGTTAAAAATTTCCACGATTTTGAAAACTCTGACCCCTATAAATATAACCAACGAACTAAAAAATCTATCGTCCGATTAAACTGTCGTCAGGTGCTCACTTAATTATAAAATATCGAACTCTCCATAGTCGCCCCCCCCGAGCTTTATTATGCCGGCATCTGTCGGTACTAGTGGTACGTAATTGCGGGGCATTATGATGCAATTTCAAACTTGGACGCCAAATAGGAATAGTTGACAAAACTCAGGCGGATGTGGGGAATTAAATAAAATTACCACTGTTTGTATTAATGCGGATAGCACTAGATTAAGGTAAGAAGAGTAAGGTAATTTAAGCAGGTAAGGTTTCTCACGCACTTTTTCAGCGCATGAAACTGCGGCTCGGGCTGCAACCCTTAGCTTCGTGTATAATGCA
The DNA here is from genome assembly GCA_916618145.1 of Emmelina monodactyla. NCBI lineage: Eukaryota > Metazoa > Arthropoda > Insecta > Lepidoptera > Pterophoridae > Emmelina > Emmelina monodactyla. The sequence goes on from OU745303.1 coordinate 8,523,736, forward strand.
CAACTTTGCACACTTGTATCATAATAAACTATTACCATTTATAAAAAACTAGCGTAGGTATAAATGGAATAACGTTACTTGAATACACATACGAAATTAGTAGAAGGAAAAACCTTTGTAAAGATAATCTTATTTTAGGTAGAAATGCAACCGTTATACCAAAGAATTATGGTTCAACATAACAGTAAATCTGAATTTAGACAGATTGTGGTGTGATAAATCGATAAGATGTTTTGCGTGACTCGCAAGGAACATACTACCCTTGGTCATATTTTACTGAAATAGAAGAAATAGGAATTCTGTGGCCATTATTTTGTGTTAAAATAATATGTTTTACGAAGTAATAATATAAGGAAGGTGTGATTTGCGATAACTTGCTTAGGGTTAATTCTGGTTTAGTTTTTTTTTAATGCAAATACTAGATTATCCTAATCCTAAAATGTGTTTCTTACCCAATTACACAAAACGGCTGGTTAAATCAATATGAAATTAAAATAATAAAAAACTAGTGGTCGCCCGCAACTCCGTTTGCGTGGAAGTCGGTTTCCCGTGGGAATGAGAAGTTTTCCCGGGGTAAAAAGTACCCTATGTCCTTTCCCAAGTTCAGTACTTTCTTCATACCAAATTTCATCAAAATTGGTTCAGTGGTTTAGGCGTGAAAGCGTAACCGACAGACAGACAGACAGACCGACAGACAGACAGAGTTACTTTCGCATTTATAATATTGGTAGGGATAGTATAAAAATATAGTTGACACCTCCGTAGCTTCGGGCGAAATACTAGATATATGAAAAGATAACTGAACGCATTCCAAATCAGCATTTTGCGGAATCAGTAAGCGTTATTCAAGCACCAATCAAAATGATCCTGTCAGCAATATTTCATATTTACAAGCCGCACTCAGCGTGAGCTGGTATATTTGGGTTAGCATATATGGTAACACACACAAAGCAGGGCTCAGAATTGCTGCTCATTTCTATTGCACATACTTCAATAATTTATTTTAATATACGCAGGTGCTCCAGTCAAAGAGCCTTCAACAATCGATCCCAAATACATCAGCAAACTTTTACCCAGCAAAGAAGTTATTCAGCTCGATGTCTTACAAAGTAAATGTCGGATAGTCATGAAATATGCATTAAATATTTACACAGAGAGTCCAACCTTCCCCTTGAAGGCGACTGAACCGAATGGATTTGCAATTCGCCCGACATCCTTTTGAAAAAAAGCCACTGAACAAAGCAAAGGAAATCGCAGTTGAAATGAGCGTCTAAAACGCTCCAATACTGACCTATATTGAATTCGTCCATTCAGCGCAGAATCCATCGTATTTACCTTTGCCCTAACCAGTGGACTTAATAATAAGGCTCTTTCATTGGCAAATAAATAACCAAGTATGCTGGACATTAGGGAAATTAGGTAGCAGGCTGAAAAGAACTTTTTATTGAAAAAAACCTTACAAATAGGTAAATTAGATGCTTTCTGTATCAATAGTTTGTTGATAGGAACAGTTTACATAAAGTTATAACGTCAAATGAAACTAATTATGCACTTCTTCAAACTAGGCTACTAGATACAATTTAAAAATATGTAAAAAGCATAATCCATAAAAACGGTTAATACCTACGTAAGAAATCCTATTACAAAAGAGGATATTAATCGTAATCGAAGAGCATTTCGTTTTCCGAGACATCAATCCAGTAAGTTATGTCTTACAGGGGGAGACTTTTGATTTTTTTCATATTAGAACACAGTAATCGATTATATCTGAAGAAGCGAGAATCGTGCCCTCAACTGAAACGTACCCGCAGGCATTCTAATAGTCTATAGAACGAAGATGTAAAGAACTGGACATGAACGTAGAAATAAAATACCATCAGAGTTTAAGTGTATTGGCTATGAATTTTAGATATCTACACTTATTGAATGTACTCTCTAAGCAAATCCCGAACGCGTACAAACATTTTTTTATATCTAAAAATCATATTGGTCCAAATATCGTCGTATTTATTTACCTAGGTATTAAATTATTGTTCTTTTTTGTAACATTCAAGCATCGAAGCGTACAATCGGATGATATTTATTTTTTTGTGTGTAAAACCTTTTTTATAAATAGGTATTCATATAATTGAAAACAGTGGATATAAATAACAATAAAATTAATGGTAAACTTTATTTAAACATTCAATGAATGTCTGTCATTTCCAGTTTTAACTGTATATGTAGTGGCTCGATATTAAACACATCAATTCGACTCGCGCATCGAGATAAGGTTTGAGTCGCGATATCTCAGTAGTTATTACCCCCTAATGTACAATCATTTCGGTTCGGGTCTTATTAAATTTATAGTATGTCGGAGCGATTTGTTGACTCTACGCGAAATTAACTACTAGAAGCTTCCATTACGGTGAACCGAGAGGTAATTTAAAGTAAATTAGGATATATAAATATATTTTCATAGTTTTTTTTTATCGTGAACTTGTACCTAAACATAAACAGCGTTTAATGCGTTTTTATTATCGCTATTCTTATATTAAGCAATTAAAATAAAAGCAACCCTTTCGGTGTATAAGTCAAGTACGAATTTAATGGTCCAACTTATTGCCAGCAATAATTAAGGTTTTAAAAATTATCGTTCTCGCCAGTTGGCGGCATTAGAAATTCAGTGTTGCAAACAAAAATAAATCAAGACCTGTTATTTCATTAATAACTTATCTAAAATCACAATGCCGTTTCGGCATAAAATTGGAGCACGCTATAATTTTTTTTCATAAACTATTAACGAAATTAACTGCTGAAACTTGGTATAATGTAACGGCAAGGTCAGATAAGGTTGATCAAAAAGAGTACAGGATTAAAAGCTATTGGCTCCCTGCCCATCCAATTTTCTTGTTGATGCCTCCAGGGGCACCACGATTACGACGTATCTTCAGAAAACAAAGGAAACTCTGACAACCTTAGCTTGTGCTGAAGCTTTAGGAAATAACAATATCGTAGCGAAGATCTAACGAACCGGTATGAAGGACGATTTAAATAAGGATATTGGAGTCTGTATGGAGAGAATTAAAGTTAAATGTTGAAGAAGCACGTCTCACACGTCGGCATGAGTTTAGTTGTGGAAAGAATTTGAAAAACTTAAGACTGTTTTCGAGTTTAAGACGCTGGGGTTTAACGTGTTATATATTAAAAGTATGTTTTATATTTTGTTTTAGATATTTTTGGGAGTGGTTTGGTGAAAGGTATTTCTAAAGCGAATCGTTTATGTAACTGTCTAAAAGGCCTTAAATCAGCCATTTTAAAACAACTTAATTATTAAGTTACATCAAGTACCTATATCCCTACTATTACATTTATTTCATGTAAAGGTTATTCTTATTCAGTGTGATTATTTTAGGCAAGATAAACTTGAAGAAAAGAAAAGTAACTTGCGGTATTTTGCCCGAACAATCCCCGCTGTGGGCTTATGTAATATTCAAAATCTTTACCAAGTTGAGTTATGAGCATGAAGCATCTCCCATCACAACAAGTTTCATCACCACTCCTGTTGCAACAAGGAGCAATAGCCGCTATTAACTGGAGTGGCTGGCAGGCAATATCACTTCAGACATCATGGCCGTTATCTATAAACGAGCTCGGAAGAGATCCCCTAAATATTGCGAGGTACTATGGAGCGATTTGGGGCACTTATACCCGTAGGTAGGTAGAGTCGAGTTTACTAATGTAGGTAAGTAACTACTACTTATTAAAAAGAATTATTTTTATGTTGATGTTAAGAGTACTAGTAGAGACTAGGAAGTGTTGGGCTATTTGATGGAAGGTGGTTACCGATGTCTACAGACTCCTATAGATTTTTTTAAGTTTGTATTATTTAAGAAGTTTAGCCTCAGTAATATAAATGTGATAAGCAAGCATAACTGCGATGTGAAGCATGTAAAAATCTTGTAGTGGACATACAAAAGATTATTTATTAAAGTTTGGGCCGAGTATGTAAAGTGGTACTCGTAAATACTTACATAATGAACGAACAAATTAAAATTTATTGATGCTACAAACGTATGTACATACAGAAACATATCCTAGACATAAAGTTTCCTCTTTCATACTCGCAGATTTAATTATTTACTTACTAAACAGAAAACACTTTAATGCATAATATTTTCTACCCGTTTAAAACGAATTTCACCAGCTATACAGATGTTTAATGTCGTTAAGGCAAACGCATTACTCAGCAGCCGTTCGAATGGCTCGGAAATGTTCAGGATGCCCGATATCGAATCATCAATACTAGTAAATCCAATAACACTCTTCATTTATTACATTTTACCACCACAGAGCGGGACAGCCAATCGCATCTTCTTCTAAAACCGCTCCCCGTCTCTTTCATTCGCTGTAAGGAGGTGTAGCGTTAGGAACGCTCGAAGGAGGTTGGTTACCGCTAAGGATACTAGTAGTATGTAGTTGAAGACATCTATTGAACACAAGCAATATTTATCGACTGCAAATACATTTGCACTGAGTTTAACCCTTGATTAATAAACGTAGACTTGCCGGTAATACATTGCCTGAGGCGAGGCTTTGAGGTAAAGTAAGAGCAAATTAACATTGGTAGTTGTTAATAGTGCTTTATTATTTAAAGCATTATAGAGTGGCATTGATTTTTGAGTTAAATTTGTTCATATTATGTCAAAGTTCAGGCAAAGTTTAAGTTATAAAAACAGGCAAAGGGAATAAAATAAGAAAAAATACTTTGGCGAAATTTAGGTAAGTGCAAGAATAACTTGGGTTCAAAGAACGACAAGCAGAAAAGTAAAGCAGGATTCCGTTTTGTGAAAATGCTATCTTCATGGCAATTAATTTATCATCACATTTAATATACCGTGACTGCTTGACACTTAATTCTGCTGGATGTCATAAACAGAAGCCTTTTTCCGACACAAGATTAAATAAGAATCACAAAAAAGACATTAGGTATGGTTCTGTAAGAAAACATAAAAATGAAAACTTCAATACATTGGAATTGTTGACTTTCAAGGACTTTAAATATATTTAAAAAGCTTTTAACTAGTAGGTATGTTAAAGATTTTTATAAATAAAAGTAAGTTAAAAACTTGTCTAAACTAAGAAAATTGCGAAAAATTCTTCATAACCGTACAAAGGGTAAATTTCAAGGGTATTGTGCCTATATTTGTTTCTCCTCGCTGTAATAACAGACTATGAAATGTAATGTGGGTAAAAGGTCATCACGCTCCTGAAGGTCTGAGAGCCTGTAAATACCTATATTAGTGATGCCGTTAGATAAGCTTCTATCGATAAGAATATAGAAGCTTTAAGACTAGAGATTGAAGATATTTCTTTAAAGCACGCGTGATGGCCCTAGTTTTTTTTAACAAAGATGGTATTTTGTGTGGTTTCTTATAAACTTAAAGTCTCGTTAGTACCTCTTTGTTTAAAATCACGCCAAGTCATCTCTCTATCGCTGCCAAAACTGTTCCTCCACACTTTATCTTATTGCTGTTTAAAGATGATAAACGATGTTAAACTATCGATAGTTTTAAATCCCTAAAGTATACCTACAGATGGTGCCTCACCCTTTTTGTCTGGTTCGTACCAGATTCAGGCAGCTTTTAAGGTAGTCTCGGTTTTTCGGTAACTTCGCAAATAGTTATTTGTTTAAACGGGGTCCGCACCTGCATCAGTTTTATAGGCGGTGGAAAAGTTAAACCTTCGCTGGGTTAAACGTCAGCTGTAAAGGGTTAACCGACAAAGAAGAAGTGTTCTGTGTTAATTAAGTTTGGTTAAATGTTGCTGCATGATTTATGATAGAGTTGACATTTTGTGTTTACTTAGATTAATTAAATATTAATTTTGACGAAGTAAAGACCTTACAAGAATTGTATAAGAGCGTTTTAATTTGAGTAGTACAAAAATTGATTAATTTGTTTTATCTTTTTCCTTAAGTTAAATAAAACAACAAAGTGTACATTGTAGTTTGTTCCTTTTCGCGAATATACACGGAAAATTAAGAACACTTTTTTTAATTTAATACATTACCGACTTCAAAACCTATCTCTGCCAACTATATCCTGTTCATATATTTTCTCCCAAAACCTTAATATCAATACAACCCCCTCCCTATAAGTAGACCCACCGTCACTCGCAGGGACTCACAACTATTAATTAAAGGTCTGGCCAGCCCTTCGCCAGATCATCATGCACGAAGACAGCTGTCTGTCCCAAATACAGCCCTCGGGAAGGCCCTTTTTTCTATACATGTTAGTAAAAAAGGCTTATTGCAAATGTATTTGGGTATATATTTCTGTTTGGTATTCTTAATTATCATATTGTATGACTGTGATTTCTTACGTTTTAATATTATAGGTAAATTATTTAGATCTTTTCTATTTATAATTTAAAAGCTTTCCGTTCTGAGGTTTCTTATAATAAAAAATATTTTTTTCTTGAAAAAAATTGCCTAAATTACACCAATGCAAAGCGTTGATGGGTTTCTTGTTAATAATAAAGAACATTTATAAGTCCTACTCATTAACTGGATGTGTAATTAATTGAAAACTTAATTGCGAAAATTATCTTTTATCGATCCTAATACAAACGCTAAGTACCTAAATTTAAAATAGTCGCAAGTATTTATAACTTTACCTAGCCATGTAAGTATTGCATCCATATTATTATATTGTTTAACTCAAGACTGCTGTTCCAATAGCAAGAGGAATTCAGCCATAATCTACCATGTCGGCTTAGTGCGGATTAGTGGATTCACATGATGAACATCCAAAACTGTGTAATAGCAGGTACTGTACACTTTATTAGGATAGATTCTAGAAACTTTGACTCGGTAGCCCAGTTCCTTTCCACCAGCCTACCATCGTGTAAATTTTAACCCCTAAACATGCAGTAATATATAAATTTCCATGTACTTGACGTAACATCCCGTGTCTATGTTGTTCGATGAGATGTCTCGTTTTGATTGTCTGATCCCCCGCCATCAGCTGTAGGTACGAATGGGGGAACAGACAAAAAATACACGGACGTTATCACGGAGACGTGACAAGGTACGGGGGGATATTCTGGATTACAAAAATGTGTAAATATAAGTTTTTTTCTTTTTTGATAAAATTTTAGTTTAAGATATAAAGAGGCGGTCTAACGGCGCCTATAACCAAACAGCGCACTGCACACATTTGTTCTGCTTGATGTAAATAAAGTCTATTTTAGCTTGTACACACAAAATTTTAGGTACTAAGTGCGTAGAAATTCGTACTCTTATGGTGGATAGGTAGGTGTGTTAACAGTGCTAAAGTATGAATTGAATAATAGAATAACTAAAACATTATAAAGAGTGTACTTAAACTCTCAGGGATTAAAAATAAAGGCAACAAAAAAAATTAAATAACCATGTTATCAAATAATATCATTTATGTTTGTCTAATTTGTGTCTTACGTTGGAGACGGACTTTTTCTTATAAATAAAAAGGTGTCCAGAATAAGCCCCGATCTCGTCAGGTGTTCTCGATTCGTGAAAATTGCTTGTTTAACATATTTTCCGTTTTGTCTCGTTTACGTTTAACTTTTATATGCGTTACATATTTGAATACCATTGTTTGCGATTTTGCAGGCAATCACGTGTTAAGTGTTTGCGCTGTTTTGTTTATTCTTGAGATTTCTGGTGAAGTTTTGTATCCTTTTCAAAGACGTAGGAGTCGGAGGTAAACTATTCAAGTACTCAATTGGTAGAAGTTTTGACACCTGTGTATACTTGATATTAATTGCCAATAGTAAAGTAAAGATTAACACACAAAGTTACACGGTCTTTTCTTGATTTATTTGTTAATATTTTATTTAAAAGTCACAATAAAAAGTTAGAAACAAATCTTAACATGATTGCGCTTTTTTAATTTGCGTATTTACTGATATAGGTAATATCTTAATACTACATAACAAACAGTTAACGACCTTAAACACGATTGCTGTCTAACATAACTCCAACCACAGAAAAGTTTACCTCCACCGCAGACTATTCTAATTAGCTAATTATAACAGATAGGTATCCACTTGTCAAAATTATCCCGCACGTACAACCGGTTATAACCGGCTAACTCGCTAATGTAATTTCAAAACAATACTATTTTGCGGCTCGCTTGCTCCGTCTGCAAGTACCTTTACTCTCATATTTATTACTTGAACAACGAACGTGCACACTCGAATTTGTTTTCATAATATTTCTCTCGAGCACCCGCTTTAGCATTATGTATCGCTTTGAAGACACAAAAATGGACTTTGGCGCAACTGCAATAGAGTTCAAAAAGCATTGTGGGGTGTAAGGACTATGTACATTTGTCTGTGTATTTACTTTATTGCGAGATTTTATAATATTCTACGTTTGCACGATAAGGCGTGAGACTCATCTGTTACAAAGACTTTTCTTTTTTTTTCAGTTTTAAATCAAGAAAAGCAAAGGATTGGTTCTGCGGCTAATTGCGGTTTCGCTTTGATATATGAGTTGTTGGATACTTTTGCAACTGGTTATAAGAATATTCAGAAATATATAAGTCATCGGAATAATTATTATTAGTAAGTATATTTTTTAAAAGTAAAACCGTGAATTGTTAGAAGGAAGTTAAAATAATTTTAAGTCGTCTTTATACCTAAATATAAAAGCTTGGTCACCGCTTGTTCTGAGTCAGAACTTCTGACATGCCATTCATACCACGTTGACCATTTTACTAAGATAATGAAATTGCCAATACGAGAAAATATAGGAAGTTAAGTTCAATGTATTTTACAATCGTTCAATTCGAGTAAAATCAACAACACGGTTTTACGAAGACTTTTTTTAAGTATAATACCTACTACCTACAAATAAAGTTCAATTTTAATGTTAGTGACTTAACATTAAAAAGGCGCTAGTTCACCCCCAAAGCATATTTTATACATCAGCAGGCGATTTCAGGGTTCGTGACCTGAAGCATTTTCCATTAGCAATATATTAGAATAATCTTAATCTTGTGTAAACAAGTGAAATAATAAAGCCGCTCGTTGCGGCTTCCATAAATCCTCAGACAATTTACCTATAAAAATAAATACTTAGTTCAAGTAAGCAGGCAATATTTTCCCAAGAACACCTTATTAAATAATTATTCATGCAGTTATGATAAGGCCTTGGCTTTCACTCCGGCACGATTAAAAGAGGGATTTTCATAAAAAGTGTAATTTTAACAGCTTTCAACGAAAGAATATAGCTAAGCGGCTATGCGGAGGCATTTAGTAATTTGCATTTGACCGTGAGGTTACTTAGAATTATTTTGTGAAAATTTTAAAATTACTAGGAAAGTTGTACAGTTTATTTATATTTGTCACACAACAATTGAACCGACAATATTTTATGAAACAAAATGACTTTGCGAAATTATAGTAACTTCGAAATGAGGCTTTTGATCTCTTCTTTATTCGAATCGAAGAGTTCCACTATGTGCAAAATGTTGCGTAAATTTCCTAAATTCTGAATTTAGAAGCTAAAATGGGACCTTATATTAAGCCATGTTATGTGCGTGATTTTGTGACTATAGTCGACTAACTAGAACTTCAAAAACTACAAAAGCAATATTACTTTCTTTTACAGAAACAAAAGAACTAATCCCTCGAATTAATTCTGCAAAACAAACCTTGAGTGAATCAGTAGGCAACTCTAGATAAGGTATCGGAAATTGCCCTAGAGAGAGGAAGTCGCCCTACGTATTTGATGGATCGCCGACTCGCATGACTCAGTAATTGTTACCTGTAGACTTGTACCCTGTTCAACACTTTACACTACCCCCTTACACTAAAACCTATTGGGTGTTAGATTGAAATATGGTTGCAAGTTGTACACAGTCCAAGCTTCGCGTGATCAACATTTTCTTTTATTTTTATAGCGACGCCTTAGCGCATAGTCCAACAGTGTTAACTGTTAGACTGTTTGGATGAAATAATACGCTTTCATTTTGTTACTGGTTCGCTTAACACAAGGGTGGATTTATTAATTGAGTGTTAGGGCAGTCGCATGTGGATTAAAAAACCGGCCGGTTCTATTATTTTCTACCTGTTTACTAAGATCGAGTAAAAAAAGGTTTAAAAATACGTTTGTTGTATGGGAGCCTCCGTTTACTTTATTGTTATTTAATTATTTATTTTGAAAGGTAATATACAAGTAAATATTCTGTCACAATTTGAAGCGTCTACCTGTTACCGTTTTTAATATTGAGCAAAAAAAAATAACAAAAAAAACACGTTTATTGTATGGGGACCTCCCTTAATATATTTTTTAGGTTTTTTTTAGTATTTGTTGTTATAGCGGCAACGGAAATACATCAATCGTGAAAATTTTAGCTTTCTAGCTAAAACGATTTATGAGATACAGCCTGGAGACAGACAGACAGACAGCGGAGGCTTAGTAATAGGGTCCCGTTTTACCCTTTGGGTACGAAACCCTAAAAATGGAGTGGGACTAAAGAATGGCTTCAGTGAATCACCAACACACAACGCTCTATAAATTTAGCTATACAAAAGCTCTATAAAATATTAAAAGTATGTAATGATTAAAATCTACTGATACTGAGATTTAGACTTTGATAAAGCTAGTCAAAGATTTTAAATAAACATTTAATGATTGTTAAACGAGTTTTAATCTCTATTTGATACTGACATAAAAGTAATATCTTCGATGAAGCTTGTCTAAATATCTTTCTGCCCAGTGATAGTTTACCCATAGTTTAATTTTTAATTTTAATTTTATACTGATACGCCAATTTGTAATAGGAACCTAACTTAAGCATGAATATGAACAAACATAAATGCAGATTGTGCAACCAAATGCAGTAGAATCAGTCCCTGTGTCTGATGGCTGTCCGATGCAGTTTTGATATTACATTAGTGTGGCATCACTGACTAATGAACAAATATAAAGCAACTAAATGCAGTACCAGTCAATCCTCTGATCAGTCTATGCGTGATTTCGTTTGCTTAAGATTAAAATAAGTAAAATATGCTGAAACAACATATGGTATGGCAACATAAAGTGCAAGAGCAAATCCTCAACTTATTGAATAAAAAATTACCGACTACTAAAGATCTATCAAAATTATGACTTTTTGCAACATATTTTGACAAGTAAAAAGGCTGTCACATAAGATAGATAGAGATAAAACATAACTAAGTAAAAAATCTTTTAAAGCGTTTATAAATTTGTAAGAAGGTAAGTAAATAGTTAAGTGTGATGTCATTTTACTAATAGGTAAAAAAACACAATTCCCTATTTTTATACAACTAAGAAAACCCATGCCTTTCATATCAATAAATAATGATTAAATAGCTATCAAAATAATGAAGTGCGAGCACCGCGTTTTAGTTTCTTAACAAATAGGGACCGATTTACTTCCAAAGTGCACTAATTTGCGTTAATTACTTTTTAATTACTCACCGGTAGCGAGTTATTAGTTGAGTTAAGTAATTAACATTCGCAAGTTTCGTGTTAGAAGCAAAATTAAAATATTAGACCAAAAAGGTTTTACATTATAATTAAGTGGGTAGCAAGCTACGACCTTTTTCAGAAGGTTTTGTTAATGGTAAATTAATAAAAAAATGGTAGGTAGAGATTTTACTTTTAATTTTTGCATTTAGAATGCTAATTTATTAATTTTAAAGCTATAGATACTGGAAAAAGGTACGCGTGTCTCTGAGCATTGCGCGACTGGGAAATGGTAGGTAGTTAAAGCGTAGATACTATAAAAACCTAAATTCTTATATTCGGGCATGAGTTAAATATACCTAAACTTATTTTTTTTTATAACATAGTTTGCTTAACACATAAACTTTTATCCCTGTATATTTTTTTTTGTCAACTTGTTATTGTTATTTCTAGAATAATTTGAAAGTTTCCACTTTCTTTTGACATAGACGCAAATTCAGTAAGAAATGACACAACGCGTTAGATTATATTTTGTCCGCGAGACACTAAGCGAATCAAATGCGCTGCATTTGTGCCGCATCACGCTGTGAAAGAGTGCAGCGTTGCGACACATGCGATTATCTTCGCTTGAAGCGCTGCATGCCGCGTCCAATGTAGCTGTAGGGCTGTCAATTAAATTGTTCCTTTAATTTATAGTTTTCTTAAGGGAAAGGTTGAGTTATTAAAAAGAACTAGTGATCGTATACTGGTATTTCAAAAATGTTAGCATTCGGCACTATTTATCTTTTAGAGCTGTTCCCAATTGCATACTTCTCCTTCCGCGTAGTTTTTAAAAAAGGGTTTCCGCTAATTACATACCTAAATCATGAAGAACTCGAAAAATGCTGATATGAAAACTGACATTAACTATAACTCTGAAACGAATAAGCTTTTGTAAGTATTTAAAGACAAGTTTTAGTAACTTCACCGAAAGGACCCTGACCACACAAGACCTTATAGTTAACTTCTTCTTCTTTTCCTATCTATACTAATCTATACTTAATATAATAAAGCTGAAGAGTTTGTTTGTTTGTTTGTTTGTTTGAACCTGTGATTAGAGCTCAGGAACTACTGGTTTGAATTTAAAAATTCTTTTCGTGTTGAATAGACCATTTATCGAGGCAGGCTTTAGGCTATATAACATCACGCTGCAACAATTAAGAGCGAAGAAATAATGGAAAATGTGAAAAAAACGGGGAAAATTATTCATCCCTGAAGGCTTCCTTTGCGTGCGCTGCGAAAATGGTTCTAGATACCAAAAATACAAGAATTAAGGGAACTTTTTACCGCGGGAAAACTTCGCATTCCCACGGGAAACCGACTTCTACGCGAACGGAGTCGCGAGCAGCCACTAGTGATGAATATGCACTTTTGCAGCACATATGCATCTAGTGACAGAAACTCGGGATATAATGCTACTGGCGGTCACCCATCCTTGGACTGACCGCGGCCAGCGTTGCATAGCCTCGACTATCGAGTAGATAGACGAGATCGCAACGGGCCACAGAGCTCATTAGTTAACTTACACATATTTCTTATTTTTTCTTTTAATTAATAAATGCCAGCCCTGAGCCTTGATCAGTAGCACTCGGCAACTGTAACCGTGAATGAGGCTGATGCGATTATCCCACACTGCTGGATGGCACAGTTTTGTTTCATTGATTCATGCAATCAAATCATAACTGCTATTGTATATCGCAATTACATTTATAGATTGAGTTGCGAAGGATTTTTTTTAACTACTCACAAATTAATGGAGATTAAATGTAGAAAGCATTAATAAGATTTTGTTTAAAAAATACTTTAATGGTTAATTTGTTGCTGTTATTTGGAAACAGCGTGAGCTAAATGCTAAAGACACCATGAGAGTGTGTGTTAGGAGCATAGACAAAAAGTAAACCTTGAATAGCTTGTTTTAGGATGCAAGACCCCCTTTAAGTATTACTATGAAATCTCTTATCCCTGTGCTTAACTGTTTTGTATTGAAAGCATTATTATAACTACCCTATTCTTATATAGCACGAAACGAAACATAGTGTTGTTAAGTATGATACAAAAAATACTGAATATCACTAACCGACCATCAATCTCCCCGTGCTCAATAAGATCATCTCATATGTATTATTCATGGTGCTGTCTGTCCAAATCAGGAAGACTACATTTTACTTGAATGACTTCACTAGGAGCTACAATCTTCATTTAGGCGGTTTATCAATAATAAATGATCGCAATCTATCAACAGGACAAACATACGTCAAGGCAGCGGCTCTTAAAGTTTTTTGGAGACCGAGATTTAAGGCAAAAAAACTGATGAACTGTGTTTAGTTTTAAATTGCCTAATTTCAAGTGTTATTTACGAGGAAATTTTAAATTAGTTGATTAGGACTGGGCACGAAATAGCTGTGTAGGTTTTCCATCATATTTGATGGCAGGTTATTAGTAATTTAATTATAGATAACTCCACCGAGCACACTTTGAGTATAGCTGGTCTAGGATATTGGTTCTATGATTAACGGTTGATTGGATGGGGTGGTACTTAGGTGGATAATATTTTGTGGATTACCATAGATTTACAACTTATGAGTCATAAATAACAAATATTATTAGTTCAGCTAAACTAAAGCTAACAACACTGATGGCTGTTTTAGTTTAAGTGCCTAAAATGGTCTTGATGTAAAACTAGTTAGAATAAACCAGCCCACTATTGCTTAAACTCGGCATGTGCTGTCTAGAATAAATTGTTGCATGTCCTTAAACAACTAGGTTTAAAGACCTTTTATATTATCTTCTTTACACAGGCTGCTAAAAGACTGAGTGAAAAATTAAGAATAATGTTCTGGCGTCTGAAAATAAATTGAAATTCCTAGACACACTGATGAGCATACATTCTAGACTACATTGTAATATGAACTCGAGCTTTGCACCTGTGCCAATGTTACTGACTCAAATAACAAAGGTATTTCAGCATGGATTTTTATGTTTTTTTTATTTTCTGGTTACATTACTAACACGTATTTAAAAAATATAACTATGTAAGTACAATCCCTACTATCGTACTTCCTACTTCCTACTAATATTATAAATGCGAAAGTAACTCTGTCTGTCTGTCTGTCTGTCTGTCTGTCTGTTACGCTTTCACGCCTAAACCAATGAACCGATTTTGATGAAATTTGGTATGAACAAAGAACTGCAGGGCTATTCTGTAACTCAAAAATCGATGCTAGTTGTTAAAAAGCAACTAGCAGTTGTGTTTGACAAGTCACCGGTGAGCCAAAAAAATTGTTATTCTGTATCTCAACTAGCATGAGTGATATCAAATGATACGAGTCCAAGGAGTCTCATTTAAAATGTCATGAACTTATATTAAGTTGTATGAAATGACTTAACATTTAATTTTTCCACTTTATATCTTTGACTGAGCATGCGCTGTAAACAACTAGAAATTTATTTTTAAAGACAAATGTATTAAAAGCCATCCAGCCACTTATGTATCTTCAATACCTATTTTAGAGCAATTTCTTGTATATTAATAATATTTTGCTAATGCTTTTATTATAATTTAAAGTTTTTCCTAGAATAAAATAAAACACTCTTAAGAATTTATAGATATTTGTATGTAATTGTAAAGTTTACAAATATCAGATGTCGGGTTATTCGTTGTTGCCGTCGAATTATTAAGTTAAAAATATTAAGTTTCGGTTAAGGACAGGAGATATACAAAACTGAAACAACTCAAAACTTGTAGCTCGCATATTTTGTGGAACTTAGCAAGCAATTAACAACTTGCATGAGAGGTTTGATGCTAGTTGGGAAAAATTTGGGTTCGCGAGTCACGAGAAATGTCAATAACACGTCGAAAAAAGAACACTTTTAATGGTATTACTGCAATTTATTTTAAACAGAGTGGATTCTAAGCAATAAAATCACAATGCTGAGCTAAAACCAAAGTTTAATTAATTTTCCTCAAAAAAAGTCGGACAAACCGACGGACCTACAGAATTAAATGGCCAAGACTTATTTCATTTAGTATTTATATGTAACGAATAAAATGTATATAAACTATAAATCGTAATTTTCTAAAAGAAAACTTGGAACTTTGTTTTTGACAGTTCCTCCTGCTATGAATTCGATGCAAGCTAAGCTTACGGAATCGCTATTTTTCATTTCTCCATACAAAAAAACTGTCAAACCAAGGCCTAGCGTGCATGAGCCGTATGACGTCATAATTGATGCTAGTTGGAGATACAGACTCGCAAATGTTCATTTTGACGTTATTTCTCATAGCAGTCGATAGCAGTTGAGTTATAGAATCAGTCTGCAGAACTTGGGAAAGGACATAGGGTACTTTTTACCGCGAGAAAACTTATAATTCCCACGGGAAACCGACTTCCACGCGAACGGAGTTGCGGGCGGCCACTAGTAATATTATAAATGCGAAAGTAACTCTGTCTGTCTGTTACGCTTTCACGCCTAAACCACGGAACCGATTTTGATGAAATTTGGTATGAAGATAGAACTGAACTTGGGAAAGGACATAGGATACTTTTTATCGGGAAAAAAGGGTGGAAGGGGTTGAAATAGGGGATGAAAGTTTGTATGAAAGTTCGTGCGATATAACCGAATTCCAGGCGGGCGAAGCCGCGGGTGGAAATCTAGTACCTTTTTGATAAAGCATAAGTCATTTTTAATAACCGTTTAGTATGTCTCTACTTCAATTTCTCAATACAGAAACCGGCGGAAAACTAATAACTAGTTACTTTTACTACTTAACCCTTTTTAAGGTAGTGGTAACTATTTTGCCACCAAGATTAGAATTATAAATAAAAAAATATAATTTATATGTAATTTTTTATGACTTAAAACACAGCTTTCTGGATTAGAGCTAGACTATCAACCAATTTCATAATGATAACAAAATTGTTCATTTCACGTGTTCAAAACTGTATGCGTAATAGGATTAGGGCACTCCCCTTTCAATTAACAGGCGACTATTCGAAATAACATTTCTTTGGTTCACAAAATAACTGTAATCAACTGCCGCCCTATCTGATTGTAAAATAATTGGCCACAATGCACTTTCATTTATTCACACAAGCATTAAGTAAATAAATATTGAAGCACTTTTCAAAAAAAAGCTACGAAAATAATATTTCGTGTGCTTTTGACACTTAATTTATTAAACCTTTATGAAATTTTAGGTTACGTGACTAAAGTTAACGATGTTTTGGGTCGTTTCTAGGTTGTAGGTTTAACCTAGAACACTACATGCAAATAAAAACTACTGAATGGATTTTAATGAATTTTTACCATAATATAGCTTATACACAAGAATAAAACATAGGCTACCATTTACAATAACTTAAATATCACGTAAGTAGTAAAAAAAATTGCTGCCAATACCGCTGGAGTAACACATATGTCATGTATGATGGAAATGTTAATCCCTACTTCCCTACTTCCCTACTAATATTATAAATGCGAAAGTAACTCTGTCTGTCTGTCTGTCTGTCTGTCTGTCTGTCTGTCTGTCTGTCTGTCTGTCTGTTACGCTTTCACGCCTAAACTACTCAACCGATTTTGATGAAATTTGGAATGAAGAAAGAACTGAACTTGGGAAAGGACATAGGGTACTTTTTACCGCGGGAATACATCTCATTCCCACGGGAAACCAACTTTCACGCGAACGGAGTTGCGGGCGTCCACTAGTATTAAATATTCCAACAAAAGAGCCTGCTACAGTATAATCTATATCTTAAGTAAATGCCATTATAGCCAAAAACGCAGTAGCTACCTATAGGCCTGAGATAAGGGCGCTGAAGTGCTTAGTTACCATATTTCTTATGTTTACAATATTGATACGTTGTGATAAAGGGTTTCCACGCGGGCGAAGTCGCGAGCGGCTACTAATCCCTACTTCCCTACTAATATTATAAATGCGAAAGTAACTCTGTCTGTCTGTCTGTCTGTTACGCTTTCACGTCTAAACCACTGAACCGATTTAGATGAAATTTGGTATGAAGAAAGAACTAAACTTGGGAAAGGACATAGGGACTTTTTACCGCGGGAAAACTTCTCATTCCCACGGGAAACCGACTTCCACGCGAACGGAGTCGCAGGCGGCCACTAGTTAAATATAATAGTTACAAGGTAGATATAAAATTTATTTAATCAAGTAAGTAAGTTTTAGGTAATTTTAACTAAATAACCAAGCTGTTTAGCTTATTATAAACAAAATAAATAAGCATACTTTAAAAACGTGTCAAAAACTAACTTCCGGTTTTCAAAGAAAAATAGGTTAACATGGTATTTTAACGGAAATTGTTAACTGTCACGCGCTCGTATGTACTACCTACTGTGTAACAGTTAAAATTAACCAGCCCGGCTTAACTGCCGTAATTATATTTTAATTAATGCAAATCGCTTCATTGCTTGGAGAGTGACGCTGAAAATGCATTATAAAACAAGCTATATACGTACCTACAGCTTTTAATAATTGTTTTAAATCTGACAAATATTTAGAACAGAATCGCTACATAAATTTAAAAAAAAACGCGATTGCGTCTGCATATCACTTGGAAAGAAAATTTCGCGTAAATAAAAATATAACAGACTACGGTAATTACTTTGAATATATAGGGCCATATAGGCTCTTTTAACAGGGCGTGGTAAGGGTTAGTTATTAATAATAGAGCGTAAAGTTAGAAGGCGTTCCCCGCCCTAAAGAAGGGCTAGTACGGAGTTGTATTGAAATCGAATAGTAAACGTAAATTGACGGAATTGCTACGAGACCAACACATAACTGGTACAAAATAAATAAAAATAATTTAATAAAAAATGTATTTTGTGTTTTATAATACGTAATTGAGTTCAATAGAAATAATAAGAATGAATAGATAGTGTAATATCAGTTTAGCTTTAATCCAAATATATAAATATTCAGTAAGGAATCACTATTTCGAAGCTTATAAAAAATAGTTTATTCCAAAAAATATATAAAATGTTCAAGCTATTTCAAAAGTTTGTAAATTATACACTCGTTATTAAATGTAGTTTTATTTTGCAGCAACACCGGCGGAATAATCTTAAATGTTTTGTACATTGTCTAGGTAAGGAAACGTTTTCAGTGAAATTTCATGCTACCCCATCCAACGGGGTTAATGACCCTTGTTAAACAACACAGGGGCAAGAGGTTATTCCCACAACACGCATAAGTATTTTGTTTATCATCCTTAAATATTATATTACTTATTATGACGTGGATCTTTTGTACATACTTGGAAATAAATGTACAACTCAGTTGAGTACTAATAATTCATTTAAAAAAAAACGAAGACTAAAAAATATTACAAAATAGTATCGAGCATTAACCTAAATAGTTACCTATCTACTTACGTAACTAATATAACAAAAAATATACTATTTTCAAAACATCAACTTAAAGAAAAACCTATATTTTCTCTTCATTGTTTTTCTGCGTAAAACTGCTAGTTACATTCTCTAGTTTTAAACACACAAAAACAATACAATATTTTTAATAAAGAATTCATTTCAGTCCATGACACATCGTAATCCCGATGCACATCGCAATATGAAAACATCCCACATGGTATGATACTGACAGACAAGTTTCATTTTCTGCATCTATGAATTGTGCATATTTACGCTTCCTATATTACGTTTTCCAAGAAATTAGAGTTTTCTAGACATAGTAACATACCTTCATTAGAATTGTAGAGTTTTCAAGAATGTTAGTTTTTCCGTTTACCTTACTGTTATTAAATGAAATAGGTTTTACCCATTTTTTTGTTAAGTATAAAACAGTTTACACGTTATTAATACTGTAAAATAACAAAAAGCAAAGGAGACTAGTCATTTAAAGAGACGTTTAATTTCACGGAGCCTGCACTATGGAATGGTTTTTTATTTCGTCGACTTTGAGTTATGAAATTGTGTTAATCGGCTACGTTACTACAATATGAAAATGACCATGCAGTTAAATTATTTAAAGACAAAATACTATATCAAAAAAATACTTGAGAAAACATTGTACCTACTTAGAATCTAAAACCACGTTGCTACGTTTTCAAGACACAATCATCGCAGTTTCGAATGAAACACATACACGGTAGCATTTAATTATAATAACAAACATTTCGGAATAAGCTCAACAATTTGTAATTAACACGAATAGTGTGTTTTTCGTATATTCTGTAAACAATGGTGTGACAATATAAATCTGTCTGGCTGTGTTCCCCCTGTACCTACTTAAAACCGGGTGTGGATATTTTGTAAGCGATTTAAGTTCTGTATGTAAATTACTTATTACGTCAAATGATTATAATACGTGCTTGATAGCCAAGAGCAATAGGGTTTCCTTACCAAAGGTTTCGTACCCGTTCTCCAGTATTTGAGGGTAGGAGGTAGGTAGTAGGTTGTTTTTTTTTCTTCATAAATACACATTTCAGCACTTCCTCTAGGTTTCTAGCTAGATGAAGATTATCCATCATGGTGCATCCACAATATTGTACTAAGTCGGCTTGGTGGATTAGGGTCAATTCTCCTTACTAGAAGAAGAAGCATGTGCCCTGCTAGTAAGTGATATAAAGGTTGTTTCTATACCTATAAACCTTTCTTTCTGTGCAGCCTTACTCAAACACATAAACAACTCGTATTTTAACAGGGTAGGTATTAGATAAAAATATTTTTAATTTAAGAAGCAAACTAATTGAATAAAAACCTCAATACCCCAAAACACAAAAACCAAAACCTCCCAGCCAAAACCACCTTCATCCTCATTTTTAATTCAATTCAAAGCGTGCAATATTTTTTCAATTTAAAAGAAAAACATACAATTACCCCGGGTCCTTTCACTGTGGCTCTCGACCAATCTCATAAAATAACATTGAGTGCCACGTATTTCTGATTTTATAATGGGATGTTTTGTTTGGCCCTGTTATTAATTCGCCCTATTCACAGGGTGAGCAGCGTGGTGCCGACTTTGGTATGATCATAACAATATTTTATCCTACTAATATTATAAACGTGAAAGTTTGTGAGTATGTGTGGATGTATGAATGGATGTTTGTTATTCTTTCACGTAAAAACTACTGGACGGATTTGGATGAAACTTTGCAGTAATAGTAGTTTAAACATCAGAATAACATATAGGGTACTTTTAACCGCGAAAAAACTTATCATTGCCACGGGAACCCGACTTCCACGTGAACGGAGTCGCGGGCGGCCACTAGTTTTAAATAAACTACCCCGCCTTGCAGTTCAATTGTTAGGTTAGGTATATAAGTTTTCCTATCCAATGGAATTTGGTATTTTCCCACGGTCAAATATACGGGCGGGGGTTGGGCAACTTCGCATTTCTAGAGGGATGCTTTGCCCCTGGCAGTAACACCACTCCTGGTGTTGCTGTCGGCGAGGCCTTAGAGGTAGCACAGGTTGCGTTGATCTCTAAGGTAAGACTGGGGAGTTATCCTTCCAGTGGTTGCCGCCTGTTACGTACCTGCATCCGTCACGGTAAAACGGACCGATGCGAGTGCAAACTGAAACGCCCAGTCGCCATTCCCTCCCACCTTTTCCCATTCCTATTTCCTCCCCAACTTCCTAAGAGTGGGATATCAGTGGCTGTATTCCAACACCCGACTCACGCACATGAGCTTGAGGGTCGGGTAACAGGCCACCCGCGTGTTTGTGCCGTGCGTGGAGACCCGTACGTGGGGATGAAGGAATCCTGGAGTGCTGAGCCTTGGCGGGGCCGGGCAGTAGTTGTCCCGTCTGGCAACACGCCTCTTTGGTCCGGATTTCACATCAAACGGGAGGTCGTGGACTAACCACCCATGATCAATCGGCTGTGGCAACCCGTCAGAGGGCTGCCTGGTGAGGAAGGAGTGTACGACGGGGGACAGTCGGCGATGCGCGGGGTTCGGGGTTAGCGGCGGTCGGTTCCTCTGCCGGTCGTTACCGCAGCCGTGGACTTCTTCGCACCGTGCGGACTCGTCTTTCTGTGTGCTCTCGTTCCTATATCTTCGGGGGTAGGTCTTGGCGATCCTGTGCTGAGCACGGACGTCCCCTACTGCGGGCTCCAAGGAGGGTGAGGCGCCACTGGAGATGAAAACTAGTTTTACCTCAACTATGGCCAACAAGAGGAACAAACTAACCCACCAGGCTGCGTCCTCGGACGCGCCTACTAACACGCCATGTGCGCCTGTCATAGACGCGCTGGCTACCAACGCGCCGCATGCGTCTACCTCAGGCGTAGCGGCGCCCAACACGCTGGACTTGCGCGACGTGCAGGCCGCGGTGCCCGCCATTGACGTCCCGGCGTCGGAGGCGTGGTCGATCGCCGCCGGCACAAAAAAGAAGAAGAAGAAGAAGCAGCGCAAACCAGCACCGAGCCGGGCCAGACGCGACGCCGCGCGGGCCGAGGCTCGCAGTAACGCCGCTCTGTCTGGGCAGCCGCTGAATGCTGAAGGGCCCCCGGCCCAGCGCCCCGGCGCTAAGCTACCGGCGGCCGCGGCGCCCGCATGGGCGTCCGGCGGGGGGGGCGGTGGCGCGCCGGCGCGGCGCACCGAGTCCGCTCGGAACGCTGCGCCGGCCGCCGCGGTACCCCCCCGCGCAGGCAGCGGCGGTGTCTGCGGGCACTACTCGGTCTAAACGACGGAGCGGGCGGTCCAAAAACACGGCACGCAGGAAGAGGGAGCCGACTGCGGCTACACCGGCTGCCTCGACTCCCTCTTCCTCCAAGCCGGTCAAACGGCACAAGCCGGACGACACAGTGACGCCGAAAGGCGACACTAAACGACTCAGGAAGGGTTCCGCTGCGGGGCCGAGTTACTCGGAGGTCGTTAAGACAAACGAGTTCTACGTGGCAGTCGCGACGGAGCCCTTCCGTGAGATCACCAGCGGCGTCGCGGACACCATCGTCAAGATGCTGGAAGCCCGCTTAGAACAGCACTTAGCTGATGCTGAAAAGCGTGGTGCTCCCGGAATCTTCGTCCCCGAGTTTGTGGGGCGGATGCACCTCTCGGCGGGGGTGATCAGACTGGTTGTGCAGGATGACCGCTCCCTCGAGTGGACGCGCGGCGTGGTGTCCACGATGCCATCACCGGTCCCTGGTACTCGGCTTGCGCTGATACGCCAAGCTGATATCCCTAAACGGGTGAAGTGCGGTTTGTTCGTGCCGGGCGAGACCAAGGACAACATACACAGCGTGCAACGAGCCCTTCGCTACCAAAACGCTAGTCTCAGCGTTGGCGACTGGCTCTTGTACTCTTGTACTCCGCAGGGGGGCGGGATCTTTCTGAGTCTAGGTGTACCAGACTCACAGGTCCCGGCCATCATCGCGAAAAACAGGAGACTCTCTTTTAGGTTCGGGAACCTGTACATCCGTTTCCTGGGCGAAGAGAGGCCCCTAAACGACCAGACTCCGCAGTCTGAGAGTGCACCTGAAGCCTCCGCGCTGGCGCTGGGTACGGCGGTCGCCTCACAGGAATCGCAGCCTGGGATGGCGGCAGTTATGCCTGGTGCTGGCGCGATGGTGGACGATGTCCCGCCGACTTGTCCGCCGGGCGACGCTGTTAAGCCACGCCTGGTAGACACTGCTCGGCCAGAGGCGAGCCTGCTGGAAAATCCGGCAACGCTATTTCCGGCAGGAGTCGTGGGGGGGCGAGGCGTGTGCGAACCAAACCCGGCCCTCGGGCTGACTTCGGGAAGCGCTGCCGCGCCTCTGCAGGCTCCTCCTACGTCGGTGATGGACTGGCAGGCACCCGAGTTATTTCGGAGTCCGGTCAGGTCCGGAGCCTTCGTGGAGGAGTTCCCGTGGGCGGCGTCGTCGCGGCCGCACGCCCCCGCCTGCGCGTAGGACGTGCCCCGCGCCGACCTGCCCCCGCGGGCGACCGACGCGCCGGGGACGTCGACGTGCGCGCTGCTCCCGGGCGGCGCCGACGTCGCGCTCGAGGACGCTGGCCCCTCGTCGCTGTCGGACATCCAGTGCAGCTCCGACGCGGAGTCTTTCGACACCGCGGGGCTGCTCTCGCCCAACTAGTGTCGTGCAGACCAACCTCCAGCACAAGCGACTCGCGGCGGCTACCCTGCGCCGCTGGCTGGAGGTACACACCGAGACCATCGCCCTCATCCAGGAGCCGTGGATTAGGGGCGGCAAAATCTGTGGTCTCACCAACATCGGGGGAAGAATCCTGCTCGACACAACTGTAAGTAACCCTCGTACCTGTATTTATGTGCCGAGAAATCTATCAGCCACTCTAGTAAATGAATTCTGTACCAGAGATCTGACGGTAGTTAGGCTTAGGAATGAACAGAATAATTTGGGTGAGGTCATGCTAGCGTCAGTCTATTTACCAGGCGACGCCGGGGTGCCCACGCCTGAGCTAGATAATTTGGTTAATTTCTGCGAAAAGGAAAAATCGGAGCTCATACTGTCAGTTGACTCCAACGCGCACCACCATCTGTGGGGCTGCGTTGAGGCCAATAGCAGAGGTGAGCATCTCGTTGATTTCCTATTCACTACCAACCTTAAAGTTATCAACCTAGGCTCTGAACCGACTTTTGTAACTTCAAGAGCCCAGACAATCATTGACATTACTTTGGCAACAGAAAGCGCATCAGAACACATTCTCAACTGGAGAGTGTCTGATGAAGCTTCTTGCTCAGATCACAGGTGGATTCAATATGACCTCTAGTGGGAGGTACCGAAGCCCCTTCCGAGGCGGAATCCGCGACGGACCGACCGCGCTATCTATAGAGCACAGGTGGCGCGGGAGGTTGGGGTCTTAGTTCTCCCAAAACAACACACTTGTACTGAGGACATTGAATCACATCTGTGGTGACACATAGTTTGTAAATAATAGTTTTAATTTAGTTTTAATGTATATTTGTAAAATAAATATTATTTGTTGTAAGTTTATTTAGATAGGCTCCCTTTACGGTATTGCTCAAAGAGGGACATAACACGGGGCTCTCTTTACGGTATTGCTGACGTTCAGCTCATACCAAATTTTGTAACTATAAATAGGGTACCATTTCTAATAAATTCATGATCGCATACATCTGCCTTTCATTCTGCCTCCAACCTCCGTAGAAGCAAGAGCTCCAGCAACCTACTAAACATCTAAACAAACTCACAAATGCACTGAAGAAGTGCTACGAAACATCTTGTCCACTCTATACTGCTCCAGCAACGGTGAGAAACCATTGGTGGGGCCCAGAGCTGGACAAACTACGACGCAAGGTAAGGCAATGCTTCAACCATGCAAAAAACACTAGAAGCAATCGAGACTGGGTTGCCTACAAAGCAGCTCAATCTCAATACAAGAACCGCATTCGCGAACGTAAAAGCGAATCTTGGCAACGCTTCTGTACCAACATTAAAAGCAACGCTCAGGCAACAAGAATAAAAACCATTCTTGCAAAGGACTCTGAACGCACTCCAGGTTCCTTAAAACGCCCTGACAACACCTTCACGAAAACAGATACGGAGATGTGCGAACTTCTACTCCAAACCCACTTCCCAGACTGCCAGGTTGTAGATCAACCTCTGGTAGCTAACGAGGTGGGCTCGGTTTCCGTACCTGAACCATCAGACTGGCAAACTGCTCAAAGCATAATCTCTCTAGATAAAGTTATTTGGGCAATCAACAGCTTCCTCCCCTTTAAATCAGCAGGTCTTGATGGTGTATTCCCAGGCCTTCTGCAGTGGGGCGCTGCCTCTATTGCGCCACACCTGGTAAAATCTACCAAAGTTGTGTCGCACACAGGTACGTACCACAAACATGGAGTGAAGTACAGGTAGTCTTTATACCTAAACCGGGGAAGAGTGATTACACGCAGGCGAAATCCTTTCGACCAATTAGTCTCACGTCATTCCTACTTAAGGTTATGGAAAGACTTTGTGACCGATATCTGAGGGACACCGCCATCAAATGCACACCACTTCACCCCCAACAACATGCATATAGTAAAGGCAAATCAACTGAAACCGCTTTACATGAGGTTGTATCGCGGATTGAAAACACGCTTTCCTTTAAGCAATCAACCTTAGGAGCCTTTCTAGATATAGAAGGTGCCTTTGACAAAACTACATTCACCAGCATCTCGAATGCTCTGCGTCGACATGGCGTCGAGCAAGCTCTCATCGAGTGGATCGACAAAATGCTCAGATGCAGGGTCGTGCAAGCCACGGTAAATTCGAGAACGAGAGCTCTAGTAGCGAGGGGCTGTCCACAAGGTGGAGTGCTCTCACCTCTCCTCTGGAACATCGTGGTAAATGAACTCATCACGGAACTCAACAATGCAGGTTTCCGTACTATAGGCTACGCCGACGATCTAGTGATACTCATTGAAGGACCCTTTGAGCAAACACTGTGCGACCTCATGCGGGCTGCTTTAAAAATCGTCGAAACGTGGTGTATACGAATCGAACTAAGCGTAAATCCAAATAAGATGGTCCTCGTTTTGTTCACTAACAAACGTCAAATCGCAAACCTTAAAACACCTAAGCTGTTTGGCGTTTCCCTTCCTCTAGCGTCGGAAGTCAAGTACCTGGGTATAACACTTGACTCTAAACTTTTATGGTCCAAACATCTAGAGAACAAACTAAAAACAGCGTGTATTGCATTCTGGCAATGCAAACAGCTACTGGGTAAGACCTGGGGACTTTCACCAAGAATTACCCTGTGGCTCTACACTGCAGTTATTAGACCTACCGTTACTTATGGTGCTCTTGTTTGGTGGCCCAGAACCGAACTAAGCACCGTAAGAACTAAACTGCAACAGTTTCAACGCAGAGCTTGCTCAGCGGTTACCGGTTGCACAAAAACAACTCCGACAGCAGCCCTAGAGACCCTGCTCTGTCTGCCTCCGCTCGACCTGTTCATAAAACAGGAAGCCGCGGCGGCAGCATTCAGGCTACGGTCCCTGGGCCTTTGGGGCTCCTACCAAGGACCCCATACGCGAATAATCGATGAGGTGTGCACCAGTCACCCAATACTCGACGCGCCATGCGATCGGATACCAACGTGGTTTGCTTTTGATAAACGATACCACATCCAACTCCAAGAGGAAGCTACTGACCATTCAGGTATCGATGAGATAAGAATATATACCGATGGCTCAAAAACTAGTTCTGGGTCAGGAGCAGGAGTGTTCTCACCAGAACTAAACATCCACATATCAACGTCCTTAGGGCCCTATAGCTCCATCTTTCAATGTGAATGCTTTGCTATCACTCTTGCTGCGGGGGAGGTACTTTCTCGCGACATTACGAACAGAAATGTTCGAATAGTCTCGGATAGCGCCTCTGTTTTGCAGTCGCTTGAAGGTGAAGCTGTTAGCTCGGGACTCATAAGCGACTGTCGTTTAGCCTTGGAGAGTGTTGCGGAAACAAACAACTTCAATGGATTAAAGGACATAGTGGTTCACACGGTAATGACGCTGCAGATGAACTGGCTAAAAGAGGAGCGGAAGCAATACCGGTTGGCCCTGTACCAACGTTACCGATACCTTATAGCCTTTTCCGCGCTCATCTGCGAGAACAAACCGTAACTCAACAAATCAATCGATGGATACAGACCGACGGCTGTAGGCAATCGAAGGAAGTACTGCCACTTCCCGACCCGCGTTTCACGCGTCGTATGCTCAGCCTGAGTAGATATGACCTGCGCATTCTTGTAGGTACTATCACCGGTCATACTTCCCTCAATAAACACCTATTTAATGTAGGTACCACCGACAGTCCTCTATGCAGAGCTTGCATGGAGGCTGAAGAAACAGCCCCCCATGTCATCCTGGAATGTATGGGAGTGGCTACACAACGGGCACAAATCCTCGACAAACCGAGGTCACTCCGCGAAGCCTGCGAACGTCCCAGGAGACTTCTGCGCTTCTGGACGGAGTTAGGCTGGCTAAACTCTTAGCCGGCAAACCACGCACAAAGGACCAAACTTGAGTCCAAGTGCGGAAACAAGAGCCCACTAACCTAAACCTAAACCTAAACCTAACGGTCAAATATAGCGGTTGAATTATTTAAGGCTATTGTCTATTCGTAAGTATACCTTGTTTTATATTAATCCGTTTAGTAGTTATTTAATGATTGAATAACATACAAATTTTAACATTTATTATTCGCAGGCTTAATGGTAATAGCTAAGTTGTGTATGCAGAACAGTTTCTAAATAACCATTTACTAATCCTGTATACAAATGTAAAAGTTTATAGATGTTGTTGCTAAACTACACATCAGATTTAATGAAACTTTATAATGTGGGCGCTTAGGAAGACTGAAATTAAAAGTTCATAATTAAAGCTTTATCGACCTGAAGCGAATATGCTCTACAGATCATTAACATGTTTTTTTACACGAATTACTGGATTTAAAACCAACGCGTACCTATAATATTTTCTGGAGTGGTAGAGTCTAGCGGTAGGCTCTGTCTGCAGCGATTGCTGGGCTGACTCGACCGGTGAAATACTACCGTCGCACAGAAAACCGACGTGAAGTAGGGACGATGTTCCTGCGTTTCGTTCGGTGAGTGCGATATCCGGTGCCCAATTTTGTCAAAGGCTCAGCAACACACCCCCAACACCCACAGTGTTGCGGGGTAGTTATGGGCGGCGGTGATCACTTACCATCAGGTGACCCGCATGCTCGCTTGCTTTGCCATATTATAAAAAAAAAAATAAGCATTTATTTTCAGACAGTAATAAAATTTTGAGTAACAATGTTTTGTTAGATTAACTACATTATTATACAATAATTCCTCTTAACCGTAATATTTAGGTCGAAAAACAATTAAAACTTATCATGTATACTGTAAAACAAATCCTGCATATTAATATATATTCTTGCGAATGAATCACCACTTTTTCACAGCCCATGAGTCAACTCGAATTAGCTAGTTATTTGTCTTCCAAATAACAGTTCCAACGATATTGTCCCATAAAAAGTCTCTCCACAATAAATATTCAGCCTTAAATCTCAGCTCCTTTGTTCTTAAGATCACTATTATGAAACCAGAAGCAGCCAGTAGAATCTGGCGACCTATTCTGCAAGATATCTTTCATATTGTAAAAAGCGGATAAGTCATTAAAAGTGCCGACGAAGCATAACTTCGTTCTGAATCGAGGAAAGTGAACTAAACCAGAAAATTTGAAGCTTGGAATTCGTAATAACTATTGTAATTTCAATCGGGTTTAAAGCGGTTTTTTGTGAATAAAGGAAAGGCTTTGGAAAGATTTTAGGTACTAGTTTACCATCTTGTTAATGTATTAATTACTTCAGGTAGTGTGCCTCTCCACTTACCAACTCTAAAATGGTATCTAGTAGTTATTTTGTAATACATCGATGAATACCTTAACAAAATTTGTTATTTAATAACCAATAAAAACAAAAACATTACATTTTACAAATCATTCCTGCCATTAGAAGTAAGTGTAGTTAAATTTAATCACATGTTCACTTACATGACAAAAAAAAACCGGACAAGTGCGAGTCGGACTTGCGCACGAAGGGTTCCGTACTATCATTTTCTACCTGTTTATTCGAGTAAAAATTGCTTAAAAATTACGTTTGTAGTATGGGTACCCCCCTTTAATATTTACTTTATTGTTATTTATTTTGAAAGGTAATATACAAGTTAATATTCTGTGAAAATTTGAAGCGTCTACCTGTTACCGTTTTTGATATTGACTAAATACGAAAAAACAGGTTTATTGTATGGGGACCCCCTTAATAATTTTATTTTTTTATTTTTAGTATTTGTTGTTATAGCGGCAACGGAAATACATCATTTGTGAAAATTTCAGCTTTCTAACTATCACGGTTTTACCCTTTGGGAACGGAACCCTAAAAAACAGCTTGTTATGACTACCAGACTTTACTCAAATTAAATAATTTTCCTACTCTACTCTCTCCGAAAGTTGGAAGGTATCACAAACGAAAAAATGCTCTTATAAGCCAGTATCTTTTAAATGATCGCCCGTCCTCACAGGGCCAATCCACTCGATTTTATATTCCTCTAAGCTTTCGCGACTCCACTTTTTTAGAGAAAAGAGATTGCTTCCCGACCCGCGGAATACAAAGTCGCCGACTGTGAAGTTATGACGTGGTTTTTTTAAATAAGTTAAATGAAAATCTTAAGACGCATTCTGCCGTGGGGCTTTAAAGTTACCAGTTGCAAGTTAGTAGCGATGATGAAACTAAATATCTGGTGTGTTCTTTTAAAAGATTTACATAAAGATTTAGTAAAGCAAAAAAATTAAAAAAAGATAGTAAGTAAAAAAAAATTTAAACAACAGCAATCAACAAAGTATTAATTATATTCCAAAAAAGGTTTTGACATTTCTTTCTATTTTAATGGTAGGTATACCTTTAGTTAACCTTAATTAAAACACCCTCGCTTAATACAGTTAATTTTAAATTATAAATTTAAGCTGAAAGCTCGTTAAAAATTATTAGCTCCGATTTGGAAGGTTGGTCCCAACTTTCGCTGTATAAAATTTCTAACTACCCCCTACCCTTTAGTCAGGAAAGTTTTAATTCTGTTTTGTTTTAATATAGCCTGCAGTAAATTATTACGTATTAAAGGGTAGGCTAATAATGCCAACTGCCTCGATTATGGGCTCTGTCGAAATTAAACAACTATAGAGATGGGAACTATTTGTCATGTCGATAAAATGTAAAATGTATTTTAATGACGGAGGTACTAATGGAAGCTACAATTGAAATATATGAGTTAAAATTAATTTAACTTTTTTGCATCATATTTTAATTCAGCGTAAAATATTAATAAAAGTACTCATTGAAACTAAATTAAATTACTACTAGATCAAAGTTTTATTTTCTGGTACATATTTTATTTCAGAAATAACTCATAAATAGCTAACGAATACCAAATTGTCGATAGTTAACACCAACTTCCCACCTCTAAACTTATTGTTTGAAGGCTTCTAGGGTAGGCGGGGTTTCCGGTTCCCTAGCGCGTTGCTAATATAGCCATCCTTACTCCAGGCGATGCCGGGGCGCGCGGCCTAGCGAGAACTCATTAAAATTACACACAGACACTAGGGGGCGCTAGCGGTGACACTTATTGCGGCTAGAGACTTGTTTTGAGCTAGAATGATGTTTAAATTAGCCTGTGTGTGTATATGTGTACGTATATGTTTGTAGGACAACTTTAAAATGGGACCAGCAAGGCAATTTGATCATGGAAATGGGAAAGCTGTTTATGATTTCGTTAATATTTTAATTGATATAAAAGGTTTAGAAAACTTGTTTGAAAATAATACTAGTAGTTTTAATTGCGAATTATTCAACGCAAGTTCGTTGTTACATTGAAATTTATAATATTTATAGCAATCGCACTTAACTACATAAATATTTATTTAATACAAAGCCGAACTGTAATTGCACATCCTCTATCATAAGGGTGCTTGTACACTGCACTACATCACCCCGTTATAATCCTGTCTAATCAATCGTCAGCCGTTTGTAAACCGGACTATGTAGTCCATGTAGTCACAGGATATAAATCTAATCGATGTTATAGAATAATTAATAGTTTCATTGTGTTGCTGACATCGATATGGAGCTGGCCATGTCGCGGTTTGTAGGTAATGACTGTTTGACGTAGTTGGGACAAATTGCAGTGGTTTATTTAATGTTTTCGATAGTGATAAAAGGAGATGAATGATTTCTAATAAAAACTAACTTCTTTGTTTGATTCAGTTGTGAATTTTGTGGCTTCTAGCACACATTTTATTATCACAACTGGTTTTACTATGAAATCTCTACCTGTTATAGATATAACGAAGTTCTTGCTAAATTTTGACACAAAGGTTATTCCAATCTTCGTATTACATAACTATCTTAATTCATCTCTTAGCCAGGTGCCTCACTAATAACCTCGTTATAACCCTTTATCCATTTCATGCTTCCTAACCCATCATCCTAATTCATCCTATGAATACCGACCATCATTTTATGATTGCATGAGGGGCGATCAGCTATAATTCACGGCTACACACAGCCTTGTAATAGCCAATTTTCTGGTCGGCTGCCGAAAAGGACAGCTTTTTTCAGCGTACAGGCTTTTGGACTGCATTTTAGTGATTATGAGGAGATTGATACAGCCTTTGAATATTGATCCCGTTGAGTTTTTTTTGCAGGGAAGTTAACTTGGAATAAAGTTGTTATAGATTTTGCGGTGTGAAGGATGAGAAGATTACAAAAGGAGATGTGAAAAACAATGATATGAATGATGTGGATCTTGCTTAGTTTAAATAACAATTTTTGAAAAATATGTTTGGCTTTAATTTGTAATTCTATATGTAGGTAAAACTATGATTAAGTAATTAAAAGACAATTAGCAACCGGCAATTATATAGATATTATAAAAAGGAATGTACCCCTGATTTTTTTAAGCTGCTAGGAACAAATAATATGTACCGATCACTACAAATTATGATTAAAATAATTTTAGGTAACTAATATAACAAAGTCAGGTTTTTCCAAGCCAAGAGCAACAATGAAATTTCATTTAACCAAGCTATGTCAATGTTTCTGTTGAAAGATTATCGAGCTTCAGTTTACTATGTAAGTTCTCTAACTAGATGCAACATTGTCATTCGAGAATGTTCGAAGGTAAACCTGCTCTTGCATGGCTTCTCTGAAACTTATAAACTAATTTATAAGTACGAACATACTTGAAATAAGCTTGCTTTGAGGTACAAAAGCTTTCAAAGCGTTTTTACTAAAATATATTTTATTTATTTAGCTTATTAACAAAATGGTAGATGATTGTTATTTAACTTAAAATAATTCAGAATTATCAATTGCATTATGTCTTTCAACATTTCATTAATTTAAACTTTGAGATAGCAGCATCAAAACTTCTTAACCTTTGCCTCGCACAGCTTCTTCCACATCAATATTTTCCCCAAAACCCCCTCCAATAAGAAACAATTGGGTGCGCATACTGTTACACATTTTCCGTATAAATAGACAAATTATTTGGAAATCAATTTGGGCCGCGAAGGCTGCAGCGGCGCCACCCAGCGTCGATATTACGAACGCAATAAACAGGCTTCGGCTCTCTGGATTATTTCCACTTCAGATGCGGGTACATACGGCCGGGGAGATTAGAAACTGGTGGGAACTCGTCGAAACTAGTTTCGTTATTTGAGAGCTTAGCAGCTTTTTGGGTCGTGACGTAGTATCTTGGGTACGATTTGTTTAAGGAACGAAGTGGAAGAAAGTTATACCATTTATACGATTTTGTTACTTAAGTGCGGTATGTACTAGCTTCCATAAATATGATTATTTAAGATATATTATACATACTAGCGACCCGCCCACGCTTCGCAGTGGTGTAATTTTGGCCGACTTGTTCACGAAACATTGTTATTTGGTAACTTTAAAATATATTTTACGGAATGTTCTTAATTTACAAATTTTAATGAAAAAGTATGCTAAACGATATGGCGCAAACCGCATTAAAGGCCGTTACGTGGTTTAGGAGGAGTTAGCGAACCACATACACGATTAGTGACTTGAATTTATACTATGTAATGAAATGATACATAATACTTTAAAAAAGCCTTTAGATATTAAAAAAACTATTTTAATATTATTCCTTTTGTAGCAATTTGTGTTCTAAGTAGATTGTTTATACATTAAATCTGAATTTGAAAATATGTCAACACCGACTGAAACTACTCATTCAATTTTCCAACCTAAAACGACCTACTACTGTTGAAATTCCCCCACACAACCAATATCCTATATGATTTAGAACTATAGCTAGCAGCACCAAATTAGATAATAGGTTCTATTCGGAAGGACAGTTATCTTTGTACGTCGTCTAAAATGTTTACCTTGTCTGTGGTACGACATTGTGTGATTCAATACGAGAGACACAAAGAGGTCGGGAGTGAATGTGGGTACTGTTTGGTTGGCAACACTGAAAACTTGAGGGATTCTTATTGACGATTGTTTGTACAACTGTTTTCGTGTGGATTTATCTTGCATAAGAAAACTAGGGTAATTATTGTATTTATCTAACTTTTTTTAGTTTTTAAGGAATATAATTTTTACTAAGTTTGTGAGAACTGAATCCAAATCTGTGAGAATTGAAAAATCTGGCCCTGGTAAACAAACACAATAACAATAATAATATAATTTTACATAGATTCCGGGGTCTTATTTATTTTTAAAGATTATATTGAATTTGACGCACCTATATACTGCCGCTACGTGCTACAAACGTAGCACTCCTTACTCAGATGAAAAAGATTTCAACGATTTATAATTCGAACTCCTACAATTCGACCTATCAAAGTGCGTGATAGCTTAGTGGCATAGTACTAGACTTTTATGCCGAAGGTTTCGATATTGAGTCCCAGTTGGGAGTGCGGATGGTATTGTGTTTTTTTATGATGTAGTCGGTGTGGAAAACACAGCGGGAAAACGTCATGGATGGTTGATACTTATCATGAACCTACCAACTTACACGAAGCCAGCTGGTAGATTACGATTTCTTCGAGAGGATAAGTGTTTATTCATTATTTTACCTTCCGGTTAGTCGCCATTTTTCAAATACGGAGAGACTAAAGACTGACTTAATTTCTTACTTTACATTAGTTTACTTTGTGTAGACGTCAAATACTTCAGTTTCAAATTAAACAGTTTAATATAAAGAAGGGATACATACAAAAAAGTCAATTTCAAGTTAAGAAAACTGAATGTGTGAAATGCGGCGTTTATTTCTTTTTTCTAATTGGTGATTTAATTTTAAACTGAACTTTAGTTTACCGTCTGTTAAGTATTTACATTGCTAGCAGTTATGAGCATCAATACGTTGAAGACAAGTTAATATTTTAATAAAATAAATTTAATTCGATATTTATTTTATCAACTTTTGTTTCAGTCACATTAATTTTAATATTCTACTTTTTTACATGCGCGTAATTAAAAAATGACAATGCGCATGTTAAAACTTTTCTATTTAAAAGCTTTGTAGCCCAGGCTGCGAGAAAACCCGCACCAGAGGAGAGGGTCGCCGTCTGGTGGGGGGCCCGCGAGGACATGCTCCGCCGGTGGACGGCGGAGATGGCCAACGCGGAGTTCGGACGGTGGACCCTGGACGCCGTCGGTCCAGTCATTGAGGGCTGGATCGAGAGGGGGCATGGGTTCCTCACCTACCGTCTGGCGCAGGTCTTGTCCGGGCATGGCAGCTTCGGACATTTCCTGTGCCGGATTCAAAGGGAGGAATCCACGGCGTGCCACCACTGTGGCGCGCCGGACGACACGGCGCGGCACACCCTGGCCGAATGTCCGGCTTGGGATGTGCAGCGCCGTCGCCTCCAGGCGTCCGTAGGCCCGGACCTCTCGCTGCCCGGCTTGGTGTACGCCATGCTGGGCTCCGGGGCGGTCTGGGTCGCGGTGGCCTCCTTCTGCGAGGACGTCATGTCGCAGAAGGAGGCTGCGGAGCGGGCGCGTGAGAACGATCCTCTCGCGCCCCCGCACCGCAGACGTCGAAGGGGCCGGACGAGGCGCGATCGCGACCAAGTCCAGCCTGGTGGTGGCCAGTGGGCGGGTGATGTGGGGACACACCTGCCCGCATTGCACGGACCACCACCATCGACGGGTGGGAACGACCGGGCGCTCCCGGTCGCTCCCACAGGCCCCCCTTCACCGCGGGGGGGTCCGAACGGGCCCGTCGTGCAGTAGACGGGCCATCGCTGGTGGAGTCGTGGCGTAGGGCTTACGGCCGGTCCCATGACTCCACCTCAAAGGCGAAGACGGAGCGCCGCGGGGTTTTAGTGGGTAGTCCCCTGGGCGACATGTCAGTTGCTCAGGTGGGAGTCCCACACACGCCCCCCGCCGCCCTGGTGGGGGGTACGGTGCGTAAATGCATTTCCCCGCGAAAACAAAAAAAAGGCTGCGAGAAAACTGTCCACAATAATAAGGCTTTTATGTAGAGGACCAACATGAGAATTTCACCTTTATATATACAGGGTGTCTCGTAATTGGTCACACCAATGACTTAAAGGTTGTATTGACGCTTCTACTACTAAGAATCACCCTTGTGAGATAACTTTCTTTGTTTTGTAGATGCTCGGGTACAGAAAAGCTTAATAATTTCTTAACTTTAAGTGTTAATCATTATTTATTACACGTATTTATTACCACAAAAAACATAAACAAAAAAGGTACAAAATACAAATTTTAAGTCTAAAGTTAATCTCTGAAAATAAATATATAGATACTTTTTTATATACTGTTTACAATACCTATTGTATATTTAATATTCTGTAGTTCCGATTGCGAGACATACTGTATGGGCCGGCGGTAGAATGTTAATGTGCAACATTGAAAATCGTCAAAGGGAGCGCGTGCGTCGTTTTAATTTGAATATTTGCTTTTACCGCGACGTTGGCACTTCGTATAATAACGGTCCAGTTGGAGTTTTAGACACAATTTGAGGTCAACAATACAAAAATATTTTACACTAGGTACTGTAGTATTACGAAAAAGAAACTTTATGAATTTAATTCTACATAAATTGTAGTCGATTTCCCAAAAAGGATGAGGTGATAATGTTCGTCTGATTTAGAAAACTACAAGAATAATTGTATTTATATTTAACTAGTCTTCTGCCGACGGTTTCAGTTACGTACTTGTAGCCATCCACAAAAAGGTAAGTAAAAGAGGTTTCTATATAGTTCAGTAGTACCGGAGTAGCCTTTGATCTCTGCCAACAAAACTCATAAACATTACCTCTTAAAATCATATAACTTTTGATTTATCAACACCTTAAAATTAATTAAGATAAATGTGTTTTAATTTCAAATGCATACATTAAAACCAAGAACGATATTAAAAACAAAAGCACGCCGCACCTGCTTTTCATATGATCCACCGCATGAATATTGGTGCATGACTCCGAGTGAAGCGTGTCTGGTTTTCAATGAAGCGCTTCACCAGAAATATTTCATATTGTGCACTCTCTTTCAGCGAACAGACAATACGGTGGAGGACGTTTTAGCTTGAGTGGTAGAAGATGTAAACAAACAAATAAATCACCAGACTACCGCAACAATTGTAAGGCCCTAAACTGAGCAAAGCTTGTACTATAGGTACCCCAAAATAGGACTAGGGGAAAACCTAGAAGCAACCAGAGACGAGCCAATCAAGAAAACACATTTACTAAATTGGCCCGGCCCCGGAATCGAACCCGGGACCCTCTGCTTAACGGCCCGGTTTACATACCGCTGCGTTACAGAGGTCGTCATGTAGGTAATATAATAATTCGTGAGTAAGTTTTGGGCCAGCTAATCTATGCCTTTTTAGAAGGATCTGTATATTTTAGTAGGTCAGTTCATTTTAACCTAACAGGAAATGACAAGGACGGATGGAAAAAGGACGGCGACTTTTAAAGTATTCCAAATATAAACTCTTGTAAAAAAAGAGACTGAATATTTCAAATAAGCACGTCTTATTTTAAATGTAGAAAAAATCATCATTATGATCCGAAATTTCCTAACTTTAATATTTCGCCTTAGTTCTTTGCTATGAATATTGTATGAATGTGATGGCTCGTCTGGGTCCTTATGCTTAACTTAGAACTGTCACTGTCTATACTTGCCCAGCCCCCCAAGTCAAGTGGCAGAAGAAACCTGCGATAGCGAGTGAATAGAGTAAAAATGTATAAAACTGTCATTTTTGAGAAGCTTGCAATTTGACAGTTCCATACATTGAAATTCTATTCTCTCGCCATCGCAAGTTTCTACTGCCACTTGACTTTGGGGGCTGATACTACTATGCTTATCATAAAGTTTACAGCTTTGTCATTTTTTAACCGTGCCTCATTTGCCACCATTCTGCTCCAAGCGGACTCTACACCGGCACGCATCACTCAACGTCACTGGGAGACGTGTATTTTTGCATCCTCACAATACTTAGGGGGAAATAATTTCTATTGTCAGTAAGCGAAGCTTTGAGCGATGGTTCGACAAGAACAAACTGGCTTTTTGTGTTTTTCGCACGGAGAAATTCTCGGAATTTAGCAATATTGAAACATGGGGGGACAGTTTGCATATTTTTTTTATTGTTGGAAATTAATATTGATTATTTTACACACCCTTTATTGTACACACCTTTGACATTATATGTCCTTAGAGTTTCAGTTAGAAGCATTAAACTTCATTTAACTTGTATATTTTGAGAAATTAAGATAACCAACTGTTTTTTAAAGTAAAATGCAAGGAGTGCATAATCTGAATTCACCGAATTGTTGATAAAATAAAATATAAGATACATTAGTTTGTACACTGCTTTTACAATGCTTGTATTCTTAAATTAGAAAAATTAATGTGGAAAAACAAAACACCGTATGTTTTACCACAATAAAATACCTGACTTACTAACTACGTGTGTATCTACTTGTCTGATTACCTGATTTTATTTTATTTATATCTAGAATATCATTTTTTATTCATATTATTTTTTATTCGGGTGTGATTCCAGAAGTTATAATATAATTTATTAGGTACTTGCCAAGGCTATTACTAAGTGCAAAAGTTTTTAATTACATATAGGTACCTCATGGAAACTTAACTTCAAGTTCCACTAACTTAATATTGGATTTAGTTACATTTTCATTAAGACCTTAGTTAAATTAAGATGTTAAATTGTTCTGACCTTGGGACTTAGTGGTCTGTGGATAAGATATTAAGCGTAGGTATATAGAAAAGGTTAAACGTAGGATACTATTATTGTATATTATGATACAAGTGTGCAAAGTTTTTATTATTCATGAGGCTGCGGGTTGCATGTAAATCAGCCAAGTGTAATGAACATGTTGCTCACGAGTACCATACGCACTTTTTCAACACAATTACGAGGAAATTCAATTATATTTTGCAGAAATAGTTTTCCAACACAGCAACAAATGCAATGTAAACAAAATATAAAGAATTCGGGAAATGACGCCCAACTATTTTTTTACACCCGCCAACCAGCCGCCATACTGACTTTTTCTATATATCGACGGTGGAAAGGCAATATTTCTTAAGCGACATAGAGGTAATTTTACAGGAGAGCAAAAAGAAGTTTGTAATTTCGGGAATTCAAGGATAAAAAAAAAACTATTTATTCGATTTACTTCATTCCAAAAAAAAAATAATTATTAATACCTTTTATTATCTTCTTTCAATAGTTGGAGCTAATTTTGTGTAATTACCGAGTTAATGTCGGTTAGTAAAAATTTAACAAAAATGACAAACCGTAAAAAATTACTAACCGACCACACAACAAATATTCAAGTGCAGGAAATAAGTCTTAAATATATTTGATTGTAATTTTTCAGTCTGGAAAATAGTCATAAACCAAAATTTAATGAAATTATGTTTCTGGCTAAAATTACTTAAATGCATTCAAATAAACTATTGACTCCTGGATAAAATACTTCTACGTCTCTTGTTTTAGCAATAATCACATTGTTTTGAATAAATTAAACGATATAATATTATAAAAAAGGCAATAACAAATGTTTTATTAAATTAAAGAAATATATCATAATTTTAATGTTTATCTCTTTATAAAATTTTATAAAAAAACCTTAAGAACACAGTTCAGGAACACAAAGAAACTCGCTTTATCGTAATCAGACTCTAAACATTAAATATTCTAACATGATGAGTAAATATCATGAATTATCATGTTAAGGTCATGTTTTACCAAGCGACATACTTCCATATTGAATTTCTTGTAGGAAAAAATACTAAACGACATTTTTTCCATTGAGTGGGAATTGGTAGTTATTGACTAAGCGCCA
The DNA here is from genome assembly GCA_916618145.1 of Emmelina monodactyla. NCBI lineage: Eukaryota > Metazoa > Arthropoda > Insecta > Lepidoptera > Pterophoridae > Emmelina > Emmelina monodactyla. The sequence goes on from OU745303.1 coordinate 8,563,096, forward strand.
AATTGCAATTACTCAGGGTTTGGTAAAAATATCTTAGTGCGTTTTTTTATTTTTTTTCTCCGGATAAAATTTACTAAACGCCAAAGTACTAAAAATAAAAATCAAGTGAAATTTACTAAGTACAAATTCTTATTTTGAAAAGTTGCCTAAGTAACATTTTTCATAAAAAGGTCAAAAAGTTGTCGTTTAGTCGCCGAAAACACAAAAAAAACACCAAAAATTGAAATATCTAAGCGACATCAAAAGTCATCACAGAAGCATGGGAGTAAGACTAAACGATGCAGTTTTTTTTTCTGAATCGTTTGATATATATAACTCAATTTCGCCAAAAGTGTCGCTTAGGTAATTTTGCCTTTCCACCGTCGATATACTTTTGAGATAAAATACAATTATTTTGTAACATATTACTGTTTATTATCAATAATTTAATAATTATAAATGTTTCTTTTCTAATATGGACATAATATGGTCATTGAAAAGCTCTGTTTACTAGCATATAATTTGCAGTAAGGCACTACCTTAACTTTGTAGGGATCATTGTATTATGCACTAGTGTGTAATATTATTAAACACAAGTGTGTAATAGGTCGGTTTATGGCCCTCAAAACGGTGTTTTAAGGCTCACATTCTGAACAAGTGTGTTGATAAGCATGTTATGGGATACAAAAGTTTTTATTAGAATATTAGCTTCTTTTCAAAAGCGACTCAATCTTGTATATTTATTATATATCTGTAAACGTAAGACTAATATTCTATAATGGTCTCATAAACGGTCAAAACCGGGACATTAGCTTCCTCCCTTCATAGTAATCATTTATCAAAGCCCGTACCATGGGAAAATATTGCCAACTGTAACGTACAGAATCGTTCTGTCACAAACTATGATGAATTCGAAGCTTTCTCGAGAACCAGCGATCGCTTTGTCAATGTCGTAGTAGGGGTCATCGGTTATGATGCGAGTGAATGGGAAGTGAAGTAGTAGGAAAAAAATAGAATGAGGTAACGATAGAAGTAATATATGTTCAAACCGAAAATACACTTAAAGAAAGTATTCGCATTCAATCAAACTAAAAATAGAGAACAGACATAACTTAAGTATTTTTTTAAAAAAAATCTTAAGTAAAATTTAAGTCACCTTTCAAACAAAACAATAGTTTTATCTGTTTTAGTGTCACGATGCTACAGACACACAAATGAACTACAGCATATTATTATTTATTATACCATACGACACTTGCTTTCTTATTAAATTATAAACTACTCTGCTTGGTATGTTTTAAGGCTTTCCAAAATCAAAAGACTCATAACTCTCTGTTTCCTTGTTAAAAAAACGCATACTTATTTACAAATTTCGTAATAATCGCCTTGGTTTCCACTACAATTGAACACCCGTTCTTTCCTGCAATACTAAGCATCGTTCGTTATGGCTCAGTGACAGATCTCCTGAGACTGCGGTCAGGAGATAACTCCCGACTCGGCTATTTTTACAAAAAGTCCGGGAAAAGGGTGGGAGATTGTGAAAAATTTGTATAGTAGGATTTCAAAGATGGAATAACGTTTTTTTAAGATTTGCATGTCTGGCAACCAATATTGAAAAATCGGTACTCAATGTTCTTACTAAAACATTACAGCTTTTTTCTATTTTAATGTAGAAATTATTTTATCCTTTTCACGGAAATGACATTAATTGGTATACTTCCCTTTCTTCCGCATTATTTTTTTGAGGTTTATGAACATTCTGTTGCCTAAAACTTAATTAATTATTCGGCTTAAACGACAAGACAAGTCTAAATAATAGCATCATGTTGTAGAAGTGTATTTTTCTTTATTAACAATAAAATAAACATATTAATAATTATACTCACCGCTAAGACTAATTCAAATCTCCATAATCAAGTCAAAGTTAACCATATCTTAATTCACCCGACCCATAAAACAAACACGTCACTCGAATTTGAAATACAAAAGCCTTGAAACCAAGCATTAATTAAACCTAAATGTAAAGATTTAACAAACGTGGAGTTAAATCTTTACATGTACAGGCGAGTTGAAAAGTTTATTACCGACTTGGCTCGAGTCAATCTTGTTATATGGTAAATATTTGCACCAAATGTGTAACAGGGAGCGAATTAAATGAGCTTGCTTGCAAAGCGATTGTTAGGAAAGCTTTCAGGAAATAAATAAAGGCGTATACCGGGCTAGTGTGAGTTTGTATTTGATAGACTAGGGGTAAAAGTTAATTTCAAGTGTATAGGTATTGTAATTATAAATTGTCAGCGTTTCTAGATGTAACTTTAACGAACTTCTTATTTTATTGTAAGAGTGGCGTTAAAGGCTAAATTAGATAGGAAAACACTTGGTGTGATTGTTCTGAAATAAAACGTTTAAATTGTTTAGATTTTAGATTAGTATACAATAGTATAATAGCTAAGGATTCGAAAGCTAAAAAAGCTATCTTTTGGCATATCTAACTAAAATATACACAAACCGACCCAATATCTCTAAACGGAACGCAAAGTCCCAAACGATTTTATACACCGAAACTGCCCACAAACAGAAGGAAATAGGTCGTGTACGGTTTATTAAGACAAATAGAGTCGCATTTTTAACAACCCAAAATGTGTGAAAGTTTATCGGACGCGGGGACAAAATGAATGGTTTCAATACGCGGTAGGAATAGTGATTTTTTTGTGGTAACGTCCGCAATTTCACAGTACGTATGCGTGGTGGATTTATGCGAGCGTTTCAGTGTTGCGTGGACCGATTTTAGAGCGATGCTTGGATTTTTTTCGCTTTGATTGTAGTATGTTTATGAGTATTAATCCAATAATATTATATTATTATAAATGAGATAGTTTTTAAACTATATTACTGGGAATTCATTAACATTTCTTAAAGGAGTGTAGCAGCTGCAATGACTGACAAAATGTAGGTACCTACTTACCTGAAGGTTAGAAAGCTCAGAGTGAGTGCTAATACCTCTAACAGTTTATATTTAAATCTACGAACTCGTTTGCACAGATCAGTCATTTCATAGTTAATAAGTAGTAATCATAAATATACATTGGCAGTGCAAATAGCGCTATTTTATATCACGTGCTTTGGTTTAATGTGGATTTACATTTCATTACATACCATTAATTATCAATTTCAACGCCCCGCCGACACTTAACTCTTCCTCGCTAAACTAGGAATCTTTTCCCTCTAAAGTCGAATCGAGAAATAAAAGAAAATCAGATCTCTTGAAATCTAAGTCGAAGTTCGAGGTTACCGACAGGGGGCGCTGCTGATGAGCGGTTTAAGTTGCTCAAGTTGTTTCAAACTTGGCTGAGATAGTTCTCTGTACGTACGGTACACTCGACGAATTAACATCGCTTTGGTGCAATTCGCATTTCTAGTCGTGAAATATTATTGAAACAGTTACGTAGTAGTTTGAGTGTGTTAAGAAGAGATGTGGTAGTCGTTTTAAGGTTTTAAGGCAACGCGAAGGCCAATTTAAAGGTTTTTTGTTTAAAGCTTTTGCAGCTATAAAATATCGTCAAAATAAACGTGCGGGGCTCGAACTCAACTAACGAGTTGTGTTATTTATTGAGAAAAATTTAATGATAAATTAGGACTTTATAAAAGCATGAAATTAACATTATGCTTATGTGAGCTTTAACGTTGTTTTCTTAAGGCTAAGCCAATTCGCTGCCATTCTTTTTTTGAATACAATGTGACCATAAGGCCATTCATCGAAAGTTCGACTGCGAGTAAAAACCAAGTCAATACACTTTTTCAACCATCGTTTTATTTACGAATTCTAATAGCCTACGCACACTACCTCAAATCCAAAATCGCCAACAGTTTTCCCCGGCGTGTGTACATTACAGAAAGTTTGCTTGAGTCCGCCATTCGCCACGAATAGAACGGTTGGCTTTGACGGCGACCACAGTATCCTCTTACCACCATCCCGGGACATGGCTGTTAATCCTCGCCAAGTCGAACCTCAGGCAGTGACGAAGTACTTACCCCCACAATTATTGCTCACCAAAAAACAAAAGAAACAGGGATAAAACATATGACTGAATACATCTGTCTCGCTCATACTCAAAGAAAACAAAAGAGGAGGTTGGTAAACGCATGCGTGTTGTTTATTAAGACAAATAAGGGTTTTTTAGGGATTCTGGGAAAGGATTTGGTTTTGGCGATTAATTGAAGTAATTTAGGATCGGGTAGAGTTATGTTTTCTGGAGATGGAGTTAACAGATTGCTTAATTATATTGGTATCTTATCTAAGTATGTTTAAATTTTATTGAACATTTGTTTTATTTTTATTTACTTTGTATAGCTTGCCTCTAAGTCTGGAGTGCTATTGCTGAACAGAATCATTAACCTAGGCTAATTTTTCACCTGTATATAAGGCTGGCAATTCTTTGACACTGGGCTGTTGTTTATTTAAAATAACCCAGAAACTTGTCGCCAACAAGTCCGTTTTTCATCTGTTTCAATTTCAACAACAACGAAGCGAGATTTTCTTTACATAGTTGTTACCGTTGGTGATATACACTTTATATTTTATATAGCATTATATTATATTTTGTAAAACAAACAGAAATGTGTTAAATTGAAAAGTCCCATGTTGAAGTTAAAACGTCGGCATACATTTAATTTAATTTGTCGCGCTGTTGCTGCACTGCGCACTGTTTTATTGCGAGTGGAAAAATGCGGCACAGTTTTATTATTTTAAAAAATATCACGCTGACTCATACAATAGCAACGCACCACGATTGAAAATTTATATAAAATAATAATATTGCTACCCCTTTCTAAAGGCTATTGTAAGAAAGAGACAACGTAGCGTTTAGTTCGAGCGACTTGGCAAAAATTGCACTCCTGGCACAAAACGCAAGTAAGTAGTGAACTAATCAAATTGTGGAATGATTAAACGATGATTGAAATCAGTGGCAATATTTCAATGTTTATTTCAATATATATAACTCATCAACCATTAGAAAAGACTTCTGGCTTAAGAAATATTTAAAATTCTAATTTTTCCGGTGGCTAATCGAAGAGTTGAATGAAGAATTACCTATACATCAAATCAAACTTAAAAATAACGAAATGTAAAAAAAAAACTACTAAAATATATGTTTTGACAATAGATTAATCAATTTATCAGTATACTAACAGAATTGATACTGCCGTTACTTATATTATTTTGTATCGGAAGCAACAGCAATATGATTCAACAAAACCCATCTTACTTTCAAAGTTCGTTTAAAACAAAACCAGTTGTTCCGACTTAATTTAAATAATAATTAAGTTAAATCTTTGCGGGGATAAAAGAAAAAGAATTATACTTACAACCCCTGTAACAAATCAAAACAGAATTGACCAATAAAAGGGAACAACTGACTGAACCGTGAGGGGTTTCATCCCCCTTAATTTTATTCATTTCGTTTTGAATATTGCTTCGTCTACCATACTTTTAGTAGCTATTTTGGCAAAGTAACAAAAGTTTGTTTCAATTTTATTAGTTTTGGATTAGGCTTTTGAATGTAGGTCTATATTTTATTTAAAGCAGAAGAATTGGGAGTAATGTGTTTTTTTCATGGTTACTGGTTTAAACTGTAACAAATTTGTCACTATTAATTTGAAGTTCTAAATTCCTTGACCTACATGGAGCAGACATATTTTAACTAATATTATACATATAACGGGTGTAAAAAGCCCACTTCCGAAGCCTGAAACCATGTATTCTTTAGTCTCAATAGGAACTAAATTCACTAACAGCATACCCAGAAAACTCAATTTAAAAAAGTTATAAAGGATTAAAAAGCCATATTCGCCGGTTGAAACCATCGCTCACACATCAAATGTCGATTCAGGTGCGATTATTTTCAATGCAAATTAAATTAAAACCCTATTTAAAAACCCTTTTATATAGAAATCATCGCAAAATCTGATTGTATAAATGCAATTTTGGAAAATTACGTAAACAAAATTTGTTTTTTTAATAATTAAATCTTTTTTTGCTCAAAACGTAACCAGTACCCCTCCAGCAATGCCCAGTTTTTGTTTTCGGAAGCAGTTCTTTTACACCCCAATTTGAATTATGAATTGCGTTTATGATCAATGAGGTTAAAATATATTAGGTATGTGATTCATATCACTGAAGCCTACCAATTTACTTAAACTGCAATCACATCTAAAAGTATTGTGACCAACGAATTTAAAATTTATTTTGCACTTCTTACAAAGCCGCACCTGGCCACAAGTAGAAAAGCAGTAACATTAAATAAAATGAAATGATTCCAGCCGTAAATTCAGCTTTTATGAAACCACCCGTATTCATAGAGCTTTTGATCAGCTTTATATTACAAATTTCAAAGAATTTGAAACGTTAAACATAGTGGTTTAAAGAGAAGGTATTTTAGAATTTCTTAACTAATAATAAATTAGAGACATGTTTACAGCACAGACAGACAATACAGTACATATATAATAGAAGTGGCCGCCTGCGACTCCGTTCGCGTGGGAGTCGGATTCATGTGGGAATGAAAAGTATTCCCGCGGTAAAAAGTACCCTATGTGGTATTCTGATGTAGAGTTTTATCCAAATCCGTCCAGTAGTTTTCACGTGAAAGAGTAACAAACATCCATACATACCTACTTGCAAACTTTCACTTTTATAATATAAGTCGGATGTTTCTTGGGGGTACTCAATAAGACTCAGGAAACAGTTAAACAAGCATCAGTAGTGATAACATTAAAATCTTTTTATTAGCGATAGAAAGCTTCCTATAATATGTTTAAATGTTCTCGCAATGTGGAAATAACAGGCGTAATTCTATGTATATGTGTTTTCTAAGATTTATAAATTATAACTATTTTTTAGCAGGGCCGGATCTAGGGGGGGGCAAGCCGGGGCCCATGCCCCGGGCGGCAAGCTCAGGGGGCGGCCAAATTCATTATTTACAATAAAATAACATAATAATACCTACTTAACTTTGACCACGGAATAAATAAAAGTTCAATTACAGAACTTTCACTCTTATTTTACTGTGGCCATATCAACTAGACCGATACTCAGGGACAGCACATGGAACATGTAGTAGAAGCATGTATCTTTTAACAATCGTTAATATCGTTATTTTGACAGTTGCCATCGTTAATGCTCATACAAAGTAACGAAACAAATGTCAGATTAACGATATCAAAGATCGTTAAAAGTTCTGTGCTTGCATTGATGTGACGTATAATTCGTGTGGCGCCTCTTTAGGCGTATTTCAAAATGCGCACCCGTTCGCGCGGAACGGAAATTATGACAAGGTCATAGATTAATTTGCTGAACAAAAAGCTCGAAAAGTAAATTTTAATTCATAATAATTGCAATTGAATACACCAATTTTATTTTTATTTTTACTATATAACTTTTTATTTTTAATCCTATCCTGTGCAGTGTTTAAAATATACAGGGTGTTTGGTGGGTGAGTGCTAGTAACTATTTACTTCCACTTATTATATTGCATTTTGGTTCACGTTTAAGAATTTACAACATTTTTAAGATTTTCCTAAGAAAATCCCCAATTTTTTCATGAAAAGTCAAATATTTCTGTCTGACCAAACAAAAATAATTTTAATTTAAAGTCCAATACTGTCTTGTTCAGATGCAATCATAAATTTATACCAATCATCTCACAAAAAGTTACAGTGGGTTCATAAACTTCGTTGAACCAGTGGGGTTTTTTTTTTATCTCAACTTTGCTATGAAAAAAAATAACATTAACGAGTTTGAAAACTTTATTTGCTTTTAGAAACTTCTACAGCTAATATACTTTATATCGATATGCTAAATGTAACTTAAATAGTTAGGAATCTCAACTAAAATAGTAAGTTAGTGCTCAAAGACGCCTGGTAAGGAAGGTACGAACACCTTCAACTACATATGTAGGTAAAGAGTTTTGTCTCATTCTAACAAATCTATGCCTATTGTTGTAATTATTTTGTGACCAGGCAACATTTTTCTTATTTGCTATTCTTATGTACTTATAAAATAATGATTTTGTTTTCTGACTAACGATACGAACTAATACGGCCACCTAGTTGGGTACGGTCCTCAGTGCGTCGTGATCATTGTCAATACACTGTTTCCTTTAGGAGCCTCTCCCTAAGAAGACCTAGCAAGAAACTCGACGGGAGTCGGATCTGATAAGCGATGAAACCAATTTTGTTGAATGTCGCACTTGCCGGTTTGAGAGGTGTATTTATAGGGAAAACTTAAGGCTGTTACCACAATCGGTTCGGTAGCGAGCGCGGGCTGGAGGAAGCAGATTGTTGCCGACAGCAATCTTTTAACGTTCGAGTTCATTTTTTGGTCGCCTCTTGCGAAGGTCGCAAATAGCAGAATATTCTGCGGCTTCCACCACCAGATGGGTGGTGAGGGACGGAGTAAAAGGAACTCCTAGATTCAGTCTCCGTGAACCGGTTCTACATGACTTGCAGCTGGTGAAATGAGATTTGCTAGCATGCGTAAAAGTCACGCTACCGTTGGTCATGACTGGCTGATACGCTTATTTTCAAGCAACATCTTACTCCAACTGTAGAAAAGTGTAGGTCACCGAAAATCTACGCGGCCCGAAGTCAAACGTGTGAGATAGCAGGAGTCCTTAATTCGAGGCTGGAAAGTGAAGGGAGAGTTAAATGAGATAGCATAATTGTTTAAGATTTGTTAGAATGAGACAGAAGCTTTTATCTACATAGGTAGTTGAACGGATTCGTACCTTCCTTATCAGCCGTCTTTGAGGACTAACTTACTATTTAAGTCGAGATTTATAATTATTAATGTTACATTTGTAGCATATCAATATAAAGTGTAGGTATTAACTGAAGAAGTTATTACAAGGAAATGAAATTTTCAACTCGTGTTTTTTTATTTTTTTCATAGCAAAGTTGACATTACATTTTTTTCCCACTGGTTCAACGAAGTTTGTGAATCCACTGTAACCTTTTGTGAGATGATTGGTATAAATTTATGATTGCATCGAAATAAGACAGTATTAGGCTCTCAATTAAAATTATTTTCGTTTGGTCTTGTCTTGTCTTATCTTGAATCAAAATGCAAATTAATAAGAAGAAGTAAATAGCTAATAGCCTCGCCTATACACCATTTTCTTTTGGCTACTCACCCAGCAAACACCCTGTATATCTTACGCGTTCATATCTATACATCTGTAAATAAACAGGCATAGCACGGAAAGAACAGCAAATGATGCATTATTTCCGGAAGGGCTATTTGTTAGTGGACATCTGATAAATGAAATTATAAAGATGATAAAGGTAAAAATAAATATTAGTGGTTGGGGGCGGCGTTTTCAGATTTTGCCCCGCCTAAAAAAAATTGAAGATCCGGGGCTGTTTTTTAGAAAATATTGCACATCATGCTCATTTAAGAGAGATAAGGTAGCGTTTCATAATACTGAGAGCTCAAGTTCAAAATCGAGTCCATTTAACTTTTTCCTATTATCTTTAATGACAATGTGGTATCCACAGAGGTATTTTTTATTTAAGGTTGTCAAAGTTGGATGAAATTTGAAAAGATTCGTAAGTTTCATATTTAATGGTGTAAGTTTAGATGGCTCCTTTTTTTGTAAAACACAACTTTATTAAATGGTAATACTCTGCATAATGGCGCATAATATTGTTAATGCTTGTGATATAGCAATATAATTGGTTCTTAGCGGAATAATAAGTTTTGTGTACCTATGTATTTCCTGTCAGATCCTATGCTAAGGTTATATTTACTCACGATATAATAATACGCGACCAAAAAAAACCATTACATTATACTCAATGAATTAAAACAATATGTTTCAAGCTTCGATGGATCGAAAGGATAAGCTACCGGCAAAAAATGTATAAATTCAATATCAAAAATTATTTCTATTTAGTTAGTTATCCGATAGACCGATTTTCCAAGAATTCTCTTTTACTCGTAATAAAGCGTAACAATTTTCTTTTAAAAAAATCATTTTAAAGAAAATATCGAACACACTCATAAACAATTTCATCGCACAATATTAGAAGAAAATTGTTTAATAAGTACAGACAGCAAAGAAAATCTGTCTGGCGGAAGATTTCGTTTGAAAAAATAAAAATAAACGTTTGAACTTTTTTTCGGCCACGGCGTCTTAGGCTCGTTGTTTTTTGTGTTTTCCGAAACACGCTTTTTTACTTTTTCACGGGTCAGCGACGAAATGTTTTCTGTTCAAATTTTAGAATTATTCCCGAAGCCTCTGGGATATTTCAGGATTTCAAATGGAAATTAGTAATTGCTGTTATATTTGATATGAATTATTTATAAGTGATGAAGCCTGCTTGTAGTCGGAGATGGTTAATACTTTATGACTTCGTTCATGGCAAGATAAGTAAAGTAATACTGTCGGTTATTCTGATAGACGGCTGTTTTGAGATATTTTTAAGAGCTACGGCTAATAAAAATATGTTATAAAATATTTGTTTTACTGACTTTTATGCCGAGTTCAAAAGTATATTACGAGATCGTATAACTCTTGTTAAGTATTTACATAGTAGGCTCCTATAAAAAGGTTTTTTTATAACCACGTTTTTTTTTTAAATATGTTGGCCATATCTGCCTTTATCGTGCCCAAATCGGTCAATCATTGAAACTAAAATGATGTTAGCTTAAATCCATACCATTTTTCTATAAGGTGTTATGTTTTTTATTACATGTGACTCGTTTACCTCAAACACCTATTTCGTACTACAAAAATACCTAACCAAACCTTAAATGCTCAAGCACTCAAAGCTGCAAAATTGCCTTATTTTTTTGCCAACCCTACTCAAAGCTCTTGGCGACATTTACATGCGTATGTTCGTCGTATCGGTACATCGTTTTGCTCTCAATCGGCAACACTATGCCCAAGTTGTTGCAGGCACAAGTCAAAGTTTTCGAGGCCAAATCCGTATAAGAGTGTTTTGCCACATGATCGCTTCCACGATTCGGCAGATCTGTGGTTGGATGTGAAGCGTGGCTTTTGGTTTGAGTGTTCTCAAATATTAAGCGTTTTACAAAGTTTGTTAGAAGCTTAGGATATAACTTTCGACCTTTAGGTTATTTCAAAACATCATAACAAAGTAATATTTGTTAACATTTTGCATAGGTCAGGTTAGGTTAGGTACGAGCAAGATTTAACTTACAAAATTTCCTTCAAAAGTATACTGTCGACTCATGACATAAAACAAAATAGGCCGTTTTCTTCTTTAAAATATAATAAAAATAATAGTTTAAAAAACTAAATAACCACGCTTTTATTGCTAATCGAACTAAAAAATAGAAAATAAAATTTCAAATCGGAGTAAAATGCGTGGTAAAAATAGGAAATCTTAAGGTGCGGTAAAATAGCTGCGGAACCCTAATAAAGTAGATACAAGGGAGGTACTCAGTGCCGCAAACGGTGGTAAAAGTAAATATCTTTTGCGAACGTCTCCCGGTCCCAACTTTAGGGTAGTCCGAGAGCTGACAGCCTTTTTAATTAGCCTTAAAAATAAATAAGACTAATTAATTGCAAAGGGTAGGTATATCGTGTACGAAGACGTATGCGTAAAATACTAGCATGAAGTAGTTTTCCTAATATATTTGCTCTATAAATAATGTCCTAAAATCTATACATATAATAAAGCTGAAGAGGATGGAAAGTCTGTACATAAAAGATATTCGAAAAAAAATTTATTGGGGATACTAAAATTGATAACAGAACACGTTCCAATAGTTTTTAGAATTTTTGTCTGTTTATCTGTTTGTCTGTTTATCTGTTTATTTGGCTGAGCATCACGCGAAAACGGCTGGACGGATTTTGATGAAACTTTTACTATTATGTAGAGAAAATTATGGACCAGGTTATAGGGTAAAAAAAAAACAAGCCCTAAAAGGGGGGGGGTTGGCAAAAACTTGAAATACATTTGCACGTGAATTTCATAGGGGTGCGTGGTAGTATGATGTGCAAACTACACTGAAACCGAGATTTGAAAAAGTACCAACATAATTATAATATTAATCTTTCTAATATGTTATCTAATCTAATAATAATATAAATTCTATAATTTTCTAAGATAAATAATGATAATACACACAAACATCATAAAAACCATAACAATATTACGAAAAATGAAAGGAATAAAACATGTGCATTCCTTCCGTCCTTCTTGCTTCCATCTTGCTTCATCTCCATCCATTGCGCATGCGTAGACATTTTTTTTTAAATTAAATTAAGGCATTGACATCTGGGTCATCAGCCTAAACATGTTTCTCATTTCTTATTCTTTCACAGAACAGTGTTGGATAGGAGATTTTCCTATCTATAATTCACCCACAGTAACACGATAGTAATGAAACTGCAGATTGTTGTGACTTCTTGGAAAGCAGCCCGGCAAGTGGCTATGCTTTTTATTGAATTCTTCAATCACTGTACACTTTCACAGGTGTTTGCTACTCATTTCGGTGTGGTCTTGTGTGGTTCAGAAGTGGTCTTTTTACACCCGTTATATACGACAAACTTTTAACATTGAGGTTAACAATCCCATAGCTGTGCCCCGTGGTTTCGCCGGCAAAATGAAATACTATTGAAAAACTATTTAAACTTTTGCGTACCTAACCATCACCGTTCACGCAGCAATTCGAACCAGTAGGTAGATCCTGAGATTAGCGCGTTCAAACAAATTAAAAAATAACTAGCTTTCTCATATTAGTATGGATTTAAACAACACGTTACAATCAATCAACCTTTTCAAAGTTTTCATCTAATACCCATTCATACAATCACTACATAGTATAAAACAAAGTTGCTTTCTCTGACCCTATGTCCCTATGTATGCTTAAATCTTAAAAACTGGGCAACGTATTTTGATGCGTTTTTTTTTAATAGATAGATTGGTTGAAGAGGAAGGTTTATATGTATAATAACGTAGTATAGGGAAAGGGGTTTTACTCCGACTTTAACGCGTGCGAAGCCGCGGGCATAAGCTAGTTCCTAATAATTCTTGAAATAATTACATACTACCAATGGCCATTACACTAAAGCAAAATCAAATTATAAAATGAAATTGATAGTTATATACCTACTAAGCACTAAGCAAGAAAGGTATTTAATACACATTCCCTTTTGTACGAGCCTTTTTAACATTTAGTAAAATATAAATAAGTATTTCATTAATGCCTTAAAACTACCTAAAATTTAAAGATCTTTCATATTTTGAGTCGCCTAGTTCGGCAGCTACCTCTTGTCCTATTAGTGAATATGAAACAGTCGGAACAAAGTGCGAACTGTAAGTAGATGTTGCAGCCTTTTTAATAATACATGAAGCTCGTGATATAGTCGTAAGTGATTTTTAAATGATAAAATTATGTGGCGACTCCCCCACTTTATGGCGCAATAAAATAAAACAGTTATGGAAAGAAGAATGAATGGTAGAAGTCATATTTCTTTAAATAAAACGCATATTTCTTCAAATATGACTTTTATTTTAAGTGTAGTGCCCTTATTTTGTTCTGTAGAAGCTAAGGGCGTTCAGGACGGGTTATTTTGGCATATTTTATGGCAAATTTAAAGTTTTATTACCGATTTAACTGCTGTTGGTAACTGTTGTTTAAAGATTTCTTTATCTATTTTAGTTAAGCTTTGCTAAAGATTAATAAGTAATAATTATCAACCTTTAAGCTCTTGATAATTTATAATTAAAGTTTTAATTGATCAAAACCCTACTTAACACTTTCTTGTTTTCTTAAAATAGTCATATTATTTCCATTTCTAGTACAAGCTTAATTTATTTAATCTCAACCCAATTTCCTTCACATAATACATCAGAAAGTTTGATTGTATCATTAGTTAATAAGGCGTTGACCTCCAACTTTTCATGGCTCAAGTTCTGTAGTACAAAGATAGTTTCCGAATAAAACCCACATCGGTTGATTAGTCGACTCCACTAATAATCACAAAAAGTTTCTTTGCTAGTTGTTCATTTGATCCAGTTGCGTGTAACTTTTTGTATATTTCGGTGTATAGACATGTAACATGTGTTTTGTTTGTTTTATTTGACATTTTGGGAAAAAACTGATAGGTACTCATTTTTGTGTAAAAATACTTGTAAAACAGAAATTTACAATTTTAAAGATAAAGGATTAATCCCAAACATAAAAACGACCTTTACAAATTAGAACAAATAAATATAACACCTATCTTTACCCTTAACTCGTAAAACTGTCCAACACAAAACCGACCGAAACCCTAATTCATAAAATCTGACCAACTCTAAAATTAATGTTCGTATTAGCAGATAATCATCTTTACATATGACCAGCCTATCAGTTCGAAACGTCCAAAAACCGAATGAGTTCCGTATCGTATCACACCGTTTAATATTCCCCCCGCAATCTCGTTTACGAAAACAAATGTATGATTTAGTGAATTTTGTTATCGGTGTGAGGGGCGGTTGATTTACACGAAGCGAGATGGCTGCCGTTGCGATACAGGAGCCGTGGTATCTGTAGGAAAACAAAGAAAATAATTGAGCATTCTTATCTCGATGAGTTAGGTTTGAAGAACAAAGTAGGTCCGACCTAATACAAAAGAATGTTAAGTTAGGGTAATTCGGGGTTTTCCTTACGTTTGTAACACAGAATTTGCAAGAGACTGTAAAATCAAGGCTAAAATATTTTTCGGTTTGAAAGGAAGATTATTAACTGCTTAAAGTTACAGTGACCAAAAACTGTGAATAGGTCATTTTCAATAAAAAAATTCAATACATTTTATCATCCAGAAAGTTACAAAAATAATCAGACATTTGAATACAGTCAAAGTTACTTTTAAAATACTGTAGCCAAGTAATTATAATGTTAATAAAACTTGGATGGTTCTGTCGTTGGCCATTAATCTTTTGGAACTGGAAATTTGTAAAATTTTAGATAGGCTGAGTAATGATTTTTAGATAATTTTGTAGACGCAGAGACTTTATCAGAATTTTCGCTGTTGTTTGTTCGTAATTATTTGATAAACACTTTTGATTGTTGCCTTGTTATATTTTAACGTTGAATCAAGACGTTTTATTTGTTTACCGTGTAAAATAAGCGAAAGTAGGTTTGGACAACTTAATTATTAATTTTATTTTGCTTAAGTAATTTAACTTAAAACTTTAAAATGTTATGTGACCAATAGGTATATGCCCACATTATATCTTCTTCAAAAATATTTGGAAGACAGGAAAACTCCTTGACATTCAGGTCCAGTTTTATATAAAGTTATAGGAATTAGTAACAAATGGAACTAACCGTATACCTAATATAAAAACCGTATAGTATAGTGTATATAATCATTATTTAAATATAAAAAAATTACTAGATTTAAAAAAAACAGCACTTTTTCGGTCAATCATTTTCTAAATGGAATCAAACTAATGAAGTTTTCTTCTGTTTGATCTGCGGTCTACGAAGATAAGTGTAGTTATGTACGAACTCTTCTTATATATTGTCCCTAAGATAGTTTTGCCAAAAACCTCGTGTAGTGCATATATCATCTCAGCAACTCACCAGCAGATTTCCCCACCTCCATCATCCCCAGAATTTCCATGAAAACAAACGATTAAAATACAAGTCGCGCAAATAAAAACTGTAAATCACCGTGATTTATTTGTCAGATTGCTCGCTACCACTCTGGATAGGGGAATTAATGCGTGTGTTATCAATATATAAGAATCTTGCCCATGTTTGTGGACTCATCCATCAGGAATTGGAGCAAAAGAACAGTTCCATGTGTGGTGGAAGTTAGAGGATTATTCACTCACGCTCGAAGAGATCTGAAAGAACACCGAACTTTGATAGGCAATTGAAAGTTTCGGGCGAGTTATGAATCGGTAGGTTACCTCAAATTCCAGGTATGTTTATTTGCACTTTTAAGGGGCAATTTTTTTATTTAGGTGTTTTTCGAATTAAAGTGGCAAAATAAAATTTTCACACTTTAACCTAATAAAGCGTCTTCGCTTTCCAATTAAAACTTGTAAAAAACCCAATTTATTTTCCTCATAAAATACTTCCTTGTTTAATTAACACTTTCACTGCGATTGAAGCTGTGAACTTAACAAAAGGTTGTATAGAAATTGACAGCTTGAAGTTAATAAGCGCGGGCGGCAGATGGCGCTAGCCGAGAGTAAATCGGGTCAGCTGTTTTGTTTCTGGGGCGAAGTTAATAAATTAAGGATTATACTGGTGACTTGAAGCGAGGAAATTAAATCTTGTCTACTGTTGAGTGGTGACAATATTGAGGGTAGTTGAAAAAACGTTTATATCATTTCGAAATTTTAGAGAATTTCTTTTGAATAAGCTACATAAATCACGTAGGTTCTTCTAACCTATTTGAACAAATTTGACGTTTAAGTGCAATGTTAATTTTTGCTATGTTAACTTATTATTAATATTAGGAAAACACTCTTAAATGACATGAAAAAAGGGTTAGTATAATTAATTAGTGAACACAGAAGTTACATTCCTTGGCGACAAAATTAATTATTCACTTATACGTAGCAACACGAACTACTCTTTAGATTCTCAGAATACATCTGAAGTTTTACCAATAAATTATTATAACAACAAGTAAACTAAATTACGCACAAGACAAACTCAAAGTAAAGTTATCAGGAACTTGGCAATATACGCCAAGTGTCTTGAAATTCTAAATATTCCATCGACCTATTAATTTGAAAAGTGTTTCTGATCTGACAAACAATAAAAGTAAACAAAAGAACAGAACAGCCTTATTGAAATTTGCTTACGTTTTCAACTGATAGAAAAGGGTCTCAATCAAAATGATTAGTGGGAAGGTAAAATAAAGAAAAAAATAAAAATATAAAGAACTACCGTTATTTCGCGTGGTTTACATAAAACAAACAAGTCAAGTGATCAGATAGGTCACTAAACAATTTAATACTATTTAGGTACCTATTAAAATTAATGAAAAAATTAAGAACTATAGTAAGAATTTATACTATATTTCATTTTTTTGAAGATATATCTTTTGATTTTTGTACAGTGCATATGTTTTTAAAATACGCCTTAACATCAGTTAATATTTCACCAATTAATGTCATAATATCTGTTAAAACCTTTTTTAATTATACCATTTAATTCAACTTCATGTTTACATATTAATGTTCCCGCATCGGAGCGAGCAGTACCAAAGTCCGCCCCTTCCCTGCGTGCAGGTATTCTCTCATTTCTTATAAATTTATGATACTAATATAAATACTTGGCTGAGTTTTGAATGATGAAGTGCTTCGGAATTGGATGCGCATCTCATGTCGGGGTCTGAGAGAGGATTATTTTATACTGGAGTTACGTTCAGTACTTTGGTATTGATATTTAAATTGTATTTTGCTTTATTTAGAATAATATGCTATTTAAATACGTTAATTTTTCTGACAAAATCATCCTTATTTTTACATATGTATATTAATGACAAAATAATGCCTTGTAAAAACAATTACATCTACAAGTTCTACGCCATACATTTAAGAAAAATAAATAAATATTAAAAACATACCGGCCGAATTGAGAACCTCCTCCTGTTTTGGAAGTCGGTCTCAAGAGTTTTTTTTATTAGTAAAAAGCTATATGGTATGATTATGAAGTGGTTCTCGATCTGAAGCGTCGGTATATAGACCATATGACAAAGTTTTAGTAAAAAAAGCAGATGATAAAAAAACAAATATTTTTTCTCCAAATATTATTTACTTGCCCTTTTTTAAATAAAATATTTAATCTCAGACTTTCTGGGTCGAGAGCCACATACGAACGCCGTAGTATATCTAAGAACGGAATGAAAATCTAATAAAATTACTTACAATTTTGTCAAATATTAAAATTGATGTATCAAAACACATATGCCAGAAACTTAACCCCTAAACTGCATCCGCCAGTATTTAGGTTAGACGTTAGAAATCCGGGCAAGTGACCCAGTTGCCAATCCCCATGAACACTTACAACCAGCACCAAGTGAACACTTTCCTACAGCTCTGCGCTGCCTACGATGCATTGTTTGTTGCATCTGAATTCCGTTCGCTATTCAATGGACGTGTAACGTACGGACACTTGAAATACGGACAGGGATGCATGAAAACCATATGAACACTGTTTTTTTAGGTTTTGAAAGGAAATAAATCTGTAAAAAGTTCTATTAGAGTTGTTGTTTTAATATATTTTTGCACGGAGACGGATATAGGTACTTATCTCGAAATAAAAGCACTTGTACGTAAAAAAAATTAACACATATTATGTTTTCAACATAAACAAACGTTAGGAATACTAACATAATATGGAATTGACTAGAGACCTGCTCGAGCTCGACTTTGGCAGGTACCTATTATTTATAATTGACGAGACAAGATCAAAAAATAAATAACTTGAGCTATTAATTAAAGTCTCTCTGTAAATACTAAGTTTGGTTACCCTATCAAAATTCCGAACGGAAACCTTAGCTTATATTCAAACAACATTTTTAGTATTCCGAAATTAAATAATCTGCGGAACTTTAAAACAATTCTCACCAAAATCTCCACCTATCCCCTCTTTATAAAATTTCCACCACAGCTAAAGCTTTTCCGACCTCTCCATGTTTTTACTGCACATTGGTGTACCGTCTTGAACAATGCGGTCCTCTGTGGATCAACGCGATCCATTCTCTTACTATGTGAGACAGCGGATTTCTCTGACCGGTTCACAGGTTGTTCTTGTGAGGCATTCCTTAGTGGATTGTGGATTGAAAAGCAAGTAACATCGGTGTATTCGAGCTATGTTTTTAGATCCGTATATCGTAAAGTTGGCGTTCTTTGGGGGAGGCTTTCGTTCAGCAGTGGAGGGCAATAGGCTGATTTCAGTGAGTGAAATATCGTAAAGAGAGAAGGAGCCTTTATAATTAGTTTGTCTGTTCGTTATATTTTTTTATAGAAACGCGTAAATGTTATAATACCTAATTGGTATTAAATACTCAGCTCTACATATGCAAATACTTCAACGGAATTACAGAGGACTTAGATTTTTGTTAGTTGTTTATAAGTATGATTTTTTTGGATTTTTTGTGTCATCAGCCCTTGGACTCTGTACTAATTTTGAAACTGAATAAACGTCTAGAATTTGGTGTTAATTACGTTAAAATATTCCTTGACAATCTTATGTACAGGTAAGATCATTTATGAACGTGTTAAAAATAATCATAAGCCAAAAGCACCTAAATTAAAAAAAAAATAGTGTATAAATTGCAAAAAAAATATTTTCAAAATATTTTTAGACAGAAATAACATTGATATACCTATTTAAATATATAAAAAAAACCTTTCTTAATAAAAGTAAAGAAAAATACATATAATATAAAAGTATGTCGTAAAAATAAAGCATAGGTAGGAAAAAACCTCTAAAGAATCTAAATAGACGAAACTACTGAAATTGGGCCAATTTCAGTAGTTTCTAGGTTTCAACGAAAATAATTCATATTTTACTTCTAGCCTAACTAGGTTACATTAATATAAATACTTTACAAAGCAAAAGTAATTTGTCAAAGCAAATACCAACTTTTTACTAGGTCATATCCCACTGTTCCGAAATCAAATTAGTCTGGCCGTTTACAAAAAAAACCGGCCAAGTGCGAGTCGGACTCGCGCACCGAGGGTTCCGTACAAACCTGCAAAAACTACTTAAAATTTTAAGCTTTTCGGAATTTTTCTGTTACCTGTGCTGTAAGCTATTGCTTCTTACCAAATTTCAAGATTCTATGTCAACGGGAAGTGGTCTTTAGGTTTTAATTCCCGTGCGTGTAGTTGCGAGTTTCAAAATATGCGGTATCAATGGTTGTACTTTTGCGTTTTGCGTTTTATCGTTGACTTAGATTTTTTTTTTTCACGGGTTAAAGGCAATTAGATCTAAGTATTAGATATGAATTCCAACTTATAAGTTTATATTTATTAAAAAAATATATATTTTGTAATGTAACAAAAAATTTAAGGTTTTCGGAATTTTTCCTTTATGTGTGCTATAAAACGTTGCTTCATGCCAAATTTCAAGATTCTAGGTCGACTGGAAGTACCCTTTAGGTTTTGATTCCCTTGCGAGTACTTGCGAGTTTCAAAATATGCAGCTTAAATGCTGTTTCTTTTGATTGCGTTGACATAGAAGTTTGATTTTGTTACAGCTTAAAGGTATTATAGACCTGAGTATTTGGTATGAATTTCAATTTAATACCTCTACGCATTTATGAGGAAATGGGTTGTAAGGTTAAAATTATTAAAAAAAAAATATTATGTGATGTAACTAAAAATTTATGGTTTTCGTAATTTTTCCTTTATCTATGCTATAAGACGTTGCTTCGTACCAAATTTCAAGATTCTGAGTTCACGGGAAGCATCCTGTAGGTTTTGATTCCCTTGCAAGTGTCGACTTGCGGCATAATTTGCGGCATAAACGGCTGTATCTTTTGATTGCGTTGGCTTAGAAGTTTGATTTTTTCACAGCTTCAAGGGACAGTAGACCTGAGTAATTGATATAAATTTCAGCTTCATACCTCCACGCGTTTTTGAGAAAAAGGGTCTTGACAGACGGACGGACGGACAACAAAGTGATCCTATAAGGGTTCCGTTTTTTTTCCTTTTGAGGTACGGAACCCTAAAAAAGAAAAAACTTTCAATTATTTTTTTTCATCAATCGTTGCGTAAATACTTTTTTGTAAACACACCGGTATTGTTACTTCCACGGTTCCATATTAATTAACGTCCAAAGTGAAGGCGAAGAAGACTAATGCAGGATCTTCCATCTATTTCGCTGGCGTGCGGGAAACAAATGATAATCGGAAAAGAATGAAGTCAACAGTTACGGGTAGATATTAATTATCACGGTCAACGTGGTGGTTGACGATTTATTATTGTAATAAATGGCAATGGCTTTATTTGTTATTATTGGTATGAAGTTGTAGGATTGTTTAGAAAGTCATCACAGTGCGGTTAAGTTGTAAACTGCAAAATGCTGATTATAAAATTTATTGGCATAGTTCACATATCTTAGATTTATTATTGAAAATAAAAGTTTGAAGTTTAGTGTGTTTTAAGTTTAGTGTGTTTTAAGATGTAGGTAAAAGGACAATTTTTATTTTAACTTCTTGCTATGGCAAAAGAGGTATGAATGCAAGTCGTAGGTAACAATAAAAAAGACAATTCTCAAATATTAAACTTAAACATTTTGTACAAAACCACCCATTGTCCTGAACCGGGCTAGAACTAGAACAGTTTGCGTTTGCCGAATAGAATTCCGGGAAAATTGGGGAATTTCTATAATTCCGGTACAAACCGGCTACAATTATGCCGGGGCTTCGGTGAGACAATTTAGTTGGGCAGACAGTTTCCTACAGTGATGGATCGCTAGAGGGAGACCCAAGGACTTCGTTCAAGCCTACAAACTTCTTCGAGTATGTCTATAGCAAAGTTACTGTTGCTGAAAGCTTATAAAGTGAAACTAATTCGAATTTGAAATGGAACTTTCAACTCGTAACTTAATTTATGCGCCCCTTTAGTATTGGTAATTTAATTAGTATTATAGATGAAATTCTGGTAATTAATCAATTATTGTGTAAATTCAGATAAAATTGTCGTTGTCTTAAAACTAGGTAAGAATACGGGTCATAAGCTTAGACATGATATAGTTTAGTAAACAACTTTGCTATTAAATTTCGCAAGGAGAGTCCTTCTACTTACTACTTAAACTTATGTAATTTATTATGGAAAATTGGAAAGCTATTTGATTAAAGATCTTAAGAGTCAGCTTACTAGAAAAAATACCTACATATAAACATGCACCTAAATCCGTTTTAAAATTTTAATTTATCCAAAAAAGTGTACCACAAAATAGAAGCCCACACATAAACGGTAAAACCGCCATTTGTTTTTCCAAAGTCCAAGTCGTTAATTTCCTAATTACAGTTTCAAAATAAAAGCCTGTTTTTGTTCAGTCCCTTCCGTGCAATGTTGGGTACCCAGCGCAGCAATTGCATTTCCTGAAAACCATAAAAAGGTGGAATTCGGGGTAATCTTCGTTTGGTGGGTGTACAATCCAGTCAGGGAGGTTAATGGAAGAAAAAATACACAGTACAAATTTGCATAACATTTTTCTACGTCTCTCGCCGAAATTAAGTCCTCGGCGACCGTTGGCTTTGTTTGAATTACCAGTTCCATTGCCTGATTCGCTAATATTCCGCCAGTCCTGAATTTTCCGCAGACGGATGATTAAGTATCTATTTGATTTAAGCTGTTGTTTAAAAATGGTTCGGTAAATAATAATTTTGTGAATTGAATACGTCATGTGTTTCACAATAGGCTTTTTTTAAAAACTTTCCAACACTAATTATTACTATTAAAACTAATCTTGACTTATAAGTATTTGACCTAGAAACAAAGATTGTCCATTTCAACTATTTATGTATTGTTTTAATCAAAAAGTTATCATACTTCAACTCCCGTATCCCTCAAACACTCCAGCATCACAGATCCTTTAATAATTCAAATAGAATACCCAAAGCTTCATTAGCCTAATTCTGTCCCAAACAGCGATGTCTAACTGATCAAACTTTGTGCCGGACTAGTCCCTAACTCAATCGTCACTCAAAACCACAAGCCTCTAATGAAATCATCGTCGATATAGATAATAAATACCGAGAGGAAGTTATCGATATAGTTCCCGAAGTAGAAAGTGGCGTGGGTCCAATGGGAAATCTAGGTACAATCTTGGCGAGGCAGTAACAAAGTTTTGAACTAAAACAGCATTGTGATGTCATGGGAGGTCAGCCTGATTAGATGGAAGACTAGAGCGTCTTCCTGAGAGTTTGGCGCCCAATTTTGAACTTGTATCGTTAGGCTTTGGGCCTTTTAAAAGTTTTTGGACATTAGTCGCATTGGAAGTTTGACAAAGGCACACTGGAGAGTTAGTTTAGATATGAGATTTAGTTATATTTTCCTATTATAAAACTAATGTTTTGTCTTAGTTTAGATGCATTCCGATGATTATATATATTGCCACAATTAGGTATATTATCACAATAGGCAATAAATAAATTAAGTAAATATTTTTGACAAATATAAAATTAAAAAAAACTATTTTAGTTAGCAAAGTTTGCAGACTTAATAACCATTTTCACTTGTTTCAGTTTTTGTCATTCGTCGTCCCTGGGTGCTAGCGGTGGAGATGATTGCATAGTTATTCAGATTTTAATATGAAACGCTTATAAAGCAACTGCAAAGTCGTTATGGCTTTTTTAATAAGAATACCACTATCATGAATATTTTAATCGAAATCTTGGTAGCAGTCACTGAATTTATTTTTGTTCTAGTAAAGCAATTTTTTATTTGAGCACGATTTTAAATTGGTTTATGATATTATATCTATAGAGATTAAATGAAGAGGATTTCAAATTGTATAGAGGGGTCGATTAGATGTTTCTTATTTAATTATGGTTTAAAATATTTTTAGTTTCGAAATTTATATTTGATTTGATGATTACCAAATTTTAGGTTTAACATCTCTAAAATGTGTTACAATTTTCGTTAAGATGTATGCGTGTTTTCTATTTAAATCGACCCTATTTAAAAAAATCCTTGACAGCAAGGAAATTAAGTTTCCAATAAAATTCAGCATCTATTCGATTTAAGCTGGATTGTGCATGTTCTTGCCAGTTCAGAATGCCAGTTCATACGATTTGATGCATTGTCGCTTTTATTGCTTGCAATTTTGTCGGGTTATTGTGGAACTTTTATCTAGTATGCAGATTTACTTCAACTTTATTGCTAACACTTCTACGGGTCAAAAGATATGGGAATACTTAAAATAACATTAGGACTAACAATATACCTACCTATTAAAGTCACGTTTTGCCCTAAAAGATTTTTTTTCATTTGCAACCACATTAAGCTAGCTTAGTTGCATACTAAAAGTAATTTTATACTAACATGTATGTTCATAAAATCCTTATTTACCAACAGGCAACTGTTTGATGCCTACCACCCGTCAAATATAGCAATCGTACATGACTCAATTTCGCATATAACTACAGACTTAGTATGAGTAATAATAATTAAAATGAATACACCTGTCCCTTTTACTACTTAATGTGACACCCACTCAAACCGCTGTAATGTGACACTCGAGTAAATGAAGCAGTAGAATAATCATCTAAATGGTAGTTACATTTGTGGCGACTCATTACGGGGTCCGGCAATGAATATGTAAGTAATTGATGGTAAGTTACTATTCATGACAGTGCGCAATGGAATAGACTAAGTTAGGGATGGTGGTCGGTCTATGGGAATGGTTAAGGTGGTAGTTACGACTATTGAATTTGGACCAAGAAACGAAGGGTTAGAGATATAATATTCTGGTCTTCGACTGTGTTAAACTAAATAAAAATTCTTTTTTTGAGAATTGAAGGCTTTGGATTTGGCACTCAGCAATGTTTAAATTTAAATCTTACCAAAACTAGTTCCTCATTTAAACGTTTTGGTCGCAATAGAGGTAAAGTTATTCGAAATACCGACATATAAACAGACACAAGTGGCGCCTTTGATTTATACTACGCAACTATTTCAATACCGTAGCTTAAAAGTAGAAGTATCCTTCGCTATACAAAATTGTCTGTTTAGAATAAGACAATTAAATTTACTATGCATATGTCTCAGTAAATCAACCCCTACATCAACTTTCATCCCGAGCTTAAGGAAACGGACTCTCAACTGACTTCCAGCCATGACTGGCACCGGAAGCGGATACACTGCGTTAATTGGATATGTCAAATGCCACCGGCTTTCACACTGTGGTGGGTAGTTTAGTAAATTGTGCCAGCAAGACATTAATTATAAGATGGAACGCCTGCGGAGCGCGGCTTCTTAGTGGAGCTGTCTCGGAAGAGTGTGAGGGGGTTAATTTTCTCATGCTGGTGGTAAGCAAATTATCTGTTTTAGGGATAATTTTCAAGCTTGCGTTGGATAAAAAAAGGTGAAAATGTGATCGGTTAAAAATAAATGATAATTCGTTTTCATATTTTTTGATGAACGTTTAGGTAGTTTAGCCCTGTTGTAGCCCTGCGTTTCGAGTTCTTTAAAAATAAAGTCTCTTATAAAAAAGGGTCACTGTACACTTAAATGTGATCGGTTACCACAAATGTGAAAACATTATGCCCTCTTTTGTAGCAGTCGTGTTGAAAACAAAATGTTTTTGAATTATATTTCACATTTAAAAAAAAAACATTTGTTTGTAAACTTTACATTAGACTAAAGTATCAAGATCTGCTGATAGGTATAAATGTAATTTTGCCATTCGAAGTTGAGACTGGCTGTGATTGATTGATGAAGTCCTAGTGGGAAATTCCACGGCTTTTAAGTAGAAACTTGGGGAAAATTTCTTTATTTTAACGCTTCCGTGACTTGGTATCTGCAAGATAATTAAAGTTTTTTTTTTGCAAGTAGAATGATCTGAATGTACCTAATTTTATTTAAAAGACATAATAATAGATCTTTTGTAAAAAATAAAGGTATTTTTTGTAAAATATATTACATATAAAAATAATATATCTGACGAAGACGGCAGGATACCTTCGTCATCAGAGCCGTCTTCAGGGGCCGTTTAGTACTATAACTTGTGTGGGCGTACGTGGGTTATGTGTTAGACTCAAATAAAACCAATAGAACTGTTTCAACACTGTAATTATCTCCTCTTGATAGCACTCCGTAGGTCATTCAATTAATTCACAAGAAGGCACGGATCACGGACAGTTTCTACGCAAACACCAAGCACTCTCATTTTCCAACCGCTCTTCACCAAAGCCCAAGACCATCTCTGTCACTCTGACAGCTGCTCGCTCGATGTCACATAGACTCTGTCTAGCACCATATTTGGTACTGGCAATCCGCACTCTTCTTATATCAACCATAAGCATAGTCGATCTCCGACACGGCCATCCTGCGTATACACGTCCTCGTGTACTATACTGTGGACAAACGCAAAACGACAGTATCTACTTGTTCCGCTCGGCCAATCCTGACCATTAATCATGATTCTACTTCACACGCAAACCTAAATTTAAACTCATTCTCTGAACTTTTGTTCTTACTTCTTGACTAAGTAAATCAAACAATCATAAAACAGTAATATCACAACACCAAAGTCAGTATAGATCATGTACCATCGATAAAGGTCATCACTTTATAACAACAAATCAATCATTGCAACACGCCACGACACGAGTGAACACCCCTCTATCTCCACGGCCTCGGCCAACCAGCAACATCACCATTGCTCCCACCACTTTATAAGCCACCACGCTTTTCAAAAGCCTCCACGCTTTTCCTAAGCCACCACGCTTTTCATAAGCCACTACGCTTTTCATAAGCCACCACGCTTTTTCTAAGCCACCACGCTTTTCATAAGCCACTACGCTTTTCATAAGCCACCACGCTTTTCATAAGCCACCACGCTTTTCATAGGCCACCACGCCTTTCATAAGCCACCACACTTTTCATAAGCCACCACGCTTTTCATAGGCCACCACGCCATTTCATTAGCCACCACGCTTTTCATTAGCCACCATGCTTTTCATAAGCCACCACGCTTTTCATAGGCCACCACGCCTTTCATAAGCCACCACGCTTTTCATAAGCCACCACGCTTTTCATAGGCCACCACGCCTTCCATAAACCACCACGCTTTTCATAAGCCACCACGCTTTTCATAGGCCACCACGCCTTTCATAAGCCACCACGCTTTTCATCAGCCACCACGCATTTCATAAGCCACCACGCTTTTCATAGGCCACCACGCCTTTCATAAGCCACCTTGTCAAATCGTTTACCATTAAATTACGCCTTAAAACTTTTTTTTTAACCAACGAACATTCAGCACCAGAATCATAAAAGAAACAATACAGTTCACCTTGTGCTCACGATAACCCGTGGCAGAGTTAAGTCGACCCGCAACTCGGTGCGCGCACATCTTGCCCCAGACTCCACGACGCCGCCGCCACCGCTCCTACAGCATAAGTTGTAGCAAAGCAGCATCCTCGCTGTATGCTGCTGCTCCGCTGAGTTTGGTTCTCATGTCGGCACATCTCGTCATCGCGGCTCCAACCTTGATTTATTTGCAAACGACAGTCGCGTCGGGTATAGCTATTTCTCCTGAAACAAATTACATCACACAGCATCACATTGTTCGGCAAACTTTTATTCAAAGCAATTAACTCTCACCGGATAGCGTGACGCAGGACCTCAATTGGCGTACGCGATTGACTTATGAGCTCCGACTCCACTGGTGCTGACTCAACGCACAATCCTTTTTTTATTTTATTTTATTTTATTTTTTACTGATGTTTCTTTATCACAGGATTTGTCACTATGCAGATTTTTGAACAAAAATCAAGACAAGGCTGTATGGCTTAGTTCCTTTGCCTGCTCGTAATATGAGCGAATTTAAAAACAACAATAACAACAACCAGATTTTTGAGGTTATGCAGGATTTGATTTGGTAGTAGTAAATCGGCTTGTGAACAGAATTTAATTCTTAGTTTTTGACATTCCTTGGTATGCAATTCTTAACAACCACGTTAATGCTATTTTCTTCTTTCATTGTTTATCGTGACGACATGTTGACTAGGTACCACTTAATTAATTTTCTCAAAACACAATTTACAGTTGCGCATCATGATCTCGCGTCCGTGTCCTTCTTTTCCAAGTTTGAAATCAGGTTACTTCATGCAATTGTTTTCGGTACATCTGCGCGCGCATGTTCTAATTTTGATTTTCAAACAGTGCATAGCAACGCGCATGTTTACATTTTGTTTTACAAACATTGCATAGCAACGGTCAATTTCACTTTTTCTTCTTCTCAATTTTGAACTAACACAGATCATAGCAACGGT
This sequence comes from Emmelina monodactyla, assembly GCA_916618145.1. Classification (NCBI taxonomy): domain Eukaryota; kingdom Metazoa; phylum Arthropoda; class Insecta; order Lepidoptera; family Pterophoridae; genus Emmelina; species Emmelina monodactyla. The sequence goes on from OU745303.1 coordinate 8,591,076, forward strand.
CAATTTCCTTTTCTTCATTTGAACCTAACACAGTATCATCGCAACGGTCAATTTCCTTTTCTTCATTTGAACTAACACAGGATCATCCCACTTCTGATGACGAAGACGGCAGGAATACCTTCGTCATCAGAGCCGTCTTCAGGGGCCGTTTAGTACTATAACTTGTGTGGGCGTACGTGGGTTATGTGTTAGACTCAAATAAAACCAATAGAACTGTTTCAACACTGTAATTATCTCCTCTTGATAGCACTCCGTAGGTCATTCAATTAATTCACAAGAAGGCACGGATCACGGACAGTTTCTACGCAAACACCAAGCACTCTCATTTTCCAACCGCTCTTCACCAAAGCCCAAGACCATCTCTGTCACTCTGACAGCTGCTCGCTCGATGTCACATAGACTCTGTCTAGCACCATATTTGGTACTGGCAATCCGCACTCTTCTTATATCAACCATAAGCATAGTCGATCTCCGACATATCTATACATATAAAAATTGTAGAAGCGTGTGTTCTATAAATTGAAAATATTATATGAAAAAATAACCAAATTATGTTGCAAAATATTTTGTTCGTCTTCGTCAGTCGGTCTATTCAAGTATCACGCAAAAACTACCCGTCCGATTCCAATGAATGAGTGAATGAGTGACAGATATACAGATTAAAGAAAGAAAAAAGGAAATAAACGGGAAATGGTTAAAAATATGGTAAATATAATCAGGCTTCTTATTTAATTTTATATAAATTTTAAAAATATTTATAGTGGGTAACATTGTATGCTCGTGAAATGAAAAGGTTTTTTTTTTATTTGGCAACATAATTGTTCTCACTACACATAATTTCAATCTACGCCGACAAAGTCCCCCGTCACATAGTACCTACATTCTATATACACAAAGTACATTTTGGTCCCCGCGACGGGTACTAGTATCTAATATTTGTGTACAGTTTCGAAACTGTTTTTAAGTTATCTATTTAATAGGTAAGTGCTTATAAAAACTTAAAGTTATATGTTTTTGGAATATCAGTGATTAATTCTAATGAATCAGACAAAAAAAGTAAACACGTGTAACGAGTTAGCAATAAGAATGACGAATAAAAATTTCATTCTCCACTTCGCAAGACTTGAAAATACTCAGTAAGTAACGTATCACTTCAAATACCGAATTATTTTTCAAATCATCAAATCCTCGTACACTTTTAAAAATATTGTTAAAGATTTTGAAAAAGTTTATTTTTTTAATATGACTCTATATCAGGCAGGGGCGCAACCTTTTAGCAGGCAAGGGCCCCATGGTGAAAAAATCGACCAAAGGCGGGCCACACTTGTGATAATAACATATCAACAAAAAATTCAATGGTTTTAAATTTAATAAACATGTGAAAGCGTGGTGGATTACGGCTCAAACCCTTTCGCTATCCGAGAAGGAGGCCTGTGCTCAACTATGGGACATGGCTATTTATTTATTTATTTTTATTAATGTCAAATTTTATTTTATATGTATATTTTTTTAATACATCCGCGGGCCGCAAAGAAGACGTCGGCGGGCCGCGGGTTGCCCACCGCTGCTCTATATAAATTAATCATAATATACTTTGGCATAAACAAATTAACTGTCCAGAATAAACTGCATGTTGGTAAATGTAGCTTAATAATATATACCTACATCTAATTAAATCATTTTTATATAAATGTGTTTACCAGTAGTAAATCTTAAACAAAAAAAATTGAAAATTGTAAAAATAATGCTACGTTTTGTTTTAATATTCATTATAATGAAAATGTGATATTCTAGCAAATGGACAAGCGAATCACACGATGGCAAATAAATCACAAAAAATCAGTTAAACTTCAGTGTTATAGTCTTTAAATAGCCTATTTTGAGCGACACACAAGTTGTTTACAAAAAAAATAAACATTGAAGTTCAAACAAACAGGAACTTTATAACAAAACCAATATAAACTTAAGTAGGTACTCAATGTGTCACTAACAAAGGTATGTGACTCGTATCAAATGTTTACATAAAATTCCCATTTGAGTTCATAAGAAGAAGGATATATTTTAATAGTCTCACTTCGTGTTATATCAGACATATCTTTATGTATTCCAGAAAATAGATGTTAAGTTAGAGATAACAATTGCACAATATTTTATATTTAGATTTGCGTATTTAACTGCGTGTATGATTTAATTTATACAATAATTTTACTTTGTAATCAACGTACTTATATTTGAACGTGGGCCGAAAATAGCTGTACTTTCAATATATATTTTGTTATCTGTTAAAGCGCCTTTTTTTAGCTACATGTAAACAATGTTTATAATACATAAATTATAGTAGTACTTCATAATTTTTAACAACAATTAAAAAATATCAAAAAATTCTTACTTTTAACATTAAACAACAAATCATACTGCCTTTTTTAATTAAAATAATAGTAACATAACTTTGTATTTTATAGACAGTAGTCAACATACCTCCAAATAGAGCGAATCATTTAAACTTTAATTTTTAAGATTAAATGTAATTAAAATTAAATAGCTTTTGATGTGATAGGTACTGAATATAAATATGAAAACAAAAAAAAGTTTGATTTATTTCTTTTATAACCTACTAGTGGCCGCCCGCAACTCCGTTCGCGTTGAAGTCGGTTTCCCGTGGGAATGAGAAGTTTTCCCGCGGTAAAAAGTACCCTATGTCCTTTCCCAAGTTCAGTTCTTTCTCCATACCAAATTTCATCACAATCGGTTCAGTGGTTTAGGCGTGAAAGCGTAACAGACAGACAGACAGACCGACAGACAGACAGAGTTACTTTCGCATTTATAATATTAGTAGGGATATATTTTTGGTAGATACCTATTTCATTTTTTTTTAATTTTAGCAAACCTTAAATTTTACTATTAATCACATTGCTTATAAAAAAGCAGTAGTAAATAGCTTATTTTCCTCATTTATTTTAGTTTATCCTGCTTGTGGTTTAGTTCTATCAATGACTTACTGCCAGGTACTAAAAGCGACTTCCAGAATAAACATACGTGTCAAATGATTTCATTATGAAGTATATAAACAGTCGAAATGACTATTACAAGTATGTGATTCACTATTTGACTTGAAATGAAAATTAAGAAGATATAAATACGTTGGACAAGTCGTGTACCTTCGCAAAGGCTTCGCACGCCTTTAATTCGGAGTAAAAACTAATCCTACTATATGTGATTAAACATATAAACCTTTCTCTTGAATCACTCTATCTAGGTATTAAAAAACCGCACCAAAATCCGTTGCGTAGGTAGTTTTAAAGATTTAAGCATAGATACATAGGGACAGAGAAAGCGACTTTGTTTTATACTATGTAGTGACTAAACAAATAGAGTTATGTGTTATACAATTCTATATAAGTGTAGTTATAGAAATACGCAACATAAGCCCCAAGTTTCTAATTGATTCGGATAAGCCATTAAGCCCTGTTGATGGATGTGCTATCCCTGTTTACAGAACCACCTTAAGCCTATCAAGTTGGGAGTATAGTTAACGTACTTACAACTAAATGTAAACCTCAACTGAAAATGACCACTTACTAATTTAATGACTCAGTTAGGAATGAAGGGACAATGAATCGGCGAAAAGTCGGCTGATATACTAACAATCTGTCAATCTGACAATCTGTCAGAACGACTTCAACGAAATTTAAATAAAACGATGTATAAATTGAGTTTTGTACCTCTAGATAACAATATTCCTTAGAAGATTTCGAGTATTTATATTATTTTAAGCCGAGAAAATAAATAATATCTATTTATTGTAATTAACATATTTCTATTATTTTTTTAAAGTATAAACAATCTAATAACTTCTCAGCACTTTGTCACATTATGACACATAGTAGGTACGTTTAAAAATGTAATTTTCCTGTTTTTGGTATTCATCACATTCTTTTTACCCAGGTCATACTTATAAATAATGCATATACCAAGTCTGCTTTAAAACATGTTTGTCATAGACTAGGTATCTTAATCTGTCACGAGTGAAAAATCATCACGATCGCAAAAATAAAACCAAAATACTAAAAATCTAGGTAAACCTACATCTTCTATTGACCATTAACCTCTGGAATAACCGACTCATCAATCGCTTGTATATCTATGTATGTTATAATAGTAGCCGCCCACGACTCCGATCATGTGGAAGTCGGTTTCCCGTGGGAATGAGAAGTTTTCCCGCGGCAAAAAGTACCCTATATGTTATTCTGATGTATAACCTATATTACTGTAAAATTTCATCCTAATCCGTCCAGTAGTTTTAACGTGAAAGAGTAACAAACATCCATACATTCATCCATACATCCATACTCACAAACTTTCACGTTTATAAGTAATATTAGTAGGATACGTACTTGCATTTAAGAGGGATCTCCAAATATTTATCAACATGTTACCAAAACCGCTATAGCGCGATTCTGCAAATGGCCGATAAGCACGTTCCCGCGCCGCAGAGCTCCGTGCCTCGCGAGTAAATGCGTGATTTATAACGCGGGCCGGGCGCTGATTGGCTTATAAAAGTGACCATTGGTTTTTGGTAGTTTGTAGGGTAGTTCGAATTAGGGACGGAGCTGCGATTCGAATTGGAAGTACAAATGCTTTTGGTCCCTGGTAAGTAAGATTAGTTTTTTTTTTGGTAAATGTCAAAAAAAAAGTATAAATAATTAATAAACTTTGTTCTCTCACGGATTATTTTTTTTTTAAAGTAAAGCAAGAATGCAATATTTTTACAGTTACATTTTATTCACGATGAGTTTAAATTTTACAATTACAGATTTATGTGACAAATTATTTTGAAGAATATGTGCCCATTGTGTAATTAATGTTTGTCACAGTCATAGTTGAAATAATAACATGATGCCAACGTCCCAAATTTCATATTTTTGCAGTAAATCATGTAAGATACCTTGGAGGTGTCAAAGTCACACCTATTTGTATGCTTTTACATTAATCACTCAGATAAAAATGATTTTTCTTAGTTTTTAATTAGGCGGAGGTTTTGAAGCAAATGTCAAGTTGTAGATATGTCACGCTTCCTGATTCATTTGTCAACACTTTGTCCAATATAAATATTTAATTATTTTGAACTATTTACATTTTTATCAATGTAAAGTAGCTTCCCACGGTGCCTGACACAACGCAAAATAGACAAAAAGTCGACCTGTATGCGGAAACTGTATTATTTTTGTTATTTCATTTTTATTATACCCTTAATAATGAGAAGTTTATTAGGGCTGAGACCGAAGGATTCCCAATCACCGTATGTAGAGTAGGTAAGTTAAATTTTATTTTATTTTCAAAAGCAAACTAATTCACTGAATACACAGAGATTAAACCCAAATGTATAGTGAAATTGCAGTGTTTTATATAGGTACTTTATTTAGAATATTTTTGTGCTTATAAATAAGAAACAGTGTTTATATTTAGTAAGCAGAAACAAATTGAGGTATTACTTAGTTGTACCTACTTTTACCACTCGTTAGTCATGAGTCAATCTTGGAATAACCAAATTATTAGGAATCGAGTGTACTTAGTCCTAATTAATTCTAATTAAAACCAATGAATGTTTAAAATCGTTCATACGCCTATAAAATCAATGAATTATTAAAACAATAACAAGGAAATTATATGTTTCTTCGAAATAACTATATGTGAATACAGATAATACAATAACTATATGACAATCAGAATTATTTGTCAAGTTTAAGTTTGGAATACAAGATATCGTATATCATCTTTAGAGGTTTATAAAGTAGGTTTTCGGCTATGGCCTTTGCAGACAAATGAAATACTGATTTTGTTTTTTTACCTCTTTTAGGCATGGTTATAGCGTTTTCGGCTGAAATTTGATATTTAAATACATTGTTACTATTATTCTTTAGAAACTCTATGCATACATTTTTAAAATTGTAGTTTAAATTACCAAAAAACATTAATCAAAACATTAGTTTTTTTTTTAAGATAAACATGTCTGGTTAAATAAAAAACGATATTATAGAATTTTAAAAGTTAGTATTGCCGCTAACTAAGTATTATATAAGTAGGTAACTAAGTATTCTAAAATTGCAAATTTGACTTGTTTTTCTTACTTAACGTACATTTGTTAGTACCTACATTTTTACCACACTAAGGATTGAAGCTGTGTTCTATTTCCATACATCTATATTCCGTCAACAAAACATCATCTGCTTATTTACTTCCAAATGTGTGAATGATTCGACCATTTCGTTGCTAACTGTACCCGTTTACGTTTAAAAGAACGGCCTTGCGGGGTCACCGGCCAGCGATGGCTTCGACCTGCTATATTTCTGATCACGTTTATAATTTAATATTCAAAGTTGTGTTGTTTTCAGATCATGATCTTTATTTCAAGGGCGTAGATGCGAATTCTTGAATATGGCAGCTACGCAGCAGACCACGTGGAATGTTGTGGTGAAAATAAAAATACTTTTACGGAAAGGTTTTTTTTGCTAAGTTAAGGATATGAGCTTTTATAAGGGTTTTTTTGACGCGGATTAGAATTTCTTTAAAACCCCTTTAGTTTTTTAGGAAATATTTATTTCTCTTAAAAATGTTTGAATATATTTAAGCTTGAACCTGTATTTTAATGAAAAAGACTACCTCAATCTGCCTTGTGGTTTTAATGTGGGTTAAAGCATTATCCAGTTTCACTATGACATTGAACTATTCTATTCATTTGTCAAATCTATACACTTGAAAGAAATGACTAATAACACTGATTGTGGTATCACTTAACCTCATTAAAATACTATATAGTATTAAAAAACAATTTAGGTCGGCTCAGAAATTAATGTACTGCTACTTAAAGCTGTCAAATTGCTTACAAATATATCGAAAAGTGCAATGACATTATCTAACGGTCATTCCAAATGTTTCTATTAACACGCTATTAAAAAAACTGTAAACATCCTATCTGATCTCTTTATTGTTTTAATTACATGGTGTTTTATGATTAATATTCATATTTATAGGATATAATATTTGCAAACAGTTGTTTTAATTATATTTTAATGAAGTTTTTTTGGGTTAATGTCGACCGATTGAGTCCTCTCATGTGGTGTATTGTGAATATTTTTAATTTATATTCTGTTTAGACTATAATTAGTATACAGTTTCCGAAAAGATTAGCTACAATTTAATTTTAAGTTTGCATTAATTTAAAACTTAGTTTTGGACAATTAATCAAATGTATTAACGGTATCGTCGTGATATTACGACTAAATTTTAAAGGATGAGTCATTTACAATTTCTTCGAGATAAAAGCCTCTTTATTATTAATGATAATTGACAAGATTTGGACATTAAATTTACAGCCTATTCAATTGTCATTGTGGTGACAAATATTATTGAACAGTTATTATTTCTAGTTTTTGTATGACAATAGGATTCGCAATATTTTGGGTCATTAGAAAGTTTTCGTAGGTAAACCATTGTTTGATGATTTAGGTGTAAACCAATTAGCAAGTTATTTAAAAATATTTCATTTAACTATGGTTTTATTCTTTTATTTAGAGGAAGTTGTAATATTTTTATCGTATCTTTTAAGTTTCCAAATGTTATAATTAAACTCATTAGCATTTTTGAACTTAATTGATTCTATTTTAGATAAAAGCCGAAAATCCTAAATTAACCGTTAGAGCCAATAAGATTCTCTAGCAGATTTTATGTGATGCAAAAAAGTTTAGATTGATAAGATCTATTGAAAAACGATATAGTTATCACCTAACACAATGTAAAGTATTCATGACATGTATAAAACTAAAGGAAAAGCTATATCTCTCTTTTTTGGTGTATTTAATCCGTAGTGGTCTTGTTAAATAGTAAATTTATTGTTGACAGTTTTTTTATTAAATTTCAAGAAACAGCTAATTAATAATTACTACTTTATTGCTTATCATTTGGGTCATTGAGTATGGTTGGATTGCATCATGAGAAAGAAATTTATCAAATTGAAATATACAAATAATCATCAATAATAAAAAATAAAACGTTACTGAAGATCCTATCGATTCTAAAACGTCCAATTTTTTATCTGCTTAGCCTTATCTTAAAAGCTAACAAATCTTGTAAATAATCTCGCAACTTAATTGGGTGTATGTAACCTCTTTCGTTCCTGGCTGTGTCATTCGCAAAAAGAAAGGTTTTCTAAACAAATAACTGCGCAGTACCAGAAATCTGCGCGAACATACTCTGGCGCCGACTTAAATAACGAACGCGACGCGACGCGATCCATTACAAGAACGAGATTTTAACATTGGACAAACAAATAAACAGCCCAAATTAAAATACCGTACTTGTTTACGATTTTCACCAAAAATATTTGAGACGTCATTAAAGTTGTGATCTGCTAATTAAAATGGCCAGACAATCGTGTCAGCAAAGTTTCCGTTATTTTGGAATGAAAATTGAAAACCGAATATCTAAAGGTGTCAAATTGCCTTGCCTTGCCTTTATTAAAAAGTTTTTAAGGAAGGAAGAGATTCTCATAATATCGAGTGGAACTCTTCAACAGAATATATTGTAAATCCTGACAAAAGCTTAAGGCAGACGTTGATTTTGGAATTTTATGTTCATTTGAGAGAAGTGTGGGTTTTGTGGAATGACGACAGGCGCAGGCGCCGCTGTCGTCGGCGGGGAATAAATTATTGAGTGATCGGATATCCTTGACTCATGAATGACGAACTAAATACTAAAGTTGGTTGTAATGAACTAGGTTATAAGTTAATGTCCTCGTTAGTATGTACAGGATATAGGTTAAACTATTGATTTACGGGTTAAGTGTTAGGATTGAGTTTTGGATGTAATTAAGTTTCTTACTGACTTGTGTGTTCACCTTTAGCAAACTAGAGCAATTTTTAGACTTTGTCATTTGTTATTTTTGGTGTGTAATTTTTTTGCTTCAGGTAGTCAGGCACCTAATTGGGTTCTATGTTTTGAGAGTGACCTACTCACTTTCTTTTTATTTTCTGATTTTCATTCATTTTTTTTTCATCAGCTTAAGAAAGAACTAGAAAACATAACTAAAAAATACTTCAGTTAGAATATTTATTTCCGCTTCATCTAATGGGTAGGTAATTACTTTAATTAAGATCGTGTAAAGTGTCTGTTTGTTATATCTTCAATAAATCAAGTCTGATTTTAAATAATGATATTAATAGTTAATCATACAAACACCAGACAGGTATCTGAGATCTTGTATCTTGTCAATTTATTTCATTTTAAATATTATTATATTATTATAAATGGATTTTAAATACGTCGTTAAAGGGCATGGATAAGTGGGTAACACAAAGGTTGAGAAATGCTTAAAGATTAACATTCTGAGTCGAATATGTTTCTTTAATTATACACCATGATTCAAAAGTGGCTCTCAATCCAAACGGTGAACAACATAATATAGTATATGGATATTCATTTTATACGTGTACAAAATACAAAAATGTTTTCTTAATAGTTAGGTACTAGTAAAAATATTAATAGGTAGGTACTTACGGATATTTTTATTTAGGAACATTTCGTCAAATTATTTCGTATATTTTTTTTAGGGACATAAATATAATATATTTGTATTTTGGTAAAAAATATGAGCTTCACATTTCGAGGAATTTTAAATTAAAAAGAAATTGAAATTCTAATTATTAAATCACCCTGTGTAGAAATAGTTTGAGTATGATTGCAAAAACGGATACAATTACTGGATTTGGTCCCACGTTTGTATTAAAGATGCATATTTGGAGAGAATAAAATAAAATATTTTAAGGTAACTTGCAAAATTTATATTAAAGTGCAAGCATTTTATTGTTCTTTTTGGATTGTGGGTGTTTCTTAAGTAACATGGTACTGGACATCCCACGGCGATGTCATGAAGGGGAAGTACTTTAAATATTGAAGATAGGAATTTAACGGAAAGCAACCTTTATTTTATTTTTTTGAAAGAAGTAAAATTGTATTCAAAATTTTTAAAGGTCACTATATCTGTGGAAGGCTTCATTGTTTAAGCACATATTTTTGAGAGTCTTAAACCAAAATATTGTTTATAACCGAAATTCTTACGGTAATCTCTTTCTCATACTTATTTGTTTACCAACATTTGGACAGTAATCTGCGGAAGCAAAAATAAATCGGAAGATAATCCGTCAGCAAAAACTGTTATTCGAAAATAATAAGCGTATAAATACCAAAAGCTGAGGTCGTCTTTTGTTATTGATATGTTAAACATGAGTTGTTCATGTAGTGGAGACTCACAATAGAAATATTCGACCTCTAACTAACAAAGCACTAAATAATTTGCTATTTAACTTGACATCCGCGGTGCATCGATGGATGAACTGTGATTGCTGCAGTCGAACATAATTCTTAAGTACCTTTTTGAAATATAGGGTTTACTTAAACCCTTCTTTGGATTTTTTTTACATTTTGAACAGTTATGGCTCACCATGTTTCGGATACCCAGAATCGTTTAAGTTACTTTTCTTTATGTACATAGGGCCTCTATGAATATAAATAAAAGGCTAAAAAAACCTTAATTAAATATTTGCCTTACCTATGTGTTTTTAAATTATCTAAATCTCTGATTTGCTTTGTATTCCAAAGATAAGGTCTCATTAAGGATCTCCTTTTTCATACATAAATATACTTCCCAAAGTATGCAAAAATGCATTGTCATTTATCTTCAGATTATTCTCCATCTTTACTTTAAAAACAGTTTTAAGTTGGCGAAGTTTCCGGGTAGTATATAAATAAGATTTCATTGGCTTTTTGTCATCGTGCTTTCAATGCACGAGTGCCTTTTTTATATAGGTAAATAAAACCTATATCTTTCATTGTAGGTATATTTCATAAACTTACGTTCTCGGTTGGCATAAAGAAGGGCTACTTGATCTAAATATAGGGAACATTAGTTTATGTTTGCTTACGACCAGCAATTATGGAAGGTAATTTTAACATTTTAATTTTTTAGTTAAAGTTTTCTAGTCTATTGTCTCTGCCTATCCTATTTATTTGAATAACAATATTTAATTCGTTGCACGGCTTAATGGAGTTAAATTCGTGACCAAATTTTGAGAAAGGTCAATAGGTCACGTCGTTAATACTCTCTTCCTGGAATAGATTTTGCACAATGTACTCATTGATATGGATTTTAGTATAGCACAGTGGATCCTAAAAAAAACTTTAGATATTTAAACTCTTTTTTTAACTCAACTCACTATTTAGCATATACCAAATATTCACTTTTTTGTTTTGGATCCAGTCAATAAAACTTAGATTTCCAACGAAGATAGCTCAAATTTAGAACCCCAGTCACATTCCTCGTACTTAAGGTTAACTAGAATCACCAATATTAATCTAAATGATTCATTTAATTAAGTTCAAACGAGAGTCGAATTCGCAATAACCTAGCATTTAGTTGTCTACATTATTAACTAGTGACTGTTTAGTTAATTACATGTCTTTAATGAAATTAAGTTGAATGAATGTTTTATATAATATTGCAAAATAAATCGACAATTTTTTTTTGTTTTTTTTTAGTCAATAACCCAATACTTATTGATACCTTCGGGTCTTACACGCGGTAAATTTTTATATAGATACATAAATTTGTTCACGATCAATGTAACTCGGTCAAAACGTAGAATTATTGTCTTCTGACAAAAAAATATAACTATTAATATACAAATTTATATCAAGGCTGATTGAACCTTATTCAGGTCGTGATTTGGACCAAAACTTTGAATGATAAGCAACTATACCTACTTTATTGTCGAGACAAAAAAATATAATTTTCCAATAAACATTTTTCTTACTGTTAGGATTTTTTTTAATTAAGCTTCAGGTGCTTTCTATATTTTAATCTATAGGTTATAGGAATGAATAAAGATTGCACCTATTAAGTTTTCATTGTTTAATTTTCCTTATTCTATTCGTTTATTGCAGAAATAGTAAGGTCATAATAGATTTCGTTCAAATAATAATGTTTTGCTTATGTAAAATAACCTTGATCCAAATACCTTTATAAATATGATAAACACAAACATAATTTAATAGTTTAGGTTTTCAATATGTTAATATTTTTTATGGTTGTTTGTTTAATTATGCATAACAGTTTTTCGCCACTATTTTATTGTTTTTTTTATAAATATTTGCGTTATTAAGATGAAAAGAAAAACATAAATATAAACGTTTTTAACTAACTCCCCAAGAATTTCGTAGATTTTTCTGTTAGTGTGTTCCTTAAAATAAAATATTAATAATAAATACTTTTTTCAGTAATACAGAATAAACTTAATTTATTTAAAATACGTGATTTTTTAAAATGGAGACTTTTTATTTGTTTATTTTTTGTGGATAATATTGTGTGATCAATCTTAAGGGGAAGAATAACGTAAGCATTATCTGAGTATGGTTTAAGTAATAGTATGAGAGCAAAAAAAAAACTCTGAATCAGATTAGCCGATTTTTATTTAGATTTTAAAAAGCTACTTAGGCCTACCCTACACCTTCTTTCATCACGAGTATAAATTACCTTTGCTTAATATTCTTATGATTTTGTTTTGTTTTTTTACGTTCTCGTCAACAGCGAAATTCCAACAATAGTCGCCAAAACAGGATATGTTTATCAAACGCCCCAGATTTGTTTACAAAAAAGATGTTTTCTCGTAAAAGCCAAATTTTATACGACAGCGCGTCATAGATCAGCACAGCGGGATAGCCTGCGCCGACGCAGCCATTGTTTCCGCATTCCAATAGTATTTACAGTCGTGTTGTCAAAATATATTGTTCCCAATATACCTATCGATCTAGCGTTAATTATTGGAAATTTAAAACGAAAAGTGAAAAAAATATTTTAATATCGGTTACAAACTTGTTAATCGAATAATATTAATATGCAAAAGAAACCGGATATACCTATTATTTATAAGAAAAAATAGTCTAATGATTTAAGGTAAAAAAATAATCGCAAAGGTTACGTTTTAAACTAAGTAGTTACCTACATGAGATTTGCCGGTACATTTTTTACAAATAATCTGATTATAACATATTGAATTTTTATCTGATCATTAAATATTGCTTTTTATATGAAACTTTCTTTAAAAAAGGGTCCATACGAAAAATCAATAAGCTGGACCTATTCATACAGAAAGACACATATGATGAGCTTAGTTCTATTTTGATATTATTAATATTATCATCAGATTCTATTGATAGGTACCTTTTCGACGACCTCTGTGGTGCAGCGGTATACCGGGTGTCCAGGAAACAATGGATAACCTCTGAAGGGCTAATAGTAGAACTAAAGGTAAGCCTAAAAAATAATTGATAAAAAGTATAACCCTTATACTGCTAGAAATATGGCGCTTTAAAATAGATGTAGGGCCTGCATCAGGATGGGGACAGACAATTTGAACAGTTGCTCTTATTTATTCCAATGTGTTTGCAATTAATAGCAGTTGAAAATCATATTTCTTTAGTTTTATTGTATTTTTTTAACTTTGCTAGAACTAAATAATTATCCCATTTTACACACTAATACTATTAGTTCAATATTTTTTCATTACAATAACGACATATTACATATTTTTAAAAACGTTATTAAACCAGAAATATTTTGAATTCATTGGCCACTGTTGCTTTCATATTTTTTTTTACACCAGAGCTGTTCAAAGTTCGACATCAAAAATATTTCTTTAGAAATTTTACACAAATCAAGAGTTAAACATTATTTTTTGAGAAAAATAGTTTAGTTAGCTATTTTATTTGATAGTTATTCACTGATGCGATTAATATTAATTATTTTAGCGTAGAAATAATGATGGTATTAAGTGATTTGACCTCGTTACGAGTAAAAATATGAACACAGTCAAAAAAATATGAAGTTTTTTTTTTAAAGCGCCATATTTCTAGCAGTGTAAGGGTTATACTTTTTATCAATTATTTTTTAGGCTTGCCTTTAGTTCTACTATTAGCCCTTCAGAGATTATCCATTGTTTCCTGGACACCCGGTATATACCGGACTGCTAAGCGGATGGTTTCGGGTTCGATCCCCGGGTCGGGCCAATTTCGTAAAAATATTTTTTTAGATATTGGGACGTGATTGGGTGTAACTAAGTTCTTCCCTAGTCCATTATGTGGTACCTATAACACAAGGGCTTACTTCAACTTACTTTAGGGCCACCTCATAGGTGTGTTAGTCTGGAGATTTATTTATTTATTTTATAACCATCTTTTCCTTCTCTTGGTATAAAGAATAAGATATATGGTTTACATAATCAAGTAACGCAATTAGAATTTGCAGTAATAAGCTCTACCAGAACCTACCTACATTTAACTGATGCAAAAATCGAATCAAAAATTCAATCAAGATTCTTCATTCGTAACTTAAAAATCCGTTACAAAGTTATTAGGTTACTAGCAACTAGGTAAGTATAATCTGGGATTTTTGCAAATCGAAAGCTGCCAAATATGAAACACCTTCACACTTAGTTTAAGATCTGTGTCATATACGCGATACCCCGAGATTTATCACCGCCATAAATTAACTTCAATCAAGAATCAATACCCATTGTATGAATCGTAAAAGATTAAAAGAAGTTAGTTTTATTAGACGCAGCCAGACGAAACGAAAAACACCCAAAATATATTTAAGATCGTTTTTGATATAAAATAAATTGAAATGAAAAGGAAAATGACTCAAAAGTCTTGAGTGATTTTGTGATTCACTAAGTAGTGAAAAAAAAAACTTAAAATATTTATTCGTTGTATTGGTAACAATAAAAGATAACGCCATCAAATTAAGAATTTGAACCTTACGAAAATAACTGTAATCGAAGGTAGCTCAATAAATAAAAAAACTGACAACAGGCATAGGCCATACGTAATTAGATACTGCCACCAAAAATTAAAAAATGCACCTTTTTAATTGCTTGCGATCAAATTCCAACATCTGCATAATCCTTTGAAAAGCCCGCAGAATTAATTTGTAACGGTAGGTCACGTGTTTCATTCAACACAAGTAAATCAGTTCATTTAAAGTAACTGTTCTGTTGTAAAGACTCCTTTATCTTTGGACAAAGCATCGTTGAATTTAAACCATAAAACCGTGACTTGGCAAAGCTTCTTTTCTTAAGGTACTACCACATAAACCTTCAATACTAAAGGTACCCTTGGCCATAACTTCCATTATCCCAGTGATTCGTATGAAAAATAACACATTTTTACTACTCAGCTGTACCTTTTCGATGTAAATATTATGATTTTTATGAAGAATTTTACGACACTCGCCCAAAACTAAGGGGGTATTAAAGAACTCTAAACTTGGAATGCGTTTTGCTAACGGGTTCAGCCTTGTGCTTACAGGGTTATAAAAGCTATTATACAAGAAAAAGAAATTAGGTTCTAAATCTAAAATTTTCAAAAAACACTTATTTCTTCATCGAATGCAGACTTTTTCTAAAAGAACCTCTTTATTATGAGCTGTAAACACATTTAATTTACCTTACATTATTATGGTCCTTCTAACTGTTTCTTGAGGTTTAGAATGTTTTTTTTTATTGAGCTTATTATTCAAGATGTTTTCGTGGCTCCGGATTAAGTGCTCACCGCGGATTAAGAGCTAAGTCTTGTTTAAACAACAGTAATGGGGCAAAAAATTAAGAAAATATTGTACTCAAGTGTAATAAGAACTTGTAACACAACAACATCTTTGAAGTTATAAATTATAAACAATGGTTTACCGTTATCTACATATGAGTACTCTTTTAAAATATTGAGTGCTAAATTTGTATTATAAAATAAACAATACATGGTATTTTTGGGTTAAATTTCAGCAATTTGTCAAGCTCTTATTCTCTGTCAAGATTTACGGTATTAAAAGATATTTATGGTCAGAATGAACACTGCGATATGTAATGCAATAATAATAGCTTTCTTATGTCGCTTAAGATTAATAAAATTAACAACCCTAATACCGAAAAGAATTGAGCCGTAAGCCAACACAATGAATTGATAAAATTACTTTCTGGAAAAACCTAGGCAGTTTTTACTTGCCAGATCATATATTTTTGGAATAAATTAATTGTTTAACTGCTAATTCTGGGTATGATTGTATGTCTGTCGCGAATCAATTAACATTTGTAAGGTAAAACATTGTATAAAATATTCAAAGAATCCGATCTAGTAGTCGTATTCATCCTTGTTTCATTAACACATTAGTTTATAATAAAATTATACTGTTTATTATCTACATACGTTTCTAATGACGGCGCCAAGGTTTTTGAACTTTCTGCGTCATCTACTACACCTAGATTTTAATGTCAAATCTGATTATTATTATGTACATCTTCTGAGTCATTTAAAACAGGATCTGTATCATTCGTATTATTTTTGTCACTATTAAAAACAAAAGACAAATATTTTTGTCCAGTTTATAGAAAGGTCTGCCTAAAAAAACAAATTTTCGCAAAAACTTTCGACCATTCAGGTATCAAATTCCAGAATTCCATACTCATAAAGAACATCCGCTTTAGTTTTGTAGTATCTGCGTTATTAAGAGATGAGTAAACAAACCGAAATAACAACTTGCAAATTCTAAAAACATCTTATCAAAAGAATTCGGATAATTCATGTGGTATCTCCGTGTTTTTAATTTAAAACGTCGATTAACAAATAAAAAATAAACAATTCCAGATAAAGATAAAATTAATATTTAAAGTCTTAGCTACTGGAATTATGAATATTTGTTTTGTTAAATAAAGTTTATCGATACTTAACCTTACTCTCTGATTTTCATGAAAATATAAGCACACCAAAACGATTAAGATTTTGGAACCTGAAAGTGATTTTTGCAGTGAGCACCTAAATCCTGGAACCTTTGAACTTTGCAATGAACTTTTATATCAAATAATAATCTTAATGAGGTAAGATTCCGAATATATTTTTTAATATAGAAATCCTTTGACTTTTGCACTGGTCGTGTCATTTCAAAAGAATGTTGAATATTTTATTTCAGTAGTTCATGCTTACACAAGGTCGAAAAAGATAAAAAGGTGTTGCTAAGATGCATCTTATTACAACTAACGTAAACGACATTTTATTTATTATAGAGATAAATTGTGAGTTCATGTAGGTCTAAAAGTTACACTATTATGCAGATCTTGTTTTTTTACGGATATTTGTCCAATAGTCACATTAAAAAGAAATGTATGAAAATTGCGATCTCTTTTCAACTATATAAGTAGATAATACGGTCAAATGCCATTACACGATAAGAAAACACAAAAAACAGAATTCTTCGGGTTCAAAATCCGATTCAGGGTGTCAGGTATCAATAAAATGAAATCATACATTTACAAGGGGCATGTTTCTCTTCACGTCAAAAAATAACATACAATCGCGAAGTTATAACTCTAACCGATCCCGGTCCAGTTATTTTGACACCCCTGTTGATTGCCTTTGATTTCTACAAAGTGATACAACGGTTCAATATAGTTCAGACAATGGTAAACACAGCGATAAAAATGAAGCTTTCGATGTGTGCGTGTAACTTATGACGCAGAGTAAAGATGTAGCGAGAAATCCCGTGTCTGATGACTTGATGTTGCAAATGTATAAAAGCGAATATCGATTTCGAAATCAACACAGTGATTTGAGGAACTCATCCGAGTGCACATCCACCTACTCAGATTGTGGAATATATCTGAACAGTGATACAAATTGTGAACCCTGTGGATCTTACATAAAGTTTATTCTAAAGTGCAAAGTTGGTGATACCACTCGTTGTGGAATAAAGCATCATGAAGTCGATCAAGGTATTTTATTTTTCATAGAAGTATTTTTTTTGTCTTTAAAAATTTAAACTAAGCTTTCAAATAAGCACGTAAAAGAACCAAGTGTAAATTCCAAACCAAGTGTAAATTACGAATAAAAAAATATTCTTCTTAAATATTTTTATAAAAATAAAAACGACCTAAAAAATATTTTTTTTTTTTGTTACAGATAGCATTTGTTTTATGCATATCAGCAGTTTTAGGGGCACCAGCTCCTAATGACGATGGCAAATGGATTCCAACAAAATACGATGAGACTGGCAAGTAAGTAAATGTCACCCAAATTGTGAAACTTCAAAACTCACGAGAGACCTTTCAATATGTCTCCAAAGAACACCAACATTGAATAATAGGGCAAACAGTTAAAATAAATGTCTTTCCGATTACAGTTTTCAAATACCGATCTAAACCATAGTGACTCACAAATTTTTATTTAATAAAAAACGAAAAACAACACAAAAATGCGGCACGCGCATCAAATATAATGATAAAGCGATTCCGCATCTCATTAATTAGAATTTTACTTCTGAGGATAAAATTTCTGATTTAATGTCAGCATCGTTTAGCATAAAATTATACTTTTGTATCGGGATCATCATTTTTCAATACTTCCTGTACTCCTGACTAATCTAAATCTAAAGGCTTATTTTTTCCCACAGATATAGAAGGCCATTGAACGAGGGGAAGTACGTTCATATTCCTAACCCTTACATTCACATCGATAATCCTTACGATGGCGGTTACGGGCCGTACAGCCACTTGGACGTACCGTACGTCCCGGAAGCCTCTCAGTACAGATTGGTAGTGGTTCCCCCTAAGGACATTCCCTTCTATAAGGAAGGGTACTACAAGAACAACGGGATCAAGATCATCAAGCAGAAACATAACTACAAGGAAGACAAATACGATTTTCTGTAAGTATTTATTTCGACTGCTTAATCTTTTTATATATACTATATTTTATTTTATAGTTGATAAAATAAAATTTTACCTGAGCTTGCAGTTTGCAAGCCTAAATTTAGAGCATTTTTAAGACACAAATGATTTATAGCACTTTTAAACTTAAAATGAAAAACTAATCAATTTATAAGGCAATAAAACTAACAATTGATCGAATTTATATACCCCGGTATGATAATCAATGTTAAAAAAAATAAGTATAATAGCTTATGCAATCTGAATTTATTGTATTTTTATGCGTTGACCTTAGCAATAATGTCATACTTTATCTAATAAAACCATGACATCTACATTGAAGAAAATTAGGTTACTTTAATATTGTAATATACAAGAAATTTAAAATAATAGAATTAGCAGTTAATAAATTATCGGTTCCTTTGACGTTCATAAATTAATTAATTATTCAACGCTAAAAACCGTTATCAATATCTAACACAAAGACAAAAAAATAACCTTGACCGAAAACAAATCTGCTTTGGGTCAGGGGTCAATACAATATTATAGCATTCACCATATTGGAATTTGACACAAATATGTTTATTAAAACATTGTCTCATTATTATTCAATCTTTTAGCGGATAATAAATTGTTTGCGTCTTATAAGTTGCGAACAAGATTAACGCTTTAAGTTCCGATAGGAAGTTGTTGGTACCTCCCTTGGAATCCTTAATGCGATTATGATTCCCGCAAAGTATTAAGCCGCCTTATTGAAATTGAACCACAAAATTACATTTTGGATTAATCTCCTTCTGTAGCGTTAACATAGATGTTTATTTGTTTGTAGTTTCGAGACCGAAAACAAGATCAGGCAAGAGGAGAGAGCAGAGCTGAAGAATCCCAACTCAATTGACGAAGGCATCGCCTCGTCAGGGTTCTATGAATACATCGGCCCTGATGGATACATGTACAGAGTAACCTACACCGCTGATGAGAAGGGATTTAGGCCACAAGTCAAAAGACTAGAAACACCGTACTCAGGAAAGGTCTACTTCGAAAAAACCAACTAGGAAATTCCGGAGCCATATAGAAATCAGTATTCATAATGTTGTGATGACAAAGACACTTTTGTATCAGATATGTATATACTCACGAAATTGACATTTTGAAATCATTATGATTGACATTTTAGAATTTCAGAAATCTAGTTGAATATTTGAATACGTTTTGAAAGTACAAATGTTTTGTATTTTTTGTAAACTGTATTATAAAAAGTAATGTTTTAGCCAACTTTCTAAGTTAAGAATAATTTATGTTTAGATTTTAAGTGAAAATAAGGCTATTTTGTATTAAACGTGATAATAAACATTACCTACCTACTTTAAAAGTGATTTTAACTTATTAACAAACACAATTTTTACCTTGATTCAACCATATTTTTCTTCTTATGCAGCTTGCGCTTTATTTATTAAGTTGGTACTTTGTAAAATTTTGATCAGAAGAGATCTTTTGTCCATATATTATGTCCTGCTCTGTGATTTTATATTAGACTAGTGGCCGCCCGGGACTCCGTTCGCGTGAAAGTCGGTTTCCCGTGGGAATGAGAAGTTTTCCCGCGGTAAAAAGTACCCTATGTCCTTTCCCAAGTTCAGTTCTTTCTTCATACCAAATTTCATCTCAATCGGTTCAGTGGTTTAGGCGTGAAAGCGTAACAGACAGACAGACAGACAGACAGACAGACAGACAGACAGACAGACAGACAGACAGAGTTACTTTCGCATTTATAATATTAGTAGGGATTAATATTTGATCACGACGCAAATATGTCATAACCTAGTAGTAGTCCAATATGTCTATATCTTTTGTGGAGCAATTATTTTAGTTAGGACCTAAAGGCAAAGCTACAAGTATGGAAATAGCAAAATCATATACACATTCTTTACTATCAAGACGTCTCGTAGTGGTGAAGATTGGTGACTGCGTGCAAAACCTTCACTAGAGTCGAATATTTTAGGGAAGTAAATAATGGCTACTTGGAGATCCCTCTCATACTCTCTCAGTGTAGACTTTTGCAGTTACATCCACTTTCCTAATGAAAGCAAGATATTATACACCGTAATTTTTGCCTCTACCCTGTTAAAAAGTATATATTTTTTAAACCAAAAACATACGTCAAGGATTTTTATTTATTATAGTTCTGCAGAGCGATCTTGTAACTGTCAAGTGTAAAAAACTGTTATCAAAAATTACAACAGTCTATTATTTGTGTGACCAAATATACATTTTTCAGTATTCTTATAGCAGTTAGGACAGTTAGAGTTACCCCTTGGCTGATCTAAAATGATTAAATCTTTATTTATTTCAATAGATATTTTATAAATACATGAGTATAATATAATTTATATGTCATTCTAGTAGTTTCTAGCTTTACCTACAGGCTAGGTTCCATTTTGGCACCCCCCCAAGGGATCGCGCCTTGCCGCGGCGGGGGGGCTTAGTACCCCGTAGCAAGCCAGCTACTGGGGGAAGCTAAGTGGTCCCACAAGGGGCCGGTCGTGAGGTAGACCGGCCCACGAGAGGGGGGCTGCTCCAGCTGGGCGTAAGCCCAGCGAGCTGATGCGCCCGGAGGGGAGGCTCTGGCCGGGCACTCGGTCAGTTGCACCCCAGGAGGGGAGGCTCCAGCAGGGCCTTTGGCCCTCGTTCTGTCGAGCGCCCAGGGGGGTAATCGTGGTGGGTCGGGTGGCGCGGCGTGGCGGCCGCGGCATCCGATCCTCCGCGATTTGGATTGTAGGTGGGTTGAGGAAGGGGTGGTGGGGAAACCCCTCTCCTCGGCCCAGGGCAGATTCGGCGGCGCGCCACTGTCCCCGCAGTGGCGCGTCGGCGACTCCAGCCGGTGAGGCCCCAGGTCGGCAGACGGCCGAAGACCCTGGGGAGGTTCCCAAGCTGCCGACACAGGGCTAGGTCGGTAGCCAATCAAGGGAACGTGAGGGGGTAGGCGCGCCGCGGTTTGTCCCAGCGCGCCTCCAAACTTGAGGGGGCTGCCTCGGTGGCCAGCCGTCGGTGGGGTTCGCGGCGAGGGCCTCAACAGGTAATTCCCGCGGCCCCGCCATTATACGACGGCCTGAAGGACAACTCCAGGTTTTTAGTCGGTGCGAGTCCGACATAACCCGTCTCCTTTCCCTGGAGGGGACGGGTATGCGTAGGCATTTTCCTGGAATATCAAAAAAAAAAAAAAAAAGGTTCCATTTTGGCACTTATGCCCCTTCACAGTAATTGACGAAAAGAAGGATGCCAAAAATAATTACTAATTAGTTTAATTTTTTTATGGCTTGTTTATTTGAATCTTTCATATTATTTATCTTACAGAAATTTCAACTTTTTTAGTACATATACCACGAGGCCAGTTTTGCATTTTTAGAATAAGTGTTCTTTACAAAATGCAATATCTTGTGCAAATAGAAGACTCTTCAAATCATGCAAACCAACTACTTAACCAACCAACAGGCAAGCACGTGTACAAATGCCTCTATGTAATTTATATGTTAATTAATAAAATAGGAAGGTATATAAAGTATCGTTTTAATACAATTCACAGAAGATGGCATGACATTTCAATATTGCGTAACCTGATGCAAAAGTGGTAAGAATAAGAGTTTTCAAGACCTGAAAGCATTTTTTTTTCTTTATACCCTAGAAAGTTTTTAATTACCAAAATTATGATCTTAATTTAAAAACCAAAATCAACGTAAAAACTACTATGGGAAGGCATTTTGAATATGCTTATTTTGATTTATTGATGATTTGAAAGTAAGTCTTCACGGCGAACCAAATAATTAGTATAAATTAGTGATAAAGTACCTGTTCTCTTTTTACCAATGAATAAATCATCATACTCGATAATTTAACAAACAGCGTGAAAAGACACGCAAAGAAAGCACGTACATAACTCTTGAAATAAACTTATTCAGCAATAATTTACGGATGCTAAAGTCAATATTCGGTTTGAGGACGCGCTGAATAAACAAACCAAAAAAATCACTGGCGTGAAGCACAATAAAAATATCATCGGGACGCGTCAAAAAATAAACGAACGCTATCAAGAGGCGCTCGTAAAGTCATGCGTGGTGGGGTACAAGAAATTTGGCAGAATTGTTTTGGCTCAAGCTGGCGGAGGCTTTTATAGGGGACGTTGACCGAATCAGCTGCCAAGCGGCGGCGCCGGCCAGTCCGACGCACTGCGATCCCACTGCTGCACTGCGCACGCCTTATCTCCCTCTCCCAATAATATAACTCACGATACATGCCAACTCGGTCATCCCCATAATCTTCTTTCATTTTTTATTCCCCGTTAACAGCCCACAGATTTCACATGACAAATTGGTACCGCGCGAGGGCACTGCTCCCATCAAGTCGAAGCGATGAAAGTTCCAAAATGCGATTGCGTTTTTAATGCAGTTCGTTAATATGGATCCGAAGCTCATAAATGTTAATCGGCGGGGTCAATCGGGGTCACCTTGAGGGCTACTACGTTACGCTGCGCAGGAGCCTAATGGCTTATATATTAAAAACATGGAGCTGATAAGAAGGCAACATTAAATTTGTTTACATATTGACCAAAAAGCTCGATTCTTGTAAACTGTAAGTGGCATTTAAATATAGTGTCGTATCCCAAACATAAATAAACATACGGTGCCGGAACACCCTGTTTGCTGAATAAAAAATATGTTCTTTTAATGTGGAAATATTTCAATTATTTAATGGATCGTTTACGAAATATTATCGTTTAAAATTCATGTTTTTATCAGTTTTTTGATGTTATTAATTTGTCGTTACATCCACTTGCGACCGATAAACTACGGAAGTTATGGTTTTAATTTTTTTCAAGTGTTTAAAACAATTTCTATTAAAAATAAAGTATAAGGGTAATATAACGTTGTAACAGAAAACGTTATTTATAGTAATTTAAACGATATATTAAGAATTAGACCGCATCACTTTGGCCAATTGATTGCGTTGGAAATGTTTATTTCTGTTTACATAACTGACACTAACTTAAAATGTATGTATTTAAATAAATTGCAGCGCAGACTTAAAAAGCCTACATGTTTAAGAACATTATTAGAACTACCAACAGTTCTAAACCAATTTTTCCCGTTTCTTGCTCTCCGGTACTCTTAAGGTACTATTTCTAAATGCAAAATATTTACTTTTAACATCGAATAGTCAAATAGAAACGAAATGTTTGTAACAACCGCTGGGAAACCAACAATTTGGCGATGCCCAACCAGCGGAAGTCAAATCGAACGTTAGCAGTTGAGTTATTCACAACCTGACGGAAAGTTAAGCGACATTTTTGTCGATCGTTTAAGTTTGACGACAGTTTTATAATAAAATGAACGAGTGTGAGCGAGTTCTGCGCTTTCTACGGTTTCTGTAGAAAGAAAACTGTTTGTTGGGTTTTGTATTTTTCTGTTTGTTATGCTAAAGGTTTTACTTAAATTATTTAGATATTTCTTATTTCTTTCAGTGGTGTTGTCTGGTAATAAATAACATTACTCTAGTCTATCTAATGGTAAGCACCTACCGAATACAAGTTTCTTTGTTAGTGTTAATTTCTTAGGTTCAAATAGTCGTATCTTTTGATCGTGTTTACTTCGAGTTAAGTTTTAATAAATAAAAGGTTTATTTATTTCTTTTTCAAATGCAAGTCATTTTTGGGGTAGAAGCCTTAAACTTGTTCTATGAAAACATATTCCAATAAATCTAAATGCAATAATTATTAGCGAAAAATGTTAAGTTACACGATCTGCAGCAAAGCAATGTCGCTCGAAGCTAAGTCATTAAATTATTGGTCAAAACTTCCGTTCAGTTGTGAATCCATTTTTCTTCGGTTAATTGGCCGTCGACCAACTTTTTGAAAAGAAACCTACAGGGACGTGACGCGGTTAAACGGAAAAGAATAGAGTAAGAAGGAAACTAGATAATTTACGTGTTTTTCTTCATCAATGTGAAAGCGAAGTCGAATTTATGCTGCAACGTTTTTGGGATAATTTTTCTGTTGCTTTTTTTGTTCACATCATAGGTAGGCATGTATTTTAGTAAAACTGTAATTTAAATGTACTATATTTAATGTCAACCCTTTTACAGTTTAATTAATCGTAATATTATTGTAGGCGTTTTGCTTTCAGACACTTAGGTTATGCAAAATTCGTTTTAAACGTCTGGCCATAAAAAATACATGAAAGCTTGCTAAAATAGCTGTTATAATTTTTAAATCTATAATATTATAATGTCACCTTTTTTAATAATTAATAAAATATATTTCAATAAGTTTCTAACAGTAGTCAGTGTCGAGCAATAACCGTCTTATAGTTTTTATTTTAATTACCTTAGAACTTTTTTACAAAATTTACTTGTTACCTTATCATTGGTAAAAGTTTTGCTAGTGTACACAAACCTTTTAAAATAATGAATCCGGACTAAATTTACCTGTAACAAAAACGAATTGAGTTTCAAATGTAATTCTTTTAGTTTAACCACATTGAAATAACATAAAAGTTTGTCGTACCGAACTGGAAACACGCCAAATAAGGCGCATGCCGACATCCGAGGAAAGGCGACTGAGCATTTCCACCTAAAAAACTCACACTCAATGTAAACTCTAGCACGAAGCAATAGAGGTGAGAATAGCTTGTGTAAGCCTTCGGAATATTGCTTAGAGCCAACTGGTCGGTTCCGGTGTCACTAGCTGCTATTGAAGTTTTATTGTCGATGGATTGAATTTGTAAGTGATTATTTCAACTTTTTCGTTTTCGGTCGGAGCGGCGATGGCCTTTTAGGGTTGCTGTAGGTTTTATTGTAGTTTGAGGTTTGTATTTACTTTGCAGCGGGTAACGGTATTTGTTTTTTTTTTGTGTTATGTAGAGGAACAAGCAGTTGGTCTATTTGGTAGGGCCTTAGAATGCCGCAGTAGGTATGACAAGTAGTGTTTTTGACTAGATTTTAAATTAGAAGTCTAGGTTCCAAAAATTAAAGAATTTTCCGTATAATTACGATAACATAGCAGATGTTAGTTAAAGAACGTTTTAGTTTAGATCAGTATATCAATTGGACCCTTATAGGACCTCGTTTTTATCTCTACTAGTATTACGGGAGAAAAAAGAAACCAAAACCATGTATTCTTGAGCCTCAATAGTAACTTAATTCACTAACAGTATACCCAGAAAACAATATAAAAAAGTTATTAAGGATTGAAAAGTCGAATTCACCGCTTGCAAACACGCTCACTCATCAACTGTTCAGGTGCGATTATTTACATGGCAAATTTAATTTGAAATCATCACAAAATCTGATTGTATAAATGCAACTAGGTTAAAAGAAAAAAAATAATTCTCTTCTTAGATTTACGCGATTATTATTACTTGAAATTAAACTCATTTTAACGGGTTTTACGCGTTTATTTTATTATTTTTGATTTTCCGACGTTTCGACATTTTTACAAATGCCGTGGTCACGGGCAGACTGAGATGTTTGACGTCTTCCTTCATAGAGTTAAGTAAAAAAACGATTTTTCGAATTCACCGCCATCTGTTTCGTAATTTTCTCGCATAGTCGCTCGGGTTCACGCATTATTTATTTATTTATTTATTAAAGAAACATACAGCTTTTATACGCTGACAGTGTCTTTATAGTCTTTTCTGCTTATTGGTCTGCTGGTTGTTCTTTTTTATTTTGCTAAGTATTGGATCCCACGTTGGTGACAGCTTCCAACCATCTTCTCTATTGAAGTTAGGGTATTTTTTAATTTCAATAGTTTCTCTTACCAGCCTAGGAATAAAATGTTTCTCTTTTGCTAGGATTTTAACGGTATCAAATCTTAGATAGTGGTTGGGCTTATCCATGGAATGCTCACAGACTGCAGATTTTGTATAGCGACGGTTTTTAACATTGGCGATATGTTCTTTTATTCGAGTAGACACGTTCCGTTTCGTTTGACCGATATATGAGAGCCCACAGTCACAGTCAATCTTGTATACGCCTGGGTCTTGTAAAGGGATGCTGCTTTTTACTGGACGAAGATGGTGGCTAATCTTGCTGTGTGGCTTGTATATGGTTTTTATTGAAGCCCGCTTCAGAATGCCCCCAATTTTGTCAGTAACACCCTTTATGTAAGGCATGTAAGCTGGTCTACGTTCAACTGTGAGTGGTTTGACACGGTTTCTGCGACGACGACGTGGTGGTTTTAAGTCTTTGTCCCGAAGCACTTGTTTCAGGTGGTTGAGTTCTTTTTCTACGTGCTGGGCGTCGTAAAAATGTCGAAACGTCGGAAAATCAAAAATAATAAAATAAACGCGTAAAACCCGTTAAAATGAGTTTAATTTCAAGAAATTAATTCTCTTTTTTTTTCGGAAGCAGCCTTGTTACACCCCTATCTGTTATCCACTTTTTTAAGAATTTGGGAGGTTACAAGCAATTTGCAGACGCAATGAAGAGCTGATTGTTATCTTCAAAGTACTTACTTAAGTATAAAAATACTATTACATCAAGCCATTAAAATATGGTATCAAAGCCCCAAAATATAATAAGTAAATTTTCAATTTTATATACAAATTATAAGAAAACTATGTAATAAATGCACTTCGGCTGCAATGAGGACATATTTAACGAAATGCTTTTCCCAAAAATCCACCCACTGTAAAAAAAAACTATAATTCAATAACAAGCGACATGAAAGTAGTTAATAATACTCCCCACTATCATAATAATATGGATGACACAACTTGAGACTAACTTATGCTAAAAAATGCAAAAAGGAAAATTTTATGGCTCGTAAAGCGAATGGGTAGGTTGTTAGAATTGCTCCCCTTTTCAAGCAAGCGGTATGAGCGAGTCTAAATTTTACGAATAACTGTCCTAATCTAGTAAAATCCAGTTTCCTTTGTTATGAAAAATTTAAAGGTGATATAGAAGAACAGTTGGTAATTTTCGCTTTTTGGTTCTGAGAGACTTGCATATGCGAAGCCAAGCGTCAGGTAGTGTTTTCTTAAATTCGCTTATTTAGTTCTAACTATGAAATTTATATGTAACATACAAAATTTAACTTTGCAGTGAAGATAATAAACGTTTTACAAATAATTTACAAAAGTTTTCAGTATCCTTCTACAAGTTTGTGGTGTTTTTAAAAGTAACTGAAAAACAAATACCTACCTCCTGCACCCGAATAATAAAAATTCAGGATACGCCTTCCCAAAAATGAATTGGGGTAAATATCCTTAATATTGCTTATACGCATCTCATATTATTCTACGCTATTGACTTCCACATAAAATTTTCTTTTGTTTACATTAGGGGAGTCACTACTGACGCAGCGGATAAGATGAACATAAGCTAAAAAGGGTAATTTTTTCCTTATTTCCTAAATATTTTAACGAAATAAATCTTTGTATCGTAGAAGAGGGTGAATATTTAATGCTTGGAACAATTTATGGTAGAAACAGAGAATGTTGTTGAATTGTCCAACAATTGGTGGAAATATCTATTCGTAAACCAGAAATAGGACGAAGGTAGGTAATACGGCATATCTACTAAGGTTTACTTTTAAATAGGAACAACTGAAAAAAAAATCGAGTTTCAAAGTAAGTGTATAAATCCTACATCATCATCAATAGGTACATCATTATCATTACATAGTATAAATCCAAGTCGTTAATTGTGTCTGTTTATATGTTTGTCGGATTTTATTGCGGTTTTCGCCACCTTCCAGGTATTTATTTATTTCTATTTGTAAATAAAGAACAATCGAAAAAAGTTTTTTTCGTCGGCCAAAACTACACCATTGCGAACTAGTATGATATAAATATAAAAGGAGTAAAATTTAAAATGCTTGTAACAAATTATGCTTGTAAGAAATATTCAGTTTAGCTGTACATTTTATATAACCATTAGATTATTATAAACGAGCGACCCGCCCACGCTTCGCAATGGTGTAATTTTGCCGACTTGCTCGCGAACCCTTGCATTTTTGCTAACTTAAAAATACTTTTTCTAAACGTTCTTTATTTACAAATTTAAATGAATAAATTCCCTAAAAGATGGCGAAAACTGCATCACAATTCGTTACGTAGTTTAGGAGGAGATAAAAGCCAAACATAAAAACAGACAGAATTAGCGACTTGGATTTATACTATGTCATGATGTAGGTAACACATTACACATTTTAAAGAAAAACATGTATACTTGCAAACATATGGAGCTTTGATATTCTTTTTTTGTCTACATTTTGTTGCACGGGACTGTACAGTAACTGTAGCTTTCAGTTTCTTTGAGATTTTTGCATAACGCGGTATTATGAAAAATGGCGTCAACGATAACTTTTAAGTAAATAACTGGTGTAAAAAGACCACTTACGAAGCCTGAAACCATGTATTCTTGAGCCTCAATAATAACTTAATTCACTAACAGCATGCCCAGAAAACTCAATTTTAAAAAATTATTAAGGATTGAAAATTTATATTCGCCGCTTGAAATCATGGCTCACACATCAACTGTTGGTTCTGGTGCGATTATTAACATTGCAAATTAAATAAAAATACTTCTTCATTTGAAATAATCTCAAAATATAATAGTATAAATGCAATTTTGTACAATAACTTATATACTACAATACAAATTTTTTGGATTGTAGGCTGTTAGCCACCCCTTTAAATAAAATAAAATTAAGAATAAAATAACTTAAAAAAAATATATCATAAAAAATAAATTGTTTGCTCAAAACGTAACCAGTACTCCTCCAGCAATGCCCAGTTTTTGTTTTAGGAAACAGTTTTATTACACCCCGTATAATAAAGAATTTAAGAGGACGAATAAAGTGTAGAGCCGCACTTCAGTTAGCAGGCTAAATTTACAAGGACCTAGTTTTAAAATAGTTACTAGGTTTACTAGTTTAGAAACTTATTGAATACTTTAAATTAAAAAAAATACTCAACAAAGACAACTTTAAAAAAATTAAAAATGTATGTAAATTAGTTTTGAACAAGTAGCCGTACAATTGTTGCAAAATTTCACGTAGAGGAATCAGCCTAAAAATGCATTTAAATAAGCGGCAGTACCTTAATAGGTACTAGCGGCAAAGTTTCTGTTCGACAACTTTATGTCGAAAGTGCCCTGCATTAGTTGAAAGTTCATGGCTATTTGGTCGAAATATGCTTGCACGTTGGTTATACACGGCTTTTGTTAGTTCTTTTTTATAGAGTGGCTTTACATAAAGTTAGAAATCACTTAACCTCAATAATTAAACACAGTACAATAGATGTAAAACTGTTAAATCATCACGAAAAGGACTATGAATGGCCGTGAATAACCACCAAGCAGGCGAATTTCGACCAAAAGTGGTCATTCAGGAACTTAGTCCATTGTACCATCCTCTTCTGTAATTAACAAACACGAAACAGGATCCGACAACTTTTCGCAGACAGCTGACACTTTAGTATTTAATTAAACGAAGCAATGAAAAGAAACTGAGACGGTAGTGTAATTTGTCAAAATTAATTAAAAGAAAGAACGTTCGTAATAACGATTAAGTATCTATTGGTATGCCCTTTTCGTTTTATTTACTTTAAACATCGTTTTTTGTATTCTTACACCATGATTCATAGGCGGCTTAGACGATAATTTAATAATTTAATGTCTGTTTGCCGTTTCAGAAAGTCTTTTTTTAACTTCTGTTTGCCGCTCTTCCTCTTAAATGGGAAAAAATGACGAAGTATTCAATAAAATATTGTGTATCAGGTTGACCATGAAAAATCTAATAATAATGCATAACTAAACGAACTAGAAACATGGTACAAAGGCACTGCTAAAACCGTGAAGAGATCCTTCCAGAAGTCCTGTGGGAGAAGCGCAGATAAGAAAGCAAGTTCTGTGCATACAAATTGATACTTTTATTTTTTAACATGTCTCAACACAAATCTAAATAATATACAGAGTGTAAAAGGCTAATTTTAATATTTTTTTACGTAATTGTGCTAATATTCATTTAAACAATCAAATTTCCGCATTATTTTAAATTAAATAGTGTTTTAATATTTATTTGCAATGTAAACCATCGCTCCTGGGTCATCAGTTGATGTGTGACTTGTGTGAGCGATGACCACAAGCGGCGTAAATCACATTTCAATCCTTTATAAGTTTTTTAAATTGAGTTTCTTGGGTATTCTATTCGTGAATTCAGTTACCTACTATTTTTAGGCTCAAGAATACATGGTTTCAAGCTTCGGAAATGGTCTTTTTACGCCTGTTATGCTTAAATACTTAAAATGTATCAACATAATAAAGGAGGCTCAGTATGCAAGTTTTCCTATAAAAACGAATCGAATTTTTTTTGCAAATCTCGATGATAGTCGTGCTTCTCATGATTACATTTAAAACGAATTAATGAACTTTCAAATCGCTTAAAAATTCGTCATTGGTAACATGCGTCAGCATCATCTATTATAGGTTAAATAAGTGTCCGAGAATGAATGAGTTTGAGTGAATAGAATGAGTGGTAAACCTTACGACTAATAGGTAAAATTCGCTTCAAAACAACATCCAAGTTTTAACGGTCTCGGTGAAGACAATGGACACCTCATCTAAGAATATCAATATGAGGTGGTAAGGAGATGACAAACAACCACAAAAATATTTGCTTCCAATGAAAATAACTTAGCTTAGCTTCTTGAAAAGAGAAGTAAGCCAAAAGACATAGACCAACACTCGGCGCTAATTATTATTAACAAATGAAGTCGCAGAATTGGGTTCAGATGCAGAAAAACATGTTAACTTGCGAACCATCTGTATAAAAATGATAGAGGTTATACCTGTTGGAAAGGAAAAAAAGAAGTAGTGTGATTAGGAGAGTGGTAGATCGCGGGAAGGGGCAAAATTTTGGATTAAACTAGGAAAACACGGATTCTAAATCGCCGATCACACTAACATGCCTATAGAAAGAACACATTTCATTAAGTAACATCCCAGGGTAGGGAAAGAAAGAAACAAAAAAGTGTGACTCGTCAGGTACTCGGCGAATGCTGAAGTGAGTTGTGGTGGCAAGGCCACGGCATAGGGTTGATGGCATCAAGTGGTTGATCACTACTAGTTTGATCAGGATATTGCTAAAGAAACATTTTGTTGAAAAACTAGTTTTAGATTTTTCCTTTTGTATTTACCCAATTACCTATCGTCAGTATGAAAAATAACGATTTTGGACATTATTATCTTAATTAATGTTTGAAGTATGTAAATAAAATTTGGAACACATATATATCTTGTAAACCTCAATATGTTAGCCAAATTTGACATCTATAAAAGCGATAGTTTTTTAAGTAATGTGATGGACAAATGTGGCTCCAAATGGTTCGGGTAATATAGCACAGGTACTGCGCGCCACACTTGTGTTAGCTTGTACTTGCTGTCACGCTGCCGCATGTCTAGAACCGTTTGAGTTCGTTACTTTATTTACCGTATGAATATAGATTCAAAATATAGATGGCTGTAACAGTATGGAAATGTTATCCTTATTTAGTCATTATTAGTGCAAAATTGTAAACGAGTAAACTTGAATAGTTTAACGACATCCCTTTTATTTCTCCTACTCTATCCTATTGTGCTATTTTGTCTATTATGTAAGCAGGTTTTTAGCTTTTAATAACATTGGCACCTTTAAACTGGAGTATAGTGAAACTGTTAGAGAAAAGAAATGGACAGGATTCGTGTTTCGAGCTTTGCAAAATACCTAACCATCAATTTTTTAATGATTTTTTTAGAACTATCTTAAAATACTTGTTTTCATCTATTCTATTCTTGTATTTAATTTAAATTAACTTTTTAAAGCTATTTTTGTATTTGATATCCATAAACTTTAAATAAAATCTATCCTTTAGGCATAAGCCATCGCCTAAGTTTCGCTTAAGGCAACGGAGCGCATTTACTTAGTAAAAAATAGCCAATGTATGGTTAATTATTTAGGGATGGTCAGCATATCAGAGACCAAAGAAAGGGAAATACTAACTAGGTCACTAACATCGGAATATATCTTCAACCAGTCTGGCTCTAAGCCTGCATTTCTACGTCCTGCAGGGCGATTCTATGACTCAACTTGTATCGACTGCTATGAGAAATAACGTCAAAATTAACATTTGCGATTCCGTATCTCCAACTTGCATCAATTATGACGTCATACGGCTCATGCACGCTAGGCCTTGGTTTTACAGTTTTTTGGCATGGAGAATTGAACGCGTCACCGACTTGCTTCGTCGTATCCCCTGGCTCAAAGATACGGCCCCGAGGGACCTTCTTCTCGTGATCCAGCAACTAAGCCGAGGTATTGACCGCCCTCGGAAGCTCCAGATGCCACGCCCCAGCCATTGAACACATCTATCCTGTTTGGTCTCCATCTTTTAAATTAAGTATTTTACCATATTTGTTGAGTTAATTAAACACTGTGGACCGTATGACTATTTTTTTTTTCTTCCACTACTAGACAGATAGTACGTCGATACTACGGCCGGCGGTCACGTGACGTAACACCAAAACTATTTTAAGTTGAGGAAATATTAATATTACTCATTCCTTAGTTAGTCGTTTATTTATTACCCACAGGAAAGGTGTTTTGTGTCATTTTGAGTGTCATTTTAACCAAAAATGAATTTACGTTACATAAAATGGATTGTGTGTGCGCTACTCCTGATTTTTCCAGGGTGAGTAAAAATAGCCGTAAATAGTTTTATTCTAAGAATATCAAAGTGTCATCTTAACACTCACGAGTGGATCAAAAGCTCTCGCTTTTGTTACTATTGTTACAATTGTCCGTGTTTTTGCGTCTCAGTTATTTATAGTAGATAGCTGTTGATATAGCAATGATAGCAGTTTTAGAAACTGAGGTTTTAACTTTAGCTTGTAGAATTGTTGAGACCGGCCATAAGATTAACATGACTTTTGATTATAGCTTCGCATGCATTAAGTTTTTTTTTATTTTTGATTTCAAATACACATTTTGTTACATGTAAGTATTGGTAAACAAATATGATGATATTATACTAGCTGACCCCGCTAACGTTGTTTTGCCATATTTGTAAAAAAAAATTAGGGTCGCCTTATATTACTAATGGGTATGAAAAATAGATAGTAGCCGATTCTCATACCTACTGAATATGCATTTAAAATTTTGTTAAAATCGGTAAAGGCGTATCAGGGGAGTAGGGTAACTAACATTTGGACGCGAGAATTTTATATATAAGATTATATTCTTATGCTTTAAGATTCTAAATACTCATACATTTTTTTTTGCAAATCTC
The DNA here is from genome assembly GCA_916618145.1 of Emmelina monodactyla. Classification (NCBI taxonomy): domain Eukaryota; kingdom Metazoa; phylum Arthropoda; class Insecta; order Lepidoptera; family Pterophoridae; genus Emmelina; species Emmelina monodactyla. The sequence goes on from OU745303.1 coordinate 8,625,187, forward strand.
GATGATAGTCGTGCTTCTCATGATTACATTTAAAACGAATTAATGAACTTTCAAATCGCTTAAAAATTCGTCATTGGTAACATGCGTCAGCATCATCTATTATAGGCTTAGTAAGTGTCCGAGAATGAATGAGTTTGAGTGAATAGAATGAGTGGTAAACCTTACGACTAATAGGTAAAATTCGCTTCAAAACAACATCCAAGTTTTAACGGTCTCGGTGAAGACAATGGACACCTCATCTAAAAATATCAATATGAGGTGGTAAGGAGATGACTAAACAACCACAAAAATATTTGCTTCCAATGAAAATAACTTAGCTTAGCTTCTTGAAAAGAGAAGTAAGCCAAAAGACAAAGACCAACACTCGGCGCTAATTATTATTAACAAATGAAGTCGCAGAATTCGGTTCAGATGCAGAAAAACATGTTAACTTGCGAACCATCTGTATAAAAATGATAGAGGTTGTTGGAAAGGAAGAAAAAGAAGTAGTGTGATTAGGAGAGTGGTAGATCGCGGGAAGGGACAAAATTTTGGATTAAACTAGGAAAACACGGATTCTAAATCGCCGATCACACTAACATGCCTATAGAAAGAACACATTTCATTAAGTAACATCCTAGGGTAGGGAAAGAAAGAAACACGACTAAAAAAAAACATTCGCGTGTGACTCGTCAGGTACTCGGCGAATGCTGAAGTGAGTTGTGGTGGCAAGGCCATCCGAGGATATAGGGTTGATGGCATCAAGTGGTTGATCACTACTAGTTTGATCTGATATTGCTAAAGAAACATTTTGTTGAAAAACTAGTTTTAGATTTTTCCTTTTGTATTTACCCAATTACCTATCGTCAGTATGAAAAATAACGATTTTGGACATTATTATCTTTATTAATGTTTGAAGTATGTAAATAAAATTTGGAACACATATATATTATCTTGTAAACCTCAATATGTTAGCCAAATTTGACATCTATAAAAGCGATAGTTTTTTAAGTAATGTGATGGACAAATGTGGCTCCAAATGGTTCGGGTAATATAGCACAGGTACTGCGCGCCACACTTGTGTTAGCTTGTACTTGCTGTCACGCTGCCGCATGTCTAGAACCGTTTGAGTTCGTTACTTTATTTACCGTATGAATATAGATTCAAAATATAGATGGCTGTAACAGTATGGAAATGTTATCCTTATTTAGTCATTATTAGTGCAAAATTGTAAACGAGTAAACTTGAATAGTTTAACGACATCCCTTTTATTTCTCCTACTCTATCCTATTGTGCTATTTTGTCTATTATGTAAGCAGGTTTTTAGCTTTTAATAACATTGGCACCTTTAAACTGGAGTATAGTGAAACTGTTAGAGAAGAGAAATGGACAGGATTCGTGTTTCGAGCTTTGCAAAATACCTAACCATAATTTTTTTTATGTTTTTTTTAGAACTATCTTAAAATACTTGTTTTCATCTATTCTATTCTTGTATTTAATTTAAATTAACTTTTTAAAGCTATTTTTGTATTTGATATCCATAAACTTTAAATAAAATCTATCCTTTAGGCATAAGCCATCGCCTAAGTTTCGCTTAAGGCAACGGAGTGCATTTACTTAGTAAAGAAATAGCCAATGTATGGTTAATTATTTAGGGATGGTCAGCATATCAGAGACCAAAGAAAGGGAAGTACTAACTAGGTCACTAACATCGGAATATATCTTCAACCAGTCTGGCTCTAAGCCTGCATTTCTACGTCCTGCAGGGCGATTCTATGACTCAACTTGTATCGACTGCTATGAGAAATAACGTCAAAATGAACATTTGCGATTCTGTATCTCCAACTTGCATCAATTATGACGTCATACGGCTCATGCACGCTAGGCCTTGGTTTTGCCAGTTTTTTTGTATGGAGAATTGAACGCGTCACCGACTTGCTTCGTCGTATCGCCTGGCTCAAAGATACGTCCCCGAGGGACCTTCTTCTCGTGATCCAGCAACTAAGCCGAGGTATTGACGGCCCTCGGAAGCTCCAGATGCCACGCCCCAGCCATTGAACACATCTATCCTGTTTGGTCTCCATCTTTTAACTTAAGTAGGTATTTTACCATATTTGTTTAGTTAATTAAATACTGTGGACCGTATGACTATTTTTTTTTCTTCCACTCCTAGACAGATAGTACGTCGATACTACGGCCGGCGATCACGTGACGTAACACCAAAACTATTTTAAGTTGAGGAAATATTAATATTACTCATTCCTTAGTTAGTCGTTTATTTATTATCCACAGGAAAGGTGTTTTGTGTCATTTTGAGTGTCATTTTAACCAAAAATGAATTTACGTTTCATAAAATGGATTGTGTGTGCGCTACTCCTGATTTTTCCAGGGTGAGTAAAAATAGCCGTAAATAGTTTTATTCTAAGAATATCAAAGTGTCATCTTAACACTCACGAGTGGATCAAAAGCTCTCGCTTTTGTTACTATTGTTACAATTGTCCGTGTTTTTGCGTCTCAGTTATTTATAGTAGATAGCTGTTGATATAGCAATGATAGCAGTTTTGGAAACTGAGGTTTTAACTTTAGGTTGTAGAATTGTTGAGACCGGCCATAAGATTAACATGACTTTTGATTATAGCTTCGCATGCATTAAGTTTTTTTTTATTTTTGATTTCAAATACACATTTTGTTACATGTTAGTATTGGTAAACAAATATGATGATATTATACTAGCTGACCCCGCTAACGTTGTTTTGACATATTTGAAAAAAAAAATGTTAGGGCCACCCCTTATATTTTTTTAACCCTTATCACTAATGGGTATGAAAAATAGATAGTAGCCGATTCTCAGACCTACTGAATATGCATATAAAATTTTGTTAAAATCGGTAAAGGCGTTTCAGGGGAGGAGGGTAACTAACATTGTGACGCGAGAATTTAATATATAAGATTATATTCTCATGCTTTAAGATTCTAAATACTCATATACCGGGAGGATATTAAGCCTATTAGGATTTTTGGTCAATTCTATTTCATTTGCAAGGTAGCCTAGTAATTAGGCTGCCTACCTGAAGTTTCCGGGTTCGATTCCCATAAGGTAAACGGTGGGGAAAATATACTTATGTGTTTACTAGCCCGCACTGAGTAAAATTGTACCCGTAGATAAAATTTTGTAGGTACTTAATAACATGAATAAACATAACATTAAAACGTGTAAAGGCTTTGTAGTAATTAAATTAAATGAGAATGAAATCCCGAGAAAATATTTTTTTTTATATATTTACAGGTCATATTCAAGAAAAAAAGGTGTCTTTACTAGTGATCAATGTCCAGAAGGAAAAGCAAGGTCAATCATTTCGAGTAAATGCACAAGAATAATACCTTTAAAGCGCTTACGCTTACTAGGGGCGTATAGTAGACGCGGGTAATATTGGTCGTGTTGTGTGAAATTTTATGTTCTCGTTTATTTATTTTTTACTCCAGACTTGCAAACCACATGCTGTACAACAAAATCATAATGGATTATAGCAATATCGAATGTCCGAATATGGGAATAAGCTACTAAAGGTGGATGGAACTGATCCTGCGCATCCAGATGTTACTGCACTGTCACAGGAGTTCAAAACAGGAGTACCTGAAAATCCGAACTAAAAACACCATGATACAGCTTATCGAATATTACTTGAACAGATGAAGATAAAGGACATAAGTAGGTTAATATACCTTATATGTCTGACACTGACTTGGAACACCAAAAGCTAGTATCAGGCCTATTCTAGTAAGTTTCTTCAATTTTTAAGACAGGCTTCATGTACTGGATAGTAAAATGACACTAAAGGGACTGATGTTACCGTGCCAGAATTTTTGATGTAAACTAGGCACAGCGCTTTTATAAGGCTCACTCGCTTTTCGGTCTTAAAAACTGCTGGTCTGCGGATGGGAAAGTAGTAATCATCCATCAAGCTAAAGATATTGGAAACCTCCGCGTCTCTAGCGCTATATCACATAGCACAATTTCTTTCTGCTGAAAACCAAAAATCAGAACAGGACTGATTCAACCAATTCGCCATAAATGTTCTTTCTTCTTCGTCGCCGTCAGTAGTTAAGTAAAGATCTTCAGATTCAAATATTTATTATTTTGTACTTACATTTGTGCTACATCTAATTATATCTATCACCAACTTGTGTTTTTACGTGTTTTTCATGTCCTTGTCTAGTTGTATGCTTACTGGTTTTTGTATTTAGTGTAAAATATTCCCTTGACATATTACAAAATAATTTGTGTCTCCTCTATAAGCATATTTATGTGAAAGACGAATAATCTTCAGTGAGATTAGACAAGACTGACAGACAAATGGAACTCGAATCCATGTTTTCCTAGTTTAATCCTGAAATTTTGTCCATTTCTGCAACCCACAACCTAACAACACTCCTTCCCTTCTACTTTCCGAGAGTAATGACCTATAACTATCATTTATATACCTACAGACTAGTGGCCGCCCGTGACTCCGTTGGCGTGGAAGTCGGTTTCCTGTGGGAACGAGTAGTTATCTTGCGGCAAAAATCTATATTACTGTAAAGTTTCATCAAAATCCATCCAGTCGTTTTTACGTGAAAGAGTAACAAACTTCCATACATCCATGATACTCACAAACTTTCACGTTTATAATTAAAATAGGATGGTCTGCAAATTTACACATTTCCTGGATATAAAATCAATTCTATTCAATCTACGATGAATTCTCATGTGGGCTTCGTCTTTTGGCTTACTTCTCAATGCAAGCTATTATCATAGGAAGTAAATATTTTCGTAGATGCATTGATATCTGCTCACCTACCTCATATTTATATATGTTACGGCTCATACCCGAAGTGCGGCTACACCTAGTTTTAGCCGGTTAGAAGTGTTTTTTATATGGAAAACTGTAAAAAAAAAATTATACCTATGTATACAGGGTTATTTGTAATTAGCGCATCACCTCTTGCAGGCGGCTTCCTTACATAAATCCCAATAACATTTGTTCTACGACTATTTGCAAAACTTGATAATTAACACAAAAACAAAAAAACTAAAACAAATTTGCGCGCTCTGTTATTTATAACTCTGTATTTTGTAAGAAGTTCCTAAACCGGTCGCCCTCACCCTGTCGTCCGCGCGCCTGCCACGCCAGTTGCGTGCGCGTAGAGTATTGTACCGTTTAGATACACCTAATAAATTTGTACCTATGGGAAAACTTATTTTTTTTAAAATATTACTTTTAATTATTCTATGGTTAAATGTTGTTGGGATTGATGTACAAAAGCTGCCTACAAGAGGTGATGCGCTAATTAGAAATAACCCTGTATAAAAACTGGCTTGAATCATGAGTCGACTCCTTTTTCTGGGTGGTATCAAAAAAGTAACCTAACTAACCTAACCTATTGATGTTCTAACCGGCTAAAACTAGGTGTAGCCGCACTTCGGGTATTAGCCGTAACATATACATAGGATTCCCATCGCTTTCACCAAGACCGACACCCAACCAACTTATTTTTCTTCACTTTCCCCGTCTTTGCTGCTAGACTATGGAACTTTCTACGTGTAAGAAAACACTCCTTACTTCTAGTCTAGTTTAAGTAGTATTTTTCATATTTAGGTATTATTATTTTGTGTTGTTAAGTATATTGTAATGTAAGTAGTTATTAATAATATTTGTACTTCTATCTCAGCACCCTTCCAGGGAACCCTTTACGGGATAAGTAATAGTTTCTAGTTCGTTTGGTTTTGTATTATTAATATTATTATTATTTACGGTGTGCATAAACTTTGAAATAAAAAAATAATGGTAACTAATAATGGTAATTTTTTTTAAATTCCTCTTTTAATTTTCCAGATGAATCTATTTCCAGGTTAACTTTAACTAAATTTTCAAAAAATATTTTTTTCTTTTCCATATTCTCATAATCCAGATATAGTTATATCAGATTCACAGAATACTTTTTTTTGATTCCCTTCGTACCATTTTCCAAATAAACTAATACCAAATTTTCATAATATTTATATTTAGTTCACACAATCATATTCCTGATAAACTATTGCCAGATTTTTATAATCTAGGTATTTATTTGGTTCCCATACAATCGTGTTTCGGGTCGGTGACATTTCGGACCAAAAAAACTCGGACACCTTCGCCAATGTATGGAAAATAATAATATTAAAATTGAAAATCCATACATTTTGGTCCGAAATGTCACCGACCCCGTGTTTCAGCTTAACTATTGCAATAGCCGCTCCTTTTGCATAACGTCGATTGTCCTAAAATCACTTTCGAAAAATCAACCATTCGATGTATTGATTTTCGATTTTATAAATATTCAAGATTTTGAACGTTCTACCATTTAAAAATTAGGTATTTTGAACGTTCAAGCATTTGTAAATTCGACATTTTGAACGTTCGATGTGTTAACTTTTCGGTTAATAGTGTTCGACCATTTGATATTCGATCAATTAACATTCGATTTGGCGGAGGTAACCCACTGGAGAGGTGGTTGGGGGTGGGTGGGTTTATACTCTGTAATGATGATGATAATGATAATGATGACAAGCGGCCCGCCCATGCTTCGCAATGGTGTAATTTTTCCCTACTTGTTCACCAAACATAAAACTTTGGCAAACATAGAAAAACTTTTTCTGAATGTTCTTTATTTACAATTTTAAGTAGAAAAAATGACCTAAAGGATGGTGAAAACAGCATTAGAATCCCTCAACTGGTTTAGGAGGAGTTAGCGGACAACCATACAAACAGACAGAATTAGCGACTTGGATTTATGCTTTGTACCTAATGTTAATGAAGCTAATTGACAGGAAAGAAGTGTTATAAGAGTTAGCATTTAATGTTTGTGCGAATCATTGGCGGAATTATATTTAAGGTAGGTATTGCAAAATATGTGACTAATAAACTCGTGATGGGTCGAATATGACCCATTTGCAATCAAATATTATATTTCTGGTTTACTATGGTTTATGAAAACTGATTACGACAGTCCAGTCATTTTGGGTTTTTACTCTAACCTTTTTTATATAAAAAGAGTTTTTAGAGCTACTTAAATAAATTGTAGTCTCTGAGTTTATATAAAAGATATAAAAAGAAAAAATTCAAAGATTGTTCACGAAAAACCCTTCAGATTTTTATGCCAATAAGAAAAAATACATTGAAAGCAAGATTTTTTTATGCTTTTGTAAAACATTTGAATTACCAAATTTATAAAGTATTTAATTTCAGGTAAAAATTATTATTAATGGTTTTGATTTAATTTGAATTTCGGTCTGTTTACAGGATTGAATTTTAAACATTGTTGCTTGATAATACGTCAATTAACTACAATAATTGTAGGCAAGACTAAAACTTTGATTTATTCCAAGAATTATCTTACTTAAAAAAGTAATAACCGGTTTATTGGCAGTAAATAGGGTCATACTCTAATATATATAACTAGTGGCCGACCGCGACTCCGTTCGCGTAAAAGTCGGTTTCCCGTGGGAATGAGAAGTTTTCCCGCGGTAAAAAAATCCCTTAATTCTTTTATACATATGTATTTTTTCGTATCTAGAACCGTTTTCGCAGCGCACGCAACGAAAGCCCTCAAGGATGAATAATTTATCCCGTTTTTTTTACATTTTCCATTATTTCTTCGCTCCTAATGGTTGCAGCGTGATGTTATATAGCCTAAAGCCTGCCTCGATAAATGGTCTATTCAACACAAAAATATTTTTTAAATTCGAACCAGTAGTTCTTAAAATTAGCGCGTTCAAACAAACAAACAAACAAACTCTTCAGCTTTATAATAGAGAAGATACTAGCGGCCCGCCCACGCTTCGCAATGGTGTAATTTTGGCCGACTTGCTCACGAAATATTAAATTTTGCCTAGCTTAAATAAACTTTTTCTGAATGTTTTTCTTACAAATTTAAATGAAAAAACTACCTAAATGATGGCGAAAACCGTATTTAGATCCGTCTTCTGGTTTAGGAGGAGATAGCAGCCAAACATACAAACAGACACAATTAGCGACTTGGATTTATACTATGTAATTAATATACCTATAAACGTCACTGCGGCATTCAAACGTACCTTCTCGCTTTGGTTTCTATCGACATATTTCCTAATCGCATCAGTATCTACTTTAATGATGAAAGCAAAATTTTACTCAGTGGCTGCTGTATTCTGCTATTCGTAGGCTATCCACACTATTTTTTTTGCGTTAGATTTTTTCCTTGCGGATTGATAGCCACAGGGTTATATCATAAACTAGTTTTTACCCACGGCTTCGCACGCGTTAAATTCGGAGTAAAACCCCTTTCCCTGTACTATAAGGTAAATTAAGATCTTTCCCGAGTTACATTTTCGACAACTTTTGTCATACAACGCCTCTCCTCCTTGCAGCGTTAAGTTTTGTACATCATGCGGCGCGGGAGAATTTTATATCGGTGTTATTTTAAAATTGTAATATCTTCTAAGATATTCATTGAAATTAAATGATGTCAAGACAATTTTGTTTACAATTAAATACTCTTAATCAACAACACATTTATTTGGATAAATATTAATATTATTACGTTGATACAACTCTTAACAAATAGTGCATTAATTTCAACCATATTTGATTACCATAAAAAAGGTTCTAGTGAGTTAATCTTAAAAGATAGACATATACTGTCGCAGACATTTTTTAGATCATTTCAAGAGGAATAATTCTTTCATACATATATTTTTGGTATCTTGAACCGTTTTCGCAGCGCACGCAACGGAAGCCCTCAAGGATGAATAATTTTACCAGTTTTTTTTCCATTTTCCATTATTTCTTCGCTCCTAGTAGTTGCAGCGTGATGATATATAGCCTAAAGCCTTCCTCGATAAATGGTCTATTCAACACAAAAAGAATTTTTCAATTCGAACCAGTAGTTCCTGAGATTAGCGCGTTCAAACAAACAAACAAACAAACAAACAAACAAACAAACTCTTCCGCTTTATAATATTAGTATAGATTAAATTCTTGCTGCTTCTAATGAGACACACGGACAAACAGCTAAACAATGAGATTTTACTTTTAGTTTTGCATTAATAATGCTTATTTATTAATTTTGAAGTCATAGATACTGGAATTACATTAATGCAATAACGTCAGCTATATGACGTAAGCACATAGATACTGGGGGAAATTTTGTTGGATCTCCGTAGCGGCGCTGTAGCTCAGTGGTCAGAGCATTAGACCGGTTATCTAAAGGTCCTGGGTTCGATTCACAGTCGCGTAATGCTCGGAGACCCGCGTTCCCTTTTCCAGCATCTATTACTTCAAAAGCTAAACAATAGACCTATATGTTTCTTTATGAAAATAATTATGGTTTATTTAGTATAGTGATAACACTTAGGTAAAATCCCTTTAGTAAATGGTATAGACTTCTAACCGCAACATCAAACAAAACCTTTCCGTTTAAACACAAACACACATTTGATTTGTCTATTGTGGAGAAAATTCAGAAGCGATGGATTCATACAGTAACATTGTAAATAGAAGCTACACAAAGAGGTGAATCAATCTCTAAAGACTTGCGATTGGTAGGGATGGGCCACGAGCCACGATTATCGATAATTCGATTTAAACATTAATTTACACTTATCAATTAATTGTATACAAAAAAAAGTTATAGATACTGGAAAAAAGAACGCGTTTCTCCGAGCATTCGAACATTATAAACTTATTTAGGTATCACATCATAGAAATAATCATTTGTGTCTAATCAGTTCGAAGTCTGCATTGATTTTCAGCGCTCTTTACCTCAAAAAAGAAAGCACTTATAACATTACGTTCACATGTACATCTCAGGAACTGGTGTGTACCTATGTAAGACTTAAAATTAATAACAAACAAGAAAAGTCACCACCACTACAATCCACGTAATCAAAAACATAATAAAACCATTTCCAGTAATAAAGCCAGTTTTACATTTTAAACAATTAAAAGATATTTAAAAATAAAGAAGCCACGTTCCATGTACATAAAATCATTATTTTTTTGCTCAAAGCGAGATCAATAGAACAAGTTAAAGGAAAAATGAAAATCGTGAATTTGTAGGTGCTTATAACTAGAAACAATGATAATATAATATAATCATAATAACCCTTTATATCTACAGGTTTTAGATAGATATACCATTAACTTGTACTTGACTGATTGTTCGGAACCCTCAGTGTGCGAGTCGTAGTACCTACCTATTTTACACGTTTTTAAAACTTGAGCCTGAACATGGCAACAAAATATATTATTGAGCCTTATCAGAAAGGTGATTCTGATGTTAAATGTGCTTTAATAATTAGAAATATTGCATACTAAAACTATCGATAGATAAAAATTGAACACACCTATTCCGTTGTTAAAAAGGGTAGCAGCAACATTTTCGTCGATGTTTCGATAAATCCACACAACACTACTCAGAGTTCCTAGTTGTGGGGATGCGGTCTTTACATACAAAAGACCGAATTGCCTCAGCTGATTGAATTATGTCCCTGCCTTTCATCCTTCGATGGGTTAGCTTTGTTAGATATTTACAGAAAGCTTCCTTAAGCTTTTTTCTGGAAATGTGCTCAACTTTAGAAAGTACCTAGTAGAAATTGGTTGTTTAATCCGGCACTTTTAAGACCTACGATATATCGAAAATGTATAATGAAAGTTTTTAGACTCTTGATAGTTGTAAATGAAATGCCAAAGACAAGGCTTCCTTTTAGCATCTAGTGTGTGAGTAGCGTTCAAGTTAGTATAATAATACAAAGTGCGATGAAAATTAGTGTCACATTTTCCAGGACCCAAACAGTTTTCATATTTTAAAATTTTTTGTAAAAATGTTTGTGAGCTAAGGACCTAACGATGCCCTTAACATCTGTAGGTATACATCTTACCTTTATCTTCTTGGCTGTAGAGTAAACAGGTATTAAAAACTAACACAACAGTTTTATAATAATTACTATTCAGACCAATAGACAATAGTCCCAAAACAAGAAAACATAACATAATTGAAACCAACTTGATAATATTTTACTATAGAAAGTTGAATACCGCGCATCAACACCGCGAAATATATTCAAAGAATAAATCTGAAAATTTGTAGGCATAAAGGAAAAGTGGCGACAACGAGACAAGTACAAAGGCATTTCTAAATTTCACGCCTTCCGCCTCTGTGTTTGTATTTATATGAGAGGGAAGATGTGACAAACGACTGCGGGACATAAAAGAAAAGTGTATACATGTAGTGCAGACAAGCAGCCAATCTTGAAATCTACAAGAACTAGGTAACTTATGGATATGCCATGTACCCATGTAACTGATATAGAAAATGGCGACTTTTGCAAAATATATTTGTACTAAAAAACAATATTCTAATTCGTCATTTTTATTATGAAAAACATTCCTTTTTTTATAATTATAAAACGAGATTGCTATGTACTAATATGGCGAACCGATGGCAGTTTTTTAAGTATAATTTTTAGATCGAAAATTAGTGTGACATATCCATAGCTTTCCAAAATCATTGGTAATTCAGTCTCGTGAAGGCTGCAAACGTATTGTCTACAGACTACCGGAATTGCACCCCTGTGGCTTTTTAAATTGGTTTCGGAACGAGTCGAGAAATCATATTACTCACAGATAATGTTTTGCGAGGAATGATTTGTGGCGGTCGACGGCGAAAATGTCATTTCGATTGGTAAAAGGTAGTTACTGCATTAAAAAGTATGGATTTGTCATCTAAGGTTATTAGAGCTGCATGAAGGCAGAAATTAAAACACTAAAGAAAAAAAAACATTTATTGTGTTGTATAAGACATTGTTAAAAATATACTTTATTTTGTGTGTAGGAAACGATTTTCTCTTTTGAGACAGCGCATATTAAGCGCCTGATACTTTACTCACAGCAAAGGTGTCCTGCTACATAATTTAGATTAAAATGAAGCACATTATAAAACTACGTTAATACTAATTAACACTTTGCTGGAAAACGGTATAGTTATTAGTCCTTAAGGATATCTGAACTAATAATTAAATATTACATAGGTGTACGGAATATTCAATATTCAAGGACTTATTAGGTAAGTATGTAAAAATATATAAAATGTGTTACAAAATACAAAACTTATGCTTATGCGTAAGATTTGATGTTCTTATGATTCTTTCCTTTTTTTTTTTTTTTTTTTACATCGAAAAGGTAAACTTAGGTACTTTTATTAACCTCCCCCCCAAGGGATCGCGCCTTGCCGCGGCGGGGGGGCTTAGTACTCCGTAGCAAGCCAGCTACCGGAGGAAGCTAAGCGGTCCCACAATAGGGTGCGGGGCTCACTGTCCTACTCATCATGAGTAAGGCACGTGAGTCCCATGGAGGAACCCTACAGGGAGGCCGTGTTTGGTGAACCACGTTAAAAAAGAATCCCTAGCATACCGTAATCCTCTCCCCCCGAGGACCGGGGGCCGTCTGGCTTATGCCGGGCCGCGTGGATGGTGAACCACTATAAAAAAGCACCCCCTGTACACCGTAATCCTCACCGAGGACCGGGGGCCGTCCGTGCTTTACGCCGGGCCGCGTGGATGGTGAACCACTATAAAAAAGGCATCCCTTGTACACCGTAATCCTCTCTGTGAGGACCGAGGGCCGTCGGGGTATTTGCCCGGGCCGCGTGGATGGTGAACCACTATAAAAAGGCATCCCTTGCACACCGTAATCCTCCCTGAGGACCGGGGGCCGGCGGGGTATTTGCCCGGGCCGCGTGGATGGTGTACCACTAAAAAAAATGCATCCCTTGCACACCTTAATCCTCCCTGTGAGGACCGGGGGCCGGCGGGGTATTTGCCCGGGCTGCGTGGATGGTGAACCACTATAAAAAATTATCCCTCGTACACCGTTATCCCTTCGGGGACCGGGGGCTGTCGGGGCTTCTGTCCGGGCCGAGTGGAGTAAAACACAATAAAAAATCGACCGGCGGTTGTCATTACTGGGGTCATCAGTAGGGAGGGTATGATGACACCGCCGAATCACGCCTGGCCTTCGGGTGGGGGAACGGGGACTCCCTCATCCGATTGCACAAGGTCACGGGAGGGCGTGGTTCACCAAGTGTTCTGGTGGCCACGCAAACAGGGAGGTTCCGCATTTGCGGATGCACACCCGCGGCTCTCGTGTCGAATGCGCGAGCGTGCCCGTGAGTCGCACTATGGGTGGCGGCGGAGTTTGAACACCGCGGTGGTTTTTAGTGGGTAGACCCCTGGTCGGCAATCCAGTCGCCCAGGAGCAGCGCTTCACGCCGGGAGTCCCACACACGCCCTTCACTCCCCGGTGAAGGGTATGGTGCATAAAGCATTTTCCCCGCGACAACAAAAAAAAAAAAAAAAAAGGTACTTTTATTAACCTAAGAAAAAATATAAACACAAAACCTTTTTGAATGAGCATTTACATTTAATCACTATGCTGATGTCGTCATCGAATAAAATACATCTTAAATAAACCCTTTTTTCATTCTGTAGGGTTAAGTAGAACATCAAAACGCCACAGTCAGGTAAAAACTATTTATATCATGTATAAAACACGTGGGTATCCTCTCTAATGGCGTAGAGTCACGGTGGCTACGAGCAGTCTGCGGCAATAAACCTGGCTTTTGTCTGGAACCACTTTGTAACACTTTCTATTTTACCTTTTAGAGAAAACGTACGAGACTTTAGTTATATAGGATCTTGGCGAGTCAACAGCGATCCTGGTGGCGAAATTTGGAACTAATATAATAATTATTATTATTTTTTTATTTCACACAAGCCTAATATAAAAGCTGGACTAATATAGAGTAAAATGTCACTCATAAAAATTGAAGCAGGTTAAGGGCTAGTTTTTCAGATAAATTGTAACTGACAGAAAATCAGTATGTTTTCGTAGCACTTCGAATATAAATATTTGACATTGTATTAAGGATACAAGATAACATACCTCTTTTAAGGTGGATAGCATTTATCTTACTGGTTAAGGGCCGGTTTTTCAATAGTCAGATAAATTTTATCTGAGAGAAAATCAGTATGTTTTTGTTGCACGTCGAACATAAATAATTGACATATGTTTGAAGTGATAATGAAAACATACCTCTTATCAGTCAGTTAGCATTTATCTGACTATTAAAAAATCTGCCCTAAATAAAGTAAGCACCATCGGAAAGAACGGATTTAAATATGAATAGACTGATATTCAGACAGCTGGATACCTAAGTGTTTTTAGTATGTAACTTTCATAGCTTATTGCCATAGATTTATTATGGTTTGGTAATAGAGTTATTCATTTATTTATTATCCATGAAATGATTGAGTAGCCACAGAAGAGTGCAAACCAAAACATACTTTATTAAAGAAACTTGCCTGAAAAGGCTATTTAACATTTTCAAATATGTATTTTTAAACAATGTAGTTACTTTGTTTCACTCACCTCATACAGTATTTAGATTGTTCTCTATAAATCCGTTTACGAACCGCCGTAAGCAAAACAACAATGGCCGCGTGAAAAACGCATGCAACACAATTTATTACAGAAAAGGATAAAAATACTTAGTTGCCGCGGCACAAGCCGCTGACGTACAAACAGGTATGAATTTTATTTGTCCCTTGGATGGTATGGTCTTTGCGTTTCAATAAATCAAAGGAATGATGGCAGACGCGAGGCGACTCGCTGGGTGGTCGACGGACGCCTTCACGGTTATTTCACACTGGTACACTCAGCTAGATATTTTCTTATTTTTTACGATATAGGGAGCAAACGAGCATGCGAGTCACCTGATGGTAGGTGATCACCGCCGCCCATGACTACCCGCAACACTGTGGGTGTTGTGGGTGTGTTACTTAGCATTTGAGAAAATTGGGCACCGGATACCGAACTCACCGAACGAAACGCAAGAACATCGTCCCTACTTTACGTCGGTTTTCTGTGCGACGGTGGTAATTGACCGGTCGAGTCAGCCCAGTAATCGCTACAGACAGAGCCTACAGCTAGACTCTACCACTCGGTAAAGTTATTATAAAAAGACTAAGTTACCGAGGTCTATCATCTTAAATACAATTAAAGGGCTTATTAAGCTTAAATGGTTACATCTTTATTATAATACGTTCGCGCCGCGATGAGCTTGATGTTATGTATAGGTTATTATTTGACTTATTTTTATACTATACGAGCGACCCGCCCACGCTTCGCAATGGTGTAATTTTGCCGACATGCCCGCGAACCCTTGCATTTTTGCTAACTTAAAAAAACTTTTTCTGAACGTTCTTGATTTACAAATTTAAATGAACAAATACCCTATAATATGGAGAAAACCGCACTTAAATCCGTTACGTACTTAAGGAGGAGTTAGCGGCCAAACATACAAACAGACAGAATTAGTGACTTGGATTTATACTATGTAATGATTCACAAATAAAATGAATGGCTGCTGGGATGCTACCCCTTTATTGCTAATCACTCTAAAAACTTGCTTTAACTCTCTAGTTTACTATTAAGCCCTGTTTCTACAAAGTCATCTAAACGAAAGAGCCTGCACAATTCAAAAAAGCCTAGCATAGGCCGCAAGACAGTTCTCAGGTCTCCCAGTATCATTTAAACAAGACCGTCGTAGGAATAAGAAAGACAAAGATTTACCTGATTCATTAGCTGACTGTACTCACATCTTAACATTCGAATGTTTAACACGGAAATAAAACTGATCTAGATGAGGTGCGAGCAAAGTTTTGTGATTCGGAATGGTGGGCAGTTAACGTGTTAGGTTAGGGGTTTAGGTAGATATATCGGTAAAGCAATTTGCTTGGTTATAGCTCTAAATATAACACGTTAAGTCTTTAATGGATTTCATTTTGAGAGGGTTAACTATTATTTGGATAAGCACTTTTGAACCTGAACACATTAACATGAAAATGTTCATATAAACATTTTTGAGAATGCTAGTTACTGAAACTATGACTTGGATTATATAAAGTATCAAAAATTTTATAGCCCGCTGATAGAGGTCATAAATGTAGAAGCAGAGTAAACACAGTATGCTTAATTTTAGTATTTGATTTGTTTGTATGATTAGGTGATATGGTATATAGATTGATTCTGGAAAAAGGAACGCGGGTCTCCGAGCATTGCGCGACTTAAATAAATAAGCATTTTAAATGCAAAACTAAAAGTAAAATCATAAAATAGATAACTTTGGATAAAATATAATAAAAATAAAAATAATAATATTTGATACATGTCTTTAAAGTTATAAGCAAATGTTGATTTCGGTCATAAAAAATAACAGCGTAAGTATTCTTAGAAATAGATAAATTTAATGACAAAACCAAAGAATAACACGGTTTGAGTTTTCCAACAAATTTGGTACTGAAAAATTTCTACGTGTCTGTTTCATTATTCAACTATGACTTATTTCATAATTTTAATATTAAAAATCTCCATGCGACGCAGCTTTAAAAGAATTTCGTGGACTCGGAAAGTTGTAAAGTAAAAAGTGGTCAAGACAGAACTGAATTTATATTAAGTGGCCTCTACATTATTTCAAGATGAAACGTTAATGTGGCTGATACTGTTAAGTGTATGCGCAAGAAAAAAAAAGTTAACGTCTCCTAGATAATTCCATAAAATATTGTATTGGCCAAAATCCAAATGTATTATTTGCATTAACTAAACAAATATTGTAAATATGGTGATAACTTACTATGTTCCTATGACTTATTGTTGGCAATAAATTAATATGTCATAGCTAAAACACTCAAAAAGAAACTCGGTTGGTAAAATAATTTACAATATTTATCTAAACAAAAACGAGTTTTTATTCATTATCATTATCATAGCGTCCTTTCACATAAAAATAATATTACCCTTTTTATTAATATAAAAGGATCTCTAAATGTGGAAAGATGGAGAATAAAGCTCCGAGTCCATACTGTAAGGCTCTTGGTTTCGCCTGGTTAGTGTGCACTCACTGTGAGATACGACTCAATCCGTTAAACTATATTCCGAGGAGATTCATTCTTTATTTCTACATAAAAATGTATCAAATTGCTTATATTAAGTCGAAATTCTGAGAGAAAGAAAGCTACTTATCGCTTATATCTAAGAATAGCTTTTGCTCGCGGCTTCGCACGCTTTAAATTCTGAGTAAACCCCCTTTCTATGTTATTATACCTACAAACCTTCCTATTGAATCACTTAATAAAAACCGCATCAAAATCCGTTGCGTAGTTTTAAAGATTTAAGCATACATAGGGACAGAGAAAGTGACTTTTTTTATACTATGTAGTGATTCTACGTAATAGCTACAGTTCTCCTTTGAAGGTGCAAAAGTATAAAAAACAAAAGACGAACAATCAAGTTGAAAGCAAGAGAGCAAAACTTTAAGCGTGCCCAAACAACTTGAAACAAGCGAAACGGCAATCGCAAACGTTAAATGAATTTGCGAGGGAATTTCGGAAACATTTAGATTGAGTCAAACAAACGGAACTCATCGACAAGATTCTATCGTCGTAAGTTTACGAGCAATTTTTCTCTTAAAGCCAAACAAATGAGACGCCATTAGATGAAGTGAGAGCGCTTAATCTATTTCTGACGAGTTCAGTGACGCCGACAAAGACAAATCGACATTAGCCTACCCACACGGAGGCGCGCCACTTCTGTTTCCAATTCACTTTTATTTGCGGATTAACTTCTTATTAGTCATTGTTCAACCGTGCCCTGCTACCGTCTCAAGCCTTATGAATGGCTCAATCATTACAACGAACTCCGAATTTGAACCGACTGTGATTGCAACCACTAATTCCTGATCATCTATCTCCTCCTTCCTCGAAAAGCCTCGTGTGATACATTCGTTGTATGAAACATTCCCACTGCGCTTGCGCATAGGCTAATGATCTCGTGATGTATTACAAAAGATGACAACATTAATTATAGTTAATCGGGACAAAAAATTGAAATAATTCTCAGAGCTTTTTCAGCACGACACATGTTTTATACATTTTATACTGCTCTAGTTAAAGTGTTATTTATAAAGCGACAACATATTAAATGCTTCGTTTGTCAGATGGAAGACTTTAATTCTGGCATATAAATATTAAAAACGATTATATAACTGAAGTCAAAAATGTCTTGGGTTTTTGTGACATTAGTTCTGCAAATAATCTTTATTTTAACTTTTAGTATATTTTTGTTAAAAACGATTGGCATTTTTAAACATATTGTTTTGAATAGACGTAGATAAACATTAAATTACAAGTTGTCTTCTCCTAGAAGATTTCTCGTGTGTGTAACCAATGTTGACTTTTGGCAGTGAAACGTGGTTCCTTACAATGGCCCTCATAAAAAACTTAAAGTTGCTTAACAAGGGTTATGCTCAAAGTTTCTGTACCTGAAAAAACAGAAATAATAAGATCTGAAGACGGACAAAAGTGACTTTCATAGCCCAGTGGAATATGAACCTGTAGTGGCAGTGGGTAGTGTACACAGATCAAAGAACTGACGACCGCTAGGGCAAGAAATTTCTAGATTGGAGACCACGGACCGGCAAGCATAGCCCTCCCTAAAGATCGCATGATGCGCTGGTTACAGGCTACCTAAAACTGATAACTTTGTAAAATTTAGGAGTCCAATGGACTTCAATTAATACATTATTAACCATTGCTGAATACTTATTTTGATAGGTACCTAAAATTGCGTTCTTCGACTAATACACGCAATTCAAAATATAGTATTTACTGGACAGCACACTGTACAAAACGGTCAAATTCATTGCACTGCGTTGTCAAAGTTCACAATTAGAAACAACTAAACGTGCTTATTGACACACGTGAAACCAATTTAGAGTAATCCGCAGTAGTTACATTAACCCACGAATTAGCTGCTACACGTTGACTTTTAGTCGGTTCTCATTAAATAAAAGAAAGCAACTATCCACCACAATCTAATTTCAACCATAACACCAACCTCATAGAGTTGAATTTATGGCTACAGCACAAATGACTCAAACGTCTTCTAAACAGCGACAGGCAAAAATAAAACGGAAAAACCGTTTCAGGAACGTCAAGCAGAAGAATGTCGAAACGTGTCATCTGTCAACTGGCATTTAAAACGATATGTTATTCTGAAATGGGCGGGCGACTCAAGCGCAGTTTGTCGAATTCGAATTAGACAATTCTAGAACAATGAACAGGAAATGAATTCCACAATGTTCGAGAATTTAAAGGGTACCAATAAAAGTGGTGGTAATCAAGAAATTATTTTTATGCAGCATTTTATGTTTATTGTAATGGTAATAGTTATGAAATTGTTATTCGGGTCAATAGTCAAATGCTGTAGAATAAGTATACCTAGAGTAGTTTTTATCTTTTTATATATAATCAAAGCAAAAACAAAACGAAACTGTTACATACATACGTGTAAACACATATTTTTTATTTCCGATCTACAGATGCACTAGTATATTAGCAAGCGATCCCGGTTATAGCCCTGTTTATCCTATTACCTACTACTAACTCTTTCAACGATATTGAGGTAATTGTGACCCTAATATAATGGTAAACCAACACACTTTCTCAAAAATCTAATTTTACTGCCTACCCATAAATTCGAAATACTCTGCCAAAAAATCTTGTCATAATAACCACAAAAATATAACACAGAATTTCTATCATCTCATTTTGTTCATGATGAAACCTACAAAGCTTCAGGCAAGATCGCTGAAGGAGGAAATTACATTACATGATTATTTCTTATGGTTCGTTACCCCACCGGTTTACGTTAATACCGAAAATATATTGCTTTACTGACTTAGTATTAGGATAATGTAAGTGGAAATAGAATTAGACAAGTTTGAGTGTTCAGGGATAACAGTGAAGTTATGAAATGAGGCTAATATAATGTAATCTAACTTTTTATTTGTCTACAACTTTCGTTAAGCCTTGAATATATGTCTCAAAAAAAGAAATTGCTTCAACTTTTTTTATATTAAATAAAATATATGGTTTTCGCTGCTAAAAAACATAGCATCTAACTCTTTTTAAAAGTTAATAAGGCTTGAAATATTTACAATTCATTTCCTTTATCAGTTTAATTGCATAATAACGAAACCCTCTATTACAAACCCACAATAACAATGTTTTTCTATGCAGCATTAAGTCATCGAAATCTATTTCAGTAATACAATAGACTTATATTTCCCGGCGCCATTTTGTATACCGTGATGTCGAGCGCGCTCAAAGTGACCACTTTTACGCTGAATAGAAAGTATTTTGTTACGTGTACAGCGATCGTGCACTTGAAATTCTAAGGCTGTGGTTATGTAGGGAGAATCGGCGATTATTGATTTATATTTAAATATAGAACTCATTTAAAGTTGGAGTTGTGTGTGAATTCAGGATGTCATTGAGAGCGAAGCGAAATATGTAAGAAAAAGGTGGTATGTTGTAAATAAAAACAATTTTGCTAGTGTGACATCAAATAGGAACTTTACCTCTTCATGATGACGGCAGAAGTAAAATACTAAAACGCAGTGATGCAATACGTAACAATACTTAACCAGACAATTGTATCCACACAAAATCAATATCAATAGCAGACAAAATAGCTGAAACTTTGTATAAAAAATAATTAATATCAAAGGCAGTTGGTGCAAAAATATATATTTTAAAAGTGAAATTTCAAATTAAACTGAAAAAAAAAAAACACAGTAGCCTACCCTGAATGTAGTAGGTGAGCTTTAACGATTTTCCACAAACTTCGGTAGGAAATAGCCGTTACCAAGCTATATTGGATCTATAGCAATTTTGTGTGTTTACCTTTTAAAATCAACAATAGTAGGTATTTTAATTCCACAAATATGTGTTAGTTTTAAACTTATTTTTGAATACACACTTTAAAGTAGGTAGGTACATTTTCTTTGTTAGTTTGGAAACTCTGGAAAAACTTAGCACGACTCTGCCAGGATTTTCGTAGTCTTCAGAATTGGTCCTATCAGGGTTGTCAGCGTTAGAACTTTGGATTTCCACTATTTATTACTATCCCGGTCGATCCCCGAATTTACGCAGCCTCCGATAAAAGAGTAACCTACATCGTTACGCGTTTTTGCGGTAGATAAGTTATAAAGATATGAGCTAACCTAACCTAAGATAAGACTCAAAAGCTTTGAAAAAGAGTAAAATTGGGGTCTAAATTCTTTTTAATAATAAACTTATTGGATGTTATTATCTCATAAATATATTAATTGGTAAGATGTGTTTAAAGTTTAAAATTAACGCTAGCCAAGATTTCAGTTAATCTTCTATCTAGTTTTGCTGACCGTACCTTAACTGCATTGTATACGGTTAGCAACGTTGAAACAATACTAATAAATCGTGTGTTTCGCAACGCACGCGTCTGGCTTGCAGCGAGTACGTAGTCGTTCGTGTATGGGAATATTTGCCATAAATTCTGTCATAAGTTTTACTTACCTGTTACCTATTTACTTTTTTTTCCAACGAAAAAAAAGAGAATTAAAAGTCAGAATATGATACCAAAGACAGATAGATAACCAGAAGTTAGAATGATGACTGGTTCTTCTTTTATAATTGCCAAATAAACTATCAAGACTATAAGTAAATATATCTAAAATCCTATTCTAGAACCGTGATAAACCCGATAGAAATAAACAACCAAAGACAATATCCGTCTAGCAGCACAAGTTTAAATAAACACATTTATTTTAGATCACAAATTACTGTCCTCAGAGACATTACTGTTTAGCGACACGCATCGAACCAAAAAGTATGTTTCGAATGAAGCCACCAGCGCTCGAGATGCATTCCGGAGTATATCACGACAAATAAAGTATCGGAGAACAATAGCGGCGCAGTGAATAATTTTAGACTGCGCTGTGCAAGCGCAACGCGTCGAGTGCGTGTGTCAATTTTGCTGGAAGAGATAAGGAAAAGTTGACTTATGCTGGGTAATTATTTACAAATAAATATTTTAACATTAGCTTTATACTTTAAGTTTTAACATAGACTATTTACTTATCACTCTTATTTTACTCAGTTAAAAAACAGTGTTTAAATTAAAAAATGTTTAGTAAGTTTTTTTTGAAGATACACAATTTTAATCTTACAGTTTAAAAGTTTTAAATCTATAAACTTTTTATAATTTGTTATTTTCTATGTAACGAGTATTAAGTATATTCCAATAGCCACATCTAGTATCTTTTTATTTCTGAAAATGCTATCTTTAGGGCACCCTGGGGAAATAACGTACTGCCACGCAGAATATACGGAGCCCACAATTAGAGATCACCAGAAATTGCGTAATTAGACTGCCATTAATCCACGTAGGTACCCTTTGTTTAGCAGTTGTAAAGTGAGGGTGGGGCGACAAAAATTAGACCCTATTTTCTATTTAGAATAAGATTCAGGGTTGATTGAATTGAATGGGTATGTGACAGGAATACGATTTGGGGATGGGTACTTTGAATCGGTAAGAAAGTTTGATATGGCTGGAGGTTTTATGCAAAGTTGACATTTCATCATTTAAAGTTATTAAAACATCCACTTTATTATAATGCAAAGCAAAGCATCGAAATAAGTTTATAGGTAAAAAATACACGCCATTTAGCTCCCATAACAACGATAAAAAAAAACATACATAATTGCACCGATAAAGATTTAGTTTTTAAAGCCCAAAAGCGCTGTATAAGAGCAATGTACAACCTACATAATACCGATAGCTGCCAACCATACTTTAAAAAATTTAAACTTCTTACCGTACCCTGTTTATACATTTATGAAATATGTCTTTTTGTAAAAACTAATATGTCTTTATTTACAAACTACAAATCAAAAAGAAACAAACACAAAATAGCTAGTACATCTCGAAATACTGCACTTTATAGTAAAAATGTAATAGGCATGGTGTCAAAACTCTATAATAAATTACCTCAGGATATAGCAAGCATTAATAATATACACATATTTAAAAAAAGATTAAATAAATTTCTAATTCATAAAACCTACTATTCCGTTTTTGAGTATTTAGAGGAATAAATAACGAATTGTTCCATGTAGGAAGATATTGTTTAGAAAAGTTTTTTTATTTTTTGTTAATTATTATTTACTTAGATATAAGTAAGTATAGTTTTATTAAAAGACTTAATTATGTTTGTTATTTTGTATTTATAAGTTGTTAAATTTATAGAATTTAAAAAACTTAGTGTTATGTTATTACATTAATACTACAATACAATACATATAGGTATTGTATATTATTTTGCAAAGTTGCATGCCTTCCCGGCAGTTTATGGAGGATCTGTTATTTATGTTTAAGACCTATTTGTAACCCATTTACAAGCAATAAAGTTAATTTGAATTTGAATTTAATTTGAATTTGTTATTATAGTTTGAGCACGACCCAGATTATAAAACTTTTGTATTTTTATTTTAATAAACATAATATTTTACATATATTTTCAGACAATGTGACACGCGTAGCTTAACGAAAATACTAGCAAAGTAGTGTCCAATTTGTAAAGTAAATAGCCAACTAACTTCATTCTCCCGGAACCGTAATTTACGAGCAATTTTTGGCCAATCATCAGTTTTTTCTAAAACACCCACCATAGACCACATTTCGTGATCGCGGACAAAAGTAGTGGTGGTAAATGACAGGAAATTACCGTCCGGGTCTTATCTTACAATTCAATAAGGATAGTAGAGGGGTTGGGGGGAGGGATGAGAGGGAAAGAATAATGAAACTGCAACTATGGAGAATCACCCGATGTGCCTTTTGGACGTCAATAGACGTAATTGCCTTTTAGGCGGCTCCGTTTTATAGTAATGACCCTCGGTATTCTTACTGGCTAATAATATAGGTTATTATTATTGTAGATATTAGATTATTATTGTATTATTTTTAGTTTCCAGTTGACGAATAGGTAAGCATTAATAGCTTTGGAAGTAAAATTGTAGGGAAAACGTTAATTAGCGACTGTCCTTTTTATCCAAATCCTTTTAGAACAAAACGCAAACAACATAGGTATTGAACAAAACTTGTTAAAAAAAGAGAATTAAACCATTAAAAATATTGTTTATGTGTACATTTGCCATAAAACCACTTCGCTTGGAACTTAGTAAAATCACAAATATATTTTTAACGCCATAATTATTCATTCACACATAAGAATTGCTCTACCTCAAGGGCACTCATACAATACGGCGACCGGGAACACATTCCACATACAATAAAACGTGCCTCGAATAAGTTAAGCCGAGTCTCAAGGTACATTTGTTCAGTAAAATGCGTGACGAAATTGTCGGTAAGAAAATCCATTGAAGTCGTTTTTCGATCACTTCCTTACATCTTACCCTTACACTTAGGCCTCCCTTTTTACCAATTTTGCAAGCTTTCAGCGCGCATCAATCTCACATATTGTTAATGTGTCACAGGCAGGGAGAGTTTTGTCAAGATATGGAGGAAAACGATCATAGATTCTGCAGTCAACGTGTTTTATCGATCGCTTTCGTTACTCGATTACTTACTCGTGTATTGGTTAAATGAACAGTATGTCTGCTCGGAATTAAAGGTTAAATGATATGTTACATATATAAAAGGTTGTCATTACGTTAATAATTTTTGAATGGCTTTTTAAGATTCGTGATTAATTAATATAAACCTCTGGGTATGAATGTACAAGAAAACATCGAAACAAATTTACTACCTAGTAAAGAGAAGTAAAATAAAACTGTCTACTGTGCAATCTTTATTGTACGAAATTTTATTTTTACATAAAAAAGAAAATATGCATAAAGCGTCCACGCAGGTTTTTTTACCGAAATTAAAAATACTATAGGCTGCAATTCCTAAGTAAAAGCAATGTTTAAATATTCAACAAACGTTGAGAAAAGCCATGTTGTTATTAAATATAAACACCGTAACTTTATGATCAAACCATAATATTGTTACACTTATTCTTCATGTCTTGCGACAAAAAAGATCTCCCAAATGCAAAATCACCATCTCCCATCAAATTTCGAGCACAAAACTTATAATCTAAAATAGAATTACCCCACCCCATTCCGGGGTAAGCATCTTATTACTTACCTTATACCAACACAATCACAAGGTGGCAAACAAACTGCTACCTTAGAAGCCTTCTTGATTAGCTCCGCGGCGACAGTGACCGTTTACCCCATAAACATTTTTGGGGTAAACATTTCTGGGGTAAACGTAATATCACGTCGTTTGGGGTAATAGAACGGTCTAGAACGAGATACGTCGTTATGGCACCATGAGGAGTATTAAAAAGATGATCAAAAATGTGATAGACGTTAGTAGGGAGTTGTTAAGGTAATTGTTTTAAGAAAGTGACTTTGTATGAGTGGTTACGGAGATAGGATATATTGTCTATATTGATTAATTTATTTTATGTTTAAATTGTATTTTTTGAGCACATAAATGGCATTTCTTATGACCTTTATTGATCCGCAGATTATGCGACTCTAGCTCTATAGTAAAATTTGTATCAAGCATTAGTATAAAACCATATTTTACACTTCTTTCAAATTTGTATGCCTTGCTTATTTCGTGTTCGAGCCACTGATTATCGTAACCCTACGTTTGATGCTTACGTAGACAATACGTCGTCTTCGTCGTCTACGGTTCGTCTACGCCGTAGCAATAAAAATTACCGACAACATTCCTTCTCAACCACTAATTTCCCAAACCATTTTTCATTAGTTCCAAAACTTTCAAAAAATTAATTACCTATTTACCCCTAAACGGTGACAATCATCGGTTCTTTGATCGTGACCACCCGCGTCACCCTCTTCCGTTCTTATCACCCGGATCTAAATTGAATCCTGATATGGGTGTGCAGGTCATAAAGTACCCGATAGAGGAACTCACAATTTTATCTGGGAGATTGTATCAGTGTAAAATGAGACCACTACTTACCCACGTCTAAAGATGCAATTCGGGGATTGAGGACAAATCAAGAGAGTATTCTGAATTAATATCTATTCGGCGTTTCTTTCATTTTGATGGTTGATAAATCGTAAATGAATTAAATCCATCGTGAAATATTAAAAAAGTTTATAATTAAAATGATTTTTCAACTAATATTTTCAATTACACTAATATTTCTTTCAGCCAATAAATTTTACTGATTGTAAAACGTAAGTTTCAGTTATAAATTATTTTCTCATCACATTTCATCTAACAAGGAACAAACATAATCGGTGTAACCTTAAATCTTAATTACTTACTTTAAGTATATTCGCGAATCAAACATTTATTCAATTTCAATCCCTCTTAAAAGATACAAAAAAACTTTTCACAGTCTCCCTTAAGCTTCGAAAGAATGCATCAAATATCAATTTAATTACGACGCGGTAAAAACTTTGATTCGATTCGCTAACTTCACATCTTTCAGTTTCATAGCGCTAACTATCAGAAACTTTGTCGAGTTTTAACAAAAGACAATCTGCGTTTTTATGATTGCTATAAAAGTCTTGCAGAAGCCGTCTTGACTGTGGAAAGAATTATTGCGGTTTAAAAAGTAGTCTGTGAAAAAGATTTATAAGCAAAAAATATTTTTACTAATGCCTGAATTATTTCGGTGTTATATGTGTAAGTCTTCAAATTATTGAATAAGTTTATTATAATCAGATCTATAATGATCAAAATATCTACTGTACTTTACTAGAAAACTTTTAATTTACTGACTGAAATCATAATTCTTGCTTTGACTTTGTTACTGAAAATAAAAAACGCATATTCTTCGCTAGCGTGACGTAGTTTATTGCCTAGTTGCTAAGGTCATTGAATTGGTCAATTAAAAAAAATGAAATAATTAAAAAAATATATATATCTGACCCGCCACATTATTAATTTATTTTTTACATCATAATTATTTCTGCCCATGTTAAAAAGCTTAGCAGCTTTGCTATAACGTTAATAAAATAACGTTATTTTGCCGGCAACAGTGATTGATGATGAGGAGAAGTTTTAACGTGAAAATGGTCTGATATTAAAGTTAGTATTTTCTTGGTGAGAAATTAAATACAGAGACTTTTAGGAGATTTTAATATACAGACATAAATGAGCAATGGTTAAAATGTTTGAAATGTTTTTTTTCTCATGTCTCTATAAGCTAGGTAAAATAATAATTTATCTTTTATTCTTATTGAATGTTTTCGGTGTTATACCCAACCAACCCTATCTTTAGACAAAACACCAAACAACACTGTTTCCCTAAAAATGGGAGTTCAAATATTTCTTTGTTTCGGTAGTGATTTGAAAACATACTTTATTGGTCCTAGTGAAGGGGAAAATAATGAAATCCCATTTCCAGGATAACACTGAAATGGTTATGTTTATTAAACCTCAACAAGACAGGGAAATAAAACCACAAAACATATTATAGAAAAATCCCATTTTCTTACATATGTAGGTAATATTTTTTTATATTTCAGCAAAAACTACACCATATCCCTAACAAAGAGCATGTCAGAGCGTTATTAAAATTTCAAATTTTAAAGTAACTATTAAGTGAGTCGTCCTCTGAAATGGTTGTAGAAATTTTTCTCATTTCAAATTCTGTGTTGTCGCCGGGTAGTCGTAAAAAGCGGATTATATGCGGTGTTCCCGCGGAGAGAATTCGTGAGAGCGTATAGAAGTGTAATATGGACCGCTTTATTTACTCGCGCGACTAAGCTGCATATAATGAAACGCACTGTCGCGGCGTCAAAGTGCGACTTTCGTGAAAATACGGAATATAGTGGAATAGTGGGAGGAAATGGTTTTGATATTTGATTTTCTGATGTTGGTTGCGATTACATGTAAACTGCGATATTAGGCAACATGTTCATAATATATTAAAAATCTGTACTGGAATAGTATATTTCAATACAAGTGCGGAAAGGCTGTCATTAGAACGAGTTCCGAAAAATGTCTACCCGAGCCGAGGCACAGCCGAAGGCGAGGGTTGACAGGCGGGACGAGTTGCAATGACGGTTCCGCACGTGTACTGAACGACTATTTTTAATACAGTTGCGAAAAAATAAAGCAATTTAATAAAATATAAAATTAGAATCGTAAATATCGAATTAATTCATTTTGAAAATGGCGCCATTTTTTCTTCACCCATTTGGTTGGCAAAGGTTACTATGCCCATACAGCCAAGTCTTCAGTAGATTTTTTTTATTGATATGAAATGAAAATGAAATTTAATGAAATGAAACCAACCACACTACTTCAATCAAATCATTAAATCTGATATCGAAACAAACTAGTAGCTTTTTTTAGAAATTTACCTACGCTACGTAAATATTAACATGAATATTAAAAACTTCTTTGTTTTTTTTTTAGTAAAAACTTCATGGTTGGTTAATTTTTCTTTTTAATAGACATTATTTTGACAGTTGGGAAAGAGAACGCACGAGTGCGGGAAAGGTAAAAAAAAGCACGCGTGTGTAATAGCCCACATCCCGAACGCTATACGTCCCTGCAATACGCCACTTTTTGAGCAACTGTATTAAAAATAGTCGTTCATTACACGTGCGGAACCGTCATTGCAACTCGTCCCGCCTGTCAACCCTCGCCTTCGGCTGTGCCTCGGCTCGGGTAGACATTTTTCGGAACTCGTTCTAATGACAGCCTTTCCGCACTTGTATTGAAATATACTATTACGGTGGTGACATATTGACCATAAAGAATATTTGCAAATTTACGGATAATCCTGCTCAATGTTATCTACAAATTAATGAGTAGTAGGATAAGATAACAATATTATGTATGGAAAAACGCAAACAAATGATTTTTATTGAAGTCGAAAATTTATTTAAGGAAACTGTTAAAACGAATAGTCTCAAAGTCTCATAACCATTTGAATAGTACATGTATCTTTCCGCCCGCTACTGCCGTGTCACTTGTCACATGTCAGCTGTCACAAACGACATGTCACGCTCATAGCCACTAAGCTTCAGTTTACCAACGATACTGTCTTTGAAATCCCATCTAAGCAAGGGTAAATTTCCGTTCTATAGATACCTATTGAAATAAGTTTAGTAAATAATTAAATTAAATTTGGATACGTATTAAAATTTTAATATTTGCACGTTAAGATGAAAGTCAAAATTGGTGATTTCTTTCCAACACCTACTTCAAAATTCATTAAAAAACGAATGCCATGAAAACCGAATAATATGTTCGTTGTTATATAAAATTCATCCGCTGTTTAAAATTAAATTTAGTATTTTGATAAGTTTAATGAGCTAGTGACTTATATTTATAGTTAACTAAATTTCAGTAACACTCGCGGGTTTAATAGATAGACTTGGTTGTTACCAATATTGAAAAAGTCAGAATTTGAATACAAAACTCGACAACTCTGTTTCTTCTCTGATTCCATTACACACAAACAGACTATTTGCCGACCAGCAAGCAACAAAACAACACAAAATGGGCCAAAAACAAAGATTGTCGCGCCGTTGCAATACAATTTTATGCTCACAATAAATTGGTTGTTCTTATTCTGGCAAATAGCAAACTATTTCGAGACATCCTCATATCAGTAGCCATAAAAATGTTTTATGTTACTGGCTAATAAATGACATCAGCAAATTCGGTAAGACAATATGAAAGGAGAGTATGCATCGCTTCTCGGCTTCCCCTAATACCCATTGTTTGGGGTAGGGTGGGTCGCGCAGTCGCTTTCCCGGATCACACCAGATAACAATATTCCATTTTGTTGGTGTTTTATGATTAATTGGTACAACGTTGTAGGACGACTTTGTCTGTGTTGAGAAATGTTCAGATTAGGACCCCTTAGGTTAGTTTATTCAACAATTAATTATGAAAACAGGAGAGTTTTCAAGATATTTTCCATTTAATATGCAAAAACGTACTCTATTTACAAAGGTGTTTTCGTTAAGTTGTTTAAGTAGCCAGCTAGACATGTAAATAATTTAAGTTTTTACAAAGAAACGAATCTGCTTAAAAACAGCTCATTACTTTTGTTGCATATAAATTAATCTTACACAGAAACAGTAAAAAAGTAGGTACCATAACCAACGAGCTTAAAATATTGTTGTAGATTAAATCAAACTTTATAATTTCATGTTTATTAAATATCTTAACTTAAAACCATTTCTACACATCGAATCCTAAAAAGTCTTAACTTTTTCCATCTGAAGACCATAATTTTCATTTTTTCTTCGTCTGCAATTCACCGGCACTTTTAACTCGCAGTGAATCATTTTTATATAACAAATCTTTTTCATACGACAGCCCCTTCGAGCTTTCATGAGATTGGTTTCTCTTTCACAGCTTCCAAAGTTATTGTTTTAAGGCCACACGTCATTATTCATTGTCATATATCATACGAATGTGAACACTTACTGTAATGGAGCGGACATTGACTACTTTACCCTAATTGTTGCTTAAGTATTGGAAATAAAATATGATGAATACATGGAAATACGTTTTAACTGTAATGCGTTTTTTTTTTGTATGAAAAATACTATACATATTTTTACAGCTTAAAAAACAACTCTCACGGCAATTTTTAGTGAAAAATTACAAATACTAAAGTCATACTCACCAGATTCTCATTTCCGTTTTTAATACTGGATGTCAAATAGAGAGATCCACGAATAACTCCAAAAATCCTAAGATATAAAATTTCTAAGCTTACTACCGCTCCTGATGTTTACCCACGGCTGCTAAGCTGCATCTAATGAAATCCCCTGTCAGGATATCCTTGCACTACGATTTTAGCTCAAACAGGCAGTTTTGATACTTACAAAAAATATATGGATAATTATAATAAAATAAAATGATTAATTTTTTACCAATTAGTTTTAAACCCATTCGAAAACACAATACAAAGATAAGTACCTATTTAATGCGAGGTCTTTAGTCTCAATCAAGTACAGCAATAAAACTCTTAACTGCGAAATAAATTCACATTTAAAATTTACCTTTCAAATGACACATGTGAGACGTCAAATTGTCGAAGTTGGAACAAGTATCAAAACGTTTTATATTCATAATGCGATACACGTGTGTGAACTTTCAGTATTTTCGTGTTTTTGTCTTTTCGGGGTGTGGCGGTATTCTGATCACGATCCCACTGTTTATACGAACTAGTATTATATCAGGGAGAAGACTAGTAAAGCGAAATAGCTGGGTTTTGAACGAAGTCAGTTAGTACGTACGTTGTATGTAAAATAACATGTATATTTTTGTATAAACATATCTTTTTGGAAATAGCTTTTTGTTTTTACATTTTTAAGTTACTCAGTTCAAAATTTGTATTTTTTACTAAAAGTGTTCTTAATAATGTAAAGTCGCAATTCGTATTTTTCAGTTTTAATCAAAAACTTAACTTTATTATTTTTGAGAAATCGACAAAATTGATCTAGAATTACACGAAGAAAGTGAGAAATACGAAAACTCGAGTTTATCAATTTTAAAACTGCCATGCGCCGAATATTGACGGGTAGAGCATAGAGATACGTTTTTAGTAAACGTAAGAAACTGTATATTATAAAAAATATTTCGCTTTTAATTTATTTTGATTACTAAGTCGTAACATATTTTCTTTATCAATTTACTTTTACACATTTCTGATTGAAAATCTTCGTTCAAACCGATTCGTTTAATCAGACTTCCCTTCTTCTTAAAGCTAGCCAACTGTACATATCTTTATCCTTCAACTGAATAATACAATGCCCACTGTAGTGGACATCCAAACGCTTGACCAATTTTCCTTTTGTGCGAATGCCTACGAATAGGGAATATCAAAGGGTCTCACAGGGAGACACTGATTGGGCCACTTTTTTATATTGATTTCAATCCGTTTAGTAAACATAACGTGACAGGTTTTTTTCACATTCTACCTAACAAAAGGAAAGATATTTAATCTACTTATAATTTATTTGAGAATACAACAAAGCTGTTGTTTAAATTTATTGCAAATGAGAAAAAGACGGAAGAAAACAGCGGAAGTGAGTATCTAATTTTCCAATGTTGTAGCAACTCGGTATTTATGTCTATGTGCTTTGTACTTTTATCCGTGAATTAAGTTGGATTCACGCCGCAACGAATGATTTATAAGGAGCTGTTACACTGGGCTCATCCCATTTTATTTACGACTGCGGTAGCGGAGAATAATTACGGGAGCCGTGTAAATGTTTTGCAAGGATATAAAAGGTAAAGATGTTTCGAATAACTTTTATAACTTTTAACATCTGAGTTCAATTGTAAAAAAAACATTACATAATAATTTTTTTTGTAGAGAATTGTACATTCTGCATTTCCTATAAACTATGCAGGAAATCTGCAACAAATAGCCACATATTTTTCTATAAGCCCGCTTTTGTAACAGAACGGCAGCGTATGTAAAACACACCTCACTCATACGTTTTCATAAATCACAGGCAAAACAGGAGATTTCAGGCTGGAAATAAAACAATAGAATATTTTTCACCAAAAAAAAGAAAAAGCCGGGCCGTTGTGCATTCAGTGTTCCCAATTGTTTACCCCGATCAACGTCCGTTTACGGGATTCCTGAAAAACGGGTCCAAAACATTCAAATTAGCCTATTGTGTGTGATGTGTTTGTCTTGCTGATGCGTGGACGTTTTAGGATACTCCCTGTCTGCCTTTTTTTTACAGAGTGCTTTAATTTACTTTCAATTTATTCTACAAAATCAATAATTTCATAGAACATCAAAGCATTTTTCTTAAGTTTGTTTATCTATGATAGAAATTATTTTCGAAAAGGTGTATTAAATTTTTCGATAAATAAATAAAGGAACAATCTAAGTTTACTGTAACAAAGAAAGAAACCTTTGCTTGCAGGCACTTCCTAGCCTTATTCCTGTTTCATGAAAATCCTTGCTCAAACGGCATATCAAACTATTTGTGTGTACCTACCCACCAACTTTCAGTCCCACTCAAGCTTTTAGCTACCCAACAGATACATCAAAGAATAAACATTTTTAAATGCCTTCAACAGACATTTGCATCCGAAAGTGTTAAGTTATGGAGGATGAATATAAATACGAAAACATCAAGCAATATTCGATGCAAGTACTAATGCAAATCTGTGTGGGTCTCCTTTTGTGGAAAGAAATACATAGTTTGCAATTCATAGCTGGCTCGCAATGCATTAGCGCCTCGAAATTCGAAGGCGGGCTAGTAATCGTATTTGCATTATAAATTCGTTCGTACGTCTAATGGCTTTTGCGAGCTTCCCTGGTAAACAACTAGCCATTTTCTTTTACACTTGGTGAGAGAAGATAGTTTTTTGGAAAATGCAGCATGGGTTCATTTTATCTGATATTTTTGTAAAGTTTTTTTCTCTGGTAAGTTTACAAACTGACCTTTATAGAAATAGCGCTATTTTGGTGATTTGCTATCATTTTACTGATACAAAACCACCTAAATTACAATGACACCTTTGAGAAAGGTAGAAACAGTAGACTATGTTTAATTAGACCATGGTTCTATTTTTCACAAATAGCCGCAATTTTTATCTTAAAACCTAATCTTAGATAGATAGATAGATAGATAGATGAATTCTTTATTGCACACCCAAAAATATAAAACAATCACAATAAAGTCAAGGAATAGAGCAAAAGGCGGTCTTATCGCTAGC
Source organism: Emmelina monodactyla (assembly GCA_916618145.1). Classification (NCBI taxonomy): domain Eukaryota; kingdom Metazoa; phylum Arthropoda; class Insecta; order Lepidoptera; family Pterophoridae; genus Emmelina; species Emmelina monodactyla. Next base: position 8,658,867 of record OU745303.1, read on the forward strand.
AGCGATTTCTGCCAGACAACCAGTGAAGTTAAGGACAAAACGAAACATAAAAGTAGGTGTAAATACCTAATCATAGAGTGCGATGAAAAGTACATAACAAAAAATATTTTATGGTATACATTTATCTATCCTGTTTTATCCAAATAAAAAAATCTATCTTATTAAGTACCTAAACCAAAGAACAGTTAAGAATCATGGTTTAAACGCACCCTCCAAAATTTTGTCCAGTACAAGAATAGGTATACCCAGAATCCAGAAATCTAAATTCCTGCACAGGTTATGCAAGGCATAGACTATACCTACGCATATCTGAGGACATATCGCAAGCCAACGCTGCGGTTTCCAGTTCACCCGCAAGTATTCACTTACCAAGATCTATCCCTGGATTTCTCTCCATATCTTCTACCGTTAAACCTGCTTTATGTACTTGTAAATAACAGAACCGAGTTTCGGATGGTTCAATTTGCTTGATTGAATCTTTAAGGAGCTGTAGAAAGTTCTGCTTGTATGGTTATGTCTGATTAAATTTCTTACTTAGCAAAACTAATTTCTGTTGGGCTATTTATATTGGTTGATGATTTTTTATGATTAGAGTTTTTGTAAAAGCCAAGTTCGTATAAATAAACTGAGATAGAGTAAGTAGGTATATTCGAGTACGAAGATTAACTATATCGACGGTGGAAAGGCAATATTTCTTAAGCGACATAGAGGTAATTTTACAGGAGAGCAAAAAGAAGTTTGTAATTTCGGGAAATCGAGGATAAAAAAATAACTATTTATTCGATTTACTTAATTCCAAAAAAAAATTAATGCTATTAATACCTTTTATTATCTTCTTTCAATAGTTGGAGCTAATTTTGTGTAATTACCGAGTTAATGTCGCTTAGTAAAATTTTAACAAATATGACAAACCGTAAAAAATTACTAACCGACCACACAACAAATATTCAAGTGCAGGAAATAAGTCTTAAATATATTTGATTGTAATTTTTCAGTCTGGAAAATAGTCATAAACCAAAATTCAATGAAATTATGTTTCTGGCTAAAATTACTTAAATGCATTCAAATAAACTGTTGACTCTTGGATAAAATACTTTTACGTCTCTTGTTTTAGCAATAATCACATTGTTTTGAATAAATTAAACGATATAATATTATAAAAAAGGCAATAACAAATGTTTTATTAAATTAAAGAAATATATGATAATTTTAATGTTTTTCTCTTTATGAAATTTTATAAAAAAAACAATAAGAACACAGTTCAGGAACACAAAGAAACTCGCTCTATCGTAATCAGACTCTTTTTTTTTTTTTTTTGTTTGCGCGGTGAAATGCGTTTACGCACCGTACCCCCCACCGGGGTGGCGGGGGGGCGTGTGTGGGACTCCCACCTGGGCAACTGACACGTCGCCCAGGGGACTACCCACTAAAACACCGCGGCGCTCCGTCTTCGCCTTTGTGGTGAAGCCGTGGGGCCCGGACCGTCGGCCCTACGCCACGACTTCACCGGCGATGGGCCCGTCTACTGCACGACGGGCCCATTTTGACCCCCCCCGCGGTGAAGGGGGGCCTGTGGGAACAACCGGGAGCGCCCGATTGTTCCCACCCGTCGACGGTGGTGGACCGTGCAATGCGGGCAGGTGGATTCCCACGTCCCCCGCCCACTGGCCACCACCAGGCTGGACTTGGGCGCGATCGCGCCTCGTCCGGCCCCTTCGACGTCTGCGGTGCGGGGGCGCGAGAGGATCGTTCTCACGCACCCGCTCCGCAGCCTCCTTCTGCGACATGACGTCCTCGCAGAAAGAGGCCACCGCGACCCAGACCGCCTCGGAGCCCAGCATGGCGTACACCAAGCCGGGCAGCGAGAGGTCCGGGCCAGCGGACGCCTGGAGGCGACGACGTGGCACATCCCAGGCCGGACATTTGGCCAGGGTGTGCCACGCTGTGTCGTCCGGCGCGCCACAGTGGTGGCACGCCGTGGATTCCTCCCTTTGAATCCGGCACAGGAAATGTCCGAAGCTGCCATGCCCGGACAAGACCTGCGCCAGACGGTAGGTGAGGAACCCATGCCTCCTGTCGATCCATCCCTCTATGACTGGACCGACGGCGTCCAGGGTCCACCGCCCGTCGTCCGCGTTGGCCATCTCCGCCGTCCACCGGCGGAACATGACCTCGCGGGCCCTTCGCCAGACGGCGACCCTCTCCTCAGGTGCTGCGGGCTCCCCCTGAGCCCGCTTGTCCGCCGTCCAATGGTAGACGGCGGCCAGCACCTCGGCCTCGAAGTACCATGGCGGAGTGCCCGCCATGGCACATGCCGCCCCGTGACCAACCGTGCCGTAAGCCCGCGCCATTCGCTGTGCGATGGCGCGCTGGGGCTTACGGAGCAGGGCACGGTTGGTTTCCACCAAATCGTGCGCCCACACGGGCGCACCGTACAGCGCCATGCTGCGCAGCACGCCGGCATATAGGCGCCGGCACGCCGCAGCAGGCCCCCCGATGTTCGGGAGGAGCCAACTAAGGCTCCTCGCCGACTTGAGGAGGCGTTCGCGGAGCAGGCGGAAGTGCTCCGCGAACTTCCATCGGCTGGATATGGTGAGGCCCAGATATTTTATCTGGGCCTGCACCACCACCCTCCTCCCGGCCACCACGACGTGGGCGTCCGGCGGCGGCTCCCCCCGAGGCCCATGGAAATATATGGCCTCGGTTTTGTGGAGCGCCACCCCCAGTCCCAGCCGCCCGATACGACGGGCGACCAGGGATCCCCCCACCGACGCCCGGTCGGCCGCCTCCCCGTAGTCGCGACCCCGCGCCGTGACGAGGGTGTCATCCGCGTAGCAGATGACACCCACGCCATCGGGGAGGGCGCCCCGGAGGAGCCAGTCATACCCTATGTTCCACAGGAGTGGTCCTAGGACCGACCCCTGCGGAACACCCGACTCAGACATCGTAATCAGACTCTAAACATTAAATATTCAAATATGATGAGTAAATATCATGAATTATCATGTTGAAGTCATATTTTACCAAGCGACATACTACCATATTGAATTTCTTGTAGGAAAAAATACTAAACGACATTTTTTCCATTGAGTGAGAATTGGTAGTTATTGACTAAGCGCCAAATTGCAATTACTCAGGGTTTGGTAAAAATATCTTAGTGCGTTTTTTTATTGTTTTGTCTCCGGATAAAAGTTACTAAACGCCAAAGTACTAAAAATAAAAATCAAGTGAAATTTACTAAGTACAAATTCTTATTTTGAAAAGTTGTCTAAGGCCCGTATTACAGAAGGCGACTCAAGCGTCGTTTGAACTTCAATCAGTCAAAATTCGTTTTAAATACAGATCACCACTCAAGAATCGATCTTATTATAGAACGCATTTTAAGTTCAGTTCAGGTGAAACTTGACTCGAGAGGCGATTTGAGCGAAGCTCATATAGTTTATGGTTCAAGTTGGTTTTCATTTACAAATTATTGTGTTTTAAAAAATATATAAATATTTTATAACACAAAGTTTAGAATACTGGATTTTTTCATAGTCTAAATTAAAGACTGATTAATATGTTAACAGTGTAAACAAGTAATAAATAGTTTTTTTTATGTTTTATTTAACTGTTTGTTGTTCTGTGTAGAATATCAAAAACCTTTTATACTGTGGCGACATAGATGGCGCTGATCGTCGCCAAAATTCTTTCCCGTCGGTACGCATACAAATGACACCGAAATGTATGGCATATGTTTTTGATTACTTCATGATGCTGCACTTCAGCAGTATTGACATTCTTTATATGTGTGCATCAATTGCACCATCAATATTAGGCAATCCATTATATTGTAGATATTGTCGTCAAAAATATTTGTTGTTTACAATATTTGCAGCTACAGACTTTTGACAGAATCTAGTTCAATCTACTCTCAAGAGTAGTGTTGACACGATTTACGTGATCATAGATCAAATCCTCGCTTGAGTGTAAGTCAATTCAAAATATAAAAATACTCAATTGAACGTTGATCAACGAATTTCGTTTCAAGAGCGGTTCTAAAATAAAAGCTTTACTTAAAACTAGTTTTAAAACTAAATTCATTACTGAGTTACATTCTATAATACGGCCCTAAGTAACATTTTTCATAAAAAGGTCAAAAAGTTGTCGTTTAGTCGCCGAAAACACAAAAAAAACACCAAAAATTGAAATATCTAAGCGACATCCCAAGTCATCACAGAAGCATGGGAGTAAGACTAAACGATGCAGTTTTTTTTTTCTGAATCGTTTGATGTATATAACTCAATTTCGCCAAAAGTGTCGCTTAGGTAATTTTGCCTTTCCACCGTCGATATGATCTTTTTCTAAATCTCATTTCTGTATAAAAGTATTAACTGCAAATCATTGAACTACTGGCCTAAATTTTATGCGAATGGAACTAACAACAAATTTAAAAAACTCCTTTATTAAAATTCAATCATAACATTGTTCGTTCACTCTCTTACAAACACAGCTTGACATCGGGTGTAAAAACATCTTTCTGAAGCGAGTTTTCATACAAAACACATTACGCAAATAATCCTGGGGCCGCAGAAAAACTGAAAGAAACACCTTCCAAGTACGTACAACCTGCAACGATTGAATTTCTTTTTTTTGTACCAAACTTAAGTTATTCGCGAGTGCTTTGTTCGGTTGGGTATCATTGGTAAGTGTTTGCCCCTGGCACAGGGTAGGAAGGTCATTAATGCACCCTTGCCGTCTCCCCTTCATTCAGATAAGTAAGTAAAACAACTTTATTTGATGTTTGTGTGGACGACATTCTGACAGTAGGAAATGTGATAAAGCTCCCTAAGTGCAGTGGCGTGATGTTTGAGGGTCAGTTGTCATCTCTCGTTTTGAGGAGACGTGAGTGGACAAAGAAAAAGGAAGGGATATAGAGAATTTATTGAATAAAACTTTTATACTTGAGGGTAAATGAATCTTCACATTCAATTTCGTGGTCTTAGCAGTGGTTGTCTAGCAGCCATTTTCAACTTCAATAACCTATCTATCTGTGACAGCTTACTATTAACTCTGTAGGTACCTTTTAAACTATAAACAGGGTTTGCATCTCAATAACTAAGATACTAGATAAATCTACCGTTACGGAAACAAAACAAAAACTCTAGCAGTCAGGTTTAAACTATAATAGACGATTTAGTCTTAAGCTAACTTAAATGTATAAAAAGAAAGAGTATATTTCTTTAATTACTGTAAACAGTATGAAATGAATGACGGTACTGAAGTCGTTCTGTAATGCATCCCCAATACCCCCTATAGAACAATTTCTCATAGATGACAATAGTTCTTAGTGAGGCAGTCACTTAAAATGGCCCACTTAGGCCCACAAAGGGACTTTCATTTCAAAGGTACTAAGCGCAGCATCACGATGGCTGGAATGACATCATAACTATGCACTATGAGCGGCGAGTTCATTTTAAGTTCCACTTTAAATATATTTTTTGTTTGTTTTTTCAGTAGTTTTATAAACTTCGGCTGTAGGAATTATAGCTCTCATCCATCAGATATATTTAGTTTAAAAAATCTGTATTTATACAACTAGTGGAAGTGACCCTAATATAAATCAAGGGATCGCTATATCCTAGCAGTGTTATCAATTTAATCCAAAGACCATGTTCAATAACCAACAATACGCCACAGAATGCCGCTACCTCTCAGATATATTGACACCCAACTGCTCGATACAATGCAAATCACTTTACACTGCCCCAACCAACAGATGGCGTTGTAAAATCCAGTGTTCGCTGGTATTTGTTACCCGTTCATCCATACTGTATAGCTGCTCGACACATTCCTGTGTTGCAATGGACGTGCCAGAATGCACGCCTAAAACTGTTACGGGGTTGGGTAAGGAAATGTGCCTACTAACAATAGATGAAGTTTACTGTTACTCTTTTAGTCAGTCACAACTTAAATTATCTTTTACTAATATTTATAAAGTCTTCAAAGCTCTTTACTTTCCATAGATTATGGAATATATGGGATTGAATATTTTAAAAATAAGAAAGGCAACACACCCTCAACATCAATATGGTTGTGGGTATATTAGTGGTGGTGATCACTTACAGTCACTTGACCGGCTTGCTGGTTCGTCTCATAAAAAAACTAGCTAAAAATTACAGGCCTTAACATTGCTCTTCACAAACTTAAGTTGAGTATTTTGTAAGGCTTTCAATCTCAAATTAATTTGTATATTTTTTATTAGTTAAAGTAAATAACCGTCCGGTTACTTGAACTCAACTTGATATTGTGTCAATTCTGTTTAATCTATGCGACCTCCTTATTCTATTTGCTGCTGAAGTGTTGATAATGAAGCGAGTGTGCAAAACTATTTGGCTTTACGTAATTCCAAATACGAACATGGAATGGCGCGGGCTTAGTTACGTTAATAGCGGTTTTGCGTTTGCTAATAAAGCTGTGAAAAATGATTGATTCAAATTTAAATAGAATCCATATTAGTTATTTAAAACAAAAATATACCATACATAGGAACTCTATCGGTATGGACAGGTGTTTACTACTTCATTGATTTTCTACTGGTCTTAAAAGTTTAGTCATATATGCTTTTCTCAGTTAAGATAGAAAATAATCCACAATTAAATATAAAATCAAACATAAAAAACTCAGCACTCCAGCAAAATATCCCTATATAAATAGGTGGAATAACCTCACAAATTGCGTCGCACAATCCTTTACCGCAGCGGCCCAAAAGGGTCATCGCGACACACCGCTACATCTGTGACACAGATGCGCGTCAAATCCTCGCTAAACCTGGATTTAGTTGTGTGTACTCTGTGTAATACCCGGCCCGGGCTCGACCAATCATAGCACTTCCCGCGCAATTGCTTTAATTGATATTTTGACACTTTAGACGTCAAATGTTGAATTTAGAACTCTTAGGACAGGGGTTCAGTTAACCTAAAATATACGGCCTATCAGGTATTCTTTGGCTATTAAAAACAATAAATAAGTGTATTGATAATGATAAATTAACAAGTAAATTAAAAAATTAACATTATTTAAGATTATATGTGTGTAATTTTAGATATCAAAAGATAAAATTGAAAGTGGCAATAAACATTCGCATTGTGAAAGAAAATCCATTGGTTCGATAAATAAATATGAATTTTTACAATTTCCATTCAAAGTTGAAAGCTCTGTGATGTTTGTTTGTGTAAATAAAAAAAGAGGATGCATTAGTTGCCCATATTCACCCTAGCTTTTACACTATCAGGGCTGTCGCAAATCTCATTCTTTTAACAAGAAAACGTTAAAATACAAAACGCATAAATTTTAACGTATCTAAACGTATCAGCCGTTTATTTCGCCACATGAAATATTTTAAAATTGGAACACACAAAACTTCAGACACCATTATTCACCGTCTAGCCGAGACGTGTAGACGTGTGCGCTTGTCTAGCGAAATGTCATGTCACTGCGAAATCCGCAGTGCCAGCCCTATTTAAACATATAATACTGAGGTGAAAGAATTCATGGACTCCCACTTGCAGTCATGAATATTTGAGTGGGCCTCCAAAGGCTCTCCTTTATAGTGGTGTTATATATTTTGGCGAATCACAAGGATGCGCCACACGTCTTCTGGGTTTTCGTGGTACGGATAAAAAGTTAATGTAACGGATTGTAGTCGTTCGTACGGGTTTTCTTTGCTACATACTGGCTGAAGATAAAGTCAATGGATTTTTCCCTTGAATTTAAAACGAAAACAAAGTATACCTATTCCTTTGAGCTTTGTGCTCATTTTTGTCCAGGGTTTAAAATATTTTATTACTTCCACCTGTTCTAATAAATTTTATTAATTCTTATAAACAGATGTGAATGTAAATACGTCGAAAATAAAACAATATCATACTGCGGTTTGTAAATCCAGAGTAATTAAACATTTAGCAAGCCACAATAAACAATTACTTGTACCATATAACTTCGCAGAGCTATTCCATGAGGATTATTAAAGATTATAAAATGAATTGTGGCAATTTTAATGTTACATAGGTTTAATGAGACTCGCATTTGTGGTTTTATAAAACGTTTAACGTTTTTATTAATTAAATACTGTAATTTGATTTCATAGAATCTAAAAATTATAGTAAATAATTTTACTTTGCAACATTCCTTTCCTGAAACTAATATTATGCTAACTAGACGTCATAAATAAAGTAAACATTATGACAATTTGTCTTCAAATTTTTGAGAGGGTTGTTTTAAATATATATTTTTGTAAAATTTAAAATTAAGGTATCCGTATTTACTCGTACCCTTGTACCCCATTCGGCGTAGACCCCAATTTTTCGCTCATTATTTATAAGACCCGTCTAAACACGGAGGCTGTGAAAGAATGCTAGGTGTATAATGCCAGTGCTTTAAATTAATGGGCCGCACGTATCGGCCTGTTTAATTATTCATCTCATTATAGAAGTTTCTTGGCGTTCCTTTGTGCGGAACCCCAGTCCCAGTGAACCTCCCCTTGATAGCCTAGTTTTGAACCTAGACTGCACAAGTTTTGTGAATGTATAACGTGCTTAAGAACCTTTTAGATGTTCAGGGTTTTTGGAGGTTTCTCGATAGAATGTTAGTTGGTTTTTTGGTTTCCGTAATGTAATCAAAATATTAAAAGTTCTGCTTATAAAACAAAAAAAAACTTATACAATATATTTTCAATGAGCTTTGATAAATAATAGACAGAAATTGAAACAAACATTTATTATATTAGGTAAAATAGTCACTCGATGAAACCATCTGAGCATCACTTAAAAATTATAGCAATTAAATACTGAAGGCGGGTATGTATATTATAGATTACAAAAGAACGCGATTAAATAACTGATGCTCCAATGTTGCAAGCTTATACTATTAAACAAAAATAAAAAATTAAAAGAGCGTTCATAATTTGCATTTGTGCTCCTATTTTTAAATTTTTATATCATTTGAAACTTTACTTTTCGACAATTTTCTCAAATTAGTTCAAAATTTGACCACAAGGTGCGCTGGTATGATCGAGCTGCTATACGCTGTATGATTCTGTACCAAATTCTAATAACATTAACCGCAAAATTTTGTTGAAAAGAGTAATTGCATAAAATAAGTGTTCTAAGAGTCAATCTGGTCTTCGGAGGTAGCAGTAACCTCGGGGAAGCGCAGGTCTGTGCCTTCCAGGTTCTTAGCGATCCAACGCTCAGCCTGTATAGTCATCTCGTAGTCAAAGTACTCGCGCCATCCTCCTGACTTTCCTGCAAAGGAAATCACAACTCATGGAAATCTATTTGGATATTAAAACAGCTTAAAAGTAACAATGGACAACAAGGAAATGCCTAACTTTTTTCTTCAGAGAGCATTTTGTTTTAGTTTGTGTGGGCGTGAGTTGTAAACCAAATGAATCATGCATCTAATACAGAAAGACCAATCGATGTTTCAAAACAGAACAACGTAACTTTTAAATGCTTTATAAGAATGGCAAAGAGCGAAAAATTGAACTATTTTTTTACGATAACGGGTCAAGGAGTAAGTAGAGAGAAAAATGGTTTTGGTTTAAACCTAAACAAACTATTTAAGTTAAGTTGAGTCAAAGTTGGTGAATTGCACATTATTAAGTGATTATTTCTTATGCCACTGGTAGCCTTCATATCGCATATCATTCATTGTATTATGAATTGTAATTGTACATGAATTATAAAGTTAATAATCCCTCATTATCAGTATATGTTTCCACTACTACAGCATTATTAGCAGTAGGAATAGTGTATATCCCTGTATTGTTTAGTTGCATTTTTTTGTCTTCATCATCCCTAATATTGAACCCATATTTAAAGCGATACTTTGTGTTGTATGTACGTACATCATAATATGTTTTACTAACCTTTCCTTATGAATTTTTCTCCAGCTTTTAAGAGGCCATTGTCATCCATGGCGGTTAGTTGCACCGCCTTATTCTTTGAGAACTGGTCGAATTTCAAATGCTCACAGAGAGCAATAACTTGTTCTTCATTAGTTTCCTTTCCAAGGAATTTGGAAACGCGTTGGATAACTGATGGCAAATCCTACAAAATAGATAATGTTAGAAAAAATGAAATGTGCTGAACTAAATATTGAATTCTAAATATCTACCTGAATCATCTCTTCATAGAAAATAAATAAAAGGTTTGGGTGATTCCGTTTTGCCCATGCCTCTTTCAAATGCGAGAAGAATGGTGTCCAGATTTCTGTAACGTTCAATTATTTATATAACTTTAGTTTATACCCATCTGCATATTCTCCTAGTATAACCACATGAACATACTTACGCATGTCTTTTCTGAAGGTATTCCAAAAGTCTTCAAAGTTTCCACGAAAACCATTCAATTTCTCCATCAGTCGCGACAAATGATAGAATGAGACACAAACATCTCTAGCATCTCTTGCTACGTAAACTACTTTGGAAGTATCAAGAAGTTCTGGAGGTAGAATAGAGAGAGGAAGATGTGTTTTGAGAAATCTCGGAGAAGGTAAATTCTTGAAATCTTCTACTGTACCCATTTCGGCAAGTAACTTTTTTTTGTTCTCATCGGTGTTAGCCTCTTCTCGCAACTTTTGTAAACTTTCAGGTGTTTGAAATAGTGAAAATCTAAAATAAATAATTTGTAGATTTTAGATGAATTATATATAATAGTAGCTTACCACTTATATTAAAAGAGGAGTTAATGTTTAGTAAACTTACTCTAAAAATGGGTATCTTTCAGTGAGTGGTGTAGACTTCGCGGTTTCAAAGTCGTATTCATTGGCCACTAGCCACACTAACTCCTGACTCCAAGTAGTCCCTGACAAATGAAACATTGGGTAGATATAAGTTAATGTTTTCCACATTATAGAGTTCCATAAATTTTAAATGGTTAATAAGGATTCCTCCTGTATACCGAACAAGTTTTGATGGGTATACACATCTTTAAAACGCAAAGTGTGCTAGCAATAGAAATATTTGATTACTCTCGTCACTATGGTTTGTTTTAACATTATAAACAAAATAAAGGTAATTAAAGTTTTATGTATATTTGTTCTGCAATTTACCTGATCTTGGGAAAGTGACGACAAATATATCATCCGGTCGTACGTCCATGTTATGTATCTTTTCAAGTCCTGGTCCAAATCTGTTCGGGAATACATATCCTTCATCTCCTACACATATGTACCCATCTTTCTCAACTGAAACCCACAGTTAAGTTATATTAGACCCTTTTTAAACTCATTTCAACCACTTAGTCAATCTTATAGGAATGGAAATGTTTACAGATAAGATAACAAGTTATTCAACACATTTTCTTCAGTAGGTTATTTACTTTTTTCCAAAGCAAAAAGTATATTAACTCACTTGGAAACAATTCTACCAGTTGGTAATTTTTCTCTGGATCCATCTTCTTTATTTTCAACGTGCGTTGTTCCGCCATAGCTAGTTTTTATGAATGTATTAAATGACAAAACGACCGATCTACTACGCGTGTTCTCACGCGTTGAGGAAACACTCTTCTGGGCATGAGTCGGTGTGGTCACGGCCATGATTACATTATCTGATAATGAGTACAAGGTGTATTCGATATCTATTTAAATATTGATACATTTAAATGTTTTAAATATTCCAGGTGAATATATATTGATACTCTCGTGTACTTTTTTGAAATCAGTCCAGTGTAAGGTATGAGTTATTTAAACATAGCCTTAAAATATGAGATCTATGTCGTTATCACATTAAACATCTAACAAGCTAATTATCAATGAAGTATATTCTATTATAATTGTTAACTTCACGTGAAATAAAATATAAACTCTCATTTGTGTAACAATGCTGTTCCTGACAAACGTTTAATTTATAATTAATGTTCTTAAATTTGCTTTAATCGTTTACAATTAAATCACCCTGTGACATAAACAGTGACGTTTTTTGTTGATAGACAAGTATTTAGTCCCTAAGTACGTTTTTATAAAACCAGTTAACTATTGGCATTGAAGTTCTTTTTTATAAATGTGTTATAAAAACTTTGTGGCCTTGATTTCTTAGATGTACTTAATACAAATACTTATAAAGAGTAACAAATATAAACGGTCCCTTATAGTGAAATGGCAGTAACTTCTCAATTGGCAGTGGAAGATAATGTTCAAATTGCAAGTAACAGTTATTGTCGGTACCAATACAAGGAATATACAAATATACAATCACTGCTTTAGTATTCAAGAGGAATTATCTCAAACAATGATTTTTAAAGTTATATGAATAAAACAATATAAATGTTAAAAAAAGTCCTTTCATTTGTAACTACAACTGTCACTTACTTAAAATAATTACTGTCGGGCAAAAATCTATATTCGTTATTCATTTAGTTTAGTTTTTAACTAATGAAATAACCAATTTATTGGAAATCGGACATGTCAATCAAATTAGATCTACCGTTAACAGATAAAAGGGTGTGACAGTCCAATGGTCACTGTCCTTTTTTCTTATTACATTACTGAATACTAAAAATCACACCCTCAATGCACGACCCCTGACGTTCCCTCTAAGAGCGATAATGCAGGGGTGCCAAACATTTCAGAGCATTCGATCAATTTACGAGAATGTTGCTTGACAAGTTAGGAACGCTTTTATTCGGGTGAATAGACTAATCTATCGGAAACAGTCAGTCATTTGACATATCTTTACAAACAGTTAGGTACTAATATTAGCCATCAATTGATATTTGTATCCTGCATTTACTGTAATAACTGTCAAACAGAAAAAAGCTAACAAAATATTTTTTTTGCTAGCTGTGTTCTATTACTTAAATAATGTGTGATATATTAGACAAGATGTTCGTTATAATCAGACAAAGCAGCAGCAATTCCTGAACAGTGGAGAAGGCTTGACAAATGATGCACAGGTGTCAAACAAAGTGTTATCAACATGACACAGCTGTATGTATTCGGGAACCGTAGAACATATAGCTACGGAACTGCGGGCGTGATTTAGGAGAGGCGTAACTTTGTATGAGACTGAAATTTCTGGAAATACCTACCTTTTTGTTGGGGATAGATATTATTAGACAAATTAACACATTTTCTGCTAGTTGAGTTGTTAAATGTAGCTAAGTATCTAAAGACATGAGCATCAGTATGCTTAAATGATTTTCCTAAATTAGAGGATGTATTGGGTCACGTCAGCAGTTAGAATGCTTTAGAGATATCTACGTATTAACCTTAAAATTTACTCACAAACGTATTAACCCGTTCAATCCATTCCGTCAAAAAAGGTAAATAAAAAGTCTTACATTTGCTATAAGTCAACGTGCGAGTGAATAATAAAGGGGGTCATTTTTAATAAATGTTATAATTTCTATCATGGCTTGGGCAAAACTATTTGGATTTGAATTTGATTTTCCTTAAATAAAATATGTGACTTTTACCTAGGAAAAGGTCTCTCAAAAACAGTTAAAAATTTATTTTGCTTAATTATACACAGTAACCTTAGCTACAAATAAAATAAATTAAATACATTGAGAGATTTTTTTCTTCGTAAAATTTTCTAATCACCCCTCTACGGCGTCCAACTCTATCTACCCCTAATAGCAATGTACTGTGAAACTCGTTATCTTTAATCGTAGTTTCGGTGGAATTGCCCTGTAATATACACGGTGCAGAAATGAATGATGTTGCGTCTGGGCCGCTTGCTATGAATAAATTATAGGTTGGCCGGCGCGTTATCACGGGGCTGATTCAGTGTGTGGACGGTCGCGAAATTACTGTTTAACTGAATGGAGCTGCAGTTTATTTAGATTTAGTGTGTAATATACTGGATTTATTTGATTTCACTTCGGGAAATAATCGTGTAAACGCAGCAGGTTTTTTTTATTTAATGTGATTTTTGTATAGATTGAAGTTCTTATCTATCCAAAAATCTATCAGTATTCTTAAGGATAAAGCCAGATCAAAGTCCCTTTAAGCTTGAGGCGTAGTTCTTCACTCATAATACAATTACTGGTAGACATAGGCCTACTTTGTAGATTTTTTCCAACTAGTTGGATAGATAACTTAGTAAAGATCGTGAGAACACGCTGAATTCAGGCGCCTCTACAGTACACTCTGTATGTTAGCGAAAAATGATTAAATTAAAATCATCGAAAAATATCGGTGTAAACGCAATGTTAAATGATAACATCTGCAGGCCTACCATCAACTTTTAGTTTGCGATTCAATTCCGATGCTATCCAGTTTAGGTTCCTAAACTGAATTGCTAAGATTCGTACCATGAAGTGTTTAATGGTGAGTGGCGTTTGAATCGCGCACGGAGGAACGACTGAACGAGATTTGTCTGTGGTCCGCAATGTGAGAAAGAAATGACGCTCTACAGTCGTTGCTTAATTCTATCTCTTTTACTCGATCTAAATAAGTTGCGTTTCGAAACCTAGTTTATGTGATAATACCGGTTAGTAAAGGTTTTTATTTATGAATAAAATTACAAAATACATTTTAAAATTGCACTAGTTAGCATCAAATTATACCACATTAAACTATGTTTAGCACAAATTAAATGATAGTAATTTATTTAATAGTCTGTTTGGTGTTGTAAAAATGAATAAAATACGTTTTTGAACGCTCATATTTGATTTGACAGGTATTATTCCTGGCTTGCCAATTAAGGGCTTTTAGCCCCAAAAGTTTTTTTTAGGGCCGTTACTATTTTCATAAATGCTCTGCTAATCACAATTTTTACCCTTTATTTACATATACTTATAAAACCCACTAAATATTTAACTGAAATGCGTAAGTTCTCACTATTTTTACAAAGTAATTCACAAAACTATTCACTTCACGCAACGAAAAAAGCATCTTTTTTTGAATCGCTTAATTTGACATTTAGGCTATTCAGTTTAGGTTTAAATGTCACGTCATGGTACGCATTTGCTTGCAAAAGAATTAACTGTTTCAGCTGAATCGCTTACAAACTAGCGAGCCAATTTAGGTTTGTTTAAGTAACGTCGTGGTACGAATAAGCGAAGCAGTTCAGTTTAGGTCCTAAACTGAATTGCAATAAGAGTTCATGGTAGGCCTGCAGTTTAGGTCCTAAACTGAATAGCAATAAGAGTTCATGGTAGGCCTGCTGATCGTAGGTAGTTTATCAGCAGAGACGTTTATTGAAAACCAAATATTAAAGTGAAAAAACTTAATAAAGATAAACATTTTTTTCGGAAAGTATGACTTATTAGCATAGCAACAGCGAAAAGTTTTTGTCTATCTTTTAGTATCTTATTATGATATCTTAAGATTATAGATATTTAGATAAATATTACTACAAAGGTAATACCTAAAGATAAATTTTGTTTATTGCGAAATTTTAATATCTAAATATAATCTAGATACCTAGACAATAACAGAGTAACATCACCACAAAAATATCACCTCGACCTTAATTTCCCGCAAGAAATTCTTCCTCTCATTTATTTGTATAACATTTCCCAGCAACAATTCCATACAGAAGATAGTGTTCAAACAGTCAGAAGTCTGTTTATGAGAAATCTTGTTGGGGAGATAAAGAGTTGATTCGTGACGCCGCCAGGGGGCGTAGCTTTGACAAATGACATGCGGGTTGGCGACACCGCACCGCCTTATCTACATCTTGCGATGCTCCAACTTTGCCTAATGGAACAGCAATAAGGGAAACATTTTTCATTTGTTGTACGATCGGTTTAGCAACATATCGCGGGAAAATGAATAAGGGGTAGTAATCGCTTTGGTATTTAATAGGGCAGCAAAAAATTTGAGAGTTAATTTGTACGTAAAATAGAAAATCAATAGCATAAAAGTAAACTCATTAGAATAATGTAATAATTATTATTTGATTTTCCTTGTGTTTTGTATGTGTATCAAACCACTAAACTCGAAGTAGTCTTGATATCCTAAAATAGCGGTATACGAAAATATAGGTAATGTGATGAGCATGGTTCTGTTTGTTTTAGTGTGAAACATCCACATAACTATCGATAGTCATGGGTAGTTTAACAGGTATTCAAAACATTACAGCGCGGTCACATTGTGGCTGTATGCTAATTGAAATATTCTGGCACACCCCGGGTACTTACCAGTTTGATCCCATTGTATGTAACATTTTATAGGAAAAAAATATTTTTCTCATTTTATTTTGAAGTCAAAGAATTGACGTCGTACGATTTTTTGAAAAATGAAATACATAAGTAGGTAGGTAGCATTTATTATTAGTATAAAACAGAATAATAATGTTCGTAAAGTAAAGGGCAAAGTACAAGTACACCGATTTATTTTTCTTTTTCTTTGATTAAAGTTACTCGACATGAAAAAATTTCAAAACTTATTAATAAATAGCCCGTTTTTTTTTTTAGAATACCTACCTATCATGAATCGTTAGATTTTTGTATGGGATTTGTGTTATCATTGATTTTTAGTTATAACCGAACAAGCAAACCGATTTGATTTAAAAAAAAATCCGAAACTAAATTTTAGTAAAAATTTTCATACTAAAATTTAGTTAAGTACTTTGCTTATCATATTATTTATTCAAACTTGTAAATTGATTTCCCAATAATTGCTATCCGCAACGGGAACAGCCTATTATTTTCACTGTGAACTCATTACAATTACAATGCATTATTATTTCACGTGGTGGCTGAAACCACAGTTGCCTGATATCAGACTCAGCCTGCGACATTCCGGATTTAATATTACTTTTATTTGTAACGATTTTCCATTTAAATTTACTATAAAATATTATGTGATTATGGTTGCGCGTGGAAGTAGGCCATATCGTTTTTTTTAATAAGTAGGTATACTATTAACACAGGGTTTTAAGAATAAGGACTCATTTATATTTGTAATAAATAAAGGTTTTAAAAACTACTTTTTTATGAAATGTTATAATAATTGGATAAATATACCTTAATGAACCTACTAAATCAAAATCTCTGTTCTTTGTTAAAAATGTTTTTACTTGTGTGCATTTGTTTACTAATTCCTCTCTAAAGGTTTTAACTTTGCTGTACTACCAGCTGTTCTATTCGGAGTAAAAAATAAAAAATTACCCATATAACCCTTATCTCGTGTATATCACAACCACGTAACAATCAAATAAACGTTGGTGCAATCGATCTCACATATTATAGTAGGCACACCTACATATCTCGATGCAATTAATTCCCTGCAATTTGTAATCGAGACGAATTAACAATCGATTCCCGTTGTTTTTGTGTGCTCCGTGTGATTAACAACAAATGAGTTTGGTACAAAATTAAATGCTGCCATTGATTTTTCGATGCGTAATGATTTATCGAAGTTTGGTTGTTACGGGAATGGGTCAAGATTATTTTTTTATCACTTCATATTACGCTACACACTCAATGTTCTTCTTTTGGACTGCGTTATGAGATCAAGTTGTAGGTAATTCATATCAATTAATTAGAAAGAGTCGTTGATATCGATTATCTGCATAATAAGTCAGCATAGTAAAGTGAAGCAAAAGTAAAATATAATATCTCGAAAAATGATTAGAAAGCTCACAACAGTTTTCTTTAATTCTTTACCAACCATAGTTTATTGAGAAGCAAAGCACAGCTGTGGGTTTCTAAAGTAATAAATTTGAAAAGTCGCCAATGGTAAGTAGATTTGCGAGATTGTCTTTAAATAGTGTAGACCAATTTTACTTACTTTATAAATTTCCTTTTATAAAAGAAAAAATAAAATAAATATATACCATATACCAAGGTAATGTGTTTAATCTTAAGATAAAGTAACCGCAGACGTGATGAAGGCGTCCTAGTTTGTGGTTCGTAGGATCTCCTCAAAAATGGATGAGCACTAAAATAAATACGAGACACCAAAATGGAATAGTAAATTCAAATGAATTGCAAATTCAAATGAAGATACATTGCTGTAACTCGAAAAAAATAAAAATGAAGTGTTCTTCATAAAACTAAGATAAAATAAAAACACAAAATCTTTAATTTTTGTTCTTAAGTAGGTAATATACTCAAATGATACTAGGCAATTAAATATATGACATTAATGTTAACGCCCTCACTGCGCTTAGTCACTCGAGAGACGTCGCAATGACGCGCGATTCAACCGTTAATCGGTCCGTCATTCTCGTGGCTATTCGTTTATGAATTAAGATGTTAATGACGTGCGGGACAGCCGATTATCAGGCCCAATCGCTGCTGCGTACTGCGCGGAAACTCAATTTGCAAGCGTCAAGGGATAGACGGAGACCGTGGAACAATAGGTAGATGGAGGCCGTATACCTACTTAACAGGTAACTAGATGTAAGAGGTGTTTGTTATCATGAAACGTCCGATTGACAGTGGGTCTAACTTTATATTGATGCGTAATTACGAAAGTTTATTCATCATGAATCCTCTATCAACTACCCACATTTTTTTTTGTGTTTTTTCCTAACTACTGCTAGGATTATGTGGCTTTATTATTTGCAAGGTCATTTATCTTTTTTCTTTTTTTTATTCTGTACAGCTCAGAATCAAGTAATGTCGTAATTTTCTATATTTTTTATGTCGGCATCTACTTCCCCTGAGCGCCCTCGGCCAGTATTGCCACCAAATGCCACTGACACATGAAGCGTCAGTGAATGTGTTAACGAATGCTTCCCGAGGCTACAATGACGCTGTTGTTTGTCTGTGGCAATTTCACCACGTCTCATTGGTCAGCTTTTGTCCTTTCGGGATCATCAACCAATTAGAACACAGCATTTTACACCCAAAAGTTCGGACAAAATTGTTAGTTTCATTGGTCTAACCCCGGATTCTGCAAAAAACTTTTAGCGATTTTTGTTTGAAGCATTATCGGAATTAAATGACATTTAACCGCTGAGAAGTTGTTGGAGTTTCTTACGTGAGCTACCGCCTGGTAGCTTTTTGATCGTCACATGTTCAAATTTGATAGTCCTTATTGTTCAATGAATCATCTGGGCTACTAACAATGTGATCATTATTTCCCCCAGCAAATTTATGGGCTACCACATCGGATAACCTTATAATTAAAGTGTGGGCCCCTCCATCCATTAAGAAGGGAAATTGGCCGTCCCTTGAATATATCGAATTTCATGTTGATAAACCTAACATTGATCAATTCTGACTGGCGACAATTGAATTAATGTCGTCTGGTTTCTATGCGATTTTTGCCATATTTCCACCCGATGCTCGTTTTTGTCATATTCTTGTTTCATGAATCCCCTCGTGGATTAAATTGGTTGATTCATATTGGAACCAGACTATTGAATAATGCTTATGATCATAATATGGCTTATTGAACCGTGATAAGTGTCATAGAAAACACAAACCAAAATTTTACAAACTTTTAACCATACATGATGAATGAATAAAAAACTTTACATTGTGTTTTGATAATCATATTAAGAATATTTAACTTTTAAGGCTATTATGAGAAATAATAAAATAGTAAAGGAACTATGTTGTTAAATTTTACAATATTATATTTTTATGATCTAACTACATGAAAAAGAATAAGTTAAAAAAGGTAAAATAATTATAGTCGTAAATAGAATAATCCACTTTAAAATATATAGCGATACGCTTAATAGGTTTGTCGTTGCGGCCGCCTGAAATTTTCAACGCATTGCCTTTGTCATCGCTGAAAATAAACGGAATAACCATTTTTGTGAATTAACCAATGATGGTAAATAAAATTGTTTTATAATGCACTTTTCCACACAACAGAGTGGTTTTTTGGACAGAATCAAATTGGTTTCGTAGATAACATAGTTTATATTCAAATAATATCTTTGAAGGTATTATATAGATCCTGATAAAAAAAAAACTTCTTTAATAGAAAAATCCTAACGTACTTATATAAAATAGTTATTAAACAAAATAGCAAAGCAAAATATTGGTTACGTGGTATTTGAATTATGACTACAAGTAAGTTTTATTCGAATTTTAAAGATTTTCATAGTTTATACTCCTATTCTATTTGTTCTATACCACGTAGCTCTACACCCTGCACTTCGCCTAAGGCTACATGACTTTTCCTGTGGGAAGGCGGTATATTTCCATGGAAGGCAGTGAGAAGCAATGTTTTTGTTATTTTAGATTATATTCTATATATAGGCCATATTTTTTCCAAAACCGTAAAGCCGTGCGTGATTACGTATAAAACTTATACACGTATGTGAATGTGAAAGTTTGTAAGTATTATATTTATGTATGTATTCACGAAAAAACTTCTGCACAGATTTGCTTGGAACTTGGTATATAGGTACATATATGGACTTTAACCTGGAACATGGTGAACTTTTTTCCACGGAAAAGCATCTCATTCTCACGGAAAATGTCATTGAGCTGCGGGCGAAACCACTGGGAGAAACCCTAGTATTATGATTATACTTATAAGTAGATTGTCACAGTCCATCTGACACATTTGGTCACAAAATCGTATTTATTCTCTTATTACTTTCAAAATGTATTAAGCAAGTTACTTAAAAGTGCATTACGTTAAAAGATGCTTATTTTATTTGAGTTCTAACCACGCTAGAAGCGTACTTTACCTTGGAAAATGGCGTTAGTAAACTTTTAACTAATGTAGTCATTAACAAATGCATTTTACTTCTCTTGCCGTGTATTAAAAAGTTCTCGACAGAAAACTCCGCAATGCGATTTTAGATGGAATAAGAATTAACTGAGCGGTTTAGGTAAAATAATTTCTTAGTTTATAAAAAATCTTTAAACGTGTTGGTATTAATAATCGTGGCTTTGGATAAAGGTTACTAACCAAAACTACCTAAGATGATGTTACAAAAGTGGTTATTTTCACTTTGTTTCAAATTGAATACGTAATATCAGTCTAAATAGACAGTAATCTTCATTCAAATTCATAGATTTATTTGGAGCAAATTTAGTGCATATTTCAAATAGATGACACCTGATAGGAAATTCTCACCTACTTGAAGAATGCGAATCTAATACGAGAAATATATTTTATTATTTTGATTTCCATACTTAAGAAAATTTTCGTATACAACACTTACAGTAATTATACTGAACACAATACCTTCTTTGTTAAATAAAGATTTGGATAAATCCAAACGGCCAAAAATCTACACTATCAAATCGCACTCCGCTTCGCTCGCCCCAATCCTACGCCTCCAACCCTTGGAGCGTCACGTTGTTGTTCTGCAATGAATATTAACACACGAATAACGCTCGCAATACCAGAGAGATATAAATTTATCCGCCGGTCTGGAATAGCCCATTTTTCTTTGCACCTAACACGAGTGTCACATGGTCGGAGGAGACACACGTTACTTATGGCAAACGTGAGAGGAATTTAGCCGCGTATTAGCTTTCTGGAATGTTCTGTTTACTTATTAGGTTTTTGTCGACGGTGAGCTATTAGTACAGTGGGAAATGTTTGGGGTAAGTTACAGTAGGTTGTATGGAAGGGTAATGTAACATTTAACGAGTGGAAATTTTATCTAAATACCTAACGGTAACACAAATTTAGATCTAGTACTCACTTACCTTTAATATTACGATAAGATTTGTTATAAACTAAAATTGTTTTTTCTATTATACAAACCTATTGATAAGAGTTGTGATAGGGTAAAAAGTGCATAATTTAACACATCTGTGTAAGACTTATCCCGAAGCTTTTTATTGATGGTACAACTTAGCGTACCCGAATCAACACGTGCAACGTCTAAGAGAACTAAATTGTCTTCATTACATAGTAGGTAGGTATAAATCCAAGTCGCTAATTCTGTCTGTTTGTATGTATGTCCGCTATCTCCGCCTACACCAGTTGACGGATTTTAATGTGGTTTTCGCCATTTTTTTGGGGTTTTTTCATTTAAGTTTGTAAAAAAAGAACATACAGAATAATTTTTTTTAAGTTAGACAAAATTCCGGGTTTAGGGAGTAAGTCGCTCAAAATTACACCATTGCGAAGCGTGGACGGGTCGCTAGTTTCTTATATTTTCAACAATCCTTTGGGTATAGGTACACTTTGCAATCAAATTTTCAAATACTCCCTCTTCCCACCCACCATCCAACAGTATTATGAAACCGAAACCCAATTACAAAACCCGACAATTCAATAGAACATAATATTACAAATTTAGAACTTGTTAACAGTTCAAATAAAACTAGATTGTCAGAGTAATGGTAGTTAGGCAACTATCCGGAGTAAAGGGCTTGGTTAAGTTAGCCAAGTTAGACAAGTTAGCCCTTTTACTTAGGGAATAAGTTTCGACTAACCAACACTCGGTCTATGGTTTTGACGGATAAGTATTCCAATTGGTTCCGGAGTTGTCAGTGAACTTTGAACTCAGGTAGGGTTAACAAATAACGATGGTTCTCAATTGTGCTAGATTAATTAATTTAATTGCAGATTGATTAT
Source organism: Emmelina monodactyla (assembly GCA_916618145.1). NCBI lineage: Eukaryota > Metazoa > Arthropoda > Insecta > Lepidoptera > Pterophoridae > Emmelina > Emmelina monodactyla. The sequence goes on from OU745303.1 coordinate 8,681,310, forward strand.
AATAATTAAATAATAACGTCAACTGAACTTTTTTTTAAGATGGTAGCTCAATGGTTTGTATGAAGGACAGTTGGTCCTGGGTACGATTACTGATATAATAATGGTATTTTTCAAATAGTCAAATTTAAGGGTATAAGTAGGTCTCTCTAGCTAACGCCAAGTTAACGGCAAAAAAATTGGTGAGGTAAATTCCTTTAAAGAATTATAGTGACTTACTTAAAAATTAAAATTATGCGTTGTCAATAATCAAACGCGTTTTAATAAACCAAAGTTAACGTGTAAACATTTCTTTATATACTGTACTTTTAGGAGATAAGTTTAAAACTTTTTTAACAATACCAATTAGTTGCAAATGTCTGTCTGTACATACGACGTCTACAACAATCGTAGACTCCCAATAGAACGTAAAGTTTAAGCGCCCGCAGCGCTGCACGAGATGTATCGTCTAGTAGAGTAGTCTGAGAGCCTGAGGCCAGCGTCTGCTGTATTGGTATCAGGGGTTATTGTCATGCATGATTTATTCATATTTTAATGATATATCGTTTTATAATAATGCTATGAGTTTTAGCAGAATTTCTAAATAGCGGCGGGGACAGGGATATCGAACAACATTTGTGAATTGGCTCCGTATACAAGGAGTTAACCCCTTCTTTAGTATATTATCTTTTCAGTTGCATGATGTTAAGACGTGGTGATGTTTTTAATAATAAGATTCTTGTAACAGGTTTTCATTATGAGAGTTTCAATTTATCTGAAAAGAAAAAATCTGGTATATAACCTCTAAAAGTGCTATTTTATTTCGGGGAATTATAAAACGAGCGAATAAAAAATAAAATAACGACTGATGATGTCATACTGTTTTAATAACTTGAGCGGTATGAATTTGAGTAAACGATAAATTTACTAAACTAACGATGAATATTGATTGATAAAAATATCCAGAACGAGCTTACAAAAAAGGGTTTTGATTAATCCATTTCAGATATTAAACTACTATCCGTGCGACTACATTACTAAGTGAGCGACTTACAAATACGGAGGCGGCAACTTCAATATTAAAACAGTTTCTATTTTTTTCCAATTGAGGTTTTATATTACGATCTACTAAAAAGTTCACTTTTAGCAAATTTTGCTAAGCTGAGATATTCCATTTAAGATCTTATGATTTTTTATTTTGATACTACTCCAGTAGCAATAGCCATCAATTGCACTTCTATTTGTTTTCCTATATTTTCTCAACATAACCGTCTTTTCTACTATTATGCAATAGCTAGGATAGGTTAGCGAGGAGCGCAGCGACGAGCGTGTTAGGTTGACTTTTGCCCCACATGCGCGAGCCGAGCGAGCGTAGCGAGCGTGGTGCGGCAGCACCCGGTGAAGCGCTTATTAAGCTAATATGAAGCTTCCATTTTGTATTTTAAGTGACTCAAAATAATGTTTGTAAGTTGCTGTTTTGTTGATTTAACGTCACTCACAGTCAGTCGCTCACTTAGTAATACTATAACCTAAATTAATTATTTTTGACACTTAAAATTTTTATTTACAGTCACTCGTTTAAATACTACCCTTTTATTTCCATTTAACCTTTGTAAGCACACTAGAAAAACACTATTGAAAACGTTGTTTATGATATTTTTTTAAGTGTTAATTTATTTTGAAGTTGCTCCTAAGTACAGATTTTTTACAGCGAGTAAAATGTTGAAATAAAAATATGAAGACGGGAATTCATATCTTAATCATATTATACATATTTGGCCTTCTTTAATTTTCTCAGAAGAAAACTGTGGTCTTGATACTTTGTCCCATAAGGATGTCGTGTCTGTTCTCTTCCCTACTAAGGTAGTTCCTGGAAGGCTCACTAGGGAGTAAGTAGGCTTAAGGTTAATGGAAATTTCTCATTCTTTGAATTATTGATAGACTCACACACTAATTACAATAATTTCTTTGGACATTGGTCATGTGGAAGAAACGCGTTAAAAGTTTTTTACTAATATTTCCATGGACTTTTCGATGCTTATAAATAGCTCTCAAAACTTTTTCCTACCATTTTTTTTTCAAAAGTTAGATATACACGTAATATTATTATAATCCTTGCAAGTTCATTATTTGACTTATTTTATTAAAAATTGACATAGAAACGTCATAAGCAAAACTTCTCGTAACTTCTATTTAAATAACATTAGCTTTTGTTTGAAACTTGATCTTTTCCGCGAAAACCTCTTTACGTAATAAATGTAAGAGAAATATCCTTCGTAAGTATTTTTGTATTAGAAATGCCGAGTTATACTTGGAATTGAGGAAAACGTCACATTATTTATGTTAATTGAAAAAATACAATTAAAATAATCTCAAAATTAAAAATAAAATACAAAACACACTTAAAGCAAAACTTAAAAAACTACACTACACTTTAAAAAAATCTTTTATCCGAACTCTGCAATTTTGTAAAATTAATTAATTTAATACCTACGATAATAAACCTTAAGAGACAATAAATTAATTTGCATTCAAAATTATATATTTTTTCTTATTTATTTACGATAAAAGGTGTGACGATATCGAACTAAATATGTCCGTCGAACTATCTTTCAAATATAAACTAACTAAAACTAAAAACTAACGAGAGCGAATATTTTTTAACGAGATTAGCTTTCTATAGATTTTTTACATTTTACCTTTTTTGCTAAACACAATGTTTATTTATTTGTTTTAAAAGTAAAAACATTATTTAAAGACGGTAAAATGCTATAGCGAAACTTTGCTGTTTGTTTTGTACGACAAGGCTTTGCCAAGACAACGTTGCTATTATGACATGCTTCAGCAAAACTTTCAATTGGCATAAACTACCAAGTACTAGGCGTCTGATCAAATTATTACCATGTTGTGGCTCTCCGCCACTCCGGCAGAGTTATAAAACTCACTTACAATCAAAAAGTCTTATCACAACTTTTGCTGCACACAATTTTCACTCCGCCACTCCGGCTCTAGTTTGATATAGAGCGCATAATGTTGAAGCTAGATTAGCATAGTTACGTCGTTTCGCAGTCGGGCGGGTTCGTCGCGTGTCGTGTTGAAGTTGACAAGAATGATTACCAAGTATGTGTGGGAACTTCTTAATAAGTCCCTACAATATTTGCATGAGCAATGTAGAGGGCGCTGGAGTCTTCCGCTGCTGAAATGTATACCAACTTCCGAAGCTCCTAGTTGTATCCACGTTGGATCTCTAAGTTTATGACGGTAAGTTTTAACTTGAGCAACACAAATTGTTAAGATTGGAGTAATGCATTATTTGTAGTTGGGTGAATTTTGTATGAAGATACTAATGTAGTTTTTTTATTACAAGTATAACCTAGTGAAGAATTTGTTTAAGAAGTCATGCAAGTTATTAACAATATTTAAACATTCAGGAAAATGTTATGTTAGTTAAATCAAATAAAAATTAAACTCTATTTCATTTAACTTGAATGAAAACCTTAACAATAAACCTAAACAATTTAATTCTTTACAAAGGCCCAACGCATGGATCATCTTAATGTCCGAAATATTTACAAATATAAAATTGTTTGTTATTTCTCTGCTCCGTGCTATTCTCCCTAGAGTACTCTACGGGCCATCAGTCACTGTGAGTAGCTCCCTCTTGACCGTGCACTCATGAGGGCTTGGAGGCTCTTGTGCAGTTTTAGAGTTACGCAAACTATAGCAAAAAACCATGGGTTTAAACAATCGGTAAGGTATTTTTAGGATTATGTTAAAAATAATTATTAATACTACACTTCAAGAATAAACAACAGTTACAATTAAGTAATTAAGTACGTATCGATAAAAAAACATTCTATTGAGCCAACTTTAAAGAAATAAATGATTATCATTTGCCACAGATATCCCTGAGACTGTATATTAAACAATAAAAAACATAGGTAAATACGTTTAAACACTCGCTAAACTTATAGTACCTTTATTATTTTTCAGAAGCTAAAAAAATTGTTGGCGATAGTAAAACATTATAAATTAGTACGAAAATAAACTAGTAGTTACGTTTGTCGATAAAATAAAACCCATGTTTTAGAGCAAATAAAAGGAAGTGTTAGGTATCTGATTAGCAATCTTATTCAGAAATTATTATGACGGTCATTTTATGAATTTCGTTAAATTTCTGTTACAAAATTTAATGAGGTGAGTGGGATGTGTTTAAACATGGAGTATGTGTTTAGTGGAGAGGATATCGGTACATTCTCATTTTGACAGATTGTAATTTGGCTGGGGGCGAGGTTAGAACTAAAACTCTCCTTTTAATTGGCTGAAAGAATTTTTAGAATGAAATAAGCTGAACTTTTGTACGTAACTACCATATAAGTTTTAATTGTCATCGTGTGTCTGTACGAACATTTAAAAAAAAAAACTAAGTTTTTTATTAAGTAGTAGTGGCAGTTATTTAAGGTAAGCGTGTCATGTTAATATGTCATAAACAGCTTGCTTCGTTAAGCCCGAATATCCATTATTATATACTCTATGTGACTTTATAAGGCTTGTTAATGCGAAGTTCTTTTATGGTCCATTTTACAACTAGTAGGTAAAAGCGCCCAGCGCGTGTTATCCACTTTGATTACCTGAAGGTAGTTTTGGAAAATAGAACGTAAAGTGTGTAGGGTTACCACGCAAAATTTATTCACAGTGGATACCTTTAATATAGAATATTGTGATTTCAATTACATAAACATTAAACTTCTTAAATTATATAAACCAAAGAAGTGTAAAGAATAAGAAAAAGGTTTTATTTTCATTGCATTGCAAGTTTTTAAAGGTCGTGTTAATGTATTTAATGACGAAACTATAATTAAGATATTTAAAGATTGCTGCAAAATATTAAACTAAGTAATCTAAAAATATTTCATAAGAGACCTAAAACATAATATTATTTCAGAATATATTCGTAACTAATTACAATCTCATTTTTAATAACATACCAAAAAAGCATCAGAATAATAGGGAACAAAATGGAACGTCAAAAGTGATAAAAATGTAATTTTTCCACCACCGAAAACACCGGTCTTTTTTGATAAAAATATTTAGCTTCAGGCAGCCTCCCATTGTACAACTGTCACGAAATCCGACAATCGTCTGAGGGTACATTCAAATGATAATCTGGCCATACGCCTCGCGAATTATACGTGCACGTACGAAAATGCTACAGTCAAATTTCGACTTTATTACAAAGGATTAAGCCTTAGAAAACTAACCCTTTGAAGGTCGACGCGACGTGATGGGAGGTATAAGGCAGAATTTGTGACATTAGCTTGATTTAAGCGTATTACCTGACGTTTCCTTCACATGGGGTTAATGTCTGCGCTGATTTAAATGTATGCAGGGATCTTGAAGAGGTCATAATGTAACGCTTTTGGTAAGGTAATTATGGAGAATGATTGATGTCATTTGATGTAACATTCTCGCGTTGCGTCGGCGTTGATTGAGATTTATATTTCACGGATAATTTTGGACAAACAGTGGTTTAACTAAGTAAGACGAAGCAATCGATTTTCAATGCGTAGCTTAACGAGTTTATAATCTCAGAAGTGGGATTCTATGAAACGATGAAGCTTCGATAAAGTTGCTTATAGGTCGTAGAGAAAATATTACAATATGCAATATCCTAAAATTTCAAAAACAAATTGGGTTCTATACCTCCACAAAAAGATAACAATCGAGCCATCAATATTTTATTTACGACTGGGGGCAACACAGAGCTGTTTTTGAAAGTCGGAGATAACCGTCGTCAAATTGTTTGTTCAACAAAAAACGCGTGTCGGAAAATAATTTCCACTTCCTAATAGCCGTGATTTGCACTCAAAAACTTAACTGGAAAAATCAAATAAAAACACGTTGAAAAAGAACTCAACCACCTGAAACAAGTGCTTCGGGACAACGACTTAAAACCACCACGTCGTCGTCGCAGAAACCGCGTCAAACCACTCACAGTTGAACGTAGACCAGCTTACATGCCTTACATAAAGGGTGTTACTGACAAAATTGGGGGCATTCTGAAGCGGGCTTCAATAAAAACCATATACAAGCCACACAGCAAGATTAGCCACCATCTTCGTCCAGTAAAAAGCAGCATCCCTTTACAAGACCCAGGCGTATACAAGATTGACTGTGACTGTGGGCTCTCATATATCGGTCAAACGAAACGGAACGTGTCTACTCGAATAAAAGAACATATCGCCGATGTAAAAAACCGTCGCTATACAAAATCTGCAGTCTGTGAGCATTCCATGGATAAGCCCAACCACTATCTAAGATTTGATACCGTTAAAATCCTAGCAAAAGAGAAACATTTTATTCCTAGGCTGGTAAGAGAAACTATTGAAATTAAAAAACACCCTAACTTCAATAGAGAAGATGGTTGGAAGCTGTCACCAACGTGGGATCCAATACTTAGCAAAATAAAAAAGAACAACCAGCAGACCAATAAGCAGAAAAATAAAGACACTGTCAGCGTATACTGCGTGAACCCGAGCGACTATGCGAGAAAATTACGAAACAGATGGCGGTGAATTCGAAAAATCGTTTTTTACTTAACTCTATGAAGACGTCAAACATCTCAGTCTACCCGTGACCACGGCATTTGTAAAAATGTCAAAACGTCGGAAAATCAAAAATAGTAAAATAAACGCGTAAAACCCGTTAAAATGAGTTTAATTTCAAGAAATAAAAACATGTTTTGTAAATTGACTTTAGAGATATTCTAATTAAAGTGCAATATATAAACTTTATACGAAATTTATGCTGTAGATATCTATCTATAAGCAAAATAAATAAAAAATAAAACTACTCATTGTCTACAAATTTTTATTTATAAGCTGTTATTAACAAATACAAGCATAAATTTCCTATTACAATTTTCTATTACCAACTTCACCTTAATGTCTGCCACGTCGATACCATTATGTCTATGGCGTCCATTAAATAAACATCGCTGGATCCTTCCTCCGTACTAGTTACCGCACCGACTTCCCCCTCCACTTGAATCTCGTTGATACAGCACGCATTCGTTTGAGGGAGCGAAATCAATTTCATTTTTCGACACGTTCGTTTACAGCGTATTACGGAACTGAACATTAGGAGCGGAGCGAGCGAAACGAGCGAGAGGAGCGTTCGATCTATGGCTTTCAATTAAATAGGGGAGCGTAATGGTAACGATTATAAAACGATATCTAAATGTCGTAGGAGATAAAGTTAATTGCGGTCGATTTTAATGTAATATCATAACATGAATTGCATATGAATGAATACTTGGAAAGTCTGTATTTTAAAATAATTTTAGAAAAAAAACACTACTATCTAAATGAAAATCTGGTTCTTTTACTTATATTATTCCATTGTCTTACGATTCTGGTAAATCCCAAGAAAATAACACGTGCGAAAGCGTAATCTTTAGAAACCCAATCTAGTTTTTAGTTTAGAATATAGAGTGTCTCCTAAAGCATTGTGCTCTACTCTTATCTTAAAGTAAAATTCTAGAAACCGAACGATTCCTTGTGTTCGTTGAAAGTCTACTCGTTTCGTGTTATTACAGTAAAGCGAACTGATATACACAATTGCCACAATAACTCTACCGTCATCTCGTAGCGGACTGACTCTTAACATCCCGTGAATAAGAGTGATATTTGCATGGATTTTAGTTGCCTGGTTGTTTTAGGGTTCTTCCTCTCAATACCATGTTTTACTGCGATTGATTCCATCCACAAGACGTACGGTGGACTGGACTCGGACTATCCTGTACTTATCTAATTTTATTGTCACTCGTCCACTGCCGTTCTTGGCAGCGGGAAAACGAGAAAATTCTTTCGTTTCCTTTTGAATATTTTTATTTTATTTCGACTGGCGCGGAGATAGATTGTGTTGCTGAGATGAAGCTGTAAATGCGAGGATTTTAAGATGGTTATTTGCTTTTAACTGAAGTTATTACTTCTATATTATTATATCTATAAACTAGAATACACATAGTTTTTTAATCAGAAATAAAATATGTAAATTAAATTGATTATTCAAACTATAATTTTCTAAGTAGGTATGTTCATAATTAGGTAGCTTGCATAGTATTCAAACAGCTGGACACATTGTACAAATTATGTCTATCCTGTCCAGGTGAACAATATGCAAGATGCGGGTATTTCATTAGCACGTGTATAAGGGGGCATATTCTACTCAAACATAACGCAATCATAAGGCAATTTATTATTTTTTTCAGCTTTGATGGGGTTCATATGTACACTCTACTGTAATGAGGTTTTTCACTTAAAAATAAGTACCTATATACGCGTCTGAAAACTATATACCTACTCACCAACTTGATTTCAAATAAGCATATAAAGTTAATATTATAAAGTAGAATAAGCTCCAATTAAGTAGATCCGCAACCACCTGATGACATAAACCAACAATTACAGCGCACGTTTCTTACAGTAGTCATTTTAGCCACTTAAAAACAGGCTCGGGAGTCAAATCAGCATCCCTAACGCGGTGTGCTCATAAGACGCTTTTTTCCGTTTCCGCTCGGAACATTAGTATGATAATTGGCACATTTGCTTTGCGAATAAGATGACATCTTGGAAAAGGCGCTGTAATAATAATATGCCTGAATTTTCACTGAGAGGTTAACGATTAAAGTGGTGAAAGGCTTGACTGGGTTAATTCTAAGGAGCTAGGGGATTTGGAGGCTAATCGAGTTATGTGGTTCCTTTTAACCTGTATTAATAAGATACATATATTTTTATATCCAAACTTTAATTTCCAAAGGTAACTTTATAATCCAAAAGGATCATTATTGGTTGAATAAGAAAGATTAATCTCCAATACGGTTTAATACCACAGTTAATCTCAAATCTTCTAACTTTAGATAGATACATTGTACCTAACTATTAATTTCCACGCACTGCGAGAGTATGCCTTAATGTTGATTATGAAAAAAAAAGCTAGGCTTAAGAATAAATACAAAAGTTATAAGAGCTTATTGTAATACTTTTATATTATCTTTCATTAATTTTAAAACTTAACTTTTATCTACAAATATAAACTAAGATTGTTTGCTGAAAAAGCTTTTAATATAAAACTTTATGTAACATATGAAAAGGCTTCTATTATATGCTAGATTGAACACAACCTTTGAATAGACTTTTGCTTCTGTTCAATAGAAGCTTTGTGGTAAGATTGCGTTAGGATAAAATTGAAAAACAAAAGCATTTTATTGTTTTTCCAATCTAAGGTGCCAACTTAACTTTACTTAAATCTAACAGGTACTTATCGCTTCGTGTCAAGACTTTACCCAGTCTCAAAAGTTTTTTAAAACTAATAATGCTATTTTTTTAACAGTAGTTGATACCGGACAATTATTTTAATTTACAATTAGCATTAACAATATTAAACTGAAATTTATTAAATTTAACATATTTCACTCTTTCAAGATACCCGTCTAAGCTAAGCAAGAGGCGAACTCGGCATGACTGATGACCTCAGGGTCCTGAAACCCGCTTAGCAGAAGTACCCTCATTTTACAGTGGTCAGATAGCTCAACTCTCGGAGAAATGAAGCCACTTTTCTGAAGTGAAAAATTATGCCTTGTGAATCTGCTTGCCTCGTTTTGGCGAAAGTGTGTGTTTAAAATATAATAATGTAGAAACTCAACAAAAAAAACGTATTTTTTAACATGTAATATAGCTTATTATAATGAAATTTTCGAAGGAAGGATACGAAAAGTTACAGAGCCATTAATTATTTTAATTTTCTATCAAAGAGAGCATAGTTGCAATCATTTTGCAGACTACATAGTAGATGGGATATTAGCAATTATGAACCGCACATTAAACTTCTACTACAAAATCGTAAAATAGCCAATTACACCATGTAAGTAAAAGTGTCATAATACAAAAGGCTATTTCGTTCCTACGTTATTTATGACGTGTAATTAGTACTTGCGGAAACTATAAAAATAACCGGTTTAAACTGGCTTTACATTTTTGTAGACATATGCAAAACCACCATCGGTCCACAACACTGCGGTTGCGGATTTATTTTCGCTTTATTATTTTTCGATAATCTGTTATTTCCATTCGGCCTATGAAGATTTACGTCGGTTTTTATGTGCGAATATTTTGCAAATTGTTTTCCAACTTTGTTTCGCGTGTGAAATTTTTGTATTTTTAAACAACAAAAAAATAGAACCAAATATCTTGTGTTCGTTGTTAGCTCAACTAGGAAAGCTTCACAACGCTTTTTAAGTGATACCACAAAGGTTTTTCCTTAGTTCGTACCAGTCAATTCACAATGTTTTTAACTAGCCATAAAAAATCAAACACCTTCCTAAAAATGATCTTCATAAAGCCATGACAAATCAAGAACTTCATTATCATCATATGCAATCGGTAGACGAAACGCCCACCGTCACCGATTCTAAAAGGATTACAGAATTCGACTTTAACATCTCTTAGTATTCACGTACTTCAGTGGACCTCATATATTACAATCAATAACCCGCTCTGACAGGCTCAGAATATTACACCTACATCTTTGTGAACTATTTCTCATCCAGATAAGATAATTCCCATGAATTGGACCATAAATAATCCAGTCCGCAGAATTATACGAAAGTTCTAGATTTCTGTATTGTTGGCAATGCAAAGCAATATTTTGGAATAATAGTATTCGGTTTCCACAAAAGTGTTGGAAAGAACATATTTGAATTTTAAATAATCATTACACAAAATAAAGAATTTTAGTAATACAATCAATTTAAATTTTATAAAACTTTTTCTCTACCGGTAGGTATGTTTTATCATCAACTCTTTTTTGGGCTTTCCACTCAAAATCTATGTTATGAGTCCGACATATAAGTACCTTTCAGTTAACATACCATTTAAAATAAAGGCACCTTCTTACATAACTTTTCGCCCAATGAATTAATCTATAATACAATTGATACCAAAAACTTACGTAACATTTAAAGCAGCTCGAAGGGCTGCACCACTACAAGATGTCTCCGTTGGTACAGACGCAAGAGGATCACGTCAGCTTATTTGTATTTGTTATAAACTAAAGTCCCTTGGCGCCGTCTCACCGTGTTGTCGTGCATTCTGCCATCTCTTGCATGCGGGGAACATAATGCTAAGTAAATATTATGGACCCTTGTAGATTTCTGAATAAAACAAGTTGCGGAGTCTCGATTTACTTGTGTTGGTACAAGTTGTTTATAGCTGAAGATATGTAATACGGTTAGGTGTTATGAGGACTAAGAATCGGTTTAATAAGCAACCAGTGAGCTACCAGAGCTTTTGAGGGTATTTATTTTGTCATAATTACAAATCGACATCGTTTCAACATCTATTTGTGAAAATCACAAACCTATGAACATTCTGTTGGAAAAATAAATACGATACTTAAAATCATCATAGTGCCTAAAAACGTTTTGATTAAAAAAAAACTCATATTGCACATACAAGTAGACGCAGCTTTTCTACTACATATTTTAGGCGTAAAAAGATAAAATATATTCGATTTCTGCGAAACTTAACGAACAAAACTTATAAGGCTATTTGCCTTTGTCAATCTCGTCTTAATCCAAAGTTATGGTATATTTGTAGATCTCATTATTACTATCGTCTTCCTACACAGAATATTTTACATCTGAGAAACACCTACGAGACTTAATCCTGTTGTTAACACGTACTGTGGTTTGGATTTGTATCAAACTGCAATTGGATTTTGCTTTGCGAAAGCATTACCTATTTAGGTGCTTAATAGATGCGTCATTAGATTGACAAATCTTTAGTGGAAGTTATAATAGTTATATCACTGAAAGTATATGATTCGGTCGTATTAATTGGGTAGAAATTTGTGTTTTTTTATTTTGTCAAAGACTCAAACTAGGAAAAGAAAAACTAGGCATTGATGGAGGGGTACTGGTTACGTTTTGAGCAGAAAAAAATGTTTTTATGATTAACATTAAGGACATATTTTTTTTACGTAATTGTGAAAAATTGCATTTATACTATCAGATTTTGCGATAATCGCACCTGAACCAACAGTTGATGTGTGAACGATGATTTCAAGCGCCGATTATGACTTTGTAATCCTTAATAACTTTTTTAAATTGGGGTTTCTGGGTATACTGTTAGTGAATTAAGTTACTATTGAGGCTCCAGAATACATGGTTTCAGGCTTCGGAAGTGGTCTTTTTACACCCGTTATAGTAAGGGTCACTAATCTCTTGTTGCAAGAACGTTAGAAAAGATAAATTAACTCGAACAAATCTAATGGGAAAAATATGGCAAAAAAATATTGTGGTAAAGTTTATTGATATTTTACTATATTGTTTGGAATTGCTATATTGCTAAATAAATCGAGTTTAGTTAATTAAAGATAGTTTTGGTTTTTGGTGAAGACCGTTTCTCATTATTGCGACTGCAGACGTCGGCTTCTTCTATTTTAAACAAATGTTATACCTACCTAGACCAAAGACACGACAAACAATTAATTTCACCAAAGAAGCAATGCTTTAATAAATTGCAATGTAAATACGTAGGCAAATAAAGCGTACCTATCTGGAAGTAGAAAAATCATTTATTTTCACGTCAGTTCTAGGGCTGCCACCTAAAAAAATATCCCTACTATTTCGCAACGAAAACACGAGTCCGTAAAACTAAACTCGTCAGAACAAGATTTTTTTACTTTCCAAGTCATAACTTCCAAAACTATTTATTTAAATTGGCTTTGGAATTGAATGAGGTAAAAGTGCCACCAATTAGCGGTTGGCAGCCCTGGTTGTTTGGTAGCACGTAAACACAAGTCGTTAACGAAGCGAGGCCGGCCCCTGCACAAATGCCCCTTGCACAAATTTGCAATTTCGATTGGCTGTTTGCGTGTACCTGTGTTTTGAAGTACGGTATGACTGCGCCCTCCGCAGCTGGGGTTAAAAATAAAAAACTTTGGTAATTTTTTCAGGGAATAAAGAAGTCTGAGGCGTGTGATACGTTTTGCAGGAGATACCTTTATTCAACTATTTCTGTGGCGCGGCGGTACCTACAGTAGTTTTATCGGACTGCTAAGCGGCAGGTACAGGATTTGATTTCCGGGTCGGGCCAGTGATGTTTCTATAGTGCAAGCTTACGTTTAAGTTTTGGGCAACAGGTATAGGTAGATATATTAAAAACTAGTCTGCTGGGAGTAGTTGTCATTCCTATGACAACTATTCCACTTTTAAACTTTTTTATAGTTACCCATAAATAAATAAGAATAAAAAAATACTCTGAATTTACTGAAAATTCTACGAAGCAAAATGAATTTCCTCATTATAAACTCATATTATGTCAAACTCCTAATTAATACGTTTCACCTAGCTCTGATTTTAACATCCAAAGTAACTTTAACTTGTGTGGTACACTCCAAAAATTAAAATTGAATTTCATACCGGTGTTTTAAAAATAACGAGCTAGTTAGTTGTCAACTTTCTCGTTCGTACATCGGCGACGAACATTTGGAACGAAAGTTAAACAACTTTTGTCTATATTTCATTTTAATTTACTTTAAAAATTAAACTTATTTTTTTCGTTTTCGAAATCTATGTAATTGGTTACTTTCTTGTATAACGCTCACTCTTACAATAGTAATAAAATAAAAAAAAACAAGATCAAAGTAAAACATTATTTTCCCATGCATTATGCTACTCCATAAAACAACAAATATTGATTCTACACTATCCAATGTATGTTGATTTTCAATTTATAGTACGAAAACATAAATTTCCCCTCGCATTAAGTATGTTTATTTTATTCATAAATGTGTATCTGCTTTTTGATTTCTTGTTCGTTGATAACTCGTAAAGTGATTTTTATGTGTTCTTGTGGCGAGCTTATAGAATTGTCACAATGTTGTGGTTTATGTTTTGAATATAAAACTAGGTAACGACTGGGTATTGGCTATTAAATTTACTAAGTAGGGACTAGTTTAACGCAACAATACTGAAATAGAGCGTATTATTTTACAGATTTCCATTGAAATGTTTAAGTACGCGGTAGGCTTCGTTTTTGGCTCTTACGCCTCATAAGTCTAGAACTATAAAAGAAAATAAGTAATTAACTAGAAAGGAAATAAAAATATTTATGTTTTACAACATACATAACCTTTACTACTACTTAACTTTAGTATTTTTATACAGTTATTAATCTAAATATGTAGTTTGTTTTCTTTATTTGAACGCTCCAATCTCAGGAGCTACTGTCGCGAATTATAAAAATAATGTTGTGATGAATAGTCTCTTTATAGAAGAAGACGGGAAAACAATGAAATTATAGGGCAAACCGCAGGGCGGAAAGCTGTAAGTAAATAGTACGTTCATCGATTACAAACCATCGCTCTTGACGAAGGCAGCAGCCACTATAATTAGTTCAATACCTAGCATCGATCCACTTCGTTCTATGACCCTTTTATTAAATATTATTTTATTGTGAACATGCAAACTGCTCGACCGGCACTTCACCGGAACATCCGTTTCATTTTATTGCCGGTTAGCGATCGGCCGTCAACCTTTTATTTCCTACATAGCTATTTCATAAAATGCTCCAATATTTATGTACTGTCTGTAGTCAGTTATGCATGGTCGTGCTGAAATAGAATGGCGTAGACAACGTTTAAAATTGTTATGATTTGTATCTCGCTGATATTCACCATTGTTTATAGTTTTGCTGCAAAAGTAATTAACTGGTTTATTTACTAACGTACTTTAAACCTACATTTGTTGAACAAATGCTGCAAAGAACATACAGAGTCAGAAAGATAAACTAAAATGATCTCTTCTTTGTCTTTTCAAAACTTTATCTAATAAGAATGTCATTTGTATCTCGTCAGTTTACTGGTTCGATTTGTTTTGACCCTTGAGCGGCACATCACTAGTACTCTTTACTATTTCAAATGCATTTTGTGCTTAAGACTGAGTTCAGACTACCATTTTTTCTGTGCAAAAGCTGGACTCGCGTACACTGGCGAATTTCGGCGTGGTCGCTCGAACCAATAGTACCGCGGCGTAGTTGCTGCGTTTATCCGCAACATAAAAGCGCTCCTTTATACGCCTACATGCAATTCCAATGACTAGCTTTTATGCCCGTATAAAGCGCTAGTCTAAAACCGCTCTAAGCCCGAGTGATGTCTCCACGTGACATTTGCCAATCACTCTGCCTTCAAATAGCGACAGCTAATTAAATGGGACGATTTTTAAAAATGTGCTATTCCCCATTGCCATTATACATACCTTAGTTCATGAGCCCGTAGATACCCAAAACAAAAGTTGCCTGACTATTGTTTTAGGTATCGACATTATTTCATCTCTAAACATTTAACTTGCAATACGTCTCATTTAAATAATACATCACCACAATACATTGCCTGTCCGTAATATACAATTTGATTCCATATTCCAAATTGCAAACTAAATATGCCTAAATAATAGTCAATAACATGATTGATCGCAGTTCCCTAGTAACCTAAATTTACATCGACATAATATTCGTATTAAATTGCTAATAACCCATCTATTGGGAACAACCGCAAAAACCGATGACATTAATGCTCTAGTTTATAGATTAGTTCCAACATAACATAGATAGTTGGTAGAAATACTGGAGATAACGTATTTATTTATTCATATATATTTTATCCTGTATTAAAAATTAAAATTTAATATCGTAATATAGGGCAATAAGATAAGGGGGTAAATTGTTTAATGACGGCCTTTGACTGAGGCTCATTTTCATTATTAACAGGGGAATATCTTTATTAATTGATAATTGTGAAGCATATTATTTTGTAATAAGCTACAGCAGTTTAAATTTTAAAACCATTTTGCATATATTATTGTCTTTTTTACATCTTACTTTAAAGGTTTTAAACAACATTTGTAACTTTACAAATCATTTTTCATTCATAACACTTCTCGACTTTGTTTCTATCGCTATTACAATTTGTAGTGCGGTGTCTACATCTTTAATACCCAGCCACTGAAGCTAGCGATACACTTAATTAAAATCCAATATTGTCTAACCAAAATTGATTGTTGTGAGCCCGTTCGCTCGAACGAGCGACTTAATCTTCCATCTCAACGGGGCGCAAGACCAGGATACTTGGTAACTCAGTTTTGTATGTTATTTCATGGCTCAACACGAGAATGTTTTCTATTAATAAATAAACAAGAAAGAGTGAGTCATAACAGAAGTATGGTGGCGCCAAAGGTTATATCACAACTTATTTGAATAGTTTTCTTTGATTTTTCTGCATGTCGGTTTTTTCGTTCATTTATTAAACAAAACACGTGTATGGTGAGAGTAGATTCATAAATAAACATAGTAAGTCGTTATGATTATTAAATCTACGAAACAAAAATCCAATCACGAAATTGTTATATCTCCTGCAAACACGCGGCTACCGAATCGTTCTCCGACTCCTGAATGAATGAGTGAATGGGATCGGAACGCAAATTAATCTGACAGGCCATTGTGACCGTGACGTTGCAAAGCGTATGTTTGTCCAGACAATAACAAATTATTCATACCCGGCGATGGAATGCAAACAGAATATGATTGGCTATTAGCATGGGGGCATATATTCTGTACCTTGCACGTACCTCGGTCTCAAGGGACGAACCCAACCGAGGGATCATCTCCCTTCTATTAACAAGTCGAACAGAACTTTGCACGGAACCTATTCGGGTCTTAATTTAATTAATTACGTCCCTCCATGCGAGTTCGTTTCGCTAAATATTATTTTAAGTTCCAGACGTAAATGGAGTTATGGGTATCATAATGTAAGGTAATAAAGCAGTGATTCTGTTAGCGTTTGAGATTATTCAAGTAGGAACTAAGCCTTTTGTTATTTAGATATAGTAATTTATATCAATTTCGTAAAGCAACCGAGTCCTATTCGCAGTAATCATAAGCTATTATTAATAAATGCCGTTAGCCCACTCAGCTGGTTGGCGGTAGCAATTTATTCATTTTTATTGATCGTTATTCATTATAAGCGCCAGCGTTAACCAGTTGTGCATGTTGTATTAAGTTGTTTAAAGGGTTTATTGCGAGCCAGAAAATATAGAACAGTCTTTATGAACACGCTGTAGCATAATTTATATAAAGCCTTTGTATACAGGGCGGATACGTTTGCGGAAAAAGCTTAAGCGGTTTATAGAGTGCTTAGAAATTTTGGTATGCCAGGAAATTTGTTAGTGATATAGTTAATTTATTAATAATTAGTGACATAACGTAGAAGCAGTCTTTATGAAAAAGCCATTTACATATTTTGTGCGATTTGAGTAAAAAGGCAAGATTTGATAAATATAGATTAAAAATGTCTTGATTTATAAAAATAAATCTACCGAAATTTATAAATACAGGAGACGGTGAGAACAATACGTTAAAAATATAATCTTTTATGCGATAAGGCTATATCGTCAGTAACTTAGCTAAAAAAATCTTGCTTATAAAGCTGTTGTTTTAAAGGCTTAGAAGTAGTTCTTTTGTTAGGTATAAAGTTTATTCGTTTAGTTTTTTGAGCCAAACCACTAGGGTTTATTTTTTAGCTAAAAAATATTTAATTTTTTTTTGTTACAGATATACATGTATATGTTACGGCTAATACCCGAAGTGCGGCTACACCTAGTTTTAGCCGGTTAGAACATCAATAGGTTTGGTTAGTTAGGTTACTTTTTTGATACCACCCAGAAAAAGGAGTCCCGCTTAGCGCGACTCCGTCGACTCATGATTGAAGCCAGTTTTTATATAAATAAATAAATAAATAAATAAATAGCCTATATATGTCCCATAGTTGAGCACAGGCCTCCTTCTCGGATAGCGAGAGGGTTTGAGCCGTAATCCACCACGCTGGCTTGGAGCGGGTTGGTGGATATATATATGGAGTTTTTATATATATAGGATTAATTTTTTTTTTACAGTTTTCCATATAAAAAACACTTCTAACCGGCTAAAATTAGGTGTAGCCGCACTTCGGGTATTAGCCGTAACATATATATAGTTTGTTACATTTTTAAATTGGGATGAAATTTTACATAACAACCTTTAAGTGTAGGTATTTCCAAATACATAGAACCATTCAATAAATTGATTACATAAAAGAACTCGTGAGCAAAAAGCAAACCAATCGGAGTCATAATATTCTGTGCTAAAATAGTAGGTTCCGGGTTCGATTGAACCAATTTAAGTTGTTTTGAATATTTTCTAAAGATACATCTTTTTAACTACCTTTGGTAACATTAAAAATGCTTTTAACTCAAAACCCAAACAACACCAAAACCTTTCAATTGCTGATTCGATTGGCCATTTTCCAGTTACATTTTTATCTCTCGAAAGTTGCATGTTAATACAGGCTAGCAGAGCAGTTAACGAAGCAACTCGACAATTTGCAATTTTGATTGGCTCTGCAGCGCCATCTGCATTTTGCACAACCATTAGAGTTGATTGTCAAATTATAATTTAATCAATTTAATGTATTCGTGTGAAAACAATTTGTTGGTGTTGCCATTCTGGCGTTTGGGCGGAATTTTTACTGTGCAGCAAAGATGATTTATTGCCATCAAGTAAAAAAGTATTTTTTTTAAATAGTTCGTTTTTGTATTTAATACCAGTATTAATAAATACTTAAATAGATTTATGACAAAGTGATTCCCTTCGCCGTCGTCAAACGGAAATTGTTTTTAATTTCGATTAGCCCTTAGTGCGGAATTGACAGTTTTATATCGAAGTGAATTATCGCATCATCTTGTTTTGTTTTCAGTCCAAGTCGTCGTTTCGTCTTATTTATTTTATTGCTCGTAAACAAAAGCAGCAATGTAGCCCCCGTTCGACAGTTTATCGTAAAAAGGATTTTACGATAACAGGACATCTCGAACTACTCGTAATTCTGCGAAAACGTTTTTTACGTCAGAGTGCTGAAATGTTTTTTTGTCATATAAATCAAGAATTCAATAAATCGAATTGAATTTGCGTTGTCATTGAATTAATTTCTTTTTACAAGTAAAAATTTATTTAAATTTGGTATATAATTCTAGGTATTGGTATCATGCATACGGTACCGAATACATAGCTAGAAATGACACGACGCAAAACTCCCGAGATTAATAATCGACTGGGAATTCGATTTTGAAATTATAATCGAGTTTTAAATTGCAGCCATTCACATCGAGTGCGCCGGATTCATTTGTTGGCTCCCAAAGTTCCATCATCTCATCCGTCGGCTCTCGTTAGCTTCTCCTTAAAACTTTCCCTGTAACTTGGAATCATTCGACAAGTTTTTTAACTGGAAAACTTGATTCTTATGATTAATTAATTCGATTATTCTCTGGCGCGTTTGGTGTGCATTATTTCTCAATTCGTGTCCCTTCGGCTGGGGTCGTTTCTGCCCGGTCACTGCACCAAACGGCCTGATTACCCCCACTTTACAGTTTACGTCTTTTTATTACGCAAAGTTGAAAAGGGTCGACTCAATTTCGTTGGCTATTTTATCGCAAATGTGCGGAGTTGTTCTAATTTTAGAAGCAATTTTGGAATGGTGTCGATTAAGTTGGTAAATTAACCCTTCAAGTGTTCTACATTAAAAATAAGTTCTTTCTTCGTTTATATGTTTATTTAATAGTAACAGTCAATAAATAGACCTGTATATAAATAAGGGTAGACCCGTAATAACGGTACTTGCGGGTTTCTGGGTTCGCAATGTAATTTAATTAAACTGCGATATAAAACACAAGGCGGATGCGTAGCACTTAAGATGTTAGACACATACATTGAGGCTGAACGTACTTTAGATCAAAGTAATCTAGTTTTGTACTGTGCGTGGGAACACCCGGGTGATTTATAAATCTATTACGAAAGGGAAATCTATATGAAAGGATCCAAAGCATTTAAATCATTAAAATTATGACTGATGTTTCTTTACAAAAAAGTGATTTTCATATAATTTAATATTATGGTTGGAGAATAAATATTAAGATGTATCTATTTCTTAAACAATAAGCTTGTGATCTGCAAACGATATATTCTTCTACAACAATACAAATAAAACATATTAAATTTAATTCCGAAAATTACTTTCCAGCAACCAACATCTCCTAACTCCTTTCTCTTTTCTTATTAGTCTACTTCTTATTACAATCGATGGTGGCGCCATTTAAATCTGAGTTAGCTAACCCGAGGTTAAAACGTTTCCTGCAATTGGGCCTTAAAGTCATAAAGGCTTTCTCCCAATTGCAACCAACATGTTAGCCTCCCGCGTCACAATACGCTATTTAAACAGCTACGCACCGCTCAACACTCGTCTACGCCCGTACCTACGCCAGTACTTACGCCGGTAGGTACCTACGCCAGTACCTACGCCCGTACCTACGCAGTAGCGTAGCGTAGGTATTAATTCGCTAACCTCTTGATGAATCAGCGGCGTAGAGCCTCCATAATGCACGCATTATTCACAGAGCTTACACCACTTCATGTAGCCGCTGGAATGAGCCAGGTAAGCCTGAAATTTTACAATACAATGTTGGTAGATTATTACCGGTGTTTAAATTACTTAATGAGGTTCTGTTGGTATTTCAATAGACATGTAAAGAAGCGAAGATGTGTCATTGCAGTGTAATGCAAGTATTCGTTGTAAATTTAAGTTGGTAACTAAGTAATTAAGTATAATATTGATAAAATATTTTAGCAGAAAAAAAACAATTAGCTTTTATATCTAGAAAACTAATTCATTGAGATACCAATTACTTTCTCAAAGTTTTATGAGCTGCTTAACTAAAAGCAGATTTTTCAATTGTCAGATAAATGCTACCCTAATGAATACAAAAATAGTTTTACCAAAATATTACGTGAGTTCGCTAATCTTACTTGTCCTAATATTTTTCTCAGAACAAATTGTAATTTTCTAATACAAATACATACCAATATTGTTTTAGAACCTTCCTCGGCCTACATCTTACAGCCCCCAAAGCCTTAACTTGTCAAGAGCTATCAATTTACATGATCCAAACTCAATGAGATTCAAGTATTGTACCGTTGTTTCTTTATTATTTTAATAAAAAGGCATTGTTTGTTTATTGTGATTAATTCTGTTATCAAAGAATACTGGAATTTGTCAAGTAGGTACTTGAGTATTTGTGGAAAAGGTCAAAGGTTCAGTAGCATTTTTTTTTTCGAGGGCTGGTTTTTGATTGTCAGATAAATTCTATTCGACAGGTGAGTAATGTTCTCGTTGCACGTTGAATTATAAACATCCTTCTCATATTATAAACGTGAAAGTTTGTAAGTATGTATGAATGTTTGTTGCTCTCACACGTAAAAGCTACTGGAAGGATTTGAATGAAACTTTACATTGATATAGGTATCAGGATAACACATAGGCTACTTTTTACTACTTTTTTACTTACGATTGAGATAATTATGTATGAAGTTACAGTAACATACTACTCATCCATCGATAAGAGTTTATCAGAAAATTGAAAAGCAGCCCTAAGTAATGTATTTATTTACCAGTCGACGAGAAATTATATTTACGGTGGAAATAAAATTCCCGCTTCATAGTGGTTCAAGAAAAGTAAAATCGCTGATATTATTGGTTTTGAGATTGAGCAAAATTATTGGCTATATATTAGTTTCTTGCATTGGAACAAGATTCAATAAAAGTTTCTGTGATAATTTGTAATTTAATTAAAAATATTTAATAGCTTGATCATATAATCGCCTGCACAAATACATATCTGAGTCTAATAAAATGTGAATCAAAGTGGGAACAAACATAATTTTTAAATTTATAAGTAATAATCATTATTTATTTTTCAATATTTTTTACAGATTTTTCAATTATTAATAAATCAATATCACCTTCAACCGATTTAACCTTTGGAAAGCGAAAATATGGAATGCTTTCTTCAAGAAACGTCTAGAATAAATTCAAAATAAGATTAGTAAAAAACGTTTCATCAATCAACTGTCAATATTAGACTTAAGGATAAAATATTTAAAAAAATGTAGGCGTGTATTTTCTGAAGTCTGCTCTTTAAAGGTTCTACGGCTTTTGAATAAAATATTTAGAAGTTTTTATTTCGTGGCACGAAAGGTGACATGGTTCAATGTCATTTTCAGTTTTTAACGGGTTTGTAGCGTACTTCTAACATTATATTATATTTATCTATGTTATTACACACACATTTATAAAAACAAAATATATAAAATTAATTACAATATCTACATTATATAATATTTACATCTATGTTATTTATTTAAGTATATATTAACAAATATAAACATGCCGGTCCGATACCAGTTTATCGATATCAAAAAAGGATATTTATCGACCTGTCCATCTCACTAGCTATCGCAAATTCCTTTGTTCTCTCGCTGCGCCTGCGCACCGCGTGGCGCATCGAACCAGTCGGAATCTAACCACGACGCGGAGCGCACGCTACTTTTCTCTGCCGCTTAATACGTACACGCTTGCTTTATTTCTCGCAAATAATTTATGTACTTTCCTTCGCTTGTGCTGTGATAACCACTAACTATTTCCTACGCTATTTACTGTGCTAAGTGTTTCTTCTGTGCCTTCTATTTCTTATGTGTATCGGACTTGTGTTATTGGATTATTATAACCGTACTTAAAGTGAGTCAAAGTTTCATTTCACCAATTCGCAACCCGCAATACTATAGTGGTGACCCCGAAATTGGACAATGGACAAAGAATGCCACGATGCACCCCCGACCGCTACTCGCCCAACGGCCGGTCGGTCGGTCAATAGTGATGGGAACGATACGATACAAAATGTCGACGTTTTTAAAGTCAGCACAAGACTCCCGCCGTTCTGGCCTGAGGAGCCTGAAATTTGGTTCGCCCAAGTTGAAGGTCAATTCTCCATATCCGGGATCAGCAGCGACACTACCAAATTTAACTTCGTCATCAGCCAGTTGGATAACCAATACTCTAGAGAGGTTAAGGATTTAATAATAAACCCACCACCTACGGAAAAATACCAGACTCTTAAAACTGAGCTGATCAAGAGGCTTACAGCGTCCAAGGAGAAGAAGTTAAAGCAACTCCTGATGCACGAGGAGCTTGGAGATCGTAAGCCGTCTCAGTTTCTCCGGCATCTCAAAAGCCTCGCTGGTTTCGACGTTCCTGACGACTTCCTGAAGACAATATGGTTGAGCCGCCTTACTCACGGTATTCAAACGGTGCTAGCAGGTCAGCCCACTTCGACATGCATCGATGATCTTGCAGACCTTGCTGACCGTATCCAAGAGTTAGCCGCACCGTCACCTGTGGTAGCTTCTACAAGTACAGCAGTTGCTGGTTCATCTTTGGACGCACTTACGAGAGAGGTCGCCGAACTCAGAAGACAGTTCCAGAAGTTGGGTACAGAGAGGAACAGCAGATCCCACTCGAGGTCGAGGAAAGCACTTCGTCCTAGATCGTCCTCGAGGTCCCAGCGTTCTCAATCCAGCTACAGGCAGCATCCTATATGCTGGTATCACGGGAAGTTTGGAGAGAGAGCCAATAAATGCATCACGCCGTGCGACTACAAACCGGGAAACGCCATGGGCGGTCGATAATGGCGACTTCTGACTGCCCTACTACCCCAACTGGTCGCCTGTTCGTTACGGACCGAGCTTCGAAGGTGCAGTATCTAGTCGATACTGGAAGCGACCTCTGCGTCTTCCCCCGGTCCCTTCTGCGCGATGGTCGTGCAAAGACGGACTACGAGTTGTGTGCTGCAAATGGTTCCGGTATTGCTACTTACGGTTATGTACATCTTAATTTAGACTTTGCTTTACGTAGAATATTTAGTTGGCGTTTCGTAGTTGCAGATGTTACTAAACCAATAATAGGAGTAGATTTCCTGAACTTTTATAACCTGATTGTTGATTGCCGTAATAAACGCCTAATAGATAGTACAACTTCTGTATCTGCTGTAGCTAAAGTAGTTAGTCATAATTGTCTATCTTCTGTAAAGGTTCTGACTGGTGATTCCCGGTATCATAAAATCCTAGATGAATTTCCCGAGATCACTCGACCTACTGGTATCCACCGCGACATTACACACAACACACTCCATCATATACGCACAACACCAGGCCCTCCAGTTGCATGTTCACCCCGTAGGTTAGCACCGGACAAACTAAAAATTGCCAAACAGGAGTTCCAGTCCATGCTCGCCAATGGTACAGCCCGACCATCACAGAGTCCTTGGGCGTCCCCACTTCACCTGGTGCCTAAAAAGGATAATGGTTGGCGACCCTGCGGCGATTACCGTATGTTGAACGCCCGCACGATACCGGATAGGTATCCGATCAAGCATGTCCACGACTTTGCTCACAACCTCGTCGGTTGTAAAGTTTTCAGCACAGTGGATTTGCTGAAGGCCTACAACCAAATTCCTGTCAATCCAGCCGACATTCCGAAGACCGCAATCTCAACGCCATTCGGTTTATACGAATTCCCGTATATGACATTCGGACTTCGGAATGCCGGCCAAACTTTTCAGCGG
Source organism: Emmelina monodactyla (assembly GCA_916618145.1). Classification (NCBI taxonomy): domain Eukaryota; kingdom Metazoa; phylum Arthropoda; class Insecta; order Lepidoptera; family Pterophoridae; genus Emmelina; species Emmelina monodactyla. The sequence continues at coordinate 8,705,884 of OU745303.1, forward strand.
TTTATGGACGAGGTTACCAGAGATCTGGATTTCACATTCTGTTACCTGGATGACATACTTGTTTTCTCTAGAGATGAGCTCCAGCACGAAAACCATCTTCGCCAGCTATTCACCAAGCTGAAAGAGTACGGCTTGCAGGTAAACACGGCAAAATGCAACTTCGGGCAAACAGAGGTAACATTCTTAGGGTCATCCATTTCTGAGAAAGGTTCTAAGCCACTTGAATCAAAAGTTCAAGTAATTAAGGACTTTCCTGCTCCTACGACGGTAAGGCAACTCAAAGCATTTTTAGGTATGCTAAATTTTTACAGAAGGTTCCTCCCACGGGCTGCTGAAATTCAAACTCCTCTTCACGCACTATTATCTGGCTGTGTTAAAGGATCACAACCAATCTTTTTGGCAGATGAGGCCCTTCAAGCTTTCAATAAGTGTAAGGAAAGCCTCGCTAACGCTGCCTTACTTGCTCACCCTGACTGTGCCGCAAAACTTGCCTTGGTGACGGACGCCTCTGATAAGGCAATCGGCGCAGTCCTTCAGCAACTCAAGGATGGTGCTTGGCAACCTCTCGCATTTTTCTCGCGAAAGCTAAGCCCATCCCAAGTTAAGTATTCGCCTTATGACAGGGAGCTACTTGCCATTTACGAAGGCATAAAATACTTTAAGTATATGCTCGAGGCCCGCCATTTTGTTATATACACGGACCATAAGCCGATTAGCTTCGCATTCCACGAGCGGAAGAAAAGCTGTTCGCCTAGGCAATATCGGCATTTAGATTATATAGCCCAATTTTCTACCGACATTCGCCATATATCCGGCAAGGATAACATTGTCGCGGATACCTTGTCGCGTATAGAAGAATTGCAGGCGCCGGTGAACCTCGAGAGTTTGGCTAAAGGTCAAGCATCTGACCCAGAGCTGCAGAAACTGCTCACCGAAGGCTCATCTCTGCGCTTGGAGAAACTTGTTGTGCCTGGAAGTCGTATTTCCATTTACTGCGACGTCAGTACACCGACTTCCAGGCCATTTGTCCCTAAATATTACCGCAAACAAATTTTTGAGAGCCTCCACTCCTTAAGCCATCCCGGTACCATGGCTTCTGCTAAACTCGTCGCAGAACGATTTGTCTGGCCAGGGATTAAACGAGATTGTAGGGAATGGGCACGCGCCTGCCTACCGTGCCAGAGAGCTAAAGTCACTCGCCATGTTAGTGCCCCTCTCGGCTCGTTCCACTTACCTCGCTTTCGGTTTAAGGAAATACATATAGACCTTATAGGCCCACTTCCTGTTTCCCAGGAATATCGGTATTGTCTAACGGCCGTCGATCGATTTACTCGATGGCCGGAGGCAATACCGATCAAAGACATTACTGCGGAAACAGTAGCAAAGGCACTACTGTCGTCCTGGATCTCGCGTTTTGGTTGTCCAACAAGCATTACAACTGACCGGGGTCGTCAGTTCGAATCGGCCTTATTCGCACAGTTGTCGAAAATTACCGGTTTCGAACACAAACGAACCACTGCCTATCATCCCGCATGCAATGGCATGGTGGAAAGGTTCCACCGGCAGCTAAAAGCTGCCATAGTTTGCCATGCCAATGAGAGATGGACGGAGACCTTGCCATGGGTTCTGTTAGGTATAAGAACCGCGTTTAAAGACGACCTCCAGTGCTCATCGGCCGAATTGGTATATGGAGAGACCCTAAGGTTACCAGGCGAGTTCTTTGAACCTGCCGTTGGTGGTACCACGGACATCTCCGACTTTACCGCTCGGCTGAGACAAATTGCCGATAAAGTTAGACCAGTACCAGCTTCACGGCATTGTCAGTCAAAGGTATTTGTTTTCAAGGAACTCGCAACCAGTGATCACGTCTTCCTCCGCGAAGACGCATTACGTGGGTCCCTTCAACCAGCCTACACCGGTCCATTCAAGGTGTTAGAAAGAAGCGACAAACTTTTGAAAATACTTCAAAAAGGTAAAGAAGTCACCGTTTCAATAGATCGCGTCAAACCAGCTTTCCTTCTTCCTGATCTACCTGAATCCGACCCTTTGCCAGAGGTACCTAAGAGCTACACAACTCGTTCCGGACGTAGGGTACAGTTTACTCAGTTTTATCGCCCTTGACGGTCTCTGGAGGGGGGTGGTGTAGCGTACTTCTAACATTATATTATATTTATCTATGTTATTACACACACATTTATAAAAACAAAATATATAAAATTAATTACAATATCTACATTATATAATATTTACATCTATGTTATTTATTTAAGTATATATTAACAAATATAAACATGCCGGTCCGATACCAGTTTATCGATATCAAAAAAGGATATTTATCGACCTGTCCATCTCACTAGCTATCGCAAATTCCTTTGTTCTCTCGCTGCGCCTGCGCACCGCGTGGCGCATCGAACCAGTCGGAATCTAACCACGACGCGGAGCGCACGCTACTTTTCTCTGCCGCTTAATACGTACACGCTTGCTTTATTTCTCGCAAATAATTTATGTACTTTCCTTCGCTTGTGCTGTGATAACCACTAACTATTTCCTACGCTATTTACTGTGCTAAGTGTTTCTTCTGTGCCTTCTATTTCTTATGTGTATCGGACTTGTGTTATTGGATTATTATAACCGTACTTAAAGTGAGTCAAAGTTTCATTTCACCAATTCGCAACCCGCAATACTATAGGTTATTGATTTGTGAACCGGTGAAAGGTTAATACATATTCCAATTTTGTCGATCCGAAAACCAATTTCTATTTAAAATGAGCTGGGAACAGTACCGCAATTTACTTGGTTAAAGTAACTAATAAACGGACAAACAGATTTCATATTCAGTTAATTTTAGTTTTACTAAGTTTACATAGAACATTAGTTTACGTCAGCATTTTAATGGAAAATACTGTAAGTGATTTCGTGCCTATTTATAAAACCTAAAAAGTTTAAGACATCGTTATGCAAAACCTCTTAAAGGTATTTTTTTATTTGATTTGCATTTGTTTCACAAAAGCTTAACGAAGGGGTTGTAAGTACTTGCTGTATAAAGTATTAAGGCATGCTTGGCCAGCTGCGGAAATTGGAACGGGCCCCTTAAGAAAATCGGCTTAATTCACTCAACATCAGAGCACCACATAGGTGCACCTCTGAATGAGTTGCGTGATTTAATTCTCAGAACATTAAAACTTTACAACGCACAGTAAAAAACGTACATAAAAATACTATGTTACGAAAAGTTACTGTTGAAATAACCGATGTGACATTTTGATAAGAAATTAGGTTTATTAATACTATTTTAGCCGCTTGTGTTGTAGAGCCACTAAAAGCTTTTTTATTAAATTTGTTAACTGGGTTCAATTTTTAAGGGTTTATTTTCAAACCAATGTAGAATATTCGGTTGATGGAGTATCTTTAAATATTTAATTCAATATAATATAGAAATAGATTTTTTAACCGTTTAATATATAATTTAAAAAACAGTTTTGCTTAAAATGTTGTAATCTAAATATGTATATGTTACCGGCAATGTGCATAATTCGGTATTCTATACAATACCTAGGTAATGTACAGAATACCTAAAACGTGCCGGTAATGTATGAAATAATTATCATTTATTTTATACTTTGCCTAGGTATTCTATACAATACCGAATGCGCGTCCGGTAATGTATGTAATGCAGGTAAGATTATAATGAAAAACGTCAAAGAGTAACTTTATTATGGTATATATTGAACTTTTGTAAGTTTTTTTTCTATTTTTTTTAACTACCGATTTGTGTTCATAACAATCACTGTTATAAATTTTTCTAGTACTTTTTTTCTTCATTTATTTTTGTCCTACCAACGGAATTCACAATAGTCAGTTGCATTAATTTTTTAAATCATAGTATCATTACTTAGGAAATTTTTCGACTCATATTTTTTTCCTTCATAACTATTTTCTCCGAAGTAGTTGGTAATTTTTAGTAAAAAATATGAGGGTTGTGGTGCTTCGCCGACCGCTGCCGCGGCACGGTCGCTTCGCTCGCTCGGCTTGCACATTGTATGGTCACCATTCAACCTCACACTCCTCCTCGCTTCGCACGTCGTCGTACCTATTATTTTAATTGTGACTCTTCAAACTATGGGGACAGGAAAGGATTTGTCAATTTTTTTAACACTTTCATTGGTACATTACTTTAATTCAGTTAATTTTTAATATAGAACCTGTTTCATAATTATTATGAGCATATTATAGGTTATCATTGATAAATATAGACCAAGGTCTATTTATTTTACACATTGCCGGTGGTACAGCAGGTAATCTATACAATGCCTAGGAATTGTATACATTACCTAGGTAAAGTATTGAATAGACAATAATATTCATTTTATTTTATACATTGCCTGGACGCCCCAGGTATTCTATACATTACCTAAGTATTGTATAGAATACCTGAATTATACAGATTGCCGGTAACATATACATATAGAACTCAAAGGTGACTGATATAGTGATCTATCAACGCATAGCACAAACCACTGGACGGATCGGGTTGAAATTTGGCATGCAGGTAGATGTTTCGACGTAGGCATCCGCTAAGAAAGGATTTTGATCAATTATACCCACAAGGGGATAAAATAGTGGATGAAAGTTTTTATGAAACCGCAGGGCGAAAAGCGACACTTTGGACAGAAAATGTCAAGTGTTTTAATATCATACAAAATTTACAATTCCAAAACAAAACATTGCAACTTAAAGTTTTGCTCAAGATTCTTGACTAAACTTTTAACGAAATCTGCTTTATAAAAATTTGCGTTTTTCATTAAGATAATGACTCGACATACTCGTAGCTCTTAGTCTAAGTACTTTAATAGTAAACAAAATTTTGTGTTCATTTAAGAGATCGTATAAACTTGTTCTAAATATACACGATGATTTTTCAGTAGCTTTTTTACAACCCGATGCGAATGCGTCCTTAATAATGGTCAGAATTAATTCTGAACTATTAAATGGTAAAAAAAAAGTTTTGTTATATATTTTTTTGTTTAATTTTTTTGAAAGTTTTTCAAACTATAAAAAAAAATGCTATTCTTTTAATTATTATGAATTCAATAAAAAAAACATATCCTCAAATAGTTTATAGACACATGCCACAGTTTTTACGTTGAAACCCACTAAAGAACTACCCTGTATATGTTAAACCAACTCAGAGCTCCCAAAGCTTTTGTTTCAGTTAAGGAATGCAATCTGTTGAGGAATGTGCATTAGATGGACTGAATTTCGTCTGTTTGTTAACGTATACTTAATTCCTGGGGTGCTAAAGCCAAATTAATTAAGATACATACCACGTAGCAGCGTTTCTTCAGAAGTCATTAACGAGTTGTTATAAATTTTGGTTGATTTATTAATTAATTAATTGTGATATTCGAAATCATGGGCTGAAGTTGAAGTTTTCTTTTATTATTTGGAGAACAAAAGCGAAAACATGTAATTTGAAATGTAAAGCTACAGTTTAATTACAAGTCTGAGTCTGAGGCCTGAATTTAACTAGAGCGACGTATTATAGGCTGTTATTATTATTTTAAGTCTATTCTCTTTGTAATGTCTACTTGAAAGCTTGGTTCTGACTTTAAAATGCTAAAGCACCAAATGCTATGTTAGTGCCTATACATTTTTATTAATTAGTATTTTTATTAAAAAATAGTGTCTGGCCAAGTTAAATAATAAATAAACTCAATTTTAATTTTGTAATTAAACGTTCTCTTTAACAGGATTTACAATCTAGTTATTTAAAAACTTATAAATTCAATTCTGCCTTTTTCAGGGCCTTTTTTATACTTGTTACTTGTAACCTTAACAATATTTGTAAACAGCTACTGAAAACACCTACACTACCTAAACCCTTTCCAACAAAACAATTATCCAGTACAATTCGCCGACTGTGAATACATCACACTTCGCATGCAACGTCAAGCCAGGCTATAATCTTAGAGCATCACGTTTTCAACTTTCCCTAACTTAGTTCCTCGCTTTGATCACTACATAAATTCATTAAAACCGTGCCGTATTATTAAAGATGATTATAAGACCTCAGAGTTCGGGCGGCAGCCCACAGCAGTTCTATTTCCCCCATTAGCAATTCAAAAATTCACTCCACCTTCTAGCCCATTCGTCTTACCCCACATAGAACCTCTCTTTCACTCACACACAACTTTATATAGCCGTCTCCGTCTGACATCTCAACTTTTTCAACGCTCAAGCCAGACGCTTTCTTCGATGCGTTGAAATACAGACGGACATTCAAACAATTTATTTTGAAAGGATTACCCATAAAATTGTCGTGGCTCATTACATTTTCATGAAGGTTTTTCTAGTTGTGGATTTATGCGGTGGGTGAGTTGAAGTTTTGGTGAATTAAATATTATCCGTTTGACAGTGCTGGCTTTGTGCCAGTGAACTCCTCACGTTTCAGTTATTAAACTTGAAACAGAGACATGATTTGTAGCTGAGGAAATGAATATTAAACAAATTGTATTTATTTCCTTGAAATATTTCAGAAATGTTACAACGCAGGTATGAATAATACTGCCTGTTTTGTTAATATTTGAAGTCAAAAAACTAAAATCCATTCGTAATGCGCTTAGGTAAGCAAGAAACAACAACTTTATTAAAATAAATATTAACATAATAAAAGGAATATAATTTACCCTTCATACAAAACGTTATATGTTCAGTTAAATACGAAGCACAATATTATTTATAGCAAAAAGATAAATATTTCGTTATGATAATCTAGAGAAAATATTTTATCATACGCAATGATATTACGCGCAAATGTGACCGACCGCGCCTCCAGCGCTTTTCTTAACTATGGTTGTTGCTTCACCCTTTATTTACCATTTTACCACTGAGACAGAACGAGATGGCGCTATACAAATTATAGCTACATCTCGCTCTAACTTAGAGACATTTTATAAAAAGGGTTTATTAACGGACGCTAAGGTTTTTGCCCTTGGAGAGTTTACTTCATAAATGTGAAAGCTTATCTTGTTTACGATAATTGTTGTGTTAGGTAATAGCCTTTCGGGAGAACTTTTCGCATTTGTTTTGGCTATAACTACGGGATTTGAACAAATTGCTCTGCGGCGATTTAGCGAATGGTTAATGAAAAAAGGTTTGATTGAAAAAATTGACACGCCTAAGCTGTACCTTCTCACAGGACTGTGATAAAAAATGTAAGCGTACAATTTGCTTTGAAAAAAATATTTACTTTACATATATCTATATTCAAATATTTACTTAGTATATCTTGAAACTGCTGAAAGCATTTACGTTCTAAAATATGTAGTTGAGCAGCTTCATATTTTTGTTATTATCACTACATAGTATTAAACAAAGAAAAAAAATAAACTAAATCTTTGAAACTACGCAACGGATTTCGATGCGGTTATTTTTTAAAAGAAAAAGCGATTCTAAAAGAAATTCAAATTTACCGCGTACGAAGCCGCAGGCAAAAGCTAGTCATAAATCATAAAATAGCTACTATTTTTAACTAAGTCCTTTTTACGTCCAGTCACTTTCCACATTTTTATAATAAACCCCACAGTTTTTTCCCGGATATTCCCAACAATAAGTCTATGTTTCCCAGTGTTCCCGAACGCAGTTAAACTCACTCTCTAAGATGCCATAAAACCGCAATCAGATTGAGAATAGAACGATCTAACCCCACACAAGGCAATCGACGATTTTATATGGCAACACTACGATAGGGCGATTACTGATAAGAAAAATACTCGCGAATAGAGAATTCTGCGTTTAAATAGGTAACTTGAGTTTATTTATCTGCTGTAAATGGCTTGGGTAATGTCTTGTGCAAGGTTTTAAAGTTCTTTACTAAAAGAAGTTAACGTAATAAAAATAATTTCTGTATGACACAAATATATAAAAAAACTATATTTTACATATTTAAGGCTAAGTCCATTTAAAACAAGTCAGAGTTACAAATAATGTATAAAAAATCTTTTTTGGCTTTTCAGTCAAAATTCAAATAAATCTAGAAATCATCTGTGTGTAGCACCTACTAAATAACCAAACAATTGATTTTTCAAAGATTTTAAAACATCATTGAATTGAAACACTAAGATTTGTAACTAAGGGGTCTATAAAAAAAACATATTTGAAGAAAAGAACTGACGGTACAAAATTTATGTTTATGAGAAACAGACTTGCATTTGATAAGGTTTTTCATTATGTAATTGTTTTTTTTTCAATTAATTGATTCAACATGATTATATAAATTAGGTTTTCCTAAACATTTTTTTTAAAAGAATTTAATTAGTTTACTGATTTCGCGAACCAAATCTTGAGTAACATTATCGAATAACTTTTTACCATTTTACACAGATTTGAGAGGAAAAAGTCAAACTTTTCAATAATTAATTTAATTGTTTAACTCAGGATAACCCCTTTCCTTTGTTACACGAAATATTGATCGAGGACCCTTACATTTTTAAGAAAATTTATATTCTCCTGTTAATTTTTTCTCGGAAAAATATTATTTAATCGGGAGAAGAGTAATAATATTATGAAAAAAAATGTATTGTGATGCTACTTAAATTAAATGGTTCGAAAAAAGTTAAGAGCTGTTTTCTTTTTATATTTGTTAAAAAAACAGTTAACCTTTAAGACGCCGCATTCAGACTCGTACTCCGAATAACCCTTTCATCATTTTTAGAAACGAGGGTTGTTATTGAAAAATGCTTTTTATCGAATAAAATAGCGATCAAATCTGGCGTAAAATTTTTGGTTCATGGAAAAAATATTTTTATTAGTAGGGGAACTTTCAAATTCAATTCGGAGCTTAAGTAAATGCTTAGGCTTTTTTGCTGGGCTGTTTGTATAACTTGTGAAAATAGTAGAAAAGGAATGTTTTTGTTTTCTTAAGCGACCCGATCCCTTAATAAATAAATCTGTGACTTTTCTGAATTTATTATTATGTATTTTTTCTAGTTTCCTAAATAAACGCGTCTAAAACAAAAACAAAAGCGTTAAGTATTTTAGTAAGCAGATTATAAATTGGCTTACTGGAGAGGTTACAGGCTAAATATTTATTTAAAAAGCTTGAAAAAATAGTTTTTGAATATTTTTGATATGGATTATAACTAAAAACCGACGGCACAACCGAGTGAATATTTTTAACTAATAATTACATTGAGGTATAAAAATCCTTTAACTAAAAGGCGGTTAAATGACAAAATAAGTTTTGAGTAGTTCCTAGACAGATCGATAGAGAATTTTTTGTATGACAATTAAAAAGACAAAAATGACCAAATGTCATTTAACCACCTTTTAATTAAAGGACGGCAATTTAAGTCCTCATTTATTTTGAGTTGTCTGTAAACTAACTTTGAGTCAGTTTTACAGACAACTTACAATGTATAAACCATACCTCTATCAACCTCTCCTTTTACCGTTCATCGATTGTGCTATTTCAAAAAGTCCAACACTGATTAATTTGACACTTTTGACAGGTGTCCATATCAAATGAAGTAACGTCAAAAGATGTTTTAAAACCTTGTCGAAGTTTGTTCGAAAACACGGCTTTCCAATTACTTCTTCCATTAATTTTGTTTTGTACCTCCTTCCGCTTTTAGCTAGAATGCACTAGTTAATATGAAAAGCCATTGGGCCATTAATAAATTAGCCACTAGAGGGCGTGCGGTAGTTTTAGCGTTGGTCGTCGGTTGCATCAAAACGCTGATGGAAAACCGCTGTCGCATACCACTTCTAAAGCAAACATGTAAACATTAGTTTGTTGAAAGTATTTGATTAAGTTCCAACGTTTTATTGAAATGTGTTGCTTCCTGTGTTAAATGGCAGGACTGTTAAATTAAATTATTTAAAGTTTTTCGTCAATGAAAAAACACTATGACTATCAGTTACATGCGAGCAATTAAAAAAGGAGTTCGGAAAATAATGTCTTATAACGTGTGTATGACCGCTTAGTGAAATAATTTGAGAATTTTGAGTGCGTTCTACGTGATCTATAGCAAAATATAATTATTGCGTTTAATTATAGTAACTGACTAGAACAGTTCTGAGATTTGTTGGGTACCAACGTTATCAGCGCCTGCAGTATCAAATGAAACTCAAGCTTGAAGATTGGGTACCGTAACTTTCAACGTGCAAAAAACTCGCTCATCCATCCTACTAATATTATAAATGTGAAAGTTTGTGAGGATGTATGGATGGATGAGATTTGTTACTCTTTCACGTAAAAACTACTGGATGGATTTGGATGAAACTTTGCAGTAATATAGGTTATACATCAGAATAACACATAGGGTACTTTGTACCACGGGAAAACTTTTCATTCCCACGGGAAACCGACTTCCACGCGAACGGAGTCGCGGGCGGCCACTACTTTCCTACAATTATTTACAAAACACCAAAGCACCCAGCCAACAAAGGTTTCCAAACGTCCACATACCCCATACCAAGAGCAGTATTCACTGGAGCCGGGTCTGGCCTGAAGTCAGCCGCGTGCACGACGCCGCAAAGATTTATAATCCGCAGTTAATGTCCGACGACAATGAGATACAATTCATTTGGGGTGGGGGTAGACTGGTGGTGTTTAGGTGTAACGGTTTTCAAACCATTCGTTTTTCACAAGAAACAAATCACCCATGACAATGTTCCTTATTAACAAAATAACTAGATAAACACACAATTATACCTTAGGCTTTTTATTACCTTAGGATTATACGGGCATTTGTTATCATTAGGTTCTTAATTTATACCACTACTACTCTGCATATTATTATTTTCATTCTAAATAATATGTCAAGTGAGAGTACCAACCTGTTAAAAGTCTATACTACGCTATCAAAAAGTCCATACTTGTCTACTTAATAACACTGCACCCATGTATTTAGAAAAAACTCGTCTGACCGTCCATAGTCAGTCACCACCCCACTACAAGGCTATATTTACAAGGCTGCGTCGACTTTATACACTGCACTAATGTTTTCGGCCAAGTTTGCACAAACTGTAACTCGCTGTTTTTTTTTCATGTGATTTAATAACTCCATAGTTCGCCGGTACGCAGTCGGTATTTTCATTTTGTATAGTGCTTACGGGCTAGTTTGACCCAATTGTCGGATGTTATCTTTTTATGATTAACGCGGTAACTTTAGTTGGCATATTTTTAGGGTTCATTTTCATGTTTATACTTTTTAGTTTTTATGTAAGCTGATACGTATTTAGCGTGTGAAAGCATGTTGAAAAATTTTATGGGTTTATTTTACCAATTTTTGAAAAATGTATATATAATTTAATTATGATGCAAGCTCATTCTAATACTTGACGTAATACCTATTTGATTAAAATAATATTTGTTGTACAACCTAATAACTACTTATTGATATTTGTATTTGTTTTTATTTTGTTAAAAATGCTATTGATTGATTATGTTAAATAATAAACAAACGAAATAAAGATTAACTCGAAGAGAAATTCAAGTATCAAACTTTTTTATTTGAATCATTGATATAAAAAATTGAAACACATGGAACCATTTTCTCTTAATAACTCTAACTTTAATTTTCCACCGTCACTACTAGTTGTTGTAGTGAAACTTTTTTATCATAATGCTTGCAAAATAATGTAATTCCACGACCGGCGGTACACGTACATAATTGTGTTATGAAATGAAATGAAATGAAATGAAATGAAATTACTTTATTGTACGTAGGATTAAAAACTAATCTCTTATACATTGTCAAAAGCATAAAATAAAAAATAAAAAGATGTCACGGGACACCCCTACATTCATCAGCAATAGCCGTAGTAGACCGAGAGAAAAAGCTGGCGGAAAAAACTCTCGGCACTCTTTTCAAAATTATACAACAATAATTTATATTCATTAAAAATTTGTACAAACAGTGAACATATAAATTATTTTCTCGTACCTCCCCGCTCAACATCATTAAAGTTAAAAAATATTAAAAATGTTAAAAATTCTTAACAACTTTCCGAACTAACTCACTTTGAGTGGCCGAAGGAAATATTACTGTATTATTAAATTTAAGGCTGTTTTTATAGTAAAAACTTTGGAGAGTAAGATTAAGTTACAAAAAAAAAAATACCGTTACTCTTTTAAAAATTTTGGCGTTTAGTAAGAATATGTCGAAACCGCTGTTTGGAAACTAAAAAACGGATTTATTTTTCTTTATAAAATCTTTCCATATATATGTTACGGCTAATACTCGAAGTGCGGCTACACCTAGTTTTAGCCGGTTAGAAGTGTTTTTCATACAGAAAACAGTAAAAAATATATTATACCTATGTATATAAAAACTGGCTTCAATCATGAGTCAACGGAGACTCCTTTTTCTGGGTGGTATCAAAAAAGTAACCTAACTAACCTAACCTATTAATGTTCTAACCGGCTAAAACTAGGTGTAGCCGCACTTCGGGTATTAGCCGTAACATATACACGTATAAGCTATTCTTTTATCATGCAGAAATAAATTAAATTCTAATAACATGACTTAAACAGATAAACAAAGCTAAGCAACCAAAGAAGGTACTCAGTACTATAATAATTTGCAGAAACCGCATTAAACCGATATTAATCTAATTCTCGTTTGGTACCGAGGTGAATTTCATTAGCAAGTTCCCTGCATTATTGCGTCTGACGTTTGATTTGGGGAGTGAACTGTCATTGTTTTACTTTAAAATAAGAACCTTTTAGTAGAGGTTATTAACGGGCAGTATTTTAAAATAAAAAAGGTTTTGACTGAAATGTTTTTAGTTCGACCATTTTGCTACATGTCTGTTGTAGCTGCTACGGGTGCTACGAAGCAATTGATTTTCTTGCTACGCGAAAATTGTAAGAACTTATTTTCTTGTAACTAAAAAGTGATAAGTAAAAAATAACTTACCATAATATTGTATGTTTAAAAAGGAATAGTAACAAGGTTAAAAATACAAAAGCACCCCTCATTCGGAAACCTGAAATGCATTATAAAGCACGCAAACGTCACTTAAGCAGGTTTAATTCGCTCAGGAAAATAATTTAATATCAGAGACTTGCCAATTACTGTCACAATCAAATTGAATAAGGCGCTAAATTTAAATTGATAACATTTGGCGGAAAATTATTTTTTTTTTTTTAGGTAAGTATCGCTTAAATTTTTTCGACAAAGCCAAGTATCCATAATTTGCAAAGTTGTTAAATATTTAGGCTAAACTGTGAGACTTATTATTATTGCTAGTACTGTATTCTTAAATTTTAGACATAAAAATTTGACGTATTAACATAAGTTTTATTTTTTGCAAGTACTTACTTAATACCAATGCCACAAATAAAAAACTTTAATTCTTCAAAATCAAAGTTAATTAACGACAAAAATCAAACTCCACCATCATTACTTGCAATAATTTCAAACATTAACTACCACCCTAAAATCTGTGAGACTTAATATTATTATTTTTCTCTTCACTAAGTAGATTAGAATGTTAATTTTATTGATGCAAGCCACCCCCACGCATAGGAATCAGGGTAGCTTTTACTTAGTATTCTGGTGGCAAATGCTGGATATATTTTTTACTTTTACTTCTATCTAATTTATGTGACTGGAGAATAGTTTAGTGGCTAAAATATATTGTGAGAGAATAGAGTGACTATTTTTGTTGGGACTCATTAGCAAACTATGTTTTTGTTCAATTGCAAATTGCAAACAAAAATATATAAACAATACTAGTGTTCCCGTTGGTATGAGAAGTTTTCCCGCGGTAAAAAAGACATGTGTTATTCTGATGTATAACCTGTATTACTGTAAAGTTTCATCCAAATCCGACCAGTAGTTTTTAAGTGAAAGAGTAACAAACATCCATCCATACATCCATACACACAAACTTTCACGTTTATAATATTATAGTAGGATAATATGTGCGCAATCTTTGAATGATTTTATTAGATAATATTAAGGAAACATTCGGTTAAAACTCAGTTAATTTAGCTAGAAGCTAATTAAGTCAACACAACATCTTGTTAGCCTATTGCTAATGATGTAAATCAAGCGTAACATAATTGTTGATCAACTAATTTGTTAATTAAGAGTATGTTGTCCTAAGATTTGTGGCTACTAATTTATAATGCCAATGAGATTTGGTATTTTAGCATTCCTTTATAATACTTGACTAACCTCTGCATTTTATTGTTTTCAAAGAAATGCTAAAAAGTTGGCTATATTATAGAGTTTTTTTTACCAACGTGTACTAAAATAACTCATATTATAAAAAAGCGTAAAGACTTTTAAACTAATTAAAAAAAGAAAAAAAAGTACTTTTTCGAACTTATAAACACACGAGCTAAGCAAAAGCATTTACAAAATAACTTCTCGTGCTAACAGCTACTAAATAACAAGTAAATCCTGGATCATTCTAGACAATAAACCTATATAGCAGTACATTACATCCCTTATTGCAACGTGCAATCCGCCACTCGTCCCTTTAGCACTATAACGACTCTTATAAATCTTCGCCCCCAATTGCAGGAGGCTCTTTCATTGCGTGAGGCTTGCGCGTTCATACTTCAATATTAATACGAATAGGGTTACGGGATTTGGGACTTTAATGATATGTCCTTAAGAAATAAATTGTTTTTTTTTCAGAGCATGGCATGGACTAACAAGAATTATGACGGATAAGTTTATGATTATTTTGATTATGCTCAAATAGTCCGGTCAATTTAAACATTCGAAGATACATAAATTCCCAACAAGCTGAAAATCGGTAAGATTGTTAAAAGTATGATAAAAATTAAAATTTGAAAGTTCCCCAGCTTTCCGCTGTATGGATTTTTTTTTATTCAAGGTCTAATTATTATAACTTGGTCTAATTTGACCGGACTGCAAAAGATAATTGTAAAAAAAATATTTATTTACAAATAGTTATATTTTTGTGTTCATATCTAGTTTTCTGTATCAACACATACGTACGTGTAAAATTTATGATCTACATTCCTTATTATGTCACAAGATAAACTAAAACTTAAAAAACGCATCACTGTTAAATGATACACATTACAGCCACATGAAAGCGCGTGTTCTAAATGTTGCTTTTACACTTATAATGATGATAAATTAATATGTACCGAAATAGAATGGCGGCTCATACTCAAAAGTAACGTTTCAAATTTGTACGGGTTGCAAACGTAATGGAGTAAGCGTGTACGGCATTTATTTGGCAATTAAGCATGTTTTCACGCCACTGTTAGTTGATGAAAACAAATAACTCAGAGGTAAGTAGTAGCTGGAAAAATTGCCGCTAATTTGTCTTGAAATAAAGTAGAAGAGGTTAAGAGGCCTTACGTTTTTTCGAGACGGGTCAAAATAGGTATTTGACTCGCACCCACACAAACGCAGCAGCTCTCGGACGCGTGTGTGCATTGCGTAATTCGGAGCCGTCGTTGTCTAGTACGATTTAACGGTTTTGATCTTTTGATAGTTTGGATACTTTTTGTCTTTAAATGAAATAATATTGGGAAAATAAAACATAGCATTGATTAATTAATTTATAACGTGTAACAAACATAAAAAAACCTAAAAAAATGACATAATCACAATTCACATATTATTATCTTCTTCTTCGTCAACTTTTCGTTTTTTAATCATTTCCCTTTTTTTGATTGCTTCTAAAATGTATTCGGGCTCTTTTATTTCCATTTGCCGGTCTAATCTCGAATCGATAGTTTCAGGTCGAGAGAAAACAGTCGAATTAGATTTTTTTCAGTTTATTTTCCATGACGTTACATAACTCCTTATCTTTCTCTATTATTTCGATTTTCATACTTACTTGAATACTGTTTGTGTTGGTGGCATTTTCTGGTAGCTTATCCGTATGAGAATTTTTTAACCTTTTAATATCTCTTGCATGATTAAGAAATTCAAGATTTGCCCTTTTTTCTTTTTCAACTTGAATTCTGTTCTTTTATTGCCCATTCTGATTCTGATTTGATACCTACAAGCATAAAACTTCAATGAAGTAAAAAGCATAAACTAAATACATACAATATAACAAATAATTGCACACGCTAATTAATATTTATTTTGAATACAATACAATTATCTTAATTTTCTGACAATCATAGTTCAGTTACATGCATTAATTAATTGTTACTTTACTCACCCAAGTATCAAACAACGTTAGGCCGCATATAACTTAAATGCACGCCAGAATGCATAACAGGCGCGCGGGAAACGATGCGATACGTCCTCTCTCCTGAAGGCCTCGGCCGGGACTGATTTCACGCGGCTCATGCGCTTGGTAATAAGGAGCTCATGAAAGTATTTGTTAAAAAATATAATGACTTTAATTCAATATTTTTATTTTCAATTTAGATTGTCCATATTTTAATGTATAATATATATTAAAATCATTGTTTATGGAATATCTGTAATATGTCAAACATCGCGATGAAGTTGAACGATTATTAACGTATTTCGACCGTTTTATTCAATTATTTTAGTAATGAAACAATAAATATTTGTATATTTTTCTCTGTCACTTCAGTGGAACACTGTATGAAGAATTTAATAGATATTTTTATTTGAATTCAAGTTTATCACTTTAGTACCTATCGAACGGCATAGAAGACCATAATTTTTAAACTGCGAAAAGGGTACGTGAAAAAACAGTTAATACACAAAATAAAAGAAAATAACCAGATTTTTTCTCTGTCACTTCATTAGATGAATAAATTTCCTATACTTTAGGCTAATATTTACTTGTACAAATTTAACCATTCTCTCGTAATTGAACGTCGAAAAGTATGAAAAATCACGATAACTGCGTTTCGGTGGAGAAAAAAACGTAAGGCCTCTTAATAAATGTTAAGTTGCGTATGTCATTATGAATATTCAGTGTTTCCATGACCAGTCTTGGAATAATGTTTTTTTGAAATAGTAAATATTAGTACTTTTTACATCTAAACTACTCTAAATATTAAGTTTCTGAATGGATCTAATAGAATACGTTTCTAGTGCTTAGTCATGTTTTGTCGATAAAATTACATTCGCACATTTTTTGGAGTTTATCTCTGAGAATGATAATGTTGTTTTTGTTTGTATGTATTGTTCGTTTGGTTACTTTTAACATCAATTTACGCAGAAATTTAGCACAAAACAGCTAAACCAAAACCACAGCCTACAATTCGTGAGAAGCAGTCGTTTAAATCAGCGAACAGACAGCTTTAGCGTTTAGGGAGTGTTGCATAAATTCACGGAACCTTTCCACCTATTGCTATCCATTTCCGATTTTTCGAAACACTTCACTGCCGCTCTGTTCATTGGCTTTTAATTTATTTGTCTGTGCCAAATTGGAGCTCTTGTCTACGTGCAACAGACAAAATATCGACTATTGCAAGTATTGCATCGGGCATTGGCGCAACCGTCATAAAAGAATCCACCGAAATTCGGATGGAAACGGTCGCTTTGAAACTTAGATGGGTGTGTAAAAATTTTCAATTTCAATTGGTTTGTTTGATAAAAAAAACGGTTGAACTTATGTGCGGTGGATGGTATTGGTCTGGGCATTCAGCAACTTGCTTTCGATGTGGAAGCGATTTTGTAAAAAAGTAGGTCCTGAGTAACGAAGCAAACCACAACACTATGTACGATTAGTTACAATTTTTATTTATTTTGGTGGTAAAACATGAAAGTTTAGTTTTTTTCTACAAAAAGTATGTGAATATGTGATCAAAAACAAAACATAATTACATTATTGATTAATGCTGATTAAAAAGTGTCGATCGCCTTCTATTTAATTGTTCATTAATTTTTCACTCGATCATTAATCGAACATCGAAATGACAATTTTCGGTATCGCTTATACGAAATGAGTTTATCATAATCAACTTGTTGCCGACCAAAAGTGAAATTAATTAACGAATTCATTATAATGTTTCATTTTGGCACCGAAACAAGTAATTGTGTATATATAATTGCTGTTTATTGTGACATTTCATAACGTCCCTAGTGTATTTCATACGAGTACCTAGTATTTGTTGCTCTCGATAGACTAATATGTCTATGACTAATATGAATTTGTGTTAACTTTATTTTTAAAATCGATCCTTTCAATTTGACAACACTAAATAAAAGTTGTTTAGATAAAACATAATAAATAATAGGTCTTTTCTAATTCCAAATATTTATAATTAGATTTTGGTTGAATGTTTCTATAAGTATATTATGTTCTCATATGTCTTTATAGTTAATTTAATAACACAATTTGATGTAGGTATGTATCCTAAAGTACAATAATATCAGGTTGAAATGAAACTCTGCGTACATGTTTAGATATGTCATTGTTAAAATGCCTATAATTATGAAACTACTTTTTAGCAGCTCCAATTAAATGCTTATTTCATTACTTACTTACTATAGTTAATTCAGAATTAATACTTTACCTACAATAAAAGCATTCCATTTGTATTATTATTTAATTTTAACAGTATATTCTTGTGCGATTATGCTCAATTCTTTAATGAACCTAAACATGAATATATTTGTTTTTTTTTACCTAATGTTTTATGATCGAAAAACTTTAACCAAAGTCTTCTCTTAAGTTTAAATTAATTAAGTTTTTCTGGGGTTTGTAAATAAAATTTGCAAATATTTTTCAATTGTTTATTTCTTTTTTGCATTAATGCATTATATATTTAAATAAATTCATAACAAAAGGGTTTTTAAGTAGTATGTATAAATATTCTTACACTATCATTATGACTGCCGGTATCAACTGGGTAGTTTACTTTTACGGTTACAAAGTAGAATAATATAATAAGATAATTATAAGTTCATGAAATTCTTTACGACTTAAGCATACAAAAACGTAGAATGCGATTATCTAAGTCGTATTTTAGATCCTTGAAATTCAAAATTACGGTTGACACCAAACTGAACTTTATCAGAAGAAAAACAAGGTTCATTTCTGTTAATTGTATACCTGTATTTGAAACAGATTTGTTGTTAACCGTAATTTCAGTATATGCTATGTGGACCATCTCTATTATTGTAATACATATTCGCTAAGTATAAAAATATCCTCAGATTATTATTTTTATTGAAAGTTAAATATGAGTACTGGGAAATTAAAAGTTACAAAAATAGCCAATAATATTGTATCTGTTTTGTACCCCTTCGCATCAGAGCAACTGGTATTTTCATTATTATAAATGTAATATATATTATGGGAAAAGAGGAAATTTCAATGGTCATATTCTGGGAATTTTAAGGCTCTATTTTAAAACAATATCAAGGCCAAGTGGTGAACTCTTTCGACTTATTACATCCCTCAAAAGTCACGTATTTCCATACAATATACTATCTTGAATTAAATTAACGATTATAATTTCTTGAAATTAGTATTCTATATTGCTCATATTTGTACAAAGTTTTCATCAAGTGTTGGTGTTCTATTCAGAAAATTTAATATACTGTACAATATAGTTTATAAAAAAAGTATTTTACATATTTACCCATAGTAATAAGGAACTTAACAATCGAATTAATTATACATCAAACAGCTATCGTTGTCTATTAATACGAGAAACGTTCAACCCTAATCAAGAATCAGTTAACATGACTAATATAAAACAATAAGTACAAAATCGAGAATACTAAAAATAATGTCTTCAACTGCGTTTACAATATTTACACTTCTATGTACAAAACTATCACATAATACGATTTATCACTATTTACATTATTGCATATTTAATGTTCATTGTCAGTTTAGAACGAACGCACCATATTGACTTGACGCACCATTGGAAAATGTTTTTCCATAAAGTCTGTCACACAAATTGTTTGTTAAACGTACACAATGTGCGGCTTCTCTGGCGTCCTGTGAGCCGGGATCGTCTCGTACGCGAACTGCTGATAGATGTGCTCTTCATTGTCTTCTTGATAATACGGGTTTTTATCAACACTATGCCACGGGGGGTTTAACGAATGGAAGTTATTCGTCACCGTGGAACCGATCATCAGATATCTGTCAACGTCTCTTTTGTTGTCCTGCTCTCGACCTCTCGTCGCGTAGCCTAGCCCGTTACTTAACTTACTCACGTCACCATTTAGCATGACACTCGTCATTACCTGCTTTGATTTATCACCTTTACACTTTTTCAAAGGTCCCATGAAGTACAAAACACCTCCCACAATGCTTATAATTATACCGACGGTCAGCACCACAACAGCGACGATCACCCAACCACTCGAGCACCCGAATTCCGACTCCGGAATTTGCACAAGCAAAACGTTTTTCAAATGTTGAGGCGACGCACACTTGACTTCGTCGTAGTCCATTTTCAATATACCACTGGCGTTCCCGAACTTCCGATTATTGTTTTCACTTTCCATTCCGAGTTTCCACAACCACAATAATGAGCAATTACAGGAGAAAGGATTTCCGGAAATTTGCAGCTCTTGTAACCTATCAACAGGAAAATGCGAGGCCTCCAAAGTTTCAAGGGCGTTATTTCGCATGTAAATATGTGTCAATTTGGGATTTCCGTGAAACATTCTCGGAGGTACTTCAGCGATCCTTACGTTTTCGTTCATCCATATTTTTTGGAGGTTTATGTTATCGACGAATGCTCTCGAGTCTATTTTCTCTAATTCGTAAAGTCTGCTGAAGTGCAGATGTTTCAAGTGGAAAAGACTCTGGAAAGACAGAGCTGAAACATTCTTAAAGAAGTTCCCGCTGAGGTACAAATGCGATAAGTTTGTTAATTTGGATAGAGCAGACGTAGGGATAGTTGTTAAATTGTTATCACTTAGATCCATATGTCGCAGTGAAGGCAGATTGTGGAAACCTAATTGGTCCACGGTTTCAATAATATTTCTATTCAGATCTAAATGTTTGAGCTCCTTCAGATATGGCATACCGTGTTTGGCTATTTGCTGAATCAAGTTTTGCGATAAATCTAGGAATTCCAGTTTGATGGTATAGAAAATGTTGTTGGTCGGTATGTCTAATATGGAATTATTCCTCAATGATAAAATCTTCAACGAAGACAGTGGCTCGAATGTCTCCGGTTCAAAACTCACTAGCTTATTGTTGGATAAATCGAGTCGTTCTAAAACTAATAAATCTTTGAACGTTTGTGCGTGTATGCTCGATATTTCATTGTCTGATAAGTTTAAATCGACCAGTTTCTTCAGTCCAATGAAAGCCTCTTTGTCGAGGCGTTTGAGAATATTGTAAGTGAGGTTAAGGTGTGTCATCTCGACGTTAGTCTCGAAGTTTCTACTACCTAGGTCGTGTATTTTGTTGTAGGATATGTCCAAGATGGTGAGTTCTGTGTAGATGTTGAAGGTGTAGAGGAGGTCGTTGATGACGTTGTGCGTGAGGTTGATGTTGGCGGCTTCGGGGTTGAGTTGTATGGGGACGATCTGTAGGCCGGCTTGTGCGCAGGTGGCGGCGCGCAGGGCGTCGTCGCAGGAGCACCGCGCGGGGCAGATGGTGCGCGCCGCCGCCGCCGTCGCCACCACCACCACCAGCACCACGCGCCACGTCGCTACGCCGTGACAACCCATCACACTTCATGTATATGCCAACAAAACTGAAACAAAAGAGAAATAGAATTAACCAGTGATAAGAGAAACTAGAAAATATTTAAACAAAAACCCCTGAACAAGAAAATTGAATGTTAACGAGATTACATCTAGCTCATTTCCTCAAATCTCTGTTGGTTGCCTCCATCACAAGAAAGTATCCTAAACAATGGTTAAAAATAATAAGGCAAGACAATATCTCGCAGCAGTATCTTAAATATTTTTTGGCGCAAACGTTGATAACGTTACAGCTCCCCGCTATTTCACCGACGAGGAAAATTGTTTGATCCAAATTAGACCGATAAGAAACGTGCCGTGCCAACAAAATGTTGGTTTGAAGTTATTCTTTTTATTATCCACAATTACCTACCTACTCTACGACAAAAAAGGTGGTTGAACTTCATGAAAGACTGACTTATGTTTTAAACATTTTTCTTTCATCCATCCATCATGTCCTCAACAGTAACGCCCATTACTCTAATTAAGCAGTATTGATTATTCATAAAGCAGCCTTATAAAGCCTGGGCTTAAACACATTTATAATAATAATACACAAAGCCGAGCCTAGAATGTCGATGACTAATCCCCTAGCTTAAAGATGATTTTACATTACCTTGAAAACGGCGATTACAAAGGATTCGGTACTTCAAATTAAATGTTTGAACAATTTGACAAAATGTATAATGAATAGTACCTGTAACATCTGTTAACGAAGCCCAACGATCAGAAAGTTTTCTCGCACGGGATTAACTAATTGTGAAGCCCGGAATTGAATTTGCGACTTCTACAGCGCCTGCGCTTATAGAGATCGCGCTAAAGTATTAATAATGCAAAACAGTGTCACGGGAAGTTTTTGATTTCAGATGCAAATTGGATTAGGAACCGAGTGGTGAATGCGGTCCTGCCGCTTTGGCGGTTGTTTAAAATTTTAGTATCGAGCGTTCAAACTCCGAAACAAAACTTCATCCTTCATTATCACACTAAGACTTAGGTACATGCGAAATGAGAACAGCGTTTGTGAAATGTAATAAAAGTAACGAACTCGCTTCCGTAGCCCAGAAGTAGCGCCTCATTCATTCCGGATTACACAATTTAAGCTGACGAAAATGCGAATAAGTAAAGACGATAAGCAGTCCCTCGCGACCCCCAGTAACGTGATATCTCTCAGCACTAGTGAATTACAGAAGCCCGCCTGAATTACAGAAACCATATACATACAGGCACACTCAATACACACTGGAGATCCTGGTATTAGAGAGGATTAATCCTCCTCCAATTCAAATGTATTCCGTATCATGTGAACCGAAAAAAATGCCAATAAATTCGAAATAAGAATTCTCAGATTAATTTTAAAAGAAAATTATTAAAAGAATTCCGAGGCTGTCGTATCATTGTATTGGTAACAATGAGATACTGTTATGATATTGTATCATTCGAGTACAAAGGTGGTCGCGGTTTAGCGGCGATGGTGAAAAGAAGTTGAAATGAGGGGGTGCCTCCATTTCCGAACCTAAACTGCTCCGACCGGTGCTCTTTTGTCTTTTAATTTCCTGTCCGCCAGAGTGCGCTGCGATCGTGAATTTAGCTTACGTAATCTTTGTTAACTTGTATCGCTCTTTGTTGCTGAACTTTTCCATTACCACCATCCTCGTGGAGACTGCCAAATTCATCGTGAAGTTTCTGTCATCTTAATGAATACATCTCGTTTTGATTAACAATTTTTTACTTCTCAAAACATTCCCAATCCCTCATCTCGAAGTTTTTTGTTTATTTTGATCTCATTTCCGCGTGGAGAGGAAATTCGCTTCCGTATTAAAAGCTTTATACTAGCAATTAAAAAACATGATGAGGCTGTTCTTTGCTTTACCTTCTAATTTACAACTAACATTAAAACGATTAAATCTATCGCTTTTGTTGCGTGAAATTATCAGAAATGGTAGGTAATAATTCTCGAGAACTAAACATCGTTTAGGGTCGTCGTTATGGGATTTCAATAATTTACTATTACAGTTTCCGCTTTGCCAAATTGAATATCAAAGGCCCTCCTTTAAATCTTTGAGGAAACGTCATCGGTCGTTTAAATAATTACGAAATTGAGTCCTTTGGTTAAAACTAATTAAAAGCCGGAGCGGCCCTTCAAATACAATTTGTGATATTTAATCGTGGATTTTAAGAGAAGACATAATGAAAAGAATAAAATCAATACAGAGATAACCACTTCAGTTCAACCCTAAGAATATCCACCCTCCGGTTTATAAGAGTCTCAACGTTGGATAGATCCTTAAAAAACACGTCGTTTGTTGTTTCAGCTTTTTTTAAACTACTTAAATGTCAATAAAATGTTTAAAACTGCTACATAATTAAAAGATATAAACCTACCACACAAATTTAATAGCTTTTTGAACACAAGATGTAATAAAGATATTAAATTGTAGAAGCTCACAAACATCTCACGGAGCTCAAATTAAATTCAAATAAACGAGATACATGACAATACAGAGACATTGTAAAGCGTGGTAATTATTTCTTAATTTGACACCTTCTATTGTACATATGTAGACATGCTTCATACAAATGCGTACGTGCCCCATTCTGATGGTCTCAAGAAGAAAGGGGAGGAGCGACTAAAGCATAATGAGAAAACTTGGTCGTTCTCGAAACTTCGGCCAACAATAGTTGAGGAACAAAAAGCAGTAGCAAAACGCTCAGTTGAAATTTCAAACAGTCCAGCCATCAGGTAAGTTTAATTTTCAAAGGAAGATTAAATCGTTATTCACATGTTTCTGCAACTTTTAAAGAAAGAGGTTACGACTAGGTATGCCAACCTCCTTGCGCTCTAAGCAGCTTTCAGTTTTATTGACGCTTTCAAAATTCACAAGGTTATAAAACATGTTATACGTCTCGTAAACGGTTTATTACGAATGCCCGAAATATTATTTTATGAGACTTTAAAATTATAATAAACGATAAGGACTCATTAGTTACCGTAGTTACTTCGTTACCTAATAAAAGCGACCACTTTGGCTGTATAATCATGAATCACGCGAGAACTATATAAGTTTAGTAATTTGAATATTACCGTACAATTGTTACAGTCTTATGTTTGAAATAATAATTAAAACAATTTAATTAAATTTTAGTGTTCATTTGAATCAGTATTGTGGTTTATTTGTGTAAGAAATTTTGCTCAAAATAATTTTGTTATATGTATCTGGCATATAGTTGTAGTTTAATGTTATAAGTTAGGGTAACTAGCACTATTGGCGACTGACCCGCCTATAACTGATCGACGGTATCGATTTTGCAATCAAACGTAGATTAGAGTAAACAACTGCCTCCCCGATTTATATTACAAACGCATTTATTAAATTTAACGGTAACTTAGTTTTCATAACGTGTCCGCGCATGCGTAAAACGGAAACAGCAACATATGTTGGCATTTAGGAAAATGGAATAATTAAATTAATTCCAATTTTAACTGCATAGTGTCTGTTTTGTGATTACGCCACGATAAGCCGTTAATGGGCTTTCTATAGTAATCAGTTTATGCGTTAGTTATGTTATGTTAATAACTTGTAATGTAAGCGGAAATGTAATTCCAATGTTAGATTTAATTAAATATTCCACATCTATCAAAGTAGCTCTAAATGTTGTAGATGTTTGTTTTTGATGTTTAATAATAGTAGGAAGAAGTAACATCATCAGTTTACAAAAACATCTTTACAGTCCTTTCATAAAGTGAAGTCTATAGCCGCTTTTATAAACGCAATAATGAGTGCAGCTTAGGCGGCATTCAGCCTAACAAGAGGTGTCGATGAATCGCCCATGAGGCAAAACGTAACTCATCCTGATGGCACAGCCCTAACCTTTTATAAACCTTCCGCTTTGAATCTCATCACTAAACGAGGTGCGCTCGCCTTGTAGGCGGCACAACATGGATGAATAGGCAATGAACGGGTTAAGAGCAACACCACAGATTAAAAATCCAGGCCGAAAGAGTTTTCTTTTTTGTGGCTTTCGACTGAGTGAACGTATGACATCGGTCGCTACAACCCTATTGATATTCGATACTTCTGTGAACTTACCGATGAGACATTATCCCCTTTTGAATAAAATATCCCGATAAATTGACTCGACGTCTCGAAGTTATTGTTATTAATTTCGGTCCCAGTGGTCTACACATTTCAAAGTTAGTTCACAATCCTAACAGTCTTCATTAGAACTAAATATGAGTATGTAACTATTATTAAGACCGTACAATAAAACTTTATTGCGGAGTACCGCCTTATTTCGTCTCTAGAGCTTTCGCAACAGAAGTTAGTTTGGCTTGAACGTGTGTATCGTGGCGCAGTCTGCGGTAGACTGTTCGGAACTTCAGATGGTTTAAGTAAGTGAAAAATCAACAACCCGTATTAATCTGGTTATTAAAACTTGTAAAAATTCGTAAGTTTTTCGTATTCTTGTATTTTTACCATATTTTTACTTAGCATGGAAAACGTATAGTTCATATTAACAACTGTTTAGTTAGTCTTTGATCAAATGAAAACGGTATCAGTGTGGAAGCCTGTGAATTAGACACTTTGTTATCTTTACGCCGAATGATGAAACGGCAAAATCGACACGAGAGGACGTCGGCAAAATCCTCAGGATCCTCTAAAAGATATCCCCGCTCCTTTAAGGTTATTAAACAGAGTGGTTTTAGGGAAATGAGCTCGCAATATATCTACGGAACACACGGGTTTTGCGATAAATAAGACTCACGTACTATGTGTATTGATACGCCATTCACGAAATGTACAATGTATTCGAGAAACATCGTAAAATCCCCAAGATCGTATGGCTGGGTGCCAGTAAAACTGGAACAGTTACCTTCAGAATTCTTTGTTTATCGGACTGTAATAATAGCGCCACACAATTGAATAGCAATTGCATCAGAAAATTATAAACAAGAACTGTAAAGCTGAAATCCTAATGCAATTGCGTTTATGTTCATTGTTCGGCATCCCAACTTTTAATGCTTTAAATAAAACTATAAAAATGCAAAATTTATGCGAGCACATTTCTCTACTTTGTACGGAAGTTAGCTTCCAATATATCAAACTATGATTACAATCGTGAGATTCGAAAATAAAAACTGCAATAAAATAGTTTCTCGTCCATTTTCCGGTACCGTTGCAATTTCCATATTTGAATCCCTTTGTTGTTCAATATTCTTAGACAACCTCAAACAAAAGTGTGATATTTCCAATATCCAATTTTCGTTCAGGAAGCTGACACATTCATTTCTTTTCTCTTCTTTTATTAAAGGTGAATACAAAACGCAGGGCTGATACTTGGGGCGCGGTGCAAAGCCCGTTGCAGGGCCGTGCCTGGCTCAGCTTACCCGCAACCTATGAAAGTAACTTGTGGGGAATAAGTAACTTTTACCCCTATTCCTGGACCGATAGAGTTCACTCCAACGGATGCAATATTCGGAAAATGCAATACGTTTATGAATGAATGAATAGCTGGATTTTGCTTCCGAGCATTAGTCGGGAAAAAGCGCATTCGGCGCATAAGATCCTTTTGACGCCTCAATGACATTTTGATATTGGACGGTCTGAGCATCCACGCAATATATTTTCGCCTTTGTCAATTGAATAACAATAGGAGTATTGAGTGCTTTATATATAGCGAAGGCTCGGAACAGGTTTGTATGCAGTTTACGAGCCCAGCATAAAGTTTAGAGCCGAACGGAATAAATTTACGGCGTTCAAGTACAGACTGTAGAGAGGTATCGCCTGTTTTTATAGCGCATGATTTTCAGAACCACCCCGACGGTTAACGAATAGGTTTAATGATTTTAATTTTAACTCGTTATTTATTACAGCCAACCGATAATTACACTATAAAATTTTATATTCAAACTGATATTCTTGCATTTTGATAGCAAAATTTTAATTAAATACAATTATTCGCTTTTAAAGTCTTTTTCTTTCTGTAAGCAGAATCTGACTTAGCATTTTAACTGTAAATAAACTACAGAAAACAGTGTTCTCCTTGTATCGAATGCAATCAAACGGTTCTGTGGACAAATCGAATTAATCAACCCATCTGGCCTTTGAATCTTCGCTAGCGTCCACTAGCACATTGATTAAATGCCCACCCGGTGGTTCTAGTTACGCAGAATGAATCCGAACATACTTACCACTACATTCACAACTAGGTATTCATTAATGTTGATTAGAAAGTGGTCAACGAACTGGTTAAAGAGGTCGCAGCTCTTATTCAAGACATAAATATTAATACGATTAAAATTACGAGTATCTTTAATGAATATGATTTGATTTTGATTGCAGTAATTGCTACTTACATTTAGCGGCTAAAGCTTAACCTAAACTAGCAACTATTTCATTGCAAATAAAATAACAAGTGAAATAAAATACTCAGAAGCGAGTACCGTTTCATGAATTACTCAAATAATCATTGATTGGCAGCCGACACTCAATAACCAGTGAATTGACGACCACTCACACAACAATAGCTTAAATAAAAAAGAAAACAAGTTTCATAATTTGCTATAGCAATCAATAAATTTCTCAAGCCGCATAAGAATGAAATCACAAAAGTTTCCCATGAAATCGGAGTTAAATCGACGAATATATGACTTTTAAAATTTTAAAAGGTCTCCCACGAACGTTACTACCTCAGAGGCTACGCTCTGTTATAAGTTACAACAAAGATCGCTGTTAGTCACGAAATACTATCTACTGAGGTGAATTCAACACCTTTTGATAGTCGGTACACAAATATATGCAAATTTGATGGTATCGTCTTTTGTCGTCTGGATACAATACAATAGCGTGGGTTAGAAGCTACTATTGGATATTTATTTAATATCAAATATCGAAGCCGCGGACCGTAAAACCGCAACCGATACAGTCTATGTTAATGTAGGTGGACTATAACTTACACGCACACTTCCAGCTATAAACGTGTCTTCCAAATCCACATAAATCTGTCATCTTAAATATTGTCTACTTTTATACCAAAATACCAACATTATAGGTACTTATTTCTATTGAAAATATTGTTTGATAAAAAAAATATATTCCAGCACATTAAGCTATTCCATTATCGTATACAATTTTAACACTTCGCTTGGTTATTTGTTTCTCAAACTATTAGGCAGCCATCTTGCGGTTTAAAACCACCTTCAGTTTCGCCGGTATCAAATGTAGATTAAACCTTAAACCTCGAATGTTCCCAGTGCCTCGCTTCACTGCTCTCGAATATAACATCATCTAAATTCTAATAACTATTTCTCTCGTGAACAATTACTTGATCCGTCACGATCAAGCCAAACAGACGATAAAATACTATGATTGCTCCATAATTGATTGGTATGATACCTTTTAACTCAAAAAAGTTGAATAACTAACAATTTACACTTTTACGATAAAAACATTGGCAAAAGCAATCATTTCGGACAGTTAACCCATTCACCGCTGATCGAGACTTGTGTAGACAATTGGAAATGGAATTTCGGAAACAGTAACTTATTTGAATTCTAAACAAAGTTGTAGTTTACAATTCACAGTTCGTGCTGCGCAAATACGAGTTATCCGACGAGATAAAAGGGCAAAGAGATACGGTAACGAATCAAAAATGCAGTGCATGAGAGTAAGTTAGAAATTTCTCGCTCAAAATTTACCTCGCGAGTTGTACACGTTCGGTACATCATACGCAGGCTTGATATTGCAAACTTTTTCAGAAATATTACAAAAATTCACCTCTATCACACAATATGAGAGTCGTATTTCATCTCATGTCTTCATATCGTCGCACGAAGCTAAAACTAAGAAATAACAAGGTAACAATGAAACTATAGCCGACATACGAACTCCGCCCCATTCGAATTCAAGTCAAGACTTCGTATTTGTAATTCAGTAGGGCCTGTTCCCCACGCGTGTATTATTGTTTGAGGCACAAATTGTTAAGAGGAAGCGTTTTGTTTACCAACCGGAGGATTTGAACTAAATAATTAACCGCAAGAACAATAGAACACGGTATTGACTAATTACACAATTGTTTAACAAACTAACGGAATTCTCAGAAGCTTTAATGAAAACCAGTTACACGATTAATTTTATCGAATTTTAACTGAGAAACAGCCAGTTAGAAATGTCAACGTAAAAATCGATTCAACCCAGAGCAAAGCATTCCGACTTTCTAAGGAGCTGCTGAAATTTAAGAACAATAATATACTGTAATGTACAAACGACGATGGAACGACTTCCAAAACTTTTAATGGATTCTTGTTTGGGGCATTGTTAAAGTAGAATTCAATATTTGTAATTGACGCGAATACAAACAAAGATCAAAGTAGTTATAAGTAGAAGGAATTGAATTTCTGAAAACTTCCGTTTTAGAAAATTTGACTTTCATAAATATTAGGAAGTTTTATGAGGTTAATCAAGCGTAAGCACATTAATAAATCCGTAAGTAGCTTCAAACTTTTCCTTTTAGAGCTTAATGTAGTATCGTCTTTTAGGATTTCGCCCTTTGTGCTAGCAGAACACGGAATTAAATTGTACATCCTGCTACTATCCTAACAGTAAATTTAGTCACAAGACTAATTTGGTGCAGTGCATACAAGCCACGTAAACCGCTGTTGAGATGACGAACGTGGTCTCAGGACATCCGTGGAGCTTTAGCCCTCTTCATTAAAGGGAGAGGGGATGCCACGCGGGAGGCGGGGAGATGGCTTTATAGGACAATTTGCATTTACACGAACCCAACACAGATTACGCCCGTACTTATCCCCCTGCCAAAATGACAATCGCTCCTACAAGCTGCAAACAAGCCTTTGTTTATCGCGCTGAATTTTTCACTCAACACACCAACTCGGCAAAACTTTTGAAACAGCAAAGTCTACCTACAAACGTTTCAGTTCCCGGTTTCGGACAATAATTACAGCGATAAAAACAAATTTCACTCTATTTGAATATCAAAAGGAAAATCTAGCTTTATTAATATTGACGCAACTGCGGTAAGCAAATGAAATGAATGAAATAAAATTATTCCCTCCGCCTTGAGTTCTTCATAAAGACGGCGAGATTATTATTGTGGCTCAGGCTTATCCAAGTTATGTTTATATTACCCAAGGACGTTAAATGATAAAGATTATGTGATTAAGTTCTCACAAAGAGCCTGATGGTATATGAACTAAGCAGTTATTGTGACAAAGCTAAACGGGAGAACAAAGCTGACGCCGCAAGTGCCCGAGGGCTCGTATAAACGGATATACCTATTCAGGAATAGCTGCTGACCCACTTTCGGATAACCACCTTTGAATATCCTGACAAAAGCATGTCAGCGCAGGAACATAATGTGTGGCTGTCGAAGGCTCAATTTGGAGCCCGCATGAGCCTATCGAGAGATCAGTCGCGGCACAACTAAACGAGAGTGTCGAGATTGGACCGCTCCATACAGAGTAACTGTACGACCGGCGATAAACCCGACAACAATGTTTCACTCCAAACATAAACTCAGCTGTAGTCGATTAAAATTCCACCCCGCAACATTTTACAATTTAAAACTGCGCTTCGTGTCCAATTTTACTTCTAACGCCTTAGGACACTAAATTTGTTAGAACGTTTAATGAAATTTAAAACCACATCCAATTGTTCTGAATTTTGGGCGTGTAAGGGGATGAATATTCATTGTGCTCGGGCCTATTTGCCGGGACGTCGCCACCGCACATAGGCCCGATACGATACCCTTAATCAGGAAAATTGCTAAGTAATATCACCGGACTAAAATTTGTATGATAATGAATCTGGGCGTCTGAGCGTTTACAAAGCTTCCTCGGTGATTTGACGTCGTTAACGGGGCTTGACGTGGCTGCAGAATAAATTTGACGGGAGACATTTTCGAAGCTTTTATGTTAAGCATTTTTGCAAATAAGAATGACTGGATTTGGCCTTGTTCTTTGCGATTTGAGGATAAATTGAGTTGAACATTCTTAAAAGCTAGTCAATATTTAAAAAGGCTGTTACATTCCGTGTCATATTTCAGTACGGAAAGACCTTATATCGTGTATATTCGGTATGAAAAATGGCTAACATGATATGTCAATCACGAGCATGCTTGTTCATTTGAACGTACAGTTTTGTATGATAGACATATCGGAAATACACGTCGTTCGAATACACCGCTTTAAATCTGTCCAAAAGGGTAAAGTCATTGAATACTGATTGGTCATATATCAAATGTGTATTTGGTTATTGGCGAGTTTGTTGGGTCAAACACAAATTGAATCATGCGGTTCGAACCAAAAAGGATTTTAACTAATTTCGGTAATGACATCAGGTATTTAATTACCTAGATATTTAAAAGCAAAATATGTTAACAGAATTTTATGATAAAATTTTTGGATGCTTTTTAAAAAATAAGGTAAAACCTTAAAAAAAACAGTAAAGAATTTACCCTTCAACAAACGGGGGTTAGGACACAGCAGTTTCTCAATCCGACAACAAATGTAGCGCCGTTTACAAAGATAACCGTTCGCGAAACCGGTACAAATGGTCTGAACACAGGTGCTGTTTATTGGGAAAAAGATACAAATTACACCTTTCCTACAAGATCTGATGCTAAATTGATCCTACAGGTTGGAGGGTTAAGGAAACTGAAAATATGGCGGTTACAAATCATAACTAAAAATACGTGACGCTCTTATTGCAGTTTTTTTATTATTTATTGTTTATAATAATAATATATGTAAGGTTTCTTACCTAATGGAGGCAGCGAGAGCCTAATGTTATAACGATGGTGCTTGACTTGAAATCATGGATCCAATAAGGTACTTGATGAACCTCGACGAAACCGCAGTATCTGTAACAAATGCGAAAATCAAAATTAAAACAGTAATAAGTATAATTTATCAAACTGTAAGAGCGTCGGCGTATTAATCAACTAATGCCTTATTAACCTTTGGGATGAGTAAGAAACACCTACGCAGAAGTATCCAAATAAAGTCTAAACTATAATTAGTAATGCCATTTCTGGCCCTGCCCTTTTAACCCTAGCAAAAGTCGTTAGTAGTAAATTGTCAGTACATTTTGTTGTTTTAACAACGAAGTTTATTAGGCCTTTCGGATAACCGTTACAACCATTATAAACCATCGACAAAGGAGAAAACCCTTAAGGCAATATATATAAAAGTAGACCTTCATAAACAAGCTGTATCTTTTTTATAGAAGATCGTAATTCCTGTCTTTCTTTTCATCGTTCGATTTGTAGGTCCTAAGGTGAATTCCGGTTGCTTTAGTTAGAAATTTCTTTCAAAACGTGTAAGTAGGTACTTAGTGAAAAAATAAGTTAAATAAATTAAAGCATTTATACAAAAAGTCGTAAAATTGTGTTGGAATCAACGTTAAAGACAGAAGCCGTCCCGCATCACAGGTGAATACGATAAAACTTTGCGGAACAATTCCGGAATATCGCTCGGTAAAGTCTCCTTGCGGCACAGGTGTCCAACTTCGGGTTCTAATCAACCGTGAATGTGGTCCGGATGACCGGACGGACCTTTCCGAGAACCGGGGAACCGGCCAACCAGGTCACTCCCGACGTCTAAACATACCCACGTATACTAACACCGCAAGTTCTACACGGCTATGCCAACTAGACAAAGCGACGCTTTGTTACGCGTCCCGAGATAAAGAGAAAAATGTAACTAGACAAAAAACGAAATAAGCACTCTTACAATCAATTTAACAATTCCGGCTGGAGTTGTATCACGGGTCGAAATTAATGTAGTGGGTCAAACAAAAAGCCACGCTGGGCTTATCTGGGAGAAAGCAATGTCTGTTGTGTAGACCGCGAAACACGGGGCCATTTGTTATAGAAAAATCGTAGCACTCTTTTGTAATGAGTATACGAGAGAATGAGAGGCAAATTAGGGTTTATTTTATTGTATCTTTTGTCTCTTTCTGTATACTATTGGGTGGTGCACGCTCGGCGCTGAGCTGAGATAACTCTGCGTTCTTTTGTTTTGCTCGGTGGCTCGTTACTCGGCGAGATCTTGGTAAACCTTTTGACGTTTCGCTAAAAGGTTCATTTCGGCTGATTAATGTTGTAATTCCTCGGGTTTGAGTACAAAAAAGACACACTGGAACCGCTTACACGGTGACGGCTCGCGAGGGGAAGAAAAATAGAGGGAAATTATCAATGCCTCGTATCGTAACGTGGCTGCTATCTTTTATAATGTAGCTATTTACAGGCATAGTAAAATACACCGCTTTTGTCCGGTGAACGAAGTAAATTTGGTAATAACTTACGTAAAACATTTCTAAACTTAATTAATGACATTATAACAAGAGTAATAAAAACAATCCGTGACCATAATTTCCTACCCTCGCTCTAATAATAACATTTCATACATAATTTGATTTTTATCTAACTTCCCTCATTTTAGGAGCAAATTTCCTGGTTAAACCGGGTTTGTCGCAAAAGTACGATATTCATAGTTTTTAGTATTAATGAAGTTAGCTCCACGGCTAAACAGAAGGCACCTGGTACAAAGCTCGCTCGAGCTAACAATCTAGCTCATTAGCGCTCAGAAATTTCTTTACAAAACTAGAGAGAAAAATCAGATTAATCTGACTTTAAATTTTGTATTTTTTCTTAACGAGGCCCAAGCTCTGAAGGTACGAAGTTGCGCTTGCTTTTTGGCGTGGACGTAGCAAGCCGCCTTAATTTCTTTTGACAATCTTTGAGTTTTTCATCGTAATTAAGTTTAGCAGCTGCAGGTAAACTTTAGCATTATTTAATGTGTTCTCATTAAAAGTTTCATCCTATGAGAAACTCCCCAACGCCGAGTTACTTTGTCAAAATTTAGAATTATTTGAGCTTTAAATATTTAACTTTACTTATGTCAGGTGATCACATTTTAAGGCTCTTTAACACAGTCGTTAAAGCCGTCATCCCACACGTTTGGTCGACAATAACATTCTTCGAGTTTATGACAAGTCTTTGTGCTTTTATATAAATCTTGTGTATTTTTATAGATATGTCCCAAAGGCTGGTATTAAGTGTTTTGTAACATGTAGGATGGTGTTAAAGATGGTGTGGGTAGGTTATTTATTTACACGATCTCGTGAGGAGATGGCAGCCAAGTCTTCTGTATTTATGTGGAACAGGTTATGTTCAATCGATAATATTGACCGTCTGAAGCTGGACTTAGTTATCTACGGTTTATTTATGGTGTTTGAAATAGACTTGAATGTAATCGTTTGTTTGTACATTGAAGATCAAGAATAAGACTGTTTAAGTTATTGGAAGCTATATAATTTAAAATGTAACAAAATAATGTCAATTTTAAACATACACACGTGGACAAAAAGCTTTCTTTGTAATTACAGGCTTTCTTTTTTTGATTGCGTCATTCACGAAATGCATACATCCAAAATATTGATTGTACCTTTATTTTCGAGAAGCAATTCAAGTGGCATGCAATATTTCTTCTTAATAAGTACTTACGTACTGCCTGGTGTATAATTATTTTAACTCTATCATTAAATATTGAGCGTAACTAAGTAGATGTTACAATAATTTGAATACCATCGAAATTATCCAGGTGATCTCATACAAACGTGAAATTATATGTAATTTCAAGCACATCTTTTTCAACAGACTTCATATTACTGAGCACATGGTACCAGCTGTTATAAATCTCAACTATGAATGAAAAGGATTTTAATTTCTTTGTATACAAATTGAGGCAATTACAACGCCTTTTGCAGTTGACGCAACACCTGGTTTAAATACTTTAACTGGAGCAAAGTAAGGCGGGAACTTAATTAAAACTTAAATCGTAAACTGCCATTTAAAATTCCAGATAAAGGTTAATTACTTGATTATGTCCTACCAAAATAGATACCATCAAACTAACAACAAACTATTCCAATTTATCACACTACCATTCGTATAAATATATATTTAATACCTTAATACAACCGTAGGACACCCCTACTCGTTGACATCACGAAGAGGTGAGTGTAATACAAAGTAATATCGTGTATAAAACACTACCCCATATTATATTATTTGACCCCACCTGAACGAAACACGCGAATAGGGTGAAACTTTACGCAGCTGTACTACCGCGCACGAAAGTGAAGACAATCAAATCAAAATATGTTGACAATTGATTAATTCCATTGTTTGATAAATGACAGCGCGATTGACTGATGACAGTGATTTGGCGTTTGACTTGTATTAGATTTTATGGATATTTTGAAATGAATTGTTTTCACCTGTAAAGATTCTATGTATAGATTAGGTGTGTTGAAACTATAAATGTTTGTTTATAGGCATTGGTAGTCCAATTAATTCAGTGAATACTATGTTTGTTCAAATGGTTACAGGATATCCAATTATAATCATGCCAGTTTGTTTTACGGCGACTAGATTTGCTCTAATTGTTAGCAAATACACTAGTATCTGTTATATTAACATCTTATTTGCAATTTCAATTGAATATTCAATTATTACAATCAATTGTTGTGCAGAGATTAATGAAGTAGATAATATGATTTACGTGTATGTTCCTACCAGTAATGGAGAAGTAAACTTAATATAACTTCGATTTGAAATTCGAATTGAAATAAAACAAACAACAGTCGTTACATAGAAGAAGATATTTCTTGCGTTAAGCATTTCGTTGGTGATGTTCCAGTCATAACAAGCAGTATTTTAGATTATTATTAATTATTACGCACCGCTGAAGTTGTGGGTGAAGCTATGAAGTATTTGACGTGGGTGAAAAAAATGCAAAATATACATTTAATTTTCAGGCTGCCTCAAAGGGCGAGGGGAGACTAAATCAACATAAACACAACCACATTTCGGCAGTTTTAATTTTGCGCCTTATGTCTTTAGGTTTAGAGACTATAATTTTAATGTCTATGTTAATATTAAGCTTTTCATTTCAAACGCACCAGCAATAACTTAGTCTTTACTTAGGCTGAATATAAAATTGTTTCCGCAGTCGATGAAAATAATAGCTTTGCGCGTTCCATTTTTAAACTTTTAATAACGTTTCTTTGTTTTTTTTTAAACAAAGGCTGCAGGCAAAGGGTGACAAGGTTTCCTACTTAATGTAGTTATCAGCCATTTTATCCTATAATCCTGTTTTAACCGGATCAATATTCCGTTCGATTGGCCACGGCATTCCTTTTAGGGGTCTTTTACAGCTTTACGGTTGATAAGCTTGTTAAGAGCTTAAGAATAAAATGTTTATTTTTAAAAACTTTCTCAATATAAACATCTTTGCATTTAGAGTAAAAAGACATGATTATAAATGTACGTTCAGATTTTAAGGGAATAAATAACTACTAGGTGTTAAGTATTTTAAAATCGAAATCCAATTACTTAAATGTTGCCAGGACCTTTTTTACTTTTCACCGAATCATTTCACATGATCTCGCTCGCGAACATTAATGGGATTAAAAGTAAAATATTTAATATAATCATAAAGAAAAAAATATATTTTGGCGAATATTTTATTCATGTATTCTCGTAAAGAGATTTAGTTGAGTGAGGATAAAGTACATGTTGGTCGTCTTCGGCCCCGATAATGAGACCCTGAGGAATAACAAAAAGGCAATATCGTAAAATCTTCTCTCGAAGTGACGAAAAAGACGTAGGTACCTACTTTGTGAAATTGTAAATCTTTTCAACTAAAAAAGTGCTAGTTTATAAAATAAGATTTTTAATATTAAGATTGGAGGTAGCACAAATTTGTAACTAGTCTACTAAGCCTGTTTTTGTTAAATTATGAAAGCGTTTTTTCGATACTTAATCAATATTAAATATTCGAAGACAAAAATTTCATAAATTTAGCGAGTCTCTATCTTCATAAAGTTGTTATTCACTCCACCCAACACAGACTAATACTTCTAATTTATGATAATAATTCCGATATTAATATCACGGGATCATCACAATCTCACATCAAAGGTGACGAAATCCCTGCCAACTTCAAAGAGCTGTAACTATGTAAAACGCGCGTTTCAATTAACAATTTAACGATTTTATGTATTAATTTATTTTGTCGTGAAAACAATCGCAGTAAACGTCGGCAGATCTTGCATGTGAAAATGGCTCGTAAAAAAATCGTTAAATCTCGAGAGCTCAGTCAGCACTTTGATTTGTGTATAACAGCTGTCCGAAGCGTTAATAACTTAATTCGTCAAAGTCTATGGCACATGAGAGAGGTTTTGAAGTAGTTAAATCTGTTCTTCGCCTTAGGGAAGCTGTAGCTATAGAACCGATAACATCTTAAACGACTGCAATGGTATCTTAATCGCATCTTTAACGAAAGATCGCTTTGGGATAGAATTCGCGATAAAATGAATTGCTCTATTACATCCCTTATGATATATACAATTGTGATCTAAATCGATTATTAGACGTGTATGTAATTTTAGATTTATCTTGTAGCTTTAATTTTAGATTTACCATGTTCCTTAGTAATGTCCCAATTCCAAACAAGGTGGGGGAGAATCAGAATTAAATGACGTAAGTGCTACTATTTCGGTAGTGACACTTAAAGAAAGTACGGCCATTAAACGATTTGTTGGTATCTACTACTTTATTAGGAACGCTTGAGTTAATAGAGTGAGGCTGTTAACATCCTTAACAGTTTAAGATAATGTAATTAGTGATTTCATAGGAAAAAAAAACTGCTAGAATACTTTCTTATCTATGAGTAAATTTCAGCTGTTTTTTCTGTAAGTAGGATTTAACTAACAATCAATTTTATTTGATTATTAATATGCAAAATTTAGTCATTAAAACGTAGAGATTTATCAAATGTTTAGGTTTCTTTAAAAAGATTATCTTAATATTTGTTTAATAAATATTCCCACACACTTTAATTGTTGATTGAAATATTCAACAGTCTATCTGCAGGTAGACACTTGAGTCTTCTTATAAGAATACCATCACTATTCAAAGAGTTTGTTTAAATAACCGTTGATGACAATCCATATTTTTTATAAGTACCTACGTAGGTACTTGGACATCATTCGTTCCCATGGAAGGCTTTTGAATTTTTATTAGTACACAACTATAAACATGAACAATACTTGATTTTTTGACGAAAACATTAAAAAAAAATTAGGAAAATCACAACGCAGTTAGGTACTTACATCAGTTTTAATATGAGTATGTCATCACCTACAATGTTCTTGACATTGAGCTCTTCTACATTTTTTTTTATTTTATCATCTTATACATTCTGAGAAGCGGCTTCAAATTTAGACCCCTTCATAACATTTCATCTCTTGGACCCGATGTTCGACGCGACCCACTCGACTATGTTGAGTGTCTTTTAAGTCTTGCCTTGATAATATTTTTATAAGGACCTGAATAGAAGCAGCTAACGACATAGCTTTAATTAAAATAGAAAAGTTGTACGCGAATCAATAAGTTCATTAGTCAAGCGAAGTGTTGGTATCATGACACGTCCACGTTTGATAATTAAACGTATTTGCATAGTGTTTCCGGCTTCCGGTTAGCAAGTTCGAGCGACCCATGCCTCATGTGTAATGAGAACGCCGCTTCGAGCTTCCACAAAGAGGTTGCTCATAAAGATTGCATACTTGTTTATTATAATTTGAAATGCCTAAGTACTGCAGTGGTTGCTGGCTAAGTTACAAACGGATAAGTTACAACCTATTTCAGAATTTTGTAGCACATTTGACGCAACTATGTTGTCAAACTTTACAAAGGCAGCACAAGTAGAGTTAAAACTTCAAATGTTAACACAGGTCAGAGCTTTAACGCGACTTGCATGTCATGTTTTCAAAGTAAATATGCCGCTAAGCTGTCAATGTGTAAAGAGGAAGCCCTTAAAAAATTAATGGAGACATCCTTACTTCAAAGATCCTTAACGTTTATTTTAACGTCTGATGCTATTTTTAACTCGGGTTTAAAGTTCCTTGTAGTAAAAATATAAGTAAACCATCAAGTGCCTTTAACGCGTCAACAGGAATGCTTTTTAGTTAAGTCAAAGAGACGAAATTAAGTAAATGCGGTTAATAAAAGCAGCAGTATTTTAAGATGAATAGAAAACATTTTTCCATCTCAATTCCTAATCAAAATCATATAACAAACGTCTCTGGTTATCTGTACAATAGAAAGTTTGTTTTATAAGACGAAAACCTTAATATTTAACTGTCACTACATTTTATTTACTTAATACCAAAAATAACAAAGAAAAACTAGCCACAGATAGTACAAACGAACGAGTGGGTTGTGTCAGATTATAGGCATAAATTATTGGGCACTTTTGTTCCTGTCAAAGAGATGGCCAGGCCCATTCAATTACCAGATCAGCCGAACAAGGAGAGGCGAGTCTTTTTCAGATGTTTGTGTAAGGGATTAGTCAGGGATATCTCTCTGCCGGTATCTTCGTGAGATAAGTACGAATATACGTCAACGTCGGACGACTAAGCCGATTATTTTAAATGTATTCACTTCCCTAATGGAGGCCGTTTTTCACCGCGTGTACCGGCGCGCGCGCTTACTAAAGATTTTCGGCTATGATCCGGTCAACGACCGGCAAGAATTAGTATTGATTTATCCGACATTTATTGAATAACGATTTTGGATGTGAGATGAAATTATCACTTGACTTTACGACCGTCCCTAATTATGAGATCGAACCATAAATAGCTTAACATGACAGTTATTACACTTACTAATTTCTAATTCAAGCTTCGCTGACTAATACTTATAACTATATAAAGATCAATTTTTCTTATAATCCCCCAGGACGTATTAATAAACGCTATGTATATGTTAACCTAAATATGTAGAAAAACCTACAAACACCACTAGTTATATGAATTTATGGGCATGATATCACATTATAATAATTAGGTGCTTAATCACACGAAATACCACGCGGCCACACACAAATAACATTCCCTAAAAATAAAAATGTACCAAGCGTCTTTAACATTTGTAGCGAGCTACCAATATTATTGAAAAAAACAAAAACACAGTGTAATAAGACTATTAAGGTGGGGCAAGCGTTGTGGTATAAACGTTGAAAAATGTGGGTCCCAGGATACCTCCCGTGGCGACCCCAAACATTATGCATGTCATTATAATGGTTCTTCATAAATTATTCCCGAAAATTTTGCTCATGTTCGTGAAGTGCGTGATGGAATTTTAGAAATATGAATAAGAGCATCGAGCTCCAATGATAAAGACAGGTTGTTTTCTGAAGAAGGAACCGTAGAGGGACATCATTAAATATCTGTATGGTAAAAAGATATATCTGTTAGTAAGTTATTCGTTCGAGTTTCCGACAGATTTATCGCGCTACTAACTGCCGCCGAAGAGTATCTATTCAAATTATGGGCTTTAAATTTATGATCTTATGTCACGAATACAGATTCCGATTGGTAACTTAAGAACAGCTACAAATTGGCACGACTTTATTTGCTATTCATAGCTAAAACCGTTTATTTATATAGAGTTGTTTGATTGGCTTTATACATCAAATATCTGATTACAATAGCATTTCTAATCCCACTCGGATTAGGTCGACAATATTAAAATATCTTCCGCAATTTAATAACAAAGGCGTCATGGCACTCAAAATAATCCATTTGGCTCACAATAAAAAGCCATCACGGGCTCCTGCATAGAAAGCAATAATTCTTGTATGATTAAACATTATTGTATGGAGATTTTATCTCGGGAGGAAACTGAGACATGACTTTATTAAAAAAGCACATGTGGAGATGTGTATCGCAGTGACTGTTAATTGCTTTTGACACGCAGCATATGATTCAATTATCATAATGATTTATTCAGAAAGAAGGGTCCTCAACGCAGCTTAGTTAAGCGTTAAGGACAGTATTAATTCCGGAGATCGCGTTCCCGACAGATGGCAGGCAACTTCTTCAGTAGCAGTTTTTTGTTCTACCCGCCTTGTTAACACGCTACCTAGCTGTGTGGCCTGGAATCTCAGCTATGCATTCATAACATCCGAAATATTTAACCTGGTAATATTTCCACTGCCATCCCAAAGCAACCGACGCTGGGACCATTAATAATAAAGCGACGGCTTAAGTCGGAGATCGTGGTGAATTCTCGTAATGAACTATTTTCTTTTCTACTATTATAAAACTATAAATTCGGCGATTATCGCGTGCCACATCTTTGGGGTCGGCGCGGTTCTCATAAAAAGAGTTTTAATTGCTTAACTCGCTCATTCAGTGACCACATAATTCACAGGTTCCCAACGACGGTTGTCCGCTTTCTGTAACTAGCCGCGAGCGGACTATTACAAAACCTGTTGGTTATAAATACTAATTACTGGTTGAATAACTTCGATAACATCGCAAACGAAATTTTAATGACAGAACAAGGTTTAAGTCGGACAATTTCGTCTTTACTTTTAGCCGTAAATCTTGCGACACGAGTTATGGTCTTAGCTTTATTTATCGTCGTCTCTTCTAGTGAACCGTTTAATAAATATTATCGCATAGAGAAGATAGTCGTCGACCCGAGGCGTGATATTTAACGCGATTCATAGATTAAAATTGATCCTACCTAACGTCTTCTAAAATGCTTTGTTCACTGAGGTATTCGAACTCGTA
Organism: Emmelina monodactyla; assembly: GCA_916618145.1. Taxonomy (NCBI): domain Eukaryota; kingdom Metazoa; phylum Arthropoda; class Insecta; order Lepidoptera; family Pterophoridae; genus Emmelina; species Emmelina monodactyla. Next base: position 8,748,152 of record OU745303.1, read on the forward strand.
ATTTTTTATTTAAATTAAAAAACTCTTTTAGAATTAAACGCCTACCTTTAAATTTCAAGTGCACTCGAATGACAAAAGATTAGTAAAAGGGCAACAATACGCCCCCGTTCTTTATTCGAATCTAAAGACGCTGCTATTTCGGAAATAGAGGGATGAATGCATTTCCGGCTCACTTAAAAGTATTTAAAAATAAAAAGTGCACACGTGTGTTTTGCTCGGAATAATAAAAGAACGACGAAAAAGGATGCCCAAAATTATGTAAGTAGGTACTCAAGTAATAAAATAGATCAAAAAAGAATAGCTTTGAATATAGTAAGGCAAACTGTTTTCCAAGTCGTATTAGCCTGGCCTTTGTATTCGAAATGATCTCTGGAAGTCAGCCAAAACTAATAGACTACCCAGTATAATGAAGTAAATGGAACAACAATATTTTTTTAGTGTGAATAAATGGGAAATGGCACATTGTAACAACATAACAATAAAAGCAACTAACTGAGTCATTAGTGGGGCAGGAGCCTTGGCGGGGTTCCCACATTCAACAACACATGGTGTTCGCATTCGAAGCATTTCTATTAAACTTTCAATAAATCCTTCGCCTGTTCACGGTGACTAGGAAAAAGTATCTATTTGTCAAAAGGAAAAGACACAATATCGCTTGGAATGCCAACAAAACGTGCAAAGATAATCCCTTATATTTACCAGAAGGAAGTGACTGTTGTTGCAGCTTAGATTCTAAAAGTGCCTGCTGAGTCGAAGCACCCGTCCATTTTTTTGTGACACGCCTGAATGCCATAAATAATAGGTACTACGAGCTTTGTAATAAATTCGATGCTCTTTTGGTAGCAGAAGAAACGGCCCATCCACGATTGAATTATGATGATGCTTTAAGCTCGTACGCAGTTGGAATCCAACGTTCTTTTTTACTTTGCACTAAGCCTGGATCTCGACGTTTGTAAAATCACCATTTATTCCACGAAGCTACTTGTTCGAATTATTTAAAACCAATAAAAAATCGTTTCAATTATCTTTTTCGATTCCCTTTTTTCGATGTAAATGTCGTGTGAGGATTTTATTTTATTGGAAGTTCCTTTAACTGTGCTCTTTCCGTGACTTAATATATTAAGTTACGTAAGGCGGCCATTTGAAAAAGACAACATCCAGATGGTCCCTACATCCGTATTGGCTTTCTCTTAAAACAAAAGACTTTTAAATCTCCAGGGAGCGTCAATATTCCTTAGCAAAACAAAGAGTTTGTTCGAAGCAGGTTCTAAGCTAAGATAGATTAGCCTCGGCTACGCTGGACACATGAGAATGTACAAACAAAGACTAATGAAGATTCATCGATTTTAATGCATAAAATTGAATTTTGAACGTTTCAAGAATTTCAATTTAAATAGCTTTTCAAGGTTTTTTTCTTTTTTGAATCTAAGTTTCGTGGTTCCGTTTATTGTTAGCTAGTACCTAAACTACATTGCGAGGTTTACGACAATTTTGAAATAGTTCAAAATTTGATTTCAACAATTCCATTACAGTTATGGCCTCGTTGTACCCACTAAACTTGTCAAGTTGAACACCACCCATTCCGGTTTGATACACTTTGTTTATGCTGCAAGATAGTTTATTTTAATACCTGTCACACGCTGACGTTACTCTTAGAGACTGGTGTAGAGTTACAGACATCCCTTGGAGACTTTGTATTGAGTCTCATAAAAGTGTCGCGTTTTAACTATACCTTATAAAATTAGACGGGGATCGGAAAAAATTATAAAAGAGAAGCACTATAGAAGTATGCAAAGTTAATGAAAATAAAATTATTTTAAGATATAGTGAGGGTATTGATCAGAAGAAACCAGCAAAGACGGTCCGGTTATTGCAGCGGGTTGGAACGACCACGTACCGAGTGCCTCTCAAATTACCCCCGGATAAGTCAATCATTGGAAACGTCCACGTTAGCTCGTAATAAAACGTTCTACCGAAATATAACATTCCATCGAATGTTGCGTGTTGTGCTAGACGAAACGCGTAGAGACAACCGACATGTTTTGAAGAGAAAAACAAAATTGATGACACAGGCCTCACTTAAATAACAACATTGAATCACAACTAGCCGAGTTTGAACACCGGCGTCGACCCAGACGCCTTTTTCCCGTCCTATATTAGTTTCGCACCGAACGGAAATTGCCACGTCACAAACCCCACACTAAAACAGTCCTTTATTAAAACAAGCCTGTTTAACAGTTAAACTGCTGAAAAGGAAGTAATTGAACAAGTGTTAGCGTAGTCCAAACCGGCGGGAGCTCCAATTTCCTGTCTCCGCCGCAGTCTTAGAGCAAATAGCTCTTTGCAAATCAAACAAGGGACGGCCCGCCGTATCCACATATCAACATCGTATTGTTTCACTCCTCATCGAGGACCAGAGGCGTTTTCGATTATCTGCCCTCGGGAGAACAAAGCCCGCGACCACGAAACCAAGTCAATTACATAGTTCAACAACTCAGCCCTTATAACTTTCATGGGCTACCAGAATATAGAAAAGGGTATCTGTTTTCAATACGCAGACCGATTGACCCTTTCGAGTGTTCACATTGACTTTTAAATTGCTAATCCCGCGGGAGCAAATAGGCCGGCAGCCTGGGTCGTGTTTACTTGGTCGAGTGCACTCGCCTATCTTCATTAGCTGCTGGATCTAGGTTGGCAAACTACTTGCCGCGTTTACACTCGCCGCTTGTCGACTTGCCGGCGGAAAGTAAGGAACGTGATTGTTGCTCGCTCGCAGCGACTGCTTTCATTCGAGAACAAATAAAGGCTTGTTTTCTGAACTCTAAGTTAGTTTGATTCTACTTTTGCGGCTTGTGTCCTGTTAGGCTATATTACATTGATGATAAATAATAATTTAAAGTCTACATGTGGGTCTGCTTATGAATATTCCCCTCATTAAGAGACGTAAATCAAAATAACATTTCAAGCAAATAAATATTCGTGTAAAACTAAATAATAACATACATCAGTACTAAAACAAACAAACCCCGTGCATTGAGATTCAAGATATAATTGTATTAGCATAATCTACATGCAACATTCACATGCAGATCAGATACATAATTTAAACGAGTACTAGTCACGGCTAATGAATTAACATTCTTTCACATCGTTTAAACGAGGCATAGTACAAAATAACATAACTCTTTTAACGGAAACAATTTAACTTAGAAATCGCTACTTCGGACAGTTGTACCAGGGAAGTATAAAGAGAGAAGTGTTATCTGAACATCAGCATAAGAATGAGCTCGACAGGAAGGCGGTTGGATGCCCGCTTGCCACCTAGGGCGCTTACAAACCTCAATCTATTTATGCCCGCCTGGTACTCCCAATAAAAACCTGAAATACATTTCCGTTTATTTATTTCCATTGCTAATATCATTAACGTTTGGTTTATCGTTATGTTAGGTTAAATTTCATTTCTCAATCACTAATTAACTTAAATAGCTTGACATTTAACGACCACATGTAGCTTTTAATATTTTTAACTGAGCTCAATTATTATCCAGTTTGTGTATTTTTAACTTTGAAGGAAAAAGCGTTTTATTATGATTAATTCTATTAATTTGGTTGCCAGTTTTAATATTTATTTTATGCAACGAAGGTGTAATGGGAGGGTCTGTCAGGTAGCACGTCTATTTATTGTGGGGCATCCATGCGCGTCTATTTTTTCTGACGACTCCATACCGTTTTTTATCCTACATCGCAAACACCCTTTCAACCCAATGAATTACTTAATTTTTCTATCGGACGCAGACCCTTCTGTACTTTATGTCAAAATAAATTAACTTAGCTTTTGAATTTAAACATCGGCGGTTGCGCCATGAATTGGATTTTGAGTGGGATTTTTATTTGAAAGCTGCGGGGTTGAACAATAAGCTGTTTATGATATTGCTGAATTACGGTTCACGGGGTAGTTATACCTCTATTGAGCCATACAATTATTTTATATGAAATAATAAATGTCAAAGATAAAAAAAACAAATTAGTTTTTTCAAATATCTATCTTAACTTTAATAAGCGAAATATTATTAATAATTATTTGTCTATCTATAAGCTATACAGCTGGCATAAAAGTGGAAAACAAAATTATGTTTATAAAAAATCGTAAACATATCGTTAAAACGCTATGCACGCACCATTGACGACTAAAAATGTAAAATTGTTAACAACTGCGGACTTGGAATAAAAAATAACCGATTATAAAAAAAGAGTGTTAGACTACCGTGGCTGATTGAAATTCGGCGTGGCAATTCCGGGCACCCATTGTAATCTTCATAAAAGAAATGTTTATGCTCGGCCCACGTATATTTTTAAAGAAAAAACTAAATTGTTTTTTTTATTTTACCTGGTTTCATCCATCACGCATCATAACTAGGCCTCGTTGGCTCCTTTTATATCGTTCCAGGAAACGTCAAAGTCAGCGATGATGTTTAAATCCAAAGCTTTTATTTGCAAACTTTGTAAGGCAAAGTTATTAATAACGACCATAAATAAAGTTAACGACTTATTTGACACAATAGAAACTTTACATTTTTGTTCGATAGAGACCTCTGTGTGACTTTTATGTCTGTTTTTGTCTACATATATTTCATGCTTATAACATTCTATTGCTATGTTAATGCGATTCGAACAAAGAGACGAATGTACAGTCAGCGACAGTTTCGTTACACTTTTGAGTTGAAATTTACTTGGAATTAGACCTTGTTATATGTAGATCAACTGTGGTAGAGTGTACAGGAGACTTCTCATGTTGAGAGTATGACTCCGCCTATTCTCAAATTCTAAGGCTCAGACCGTACAATTGAATTAAGTACACACACACGAATGTTAAGTTGGGTATGTAGATTAAGCTAGGGATCCGAATGTTGCCGCCCCACTCAATTGAACATGAGCTCTGAACAAATTAACATTATTTTACTTACATGTAGGAGATACGGTTTGAACTATGAACAGGACTTGGTACATACCTGAAAATTAAATAAAACATTAAGTTATCTCTTATAAAATAAAATGAAGTTTTTTGTAGGTTCTTAGAATTAAAAACAATTCGAGATGTTTTTTAATGACTCCACTGATCAATAGCGTTGATTAACCAACTAAATGACTCAGGCATATTAGAGTAACAAAAACTAAATAATTAAAAAAGTTGAGTTGCCAGCGTAGTGGGCAGTCATTGTTCTTGTTGCGCAAAATAATCTCATCATTTCGACTAAAAAACAACTGGCACTACCAAGAAATCATTCATCAACATCACAATTAATTTAAACATAAAAACACATACGTAGAGAGGGATATAAAACAAGTATGCGTGGGATGAAAGAGAGGCTCTTAAATAAATGTGCATTTCATTATTTTTTCTACAAGCAAGGTGCTGCGGTGTGGTCCAACAGTTGATGGCCACAAAAACAAGGTTTTTTTTTCTCTACTAGTCCACAAGCTGGGACGAATGTGGAGCATCCAAGTCAAATGGTCATTAGTGAGCTTAACCCTTTAATTAATTAAAGGCCATTAAGAAAACGATACTCATAATTGAGGTTTTATAGCCGTTCTAAAATATAGCGCTTCTTTTGTTTACATCAAAACATTGTACGCAATAGAAAAAGTGATTTATCAAAAAATAAAACTGGCCAACTATAAAAGAGCAATTATATTTTTTTACAAGTTTTAGCTTTTAATATCAATGATAATCTCTTCCACTTCGGTCGCACAATCTTTCACCCAAAAATAAAGAGCCCATTAAAAAAGCTATTTCGTAGACTTTATTAACCCTTTTAGAATTTACTGATATAACAGTAGTAAAAGCGTACTAATGATCCTCACAATCTGTATTAATAAAGCAATAAACAAAAATATATTCGAGTTCGAAATGAAACGAGCTCGAGAATGCTAATGCTGGTATAATAGAGCAGAAAACAATACGTTAGAAGCCGGTAATAGAATTCCTAAGTAACGCAGTGCGAAGGCATCAATCATTCTGTATCGGATATGATCTTATCTAAAACGAAACTCATCATTTATAGATCTGTACGTCCACAGCCGAATGTTATTAATAGATTTATATCTCATCATTTCTATGTCTCGTAACGGTAACATGTAGCAGTTACACCGATACTTTTGATTACAAATTATACCTCATCACTAGCGATATGTGTAGTGTCGAATTCAGATGGACATTAGTTTCAGATTATTGCTATCGATTGTCGTTTTTTTTTTGTGATTACTTGCGTTTTTATTCGAATAGTTGTTTCGTCGAAAGCTGTAGAGAGATATTAGCTCAGAGTTATTTGCAGGATGAAATTTTCAATTTAAAACAACTCGAGGCGACTGTTTATATTTTATCTCGAAGGTAATTTTAACATGAGCCTCGATTCAAAACTTTTATCACGGGATTGATTAAAACATTGTTTTAGTTTGTGTTGCGGAGTTTGTATTAACAAAAGATTAGTATTTCGTTTAATCTGCGAGTATCAACGCTGGTCGTTTGGGAGATTGCTTTTCTTTCAAAAGTATTTATATTAAAAACTAATAGAAAACAAATCAAGAATGCAAATACAAGATTTTAGTTGAGCAAAGAGTGGTTGACAGGTTTGTACTGGTTGAAATTACGACATAACATTAACGGGTAATAATTCGTCTTTCAACGATTTCGAAACGTCATCTCGCATTCCGTGCGATGTAAGATTAGGCGCCACACCGTTGATAAAATTAAAACTGTTCCCTTGTATTGAGATAATCATGGCCGGCTGTACCCATTTCATAGATGGATAAGTATGATAAAAAGAAGAACTTGTCAATATAATTTCGTTTTGTAGCAACACGGGTATACTTAACAAGTGTAATGTACTATCATTAGATATGATACGGAAACCGGACGGCTTTAATAGTATGTATTATTTGGTAGCTACATATAAGTATAATACAGGTCTGATTTATCTACCACAAACTACGGGGGCATAAAATGGTATCATTACTGTCGGCTCAATGACTTTTCTGTTCGTATATTGTAATTTTTCCCCGCTAATGAATGCGCTTTTTGCTGTTCGAAGTTTAAAAAACGCGGTATTCGTAATTTGTTTTTTTCCAGTGGTTTAATAATTGCCAGTATTTCTAAAAGTAAATTGGCATCCTTGCATATTGTTGTCGGATTTCATGACTTGCAAATTAGAGGATCCTTACAAACTTTAGTAATATTATATCAGCTATGTTGTGGTCAGGTAATGGAATACTTTGTGCTTAACGAAACGGAAAATAACTCCTGCGTTTGCAGCTTGTAAAAAGTCGACCATTACTTGTAAATTTTAATCTTTTATTGACTTTGTTCTTTTTATTTTAAGTGTCCCATTGGGAAGGGCTTCTACGAAGTGTTATTTGAGCGTCCACATTAATACGTTTACATAGTCGAGTATACTCTGAGCATTCTCAAATACGGACGGACCGACATACAGTTAAAATATATTCAGCAGGTGTCCATGTATTTACATACAATTTCAAAGACAGACGCACGTACCAACGTAGCTTTAATGCTGCATTTATCTATGATCAGACTTTGTAAATACTTTAAGTAGCTTTTAGAATAAATTTGAGTACTTATTATAAAGTACAACTTAGAATAAAATTGTCCGAACAAAAAAAAATGAAGAAAACGTCATGAGTTTTTAAATAAGCAAGAATAAATATTTATATATTTTTTTATTTAACTTTACACTTTAAAAATTTGTGTTAGTATTCAAATAAGCTTGAATAATATCTGGTCGTGTTTATCTAAGCGGTAGTCGTATTTATAAACAGTTAAACTTAACTGTACATAAGTTATTTCAACTTCATGATTATCATGTTAAGTGTTAATAAAGTATCGTGAGTCGAAAGAAATTATCTCAAAATGTTTAAAATTCAGTAATGTCGCCACTTTTTATCGAGAAAAAAAACTTCGTAAACGTAAAATATAACGATATTAAGACACCTGTTTCATGATGACACAAACAAGTTTCGAATCTGAAACCTTTGGTTATCTTCATTATGTAAACCGATGGATAATGTCACATATGGTTTATACCCGTACAAACTAAAATACCTTATTAAGGCCGGAAAGCCATTTTGACTTCTACTTGTGATTTCTAGATATCTAACAACAATATTGAGCTAATTAAGCTTAAATAAAACTTTTTTTTGAGAAAATGCATTTTAAGAAATACGTACCTACACGTAAATACTACCGAAATAAAAGCCTATTTAGTAAAGTATATTTCTATTTGTCGTATAGATATCGATATCAAAATATTGTTCGACCACTCTCACAATCCCGAGTATTATTACACCAACCCCCCCAAGGGATCGCGCCTTGCCGCGGCGGGGGGGCTTAGTACCCCGTAGCAAGCCAGCTACTGGGGGAAGCTAAGCGGTCCCACATGGGGCCGGTCGTGAGGTAGACCGGCCCACGAGAGGGGGGCTGCTCCTGCTGGGCGGGAGCCCAGCGTGCTGATGCGCCCGGAGGGGAGGCTCTGGCCGGGCTCGGCCCGGTCAGTTGCACCCCAGGAGGGGAGGCTCCAGCAGGGCCTTTGGCCCTCGTTCTGTTGAGCGCCCAGGGGGGTAATCGTTGGGGGTCGGGTGGTGCGGCGTGGCGGCCGCGGCATCCGATCCTCCGCGATTCGGATTGGAGGTGGTGGGCTGAGGAAGGGGTGGTGGGAAAACCCCTCTCCTAGGCCCAGGGCGGATTCGGCGGCGCGCCACTGTCCCCGCAGTGGCGCGTCGGCGACTCCAGCCGGTGAGGCCCCAGGTCGGCAGACGGCCGAAGACCCTGGGGAGGTTCCCAAGCTGCCGACACAGGGCAAGGTCGGTAGCCAATCAAGGGAACAAGAGGGGGTAGGCGCGCCGCGGTTGTTCCAGCGCGCCTCCAAACTTGAGGGGGCTGCCTCGGTGGCCAGCCGTCGGTGGGTTCGCGGCGAACAGACCTTTACAGGACATTCCCGCGTCCCCGCCATTATACGACGGCCAGTAGGACAACTCCAGGTTTTTAGTCGGTGCGAGCCCGACATAACCCGTCTCCTTTCCCTGGAGGGGACGGGTATGCGTAGGCATTTTCCTGGACAAACAAAAAAAAAAAAAAAAAAAAGTATTATTACACCAATAATACGTTCTTGGAACTACCAATTACTGGTAAGTAAACTCATACAAATCAACATGGAGAAAATAAGCCTTTAATCATAATTGCACCTCACATCCACTCCTACGCAGGTTCCTATGCAAACAACGTTAACCTTTGACATGCCAAATTATAGCTAACGATACAACAGAAATATAATAACTGTTGGCTTTTGTTTTGTTATATAACAAGATTTTATGTGAGAGTGATTCTACATTTAAAGGTATTAGAATTGTTTTTTAGTAATACTGATTTAATATTTTATGTGTAACTCGATTTTAATTTATTTAAGTTCTTAGCTAGTTGTGTCACACGATTATATCAAGAAAATATTGTATCCATCTTTTTTTCTCAGTGCGAAGCTTGACTCTTAAAAAAAAACTGAACTATTTTTTAAAGTATACAATAAGAGCTATGATTGGATTCTGCCTTCTGACCACACCTTTAACATTCGCCCGACTGCATGATACACCTGGAATTTCACTTCATCGAATATACATTTAAATGCTACAATAAACAGACAACATTGAGTGGCTACTTGCATACCTCGAGTACAATGGATGGGTCGTGATTTGGAATCTTTACCCGCGGTTATGATTTACAACAATGAGTTTATCGAATAAGGTTTCAAAGGGCGGGATGCTCAAAATATATAGCAGGAAATGTTGAACAAACAATTGTGGGCCACCCCTGCTTGCAATGCTTGTCGTGACGGGCCCTGCCTTACTGTGCTAGACTTTTAGTATATTATTACAAATAACAAGATGATGTATTCTAAAAGAAAATTTTAAATGTTTTAAATGGAGTTTAGATTTTTATAGTACCTACCACGGAATAATCGTAGTATAACCGTAGTGAAAACATTATTGTAGTTGTAAGTTTGTTACTAAGTTTCTCTGCTCGCCGACTCTTGAAACTTGGCCCTAAGCTCAAAAAGTTTATACTCCGAGTGATATCTGTGCCGATGTGCTAAGCATACGAATACGAGACGCAAACGAAATGAAATACTGCAGTGTAAGCGGCCCATTTATTGTTCGTCGGTCATGAACTCAAGCATTATCATTGCTATTTATTTATGAAGGTGATAAAAAATCGAGAACAGTCAATTGTTTTTCCACAGCGATAAAATAAGGGTTAAAAGTTGAGGGCTTTTTATTTGCATGCGGATGATCGTAAAATTTTACGAAGGATTTAGAATTCGAGTGTGAATACAAAATGAATTTTGAATATTGACCTTTGAAAAAAGATTTAAAGTTTTATAACACTGTAAAAATCTATAAGACCACCTTGTGAGATTTAAAAAAGGGTATACAATTAAAAGAAATCAAGAAACTCTAGTCAGCACAACACAAAAATAAATTAGGATTATAAACGTATAAAAGTAGTTGTAAAACTTAATTGCTACTATTTCCAATATCTCGAACGAAGCGAGTATTAAAATAAAATCCTTCATACATTTATGTATCGTATACACTTTAATACTAATACTGTAAGAGTTATCGCCTACCACCTTTATAATACCGAAGACGCTCTTAATGACGCCGTAAAGTATTTTATTTGACGTTAAAAGCTATAAGACTGATAAAACAAATTGATCGAATCGAAAACCGAAGAGTTTCGTGTGGGTGCCCGTAATTGATTTGATGACATTCTTGTCAACATAATGGTTGAAAAAAAATAACGCTTTCTCTTAGATGGAGACATTATAATCTATTATAAACATCGTTATTTTAAATCTATCCTATTCCGTCTTTTGAAATTTAAGACCTGTGAAAATATAGTCATTTTTATTCAAATGTAGTAACAGATACGATGGCAATAAAATTATGCATAATCAAATATGCAAATTTTATACTTACTTATTTAACACAAGTTTAACGTAAACTATTTTAAAGCGTATTCATAATTACTTTTTCTAACTACCCTCAAAACATTATTTTTTAATTAAGTTGATCCAATGTTTGAATGTGGAACATAAAATACGATTGGCCGGTAAGATATTTGTTACTCAATCCATGTGGAGATAGGCCGAGAGCTCTATAATTGAAAGCACGGATATTTACATAAAAAACTGATAACGGCCTTTGATAAAACAAGTAAATAGTGATTCTGCTTTCGAGTATGTTAATGTTACATCGAACTTTATATGTTTACTTGAGCTTTCACACTACTGAGTTATGAATTTTACTACTTACTTCATAATTTCATGTTGTTTTTTTAAATGCATGCATTTTCTTTTTAGTAAATCTTAATATATTTTTAAAATTATTACCTTTCAAATAAACTTTGTAAGTATTTATCAAGTAAATTTAAGTTTCTGAACTCGACTACTCAATCAATCAATTTCTCCTTTCACATCGTAAAGTTCGCAGCCAAATTTCTTAGAAAATGGTAAAATAACGATAACAAAATATTCGACACATGTCAATCTGTATCTTTTGTTTCTGCGAAATATAATGCACAAGGTAAGTATTGAAAATAAAATATTTTATGGACTTTTTTTCATCAGTATCTTTATCTACAATCAAATCATTACTCTAATAAATATTTATTGCTCTGTAAAATTAAAACAATGAACCCGATTACATCTGGCTTAGTGCGGAGATACCCTAACGGTGCAGGTTCGGGAATGCTCGCATTGTTCCGTAATGGTAAGCTGCATTAGTTGTGTCTTACCTCTAATATACAGCTATCGATGCATTATTCAAGAGATATTAGCTAGGGTAGGGCACGCGCCTTTTCGGATTTTTGAATGTATATTAATACTTAACGAATAGTGTTCAATGTATGTTGTGGGTATATTAAGATTATCATAGTAATGGGTAGGCGTTCAGCGGTTTTAATAGAGGTTGTAGTCGGTTAAGTAAGGAAACCCACGTAGGATCCAGGTATGTATGATAACGAATTACTTTTACTTACTAATTGATAGATTATTTTTAATATAAATAGCTAGTTTGAAAATTAATGAAATAACTAATCAGCCACGCACCTTTTATCAAATTTTCTTTCCAGATTATTACTGAAGCGCCGAACAAATAAATGTTTTGAAGATAATTAATTATTTTATGAAAATTGTTTCACCGCCGGCTCACCTTCAGGATCGTTCGAAATTCAATTGTTTTCGTTTAGAAATTTCAGCCACTCGTGATAAATAACGTGAAGTGTTCGGAGATTGATTCTGCGGTTGATTAATTAATTTTACACTGGAAAGCTTTTACAGTAGCTTAACTTTGGCCCGATGAACCATAAACAAAAACTTAAAAACAATAAACTTTCTAGTTGAAATACGTAGGTATTATTTTTATTTAAATTACGTACCGTTGTTCTATTTCAATGCGATGCACTTAAATTCCTTTTTCAAAATGTTAGTTTTAGTATACACCTGATATACACACACGTCACGCACAACTTTTTAAAATAATTCCACCAACGCGTCAGTATACATCCTTCGTGGAGAGCTGAACCGTAACTGGCCACAAATTAAAAATAATGACGACCTCGTAGATCCGAGGAATCCAAGTAACGACTACAAAAGGACGGGCTCCGTCCGCCCGGACCGATAGCCGTTTGACAGGCAGCTGCAACACAAAATTATGGCCAGTTTTATTTCTCTCTCCACTGGGCAGGTGTATACCCACGATTGACACCTACCCCATTATAACTTCGGGATAAGCAACAAAAACCTGACCATTGTTACCAGGATCACCGCCTGAGAACTTATTATTAACCTTTATACACCATCCCATTCATTTTTATACATCTTCATACAATCCACGCCATTAGCAAAGGCGTGTGGGCAGCGGGCCTTAAGCTAAATAAAACTATTGTTGCGTTTAACAAAAACTTCCAAGTGAACATCTTCATGAGGCGAATATTCTATTCTATTGTCCTTTTAGCTTCTTTAGACGACTCTATCGTCGAAAATTTATTGCCAATTTCAAGGAATGTTTACCGAAATCCGTCTGAATGGGAGGCGAGTTTATACATCAAAAAAAATGGACAAAGATTGAAAACGTCTAACGAAGGTACTGAAAGCTGTGATGATAATGATTAATGACGACAAAATCACAGCGATGACGTCACCGAGCAAGATAAATGCGAGAAGATTTTCTTTGTCAAAGTTTGGCGAAAATAAATAATGATTTTTGATTATTTATTCAAGTCACAATGTAGGGAAACGGAATAAATGACTCCGAGGCGTGACGTGATGTATCCATTGTAATAATAGTAACGATTTAGTTCCATAGTTGCTGGTAGATATAAATGACTTTATCAATCACGACATCGTTAAGCTTATGCTTTAGTTTAAGCACTTCCATCCATCAGAAAACTAGTATCTGATGTTTCCTAATAAGTACATAGACACAAGCAAATGTTTTATTTTTAATTAAAGCAAACTCTGACTGGACACCTACCTGAGTAAACCTGAACTTAATAACTTCTGAACAACATTCTGCACAAGACGAGTTAAATAAAATAAATGCTGCGGAAAAATTACAAGTATTAGCTTATAATTAGGATAAACCTAGTATCCTGTCAAGATAAAAATATCTCAAAATGTCGCTTGCTTTCAATTAGGAGCCGGTCCTTGCGCAAGCGCAGCACAGATGTGTTTATGGCGGTGCTAACTCCAGCTTGTGTCACAGCGCACCTTGACTAATCCTTTACACCGTGAATCCCTCTCAGACGAAATGATGAACAAAGCTAAATATACCCATCTAATAGTTGCGTCTCTTTCGCACAACGACAACCGAATCGCAAAATAAAAGAGCTCGTTATTGGTTCATTTAAATATAGAACAGTGGGATGATTGCGTTGCGAACAAGGCTGCGGTCTACTGCCTCTTTGTTTTTTTTTCCTTTTCCAAATTGCGGTCAAAGCTGCGGTACAAAAGCGGTTGGGTCCAAATTAGTGTTGTTACATTTTTTTGTGGTGAAACTGAACATAGTTTTTGTAGAGAAAGCTGTGTTTCGATGATGTTGTTAGCTGCCAGTTCCCTAATTGATATTGCTCTATTATTCATTGAAATTCTATTGTAGACATAATTTTGGTCAAGTTTGGTCAAGGAACTCCTGTCAATTGTCTATGGTCGTAAACTTTTTTTCTTTTAAGTAGGTTGAGGTCGAAAGTCGAAATGAAAGAAGGCAGCAATTAAGAAAGAAATCATTAAAAGAAAGGATAGAATTAGCTGAATCCCAGCAGAGGGTAAACGATACCACCTTAATGATTGCGGACTATTCGGGGGCAAAACTGAATCTCCGGTTCTGAGGCAAGGGGTTTCCGGTCATAACCATGTCTCTAACCATAAATATATCTTTGAAAAATCAATGCGGGTCAGTATTTCTTTTTTATTGAATTGGGGCGTGACTTGTAATGTTTAAAATGTTTATTTACGCAGGCTCTAACTATTTTACAAGTAAGTAAAATGACTTTTATATTTACTTACAGACATTTTTAACGAGTTAGAAATTCTTGATAAATAAAAAGACAGAGACAAGGATCAATCTAAGCATCTTGCATATCAACGAGTAAGTGCTTTTTTCCTAGCTACCTCTATCTACAGCGAATCGAACTAAGATTCGAGACTTCAAGCAGTCAATAAAAAGCGGACACATTCACTGCCATATAATTTGTATTGGAAACTAGTACACGTTTTGAGACTATAAAAGGTGTTTCTCGGAGCAACCCGTCTTCGTTAGCCTGCCTGCTGTAATGACTCGCTTAATTCGATGTAATTACAGGCAAGTAAACGTGCCTTCAGTTATTTATTAAGACGAGTCGCCTGTAGAAGTGAGCGACCTGTGTTATTTGCATAATATTATATGTAAGGAGTTTTTAAGCGATGTGTCATAAGAGCCATAAGAAATTGGAAAGCGAATTAATCATCGATTTCGTGGTCTAAAGGGTGATTTTTGGTTTTTTGTACAGTGTTTAAAAACGTGGGAACTTAAACGGTACGGCAACATTTAATACACTTGTACGTGCTGAGAATTTCAAATTTATTCAGTCAGTATTTATATTATTAAAACTGGCGGTTAAAATGAATCACTTTTATACTTTTGATTAGCAATCACATTTCTTATGAGGTTTTTATGGCTTACGTCCTAAAAATATAATGAAACAATACATTAAACTTATTGCATGAATGTCATAATAGAAATTCTTTTAGTTAGTGTCTCCCACACTGTTATTCATTTAAAATACATTTAAATTCGTTAGACAGCCCTCTTGGAGATTAAGGCAGTAAAATTTAGGCAAATTTATAGTTTTATAAGTTTTTAAACGAGTACTCAATTTGTATGTGTCATGTGCGCCAGCGCATCCTATCACGAACGTCATATCCGGTCATGAAAACACAATGTAATTTTAAAGTCACGCTTCTATTGTTACAAGTCAAATATTAGAGTTTTATTTGTTACTCGACTAAATTATTCGCAATTTATTAAATGGTCGACGTTTAATTTTTTATACAAAGTATCACGTAGCAAATAACTTATTATTCATCAAGGCAAGTTGTTCTTTGAATCTTTTTCTTCAAGTTACCGCCATGTTTAGGTATTCAGCCACTGATGGACAGAAATAATTCAAGTAACTCGAACCACCTACCAAGGCGCCTGCGTTGTGAATTTTAACGTCTGAATTTCAAATGAGGTAACATTATTAAGGCAAACTCACACATTTCGAAGTTAGAATGTTTTTATTTGATTTGTTTTCGTTCCAAAGAGAGCCGGTTATACGACGATTAAGCTTGAAACTTCGTTACGGTGAGGGAAAGGTACTCAAATGGTTTTAAAACTTTGCACAAAGGGAGCCCGATCGCCGGCGACCGCAATGAACGAATGTGAAAGATAAAACGTTACTTTATTGTTTTTGTTCGCTACAAACCGTTTGACAAGTTTAAATTGTTGGGGTTAACGAATTGATTCTTGTTTTAAATTAAAAACTTTGAACCAACTGTTGTCTTTACTCTGGCAAAGTTGATCATGTTGTGATTGATTTATTTACAACTAATCAATGTTATTACTAACCGTTATTTATTTATTAACGCATCCAAAATAACTAAAAAACGTTTATTACTCTCTACCTTATTTATAGCGTGTAAAACCGGCTCAAGAGCAGATCAAATAGCTCTAAATAAACTAAATCACATCGGAATATTACCGTAAATTAGCCACAATACGGTAGTTAGAAATATTACGTCTAGACCGAGAGTCAGTGCAAAACGTCAGCAAAGACTCCGGGCCTATTGTTAGCATACCGTTGGACTGCATATTATGTAGGTATTCTTGGACTACCGCGTTCGTATTTTGTTCTCAGAGACAGTTATTCAACGGATATTATGTCTTGTTTAGATGGGCTGGATTTTTGTTTTGTTACGGTTAAAGGCCTTTTCTGAAAGCGTACAGAACTGAGGAACTAAGTTAATGCTGGAAAACTTCAAGCACAAGTTTCAAAGTACATAATTAAGTTACTTAAAATTCCTCGGTTCAAATATTTTTATTAAGATAAAATTCCAGTATTTAAATATACCTACTAATAAAGTTGCAAATGGTGAAATACCATCAAATATTAGAAATTTACATCTAGTGCATATGACTACTAAATCCAATCATCAAAACTAGTTCTTACTAATTCAATGAACTTTGCAGGAAATTATACCCAACTAATTTACTAACAAACCTATTCCTTTCTACTCTCCCACGATTATACTTTAAAAATTACAGTAAACATTTAAATAGCGCCAAGTTTAATATTGTAATTTAGATAATATATCTCCGAGTTATATTTCTAAGTGTAATTTTATTTTAATAAGTGGAGTGACAAGATGGCAGATGTTTCCGGTGGAGTTTCTAGTTACTGTTAAATGTTGCCAAACTTGATATTTATGAAATTAAACACCTCAATATTTTATATAATAGAGACTTATGTTTGTGATTTATTCATGGAAGATTTAAGAACGATTCTTGGAAAAAGTTCGGCGACGCAAAGCTTTAAATAAAAATATTCAATTTATTTCGTGTACCTACAAAATGTATTTGGTAGATGTCTGCTAAAAAACTTCACTTTCGCGTGGAAGTCGGTTTCCCGTGGAAATGATAATTATGTTTTCCGCGGTAAAAAGTACCTTTGTGTTGTTTTGATGCATAAACTATATTACTGCAAAGTTTAATCCAAATCCGTCCAGTAGTTTTTACGTGAAAGAGTAAAACACATCTATCCATACATCAATACATACTCACAAACTTTCACGTTCAAAATATTAGTAGGAAAACCTCTCTTTTTTTTACCATCGAGGAAATAAGCCGATGAAATCTTCATTTGTGTTTGTATAAAAACACCTTTATACAGTATGTTGTCTTTCTTTCTTTATTGTATAGCTTCCGCGGTGGTCCCCTGGCAACATTAATTTTAATCTTGTCCCCTTTCAGAGCCAACCGCATTCATTCTTTATTTACAGTATTTTGCAAAGGCTTTTCACACCGAATCTAGGTTTTTGTAGACATCTAGTTTCATCAAGCAGATGTATTTAAATAATTTAATAGTATTTCATTCTGGTTTGAGACAAAACTACAAAGCAGAAGTTGTGTAGTGTATAAATTCACACTGTATAAATGCCTACAGTTGAACTCTAGTAAATATTTATGTTATTCAAATAGTAGGTACTAGAAAAAAACAAATGGCGAGCGGAAGCAACGTGCCCTAAAAAGCACAAAACATAAAACAACTACAGCCTTAATTACCCACCTTCAATCAACGCAGCTTTCTTCATACGAACACTTGGGTAACAGAAAGTAGAGTATGAAAATTAATTACTGCCCTGCATATACACGGACGGTCAACAAAACCAATTAAACTCAGAGAATGGGCCTGGGAACGAAACAAAAACTAAATAAATAGAGAATAGCGAGGCCGAGATTTAAACAATATCAATTTATTAATACCGTTCTGATAGCTGTGTACGGTGCACAAAAAAAGACGTGTGGAAAAAGTTGATGCTACTATTGTTGCTTTGTTTAATTGATTTAATTAAATTGGCGCCAACTGGTCAATTGGTGTCTATTAAAAATTAACATGCGATCTTTTGTGTCTGTGTGTATGGAGCATAGCAAAATAATTAGCATAAACGAATAGGTTGTGTCAAACTTTTTTTGTTGACTGTACCGAGTGTCAGTTAATTCGTCACACTGCGGAATCCATTCTTCAATCCGTGAACCATCTTCCAATTTTATTGTACATAATTAGAAGTACTTTGCGCCTCGAATACTACACCGTTTGTTTTATTTTTTTCCAACCGCTCAAATCGTTTGATTCTACACGCTATAGAATCTAATCGATATGGCCAGCTGTAGATTTTAATCGACTACAATTTAATAGCAAACGGCTTCACCGCTAACGAACTAGAACAATTCTAGTTTTAATAAACCAATGGTTATGGTGTACTAAGAAAAATATAGAAATTCGTTTCAGTGTCTATCCATCACTTCCAACACGAGCGTTGAAGTGAGACAGCGAAATTCAATCTAAACTCTTAAGTAAACACCGCGAAAGGCGCTCTAGACACAAGAAAAACAAAACTGAACGCGATCAATCCAGCCGAGTACACTGAAAAATCAAAATCTCGGCTAAAACGAGCAAAAACATCACATAAATTACACCTGCCTCGATGAAATATCAAGAATATTGTTTGAAAAGTAAGTCCCGGGTGATTACGGCGGTGCTGCCAACCCCGACATGAAATTCCTATAGTTTTTGCGCCGGTAAAAACTGATATTCCGTTCGGTCGAGCGTCCACCGTATATTGAGTTAATGTCGGTCGTGATTGTGCCTCCGTCTCTGTCGGTTGTTGGCGTGCGAGCGAGAGGCGGCATTGTTCCACGCGGGATAGGTTCGAATCGCATTTTATGGTAAGTTGGCTGGTGGCAGGTGCATCGGTCCACCTGCGGCGCGGTCGGATGAGATGCGATCGAAGGACGACGAACCCTTCTCTCAATCTCGAGATAACTTTGCCCACTAGCTCCACATAATTCTGAATCAAACGAAACATAAATTAGCTAATGATAGGCGCGGAAATCGCAGACTGTTTGTATAAGACTACGTTTCCAGATAGATTGCCGAGATAATAGAACCCGAGCAGCGCAGTGGAGCGCAAACGAATGTATAATACAGTAATCTAAGTAATTAGAAGTATCTTTGAATTGCTTTCTGGGAAGCTTTACGTTGCAGCTTCCGTGAGTAATGAATAGTTGCTTAAGCATTTTATAATGTTAATTTACGGCAACATGATGGGTTTTACGAAACGTCACCTGGTAACAACCAGCCCAAGGCTAACGTCTTCCGAGACTATTAACACGCGATGATCTATAACCACCTGCCTACTTGTTATGATTAAAAACTGGTCCAACACGAGATAAAAAGCAACATTTCCTTACGCTTCCAGATTCCAGCTTTTTCTAGTTCAATCCAGCTTTACTAGAGCTGTTTGCACGAAACAGCTGCCGGTAAATAGAGAATGGTGGTAAATGAAACAATTTGGAATCCACGAAGGTTTCTGGCAGAGTTCTGCTCAGTTTTTGTAGGGTACTAATCTAGGGCTTGAGTTAGACGCCAATCTCAGAACTGGCACTCAACATAACGGATCAAGTAGTTAACCCTACGGTGCTGCTGCAGAAGAACAATATTACGGTTGTAGGGTATATTAAGACCACATTCCGTAACTTACAACGCTTTATGCATTATGACCTACACACGAAATGAATGCTGCGGTAATTAAATTAAACAAATTAGTTTTATAGAACTATACAAGTATAATTATAATTTTAATTAACTTTACTCTGACCTTTGAGTTGAAGTCGTTTCTCAAACTTAAGTGTTTAGAGTCGACTTTAGTTCGTTGATTAGTTTTCACGCATTAAGCACCTTAGCACATCTAGACCAATACTTCAAGTAATTTCTAAAACAACTTTGAACAACATTCATTTCGAATATCTTCACGCTATAATTTCAATACTCGGGAATACAGCAACCAGTTAAAAACAATTAGATTACTTCAAAAAAATGTCACAATCACACAAAATAAGCTATCAATTCTCTGATAAAACAAACGAATATTCCGTATTGATCTTTTAACCCTTCAATAGCATTCGGTTTTATTTAATTAAAAATCGTTCAATTATATACCCGGGTCTGATAGACCCATACGTGTGTATCCGGGTATCGGAAGAGGCGAAATTTGGCCGGATATTGAATATTGATCGGGCCCTTAACCCTGATGTATCACCGGTAGTTACTATCGAGGAGGCGGTGATAAAGGGGTACTTGAGACCCCTCGGATAAACTAAAATAGTAAATGGTTATTGCAAAAACTTACGAAACGGATTTTAAATTGAAATTGTTATTTTTATTATGCCTTTGGTTGGTACATTCAGTGGGGGAAAGGGCGTTTTTTTCTGACTTTAAAACGCAATTTCAAAAACAAAACAGAGGAAAATAGATTTTAAAAATCCGTTTAACCACAAGTTTTGTAAAAATGTAACTACAACCTCGTTTTCTGTTATAATAGCTAATCACAGGCACTATTTAAACTTAAGAGGGGGCCACCAACTGTATATTAACAAGCTTTTATTGTACCTTTTGAGCTTGAATACAAAATTGTAGGGTATTGAAATATCACGTAGTACCACAAAGAGGGCCAAGTGGGGTGGGTACAGACAGCAGCGTAAACATTTATCAACAACCCGATTCATCGGATCCGGTCTTTAATAGTCAATGGTGTTAAAACGAATTATTGACGGGATCTTTTCTATAAAAACCCTTCTTGTTATTATTTAATATTGTGAAAATATTAGTTATTTCGTAGCGTTGTTTAATATTATTTATTTTAAAACATTAATAATTAAAAAATAACACAGTTTAACTACGTCGTTCAGGTGTTACGAATACATACAATGCATAAGGCATTATCTCGTTCTATAGCTGCCTACAACTGGCAAAACAGATAATTGTTTGCTATTAAAAGGAGCCCCGTTAATAACAAGATAATCCTCAAGGTGCCCATACAAAGCAAATCCTTTACACAGATCTTTTGATGTACTAATACGGGAAGGGTGCTTTGATTTTTGTAGATATATAGATATGTATGTACAAAAGATGCTTTCTCTGCTGACTGTACATTATAACTTATTCATGACTTTGCTATTCATGCATGCGTGGATTTGAATCCTGTATTTAGAGAACATATTCCTTGTATGTAGGTTGAATATTATGTGGGTGTTAAAAATATATAGCGTTTTTTCACGATCCGACATTAATGTATTCCAAGACGTTTAAAACTAGCCACACTTTATTGAAATATTGCGTGCTATGCTTTTATTTATATTTCATATCTACAAGGTACTAAAATATTAAACCGACATTGACCTAACCTAGCTTACTGTTCAAAAAAAAAGACGCCCAAGTTTCGTTCATAAATAACATCCCAACACAATATTGTCGTCGAGAATTACACATAACCGCTCCAAGAAACACTTGCGACAGTTTTAAGTACGAAATAACAGGTGTTGTCTCAACCGCTACCAACTTGGCGAAGTAAAATGTTTATGAACGTAAAAAGAAACTTTGTTTTGAAAAGTTTTCGCGCCGCTCTCGATGTAACACGAGAACCGCGTTAGGTCAACCTCCGGCCATAATGGAACGGCATGCCAGTTCAAATTGTAATTCGAATTTCGAACACTGCCAACAGTAAGGAGTTTAGATAAGCTTATAGGATTATTGTAAGAACTTGGAATTTTCAAACGTTTTTGCATTATAAAAGATTTCGAAGACTCTCTCTTGTGGATTTAAGCTTTTAGAAATGGGATTGGCCTTATACGCCTTTGCACCAGACTATTGATGGTTTTTAATAGCGTATCTTTTGGCCGTCAATTTAAAATCGGGCAGCATTCAGTGTGAAATTTAAATTGGTGTAATAAATCTATCTTATTACAAAAAACTAATAACAGTAATAATTGGTAGTGATTTTGTATAAAACGGAATAATACATCATTCTGTATAGGTTTAGATATATAGCGTTATTACTTTAACCGTTTTTAAAAGGCCTGAGGGCAATAGGTGGATTAGTAAGACCGTTTTTTGTTAGATGGATAGCCTTCAAGCCAACGTTCCGTTTAGAATAAACGCTTCAAAGGAATTGTTCATGTTTTTAATAAAAAATCGTTACGATATTGGAGAAAGCAATTTGCCAGATTGGTATTGAGAAAATTAATTTGAAGGTGTTGTTAAAGAATGTTGGATGTAAACATTTTTATGCTTTTATAAGATTACAAGAGTCAATCAACTGAATCAATAAAAAAAACAGTGTCAATTATTGTTAATATCCACATTTAGGTAATAAAATATCGATCGAGTGTCCAAAACCAACTCATTAATAAGTGAAACTTCGAAAATATGTTAGTCGAGAAAACAATTAATTGGTCTATCAAAATTAAGGGGACGTATATTTGTGTACATACTACGTTTTTATTGGTGGTTAAAGCGTTCCAATATTTATGAACATTCTCTTTTACTATTTTGAGTGTTGTGAGCTGTACCTCTCCATGGCGGTCTAGTAAGATCAATTTTCTTTTTATAACCGGCGGCTTTCAAAGAAATCCGCCTCACTACCACTAATTGATGGTAATAGTAGAGGAGGATGCTACATATGTATCATTAATGTTACAATTGGTGACTTTGATTTTGAATATTGATGATGTATCGTTCCTTGTAAATAGTTGGTAGGAACTTTTTTATTGCTGGCTGAATATAACCTTTGTTTTTTTACACATACTCCTACCGTTCAAAATATATATTTTTTTTCTTTATAACTAGCCAGGGTCAGATCTAAATTTGAAAATACTAGAACTCCTCGGCTCCTGTTTTTCTTTCATAAATTCAATATAGAGCCCATCCATGTCGAGTTTGCGTGTTTCTGGCAGCCACTTAGTGGGCAAATTCTTTCTCAGAATTTAATCTTTTAGCGTTATGCACCCGGGAAAACGGAACTTTTAAAAATAAAAATAATAATATACATGTCATACGTCACTCGTTAAGTCATTGTAGAGTAAGTAAACGTAGAACATTATTTAAAAATACATTTTTATAGTTAATTTTGCTTAGCATACTATTGAATTTTAATTACTTGAGTAAAGGTTATTAAATATAGATATTAAACTAATTAATTAATGAAAAAAAATTTTTTTTTTAACTAAACGGTATTTACCTATTGCGTTTAAAAAAGTCCCCTAGATTAGATAACTTCATGAAAATAGAACAAAATTATGCGATAATCCTGCCCAGGTTATTTCATAACTGCCTGAAATAATAAAGCAACTTCAACTTATTAAACCCACGAACTAAAACTAACTTCAAAACAAACTTATAGTTGTAAGTCGCGAAAAACCGAACTGAGGAAAACTTGCGCTGCGAACCGTACTTCGTAAAATGTACTTACAAATACCTGATTTCAGAATAAACTGCCAAAGTAAACTCAGCGACTAGTTTTCCAATTAAAAATTTAGTAAGGAGGAACAAAATGTTCCCTGTGAATATTCTATCTATAAAATGTGTCAGTAGTTAATCTTATTAGAACTTAAAAGGGTCTAAAGAAGTTTAAAGTATTAGATGTACATTTTTGACATTAGTAATATATACAAGAGTTGTTTTACATGGAAACCCATTTTTTATCATTCAAACTTCATAAATAAGAATACGTTTGTTAAAAATAAAATAGTTGCTTTTTATAAAGCTTCAATGTTGTTATGATTATAAATAAAGTTTTTGTTTATTAAAAATATTTTGTTGGGCACAATTCAATGAATACCGCGACATGTCCAGTATATGATGCAACAATAGTATAAAAATTGTGGTTTTTCAATAAATTGTTCATAAATTAATAAATATTTTTACTGATGTCAGACATTGGATAATTAATGTAAACATCAAAACTTTGTAATAATTGCTTATAAGGCAGTTCAAAACCGACTTTTATAGCTGGCTTTTTCAGAAAAAAATAAGTTTTCATGTAATCATAAATACATAAAATGTATGAATTTTTATTTGTTTTTTCTTAACGATTATTTACAACGAATAGGTACCTATGTTTCTTTATAACTGAAACTTTAAACTCGAAGCAGAAAACACGAACTCGAAGGTAAGTACAGCAGTTTTCCAACCATCCTGTATATAATCGCACCTCATTTTATGTTGCCAACCCCTTTCGAACTTTAGTTTTAAGGCTCCTAAACACACAAACTTCACTCCGGCAACCCCAAGGAAATACCTGCGAATTTTTATCTCGTAAAAAGAACAGAATGAAATACCTCACGTCCCTTATTTGACCATCCTCTTTTATGAAGAAAATATACCAATAAATTCTAGGTAGTGTGTACCTACATTCGTTTACAAAATGGACATAAAATAAACATCGAATATAAATAATATGATTTCCGAATCTTATATCTGTTTAATAATTACTGCGGCCCGATTTTCAGAATACTGAGAATTATATATTTTTCATGAATAATGAAGCGTGTAGCGAAGAGATTTATTATTATTTTGTTTATTTTCAATGCATTTAATTGAGTGATATATTTCGAAACTAGTAGCGGGTAAAGATGAATGTTTTAGTGCTTTTTTATCTTTATACAGTCATAAATAAAGATTGTTAGTTCCGTTGTCATTCCGGCAATAAATATTGTCATTATGAACAGCTCTTATCATGGGAACGTTGAAATAAATTCCAGATTATTACAGCCGTTTCTTACCCTAATGTCAACATTAATTAAAAATACGTACCTTTTACTGTTAGTTGTTGAAATGCTTAATTCAAAAGTCCATTACGTGGAAGTGTCTTTAACTAGTCTTTCTGAGAATCCATAAATGAACAGGCACGTTGAAATCCAGTTAGGGCACACAACACTCGGCAATGTTTTTTTAAATTATTATTTTTGTTTATGTTAATTACGTGATCGGGTTTACGCGTGGGGGTGACGGAAGACGGAGGCACGTGCGCTCAGCCCGAACGCCAAGCGTAGACTGAGCGAAGCGTTTGCTCGCTGTATGTTTGCCGGTCGCCAGCTTTTCTAAATATACATAGAGTAGAGCACCCAGCGCGCTTTTCCCGCGCACCCCAGAGGCGCAACGCGTGTTCCATGCAATTTTCTATAAATTTTTCGCATAAGCTCGCAAGCCGAGCTGTCAGGTGGTGTTTTTATCAAGCCCATATTAAGTCGGGTTTGGGTGCACTGCGGTAATTGAATTAGGCTTGGGCATCATCAATGTTTATTTAAACATGAGATCCTTTTCTGACGCTTTGCTTGGAGAATTTAATAAAAATTGACTACGTCGATGATATTTTTTCTTCAGAGTTTCATCCGATGTGATATCATTTATTATTAGGAAAGATAAAAAAGTTTTTTAACGAGTTTTTGCTTCTCAGAATAAGTCCGAAATCTTTGGCGTTTCTCGATTTAATTTTTACGTGGCTAGTTGGGGCAGCACTTCTTTCTTTTGTGCAACTATTACTTGATACGCTGCGGGAACAGGTTAATACTTCGGTTTAGGGTTAGAAATTAGTTACCTATAGACCAGCATAAAACTTTTTTTAGGCTTAAAAAAGTAAGTCCATATTTTTGTTATGTTTGATCAAAGGAGCAACCCAAATATTCGGCCATATACCTAGATCAGATAAATGGTAAATTAAAATAAATTAACGTAAATGATTTGTTATCTTCTAAAACCTTCTGCAACCTTCTTTCTTGTCTATTATGCCTCTATTTGTAATTATAATTATATCAGAAGCGTGCTAACTAATTAAAACTTTGCTTTAATTTAGACCTAGCTTCCGATATGACTGCAGTACCAAAGTCAAACTTATCATAACTTATAAAAAATATGTTTTCAAAGTGCAACCGATGCAGGAAATGGAAAACCCAAACAAATTGCAGACAACTTTACACAAGACATGTTTTTTTTGAAGTTCCGCTTCTAAAATTTAAAATTAGCCATGCAATTCGAGAATTGAAACTGAAAACGAATTGCCCGTTCTGAAAGTTAAATTACAAAATCAAACTTGCGACTTCCGAAGTTGGTAGGAATAATTATTTGCAGTAATGTTTGTATTGAAAAATCGAGGAATAGTTGCAGTGAATTAATTAAAGTTAGTTTAATTAAATAGAGCGGGTTGGTGACATGTTCTTAAGTGCTTATTATGTAAGGTTTGTGTTCTATATGTAGGTGTGTGTGTGTGTGTGTGTGTTTTTTTTACTTAACTTTTTTTTATGATATAGGGAGCAAACGAGCATGCGGGTCACCTGATGGTAAGTGATCACCGCCGCCCATGACTCCCCGCAACACTGTGGGTGTTGGGGGAGTGTTGCTGAGCCTTTGACAAAATTGGGCACCGGATATCGCACTCACCAAACGAAACGCAGAAACATCGTCCCTACTTCACGTCGGTTTTCTGTGCGACGGT
Source organism: Emmelina monodactyla (assembly GCA_916618145.1). Lineage (NCBI taxonomy): Eukaryota > Metazoa > Arthropoda > Insecta > Lepidoptera > Pterophoridae > Emmelina > Emmelina monodactyla. Next base: position 8,774,839 of record OU745303.1, read on the forward strand.
GGTATTTCATCGGTCGAGTCAGCTCAGAAATCGCTGCAGACAGAGCCTACAGCTAGACTCTACCACTCGTAAAAAAAGACCAATATTTTAATTTTGCCGGGGCTTCCTCTTTAAAAACGTTTTGTTTTTTTTAGTTTTACAAGATTTTTTTTTTAATTAAATTAATAAACGATTACCCGTTTAAAACCTATTGGGATAAACGTACGATACGTTTTGTTTTTTTTTTAGTTTTACAAGTTTAAAAAAAAAATTAATAAACAATTGCCCGTTTAAAACCTATTGGGAAAAACGTACGATACGTTTTGATTTTTTTAGTTTTACAAGAATCTTTTTAAAATTAAATTAATAAACAATAGCCCGTTTAAAACCTATTGGGAGTAACCTTATAAAATATAACTATGTGAAAAAATATTTACACCTTAAAAAACCATTAGATTGTTTGTTAACCACTCAGTTGTGTAAGCAAAATTTCAAAAAACCGGCCAAGTGCGAGTCGGACTCGCGCACGAAGGGTTCCGTACTATGATTCTCTACCTGTTTATTAAGATCGATTAAAAATTATGTTTGTTGTATGGGAGCCCACCTTTAATATTTACTTCTTTGATATCATCTTTTCTTCTTTGAATCATACAATTTAATAAAAAAAATATCATTGTTAAAACAAGGGAAGTAAAACATTAATTTACGTTGCAAAATAAATTTTAATTGTATTTTTAACATTTTTCTTTATTTAACTAGTGTTACCAAATATACCTAAAAAAACAATTCAGTCAAAATTCACAAACACATTGCAGCTTGGGTAAGTTTATCCTAGAGTCAAAAATTTATTTATAGGTATGTATTTCAGTAATATTTCCCATATCATAAAATCATTAAATTTTGGCTTATGACTATTTTACAGACCTAAAAAATACAAAAAATATACCTATTTAAGTAAGACTTATTTTATGCACTTCAATATTTTTGTGTGGTCGGTTGGTAATTTTTTACGGTTTTACATTTTTGATCAAAGTGACATTAACTTGCTATTAACACAAAATTAACTCAAACGGTTCAAAGAAGATAATAAAAGGTATTAATAGCATTATTTTTTTTTGCAAAGAAGTAAATGTAATAAACAGTTATTTTTTTTCCTCTATTTTCTGAAATCGCAAACTTCTTTTTGCTCTCCTGTAAAATTACCTACATGTCGCTTAAGAAATGTTGCCTTTCCACCGTCTCGTTATAATAAATTATCCAATCTAAAAATGGCTTAAGCCTATGATAACACGCCACCTATCAAATGCAAAATAATCTACAAACATTTTATAAGCTGTCAGCGAGGAGCTCACAGTTGTTCACTACTCCTTGAACCTTCCTTATGCTTCTCGCACAGTACGCTAGATGGCGTGATCGACAAAAGAACAATATTGTGAAACTTCTCGAAATATAAAAAATAATTATTTTAAATATCGCCTCTTAATTAATATGAACCTTGAACCTACCTTATGCTTCTCTCACAATGCGCTAGATGGCGTGATTGTCAAAAAAACAATATTATGAACCTTCTCGAAATAAAAATAATTATTATTTTAAATATCGCCACTTAATTAATATGCACGAAGTTTAATTACGATTGATATCGAAAGAAAGAAAAACTTTTGAATTATCATTAAAAATTTAAATAAATAAATAAAAGTAAGTAAATAAATAAATAAACATAAGCAAAGGACTTACCAACCTACTTGTTAAACACGAAAGACGAGCATGCCTTTTTAATTCACACGTTACTTTTATGTCTGTTAAGTTTTAGCAAACACGGAAACAGTCAAACAAGAAAGACATTGTGACGAAACAAATGAATGCATACAATTAGAATATCCCTTATAATTGACTTGAATGTGGACGCAAAAATGTGTGACCATTCTCACAAAGAACATTTAAAGAACCTTACTTGGAATTGAAGTCGTTTAAGAAAAAGTTAAAATGCAAAAAGAAGCCAAAGACAGTTATTTGTAGATTTGCGCAATTTTGTATTGTTTCCATTAACAAGTTATAAAATATAACTGCAGTACCTATTTAATGAGAAAATCTGTCATGTATGTAAATTAATAAGAGGAAAATTATCTCCACTTGCTTGATAATGGTCCCTCTATTTATTACAACCAACTAGCTAGTTAAATTACAAAATATTTAGCCATCGCTCCCGACACTTAATGAGCGCGATATATCGATTTCCTTCATTATTTAATACAAAAGTAAAGGATATAAATAAAAATATTATTATAAAAAATGATATATGTAATGTAGTAACTTCTGTTAATATAATTTTCATCAAAATTTAAAAAAATAAACAACTTATTGTGTGGGTTACGCCGGTTACGTACAATGGTTTTCAGATCGGTAATTACCCGTCTTCTACCATGTACCTATACTTCGATAAACAAAAATTTTCCTCGTCAATTAAAAAATAGCAAATGACTAGTCGAATATTTTTCTAATTGTAGATATATTGTGGTGGAATCCACTTCTGATAATTTGAGATAGCACTATCTGATTCAGCAAAGTAATTTTACAAAAGTCTGTGATTTATACCATTGTAATTCATTAAATCTACAAAATTATCTATCGATGTGGCGTTTATCGCTAATAAGCAATCATACACCATTGTGGTGCTATGAATTCTTTAGTGATCTACAAGCATTGATAACGGGAAGACCAAAGTGAACGCGAAAAGTGATTATTTTTTGAAATAAATTAAGTTTAGAATGTTATGACAGCATGGTAAGTCTTTTTTTTGTTTTGTTTTTAAGTGGTCAGTGTTAAAGTTGAATATTTTTAAAAGAGTATCAATAGCATTGAATAAAGAAAGACCTTGCAATATCATGCACAATGTTTGAGTGATAATTGATATCTAGAACGCCTATTGTGTATAAAGTTGAATGTTTCTGCAATTTTCAACGACATATTTGAATGATGTGTTTAACTAGGATTAAATAGATAACGTTTAATCAACTGGACAATGCACCACACCTATCTGTTACTGATTAATGAAAATTTGTGTTATCAAAATAACCAACAGTTTAACTATAACGTTGTATTTTGTTTCCTGATAAGCTACATCAACAGTTCAGTACTCCTGGACAACAGTATATTTATTGTTTAGTTCCTAAAAGACTCTAAATGCTCTAGCTTTAAGACCCAATCCCTACTAATATTATAAATGCGAAAGTAACTCTGTCTGTCTGTCTGTCTGTCTGTCTGTCTGTCTGTCTGTCTGTTACGCTTTCACGCCTAAACCACTGAACCGATTTTGATGAAATTTGGTATGAAGAAAGAACTGAACTTAGGAAAGGACATAGGGTACTTTTTACCGCGGGAAAACTTCTCATTCCCACGGGAAACCGACTTCCACGCGAACGGAGTCGCGGGCGGCCACTAGTTTCCAATATGTTTGAACAGGACAACCCAAATCTATCACAAACCACTGGCTCCGTGGTCCTCCAGGTGGGTGCCCTGGAACTGCTGGCCAGGTACTCCATGAACACTGGAAGGGCCACCAGCGTCCTATCTTCAATACACGACTTCAGATCCTATGAGGCAGAACAGACGGGCGGGAAGCAGTGGAACTGGAAATACTTGAGGGTATGTAAAAATATAAAATTTAATAATGTCGGCAACTAGGCATGTCTCAATATTTTTTTAAACTTGTAATAAAAAATGTTAGTATAATTATTATCTATGGTAAATCTATTAATAAAGCAATACAGAACAATATCTAGGGTTTATTTACCTATACCTTAACGACAGGGTTAATATATACCTTAACAAATTTCCTTTTTCAGGACCAATTTGACCAAAAAGATCTTGAAGGTCTCTACAGGAAGTACGATGATAAATTAAGAGAGATATTAATATTTATCTATTTGACGCTTCTGGTATTTTTCTCGACAATTCATATTGCTTTAGTCATAATTAGTACGCATAAAGAGGTAAGTGGTATTTTTTGCAATTTTAACTAAACTTAAACTAAAATATTTGATAAATGTTATTGTTTTGTAGCAAATACAATGGAAGACAACTTATTATGCTATGGGCATGTATTTACTGAGGATAGCGATTCCCATATTAGGGTTGTGGAAGACAATGTACGATCCAATGAAGCAACGATGGTTTTGGACTCCAGTAGTGATAACATTTGTCATCATTCTGGACCTTGTATTCACTGGTAGGTTCGAAAGATGCATCTACGCCTTCAGATTTTGTAGAGCAATAATTTGTAACTAAATATTTAGCACAAAGGAACTTATATTGATTTCCTTAAAATCCCTTGAAAATAGTATAGTTTCTTTAAATATCAATGTATTATTTAAATGTTTGTTAAAGAATATTGTTTTCTATGTTCAGACACACTCACTGTTATTATCATGAACGTAAACTTACTTCTTACCTTTGAATGGCTTGGATTAAAGAATCGAATGTCAATTTTATTCTTCTATGTTTCTTATCTCACCACTTCACTTCAATGTTCCCCATTCCTAGATGTAACAGTGGCAGTCTACAGCTATTTCGAAGGTTTCGCCCTCCGTCCCGCCTACGCCTCTATTTCCCTGCTGTCCCTCTACATCTTCCTCCCAATGAGGAACAACTACCTGACCATCATGCTAGGGATTCTGGTCAGTGTGGTCTACTTGCTAATCTGTTCAGTCTTCACGTACCGTGGCAACTCCGACATCCTTGTAACAGTAAGTTTGATAAAAATAACATTGTTAAGGTAATCGTATGTTGATACAGCTAAAGACACTTACGATTTATTCCAGATAGCATCAGATATATTATTTCTAACTGGTGTGAATATGATGGGTGTTTATTTTAGACTTATGAATGAAATTGTCACGAGGCGGTCTTTTTTGGACAGAAGAGCGTGCGTCGAAAGCACTTTGAGATTGAAATTCGAAAAAGATCAAGAGGTAAGATTAATTTTTTTTACAATTTTCTGCTATAAAACTAAAGATTTGAAAGATTGTTTAAATCTTACACAAAGTGAGAAGTCGAATATGCGTGCGAAATGTGGTATGCATACGTTATTGCTGGCGTAGGTAGGCTTATTGCGCTTCAATGTTTATTTGGAAAATTTTACTTTTAAGTTACACTATAATCTAAAATAGAGTTCCATCATAAAATCAAATATTAAATAAGGAAGGCATAACTATTAAAACTACTTTCAGGAACGTCTAATGTTAAGTATTCTTCCGGAACACATTGTCAGTCGAGTAAGAAAAGACATTAGAAACATGTTTCTAGGAATTCAATCTCAAAGATACAGCTACAACATGAAGTCTTTAAAGTAAGTATCAATAATATATAAAAGGTAATATATCGACTGATGGCTAGACTTGGTATGACCGATAAATCGATTAAGATTAAGTAGATTATCCAGTTAAAAGAAAAGAAGACGTTGATTATTTTTCTCCAGGTAGTCTAAATCAAGTTACATTTGTCATTTTAGATAGAAAACTCTAATTATGTTTAGCAGTTGACGTTTAACTTATCACAAATGGAATTAGTTCTTTGCCCAATTAAGGTTAAATACAGCTAATCTTTACGCATATGTGGTCAATTTTTTAGATACTTACTAAGTTAATAAAGATAGCGAGATTAGTACAATGTGTGATTTTGATAAAGGGAAAGGAAGGTAATTCCCCTATTTATTCTGCGTCGCAATTTTGGCTTCTGTATTTTTGAGTAGGTTAGTATCATTTACCTTGTACCTACTGCCGTGGCAACGACCTTTGCTTTTATATCAGAAAATTTCAATCTTACTATGTTTTTTAATGTTTATAAAATGGTAATGTTCCTTGGCCTTTAAACAGAATCACAATTTGGAATTTAAGCAGGTACATATTGCAGTACACTTCCTCAGATACATTTTTTTGGAAAAAAACGTTTTTATATTATAATCCCAATATAACCAGTTTTGCGAACGTGTATCACAGATACATGCTTAAATTTGGTTTTCTTATTCCAGCCAGCTTTATGTTGAAGAGCATGATAATGTTAGTATTCTATATGCTGATGTTGTTAATTATACAAAAATATCGACAACTTTATCTCCGATGCGAATGGTGGAGTTACTGAGTGAGCTTTTTGGAAGATTTGATGAGGCTTCTGAGGTAAATAATTACGGTAAATTTTGAAAAAATATCGTATTTTAAATTTTAAATCTAAAGTTTTTCTGATGCACCATTACAATCATCTTTTAGGAACACGATGTGCTAAGGATAAAATTCTTGGGCGATTGTTACTACTGTGTAAGTGGTATTCCAAAACCAACTGTACAACATGCAAAGAACTGCGTAGATCTAGGGTTGGAGATGATTAGCATTATTAAGAATGTCAGGTTAGACTACTTATTACGGTAGATACTTTACATATCTACTTATTTATATTGGATATTTTTTTTTTTTTGAGTTTGGTACCATGTATGACAGCTTTATAACACTCTATATTGTTACTTTAGAGAAAAACGAGCTCTAGACATTGATATGAGAATAGGTGTCCATTCTGGAAGGATCCTCAGTGGATTAATTGGTATACGAAAGTGGCAATATGATATCTGGTCCAAAGATGTCTCCATTGCCAACAAAATGGAATCTACTGGAAAAGCAGGGTAAGCCCGTTGCAACTATTAGATTCATCAGCTAAAGCTAAAAAGCTTCTGACACTAGTTAATTTAAGCTTAATGAACAACTCATTGAAATAGTATTCCAACAAGAAGCAATGTGCGACATCAATTCACTTTCTTTTGATTCGATTTTAATCCTTTACCTTTCTACTTAATAAACTAACGTTTTTTAGCAAAGTTCATATAACAAAACAAACGCTGGAGCTAATACTAGATCATGCTCGTGAATATATTATAGAGCCAAATTTCGAATCACAGAATAATCCCTTCATAACGAAAAACAAACTGGAGACATATCTTCTATCCAGGCCTCCACGAGTAAGTATTTTAATGTTTTTTTTTCCAAATAAACTTTTACTCAGGAACAATTTTATCTTTACATGTATTATTTTTTTTCTATTACAGACACAATTAGAATATAGACCATTCCGAAGAGCATCTGTTGGATTCACCAAAATAATCAAGAAAAGTCCTAGAGTGAGTTATCATATTTTACTCTGATACTCTTATTAATAAGTACCATAATGGAAAGCATAAATTGGTTTCTATGATTTTAGTAGCGTTCGGAAAATAGAGCGTCGTCAAACTTCCGGAGAACGACTCCGTTTATGGACGAGAACCTGGTGGAGTACCAGCAGATGCTTAAGGCTGCTGATGCGCAGATGGCCAAAGAAATCGATGACATGACTAATGGCAAGTACGTTCAAAAACATATGAACTATTGGAGAGTCAGAAACCATACAAAATTGGATCACATTAATACATTAAACAATTAATTTCATTTCTAGGAGCTTTTTCAAAGCAAATTCAAAATTAAACAGAATAACAATGATGTACAAAGATTGCAAGTTGGAGAAGACATTCTTGTTGCTTCCGGACCCGCTGTTTAAATATTATATTCTGTGCTGTCTTGTGATATTTGTCCTGATTTTCATCATTAATGGGTTATCAACACATTGGTAAGTAGAAACTAACTCACCAAAATCAGCTAACACCAAATAAATAGGAATATAACAAACACTTGCCATCCTTTAGCCGCCAGTTTTTTCAAATAATTAGCAAAAGTGTTTTCTGTCTATTAGATGTAACTTCTTCACGTTTTCACTTCATATTTCACAGGCTTCAAGAGTTTCAATGGTATGTTCTCGCATCCTTTGCTCTCTTCATCTTAGTGCTCTTGGCTCTACAACCGTTGACCTGGTTTCAATTCCTCTGGAATAAACACAAGGGTATCGACGAGCCTAGAAACCCTACCTTAAGATGGATGTATGACGCTTCTGTGAAGATAATTAAATCAGCTCACATACGAACAGCGCTGTATTTACTAATTAGTTTTGGACTAGCATCGTCAGCGGTTGTAAATGTGGTAGACTGTCGTGAAGTGAGAGTACTTCCTAATGCTGAGACTGTTCTTTCCAATTGTGTATCGGCTTGGGTAAGTAATAAGTAAAACCATTTGTTTTATTTACCTAATTTATTAATAACATACACTTTTTTATTTTAATTACAGCATGTCACACAATGCTGGGGCTTAGCATTGTTACTTAATTTTCTATTCAGTAGAGTGTTTTTCATTTTCAAATGGGTCGTAGCCGGAGCCATGACTATTTTCTACTTGTGGGTAGTATGGGAACTCAAATCTGAACTCTTCGCTCAAGACGCTACTTGGAATATTGGTTTAGACGCTAGAGTATCACACACGTTATCCGTGGTTTTTGTTACTATCACCTTGTATTGGATCGATAGAACGACAGAGTATAGGAATCGATTGGATCACCTATGGCAATTGCAGCTGAGCGAAGAACAGCATGAAGCCGAGATGATGCTAAAAGTCAACAATATGCTTCTGGAGAATATTCTGCCTGCTCATGTAGGTAAGATCAATCTTGAACAAAAAACGAAGCGTTGCGTTAACAATTAGCATAAAGTAGGTATATCAAAACCGTCATTAGTGCAATCTAATTGCTCTGTAAACTTAATAATGGTCTTTTTTACACTTATTATAGCTGTCATACTTAACACATTATATAACAATGAATTGTTTTACAGTCCAAGTCTACCTAGACTTGAATAGATCTATAGACGAGCTGTATTACGAGAAGTATGACAATGTAGCAGTTATGTTCGCTTCGTTGACCGACTACAAATTGGGAGTGGAGAATGATGCGGATCTCAGCGATAAAATATTACTTAGTATCTTAGACGAAGTGATTTCAGATTTTGATCGCGTAAGTTACATTGCAAAGTTCTTAAACTAGATATTTCAAACATAGTGTGTTGTGCCATTTGATAATGTAGACGAAACTTTGTTTTATTCTATCGCTACATCACATTGTTACATAGTCGTTATTATTTTGCAGTTACTACTAACAGGGACGTCAGATTTTAAAGTAGAAAAAATCAAAATGGCAGGCTGGACGTACATGGCCGCCTGTGGATTAGACCCCACAAGGCGCGAATCATTTGACTCCACCTCGAGTTCAATAGCCAACCAATATCAGAACTCACCCTACAATAGAGCAATTGTACTTACAATGGTCGAATTTGCAGCTGCCATGATGATGCAATTAAGAAACTTCAATAGAGGGTCATTTCAAAGTTTTGAGGGGCTTAATTTAAGGATTGGTTAGTTTATGATACATTTTTGACTTTAAATATTTCAGATTCAACATATGTGTTGGCTAAACTCAGTCTACGTAGTTACTACTATCAAGCATAACTCAACAAATCAAATAATAAAGTTAAATAAGTTATTATTAAAACCTTGCTTATAGTCGTATTTGACAATTGACCACTTGTGTAATGAGTTTTACTAACAAGGTGTTGACAATATTTACAGGAATTTCAAATGGAGAAGTCGCAGCTGGTGTTGTCGGGTCACTAAAACCTTTATACGATATTTGGGGACATGCAGTCAACATGGCATCAAGGATGGATTCTACCGGTGAAAGTGGGAAAATTCAAGTGAGTAATAAAAACACGATATATCTATTAGCTGATGATGATTATGATAATATTAGCCTTCCTGTAAGTTATACATTGATATTCATCTTAGTCTAGAATATTGACCACTAATACATTCCTATATGTGCGGGTTCCCGGATGCAACCGTGTGGGTTTCTTTACAATGTTTTGACTAACCATGCGTGACCATGCTTGTGTACCTACATAATATTCACAGATGTTATCATACTCAAAACCTACATAGTTTTAGCTAGCAGTTGCCACATAGTTGTTAATAAACTAACAACTATGTGGCAACTGCTAGGAAAAAAACAATAAATATTATATAATTTTAAAGGCCAACTTTGTGAAGCGTTCTAAATACAAACATTATAAAAAATGAGACAAAATTACGTAGTAATAATATTATGATAACATCCTTTATAATATTTACCCACAGGTGACTGAAAACACTGCAATCGTTCTTGAAGAGTGTGGAATACAAACACAATACCGCGGTGAAACTTTCGTCAAAGGCGCTGGATACATCAAAACTTACTTCGTACCTTTGGACGACAACTTCAATCTAATCAAAAAAGAAGTTTGTCATCTCCCATATAATTTCCCATCCTACGAACGATATGAAGTCAATGACTTCATTAACGACTCGTCATCAGAAACAGCCAGTTTTCGAATAAGTGATCTACTAAATAGTGATTATTACAAGGAATATACAGATAATAGCGACGCTACTGCGAAAGAGGAAATAAGTTTAAGTAGTGGGATTGCCGCTGATGATTTGGTATCTTCTGAAGAACTTGATGTTACTCATTGTTAAACAGAACTTGAAGAAGTTAATTGATGTGAATAGCTCATTCACAGACAGATATGTATTTTAGATGGCGTAAGGATCTTTTAAGTCATAACTAATTTATACCCACAAAAAGTAAGTTAAGGTGTCATATTAAGCAATCTTAAGTAAGTTTGAATAAATAAAAATTACTGTAAATGCTGTATTTTATTTATAACTACTAGAATTTAATAGTCAAAAAGCTTTGGTCACATTTGAAAATGTTACTCGCGGTCTCTTTGGGCGTATTCCCTGTTTTTTCATTACAGTTTTCAATTAATTTTTTTAATATTATCATCTTTCACTTCAGCCCATTCTAGAAATTTGTCTATTTCGATCTTTCCAGTGCTTTCACCAATACCAAGTTGTTCGTACATACAAAGTGTGAATGTTTGGAACTTTTCATCAAAAACTTGTGTTCTTGCTTAGACTTGTGACAATATATCGGGACTGACGTTGGACTTTTCAATACAATGAGGTGTAGATTTTACAATCATCTCTCGACTTGTCGGCGGGATCGGTAGCAGAAGCTGTAATTAAAAAAAATATACCAAAGGGTTAATTTCAAATCCTAATTGTAATAGAAAAAGTAATAAATAGTTATCTAATCTAAACTAAGCGGTCCTAAAAAAAAACATCTGCATTACACAATGAGCTAGAAAGGGATGTAGGTACATTTAAAAAGTAAAATGATATCATATGGGTTCGAAAACAAATTATTAAGAATAAGAGGAAAATCAAAATATTCTTATAACATTTTTTAACAAATGACGTGATAGAATAAGGTAAAATGAATACTTACTCTTTCGGCACAACTTGCATATCCTATAACACACAACACAAGTAAAACTTTCATTTTCACAATTTTACAATTCAAAATATATATTGGGACGAGAAGTTTCTAGTCACTCAAGTTTATTCTTTAGGTACTTTTTTTGAAATGAAGCAATCTGAACCAACTTTTTCAATTTATACGAGTAGCTTCTAAGGATTTTTTTAATTTACATATTTTAAACATTTTTGTAAATGGATGAGCATAAATATTACGTCGCCTTAATTGATTTTTTATTTTCAAAATGCTTAAATTAAGTACCTACTTCAAATAAAAAAAAGTTGTAGACCTAAATAAGTATTGAGTATAATTAATTAATTAGTCAATTTTTTTTCTTTGATTGTGATGTTATTTAATGAACGTTAATTTTTTTTTCCAAACCTACTTAAGTATATGGTCTTTACAAAACATTTTTAAAGGAAAATATAAGTAACAGTGTTTTTTTTTGGCGAAATTAGCCATTTGGCCTTTGCATCTTTATGTACGAGTGTGATCAATTTCGATACAATGCGACAAAAAAAATAAAAATCCGATTCATAAAACTTATTGCTAAATGTGTTTTAAGCTTCAAACAAAGTAATTCGGTGGAAATATCGATGGAATCGAAATAGGAAAAATACAAAAATATGCTTTTTTACCTTACTGTTTAAACTCTTATTTATGAAAAAAAGCACAATTTATTTGATTGCTTAGGATTTTATGTTGCCTTAAAGTGTTGTACCACTTGAGTGGCCAACAGACCTTGAGCTTCATTCGTTGAGCGTTGCATATATTATATTTTGTTGTTTTTACATCATTAAAAAAACTTTTAGCAATATTTTTAAATAACTTTAATTTAAAAAAAAATCTTACACCTACAACTCGTTAGCTTAAACAATAAAACAACTGTAACACAGGTACTCCCTACATCAAGCTACCGTAATTGACATCTACTTTGCCCTGTACACACGCCATTACGTTGCTCGCTGTTTCCGACGGATTTTCACCTACTTTCTTATTGCACTCTTCTACAATATTCTTCAATTGTTCGTTACCAGCCATGTTGCAGAAAGCCTGGACTTTGTCTGGCACGAGTGTCCCCTTTTTGTCTCCCAAGCCTAGTTTCTTGAACATGCATAGCGTGAACTTCTGGACTGCTGGATCTTTCTGCTGGCGCTTCTCTCTGACCTGGAGGAGGATGTCGGGGCTGACTTCCGTCTCCTGGATGCAGGGAGGGGCGTCTATCACCAACTTCGCTATGCTCTCTGCTGGCAGTGGTATTTTAAGCTAAAACGGTATGAAAGCTTTTTTATTATAGTTTTACAGTAATGATCTTGCAAAGAACGTTAAATAAAACTAGTCGAGCCATTTATAATTAAATTAAATTATGATAATATGAAACTTTATTTTCGTGGCATCCTGCAAAAGCGCTATTAATTACGCAACACGATTTTTTTTTTAACCACATATGTAGGTACCTGATGCGAAATTAGGTACTTAACGTACGTAACTTATTATTTTACACTGTTACAATTCTTTACTGACTGCACACAATCCAGTTCGTTTAGTCCTACCTAATTATGTTTTTTTGAAACAATTTCTAGACTACCTACTGACAAAATCGTTCAAATTTATGTAAGTAGGTAAGTCATTATTTAAAAATTCACTTCCTGCTGACTTTTAGAATTTTATAAAATATAATTAAATAATAATTTATATAAATTTTAATTTTTTTAATATACTTAATTAAAGAAAATTGAGTTCCTTACGGCCGGTCTCAATATTATGTCACATCTTGTTATTTAAATTAAACGTCATTTTTGATTCTTAATAAACTTAGATACCTGTAATTATAATTATTTAAAAATGAAGAAAAAACAGAAAAAACCTCTCCCTTTCACCGATTATGAAAGCTTTCGCTCTGACGTGTAGCTTCCTGCCACTGCTCACATCATAGGAGAAAATCTAATTTATGCAGTAAACAAAATAAAAAGTATAAAAAAAACAACTTAAAAGGGACGGTGCATTAAGATATGATACAAGATGAGATCATCAATACATGAGGTTAATACAAATATTGAGATTGAGACCGGCCTTCAGCAAGTTTTTCTATTTTAATATAAAAATACATTTTCTCAAATTCATTATTTAGGTAGTAAAACAATTAAATTTTGGTTACTTACTTTTTTCGCACAAGCAACATATCCAACAAACATGCACAACAGCAAAACCAGCTTCATTTTACAGAAATAACTATTTTTAGATTAAATTAAAGTAATTCTACTGATGTGCTCATCAGCCGATACAACAATTTTAACTGAAAATCTGTACACAACGCTTACGTTTATATCTGACATTGATCACTTCTCGTAAACCTTAGCCAAGCCAAGGTACGCTTAAACAAAAAAAAGTAAATAAAATCTGTAATACCAAAATTACACCTACAAAAACCGAATCAAATAATTATTGACTATAAATGTTACATCTTAATTGAGCTGCGTGTTTTGAGTGTTACGTCTTTAAATTAATTTCTTTTTTTATTTATTTTTAATAACCGGCCTTTTCTGTTTTGTATAGGTAAATTAACGTGGAAGTAAAAAAGAGTAATAACTTGTAAAGAACGTCTTTTATTAACAATAATTTAGGCATGCACAATAAATAATAAATCAAGATCTAACAACATATTAACAATCAATAGACTTTGGAGTATTGGGTTATACCGAGCAACAAGAAAGAGAAACCAAAGTTTTATTGATTAAAGGTTTCAACTTTCGTGGAGATGATTAAAAAGATCTTTAAAAGACAAAATGTGTAGGTGTTCCACGGTAGTAGCACTTGAAGACTTGGAAAGCTGTGTCAGCGTTATCTTTCCCCTTCTTAGACTTGCAGTCTTCTAGAACTTTCTTGATAGCCGGCTTGTCCGCACCCGCCGGAGCCTTAGCTAGAGCTGTGTCAGTGTCCAGTTTCCCATCGTGGAATATTCCGGACTTTTCGAGAAAGCAAAGGGTGAACTTCTTCAGGCCTTCGTCATCCTGGAACTTGCCTTTCTTGGCCTCGGCTAGGACGTCGAGCTTCACTCCTGACTGTTTGACACACTCGGCTAGGTATTGGTTGACTTTCTCTTTCTGGGCTGCTGTTAGCTGGGCATTCTAGAAAAATATTTAAAGTTGAAAGATTGCCTACAAGCTTAACCTATCGTAGAAAAACTAGACGTATGATTCTAAAGATATTAGCGCAAGATACAGAATGGCTGCTGCACTACTGGATGGGTTAGATGTATTTCTTTAGTGCCAATTTATGGGTGTGATTTACCTACTTAGCATAAGGTCCTTTTGTTCTTAGGGATATCTTAAAGAAAATTTATAAAGAAGATCTTACCTTAGCCTCCAGCCCTGCTGCAGCCAGCACGACACATACAAACACAAACAATTTCATTTTCTTATATTGTTTTTAAAATGTCCAACTAAATTCAAACTAACTGTTCGAAGTATATACTGCTTGTGATAAAACTAGAATTAAAGTTAATCCTTTTATATGCAATAGTGAAGGAGGTCTGCCTGGGAAATAAAGGAAATAATTTCAATAAAATTCTAAGGTCTACCACTGGGGATATAAATAATATATACGGACTAATTAGGCATAGGAAACCTTCAACTTGACAATGGCTAAGACCTAAGTATTGATTATAGCATGACCTATAAGACGTATAATAATAGTAATGATAGATTGGGTGCAAGTTATAAAGTAATGTTAATTACTTTACGAAGGTCCAAAATCCCAAAATGGTTATTATTAGCTTTTTAACCCTAAAAACGATATCTTACCTTCCTTTATATGAATGACAAAATAGTACCTAGACACATTCCATAATGAGAAGGCATGTAAGTATTTGTAGTCCTTTTGTCGAAGTCAGTAGTGATTGTTATTTTTTTACTATAAAATAGATGTAAATAAACCCAGATTTTTACTGATTAATTTAGTAGCTTGAATATTATATGCAAGTTGAGAATAGTTATACTTAACCAGGGCTATAATATCTTGAACTCGTTTTAATTTAGGTCACAGAGCGAGATCTGGTCGCTAGGACAAACCTTTTATGGTAAATGTAAAATAGTGGCTAATTGCCTTTACTTAGTCGTTCTGATTCAAGTTAAAATAACGAACTATTAAATAATAAGTAATATATTTGAATACTTTGGTTGTAGGTACTCTTTTTACAATTTAATTTTAAAATTCCAATCTATTTTAAATTCGGTTGGGTTTGAATAGGTATAGAAAATCAACCAATATAGTACCTAGGTAAAAATAGGTCCCGGAAAAATAATTTACCAATGCGATTGTTTCATGTTGCGGAACCAGGCATTTTGATAATTATTCTATTCTATTTCACCTACTTTTATATAATAACATAATTATTATCTAAGGGAAAGGTTTTTCACACTTAGGTACCTAAATTCTTTAAACAATCCGACTAAATAATAATTATTAACGCAGTTATTACCTAAGTACAAAACAAATAGTTAAATAGGTACTTGTATGTTACATTTTAACGATATTTAATTACATAGTCATTAACAAACTAGAATGTAAATGTTAAAGTAGATAGTCTATATTATATGCTTTGCTGTCTGCATGAAAAATATTAAGATACCTAGCAGCAACCTTCCTTAGGGATTACAACTTTAAAAGATTTTTTGTGATGATAAAATTGGTACCTTTTCGATCAGCCTAGGTAGTCTCCAATGACGGTTTTCATACATCTGAGATTAAACGTCTCTTTAATAAAATACAATATCTAAACTAAATTTAACTGTTATTATGGAGAAAGTATCAACATTCGTTCCGTTCTATAACTAAGGATATTTTTCAAAGATATAACATTTTGTATTTTTATAGGTATTTGTAACATCTTTGAGTATATCTGAATTTCCTTATTGGTCAAATTAAAGTTAAGTTATTTATATGTACAATCGCAAACGGTTTTCAGATACCTATAAGCCTGATATTTACCGAGATCAAACATAAGTTGATAAAAGTAGGGGATTTGCAAAACTTCTAGATACCTACTGCATTTGGAGGTAAAGGTTTAAACCTTCTTAATCTTAAAATTTTGAGCGTTAAAATGGACGCGTTAGATTTGTCACATTGTTAAGTAAAAACATTTTTTTTATATGTACAGTTACGTGCAATTAAATGTATAGGTACAAGGATTAAATTTTAAATGAATAATCACTCTGAAAATTAAAAATAAAATAAATTATTTAATGCCTAGGTATATTTGTAAAATTTGGTTGTTTCCTGGCAAATTATTGTAACCAAAACCAAAAAAGGTCCTTTTTTTATATATCGGCAGACCCATAACAAATGACGTCTTCTATAACAAAAAAAATGAACATCATATACCTAGTAATTGACACAATTAATTCCAAAGTAGCCTAATTTTACGATATTATAGACATGCTTTCAACAGTGTATCTTTATAAAAAGACCAAAATTAAACTTAATACTTTGACTTTACTTGTTCCTACTTAAACCCTTTTTTAAGGTGCATTGGCAACATCAGAGATTATAAACAACCATTGTAGAAAACCATTTAATATCAATGTAATCGGTTGCAGCAAACTTAAGAAGGTTATAAAAAATAGTATTAATTAGATAACACAAAGGTTGAGCACTATATCTTTTTTTTTATTTTATTTTTTGGAAATTTCCAACACAAGTATTTGTAGGTATCTATGCGAAGTTAGTTTAAAATTGAAATTGATTTTTATTATAAAATTTTCAAAATGATAGATATTTGCATGTAAACAAAACTTATTTCCTACCTGAGTCTTCACTCATCAAGTGTAATGACGCAAAACGCAAATCAACAAAAAATGTTAATAGGTAATACAAAAAAATACCAAATTAAATTCCTACATCAATTTACTATTTTAGCAAAATTACGCGTAAGGATTTTGTTATTTGATATGTAGCGCAAAAACCAACCGTTTAATGAACTTTTGATTTTCAGTAATCAATTTAATTTTTATAAGTAAATTTTTTTATCTTATTATATTATGAAAGTTGAAATGAAAGTCCTTTCAATGAGGAGCAACTTAATAAGCTCGAGCGGCTTCAAAA
Organism: Emmelina monodactyla; assembly: GCA_916618145.1. Lineage (NCBI taxonomy): Eukaryota > Metazoa > Arthropoda > Insecta > Lepidoptera > Pterophoridae > Emmelina > Emmelina monodactyla. Next base: position 8,792,230 of record OU745303.1, read on the forward strand.
TATGTGCATCCGATTTATATTCGGGTTGCGCAAATATGATCATATTTCCGAATTTCGCAACAAGCTCGGGTGGCTCCCAATTCGCCTTCGCAGGAATACTCACATCCTCTCCCTCCTCTACCGTGTTCTACACGATCCTAAAACTCCGAAATATCTGAAGAATCGCTTTACGTACTGGCATGAAAGCCACGATCGTACCCTGCGCAGTGCTGCTTCTCGGGTACTGGTAACGCCTAAAAACACAACGACCTTCTACAGCGAATCCTTTACGGTAAAGGCAATACGATTGTGGAATACTCTGCCGTCTGAAACTCGGCAACAAAAAACATTAAATAGTTTTAAAAAAACTGTTTATGAGTTTTATAAATCCCAAATTTAGCCTAGGTATCTTATTTATGCTGTTAATTATTCATGTAGATTTATTTATTTTTATCGTTAGTATATAACTGGTAGTGTGTTTGTTCATGTATTTGTATTATTTAATATGTATGTATTCATTGTATTTGTATATATTATATATATAATATGTATGTGTTCATTGTATTTATATATATATGTATGTTTATGTATGTTTATATGCACCTATCCAATTCTTTAACTTTTCTTTTCTTTTACCTACCTAAGGTATGTCGGGAAGAAATAGCTTAAAGCTATAAGACCACCTTTTGCCTGTTTTTATATAAAAATTCTGTTACTTTTTCTTTTTATGTGCAATAAAAAATATTTGTATTTGTATTTGTATTTGTATGAAGAGATTAAATAAAAAAACTCAGTAATGTGGTAGTTCTGTCATTTTTTTAATGCAATACCTTACAATAATCCTACAGTTACATTGACGATTTAGGTAGGTAGGTAAATAATTTCACTAACTCTACCTTAATAGAGTTTACTATAAGTCTTGTATTGTTTTAGGTATTACTTATGACTCAGTGTAACATGTGAGAACATCGAAATCGTCATCGATTTTCTAAATTATCACGTTTTGTACATAGTTACCTACTTCGAAATTAGCATTGAGGTAGAGAAGCCCTACGACCAAGCATGTATCTTCAACATTTTATCAAGTTAGTATGAAACCAATCGGCTCAATTAGGAATCTACGTTCCATCTAAAATATATAATAGAAACAAGTTTTCGGGGATTTCTTTACCAGTGCCTCATTCGATTGGTTGGCAGAACTGACATAAGTAATTTGATAATTTATGGCTTTGTTTGAGTACTCATCCTAAGTTTTTGAAATTGAAAAAAATACGGTGCTCTTTTAGGATACTTTACAAAAAAAAGTTGACCACCTCAGAAACAAAACACTGCAGATTAGCAAGACTTCCTAAGGTTTCTCACTATATTCTTTGAACCAATAACTACCTTAGTATGTGACCAACTTCCACACAGAAAAGTTAATTGGTTTGAAATAGGAACAAAGAAATACATAAACAAAAGTCAATCAATGATATTTAGGAATCATTAACGTTTTGTCATCGAAGTGTCGGTTTGGTGCACGGAAAAGGTAAATATAAATGTGGTTTGCCTTATAAGTTAGTAGATACCTGCCGGGCTATTATATAAGGCGATGGTAATCGGATATCATTTCTTCAACAATTCTGGATAACGTTAATATTTATAAAAAATAAAGGTTTTTGGGATTAATAGATAGATAATCAATGTCGCCATCTATTAAGCTCAAAACCGTGATGACCTTCATTAATTTTAACCCTTTCCAGAATTGTTGAAAAAATTATCCGGTTACCATTGGTATACATAATAGCCCGACTGTTATTTTTAATTTTCTATCAGTGTTTCAATGTGAATGTCGTCGTGCCTATAAGTTGATACGGTAGATACTTATCTACTTAAAATAAGTGGTAAAACTAACATCAATACCTATATATCCAAAACTTACTAAATTCATATTTCAATTTGATTATAATATTAAAATTTGATAATAGAATAAATCTTAATATTACTTGTTAACGCCTTGAAATGAGAGAACGACTTTACATTTTTTTTGTAATACTTTGTACCTAAAAGGTTCTTGAAATATTAAAATATTCATAGCTAAGGTTGACGTCTTTCGGGTCAGCTGGTAAACAATAGAAGTCAACAAACGCCCAAAATTACTAGCAAGGTTCCAACTTTAGGCAATGACCTTGAGGGATATACTTACATCAGAGTACAAATCCAGTTCCCTTGTACTTAACGCGAAAAACAAAAAAGGGGTCGAACAAATTAAAAAAAAAAACTTACTTTAAAGCGGCGCATAAAAAACGTTTGTTGCCCTCAAGTTGCTTAGGCGTGAAAATATTGAAAATATGGTTAGAACTTATTTTCAAAGTACTCATACATAACGAGCGACCCGCCCACGCTTCGCAATCGTGTAATTTTGCCGACTTGCTCGCGAACCCTTGCATTTTTGCTTACTTAAAAAAACTTTTTCTAAACGTTCTTTATTTACAAATTTAAATGAATAAATACCCTAAAATATGAAGAAAACCGCATTTAAATCCGTTACGTACTTACATACAAACTGACAGAATTAGCGACTTGGATTTATACTATGTAATGAAGAATTGACCTAAAACCCTCATTGCAGCCATGGCAGAACAGCAACCCGAATGCCAGATTCGCCGTCGCCGCTCCTCAGCTAACAGGAACCTGCCACTGAACCTGGAAGTCGGGTTCCAGGTGAACGAGGGGGGGCCCAGCCAAGGAACCCCTTCGCCGGGGTGCTTCAAGTCATTGCCCAATGAAAAAGACCACGGACACACGTCAGCATTACTGGAGTTCAGGAGGAAACAGCAGTCGTTTGATGTACAAGAAATACAGGTAGGTTTTGTGTAAAGGCCGAAAAAGATTAAGGCTAAGTTGTCACACTGGGGCAAGTGTGTCAGATGATAGTAAGTGATCACCGATACCGTTAACCAATAAGTATACACACACAATCACATGGGTGTTATAGAAACGTTTTTTACTCGTGGATATCTTCTAACCAACCAAAAGATAAATATTAATCACCGCTTAATTCAACAATAACCGATCAATGTTTTCATAAATACATCACACGAAATTAATGAATGATTGAACTGGCCATTACACCTTCCATGTACATTAATATCCTCAGATCGAGGAGTGTGAAGAAGAGGAGATATTCGTGGACAGCGATGAGGAAGGTGAAGACGGTAACGAAGCGCGGGGTACGTTGGATATCAAACGCGCCGTAACTCCCACCCCGATACAAGACTTTGCCGCCAACACTATTTACTCTGAAGGTTTGTTGAACTAAGTTTTTATTTATATTTGAGAGAAGAAAGATTTTATTGAAAAAGTTAAAGCAAAATTAAGTTAAAGTTAGGAGAAGGTAACTCTTTTTAATTTTGATTAATTTTTTTTAATCTGTTTAGATTAGATATTTTAGTTTTTTAGCTTCCGCCTCAACCTTTACAGTACCATTTGACAAAATAACTTAGTATTATATAATAATTTAGTATCATTGCTTTGATTGTGAAGACAGATTACCAGGCAGAAAACAAAATTAAGTTTGTTTGTACTAAAGACTAATCAACACTGCCTTCTTTAAATCTCATACAATGATCTAAGCTCGAATTAAAAACGTTCTTCGCCCTGTATCAAGTTATTTTTTCCACATAATTCCCAGGTCCACAATCGACGGATTTCCTCAAAGTGGGCACGATGGAACACGACGGGTACACGGACGTGTCCGATGCCGACACTTCGGACGAAGAATAAAACAAAATAATATCTCTATAAATAAAATAGTAAAATAATTTATCTAGTCAACTATAATGATTACTCACTTACCTGTATGATATTTTTTTCTATTATTAAACAATTTTAAAAGATAACTAAGAATATTCACTTGATAATTAAAAAATATATAAATTAAAGCTGCCTTTTTAACGACTTTTTTATCAGGTACCTATTGATCAATTAAAATGTAATGATGTCTTTGTCAACAATTTTTTTATAATTTTAGCAAATATTTCATCTCCACTTCACCTAAGTTTTATATTTGATTCGACCAATTGTTTTTTTTTATGTTTCTTCTTTGCATTTTATATAATTTACGTTCGTTTAATTTAAATAATGTTTATTATGTTTGATATGCATTAGAGGATTTAATAAAAGAACTTAATATAATGTTGTTTTCATTTTATTGCACTTAATATTTCATACAAACATCAATAAATCTAATAGAAAATATGGGATTCAACGCAGTTTGTTTTACAGAATGTCATGTTATTGAAAAAAATAATACGCTATTATGTTTTGACATTAAAATAAATACTTTCTATTTTAACTTGGCTGTTTATCAGTCTCAAATAAATAAATCTTTTATATTTGATTTTTCTTTCTTAAAAAAGCAAAACTTACGTTTAATTTGTTAGCAAATATAATAAGTTTATTTTAATACACTAGTTAAGTTTAATAATAGGAAAATGTCTATGTACAGTAAAATCGAAATCAGGTTGCGCTGTCGAATCTTTTTTATGTCCGCCGGCTAATAGTTTTAACACTACAAAATTTGTTTTTGCTACCTTTAGGAGATCTGTTACCTGTAACAAGAAAAAACACAATATTAGTAAAATAATGTTGCTAGCTTTCCACAAATTGTTTTTTTCCTGTGGAAGTTACTAAAAATCACTTACTAGCGCTCATCTACATCATAAAAGGAACGCCTATACCAAATTACACAACCCTAGTTTTAATAGTTTACGCTTAGCGATGATCAATCAATCAATCAGTCTGTCAGAACTTACTTTTTTATATGTATAGATATTAATTTATTCATCTATTCATAAAATTCCATCAAACTCTTTCTATTATTAAAATTGTTCTAAAAACCTTTTTAGAATAAATTTTATTTATAAACCCTACGCGAATAAATAATCTAAAACGTTTAATATCAGAATGTGATAGTGTTTATAGTTCAATCAATTTTCCATTCAATGATGTAAAATTATGAGCAATTGTGTTTTCCTTCCAATTAACTAATAATATATCAGAGAGAACTAGTTTTTCACAATATATTCTTCATTGTCCTGCTATGCTGGGAATCCATTGAAATGTCGTTTTCTAATTGTATTTAAATGAATCACTCAATGTTCATTTAATTGCTCATACTTTTATTTTTAGATCATACCTATGAAAAACCTTTAAAAAAACAGTACAAATAATGCCCAAGGTTTTTCTCAAAATTCTTTGAACTCTTATTAAGATGTTGATTGTTAAGAGTTATTTGTTAAGATATTTTCAGATAGAAAGTATCAGTCAAGTGCTAGTTGGCCTCGCGCATCGAGGTTCGTTAAGTCTCTTGTTTATTGTAGTTTACCTAAATATTTTTTGAAATAAGAAACATAATTGATGAAATTATAAATACTTACTTCTTGGTCTGGCGTGGTGATAGATTCTAGAAGAGTCCTAGCTTGTTGGAAGTCTTTACATCCGCTGAGATACAAGATTACCGGGTTTTCATATCTGTAGAAAAAAACATAGTTTCATAACACTAACATAAACTATTCCTAAAAAAACATCAAAGAGTTTAGCTATAGGTACAGTAATATTGAATTCTAGCATTAAAATTTCTAATTCGTTTCTCTTAAAAAAATATCTATATTTATTACTAGATTCTAGTCCATTGTGTAATAGTTTCTTCCCTAGCCCATTGTATGTTAACTATTTTACAAGCTTACGGTTAGTTTAGGATCACATAATTAATGTGTTAGTCTGGAGATTTATCATTATTAATTTATATAAAACAATATGTTAAATCCTATACCTTATTTTAAATGATGTAAATCTAAAAAACATGCAAATAAATATAATTCAAAGTACTTACTGCAAAGGCTGAGTCATTTCACAAAACTCATGGTACTGCACTTGTGGCGGCGTCAGTACCGATAAAGCTGAAAATCTGTGTTTGTATCTGACGGCTTCGTTGTCGAATTCCGATTGGGGCTGTTGGATCTTACCCTGCAGTTTGAAAGCTACTAGTGCCTGTAACAAAAAAGAAAATCAACTTAAACTTTTTTTAGGCAATTTTGGCTTCTACAAAAGAAAGTCAAGTTGAAGAAAGAAATTTGTCAAAATTTTGACATTTATGGGAAATGTCATTTATTGGAGAGGATTATTATGCGAACCAAGAATAACTTTAGTAAATCTTATGAAATACAGATTAGTTTTCTAGTTTTTTCAAGTACTCTTTCATATTTATTTGACTTCTGTTTGGACTTCCGCCATAAAATTGCATGCAAACTGACAAAAAAATGCTCTGATTAGGATAACTTATTTCTTTTCAAAAGTATAAATAACATTAACTTACAAAACACAGCTATAAAAATAACTTTACACTTGTCCCACATACCTTATAATACCCGCCGCACATGTTCTGCATAATCTCGCACATCAACCCTTCTCGTGCATATGGTCGTATTTTCTTCTTCTGCTTTCTTGCGCCGGATTTCTTCGCGTCGGTCCGTTTTGACATTTCATTGCAAAGACCCTCGGCGCGGGTTATCGCCGATACCAGCCAGCCGTATAGGAATTCGTATAGGTACCTGGGATGTTATTTTGTGATATAATGGTTTGAAATTGGTTTATCAATAAATAGTTAAGTAACATTAAAGATGGGATGCTTTAGGGAAGGTAGAGCAGCGTTTAAACAAAATTTTAGTTTAGTGTTAGTCTTTCTCTCGCTAGTTTTGCCTCGCTAGTTTTAGTTTCTGTGTAAACAACAGAATTGGCAACATTTTTATGAATAAATAAAAATCAAGGAAAACAAGCAACCTTTGCTTAAAACGTAACCTAAGACGAACTATATTAAAATATACTTCAATAATAAAACTCATATTTTGAAAGCTGTCAAAACCTTGACTTACATATGTCAAAAAATACCTTATTCTTTTACATTCAAAACTTACATACACTTAAGTATAAGCGGTGTTAAACCCTGACATAACTCACCAGAATATATAATGATACTCGTGCACAGAGTACAACTCTAGCTCCATTCCAGACAGTAGGTACGCTATCATAATTCTGAGGACGTGGTATAAGATCCAGGTGCCATAGCAGGCGCGGGAGGGGGTCCCGGCCGCGCCGCTTATAACCGCGTCTACACTGTCTGCCTGATTATATTAACAAATGTCAGGCTAATCAAATATTTTCGGCTTTTTCAAAAATGCACCTTAAAGATTAATTAGTTTAAAAAAAATGTAGTCCCTTTAAGTTGCAAATTGACATAAAATGAATTGTGACAAATCATATATTATTTATTACTGGTTTGAATTGCCTTAATAATACTGGATGTTATTTCTATATGTTAATATAGTTAAGGAAGGAAAAAGGATAAACATAAAAACAGCGGCGAATGCTGTAACATTCAACTCGCCTAGTGGCAGCATATTGTACAAACATTGCAAAAAACGACACCAATAACTACATATGCCTGTATCGACGTTTGACCTTTGTGTCAAAAGATACAAAATTGGGACCGCATTTTCTGAATGTTCTTTATTTGAACATTTAAATGAAATAACTACCTACAAGATGGCGGGAATCGCATTAAAATCCGTTACGTAATTTTGTAGGAGAAAAAAGACAAACATACAAACAGACACGAATAGCGTAGCAACTTTGCTTAATAGATACTATGTAATGATATCTAATAATGATTGTTATGACGTACTAATTATGATGTAAGTTGATATCTAATATTACCTCCTCTTGTAAAGCGGCTAGTTCGTCAAGCAGCATGGCTAGCTTGTCTCGCTGCCTGGCTCGGTTGTGACCACACACTTGCACTAGAACTGCAAAGGGTCGCACACAACGTGCTAGAAAGTTCTCTACGAACTCGCGCGCCTGGGGACAATGGGTTATATTAATAGGGTATAGAGAGATATGAATTAAAGCTCTTGAAAAAGTATCTGTCTGGTTTTATAGAAGGTACATTGAGGTAGTTGTCGAGAGAAAAAAAAGTTGGAGTTAAATGATTAGCGACTCCTGTAGTCTCAAAAGGCAAATTTATGGTGAAAAGGTAATCAGTAGCAGTGTCTGCGTTTACTCTATCTATCCAGCCCTAGAGGCAACTATATAGAATAACTTTTTGACAAGCCTTTCGTTTGAAGATATTCCATGCTACTGGTACACTTATGGTTCTAAAAAAAATATTCCAAATTTGTAAGTATGACAGAATGCACTATTGGCTTGTCTCTTGCTCACATTGTGAATTGCACAGAAAAAAATGCACGTATATTTTACTCTAACTAAATTGAGGACCTACAAACGTCTTTATATTTTTGCTAAGTAAGCAATACTTTAAGTTTGATTTAGAGAACTAACTTTTAATCAACCCAAATTCCTATATTATATAGATAAATAAATAAATCTCCAGACTGACACACCAACTGTGAGGCCCTAAACTAAGCAAAGCTTTTACTAAAGGTACCACACAATGGACTAGGGGAAAACCTAGTTACACCCAGACACGAGTTAATATCGAAAAACCATTTTTACGAGATTGTCCCGACCCGGGGATCGAACCCGGAACCATCCGCTTTGCAGTCCGGTATATACCGGGTGTCCAGCAAACAATGGATAACCTCTGAAGGGCTAATAGTAGAGCTAAAGGCAAGCCTAAAAAATAATTGATAAAAAGAATAACCCTTAAACTGTTAGAAATATGGCGCTTTAAAAAAAAACTTCATATTTTTTTGCCTGTGTTCATTTTTTTACTCGTAACGAGGTCAAATCACTTAATACCATCATTATTTCTGTACTAAAATAATTAATATTAACCGCATCAGTAAATAACTACCAAAAAAAAATAGCTAGCTAAAGTATTTTTCTCAAAAAATAATGTTAAACTTTTGATTTGTGTAAAATTTCTGAAGAAATATTTTTGATGCGGAACTTTGAACAGCTCTGGTGTAAAAAAATAATATGAAAGCAACAGTGGCCAATGATTTCAAAATATTTCTGGTTTAATAACGTTTTTAAAAAGATGTAATATGTCGTTATTGTCAAGAAAAAATATTGAATTAATGGTATTAGTGTGTAAGATGGGATGATTATTTAGTTCTAGCAAAATTAAAAAAATACAATAAAACTAAAGAAATATGCTTTTCAAGTGATATTAATTGCAAACAAATTAGAATAATTGAGAGCAACTGTTCAAATTGTCTGTCCCCATCCTGATGCAGGCCCTACAACTACGAATAAAGGATCTTTGTTTTTTTTTTTTGGTAGTTATTCACTGATGCGGTTAATATTAATTATTTTAGCACAGAAATAATGATGGTATTAAGTGATTTGACCTCGTTACGAGTAAAAATATGAACACAGTCAAAAAAATATGAAGTTTTTTTTTAAAGCGCCATATTTCTAGCAGTGTAAGGGTTATACTTTTTATCAATTATTTTTTAGGCTTGCCTTTAGTTCTACTATCAGCCCTTCAGAGGTTATCCATTGTTTCATGGACACCCTGTATACCGCTGCACCACAGAGGTCGTCGATATATCCTTGCAAGACAACGACCAATGTTCGTATACCTCACCTGAGGTGTAGCCAGCACGGGCGACTTGGCCGTCAGCGCGGGCGGGTTCACGAAATGCCGCACCGCCTCGCGCAGGATCTCCACGAGCGCGTGCTGCCGCGCGGGGGCGGGGGCGGCGGGGGCGGGGGCGGGGGCGGCGGCCGCGGCGGGGGCGGGGCTGAGGTACAGCAGCTGGAGCGCCGAGCGGGATAGGATGCACGCGCGCTGCCGGCTGAACTCCATGAAGAAGTCCTGGCGGGAACGACATGTTCAGAAGTTGAAGTAAGAGTAAACGGTAAGGTTTAGATGCTCACAAAATAAAGGGTGTTTTTAAGTTATATTAGTAAATTATATTGCAAATACTTTCACTTTTTTTTAATGTTAACTTTGGATTGTGATTAAATTATTGATAAATTAACACCTCTCCATCTTATTAAGTTTAAAACAATACCCTGAAGAATAGAAGTAAGACAGTGAACGTAAAATTTACTGTAAAACCATTGTTGAGAGCTCTTTTGATTCGTTTCTTTAGTTGCTAATTTCGACCCAAAAGCTATTATAATATAATCTATACATATAATAAAGCTGAAGAGGATGGAAAGTCTGTACATAAAAGATATTCGAAAAAAAAATTATTGGGGATACTTAAAATTGATAACAGAACACGTTCCAATAGTTTTTAGAATTTTTGTCTGTTTATCTGTTTGTCTGTTTATCTGTTTATTTGGCTGAGCATCACGCGAAAACGGCTGGACGGATTTTGATGAAACTTTTACTATTATGTAGAGAAAATTATGGACCAGGTTATAGGGTAAAAAAAAAACAACCCCTAAAAAAGGGGGGGGGGTTGGCAAAAACTTGAAATACGTTTGCACGTGAATTTCATAGGGGTGCGTGGTAGTATGATGTGCAAACTACACTGAAACCGAGATTTGAAAAAGTACCAACATAATTATAATATTAATCTATCTAATATGTTATCTAATCTAATAATAATATAAATTCTATAATTTTCTAAGATAAATAATGATAATACACACAAACATCATAAAAACCATAACAATATTACGAAAAATGAAAGGAATAAAACATGTGCATTCCTTCCGTCCTTCTTGCTTCCATCTTGCTTCATCTCCATCCATTGCGCACGCGTAGATATTTTTTTTTAAAATTAAATTAAGGCATTGACATCTGGGTCATCAGCCTAAACATGTTTCTTATTTCTTATTATTTCTTTATTTTCTTGTACATTTTCATATTGAACAGTGTTGGATAGGAGATTTTCCTATCTATAATCCACCCACAGTAACACGATAGTAATGAAACTGCAGATTGTTGTGACTTCTTGGAAAGCAGCCCGGCAAGTGGCTATGCTTTTTATTGAATTCTTCAATCACTGTACACTTTCACAGGTGTTTGCTACTCATTTCGGTGTGGTCTTGTGTGGTTCAGAAGTGGTCTTTTTACACCCGTTATATACGATAAACTTTTAACATTGAGGTTAACAATCCCATAGCTGTGCCCCGTGGTTTCGCCGGCAAAATGAAATACTATTGAAAAACGATTTAACTTTTGCGTAACCATCACCGTTCACGCAGCAATTCGAACCAGTAGGTAGTACTGAGATTAGCGCGTTCAAACAAATTAAAAAATAACTTTAGCTTTCTTATATTAGTATGGATTTAAACAACACGTTACAATCAATCAACCTTTTCAAAGTTTTCATCTAATACAGATTCATACAATCACTACATAGTATAAAACAAAGTTGCTTTCTCTGACCCTATATCCCTATGTATGCTTAAATCTTAAAAAATGGGCAACGTATTTTGATGCGTTTTTTTTTTAATAGATAGATTGATTGAAGAGGAAGGTTTATATGTATAATAACGTAGTATAGGGAAAGGGGTTTTACTCCGACTTTAACGCGTGCGAAGCCGCGGGCATAAGCTAGTATATAATAATAAAGCTAAGTTTACACCTCGCGGGAGTGTGTCATTATCGATGGGTGGTGCAACTTAGCTTGACGGAGTTGTAAGTACCAAGGTATAGACTAGTTTTTTGGTGCGGTTTATACCAGCTCGTCCACGTGCTGCTGACGTCACACTCCTGCAGTCTGCCACTAGGTGCCGACACTCACCAGCGCCATGTGGAAGTTGGTGCAGGAGGTGATCTTCCACGCGTGCCGCAGCCTGGCCACCAGCTCGTCCACGTGCTGCTGACGTCACACTCCTGCAGTCTGACACTAGCTGCCGACACTCACCAGCGCCATGTGGAAGTTGGTGCAGGAGGTGATCTTCCACGCGTGCCGCAGCCTGGCCACCAGCTCGTCCACGTGCTGCTGACGTCACACTCCTGCAGTCTGACACTAGCTGCCGACACTCACCAGCGCCATGTGGAAGTTGGTGCAGGAGGTGATCTTCCACGCGTGCCGCAGCCTGGCCACCAGCTCGTCCACGTGCTGCTGACGTCACACTCCTGCAGTCTGACACTAGCTGCCGCCACTCACCAGCGCCATGTGGAAGTTGGTGCAGGAGGTGATCTTCCACGCGTGCCGCAGCCTGGCCACCAGCTCGTCCACGTGCTGCTGACGTCACACTCCTGCAGTCTGACACTAGGTGCCGCCACTCACCAGCGCCATGTGGAAGTTGGTGCAGGAGGTGATCTTCCACGCGTGCCGCAGCCTGGCCACCAGCTCGTCCACGTGCTGCTGACGTCACACTCCTGCAGTCTGACACTAGCTGCCGACACTCACCAGCGCCATGTGGAAGTTGGTGCAGGAGGTGATCTTCCACGCGTGCCGCAGCCTGGCCACCAGCTCGTCCACGTGCTGCTGACGTCACACTCCTGCAGTCTGCCACTAGCTGCCGACACTCACCAGCGCCATGTGGAAGTTGGTGCAGGAGGTGATCTTCCACGCGTGCCGCAGCCTGGCCACCAGCTCGTCCACGTGCTGCTGACGTCACACTCCTGCAGTCTGCCACTAGGTGCCGCCACTCACCAGCGCCATGTGGAAGTTGGTGCAGGAGGTGATCTTCCACGCGTGCCGCAGCCTGGCCACCAGCTCGTCCACGTACTGCAGCGCCTCGGACCGCCCCTTGATCCGCGTGTAGCGAGGGAACGTGGGCGGCAGCAGGCGCTGGTTCACCAGCGGGGAGAAACCCATGGGGTTGGGGGCGTCCGCTGGGGGTTAGACATAAGTTATCACTGACGGATTTAAAGGTGGTAAGTTTTGGTTACTTGAAAGTACCATGTTATTTTATAATATGGATATACGTATTATGTGTTCACAAAATGCTATAGAGGCTATAGAAAGATAATAAATTTTTTGTCTAAGTCCTAGTATTTCTATTATAACGGTTCTTAATAGCCAATAAAGGATATACAAATAATATTTCTAAAAAAAACTTCTATAACTTTGCTAATTTATGTATTTAATGATATATGTAATACTTTATTTAACAATATTGAAATCATTCATTATTTTTTAACTACTTACAATTCTCCACAGGCTGTGTCCCTTTTCCAGTTGTCTTGATGATAACTTTCATCATTTCCGAGCATCCATTCAACAAGGCAACACAGTCTGCCCCCGATGATGAATCTTTCTTTGTTATCAGCCGAAGAGCTTGGTAGAACATTCTAGTAAATCTTATTCTTGCTGCTAGGGCTGCCCATAGGTCATTCTGAAAATAAAACAGGCATAATTTTTCAGACTTATTGAGATGGGGAAATGATTATTAACTTCATTAAATTAGAAAAAATACAAAATCACTACATGCAGTCTGTGTTTAATCATAACTTAACAAGTACTTTTACTGTTTTAGTAGCTATAACACAAATAATACCCTATAACGCAATGATATAAAATTAAAGTTCCCATGATGGGTTAAGTTAAGCGTCTTAAAAGTTATTTATGTAATTAAAATATACCTCATCATCAGAATTCCTAGCTTTTTTGTTTAATTCTTCTTCCTGCTCCCTTAACATTGAGATACACTTCTGCTCGGTGACCTCTAAAGACGCATCATACTTATTATTTGATAGCGGGATAGAGCCAAGACTGTACCCATAACTCATTGGCTGAAAGTCCTCTTCTTCAAATACTAAAGCTCTGAAACATTGATACATAACAATTAAAAACAAATAGATGAGTATGGGACTTATAAATGCGCAATCAAACCCTTACTCTAGAGATACCTTTCTAAAGATTATTCCAAAAAAACTGTATTAGGGGCCTAAAGCGAAAACTTTTGTTACTATTTTACACACGGGTTAAAAAACTATGAGGATAATGTTGTTAATTTTTCCTTACTTGTTTATACAGTCTCTAATACAATCCAATAGTTTATAAACGGCTATGCAGTATGCTTTCAACGGTTTGTTCACAATTGAATGTGGTTGGTGAAGATACAAGTTTGTGAAAACAGTCTGTGCAAGGGAGTGCCCCTCCAACCAGGACACAATGCAAGCTGTTGTTGCATCTATTACACCGATGATTTCACTTGGCTCCAAATTATCTAACTTTAATTTTCCAGCCTGAAAATAAATAAGAAAATTAATTTTTGTTTCATCTAAAACATATTAAAATGTTATTTACCATAGTTTTATATTCCAACAATTTAAGTGAATTATTTTAATTCTGTACTCACAATACAATAGTTCATAAATAACTAAAAATAACTTTATCGACGGTGGAGAGGCAAAATTTACTAAGCAACACTTTTGGCGAAATTGAGATATTAACTAACTGCATTTTCTTGATATTAAGAAACTGCATTTTCTTTGAGGTTTCGGTGACTTAACAACCACTTTCTGAACTTTTTCTGAAAAATATTACTTAGACAATTTTTCAAAATATGAACTTGTATGTAGTAAATTTCACTTGATTTTTATTTTTAGTTCTTTGGTTTTTAGTAAATTATATCTGGAGTCAAATTTCCCGATTACAAACTTCTTTTTGCTCTCCTGTAAAATTTCCTCCATGTCGCTTTAGGAATTTTGCCTTTCCACTGTCAATATGTTGTTATATTACCTTTACAGCTTGTTGAAAATTTAATGGCTTTGAGCTTCCTCGGTTGCAAAGCATACCAGCATCCATTTTGGGGTCCATCATCTCAATAGCTGACATAGCTTCAAATAGACCAAATAAGTGGCCATCATGTAGTAACTCTCCCAGCTGTAAGTCTGTGGAATAAAAATAAATATAGATAGGTATTTTATATTCAGACAGTAAGAGAGTAGGTAGAGAATAAGGTGACTATTCCCTTTACCTTGAATGTGCTTAAAAAAGTCTCCAGTGATATCAACCCAGTTGTACGTGACTTCTGGAGCGGGGGGTAAGGAATCCATTCTGCTGAAAGTAAAAAAAAATATCTAAGTAAAGATAATGAAAATTTAGGTTATTGAGTTAGTCTTAACAGAGGCTTCCACGGAATTAAAAGTACATACTGAAAGGATGCATAAAAGCCACAGTAAATGTTTAAATATTTTGTACTGACCCACCACCCTCATAATCATCTGCATCACCCATGACTAGCTGAGGAGAAAAGTTTAAAATGATGAATTATACAGCAAATCAGAAAGTACAAAATTATGTCAATTAGTGATTTAGCTTACCGGTGCAGAAAAATATTAAGTATAGATCAAATTTCCCAGTTAATTAAGTAAAAAACGCGAATGAACAAACAAACCGAACTCAGGCAAAATTAGAAGCTCTGCGTTCCGATTTAGGCAAATCTGCTTGCACCGACAAGACAGCGCTGATTAGGATGTTTGTTCCGAATCGCACAAACGTTAACAGATCTCTTTTTTTACATACATTGTAGGCCTAAGAAGAAGGTAGGAAGGAAGGTACGCCTAAAGAGGAAGTTTTCTATGCTTTACTTATTATTTTGAGGTTGAGAATTAGAGCAGCGTAAGTGGTCAGAACTTGTATCGACAGGTGCGAGCCAGTTAACTATGTCAGCAATTCGGAACGGGTAAACTTATGCAATAATGTGGTCGAATCGGAACAAGGCAACCCTTGACTTTGACATTACCGTCCAATGACTTAGACAATTTTTTTTTTCTTTCTTCTTTGGCCATGGTGCAAATATGTTATGCACATTGTGCCAGTGTCAAGTTTATGATTTTTATCTTAGACAAATTTAAGGCGATGCAAATTTGTTTTTACATAGATTACACATATTATTCAATATAATATTATCATAGATTACACAATAATAATAAATCACTACATAGTATAAAACAAAGTCGCTTTCTCTATCCCTATGTCCCTATGTATGCTTAAATTTTTAAAACTAAGCATCGGATTTTGATGCGGTTTTATTTGAAAGATATAGTGATTCAAGAGAAAGGTTTACATGTATAATAACATACTTAGTACAGGGAAGGAGTTTTACTCGGAAATCAACGCGTGCTAAGTCGCGCGGGTGAAAACTAGTAATAAATAAATCTCTAGACTACCACACCAACTGTGTGGCCCTAACCTAAACCTAGAAGAGCTTGTACTATAGGTACCACCCACACAATGGACTAGGGGAGAACCTCGTAACACCCAGACATGAGCCAATATAGAAAAGACAATTTAAACTAAATTGGCCAGACCCGGGAATCGAACCCGGAACCTTCCGCTTAAAAGTCCGGTATACATACCGCTGCGCCTCGGAGGTCGTTAACATAATATTATTATTGGTCGCACAGGTGTTGCAAATAGGTAAATAACTTTGATATTGGCGCTTTTTGTGAATCAATCCACCCTTGGTCAGGTATAAGGTCTCTCTACATTTTACGAGTCATGAATTTAGCACATTTGCCTGTTTCTTCTAGATTCTGAAATGGTGTACCTACCTAACTTATTACGCCACATCCAACAGGGTAGGTACCTATACCTACCTATAGTTTTACATATACCTGTAAAGTAACATGTAAGAATCTAAGTAATTTTGAGTCAGCGCCAAAAATGCAAATTAATAATAACGTACATAACCTTGTTGAGCGACACGACTCAAAATTACATTTTTTTAGAAAAATAAAAAGGTTTGATTATATCAAGTCGGTTTTTTTCAACGGTATATTTTTCTGTAAATAATAAATGTCTTTGATCAATTATAGTATAAGAGAAGAGAAGACATCCGTCGTAACTACTACTTGTGTCACGTTGTATGTATCTTACGCTAAATATCAAAAATAAAAAAATGTTTGGAAAAAACTATTTTGTACTTAGCAAAACAAAAAGTCTTATCTCACTACAAAAATAAATAGGTAAAATTACAAAACAACTGAGCACCAATCTTATAACAATTAATTATTAAATATATTTAACACTATTCTCGAATATTTTAGTCGTAGTAGGTGTGTCTTCGGTGACAGGATCGAAGACATCGGCGTTCACTTGTTCGGGTTCGGCGGTTACTCCGCCATCTTGGTTGGAAGTGTTGGGCTGGTTGTCGCTGCCTCCAGGCTTGGTGATGGTTACACCGCCGAGGCCCATGTTCATGCAGTCGAAATGGAGAATCTGTGAAAGGGAGGAAGCCAATAAGTAATAGTATATTTCAATACAAGTGTGGAAAGGCTGTCATTACAACGAGTTCCGACAAATGTCTACCCGAGCCGAGGCACAGCCGAAGGCGAGGGTTGACAGGCGGGACGAGTTGCAATGACGGTTCCGCACGTGTACTGAACGACTATTTTTAATACAGTTGCGAAAAAATAAAGCAATTTAATAAAATATAAAATTAGGATCGTAAATGTCGAAATAACTCATTTTGAAAATGGCACCATTTTTTCTTCACCCATTTGGTAGGCAAAGGTTGTAATGCCCATACATCCAAGTCTTCAGTAGAATTTTTTTATTGATATGAAATGAAAATGAAATTTAATGTGCTAAAATGAAATGAAACCAACCACACTAATTCAATCAAATCATTAAATCTGATATCGAAACAAACAAGTCGCTTTTTTTAGAAATAAACCTACGCTACGTAAGTATTAACATGAATAATAAAAACTTCTTTGTTTTTTTTTAGTAAAAACTTCATGGTTGGTTAATTTTTCTTTTTAATAGACATTATTTTGACAGTTGGGAAAAAGAACGCACGAGTGCGGGAAAGGTAAAAAAAAAGCACGCGTGTGTAATAGCCACAGATCACCCCCTAATAGATTCCGCATGTTCGTACATTTACGTTGTATTAGGGTCACCAAAAGTTGAAGTGCGGGGGAGGAAGTAATGACATTCTGATTGGCTAGTTCAAAGACGTTCTAAGATGCACCCGTCAAATAGTGATGAAATAGTGATTTAAGTATTCGATAAAAGTATCGATAAATTATAAATATCGTTTAATAAAAATATCGACAGATTTACATTTACCTGGTTGATTGGCCTTCAATTTTTTGTATTATAATAAATGAGACTATTAATGTTGAGCCCAAATTAGAAAAGTACCGACCAACAAAATTTTTTTTGCACTACTAATTTTTGGCTCAAGTTTGCGTGGGTTTCCTTTCTTATTTATAAATGTTAGATTCAAATTAAATATGTTTTACCTAATTAGAGGGTGCTACACGATATCTAGTTTAAAATTTGGTTAAAAAGTTAAGCAACCTCTTTTTACGAAAAATATCGATATATCGACAGCGTTGATGTATAACTTTCAAACTCTAATATTACTCGGGTAAATTCGTGCGTCTTTAAGAAAATGAGATGACCGTATACACATTTGTACTGACAGAAAGAGATATCCTTTGTTTGTTTACAATAAATAAACCAACGCAAGTTGAACTCCACAAAAACTAATTTTCGATGCACAAATACGCAGTGACACGGATGCGTACGTGTCTGACGGTTGGTCATGACTAAATCAAAAAATGTAGGCGTGGCTTGCACTATGATTTAAATCGCATAGTGGCGAAACATAGGTCGTCGCCTCTAATGCGGAATCTATTAGGGAGTGATCTGTGGTAATAGCCCACATCCCGAACGCTATACGTCCCTGCAATACGCCACTTTTTTAGCAACTGTATTAAAAAAATAATTGCGTTGGTACTTTTGATACCTACCTACTTGGTGGTGAGTTGACAAACTATGATATTAAAATTAAGTTTTTTGTTAAAATTATTAACCATTTTGTACCTAGGTATGCATTTTGATTTAGGTAAATTTTATGACGCATTAAATCAAAGGGGTGTTAAATGATTGAAAAATGTTAATTTACCAAAAAACTGAATTAATTTCCCCTACTCAACACAAACTTAACTTCATCAATGCTTGACCATTTATTAGTATAATATTTAGTTAATCAAGCTCTTAAAAACTGGAGGTTAGTTTATCTTCTTGTAAAGATTTAGATTATTTTGGATTAGTTATCCGTCTGTTAACTTTCAGTTAGGTATTTCAATATGACCAAGGTGTTTTTTTTAATATAGACGCAAATACCTAGAGGTATTATAACTACTAGCGACCCGCCCACGCTTCGCAATGGTGTAATTTTGACTTGCTCACGAAACATTAATTTTTGGCTAACTTAAAAAAACTTTTACCAATGGAGAATGTTACTAGGTATGCCAAATCGCTTGAAATTTTGTCTCAGTAAAGCCTGTATGCATACAAATACACTAGTTTTTGTTGTAATCAAAAATACCCAGTAGTTTTGATTTTATAGGCATTCAAAGTTTCGAAAAATATCGAGTCCCGCTAACAGTCACGTGACCGCTTGTGACGTATTACAACAACGCGCCAGCGGTGGCGCATATAGCTGGCGCAGTATTTTATTTAATTTTTTTATTTATTAAACATTTAATGTATTATTTTTTTGTGTTTTCGGTCGCGTATTAGTAAATATAAATATTATTCGTTATTATACGTTAATAGTTAATATTATTCTATTAATAAATTGGATATAGGATTCGAAAAAAGGTAAAATACTAATGGAAGAATGCAAGTCCAATAGTAGAAGTAGGTACCTACCTACCTATCATTATTTTTTTTACGTTAAAGACAACAAATCATGTATCATAGTTTTGTAGCTATAGGTAGGTACGTCCTTCTAATATTATAAATGTGAAAGTTTGTGAGTATGGATGTATGAATGTTTGTTACTCTTACACGTAAAAACTACTCCCCCCCACGTCAAGTGGCAAGTGATATTTGCGATAGCGAGTGAATAGAAAAAATATGTATGAAACTGTCTTGGTATTTTTTACCGCGGGAAAACTTCTCATTCCCACGGAAACCGACTTCTACGCGAACGGAGTCGCGGGCGGCCACTAGTATGTATACAAAGATACCGCTCTTCTAAGTAAATTTAAATAAATACATGCATTGATTTAGTACTAACTAGCTTTAGTTAGCAGCTTCGCCCGCGTTTCCCTCGGGAACTGTACATTTTCCCAGGATTAAAAGAAGCCTATGGATTATTTCAGTCTTCGTCCAGATCCATTCAGTACTTTTTGTGTGAAAGATAACAAACACAGACACAATCTTCCGCGTTTATTATATTACTAGGAAGTAGGATACCTATACGATCTAGATGTAGTTGAACGTTACAGATGCACTTTACCTTTACTATTTTATTTAAGTAATTTAATTTATTTTTTATTGCAAATGTAGATGATATGAACTAAACCTTTTTTATTTATTTGTATTTTTTACTAACAAATTGTTTAATGGTATTGGTTATGTTCAAGTTAAAAGATTTGGTGATGTATGTATGTATCCTTTGGAACTGTAAAAAACAACTTTTCCGGCGAATTGATAGTTGTATTTTTACATTTAGGCACAACACATGATTTCCTAGCAGTTGGATTAGACATTTTTAAAAGTATTTAGGTTTAATTTAGACGACCAGTGCGCGCGACCGCGAGCGTACTGAGTGAGCCAGACCGAGCCAGTTGTGGTGTGACGTCACACCGCCACCGGCAGCCCGCGTCGTGCGGTAGCAACTTATTTTACTTATAAATCGGAAACTAATTGACGCATCGAAATAATTCTTTCACCAGTATTTTTTATTTTTGACAGAGAATATGAAGAGATAATAATCAAAATTTGTTAACATTCTCCATTGTTCTTTATTTACAAATTTAAATGAAAAGAATACATAAAGGATGGTGAAAACCGCATTAAAATCCCTCAACTGGTTTAGGAAAAGTTAGCGGCTGTATGTTTAGCAGACAGAATTAGCGACTTGGATTTATACTATGTACTATGTTTTTACAACATTTTCTTTTAACCTACCAAAACCGGCGCCTTGTCAACTCTTGTGTCAACATCGAGGCACATATGCAGCATCTGCTCCATCAATGTAATATCAAAGATGCGCACGCACATGTCAACTAGTCCAGGCGGCAGATATGGTACGGGAACTGGCACGCAGAATGGTGATGGATTCCGAGCTAAACATAAAAAAAATTTTTTAAGAGAGGAGAAAATCAAAGCGTCTACTTATCTATGCGTAAAATAAATTGGTTAGAAGTTGTAAAGGTAGTAAGTAGGTAGAAACCGAACCGACTAAAAAGAATTTGGAAGGTGTTAGCTTGTATTATGGTAATAGTTTTAACCTTTTGATCTAAGAAACTAGCAAATATAAGGTAGGTGAGTAGGTACCTTACAGACTATGAGTATAACTTAACTGTAAAATTTTAGGAAGATAGTTGACACTACAAAGTTTAGGCATAACTAACATAGATTTTACAAAGGCAAAACTTTATACCTGAAAACGAATTCCTGTAAACACTTTGATTGTTCATCATTACTTCCATATCGATGATAGATTCCGATGGCTCGTAGTTAATTATAGTGCACGCTGAAAGTAAAAGCAAAAGCGATGAAATGATTAGTTGGTTGCGAGTTTCTAGAGTAAATAAAGACTCGATACCTAGAGGTTCTACACCTAAAACACACCCTAATGCGTATAAACATTGATAAAAATTTCTGCTTATTTAGGTATCTTCTTATACTGTTAGTAAGGACTCTTGTAGGTACTGTGTTACTTATTATAGAAACTGTTAAATGCTTCAAAAGCCTTGCTTACTTTTTCTGTCAAAGTTGAACAGAGGGATTCGAACTCCGGTACAACATTTGCAAGTCAACCCGTCACATTGACATGGCCCTCCGCTGAAGGGCAGTCGAAGAAGCCAGCCTGGCTTGTACCAAGGGCGCGGCATCATTTTCTTTATTGTCTACAAATAAATAATATTTAAGCACATAGCCGTGTAAAATAAATTATTATGCAAGGTACTAACTTCATTCGTATTGATATCGTAATAAATGGAAAAATCCGACACATCCATAACTTCGTTCCACTTGATCTTATCACCCGGTTTAGCGTCATCGGCACCTGAAACTCCAATCAACGCCATAAATACTTGCACAACAATGTGGAAAATGTGGAAAAATGGGACAACTCTCATTACCTTTTACGGTATTCACACACGCGCACAACACTAACAAAAACAAACCCGTAAGCGCGACGTTCTTCATTGTTCTACAATCACGTTCATTCAACCTAGATCTTCAATCGCTAGTGTCTCCAGAGGCACAAACAAGTGAGCATCGATCTACGTCACGAGAACTGAACTGAGGATCAATTTGTATGCAAGAAATGCAGAGCGCGCCTTGCAACTTGCGGTACTTTCTACTAAGAAATTCCTGAACAGGCACTGCTAACGATAATGGCCGACACTGATTGAATTTCTCTCTGGATATTGCAATGTCTAACTGTCTGAGAAAGCAAAAAGTCAATTGGTTTAACAGCTATGTATTAAATCTAAAGACAATTTCATATAATTATTTTATCTATATTCAAATAAGCCCATTAGTGATCGGACGTTGTGTTCATCGTATTCTTCGATGCCATCGTCGCCTGAATCGATGACAGCATCCACACCACCAAGAGGATTGGGAACTGTAATTCCACCATTATCTTCAGGTTTCATGTGAGCGATTCCATTTGCACCCATTCTGCATAACAAAGTTATATTTCAAGCATTTCTAATATTTTTCTATAGTTTAATTTAAACAATAGATATTGTATAAATACCTTAGGCAGTCAAAATTAACATTAAAGAGTTCGTAAGGTCCGAATCGTCCGTTCATCATGAGACAAAAGTGAAAGTTCCGTCCGGGGAAAAATACATCGTAGAGCTGAGCACAAAATTTTACATTCGGGAAACGTGGGGGTCCTATGCACATGGGCTTTGGATTCTTTCCTGTAAAATAATTTAGTTTAATTTTAGATTTATTACATGCATAATTAAATGGCCTTTACCAGAGTTTTGGTCTTCATTTCCAAATAAAAAAACATGAATGTTACCTGACATAGAGTTTTCATACAGAACCCTATCGTTAAGGGACATTGCAACATCGAAAGCGAAATCGCCGGGGTGGTACGTGATTTTCATACAAGCCTTTTGATTGAACATATCCATCAATAGAATTCCTGTACAACATTTGCATATCCCTTGGACACATTTACACCGATTTTTATCCGATTCTGTCGAATTAGTAGTTTGCTTATTGCCTTTTTTCTTTTTCGTTTTGTGTTTGTTTTTGTTCTTGTTTTTATTAGACCTCGCATAATAAGACATCATTGAACTTTCATCCATATCTTCATTTTCGAACAACATCAACGCACTGTCTGGTAATTCGACATTTTCATAACTTGAAACGACACTGTTTTCACTTTTGTTTTGTTCGATATCAACATCGCGAGCTTCAACTGCAAAAATGAGCTTTATTAATATCAAAACGTATCTGGCAAAAACTGACAATAGTTTTAAATTGAATATGTTTACCTATATCATCGCATAGTACGAAAAATATTGGTATCAATAGAAGCACGGTAAACAAAATCACATGTATTATTTTCATGATGCACCAGAGTTCACTAAAAACCGCTTCGCGTGAGCCTCTGCTCGGAATAACACAAACAGCATTTTCGCCAGAACAGCTTTCGACCGGTTTGCGAGCAGATTGTAAAGAATATCTCATTATTTTGCATGAACCCACCACTTTCACATCATATACTAATCACAGTCATAACCAATGCCACTGGTTTCAATCTTGTTATACGACTTCAAGTTGTTTGGTTTTAAAATAAAAAATACCCTTTTATTATGTCGTGTATTTAAAACATAAAAAGTAACAATTATTTAAAAAATGAATTAATTTTGGTACAATAAATTACTTAAAAATCTAACCAATAGCTACAAAATAAATACAACAATATGAAACTAATCTCGGTTGATTACCGAACCTAATTTCGTTTTTACGCGTTTCCTTCCGAATAATCCTCCTACGGCATCACCAATGGCCTGAAATGGCCCCGGGTCACCCCCAGGACCATCACCTCCAAGAATCTGTTCTGCAGCATTCTCCAAAATATCCCCACCATCGTCGCCACCGCCGTTTCCGAACAAATTTATTGGTTTGGGACCATCGTTGGTTTGTGGTTTTGGTTTTAGATTTGTTTGTACACCTGATGTTCCAAGACTGAAAGAGGAATTATATTTTAGTCATAAGCACTATTGAAAATACTTAGGATAAATTAAAAATAAATATTGTTACCCAAAACATCTGAATGAAGCTGAATAAATAGGGAAATCTGCTATGTTGGCATTAATATCGAGACATGCAAATGCATTCCTGTTTCGGATTCTAATGTTGGATATTTCGGCGCAAACTTGCACAAACGGAACTCTTCTCGGGTTGAAGCATATTGGTGGAGGATCACTCGCTGCAAAATAAATAATTATACAATAAAAAGTTTTAATAAAAAGCAATACCTAAGTAAATTACAAAGATGTAAAGAGTTATTCATAAAACTACCTGAAACTCTTCGATGAACCACCGTGTTATTGTTTACAGACATTTTTACATCAAATACAAAGTCTTCAGGGATAAAAGAGATGTTACCACAGGCCTTCATATTAAATCGTTCCATTATTGTACCAGTACAACACCCACATTGCCCGTCTACACACGAACACGGGAATCTCATTGCTTGCCCAAAAATTGGATTTTGGTTTTCTGGTGAAGACACAGTTCCAGGATCTTCTTCTGCAATTGGCTCTGCCGGTACAGGAGAATCAGTTGCTGCAGGTACTACCGCTTCATCATCATGTAATATAGTTTCATCTTCATTTACTACAGGACTTGCTTCAGATTCATCCTGAACCTCTTCCACATCATTAAAATCCTCTTCAACACTAACAGGTAAAGTTACCGTAACCGATGATTTTAAAATAGGTGTTGGACTTATAGCCTTTTGCCATATTTCGTGTGGTATTTTAAATTTGATCACTTCGTATTCTCTATCTTCGGTCAAGATTATTTCACCTGTGGATATAAAATTAGTAAGGAAAAAATACTTTAACATTTAAATAAAAAGATAATCAAAAATCGAATAAAAGTATACTGACTTACCATAAGCAGCGGTTAAAGTAGTGGCATATAGTAGTATCAATAAATATATAAAAGAAGAAGTCATTTTACCAAAGAAAGTTGTCTAATATAGAACTGTTACAACAGTTTGGCTTTCGAATGGATATTGTACGTGAAACAAGTGACTTCGAAGTATTTAACGGCTTCCGACTAACGAATTTCCAACAGTTTGTCAACACTGCATAATCAATGCGCCAGGAACAAGTTTTAAATTTTAATGCCCCAAGTGAAAGTAACACCTTTAAATGACACGGGCGATTTTACTTTCTGTATTGATACTTCGACGTAGGTATACTGTATGGATATATTATATGGGTTTTTACACGGTAGCTGGCCGCCAAAATATAGAAGAAATTAATAAGGAACGGATGTAGTATATTTAATAATAAGGGAAATTGTATGTGTATTATATTTATATACTTAGTTATTTTTAGATAACGTTTATTTAAGTATAATTATCCTTTTTGAAATATTTCCTTCTTATATTTTTTTACCGTTTATATCTTTAACTATGTTTATCATAAACAATTACTTTCTTCTTATAGAGTCATTAGTAAACAGTATATTCGGGGCTATTGTAATTAAAATAGGGAAAAGGGAATATATTTTATTAAAATAAATAAACCGAAAATATATATTTTGATTAAGAAATACTTTATTGTTTCAACAATTTAACAAATAAAAACAGATTCTTATTTATACCAACAGCTATTTACATTTTACCCAAATAAATAAACTACAATAAATAATACAGACTACATTTTCCTAGATTAATGACTTTCATGACCAATCACCACGCATCATTTTGTTTTGTCGTCTACTTTGTCGTCTTCCTTTTTGTTTTCTATCAAGATATTCTAATCCAGTATCTAAAGGATCCATTGCTATGTATGTGTAATCAAAATCAGAGTCCTCGCCAGTCTTGCAGTCTTTGTTCTTATTTTTATTGGGATTTTTGTTTTTGTTACCTTTCTTGCCTTGACTAAAAAGTCCTAATTGCTGACCAACACTACTACCAATACTAGTTAAATCTAGGACATCTAAATCCTCTATCCCAAAATTTTCACCTCTTGGTTTCTTCATTGGAAGGACAATACCAGAATACGAGTCTGAAGGGGATACTACATCTCTTTCTTCGTTTACGAAATCTTGGAAGTGGCGTCCCTCATCATGAGCTGTAGATTCCTTATGTTCTACGGAACTTGAATCGAGATTTGTTACAATTTGCACCATTTCATCCTTTACAGAATGTTCAGATGAAACATCAAATGATATAGTTGATGGAGGCTTAGCAGTTACCATTGCTACTTTCTCGTAGTTTGTGTCTTGAATAGTAGTCATTTTAGCTTCATCTTTATTAGTGTTAGCAAGCAATGGAGTAACTGGCATAGCTGCAAGTTGACCAGATAACTGAGCTAAAGACATTTCAATGCCTGAGTCTTCAAAGTCAACAACAGGTTTTGTTGTTGAGATAGGTTTCTGTGTTACGATTACTACTGGTTCATACGTTTGCTCACTGAATTCATTAATAAATACTTGACGTTGGGTAGTTTGAATAACTGGCATTGCAGTAGTAGCCTCAGATGAAGCTACAGACAAAATTGGTGTGGAAGCTGTTGATGTGGTAGAAGAAACCTTCCTTCTGTTTGGTCTGGCAGGCCTTCTGGTTGGTCGGCGATTGACAGGTCTTACTCTGACTGTTGTAGTCCTCGCAGTTGTAGATATGACCGGTCTAACAGTTTGTGGTCTTCTAGTGCTGGGTCTTCTCGAAGGACGCGGGCGACGGGTTGTAGTAGTTGTTGTTGTATATTGGGGTGGAGCTTGTTTCTTATTTTTGTTCTTGCCTTTTGCTTTCACTTTAGGCTTATTCTTGTTTGTCTTTTTGCTACCAGATGAACCAAATATGTCCCCTAATATATCTTCGCCGATAAGACTAAAGCCGGTATAATCTGCTGCTTCCACGTCGTTACCGGCTTCAACGTCACCTGTAATTAAATTAATTTTAAAGTAGTGATTGTTCTTTTATATATTTAACTGCATTTTTTACAAAGGGTGGAGGTACAAACCATCATCATCGTCATCGAGATCTAAATCATCATCATCGTCGTCGTCAACATCACCTAAGCCAAAGTCATCATCGTCATCATCATCGTCATCGTCGTCGTCATCATCATTTTTCACCGGCTTTGTATCTTCAACTAGAGGCAATGGATCGGCATGTTCTAAATTAACGCCCTTTTCTCCAAATTTGAAACAAGATACGCGAACAGCGGCTTCCACCGTATTCTTCGACTGGAGTTCCAATCCGAGGCAGGCTCGGAAATCTTCACCTGATCTTGCAATATTGTAAACACGACCACAGAATTTTGATACCCCACCAGGCATTGGCATGCAGACTGGAGCAGCTTTGCGTCCTTAAACAAAAAAAGACTAGTAAAAGTTTAAAGTAAAACAAAACAAGTTTAAAATTCTATTTATCCTGAGCATTTACAATTTCCCGGGAAAGTTTTTTTTTTCGATTTTTCGAAACATACTATATTCGAAACATGTCACACCAACACAAAGAAAACTTAGAAGTCATGAAATATTTTTTTGAAAAAGGCCTGTCGTACTTACCAGAAATGGTCCGATTCGTGATAACCTTCTTTCCAAAGCTGAGCGACACAGATAGCTTGTCTCCGTCAAGGTACATTAAAGATGCACATCCTGGAAATAAGAGAGTGCATTTATGATTAGATTTATGTCTTTAATAAAAAATCACTTAGTACAGTACTGCCTACATTTTAGTTGTATCATTAATCATTACAACCATAATGTTTTGTTAAATAAGTTCAATTTGTTGTTCATTTTAGTTTTATTTTTATTAACCTCGAATATTTAATTACATATAAGATTTTTTTAAGAATTTTAGTTTAGCGTTGGATGTATAAATTAATTTAAACTTAATGTAAAGGTCAGTCTTACTAGTGGAATGTTCTATAAAATGTAAAAATCATAGATTAAAAATTGGTCTTCGCGCATACAAATTAAGCGAAGCGCACGTAGGTACTTGAAATTTCGGAGCCGCTATTTGCAGGTAGTGCTTCATCAAGTCGGAGATCGCAAAGATCTATCAAAGTTAAATGAGAACCATTACCTGGACCATCCAAGTTGACATAAGGAACTGCGAAGTCCCTGCAGCAGTTGCAGTAGGCCTCAGAGCACTTGCAGTATTTATTGATTCCGTTGTCCTCTTGTTTTTCTTCTGAACTCTTGTCCTTAATTGCTTTCTTGTTGTTTTTCTCTGGAAAACACAATTTTGACTATGTAAAAACTATTTTCAAGGCAATATCGTTCATTGGTAATAACGTAGGGTTTTGTCTATCTACTTTTTTATTTTTTCTTTAAGTCTTAATAATAACCCAGTATGGATTTTAATGAAACTTCAAGTTAAAGTGTACCTAACTGTAGTTGCTAAATATACTTAATACTTACTTATGCTTTTCGAGGCAGCAAATGCAAGCAACACAAATATGAGCAGAAGCTCAAAAACTAGGGACAGCTTCATCCTGAAGGCTGGATCCCTTCCTGAAAATAATTAAATAAATATTAACTTAATAAAGTAACATTATAAAAAAGTATTTACAAAGTAACCTGACTCTAAAATATTAATGTAGATAGACTGGATCCGGTTGGAGGTTTCAACTTCTGGAGCTATTTTTTATATAAAAAGGTTGATAATAAAGTGTTTAAATATATTTTAAAACTCTACAAAAGTGTCTGGTTTTTTGACAATCGTCTTGATATTATTAACACATCAATTTTATTTTTCCACGCATTTTTGAAAATTTAATTTACTGCGTTGAATTCAGTAAAACAAGTAACGGATATGAAACAGTTTCCAATGATAAATAATGTAGTTATAATGTGTGATCGTGATTGACAGTGTTGCTAACCGTATGATTGAGGGCGGCACAAATAGCTGAACAACACGCTATATCCGCTATCACATTTTAAAAAAAAAACTCATAGTCATATCATGCAGGAAGGAAGTCGGTAAGTATCGGAATAGGGGAAATTATGTCAAACGTTAATGTCATTTATACAAATCTGGGTTAAAAGAAAATAATTTATTTTTAAAATATTCTTTTTTTTATTTAATTATACGAAAATGTAAAGCTAAATTGAAAAGGGCAACGTCGTATACCTAAGTATAAAAATGAACTGAATTTGTCTGAATCATAACATTACGCAATTTAGTTGAGAAATTACGACACATTTAAAAAATAGCCTTAAAATTCCTTATTCCTCAGTATTGAAAGGTTATAGACTATAGGGGTTTTTACTAAATATGACTGAAGTTTTAGCAAAACTATCAATTTTCTCATGCAAACTAAAAAAAATATAGGTACAGTGTGTACCTACAAGGCCTATTACTTGTATAAGTGTGAGTACCTATGTTAAATGATATCCAAATTTTAGTTTATCTCTCTAACAGTATACTATTCGATTAGATTTCGTAAAACATAACTTAATTTCATTACCCCAGTCTACCCCAATACATTAATTATCGATTCTTCTCAACGCTTGCGTATACCTATTTTCAATCTTAAAATCTTCTACATAAGTCTCGAAATCGAAAAGTAAACAACATCTCAGTTGTCCATACTAAAACAGTGTGCACTTTCCAGAAAAGCTTTTACCTCGAATGTGCGAGACGTAGAAAGTTTCCGGTTTAAAGTAGGTAAACTAATATAAAAATACAAATGATTTCCTCAAACCAGTTTGTCGTTTTAAGTTCGTTCAATAATTTCTAATGCACCGCATTTTTAAATAGATTTATTAATTAAAAAAAAAAACTGTATGCAAGCTATGGAATCATTTATACCTAGTTGTTTCTACAGCATTAAGTTAACACACCTAGTTAATTAAAATCGTGCAAATGACACAATGTGCATAGTTTTGAATAAATATGTCACTAGTATGTTACAATGAATTATTAAATTAAGCTTGTGCACGCGTTGATGTCTTTTACTTCGCGTACAGTCACGCTACAAAACTACAATTTAAATTAATGATTATACTTTTAAATACTTGTTTGAGACTGAACTGTTCACTTTAGAACCTTAAATTTTTTCCCGCGGTTTAAGTACCAAAAAAAAACAAAAAAAACTCACAATTCAAAAATGGACACCTTGCGTTCGCCACTCAAAGTGGGCACTTTGTCACCGGGCACACCTCTAATATCGAATACGATCAATTAAAACTGTTAGAAATCGCCGGAAAAAACGCGGACGACACCGGGCGTGCGTCGAAACTGATTTGATGTAACTACGTCTCGCGTGGAGAAATGTATGACGTAGCGAGAAAGGAAAACTGACGGTGCGGCGTAGGAGACGGCGCACAGTAGAGCAGTGTGCTACTAAAGAAATGGTAAAGACGTGAATGGCAAGCAAGCAGTTTGATGTAGGTAAATTATATTTTAATTAACTGCTGGAAATATATACAAAATCTAAAGTGATGTTTGGTTGTCCAAGACTTTGAACAAAAAAGAAAAAAAAATGGAAATTAATAAAACATGTTATGTAGGTATTTATGTTCGAATGATAAAAAAAATATTGATTTTGAGTTGCATAATAAAAATAAACCATTGTTTAATTTTATTTAAAAAACGTGTAGGTACTCAAATAAATTCATTTCATTAAAATTATCTACGCAATTAATTTAAAAGTTTGTATTGTTATGTTTTGCAATCTCTCAAAAGTGGCAATTCATGTTTGTATGTTGTCATTTATTGTAATAAAAAATAGTTAAGCCTTCACATAACAGCATAAATACGAACGTTGTTGTAACGAAACCTTCTTTACTGTTCCATACACTCTGCTGGTAGTCTATCTCTCTCACTCCGGTACGGGACGTGAGGGTAAGGTGAAAGCGTCACCGCTCTAACGCGTATGTAGGCTTCAGTGTCAAGCGATCGGAGCAATATTAACAGCGTCATTAGCTGACTGCACCTTAGGACAAGGAAATACCGTTTAGTTAGGTGGATTGAAATAGGGCCAAGAATGGATGAGTTTGCTTATAAACGGACGTAAACAAATTATTAAAGTTGAAATGTTACGTATGTTTGTATTACTTAATAATATTTATTTATGAAACTTTATTAAACTAAGGGCGGACTTAATGCCTACAGGAACTCTACTAGTCAACCACATATTTGTAGATATATTAGTTAGCTATCACAAGGCGGTAGGTGACGAAAAATAATAAAATAAAAAAACGACTGTCTACCTATTATAGAAATAAAACTAAGTGATAAATGTTTGTAATTCAAAAAGTATTGCCATATTAATTATCACCTTAATTACAATTAATGCGACGATACTAATAATATTAAGAGGTGGAGTTTGGGTGTTCAAAATAACATCCGGTGTATTTGAACTGATTTTAAAAATATTTCTAAAGAAGAAAGCTACGTTAGCTCCCTGACAAAATATACTTTTATTTTGGCCAATTTATTATTAGCACGCGAATAAAGCCGCGGCCAGAAGGCTAGTTGTGGAAAAAAATCCTTTTAATTATTCATGAAATTATAACTATTATATCGTTTACTCAACATACTTTTTACATTACTGCGTAACATAGAATGTAATGAAGACATAATCAAAATCACATAATCTTTACTAAAAATTCTAGCAAACAGAGCATTTTGAACTCTTTGCTATTTTATATTTGAGTTTAATATAGGTGTATAACATTCGTAAAAGGAAGGATGTGTGTTCATGGGTAACTAATGCAAACAATAATTTACTTATTTCAATGAAGTCATAAGCGTTTTTACACCTATACTTATGATTAAATAACTGCATTATTTACAAGCTTTACTTAGGTCATAACTTTAGTAGTGAGTTAATTTTAACAGTATTTCATTGCAATGTTTCACAGTTTTGTTGCCCCAAACTAAGCTGCCTAGTGGTTCATTCTATGTACTCGTACCTACTTCGTGTAAGTATTCTACACTGTAAAATGAAAAACCAATACAAGCCCCGGGACATTTCAATGATGGAATTACTTATGAAAAAATCTTAGAAACAAAACGGGTCTTAATTAGAACCAGAGACAATTTAAAAAAAATGAAATATTGATTGGTAGTTGTTCTGAATTCGTATTACAATTGTAAATGGCCAGATAAAATGAATGGTCAACAAAATCTGAATCTGAATCTAAAAGATTTGTTTTTTTAATTTAGAAGCAATCCTACTAATTTAATATTAAAAACGTGAAAGTTTTTAAGAATGTATGGATGGATGTATAGATGTATGGACATTTGTTCCCTTTTCACGTAAAAACTACTGGACGGATTTGGATGAAACTTAACAGTGATATAGGTTAAACATCAGAATAACACATAGGGTACTTTTTACCGCGGGAAAACATCTAATTCCCACGGGAAACCCGTGGCAGGCGGCCACTAGTCGTTTCATAACTATGATGAACTAATATTTGAATTTATATTATTGAAGTAAAAAGGCAAATAAGGAGATTTGCTTTTTATTGTTTTAATATAGTTGTATTAATATTTAAATATTTTTTTAGAACCTGTTAAAATCTGAAATTATTTTTTTGCTTGGTAGTTTCTTTTCCATTATTTCTAGAATGCTCTGTAAAACTAAGATCAATGCACCTTGGTTATAGTAAAGACAACAAATATTGGCATACCAGGAGCACTCAATTTGGGGACAATCAAATATTAAAAATAAAATTGTACGTATGAATCGAGTATAAATAGTATTATATGAACATTATTACACAGTTAAAAAAAACTTTTGTTCATGTTGTATTCAAAATATTGTTAACACACGTTTTTTTATAACATAGTAAGTATTGATATGGATAACTTGCTTGGAAGGAAAGCACCTTGTGGTAATGGTTATAATTTATAACTTACAAGCGATCCGCTCACACTTCGCAATTTTTGGCCGACTCGTTCACAAAACATCGAATTTTGGCTAACAAAATATATTTCTTTCTGAATGTTCCTCATTTACAAATTTAAATGAGTAAATTACCTAAAAGTTAGCAGAATCCGCATTTAAATCCGTTACGTAGTTTAGGAAGAGTTAGCGGACAAACATACAAACAGACAGAATTAGCGACTTGGATTTATACTATGGAATAATAAACAAACTTGACTGCGTTATTACCTCAGTCTTGACTATAACTTACGCTTATTACTGAGTCTGAAGAGTTCTTGAAACTTTTTATAGCTTCTTGATTTTTTAAGCTTACTGCATGCTGACGCTTTTAAAGTTTTTTTTACTTTCCTTACTATCTATCAAAAAGTACTTAAATAAAAAAAAAAGGTTTTATTTATTTGATAAAAAATGCGTGAAATCAGTAGACTACTGTGACCGTTGTATTTGTAAAAATGTCGAAACGACGTGAAATAAAATACGCTTAAAAGTCCGTTAGAATGTGTTTAGTTTTGAGTAATGATCGCGTAAATCCAAAAAGTTACACTAAAACGCGTTTTAAAACACGTAGCTCTTCAACGTCATGTTAGAGATACCTAAGTAGGTATACAAATAATAGAATTTTACTAATGGTTTTATGTTAAAAGCAATATACATTTATAATTCAACTTCACCGTGTAAAAATGATAAATACTTATGATTAAAACAAAAGTTTAAAAAAACTGCAACTTAAATACTAGTCTTCCCTGCCAATCTCCATTGACCAGACTATACAAAGCAATACCACATGAGTAAAGAAACTGAACAGAGACAAAGCTTCTAAAGAGCTAGCAAAATTTATACCTATTTTGGTAGGGTTGGCACAATTGAATAAATTAAAAATATAAATGTACTTTTTTTTCAAATTTTTTATTAAAATAGGTTTTTTTTTTACAAATTACATACTCTAAATATTTTTTTTGTTATTACTTTTGGTTTTTAATAATTTGTTGTGTCTTTTAATCGAATGATAAATTCTAAATCTAATATAAAGTTTTTTCAAATAAACCAATGGGAAACACTCACATGGCATATGAAATGTACAATCTTGCAAACGTGCTAATATTTCATTACCAATATTAACATTTTTAATATGAAGATCAAAATATTCGCGAAATTTTTGCTCAAGCAATTCAACAAATTCAATAAAATTGTCAGGAGGTATTATCAAAAAACCTGATTTCACACTACCTTCATTAAAGTCCTTATAATGGCAAAAAAAAGAATCTTTTCCTATATTTTTAAATACTTTTTAAAAACTAAAACAAAAGTATTACTACGTATTATGTGAGAAACTCGAAAACAAAAACAAAACATGCACAACGTTCGAGCGTCGCGTCACGCCTGCACGCCCTGAGATTGACCACTGGCTGATCTAGTTTGAAGCGGTTTCGGCTCATACGTGACAAGCGGCCAGTGGTCACGCACACACACGCGTTGCACTTGTAGTGATGTACCTGTCACAGCGCATTCGTATGTAGCTTTGTCTCTGTTCAGTTTCTTTACTCATGTGGCAATACCGACTGCGCCTAACTACGAGGCAGCAGTCACTTTCTCGTGGTGAAAGTAGACGGTATACCACATTTTGTGGATTAATTTTTTTAATTGTTTTTACTTTGTTTATCAAATTAAAAACACACCTTGTTTTTACTACAAGTATTTTTTTTATTACTTATTTTAGGATCTCATTAATTACGATCGTTATAGTTTAACATTTGTTATTAGAGTATTTTTTCGTGTCTCACTCGAAATGATCTCATTAAGTTTAAAGGATGTACATAACTGCTTTCCTATAAAACTTTCAACCTTATCAATATAACATACCAACATGTTAATGTCATTTAAGGTAAGTATACCTTATTCCTAATTTCCTTATTCCTTCCTTTCCTTAAATTCGGTTTAAAAATACACTACAAATCGGGCTCCTTCTAAATCGATGATTGATCATCTTAATTCGATTACAACGAATCGATGACTGACGACAACGCACTGAACTAAATGTAGGCCAGTGGAAGCAGTGCACTTGGCCGTGGCAGTCTGTTAGCGTCATCGCGTTTGTAAGCAATCGTGTTTTACATCACTGGTGACAGCTATGACAGCTATAATGGCGGGCTTTGACAGTTTGATTTGTATTATTCTTTTACAAAATATATGTATTGGTTTCGTATAATCTGTTTATTGTGAGTTTCCCGCATTCTTCCATTTTACGAGGAAATGGTCTAAACATGCAAATATAAAATAGATTACTACAAAAATAATTAGTTACTTGGAAGCGATATTTAGAAATTTATAAAAGTAGGACTTCCAAGGTATAATCGGAACAAAAAGTATTTTCCCACTTAAATTTATTTAGGTAACAAATTTTAACTCGTAATCAAAAAACCTACCTGTAGAGGACAATTGTCCTACCTCCCACTTTTTATCATTACCTGCTATATTTGCGTAAAAATCTTTTCAACACATCTGCTCGAAAGTGAGCCTTAATACTTCGTTTTTAGAGCTATAAACCGAGCCATAACACACGCGTGCATAATAATATCACACACTAATGCGTAATAGAATGAATCCTACAAACTTAAGGTAGTGCGTTGCTGCAAATTATATGGTAGTTAACAGAACATTTTCAATTTGATCTGGTAATACAGATTTTTTTTGTTACAACAAAGAGGTTTTATGCCACTAATAATCAATTCATATAATATGTATTTGGAATAAATAAATGGGTCCATATTAGAAAAAAACATTAATTATTATCAAGTTATTGATAATAAACAGTAATTTGTTACAAAATAGTTTTGACAACATGATCACAAATATGATTTAGTAAAAAAAATTATATAGGTATTCAAAAAATATATCGCGTCAATGGTAAAGCTTAAACATTTCGTAAAAAAATATCATAACCTAAATAATCCCTAAAACTTTAAAATTATATTATTATATGATGGCTTAATCACTTTTACTTAAATTCCTTTGCGTACCTTTTAGTGGGTATGAAAATTTCTGCCACCGTTAAAACAAATAATTTTAAATCTGGCTAAATCTAGATCCATTTTTATATTTATATACAGAAAATTTATGTTTTGAAGTAGGAAATTAAAAGTTATATATTCATTAAGGTAAACGTACTTATGACCCCATGCATATTCTGTGTTTTAGAAGTTTAAAAGAAAATAAGATTTACTTACCCAACTAGGCTAGAAAGTAGAGAAAAAAATGCATATGACAGAAAATTTTTTACGATGAACGGTTTAACATGCCTTTTGAATCACGGAGAAACTAGGCATGTTATACGTCCAGGGGTCATTATATCCTAGAACTGACCGCGCTCGCGTTCCTTAACCTCGGCGATTTTTACCCTTTTAGTACATAACCTTTTTTTTCATCATTTGTAAGTACCAAAAGAATCTTGGTGCTTACAAATGACTTTAGCCAATTTAAGTTTAAGCTATATTTATAGGTATGTACCGACCATCATAGCAAGTTAAGTAAATATTCTCGCAAGTACGTAAGTACTAATAAGTAATAAGCTAAAATTAGTTTCATCTGCGAAGTCAATGACCATACTAAACAAGTAATAGGATCTAGTTAGGTTTATAATAATAGGAATGCACTTTCATTTTATCTTTACCTTTACCAATAAAACATACCAAGTCACGATCATTATTTAATCAAAATACTTAATTGTATATTTTTTTAAATAATCCTGCTTAAACTTATTAACCCAACGGTATTTTGAACGACTAAGCAATCCAGCCGCTTTTGTGGCGCCTTTAATCCGAGCAGAGTTAAAACGACGCGGTAGGACCGCTTTCTCGTTGCATCTCACCGGTGCATGTCATTAAACACTACGTTATGCTTTATTTAAATTTCACCTTCAGTTAAACGAGAGAGGTGAAACCGTCTCAGGCGCGGCGAAGGAGCAGTGTCGACTCGGCAAGCGCGACGCGCGTCTCTTTACCAAATACATTTAGAAAAAAAAACAATAATTTCAAATTTGTTCGTGATTCGAATTGTGGAACATGGCGAAGTTTACGATTGCTCTGGTAGTGACGGCTATTGTGATGGCACATGCCGGTATTTTGGGTGAGTGTGTAATTTATTTAGATAGTGAGTAGAAAGTGATTCGTGATAGCAATTGTTAAGGACTTATTAATTGTAATTAGGTGTGGAAAGCTGCGAGAAGAAGTTATTGTTACCTACATTGTTTTGTTTATTTTAAAGATAATAACGACAACTAGCAAATTAACAACCGCAAAAAATTTTCGTGGTTTAAAAACTGGAACTACTTAATTACAATTTTGTAAAAAAATTAAGAATTATTAATTACAAAGTTTTTAACTTTAATTATTCAGCCTTCTATTTAAAACCCAAATAAAATACCGGGGTTATCCAGGGTTAATATAGGTATCTAAATTTAACTTATAATAACAATCATCAGAAAAGTTTTACTTTATAATCTATAAAGTTTATTTAGAAAATAATTAAATAAATAACAAATAAAAATAAAAACATCTCGCATCTTTTTCCTCAATCCACGGTTTCCCTAATATATAACAAGAGTAACAAAACTTTCTTCTTACATAACTTGGACCAACGAATTAGATATGACATCACTGCGCATGATCTCGACCGCGGCTGCCCACGCGCAGTGAAAGTAGCGGTCGCCGGCGTGTGTGAAAGTTACTCTCGTTTAGATAACAAAATTGTTACGTTTTACTTTAAAAACAAGTTTCAACGGTAGTACTGACAATTGAACTAACTTCGTGGGGTTGAAATAATTAAAATTGGCATGTAAAACGTTAGTGTTTGGCAGTTGATTAACTAAAGATGAAACTGTTATC
Organism: Emmelina monodactyla; assembly: GCA_916618145.1. Lineage (NCBI taxonomy): Eukaryota > Metazoa > Arthropoda > Insecta > Lepidoptera > Pterophoridae > Emmelina > Emmelina monodactyla. The sequence continues at coordinate 8,830,051 of OU745303.1, forward strand.
TTATATTTGAACTTGTTATTTACAAGTTCAAATTAAGATTTTTTAAACAATGGCCCTACGCAAGCTACAGAACCATTTAACAAATCAACTTCGTTGCTTTCTTTTAGCGGCCGAAATGGTATTCGATTTCAATACTCACTGAATCCCAATCTTTCTAGAACTATGCAGTTACATATTGCTATAAGAAAGTACTTGTATTTGACACAGTTAAAACTAACCTTTGTTCCTCAGATTTCATAGACTGGGAGGACGGGTCAAAGCTGATCTCAGTACCACAGCTTCGCAATGAGCAGCCAAATAGAAACTGCATGTGCAAAGGAGCGGCGTGTATGTGCTGCGTGGACTTTAACATCACCGTCGTGGACCTGGGCGGACCTGGTGGGTACTTTTTTAAACTGTTTAATATATGCTATAATCCTACTAATATTATAAATATGAAAGTTTGTGAGGATGTATGTATGTATGGATGTTTGTTAAACTTTGCAGTAGTAAAAACTACTGGACGGATTTGGATGTAACTTTGCAGTAATATAGGTTATACATCAGAATAACACATAGGGTACTCTTTACCGCGGGAAAACTTCTCATTTCCATGGAAAAACGACTTCCACGCGAACGAAGTCGCGGGCGGCCACTAGTATGCTTAATAAGTGTGTGAGTCTAGTAGATTGAGAACTGGTAAATTCCTGGAGCTCAAATCCAAGTGGTAGAGTCTAGTTGTAGTCATCCTAATGGCCTGAGTCGACCGGGAAAGGTACCTCTGTCACACAGGAAAGACGTGGAGCAGGGTCTATTTCTAAGAGGCCAGTAACGCACCCACAAAACCGATGTGATTTTGGTGTAAATTTACCATCATATGAATCGTGTACCTACTGGTTTTCTAGCTTCTCTAATATAAAATATATTAACTTACGATGAAAATTTATTTATGCATCCTTCATATAAACTAGAAATAGCTGTTAATAGTTAAGATTAATTAAGATTTTTGCAAAGTCTTACTCTATTAATACCACATTCCTACATATATTTAACTAGAGGCCGCTCGCGACTCCGTTCGCGTAGAAGTCGGTTTCCCGTGGGAATGCGAAGTTTTCCCGCGGTAAAAAGTTCCCTTAATTCTTTCATACATATATTTTTGGTTTCTAGAACCGTTTTCGCAGCGCACTCAACGGAAGCCCTCAAGGATGAATAATTTTCCCCGTTTTTTCCCCATTTTCCATTATTTCTTCGCTCCTAATAGTTGCAGCGTAATGTTATATAGCCTAAAGCCTGCCTCGATAAATGGTCTATCCAACACAAAAAGAATTTTTAAATTCGAACCAGTAGTTCCTGAGATTAGCGCGTTCAAACAAACAAACAAACAAACAAACAAACAAACAAACTCTTCAGCTTTATAATATTAGTATAGATAAGTTAAACTTGGTTCCAATACGCAGGAGTGGATAAGCAGAGTAAAAGTGAATACCTAAAGTCTCTACAGTTCTCGACGTTTCTACATTTTAAGTGTAAACGGACTCTATAAGTGTTAGTTTCTCTATCATTAAGTTGACCACTCTTGTTTGTAGCTCCTTTACACAAAACAAACTTATAACTAATTAGGTTCTGTTAAATATTGTACTCTTACAAACAGAAATGCAATAGGTAACCAAGTCTGCCTGCTAGTTGCCAATTCACTGGAAATTACTTTCTATTTATACAAACGTGTAGGTACGCATTTAATACCAAATAAGGATTTCGTAAGAACTTGCTTTCTATACGATTTCTAAAGTGAAACACTGACAATTCGTTATTTACTTTGGTAATTTTACTTTTCAACTTATTTTAACCAACCTACAAGTATGTTATATTTTCTTAAATTTTATTTTCAGGGTGTGTTCATATGAAGTATCTATCGCCTGAAGATGGATTCTCAGTTAACGTCTCCTATGGCAAGAGCCTAATTCACAGCTCCAAAATTCAAGGTAAACTGCTTTATCATTACCTAGCTACTCACCTCCCGACCGCACGGACATAACACCAATGAAATGAAAAAAAAAATTGAAAATAATCTTTAAAGGTTCTTTATAATAAAACATAAGTCGTTCTAAATATACGCATACATTGATTACAGCAATTTATTTATGAAGATTAACTTCTAATTTTTTATACCAAACGTAAACTGTGCTACAAAACAAAAACCAAACCCCTTCAATTCCAGGCTCCAACCCGCCGCCGATTTGCCTCGAGATTTTCGGCAAGTTCGCCCAGGTGTGCGCCAAGTTCTCCGAGCTGGCCCCCACGTCCGACGGCCTTCGCGGATGCCTGGAGCTGGAGCCCAAGCTGCTGGGCGAGGGGCAGCTGCAGTTCCCCATCGGCTGCTTCAGGAGCGTCGCGGGGAGCATGGAGATGGAAGAGCCCCCGGAAGAACCGGAAGAGTAAGTCCTGGTTAATGTTTTTGAGAAGTTCTTTGTATGATCAAGGTCATTAAATTAATTTTTAAAATGAAATGGCGTAAAGATAACTCTGGAGTGTTTAATTTCCTTATTGTTACTAAATCGCTTACAATTTATACAACTAGGCACTAAGGATAGTTGATATATATGAGTAGGTACAGTAGGTATGTCGTAAATTTTTTATATTTTGAGATTTTGTCCAAATAGACTGTCGTATGCTGTAGTGCATACTACACCACAAACAGTGCACCCCAAAATTAAATTTAACTTACTTAATTTACTGATTTTTTAACCTTACCACTGAACCTTAAAAAATATATAAATAATTATTCCAATGCATTTTAACATATCACACCCGTTATCTAATAAGCGTATGCCGATTTATAGAAGCTCAGCTAATCACAATTATCAATCAGATAAACTTAATATATTTTTATTGATTACAGAACAACCACGGAATCCGCTGCTGATACTGAAGACGATAAGGAAACCCTCGACGCAGAATCTTTCATCCTCAGCGTCTATCAAACAGCTGAACAAGGAGTAGCCTTCTTATCCAGTCTTCTTGATCTGCCCAACAAACTAAACACCACTAAACCCATCACATCTACATCAAAACCTTCTGAAGAAACAAGTCAACGTAGAGCTCCTAAGAATATTAAGCATCCTAATACATTGTGATTATTTGAAAAATAGAGTTTATTGTTACATATATTGTATAGATTAAGCTAGAATGTGATTCATGCCTACATTTACAATTGTAAGATGTAAAGAAGGCAATCCTAATAAAGTTAATGAAATTAAGGCTAAAGATAAATTAGGGATTGATGTTGTTGAAGAAATGTTAATGAATTGAGCTTTTAAATCTGCAAGGAATTAAATATTAAGAGTACAAACGAAATAATGCATTTTATAACTTGCCTGTAAAGATGATGCTTGTGTGTAGCATAAATAAGTGAGATATAGTGACTGACTATTTATTTGCTTTTAATAAACTTGTATGATAGTGAAGTTTCAATAAAAATATGCTTTTATTTTCTGCTTAAGTGTTTTAATCATTAATAAATCGTTATCGATTTCAAACGCTTATTGCACTCCAAACATTTCTCTAGGCGTTTTATTACAAACTGAAGTTACCATTCGTAAGCTAAAACAATAATTATTATCTTCAAAAACAGACAATTTGGTATGTATCAATAGAAAAAGTGATTATAATAATTTAGTATTTAGTAAATTATTAAATTTAAAATAATACATTTCCTACTTCAGTTTTACATATTAGTGTCACTTATCACAAAGTATAAACCGTCTCATTTATTCTACTTTTATGTAATTTTTGGCGTAACAAAGACATAACATAAAAATAATGTACATACTTTGTTCTTCAATGCCCGAGCCGTCTCGAAATAAAAAATCTATAACATGAAATCAAAAAGTGGGGATGCAAATATATGTAGATACAAAAATATGGCGAATATTCTTATTCAATTTAAGATAAAGAAGTTACTCGTAGATATAAAGAAAAAAAAACAAAAGAAGTAGTTTGTTTCATATTAAATTAAAGATTAAGTTTTTTTTATAATTATGATGCAATTATATTTTATGAAAATGCAAAAACTATATTGTTAAAAGTAAGAGATAGGATAATGGATAAATCTAAATTTTCTTTTGTTGGATTTTATTAATTTGTTACCTTAGGCGTTAGATGTCGATGATGAATATCGTCACCGTATTGCGTACCTATATCACACATACGCCCACAGTTATGAGTACCGGCAGAAATAGGTAGGTGTGATCATTGACTGAAGTAAAAAGTTATAGGAAGGTGAGTTTATTAGTTGCTTCCAGATTCAAGATTAATTCGAGCAAAATTCCTTTTAATATTGATATAGGTAAGGTTTGGTTTATCTATTTCCGTAGATGGCGATAAAATTGATAATGAATATTTAGTAATTCCTCCAATAAACCTATATCCTTATTTATGACCGAATATAATATTTTTTCCTAAAATCAGTTATCACAGATAAGTGGAACTGTTATAAATGCTACCGTAATTACTGTCTTTAGTGTTTGACTAATAAAGAAGGATGTTGAAGTGTGTGGTTTTGTTGTTTGCAGCTTCGGCAGGTATGTTGAAAGAAGCTTCACATTTTCATATATATTATTCTCACCCTATAACTCTAGATGGCCGTATTAAGATTCATTTTTAGAATTATGCACTGACAGAGTGTTTTATGATCAGCAGCTTGGCAATTACAAACTTAATACCTACATATTGATGTTCGCTTCCGATTTCTTGTTTATTTCACTCCGGATTTTCGGACTGATTACTTGAAGTGAAGAATTTATAATTCAAATTTGTATTGGATTTCATTATCTACAAGAATTAGCCCATAATTTTACTGCTGGGACTTGAAATATAATGCAATTTATAGATTTTTGATAATTATCTACGTTGATATAGATATAGATTTTTCAACATTGCAATTGAGGACCTTGATATTAAATTCGTGAGAAAATAGTTGTGGACAGACAAATAACGAAGTAACTTTACAAGGGTTTCTTTTAAATTACGGAAGATACTAACATAACTAAGATTTAAGTGTAGATAATTTTTTTGAGAGACGTAATTAAATAATAAACCATAAGAACATATTGACATATGCTGCTTTCAATCACCATGTACAAATATGGTACAAATAGTGTAATTAATAGGTACCTACGTGTATTACGAGAGCAAATAATTTTACAAAACCATATTATTTACTTCATACTAAATAACGCTTTCTTATTTACAGTCTCCTGCCAGTTGGCGACTCAGGATGTGGTTTTCCATCTTTTTACAAAGTAAGTAAATGAGGTAGAGTTGATAAACAGATAAATAAGTATTTTTCGCAGGAACTATAATTAACCAGTAAATATTTAAAATTAATGTTAAAAAGAATTGTTTTTACAGCATAACATATTTTGAAGTATAATAACTAATAAAAATTAAAAACTTAAACTTAATAAAAATTCATAAAATCCTCATCTCAAATTTACTTGTGTCCCGTTGTCATTATCACAGTCGTGAAATACATAAAATCCTGAACAAGGTCTTCAGATTGCAGTAAAACTTATGTTATTGTTATCAGTAAAAATATAATGGTCTTATATAATTTATCATATTCAGCATGGACTTAATAAGTATTTAGATGTACTTGAATGGGGGAAAAGGTCGTAAGACTTGTGTGTGTTTTGTGTCTTCTCCACAAAATAATAATTTCTAAATTACTTATATATTTTGTTCTGCAGGAGGAACCCCTCAGAGAGTATTCCAGTCATAGCAACAGTCAACTCTATATCAACTGCTGTACATTTCTCCGTCACATCGAGAACAGTCTTTACCATTCACAACTATGGGGAAAGTATGGAGAGCAACTTCAACGCCTTTGTTGTAAATGGTAATTTTGTTTCTTTTTCAATTGGTGTCAACCACGTGTCAACTAACGCCGGAGCGCAATATGGAATCCTAGATCCGAGAATAGGGACGATCTGAGATCGCACACGATCTACAGATTGATCTCCAACCTGCGTCGCAATAACAATTATATGCAATCGCTGTCGGTGATGCAAAACAGATCGTCGTTCGATCTCTTCATTGGATTAAAATGTTAGGTTAGTTTTAACTAAGTTTTAACTATTAATTTAGTCTGAAAATAGTTAAATATACGTAAATAACATACATATTATGTAAGTAGTTCGGGAAAATTGCTTGATATATATTTTGTGACGATCTTTGCTGTTTTTTTGCAATAATTGCATTGTGTTTACACAAATATGTTAATATAGCCAAACTTAAATTTTTTGGAGGCACATCCAGTAAAGGCACTTCTTGTAACTTTAGATTTTAAAAGTTTTAGATCAATGTACATTGGTAACTGTTTTTGTTTTACATGGACTGACATAAAAAGTCACTCAAACAAAAGATTGAACTGCCCAATTCCGGGGATCGCAAAAATGAATTCAAATGGTGTTCGATGGATCTGACAAAATAGACTAGACTACAGATCGGTTATTTGGGATGACAGTTGTCACCATTTCATACAAATGTGCCAGAAAAACGATCGCTTGCTTTCCATGAATCGATCGCATCTTTGGATTGGTTTCAGAATCTGTGGATCGTTATTGAAACAGTTTTGAGAAAATTTGGATCGGATTTAGATCTTAGATGCCTAAGCATAGATTGAGATCGTATATTGGGACTGGGCGTTAAATAGCGACAGCACAGTTTTGCTTAATGTTATGCAAAGATTTGTTTTTAATAAAAACCTAGTGTTGTTTATTGGCTGACATGTTCCAAAGATCTCTAGAATAGCGTAATAACTTTAGAATTGATTATGAAATTGGCCGTCTTCATAAGACTTAAATTTGAACATTTAATTGATCATTCTGATAAGATGTATTTTTTGATATAAATAAAAAATATTTTATGTTTAATGCGAAACAACATTTGACTGTCGAAACTAGAATCTAGCAAACTTTTATAAATAAACTGTTTATACAATAACCTTCATGTTCTCCATCAGTAACAGTATCTTCTCCATTTTATAAATACACGCGTTAAATTGGAGTAAAACCCCTTTTCCTATACTATGTTTTCGGCGAATCATTCACTGTGAAGGCCATACGGTTGTGGAACGCACTGCCATCAAGAATCCGACAAATGAAGACTTTAGAAGGTTTTAAAAAATCGTGTTATGATTTCTATAATTCCTCTGTATAGTTATTTTTGTTATTCATCTTTATATATTGTTATACCCTTTAAGATTATAATATAAGTTAGAGTTTGTATAGACCAATATATATATATATATATAACCTATGTATTTATAAATGTTGTATATGTGTATGTATATGTATGTGTGTTTCTGTGTATGTATATATATATATATTCAGTATATATGCATATATATTATTATTGTTATTTTTATGCACCTATCCCATTCCTATATTTTTATTTCTTTCACCTACCTAAGGTATGCCTGTAAGAAATTGCTTAAAGTGATAAGGCCACCTTTTGCCTTTCTTTATTTTGTATTTTTTTTTTTTGTTGTATTTCTTTTGTGCAATAAAGAGTATTTGTATTTGTATGTTATTATACATACAAACCTTTCTCTTGAATCACTCTAACAATAAAAAAAACCGCATCAAAATCCGTTGCGTAGTTTCAAAGATTTAAGCATACATAGGAACAGAGAAAATGACCTTGTTTTATACTATGTAGCGATGTCTTTTTTACTTTCGGTTACTATCGTTTAAATTATTTATATAATTTCCAGCTTACTTGGCCGCTGACGAAGACATCAACGTGTTTGCTGTTGACTGGAGCAAGGGTTCATCTTTGTACACCGTCGGTCTTGCTAACGCACAAGCAGCTGGTCAAGCCATAGCCAGCTTCATTAACATCTTGAAGAGCAACTTCGGCTACGGCACCAATAACGTTAAGATCGTTGGGCTCGGTCTTGGAGGTCATGTTGCTGGTATCGCTGCCAGAGAGGCCGTTGATACCGTTCCTCATATTGTAGGTAAGGAGACCTGCCTAAATTCGGAGTCTGGATTTGGATTAGAAGTTCAAATAAATTACGGCAATTTATTTTAGAATTCAGGATCTAACTAAAACGACTTTAAACGAAATATCTATAGTAGTATCTTTTAAAGTAAAAAAATAATACCTAAACATTAATAGCATTATAATCCCACAGCATTGGATCCCTCATTCTACGGCTGGACCCATCACCCTGACAAGCTGAAGTCCACCGACGCCGACGTAGTCGAAGTTCTCCACACCACTGCAGGAATCATGGGCTACGACTACCCATTAGGAACCGTGGACTTCTACGCCAACAATGGCGCTGCCCAACCAGGTTGCGGTAGCGACTCTGTATGCTCGTACCAGTACTCATACGTCTTCTACGCAGAGTCCATCTCAGCTGTAACGAACGATGGAGACCAGTTCATCGGCACCAAGTGCGAGGACTACGAGGAAGCCCGTGAACAGCAATGCGATGGATTGAGGAACGTGGTGTTCGGTGGAAACGATGACAAAACCGGGTTAGTCGAGATATAATGTATTGACACTTAATTTTAATTCGATTCTTGCCTAAATACTAATATTTTTATTTTGTTTTCAGAGTGACCGGCATCTACCAGTTCTACACTAACAACTCACCACCCTTTGCCCAAAATTGATATTGGGTGCGTTAAGTATTGTTTCATTGACAAATAAACAACTTTATCTGATGTTACATCGTTTGTGCAATTTCCTGTGATAAGTTACTTATCTAATTAATTAGCAAAATTAAGGTTTTAAATTTAAAAATAAGTATGTACGGTGAACGAAAAAAATATATCTAAATTAATCTATTACTCCAGAAATCGGTTGTACAATTATTATATTATATATACAATTATTATATATTCAATTGGACACTTAATTTTATTTAACAAATTACCTTAATAAGTAGACTAATTATTTCTGTCGTTAAATAACTTAACTTTTGAACCAATACATTTTATTAAAATATAAAATTTCTAGTTAATATGAGTACAAGCTGTTTTGTTTAAACTGTATTATTATGTATTTTATCTTATATTCTAATAATACACATGGCCACAATAAAACCAACTTCATTTCTTAAGACAAAATAATTTATTAGCGTTGACTGTACTTATGGCATCCAAAGTATTACAGTTATTTTTTTCAAAAACAACATCCCAAGCATATCAAAATGATAAATATCTTAATTACTTGGTCGCCAATCTTTATCTGATAACAATGCAATAAAAATTGGAAGTTTACAAAAAAAACTATCAATCAGAAATATCATCAAAATGAGGCTGCTGGTGGTCATACCTACTCTTGCTCTTATTGCCTGTAAGTATATACCAATATATTCTTGAAAATTCTTTCTATGTCAACAATATAACGATGGTCTATAAATCCGTATAGTGTGCGCAGGAAACGCTGTTCCCTTGATCCCAGGGGATAACAGCGATTATGTAGAGGGGGTGAGTCGTTACTTCTGGATGCCGGATGGCGATGGCAAACCCCTGCTAGTGGACACCCAGGCTGAAGTGGACTACGACTTCCTTGCTACCAAAAACGGAGCAAACAACCAGTACTGGCTTTACACCAGGTTAGTAAATGTATCCAGTCAACTAATGTGTCAAATTGTAAATATTTTTATAATAACACTCGCCTTCATACTCTTCGTACCATTGAATCGGCTCCATATTTCAGAAACAACCGCAACAACCAACAGGTTCTACGTAACAATGACATCGACAGTGTAAGGAATTCGAACTACGTTGCCAGCCGGCCTCTTGTGGTGATTGCCCACGGATGGCAAAACAATGGCAACTCCGGCCTGAACTCCGCCATCACCGGCGCCGTTCTCGACAACATGGACTGCAACGTTATTGTCCTTGACTGGGGCGGTGTTGCTGGAAATGCAAACTACTACACAGCCGCAGCTGGAGTGCCCAGTGTCGGACAATACCTCGGTAACTTCTTGACCTGGCTCATCAACAACGCTGGTGGCAACTGGAACAACGTGCACCTTGTGGGACACAGTCTAGGAGCTCACGTCGTTGGCATGGCTGGTCGCACGACTGGAAGCAGGCCCGCCAGAGTTACTGGTACGTTTATTTTATAGATAAATAAAATCATTTTATCACCGAACTAAATTTGTCAAACTGTTTATAAAACAAAGCACGCCATAAATTACCATTACTTTTAGTTACCAGAATATTTTAGATTGATGCTTCCTGAGTTTTAAGAGACACATTAAAATTTATTGCAGGTTTGGATCCTGCCAGACCATCTTGGGAAAACAACGGACAGGCTCTCAACCGTAACGATGGCCAATACGTAGAAGTTATCCACACTGACGCTAACCTCCTGGGTCTTTTCCCTCCAATTGGAGACGCTGACTTCTACCCCAACGGCGGGAGCAACCCTCAGCCTGGGTGTGCTGTATGGGACTCCCCTTGCTCTCATGGCCGTGCTCATGAATTCTTCGCCTCCAGTGTTAGAACAAACCATTTCATTGGAGTTGGCTGTCCTAACCAATGGGAAGCTAATCTAGGAACGTGCAATGGTAACCGGTTTAACATGGGCAACAACATTCTGACTAAGCGCGGGTAAGTGTAGTAAACTGCTATGAGTATAAACCCATGGAAGACAGTTATTAAAGAAAAAAATATCTATATCCTCTATAAATATAAAAAAATTGTTTACATAATTTTAATAACATTTATTGTATCTTTTTTATCAGCAAATTGATTTCCGGTACACACGTGTCATATCAGAACAGATAGAGTAACTCGATTTTTTTCTAGCCGTTTTTTAATGAAATTGTTTCAGTGTTATCTAATAACTATTTTTGTCTTCTAGGAGCGGCATCTTCCATTTGCGCACTGGATCATCTTGGCCTTTCTAAATGATATCTGAACCGATCTATTAATGACATGATATTTTCTCCCTAATTTATTGACAATAAATATTTTTTATGATTTTATATTGTTTTTTTACTTGATGTGATAAAAAATTCTAAACGAATCCTAGTAGTTATATTAAAACCTATATAAAAAAATTGAACACAAACAAAAGATTTATATTTAAGTATTTAGCTTATTAAGAGATACCATTTGCTAATTAAAAATCTATACTTATAAAAATCTGAAGAGAGGTCATTTTTGTACATGAAATATATTTCCAAAATAACTATCAGGGGGTGATTAGGGATCGATACTGATGCCAAAATTGCAATCAGTAAAATTATATAGAAAAAAATATCCCACGACAGCATAATATATGTCTATCTTTTATGGTTGACTCACAATAACACTTGTATACCCCGATAGCTTAGCAGTTGTCTACTCTTACGTTATTTACGTTTATAACACTCTCAGTGATCTCTAACTAAAAAAGTTAACATAAAAAAGAATAATAGAAATCAGTATAGAAACACCAAAGTTATGTAAGAAAATCAAACATCAACCAAAGAAAACACCGCAAAAGTGCGCGGTAACCACAAAGTAGAGGCGTTCTAGGAGAAAGGTTACTTTTTGATTATACTTTTTATCAATTATTTTTTAGGCTTGCCTTTAGTTCTACTATTAGCCCTTCAGAGGTTATCCATTGTTTCCTGGACACCCGGTATATTTTAAATGATAGTAATGATTTACTTTTTAATAGCAACTCGAATAACATTGACGAACAATTTTTTTTGTGACGAAACAACGCTTTGTATTTGACGTACGTTAAACATCTGATGTAATCGTCAAAAAGTTACGTACGTATGATACGTTAACCAACTGTTTGATACAACCCGCCCTTAATTGACTGCAAATGAGCTCTTCTTTAACCCCTTAGAAGAAATGTATCGCATTACCAATCACCCTGTATATATTTTATTAATATTTTTTGTTCTCTAGGTTACAAATTAGCCTTGTTTGTTTAAGAGTTTTATGCTTTAAAACTTATTTAATACTTTTATTTAAGACCAGCTTTCCGTCCTGCGGTTTCACCCGCAACTAAATGGTTTTTCCCGTGGCAACATTTTACGGAACAATATTTTTTCCAAAATAAAATATAGGTAGCATATGTTACTCGTGGATAATGTAGCTTTTAAATGGTGAAAGAATTTTTAAAATCGGTCCAGCAGTTTCTGAGCCTATTCGATACAACCAAACAAAGTTTTCCTGTTTATAATATTAGTATAGATGATCCGACCGTTAAATCATGAATAACTTAATTTTGTAATTCCACCAAGACTTCTACGTTACAAGCTTAATTAGCTTAATGTGGAATAACTGTTTATCTGTAAATTGTAAAAAAAACACTGTTACTTATTTTGTTATATAGATTTAAAAATATTGTTTTATTGTAATATAACTATGTTTACGCAAATAAAAGTTTTTATTATTACCTACTTTTATAATCACCAGCTCAAAAATTAAACCCAAGTCAGAGACGAGTATAGGAAGTACCTAAATTTAGTGCTGTCAATCTAAAATTTGGCGTGCATTTTTCAAGCTTAGACTAGTCCGCAGCGCATTTCTTGCAAATTAAATAGTAAAAAGACTGAATTTAATAAGACTAATATACCTGTCATCTTCTTATATGAGCGGAATAGTTTAGCAATATTTTTATTAGATTTGTCATTCAATCTATAGACGCATTAAAAAGAAAAAGGTTTATTTACAAAACTAAATCACATTACCGAATTTTAATGTACTCGTGTGTCTGGAGATCAACCGTGTAAGAAAAACCTCGAAGGCATCGCATTTGACAACCTTTGTGATGCAGAGGTAGACCGGTCTGCTAAGTGGAAGGTCCTGGATTCTCGAAATTGACCTCGTGTCCGGGGTAACTAGATTCTCTCCTGATCCATTGTTGCCTACATTTCATCGCAAACCTCACCCACCACTGAATAAAGCTGAAAAAAATTGAATAACGTTAAAAACGTTAAATGTAGAAAGCTAAAGATAGCAGAGAGTTGGATATAACTAATTTTGTACTAAGCAATTATGTTTTAATATAAAGAAATTAAGTAGCGTACCTATATTCATTTAAATGCATTAAACTAATTAGTGTCCTTCAATGTCCTCTCAATTTTAAAAAAAATATTTTTTTACACACATACAGTAGTAAAGCACAGACTAAGTAAAAGCTATAGAGACCTAATGTATCACGTCAGAGCCTTATAAACGTTTTTTTTTCTTAGACGATTTTTGATGGATTCTTGATCCACTAGAACAGCAAGATGGTTATTTGTACTAATATTTTATGTTTATTTCAGGACAATTGCAATTGAAATTTTAAAATTAAACCTTCCATCTGACTCATTATTGTATCATTCCGCAAGACCGATTTCGATTGAATAGTAACCTTCCTACTAGGTGTTACCCGTAAAGACCACAGCAATGTTATCTGTATTGTCAATGTTATTGTTGTCGAATGCTCATTTCCATCACACATAGTTCATTAAAACTAAGAACAAATTTGGTCCAAGAACACTTCCCTGGGGAACACCAAATGTGACATCTTCCTCTTAACTATTACATATCTCCTATCTGAACACTTTGTTTTCTTCCTTAAGGTTAATGTTTTAAAGTAAAATTATGGTAAGGTCAGCTAAACCTATAAAACCAACCAATGGTTTCCAACTTGTTACACCAAACTTTTCCTAATATATTTCTAATCCGTATGTTTTTTGGAAATTTAACATGTTTTTTTCACTCGTGCCTCGATCATCATCTACATACATGGTTAGAAATAAATAAATTACTTAATAATTACGTGAGGTTTTTATTTTTTCAAGATAAAGCATTAATAAATAACAAGGTTAAATAAAGTCAAAATCGAGTACCATTTGAACGTACAGTCCAAAACAATATACCGCATAGAGAATTCGTTATGTTGCATTTGTCACAACATAGTATAAAACAAAGTCACTTTCTCTGTCCCTTTGAAACTAAGCAACGAATTTTGATGCGGTTTTTAATAGATAGAGTGATTCAAGAGGAAGGTTTGTATGTATAATAACATAGTATAGGGAAAGAGGTTTTACTCCGAATTTAGCGCGTGTGAAGCCGCGGGCAAAAGTAAGTGGTAAATAAAATTCTCTGATTAAATCTCTGCACACAATCTATTAACTTAACTTTAAGAAAAAAACAAAAAGTACTTTGTATTTGATATGACTACTACTTTTCTTTAAATTGTATATTTTTGCTTTTGTCTGTACCTACCTCCCTCCTGATTGTGGAAGTAGATAAATAAAATGTATCACCAATAATCGAAGTATTATTTGATACACAAATTTTGATTGATAACTTTGTGTAGGTTGTTAAAAAATATATCTACTGCAAATTGAGATAATAATAGTACGTAGAATGTAATAAAGTTCAGAGCGATAAACATTTTTGCAACAGATTATCTTTAACCAATGAAGCTAAGGAAAATACTACAAATATTTGAAATGTGAATGTATATATGTTTGTTACTCAATTACGCAAAAATGGCTGGTTGGATTTGGATGAAATTTTGTAAGAAGCTACATTATAAACAAGAATTTAACTTTAAATAGGTTAAAATAAGTAACATCATATTTTCGACCAATAGCTCACCCACAAGAGTTAGGAAAAAAGGTTACGAATCGGCGGACCTAATCGAGGGCTGGAACTTTCCAAGGAAAATAGACTTCCCCGTAAAAAGGTTGCTCCGAGTGTAGACGAGGACCCTCGCCGCTGGGGCTGATTTGTGCGAATGCTCACCCCGGCACCTTGGCGACTTTGTGGAACATCGATAGGTTTTTAAGTGGGTATACCCGTCATAAGGGAAGTCCCACACACGCCTTTCATCTCCCCGGACGAGAAGTATCGTGCTTAATGCATTTTCGGGACGAAAAAAGTTAAAATTTTCGAGTTCAAGGGAGCCAGCAGGCAAAATGCTGCAAAATGGCGAGGGCAATAGCCAATGACACCACAGTGGCGGAACCAGTTAAGGGTTAATGCCAAAAAACGATTCAAGAGTTTCGAGAGTCAGCAAAAGCTGCAAAGCCCGTGAACATTTTATTACTGAAACACATCTGCGAGACAATTTGTATCGCGCTATAAATTGAAATAGTGAGTAGGTATAGTAGAAATATTCACCCAATATAGAAACTTTACTTGTAAACTAATAAGTGCTTATTTCCATCTAATTATGTATAATCTACTACTAGGTACTACTTGAGTCCTCGTTGATCGTTGATTCCCATACACATCATTTATGGAAAGTACCTAATTGGCACACTGTTGAAACTTGTTAGAAAAAATGAAACAAATTTGCTTATAACAAATAATAAAATCAGGTTAGTGAATTTTACCATCGGTATTTTTTATCAATTCAATACCTGATGCAGCAGATACAAAAACAACATCCATTTAAATGTGATTGCGATCTATATCGATTAATTTACTGATTAACTTTGATAAAATAGCTGTAAATATAATGGGTGCTAATCCTTCATCAGCATAGCCAAAAATATTGTTTCCACAATGCGGTCGCTAGTGCTAATATCGGCCCTGTTTGCCTGTTAGTTTCCTTTGTATTTAATTTTTTTTATCGGTTTTTTGGGGTATTTTAAATACATGGGGCTTTGGATTGGTTCATTAAATTATAAAAGATTTTAAAAAATATTACCAGCCCAAAAGCCGCAAAAATTGATAATAAATAAATCCCACCTAGGGATACGCAATTAATACATATTATTCTCATTTCAGTATGCGCTGGAAATGCAATTCCCTTATTCCCGGGGGATAACAGTCACTATATAGAGGGAGAGAGCCGCTACTTCTGGATGCCAGACGGTGACGGTGTCCCTCATCTAGTCGACACGCAAGCTCCTGTAGACTACGACTTTTTGGCTACAAGAAATGGTGCAAATAACCAGTATTGGCTTTACACCAGGTCCGTGAAATACCAATATTCAACAAGTTGTTCTTGTTAAATAACGTGTACTAACCTACTGTTAATTTATAGGAACAACCCTACTTCCGCTCAGATTCTGGTCAATGGTAACTCCAACTCCGTATCGTCATCCAACTATGCCGCCAACCGACCTCTTGTGGTTGTCATCCACGGCTGGAGAAGCGATGGAAACTCGGCCATCAACAAAGACATTACTTCTGCTGTGCTTGCTGCCAACAACGCAAATGTCATTGTAGTAGACTGGAGAGGTCTGGCCGGTAACCTCAATTACTACACATCAGCTGCAGGAGTACCTGACATTGGAAATTATATTGGGAACTTCCTCACTTGGCTGGTCAGTGCCACTGGTACTAATTGGAATAATGTGCATCTAGTGGGTCACAGCTTGGGTGCTCATGCCGCGGGTAACGCCGGTCGCCAGACTGGTGGAAGACCAGTCAGAGTTACTGGTAAGTTGCATAATATACCAATATAGATTTTTTAAAGGGTTCATATAACAAAGAACTTAAATAAAATCTTGACTCTTTCTTACTTTCAGGTTTAGATCCAGCAGGACCTGCATGGGGCAGCAACGGTAACAAGCTCAGTAAGAGTAATGGAGTATACGTTGAAGCTATACACACTGATGGGAACTTACTTGGTTTATTCGAAGCTATGGGCCATGCTGATTTTTATCCAAATGGAGGCACTAACGCTCAACCTGGTTGCTGGATTTCCACCTGCTCTCACAGCCGAGCCTATGAATTATTTGCATCCACTGTCAGGACCAATCATTTGGTTGGCAGACAATGCAATCAATTATCCGATGTAAGTGGAGGCAACTGCGGTGGATCTTCTTTGAATATGGGCAACAATATTTTGACTAAGCGCGGGTAAGTTTTACGCTCATATTGCAAACATTACAAACTAAAATGTCTCAGACCAATCTTCGGTTTTGATATTCGTTTATTTATATTTTGTATGAGAAAACAGAAAACATGCGGCTAACGTAATTCATTACATTTAAAATCGCTTTTTTGTTTCAGAAATGGAATTTTCTACCTAAAAACTGGTTCTTCCTGGCCGTTTTAACAACCTGAAAACTACTTTGCAAGTTATATTATTACGAAACTCAATTAAATTATTAAAACTTTAATTTTGTTTTTATTTTATTGTTGAATATAATTTAATGTGCAACTGCTATGAACAAAAAAAATGCTAGGATCTTTTAAATTATCTAAGTGCAAGCGGGAGACTGACAGCTTATTAGTTCACACTAAAACACACGCTATCCTGAATAAATAGTGAATGAAATCCATAAAATAGGATGATTAGGAAGAAGGTCTCATTTCCATCGATAGATAGAAATTGACAGTTCCAGAGATCATACACGAATCCGTTACGAAACATAAGAAAAAATTCTACGACTTATCGAAGCATTAACTATGATAGTAGATATAGAATACTATGACTGCTCCTAAAATATGTATTAAGAGATCATTTTTCAATTGCCATATAAATATTCTACTCGTATATAAAATGTTTTCCTTTTCACTACATTCATAATATTTCAATTATAGGTATATGTATTCGACGTGCAACGAGAACATACTCGTAAGGTAAAAGAACCAAATATATAGAGGTTATAAGGATTATGTTTTCGTTTTTCCTCTATAATTTATACGTTTTACTATTACACGTTTCTAGAATTTTGGACGAGTTTTTTTTAATAAATAGTGTCTTAAGAATAAGTTTTAGATTTAAACAAAAGGATTATTACTAGTTTCATCAAAATAATCATAATTAAATATACCCTCTGTCAAACTCCAGTTATGGACATCTGATATCGGACACCTTAAATATACACAAAATATTAACAATTTGACAGACGCTTCATTTGCTGCTTTTTTAAAACGATAATAAACAATTAGAAACGGTTTACTAGTATTCAAGTACAAGATGAAAAAAAAATATTCAAAAATACACTGATTGTAAGTTCAAAATTGGGTCCTGGCATATAACCAGATAGGTACAATTATTAATTTAGAAAAAAAGTGTAAAATTCCATTGGGGCTTTAGGTTAGTGCGTAAAATTAATCTTTCATCAATGGTTCCACCAATAATTACAAAAATTAACAACACAGTTACTCCTGTCATTTAAAAAGCCTATAATACACTTACTTGCGGCGCAATCCTTATAAAAAAATCTAAATTTTTCAAATGAAAATACCTACGTCTGGAAAAAGGGCTATTGTCGAAAATTGCGGATAGCCCTAGCACTTTAAATACTGGCAAGACTGATTAGAGTTGCTATTTCAATGACATAATTTACCAGACTATTTATTTAAAAAAAAAAAACCATAATTGGCCTAGAGCCATAATTGGTGCTCTTATCTTATATACAGACTAGTGGCCGCCCGCGACCCCGTTCGCGTGGAAGTCGGTTTCCCGTGGGAATAAGAAGTTTTCTCGTGATAAAAAGTACCCTATATGTCATTATCAGAACAGTATAACCTAGGTATATTACAGTAAAGTTTTAGCAAAATCCGTTCAGTAGTTTTAACGTGAAAGAGTAACAAACATCCATACATACATCCATACACCCATACATCCACATATCCATTCATACCCACAAACTTTTACGTTTAAAATATTAGTAGGAATACTGTTTCACTATCATCATAGTGTCATGATTTCTATTATTTTACTTAATTTTATATCTGGCAACATTTTGGCAATACAAAAACAGTTTGAAATTCCGTTACTTTTGGATTCAAATACTGGTAATTCGCAGAACGGCGGCCGGCCAGTTCTCTTCCAGCATTAAAACGTGGTAGACATTCTGGACACCTTTTACTGATATAGTGTTTAAGAGTTCTGTACAATAAATACCTATAGTGAAATCACCTAAAATATATTAACTATATTGAAGTGGATCGTTGGAGTTTTATTATAGTCAGAAGTTGGATAACGCACGCGCTGCGCTCTGGACCATGGCAAATAGAAACAGTAAGTCAATATTTTTCTACTTTAAATCAATTAAGTTTGTGTATGGTGAATGTTTTTTTTTTATCATTGGGAATTCATAAATTTCGAAGTGAACTATAAAGTCAGATAAAAGTGGGTAGGATGTTTGTCAATGCTCGTGGTACTTTGGGTCGGGGTGAAATTTGAAATCCCCGATAAAATTGACTGCTGTATTGACAGATTTTCGGGGGTGTAGCGAGATTTTACTGTATCTAATAAAAAAAAAGCGTTAACACTTTCAAACATTTTGATAACTTTCGAGTTCTTTGCAACTTAATTTTTTATCCAAGCTACGCCTAACCCAAAACTCAATAAAATTATTAAGACGTTCACTATATACCTACCCACACATTTAAATTCGTACTTTTGTATATCGGCCATGTATGTGTGCTGTTTTGTATAACCATGTTTATGACGGCCATGTATGTGTGCTGTTTTATGTAACCATGTGCATATTAGTCACGTCTTTGTGCAGTTTATATACCCACGATTATATCAGGCATGTAGGTGTCCTGCTATCTATAGAAGTGTTAATATCAGCCATGTAGGTGTGCTGTTGCCTATAGTAATGTTTATATTAGCCATGTAGGTGTGCTGCTATCTATAGTTATGTTTCTATCAGCCATGTAGGTGTGCTGCTATATATAGTAATGTTTATATTAGCCATGTAGGTGTGCTGCTATCTATAGTTATGTTTCTATCAGCCATGTAGGTGTGCTGCTATATATAGTAATGTTTATATTAGCCATGTAGGTGTGCTGCTATCTATAGTAATGTTAATATCAGTCATCTAGGTGTGCTGTTGCCTAAAGGGTAATACGTAATACCAGTCATATATGTGTACTAAAAATATTGATAACAATTTTTAAGCCTGGGATCTATGTTCAGGGGTTCAGTAGTAATTATCAATGTTTTACAAATACATACGTATAGAGAATGAAAGAAAATATATTATATACAATGATTTAATTCTATTTAGTAAGTACTTGAATCATTTCAACACTTGATTTATTAAATATTTAGTATTCAAAATTAAAATTTGTTTAACAGTACCTGATTATTAAAAAACCTTAACACTGCTAGTCTCTCCTTGATATGAAAGGATATTGAGTGCACGAACTTTTTCAGGTGACGATTGTCACACGCCTGAACGCCCAAGGCATAATCGGAGGAGATCTTCTTCCAGTGAGCCGGAAATATTGAGTAAGAGATCACGACCATCTGGAGATGGCCTTACAACGGAGGATTTATTAAGACTTATAACAGCACTACAAAATAATCCAAGTAAGAACACTCAAATTAGTAACGTTATTCCGGAATTCGATCCTGATAATAGAAGCCAAGACGTGGAGCGTTGGCTTAATAAAGTTAATGAATGTAAGTCAATTTATGGATGGGATGAAAAACAGACCATTCATTATGCACTACAAAAACTTTGTGGTTTAGCTAAGCGTTGGTATGAGTCACTCCCATCCATCGAATTCTCATGGTTAGAATGGCAAGCTAAATTCAGGAAAGCATTCCCAAACGACATTAATTACGGTAAACTACTCGATGAAATGTTAAACCGAAAATCTCGCAGTGAAGAAACTCTTAGAGATTATTTTTATGATAAGTTGTCCTTACTAAGTAGATGCGAGATTGTCGGTCGTAAAGCAGTTGATTGTATTATATACGGCATAACTGATAATTCCATCCGAAATGGAGCTCAAGCTTTAAAATGCGAGGAACCAGAGGATCTGTTAAATTATCTAGCGTCACAACGACAATACCCGCCAAAAGATTTTACTCGAAGTCTAGCTACATCTACTCCTTTTAGAAAAAGAGAATTTCGTTCAAATTTCGTTAGTACATCAAATAGACTGCAAGCATCTAGCAGAGGCAATGAGGTTGTCTGCTTCAACTGTAACGAACGCGGACATACTTACTTCTCTTGTAGTCAACCTCTGACGAAGTGCGTTAAATGTGGCAGGTGTGGTATTAATGATACATGTCAATGTCAATGCCTAGTGGAGACTTTACGATTAAAGAAAAGGTACTGTAATCAAACTGTTACACTTGCTTCTTTGTCTCATACTTCGATTGTAGAAGGAATGTGCACTGCTACTATTGAATATGATAAGCATGTCTATAAACAAAAGACACTTTTAATAGTTAACAATTTATGTGCTGATCTAATAATTGGCCATGACATTCTACAAGATCATACTTCTGTTGTCTTAAATTTTGGCGGTGAGAAAGAGCCACTAAACATCTGTAACGTAATGGAAGCTTCAATTCCTCCAGCTTCACTCTTTTCCTATTTATCTCCTAATACAAAGCCCATAGCTGTGAAGTCTCGTAGACACGTTGCTGAAGAGGAAGAGTTCATCAGGAAGGAAGTGGAGCAGCTTCTTAAAGATGGTGTCATCCAGGAGAGTAAATCACCATGGAGAGCTCAGTCTCTCGTTGCTGGAGGAGGTCATCACCGTAAGCGTTTAGTGATTGACTACTCGAGAACAATTAACAGGTTTACTGAATTAGACGCTTTTCCTCTGCCAAAAATTGAAACTATTGTATCAAAGGTGGCTACTTACAAGTTTTACAGCCAAATCGACTTGAAAAGCGCCTATCATCAAATTCCAATTTTAAAAAAAGATCAAAAATATACGGCCTTTGAAGCCAATGGGAGGCTGTACGAGTTTACTCGCATTCCGTTTGGAGTCACTAATGGTGTTGCCGCTTTTCAGCGCTCTCTACAATTTATAATAGACAAAGAACAACTGGCTGGTACGTTTGCTTATCTTGACGATATCACTATCTGTGGCCATACAAAACAAGAACATGACAATAATCTCCAAAAGTTTATGCAAGCGGCCGAAAATTATAAATTAACTTTAAATAAAGACAAATGCGTGTTTTGTACTCAGAAAATCAATCTGCTTGGACACACAATAATGGACGGGAAAATTTCGCCAGACAAGTCCAGAGTACAAACTTTACTTGATCTACCTGTTCCTAAAGACGCACAATCGCTCAAGAGGGCAATGGGCTTATTCGCTCACTACAGCCCATGGATCAAGGACTTTTCCCACAAAATAAGACCTCTCGTTGACATCGCTACGTTTCCACTATCTGACGAAGCAGTTTCACACTTTGACTCCTTGAAATTTGAACTAGCCGAATCATGTTTACACGCCATTGATTTTGATGTAACTTTTACTGTCGAAACGGACGCTTCTGAGCACGCAATTGGAGCTGTACTTTCGCAAGAGAATCGTCCTGTAGCTTACTACTCCCGGTCACTTTCTGCGTCTGAAAAGCGCCATTCATCTATCGAAAAGGAAGCATGCGCCATCGTGGAAGCTTTGCGTAGGTGGCGCCACTATCTTCTTGGACGACATTTTAACCTGCTTACTGATCAGAAGTCCGTTGCGTTCATGCTGACTCATCATACAAGCAAAATCAAGAACGAAAAGATAGAAAGATGGAGGCTAGAATTGTCCTGTTATAAATTTGATGTTCAGTATAGACCGGGAAACCAGAATACTGCAGCAGACGCCTTATCTAGAATATGTGCTCTTATGAATACTGAAAATGAGCTTTACAAACTACATAATTACCTTGGCCATCCTGGGGTTGTACGCATGACGCACTGGGTTCGATCAAAGAATCTTCCCTACTCAGTGAATGACATACGAACTATGATTTCTTCATGTAAAGTTTGCGCTGAGATTAAACCGCGTTTCTTCAATGGTCAAGGCAAACTCATAAAAGCCACTTCGCCTTTCGAGCGCTTAAGTATTGATTTCAAGGGCCCGATTCCATCATGTACTAAAAATAGGTACTTCTTAACAATAATCGATGAATACTCTCGCTTCCCATTCGCCTATCCATGTCAAGATACCAGCGCAGAAACTGTTATTAAATGCCTGACTGATCTTTTCTGCATGTTTGGAACGCCACAATACATCCATTCCGATAGAGGCTCCGCCTTTATGTCAGAGAGAGTACAACAATTTCTAACGTCCTTGGGGGTTGCTAGTAGTCGAACCTGTCCGTACAACCCCCAAGGTAACGGACAAGTGGAGAGATTGAATGGTACGCTTTGGCGCACTATTCAGTTATTTTTAAAAAGTAAAGACATGGAAGTATCACATTGGGAAGAAGTTCTGCCTATTGCACTGCATTCGATAAGATCCCTTCTATGTACAGCCACGAATAACACGCCACACGAGCGTCTTTTTATTCACTCCCGCAGATCGATGAATGGGAAATCTATGCCAACTTGGCTTACGTCTTCGGGGACAGCACTAATAAAGAAAAATGTCCGTAAATCCAAATATGATCCACTTGTAGAGGAGGTGGAACTCATACAGGCCAATCCACAATATTCTTTTATCCGCTACCAAGACGGCAGGGAAGCCACGGTGTCGAACAGACATCTGGCCCCGATGCCAAATGATGACAGTTCGCCAGACGAAGAAGATAATTCTCAAGAGGTTTCAGACGATCCAGTCCCTAGGGTGTCAGGCAGAGTCCGGAGGCCTCCTGAGTACTTAAGAGACTACGTTCGCGAATAATGAACCAGGGAAGAATGTGGTATTAATGATACATGTCAATGTCATTTAAATACATTGCAAATTTTAAACTGATTAAAGCCTATATTTCCCGAGGTATTTCTTTTAATTATGTAACAGCAGGATAGGTCATAATTCCGATAGCTGTACTAGGAAACCCTTACTTTCGCATAGTAGTCAAAACAATCAGTCGTCTGATAAGAAAGTTCTCAAGGTAACTTTGAGCGAAAGGTTACTAGATTCCAAAATATTGCGATCAGATCATCTTCATGATGCGGACCCTAAACAAGACGACCTCTTTGCTAATAAGGCAAAATTAATTGATTCTGGTTCCATATTTCATAAGAATATTTGCGTCAATGGTTTTATGTTAAAAGCTTTTATTGATTTCGGAAGTGATTGTAGTTTAATCCAACTTTCCGTCGCTAAAACTTTGGCTCTCTCCGAGTGCGATGGATCGTTGCCTACTATTAAAGGATTTGGAAATTCGTTCGTACGTCCCAAATTTCAGTCCCACGTACAAGTCCAGATAGATGAAGTAGATGCAAACCTGACAGTTTTGGTTGTTGACGATGCCTTTTTAAGTACTCCCATGTTGATTGGACAAAATTTCACCGAATCGCCTTCCATAACTGTCATGAAAGATATTAATAGGTTAGTTTTTTACCACGCACCTACTGATACACAAAGTAGAGATATTTTGGAGCTATTTGTTGCAAAAGATATCGTGATAAACAAAGGGGGCTTAGTAGAAGTATATTCCAAAAATAATTACTCGGGAGATTATTACTCTAAAGGAAGTACAAGGATAGGTCCCAACCAAGAATATCATTTACATCAGGGTTGTTATAGGATGGAAAATAATAGTTCAACGATATTTGTATCCGCCCTTACTAGTATTCCACTCGTTTTTAGGGCTCATACATTGGTAGCTAGAGTTTCTCCTGTTTCTGAAGCAAAGACTTTTACAATACAGACCGACACAACTTTACAGAATCTACCACCTCTCGATAAGACTGAGATTAAAACTGGCGAGGATATTGATGATGCAGTTAAAGATAAGTGGTATGAATTGTTGCAAGAATTTAGGGACTGTTTCGCTCTTAATTTAAGTGAGTTGGGTTGTGCGAAAGATGCGGTTATGAACATAGAATTAAATGATAAGACTCCGGTAGTCTACAGGCCATATCGTCTATCTCATACAGAACGTCAAAACGTCAGAAATATAGTCGATGATTTACTATTAAATGATATCGTGCAGGAATCAAACTCTAATTACGCTAGTCCTATACTATTGGTGCGAAAGAAAAATGGCGAATCACGGTTGTGTGTTGATTACCGATCCCTTAATAATAAAACAGTTAAAGATAAATACCCACTTCCTCTTATTGATGATCAACTTTCAAATTTAAGCGGTAATAAATTCTTTATAACTTTAGATTTGGCCTCTGGGTACTACCAGATACCTATGGGGAAAGATAGTCAACACCTGACCGCGTTTGTCACCCCGAATGGACACTACGAGTTTAAACGTATGCCGTTCGGGCTGGCAAACGCTCCTTCAGTATTCCAGAGGGCTATGAATCACATTTTGGGGGCGCGGAGATTCAAATCCGCATTAGCGTACATGGATGACCTTTTAATACCTTCGGCTACTATTGAAGAGGGTTTTGAACGGTTAAAAGACGTCTTGAAATTGATTCGAGACGCGGGTCTCACATTAAAATTATCAAAATGTAGATTTTTTGATGTAAAAATTGAATATTTGGGGTACGAAATATCATCGCAAGGGATAAAACCTAGCGAGAGAAAAATCATCGCAGTCCGAGATTTTCCAGTGCCTAAGAACGTACACGAAGTCCGCCAATTTTTGGGATTGGCAAATTATTTCCGTCGATTTGTAAAAGGCTTTGGAGAGATTGCCAAACCATTAACCGTCTTACTTAAAAAGGATTCTCCGTGGCAATGGGGTCCCGCAGAGGCGGATTCTTTTGAAAGTCTAAAATCTAGACTTATCGAAAGACCTGTACTTGCTTTGTATAGTCCAGAGTTAGATACCGAGGTACATACAGACGCAAGCTCCTTGGGACTTGGCGGTATTTTGATGCAGTGGCAAACTTCTCCCAGGGTTCTAAAGCCTGTCGCCTATTTCAGCAGACAGACCACACCTGAGGAACGTCATTTTCATTCATATGAGTTAGAGACCTTAGCTGTGGTCTGTACGCTTAAGAAGTTTCGCCCGTATTTATTAGGTTTACAGTTTACAGTTTACACTGACTGCAATGCACTTCGAACAACTCTTACTAAAAGAGACCTTATCCCACGCATAGCTCGATGGTGGTTGCAGATTAGTGAGTATAACTTCAATATCGAATACCGCCCTGGTTGTCGTATGAGCCACGTCGACGCTCTTAGTCGTAATCCACTTGCTATAGGTGAACTCGTATCAACTTTAAGTATAAGTACAGACAATTGGATACTGACACTACAGATGGCGGATCCAGAATTAGAAAGAATCCATAAAATCCTAAAACCTAATCTTGATAATGAGGTTATAGAAATAAAGAAAAATTACGTCATTAAGAATCACGCATTGTATAGGAAGGTAGGGGAAGAACTTCGTTTGGTTATCCCGAAGGACGCTAGGTGGCAAATTTGTAAGGCCAACCACGACGACGTCGGCCATTTTGGAATAACTAAGACTTTGGAGAGAATACAATCACGGTATTGGTTTGCAAAGATGAGACGATATGTGAAAAAATACGTCACGGCATGTATCGACTGCGCCTTTAATAAGGATAGCTCTTCCCAGGCACGTAGTGGATTTTTACATCCAATCCCTAAAATAGAGCAGCCATTTCATACTTTGCATTTGGACCACCTGGGGCCATTTGTACAAAGTAAGACCCGTAATAGTTACATATTGACAATAGTAGACGGCTTCACTAAGTACTTACTTGCGAAACCTGTTAAGGATACCAAGACTAAAAGTGTAATTAAGGTTTTAGAGAAAATATTTGTCGATTTTGCCACGCCTCACCGAATAATTTCTGATCGTGGCACAGCATTTACATCAGCACAATTTAAAGATTTTTGTAGTGGTAGAGGCATAAAACATGTCCTTAACGCTGTTGCTTGTCCCAGGGCAAATGGTCAAGCCGAAAGGTTTAATCAAACCATTCTAACTGCATTGTCAACCCAATGTTCTGACAAAGATGAACGCACCTGGGACGAGCACCTGGGTAAGGTACAATGGGGTATAAACAATACCATTAATGCCTCTACTAAAAAGAGCGCCTCGGAACTTTTATTTGGTACCAAGTTTAATTGTCCCATTGATAATATGCTAACACCAGAAATACAAGAAAACGATAAAGCAACTGACGAGCAAGTTGCCAGTGTTAGTAGTGACAGTGTAGAATCCTCCTTGCATTTGGCGCCAACTCCAAGGGATGAGTCAAATGCAGAGCACCCTGAACTTGCTACTTGCACTTCATTAACATTTCCAAATTTCGAAAATATTGTTCCATCTGAACTCTCTGTCCCCATTGTAGCTGCTACAAATTTTGAAATTTCTAGGAAAGAGGCTGCGGAAAATATAAAACTGAGTCAGGAACGCCAAAAACGAGCGTATGACTCAAAAAGAGTCCCAGCAATTCCTTACCGTGTAGGTGATTTAGTAAAAATAACAAAAACTAGTTTTAAAAATGAGGGCAAAAGTAAAAAGCTTTTGCCGAAATTCACCGGTCCCTACAAAATTACAAAATGCTTAGGAAACGATCGTTATGAGATTACTAATGTGCCCGGATTTACTGTAAGAAAATATGATACTGTCGTAGCTGCGGATAGGATGCGACCTTGGATTAATTTAAAGTCACTTGAAGTTAACAGATCCCCTGGTTGTCAGTCTGATAGCTCTGAAAGTAATTCGGAAGTAGATTAAAATAGTATATTTCAATACAAGTGTGGAAAGGCTGTCATTACGACGAGTCCCGACAAATGTCTACCCGAGCCGAGGCACAGCCGAAGGCGAGGGTTGACAGGCGGGACGAGTTGCAATGACGGTTCCGCACGTGTACTGAACGACTATTTTTAATACAGTTGCGAAAAAATAAATCATTTAATAAAATGTAAAATTAGGATCGTAAATGTCGAATTTACTTATTTTGAAAATGGCGCCATTTTTTCTTCACCCATTTGGTAGGCAAAGGTTACTATGCCCATACAGCCAAGTCTTCAGTAGATTTTTTTTATTGATATGAAATGAAAGTGAAATTTAATGAGATAAAATGAAATGAAACCAACCACACTAATTCAATCAAATCATTAAATCTGATATCGAAACAAACTAATAGTTTTTTTTTAGAAATATACCTACGCTACGTAAGTATTAACATGAATCATAAAAACTCTTTTGTTTTTTTTTTTATAAAAACTTCATGGTTGGTTAATTTTTCTTTTCAATAGACATTATTTTTACAGTTGGGAAAGAGAACGCACGAGTGCGGGAAAGGTAAAAAAAGAGCACGCGTGTGTAATAGCCCACATCCCGAACGCTATACGTCCCTGCAATACGCCACTTTTTGAGCAACTGTATTAAAAAGTAAATTACAGTTAGGTATTATAAGGTACAAAAAAAAAACAATATTTATAAATATACATATATAAATTTAGTTATGTGGTACTAACACTTGTATAATTATTGAACTAGATAGACCAATTGCGTTGTCAAAGAGTTGTAATTTGTAAATCTGTAAGTTGTTAATCTATGTAGTTAATTGTTAGTTAAGAATTTTAATTTTGTCATGTACCTAGTATGCCTTTGAAAACTAGAAAAGCACAATACAATTAAGTTATTTAGATAGATACAAAACTTTATATTATTATGATTCAATTGTCATAGATATTAATAGTATTTAAAAAAAAAAAAACAAATAGCTTATGTTAATAATTTATATTCAAATCTGTTTTAATGTTAAATGCCGTGAAATAATATATTTTTTTTTCTTCTCTTTTTGGAATATATTAATTAGTTTAAGGGAAATTTACATTATTTGAGTGTCATGATTTGTTTACATGTTTATTGAATATGTTTTTTTAATTATTTAAAAATAAAACAACCTGTAACGATTTTGTTATGAACAGAGCTGACTGGCTGCATTGAGCGAGTAATCAGTTAATTGTGCGTCGGGAGCCGCACGTTGTCGGATGGCCGAGTGTCATGATTTCTATTATTTTACTTAATTTTATATCTGGCAACATTTTGGCAATACAAAAACAGTTTGAAATTCCGTTACTTTTGGATTCAAATACTGGTAATTCGCAGAACGGCGGCCGGCCAGTTCTCTTCCAGCATTAAAACGTGGTAGACATTCTGGACACCTTTTACTGATATAGTGTTTAAGAGTTCTGTACAATAAATACCTATAGTGAAATCACCTAAAATATATTAACTATATTGAAGTGGATCGTTGGAGTTTTATTATAATAGTAAAACATTATAGTAAGATTAGAATTCTTTCTTAATATAAAATTTCTGTATTCGATGTTTTACTATAATGGTTGCCAACACAAGTTAACTAAAGATATCTCACTCTTTGCTAGGATATAAAAATACGTATTTGTATCTGATTCTGTTTTCTAATTTTTGTTCCTTATTCAAGGTTGAATGCATCGTATTCTTATTTTCTCTTATCTATTTGATCTATTAAACTTAAAGTAAGAGGTTGCCATTGCCACCTAAAAAACCGTAAGTATTTGTTTTGATTCAGGAGGGGAATTTTCATCTTAAGTACTGGTTCATCTTGGCCGTTTTAAAGACCTGACAACAACTTCGAACATGTTGTTTTAACGAAACTCAATAAAATTATTTAAATTTACTGTAGACAGTTTATTGTTTTGTTTATTATTAGTAAATTAATGTTCAAATCAACATCTACAGTTAAAATAAAATAAAATGAACATTTTTCAAGCACAGTTTTGAATCAAACAGCGCTTAACCACTGGTGTTTTCGTAAACTAAGTTTAAGTTGTAAGTATATTTATGCGCTCTTCTCAGAAATGGTCATCATTGTTTTTAATAACTTTATTTGCCTTACCAATATCAATAGCAAATTGTCAAGACCACTTACCCACAGAAACCTGGTCAGGTCATTGAAACGGTGTTTCCGGAAACTCTGACCTTATACAAACATGTAGGTACTGAAAAGTTATCAACACAAGATAAAACAATCGGATAAAAGAAATAGTAGCTGAAACTAAACTATACGCTTTGCATATACATAGTTTAGTTTCAGCTACTATTTCTTAATTCTTCGCAATACATTTTTAGCGAGCCCGCAAATGAATGTACTTAAAGTTTTATGGAAAATGTAAATCATTTTTTTGAAGTAATTAAATGGTCAATTTTAATATAAAAACTACACCATTCATGGTTGTAGTGAAATTTCAGAATAGATATTATTTTAATTTCCAAGCAGATCAACTTTTAAATAAATAAAGACAAGCTTAAAAACTCAAAAGGTAGTATTGGTTGCGTGCGAGACTCTTATATCAGGCTTACAGACATTGTTTGCCTATCGGCAAAACAGAAAAAATCTAATCTTATGTCGTAAATAATGAAAGATTTTTAAGTTATCTTAATAAAATCAACTATCTTCATAATTAATAACCAATCTTATCAACAAATTGTTGAAATAATAGATAGATATTTCAAAGTTAATAACATAATATTTAAAATAATATTATGTAGAGCAGGTACAAACTATTAATAAAAGGTTTTATAGTAAATAACTTTTTTGACGGGCGAAGTTCCTGTGCTATGTTTTTTTTTGTCTGTAGCTATATCAAGTTGCTGATTTCTCTACTTTCGATCATACTTTTGCTATCAGCAGAATAGCAATACCGCCATAAACTGTAAGTAATGTTGATCCTAGAGTACTGCCTTGGAGCACACGAAACATGACCTCGCTTACCTGAAAAGCCATCATGAAACATTATCTTCTTTGAAAGTTAGTTTTCAAACTATCATGCTAAAGTACTCCTAGGAATCACGACACTAACTTCACCATTTTAAAAAAAAAGATTACATGTTGAATCGTATCAAATCCCAAAGCCAAAAAATATTAGAATCCGGTTAAATTGTACAGTCGTAAATATTCATTCATTCATTCATTCATTCATTCAGTCGTAAATGTTCCATTATCCGCACCCTAAATTTAACCGAACTGTAACTAAAGTATTGGTTACTAAAAACGACACAAATTTCATTAATATTATTCCGGTTCTATAGACCGGCAAAATCTAACACACATATAAATAAAATATTTGAAATAAAATATAAACGTAGAAATATAGAAGCATTGTCTTTATAACAACGTGTTCCCACCGCTGACGTAGACGCAGAACTCTAGGCGGATGGCAAGACAACGTAAAGCTTGAAAGGACATAACTACTTATTTCACTAAACTTACTCTGAAGACACCACTTTAACGCTCCAAAAATCTGGTTAAGCAATCCGTAAAATTAAAATGGTGGTAGATGACTTTTTGGTTTTTTACTACAAACTAACTTGCTATCAAATATGAAACTACGCTTCTTTACTTTATAAATGTTTTTAAACTACAAAGATAAACTTTATTGTTTGGCCCGAACGGAAAAGCGGGGATTTGCCACTAATCTTATTACTTTTTTTATCAAACACAACTACTACTATGTTAAATTACGATCTTATCTATTAGATTTAACTGATTACTATTGTAGGCTTAACAAATAATAAATAAATAGGCAATGTAAATAAGGCCCTTCATTGTAACGCTGCGGATTCTAGGATGAATTTACTCTTGCCAATATTGTCTTTCGTAGCCCGTATGTATAGAAAATTAGTATTTTTTTATTATTAATATTATTTGTCTTTAATTAAATATTGAAATTTATTATGTAAAATATAATATTTTTGCAGTGAGCGCAGGAAGTGCGATCCCTTTTATACCGGGCGATAACAGTCATTATGTCGATGGAGTTAGTAGGTATTTCTGGATGCCAGACGGAAATGGAGTTCCACAATTAGTCGACACCGAAGAACCTGTGGACTACCTTTACCTAGCAGCTAGAAGTGGTTCCAACAATCAATACTGGCTTTACACCAGGTAAGTATTCTTATATCTTATTCGTGTGTTTGTTACTTTTTATGTGTAAATAGATATTTCATCAAAATTGTCCCGTAGGAATAATCCCACAACTGCGCAAATCTTAGTTAACGGAGACATCAACTCAGTATCTTCTTCAAATTACGTGGCAACGAAACCTATAATGATCATATGTCATGGTTGGCGAAACAATGGAAATGCTGACGTTAACAAGCTAACTATCGCTGCAGCGCTTGCTGCTGGTGATGTAAACGTCATAGTTTTAGATTGGAACAAACTTGCTGGAAAACTAAACTACTACACAGCAGCAGCCGGAGTACCCGAGGTAGGCCGGTACCTTGGCAACTTTTTAATATGGCTCATCAATAACGCCGGGGGCAATTGGAATAATGTGCACATAGTTGGTCACAGTCTTGGAGCACATGTTGCTGGCAATGCTGGAAGACAGACTGGGGGGCTTCCTGCTCGGATCACTGGTAAGTAATCAAATAGTAGTCGTTTGCGAAACAATTTCTATGAATTTACTTCACTATTTAAAAATCTCTTTATTTCTACAGGATTGGATGCTGCTGGTCCTGCTTGGAAAAACAATGCGGATAAACTTACTGACACAGACGCTATCTACGTTGAAGCTATCCACACAGACGGAAACCTGCTGGGCATGAACGAGGCAGTGGGTAATGCTGACTTTTACCCCAACGGCGGGAAAAACCCTCAGCCAGGGTGTTTGCTGTCAACCTGCTCCCATAGTCGAGCTTATGAGTTGTTTGCTTCTTCGGTTCAAAATAATAGACTTGTCGGGAAGCAATGTTCCAGTGTATCAGACGCCGATAAAGGCAACAACTGCAATGGCTCATCGCTAAATATGGGAAATAACATTTTAACTAAGCGTGGGTAAGTTCTTCTCGAATAAATGGAGATTTATCTCTATCAATCCAAAATTTGGCATAGCAAACTTTTTTTTACGTGAATATCTCAATTTTATGTCTATTATATTTTACTCTGACTACCAAATTATATACAACACATTTTTTGTTGCAGAAGCGGTATCTACTACTTGACTACAGCAAAAACCTATCCATACTAAATAATTCGAAAATAAGTTAATTCTCTAATTATCTAGTACCAAAAGCCAATTCCAATAAAGGTCCTGAATCATCATCATCATCATAGCGGCCTTTGAAATATGACTATGTTTTTAAGCTCAGGGTGGCGGCGAATGAGCATTGCAAATATAACCGTGTCAACGGCGTCACTCACAGGCCTAGTCAGCTGGTTTACTACTTACTCACCAACCCGCAATTAGAGGTGGACAAGCGTAATGGGTTAAGTGTCTTAACCTCCCCAACTTATAACTACGAGTATAATGATAAGTTCAAATCAACCATGGCTCCAAGCTCCCGGCGATTTTGATAATGGCGGCAAAAGCTCAAATGTTAGGATCAGGGGTGCTAAGAATCTCCGGCTGGGATGTAACAAAGAATATGGCACGCAAATGGACTCCGACAAGCTTAATGTAATGACTTATGAAACTGAATGAAAAATTATTAGAACTAGATAATTCATTGGAACAATTACATTGTGACATAATCGGGCTATTAGAAGTAAAAATTCAAGATGAGAATACAGAAGCGTTTGTTAATTATATTTTCTATCATATTGGGGAAACAGCTGTCATGAATGGTGTAGCATTTTTAGTTAATAAGAAGTGGCAAGATAATATCATCAAATTCATTGGATACTCAGAATGTATAGCGGTCCTCAAATTTAAAATCACCGATAAATTATTAAAAGATATTCAAGTTTATACTCCAACATCTAGCTACTCAGATGACAAAGTGGATGACTTCTATGACTTACTTGACAAGGCATGTGAAGAGAATAAATCCACGCATAGCATAATTGTTGGTGACTTTAATGCGAAAAATAAAATTGGTTTGTGTCAACCAATAGATAGCACTAACATCATAGTTCCGTTTGGGTCTGGAGTTCTTAACACTAGAGGCGATCTTTTAATGCAGTTTGCTTTCGGGCAAAATATCTTAAGAAAGAACATCGCAGATGAACTTGGATATCACCAGACGGCCATACAAGGAATGAAATAGACTATATTCTTAGTTCACATAAATATATCACTAAAATTGTAGAAGTGCTTAATAAAATACAGTTTTATTCTGATCACGGCCCGTTCGTGCAAAAATTTGTTTTAACACCAAAATTATCATGTCTTTCCTGGATGCGTTCGACCACAACTGGACTACATTCGCAAGTAACAAAGACCCGTGGAAAAGTTGGGGAGAGACCTTTGCTTAGTATTGGCATATTGTTGGCACTGAATAGTAAAACCTACTACTTCCTTTATTGAAATGACTAACCATATAAATTGTAGATCTTATCTATACATATAATAAAGCTGAAGAGGATGGAAAGTCTGTACATAAAAGATATTCGAAAAAAAAAATATTGGGGATACTTAAAATTGATAACAGAACACGTTCCAATAGTTTTTAGAATTTTTGTCTGTTTATCTGTTTCTCTGTTTATTTGGCTGAGCATCACGCGAAAACGGCTGGACGGATTTTGATGAAACTTTTACTATTATGTAGAGAAAATTATGGACCAGGTTATAGGGTAAAAAAAACAACCCCTAAAAGGGGGGGGTTGGCAAAAACTTAAAATACGTTTGCACGTGAATTTCATAGGGGTGCGTGGTAGTATGATGTGCAAACTACACTGCAACCGAGATTTGAAAAAGTACCAACATAATTATAATATTAATCTATCTAATATCTTATCTAATCTAATAATAATATAAATTCTATAATTTTCTAAGATAAATAATGATAATACACACAAACATCCAAAAAACCATAACAATATTACGAAAAATGAAAGGAATAAAACATGTGCATTCCTTCCGTCCTTCTTGCTTCCATCTTGCTTCATCTCCATCCATTGCGCATGCGTAGACATTTTTTTTTTTATTAAATTAAGGCATTGACATCTGGGTCATCAGCCTAAACATGTTTCTCATTTCTTATTCTTTCTTTATTTTCTTGTACATTTTCATATTGAACAGTGTTGGATAGGAGATTTTCCTATCTATAATCCACCCACAGTAACACGATAGTAATGAAACTGCAGATTGTTGTGACTTCTTGGAAAGCAGCCCGGCAAGTGGCTATGCTTTTTATTGAATTCTTCAATCACTGTACACTTTCACAGGTGTTTGCTACTCATTACACTAACACTAATGTGAACATGATATTTTAATTAATAAACTAAAATTCTACGGTTTTGATGGTAAAGAACTTTGCATGCTAGAATCATACTTAAAGAATAGAACACAGGTTGTTACTATAAACCAAACATATTCTACTGAAGTCAAAAGCTATATAGGAGTTCCGCAGGGCTCAATCTAAGGACCACTGCTCTTTTTGATATATATCAATGACTTGGCAAACAGCATCCCCAAATGGGCATTTATTACATTATTCGCCGATGACACTCATGTTGGGATAAGTGACAAATCTGAAGAGGGGCTACAGAACAAATCAAAACTTATTTTATGTATACTGGAAAACTGGTTTCAAGCGAACAGTATAACTCTAAATGACAAAAAAACAGAAATTATTAATTACACATGCAAACGCAAGAAGGCAGAAATGAGTAACGACGTTAAATTCTTGGGGTGCGTACTAGACTCAACTCTTTCTTTTGAAAGCCACATAGACCAAATATGCAAAAAACTTGCCAGTGCTAACTATGCACTTTTTAAATTAAGAGATGTTATTGACAAAAAAACTCTTGACTGTATATTACGCCTACTGTCAATCAATCATTAGTTACGCCATAACAGTATGGGGTAACTCACCACACATAAATAGAGTACTGATATGTCAAAAACGGTCAATTAGAATAATTCATAGATTACAAAGATTAACATCAGCTAGGCCATATTTCAAAAAGTCTAAGGTTATGACAGTTGTATCACTGTATATCTACCACTCTTTACTAGAAGTACACAATATGAAAAATGACATACCAATGAGGATGAATGTACACAACTACAATACTAGAAATAAGGACAAATTAGTGACATTAAGAACTAGACTCGTGAAAACGTATAAATTAGGTTTAAATTTTAAAATTGACATGTTTAATAAATTACCCGTTGACATACGGAACCAGGGAAACAATGATTTCAAAAATAAAATTAAAGCGTTTTTCGTTGACAATCCATTTTATTGCGTCTCGGAATATATGGCCTGTTCATCGCCGAAGCTGATTTCTAGGTATCGTACTTAATTAATAAAATACTATATAATTTATTGATGATTATTATTATTTATTTTTTATTTGATTTTATTTCCTTATTGACATTTTATTTCTTTTGTTGACATTTTATTATTATTATATTTTGCATTTTCCTATTTTAATTTTATGTTTTTGTTCCAATTTGTATTATTATTGTTATTATTTTTTTCTTTTTTTGAACTTGTAAACCTGACGTGCCAAAATTATGTAACTTAATAACTGGCGAAATAAATGATTTACTGATTTACTGAATCAAACCCCGAAATATACATAAATTTAAAATTTAACAACAAGCACGACATCACTTGACGAACTCCCGCCAAAAAGCCCCGTGCGTAGACAAAGTTATTTCGTTATAGGCTAAACCAACATACCTACCTATTTTGATTTTTAAAATAATTATCGTGTAATTTTGAACTTAAGACAAGGTTGTATGGTACCTTGCCTGTTCAGTATAGCTTGGCATGAAAGTGCAGATATTAAATTAAGTGAAACTAAATTTTTTCTTCATATCTACTTTTGATATAATTATTATTACGTAAGTACCACAGACCAAAGAAAAACCACGCGCGCCAGCTGCGCCGCACTTGACAGCTCTGTGGTAAGTACCTATTGTATTTTAGTGTGTAAGGTGCCACAATTACTTGAATAGACTTATTTTCTTCTTCTAAGTTGGCGAAACGAAGTTCGCGGGCACCAGCTAGTATAATAATAGTTTTGAGAGTGGTAGAGTCTAGCTGTAGCCTGTCTGCAGCGATCACTGGGCTGACTCGATCGGTGAAATACCACCGTCGCACAGAAAACCGACGTGAAGTAGGGACGATGTTCCTGCGTTTCGTTCGGTGAGTGGGATATCTGGTGCCCAATTTTCTTAAAGCAATCTCAGCAACACACCCCCAACACCCACAGTGTTGCGGGTAGTCATGGGCGGCGGTGATCACTTACCATCAGGTGACCCGCAAGCTCGTTTGCTACCTATATTATAAAAAAAAATGATGTCTTTTATGGAATTGCAGTAATGAATAAATGAATTCTAAATGTGTAGATTTTACCTTAGTGTTAAAATCTTCATTTCTTTGCTATTGCTATGATAGCCCGTCAGGAACAATTGCCAGTCTGTAACGCTAACAATCTGAAGCGATTATGTTTTACAATTAACTTCTCAATAATTCTAGGCACTCGCATCATAATAATGTTGGTACATCTGAATGCTAGATGCCAATGGCTGAAAACCAAAATTAAGACAGAATATTCATGTTCGACTTACTTTACTCTTCGAACCATATCTATAATAAAAAAAAAATTACAAACTTGTATATTTAATTTATTTATTTTTTTATTTATTTGTCAATATTTTGTAATATTTAGCAATAGTATGTTATAAACAACAGCCTATATCCACTTAATGAGTCGGGCACAAGTGTCCTTCTCCGTTAGTGATGTATCTCAGTGCCTGTGGTGGATTCACATGATTGATATTTATCCCACACGACTGTAGTTAGTCCCTATCTGCAATAAATTAATTCTCTTCACACTTTATTATAGTGCTTGTAGTTTTTGGCCTTTTTGGTTAACGGTGATTTTTGCAGTATACACTAATATATAATACCTACATTTCGTGTCACGTTAATTGACCGCGATGAACTCCTAAACTTCTTAACCGATTTAAATCAAATTTTCACACCATGTGCAGTTTGATCCATCTTGGAAGATAGGATAGTGTCTATCTCAGTTTTAGTCGCAACATTATTTTATTTTACAATAACAAAAACCTTAGCCACAGTAACGCGTGGCTGGTCTGCTTATTTCGAAGAGGGACCTATTATCTTGACATAAAATGCGTAATTGCATATTATGTAATAAATACGTTAATAGACCTCACGCATTGGTTTCCAAATATTTTTATTTCAGGATGCAAGTTTAGTAGTTTTGGAAGTTATTGGCAACAAACAAACATACGATTGTAATATCTTTAAAATATGAGTTAAGATAGCGTTTGCATAACATCTTGCATTGATAAAAGCTATCCTTGATGCAGAACGATTAAGCCTACTTAGATAACGTAGAAATCAATAAGTAGGTAATAAAAAATATGACATATACGAAACGAGTTGTAATTATTTTGAAAAAAACACGACCTCACGATGAAAATATCAAATGATTGAAAATTAATTTATTCTTATCACGAAAATATCCTGTCCTACTATAATACGAGTATTTTATGATTGGATGTTTGACAACATTGTTTATTACTCATTCACGGAAAACGGTTGCATGAATTTAAATAAAATTTTGTACATAAATATATAGAAAAACGCAGAATAAAATACCAGCGTATTTAAATTTATCTAAATTAATCAGAAAAATGAAGAATTTACGATTTACGAAATTTTTATCATAGTAGAGCGGCGCCCTGTGTTATTCGAGGCATGCGAAATTGCGATTAAAAAGCGTCAGCCAACAATCGATTGCGAAGCAGACATTTTTTACAATATCTCACAGGAACCGAATTAAGTACTTGTCGTTAATTACCCGCAGGTAACTGTAGCAGTAATAAAAAATGGTGGTGCAAGACTTTGCATTCGTTTTAATTGATTCGCAAGCCCGTCAAAAGGTAAAAAAGACCTTCGTTAATAAACGGGGTGTAAAAGAACTGTTTCCAAAAATAAAAATTGGGTTACGATTTGAGCAAAAAAAATGTTTATGTTTAAAAAAAAAAAATATTACGTTATTTTCCAAAATTGCATTAATTCTATCAGATTTTGCGATGATTTCAAAATAAATAGGGTTTTAATTTAATTTGCAATATAAATAATCGCACCTGAACCGACAGTTGATGTGTGAGCGATGATTTCAAGCGGCGAATATGACTTTTCAATCCGTAATAACTTTTTAAATTAAGTTTCCTGGGTTCGCTGTTAGTGAATTTAGTTACTATTGAAGCACAAAAATACATGGTTACAGGTTTCAGAAGTGGTCTTTTTACAACCGTTAAAAGTATTAATATGACTTAAAACACCCACGCATTATTATAAAAATAAAATTGGTTTCAAATTGTATGAGGGAATAGGGGATATGCATGTTTTTTTTTCTTGCCTTAAATTAATAGTTTACAACATTATAACATAGAAAAAAATATAAAAAATCTTCAAAATACTCTAGATATTTTTAAAAACGAAATTCAAAACATTGAAAAAATTAGAGCAGTTGAAACGCCGCCATTTTGCGCGCGCTTTGCGTGACGTCACACGACACGTCCAGTGGGACTTTACTATGAACTTTTCAGTTATTTCATACATATTTACATTTTTAATTGCTTTAAAACCATGGAAGAAACCAAAAAAATATCTTATAAGTATTGCATAGTACCAGAGTGCACAAATACTATTCGAAAAACACCCAAAAAAGTGTATTTTACGTATTTCAAGTGATGCGAAAATACGAAGACGGTCGTGTAAGGTGATGAGAAGGGATAATATATCTCCTAAATCTTGTTCATATTGTTGTGAAGATCATTTTAACGAAAGTATACTTTATTTATATACAGCTTAATGTGAATTAGTAAAAAGTGAGTTTTGCATTAGCTATTGAACATTAGAAAATTCGGTATAAAATTAACCTACCCTATAAGAAAAAGATCAGCAGCTATAACTTTCTATTAAAACTTTATTCCTGTTGTGGTTTTACGAATTTTTTATGGTTGTTGATTTATTCCAGGTAAAGGAAGATACAGAAAATTATATTGAATACAATTTAATAAAAATGTACTCTACGGTTGAGGAAAGGAGTTTTGCCTCATATATTTTTTTGTCAATATGTAAATGTTTTGGTGTATTTTAAGTAAACTGCTGTGTGCATTTATGAATAAAAATCTATATTTAGGTCTTAAATATACTATGAAACATCCTCTGATCTCTGCGCTCGTATAATCGGGTTTCGATGCTGTCTGCGCGCCTACGTCTTTTCTATAGCAATACGTCTCAACTACATATTTGGTCTAGTTTTAGTTTCTTTTCTTTGTATAATTTCACTTGCCAACCAACCGTTGAACACGCAACATCAAATTGTAAACCACATTTAATCGAATATCAAAGAAGAATCTGGGGTTGTCATTTGCTACACCACCACAACCCACATCGCGCCTTGGAGACGCGACAGATGCAAAATTATATGCTATCATAAATGCACCTGTTCTCGGTAGATTGTCCTAATGTGCTATGACAGAACCAGCTTCAGTCATCGTCAAAGATTCACTACCAATCTAAACTAAACTTCATTACAATCAGCACAAGAATATAGATTAAATTTATTTATTTTTTTCACAAAAACTTGTAAAACAGTATAAGTTTCGACGCTGATGAATGCAATGTCGTGTCAGATGACGTCACATTACGTTCGACCAATGGTGGCGCGTTTTGGAAGTTTGAATTTCGCTCCCTTATTTTGCACTTTTTAAATATTATTTTAGGGGTTTAAATAATAAATAAATTAAAAAAAAACTTTTGCATTATAATATAACGATAATAAGTATTCAAGAAAAAAATATTTTAGGCCATTTAAAATTTTATGCATATCCCCTATTGAGGAATGTGAAACACAATTTTTCAATTTTACAACGACATAATCTTTCCCTACTGCAGTTATCTCGACTACGCATCACCGTTTAGCGGCGGGCAGATTATAATAGCAACTTCTCTTTTAAACCTCTTTTCTTCAGAAATCTTGTAGGTTAATTTATCTCTAGAAAGGAAAAACGGAAGCCTACAGGATTGCTTTTTTTGTCTGTATTTTTTATCAAGGTATCATCATGGAATAACCATAAAATGCCCCAGTTTAATTTTTCTCAGTACGCACGAGTCAAAAAAAAACACTGCCATTTATGATGCATTATTTTACGAATGAGAATGCGGAACAAAAAGGCTTAGAGCAATCGTTGTTTTCGGTCAGTTTGCCGAAGTTCTTCTACACCCCGTATATACAAGCTTACACTTATCTAACACTTGTTAATGAAAATTTTATCAATAAGATTTGATTGATTGCTAATTCCGATTTATCAAACAACTAATAAATAAGGAAAGTAAGGATATAATCTTTTCATTACACAACTGCACATATCCACGATGAAGTTTTTCGTGCCAATATTGTCTTTCGTAGCCTGTCCGTATATAAAAAACATATTTCCTATAATCATAAATATTCCGTATCATACGCACCTATTTAATTGAACTTATAAATTGTAGTATGTGCGGGGAACGCGATCCCTATGATACCCGGCGACAACAGCCATTACATCGAAGGAGTCAGTAGATATTTCTGGATGCCAGATGAAAATGGGGTCCCAATTTTGGTGGATACCCAGGATCGTGCGGACCTTTACTTAGGATCCAGAAGTGGTTCCGATAACCAGTATTGGCTTTACACCAGGTTAGTCAAATCAAAAATAATTACTATTTTTAAAGGCTATTAGATATTTTACTTAAATTCATTTTTAGGAGTAATCCAACAACAGCGCAAATACTAGTCAACGGTGACTTAAACTCGGTTTCTTCTTCAAACTACGTGGCTACAAAACAACTGTTGGTGATATCTCACGGTTGGCAAAACAATGGAAATTCTGACGTGAACAAGCAGATTGTTGCTGCAGCGCTAGCCGCTGGTGATATCAACGTCATCGTTTTAGACTGGAACAAATTAGCTGGTAATATCAACTACTTTACATCTGTATCCGGAGTGCCTGAAGTGGGACGATACCTTGGCAACTTCTTGGTATGGCTCATCAATAACGCCGGAGGCAATTGGAATAATGTACACCTAGTAGGTCATAGCCTTGGTGCTCATGTTGTCGGCAACGCTGGAAGACAGACCGGGGGGCTTCCTGC
The DNA here is from genome assembly GCA_916618145.1 of Emmelina monodactyla. Lineage (NCBI taxonomy): Eukaryota > Metazoa > Arthropoda > Insecta > Lepidoptera > Pterophoridae > Emmelina > Emmelina monodactyla. The sequence goes on from OU745303.1 coordinate 8,871,910, forward strand.
TCGGATCACTGGTTAGTTGGTACTTTCTTGCCATTCCTATTTATTCACTGTACGATATTTGAACCTGCTGTTTCCTACAGCCATGGATGCTGCGAGTCCTGACTGGGGAAGCAACGCCGATAAACTTACTAACACCGATGGAGTCTACGTCGAAGCTATACACACAGACGGAGGCTTGCTTGGCATGAATGATGCGATTGGTAACGCTGACTTTTATCCCAATGGCGGGAAAAACCCTCAGCCAGGGTGTATGTTGTCAACCTGCTCCCACAGTCGATCCTATCAACTGTTTGCATCTACGGTACAAAATAATCGACTTGTTGGAAAGAAATGTTCTAGCGTGGACGACGCAAATAAAGGCAACAACTGCAATGGCTCGTCTTTAAATATGGGAAACAATGTTTTGACTAAACGCGGGTGAGTTGCTACTAGTCTATTAGGAAAAAAAGTATAAATGTCTAACAATTGAATCCAATTAGGTATTATGCTTAAGATTTTAATTTTTAAATCAAACACGTTTCCATTTTTGTTGCAGAAGCGGTATTTACTACTTGACCACAACAGACACGTATCCCTACTGAATTACAGGAAATAATATACTCTCAACTCTCGCATATTAATTGTGATTGTGCAACTTAGTTATGTTTTCTATACAAAAAGTTAGTACAGATTACGATTGCACGTTTTTTGTAGAAATATTTCTTGCACGATCAGTTTAGCAGCTTTAATACGATTGTTATAATGCCTATAAATCTAATGTTCCTACATAATTAAAATATAAGAGTTTATTTATTTTTGGCTTCATTCGTTTTTCTTTACTACCCAAAATTCTTTCGAAGTCTACGTTGTTATAAAAATGTTTCAAAGGAAACACAACAAAGTCCTAAACGATATTGACGATTTATAGGGGAGGGGACTCATTTTTACGTGCATGTAGGGGTTTATTTTTAAAATAAATACAGAGTTTTGTTACAATAGCTTCATTAGTCTCAGAACTATCATCAATCAAGCCACTTAATCGGGAAGAAATCGCTCACGCCGCCTCAAAAGCAACAGCATGTCAAGGGTGCACGTGCGTTTTTTGACATCTGTAGCGAAGATCCAATGGGTACCTTGATTTGAATTGTGTCTGGAGATGAAACTTGGGTTCATCATTAGGAACCTGAGACTAAACATGACACTATGCAGTGGCACAAAAAAAAGCACACCACCGCCTAAAGTTCACGGTAACGCAGTCGGCTAGGAAACTCATGACGACTGTTTTCTGGAATACTGAAGTCTTCTTGCTCATAGATTTTAAGGACAAGGGTATCAATATAACTGACGGAGAATACTACGCATCAATCCTTGCGCGTTTGAGGGATACAGTAAGAAAAAATACGAAGAAAATTGTCGCAAGGCGTCTTGCTCCTGCATGACAATGCGCCTTTTCACAAGGGCCGTGATGCCCTGGCTGCCCTACACGAGGGCATTTAATTTCGGAATTATGAACCACCCTCTTAACTTAACTTTAATAATGTTGAGGTACGAGAAAAAAAAATGTACACGTTTTAAATGTATATAAATCTAAATTATGATTGTATAATTTCGAAAAGAGTGCCGAGAGTTTTTTCCGCCAGCTTTTTCTCTCGGTCTACTACGGCCATTGCTGATGAATGTAGGGTCGTCCCGTGACATCTTTTTTTAATTATTGATTTTATGCTTTTGACAATGTATAAGAGATTAGTTTTTAATCCTACGTACAAAAAAGTAATTTCATTTCATTTCCACCATATATTCCAGACCTGTCCCCCTGCGATTATTATTTATTTTCAAACTTGAAATAGAGCTTCGTGGCAAGAAAATTTCAAGCGATAAAGATGTGAAGGACGCAGTTTCAGCGTATTTTGGCGTCCAGAACGAATCATTTTTTTTACGATAGTATTGGTAAACTAATTGAACGCTCTGAAGTGTATTAGGATAGCAGGTGAATATAAAGAAAAGGAAACGTAATTGCAAAATTTTATTTCATTCCCTTACCCCTTATTCGGCGAACTTAAAAACGCACCCTCGTAGTCTTACGATAATTCACGCTAACCGTAAGTTTAGTAGATCTGGAATGTTTTCGATTTTAAGTCAAGCCTAGACAGCCAGTCGTGTCTATAATTTGCACGCAAATCCTAAGAAAGAAATCAAACATAACGGTTAAGTTAAATGTTGAATAAACCGTTATCGAACTTTTCATCTAAATAAAGGTGGCCAACAGTATTTGCGAACATAATCTCAATCTGCGGGCGAACAATATTAGAATTATATAAAAACCGCAACGAAATTAACAAAGTATGTAGATATTTTTTTTTATCATTGCCTACCTAAAATCTTGCATTGATAAGCTATCTGTAATTCGAAGCAATTAAGCCTTCCGTTTCTAATAAGAAGTTAAAAAATCTTTAAGTAGGTAATCAAGTAGATGGTATCTTCTAATGTTATTTGTTGACGTCAGAAATTTGAAAAATAAAAAACCACCACATCCGCCGCCATTTTGTTGTCGAGATCTAGATACGTGAACCGACTTTTTTTAATAGCATTTTCCTTCTCTAAAATTCCACATTGCCTTCTAAATAACTAAGTCAGCCACAATCAACAGTATTCAAAATAATTCTGTCTTAGCTACTATGTAAGACACTCTAACTAAATACAATTCAACGTGGTGGTTATTTCATAAAATCAAATTTATAATTTGCATTCAAGCAGTAAACTTCTTAATAATAATCACAGAAAAGAGTAATTCAATCAGCTTCTAATTTTGTTAATCAGTTGATACGTTCAAAACATTTTTGTAGTTATTTCTTAATTATTTCAAGACTTTTTAACAGTTTTTGAAGATTTTTGGCGCTTCGCCGAATGCTAATAATGTTAGGACTCTTGAACGAAATCGGTTTTCGAGTTGCAATCGCGTAAAATTTTGAATGAATTGCTGAATAATGTTGCTACGTTTAGTATTCAGCAATTTCATTCTAAATTTTACGCGATTTGGAGTCGAAAACCGATTTCATTGAAGAGTCCTAACACCGATACCTTTCAAAGGGATTGATTGATATTCGAGTTACGCGACACCCCCACAGGCTCGCTGGGCTCGCTCAGCTCGCGTATTCAGTGTTATCAACGACCCATCACGCTCGTCGCTCCGCTACTCGCTTACCTGAATTTACTTGCCCCAATAGGTCTTATCCATTAGCTAAGTGTGGAATTAGTCCGATGAATAAATAAAAATAATTTTAAGCTCCTCACCGTAAACTGAAGATGAGTTGTAAAACCTGTGGCTGAGTTAGTAAATTAGGTGGCAAAAGATGAAGGCGATGTAAAGAATACGACGAATTATTGATTAGGAGTAGGTACTCTTTTTTCCCGTTACTTATTAATAAAATACCTTATAAAATTAGAAGTTTCATCAGGTTGGTAAAAAAACTCTGCGGCTTGCAAAATATTAGTGTTCGAGGCACTGGATAAAAGATTTTTAGGTACTGAAATAGCTTTAGTGATTTCGGAGTTTATTTATTGATAACAATAATCATATTATCTCGAGGTTCTTAATAATACTGTTATAGATTTTTCAAATCCGTAAAGTTAATTATTTCTTGTTATTATTTTTACTGTCCTGATGGTTAAAAGAATGCATTAGATTTATCGACTTGAGCGAAGACCAGAAAACTGTGCAATATGATGATTTTGTCGTGAAAAACTTTTTCAATCTAATTAAACTCGTGTTCATGCAAATCACCATTTTATCAATTTGATTGAATTGTTTAGTCAATTAGACTTTATTAATAAAAAGGAAAGATATGACAAATCCGTTCATTATTTAACCGCAGTTATCCATTATGATGTTACTGGTGCATATATTGCCTCTTGTAGCCTGTCCGTACAAAAGTATAATATATTTTTTGTATTTTTTTATTCCTCGTATTAAATTAAATCATTAAAATTGCAGTATGCGCGGGTAAAGCGATCCCGTCAATACCTGGAGACAACAGCGATGGAGATGACAGATATTTTTGGATACCAGACGGGAATGAAGAACCACAATTGGTTGACTCCGAGGAACCTGTGGACTTCCGTTACTTAGCGACTAGGAATGGCTCCGACAACCAATATTGGCTTTACACCAGGTCAGGCTTCTGGAATCTCAATGTAACTTTTCAGATTAACGCGATCATTATTACTTGGAATTGAACTCATTTTAACGGATGACTACGCGTTAGTTATTTTATTTTTGATTTCCGACGACGAAGTGGCTTCTCGCCGACTTCAGAAGTTGCGTAGTAATCCGTTAAAATGCGTTTTATTTCTGAAATCTTTATCGTATATTTGTTTTTCTTTCGGTATTTGAAGACATTTAATCATAATTGTCTCGTAGAAATAATCCCACAACTGCGCAAATATTAGTCCACGGAGACATCAACTCAGTATCCTCTTCAAATTACGTGGCGACGAAACCTATAATGGTCATATGTCATGGTTGGCGAAACAGTGGAAAAGCGAACGTTAATAAACTAGTTACTAATGCAGCGCTTGCTGCTGGTGATATAAACGTCATAGTTTTAGATTGGAACAAACTTGCTGGAAAACTAAACTACTACACAGCAGCAGCCGGAGTACCCGAGGTAGGCCGGTACCTTGGCAACTTTTTAATATGGCTCATCAAAAACGCCGGAGGCAATTGGAATAATTTGCACATAGTTGGTCACAGTCTTGGAGCACATGTGGCTGGCAACGCTGGAAGACAGACTGGGGGGCTTCCTGCTCGGATCACTGGTAAGTAACTCTATTTGCGAAACCGTTTTAATGTCTTTACTTCACAATTTTAAAACCTATTTATCTACAGGATTAGATCCTGCTGGTCATGCTTGGGAAGACAACGCGGATAAACTTACTAACACAGACGCTGTCTACGTTGAAGCTATCCACACAGACGGAGCCCGGCTTGGCTTAAACGAGGCAGTGGGTGACGCTGACTTCTATCCCAACGGCGGGAGAAACCCACAGCCAGGGTGTTTGTTGTATACCTGCTCCCATAGTCGAGCATATCAGTTGTTTGCTTCCACGATAGAAAATAATGGACTTGTTGGGAAGCAATGTTCCAGTGTCAAAGATGCCAATAAAGGCAAAAACTGTAATGGCCCATCGCTAAATATGGGGAATAACATTTTAACTAAGCGAGGGTAAGTTCTTCTCGAAAAAAATCTTATTAATCCAAAATCAAGTAGGTACCTACGTACCTAATCTTTGTTTACGTGAAGATTTAAATTTGTCTATATTTTTTGACTGTGACTACCAAATTAACACAGCATATTTTTTGTTGCAGAAGCGGCATCTACTACTTGACCACAGTAAAATCCTATCCATACTAAACAATTAGTTAGGTTGATTAACCTATTTTAAAAAAAAAATACACCAAAACATGAATTTTTACGCATTCCTATTAAAACAACTCGTAGATTTACAACTCTATAATATAACAGTTGTAGTCATGTAAATCGAATATACATTATTAAAATGTAAGAATTTATTTATAGATATTTTTTTTTCCATTCCCTTGATATTTTGGAACCACTCTACTCTAAATTATTTCATTGAGGACTTTACAATTTTACAAGTCTGATGAGAAATAATAACTCAATTGCGAAGCACTTGATAGGACTACTTTAGCTGATATATGACACATTGTAGCGTGAAACGATTTGCTCTTCTTGATTGTGAGATTTTTTTACTAATGTAGAATTATTGTGATCCACCATAAAGCCAAAGGGCTTGTGAAAGTTTTAATAAACATTTAAAGTTAGGTAATCAACATATCTCTTTAACCAATGGCATGTATTTGTTCCAAGCAGCAAAAGTAAATTCAAATAAAGGTCCTGAAAGGTCCTTAGGAAAGGAAATATATAGCTTTAGCCTGTTAGGGCAATCTAGACAGGGTGTAAACAGATCACAGAAGCCTGAAACCATGTATGGTTGAGTCTAAATAGCAAGTAAATTCTCCAACAAAATACCCAGAAAACCTAAAAAAAAACTATTTTATTTTAAAACTGCCTATTTCTTTCCTTTTAGGGTTCCGTACCCAAAGGGTAAAACGGGACCCTATTACTAAGCCTGTCTGTCTCCAGGCTGTATCTCATAAACCGTGATAGCTAGAAAGCTGAAATTTTCACAAATAATGTATTTCCGTTTCCGATACAACAACAAAAACTAAAAATTGAAAAAAATATCAAATGGGGTTTCCCTATACCATAAACGTGTTTTTTTCGTTTTTTTTTGCTCAATATTAAAAACGATAACAGGTAGACGCTTTAAAACGCACTAAGTATTATACTGGGTGTAAAAGAACTGCTTCTGAAAACAAAAACTGGGCATTGCTGGAGAGGTACTGGTTGCGTTTAGAGCAAAAAAAAATGTATGATACATTTTTTTTTTTACATAATTATACAAAATTGCATACATACTATCAGATTTTGCGATGATTTCAAATTAAATAGTGTTTTAATTTTATTTGCAATGTGAATAATCGCAGCTGAACCAACAGTTGATTTGTGAGCGATGATTTCAAGCGGCGAATATCACTTTTCAATCCTTAATATTTTTTTTAAATTGAGTTTTCTGTGTGTACTATTAGTGAATTTATTTACTATTGAGGCTTGAGAATACATGGTTTCAGGCTTCGGAAGTGGTCATTTTACACCCGTTATTACACATACTAGTGGCCGCCCGCGACTCCGTTCGCGTGGAAGTCGGTTTCCCGTGGGAATGAGATGTTTTCCCGCGGTAAAAAGTACCCTATGTGTTATTCTGATGTATAACTTATATTATTGCAAAGTTTCATCCAAATCCATCCATCCATCCATACATCGTCACAAACTTTCACATTTATAATATTAGTAGGATATAAAAATATTAGCAAAGATAGAGTTTAAATATAAACAATCTTGCATTAATAATAAACAATCCTTGATGCAGAACAATTAAGCCTACTTATTTTACGTAGAAATCAATCCGTAGGTAAGAAAAAAAATTGACATTAACGTATGTAGTAATTATTAAAAAAAATAACTCACGAAGAATATGTCAATTTATTCTTATCACGACAAAATCCATTTATGTGTAAGTTTGTATACTTGGATGTTTGTTACTCAACCACGCAAAAACGGTTGGTTGGATTTAAATAAAATGTTGCACATAGATAAATGCCTACTAACCCAGAATAACATACCAACTAGCTTATTTAAATTGGACTAAATTAATAAGACAAATGTAAAATTTACAAAGAACTAAATTTTATCAAAGTGAAGGGTGCCACCTGTGTTTTAACGCATGCGAAACTGAGGGCGAAATACTCGTATATAAATAAAAACTATTACACGAGGAAAAAGTCTTTTTTTAGATTTTAAATCCATTTATAATTTTTTTTTAAGATATTCCCACAGAAACCAAATAGTTAATGTAGGTATATGACATTTATTACCACCAGGTAACTTTTGCAGTAACGAAAACATTTGGTAGCCAAAAGCTTGGGTTCGTTTTGATCGTTTGATTTAGTAGCTTCGTAGTTATAATAATATGACTTAAAGGAACCCCTTGTTACAAAATAAAATTGGTTTCGATTTGTATGAGGAAAATGAGGATTGCGAAAACACAAGTTTGTGAATTTTATAACGACTTAATCTTTCCCTTCTGCAGTTATCTCGACTAGGTACCCATCACCGTTTAGCGGCTGAACGAATATAATTGCAGCTTCTCCTTTAAATTTATTGTCTTAAGTAATCTTGTCGGTTAATACAATAACACTACTGTTTACGCATTACGCATTTTTTTACGAAACCTAGGGTTTAGGGAAATCGTTGTTTCCGGTCTGTTCCCGGAAATTCGTTTACACCCCACCCCGTATATCCCAACTAACACTTATCAAACACTTGTTACTTAATAAAAAAATTATCAATATTTTAATTACTAATTCAGATCTATCAAATCATTATCGCTACATAGTATAAATTCAAGTCGCTAATTCTGTACGTTTGTATGTTTGTCCGCTAACTCTTCCTTAACTGCGTAAAGGATTTAAATGCGGTTTAGGCCATCTTTTAGGGAATATATTCACTTAAATTTGCAAATATTTAACATTTAAAACATTTCTTTGAAGTAAGCTAAAATTCAATGTTTCGTGCACAAGTCGGCCAAAATTACACCCTTGCTAAGCGTGGGCGGGTCACTAGTAACTATTAAATAAGGAAAGTAAACATAAAATATTTTCATTATAGAACTGCACATATCCACGATGAAGTTTCTCGTGCCAATATTGTCTTTCGTAGCATGTCCGTATATAAAAAAAATATTTACTTTATTATTTAATATTCCGTGTTATACGCTCCTATATAATTGAAACTATAAATTACAGTATGTGCGGGTGACGAAATCCCTATGATACCCGGCGACAACAGCCATTACATCGAAGGAGTCAGTAGATATTTCTGGATACCAGATGGAAATGGGGTCCCAATTTTGGTGGATACCCATGATGATGCGGACCTTGACTTAGCATCCAGAAGAAGTGGTTCCGATAACAACCAATATTGGCTTTTTACAAGGTTAGTCAAATCAAAAAATATTATTATCTTTAAGGGCTTTAAAAGATATTTTACTTCAATTTATTTTTAGGAAGAATCCAACAACAGCGCAAAAACTAGTCAACGGAGACTTAAACTCGGTTTCTTCTTCAAACTACGTGGCTACAAAACCACTGTTGGTGATATCTCACGGTTGGCAAAGCAATGGAAAATCTGACGTGAACACGATGATATCTTATGCAGCGCTAGACGCTGATGATATCAACGTCATCGTTTTAGACTGGAACAAAGAAGCTGGAAAATTTAACTACTTCGCATCAGTACCCTCAGTGCCTGAAGTAGGAAAATACCTTGGAAACTTCTTGGTATGGCTCATCAAAAATACAAGAGGCAATTGGAATAAGGTACACTTAGTAGGTCATAGCCTAGGAGCTCATGTTGTCGGCAACGCTGGAAGACAGACCGGGGGGCTTCCTGCTCGAATCACTGGTTAGTTGGTACTATCTTGCCATTCCTATTTATTCACTGCATGATATTTAAACCTGCTTTTTCCTACAGCTTTGGATCCTGCAAAACCTAAGTGGAGTGATAACCCCAATAAAATTACTAAAACCGATGGTGTCTACGTTGAAGCTATACACACAGACGGAGGCCGTCTTGGCATAAAAGATGCAATTGGTAACGCTGACTTTTACCCCAATGGCGGGGAATCGCCTCAGCCAGGATGTCGTTGGTTGTCATTGTCACCCTGCTCCCATACTCGAGCATATCAACTTTTTGCATCTACGGTACAAAATAATCAACATGTTGGGAAGAAATGTTCTAGCGTGCGCGACGCAAGTAAAGGCAAAAACTGCAGTGGCCCGTCTTTACGTATGGGTAACAATATTTTATCTAAGCGCGGGTGAGTTACTTCTATTCTATTAGGAAAAAAAATTAAAGTGTGAATGTCTTATAATTGAATCCAATAACTATTCTTTAGATTTAAATTTTGAAATCAAACACGTTCTCATTTTTGTTGCAGAAGCGGTATTTACTACTTGACCACAACAGACATGTATCCCTACTACAAGAAATGATTTACCCTCAAATATTAAAACCACTAAATAGATTGTGCAACTTATTTTGTCTATATAGAGTAAGATCCCAGGGCCGTAAGACACAACTTATTTTCTAAAGAATAGATTTTTCGATTTTAAGTAGTCTTTTCATGTACTTTTAATACCTGCACGTTTGTGGGACTTGTCCGGTGACACCTCCGCAGGTACCAGGTGAGAAAGGTAACTAAAAATCACAGTTACTTAAATTAAATTTTTATGACTGATTTTATTTATTTATTTATTTATTAAACAAGAAACAACAGCACTTTAACAAAATTAAATTAATCTGAACTTATAGGCTAAACTTAGGCTAATAAAAGTTTCACACTTTGTAAACAAACTTTTTAAAGATGTGGGTGATTAATTACTTCTTTACAACCAAATAAAAACAAAAATTGAATATAAATAATCTATGTTAAATAAAATCCGCTTAAGTGTATGTGTGTGTGTGTGTGTTGTGTATGTGTGTGTGTGTGTGTTGTGTATGTGTGTGTGTGTGTGTGTGTGTGTAAATATATAAATCTTTATTATATTATACCTGCTTGTGTTAGTTATGATTACTTTATGAGACTTTGTAGAATAAAGCGTTTCAGACTTAGTTTTGATAAGTTTAAAATATCAAGTTCTGAGAATAATTTGTTATAAGTGTTAAGGGCACGAACTGTAAAACAATTTGACGCATAATTAGTACGAATTAGGGGAACAAAAAACAATTGTGTGTGTCTGGTGCGGGCGTTAGGTGTACGCAGAGCAAGCATTTGGTTAACAAGTTTCGAGCAGTCGATGCGGCCAGAACATATTATGTCATGGAGAAACATCATATCCAGTAAAATACGGCGGTTGCGGAGGGTCAGCAGATTGTGCTGCTTGCAAGAAGATTCGTAGTCCTTAAAATTAAAGCCGCTACGGAAGTCGAGATGCTTTATAAATTTGTGCTGAATCCTTTCAATGGCGTGTTCATATGTTACGTACTGCGGGTTCCATATAGTGGAGTTGTACTCGAGCACGCTAAGTACAAAAAAGTGTTTTAATACATTGAAGATCCGTGAATGGTTTTGTAACCCGGTATATGAAACCTAGATTTCTAAAAGCCTTATTGACTATATAGTCAATATGCTTACAGAACGTCATTTTGTTATCCATCAGTATACCTAGATCTTTAATTGTCGTCTGTTCAGGTATTTGACAGTCATTGATGTGGTAACTAAAATGTAACTGAGTACCGCGGCAGTAACTAATCTTGACACACTTATTGACATTTACTGTGATACAATTTGTGGCGTAATAGTGAGATAAGTTATTTAAATCGTTTTGCAATTTAAGACAGTCATCCATGTTGTTAATTTTGCAAAATACTTTCTTATCGTCTGCATATAGCAGATATTTAGAATTTTTAAAACATGTCATACAGATACGCCGCGTAGAGCAAAGGAGCCATTAGTGACCCCTGAGGTACACCGGACGATAATGTAACAAAGTCTGATTTATAACCGCCTATCACTACAGCTTGGGTTCGATTTGTGATATAGGATTCGAGCCATCTAAGCAAGTCGCCGTGGATACCGAGCTCATACAGTTTCCGCAGCAGGATGACGTGATCCACACGAGCGAAAGCTTTTTCAAAGTCTGTGTAGATCACGTCAACCTGCGAACCCGCACCCATATCAGCAAGGACGTCACTTACAAATGAAGCAAGATTAGATGAAGTCGATCGACCTTTAATGAACCCGTGTTGCTCTTCAGGCTAGCCTTGGCGAATTATTGGATAAATTTTACCATGAACGAATTTCTCAAAAGTCTTACTTAGAATGTTTAACATAGATATGGGCCTGTAATGTTCTATATTTAATTTTGAGTCTTTTTTGTGCAAGGGGATAACGTAGGCCTCCTTCCATATAGTTGGAAACACACCCTCCGAAAGAGATTTATTAAAAAGTATGGTGACGGGCTTCACCAAAGATGAAGCACATTTTTTGAGGAACAGAGGAGGTAAGGAGTCACTGCCTGCACTTTTTCTTGTATCTAAAGGACAATGAGCAAATTGGGACCGCCCTCCAATAGCAATAAGATATATGTCATTTGATAGGTCTCTTCAATAGGAACAACTATTGCTATGGCAGCTTTGTTGTAAGAGCTGTCCGTTTCGAGTTATGAGACTAAAGAAAAATATTAAAATACTACTTTTCAAGTTTAGTTATGTTTAATATATTTATACGTAGGTGCTTTTTATTTCGCTTAGATACTAGGAACGAACGCGCGTACGCTTACCGTTAGGCATGAGCAGCCCTAACCCCTCATAAACCTTTTGTTGGTTATCGGTTCTCTGTTTCGTCTAAAAATTACTATCGCGGAACATATCAGCGACACGTTTTATCAGATAATCTCTTAAGAGCGCGACCATAGGTTGCTGCATAATTACAGCAACATGAATTATTAGAGGTGAGTGTGTTGTATTTATTTTTACCATTTTATAAGAGTGTTTGGACTCTAAAACTCAAATCACACGGAAACAAGCTAGATTTCATGGCACCCAAACTATGTTCCCAAGCTAGGTTGTATATAAGAATGTATCTTTAAGTAAGTTATACAGTTGTTTATATCTGTAAATATACCTACTTTATTTACCTAGTTAGTTAGTAGTTTAGGATACTTATGCGATCTAAGCAGGGTTAAATGCACCAGCAATATTTTTAATGATGTCATTATAGATAACCCCTAAGAACAGCTTAAAAAAGTAAACAATTTAATAATGTTGTGTAATATTACTATTTTTCTATCCAAAAATATTGATTTATAACCTTTATATCTGAAAAGAATATAGCTATATAAGATATTAAACCTACACTTAAAAATAGTTTATTATTTTTCATAGGTTATGAATGTCTAATTACTCAAAACGGACAGTTGTTACAACAAAGCTGTCATAGAAATAGTTGTTCCAATTGATGAGACCTATCCAACGACATATATCTTATTGCTATTGGAGGGTGGTCCCAGGTTTCATACATTTTTGCCCATTCTTCTTACTAAGTAGTTTAAAGGTTTCGGATTCACTAATTGCAATATTGCTGATGTTGTGGGCGAAATGTGGTGAGTATTGAGGCGCATTGTTTCTAGAGTTTGAACTACGGGGTGTAAAAGAACGTTTAAAGAACTCGTTAAAGGCTATACATATATTCTGACCACCTGTGATGTTCTGATTACCGTACTGCATTTTACTAGGGTAATTGGTGTCTGATTTACGTTTTGAATTAACATAGGCCCACAACTGCTTAGGGTCCATTTTAATGGATTCTTGTGCATACTTTAAATAACTGGAGTGACATTCATTTTGTAGAACCCTGACCCTTTTCCTCAGCAACGAAAAGGCTAAATAATCACTTTGGTTGCCAAACTTTTTCCATGCAGTATGAGCCTTTGCTTTTTCTCTAATTGCGTTAATTAGTGATTTACTGTACCATACAGGGTATTTGTGACTATTGCAAATATTGCTTTCAGGAACATACTGTTTAATAATGGTGTGGAGTGTATCATAAAACACTGTTACAGTTTCATTTATGCTTTTATTTAAAAATAAGGAATGCCTATCTATTGTGGATATTTTATTATTTATACTAATGAAGTCGCCTTTTTTATACACGAGCCTCTTATTTGTTACTTTTTTTAACGCGGTAATAGCGTACAGTGCGCCGGGTCCTCGGGTACAAGCGGCGCTTCGGCGATTGTAATGTCTACGGAAAAGTTACAAAAAAATAAGTCCAGGGTGTTATTAAATATGCTAGTATATGAGTTAAACTGCTTTAAACCCAATAAGTTAGTGCAGTTAATAAAATTTATGGCTGCTTCTTGTACATCTACCTTGCCCTGTTTTTCAAATATGGGATCACAGGAAGGCCATTTAATGTATCTTAAATTAAAATCGCCGGCTAAAATTATGTGGTCATTGTCAATAGTAGGTATAACTTCGGAGATCCAGTCTGAAAATATGTTAATTCGCGTTGCTAACATTTCGTTTGGAGGGGCGTAAACCAACGCGATGTGCAGGTCTTGCTTAGAATTTATTGAATGCCTATCAACAGTGAGCCAGAGACATTCGACGCTCGACTGCGCGCGCTGCCAGTCGGGCCGCACTCGTGCGCACAGGTGTTTAGCGCACAGAATCATTAAGCCACCGCCCTCCGCACCGCGGTCACGTCTGTATACATTGAAACGACTGCCTGTGAGCTCTGAGTCTAGAATTATTAAAACAATGTCGTGGTCGTTTAACAGTAAGTTGTTATAGAACGTCAGAGTTTTTGTACGTAAGCCGCGAACGTTTTGATAAAAAATCTTTAACTTAGACATTGGTTAGTGTTGTATAGCAAAATATTTAAACAAAATAGGCAATATGATTTTGACTCGAGCTCGGTAGTGGGTAATAATGAGTGACCTATATAACTCGTATTATGTTTACTAAGTAATGACAAGATGTATGTGTTGATTATGTTATGTAAAGTAAGTATAAAAAAATTTTAAAAAAATATATAACATGTTGAATCGTATCAAATCCCAAAGCCAAAAAATATTAGAATCCGGATAAATTGTACAGTCGTAAATATTCCCACTATCCGCACCCTAAATTTAACCGAACTGTAACTAAAGTACCTATTGGTTACTAAAAACGACACAAATTTCATTAATATTATTCCGGTTCTATAGACCGGCAAAATCTAACACACATATAAATAAAATATTTGAAATAAAATATAAACGTAGAAATATAGAAGCATTGTCTTTATAACAACGTGTTCCCACCGCTGACGTAGACGCAGAACTCTAGGCGGATGGCAAGACAACGTAAAGCTTGAAAGGACATAACTACTTATTTCACTTAACTTACTCTGAAGACACCACTTTAACGCTCCAAAAATCTGGTTAAGCAATCCGTAAAATTAAAATGGTGGTAGATGACTTTTTGGTTTTTTACTACAAACTAACTTGCTATCAAATATGAAACTACGCTTCTTTACTTTATAAATGTTTTTAAACTACAAAGATAAACTTTATTGTTTGGCCCGAACGGAAAAGCGGGGATTTGCCACTAATCTTATTACTTTTTTTATCAAACACAACTACTACTATGTTAAATTACGATCTTATCTATTAGATTTAACTGATTACTATTGTAGGCTTAACAAATAATAAATAAATAGGCAATGTAAATAAGGCCCTTCATTGTAACGCTGCGGATTCTAGGATGAATTTACTCTTGCCAATATTGTCTTTCGTAGCCCGTATGTATGGAAAATTAGTATTTTTTATTATTAATATTATTTGTCTTTAATTAAATATTGAAATTTATTATCTAACATATAATATTTTTGCAGTGAGCGCAGGAAGTGCGATCCCTTTTATACCGGGCGATAACAGTCAATATGTCGATGGAGTTAGTAGGTATTTCTGGATGCCAGACGGAAATGGAGTTCCACAATTAGTCGACACCGAAGAACCTGTGGACTACCTTTACCTAGCAGCTAGAAGTGGTTCCAACAATCAATACTGGCTTTACACCAGGTAAGTATTCTTATATCTTATTCGTGTGTTTGTTACTCTCTATGTGTAAAAAGATATTTCATCAAAATTGTCCCGTAGGAATAATCCCACAACTGCGCAAATCTTAGTTAACGGAGACATCAACTCAGTATCTTCTTCAAATTACGTGGCAACGAAACCTATAATGGTCATATGTCATGGTTGGCGAAACAATGGAAATGCTGACGTTAACAAGCTAACTATCGCTGCAGCGCTTGCTGCTGGTGATGTAAACGTCATAGTTTTAGATTGGAACAAACTTGCTGGAAAACTAAACTACTACACAGCAGCAGCCGGAGTACCCGAGGTAGGCCGGTACCTTGGCAACTTTTTAATATGGCTCACCAATAACGCTGGGGGCAATTGGAATAATGTGCACATAGTTGGTCACAGTCTTGGAGCACATGTTGCTGGCAATGCTGGAAGACAGACTGGGGGGCTTCCTGCTCGGATCACTGGTAAGTAATCAAATAGTAGTCGTTTGCGAAACAATTTCTATGAATTTACTTCACTATTTAAAAATCTCTTTATTTCTACAGGATTGGATGCTGCTGGTCCTGCTTGGAAAAACAATGCGGATAAACTTACTGACACAGACGCTATCTACGTTGAAGCTATCCACACAGACGGAAACCTGCTGGGCATGAACGAGGCAGTGGGTAATGCTGACTTTTACCCCAACGGCGGGAAAAACCCTCAGCCAGGGTGTTTGTTGTCAACCTGCTCCCATAGTCGAGCTTATGAGTTGTTTGCTTCTTCGGTTCAAAATAATAGACTTGTCGGGAAGCAATGTTCCAGTATATCAGACGCCAATAAAGGCAACAACTGCAATGGCTCATCGCTAAACATGGGAAATAACATTTTAACTAAGCGTGGGTAAGTGCTTCTCGAATAAATCTCCATCTCTATCAATCCAAAATTTGGCATAGCAAACTTTTTTTACGTGAATATCTAAATAGGTATATTATTTTTTACTCTGACGACCAAATTACACACAACATATTTTTTGTTGCAGAAGCGGTATCTACTACTTGACTACAGCAAAAACCTATCCATACTAAATAATTCGAAAATAAGTTAATTCTCTAATTATCTAGTACCAAAAGCCAATTCCAATAAAGGTCCTGATCATCATCATCATCATAGCGGTCTTTGAAATATGACTTTGTTTTTAAGCTCAGGGTGGCGGCAAATGAGCATTGCAAATACAACCGTGTCAACGGCGTCACTCACAGGCCTAGTCAGCTGGTCTACTACTTACCCACCAACCCGCAATTAGGGGTGGACAGGCGTAATGGGTTAAGTGTCTAAACCCCCCACCTTATAACTACGAGTATAATGATAAGTTCAAATCAACCATGGCCCCAAGCTCCCGGCGATTTTGATAATGGCGGCAAAAGCTTAAATGTTAGGATCAGGGGTGCTAAGAATCTCCGGCTGGGATGTAACAAAGAATATGGCACGCAAATGGACTCCGACAAGCTTAATGTAATGACTTATAATGTAAGAACTTTAGGAACACAGGAAAGATTATTAGAACTAGAGAATTAATTGGAACAATCAAATTGTGACATTTTCGGGCTATTAGAAGTAAAAATGCAAGGTGAGAATACAGAAGCGTTTGCTATAGTATATTTCAATACAAGTGTGGAAAGGCTGTCATTACAACGAGTTCCGACAAATGTCTACCCGAGCCGAGGCACAGCCGAAGGCGAGGGTTGACAGGCGGGACGAGTTGCAATGACGGCTCCGCACGTGTAATGAACGACTATTTTTAATATAGTTGCGAAAAAATAAAGCAATTTAATAAAATATAAAATTAGGATCGTAAATGTCGAAATAACTCATTTTGAAAATGGCGCCATTTTTTCTTCACCCATTTGGTAGGCAAAGGTTACTATGCCCATACAGCCAAGTCTTCAGTCGAATTTTTTTATTGATATGAAATGAAAATGAAACATAATGAGATAAAATTAAATGAAACTAACCACACTAATTCAAACAAATCATTAAATCTGGTATCGAAACAAACTAGTAGCTTTTTTTAGATATACAGGGTGTTTGGAGGTTGAGTAGCCAAATGAAAATGGTGGATAGGTGAGGTTATTAGCTATTTACTTCCACTTATTAAATTTCATTTTGGTTCAAGTTTTAGAATTTATTCGATTTTTAAGATTTTCTTAAGAAAATCCCCGATTTTGTCATTAAAAGTCCAATATAATTTTTATTTACTGTCGGAACCAAACGAAAATAGTTTTAATTTAAAGCCTAATACTGTTTTATTCAGATGAAATCATAAATTAACACAAATCATCTCATATAAAGTTACAGGGGGTTCATAAACTTCGCGGAACCAGTGGGAAAAAAATGTTCAGTCAACTTTGCTACGAAAAAAAATTAAAAAATATAAGAGTTTGAAAATTTCATTTGCTTTTAAAAACTTCTACATTTAATACACTTTATAATGATATGCTACATGTAACATAAATAATTAGAAATCTCAACAGAAATAGTAAGTTAGTCCTCAAAGACGCCTGGTAAGGAAGGTACAAACCCGTTAAACTACGTATGTAGTTAAAAACTTCGGTCTCATTCTAACAAAGCTATGCCTATTGGGTTATCTATTTTGTCACTAGGCAACACTTATCTTGTTTGCGACCTCATGTATAAAAAAATGATTTTATTTTCTGACTGAAGATTGTTGTTGGCCCATATGAAAACTTTATAGCTTCACCGAACTATGCGACCACTAAGGCCACCTAGTTGGATTCAGACCTCGGTTCAGGGCGTCTCGATCATTTCCACTACACTGTTTCCCTTAGGGGCCTCTCTCTGAGAAGACCCAGCAAGAAACTCAACGGGGGTCGGATCTGATAGTCGAGGAAACCGGATGTTGAATGCCGCACCTGCTGGTTGGAGCGGTGTATTTATAGGGAAGATTTAAAGCTATTACAACTATCGTGTCCACCGGGCCGGCGCGGGCTGGAGGAAGCAGATTGTTTCTTACGGTAATCTTTTGACGTTTGACGTTCGTTTGACGATTGTGATTGGTCGCCTCTTGCGAGGGTCGCAAAGAGCGGATGGTTGGGGTGGTGAGGGGCGGAGTAAAATAAACTCCTAGATTCAGTCTCCGTGAACCGGTTCTACATGACTTGCAGCTGGTGAAATGATATTTGCTTGCATGCGAAAAGACCACGCTACCGTTGGCTATGACTAGACAGACGAAAGTCAGATAGATAATAGCTTATTTTCAAGTGACATCTTTCACCAGCAAATTAAAAAAAAAAACAAAAAAAACTTGTAAATGAGATTTTATTGCATGCGCAAAGGCCACGCTACCGTTGGTCATGACTTTTTTCAAGCAACATTTTACTCCGACTGTAGAAAAGCTTAGGTCACCGAGAATCTGCGCTGAGCGGAGTTAAACATGTGAAATAGTAGAATCCTCTTCTATTCGAGGCAAGAAAAGTGAAGAGGGAGTCGAATGAGATAACACAATAGGCATAGTGTTGTAAGAATGAGACAAAAGTTTTTAACTACATACGTAGTTTAACGGGTTTGTACCTTCCTTACCAGGCGTCTTTGAGGATTAACTTACTATTTCTGTTGAGATTTCTAATTATTTATGTTACATTTGGCATATCATTATAATGTGTATTAAATGTAGAAGTTTTTAAAAGCAAATGAAATCTTGATACTCTCATATTTTTTTATTTTTTTTTATAGCAAAGTTGACTGAACATTTTTTTCCCACTGGTTCCGCGAAGTTTATTAACCCACTGTAACTTTATTTGAGATGATTTGTATTAATTTATGATTTCATCTGAATAAAACAGTATTAGGCTTTAAATTAAAACTATTTTCGTTTGGTTCCGACAGTAAATAAAAATTATATTGGACTTTTAATGACAAAATCGGGGATTTTCTTAAGAAAATCTTAAAAATCGAATAAATTCTAAAACTTGAACCAAAATGCAATTTAATAAGTGGAAGTAAATAGCTAATAGCCTCACCTATCCACCATTTTTATTTGGCTACTCAACCTCCAAACACCCTGTATACCTACGCTATGTAAGTATTAACATGAATCATAAAAACTTCTTCGTTTTTTTTTTAATAAAAACTTCATGGTTGGTTAATTTTTCTTAGACATTATTTTGACAGTTGGGAAAGAGAACGCACGAATGCGGGAAAGGTAAAAAAAAAGAACGCGTGTGTAATAGCCCACATCCCGAACGCTATACGTCCCTGCAATACGCCACTTTTTGAGCAACTGTATTTAAAATTATATTTTCTATCATATTGGGGAAACAGCTGTCGTGAATGGTGTAGCATTTTTAGTTAATAAGAAGTGGCAAGATCATCAAATTCATTGGATACTTAGAATGCATAGCAGTCCTAAAATTTAAAATCACCGATAAATTATTATTAAAAGATATTCAAGTTTATACTCCAACATCTAGCTACTCAGATGACGAAGTGGAAGACTTCTATGACTTACTTGACAAGGCATATGAAGAGAATAAATCCACGTATAGCATAGTTGTTGGTGACTTTAATGCGAAAAATAAAATTAGATTATGTCAACCAATAGATAGCGCTAACATCATAGTTCCGTTTGGGTCTGGCGTTCGTAACACTAGAGGCGATCTTTTAATGCAGTTTTCTTTCGGGCAAATTATTTATTTTATTTTTATTTATTTATAATTAATATGCAAAAATTTGTTTTAACACTAAAATTATCATGTCTTCCCTGGATGCGTTCGACCACAACTGCCCCCCAAGTCAAGTGGCAGTAGAAAATTGCGATAGCGAGTGAATAGAATAAAAAATGAATAGATTTAAATCGTTAGATAGGCCCTTACCGCAGTAACACCCCGCCGTGTTGTTCTACAGTCGAAGTGAGTGAGCTCACTAACCTGGGAGTGCACGAAAGAGAAAGTAGTGTTTGCAACTAATGTAGGAGAAAAAGAGATGACACTATTTTCTCAGTACACTTGTTGTGTATAGATTGCAAAAAACAATGCCTCAGTTTTTGGCTCGTTTAGTCCCGAGCGGTAGGGGGCTACCGCTGTCAAAAACGTCAAACTTTCCCTCAAACCCCGAGCGGTAGCCCCCTACCGCGGTCTAATGCGTTCATTGTGAGCCTTATTTTACAACAATAGAGTCTTTTTTTCTATAAAGAAGTTATGAGTTACGTTCTTAGATAGACGTTTTACTCTGTGGACGAATAATAAAAAAAAAAAGCGCATGTTTAGTCCTTTTTTTAGAGGTTGAATTTCATGTTTTTTTGTGCGTGTCAAAGTTAATTGAGGGTACTTTTTTATGTTTTTCCGGATTCAGAGAAAGTAATTGGTGTTTTTTATAAAAATACTATTGATTCTGATCATTCTAAGAATATTTTGATACTCGATTGTGAAAAATACACGGTAATAATTTCAAGATAAGGCCCGAAATAGTTCCACTTCAATAGTTACCGTTGACAGATTTCAAAGTGTTTTATTACTATATTAGTTCCTGAAAATAGTGCTACTCTAATAAAAATCAGTTATAGCTCATTTACACAACCATTTATCAACGCGTAATGGTTAGTTTAGATAAACAAAAAGGTGATTCATTAGGTACAACCCACGCAAAATGGCGGAAGTCAATCAGTGTTAGGCGATTTTGATCTCTATTTGTATGACGCTAAGGTCCTAGTTCGCCTGTGGATGACGTAAACTATTGTTTTTATAGTCCTGGGGTCGGGTTTCAAGTGGGGTCTGTTGTAAAAACATCGAAGTTCTTTTGTATATGTTTTGTTGATAAGAAGTCAGCATAGGCCCTTGTTATAAAGATTTTATTAGATTGTATTGTTTATTTCACGTAATTCAACTTGCAACATAGTCTTCAAAGTAAACATTTGTGAAACAAATTTCGTATTTTACTAAACACTACATTTTTATGCCTCACAGATAGGAAATATAACAATAAGTGCATTGTTTTTTACAGAATGATAAAACATGCTTAGGTTGCAGAGATATAAGTTATTTACAACAATGTACCTAGTAATTACGCCGCCATTTTGCCAATTTGGGGGGTCGCTGACGTCAACATTTTGATAATTAATTTCCGGGTTCGAAGAATTAAATAAATATTTTTTTTTACATTCATACATTAACTGAATCCAATAAAATAAATTTTCACCAAAACAAGTAAAACCGCAATCAGCTGATCGAAGAAGCCGCCATTTTGTAGCGTTATCTACAAGGTTTTGACGTACGCTTCATTTCTATTCTAACAAGACGAAACGCTTGTCAAAATTGCCACCCAAAAGGCTCAAGTTCATGGAAAAGGCAAAAAGTCATAGCTAACTATATCCGATCTTTTCTTTTCTAAGGAACATTTGTATGACAACTTGTTTAGGCGTAAATCGGAAGCGCTCATTCGTCAATATGAATAGAATACGAATCGACAATTAGCGAATGCTACTTGACTTGACCGGCTAGGCTACATTCGCAATTAACAGAGACCCGTGGAAAAGTTGGGGAGAGTATTCCTTATTGTAGATCTTATATAATGATAGTTTTGAGAGTAGTAGAGTCTAGCTGCAGGCTCTGTCTGCAGCGATCACTGGGCTGACTCGACCGGTGAAATACCACCGTTGCACAGAAAACCGACGTGAAGTAGGGACGATGTTCCTGCGTTTCGTTTGGTGAGTGGGATATCCGGTGCCCAATTTTCTCAAAGGCTCAGTAACACACCCCAACAACCACAGTGTTGCGGGTAGTCATGGGCGGCGGTGATCACTTACCATCAGGTGACCCGCATGCTCGTTTACTACCTATATTATAAAAAAAAAAAACTCAATGATGTCTTTTATGGAATTGCAGTAATGAATAAATGAATTCTAAATGTGTAGATTTTACCTTAGTGTTAAAATCTTCATTTCTTTGCTATTGCTATGATAGCCCGTCAGGAACAATTGCCAGTCTGTAACGCTAACAATCTGAAGCGATTATGTTTTACAATTAACTTCTCAATAATTCTAGGCACTCGCATCATAATAATGTTGGTACATCTGAATACTAGATGCCAATGGCTGAAAACCAAAATTAAAGCAGATTTTTCATGTTCGACTTACATTACTCTTCGAACGATATCTATAATAAAAAAAACTTGCATATTTTGTCAATATTTAGCAATAGTATGTTATAAACAACAGCCTATATCCACTTAATGAGTCGGGTACAAGTCTCCTTCTCCGTTAGTGATGTATCTCAGTGTCTGTGGTGGATTCACATGATTGATATTTATCCCACACGACTGTAGTTAGTCCCTGTCTGCAATAAATTAATACTCTTCACACTTTATTATAGAGCTTGTAGTTTTTGGCCTTTTTGGTTAACGGTGATTTTCGCAGTATACACTATATATAATACCTACATTTCGTGTCACATTAATTGACCGCTTATTTCGAAAAGGGACCTATTATCTTGACATACCTAAAATGCGAAATTGCATATTATGTAAAACGTTAATCGAACTCATAATTGGTTTTCAAATATTTTTATTTCAGGATGAAAGTTCAGTAGTTTCGGAGGTGATTGGCAATAAACAAACATACGAATGTATGCGTTTACATAACATCTTGCATTGATAAAAAGCTATCCTTGATGCAGAACGATTAAGCCTACTTAGATAACGTAGAAATCAATAAGTAGGTAATAAAAAATATGTCATAGACGAGTTGTAATTATTTTGAAAAAAAAAAACGACCTCACGATGGAATTATCAAATGATTGAAAATTAATTTATTCTTATCACGAAAAAATCCTGTCCTACTTTAATACGAGTATGTTATGATTGGATGTTTGACAACATTGTTTATTACTCATTCACGGAAAACGGTTGTATGAATTTAAATAAAATTTTGTACATAAATATATAGAAAAACGCAAAATAAAATACTAGCTTATTTAAATTTATCTAAATTAATCAGACAAATGAAGAATTTACGATTTTCGAAATTTTTATCATAGTAGAGCGGCGCCCTGTGTTATTCGAGGCATGCGAAATTGCGATTAAAAAGCGTCACCCAACAATTGATTGCGAAGCAGACATTTTTACAATATCTCACAGGAACCGAATTTAGTACCTACTTGTCGTTAATTACCCGCAGGTAACTGTAGCAGTAATAAAAAATGGTGGTGCAAGACTTTGCATTCGTTTTGATTGAGTCGCAAGCCCGTCAAAAGGTAACAAAGACCTTCGTTAATTATACGGGGTGTAAAAGAACTGTTTCCGAAAACAAAAACTAAGTTACGATTTGAGCAAAAAAAATTTTTATAATTTTTTTCCAAAATTGCATTAATTCTATCAGATTTTGCGATGATTTCAAATTAAATAGGGTTTTAATTTAATTTGCAATGTAAATAATCGCACCTGAACCGACAGTTGATGTGTGAGCGATGATTTCTAGCTGCGATTATGACTTTTCAATCCGTAATAACTTTTTAAATTAAGTTTCCTGGGTTTGCTGTTTGTGAATTTAGTTACTATTGAAGCTCAAAAATACATGGTTTCAGGCTTCAGAAGTGGTCTTTTTACACCCGTTAAAAGTATTAATATGACTTAAAACACCCACGCATTATTATAAAAATAAAATTGGTTTCAATTTGTATGAGGGAGTTAAGGAATATGAAACACAATTTTGTCAATTTTACAACGACATAATCTTTCCCTACTGCAGTTATCTCGACTACGCATCACCGTTTAGCGGCGGGCAGATTATAATAGCAACTTCTCTTTGAAACCCCTTTTCTTCAGAAATCTTTTAGGTTAATTTATCTCAAGAAAGGAAAAACGGAAGCCTACAGGATTGCTTTTTTGTCGTATTTTTTATCAAGGTATCATCACGGAATAACCATAAAATGCCCCAGTTTAATTTTTCTCAGTACACACGAGTCAAATAAAACACTGCCATTTATGATGCATTATTTTACGAATGAGAATGCGCAACAAAAAGGCTTAAAGCAATCGTTGTTTTCGCTCAGTTTGCCGAAGTTCTTCTACACCCCGTATATACAAGCTTACACTTATCTAACACTTGTTAATGAAAATTTTATCAATAAGATTTGATTGATTGCTAATTCCGATTTATCAAACAACTAATAAATAAGGAAAGTAAGGATATAATCTTTTCATTACACAACTGCACATATTCACGATGAAGTTTTTCGTGCCAATATTGTCTTTCGTAGCCTGTCCGTATATAAAAAACATATTTTCTATAATCATAAATATTTCGTATCATACGCACCTATTTAATTGAACCTATAAATTGCAGTATGTGCGGGTAACGCGATCCCTATGATACCCGGCGACAACAGCCATTACATCGAAGGAGTCAGTAGATATTTCTGGATGCCAGATGGAAATGGGGTCCCAATTTTGGTGGATACCCAGGATCGTGCGGACCTTTACTTAGCATCCAGAAGTGGTTCCGATAACCAGTATTGGCTTTACACCAGGTTAGTCAAATCAAAAATAATTACTATCTTTAAAGGCTATTAGATATTTTACTTAAATTCATTTTTAGGAGTAATCCAACAACAGCGCAAATACTAGTCAACGGTGACTTAAACTCGGTTTCTTCTTCAAACTACGTGGCTACAAAACAACTGTTGGTGATATCTCACGGTTGGCAAAACAATGGAAATTCTGACGTGAACAAGCAGATTGTTGCTGCAGCGCTAGCCGCGGGTGATATCAACGTCATCGTTTTAGACTGGAACAAACTAGCTGGTAATATCAACTACTTCACATCTGTATCCGGAGTGCCTGAAGTGGGACGATACCTTGGCAACTTCTTGGTATGGCTCATCAATAACGCCGGAGGCAATTGGAATAATGTACACCTAGTAGGTCATAGCCTTGGTGCTCATGTTGTCGGCAACGCTGGAAGACAGACCGGGGGGCTTCCTGTTCGGATTACTGGTTAGTTGGTACTTTTTTTGCCATTCCTATTTATTCAGTGTACGATATTTGAACCTGCTGTTTCCTACAGCCATGGATGCTGCGAGTCCTGACTGGGGAAGCAATGCCGATAAACTTACTAACAGCGATGGAGTCTACGTCGAAGCTATACACACAGACGGAGGCCTGCTTGGCATGAATGATGCGATTGGTAACGCTGACTTTTATCCCAATGGCGGAAAAAACCCTCAGCCAGGGTGTATGTTGTCAACCTGCTCCCACAGTCGATCCTATCAACTGTTTGCATCTACGGTACAAAATAATCGACTTGTTGGAAAGAAATGTTCTAGCGTGGACGACGCAAATAAAGGCAACAACTGCAATGGCTCGTCTTTAAATATGGGAAACAATGTTTTGACTAAACGCGGGTGAGTTGCTACTAGTCTATTAGGAAAAAAAGTATAAATGTCTAACAATTGAATCCAATTAGGTATCATGCTTAAGATTTTAATTTTTAAATCAAACACGTTTCCATTTTTGTTGCAGAAGCGGTATTTACTACTTGACCACAACAGACACGTATCCCTACTGAATTACAGGAAATAATATACTCTCAACTCTCGCATATTAATTGTGATTGTGCAACTTAGTTATGTTTTCTATACAAAAAGTTAGTACAGATTACGATTGCACGTTTTTTGTAGAAATATTTCTTGCACGATCAGTTTAGCAGCTTTAATACGATTGTTATAATGCCTATAAATCTAATGTTCCTACATAATTAAAATATAAGAGTTTATTTATTTTTGGCTTCATTCGTTTTTCTTTACTACCCAAAATTCTTTCGAAGTCTACGTTGTTATAAAAATGTTTCAAAGGAAACACAACAAAGTCCTAAACGATATTGACGATTTATAGGGAAGGGGACTCAGTTGTACGTGCATGTAGGGGTTTATTATTAAAATAAATACAGAGTTTTGTTACAATAGCTTCATTAGTCTCAGAACTATCATCAATCAAGCCACTTAATCGGGAAGAAATCGCTCACGCCGCCTCAAAAGCAACAGCACGTCAAGGGTGCACGTGCGTTTTTTGACATCTGTAGCGAAGATCCAATGGGTACCTTGATTTGAATTGTGTCTGGAGATGAAACTTGGGTTCATCATTAGGAACCTGAGACTAAACATGACACTATGCAGTGGCACAAAAAAAGGCACACCACCGCCTAAAGTTCACGGTAACGCAGTCGGCTAGGAAACTCATGACGACTGTTTTCTGGAATACTGAAGTCTTCTTGCTCATAGATTTTAAGGACAAGGGTATCAATATAACTGACGGAGAATACTACGCATCAATCCTTGCGCGTTTGAGGGATGCAGTAAGAAAAAATACGAAGAAAATTGTCGCAAGGCGTCTTGCTCCTGCATGACAATGCGCCTTTTCACAAGGGCCGTGTTGCCCTGGCTGCCCTACACGAGGGCATTTAATTTCGGAATTATGAACCACCCTCTTAACTTAACTTTAATAATGTTGAGGTACGAGAAAAAAAAATGTACACGTTTTAAATGTATATAAATCTAAATTATGATTGTATAATTTCGAAAAGAGTGCCGAGAGTTTTTTCCGCCAGCTTTTTCTCTCGGTCTACTACGGCCATTGCTGATGAATGTAGGGTCGTCCCGTGACATCTTTTTTTAATTTTTGATTTTATGCTTTTGACAATGTATAAGAGCTTAGTTTTTAATCCTACGTACAATAAAGTAATTTCATTTCATTTCCACCAAATATTCCAGACCTGTCCCCCTGCGATTATTATTTATTTTCAAACTTGAAATAGAGCTTCGTGGCAAGAAATTTTCAAGCGATAAAGATGTGAAGGACGCAGTTTCAGCGTATTTTGGCGTCCAGAACGAATATTTTTTTAGATAGTATTGGTAAACTAATTGAACGATCTGAAAAGTGTATTAGGGTTGCAGGTAAATATAAAGAAAAGGAAAAATAATTGCAAAAAATTATTTCATTCCCTTACCCCTTATTCGGCGAACTTAAAAACGCACCCTCGTAGTCTTACGATAACTCACGCTAACCGTAAGTTTAGTAGATCTGGAATGTTTTCGATTTTAAGTCAAGCCTAGACAGCCAGTCGTGTCTATAATTTGCACGCAAATCCTAAGAAAGAAATCAAACATAACGGTTAAGTTAAATGTTGAATAAACCGTTATCGAACTTTTCATCTAAATAAAGGTGGCCAACAGTATTTGCGAACATAATCTCAATCTGCGGGCGAACAATATTAGAATTATATAAACACCGCAACGAAATTAACAAAGTATGTAGATATTTTTTTTATCATTGCCTACCTAAAATCTTGCATTGATAAGCTATCTGTAATTCGAAGCAATTAAGCCTTCCGTTTCTAATAAGAAGTTAAAAAATCTTTAAGTAGGTAATCAAGTAGATAGTATCTTCTAATGTTATTTGTTGATGTCAGAAATTCGAAAAATAAAAAACCACCACATCTGCCTCCGTTTTGTTGTCGAGATCTCGATACGTAAACCGCTTTTTTTTAATACAATTTTCCTTCTCTAAAATTCCACATTGCCTTCTAAATAACTAATTCAGCCACAGTCAACAGTATTCAAAATAATTCTGTCTTAGCTACTATACTCTGTCTTAGACACTCTAACTAAATACAATTCAACGTGGTGGTTATTTCATAAAATCAAATTTATAATTTGCATTCAAGCAGTAAACTTCTTAATAATAATCACAGAAAAGAGTAATTCAATCAGCTTCTAATTTTGTTAATCAGTTGATACGTTCAAAACATTTTTGTAGTTATTTCTTAATTATTTCAAGACTTTTTAACTGTTTTTGAAGATTTTTGGCGCTTCGCCGAATGCTAATAATGTTAGGACTCTTGAACGAAATCGGTTTTCGAGTTGCAATCGCGTAAAATTTTGAATGAATTGCTGAATAATGTTGCTACGTTTAGTATTCAGCAATTTCATTCTAAATTTTACGCGATTTGGAGTCGAAAACCGATTTCGTTGAAGAGTCCTAACACCGATACCTTTCAAAGTGATTTATTGATATTCGAGTTACGCGACACCCCCACAGGCTCGCTGGGCTCGCTCAGCTCGCGTATTCAGTGTTAACAACGACCCATCACGCTCGTCGCTCCGCTACTCGCTTACCTGAATTTACTTGCCCCAATAGGTCTTATCCATTAGCTAAGTGTGGAATTAGTCCGATGAATAAATAAAAATAATTTTAAGCTCCTCACCGTAAACTGAAGATGAGTTGTAAAACCTGTGGCTGAGTTAGTAAATTAGGTGGCAAAAGATGAAGGCGATGTAAAGAATACGAATTATTGATTAGGAGTACTCTTTTTTCCCGTTACTTACTCGTATTACCTATATAAAATTAGAAGTGTCATCAGGTTGGTAAAAAAACTCTGCGGCTTGCAAAATATTAGTGTTCGAGGCACTGGATAAAAGATTTTTAGGTTCTGAAATAGCTTTAGTGATTTCGGAGTTTATTTATTGAAAACAATAATCATATTATTAAAAATAAATAAATAATTCATTATCTCGAGGTTCTTAATAATACTCTTATAGATTTTTCAAATCCGTAAAGTTAATTATTTCTTGTTATTATTTTTACTGTCCTGATGGTTAAAAGAATGCATTAGTTTTATCGACTAGAGCGAAGACCAGAAAACTGTGCAATATGATGATTTTGTCGTGAAAAACTTTTTCAATCTAATTAAACTCGTGTTCATGCAAATCACCATTTTATCAATTTGATTGAATTGTTTAGTCAATTAGACTTAACTAATAAATAGGAAAGATATGACAAATCCGTTCATTATTTAACCGCAGTTATCCATTATGATGTTGCTGGTGCATATATTGCCTCTTGTAGCCTGTCCGTACAAAAGTATAATATTTTTTTGTATTTTTTTATTCCTCGTATTAAATTAAATCATTAAAATTGCAGTATGCGCGGGTAAAGCGATCCCGTCAATACCTGGAGACAACAGCGATGGAGATGACAGATATTTTTGGATACCAGACGGGAATGAAGAACCACAATTGGTTGACTCCGAGGAACCTGTGGACTTCCGTTACTTAGCGACTAGGAATGGCTCTGACAACCAATATTGGCTTTACACCAGGTCAGGCTTCTGGAATCTCAATGTAACTTTTCAGATTAACGCGATCATTATTACTTGGAATTGAACTCATTTTAACGGATGACTACGCGTTAGTTATTTTATTTTTGATTTCCGACGACGAATGACTACGCGTTAGTTATTTTATTTTTGATTTCCGACGACGAAGTGGCTTCTCGCCGACTTCAGAAGTTGCGTAGTAATCCTTTAAAATGAGTTTTATTTCTGAAATCTTTATCGTATATTTGTTTTTCTTTCGGTATTTGAAGACATTTAATCATAATTGTCTCGTAGAAATAATCCCACAACTGCGCAAATATTAGTCCACGGAGACATCAACTCAGTATCCTCTTCAAATTACGTGGCGACGAAACCTATAATGGTCATATGTCATGGTTGGCGAAACAGTGGAAAAGCGAACGTTAATAAACTAGTTACTAATGCAGCGCTTGCTGCTGGTGATATAAACGTCATAGTTTTAGATTGGAACAAACTTGCTGGAAAACTAAACTACTACACAGCAGCAGCCGGAGTACCCGAGGTAGGCCGGTACCTTGGCAACTTTTTAATATGGCTCATCAAAAACGCCGGAGGCAATTGGAATAATTTGCACATAGTTGGTCACAGTCTTGGAGCACATGTTGCTGGCAACGCTGGAAGACAGACTGGGGGGCTTCCTGCTCGGATCACTGGTAAGTTACTCTATTTGCGAAACCGTTTTAATGTCTTTACTTCACAATTTTAAAACCTATTTATCTACAGGATTAGATCCTGCTGGTCATGCTTGGGAAGACAACGCGGATAAACTTACTAACACAGACGCTGTCTACGTTGAAGCTATCCACACAGACGGAGCCCGGCTTGGCTTAAACGAGGCAGTGGGTGACGCTGACTTCTATCCCAACGGCGGGAGAAACCCACAGCCAGGGTGTTTGTTGTATACCTGCTCCCATAGTCGAGCATATCAGTTGTTTGCTTCCACGATAGAAAATAATGGACTTGTTGGGAAGCAATGTTCCAGTGTCAAAGATGCCAATAAAGGCAAAAACTGTAATGGCCCATCGCTAAATATGGGGAATAACATTTTAACTAAGCGAGGGTAAGTTCTTCTCGAAAAAAATCTTATTAATCCAAAATCAAGTAGGTACCTACGTACCTAATCTTTGTTTACGTAAAGATTTAAATTTGTCTATTATTTTTGACTGTGACTACCAAATTAACACAGCATATTTTTTGTTGCAGAAGCGGCATCTACTACTTGACCACAGTAAAATCCTATCCATACTAAACAATTAGTTAGGTTGATTAACCTATTTTAAAAAAAAAAATACACCAAAACATGAATTTTTACGCATTCCTATTAAAACAACTCGTAGATTTACAACTCTATAATATAACAGTTGTAGTCATGTAAATCGAATATACATTATTAAAATGTAAGAATTTATTTATAGATATTTTTTTTTCCATTCCCTTGATATTTTGGAACCACTCTACTCTAAATTATTTCATTGAGGACTTTACAATTTTACAAGTCTGATGAGAAATAATAACTCAATTGCGAAGCACTTGATAGGACTACTTTAGCTGATATATGACACATTGTAGCGTGAAACGATTTGCTCTTCTTGATTGTGAGATTTTTTTACTAATGTAGAATTATTGTGATCCACCATAAAGCCAAAGGGCTTGTGAAAGTTTTAATAAACATTTAAAGTTAGGTAATCAACATATCTCTTTAACCAATGGCATGTATTTGTTCCAAGCAGCAAAAGTAAATTCAAATAAAGGTCCTGAAAGGTCCTTAGGAAAGGAAATATATAGCTTTAGCCTGTTAGGGCAATCTAGACAGGGTGTAAACAGATCACAGAAGCCTGAAACCATGTATGGTTGAGTCTAAATAGCAAGTAAATTCTCCAACAAAATACCCAGAAAACCTAAAAAAAACTATTTTATTTTAAAACTGCCTATTTCTTTCTTTTTAGGGTTCCGTACCCAAAGGGTAAAACGGGACCCTATTACTAAGCCTGTCTGTCTCCAGGCTGTATCTCATAAACCGTGATAGCTAGAAAGCTGAAATTTTCATAAATAATGTATTTCCGTTTCCGATACAACAAAAACTAAAAATTGAAAAAAATATCAAGTGGGGTTTCCCTATACCATAAACGTGTTTTTTTCGTTTTTTTTTGCTCAATATTAAAAACGATAACAGGTAGACGCTTTAAAACGCACTAAGTATTATACTGGGTGTAAAAGAACTGCTTCTGAAAACAAAAACTGGGCATTGCTGGAGAGGTACTGGTTGCGTTTAGAGCAAAAAAAAATTTATGATACATTTTTTTTTTTACATAATTATACAAAATTGCATACATACTATCAGATTTTGCGATGATTTCAAATTAAAGTGTGTTTTAATTTTATTTGCAATGTGAATAATCACAGCTGAACCAACAGTTGATTTGTGAGCGATGATTTCAAGCGGCGAATATCACTTTTCAATACTTAATATTTTTTTTAAATTGAGTTTTCTGTGTGTACTATTAGTGAATTTATTTACTATTGAGGCTTGAGAATACATGGTTTCAGGCTTCGGAAGTGGTCATTTTACACCCGTTATTACACATACTAGTGGCCGCCCGCGACTCCGTTCGCGTGGAAGTCGGTTTCCCGTGGGAATGAGATGTTTTCCCGCGGTAAAAAGTACCCTATGTGTTATTCTGATGTATAACCTATATTATTGCAAAGTTTCATCCAAATCCATCCAGTAGTTTTTACGTGAAAGAGTAACAAACATCCATTCATCCATCCATCCATCCATCCATCCATACATCGTCACAAACTTTCACATTTATAATATTAGTAGGATATAAAAATATTATCAAAGATAGAGTTTAAATATAAACAATCTTGCATTAATAATAAACAATCCTTGATGCAGAACAATTAAGCCTACTTATTTTACGTAGAAATCAATCCGTAGGTAAGAAAAAAAATTGACATTAACGTATGTAGTAATTATTAAAAAAAATAACTCACGAAGAATATGTCAATTTATTCTTATCACGACAAAATCCATTTATGTGTAAGTTTGTATACTTGGATGTTTGTTACTCAACCACGCAAAAACGGTTGGTTGGATTTAAATAAAATGTTGCACATAGATAAATGCCTACTAACCCAGAATAACATACCAACTAGCTTATTTAAATTGGACTAAATTAATAAGACAAATGTAAAATTTACAAAGAACTAAATTTTATCAAAGTGAGGGGTGCCACCTGTGTTTTAACGCATGCGAAACTGAGGGCGAAATACTCGTATATAAATAAAAACTATTACACGAGGAAAAAGTCTTTTTTTAGATTTTAAATCCATTTATATATTTTTTTTAAGATATTCCCACAGAAACCAAATAGTTAATGTAGGTATATGACATTTATTACCACCAGGTAACTTTTGCAGTAACGAAAACATTTGGTAGCCAAAAGCTTGGATTCGTTTTGATCGTTTGATTTAGTAGCTTCGTAGTTATAATAATATGACTTAAAGGAACCCCTTGTTACAAAATAAAATTGGTTTCGATTTGTATGAGGAAAATGAG
This sequence comes from Emmelina monodactyla, assembly GCA_916618145.1. Taxonomy (NCBI): domain Eukaryota; kingdom Metazoa; phylum Arthropoda; class Insecta; order Lepidoptera; family Pterophoridae; genus Emmelina; species Emmelina monodactyla. Next base: position 8,904,910 of record OU745303.1, read on the forward strand.
GATTGCGAAAACACAAGTTTGTGAATTTTACAACGACTTAATCTTTCCCTTCTGCAGTTATCTCGACTAGGTACCCATCACCGTTTAGCGGCTGAACGAATGTAATTGCAGCTTCTCCTTTAAATTTATTGTCTTAAGTAATCTTGTCGGTTAATACAATAACACTACTGTTTACGCATTACGCATTTTTTTACGAAACCTAGGGTTTAGGGAAATCGTTGTTTCCGGTCTGTTCCCGGAAATTCGTTTACACCCCACCCCGTATATCCCAACTTACACTTATCAAACACTTGTTACTTAATAAAAAAATTATCAATATTTTAATTACTAATTCAGATCTATCAAATCATTATCGCTACATAGTATAAATTCAAGTCGCTAATTCTGTACGTTTGTATGTTTGTCCGCTAACTCTTCCTTAACTGCGTAAAGGATTTAAATGCGGTTTAGGCCATCTTTTAGGGAATATATTCACTTAAATTTGCAAATATTTAACATTTAAAACATTTTTTTGAAGTAAGCTAAAATTCAATGTTTCGTGCACAAGTCGGCCAAAATTACACCCTTGCTAAGCGTGGGCGGGTCACTAGTAACTATTAAATAAGGAAAGTAAACATAAAATATTTTCATTATAGAACTGCACATATCCACGATGAAGTTTCTCGTGCCAATATTGTCTTTCGTAGCATGTCCGTATATAAAAAAAATATTTACTTTATTATTTAATATTCCGTGTTATACGCTCCTATATAATTGAAACTATAAATTACAGTATGTGCGGGTGACGAAATCCCTATGATACCCGGCGACAACAGCCATTACATCGAAGGAGTCAGTAGATATTTCTGGATACCAGATGGAAATGGGGTCCCAATTTTGGTGGATACCCATGATGATGCGGACCTTGACTTAGCATCCAGAAGAAGTGGTTCCGATAACAACCAATATTGGCTTTTTACAAGGTTAGTCAAATCAAAAAATATTATTATCTTTAAGGGCTTTAAAAGATATTTTACTTCAATTTATTTTTAGGAAGAATCCAACAACAGCGCAAAAACTAGTCAACGGAGACTTAAACTCGGTTTCTTCTTCAAACTACGTGGCTACAAAACCACTGTTGGTGATATCTCACGGTTGGCGAAGCAATGGAAAATCTGACGTGAACACGATGATATCTTATGCAGCGCTAGACGCTGATGATATCAACGTCATCGTTTTAGACTGGAACAAAGAAGCTGGAAAATTTAACTACTTCGCATCAGTACCCTCAGTGCCTGAAGTAGGAAAATACCTTGGAAACTTCTTGGTATGGCTCATCAAAAATACAAGAGGCAATTGGAATAAGGTACACTTAGTAGGTCATAGCCTAGGAGCTCATGTTGTCGGCAACGCTGGAAGACAGACCGGGGGGCTTCCTGCTCGAATCACTGGTTAGTTGGTACTATCTTGCCATTCCTATTTATTTACTGCATGATATTTAAACCTGCTTTTTCCTACAGCTTTGGATCCTGCAAAACCTAAGTGGAGTGATAACCCCAATAAAATTACTAAAACCGATGGTGTCTACGTTGAAGCTATACACACAGACGGAGGCCGTCTTGGCATAAAAGATGCAATTGGTAACGCTGACTTTTACCCCAATGGCGGGGAATCGCCTCAGCCAGGATGTCGTTGGTTGTCATTGTCACCCTGCTCCCATACTCGAGCATATCAACTTTTTGCATCTACGGTACAAAATAATCAACATGTTGGGAAGAAATGTTCTAGCGTGGGCGACGCAAGTAAAGGCAAAAACTGCAGTGGCCCGTCTTTACGTATGGGTAACAATATTTTATCTAAGCGCGGGTGAGTTACTTCTATTCTATTAGGAAAAAAAATTAAAGTGTGAATGTCTTATAATTGAATCCAATAACTATTCTTTAGATTTAAATGTTGAAATCAAACACGTTCTCATTTTTGTTGCAGAAGTGGTATTTACTACTTGACCACAACAGACATGTATCCCTACTACAAGAAATGATTTACCCTCAACTCTCGCATATTAAAACCACAAAATAGATTCTGCAACTTATTTTGTCTATACAGAAAGACTGTCATTGAAGTTTAAATTACAATTGCACGTTTTTCTAAAGAAACCAATCTTGCACGATCTACCAAGCGGTTTCAATACGGTGGTTATTAACCCTAAAAAAATATAAGAGTTTATTTTTTCGTTTCGTTTTTCTTGATGACCCGTAATTCTGCATTAGTCAAATAAATAAAAGATTCAAAGAAGATCAAGTAAAGATTATGATGATGTCGTCATCGTTTTAGACTGGAACAAACTTTCTGCAAGTGACTATTCAACCGCAACGGCCGGAATAGTACTGTAGCAGGGCGGTACCGTGGCGACTTTTTAGCAAGGCTCATCAGTATAGAATATAATATAACATAGAAGCCATAGCCTCGGAGCTCATGTAGTAGGCAACGCTGGAATGCGAGCTGGCGGTGTCGCTGCCCGAGTCACTGATAACTTTGCTCTTTTGACAATTCATAATTATCTATTGTGTTACTTATTAACACCGACGGTATCTACGTTGAGACTATCCACACAGCCGGAAACGTGATCGGCACAGTGTGTGACGCTGACTTCTACCCCAATGGCGGGATGCACCCACAGCCAGGGTGTGCAATGCCAGGCTGCTCCCACGGTCGATCGTTCGAACTGTTGCTTCCACTCTGCAAAACAATCGACTTGTCGGCAAGCAGCAAACGACTTTTCCATCTAGCAAGAGAGTATGCTTCATCAAATAACTTTAAATACTGCTGGACACCCTTTGGTAAAGTTCTGATGCGAAAGCAAGACGGCTCTCCACTTATTCGTATCAATTATGAAGAAGACATTAAGAATTTGAAGGTCCCTCAATGACTACTTTTTATAACTATAATTTGTGACTATAGCACATTTAAATACTGTAAAATTAATACTTTAACACTTCACTCACTCACACATCCCTTTTCCTCAACAACACTTATACACTTATCATAATATATTTAATTACACATACTACACAACTTACTAACGTTTGGGGGAAACTTGAAAGTGAATTAAAGACTTTAAATGGTTTATAGCTTTATATTGAAAGCATAAAATTGAGTTTAAGAAGCACATAACAGCTCACATTCCGAGCACCAAAATATGACTGAGTCTGGAAGGAAGCCGTCAAATGCTATTGTTTCCTCTTCAAATTCTATTTGAATAATATAAAATAATAGCTGCCAGTATTTAAGCAATAAGTTTCCTATCCAGCGTGCTTATGCCAACCACAGCAGACGTCGACCACTATTGAGTTGTGCCAACATGACAAAATATAACAATTATTATACAATTACAGTTTCCATACCTATCGCTAAAAATATCGCTATTTGGTCGCTACAGACTTGAAAAATCCATCAGTGTGTAAAATCGGCACAAATCATGGTGCGGAGGCATTCTAAAATCGGCTTCTAATTGTGATAAGCCGAGATTAAAATTATGAGTGATAATTCTTACTAAATTAAGTTCTTAATAAATAACACGACTGATTAAAATTTGGTGTCTTGATATTTTTAAAATAGTATTTCGACTTCCTGTGCTATCTATTTTAAAAATGTTTTTTTTTTAATTAAATGTTGATCGAGGAATTGCATATTGACATTTTATAAATTCATTAACAATTTTGATTTTGACTTGCAAAATTTTCATGAAAATGTTTGGTAAAGTCCGTAAAAAGAGGCCAGAAAGGTGCTTTTCGTACTTGAAATGTATCACTGGTTACTGCCTCTAAAACATTTACATTACATTAACATTTTTATCAGTAAAATTTATTTTCTGTGAGAATACACTTAGCTAAAAAAATGACAAGGTTGGCTGCTAAATATTCCAATTTTTTATGAAAAACTTTAAAATTTATCCTTTGCATAACTTTTAAATGGCAAAACAGTCTATAGGCATATTATTCTTTAGCATAATGTATAAAATTCCTAATTTCAATTGGCATAACATCCTCATCATCAGTCCTAAAATGCTTTATCTTGATTTGGTTTGTCATAACTACTTATAGGAAAAGCTAATTTTATTGGGCATGTTTTAGGTCGCCCAAATGATTACAAATTATAATTTACAATTTTGGGTATGCGCTGTTTGTTCATATATTAAAATAATAGGTACGACGACGAGCGAAGCGAGGAGGAGTGTGAGGTTGAATGGTGACCATACAGTGCGCAAGCCGAGCGAGCGAAGCGAGTGTACCGCGGCAGCGGTCGGCGAAGCGCCAAAACAGAAGTTCTTTTCTAAAAGTAGAGAGCCATTTAAAATAATACTAGGATTTAGTTGTTCTAGATATCGTTTATTTGAATTTAAAGAATCTTGATTTTAAAAATCTAGATATTGTTTCTCTGGATATCAATTAACTTAATTTCAAAAATTTGTGTTTTAAAAATCTGGTTTTTGTGCATAATGGAGAATGTTAACAAATTTTGATTGTTATCTATTCATATTCTCTGTCAAAAATAAAAAATACTGGTGAAGAATTATTCTGATGCGTCAATTAGTTTCCGATTTATAAGTAAAATAAGTTGCTACCGCACGACGCGGGCTGCCGGTAGCGGTGTGACGTCATACCACAACTCGCTCGGTCTGGCTCACTCAGCACGCTCGCGGTCGCGCGCACTTGTCGTCTAAATTAAACCTAAATACTTTTAAAAATGTCTAATCCAACTACTAGGAAATCATGTGTTGTGCCTAAATGTAAAAATACAACTATCAATTCGCCGGAAAAGTTGTTTTTTACAGTTCCAAAGGGTACATACATACCTACATCACCAAATCTTTTAACTTGAACATAACCAATACCATTAAACAATTTGTTAGTAAAAATACAAATAAATAAAAAAGGTTTAGTTCATATCATCTACATTTGCAATAAAAAATAAATTAAATTACTTAAATAAAATAGTAAAGGTAAAGTGCATCTGTAACGTTAAACTACATCTAGATCGTATAGGTATCCTACTTCCTAGTAATATAATAAACGCGGAAGATTGTGTTTGTGTTTGTTATCTTTCACACAAAAAGTACTGAACGGATCTGGACGAAGACTGAAATAATCCATAGCCTTCTTTTAATCCTGGAAAAATGTACAGTTCCCGAGGGAAACGCGGGCGAAGCTGCTAACGAAAGCTAGTTAGTACTAAATCAATGCATATATTTATTTAAATTTACTTAGAAGAGCGGTATCTTTGTATACATACTAGTGGCCGCCCGCGACTCCGTTCGCGTAGAAGTCGGTTTCCGTGGGAATGAGAAGTTTTCCCGCGGTAAAAAGTACCCTATTTGTTATTCTGATGTGTAACCTACTGCAAAGTTTCATCCAAATCCGTCCAGCAGCCCCCCTGTTATTGGTGTGGTGAAGAGGTCCAGTGACAACACGGATTACGAACATAAAACTTTATTGTTTTTGAAGAATTTAACAAACTTTGGACATAGAATGCGTACGTGCGTATACCATAGCTAACGACTACAAAATGGCGGGCGATTGACGCGCGACGCCCCCTCCCGCTCCCCGGTACCCGCACGCACCCTTACATAGTTTAAAAAATAAAATTAAAATAAAACAATATTCTATCGATAACATTCCCCACCCTAGTGTTGCGCTAGCAGCACTCATTATCCATAGGGAGCCTTACTACGCGTGATGCAGATCTGACCTTGGTCCCCGCCTTAGTCTTGATCCTTACTGCTCTTACTCGACCATCTTTGCCAGGCATAGCTTCCTGTATAAGGCCCCTCTGCCACATATTACGTGGGCTGGCTGGGTCAACAATCAATACCAGATCCCCCTCTTTCAGGTTTCGAGACTCCTGCTGCCATTTTCCTCGAGGTTGCATTATTGGTAGTACCTCCTTAACCCATCTGCGCCAGTACATGTCGGCCAGCCTCTGAGCGGTACGCCACTGCTTCCGTAGGTGTAGGTCGGAGTCATCGTAGGTTCCAATGTGGGGCAAACTGGACGAAGAACCCAATAGGAAGTGGTTTGGTGTTAATGATGCAGGGTCATTAGCGGCAACGGAAACGTGAGTCAATGGTCTGCTATTGACCATGTTTTCTACTTCAGCAAGCAGTGTGTTCATAGTCTCATCCTTTGGTGCTCTCTCCTTCAGTATAACCTTCAAGCTGGTTTTCACACTTCGGATCAGCCGTTCCCAGGCCCCACCCCAGTGTGGACTTACAGGTGGTATAAACGTCCATTTTGTGCCGTGGTTCAAGGCTTCATCTTTGAGGAGCTCTTCGTCTAGACCTTGAACTGCTTTTTTCAGCTCAGCTTCTGCGCCTCGTAGATAAGTCCCATTATCAGAATATAAATATTGTGGCCAGCCGCGCCTTGCTGCCATCCGTCGTAGTGCCATTATGAATGAGTCAGAGGTAAGGGTAGCCACAACTTCCAGGTGAATGGCTCGTACGGTCAGACATGTAAACAGGACACCATACCTCTTCTCACGACGACGTCCCACTGTGACTTCCATTGGGCCGAACAGATCAACGCCACAGTGTGTAAATGGTCGCTGATGGTGAGCCATACGTGCAGCAGGTAGATCTCCCATTCTAGGTACTTCTGGTTGACATTTTCTGAGTATTGTAATTGTGAATATTTCAGCAGCAGCAGCTCAGCCTTCTCCATGGTGTCATCGAACTGGTAAGTAATTCTTTTACATTTGTATATAAACCTTAATACATTTGCAGTTGTCCGGAGCAAGCGGAGCCAGGAGGAAAATCTAGTAACTTCAGGTACTGGTAAGTGTATAAACCTTTTATCTGTACATATTATATTTATACATTCAGATTTAATTTCTTTATTTTCAGTTTCAGTTTGCATCAGGAAATCGCGAGGCCGCTCATTTTCTTCATTAAATAGAAAGTCAGGTCCGTGTAGCCATTCTTTTTGTAAAATATTACTGTCGTAAGATTCTCTGGTGGCTATGTCGGCTACGTTTAACTTTGTAGGTACATATCTCCAATCACTCGAATTCGTCAACTCATCTATTTCGCCGAGTCGGTGGGCCACGTATTGTTTGTAATTACGCGCGTCATTACGTATCCAGGAAAGTACTGTACTGTCGCACCAAAACACTTTTCTTTGTGGTTGTATTTTATGTTCCTTACATACAGTTTCAGCTAATCTAGCCGCTAACACAGCTGCCTGTAATTCCAATCTAGGTACTGACACGGGCTTTACCGGTGCGACGCGGCATCGACTAGTTATAAATGCAACGCGTATACCATCATTGTGTAGCCATCGCCAGTATGCTACCGCGCACATTGCTTTTGTAGATGCATCGCAAAATATATGTAGTTGTAAGTATCTATAGCAGGTTAGATCCGGAGCTCCGCTGAGCGCGCGGGCCGACGGCACACTGGAAGCCGCTACGCCTTCTGTCTCGCTCGCACTCACGTAATATCTCGGTAGTCGCACGTCGCGTAATGATTGTAATAACTTTATCCATTTAATCCATTTATTATATATTGTTTCATTGATACAATCATCCCAGTTGATTTTTAATTTCCATGTTTCTTGTAGTATTATTTTTCCAATTATGGTAAACGGCGATGAAAAGCCATAAACATCGAAGATAGACATAATAACACGCAGCATCTCGCGTTTGGTAGGTATATTTGCGTTCCGTCGATTATTTTTGCAGGTATTTGTTTAAAGGAAACCATATTAAGCCAAGTGTGCGTTAGCCTTCATATTGCTGCCCATTTTGCAATCTAACGGCTGCGGTACCTAAGGTCTCTTTAGGTATGCTGTCTAGTACTTGTTTACTATTACTCGTCCAGTTTCTTATCTCGAAGTCGCCCTTTTTATGAATGAATGTTATGTCACGAATCATTTTTATTGCAGTCTCCTCGTCGGGTAAACTATCTATATAGTCATCCATATAGTGTTGTGAGTATATAGCTTGAGTTGCAGCGTGCAAAGTTGATTCATACAGTTGAGCATTTTTGTTTTTTATAAATTGCGCTATGAATGGCGAGCAATTCGCGCCAAAAATTAATGACGTCATCACGTAGGTATTTACGGGCTGCTCAGGTTCATCTCTGTATAAAAAGCGGAATGCGTTTTGGTCTTCTGTCCTTATTTTTACACGCAAAAACATGTCTTTTATGTCACCTGACACAGCCACGGGATTTTCACGGAAACGAAGCATTGTTCCGTATAAAGATGTTAGTAGATCTGGCCCCTTCAGTAAGTAGTCATTAAATGATAAGCCATTTGATTTCGCTGCAGCATCGAACACCAACCGCAGTTTGTTTTTATTCGGATTGTCAACGCCAAAATGAGGTAGGTACCACGTCCTTGGGGTAGGTGTTATATCCAGAGTTTGTTTTTCCGCGTAGCTGTTTTCAAGCAAATGATTAATGCGTTCTTTATATCTTCGTGCGTACGCTTCATTCTTTTTCATTTTGTGCTCGACTCCTCGTAGTCTGTTCAAGGCCGTCGGGAATGAATCAGGCATCACAGGCTTCTCGTTCCGCCATGGCAGGCCAACATGCCATTGACCTTCAATAAGTACAGCGGTATCTTCCAGGATTTGACGAGCGCGCACATCATCAGAGTTTTCCCTTGGTTTTGCTGCTACCCCCATGGAGTCGATGGAGAAGGAGGTCCGCACCTCCTCGTGCATCGCGCGTAGCATAGTTTCGGCTTCTGTGACGTCACAGGTGACTGTCAGTGTAGAGTGGGTAGCAGAATCAGGTGAGCAGGTAGGTACCCTACCATGTAGGCACCAACCCAGAGGGGTCCGGGTGGCACAGGGTTCGTCCGGCTTGCCCATCTTGATTTCTAGTGATTGCAGCAAGTGACAGTTGTCTTGACCGATCAAGACTTGCGGTTGAACAAGCTCTTTACACAAGTTATGACTAACATCTTTTAAATACATTAAGTTTGCATAGTTTACAACTTTTAAATTATGTATAGGTAAATTAAGGTTCTCAATTGCACGTGCACTTATATTATACACAGTTTCATTAGGTCCATATAACGATAAATTCACAGTTTCTGTTTCACATATAAGTTCGGTGTTGTCCCAGGCGCCGTGCGCGCGCAGGAGCTCCCGGCGGCCGCGCAGGCCCGCCTGCGCCGCGACACTTGAGCTTATCAATGATAGTGTCGAGCCGTCGTCGAGCAGAGCAGTCGTTTTAATTGTTTCTCCGTTAGGTCCGCGTATGCAAATAGGTACAACTTTTAAAAACAAGGCACTTGTACTGTTTATATGCGTCACAGTTTCGGTTGCTAGTCGGTCACTGGCAACAACTCGTTGTTTTGAGGCGGCACATAATGTAATAATCGGTGATGTGGCATTCCGCAATTGTTTATGTCACAGTTAGCCGCCGTACATACTTCTCGGCGATGCGTAGATAATTGTTCACACTTTCGTATTGTTTACGTTTGTAAAAGTCAGATTTTGATTGTAACAAACTAGCACTGCACGTTGTTATTTTCACTGCTTCTTCGGTAAGAAAGCTTGATAGCATGTCTAGCCTAGACTTAGTGCATCCAGAGGTGATAAGCGGATAGCTATAGTCCGCCCATTTGGAGAGAAGCGTAGTAGGTAGCTTCGACAAGATGATGGTAGCCACCTCCATACCTTGTAGGTACTCTTCTCGGCCTAGGGCCCGTACCGCTGCGACACAGTTTTTTATTTTTATGGAAAACGTTACAATTTCTTTGTGATAATCGGCCGAAATGTAACTTATTCTTTTAATGTCTGAAATGATTCGGTTGAGTATAATTTCAGCGTTCCCGAATTGCAGCTCGAGTGTTGCCATTACATTTTCCGGTGAGGTAGCACTAATTAGGAGTGCCGACACTGCTTCATAAGCTGCACCACGAAGACACTTTCGTAGGCGCCACAGGTTTTCTTTGTCGGTAAACGTACACACTTCGGTAGACTCTTGGTACGCCTGTTTAAATTGAAGTCATTCCATTGGATTACCGGTAAAAACTGGTAATTCTCGTGGCGTGCTGAGTCGGCTGAGTAGGTTCACGTTCTGTTGGATACTTGATGAGGTAACCATTTGTTTGAGCGCCGTGGCTAGCTCCTGAACTGGTCCATTAGTGTCGTTGGTACCCGACGGTTGCGGCTGGCCTTTGTTGTTGACATTAGTGGCCTGCTGCAAATCCAGCTCCTCTTGGCTGCGCTCAACCCACTTCTCAATATCACTCCCGTGGTACTCCGAAACTTCTGGTGGACTGTAATCATCTAGTTCGGCGAGGTCCGCCGCCAGTTGTTTGTCGATTAGCTCCATTTGTATTTGTGCCTTAGCCCTGGCTGCTTGTAGCTCCAGCTTCTTCTTCTGGGCTTGTACAGCAGTCGATGACGAAGTTTTCTTTGACCTAGCGGAGTGACGGGACGACTGCGATGGCGGTTTATTTGACCGTTGCGACTTCACAACACTACCCGCGCAAGAACCAAATACTTTAGTTTCAAAGACACTTTTCGCTGCTGATGTAGAAGGCTGTGGCGTATGGTATGGCGTATTCTGTGTCCTGGTGACCAGTTGTAGCTTTGTTTGTTCTTCATCCATCTTTTTGCTTGTGCTCCGCGTGTTAACCATTTTGTTGCACTGTGACATGAAGATTCGGCTCGAAGACCACTTTGTTAGTGGTGTGGTGAAGAGGTCCAGTGACAACACGGATTACGAACATAAAACTTTATTGTTTTTGAAGAATTTAACAAACTTTGGACATAGAATGCGTACGTGCGTATACCATAGAGTTTAGCTAACGACTACAAAATGGCGGGCGATTGACGCGCGACGCCCCCTCCCGCTCCCCGGTACCCGCACGCACCCTTACATAGTTTAAAAAATAAAATTAAAATAAAACAATATTCTATCGATAACACCCCCCAAGTCAAGTGGCAAGTGATATTTGCGTGAAACTGTCATTTTTGACAAGCTTGCAATTTGACAATTTCATACATATTTTTTCTATTCATTCGCTATCGCAATATCACTTGCCACTTGACTTGGAGGGCAGTAGTTTTTACGTGTAAGAGTAACATACATTCATAAATCCATACTCTCAAACTTTCACATTTATAATATTAGAAGGACGTACCTACCTGTAGCTACAAAACTATGATACATGATTTGTTGTCTTTAAAAAAAAAATGATAGGTAGGTAGGTACCTACTTCTACTATTGGACTTGCATTCTTCCATTAGTATTTTTATTATATTGGTTATTTTGTTTTGATAAAACAGTTTAGAACATATCAAACATTTCGGCGGCAACAAAATCACTATTTCTTGATAAATAATGCGCAGCCATTAATTCATCTATTTTAGATAGAATACATTTGTTGAGTGGTAGAGTCTAGCTGTAGGCTCTGTCTGCAGCGATTGCTGGGCTGACTCGACCGGTGAAATACCACCGTCGCACAGGAAACCGACGTGAAGTAGGAACGATGCTCCTGCGTTTCGTTCGGTGAGTGCGGTATCCGGTGCCCAATTTTATTTATTTATTTATATATTTTCTTAAAGGTCAGCAACACACCCCCAACACCTACAGTGTTGAGGGTAGTCATGGGCGGCGGTGATCACTTACCATCAGGTGACCCGCATGCTCGTTTGCTACCTATATTACATAAAAAAAAAAAAAAAAAAAAAAAAAAAAATACACGATTACCTTTTTTCGAATCCTATATCCAATTTATTAATAGAATAATATTTACTATTAACGTGTAATAATTACTATTAACGTATAATAACGAATAATATTTATATTTACTAATACGCGACCGAAAACCCAAAAAAATAATACATTAAATGTTTAATAAATAAAAAAATAAAATAAAATACTGCGCCAGCTATATGCGCCACCGCTGGCGCGTTGTTGTATGACGTCACAAGCGGTCACGTGACTCGATATTTTTCGAAACTTTGAATACCTATAAAATCAAAACTACTGGATATTTTTGATTACAACAAAAACTAGTGTATTTGTATGCATACAGGCTTTACTGAGACAAAATTTCAAGCGATTTGGCATACCTAGTAACATTCTCCATTATATCGGTTATCTAGATTTCGCGCATTTAGATTTCGTGTGTCTGGAACTCATTCGTCTGGATTTTAAAACGTCGTGCAAATGAATAAGTGGGCAAATGAAATTCGGAGTTGCGAAAAAATGTCCAAACGTTTTCTGGATTATGAAATTCGGAATATTAAAATTCGGGATTAAGATAGGTAACCTTCGGATAATTTCGGATAGTGGCGGAATTTAAAAATCTAAATGAAACACGTTACGACAAGTTGTTTTTGGCTGCGTTCCGTAAACCGCTTACAGAACTGTGACCAAAGTGTTGGTTCTCTCTCTGAGCTCAATGTAGCGGTGTTTATGACGTCATCGTTCTCACCCATCATCCTCCTCTATATAAATAAAACCATTTTATTATCTATTTTTTTGTATTACTTTTGAAATTCCTACAATCTAATATCCGTAACCGAAACTATCCGAACCTACCGGATAATCCGAAATAATTTATAAGATATCCGTATCCGAAACCGAAACCGATATAAAAAAAAACAATATCCGTATCCAAAACCGAAACGGAAGTTTCCCTAGTTTAGAATATGAACAGGCCGAAGAGAGCGCCGATGTCTCAGTCGGAATCAAGCCCCTACATACAAAAAACTAAAGAAAACTAATATCATCGGAAACACCCTTTTCGGTACAGTCTTGCAATAATATTATTGTATAAAAATATGGTGTGAGCGAGATGGACTTAGCCCTCCCTCCCACTCACATAAAGGATTCACTTTTGTCTTTAACTGTGCATAATCATTGGTTTATAAAATAGCGGTGTCAAACGACGAAGTCGAAAAAAGTTGTTCACCGATTGACACCGTGGGGCCAATCGGCCAATTCAATAAGCGTTGTTGTGCGTTTCGCACCGCGGTGCTTTAAGGACAGGATCGAACTGACGAAACACCCGTAACAAACGTCAAAAAGTTCTGGGGGTAATAGACGGTACCTCTTTCATTCTTTCTTATAAAAAGAATTAGGTAACGGCGTTGTGGTTTATATTATTATACCTTATAAAATACACAAAAGCAACACACGTCTCTACTGGGGCCATCCATTAATCACGTGATGTTTTTTTCGGCATTTCCCCCTCCCCCGTGGTGACATGTGGTGAGGTTTAAGACTACCCCTCCCCCCTCCCCCCCATATCACGTGTATTTTTTCGTACCTGCAAAGTATCTATTTTTTTATTTATAAAAAAATACTGGTATAAGTATCATCAAATTTTATTATAGAAAATTAAAGACTACTATAAAAAACGTTCAGAGGTAGACAGCGTTTGACTAAAAATAAATAGGTTCATGTAACGCAGCTTTTCGGTTGAGCATCGCGCGCTTGCCGAAAAAATAAGTACACGGGATATATTACTTTACCCCCCCTCCCATCTTGTGATATTTCGTGATTTTTTATGGACCCCTCCCCCCCCCTTTCGAGCCTCATATGATTAATGGACAGCCCCACTGAAGAGTTCCCAGGGTCTCAGGATTTACGTTTGAAGCGGTTTAGGTACTGAAGTGCATCATCACCAGGGATGGAAGCGGTATAGCTCTATTTTGAATCTTATACATTCTGTATTTAATGTTTATTTTTGTTTGGCTTCAATGATGCCGATTCTACATTAAGACTCTCTAAATTAAATAAAGGTATTGCTATCACTTACTCAGCAATAGTATAAGACAGAGATGGGTAATCTTAGTAAGTAAGATGGGTAAGAGTTTAGTTCTGTCAAACTAAAATTTGCGTGCATTCAGGGGCGGACTTGCAGTCTCGGCCGCCCTAGGCCCCAAGCCATCAGCCGCCCCCTTTTTAACATCCACCATATAGACTACTCAAGAAAAAAATTTCTCTTTGAATTTTTATATCTCCCTGAATGTGCAGAGTTAAAAAGAGATCTCCGTTCATCTCGTACTTCATATACTCTATATAATTTTTCGTAGATCTACGTACATCTTAGTACATATAATTTGATCACAAAGTTGGCGCACCTATGTATGTAAATCTTCGTAAATCAAAAATATTGTTTACCTACTGAGTACATAATTAAATTACTTTTATGCCTACTTTTGTCTTAATAAATTTAGAAATTTAGGGGAAAAAAAATAGTTTTATTTCGCAAGAATATGGTACATGAGTTGTACAACTCGTTTTTTGGTGTAAAATACTCTGCCAACTTGGCATACTTGGTTATGACAACTTTTACACAAGTGTTATCAACTTTCAACACTTAATTGCAAGTAAAATATTTGAATATCTAATTAAAAACAACAAAAAAAATGCGCGTGGGTAGTGTGGGCATGGATAAAGGGTGGGTAAAAGTAACTATAAGTTTACTTTGATAAATAGGTAGTTATTATAATAGCTGCTAATTGCTAATATTTCACGAGGTTTCAGGAATAATTTAAATAAAAAAAAATTAAGTACATAAAAAATTAAACGATTTTATTTACTCAACTATAAGTTAAGAGTACAAAATAAGGTTTAATAAGTGTTATACAATGTGTTACAAAACTCTACTGCACTTAAATGCAGCAAAATCATTAATTAAATCTTCGCAATCCAATTTCCTTAAAAAATCAGCTTCTAATGTTAAGCAAAGCAAGATCATTTAACCTTTGGTCGTCTATATAATTTTTAACTCGTCGTAAACAAGAAAACGATCGTTCTCCAGAACAGTGACTAGCACTAGCACTAGCACACAAAAAACACTATAATTTGTTTTTTTTTATTATTATTTGGTTCAATGCTATGAAAACGTGTAACTATTACTTTTATAAAATTTTACACCATGATCAATTGAAACACTAGCGCCATATTTATTTAACATTTTGTTATTGTTATTTATTGAAGTTCTAGTTTGATCCTCATAGTTGTAAAACCGTCTGTACCTAAGTAGGATTTCGATATTCAAACTAGGACTATTTCCTATGTTAAATTATATTGTTCAAATTTAAAATTGACCCTCGAACTGAGGTTTTTGAGGCATAAATATTTATTTATTTTTTGACTTTGGTCGCGCAGCGAACATAAATAGATGCGGTATAGATCGCGCCATGCAGTGCAGCCCGCCCAGCATACACCATGATAAGCTTTTTTGACATGATTAGGCCGCCCCTAAATCTGGCCGCCCTAGGCCCGGGCCTACTCGGGCCTTAGGGTAAATCCGCCACTGCGTGCATTTCGACACGGCATTTCTTCTAATTTTACAATGATGTGAACTAAACTTAGTGAGACTAACACCCGTCTTTATCTGCTACTAATATAATATAATTTAGACTTAGGGCCGGTTTTTCAATAGTCAGAAAAATGTTATTTGACAGAAAATCTGTATGTTTTTGTTGCACGTCGAACATAAATACTTGACATATGTATGAAGTGTCAATAAAAACATACCTTTTATCAGTCAGTTAGCATTTATCCGACTATTGAAAAATCAGCCCTTAGTGTTATTGGAACCATTGTGGGGAAAGAAATAAAAGAGGTTTTTTAACATCAAACCGATGTATTCGTAAGATCGTACCGACTTTCATTCATTTGATTGATACACAATTAGAAAATACTTTTCCAACTACAAAATATGCTACAGAAATGAATTTGACAACTTACAACTACTTTTCATTTGGTTATATAACACTTTCCATAGTTTTTCTTTAAGTATTGACAGACTAAAATGGCATTTTATAACATTTCATCACAATAACATTACATATCTTTATATAAATAAATAATACATTAGGCAACACTAACTTATGGGATAAGATTACACGAAAAATGAGCGAGATTGTTTCGAAAATACTTATTAATGTATATCAAGGTCCATTGTTTAAAATATATGGTGATTTTTGTAAACAAAACGCCCAAATATTAAACTTTAAAAAAGGTACATGATATACAAACTAATTTTATATACATTTGGATGCAAACTTAAGCTTATAATGAAAATGGTTATACGTTTTAATGGCAAAATAGCAAATATCTGTTCTAAATGTCGTACTAAAATGTAAAGTGTTTTAAAATCTATTTGTAATATTATGGCAACATTAATATATTAATGGTAACATTTCAAAGAAACTGAAAATAACAAACAATGAAATAGTACTGAATGGGAATGTGTGTGGGTATTCAAGTCCACCGCGCTATGATATCCATGTAACATTAAGAATGCAACAAAGGTACAATAAAACCAATGAAATATAAGAACTTCTCAGCATTACACAGATTGATTGTTGAGACGACTTCTACCCGTCTGCTTTGTAAATCAAATGTGAAATTGAACTATGCAAGTTTTTTTGAAATATTTACTTCTGCGTAAAAACAGTTTTAATTCAGTTGACACGTTTAACATAGCGCTACAGACCGGCCTTTATATTAACATTTCACGCGGAACAAACAAAAAACAACAATAAGCCGAGTAAATATATTACTATTTTTCTATAGATGAGAGATCTAAAATCGATATATTGATCCAATATTGACACTGGTCCGACGTTGTTCCGATAAAAACTCTTTTATATCCGTTTCTTTACTAACAATCACATAATTTTTGGCGCGACGCTGGAATTATAGTCTAGTCTTGAACTTCGAGATACTAATTAATACATCTAATAATATACATTGATACTTACTAATATACGAAGAAAAGCAAATGCAAGCAGTTTTGTATAAATATATTTGTATGTTTTATAGATTTTTTAAATTCAATCACTTTTGATAGTTTTCTAATTATTTAACTGCGCAACGCTTTTGTATTACGCAGTTGAAAATTAAGAATATAAAGGTGATATATTTTAGAATACATTTTTAAAAACTTGCTTGAATTTACTTTTCTTACAAGAAATCTATTCCACATTTAAACAATTCTAAGTTTTAATTAAATACTTTAATTTGATACAGACTTACTTCTTTTTTCAGTTCTGGTGTTACCAAAGTCTCTCTCTATCAGTTCATTTACCTTCTTTTTAAAAGCTTTTTTTAGTTTATTTTCTTATATTTCGCGAGCGCATTTTAATTCAAAATTTAAAATCCTCTAAGGGACGGACTAGCTAACTGGCAATCAATATAGAATTGGTGTTTTTAATCATTCTAAAAAGCAGCGTAGAAAATAATCGCAACTGCTTTGTGAGCAAAAGTTTTTACGCAAACAGTTAAAACTACCGACGAACTACTTCTTATTGACAATTTAAGACATAAAATTAGTGCCGTGTCTATTTTGGCTTAGATTTTAATATAAGTTTATTTGAGTTCCAAGATTTCAACAGATTTGAAATTGCATAACAAGTTTGTTCTTAAAAACGATTTGCTACTCAATGATTAAAATTCAACTGTCTTGATACATAAAAACTGGAATGGTTAAAATGTATGAGTATTAAAATTTCTGTACAAAGATCATACTTAAAACGAACAAATAAATAATACGTACAATATCACACTTCGCTACGAGTGTATATAGCAACAATAACACGTCAGTATACAGATTTTAACAGATCTAAAGTAAATAAGATCCGATTAATCCAAGCTTCGTTCACATAAACCGAGAATAGCAACCAATTTGTTGTTGTCTCTTTCCGTTCAGTCTAGTAGCATATGTACGACGAAAACTGACGCTTAACAAAGCGACTGGTTGACCTATAGCTGTCTCTTTCTATCCGTTAGCATGTGCACAAACTCAAAGAAACATACAGTCCTAACAGAGCAACCGACTGTCCTATAGCTATCTCATTCTCGTAGCCCGTGCACGTAAACAAACAGATCCTAAAACGCTATTGACTGACCTACAGCTGTCTCGTTCTCTCCGGTAGCGCGTGCACAAACGTAACAACCCCACCGACTGTCCTATACCTATCTCTCCGGTAGCGCGCGAACGTAAACAGTCGAACCTACTATCCTACCAACGCTACTGACTGACCTCTCTCCATCTCCTTCCGTCCTAGTCCGGCAGCATGTGCACGAACGAGACGGGGAACATCCCTCTTCTGTTGGTTCCATCCAGCTGCCCTTCCATCCAGTTGTCGTCCTCGGTGCGCTCGTTGACGATGTGTATGAGCTCGCCCTCGCGGAAGGATAGCTCGTCCTCGTTGTCCGCCGAGCAGTCGTACAGCGCGCGGCAACGGCGGGCGGTGCCCATCTGGGTGATAGATGATATTTGATGAAATGTGGTATTAAAGAATAATCATCATTACATAGTATAAATCCAAGTCGCTTATTCTGTCTGTTTGTATGTTAGGCCGCTAACTCCTCCTAAACCAGTTGAGGGATTTTAATGCGGTTTTCACCAACCTTTAGTTATTTTATTCATTTAAATTTGTAACTAAGAACAATCGGAATAAGTTTTTTTAAGTTCAAAAATCAATGTTTTGTGAGCAAGTCGGCCAAAATTACACCATTGCGTGGCGGGTCGCTAGTTTAGTTATAAAAAGGGAAAGCTTCCGAGATGCAGTTTGATTCGTTGCTGTCAAGCAATTATGCTAGGAAAAAAACCTATCCTTGATTACTGATTATTGCAAATTTGAAACAAAATGATATTTAGGGATTCTTATTTTTATTTTAATATTAGTTGTATTCAACTAATCTTTAAGACTAGTTTATAAGTCGGACATACTTTATTTTAGCTCTTTTTTTAATATCGTACTTATTTCACTTCAGTTTAAGTTACCGGCTAACTCTATATTTAAGGTGTACCGTATGAAAATAAATGTCTGCTGCAAGAATTTCAAAAGAGTTAATATACTTATCCATCATGTTTTATATCTAACAAAAACGTGAAAATCCTGTTCAACACCAAAATTCAAAATCGACCCTACTCAGTCTACTCACCATAGTAATAGACGCGGACGGCGACCTCGAATGCACACTACTCGCGTCACTAACATCCAACTCCCTCGTATCACTTCGACGCGACATCGCCGACTGCAGTCGACTGTCCGATAGACACGACTCGGATAAATCGCACAACTCGAGCGACGAGTCCTGACTGGAACATTCCTGGAGGGGAAATGAGAGAGTGAGAAATCGGGCGAAAAATCGGGAGTACAGCAGCGAGAGTTGACAAAATTGGATGGAAGTAGATGGTACGATTTTGCAAAACGGGTCCTATTTGAATGAGGAACACTAAGTCGGTTTTAGTAAATTTTGCTAGTGCATATTCTGTCCCGCCTGCTGTTATCTTACTAACGTTCAACGGCGAGCAGAGAGTAATCAAAATAACGGTTTTTTTTTTTTTAAATCGTTCTCCGAAAAAGGATAAATTTCTTAAATAAAACTATAGCTACGTCCATGCTCGCTACTGTACTCTGTTATTGTAATGAGCTTATAATATTCGTGGAAAGAGATAAACTATCATAATTAATTAATTAAATAAATAAATAAAAATACGGTTTTTCAACAGCCCTTCTTTTTCCACGAAAGCTTATAGGTAAAAGCTTAAAAGCTGGTAAGTTAATAAAGTAACATAAAAATTAAGTGTGTAATATCAAAAAAAATGCTACCCTTAAAACAGTGGTAGGTATAGTTTGCCTTATTGCCAATAAATCATCATAAAAACATCCTATAAAATTTAATAGCATTAACTTTATTAATGCAAATTTTAATATGTTTGTTTTAAAAGTAAAGCATGAAGTTTGCCTGTTAAATATCCACAAGTGTTAGTTAAAATCATGCTTTTTACAAAACTTAGCTTATTTCGATTGTTACATGAGATAATAAAAAACAAATGCTTCTTATATTTTTAAATAAAATAAAATGCTCTGCTCTATAAGCCATATCTAAATTAAGGGAATTCTATAGAGTTCAATGCCTTAATCGAACTGACGAGAAAGCTCTAAGCAAATTAGTTTTAATGATTAATGCAAGAGCATACATTTTTGTCTGTCGAATAATATAAATCGACAAAAAAATTGCTCTTAATGTTTGCATGCAACTTATTGTTAGCAAGGAGAACTTAACGAATAGATAATTTAGACGTTTTCGATCACTCTTAGAGTTGATCAAATTCAATTTTGGCGAATAGGTCCCTAACGAAACATAAAATTATTAATAGGGCTGTAAACCAAACAAGGGTAAGCGATATTAAACAAAAACACTAATTCTTTGTTATTATTTTATTTTACCCTTCTCAGTTTCGCTTTCGCCTTTTCCAGATGCAATCTATTTTTCTTCTGAAGCAAAAACAAAATACAAACCTATATACTTGTTTCTACTGTTAGTTCAAAAATACATTTTGTTATACCCACATAATTTTAATCAAATTTTACCAAATTAAAGCCTTATTTACAGTGCCAGAACCCCGTGTTATTAAATAATTTAGGAATATCTATCTACTGTAATATAAGAACTAATATAGTTAGTTACCCAATTTTAATTCCCCAAAGCATATCTTTATCATGTAAATATTTATATTAACTATCATGAAAGTCAAAGAATAACAACGAACATGATTAAACTTTTACTGTTTAATTTCACTTTTATAAAATAAATACCATAAACGTGATATTTTCGCGGAGATGATGTCTTAAAAATGTGATTCCAATCAGATCAATCAAATCTAATCTAATGTTACGTATTTATATTCACTTGTGAAGAATAACATAATCCAAATCTACCTCTCACCAGCATGTGAAATAGAACCACATTATAATTGACAACTTTACCCATATTGTTTTACATTTATTTGTAAATAAGTTTGCTCTTGACTTCAAACTTGCCTTAGTGCAAAGCTTTAATCTATGACTTAGCTTATTTTCCACATACCACAGAAGTAACTCATTCACTCTAGCGCTGAATATGATCAAGTTAGATCTTATTTCTCATCTTTTTTCATATATTTAATTAATTGTACCTTTCTGGGCGGCGGCGTGGGCTCGTCCCTGTGATGCGCCCCGTTGTGCGCGGGCGGCGGGGTCGGGGGCGGCTGCTGGGGGCGGTGCTTTATTGTACCGCTACCACCTGGAAAAACTTAATATATGAATTTTTAAATATAATTATGTAGATCTGGGTAAATAAGAATGAATGAAAGAAAAATTTATTAGAGAAGACCATTAAAGGACAATTTTATAACTATGTTAACTTTTAAAGCCAATTTATACTCTCAATCATGTTTGCATTTGTTTTTTAAAAAATCGTTATTTATACGTATAACAGAGACTTTTGTAAACCTTTGACATGTAAATATTTTTTTAGTATTCTCATCACTTAAGAAACTCATCGTTTAAACAACTCAAATACCATATTCTTTAAATACATATTATCTGTTTGTTATCTATACTTCTATACTAATATTATAATGAGGAAAACTTTGTTTGGTTGTGTCGAATAGGCTCAAAAACTTATGAACCGATTTTAAAAACTCTTTCACCATTTAAAAGCTACATTATCCACGAGTAACATAGGCTATATTTTATTATGGAAAAAAATAGGGTTCCGTAAGATATTTGCGTTTTTCGCACACAAAGTGTAAAAAATCAACCAGAAAAGTTACTTATTTTGCGTACGCTGCCTTAACTTTAAAAGATAGAACCATCAAATGTTCTAATTAATTGTACATCTTATAAATATCTATTCCCACGGAAAAACGGTGAAAGTGCAGGGCGGAAAGCTAGTATAATAATATTAAGAGTCCGCCCGCGACTCCGTTTGGTTCACGTGTAAGAGTAACAATCATCCATACATACTCACAAACTTTCACGTTTATAATATTAGTAGGATGTAGTTTTCCCTGTATATGTATAATACTACATACCATGTAAAGTCCTTGTGTGGTCGGCGGAGGGCGAGGGGGTGGAGCGCGGCGGCGGCGCGGGGGGGGGCGGCGCCGAGCGCTTCTTGAGAGATCCTATGTTGTCTACTGGAATATATATACCACTTCTGTTAGTAAGTATTTACCTGTTAGTAGTATGACGGGTGTAAAAAGACCACTTCCGAAGCCTGAAACCATGTATTCTTAATATTTAGCTTTAATAGAAAATAAATTCACTAACAGTATACCCAGAAAACTCAATTTAAAAAAGTTATTAAGGATTGAAAAGTGATATTCGCCGCTGTAAATCATCACTCACACATCAACTGTTGGTTCAGCTGCGATTATTTACATTGCAAATTAAATTAAAACACTGTTTAATTTGAAATCATCGCAAAATCTGATATTATAAATGCAATTTTGTACAATTATGTAAAAAATTTTTTTTTTGCTCTAAACGTAACCAGTACCTCTCCAGCAATGCCCAGTTTTTGTTTTCGGAAGCAATCTTTTTATATGTATTTCTTAATTAAACTAATTAAAATTCTTTCATTCTTTTGGCTCACCGAACTTAAGCCATTAATTCCCCGTCGTTACAGATGGCTAAAATTAAATAAAACGACTATGGGTTTTTGGTATGTATACACATAGGCATTCAGGCTAAGTTAATTGACCAATTCCCTTGCAAAACCTTAGCTACATAGTCATCTTATTGTTTCTCTTTACAACACGGGCCCAACAACAAAACAATTAAGTTCAAGTATTGAAAAAATACTTTTATTGTGATGGCGAAAACTGTATCGAAATTATATCGATGTATCGAAGGGTCGGTGACATTTCGGACCAAAAAAACTCGGACACCTTCGCCAATGTATGGATTTTCAATTTTAATATTATATTTTTCCATACATTGGCGAAGGTGTCCGAGTTTTTTTGGTCCGAAATGTCACCGACCCGTATCGAAATGGGCAGGATCAATCAAAGCATAACCAACAGCTTTTAAAACACATTTCTTTAGTTTAGTACTAGGACTGAATTGCGTTTAAGATAAAGCCAAAAAAATGAAAATTATAAAACAAAATGTTTATATACTTAAAAGAAATGAATATAATAAGACCCTTACATGCTCGACTCTTCCTCGGCAGTGTATGCATGGCCTGCTGCAGCGACGCACACGTACTCGACCGTAGCACCGGAGATTCCGCCCCCGGACCTCCCGCCCCCGCCCCCAAGTACGAGGGGGGGCGGGACCGCGGACACTTGCGCTCGGGCGTGACGGCGCCGTTCTGCTGCGGAGCCGCCACGGTTAGAGGCTGGGGTCGGTGGGAGATGGGGTGAAATTATAAATAATTGATAAAAAAAAATGAACAATGTAAAAAAAAAAAAATGGTTACTAAAAATATGGTTTCAAATTAAAATTGCGCACGAAAGTTTGGGAGATAACAAAATGGGGGGAAACGATGTGTTTGGATTGGATGTGACACACATCACTTACTTTATTATTTACTTATTTGCAATTATATTGGTGATGTCTTTTTATCTCTTATTTTATTCTATGTTAAATTTCGTTAAATATAACTTTCCTATAAAATTAAACAATAGAAATAATAAATAGGTTATTTATTTACAATAAAGCAATATAGCATTTACAATTACTTAAAAGTGTTAAATACAGTTTAACCAAGTTTCTCAACACTCAATTTTTTAAATTGTTATCGCAATTCAATTTATTTATTTAAAAGACTAAACCCTACTTCTGAAAATTGCAAGAACCTATTACTTATCACATTAAAAAGACCTCAACCAACTCCATCCTCACTATCAACCAACTCCATCCTCACTATCAACCACCTCCATCCTCGTCATCAACCAACTCCATCCTCATCGTCAACCAACTCCATCCTCATCGTCAACCAACTCCATCCTCATCATCAACCAACTCCATCCTCATCGTCAACCAACTCCATCCTCATCATCAACCAACTCCATCCTCACCATCAACCAACTCCATCCTCACCATCAACCAACTCCATCCTCATCATCAACCATCTCCATCCTCATCGTCAACCAACTCCATCCTCATCGTCAACCAACTCCATCCTCATCATCAACCAACTCCATCCTCACCATCAACCAACTCCATCCTCATCGTCAACCAACTCCATCCTCATCATCAACCAACTCCATCCTCATCATCAACCAACTCCATCCTCACCATCAACCAACTCCATCCTCATCGTCAACCAACTCCATCCTCATCGTCAACCAACTCCATCCTCATCATCAACCAACTCCATCCTCACCATCAACCAACTCCATCCTCATCATCAACCAACTCCATCCTCATCATCAACCAACTCCATCCTCATCATCAACCAACTCCATCCTCATCATCAACCAACTCCATCCCCATCATCAACCACCTCCATCCTCAACATCAACCAACTCCATCCCCATCATCAACCAACTCCATCCTCATCATCAACCAACTCCATCCTCACTATCAACGTACCCGTTCGTCGATGACGGTGTCGTCGTCGGAGAAGTCGGTGGATCCGTCGTCGTGCGACAGGTTCCAGTCGATGTTGATGTTCTCGAACATGCTCTTCTCGCGCTTCTCCACGCTCTCCAGCTGTATACAAATCATTATCATTACATAGTATAAATCCAAGTCGCCAATTCTGTATGTTTGTCCGCTTACTCCCCCTAAATCAGTAGAGGGATTTTAATGCGGTTTTCACCGTCCTTTAGGTAATTTTTTCATTTAAATTTGTAAATAAAGAACATTCAGTTTTTTTTTTTAAGTTTACTAAAATCCAAAATTACACCGTTGCGAAGCGAGGGCGGGTCACTAGTAAACAATAAGAAGTAAGTAACAAAAGATAACACACTAATAAAAAATAGTATATTTCAATACAAGTGTGGAAAGGCTGTCATTACAACGAGTTCCGACCTATGTCTACCCGAGCCGAGGCACAGCCGAAGGCGAGGGTTGACAGGCGGGACGAGTTGCAATGACGGTTCCGCACGTGTAATGAACGACTATTTTTAATACAGTTGCGAAAAAATAAAGCAATTTAATAAAATATAAAATTAGGATCGTAAATGTCGAAATAACTCATTTTAAAAATGGCGCCATTTTTTCTTCACCCATTTGGTAGGCAAAGGTTACTATGCCCATACAGCCAAGTCGTCAGTAGAATTTTTTTATTGAATTGAAATGAAAATGAAATTTAATGAGATAAAATGAAATGAAATAATTCAATCAAATCATTAAATCTGATATCGAAACAAACTAGTAGCTTTTTTTAGAAATATACCTACGCTACGTAAGTATTAACATGAATCATAAAAACTTCTTTGTTTTTTTTATAGTAAAAACTTCATGGTTGGTAATTTTTTCTTTTTAATAGACATTATTTTGACAGTTGGGAAAGAGAACGCACGAGTGCGGGAAAGGTAAAAAAAGAGCACGCGTGTGTAATAGCCCACATCCCGAACGCTATACGTCCCTGCAATACGCCACTTTTTGAGCAACTGTATTAAAAAGATTTTTTTCGTATTATAATATTTGTTTGAGGGATGGTTTCAGTAGTCAGATCAAATCTATCTGACAAAAAAATCTGCATGTTTTCGTCGCACGTCGAATATAATAATTTAACATATGTATGAAGTGAAAAATGTGCCCTAAATGTTATTACAATAGAATTGTAAACATCATGTATATGGTTTATATTCATTTTAATGGTGATTATATGTAGTAAAAAATAATGTGTTACTCAAATTAAAGGGTTTTCGTTTTAAGTAACTCCTATTTGTACTTTGTTTTCTTAAAAAAATAAATAAATATTACTTAAACGAACAAAACCACCGTCTCGAAATGACTATCATGACAGTCTCCTCTAACAGTATCCCAAAACCAGACGAGAGTTTTTTCCGCCAGCTTTTTCTCTCGGTCTACTACGGCCATTGCTGATGAATGTAGGGGTGTCCCGTGACATCTTTTTTTTTAATGCTTTTGACAATGTATAAGATATTAGTTTTTTAATCCTACATACAATAAAGTCGCTTCATTTCACTCCCCCACTTACCAGCTCTTGACAGGCGTGGTGCCCCATCATCACGGCGATCGCCAGCGGCGTCCGTCCGTTCCCGTCTTTGATCGTGACGTCAGCACCAGCTTTCAATAGCAGCTTCATCGGCTCTGAGCGGTCCGTGGAAGCACACAGATGTAACGCTGTCATTCCTAAATACAAACATATTTATTGGCATCGTATGGGTAGATAGATGGTCTACAGATATGTATTGGTAAATCTCAAACTAAGGTAAAAATTAAATTGTTGTCAATAATTTTATGTTTTAACGCTCAAGCATTGGTTAACACTACAATAACTTAGATACTAGAGAAGTCTTTAATTCCTCCTTAAATACATCTGGGACACTTATTACTCTGATATTTTGAGGCATCATCATTACATAGTATAAAACCAAGTCGATAATTGTGTCTGTTTGTATGTTGTCCGCGAACTCCTTCTTAACCACTTAACGGATTTAAATACAGTTTTCGCAATCCTTATAGTTATTTTTTCACTTAAGTTCAGAAAAAAAATATTTCAAGTCAGCCAAAATTCAATTTTTCGTGATCAAGTCGCCCAAAATTACACCATTGCGAAGCGTGGACGGGTCACTAGTATACAGGGTGTCCCAAGACTACGGTACATAAAGGGAAAGTACCTTAAATACCGTAGATAGGATATTGTGCTGAACGAAGACTTTATTTTATTTTTTAAACTTAGTAATTCTGCATTTAAAGAATTTCTAAATAATTTACAAAAAAAAAAATTAATTTAATTCGGCAGTTTCATGTAAGTATGTTTTTAATTTGATTAAAATGATTGATTTCACGTTGTTCCTTTCTTTTAAGATACTATGTTACTAAAGAAGAATTATTACTTTTTGTCTATTCTTTCGATTGGCATCATAAAAATAAGGGTAATTTTTTTTTTTATATTTAAGTTGCTTTGATTCCCAGACGAAGCAAGTATTTTTTAGAAATTCTTTAAATGCAAAAGAAATACTAAGTTTAAAAAATAAAATAAAGTCTTCTTTCAGTCAAATATCGTATCTACGATATTTAAGGTACTTTCCCTTCATTTACCGTAGTGTTGGGACGCCCTGTATAATACAGATAGATCACCTGTGGTGGTGACCCGGTCGAGGATGGTGGAGCCGGCGTTCTGCACGAGGAAGTCCACGATGTGCAGGCTGGCGCCGTCGCCGAGCTCGCGGGCTATAGCTAAGTGGAGGGCTGTCTCGCCGCAGTCCTGGGAACAAATGTTTGTTTTAGAGTGGATTTTGTGGATAAGATGGCTGTTCCGGTTACAGCAGTGAATAGAATATAGAGTAGGTATATGTTAACGTAAAATATAAGTCTATTTTACTAACGTCAGCTTTAAACCAAAAAAGTACAATGGAAACCTTTCTTTTGTTGTTTCGTCTGAAATTGACTACCAATTTTAACCACCGGATAACAGTAATAAATCGCAAATATTCCCCCATCTATAAACCTGTCGATTAGACTGACAAAATACGAAGCACATTTCGGTATCATTTCATCCATCATAAAATTCACCCCATCGCTTCTAACCTCAACAATCCCCAAACCCCTTCCCACACTTCTAAAACCATCCTCACCGAAATTAAACTCATTTTAACGGGTTTTACGCGTTTATTTTATTATTTTTGATTTTCCGACGTTTCGGCATTTTTGCAAATGCCGTGGCGTAAAACCCGTTAAAATGAGTTTAATTTCAAGTAATAATAATCGCGTAAATCTAAGAAGTTACATCCTCACCGAGCTGGGTAATGGCGCGGTCAGATCCGCCCCCTCCGCATACGCCTGCAGCAAGTTCTGCAGGTGTCCGTTGTTGACGGCGTGTTCCACCTCGGACAGCCGCTCGAGCTCGTCCCGGCAGGTCACGGCCGCGAACGACCGGTACACGTACTTGTCGCGGATGAAGCGGAGCCGCTCCTCCCTGGGTAGGGAGGGGTGACGTCATTATAAAGATGTAGCAGTTTGAGGAAAGCGGTCGAAAGGTAATTACGTGGGGTGACGTCATTACGATGAAGATTTAGCAGTATGAAGAAAGGTAATTACGCATTTAGGACCATAGCAGTCAATGTGAAATTGGTCTTTTTGTTGAACCTGTTAGTATATTACTAGGTATATTTTTAGAAACGAAGCTCGGATAACAAGTTTCTTTAATATACGATTTTTCCATTGATTTGAATGTTTGCAATCAATTGATATGTGTCAATATTTGGTGATAGATGTATCAGCATATAATACATTATACGATATCATCATTATTATTATTACATAGTATAAATCCAAGTCGCTAATTGTGTCTGTTTGTATGTTTGTCCGCTATCTCCTCCTAAACTACGTAACAGATTTAAATGCGGTTTTCGCTAATTATTTATTTAAATTTGTAAATAAAGAACATTCGAAAAAAGTTTCTTTAAGTTAGCCAAAATTCAATATTTCGTGATCAAGTCGGTCAAAAATAGTCGCTAGTGATTAATATAATTGTGGCAAAGATAGGGTAACATCTTCATATTTTAAACCACTACAACTTTAATGAATTGGTTGGTAGAAAAAAACTAGTCATCAGATATTGCATCTGAACATGAATCCAGTTACCATCCAAATCACCTTTAAAAATAAGACAATTGCACCCGTTAAAATTACTGCTTTTCAGACTTAACGTAACACAACACTCACATAGAACTATCCGGCGTAAGCTTATCCCTGTCATCCAAGGTGTTCTCCATGACGTCATTAAACAGCTGATTCCCCATCTGTCTGGCCAGCAGCAGCTGTGACGTGCTCAATCTGTCTAAAGTCAGGGATTGAATCCTGGATATATGTACGCCCAGTTCGCGATGGCTGCCGGAGCATTCGATGCAGACTATGATGCCGAAGTTAGTAGATAGCCAAGTAGGGTCTGGAAAAGGTATGTAAGGGTTAAAATTCGAGTAATTTGAAAAAACGGGAATAAAAGTTTAAATTGGTATGTTACAATAAAAAAATGATTTGTCAGAAAAATAAACAGCTAAATTTTTTTGACAATATTTCATTTTTTCAAGTTTTGTAAATAATATGTGTATTTAGAGGCGCACTGGCTCATCAAATAATTGGTAGAAGTCCACTGTAGGGTTCTTTTTAAACCTATTTAAAAATCTAAGTAATTTGCCTGCCTTAAAAATCCTCTTTTAAAATGCTCAAACTCATAAGAGTTTATTTATTCAATCTAGATTCTGAAACCTAAATAACATAATAATATTAGTAACCACAAGCCGGAAATATCTGCTATTGTGTCAATGCATTACACAACCGACTACAGCTAATAATAAACTTAAGCCAGCATTAAGTATTACTAAATATGGAAAGCAAAAACATAATTACACTTAAAGTGTCTCGATTTCTTAATGAATAATGAATATAAAACAATAGACTTATAAACACAGGTTAAACGCAATAATATTGTACAATAGCGCATTGACTAAGTTTTTACATGGATGAATGGATATACGACCAGTTTTCATTCATTATTAGAATATATTAGCTCAAAAAAATATCATAAACAGAACCTTATCACATTAAAGGAAACGCTCGGCCGGCGGACGATGAGCTAAGGTCAAATATTTCATTGTTCCAATGTTATTGCTATCAATGTATGTGAGTTAATATATATTTTAATACATAATAATACTTTAAGACGCAAGTAGAACATGTATTTAGCGTATTTTTTTCCCTTTATCTATAACCATGATCAAATAGCCTGTATTACGTCTGGCCGTATAACTTAACAATCTCTACTAGTACAAAAAAGACCTAAATAAATGAGAAAACTGACCATTAGTAGACCCGCAGTCACAGCATACTTGATTCCCGGGCATAGTCCGCACCACTCTGATGATGCTTCTTTGTAAGTCCATTAGACTGTGGCCGTTGTCGTTGGTTTCGCCCGCTTGTTGGTGGAACGCTCGAAGCAAAGCCCCTTCTTTGCAGTTAACGAGCACAGAGGTCCAAGCGCGCTGCTCGATTTCATCTTCCGCTTGGAAATGGTAGGTACGACTATCTGGAATGGAAAGATGGAATTTGAAGATTCGGTTTGATTGGATTATATTCAAAGGTTTTTTTTTATGTTTATGATGTCAAAACGAAGATATTTTTTAGAAAATATCTTAAAATATCATATGAATATCGCTTTGTGTTTTGGAATGGTTGCAAACATGTATATTTAAAGTCTTTTTATAGTATAGTGTAAAAATTTGATTTTTTCCAAACGCGACTTATTCATCAATTGTTATCTTAACTCTTTTTGTTTGAAGCAACATATCAAATGAAGCCATTTGTATATTTTTGTAATCATATAATTTTCTAGAGAAATCAAACAAATAACGTCGTGCGGTCATAAAATAATAAAGGGGGACTTACATGAGACTAGATCAAACGCCCTCTTATCATCGGCGGAGACTTTAATTTGACACGTCAACAAGTTAACCCTCGCCGGGGGCTTGTTCTCGTCAGCGTGGAAAATGTCCAAGAACCCTTCAGCGGTGACTCTACATCGGCGCTTCTGCCACACTCTGCGCACTTTACCCTCAGACTTCTTCAATAGGTAACCACTCCGAGTGACCCCGTGCTGCTTATCACCTTGCAACTGGTGCAAGGAATAACCCCCCACTGTTGCCGCTTGCTGGAAAACAGGTTAAATTTAAACGCATTGCTAAAATAAATAGTACAATGTCATCAACGTTATCAGTCGAGAGTTTACGGCTTAGATAACGTATCGTTTCATCGTAATTCGCAGTCGGAGTGCACGGAATTATAAGCTGAAGCCGAAACAGAAGAGGGATTATAAAGGCTTACCTCTCCCCGATCCTGCGGTGCAGCAGCTCTCAACATGTTTCTGAGTTCAAGAAGTCGTTTTCTCTCGTCGTCTTGTTGTTGTCGAATCTTCTGCAGCTGAACGCTCAAATCTGCAACGTACACTCCAAAATGCTCGATGGTCTTCAAACCGTCTTGGAAGTAGTTCGTCTGAGCGTGGTAGTATTCAACTAGGTGTTGCAACAGCTCTATGCCTTTCTTTGTTTTGATTTCGTTGAACTTTATCAGGTACTGTAAAAAAAAACGAGATTTGTTTGTGGCCAGTGTGGTAACTCTAAAAATATTGTAACTGGCCAGTGCAGACAGGGAGTCGCCGAGACTCACGCGTGGGTATTTGCCCATTCGGAATGGAACTACAGAAAAAGATGCTTCTTTTGCCTTGTCCTTCCGCGAGTTAAAATTACGCTTGATGACGCACGCGCACACCCATGCGCTCCGGGTACTCCGATCCAGATTTGTCTTGCAGAGTTTTGCAATAATAATAAAGATGAACACGACCTTGCACAAAGTTGGCCGACCCGCAAGATTTATATCAATAAACACATGAGCATGTAAACGAATAACACGTTATTGTTAGATTAAATATGATATGATTACATTACTGGTAACATAAACTGTATTTTAAACGTTTGCCATAATATCGTAGCTCGTTTTTCCTCTACACTGATTATAATTATTTTTAACATGCTCTACACAGGATAAGAATAGGGATAATTGGTACGTAAAGTTTTACATGAGAAATGCATTGTTAGCCTCAAGTTCAAGTACCTACGCTTCTATCGACGCAACAAAACTAGCCGTGATCAACACTCTAATCTTTATTGCTGATTAAAACTTGACCTTACGGCAGTGGGAATAAGGTATGTCTGGAAACAATGCACGGGTCAGCAAAGCAGGGCTTAGAGCAAGGCCGGTCATTCACACCAGTAGTCCAAGCACAGCAGACCATATAGTGGTTTTAACTTTCCTTTATTTCACGTTGCAAACCTTTGTTCGGGCTGTTTTCA
Source organism: Emmelina monodactyla (assembly GCA_916618145.1). Taxonomy (NCBI): domain Eukaryota; kingdom Metazoa; phylum Arthropoda; class Insecta; order Lepidoptera; family Pterophoridae; genus Emmelina; species Emmelina monodactyla. The sequence goes on from OU745303.1 coordinate 8,936,709, forward strand.
CATTGGTGACATACGAGCTCCGAGAGACGATTGTGCAATAAATTACGAGTTACCTGAACACGATGGAGAATGCCATTGTATCAAGTTTCAAGAAGTATTCAAACATTCTGCAGTGAAAACTTTACATAGCAGGTCGTAAAGTGAAATCGATTCGGATATGTGAAAAGTTTGTTGACAGTATTCCTCTATGGGAGACACGTCGTCATTATTTTCAGGAAATGAACCCAGCGAGGGGAGTTGACTTTAATCTGCCAAAACGAGAGACTTTTACATAAACTATTTCTAAAACTAGCTACGAATGTTATCCAGCAGTTGACAGTGTTTCGTTTTAAACAACGTATTCAATAACAGCTTAAAACGTTATTGGTCATTGAATTTCAAGCAGGCAAGTGCTCGAAAGCAGACACAACAGCCCCGTCGCCAATGCCAACGATCGATTGGGCAACGCGGTCGTGAACTCTCTCGTCTATGCCATTTGGCATACATGCCTTCTGTGCTAAAGATAAAGCGAGGACATTTGGCAAAGCAAAACCAAAATCGACGTGACATCTTCAACACTATTGCCAACCGATCGGCCAACATGCATACTAAAGCTATTCTTTAATAGTTTTTAAAATGTTGCAAGTCATACTTCAGTCACGTTCAATGCAGTCACGATTTTTCACGGGGCTTTTCAAACGATTTAACTTAACCAGGTCAACAGCAGTTAACTCATAACCGTATGAAGCGAGTAAACAAAAAAAGTAAACCATTCTACATGATCAAACAAAAACTCGGTTGGGTATAAATCGACTTACTTTTTAATTTACCGTGTAACGGCACTTGACACACTAACTTGACAATGCGCAAATACGTTTTAAAAACGTCAACACACATAATTGGGTGTCGTATTACACGACAATGTAGGTAACAAAGACATTTTCACATGTTTACCAGACCGGTGTAAAGATACGCTTAAATGTTTTACAGCTCAGCAACATGACATGAACTTTTTTGTTCTGTTTTAACAAAACATTCTTTTAGGCTTCATATTAACTAGGTTAGGCTGTACGCGTGGCATTTCAGTAAAAACAGTAAATCAATAACATAGCAGTAGTACTTATAAAATACAAATCAAAATTTTGATAAGACTGATTAATAACTGCACGGAATTGATTTACTATCGAAATGTGCGTTTAGTTGCAAATTCTTTACTATTGAAAACATTACATTGTCATATTACAAAATTCATGGTATAGATATTTTATTTTATTCACCTGTGATGACTACATACTACTACTACGTATTTATACAGAAATAATTCATTGTACTAAATAATTTGGGTCACAATTAATTTCAATTTACCAAGTAAACAAGAAACAAATTAGCAGACGTAACTTCAGTTTGTAAGGATTTAATTAATGTTGTTTATAAAGTAGAAAGGTAGAAGTTTTAGAATTTTCGCACAAGACTTCACGTGGGTTGTGAATATTTGTGAATCAATTATCTATGTGGGAAGCATCATAGCAGTAACAGGTTTCACCCACGATTTGTAACTACAACTATGCAGTAGCATAAAAAAACGTCATATTCAAAATTTTAAAGTTACACCTAAAAACTGCTTATTTATTCATCATAGTTCATTCAAAATTATCAAAAGCGTTAAACCAATTCACATTAAATTTTAAAACGGATATTATCGTTTTCGACTTTGAGCTAAATTTGGCTGCGAGCCAAATCCGTATCGTTTACCGGTCATGATTTTACCTACTCTACATAACAGTTAAACGTATTTTATTTATTCATTATCCGCATGCAGCAAAAAAAAACAAAACGGTTGATCGTAAAAAGGTGGTGTAGGAATTCTTTAAGAAACGCAGCAGCTGTCAATATTAACCTTAGCCAATTAATTTCGCGCACATTACAGGCTTCGCACGCAATTTATTGCATTATTGAGCAGTTAAGTGGAAATGTTCGGCCCACGTTGGCAACACCGGCCCACACACGCAACGAAGCCAAAAAGTTGGATATAACTTAAGTAGATTAATTACAAAGACAACTAATGGGTACTTATCGCCGATGTAACATGATTCAATTGCTAATCGTCTAAACATTGACTACTTAATAGTATTGAAATGTCTCTACAAACCGAGAATAACTTATGACCACAATAGAGACTAAACCGCAAAATTTAATAACGATATGTTTTTATGGAACACTGACCCAAAAGAGCTAAAAAATATTTTGTTGAGAAATTACTTTGAACTTTGATGACCTATTATATAAGTAGTCAGTGCTATATAGAGATAAAAGATACTGAACAGAATTTCTGTAAATGTATTTTAATATCGTTCCCATCTACTAACGAGCTCGAAACAACCTAAAAAGAACTTTAGCGGACTTCTTGAAAAGAAACGGACATAATGGATTTTATGAGATTACACGGACGTGGCTGCTGACAACAAATAGTTAAATAACATACTTTATGTGTTATTATGGTTTTAATAAAAACTAGTAATGAAAGTGAAAAAAGATTATGTTGCAGAAACTGTCTTACAGCAATTAACCTTGATGTAGGTCAACTCAACGCTGCACTTCCAGCAATGGATATAAAACGCCTCAGATAATAGCATTCCTAGAACAATCTTATCTTACCTCGCACATTTGTAGTTGGAACAACCTCCGTTCCTTCTCCATTTCATCAGCGATTTCCGCTGGCGTCACCTCTGTTCTGATGAGGCCGGCTTCCTTAGCTTGAGCCTTCTTCTCTTTCTCAATCTTCAGGTACTTGGACTCATAGTCTTTGGACGCTTTTTCGAAAGGCCTTTTTAAATCACCTTTGACTCCACGGAGGTCCCCCTTTAGAAGACTTTCAACAGGGAACATAACTATGTTGTTGATGTTTCGTACCTACAAGAAAAACAGAATAAGTACATTGTATTATCACTACAGTTTACTTAAGTTAAAATGTAGCGTTGGCACGATATCAACGCTGAAAGCTTCTTACATTTGCAACGTTTGTCTTTGTCTAGCTTAGAATGTCATTTCCGAGTAAATTACATTATGCATGAAGTTTTTCGGAATTAAGTATACCGCAATGCGCTACGAGACATAACAATGTATTTACACATAGACATCTACAATGTAACTTCGAAAATATTTAATTACGTCACTCAGCTGTTTGTGACATTATTCAGATAATCGAAAGACCAGATAAATTGGAATTCCACAATGCCTCATTACATTCCACACATACAAGACACAGTGACGGACGCTGACGCCTCTTAAGAACGTTCGCTTAAACGACTACGTGAATAGGAGTTCAACGAATAGCGATGTCAGGTTTAGCAACTCTTGCATAAACATCCACACGATGCTTAAGAGGGAACTTAACCTACACAGCTTTGCAAGAATGTGTTTTCAAAAATAATGCACACTGTTCGCTGCTGCCCATAGTTGCATAAGAAACTAAACTGCTATTTGGAACTGCTATGCTAAACTTGTAAAAATTACAAAATTATTTCCATTGGATCCTCATTAATTCTTATTATCCTTAACTAAACAGTTTTTTTAAGATTTTGTGTTGACGAAATGTTGCTTCAGATCCCACTTAAGAGTCGTTCTTGACCTAAATTGACTTGCATAAAAACTTTTCCTGGATCGTGCAACTCGTGCGCCGATCGAATTATACGAGCCGATTATTGGCACGCGATCGAGCAATGCCTCGAGATGTTTTGATGAAACAATTTCAACTTACATTTCATAGCCAAGAGCGAACTCACAATGGCGATGTTACAATAGAACGCGTTTAAATAAACGATTTAATGACACAAAGGAAGGACCGGAAACAATGAAACCTTTCCGGAACGCCGACCGTCTGTCACTGCGCACTCTAATTGTTGTTTCGTACGGAAAGTGCTATTAAGAATTTATTTAATTACGGAGACATTCCTAGATCATAAAGATATTGACGCCACATAAAGCAAACGACTCTATTTGGGCTTCCTGTGTGCACTAATTGCAAACAAGTCACAAAACTAAGCTGTAAACGATCTTGGAAGAACAAAACATAATTCAAGTGAGTCGTATAACGGTCTTAATCTTATGTTTCGTAATTTAAATATAAAATTAAAACCGGTTGTTTTAATTACTGTCTCATACTTATTTGTTTATCTCTCGTTCATTATACGAACACAGCAAAAAATATTAGTCATAAGAAAGTGACGCGATAAAGGATTACTAAGGTGCAATTTAATTTATCTTTAGATCAAAGAATTTTTATTACGAAGACATTCGATAATATTAATAGTCATAGTTTGCATGCCACCCTTTTAAACCTTGAGTTTCTCAATTCAATCAGGTAGTGCAAAGAGAATTTTCAGTGAACAAAAGACCTTTTAACCACAATCTAGCGCAGAAAACTTTTATATCACTTTTTATCGCTGATTCGTATCTATACCTATAACACTAAGCTGAAACTGAACGATCTTGACAATAGATACCCACGACAACACTGATATATTTCGCCAATTCCATCTCTACAATAGCGTAAATAGTTAACAAGAAATTGTCCTCTGTACAACACAATGGAAGAGCACGCGAAGATCCCACAGTAACAAGGCGTAAACCACTATTACTCGCAAAACTGTTAGAGGAATAAATTGATACATTAACTACTAAGCTTGGTTTCGCTTTTCAAGCTCTTAGTAGTCGAAGCCAATGAAGCGTTAACAAACACAAGCAAAACTAAGGGTAGGGTGAATTAGATAACTGACGACCTAAATTGAGGAACATACATCTTAATTTGACTTGAACGAGGCAACGTCCCTTTTAACGATAACGGCTAAATTAAAGTTTAATTTTGAACTACTATTAGTTGTAACTTAAATGAAGCGGTAAAAGAAGTTTCTTTGGTGACTACCGAACATCATTGGATGTCATAAATTTTTAGTAGCTTATTTTCAGCTATTTTATATTGCAAAAAATAAATTAACTATCAGTTATACAATAACATTGAAAAATCATCAAGACGTTAGAAATCTTAACCAAGATAAGTTTTCAAAACATAGTAGTATTTGAAGTATAATGTAATTATAATGAATAGTTACTTTATTGTTCTCCCCTTTAACTGGCACGCGCAAGCTTTGTTTTGCTATTGTATGGTAATTACCCAACACCCGCCCGCAGTGATAACATTATTTTGATTGTATTTGCCGCTAATCGCTGTTGTTTTCATTTGAATCAATGACACGAACAAATTCTATACAGAAATGTCTAAGAAAACTTGGTTATGGTAATTTTCTGTAACTGTGACAAAAAACCTCAATTTCGGTGATCAATCCTAAGCTCGTGACGGGGGGAAATTTTCGACGAATTCAAAGACAAAAACGATGTCATTTGATTACTTGTAATCTAAGAAGCAGATAGTAAACGGATATCTTATAAATGTAGGTACCTATACAAACACTGTGAGAAAATGAGGAGTTCTATTATAATTTTTATTTCAATGGCGAGTAATTTTATTACATTCTTCGTCAGTGAATATTTTAAACGGTTTACTATTTATACATTTATTGCAATGCATAGTATAAAAATATCAGAATATCTACTCTTTGTTTTTTTTTATTACAATCTTGCAAGCGAGATAATCGAATACTAATGGACTAATAGCCAAAGATGGTAGGTAGATACTTGCTAATGAAATGGAATTTGCTTTCGAGAATAAGCTGAATGGAAAAGTAAACAAAGTTTTCAAAATGTTCAAGTCATAAGAGAGGTAAGATGAGTAATCGATGAGGCAAGCTGCAAACAGGTAAACTACGGTCAAGCATTTTATTACGAAATTCTACGAATTTAGGATGCTGCTTTGTCTTAACAAATCCATTCTAAAAACAAAATGTTGTATGTACCAAAATGCAATGCACAGGAGAATAGACGATAAATCAATACTGAATAGGGGCAGATCCGCTTAAAATCCAAACAAGTTTTGGGAGTTCTTTGTTGTTAATGCTCATTGGTGCCGGGGTTCCGGGGAAGGGGGGGTCGTGTCAAGGGTAGGTCGGGGATTCTGCGCAGTCGTTAGCAAATACTCCAAGGACCGGAAAGATATATGAGCAAGACGCATTTCCCAGTTGAATTTGCCACGTGGATCAGATATTATATTCCGACAAACCCAAGATCTCGATCGAAAGTACACACACGCCTTTAATCAAAGTAATCATCAAGAAATGAAAATGAGAACGTAATAAATAATGCGTTGAATGCAAGCAATCTAATAAATATTTGCATAAATATGCATCATGTTACGTATTTACTGACATCACAACAAAAACACTTACTTTACAATAATACTTTACAATACCAATGATTAATAGTTTGAAACTTTACGAACGTCTTTCTCTATTATATTAATCTCATAAATCTAAATAAATTCTTAATTAAAAGTGCCGTTGGATCGTTGGGTACAAGAACATCATTAAGCACAATAAAGAACCAGTTTATTAGCGTACTTTCTAATTGCATAAGTTATAGAGCCTCGATCTAAATTGTAGAAGCCTTTCAAAACACAATGTTACACCTGTTTCAATCTATTTGTTTACAAATCTATTACCGTTAATTTAAATACATTTCTACAGCAATTTAAAAGGCCATTAAAGTAAACGATCAAACATTTTGCTTTTGTTCTAAAATCAAAAAACAAAGAAAGATTTTTTGGGATTAGTAAAAAGAATTTCCGCCACGTAACTTCCAAATTGTGTCTTGCCTAAATAAATTTATTGCTGTTTTGTTGCGTACAGATTTGGGTAGCAGAGCTCTTCAACATTCATTTGGAACTAATGAAACCGTATTATTGGACACGACATTCAGCTTTTCTGAATACGATTTGTGTAACCAGCGTTGTTTATTGTGTGGCGACCTATATACAAGCAATCTTCGGTGTAGATCTTTACTCCTACGCATCAAGTCATAGCAACATTGCTACAACAATTTAGGCAGTTTTTAATTTAGAAAACATATCACTTGGATGATATCAAAAACTATTGAGATATTTGAAGCGATTGATAACATTCATATCTTTAGTATCAACGTGACCAAAAATCACATTTAATAGTATCAAATAACCCCACGTTACGGTTCATAAAATAAGAAATTAATTATTCGGACAAATAAAAAGTCTATTTATTATCTTGGCAGAAACATCCGTTGTTAAAATAAACGGAAGGAACCTGTCAAACTTATCAATTGAAGTTACTTTTAATTTGTTTGGACAGTATTAGAGAAAGTTATTATAATGCTCTTCCTGTTTCAGTTACATAATCAAATAATAGTTGACTGACTTTTATAACCTACGGCCAAGAAAACCCTAGAACTTGTTATGGAAAGCGACAAAAACAATCCATCGTCAAATATTTACCTTACACCCCTCACAATCAGTCAAAAATAACTCCAGAAACAAATGCTAAATATAAAAAGTTATTTGCATCACTTTGACACCCGTAAGCAAATATCCGGTAGCCCGCTGATTGAGATTTAACCCCTCAGGAAATACGAACTGTCTAGCGGTTTAATATTATTCAGTACCCTCAGAAGCGACGGGTCAGCCGAGCACAGACTTCCGCCGTAGGGTTCTCCGCTCTCGACTCCCTTGGCGAAATAATTTCCGACACTGATTGCCGGGAGCTCAATATTAGCTACTCTCGTCCATAGCTGACGAGACGCCTTATTTCATTTAAGACGTACTCCATCGCTCCCTACTTTTTACAGTTAGACTGTCTCGACACGAATGATTTATTCCTCTTCAATTCATGACCGTGCATTTGACTTATAGAATCCCTTTCGCAACGTTCATTTGGTAGTCAGATTACGGGCGTTGGAATTATGCTCGGTTTAAGCTGGTTCAGCCCATGATTACCGACAAATCTCAATACAGCAAACATACGAACTTTATAAACCTAGAATGCGCGACAACATTGTTTATTCAAGTGCGTTTATTTGCGTATGATGCCAAAATTTGGACCTTGCATTTTGAGAATTCTTTTTGTCTATTTACATTATAAATCAGAGGGTTTTTATCCCTACTTACCAAAGTCTTCATGAGTGCGGACAGTTCCTTGGTGACAACCGAGAACTTGAAGAACGCTGTTACAATGTCCGGCTCTGAATCCTTGGTGAGGGCATTACCGCCGATCCTCTCCAAGGCTCGGGACAAGTACACCTCGTTGTCGACGTGGGCTGAAAGATATATCTATGTCATTACTTATACCAGCGGTGGGCAACCCGCGGCCCGCGGGCCGCATGCGGCCCGCCGACGTCTTCTTTGCGGCCCGCGAATGTATTAAAAAAATATACATATACCACGCTTTCACATGTTTATTAAATTTAAAACCATTGAATTTTTTGTTAATATATTATTATCACAAGTGTGGCCCGCCTTTGGTCGATTTTTTCACCATGCGGCCCTTGCCTGCTAAAAGGTTGCGCCCCTGCCTGACTTATACCTATATTCTTCTATACTTATATTTAGAGGAAAGATTCGATTGTTTGTTTGAATGGAATATGCTCCGAATCTATGGGACCGAAAAAAAATTCATACACCATTAGACTACATTATCCCTGGTGAACCAGCTTAAGACTTTTTACCACGGTAAAGAATCCCATTTTAACCGTAAAAATAATTTAGCTTTGAATGAAACAGCAGGAAAACTAGTATATTATGAAATAGACGTGATACAAAATTATAGAGACGTGGTATTACGGGGACTTATTCCTGGGCTAAGGATTTATTTTAATCTTCGTTGAGATAGATCCAATAATATAGGTTGGCATTTCAACTGATGCTTTACATTAAGTACTGGAATTAGAATTTGATTTTGTGATGCTTGATTAAAGTGTTTCGATTTACAAACTAATAAAGTCTTTATAGCAATAGCTTTAAAGCAATAAAGTCTTTATCGACACAAAAAAAAACAAAACAATCAGTCTAAATAATTTGGGTGATTATCAAAAACAGAGTTTTCGTCTTGTCCGAGGCCTAAAATCCATGAAATTTTGTCTTCTTATCATTGATATTTTTTTTATAGAAAGTTTTAATACATAGACACTTAGTGCCATACAGTATTTAAGCAAAATTTATATAACTGGATTTAAAATATTTTTTTAAAGGTAAATTTTCTAAGCTCTTTGGCGCGTCCTTTACTCCCTTATTTTTTTCTGTGAGTTGTAGTATTCTAAATTATTAAAATAAGAATGTGATTTTGATATCTTTTATTTGTAATACATCTGATGGTATTGTGAATTAATTTTAATACGTAAATTACATAAACTTTCGATGTAATGAACGAAATGGTTTTGTCCGAGCAAAAAACCCTAATTTCTTTGGCGCGACAAAACCGTTGATTTATCACTATTAAAACACTTCGCTACTAATTCGAGTGAACACCCTCGGAACTAGCTGGTCATCCGTCAATAAATCGCAGGAAGCAGACGTGCGTTGTGCGTGACGCCGATAAATTAAAAATTTTTTTCGTCTAGATTCTGGAGTTTCGGCAGGTAAGTGCCTAATTTCTTCGATATACATTTTCATGCTACAATATTTACAGATTGCTTAAATATTTTTTATATCTATAGTCTAGCTCAAATGGCATGCACCTGGCAAAAAAAAGTCATTTTACCGCCAAAGGATTTTTAGAAAAAAATCGAAAACATGTGTTTTCTAATTTCATTGTTCCTAATTTCTATGTATTTCTTTGGCATCCCGCGCCAAAGAAATTAGATTTTGTACACAGAAATTATAACAAGAAGGAAAAAGAAAAAGTTATCAGTAAAGAAAAGCTGCGATAAGGACTATATAATTTTTATAATAAATATACTAACTGTGATTATTCATGTTTCAAGAGACAATAAATGAAATTTAAATGGAAACAAAACTTAGTTTTATTTGTTTTATTCTTGATTTTTCAGGTGTGGTTTGAAAAAATATACCTGTTTTTATTATTATTATTAAAGCTAGAAGTGTTACTTGTTTAATATAATATCTAAAAATATGTTTTGCATTCTAATTATATATTTTTAGTAGAAAAACCTAATTTCTTTGGGCATCCAAATTTTAAAATGCTGAAACATCAAAATTACTGGATAAATTTTAGGGCCAAAAAGATTAATTTGTAGCTTTAGACAACATCTACAATGTATGTTATTTATTATGGAATAATTATGAAAAAAAAAATGTGCCATAGAAATTATGCATTTTAGGCCATTTTCTGATAATCACCCATTTACATTACTCGTGCTTAAAAAAATTACCGGTCGTAACAACCTTACAATAACTATGAGATAAAGGTGTAAAGTTTCACAGATCCGTCTTGGACCGCTAAAGCTCCTTTGTCTTGTCTCCGGACGTTAATTAATTTCACAGTTCGATTAACTGCGTCTTTCCAAGCGGCCGAACGGAATTCCGCTTCGGCTTCTTAACTTCCTAATACTAAGCTTACAGAAGAAAGAAACCCAACTGTTTTAAGAACTTTAAGCTGTTAAGTGATAAGGTAGGCTTTGACCAACTTTCTTGTTGTTAATACAGAGTTGGTAGTTTTTTTTAGTGTAAGGTTAAAATAGGGAGACTAAAAAAAGAATGGTAGATCAAGTGTACAAGAGATCCGTGTCGTGGCCCACATAAGCTAGGGACGCTTTCTGAATATCAAATGTGTTGTTTCTCTGTTTTTCAACATCATGACATACGCTCTTGCTACGCTTTTTCTATGAAAGTTTTCTAAAAGAACGTAAGAAGCTACGAGTATATGTACGCGTATTTATTTTTAACTTCAAAGGGAATAAGAGAGGTGATTTCCAATCAAACAACGCAATAACTATTCGAAAAAACATTGAATGTATTCATACTTATATGATTCATAGGAACATTCAATTTATGATAACAGATTATATTTATTTTAATTAAAAAATCAATGAAAGAAACCACAACTTCGTCGAGACTGGGATGACTCAGTTCTTGATTGTCTTTCTCGCTCTATCACGGGTTTTAGCGATTGCGCGAAAGAGACGGACGGAGTTTTGATAGTGGTAAATCGTGGCTGGTCGTTTTTGCAGGCACGCGTGCGACCTTGCCAGCTGTGTGATGGTAACCTGCGGAACCAGTCTGCGTTTGCGCATAGCATAGTAAACAAACAGCGCGTTTGGAGAAAGGAAACGCTCCTTGGTCATTACGCTTTTCTTATTTTAATTTATTTTTTACTTTTCTGTATAGTATCGTATTATGGTTTTTATTTTACTTACTATGTATTGAAACCCTTTATTTAAATTAACGAACAAGTTTTTTACATTTTATATTGGCATACCGACAATAATTAAAAGTTCGTGTTAAATATTTCGATTGGAAAATGTCTGATGTTTGATTAATATTCAAATTCAACCAATATGCTACATTGTAAATTAATAGTTTTGTGGGTTGGTACATTAATTCACGAACTTAACCTTAACTCTGTGGAAAACATATTCAAACTTTCACGTTCGTAAAGTATGATTGGAATATAGGTAGGTTAACCACTACTGGTTAGAAAAGTAGCTAAACTTCAAAAGTTACTTTGAAGGCAACCTCATACAGTTCTTGCACTTTCTAATATCGGTTTCACCTTATAATATTTGTCAAAAAACTATAATATTCATTGATTCGACATATTAAGCCCATTTTATTAAACCCGATCCGAAATAATAAAAAGGTAGAAATCAAATAGAAAATAGCCTAGGTATTAAGTAAGAGTATTCATAGCATGTCAGAGAAATGAATAATTTCGAGCTAGCTATTGTTAAAGATAGTTAGTTATTTAGGTCATTCTAGTTCAGCGGGTGCAATGACCTCGATCGTTTTAAAGCAGCCTAATTCGATGCAACCATTTTCACAATAAACCTTTTTAAAGAGTATATGATATTTTGGAAAATATTAATTTATAGGAATAAACTGTTAAAATACTGGCCAGCAACAACTCGGGTTTGTCCGCAAATAGGCACAATTCGAGCCCTTTACCGCAGAGAAATCCTATTAAAGAAATTCTATTTTTAGCAGACACATACTTCCTCAATCCTCATTCATTAATTAAAGAACGTGAAAGCTTAAAACAACAGAGCGGGCAGTTCTTAAATTAAAAATAGGCGGCAATCCTCACCATTTCCAGAGTTGTGTATCGCTTTTATTGCTTTCTTGAGCTTCGTTAGGCCATCCCGGTCGTAATCCAGGGTCTGGAACAAAATAATGTTATTTTATTACTCTACTTCATACCATTAGCTAGTTTATTTAACGAAATAGTTAAGACATTAGATATTATATAAGCCGAGTTATAACCTACGCTGTCAGTACTGAAAATGCATTTTTGCTAAATAAATAGGTAAGTAAATATTTTAGATTACTTTTAGGAAATCAAAACGTATAACGATGGACAGACTTAAAACTCATTAGAATGCTTAAAAATCCAACATCTGTCATCTATAATAGAGCTTTGGAATCCGGAATGACGGTGTCAACCAGAACGCAGTGTTATGCAACAGGGCTGACCCGCTTTTGGCACGAACTGCACAACAAAGCACGAACCAACCATTTTGAAACGAAAACGAACATCTGCTCCACCGGTCGGCGATTAATCAATGCCGCTTTTGAATCGAAAAAGACCCTCGATCGTGTAGAGTAGGGAACATGACAGTGCGCGAATGAATAAAGTTTTCTAGAATGAATATACTCTCCAGGCTATGTTTAAGATGGAATTGCAATAGCCTGAATAAATTTCAAACAAATGAACTCAACCTAAGAATACTAATGTGCATGCAAAACCTGTTACTTTGTGAATGATCTTTAATACAAAATTCTGTTCGACCTAATTGTAACACGACACCCAATTAACTTTAAAGGAGCTCTTAGGGGCAATTTATAAAGCGACGCTCGTAATAATTAAAAAGGGTATTTCAACGCTACCCTTTAAAAAGCCTGTTACAATTGATAAAAGGTTAAACGAACGGCTGCTTTGATACCAGTATAGCGTCACGCCAAGGCTACTGTGGCTAAATAAAACAAATTCAATTACATACTTAATTAATAAGTTACCAAAACTGACTCTCATGACCTCGCGTGCGTTACAGAATCTTACATAGCGGTTACTTAATACAACATAACGTAAATAAAGACAATGCAATGTAGATGAGTAACAGAGAATAACCAGCGCAGTTTATAGGCAGTCGTCGGTCGCTTTCCCGGCCGAGACGAGCGACGCGTGACGCTTGCGCAAACGCACACAAGTAATAGATCAGGGGGACCTAGTTGCAAAACCAATGTACACATGGATTTAAGGTTTTTAGTTGGTCTGGTACGGTGGACTGAAGTTATAAATTAGCCTGACTTGTTTGACTGTAATTCTATAGTAGACAACCCGTTATTATGAGTATTATAAAGCAGAGTGCATTAGCAGTTATTTTAGTATCCTAGTAGTTCTTTATAATTATTTAACAGGGACTAAACTTAGCTGCACGACTTTAAGGTATCCACCAGGTATATTACTACCAGTATTATGGTCAGGTAAAATACCATGCAGTCGGTACTAAACGCCGTAAATTTAAGGTCCTGGAAGAGCTCATGTTTAACTCCATGGTCGTTCAAAGATTTATATTATACTTTAAAAGAGCTGAATTGCATTGCATCTTTAAAACGCCCTTGTTTTCGACTTTTGTCTGCGCGTATAAGAGGGAAAGCCGTTGACCTTGCAACCTGAAGGTGCTATCAAGTTCTTGAGACGAGTTTACAATAAATTTGAAAGCAAATGTGTGAATTTGGATGGTGTAAAACTCTTATTGATGAAAAAGTTAACACTTACTTTAAATAAACAATAGTTTTACAATAAAACTATGTTCATTAGTTAGTAGCCATTAAATAGGAATGGAAGTATACCAAATCTTTCGAAGAGCAAGGATTTACTTAATTTTTAAAGCTTCTAGAATTTCTGTTTAATATTCTTTCATTTAAAAACATTACTAATAGTTGCCTTGTGTTTACTAAAATAAATTATGGTACTTTCTCCAAAGTTAAGGAATTCTCGAAACCTGTAATTTACCACTTTTATTTTCGACGCAATAGTATGTCCTTGGCGAGGTGAAAGTGTCTGATCAGGTGTGAACTTTGAATGTTATAGCTTTTAAAATACTTAACACTTAATCAAGTTTTTATTGAAATTCCCAAAAAAATTTAATTCATTTTATAATTTTATTGTTCGAAAAAAACAAATTCGCGGTCTCCAAAGGGTTATCAGATATTACACAGATTGGTAAAGAGTAAGATGGTTATATTATGTCGCATTAATGTTAAAAAATGTAAATAATTACGTATAATGTCACATCTACTTTTTAAGTATAGTACCTATAGTCAAATTGTGTATGGAATTAGTCTATCAGCTTAAATGCATAGATTATATTAAATATCTACGATATCCACATAGGTGGATTGGACACTACATCTACCTAATGCTCCAAGTAGAAAGTAAAAGAGAAATGTTGGCAACACTGTGTAATTTACCGGTTACTGACTACCAAGTAACATACAAGTTTGAATAACGGCATTTTGGAAAAAACTAGGTTCAACACACATCTAAACACAGTGCCACTATTTTTAAGTTAAAACATTGTTTTACCGTCGCGAAAATGTTCTCCTACGCAACAAAATCCGTTACATTTTGTGTTAAATTAAGCAAAGGCAATACAAAATAATAAATCAAATCAGGTTTAAGTTTATGAAGAAGAGGAGGAGCACTGATTTTGGAACTCTCTACTTCCGTGTTAAAAGAACTAGCACCTGTAGGTATAAGGTTACAAATAGGCCACCCACGGTTACCGAGTTCGACTCGAACGTGGCCGGTTTTGTGATAAAAAGCCGCTGCTAGAACGTAAAAAAATCAACTTCTAACAAAAAAAAACAATTCTGTCTGGGAGTAGTTAGGTATTTTTTAATAAAGTTCCCTTCTTTACTCTTTTGGCCTATCTATCCTGTACCCTGTCTACAGCAATTTGCATTAGTTCGTGCCTGCCAAGATAAAATAAAAGCCACTTGGGCACGCCATCCACTAGGCACCATCTCTTGAAGATAAAACCGACGTGGGTACTCCAGCTTATTAAATAAGCCTTATTTCTTGTAACCATTTGCATTATATTTTGACTGATAACGTTCACTTTTAATTAAATGCAGAGATAGCGGTTGAATAGAAAAGTTTTGGATGTTGTTGACGTCAGCTCAGCTGATTAAAAAATGCCTTGAAGTGGTACGGTAGGTAGATATCAAAACTTAAAATTGAAATTCCTTACTTTTTATAGTTGCAACGTGTGGTACTTAAAACCTTTTACCACAGCAGCGTTAATATCGCTCGATACAGTATGTTGTAGTCAATTTCTTGAATATCAGAAAACGCAAAACGCAATAAAACGCGACAGTGCGTAAAAATTCGCGAGTCCTCATACCTACAAATTGTTCCAAAAATTTATATTGCGCGATCTATTTTAGCCTGCCTGAGAGAGGCTTCAAACTATAGCGTCTACGCGCCATCCCGAGAGTCTATCAACGGTTAAATAAAGAAGTTTTTCATATTATGGTGATATGCGATGACTCATCGGCATACGCTTAGATATTCTGTTTGTTGCATTGCAGCTACTGTTTCGAAACTTAAGGCTTAACTTAAGATACCATCACAATGATGACTCATAACTGTGTGTTATTGACCCTTGTGTATAACACTACGATTCTGTGACTGTGTAGGCGATAACGGACCTTTTTTTCTGACGCCTTTTTATAAAGACTATCATACCCATTGAGATTTTACTTTTAATTTTGCATTATAAATGCTAATTTATTAATTTTGAAGTTATAAACACTGGAAAAAGGAACGCGGGCCTCCGAGCATTACGCGACTGGGACTCGAACCCAGGACCTTTGGATTGCTCAGTTGAAAGAGCATTGGACCGGCAATCCAAAGTCCTGGGTTCGAGTCCCAGTCGCGTAATGCTCGGAGGCCCGCGTTCCTTTTTCCAGTGTTTATAACTTCAAAACTATCATACCCATGTTAAAAAAATGAGAGACATTTCTCAAATTTGAATATGATAAAAGATAAAAAAATTGCTATGCAGGCACCTATCTGGTTTGACTATAGATAGATAAAGGCCCTGCAGTGAAAGAAATCAGTATACCAAAACAACATTATAATAAGATAGTTAATTCAGATCACAACTGCTATTATTATCCTTGAATAAGATAAGATACTCACACAAAACCCAAGAGACACAGCAATGCCTTCCTGCATGTTTTTATCACATCGTCTTATTTTGCCATTAGTAATGCTAACTCTGTTACAATGTATTGTATAATAACATTACAAAATTGTATCACATTGATATGTTTATTTTGTTTCTATGTAGTTTTCTGGCCAAAATTTCGATTGATTTTAATATATTCGTTTTATGCGAAAGACATTTTTTTTTTTACCTTTGAGGTGAGGAGCTCTTATGATTTGTGGTATTCCCATAAATTTGTTTTGCTTTATATATGAAATCAAGACATCTAAAATTACACATGATAATGCACTTAAATAATCAATCACTTTTTCCTGTAATTACTGACAACCTATTATTCTCAGTTTAATACAACTGAGAATAATATTGAAAAAAATTATTAGCAAATAAATTGAGTTAGTATATTACTGAGAATTTTCAGGTGAATTAGTCAAATTAAATTAAATAGATTATTGCTGACACATCCTACATTAATAATTGAAAAAACCAAATCATTTTAACAGAAGGAAGAGATCTAAGATTTAGATATACTGATATGGGTACCAAAATTTTATCATCCTAATATTTTGTATAAATATCAAACCATTACTTTTTTTCTACAGTAGGAAAATCTTATGTAGGCCAATGAGTTAAGCTACAATCAATGCATATCCTTGGTGATGAAAGCATTTAAATTAACTCGGAATTAACGAGACCCAGACTGAAACATAACAACTCATAAAGAAGTGCCTAACTTAAGGCTGCATTCTTATTTATTATTTCTAGTGAGACTTGCTTTTTCCTGGTTGAACTTCAAAAACCACAGCTCATAATATAACAATAATATTTGTGAAGACCATTAATTTATTTTCCTCACAGGAAATTTTCGGAACGTTTATCAGAAAATGAAAGCATAAAAATATCACAGGAGCCTCTACTTACCTCTTCTAAAGTGTTGATTGTCTGACGACATTGTGGCATTCGCGATACGAATGACGACGTTGTCGGGGAGTTGTAATCCTCACGGGTTTCCTCAATGAACTCGCCAACACCGATCAAACCCGGCATGCTGACCACAAAGCACGAAACACCAGACAAAACAAAACTTCACATCCGTCTTAAAATTACTAACACTCAAATGGCTAAACGAATATTTAACTGCTATTGCTATACAAACACATCAATCACAACTCATAACATTTCTGCGCAAGTAAAAACAAATTATCCGTAATCTTTAAGGTGAATTTTGACGGACACATCCACCCCTCACATTACAAAAACACGAACTGAATTGAATGACTGACTGACTGTTTACTGATTGACCGAACGAACGAAATCTAGACAATGAACATGAAAGAACGAACAAACATTCTCATGTTAATTAATTTTAGGATTTTCGTTCTTAGGATTTATTGGCTTAAAGGACGAAGATTCCGGGCCTGTAAAATTGTTACAAAAAAAAAAAAAAAAATTAGGATTTATTCCATTTTACTTGTTTCATTGTGTCTAGTCTATGTCATGTAAGGCCCAAGTGTCCTGCAAGACTGATAGGACTATACAATTTTCTAGGTTTCGACGGCGGCCGCCAGTATTATTGTAGCATTCACAAAAAGTAATATAAACCTAAAGTAGGAAATACATAACGTTAGACCTGTAAATGTATAAAATTAAATTATAATATAAAAATTCAAAAAGACAACAGTCAATTTAAATCGGAACAACTTTCAAAAAATAAAAATAATTTTACCGGTCTTTTAGTCTCAAAACATTCAATCATGAGAGGTACCAAACCAGTCTTTGATGTCGCAAATAAGGCAACGGAAGCAATCACCTGTCAAAAGTAATGTTGCCAAATTCAAATGTTTATATTATTCTGAGGTTAAAAATGCCTTGTAATTACAAATATTCAATCAATTATTCCATGTAGACAATTTCGTAGATAATTTAAAAAATCTTACTTTTTTAAAGATGAAGGTTTCAGAAAGAGTAGTTGAGCCTTTAATAAACTTTTAATTATTATCTAGAAGTTGAGTTTTGTTACTTATGGTAACATTAAAAATGACGGAATTGTCACGAGGTGTGTGTTGAAAGGAAAATAATTTATACTTACACATTAAATTTTATCTAGGGATATCTAATTCGCGAACAGTACTAATATATTAAGTTATTTGATTATCTATACAAAGTTTACATTTCCTGTAGTACTGTATTACTTTTGTGAATTTGTTTATCAAATAAAAGAATCGTTATTGTCTAACTGACCCTTTTATTATTTTTTTAGAGATCGGTGAAGTTTGGTCTAGATTATTTGACCATCGTCCTTTTCTCAACGGAGAAATCAAGTTTATGCTTAAGGAATTTGAGGTAAAACACAACGTTAAAAAAAACGTTTTCATTCAATAAAATAATAAACTAAATCAGGAATCAAAAACAAAATTTTTCTTACAGGAAAGAAGAGGTGATCGTGAAGTTGAAAACTTATTCGCTATTCTTGAAAAGCTTACTGACGTAAAAGACACTCAAGTTGATAAGATTAAAAAAAGTGGCGAGTCAGGATTGCCCATACTAAGTGAGAAACTACAACAAGCGTTGGAAGTGTGTGATTCTGTTGAAAAGAATTACCTCGAATTTCAAGAGGTAAGTGCTTATTGAAAAAATAAGAAGCTTGGGGTTCATTATATTGTCCTCTAACTTCTCCATAAATACTTAACACATTTTAATGCATCTTTGGCGATAATGTATGTAATTATTTCATTGAACATTCAAAAAATATTTTTTAAGTAAGCTAAAATTCACTGTTTTGTGTACCTACACAAAGTATAGCATGGGTGGGTCAGCAGATAGCTATAAGTTTACATTTTTATGTTCCAGAATCATGATAAGTTAAGAACTGCAAATCGTGACAAAAGACAGAAGGAATGGGATCAATTTATTGATGACATGAACTTCAAGTGCAAGAGAATTGATAACGCTTTTGAAGAAAAAGAGGAAGAATTAAGAGATTTGTATGCTGACTTAAACCACAAATTAAACATAGCCAATAACTAAAGATGGACCTTAAAGGATCTCTTGTTGATACCAATCTAAGAATTTACCCAACTACTAAGCTTATTGAGTTTCTTCAAAATATTGATCAAAATAAACACAAAGATTTACCAAGTAACATTAAGAAAGTAATTGGTGATGAGGCAAAGAATTCACAAAACTCAACCTCTAGTGAAGATGACAAGACGTTAAATGTGCATTTGAGTAATGATGATATTAAAAAATTACAAAGCATAAAAGAACATTTAAAAGAAAACAATAAAAACACCTTAAATGAAAAAAGTATTTTCGAAACAGAAATTAATGCTGATGACAAAGAAACACTGTCTGAAAGTGACTATGAAAGCAGCAAAATAGAATCCAGCTCATCTGATGATGATGACGATCTTGATTTTTCCAAGGACTCTGAACTTAAAGGTGAAAAAGAAGAGAAACCACAAAAACAAAAAAAGAATAAATTAAATAAACCAAAGAAGCCTGAGAAACCATTCTTATTAACCTCAGACATTGTTTGGCTCTACACTTTTGTACATCACAAATTAAATAATGGTGAAAAAGACATTCCATACTTACACAGCTTATTAGAAGGTTGCTCAATTAAATTGCCTAAAAATAAATTGATTAAACGGAACCCAGAATTAGAAGCTCGCTGTGTTAAATTGAGATCTCAACAAGATGCAAGGGATTATAGAAAAATGACAAAGGGTGTAGATAATGTCCGGATTAGGTATCCTGAAGATAGTATTGCATATCAATGTAAGTCAATGTGTTATTGAAAATATATAAATACCTATATTGCATTTTTTATTATGCTTTCAATTATAATGCATATTACTGGATTTTCCTTACATTTTAAAATTGAGATAAACTAATATTGTTTTTTGTTTTAGTGAAATCAATGAACCGGCAACTAATAGCTATTGGTCAATTTATTCTATCAATATTTGCTGGGTTTTTGTTTGGATTTCGAGGTGTAGAATGGATGGTAGGAAACCTAGATTTTGGCTTCCGATTGCTGTTGGGAGTTATGTGTGCACTTATAATAGCTTTGGCTGAAATATATTTCCTGGCGAAGAAACTTAATGAAGAACTTCAAATGGCTGAAACTGTTCAAATTGGAGGTCCTGTCAAATTTGCAGATCCTCCTTTACGTAAATTCCATGATCCAAAGGAACTTGAGAAAGTTTTAAAAGAACATGAAGAATAGTTTCTATATTTTAAGTCTATCTTAAAAATGTTGGTCCCATATTTAGTTAGAATTGTATAAGTTGTATATTATTCTTAGTTGTATGTATTAAAAGTTTAATGATGATGTAATGTATTTTACTGTATGAATATACCTTCAGCTATCATTTAATCAAATAAAAAATACAAATGTCGGCTCTTTTTTGAACGTTATTATAATCCTATATACAACACTGTTTATATTTACCGTGATTTTTTTTTTTTTCAATCAGTCAATACATTCTGCAAAAATCGAATCCAGATCAAAAATTCGGCCGGTGGAGTTGTAATAGTAGTAAAAGACTGAGGAAGAGGGTAGATCACACCTGTCAATAACTACCCACTCGCTAAGTCAGTGCGGGGGTATTGTGTAAGCCAATGTTTCGAAGTTTTTGCAGGGAAATATGGGACCTCTGTGGTGCAGGTAGCCCCGCAATCGCTGTACCACAGAGGTCCCATATTTCCCGTCCACAGAGGTGATTATCAAAAACAGAGTTTTCGTCTTGTCCGAGGCCTTAACTCCTTGAAATTTTGTCTTCTTATCATTGATATCTTTTTAGAAAGTATTAATATATAGACACAGTGCAATACAGTATCAAGAAAAATTTAT
Source organism: Emmelina monodactyla (assembly GCA_916618145.1). NCBI lineage: Eukaryota > Metazoa > Arthropoda > Insecta > Lepidoptera > Pterophoridae > Emmelina > Emmelina monodactyla. The sequence continues at coordinate 8,957,866 of OU745303.1, forward strand.
ATAACTGGATTTAAAATACTTTTTTAAATTTTAATTTTCTAAGCTCTTTGACGCGTCCTTTACTCCCTCATTTTTTTCTGTGAGTTGTATGTAGTATTCTAAATTATTAAAATAAGAATGTGATTTTAATATATTTTATTTTTAATACGTAAATTACATAAATTTTCGATGTAATGAACGAAATGGTTGTGTCCGAACAAAAAACCCTAATTTCTTTGGCGCGACAAAACCGTTGATCTATCACAATTAAAACACTTTCCTACTAATTCGAGTGAACACCCTCGGAACTAGCTGGTCATCCGCCAATAAATCGCAGGAAGCAGACGTGCGTTGTGCGTGACGCCGATAAATTAAAAATATTTTTCGTCTAGATTGTGGAGTTTCGGCAGGTAAGTGCCTAAATAGTCTAGCTCAAATGGCATGCACGTCGCAAAAAGAAGTCAATTTACCGCCAAAGGATTTTTAGAAAAAATACGAAAACATGTGTTGTCTAATTTCATTGTCCCTAATTTCTATGTATTTCTTTGGCATCACGCGCCAAAGAAATTAGATTTTGTACACAGAAATTATAACAAGAAGGAAAGAGAAAAAGTTATCAGTAAAGAAAAGCTGCGAAAAGTACTATATACTCGTAATTTTTTTAATAAACATTAACTAAAAGAGAAACTAAATGAAAATTTAAATGGAAACAAAACTTAGTTTTATTTGTTTTATTCTTGTTTTTACATTTGTGGTTTGAAAAAATATATGTTTTTATTATTATTAGAGATGCGCCGAGTAACACTTTTGCCGAGTACCGAGTATTACTCGGTTCAATTTTTTTTTTACCGAGTACTCGGCCGAGTAACTCGTTTCTATCAAATTCCTAATTTCGCGCGCGTAAACAAGTACAAACGAACACAAGTATATTTAGAAGAAAATTTGTTGGCTCCTGCATTAGCATAATTTTGATTCTATTACTTGAGGATGTCAAAGATTTACTCAATATGTACGTTTTGATTAACACTGTTGTTTCAATTATATCTACCGAAATATATTGCTTTCTTTAAACAAAGTATATTACTTTTTTGGTACTCGGTACTTGGCATTCGTATACCGAGTTACTCGGCCGAGTACCGAGTACCAAAAAACCCGCCGAGTACACCGAGTACCGAGTATAAACCGAGTACTCGGCCCATCTCTAATTATTATTATTAAAGCGAGAAGTGTTACTTGTTTAATATTATATCTGAGACTATTCTTTGCATTCTAATTATATTATTTTAGGAGAAAAACCTAATTTCTTTGGGCATCCAAATTTTAAAATGCTTAAACATAAAAATTACTAATTAAATTTTAGGGCCAAAAAGATTTATTTGTAGCTTTAGACATCTACAATGTATGTTATTTTTATGGAATAATTTATGAAAAAAAAACGTGCCAAAGAAATTATGCATTATAGGCATATGCATTTCTGATAATCACCCGGCAACATTTTTTTGTAAAATGGTTTGAACTGTAAAATATCCTTGCTCGAATTAAAAATTAGAGTAGGTTTGGTTTTCTGTGTTTGCAACATTTTGCGCACCGTGTGACCAAAATGGCTAATTTCTCAAAGGTGTGGCGTGACCCCACTCCAAAAGCTTAGAGCATTTAACCAATGCTCTAAGTCCACAAGTCCACAGTCCACACTCAGAAGTCTGCTGCATATTTATTAATCGATACGCCAAATACTATCGATTAGCAGTACAAAGAGTATTATTAGAGTATATTAAAAACTTCGCAAACGTAAGGCAAAAGTCGGGGGCTAAGATTAAGACGCAGGTTTTGCCAACCTAACAATTTTTTCAGTGGGACTGGTAAATGATAATGATGGACCAATTTTTTTTAAAACTTATAAACTAAATTTACTGCAATTTTTTGGTTCGATCCATTTATGCTCGCTTTCTATTCTCGTTTGACACGGCCAGTAGTTGGACGGCTTAAATATTTTACTAATTAAGGATATTGAATTAATTAGCTCTCAGAAAGATATAGGTACTATACTTAAACGGTATATACGGGGTGTAAAAGAACTACTTCCGATAACAAAACTGGAAATTGCAGGAAGGGATACTGGTTACGTTTTGAGCAACAAAAAATGTTTTTAAGATTAACAGAAAACAAATATTTTTACTTTATTTACAAAATTGCAATTATAGTATCAGATTTTGCGATCATTTCAAATTAAATAGGGTTTTAATTTAATTTGCAATGTAAATAATCGCATCTGAACCAACAGTTGATGTGTGAGCGATGATTTCAAACGCCGAATATGTCTTTTCAATCCATAATAACCTTTTTTAATTTGGTTTTAGGGCTTCGGAAGTGGTCTTTTTACCACGCTTTTATTAGCTTGGGTTGTATCTATGTAATGGAATCTTTGAGCATAAATTTGACCGATTTCCAGAAGTTCAATTAATTTGAAACTTTGCACACGTATTAAGGACCGATGACAATGCAATAATTTAATAAGAGTTTCTCATTATCCTTATTAGGACCACCAGGATTAATAAATTCATCTTTAGATCCTTTTGTAGGAGAGTAAGAGAGACAAAGCTAGCGCGTGATCTGCGCCTTTCATCACTAATTGAACTAAAAAGTAGAAAATAAATAATAGTTTAAAAACTAAAATACCACGCTTTTATTGCTAATCGAACTAAAAAATAGAAAATAAAATTTCAAATCGGAGTAAAAAGCGTGGGGTGCTCGATATAGTATGTAGAGAGTTATGAAAATGAAGTAAAATGCACCCCTCGCTTTTTACTCCGATTTGAAATTTTATTTTCTATTTTTTAGTTCGATTAGCAATAAAAGCGTGGTATTTTAGTTTTTAAACTATTATTTATTACACCCGTTATAGTTTAATAAAAACTTTAAATTATTTAGTTTCAAACATCGACAAAAAACCGCAAAAAACCATGATTTACAAAAAAACTATATTTTTGAATAAAGGAAAGTGAGTTTTACTTACCCATGAATAAAAAGAAAATTAAAATTATATGAATTAATACATATTTCATGTGGTGTCAAATAATATATTTGGTAGTTAAAAGTTCTAGTAGCTCTTTGCGGAGTTTTAGTTTTACAGGTTACAGGTCAGCCCAGAGACGATACAGTGGTTGAGTAAATATTCAAATTTATTTTTGTTTGTTAAAGAAGAATGGTCACGGGCCATACAAAATTTACCCAGGCCCCTACATTATCGAGACCTATCTTAGTGTTTTTGTAGTTGTATGTGTAACAAAAATATGTAATTATTATAGGTAGGTATTCAAAATCGGTGGCTAACATGAAAATTTTTTTTTAATGAAAAAACTATTACACACACACAACATTATTATTGTCTGCCATATCCACAAACACAAACTAATCGCAAAGCAAGTGATCAAGTTCGGTAGGAAATAGCCAATATTGTTGTAAAATGAACTCAAGAGAAGAAATTGCATACGACTTAACACAAGGCAAGCAAGCGCAAGACCAAGTACCTAAGCCCTCGCGGTGCGGTGCGGGCGCGCAGGTCCTAGAAATCTTTCTATCCCGCTCTTATATCCGTGTGCGTTTTCAAGTACCTACCTGTTATTCAAGTGTTTATATTAAATGAATTACAACTACTTAAATAAAGCTACTTTCGTGCAACAAAACATTTTCAAATATGAAATATTACATTGTTGTTATATTTTTAATTTGCGATTGAACATATAAGTGACGTAATCCTACTTATATTATAAACGTGAAAGTTTGTGAGTAAAGATGTATGGTTGCTTGTTACTCTTTTACGTAAAAACTACTGGATAGATTTTGATAAAACTTTACAGTAATATAGGTTATACATCAGAATAACATATAGGGTACTTTTTACTGCGGGAAAACTTCTCATTTCCACGGGAAACCGACTTCCACGTGAACGGAGTCGCGGGCGACCACTAGTTTATTTATATGTTAGCCATCGATTTTGAATGTAACAATAACACATTGTTGTTACACAAGATATAACCAAAAAACTGAGGTAAGGTTCGTTCGTGTCGGGTCTGGATCACAGATGACCATTCTTCTTTCACATTATCTTTTGACTCACTCCATCGATAACGCACTGTAAAATGTAATCTTAACCTAGGTGATTTTTTTAACACTAATATATGTTAGGCGTCCTAAGTAGTTTTCCTAGCCTTAATAAATCACAAAAGTAGAGAATCACGACTTTACGATTCCAAGATTTATTTTCGACTGAATTTATAACTTACTTATAAGGCGGATACAACCGCCAACACCATTACAGCACCTATGTACACACCGTAGTTTCGATTCATCTTACTTAAGTTTTATACCCTACACCTACAAATTCTTTAGTTATTTGATAATTTGTTTTATTTATAATTTAAACGTAAAACCTGCATCTTTCTGGCTGTAATGTTAAAAATAGATATATGTATAAAGTTTTGCAACTTTTTCTGTTAAGCTCAAAGTTGTTCATATTTTGGCATTCGATTTTATTTCGATAATTACAACAATATAATTACTAAATACAATAAAATTTTGAGAGTTCAATTCATTTATTATGTTTTTTTTATTACTTGTCAAAATAGACCCTGTTAAGCAGAAAGGTGTTAAGTGCCAAAAATCGGATATTGAGTTAAGTGTACCACCGTTTTTGTAAACATATAAACTAATTGTACGCAAGAAGTGAACTCTCCAAAAAATATATATTTATAGTTATTTACAAAAAATAGCTTTTGCAAATTTCATTACTCCACCTTTTAAATTTTGCAAAACAGTGTTATGTCAAAAAGTTCAGTTCTGCATATTAGGGATAAGTTTGAAGCCTGATTTATAGTAAGATTCAAGTGCAAAACCTCTTAGAAAATGTTCATAACTTAATCTCATTCTTGCAATAAATTATTTAAAAAAATTGCCAAGTGCGAGTCGGACACGTGCACGAAGGGTTCCGTACTATTTTTATCTATAAAAAAATAAAGTGTTTTGATTTGGTGCCACCCTTTAATATGAATGTTATTAAAATGAAATAATTCATTTTTACAGTGAATATAAAACTGAATATTTTGTGAATATTTCAAACGTCTATCAGTTGTCGTTAATAAGATCAAGAAAAAATTGCCAAATAAACACGCTTGGTGTAAAGGATTCCTATTAAATATTTTAACTTTATTTAGTTAATGTTTGTTATTATAGCGGCAACATAAAATAAAACATGTGTGAAGAACTTTCTAGCTATCACGGTCCATAAGGAGGCTTAGTAATAGGGTCCAGTTTTTACCCTTTGGGTACGGAATCAAAAAAGAAAGTTTGGATTTAGGTAATTAAAAGTAAATTGACACCTTTTGTTTAATTGCTTCCTGCACCACCGAGAAGCACACTTGGCAGGGTTACCAAATATGTACGTTAAAATAGTAGGGTAATATAATAGACGTTTTGGTATTTTTTACCCGTCTTAGAGCCGGCTTTTTAATAAACAAATAAAATGGCAAATATTGAATTGTCCGATAGCTTTAACTAAGATGAAAAATAAAGTTTCAAATTTTCTCAGTGGTCAGATAGCCCTCTGCTAGCTATCCTAATGATTTTTGTGACTAGCTTCACGTTAACTCTGAGAGGACGAGACATTATTTAGTATTTTACGGTTGTTAGAAAAGGTCAGTTATCTTTCAACGAATACGGATTTCGCCACGATCAGAACTAGATCAAATTGACATGGAACCACACGGAAAGCACCATCTTTCGAATAAAAAACAATCATCGAAAGGGCCTTCTCCCAGTCGTAAGCTCTGAGGTAACAAATATAGGTAGAGTAAACCACCGCCTTTGGGCACCTCCTCTTAAACAGACATAAACCTCAGTTCTGGAACAGTATAAAGAGTGCTTTACGGTTCCAAAATGTCTTTCCCAACTCGGGTGAATGATTGGGGCATACCTGAATGGCAGGCGCCTAACACATCATCGGCGACATGGAAAAGAAATGTGGTACCCATGACCTGCTGCTTTCCACAGGGCTCAGTTTCGAGCTACTCTTGTGGAACGTCAGGTATGATTGGGTTCCTCGAGGCGCACTCCTCAGGGGCTTAATCGTGATCTGTGACGCCGAAGACACGCTCGTTATGGCAACATAAAAGACAACTGCCCGTCTTCCAACCGCTGGTGTGGCCACCGTTGTCGGGAGCCGGCAGAATATTGGACAATAGGTGGCCCCAAACAAAACAGAAAACATCTGCTGTGTGCGACTTTTGGTTTCGAGAGTTTGGATTGAGGTTGATTCTTGGGGTTCGTCCGTCCGTACGTCCATCCGTCTGTCTATCTATCTGTAACCAAGCTGTATCACATGAACGTGAACTGTGAAATTTGCACAGACGAATATTAAGGGGGGTTAGGCGGTCAGCGATTATTCAGATTTCGCTACGATTCTACGCCTGAGGCGGGGGGGTCGGGGAACGCGGTTCCTATAGAATAAACGGCCTCGAAATAAAGTGGCGTAAGCGCCAAACACATTTATTATCAAAAAGTTCGTAAAATGTTTAATTTTTCAGAAATATAAAACAGTCACGAAATAGAAAAGGTAAAAATCTATCAGTTTGCGATTTTATAAGACTTATTATTGTAAATCACCGTCTTAATGTGCATTTATATGAAATTTTTGGTATGACTTCAGGATTTTTTTCTATCGAGCAAAATTATTCCAATCATGTTTTTTAAACAGTCCTCCCATCACATTTACGTTCTTTATTATATATTTGAAATATCACTGCGAAATATCAAATATTTTGTAAGTAATAGCTAATAGAAAACGGCAAATTCTGCCGTTTTCAGTTACTAAGGGCCCAAAAAATAGTTAACAAGAGGTGCGCCCATACAACACAGTTTTTTTGTTATATTGTTCTCGAATTAGTAAAAATAACTGGTAGACGTCTTAAATATTCACTTTAAATAAATAAATAACTCGTTTTTAAAATAACTGGGATACCAAATAATAATTAAACAATAATGCTTACCCATATCTACAATAACGTTATTTTTACCGTTTTTAATCGATATAGGTACGGAACCCTTCGTGTACGAGTCCGACTTGCACTTAACCGGAGTTTTGACATAATAAGATTATTCAAGAATTCAAGACAAGAAAATTATTAGTTAATTAAGATTTCCTTATTTCCAACATAGTCAAAACCAAACTTACTGTAAAATTAAATTTTGGGCCCCACCGCAAAATTAGCGTAGTATTAAGATTTTCTTTAATTATTTTTAATTGTTATAAGTTTATACACAATAATAGTACAAAAAAGCAAGTGAAAACGAAAGTAAAAAATATTACCTATCCATTTAAAATTGTTTGGAAGTTCAAGTCTGGTTATTTTTTTCATAAACAACTTTTAATCTTTCTTTATACGGGCCATTTTTAACGTAAAACTTAATTTAAAAGTAAAAATTAATGAGATTTATGTTTTTTCTCTATCTTTTTATCTTCGTAAAGTAATTTGCAAAAGCGATTCAAAGTGACTTAATGCTTTTAAGAAACATATTTCGAAACATAGAGCATTAAACAAAAAGGTGTTAAGTGGTATTTTCACGATTATTCATCAAAATTAGAATTTCTATTCAAAAATGTTTATGTTGTCATATAAACAATACTTTTTTATAGGTGTAAACAAATTTTTATAAAATAACATTTATTAGTTTCGCAGCTACAAGTTTTGAAAAACCAGCTGATGTCAAAAATCTTTAATCGCGTCTAGCGAAAAATGACAAAAAAGCACTTAACACCTTTCTGCATAACAGTATCCAAATAATAAGCCCCAAAAACTGGAGATATTATTACGAGTATGGAGGTTAACCATTATAATCGGGGTCTCCCGGGCATTTCAAGAGGCCACTCTTTTTTGCCACCCTTTGTAGCACTCAATGATAAAATCCCTTTTTAACAGTGAAGGGTTTTTAAAAATCCGTTTAACTGTTCCCGAGATTAACTTCTTTGTCAGTCACCTGCGTCTCATTTTTGGCTCAAAATCTTCGTGATGTCGTGCCGCCACGCTTCTTAGAGCCTAGTTTATATACTCTATGCTTTTGTTTGTTTTTCTCGTTTGTTTTTGCTTTCGATATCATGATGACGTGTGGTTTCTATGCAAGCTAGTTAGTTTGTTGTGTCGTTGCACAATAATTCAGGCCGGTTACTGTGGTTCTCCATCTTTCTAAAAGGTGATTCATATTTTATGTTAATACTTAAACGTGAATACGCCGCATATAGCAGCAGTTGAAACTTGTTTTCTGTGTTCTAAGGACGTTTCGCACCAGTGGTTTCTAATAATTACTAAGTGCTGTTTCATGTCAAATTAAGTGCGCAGTTGATGAAATAAGGTGTTACAGTAAGTATAAACCACAAAATTATTATCCTTGTTATTATTTTGATGCTTTAACAATAAATTCTTATCTATTTTAGCCATGGCTGATTATAAGGTTTATGTGCATTGGGGAGATTCGGATAAACCTGAAATCCGAAGATTTTTCCTAGGACTTTCAGGATTGAAACATTTTACCGATAAATTGTTATCTGTATGTGGTAAACTTCAAGGCAAGACATTCTCAGTCTCCTATAAAGGTATTTATTTCAGTTAAAGATTTGTTTTTGTTAAAGATGATGCAATTTAGAGATCCATACTGAAGGACATCCATCCATAGTTAGTGGCATTCCTTTTTTATTGTTGTCTAGAGCATAGTAACTCACCATTGGGTCTGCTCAATTTAGTTTTTTGTCCTTTGGAAGACTAGTTAATTATTTTAGTGTTTTTTTATGTTCATTTAAACCAAATAAAGTTTGTGTAAAAAAAAAAGAAATTGCAAATATCTAACTACAAACGATGTCATGCAGTAGCACATGTTGTAAAAAAATTATAAAAAAGTACCTATTAAAAATTTAAAACGGTTAAAATTTTGAAATCGGTCGCCTGATTTAGGGGTTTTGGGGGGTTGGGGGGGTGGGGGGGAGGGGTCTGAACCCCCCCTGACCATTTTCAGCTGCCGGAAAAAAAAGGGGGCGCCAAAAAAAAAATTTTTTTTTAAACCCCTTTATGTATAAAAACTCGCTTCAATCATGAGTCAACGGAGTCCCGCTTCGCGGGACTCCTTTTTCTGGCAGTTTAAAAACAGTAACCTAACTAACCTAACCCATTGATGTCGGATTGTGTCAACTCGGAGTAAGACATTGCTATTAATTACTTAAGAATTATGTAAACACACTTAATAAATACAATCTGATTACCTCGATTGTCTTTAAAATTAAGATTGTAGAAAAACCACAATATCATTCATCCAAGATGCTAAATGCGTTCCGATTCACGCAATGGAGAATGTTAACAAATTTTGATTATTATCTCTTCGTATTCTCTGTCAAAAATAAAAAATACTGGTGAAAGAATTATTTCGATGCGTCAATTAGTTTCCGATTTATAAGTAAAATAAGTTGCTACCGCCCGACGCGGGCTGCCGGTGGCAGTGTGACGTCACACCACAACTGGCTCGGTCTGGCTCACTCAGTACGCTCGCGGTCGCGCGCACTTGTCGTCTAAATTAAACCTAAATACTTTTAAAAATGACTAATCCAACTACTAGGAAATCATGTGTTGTGCCTAAATGTAAAAATACAACCATCAATTCGCCGGAAAATTTGTTTTTTACAGTTCCAAAGGATACATACATACATCACCAAATCTTTTAACTTCAACATAACCAATACCATTAAACAATTTGTTAGTAAAAATACAAATAAATAAAAGAGGTTTAGTTCATATCATCTACATTTGCAATAAAAAATAAATTAAATTACTTAAATAAAATAGTAAAGGTAAAGTGCATCTGTAACGTTCAACTACCTACATCTAGATCGTATAGGTATCCTACTTCCTAGTAATATAATAAACCCGGAAGATTGTGTTTGTGTTTGTTATCTTTCACACAAAAAGTACTGAACTGATCTGGACGAAGACTGAAATAATCCATAGGCTTCTTTTAATCCTGGGAAAATGTACAGTTCCCGAGGGAAACGCGGGCGAAGCTGCTAACTAAAACTAGTTAGTACTAAATCAATGCATGTATTTATTTAAATTTACTTAGAAGAGCGGTATCTTTGTATACATACTAGTGGCCGCCCGCGACTCCGTTCGCGTAGAAGTCGGTTTCCGTGGGAATGAGAAGTTTTCCCGCGGTAAAAAGTACCCTATGTGTCATTCTGATGTGTAACCTACTGCAAAGTTTCATCCAAATCCGTCCAGCCCCCCAAGTCAAGTGGCAAGTGATATTTGCGATAGCAAGTGAATAGAATAAATTTTTGACAAGCTTGCAATTTGACAGTTTCATACATATTTTTTCTATTCACTCGCTATCGCAAATATCACTTGCCACTTGACTTGGAGGGCAGTAGTTTTTACGTGTAAGAGTAACAAACATTCATACATCCATACTCACAAACTTTTACATTTATAATATTAGAAGGACGTACCTACCTATAGCTACAAAACTATGATACATGATTTGTTGTCTTTAACGTAAAAAAAATAATGATAGGTAGGTAGGTACATACTTCTACTATTGGACTTGCATTCTTCCATTAGTATTTTTATTATATTGGTTATTTTGTTTTGATAAAACAGTTTAGAACATATCAAACATTTCGGCGGCAACAAAATCACTATTTCTTGATAAATAATGCGCAGCCATTAATTCATCTATTTTAGATAGATTACACGATTACCTTTTTTCGAAACCTATACCCAATTTATTAATAGAATAATATTTACAATTACGGTTAATAACGAATAATATTTATATTTACTAATACGCGACCGAAAACACAAAAAAATTATACATTAAATGTTAAATAAATAAAAAAATTAAATATAATACTGCGCCAGCTATATGCGCCACCGCTGGCGCGTTGTGGTAATACGTCACAAGCGGTCACGTGACTGTTAGCGGGACTCGATATTTTTCGAAACTTTGAATGCCTATAAAATCAAAACTACTGGGTATTTTTGATTACAACAAAAACTAGTGTATTTGTATGCATACAGGCTTTACTGAGACAAAATTTCAAGCGATTTGGCATACCTAGTAACATTCTCCATTGTGCTAGTAAGTATTAGGAAATTTTGAATTTTTTTTAAAATATTTAGACGCGACTCCGGCAGCCAAAATTACTTGTAGGGGGTTCAGATCCCTCCTCCCCACCCCCCCCAAACCCCCCACAACCCTTAAATCAGGCGACCGATTTCAAAACCCAACCCTTTAAAACCAATATTATCAGTAATCTAGTTCGGATAGTTCACCTAAAAGAGTGCTATTCTCAACTATGTGGTTTACAGACTACCCTACTCTGTTCCATTAGCTATCAAGAAAACACTTCAAATAAGTTAGGTCTGATAAAATATGATATCATGTTAAAATTAATTTCAGATAGCGAGAATGATACCATTACTGTTGAGACAGAAGATGAATTTCAAAATGCTCTGAAGCAATTTGATTCACAGTTGATGAAATTTGATGTTCATGTTGTTAATGCCACAGACAAAGTTCAAGAGGAGAATGTCAGTTTTACTACTCAGGCTGGTATGTACATTATGTATTCTTATTTAAATATAGTGTCCAGTAATTTTAGTAAAAAAAAAGACTAATTACAATATTTTTAGTTTTTTTTTTTCATTCATAAAATTCATATGGTCTTTTATATTTTTTTAACAGGGAACCAAACTGAGCATTTGGGAGTAGTGTGCGATGTGTGTGATGACCCTATTATTGGACATCGCTACAAATGCACCGTTTGCGAAGACTTCGACCTCTGCGGCAAGTGCGAGGCCTCTGGCCACCACCCAGACCACTGCATGGTCCGTGTACCATTGCCCACGTTGCCGGTAAGCCCTATTTTCGTTTTAATTATTCAACATTCTTTATACTGTATAGTTGAAACAGGTTTAGACAGGTAACTGGTTTCCAGCAATTTGCTAGCTATGAAAAATAAAATTTTAACTTTTTTAGAGACATGTAGTGAAGGCGGCCATTAGGAAATCGCGTCATTTCCTAAAAACTGTGATTGATGATAACAAGGCTGAGTCCAGGGAACATTTCCGTGAATTAAAGGAACAAAGGAAGCATACAAAGGATCGTTTACATGCTTTTAAGGAGCGCAACCGTCGCCATCGCGCCAGCTGGCTGGACACAGTCTCGTCTTACATGAACGAATTCGCTAATCTAGCAGGAGATATTGACATTGACATTAGTGGCCTCAAACAGCCTATGGGTTCATCTGCCACTCAAGAACAGGCCACACAGGCATCACAAGAACAAAAAAAAACTGAATCTAAGAATGCTCAAACACCAACCGCACCTAAAGAACCGACTCCTTCAGGTTCTGGCATTCAGGAATGTCCATTTGCACTGGACGGCTTCACCATTGATAAACTAGAAAAACTGTACATGATGTACAAGTCAGGTGGGATTAATGCTTTCTTGCCAAATCCTGCTACTCAAGATAATGAAAATGCTGAAAATGATAATGAAAATGTATCAACAACCCAGGGTGAGCAGGAATCTGGTGCATCCAGTATTTACTCCGAGACTGTGTCAACAAGATTTGAGAAGGCTGAAGCTTCACCAGACAGAGGCGATGATTGGACTGTTATTAACAAAGAGAAAGGTTGGTTACTGTATAAATTAATTCATTCTGTATGTGTGGTTAGTCAACATACATTTATATTTATGCACTTAAAACCAATATATTATCATATTAATTTATTTATAAGCACAGTTTTTACATTCGTTAAGCTATAAATAATTCAAGGTTTTGTGATCATGTTCACAATATAAGACTATTACTAATTAAACATTTTGATATTTCAGATCTAATGGATTCTTATGTGAAAAATGACCAGCAAGAGCAGAATGCACCTGAAATTGGTTTCAAACAATTCCAAGACGAAGCAGCTGCTGTTGGCGCCTTGTACCCTCCTCTTCATCAGGCCACAGCTGGTAACTTTTGTAATTACCATATTTTTTTATCTATAATAACTACTCTTGGTAACAGTTTAAATGGTAAACAATTGGCGCTTTGTAAGCCAATTTATTACAGTGTAAACAGCTCATATTTAAACAGAGTGGTTTTATTTGACAATATTTATGACTCATATTTCACATGAATAAAGTTATGATAACACAAAATTACATGTCATTGTCACAACTTTGCTGTTTATTTGATAAACAAATTAAAAAAAATCTACAGTATTGGATCCTAAAGTTCCCGAAACTGAGGTCGCAAAAGCCCCATCAGCGCCCCAGGAACCATCTGCGCCCCAAACTCAGCCAACTGAGACTCAGCCCCAAGCAACTGAGGCTCAGCCGAAACCAACTCCAAAACGTCAGTTGCTGAGTAAGTACATCATTGAAAACCTAAATATTTATTAGATTAATTCTTTATCATTATAATATATGTTTGACCGACATAGATAACACAGAAGTTTAAATAAATTGTATGATTCATTTGTACTTTGAGATTGGCCCCGATGCTAAGTTATGAATCACTAGCATTCCGGCCTGCGGTTTCACCCGCTGTAATAAGACTTTTCCCGTGGGTATAAAGTATTTACCCGCGGTAAAAAGTACTTATGTTATTCTCGGTTCACTAAAATGTATCCAAATCGTGTTTGCGTGATTGAGTAATAAACATCCGATATAGGTATCTAATTATTCCAGCGCTACAGGCGAAGCATTACCTATTCCACATATATTAGTAGGATTTGCGGTCTACTAAATAAAAATGTAAGCAATAAGTGTAGCAATAAGCAAATAATAACAATATTCATAGTTAAGTTTCTAGTCTTGCTCAGAAATGACGCCATTTTATATACATTTTCAAGTAAACAATTTTTATTTACAGAGCCGCATATTGCAGCAGCTTTACAGCAGATGTTGGCAATGGGCTTCACTGACGATGGTGGTTGGCTTTCCCAGCTACTTGAAAACAAGGATGGAAATATTGCAGCGGTGCTCGACCTGCTCACTCCAGTCACTCCGAAGAAGAAGTGAAGTTACACTTGTGCCCTGTTTATCTATTTGTATTAAGAGCAAACTTAGAGTACTCGCATAACACATTCTTTGCGAAACTATGTAGGTTACAAATACATATTTGCTTAGAGTAAGAGTTCCTTAAGAATTCTTTAGGTGATGGGTCACATTTAGTGAAGAGCAGTAACTAAGTTGGCTTGTATTATGTAGGAATAACAGTGGCACTAATATAACTCTTGCTGGCATTGTACTAGCTAGCCAAGGGTTTATTTTTCAATTATGTTAAATATCTTATATAAATACAATTATATTCTATGGACCGGGCAATTTTGATGGTATTGATAACTATTTAGCTAATGCTATAAACATGTGAAGTAGCTTCATCCGGAAAATATTGTATTGTGATAGTAAAGGACTGAAGTTTGTATTATGGAGATGTGATTTCATTATATTATAAATAAAATATTTATGGGGATCTTTTGTTTTATATCTCTTTATTGCTAGCAAATTATTAATATTGATTTACCTGTTTATACCTGCCTACCCAAGAGTTGTGTGACCGCTAATAAATAGTCAACCTGACTTTTGTATATTCCATAGGCTTTGTATTTTCGATTGGAATGGAGTTTGTATATGCAAGTAAAATGGGGAAAATGATGATATAGATGAAAATGAGGACAGTGAGAAAATGAGGAACATGAGACATTGAAGAAAATTACGAAAATGATGAAAATGAGATATTGGAATCGAATCGAATGAAATCGAATGAGGTATTGATGATAATGAGGAACATGAGGAAAATGGGGAGAATGATGAACATGAGACATTGAAGAAAATGATGAAAATGAGAAATATATGAAATTGAGGAACATGAGATATTGATGAGAATGAAAAAATAGGAAAATGAGATATTGATGAAAATGAGAAAAAATTGGAAAATCTAATGGAATCGAATCGAATGGAATGATGAAAAATGGGGAAAACGGGGAAAATGAGACATTGAAGAAAATTAAGAAAATGATGAAAATGAGATATTTATGAAATTGAGGAAAATGAGATATTGATGAGAATGAGGAAAATAGGGAAAATAGGAAAATGAATAAAATGAGGAAAATGAGACATTGAAGAATATTTCGAAAATGGTGAAATAAGATATTGATGAACATGAGGAAAATGAAGAAAATAGGGAAAATTAGGAAAATGGGGAAAATAGAAAAATGAATAAAATGAGGAAAATCAGGAATATAAGGAAAATGAGACATTGAAGAAAATAAGGAAAATGATGAAAATGAGATATTGATGGAAATGAGAAAAATGTTTCACAGTTTTTGGTTCAACAGCTTTGACTGATATCGCTACTATCATAATGTTAATACACAGGAGCCTTACAAAAGTACGGTTAATTCTGAACTGTCAAAAATTGTAGGACTGGAATAGCCGCTTATCGCACGTGAACGAGTAGAGTTTCTCGTTTTTATTCGCAAATTCATGGATTGTGTCGTCGTATGAAATCTCTTTCACTAGACCTGAGTTTTGACGTTTTGACTCTATATAAAAACAAAACCTTTAATTTGTTCCGTTTATCAATACACTATCTGCTTTAGCAAGCCTTTATCATAGCTAACAGAACAAACCAAAAAGATAATAAATAAGTTTACTTAGGAATATTAAAAAAATCGAATATATGCAACTGGGGTTTGTTTTTAATCGAATATAAAAAAATACGAGCAAATCTGCCGCCCTAGGCTGCAGCCTACTTAGCCTAATGGTAAATCCACCATTGATTTGACCACTACTATGTGACCCCCCCTGGCGCCAAAGCTGGATCCGCCCTTGTAAATATAGTTTGGCTACTTAGGGCTCCCACTCTACTACCTAATCAGTAAGGCAATAAAACGAAATATATAGTTTTCCTACATTTAATTTATTTTAAGAAGCCATAGGAATGTTTTTTAATTCCAACAGTTTCTTGTCTTTCGCGTAGAAGGGCCTTTCCCAGTGCTTCGTCTAGCGTTTGTGCTGCAACACTGCAATAAAAATAGTAATCATTTTAGCAAAGTTGAATAATAGTTTTGCAAAAAACTTCCATGGCACATCAATCTTTAAGTCTGGTAAACAATTCACTATATAGGGATATGTAAAAAACTTGTATTTGTTCTGAGGTAAGTGTTAACTAGCATTTTAAAGTGGCATAGGCAACAAATAAATAATATTTTTGATACTTACATGCCCTGGCTTATAGCATCCTTCAATGTCTTTGGTGCAACACTGCCCGGGCCATTCATGCTTATCATGCTACATTTGCAAGTTGTCCGTGAAGTGCTTTCCTCTTCACTACCATAGAATTTAGGGTTTCCAGTCACTCCCACAACAAGTGAGATTACACTACAGCTTTCTTCTTCAGCTGAAGGGTCTACCACACATTTCTCACCAATCTTGCATAATGTTACCTGTTTTTAACAAAATCATCAGTAAAATTTTATATTACTATGCATAGGTACTATTATTAGATGTTTATACAACTTCTTGTTTTAAAAATTAATACTGTGACGCTACAAAAGTTAAATTGTTTACTTCTACATACCAAGAGTGGCACAGTTCCAATATTTAAGAATTTAGAGTCATAAGGGTCATCAGAAAGCTGTAAGTCGACGCTGCCTCCATCCATGAGTGCTGCTTTTACAAATGGTATCCTAGTATTGTATAATGCGGCTTTCACCCCTAATGAGACGGCATCACACAAGTTTCCACCACATTCTAATATCTGTAATAAGATAATTTAGAAATAAAATACATATCAAACCTTTACCCTTAAGTTAGGCAATGGAAATAAGTAAAAAAAAATGGATAGCTGCTCCTATTGCCTCATGTTACATTAGATACTATAATATTCAGAATAAAATGATAGCATTGAGTTTTAGAACATCATTTATCAATTTAACTTACCAATATATCAACATACAACTTCCAACATTGTTTTCCTTCAAATATACAAAGTTGTTTTAAATCAAATGCCTGTGATGAGTTGAAAGCTCTTTGCATCATGCTAGATATGTTGTTGGCAAGTTGTTCTCCACCTCTGCCTTCAAACTCTGGTGTGGCATTAGCTGAGCTAAAAAAACAAGTGAATGTGTAGTTATCAGTATGTAAAGTCTAGGCGTATAATAATATATACATATTTAAATTTCGATATAGCCTTCCTTACCAATCAACAAAAAACTCAATAAATCCTAAATCTGGTTTGTCAGGCTTTGGAACATCTATTTCAGTTTTGACTCCAACAAGTATATCTGTGTTAGCAAGACGAAGCCGCGCCGAACCACTAGCATGGCTTACTACGTCGGTCTCCAGTTCCATGGGCCTGTAATCCACATTGGATCTCCCATCTGAACGGTAATCATCCTAGAGTAAAAACATTCATCAGTATGCTTATATTATGGAAAAGCCCACAATACACTCAGAAATAAATTAGTAACCTGAACTCCGTGAAGTATAAACACTCTTTCAGTTGGACTTATTATTATTCCCGCCATTTAGTAATTTTTTAATTATTTATTTAATAGACATGAATTAATGGTCAAAACAATCGAACCAAAGTTTGTTTTGTTTTGTTTGTAAAATTAACTTGCGAGGTTATGTGTTTCCAACTACAGTCATTTATCTAACTAAAACTAACATATTACTAAACTAAAGCATAAATTGTTCATGGGGGAGTTTTTAATTTAACATTATTGCAAAATAATAATGCGTATTATAGCTTTATTAAAACATTTGCTTGATTCAGTATTTTTGAACAAATTATTAATACCTAATATCCTAGTTTGTTTTTTGAAAATGTAAACCATTTGTTACACTTAAATAATTTTGTAGTTTAGGAACATTTACATGTCAATGTCAATTTCTTTTTTTTTACACTGGCAAGCTTGCTTCGAGAATTTGAATTCGAGTTGTATTTTTGTTTAGTCAAATCCTCAATCCGGAACTAACAATCCTTAATTCAGAAATAAACTGTTGCAATATGTTTTTTTATAATAAATTTGACATTAGTTATCTACCTTAATTACCTCGAATAAGCATAATGTTGGGACATTATTTTAGTTTTTACCAGATTTTAAGGAGGGTGTACTTTTCCCTTCTACTTATTAAAAAAAATATCGATGGTTGTCATTTTTTTACCAAATTATTAAAATCAAAGGTTAACCAACTTAATAAGTAGTTTAACTTCAATCATATCATACCTACCTACACCATTGTTCAAATTTGTTATTCCCCTGGCTGGGATGTACACTGGAGCTGCCCGTAGCCCTGTAAGAATCGGAACAGCTCCCAAATATAATATACTTAGATAACGGATGGTGAATGTACTAGCTTTTAACCGCGGCTTCGCACGCGTTAAATTCGGAGTAAAATCCCATTCCCTATACAATGTTATTATACATAATTAATAAACTTTCCTTTTCAATCACTTTATCTATTAAAAAAATCGCATCAAAATCCGTTGCGTAGTTTTAAAGATTTAAGCATACCTACATAGGGACAGACAGAGAAAGCGACTTTGTTTCAATACTAAGTAGGTATGTTTACTTCGGTACTTCGGTACTTCGGTATGTAGGTACAAAAGACAGTAAAGTCCCACGGCGGGCAATGCGACCTGCGCGGTGCACCGTGGTTCCGCCGCTTAAGGTTTTTGTCTTAAAGTTTTTTACCTCTCGATAAAGTAAAAAAAAGAAAACATTTTATCTAACCAATTTGAGTAATGTTAACTTGCCTTTCTGTTGTGAAAGAAGAAATTAGTTTGTGCAATTTAAAAATAATTATTTTCTTTTAATTGTAACCTATCTCCTTTCTATTTTACATATCACATTTATTTTCCTATACCTTTTAAATATATCATGCCAAAAACCTTGTTGATAAAGGAAGGAAAGGAATAGGGTAGTTAAATTACAGTCATTTCCGCATTGCTATTTTGGACGTCAGCTAATGCCTCACCTCTTATCTCACTTAGAACTGCTCCCAATAATCCCGAATGATCGAGGGGGATCTCGCAACATCCTCTTTTAAATTGCGAATGATCGTAATTGTTTCATTCAGCAGATTGAGCACCAAGTACCTACCCATCGCCATTTGAATACCTCACTCAGATCGGGGAGATATGATATTTTGTTAAAATGGCCAGTGAAAGCGATATTATGGATCAAATGCGGAAATTTACATGGGTGGACTATGTAGTGTTTGTGTTGATGTTGGCAATTAGTGCAGTGGTGGGGGTGTACTGGGGGTTCATGAAGAAACAAACGAATCAAAGCGACTACCTTCTTGGAGGTAGAAATATGAAGGTAGTTCCTGTTGCAATGTCATTAGTTGCAAGGTAAGTTTGGAATTGTTAAACAGTTCATTTCTGAAGTACCTATTTAACAAGGTATTTAAAATTTAGCACTAATACAAGAAAAGACGCAGAGTGGTTTCTGGAATGGGTATTAGTAGTAGATATGATACGCACGCATGATAAAAAATAATAATTCTACGACCGATCCATCTGCTAGCTTAAAATTTGAAATTTTGGGGTGTGACTGTCTATTTCCTTTAAAAATGTAGCTTTTGCGCAAGTTATATGATTTGAATTTGTCTCCAGTTTCGTCTCAGGAATTACCCTGTTGGGTTCACCAACTGAGGTCTACATGTACGGCACTCAGTATGCATTTATTATGGGAGGTATTTTCTTGATGTGTATCATCATGACTCAAGTCTATCTTCCTGTGTTCCATGACTTGAAAATTACATCGAATTATGAGGTAAGTGCTTACAATAAAGATTTCAGAAAACTGTGTTTGTTACCCTATTTATTTATGTATTTTCTTTGCAGTACTTATCACTACGATTTGATAATAAAGTAAGGTTGTTTGGGTCTTTTCTGTTTGCCTTTACTTTGGTAAGTCTTATAATCTCTCTTAATATAGGTGATGGAATTGCTATTTCATTTCTGGCTATTTGGTTTTTCAGATTGGTTGGTTACCTATTGTGATTTACGTCCCAGCGTTAGCATTTAATCAAGGTTAATCATCTAATTAAACTTATGGTTATAGTAACTATTTAAGTAGCTGATTGGAAAGAAAAAAATCTACCTTCATATCTTTTTTACGTTACAGTAACTGGAGTAGACATCCATATAATAACACCGATTGTATGTTTAGTCTGCATATTCTATACAAGTGCTGTAAGTATTTAAATTGAAATGATAAACAAAACAAATTATAACTTCGACATCTACATAGTTAATTTCATATAGGGTGGGCTGCAAGCAGTCGTGTGGACTGACGTCATTCAAATCACCGCAATGTTCGGGGCAATGGCTCTAGTGGCAATCAAAGGCACAATCGACGTCGGAGGCATAGGCGTTGTGTGGCAACGAAACATGGATACTGACAGAATAGAATATCCAAAGTATGTATGGGACATTCGGAATTATAAGTTATTTGTTTGGGATATGAAGGACTCTTCGGGAACGATGTACGGGGAGTTCTTAGAGCTGTCACACTAGATATGATAGTAGACATAGCTATTAAATTATCAGGGCTGTGTAGATTTATAGAACTTGAATTGCTTTCTCACCCACTATGACACTATTCGCGGATATGTTGTTTGATTTCGTTGTATAAATGCTTTATCTTTTGGAACAGAATTAGTAGGACTAAGTACTAAATAAATAAATATAAATAAAAATCATTTATTATATTATAAATTAATTTCATTACATTCGAGGGATATCGATCATCAGCCAACTTATCAGTAGGCCGAGAGAAAAATCCGGCGGAAAAAAACCAGCACCCTTTTGTCCAACACCAAATACATAAATCAAGGCATACACCAAGACAAGATAAAACGTCACAAGACGGTAAAATTTAAGCAAGAAAATACAACTAGTGATTCTTGTCTCGTGCGTGTCATGCTGCGGGGTGATTCTGTAACTTTCGAGTGACATAAACTACTATCAAAAAAAAAAAACGTCAAAATTCCATTATTTGTATTGAAAAATGTACACTTTGACGTTTATTTTCATAGCAGTCATGACAATTTGTGTTACAGAATCTCTCTGCTGGTCTAGACGTTTACAGAGTAGTAAATAATTACAACACAACCAGGGGCGGATTTGCAGTCTCGGCCGCCCTAGGCCCCAAGCCATCAGCCGCCCCTTTTTAACATTAACCATATAGACTACTCGCGAAAAAGTTTTTTGATCTCTTTGAATTTTTATATCTCCCTGAATGTGCTCAATTAAAAAGATATCTCCATTGATCTCCATCCATCTCGTACTTTATATACTCATACAGGGTGATTGGTAATGCGATACATTCCTTCTAAGAGGTTAAAGTAGAGCTTATTTGCAGTCAATTAAGTCATATCATGTCCGAAAATTGATAATTTTATGCACCATTTAAGTTTTTTTTATGAAAAACCCCATTTTCGAAGTTCAAATGAATCCTATTTAGTGAAAAATACAAAATTAAGTTGAATTTTTTGTTGTTTTATGGTAGCTTGATAACTAAAATGATATTTTAGATAAAATTGTCTAAAAAAAATTGTCCTTATTTCAGAAAAAGTCAAGAACAACTTAAAAAAAGGTGTTGTGATAATAAATAGTGATTTTCTAAAAAAAAAAAATAGTCTTGAGTAAAAGTTAAATAAAAAACTTTCCCAATTCATTAGCTATTCAAAAAGGTACATTTGTCATACTAAAACTAAGTATTTAATTGACAACTCTACTAATAAAAGAAGTAACCTCTCTCCTAGAACGCCTCTACTTTGTGGTTACCGCGTACTTTTGCAGTGGTTTCGTAGATTTTTCGTAGCGATGCTGTCGCGCGTTAAGTAAACGCATGTTAGTCACATTTGCAACGCGCTAGTTATCGCAACTGTATCGATGCAAAGACTATACTAACGAATCGTGGCTCTGAAGGCGATGGCACACAGTCAGCGACTGCTAGTCCATGGTATCGATGCTACCGCACGACAGCATCGCTACAAAAAATTGCCGTGGGCGAGGGCCTTTCGTTATGAAGAATACACAGACATTCTCCTTATTTACGGATTGTGTAACGGCAACGCTGTTGCAGCAAAAAAACGTAGGTACTTGTTGCGTTTCCGTAATCGACGTGGGTCAAACGTTAGAGTGTTTTCCGGGACGTATCGACGTCTCAAAAGAATAAAGCTTGTAGACCTCGAGTTTGGCGAAGTAGACGAAGAAATGATAGATGTTTTTCGCAGAAATCTAGCAACCAACACAAGAGCTGGCGACATCAACCAAAGAAAAAATAACAAGGGATGTGTAGTGATTAATGAAAAAGAGGTAGTTCGTTTACTATAAAGGTCACTTTTTCCGCACTCAACAGATTTTTTTTATTTGACCGCAAAGGCTGCACACTTGAAGCTTAGGCTTTTAACAAAATTGATTTATTTAACGGCAGACCTCAATGTTATTGAACAATCCTTGTGCAAGACGGCGACATCAACCAAAGAAAACACTGTAAAAGTGCGCGGTAACCACAAAGTTGAGGCGTTCTAGGAGAGAGGTTACTACTTTTATTAGTAGAGTTGTCAATCAAATACGTTTTAGTATGATAAATGTACCTTTTAGAATAGCTAATTAATTGGGAATGTTTTTTATGTAATCTTTACGCAACATTATTTGGACTTTTTTTTAGAAAATCGCTATTTATTTTCACAATACTTTTTTTAAGTTGTTCTTGGTTTCTTGACTTTTTCTAAAATAAGGACAATTTTTTTTAGACAATTTTAATCTAAAATATCATTTAAGTTATCAAGCTACCATAAAACAACAAAACATTAAACTTAATTTTTAATTTTCAACTAAAAGGATACATTTAAACTTCGAAAATAGGGATTTTTATAAAAAAACTTAAATGTTTCATATCTCAGAAAATATCAATTTTCGGATATGGTAGGTATGATGCGACTTAATTGATTGCAAATAAGCTCTTCTTCTTAGAAGGAATGTATCGCATTATCAATCACCCTGTATAAGTTTGCGTAGATCTATGTACATCTTAGTACATATAATTTGATCAAAAAGTTGGCGCATCTATGTATATGTTACGGCTAATACCCGAAATGCGGCTACACCTAGTTTTAGCCGGTTAGAAGAGTTTTTAATATGGAAAACTGTAAAAAAAAAATTATACCTATGTATATAAAAACTGGCTTCAATCATGAGTCGACGGAGTCCCGCTACGCGGGACTCCTTTTTCTGGGTGGTATCAAAAAAGTAACCTAACTAACCTAACCTATTGATGTTCTAACCGGCTAAAACTAGGTGTAGCCGCACTTCGGGTATTAGCCGTAACATATATAAAGCCTAAGCAGCGCCTGTGTGCGAAACCTATGAGGCGCCTTTTTTAGTCGGCTTAGACAATTTTTTCAACTATGTTGTATTAAAAAACACAATCCGGCGGCGCCCCTCTTGCTTGCGCCGCACACATCGCACGTATGGGCGGCTCGGCCCTGTAGATGAGTATTTAAGGATGCGGTATAGATCGCGCCATGCAGTGCAGCCCGCCCAGCATACACCATGATAAGCCTTTTTGACATGATTTGGGCCGCCCCTAAATCTGGCCGCCCTAGGCCCGGGCCTACACGGGCCTTAGGGTAAATCCGCCACTGAACACAACACAATCTAAAGAAATAGCCTGTCCAGACATCAGTCCCACCCTTTTTATTATCTAAATAATCTTTAATTTTATTGCATTATATGTAATTTAAATTTACTCGTGGGGATTGTACTAGGTTATTAATTAGTAAGATTTTTTTATATATCGTTTACATTACAAGAACGTTTTTTATTTACAGTTGGGATGTAAGTCCTCTAGCAAGACATACAATTTGGAATCTGTTAATCGGAGGAGTATTTTACTGGCTACAGGCAAACTCTGTTAACCAGACGATGGTCCAACGGTACTTGGCCTTGCCTACTCTTCGTGGTGCAAAATGGTTAGTTACAGTTCAAATATGTAGACATACCCAAGGCTGTTGGATTTGTGGTTTAAAGAGCTATTGCTGAATACTTACACTTATATTTTACAGGGCAGTTTTCCTATTCACATTAGGAATATCGGCATTGTACTGTTTCTGCCTGTACTGCGGATTGTTAATATTTGCCAAATTTCATGATTGCGATCCTTTGCAAACAAAGGTAAGACAATTAATATAATATATCTACCCCTGATTGGGCGCCAACATTTTTGAGATAATTTTATTTGATGATGAAAGTTAATCATTGTTATTTGTATTCTAGCTGGCAAAGGCTAAAGATCAGTTACTTCCACTTCTAGTCATGGATGTACTTGGAGACTATCCTGGTCTATCTGGGGTTTTCGTCGCAGGCATTTTTAGTGCTGCATTGAGGTTTGCATTTTTATATACGTACTTTTCATTACTTAATGCCCACCAATTTACTAATAGATAGCATATGTTTTTCAGCTCTTTATCTACAAGTCTGAATTCGATGTCTGCTGTGGTGTTAGAAGATTTTTGTAAACCATTTCTGAAGAAACAGCTCACGGATCGCCAAGCGACCTGGTTGATGCAGGGGGTAGTTGTGTTACTTGGTTCTCTTTGTGTAGGTAAATATGTTAATTTATTTATTAAAAAAAACTATTTAATTGTAATTAGTTAAAATATAAATGTAATTTATTTTGCAGGCTTAGTGTTTGTTGTCGAGAAAATGGGCACTGTTCTGCAGTTAACGATGACCTTAGAAAGTATGACAATGGGTCCTATGTTCGGTGTTTTTACAATGGGAATTCTTATGCCTTGGGTTGACGCTACGGTAACATCATTATAGATAACCAATTTTTACCAATATCTTTTTGTTACATATATAATAATAAATTGTTTTAACAATATCTATTGCATGTATCATGTTAATATTTTCAGGGTGCCCTGGTAGGAGGAATTAGTGGCCTGGTAACTATGGCTTGGTGGTGTCTAACTGCGCAAATGGCAATAGTTAATGGACTAATCGTTCATCCACACAAGCTGTTGTCCGTGGCGGGATGTCAGTATAATTTTACAGCTGACTCTATTTCGGATCTTCCGAATGATGTGTAAGTATTTCGTGAATATATATGTTCTCATGTTTTGACGATTGCGATATCATTTTGAATGCCTTTTACAGCGAGGAAGTGAATCCTATTCTTCGGGTATCATACATGTGGTACACCCTGGTAGGAGCAGTTGTGACAATGTGCGTTGGTGCAATCGTCTCAAGAATTAATCGAGCTTTGGGAAAAGCGTATGTACCACCAGCACCCAGATTATTAGCCCCACAAGTTAGAAGGCTATACAAAGAACCTCCGCATCCAGCAGACGATCTTTATATCAAAGCTTATGGCGACAATAAAGTAAGTTTAAACGTATTAAATGGAAGAGTTATGATACTGCCTACCTAAAGACTTTATATTTTTTAGGAAAATCGCCAGTCCCACTTGACATCAGTAAACATGAAGCCAATAAGCGAATGTGAGGATATTAGCTGACAAAGCCAAACAAAAGAAGATTACGCTGCAAGAAAATGAAAATACTATATAAAAACTATATATTTTATAATAAAGATATTTTCTCAGTCTATACTTATGTCTTTTTCACTAGGCAACAACACCTACCATAATAACAGTATTTACTACTTCCGACCCGTAACACGAGCGTGGGTTTTGTTATGTGCTATTTTAGGAACAGGAAGAGGTAAATTGATTCAAGAAAAGGTTACTACATTGGAAAATCGCGGCTAACCAATTGAAAGATGACCAGCTACTCATTGTATCCAAACATTACTTCAATGTTTGTGTTCGTATTGAGAACTCACTGTGTATTTTTAAAACAAAAGAAATACTAGGTACAAAGATTATTTAGAAAATGGCTATCGAAGACGCTATTGATGTTAGTTTAGTTAGAAGATCGTTTCAACAATTATCCTGGATAGATTATTCGTTGTTCGTGTTTATGTTAGCGATATGTGGTTGCATCGGAATTTACTTTGGTTTTGTGAAGAAGCAGAAATCTACGCAAGATTATCTTATGGGTGGTAGAAATATGAAACTTGTTCCAGTTTGTTTTTCTTTGGTTGCCAGGTATGTAAGTCTGCTGTATCTTATAATTTTGACTCTTAGATCAGCAATTTATTAATTACGTGAATATTTTAGTTTTATTTCAGGAATATCGTTTTTAGGTATACCTACAGAAATTTATATCTATGGGACATCCTATTTATTTTTATTATTTGGGACTTTAGTAATGTGTATCGTTATCTGTTACACATTAATTCCAGTCCTTCATGAGCTTCGCCTTACATCGGCTTATGAGGTGGGATACGTTAATAATGGTCATTTGATTACATAATTTAGGTATATCTTATATTTTATATTTTTTACAGTATCTAGAATTACGGTTTGATAAGCGACTAAGGGTGTTTGGATCATTACTATTTAGTGTATACTTGGTAAGTTCTAAGATTTTTGTTAGTTTGGCGTCTTAATTTTGATTTAAGATTTCATATTTTGTCGCAGATGGCTTGGCTTCCAATAGTGATCTATGTTCCAGCCTTGGCCTTTAACCAGGGTAAAATTTTTGTTTTCCATTATAATCAATGCCATATATGTAATACCTTCTAAGTATGTTTTTTATTATTTCAGTTACCGGCATAAATATCCACATAATTACACCAATTGTTTGCTTCGTTTGTATATTCTATACGACTTTAGTAAGTGAAGAATCCTAATCAATTTTAAGAGTTTTAGTACTTAAGTCAATAATAAAGTTATTCTCATTTAAAATTTTAGGGTGGTCTAAAAGCGGTTGTATGGACAGATGTGATTCAAACGGTTGTGATGGTATCAGCAATGATTTTGATTGTAGTTAAAGGAACTACCTACGTTGGTGGCGCTGAAGAAGTTTTCAGTAGAAACTGGAACACAAGCAGGATAGAATTTCCAAAGTAAGCGAACGTTTACATTAACACATTGTTTTTTACAGTGTCCTTTGTTTAAGATTGTTATTTTAATTTTTTTATGTATATTTAAGGTTCACAGCTGACGTCACAGAACGACATTCCATACTCTCCGTAACAATTGGTTCTTCGATTTATTGGATAGGTAACATCGCAGTCAATCAATCCATGCTTCAGCGATTTCTATCTTTGTCCGAGCTGAGGTCTTCGCAGAGGTAAGCTTTGTTTTAGTAGGAATTTAATGTATAAGCATATGCTTATCTACAATTTAATTCATGTATTTTTCAGGGCAGTTTGGGGATTTTTCATCGGCTTAGTGTTTATAGTCATGTTATGTGCATACAGTGGTATGGTTGCTTTTGCAAGATACCACGATTGCGATCCGTTGGACTCTGGATTAGCATTAGCTAAAGATCAAATTTTGCCGTTGCTGGTCATGGATATATTATCGGATTGGAAAGGATTACCTGGAGTATTTTTAGCTGGCGTTTTTAGTGCTGCCCTTAGGTAATAAAGCTTATAATTATAATGATCATATTAGTTAAACATATTTTAATTTATGTATATTTGTATTTTACAGTTCTTTGTCAACGGGGTTAAATTCAATGGCAGCTGTCGTTCTGGAAGATTTTTGGAAACCATTTTTTCGTCCTCTCTCGCATAAAGAAACTCAAGTTCTTATACGAGCCGTTGTCGTCATTTTAGGGTTGGTTAGTTTAGGTAAGCAACCGTTATTTAATTTCATTAAATGTATTATGATGGTATAATTATTTCGTATATTATTTGTTTTAGGTTTAGTATTTGTTGTTGAAAAGTTGGGATCTGTTCTTCAGCTGACTATGAGTTTGTCGTCCGCATCGATGGGTCCTCTAGTTGCGATATACTTTATGGGACTTTTTATACCCTTCGTGCAGTCAACTGTAAGTATTGTGTATTTTTCGCTTTAGCAACGGATATGCTCCGAACGCAATTTGATTAAATTAAAATCGATGATTTATAAAAATATTTGGTATACATATATTAGACAGACTATACCGTATTGCCTGAACGAACATCTTAGTTAGTTGGAATGATTTTTATGTATTTTTAGGGTGCTTTAATTGGTGGTTTAGTGGGTTTATCAACAGCGTGGTGGATAACTGCGCAATCTCAGCTATCACAAGCAAAAGGCTTACTGAAATTTGCCGAGAAAACAAGATTTACTGACAATTGTAGTTACACCTTTGAATATGTTCCACACCAAGATTTTGAGAGCAGGTACGAAATTCAGTTACACAGAGTAAGCAGTAGAAGATGGATTTATTTTCTTGACTGCATCTTTATTTTCTTTCAGTGAAGAAGTTTTTGTTTTGTACCGGATATCCTACCTATGGCTGTCAGCTTTAGGGTGTTTTGTAACAGTTATAGTTGCATGTTTAGTTAGTTGGAAGCAAGACTCTAAAAGTAGAAAACTTTGTGATTTAAAACTATATGCACCAATGTTAAGGAGCAAGTTAGCGAAAAATGGCAATCAGGTAAGTAAATTAATGATATTGATAGATGTGATATGCTATAAAACAATCTAATGATATTTGTCATTGTTTTAGATAAAGCTGACCACAACATGAAGTGATGCAGATCAGAATAATTTGAAGGTATAGGCAAATAAATGTATTTTTGTAATGTTGATTTTATTTTGCACTAGGATCCAGAAAGGAAGGAAGAACAGCTTAACTTTTAATAGGGATACTTTTTCCAATGTTGACGCGGAATGTTGCATTTCTGTAAACAAAAATTAGACAAAAATAAAATCAAATAAATGACAACATCAAAATTTCTTATCAGTAAGTTCTAAATTTCAGGTGTTTACCTGTATTTATTGATATCGCTGTTTTCCATAGTATATAAACTGCCAGTGCACCTATTACGGGTAGCATCTTTCAAAGTTTCACATTCATTAGCTTGCAGATGATTGTGTTTTACAGTAGCTGCTATATTCTCCCAAGTCCCATCCAATGCTAAAAATAGGTTACTGTTTTATAGGTGTGTTTTTAATGGCAAGTGTCGCTATTAGGTATCAAATTACCCGCTCCAACTTTTCAAGGGTGTTTTTTTTGTTGAGGTGATAGAGATTCTTTTGAATTATAAGATTTACCTGTAATCCTCGTCACTTTTCCCTTGGTCTCTCTGCCAGTATTAGCTACAATATTACCGTCCAGGATAAAGCCGACTATATGTACTCTATCAAAGTTTAGACCCAGGCTTGTCAGCCAATTGATGAATTGAGCAAGACCTTTCCCAATATCAGCAGCTCCAGCTTTAGCAGTTGAGTAGCTACGATTGGCTAACCGACTGCAACTATTACGTTGACATCGCTACCTTCAAGAAATGCTGAAAGGGAGTTATGTGCGTTTTTACAATGAACCTTTGATTTAAGTACTTATCTCTATTTTAACAACCTTACATACAATCGATATTATTACCGCTGTTATCATTATTTTTCTATTTTAACGATAAGATTTTTATATTTGCGTAGGCAGATTGTACTGTACGCAGTTAAAAGATACAAACTTTTACTTGTCTAGGTGATGCCTACAAGTCAGATTTTACATAATTTTTCATTTTTTCATAATTTAATATCTGAAACAGTTTAATTTCAACAATCGGTTTTACTTATGGAACCTTTGACGCCTCTTGTCATTTTTTCCATCTCCATTCCATCCATGTGCAAGAAAGACGGTGATCTTTGATGGGTTGAAGTTAGAGCGAGACACACTATCAGTGTCTCCATAAACCAACACCTGAGCAGTGATTGGGTTTGATCTAGAAACAATGGTAAAATTGGAAATTATTTAACACCTTTTATGTATCAAGACTTAGCAAGGGAACAACTGCGGAAAACGTGACGGCATATATAGAAGACAGGGGACAGACTTGTATTGGTGTTGAATTATTAAAACAAAAGAAAGAAATGGACTTTAGCTCATTTAAGGTGACAATATTAAAATGTAAATTAAATGTAATTTTAAATACAGCTTTCTGGCCGGAAGGCATAAGGTATCGCGTTTACTGTGAACTTTTCAACAGCAACAATAATCTTAATTAATATGAATAGTGCACATAATAAAAATAGATTAGTATTTATAACATTTAATTGTAAGAATATAAAAAGATCCGTGCCTTATATAAAGGAGTTATGTAAAAAAGTTGACGTGATAGCTTTACAGGAGACGTGGCTTTTACCGCATGAATTAAACTTCTTAAATGAAATCGATGACAATTTTTGTTGTAGTGCCAAGTCATCTGTAGATACTTCTGTAGGTGTATTAAGAGGTAGGCCTTATGGTGGTGTCGCAATTATGTGGCGCAAGTCTGTTTTTCCTAACGTCTCCTTAATTGACTGCTGTAATGATAGAATTATTGCCATAAGAATAAGTCAGGATGCAGATTTAGATCGAATTGTTGTTTTCAGTGTATATGCCTGTTGATAAAATTGAAAATCTACCGGAGTTTACAGATTGCATGTCTACCATAGGTGCCATTATAGATGAATGTGATACTCAAAAAGCTTATATTTTAGGAGACTTTAATGCTCATCCTGATGCACGGTTTGGACAGGAACTTAATTCATTCTGTCGGGAGCAGCTATGGGAATGTGCTGACATTAATTTACTTAGTGTTGACTCAAATAGTTTCACTCACCTAAATGAAGCACATGGAAGTCGTCGATGGCTAGATCATTGCGTTACTACAAGTGCAGCATGGGATACAGTACTGAACGTTGACATCTTGTATGATGTCGCCTGGTCAGACCACTTCCCGTTACGAATAGTGTGTAGAAACGAATCGCGAAGTTTCACTTGTGAGCAAACGTCCAATAATGAAAAGAGCAATTGTGATAGTAGAATATACTGGGGTGATAGAAATACTAGTCATAAACGAATATTTTACAATTATTGTGTTGAAAATTTTAATAGTTTAGGTTTTAATTGTAACTGTGATATTTTAAATAATAATTCTGATGATTTTAATTTTAAAAATAACCATAAAAAATGTATTAATACATATTATAATAAACTTATAAAAATTTTGCAAGACGCAGCAATTGTCAGTGCAAGAATACATAAAAATCAATGTACAAGAAAAAGAAAAGTGGTTGGTTGGAATATACATGTCCAAAACTTACATCAAATTGCCCGATGCAAATTTAAATGTTGGTTAGTAGCAGGAAAACCTACGTCTGGTCCAATTTACGATGATATGTGTAGTAGTCGGAGAAACTTTAAAAACAAACTGAAGTGGTGTCAAAACCATGAAGAACAAATAAAAATGAACATCTTGGCTACTTTCAGACAAAATAAGAACTTTTCAAAATTTTGGTGTGCGACTAAAAAACTGAATTATAAACAAAATTTTCCCGTCTGTATTGATGGAGCCAAAAAACCTAAAGACATAGCAAATTTATTCGCTAGTAACTTTAAAGTGTCTCCTCAAGCTGTGCCTTCATCGTATGTTGATTCGACTATACCAAGCAGAAGTAATCATTGTGACAACGTAGAGTTTACTATAAAAGATGTAGAGAAAGCTGTGCAATCAATGAAATTTGGTAAATCACCTGGTCACGATGGCCTTAACTTAGAACATGTAGTCTTTGCAGGAGAAATTGTACTTTCCAAATTGTGTAGTTTGTTTAACTCTTGTATAAAATACTCCTTCTTACCGGATCAGTTAATGCGTACCATTGTCGTTCCCATTGTTAAGAACAAAACAGGTGACCTTAGTAGTTCAGGGAACTATAGACCAATTTCAATAGCATCAATAGTGGCAAAAATCTTTGAACGACTTATACAACCCAAGTTGACTGGCGGGTTCAGCATTGATGATGCGCAGTTTGGTTTTCGTCCTGATCTTTCGACGGATGCAGCAATATTAGCCCTAAAAGGTACGGTCAACTACTATCTAAAACGTGACACATCCATCTATGCATGTTTTTTAGATTTATCAAAAGCGTTCGATCTAGTCAATTATGATCTTTTATGGGAAAAGTTGCACAGAACTGATGTGCCAGAAAGTATTGTACGTCTGTTGAGATTTTGGTACGGCAATCAAACGAATAGTGTTCGTTGGGGTACCACGACTTCTAGAGATTATAGGCTAGAGTGCGGAGTACGCCAGGGAGGGTTGACTTCTCCGGACCTTTTCAACCTTTATGTAAATGATCTGATGGGTGAGCTGAGGGGCACGGGTGTCGGCTGTCACATAGGGAGGATTTGTTTCAACAATCTGAGCTATGCTGATGACATGGTGCTGCTCAGCCCTTCCATCAACGGATTGCGGAGATTACTTTCAGTCTGTGAGCATTATGCCAATGCACATGGACTGAAGTACAATGTTACTAAGACCGAACTACTTATATTTAGGTGTGGGAGGGGTCCGGAGAAGGTACCACCCGTGTATTTAAAGGGATCACCCATCAAAGTTGTGCAGAGTTTTAAGTATCTCGGCCACATTTTGACTGGTGATCTAAAGGACGACGGTGATTTAGAGCGTGAACGTAGGGCGCTCTCTGTGCGATCAAACATGCTTGCAAGACGATTTGCCAGATGCAGTACTGAGGTGAAGATAACACTTTTCAAAGCATTCTGCCAAGGTATGTACACCTGCCAACTGTGGGTAAACTACACCCGCCGAGCCTGGTCGGCCATGAGAATACAGTATAATAATGCATACAGGATCCTCATGCGCCTGCCCAGGTTCTGCAGTGCATCAAGCATGTTTGCGGAGGCGAGAGTGCCCGACTTCTTTGCTGTGATTCGCGCGCGCGTAGCATCGTGCTGGGCCCGCCTGAGATCTACTAATAACGCACTGCTAAGAACCCTAGCAGACGATGTGACTAACAATCCAATCTTCAAGCACTGGCTCTCAGTGCAGAAGGATTGTAATAAAAAATAACTGCATTACTTCTTTCTATAATTTTATAGAATACATAGATACTAATATAGTACTTGCATTTTTAATGTCAAAAGATAGTTAGTAAGTTAATTTTAATTTAATTTAATTTTATTTTATTTTATTTTTATTATATTTCATTACCCTGGGTCTGTAAATTTCATCGAATTTGTGTGCCTGAATAAAGAATTACATTATTATTATTATTTTATCTCTTGTATTGAAGGAAATTATGTAAGAATAGCAGGGACTTGCCTGGTGAAGAGCCAATTTCCATTATCAGCTGGGTTTCTTTGGATAGTCTTAAGAAATTCCTGGTCAACTGGTTCTAGAGCATCAACTAGATGGAGCTTGCCATCGCCATCTCCTGGAAAGTAGAAGTACCTGTTTCCTTCTTTGCCTTCTAACGGGCGTCTGATAACGTTGGCAGAGCAAACTGTAGAATCATCGATTTCAGGTATAGGTAGGTACTTAACACTAACCTGCTAAAGCAACAGAAAGGATCAGCAGTTTCATACTTTAAAATAGATTATATGCATTGATTCCGGGCGGCGCAAAATTAGCATTTTATTGATTTTTTTATCAATTAATCCTAAGAAACAACCAATTGAGTGTTCTTATGCTAATTACAGAGATATCCGATAAATAAATACTTACCTTGTGTTTATTTTTTCCAATTCATGAGGTGAAAAAAATTATTAAAAGAGTGTGTATCTTAAAAAAAAATTCTTTATTATTTACAACAATTTAGATGATGGGTTTTAATAAGGAAACGCGTACGGTGTATTTAGTCGATAAATTCCACTTCTGAAAAAAAATAGAAATTTTACCACATTTTGCTTTAGTTACAGGTAGTTACAACCAAACATTAGGTTACTAAAACAATTAACCAAACCTAGACTTTTCCAAATCGCTGTTTCCCATAGGCACTAAGTCTCCGAAACAAGTATTTTTCTTGACATCAACTAGAGATTTACACTCGTTAGCATACAGTTTATATTTCAAAGTGGCTGCCATGTACTCCCAGGCCATACTATGAGAGCAGGAATTCAACCAGCAACCAGGCATTGCTGAGCCTCCATTTGGATAGTGATCGGCATGACCACAGGGGTCAGCGTAACCAAGTAATGCGGTGTTTGTGTGAATGACTTCGACATACTGAGCGTCAGTCGGGACCAAGCGGTCTTTGTTTTGACATAACGGACCAGCAGGATCGAGTCCTAAAAACAAATGCCATCAAAGAAATTTAAGTAAGTTTTTTTTTACCAAGAATTAACTTATGAAGTAACTGACCTGTAATCCTTTTTATGCGGCCTTTAGTTTCCCGTCCAGCATTACCCACGAGATGAGCACCAAGGCTGAATCCTACCAGATGGGTTTTTTTCAATTTCAGTCCCAATGTCGAAAGCCAGATGATGAACTGACCAAGCTCTTTACCAGCCTGAGCCGTTCCTGATTTGGCGGTGATGTAACCCTGTCCTGCCAGTTTGCTCCAATCAACAACTATGACGTTTACGTCACTATCTTGAAGGAAGGCTGAGCAGAAAATCAATCCAAAAAAAAGTTTAATACAGTTGTTGACGAAGCAGTGTACCTACCTAAAGCTACGTATAGTACTACTTACTAGACAAAAAGATAAAGCAACTCGAATGCTATACTAATATACCTACTTACCCTATATTGTTACTTGCATCAGATATTGGAAAAAGGTGTCTTTTTGCGGTTTTGGACATTCAGGAGCACGACAATATATTTACAACCATTTTAATACTTAAAAAAAACGGTAAAATTACCCAATAACCGTTTCTCTTCTCTTTATTTATATGGTGTATTAGGTTAGTTAGTTGTATTAGTTACCTGCAGTTAGTTCTTTATTAACGGCGCTGGTCCAATCATTTCGCCACCCATGTGCAATAAATACTGTTGTTTTTGCCGAGTCATAGCTGGACTGTCGTACTCTATCAGTTTCATTTAATTTCAGAATTTGTGGTATTGTTGGATTTGATCTGAAATTTTAGAAAAATATAGTTACAATACTTAGCAAAGTTTTTCTGAATGTTTATTATCTTTTCATATTTGGCAAAATATGTAAAATAAAACTAAAATTTTATTATAACAGTATAAACATAGTAGAAAATGTATAAAGTAAATAGGTACCTATATTTTTTGGCGGTAAGTTGCGATGCGCGCAAGAATCGCCGCTTAAAACATATAGCCCAAAGATTCTTACCTGGTGTAAAGGAAATACTCGTTATTAGTTTTCTCGGCATAGCTTCTCAAATACTCATAGTCTGCAGGTTCTTCAGCGTCAACGAGATGGAGCCGCTTATCATTGTAACCGGGAAACCAGAAGAATCTTGTTTGACCCTCTACGTAAACTTGGAAGGTGTCTTTTAACACGCTGGCAGAACAAACTGGAATATAAGAAAAATTAAGATAGATGTATAGAAAACTAGGTACCTATACAGAATCAATCGAGAAAATAGTGGATAGGTATGTAGGTACCTACTTACATAAAAATATATATTAAATTAGGTATTTAAATTCCTACCTGTAATAAGGAGTGGCAAAACTAAACTCATGTTTTTGATAGTTTGATAATTATAACTGTCTTTTATCGATATCCATTGTTTTTATAACCACGTCTTATAAGTAGTTATGTACCTACTTAACTTAGGTAAGTACTTATTGACTAGATTATCTGATATCTACATTCCTATTTAAATAGTAAGGTACTTTATCTATGTATTGCGATAATATACTAACAATCCTGGGGTGAAGGTCAGAAGTTAACTATTTCTATAAAATATGAGTTCTGTTAATTCTTTTTGCGATACAAGCACCGAGAGCCCATTAAAATAAATAACAATCAGGAAAACTCCCGCTTTTGCGAGATAATTGTTTAATTCATTAGTTAAATACCTAACCCACTTACCTAGTTGTCGCATTAATATACCTATTTACTTAGGTACCTACTTGGAAGATCATAATAAAATAGTGTTAATGTCTACATTCAGAAATAGCAATTGTAATATCGAAACATTACTTAGAACCTTGAGTTTATTATTTATTTAATTTAATAAGCTACCTACCCCTTGGAATGTAGGTAGGTATATGGATCTATCTTATCAAAAGAAAATGTTGGTTTATTTATATCTACAAAGTTTGCCATTGATAATTTTTTTTTATTTTATTGATAGGTACGTGCAAAGAGTAAAGAAACTACGTAATATACAGGTGCGTGCGTGACACAGGTTAACGTGTGCGACATCTACAATTTTATGCATATTCTTTTTACATATTATATTGTGTATGTGTTACGGCCGAAGTGAGGCTACACCTAGTTTTAGTCGGTTAGAAGTGTTGTTATTATGGAAAACTGCAAAAAAAATTATACCTATGTATATAAAAACTGGCTTCAATCATGAGTCGACGGAGTCCCGCGTAGCGCGCCTTTTTCTGGGTGGTATCAAAAAAGTTACCTAACTAACCTAACCTATTGATGTTCTAACCGGCTAAAACTTGGTGTAGCCGCACTTCGGGTATTAGCCGTAACATATGCATTACCGTCTTACCTTATACATTGCTTGCTTACAAACGATGAATCATAAAAACTGTTTTAAAAGAATAGAAAAGGTATTTTATGATTAACTATTATTAAGTAGTAATTGAACAAAAATAACTTTTAACCACGCTATGCTAAGTGCAGGCCATCTATATTTTATAAATATAACTATCGGCCTATATTTCTAATATGCCTAATGCATAAAGTGTTCTGTGTTCATCAAGTTCACCAGCTGTGATTGTTTTTGTTTACAATTTTATTTTGTACGGGAGGAAGCTATTAGGATATAAAATCTAAAAGAACACCCTAATATAGCTTTTAATGTGTTGAGTCTATTTTAAAAGTTTACTTATATTTTTTGTAATTATTTTTAGGTTTTGTTTAAATATATAAATGTTATCTTTCAGTTAGATAACCTTTATCAAGACAAAGTTCGTTTCGGTAGATTTCATAGCTACATATCTTAACATAATGGCATCAAGAAAAAGAGTTTTCGATTTGTTGAGGACCATCAATATTGCTGCGTAAGTTTTTATATTCTTTTTGTAAAGGAACCTAATAGAAAGTTTTAAACTATGTTTCAAGAAGTAGGTAAATAAATAAATATACCTTACATTAGGTATTCTTATCTGCTCAGTTTTTCTTGCTCATATCTTTTCATCTGGATGAGGAAATCTCAATTATAGAGTTAATTTGACGAAGAGATTCAAGATTTGGGCACATAATTAAAAATTATTATGCTAAATCAATTATGACTGTATTTTTATGTTCCATAAGTTTAAAATTTGTTTGTTTGTTTGAGACATGTTATATTATTTTATAATACCTAAGTTTTAATAATTATTTACAGCTGCCAATGTCCAGCTCATGGATATAGAGGTAACTTTCAAGTATCAGATGTTACTCCGTTAGTGGACTATGCCTTTGAAGTAAGTTTAAGAATTTGTTAAAATTGTTCATCATAGTATTTTTAAGTGTTACTGAAACAGCTAACAAAGCTTTACCTAGTGTCAAAGTTGTAAGAACTGTTCTATGATTATGATGTATTTACAAATAAAAGCAAAAATATATATTTGTAAAATGATGATTAAAACTAATTTTGCCATTGGTAGACAAGTAAAATGGCCAGTTATAAGTTCATTTAATATTTTGTTAGGGTGTATTAAACTTAAGTCACTTTATACAAAACAAAGTAGTGAGTAGTATAGTGTTTCCAAATTGAATTCTCTAAAAATACTTTAAGTTTTTTTAATTAACGAAATTTTTGTTTTATTTCAGATAAAATGTTCAACAGTAAGGTACGGTATGGGGGTAACTCGTGAAGTCGGGCAAGACCTTGTAAACTTCGGAGTTAAACATGTATGTGTTATGACAGACCCTAATGTGGTGTCCTTAAGTCCTATGCAAGCTGTTTTAGACTCTTTGACCAAGAATGGAGTTAATTACAAGGTGTATGATAAAGTTAGAGTGGAGCCTACAGATTCAAGGTAATTAGTTTATAATTTTAATTTTGTTAAGAAATGCATATTCAGTATTTACTGTGTTGTGCTATAAATTTCATGCATTTACCTCAGACTGACTACAAAAAAACAAAAAAGAACTGTTCTCATGTAGGAAATGTATTTTAATGAAATCATTGTTTTGCACACAAATTTGTGCCACAATGTAAAAAATAGAGTATAAAACATCCGACAAAACTTGCACTATGAACCTCTAGTATTTTCAAAATAATTAAAACTAAAGACATAATTCTTATTTCAAATGCTTATCCCGAATTGCAGTTTCAAAGATGCCATCCACTTCGCGAAGTCCAATAACTTCGACAGTTTCATCGCCGTAGGCGGTGGTTCTGTGATGGACACATGTAAAGCAGCTAATCTTTACTCCTGTGATCCTGATGCTGATTTCCTGGACTATGTCAACGCTCCTATTGGCAAAGGGAAGCCTGTTGAGGTCAAGCTTAAGCCAATGATTGCAAGTAAGTAGAATAAAATTGAGTGTCATCATTGATTTATGTTACAGACTAGTGGCCGCCAGCGACTCCGTTCGCAAGTTTCCCGCGGTAAAAAGTACCCTATATGTTATTCTGATGTATAACCTATATTACTGCAAAGTTTCATCAAAATCCGTCCAGTAGTTTTTATGTGAAAGAGTATCAAACATCCATACATCCATATATCAATACATCCTCACATACTCACAAACTTTCACATTTATAATATTAGTAGGATGGAGAGAACATAGGCTCGATTTTGTCCTACCACAAATTATCATATTGGCAAAGTTGATAAGCCTAACGTTTCATTAGCTGTGTGTGTCTATTTTTAACCGAATTAAAAAAAAGGTAGATTTTATAAAACACCAGTTTGTAAATAGTTGATAATAACCCATAATAACACAGTAGATTATTTAAATACAACTTAATTAATTAGACAAATATCAAAATTACAATTAACAAAACTTTTGCCAAAGTAACGTATGCGAAGCTGCTGCTGAAATACTAGTAGAAATATTGCTTTATGGACTTAACCATTCCTCTAGTATGCCTCCAGTATTCATTAAATAACAACAATCTGTATTCCAATAACAGTTCCAACCACAAGCGGAACAGGCAGCGAGACGACTGGCATGAGCATATTCGACTACGAAGCCATCAAGGCTAAGACCGGCATTTCCCATAGCGCCTTACGCCCAATTCTAGCTATCATAGACCCTCTCCACACCCGGTCTATTCCGCAGCAGGTGGCTAATTATGCTGGTTTTGACATATTTTGTCATGCGTTGGAGAGTTTCACGGCTATTCCGTATAATGAGAGGGGGCCTGCGCCAGAGAACCCGGCGTTAAGGCCGGTTTACCAGGGGAGCAATCCCATTTCGGATGTTTGGGCGCGGTTTTGTTTGCAGGTAATTTGGATTAATGAAGCAGAGTATGGGAGAGTCAATTTTATTTCATATCATATCAAAGCTGAATCTCTAAAGATTAAATTTGTTTTAAACCAGCTAAAATATAAGTACCAATAAAAATATAAGTTCTAATTTCAGTCAACTGAATACTGAGCAAAGAAAAGTAAAGAAGATGTGATTTAATAAAAAAATTTTTTATCAACCAATTACTTTAAAGCAACAAAATAGTTATCTAATGTGTATCTAATTTACCAACTCAACCTTGAGTTGACTTACTTATAAGGCAATTAAGTTTTATTACTCTCCTATTTTTTTTGCAATGAAATATTAAACCACCTTTTCGAAGTCCCCTTCCTCTCGTTTATCCAAAAAAAACTCTCTTAAAAATCTTATCAAAATCTGTCGCTTTACCCCAGGGTCTTCAAAAATACTTCGTCCGTTCGGTATACAACGCCGATGACTTCGAGGCTCGTTCTAACATGCATCTCGCGGCCACGATGGCTGGCGTCGGTATTGGTAATGCTGGGGTCCATTTATGTCATGGACTGGCTTATCCTATAGCGGGGAACGTGAAGACATTCACGCCTAAGGATTATGGGTAAGATTAGAGAAGGTATAAATAAAATTACGAAGTCCTGATTGTTTTAACGAACTTGTTTCAATGTAGGTACCAAGGAATAATGTTGCATTGCTGCAGCAGTAAGACGAGCAAATAATCGTTTATGTGTAGGACCTACAAAACAATGTTATTAAAAATTCACAAGTTAAACCAATAAATATATAATATAATAATAAATATAATATAATAATGTTCAATAAAAACAAACAAATCTCTTGTACTCTTGTAAGCAAACCTTTATTTTATTGTGCTTTAGTAAAAAATTAGCACAACCCATTGGAGAACGAACCCGAGCTTTTAAAATTATATTGTGACCAATAACATAGTCCAGATTCACCCTTACTCATTTTTTATACAATTATCACACCTCTGCAAGCTAGGAGTCAAATAGTACTTCTTCCTTAAAGCAATTTTTCTAAAATTTGCATCATTAATCTCCTGCAGAAAACAGCCGATAATTCCCCACGGTCTATCAGTAGTTATGACTGCGCCTGCTGTCTTCCGTTTCACTGCTGCAAGTGACCCCGACAAGCATTTAGAAGCCGCATCATTGCTTGGCACAGATACTACAAATGTAAAGAAAGCTGATGCGGGAAAGGTTCTGGCAGATACGATACTGAAGTATATGGATAAGATGAAGATTGATAATGGATTGAAGGCCTTGGGATATGGCAGTGAGGATATCAAGAAGTTGGTGAAAGGAGCGTTGCCTCAGGTAAGATCTTTATGAAATACTTGAAATATTAAGATTTTGAGTGGGTTTGGTTCTGTGGCCACATAGAAGGCGCTTATCGTCGCCAACATTCTTTCCCGGCGGAACGCATACAAATGACACCTCTAAATACAAGGCCAATATATATAATCGCACTTTAAAAAAGTGTTTACGCGGTTAAGTATACATATATGTTACGGCTAATACCCGAAGTGCGGCTACACCTAGTTTTAGCCAAGGCAAGGTTTTAGTATGACAAATGTACCTTTTTGAATAGCTAATGAAGTGGGGAAGTTTTTTATGTAATTTGTACGCAACATTATTTAGACTTTTTTTTAGAAAATCGCTTTTTATTGCCATAAGACTTAACTTTTTTAAAAGTTGTTCTTGGTTTCTTGACTTTTACTAAAATAAGGACGATTATTTTTAGCAAATTTGAATCTGAAATATCATTTTAGTTATCAAGCCACCATAAAACAACAAAACATTAAACTCAATTTTGAAATTTTCACTAAAAGGATTCATTTGAACTTCGAAAGTGGGGTATTTTATAAAAAATCTTAAATGTTGCATATCTCAGAAATTATCAATTTTCGGACATAGCATATTATGCCTTAATTGACTGCAAATAAGCTCTACTTTAACCTCTTAGAAGGAATGTATCGCATTACCAATCACCCTGTATATGACTTCTGAAATCTTCTCAGTGGCGCCCTAGACCTGTGTACTGTCTAGCACTGGGAGGTCTCCCCTTTTACCGCCAAAGTTCTAATTAGAAGACTTGAGAACGTGGGACAACACTGTTTTTTAAATACATCAATTTTTAGTAATGGTTGATGTAATTTCCTTAGTTAGTATGTTGATATACTCCAAAAAGTTCCTTAGTATGTTGATATATCCATAAATAATTTATTGTGTTGAAAAACCAAATAGTGTCTGTAAAAAAATCGTAATTTTAAAATGCTTGCCCTTTACAACGACTGCAAATTTATTGAAGTTTTTGTCTTTCTATATATTTTCAATCTTCAAGTCTTTTGCGCCTAATTTGATGTATATTTGCTTACTATATCTAAAATTCTAAATCTAAGCAATAAATATTGACGCGATTTCCACAGATGTTTGAAGTTGGTTTCATATCAAAAATTCTGCTAATATATAGCTCGGTCATAACACAAATCTTGTATAATTTTGTGATTTGAAATTAATATGTTTTGTTTGTTTTAGCAACGACTCCTTAAATTGACCCCTGTGCAACAAACGGAAGAAGATATTTCTAGATTATTTGAAGATTCAATGACGATTTACTAAAACAGGTATTTAAGTTATAAGCAAAATGTTTTTTAAAATATATTTTATGATTTTATAAATAAATTATAGACTGTTATGAATTTTTTATTATTAAAGCTTCAATTTACATTAAAAAGGAAGGTAAGACACTTGATGTGGGAAAAATATTTCTTTTAACTAAGTAATGTTACTTTTTTGTTAATCTTACTAACAATTAAGCTACTGATAACAAATTACAATACTTTATTTACGTTAGTCAGTTACCTTATTAACTACAGAAGGTTATATATAGCCAAACAGCATTTCGTAGTAATTAAATTTTATTAAATTTTAAGTACATAAAATAAACCTATCAACTAATTTGTATAATATATAATATGTATATCTTAAATTAATTTGTTGTAATTTGACTTCAATTTGTTACTTTTAAATCTTAATTACAAGCGCTAGAATATAAAAAAATATTAGAAAGTTGTTCTTGTGTCGTCGTACTAAGGCACTGAAATTTATGTTGGCGTGACTAGCGCTAAATCTAACTTCTAAGAGTTAACGCAACATTATGAACTCTAGTGTTATTGGAATTTGTACCATTTTACACCGACTCGGGTACAATGTTGTTGTGATGGAATGGGCTGCTTTCATAAGACATGTTGGAGGCTTTCACCGTGATGGTGTGAAGGGGTGCGTAGCGGTTCAACTTGGGCGTCTTCGGCCCTGTTAACTCCTCGGACAGTTGTTGGTATACCAAGCCGCAGTCTTTCTTGGTCCTGCCAGGATGGCTCATGGCAGCGATTATGGCACTGTTGTATCTGACCTGCTTGTTCTTTTTGCTGCACAACACCATCACAAGCTTTGCGACGATGAGCAGCAATATAAGAGCACCGAGGATGGCGAGCAGCAGCGGCCACAGGTACTCGTAGTGGCCATGCTCTTCCTCAATGGTGATGGCTTCGTCATATGGCTCTGGGGCTAGGTCATCGTACAGACTGTCGTTTTCGAGCAGTTTAATCTTAAGCTTAACTTCTTCGTCTTGTTTATCCTGTTTAGCAGGCAATGGCTCTGGTTTTTTGTCCGTCTTATCGATGATATTGACTTTGAGGTCGATATCGCTATCGTCTTCGTCGTCATCATCGTCGTAGTCTTCGCCTGCGTCGTCGTCGGCTTCATCGTCCGCATCATCATCATCGTCATCGTCAGCGTCATCATCTGCATCATCTTCATCAATTTTGTCGTCGTCCTGCTCTTTGACGTCGAGTTTAGGCTTTCCAGTAGTCGATGTTGACTTGGCGTCGTCTGCAATCTTACCATCATCAAGGGTGCCTTTCAAGTCGAAGTTACCCGCGGTTTCAGTATCGATCTTCTCCCAGATTTCTTCGTCTGAGACAGGCAGAGGTTCCACTGGATGAGGCAGAGCAGTGCCGCATGTTTTACGGGTGAGGAACTCCCAACTGTAATTGCCTTCGTCTTCCTTAGCATCCTTGGCCAAGTTAGCAATGTTCATTAAGTTAGTGTTTGGTGACACTTTGCGTTTGCTTAACCACGACA
The DNA here is from genome assembly GCA_916618145.1 of Emmelina monodactyla. Taxonomy (NCBI): domain Eukaryota; kingdom Metazoa; phylum Arthropoda; class Insecta; order Lepidoptera; family Pterophoridae; genus Emmelina; species Emmelina monodactyla. The sequence goes on from OU745303.1 coordinate 9,001,511, forward strand.
TGAGGTTTTCAAAGTCACGGCTGCAGGCGAGTGGATTGTTGCTGATGTCTAGAGAACGTAGTTTGTTTAAGTTGTCTAGTTCTGTCTGTTTGATCTCTGTAATTCGGTTATTGGATACATTCAGGAAGCTCAAGTTGCTAAGCAGTGTAGCGGGATGATTCTTTTCCAGTTTCCAAAGTGTTGTCAAATGCGCGTGACTCATGTCCAATGAAGTCAAAGCTGGTGTGTGTATAAACACATCAGCGGATAGAATTGTCAGAGGGTTGCCACGCAGATTCAATTTGCCGAGTTCTTTGTTTTGTTCAAAAATCTTGGAGTCTAATGTTGTCAAAAAGTTGTAAGAAAGATCCAGTTTCACCAATTTTGGACTGTAAGTCAATACCTTGTTACTAATAGTTGTGAGTTTATTGCCTGAAAGTATGAGTTCAGATAAGGCCGTGAATGTACTTAGCGAATTATCGTAGATTTCCTCAAGGCCACAGTTCGAAGCATCAAATAGGTAAATGTTAAAGGTTCCAGCTGAACAATTAAATCCTTCAGAGGGGAGATGCTTAATACGAGGATTGTTCGATATTTTGAATATATCTAACTCCACGTTGTTATTAATGAGAATACTGGACATTAAATCCAAGTCATTATATGAAAGGTCAAGGTAATTCAACTCTACGAGCTTGTGGAAGGCTTGGTTGTGGATCTTTTCAATGTTATTGCCGCTTAGGTTAAGATTTGCGATATATGTCATACCGTTAAACATTGATGGGCCGACAAATTTAATGTTAGTTTGTCCAGCGTTTAATGTTAGCAAGTCTGGTACTTGCAGATCGTAAACTGTGTCAATAGGGTTTCTTTGGATGTGGAGAGTTGCCAATTCGGTATTTTCTGTGAAAATGTCTTTGGGTAGTAATGATAGATTATTGTCGCTCAGGTCCAGTTCCTCTAGGTCTGGAAGTAGTTTGAAGGTATCTTGATCCATAACCGATAGGCTGTTGCCAGCAACGTTTAAGTACATAAGGCCGGGCATGAGTTTAAAAGTGCTGGCTGTTACATATTGCATGTTGCAGTAGGAGATGTCGAGCTCCTGCACGTAAGATGCGTTCAGGAAATGATCACCTGAACCGGGTGCCGGGAATCGGAGCGGATTGTATGAGAGCGTTAGCAGAAGGAGTTTCTTGTTGTTGGCGAAAGTTTCCGGGTGAATACTCCTAAGTTTATTGTTCGAAAACGTTACACCATATAACTCATGCAAGCCATGGAATGCATTTTGCCCAATGTATGAAATTGTGCTGTTGACAATTTTCACGGTAGCTATCTGGTGAAGGCCGAGTTTTTTGAAGATGAAGTCATCTAACCTTATAGGGAGGCTAGGGTCGGCGTTCTCGATGACAAGGTCTGTGATGTCATCACCGAACTTTTGTGTGCCAACTTCTAGGCGATTGCACTTGGCTATCTTGTATCCTTGAGTGACGGTGCAGATGCAGTCTCTGGGGCATGGTCGGTCTTCGCTGAAGAGGACTTCTTGGTCGTTAGCTGCATCGTAGTCGTCGTATTGGAACAGTAGGTTGTCGGCGTCTTTGTCTTTCTTGGTGTTCTTGTTGAGGGGCTCGCTCAGCGCGAGCGCACACGCTGCCAGGAGCAGGAGCAACTCCCGGGACCTTCCTCCCATGACTTAGTGAACTGGAAATTAAAAAATAAAACGGTAAATAAAAATCTACATACCAATTATTAACAGACTACTTTACGAGACTTAATTCGGTACCCTACAATGTTGTGGTTGCGATTAGTTAGAAGTTGATTGGTCAAGTAGTTAGCAATGGGATGTTTAATTTGTAGTAATTTCGCATTGATCTAAATACGGAGCGATCATATTAGAGTTAGCTGCAATACATCGATTCGACCTTAATGACTTACAATACGTACAGTTAAGCTACTACTGAAACAGTTTGAGACTATTGTGTAAATTACGAAATATCTTGAAACACGCGGTAAGTCACGTTAGTGGAACTAAAAAGAGAAACAATGGCTAAGTTTTCCTTTTGCGAAGTTTACATTTTCAACAATGGCGTATTTGGTGCCAAAAATTCAATATTTTGATGATACACAAACAGCAACAGATAAATACGTTCACTTGTATGCATTGTACGGCTTGATCATCGTCGAAAGCCAAAATATATCATTACAAAATCCTGTCTAAAAGTAAAGATCGTGATTTTTCACTTTGTTCACGGTGGACATATCTGGAGATTATTTACTTGTTCAAAGTGCCACTTGGTAACTCGTTGTTTTATTAAGACAGATGTTGTACCATTGTTCCAGTGAAATCTAATCTGCGTTTGCGCATTGTACATCTGTCGGATTGTCTGTCATGTGACTACCTATAGCTCGTCTGTCTTTTGTTGCCTTATTTCGCAAACAATCCCAGTTTTTGTCTTTGAACGTATCGCTTAAGAAGTTACTTACTAAATTACTTAACGATAAATGTTAAAGTACTAAGATTAAATAAAAAAATATATATTAAAAGGCATTGAATGTAAATAATGCTAACAAAGTAAAGCAGACTATAAACGAAATATGTATACAAATATAATCAGCAAATACAATTTACCTACAGATATATCACAAGCAGACTATTTAAGCTACTTTTGAATGAAATCTTTCACAGAAAAAAACAAAGTACGAATGTTATTCTCATTATTTGCTAAACTTATGACACAGAATCTTTCAATTTTTACTTTGTGTTACTTACAAATACAGAACTCGTTTTTTATTGTATCAATATAGTATCTTATCTACATTTGTTTTTATCTTGAATCAGATATTGGAATAAAAACATACAAATCAAAGAAATGTAACCAGGCAGACATCTATAATTCCATCAATTTGTTTACCAATAATAATAACAGACAATAATTTAGTTGTAAAACAGATCAAGAGATTTTTTTGCAATAATTTAAAACGTATAACTAGTCTTGTCTTTGAAATTATGTTTGACATTAGGAAACATGTATTAAATAGCCAGGCATATATTCAAGGATTTACTTAGACAGAGACAGATGTGATAATTGCTTGTGAAATAGTACGTGCTAAAACATTTAATCTTTTATTAACTTAAAGATGCAAATAAGTGGGTTACGAGATACGCAAAGTTTCTATTTTTTTATTACACAGAGATTATTTAAATGCAGGTATATAATGATTCACTTTTAACAATGGGGTAAAATTTTCACGTATCCCAGTTAAAATCTGAAACTTTTCAAATAATTCTGAAAGTACATACCACAATATTACTCTCACAAAAACAATCCAAAAATCCGTATTCACTTTATCACTGTTTCTTCGAATCAATTTTGTTTATCTACCCTGCTCACATATGATTCAACAGTTTACTCGAAAGTCGTGCCTCACTTTCTTTACTTTCGGTTTAACAATAGATACAGTTACATACATTAATACTTTTACACGATAATGTAAGTTATAGAGTGTTAAACGTATAGACAGGCCGCAAGTTTTACAATGAATGAACGAATTGAACGACATTCATTATGAAGTGACAAAATCGTCACGTCTACAAGGTAAGGTCTTGTCTGCATATAATTATGAGACGAACATTATGTGTCGTGAACTCGTGACGTGAAGTAAGCTGCAAGTGATTCGCAATGTCTACGTCGGTAACTTAGTTGCGGTTGATAGATTTGCTGCAACTTTATAATACGCAGTAACTTTTTCCTTAAATGGTAGAGGCATTTACTGAGTAACCAAAGTACCTATTTCAAATAAATGGTTCATTTCTGACGTTATAATATCAATTTCGGTTTGGGTGACTGGTTATTTCCATTGAATGTACTAAACTACTGCGCAATTATTATTGTTATTATTAGGTATATCATTATTTTTTGTTATTTTGGAATTAGTAAAAATAAAATATTATGTTACTTGGAAAATAATTGAGTTGGAATGAAAAATATACGTACTTTTCCCCATTATTTTATGAAGGTATGCTCATAAAACTAGTGATATACTTGCGATTTATCAAATATGGTAGATAGGAAAGAGTACTAGATAAGATAAGACGTCGGTGTTAACTGGGACCGCATAATGTATTGAACTAGCTGTATAGAAATGGGAACGTAATTTTCATATTTGGTTGTATTTTGGGCCAATAAAAAGTTACTTACAGTAGCGGTTAAATGTTTTATCTGAAAATTTAAGGTTTATTATGAAACTCAGTCTTTTTTATTTATATTTTTTTTTCATTTATATCTGAAGATATGCTGAAGAGGTTCGATTCGATGTTTTTTTTAGGTATCAGCATCAACTTGCAAGATATTTTTGTAACGTTTACTAAATATAAATTGGCATATTTTCTTAATGTCTTAAAAGATTTTTACTATCATTTACTAAATTGTAAAATAAAAACTATCCTTACAGAGTTAGTACTTTTTGTGATTTAGACCTTGCCATTTGTTTCAAACGTCTGAACGGAGTGTTCTAAGTTTTGGGTTATAACTGATTTAACTTAACTTTTACATATTTTTGACATTTTACTAAATTTCTTAAAAAAATCACGTCTGTTACTACAAGTTGAAAAAAAGAACACTCAATGCAGATGCGTTTATTATATCAGCTAGGGCCCTGATGAAAATCTGATGGCCTAAGTTAATATTGATCAAAATTTTATCTTGTTTTAGATTAAATTGGATAAGTTATGTATGTCAAAATCTAAAAGAAGTTAACTTTCGTTTTAGTAAGCAAAGGTTGTGTCGTACGTATTTTTTCATATGGTGTGTCTTCATTTTACCGAAATTCAATATTTGATTGTAAGAAAAAGAACGTTATGAACCTACTTCTATCTTATACGGCTTACTTATAGAGCCAAGTTGAGTAATTGTTAAAGTATTTTTTATTTATTTTAATATTTATTACTGAGACGTGTCTTAATTTACATTTAGGTTTTGCTATTTAATTACTGGCAAGCGTCCATGACTAAATATCGATATCTACTTACAAATAATCTAACTAGATACATACTTATGTACTTGAAGCTGTAGGTAAGTTTTGTAGAAGGAGAAATTTCGTAGATAAAAACAAAAATGTAAAAAAACAATGATGTTTATACATCTGTACATGGATTACTCTATAACTATAATGGAGAGCTCAAACGGATGCGCTTTTGTTAATTTAACATGTTTTTCGAACAGTCAACAACTGTCGGTGATTCTAGTTTTAATGACAAGAACGCTCTCCATTCGTTCAATACTCCATGCATCCTCAAGACAATATTGTCGATAACCTAAAAGTATGTTACAATTTGGCACGTTATGCATTTAATTTATAGATTCGCTATATTACGTCTCGAATGTTAAAACGTCTCCATTGATCAGCGATTCATTTTGCATACAATGGCCCTGGGCGGTCCCTGATGGCATTCCTCGTGCAAATATGTCGAAGCATTACTTCACTAAACCATGACGGAAAAACTATAAAACATGGATTTGGTGGTGGGTGACGTACCGGGCGTTTTTCGAACGCTTTTCGAGCGTTTGTGCAATACTTGACAAGCAAGAAAAACTGCCAGTGAGAGAGAGTGAGAGCATGTCACGGCAATAAAAATAAGTATTTTAGGTGATCCAAGTGAGATCCAAGTAAGTACAATACGCTGTCAACTCTATAATTCAGTAGTAGTATTTTAGTTCTTTAAAATTAGACACGATTCGAAATTTCGTCGCGCCTTTGATTTGTACGTGATAAAAAATATGTGTCAGTAGTACAGTTATTGCAAATTATCTAATTTTGTTTCTAGAAGAACGCTAAGGAATTTTATACGTTTAAACTAATTAAAATTCCCTACAAAAAACGTGAGTAACGCAATACATACCTATAAATTTGTTCAGCCCTTCAGTAACGCTTGTTTTTATTCTGAAACAAAAAAAATGTTCATTAATAAAATGCTTACAACTCCATTTGGTTTTTATTTACTAAAACGTTAAATCAAATTATATAATTTTTTTTTATTAATCATAGATATGTAACATATTATACTTAATGAACTTCAATGTTACAAACTTCGACTTTACCTAACCGATGTAAATGAATAGGTTTAGTAGGAAAAACTATGATGAAGTGGTTTATAAGTTAATCATCATAGGATATTCATAATTCGTCATATAAAATCACACTTAACCAATTTGTACATGACTCCCCTTAGACCCACAGGCCCCATTCTTTTATTTATTGTAATAACGGTCATTTAAAAATGCACCATGAATGAACCCGGGACTTCGAAATGACACCAACGAGGTCACCCATGCCTGCTTCCACACATGAATCATACCTAGCTAAAGCGGAAACCGAAGTAGATTTGTGTATGTACAGGGTGTTCTTTAATTTACAGATTAAATATTACAAAAAGTTGAAATAACTAAACTATAATACATTTTACTACTAGCGACTAAGAAAGTACACCGACAATTGACTAATGTCTATCAGTATATCTTTTGATATAATGTAATTTTGTTTCTATGATAGACACCCTGTATATAAATGACCACAACAGACCCTTTGTGGCGTGTGGTGGATGCAACAGATGGCATGGGTCACTGATCGACCGCGTTTACGTACCAGCAACGCTGAATCGATTATTTTGCACATTCTATTTGAAGCCGATATAAATCGATATACCTACGGTTTAATCAGTTTCGGTTCTTTTGCTACGTTAGTGAGAGGATAAAGTTAATTGTTTATTTAGAGTCGGAGTTCAAGGTTTATCAGCATATAATGTTTTTATTTACAAAATGACCAAAAAGAAGGTATCTAAAGGAGTTTTAGTTCGACATGTGTATTTGTGCGTCACTCCCTCAGAGTGACTAGCTCTTGAAAACGGTTTTCTTTATTTAAGAATCCCTGCACTCCCGAAACTTTTATATCTGATATTATTTCATAACGTTCCTTAAAAGAGATAATAAATTCAGCCCCAAAATCAAGTAATTGCCACCGGTGATAAATAAATCGACGTGAACTTTTAAAACGGCCAAAGGTTAATTCGTGCTCATTTCATATTTTGTTATTAATACAAAATAAATTAGAGAACATAAAACAACCACAAACCACTGATCTTTCACTATATAACTAGAATATTTAACAAAATATAACCTACGATATGAGTAAAGTTAGTTATGATATAAACCTTTTAGAAATGTTATGTAGAGCAAAACATCGCAATCAATTCAAAGTTGTTATTGAAAAGGGTAGTTATTGTTTTTACTGAACGGATATTTTCTTATATTAATTAAAATTTGTTATTGATAAAAACTTAAGTCAACTTTTAATTTTAAATAAGATTTTATAGGTTTGAATCAGAATACATGCATATTCAAAGAGTCAAATAGGCGTGGTTAGGTAACCTAGGTAGGTACCAGAGAGACTGGTTTTAGTCAGAGAGAGGGCATATAATTTACGCAGAAATATAATATTCGTTAGCATTATAATATTCTTTATTATAATTTACAGATTGTTTTTGTTTGGTATTTGACGAGTGGCCAATGTGGCTTCATTTGTTAGTTTTTTAGTATTTTTTTGATGCAAGTTACGTATCAAAATATTACCTTTTTCTACTTTTGAAATCACCTTTATTTTTGTTACCAATAACAATAATTAGAAATAGGTATAAGACCGCACAACCTTGATATTCGTAGTGGTATTTCCAGAGATGAAACGTTAATTGCTCATCTAACATGAAATAAAAACAAATAAAAATTATTCTTGCACTATAGAACAATTAATGATCGATGTCAAATTATTTTAGACGACTTTTGATGACATATTGTCCTGTCATCGTTTTATTTAAAATAGCAATCCATACTGTATTCTTTTTAATTATTAAGCTCCGTAATTCATAGTGAGGGTCACATTTAAGAAAAGGGTTTAACGCAGATATCATGTTTGCTATTGTGAAATATATTTTGTGAAAAATGCCACATCTTAAACAGTAGTATTTTTGCCATAAGTAAAGCAAACTATAGTCTAATCAGTTTGAGTATATTGTTTTACTTATCGTTCTGTTTATTTTTTATAGCCTTTTGAAACCTTGAAAATAATTGAAGGTTGTAGTTAATCTCTATGGAGGGAAGTGTGATTTCCTATAAACTTATACCTAAGCTAGAAACAAAATCAAAAGAGTCACAGTTAAATATTTTTATCTTTCGTTAAAAATTAAAATATGACTGCTGTTAATACAAGAGTCGAAATATTTGTACTTAAATTGTTTTCGTAACGTGCGAAGTTTCTATTTTATTTTTATTTTCATACTTAATACGTCTCGTTTGAAGCCCAATTAACGAGCCAGAATCCAATACATTATTTGATACTGGAATTCTGAAGAATATAAAAATAAAAAACTTATCTCTACAGAGTTTTAGATAGAATTTGATGCCTCAGTTCCTTATAATTTGTTAATTAGAAGTTTGATTTTATATTTGTGCGACTGTAGAAAAGGGCTTTTCCTATAAATCTGGTACTTTTTTTAATAGCAGATGACGCATTTACCTCCTATCTATTTCCTATTACTACGCTAATTTGCATATCATTATCCTTCTCTTAGTTCTATTTGTCGTTGCCATCTACTTAACTCACCTATATTAGTGCATAAGTAGTTATGTGTTGGGTTTTTCAGTTTTTTATGTCTGAAAATGATGATATACTATGACGCAACATTTGGTACAAGAGTCATTATTTACACATCTGTTAGCATTTTTATTTCACGGTTGAATAAATCGGTTAATCTTTGAAGGGCAAGCAAAGTTTACAACTATTGAAGTTTGTTTTTAATTGAAATTCAAAAGTATTTTTTTTGCTTAAATCCTTTTTCTATTTGTGCTAACACTGGTTAGAGACATATTTTTTTAAAGATTGAATATAATAATTATCTTACAAAGCTTCTTAATTCTGAAGATTTGTATTTAAATTCCGAACTCCCTAACTACCGTCCCAATACAGAACTTGAGGCATATCCGTTGGTTTTGTTTTTTCCATTGGTAATTCAATATTTTAGTTTTCGGTCTTATCAAGTTACACAAAAACACTGACCACCTGGCAGAGTTACCGTGCCTAATAATAATTTAATATGCAAATTTATGTCCGTCTGTAGATCATGTTTGAAAGCATTAGGTATCTGTAAAATATCATATTCTTTGTTTTAATTAGGTACAAGTAGGTACTAAAACTTTACATATAAACATAAGTTTTGTGTTGCAAAGTACCAGTGAGTCAGAAATTACAAATAAATAAGTGTACACATAATAAGTTTATATAAACCTAACATTCCTTGAAATAATATTTTGTATTTTTCATATTGTCTGGAAATCTAGTTATTTTGTTTTGTTTCGGTATCTATCTATTTTAAAAATGTTATTATCTCAACCGAACGTCATTTAAAAATAACACGTGTATTAACATAGATAACAGATGATCACTGTAAACACTGGCAGGTTACAATCACACGACCTACTTTGTCAAAACCTTGTGCTTAATAGCATACAGTAGAAAATACCGCGAAATGTCGCGAAAAAACGCGCGCCAGGTGCCTTCCAATTTTGAAAACAGTTGGAACAGCCATCTGCGTTTGATGGTAATCGACGCGTTTATAATGGCTCTTATTTCAAATTGAATACGGACTATTATGCAAGTGGAACCTGTAGGTACACCAGTGGAACCAGTTTGTAAGTACTTTGAGGCAAAAGTAGCGACGTACGAGTGCATTGCTTACATCGTAATGAGTGAAACGTTTCTTTAGGGCGCTTTTACAATAAGAAGCTGTAAAAGACAAAAACGGTTTAGTTGTTTCTTGTATTTTACAAAACACCATTGGTTCGGGACTGTTAATAAAAGACTTTTACCATTGGGTATTGTTACAGGAAAAGGTGTAAGTTTTTCTTAAACAAAGTAAAGTGTTTTAGGTCTCTTTATAGTGTTTAAACGATGTATCCACGCCTTTACTTTTAACACCGGTCGTCTCATTTAGGGAGTTATCAATTATTTCGTTTTCCTTTTTCAACGACAATTAAAGTGAGTAAAGTAAAAAATTAAAGGTGATGAGTGTACGTTACTTGAATTATAATGTTGATATATTAATCTTTATGTTTTTTTATCTTGTCTAAGAATAAATCATCAACTACCTGCACTATGGGTAAACAATAATAGACCTGGTATTAAGATATAAAAGCATTAACAATATATAAACGTTGTTTACGTGCTGTTTTGTTCTGTGTTGCATATTAAATATTAATAGCTTTATAATTAAAACCATTGTCACCAACCATTTGTCATTATATGTTTATCAAGAAGCTTGATAATAAGTAAAAGTGTTAACTAAAGTTATAAACATACAATAGCCTTTATTGGTCTATATTTTATAGTATAACCTTCTCCATGTTTTGATTATGACATCAAGATACTCATTTGTTTTAAGCATCTTCTTCATCGTATTAAATATAATAGCTAGTTTAATAAGCTCCGATGAATCGAATATCTAAATACCAATGTAATTAACACTTGTCCTCAATTTGTTCAAATCATTCAGAACCGAAGGAATAAAACCAATTAAAAACCAGCTTTATTTAGCAGAAGTTACAGTTTGAATTTGCTTGCTTTAACTAATTTCAAGTTTACGTGGGTGAACCACAAGTAAGATTGAAGTTTAATTTGTGGGTTAACTTGAAGTTATTTCGTATGAAACTGTGTTTCAATGTCGATAACTCATTGCATGAAGGTTTATTTGACTACTTCTATATGATATTATCTATACTTATAATAAAACAGTAGAGAGGTCAATTCTGTACATGAAATATATTTGCAAAATATATCAGGGGTGATGAGGGATCGATACTGATGTCAAAAATGAAATCAGTAAAATTTTTGTCTGTCTGTCTGTATAACCGTTATAGAATCATAAACTACTCGACGGATTTTAACTAAACTTGGTACAATTATTTTTCATACTCCTGAGCTTGTTATAATATACGTTTCATCACGCTACAATCAATAGGAGAAGAGCAGTGAAGGGAAATGTTGGAAAAACGGGTGAGCGGGAAACCGACTTTCACGCGAACGGAGCCGCGGGCGGTCACTAGTATGTAGTACTTATCACAGAATATTTATTTAACGATAACAATGGTCTTACATTTTCCAACGGTTTTAAAAAGTAAATCTGTACCAAACTTTTTAAATGATCATGAATTGACGGAAGTGAAGATCGATAGGCAATAATTCTAGCTTACAAGATAATACATATGATAAATAAAATATGCTTGATTGTGTGGCATGCGAAATTGTAATTCCAGGTTTTCTTGCACACAATAATACCTTAGTCTTTCAACCTTCTGTAAGAGCCCACACAGCTATAAATATAATCTAGACTCGACATTGTAACGTAATTCACGTAACTACGGTGATCGCCGACCATCATTTACCAGTTTTTGCAGCGATGCAAAACCAGTTTTATTCGATTTATTTCATGGTAGAGCTATGGCCGTGTTTTTAATAGTTATTTATTGTTGTTGCGGTTTAGTCTTTAAAAGTTGGTGATTCGAACATTCGAATTGATCTTTTTTAAGTAGTAAGAGTTTTTTAAAGTATCAAGTAAGGTGGGTGAACCATAGAAGGCCACACTAACGGGAAAACACTTTTTATTCATTTATTTACTGGAGAAATAAAGTAAACAAATTATGACGTAATACTTTGTTTTAATGTGCACCATAAAAATACTTTTTTTTTACCTCACTTTAATCACTATTTATTAATCTCAAGTTTAATTAAGCTCTTCCAAATGGCCTTGCAAGGAACATGGCTCCAAACAAGGCCAAAATTATGTATCAGTCGATAAACTTAAAAATAGAGTTTTAACAATAAATATATCCGCTTTTACTAAAACAACGTAATAAGACATATCATTTAAGCAAAACATTAAATGCTCAATATATTTTTATCACCTTTAAAAAACTCAACGAACATTACTTGAACACCATCGTATAACTATGAATATATTGTAGAAAATTATTTAAAAACAGTAGAAGTGCGTATGATATTCGCAGCAAATAACTTGCCAACGCTTTTTATAATGTAATTTAAATCTTTTTTTTTTAACCAAATAGGCCTTCTTATGGGTCCGTTCCTTGTAAGGCCAAAAAGTTCCCAAGAAGGCTAAACTAACAATTATGACTATGATTAAAAATATTATCAATATAAAAACTTATTTTAAGTTTATTATTATACTTAACTAAAGAAGTAAGTATTCATAAGTTCATGGTTTGTAAATGTTCTTTGTTAGGCCTTTGTACCCTAGCAAGGCCAACCGTCAAATTTTCTATTGGCCTTATAAGGAACCACCGGCTTTTCTAGGAACACTACCAATATTTTACTTAAATTGAGGCAAAACTATGTTTTTTTTCTTTAGTAACATAGATATATCCATATACGACAATTTACAGTACAAAAATATGTGATAATAATAGGTTATTGACTAAATACTTATGTTTTGCTGTGCGCTCAAATAAGGATTGTAACATCGAAAATCCAAGTCTACGAAGAATGAGATCGCACCGCCACAATAGGCATGATGACTGTGAATAAAATACACAAAAATTATGCTACCATCTAATGAAACGTAAATAAAATATAAAAAAATAACAAGGTATTATTGTAATTAAAGCGAGATTAATTAATATTTTTAAAAAATAAATCTACAAAATACTACAGTCCGCCATGATATTCTGAACGCCAATCAGAGCGAATGACGTCACTATTGAGCATGGTTCCCAACTTAGGGGTTTTCCCTCCAAATTTAGGGGGTAAATTAGTGGGATGGGATTTTTTTTTATTTTGTTTTTATTCTAAAAATTAACAATTTAGTTTTTTCTTATTGCTTTTTTAAAAATAGTCAGAAAAATATTTTATTTTTACTAAAATAATCGGTTATAGATATTATACGACCGTGCAGATTCCTTCTAAATCTTGAAAAAAAGAAGTTGGTAGATCTACCTACTTTTCGAATTGAGTTTGGTCGGAAACTACCAACTTTTAGAGTCGTACGGAAGGATTTATAAAAATTCGAGTTGGTAACACTGCTCAAGAGTGACGTCAAAATTGACGCCATGACACTTTGGAGCGTTTTGGTGGGAATTTTAAACATAAAATTTTAAATTGATTTTTTTCATATAATTCATGCTTTTTTTTCCGAAATATGATATTTTTTACAATAAGTATATATTTCTGAATATGATACAACAGTTTTTCAAAATCTGTCATCATGCCTATAGCGGCGCCAACGACTCGCCGCCGCCGTGGGTGGCCTAGAGATTGAGGGATCTTAATGTGTAGTAGAAGGAATATGTCTTAAAATGTCAATAAATACGACTTTTTAATAGTTGGCCTTCAAAGGAGCGTGGCCTTCCATGGTACACCCACCTTAGTAAGAAGATGTGGAAAATAACAGTCGAATCGTTAAGCGCTACAAATTTTTACACCCATGGATTCATGGAAATTGTTATTCTTATTATCTGTTATGCGGTTTTGGGCTCCTGAGGATAACCAATGGCACGAAAACAAGCCGGAATGCTAGTCGAAAGAAAAAATGTCGACAAAGTTACAAATTCAAACAAAGCTTTATAATCATTTATAGAGAAATAATGTTCTGGCAAGTTGAAGATCTAGAAAAGAGATTTCGACGTTGTGTAAACTAGGTTTCGTGATGTTCGCAGAAAATATCAAGTTTCTTTGAGAAACGCTATCAGTTTCACAAATAACGTAAGTAACATAACTAAAGCAATATTGAAGCCACATCACCGGTTGAACTGTTATTTCATTCATTCAACTTTCATTCAATGGAATGGCAGTGATATGAATACCTATTGCTTTGTGAATTGTGGAACCAAGCATCTTGCCCGGGTGAGTTCTACTTAGAACGATTTTTAAAAAACCTTAGATCAACATTATTTGTCTACACCATGTCCACACAAATAACTGTCCTGATAACACTTTGGTCTTCAAAAACAAATACTTTTCCTCAAGCGTGATCAACTACATGTATGAGTAAAGCCATCTAGGAGATAAACATGAATGATCCAACAGGCTATAAATCAAATGAGGTGAATGTAACAAAGACGTTATTTAGTTCAGCGCTAATATTACAACCAAATGAAGTTTTTACGATTTTCCGCTAACCTCGATTGCTCTTGTCTGATTACTCGGAAATGCAATTAAAAAGTTCCTAGCAAAAAAACATTTCTTGCAAATATCTTTATGCAATTTAGTTCATCAATGAAAAAATATTTTTTTTTTAATTCATTTTATAAAATCTTGTAGGTAATATCGACTTAAACTGTTGTATAGGAATAATTCAAAATGGTTTTAAAAACCGTTATCACGACTTGACCTTTCTAGCACCATTATGAATAGGTAACCCTAAATAGCCCTAGATAGTCAGGAAGGTTTATTTATAAGCCTGTTCCGTATATTTGATATTTACGAAGTCGAAGCGACGTGGATCTATTGTACCCTAAATGTCATGAAGCTATAAATCGTGAGCCATGAAAGGACATGGTACAACGAACAGCATTAGGGATACCATATTAAAAAAACATTTAGATAGCAACCGTACTGTATTTTTTTCTCAGTGGCAACATTTGGAAACTTTTGAAAGAATTTTGTGTTTTTTGAAAAGTAAGTACAGGCTTGTAGCCGAAACACTATGTATTATTATAACTGATTGAAAGCGACTCTTTTCATTATAAAATTTTGGAATCTTTTTTAAACGTAAAAATTCTTGTTTTGCAGATTTGTAAATAAACCAAATGTACATTAAGGGTAAGTAAGATTTGCTATGTCAAATAAGTTATAAATAAGGCAGTTTTATTTGATATCAGTTCAAATCTAGTGCTTTCTATAATCGATATGTTTTAACGACTGTGTGTCGTATAAATATCGGATTGCTTTGCACAGTATGGTTGTATTCTTAAGCTTTAAAGTTAAGTAACGGGGCATCGACCAATAGATATAGATTATCGCTTTAACTCGTAAAGTTACGAAAATTACTTGTCTCATGTCTGTTATTAACACACTTTAGGTGTGGCATTAAATATTAGCGTTACACATTGCTTCATTGATTATTGTCTAAAAAAATATAAACGCTAGGTAATACCTAATAGAGTTTTAAATTTGTTTTTAAACAAGAAGTTTTTAAGTCGTAACTAATTAAAAAATTAATTACTTTTATTTGAAATAAATCATGCTAGTCTTTGTTACTATTATTCCAGACTTTGATGATCGATAAAATTTATGTGACGGATTGCACAATCGAATCGCATTAGCAATATAATAAATGTTTTATTCAATTTACTATGGAAGTATCAAGGACAAACAGTACAATATACATGGTGTCTTTAAAGTCACGTGTATATAAATAATGATTAAAAACTATCAATTTGATTTTAACGCACTATGGTAAAGATGTGACCCTTCTATTTATTGTCTAGCATAAAACAAAGATGAGTAAACGTTAATGTCGAGAAAAAAAAATAAGTGACAAAATAAATTGATATTTGATTTAAATGTAAACAAAAAAGCCAAAAAAGCCCTGGAAAATACTATAGGCACTCTTTTGTCGAACGTTAGGCTTAATCACTGATTAAATCACGAGTTGCTCTAAATATAATAACACTGTATCTTTACAAGTTACAAACCATATAGCGAAGAGGAAAGATATGTTTAAGTGGAAATAATTAAGTAATGTCGCTACTAAGTTAAAAGCACAGTTTAATAAGTTAAAACACAAACGCAACGCTAAAGAGCGAGTTCACTAACTTAAAGAAATATAAACCAAAACTTAAAAACAAAAACAATTCCAAACACCCTTTAAACATGGCGCCTACAGTCTAAAATCTGCTAAAATATGGTTCTCTTATTTAGTTGCATCGTAAATCTAATTGAATGGAAAATGCTAGTCATTTGTAGAGTCCTCCAGTTTTGGTGTTCGGCCTTATAGCGCCGTCGAAATCGTAATTTTGTAACCTTCTACTAGGTATTATACGGGATTTCAATAGTCTTTTAGTGTAATTAATGATAAAACCGTAATGTGATGAAGTCAGTGAAGTCAAGTACTTCAAAATGATTTAATATTATTTTGTCTTTTACTATCTTCTGCAGTAAGTAACCAATGAGTATCTCTGTTGATGTGTAAACAATTCTTTCGATATAATTTATCTTCTCCCCGATTGCTCTTAAGAAAAAAACAAAGAAATAAATCGTATACTTTCAGCAGAAAAACCCCGTTTTATCTCACTTTCTCAAGCTTGTAGACGTGATAGATGCGACGTTCTCATTTAGACAACAAAACGATAAAGAACAGAGATCAACAATGATAGTTGATACTTGACGCGCCCTTGACTTTGTCGATCACCGTCGCAGGCGCAGCTCAGCCCTACGTCATCGACTAAAATACGTTGACGTCTCTAGTTATTGAAATTGACGTAAATAAAACAGTTTTGGAATTCTCATTAATGGCGAAGTAAATTGCAGGACGGAAAATGAAACTGGAGAGGATAATATTTGTGCCAAAGGTCGTTGTTGCACAAAATTTTACCTACTAGCTCATATTAACTATATGGAATTTATAAAATGTAAAAAAATAAGTAGTTTTAATAAAACACACACATAATTCTTTTTAAAAAAAGTAAGGATTCTATATACGAAGCTCTACAACATGAATAATAATTATATATTTCTTGGAATTGCAATCAAGCTCCTAAATTGTAACTTTCCACTAATAAAATACAGGTAAAGAACGAGTCTGTAACTAAATGCTTGAACTGCGCAGTTACTAATCAAGTATGTTTGTAAGCTCTACTATTTCAAATGAACAACGTGAAAAGTATTGTGTAAATAAACATCATATATCGCAAATCTGTGTTTGGTTTGGCCACAATCCTTTGTTACCTTAAGTCCCGAAGATTAGTCATACAAATTAGTAGGCTGTACATGCCTACCTTCTAAGTAGTTTAGAAACGTTTATTGCATTAAGAGAAAGCGACGGAGCTCCACATCCGATATTGTGTTACTGAATCGCAGATAACGATAGAGATCATTGGAAATGAAAGCTTATTTCAAAGGAAGCTCAAGAAATTAAATCCATATGGCTCAGTGCTTTAGTTAATCTGGTTCTTACGAAAGCAGTGCTAACTATAAAGATAGCTACTGCTTAGTTAGAGGGTAGACAAGTAAAAAAGCAACCTTATTGCCTGGTAACTGTATTGAATCAACAATCAGAGGTTTTCAAGGCTGATGACGCGGCGGAGTTTTCAACGAATGTATGGAACCGGCGTATCTCGCCATTGTCGTCGCGTTCCACGAAACGCCTCATTGAAGATCAATGAGACAAATCACTTTACGGATTTGTAAGAATGATCGTACCGGATACTGGCAGAAAATTGAGACAGATCGACAATTCCTCTATTGTTGCTGGCCGAAAAAAACAAATGAAAAAAGTTGTTTTAAATTGTCGATGTTTATTCTTAACAAAGCCTTGTTGTTTCTAGAACGGTTTTGTTTGAATTAGGAATTCCTCCACAGATAAGGTTCATGTTGCTAGAGTGACAGCACCGTTTTATCATATCTTCTCACGTATTTATTTGAAGTGCTACATATCATACGTAAAAGCATAAACATTTTTGTGGTTTTGGGTACACCGATTCGGTTTAAACATCAAAACGTGTTAAACGATTTCTCATGTTAATTGTGGTTTGGTTTTAATAGTAAATATTTGTCAAATAATTTGATAATAAAGCGGTCATTAGCCTTAGGTCATAAAATTTAATTCCACGAAGTCAGATTTCCATCATCGTTAAACAGGAGAAATAACATTTAATTATAAAACTGAAGCTCCTACCGATAACGTTGGAAATACCTTTAAATGGGATAGACGTCATTAGAGACAAAAATTATTTCTGCGATTTATAAATATTGACAATAATAAAAGCTCTTTTATACATAAGATGGAATAAAGTAATGTAAATGTAAACGTAATGTAAGTATGTACCACAAGTGTTAAGAATTTATAAGTTTCCTAGAGGGTGCTTTTTGTATTTTAAAGTTCGTCTGTTATAACAACTGAAAATGTTATCACCTGGACCTTCGTGGGGGGTCCAAATCCTTTACAACCATATAAACAGCTCAGGTCACCAATTTTATTTCAATTTGAGGAAATACTAACGAGAAGATTACTAATTATAATAATTTAAATTATTAAGGAAATAAGTGTTAGTTTGACGTGATTGTTCGTGGTTTGAGACTATCAGAAACGACCTGCTCATCTAAATTCAGGAAAAATATGTCAATGTAATTCGAGGTCCAGTGCATTGTTGCTTCATATTATATGCGGTAACTTCAATTCGACTTGATATCGTGACTCATGTTATTTTGGCTTTACCCGTGTTTTTGTGAAGAAGCAGTTTCACTTTCTTAAAACTCTAGGCACATAACATGTCATTTATGTGACTCAGGTCCTCTTATAATTTTAAATCGCATCTTCTATGTTTTCATGTTAAAGTAATAAAAAGAGTTTTCATTAATTTGTTTGCGATAAGAATTGGATTTTCTAGCTCCACTGTAACGTGTACTTTAAATTTGCATTTGATGAAAGTCCTGATTAAAATAATTGTAAGAACATTAAATGCGGCATTTATTTGTAGTCGCGGTGTTACGTGAGGTCGGATGTCGTCTCCTTCGAGTATTACGTCATGTTTGCCATGTCTGTATTTGTGTGTGCTCGTTTATATAGGCCCCAAGCCATTAACTTTAGTACCAAGATTTAGATTTGTGTGCGGTAGAGCCGTAATGAGAACTATTTCCATCATTGTTCCCCGCAAATTTAGCACTGGCCTTGAATTCTGCAATATGTGTTTTATGCAGTGAATATTCTAATGTTTACACAGATAAAGTCGACGCCTATTAGCATAATTTAAAACACGGTTTATTTAAATAGCAATCAAGCCATAATTAACCGAGACAAACATTTGCTAAACCTTTTCAACAAAGAGCATACGCTCGGGGAAGAATGCAATAAATTAGAAAGAGGTGCAAAAATATCGTATTATGCGGGATGCTAAACACCCGTAGGGGATCTTCTAAATGACTTCCTTAAAATGCAAATAACACTGCGCGAGCGATGTCGGCGTTTATAAAGGGAGAGTCTGTTGGTGCATTTTGCAAAATGCTTGGAATGTACACGGGGTTTCCAAGAAGTGGTCAGTCAGCCATCCCTGTCTGTAGGTAGGAACACGGTCGCTTTTTCTTACTCCTCTCGATTATACGATCTCTTTAGTCGTTTTGTTTCAATAAATTCTTGCAATTTCGCAGGAGTTAAATGCGGACGTGCTGCGGCTGGCAGATTAAGCATCTTTTGTTATGAGATAAATCGAGAAAGAAAACGGATTCAAAGGGAATAATGCTTTTATAAGTAAGTATTTATTTTTCCATGCTGTACTGTAGGTATGTAATGTTTCACATTAATCGGTTAAAGTTTACTTAACAACAGAACAGCCTGGTAGATAGATATACATTTTTATTCAATGCCTTTGTCTGACTCTGCAAGGAAACATAGTGTCATGTTGTAGGTAGATAATCATGTTATTACAGATTATTGATACCTACACCGTTGAGTAGGTAGATCTATACCAACTGTTTATTAACAGAACTAAAATGTAATAGCTGATTTATTTTTAGGGGTTAAAGTGTTTGCTTATTATTAGAATGCTACTAAAACACGTGCACGGTCTTATTCCGATTCATAACAAAGTAAAGTTATTTCCAGCATTTTAGTGTTGTGGGTACAGCAGTTCTTCGAATATTTTCAAACACGTGGTATATCAAATGAAGAATGGAAATCAATTAGTTACGGATCGACACTAATACAATCTTCTTATTGTAAAGTTTCTTTTGCACTGTTCATTTGTTTTAACAGATTTCTGTTAATAAAAGGTGCTGTTAACAATGTAACTTATTTAAAGTTCAGGTAGTGGATTTAAAACAAAGTTGCAGGTCGAAGTCGTCAAGTCATTGTCATTAAACATGTCGGTTAGATAAAGAGAATTGATTTTATTAGCCGCCTACTACCTAACGATGTCTTGTGCTATAACAGTCGCGAATGTAATAAGCAGAACTAGCAATTTCGCAAATATGGCTATAATAACGTCTCCATAAATATATATTTTATCTCTGTAAGGAAACATCGAGGATTATCGTTGTAAATTTTGCTTGAGATAAAAACACCACG
The DNA here is from genome assembly GCA_916618145.1 of Emmelina monodactyla. Classification (NCBI taxonomy): domain Eukaryota; kingdom Metazoa; phylum Arthropoda; class Insecta; order Lepidoptera; family Pterophoridae; genus Emmelina; species Emmelina monodactyla. Next base: position 9,021,822 of record OU745303.1, read on the forward strand.
GTTTATAAAGAAAAGGCTTCAACTAAAGTCGTAGTTGCATCAGTAGTTTCATCAGATCACACTTCTGAGTCTTGTCACACGTTTTGCGTAACAGTTTTCTAAGGTGGATACTTAAAAATGTCAATAGAATGATCTAAGATTGTTAAACATAGGTTATAGGGGCGGTTATAATTGATCGGGCAATCAATAAGTAGGTAGCTGTTAGTTGCAAAAGATTAATCTAGAGACTAACGACTTAACTGCTGCGATTAGTAATTACAACTTTGCGTTCCAAGAATTTTGTCGTTCTGAAGTTTTAACTCGTATTTGTCGCGTTAAAGTTAAGGATAAACTTAAAATACAACGTAAATAAGTGACGGCAGCATAGCACTGGCATGAGTGTACTTGTAAGCAAAGTACCTACCTATAATCTTATTCCTTTTATAGGTATACAATGACTATAAGATAAGGCACTCGATAGGTAAGCAGCATAAACTCTAAATGATATTGTTTCACGTCTCAAAGAAAGGAACTTGCACAGTGACAGTTTACACACAAAGAAAAGGCAACCTTTTTGTTTTCTAGATCTTAAAACGGAGGTGAAACACGTTTAGATCACTTTATGACACCGACAAAGAACACAGACACGGAAACACTAATCACGGAACAGAAACTTGTAGTTTATCAAAATTGTCACATTTTCGAGGTGAGGTGCGCGGGCGCACAGCCAGTCGCCGCGCCCGCGAGCCTCCGCGCCTCACCTACCTATATACACACCGCCCTCAGTAAATAATTGTATAAATATACGAGTAGAAAGCTTCTCTACCTCACAGATCTGCTGCTCCTTCACTTGCACTTCACAGAACTTGGGCACTGTTTTATAATTAGTATAATATTCGATTCTTACCTTCACTGCGCAGTGAATGATGTTGATTTCGGATCGATGATAGGAAAGAAAACAGTCGAATATTGGTCACAGTCACGTTCGTATGGGCACGTCGAGTGTAATGGCGCCGCCGGTGTTCGTTCTCTTCGAACGATGCTCGCACACTCGGAAGGCTAAGCCTTGTTTGCACAGCGGCGCGAGGCCCGACCTTCCCGTCTCACTCCCACATATGTACAAATTACTACCGGAGAAAGAGACGGGCGTAGTGCAATAACGTTCGCTTTTATTACCTGTAGAGCAGCAACCTACATCGGTGCTTGCGTCGAACAATGACAAGTCTTTTAGGTGCTATTCCTCTAAATGCTGCAAAATATTTACACTTTTATCCTTCATCTAATAACTGCTATGATGTCAACGTCTGATAAAACTTTAGTTTTCCTAAAGTTTTTGTTCTAACTTTGTACTAAGTTTACCTGACGAAAGCAATTAAGTTATTAAGTGATGAACATTTTCGATGCAAAATATTACTACTTAAGTCTAATTTAGTTAATTTTAGTCCACGTGCTAAATAATGAGTATAAATATTTAACTTCTTAGAAGATGCAAACAATTTTAGGTTTTGAAAGTAAGAAATAAACCGTAAAACTTTAGCCTACGTAACTTGAAAACTTTACTTAAAATATCTGAACACCAGCTCCATCTATGTTTAAATTCAAATGATTCTACATTAAGCTAAAGTACGTCTGTGTCATGGAATGGACATGCATCGTTGAACGACTTCCTATTTAATAGCTACTAAAACGTTGTAGAGATACAATACGTAACTTATAGATGGCGCTAGCATGTAAAAATATAAAAAAACTGTGTTTGCTTACTCTATGTAGTTGTGTTGTTTGAATGCCATGCCGTGAGTTTAAATAAAGTAGACAATCGTTTGAAAGCTGACTCTACTGTAGAGAATACTAAACGCTAATTATTTTTACGATAGGCACCAAATGCGTTGATAACATTGATATATTTATGAACGTCATTAAAATCTTAACATATTAAAAATAAATGTAAAAAACAATTTCCGAATTCGCAAACCATGTTTCTATTAGTGAACCTTAATATAAGCTGAATCAAATTACAAAATACCTTAAGAACACAAGTAAAAAATAAATGTAGTATATAATTCTAAAAATGTCCTATAGGTATATGTAAATTACAGATTTAATAAAAACGACCTAAAAAATATATTTTATGTGACATAGTCAGCAAAGCCTTACATTTTTAGATGTTTTATATGCATTAATAGAAAAAATCTATACCTATAGATTTTAATCTAAATCTTTTAAATAATCTATACCTATAGATTTTTTTCCTTTTACCTTCTCTACCAGCAAGTTTCGGTTTTCGGAAGCATTCGTTATATTCTCTGTACAAGTTATTGACCTCAAGTTGCCTTGGTACAAGTGAATGTACAATTGTACACTGATAATTATGTATGAACATATTTCGTATTAGCACAATTAAAAGTGATTGATTAGGAGTTCCTAACTGGACTATGCGCAATGTGCGAAGATGTGCCTGTACTATGTCATCTTAGATAAAAAAATATATAGATAAAAAAACATACAATGTTATATTATGTCATTTATTTTAGTTTTTAGATGAATTTAAAAATATGTTTTAAATAAAGTCAAATGGTACTTATCTGAAGTTTGAAAGAATACTCCAGTTCAATGTTTATTTTCCATAATTGTAAAATTAAATACTTTTTTGTAACTTCTTAGATTTACGCGATCATTATTTCTTGAAATTAAACTTATTTTAAAGGGTTTTTACGTCAAACATCTCAGTTTACGCGTGACCATGGGATTTGTAAAAATGACGAAACGTCAGGAAATCAAAATTTAATAATTGACGTTAAAATGAGTTTAATTACAAGAAATATTTTTTTCGTTAATCCATATTTATATTACATCACTAGTGGCCGCTCACGACTCCGTTCGCGTAGAAGTCGGTTTCCCGTGGGAATGCGAAGTTTTCCCGCGGTAAAAAGTTCCCTTAATTCTTTCATACATATATTTTTGGTTTCTAGAACCGTTTTCGCACGCACGCAACGGAAGCCCTCAAGGATGAATAATTTTCCCCGTTTTTTTCCCATTTTCCATTATTTCTTTGCTCCTAATAGTTGCAGCGTGATGTTATATAGCCTAAAGCCTGCCTCGATAAATGGTCTATCCAACACAAAAATATTTTTTTAATTCGAACCAGTAGTGTCTGAGATTAGCGCGTTCAAACAAACAAACTCTTCAGTTTTATAATATAAGTATAGATATCTTGTATTTTTTATAGCGACCTTTAAGGAAACGTAAGTAGGAAACTCAATTAATAAAATAAAAAACTGAATTAATCATATAGATTTTACACATATATTTTATTTACTTTTGTCCAAACTTTAATTCGAAGCGACAGCCAATTAACTATGTATTAACACAGCTTCCAATAAAGCCTTTGAACAAGCCGATGGAACGAAGCTTTAAAGTGATGATCAATCAAACTAACTAAGTACCAGATATTTGTGAAAGTGGAGACTGTTAACATTTGCTCTACGACTGCAAAAAAACCAATCGCATCATTTGCAAACATCTTTCAACAAACTAAACGGTATTTCATAAGTGTTAAAGCAAATTTTGCTTTCGCTCATTGGCCTGATATTTTTTGCTACAGTTGATGACATAAACATTATCCAACGCACTAAATCTAAATCGATAAATGATCGATGTCTTACTATGTAATTTATCGTTTTCAGATTGTGACTGACGGTTCAGTTTCTTGGGTTATATAACCACTTTTACTGTAATTGTAGTCTAGATTTCGTATCTAAGCCATAAATATTTGAATCAGTAGGTATAATTAAAAAATAAAGTTTAACAGGATTATCTAAGTACCTATGCGTCTTGCGAAACTGTCTGTGTTTAGAAACTAATATAAATGGAAGTTCAATTTAATGACGTGCTAAAATTTTCTAAATATAAGCTAAATACACATTAAAGTTAGGAGGAAATCACATTTATTTAATTGCGGTAACTGAATAAATTGGCAAGAAAACTTTCCAATATCTAATATTGTGTTTTCACTTAGGGTGCAATAAATTGATATTAAACTACTGAGCAATATATCACGAAGTGGTTTATGGAAGTCGATAGTAAAATATTAGGTTTCCAGGTTCTATACACTTGTGGAAGAACTTTCACTCAAACGTAATAAACAATTGATAAGTGTTATATCACAAAGCACCTAATTATTAAGTAAAATTCAATGATACAGTTATGTTTAAGAGTTCAAAGGAAGTGATCTCAATCAGATGATTGATTACCCATTTAACGTCCATTTGTAATTACTTTGCAAAGCGATAAATTGACGTCAATATCTTATCTGTGCGATTTAAAGTTCTAGATTTGAATATCAAATAAGTTTATGCCACATGTCTTTGAAATCTTATTTGCTTAAAATGATTAATTGGTAACCGTTAATATTTTGTGATGTTAAATAAGTTTGTTAACTTGTTTCCTGCAGGCATTACTCGACTGGTTTATTCATCCCGTTAGGCTAAATTCCTAAGAAGTAGATCTAGACAAGATTTTGGGGCTGACAAATTTCTGTTATTACAGGTCGTTATTGGTCCGTTAAGGTCGATTAGCCTGGATGTTTGCACATTTATTAACATCGTCCACATTAATGCATAGATGCTATTATTTTATATTTACTTGCCAATTACTCACCGTTATCTCGATACGCGAATTTCGCGATCAAATTACTTTGGAAGTCTTTATATTGATCGGGACTTGGCAACGCATCTACTTATTAAAGCTTACTTTGTTACATATCTAGTTTTAAGTATTATGGTTATAATTTTAATATTACCAGATTCATTGAGTACATATTTACAAACCAACGATAATTATGGCTTTTGATTTCATATATTTCAGTGTAGTTTACTCTCTGGGTGGATTAAATTTAGTTTAATATAAAGAAGGTAGTTATACTGTAGATTTACTATGAAGCTTAATGAACAGACACCATAACTGTTTAACGCCAAACAAACCCATAAGTTTAATGGCGTTACCGATGTTGATAAGTATGTAATATTATTTTTAATTTAAATAAATTAATAAAAAAAACTGGGGTTGGGTTTGTCTAAACGTATCCCGGGATAAGATTTAATTGGAATAGATTTGTAAGTTGTATTGTATCTGTTACGGCTAATACCCGAAGTGCGGCTACACCTAGTTTTAGCCGGTTAGAAGATCAATAGGTTAGGTTAGTTAGGTTACTTTTTTGATACCACCCAGATAAAGGAGTCCCGCGTAGCGGGACTCCGTCGACTCATGATTGAAACCAGTTTTTATATAGGGGAGCGAGGGGCTTGTTGTAACAGTTTTCAGTAAAACTAGTATATCTTGAGATCTATTGATTCAATTTCTACTAAATAAAGATTGATGGATACTGTAACTCTTCCTCTACCAAATGAAGTAAAGATAATATCATAACTATTGGTCATTATTTAACAATCAATTATTTTCTAAAAGAAGTGCGGTGTTACAACTTACCTCGTGCTTGGGGCAAGTTGTAACGTCTACCGGGGCAAGTAGTAACGACCATAAAAAACGACATTAATACCTCTAATCATTTATTATTTATTTATTTTTAACAAAATTGACATCTTTCCAAAGTAAGTATTATGTAATTTTTTGTAATCAACACTTAAAAATTAAGTAATTAAGAGTTTTATTTAGTTAAACACTACTTATAATCATAATAGCACTTTTAAATCACAGTAAGTAATTAAATTATTTATTTCTAATACACTCTATCCAATCTTTTTTGTTTGTATCTGTGTAAGCTTCACCACATACCAGACAATACATGTTGTAACATGTTACAACAAGCCCCGGGATTTTGTAAAAACTAACCCCATGGTATGGTTTTTAACATTTATAAAGATAACTAATTAAACAATTTAGCAATCATAAAAACTGTTACACAATATCAGAGATAGATAAATTTGAATGGAAAAAAGATGTAGAAAATTTGAAAATAGGCAATATTAGAAACACAAACCAAAATTTTACGACAGTACAATTTTATATCACCTGGCAGAAATGAAGGGAATGCTCACATTTGCTCACTGCGCCAACCGGCGGAACACTGGCTATGGCAATATGATGTGGTGCGGTTTATGGGTTAAATCGAGTCAAAGATATACGTTAATAGTGTTGAAGATCCTGGTGAAAAGAGCCTGTTACTACTTACCCCTGTAACAACAAGCCCCTCGCTCCCCTACATAGGAATAAATTTTTTTTTACAGTTTTCCATATAAAAAACACTTCTAACCGGCTAAAACTAGGTGTAGCCGCACTTCGGGTATTAGCCGTAACATATCCATAGATATCGTGATCCGATTCTAACAAAAAATATTTAAAAATAATAGTGAAAGTATTATAAGTATAACTGCGTCGTTCGCTTCGAAAATTATCGCAACTGATCACAACAGATGTAGATATAAAAGTTTTTAAATAAAAAAACCCTTTTACGTAATATAACAAACAAAAAGAGTTATCATTTTAAATAATCTATAGGTATATTATAAATTAAATTTAATCAGTTATCTTTAAATTTGATCAATGTTTAATGTAACATAAAACTAAACCTAACTCCATTGGGAACCAAGCACCGTAATTTTACTTATTGTAAAATCTAGTCACTATAACTTTAGTTTTTACTGAAAGTAAAAATTGTTCTAATCCAGAAATAATACGAGAACTTGATAATACGAGACTGTCCTCCTTGAAGACGTCCAAAGCTTTTGTCTCTGTGTTAGATTCTCGTAGATTACCTTTGTAATTGTAACAAAACCCAAATTGTCGGAATATAGAATACAAATAAATAAATAAAATCTATTAAAAATACGTTAAATTTATAGTAAATAAAAATGTATCAGTTAAAATTATTTAAATGATACCTTTTTTACACCTTCACGTGTCTTTGACCGAGAAGATAATATTTGTGTTTCTTAAATGCTTTAACACCCTTTACACTGTTGTTTTAAAACTTTGAGAGACGTCTTGCTAATTGTATCTTTACATACAAGGGTAAAGTTACCAGAGGCGTACCCTAAGAAGAACACTTTTGAGATAAAACTCTTTTTTTTTACTACTGTTCAAAAAATAAGTTTATAATAATATATGCACTTGTAGATAGTAAAATTGTCAGTAAATAAAAACAAATTCTTCGTTCCACAAAGATACAGCACGCCAAAGTTGTACTTCTTGTGTTGTTTCCTTTACAATATTAAATGGTTTAATGACAGCGTTCATAGAAAAACCAGTTCCAATATGAAACTTTAATTTTCCCCATAAATTTGGTATAAGAACGTTATAGTACACTGACAAATAGAAGCATACATAACGTCAGCTATTGATAGCTTCAAAAACATGGGTTTGCTCTACCTCGAGCGAATACATAATTACGTTTTCCCCTCCTGTCTTTTTGACAGACAAATCCTTTCCTCTTTAAAATGAGTATGATCTCATGCCCCTATTCTACTTAGCAGTTTAGCACTGATTCGATATCCCCGGCTTTTGACCTCTTTGATTGTAAACTGTGAAACCCAAGCACATGTCCCGCCTAAATCTGCAACACTAGAATATCTTCAAGGTCACGAACTTGTAAACTACCTCTGTTTAATTTATCTTTGTTTAATGTTTATGTTACTCCAATCAATATGTTGATAGTAGTGGTTCAGTGGAATTTCCGATTGAGTGGGATTTTTGACACATTTTTTATTTTCCTTTTTTCGTTTTTGCCGAAATTTTGTTTTTAATTAAATATTGAATATCAATTGAAACTCGAATGTTATTGAATAGAAATTATAAAACAAGATAATTTTTAATAAAACGGTGTTGAAATTCCTATTAATTACTAAAAAGTGCTTTTGCTTCCCAACGAGGCCGCTAATAAAGCATTTCTCAATTTTTGTTACCAATTTTATTAAATCCTTTCAAAATCAGTTTATCTTTCTAAAACGTTATAACTTTCTAAGTACAGTAGCTCCTTCAAATATTTTATAACTAAATGGATATGATAATATGTTATTTATTGCCCCTTTAATCTGATTAGTCAAGAAGATGTAGGACGTAAAAGGTTCCCACTACCCTACCACGTCGATTGAAAGGACCACCAAAGCGACTAGATTAGGCGTCATTGTTTGAATTTAAATAGAAAAATTATCCGAAGATATATTTTTTATTAAATATGATACACGCATCTTTGGGAGCTTGTATTTTTCGGTGACATATTGACATGAATAAGTTACGCTCGCTTGTCTTTAAAATATTTGCTTGTAATTTTATCTAAATTTTAAAATAAAAATTACACTACACTAAAATTTTACAAAAGTCCAACGCTTGATTCAGGTTTTTTTGCTGATCCATACAAACTGTAATCCATAAATTTTTTGATGCATATCAAAAGAAAGGTATACCAGGCGTCTCACCAATTACTCAAATAATCAGTTAAGTAAAGTACATCGCAGTTTCAATTAGAACCCGACACGGCGTTGGTTTGAAGAAAGCATTGCATACGTTGTACTTAGAAACGAGCCGGTCTCGATTGTCAGTTCATTGGAAACCATCGTATCGAATAACAGACCGTCTTACAATAGTGTGAAGACGAGGGAATAACTTGCCTTTTGTGATGCATCATTTAGGTATTGGAAATTTGATTTGGCTTTCAAAATATAGCTGTTAATGTAGTCTATAACTTGAAGTGTTAGTTCACGAAGTTTTTTTAAGCAAATACAGATTGCTTAGAGCGATAGATAGAGTCACTTAAAATTAAACTCATTTTAACGGGTTTTACGCGTTTATTTTATTATTTTTGATTTTCCGACGTTTCGGCATTTTTGCAAATGCCGTGGTCACGGGTAGACTGAATCAAAAATAATAAAATAAACGCGTAAAACCCGTTAAAATGAGTTTAATTTCAAGTAATAATAATCGCGTAAATCTAAGAAGTTATATTAGAGTCACTTAAAATCGCCAATTTTGTTCGTGATTTCCTACAGTTTTTTTAATAATAAATTCACAAATTTGAATATACTTTGGTCAATAAATCCCTTATCGCTAACTTCCTGCCATATAATGACCATTATCTCGACATCGTAATTAAACAAAACTGAATGACGCGAGTGGCTGTATGACACATTGTAGACGTGACGCTTGCGCCGGCGATGCTTCTTGTCAATTCGAATTTCGAACAATACAAGTGCTTCATACCCTCCATGTTAGCCTGGTACAATACCATCTTTGTGTTTCTACTTCCCGTCGTAAAGCAAATTAAAAGTGTCTACTAACTATGTCGGTATCTGTTCTGACATACATTTGAGTTGTCGTTAAGTTCAGCGTTAATTTAATAGAGCTTTTAACTTACTTAGTTGATACATAAAGGTACTTAGCCTAAAGTTTTTTAGTATTTCACTCTTACTTCGACCATTTCGAGGTTGATGTCTTGATCGTTTAATTAAGTTATATATTTTTAAGGTGACAGACATGTTTTAAGTATTTAAATGCTAATTGTAATTTTATTGACTACTAGTGGCCGCCCGCGACTCCGTTCGCGTGGAAGTCGGTTTCCCGTGGGAATGAGACGTTTTCCCGCGGTAAAAAGTACCCTATATGTTATTCTAATGTATAACCTATATTACTGTAAAGTTTCATCAAAATCCATCCCGTAGTTTTTACGTGAAAGAGTAACAAACATCCATACATCCATACTCACCAACTTTCACGTTTATAATATTAATAGGATTTCGAAAAACCGTCAACTTTGAGTTATATTAGCCATTGCCTATTAGTCACCATTCTATCCTACTATCCTACTAATATTATAAATGTGAAAGTTTGTGAGGATGTATGGATGGATGGATGGATGGATGGATGTTTGTTACTCTTTCACGTAAAAACTACAGGACGGATTTTGATGAAACTTTACAGTAATATAGCTTATACATCAGATTAAAATATAGGGTACTTTTTACCGCGGGAAAACTTTTCATTCCCACGGGAAATCGACTTCTACGCGAACGAAGTCGCGGGCGGCCACTAGTACTCCTATAAATTTCATAACTTCGTAACCTTCGTAATGACTACTTAGCGACAACAATAACACAAAAAATCTCTTAGCATTGTTTAAACAGTTGCTCATCTTTGATGAAGCGATAAGTCGAAAAAGTAACGAGATATAATACGCATGCGCGCTGCAAACAATACAATCGTTACCAAATATTTCTGTGAATGTTGTGATAAAGCTATCGCTTTCGGTGACTAATATCCGGACTACAATGGTCCCAAGTTCATTGTCCAGCGCTGTTGATAAAAAATATGCATTTTAGAAATTTCGAGGAAATAATATACTTGATCATTAGCAATATTAATTTAATTAATTCAAAATGTTTTAACACATTTAGTTAGTTTTTGATGACATTAGTCGATAAACAAGCTTAAGAGGCACCTGATATTAAATAAGTAACAACATTATAAAACTAATGTAGTATTAAAATCCCAATTTGGATCAAGAGACTCTTGGTAAAGTTATTTCTGGCAATAAAACCTAACTCTTTGCCTGAAATTACTTTACACTAAACCCGACTAACACAATTGGTTACCTTACCATTAATAATTTACCACTCGCTTTACACTGTAAATGTTTATTTTTACTTTAATATTATGCGAGTATAATAATGGGCCCTATTATGAGCATCAATACAATAGATATAAAATATCAGATTGACAGTTAGTTCCTAAAACATCTATAATCACTTATCTATTGTCCTGTCGACATTAACAAATATTTATCTGAACGCATAATATGCATTGACAATGACGATGACGTAGTAAAGTGTCATTATAGTCTGATAGTTAAATAGTAAATGCATCGAAATGAGACTTTTTGATTACTTTGTAGTCAGGGAAACATTTGCTATATAGCTTTTCTATGGTCGTTAAGCGAAGCTTTATGTGATATACTTTAGGGGTCATAATTAGAACTTTTTTATATTGATTTTATGTAAATAAACATATAAAACCACTACCTTTGTTTGTCTAAAAAATAGCCTATTTGTGATAAATAAGCATGCCCTTTTGGCCACAGCCAAAATTCAATTTTATGGCTGAGTACAAGTGTCTAGTGAATTACCAACTGTTAGGCAAAGATTTTGAATATTTACCGAATACAACTATTTAATTAAGTCTAACAACATGGTTCGGAGACCACAAAATAGAAAACTTTATTTTAACGTTGTTGTAATAAATACGTAGGTACCTATTTAACTTTAGAAACTCCAGCATACTAAAGGGTAATGTTACAAGCTGCCCAGTCACGTCCCTTAACGCAGTTTTCCAGTAGGTAGTTAATTCACTATATTTCCAATTTCTCTTAGGGATTTATATTGAAAAGGCGTAATTATTTTGTCCCCATACGGAATCTTAATGAGCTCTCACTTTGCATTGAAAATGCTCTTATAGGGTAAAAGTCATTCCATTATAAGTAGTAAATAGTTTAATTAAATCCGACGTTTAGTATATGCTATTTTGTCACGTACGTAGTATCATTAACCCATCTTTGCGTGCCGTGTTTCGTAGAGATCAACAACCAACATATTCCATGATAGCGGACCCTAAAGAAGTATAAAAAAAAGTTAAAATAACAATTTCAACATTGTGTATTTTGCTTAATTTAATTATACACATAATACTGTAAGCTGTGGGCCCCCAAATAAACATAAATAAATAAATAAAATAAATAAATAAATAAATAGCCTATATATGTCCCATAGTTGAGCACAGGCCTCCTTCTCGGATAGCGAGAGGGTTTGAGCCGTAATCCACCACGCTGGCTCGGTGCGGGTTGGTGGATCACATGATGGATTTGTTGTAATAAATAAATAAATAATGTTTATTTTAGTAATATTGAGACGTAGAGCACTTTTCAAAGTTATTGTTTTCTGCCTGTAAAACATATTTGCATTCTATTATCAAGTCTATAATTAGCAGTCTAGACTCGACAAGTGAGTCATACAGTTACTTATATTTTATTTATTTATTTATTCCACAAATAAACTTATTTTAGATATTGCACTTTGTTTAATATTTGCGAAGACAAGATCCACCTATTATAAAGTCCATACATGAAAAGTTTTACCTAATGATTGTTAATGTAAACGCCAATGGTGGTCGAACATATTATGGTCACGTAGACATCACAACTGAATATATGTCTTTATAATCAAAGAACAATAACCGATGTGGAGCTCATACAAAAGCGCTTAGGCTGTAAAGAGTAAACCTTACACAGCTTACTACATGTCAAATTATGCTCACGATTGCTCGAAGCGCCAAGCCAATTATATACCTACGTTATTTCTAACCCCTTTGGGTTCCAAAAGAGAAAAAAATATTTTAGAATAAAATCAAGATTTTATGATTTTAATTGGTTAGAGTACTTTAAGGTTTGATCGATATACAATGAGATCAAGTCTTTAGTAACTGATAAACTCTTATAATAAACAATCGTATTACGTTTTATGGGTGTGGTATTCGCATAGATCTTACACATAACAATTTATCAGTCTGTGCTTTCTGGTTATTCTGACATAAAACCTTTTTGGACTTAAACCTATGTCAATATTCCTACCTAATTGCTGGCCTGTTAGAAAAAAAAGAAACAAAATTCAAACGAGTTGTATAGAACGACAGAGGCTGTATAGTTAATCCCCTAAGGTTATTAGCCACAATGATCCAAGCATACCATAGAAAGTTGTCCACTCAAACGCTTTTTCACTATGTACGTAGTTGATTGATTCTAAGTCAAGAGCATTCATAGGGGAAAGTGATGTTATTCAATTACTTTTACTTGCAAACAGTAAACAGGTGAAATCCTTAATCCGGGTAATGAACCGATGCTTGGCAAATCGGAATTTGCTGTTCTCGTTATGAAATGACAGCGAAAACCATGTTTAATTATAAATGCGAACTGTTATCTTTGGTAAAGTTTAGTTTTGCTCAGCCGCTGAATTATATTATACAAGCCTTCGCAACACTAGGTTTCTGTTGACATGAAAATTTACTCTTAGAAAAAAACTGCAATACATAATCGATTGGATTGAATACACGTAGACTTGCTTCGTATCTAGACTGCTGAGGTCGTGGAGTCGATTCGATGGAGCGAATCCGATATCGTTACGCTTGTGAATATAGACGTCATCAGGTTACACCGCCACCGTAGACCGTAGAGGAAATGATTGAAAAACACTGTTCTTCATTATCGTATTTTACTATCATTAAGTTTTTTAACAGCAGTCTAGACTCAACAACAGTGAATCATACAGTGACTAAGTTACACTGTTTATGAGTCTATGTTACATTAAGATCGAGTTGAGTTTGTAACTCGTACCTACCAAACAACTAGCTGAATTATCCGGTTAAATTAATTTTGACCGATTTGAAAACGTCTTTGACGAGATCCTTTGTTTTTTTTCTATTTGTTAACCACATGACTTGTGGTCGTTTTATAGACTAGCTATTTAACTATTAACTGACTTACCAAACATAATAGATTTGCATTGTTGCTCTTTTTTAGAGCTAAGTTCTATCTATCTAGCTATCGACACGTCCAGAATACCTGAAAGAACTGACAAAGTAACCTTGCAAATAAAATTGTTTTCTTACCTTGGTTGCACGTGGAAGAGCAGTAATAACAAACTGCATGGCTATTACATGTAACTGTTTCTTGACTTTTTGTTGATTTACGAATTTCCGGGAAATCCGCTTCAAGGTGAACAACACGAGTCGGAAATCGATTAAACTTGCTAAATCTTTGACTAGTTTGAAGTAATCAATTATAATGATTTTGATTAATAATCGATATGAGAAAGGAAAGTCTTACGCGTACTTTCCTATTTAATATCAACAGACAAAGGTTTACGAAAGTATTAAAGATGAAAGCGCGAAAGCTCTTCAGTTCGTGTAGGTCTATTCTTGACAAAACACTTAAGGATTCCTTTTTAAGATGCTAGGTCATGACCGTGAAATAGGCTCCTAATACGATCATGCTGACATTTAAGGTTATGCGTTTTCACTCAACTTCATAAGCTATGAAAAGAACTGAAGTAATAAAAAATATATTGTAAATTGTTGACTCAAGCATGTACCTAAATGTTAAAGACATTTTTTATAAATTGGTGCAGTTAGGTCTAACTATTTACGTCAAATAATTTATTAAAAACTGTAGCAACATTTTTTTTCGGAAAAATACTAAGTATGAGTATAAGTGTCGGCAAAACAATCGAAGTAGATGTTGGTAAAATAAATCGTTTATCAATGGAGACACGTTTCAAAGGTTGCTCATGAAAACAGTTCCCAAAGGTTAATACGTCCATACAGTATGACTTTCTGCGTATAATGCATGGTACTACAGTGTCGTCACGATATTGGCAGAATAGAACACAATGGGGTATTAATGGTGGAAATGGTAAACAAGATTCTAGGGTGCTAAACAATCGCATACAGGAAGCACTGGCGTAAAGGTCGTCGTGCGTTTCACAGAACTTAAGGTACTTTTAATTGGCGATTAATTTTACTATAGATATAATTGTTACTTGTGACTATCAATTTATTTATTCCTGTTTAATTATTGCTAACTTGCTGCGCGTCAGTTGTAATTACTAAATAAGTTCAAGTTTTATATTAAACTTGCACAAAAAACCTTAAATCTTAGCTACTAAGGATTTAACTTAAAAAGTACCAAATTCAAATTTGAATGTACTTTTTTTGAATACTAAAAAAACGTAATTGCCGCTAATATTTACTCGTTTTACCAACAACACTGTTATAGCGTTTACAAGGCTCTATAAAATTTCTACGGAGCATAAGTGAAATTTCCATGATAAATAGCTACAGGTCTTGTCAGGTAAAACAGACCTCCCAGGGCGATATAGTAAAACAATCATTTGTCATTTAATGTACGTATATCATTTGAATAATTTAACGCTTTTTGTTAGAAATTGAAATTAGGAAGGCACTTATTAATTATTGTTGTGATGAATGGTGAAAGATTTTTGGAAAGAAGATGCTGGGGGAAATCGCCGGTATGAGTTAGTTTTTTTTTACTTAAAGTAACCAACCGCGGTTACTTTAAGTACGAGTAAGTTTATAAAGTTATGTCGTTTCACCAAAGGTTTCGGTTCATAAAAAAAAATTCTGCAAATGTTCATGGTTCATTAACTTGAAATTTAACATATTATTTATGTAGAGTAATTTGAGATGAGAAGGGACATTCCTTATTCATAAGTTAAGTAAGAAAATGAATAACAAAATTTAGTTTCATTTGCTGAAAATAAGCTTTCTGAGCTATCCTAAAAGGCGTTGTTGTTTGCTGAATACCCAATCCAACTATTAAGGCACCTTGTAACACTCACCACCGAAGTTACCTCAGTTTTATTTATCGCACGTTATTTTGCAACAGTTTGTGTCGTCGTTGGTGGTTTTACCTTATTAATCTACCTTATTTTGGTTTAAATCATACACTTTATTACGTTGGATTACGTCAGGTTGGGAACGGGATAAGATCTGAGTGCGTTATTTCTCATTAAGATTGCCAAGTGCGATACAGGACAAGGTAAGGTTGGCGCGAAAATATAATTTAATTGGTGACTAAAATGATGTAAACACTTGGATGACTTGTACTTTTACCAGGTTGTACTGACTAGGTTTCTTTTGCGGGTAGTTTTGGATTATTTTGGTACTACGTGAAGAAAAGCAATCGAGGTGAATATGTAGAGAAGTCAATTCTGTACATGAAATATATTTCCAAAACTAACTATCCGGGGGTGATTAGGGATCAATACTGATGCCAAAAATGCAATCAGTAAAACTTTGTCTGTCTGTCTGTATAACCGTTATAGAAATGAAAACTACTCGACGGATTTTAACGAAACTTGGTAAAATTATTTTTCAAACTCCTGAGCTGGTAATAGTATACTTTTCATCACGATACAATCAATAGGAGCAGAGCAGTGAAGCGAAATGTTGGGAAAGCGGGAGAAGCTACTCCATTTTTTAAGCTTTCGTCGCGTTGCACACCTTTCTGATTAAATTTGTCTACTCTTACGTTTATAACACTCTCAGTCATCCCTAATTAAAATAGTTAACATTGTTAACTATTCCATGAAAAATAATCATAGAAATCGGTATAGAAACACCAAAGTTATATAGGGTAAACTTCTCATTCCCACTGGAAACCGACTTCCACGCGAACGGAGTCGCGGGCGGCCACTAGTAAATAAATAAAATCCGAGTCACATTGTGGTATTATGGTAATCACACACCCCTTCCGATAATCTAAAAAAAACGGTATAGGGCTTATTGTCCTTATTTTTTGTTATCTAAGTCGGCGGTAAATAATGCTGGAAGAAATTCCTTTAATGGATAAGCAGTACGCATTGTACCTACTTACGTAATTTTAATTGTCTTAGCTTTTAAGTTTCCTTGTCCTTGTATAAATAAATAAATAAATGTTTCCTCACATCATGGGGCTTAAAATCATTTTTTATCTTGCGAAAAAATATGTCTGTATCTTTTATTGAAACTTTAAGATGACACTTACGATCGTCAAAACAAAGCTTGCCACTTCGAAGTACCTAAAATTGGCAAACAAATTTCTCTAGAACACAACTAACAAATTAAGTCGTAAATTTTATTAGTCCAGGAATAGTAATGGTATAAATGTCTAGCTAAAATTTTACATTTGACCATACATTTGTAAAATTGTTTAAACAATGTTAATTACTATGATAAAAGAACTAAATTAGATCGTAGTGTCGCGCCGCTGTTTATTGTCAAGTCATGATTCTTAGAAACAGACGTTTTTGAATCAGCTAGTTAAGGAAAACTAAATTTACAATAATCTGCTGTTTAACGTTATAAACCAACATGAAATGTTAATTAAGTTTATGATTTTGAGTTTATTAGCCATTTTACTGAGCAGAAAGTTGTTGTAAGTTAATTGTTTGGAATGAAAGTTTGCAATGTACTTAAATGCAGTTATAATTAATAGACGTAGGTAGGTAAGAGTCAGACCCAAGTCTTAATCATGCCTATCAATTTGTTGACTTCGAACTATTGAAAACTCTTTACAGAGTTCATAATCCCTAATAGATACATATGAAGTCTGTTATTCATGATTGATGCATTTCCTTTACAGAGTTCATAATCCCTAATAGATAGATATTTTGTATGTTTCATGATTAATGGATTTCACGTTCATTGCTTTTGTCTTAAACTAAAGTGATATTTAAACATTCACAGTATAAAGTCAACTTATATCCGATGTTCGTAATTCTGTGTATAAATTCGATTATCGCCTACCACACGCGCATGACCGCTCGCGTTCACTTTTCTTACAGCCAGGCCACTCTTGCGCAACACACGTCAGTGACTTATGCCTACGAGACATAAACCCTGCGACACATACGCAGCGATAAAGTGTAACTGCAGTAGAAACGAGGTTGAAATGCGTTTTGACACGTGTCAGATTGAGAGCAATGACAGGTGGCGTGATGTGAAAGGAAGTGCTGATTTTTGTTTTATTTTCAACTCGTGCGCAGTTTATGGAGTAGAAGTTAACGCAGTGTTTAATAAATATAAAATTTAATTATGTAATCAGTATTAATTGTTAATCAGCATGAAACGTTTTTTGTCTTAACTAGAAAAAATAAATCTGGAAATTATATTACAATCTAAATATAAAATAGTAGGTACCTATGCTAAAAATGTAGAGTGGAATTCATACTCAATAATTTTCTCAATGTGTAACCAGCTTTTTCCAAAGTAAATAGTTGTTGCTCCATTTCACTTCATTGGCCGATAAAGTGATAAATGCTGTGAGCACGAGCTGATATTTATCGTTTCATAACACTGTTTACTCCATCATTAGATACTTAGTTATTTTCGCCACATTTCCTTTAAAAGGCATAGTCGAGAAGTATTAATGTTTTATGTTCGCATATTTAGCAGTTAAATGCAGGTATCGCTTAAGCTCATTAACAGTTTATTAGATATCAGAAATTGAGATATTGTATGAACCTGAACATCATATTTTGGCATAATTTTCGTATTTTATACACGCTTGCTTGTATGATGAAAAGAAATGTGTAAAATAAGTCAAATGTTACTTCATAATTCATAGTCGTTCGATCCCCATCATTTAGCACAATTGTGATCATCCAGGTATTATAGCTTAGACAGAATGTACCTAGTTTTAGAAGTAACTAGTAGGTACATTCTGCCTAAGCTGTTAACTACTCCTTTTACCAATAGTTAACAGTATTTCTAACACGTCCGTCAAATTTTCATCATCCATCATTTTCCCACGGCTCAAATAAGCTTTAGAACCTATTGATTAAGTATAAGCGTATTTACATTTTTTGTCGATTTTAACTACTACGAATATAATTAAATACAATTGCACGGTGTGGCCTCGGTTTTTGTACTATTTTCTATGATAAAGCGCGAATGTCTACTAATGTACTGAGTCATTCCGTTAACCATTCAACGCGTTCGTTCTATAGGATGTCCATTGACGTTTTTCTACACGTTGGTGTTAGAAGTGTTGTGTTAAGTCATCGATGTATTGTTAACAAAAGAATATCATCGTTGAAAGTTTGAGCTGTCATTCATCTGTCTAGTAGCAGTCTAGTGTGGTTCGGAGTCAATGGCAGGCCTACTTTCGCGAACAACACTGTTTTTTGGACATTAAATATAACTGGACAATGAGATCAAGATTGTTGGTCGGACACTTCAATTATTTCGACTGTGTAATTACTGTAGTTTGGCTACGTCGATGGGAGCAAATTACTGTTATTGTGAATGAAGAGAAATAAGTTTATCGAATCCAAATCAGTACCTAGAAGCTCAAGAAGAACATCGTGTTTTCTTTATGAAATTGATGAGGATTAAAAATCAAACCTCCGTGAATTCTACTGGATCTGAGTTGCAAACGATCTGAATAATTTTTTGAAAGGATAAGATTGAGAAATATTAAAAAAAATGTTAATAGATCTAAAGTAAATCGTGTTTAATCACAAAAAAAACCATTATCTACCTAATAAATAGTTCAAATCGTGTTTCTTATTCCAAACTTTCGATTTCTTCGTTCTCAACAAACAATCCATATCTCTCTATTTGTCTACGAGTATATCGTTATATATAAATGTTTGTATTGTCACCGTTTTATCTTATCGCAAGATCAATATCGTACATATTCATTCCACCAACAAGAGTGAGAGTAAACACCATAATGCCGCCATGTTGCTTTTCTTGCCGACCTACATCAGGGAAAGCTCAAGGACTTAGTCGATTTTCACCAGATATTATTGGATTATGATAATGATATACACTGTCTCCACAAAGAGATTTCGAGTTAGCTTGTTCTTGTGATTGGTAAAGTTTGCGATTTTCTTGCGGATTTGTTGGACGATCGGCGCGAAGTTTCGCGTGAATCATACGAGTAATCTTTTTGACCACTATTTAGAAAAGTTATTCTACAAGATATCCATCAATCGTTCAATCAAATGTTGTATCGTCACTATCTAAAATTTTGGCTTATACAATTCTTGAATAAGTTCATTACACATCTAAGTGATCTAGTAACCACAAAATCGTACACAATAATCTCAAAATAACGCAAAAAACCTGTAAGAACACAGTCCGCAATTCGAATAAAAGCTCCGTTATTTTCATATATGTAGTCTGGTTCACTGGCTTTAGAATGAGGGCAGACTAAGCCTAGGTCTTGATGATAATTGAAATTCATTAGTATTATTACCAGATGGTTATTGTTTAATGATCTAGTTCACCAACCATGACGATTTGTCTTTCGATGTGGTTGGTTTATATCGAAGAAGTTTAAGAAGTAGCCCATCTATTTTATTTTATTTACGGATTTGGTGATTAACAGTTTGATAGTAGATTAGTTTTATAGTTCAAGGTCGTTTTGTTATCAGTTTTTGTGTTTCATATCTGTTATTGGCATAGTTTTATCCGATATTAGAGTCGCCCTTCAAGAAGAAATAAAACATTTCAATAAAACTGTTTCAGCTTAATCCTAAGGCCTTTATTAAATTTATTTGAGGGAGAAGTTAGGATATCTGTTTATAGGAGGACTTCTAAAGTGATATGAATTACTTTGTACAACTAATTTGTACTTCTACTATTTTTTACCTTTGTTTTATCTTAGTTGTGTAAAAAGAATTGTCGCTTTATTGTAAAAAACAAACACTTTTTTATCGTCACTAACGGCCGATCTAAAACCGTCTGCCTATCTTTATTCGGTCTATTCGTGTCCCTTAATAGCTGTGCGCGTGTAAAGGTGTCGCAGGATGTCTAATGTGACCTCCTGGTGGTCCAGCATGCGCGTGCGCTTCCTGCGCGTGAGAGGCGGAACACTGCTAATTGTGTCCTGTGCCCAAGGCCCCCAATATACAGAAGGAGGATTGAAACAAACTCACGTTTGATGTACGGTCAGCAGAAGTCGGAACAAGGACTACACGAGGATCTGTTTAAAAAAAAATTATGATTAAAAAGCATTTACGTCAAAATAAGAAGCTATCGCACAAAGATAATACGGTTTTAATAAGAAGTTTGAAAGATCGCTGAGCGAATAACTAATGTATATTTAATTATTTTAGAATGTTCTGAATATACGGGCGATTTAAAATTTCGTAATTAGCTGGTTTTAAGTGGGCCTTGAACTGAATATAATTATGTTTTATTTTTTTGCTGACTGTCCTTGCCAGGGGGTCGGCTTGTATTCATTGCATATTCTGTATTAAGATTGATAGCATACAATTTTATGACTATTTCATTCTTCGAACTGTCTACATATATTTTTAGAAAAAAAACGTGACCAGAAATAGCTTGTTGAATGTCTATTTTTTTTTCTGAAACCTGTTTATTTTAAAACAAAATATGCAGAGCAGGAGTTTGAGCTTTGTTTGTAAAATACAGTTAAATAATGAAATAAACCAGTAATTAACTTGACTGAGCTACTTCCGCCTGAATTTAATGCATTTAAATGTACTCGTCACCTTCACATTCACTCAACTTCAAGATTAACGACAAAATATATGCAATTATAAACTTTATTTTATTAAAGTTTTGTGACGTCAATTAAAGGATTTTATAAAAAACGTACGGATTTGCAACTGTAATATTTTTATAACATGTAGTCTTTTAGTATTAGTATTAGTATTAGTGAGTTCGGTGATAATAATAGCTGGTCTATAAATATAGATGAAATGTTTTAATCTAAACAACTCTGAATGTTACAAAAAAATATAGCTTGTAAATACGTTTTCCTCCTATTCCGCACTGTCTGACTCAACAATCAAAGTCCAATTTATTCAAAACAAATATTTAAATAAACATATTATGCTGTAAAGAATAGGAAGAATTGATTTGGAGAATTTTAAACAGTAGTGCTTTCATATATTTTAATATGTTAATAGTCATATATTTTAATAACTTATATTTTTTTGAACAAAATCTTGATATTTTCTCGTTATTCATTATGATCTAAATTTGTTTTACGATAACATTTTTTTTCAATTTCATAGGTATGCCTTTAAAAAAACTCGGACACCTTGGCCAATGTATGGATTTTCAATTTTAATATTTTTTTTTTCCATACATTGGCCAAGGTGTCCGAAATGCCGTCGTCCCTGCCTACTAGCGACCCGCCCATGCTTCGCAATGGTATAATTTGTACACAAAACAGTCAATTTTAGCTGTTTTAAAAAAACTTTTTCTATAATTATTTAAAAAAAGTGGAAAAATTACCTAAACGGTGACGAATATTGCTTCAAAATCCGTTATGAGGTTTAGGAGGAGTAAGCGGACAAACATACACACAGACACAATTAGCGACTTGTGTAATATAAATCTTACGAGCACAATAGTTTCGTGTTGCCTAATGGTCAGTTTATTCCTTCATGCCTAACCAATAAAGATTCCCGATTAAGTGTTTTCAATTTTATGAAAATCATAGTCGGCAAGATCACAGAAGAATATCTTAAAACATCATATTACTTACAAGTGGAAAGTTAAATAGAAATAAACCTGTGTATTCTAAAAGTTAATGAAACAGGGCTATAAAATGAAATGGTGCGCGTGCGCTGATGGCTTCTCTATATTTTATGTCCTTGATGACATTTTAACTCTATGTTGCAGGATTTAAAGTCGGAATAGTTTTAATGAAAATGATTTATATAAAGTTGTATATTTTTATTCCTTTGACAAAATATGATATGTAAAAATGTAAAGTTTCTTCAGAGATTAGTAACATTAAGTAACGTGATCAGGTGTATAAAAAAGAAGTTATATTCCCTAGTTTTCTTTATGTCTAAGAGAAAATCAAAAGTTTTTAGTGCTAGTCATCCTTCATGTGACAATCTGAAAGACATACTTTGCCAATTTATTCCTCAATACATTGATATCTTTATTATTTGCGTACACGCGGAGTGAATTTACAATTTCACATCGATGTCAAGTATTTATTTGGAACTTTTAAGCTTACGATACCTCATATTGAAATGTCATGATTTAAATTTGCGATATCAATACAAATGGAAAGCATAATGACTACGCGGTTAAAAATGGCTTGTCAGATTTATTGAATGTGTAATAATATGTTACAATTGCATATTGAGACGTTATATGAGCTGGTTCCTTACACTTTATATTTTTTTGGATTAATACAAGTTTTGTGGCTAGATATTATGCTATTAGTTGCTACGACTCATCTTTGCGGGCAATGCTTATAATACATATTGACTGCGTGTACCCTGTGCAGAAATGAAATTAAGAAAATCATTATTTAAATTGAAATTGCGACATTATCGACACAACTATATTGAAATAATAAATTTGATTTATTCTGGTTCAATTACTTTTATCTATTATTAAGATAAATAATGTGTACTTACTTAATTTCATTAATGTAATTCTTTTTAAATATTTCTTTCTTTCCATTAATTTTTTTATTACCTATTAACATGTTTAACTATATTGGCATGTGTTGGTGTATGTACCTACTGTCGAATACCTTGATACTATTATGGGCAATGCTCATAACCTTACCAAAGGAACACAATATAACTTTTATTGTTATTCGTGTAAGTTATTTTACCTTATTTTTGTCAGTCAATTTGATGGTGAGTGATGTTAACATGTAGATGCTTCCTTTTTCCATAATAAGAACATGAATAAAGTGAAGGTAACATCGGTCGTAGCACATCACTCACATTAGTATTCGAAATGCAAGAATAAACATAAGTATTAAGTCCTGCTCTCCGTTTATGTTATTTTGTGTAGGTACCTACCTGACTACATTAAAAAAAATCGCTGCCTTGAAATCTTTAATAATAAAAAAACCACAAATAAGATCCCATAAGTCAAGTTAGTATATTACGTTATATAATTATTATAATTGTGTATGATAATTATATTGATTTTGATTATTATTCAGATGGTAAACATCGGCTTAAGATTCTCAAATACCAGTTATTTTATTAAAATTGATTAAATTTGCATATTCGCTTTTGTCTAAAATCCTATCTTGGCATATTTTTTTAAAATTATTTTTGCCAACAAAGTATTATGCTGTAAATACTTTGTTGGCAAAAATAAGTAAATTCAAATGCAAGGTTTTTATTTAAATATGCGCGATACCTGTTTTTGATATCATAAAAATTTGCTATTAAAACACTATACGAAATTTTCAGTTCATTACGCCAAACAGTTATAATTCATAACAGTATACTGTCACAAATCCTGTTGTTTCAAAATCTTCGAACAAATGCTTCAATTTCCCATATTCGGGACACCTTCACAATAATTTCATTATTAAACCAACAAGTACATCTTACTGTATTCACGAGTACTCACCCACGTCGCTGTTTACGACTCTAGTCGTATTTGTAGTCGCCGACACATCCGTTGATTTATAGACAATCGTGTCCGACGCTTTCCCGTTAAAGATCGCGATAGAATATCTAATGTGCAGGGATAGGACCCTTTGTGACCAAATCATAAAGCAGGGAAAGGGACACGTTTTGACGGGTTATTAATTCGTATTTTTATTGTTTCCGATATAAATTCGAATCATTTTAAACGAAGCAAATAATATGTTTTAAACCTAACCAATATAGGTTTGCGATAGGCTGGTATTGCTCGTTTTAATATTGCTTTTCGAATTGTATTATTTTCCCAGACAGACTGGAAAAGATATGTAGAATAATGGTATAGATACCTCGGTTTTTATTTACTTTTAACTTTATTTATTTTTACTTATTACCATATACCTAATATTTATTATAATTACGAAGTAAAAAATATGGTTTTCAAAACATGAAACTTATACGCATAATATTTTATAAATATCTGTCATATTTAATACTCTAACAGTAAAAAATACACTAATAAACTTGTCAACTCCCGAACATAAGTTAGATGTCTCTATACATTTGATTTATGATACTGTGTATCAATTACAAGTTAATTTGGACAGTTAAGATTTACCAGTTTTACGCTGTGTGTTAATTATAGTTTTATAGGCAGGCTTTCTCTCCATGAACGTAAAATATTACCTATAGATGCTTGAGGGCTAGTGTAGAGTTTTATGGTAGGCCAGAGACAAGATAGAGCTTAGCTACATGTTTTATGGTGCCGGAGCCATTTTGTCTATGTCATAAAATCGATATTGGAAATTTGAATTTAGAATTTAGAATCAACGACAAATTATAAGGCTGTATGGAATGGATTCTTTTACCTTTGCAAGTAATTGGCAGAAAAATATACGTGTTATGGGAGCAGTATACCTTTTGCGTGATGTTAACGTGTTTTTTTTGGTGGTGGGGGAATTGGGTCTGTATTTTCTTTTACCTAAAAATAAAAATGTTTTTCTAGAAATTCAACAACAATAAACGTATTTTGTTATCGAGAATTCTAGCTAAAACCAGTTAATGGTGGACTTTCTCCCTAACTTATTGCTGTTAGGTCTTCGTTCATGAAATAGAAAAGAGATAAGTAAATAGATTTACTGTTTTTCACGTACAACTCGACCAAGTTAAGTTTGCACCTTGCGTCGATCAGGTACGTCACACTCTAGCGAGCCAACTTAGCTTGGTGTAATTATAGTATCATCTTTGTGCAGGTTAAATTTGCCAATAATATGAGCATGGGTGGAAATCAAATATCAACAAAAAAACTTTAACTAAAAAAATTACCATCACTAGTTTTCGGTGTTACATTTTTTAGGTTTTCAAGTTATCAAACTTTATCCCCCTTATTAAGTTGATAAGCCTATCGAAAATTGCACAACATTTTAGTATTTAGAGAAGGTGTCTAAAAATAAGTTTCCTCAACAAACTGACTCAACTTGGTTGAATTAACTGACTATTATTAATAGGTATTACACAAAAACGATACGTTGATATTGTAAATAAATAAATGTCTACATATGGACAAAATGTTTAAGGAAAAACTTGGAGAGAAATCTATTTATTTCAAATTGAAGACAGGTTTATTTGAGACAAAAATTATGCGGTCAAAGTTCAAAGGCAATATTATAGTATAATATATTTGGTTTTTATCCTCAAGTTTATTGAATAAGATTTTTATTTTTGGTTGTTTTGTTATAAATCATGAGTGTACCCGCATATTTCATTCATTAAAAGCCCTATGACTCATGTTTAAACTACATTATATTAAAAACAATGTTAAGAGGAAGCCTTCATTGTAAAATAAAATGCTTCTATTAAAGTACAGGTTTTATTATGATTTTTTAAATACAACGACTAAGAAGAAAAACTTTAAATTAAACTATAAAAGTTTAAACACATTTTTAAAGGAATGGGCCTTAATCCATCTAAGCAACCAACAACAATCAATCAACCCGTTCTTTCCCGACCTGTGTGTATGTCGCATCCCATAAACTAATTGCTAGGTGTTGGTATAAAAATACATCGATACTTTCACAAACCGATTCATAACCAATTACAATTCACTAAACGAATCTATCGGCGCGCGCGCAGCCAAGAGCTTAATTAACTGTATTTGAATCGAAAAAATCGGCGCTTATAATAAATTTTGATTAGCCGATACGTTGTTTATTATTTAATAACGTAAATTAAGGATTTCTTATTGATCGCGGACATATATGTATGTATAATATTCATAATATTATGTTTTCATGGTAATTGAGTGCTCGATTTAATTTATTACTTGTGTATTATTGAAATCTTTTTTACTCTTTTTTTGTATACTTTGGTTAGTGAAGTTATAACTTTTGCTCACTTGTTTTTGTTACAATAATTCACAAGGATTTTCTCATTTAGATACATTCCGAAATAAAAAGATTTCTTGGAAAAAATATAATTATACCTATAACGTTAACAACAGCAAGATACTCAACAACTTAGTCAATATTTAATGGTTTGGAAGAATATTTTATGTAATGTATTTATTGTTTTGAAAACAACTAATTCTCTATTTTTTAGCATAAGAACCCGTCCTATAAGAAGGATATGGGTTTTCTTCTCGGACAGCAAGGACAGTGTCGTACCCACCACGCTGGCTCAATGCTCAGTGAATGCTCTTATTAACGAGTTATAATTTTTTTATTTTTAACTTTTTTTTTAATTTTTTGCTTTAGATTTAACTCCTAGCACTCTGTTTCTACTTTTAACTTACATTCTTGCATGCTCGCAATATTCATAAAAACATAACCCCTAGTTTCAACATCACACTTTAATTTCTAAGTCCATTTTCTTTCACGTTTATTCCTATTAATTTCATTTTATTTTCAAAGCAGCTTCATTTAGTAAGCAAGTTCCTTCATAAACTGTGTTGTAACCATAAGTAAGTTAAATTGTAAACAGTCGTTTATTTACTTTCATTTAGTTTTCACGGATGGCTGCTTTCAAAGGGGAGGCAAGATTAATGGCATGGATTGTCAATTTATTAATTAATCAAGGAATTGTATGATTGCCATGAGGGATATCGTGGATGTAATTAAACCTATTACTATTTATTTGATGTGATTAAACATTTTGGAGGGATTATATACTGGTTTGTGTATAGTTGGCAGTGTTCAAAGCTCGTCTGGATAACCTTAGAATACTAGTCCCTCAGTAGGTTCAACAAAAGTAATGAAAAACTACCTTTATAAATAAGGCTTATTTTGGGGCTCAAATAGCTGTATTAAGGCCAAATCATTTTAAATCATTTTAAACTATTTTTTTAACTTTAGACCCTAAAAATGTAACCGATGTCCCTGTATCAAACGACCCTTTTGTATTTGGAACCATCTGTTGGCCTTTGCCACTTAAGTGTGCTAAACAACTATTAGTATCTTGTTAAGGTTATAAATAAAAGTGCAGTCTTTAAGAAAAATACCTAAAAGAGCAAAATACTTTATATGTATAGCACGCAGATTCAGTTTTTGTTATCTTCGCTAGCCAATTACAAATGAAATCTTAACATGGGTAAAAATATAAATTAATTTAGGTATAAACCTATAGATAAATGAATTTTAAATAATTAACATGTTTAAATTGATATATTTGTTTTAATAAGTAAGTTTCAAATACATATTTTATAATTGCGATGCAGTTTTTCTTATTCTGCTAAGGAACTAATGTACCTATTTCAAAATAGCAATTGGCTGCGTAAAGCTTATTTTAAAGTTTTTTTAGTCAAACTAACACAAAAAGATTTACGTAAGGTAAGTTTCATGTAAGGTTAGTTTGCTGTTATCTTCTGCCTTATCATTGGCTGACACCATTGTATTTGCAATAAACTACTTCTAATGACTATGAAAATTAACGTTAACATAGTAATTTAAAATAACACCCACAGTTCTATTTTCTTGGACAGTTATTTGTAGGTATTATAACTATTTTACACGAGTAGAAGTAAATGGCTTACGTAATTATTTTATAACTTAAGTATTACGTACATTGTTTTTATTAATAATCGCGTGATTGTTTTGTGTATTTTGCAAAAAAATTGTTGGGCTGAATTGTCAGTTTTTGTGCTTCAATATAACTTTTGTGAAAAAAAAAATCAAGTTTGATTGCCTAACATTAATTAAACTTAACTGTTTTTTGCTGTTGAAAAGTGGCATTATGTTATAATGATATAAATACTAAGAATATGTTCTTATTAGTTAGGACAGATTAAGTAAGTCGTCTAATAAATTATTTTGAAACAGTAAAATAAACCAAATAAGTTAATATAAACATAAACACAGTTCCGCGGTCAGATACACAAATGCGTCTCGTTTTTTTAGTACCTACAAATAAAACCAAGTAAATTATATTAAAAGTACTTGATAACTTCCGTAAACTTAATTCAGCTTGATTTCGTATGATATTTAAATACTCAGTGACAATTTAATGTCCGCCTTAATTAACAACAGTTACGGTAATTCTGCATTCAATGGCTGGTTTTTCTTGATTTATTATTCACAAAAACGTTAACCCTTTTCAATTTATACAATTTTATTATTTTTGCTCAAAAACCTCGTTTTTTTAGGTAACTTTTTAGGGTAACTGTTCAAATAGCTGCATGGAAGGTCAATTGCGTTGTTAAATGCAGAGTTAAGTGTCTTGTCAAATGTTCTATTTCTAAATGATAGTGAAATGGAGGGGAGTTTGTCAACTGCATTAGTAAACGACCCGACTGACCGATTTCTACTAAAAGGCGCCTATTTTTTTAATCACCTGATAGGAGTTTCACTTATAACGGTATTCTAAAAGCCTTGTCATTACTACAAGTAAGATACACATAGTTTTACTTATTTTCGACATAAGCCAATTAAATAGACGCGTAAAAAAGTGTGAATAACTTTGCCAATCAAGTAGTAAAACTTTTTTATTAGTGACAACTATTAACGAGCGATTTAATTAGTTTTTATTTCATTGAGAAAGTTGGTTATAAACTTTTGCATTTTGCAAATTTACGAGCCAGCTCCTAACACTTAAATTCCTTACGTCTCAATAAATCAGTGAATATAATAATTCTGTCAACAACAACTAGATTGATGAATATTTTTAATAACACTCAGGATGTTTTTAATGTATCGTATTAATTTAATTGTTATTTTGACAGGAGAGTGAGTAAACTTTCAAAGATGTTTGCGTAAGTTTAAATTTCAAAGACTTAGAACGTTATAGGTTTCACTTTCTTATTTGCATTGCATTTTAATTAAAATATCAAAAAAAACCTTTAATAAATTATTGCTTATTGCCATATCAAAATATATTAAGATCCTTTTAATAAGTAGGTATTGCCACGTTTTACTACTTGAGTTATTTGTCTAATTTTTGTAAATGTTAAGTTGAAACATCCCTTTTAATCTTACCTAGATAAGTATTTACTAGCTCCAAGAATTGTAAACAAAACTGTTTATACCTTACAAACTCTTATTTACTACATACTTCTAAATAGATAATTATTTGTTTTATACACTGAAACGGCGTTAACCTCCTTTACATTTATAGCTGACTTAATGAAATGGGATTCCGACCTTTACGAAATAAATAATAATGCCACTTGGCTATTTTAATAACTGATGCTTGCAAAATTTATATACTTGCACAAAGCTGAAGTACGCAGGTTACATTTTGATATGTAGGTATGCATAATTATTAGTTTCTTTCTGTGACAAACCTTAACGTGAAATTTATTTATTTATTGCATTAGGTATTGAAAATACATAAAATGATGAAATTATTATATGCTGTTTATAATGTATATAATGCTGTATGTAATGTTTTTATTGTTAGAAAGCTTGTCTTCTAAACGAACAACGTGACCTAAAACAAAACATAAATCAAAATATCCTTGTAACCAAAACATAACCTATAAAATCCGAGCCTATTCTTTAACACCAAAAATTCTGTGTTCAAAGCTCTTATAACATTTAGTTTTTATACTAAACGTGTTTGATGTATCCGCCAATTATTATGTCATTCAACCAACCATAGGCTTGAAAAAATCGCAGTCTAATATAGTAATAGTTTTCTGCGCGCGCGCATTCAAAGAATAATAACCTCAGGTGGTGTGATTCTCGAACGATGTAATAACGACCCATTTAAATTGCCAATTAGAATTTTGAACAAACTTGTTCTAAGTCTTTATGAAAATGTTATGAATCGGATTGCGTTTTGATAGATTAGAACTTTCGGATATTAAAATAGTAAAACTAATCTAGTTTTATTTTATATTATTCTAGGATACGGTTTTAAAGGTTTAATTAATCAAGTATATATAAGCTGGCTTTGTGTAAATGGATCGTCATTAAATATTTGTATATTATTATTATATCTACACTACGCTGTTCGTTCCTATCAATATTTAATTCTCTACGTAGCTAATTATATCTCCCAATTACATAACATAAATTACTAATTCAAATTTGGATCCAACCTAAAACTTCAATTTAGGGGCTGTCGAATCATAATTCAAATAAAAAATGGAATGGTAAGTTTTTTTTTAAATCGTAGGCGTCTGCACATTGTATGCAGCCAGCCACACCGCTCGCAGCGCGCTCGCCGCCGCAACTCTGATCGGCAATCTTCAGTCCGTTCCGTGCCACCGAGCTGTAACCACGTCACTTCGACCTCCAGCCAGCACTACGAAAGACTGTAGTGTGTTCTATTGAAAAAAAAATACGTGAAAGAAGTGACAGTGCAGTGAGCATTCAGTGATTCGGATATTTCGGACTCAATATCGACTGGCAACGAATTGAAATAACTTTTTTTTGGGTTGCACGTTATTTTCTGGTGAGTTGGTTTTGTTATTTTTTGAGGGTAGTTTTTTTTGTGTAATTTGAATTAAATTCTAGAATATTCATAGAATGAAACAAATGTATCGTTTGGTTGTAATCATATGCTTTTATTTAGGTTGATAGGTTATCTATTTTATTTTATTTATCTTCGTACAGTTTTATTCACTTAAAGATAATAAAACTGCGGGCTATAAATACACCAATACACTTTCCAAGTCCTAAGTTTTTTCAGATTTTTTAAAAGGTCTGAAAGAGGGTAGTCGCAGTTAGTGAGATAACATATCGCGTTTATTTTATTTCCTTTAAAATCTGTGACGTCACAAAACTTGTTTGTCAAATCTACGCATTTTATCGCTTGTCAATTATAAAATCTGCTCGTTTTTAGGGTTTTACCTGTTTGACGAGATTAACTAGTTCTAGCAAAGTTAGGAAACTATGGTAATTTTAAAGATATATTGTTTTAAATCTATATATAAATCGAGCACTTTTTTAAGTTACCTGCCGACTATTAGTATTATTATTTCAAAACGAATTAAAACTTTAAGTTTAAGACTAGTTGAAGTGTCGACTATTTCGCGTTTATATCTAATGTATGACGAAACGGGATCTGCAATGAATTTCTCATAGCTATAAACATCGTAAAGATATGTTATTTAGTTTTCTGATTGGTATCTCTTGTTTATTGCTCAATTATTTATCCTAGACTGACCATGAACGTGACCTCACCAGAATTTAAACTCAAACTTGTTTTTTTTTCAATTACCTTCTAAAATAAAAAATAAGTAATCAAGCGTTAAGCCGAGCGAGCGATTTAAGGATTTATTAACAAATAATTGGTGTTTAATTTATTTTATCTCAAGGTGTGATTATTTTAAAATATTTGTGTGTATCCCTTTCAAGGATAGCTGGAATCCTGTTTATCACCTGCTGGTTTTTATGGTTGAAAGAAATAACTAATATTTAATATTTGACCATTGAATATAGTATCGTTCGCAAGTGAAAAAATAAGGAAATGTATTAACAGTACTGACGTTAATTAAAGTATTGGTTACTTGTACTATTTTTTACTATGTATTATTTTTCCTTATTATTACTTACTGTAGAAATAATTCGAACTTGCAATTTGCCTTATTCAATATTTTATCCTTGATTTGATTACAAAACTCGTATTTCAAATGTTTGATAACTGAGATTAGGATTCATAGTCAAAATAAGTAAACTTAGGTACTGTGTGTCCGTCGGCCTACTGGAAAGAACTCTTTTGGAAACTTTACGATGTCCTAGAATAATGGTTTTTGGTAAAGAGCATAAAGTTATAGAACAGAAAACAAAGAAAAATATATTTAACTTTGTGGTTACCTACTTCTAAAAATAAGTCCGACCGCACTTAACCTATTCGTTGTTATTTTCCCTTTCCCAATTTATTAACACTTTTTTTGACATTAAATAATATAAGGTTCTACAGATACTACTAAGTAAAACTTACTAGCAATCTGCCTCAATAAACAAGATTTCCTTCTAATTATTGAATCTTGCTGGGCTGTGTCTGGGCGTGTCCAGTTATCCGCGGTACACAGCCTCAGGCTCCGGCTACCAGGTGGTACAATTATAAAGTAATGGAACTGCCATAGGGTACTTTCCATTAACCCCGAAGACCACCTTCAGACCATCAACAACTAGGGTACATTTACTTCCTATTAAACTTTTACTAGGGTATACTTACTTCCTACTAAACGTATACTAGGGTATATTTAATTCCAATTGCATCTTGGATGTACGAGGGATTAAGTAGTTTTGATAGATACTTCATGTCGTAAAGGTGAGTAATAATGATATTTAGTACGAAGTACTTGTACAAATAAACATTAAAACATTTAAGAATCTCTTGTGGAATATGAAAATAAGTAGCAGATACCGATTGCAAATAGTTTTACCCTATTTTGAAAATATCTCGCTAAAAAATGTATCATTGGACAACAGTGGTACAGGATACAGTAATGTATTAACAAAATTTCCTTAAATACCAATCGGCAATGCGATATAGTTCGTCAGTAACTATATTTTTAAATTGATTTTGCCGGCTGATTACTTTTTCGGGTTAGGTTCCTTAATATCATTATTGGACCTAAATAATCATATAGAGGAAAACTTTATTTCGATGAAATAGAATTTGAATTCTATTTACCATCCAAAGCATTTATTTCTATTTATTTATTAATTTCTCTAGATAAACACACCAACTGTGTGGCCTTAAACTAAGCAGAGCTTGTACTATAGTTACCACACAATATAAACAGGCGAAATGCTTCCTATTGTAGGTATGTAAATATAATTTTATCGACAAAGGCTAATTAGGTGACAGAAATTTGACAAACTCCTGATAAGAAACCTGCATGTATTAACATTATAATTTATATTCCCATGATAGTTATTATTGATAGTAGTTATTGTATCAGAATTATAGGCTTAATATAAGAAGGATGTCATAATCCAAATCGTTTAGTATAATTAATGTTATAGGATCAAAATCCTCTTGAGTGCATAATACCAAGACTTCCTGCTTAAATATTTAGGTAGATAATCTATAAACCTTTATGGCGGTAAAAATAAAATCTTCTTTTTATATAAGCGTTTCAGAATCGTTGCGGCGTTTTTAAAGAAGTAAAGTAATGACAATTTTATGATTCCAGAGAGAAAGTACGCATTTGCTTACTTTCGCCCCTAAATGTTAAATTAGTTTCTGATTGAACAACGTTTATTATATTTGTCAGTTGTTATTTTGACAAGTAACTGATGTTCGTATTCATGACTCTTTTTACGGCCAATTAAAAAAAAAGGTTTTTATGTAATTTATTAGAGTTGAATTCTGCCCAGACTAGAATGAATAATAGATCATTTTGTATTATTTGTGTCCTGTTTGCATATTACGATGATGTCGAAAGAGACTTGGTAGATCAAACTGCATATCATAACTTGTTATTGTAGTAACCGGCCTAGATTTTTATCCTCGATTCTTTTGATGACGTATATGATAATTGTGTTAACTATTAAACTAATTTGTTCAATATACATGTATTTTGATAGAATCTTTATACAGTTATATAAGTAGTTCAAAACACGTACAATAATAGAAGTAAGGTAAGCATGTTTTTTTTTCGAATTCTACAACAAATATTTAAAATTAGAATTTAGAATTTTAAAAACTATCATATCATGTTTTTTGTTGGCAAACGTTGAAAATAATTGCCAGTTTAAAACAACAAATCGTTTATACTGATATCGAACATCATTAGGTGTTTTGATATCAAATCAGTTAATTAAAGCAGTCAAAAGTCACATTTTGAACGCGTGACTGGTCGCATAATGTTTAATTATGAGCGTCACAAAATAGGTCATCAGAAATAATCAAAGGTGTGTCCAAACTCCGGTAAATAGAGCAAAGGGCGTTGCGCTTGCGACGATGACACGCGTAACATGGACGAGTTAACATTGTTTGGAATATATCGACTATAAACATCGTAACATCTAAACAAACAGATCGTTGCACTTTTTTTACGTAGATAGTTCGCTGATTGATTACAATATAAAAAGTAGAAGATCTCTTGCATTTCTTTTTAGATTTGATTTCATGTTTTATCGATGGTTTTTTTCAAATGTTTATCGATATACGAATGAACATGTCTCGTCTGGTTGCTTCTATTGTCATAATGACATAACTTTGTGGGTACTTGAATGTTTAACTACTCATTGTAGTCGCTGTACCGTAGCGTACGATTAAAAGAATAAGGCGCTCATTATGTTTTATAAAGCTATGCCTAATTTTGTTGTTTTGTTGAATACTATTAGGTACTAATTATAATTATGACAAATAAGGAAGAAAAGTATTGCAATTAGATAGTTTCAATTCAGTTTATGTTTTTTCTTAGTGCCCACATTTAATTTTATACACACGTTGTTCAATTTTTTGTTTTGCTTTTCAACTTAAGAGTATATATAAAAAAAGAAATGAAATATGACCGTTACTAATATTTTCTTATTTTGACTATTTAATAACAAATTATTCAAACTTTCAAATGTGGCAATATACTGAACTCAATCTCTTTCAAATGCCAGACTCTTCCAGACATAATTACATAATTTAATGGAACTGTACTTCAACTTTTCCCAGGGTGACCAAACAGACGTTTCTTTGAGAAATGCATGAATGAAGAGCAATGGATTAGGGTAACCTCAGTTCATTACAAGATGCAATGTTTACGGTCATTAATTGAAGTCTATTATCGTCAAATGCACATGTTTATTTCTTTTTTAAAAGCAGGTATGGTATTCTACTAATTTTAAAAATATGTCATATTTTTGTTGGATTCTTTGTTTGTTCAACAGACTTGCGTTTTCTTTAATACAGAGTTTAATAGTATAAAACAAGAGATTTCAATTTTCAATGCGAAAAAACTTTTCTTTTGCAATTATCATAAAGCCCGGGCAAAACTCTAGCTAACAAATAGGCAACTATATTTTCAGTGTACCTACCAAATATCGGTTAACATTTATTTTCTTATCACTTTTTTAACTGTAAAGTTTGTCTTATCAATGACGACAATTGCCTTTTGCATATACAGGGGGTGGCAACCGCATGTTGACTTAGCGATACCATTACGAATTCTAAGAAGGATTTTCGACCCCAAAAACGGTTACATAGATATATTTATTTAGTGAAACTCGTAGGATTTACTGACATCATATTATGATTGATGATTAACAACGATACATCTAAAGTTATTTAAGAGAAAAAAAACACATTTGAAAAAAAAAAAGATTTTAGCAATGGAATGTAACAATTTTGTTTTTTAGCATTATGTTGAAAGAACAAAATCAATTACAATTAGTATTTGCAAACAAATTAATATAAATGTATTAGTAGGTAACTAGTGGCCACTCGCGACTCTGTTCGCGTGAAGGTCGGTTTCCCGTGGGAATGAGAAGTTTACCCGCGGTAAAAAGTACCCTATACCTATGTTATTCTGATGTATAACATATATTACTGTGAAGTTTTACTCAAATCTGTCTATTAGTTTTTACGTGAAAGAGTAACAAACATCCATACATGCTTATAAATTTTCGCGTTTATAATATTAGTAGAATAAGGTAGGATTGATGCCGGAACATGCAATAGGTTGTTTATATTTAGTAATTCCCACGTGTAAAGTAGTTTTATAAATAATAATCACTCTAGGCAAAATGCGAATCTAAATCTGACTGTGTTTTAACAAACAGTGAAGATTATACTTAACAAATTTTATAGAAAAATGTTTTTTAAATAAGTTATGCATTTTTGAATGTTGAGAAGACTAAAAAAGACTTCTTATAAAATCAAAGGCTTTACAAACAAAACAATTTTTTTTGTCCTCTATTTTACTGTGATGGTCGATATAGTGGTTTTAAACCAATCAAAATTATATACGGTTTCCTGTTGGTTTGACATCTACTAAAATACGAAGTAGGTAATTAATAATATTGCATTTGCGTGTAAAAGCGATAAAGATATTGCTCGAAACAAGACAAAGTTAAGTTGTTTAGTACAGTTTAAGTACAATTTCTTTGCAATACAAGATAAATAAAAACATTTTTTTAATAGTTTTCAACTGCTCTGTTATTATTTGATACCTTTACATATCATAAATAAAATAATGTATCTGCTTAAATAAGATTTAAATTACCCAAAAAACAATTTATCATACACAAATTAAAAAAATATTTAGGGACTCCATCTCTCCTATTTACATAATTTTGTGTATATCACCTCCCAATTAAACTTAAATAGTTGTTCAACAATATATTGGCTGTAGAAAGTCCTGTCATAGCCGAAGGCGATCTACCACCTACGTCCTAAGTGGGAGCGTTGTTCTGACCGCACTGAAATACTTGGATTCATATCTAGTGGCCGCCCGCGACTCCGTTCGCGTGGAAGTCGGTTTCCCGTGGGAATGAGTAGATTTCCCGCGGGAAAAAGTACTCTATGTCCTTTCCCAAGTTCAGTTCTTTCTTCATACCAAATTTCATCAAAATCGGTTCAGTGGTTTAGGCGTGAAAGCGCAACAGACAGACAGACAGACAGACAGAGTTACTTTCGCATTTATAATATTAGTAGGGATAGTAGGGATATTATTAAACTAAGTATGTTTATATACAAGGAGTTCCACAATTATCACGACCTTCTTAAAACAGTTCTAAAACTTTGGTATAAAGAAGGCATTACATGCAACAGAAAAGCCTTTGCAGTTGTGAAATGTGCCTTTAAAGACCAAACTGACCTGGGATGTCATAAGACCTATGTCATAGGTGAACTAATGACGAAGGCATGCAAAGGACGATCACTCGTTTGTCCAACTGCATGCACCTAGTGATATTAAACTATTCAGCGATATAAATATTTTTTATTATTATTACTAAACCTTCTTCGTTAACCGATTGTTTGTTTATCTTATTGTTTTTTTTGCCATCGCCCCCCAATCTATCTTTCTCATTAAAGTTTGTCGTGTTTCTTATAGGATGTCCTGTATAAATGATAATGTAGTAGGGAATTATAGAGTAGTTTGTTGGGGCAGTTTGTTACAAGCTGTTGGACAGATGAGATATCGGATTGTAATTGTTATTTATAGTGCTTGATAGAACCTTCTTTAGATTAGTCTGTTAAAGTAGGTGGACAGTAAGAAAGACTAGATACATGAATATTGAATGATACTGTACTGAATCAGTATTGTCGAATTGCGGTTTTATGTATGTAAGCCTAGGAATTTTATAAAGACTAAAAAGTCCAAGTTGATTTCAACCTTCGTTCATTTTCCGTAAAATCTTAGAATAAAATCTCCTATAAGGAAACCAAAGATACCACAGAAAAGCACTTGTGTAAACATTGTTCCTTGAAACCGGTAGGTACTTTAGGTTATATATACCTATACTTCCCTATTGTAGTTGTACACTAAAGTGCACCCACAACATGCCTAGGAAGGTCAAACCTCCTAACTGTTATCCAGAAAACAGAGTTTATGAAAACCAAACGCAAAATGTTAGGCGACGTGAAAGTCTAACTCGTTGTGACTTAATTAACATCGAAATTATACAAAATATAACATGATTAAAGATCCTTTTAAAACATGCAAAATAGCCTCATATCACGAAATGAGTTGAAAGCTAGATGAAAGCTTTAAATTAAAAAGCGCTTTGAAGCTCAGACAGATAAACAGCTTTAAGTATAAGCACAATATAAATAAATCAATGAGAAAGCTGGATTTGGTTTCTAGTCTAGTTTCAGCTCTTCGCAGAGAAGCTGACAATATCAGCTGGCACCCACGCCTACCATTCAAATGAATGCGACATAACGAGAATAAATACAATTGAATTCAACTAACAAGTACAAAATAGTAAATAACCTGGAGAATTGCAAAATATTATCTTAAGCGAACAATGAAAACATAGCTTCACGAGATATTGCAGCAATTTTTTAAAATTTATAAATGTATGTAGGTATGTACCTACGTACTTAGTTAATTTTAAAAACTAGTACTTGGTTACTATCTTAAAAGGTAAGCTATCAAAAACAATTATGACCTTTCTTATGTTGCAGTTGGTTACAAAAAATTATCATATAAAATTGAGCCCTTATTACACCGCACGGGTGCAAATCTTGCACACGATCATAAAACACAAGTTTCCTCAACAATTTAATACCTTAGCGATGTAATAACAACTACAACCGTGAAATTGTACAGTAATAAAACTGACACTGCTATTTCGAAAACTGTTAACCTTCTGAACATTAACGATGGCATTCTTAACCCAAAAGCACTTAATGCATCACCAAAAAGAGAGAGAATTCGCCTTTAGCTAATTAGTGAAGCAAACACGCCGCGTGGCGAAGAAAAATGGGTCTCATTAGGCCCGGTGCGGTCGTAAAGTGAAACCAGACGTTAACCCTCCCCTAGCTGTCAATGTCTCTTGGACCCCAAGGCCGCCACACCGCAATTTCTTCGTAGATCACTTATTGCCACAAATGATATAGAACGCCACAGATGTCCAAGGTCATGCTTGCGTGCTGATCGTCTTATTATAGTCCTAAGTGGTTTTTAACTTCAGTAACAGAACAATTTTAAACGTTTCTCGTATAGGTGTAGTTTACATATAGGATGCCTGCAATAAACAAATTACTAGGATAATAATATGATTTGCCGAACCAGAAATAGACGCGACTAATAAAAAAGGCCGTGAGGTCATTTTCTGGGTGGTCTTAGATCGAAGGCAGTTTTGGATTATCTGATGTTTTTTGTTGCTTTGATAATAGGGTTTGAAAATACATAAATTATAACGTAAATACATTCTGGAGAAGGAATTAGAATAAAATTCAAGTTTTTCAACAGGAATTTTATTTGGTCTCAAAACATTCTTCTGGACAAACAATTTAAAAACAATGAGTGCTTGTTTCAACATCCATTATCTCACGCTTAGAATAACATCTAAACATTAAACTTTAGAATCGCACTATTCAAATGCTTATATTAAATATTCTCACATATCTGTGGTGAAATATGTATTTTATTTGACATTGACATTGACACATAGCCTAAACGGCAACGTTCAGAATTTAAAAATAAGTATTCGAGTTTCGATTTGCCTCGATTTACAGTTATTGTGACGTACGTATGTAGATCAAATTTTGAATGTATGCAAATATCTTGGTCAATGAATGCGCGAGAGTCTCCGATAACATGTCATTGTTTGCATTGCATGAGATTCGGACGTCAATAGTATACCGGACTCGGCAAAACATTCGCTGTAAATAACCCATGATATGATTTTAAAACAAATGAATAACGTCTTTGTAATGCTATGGATGATATTTAAAATATTGCATGGTTATAAAACTCGTTTTTACGTAATTACTTTGAAGTTTGTCGAGTCACAGAAGTCTACGTAGTCACGGCATCATACGATATTGTGTAAATAAAAAAACGTTGACGTAAAATTGTTAATATCCAACGGAGGTCAAGGGTAGCTACCCAGCGTTATATGAAAAGCTAACATTGAAGAAGTTAGTCAAATGAATAATGCACAATAAGGACACATTCGTGACTGTGACAAAAACGCAAGGTTTTTATACTCGAACTTGTTTTTCGTATTTACTGACTTCATTTACAAGTAGCCAGTAAATATGGTTTTATTGCATGTATGCAACTATCAAACAATTCTAAATTCCTCTTAGAAGACAGTAAAACTCAATGCTGTTACTCTCTTTTGTAATATTCATACAATTTTAACATAACAGTAGTTAATAACAAAGCAAAGATGTGGTCGTTCACTGAGGACTTCGCAAGAACAATGCTATATTTAGCGAAAAGCATACAAAAACCTTACACGGAGGATATCACGTATGCGTTCGTATCTACAGTCCTTATTTGTACAGGCAGCGGCACTAAGATAGCAAACTGGAGATAATTCCGAATAGCACCACGCTACCCGCTAGATTCCTTACCTGAACTATCGACGCTCTGACGCCGAAGAAAAAAAAACTCGTTCCTTTACATTTTGTTTACAAGACCTCCGACATGGGATCTCTATACAATGCCCTGCCCTTCCCTATGGCCCCACAACGATCCTTTTTTTGTTCGCATGTTTCTCGACAATTCCGTCGTTTGCAAGTCTGTTCCTCATTAGCTTTTGGTATTGTCACGCGATTTTGGAAAATAAAACCCCATTGAAATAACTTGTAGCCGATTAAAAAAGCTTACAGTGTAGTTACGTAATATTTTGGCATGAAGTTTGGGCTAATAGTAAATCTGATAAGTGCTTGTTTTAATCTGTGTCATGCCATACTCAGATAAACTTATAATTCAATACACATTGTTGCAAAATCAGAAATGCATGCATACAAACGATTTACATGCATGATGTCACTGGTTCTACTGAGTTGATACTAAATTCTAAAACAAACATGTCAACTAAAATGTCATATAAAGGATGTTGCCATCGCCAAACAATGAAGGCGTTAATATTTTCGTGGAATCAAGTGAATCAGTTCTTCCTACATATTTGTTTCTACGGAATCTCATTGATAAGGACATGCTTCCAAAAATGACAATTCGTACAGAAATAGTCTCATTATTATTAGAATACTCCGCATATAACTATAGATTGCAAATATTTAGTCCCGGAACTGAAGAAAAATATCTATCTTCATAGATAACGAATGACGTTCTATTTACATTTGCAGAAACTGTGTAAGTTTGTCCGCTAATCTTAAGTAATGGTCACGTCACCTTCATAACCTTGGCTATCTACAAATATATTTATCGCAGATTGTGCTAACAGGAATTTATGTATGTAGTTATCAGTACACGAAATATTCAACTCGTGCATAGAAACATAGTTGCTCGAATCACTTCATTTTTAACTTCGAATTGAAAAAGTTTGGATTGGAACATAACTTTTCTTTTGTCGTAAGTGGAATGTAGACCCTATTAATAGTTACCAGAAACGAGTCCTGATAAAAGAGGATTTGTCAGTTCTGTCGGTACGGAAGACCACTTTTATTTATTCATTCTTATAAATATGTAAGCTGTTGCATTCTAGAAAAGATTAGGCAAATCCCTTTAATTAT
Organism: Emmelina monodactyla; assembly: GCA_916618145.1. Classification (NCBI taxonomy): domain Eukaryota; kingdom Metazoa; phylum Arthropoda; class Insecta; order Lepidoptera; family Pterophoridae; genus Emmelina; species Emmelina monodactyla. Next base: position 9,063,290 of record OU745303.1, read on the forward strand.
GGCTCAACGCTATTTTTGGTACGCTGCATGCATTTTGTTATTTAAACCAAAGTAGGTGTACTTCTATAAAACTACAAAAGACTCAATGTAGACTTTAATAATTTATAAATCTATAAAATAAATCAAACTACTTAAACCAATTAAAAGGCAAATCTATCGTACTTAGAAGGCAGGAGAGATGTGGAATGTCAACCATATAAATAGAAAGCACTTATTTTCCTAGTGCCTTATGGGGAATCCATAAATCTTAATCACTTCTGTAAGTTTGACAGCTCACCAAAAGCAAAAAGAACATAAATTAGCTCAGTAAAGTGGGACTCGAAATGTATTTAGATGTCATGTTTTATTGTTTAGTTTTTTATTTGAAATTGGACTTCCCATTTGACATATAATGGGATGTTTACAAACCTAAGTGTAAACTCCATAGAGTAAACCTGGTGTATCATCATAGAATGACACAGCGCCGTTAAAACGCATAAAGCTATTAATTAATTTCCTATGCATCCTGCGCATTTCAATACTTAGCACGGACACAACTGGATATCCCTGATACATACAAAACAAGTAATTTAAATTTTGAAATTACTCAGACATTTTATACGTCGTATTAATTGACAGACATTTTAAAACGTTAATTTACATTACGAGTTACAAATTAGTTGCTAGTCTTGCTAAACTAAATGATGTTGCCTAAATGACATCCACTACAACATGATTTGCTAATTGGCCACTTTCTCTAGATTCAAATCCGGTTGTGATTGTTACAGTTCTTAACATCATGACAGTTTTTAGACAGTTATTGTTAGCTATAACTATTGTCTAAAAGTTTTGGATACAATGTTCAATAACATGTTTTTAACATTTACAGGAACGAAGAAAAAAGGGTTGTTTGACCTTCTTGGGGTATAATAAATAAATAAGTCGACAACCTTGAAACATATATATAGTGACAAATTCGCTATTTTTTCCAAATGTATGGATATGTTTTTCCACATTTATTTACAGGCACGGTATGATATAGTTTGTTTCTTTGATTGTGTAAGTCAAACTAACAGATATTAGATAGCTTAAATTGCCAACAATATCAAGTGCAAGTATTGTAGGAAAGTACTATACAGAGTAACGAGGTGAATTTAACTAGAAATATCTAAATTAGGCGGTGAGAGTGTTGCAAATCTGACCATTTTTGGTTATATCTCGTACGGTACTTGCACCGGTAAGATTCTCCGTTATTTTAACTATCTACATTCAAAAGTAACATTGCAGTTCTAAGTCATTTTTCATGAGTATTCAGAATTTTTTAAGATCATCATTCTTAAAACCTGACATTTCAAGCGAAAATGTCTTCAATTTAATCCCAAAAATTGCGGCATTATTCACACTTGTGGTGAAGGTATGCGAGTTTTAAGAAACTGGGAAAAACAAGAATGAGTAGGTATTTATAAGGAACTAGAAGATATAAAGGCTACCTTGGCCCGGTTCACAAACAGTGATTCACGCACTGGTTTTCTTAAAATCAATTTGCATAATATATTTACTGCATTATTCCGTCACCCATATTGTGTCAATTTCAATATTGAGATTCGCTCTTCTAACTTAAACACACGTTATATATCTACAAACAAATTCACTATTACAAACTAAGATCCCTGAGGTAGACTCTACGCACAGCTGAGAGCTAAAGTCAATATTGATGATAACCCCTGATCAAATTAAGGTCTCAGTAATCAGCTGCAATCGCATCCAATAATATCTGTATTTAACGATCCTTGCCAAGATGAGTAATTATGTCATCACAGATTACGAGACCCTGGTGAATTGAGACAGATGCATTATTCAAAACTTAGCTTACTTGTAACTTCTAAGATTTTTATTCAATTTTAAATAAACAGAATTCGATGTTTGCAAAGTGAATAGCCGTTACCAATACCTGGGTCTATGTAACAATACCGACCGCTGCATGTGTGTAACAGCTGTTCAGTAGTCGCATTGTACAGTTTTATGAAGTTCCATTGTATCGACACAACTTCGTTGAGGCATACCATCGCTTTCTGAACCGATCACCTTTCACGACCACATTTCCTTGTCTTGCATGAGATTGTAATGAGTTAACGGAATTAAGCTAATAACTTTAATATTTGCTTGTTACAGAGGTGCAAAAGCTGGGAATGTCTCAATTGCTGCGTCAGTTATTTTAAGGTGAGTTGATTGGATCATATAAACATTTGGGGTTTCAATTATATTTTATTACAACTATCTGGTTTCTCTTTAACTTTTTCTTTTATACTTTATGTTTTTGTGTATATTCACAATTGATTCGTTTCATATTCTAGCGCTAGTGAGTAATTTATTATTATTATAATTCATGCCTGTTTTGCAACTTTTTGCTTTAAATACTGTCCTTGTGAATTAGGAAAATTATTTCATTAATTAGGCGGCACTTTTTACTTCCTACATTTAATTAACAAATTATGTAGGCTGCTAATGAATATTATTCAGTTGAGTTCGTGCTAAGTATATTGTATGTAATGCGATATGTGGTTTACTGTTTCACATGGAAACACTAAGGTTGATAGATAACTAAGTATATACATACTTACATAGAGGGAGTTGAAAAAAAACTCTAAAGTGAGTGAGAGATAAGAAGTGATTTAAAAAATCTGACTAGACTGGAAATTTCAATTATAAAATCAACCAACAATCATATTTTTTATTGGTAAGTCCTGTAGTATAATAGTAGTAAATAGACTGGCATTCATACATTTTATCAAGAAAGAAGTCAATTCGTGATATTAAATCGTATGTAAATTTTAGATAGCTATCGTTTTTTCGGCCTAAAGTTCTTTTAAAGTATAATTTTTGAATTCCAAATAGAAAATGTAAGCATTGGTAATATTGGAGAATAACGTCACCCAGATTATTGCGAAGCGTTATCTAAACTGATAACAATATTCAATATTGATCCATATTGTTACGGTCCACTCTGAAATCGCATAGGTTTAGATTCGTTATTTCATTTTGGTTTCAACATCTTTGAAGCCAGAATTTATCTTAGAACATTGGACCGACTTGGTTCAATAACGAAATGATTATCTTTAAACTGACATGACCCTCACCTCAGGACTTGAGCTGAGTGCTAAACTGGAGTGATATCTTTATTTAGATTGGCTGATCGGAGAAACTTATCACACGGTTTTGGATTTTGTTAATTATTATTAGATGATGATACAAACTAGCAGGAGCGTCATTTTGTCTGAAATTTTAAAATTGGACAATTGCCCAATCGGTTGTCATTAGCGATAGCAATAAAGCTGAAAGTGATCCGATTATTATTGCTAATTATAAATAACTTGTCACCGTGTGAAATGAAGTTACTTTAAAGTAAAGTAAAGAATAAAATAGCATTCAATTAAACGAAAAAACAGATAGTGTTTTTTATTTAAATAATGACGGTGATAACTTTAAAAGTATTAACATTAAAATTTTGCGTAATGAATTTTTGATTAAACTATCACTTGTTATTGAAAATAAGTAGGTACCTATAATTATTATTTCTTGATAAAACGCACTTACACAAATATTTAATTACTGCATATATCTGACTTGATTTTATAGAATAAGGTTGAATGTCAGACAGCTATATAATAAATAAGATAAAGAAATCATTGATTCATTTTATTAGTGCGTGCTGACCCAAGGTTCTCCTGTGAAACTTAAATGTCTTTGATATAAAATCAGAATGAACTGGACTGCGTAAAAATTATGAATCACAGATATGTTAATCTGGCATTGAAAGTAATGATCATGATAATTATTACAGACCATAAAACTTTATATAATATAATGAATCTGAGGTTTTACAGACTGTAGTTAACAACGTCTTTGGTAACAACCTTTGGCTTGGACATTGTGGAGTTACGAGTGTAATGAATGTCAAAACGCATAACATTGTGCAGTTTAATAATAATATCATTTTTTATATGAATGTAGTTGCAGTAGTGAATATCTCGATAATTGGACATGTGTATAATATAGCTATCATTATACTTGATGATTCTGTGTATCTGTTCACATCGGGTCAAGGCTGTGTACCTTTTAAGTGTTACCTGCGTATTTGATATTGTATTTCCTTGTCACGTCAATACTCATGTTTGCTTTTTTGTTTTTTTGACATTTACGTACATTTTACTAGTTGTAAAGCATTTTAAAATGACACAATGGTATTTTTAGCTAGCGTTTTTAACATTGACAAAGAAAGTTCAAACTACGTAATAACACTACAAAGTAAATAGCTTTAGTTGTTTTTATTTTCTCTCGCGTGATAAGCAACCAAACATTAAAGCCCATAAAATTACAAATATAAAATTGACAATCTTTTGCATTTCGTGTTTCCGAAAGTCATTAACTTGACCGGCTTGTGCATTATTTAATTCGTAATCGCGTAATGCGTTTATTTTCTCCGAGACGCGACTGTTGGACTGAGTCCAGTCCCAGACAATCACAGCACCTTCACCTTGGGACAAAGCCGCAAATAAAATGACACATTTCTCTTTAGTTGCAGTATTCAGTGAAATCTCGGTTTTCCAACACCGCCGGGTGAAATTCGAGCGTGTTTGGAAACGGACGTTCATTTGTTTGTAAAGTTATATGTGCGTATTGTCAGTGTTTAAGTGGTTCTTGGTTGTTTGCAGTTGGGACTGAGAATGCTGGAAACACACGGAAAGAACTGATATTTAATTTGAGAGGTACTTCAGTTTTTTCCGTAAAGTTTTTGTTTCACACTTCAGTAGTTTGAAATATTTTAGCTTATTTGCAAATGTTTTTCTTTAGGTGTATTGATGAGGTTAGTACTTGAGTTTGGGTAGAATTATTTACGGACCAATGAAAAACATAAAACAGAGAATCGTTTGTATTACTCCTGCTCGAAGTGATTACGTAGAATTGACGCAACTTGTTCTACTGCATGCAAAAAAAATAGCAATCACGCACGAATGAACGAACATGTTCCAACAGTTACGAAGATGTAGTAAAGACACAATCAAAAGTCGATTTAAATTATGTTTTATTTCACCAAGATAGCTAATTTGAATGCCGGTTTAATGCCCTTAACAAAAATACCTTTCTTATTGTAAATGGCTTCGTAGGCATTGTTTTACGATTTTGCGCCGACGCATAAACTGGATTGGATTAATACAGAATGTGATGAGAATGGCAGTTTATAGCTTCTTGGTAATAGCCGATTGCACATCTGTCTATTCTGCTGTAATTCAGTGTGGATTTGATTCCTTTCTATCGAAAAGTATGTGACTGGTAAATTTTCCTGCCAACCAAAGTTTTGATCGAGTATTGTCGTACACTAGTAGTTAAATAACAATTAAAACTGGTATTTTACCGACCACATGGAAAATCAACAACTTGTGAAATTTGTATCCATTTGGATTTTACGATTCATCCAATCTTTGTGGTTTAAATTAAGCGAGTAAGACACAAGCAAAAATAATTAACACAGATTTAGCAGCACTGAGTAAAACAAACGATGTAGGTTCTACTTAAAGTTTCCTTCGAAATATATTATTTTAAAAAGTATTTTTTTTTTACTAGAGAGGCATTTTGTAGCCCTTGAGCGTAGTTGAAACTTAGAAATTTGGCAACTAACTAGTCTGTCTATTATTTAAGAATATTGGTTTACACAAAAATACCAACATGTTCAAATTCTTTTAAATACTTTCGTTAAGAACAGTTCATTAACGAGTCTACATCTAGCTCACTGCAAGTTATGCATAAAATCTTTATCGCTTTGTGTTTCTACGAATTTTGAATCTGTTACTATTCCGCGTTTTACAAACCGTGTTAAATCTGAAATAAACTCAGGTTCAAGTGCATAAACAACTTTATTAATAGCTGAAGGTAACGGTAACACACATGTTATTGAATCAACTATCTTACAATAAACCACTGGTTAATAATAAAACTTACTTGTTCAAAGGAACTGTGATTGGATGGTTTGGTGTATATTTATTCCCCCTTTCCAGAAAATCCTAGATAAACATTTTTGAAGAATTATGAAAAAAAAACTATTACAGTATTTTTTCAGATTAGTGTTGATAAACTTGGTACCAAATATGTATACTAATATTATAAAGCTGAAGAGTTTGTTTGTTTGTTTGTTTGAACGCACTAATCTCAAGAACTACCGGTTCGAATTTAAAAATTCTTTTTGTGTTGAATAGACTATTTATCGAGGCAGGCTTTAGGCTTTAGCTATATAACATCACGCTGCAACTATTAGGAGCGAAGAAATAATGGAAAATATGAAAAAAACGGGGAAAATTATACATCCTTGAGGGCTTCCGTTGCGTGCGCTGCGAAAACGGTTCTAGATACCAAAAATATATGTATGAAAGAATTAAGGGACCTTATTACCGCGGGAAAACTTCGCCATTCCCACGGGAAACCGACTTCTACGCGAACGGAGTCGCGAGCGGCCACTAGTATCGTATAAAAATGAATATTATATTTAATTTAACAATTTAATTATTTCTGCTATGTTACTGATCTTCATAAAACAATAAAATTTCAACAAATTTTCTACAAATCCCAAAAGACATAACGACATCATAATTGATGACTCAAAAACCTATAACTTTTCCTACATTCCTAATTAAAAACGGCTCGCCTTAAATCCTCTACTCTTAAGCATCTCTAATATTAGAATTTCCAAACAAGCCGGCCTGTTTCCCATTTACAATCAAAACATTGACTAGATCGCGGTTCTCATGTTAACAGTTGGTTGCGCAGGAGTGGCGTATTTCACAGTATCAGTTACTGGTCTCAGACTTGCTCCTTATTCATAGATACTAGAGAATATCTTGACGCAAGTTAAATTACATTCTGAAGTGTTGAACTAAGTAGGTGCTTTAGATTGACAGAACATTCTGGAGTATTGTTTAAATGTAAACAATACTTTTGGATTAATCGACCTATACCAAAATTATAGATATAATTTTGAAGTTTAGATTTTGAAAGTGATAATGATAAACATATACTGGTCAAATATATTTTACCTTTTAAATACTACTTCAGATTTATACTTACTTATAGGCTATAATGTTTGCAATTACGGGAATAAAGCTATGGGTTTAAGATAGCTGTAGGTATCCATAGAAGTTGTAGGTGATTCGAATAAGGGTGTAGCAGGCTCGGCTTAATGCATACTAACGTCGGCAGTGAATCTTGCGCAGTTTACTGTTTAGTGCTGTGTACCAGGAAGAGCTACATTTGCATTAGATTCTGGTTCTTGAGATATTTTAGTAGTCACCGCTGATGGATATGCTGTGTCGATACTGTTCCTACTTTTTTATGGAAGATGCAGGTCTGTTAATATTTTAACAGTTGTAAGTTAATTCTTAGTTGGTATATTAGTGATTTTAATAGAAGGCAAACCATTTTTAAATTGGTTCGTAAAAAAACGGAACAAATCGAGCACTTAAACTTTTAAGGCCAATATTTCATGTTATTGATAATATCAATTGGTAATTTTGACTACAACTGCTTTAAAAAAATGATTTAACAACACATAAAATACTTTATCATTATTACGTATATTTTTTTTGTTTTAGGATAATATACCTAACATACATGATTAACATGATTATATGTAATTTCGTGCGGATTCTGTTTATCATATCCACGAATTTGGGTCACAAGGTTAAACGTAGCAGGAAGCAAAAAAAATTGGAACAATGTCAACTTTCATGCAATAATAAAAGGTGACAATAATAAACATGCATTGAAAGATTTATCCGGGGTATTGTAACAGAGGAAAATGTAAACATGACTTCAGGAATTGCTGAAGGCAATCTGAAATATATATTTTTACGTCATTGCTAACTGAATAAATTATACGTTGGAGTGTAGTAGGATCATGGATTTTTTATTAATGTCCTTCAATTTGATGTTCAAAAGTCGGTTGTAGATTAAGATGGTAATTGTAGTGTCAGCATTGACCTGACTTTGACATTGACATACAGTGGAGTCCCACCACAAAATCTCCATGGTGCTCAAAGCCACGCACCGCACCGCACCGCACAAAGATCGACGGGGCGCTTGGAATTGTGGTTAGGAACTTTGTGCGTCAAATCTATAACAAAACATTAAAAAAATAACACGTTTATCCTTCGAAATAAAAAATATTAGTGAAAACCGTTTCTCTTTAATTAGTAAATTAGCTACAAATAGGTTATCATTTAACTACTTAATTTGCTTATTTATTGTCGCTTTTAATCAATCATTGTTATTTTGATTTAGTTTTAGAGACCAAATACCTACTTACTTAACTAAATTTTAAGTTTATTAACATAACCCAAATAAAAAAAATATTGTGACTAGGTGATACAAAGCCTACCTACACTGACAAATCCTATTACCACATCCTTTTACCCAAATCTAGATGCAAGATAATTATCATTTTAACATTTGCGATCAAAAGAAAAAAAACTGAACATAAATATTAAAAACTGTTTTTATATCTACGGATTTTGGATATAATAAATTCTACATATGAAACACTCAAGTAACTTCAATTATTGTTATTCTCAAGTAACTTCAAATATTAATTTAAAATATCCAGAAAAAGATACGACAATGTTTTTTTTTCTATTCTCAAAAGTTCAACTGGCAAAGACATATGCTACATGACATGTATATTCTTGTAGGATAATAAGATAGTGTCGTAATTTTGTCATCGTGTTGGCATCATTTGAAATGACGGGAAAACCCCAATGAAGGCGTCAGAGTAAATTGCATCTTAGCGTGAAGGTTAAACATAGGTTTAGTTTCAAGATAACGTAGAATTAAACAGTGGTTGTTTATATTTTTTGTGGGAAGTTAACACTTTTTATGAAACCGTAAGTTGGACTAATCGTGGCAAGTATTTTATCCACACAGTTAGATTATTGCCATCTTAAACATTTACGAGAAATTAAAAACGTTGTACCAGTCAAACATATAATTTCTTTAAAAACTCAGAAAAAAATATATGAACCTACGAACTTGTTTTTTTAGTATGTTAAAAAAGGAAGATTCAGATTTTATCATCGCCGATTTCTAGTATTGTTACTTAATACTGCGTTCTAGTTATAGGTGAATATAATACCTATGTAACACCAAAATCCTAAAAAACTCAAGGATTAGAAACGCTTTTGCTTAAAACTTAAAACCGTACTTCCACAAGCGTGTCAACATACATAATTTGCAGTAATGATAGTCACAAAGTTAATTTACCGGCAACCGGCGCGGACGCAAGGTTTTTGACGTAATTTTAATATCCAAGTTAGCGCGCTGACTCACTCACGCCACTTTAAAAAGTTAGTAGGTTGCAAATAAATTATGCAATGCACTTCTTGTGGGTTAATTTAATAGACTAAAACCGCACTGTGTTTTACTCCGAGTTAAAGTAAACATTAAAAAAAACAATTTTGGTCAGTTACTTAGCAAAACTAGTAAAATTACGCAGTAAGAAAGGATGTTATGCCATCTGGACAATTGGCTATTATTTTTGGTGCGACCACGCCGCCCCCAGTCGGTTTAGTTCCGATATTCGCACAGGTCTTATTCGCACAATCGGCTAACCGCCCGTTTCCTGTATTTAACATTGAACCACTTCTGGACGGCCAAGTGCATACCTACTAGTCCAGAAATAGCACTGATTTGTATTGAATAACCTGGACGCGCTGTGGGCGAGTTAAAGCATACCTGTTTGGTGGTTAAACAAAATTGAACTGAAGAGCCATTTCGCTAGCTATTGTTCAATAGAAGTAGTTCGGTATTGAACTGAAAGTAGTGTCTGACAAACACAATGTACCTACAGATCTGCTGTACCGTAATTTTAAAAGGAAACCACAGATTTGAGTCGCAGTAAACGTCGCAGTCATAATAATTGGCGCTCACTTTATAGGTATTAGACCTCAGGGGGGCTCCAGCAATAACTCTGTCTGTTCTAAATTTAGTTGACAGATTGGAAGCAGGGATTTATCTAATTGCGTATGATAAACCACATTCATAACGGAACCTCAGTTTATAGACTCTTCCTGAGCGTTAACGATAATAAAATTCATGGAATACTAAAGATTAAGATTGCTATAAGGTATATCCTTAAATTTGATTAGCTTAATAATGTGTGCATTAACAGCAGAGGTAATTTAACCTCCGAGTTGACCACTAACAGATTAGTGTTAAATTGTTGTAGCCATATTTAACCTCATGAAATTCGATACAAGATTACGTAATTTTCAGTGTTGACAAGTTAAATCGCAAGCATAATTTGTTTTTCTTCTTCATTCCAGGATTGGAGTTAAAATGAAGATGACGTGGCTGTCAGTCGTCGTGTTATTGGTGGCGTGTCTACTGCCACCAAGTCTCGCTACAATCTGCCCGGAGAGTTGTGTATGCAGCACCACGCGGGACGGCCTCCACCGGGCATCTTGCAGCAGCCTTGCCGAACTCCAGAAATTCACATTACAGAGGAAACACCACAACATCAACATCTTAGACCTCTCTCACAACAACATCACCAAACTGACTCATGAACTTGATCGCCTCACTGAAGTCGTCATGTTGGACTTATCAAACAATGGAATCGTAATATTAAACAAATTTCTCAGCAACGCCAAGAAACTTGTACATCTCAACTTAGCTAATAACAGGATAAAAGATCTTTCAGTTACAAATCTACCGAAAAGCATTAGTTCTCTTGATCTAACTAACAACTTACTAAAAGATTTGCCTTTTAATATTGAACATCTAAAAAATTTAGAACACCTTGAAATTGAAGGCAACCCTATTGACTGCTCTTGTGAAAATCTTATGGTGCGAGACAGATTGCTAGCTTCAAATATTTTGATTGATAATGCTATATGTGCCCAACCACTGCATTTGAAAAAACGATCATGGCTAGAATTAAAAAGTAAAGATGTCTGTAAAGTTCAGCATATGGGTGTCAATTTCTTAGATATGATGATGGGAGATCAAAACGTGGATGCTTTAAGTATTGGTGCCGATTCTACTGCCTTAAAATCAATGCCTTTAACGGCTTCAAATGACTTAGAGGATGGTAAAGTTTTACAAGGACCTAGTTTAGTAGATGAAGATGATAGTATGATTTTTGTTAAGCCTGGCTCTACGTCTAAACCACATTTTTCAGAGTTAGAAGGATCAGGAGATGATGAAAGTACTACTGCTTCAGACTTATTGATACAACAAGATTTAGAATCAAAGTCTAATTCGAAAAATGAAGATCTAATAATGAGTGAACCAGATACTGCAACCATAGATCCAGTAGAAGGATCTGGTGAAGGTTCTGGCTTCGGAATGATCGATTTCCATTCTTTTGGATTTGATGAACACGAGCCTGCTATAGAGACTACCACTCCAGTAGTAGAAGAACTGATACCACCACCTGTCGTAAAAGTATTTGAAGATGATGATAATATGGCCACAGAGTACCCAGTCCTAGTGCATCCAACTATCTATCCGGGAGGCCCCGATTGGAATAAAGAAACGGTCACTACGACAACCACAAGTCCAAACTTTGTTGTAACACCAGTCACACCTGACACTACAGTGTCAGAACAAATCCGAGTCACACAATCCTCAGAAATTTTAGCTTCAGAAGAAAATACACCTCCTCACAAAACGGGTACATATATTTGTATTGCAATAATTGTTGTATTATTAGTAGGGCTGATTGCATTTGCAATTGTCAAGGGGCAGGTAAGAAAACGCAGAGATCGTCGTCTTCTTCGACAGCAAAAAATCGATGTGGAAACGGCTTCAAAAGAAATGGTTGACATGAATAAATCGTTGCTAGGAAAACCAGCAGTTATAGATGCTCCCATTGATAAGAAAGTAAATGGAAAATATGAACTAGTACCTACTCATGAAGCACTTCAGAAAAAAAGTGAAAACGGAGATTTAGCCAACGGTGTAAAACATAATGACAAACCTGATATTAGAACTGATAGCCCCAGAGATACAAATCAAAATAAGAACAGCTCTAAAGACAACAACCTTAATGACCAAGGAAAACCCCCACAGTATGATTCATCATTTGCATCTACTATAGGGTCTGGTGATTCCCGAAAAGAAAATAACTCCTTGTGTAGTGCCGAGATGTTTGCTCCTCTGAATGACTATGACAACGCCAGCCCTCTGAATCGAGACTCCGATGTATCGCAGCCGTTAATGAATGGAGATCACACTGATTCAGATTTCTTGTCTGCACCGAACATTTATCATCCAGTATACCCGCAGGACGGAGGTAGGGTTCGAATAAAGTTAGCTGAAACTCCGAAACCGAAAACACCAGTTTTAGTTACGCGGAGCCGATCCAACGCTGGAGATATTATCATTACTCCAGCTGTAGAAGAAAATGCACCTAAATCGACCACTTGAAATTGGATCTCATTGGAAAAGATACGAACGTTATATGTAATTTGATGTACGAGTAATTTCGCAAACACTTCACTATTGGCAAAATTCTGTGATTACTAAGTGAGCTTAGTGGTGGGACGTATTTTGTGAATGCAAGAACTGTAACGTGTGATCGAGTTAGTCTAAAACTTTGCTGCCAAAGTGTGTTTGTAGTCGACAGTGCCTTTATTTTTAACATCATTAGCTGTATTTTTTTTAAATATTTATGAGAGTATATTGCGCAATAATTTATAGAATATTTTTATACGTGTAAATGTTGCCATGTTCATGAAAGTAGGTAGTTTTCTTCTACTGTAAGTTTCATTTTTTATTTTAAGGCAAAGTTTTGTAATCTAACAAATATCTATTGCTAACTATTATGTTGAGTACAATGAATCGATTGTTTTCAATGGTTGTGTACTTAATGTAAACGTGAAATGTGTTTTACCGATATTGGAAGAATTGTGTTTTGATTTGTAATTATTTATTGATTCGGTTTCAAATGGAGGATTTATCAAGCTCTGCATAAATGTTAAGTTCCTTTAAAAATAATAAATATGTTATAATGGCCTAGGTATAAGATTGTGATACCATTTTAAAGTAGATTTTGTTATTTTTTACAATTTTGGTCCTAACAACCAATTGCACTTGGTTCTAAAGTTATTTTATCCGTTTTGGTATCTCAAGTGAAGAGACTTTACATTTCTTTATGCAAGAAATATAAGATTCAATAGGAGGCTTTGTTTATCTGTTTAATTATTTAAGAGCTAAAGTTATTCCAGTTATTTGCTTTTAAGTGTCTAATTATTTCTGGATTTTACGTAAAACTAAGTCTTTATTTATGTAATTGTAAATATTTTTAATGATAACTTTTGAAACAAAAAAGGAACAAATAAGAACAATAATATTTTGATAAGAAATTCTTAACATTATATATATATGTGGATTCAAACTACAAAGAAACATTAATAAATACGTTGATTATATTTTTGTTTTTGTATTTCACAGTATTCCCCATTTGGTACTTAGTGACAGAAAAGTAACCTTTAGTTTGATGCTAAAAAATTACGTTTTTAAATGTATTTGTAGAATACATTTTAAACTACTTTGTCTATAGGACTTTATTCTTACTATATTTTTCGAGTTAATCTTTTAAAAGAGTAGGAAATAGTCTAATTCGGAAATTTTGTACCATGATAATAACATGCAACCTAAAAATATTGCGAGGGACGGATGATTTAAATTTAAATTTAAGTAGTTACTAAATCCACTAACAGTATACCCAACAAACTCAATTTCAAAAAGGTTTTATTAAGGTTTGAAAAGTGATATTCGCCGCTTAAGGTCATCGCTCACACATCAGCTCATGGTTCAGGAGCGATGATTTACATAGCAAATAAAAAGAAAACACTATTTAATCGAAATAATGCGGACATTTGATAGTTTATATGCAATTTGGCACAATTAGGTATTAAAAAACATTAAAAAAATTGCTTTTAATTAAGGAGGAAGTAAAGAGTAGAAGTAAATTATTTAAGAAATACACCATGATTTCCTAAGTGAGCGCCATTCCGTCCTTACCCTACCCATCGAGCAATGCCATGTTTTCGTTTTTGGAAGCAGTCTTTTTACACCCCGTATGTTTAATTTTGTTTATTTATTATTATAAAATCAATAAACAGTGAGGCAATTTTAATAATAAAACAAGTTCTTAAATCAAGTTCTGTTGGACTGTACTATTAAATTTATGTCTTATTACAAGCCGATGCCAAGGCGTGAAAAGTAACTTGCATGGGATTGTTGCTAATCTGAGAATTGCGAAAAGAGATCGGTTGTTTAAGAAAATACAAGCAAAGCAAAAGTGAAAATTCGGATTATATTTAAAAGCCTAGCTAGCGTCATCTTTTGTAAACATCTAAAACATGAACTTACAAAAAGAAATAGGAGATGGCGCTGTTGATGTGTTTTCAACTTTGTTATAAAGCAATGACATAGATGGCGCTTATTAAAACTAAAAAATGTGTTAAAATATGGTTTACTATACATTATATAGTCGGTATTAAAAATTACTTTCTCGCGGATCACTGTCAGAATCAGAATGTCTTCGAGCTCGAGGTCTCAGAGGTCTCTCTAACTCAGCTTCAATTTCTACGGTTACACTGTCTATACCAATGTTATATTCGGAAATTCGCCGACGGCGAGCTCCAGGCGAATCGTCCAGATCAGCTATTTCATGACTTCCAAATTTCTTTCTGCGCCTTCGCCTTCTACGACTCACATCAGTTGATTCTGATAATTCTATGTCCTCTAGCACAGGTAAATCCCCGTTTCTCTCAGTTTCATCTAATAAATCACCACTTGATTTGGTTTTCCTTCTCCCTTTTCTTCGTCTGGACCTTCCAGTGCCTGCTTCTAAGAGGGAATGACATGATAAGTTAAGTTTTGGCATTGAGAGAGCTTCATCATATGATGGAGGTGAAACAAGATCACGAGGATCTGGGGCATTGCATTGTGCTTCTTGTTCTGCTCGCATCCGCAACTGCCGCAGCCGATCTCTGGCTTCCTCCACCTGTCTCTCTCTCTCTGCCTGTATTGCTGCCACCCGACGTTTCATTGATCTTCTTATAGCACTGACTAAAATCAACGACAAGCCTAATCCACCAACCATTATTATAATGAACCACATTGTACCATCCATTCTTTTTGCCGAATCAGTATTAGGGTTCCACTGAAAGTAGCATGCTTCTAGCCAAGTCTGACCTGCAATATTGGCAGGACTGTTGCACATAAGATTATAAGATTCTTCCTTCTTATTGGGTTCTAGTGTAACAAATTCGTAAAAGTCGTACATATTTTCGTCTGTACAATCACATCGCCACATATTATCTTCTAAGTCTAGTTTTTCTAAGTACGGGTTGGATTTAAAAAAAGATTTATTCCAAACACTTGTAAACCTATTTCCTACAACACTTAATGTTGTTAATCTAGGCAGCAAAAAAAATGTGAAGTTTGTGATTGAACTTATTCTATTATAATTTAAATTTAGGTATTTCAGAGAGTTTGATGAAATACTGTCAGGTATGAAAGATATAAGATTACGTGATAAATCTAAATCAAAAAGGGACGGTAGCCCTTCTAGTGAGTCTTTTCCAATATTGTTAATTTCGCATAAACTCATATCAAGTATAGTTAGTGATGTAGATCTCAAATGGCCAACAGTTGTTAGATAATTTCTAGCAACTCGTAGATGTGTCAATGATGGCATTTCAATAAGACTGTTTTCAGGTATGGTCGCAATTTCATTCCACGATAAATCCAAATTCTTGAGTATTGTTAATCCGTGAAACGTATCACTTCTCAGAGATCCGATATTATTATTTGATAAGTCTAAATATTCCAACTTTGTGTTATTGACGAACTCCCCACTCTTTAAAAATCTAATCATATTATGATTAACTATGGCTTTTCTTAAGTTCGGAAATCCAGACAGGCTAGGGTGTAATATATTGCAGTATGATATGTCTAAGTACTTCAGCGAATCAGAGTATACGGAATCTGCAACATCCACTAAGTCCAGGCGGTAGTTATGTGATATTTTTAAGTATATCAATTCAGGCAGAAAGGCTAGTTCATTACTGTTTAACGAAGATAGCCTACAATTACTTACGTAAAGGCTTTTCAATGTAGGTGATATCAGATTTTGTATGCTGAATAGTGGATTATGATTGAGTTTTAATACCCGTATGTTAATTAGTCCACTAAGCGGGGAACGTCCTCTTATTGATGTGATTGCACAATTCTCTAATATAAGTGTTTCCAACGAGGGACTTATAAGTAACTCGTTATTTGCCAATCGGTCCATTGTAGAAAACTTGTTGTAAGACAGGTCTAGTATTTTCAACTTTGGCGCAGGGAGCAGTATTTCATTAGGGTTAATGTCTGTCCATGACTCAAATTGGTTTTTCGACAAGTTAAGAATTTCCAGGGCCGTAAGATTGTATAAAGCATCTTCAGGAACTCTCATCAATTGGTTACTGCTAAGGTCCAGATGAACTAAGTTTATAAAGCGGTTGAGACCTCGTGGAAATGCTGCTAATTCATTATGTGAAACGTTAAGTTTCTTCACCTGAAAATATAAATATAATTACGTTATTACTATTTCTGGAAATGAGTCAGATTTGTGAATGATACTATTATGGTTTAACAAACGATTTATTAAGTCATGTCCTACCTAACCTCTTAATGGTTATTCTACTTAATTATTATTTTTGTAGTTGTTAGTGTATAACTTATTTTTTTTACCTTGTCATTAATGTTGCTTATGTCTGGTATTTCAGTAAGTCCTCTCCAAGAACAGTCGACATTTGTGAAATCCACGCTGCACGAGCATACAAAGCATAAATCACTCATGTCATTTTTGTCTAAATATGAGCTCAGACTACTTGTCACTGACAAAACCAATGTGATCCAATATAAACCGACCATACCGTCTTCTTTTCATTACTATCTGCGGAAAGAATTTTAATCAATTTGTGCACCTGCAATCAGAACAGTTTTTCATTCAGGTCACGAAGAACATTAAGCCATAGTTTTAAAATGATTGCAACCTATTAACTGTTTTATTTTTTAAATTTTGGTTACTGAAGCAATGTTGTATTAACTTTGGCATAACATCGTTATCGTTCTGTAGTATCAGATGCTGATAAAAGACCAGGTAACAAAGTACCTTAATTTAGGTCGTGCTGAATACTGTTTGTTAAGCTCACGATCCAAGCGACTTGAGACACTGTAGGTACTAATGTTCAACTTGGTATTCAATTTAAAGTTTAAAGAAGGCCAGAAATGACTAAAGGCATAGATTTACAAGAGGTTTGTTAAATAACATACCTATTTACTCGATGTCTCATAGTTGAGTAACCAAACCACTTCACTTTTCACTGTCAGTTTTTTCTTATTCCAAAATTTATTTTGATTCAAATTAGGAATGATCTTAGTCAAAACACTTTTTTTTATAATTTGGTCAAGGATATTTTTTGTTATTTCGCGGTTATCAGCATGCCCCGCCTAGACCGCGGCTTCATTGTGTGTGCCATGAAGATACCTGTCGTGGTGTGACGTAGCTACACGGATTGTTATCTTGGTACTATCATTGATAATTACGATAAAACTGAAAGTTAAGTGTAGTACTTGTTAGGGGCAGTGCTTTCATGTAGGTACTGTTGTTTCATTAGAGCATATTCATAAAACTTACATAATAATAGTAGGGAAATAAAAAATAAAGCATAGTTTTGTCAGTAAGTATAATCAAATACCTTCCTAAATCCTGTTACTTAAACTAAGTCTAGAGACTAGTCGAGATACGAAATAACTTTATTATGGATACAAAAATATTTTTAGCTGTATTGTTATATAAAATGAATGAACTAACTTATAAATAGTCAGCTTAGTCTTAGCATTTTTGTTAAAATTAATAATTTGCTTCCATTGTTTAGTTTGTTTTAACTGATATAATTACAGTAAAATTAAATAATGTTTTATATTATACCCTCGCTCTTCTATCCGTAGTACGATTTCGCAAATAGCGCCACTAATGGTTAAAATATAACTTACTAGCGCCATCTACCACTCGATGCTGAAACTTTACAATGCTGCGCTCTTTTTGTCCCATGTATGTTTTGTTTGTTTCAGCGTTCGTCCATTTAATTTACAGTTTCTATAGATGACGCTACGTAAACATACACATGATATTTTTTTTATTAAAATTATATTAAGTAAACTTATTGAGTAAATTTTAAGATTTAAGTATACAATAAATAAAAACACACAACCTTTACAAACTAACATATTTACGGCCGTAATTATCATTCGATAGAGTTGATACGAATTTCAAGAGTCCTTCTAATTGAACGTCTATTATTTTGCCGTGGTCGAGGCTCGGTTAGATCTCCAATTGATCTTGATCTTCTATTGTCAATTACTTGTTCTTCTTCCTCATCAATGAAGTCAGGTAGAGAATGAAAAGAGGCATTTAGCCGAGGCATGAGAAGAGCTTCGTCGTAGGTTGGAGGTAGATCTTCACCTAGAGGTATTCTTAATTCAACACTTTCTACCCTCGGTATAGCAGTGAGTCCATTTGCGTTTAAAGACACGCTTTCTGAAGCTTGGGCTTGTACTGGTGGTAGTCGATTCATAGACATTAAGCAACGACAGACAATAGAAGTTACAACAATACCAATTACAATACCTATAATAGCTGCCATTACGTAGTAAGTCTGAGGGCTGTCTGCATTGCCATGCCATGTCTTTATATACGCGTCTTGCCAATTTAACTGCGTCACATTAGATGGAGAGAAACAAATCAAAGAAGACTTATCCAATACTTTAGATGGAGTTTTTGTTAAGTATTCGTATGATAAAAGAAGATTTACACTAAAGCCCTCGCAACTCCATCTATTTCCTTTCAGGTATACTTCCCTTAAAAAAGGATTAGAGGAGAAGTATGAAGGTGACCAAACTTCTTTAAATTCGTTTCCTCTCATATCCAATACCGCTAAATGAGGTAGTGACGAGAAGGTTCTATCTGCTATTTTAGTTATCCAATTGTAACTTAAATTAAGCTCTTGTAGAGTATCTGACTGTAAATTATCAGGCAAATATTCTATTTGGTTCATGGAGAGATCAATTGCAAGTAATGAGTCCATACCGAGCAAGGCATCCTGGTTTATTTTTATTACTTGACAATTACTTAAAAACAAGCGTTTTAGAGATGGTAGTCGAAAGTTAGGTATCGAAGATAAGTAATTCCTAGACAAATTGAGATCTTCTAAACCAGTTCTACTGAACGTTCCTGGTGATAAGTCGTATATTCTGTTTTCTGACAAATCCAAGAATGTGAGTTTTGGTAATCCAGAAAATGAGTCTTCTTCTACAGAGTTCAGTTTGTTTCTGGAAAGATCTAGCCTATTTATATTTAAACTAGGCCCGCTATAGGCCCAGTTCTCATAGTTGTTATTTGATAGGTTTAAGGTCTCAAAGCTTGCCCAGCTTTGCATGTAAGTCGGCAGCGGAGAGTTTAAATGATTATCAGAGATATCTAGGAGTTCAACAGCGTTTAGATTACCCAGTATTGTTGGAAAAGATGCAAAGTTGTTGTTAGTTAATAAGAGCACTTTGACCTGAAAAACACAAATATATAATTATTTCTGGTAATCCAAGAGAAGCCTGTTACATAAATAGTGGTGACTCACATCATAGTCAAATCCATCAGGTAGGTCTAACAATCCTTTATCACTGCAATCCAAATGTTTTCTTCCATCAAGAATGTATGTTCTACATGGATGTTCATCCAAGTTCCTAATGACTGTAGCTAGAACGACCTCTGTCCATAACCATATTCGTAATATTAACATAAACGCATCTGGAAATAAAGAAAACAGTTATTTGTGTAACATACGAGTAGCTTGACCAAAATTCATATAGGTAGGTACGACAAAGTAAGATTATGAGTGCAAATGAAGATAAGCGTACAACCGGTTCAAGGTGGGTACGTGAAATACGAAATCTTCTAATTAAGATATGACACAATTTTTCAGATCAAAATTAGCGTATTAACTGGAAAATTTGTTTTAAATACTTTTTCTGCTCACCCATTTCTTGTCTGCATGCTTGTTAACACAAATTCCTGTATCTTTAAAGTCTTTCACCTGTACACTAGCATTGTTATGTAAATTTTAGTATTTTAGTTCTTTTTACGAATTATTTGGTTATCTTCACGTTAGAGCCGTCCACAGTAAATAACTCACTCACTCATACCTCTAGGTGTGTATTATTTCAAATGGTGCCTTCAAGTGTGGGCATATTATACAGGGTGGACATTTAAGCGTGCTTTCCTTTGTCGAGTTCTTTTTTCAATGTAAGTCTACAAAAAAAACTCTATCTTTAGAAAAAATACAGGAATTTGCAAAATGCGTTTCTCCATATTTCGTATCACTACATAGTATAAAACAAAGTCGCTTTCTCTGTCAGTCCCTATGTCCATATGTATGCTTAGATCTTAAAAACTACGCAACAGATTTTGATGCCATTTTTTTAATAGATAGAGTGATTAAAGATTATAGGGAGAGGGGTTTTACTCCGAATTTAACGGGTGCAAAGCCGCGAGCAAAAGCTAGTGTTATATAAACATGACTTGACACCATAACATCTATCATCCACAGAATTTTAAAATTTAACGTTTCTCAAAATGCTATTCGAATTGTAGTTAAAGCGATTATTAAGAACACCCTTTTCCTTCAAAGTTGTTATCGATACCGTCTTATCACTGATTAGGTATCGCATTATCTTCTAACCTAAAGCAACGCCTTTCGACCAAAAAACGCTTTTCTCCGAAAATGATTCATTCCTGGGCCTAAAGTTAAGGTAAGGTTTTCAAATAGGAACAGTACGTTTTGGTATTGTTTGTCCATTTTTATTCGCTTTCTATAAAAACAATTGTAGATTTCTCTACTTGTAAAAATCAGCATAGATAAACAAAATATAAGGTTAGTAGATATATTGATAAAATTGTGTTATCTGTTTTATTATTGTTCATTATTCAGATTATTTGTTACGTGGGTGAGATGCGATTTTAATATTTATATATAACTTATTTTTAATCCTTGAATTTAGTTTGCCGTCACATTTTTACATAACCTTATTTATATTATCTACCTACTTCATTATCTTGATTTAATAGTGCAAGTGTCCGGGGTTTTTGTTGCTATGTAAAGTTATTCTATTCCAGTAAGTATCTGCGTTTAAAAATATCCATCTAACAATAGCCATAATTCACGTTACCCTATAGGTAATCAGCATCTTCTAATGTTCCAAACTATTTTTGAGCATTTTCTGTGCTGTCTTAAACTAAATCCAGTGGCCGCCCGCGACCACTAGTTTTAGCGCGTTTCTCGTGGGAATGAGAAGTTTTCCCGCGGTAAAAAGTACATTATGTGTTATTCTGATGTATAACCTATATTACTGTAAAGTTTCTTCAAAATCCGTCCAGTAGTTTTATGTGAAAGAGTAACAAACATCCATACATCAATACATACTTACAAACGTTCACGTTTATAATATTAGTACTTACTTAGGATGTTTTAATTTACTCGTCTAAAAACAATCATCCCAAATTGCAGTTGAAACAGACTCGCTTCAACCCAGCCAGGTATCTCCAAGTATTAAGTATAATCTTCAAAGTACGTCAGCTTTATAAAAAAGCGCGACACACGGCGCTCGCCTGTCTGAACTCATTACGATGTTTTCTATCTACCCCCACCCCTTTAACTTAAAAGGGGGTAGGGGGATGAAAGCTTTGCGATAAGCCTCGTCAATTTGAATCACATATTTGCTACATTAGACGACGTGTTAACTGCCTCGAGAGTGAATGGAGGTAAGTTAAGTGTATCCGGTTTAAGTGAATCCTTGTGTAAGATAAATAGGTGACAAGGTAATTTAATTTTACTTTGTTATTTTAAATTTATTACTATTCACATCTGAAAATAGTATCAAAGCATACCTAAAACTGTTTTGTGTGATGATAAAACTCAATTTAATCAACATTCTATAAAAAAGAAGTAATAAAAACGCTAGTTATATTATATTTTATCTTTCAACAATCTGTATATACTTTCACCTTATCCCGTACGTTCTTTAATCACAGCCTCCGGACGTACCCTCAAATTCAAACTCCGTGTTACACGGGCGCCGTAGTGTTCAATAAATAAGGATTTGGGCCATTACAGTCGGTCCAGCAAATCTTGGCGCACCGAACGCCACTTACTTGGACTTAGAACCTCAAGAGAAGGCTATTTTGTACAAGATTTGGGATTGTAACGTCCACTAAGAGTTATTTTGCGAGAAAATGTACGAGGACATCGTTTTGGTATCGGTTATTATGGCTGAGCATTTTGTATGTTAGGTATAAAGCTGAGGCTTCCTTTTTTTTAGTAGATGAAGTAATGTAATGTTAACCGTTTTTAAGGCAGAGGCAACGAGAAATGATAGCGATTTGAAACATATAGGTAGTAAACATTTGAAGTTGTACAATAAAATAGTTTTTTTTAATTATTTTTTAGTATTAAATTTTTACATAATATTTGAGTATCTAATCCTTCGTTATCAGTGTTACCATTATATAAAAAATACACATTAGAACCATTCAAGCAAATGAAAAAAAAAACTTTTGGTGGCAAAATAGTTACCACTACCTTAAAAAGGGTAAGAATAAGTTTAAGTTTAAGGCTAAAGAAAAAACCTCCTTTAATAGTAGGAAAAGGTAAAAAGTAGAATCTAATAATTTGTAGCGCAACAAACATAAGAAACTGTAGCTACCGCAAACGCAATACAAAAAACAAGAGCATCAAAGATTAGACTACTCCATAATACAGGAGAAGACGTTGATCCAAACATGAAAACAGCAATAAAACAAACTTACGGCAATTTGCGGTGAGGGATCCCGACCCGAATCAATTGCTGACCTTTTTGCTGTGCCGATACCTGCGAGGGATCAACTAAATATGACACGTAAATCCGGCGTCGTACAGGGAGATATGCTGTCGCCACTGTGGAATAAGGTGGTCATAAAGATGTTTTTTTGAAACGCAGAAAAAAATATCCCGCATGCGAGGAGACGCAATAGTAGGTATAACTTTAAAAAACTATGTATCACCTTGTAGTCTAAACCAGATCGAATTCACAACGCATCCTGTCTATATTTTAGCTTTCCGGAAAGAGCCTGTTAAGTTTTTCTTGTCATGATTACCTTCTTGGTGTAAAAAATATTCAAATAATTTTAACCCAGATTCTAAAAATTTTACTTTAATTTCCATATCTCGACTTTTTGTCTATCAACCCTAAAACAGAGCCATATTTATTTGTGTCCACTAAGGATTTGCCGTTCTAAGCCGTTTGACCCTTCCAATATGAAATAAGATAATAGTCCGATGTCTTATAACGATTTGGTTTAATGTAACCTACATTTATTATTCGATTGCTTGTCTGGTTTTTATGTCATGACCGAGCATTTTGTATAAAATAGTTTTTCAACCATATTTCTTGAATAGAAGTTTCAATAATAACACAGGAACAAGCGTTTTGTTTCTGAAAGTAAAAGTTATATTAACATATAGGTTTAAATTGCGATTGTGAAAAAGGAAGTAAATCTTTGAGTGTTATTTGTACCGTTTTTCAGCAGGAAGTTATAAAACTAACTACTGAGTGCAATTAAAATAACAGAATTAATCATCATTTTAAGTAATTTCGCGCAACTGATAAATTAACGTACCTACCTTCCTACAACTTTAGGAAGGCAGTTATTTAGAAATCTAGACTCCACCCCAAACCTTTGAGTCTTCAAATCACTGGAAGAAAGCATTCGATGTTTGAATATCTGATCAGCATTTGCCATTAGGAACAAAGAAGTGCTTTCGTGAGACTTTGCCTCTGAATCCACCGCTTCTCGGCCTCGGGCAAATGTCAATCCTTTTACTGTAGGGATGGGGTAAAACATCGATAGTTTCTATGGAATTTGCTTAAGGTAATAAATACAGAGGCAGGGTTCGACATATTCTAAATAAGAAATTTCCATTTCTAAATATTTCGTCAATTCTCTTATGTACTTATGTAAGTGTCGAATATAAACTTAAATATTATATTTACAGTTCACATTTAATATATTTTTTTCCCAAATTGAACAAGTTAATAGACAAACAAACAAAAATTCATATTTAACACTTAATAACTACTTTAATAATAATTTATTTTATTTAATAATATATCTTTTAAGCTTCAAATAGCATCGCTCACAATATCCGTTTAAAACGCATAAATATTCTCATACCGCAATAACAGATACCCATCACTATTCTATTCACAAGTACTTTAAGTATTGATGGCAGCAGAATAAAACAGTATTGATTCAGCGTCGCATCCCTAAACCTTGTCGGGAAACAAGCTTATTCCTGCCTAGCGTTGAAAATTCCGAAAGAAACAAATTGTTTTTTTCGGCGAAAGAAACGTTTTTTCGTTTTTTACCGTTTTATTCGTTTCTTACACTGAAATATATAAGATAAAAATTTTAGGAAAAAAACGGGTTTTATTGAAATTTTCGCCGTTTGTTTCGAAAAATTGAAAAAAACAAGTTTTTAAGCTATTGCATAGCTTCACAGGGGATAACTCCTAAACGGAGCGTCGAAGGTCAATTCTGACACCATTTTTGACCCCCTCTAAGACTCCCCGTACAAACCCAGGACCAACACCATGGACAACTCTTCGATAAAGATCCCCTCATATCTCTAAAACGGTGGGTCGGAGACCAGATCTGACTTCGGTTACAGTAGCTCCTTGGAGGTCCCCTTCCACCTCGCGACCCAGTTTCCACCAGAACACCCTCCAAAACATAATAAAAATATTCTGCGAAAAAAACATGAATACTTTTCCGTTTTTTTCATATTTTTCACGTTTTTATCGTTTTATTCATAAAAAACATGAAATATTTCATATTTATTTTTCTTGAAACTTTCGAATGAAACTTTGATAAAAACGAAGGAATTTGAAAAAAACCGGAAAAAATCCCGCTTTTTTCAACGCTATTCCTGCCATAGAGAGTGGTATCGTTCTCAGAGACTGCAGAGATTCCCCCGGGAGGTTAACCTTTCACGTGTAATATCGGGTTTATACAATCGACGTTCAATATGAATTTCTGATGGGTTATAAAAAGGATGCTTTGCCGCCGGGAAGTCACTTGTCGCTATTGTGCGGCTACTTAAAACCGTGATAAAAGGGGTTCTTTCAATGAAATATGCCATCCGATAAATCGTCTCGTGTGTTTAGAGGTTATAACAGTTATTCAATTTACAAATAACGTTCATACTTTCAAAAGCACGTCAAGTGAGGGAATTCATAACGAAAATGAAATATACTCCGCAAATTTTTACCAGAAGCCAAGCCTTACTTCAGCGCCGTGCCGCAAGTTTCCTCAAAGTAATAGTTTCTCAAAGCTCGTCTCGAAATTTCTGGAACATCCTAGAAAATGTTGAGGCGACCACCCGGGCGTATCGAAGTTGTGGCTGAGGCGAGGCGAATAAAGTTGACATTTTTGCAAAGCTAAGTTAGAATTTCAACGAAATTAAATGTGACGGTACATCGAACGAAAATAGTGTGAGCGGAGTCGTGGCTTGTTATTTTTGTTGCAAACGGGAGACGGGCGCCGGCGCTGTCTTAACTTGTAGGAGGTTTTGCTGAGGTTTATTTTGCGAGTTGGCTTTTTGAGACGGGGTTTTTCTTATAACATTTGAATTTAAAGTCACTTTTGAGAATATAATTTTAACAAGTATAGTATAAATTTCAATATTTTATGCATTAATTCAGTTACAAAAGGCGAAAAAGATTGACAGAACTCATGTTTAAATTATGTAAGTTAAAAGTATTTTTATGAATAGGTAAGGGGGTTTATATTTAACAAATGTACAACTAAAAAACCCTGTTATTCTTCACAGTTACAGAAACAGCTTCAATCTGCCCCCATATCTCTTAGTATCCGGAAAAGTGAAAAGTGCGGTATACATTAGTGCGGGCGGAATGCATCTCGTTTGCATCTGCACATTAGCAGAACGAATAACCTCCCGCTGCGACTATCTCACGAGACATAAACTACACTGCACATTACTGAACACTACATACGGCTGTTTGGAACAGGGAACTTGGAATTTGACTAATTAGAAAAAACTTTAAAATTGTGTCTTAGAAAGTTCTGATTCTGAACACCTCAATCTTAAATTCAATTGCTGCATAATTCTTCTAATATTATAAACTTGAAAGTTTGTAAGTATGTATGGATGTTTGTTACTCTTTCACGTAAACACTACTGGACGGCTTTGGATGAAACTTTACAGTTATATAGCCTATATAATATAGGTTATACATAAGAAAAACCTACAGGGTACTTTTTCACCGCGGGAAAACTTCTCATTCCCACGGGAATCGTCTTCCACGCGAACGGAGTCGCAGGCGGCTACTAGTATAAATTAAAAAAACACTATTAGAATAACCCGAGCAAATTTTGGGAGAAGGTTAATTTTGCCTCAATAGTAGATTCGAATAGGTAATTGAGTGATTTCAATAAGAAAAGTTATAAGAGAATAAAACATACATATCTAGTTAATAGGTTCATTTATCTGTATGTTATTAGTAATTACCTAAGTTCAACTAGTTAAGATTATAATTCCATTGGATTTGTTCGTCTTATGTTTTTTTATCAGTTTCTTTGTATTTATATGCACAACAAACTTATGAACAGTGTGTATGTGAAACACCATCAAGACCGCAATATCGTAAGGCTAATGTGCTTTGATCGCGCACTGAGATTTTCCTACTGTTTCAGTTTGCTTATTTACTTTGTAGTTTAATTTTGAACAATGTACTTCATTAATAATTAAGATAAAGTACGAAAAAAGTAGTACAATAAAGTTTTTACTACCATAACAGAATACTTAAGTAATTCAACTTATATACCTAACTTAATTTTCGAATATTTTTTCAGGATTTTTCATATATCAGCCATGAATAATTTAACTTTTTTTAAACACAAACAGCAGTAGGTAATGTAAACAAAATGTATCAAAAACGGCCATCAACCCCCCCTTTATCGCCCCACCAGCTATGAAGCAATTGGCGCGACTCCATCCACCAGCAATTAGGAGCGCAATGCTTTAAAAGATCCATATTTATACCCGGCGCCGCACTTTACAGCCAACGGTCCATGTTTCTGCTGATTACCAAGTCACTTATAAAATATTTTAGCAAAGTTGACTTTTGGAGCTGTTAAGAATTTATGATACGTTCAAATTAACCAACTGTTTCGGGGAATGAATTTTCGGGTTTGGAGTCTGGGAGGAAATACAACATTGCTGTGGGTTAACGTCAGAAACTGTCTATTGAAAGTTGAAAGAACTTCAGAAACTACTAGACAATAGTTTTTTTTTTGGTACTGTGAAAAGAAAAAAGTATACTGTAATGTATACTTTTTTCTTTTAACCCCTTGAAAGCTTGACCTAAAATCGTTTTCAAACTCGCGTCTTCGAGCATGATGCCAAGTTTACCTTCTCCATGCGAACATTAGGATCCATTACGACCTCTAAGTGCAGGGCAGTATACACCAATAAGCGGTATGTACTAATTATATCAGAGACTCTTGGAAAGCCTCTAACCGGCCCCTTAACAGTTTTCCGCAGTATTGAGGGGGGCGGCGGGGTGCGGAGGGGTAGAGGGAGGCATTAGTGCATTTGTCGGTAATGCCTCTAAAGACGGTTGCCGCACGATGACCAAGAACAAGGTCTGGTCTACATCATTTAGTATTTGTTACACACCTTTTTGGCAATAAAATTAATATTTATGAGAAAAAAATTAGTCAGGGTTCTCTTTAGAATTCTTAAAACTTCAATAAAAAAAAACTACAACTTTTCTATTAAATAGCTAGTTCTGTCCCTCAATTCCAATCAAATAAATGAACAGCATCTTTCTATTAAAACAATAAGACTTAACCTATTAAAAATCAATAAAATCCGTGTATCACCAGCTTTATGTCCGTATTATAGCTAATTTAGAACTATCGGCAAGCAAAGTGCCCCCCTGGCGTCTTACGTGCGCCGGACTAGACTCGCCGAGCGAACTAGTTCGAACTAGCTCGAACTTCGCTGCCAATGGTCGCCAACTGACCAAACATAATATCAAAAGCATGATCCAGAAAGGGGCTTGGTACTTAAAGGGTTAAATTGGGTAACTTGTTGAAATTCTAGTGTAGGCGAATTGTGTGTCTTCATATTTTTAAGTTGATTTAAGTCTGTTCTAAGTATGTATTTAGTATATAATACCTACTGGTTACATGCTGATAATTTAAAGTTAAAAATTTTGAAGCATTTTTAGGACAAAGTACTAGCTAGCCACTTTTTCGATCATCCACGTGATTTTAATTACGGAATTTAAGGATCAATCTCTGTATACAGAAAAACGTATTTTCACAACAGTGACAGCTATTTAGGTACCTACTGTTTTGACCAATTGCTAACCCATCTAATCTTAATTGTGTAGCTGGAGCGAATCTAAATTTTCTTGAGTTCCCCATACATGAGGGTTGCTTTAATAGTTTCAAAGGGTAGACAATAAGTTAAGTGTAATATTGCGTTCGTCTTACCCTAAGACGTATTCCGTCGGACGACAACTAAATTCACTAATTGGCTCTGAATCGAATTACCAGACTGGGAATCGAACCCCGATCTAGCACTTAGCAGGATCCTTTTAACGGTTTAGTGGATGGATCCCTTTTGTGAGACGATAGTAGGCAATTAGAAGAGGTGAGTTAGGAATAGGGAATCGATTCGAGGCTAAACGTCGATAACAATAAATGTAGCATGTGTATTGTGTCTGGTTTATAACCATTTTAATTAAATATTGAGAAGGGCCAATTCAATGAAGTAGTCATAAATTGCTAACTTATCTTCGCATTACCTTAACTTGAATTCGTATTCTCAAACCTAATTAAATTTCAAAAGGAATCTCCAACAAATAAAAGGAAACGTCTTCAGAGTGAATAGCAGATACTCAAACCTGTATTTAAGTAGGTTTTAGGCTACTTCTATTATCTACGTACTTTCTACCCAGCCTACAGTCAAACCTCCAATCACGACTACCAACTCCCAGTTTTACACAACCCGTATATCCAGCTAATCCGGCCGGGTAGGCGTGTTGCGGGGGCGGGGCTTATCCGGCTGTATCCGGTATCCGGGCGGATCATCAGCCGACAGGTGGGGGATGAGCCGCCGATAGATCCGCCCACAGGACACGTGACCTGAATGGATTAGGCGGGAAATTGTGGGAAGCGTGGAGTTTGTAGAGTTTCATACCCCGGAACAGTTGTTTTTAATATAACTTAAAGCTTGTTTGAAATACATTGCCTTTTTTCGATTGCATTGTTCTAATGATATACATAAAACTTTTTTAGCTATGTGCCTTAGTTACTTATTTTCTCCCATAAGTAAGTAGATAAATAGTAATATCGGGTAATTTTTAAAATAAGTCACTTTTATTTAATTATTTATACGGGAAAGTCTAATAATTATAAAATGAATTGAACCTTTAGCAATTTGTAAATAGGTACATCCATAAAATCCTTGTTCACCTGAGTAAAACTTCAAAATCTACATTTATCATTTTATTGTTTGCATACAAAGCCCGTACCTAAAACTTACCATCGAATAATTCTAATAAATATTAATTTGGTAACTCACTAAGCCCTATACAATAAAACTTGATTGATTCAACTATAATGACATTTGGAATCGGTTTCAAAACAAACTTCCTACGCGTAAGCATTATACTTTTGTCAATAATTTTGCGTAATTTCTGAAGTACACCTATAAATTGCGTGTAGTGATTAAATTGGATGATAATTAATAAATGGATGTGGAATATGGAAAACAAGATGGTTTTGCAAGTTGATTTTGTAATTAGGAAAGGCATTTTAAAGGAACTTAGTTATGTCGAAAATATTGTGAAGAATTTATTTAATGTCATAGATATTTGAACTGGCCGTTAGTTAGACCACTACAAAAAAGTGCGTCCGACCTTAAATTTAATTAATTGGAATTCGTTGCATTTTGTGAAAAACGACTTTTCTTTATTTATGTTTGACCACCTTAACAATTTATAACTTTATTTAGGAATACTTATTCAAGTACATAATACCAGTGCTTCTATTTTTTTCAATATCCCGCATTTCCCCGAACCGTATAAGAAAACACGATCAACTTTTTCCCGCAACATCTTATTTCCCCGAAATTTGTATGCAAAATTAATGGCAACACCACAGGGCACACATACATACTGCGGTTATTTGTATGTGTAGCTCCTTTAAGACCCAAATTAATAGTCTAAACTTGGCACGATCCGTTCTCTCGCTTTACTCGCAACTTAGTCGACAATTAATTTATGACTCCAACTTTGCATTCTTTGCGTTAGCACTTACGGCGGGGTGTGTTGCCAGATATTGTAAATCTCATCCGCGAAAGTTGGGAAATGGGAAAATGTTTTTGTTTTGGATAAATGAGAAAAAAATGGTTTATGTATAACCAGTGTTCAAATAACTTAAAATATTTCAGTAAGTTTAGCTGTCGTGTGATAAAAAAACAAATGAACAAATGTCATACTTGAATAATTATTATTATCACCTAAATATTGTTTTGTTTAGCTTAACAGCATAATGCTGAAACAATCCCAATTACCCGAGCCTCGTCTAATTTTAATTATCTCATACAACAACCCAATTAATCAAAATGGCGGAACAACTTATTCAAATTTGGCAACACCGATCGCACCTACGCGCTGCGATAACCGCGCGCCAGAGATTTATTTCGCCAACTTATTAAACTTCACACTTTTGTCGTATTATCTGGGAAGTGTGTGCGCGCGCCACTTTATCTGACAGTGCTGTTTTTGTTTGCACGCAGATTTGCAAATTAATTGCATGATTTACGAGTGAGAGCGTGTGGGTATATACCTATAAATTATATACATATAATAAGCTACACACGTCTTTGTGAGAATTTTCATTCTTGGCATACTTATTCTAAATAGGTATATCGTGTAAAAATGTTCATACAAGTGTATAAACCAAATTTAAAGTATTGCGGTAATGTTACAGTAATATAACTTTGAAAAAGAGTTCTTTTGCAAAAGAGTTCACCGTTGTATTCAATTCAACTATTGAAACGAACTCTAAAAACCTGCCAAATTATCGCAAAACTCGAAAGCAATTAGCCCAACGTAAACAAAACACTAACGTTCAAATCGTGCTCTGTATTCACGAGACATTACTAATTAGTCCACGATATTTATGATAGCTAAGCCAATGTACAATAAATTCTGTGTGAATCTTTCGTCCCACATGTGTTTAAGCCGTAAGCTTAGCGAATGGTGTATGTAGGTTCTCGAATAATAAGACGCAGGGTAAGAAATTGCACTGATTAGTCATAATTTATTGCGTTACGTACGTGCCGCTCGTGTAAACGTTTCCTAATACCTCTTTCTGGATTGGGGGTATAGGGGGCAATACTTAAAAAGGCAGGTTAGGTACCTCTTTGCGGTTATTGTTTAGTAATTTCAAACTAAAGCGAATATTTTCATTTTTTCAAGTTGATACGAGATACGAGGGATGTAGATATTATGTTTTCATAATAAAAAAATAGTAAATTTTCCAAAGAAAATATATCTAACTTATGCCTCAGCTTTAATACACGAACTATTTAAAAGAGAATTGCTTTGTTGTTTATTGATTTTTGAAATTAAGGAGAGGTTTATTTATTGTGGACCGCGCTTTTTGATGTAATTTCTGGTTAAAGTTGTAATCTGAACATACTCACTGTACATACTCACTGTGTATAAGTTTAAGATTGATCAATAATTGGTGATTTTACGGGTATAAACATCAATTATTTTTTTTTTATGAATTGAATTTAGCTTCATATGTTGGTACCACAAAATTATCATGTAGGTACCTACAAATAAAAAACCGGCCAAGTGCGAGTCGGACTCCGTACTATCATTTTCTACCTGTTTATAATCGAGTAAAAATTGCTTAAATATTACAATTGTTATATGGGAGCCCGCCTTTAATATTGACTTTATTGTTATTTAATTATTTATTTTGAAAGGTAATATACAATAAAATATTCTGTGAAAATTTAATTAAAGCGTCTACCTGTTACCGTTTTTTATATTGAGCAAAAAAATACGAAAAAAACAGGTTTATTGCCCCCCTTTAATATATTCTGGGTGTAAAAGAACTGCTTCCGAAAACAAAAACTGGGCATTGATGGAGGGGTAAAAAAAATTTTTTTATGATTAAAAAAAAATTTTTTTTTACGTAATTTTACGAAATTGCATTAATACTATCAGATTTTGCGATGATTTCAAATTAAATAGGGTTTTAATTTAATTTGCAATGTAAATAATCGCAGCTGAACCGACAGTTGATGTGTGAGCGAAGATTTCAAGCGGCGAATATGACAATTCTTAATAACTTTTTAAATTGAGTTTTCTGGGTATACTGCTAATGAATTTAGTTACTATTGAGGCTCAAGAATACATGGTTTCAGGCTTCAGAAGTGGTATTTTTACAACAGTTATTGTTTTTAATTTTTGTAAGTACATATTTGTTGTTATAGCGGCAACGCAAATACATCATTTGAGAAAATTTCAGCTTTCTAGCTATTACGGTTTATGAGATACAGCCTGGAGATAGACAGACAGACAGCGGAGGCTTAGTAATACCCTTAAAAGCATTACTCCAAAGATGATATTCTCGGAACTATACTACCTTTCCCGCCATTTATCTTTAACTCATTCAAATGAACTAGAATCTCTCGCAGATTTTTCATGCCCCCACCGTCTTCATTTCGACGAAATGATTATGCGTACAACCCGACTAATATGAATTTATCAAACGACTGTTGACAAAGCTGGGAGAGTAATGACACTCATATTTCGTCGCATCACACCTTCTGATTACCTATTACGTTTAGGGTGAGGTTAGAATAAGGTTAATCTGTTTAAACTTGTATAATGAAATAGCAATTTTAATTCTTACTTAAATTAATATATAATTTTGTGACAATCAAAAGCAATTTTGTGGTTTTTTACCATTGGGTAATTTGCATTGTAGACATTTCTCAGAAAGAGA
Organism: Emmelina monodactyla; assembly: GCA_916618145.1. Classification (NCBI taxonomy): domain Eukaryota; kingdom Metazoa; phylum Arthropoda; class Insecta; order Lepidoptera; family Pterophoridae; genus Emmelina; species Emmelina monodactyla. The sequence continues at coordinate 9,096,525 of OU745303.1, forward strand.
CACCTGATTAACTAAAAACAGCCAACTAATAAAACCAAGTATTAAATATACGCTTCGTTAATAAGATAAATGGGAAGAAAACCACAAGGATCACGTTAATTAGTTATTGTAAAATATTTCTAATTTAATTTTTAATTGTTTTTTTTTCAACTTGTAAGTCGTTTGTGGAAACTGAAATTTCTGATCTGATCATTTTATGATATAGTGTTAAATAAACTTTTTATTTACCTAATAAGTACACGAAAATCATATCTTCCTTCAAAATTACATTTAACTTTTCAAAACCCTTAATAATCTCAGTAATATCAGCATCTAACTTCAGTGTACTTGCGCGCTCGTAACTCACCGCGCGCTTACCAAGATGGCTTCAATGAATCATCTTTTACTTACGGTAATCTACGTTGCAGAATTATTATTTATACGGTAATTACTAAAACACTCTCACGCACGCTATCTAATGTTATTTATGTGGGGATGAGATAGGTAATTTTTGCATTAGAAGCCCTCCCCTCTCGCGTTATCGCGGGATTCTTTATCAAACTGAGGAATTGAAAGATAGCTGGGGTAATGATTTTTAGGAATGTTTTCGGTGTTATGATTATTGCGTCGTCGTTTAGAGGTTAAGAATGCGTTGTTGCTTATGAAGATATGATCTTATATAAACACTTAAGATTTAAGAAAAATATGATTTCAAGTCATTCTGTTTGAAATTAACAGCTTTAGATTACATAATTTTTTACTTATAAAAATATATTTTAGTTATAATTTTCAAACTTGCAGGTTTCTTCTTTACTTATAAAACTCTAAACCTTTGTTAAATTCTCCGCCACGTAGTTAACATAACTTAACCTCAACAAAGCCTTGAGTGTTCAGTTTATCGGTTTTTCGCTTACCGAACCTATCCGAAGTTATTTTGCATACCGCGATAGCGCCTTCGATGCATGCGCTATGCAAACTTGTGATATATTGCTCAAGTCGGCTTTCTTCGTGCAAGTGAATTGAAATGTTAATCTTGATTTTAGAGAGAATTGTTTAAATATTAATTTGTTTAAAATCTTATATTTTAGTAGATATTTAAATCTTAAATTAAAATCTGCGACTTTGTTTGTTTTTACGATACTAGGTAACTAAGGGCTGGTTTTACAATAGTTAGATAAATTCTATTCTTAAGTTAAGTAGTACCTTCTCGATGCACTTTGTATATTAACATTTGACATACGAAGTGTAGTGAAGAAGTAGTAGAAGTGTTCATTGAGATAATGAAAAGTAATAGATTTTTAACCTTAAATCAAAGAAAAGTAAAGTATTGTATTGGATTTTTAAACTTAAATTATTTATTCTACTTTAAATCTGCCTAATACATTTTGACACTAAACAGTCCCTTGGGACTTCTTCATAGAGTTCTTAAAGAAAATCATATTCATAGGAGCGATAAATCGTAACCCCCGTACACCTCTTTAACTGTCGCCGTATTATTTTAACATAGCTACGTAAACCAAGATGGGACCACAGAGGAAAAATAATGCAGTAGTGGAAATAAACAAGGAAATATTTTAATTATGATATCTCACTTCACAATAATGAATCATTAGAAAACAAGAAAATGTGTTGAATTCATGGCTGTTGGCTAAAGTTTGCTATAGGCTTTTTAATTTATTCATTGACTAATTACATTTCGAGAACGATGTGATTTGACTGATGTTTTATTTATAGTTTATAAAATGGATTGGATAAAAATCAGTTTGTTTTAGCCTACAATCAATCTAGAAATATTTATTAAAGTTTTCCATATTGTTTCACACTTGCAATCGACTTCACATCATTTATTATAAACTATCAACCCAAACTTTCTTTACTCTATGTCCCGACCATCTCCCTCTCTCTTCACCAAACTCCTATAGCTCCATCTCTTTCCCTCGCACCGTGGATATCTTAATAAGATTCATGAAAGGCGGTCATATTTTATATCCGAGTCTGTCCTCTATCTTCTTATATTATCCGAGGTAGAAGAGTGGGGCGTCGCAGGAATATGTGCTCGTCGGAATTTTACACCAATTATGCTTTGGAAAGCAGAAATATTTGAATTATGGCCGCGAGATTAAATAAGTTTCGCACGGCTGTTTTGATTGTTTTCGTCGTAGATATTTTTAATGTGTGATGTTGATACGAAAACGCTTCTCAATATTGTTTTTTCTGTTTGAATTCAATATTGAATGTTAAACTCAAAGTTTCTACGGGAAAACGATAGTAGTTAGCTGCAATCGGACAATCAATTGATACTTGTGTATCCGTTCCAAGATTCAATCTTGCCATACATTTTTGTTATTATTAGTACGTAATGCATTATTAGTTTTGTTAAAAAGACATCATAAAAATAAACTAAAGTAAGAAAAAAGGGGTACATCTTGTATTTATGTTCAATATTCACAATTCAGCTGCGGTAGCTTAAAACTTGCGTAGGGCGGGCGGCTTTACTCAGTCCGATATTAAATAACTTACGGCTATAAATATTCCTTTAGCCAACTTGGAAACAAAGAAAAACTCTGATAGGATTTACGCGGGTTACCGAAAAAAAGTAAAAAGAATTATGGCCAGTAATACAAGGTTTGCAGGTTAATTAAAAAGTAGGTAAGCGTTAGCCTTCATTATATTGAGGTATGGACACCTTTTTAATGCCGAGCTCTTTTGTAGGTCGCTATTACTATTAGGAACAAAAAAAAAATGATAAACACTTAAAACTGTAAAAACATAAAAAATACAGAAGTATTTTCAAATGATAATGATATGGAAATAATATCAAAAATAACCAACTGTACCTATTGTTTTTTAAAAAGGGTTACATTGGCTGGAAGCCACTTAATCCAATATCTAGTTATATTTAAAACTTGACTTATTATTGAGCTGTACAAAGATATGAAATATAAACGGTAAATAATTTAACCTTTCAAAAAACAGCACAACCTTCACAATATTCAATTCAATCTTTGCAAATTGTAAAGTTAGATAGAAAACTCGAAATCCATTCCCCGCCAATAAATCCATATCTCCGACTGACATTAAAACCTACCTTCTTCACGCCACTATCCTCGCATTTTTTCATAGACTTGTGAGGGGCGCAAATATAATTCCTTTTCGGTTATAAATCTTAAGTTTAAGCGAAGGGGGGGAGGATTAAAGATCAGTAATCTTACGTTCAGATGAGTTATTGCTATCCTGGCAACACCAAGATCCTCTTTATATATTTTGACTTTAAGAAACTAGGAGAAGATCCGGGAAAACGCTGGAAATTAATTTAGATAATGATAAATGGTATCTTTTAAGGCGGGGACGGGATTTGGTATTTGCATAATTTTAAATTGTAAAGCTTGGGTCTGGAGTGTGGTTGTAATGGACTTGAGGATTTCTTGGAGATGTTATTGCTAACATGATGTCGTGACTGTAAAGTATACCAAATATGTTTGGGGGTAATAACGCTAAGTGGCAGGTTACGATCTTGATTTCGTTTTTTTTTTGACGTTACTTTGTGGGCAGTTATGCAATGTTTATCCCATATAGAGTTCACGCAAGAGTTGCCGTCAGCCTCTTTTATTGCGGGGAAGTCAAGTTAAATGACCAAAATTGTATTTTAAACATGATATTATGCCAATCTATGGATCCGATATGCTAACCAATCAGAAAACAAACAAGACTTTAATGCAGTTTCAAACAATTTAATATAACCTAGGTACATTTTTGTCTTAGTCAGGCGATAAGAAAATAAAAAAAAACTGAAATTCGACTGACTGTGTCGCTCCAAAGAAAGAGACCACTTCAAACTCCCAGTAAAACAGTAACAATCCGAAACATCGTAACCCAAATTTATTCGCATCTCGTTATCAATGCCGTGATCTGGTTAAACAGCGGCGGGCTATTCATAAATTTAGAGAATTATTCGGGAAGGTGAAACAGCAAACATCGTGTACATAAATCTGGAGGTATCGCGGCGCTCGAGTTATGATGGGAGACATACGGGGCAGGAGGATGAAGAACTTAATATCCAAAAACGTCTACCTACGTCTAAGTAGATGTTTTTTACGGAACCATTAAATAAATCTCCAGACTAACACACCAACTGTGTGGCCCTAAACTAAGCAGAGCTTGTACTATAGGTAACACACAATGGACTAGGGGAGAACCTAGTTACACCCAGACACGAGTCAATGTCGAAAAGCCATTTTGACGAAATTGGCCCGATCTGGGGATCGAACGCAGAACCATCCGCTTAGCAGTCCGGTATATATACCGCTGCATTATGTGTCAGTGAGTGTCAATCGGTAAAAAAATTGGAATAATGTTGAAATTTGCCTTTAAACTCAATAAAATTGTTGTTTCACATTTTTTTCGGTAAAACTGAGTTTGAGATCCTGTAATTTTTCGTTTTTCTACTAAGTATTTAAAAAAAACCTTTAATTTAATAAGGGACGTATCAGTAGGCGTATTTGTTGATTACGAATCTTCTGAGTTGGGTCTTGAAACATTACTGTTTTGTACCTAAACTCAGTTAAATAAAATATATAACGAAGAAAAAAGCTTCAGAAAAAAATACTTGCAAATGTCTTACGTAGTAAAAAAATGACAGGGCTGAAACCCGTTCGTCAAACTTCTTGACTGTATTATCTGACTGTTATCTGACTGCGGCGCGCCATAAGACAATAGTAACGCAATAATAAAAATGTTGAATAGCGCGAATAATGATATCGTCTGCGTAATACATTGTTTCGGAGATAAAGGATAAACTGCACCGCAAGGAATTTCAACCGGGACTAGCAAAGAAAACTTTAAAGAAAACAAAGAACCAGTATTTTTGTAAACTTGTTATTTTTGGTATTATCAACTTAAAAAACAAAGCAGTTTGGTCAATTAAAGGGCAAGGGTTAGCCCGACGACTTAAGTAGTTTGTATTCACTGAGTTGTATCAAATGATATTATGTACTGAAAAGATTAGGTATTACTAAAGCCCGCCGAAAAGAAATATCTGTCATGGCGACACGAAAGTTTCCTTGTAATGTTTTTTTCTCAAAGTTTTAGTTTCTAAGGCGTTCTATCTGTATTTACATAAAAAATAATTGTTATCGTTTGACTGATGAATTTAAGTAAGGTTTATTAAAATGACTGAAATGTATGTGAGGAGTATTCAATTATTTTACTGAGTTATGAATTTGAACACACTAATATTTGTATAGTACAAGATTTCTTATCATTAAAAAAACCCTTAAATGCTTCAAAATCGAAAATCGTCACCCAAAATCTCCGTCGCAGTAAACAAACGCAGATCAAAACGTTCAAAGCAAACCGAACCACCAATCATCCCGCCGCGTAAACTCAAAATACAAATGTGAAACATTTCCCCGACTTTATTATCCGACCTCCTTACTTATCTACGGTTATTGTTAAAAAAATATGACTTAAGAACTCCAAGTACCATTAAGTAGGCGTCTCTATTCATGTGGTAACAAGGGGGTGCGGCGGTCGGGGGGGGGCGAGTGGGTAAATACAAATAAAGAATGGAGTTATTTAAAAATGTGAGTCCGGGAGATAAGGCCTCGTTTCCGCTTCTCCCCGTCGCGGTGGTGGCGGGACGAACTGGAATTACTTGGAGGTTGGAGGCTCCACGGCCGAAACTCGAGACGTGTCGCGGTGCAGTGTTCTCGACGTTTTTAAAAATATTGTCGTTGGACGGTGGGGAGGGGCGCAGTCGATTAGAATATCGATGATAGTTAGTGAATTGAGAAGTTTGAGAAGCTGGTTGCTTTCATTGACGTTGTTGTAGCCGTCCTTAAACAAACTACGATTATAACATGAATTATTTAGAAGGCTTCACAGCTTTGTTGAGTAGGTATATCGTCTACGGCTTTATTATCTAAAATAAGATTGGTTTACAAACTTGATAAATAAAATCACGGGTAAGTATAAGTCGAACCTATTAGTCGTAGATTAGTCGAATCTACTCCTATACGTAACTAAGGCGTAATATCTTACCATATTCACCGAACATCTTCAAGTAATTTTAAAACATCTTTAAAACACTCAAGCGCATCACTACGACAGCTTTCGAAGACGGTTCGTGTCAGATGCTCGCCGCCTGTTTCTTAATTTCCTTTCCAACAGATAAGATTGGCTTTTAGCTTTTTATTGAGTTTTCTATGTTACCTACTTCACTCGCTGCAAGATCACAAAATTACTTATGTTGTTTGTTTATACTTATAGAACTTTTATTGATAAACCAGCACATATAAAATTTACAATACGGTTCAGTGAATACTAAGAATAACCATCTTTAAGTGTATTTTTACTCTGAGTTGTGTTTCAACTCGTGACTTTAAAGCTGCTTACAAATAGTTTCAAAAACAAAGAACCCTAATGCACTCTTTGTTACATTAAGAAAATATATTTTCTTTAAAACGAATGCAAAATTAACACTGTGATGGCTTCAAACAATAGAATTTACTTGCGGAAATGTCTTGGGAGTGAATTTGTAGCTACAATGAGTTTTTTTTTATTTCTGGCCAGGATGACGGTACACTTTTGATGATCAACTTCTTTGTTTTCAGCCAGTGCATTTTATTATCAGATATTTAAGAAAACATTAAATTGTTCATGCTTAGCCAGATCTTAATTAAAAAAGGAAGGTTTATGTTTTAATTTGGAATTCATTTTGCTGATTTTTATTTTTTTTATTGTACCGATTTTTCAGTACATTTTACAGCTAATCGGATATATTTTTTCAGTTTTGATTCTTAAGTAGGTACTTACGTAAATTTTTTTTTTATTCAGTCTGATATCAACCGTTGTAGATGTAGTTTTTTTTTCATTTTCGGCCAGTGCATTCATGCAGATATTTAAGTTCCCAATAAATTGTTTATTTTCAGCCAGTGCTAAATAAAAAATAGGAAGAAAGTTATCTTTTTGTTTAGAATTTGGAGCATCTTTTGACGTGTAATCGCGTTGTTGAGGTGTCAGGCTGTGGGGGCCAGTTGAGAGTTAATTTCCTGATGAGGGTGTCGAGGGGCTCTTTATTGTGGGAGTACTGTACAAGTTAACGGCTGATTAGGTCACACTGAGATAGCAGACAGTAATCTTTTGATTTTGTTGTGTTTAGTTTTGTAAAGTGAGGAGAAGTTTAAGGTGTTTTTTTATGAATTTGATTAATAAGTTATTTTGAAAAATATTTGAGTTTTCTTTATGTTTAACATGTTAAAACATACTTAACTAAAAAAAGTACTTAAAATTTCAGTTAATATTTATTATTATTGATTATAAGTACATTTTATTATTTCTTTGCAGAAATAATACATGAGGTATACCCTTTTTTTTCGACGGAAAAATCCTTTATGGATGACCTACATATTCCATGTTTGTACCAGATTTCTCCCCTAAGTTCTTAGTTGTAATAAAACAATTCGCTCGTCGCTCGTTAAAAAATTAACTTGCTCTGTTTAATCGACTTTAACTGAGACAATAGAAATTACAAATTTAACTTTATTTGTCACACGGATTTTAATCTAAATCGACAATAAAACAACGAGGGATCATTAAAATAAGGGAAGGCTAATTACCTATGTATTGTTTACATAATTTGTTTTTGATTTTTTTTAATGTTTTTATTACTTTAACGATAACTTACTTTTTAATCTTTTTGATTATATTTGCCACTGATAAATGAAAAAAAGAAGCAAGTATTCATGTTGAAATATCAGTATTTATTATGTAAAATAATATATTTTTTGTTCCCTCCACCCTTACACACGATAAACAGTTAAGCCTTTACCAGACAGAGGGCGTGGGAGTTTTCACCTGAGAATGTGACGTCATATGAATTGCACGTACTTTATTTTAATACTTACAATTAAATTAAGAGAAAACATTTTTCTTGTATTAATTTACGATATTATTTCATAAAAAATATAGGATTTTATGATGAGGTCAGAATAATAGCAATGACTTAGTATTTTAACAGTGTAATTTCATTGTAGTCGAGACATAGGTATGGCACAACTAAGAAGGTATTACAATAAATTAATTATTTTTAGTATATTTGGCCACTGACTACGATTTGCTACAAACTACGATACGACTACGAAAGCTGCTACGAAGACAAACCGTAACAGATAAATCCATGCGTATTCAAGTCCCCATTGTCATGTTAATACAAATAAATTCCGCAGAACGAAAATATTAAATTACCTATTTAAAACCCCGCAACAAAGAATCTGTCAACTCGATTTCGTCTCAATCAAACCGAGAAGAGGCCGATTCTAGATAAGTAGTCCCCCAATCTGTGGTTGCAATGAATAAAGAAATAAGCCACAGTGGAAAGAGGGAGTAAAAAATAATAGTATCCCGTGGAAATGAATTAAGCCGCTCACAAATACTGCGGCTCAGGATACGAGGTGAAGAGGGAGGGGGACTAGTGTGGATATGACAACAGTAAGTGAATCTATCGCGATGACGGATGTATGCTCAACGAATTTTTGTATTACCAAAACCATTTCCGGGCTAGTTATATACCGTGTAATATGTTTTACTTTTTAAGTAATTTCCTACTTGCAAATCTATTTAAGCTAGAAGTCTGTGTCCAACTACAGGTACTTTTGATTATAAGCAGTTTTTTAGTTTTACGGTTGTGTGTTGTAAAGTGCTTACTGTGTATTTCATTTATTTATTTGAATTCTTTATTAATAGTATCTAGCATTTAAACTTTCAAACAAAAAAAAAGATAATATTTTTTAGTAATATCGACAGATAAACATCAAAAATTTGCTGACTTCCAGAAAACCAAACCATCATTATCTATTTTTTTAAAATAAACATAAAATATGCCGAATAGTTAATTATAATATAACAACCATATCCACACTAACCTGACTAAAATTCTCCTTCCTCGGGTAAGTAGGGAATAAAATTAACCGAGGATGATCGCTAATGAAAATAAATTGACGGCGCAAGATTCCAGATTAGACGGTCCCGCCAGAGATGACAAACATTTTACTGCCAGTAAAAAGAAAATTGAGTGAATCCGAGGTGGAAAATTTAATTGTAGCTTGCAAAGTAACCATTAAGCTGGGCTATCGAGAATGGGTGGCAGCGTAATGTATGCGTGGAAATTTGATTAGTTTCAAGTGTTTTGGTATGCATTTACTTTGATTGTATGGTTTTTACTTTTATTTCACAGATAGGAAAAAAGAGATATTTTTTGGAAATATCAGGTAATTAAATAATAAAACCACGACTTTTTACATTTTCTAGTCTAAGAAGAAATATACCATATCCAAAGAAATTAAACATTCCATAGCAAAAACTAGACCAATAGTAAGTGAGCTTATTGCTTAATGTACTTAGTGAAATACGCATTATCACTTAATATTTGATTCAAAATGTCATGGCTGCTATAAAGGCCAATATAATCGTGTCTCCATTAAATTCGTAGCCTAAGGTTATATCCATAGCATGCCAGCTTTGTGTTTTATCCACGTTTTATCTTTGTCCGAAACGTCACGTCAATTAAACGACGCTTCGGTAAGCCGCAGCTTAGCAGAGACCTTGATATATCATAACTAAGGATGAAGAGGGCAACCCTAATAGGTTCTGTGTAGGAAAAACTTGTATTAGGTTACAAAATAGCGTGTAGTATACTGCAGTCGCTGGATTAAATTGTGATAGTAGGTTAATAAAATAAAGTAAATATAAAGTAAACAGACTACTTTTAAATTTTTTCTTAAAATTTTGCTCATAATTTGTTACGATTAAGTAAACCTAGTTTTCTTTTAGTGACAGCCCTATTGTGGTTTAACGTGTAAACTGATTCGATTCAATTAGAAAATTAATATAGGTACCTATGTCTCGAGGTTCATAAAGTGTTTAAACAGGGCAAGTACCTACCTAATTACCCACTTACTATGTCGCAGGTTCACTTAAAAAGGGAAGTATCTATAAAATTATTTTTGGTCTAAGAAGAAAAGATTACCTATTTGTCTATATTTTACTTCTATTTAAACAGTTTGCAATGAATCCCCAACGAAACAAACTAGGTTGCAGCGCCAGTCTGCAATCCTTGTTCTAAGACTGCGATATTACTGAGTATTAACTTGCTGGAGTAAATCTTGCTTGCTAGACGATGGGGCTTAAGAGTTTTATTGTACCGGGACCTATTACACGGATGTCGGCCCGAGTTGTCTTAGATTACGGGGATTGTTTCGATGCAGGGCTCTATAATTAAAAGATCGATGCGGGTAACAAATAAAAAGCTAGTCTAGGTTTTATGGCAAAGAGAAAAGAAACGATTTTTTTTCGTATTCGGATGTAATTTATAATAATTAATGATCAATGCAGGGAATACCTTTAGTACCTACAGTATTTTGTGACTTTTGCATCCTGAATTACTAATACTATGCTAACAAAACTTTCTTACTAAATCACACTCGATTCTACCTCCCATTTTTCTATAGCAATAAAATTTCAACGCAATTATGCTATTGTTTTTCATCAGGCGTTACAAAGTGGAAACATTGTTATAATTAGATGCTCCATCCGCCATAGGCTCTATAATAAATTGCCTTGAAACAGACCATCATAATCCACGGTTAACTAGCATTAATGCCAGACCACGGCGCCCTCACTTTGTTTAGATTAAATTGTAACGCGGCCGACGTGTTAATAATTTTCCCTAATAATTAATTTTTGCGAAACATGATTCTGCAAGGAGAGTGACCTTGATAATTTGCTGACGATAAATAGAAAGTTTTAAGGACGTAGTTTCCATGTTATAGAAGAGTTTTTTTTAGTTCAATAAATGTTTTTATTTAGATGTAAGCAGCTGTAAGCCCCCCAAATAAACATAAATAAATAATTTTGAAATTAATATAAGTATGTACATACTTACATTATTATTAAAAACCGTTTGATTATTATAAAATCCTTATAAATTGGGCTCTCAGAAATATATGTAAAGTAAATTTCTAATCCGCATCAGAGATCAAAATATGAAGCAAATACCTCTTGATGAGAATTATTATTAGAGAAGATAAGTAGCAGGTATACTTACATAATAAAACCAAGATCAAAGAATGTTTTCTTTGAACGAATTTCAAATCTCTCTAATTGGTTTAATCCGACTCGGTTCGAATTCGAAGATTCCTGTCACTTATACCCCACATTTTACTTAGTTCAGGCGTTTGTATAAATATACTGATTCTTAAGAGCTTTCGAAGTGTAGGTAGAGATCGGAGTAACGTTTTTGCTTACAATAATTTACTAATTTATGTCTGCATTTAGCGACCTGCCAGAGTTGAATTAAAGGTGTCGGAATACACCTACAAGTAGAAACTGGTCTTCAAGATCATAAAATATATTTAGCGGATACAAACATAATCAGAAGCAAACGGCGGTTTTGTTTCATAAACATTAAAGTTAGGTCAGAACAAGGAGAGAAAGAAGTTAATTACAGCGCCTGATAAAAAAACAGAGCAAATCTATACGACTGTAACTTTGCTCGTCCGGTTGTTGAGTGACAACCGATAGATACCGTATAGAATAAGATTAATTTAAATAAAATTAACACAAACAACCCTCATCTCCCGACAACCATCCAAGATCGATGTCCTGTTTGTCGTAAGGTAGGTAGGTACAGTCAGCGGAAACATCCGGCGCAGGCGTCTAACCCAAATCAGTTGTCAAACTACAAGTTTTGGGAAGGTAATCGTCGATGCGCTATCACGAGACATCTTTGTCGAGTGTTCGATCTTCGGACTGCTTTCGTGGGTGACTGTCTTTGTTGGAGTTTGGGCCGCAACGCCTAGATGTATTAAATTGATATCATCTGTGTTCCTTCAAGGTATAGATTTCGGCAAGGTATCTCAGTGACATTGATATCTTCTATTCAATGAAAGACTAATTTTAGTTATCATGTCCATATTTTCGGATAAATTGTGAAGTACATGTAGGTTTTTATGGAAATGAAAAACAATATTTTATTATGGTACTGTATATTTCAATTTAATTTTCGTTTATTAATTTGAATGGAATTAACATTTATTCTAATAATATCTTCATTGACTAAGCATTAAATTGCTTAATTATTATTGTAGGTAAATGTGAGCCTGTTGACACATCGTAAAAGAAACTTATTTATGTAATAATAAAAATATTTACAATATTTGGGAGTTTCATCACAGCTTCACAAAACAAGCATAACATGAGAATAACATAACGTTTATTTTTATAATCAGTAATATGTAACTATTTAGTTTTAAACATGAAATAATAATATGTTATTGTGAATGATAACAGCCTCAAAATATTATAAATGCGTAAATACTGCCGTAGGAGTACCTAGAGCTAAGAAAAGTATTGTTAAACTAATTCGAAGAAACTGAAATCGATGATGAAAATAATTGTGCTATTCTAAAGATAAAAAATGAAACAATTTTAAGGATAAAAGGAAACGTAAAAAATTAAAAAGATTTAAGAATATTTTTCTATATACTTAAGGTTTATATTAAAATGATTTGATTACTCACGTAGAAACTTACCAATCTTTGGATTGACTTTATTATTATGAATAAGCTACTACACTATGTTTTATACAGCTTCAATGCCTATAATATCAAATTATTATCTTATTTATTAAAGATATTTACCAACAACTACGTTAATTGTAACAAAAACTCTATCATCAGCCAAAAACGTGTATCGAAATAATCATACATAATTTTATGTCTTTTTATTTGGATTGGAATGTTTAAATTAAAGATCTGATTAAATACTAACTAAATAATAGGAATGTTGTTCAATCCAACGATGAAGTTATTTACACTGCAATTTATATTACGAACTATTTATCAATAATTTACGTTCTTACGTTCACTATTATTTACTATAGAAAATAAGCTTAAAAGTTTTAAAGATTGAGTCATGCCCATTTATGATGACAACTTAGAATGCGTTGAACACGCTTTTGAAAAGTATCAAGTTCAACTTGCATTATAAATATCTATAAATTATATATTCTACACTTATATACAATACAGACAAAACAATGAGATTCACTACAAACACAGTGACTATATACAATTCCACGATATTCTTTTGCAGAACAAATATCTGAAGTCTAATTATTTTAAACATGTTGAAAAGGTAATACAGAAGATTTAGTAATACGAAAATTCCGCATAATTTCAGTATGATTAATAATACTAAACAAACATGGCACTGTTCACCAAATTGATTCTGGGATTCAGTCTTTCATTTCGCCATGAAATTTTTGACACATTTTTAATTTATTCGAGTTCAGTTCAAACTAGTTTCCTTTCAGCCATCGCATGATGTCCGGGGTGGGCGTAGTGCGACGGCGAAGACGGTTCGTACAGGGACATCTTCAGTCGTTTGCACTTTGCGCGACGATTTTTGAACCAAAATTGCACGTTCTTCGACTCAAGTTTCGGAAACTTTTGCCTGTACGGCATTCGGTTTAACTCCTCAGTGTATTTGAGGATGAGATTGTGCGAAGGATGAGTATTCATTGAGAACCACTGCTCGAGAACAGGGACTTCTGAGACCGGGTCTATGAAGGTTCGGTTGCGCTTGCGTCGCTCGTCTGAAGCCCCGGCTAGCGCCAGGTTGAGCCCGCTGGCTCCCTCACCAGGCATGGGCCCTACTCCTGGAAATCCGCTCATGTACTGACTCATATACATGATGCCGTGACCGAACATCGGATGACTCGGCACCATGGGGAATGGCAGACGATCTAGATGTGGAGACGAGGGCCTGTAATGCCGTTCCTGTACCACTTCATCATCAGAGGCCATATCGTTGTCATCGTTGGTACCATTTTCATCTTCATTGTTGTTGATATGGCTGTTGTTGTTATTTGAACTGTCACTGTTTTTTGTCGGTGACCGTTGCGGAGAGGTATGAGTATCTGCTTTGCTTAAATCTTTGGGTTCCTGTTTGATGTCATGTACCTGTAACAAGGTAATTAATTGTTAGATTTAACATAATCAGATAAGGTCACATTAGGAAAACGGTTATTTGTAAAACGGTTTTACCTTAATGATATCAGGTGGTCTTGGAGATTCATCAGTTGGTTCATCTGTACTATTGTTACTTTTCTTCGTAGTGATTAAAGACAGAGGGGCTTCAGGACTGTCAGGCCTATCGTCAGGATTTAAATCACCTCCGTCATCTTCCATGTCGGATCCAGCGTTTGACAAGTTTTCTTCCGATAGAACTGACATCGGGTACCTGCCCGGACTGCCTGACAGTTGCATTGGACTCTTCAACGAGTTGTTGAGGTCTTGCGAAGCGTATTCACTGCCACCCATCATAGAACCGTTGGTTGGGCTGTGGCTTCGACTGTTAAAGCCATTGACGCCAAGATGAAGTCCGCCAATGTTGCGAAGTTCGGCACGTTTTTGTGCGGCGCGAGCATTTTTGAACCAATACACGACGTTGTTCACATCTAAAGGCTTGCGTCCGCGCCTCGACTCTAAGTTATTCAGCTCTCGTACGTACTGTTGTATTTGTTGCCTGCTCGGATGTTGGTTCTCGGAAAACCATCTTTGCAGTTTTGGCAGTTCCAATTCTGGATCGAAACTTGTCCGCATTCTTGTTTTTTGTGTTGGGTATTGATTTTGCACGGTTTGCAAAGCCGGATGCAAGTGATCAGGCATAGAGTTGAATGTGGGGGAGCGGTTCTTGGGTCCCGGTGATGGGTATCTCCTGGGGCTGAAGGCCGGGGGGCGCGGGGACACCTGAGCGCTCCACCACGATTCGAACTTGCGCCTCATGTCTTCAGACGGCTCGTGGAAGTTGTGAGGCCCTGGCGTCCTCTCCTGCCCTCGGCATATCTGAGCGAGTGTCATCTGTAAAAGAAAAACAAATCAGTCTACTTTCTATACTCCGCGTTGAATCAATAGAAAACAAGATAACGCAAACAACTTTAGATGTTCAAAAGAGGTCACTCTAACAAGTAGCAGATAGAGTGAATTGCTTATGTAAATACGTGGTATTGTTTCACGGCGCATCGCCATTAGATTATGAAAATATTAGATGGGTTGTTAATATACGTGTCATGCGCGCGGTGTTCGGGCGCTGTTTGCTCATCGGTTAGTTGCATCGGTCCAGTTCGGCGCTACTTCAATCATGGATGCTCTAAAACAATGAGCGCGAAGGGCGTCTTCCCAATTAGCGTCCACCCACTTCGACATGAAGGCGCTGGCGCATCTCTTAAGTGGTCCTACTAAAACAACTCCGCCGGTAACTCGATTAGACTCTAGGAAACACTCATACCGCATTGTTTACACTACAAATGCTAACATGAAATAATTCCATTTCTGACGTGTTTAATTTTCACAATACCGTATTTATTCTCAGTCAGCGATAAGGCATATTTATAATAGTTGGTATAATCAAAGCGTAAGTAGTCAATCATAAAATAACCTGTCAGATTATATTAAGTACGTTGCGCCGGAGTTTGCCGAGGCTGACAGTTATGCAAGTGAGATCTCCGTATCGCTAGATTACACAAAACAATGCCACTGATTACAGCGTCAAGCTGGTTGTCAGCTTGCGCGTGCGTTGCTAAATCGTACTTAATAAGAATGAGCTGTAGGACGTAACTGCGCATCCAGATTGCGACTGGAACTGTAAATCATGTCAGTCAGGAATTAACGCGGTGATACAGTAATCCGCCTCTTTGTTTTATATTTTTAAATAGTGAGGCCATATTTGTTTTCAGATATTGTCTGTTTCGTGTAAGATTTACAAGGCGCCTTCATATTATTATCTGTTTGCGCGTAATCCACGTAAACGTAATTCGGTGTGTGATTACAGACAACACAAGCAGGAAAATAATAGACATTTTAGCACAAGAGGCTTAATCTTATCATTTTAATACTTTATAGTGTTAAAGTATTTAAGATAACAACTAAAGCCTTTATATGCTTTTTATTGTTACACGTTCGCGTTGAAGCATTAAGTGAGTTTAAATGTGATCTCTACTGCTTGTTAAAATAAATGTATCTTTCAAAACTTATCCAAAGTTGTAATATAACAAATTGCTTGATCAAGTTTCGAGTTCATCTGACGTTTAGCTACTCAAGATGGCTGCTTCTGATTATCTCGACTTGGCAATTCCTTTGGTTCATTTGTAATAATTTGTTGAATTTGCTAAAGTCCAACTTGTATAAAAGTTTACCTTTGTTATTTCGAATATTAAAAGTTAAGACGTGGTTTTAAACACAAGAATTCTATCTAGGTGTTCTATTTGAATACCATGATAGTATTTTAGTATTCTTAACCTATGTAGATACTTAGGTATTTATTTTAACTAACTTGATTTTATTACCCAATTTTCATCTCTAAAGAAACTACAGCCTCTTTCGTATAAAAGCTTCAGCTCTTAACCGACTTATCGAAAAACTTTCCTAATACGTCTTAAACATGTTGATTCTCCCATAGTAAGACGAAATTGAAAATTCGCGCACCAGTTAAGCCCCGACAAGCGCGTACACTGAGCGTTAACCTCGCGTTTAATAAGATTATAAAGCATTATTTTACGGCATTAATGAGATCAAAAGCGACGGTACATCCAAAACTCCTTTTAACCCTCTTTCGCTTAGGCCCAAGTTGGTAAGAAGAGGGTTACCCTCTTCCGCTGATTTCCCACTTAGGAAGGCGCAGGCAGAGTGAAGCGGGGCGGGGTGAACGAGATTCTTTTGCAAACTAAACATACTTAGCAGTATCTATTGAAAATCCTTCTAATATTATAAACGTGAAAGTTTGTAAGGTATGGATGGATGAATGGGTGTTTGTTACTCTTTCACGTATAAACTACTGGACGGATTTGGATGAAACTTTACAGTTATATAAGATGTATAACCTCATCAGAAAAACATATGGGGTACTTTTTACCGCGGGAAAACTTCTCATTCGCACGGGAAAACGACTTCCACGCGAACGGAGTCGCGGGTGGCCACTAGTTATACATATGTTTACGTATAAAATTATATTTATTTTGATTTCATTAGCCCAATACCTGCAACATAACACAGCTATACTGCTATTTGCCAAGACACTACGTTTATTTTACCGTGACAAACAGAAAAAAAAATCGGTTGTCTGTAAATGCGGTTTACTGACGATAGTTGAACGTGACAACGTCTTAAGATGTCGAACGCTGCCGAACGCGGAGGCCGACTGTGCCTCTTTGTCGCTCGTTCCACGCTCTCGCTTGCACTTAATTGGAACGCCTCAGAGCGAGGTAACGCCGCATGAGTCATGTTTTTTAGTGCGTGCAGCCGGCTCCATCGAATTATAAGACGTTGTCACGTCAAAATATGTTTATTGTTGCAAAACCCGCTTCGCTTCACCCTGTGTGTATATCTTAAGCATTTTGCTGAAGGATGTATGTTTATAAAATATAACAAGGCCGACACAGACTCGGATGAGTCTGAGATTCAATTAAATTTATTATGTATGGAGATCCGTGTGAGCGAGTATCATGGCAAATTGTCTTGGAGGGACCGGTGCTTTAACGAATATTTTAGATAGATATTCTAAACTAGGAAATTCTATTGAGAAATTATGATATTTAATATTAGATTTAAAACTTACTAAATTTTGCTAAAGTTTTGGAGCTTGCTATTTTTCGCTTTTATCTAAACTTCTTACGACTGTAATAGTATAATTAATTAAAGAAACATTTTCCAAAAACATAAGAGTAAATTTCCAAAATTTTACTTTTACATAAAGAATACAATACCAAACATCCTACTAATATTATAAATGTGAAAATTTGTGAGGATGTATGGATGGATGGATGGATGTTTGTTACTCTTTCACGTAAAAACTACTCGATGGATTTGGAAGAAACTTTGCAGTAATATAGGTTATACATCAGAATAACACATAGGATACTTTTTACCGCGGGAAAACATCTCATTCCCACGGGAAACCGACTTCCACGCGAACGGAGTCGCGGGTTGCCACTAGTTACATATATTATCAAATCTTAATAATCGCTAACAAACAGCTCATTTAAACCACTTGAAGTTTTGGAGCTTGCTATTTTTCGCTTTTATCCAAACTTCTTACGACTGTCATAGTATAATTAATTAAAGAAACATTTTCCAAAAACATAAGAGTAAATTTCCAAAATTTTACTTTTACATAAAGAATACAATACCAAACATTACATATATTATCAAATCTTAATAATCGCTAACAAACAGCTCATTTAAACCACTTGAAATCCTGATTCCTTGTAATATGGAGTATATTAAGTCAACAAGCTTGTAACATGCAAAACAAAAAGCCTTAATTCTCCCCAAGTGATGATCTTTTAACAATGGTCTTATAAGATGAAAACAAGGGAAGCATTTGTTTTGGAGTTCAGGGTAAGGTTGAGGCTAATTAGCATGTTAATATTTTTATATTTAAATAAATTTAAGTACTGTTCATTTAGGAAAAGGAAGAATAATAAAATGTGGCTTTTATAGCTTACGCACATTAGATATTGTAATTGTGATTAGTGGGATTTTCAGTCCAATTTCTGTAAATCCATGTTTTTAAAGTCTTACTTTAAATAAAGCGACGAATCGCACACCGAGAGCCTCGTAAAAATATGAAACATGCCAAATGTTAATAATTGTAGATGAATTACTATTCAAATCTAATGTTCAAGTGCGAATTGTTTCACAGAAAACACTTTTAAAATCCCAAAAAAAGTTTAGAGCTCAGGCCCTTTGTTTGATGCAGACTATTAGGCTTGAGTCTCAATACGTTCTCGCTTTCTTCAGAAAATCGTGGTGACAGACAGACAGACGGACATGATTGTGAAGGAGATCTCTGTTTTAAGTAGCGGACCCCTAAAACCTATCCAAAACCGCGCGTTCAAATTAAATTAATAATCACCCAAAACTCAACCCAGACTCCGCCGCGGCAACAATCGAAACATTTCAATACCCCGTTTAATATAAAACAATGCCCCACTCGGTAACTAGGGGTCCGTACGGTTTAGTCGCACAGGGTGAGTTTTGTTCCACCAACAATCAGGTATTAAAGAACGTTCTACATTGTGCACGCGGGTTTAGCTCAGCGTACCGTGCGCGCATTGTAAAGGTGAGTACAGATTGTTTTAATATAACGTTTTGATGTAATTTGGTTTGACAGGTGGTGTTGTAACAATAGTTGTTGTTGTGTCGCTAACAAGAGTGCGAGATAATGTGGTGAGGGAATGTTGGGTGGCAGCTAAGCATGTAGCCAATGTAAGCGAAGACCGGTGGGTGATATCTCGGTTTTAGGGTAATTTGAATAGGTTCGCGTTATCGGTGCGTTTGAATGATACGGTTTTACCCTTATGGAAGTATTCTGACAGTATATTTTTAATGACCTATTATTAGCTCTGAATAGTATTTACTACGTATTTTAAGTGTGAATTCAAGAATTCAAACACTAAGAAAGGTTAGTAAATATTTTGAGTATATGCAATTATTGTTTTCAGGCCTTAACGTCACTTCGTAAATAATTCTCTAGACGTAGCTTAGAATTGACCTAGACTTTAATTGGCCTTTATAGTAAACGCTTGTTAGCCTATCGCATCAATAGATCTCGCTGCCTTATATATTTTATTTGCAGTTTGTCATTTACAGTTATATTGTAGGTCTGATTGAGATGTTGTGTCAAAATCGCAATCGGACAGGTAATTAATTAATATTATACATTGAAAACAAAATCTAATTTACTATTTTGAACTGCAAAAAACTACCGACCTTAGTAACCTGATCATTGCATAGGTTTGGTTTATTACATTAATTCCATAACGCAAAAAGAGAAACTGCAGCAAAAGTAGGCTGAACTAAGAAAGCAAATCTCACCTCATCCAAAGGGCATCCCGTCGAAACCAGCAACGGCCTGCTCTGCAGCACCAGGAGTCTCAACAGCTTGTCCTTGATGTCCTGCAGCGGCGTAGGCCTGGGTCTGAGCAGCTGGATCCTCAGGGTGGCGACTGTGGTCAGCTCTCCCAGGACTTCCCCAACCGTGGCCAGGGGACCGTCAGAGATCCTCTCGAAGGGCAGCGGCTTCCAGTTGTTTATGACTACGGATCCTGGGAAAAGAAGGTTATTAATGAAAAGTCACATACCACACAAAAACTTAAGTAATCCAAATTTTAGAGAGGGATTTTTGTAACTATTTTGTGATCGATTACCAAAAGTAACCACTTGTACTATTAGGCTATTGAGTAATCAAGGTTTTATGACCTTATAACCTTAAATTTTTACTTTTGATTCTTTGGTAATGTAAGCCCTACAAAATCAATAACAATACTTTTCTATTGGCCTGGTAACTATACATATACCTACTAAAGTTTTTCTTTTAAACCATCGTAAATTATCTTCCAGTATTACAAGTCACAGACCATTGTTACATACCTTTGGCAGAAGCAGCCAGCTCATGCGGATACCCCAGCCGCATCATGGCCGCCGGCACCAGCTCATGGAATGAAGTTGCCGCTGGTATGATGACGTAGCTGTCCGTCTCCACGACCGTGCGCCGGCGCCACGTGCCCTCGTCCAGAGACGAGACGGCTTCCACCACGCAGTGGACGGGCAGGGTCTTGCCTGGGGAGAAGATGAAGATGGTAAGTATTAGGTGGGAGATAAGTATATGGTAAGGTTAGTATTAGGTGGTAAACGACACGGCCTCCACCAGGCAGTGGACGGGCAGTGCCTGGGAAGAAGATGAAGATGGTAAGTATTAGGTGGGAGGTAAGTATATGGTAAGGTAAGTATTAGGTGGTAGACGAGACGGCCTCCACCACGCAGTGGACGGGCAGGGTCTTGCCTGGGGAGAAGATGAAGATGGTAAGTATTAGGTGGGAGATGAGCATATGGTAAGGTAAGTATTAGGTGTTAGACGACCGGCCTAAACCACGCAGTGCACGGGCAGGGTCTTGTCTGGGAAGAAGATGAAGATGGTAAGTATTAGGTGGGAGGTAAGTATATGGTAAGGTAAGTATTAGGTGGTAGACGAGACGGCCTCCACCACGCAGTGGACGGGCAGGGTCTTGCCTGGGGAGAAGATGAAGATGGTAAGTATTAGGTGGGAGATGAGCATATGGTAAGGTAAGTATTAGGTGGTAGATGACACGACCTCCACCAAGCAGTGCACGGGCAGGGTCTTGCCTGGGAAGAAGATGAAGATGGAGATCCTAAGTATAAGGTGGTAGATCAGTATGCTGTAAGGGATTTATCAGAGGATAAGATGGTACGGGAAGACTTATTGAGAAAACTTATACTCGTATGATTAGATGCTCAAATGAGCCAGCTCGATATTTTATGTTAAAATTCCAACGACTATCAAATAGCAGAAGTCAATAGGAACCTAAAAGCAAAGATGCTAAACAGTTTTACATATGTTTATAACTCAATTTCTGATTCATTGATTTCATCAGACATTTCTACTTTAAGAAAAAGTCCCAAAAAAATTTTATTACAAAAATCTATAGCATTATTTTTGAAATAAAAATAAAATGCAGTTTTCGTCTTGAAAGTAGCTTTGAGTCTTTTAAAAATATATTCTCGCCGTCACAACGTCTTAATTATTTAGCAACTTGTGAAGTGAAAAAGCAATGCTTTTGACGGCAAAAAAGCTAAGTGAAATGTTAAAATAATAATAATCCTTCATAGTCTTTGAAGGAAAAGCACCGTCGAGCACGAAAGCTTATTAAAATTTTAAGAAAACTTAAAAGGTTTTAAAGTTATACGATTTTAAGTAATATTTATTTATTTAGAACTTGATTGTAAATAGTGTATTTAAGTGACGATTTAGATAGGTATGTAGCAATATACGCCTAAAATATTAGATAAATATAAGATTAATAGCCTTAAATATAAATAAATTTACACTTTCTCATGACATATATTATTCAACGTTTTTTTACATAAATTACAGCTCACATATTTAAGGTAACTATTGTATACAACATTTCTTAAGTATTTAAAATTGAAATTTTTATAGCCTTCAGTACAAGTAGAGACTCAGACGGTGGCGCCGAAGCGGGCAGTGGTGATCACTTTGTGTCGAAGCTTTTACCAACCTTTGAGACGCCAGCGATATTAAATAGTTCCTACAGCGAAAAAACTAAAAAACTCCCACTTCAAACACAAAGGCTTTATTAAAAATAAATTTCCGGAGAGAAAGGATTCAGTAATCAATTTAACGTTGTATAGCGAACTCCCCGTAGGCTCAGCACAGCCCAAAACTATAATATTTACATAAAACTTCCTATCCGTGGAAACGGCTCAACAAACACACCGACATTATAGTAAAATTATGAATTCCCCGCCAAAATAATCTCTTAATAATACCTGTTGTGAGCCCACGGTAACTTTGTGTTAGCCAAGAGATTATAATAGCTAAAATAACTAGTTATTCGTGTACGGAGCGGTAATCGTGTTAAGTAACTTTCAATAGTTTTATGTATCAAGTTCTTTGGTGGGTTGTACAGGGGGTGGAGTGGGGTGGGGGGTTAGCACCTTAGATTTAATATAAGGCAGGATTACTTGAGGTTTAGTCGCGGTCCGACCGCCGTCCGGGTCGGTCCTTTGGTCACTTAAACCCGGATATTACCAAACCGTAGTGGACTCTGCTAATACCTGCTTATTTACATACTGAATTGTATTCCGCCGCTTTGTAGATGATCTTCAAAGACATTGTTTTGGAGATTATTATCGGGCAGTAAACATACGGACGGCTGTTAAGGTTGCGCTTCAATTGCTAACGTCAATCTTAATTGATCTAAATCATTGATAAAGTTAATGATGCGTGAGGAGGTTTGACGTTGCGATTTTAATTAGACGTATAGCAATATATTAGCGTCTTATTCGTTTTAAGTCCCAAACATTCCATTTGGTTTAAGCAGTTTTCCTTTTTAGCAGAGGCTCCTTGCGACATGAAATTTGCTGCAAGACAAATTTTCCTTTTACTTTAAAATACATCATTATCTGTGGTACCGTCTATTACTAGACTTAAAAAGTACATGTACTTTAAAATCTATACTCGTTTAGAAAGCTCCTATTAGCCCCTCGAGCTAAGTCTTATATAAGCACACTTAAGTAGAATAAAAATTCTACAACAAAGGAACTTTGCTTTTGGATTCTTGTATTAGCTATAGGAATTAAGTTCATGAGACCTTTTTGAAAAAACAAAACATTCTAGATTTTTCAAATATTATAGCAAACAAAACTTTCGTTAACTTTACTGATTTAAGGATAATCACTAGGTACGTTGTATAAAACAAAGTCGCTTTCTCTGTCCCTAATTCCTTATGTATGCTTAAATATTTTAAACTACGCAACGGATTTTGATGCGGTTTTTTTTAATAGATAGAGTAATCCAAGAGGAAGGTTAACATGTATTATAACATGGTACAGGGAAAGGAGTTTTACTCCGAATTTAACGCGTGCGAAACCGCGCGGGTAAAAGCTAGCAATTGAATAAACGTGGAAGCAGTGCTACAAAATGAAGCGAAAATAAGTAGCGGTCAAAGGAAATTCAAAGTCAAGAGTAAATATGTATTTAACAGAACATAACATTATTTTAAATTTCACAATAAGCTGAAGAGTTTCACATCACAAATATGAAACAAACTGTGATAATGTTTTTTTTTACATTAGTAAAAATAGCTCTTATTCCCACTAGAAAATCACTAGAATCCGGGTACCTACTTATAGCTATCAAAGCATACGTAAGTTGAAAAACCTGCGTGTTAATGTTAAAGCCATCAGCATGTATTACGCCAAGGATGTGAAGTTCAAAGCTCTAAACTTTCGAGCAGAAACGCAAGCGCAGACGGATACACTGCGAATCAAATTCAACCAGCTTACTACACTCAAGGAGGTGCAAATACTGGAAGTGACTATGAAAACGTATTGTTGATTTCGTTATATATTAATGTTTTTTCTTCCAATAAGTGTATTATTTTACAAACATTTATATTTAAAAAAATGAGAAATTGACCATAGGTTGGGGTTTGTTAAAAAAATACACACAATACAATGAAGTATGTGTAAAAGTTGGGTTATTATCTCAGCTGCTCATTTTTAAACGTCGGTATAGGGATTCTATATATACAGTTGTTTCACTTTTCCAAACTATTTGCATTTGCAAAGTTACAAATAATATTTTTGATTAAATTCCTAATTTATTTTCGAAAATAAACAAATCAAAACACATGGCTTTTCCAGTAGCTATAATCACATGTCAAAAGTATTAACAATGAACTTGGAGAGACGTACGTACTTAACGTGGAGTTAGAATAAGTTGGTATTTTACATCCGCTGCCTAATTCTACAGATATAACTTAATGAACCTGCTTTACTTCATTTTGCAAGACTTAATTTAAAAAAAAAAACTACTCCATTGGTATGTTAGAAAATATACAGTTTAATATTTTTATCAGTTACAGGAATTAATTGATAAAGGTTATTATTAGTATTAACCGTTTTGTACTGCATGTCATCGCCCTGAATGCATTTTTAATTAGTTTAATCAAAATAATGATTTTGATTAAAAACATTTCGTTATTTACTGGTAATTTAATTGAAAAAATACCGTTTTACGATAATCGTTATACCTACTGCATTGTTGCATTTTAAATGCATTTTAGTGCGTATTGTAATGAGTAAATGCAATTTATATTTCTACATAACAGAAGTATAACTTTAATTATGCTACGAGAGTCTACGAGTTGACTACAAAGTTTTCGTAGCAAATTACTTTTTCGTAGACAAATTGAAAAGCGTAGCTTTTTCGGAGAACCTATCTTTTTTTCTTTATTTAAGAGTTCCCTTAATAGCAGTAAAATGAGTAGTAGTAAGTTAATACAGATTTATAGATACCCTATTGGATTTGCGTGTCGAAGGTCTATTCGTGAGCGATGATCTATTTAGATCGGATAACTATAGCGTGTTTGCTGAAACCTAACAAATACTGTGTCATGTCACCATATCTAATAATCCTTATTACATCAATATTTACAAAAAAAACATTTGATTTTAGCTCTTAATCGAGTTAAAATAAAGTAGGTATTCCCAAAACATTCGTCGTCAGTCGTCTCGTAAGGTTTTCGTTGAGTTTATCATTTAAATGAAGTTAGCAGAATTCGGGGGACAGTCTGGCCTGGTGGCTAACCTGGCTGTGGCCGTAATCCCCTTACAGCGACCCTCAAACTTCCACCTGCCACGACAGCCTAATTCCGAACGAGCAGCAAACGGTAGACGACTTGAAAAAGACATTAGAATACCGCTGACTAGGCTCTGTTTGTTTTTATTACACAGTGTTATTGCAAGATATGTGTAGAATAGTATTTTGTTAAATATTTATTAAAAGATAAATTATATTTTCCATTTAAAACTTGTTGAGTTTATAAATCTACTTTTTCTGATTTGTTTTGATAAGCTCGTCAGTTATCCATCTTAATTCAGTAACACAGTCCTATAAAAGTTTCTAAAACAAAAACAAAAACAATATAATGAAAAAGTTTCCTCGCTCAAATATAGGTTAATAAACAATTCACATTTATCTTCAAAACTGCGATCACCCTAAAGGGTGAACCGCTAACGAATACATCCGCAATTACCGCAGCCTCTTAACAAACGTCATCATTATCTCTTTGGCGACACTTTACAAACAGAACCTTTTGTTACTATACCTCCCTACCCCCCCAATGTCGATTGGTAACATATTTACCTAGTTACAGGGTGAAAACTTGCAAAATAATGGCATTGTGTACTCAACTTTACAATGGAACGTTGCGCGTGAAATGGAAATGTCAAAATTGTTCAAGATATAGGTTTAAGGGTGGCAATCCACTTTGGTGAGACAGTTTTATTGTAAACTGAACTTGAATGTACATACATTATACGTATAAACCCATTGTTGCATTATATAAAAAAAAAAGTTTCTTGAAGATTTAACCCAAAAACATGCCTTGTTTTGTGGCATTAGCTGAATGGTAAGATTAATAAAAACTATTCAATAGTTAATCTCGTTACTATTAATATTAATTAATCAAAGCATAACGTGCACAATTTTATTTCCAAAATGCTAAAAAAACTTTTTTGATTAAAAAAAAAATAAGTTTAATACGGGTAAATTTAGTTGGAACAGGCCCTTTCTCGTGGCAACATCATAATTGACACGATGAAAAGCGAAAAGTGAATCTTAGAAACAATTGTCACACATTCTCGAATGTTCTTTGACAGTTGGGGTGCTGTGAGTATGACGTCATGTCTTTTAGGGGGTTTTAATTAGCAGATCTGTAAGGGATGCGAGATAAGGGGTTGTATGTAGGTCAGTAACTGTGACGTAACCCTAATACGGTGTTACTTTCATGATGAAGAAATATGATAAACAATTAGATTAACGAAAAAAAAAATTGAAATTCAAGCGAATATTTTAAGAGAGCTTATAAAGATTGGTAAAAAATATTATTAGATTTTGTTTCAAATCTTAAATAAGTTGTTTTAATACCTTAAAATTTTGTAACTTCCGTTCCGTACACATATCTATAGCTTTGGTCTCTACCAGTCTCTACCAATACATATTCGTACATTCATACCGCTAAAGCAACATTACGACTTTTAACCACCTTACTTTAGTTAGCGCTAATCTTATTTGCGTGTTAAATCTGTGCGTAAGCGCAGTAAGGCGGTATCCGGCCCTGAAATGCTTACCTCCACGATAATCCTGTTAGGTTAAGAAGGTTTCTACATATTACACGCCTTGGGGATTAAAACGACATTACGCGTAGATACGTATTCTTATAGTGTGCATGTATGTGGATATATAGCGTGTTTGATTGTGCTTGTTAAAAAAGTGTTTGGACAAATGATTCTTAACCTAAAGACAGGAGGTACAATTTCAGGATTTTTTTTGCTAGTCACATTATTATTAGCCTTTACTTTTA
Organism: Emmelina monodactyla; assembly: GCA_916618145.1. Taxonomy (NCBI): domain Eukaryota; kingdom Metazoa; phylum Arthropoda; class Insecta; order Lepidoptera; family Pterophoridae; genus Emmelina; species Emmelina monodactyla. The sequence goes on from OU745303.1 coordinate 9,123,529, forward strand.
TCTAAAGTTTTAATATATGAGTGTGCGAGAAAAAATATCAAAATATAAACAGTTAAGCTAGTTTCAAACACTTTTACTAAAAATCACAGTCACATTTCATAACAAAAAAACAACTGATGATGATGAAGAATCATATTCACTTCAGTTCAAAATGTAATTGAAAATTGAAAATTTTAGTTCGTAATATCACCAAAATTATAGACAATACTTAGCGATTCATTACCCACCGACCAGACGGGCTTAACCGATTACGCCGAAGTAAGACGCAACATAGATTTAAAACTAAGCCCCATGACAATCTGGTCATCACAACCCCCAAATCTTTCCCCTGGACAAGACAAAAGCTGTCTAAATTATTCACGCAACACAAAATCAACCCTGCGCCAAAAGCGTTTAGATAGATTTTGACGTGTTTAGTCTAAAGTTTGAATCATAAAGCGTCTGGGAGGTAAATCTTAGTTGAGGAGAATGAGGGTACATAAATAATTGATTTGGTTGTATGTAGGTAAATGTAGTAAGTGACCACCTTAACAATAACAGTAAGATGGCGTACAATAGACTCATTAGAGAACTCGAATTTTTATGCTTTCAATTGTGAGTATTTAAAAAACCATACATATTTTTTGGTCTCTACTTCTAACAGTTACGTAGTGATGCATCGCTAAAAAAACAAAATATTTTATTCAAAAATCAAGAACCAGAAGTAATTTAACACCATCAATTAACCGTATGTTACGTCATCCCTTTGACGAGTTATTTTTTTTAATTATTTTACTTAAGAAAACTTAATAAAATTAAGTAAATAATCACGGTCCTGTAAGGTAAGGCAGTGACCACACAGGCTTAGTGAAGCCATAGCGAGAGCGGCGTCTTGCGGATCAGCCTGGATTAGGGTGTCTTACCCTACACGGAATAAACACTGCAACTTTGTATAAATATATGGTTTACGAGGACTCCTAGGTATTTAATTGGACAAATAATTAGATGATAGAGGGAACAGGCAAGATTTATTTATTTTACAAATAAAACTGTTCTTAGTAATAGAAATTGCGTTTTTGCATTATATTTAGACTAGAATTGACAAACCATTCGATTTTTAAAATACTAGAGAACTCATCTATAAAAAGCGAATAATTACATATTAATCTAAACCCACACAAATCAATCGCATGTTATAAAACAATATTCAGCTTACACAGAATACACGAATTAAAATAAACGGATTAACTTAATGACGACTAACAGCCCACCACAGTATTAAATTATTAGAGACTGATTTTGAAATACATTGCGGCTCGGACGCTAATACCCCTCACTATTCTCAATCAAAAGCGGCAATGCAAACCAAATAATCGACATTCGGTAATGAAAGCGTTTGAAAAGTTAAAAGCGTGCTATTAGGTTGCTCGGGGCTGCTCCTGTGATATATTTTGAGCAAAGTTTTTAAAAATAAAAAATATAACAGATTTACCATTTAATTCAAACAGAATATACTCGTATGGAGAAATTGGCTGCATATTGTTAGAACGAAAAGCGTATAAGAGTACCATTTATATGAGAAACAAATTTCTCAACTTACATAATTATTTTATTGTGTTAGAAATTACTGTTTATTTTTAAATATTGTAGACATATGTGTATCAATTAATACAAATGGTCAAAGCAATACTTATTAACAACGAAAGATATATTTTCTTTATAATTAAAGTAAAGCTGGGGGTACACCGGAGCAGCCCAAATGCATTGGTCGACTAATTATGAGCGTTAATACCGCACAGTGTGAACGCGGACTTACCGGAATTATCGCGAATTTCCTCCTAATGTTAGTTGTGTGCTATTAACGCACGTTAGATTTGTTTTTAGTAGGAAATTATCGCCTTTGGATCGAGCCTTTTGGTAAATGCAACTACAATGCAATAAATACTTTGATAAATTTTCTCATTCAAAATATTGTAAGTAATAAATTAAGAGTACCTTATAAAACTTAAATAGGTAAGTTGCATTGAGTTTTTAATAATTTGAATAAATGAATAAAACACTAACAAAACATCGAAAACGCGAGACTCAAATATGTACATATCAAAATATATTCTCTCGGCCCAGTATTTAGTGAGACAGACAGAGTCGATTTAGTAATTAATTTTAGTGAAGTGCTCTAAATGCACCAGAAACTATAATCCTCATTAAAATGGGAAATAGGCGACTATTCACTACGCCATCAAATATAATTTTGGCTTCTAAATGCGTACTGTAATTTTGTGTTTCCGCAAATCCTATGAACGCTGAACATTACCGCGAAACGAATTTGAAACAGCCTTTCTAAATATTCACGAGCTGAAAGCTATAATCTTAATTAAAAACAATTGACTGCATGATAATCGTAGTTTAATTTCAATAATATAAAAGTCGGCAGCCGATCGCTCCCAATTTGCCTCTGCGAACACTCAATTTTTCGGACAACGCACCGTCCGATGAAAACACAAATTAATCTCCTCATTTTTTGCATACAATTTTATATCATTGAGCTCAAATATCCCGGAGCATTTCGACATAATCCCTTGTCACAGCGATAGTTATAGCTCCGTCGCATTATGCCCTCAAAATATCAGGTTATTAACAGATTGGCTGGACTGCAGAGATAATCTTTAAATGGCTTCGATTTTGTTGTTGTAAAGGTGCAAGCCGAAATCAATAAGGAAGGTGCGAGTGTAGGTACAGAGCGAGTAGTGCTGTGTCGACGCGATATCCTACACGAGTCCGGATTACGGACGTCAAATCCGGGATTAAGCGGGGCCCGGATAAAGCGGGGGCTAGGATCGGGTCAGCGGGATTTGGTCCGGCAATAAAAGTGTCTGCAGCCGATTTAGGCTGAGCCTGGTGGGCAATTCCGCCGGCGACCAATTGCTAGGTAATTTCGGCGTGCTCACGCGATCTGTCGCTGCAAAGCCAGCTTAATGCCTCTCGATGGGATTAGCGCGTGTCGTGTGAATCTTGCAATTTATGGATTGGACGTAGTTATCTGTTTGATTACACATTATAATTAACTCATTGTTTATGTTTTAATTCAATTAAATGATCATTATTTTGTACGCATGACTGATCAAAGTTTTTCTAATTTCTAAACTTAATCCCTCTCGTTTGCAATGGCCGTCGCTCAGCCATTATAGGGGAGCTCTGTAATCCGGATTGGAGATTCATTAGGGCGAGATTATAGTCTATTGAAATCTGGCTTAAGCCGGCAACCGAGCGAGAGCAGGGTTGCTCGCGGATCGGCCTCTGCCATCCATACACACGTCGCAAAATACAATAAAATAAAATAAATTCAACATACCTAAATATTTGTTCTAAAATATACTTGTTATCAGTAATATTCCTACGGGAAGTATGTATGTCAATACATTAAGCTTAATTCCCTACATCACATGACATGTGTTGATTCATTTAATAAATCGACAAACCAACGAGATCAAGAAAACCGCGGTATTTACGATAAGGGTAGGTAATATTGGAGCATTAACCTTATTGGATAAGTCTTACAAAACATCGAAGGCAAAACAGAAAATGCTGACCCTTATGCTCTTAATTTTAAGGTTGTGTTTCGCATGTATTGGAAATGGGAGGTTGAAAAGCGACTTGTTGACGACCCCCGAAGAAACAAAACGCAAACATTTCTGTAGGAAAGGTGGGTAATTACTGTAATATTTCAGTGGATGCCTCTTTGAAGCCAAGATAAGGGGAGTTATTCAGATACATCATAATAAGGGCATGAGGAAATACGTTATGATCTCTTTGAATTATTGGCTAGATAATAAACTAAGTAGAAGTAATAACAATTAAACAAAAGGTTCATATTTTTGGTAACTAGGTTCTCCCGAGTCCATTGTGTACAAGCTTTGCTTAGTTTAGGGCCACACAGTTGGTGTGTCAGTCTTAATAACTTTAAGACTTATTTATGTATTTATTTTTAAATCATTTGATTTTTATGGCATTTGTAAAAGAATTATTTTATACAATTAAAAGCGCGTCTATTTATTTATTATTGTAAACATAATAAAAAGTACTGTACCTTTAATAATCTGACTATGGATTATCTTCTTGCTCATTGAGCTTACGCAGACCCTCTTTATCCGGGATTTAGCATTACATGTGACGTAATCAACAACAGACTAACAAAGGAATAATATTATATTATTGTAAAGCTATACACTTAACTCGAAGTTTTTTTTATTTGATCTTTCGTGTTTTATATGTGTAATTTTTATATATTTAAGTAAAACGCGTAAAGCATTTGTCATATATATATCTAAGCTTTCCACGCCAGGAAAAAGATGTTCCCGATATAAAATTAAAATGTACAAAATTTCAGCTTCATCTAAATCCCCCTCCATTTTTTTAATATTTCTACAAGTGAAAACGTCGAAAATTTTGTGATAAACATTTATGTTATTTTTGTAAATTTTTCAAATTAAACAGAATACGTCTACTTACTTTTATTTACTCTTTTCCAAAGGCATGCCAATTTCTTATTCAAATGTACAAGCTAGCGATGGGTAATCAGCAAAGCAAAGCAAGTAAACATTTGCGTAGTATTTCCAAGTTTCGGACCCCTATGGTAGGTCGTGGTTTCACCCTATGAATTTCATTCATGATAATCTGACCAAACAATTCTCGACTTTATCTTTAAGTATTTAAAACTCTATTTGCACTGATCCAAGGTTTCAGCTGCAAGTCGGAGATAAGCCTTTGGATTAGTTCGACGGAACGGAAAGTATAAAAAGTATTATGTTCAGCCCTGATTGAGTTTAATACATGAAAGTTAGGATTATGACAACCCTAATTTAATCATGTATGTTAAACATTTTTTTCTTATTTTTAACGAACAAGTAACATAGTAATATTTTTTTCATAGAACGTTGTTTTACAAAAAAAAAGGATTTTTTTTCAAATATATTTTAGTTCCTAGTTCCACTTGTTGTGACTTGATAAAGCAGTCAAGAAAAGTAGGAAGGCGGGAAACTTAATCCTCGTGGATAGATCCGAGATCCCGGGATTATCCTACCCTCCCTGATGATCCTATACGAACGTATAAAGTTACGTTCTAGTCTAAAGAATACAATAAAAATGTTCTTCGTCATCAAAAATGTAGGTTGTGACTTTATTTTTTTATTAAATGTGCCTTGTAAGTTGTTTTTGCCCACAGCTTAGTATGAAATCCGTACAGTGCGCAACACGCAATCAACGTATTCAGTTAAACCGTACAAAAAGTGCTCGCTTAGTGTTGGCGGGTATACTCCTCATGTATGGCTACTTGGAACGTCCGTCTGAGGATAATCCCGTGTTCCATCTCTTTCACTCACGGAGGTTTTATTCGCAAATCCTCGACTGTCCCTCTCTAATCCCTTATTTGAATCTTATCAGATCTACGTACGTATAACAGTGTGTGTAGCCGGTGGATTTAGGTTTAGGGTTGAGAAAAATATATTTGTCATATTTTTAAATTCTTAAATACTTATCAGTATTTTTTTTTAATCTTTTCCGTCTTGCTTTCTGGCATTTGTTAAGAGACTTGCCATCTTCGTAAAAAAGCAGAAAAAACAGAAAAGTGTGTGAATAGCTGGCCACATCTGCCTTAATAATCTATCAAACACTTTTCTTATAAATAACTAAGAACAACAAAACAAATTTTTTATCTAAAAAATTTCTAACTTTTTACAAAAGTAATAATTTTACTACTACTTTTATATTACAAGATTAATTAAAAATCCTTAAGTACTTTTTTATATTTTTGCTAACCCTACAGGCTTATATTATGTTAAGGCTATGTCCACACCAGCGTCGGCGATTAATGCGGGTTTAGGCGCGATTCGAACTGAATTTATGTTACAGCATGTCATCAGCTTATTGCGACGGGTGCAGCCAGCTGCTTAGACTAGTCTAGATTTTTGTAATAAGCACATAAAGGATAGGTCGTAAGTAAGGAATTTAGGAAAAAATAATTGAAGGCAAAACTTTTAAAAGTAAGTAAAATGATAAAACGAAAAGTGATTTTTTAAAAATAACATATTGAAATGTGTATTTTTCGTGTTAGTTTTCAGATTTAATTTTGTAATTAATGTTTTTGCATGGACCCTTTACTCTTATAAGAGTCATACTAAAATAAACAAGTAGATATGTACAGGTAGTTGTAATTAATTTTCCATCACAACAAAGTATATTTACAGACTTTAACCCTCAAAGTGCTACATCCCTAACCCTTTGGCATTACGATATTAATTTAAACACTAAACCGGCCATATTTTACACAAAGGCAACGTGAATTAAAGGTATATTTCTTGCGAGTGTAATAAGATATAATATTACTAACCCTTTGTAGGGATTAAGATTTTGTTAAGGGCCGTGCGCCCTAAGCCCGGAGGGGGGGGGTCCGATTAGACTGGGCTTGAATAGACTCACTTTTATGGTTTTTATAGAGTTAAATCTAAGCTTAAAAACTATGATTAGTTATAGAACTTTAACATTTGGTTAATTTTATGCAGCAATTTACAACTTAAAAAAATACAAGTACCTATTACATTTTCTCCTAGTTTTAGATTTAAGTAACTTTGCAAATACGATTAAAAGACTTGGTGATAATCTTCATGCCAGTATGTACTAGTACAAGAAAAAGAAACTGTATAGTTTACTTACTTAAAAATTAACTTTTCTTTCATAACACCAATCTACCAGAACCATCGTAAGTCACCCAGTTATTTTTAATCAAAAGACGCGTGAAGCGTTCACTCCGATTACCTTTACATCTCACAATCGAGTGATTCGGAATCGTCGGAATAAATCGATATCATTCGATTAATCGGAACGAGTTGTCGGTTTGTTGTGCGGGGATTGTCGAACGGTAGACGCGGTGACGATCCGCGTGTGCCTTGGGTAGGGTGACCAGTCTATAGGTTATTGAAGAAACAAAAATTATCTAATTTATGTTAGGTATTATTAGATCAGGTATAGGTACCATTTAAAAGAAGTACCGTTATCCTACTAATATTATAAATGTGAAAATTTGTGAGGATGTATGGATGGATGGATGGATGGATGTTTGTTACTCTTTCACGTAAAAAGTACTGGATGGATTTGGATGAAACTTTGCAGTAATATAGGTCATACATCAGAATAACACATAGGATACTTTTTACCGCGGGAAAACATCTCATTCCCACGGGATACCGACTTCCACGCGAACAAAGTCGCGGGCGGCCACTAGTATTTTAATAAAATGTTAAATAGGGTCGATTTCTTTTAATATTGTAAAAAATAAAAAGATAAGATATTTATAGGAATGGAAGTTGTGTGGGTAATTTTGCTTATATCAATGAAAGCACAACTAATAAATTTGTATTTCAAGGTACGCAATAGTAACACGTAACTAAGTCTTCTCTTTTAAACAAATCCACTGTTTTCAATATATTTTCACGAACTAACCGCATGGCGACCCTACACTGCGCATAAGCCTAATCTTGACAAATGGTTGAGATCATCCGCCGAACTCGCTAGTATTTGTCCACATGACTCGCTCGGCACGATTTTTTATCGATTGATCAGCGGCTCAGCTGATTGCGATTGAAACGCCGACGGATCAACAAACACATACACACACGCACACACACACACACACGTTGTGGTTTTAAATCGAAATTAAAGTCGAACACAAAAGAATAATCATGAACCTTAACGCACATAAAGATCGCGCGTCGGATTTTAAGACGTATGTGGTGGTGTTAAGCTTTGTTTTTCCTTACACGTGTGAGCTGTGAGCTAAGCCGGTGCATGGGTAGGACGGGGCGAAGTGCAAGATTATCCGCGGATGATTGATGGCAGCTTCCCCATAGACTTTTGTCTGTAATATCTTTAAGGCGGAAACCAGATTATCTTGAACACAAAAGTAAAGTAACGTTGAATGTAAGAAATCCTATTTAGATAACTAATTTTTTTTTGCTCTTAAAAACACGATCAAAGTATTTTGTTTACACGTCTTACATATACCCTCAATTTGTCTTAATTTTTTAAACCCAATATGGATCAAACGTTTATTTCCTTATTTTTGCTGTACAAAAACTCACATAAAAACAGACCTTTATAAACACTCTAGTACTCCTATTTTACACAGAATTTCTAGCTCATACCTTAAATCCAGTCGCCTTACTCCTGTGTTTGTATTATCTAGTGTTCTGAATGGAAAGTAATCCGTTTTCTCCGAAGCTAAGAATCTAAACCTGCAGAGTCGTCGGTCCTCGATGGGCACCACATGTAAAGCCGTGCACACATAGGTATATCCGTAGAAGCTCTGATCCGGATCAAACCGGATTAGGCGGCACTCGCTATCCGCCGTCCGGGTATACATCTCCGGCGGGATTATTAAAATCCGGATTTTGTCCGGGCGGGATTCTCGATGTAAGCACTCTTGTCTTGGTAATATAGTTTCAAATTTAGTTGTGGTTTAAGCTGCTTTGCGCAGTAAGAAAGAAATTGAGGTTCACGTACAGTTTAATTAATTGAACTTGAATATAATTTGCTTTATTTATTTATGTTTGTAAGTAACAAAGTTTTATTAATAAACCTTTTTGTTAGCTATAGTCAACGTGGTCGCATCAAAAACTAATAAAAAATATTAAATAATCTTAAGCTTAATCTGATTAATATTATCTAATATGGAAAACATATAATAAAATTGTGCTTAATAAATATCCAGTGTCAAAAATTGTATTAACATTGATATACCCGTTATTTTTATAAGTACCTAATACCTAATAAAACTTAATACCTAATTTAAATTTATAAAATTACCACTACACCCCCCAAAATAATACCCACCGTCCATCAAAAAACCCTAGCAAGTTGCCGCCATATACCGTACACACGAGCGGCCGGGACCGCGTTGATCCGGATCATACCGGATCATCCCGGCCGGATCAACCTCGTGTCGCCCGGAGATAAAGCCGCCTCGCTACCGGTGTAGTGAACATACCCCTTTATAAAGTACCCTGCACTTTGACAATGTTTCAATTATCGGTGATTGATTGGAGGTTTAAAAACGTTTTTTAGATAATCAAAAATGATAGTTGTTTGTTAATAAAAAAATACATGCGCCTAGTTTTGAAATTAATGCAAATTATTGTAGGCAAATATTTGTTATTTAAAAAACATTTTTCATTAGTTGTAGCGAGTTTCCTAACAGTTCTTTGCGTACGTAATAATAAATTAAATTTGCAGTTAAGCATCTCCCGTGCGTACACGTCCGTATAGAAAAAGATATAATAAAAAATATAAATCGGCTTATCTGTATAATGCGAGCTTATTCGAATTAAGTACCGTCAGCAGGATAATCGGCTGATTCTGACTTTGAAATAATTTCAGCGTATCGAACCTTTGTCAATTTGCTTTTTGATTTAAAATTCAAACTGTAGAAACGTTATTCGTCACCAAGAAGTTTAATTGCCAGATTTGACAACGTCCTATTTTTTTTATAACCAAATAATTTTAGCATTCATACAGATATAGGCAGTAAAATATGGTAAACAAACAATATAGTAGTTCTATTAAGTACAGTCAGAAAAAAGGTTCGTATCTTCTTCTTGAACATGCTTTATTTGGCATATCGATACACTACCATAAAACGTGTACGTATATTCACACACACAAACAAATCATAATCTGGCGATGGACAGACACAGTCCAAATTAATTTTGATTTATTAACGATTAGTAAAGGATTAACAGAGTGTTTCTTATGTATGGTTGTTGTTATTTATTTATTCGGTTTAGGGCCGATTTTTCAATAGTCAGTTAAGCCTTCAGATAGGACTTATTCTATGGATAGCAAGATTGTGAATTTTTCAATTAGCGGATAAGCTCTAACAGAAGGTTAAACTCGATAACTGGCGGATAAACTTAGCTGCCTCTTTTTGCCTCAGTTAAGCCGTTATCTAACAGATTATTTGACGTTTCTGTCATAATGCGTATGTAAATATAGGATAATTTATTTGTGTTTTGCTTATTTTTTGTAAAACCATGGATATTTTACTTTATTTGAAGATAATAATGTATAGTTATCAAAACGGGATAAAAATATATATCACAAGAGGTTTAATTTTGAATATCTGTGCAGTAAGCTATTGTTGACATCACAGATGTATACATTTCTAGATGGAGTAATACGTTTGATGTGTGCGTGTCACAAATAACACACTGCTAAAGATACGCTATATCAAAATGAGGATTTTTTGAGAATTATATTAAAATACTAAGTAGTTATTAAGACATACAGTAACATAAAGTATCTCTGAGTATATGAAATACGAAATTGATTTTTTAAAAAAGCATCAAAAATATTCTTAGCAATCAATATAATAAGATAGAAATACTTTCTCAAAGTTTACAGACACATGTTAAAATATATTGTATTTGTAACTTTTATTTGTATTTTTTTTCGGTGGGCTCTATCTAGTTTTCGGTATATCTATGTATTATCGTTGACGGCAAGTCTTGATGTCATACCAAAATTTTTTGTCAATTGGGACACCCGCTGTCAATGCGTTGAAAGTTTACAGTCCTTTTCTAACAACTGTAAAACATATAAGAATGTCTCTTTCTTGCACAAATATCATTAGGATAGCTAGCAGAGGGTTATCTGACCATTGAAAAATTGGAACTTTATTATTCGTCTCAGTTAAAGCTATCTGGCTGTTTGATATCTGGCGTTTTAACTATCTATTGAAAAATCGGCCCTTAAAGAAACAAATATTTTTGTATTAGGCTTAGTCGACATGTGTTAGAAAAATCTATTTTCAAGTTCGATTCTGTTTTTTCTTTTTCACTAACGGAAATTATGCACTCAATTGGTAGCTCTTACATTTTTTTGTTGATGAAAATCTTTTTGATAAAAAATAAATTAATTCAGTACTTAATGAAACGCAATACTAAAGCACAAAAGACATTTGAAACAAGTTGCGTCACCTTAAGCTCGGCTTACACCCGGATGTCTCGGATTAGTATTTAGGGGTAAACGAGCGAGACAGAGGATATCTGTCGTCTGTTGTCAGACAGAGACAGATATAGAGATTATGATTCATAAAGAGATTGGTATAAATGGGAAATTATGAAGGGGATACCGATGGATGAGACTGTAGTCGAGGGTCAGTTTATGTTTTATCTGTTCAATGTAGGGAATAAAGACTTTCATATGAACATTTTATTTGATTTAGATATTTTAGGGTGGTTATTAGATCAGGTACCTATTGAAGTCCAAACGTATTGTCTTAAAAAATTGTGTGTGACTAAAAAACAAACATTAATAAAAGGCAGGTGTGTTTCACATTGGCCTACAAATACGGCTGCCACTAATGTTGGTTATTTCTTATTTTTTTACTTAGGTTTAGAAGTTACACATCAAAAAACGTTTTTTAACTCTACATAAACCTAAAAAACAAGGTACCAAACCAACATAAAGCACAACTTAATGCCCGTCCAAGTTTAACGACCGTCAATTTCTTTTATTCAATAATTTTTGAAATCAATTAAATCATCCGATTAATGCCGAGATGAGCCGATGATCAACGACAAAGGACCCGAGCGGGCTAGACGCGTGACTTTGAATTAATGTAAACACGCCTTTATTTTAGTTCGTAACTTGAAGAGGACTCGTGAAGTAGGGACATCGTTGGTTGGATTGAAAATATTATAAGTAAGTAAGTCTATTTAATAACTTATAATAAATATTTATAATTGGTAGATATTATAAGGGTCGAATTAGACGTACCTACTTGGTAATGAAATAAAAAATATATAAAATTTGGTTTGAGATATCTTATTACGTATATATTTTTGTTGTTTCAATTTTTTACATAATTATTCAGGTATACCAATAATCCAAAAAAACTTACCTGAAATAGTTTTATTCAGCAGATTGTTAAACGCCTCTTTCTTAGGCGACAGATGCGGCGTGTGCGACAAGTGATGAGCGGGAGCGGACGGCGGGCGCGGCGGGGCGGGGGAGCGGCGGGGGGACTTGCTGTGACGCTCCGACTGACTCTGGAAGAGAAGGATGGAAATATATAGCTGACTCTTGCGCACAATTATTGTTAAGACACATCAGGAGTTAGTTTTACGTTTGTCTAAATTAAAACTGGGAAAAGCCTAAAAAGTTTTTTTTTGTGTTATTAAAATGTAGATTTTTGCTCGTCAGTTTTAGTCGCAGTTTAATGTCGTGGGAATTGGTATTTTTGCGCGGTAAAAAGCATCCGTTATGATATTTCAGGTGATGCTAGTACCTACACGTATATACGTAGTTTTTGTGTAAAAAATTAACAAAAAAATACGCATACTAAATACATACAACCTTTAAAAACTATCGCATTTCTGATTTTAGCAAGGGATGAGTAAGAGTTTTAATTATATTATAATTGTGCCATAATTTCGTGGAAGGGTTTATGATTTAATTTATAACATTGTTATTCTAATTCTGTTTTTAAATATCTGCAGTTTTTAAGACTATTATAACTAGTTATTAAAATTATTTTATTCTCCATTTCAGAATCCTGAACGACTTCAGTCGTTTAACTAAATTGAAACATGGTTGTACCCGTGCCGAATGATCAATCTAAGTCGAATCACTTTAAAACGATATTCATATACCCACTTATGCATTGCGTCATTCACCAAACGATGATCTACGTTCAACAAACACTTGCTAACTTCAACCTTATTGTAAAGTGATAAGGAACAATTTTGAATAAAGAAAAATGATGACCATAAACACTGCTGAAGAATATGACCGCGAATCGGTGAATCTCTGAAAGTTAACTTTTTAATAAGGTTAACAAAGCATTACTTGGTGTTTTATACAGTCATAATGAAGGCGTGAAATCAACTTTAAAACATGTTGACTATAAAAATACACATAGAACCGGCAAGTTCAAGAAATCGTAAAGTGAATCCAATTTAATATGTTGTTGAGTAGTATTTAGCTAGTTAAAAAAACACTTTTCTTTTAGCATAGGTAGGTTATTGTAAAGTGGAATCGTGAATATTATCTAAACTTTTAACTTTAACATTAGATTACTGTAATTTGTCATTTCTTAAAAGTCATTACTTAAGTCTCTTGACCAGTAATTTATATTTAAAGCATAAATTTAATTATTATCCGTATCAATAACTTGAGGATATCTTGTCATAGTAACAAAAGCATTCCATGAACTTCCACTTAACTAGTGACAAAACAAAACAACAGTTTTCTAATGGAAATTCAGTAAGTAACAGGGTGCAAATCTTCTATCCGCTGATTTTTTTTACCTAATTTAGTAAATCTGTAGTCCCAACCAAGGTCAAGAGGTAAAAATAACCAATAAAGCCAATGCTGATTCCAGCAACAGATACGTCTAATAACATATTGGAATTTGTGATGTCGTTTGACCCCTGTTAACCCAGCTTACGCTGTGCCTCGCCTGATTTGTCCTCGACTGCTGATTGTATTGTGACACAAACTGTAATGTATTATGTGTTAAGTCTTGCTGCAATCACGGCCCGTGCGCAACTGGACTTCATTTGTTTAAGGGGTGGTCTTTTAATCAAAAGGAAAACAAAAGAAAGCGGAAAGTTTGCACGCAGTCATGAGTTTTAAACTCGCAATGCTAATCTCTTTCTAAGTTAGTAGTGTATAACTACTTTAGTGATGTAAAGGTTAACTTTTAACTAGGATATCAATCGGAAAATAAACAAAACAATCAGACGAAGACTGTCAATATTAGTCTAAAATAATTGGGACGTGTGAAAGAGGTATGTCAAATATTGACGTAGATTAATTAGTAGTAAGTTCATTCATAACACAAAATAAAGACTATAAGTACGATATCTAAGTTCAAATACAAATTTAATATCAAATTTAATGCATGCACAGAAAGAAATTGTATTTAAATTCAAAACGAAAATATGTCTTGAGCAATATTTTTTTGCGTAAAAAATATTTCACTTCATGTAAGAAATATCTCTTCACACAAGGCGGCACTGAACCATCAAGGAAACACTTTTACATATTAAATAAAGAGCGCAATATTCATGGAAATAAGAATTTCGAGTTTTAAATTAGACCCAAGACAATTAAATCAAATTTGATAAGTTTCAGACATAGTTTTATGGTTCTTGAGAGAAAGATATTCAATTCAAAATTACTTCTCTAAAGGAAAGAGTTCACATACTGGATCCAAATCTATAAGTTCTTACATTAGTAAGAAAGAAAAAGAAGTCGTTTCAAAATAGTTACATTCTCAACTGAAATAATTTTTATTATTTATTTCTTCCTTTAAAAACGACGGCCTAGGCTTTCTTCTTCCAAGAAACAAACTTACTTAGAATAAAATATTTACTAATAAACTTTCTTGGTGATTATATAGTGTTGCCAGCGATACACTAAAATCTCTTTTTATTTTTATTACGTTTTTATCCTAATAATATTATAAATGTGAAAGTTTGTGAGTATGTATGGATGGATGGATTAATGGATGTATTTATGTATGTTTGTTACTCTTTTACGAAAAATTTACTGGAGCAAGGAAGAAACTTTACATTAATATAGGTTATACATTAGAAAAACATTATAGGTTACTTTTTCGCATTTATAATATTAGTAGAATAAATTTAAATCCATAGGAAACGAGATATTTGCAATAGGTAAATGTGCCCTTTAGCCCAAAAAATGATATCCTTTAAATTGAACTTTAATACGGAATTAGAGCATGCAATAGGATACTTTTAATGTTACATTTATTAATTAAAAATAAATCTTATTGTCTCCATACATTTTTAAGCAAAATTTTAAAAGTGCCTGCCTCTCAATTTTATAGGCATATAGGTAAGCATTTAAAAAAAAAGTCCTTTTTTTTCTTCATATTTCGTTAACCAGTTCATTTAATTTCATCATTAATATACGATTTTTTATTTATTTTATAACGACACTTTTTTATAATTTTTTATCAATATTTGTTTGATGGAAATATTTTATCAACTTTTTAGCCCTAATTTGACCGTAAGATAATGGCCACATTATTTTATTTCGTTCGTTGACTTTGTTTGAAATTGATTGTTCGTGCTTCTTCCTTTCGCGGTTCGTTTTTATTAAAAAGTATTATTTTATTAGATAACGAAAACTACTGAACGTCGTTATTTTTCGAATAATGGAATCAACAATAACTCTACTGAAGGGAATGAGTAATCAGTTGTTAAATAAGTACAATTTTTGTATTAACATTTAGTGCACACCACCCTTAGTAGAAGTTTAAGGTATGTACCTATTTTGTTTGTCATGCTTGTGGCTCATAATAACAAATTAATTTAAATCTGGCATTATATTGATTGTTAACTGTTAAATGTTTTTTTTTCAGGAAACTAAAACCAGAAGATTACAATTTCCCTACATGAAATCTGATCCAACTTCAAAATCGTATACGGGCAAATACATTCCTGCAAAGGGGAAATTAGTAGATAAAATGAGAAATCTATTATACATTTCTGAAGCGAAAAGAAGGAAGGCAATCAGGGACTCAGATGTTACTGAAATCAATAATACAGAGGACTTTGGTATGTATATAAATTTTTTAATGTTTGAATTGGAACTTTCATATGAATGGCATTGCTTCCATTAATAGGTAATAATAATCTGAGAGGAATCCATACTTCATACTTATCCATGCTCTATATTTTAAATACTAAACTAACAATGTCTGTCTGTAAAGCTTTCACTTTGACATATTTTTAGTATTTAGACTTGATTTAAGATGGATACCAATCATGTTATAAGTGGAATTTTTACATTTTAGATGCAACAACTGAAGAAAATATTATATGGCTACAAAACAATAGCGAACGCTGGGAAGAGATTATTGAAAAGAGGCGAAATACAATCCCTATTAGAAAAAATCAAGAACTAAAGACAATCCATGAATACCTCGAAAGATGGAGTATTTTAAAAAATGACAAAGGATATGTTTTGGTAATTCAAGAAATTAGAACTAGCTAGAAGAAACATTATTATTCACAAACAATCAATAATAATTGTATCAAAAATTTAAGTATCTTGTTTCAATAAAGGAAATTCTTAAAATAAGTAAATCTTTTTATTTTCAAGAACCATGCAGTCTAGTACCGAATAGCAATATAACTCCATTTAAGTCTGTTTGTTTCTTGGTCTAAGAATTAACGAAATTAAAGCAAGCAGAAGGCAATTGATATCTAAGAAAGATAATGTTTTGAATAAATAAATTGTAAACATTCTTTCAAAAAAGTTACAACTCAAATCAAAGTGTCGAGTTCTTGTGATAAGATGAAATTATTTATTGGAGTAAAAAAATTGTTAATACGATTAAGCATTTAAATGCTTGATATTTTAAAATATAAAATTGCTTGCTACAAATATCTTATTGTTTCCTGATATACAAAACAGGATATATCTTGCGCTAAATAAACTTATTTGGCAAAAGCAATAATTTCTTTCTGTGTGGATTGTGTAAATAATCACTATTCCAAATAGTACCTATAATTCTCATTTCCTTAAGCACTGAAAAACCGTTACGTCCTCGAGATTTTTTCCTAAAACAAGTGAACTACATAGATAATGCCACCTACTACGTCAAACATATCTCAGATGTCAACTCTCTGTAACACAGAGGCACAAACAAACTAAGCAAATCCGCGATAAAAGTATTTACTCAAGAATTATTCTTGGTCTTGTCTATCACCTGAAATCCTTATTAATTTATGTTACATGTATTTGCTCGAGATAGCTATAGCTGGGTTTATTATTTGTTGGGGCTTATCTTGTTAAATCTTGCTGACGGCGGGGGCACGTGAGGTTCTAGAAGTATTTATACGAATGTTACTTTTAGGTATTTTATAAAGAGCATTTTTACTCCTGGAGCTACGAGTCTACAGGTTAGGTTAGTATTGAAAAGTAGGCAAATAACTATACATAGTTTGTGTAATGCCAATGACGAGTAGAGGTATACTGCAATCGGATTAAAAGGGCAATTTTATCCCCATATTGAATAGGTGTTATAGGATTGATGTGTGTTTGTTTCGGCGAGTCTGTCTGGGACAGCATGGCTTTTAAATGAATGATCCAGTTTGAACCAGTTCATATATGTTTGTGTTTTGGCTTGATCCAAAGTATTTCAAATCAGAGTTTTTAATTCGTAGGTTATAAGTCAGACA
Organism: Emmelina monodactyla; assembly: GCA_916618145.1. Classification (NCBI taxonomy): domain Eukaryota; kingdom Metazoa; phylum Arthropoda; class Insecta; order Lepidoptera; family Pterophoridae; genus Emmelina; species Emmelina monodactyla. The sequence goes on from OU745303.1 coordinate 9,140,775, forward strand.
TGTCAAGCGATTAATTAAAAAGAGTTCAGCTCTTGTGATTAACACCCGAAAAGAAATGTAAAAAAAAGTGGATTAGATAACAATTACACGAGTTTACTACTGTTTCAAATTGTGCCAAAAACGATTGATGAAATAATAAAAGTTAGTTATCATCCGTTTTTTTATATAAGAGTATTTACATCTGCTAACTTCTTTTAAGCCACGCAATGGACTTTGATACTGTTTTGCCCACCATATGGATAAGCTGTAATAATTCTTTAAAAAACGGTTATTTACGTACAATGCTTATTCTCAATAATATTACACTAGCTTTTACCCCTGCTTCGCACAGGCGTTAAATTCGGAGTAAAACTCCTTTCCCTGTACTATGTTATTATACATGTAAACCTTCTTCTAGAATCGCTCTATCTATTAAAAAAACGTATCAAAATCCGTTGCGTAGTTTTAAATATTTAAGCATACATAGGGACATAGGGACAGAGAAAGCGACTTTGTTTTATACTATGTAGTGATACTGTTTCGCATAATATCTATTTAGTAATGAAATTATGAAATATAAAACTAATTAGTGACATATAATGGACAGAGATGGATGTATTTTTGTGATGTCCGCATTATCAGGACTAAGTAGGTAATTTTATTTGTCTTATAAATTTGTGATGTTTGTACATAAAAACAATATATGGTGGTAACATATTTTAAATTCTAAAATGAACAACTAAGACACAATAAAATTAATTTGGGCAAAGTTGCTTGAACTTATTTATATGTGGTCCATTCAAAATTGAAGGTAACTTTAGGTAGCTTTCATGAAAACGACTATAAGTACTTGACTTAAATAACTATTGATAAATAAAAATAAAAAAGATTAGTAGCCAGCGTTAGACGAAATTATCTTTTTGTAATTAAAACTAGCAATAAACCTATTTTAAATTTCCGGAAAAGTAATTCCTCGATTAGAAATTAATGTCACACGTGGTAGGAGTCCAATTGTGAGAGTTTATCTTTTTGGCATAATTACTTGTCTTACACGAGTTACAGTAATCTAAGTAGAAATTGTGTCCTCGAATCAAGAGCAAGTTCAACTCGATTAATGTCAATGACGGAATTTTGGCTACACCGCATTTATGATAGTAGGTTTTTTTTGTTATAATATAGGGAGCAAACGAGCATGCGGGTCACCTGATGGTAAGTGATCACAGTCGCCCATGACTCCCCGCAACACAGTGGGTGTTGGGGGTGTGTTGCTGACCTTTGAGAAAATTGGGCACCGGATACCGCACTCACCGAACGAAACGCAGGAACATCGTCCCAACTTCACGTCGGTTTTCTGTGCGACGGTGGTATTTCACCGGTCGAGTCAGCCCAGTAATCGCTGCAGACAGAGCCTACAGCTAGACTCTACCACGTAAAGATAGCACAACTAAACTTTGTTTGCAATGCTTTAAATAAATAAATAAATATCCATTACACACCAACTGTGTGGCCCTAAACTAAGCATAGCTTGTACTATAGGTACCACACAATGGAGGGGAGAACCAGCCCTTCTACCGCGTAACTAGCGTCGATTTGAACTCGACGTCGAAATCTGTTTAGTTACACCCAGACACGAGCCAATTCCGAAAATAATTTTTTGACGAAATTGGGCCGACCCGGGGATCGAACCCGGAACCATACATATGCAGCAGAAATTAAAACATGAAAAAAATATACAATTTTTAGTCTATACTCTTAAAAATTCTGTATTTAACGAACATACCTACTGTTTAATTATTTTCTTCTATATTTTTGACTGGTTTTAACAAAGCGTGTAATACTCTAATAAGTTGTTTAAACAACATATGGGTTTAGAAGCCGCCTTATCCATTTACAAGCCGAGAGCGAGACGCAGTTTTATCCTCAGTTTACCGAGCTTTGTCGGTTTAAGGACACGCGAGAATTCCGGAGGCGCCTACATGCTGGTGTGTGTTTTGTTAAGTCGGGAAAGATGGTGGATTTGAGCAGAGAGCCGCTGAGGGGTCCGGGGATTAAGTAGTCGTTGGTGGATTAACACGTGTGTTGGGACAGAAGTTGTGTTAAAGATAAAAGTTTGAATATGACACACGGAAAATGGCCAAAATAGGTTTTTTCCATTTTAAAATTGTTAACTAATTTAGTTAAAACAGTTTGATCATAGGCTAGTCCCGCACTGAATATTCTGTGGTCATTTAAATATTTCTGATAAAACTTAAATTATTTGTAAGTAATATAAAAAAACTTTTTTAAGGAAAGATATTTTACCAATAAGTGTTATCTATTCATAACGATATCAACTTTAGAGTTGAAAACCGCTAACTGCTTTTTGTTCGATAAATAGGTACTTTTATTATTAGGTAAAGCTAGATATCGAATAATTAAAAACAAATATAAAGTTTTACCAATGATTGAATAACAAATAGATAACTTAACCAACATGTTCCGATTCCCACAGTGAATTCGATATAACTAATATTTTCGACGGAAGTGGTTATATCAACAAAGGTGATTTATTTTACTTTAATAAATAAATAATTGTATAAAATAAATTCATATACATCTAATTAATTTATTTGTATTTAATTCGTAAACATGTATTTGATTATTGCTTTAATCCTCTATAATATTATGACACAATTTTAAATCACGATTTGATACCTTTTTTTACAATAGTTAAGATACCTTTTTTTATACTATACTAAAATTCATTGGTGCGGTCAAATCTTATACCAAAACCAATCTCAAACAAAACTAACAAGCAAGCGAACAAGCAAATAACGCCGTACTATCCACGTAGCCCAAGTAAGTAAGTCAGATTCGGCCAAAAGTCCGAGCGGCCAATTAACAGGGCTATGTTACGAGCGCGTCATTAGTGTCATTCGCACTATTTTCAGATGGATCAACCAACAGCAGCGCATATTGTCCAAAACACTTTGTAAATGGTTTTTTAGTCTTCCGAAGTGCTAACTCAATTTGTTCGGCTTTCGCTAACGTGTGAGCAATGCTCTTTAAATCACTCTCTCATAGTTTTGGGATGCTACCGTTATGATTGGGAATTTCGGGGCTTGTGAAATCTTTTAAAGTAGGCTGGCAGTTTTACGTAAGTTTTTTGTTTGTTTGTATGAATAAGGAGTGATAACGAAATGTTCAAAAACCAAGTATTTCCCCAATCGCAGCTGGTTTGTTTGATGTTTATAATCTAAATCAAAAAAATAATCACGGCCAATAAAAAATACGTGTTATCACCACAAACAGTGTTAAACACAATCTTATTAATCTGTTAATCGGTGTAAGCTATGCACATCGCTGGTAAAACGCGATAAAACAAATAAATCTCGATCACGGACTCACGTTAATCCGCCAAAACCGAGATAGTGCGCGTCCGTCGATATTTTTTATCGATAAAAAAGATTTCCATCGATAGTGACAGATTATCGGACGTGAGCTATCTATATCTTGGATAATCGACGTGCAGTAATCGCGATTGCGGCTTCGTTATGATTTGCGTGCTGAATATTAAAACGAAGGTTATTGTGTAAGTCGTAATTTGCCTATCAATTTAACATGAAACATAGATTTTATCCTAAATGAGTGAATACTTCTAGAATGCGGTGCGTTGTAATAATAAAATTAGATAAGTGAAGGGTTTTATCGACTTCATGATACTTTGAACTTTTATACAAATTTGGTGCCGGGATTACGTTTAAGTTATCTATTACACAATTGTAATACGTTATTACTATCACCATTATTTTTTATTATTATAATAATATATTTTTAGGTATATATTAACGCTCAGTAATTATAAATAACAGTTTGTGATAGTAATAGAAACTATGTAAATAAAGTCCTTAAGATATTAAATCAGTAGGTTACCTGTAGATAATCATCTCCTAGATTAGAGTTAAGTATGGAGTTCGTGATTATCGTTAATTAATACTTAAGAAACTCGCCTTTACATGCTATAACCTAGTTTAGACCACTTATGATAAACAAATATCATTTATGAATAACAATATCATTGTTTATAGATACCTGATGGTTGGTAAGCGTTTATCTAACTCATTAATAATGCAAAATTAATAAGGAGCCGTCGGGTTCTTTTTTGGGAGTGCAATTTCGTCAAAAGCAAGAGCATTGGCGACAGACAATCACGCAGTCCATTAGATATTGTTGACAAAACTTCCTCCTCAATTAATATGCATCGGCAGGTAATGTTGGGTACGTGCGGTGGTGCCGCCGCCGGCGCGGTCGCTCTGCCCGAAGTTTCGCATGCGCGACACATACATGCAAAATTTTAGGCGGGATGCGATACCCTACGAGCAGCCGAAACTGGACGCACTTTCCATTCCCAAACCTTTGTCTTCGCCGTTCATTAACCGCGAGTTAGACAAGAAAGGAAACGTTAGCCCCGATGCGTTTGGGCAATGCATAACGCATTCGGTAAAAGCGAGTTTTGACGATCGCCGCTGCATTCCCATGCATGGTATGCCCGCGGGAGCTATGTCGGCAATTTAAATATTACGGCTACTCAAAAACGTGAGATGTTGGTAGCTCGAAAACCCGTGTGGGCTACTGACTCCACTAATTTCGGATACACTGAATCCGACCGAAAAGAATACTCATAATTAACCAAAGACATTTTTTAGTAATTAAATCGTTCTTTTTTGCGGCCCTCTTGGAAAGGTAAATAATTAATATTCGCTTTAATTTCGGAGTTGATTTAATATGGGGTTGTTATTTCGGTTAAAAACGCAGCACGAGTCCATAACGCGTGTACGCGAAGAGATTATGCGCGATAAAAATTCTTGGTGTTTTGTGTGGAATGAGATATTTGAACAATTGCCACGGTGGTCGCCGTGAGTTCCCATGTATTGGCGAGGGCGAGTGTATTCAAATGTATGACGTGCGTTCGAAATTCGGTGTGCGTTTGATGCGCCGCCGCGCGATTCCGGCAAATCCGTCTCATCGGAAGTGGCTGCGCCCGCGCCGTGGTCGATGTGTCGATATGCTCAAACGGAGGCGTTGACCTCGATCAGGACCCGCGATAATGCTCGCTCATAGACCGTTATTGGTTAGATTAAGAAGCCGAGCGAGATGTATTCGTAATAAGTCCATATTCAGTGCACCCTCATTGTTTCATTGGATGATAATGTTTGTGTAATCGTGATACGCATTTATCAAAATTAAATGGATGTGTGACACGTAACTTATAATATTGTGATACTTTAATCTATTCACATTGCGCAAGTCGGTGATTTCTTCTTGTTTTGTTCGGAATTGTTATCTGCTGTATAACTCTAAAATAAATAAACACCACAAATTCGGACCACAATTTGCCAGCACTTATTTGCTTATAAAATAAAACACCTACCACCTCCAAACTAATTACCATACCACCATGTCGAGATTTTATTTAAAACAGCCATTCGACATCCATATTCGTCGGTCTATACAAAAAATACTGTAATGTGCAAATTATCGATATTTCGTATTCCCCTCACTAATCCTGTGGTCCCAATACGGTCACACAATGCACTTGTTATTCGCTAAGTTATTCGTCGAGTTATTCGTCAAGCTTCTAAGTAAAGTGCATATGTTGTTATGACGAGCCTGTCTCGACTGCAACTACTGCACTTTAATATTATTCAACAGGCCATTACTATGTATTGTTTCGTACCAATTTTATAGAACGTTTTGTGTACAAATTGAAAATAGGACTTCGTGAATTTAATATTCATCTATTCTACTTTGTATGTAATGAAAAGTAATGTAGAATTAGCACTAACGAACGAGATACAGCCAGTAAGTATTTTACATAGGTATTTCATGTGAAAAAACGTGTTAACTCCTTATTATAGTAGAATGTTCTAGACACCCGTGGTCTTAACTGGTAATTTATTCCTTTTTTGTAACTTAACTGTTGGTTGCATAATAATTTGTTTACATTGGAATTATCTGTTTCATGAATTTTAAAATTATTATGATTTAACTTATTTGCTAATTATTAATATTTTTTCTGACTACAAAATATTAAAGTTCATAACCTTTATATCCGTTAATAAGTCAGGAACTCAATTGAAAAACACCACACATAAAAAAATTGCCACAGATTGCCGGCACATTTCATTTGAATTAACATTTATAAAAAAAAACTTTCCTATACTTCTATTCTATATTATCGAAACTGTGGGATAGATAAATATACATGATGATATTTTTAATATCATGCATTATGAATAGAGATGTGCCGACTAGGCGGGCAGAAGTGTAATAGTCTATATTGTTAGAGAAAAATTAAACTTAACTTTATTTTTAACAAATATATTGTAACTAATTTAATAGATCACTTAAGTAGGTAATTAGATAAAAACAGTTCCAGAATTTTACGTCACTAGTTTCTAAGAAAAAGTAAATTTAAACGAAACATTTATTTTAATTTACGAATAAATAATAAACATATATTTTTGGGTTATCAAAGGCGAATAATACAATAACATGTAACTAGCGTATAAACGGTAATATATACGACAGGATAATAGTTATGATTTATGAATATTAATTTATAGCCTTTCACAGTAAAATAATCACAATCACACAATGACATCATCGAATTTCTATAATTTTAGAATTTCTTACTAATATCGCAGATTATTATTTATTAATTATTAATTAGAAATACCATATACGTTTAAAAACCTAAGCTGCAACTTTAAAAGTTTATTTATTTGGCCCCGATTCTGTAAACACTATTTCAATTAAACTAAAATTATACGTTGGCAGGACTAAAACTACTAGACGCCTCTGATAGGTTTAATTGAAAATATATAGGTGAGATTTATGTCTAGTACTAGAAATATTTTATGCTTGTGATTTCAACATTTTATAAAACTACATTCCAAAACACTCAATACACAAATGCTTAATTTCTGCCAGACGTTTAAGACACCGTAAAATTCGGATCTACGAAGATCAATTGTTTTAAGGCAATAAGGGATATCTTTCTTGTAACCGAGGTAGCAATGTACCTGTACTTTATGGCATACACAAAAGAAATCCGACTTTAGTTTGTTTATCAACAATTACGTCATAAATATAACAAATAGAGTCAACACCATAACGGTTAAGAAGAGAAACACAAAAGGAATTTACCTGGACTTCGGATTGGGATCGACAAATGGATAACTTGTAAACCTATTAAATGTAGAAGAAAGTTTTAATGGCAAATTGACAGCGTTTGACTTAAGCTTATTAAAATATTAACACGCTTTGAATTTTTAGGCGTTTTTGAATAACGTTGAGACGCATGTTTTGTAACATTTGATTTAAATATTTAGGTTCATTCCTTCAATGGGTTAAAAATAATTGCACTAAAGTAAAACACGTTTAAGAAGCCTTAAATTAACAACGAATATAATGCTCTCGCACTTTTAGTTAACATTTTGTGATGACGGGCTCTGCTTAATTTTCGACTTTTCGCATCTTATTCAATGAAGCTAATACAAACATTTAGTGATCCCAAATCCCTGTCTTATACACCTCCAGTCAGACCAAGTCTTTTAGTATCAACATTAGTAAATTTCACCATTACCTATCAAATTCTTAACCCCTAAACGCTGTAAGTATAATAACTGACTGCATCGCCGTCATTTCCGATCGCATCTGATTCTCGATTACGCATCGTGTCGTGTCATAGTACCACAGAACAGAGATTAGAGTTCGTTCACACAGGATTTTACGAGTATATTACTATATTAAAATATATACAGAGTGTCCGTTAATTAACTAAGCTGAAGCCGATTCGTTATTTTGTTTATAAATATTAAAAATATCAACACGTGAAAAAGACATTCGTGCTGGGAATGTTTTGTCAGTAACCTATGTAGAACATGTTTTAAGGTTTTCGTCTCCTTTGATAATTTATACGATGACATTTTATTTGCCCTAAGCCAACCAAGCCAAGTTTAAAGATTCTTTTGACTATTTCTATACCAACCTAAATTGACACCTAAATCATACAAATTAAAAAATAGACGACTGAATCAGATCTGTCAGATTTGACAGTTGACTAGTGTAGCGCCCTGTACATAACCATATCGATATATAAACGCATATCGGTGCATGGTAGGTCATTTGTTGTTGTTATAATTAATTGTAAAGGATGAGATAAACAGTTCAATGACATCCCGCCGCGATTACTTAAATCATGCACTTTGTGCGATGAACTTATAAAGCTACGATAGAAATGAAAGTAATTATGCAATAAATAATTAATTATATTCAGTAGAGATGAGTTTGTTGAGTTCTTATTTAATCTTAGTATGTAAATAGAAAATACTACTGTGATTGCGGTTATCACATTGCTACTTATTTGGTTTTTGTACCTAAATTCTAAATTAAATGCATTATCGCCTTAACATTGAAATGGTTAAAAACAAATATTGAAATTTAATTTAAAGTTTTCACAGGTTTGACCCTAAGATTAATCTCCCGTCAAACACCTCAGTCTACCCATGACAACAAAGTGAAAAAAAAATGATTTAATTAATAACAATCCATTAAAATGAGTTTAAAATTAAGTAATTTCTAATTTGTTAGTATAGTTACTTTAATATACAATTTCTATACTCTAAAAGCCAAAGAATTCGATATGACGCGTTTTTTATCGATTCACAAAACGTGACGGACGGAGGTTCATCTCCGCACGAGATTAATGTCAGTGCTTTGTTGACGAATGCACGCATTCTATTAGCACAACAATATAAACACATTACTACAGAATATTGCTTGGAAAGTGTATGAAGTACGGTTGCAGGGTACATGCGACTATTGAATTGTAGAGGTTAAATAATGAAAGCCTCTATTTTATTCGTAAACCTCTATAAAGCTATAAGTTCAAAGTTTTCAAATTGATGGGTACCTATAGCATATTTTATATTTATTATTACTTATTTCTTATAACTGCTCTCATTTTTGCTTCGAAGTATAACAACTAATAGGGAGTCTGACTGAAGTTACGGGTTCTGGAACTGTTTTATATGTTAAAACAAAGTAACACTTTTCTGCTTTTTAAAAAAAAAAGTGTCAAGAAATATGATAATTGATGCCCTTGCGGCTGACTGAGCGATCCTGTATAGTTTTTTATTCCTGCTCTTCAAGCCTTATAATTGGAAAGTTGCTTCTTGAAAACCTAGTAATTAAAACTTTGGTAACTAGCGTACAAGCACTGTATGTACTAAAAGTGTACTTATCTTCAAAAATCCTCAAACTAAACTTCAAAGTAGCGGTTTTCTCGCACTAACACAGTAGGTAACCAGATTGAACTGGTATCTCCATATTATCTATCATTGTTTACTTCATATATGACCACAAACTCTACAGTAACCATTCAATGATATAAGTCCACGATAATTATTACATACTGCCACAAGTTGGTATCACTTCCTTTGATAACAATTGTCACTTTGGAGACTGGGAGCTTAAAACCACGATTCGACAATGGCTTGATACAAATTAAAAAGTAAATACTCATTTGGATAGCGACGTCATCATTAGTTATGTCAGTGGATGGTTGTTAGGAGATGGGTGACTATGGATTGTGAGACACGTTGTGAATTTAACTTTGTTGTAGTTTTAATGACTAATTAAAACGAAAAGATGTTAATAAAGATGTTAATATTTTTAAGATTTGTTTTGGTTTTTCAAGTGATAGCTGTAAGTGGAAAATTAATTCATATTTTTGATTTGTCGATCCAAGTTAAGCGCCCAAGTTAAGTTATTTTTATCAACTCAATTTTATGATGACTAAAATGGATAAGCAGGCAACTTCCGTTTATGAGCGCATATTCAGGAAACAAGCGTTCAAACATTTTTCTATAATCCTAATAAAACGATTGGGTTATTATAGCTTTTTCTGTCAAAACTGATTTGCAATATTATAAATTAAACTATGATATTGATATTGTGAACATAAGCTAAGTAAAATTTTAAAAGTTACACTGAAATGCCCATGCAATCATGCGCTTATCTGTATGGTATGTTGTACGTAGTTGTATGCACCGTGGAAACTCTGAGTGAGCGGTGTGTTAAATGAAAATATTTGCTTTATATTCATAAAAGACTAGAAGCTTTTATGAGCAATACTGTAATTTAGCAAATCCTATAGAGAATTTTTCAAAATTTTCGTACCCAAAAAGACATACCACTTTTAAAATCTCTTTCTCATATTTAACTCCGTTGCGTAGTTGGGACAACAGTTGTCAACTTGACTTCATTCGATGAAATTGTATCAATCAAAGGAGACACAATAATTTACAACTACGCCTTCTTATCCACACCGCGTTTAACCCTTCATCGCCCGTGACACACATCGGTCGTAATCCTGATTGTCTCAATGACTATTTGACCTGAGATTTAGCCACAGCCACTTGTGCCATGCCTAGTCGTTGTTAATCAAGATGGTAATCACAACCGTGATTCTAAATATAGGAGTTATGCGAGCTGACGTCAGCTGGTAATAGAACATCTAGATTAAATTCTTGAAGGATTATGATTGTCATTTGAAAATGATATCTGTGTTTCTTTACGCAATGGTATATTAATTGACAAAAGTCAAAATAATGACGTCGAAGTTAGTTCTTATTGAGTTAATTTAATTAAAGAAGTTTTATTAAATTTACGTTTCTGCAGTTTACTAAAATTGATTTCAAACAAATAAAGAAGATAGAAATGAGTTTTAAATTTATTAAATTATATGCCCGTTCAATGCCTACTTTCCTTTTAAGGTAAATGTTTTTTTTTTAAACTTTGTCATAATTATAAATGCAAACGCAGATGGGTAAACTTATTTGCATAAATATGAAATGCGTATCTTCTTATGAAAAAAAAATACTTTTCTCCTTTAGTTTGTCCCACAACAATCGACTCGGTCTCAATCGACTTACATTCCCCATAGGTAAACAAATTTAAATGTGTCACTTTTTAAATTCTAATACATATTTTGTTTCCTACTTTTAAGGCGTTATATGTTAATATCACCACCGATTGCACACCATCTTATCTAGTCAGGTAGGTACTTGCTTTTTTATTTATTGCCGATCAATAATAATTTATAACAACAAACAAATCTGAACAAAAGTTTTCCCATAGCCAAAGCGCGTGACGGTAAGAAGCCCCAGATAATAATATAGTAACCGTGCGTAAGTGAAAATTAAGTTTAATAAAATGGGCAATTAAAGCTAAAGACTGTAAAAGTTAAAGTTCTACCATTATACAGATATTGTGGTATGATATGAAGCAATTGTGAACACCTTTTGTAACTTAACAGCGATAATTCATACGCAATACTAAGACTTTATGTCCCTTTTTTTGCATAATTAACATCTCTACTTAAAAATGAAAATGTTAAGTAACTTAACATACATAATAACTTGTGATAAAAAGTCGGCTACAACGTTTATATATTCCATTTTTGTATGTTTTACATATTCAATAATTTCAATTCGTTATAGTAATGCATAATTTGAACTAAAGAAATAGCTTGATATCATTAACTATTCTAGTAACTGTCCTAAGTATATTATAAGATGTTAATAATAAATCGTTATTGTTTATTGTCATAAAGACACATTTTATTGCACGCGTATCTATGTGTGTGTGACACAGGAAACACGCACACACACAAGGATTAAGCTGCGGGCAGCTGCTTTTTAATTTTCGGAAGTAGTGCGTAAAATTAAAATCCGAGGTTGTATTTTAAATAATTGCTTCACGAAAACTTATTTTTGTTTGAAGACATCAATATTATAATTTATTTATCAAATAAGCCTAATAAAAAAGTAATGCACTCGCAATAAATCAAATAAATCCTTTATTTGTAAAGGGGCAAAAGTTATGAATAACTTTGTTATTTAAGTAGTCAATATTTAAAAAAAGCTTCTATAATCCCAAACTGTAACGAAAGTTTAACGTATGTGTGTGTGTGTGTGTATGTGTGTGACATAGACCTTTACCACATACATACATTATAATAATACAATTTTGCGTAAAACGACAAATGGATATGCGTTAGTGCGTCAGGATAAAAGTACCGACAGCATAAACTGAAATTATTAACAAGAAACGATAAAAGTCCATAGATAAATCCAAGTCGCTTATTCTGTCTGTTTGTATGTTTGTCCGCTAACTCCTTCTAAACTACGTAGCGATTGGTATAAACAACATTCAGCAACAAATTATTTAGTTAGCCAAAATTACACCATTGCGAAGCGTGGGCGGGTCGCTAGTAAAGTAATAAAATAAGTTAAAACTTGCCGAGTTTGTTTTAAGGAAATCGATTACAATACAAAAATACACTGTCCTTTTAAATCCCAAATTACCTTTCACGAAACTAATAAACTGAGCTTAACGCAACGTTTATAAATTGGTACGTACCATAACCCAACCGTATCACTTCCTCACTTATCCATATAGTCTAACGGCCGAAACCAATATTCTACTATTAAAAACTTGGTAAGTAATTGGAAACTGCTAGTTTTGTTTTTTGTGACGTGTTTCTGTCATTTCCATATCAACAGCTATCTGCGACGCAAAAACATGGATAATAGTTACCATAGTTACACAAATAACAAGGCGTCAAAGGTTAGTAGAATATTGGTTTCGGCCGTAAGTCTGTTTTGCCCCCAGTACCCGATGCCCACATGTGTATGGGCACACTAATGACAGTGGGTATCCGCCACGCACGTCACACCTGAGAGCCTATAACCGACATCGGCTATGATACCAACCCTGCCTCACCCCCTTGTGGGAAGTCTAAGGAGATGATATTACGTACAAGGATAAATTAGTGATGTATATTTTTTTTGTTGAGTGATGTTGATGAGTAAAAAAATTGAGAGTTTGAGTGATTATTTAAAAGTAGATTACTATATTTTTAGGTGAGGAAGGTAACTATTTAGTAAAAAGGGAGCGAAAATAATTGTAGGTTTAGATTAAATATATGGATACGTAGATTTTATTAAGTGTTTGTTTCGATAATCAAAGAGAATTTGCAACGATGAACAGATTTCTTTGCAATAATTGTTAGGCAATAAAATTACTTATTGATTTAAGCAAACTGGTTTCTATAAAACAATTAACCTAATAACCACACTTAAATTCTAAATTTTAGCTAAAATCATTGCTAATTAAATAAAAGACAAATAAGATTAATAAATCTATTTATAATTGAGTGATTTACAATTTTCCACAGGCGACTCCAATATTTAATCACTAGTTAAACCGGTAGCAAAATAACTGTTAACGATTATTATCTAATCAAATGATTATTACCTTTTAAGTGGATAGGTTCTAAAGTATTTACGGGAATTACTATTGTTGAGATTATCAAAATATCGCTTAAAGATTACGGATAAATAAACATAGTTATGCGGCGGTTGTAACAACTCTATAGATTTCCACGTAAAGCAAATGATGCATATTTTAATTTCTTAGAAGTTGTTATTGTAAATTTTAATACTAACAATTGAAGCCTAAGTATTTTTAAATAAAAAACGTACATTTCTTAAGACGGCGGCGGTTTAAGTAGAAAACTCAATAAAAAGCCCGATCTTAAGTGATTAAACTCAAATAACCGTCTGTGTCAAAGTTTAAAAAGTTCCATAAATCCTAATTTGGCTGTTGAAGATTAAGATTGCGATAACTGCCATTCAATAACCCTTTTTACCCTCCAGAGTTTTAAGCCGCTTTTAAAGGGCCGCGAAGTTTGACAAACAACGGATTTTATGCGCAACCGAGTAAGAAAAGATTAGAACGAGTGCATATCGACTTGGATTTACCAAACAAAAGCGCTAGGGTTGCCAGGATAAAAATCTTTATTTTACATGTGAAATTACTTGAAACGATCACTGGGCATTGATAGCCACTATTGTGGCGCGCGCATAAAAAGCTTGATTAAGTTTTTTCACAAAAGACTTATACGTTGATAGAATAGAGCTTACTTCATTAAAACTGTGACGTGTACTAATACGTGACCATAGCTACGGTTCAATGAAGTAGCACGCCCTCAGGGATACTTCCTCATACTAAAGAAAACACAGGTCCGATTTGCATATCGTTAATACGCCTGTATTACAATGCAAAAACACAACCATCTGCCTATCGATAGATCACTCAACTCTAACCCGAGAACATTAAGTATTCCAGTGACATGCAGGCAACCCTTAGAATCAACTATATAATTTTTTACACCTCAAGCACATGCAAAACAGTGGAAATAATTTTCATTCTTAATTAGTCAATCATTTGCAAATACAAGCACTGGATTCCGTACTAGGACGATCATTATAATAATTGTGCTTTTTTCTCGCGAAAAAACTAACCCTGTAACGGTTCGGTCGATGGTAATCGCAAGCGCATCCGCCGATAAATCGATAAACAAATCGCGCGACTGTGACGAGTTTCCCAACTGGTCGCAAATTATTATAATCGGGTTGCTACTGTTTTCATAGTAGGAGCTTTGATTGTTGCGATTTGGATCGGGAATCGTCCGATCGTCGGTTGATAGTCCAGCATTAATTACTTAATTCCGATGCGTGTACGCATGCGATACTACGAGTAATTATTTTTTTATATTTTTGTTTGCGATGCGGCAATATTTTTTGAGAGTTTATCGTTTGTTGTGTTCATTGGTTGTGACTGCACGGTTTGATTCAATACTTACTGTTGTTTTGCGTCACCTATTAAAGTGTTTGCCAACAAAGTGAAGATTATCGTTTAGATGGCATCATCTCGTAATTATTTACACGCAGATAGCAAAAAACACATCCCGCCTTCTTTCTGAGAGTTTCCTCCCATTGCTGATCTGTTTATTCGCTCATTCATTATAAATAGATCATTATATTCACTCGCTCTTCATTTATTTACCAATAGGAAGGACGGTTGCCTTGTAGTGTTTCTTACTTAACGTTTTTTTTTTCTTTTTAATACAGGCATTAATGTAATTCAGCTTATTGTTTTTTGGTACCATAACATTGGGGTTTATAAGTATTGCGTGTTACCAAAATCGTCGTTACAATTTCGAATCCGCAACTTCCTCTACGTACGATAATTACTTGCACTCGAAAAAACAAATTATTTTTAACATATGCGTGTGAACTGCGTAACGGCTGTTTTAAAAGAAAATTAAATTTAAACTTTTTAAGTGAAATAACATTGTAATGCACATTGTGATTAAATGCCTTTCTTTATCATTTAGACTTATATATAACCTCATAAACGAGCAGAATATAAAAGAAAAGTCTACTTTATCAAGCTCAATACAATTGGCATTTAAAAGTTTTTTCCGCGTTTAATTCTAAATTCAAATACTTAACGCTTTTTTCAGTCTTGCAATTGGCAGTGTAGAAACACTATAATTTATTCGTTTTGAATCGAACCGTGTATTAAGCACACATCCTTACAATGTCAACTATTATTTACTGGTTTGTATGTGTGCGTGCTTCCGTCTGCGCGGGAGTGCGATCATGTTTGCTCACGCGTTGCACCCCCACCCTTACTCCGTTCTCATACAATTTACATACAAAATAATTATGCAACTATTTTTTTTAATCTAGGTAAGGTATAAGCTAAGTACCTACTTCCTAAAGAACTTTTTTGCATTGTACTTCCTTATTCAGGGCTAATGACTGGCATGTAAGCCTGGATGCATACGAAAGAGGTTCTTATTCTATAAAAGGACAAAGAAAGAAGAATAATTCATAACGAAGAATGCGTCAATATAAATTGTGTTACGTAATGGTGATCAGTGACATCACTAAAAAACGCATTTGTATAAAAATGCTATAAAGCAAGCAATCGAAATGTTTTTTTACATCTGACCATTGTTATTGCGTTATGGTAAATTAACTACTATTCAATTCATTTAATACCAATAAAATTAAATTAAATGTTTTAAACCTGAGTTAAATAATTAATACGCACCTATCAACATAATAATTAATAATTAAAACCAAAATAAAATACTATTCATTATGCTTTGTCTTTTATAAATAAGTTTTTAATACAAAATAATAAAACAAAACTACCAATTATAATTAAACCAATATTAATTCAGAGCCATCAAATTAAAAAGAAGTTATTTCGATCGACAACAGTCTAAAGTGTTTAAAAAATTAAAACCGGGGGTTTCTATGCGCACATGCTTCGGGGCGGCGCCGAATATTCGCACCGCTGCGTCGCCTATTGTTTATCCACGATTAAAACCAATTCAAAATACTAACTCGCACTCAAAATTTAACTGTAGTGGTGCTACGGAACCCTTTGTTTTAGGCACAATGCTCCCACTTAGCGAGCGACCGCTAAAACTGCGGAGCCAGGAGAAACGCGGTAATAGGTGAAGTATAACTAGCTGAGTAGTGTTTGGATGTCCCTTATCTAAAAAATAGGTAAAATTCGGCCTAAAAAATGTATGCTGTGAAATGCTTCAAGTAATCTTGAGTTGACTGTTCTTATTCAATTGTTAAAATAATACCTACTTTGCATATGCTTATTTTATTACTGCAAATCAATTACGCATTATTAGTAACTATAGACCCCTTTAAAACAACGTATTAAACAAAATCATCTAAATTATCAATCTTAGACAGATTTTTCCTAACATTAAATAAAATATGTGAGTCCATATTAACATCCCCATTAACTCCCTATTAACAAAAACCAAAGCTTCATAGTTTAAGTGCATTGTCGCTAATTTCTGAATGTGGATTAAACAGTGGGGCGCGACGTTTTGTGCGCCACTTGACGCGGCCCGCAGCTGACGCGGTGAGAACCGCCGCACCATAGGTTAAGTAGAAAAAAATACGAAAATGGAACGCTGGCCAGTTGCGTTTGGAACTTTTTGGTGAAAAGCAAAATGATACTGGTCAGTGAGAATTTCAATTTAGATATGTTAATGCTGACAAAACTTGCAGTGTATAGTTTTTATAGTCGCAGTGGCAGACCCCATAGATAGGCTATTGCTAAATTCCCGAATTTGTAGTTTTCTTTGAGAAGAACTTTTTGGGCGCAAATGGCATTATGTAGGGTATAAAATATCTTTGACATATCATAAGATTTTCCAAAAATAGAATTGTGTTAATATTGGAACTTTATGGTAAAAAAACCAAAACAATTCTGGCACAAAACATACAAATGATGCTGGCACAAAATGCCCTATAAACCAAAGTTTTTCTTTTTCCATTTCAAACCAACTGAAAACAAATGCCTAAAGCATTATGAAATATAGAAACATTCGATACAAACAATGTCGCCTGCCGTATCGTCAATCAATAATTAATATTTGGTAGTTGACGGAGCCAAGCTCCCGAATTTCGCGTGGAATGACGAGAAGATCGCGTTCGGGTAATCGAACCGGCAAAAAGTAAAAAATGAAGCAAATACGAAATACTCCATTACTGGGCTGGACAGGACGGACGTAGAGCTATGTTATACTTTAATTTTTAAATGAACACTCTTTTTTCATTATATTTCAATATAATTAGTAGACTTAGGTAGTGTGCTTTCAACATCATTTGCTATAAATCTGAAATATGTAAAAATTCCTATTTCCTAAGTAAATATGTCCTACATAGTTACAAACAAGACCTTTGCTAAAGTGTTATGTAGGCACCAAAATCAAACTCAGTTCCATCAGTTTTATCAAATAACTTGTATTAAGAATGAAAAAAAATATGGCGATTGACAACACAGCAAAACATAATTAATCACTAAAAACTCCCCAAAACTGATTCATAATTCAACCAAGAATTACTTCTTCCCCCAAAAAAATAAGAATACGTTTTTGCTCAACGGATTCGCTGTTCCGGTGGCAGAAAATTGTGTATGCAGGGCGCGGCCGCCGCGGGCCACGGCAGCTATTCGCTCCTGCGCCGGGCTAAGCCAGTCAAGGCTAAGACGCTCGCCCAGTTTTTGACCATCACCCACCACCGAATTCAATACCGAATTTCAACTCCGAATTAGATCCGACAAAAATCATGGAAAATACAGTCTACGCGCACCCAAAATAAGCGCATTTTTGCATGCCCTGATGAAGACACTTAGCCGTGGAATTGGAGTCGACGACGCATTCTGGCCGCGGTAAAAACTTGCATCGCCTTTAGCAGATCGCTTCACAGACAGCGAGGAATTCCCGCAAACCTAAAAGAGTCATCGTCACCATCGCTCACACTCGCGATAAGTGCTACCGAATTCTGATACTCGAAGATCTTAAGGGATTATGAGCACATGTGTTCTCCCTCATCTAATATTAGTACAGTCTTAGCCGAAATTGCTTAGATCCCGTGTACTGGCGCGCTCATTATTAATGACACTACTCAGGTGCGCAGATAATCCTGATTAGTTCACCGCAAACTTTCACACTTGCATTTCACGAGGACCATTCACCGACATAGATACAGGGTGAGCGATGTTAGACCCATACCCATCTCATTAAAATATTCTACATTATTAATTTATAAACAGCAGACGATGATTATTCTTCCCAATCCTAAGTTAAAGATTTCCAAATATACTTTAAAGTACTTAGAGGGGACAAACATTTGACATATCAGTTGGGCTTTACCCTAAAAAAGCACAAGACATCGATGTCGAAGGCAGTCGGTATTTTTGTAAGTTCCACGTGATCTGATGATCCACTTTTTTGGTCACCCTGTACACGTGGAACAGGTTACATTTATCAAATCTGACATAATATAAAGAACGAATCCCAAACTCAAATCTTAATTGGCAACCGGCAAGATTCAGAATTTGCTCGACATGAAAAATTGAGGTTATGATGGACTTCAACAAGTTTTTTCTTCCGCTTTGTAAAATGAGTTCAGATAATTATGTCGCAATGATGGATAAGCATTCGGTAAATAAGAGCTCGACAAATAGATTATTCCTTATCATAGGAACCGATTGTACTTATATTATTTTGTGTTCAATAGACCTTTGGTTTGAAAAACAAAACAATGACAAATTTATGAGATAATTTCTGTATAACAAAAAGTTGCATCTAAATTATATGAAGCTAATAAAGATTTTCTATTTGATAGTTTGACGGAAGAATATTTCGAAAATCGAAAATGTAACTGGCAAAAACACGGTTGGTTTTTGTCGTGCCATCGCGCAGTTCCCGGCAACTATAATTGCGCGCGCAGATTATCAGAAGCAAGTGCGTTCGATAACGCATGCGCACGAACGCATGTTATTAAATTTATTCCTTTTTCGCCGGAATCTGCATAATGAGGGGGGCAAAAACAAGCGGTTTTTACCGATCTCCCTCAGAGAAAAGTACAGTCGTGAAGCGAAAATGTGGAGCCATCTTGAATTTTATGCTAATATTTGAGTGTTGCCAATTTAATTTTAATTTTATTTCTCCTGCATAGTTATTGGGGTTTAATTCAAAAGTAAATAATTATTCCACCAGACGACATAATAAAAACATTTTTCAATGTTTATGTGCCATTATAATGCAGCTGATTACGTGCGATTATTTCTTGTCAAATGAATGACAACGAATTATCGATGGAATGTCACGCACGATCTCACCCACTATACAATTTAATAATTCTGATAAAATATAGGCATTAAAGGAATTAATCGTTCTCCGTTTAAGAAAAAAAGTAGATCATATTTTGAAAGTTAATTTCATACTCGCTACATATGCTGTACCGCGTTTTGCATAAAAACTGCAAACCCAAAAAAGTTATTGCAAAGCGGTAATCTCCACAAAAGATTGCGGCGATCAGCCGTGGGCTACTGAAATTCCACATCTCTTCGCACACGCACTCAGACGCAACACGAAAATGTTGAACTTAATTGACGGTTGGCGGAAAACCTAAAAATGGAATCATCCCAGAGTACGGAGCGAGTTCCAATTAATGCGTGGATTAAACACATTTCAAAGGCAATTAGACAGTAACAGGTACAATGTGGGAGCGAGCGCAGGCTGGGGAACAAAAAGCTCGCGCGTGTCGTCGGCCGTCAGACAAGTAGCCGGTAATTTATGGTTAGTTTTTGGTGCGCTGGCAATGTTGCCTCGCGGCTTTTCCCGCCCCCTCCCCACCCCTCGCGCCGGTCACAGACCCCTCAGCTCGTCAATCTCAACTACTTATCCTCCCGCGTCGATATTTAATCATTTTTGCCCAAAAAAACAAGTGCAATAAAGATCCTATCGCCGCGCTGCGCCCGCGACGCTTTCGAAACGGCGTAGATAGAAATAACGCAACCGATACCTACTAAGAATTTAATGCATGTACTTATTATTGACCGGTAACTGTGCTATTGTGAGGGCGAAATTAATCTCGGGGCTAAGCTCGGCACAAAGACGGCATGCCGGCGCGTGCGGCTATTACCGACACCATTTTATAATTACCTTTTTAAATAGTTTTTTCAGAGTGTAGTTCGTATTAAAACGTCAATGTAAATAACTTGTTAGCCGCAATCTCATTTCGATTGGGTATTACAATAGTGTACGTGATGTTGGTGAGTAACGGTCTGTTTTATCCGCGAGATGGCAATTGGTTTTGTAGGTAGCCGGCTAGGTAGCTCGGCAACACCGCTGGCCGGCGCGTGCGCACACTTATCAAACTCCCATCTCCAATGAAATTGTATCAAACTCAGAACGTGGATTCTTTAGATTTTTTACACAATGTTTTGATGGCTAAGATAAGTGTGACCGAATGTCTCTCGACCTGAATTGTAAAAAAATAGACATGTGCCAAAGTATAAGATATAACGGATACTAATATCTATAAATAGTTTTGTAAAGAAACTCGCTATGGGTGCAATGTAGGTAATTAGGTTTCAATTTCGGCTTTGTTCGGTGCGTGTGCGCAAATTGGATACGAAATAGGTATTTCACCCGCCGTACGTGTCTAATTGCACGGATTAGATATTGAACTCTTTCGGCAAGGTGGGTTATGTAAAAAATAAGGCGGTCAAAAATAGACGTACAAAGAAACCGGCTTCATAAATCAATTGATATAACTATTTCTATTTATAGATAGGAACTATCTGGATTGTAAAAAAAATAGTTAAAGGTGAAAAAATAAGTATTTTTATTTAAAATAACTACTACATAAGTTGTTTCTATGATTTAATAATTGTTTAAGCTAGTATATATAAGGACTTTCTTTAAACTTTTGTTCCAATCAAATAACAAATTTATACCGCATTTAACTCTATTTTGCATTTACAAACACCGAATAACTAGTTTTAGACTTTAACTTTTCCTCATAATACGACCAAATTAATCCTGTAATCCTTATATCTTTATTTTACTTATCAGTAACACTGCTTTATCCTAAATCGATTTTTTCTAATGCGCACGAGTCACTTTCTAAGCAGCAACGTAATTGTACCGATCGACCCTTTTTGTACGAATAAACGAAATCACCAAGTCATCGAGATGAAATTATCTAGTAACTAGCATGGTTGGTATCGAAAAATGTTTTTTTTTTATAAAGTCAAGCCAGTACTTCAGTACTGCAAAAATAGAGATGGGAAAAGGAAAATAAAAGAACGAGCAGAAATCACACAATTATTTCACCACATTATTTAATCTTTACAATACTGTACCTCTTAAATGTGCTAAAAATTAGAGCTAAAGAGTAATTAATAATAAACTAGTAATAAAGACTACAGTTACCAACTTAAATACCTGGTTTAAGATAATAACCTAGTCGACACTCATCAACAAAAAAATAATTATCATTCATTATCCACATATTTACCTACCGTCGTTTATTTTTAATTACTATATTTATTCCTGTTTTATTTAAATAATAATCCATTTTAATTTGAATAATTCAAAATATAAATTATAAATCGACTGCAATATAATGGATTTTGAACTCGATAAAAATGCGGAAATTTTATACATATGAAATATATTTGCTTATCACAAACAGAAATGTAACCTGTTTCATTTTAATAATAAGTTTTTTCACGATTAGGCATAAGTTTTTTTTAATTTATATCTACCTAATTATTGTTTGTGCGGACGAAATCGACAAATTTGCGAAACGTAAAAAGAGAATTGTTTACAAAAACGTAGATAAATCGTTATAAAGGTAATCGTTATTTTTTGCGGTAGCGGAAAAATACTTCAATAGAAATATGAGCCTGACAACATTCTCTTTATTAACTGCTAATTAAATGATCGCTGAATATAAACTTAATTAGCGATTAACTTTTTCGTAAGGCAAAATAGATAAACCATATTTTTAAATGTAGGAATATTTAGAGTTATCTCAAAATTTTAGACTCAGAATAATGATTAGGGATAACCTTTTATCAGTGTAATCTTTTTTATTTATCTGTAAGTATAGTAACTTCGTAGTTCAAACGTATAATAGCTCAAATAAACATTATAAGAACAATTTTTTTATCAATAAGGAAAATCTTATGCGTGCGCGATCTGGCTCTATTGTAGAATATCAAAGAAAGTATAGGTATGTATTTTTGTTTAGAAGCTAATTTGACGTAGGCAAAGCTCTGCTTCACACATTGTTCATACATAATAAGAAACTATACAAGTTTATTTGGTTATTTATATGAAATACCAATGATACAACAACAAATTGTGCCCTTAATGAATAGGAAACATCCATATTATCAGTACAAATGTGTGGTGGTCATATAAAACTTGACTTGTTTTTTTTTTCACCAACACCCTTAACAACGGATCTTACCATTGTTCAATGTAGTTAAAGCTCTTGGTGAATAATTTTATCCATACAAGCTTTCTGAACTTTTAACAAATGACAGTTTAATCGTATTTATATGAATAGCACGTTTTTCAGTAAATAGCTTGATCTCAAATTACATAATATTTTCTTCTTAATTTAACTGAAAATCTGAGTCCGTTCAATATTCGATTGTTAACACCATTATTCTTAGGATTAGTAACACGATTGGTTAAGTGATACAAAAATAACTAGACATTTAACAACTAAGTTTCGTTAAACATAATTTAAACCATCTATACTTATATACAATCACGTGGTTCATTCAAAGCTTTACCAGATATAGTCAATGTTATATAATTACTCATCTTATCAGTTACTTTAGCTACTTAACTATGATAATGCGAAATATATATGCACTTACTAAGCCTTAATATTTATTTTACTACCTTTTTTCTTATCCCAACCTTGATTTTTTTTGGAAAAAACAATACAAAAGTCACAGCGCCAGTAATTAATGCACTAAGTAGACAATTTAGTGTTAAATTACTTCTTGTTTTTATGAATTAATTAGCTGATAGATGTGTTGTATTTTGATAATTTGTGTCTCTACTATAATTATTCCCACGTTTATTATTTACTTAAGATTTGTTTGTTGTAGGCACCAAATTGGTTTTTATTTCTAATCCTCATTGTCAACTTATTTAGGTATACTCGCAGCTTAATGTCTGTTGCCTACAAAATTAATTGATATGGTAATTTATAAATAAGATTACCGAAAACTATTCACTCCGCACTAATTATAATGAGGTACTTAAAAAGATAAAACTTAGACTTGAACAAACAAAAAAACGTAGATGATCCGAACCCCAATTGTCACTTTACATAATCAAACGCAATTAAAAAGTCGCACGACCTACCTGCGACAAATCGCTGGGCGCCTCCGACTTGACGGTGTTGGCCGCAGCCCAGGCCTCGGCGAAGGTTTCCATTGCACTCTGAAAGTCCATGTTTTTCCAACAGTTCACGACAACATGCCGACAGCGGTGCTGCGAGCCGTGGCGACGCGTGCGATCGGGCCGGCCGCCGGCGCGCTACTGACGCCGGCCCCGCCCAACGCCCGCGTCGAGAAAAACCGATACCCCGCGCCTTCCCGTTTCAGCGCTTTTCTTTTTAAGCCGCTATTTTAACGAGTTTTTTTTCTCGCAGAGCCCAACCCACGGTGGTTGGGCGGCATCGACATTATTTACACTTGTAATTCACAGATTGAGCTACTTAATTTGTTCTAATGCTGCTTTGATTATATTAGGCGCTTGTTTTCTGTGTTGTGGCTATAGTAGTTTCGTTGTTTATATTCGTGATATTGATTGGAGTAGCGTTAAAATAAATTAAGCAAACAATTGCAATTTAGGCTTGAAATGTAACTTATATTATGACCTTCAATCGTTTTACGTATTTATTTACCGGTAAATCGATTTTTTTATAAATATGTTTAATTATAACAACTTTCAAAACTCAAATATCGTCAAAAAAATGCATTGTTCAACAAATTTTCAAATATCCTTGCGCTTAGGTGAACGTAAATTTATTAAATCACCAAAGAAATTACACGTTTTTAAACGCCGACTTAATGTCCCCAAGACCAATTTTTATTCATTACAATAAATCAGAATGGCGTCCGCTAAAAATTTACCTACGGAAATAAGTGTAAAAAGATTGTCACGCCATGCCGCTTCATAATTTGGTACGTGATTCCGCTAAGCGCTGTAACATGGGAAGTTATTTTTCTTAATTTGTTGGTCGTTATTATAACGTTTTTGTAAGCATGAGGGATTCTCTAGTGGGGTAGCAACTCGTGGCTTGATTGGGTTTTCATTTTTAATGGAATGGAAACGTGATTAATAGTAATTTTATATAGAATCTGCGCACTGAAGTCAAATTGGATTATCATTGACTATAAAATATATTAATGCCCTTAAAATAAAGTGTTTGTTTCATGGTTAAAGTATATCAATCAAAAACTTACAAAAAAAAACAGATAAACAAAACAAATCACACTAACAATGAGTTTGTGCAATGATCCTGTCAAACTCAAAACCATAATCCAATAAAAAACAATACTGTCCATTATAAAAAAACTCAAATCCTTTTTAACAATAGATGTCGGCATATTTCAATCATCAATGAAGTCTCAACTAGAAATGAGAGACAGAAGCTCGATCTAACTGAAACAATAAAAGCAGAAGTGGGACGCCGGTCGATGCGTAGGCAGATATCGGGGCTTTGTGTCGCATCTATAAAAGCCAGATACCCACTCTGTGGTAACTTTTACCTAGGTATAGGAGAAGAAACAACGATTTGTTAAGCTATATGTGTTTCTTCGAAACTCAGGACAAAGATTTTAGGAAACAATATAAAAATCACATCAAAGACGTAATTAGGTTACTTTTTTAAAATAAACTGTCGTTAGACACCTTTAAGAGACATGCTAGACACTTTCACATGACTCTACAATTCTTTATTCATGAAATGTTTGACTTATTGTAAAAAAATGCTGAGGCTTAGGTACATAAACTCACATAACTAATTTTAAATGTATGCAAATTTTATATCTCATAACAATTTGTTTTTTTACCAAATGTCAAACAAAAACGCTCATAGAACTACACGTTTTTTACAACAATTTGTTGTAGAATTGTTATACACATATACATATACTGGGTATGTCGTTCTTATTATTTACCCATCAGTAAGTAAGAACCTACGTTGTTTTTTTTTTTCTAAAAAAAACTTAAGCTAATAAGAGGCACAAGCTTATTTGGCAGCAATCATGACAGTATGGTGATCACTTCTCTACAGGAACCACGTCAGGCCCTGAGTGGTTTTTTTTCATATTTCTGACACTAGACATATAAATACTACAGAATGTAACTTCTTAGATTTACGCGATCATTATTCCTTGAAATTAAACTCATTTTAACGGGGTTTTACGCGTTTATTATATTATTTTTGATTATCCAACGTTTCGACATAATAAACACATAAAAACTCGTTTAAATGAGTTTAATTTCAAGAAATACTTATCATGGTAACAAGAAAATCGTATGTAATCATAACGCTATCGTAGCCCATGAAAAGTTTCAGAACAAACAGTGACATACCTACCACTTCAATTAGCGGGCGTAAGTTAGAAGTTTTATCTATTTAGCGGGCTGAGCTGTTAGCGGACACAATCCGGTCTTTTTGTTAGCAAGTGTTACTAATACAGTTTTTTTATTAAGTCGCTATAAATAAAGTTAACTTGGGTGTTACTTCAGAGATTAATTATGTATCACTTATTTTATATTATGATGTTTATTTTATTATTTGTTTTATAAACTTACTGAAGGGTTTAAGTTGGTAGGAACAACTTGTGTGTGAGTAATAACAATAAACCTTATTAATAAATTGTAGATTTTAAAATAAAGATTTGAACTCGGATTAAAAAGAAAGTAAAAAAAAAAATAGTTTTATTAATCACCTTATAAGCGTAACAAACGTATCTAATAATAGGTAGGTATCGCAAATAATTTTCTAAGTCAAAAACTAACGTTCAACATTTAAACTGAAATAAATTTCTTAAACGTTTTAAGTAATATAGCAGCGGTATTCAAGATCTGCAAAATATAATCCTAAAAGCAGTTTTAAAGAGCCTACTTTTAGCACAAAATTTATATACAGTGAAGTTCATCCTCAACTCGACAACACTGAACCAATCAATAAGTCTTGTTGAAAACTGGAGCATATCGGAAACACGGGAAAATATCTTCCTTAACCGCACAAAGAGAAATCGATACCTACCTTTAAGATTATTCTAAAAGAGAATTTTATCAACTCGCCTTCTATATTCGAAATGATACTGGCTGGAAATAAAATTAATTGTGTATAAAACGTGTAGGTGAAAAGTATGTGATGTAGGTATTCGTTTAAATATAGAACTTAATATCTGACCTACATAACATTTTAACACTGGCTGGAAAAAAAACAAAGGACGAACTACAAATTTCGAACGTGGAATCTATGTTTGACCTAGTTAACCGCTTAGCTCGCGCTACGCCTCTCCACATAAGCTGCAGCCTCTCATCTGAAGCCTGCGAAGTATCTCGCGTTCTATTTACGGAATTTTCCTATGTACGCTTGAGGTTTTTCCTAATCCGCCTATACCGACGGTGCCAATAGGAATCCAGGCGTCTACGGGTGCTAAGCTGTCATCCAATAGGATCGGGTTAGGTTTATCCGTTATCCGTAGATTAGTCGGTCTCTGTCTAGCGGGGGGCGGAGTTTGGCCACGCCTACCCGGTCGATGCGAGAACTGAGACGGGTCGATACCATTCGGTTGATCTCGTTTGGGAACCTGTTTGAACGAAATTGAGTTCGGTTTTTTACTTTCAGGTTAGTAATATCATTTTTAACCTTAACCATGTTTGAATTAAACTGATTTTTTATTGAAATAAACAAACTAAATTAGATCAGTTTTTATTTTTAAAAACTTCACAATTTATAATTTAATCTCATTTGTCTAAAAACAACTTTTTTAACTAAGGCCCTCTATTAAATGGTATTTTAACCAACACGCTAACAATCATCATTTCCTAACCACTTCATATTCCACTTACAATCATACTATTTCTCTGCAACCACATCAAATTCCCTATCTTACCAAAATATGACAAACAAACAAAACAAAACCAAAAAAAAAACTAACACGTTAAATAAATAAACACAAAAAACTTATCCTAACAATCTGACCTTACTTTACCAACTAAATTCGCCCGTACTAGTACCCTCCCACCAGTCTCCGAGCATTGTCCCGTTATCTATCCGAGACCGAGACTCATCCGGCGTTCGTCAACGCTCGCGATATCTGCCGTAACTCGCCGAGTGACGTCACGCGCCCGCTTTGTAAGGACGGCGGACATCGATGGAAAAGTTGGTTTTATTATGTATGGGTTATTTATGTAGTAGAAATGTATATAGTAGAGTCAATGTTGTGATTAGTTGTCTATAACTGGGTATGTGTTTATTGATGCAGCACAATAATTTCTATTATTTAAGAAGGCTATATTTTTGTTAAATTTTCAGTTTAAGCAAAATTGTGTTTTGCTGTGCCGCCTTCAAAGTCTATTTTCGTAAAGTTTATAACGGTAACGAGCGTTCAATTTCTGGCTTATTTATGTTAATTTTACAATACAAGTGATAAATACGATAAATATAGTGAAAATAAAGTAAAAGTTTGTTGTATTGTGGCATAACTATTTTAACTTCCTCTTATGACCGACTTCGTGATAGGCTGCCTCTACTATTATAATATAACTGTAATGTTGTTTGTTACATTCCAAATTAATACTGTTGAAATTACTTATGAAAAATCAGAATGTAAGTTTTTATCGTAGCGGCTCTACATCTAATAATTGGCTAAAATATTTATTTTTATTAGAGATGGGCCGAGTACTTGGTTTATACTCGATATTCGGCGTACTCGGCGGGTTTTTTGGTATTCAGTACTCGGCCGAGTAACTCGGTATACTAATGCCGAGTTTACTTTGTTTAAAGAAAGCAATATATTAAGGTAGATATAATTAAAACAAAAGTGTTAATCAAAACGTACTGATTGAGGAAATCTTTGACAATCTCAAGTAATAAAATCAAAATTATGCTAATGCATGAGTACTTAGTGAGATAAAATTAAAATAAAAGTAATAAAAATAATCAATATTTAAAATTTAATAAAGATAAATTATGATGCCTTATTTGGTGCCCTGTCCATCATTTGCCAACAAATTTTCTTCTAAATATACTTGCGTTCGGTTATACTTGTTTACGCGCGCGGAATTGGGAATTTTATAGAACCGAGTTACTCGGCCGAATACTCGGTAAAAAAAATAGAACCGAGTAAAACTCGGTACTCGGTACTCGACAAAAGTGTTACTCGGCGCATCTCTAATTTTTATATACACGACATCATTAATGCCTCATTTTATCAACGATACTAATTGTATAAGGAAGTCCCTCAATATCAAATTAGTTATGAAATGTAAGCATATAAGGTTCTTTTTAGCACTAAAGGGAATTGAATCTAACCTAAGTGTATGAAAACTCTTTGACCCTTATTCGTTAACGTATTTTAAACCAATGTTACGTCTCTGTTAGTTGTATTAGCTTCCATGTTAGGTTTAATGGGACTATTATTTATTTAAACAAATTTTAGTAATTACCATGGTTTGGATGGATTCTTCGTAGATATTCGTATGTGAAAACGTGTAATTGGTTAACAGTTTTTCTAAGTTTGTGTTACCTAAATAGTTATATATAGGTACATATGTTTTTCAAGAAAAATTAAATAAATGAACATAAAATATTTTAGTAATAAATTGGTAATTTCGATCCAGTAAGAAAAGGCTTAGGAAGATGACCATTGAGTTGAAATGGAAGTAATGCCAAAAGGAGGGACTTTATCAACAGTACCTAGTATAAATACTTATATATTCAATTTCAAAATAATTACTATTTATTTATTTAATTTCATATTAAAAATTAATTTAGTAAAATTGTTTTTTTTTAAATCCGGATTGTTAGCAATTATTTGATCTGAGACAATTGGGGAGGTTCCGAAGCTGACCCAGCACCGAGAAAATTAGCAAAAGAAGAGGATTTTGTCTAGTAATAGATGATGATTGACATATTCATTAGTAATGGCTGAGAATAGACTCTTTTCAATAATACAGATTTTCTGAGTAGAAAACATTCCTACAAACCAAGCGGCGTATTTAAAAATTGTGATACAGAGATTATTTTATCATGCTTGCCACAGAATTCGCTAAGAACTTGGAAAGTGGGTAAGCAGAGTAAGTACACGTCTACCACAGTATTATAAACCATAAGTCATATATAAATTCTCATCTGTAATTAATATTCCTTATCATGTATTTAAAAAAATATAAGTCAGAAATACCTGTATTTTATTATTTTGTTTTGATTAACCTGAAATGCACCATCTCAATTTTCCAAAACGTCTAATGCATATACCTACATTTTCTTTTAAACTTGCATTGTTGTTTTATTTGAGTTGGTCAAGCCGTTGCGCAAAACTGTAGAGCAGTTTTTCCTAACCGATTAAACTAGCAATTTCACAAATACGCGTTTATTTTTGACAATTCATATAAAAGTAGATTATTGTTGAAATTATTTTAATGTGTTAAAACTGATGCTCTTGCAATAACACCCTTATTGTTTGTTTAAAATAGTCTTTCGGCTTCAACCTTCTACTTAAATCACAATCATTGGTCTTTAATCGCGAGTTTTACATACATCCTTGCGCCAAATACAATTCGTGTTCCTGTACCAGGTTAAAATTAATTCACACGAGCCTTTGTGTGAGAAATCTATATTCTTTTGTAACATAACTACACACGCAAAGGAAAATCTTTCTCTATCTTTGGAAACATCAGTAAACAAAAAGTGACTGAAAGTTAAGTTATGCTTATGCATATTAAACTTAGATCTATGCCTCGATTTTTAAATACCAGGTTTTTAGTGCATAACGGTAACTGCTTTAGTTAATTGTTGATTTGATGGTGGTAGCGTATCATTAAATGAAATAGTGGAGGCAAATTGTTTAGTAAGAAATAAAATGTACCTAAGTAGGTCCAATTATGGAATGATTTAGGGAAAATCAGTTAGTATGCTTGATTGTTACTTAAAGTCAAATCTGGCATTGAGGTGTGAGAGCGTCTTTAACTCTAGTGAAATGTTTGATTTTGGTGACAGTAACGACTGCTTGCTAGTATGCTTTTCTAACGAGGACACAGTAGTTACACTGTTTTGCAGAAGAAAAAGGTGGGGCGATGGTATCAACGCCTTTAGTCTTTGCACAAAACTCTTCCTCTCTACAAATACGTTACTTGCATATTGTTTTATTAAATTAAAAAACGTATTTAAAATATACTTAGATAGTTTCCTAATTTACGTCAAAAAATCCTACTTAATATTATAAATGTGAAAGTTTGTGAGGATGTATGGATGTATGGATGGATGGATGTTTGTTACTCTTTCACGTAAAAACTACTGAATGGATTTGGATGAAACTTTGCAGTAATATAGGTTATACATCAGAATAACACATAGGGTAGGTACTTTTTACCGCGGGAAAACATCTCATTCCCACGGGAAACCGACTTCCACGCGAACGGAGTCGCGGGCGGCCACTAGTACTTAATATTATAAAAGTAAACATAAATTTCAACAAACAAATCTCAATATTCCAGAAAATCTTCGTCACCCAAACATTATCGATGTTTTTATCAATCGCCAACTAATCCTATAACCATCAATAATCCGAGACGTATCCTAGGAAGTTAAGACTCTAGAACCCTTGAAATAAAGTCGATATTTGAACGGCTTTTAAAAATGTCATGCTGAGAAACACAGAGTTATAGAACGATTAGGGGGTAATTGATGATTCCGTGCGATCTGTAAATGTTTAGGATTATACCTGTGAAGGAGTTTGGTGATGGCTATCAAAGTAATCCATCATGTTATTGTCAGACATATCTTTAAGAGTGTACGTTTAAAATACCTGCAGGACTTTATATAAGGTTGTATCTTAATCGCGATGTCATAATTAATGTTCGAAGTTAATATAATATTTGTGAAGTTCAAAATCAACATGTTCTTATATGATAGAAATAGATTTAGATGTTGTGGGGAGTCTAACAATTAATGCTAAGTTATCTCCTTTTATTTATAGGGCACACAATTTATAACGTCTTGATCACAAAGGGTCTAATTTGTGCAATGCATCTAAATTTGATGCCTTGGCGCCCATTGTTATTTTAGTATTATAGAAATATATCGTTTGTCGATCATAAAATACTCAACTTGAGTCGGCTAATATTTAGTTCTTCTATAAAGTGCTTCTATACTTAGTAACACCTACAGGCTTTTAGAATTTACCTCCTCTGCAGCCAATTGAGATTTCAAGTATTCATTTATAGATGTTTTAGTATGTAACTGTATTACGGGGAATAGTATATTATACGGTGAACAGAAATGAGCCGTAATCCAATACTCTGGCTCAGGATTTGGTGGATAGGGCAAACTTCAAATTCTTTAATATAACTCAATAAAAACATCTCCAAAATCCAATTTCGTAGTTAACGCCCAAACTACCGAAACTAACTTTAGATCCGAGACCGCTTTAGAATGCGACGAATTTGACAAGTCACGATTTTTTTTAAAGTCAAACCCAGATTATCTTCTTACCCCACTCGATCAATCTTATCGACATCATTCACTAACAAAATGTCTTAACTCCCACAAACATCTTTATGCGATTTTCAACTTTAATGTGTGAGTTTTAGGGTGAATAATTGATTGGTAGTGGCTAATGGATAGTGCACAATGATGACGGGATCGTTGGATCATCGCCGGATTCTAGGAAATTCGCCTCGCGTGAATACCTGCCCTTACAGGTAAATATCATAGAGCTAAGAATCAATGAAGTATATATTTTATAAAATATCTACATACATTATTTTATATTAAATAAGTAAGTAAACTAATTGACTAATTGTTTTGAAACAATTATAATTGGCTAAAACTGAATAAAACATAGAAGTCACTGTTTAGCTCTACATAAAAAAACTCTATGGAAGACACCACTATCACATTTAGTTATACCCATTGAGAAATAAAATAACGTGTATACATTTTTCATGCCACATCTACAAATTGAAAGCTCTACATAAACTATGACTTGCCGATGTCCCCGAAATCTTCTCCTATGTTATTCTTACCCTGCGCTTGCGACTCGACTTATACAAACAAACTGGGAATAATGCGAAATGTATAATTTAACACTCTAGATCCTATACCTGGTATAATGAGTGGGATTAATCCCAGTGTTTGAAGTGCTATGTTTATTTTAGTCGTTGGATAAAAAAGTTTAATCATTTTGTGTAAGGCTCTATGTTTGAGACAGTATTTGATTGTGATTGTAAATATGTAGCGTTTTTGGTACTCATAGCGTCGCGAGAAAATACGAGCTTCACTACTTATATCTTTAGAGAGAATAAGCTTTAAATTTAGTGCATTCAAGTATACTTTCTAGGTTAATTAAAATCTAAAATTACATTCAGTAATAGAGTTTTTTTTAACTGACCATATAGTTGTGAAGTGAAAACTTATCACACGTTAATTTGACATTTTAATTATTTACTTTGATGAGCTTACATGAAATTGTATGTAATATATTAGATACCTACTTAATAACTTAAACGTTTATTTTTTTCATACTGAAAAACGACAATCGCAATAACGAACAAATCACATCCAAAATACAATTCTCCTAATCATATAAAAGACAAACCTCATAAATATTTTACGTCTACCCGCAGCTTTAACCATTTTCAAATTTCGAACACTGCATCATACGATTCTATTAGCAATATTTTCTTATAATACACATTACTGCTTCCATGCTTGTATGTTACATACGAATGGTATTTTTAAAAAGAAAACAGCGTATCTTTTCCATCTCGGGGCCGCAGCTGTTTAGTCTCCAATAATTTTCAGATACGCCCTTATTACTTTACTTATTTATTCGTGTAGACTGTATCTTGTTTTTTAAGTAAGGGATTGAAAACGTGTTCGTCTGAGACTTTTACGTGCTATTTTATTTTAAGTGCAGATAAAAATGTTTTACATTATTTTACAATAGGTACTCGAAAGTTCCTATTGTAGGTAAAGTAGGCTTCTATATCTACGGTACATTTTAAACGCTTTTTAACCATTTTTAATTACACTGATCTTATTGATGTTTATTATTCTTCAAAATCAAAGCAAATTAATTCGGTTTAATTTGTTCTTAAATAAAATCCCTCAATCTTATTAACACATTCATCACCCCAAAAACGAAAAAATAAAATAATTAATTCCCTAAATAGGATCATTAGACTCAATTAAGAAAACATTCAAATCTCGATTGATCACATTAAGAACTCCTTGGAGGTTTTTTTTTAATGTTGCCAAGTGAATTGCAAAAACGGGCAATAAGAAGTTACCGAACTGAAAATGATTCGATCAAAGGAAATATAATCTTGTCCCTGGTGCATTAAAAATGTAAATATATAAATATCGTCGTTAGTAAATCATTAGCCAGTTTGTGAGATCTTTTACGATCGAGTTGGTGCAAATAGCAGTCTTTGAACATGGATGAAGTTTTCCAAGAAATAACTGGAGGAAGGGTGGAAAAATAGCAAGTTTCTGGGCCTAATAAGGGGTATAACAAGTAGGTCATAGGTCACATAATGGTTTATGAAACATTTTTTATTAAGTAGTTAAACCGTTATTCGCGAAATTAAAATTTTGATGATTTTTGTCAGAAGGCGAACTTGTTTGCCGACACGCAGATTTTCATACGTAAATCATTACATAGTATGAATCTAAGACGCTAATCGTGTTTGTTTGTCTGCTATCTCGTCCTTAAATAACTTTTAAGGAGTTTTTATCGGAAAATTTTCGGAAAAAGAGATTTAGTAAGCCAAAATTCAATGTTTCGTGAGCAAGGCGGCCATAATTACACCATTGCGAACAGGGCCGCGCCGACCCTTAGCAGCGCCTGTGTGCGAAACCTATGAAGCGCGTGTGCGACACCTAGGAAGCGCCTTTTTTAGTCGGTTTAGAAAAAAAATTCAACTATGTTGTATTAAAAACAATCCGGCGCCCCTCTCGCTTAGGCGCCTGTGTGCGCCGCACACATCGCACGTATGGGCGGCTCGGCCCTGATTGCGAAGCGTCGGAAATTAGAAAAACAACATATATTTAAACAGTTGTATATAAAATGTGTTAAATAACATATGTTATACGAAGCGGGGCAAACATTATGAGAATTGCAATGTTACAGACAAGATACAATGATCCTGCTGCTAAACTGTAACTACTTGACCATTAATGGTTAAACTTTTTAAAGAGTATATCCAGATTATGATTTATACGATGTAGATTTCTCAGATGCAAAAAATAGGTTAGGGCTGCATTACTCCAGAAGGAGAGTAAAGGAATTCCACATGACTCCAGAAGGAGACTAAAGAAATTCTTTACACAAGCAGTCAAGTGCTTGTGAAATGAAGTAGGCATTTTTGCTAACTACCCACATTCACTTGTGATCGAGTCTTACACTCAAGAATAACTTTATCGTATTGTTTATCTTCTTTCATGACGCGTGTGAAGGTATCGATTTAATTAAAACACATGTTCGATTGGCCTCACACTTTTACACTTACATTCCATGGCTCGTTGGTCTAGGGGTATGATTCTCGCTTTGGGTGCGAGAGGTCCCGGGTTCAAATCCCGGACGAGCCCTGTTTTGCTTCATTTAAATACGGTATTTTCCTACTTTACGGACATTTAAATTACAGTATTAGTTAAGCCTTTCTTTGTTTTGTTTCTTAATTCCAGTGATTTTGTGGAATCGAGGAATTACTTTGAATTTAAGGCGGCGGTTTTATACAACCGTAAATTTTGGAAGAGATCTTAGTTAACCCCCTGGAGGGGAGGGCCATAGTGGGGTTGAATTATACACTTTTCGGTCTTACATTTGACCTTTGAACTGTAGTGTAGTTTAAAGATAAAGATTCTAATCAAAGACAATGTTTAGCCTTTAGGATTGGTTTTTCATTTTGTTTTTATGCAATTCGATTAAATAGTAAAAGCTCATTTGGATTAAAAAAGGGTGCTAACCTTATTAAGAACATTTGGTTATTCAAAACTGCAGACAGTTTGGAAAAAAAGTTTTATGTTTCTAACTTAAAAAATGACGAACTTCCATACAAACTTTCGACCCTTTTTGTAGGATTAGAATATTCGGACAAAGTTTCAGGCTTCCAACTTAAAAAATTATGAATCTAAAACTAACCGATATACGAAATGTCAAACCCTATTTCAGCCTTTAATGGAAGCATATCCATAAACGCTTGAATAAGTATTTACTAATTTTAAATCAGTAGCTCAAAAATACTTACTAGCTTAAAAAATATACTTCCATACAGACTTAGAGTAAAATATACTTAACCCCCATGTTTGATATAAATAAGAAATTACTATCAAATACTTCACTTAAAATACAAATGTATTTTAAAATGTTTGTTCACCTAAATGAATGCAACAAACTCAGTACTACTACAGTAATACAAAAAGGAACAAAATTAATTACTTTCTGCGCAATGTTGAATTGTAAACATAATTAAAAACGACATCAATCACTGTAAAGAGGAGATTACCTCGACAATAGTTACTTATTATGATTTTTCTTTCACAACAAACCGGCCAAGTGCGAGTCGGATTCGCACTTACCATTAAGTATAAAAAACAGATTTTTTTTTTTATTATAAGTAATCAAATTTAATTATTTATTTTTAAATTGAATACATTATGAATATTCTGTTAATATTTCAAGCGTTGTCTAAAAACACGTATGCGTTTACTTGTTTTTAGTGTTTATTGTTACAAAAAAAAAAGTGAAAATTTCCACGGTCTAGCTATCACGTGATACAGACAGCCTCATGAAGTGGTGACACATAGACGGACAGACGGACGGACAGCGCAGCGGAATCTTAGTAGTAGGGTCCCATTTTTACCTTTTTGGTTAGGAACCCTAAAAAGTTCAGTCATAATTTTTTATTTTAAAGGCATTTAAGTTGAATGAGGAATTCAATTCTTTTACTTCTCTGTTTATTTATTTCAAAAATGTTTATTTTATTCGATAAATATTTTAATATCAAAAGGGTTTCTTCCTTAATTATTCTTTAAAATCCAAACACATGAATTCAGTAAATTTTGTACTTACTTAGTTTGTTCTCAGGGTGTGCTACATGCCTCATAGTGCAATGTGGTGCGGTGTGTGGTTTCACGCACCGTG
This sequence comes from Emmelina monodactyla, assembly GCA_916618145.1. Lineage (NCBI taxonomy): Eukaryota > Metazoa > Arthropoda > Insecta > Lepidoptera > Pterophoridae > Emmelina > Emmelina monodactyla. Next base: position 9,177,471 of record OU745303.1, read on the forward strand.
GGATCGGACTGTTGGTATCTTAATTGATTAACTATTAGGACCTTAATAGCGAATCACATTTACAACAGTACAAATTGACAATACAAAGATTACCTAAAGATTTTTCCGCGACTTTAAAAAATATGTTTGAATGTCAAATTTACGTAATGACTTGAGTATAAGTTGTATGAATAATACTTATAAACGTGGAAGTTTGTATGGATGTATGGTTGGATATTTGTTACTCTTTCACGTAAAAACTAATGAATGGATTTGGATGAAAATTTGCAGTATAGGTTCTACATCAGAATAACACATAGGATTCTTTTTACCGCGGGAAAACTTCTCATTCCTAAGGAATACCGACCTCCACGCGCACGAAGTCGCGGGCGCCCACTAGTAAATAATAATTGTTTATGAACTGGTATACTTACATATTATCTGATTATGATGGTTTTGATTGCTTTATAAGTAGTGAAACCAATCAGGTTTTACGCATGAACACAATTACCCCTATTATTGTCCGGCACTTGCAGTTGACTAGCGGAGAACGCCCTAAAGCATTAAGACTGCTCTTGTTTTTTGGTACTTATAGAAAAAAATATTGGTTTACATTAAACGATTAAGTTAGCCGATTAAGTTACATTTTCAAAAATATTATCTAGCCTTATTAATTAATTTTAATTATTTTTATAAAACTAATCACAACCAAAGCCACATGCAATCTCATGAGTAAAAAAGTTTATTGGGCTCGTCCGGGATTTGAACCCGGGACCTCTCGCACCCAAAGCGAGAATCATACCCCTAGACCAACGAGCCAGTTGACTTACTCTATAAAATTATCAGACACGTTATCATTCGAATAATTGTGACGTTCTTTTATTATTTACCGAAGCAAAGAGAATGTTCCGATACAGTTAAAGTAAATATTTCATTCAATACAATGAAAGTGTATTAAAATTCTTAGCTATGACGTTCTAAAGTAAAGTTTCTACCAAGTATTGTAAGAGGTTACATAAAGATCAAGGTCAAGCGAATGGGAACATCTCCGCGAATGGTTTGCGAGCAACCTTTCTAAAATTCTACATCTACGCCATACTTTTAATATTGCGAATCCATACATTATTTGCAAATTCTTAAAGATAGCCAGATAGGTATAGAATTAAAACGAAGACTGCTTAACGGTTTCACGATTAACATGCATACCGATCTTAATCTATATATTCTTGACGATCCTGATACGTAAGTACTTAGTACTTAATATTGTTAGAATTCGTTTCGAACATACGTAGGTACCTTACCTAAATTTCATTATTCGCACGCGACTTAAGCTATGTGAAGTTTACCCACTTTTGTAAGTTAATCTTTTATAAACCATACCTTGCCAATTTAAATCTGCTCTATTTATTAATGAATTTCTACATTTGCAATTACCTATTTTTGCCAAATAGGTCTACGTCTCCAATAAGGGGCGCAAGCGTTCGTCTCAAATAAAATAAAAAGTAACTTAATCATTTTCCATAAAGAAAATAATACGTTTAATCATAATTATAACCATTATGCCAAGAAGAAGTCCAGATGAAAGCAGAGGCTTAGAAGCCTTTTGAAAGAAGTCCTCTACTTGATTGATGGGGTCCAAAGATTTAATATGTTAATTCAGCCCTCAAAATAAGCACCTTACTTGCTAATGAAGCCGAGTTTTGATTTTTGATGTCGCGTTTATTTACTTTGATTTATCTGCGAAGGAAAGGAACTAAGAATAAATAGGTACACACACAGAGCGGCAACGTTTTACCAGAATGTTGGCCCGACGTTACAATACTTAAATAGTCTGTTTAGTTTTTGGATGAGCTTTTAGCTTCCATAATTTTGAGTTGATTTATAATCTCTTATAGTAGAACGAACAATTATACATTTTCTCATAAATCGATATTCCAAGAGCAAATACGCAGGCTTACTTACTCACTAAGTTAGTTAGGAAGGTACGTTCTCGATTCTCACGGCACGAATCTCCTAATTCAAACTCCGAGAGGTAAGCTTTTTACCGAGGCCGTATTGATTTTGTCAAAGACGAGACCGATAAAATAATAAAACGAGAACTCGACATTAGTCCCCGGCAGCTTTTTAATTTACAAAGTAACCGGCTATTCCCAATAAGTAAACACCGAGCCGAGGTATCTAACTTAATTTTGAGCTAATTGGCAATGGTGGAGTGCCGGAATGTACAAAAGAAGCACTTAAAATGACAGCACTCGGCTCAAAATAAACTTATCTGATAGGGCAAGGGTTATATTACGCCAGGATAGGAGGGAGTGGCGCCTGATTGAATCAAGCAGCAATGTCTCGAATAATGCTATTTGCCATTGAATTTTTGCCGGATGCTGCGAGCAACCTTCGATAACAAGAGTAATTGATTTCTTGTAACCTTTTTATGTTGAGTTTGGTGTGTTGTTGTTTGTCGTTTTAATTCTGTTTAGACTTGCTGGCATATTGGATAACAAAAGAGTTAACTTGATATCAAGAAAACCCAAAATTAAAAGGTGGATTTAACATTAGATAAAAGTTTACACCTTCAGCTTACATATCTACATCGAAAGGCAATTTAGTAATTTTACCTCTATTTATGTAAATTATAATAACAATACATGAGATATTCAACCTTCGTAACATTAAGCTTAACTCCATAGCTAAATACAAACACATAATTCACACAGTTTAACCATTACCTGCCCCTTGAACAATCTAAACTAGTTTTGTTAAGTATGTGTAATTAAAACTTAGCAGGAATAGTTAGCGTTAACCAAGCGAATATAGGTAACTAGCTATACAGATTATATTATTTTTATAGCAAAGTGTGGATGAAATATTACTTGAATATCAATTCTAATCTTTACTAATTTTAAACCTATTTTTTATTACATTAAGAGGTCTAATAGGTACCTATAGAGACTTTAGTTAGTTGGTTAGAGGTTCTAGACTGTTTTAAAAAAATACCCTCAGTAAAATATAGCTAATCCTACTAATATTATAAACGTGAAATAGTAATATTAGCTATATTGTATGGATAATAGTAGGATTAGCTATATTGTATGGATGTTTGTAACTCTTTCACGTAAAAACTACTGGACGGACTTTTATGAAACTCTACAGTATATTAGGTTATACATTAGGATAACACATAGGGTACTTTTTCGCGGGAAAACTTATCATTCCCACGGGAAACCGACTTCCACGTGAACGGAGTCGCGGGCGGCCACTAGTACCTACAAAATATTATCTTAAAGCACACCATCATGCTCAAACTCTAAAATACTAACTTACTTAATACATCTTTTTCTTAACAGTACAAAGTTGACTTGCTAATTAAAAGCCTTAATTATGAATATCTCGTATCCAAGCGATGCTGCAACAAAGAAATACTTTAGCACAACTCAACTTACTCGCTTCTTAATTAAAATACATATAAACTACGTTTTAATTTAAATGCCACATCGTGTAAACAGTCTTTGCAGACAAAGTTACATTAAATATGTAGAATTAGTTACGTATGTTACGAACCTAATAATACCGTACCTATAGGTATCATATGTACCTATATTTTACACCGATATTTTTTTTCTTGTAAGTGCAATTTTTCAATGAGTAATGGTATTATTTGAAGAAAGCCTTAATAAACTGAAAATTACATTTAATTCTATTCAGTTGTTTTATCTCGATATATAAACAAACTGTAACGTATCAACTAGGGTCTTAGTTCCCTTTTAATTGGATCGTAAAAAACTGTTCTATTATTTTTATTATTTTTCATAATAATAGTGTTTGTTTACATCTTATATCAGACAGTGTAAAATGGTAACACGTTTTCTTTCAGCTTGACGTGTCTGCTTCATCATTAAAACTTTGACTAATTATTTCTAATAAAGTTACTAACGTAAATGCTCCTATTACCGCCCCTTTAAGCTGTCTTAGGAATAACTTTGAGTAAATAGATAGATACTGATAGGTTAGTTAAGGTGTTTTTATTTAATATCATTCTTTGTAAAGTGTTCTGTTGGATTCGGTACTTCAATTTAGTATTTTATTACACAGTAATTATTAAATAATTGTTTAATCCGAAAGAGCAATTGATTCTATTACCGACCTAAAAATGTGGTTTGATTCTATTACCGTTTTTTCTGATTCTATTACCGACCCATAAAAATTGCCCCTTCATCTAAACGAAAAAATAAAAAAATGCAGTTAAAAGTATATTAAGACATTATTACAGTTTTAAAATCAACATCTTAATATTATAATCCTACTAATATTATAAAAGTAAAAGATTGTGAGTATGTATGGATGTATGTGAGTTTGTGAGGATGTTACTTTTTCACGTAAAAACTACAGGACGGGATGAAACTTTACAGTAATATAGGTTATACATTAGAATATTTTCTTGAGTGGTAGAGTCTAGCTGTAGGCTCTGTCTGCAGCGATTGCTGGGCTGACTCGACCGGTGAAATACCACCGTCGCACAGGAAACCGACGTGAAGTAGGAACGATGCTCCTGCGTTTCGTTCGGTGAGTGCGGTATCCGGTGCCCAATTTTATTTATTTATTTATATATTTTCTTAAAGGTCAGCAACACACCCCCAACACCTACAGTGTTGAGGGTAGTCATGGGCGGCGGTGATCACTTACCATCAGGTGACCCGCATGCTCGTTTGCTACCTATATTACATAAAAAAAAAAAAAAAAAAAGAATAACACATAGGGTACTTTTTACCGCGGGAAAACTTTTCATCCCCACGGGAAACCGACTTTCACGCGAACGGAGTCGCGGGCGGCCACTAGTCGTACATAATATACTTCCTTGCTGCCCTTTCGGACGAAAACCTGTTTTTCTTTGGACATAAAAAGAATCCCGTCTCATCGCAATTAAAATCGGCTTGTAGGCTAATTCAATTCGCCTTGATGCCTAGACATAACCTTAAGATACCATCCTCTCCCTGGAACACCATCATTGAAAGGATAAGAGCGCTCTAAGTTTTCCCCCAATTTTGCAATTGTTTCTAACAGTTGGTCTTTTGTTACAGGAAAACCTGACTTTCCGACATAGAAAATCTAGTCCATAAGTCTTTTTTCGTCGTCCTTCGTTGAACAATATTGTTTTCCACAATGTTCATTTGTATATTTATTAATTGTCTTGTCACGGTACTTTTTCTCGGTATGCCATAGGTCTTCAAGCTTCGTATATCCTGCTTCCTTCATTTACAGCTAGCAGCGCAGCTTCTAGTTGAGCAGAGGTATAGTGCTTGAGCCTATGCGGTTACATGTTTCTATAAAAATGGTTCTTTTTATTTCTTTTCAGTTGTGAGTCGGTAATAGAATCAAATATGAAAACGACAAACTTCTAATAACGCCATGGATCGTTAATAGAGTCAAGTTATGAAATTTGGATCCTATTACCGCCCTTCATTAAGATATGATTTTATGCCAAAAAAACCAACAAAAATGTTTAAATTCAATGATATTTCGAAAACGAATATATGTATTATAGTTTTTATGTGATAGCAAGCAGATAAATCAACTTTAAGTTTGTTATTTACCTTAAGTAATATTTCGGTGTGCTTACGAGGCTGGAGACGCGTCACTATGGAAAGTGCGTCGGTGTCGAGCGGCACTCATTTAATGTCAAATTATTGCTAACATTGGTTATTTAGACAAGACAAATTTACTCTGTTTGTTGACCACTAAAACTACCAACCAAATTTTTAAGTTATTTTTTTTATGGAATCTATATTAAGTCTAATATGCGTGATTGAAAAAATAGGTCGGTAATAGAGTACAAATTTTAGTAGGTCGTTAATAGGAGCATTTACGTTAAACAAATTACGAATTTATCATTCTTCTAACAGAACAAGTTTGAATAAAACAAACATTACTTATAGAAATTACGTAATAAATATCGTGGTATAAATTAAAATTAAGAAAGTCACATACCAGGTTTTGGAAATAAAAACAAAAACCTACATTCAATAGGATAAATCTAAACACGTGGCAGCGTGTCAAGTCAATTGAATTGTTCATAACGATTGGCAATGATAAAAGTTTATCACAGTTTGGTACCTAATATGTTTTTTACAGTCAAGTGGTAGTAATTTAATTGCCCCCCTACTTTCCCCCCTGAACCCCGAATGTAAATTGCCACACAGGTTTTTGATCTCCTTTTTCCAGTTGACGAGAAAAAACTGCGGAGCTTAAGAAAAATAATGATTTAATCTCGCCGCGCCGCTCCTTGCATATCAAACGGCAGAGGGCGCCACAATCGTTTTTAATCTTTGCTTTTTAAAGGTGACTATTGAGGATTACGGGTTTCGGAAGTATGGTGGAAATTTCGTGGTAAATTTTGTCCTGGTTTTACCCTAACTTTGGCAGTCTTTACCTGCGGTCTGATTCGAGCGATTGTCAACTTTTCCTTCGATGAGGCTTTCAAAGGAAGGCTTTGCGTGTCGTTTTGACAACGTCGATCAACTCTTTTAAAGGATCAGCCGGCGGTGAGTTACCGCAGAGTGCTGTTTTAAGAACAATAGCTATTAGCGGGGGAGGAATCGATTGAGGATTCTGATTTTATGGAGAATTTTCTATTTTTATTTGTTGTAAGAAGGCACTTGCAAGACAACAACATAATCGCCAGTGTGTTCGTTAAAGATGAAACGTCTACGTAAAGAATACAAATTCGTAAAAGTAAACAAATACTTACCTATTGTAAAATTGGAAGTTGTGTTCATTCTTTTATTAATTTTCCATTCCTTACATACTTTATTGTAAAGTACACACCAAGGTAATTATAAAATTACCTAAATCTTTCTACTTAACTATGAACAAAATTACAAGGGAGGTATAAATTACAAATTTAACAGTCAACTAGAACACCTATTAAAATATAAAAGCGTTTATTCGCAAAGCGCCAGCCTCTGAGCGGACGCTGGGAAAATTTGTCATTTTTCAATACGTGACCGGATCACGATTTGCCAGAGAAGATCCTACCTCCTACGAAGCCTTAACCATCCTTATAACATCTTCTAAACCTAACAAAAAACTCGACAAACCAAAATGAACTTTATTAAAAGTTAGTTAGAACTGATATTACATGGACAACAGACACTGGTAGTGTTAAATTGTGATAATGCTGAAAGATGAGGAGCTACTTTATGTGGTCAACTATGTTTTGAATGGGGTAAATAAGGTTCTAACACCTTTATAATAGTGTTTCGATTTTGTTATCCTATAGTTTTCATAGCTTAAGGGTGATAATTTCATGCTACGCTTACTACAAACTAATTTGGAAAGAGTTTCGTAGCAAATGCGTAGCTAAATGACTTTAGTATAAGTTTAATAATAGAATGATTTTTATTAGATTGATTTCTTTATTATGCTGTCGATAGCCGAACACAAGTAAGAATTAATAATATTGAAATTATTTTATATGTGTTGATCTCGGTCGCGGGGGGTGGTGGGGGTGTCTCATCTCAATCGCAAATCGGCCATCTTGTGCTCCCAGATCGCCGCCCCCGCGCCCCGCGCCCCCCCTCGTCCATTATACTTTTTAAGCTCCAATCTCGTTCATTTAAACGGTTGGCTTTAGATGGCAATCGCATTTTTCTACTGCAGGTCACGTCTCGACCCGTCTCCTGGCTCCGGGGCTTAAATCAACAAAAGAAAATAATAAGATTCGTTCAAATTAAAAGTGTAATGTCGTGAAAGTGCGGGGGCCGGGGGGAGTTAATCCTGCGCAGTCTCTTCATTAGGTGGGTGGGGGGGCTTAAAAACGTCGCCAAGAAGAATTTTTCTTTATTCATAACAGGGATTAAGAGAAATGCAAATGAAGCGAGAGGCGTCGCGGGTACTTTGTTGTGTCAACAACACTCAGGAATAAGTTTGCTTTTTTATTTATTCGCCGCTCAACTGGTAACACGCGTAAGAAGGTTTTAATCTCCATTTTAAATTAAGTTTTGGGATTTATTGTCTTTTGTTAACGAAGTTTTTTAATATGTAAATAATCTAGGGCTATGGTGCAAAGCGTTTGCAAGATGTTTTGAAGAAAAACCTACTTGAATTAAAATGATGAATCGTACAGTTATTTGTGTTACATGTTGCTTTTAAAATCATATTTTATAATACGAATCCATAAGCTCAACATTTAGTGGCAACTTATTTCAAATAGTAAGTATCTGCAGGGATTTCACAAGTTACTAAAAGGGTATAAAGCTCTTTAGGGCATGTATTTATATTTTAAAAGCACATTTTCAAGATAAAATCCCGAAGACAAAGACATCGATAATAACATTGTAGTGGAATCGAGTTATATACATCGACGAGAACACTTACCTATTCGCCTTTTTAGTTGAACTTAATATGGTTTGATTCCGAACTAGTATTAGCAGTTTTACGGTTTAATTTTATTTTTCCCACTTTTGAGGTTAGCCTTCTACTCGTATTCTCCTTCTATACAATCCTAAAATAGGCTATTTATTTATTTAACACTACCAAATTTTGCGTTGTTTCACTGTCAAAAACTCGATCTTCATGACTTATTAACGGATACAAACGTCGAGATAAATAATAAAATAAGTTAAGTATTATAATTATGTATTTAAAGAAACAGACAAACCTGTCGGGACGTAGGATATGTCGCGACAGGTTTGTCTAATAGTATAAACGTGAAAGTTTGTGAGTATGGATGGTTGTATGGATGTTTGTTACTCTTTCACGTAAAAACAACTGGATGGATTTTGATGAAACTTTACAGTAATATAGATTACACATCAGAATAACATATAAGGTACTTTTACCGCGGGAAAACTTCTCATTACCACGGGAAACCGACTTTCACGCGAACGGACTCGCGGGCGGCCACTAGTAACAAACATAATTTTTGAACCTTTCAATTGTAAAGCAGAATCGAGTTATAAGAAGATACAATATTGGAGGTACCTATCGATCGAAACCTTCATTTATTTGTTCATCCTGTCTTAACGTTTATGCTGGTAGCAACTCTTCTCTCGGCCGTCTTATAAGATAGGGATGGGAAACTAGATATATCGATAACAAAGATTTAATATGGTAAGTTCGCTGTTCTTCGTACACGAAAAAACAAATAATATCAATAGGTAACGTTATGAACTGTTGTGCGGGATTGTTTTGGGTGTCTAAAAACTCATCGTATTTGCAGTTATTAAAGGTTTGTACCTACATAGTTTGTGGCATCATGTTAAAGTTGCTTTGATTTTTTATTAAAGACTAATAAAATAGTTTTTTGTAATGTGATGGACCGACACCTGCTGTTTTTACTGAAAAACGATTCCATCGACTATCGATAAGTTATTACCAGCCGCGCATCTCTAAACTAAGCCCGGTTCACTCAGTCGAGTATTTTTATTCGAATTTATATCTAACAACGAATCCCACATTATTGTCTCTGGCCATTTATTTTGTGATGGGCATTAAAACAAACCCCTTTTTCTTGGAGCAGCGATCTCATTTTAGCTGGGTTTAGAAATTTAAGGCCCCTCTCCAACATAAAAGGCTGAAGCTATGGCACGAATAATTAATTTATTCTCTATTATTATTCTGCTTAACAATGGAGATAACAAAGATTTATTGTATCTTGAACGGGTTATTGATCAGTTATAAATGTAGGTATTAAAGGTTTATTGGTACGGCGGTTAAAATTAATTTCAGTGGGGTAATATTGTTAAGAATTTTAACGTTCTTCTGTTTTAACTAGCTTAAGGAAAGATGAAGGATTAATATTAAACATATATATAATCTTCTGTAGGTATATAAAAAAATAGGTAGTTCGCAAATCTGAAGCTATGCTAGCCTTAACTCACCTTTCATAACTTTTCTAAATTCTTTATTTAAATATCACTATGACATTCAACTGATTAGACAATTTTCAATTATTTATGCAGATATCATGAATATGCCAATTCCCTAACGTATGTCCGTACAAAATAACCAAAAACACAATTAACAGATTAAACTTATAATGTCCAAACAGCGCAGTTAATTAAACTAAAATCGTATAATATTTTTGTCAAGTGGCCTCTCGACTAGGAATGAAAGTGAGCAAACCCTCCGCTCCCGGTTTTGTTTGCTTGCTCGTTCATAACCCGCCCAATGAAATCGCTTGCATATCCGTTTGAAAGCTTAGTGTGGAATGGACAGTTTTATTATTTGCTCCATTTTAAAAAATGATCATTTTTTTATACATTTTTATGTCAATTGTTAAATAACAACTACTAAGTATTTTTTTGTAGTAACATGTACCTATACCATCTTGATTAAATTTACCTGCTTTTTATCATTTTTTGTTTTTTTACATACTAAAACAATAAAAAATCGAAAGTTCTAATTATGCCACAGCAAAAAACTGCAACCGCTTTCCTCCACTTCTTTTCTATCCTTTATTTTATTAACAATTACTCGCTTTCTGCTCTTAATAAAAAAATATAATAAAAACAATGAATTCTGTTTAAAAAAGTTTATTCGTATAAAAAAAATAATCAAAGAAATGTAATTCCACACTATGCTGTTACTAGTATCCAAAGCTTAATTTGATTAGCGGCTAGCCAGTCGATGGGGCAGCCCTGAACGACAAACTTTACCCACCATTTACCCGGCTGACCATTTCTAGTTAAATCTGATACGTTTTAACTTAATAACCATTTCACTTAATTATGTTGGTACTTATTCGTATTCATTTTATTATCTGTTTTTGATTAAATTACATAAAAATATTATTTCTGCTTATGTTTAAAACAACGATTGTTGGTAAAAGGTTAAAAAGGGTTGTTTTAAATTAACACAACTTATATGGCCGGCATACCCAAAGATGTTAAATTCATTTCAACGGTTAGTAGACATACCTACTTATTTACAAAAAAATAATCTTTCTTCACTTATTTCAGAAAATATGGTAGGTATCCAAATAACAATTCGTTCAGAAATCAACTGAGTGGAACTTTCAAATTTTAAGCAAGGTTAAATAACTAAAATATGCGTATTTTCCAGGATCATAAAAGAAAACCAAAAAAAAGGCTAAATAACTGAAGACGTACCTACATTACGGTAATACCTATTCAACCCCACATAAGGATTACATTTAAGTTGTTAATGAAACTTTTTTAAAAATAAACAAAATAGATATTGTGATCAGATCTTATTAACTAAAACTCTCATTTATCATGTATACTTATTTATAAAAGTTTAAATGTGGTTTGTCGAAAAATCAATTAAGTATTTTTTTACTTTTAAGCAACACACACAGAGTAAATTACACTACCTAATCGCAGCTTTATCCTTATCAAAATAATTTTAACCAGCCGTGTCATAGCAATTAATAAGAGAGATAAACTATTAAAAAGCTATTGTGGCTTTCACCGTTTATACATTGCACGCACGGAAAGCTCGCAAAAGTTTAATCGTAGTTGCAAAATTTTTCGTTGCAGCTCCACTTCTATTAGTCAGGGCGTAATGTAATGTTATATAGCCTTTCTCCATTGGTAACTGATCTATTCATGATTCAATACAAAAATATTTTTACAGTAGTAATTGAGATTAACGTGTTCAAACTCCTCAGCTTCATAATATTAGTAGACTAGCTTTCCGCCCTGCGGTTTCACCCGCAACTAAATGGTTTTTCCCGTGGCCATATCTTACGGGACCCTATTTTTACTCGGAGGAGCCTTTGTTACTCGTGGATAATGTAGCTTTCGAATGGTGAAAGAAAATTTTAAAATCCGTCCATTTCAAACAAACAAACAAAAAATCAAACCTTTCCTCTTTATAATATTAGTATAGATATAGATACAGACAAAAATTAAATACTATTTAAAATAACTCTTGTAATAAACAATTATACCGAGCATTTTAATTACTTGAAATTTATAGTCTTGCCATAATTAAAATTAATTTATATAGTTTGAAACATGTTCTTTCCAATAGGCGCCATCTAGTTTTAAAGTAGTATATTACTGTAAAGCGCCATCTATGGTTGTTGTGCTTTACTAAAACAAACGCACTCCCAACCACTAGTCCCATTCATTTCTTGTTTCCATGTTTTACAGCACAATTAGGAAAATCTAACAGAAAACTTAGATGTCGCTAGCTTGCTCATTTTATTTTAACAAGATTTTTAAATGTCCGAGTTTACCCATTTTAGAACCAAGTTAAAAGTTACGACGTAAACGTTTTTATTGACATAAAATCTTTTTCTTAATTTAACTGGCTGTTATAAGTTCCACTAAGCTTAAATGCCTTAATACATTTATTTGTTTTTTTTTTCATGACTTGTTAGGTTCATATTCTAGTCTAAAAACATTAAGGTACTAGAATGTAAATTCCTTTTGTATTTTCATTTATTTTGCAATGGTCCAGCATATCCACGTTGCACGGGAATTCGCACTGATTTTTTTTAAAAGAATTCTTCAGAAGAAGGAAACAGTTTTTTCATAGCGATCTTGCTTTCGCACATAAACTCATTTTTCGGGAAGTCGTAATGTATCGAGTAGTAAAAATATCAATATTCTAAAAAAACATTCAAGATTAACTTAGCTATTAATGTTATACATACTAGCTTTCCATCATGCGGTTTCACTCGTAGTTTAATGGCTTTTCCCGTGAATAAAAGGTATAAATTTTTTTCTTTGGGTAAAACTATCTCCATTCGAAAATTCATGAAAATCGGTCCCGCTGTTTTTACGTGAAAGCGGAACATACAAACAAACACATTTTCACATTTAAAATAAAAATAAAGATTTTTTGACACTATTGGTAGCTATTGCAAGGAAATCAAAACAGGGCACTTCCCGTTGACCCAGAATCATAAAATTTGGCAAGAAGCAATGTCATATAGCACAAACTCCTTGATGGAAAAACCTTATTGAAATATGTGTTTTAACAATAATAATGTACATAATACTAAGTGAAGTTTTTACTAAAATGTTTTGTTTCGGAAGCTTGTTGCGTGGGTCAGAGAGACTTGGATGCCTTTTTTTCTTTTTCTACGAATCTGTTCTTGTTAGCTGGATTTTTGGAACATTAAGACTGGGTTTATTTCCTAATTAGATTCAAATACTCTCAAATATGAATTTTATAAAATTTTAATCCATTTATAGTAGTGGCTACAGCTTTAAGAAATACCTAATACCTTTACCTTAGTGATTACCTTTGATTAATGCAAACCTACAATATAACAGTTTTATTCGAAGTAAACAAAGCAGAAAACTGTGAAATTTAAACTGTTTGTGAGCGCTTAAATATCTTTGTCATCATAATAATATCTTCATCTATAATAAAACTTAAGATAGGTAAAATATTAAAAGATACCGAATAACTATCAGGTTCATTTACCTTACCATAAAAAACGTATGTTTAATAATTCATTTCCATTTTCTAATACTTCATTTCACATAATTGGGATTTTGAAAAAAAAAAAAGTATTGATTTTTTTTATGTATTTTAAAACTTTATTATTAATTATATTGATTTTTAATGCAAAAAACTTGAAAAAAAATTTTTTTTAATTAATTATAAACAATTAAAAATTGATAAAATTCAAAAAAAAATCACGTGACTGTAAACGCGCCATGATTGGTCGCCATACTTGTGACGTCATAATGTTAAAGCAATTTCATAATAGTACAGTGTTTATGGCCATTATCTTTGACTTGATAAAAATATCTCAAATTTATTAGTGAAAAACGATTTGAAAAGTTTATTTCGACTAACTATGTGTGATAAAGGATTTATAAAAGCAAAATCGGATAATATTCCTGATGTTGATATATTTATGATAACTAATTTTTTAAAAAATGACGTTCGGTTTAATTCTGCTGAAGTTCGAGGTGCTAAGGCATCAAGGTAAGTCTGTTAAAAAATACTATTCTAAATGAAAATAAGTATTTATTCTCTATTAAATATAATTAATAATTATTTCATTAATTGTAGAGCATCACGTGAGAGTTACGGTGATAAAGCTATAGGTTATGTTCAACTTAATCGTAAGAATGGTATTTGTGTTTTAAAAGGACGTGTGTGTCCAGAACACCGAGTTCGGAGTAAAGCTTACTCAGTTACTCTAACTATCAATGAAAAATTAAGAAAAGTTCATGATGTTCAGTGTCATGATTGCGCAGCTTCAGCAGGTAATTAATACTCTAATTAAACTCAAATTGTTTGATGTTATAAACAATCATAATCATTTATAATGTCTGTACAGGTGGTTGCAAGCATGCATTGGCATTACTCATGTGGACCCATCGTAGAAGTGAAGATCCGACACCAACTGAAGTTGCTTGTTACTGGAAAAAGTCTCGATTATCAGGCATTGGAACCGTAATAAAATATATTGAAGCTGAAAAACTGACGAAAAAAACCTCTGATACCTTAGTTGACAATTTACCGGATAATAGTACATTTCTACAAGAAGTAATTCAATTTGCCAAGAATCAACAAATAAATTCTCAAATTGGGCAATTAAATTTTGATTTAGAAGACAGAAAAGCTTACAATTTATCGTTACATCAACTTATTTTTGATTTTAATCAAAATACAGATTTGCAGGTTGCACAATTTTAAAAAATTTGCTGAAACTAAAATGGAAGAAGCTGTGTGTGAAGAAGCTGAACGACTAACGAAACAGCAAAGTGAATGTACCATTTGGCATGAGCTTCGTTATGGACGTATTACTGCATCAAAATTTTATGAAGCTGCTCATTGTAAAACTGATAACGGTTCATTAGTTCAACAAATTATTGGTGCGAGCAAAGTTCATGAGACAAGTGCTATGACGCGAGGGAAAGAATTGGAAAAAGATGTAATCAAAGTTCTTGAGAAAGAATTAAGAGTACAAATTACGCGTCCGGGGATGTATCTCGTACCTAGTCACCCGGTTTTTGCAGCATCTCCTGATGGAATGACTAGTAATGCCATTGTTGAAGTAAAATGCCCATCTAGTCAAAAATCATTGGACACTTTTTTACCGAAAGGTAAAGTAAGTTCAAAGTGTAATGCACAAATGCAACTGCAGATGCTAATGACCGGTAAAAAAGAAGGTATCTTTTGTGTTGCTGATCCAAATTTTGAAGAAAATGAAGCAATTTATATAAAAAAATTAAGATATGATGATGCACATACACAAGCTCTCATTAAAAAAAGTTTAGTATTTTGGTCCAAAAGTATATTTCCAAAATTATTAAAATCTGTACAAACTTAAAACACAGAGTAGTCTCATAAATTATATATTTTTATGTTGGCTTACAAATAGAATAAATAATAAACATATTAGTTATAAAGTATACACTTAGTAATTTATTTTATAATACAAAAATACTCTTAAGTTTAAGTAGAAATTATAGGCGCTTGTAAATTCACTAATGCTGCAGCAATGACAACAATATGGTCTGTTGAAGGTAACATATTATGATTAACAACCGCATGAGGTTTAAGAAAATCAAACTCTCTCATTCTTCCGATGACGCGTTCTATATGAATACGTAGAGCAGCGATTCGTTTGCCTTGTAACACATCAGATTGTGATAATTTTACTCCAGAATTAACTGAAGGTGGTCTAATTAATTCTATATTTTTATCGTCAAGAAGTGAAACAATGTTTTTAAATCCTCGATCGGCCATGACAGCACAATCTTCGGGTAGCTCTTCTAATAATCCGCTTTCTTGAAATAATAGCTCATCTGAAATTCGACCTCCAAATCCTTTTGATATAAAATTAATAAAACCATCTGGTGTACAAGATATTAAGTACTTTAAAGTATTACACTTTTTATACTCTGACCAAGTTAAAGATTGGTACTCTGGATCACTTGGTTTTTCAATTTGTATCTCAAATGCATCAATAATAGCAATCACATGACTATATGAAGTTCTAAATGGTATCGGTAGTATTCTTTTTATGTTACTAGACTCGGGCATATAAACAAGCTTTTTTAATAAATGTGCCAATACTGGAACTGTTTTGTTAAAAACAATACTAGCATTGCTGACACTCATTCCAAACTGTTCACTCAATCTTTCAAAAGTATCCTGGCGTCGTATTTTCATCAATGACAATTTTATATTGGTAATATTAATATTAGATATAACACTAATACGTTCTAGCATAACATTCCATTCTTGAGGAACTCCTGTATACGCCTTTAAATTGTCGTTAATTAAGTAATTTGTGACTTTCAAAATTTCAGCTTTTTTTACAGGAGATTGACAGCTGCTAGAATCCATAGTACTTGAGCCAGTATTTTCCGAAGGTTCATAAATTTCTTGTGAACTATTTGAATGTGTAAAACTACTTAATGACGAACTTTTCTGGGCATCGAGTAAATTTGAAATTGATTTTTGACGCAGTGGTTTTATTGGAGATGTTGCAGTACTAATGCTGCCAGTTTTAATCGGTGAGCAGGATTTATCAACTCCAGTTGATAAAATTTTACATTGAACTGCCACACTACGATACTTAGGACGATTATTCACTTGTACAGCAACGGTACGGTTTTTAATATCAGTTTGTGTTTCAACACTAACTTTTTGGTCAGGTGTTAAATTTACAGGAGCAGAATCAATTTCAATATGTTCAACAGTGTTAACTGATACGGCATCAATATTTGGTTCTTGAGAATTACCCGTTTCATTATTTTCTAACGATTCACTTAAAATTTCTTCAATGATTTGTTGTCTCCGTCTTTTTTCTGCAGCTGATCTAATAAGAGTCATTGAAGTGCCTTGTCGTTTACGATTGGGTTGACATTCAAACTTGTGTGGTACCACATCAATTTTAATCTTTGCTTTACCTCCCATAGTGGTATAATAAATATAATTTTCCATATCATCTTTTAGCTAGAAAAAAAAATCATAAGAATTAATAAAATATTATTATAACATTATAAAAAACCAAAATAGCATATACTTTAAAAATTTAAATGTAGTCTGATACAGAACCTAGGATGTTATAAAATTATGAAAATATCTATTAATTGAATTCCAATTATTAGATAAACATACATATAGATTTACTATTTAATCGCTTTGAATTATCAATTAAAAATTTTTTAATGCTACGATTCTAAAGGTTATGATTTGGAGCCCAGGTAAAAAAATTAATTACTGAACTATACTTATTCGATTTATACACTTAGATAAATAATAATTAATAACAATATTATTATGAATACTTACATCGAAATGATCTTCACAACAAAAAAAATTTGATTTTGTTTTTGAATAATCTCGGTGCACTGCTTGAAACCATTTCTTTCGACGTTTTTCGTGTTGTGGAACATTTAAAAACATTTTTTCAGGAGTTGTTTTTGTAGTATTTGTACATAATGGTACAAAACAAGAGCGATAACTTTTGAGTTTTGACATTTATGATTATTTAACAATGCCAACAAAATTTACTAGATAAAAACTCAAAACACTGTACTAATTATTATATCTCTGTATGCTACAATGAGCAAAAACTAACATTGTGACGTCACACGCGCTCGGGTTTATTCGGGAGCTGTCGGCGGATCTTCGGTACTGAATTTAAAATTTAATTTTTATTTTGAAATACTTAACTTTTTAATTATTGCAAAAAAAAAAAAAAAATAGTTTTGTTATAAAACTTATATATGATCTTTCCATTTATCACAAAAAAAAAAAAAATTCAAAAACCCAATTGTTACCAACCCAATTGCCACGTAAACGCAAATATTTATATTTATTCCAATCATTTTCCATGCACGTCACTCACGCAAGCGGTCAAAATATTGCTAAGCCATTATTTTGATAACAATTCTAACAAATCGTACAAAATAACATAAACAAAATACGTCGGTGGGTGTGTCCCTGCGCGCACGCATCATTCGCATGCTACATCGTTATCATTACAAAATGGACTTGGTAACTATAAATGAAAATTGAATGTTTGTTTATTTAAATGTATAAAATTGGAACATTTTTTTAAAAAGGTTCGGATAAAGAGTTAATAAAGACCATAATTTTGAATGAGTATCATACAATCGTCATTAATATTAAGAGATCTTGCAATCTTCATTTAAAGCTTGTTTTCTTCCTTATGCTGAAACTGAAACCCTTACATGTAAATATTAATGAGTAATGTTATTGCATAAAGTAAAAACTTGCCTTCTTATCTAGTATTTTTTAGTAACTTTAGAGATACAAAGAAAGTGGATCAGCTTCGACAAAACTCTCCGATACATACTACGAGCTGGGCAGGAAACTATGAATAAATGACATTTCTTTTTAAATGGAAAGCATATGTCTAAATCTCATTTATAATAGCTAAATCATCTATACTTAAGATGAGACTGTAAGTTTTTACTATTCAGGCTTTATTAAAAAGGTAAGAAGCAGTATGAAAATCGTCATCGCTCTCAGCATTGTTTTTGATAAGACATTCTAAATCATCATTGCATTTTCCCAGAGTAAAACAGTGTAACTTCTCTTGTATCCACTTATCTCTATTTTATTATAAATAAGATAACGCAACGACCCCCAAGCAACAACTAATACCTATATGACGCCTTGTGAGCGTGTTACACAACAAATGATGAAATTTACACAAAAACTATTTTATACAGACTAATTAATACTGTCCATTTTATGATAATTGGGAAATGTACCCACTTGAGTGTAAATATAGACCAAATACGACGTTACCAATTTGTCACCAATAAATAAAGGTTTTACAAAAAGTAGGAAAGTGTTGAAGAATATTTCGTTTACTTTGTTATAATAATAATTTAAATACGAAAGGAAAATAAATGTTGGGTCAGGTGATAGGTTTAAATGCAAGGAAATAAATTAGTACTAACAATACATATTTTTTATTTATGGTTTACCTAATTGAAGTTTGCACAGTTTGTGTAATTTGTTGAATAAGCTCAGTTATTTAGTTAAGTATTAAATTTCAGTACCTACCAAATGATATGTTTTTCAGATACTAAAAATTAATATTACGTCTTTCACACACTCGAATAAAACATTTTGCAAAAGTACCTTAAACGTAAGTATACTTTTTTTGGTTCCACTAAACTGTAACTTGGTTGCACTAACTAACTCAATGTACCAATGTATGTAACAAGGTATATAATATTACTTTAGATTCTCAATTTTAGTTACCTACTCTCTACAGGATATTTTATTATTTTACTTATTTTCACGGTTTATCGTCAGGAAAAATCAAATTTGGCATTAATAATATTGTAGCACGTTGTAAGAATAATTTTTCAATTTATTTTAATTTTCTATTTAAGTGGTAAAAAAATAAAAAGTCGATTGAGCTAAAATTTATACCTAATTTTCATCAATCAACCCTTACCTACATACTGAACTACTATCCTACTTTATCTCGGCAAATTATTTACAAAACATTTTTTTTTAATATAAACCGTTTGAAAATAAATATAATTAAAAAAAATCTCCAGTCTGACACCCCAACTACTTTATTAACAACCAAAAATGTTATAAGTACGTACTTTTTTATTTTTATTTTTTTTCAACCAAGTGCAATGCTATGTGACCCTCGTTCCTTTTCCAGTATCTTTAAAATTAATAAATTAGCATCCTAAATGCAAAAATTAAAAGTAAAATCTCAATGTATTACTTTTAGGGCCGGTTTTTTCAATAGTCAGATAAATTCTATCTGACAGAAAATCAGTCCTATGTTTTTGTCGAACATAAATACTTGACATATGTATGAAGTGACAACGAAAACATACCTCTTATCAGTCAGTTAGCATTTATCTGACTATTGAAAAATCAGCCCTTATTATCTTAAATAAAAAAATGTACCAATAGACTCATTTAAGACTCAGACGGTATGGGATGTGAAATTCCTACATAGGGCTTCTTCCATTATTGGTTTCTTTACTTCTTTTTCTTTGTTATAAGTAAGTATACCTACTAATTATTTATTTTGATGAGCTCGACCAAGTAACAGTGGAGCATCGTTTGTTAATTGTAATTTATTTAATAATTGAAATGCAAAGGGAACATATTTGAACAAAGTAAAACGAACAAGTAGATAGTAACCAATTGTATGGTTTTACATACAATGAAGAATTATTCGACCTTTTCACCTCATGAAGGAAAACTTTCATAAACCGATACCTACTAACAAACAATAGTACCAACTTTTTTATTTTTTATAATTAGTTAGGTATTAAAATTTATAATAAAAAATTACGTAAGTAACAAAATATTTGTCCATAACATAAAACAGGCATTCAAGATAAAACAAACTGTACTCAACTGGTATAATACTTAGTAACGGTTCAAAATAAAGAGCGGCAATTGTCCCTCCTGAAGCAACCAATGAAAGTACACGGTCAAACACCCCAGCCAATCAGGGAACAGAAAAAGTGGTGTGACTTTAGCGGCGCGGGCTAGGTGCGGGGGTCTTTCCCCGAACAAAACCGAAATTTGCTTCAATCCAGATAAAGTCGCTTTAGTTAGTCAAGCAAAATATTTGGTATTGTTTACTACGGCTATTAATATTCGATTTGATTGATATCTTACGAGCATTCAACAACACAGTGATAATTTAACTGTTTCTCGCGGCATCGTATGACCGCGCGTCATATAAATAGCGCGGCCGGCTCCCCACCTCCGGCAATACGTCAGTCTCCTCCGTCGTGCGCAGTCGTTGCATTCCGTCGTCAGTCAGTTGTCGCTTGTTATTTCGTAAGCTGTGGACGCTAATGTCAAACTAAGTGTCATCAAAAGAAAATTAGGCGTGTGTGTTCAGTGATATTTATATTTTGGATAAATAAACACGTGAAGATGTCTTTCAACACCGATATTTCGACGAAATTGGAGAACAGCAGGTACGGAAAGTGTTTCTTTTGCAATAACGGATGGTTTGGTCGTGTTGCCTGCCAGGCCCTTGGTGCAGGGA
The DNA here is from genome assembly GCA_916618145.1 of Emmelina monodactyla. NCBI lineage: Eukaryota > Metazoa > Arthropoda > Insecta > Lepidoptera > Pterophoridae > Emmelina > Emmelina monodactyla. The sequence continues at coordinate 9,198,412 of OU745303.1, forward strand.
GAGGCAGCGGCCGCCGGCCCTGTGTCGATAATAATAATACCCAGTGCATAGTGGATTTCGGTTTAACTATGCGTGGGGCGACGCCTTCGTGTTAGGGTGTGAGGTCGGCCATAGATCGCATGATGACAGAATCACAAGCGTCAGTGAATCATTACTTTTATTAAAGTCATCTATGGAATTTATATTCCTCATGCTATATTATAAGCGTGTCCATTCATTTGGGAATTCCAAAGGAACATTCTGGGCGTGCGCGGAACAAGTCAATTGAGAATGGAAGGGGACATAACCTATACTTAGTAATGAAAGGTCCTACTGCATAGTTTTTACAATCTTAAAATTTGAACTGACCTACTTCCTCATAATCTTGTAACAGACGGTATTATTCAATATCTCTCACTATTGCATAAGTTGATTGCTGTCAGCTATTCGTAAGAATCTCGGAGCAAACCAAATTGCTTTGGCTTACATGTAAAAATGGAGTCAATGAGATAGTTGCAATAAGGTTGTAATCAATATTAAGTTGTATTGGGGTCAGAAAAGAAAAACAAAATGTCCGCGGGCGTCGAATTTTGGAACCTCGACTCTACGCAATGATGCACTTAAAAATACTCTTGGCATTTATGATAAAATAACGATAGCAACCAACGAATATCATTGAGATAAAGATATGATATGATTCTGTACATTTAAATAAAACACAATTTGTATTTTCCCCCGTAAAAGCCAAACCATAATATTATCTATACACATTCCTTTTCACAGAACCGAATTATTAAACATTGACCGTTTTACCTCGTCACAATGATCCAAATGTTAAAAACACATTAGAATACGCTACTATTCACAAAGAAGACTTTAATTTTGTAAAGGGATGGATAAACAAACTCAATAAATCAAATATTCATAGCACCTAGTAGACAATTAATTATAAAATATCCATCCTGTTGCCTTATTCTTAGTCTAATGTCTAATTTTCGAAATCTAATACCTGAGGACACCTTAAACGAAACAAAACTTAAATAAATTAGTAAGATATTCAGATAATAACTCAAACTCTAAACACAGCGTTCATAAAAAGTATTTTTTATTATGATCCATAATTTGTTTGTATTTATTTAAGGTAAATCCCTCTTACTTTTTCTTCAATATTCATTTGGTGTCTTTCTTCAGCTAATTAGCAATCACTTGTTAATTTTGAAGTTACCCCAAAGCAATAAAATCAATTTATAAACTTTCCCATTTATTATTCTCTAAGATGTTGACATAATGTTGCGCGAATCATCGATTAGAAAATAGCAAAAGTTACATCGTCTCTTCCTATACTTACTACAAAACCATTATTTAATGTAATATTTCATTGTTACAGGAACACCCTGCGCAAAATTGCTCGTCACGACGACACTGAATTCTCGAAGCAGAGCATCCTCAACGACATGGAGAAGTTCGTCAAGATGGTGACGGCCATGGAAGAGACGGTCCTGGTGCCGAGCCGCCTGATGAACCTGCCCCAGGAGGGAGACGACGACCCGTTCAACATGTTCGCCATGCTGAACGACCTGAAGACTGAGCTGCTGTGGGCCGGCGCGGAAGAGGAGGAGCCCATATGCAACGGGAGAAGGCCGTCCGATATCAGCGACACGGAGAGCGACGCGTCCAGCGCTGCCGGCGACTCGGGCATCGAGGGGGAGGACGAGCGGGAGTCGGCGGCGCGCGCGGCGGCCACGTGTCGCCGGCACCTGCGCGGCCTGCGCCACTCGCTGCGCACGCTCACCGCCGCCGCGCAGCAACTCACGCGGTCCTACCAAGAAGACGTCGGCGCCCCCGTCTAGACTAGTTCATTTCCTGTGATCGATGCTTCTCCCTCGCGTGGTGTACATATAGCTTTAAGCGGCCCGAAGTGTAAATATAGGATATAGGGCTGGACGTTTGATGGGAATCTCAGTAAGTTATGAGGTTTTATTTAATAAATTTAATTTTCTTTTAATGTTTTTGTTTCTTTTCACAGCTGGCCTCCGTAATGATAGCTATGTTGATAAGTTGAAGTAGTTGTAGTAAAACTGATTTAATTGCCGAGTACGGTGTAGTAGTTTACTTGTAATCTTAATGATGCAATGTATATTTCCTATATTTATAAACAAGTTATGACGATCAAATTACCATTAGGTAGATTAGGTACAAGATTACATACCTATACAGTCGTTGACATAGCTTAAATATGTAGCATTAAATACTTTTAGAGAACGTATTTCAAAAGAATTTTGAAATTTAGTAATGAGGGATCGTTATATTAATATTCAAAATGAAACAGGAATATTTCACTTTCTAAGTAGCCAAAATTGGACACCGCCATTACCGACGAGCAAAAATGGTGTGGCATTTAAATGTGAGACAAAGGCCTTTTGTTGATAGAGATAAAGACTAAACGTAGAACAATAACAATGGCAATATTCATAGAACTATAGACTCTAATGAGATATAAAAGGATTACAAATCCATGCTATTAATAACTTTTGGGTCAGTGTTTTTGTACATCTTCAACGAGTATTAATTTGTTAGTCATACCTACGAACGTAGGAAATAAACGCATCTTTAGGTTTATATTTAGAGCAATGCAAAGATAGCTATTACACAACGTTCGCAAGCCCGACTTTCCCAGCAGTCGGCTGACAATCGATACTCTGTACTGGCAAGTGTAGGTCAGTGTATTCTTGGCGAAGCCTTATATCTACAACTAGTTAATGGATACCTCAAATCTGATTGCATAGTCGGTGTAATACGCTCGGATGTCCTTGCCCATCATCAGCCGAATGTCAATTGTCAATTGTTCAACCTTACATTTTTCGCAATAAACTTGGGCTTTATTGGTTCAATTGTTCAACTAGCAGTGTTCATGCGACAAGTGTGTATATGCACAGTCATATAATCAGATAAAGTATGATAAAACTAAGGTCAAAAGAAACAAACGCCGTTAATGCACCTGAAGTCTTGTTGCTATGATAGACTTTAAAACAAATATATTACATTGATAGCATTCGTACTGAAACAGTAAAGACGTATTCTGCAGATATTACGAAACCTAAAGTAAATCTATATTGTGACCTTCGCAAAGTACTCAGTAATGATTCGTATCTGAAATGCTTTGAAACATGCGAAGTCTGATCAAGTTACGAGTGCAGAAGCACTTAAATGGAAATAATTTGTAATAATTAGGTAAAACAAAATCAATGTAGGATGCAAGATAGATATTGTTCCCCAATTTAAAGAGACAAATTAGGTAAGGGAAATTTAAAAATAGGTAAATTTAATCTATTGTGGAATTATTTGATACAAATATCAGATTAAATAATTTACAATTCTTTACGAAACTAGTTACAAGAAGATCTTCACAACAAAGTTATCTAGATCTGATACACTTAACCAGATATGACATGTTCATGTCTTTAGCAATAATGATGACAAAATTACCTGCAACACAGAGAAAGCGAAAAGTGAAAACTAACTTCCTAAGAACATGGCAACAGAGTTGTTGAACAAACCTATTTCAAAGCAATCGAAATGAATGATACAGAATAATGGTAGTTTTCTCTTATCAACGGAAATGACGCGATAAATCATAACACAGGAGAACAAAGAAAGGATTGCTCAAGTAGGTACTGAAAAAAATCACAATAATCTGAACGGCTTTCTAAAGTAAAGCCGTTGTGTTGTTGATGACAAGACCTGGAATGTCGACCCTGAATGGCGTGCCAGTACTGAGAAATAAAACAATTCAACCTGTTTAAAGGTGAATGCTTCTAGAAAGATCCAAATGATGTTACTTCCTAAACCTTAACATGGTTTCATTTGTCCCCCTGAGCCCTTTCGTCTGTAAAACTTCCTTCATTATTTTGGATATCTGCCAAAAATATTTTATATAGAACTCGCTGAGAACAGGCATGTAGGTAGGTATGTCGACATCGAAGTTCCCTCTGGTAAGCGGTTTACACGTAACAGTAATTGAAGAACACGTTATGGTATGCATAAAAATTTCGGTCAAGAACAGCTAAGGCCACGTGACGTCACAGATTGGTGGTAAGGATTGACTTATCCCTTCCTACGAGATGAATCAGAAATCGATATGGCCTGACGATTTCAACACTGTAGCCACACCCACTACTGGACAGAATCATGCGAGTAGGTCGTTTTCCTGCGTCTGATTGCATTAGAGGTACAAGTAGTGTCAGTAATACCTATGTAATGTTTTTTTTTATGACTGCATGAATTTGACTAATGATTATGACATAACCCCGTTACCTAGTTTTCACTCGAATTACAAAGATTACCAGATGAGAACAAAGCAATGTTGCGTTCCTTCTAAAACTGGTCAAACTACTTTAGTGCGAGGTAACCTTGCGTGTGCGCGTTATGAAGTAATATGGAAATATTTATTTAATTAGTAATATGAAGTTACTATTCGACAGTATGAAAGTTAAGTTGCATATTAATCTCAGTGTCATAGAGGTGCACAAGGCTGGTTTTATCCAAATAATGCATTAAAAAAAGTTTTATCCACGCTGGTTTCGCAAATTTTGAGAAGGCTATTTGCGAGTGACATTGCAATTACCACGTCATTGAAAATCTTCAAATAAGAGTTGATATAATTTCGCTTGGAAAAGTAAAAGTAGGTATTAGCAGACCAATAAATAACGAAAATGTTATATCTTACAGCTTAAACAGTTTGTTTAGTTAAGAAAGAGAATATTCGAAAGTGATTTCAAGACTTGAGTCTTGTCGTCGCGATCTTTGGTCAATTGCGTTTATTTGTATAAGAACGTAAGTGCTTTAAAAGGGAAAACGTTTCAAACCCACACATTTGACAAGCTGGTAAATTTGTCATACGCTTCCGACTCCTCTTGTAAGGATTTAGGAAGTGATCATGTCCAAAATTGTTTTTGGCAAAGGACTTAACAAGATACTAGTGACTAAGCAGGATACTTTTTATAAATAATCGGCTTGTTAATATATTAGGAAGTATTAGTAGTGCTGTGTTTTCATTATTTTTTTACTATAACTTTGAAGAGGAAGAAATCGCGTTTCATCTATAAAGCGGCCTTGTTATATTTTGTTTAAGTTTTAATTATGTCGGTGCATACGTCTTATTGTCACATCGTCGTAGGCTCGATAGTAGTAGGTCTGAGTAGTCTCCGAATTCGTCGGAAACATTTGTATTTAAAATTAAAAGAAATATATCACAGTAGTTACAGAATAGGAACAAAGTTGACAACAAAACTTGAACGCACTTTTATCTGTGAACAGCAAAGTCAATTAACATTTTTCTACTAATCACCATTGATGTCATGCACGTGACTCTTTATGGTTTTGTCTCTGAAATACCAAAACCACTGCCAAATCTGCATTAAGCTAGACATTCTTTCTTTTCAAGCAATTTTTTTGGTTTATTGACCAACATATTTGCGTTTTGCAGGTATTTATCTGTATACATGTTAACCTTTGTTCTCTGCTGCATTTAACACGAAACAAGTAAAACTAGACTGCCAACTCGGCGATTTGCGTAGATTACCAGTCGACATTATATTTAATTCAAAAACAGCAATAAGTGTTAAGAGACCACTTTATTTCCGCTTGCGTAGTTGTTTGGTAATATTGTTAAACAAAGATCATATTAAATAACTTGTATTTTAAAAAAAATCGATGTATGTTAATAATATAATAATAATATATATGTCTCATAGTTGAGCACAGGCCTCCTTCTCGGATAGCGAGAGGGTTTGAGCCGTAATCCACCACTCTGGCCCGGTGCGGGTAGGTGGATCACATGATGGATAATCATCCAGTCATGTATGTGGGTTTCCTCACGATGTTTTCTCTCACCGTTAGTGCGTGATATACATGTACATTATTTGAAAAATACCAAATTAGTGGCAGGGTTAACCACTAATTTGGTATTTTTCAAAGTAGGGATCGAACCTTCGGTATAGTAGACCCGTTCCTGTTGCCACTAGGCTACCACGCGCTTTTATGTTAAATAAAATCTAAATTTAGAAGTATACATTCCTTTTATTATAATTTTATGAAATATAACGTTACATAGTATTCAAAATGAGTTAATATGATTAGGTAGGTACCGCCGTCTTAGTCTGGTATGTTAACGAGCCTTGAAATATGCAATTTAATATTTCATCGATTTGATTTGTAGCGGAAAAATATCCCACACACATTTAACTGTGCGCAAAGATGAGTAGAGTATAGATAGTTCTACTATTGACATTTTAAAAAGTTTTTAAATAAGGTCCTTATTTGCAAAAAAAATCCAAAACACTATAAGATGGTTAAAAGGCAGTCAAATAAAGATATCAGTGTGTAAATAATATATCTACCGCATACTGGCTCAAACAATAGTTAAGTCCTAGTTCTGTTGCTTATATTTAAATTTACCTTCTTATTCGCATTGCAATGTAATTTATAAAGTAACTAATTATTAAATTCACAAAACAAAAGTCGGTTATAAAAAGCTAAGACTCAATAAGAAGCATAACTGCGGAAACTAGCATAATTCAAAACAACATTCTAGAAATGTAGATGAATTTTCAGTCAAATTATATATAACTAGGGGCCGCGCGCGACTCCGTTCGCGTAGAAGTCGGTTTCCCGTGGGAATGCGAAGTTTTCCCACGGTAAAAAGTTCCCTTAATTCTTTCTTACATATATTTTTGGTATCTAGAACCGTTTTTGGCAGCGCACGCAACGGAAGCTCTCTAGGATGAATAATTTTACCCGTTTTTTTCACATTTTCCATTATTTCTTCGCTCTTTATAGTTGCAACGTGATGTTATATAGCACGGAACAGCGAAGTAGATAATTCTGTTCTGTGTTATATAGCCTAAAGCCTGCCTCGATAAATGGTCTATTCAACACAAAAAGAATTTTTAAAATCAAACCAGTAGTTCCTGAGATTAGAGCGTTCAAACAAACAAACAAACAAACAAACAAACAAACAAACAAACAAACAAACAAACAAACAAACTCTTCAGCTTTATAATATTAGTATAGATTGGTTTTAAATTTCCTTAAATATTTCCTTCCTGTAGTCTTCTGCGTTCAAGGAAAACTAATTCAATTCATTATATTTTTTCTAGTAATCGTTATGATGGATTATTTGGTTTTCTAGTTACTGCTTATGACGGCTTTTACTTTAATAATAGAAAAAAATACTATTAAAGATTATACGCAATTTATATTGACTAAAGTCGAATGATTATTATTTATCCGTCATATTTGAAAGAGCGCCAAAATATCTCTTTTCATATACCCTGATAACTCTACATAATTAACTTGCTATATCAACAAAGTGCGTAATACATTGCAAATAAGAGACGTAACGTTGTATTTATTTAATTTAAAATTATAAATTTTTACTTTTATTATGTAAACAGAAACTTAAATATTCGATACCAAAATCCTAAAGTGAACCACTTGTAATTGCAACGGGCAGCCAAAGTATGAGTTTAGCGTTTTTATCATATCTTTGAGGTTTTTCACACCATCTTCTCCTTGACTACTTTTTCTTCTATCTATCTAGAGTAAGAGTTGCGATAACCATAAGGCCTAAAATACGTTTATTTAAATTTCACGGAAACTTAAAATGTTGGAAAGAAATGTTGCGATGAAGCTGAGCATCACTATCGTATAGATGCCGACATAAGCCTAACTATGTTACACATGCGGTTGCAGTATGTTATATGGAACGTTGGCAATCATTAATACTTTGCTCGAACTTTCTATACTAAGCATACATTTAATAGCACAACTTAGTCACTATTTGTACGTATATAGATATTAACTAGATAAACAAATGTATTTTAGGTTAAAATAAAAAAGCTCGTAAAACCAGCGCAATTTCATGCATAACCTTAGTGTTAATGACTTTTATTCTGCTTATTTTCATTTCGTCATTTATCGTATATCACACGCTAAATTACGAAAACAGTACATACTTATTTGTTTATTTTAAAAGAGACTGTGAATTTTTAATGAAACACAATAGTTATTTTAAAGTTTGTTCCTAATTATTATTTTTTGCACACAGCAAAGTTGCTAAATTACCTACTCAAATTTGACCTCTAATTTCGCGGCTCTAAGTTAATAGGCACTTAAAACAATTTTTCAAATAAAACTGAGTATAATAAAGATACAAGACGTGAATGGAGACACTCCCATATTTTAATAGACGCCATAAATTATTTTTTACACGCTTATCTTTTCTCCGCACTGCAAATAGACCGAGGTTGTGATCATACGATCCCGAATATAGCTACAAATGGGATTATTCTATAACATGTACGTATTGTTTTGCAACGCCCCCGGTGCAGTGTGACGTGAAGTCGGTGACGGTCGTATCACGCTAGTACGGTGGATGACGTCGGTATAATCAATACGGTTGCTGCTTTCCATTCGTAGTTTGAACACATACAAACACCGGGGTAAATTTGAAATAAATAGGGTATAATTAAATGCCTAATGACCGTTTTCACCAACATTCCCTTAAATTTAGGGACACCTAAAATGTTTCGAAGGCTTATGAATTTTTATATTTGTAGCTTTATGAATCAATCTATATGTATAAGAAATTTTTGTAGAAAGAGACTGACGAAATACGACACTTTGGTCACCCATTTGACTAGATCTATGAGGAAAATCCATTTCGGCCGGTATCGAAGTCTGATTTGTGAAATTGCATTTTTAGACTTGCTCACCGAAGGTATGGAACAACCATTTGCATTAAGGCGTATACATAGATTTTACACGTTGAACTAGTAAAAAAATCAAAGAATATTTTTTTAAATAAAATAGCTATGATATTTGTTCATTCTTCTCATCCCCAACTAACTAAACTATACATACTTACGAACTAAAATATAAAATTTGACGTCACTCGCTGACAACATAAATACGAGTTCAAAAGTGATAATACAAAATAATGAATAGTAATTTATCTCTTGTTAAGATAAGTGCAGCGTGGAATGTAGTCATAATCCAACACTTGCAGGGGTTTTGTAATAGCAGTGACGTCAGAAGTAGAAGATTGTACGGGTAATGGCGCCTTAAAGTTATTGCTAGATAGCTATTTGCCCGAAGCTTCTCATACGTTAACTTAAGAATGATATTCTACAAATTTCCGTTTAAATTTCAACAGTCAGTCACCTGATAGAATTAATTGTTTAATTAATTTATAATATTAAATTAGTTGTAGCGCAATGGTAAAATAGTTTTACAAAGAACATTATTTTATTTTATTTCTGTACACGTAGCTTACTAATATTAATATCAGTTATGAAATCCGTCACATAGTATTGAAGTTCGTTGATTACAAACAAGCTAATCTTTCTTCTTTATACTATTAGCAAAGAATATATTGTGTTATATACAGGCAGTCTAGTTAGTGCCTCATGTGTCATAAACATTGTTAGTACTTAGTCAAGAGCAACATAGTTAATATTTTACATGCTGCTCACGCAATAGCATGCTAATAAACATGCTATTTACTAGCATGTGAATTAGTTGCTTAATCTATCAAATAAGATTGTGTTTACCCACAGATCTTTATTTAAAACTCGCCTTTTTTGTATTGATTTCTTTATGCAAGTGTTGCGTTGCGTTTGAAACTAAATGATAGCTAAGTATTGATTAAAATACAAGAGCACCAAGTTATGTCTAATTAAAATGGATTGTGGAATCTAAACTGAGTCCACTGTTTGTTTTTTTCACCCGGAATGGAACCCAAAACTAAGGAGATTGATTCTGACCATGAAACCTTCGAGGTCGACAAATCCATATTTAATAGATAACCCATTACTAAGGGCTTAGTTAGGGCTTTTTTGAGTAGGAAACAACTAGGCATAAATCTTAATTATTTTATGAATTACAAAAACTTTTGTTTACCAACATTTTGTGTACAAATCCTTGAGATATTATTATCTAATATTTTTACTAATATCTCGACAATCGATAAAAAAATGCCTTGGTGTGGAATGCGGGGGTACATACATAGGTACCTACATACATACACACATTACTTCTTCAAGTGTTTATTAGTTTCCTATTTGTCCAGCTTAATAAACATTTTGAAGTTAGAACCGTGAAGTTAGATTCAAGGTTCAATTAGGTAGTTACTTGTATATTTATTTGCGGATTATGAAGGGAAGGTCAAAATTACTTTATAAAGAGGATGATGGGACCGGAACTATTGGGTATAGGTATGTTATGTACATACATAAATTGATTTGCTTAACTCATATATAGGTAGTATGTATGTGTATGTTTAAAGGCACGTTGGCATATACTTTTGCATTTAAGTTTTTTCAACTATTACAGCTATCCCTTTAGGCGCTTTGTGAACCTTTAACTAGCGTCGATGTTGCGCTAGCGTTAACGTCTGCGTGATACAGATAATAATACTGACAGTAGGGTGGCCACTACCCTACAGGCACCACGTCAGGGGCCATAGCAAGGCGGTTCCCAAAAACTGACATCAGAAGAATATGTGCTGCAAAAGTGCATACTCTTCACACGAAGAAGAAGAATATAATAAAACATGGTATGTTACCAACACAGTTCATTTCATTCAGTTCACTAATCAGAAGAAAAAAGTAACATATACATGTGTCTTTCATATCTGCAGGTAGGTGGTGTCGAAATGAACGACGATAATGCAGCGTTTCTGTATCTATAGCTATTGAACTTTAACTTTGCTTCATATATAGCGAAATTTAGTTTGTGTTTTAATAAAAAATCGCAATTGCGCGATTTGTGATAATACAGAGATTCAACATAAATAATTTAAGGGCTTATTAAAATTAAATCTACCTTTTTATAATTGTTCCTTTGACAATTATGAACACAAGCATCTTTAAAACTCGTAATCCTATCTTTGGAGTATGTTAAATGTTCAGTAAAGAATTAATGGAGGAAGATAAAATTAGATTTCAAACTTATTTATAGATTCTCAGTGGTATTTTAAATAAACATCAGCGTTCGATTCTTGATTCTATCTTCGCTCAGTTATTGTTTAAAGTGTTTTTCGTCTAAGTATAATTTATTTAAAAACGGTTGCAGTTTGCAGTGCTGCTTTCTTTTAACCAGCCTAGGTATCCTGACCGATACATATTATTTAATTAATCCGTAATTTTTTGACTAAAAGTCACAACCGTAGTTTTTTACCAAATACAAGGATCTGTACAAACATTGAAGCTATAATTCTATTTTTTTTTTCTTTTACCATTATAATTTTTATAAAACCCCATATAATTTCGTCCGGTTCAGTAGAAGGTACTTATAAGTGTTAATTATGATACGTACCTAATTGTCTAATTTAATCCACATTGTCTCCGTCAATAAACATTGAACTATCCGGAGGTTAAGACGTAAAAACTTTACGACAATGATGTCGCTTCCAATTAGACAGGTGGTATTCACTTCTTCCGGTCGCAAACAATAGGTATTAGACAATTCTCACAAGGACTTTTGATAAAAAAAAATACAAATATTTAATTGTTGGTAAAAGATTGTGTAATAGAAGGCATATCGATATTATTCATAAATGAACGCGACTGTATATCCACTTTGCAAAAAAATACTAAGTAATAAACAAATACTAAGTAATAAACCAATCAAAAATGAACCCTTTTTGATTCACAAATCAAAAAAAAAAAAAGCAATATTTGAAGTTTAATTATTATAATTAGTTTACACGTACGTCACACTCATGCACACATTCGAATCGCTCATGTGTTTACAATCTTCGTGTATGTTGACGCAAACCGCCATTTTGCAGAAGTTGTCGGTTTTTGCATCATTCCGCTGCGCCGGCGTAGGCTTGCATCACCGGTCTGTCAACACGGGGAAGACAAACACGCATTGTGAAGGATTGGCCGTGTCTTGAATGAGCTTCATGTGAAAGGTGGAGTTGGTCGCACACGAATGAAGGTAATAAGACCTGGTTCTCATGGATTGTTTTCAGAATAGAGAATTTAATCCTCATTTTTATTAGATGAGCCCGTTTCATCCCACAGCTGGGCAAAGGCCTCTCACACCACACTTCTAGCTATATTGTACCAGTCGGATTAGTGGTATTGCAGAGGCCTAAATTTGAGTTCAGGTTAAATTCAGCGGATATTTTAGGAAAAAAACTCGTTAGATACAGGTACGACAGACATCTGTAGTCCTTACCTACAATTCTTAAAGAAAAACTAAAGAAACGTACGAGCCAAGTCAATTCTAATCGCCCTGCATTTATGCGTTCTTCAAGAAAGGAATGCGTAACTTAGTGTCGAGCGTTATATCGCGAGATAAAAAAGCTGTCTGTTGGTTTGCCTTAAACAAATGCTTTGCTTTTTCAAACATTTACAGCTTATTTAAGCTCAGGCGGGTCACTAGTATCTTTATAATGGAGAAAGTTTTACAAGGCTGACCCACTGACCACAAACACAAGCGCTTTACCTTCCTAATAACAAAGACTCCTCAAGTATTATCTAAAGAGCCGAATAATAAATAGTTTGTGGTTTTATTAGTTCCTAAATAGGATTTCTAAAATAGAATAAACGATGAGTGAAGCGATTCTAAAGGAGACCCCGTAAATATTTTAATAACCTCAATTTGTGGTATTAATACATGGTTTTAAAAATAGCATAGTATCTTGCTTTACCTATCCATGACTTTGTATCGGTAGAAATGTTATATGACAATAAAGAGAGTACTTTCCTAGTTTTTTGTTATCGACTGCAGAATACAAATTGTTTAGATACGAATTGTGAGGTTTCACTTTCATTCAGTGAAGCAGTATCGCGAAGATTGATTGCTTCGAAAGGTCACTGGTCATTTTGTGAGATGACAAAGTAATAAGCAAAACGGATGCCTTTGAAGTGTTACTCTCATTATGAAATATTATAAATAGATAGAAAGGAACTACTTAGCGAGTTGTAAGTGATAGAAAGATGATATATGAGATTTACTACATGGATGGACTTCACTTAAGCATAGTTATCCAAAGAGTTATTGACTGTAAAAAGCATTTTGTTGAGTTACCCTAAAACACAACTAGTTCCTTATATTATTTCATAACGTATTTCATTGGCGTCCCTCAAATGCTGTAGCTATGATGACAGACAGAATACTAAGCATACCAACCAAAGTTAACGCAGCAGGTATATAGGTAACGCAGCTATAGGTCTGTATACAGAGTGTTAATTAAACAAGCTCACGTAGCTCACGATTTCTTTAGACAAGAGGTGAGATCAACAAATCTCTTAAAAACTGAAGGCCCATTTGCGGCGTAGAGTATGACTTAGGCATAGATATATTACTCCGTCTTAGACTAAAAGAAACATGAATAAAGCTGCTAATACCGACGACCTCTGTGGTGGAGCGGTATATATGTTACGGCTAATACCCGAAGTGCGGCTACACCTAGTTTTAGCCGGTTAGAAGGGTTTTTTATATGGAAAACTGTAAAAAAAAAATTATACTTATGTATATAAAAACTGGCTTGAATCATGAGTCGACGGATCATGTTTTTCTGGGTGGTATCAAAAAAGTAACCTAACTAACCTAACCTATTGATGTTCTAACCGGCTAAAACTAGGTGTAGCAGCACTTCGGGTATTAGCCGTAACATATATACCGGACTGCTAAGCGGATGGTTCCGGGTTCGATCCCCGGGTCGGGCCAATGTCGTTAAAATGGTTTTTCGATATTGGCTCGTGTCTGGGTGTAACTAGGTTCTCCCCTAGTCCATTGTGTGGTACCTATAACACAAGCGCTTACTGCGCTTACTTTAGGGCCTTTTACGATTTATTTATTTATTTAATAACGGTAGCTTCCTTGCTGGTACTTGACACTCTTATTAATAAACGCTTTTTTATCCGTTAATTACTTAAATACATTTTGTCTCTGTAGCTTCATTAGACATGTGATTACTTTTGTAACTGACAGATAAATCATGGTCTTGCCTATGTAGATTTCTAAATTACCTTTATGAATGAGGGAGTCGGTCAATATAAACACACTTAAAGTGAAGAAAATAGATTTAACAAATAACAAGCTCTAACTGTAAGTACGAATATACCAATACGAACATTATTAAATAGAGCGCTTACTGTTAAATAATCAATAATACTAAGAATATATTTGATAGTTATATAACTTCGATATAAAAATTACATTAAAATTTACAAAAAAAAAAGAAATAATGACAAATGAACAAAATTATTAAAGCTTGAAACTTTATTAAGATTGCTTCAGTATTTAGCCATTTAAACAATTTTAACAGTAAATGGTAGGTATTTACGTAATTTTGTTCTATGCTTCCTTATTCGGTTTATTCAAATTTGCAAACTTATTGCATAAGCATTCTATTATTTTAGCAAAAAGTTAAAGAATTTGCGAATTTTGTAAATAAAGCAGCAAAATAGTCACTCTAAGTTGACTTGAACATTTTTAATTTCCTTTTTTAATATCCTTTAAATTATAATTCTTGTTTTGAAAGTATCCTATATAAAGTACATTTAAAATTGAAACATGAAGTTTAGTTAGCAAAATCTAATCGAATCGTAAGTTGTTTCTTATTAGAAATGTGACTAAGAGATAAGCCCATATAAGTGGTTTTATCTTATCGTTTAAAAATCATAACGCGGATGATTCATTCGATATGTATCTAGTAGGTATAGGAAATAAAGCAACACTATCAATTTTCGGAAGTGATCAAATTGAAACTAATTTCTGTTAAATTGGTAACACTGTAAACGGAACAAACAAAACGTTAACAGCAGTTAACGTCGTTATTAAAATTTTACTTCCATGTATCTGTTTTTTTACTTCCTAGGTTTTACCCTGATCTAGGTAGGGGAGCGAGGGGCTTGTTGTTACAGGGGTAAGTAGTAACAGGCCCTTTTCACCAGGATCTTAATCACTATTAGCGTATATCTTTGACTCAATTTAACCCATAAACCGCACCACATCATATTGCCATAGCCAGTATTCCGTCAGTTGGCGCAGTGAGCAAATGTGTGCATGCCCTTCATTTCTACCAGGTAACATAAAATTGTACTGTCGTAAAATTTTGGTTTGTGTTTTTAATATCGCCTATTTTCAAATTTTCTACATCTCATTTCCATTCAAATTTTTCTATCTCTGATAACGTGTAACAGTTTTAATGATTGCTCAATTGATTAAATAGTTATCTTGATAAATTTTAAAAATCATACCATGGGGTTAGTTGTAACAAAATCCCGGGGCTTGTTGTAACATGTTACAACATGCATTGTCTGGTATGTGGTGAAGCTTACACAGATACAAAGCAAGAAGATTGGATAGAGTGTATTATAAATAAATAATTTTACTAGTTACTGTGATTTAAAAGTGCCATTATGATTATAAGTAGTGTTTAACTAAATAAAACACTTAATTACTTAATTTTTAAGTGTTGAACACAAAAAAGTGTATTTGTGTTGATTTTTGATAAGAATTACATAATACTTACTTTAGTAAGATGTCAATTTTGTTAAAAATAAATAAAGAATAAATGATTAGAGGTATTAATGTCGTTTTTTATTGTCGTTACTACTTGCCCCGGTAGACGTTACAACTTGCCCCAAGCACGAGGTAAGTTGTAACACCGCACTTCTTCTAGAAAATAATTGATTGTTAAATAATGACCTATAGTTATAATATTCTTTTTACTTGATTTGGTAGAGGAAGAGTTACAGTATCCATCAATCTTTATATAGTAAAAATTGAATCAATAGATCTCAAGATATACTAGTTTTAATGAAAACTGTTACAACAAGCCCCTCGCTCCCCTACTCACTTTCGTGTTAAGCTTTCTCTTGGTAGCAGACGGTTACATATTATTATAAAACTAAATGAAATTATATTAGGTACTTTCTACATTATAATTATTATTATTTAATAAATGCTTGAAATAAAAAACAAACTTTAATACAAGTTTTTACCCCTATTTTACCCCTTTGCATTTTATTTAAATACATCCCTTTACAAAATTTCCTCGAAATCAGTTTAGGCTTCAAATTGTTACAGACCAACCGGCAAAGCTACTTCCGTATTTATTCATAACAAGTAGTATAGTGATTGTGAATCTGCGTGAATGCTCTACAAACCAATTAAAATGCATAATTTACATAAAAAAATATTACGTTTTATTAATTTTGTGCTTATATTGAATTATACAAACTCAATATAAACACAAATAAAAACGCTCAGAATGACCTTCCTATTGCATTAATGTTGGTTATTTAATGCATTTTAAAGTAGTCGTTTTTTTGTTAAAAATAACTTAATATCCGGTGGTCTATTACACAAAATACCTACTAATTTCAGAACTGCTAAAACCTAATTAGGAAAACCCAGTTTAAATATGTACAAGTAATAACTTATCTACAGTTGTGCCTAATAAAGATTAAATAAAAAAAGAGTGTTCTGTTCTTTTATCCTTTTTAGAACTTTCCTTTTAGTTGTGGAGTCAGATTTTTTATTCCTTTATAATTTCATCGTCACATAAAGTGTGTGTTTTATACTTTTCTGTACCTGTCAGTAATTAAATTGCAAAAGTAATTAAAGAGCAAATTGCTTGACACCCTTCTAAGTTTTTCCCTGCCTCCATAGATGTTGTTTTACTTACATTTTCACTCGTCAAACACAGAAAGGTTCCAATTGAAAAATCTATTGGTGTATGACTGAGATGTCACTTGTCAGAGGTCTTTTTGGTAATCCTTGATATTATTATTAGCTTACATCTAACATACATGACACACACGACATAAATATTGCACAATTGTACCTTAATTGTTATTACATAAGTTTTAATAGTTTCCACTTAACCGGTAGTTGCATCTATAATAACTATTATTATTACTGCTAATGTAAATAGTTATTCATTATTCGAATCATTTATTATTCTCACTTATCCAATAGTTCACGTTTAATTGTGATAATGAAGATGTCCAGAAATCCTACTTACTAGGACAAAAAAATTAACTTACCTCAAAAAATAGGCTTTAATTTAAGCTACGCCGTAGAAATATCATACATAACAAAAATATCACGGATTTAAAGTATTAAAATTGTTATTCAGCACTTAATATTTATGTTTTAATATAACGAAAAACAAAAAAGGACCTAAGGTATGACGTCATACTAGTTGTTTGCTACAAATTAAGAAAAAAGAAATAAAATCCACTATAATTAGTATTAAACTCAAGTTCTTGTATCCGTGATTCAATTTGTTTGGATTACCACATTGTATGGAACGTGACTGACCAAATTTAAATGAGGTATTTATTGCAATTTTTCCCGAAGTATAAATAAAGCTGATACCAACATGACCAACTGACGTGGATAGGATTCTGCACGTGTTAAACACCTTTTAACAATAAAAAAACTTACTTTTGAATATTAAATACATGACTTTGGTAAAATCAAAAGGTACGAATATTTTGGCAAAAATGTATTAAACTTGTTTTGTTTCTGTTATATTTCCTTTTTCAGAAATTCCCAAAAAAAGCGTTACCACAGCGTTAATAAGTAACCATTTTGATAAGTTTCAGCGCTTAAAATAAAACTCTGTTCGTCAGAATTTTATTACCTCCGTTACATATTAATAAAGGAACCTACTATAATATGTACTCATTTATTTCTTTTATAGGCAATTAGCATCTTCTTGCGTGTATATCAAAAATGCTGGCAGTCACTTTTTTCAAACTTGAATTCGAATCGTTCTATTTTTAAACGATTTGGTATTCCACTCGCAGGATTACGAAATTCGTGCCATGGGCGAGCCTTCACTCTGCAAAGTCAAGTACGAGGATAACATTATGAAACTACCTATATCCAATAGCAGTTTTGAACAGGATAATCATAAATGTTGCTCGAATGTAGAGAATGTCCACGGTCTTTACTTCACATTAAAGCTGACCGCATAAAAACAAATTAAGCGTATTAATCACCACATCCTAGTCGAAATACCACATACGCAGGTAACATTATCTGGGAATCCCTATACAATAGCTTACAGTTATTTTTTAAATTTCGCTTTTAAAGCGACACTAAAGACTTATTACGTCATAAAAATATAATGATACTAATTAGCCAATCACCATAATCGCTTAATCACATGGTAAAAACCAAAGAAAATATTTATCAGACTTAAATTAAAAAGAATTCGTCCTTATAAAAAAGGTAATCAGTGCCTATAATTATCAACTTACCGCACGTTCGTAGTTTCACTTGACATCCTTATGTGTTACGAAAAAGGTTAGTAACGAAATGTAAAAAGGTTGGATTGAATTGTTTTTTTTTTCTAATTAGAAGGTATGCTAAGGATAAGAGCATCCTGATTCGATATTTATGCTGGTCTGCTGCAAATCCTATATGTACACACTTGGCAAGTAACTACAAAGTTTTATTTGTTAAACCTAACGATCTAATTGTAGAACCGCTATGGGCTATCTTTCATCGACGTTTAAAGGTTAAATAATCAATACATATTATTCGTTCTAAGACACATACTCGTATCTATTATAATGCATATAACATATTATAAAAAGAAATTGTGAAGTTAGTCACAGTTAAGTTGCTAGATACATCAAATCAAATAAAGTATTTTCAATCGCGTTTGTAAAAATCACACGTATTGAGTGATTACAGTAGTAACGAACAATATATTATTAATAACGTTTTTAATGTAGGACCGTCATTAATAAATTGCACGATTTAAGTAAATGAGGAAACTTTTTAGAATTCCAACCCGGTTAAAAATGTATGTAAAAGCTAAAAAAATGCATTTGAATATTCAAATATGTTGTTTTTTCAGTTTTTTTTTAGAATTTCGAATAGTATGTATGTATTTTGAATATAGTACGTAGCGAACATTCTCAATAGTTCGGCAAACGTGCCGCGAAATTAGCAGTAATTCGCCAAGTTTCCGCGTACTGGCCTTCAAGGGAATCGCTTGCGCAACCGACTCAGGCGCGTGTTGCATGCAATACGATCTTCATTCCTTGCCATTCGTCCTTGTTCGTCTGATAGAGAGAGACAGAGACGGAGATAGGCGTAGTCTCGTGCGCAGAAAGGAACCAACACTTAAAGTTGTCGGTGTTCAGTCAGAGACAAAGCATGCAGAACTCGTGTTTTCGTACCCTATTATCTATTTACTGTTATTCTTATAACGCTAGGACGCTTAAGAATGCTTTATTTCTATAAAATATTATACAGCTTATTATATTTATCCAATGTCAAAGTACACAAAACTGCTTGTAACATGATACAAGACAGATAATCTTAGATAACATAGTTAATATGCCTGACACATTGTAAGATGACAAACCAAACTACATAACAGTAACCTACACTTAAATGTGAACGCTGGACTGCGTACAATATTATGTAGATCTATTATATTATAACCTATATTTATATCTAAATACAAGGTTCAAAACCCAGACACCGTAAAATGAGCTTTAATCGTCTTTTAAAGTTCCAATTAGACCGAATTCATTGACTTCAACGATCTAACCTAGTTTATTCTTATCCGTACATCTACAGGTAAACCACCTTACTAACTGACAAGTGATTAATCACTAGTCGAAATATGTTAAAAACTGTTAAACTATCACTGATGGGCACAAAGTGAATATGTTACGGCTAATACCCGAAGTGCAGCAGTATTAGCCGGTTAGAACATCAATAGGTTAGGTTAGTTAGGTTACTTTTTTGATACCACCCAGAAAAAGGAATCCCGCGTAGCGGGACTCCGTCGACTCATGATTGAAGCCAGTTTTTATATTCAAAGGTATAATTTTTTTTTTACAGTTTTCCATATAAAAAACACTTCTAACCGGCTAAAACTAGGTGTAGCCGCACTTCGGGTATTAGCCGTAACAAATACATAAGAAGCAAAGCCTTTACCACGATTTCTCGATTCATGACTCAACAAATCACCTCGAACAGATAGGTAAGTACAAAGTCCAATGGGAAGTCAAATGTCAATAATATTTAATGTAAATCTACGAAGTCGGTGTAATTTGAACCCAAAACATAACCGTCGAACTTTATACGTGTCACAAAAAATATTGTTTACATTTGGTATTGTGAATAACGTAGGTGTTATTTGCAATTCAAAATTCACGTCATGGTATTGACGTAGATGGCTTTTTTAAAAATGATTAAAAAATGTTTAGCATACTTAATGAAAATATTGACGCCACTTGGTCCGGCATGAAATGGACACTTCTAGAAAAATAATCATTTATCGTATGTAGTAGAGTTATGCAAATAGTTCCGATTGCTTGGTTGCGCTGCAGTAAGGCTTCCAGTGCATGTGACGTAACTAGGCCGGCACCTGCTTCGAGAAAATTCTAGACTCCACACAGACTGAGAAAACCCCACCAGCTGACAGATCGAAAAACAACTGCAAAAAGAGACGTCGCTCTACAAAAGTTGTACTACATCTCTTTCATGCACGAATCGACCTGCGCAGTAGAGACGACACTTCTGCGCAACTCCAACCTTTGTTCGTTTTTTTTTTGATTCGCTGAGGCAGCGGAAAATCATGCAGTCGTTCTCAAGTCCGCAAGAGCCTTTGACTTCTTTGTTCTTAAAATGATGTTAATTGCCCATTGTTTTATGTCAATAAATTAAATGGCGTTTAAAAAAATATCATCTCAATGGAAATATCCCGCGCAAATGGGTTATGAATGAAAAATGAGCGGACAGGTTGAAGCCGCTATCTACAAAGTATAACTTACCTTGTCCTATTAAGGTATCAATCTAGTTTGTTTATTAAAGGCAATTTGTTTGTTTCCCAAATTCGGTTTCAACATTTTGGCAATAATTGTCTAGATGAGTTAAAACTTTTGGAATGTAAATTGTTGTTAATAATCCATAAACCAGTATATCTGGAATGTTCTTTTATAAAATTGAACAACATGGAAATGTACGGCGGTTTTTAAATAATATGTTTATAATGCACGTTTTGACGTAAGAGTAGTAATTAATTCCGCAATAATATTACGATTCTAGTTGTTCTAACCAGCCACATTTTTGCGTCATTAGATGTAATTAGTTATCTGCGTCAGGATATTAGCACCTAGATCTATCTAGGGGCAATATACTTTGTTACAACTTGACCATTTCCTTTGATGTCAATCTTTATTTGCTTTGTTTTAACTCCATCTCTTAAATTGGAGATTTTTACTTATTAAACTGTATTGACATTTACCGATACGTTTGTCGTCTCCGACAGATTAATTAAATGTGAAACAATTGAATTTTTAACATTTTCAAAATTTACATTTGTTTTCCTTTTTTTTCATGAAATAAGAATAAGCACATTTAAGTTAACTTGCTTATGGTCATCATAATTTCCCATTAATCGGTTTGATAACTGATCAGCAGTTCATTAATATCGTAGATATTATAAAAGAACATGACTAACACTTTAAGCACTGATAATCTTTTGTCGCCTTTTGTGCAATTTCTTTGTTGCATCACAGATTGTCATTGCCTAATATTTAAATTGATCAAGTAAGGGTTTTTTATTAAAACATTTAACGTAAGTAACTAACGTTTTTTGTAATATTCTGTAGGTATTACGCTACACGTCGGTCTACAAAGACGGTCCATTGTCCTCGTGCAACTACGCATACCGCAATATCACAAGACAATGCGTGATTTTCATACAACAACTAAAATTAAAACAAAAAACCTTCATTAAATACGTGGCGTTTGTGGTGTTTAATGGCGTTTTGATATGAAGAATATCTTAATGGACAGACCTTTGCAGCTGTAAATTAAAAAAAAAGGGACTTCAAAGTAATAAGTAGTTTTGTTTTTAATGCGAATATTCTTATTTACACAAATTGTGCATATATCACAATTATAAAAGCTTATTAATAATATTTACTTTTCTATATCAAATATTGAAACATACGATAATAAAAAAGTAGGACTCGCAAAATAAATTATACAAGTTGATTATTCACTTATTCAATAAATAGTTATTCTTATTAAACATGAGTAGGAAATATATCTGTATTATTTTAGCATTAATTCTATAATCGTTATTATGAATTTATTTTATTATGAATAAGTACAATGTGCGCAGGTGTCATTGGCATAATATAACCTAATTAACTTGTTTTCCATACATTTTTATAAAACACTAGTAATCCTACGAACGCGGAAAAAATAGGTTAAGATGAAAAAAAATTCTATTATGAAGATTGACATTAATTAACCATTCATGAAATGTTTTAATTTGATCGGAAAATAATTGCTAGTTAACGAGAAATGCATTATTTTGTATATTTTTAGCAATACCTAATATATAATCTTCAACCTCAATCATACTCGTTTTGAATGGTAATGAAAACAATAGGTATTTATTATGTTTTATTTAATAACTATTTGACAAAACTTTTAAGTCTCGTAGAGTCGTGGTTTTGTAATTAACAATGTAACAAGTAATTTTACTTTTTACAACGTAATTAAAAAATAAAACGTTTTTTTGATGATTCACGATTATTTCTTTTATACAACGTGGTTAATTTGTGTTATTGGACCCAAAAACGTCGGATTTATTATAATTTTGTATGGGTTATCTTTTAATATCAGATTGAATAACTTGTCTGCACTTGTATACTGCAAGAATATCCAGCTTGTAAAGAATTTTTCCATTCGCTTGAGTTAAAAACAAACTTTGGAAAAACCCTTTCATAAAAACTTACTTAAGTATTTTTTCATTTTTACAATTTAAACTCGATATTGCCCTTTTTCACATTAGCCACTAAAATCATCATGTATACATAATCTTTACACGTGTCAACTTAATCTTTTTTAATAACTCTACCATAGTTGTTTTTCCAACCAAATTTTTTATATTATACTTACAAGTTTTTGTTTTTCATATATAGTATAACTATTTATGGGAATAACTTAACCACAGTTTATTTTCCTTCCAAATGCTTCTAATTTTCCAAGTAACTAACTACTATCTATGGTGTTTGATTGAATATATGGAAAAGACAAAGAACTGTAGCCCAACTCTTCTTGATGTGTTAAATCGATCAATATGCAAGGGTAACAAAGGAAGGCAGACAGGAAAAACCAGACCGTGTGGTAAATAATATCAATAGCGACCACTTGTTAGCACGTTGGTATTTCTACTGGCCGAACGGCATTTTTTTCATTTTTGTAAGTTGGCAGCCTTGTGAAAACTTTTTAGTCTATCATTGGCCGAGCGAGTCTAGCAGACATGGAGATTTTAAAATTCGACTCTGATACAAGTAATTTTGCACTTAAATATAAATTAAATTGCATAGTTTGCCTTTTTGTTTTGCTTGATACAAAATAAAAATAGCTATAGCCCAAAGTAAAAAAAAATGTAAACGACATACCGGCTGTTGATACAGATTTTGTTTTAGTCGGTTTCCCATGGGAATAAGAAGTTTTCTCGCGGTAAAAAGTACCCTTTGTGTTATTCTGATGTATTACCTATATTACTGTATAGTTTCATCCAAATCCGTTCAGTAGTTTTTACGTAAAAGAGTAACAAACATCCATACATACTCACCATCTTCCACGTTTATAATATTAGTAGGATGTTGAAACTAATGAAAGGAATTTCACATAGTTCACATTAAAATTTTATAAAATGTCTGAACGAGGGGAAAATAACAAAAGGCTGACCTACTTGATAAGAAGAGTAAAGTAAATGTAGTTAATGACTCATCGACACTCAGGTAATGATATCTATATTGCAGGTAGAATATACTCATAATACGCATATATAAGTGTATGCTCGTTCGCTAGCTTCTCTCAAAAAAAATAAGTAATTTGACTTTATATTTGATGCTAAAAATAAACTTGTTACTTAAAAAATATACCAGCCGGATTGAGAACGTTTTCGAAGTCGGTTAAATATATTTACTTACAGGGATTTTAAACTTTCCTTTGAGCTTTGGAACTAGTCTTTACAAAGGCGAGTTTCCACGTTGTATATTTTGTTTGCTAGTAATTTTTGTAAACATGCAGCTTTGACTTAGAAGTCATGGTGTGAACAACGCGTGCTTTTGCAAGCAAAGATAATAATTACAACATTACTGGCATTAATAACAATTTTATTTTGTCTAGCTTTTCGGATGCAGCTTTCCATGTTAACTTTATACCTATTGTTTATTTTTATTTCAGACGAACATAAGGTCTATTTGACTTTAATACAACTTCCTATTATAACAAACTGCAATGCTTTTTTCTGTCCTAACAACAAATACAATTATTTCGGACTAATATCATAAATTAATTTAAACCAACTGTAACCTATAACAATTAACTTAAATTTTTATTTTCGGATTATCAGTTACCCACAAACGACTTTATAAGTTTCCTAGAATAGTACTTGATAGCTGGATGGCTTACACGTTCTTTATTTCCAACATTGTATACTTATCTCGAATTCGATGATCCAGCGGAGTGCGCGCGCGCATGGCATGATCTCACGCGCTGAACATCCGATACAATTACTGACGAAAAAATACAATGGTCGATATAATACGCCCGTTGAGGACTGATATCAATTCTTGGAAACGTTTTTGTTTGTAACAGTTTCTACAAATTTATCCAGCTACGTTTTATTTACTTTTACAGTGAGTTAGATTGCATTCGCACTATGCTCCTAGCTATGCACAAAAAATCTAAGCATTTATGCCTGCAACTGAATTTGTGATACTAAAATGCCAAACTTTACACTTTAGTTAGCTTGTTCCGTAATTTTAAAGAGGTCGTTTTAGGTTCAATATTCGTTGGGCCAAATTTGTTACTAATGAAAATGTATCAAGCAGGTACTTAGTAAATTTATTGATTCCGTTCATTCAAAATACGTAAACACATGTATTATACAGAGGTAATGAAAACAAACGTGTTTTCTGTAAGGAAGGGTTTAGTGCAAACTTGTTTTTTGTGACGTAAGCACCAAAAGTAAATACAGATAAACAAGTCCTACTTAAATATTTTCATATGTTCTGTAAAACTTAGCTTATGACCAAATTTAATGATTCTAGGTCAACGGGAAGTATATAGGTATTGATCTCCTTGCGAATTTCCAAATCTTTGGAAGGAAAGACCTTGTATTTTGATTAGGTACGTTGACCTGCAATAATAAGTTTTATTATAAATTTTATATCAAGGTTCACAAGCCTTGAGAGTTTCATATTTCTTCTCAGCCTTTTTCTTCACACGTTCCTGAGAAAAGAGTTAGGTATTGACTGCCGAAATAAGAAATCATTAATTGAAATAAGGGCTTCATTTTCTTTTTTTTAAGGTACGGATCCATAACAACTATGTTCCCACGCATCTATCACTTTATATTTTTCCATAAACCACTAGTCCTTGATCTTTCAACTTTCGTCCATTCACTGGGCCACGTTTTTTTAAATACATCACTTTATAGACCTAACTGGGCATGTCGGTGTATCGTGACAGATAACTGGTCACATTATTTATTTATTTAGATAATTAATTAACATATTATTGACACGGTTTGTTAGCATTCAACAATATTCGGTTGTAACCAGTTTGCGAGTTATCTTGTTTAATGTCACCTATAGATATTGTTTTGTAGGTAAGTGGACCAGTTTGGCAAATTATGGTAAATTCCACTATGTAGTTTTTCAACCCATGTTTTTGGCAGTCTTTAGACTAATTGCTTTGAATTTATTTGTATCGGATAAAAAAAATTGCCTACATATTGATGGGAACTTAATTACCTAAAGAAAAATAGACTAGACTTGTTATAAGACTGCAGAACCTTTGTGTCTTCAGTAAAAGGCTTTAATAGTTTTAAATCTGAGCGGTATGCTCTCGTGTGTGGAAAACAAGAAACATTTTTTGCATCAATAACCTATAGTGTATTTTTTCATCTTTAGATAATATTGTGATTGTTTATATACCTAATATTAGGAGTATTATATGACCTCGTTTAATAATCTATCGTGTACTTTGCACGACATTGGAAATGGATAGTTACGAAAATTATAATTTGACATGTACGATGTACCTATAATATAAAAACTTCTAGAATTGTAAGCATTAATTTCAATGATAATTTTCTTTGGACAATACTATCTCTAAATAAATCAAATAAAAAGTCGCCATTTGAGTCTGTTTGTATTAAAATCCGCTAACTCGTTTATGGCATGATTTAAATCAACGTTTTATGATTAAAACAACGCCACAAATTTCGCTACAGATTGGAGAAGATTTATAGCTCCATTAATTTTTTTTTAATGAAATTAAATTTGACATAAAATGTCGTTTTCAATCACC
The DNA here is from genome assembly GCA_916618145.1 of Emmelina monodactyla. Lineage (NCBI taxonomy): Eukaryota > Metazoa > Arthropoda > Insecta > Lepidoptera > Pterophoridae > Emmelina > Emmelina monodactyla. The sequence goes on from OU745303.1 coordinate 9,224,800, forward strand.
CCTGGGAAAGTTTGGATGAGTTGTTAGTTGTAGTTGCATTCTTGGGGTACTGTACGAGTTAGTACACAATGTAATTATTAACATGCACCTAATTGTATAACGATGAAAGCTAGGCCTCGAAATTCAAAACAGAAAAATTACAAATGAGTAAGGCTCCAAACAAAAGGCAAAAAACGACTACAAACTTAAGTTCCTGTTCAAGTTGTAGTTTACCGGTTTGTAAGTTTACCGGTATTTTATGTTAACCGCAACAAACTGAACTTAGGACTATGTCAAAAACGGTTCAGCATTTTTTACAGAAAAAGGACTAACTTCTACAGCTACTTAGTGGATCACGTGTAGGAGCAATGACCTGCTAGAGTTTTTTTGATGAAATAAGCGCAGAAAAAACAGTTGGACATCCGTTCTTTCTATAGAGTATCCGCTTTGACGATACTAGAATTCTAATGAGAAAATTGTTAGTTATGTGGATTTATGGTCTATTTTTTTTAATATCACATTATTTAGAAACGAAACCGAGGATTATGAAAGAGCACTATATATGGAAAATTTGGCAAATACTTTGAAAAGTATATTTCAATTAAACAAAAAAAATGTATGATACCAGATAACTCAAATCAAAACAACTTTTTGTGCTGCATTTTTTAAATCACGCCTCTGCAAACCCCAGTTATTCCCCTAAACGTTTCCTTAACCGGTAATTTAACCTGTGACCAAAAACCAGTTGGTTACCCGCTTTCAAGTATTGTTAATAATAACGATTTGTTATTCATCTCGTGACTCGTGACCGAATGTATCGATCATTTCAGCAAAAAAATTAGGACGAATTCTTTACGAACACATTTTAAGTTCTTGATTCTTGGCGGGCTTTAGAATAAACATCGATCGTTGAAAAGCTTCCTTCACTTCGGAAATCCCGTTGAAAATTATTAAGTGAAGTGAGCGTTTGTTATTTATCGTAATTGGATTTTTCCTGACGTGAACGGTATTTTCCCAGGTAACAGATAAATAAATGACTCGATAAATCACAGTCTAGACTGGATAATCAACACAATGATTGTATCAATTTAATCTAGATGCGACTGAAGGCTATTATTAAGATTGAATAAGTAAATAAGTAATCAAAATCACTTCAGTAATCAATTCAGAAATGCACACCAATCGATTGGCCCCAAATGAATAATCAGATTGTACTATATTACCTACTATTTATTTTATAGACAGGTAGAGCTGACATAGACTTGCTCTCTGATGCTTTATAAAATTTTAACATCATCGTAGCGATTCTTACTTTCTTAACCACAAATGAAACTTTTAATCGCCAACAAGTGGTTGTAGTTTCTTATGTAAACCACCTCCTGTTTTAATTTTTTTCTTAACTCAGATCTTAGAAAAGAAACCTGGAACTTTTCGCATAGAATTCGGACTATTACAAAAAAGCCCCCCAAGTCAAGTGGCAGGTGATATTTGCGTCAGCGAGTGTAGGTATAGAAAAAATATGTATGAAACTGTCATTTTTGTCAAGCTTGCAATTTGACAGTTTCATACATTTTATTCTATTCGTTCGCTAACGAAAACTTCACCTGCAACTTGACTTGGGGGGCCGGCCAGAAAATCAGATGATGCCTCTCACCAACACCACTCATCATAACGGCATATTATTTATACCACGTTCTCTGAGGTCGTTTTTTCTGTAAAACATCACCCACCATTACATATTTTATCTTAAAATTACTTATTGCTTCCACTGCCTCAATTCGTGATAGATTTCGTCATATCTGGTTAGACTTTCGTCATTCATACATTTTTCATTTTTGTTTTTTTTTAATAAGGCACGCTGAACAAACGTGTCTGTCTGGTTAACAAGTTGACATTTTGTAAGAGGTTACCAGAAAATTCCATTTTTTGAACATTGTATTTAAAAAAACATAATAGCGTTTTAAAATTTACAAATTATTTAAATAAACAAAGATAACTTGTTGCTAACTAAGCGGTAGAATTATAGCCATTGTAGGTTTTTTTTTTTCATCGTTTACCTTTAATTAAACGTCACTGTCCAAAGGATTTAGTTATATATACTTATAGGAACTTTTGGCAAACGAGTAAATCATTTTCGTTGAGTACTCTATGACGTTATTAAATTAGAAGAAATTAGGTCGGATTTCCAATAACTAAACTTGAAGTAAAAACCTTTAAGCTTTCTGACAATTTTTTGACATTAACTCGAAAATATGTAAAAGGGGGGAAATTCCACCCTTAGCATTTTTATTATATCATTATTTTCTCATTGCCATTAGATCACTTTAAACTTGTTTATCTACCGCCTTTTATTTTATACGACAACATTTTACACCCGAATAAGAATGTAGATACTATTCAAAATAAATACTTGTTTTTAGCGAACTTGATTCTGTTTTTGCGGTCACCTACCTGCAAAATTAAATCTGTGATCTTTTTCCCTAGTGGCCTTCTTTAACAACTTATTTATATAATTACAAAACTTCGAAATATAACTTTCAAGTTAATTTTTTTTTGTCCTATGTTAGTAATTCAATTTCTATAGATTGTAATCGCTAGCTACGTTTGCGAATTAAGTTTAGTTAGTAAAAGTAAGAGCAGATTTACAGATAGCAACCTACTTTCGTGAAACAAGTGAAACTCAGACCTACTTTTACGTTTAAAAACAAAAAATTAATAAAACCTACATAGTCGCAAACAATTAAAAAAACATTTATTTGAGTTTAGAACGTAGAAGCGTAGTCGCGCAAGGTCGGTTGACCAACACACAGTTGCCCAACTTTTGAGACGTGCTGGGAACATTATATAAGAATTCATTCACTAACACCCTTTAGTTGTTGTTTATTTTACACTAGGAAATATAACCAAAAAAATTTTTTTACCTCTTTCTTTTTCTATTTCTATTTCTTTAAAAACATTTTTTATATTTTTATAAAACCTAGTTTAGAAAATACAATTATTTATTTTTATTTACCTACATTAATTAGTTGAATCGCAAAACTAAATAAAAGGATTTTTATTTTTATAACGGTTTCAAGATTAATGTGAAGCCTCAGTTAATTTATTCAAAACTAGAACATAGAAGTCGCTTGACAAACTACCATACAAAATACCCATGCTTGATTATTATCTTTGGTAGGTATATGAACTGGGCAATGGATACGCTTACGGTTCCAAACTAGAGAGTTTTAACCTAACTTAATAATATCGTCTCAAAAAACTTTTAGAACCGTTATCGGTAAGTAATAACTTTAATCTTGTTAGTTTACTTAATGAAAAAAGATACAATACATGTAGTTTTTCATACTTACGGAATTTCAATTCGAAAAACAGAGCTCAAAATAGAGAACACTGTAGCATGTCCCACAAAATATTTACTCCTACACAAACTGATGAAATGTTTCGTTTCATTACCAAATTTGTTTGTTTTTAATATAGTTTCTTAAAAATGTAGATCTTGAGATGAATGACGCAACCTCAGATGTGCGCTAAGAGCTGCGCGCGCGGCTAAATCAAAAACGCGTTTTTGCGAACTCCGGTCGTTGACCCTAGCAACCTCATTTTCGAAAATTTCCTACGGTTTGTCGTACTTAATATATACAGCCTGAATTTAATTTATGACCTGCTTTTCGGCATATGTTACGGAAAATAATTAATCAGAATTAAATATATATATATATTTTTAATATTTACTATAAGAACCCAAGTCAACGGTTGGATTGGAACCCTAAACATTGGATTTCCCACTCTATGTGTATCAATTTTTATTTTATTTTGTAAACTGAATGCAATTACGGAAAGGTACAAAAACTAAAAGACCAGTTTTAAGCACGCGTGGTACATTGCATTGAGAAGGGAAACTATGTCTCGCTTGCTATTATCATCACATAGTAAAACTCAAAGTCTCTAATCGTGTCTGTTTGTATGATTGTCCGTTATCTCCTCCTAAACTTCTTTACGGATTAAAATGCGGTTTTTGTGCCATATTCGGGATTACTTTAATTTGTAAATATACTTAAAATAATCTGAAAAAAATGTTTCAAGTTTGCCAAAAATCAATCTTTCGAGAACAAGTCGGCCAAAATGACACCATTGCAAAGCGTGGGGGGTCATTTGTTTAATTTAATTCTATGCATAAATCAGTTAACCATTCTAGACATTCAATCAAATGGTTATTCTCTTTTACAATATTTTTTAAATTATAGGCACAGGTGTTACGCAAAAATTAAAAAATAATTCGCAACAAATTCTTAGGTAGGTATCTCATAAATATTATTCCCATAAACATCAAATGCGAATCACGCGCATGCTTGCTGACGATCCCATGCTGGTCGCATGGACCGGCTTATCTGTCAGACAACATTAAAAAAATGCGCCGTTAATAAATAGATAAACCACATTTGTAATGTTCCATCACAGTTTATAGGTCATGAAATCCAAATAAAACTGGAAAGTGTAAGATAACATTATCTTTGTTAATATAAATCTTAATGTATTACTTTACTATAGCTTTTCGGCCTGTGGTTTCACTCACATGAGTTTTCCGGAGGGAATGTAACGAACAAGTTTTACTTAAATTACGTATCATTTCATGTATACAGATATTTTGCATGAAAGAATAACAAACCCTCATTGCATTTATAAGTTAAGTAAATATATCTAAAAAAGTCTTTCGCTTATTTTAGTTATGAACAAATATACTGTCTTGGCAAATATAATCCAGGTAGTATGAAAAGTCTAATAAAAAGTAATTTTAGCTTTTATAACGACTGCAAATAAACTAAGTATTTTACTAACATACTATTAACTTAACTCTTTTTGTTATATTTTCAAGGCTGTATGTAAATCTTCCAACACGTTTTGCAATTTTTATATAATTATCAAAAGCACTCATATTATTGGCGTAAATGTTTAACTTAAGAACCTATTATTTTATTTTAGTTTTATTATATTTTTTGCTACATTTAATTTTTACATATTTTTTTCTTTAAGCTATTTTATTTAAACCAGTTAGTCGTAATTCTTACATAAATAAGAAGTGACCATTGCGTGTTATGTTGTATCACGTCCATATTTAAATATCTCAAGTCTCGGCAATCATACTAAGTGATCTTTTATACCATTTTTGCAAGTATTTAGTATAACCACGAAGGCAATTACTAGGTATCATACAAATTGCAGATATTTTTGCGGTTATCATAATCTTATTTGTTATTCGTATGAAAATAGTGATGTATGGATATGTAGGTACTCAATTATAGATGATGGTAAATATAAAGCGCGTCATTGTGTTGCTAAGCCGCTTTTCATAACATAACTTTCGAGAGTTTTTTGTTTAACAGAATATCAATAACTAATAAAAGCTTTTTTATAAAACCACGCAATATTTTCTCGACCACATCCTTATAAAACAATATTATAAACAAAACAACATCACCACCGTCAAAGTTTGAAATTTTCAAGTAAAAAATTAGCACAACACGAAAGCAGTTACCTTTTGGTATTTTCCTATAAGTTTTTGTGCAAAACAAACCGCGTGCGCAGACGGCGAATGTTTACGTCAACAGTTTAAACTAAAGTTTATTCCCCCAGTTTTTTGTCAAGGTTTTTTTCAAACTTAAGTACATATGCTGTTATGCGCGAATTATTACGATTATACTCAATCTGTATAAATACAATTAGCATGTAATTAATTATTAAAGTTACTGTCGTTTTTCAACAATTGTATTCTGTTATTCTCTGCTCGCCGCACAGAAAGGCAATTCAAGTCTTAAAAATTAAGTTGAAAATTCGTGAAAATCGTTCATTTTTTAAATGGGATTTATATTTATAAAGGCGAAATATATAAATAAACAACAATTAACGTTAACTACGGTTTTAACCCAACAAAACTACTTTTTCATTCAACCTTTAGTATGTTTTGAACTGTGCTTACAAATTTATAAGAAACGGCTAATTTAAGACTCTTCTAGAATGGAGGAATACTGTCGTAGTCGTGTTAGGTTTCAGGTTGTGTCTACAGAAGACAGTCTACTGCGATGATGTTATAAAGATTTTTTATTATACCAACTTTCTTTTTGCCAACTGTAGAAGGCCATGTCGATTGTCACAAGTGCAATTTTAAACAACAAAGTCAAATTTTATTAATTTAATATCTAAAATCCTTTTAAAAACGAAACAATATACGAATAGCATTAGAGTTCGAAGAAAAATGCAAGCAAATTTTATATTTAACAGTTTTACGAACTCGGTATAAAAAGTAAAGCTTAAATCGATATTATTGACCTCAGTAACTAGGTGAGACAGTACAATGCCCTGATTAGCGTGTCTTGGACTTTGGACCATAACTTTACTATGACCTTCTAATAAATTCGTTTAAATTTGCTTAAATAATATTGTGCATATATCGAAGACGGTGTAGCAAATTGAAAAATATTCCTTTATTTTCTTTAACACAACTTCAGGAAATGCATTGAATGTATATTTTAAACACAATGTTGTGTGCGTTTTAATTTTTTTAAGTAGTTGTTATATTTTTATTGAATAGTAGTGAGTATGTATGGATGTTTGTTACTCTTTCACGTAAAAACGACTGGATGGATTTTGATGAAACTTTACAGTAATATAGGTTATACATCAGAATAACCCACGGGAAACCGACTTCCACGCGAACGGAGTCGCTAGCGGCCACTGATTTTCTGTCAGATAGAATTTATCTATCTTTTGAAAAACCATACTTAACGAAATCTCAATGCTCTCATTAATTTTCTGTCAAAATGACAACATCAACCAAAAATCTCAACGTAAAGAAACGAACGTTCGAAAAGAACTTTCGAGATCGTCTTTAACTTAAATCATGTGAGGTTAAATGGACGGCGTGTTTACCAAAGTTCGAATAACTTCCAACATTTCAAAAGTTTATCGACTCGATCCGAAGTGGTCAAAGTCTAAATTGATTTTAGTTGTTATCATTGCAAGTGTAGGTTTCAAAAGATTAGATTGTTTATCAAAGTGTTTATTTATTTATATTTAGACTTCGGACCCATGTTTCAGACAAAATTGGTTATATTAATTTACCCTATTAGATATCTTACAAGTTTCGGGTTCAGGTGAATTCATGAATAATTATAATTCTGCATTTCAGCAATATAATATGTCAAAGCGGTAATTATTGAAATTAACACCTACAAGCAAACTTTTGTTGGCTTTTCATTGATATCTGATGTTCTTATGTGAAAGATAATACAGGATTTTAAATTATTTTACAGTCTACAAATTTAGGTGAGGTTATCTATTAATCCATGCTATATTTCACCATATTTCACATATTAAATTAATTAATTATATTATACAATACACCTTTCGTATAATTAGCAACTTGACGTTAAGAATTATAATGCACATGTGAATTTCCGTATGCTGTATCTAAGTGTGCAAAGTATTATTTCATTGTAGACGTTTTGTACGTTAAATTATTTTTTTCATATTTATTATCAAGTCATAAAGAATTGCAACCGTGTAAAGCACGAGCGTGACATTACTAATGGATTAGTGTATATTTAAATTTTATTGACGTAAAATGATTCTGCAGCTTTTGGCTTGCTGTACCTACCTACATAGATGGATCGTGCCAATCTTAGCCTTTCTTATGTATGCCCAAGGTTTGATTCCACCACGAGCTATATCTCTAAACACTAAAACATAACAATGATTAGCTCGAAAAGCAAAAATATCGAATATTTTTACACTTATTAATTCAAAAATTATAATATTTAATTGGTATATTTATGAAATTTATATTTTATTGACGTATAATGATTCTGCAGCTTTTGGCTTGCTGTCCCTACATAGATGGATCGTGCCAATCTTAGCCTCTCTTATGCATGCCCAAGGTTTGATTCCACCACGAACTATATCTCTGAGCTCTGAAACATAACAATGATTAGCTCGAAAAGCAAAAATATCTAATATTTATACACTTATTAATTCAAAAATTATAATATTTAATTAGTATATTCATTAAATTAATAACGTTGACGAAATCTACTGTTTTTAAGATACTCACCACATTTTTTTTCAATCCCACGTTCAATAATTTTCCCATTGCCACTGACTCAGTTCACCATATAATTTCAATTGATTCAGTCCATCACATAATAAGCAAATCTCTTTCGTAACTGTCGTAAGAAGCGACTTCGTAGTTAAACACCTAGAGAACGGACAGCACTACACAGTCCATGACATCATCACTATTATACGCTCGCCAATATTTTGGCTTAGTCCCAATCAACCCCCTCAAAAAAATAGATCCTCCCAAAGATGTCTAGCAGTGGACGTCTTAAAGCTGTACTAAAAATTTCGACAATAGTAACTAATTCTTGTATAATTTCCAAAAAGAGTGCTGGGAGTTTTTTTCCACCGGCTTTTTTCTCTCGGTCTACGGTTAGGTGAAGTCGAAGTTTGTAACATTGACGTTCATGAGTATATGTTACATATCTATGATGAAGAAAAGAATTTTGATTTTGTTTAGGTATAGTATATCTTTTCCTATGAAGTAACTTTAAATCAAATATTTGCAGTAAAGTGTTTGACTAAATCGTTGGTGAGTCAAGCGTGGGCTAATATTTGGTCGCGGTTCTAGAGCCTTCTTCCTTCCTGGGTCAATAAAGTCTGTATTGCGCGTTACTTCAAGGAAGCAAAAGAATCATACAATTCTTGATTGTATGTATTTAGATTTTGACAAACGCCAGCCATTTAAGATTTGGTGCCAAAAAATTTCACTTGTCGAAAAAATTTACACCTTACCTAAACTTTCTGATAACGTTCCTGTTAATAAATATAGTAAATTTATATTTAAGTAAAAAAAATACATCAAGTATAAATATTATGTAAAAAAATCTAAATTTTTTTTTTCGCCATTAAGATAAGTAATCCATGAAATATACAAAATACAAGTAAGTAATTCAAGTAACTTTGGGCAGTGTATTGTGTTGTTAAAGGTTGTTTATTGTATTAAATCACATTTTAAATTGTTATAATTAATTAATTTGACGCAATCATTTGACATATCTTTATATATACTAGATAATGACTAGATAACTACATGACTGGAGTTGCTAGTTGCGAAATGAAGATCTTTTATTTATACGATGCCTAATGACCTTTGGACTTTCATAGACATCTTAGTTATGTAACAATGTAAATAATAAATACTAGATAATAGGTATAATTCTTAGCTATAGTCTCATACTCTAGTACAAGTAACTTAAACGAAATAACATATTATTTAATAAAGAAATAATTACTTGCATGTCTTTAATTATATTTTGACAGACGTTATAACAAAAGTTTAACATGCTATCATCGATCAACGATTCGCTTATAAAGAAATGAATTACTTCCATGCGAACGGAATTTCATATTTACTAATATTTACAATTTCATAATGATCATCTTTTAAAAGCCAAATTGCTGTAATCAAAAATAATAATTTGAAGTAGTGATAAAAAAGCATAATTTTAACAAAAATTAGTCTACACCACAATATATATGTGATTATAATATTTTTTGGCAAAAAAAAACTATTATAAATTTTTTGACTCTTTTTTTTCTTCCTTACTTGGTCGTAGGTAATCATTAGTTAAAAAAGAACTTCGGTTTTGGTGTTTCGCCGACCGTTGCCGCGGCACGGTATGGTCACCATTCGACCTCACACTTCTCCTCGCTTTGCTCGTCGTCGTAACTGTTAGTGAACAAACAGGGCTAACCCAAAATAAAAAATATATGGTTATGTCAAAAAAATAGGTTATACCAATTAAAATTTGAGAATTCAATTATTTTGCTTAATAATAATTTGCCAATAGACTGTTATGCCATTTGAAAGTTATGCGAAAGGAAAATTATGCGACATGATGCTTTTTTATGATTATGACAATTGGTGTATGACAATCGATTTTAGGACAATCGACGTAACAGGACTCCTGTTTGCGCCCGCAGCTTTTCACGAGTTAAGTTTATAGTTAGTACGAAACAAATCTTCCAACAATTCTGTTAAAAGAAGTTTAAGCAAAATTGTAGGTAGATCAGACCAAGGATGCACGTTGTCCCTGTATACCTGCTTTTATGCAATTTGTTTCGTGATGGTCAGCCAGCTAGAGGAATTTCACCTCTATATAGGAAACCTTTTCCTGTGCGACTAGGTCACAAACAAAACTAGTTATTTTCGGACTAAACTGGCAAATATTTTAATGTTCATACCTACCAGATCATCTGAAATGTAGGTCAACAGGAACTAATTTAAATTAACTACCTATAACTAGTTTAAGACGAAAAAGCCTACAAAAGATCATGATTTTTAAGTAGTATTTGATGGTCGTATATTTGTAAATATACGTAATTAGTAAGCAAAAACACTAATTAAAATTGGCAAGGTTTGACTTTATACATATACAAAATAACGTAGGACGACCTCTTCCAAGGTAGACAATCGACCCGCGGTGATATCCTGTAACTTGACTATTGAAAAGTTTGAATTTGAATCTAACGACACAACCCTAGTTTGACCATAAAAGAAGACTTTAGATTTTCATAGCAACCTCAGTATGTAACCAACGGCCATCAATGTTATTCAACAGCCACGCGAACGACCAAGTAGTGTGAAAATTTCACACGCTCGAATCAAATTTGTCTTTGATAATTAAGATGAATTTATTCGTGTCAATTGTTGAGTGTATTTGTAGCCATCTATATTATATAACATTATTTTGTTATTATAATAGGACTGACATGCCTGTGTACAAAATACCAAATTATCGTGAAATTACATATCAAACAAAGCATTATGGCCAGAAATTTACAGAGCCTTATGTCTTTTTCAAAACCATTTAAAGGCGTCGCTTAATATGCGGAAAGTGTAGGCATAATAACAACTTTTTGGATTTAGCTAAAAATCTAGAAGCCTAATAATCATATTTTTTCCTGATTGTATCCTTGAACATTGCTGCTGTGCTAAGCTCGGACGGGCCTCACATACAACAAAAAAAATTATAAACATCAGAAATCATTTTATAATATTATTATACCTGAAACGATTTTGATGGCGTCACCCTGTCTAAGGTACATCCTAACCTCTCCACTAAACTCAACCAAATTTTTCTCAGCTCTCTAAGTTACCTATATCGTAAATTACTAAAAAACCCGTTTCGTCGACATTTCATTTATAACTGCTGGTAATACCCATCGGACTCTCCTTTTAGTTTTGCATAACGAGTCCGAAATAAAAATTGTTGTTTTCGATAAAAAATACACTAAATTTTAAATACCGTCATTTGTATTAAATTTTGTATTTTTGACTACCTTTATTTGAATTACGAATTAAGCATTTTTACACCAATAAGTTAAGAAAATATGAATTTAACAATAAGGAAGGTCCTTTATATCAAATTACAAATAAATATCGAGGTTTATATTTTTTATTTAATTTGCTTCCTAACAATTTGGTTGTATTATTTTTTATTGTCGTCTGATACCAATAAATATGCCATTTATATAATAATAATAACTATTTGGTCGTCAGCGTGAACTCAAGTTCGGTGTAGAGTAGAAAAAATGTGTAAACGAATAAAAAGTGACTGAATTTCTACTTTAGTGTTGCAAAAACAAAAAATCGCTTTCAAAACATTGATATTGCGGCTTAGAAGTGAAAATTGTTTTAGCTAGAATTCCTCCCGTAAGTTATTTCAATCATTATCTTCATAAATCTCACGTTATAAATAGTTTTTCCGTTGTGAATTTTTCCCGTTAAGTCGTTTTTCTTTCCAGGGTGTAGAATCATAAAAATCTGTAAATCAATACAGCCATTTTGACGTGAAAGCGAAACATACAGATAAACATAGGTACTCATTTTTGAGTTTATAATATTAATAAGGAAATTATTAAGGAAGTATACATTACACTATTTAGGCATTGTGTCATATGTCATTCTCGATGCTCTTCTGTCAAAACTGAAAATCGCCTCTCGCTTTATTACGCAACATCCGATTACGATTTCCTTTTTGCAAATATATAAAAACACAAACTCTGTTTCTGTTGAGTGAATTAGTTAAAATAACATCTAATAACTAGTTAATCTGGTTTTTAGTCTAAATCAGATATCGCACGTGGCCATACCATGTGTTGCAGAATAAAAAAGATGCTATAATGTTAGTCATAAAAGTCAAAGTCATTCTTTTTTTGTCGATTATTCATATATATTGCGGATGAAATACTGCTGAGCAAAAGGTCCGGCTTTCTTTTTCTTGTTTAATATCCGAATTGTTCCTGAAAGAATAGACCACCTCTTTTTATTTCGTGGGCCTCATAAAAAAACGAGCAACTGCTGGTTTTAATTAGCTAGGTACCTGCTATCGTACAAATCTTTTACTGCTACTGTATTTGCTTTGTATAGTGACGTTTAATCGACCTATATTTTACTTATTATTACCGTGAAACAATAATCAAGTGAGGGTTTTTTGTGACCCCACTATAACCCTATAAAAATAAGAAGAGTTAAGAAACGGAAAAGCAAAAAACTGTAGTTCATTTTTAACAGTTACCCAATCAGTAGGTAATTTAACCGACTTTAGTTAGCAGCAGGATACAAACCGATCATTATACACGATGAAAGAGGAAAATTAAATACCGGTATTCGACGACCACGTGTGCAACGTTAAAATTCACAAAAAATAACATTAAAAGAGTGTGAGGTACGGTTCCGGTTCATAATTTGTTTTAAACTTTTAACAAAACGAGAAGTTTGATTTCCTTGGCTTCTCTAACTTTAAAGTACGCACGAGAGCTACTAGAGTTAAATGAAACGATCATATAACAATAAAGTTTTCCATAAGGTATAGTGCTTATAAAGCTTAAAAGACAGAATAAAACCCATCGCGTGGTTTATATAACTAAACTACTATTTTAGGAATAGTCCAATTTTAGTTTTTGTGGTATGTACATCATTCGAGCACTAAACGTTAGAGATATATATGTAAAATAATATATGTAAAGTATTAGATATTTTTAATTTACATACACGAATAACCAAACATTAAAATAAATACAAAAAATAAATTTTTCAAAATGTTTTTATCAATTTTTAGTTCGCGTTCACACCAACTGCGTGTTGGAAGCGTTGGTAGACCAATTCGCATTTGTCTGTTTTATGTGCTAGTTTATATAAATGTTAATAAACATTAACAACTATAATAAAATTACTATAACAACATTCCAAAAAACCTATTTTATGATCACAATTTCCATATAAATCTTTTTAATATTCCATTAGGTGCCGGATACGCTACATTGTTTTAAGTTGAGGTATATTATTATTATTAGTCTTGTCCTTTAATATATTGTGGTTGAATTAGAATTTATCTGTCATTAAGAGAAAAATAATACGTCGTTCCATACATACAGTTAGTTTTCTTATAGCCTTCTTTCCGTTTTGTTAATGCTTTAGGCACCTACTGTGTAGAGAGAGATAGAAATTGAGACAGAGAGAACTGAAAACAAAAAAATGCAAGTTAAGTATGGAAAATAGCACATAATTTCCGACCTTCTAGATAGTTCAAATTACCTTTAAAATTATCAACAAGAAAAAAAAATTGGGGAATTACAAAACAGCTGCCTATTTCTCCAGATCTTGAATGTTTTCAAATGAAAAAAACGAAACAGAGCTATACACAACATATTTTGTCCTCTGTTCACAATGAACCGATGATCCTTGATCGCTCGAGCTGCCACTGCGCAGGACTGGTGGCGCAACGATACGTGCGCACGCGTCTGTACAAGGCCTTAGATAAGGACGCACGAACAATGTTAAGCATAATTTCTGCTAGGCAATTAACCTAGGAATAATGATTCTGGGTAAGACCACCCAAGCTTGGAATATTATATTACTTCCTTCAAAAAAGAGTAATATAATTTTAGACTGGTTAGATAAGGGCTTAAATAATCAGTAGTATCTATATATAAAAAATCGACGTGAAATTATATATTTAGGTATAAATAATTGTCATATCAAAAAAGGTAAATCCATAAATCAAAAGTGTTAAAGGGATGAATAATGTGCTTATTATTAAATCAAATACGGTTTTTTTACTACCATTTGCATAAAATATATATTAAATATAAAGTCCTAATTCCATAAATCAATATTTTATTTGAACATCGTCATTATGATTCGTCCGAAAATGGTTTATTGTTTATTTAATAAAATAACACTTACCTAATCCTCCTACTAATATTATAAATGTGAAAGTTTTAATATTTAGATGTTTGGATGTTTGTATTCCAATCACGCAAAAACGGCTCGTTAGATTTGGGTGAAATTTTGTGTCAATTTCATTTTAAATTAACAAAAAGAAAAAAAATTAATCGGTAATCAGGAATCTGAAGTTGACACATGCGAAGATGGTTGGTTGAAGATGGATGGAAGGTTGACAGATGCCGGTTGTTTGCTAGTGCTTTTATAATCTATTATATTATAATATTCTTCTAATTATATAATATTCTACTCGACTCGTAATTTTTTTTTAATAGCTTATTTACAATTTTTTTACCTGATAATGACAAAACACAGCAAAGAATGTACTATTTAATTTGGTGTAGTTGTTCTGAAGAGACTCGAGATTTAGGTACTTAGATTTGGGCAAATTGGTATATTTACTTAGATAAACTGTGCATGTATGTTATTTGTTTACGCTAGCCAATGCGTGGGGTGGAAACCACAAATGACGTAATTCTATGGGTTTCTCCCAATTGTTATTATAATACTTGTGGTCATTTAATAGACTGAGGCCCCAGAGGTTCATGTTTTCAAAATCTTCCATTCTAGTAATGCGTTTCATAAAGGTAGGTATTTAATTATGTGTCATTGATGTAGATGCAAGAAGACCTTAAATGAAATATAAAAAATACATTGTAATATAAGCTGTATAAAAGTAATGGTAAAATTAAGTAAATTGGTAAAAACATAGCCTTTCACTTTATTTTATCGTTAACGCTTGTAATTCTGAGAGGAGAGTGACCACATGAAGCACTTCAGAGGCTTTAAAAAGGCTGTTTCCAAAACTCTGATATTAGAAAATGTAACTAAGTTGCAATGACATATTCATTACGTGTAAAGAAAAATATATTGGTAAACATTGTTATTTGATATATTTACTTTGTTTTGTACATGTTTTTAATACACCTACATGACCTAGCTTATGTAGTATTTTCTAGAAGTTTCCCACATTATCTCGCAGTTGAACGGCTACATCCTGCGTGTGCGCTTGTTACCAGGTTACTGCAGCATGGAACCTTCTGGAACACTCGCAGAATCCTGACGTAGGGCTGTCGACTTTGTTACCGTAAATATATAAAAATACTACTAATATTATAAATGTGAAAGTTTGTGAGTATGTATGGATGTATGGATGTTTGGATGTTTGTTACTCTTTCACGTAAAAACTACTGGATGGATTTGGATGAAACTTTGCAGTAATATAGGTTATACATCAGAATAACACATAGGGTACTTTTTAACGCGGGAAAACTTCTCATTCCCACGGGAAACCGACTTCCATGCGAACGGAGTCGCGGGCGGCCACTAGTATAAAAATAATTCAAGTGGTATGAGCAGGCGGAATTTTAAACAAGGAAATGTTACACAGAACATGATTGGTATTCTTCAGTTGCTACCTTTTTGTACGTATTACTAGAATCTTACATGAAATGAAAACAAGCATATTTAACAAAGGATAATACATATAAATCAACCACGTGTAAATCTAATTGACTGGCGATGTTTCATGCAGAAATATTAAGCAACAAAGTTGCAATTCAATTTTTATTTGTAGGTTCATGGATAACTATTTGAATTGTTTTTTTATTAATTTGTAATAACCATCATATCTAAAATAATCAAAAGCACTCTTAGTTACAATTTCAGTATGTAAAAAGTTGTAAAATAACTCAAGATGTGAACCCTACAGCGCAGGATCGTATGACATGCGCGTACGATTGCGCAATTGGCTGTTATTTATACCGTGGCGTGATCCAAGATCAATTGACTTATACAATGGATTTGCACCAATTTTGCACAGGCTGAGATGATACAGGCGTTATCATTTAGGCTAACTCCTACAAAATTTAATTGTAGCAATGAAAAATCATATTTGTTTTTGCAATAGGACAGAAGGGAAAAATTTTACATTTACTAATGTTCTCCTCAAAATTATATAAAAAATATCCCACGACAGCATATGTCTATATTTTATGGTTGACTCACAATAACACGTCTAACTTCCGCTAGCTTAGCAGTTCGTTTGTCTACTGAGAGTGCTATAAACGTAAGTAAGTAGGTAACACTCTCAGTCATCCCTAATTAAAAAAGTTAACATTATTAACTATTCCATAACAAAGAATCATAGAAATCGGTATAGAAACACCAAAGTTATATAGGGTAAACTTCTCATTCCCACGGTAAACCGACTTCCACGCGAAAGGAGTCGCGGGCGGCCACTAGTCAACAATAAAATCTTTGTTCCCATTGTTCTTAAAACTTTCCCGGCAAATTGTTTATCCAGCCTAAACTTATTTACATTAAATACCTTTGTTTTTATAAACTAATTGGTGTAGGTATATAAAATACCTATAATAACTTATTTTGCTATTAAATTTGAGCAGATGGCAGTCTTTTGTGTAAAAATAACAACTAAGCGAAGTGGTAAATATAGAGAGTCAATAAGATATTAATTATAGCTTTACCGTTTAACAAACTGACCAAATATTAGTCATAATGAATTCTTCTGTTTAATTATTTTTAAATGTTATGGAAAATACTTTTATTTTTCTTTTGTTTTATTTTAACATCACATTCATATTACAGCTATAATATGAATATAATCGTTCGTGTATAAAGTTGTAGCTTAAAGTTTAAAAATGTATTGTAATTTTTAGAACTCAGAGATTTTTTTAAAATAGTAAAATATATTTACTGGTGCTCTTAACAGGAGCATCTTATTAAACATGTTTATTTCTTTACATAGAAACATATTATTTCCACAATAATATAGGTTTAAGTATGTAATTATTTTACAATCCTATTAAGTACAGTCTAATTATATGGGATCTACAACTTTGGGTACTACCGGGTTAAAACTAACTTAAGTATAATGCAATATCATCCTGAATAATGGTAAAGTACATGATGTTATTAATACAATACCAAGTATACAAAGTGCGCCGCGTGTTACGAAATTAGATCTTTTAATTAGTTACTTATTTACTCCTTTATACCTATTTCTAATCGCTTCGCAATCAATATATGTTTTTCACAAGCTGACGTTACATATGTATAGAAACAAAATATGTAGTTAGTAATAAGTACGTCGCAACATAAAATACATATCTAAAATATTTTGTTCTTGGATCATCTCCTTATTACAATAAATTATTTTGTACAATACTTAATTCTTTTTATAAAAAACTTTTTATATAATTTACAGAAAACACTCAAAACAAAAGAAAAACATTTTCTTTTCTAAAAATAGTAGGTATACGGGTGCCCAGGAAAGAATGGATAACCCCTGAAGGGCTAATAGTAGAATTAAAGGCAAGCCTAAAAAATAATTAATAAAAAGTATAACCCTTACACTGCTAGAAATATGGCGCTTTAAAAAAAAACTTCATATTTTTTTGACTGTGTTCATATTTTTACTCGTAACGAGGTCAAATCACTTGATATCGTCATTATTTCTGTGCTTAAATAATTAATATTAACCGCATTAGTGAATAACTACCAAATAAAATAGCTAACTGGAGTATTTTTCTCAAAAAATAATGTAAAACTTTTGTTTTGTGTAAAAATTCTGAAGAAATATTTTTGATGTGGAACTTTGAACAGCTCTGGTGTAAAAAAATATGAAAGCAACAGTGGCCAAGGATTTCAAAATATTCCTGGTTTAATAAAGTTTTTAAAGAGATGTAATATGTCGTTATTGTAATGAAAAAATATTGAACTAATGGTATTAGTGTGTTAAATGGGATAATTATTTAGTTCTAGCGAATTTTAAAAAAATACAATAAAACTAAAAAAAAAAGATTTTAAAGAGATGTAATATGTCGTTATTGTAATGAAAAAATATTGAACTAATGGTATTAGTGTGTAAAATGGGATAATTATTTAGTTCTAGCGAAATTTAAAAATACAATAAAACTAAAAAAATATATTTTTAATTGATATTAATTGCAAACACATTGGAATAATTTAGAGCAACTGTTCAAAATGTCTGTCCCCATCCTGATGCAGGCCCTACATCTACGAATAAAGAATCTTCAAATCTGATCTTCAGTTTTTAAAATTTAGGTGCTCAGTCAGTTTGATACTTCAAAAGAATATTTAAAAAAAATGTGGTCAAGTCACAGAAAATTCCTAAATGAATAATGTAGATCTACGAAAAATTACCACAATAAATTACAAGGGTAATTAATACTACACAAATGTCGGTTTACCATATACTAATGTTTTATTCACGTGACCTTTGCGATCAATATGCCTAAAGAGATTTGTTTTGACATCTATGAGCGGTTTTCAATAAAAATAAAAATAATTCATACAAATTCGCTAGATGGCGCTGAACAAACTAAGTACGCAGGTGTTACCTTTAAAATAGGAATAGAAAGAAATAAACAAAGCTTTTTTTCTCTAGCAATACCAATGTCGGTTTTGATTTGATTTGAATTTGAATAAAATAATAAAATTTAATTTAATAAAGTTTATGTCTTTTGTCTTCCCATTAAAAAAAATAACGTGCGTAGTTGATCCATCTATCAACATAAAATTAAACTATAATTTACAGCTGCCAGAAAACTGCTCATTGTACGGAATAAAACCACTTGCGACATATTTGCGAATTGATTTTTTTCTTTGCATTATTTTTAAAATCTTACATCTCTATAAATCAATAATTTATTTGTTAAAAAAAGAGTTTATATTTAGGCAAAGCAGCGGCTTGTCATCTAAATCTTCCTTTAACGGAGGATAATACCTAAGTTAAAATTCGTTATTTTCTGATAATGGCGTCATAACTGCCCACGGCAACCAAACACGTGCAGATTCAGTTAAAAAATAGAATTACGCACAAGAAACAGTAATGCAAATATACTAAACAGGATACCTATTTAATTACTAAAATATATTTTAAGACTAGAGGATGTTCAAAAAATATAGCTGTGTCGAACTAAAAGTCAAGTTCACTCTAAAAGTCAACCAAAAAATATTTTGCATTGATTGTTTTGTTTTAAATTCCTTTGTTACCTAAACAATTATTTATACACCCAAGTGTTGTAACGATTAATAAGTTACGTGCCGCATTAAGGTATCTACTTACCTATATATTGTATTAAATTAACAAAGAGTTTAACATAACAATCACTTCGGAGTCAGACGGGTCGGAATTAGCTTTCAATGAAGTGAAGTACATACCCACTTTGTGTTGGCACTCGGTTGTTTATCGGTTTCCTTATTTCCACACAGGTTTAATTTATATTATTACGAAATTAAAGAAGTTTTTGTAGGTTAGAATCGATAGGACCGGCTAATAAGTAGACTTTAGTTCGTATTCACAAGTAGTGAAGGTAAATACTGTAACGATTTGTTTAGAAATAGGTATAATTCTTTTAGCCATAAAACAATTAAATATAAATTTAAAAGTTTTATTTTCTCGATACATTTTTAAAATATAAAAATATATTGATTGACGTAATTTTTCCACAAGCTTGATTTTCTTATAGTACCGGTATGTAAAAATTTTGTACATAACAAATGCAAATGGCATTTTAATCATGTGCAAAAAACCCTTCAACACTAATTCTACAAAGTCGGTTAAAAATTGTAATTATTTTATCCTTTTTTTATTTTAATAATATTTCCACATAATAGGTTACTCATAGCTTTTAATCATCATTTTATTTTCTACAACGTTTTAAAAAGTAAATATTTGAAAATTTAATAAACATAATTTTGTCTACGTCATTGAAACTCTAACTAAACCTAAGAATGAAGCAGTACTTATAAACTAAAATGCTATTTCGTCGCTCAGTTTCATCGGGGGTGTAACTCAGTGGTAGAGTGTCTGCTTCGCATGCTGAAAGTCCTGGGTTCAAATCCCAGCTCCTCCACAAATACACTTTTGCAGTAAAAATCTAAACATTTTTTGGATGTACATACACAAAAGCGTTCAAATAATTTTTATTCGCCTCTTATCTTTGATGTTGAAATTAGATACTGATAAATCAATATAACACAACTAGCGCCATCTACCGTGATCAAGAGGAACTTGACAACCCAAATGAAAATCCTTTTCGTTTGATTATTTTAATGAAAATTCAACTAAATGTATAAATCTTATTTATACTTACTTATAGGTAACAAGTGAGTGATTAAATATTTACAATTAGATAAGTTGGGACGCTTCATATAGCGTTTATAATTGCACTATAATGTCCGTGGTACAAATAGTATAAATTATTACATCAGAGGCAATTATTGCATTCTTTTTAGTTATGTCAATGTGGAATAACAAACTGCTTGGTCCAAGCTCATAATCACATGTTTATAACTAAAACAGAGAACAGGATGCGTTAAACAATATTGATTGAGGATAATCTTAAAGAAGGATGCACAAATAAATATTAGTTATTTAGTGGCGTGAGATCATTTTTAAGTCAGAACATATTTTTTAAAAACAATCGCATTCAGTTTTACCTGTGTGATTAAACCACGGTGCATCAGAATCCAACATGTGATTTTATAGTTAAGTATTAAGTTGTGGTTATTGGAATAAATACACTTTTGTGTACATACCAGCAGTCTTTCAACCCTATCGCCATCGCCGCATACAATACAATAGTTAATAACGGTACCCTACAACTAAGTCTATGGCGCTAATAGAATACACAATGGACTAGAAAATGACTAGATATTTACTAACCTGTATCCAGAAATCAGACATATACAGGATTGGGGACCAGGAAAAGCATACAGACAAAAAAGTCCAAACATGAATGGTCCAGCAGTATTGTCTTATATCCCCAATCCACATAATTGTCATATCTACAAAACTACGATCTAAGTAATAATGACGCTAAGAGTAATATTGGAAGAGTAATAAACGGCTTCGAAGGAACCAATAACAAAACTACACTAGTAATAAGGATCTAAAGGGCTACACTACAAATTATGGAGGGAGTAAGTACAATGACGCTGTATCAAGAGCTTTGAAAGGAGATAATCCTTATTATTATCACTACAAGGACTAAAATTGCAATGGAAGAGCTACTCGCGGCCTCTTAACGACTGTTCAAGGATTCAATAACAATAAAGAAAAAAATCGCTCACATTTTAACAACAGAAGGTAGGTATATCGTCATCAAAAAATATACGATTCAAGGAAGATGTGAACCAACAGCTCAAAATTCATCCAAATCCTTCAATGTAAATCAGATTAGGAATTTTAAACGTTAAATACAACAAAATGATATGACAATAGTAACCAGAATACAAATACAGTCAAGTACACGTTTTACTATAAAATTGGATAGACAAATAGAGAAAAACCATACTCAATATGCCGTATGCGTGCAAAAATATTTCTTACAAATTACATCTCACCGGTTTATAGAAGTTTTTTTTCTATTGTCTAGCCCATCAGACTTTAATGGAAGTTTATAATAATTTAACATAATAAATGCAGAATGGAATCATGGCATTACAATGTTACACCATTCTCGCTCCTATTCTGATGTTATTAAAGTCCTGCGTATATTATAGTTGTCCCCTTCGCGTTTATAATCGATTTTGCGACCCTCCTGATGTGGTTGTGAAGCAATGACTCCATCCGTACAAATTGTAACAAACAACGCGTAGAAATATCAACAGAATAAGTAGAAACATTTGGCAAGGACGGGAAGGTAAGTCGAGGGTTACAGAGAGTCCAGTCTAGTCCGCTGCACCGCGAGGAGAGCTGACTGCTGCTGCAGACTCTTGCGAAGACCTTCTAAGGTTTGTAGCACCTGTAAAGAAACATGTTAATGCTAGTATGAGGGAAGAAAATTATTAATTACCTTAACTAGCAATGTCGAACAATGCAGGAAGGGAGTTTTGTAGCATTTCCCTGTCCAAAGCCACAGGCATGCTTAGCGTTTCTCAAGAATGCCCCTGATTAGTTCAGTTAGAAACGCTTTTCTTTCATTATTGTTCTCAAGACTTCTCGAGTTCTCCTGGTCCTGTTCGTCCATAATCCTTTGGTTGCTTAGTATACCTCACCTCATCCCTCGCGTACGCTTTCCTCTTAGGCGGCTCCGAGTGCGGTCGGGGGGCGGCGGCGCGCGGCGGGGGCGGGGGCGGCGCGGCCAGCGGCGAGCGGCGCGGGGCGGGGGCGGCGCGGCGCGGCGGCTCCGGGGACTGCGCGCGCATGAAGTTCGTCACGTGCGTGCGCTCCGGGGACCGCCGGGGAACCTCCACCTACGAGGGGGCATGCCACACCGGGTGAGGAACAACACATGTAGGGATAATGAGGCAGATGTAGACATAGTCCGGGTGCAAGTGAGGTTGAGTCGTGAAGAAATGCTCACACAAGACCAGGGAAGTAGGTAGGTTCGCGATATTCAGAAAATAAGTCTGCATTTCCATTTCATCTCAATCAGAATACTGTTGTCTGTATACAGACTAGACAGATTAATGTCAAGTCACGTAGTTCGCGTGTTCATGTTGAAAACCTTCACAATAGAATCGAATTGCCATGTTTGATTTAGTCATAGCTATGTTGAACTTGTTTCGAATTTGTTAACACGCATTGTTATGCAAACAAACTGCAGATTTAACCACTATTATATAGTTACTAGATTCTTGTCTCATGTCTCTCTATTTTCTTCATCAATATTTTCTTCTTTTAATTCAGTCTCTGCTCTAACGGAAATGCATTTTTATGTGGTCACAAAAAAACTGAACACATCATGCGATTGCCATCAAATAACAAACATAAAAAAGTCTGATTACCTCAGTTGCTCTTAGCTCTCGTATCCTAGGATTATGAGGCGGTTCTATAGGTGCTCTGGACACTGTGACCAGCAGTTTCTCAGCCTCTCGTATCAGCTCCCTGTACTTCCTCTCCGCTTCTCTGTCTGCTTCCATCAAAGGATCTCTTTCCCGTTCTCTGACGGGAGGTGCTGAGGGCGCGTGGTTTCTTCTCCTGACTCTAGGTGGTGTAGCACCTGCAAATGAAAAGAAAATTTTGTTAAAATAAGAAGCGTACACGGCCATGAAGTAAACCTTTAACATTTTGAACTATATTTTTTTTTATCGGTGGTAAAAGTTTCGTCTCTTTCATCATCTTTTGCATCTAAAGCTAAAATTAGAACAATTTTGTATCTTCATTAACACCTGATACCTTTCGTCCTTAAATTACGAACACTCACCAACAGTCGTCTCCTCCTACTCGGGGGCGCTGTCTTGTCATCATCATCTTCATCGAGCCCGGTATCAACGTCGGGATCTACTTCAGCGTCGGACAGTATTGCTGTCTCCCTCCCTCATCGGAGACCACGACCCCATCACTAAACTACTTCTTACGCTAAGTGTAAGACAGTAAAGTACTTACCAGCAGACCTCGGAGTTCTCCTAGGCGGGCGTCGCCTCCTGGCCCGCCTCCTGCTCGGGGACGCTGTCTCGTCATCATCGTCTTCATCCCCTCCATCGAGCCCGGTGTCTCCGTCGGTGTCTACGTCAGCATCGGACAGTATTGCCGTCTCCCTCCCGCGCCGGAGACCCCGACCCTCCTCGTCGCTGGACGCCCCCTCGCGGTAGAAGCGGCGAGGTTCGGGAGACAAATGCGGGGAGAGGTACGGTGATCTGCAGGGACGATGGTTGAATGGGGTTCCAAAATGATAGTAAAAGAATAAAGTACCAGTGACAAATGTAGTAGTTAGTTACCTACATTCAAATTGAAGACAACGCAACGACTACAAAAATGCGTTAAGAGTGGTCCTTATCAAGTAAACATGTATTCAATATTAATACTTATTCTTAACCAATTTTCATGAACCATTTTAATTCCTACTACTCGTAATATTATAAACGTGAAAGTTTGTGAGTATGTATGTATGGATTTTTGCTACTCTTTCACGTAAAAACTACTGGACGGACTTTGATGAAACATTACAGTAATATAGGTTATACATCAGAATAACATATAGGGTACTTTTTACCGCGGGAAAACTTATCATTCCCACGGGAAACCGACTTCCACGCGAACGGAGTCGCGGGTGGCTACTAGTATTAGATACAACAAATGGTTAATTTTTTATTTCCTTTAGTATAACAATAGCAAACTCACCTCGTCCCCAATTTGCTCGGGTACGAATCTAACGAGTAAGGCGCATGATGCAGCAACGGTTGCTGCTGTGTTTGAGGGCACTGCAGGCTCTGTTGGTGGAGAAGTCCTGGGGTTCTTCTCCTGGGCGTGTTGGGGGATGTTCCCAGCCAGGGGTTGGTTCTGATTCTGCAGCGGGGCCGGGGGGAGGGGGTGGCGCTGACGACGGGGGGGCTGACGACCTCGGGCACGCAGCGCCGAACTGAACTGACGTTGGACCGTCGCTGGAATGTTGGAACGTGGTTTTAAAACAAATGACTTATTTAGATAGCAGGTATAGTTAATAAAAAGGCATTGAAAATAACATGTTCCATGCTGGACAATGATAATAATAAATAGACAAACATAAACATCTTGCAAATGCGGGTATAGTTGGTTTGTAATGCCGTGCCTCTCCGAACGTCTTTAATTATTTTTATGAGTAATAGATTCTTTATTAGGTCAATAGCCCTCTGCAAAGTAAGAAGGCCTTTCAAAAAGTGCGCTCGGACTCCCTTGCGGCAGCCGGGCGCGGGTTTACAAGATAGATCTTGTGGGTGTCAGCATCAGTGCTCTCACTTTACGATCACTGCGCACTATGCTCCCCAAGACAAGGAAGGTTGAAGAGGAAATTTGCCGAAGCTTATGAAAACTTTGGTAAAATTGTGTCAGCGCGATTTAAAATACAGGTGCTGCCATCTATGGTTAGTTTACGATATTAATATTAAATTTATACAACCCATTTTTATTGTTTTATTTTGATACCCTTATAAAATAATGATAAGTATTTGAAATACAGTAATAATCAAGAACATCAATTAATAGGTTACACGATGTAATAAGAAGACCTCTATTACGAAACAGCCGGTATTGTGGTAAAAATAATAGCGATCCATAAGGGCTATAAACACCGATGGAAGCCCTTCCAATTAATCCGGTCAGTTAATTAATAAACCGGGTAGACAAACTCCGAGGAATAATGCAAAAACAGGGTCGATCCTCCGCTGATCGATAAACGACTGTGATCTTTTCCCCGCAGGAATGAGGGTTGATTATGCAAATGATTTCGGTGTGAGGTTATTACATAGACGTGCGTAAATGGTATCTGATTTGGATTAGTATGAAATGAAATTGTGTTCTGATGATCGGAACGTGGTATCGTGCCAATTCACAAAAACTGAGGCTTTTACTGTTGGACTCACTTCATCATCATCTTCGTAAGGTGCTGTTATAGTAATGGACCACAATTCACCGTAATCCTCTAGAATATCCTCGTCAGTCTAAAAGTAGTTAAAAAGTAATAAGCAAAAGTTCAGAGGGAAGTTGAAAATAATTGATGAAGGAAATCATTAATTTGCAGCGAGAAAGTAATTCTTCAAGAAAGTGTCGAGGAAGTTTTTTACTTATCATCTTAGGTAATTTATAACTGTTACTTGGATATTGACAGTATTGACACAGACAATTCGATTAGAATATCAAAGTAGGTCAAGTTGGTTTTAACCTCACTCAGTTTTAGATTAACTATACTGAGTGCAATAAAATATATGAGTATCATCAGTAGATATACAATTATTAGAATAATGCTAAAGTGCCTGCCTTTGCGTAGATAAATAAAAAAAATGTTATTCACCTTAGCTGGTTCATGGTAGAGATGTGTGGTCGGGGGCGCCGGCGGGGGCGGGGGCGCCACCAGCGGGGCGGCAAGCGGGGTCGGCGCGACCCCTGGGGACGTGCCATCTGTCGAGTAACCAGTGCTGTAAGCGCTCTCAGGAGAAGAGAGATGCGGCGGTGGCAGAGGTCCAGGTTGGGTGGTGGCTGGTGGCTGTCGGTTGTGCTTCTGTTTACGCTTCTTCGCCCGCCCCAGCTGCGCTTCCATCCATGACTTGAGCCGCGCGCCCAGCATGCCTGGCACGGCACCTGGAAGTAAGAATGGGTAAATTAGGCCAAGTGTTATAACTCTGAGGTGTTCAATATGATGTCAAAATGCATAAACATCCTGTTAGGAAATTCTAAAGCAAATGAAAAATATATAAGTAAATCGTATATATTTTTGGGATTAGAAATAAAAGTTCATAGTCAACACAATAGATAGATCTCTTAAATTAAAAATCATTATTCTAAATAATTCTCCATCCACTTTAAGATCATCTAAAAGACTTAAAAAAACCGGTTAAACCACGCTTATCCTCCCAATTTTCAATATCCAATATCAATATATTTCTTCTCTACATCAAGATACTGGCAGCCCGCGATAGTGTTTGCTCAGCAGAGAGCTCCGGAAGCGGAAGTGGGCACATCCATTTCCAAAATGTTTGTCGACCAACCCCACTTGGAAGCTTCCGAGGCAATTTCGGAATATATCAACAAGATAGGCAACGCTATTGAAGATAGCTAATCTTGAGACAATGGGAAAGTTAAGTGAAAGGGTAATGCCAATATAAAGTTTTGGTATTCGATACAGAGTTCAGAAAGTGTAAGTGTAAGTGGCAATTTACAAGTGGAAGTTTACACACATGTATTACGCTAAATGTTATTCATTACTGGTTCTTGGAGTCTACACAAAGTGGTGAGCAACGCAGCGGTTAAAGACTTATGTGAACACAAACGAAAGTATTTCAAACTTTTTTCAATACCTCTTCAGTTCTACTAAAATAACAAAGTAACACTTATTACTTAAAAAATATATTGCTAGTTATATCACTTGATGCCAAAATTGTCTTTTATATCTATTTACCATTTTACAAACTTATTTGCGTTAGGTAAGCATTTTCGGCCTTAGATTTTTCTTCCAACTTTTATTAGCTTCAATTGAATTGGAAACAAAATCGACTGCCGATCACAATTCCTCACAATCACAGTCACCATTTCTTTCTGTCATAAAACCGAACGGAAACATAAATCCGAGTTTCTCTCTAAATGTAAAATAGGACGCAATCCAATTCTTAAACATGGCACCTGTATTCGTTCGCACATTATCCTTCTCTGTCTTTGAGAAACATTTCGTATATGTCTGACAGATTTCTGCTGACGCTACGCATTACACTGTCGTCGAAATGCGCGCTTTGATCTGTGGTGACGTAAAATGTTTTATCTTCGCTTTGTCATCTGAAGAAAAGACGACAGTATATGTATAGTTAAGGGTGATAGCTGGGGAAACCAACTTGGCACTACAGTGAACAACGAGATTTCTGTAACGCATCAATCGTTGTTGGCTGTACTAAGGCGAAGACTGACAATCGAAGTCATGTTACACTGAAAATATACAGGGTGGGATGAAAAGTATTTTAATTGCTTGATTGATGTATGTAACTACAGTTTGGAATAGACAAAAACACAATAATCACATCTAAGAAGCACTTCGAAAAAAAGATTCAGAAAAATAGAACCGCCGATTTATTTCTTATTTGTGCTTAGCCCGAGCAGCAGTCTCGAAAACATTAATAACACAAAAAACAAAAGCCAATAAAACGAGTCCCCCAGCAGCTATTAACTCGAAACACCCTGTACCTCCAATTGCTAACCGTCGTTGCACTCTGTACACCGTATACCTTTACATCCTGAACCCTCGCGTTATCATATTTCAGGGTTCGTCGACAGACATCGTAAAAAACACCACCGTCGACAACCCTACATTTCCATCAGTTAAAGTGGTTGTGTCGTTTAATACAATTTATTTTACTAGGTTTAGATATGTGAGGAAAAGTTATTAATGAAGTGTTTTTAAAAACAGCATACGTATGCCGAATTTCTATACTCGGGCCTTTTCTGTTATTGTTAACGTCAAGCGGGAAAACTATAAAGTATTCCGATGAAAATACGGGCAGTTGAAAATTACCGGAAGACAGAACTATTCCATATCAAAACATATGTAAATGTAGATTAACGCAAGTTTTTACATGTCTCCAATCATGGAAAACGGATAGTAGCAACCGCCCCTATTTTAACCAAGTAAGTTTGAATTGTATTAGGGTGTTGAAGCTAAAATTGCAATATGGTTGTTTTAATTTCACGAGAATATCGAGTTCTATGGACATAACTAGAAGCCTTGTGCGCTTTTGTAGCTGCGTTCTTTCAAAAGTTTACTAAAATATACGAAAGCTCACAGCTTTGCAAGGTACGATTTACAAACGTTGAATACTTTGACTTTTCTCTCTGGTTTATTTTATTCATAACGCTTTTGCGGAGTTCGTTTCAAGTTTATATTCTTTCTCATTGAAAAGAGAGGATTACGTAATTATTATTTTTTAAAGAAGCTACGGCCATTTTGCGTATTGAAAGCCGGAAATAAAGTCATGGAATTGGCTTGATATTTACCTCAAAAGTAAAAGAAAAAATTATGAGTTCAAAAAGCTTATACGGATAAACTAGTTCTTTGTTACCGGAGCAATAAACTTATTTAAACGTCTTAAAGTAACTTAATTTTATTGTACCTTTTAAGTCTCATAGCTAGACCAAATTAGAGTGGCATTTAACCTTAGTTGTACCTAGTTACCTATAAACAAACGATCTATAAATATCACAATTAAAACCCCTATCACGCACCACCTTCAATTACCTACCCTACATCTACGTGCTCTGTTAATAAAGATAAATGCATCATTTCTTGTTTAATACACGTCACCAGCCCTCATTAAAGAACAATCAGTCTACTTTAGCTCCACGCGAACCATTTGTAATTTCGTTTATTATAATTTAGTACATAATGCTCTTGTAATAAAGTACAATATTAATAATGAGGCTTTGCTTTGTTTATATTGCCAACGGTTTGTACAGCTTTTGTTAAATTACTTTTGTTAGTAGGATACTTGGCTTGATTCAAAGAAAACAGTCACGTAATATCGCCATGTAAAATACATTAAGTAGTTGTAAT
The DNA here is from genome assembly GCA_916618145.1 of Emmelina monodactyla. Classification (NCBI taxonomy): domain Eukaryota; kingdom Metazoa; phylum Arthropoda; class Insecta; order Lepidoptera; family Pterophoridae; genus Emmelina; species Emmelina monodactyla. The sequence continues at coordinate 9,254,119 of OU745303.1, forward strand.
TTTTCATACTCCGTTTATTTCGTAGTTATCTTATGTCATCAAGAAATAGCATTTATCTGCTTCAATTATTTATTTTTGTATTTTTTTAATTTATTATTTTACCAACAAACTTCTCTCTTCATTATCAGATGATTATCAGAAAATCATTTGACATTAACTTCATTCATTTCTATTCGTTCCCATTCAATCCCCGTCCAATGGCCGACAAATTCCAAATCAATCTCAATCATTCAATTTCCACCCTTTTCGACTGTAAACCTGTAAACTACATTTTCATCCCCCATTCGGCGCCCTATATGGGCACTAGGGGTGTCTGTAATCCTTAGGTTTGTGGTAAACGAATTGAGAAAAGATGGATGAAAGCAACCCTTAGTAATACGAGGGTTGGAGGGTGTAAAGTTAGAAGATTTGGCCAATATTAGCAATCCATTACCATGTTGGTTCGACTACTCGGTAGAAATGTATGTAAATAGTAACATGACTCACTTACTATACTCCATACAGATGTTACATGGATGTAGAATATATAAAAGCAAATGAAAGTATTCTCCGTATGTTCCCCGTGAAGGCAGACTCATACAAATATTTTGATGTTTGTAAGCTTTGCATGGAAACTTGTGTTGACAAGTTGACGTCTAGAATAGGTAAAAATAAAACCTTATGGTTGATGGTTATGAATTCCATTTTGTTAGGTTTCAACCTAATATGTTTGCCTTTAATTTTACTTTTGTACTACCAAACCTTATCCTACTAATAGTGTAAACGTGAAAGTTTGTACGTATGTATGGATGTTTATTACTCTTTCACGTAAAAACTACTGGACGGATTTGGATGAAACTTTACAGTAATATAGGTTATACATCAAAATAACACATAGGGTATTTTTTACCGCGGGAAAACTTCGCATTCCTACGGGAAACCGACTTCCACGCTAACGGAGTCGCGGTCGGCCTCTAGTTTTTAATAAAGTTATGCAAACAAACTGAAATTCCAGCTTAAACTTGTGCATTAAAACTGCACGTTCGCATTATTAACCCACTGCGCCCCTCCGAGCAAACTCCAAGTAAACGCAACTCATAAAAGCTCTTCCCATGACGATCTTCAATTAAAAGTTACAGAACTACGCTCCAGTTGTCACTGCAAAACCGGATTTAACCAGACCAATCCGGAAAATTACTCCCTATATTTAACCTATGAAGCGCTTGGCTCGACTGAAACTTATTCGAACTTAACCGACCGATAGTCGTAAAATAGATGACTTAAGTTACTAGAGGTTGAACATAATGTCTTATGTTATAAATCAATTAAATTAATGACATAATATTATTTTAAACCTACTGAAGAGGTTAAAGTTGTTGTAAGCTATCTTATTTAGAATTTTGCAGCTTATTTAATAATCAATTCCCCATTGCTACTTTTTATGGCAAAACAGTTATTTATTTGATTTGAAAAAAGAGCTTTACAGTGACATCAAATAATACTGCTACACTAATGTATCTCCTGCAATACAATTTCATCATTTCTCGAGTTTTTCCTTGTTTGTCAAGAATAACAAATCTCTTGTCTCTTGTAACTCAATTCATCTCGATATACCGTCGTAAAATATAGTTTTCAAGCTCAGTTGACATGTTTTCTTATTTATAGCCCGCGCTGCCTTCGTGAAAAGCCTGTGCGGTGAAAGGGAGGCCCGCCCTACAAGAAACGTTGAATAAAAGGGCCGCGGTAAACCTAAAAAGTGCTGTAAGGGACGATGGCGTTTTTGGGTAAAAATAGCCTGTGTTAAGCAAGAGCGGTGAGCGAAAGTGGTTTGGATAAAGTAGTTAATTTGTATATTTTCTCTGAAAATATTTTTAGATAAAATATCTTTTTTTATGGTGTTTGTGTTCAATCACAGATAAAGCTGCACAGATTTTAATGCACTTTGGTATATAAGTAGACAATGGTCTGAAATAATAAATAGTTACCGGAAGAAAATTCAATAAATTAACTTTATCATAAAACACGGAGAGGAAAGCCTCCCTTCTTATTTATAATTTTATCTATTAAATTACTTTGTCAGTGAACCCTGTCTTCGTTTTGCTAACGAACGAGTGGCTGTCCATTTAAATATCAAACCTTCACCTTTCGCTTTAGATACTTACTTTTACATAATAAGTATTATGTAATATAGGTTTTTTTATAATTATAAACATTATAAATATTTGTGTAAAAAATATTAACTTTTTAATATCCACAACGCTACATTAAACTTACAATAATTTTCTCATTAAGTTACTTTCTTTGCCATGACAAACACTGTTGCTTTCTTATTTCACAGAAACCATTACTTCCCATTGTAACAATACGTATATTCACTACGCCTATACTAACATACTACAGGCACCACACAATATGAACACTTTACACATTCCCAAGTGAATGATACTCATTACACGTCATTGTTTCATCCATTATGCAACAATCCCTATTTTTCCCGACAAAGGTTGGCTACACCTTCGTTAGTGGCACATCGAGCATTCATTTATTCAACATATCCTAGCGGGGACAAAAACAAAAGCCAATTCCGAACCAATCGACCGAATGGAAATAAATCCGCTGCGATCCACTGCCATTAGTTGGTGATAGCGTCTGTACGTAGTTTTAATTACACGAGTTTACAGAATTTTGTCACGGAAACTCGACTTTATTGCCACGGCATAAGGTAGTGCTGAGGCAAGAAATGTTGTAAGTTACGTGCAATTTATTTTAGTTGTAGGCTAAATAATTTCACTAAGCACTTTTGAAAGAGGTAAAAAAGCAAGCGTGTCTTTTGCCTTAACTCAGAAATAGCGGAGGTATAAGACAATCTAAACCACCAATTAAATAATCATAATCAACCACGAATTCCAAAACTTAATGTTCACACCCCTGTTTTACATAATAAATTGAACAAACACGCACCAAAAGTTACAAACACGAAACTCAAACCGAAATCAAAATGGATTCACTTAGCAACTAATATTTGCTTTCAAAATTGTCCAATGCAGGCAAAATGTTTGGCAGAGCTACGGTTTCCCGTAACGTCTACGAAACTCGCGTAGCGTAAAAAGGGACTACGGTTTTACAAAATATATTATAACTTCGTAACTAAGTGAGGTTCCCAAATAAGATATTCAATGTGGATTTCCAAGTGATTTATATATAGAAACCCGTATATTCTCGGAGTCGTGAGGATATTAAATTCAAAGCAGTTATATTAAAATGTGCTCACATACGAGGCGTAAAGCAAAATGGATCGCTGCTTCCATTTCCTATAAAAGACGAACCGATTGCATCATTTAGAAATTCTGTAACGGTCTTTTCATTGATTTATTTCGCTGTTCTAATTACAAAACTTGCAAGTAATCTGCGTCCCTCATTATAAGTTTTGGAAACCCGAAAACAATTTAATCTCCAATTATTTACAATCTGCCTGTTCTATTGTCTCGAAGGTTCAAAGAAGGGAATTTGGCAAAATACCCTCATATTTTGAACGAACCCCGTGCCTACATAACTCTGTTAATCCCAGCGCAAATTATTAAATTATGAAAGACGTCTGACGTTGTCAAGGCTTGTCAGGATATCTTTTGTGTATTTTTCATGAGGCATTTTTACAGAGAATGAAAAACAGGGTACAAGATAATAATATTGTGGAGACACGACACAAACTCCTATGGACACAAACGATAAGGAAAAACAGAGAAAATGTTTCTACGATTCAAAATTATGAACTGCGTTGGCCGAGCGTCCGAGCCTGGGGCAAAAAATGATTTAAAAGTATCCGGCACTTTGCCAGAAAAACGAAAAATAAGTAACTGGTCGTGTATAAAAAATAAAAAAAACAAATTCGAATGATTACGATTCTAAAATTGAAAAATTGCGAAAGAGCTGAAAGCTGGCAGCGTTGATTGAAACAGCGCAATTTGTGCCGGCTTTATACAGTCGGGGAGTCATTAGTTAGCAGGTACCGGGGAGGCGCAGTGCTTACAGGGGGCACATAGCCTACTGGGGACATGCGGGTATCTGCACAAAGTGCCCTTTTTGAATGTTTAATCTGTTTACGGGACCGGCCAGCCGAAATGGTTAAGTGCACATTTGTGACTAAAACGCCCTCTGCTAAAGCCGAAACAAAGGTACAATTATCATAGCATATTGAAATGTTTTCGCATTATAGTTTTACCAATTACATACATATACTGTTAACTGTACTATTTTTAGTTCAAAATACTAAGTTATTCATTAAATTACTTTACACATAGTAGTTACAAATACTGACCCTAAAGAGGACAAGTACCCTACACTAACGCTTGTTAAACATTAAATGAACTTTGTCTCCAAATGGCGTCTACTAGTCGATTAGTATCATTATCTCGGGACACCTTTCCTAAACGTCCTTCTGACCGTCTTTACTATCCTTTAATTATTTACCATCTCTCCGTAGTAATTAAGGCTTCTGACGTCACACACTAAAAGTCAAGTTACGGTCAATGACGTCAGTACTCGTAATTAGAGGCGAGTCGTAAAAGAAATGAAAGAGACTGTTTTCCAGAATGGCGGGCGTGAGGGTATTTGCAAAGGCCTTAAGAGTAGTGACCTTTTTTCAAGTTGTTGACATAGCTAGGTGTACTTAAATTACGTTATAAAATGTAAAGATGGAAGTTTAATTTGTTAACAATGAATATTAAGTGAAACATTAAATTGATGTAAATACCAACAAATGTTTGTATACAAGTTATGAAAATACATTTCTCTTAAAACACGTTTCACACAACGTGATCTCAAAGCTTGTAGAAAGACCGCAGCATTTTCTTATCCACTTGAAAACAAGATGAAATTACCTAAAGTACGCTCTGAATTTATTTTAAAACCACATCCCCGCCGCTCTCTAGAGAAGGCCTGAGTGTACGCGTCTCAGATTTAGTGCTAAACCCATTTTCTTCATTCATAACACGTATATCACGTGCTCACTACAGGCGAAGGAAATGTTAATCTCACAGACAAACCCTGAAAACATCATTTGAATTTAAATAACTTACCATCGCTACCGAAGCGTTGATTCACGCTACAAATAAATCGAGTTTCAAGTGAGATTCAATGTACCTGCTAGATTAGTTAAATCGTCTACTGAGCTCTAAGTTGTTACCGAATAAGACGAACGAAGTCTTTAAGCTTTCGAATAAGAAGAACAGAAGTCTCGTAGACTATAGCAGACTGGAAGGCTAATTGCGGACCGCTTTTACAGTAAGTCCTGGTTTTAAGCTGTCGGTGAGCGTAGCACGAGTTTTAAAAGATAGTAATTTAAACAAGGTTTTATAAATATATTTTTAAAGATTAAAAGAAATTAAAAAGACGATTCTTTGTATAATTTAAGAAATGATTATTTATAAGGGCGCTTACAACAGACTGATGCCTTAAAACAAGCAACTTGTAATGGCGCAATCATTTTTATAACTTGCTTATGCATATATACCTGTTAAACCTACAAAATACAGCCGACACCCAATTAATAGTCGTAACTATTCGTTAACGACCATCCTCGTGCACGCTTCAACACGAAAAAGTAAAAAACTGTCCAAGGAACTAGCTGCGAGGAGGTAAAAAGGCGAAGTGAAAGGCCGTCGTCGCCTAGACTCACAATCGTTTGTAAAGCTGAAGACTGCCTGCAGACTTGCACAATCGCTATATATGAAGGCTTTAAATGAACAGTCTGCGGTTCTAATTATGTGCAATGTATGCATTAGTGGATTGCACTTTATGTAGACTCCAGGAAATGCATCGGAAGCAGCTGGGTATGTAGGCTGCCTGTACAGGAATAGCTTGTATGTACATGCATAGATAAGAGGCGTAGGCGTATTCAGTGTTTTGTTAAGTTTAAAATATACGTAAGTATATGGGAATATAAAAACGTACGTATAAAGGCAAGAAGATAATAAAACTATGTTAAATTTATTGTTACTGTGATAACCAATGCTCTGGTTACGAAACTAAACTTAAATAACAACCAAATCGTGTGCCAACATGCACGTAACACATGTAATAGGCACCACGTGGTCAACGTCGCAAAACCAAAATATTGACTCATCAAAAATTCACCACCGAAACTGTAACAGAAAACTAAAACAACATGCGCCGTTCTACATTCTATTGTGGGCCTATTAATCTGAATTCAGAACCCTTGAAGACCCTTCGAAGCCTCTCACAGGGGCACTGGGCTATCGAACGTACACTCATTTGTTACTGTGCGTCGACAACCGAGCACCGGTAAATACCGCTGCACTTTCTTTACTTACAGACAATTTATTTAAAACATAAACTATGTTAAATTATGTAGTGTAATAATATTGTAAATAGACTTACAGGGGCGCGCGGTGGTAAGTATCCGTTTTGAATGTGCGGGTAGACGCGACACGCATGCCGGGCGTCGGGCGGCGGCAAGCGGCTTAAGCCGACTGACGCACGCACGCGCTTTACGGCGATACGGCGAGACGCTACGACGCCGCTACGCGCTACGCCAAACACAGATGAAACATAGAACATATATATTTTCCTTATGGGAAACCATGACGGAACAAAAACTAAACTTAAGACTGCTATTCAATTAAACAAAACAAAAAAAACAAGTTTTATTTTTGAAGAAATGCTGAGTAGGAAAAGTTTCATGACGAACTTGTTTGGTACAGCCTACGGCTGTTTCTCAATTCTCGTGGCAGCTATTACATTAATGTTCGGGGGTGGATTTGGACAATAAAAATAAACGTGCCCCCGGACGACAGGAGTCCAAAACGAGCTAACTTTGTTATTCATGGTCGTTATTGAAACCAACAAATCGTGGTAAATAAATCCGACGATGTTTGCCGATTGCCGACTCATCGTGGAAATTAGCCTAAGTAATGATTTTATTTGTAAGGAAAGCTTTATGTAATTACAAATAGATTAGTCTTTTTCTAAAGAACCCACCCAAGTGACAGGTAATAATTGTATATTTTAAAAAAAAACAAATAGGTAACTTTTTAAATACATAAATATGAAGTAGATTTAAACTTTACATTTGACAAAAATTTATTTATGTATTTGCAGATTTAGAAAAATAAAGAAAAAATTAAAAAACTGATGCCGGTTACGGTAATTATATCTCTAATTAATTCATTCAGTGAAAGATAAATCATCCGAGTCACACTGTTCTGCCGAGACAAGTAAATATTAGGTAAATTATATACTCATTTATGCGCGCACATGTAAAAAACACACGTGTAAAGGGGTGCCTAATAACTTGATATGAAACGGGCGTAAAGGTAAAGTAGATATTTGATACTATTGAGCGTTCGAGATTTAATATGTTGTACAGCTTTATTCAATACGATTTTGCTTTGGTATATTTTAACATGACCTATTTTCAGAGCTTATATTATATGTAGGTACTTAGGTAAATAATATGTTAGTCCGGGTATCTTGCAAGTTAAATTTGATCCACTTTCCGGTTACAAATTGAGCTGAAATTAGTAATACAAAAAAAAATAATAAAAGCTAGATTTTTAAAAAGTTACTTACCTACTTAATTTTTTGTGTGTAACAGACCACAGCATCAAATATGAATTTCGTTTAGCAAAAACTAATTAGGTATAAAGCGTTGTCCCTTTTGCTTTTAGTTGATACATTTACCGTAAATTAGGTAGAAATTAATAACCAAGAAATATAACGACTGTGTGCCAAATAATTTTCCAAATAATTAAACAATTACAATGACCAATTTACAAAAGAATAAGCAGAAAAACTACAGATACAGCAACGACCTTAGATAAGAGCGCTGTCCGGTTCACAACAAAATTTTCTTCTATCAAATCCGAAACGATTTAAAAAAAGACAAGTATACGCTATACCTTTAGTATGTAAGTAAAGTCGCTATACCTTTTTTTTATAATAAAGTGAGGAACATCGTCCCTACTTCACTTCGGTTTTCTGTGCGACGGTGGTATTTCACCGGTCGAGTCAGCCCAGTAATCGCTACAGACAGAGCCTACGGCTAGACTCTACCACTTATAAAACTTACACTTACCTGTACGTTTTTTTTTTATACTATACGAAGTTATCTGACTAGAAGACACTGGAAGTGGTGTAAAAATTAAAAAGCATTCAACATAACATCCTTGTAACCATTTTGAGAATCTGCGATTCCTAAGAGAGGAATACGAAGCCACGATTTTGTAAATTTTTCAGCTGCATAATTTGTGCCGCCTGCTGTTATTTTTCTTAAGAGACGGTCCCACGGTGCCTAAAACCGCGCAGCAGCACAGCGCACACAGATCAGCGCTTGACGTAAAGTCAAACTTTAACGTAGGTACTTTGTGCGTAGAATCGCGTACCGTGGGAACGCCTCTTTACGTATGACTGTTTGGCGGCGGATATAAAGTGATAGCAATATCTTTTTAATACACCTATACTTCAAAAACCCTGTCGGTTCAACTTGCTCTTAATTTAATAAATTTGCCTAAAATATGAACCTAAAACTTATGCCATCATTCTACCTACAACTTTAACTTAAAATTGCACTTTTCAACCGACTACCAAGCAAATAATTAACTTTTTCCCAATGTCTAATAACGTACATGTCCCAAAAGTGATAACTCTATTAATCCCCCCATATTGCTCGAAGGAACGGCAGCTATATTAATGTGATATCTCGGCAACTAGACGATAGAAGTATTTCCCGCGGGGACTCGTGTTCCGGCATGGAGACTATTTATTGGCCGCAATATCATGTGATTTTGAGGTTATTAACTTCCATAATTTGGAGTGTTAGGCAGGCTATGTTACAAGGAACGAGAAGTTGTGATGCTACGCGCTTTTATAAATACCTACTTAAAGCTACATTCACAATTAATGAGTGAGGTTTACAGCTTGCAGCCTTAGCTTGCAGCACACGAGTTTCTTAAACATTTTTTTCGTGATTGGGTAATCACCGTGGTTATTTAGTACCTAACCACTGATTGTTTTCTCTAAATTAATTTTAATAATTGTTTCTATCTGCGCTTACCTTTTTATGGCAAAATTATCAAGCAATATTAATATAGCATTTTTTTTCCATAATTAACATTTATTGAGGGCTTCTAAAGTTACGGAAGGAAGGTTCACATCTTTAAGATTATTTGGCTTATACTTAAAGAGCCTAGCATGAAATGTTTTTTTCTTGGCTATACGGTCTAGCCAGCTAAGTATAGGTAAGTAGGAGTTCATGGATTTATATAAAGTACCTACCTACCTTCTTAAAAATATAGTTTCTCTTTAAAATATTAATTTATTCTAAGTATAATATCAGTCTCAAGAAATCAAGAACAATACATAAAAGTTCTAAAAAGATTTTTGAAAACACTACAATTAGGTGGGTATACAGGGTGTCCCATAATAGACACGTCACAGTGACTCTGGAGGTAGGTCAGGCTAAGTGGTACCAAACCAGCCTAACATGCCCACAGCAAAAGTTCCATGGTTTTCGAGAGAAATAAAAGATAAAAAAAACAAATTACGAGTTTTTCGATATTTTCACGGTTTGGAACATGCTATGTGGCAGTATTTGCTTAAATACCTAGCCCTCCAGCTATATTTTTTTATGTGTTCTTTGACACGATTAGTCAATAAAGGTGATAGAAGTGTTATTTTGTCGATAGGATACGTAAGTCTTAAAAAATAACCGGATAAATCTTGAATTTAACTATCGGCAAAACATCAATTTTGTCTTTGATGTATATAAATCGTAAACATTGACGTTTGTCTTGTGGACCGTTGTAAGAAAACACTGCAAACATTGATAAGCTCGCAAACATTACTGACACACAAATTTTGGTGTCGAACCCAAGTAACGATTGCAAATAATGCTCCGGCGCTAATATGCTATTAATAACCAGAGCATAATTAAAGAGACTTTTAGTAATGAGCGGTTTTCTAAAAAGAAAAAATATTTAGTTCATACGAATTCGCTAGATGGCGCTAAACAAACTAAGTACGCAGGTGGACCTTTAAAAAAGGAAAAGGATTGAATATAAATAATATAGAATAATAGATGAGTCCAAAGTTATCAGAAATAACCAAAGAAATCCACGAATAAAGAAGTACACAAGATAGACAGCGTGTAAGCATCAGCCTAAAAACAAATACAGGGTGTCCCAAAACTCGACGTCAACCCGAAACCGGGTGACAAGGCAAGTCATGCTGGTTATCAGAAAAATGTTTAAAAAAATCTAAGTCACGTGTTCTCAAAATTATTGGCATTTTAAAAAAACACGCAAAATTTCACACCCTGTGACAGTGTTTTTGCTGCTGTTGCCACAAATGTTCACTTTTGGAAACTTTTTTTTTTGATATGTAACCCTGAATAATGCTTCTCTAAACTGTTATCAACATTTCAAATCTAGCTCCTCGAGATTGCATAAAAATAGGACTTATTTCCAAGAAAAAAATTAAAAATTAAAAATGGCCTAGTTTTAACTGTCTGCATTGAAAAAAAATTGTATTACGCGAGTTTGGCAAGTTGTGTCAAAAGTTGGCGCATTTAGTAAGGATCCCAAAATGGTATGACACGTGGTAAATTGTAGTTGTTCTCATGAACAAAAAAAAAAATTCGTAAAAATCCAGTGTTCAACAATTTTTTCTTACCTGGTTAAAAAATATTCTAATGGGCCCAAGGTTTTCCAAAGAGTCGTAAATTGTAAGTAGTGACAAAGGAGTCTTTCTAGGAAGTGTAAGCGAGATAGTATTTGTGCTAAAGTGATTGAGTGAGACGGAGAGAGTCACCTTCTCAAGTGCGAGCGAGACAGGTATGGACGCTAAAGTGACTGAGATGGAGAGAGTCATTTTACCAAGTGCGAGAGAGACAGAGAGTGACGCCAGGTATTCGCTATTGTAGATACACATTACAAACCAGTCAGTACGTTACGTTCCTTCGTTTACTGCGCTTGTTTTCGTATTCGTTTGTGTTGATTTCGTACTGTTTACTTTTGGCTATGTTTATGGACTTGTGATTGCTTGCGATTTAGATTCGGACTGTTTGTTTTCTCTTAACGACGACCTTTGCTTTCCTCTGGACTATTGTGTGAGTGTGTGACAAGTGCCGAGATGTCTTCGTATACCACTCGCGAATACGCTAATATGCACCTTATTTATGGTGAGTGCAGGTGTAATGCCAGTGCTGCTGCCAGACTTTACCGCGAAAGGTACCCAAACGCTGCTCGTTACCCCGATTATCGGGTGTTTACGAATGTGCATCGGTTGCTCTTCTCAGAAGGCCGCCTCCCAAATCAAACGCATGGTGGAGGCAGACCCACCAACCCTATGGAAGAAGAAGTTCTACAGGCTGTCGAAGAAGACCCAAGTACTTCAGTAAGAGCTATTGAAACGAACACCGGAGTGCCCAAAAGTTCAGCCCACCGTATTTTAAAAAGAAATGACCTACACCCATACCACGTACAGCGAGTACAGACATTATTACCCGGTGACTACCAAAATAGGGTGAATTTTTGCCGGACGATATTGGAGAGGTACAGAGATGACCCACTTTTTCTAACAAAAATTTTATGGTCGGACGAATCAACTTTTAAAAAGGACGGCTACGTGAACATGCACAACCTGCATGAATGGCGTGTTGAAAACCCTCATTTAACGAGACAGGATCGGTCCCAGTACCGATTCAAAGTTAACATGTGGACCGGAATTTTGAATGGCAAAATAATTGGTCCTTTTGAGTTGCCTGATGCATTAACTGGCGAGGTTTACTTAGACTTTCTTCAAAACCATCTTCCAAATTTATTAGAAGACGTGCCGCTAAGCATTTACAGAGAAATGTGGTTCCAACAAGATGGGTGCCCAGCGCACTTTGCTCGCCCCGTAAGAGAGTACCTCGATGAAGAGCTTCCTGGGAGATGGATCGGGCGGGCTGGACCAATCTCGTTCACCGGACTTGAATCCTTTAGACTTTTTTTACTGGGGAGCTGTTAAAGAAAAAGTTTACGAGAAGCCCATTGGGAGTGAACATGAATTACGGCAGAGAATAGCTGAAGCAGCTCAATTTGTAAATAATGGACGATACGCTAGAAAGATAGCTCGATCTTTTTTAAAAAGATGTCGCGCTTGTATTGCCGCCGAAGGAAGGCATTTCGAACACTTATTATAACATTTTAAGAATTATTGTAAATTTTATTAATAAACATTGGTATTAAAATTTTGTTTTATTTAAAATTGAAACCTTTAACAATAAATGCTTATTCCAATGCACACACTAAAAAAAATAAATTAAAAGTGAACAATCTGTTCATTCAATAAAGATAGACGAGTACATCAGTACAATGTACAATTCAGTTAAATTTAATCAGTGTGTAAATTGGAAGCGGCTCCAATGTTACCAACGATAAGCTTTGCAATTTTAACCAAGTAAGAAAAAAAGTTAAAAATGGGTTTTCATGGAAATATTTTTTTTTGTTCATGATAGCAGCTACAATTTGCCAAGTGTCGTACCATTTTGGAATCCTTACTAAATGCGCCAACTTTTGTCACAACTTGCCAAACTCGCGTAGTACAATTTTTTTTCAATGCAGACAGTTAAAACTAGGCCATTTTTAATTTTTAATTTTTTTCTTGGAAATAAGTCCTATTTTTATGCAATCTCGAGGAGCTAGATTTGAAATGTTGATAACAACAGTTTAGAGAAGCATTATTCAGGGTTACATATCTGTGGGCGATAAATAGTGGACTGTATACGAAAATTCTAAAACTAACTAAACGATAGCGAGACGATAAATATATACGCTGTGTGGTCAAATAAAGTTCTGCTTAGATTAGCTGGACTCACCTGAGTGTGGATGGAGATGGGTATGCACCGCTCCAAGTACAAATATCTTCGGATTGACTTTGGCTGATCTAGACTTACCTTGATCGCTCCTAGAATACCTGACTGGTTTGGTGATATATCTGCCGACTCGGAATCCAGGATCTCCACTTCACAATATTGTACACACACAAACATAAACTAGCTAGCTACTACTAACTAACTACTAAAACTACGAAAAAACGATAAAAACGATAAATATACGAGAACGACAAACGATAGGTGCTACTCTAGAGCGGGCGAATTTTAAACTCAATGTTGCCAGAAGGGCAACCAAAAAATCTACAAAATTTATTGGCAAGTGTTGCCAATTTAATTATACGTGAGCTATTTAGAGCGAACATTCCGCCCACCTAAATGCTACGATTTACGAAAAAACATATATTAGCAAAAATTAAATAAAAATAATATCCATATTCTATAATAAAATTGAAAAATGTACAAAACAAAAAAAATGTGGTGGTGGTCAGGCGCAACAAGCCTGCCACTCATCGACAATGCAGGATCTTCGGACGCCACGCGACCGCCCACCATAAGAAGACCCGCATCATCGACGAATAACTAACGATAAACTATTTATCTTGGTCTGCAAACAGTGTGAGCAATTTAAGCTCCTGCTGCATGACCTCTAGACAGGGCGCAAGATTGGCAGAAGGCCACTTATCCTCCGATTCCGATAACCACGACGGACCAGACCACCACATACTCTTCTCCAGAAATTCATCGGGCAGAGTGCCGCGTGAACCGTAATCGGCAGGATTATCCAAGGTTCCCACATGACGCCAGCAGTTAGGCGGGACTTTGTCTTGGATGTGGCTGACTCGGTTGGCAACAAAAGTCTTCCATCTCGATGGACAAGACTTTATCCAAGACAAGGCTACACTTGAGTCAGACCACGCGAAAAGTTCGAAAGATTGCTCAGTAAATGCCAAAGCATCCACCACCGACGACAAAAGGTCAGCAAGTAAGACTGCCCCCTGGAGCTCCAAACGGGGAATCGACAGTCTTTGTAGCGGGGCTACCTTAGTCTTGGAGCAAATGAGTTGTACAGCTATATCTCCCGAAGGCGTAACAACTCGACAATACACTGCTGCGCAATAGCCTCGCTCCGAAGCGTCACAGAATCCGTGCAACTGGATCTGCTGAGGAGAGTCCAAGACAATGCGTCGCGGAATGACGAGAGACGAAAGCGACGACAACTGCGACTGAAAGAGCGTCCATTCCGCGGCAATATTGGCCGGAACCTCTTCATCCCACGTAACACCAGACGTCCATAGCAGCTGCATCAGGTACTTAGCGTGAAACGTGATCGGTGACAATAAACCTAACGGGTCATAGATGCGCGCGATACTCGACAAAATGATGCGCTTTGTGCATCTTAGGTCTGCATTGGGAGTCACGCAAAATTGGAAACAGTCTGACTGGGGACGCCACAACAGGCCGAGAATTTTAAGACGAGTTAGGGAACTAGCATCATCTTCAAAATTTATCAGATCTTCCGAATAAAGATCCGACAAAGGTAAACCATCAAAAAATGCAGGTGTATTCGATGTCCATTTACGAAGATGGAAACCAGCCGACATCAGAATACTTGAAAGCTCTTCTCTAATTTTAAGAGCTTCATCGACAGAGTTGGCACCGGAGACAATATCATCGACATAAATGTCTCTGGATAAGATTTTGGATCCCGCAGGATGCTCCAGAGCAGAATCTTCTGCCAGTTGTGCCATCGTGCGCAAGGCCATAAATGGAGCAGACGAAACTCCGTAAGTGACAGTGCGCAAACGATAGTCTCGCACTGGAACATCGGGTGACGAGCGCCAGAGGATTCGCTGATATTCAGCATCTTCGTCAGGAACCTCAATCTGTCGGTACATCTGTTTGACATCTCCCGTAAAAACGACAGCATGCCAACGAAAGCGAACGAGGAGGTCAAAGATGTTTGTCTGCAGCTTGGGTCCCGCGAACAATGAATCATTTAAAGATTGGCCCTTGAAGTCTTTAGCACTTGCATCGAAGACAACACGCAAGGGAGTGCTAACAGACTCAGGTCGAAGGATGCCGTGATGTGGGATGTAATAAAAATGACCCACATCAGTAGTGTGAGGATCAACTTCCTCTAAATGACGACAAGAGGCGTAGTCTTCCATAAAGTCAACATACGCCTTTCGAAAATCTGGATTGGAATTGAGTTTCCTTTCCAGTGACAAGAACCGTTTCAGTGCTATTGCACGGGAACCCGAGAAAATGGGTTTGGCAATAGGTTCAACGAAAGGTAACGGAACGACAAATCTTCCGTCACCGCTACGAGAATGGTTGTCTACAAAATGTTTTTCACACCTTTGGTCTTCCGCCGACAAGAGTGTTTTGGGGGCCGCGACATTTTCTACTTCCCAAAACCTCTTGATGGAAGCATCCAAAGAGTCGTGTGACGAAGGAGAAACGAGAAAACAGTTTTTATTTTTAATTGTTTGGTGGCTGTGAGGAATGACGTCACACTCACCCAACACTATCCACCCGAAAACAGTATTGAGGGCCTTCGGTTGACCCTTTGCACCTTGTCGAAGCCCAAAAATCAATGAAGATGCGAAGATATCTACACCCAACAGCATGTCTATTGGGCCCGGACTGGTATAATCTGCATCAGCTAAAACTAATTTCTTCAAATGTGACCAGCCTGAACTATCCAATTTCGCAACTGGCTGGTCCACACAAATCGAAGGCAGCACCAGAGCATCAAATCTAAATTTAATATTATGATTTTGCACCGACCTCAACTCAGAGGATAAGGAACCAAGGGGCTCAGCCATTGAATGCCCTATCCCGCTAACTGCACTGGAGCTTGGTGCAATTGGCAGACCTAACTTGTGTGCAAAAGGCTCCGATATGAAGTTGCAGGCACTTGCACAGTCTAGCAAAGCCCTACATATATGCAAGTTACCTGCTCTATCTTTAACCAATACTTTTGCAGTAGCGAACAGTACAGTGCTGTTTTTTGTAGTGGATGTCAAAACAACATTACTAGGCTGAGTTGGAGGTGAAGGTTCTGTGGTTGGTGCAGATATAGTATTACTCACAACGAAAGCTTCCTTTGTGAAGTGTAAAATTGTGTGGTGTGAATAGTTACACACCTCACAGCGATAACGAGAATTGCAATCTTTCACTCTGTGATTACTCGACAAACAACAAAGACATAAATTTTTATGTTTCACAAATTGAAACCGACTATGTACAGGTTCTTTCAAGAAATCTATACATTGTGCTAATAAGTGTTGGCCAGAACAAAACTCACAAGTCAGTTGAGTAACGACAAAGGCTGACTTGGGTTTCTGTCTAGTTGGTTTCAATAAATTTGAACTATTTGAATCCCTAAATATTGAATTATCCATAGCCCTAACATACTTGTCTATAAAACCTTGAAGAAATTCAAAGTCTGGAATGTCATTCGAATTATATTCTAGCTGGAACGCTTCCCTAGTGGACCTATCAAGCTTGGACCATACCAAGTGGAACAACATGAAGTTTTTATCTGGCAAGTTGTACTTTTCCAACACTGCTAGGTTTTCACTGAAGGTTCTAGACAAGCGTTCCAACTCAGAACCAGACTTTGACCTAATAGGTTCACAATAAACAATTTTTTCATAATAATGAAATGCTATCTGACGCTTCTTATCATAGTACTTCGATAGGGTTGTGTAGGCATCTAAATAGCTTTCATCCGACAAAGGAAAGTTCTTAATGAGATCATAAGCAACACCTTGAACACTTGACAATAAATAGTGCAGTTTCTCCACGTTCGAAATGCTTCTTTTATGAATAAGTGAGTCAAAGAGCTGCTTAAAGCTCACCCAATTCTCTAAAGTGCCATCAAAAGGCTTAATATTAATCTTAGGCAGCTTTGCCATAACTGTTTCTACACTACAGCTAGCAGGTTTCGCGACGGTCACAGATTGCTCCCGAACTAACTTTATGAGCTTCCGAAAACGCTTTTCGAAGGTCATTGTGACCCCACACTCTACACGCTGCTCCTCTTTTACGAGAGTAGCCAACAATTTTCGCTGAGCACAGTGAAAGTCGCCGGCTAACTCCTTCAGTTCTTCCTCCGATGGCAGATCTGAAGGATCAACAAATTCTAACCGCATTAACGCGTAATCGCGGTCAATCCGGTTCTGATCACCTGAAACCATCATTGTATCATCCTTTTCCATCATTAATATGCTAATTTAAATTAAAATCGACGAAAAACAACAACGACAAATTGTTCGAACAAAAGTAAACAAACAAACAATGACAGATAAAGGATGACACAACGACAACGACAGCGACAGTGACAGATGTCAGAACGAACGGTCCGAATGATTGAACGAAAACTAAGTCTGCGACAGATGATTGAAATGACCAGTACAATGACCGTTTCAAATCAACTGCGGGAAATTTGAATCTTGAAGAGATCTAAAATTACCTTCAATAAAATAATAAATTACACACAAAGAATAAAAGGATTTTAAAACAAACGAAATACGAAAAGATACGATAAGATATACTAAAATTAAGTCGCGAGACCGCTCAAATGACCAAAAATGTGGTCGCAAGACACTAAGATCCGCTCGATGGACCAAAAATGTGGGCGATAAATAGTGGACTGTATACGAAAATTCTAAAACTAACTAAACGATAGCGAGACGATAAATATATACGCTGTGTGGTCAAATAAAGTTCTGCTTAGATTAGCTGGACTCACCTGAGTGTGGATGGAGATGGGTATGCACCGCTCCAAGTACAAATATCTTCGGATTGACTTTGGCTGATCTAGACTTACCTTGATCGCTCCTAGAATACCTGACTGGTTTGGTGATATATCTGCCGACTCGGAATCCAGGATCTCCACTTCACAATATTGTACACACACAAACATAAACTAGCTAGCTACTACTAACTAACTACTAAAACTACGAAAAAACGATAAAAACGATAAATATACGAGAACGACAAACGATAGGTGCTACTTTTTTTTTTTTTTTGTTAGATTCTTCCGTCATGCGGAAAGGCAAAGAGACTATGCCCATACAGCCATGTCATCAATAATTTGGTTTTCTTCTTTCTTGTTGACTTAGTTTTGTTTAGTTTTCAATAAGAAGTAACATTGACGATATTTTATTTCCTCATAAACAAACATAATAAGGACCAAGTCCATGTCTTTAATAATAAAATGCTAATATATATTTGTTATGAGTATACATAAACATTTTCATCAGATATTACACACTGTAAATTTTATGAATTTATACATAGGTAAGTAGCATTCAGTTGTTTTTAAAAGTTCTTGAGTATTACGCGGGATATTTTCTAATGTTTTATAAATTTCTAATAGCTCATCAATGAAAATTAACCTGTCAATATGAAATTGAGGACATTCAAAAAATATATGATCCAATGACTGTACTGACTCATTACAATATGAACAACAAGGGGAAGTTATCATATTCATGCGATATAAGTGTTCATTAAAAGCAGCATGACCTATACGAAGACGACAAATTGTTGTATAAAAATTTCTATTTTTGAAAGAGCCCTTGGTAAACCAAGGAGACGAAATTTTTTGGTTACATACGGAATACCACTTGCCCTTTTCTTTAAGAGAATCTTGCCAAAATTGAAACCAATTATTAATCATTTGATTTTTTATTTCAGGAAGAAACTCTGAAATGGGAATTGCTATGTTTTTTAATTTGCAAATGTTGTTATCAGTATTTGTAATGATACTAGCTAATGTATCAGCTAATTCATTACCACTAACACCAATGTGTGCTGGTGTCCAGAAAATGACAATTTCTTTATGTTTCAATGATAATTTATAAATCTTTTCCCGGATCTCATATATAAAAGGATGAATTTTACTAGAAAGACGGGGATTATTAATAGCTTGAAGAACACTCATACTATCAGAAATAATAATCCATTTACCAGAAGAATCTACAGAACTAATCAAATCTAAAGCAAACAGAATAGCAGCAGCTTCTGCCGTAAAAATACTGCAAATATTGGACAGCTTATAACCATGTGCAATTTTCAAAATAATATCATAAGCCGCTATCGACACAGACTGAGATGTTTTTGAAGCATCTGTGTAAATTTGACGGTAATTATCATAGTATGATAACTTTTCATATACTTCATATTTATTTTTTAAATTTGTGTCTATAATGACATCAAATTTAAAAAACTTACCTTCATATGTTCCACTATAACAAGGTAAAATATCATACTGAGCAATATTTTCATTTTTCAAATAATTAATGAAATCAAAATTTTTACATAAATAAGAGTAATTAGATATCAAAATCTTTTTGTACAACGCATTATTAGAAGTTTTCATCAAATCAATTATGAACCTTCTTTTCAAATAATCAAACCTAAATTTAATGGGACAAGTGTTAGTTTCAACTTGCATTGAATTAATCGGAGAAGTACTCATGGCTCCTAGAATTATCCTGAGATTTTTATTTTGTACTTTATCTATTTTATTTATAAAATTATTGTCAGAAGCAAAGCAAAAAAAAGCATATTCAAAGTGACTTCTAACTAATGATTTAAACAGCATCAATAATATTTTAGGATCTGCACCAAAACGACAACCAGTAAGGCATTTTAAAATATTTGTAGCTTTTACAGCTCTATCTATCAATATTTGCACATATTTTTTAAAACTTAAATTTTGTTGAAATACTACACCTAAGAATTTTATTTCTGTACAGTTAGGAATAAGGTTACCATTATATACACATTCTAATTTACAATCTTTATCTCTAGAGAAAACAAGAGATTTACTCTTTTCTGTATTTACAGTTAAACCTAAGAAAGAAAAATAGACTTCAAGCCTTTTACAGGCATTATTTAAATTCGTTTGCACATCTTTAAGTTTTTTGCCAGAACAATAAACAACAAGATCATCAGCAAACTGCAGATTAGAAACATTTGCGCCTAATATCTCATTCAATTTATGAATATAAATTATATACAGTAGAGGGCTCAAGATGCCGCCTTGGTTGACGCCTTTATAGGAATTACGTGGACCATAAAAGTTGTTACCCAATTTAACATAGACCATTCTTTCATTTAGAAAGTTATATATCCAAAGAACCATTTTTTTTGGAATTCTGAGTGATAGCAAGATATTAGCAAGCGTTTCTAAACCTACATTGTTAAAGGCTCCTGTTACATCGAAAAAATTACAAGCAAGATAATTCCGTTCCTTTATGGATTTATTTGCATCTAATAACAAATGTGCAATGCTTTCCCTAGCCGAGCGTCCACGCCGAAAACCAAACTGATTACTAGGAAGAATACAATTTGATTCGATGTAATATTCCAGACGTTGTTTGAGCAGCTGCTCAAAAATTTTACCAACACAAGAGGACAACGCTATAGGTCGATAAGAATCTGGACTATCAAGATCCTTCCCTGGCTTCAGTACAGGGACCAGACAATCAGTTTTCCATTGATTTGGTATTAAGTCATTTTCAAACAAAATATTTAAAATTATCAAGAATTTACATAGATTTTTATGACTGAGAAGACGAAACATTTTATAGGAAATACCATCTAAACCACAAGTTGTATCTTTTCTTGATTTTATGGCAGCAGTAAGTTCAGAAATTGTGAACGGATCAAGCAACGAAAGATTTTGTCTATGAAATTTGTTATCTGCAAAAGTAAAAGGTTTCGAGACATAGTCTGGAGTGTATTTTTTTAAAAAACTATTTACCCAATGATCATTTTCACTTCTAGAAACAAAAGTTTTGTTAAATCTGCGTATTTTATTCCAGACATGAGAAATTGGAGTAAGACGATTTATAGAATTGCAATAATCTTGCCAAGATTTCTGTTTTTCAAAGTTTATAGTCAATTTCTTAGAAGCCTGATTTTTTTTAAAAAGCAAATATTTTTCTACAGAAGGATCATTTTTGAAAGCAACAAAAGCATCTTTACATTTTTTAACAGCATCTGCACATTTGCTATTCCACCAAGGAACGGAATGTCTTGCCCTTTTTGCCCTAAAACCTGAAACGGAACGTGAGCATAAATGACAAAGATTTTGACATTGACAACAAGACTTTGTTTTCGTTTTTTGTTGTGACATAGATTTTTCAACTGATGCCAATAAAATATCACAAAACTGCAAATAACTTTCTAGTGAACATTCAGAATTAATCATAAAACTATTCAACGAAGTATTAACAATATTTACATACAAATCCCAATTAACTAAATTCAAGTTTAATTTCTTACTGACATTTTGAGAGTGAACACAATGTTCTGAAGATATAACTGGAGTTTGAGACAACAGAAGTTTAGTAATTGTAGGCAAATGATAACTTCCAAAGGAATCATCATGAACAGACCATTCACAATCCCATGATAAAGCTGGACTAACCAAAGAAAGATCTAAGCCATTTGGTCTCCAGGACGAAGTTCCTACAGTCGTGACTTCTCCTGAATTTAACAGAACAAGGTGATTTTCATCAAAAGAATCTAGTACTTCTTCACCTCTTTTATCCACTTTTTGACAACCCCAAGAAGTATGGTATGCATTGAAATCTCCAGCAATAAAGACTGGAGTTGGAAGACTATCAATTAATTTTGAAAATTTTAATTTTGAATAATGACACCTAGAAGGACAATAAACACTAACAAATGAAATATATTTACCACCTATTTTTATCTGTACAGCAACATTTTGTAAGGAATCATCAAAATAAGTATCAATTTTTAAGAATTGTAATTTGTTATGAATTATTATTGCAACTCCATTATGTGTATTACCAGTGTCATTTCTAACTATTGTGTATCCCTTTATGTTAAAGGTATGATGTGGTCTAAGCCAAGTTTCACTTATTAAAGCGATATCAACATCATTACTATAAAGAAAATATGTAAATTCAGATTTATTACTTTTAATGCTTTGAGCATTCCACTGAACTATTTTTAAATGAGCCATTAGGATGGATTATTAGCAGATGACTTTTCATAAATATCACTTAATATTTGTAAAATATTTTTAGTACTGATGGAAGTTTCCTTTGTTTTATTTAATGTAATTATTTTAACAATAGCCTCAACCAATAAATTCAAAGATTTATTATCTTTTTTCAAGTGACTGAGCAGGTCAAACTTTTGTCCTAAGGCTGGAAAACTCTCTGTATTTGCAACTGAAGCATAAGACAAAGAGGATAAACCAATTTTAATATCATTAATTTTTTTCTTTTTAATAGGACACTCAGCAGATATACTAATGTGATTTCCTCTACAGTGACAGCATGTAGCCTTTTCCCTAGGTACTGTACATTCTTTAAAAGAATGTGCATCTCCACATATTGAACATCTAACATTATTTTTACAGTACTTAGCCAAATGTCCATACCGTAGGCATTTAAAGCATTGTTTTACAGGTGGAATGTACATCTTAACTGGAAACCTCCAGCCTTGTAAATCAATATGATCAGGAAGATAAATGGCAGCAAAAGTTATGATTACTGTTTTAGTCGGTTGTAATTCAAAGTTTTGTTCATTTTTAACCTTCCTTTGAATTCTCCGAACAGAAATAATTTTTTTATTACTATTAATCACTCCAAAAATTTTTTGATTGGACCATTTAATGGGCACATTAGTAATAACACCAGTAATTTCAGTAGTTTTTGCAGGAATAGTTGCTTTGAGTTTATATTCTGATAACAAAGTCTTATTGTTAAGAAAACTATTTGCCAAATTTGCACGGTCAAAATGAACTGTAACTTTGTATTTATTAAGATTTTGCATATATTTTATGCCTTTTATATATTTCTTTAATGTTGATGATAAAGAAATCATATCTCTTGTTGAAATAGGTTTGGACTCATCGTTTGATTCCAAGAAGACAACGAAATCTGTAGCTGAAGAATCCTCAGGATACCGACGTGTATAATCGGGAACGAAATAAGTTTTATATGGATCGGACTTAGCTGAATTGCAGTCACTGTGCATGGAGTCGGAGTCCGAAAGCAGCGAGTCTTCCCCTGATATTACTGCCTCCTCCTTCTTTTTCTTGCGTTTCGCCCGAGACGTCATTTTAATAAAAATTAAGCTTCTATACTATAGTTATTAAAAATATATACAAAATGTACACTATTTAACAAAATTGAAAGAATTAAATGAATTTTTAAGTTCACGAAAAAATTTTTCACTTCCAATTTTCCCGCGCGCAAACCGGAAGTCCGATAGGTGCTACTCTAGAGCGGGCGAATTTTAAACTCAATGTTGCCAGAAGGGCAACCAAAAAATCTACAAAATTTATTGGCAAGTGTTGCCAATTTAATTATACGTGAGCTATTTAGAGCGAACAATATCAAAAAAAAAAGTTTCCAAAAGTGAACATTTGTGGCAACAGCAGCAAAAACACTGTCACAGGGTGTGAAATTTTGCGTGTTTTTTTAAAATGCCAATAATTTTGAGAACACGTGACTTAGATTTTTTTAAACATTTTTCTGATAACCAGCATGACTTGCCTTGTCACCCGGTTTCGGGTTGACGTCGAGTTTTGGGACACCCTGTATATACAGCGGTATATACCGGGTGTCCAGGAAACAATGGATAACCTCTGAAGGGCTGATAGTAGAACTAAAGGCAAGCCTAAAAAATAATTGATAAAAAGTATAACCCTTACACTGCTAGAAATATGGCACTTTAAAAAAAACTTATATTTTTTTGACTGTGTTCATATTTTTACTCGTAACGAGGTCAAATCACTTAATACCATCATTATTTCTGTGCTAAAATAATTAATATTAACCGCATCAGTGAATAACTACCAAATAAAATAGCTAACTTAAGTATTTTTCTCAAAAAAAATGTTAACTTTTGATTTGTGTAAAATTTCTAAAGAAATATTTTTGATGTGGAACTTTGAACAGCGTTGGTGTAAAAAAATAATATGAACGCAACAGTGGCCAATGATTTCAAAATATTCCTGGTTTGATAACGTTTTTAAAAAGATGTAATATGTCGTTATTGTAATGAAAAAATATTAAACTAATGGTATTAGTGTGTAAAATGGGATAATTATTTAGTTCTAGCAAAATTAAAAAAATACAATAAAACTAAAGAAATATGATTTTAAACAGATATTAATTGCAAACACATTGGAATAATTGAGAGCAACTGTTCAAATTGTCTGTCCCCATCCTGATGCAGGCCCTACATTTACGATTAAAGGATCTTCAAAAAAATCGCGCGTTTCGTCGATCATTGATTGCAGCGGCCTGAACACGAGCTCGTAGATCTTCTAATGAAGTTACTGGTTGCCGATAAAACTCTTCCTTAAAATACCCCCAGTAAAAAAGTCCAAAGCGTTTAGATTTAGGCGGCCTACCTACCTGTAGGGTAGGTTTCGTCAAGTAGGTATGCACATAATGCAACAGCATAGTGTGCTAGACAGCCTTCATTTTGAAGCCAATATGTGTCGTGAAGCTCTTCGGGCACGTTTATCAATAAATTGGGTAAGTCATTTTGAAGATAATTTGGATCACTTTCTCCTGTGTAAGTTGATTTCTTTGAAGATCCTTTATTCGTAGATGTAGGGCCTGCATCAGGATGGGGACAGACACTTTGAACAGTTGCTCTAAATTATTCCAATGTGTTTGCAATTAATATCAACTGAAAATCATATTTTTTTAGTTTTATTGTATTTTTTTAATTTTGCTAGAACTAAATAATTCTCCCATTTTACACACTAATACCATTAGTTCAATATTTTTTCATTAAAATAACGACATATTACATCTTTTAAAAAACGTTATTAAACCAGGAATATTTTGAAATCATTGGCCACTGTTGCTTACATATTATTTTTTTACACCAGAGCTGTTCAAAGTTCCACATCAAAAATATATATTTAGAAATTTAACACAAATCAAAAGTTTAACATTTTTTTTGAGAAAAATACTTAAGTTAGCTATTTTATTTGGTTATTCACTGATGCGGTTAATATTTATTATTTTAGCACAGAAATAATGATGGTATTAAGTGATTTGACCTCGTTACGAGTAAAAATATGAACACAGTCAAAAAAATATGAAGTTTTTTTTAAAGCGCCATATTTCTAGCAGTGTAAGGGTTATACTTTTTATCAATTATTTTTTAGGCTTGCCTTTAGTTCTACTATCAGCCCTTCAGAGGTTATCCATTGTTTCCTGGACACCCGGTATACCGGACTGCTAAGCGGATGGTTCCGGGTTCAATCCCCGGGTCGGGCCAATTCGGTCAAAATAGTTTTTCTATATTGGCTCGTGTCTGGGTGTAACTGGGTTCCGTAGTCCATTGTGTGGTACCTATTAGTACCAGCTTTGCTTAGTTTAGAGCCACACAGTTGGTGTGTCTGTCTGAAGATTTATTATTATTATTATGTATATATTATTACATTTTTTGTTTAATTCTACAAACAAAAAGATTTATTTACCTTTTATTTAAATTCAAATCAAATCAAAACCGACATTGTTATTGCTAGAGAAAAAAAATGCTTTGTTTTTTCTATCCTTTTCCTTTTTTAAAGGTACCACCTGCGTACTTAGTTTGTTCAGCGCCATCTAGCGAATTTGTATGAACTTTTTTTTTTTTTTGAAAACCTCTCTTTACTTTCAAATCCGCTATAATTTCTCTACTGGCAGTCTACTAATGCACTGCATGCCCACCTGGGGGTTCTTGCGCAAGCAAACCATGGACAAGTTACCACCACCAAAAATAGTATAAACAAAGAAAAACGGTTTGCATGATCATTCAAAATTCAAAAGTTCTCATAAGGTACGGTACTTACTTCCGACTATATGACGTCAGCTTTTACACAAACCGGACAAAAAGATAAAAGTAAAAACTATTGCTTCGTGTGAGGCAAAAGATACTACTGTACAAAACATTATAGAATAAAATAACAACTACGCCTAGTTTCAATAGATTTTAAAGCAAAGATTAGATTTGCGTAATACAGCATTTTTATGCACGCGTACTAATAAATTGTTTCTAAATAATGAGCCGCATCATTTCATTCCTAAGTTTCCAACCAATCTTTCACTCATTCATTCGTTTATCAAAGTTGTCATTCTTGTCAGAGGCTTAAAGGACTAGAATCCAGGCCTGTAAAAACGATATTAAAAAAAAAACATTCTTGTCAGTTGTCATAAATATTTGTAGAGTTATAGTGACGAACATTGTTTTGTTTGGTTTTAGGCAAGAATACCGTATAAAAAGTGTTGATTTTAAAGAATACGAACTGTTTCGAAAAAAATTCGAGGGCGAAATTAACGTTGGCAAAAAAAACATTAAAGAACCACCGAGCGATCATACCATCTGCGGGTGTAATATGTCGCTGTGATTTGAATCATAATTCACTATGAAAGTGCATATAAAATAACTTGAAACAAGTGGTGTGTGAAGCTGCACATCTGCACGCATTTCTAGTTTTCTTTAGGGAGTGTGTCGTGAGACATGGCGGAGGATACGTCTTTTGTTTCGAAGCCGGCGCGAGGGTGGCTCCATCCGGACTCAGTTTTGGCTAGCGACGGAATAACTTACGCTGTCAGAGTAAGTTCAAAAACGCTCACAAAATAACTAATATTAATAATGTTTTGTCATATTCAAGTTAGATAACAGATGTTCTTACTAATAGAACAATAACAGGATGTGGCCACGGTACTAAACTGTAGACAATCTATTTACAAAAATTTACATATAATTTACATGGTCAATGTGTGTATCTTTACAGTATATTGGATGCATGGAGGTTCTGACGTCTATGAAGAAACTAGATTTTGAGACGAGGTCACAAGTGGCAAAGTAAGGAAATTATATTACCTACCTTAAAAGGATTAATATGTGCTCTCATAATTCAAAAAAGCCTTGTCTCTTATAAGTTAATATTCAAAAGACTTAGTTATATTCATATCATAAATGTATCTAGCATTTTATTGTTTACATAACTATTTATTACCCTGTCTCACTTTAAAATAAACCTTTAATAATGAATAGCATTTTTTAAAGTTTTAAAACAAGAGAGACTAAACAAGGGACAAAGATAAGTTATATTACAAATACAGCTAAAGTTAATAAATTATGAAAGTTTTCCTGGAAACATAAACACATCATAATGTGTCCTTAGTGACCAGCGAGTCATTTTATTGATAAGCTGTTCAGTTTTTTGTTATCTAATACATACCAAATATTGTGGTCATATAAATATGACTTATATTGGCTAAAAGATATAAAAAATAGTCAATTCAATGTTTAGTTTCTACATTAAACTATTTCCTTTTATTTCATTTGTCAAACAATTGATATTTTGTAATGTCAATACTAAACAATTCTCTCAGTTGTGAATGATAAAACAATAACTATAGTTAGGTAACAGAGTGATTTACTATCAACATTTTAATTGGTAGCTCATTATCTTAATTTAGATTTACTAGAAAAATCAACTGGTGTATTAATAAAAAAACTAGAGATTGCTTTATATTATGTTTTACTTGCATATTTTTTTAGATACCTCTAAAAGCCTCAGGTTTTGTCTTGTTCTATGTATATGTTACCGGCAATGTGTATAATCCAGTATTCTATACAATACCTAGGTAATGTATAGAATACCTAAAACATGCCGGTAATGTATGAAATATCATTTATTTTATACTTTGCCTAGGTATTCTATACAATACCGAATGCGCGTCCGGTAATGTATGTAATGCAGGTAAGATTATAATGAAAAACGTCAGTGAGGAACTTAATTATGGTCTATATTGCATTTTTATAAGTTTTTTTCTTTTTCTTTCAAATAGTCAGTTGCCATAACTTTTTAAATCATAGTATCATTACTAAGGAATTTTTCGACTCATATTTTTTTCCTTCATAACTTTTTTCTTCGAAGTAGTTGGTAATTTTTAGTAAAAGTATCAGGGTTGTGGTGCTTCGCCGACCGCTGCCGCGGCACGCTCGCTACGTTCGCTCGGCTTGCACATTGTATGTTCACCATTCAACGTCACACTCCTCGCTTCGCTCGTCGTCGTACCTATTATTTTAATTGTCTCTTCAAACTACGGGGACAGGACAAGGATTTGTCAAATCGTCAATTTTTTTACACTTTCATTGGTGCATTGTTTTAATTCAGTTAATTTTAATTATAGAACGTGTTTCATAATTATTATGAGCATAATATAGGTTATCATTGATAAATATGGACTAAGGTCTATTTATTTTACACATTGCCGGTGGTACAGCAGGTAATTTATACAATGCCCAGGAATTGTATACATTACCTAGGTAAAGTATTGAATTGACAATAATATTCATTTTATTTTATACATTGCCTGGACGTCCAAGGTATTCTATACATTGCCTAGGTATTGCATAGAATACCTGAATTATACAGATTGCCGGTAACATATACAATTTAAAAGTTTCAATACAACCTTAAATAACGAAGTTTTAAGAATAGGAAAAACATGGTCTATCGATCTTATAAACAATAATAATACTGACTACTTTTAGAGAATGCATCGCACGAGTATGCGCTGCAGCCGGCCAGCGGTCAGCGGACAAGAAGCGCCGAGTGTCCCAGGCCGCGGCGCGCGCGCTCGCCGCCCGCCCCCGCATGGCCCACACCGGCGCCAACGTGGCCCTCACCGTCTCCTCCAAAGCCATCACGCTATCAGCGCTCGAAGGCGGAGACATCGTCGCCAGACACGAAATGCCCCGAGTCTCCTTCGCGTCTGGCGGGGACTCTGACTCGCTAGAATTTGTTGCGTATGTTGCGAAATCCGCGCCACCAACCGAATGGAGGGCGTGCTATGTACTCGAATGCGGTGGAAGACAGGCGCAAGACGTTATAGCAACGATCGGACAAGCTTTCGAACTCCGCTTTAAGGAATTCCTGACAAAACCGTCGTCGTAAGTACCATCGGGTCATGCTTCTTGGAAATGATGTCATCAATTATCGCAGCTTATTTGGACCAATATCGCAAGTACATACTTAGTCACCGCGGAATGATTCGTTATGGACTTCTTTTATTTGTGTTAATGCTGTTGAGGAAAAAGCTCAGAGATAATTATGTGCTTTGTTGATAACAATTCTGTAACATTAAAAGCATGCAATATATAAGTATCTTCAAAGTTAGCATAATAAAAATTGCTCATGGTCATCATGCTGTTAATTATACAAAACAAAACAATTTTATCATTGGGTAATACACGATTTCAAGCGAAGTAATTGATATCCTGTATTACATTAATTAATAAGTGTTCGAGTCTTGCGGTTTAAATGATGTGAGCTAACTTTGTATAAGAATTTTAATCTCATTTAGATACTAATTTGAGAGAAGCTTTTAAAGTTAGATACATATAAAAAGTTTTTACATACCAATGTTTACCATTTTATTTATTTACATTTCTTGTACATACACACAATGAAAATAATCAAGACACAAAGAATGAAGGCAAAATTTCTCATTCATTTTATTACTGTTATAAAAAAAACTCAAACTAAACCACGCTTTTCACCTCCTACCAGATTGAACCTGAACGGAGCCCGCGCCCTGCCCTCTGCCTCGGAAGCCCCGCTGGAGGACCGCGAGTATTACAACGACATGCCGGATAAGGTGCCTCCGGACCCGCCGGCGCATAGACACGCGCCGCCGCCGCCGCTCGCTAATCTACCACCGCTTTCTAGGTGAATATTGTATAGGAGTTTACTTACCACTGCTTTCTAGGTGAATATTGTATAGAAGTTTACTTACCACCGCTTTCTGGGTGAATATTGTATATAAGTTTACTTACCACCGCTTTCTAGGTGAGTATTGTATAGAAGTTTACTTACCACCGCTTTCTAGGTGAATATTGTATAGAAGTTTTTTTACCACCGCTTTCTAGGTGAATATTGTATAGAAGTTTACTTACCACCGCTTTCTAGGTCAGTATTGTATAGAAGTTTACTTACCACCGCTTTCTAGGTGAATATTGTATAGAAGTTTACTTACCACCGCTTTCTAGGTTAATATTGTATAGAAGTTTACTTACCACCGCTTTCTAGGTGAATATTGTATAGAAGTTTACTTACCACCGCTTTCTAGGTGAATATTGTATGGTCAGTGTTATCGCTACATAGTACCAACGCTTTCTAGGTCAGTATTGTATAGAAGTTTACAGCTTTTCGGTGTTTATTTTTAGTAATAATCTTTATGCAGCGTTACATGCTGTGACAACGGAACTTTACTAAACAACGATATAACGATCGTTAAGATAGGTTACGATGTGATATGGCAGTGCATGCATAGACGGACATCGTACGGTTAGTGTTAACAGTTTTTTTAGATCTTTTCTTTTTATTTATATCGATTTCAAAGTATATGCAAGTTCCAACTGCACAAATTTGAGTGTTAACATTTATTTCTTTCTCGATTTATACAACGTTTGTTTGCATTCTTTTTAAAAAATGGTATTCATTGTCTATCTTTTCTATAGTTGTGAGGAGAGTATCCGCCACTACGTGAACCAGACCCCGCCCCCCCCGCACGCCCCCCACCGCGCTTCTTCCCAACCATCACACCGATATATTTGACATGCGTAAGTTATCATTGATGGCCGATTTTTCAATCCTAATATTATAAATGTAAAAATGTGTATGACTGTCTGTCTGTATGTTACGCTTTCAGGTCTAAACGGCTCAACCGAATCTATTAAATTTTGGTATAGACATAGTTCAACAGCCTGGGATAAAAATACGGGTACTTTTACCGCGAGAATAAGGCTCATTCCCACTGGAATAACACTTTTTTCAAAAAAAGTTGTATGTTTTTTATTGTTTCTTCATACATATGTCAAATGTTTATATTCGACGTGGAATACGAACTTAATTTCTGTCGAATAAAATTTACCTCACTTAAAAAACCAACCTGACTTGTTTTATTTGGGGCAAAGCTCGGCGATTGTTTATGTTTTGTTTACAATACCTCTACAATCATTCCATTGTGTTTATATTCCTCTATTCATTCATTCATTCATTCTTTCATGTGTTCAGAGCCGTTCACAGCAGCCCCGGTGTCGGAGGAGGCGCAGGCGGCGCTGCTGGCGCGCGAGCCGTGGTTCCACGGACCCATCTCACGTACCGACGCCGAGAAGGTTATTTATATTAACCGACTCCTGTCCCGTGACGCGCCTAGCGCGTCATGAAGAAACCTTCAGGGAGGCCCATGACGCGAGAGATGCGTCATTAGAAAATAGTTACAATTCAAATTTTTATTTGATTTAATCAATAAAATATCTTATTTTATATAAAAATTAACTCATTAGGAACACCAATATCAAGGGCCACAATTTTTTTTTGGAAATTAAATTTGTCAGTGGTTGTCAACCATAGGGTGCCTACCTACAGGTAACTGTTTATCCTACTAATTATGGAAAAGTGTTATTATTAAAGCCAGGATTCGAACTTAGCAAATCTATAAAAATAATCACTATGTTTTGGTCACCAATGAATAGTTTTGATGTAAAAACGGAAGATTTTTGATTTGCGATAAAATACTTCCCACAGGTTGACAACCAATGGTGGAGATCTATAACTTACCTTCTATCTCGTATAAAACACGTAGATCGACACTTTTAATTACACTAAACTAATAAATGAAACAAAACAAACAATAACAGGTCTCACTTTGTATTATTTTAGTTGAAATTGTCTAAAATAGCGTAATAACATCACCAGTGGCCCACGACGCGTTAGGTGCGTCATCATTTAGGAGGGCCCGTGACGCGACTAGCGCGTCATTGAATTTTGTATGGGGCCACGGAGGAAAGGCTCGAAAAATGATGGTGGCAAGGAGTCGGTTAATATCAATATATCAATAATATTATAAATGTGAAAGTTTGTGAGTATGTATGGATGGATGTTTGTTACTCTTTCACGTAAATACTACTGGACGGATTTGGATGAAACTTTGCAGTAATATAGGTTATACATCAGAATAACACATAGGATACTTTTTACCGCGGGAAAACATCTCATTCCCACGGGAAACCGACTTCCACGCGAACGGAGTCGCGGGCGGCCACTAGTTATATTATAAATGTGAAAGTTTGTGAGTATGTGAGGATGTATGGATGTTTATTACTCTTTCACGTAAAAACTACTGGACGGATTTGGATGAAACTTTGCAGTAATATAGGTTATACATTAGAATAACACACAGGGTACTTTTTACCGCGAGAAAACTTCTCATTCCCACGGGAAACCGACTTCCACGCGAACGGAGTCGCGGGCGGCCACTAGTAATAATAATCAATGATCCAACTATGATTCACAATGCTGAAGTTTCCCGACCTGCGTAACTTACACTTACTTACATCGAATTTTGGCTATGATTAAAAACTTTACCTACAAAATTACTGTGATTGCAAAATCAAACAAATAAAATACTTTCAAAAGGATTTGGAGTACAAACAAACAGGCGAATTTGCTTTATACCTACTAAATAATAATAATGCTTTTGAATGAAAGAGGTAATCTCCGGTTATAAAGCAGCAAGCTACCCGCGGGCGAAAGGCTTTGTCATATCCAGACTTTAACAAGACTTAAAAATATTGCACAACAATAAATCTGAGTTATAATAATATTTTTAATACAGTTGTTCAAAAAGTGGCGTATTGCAGGGGCGTATAGCGTTCGGGATGTGGGCTATTACACCCTCGTGCTTTTTTTTACCTTTCCCGCACTCGTGCGTTCTCTTTCCCAACTGTCAAAATAAAGTCTATTAAAAAGAAAAATTAACCAACCATGAAGTTTTTACTAAAAAAAAATCTAAGAAGTTTTTATGATTCATGTTAATACGTAGCGTAGGTATATTTATAAAAAAAGCTACTAGTTTGTTTCTATATCAGATTTAATGATTTGATTGAATTAGTGTGGTTAGGTTTCATTTCATTTTATCTCATTTAATTTCATTTTCATTTCATATCAATAAAAAAACTCTACTGAAGACTTGGCTGTATGGGCAGAGTAACCTTTGCCTACCAGAATGCATGAAGAAAAAATGGCGCCATTTTTCAGAAATTTTCTTTGCGAGTTGTATGTTGCACAAAATGAGTAATTTCGACATTAACGATCCTAATTTTATATTTTATTGAATTGCTTTATTTTTTCGCATTTGTATTAAAAATAGTCGTTCAGTACACGTGCGGAACCGTCATTGCAACTCGTTCCTGTCAACTCTCGCCATCGGCTGTGCCTCGGCTCGGGTAGACATTTGTCGGAACTCGTTGTAATGACAGCGTTTCCACACTTGTATTGAAATATACTATTTTAATACAGTTGCTCAAAAAGTGGCGTATTGCAGGGACGTATAGCGTTCGGGATGTGGGCTATTACACACGCGTGCTTTTTTTTTACCTTTCCCGCACTCGTGCGTTCTCTTTCCCAACTGTCAAAATAATGTCTATTAAAAAGAAAAATTAACCAACCATGAAGTTTTACTAAAAAAAAAACAAAGAAGTTTTTATGATTCATGTTAATACTTACGTAGCGTAGGTATATTTCTAAAAAAAGCTACTAGTTTGTTTCGATATCAGATTTAATGATTTGATTGAATTAGTGTGGTTGGTTTCATTTCATTTTATCTCATTAAATTTCATTTTCATTTCATATCAATAAAAAAATTCTACTGAAGACTTGGCTGTATGGGCATAGTAACCTTTGCCTACCAATTGGGTGAAGAAAAAATGGCGCCATTTTCAAAATGAGTTCTTTCGACATTTACGATCCTAATTTTATATTTTATTTAATTGCTTTATTTTTTCGCAACTATATTAAAAATAGTCGTTCATTACACGTGCGGAACCGTCATTGCAACTCGTCCCGCATGTCAACCCTCGCCTTCGGCTGTGCCTCGGCTCGGGTAGACATTTGTCGGGACTCGTTGTAATGACAGCCTTTCCACACTTGTATTGATATATACTATAATTCCCAGCTGGTGGTGGAGGACGGCGAGTTCCTGGTGCGCGAGTCGGGCGCGTGCCCGGGGCAGTTCGTGCTGACCGGCGCCCGCCGCGGCGCGCACAAGCACCTGCTGCTGGTGGACCCCAGCGGAGTGGTGAGTTTTTTTTTATACAGGGTTATTTGTAATTTACGCATCACCTCTTGCAGGCGGCTTCCTTACATCAATCCCAATAACATTTGTTCTACGGCTTTTTGCAAAACTTGATAACTAACACAGAAACAAAAAAACAAAAACAAATTTGCGCGCTCTGTTATTTATAACTCTGTATTTTGTTTGTAAGAAGTTCCTAAACCGGTCGCCCACCCCTCGTCGCCCGCACGCCTGCCACGCCAGTTGCGTGCGCGTATTGTACCGTTTAGATGCACCTAATAAATATGTATGGAAAAACTTATTTTTTAAAAAAAAATATGTGTTTTAATTATTCGTTGGTTAAATGTTGTTTGTATTGATGTAGAAAAGCTGCCTACAAGAGGTGATACACTAATTAGAAATAACCCTGTATAATATAGCAAAGCAAACGAGCATGCGGGACACCTGATGGTAAGTGATCACCGCCGCCCATGACTACCCTCAACACTGTGGGTGTTGGGAGTGTGTTGCTGAGCCTTTGACAAAATTGGGCACCGGATACCGCACTCACCGAACGAAACGCAGGAACATCGACCCCACTTCACGTCGGTTTTCTGTGCGACGGTGGTATTTCACCGGTCGAGTCAGCCCAGTAATCGCTGCAGACAAAGCCTACAGCTAGACTCTACCACTCCTAAAAAGAGATAGTGTTTATTTTTGATAACCTACTAATATTATAAACGTGAAAGTTTGTGAGTATGTATGGATGTATGGATGTTTGTTACTCTTTCACGTAAAAACTACTGGACGGATTTGGATGAAACTTTACAGTAATGTAGGCTATACATCAGAATAACACATAGGGTACTTTTTACCGCGGGAAACTACTCATTCCCACGGGAAACCGACTTCCACGCGAACGGAGTCGCGGGCGGCCACTAGTTTGTTTATATGTTTTTTAAGAAAGATATTCCTTAGAGTGCTATGTATGTTGTATGTACGAAGATTGAGATAGCAGTGAATTTGATTATAGATACTTATGTGTTTACCAAATTATTGTCAGTTATATTCAATATTCCTCCATCCAATATCATGAATGTGAAAATGTGTATGTTGGTGTGTCTGTCTGCTGAACCGATTTTGCTGTATTTTCGAATACAAATAGGTCAACACCCCGGGAAGAAAAAATCTTCTTTTAACCAGCGGACATCAAACACTTTACTGTACAGGCCAATAATTATATATATTTTTTTAAGAAATTTCCTGAAATAATCATATTGTTTCAGGTGCGAACCAAAGACCGCGTCTTCGAGAGCGTCCCGCACCTCATCAAGTATCATTGCACCAACGAGCTGCCGATAGTCTCAGCCGACTCCGCACTCCTACTCACCAAGCCCGTGGAGAGACAATAGCACATATACGTTCGACTGTGGAACGGTTCCAATAGCAGGAAACGAACCACGAAGAAAACCTACTTTGACTGCTAAGGAAATGAAGTAACTGGTAAGAATGAGGCAGTTTCGAACTGCTAAAGAAATAGAGGAATGGTGTAAAATGTGTCAGTTTGGACGTTCTTCAGCTTCTTACTTGTGAACTTTCAGACAGTGAAAAGACAGAAAATTTCTTTACAGACAGTGTTTAAAATGATAATTAAAGTGATGCTATGTTTGTTTGGCAACCTTAATGCAGTTATTGTCCGGCCACCGAGAGAATGCGTTCCTGACACATTGTGTTTGACATAACGAGGTAACTTTGAAAGGCCGTCTACGAAAACAAACAAAAAAAAAGTCGTCTATTTTGACCCTACAAACAAATAATAAGCAATAAAATGATATTAAAACACACTGATTTTAAATTTTAGAACTGATGGCTTACTGTAAGGGTAATAATTACTGATAAAATATGTATTTTTAAAAATGTAAACAACATCATATTTTCGTAGGGATGTGCTAAAAATATCAGTCAATTTTAAAGTTATCAATCCATTTCTAATAAAAAAGCAGAATAAGTAGCTTGGTTATAAAAACATGATATCGACGTAAATATGGATATGCTTGAAGCATAACTATTGCGGTTAGTGAAAGAAAATAAATCGGCTAATGTTCGATATGAAATAGATGAATTGGCTCTGCAGTACGGTCATCGGGTGCTGAGACTTATACCATATTATTGCCAATACAATGCTTTTGAGTTTCGTTTGTAAAAAGGCAGCAGTTGGATTTTCTTGCTAGTTCTTTTCGACCTTGGGCTTAGCTTCAAAATTAACGTTATACAAGTATCTATACTAATATTATAAAGCTGAAGAGTTTGTTTGTTTGTTTGTTTGTTTGAACGCACTAATCTCAGGAACTACTGGTTCGAATTTAAAAATTGTTTTGTGTTGGATAGACCATTTATCGAGGCAGGCTTTAGGCTATATAACATCACGCTGCAACTATTAGGAGCGAAGAAATAATGGAAAATGGGAAAAAAACGGGGAAAATTATTCATCCTTGAGGGCTTCCGTTGCGTGCGCTGCGAAAGCGGTTCTAGGAACCAAAAATATATGTATGAAAGAATAAAGGGACCTTTTTACCCCGGGAAAACTTCGCATTCCCACGGGAAACCAACTTCTACGCGAACGGAGTCGCGAGCGGCCACTAGTCTTTAATCTAATTATTTACGTTCCTACAATAAAACAATACTGTTTCGATTTTGTTTTTTATTATTTTACCTAGATTTTAACTCGTAACAACATAAAACTATTTTTATATTATAAATAAAATATAAATAAGATAAGCAAGTTTTTTTTCTGTTGATTGAAAAATGATTTATCAATGTTGTTTTTTACCCCAACACTAATGGCATGTGTCACAAACGCAATCTCTCGGTGGCCAGACTATAATTGTGAATCGGGTTTAAATAAACTGAAGCTTTTGTTATTAATGGAGTTGATAAAAAAAATACACTGTGCAATGTATCTTTTTTGACACAATTTTATGTCAAAATGTGCTTTTAATCTGTGGTATGTTTTTAGGATGACAATGTCGTTGTTAAGTTTAAATAAATATCTGTCTGGCATTTCACTTCCTCTATAAAACTGTTAATCGTATTTGATGATAAAGGTAATTGCATTGGAATTAAAACGAGTGTAATAAGAATGGTGCTGTAAAAGTTGTGACAGTTTGACTCAATTGTCAACATTTGTCAAAATGAAACGAGAAAAAGACAATGATAGATGAAGTTGTTTTAAGGAAATTGATTTGATTTTGGACATTAATAATTAAAATTATAAATGTAGATAACGATTTAAATTTAGTGAATTATACAAACATTTAATCTATATTTCGTTTTAAGAAAATAATATGTACCAAAGGTTTATTTTTCAACAATGATGTGTCATAAACTTTAGATAATTTCTCATTATGTTTGAGTTAAAAGATATACTTAGTTTAGTAAAGGCTCTCTTAGATTAATTAAATAAATAAAATAATAATCAAATCACTGAGTAGTTGACGTCTAAGTTTTATATAAAAGCGGTTGCAATAAATACATATTTTAACGTGTCTTAAAATATTAATAAAAATAAGTGTATATTGCAATCTTTTTATATTAATTGTATTGCACCTATAATTGCTTTATCCTTATGGTTACCAGATAAATAAGGAGACCTTAATTTGATAGTTATTTGTCGCGAAAAATAAATATTAACCATTTTGTTAGGGTTCAACTATTGTAGCATTAGTTATATTCAATTATAAAGAGCTATAGACAAAATAACTCATACTCTAACGGCTTTATTAATAAAAAACTCATTATAATCTATATTAGATATTACTTCGTCTCTCCATTTTAGTTTCTTACTTACATAATTGATTAATTGATAAACGAATATGTTTTCAATGTTTTAAGTTTTAATTGTGTTCAAAAATACGGCCTTACATATTATATAACCCATGAAAATCCCTAAAATCTATTAGCTAGATTCATTAATTTACGTTCTCAAAATGTATTTAGATATTTAAGATTTAGGTGCTAATATATGCAAGATGTAATTATATTCATCACAATCAATTTAATCTTCCAAATAAATACATTATAACCGTTCTGCATTATGTAATACCATGTGAGAATATATTAGAATGATCTTATATTATTATGAATGTATTTTTGTATGGCTGCAACTACTTATATTTTAGCTAATACAGATATAATAACTTGAAGTAATGCTGATCAGAAATTATGTTCGTTTATTATATAGCAAATATATTCTATTAAAATAAAATGTATTTTGTAAAACTGTTGTGTTTTATTTGTTACCTTGGTGGTGATTCTTCTGAATACCGCGCCATACATAGCTCTAGTATTTTCTCCGTACAACTTCGCTGTTCTGCTGATTTCGGTTAAGCAATTAAATCAATAACTCAGTTTTGAATACTAGAAACACAAGTACGAAAAGTATGCCTAACTCAGAAATAGTCGATAAAAGATAAGTGATGAGGATCATGACTTGAACATTTCAAAACTTACTTGCGTGTGCAGTAGTTCCAGGGTTATCTTAAAAAATATATTCTGCTGCAGTGAAATGACGCAGAAAACTATGTGCATCTGCATTGAGTGTTCTTTTTGCAACTTTTAGTAAAAGACGTAAGATTTTGAAGAAATTTAGTAAAAAATAGTAAAAACTCAAAGCAAAAACGAAATCAAAATTTTGTAAAAATAAAACTATTAAAATTAATCTGGGTTTGAATGGAACACGTTCATACGGTGTCTGAACTGAGTGATCTCCAAAACATGAGTTTAGTGTTAGTACTTTTTGAGATTTAGACCTTGCCATTTGGTTCAAATTCAAACGTTTGAACTGATTGTTCTAGTTTTTGGGTTGTAATGTAATAGATTTAATTTAACTTTACAATTTTTTTACTAAATGCTATAAGTTTTTACTAAATTAAGAATAATAATAAAGAATACTCAATTCCCATACAAAATTCTGGTTATTTTTGAGATGGGTTCTTTTATGCAGGTTATGAAGTCTATTTTCCAAAACATGATTACTTTGTTGGCCATGGTGCTGTAAGCATTAATTCTGTTATAACA
Source organism: Emmelina monodactyla (assembly GCA_916618145.1). Taxonomy (NCBI): domain Eukaryota; kingdom Metazoa; phylum Arthropoda; class Insecta; order Lepidoptera; family Pterophoridae; genus Emmelina; species Emmelina monodactyla. The sequence goes on from OU745303.1 coordinate 9,293,209, forward strand.
GTTGCTATTATGTGCCTTGATTGTAATATCAATTAGTTCGCAAACAGGGTGACTAATCAAATTGTTAGTGAAACAAAGAAGTCCATTATATTTTCGTTTATTAAAAATTTTAATATTATTTGTATAAACAGTAAGGTCAATACATGGCAGTGATGTTCATTACTTATAAATCAGATTACCATCTCTATACAGCGCCATTTCCTTGCCAACAATGATACTTGACCATTTCCTAACTCGACTCTTGACACTGAAAGCGATTCAACATCTCAAAACCACAACACATCAATAAAAATTCAAGATAAATAACAAACGAAGTGCCAAGAGCGAGGCCAGCTACAACTTGCATTACTACTCGATCTAATCCATCTAATATACATCAAACCGATAAACAATCCTTTTACGCCTAATTAAATTAATTACAGTCCAATTAGTGAGAACACAGCTCAAATTATAAACTAATTTTAAATGCCAGATACTAGATTTTAGGCACAGGTTTGACAATCTATCCAACCTCCGGTCTACAGCGACTTCATATCTTCCTTCACCGGAATCATCTCTTCTACGTGAATATAAACTTTCTTTGGGTCAATATTTAGTCGGGCCCTGCTAAAACGCAAGACCCCCATCCGTGCGAATCACTTATGCCTACTATTTGCTAAGAGACCATTCTAGAAAATCAAAACTAATAGGTACATTACAATAAAATAAATAAATATGCCTCTATACAAAAATAACACATTTATGAACACGCGAGCGGCGATGTCGGCGGGCGAGTGACGTCACGGTGACGTCATCGCGGCCGCACCGCCGCGCCGGCTCAGAATCGGCAGTCTGTCACCAGAAATTGACATCGGTCATACCTTACTATCTCGACAATTACAAAAGTGATTGAGGAGTAAAATTACGTGACAATACAAAATTACATTTAAACACTTCGCCAAAATAGATCTTCCCATCTGTATCTACAGGCCGCCGGGGTGAACACATCAGAACGGTCGACGGGTCGGCTCACTCTACAGTCGTAATATTTGGTCGTTCTAAAGTATATTATGTACCGAGTTCTAAAGCTAGCTAGCGACTAATACTGTGAGTGCTCGTGCGGGAGCGGGCATCAGTCGGGCGTGGCGGCGACGGCGACGGCGGGGGGCGGCGCGGCGGGCGGCGGGGGCGCGTGCAGCGGCGGCGCGCGGTGCAGCGTGAAGGCGTCCAGCACCTGCGCCAGCTCGTCCACGTGGTGCTCCTCCAGGCACAGGAAGCCGGCCAGCGCGGGCGCCGCGCGGCGCGCGCAGCCCAGGCAGTGCACCACGTGGCGGCGCTCGTGCTCGCGCACCAGCAGCGCGTGCCACACCTCGCGCTCGCACACGCCGCAGTAGTGGCTGGGGTCGCCGCGCGCGCGCCCGTGGAAGCGCACCGCCACGCCGCGCGCGCGCACGGCCGCCAGCGTGCCCGCCGCCGCCCGCAGCGACTGCAGCAGGCACGTGCGCATGGCGCGGTGCAGGCGCGGGTCCGACACGCGGATGTTGCGCGCCAGGTTCCACGTCAGGTGCACCATGGGCACGATCGACTTGAAGCTCTGCACCTTGTTCCACTCGTAGCGCTCGAGCGCCAGCGAGTACTGGCGCGCGGTAAGCGGGCCCACGTTCCACGCGATGTTGTTGCACCAGCCCGTGGCCTGCACCCAGTGCACGCAGCCCGCGTTGACCCACACGAGGTCCCCCGGGCGCTGCGTGAAGCGGTACACGGGCACGCCGTGCGCGCGCAGCTCGGCGGGGTCGGGCCACCACGAGCCGTGCAGGTACGACAGCTGGTGGCGCTCGCACAGCTCGCGGACGCCGCCCCAGTACGCGTCGGGCACGCCGAACCACTCGCAGTCGCCGGGCCCGATGTTGATGTTGATCGAGCAGAAGTTGTTGTTCTCCTGGTGGCCGGGCGTGCGGCTGCCGGGCACCTTCATGTACAGCTGCACCGTGTTCATGCCGAGGATCACGTGGCCCACGTGCGACAGCATGTTGGCGGCGGACGCGACGCGCGCGAAGGCGGGCAGCTTCTGCAGCTCGGCGAGCTGCGGCCGCCACTTCCTCTCGTCGGAGAGGTCGACGTTGGTGCCGAAGCGCAGCATGCGGGCGGCGCGGCGGCGCTTGGCGGGCCCGGCGTCGGAGTCGGAGCCGGCGGGCGCGGCGCGCTCGCGCTCGTCCCGCAGCGCGTCCTGGAAGCTGCCGGCCTGGTACTGCGCGTACTTCCGCACGGTGGTGTGCGAGCGGTGCGACGCGCACGCCCACACCCGCCTCCGGCCGGTGGCGTCCCAGTTCTCATCAGCGGACTGCATCATCTGCGTCCTGACTTCCACGGCATGATCCGGCCAGGCTTCCACCAGCGTCTTCGTCGAGAACAGTCCTAAATCTAACTTCAATGCTGCCGTCAGTCCCCTCACCACCGCTATGGGGTGTTTCAGACAGAAGTCTTGTAATTGTGGTGAGAAGGCGTCTCGTTTAGACTCAACATAGACGAAGGGCGCGGGGGGGGGCGAGCTGGTCGGCGGAGAGGCGCGGGGGGGGGCACCGAGGGGGGGTCGGGGGGCGGCGCGCCGTCGCCCAGCACCGACCATGATGAGGGGGGACCAGCATTCTCTCTGCAGACAAAAAAAATGCGAGTTAGAATGAGGATGAGTACAGCAGTTTCTAAAAGTTTTAACATTAACCAACAGTTATCGAAAGGCCTAACGAAGAACATGTTTCATAAAAAAGTGATCAAGTTCCGGTTAACAGAAATTTCAGAAATCAGATTTTGTTTACATCTTAAAGATGCAACTCAATTTGATCAGACCAATGAGTTTTCTTTCTAACTACGAATCTATATTAAAATAATCCTTATATCAAATCAATTTAATCTCACTTTAACTTGCTACAAATTCCAACAGCGTATAGACTTACTTGCAAGCATCAAGTATCTGCTTCGCAGTCATCCCTATATGGAAGGTGTGCGGTTTCAACGGATCAGTCTTCAGTGGTTCCAGCTTCACCACCGCCTGTCTGCCTCCAAGAACTGCTTCCCCGACGCCGGCATTACCTGCTGCAGAAATAGACCTTATGTTAGAGGAATAAGGCGCAGACGGTAGATTGATGGGAAACTTAGGGGAAATTATAAGGTGGGTAAAGCTATGGATGGCAGTTGTTTTTATAGTTTTGGAAGTAAATATCTGGAGAAGCCCTAACAAAAAGAAAAGTAGTTGTATGTGTGATGTTTATTAATTATCAAAACATAAGATATATTGAACATGGAATATTATACTTGAATAATATAATGTTTATGAGTGGATGTCTAATGCTTGCTTGATATGAAATTGCTTTGCATTTGCCGTCAATTTGTGCTTTCTTATTGATATTTTCATGGAGACCCAACAGATGCATTGCAATGCCCCGAGGTTCCGAAAGTCACTTCAAAGCCAGGGCACAGATAGAAGTAGTTTTTATGAAATATAGGTTATGTTACGGTTAGTAGAGAAATGTGTGTTAAGTTGGATCAAAGATGTTTGCAATATGGGTAAAGAGTTATTATATTGTTAACATTGTTTGCCCGAAGTTAAATAGTAATTAGGTTTAAGCAAATTTCGTCGCATGAAAAATTACAGGAGGAAATGAATTAAAACTATATAATCTATCTATTTACAGTGCTAGATTTAAAATGTTGTAAATACTACTAATGTGCATATCAGAAATGTCTAAGCCGCGTTGCCAACATTATGTTTTCAATGAAAAATCTAACACATTCATATCGAACTGTTTACAAATAAATGATTTACAAACTCACTACTTCTCGTACGCATTTGTATTGTTTGTTTTGCCCGTGAACTACATTAGCCTATTAGTAGCACTTTTTATTAATAAAACTTGTTTTTAATGAAAATAGAGAAAGGTTTTTTTCTCTTGAAAACAAAGTTGTTTGAAAGCTATTGTCAATGAAGTACTTGAATTGTGTCAGCTTCAAAATTATGGCAGTTTATAAACTTTGTGGCATAATTGAGAACGCTAATAATAAAAAAATGAATAATTAACGTATTTGTTTTAATTTAAATAAGTTGACTAAAGTTATGAGTGTTTAGTGTTAATTTGGCATTTATTTATGTTAAATGTTAATTAAATAAGTATGAAGCAGTAAGCGGAAGTTGTTAAAAAATCTTTATTGTTATTCAAAAACTAAACAACATTTAGCATGCAGCTAAGATTGATAAGGCAACAGGAGGTCCATCGTTTCCCCGATCAGTGTTTTCTTCTCAGGAATGCGGATATCATTCCCTGGATACCATACTTACTGGCTATCGGTTCTTTTTTAATATCAAGCGTCGCTTCTGACTTGGAGAACTTCTTCAGCAGGTCTTCGGCGAGCGATTCTGCGCTCACAGACTCGCCGCTGCTCGTATCGCTTTTGGCCACCTATAACATTATTTGACCGTTAAAATCATATATATTTTTATGTAGTTTTAAGGGGGGGTTAAAACTAAAGTCCCTAAGACCTGCCGCCAATAAAAACGATATAAAATCAGAGCTGTATTAAGATACAAACCGCACGTACTCTCGCCGCCTGTGCCAATCGATACTGCGACAACAGCTGTTGCATTAACGCCTGAAACCAATATAAAAACCATTAAAAAGCACATTTCACTTTACTCGCGTAAACGTTCATTAAAGTTATTTTTATAACGTTATCATCAAACAATTATAACACATTCAACTTGAGTTCCGCCGACGCAAAAAACCAACATAAATTCTGGGCGATTAAACGTTTTCCAGTTTTAAAATTTATTGTGACGTAAATCGCATTTGATGCTGTTGTTTAAACATACCAACACGTGTAAGACATACGCTTTATGTGCTTAATGATTATAAGGTATCTATGACTTAATCGAATTTTGATGTTTTACACAATCGTTTAATATTTGAACAAACTACTTGTAACTAAATTTTTACAAGATCTTAGTACCCTAAAAATGCCCTTAAATATTTTTACGATGGTGCTATCTTTAGTTTGATATATATTCATATTATTGATAATTTTCGTTTTTAATTAAAGCTATAAACTACATCTATTTACTTGCTGCTGCGGCGACAGGTTGTGCGCGTTCCTCTGCAAGTATTGCAGTGTTTGCAACTGGTGTTGTGTCAACGGGGGGGGTTCTTCCGGTCGCTTCCCCCCCGGGTACGGTGGGGGGGCGGATTTGGGGGCGCGGGACGACATCTCAGCCGATATGGGGAGGTTCCAGGCCTCTTCTATTGAAGGTAGTTGTCGCCGTCTGGTGGTAATGGTGGTAAATGTCGTAAATGAAGTTTAAGACTTTTAATGAAATTAAAACTATTGAAAACTAAATATGCGAGGCACGATATTTTGTTTTAAAATAAGATATTTTTTATCTAATTATATTTATTCGATATTTTAAAATGGGAAGTCCACTTCCAGTTGCTAGTGACTCAAGAATCAAGTTCTATTTGGACATGCTTGTATGACAATAGACTAGTTGAAAACATTAATAGGTTGCCTTATGTAACTCTGTATTAGTATTTACTCAATCCTTGTATGTAAAACATAATTGGTTTACGAGTGATTAAAAGTCTGATGTTAAAACCTTTGTTGTACAACTGTTTTCTGATCATCCTTATAGATCTTTGAGATTATTGATTTATCATTTAAATTTTGCATCAATTAAGTTGAAAACTGACTACTGTAATGTTGATATTTGAATGCATCGATATATGTATAAGCAGGTGTTCTAACATTATTTTTCTTCTACGAGACCTTCTATAATACTAACGTAAGTTGTCAGAGTACATAAGGCCTTGGGAATCGATAATAAGGTTTCATTTACACGTACACTATGCAGCTCTGTGTTCAGTTATTAAGGTAAATTGTGTTACTGTGCAACAGTAAATTATTTAGGTTCACAAATAAATAAAAATGCTCCATATTTATGCCGATTGGACCGCCTAACATTCTCGTGTGTTCCAAAATATTTGAGGCTACACGTGTAAACGAACGCCGATATAGTTTCGCTCAGAAATCGAAGCTTTGTACCCCAAAAAGATAACAAAAAGTGGTTTGCACGTGTGCCTGGCCCCAAATTGGAAAGTTTTTTTTTACTTACTTGCCAGTGACTGAAGGCATAGGTGCGTGAGCTAAATGGGTCTTCAGGAAGGAGAGTTTTTGCCTTAGAGCGGCGTTGTTAGCCGTGGCTGCCGTGCCACCGTTATTGTAACAGGCGAAAGCGTCTCGGGGCATTTGACAGCTTTCATACAAACTGCCCAAATTCGTCCAAGCGGCTGAATGCCCTTTGTCTAATTGTACAGCGCAAATATACGCTTGCAATGCATCCATCGGCTGGTTTTGCTGCTGGTACAACACTCTGAAAAGATAATATACTTACAACTATCGTATTTTGGGTCAGCTTGATTTATCGATGTTTTAAGACTAATAATACATCTTGATGAACTCATTGCTTACTAATGTCTACCGCCCTTATCTTATACGTATTCAGAAAGCTGTGATTGACTTAATAACCCGACGGCCAGACGAGTTCAAATAACAAATAAGCATTTCATATAATCGCCATAACGTGAGCGTGCCTGCGCTCATTAGGGCTGCAATTTTGTCTCCCATTACACCTTATGTTTCTACACGCATAATCCAATTTGGAAAATTATGGCCTGCATGTTCGCTGCATAGCTAATTGTGCAATATTATTGGGTAAAGCATTCTTTAGTTATTGATCATGACATAAAAAAAGACTTACCCAATCGAGCACCAGGTATCGGCATTGCCTTCGGATTTCTCAACTGAGTTTCTGTATGCGATGAACGCGTCGTGGACCTTGCCTTGTGCGGCGAAGCACCTCCCAAGGAGATAGAGACCAGCCCCGGATTCCGGTTCTGACTCCACAGCGCGCTGGAGACACCAGATGGCAGCGCGGGCCCTCGCAGCAGTCTCACCCAAAGACACGCAACGGTGGTACAACCAGCCTATTCAATCAACAATTTCATCACGCTAGAAATAGAGTGACCATCGTAAAAACTAAGTAGACTGAACAACTATTGCATTGCCCCATTTCTTTATAGACGACTTTGACCCAATTTCGTTTTTATTCCATCAGTAGAGAGCAATTTATTCATCGAGAGCAACAACGCTTAATCGCTATCAATTTGTTTTCGTTTTTGTGCAAATACAATGCTTTTTTGTACATAGTCTGGTGTAGTTGGACGTTCATTCATAAATGTTATCATCGCGTCAGGTTACGCGTGGCCCCGACCTAATTCAAGCATGAATCACTCAACAAACTATGAACACACAACTGTTATAAGAAAGCGGAACCACCATGTCCGCGTAACTGATTCGTCATTTGCGAATAACACGAACAGAAACGTGCATTAGTAATACTTCCTGGGTGCCATCAATTGGAGACCTTGATCATTATTACAAGCGAACAACACTTTGTTTCTTAATGGTTTCTGTTTATGGGCGTGCGATTACGTTTCTGTATTTTTCAGTCGCAAACCGCAAACAAACAGAGCATTAAACTTACCGAGCTGTCTACAGACGTCGGCTTTCAAGGTGGATGATAGCTGTGGTTCTTTGAGTAGGCGTTCGTAGGCATCTCTGGCGCCTTTCTTGAGTCCCCGGGCTTCTAGGAGGTGCGCGGCGTGGAAGCTGAGCTCGAGCCTGGTGAAGGTGGCGTCCTGGTGGGGCGCCAGGCGGGCCCGCTTGAAGTGCGCCGCCGCCGCGGACCAGTGCCGCCGCGCCTTGAACATGAGCGCCAGCCGCAGGTGCGCGTCCGCCGCGCGAGAGAACCCGGGCGACACGTACAGAGCCATCTGCAACGCCTTCGTCGCCCTGCTCGACAACAACCCATTACCAATGACAACAACACCCACAATTGTCTTAACGGACACAAAGGAGCAGACGCGGCGTCGTAAACTCATAAAGTAAGGGACAATGTCCTTTTGCTGTCTCTAGAAAACAATGTCAAAGTTACGTACTCGTCCGCCTACAAGGTCAGACACAAAACAAATATAAATAAAGAAACGCGTATTCATAATAAAAGTACCCGAGCATTTGCTAGGCTGTAAAAAAATAGTAAAGCTTTGAATCTCTTATTTTTTGTACCTCCAAATTACATGGAGCCAGAAAGTTTTGTGTGCGTTTTGAGAAATACAATGCTGGAGCACTTTTTGTGGTATCAGTATATCGGACCCCAAATCTAAACCGGTCTCTTGTTAAGGTTGTATACGGATTGCATTTCGTTTTATGGATTTAATGAAAGAGCATTATTGCAGGATACCTGCTATAATAGAAATCCCAGGTAGAATAATACCAATTTTGCTTTACAATTTGTATTTCATCTACGAAGCAGAATGAATAACGTTTGGCAGACTTTGAAGCTGAGATTGGACATAAAAATAAAATTAGAAATGTCGGAATGTGGAGCAGGGAAGAGCGACAAAGATAGAGTTGTAACGCGTTCTAATATGCGTAAGGTTATTTAGAAGCGCATCACTAGAGCGTAACGTCACCGAAGCGGCCGCGGGGTCGACGACCGTCTGAGCCCCGTTCGTGCAATCGATCGGACGATGCAACGCACCGTCTAGACACCGATCGGGCTCCCAATCTTATGCCTACCTTCATTTAGATGACCTCTACTGACATTTGTGGGCCGAAACAAAGGAACCGAGGCAGGTGGCGTCCGGTCTTCACCCCGACTAAAATTATATGCCGATTACTTACACGCACAAGCTAACACACTTGTGGCGAGTCGAGAGAGCTTTCACCTGAGCCACAAGCAATGCTCGACATGCCACTAATAAAACTTTTATTCACGTTCATTGTTTAAATTTTCAGTTATGATTGTCGCATGTCACGCAACGCAACTTTACTTCGAACGGTCGTAACTTTCTTATTCGAAGAACCCACTCAATGCTTCTTTGGAAGAACATTTTAAAATAGAATGTTGACTCTGAAAAGTTTTTTTTATGTAATTGGCAATTACGAAACGTTCCATTTTTAAACAGTAAACATTTTTCCTGATGTTATTTTTATTTTCTTAACCTTTGAATAAAGGAGTCATATAAGTATTTTTATTTAGTTTAATCCGGCTACCTGCCGTTTATACAAAGTAAAATGGATACGCATAATGTAGATACAGTTCAGGTAAAAGTATGTAGCTTCAAACCTTTGTGATGGTAACGATTTATACGTGTTTTATAAAGAGCGAGTCAAACACGACAGATGGCGTGGATTCCGCACCTATCAAAGACCGTGTCTACTTTCCCATCTACCTACATAATTATTAAGTCTATTAGAATTGATGGTTAAGGGGAACTAACGATGTCTAGTTCTACTTCGCAGAATAGTTTAGTGCTCGCACAAAAGAAAACCAGACAGGTAATTTCTTTTATATAAGGCTTTACTTGAGCTTTCGTTTATAGGAATGTTTCCTCAAAATGCATGCTTAGTTACACCTTCGTTTGTTACAGCGTACAAAGGTGTAGCAATGGTGGAGATTACATGGGGGGAGGGGTAAGGGGCGCGGCGTGACCCAGTTCTGCGCATTCGCGGCAGCTCAAGGACAGATCGACCGCTATTTATAGAGTTCAATCGCCGGTAGTCATAGCATCGCTCTTACTTAACATAACTACAGTTGCTAGCTGCGCCTACCACGTGCTCATAATCACTAACGGTACCTGTGACATAATATTTGAACTCTCATCGCATACCAGCGAGACAAATGTGGCTATTTTCCAAACGCTGCCAGACCTTGCGCGAAGATAGACTTGTTTGCATATCTGAACGGTGTGCTAATCAGCCACTTCAACAAAACTAAACTCGCGAATAGTGTTAAACAATTTGTAGCGAATACCACTTGTATAATAAACACCATAGTAACCGTTTGCGAGTACTATTGTGACGCAATTCCACGTGATGTTCTGTACACATTGGCATGTATAGTACGAGAAGTACATTATATGCGCTTGCGCGGCCTTGGTGCCACGGCAACAGTATGCAATTGCAAACTGCACTCTACACTACGCTGCACTATGTTATCTAGATATCCTAGACATACATTTTACAGTTACAAAATTGTTCTGCGCTTGTACCAGAGCCATTAAATTCTAAAAGTACCGTTTCTAATAAAATGTATAGGTAACTTGTACTTTATTCTTATGTTGTCATGTGGAAATTACTAAAACGATTATCGTTTTTTCACAAAAATGGTACAAAAATTAATAGTCAGCCGAAGGCAGGTTTATCGCTGCCGTCATGGAATTTGACCTACTTAATTCAAAGCCAATTACTGGGAAACATAACTAACTCGCAATGACATCATACAAGATCTACCAAACTATATCTGACCAATTCATTATTCACACAAACTTCGAGACTAACAATATTCTACATTATGCACTTCCGCGATGTTCGAATCTTATAAACAAATTCAGACGCAAAAAATATATTTAACTTGTTTATTTCAAAACGGTTTGCGTTTGATCATGCAAATCGCTTCTAAGGTAAAGTGAGAGGCCCTGTTACAGACTTGAAACCTAGGTCAAGTTATTACTGCCGGGGCTAGTATCTACTTAGAACTAAGCTCTGGCTTCCTAGTATTACTTATAAAATTTATAAATCTACAACAGATTTACCTTCATGAGGTTACTAAAGGACAGGAACCATGAAGCTCTTTCTAGCAAGTTTCAAGAGGAACTTAAAGATTTAGGTTCGATTTTACATTTGAGATGTGATGGTATGTTTTATTTATTAAGTGCGTATGTCAATACAAGAACGTCGTCACATTCCACACATTATCATAAGTGGGAACAAAGAAACTTGCCCGTCATGCGGAAATGTTGGCAACAGCTGCATTCTGTAACTTAACCTACAAGTACGATGCCAATAAAAAGCAACTTGCTCCATGAGATAATAAATGCTGAACAGGTTCGCCTTGGGCTCACCATCCATCGGGTTATTTATAAACGTTGACATAATACTTAAGTAAACAATACCAACTCATTTCTTTTCTTCCTTACGTACATTTCGTAATAAGCAGATGGTTAAATTTGCTGAGACGAAACAAAATTTAGACTATTTCCTTGTGGGTAAATTTCGTTCCCATGACCAAAACTCAAAGCAGGATGCTCAAATGTCGTATTATTAGCAAACCTTTGATAAAACCCTTTCGATTTTTAGTTCACAAGTGTTGTAACAAGTCCAATACTTATTTACATGCAGTAGAATTAAAAGCTGTGCCCCATCCCTTACGTTAGAATTAGGAAGGGTTGAACCCTTTGTGAACGATATTTTATTTTTGTGCCGGCGAGTTTGTGGATTGTTCATCACACAATACCAAGGGCCCTGCTCAATATAGCTAGAAGTAGACCCATCCATATTGTGCATTAGTTAAGCCCTTTGAGTTGCGCAATGCAAGGGAAAAACGAAATTTCATCGTTCAAGAATTACGTAATGGTTTCTTGCTAACGTTACTTTAAGACTCTAGGGCCCTTTCTATTGCTCCCTTTTTGCGGTCATCACGGGCAGCTTTCTAATGTCTATTGTGATGGTACTTAAAATGGCAGCTATATAAATAACAACCGACATCCGTGAGAAGTATTCGAGAGCTTGCTAATTACATATGCTTACATGATTCTTTCTCACCAATATCAGGTGTAAGCCCCAATTTTAACGAATTGTCATATTGTAATTTGTAATTATTTGTTCATGCTTGAAATATTAACTGTCTAAAACTTAGAATAGGTCAATTACAATATTAAGATAAAACAAACCTCAATAATACAATATAATGACGCAATACAAATTTTATGTATCTAACAATTAAATGTGTTAACTTTGATAATCTTTACGCTCGCGCAATGGACTTTAGACATAATGTGCCGCATGATTATAATTTAAGTAAGGAATAAATTTCGATTTTAAATTTTCTTACTACTAGTTTTTGGCAAATTCACATTTATTAGTCATTAGGAATGACATAACGCTAATGTTTAATCATTGGCGACCTTGCAAGCAATACGTCACGGAGGCCCGGCCCACTAGCAACCAGCGTGACGTTTAAATGACGTTTTTTCTACGGAAATTCCTGCTCGGGCATTGATATCGTGTAGGCTGGGTTTTCACTTCCAACAAAAACCTATTTACCTTCCTAAAATAAATATCTATCCAGAATTCCCAAACTAACATTTGTACAGGAAGTATCTAACTTCAAACAAACATTTCCTTTGTGCAAAAAGTTCTAGTTAGCACAAAAACTAGGACAAGCTTCTTGACACAGTTCATGCCCTACGTGGGTGGCTGTCCTACAGAAAGTGGGCGGTGCACTTGCGTAACTTCAAAACTAGCAGAAGGGCATAGGGCTTGCCACATACAGTTTCGTAATAAATGTGTTTAGTGATTCCCGAATTTGAAGTCAATGTAATTTTCCATAAACTGAGTCAGTTTGTGTTTGTTTGATAATATTGGAGTTGGAGGGCAGTTTGTGTTGCGACATCTTACGGGCTATGAGCAAGAAACGAATGTAGAGGTCATTGACAGGAGTGAGGCGAGTGGCGCGGATGCAGTGACTGCACTGAGCGTGTTCCGGTGCACTACGAGCAGGTATAAATAGCGATCCGTTAGTGTCGACGACCGCCAACACTTCCCATACCTAATACACAGACCAAAACACCAAATAAATACCGCCCTCTTAACCTCGTCTCGACTTCTCTATTCGGAGAATTACGTCAAAATATCATGGTTTATTCCATTGCGCGGGTGTGGGAACAACGCCTTTCTCGGAACGGGACTCTGTAGCCGATTTCGGAGGGCTAAAACAGGGGCATGGGTAGGGTGTAGAGGGAAGCTAATATTGCATACACCCTCCGCGCTTAGCCGGGATAGAAGTGCGCGCGCGGCCCCTCTCGGCCCTGTGTATAGAAGGGCCCGTTCGTGCGTACGTGACGCCGAGCGAGGCGGGGGCGCGCGGGGTGAGGGAGCCCTGCCCGCACATCTTCCGTGGCCCTGTTTAGATGCACTCCTTAACAAAGGTCGGAGACCGCATCCTCCACTGCGCAATTCCAACCTGATCCTGTCGCAGGTTAATTTACATTAATGAGACTCGACTTAAGCGCTGATACCGCTACTCGTGGTGAATTTAATTACTGTTGATGCCATTAGATACACGACTAAATTCCGGCACCGCTACGCTGTTACCATGTTAACGGGCTGACGAAGAAATTGTTAGTATTGTGACGTAACACACTTCGCACAGTGCATTTCCATAAAACATACAACATTTAGGCACAAATCGATTTTACATATTCCAACAATGACAAAGGTGCACAAACACATTAATCGAAAAGATCAATGACTGGCATTCGCAATGCATCTGCAATTTAATTACATACATAATGCAATAGACGCATTTGTAAATAAATTGTCCGCGAATGTGGCACGCGCCGGCCTCGGGTTCGCAGCTATTGCGTCCAAACTGGTTGCTATAAAACTTGTCATGTGGCTTGCATGTACACAGGAACATCCTGCAGTAAGTACCCACTCAACCGTCTGCGCCTGTACTTTGGCATCTATTGTATTGTAAATCTACACGATAGTGGTATATAAGTATTGTTCAGTCCATAACGTAATTACTCGAATACTAACTCCGTGATTAAATCCCAAGCGGAAGCGCATAGTAAAGTAAAATTAATAGTTTATTTAATTGAAACATTTAATTAAAAAGCAAACATTTACTTGCAGCAAAATAATGTTTGCTGTTTGCATGCAATTAATCAATTCACTTAAACAGAAAGTTAATTCGCAATATCGTGATAGTCGATGTGAAAGATATTCAAAGTAAGATATAACAGAAAAATTCAACAAGTAACGGTGAAATTAACAACCGAACACAATTGCTAGCGATAAATAGAAATTGTATTGCTTTCTTTTACGCACAGTGGCGAACTCAGCTCAAACCGCAATTGATTTCCATAAAATTTAGACTAAGTATTTCGGAATTACCTACATAAAGATAAAGTCTAATAAACCCGTATAATCGTTGCTTTTTCATAAGTCTGTTAATAATCCAGACCGATGTTTTTTTACGACTGGAAATCTGAGTGGCAAAACTATTTATAACTGTAACACGAATACAAACTTTAACACAATCCACACATCAAAACATTATCGAGAATAATTGAATTCAACAAAGTAGGCATCAAAATAAAATCTCTCGAACGTTCCCACCGACTCTGAATCGTGTATGCAAATAACGGCAGATGTATTCCGTCAGAGAAGGGTGGAAGCTTGGAGATTTTCTTGAGGACAATTCAGAAAGTACTAGCGGAGTGAATGTAGCTAAACAAAGAGTTTGTCTAAGAAGCAGCTGAGGGTTCGACAGGTGACGGGAACAGCCGGCACACACCTGCCGAGGCACGAGCCACCGACCCACCGCAAGCTGCTTTAATAACTTAAGTATTACCTATCACTTATGTTTTAATTCAACCCGCATTTGTCTTCAATGAAACCAATTCAACGCTAACAAAGGAAGCAGTCAGACGGAAGTTCTTGAGCAATTTTAAACGAATTGCATACCTTACAAGTTTACACACTGAAATAGAAAATTAACAAATTGCAATTTACGTAACTCAAAGCGAAACGTAGATTGAAACTAATTCCATTCTAGTAAATGGTAAAACTTGTAAATGTGAGTTCTCATATCAACATACGAGCAAAACATATAAATAATCTGTAAATCGGAGAGTTCAAAAATGTATTTAATTATTTCTGCTGTATTCATACTGCTAGTTAATTAGTTTATCAGCAGGACATTGGCATTTGTAAAAAGCTAAATTCTTGCGAATATATTCAATTGCCGGTGGGAACCAAGACATTTCCGGTATAGATAGACGAGTAAGGAGCGGGCGAGCTTAGTAACGAACAAGTTTTGAAACGGGTCTAGCCATCGAAGAAGTTCTGGCTAAGTGTAGAGTACCGTTACTGACAACGAATAGCGACGGCCACAGCGTAGATAATGCACAGACCGGTACTTGGCTGATAGTTGCCAAGATTGCTAAAACTGATAACAATGCACAATGATAAACGCCTAAAGCAAAACAGCCTAATCATAATATTACGCAAATCGGTGGATAAAACGTTCACGCTGTATAATTTATAGTCAAACGTAAAAGATTAGATATCAGGCAGAAGTGTGTGAACAGTTTATCAATTTCCGTCACAAGCCGTTTCTACGAACGATGTAAATTGTATGACATTAACTGATTCCATTGAAGTGGTACTATTTTGAAATTCGATTTGAGTTCAGGTATAGGATTTCCCGGATTACACGGTAATAAACTTGTGATTAAGTACATGTCGGGAAAATACGTGACAACGTTGCTATGCTTGATTGGCCGTGCGACTGGTTTCTCGACCAATGCGGTAAAGACAAAATTGCGCGAAATCAGCGCGTGAGTGAGTACCGTGACTCACTGATTTTACTGAGTACGTAACAATTACTACGCGATTGATGACTCCATGAGTGCTGGCACATCACACACCAATTACTACTTCAGTTTCAGAGGAAACGTATTATGTGTTTTATGTTACTCAGTCCGGGTACAGCAAGATCCAGGTAACTTTAGAAAGAATAAGTAAAGAACAATGAGCGCATAAATATTACCGTTAGCATTGAGCGCTGAAGGCCCCGGAACACAATAAACCAGTGCATTTATAGTGCATTTTGAAGGGAGAGGCAAAAGTATCGCGTGCGACCGTGCTACGGGCACTACCGACCTACATTTTATGCGACGACGGCAGACCCATTACACTTAACTAGCTACGCCACACGCACAAACAGCCCTCGCCTTTCCTGTCTTCTATCATTTACCAACCAGTCCTTAATCCATCCAAACAAGTCTTGATGAATGGGGAAGATCGCTCCGACCAGCTACCTGCGAAAATACTCTCACAAAAAATGCACCATCCATATACACAAAAAAATAGCAACCAAACGACGGAACCAGCTTCGGTACAGTCTTTGTAGGTGTCTGCATTTGGAAACAAAACATAATAGAAAGAGCCGCGTGCGAACGCGACATCAACATACAGGCGGCAGGTCGAGAAAGAAAGAGAGGTACATAAGGGCCGACGTAAACAAACCGTGATCGGGTGCTGCGACCGAACTCACCATTTTGGGGATCTTCGGATCCTGGGCGGGTTGAAGTGGCCGCCGCGGCCCGCGTAGTGAAGAGCGGGTGGTCGTATGCAAAAATCAGGGGCAAACACTCGTTCACACAAGATCACAGCAAGCACTCGACACGTACAAATACGACGTCCCGTCCTACACTAGTTCGCGGCCGGCGCCGATGCAGTTTACGTCACCGCATCCCGTTCCCGACTGACTGTGGCAGCGAGCGACGACCTCCGCGCTGCAGCGTGCAGCCCCCCGCGCCCCGCCGCCCCCCGGCCCTTCGCGCCCCGCCCCTCCCCGCCCGCGCCCGCGCGCCTTGTCCTACGTCCGGTGAATCACGAAATTCACCACTACCTCACACACGAAACTTGCCTATTACTACTTAGCTAGCCGAACACCAAGAACACATTGTTGATATTCGATCGCGCAACCGGCCACGCCGAATCAATTCATTGGATTTCGTTGCGATAGATAGGGTCGAGGGGAATAAATATATTTCGTTATCTACGATCCATAAAACGTTTTTATGATGTTTGACTTTGTTACCTACAAAGCTACTTTCATATACCTTAATTTTTTAACAGATTTTATATAAACTTTAAGAATATTATGTTAAATTACTGTATAAATAATCTTAAGTTATTTATACAGTAATTTTAATTATATTATTATTGTGTATTATTTATTCGAAAAAAAGGCTGCTTCGAGTCAACGAAATTTTGAGAATCTAGTCAAATGTTGTCTATTTATTATTTGCAGAACAACTTTTGTAAATAAAAATAGCCAAAAAGTAAAAAAAAAAAAATTTTTTTTTTTAATGAGCTTAGAAAATTGGCAATCAAAGGCAAAGTTAAACCACAAATCGAATATTGTCTTAGATAAAATATACAAGTATCGCATTTTTTTAAATTAATAATTGATATTTCATTCATTATTAAATTAATGATAGAAATATTTATTCAGCTATTAGATGTTATCAGAACGTGTGACGCCATCTAGCTATTCCGCTTGAAAATAAAATTGTTTAGATGATCAAAACATGGGATAGATGGCGGTAAACGCTTCTAAAAATAAATCTCAAGGGTTAGAGAGCGCTTTAAGAATTATGAGATTTTATGAAGGTGTTCCAAATTGGTTTTCTCCTGAATCTTAGTCGTAAAAAATTAAAATTTGTTTAAATCAAGGTTTTGGATCTTGAAAACGTTAAGTTGACAAATCTACATATTCACTTATTTTAACATCTGACGCGGCATAAGTTATATGTTGATGGGAAAGTTCCTGTGATAAATATAGTTGTTATTATTACATATCTGACTAGCTAGACATTGTTATGATGCCAGTGCGGAACAAGCCTTTTTTTCATTTAGTCTAACTAATGCAAGGTGACTCATCATTAGTGTTTTATTAAGATTTTCTAAGGGTTTTATGTGCAAGTTGAAACGCACTCAGTTCGGCGCTTTTTAGTCTACTAAAAACAAACTTCAGGCACTTTATGCATTCCATCTCGCCCCGTAAGACCCACCATCCTTCTTTCCGTGTCATTCTAATCAACCTCATTTAATTTTCAAAAACTTTTTTGTAGCTTTGAATATCAGCAGCCTAAGCATTTCTCTTTGCAATTTTATTTTGATAGGACGTTAATTCTGAGATGTGTGACTAGTTATTTTTCCAGTCTGCTCCTTTGGTCTCTTTACATCTTATCATAGTATAAAATTATAAATTCAACATCTACCTAATAAGGCATTCTTAAAACGAGCATTTAATGGCACAAACTCAATTTAAACAGGATCCAATTCTATTCTATAAAGTAAATATATTATTATTTTTGATATCTCCTTTGGAGAAAGTTCTGCCTAAAGAAAATAACCCTGCATTTATATTTTACTAGCTCACACGCGTTTGATTCGGAGTTAAACCCCTTTCCCTACACTAAAACCTTTCTCTTGAATCACTCTATGTATTAAACAAAAAACATCAAAAGCTGTTGCGTTATTTTAAAGATCTATACAGTCACACAGATGACGGAAAGCGACTTTGTTTTATACTATGTAGTGATACGCTGACTATATTTTTTAAGAATGAATCTTTAGAAAAAAAATATATTACCACTGTATTTATATATTCTCTAAAATTTATGTTTCTACTTTCTATACCAATGTGTGTAAATAAATAAATTAATTAAATTTTGAAAAAATAACTCACCATTGAAATGCATTGTAGTGATAGTAGCACAATCCCAGTCCATACAGGAACAGAGGGTCCTTCCAGTTGTCTTGCTCCAAAGCATAGAACTTCTGGTACGCTGACATAGCTGTTAATAAAAACCAACTACTATAGGTATGTAAAACTTATTTATTCATTAACAGTGCAATCGATTTTAGCAAGCAGAATAAAAGAAAAAGCAAGCAGCAAAAAAAAAACTTAGCAAGCCGTCCCATATAAGCACATGCAGCAGCAAGCAGTTAGATAATTAAATGCAAAAAATGTGATTTACACTACAAATACGATAAATAAAACTTATCTGTTTGAAATTAAATATTTTTAATGAAACACAAGCCTCCTTTAACCCAATTAGGTGCAAAATGAAGGGTGGGGGGGATGTTATACAAAAAAAGGGTTTTTTGTGAGTCCCTTTTTTCAGGTCTTATAATGAGAATTGATTATAATGTCATATAAGAAACACAGTACAAATCAACTTTGCAAGAGGCAATATGTACAAGTGTACACAAGGCATAAATAATAGTGTTGGAGCTGTATACACACTTGAACTCAAATAATTATTTATTAAATACCAAAACTTTTTGATGTTAACCTCGGGTTAGCTTCGGGTTGGCTAACTCAGATTTAAATGGCGCCACCATCGATTGTAATAAGAAGTAGTTACAATCGATGGTGGCGCCATTTAAACCTGAATTAGCTAACCCGAAGCTAACCCGAGGTTAAAACGTTCCCTGCAATTGGGCCTTAAGGTGATGTTTTGCAAAGTTGATTTTAAGAACTTTCTTTTTTGAATTCATATTTTGCAACCAAATTATATGCATTCACATATTATCATTTACTTATTACCATTTAGCATACATATTAGTAGACATGGAACTTCATGCAGTCAGACATTTTAAGAATAAATAGGGAGTTAGTTTCTATGTCTTAAAAAAGCTTTAAAGTTGAGCAATATATTTTAGTGCAAGCATAAGTTAGTTTATAAAATAACATAATATTTTAATTTAAAATTTGGATACTGCGATCGTCAGCACACTATTGACAAAAAGTTAATGTGCCTTTTACAATAGGCAGCAGAACATATTAAAATAATTTAAAAATTTTCATAAACAAAAGTTTTCATTTGATTATGCATCAACACATGCACTTAAGGTAAGACTTAAACAGCCTTGTTTAGGTTTTTCCAACCATAACTCTTAGATTTTGTATTAAGGCCCCAGATCAGTAATAAATGCCTTGAAAAGTCTATTGAGATGATAATATTTGATGTTTTTATGTATATTACCAAAAATGAAGACTAAGCCTATTTTAGATTAATAATTAAATTTCAGACTCCACATGCTGCAAAACTATTTTACAAAAAAAGGCATACCATAACATAGGTTTTGGACAACATGCAGTTTTATTACTCAAACAAAAATAAAAAATAATATTGAATAGACTTTTTTTACACTTCTTAATTTTGGGACACTTGGTTAACTTCTTTTTTATCACATTTTGTTATGTTGTTTTATTAAATGGGGATTAGTGTAACTTTTACTGTACAAGCAAAACATGTTCATACTAACTTATTAAATAAAGCCTTATTTACAAATGCATTTAAACCTAAATCCATGTAAAAAATGTGTCATTTTCAGAAATGCAAATTGGTAAATAGATTGACAGGGAAAAACATATTTTAACTGATATAGGTTTAACATGTCATTTTGAAATATTTACCTTTAGCATAATCTTCAAGAAGCAGATGAAAGTGACCTAGTTTACAGTAAGTTTTAGGATCAATGCAGATATCTCTTCTGTCATCTGGCGAGCCACCTTTCTCTTCTTCCTATAACCAGAAAAATAATTAAGATTAAGATATTTACTAGTTTAATTTTTCAATGTGGAGGTCACTATCATTCTTTAGTTTTTCATTACCTAGGTACAATATTTAAGACAACTGTTTGTATCACTATTATCCAGTTATATTGTATCTGTAATTTAGTAGTAGAAATAACATTTAAACAATTTCAGATTTAGTGGGAAAATCTCTCAAACCGCTTCCACACATACAGTTTTTAACATATCTTTTCAAGTTTCATGGTTTAATTAAAGTGGAATAATTTGGACACTACCAATAACAAATGTAGGTAGGTATATTAAAACAATGTTTACAAGAACCACCAAAAACAAACCTTGACTTGAACCAGCATTCCTTCCAAGTACTTAACGGCTTTGAGCACCAAAGCCCGTGTCCTGCCATGTTCGGTGCCTCGTAGCTTCAAGAATCCAAATTGGCGGCTACAACCATAACAATACGTTTAAAGCAAAACAGCGTTAATACACTTTAGAATAAAACACAAATAATATATCCTACACTCTGCAATGTTTACATGCAATAACTGTGCAAACTCTAAAACTAGAATAATGTTTACAAAATACAGAAAACTTATTCACCTGTCGAGTTCCGACAACACTTGTAACTCAGGTGAGGTTAGATGTAATTCTTCCTTCTCATCCATTTCGTAATAAGTATGTCTACATACAAATTTATTTCATTGATTTATCACCTATTAACAACGAAGTGGAAAAATAAACTTAGAACACTTTTTAAAGTCTTTTTACAAAACTTCGCACTGATGACGCCCGACGACATAACACAAAAGTAGTGTTGTGCCAGTGCAAACCAATCAATGTACTTATGCGATTTATACAAATCGATAATCAAAGTGCCTTTCTGAATGTACCGAATATCTTTTATATAAAAAAATCCTTCCTTGAAATTCCCATTTTTATGAATTTCTCATATAACAACAACCTTAAATAGTTATAAAGATTAATGCTCTAGTAATCTTTAGAACTATTTAAGGTACAGAGAAAATAAAAATAAACCCAATTAATGATCTGTATACATGTAACAAACAAACACTAAGTACGAGTGGAAAGCGGACTTCTTTGTGTGTTGTTGTGGAAACTCCAGTCACTTTTAACTAGCAGTTTTCAAAATATGATAATATAAGTTAATAAATCGAGAATCAATTATTTAATGTTTGTACGTCCTTCCTAACTTACTCTATTAATTTGACAGATGTCATCTCTTTATGTCATGAGAGTTATCTACTGTTGCGTTCCAAAACGAGTGAATTTCGCAGTCAAGGGACGCCTATTTCATATTGGAATGTAGATAAACTTTTGATTTTATTTGTTCTAGTTAAAAAGAATCCTCAGTTCCCAGTAGTCTTACCGTGTAGTCTGACCAATAGAACTACTGGGAATTTTCTTCCCAATAGTATGACCTCTGGGAACTTTAGTTCATAAACACGGAGTCATAGTTCTGTGAATTATTTACTCTCACTGCACCATATTTATGTTTTATCTTAAGTCATACATTCAAGTTCACAATGTAGGTATGTTTAATCTCTATAAATATCTAGATCTACATGAGAGCAGAACTATTGGGACATTTGTTTAACTGGTAAAACTACTAGGAACATAAGATCTAGAGGTCTAGTAAAACTATTGGGAAGAAAATTCCCAGTAGTTCTATTGGTAAGACTACTCGGTAAGTCTACTGGGAACTGGGGAAAAGAATTACCTGATGAGAATTTGATGAATGATTTTATGAAACTGTTGATATTAAATATCTAAAAACCTAAACCCATAGTACACGCAAAAAATCAAATTAAACTTAATTGACGTATCAAATATCTTATTTCATAAAAATGCGTTCTTCTTAAAACAGATTTTCCGCTCGTTCATTCATACGGTTTTTTGCCTTACTGTCTTGGCAACCCTCAACCACTACACTACCTCAGTCACGGCTCAACCCATTCGTTCATTCTTCCGTTGCGCGGTGAAACGATGTTGGTCGGATTGTCGCTCAATAAATAAAAATATTTTCTAAAAATATTTATTTAATTAATAGATAACATATAATTTAATAAACTTATTATAAATTTTTAAAGTGTCTGTTCTACGAAACACAAACAAAATGAGTTATTTCAGAGATACGGTAAGTTATTTTATATTGTCTTGCATCAATTACTAGAGCTATGGATAGTTAGGTAGTTATTTTAATTTTAACTATTATGATATTATTCTAGTGTTCGTAATATTCAATTACCTGTAAACCTACACAGCCAGATCTATTCTTGATACGCATTAGTCACCCGCTCAAGGACGATGTATTCTCAATAACGCAGTTTATTTTTATATTTATTGTTAAAGCGTCTAAATCCTAGATGTTACTTATTTTTGTACCTCAACACTTTCGCAACTTTCAATTATTTTAATCTTAAATACTAGCACATTTCAGTTATTTAATTTTAACATATATTTTTTTGGGTCAGCTTCTAATAATATCTTTGCTATTTAGATCATTGAATTAATTGAAGTCCACCACTTCATAATGCTTTTATAACATGTTTGATATTGTGTCTTGGCAGTACTCATTATATCCGAGATCCCATTCATATTCCGCTGCAAATGAACAGCGAGTAGGATCTTACCTGAGGACATTGATGGTATCTATTTTAACTTTGCACTATTTGTATGATAAAGATTGTTGTGCAAAGTAAAAATTAAAATGTTGTTTTGAAATTACTAAGAATATACCAATTGCAAGCTTTTGCCACTATTTGTCACTAACATTTCATTAGTTGAGCAACATTTAATCATACATATTAAAGTACCTATTGATTATAAAGGGTGTATTTCCTCATGCATTTAAATAAATATACAGACAGGAGACATTTTTAAAATAATGTTTTATAAGGTAAAATTTATTGCTTACATAGTATTTGTAAGTACCTACCTACATACACAATATAAACAAAGCAAGCCCAAAAATATAAAACCCCAGTAATGGTAATTATACTTTCCAAAGAAGTAACCTACATTCTACTTTTGTTGACGGAACAAATTATATTTTTATAATAAAAAGTAGGGTACTTTTATATTTACTTCAATAGGAAGTAGTCAAAGATAACAAATAACTTAATTCAACCCTTTATCACATTTTATGTTTGTTTACACAACTATGTTATCATTAATTACATTGTATTTATAACAACATCATCAGTTTACGCTTGCAACTGTGCTTATTTACTGTTTGTGGAGTTGTGAAGTGCACTATGTTTGAATCAATTTAATATGGGGCAAGTATTTTGTGGGTGTTTAATTAATAAATGTGATGAACAGAGCTTCGGGTCGTCCCAATCGGTCCTCAGTTCGCTGTCATCATTACGGTCCAGGCCATTTGCTGATATCTCTTACAACGGCACACCGGACGTGAATGAAGTGTACCCTGGACTTTATGTTGGAGATGCGTGAGTTTTAATTTTAAATTTATTAGTAAATTTCCGTAACATGTGAGGTTTGTGGTGATAACGTTAGCAGAATTACTCAATATGTTACCAAAGCATTCCATATGTTTCTTTGTTTATTCAATAAAGATTTTACTACAATTTGTCAAATACTTACTTATGTTCTTGCTAGCAACATAATATAAACTTGCATTACATTACTACTACCTACCTACCTACTTAGTATCTTGCGTAAAATCCAAAATATACTCCTAGGTACTTACTAAGTTCCTTAATTTATTTTATACTTTTTATTCAACAGTGTCGCAGCCAAAGACAAGGCATTTCTACGTCGTATGCGCATCAATTATGTCCTAAACACAGCTGAGGGCAGCCGCTACACCCAAGTGGACACCGGGCATATGTACTACAGGGACTGCCCCACAATCCGGTACAAGGGCTTCCAAATGATGGATCTGCCTTCCACAGACATATCCAAGTACTTCTACACTGCTGCCAACTTTATTGATGAGGGCATTTCTAGCGGTGGTAAGTTAACTCCATTGTATTTTCCTTGTTATATTTTCTAGACAGTGTATAAAACTGTAAAAGGTAAATTACTTTTAAAATGAACATAAACTTATGTCTATTTACTGTTCTGATACCTAACAGTTAGTACTTAATAGCTGGTAGCTACATTAAACTACAGGTAACCTACTTTAAGATATGCCCCTAATTTTTGTCCTAAAATAGATTTAACCTTTCACTCTTGAATTATCGCTCCGTAAATCAATGCCAAGCTCAATCAATACTCTTGGCAAGCCTCTGATTGACAATGAACCTTTTTTATAGGTCGCGTGCTCGTCCATTGTTTCATGGGCGTGTCTAGGTCTGCAACTTGCGCGCTCGCCTTCCTCATGATAAAGCGTGGGATGTCGCTTTCTGAAGCTTTAGCTACAGTTCGGGCAAGGCGGGACATTCACCCGAATGAAGGTTTCATCCGCCAACTGCAAGCTCTAGACAGAGAGCTCCGCATGTCTCGCATTCGCTGACCCTACACCCCGGTTCACTCTCTCCTCAGCTTATCGTTCGAAGTCAAATACAGAGCCCGCGTACGAAGCCTCGACCGCACCTACTTCAGTAGCGACTTCCGACGGTAATAACCACGGAATGCTGTTATAAACAGGAACGAGTGTAGCTAAGCAACAAAAATACTTGTGATGTTAAGGAAATGTTAAGCATTAATCAAATAATCTATTTACACGTAACTTTGTAGTGTTGCTAACTTTATCTCAAGTCTCAACTGAGCTTTAGATAAAGTTTAGATGATATTTTTATTGTAAATGTAAACTAAGTAAGTAACTACTTAACGAAATGTTCTATTTTTGAAAGGTTCTCTAACGGGTGTTAAACTTTTTAAAATTACTAGTGCCATCACTATAAATATATGTCTATTCAAATAATTGTTAGTTTTATAAAAATATTGGTTGTTAAAATACGTAATTTAATAAACGGTAGTATCATAGTTAACACTTAACTCGATCATAGTACAATTCTGTCGCCTTAGTCGTCGATAGTCGTGCATAGGTATAGTTTTGCTGGCAAAAGAAGTATATTTTATAGAGTTAAGTTATTTACTTTAGACTTTGGCTCTTCAGTGGGGCTAAGTATCAGTTTTGTACCTATTTATTAATTGTACCATTATATGGGTCATTGTCGAGATGGTTGGGCAGGTGTAACGGCGAATGACCGCTCTTTGTGTTGGGTCCTGTTGGCTGCCAACTCTCGTGCCATTTCGCTGCACATGTGTGTCGCCATTAAAGGGCTATTTTCAATTTAGGTTTGTCTACCTCTGGAATTTCTTCATGTTAAAAATTAAGTTCATTTATTATTCAATTATGTTATCATATCCATATATCACATATCTACCTATACCAATTGTCGTTTTTGATGACCTAGTATTTAAAACATGATATTTTTTATTTAAAAACAATTATTTTTAGGTATTTTTATTAAAATTGTTATTATTAGAGCGAAACTAGTCTTGTTAAGTGCAATACCTAATGATTTTGCATGTCACCAAAGAAAAATATGCCTGAAAAAAAAAATCATTTGTATTTTATAAGCCTGGAAGTATTAAAAGGTATGTCATTATTTTCGTTTACACTCATCTTAGAATTGCCTTGTTAGAAGCTAAAGTAGAAATTGTATATAAAATACTTATGGGCACAGAACACTGTTGTTTATATTTTGGGTCATAAGTAAAATCTAAGTTGTAAAAAAGTACAAAATTTAGAATCATGTAGTTATTCCCATTTAATCGTCATTGACTGTGATAACCAATGTAAGAACTAAAACATTCAGTTACTTATCACAAATAACTGTTGATTAATATTTTTTTATGAAATAAGCTTACCTAACTTTTTTTATTTTCATGACTATATTTTTATGTAAGTAATTAAGATATCATGTATTAATTCATTGTCATTAAAGGTAATCTATTTTATAACTTTGTTTCATTATAATAGTTTTAGATAGGGGCCTGTCCTTACACTATTAACCAAATACCGCCTTTATGCCTGTTATATCAGGGTATGTATGTATTACTAAATAAAATCAAGGTATGTAGGTATCTATACTTTAATAACTAATAAATATACAAGTAATAATTCTAGTAATGATTTACAAGTAGGGTCTGTTCATTTCAGTTTTCTTTGCTTTCTTATCTCTGGCTCTAGGATACCAGCGATGTTCTGTGGTCAATGTCAAAGCACTAAGTTGTTTTCTAGCCATTTCTGGAGTCATACTTTTGAACACTCGTTTCACTTCAGTAAAGTCTTCCATTTTCAATACACCACCTCCGATTTGTTCCTTTTCTTCAGGCAGGGGTCTCGAACACTCGTATGGAAAATCGTCCTGGTTTCTATGCAACGCTACTATAGTTGATCCGTCATCGGTCATAACAATTTTATTGTAACAACGAGTGAATATACGCTGGGGCCGAAGCAGTGGAATAAGTCTTAAAGTAGACATTTTAGATATTTATTGCTTGGATTAACTCTTACAATACCATCTTATAACCTCAAAACAAAATAGTTTAATCAATCAAATGACTGATTCTAAACAAATACTATAGACAGATACCGAGAGGGGAGAGTGAAGTAAGATAGTTTTAAAATCCCAAAGAGCATTAAAAAAATTAAATGAGTTTACTAGATGGCGTTGTGCGACTAAAAATAACATGTACGTAGTAAGATTTCAATTACTAATATTATGTTTAATTGTGCGACTACCTTTGCATATTTTTACAATCGCATACAAACTAGTGATGCTTTAAATCTCACTGGATAAACATAACGATGGATCAAAATGAAAAGATAAATAAAAGAACAAAAATAAAGGTCATTTTTTTCATTTGTTCTTCTATAATATAATATTATAAAGAGGAAAACTTTGTTTGGATGTGTCGAATAGGCTCAAAAACTACTGGACCGATTTGAAAAATTCTTTCACCATTCGAAAGCTACATTATCCACGAGTAACATAGGCTATATTTTATTTTGGAAAAAATAGGGTTCCGTAAGATATTGCCACGGGAAAAAACATTAAGTTGCGGGAGAAACCGCAGGGCGGAAAGCTAGTATATAATAAAAAGGTTCACGGAAACGAATTTGAAAAAAGCTTATCACACATTTTCATACTAATTTTCAGTATTTGTAAGTGTTAACAATACCTTAGAAAAGTAAATACCACAGGTTTTTATATTGATATAGTTAGTTCAACTATAATAAATAATTTTTAGCGAAAAAAACTGAGTTCGTCTAACTAAACTCTTGGTAATAAAATAAATTTGGCCACACATATCTTGATAATCAAGACTTGATTTAAACATCAGATTTTACATTCAAATTAATAAGCCTAGAGAAATGTTCTCTCTTCAATATTTTAAAATATATAATACGCCATCTAGTAAATTGTTGTTGTATTTTTACTTTAGTCAATAATTTCTTTCCGTTGTTGTGAAAAATAGACATATGAAAGAATTATTGACATTTACAGATTTACTTGTCAGCAAGGAAAATAATACTCCTCTAACGAGGAGAAGAACCGTAACTCCATAGATAGAAAATTTGACCTTACACTTATACACGTACAACAACTAGCGCCGCGACGGAATAGCAATACATCTAGGCTGCTACAAAATGCGCGGGAATTATGAATGTCTAAAATTTCATATATACTTAAAACTTGAGAAAAACTAATAAATAAAACGAGTATTTTTGTTCAATCATTTATTTCGTAAAATCATAATTTTTCGGTCCAGGGATTTCCTTTTTTCTTCATCTTCGATTTCTCTATTACACATTACTACGAATCTCCTGACACATATGACAAATGTAGATAATTTTAAATGTTTTACATTAGAATCATAATGTCTCATACATTTCATTAAAAAATCAAAATCAACAAACTCCAAATCAGCCATTACATTTTCTTTTAAATTTGATTTGAAAGAATTTATTTTAAGATAATTATTAATTGTACAAGCCATAATTTCAATGCAGAGAATCATTTCTTTATTAACATAATTTAATGATTTATTCAACTGATCATATTCTTTAAAACTTGTGAATATGTGCATGGGTTCCATCTCTTGTGATAAAAAGGCTTTTTGGCAATCAACACAATCATTATTCTTTAATTTTTTTAAGATGAACCCACACACATATCCACAAGCTTGGCTTTCCGCCGTTGCCTCTTCCACTGTTTCGACTGCATCAGCTACAATAAGGTTTATTTCATTTATAGCTATTTGTGTTTCAATTAAAGATTTTTTTTCGGAATCAGTTGCTTCTGCCATTAAAAAACTACTTAAATTATTTGCTAATGTTGCGGTGTCATCCTCACAATTTTTCTTATTGCCTGAGTGGCGTAAATTAGTTAGAATGGCTGTTTTTATTCCTGATACAAACTGGGTTACTGTAGGGTTGTTATTGGAACCACAATTGTATCTGATGCAGCCGAAACAGTTTTCGAGGGGATCTTGATTGAGACGTCGTGTTGAAAGACTTTTAATTTTATATAATTTGTTTAGATTAGCCCATAATTTCTCTATGCCATTCATTGTATGAATCCACCCTCCTTGCGAAGGTGGATCTGTCTTACAACCTATGTACTTCATAGTTGATATAAATGTTCTCATGTATGTAAAAAGTTCTGAATGAGGACTTCGGTTTGTGTAGTTAGTCGAAAATTTTTTTCCTCTTCGAAGATCCGGGCTGTCTGCATTAACAGCATCAAACAATTTATCAAAATTTTGGGTAAATAAAGCAGTTGCATGTGCGTCAATCGGGAGCTCATCTGGAATAAAAAAATAAAATCAAAACCTTTGAAAGATTTTATGGTATAAAAGAAAATTAATGCTACTTCTTAGAATTACGCGATCATTATTACTTGAAATTACTAATTTTAACGGGTTTCTTCAAAAATAATATAAGAAGGCGTAAAAACCCGTTACAATGAGTTTAATTTTAAAGAAAATTAAGTATACAATAAGAACTCACTAGAAGCAATCTTTGCTAATATTCCTGCCGTGACAGAGTGGCTTAACACTTGTGCTGCCAGTTTAACCCTCATCTTTTCTTTAACATTTGGTTGCAAGTGATGGTCAGTGAGGGCAGGGGCAAACACAAAATTAGCATTATTTTTTTCCAGTTCATATAATGCTTTGATGTGACTCCACTTTGCAGTACCTAAATACCAACAAAAAATTGTTACTTTTCTCACATTTGTCAAATAATAATGTTTGATCAACTCTTTCTCTTAAAACAAACCTTTTAAGGACACATCATTGCATTGTATCTCTGTAGTGCACTCAACATCGTGTTTCAAAAATAAATTTCTTGTACATTTTAATAGATGCGGTGGATCTAAGATGGAAACAATTTCCCGACCACAATGCATGAAATAAGGATTTGAAGGTGTTACACCTAAATTTTTCAACAATTTTATATTCACTGTAGATAGATCACACACAGTAGCTACTACATTCATATTTGCTTCAAAGCATTCAGTTAGCACCTGAAAAGAAAACGTAAAAATTATTTATTTATTAATAATAATTTATGTATAGGACACAATAAAAATGTATACAACAATAAAGAAAATACATACAAACAAAACATTGTACAAGGGTACTACTTATCCCTTAGAGGAATCTCTTACAGTAGTCCTATTGGAGTGGTGGTACAAAAGAAAGTTCTGTGCGTACTTTTAATAAAATAAACAAATATATTTATAAACATATACATACATATATTAAATGTACATAAACATACACATATAATGTAATGAATAATACAAACATATATAAACAGATATGGACTCATACATATACATACATCCAAACATACATATATATACATATTAGCTTTGAGACAAGTAGTATTCTCTTACAAGTCTTTTGAAACCAGATATGGTTAGGGAATTACGGATATCAGATTAATAAATCAAAAGTTTTGAAACAATAGTATAAATGTAATAAAAATAGTAAAAAATATAAATGTAAGCAAAATAATTTTATACCTCTTTTAAAAGAACAGTCATCCTCTCTGCATTTACTGAATGTGATAAATAGAATGCAATAGGTTGTTTCCATTTTTTTCGAATGCCAGCAAGCATGAAAACGAGAGCTTTACTAGCAAATTTATTATATCTTCCATGTGAGCCATGATCTTCAAAGCCATGCATTTCATCCATTCTTGTATCATAGTGGAGGTGCTTCCTTATGGACATTTCATCAAAAGATAAAATACAAATATTATCCTCATTAGTTTGCTTATCTCTCATTTCTTTTAAAGCAGAAAAAATATGTTTGTTTATGCCTGTTTTTAGTGGTACTCTATTAAGTAACTTTGTTAAGCTACTTTGACTAGGCAAAGCAAACATTCTCCTCAGTAATTTGTAGCAAGAAGGTGACTTTTTGTAAATCACTAAAGCCATAATTTTTTGTTCCAAATTATACCGTCTCCCTTTTAATTTTTTTGGGCAGTTTTTCAATTGACTTTGCAATAATGACACAAATGAGTTGCTTATATTCAAATTACATAGACTTTTTATACTTTCGTCTTCAATGATTGTCTTTAAAATTGTTGTTTTTCTCTTATTTTTTATTTGATTTCTCAACCTTATTACTTCTTTGGTTTTGCGGCGGCAGATTTTATATAATTTAACTTCTCTTGCATTCATGTCACTTACTCTCCTTACATTAATTTGAGCCAAAATACTGTTTGATTTTGTGATGGTTTTCGGTTCATTGCATTTTGAGGTGCTTGGTAAAGACTCCGTGACTACTGATATTTCCTAAAATGAATTCACGAAATATATTAAAAATATAGTAAAAAAAGGACACCATCTTACATCATTTATTAATAATTTATGAAATATACCTGTTTGCTAGTAGACCCTGATATTGCCATCATTTCGACAGGGGACATCTGAGTTGATGATTCGAGAACAGGCACAGCTTTCAATGGTTGAATTGAAGCAAGAATTTTGGAATGACATTTTTGTTCTGGCTTTTTATCAGTACCAGGTTCTAGAGTAGTCTGTAAAAAAGAAGAACGTTCATAAGTAAACAATTAAATATTTATAATGGAGAATGTTACTAAGTATGCCGATTCGCTTGAAATTATTCGCTTGTCTCAGTAAAGCCTTAATGTATACAAATACACCAATTTTTGTTGTAGTCAAAAATACCTTGTAGTTTTGATTTTATAGGCATTCAAAGTTTCGAAAAATATAGTCCCGCTAACAGTCACGTGACCGCTTGTGACGACATAGTACAACGCGCCGCGCTGGCCGCATCAAGTCCCTAGCGGTTTTAGTAGTAGATTGCGCAGTATTTTATTGTGTTTTCGTCTACATTTAACGTTTAATAGTCTAATAAAAGTAAATATTATTCAATTAATCGATTGGATATAGTATTCGAAAAAAGGCAATCGGATAATCTACCTAAAATAGGTCAATTAATGGTTGCGCATTATTTATCATCAAATAGTGATTTCGTTGCCGCCGAAATGCTTAAAATGTTCTAAACTTTTTTATCAAAACAAAATACCCAATATAATAATAATACTAATGGAAGAATGCAACTTAAATAGTAGAAGTACCATTATTTTTTTAACGTTAAAGACAACAAATATGTACCTATTATAGTTTTGTAGCTATAGGTAGGTACTTACATATAAATATATAGGTACCGCTCTTCTTAGTAAATATAAATAAAAACATACATTGAATAAATGCTAACTAGCTTTCGCCCGCAGCTTCGTCGTCATTTCCCTCGGGAACTGTACATTTTCCCAGGATTAAAAGTAGCCTATGTTTATTTCAGTCTTCGTCCAGATCCGTTCAGTAGTTTTTGCGTGAAAGTTAACAAACAAAAACACATGCACAATCTTTCGCATTTATAATATTACTAGGAAATAGGATAGGTACCTAAGCAGGGTCTAATTACTACAACTAGGGTTGAACGTTACAGATGTACCAAACCTTTTTTTATTTTTAAAAATATATGTTATATTTAAAGGAAGTACCTACACCATCTTATATCATTTATTAATAATTTATGAAATATACCTGTTTGCTAGTAGACCCTGATATTTCCATCATTTCAACAGGGAAATTATGAGCTGAGGATTCGAAAACAGGCACAGCTTTCAATCGTTGAATTTCAGCAAGTATATTGGAATGCCATTTTTGTTCCGTCTTTTTATCAGTTGCAGGTTCTTGAATAGTCTTAAAAATTAAGAACTTATAAGTAAATAATTAAATATTTATAATTATAAAAGTATGTGGAAATTGTACCTTGTCCGGCAAATTTTCTTTATCACCCAAAAGTTCTTCTATAGAAATTAACATATTTGATTTTGTGAAGGTTTTCAGTTCATTGCAATTTAAGGTGCTTGGTGAAGACTCTGTGACTACCAATGTTTCCTAAAATCAATTCACGAAATGTATTAAAAATATATGTAACAAGCGGTCCACGCTTCGCAATGGTGTAATTTTGGCCTATTTGCTCACAAAATATTGAATTTGGGCTAACTTAAAAAACCTTTTCTGATTGATCTTTATTTACAGATTTAAATGAATAAATGAGAAAATCACATTAAAATCCGTTGTGTGGTTTAGGAGGAGTTATACTATGTAATGATGGTAAAAGGAAGTACACTATCTTATATCATTTATTAATAATAATTTATGAAATATACCTGTTTGCTAGTAGACCCTGATATTTCCATCATTTCAACAGGGGAATTCTGAGCTGAGGATTCGAATACAGGCACAGCTTTCAATGGTTGAATTTCAGCAAGAATATTTGAATGACATTTTTGTTCTGGCTTTTTATCAGTACCAGGTTCTAGAGTAGTCTGTAAAAAAGAAGAACTTATAAGTAAACAATTAAATATTTATAATCATAGAAGTATGTGGATATTGTACCTTTTCCGGCAAATTTTCTTTATCAACCAAAAGTTCTTCTATAGTAATTAAATCAGGAATAGCAAACTTATTTAGTTTTTGCCTTTCACGGTCGTAAAATTGTTTGGAATCGAAGTGTCTTCCGCACAAAACTTTATTTGATGAATTAAGTGATTGTAATAATTGTATAGAGGTCCAGTCCTTGTCCGGCCAGCAATATTTTGCCCACGCACGTGCCTTAAAACAATAAATATTATTTATTTTATAGCTAAAATAACTGAGAATAGAATAACTATTCATCTTAGTAGATCTAATGTCAATCAAGAATTAGGCATTCGGCGTTTTGTGAATCTATTTAGAATAGAAAGTACTAGAAGAAATACTTACTTGGTTATATTTTGGGTTCCTGGCTTAGGAAATCTGTGATAGGTTACAGACATATCTTCGGCACGAGTTTTACCGCACTTTGCACGCTTTCTGAAGTCGTTGTACGACATCTTACAAAAA
This sequence comes from Emmelina monodactyla, assembly GCA_916618145.1. Classification (NCBI taxonomy): domain Eukaryota; kingdom Metazoa; phylum Arthropoda; class Insecta; order Lepidoptera; family Pterophoridae; genus Emmelina; species Emmelina monodactyla. The sequence continues at coordinate 9,326,908 of OU745303.1, forward strand.
CAGAAATCACTTAATCTAAAAACGTCCTGTCGTAACTTTACACTATATCTAAAACGTCTTTTCGTATGTATATCCTTGCGAGGATATAAGAGGCACTTCTGGTTTTATAGCTCTTGAATGGAACTGATTATTACGGTTAATTGTGGAGAGACATCAACGAGCTCGATCAACACAAATAACAGTAATGGCGGCCATTAGCGGCCATTGTCGTGGTCCTTTAATCGAATACGTGAAAACGTTGGTAAGCGTGCAAATGCGTGGACATAAAAAGATATCATTACTCACAAACGTTAGCACTGAAATCAATTTAGTCCACTTGTTGGTACGAACATATGCTTGAACGTTCTGTCAAAATGACAGGTGGTTTAATATGGGTCAGAATTATTGCATGTTGAGGTTTTCCCGATGAATCTGCTAAATATCTTTACATTAAACAATATTAGTTCAACAAAACTTGTCCGAAAGTTTAGATCTTACAAATTAAAGTATTCAGTTGTCAGTTTGACATTGCCTGACATTCATCTGACATTGCTGCACACAGTGCACTACCTATCTTTTGTTTGCATCGTTAGCACTGAACGATGACGTCACTAATGACGTCAGATCGCTCAGAGTGTGCAAACGTTCGGATTAAAGGACCGACCGTGTGCACGCAAATAGTGCAGAAAGCGCGCTGACAGCAATTTCGGACCAGTATAATAGTATATTTTTCTCATTCAAGTCAAGCATTAGTATTCCCAACACTGATATCAAAAAAAATAAAAATACAAAAGACGAAAACTTTAGAAATAAGAAGCAGAATTTATTTTATTGTTAATGTTTTAGGACAATATAATAGAAAATAAATAAAAAGTGAAATATTTAAATACGTTTAACAGCTACGCTCTATCAGTGTGACCACTATTTAATTTATACAGTAATATTTTTTTCAAAGGGTTTACTATAGCAACCCACACTAGTACAACTGTTTATATGTGTGCAAGGTTAAAATTGCTTCTATGGAACATATATGACCCTGCTTGTCAGTCATGTAACCTTCAATCATTTTTATCAGTCAACTTTTCATTGTTTGTTTGGAAGTGAGTTTGTTGTTTGACCAGCAAAATATTTTACGAAAAACAAATACAATACGTAAACGGCAACTAATTAAAACCTCCAAATGGATTTTCCTATGACACCAACAAATGCCTCTGATAGTAACGAATACCCTGGACTAACTCCTGACGGACAGGATAACACAAAACGTCGGAGGTTAGTATTTTATTTTCGACCAACCTTTTCTGGTCATAAACCATTAGATTACCCTAATTTCTTAACTTATGAAAAATATATGTCTGCAGTTCGTCGCGTTCTATTAAACGAAGACGATTCGATGACGAGCTGGTTGAATACAGTTTGGGTTTACCAGGCGCTTCGTTAGGCAAAGGCGATAAGCGTATGCGAACACAATCCTACACCAGTAATTTTCCCGAGGTACCCGTTGTTAGTGGAAGTTCACCCACTACGCCAGGCCCGCCGCCTGCTGAAAAAAGGAAGAGTGCTGCGAGACATTCAATTGCAGGGTGTCTTCCACGAAAATACCGCCGCAAAGGCCATTTAAATCAACTGTGTACTAAGGATTTAGGAAGATGGAAACCTACAGATGACCTGGCATTAATTCTTGGAATACAACAGGTATGTAATAATAAAATAATGATATGAAGAAATTCTTGAAAGACAATAATCAAGGTTTATTTGAATTATAATTTTCAGACAAATGATTTAAGAACAGTACATCGAGGCATTAAATTCACTTGCCGCTTTACACTTGCTGAACTTCAGTCTAGATGGTATGCTTTGTTATACAATCCGGAGATTTCTCGTGTTGCGGTGGCTGCTATGCGTAATCTTCATCCAGATCTTGTTAACTCTGTGCAGCAAAAAGCATTATATTCTACTGCTGAGGAAGAATTACTTGGAACTTTACGTAGTGTAAGCATTTTTTTATATAATTAATTATGAATGTTTCCTTACTGTTAAATTTGTCATGATCCAATTTCAAGAAAGTTATTATGAATTAACTTTTTCTAAGAAAAATTATACAAAAAAAATATTACTAGATTGTGTTAAATTTGACTGCTGAATTTGATTTATTCCAGAACTCTCATCCAACAATTGAAAAGTTTCAAGAGCTGCTGGAACAGAATCCACATGTGTTTTACTCAACTCGCACAGCAAAGAGCCTCATGGCTCACTGGCAGCTATTAAAACAATATCAACTTTTACCGGATCAAACTGTGAAATCTCTACCTAAAGGTAAGCACTCTTTTAAACCTACTTCTTTTCTTTAGGGTAATTTTTAAATCTTGATAAGAAAATGTTGAAATTTGTATTTAAGAACCTTTTATTTTATGGTATACCAGTGGCCTAGTTCGCGTGAAAGTCGGTTTCCTGTGGGAAAGAGAAGTTTTCCCGCGGTAAAAAGTACCCTATATGTTATTCTGATGTATATCCTATATTACTGTAAAGTTTCAACCAAATCCGTCCAGTAGTTTTTACATGAATGAGTAACAAACATCCATACATCCATAATCACAAACTTTAATGTTTATAATATTAGTAGGAAGTATCAGTTGTTATAGACTGAAAATTTATAAGGAAGAGCCTTAATTATAATAACTAAAACTTGCTACAACCTCAATGTTACTTTTATCAAAATTTGGCCAAAAAACTTTAATCACATGAAAAATATAATGTTTGTTTCTTAATTAATAAAATATTTTGTGTTTCTTTTAGCAGCATCGGATGACATCACAAGTTTCACAGATGCAGAAGACACTATGGTTGATTCTGAGTTAACAGACTATAAAGAAGATGGTATGGATCTAGATTTGGATTTCGCAGATAGGTATGCTATTTTATGCTTTTTAATTTAACTCTCCAAAGTTTTGTGGAATAGGACATATTAAATTTAAAATAGAGTTTTCTAATAAAAAGAGTAGAGTAACTTTGGTGTGTATACTGTCCACAAACAATCCTTGAGGTTCTTTAAAATATAAATTGTCTCGCAAGATGAAGGTTAACAAGGTTGCAATACTTGCAATTTAGTTTGCTTGTTTTATCTTTCCAACACAAGCTTAGCCTGTAGAAAATAAACCTTCAGAAAGGTTCTTCTAACTAAGTGATTGCTGACGGCGATTTTATTATCCTCAGGGTGGAGAAACGCGACATTCGACTGTTGGAGAACTCGATGTCTCGTTGGCAAGTCCTGGTGCAGTCTGTAGCGGGGGGCAACGTGGAGCTTGACAAGAACACCCTCGCTGTGCTGAGAGGAAGACTTGTGCGGTACCTCATGAGGTCTAAAGAGGTAAGGAAATCCTACTAATATTATAAATGTGAAAGTTTGTGAGTATGTATGGATGGATGGATGTTTGTTACTCTTTCACGTAAAAACTACTGGATGGATTTGGATGAAACTTTGCAGTAATGTAGGTTATACATCCGAATAACACATAGGGTACTTTTTACCGCGGGAAAACATCTCATTCCCACGGGAAACCGACTTCCACGCGAACGGCCACTAGTTATAAATAGTTTTTTCTAATAAAAACGTTTTATCGTCTTACCTTTCGAACGCAGCTTCCTTTTTTAAATAAATAAAAAATGGCTAATTAAATATACATAAACCCTGTCACTCCCTCATCATAAGGCATTTCACAAGAGAAACTATTTTTATAATCAAACTCTCAAAGTTTACCTCTTTAAAAAGAATAACCGCATTGAACGATAGATGGCGCTGTCCGGCGTAGCATCTGTGTGTCAAATTTATTTTAAATTTCTTATTTATTTTTATGATTATTGATATATATGTATTAATATCAGTCTAATAAAATTGCGGACTAATTTTACTTTAATGTATCCTCTTCCGCTTAGAAGTTTTTTCGTTAAAATCTAATAGCACGTTCTCACAGAGCTTCAAACCACGCGCAATTTATCGAATGTACATTAAGTTAAGACACATTGAAAACCCTCTCTAAACTCAAAGTAAACATTAGGGACGACTTTATGGCAAAGTTGTGAAAGACAAACTAAAAGTTAACCACTAAGTGACCTCTTAGGTTATTTAGCTATATTAGTGGGCGTATAATTTGATAGCAGCGTCTACTATTCGGTATTTATAAATTACTATTGTGGGAAAATAATGGCCTAGTTTCACATTACAAGCTGGCCTACTAAGTGATATAGGGTTTTATCTAAGTTTGCTCTGTTTATAAGTAACTCACACGTACCTCTACATAGTAAAAAAATACTTAGGCATGTTTCTAAATCAACTAACTTTATTTTAATAACCACGCAACTTTTGATGATACAGTTTTATCATAGATTTATTATTGGTCTTCGTAAACAATAGATCTGTTTTTGCGGCACATTTTTATTTTCGTGGCAGCTCGTGTGTCCAAAAATACACATACTATTCGATAAGCTTCTGAATAGACCATGCGATGTTCTCGGAGTTAGTACTCAGGAACAAACCAAGATGTCCCTTTAGTATAAACCTCCTTATTACTCATTAGCTTTACTGAGTAACAAATAATACGTTAAATTTTTTAAATTTACAAGTTTGACAAAAAGGAAAACACACAGCTAGTATAAATGTAATTTTTTAACCGTTTTTGCAAAAAAACTTATAAGGCTCAAATTCTTTAGACGACATCTAGGGCTGACCCCTGCAAGTTTTATACCTCCGAGACTACTAATTATTGTTTTTGTTATGTCGGATATTATGTCATTTAATTGGTGTAGCACTTATGGGACCCCTAAAATTAATAAATATTTATCCAAAGCTTATAAAATTTCCTTTTGATAAAACTCTTTAAAAGTATACAAGAAACCTATATCTAGAAAAGACATCATCGTGTTTTTTTTGCAATTTTAACATAAAAAATCATCTATTTGGAAACATAGATGTATGAAGTAATGGAGTTATTTTTGTTTATAATAAAGGAATAAATAAAGCCATTTTTAACGTACCTATTGGTATATAACATTTTACAGTTTTTTTGCTTACACACGTTTGGGGCTCCAGCTCCAGTAATTCGGGGGCCAAAAAATTTATACGTTGGTAACTACGCCCCTGCATAACAGGTATGCAATGATTGAAACTAGCTCGGGTAGGTTCGAGTATACCGAATTCGGCATACTAATATAAAGTGACATTGAAAACATACCTATTTTCAATCGGATATCATTTATCTGAAAATTAAAAATTCAGCCCTTAGTATTGTGTTTTAAAAGTGCACCAGTTCAAAATTCTTCCCGGTCACTAACTTTTAATATAATTTTTTACCAAGGTGTCGCGAGTTTTTTGTGTCCGAAAAGTCATTGACCCGTAAAACAGGCTTCCCTTTACAATGTGTAGATTAATAAGTAGAGTGTGCATATATCAAACTTACCATCAGTTTTAACGATATCATAATTTTATTCACTGTATTAATAATAATTACAATTCGTTAACTTAAAAAGGTCGTCAAATCAAATCAAAATAGTTGCCTCTAGCAGCTCAATTTTATACAATAGGTAACTAGCGACCCGCCCACGCTTCGCAATGGTGTAATTATGAGCGACTTGTTCCCGGCATGTTGTATTTTAACTAACTTAAAAATACTTTTTCTAGATGTTCTTTTTTTACAAATTTGAATGAATAAATTACATAAAAAATGGTTAAAACCGCATTAAAATCCGTCAAGTGGTTTTGAAGGAGTTAGCGGCCAAATATACAAACAGACACAATTAGCGACTTAGATTTATACTATGTAATGATAATGATTGATCGGAGGGTGGCAGGTAACTGACTACTCATTTTAATGAAATCTCAACCTTTGCTTACTTTAACCAAGGGGATTACTTCGTGTAAACTTAATAGAAGGCATAAAACATTAATAAATCTGCTTGTCTAAAAATTTTGCCGGTAACGTTACAAATAAAATGCGGCTATTTAATAATAAACTGTCTAACTATCACGGTTCATCATATAGCCTGTTGTGCTTACCCACAGACCGACGGACGGATGGACAGCGGAATCATAGTAATAGGGTCCAGTTTTTACTCAAGTGTATAAAAAACAATTTTATCCAATGAATGTATGACGACGAAATGTTCGGACACAGTTTGGTAGAAGAGTTAACGGTTTCTAGGTATGATATAAAACATTTCGTAGGTATTATAATATATTTTTCAACACACTTGCTCAGAAAGTGAGCCTTAAAACACCGTGTTGAGGGCCATAAACCGTCCTATAACACACTCGTGTGTAATATTGATTTACGCAACCCACAGCCTCGTGTATAATGAACAACTTTGCACACTTGTATCATAATATACTATTAATTTATTTATCAAGCTATGATGTATGTTTGAACATCTTTATTACTTTAGTCCCATTGGTTGCAGAGGTGAGCGCTAGAATAAAAAAAACAATACTTTTGGATTCCTAGTTCCTATAATTGCTTGTATTATTTAACAAATAATACAAGCAATTATAAAAAAGCATGTTTTAAATCGCTTGCGTGATAAACGTCCATCATTGCTTACTGATTAATTTTACATTTAACTCTATTTGTTATCATTAAACCAGTTATTAATTTGTTTAAAAGCTTAAAAACAATTGCTCAATTTAATTATCGATTTGATCGCAGGTTTCTTCAATACAATTTGGTCATACAATATTCATGAATAATGTTACTGTCCCATAATTATAAGTACCTAATTATACATTTTTAATGTCAATAATAATATAAATTATTAACAAATTCATACATGAAATTACTATTCCAATAACTGTCTATTATCCAAATGAATTATTTCGGTTAGATATGAAACCTATATTATCTAAATAACTTTATTAACCTAGGCAGCTACAGCACTGGATCTTATTTTTCGAAACAACTAGTAAGTTTTCCAATAGGGCAACCGTATTTTGCATCTATGGTTATACACTGTTAATTACATAAAAGGTTGTGCTTTTTGTGAACTTGATTGAAATTCTTTACTAACTGAGTCAATTTTGACACCCGCAGCCCAACTAGCACAATATCGATAACTCAACTGGAAGTATGTTAGGAAATTGCTTGTAAATAATTTATCAGACAGCGACTCATACACAAGGTTAGGTCGTGGTTCACTTACTATCATAACTGCTCAAACGCAACGATAGACTGACAGAATATCTAATATTACTTCATTACTTGAACGCTTCAGTAATCTCAGCCGTAGCATACATGAACAATCTGTCACAACTTCTAGTGTTTCGGCGATACTGTGTAACAAAATTGACGGTGCACGACTTTCAAAATTCAAATGCAAACAGACATAGAATGAAGAATTTGATTAGGATATGTTTTAGTAACATGGGGTTAATGTGCTTTTTAGTTGACTGTTTAAATTAGTGGGTACGTCAGAGTTTATAAGTTCGATACGTATTTGAAATTGTGTTTATTTCGGTTGCTATGACAGTGCCGGGGTCACCAACATTGAACTAACAAAGTTATCGGTTGTAGGTACACTGTTTGTGTTTATACATATAGCGGAGGCACACTTTTTGATTGATTTTTGTTTTAGACTATAGTCTTTGGTTTTAGGTAGTAATTTTCTTTTTAACAATAGCAAAGTAAGGTAGTCTATATTAAAATGCCTAGATGGAGTTAGTTATTGGTTGTATATTTTTTCGTATCCTACAACGTATCGTATCTTTCATTTTTACATTAATAAATTATAAAGTTAAACTTATTACATTCTTACTTTTGGAAACTCAAATAATTACCACGTCACGTTGTTGCAAGCAATCCCTATGCTGATCATGAATTTCGATCTAACTTTACAATTCCATTACAAATAAAGCTCAAGGACGTTCCTTGGTCATATCGCTATCGATATTGGTTATAGTATTTACCATGCAGGTGATATATCAGGTCACGACACACATGTCACTAGTTCCAAGGACATGCCACTAATGACCTATGCACAGTGTCGCCTGAAATATGATGCCATCAATAATAAACGCCGCTCGCCAATAATGACTGTGTTTTTATGGAATTAATTTTGTTTTGAAAGAGTGTTGTTTGGTTTGTAATTTATGAATTGTAATCAATAAGTGGAAAATTTAATAATAATGGTGTTTTTGGAAATTTACTTGCGTCACTCAGTGGATATGCTATCAACAAAAATAAAACGTATGCGGAAATAATGTCTTTTACTGGTTGAAATAATTATTTTTAATAGTTGGGCCCAGTCCTTCTTAAATAGCGATAGGATTTACTATTAACATCTAAAGAGTACAAAACAAAGTCGCTTTCCTTTGATTATATCAGATGTACTTATCTAACAAACTGATTTTACGCAACGCAAAAGTTTTGATATGTTTTTACTATTATTTGGATAAAGTAACAATTTGGATTAAGTCTAGCTAGAACTTTCAAGCTTTTCATACAATCGGCCATATTGTTTTCCATTCATGATTTTTTGTTAGGTAAAAAAATTGTGGCAAGAGTTAACTCTATAGTAAAATCTTGTGAGTGCCGTAATGTTTTCCAAAGATTGCTCCGATAGAAAAAATTGTGTTACAAAAAAATCCAAAACATGAAACCAAGAGTTTTAAATTGAATCAAGAATCAACCTGTTTTTTGCCCCTAAACTTAAATAGTAAAGTGCAATTAATTTAATGGCACTTCTTAAACTCTTGAAGGCGAAAGCCTGATACAAATACATACCTTTATTATACAATATACCTACTTTTTAATGAATTAAGTACTTTTTTATCGATCGGTTAACCTCATTTTATAATAAACTACCGGCAGATCATTATTTTGTTTGACATACATTTTATTTACTTTTTCTTTAGGTATATTTGAATTAAAAATACTTTTATTTCACAATACTTACTCAATAGGTAATGATTTAATTCTGAATCCTTGGAAATATTTCAGTGATAATTTAATGTTTAAGATAAGTATCTTATCTGGTTTTATTTAATCTCATTGTCAGTATCAATCTAGGTAATTATTTAGTAGGTAGGTATGTTTTAATTTTGGTAAAGAACAAAAATTATTAAGTTTATTTTTGGTGTAATTTTTTGCAAAATAAAAGCGTATTACTTAAGTCTATTGATGTAGGTGAATTAAATACATTGTTGCAACAAATGAGTTAGAAATGTGGAGGCTGATTTTTATTACTGGGGGTTTCAACTTAGACCTTCATACCTACTACTTACTCACTACTTAAGTATCATTATATTAATGAATTTATTCTCTTCAACCCTTAAATAGAGGGCCACAACGACACCATCTAATCTAATATGTGAAAGCATCTAAGTAAAGCCACTGACAGGATCAATTGACACCTAAATTTAAAGACGTGGTTAAAGAAATCTGACAAAAGTTTGTCGACACGTCTAATAATGTGTACCACGAAGTAGTTTAGATTACTCCGCTAGATGGCGTCACACGTTAAACAGCTGGGGAACACATCCACAGACTAAGGTAGTTTGAGGGCGAGATGCAATTTGCGATCACTCTGCATTATTGAAGAAGAAATTGAGCAATGATGTGTACCAAATACATCAGCGATTAGGTTTAATTTAAAACACTTTATTTTCGTGTATTGATTAGGTAATAGGTTTTTGGGAAATTAGTTCCCTTGTTGAGTTAACGTAACAAACACAGCTGCACTTAGGTAATAAGTACTTATATGTAATGTAACGAAAACCACGAAAACGATTTAAAATTTCCGACTGACGGAATACCGAAAACTGTATAAATTCTCAGAGTTAGATATCTACCGTAAAAAAAAAACAAACGTCAAATTCAACCTTTACTTTTGAAAAACAAAAATCGATCGCAGAACAAGATCACTATTGGCTCCTGCCTCTAAAACCGACATTCAACCGTTCAACGTGTCATTGTAAAAGAAAAAGAATGTTTTGCTGAATGTTTGGCTCCCGTCGAACGCTAGTATAATGTATGTTGACACAATACGCACTCATAACACTCCATTGTTTGGTTGATTTACTGAAACACCGAAACCAAAACATTGGGCTGTTTCGAAGGATGCACCAGAATACTTTACGTGAGAATTTTGTCAATGTCTCTAGAGATTCGCAACTTGTGGAGACAGTAGTTTTTTTCTGTGTAAAGATTTTGAAGTTTTTTTATAAATTATAATATTTCAATGCGAAGCTGCTGATTGTTGCATGTTTAGAATTTCGAAGTCGTGCAGTTGTGGGTAGGTTATATATGTTTTTTTAAATTTATTATATGTATAATTATTTTAATTTATTCATTTTTTATTCTTTGTAATTTTCCTTGTCGTTCAATCGTTCAATCCTTGATTTAATTAAGTATATAGTGCTACAAAGGCAAGTATTGTATCTTCAGTATCCAAAATTTAACACAAGGCAAAACTGTTGTTTCGATTTGATTTTTTTTACCGACAGGTACCAAATACGTGTGATAACATCAGTCCATTAGTTTATGATGATAAAATCAAGCCAATCGTTGACATTTGGATACCTAAAATGATCATTATTTATGAGTTGTCAATAATTGATGGACGTATTTCACGCTTGGTTCGCCGGACAAACAAAGTAAAGGTCGACGAGGTTAAAAACTTCCTATTTTTAAGTTTTCAGTAGGTATGTATGTGCTACTTCGATGTGTCAATTTAATTAGTTTATGTCTAATAAATATTCATAACAAATATTACTTTATCTAAGTGAGAGAGAACCTGCAACAAGAACTATCTAGTAGAATATGTTTTTAGTAAATGGCTATGAAAAAATTAATTATTAAAGGACATAAAGGATTTTTTTTACGTTCCGAGCGCCCGTTAACATTTATAAGAAAGCAGCTAAAGGTACCTTCTTATTCATTTGTGAATTCAAATGTCAACAAAAACTTCATTTATACTGAATCTCACCCTGTTAAACGATAAAATGTCGACCTATTGTTTTGACTTGCAAATAAATGATAATGCGCCGAATAATTTTCCACTAAATTAAATGAGCGCAAACATATTCCGACGCTGAACAAAATCGTTGTCGCCTTTACTTCGTCGTGGGCTTGTACGGTTTTTTCCTTCAAATAAGCGAAGTTGGTCGCAATTTGTGGTAATTATTGTCGTCTACAGTCTAATTATTTTAGCACATCTGCATCGCCCATGTAGAGCAAGACTTGTGGGTTTAACTGTATTTCTGATGGTTGTGACAGTTGTGTAGCCGTTATGTTTGGAATTGAAACGGAACTACCTACACTATGATGTCTATTGAATTTTGCGGGTACTTTTCTTATGTGGTGATAGTTTTTTTTACTTTTCTTTTTTGATCTACTGTTAGCGTGGAGGCTTCCGTGGTGCCAATACAATGATCGACTCAAACACTGTAAAAGAAGGATATACAGTGAACCTTGATACTAAAGGTCTTTATATTAAGATTGACACCTATTTGAATTTACGAAAGCAATTGAATGCATTTGTCTGTAGGACGTATATTATACGTATTACCTATCCTATTGAAATATGCAAAGCGACTGATAATTTACGTACACATTGCAAATTATTAGCTTGTTTGTTCACTATTGTGATAAGAAGCGAACATTTCTTTGATAAATTGATAACTATTGTTTAATTATAGATACATATTGATAACATGTACTTATAAAATGATTAGGTAGGTACGTACTTTGAATGTCGAAAGATGAGGTGTTCGTGCGAAGTTAGAATATTTTAAAATTTATAAGTATTTTCATTTTTTTTTTAAAAGGTAGATAGGTAGGTTTAATTAAAGGTAAAATATATCTTTTTTAATTTAAAATGTACATTGTTGTACAGTGTTAGAAAGTCCAAGTAACAATATGGTTGTAAGTATATTTATCTATATAAGTAATGTGCATCCACCAACCCGCACTCGATACGTGGATAACGGCTCAATCCCTCTTCTGTTAAGTATTTACCATTTTCTGCTCATCTTTTCGCGCATGTGTAACAACACGGATGGTTTTTTTCCATAGAGATTGTATTAAAAAAAGTCAAAAGTGAGGGTAGTCAACAATAATTTGACATTAAGTTATGCATCAATTTATATACTTTACTACGTATGATACCTACTATTAGACTGGAGGCATGTGTAACATAAAACCTTCAAAAATTCTTTGGATTCTTATTTTAATTTTTTTACAAAAATTACTTTATACCTATATAAAATTCTCATGTCGCAGTTTTAGTTACCTTACTCCTCCGAAACGGCTTTACCGATTTTTACCTAATTTTATATGTGTTAACCTACCTATTCAGTAAGTCTGAGAATTTTTCAAATTCCTAAGTGAGAGGGCTGTCCACATACCTAACTTTTTGTAAAATATGTAGGTATTGCATAACAATTTTTACGGGGTCAGCTAAATGAGAACTGGGATTATAGTCCCAAACTACAGTTTTATGGTATTGTCCAAATTATAGCATAGCTTTCAGGTCCATGCTATCTGAAAATTCAACCGGTAGGTTATAGGTATATGTTTCTAAATCCCTTACAGGTATAGGTCAATGTAAGAAGCCGAGTTTCAACACTAACTTGTTGACTCCAATGGGATGACTACATAAACTACTTACATTTTATTTTAGTTTTAAAAACTTTTCTTGGTTATATTTCGAACGTATTTTGTTGGTGGACGGCCATGATAAATCGATAAATTCGTGGTATTTTGAAACTAGGTCGTCGATTTTTTGGTTAAGATGTGGAAACATTCTTTATTCAAAACACTTTAGCTGAAATATATGATTTTATACCTCTCTAGACATGAATAGCCATATATTTTTTAATTATACAATTTATGCCAATTTAATCGTTTATTAAATGCAATTATATGGCTTTACTCTGTTCTAATCGATTTCAGTTTCATAATTAAAAATAGATAGAGACCTACCTAACGTTGTGTCTAAGGATTTAATGATTTTTCATTTTTTTTGCTGTGATATTGTATAGGAACTGAAAACAGTGTTTTAGAGGTTAACCCACTTTTTTAATACACTTATATTAAAAAACATATCAGAGGAGTAGAGAAAAAAACAGATACAAATGTAGATACATCGACAGTAAATGTGCTATCTCTTCACAACACATTTCACAAATGATAATAAAATGATTCACATTAAATTTCATCATCCATTTGAATCCGCTGTAAACATATATTGTTTTATAATACAATCGCACATACTTCGATATATATATCAGTATATTTATTTTATATTTGTAATTATCATACTCGTTATTTACACATAACTACTCATTATTATAATGCAGTCTACATTAGCGATTCGTATTTATTTTACATATCAGTAAACCAACAGTGTTTATGTCGAGTAGGTAGGTACTGATTCCAGTCGTGGTATTTAGTAGAGTTTACTGTTGTGCGATAGTGGAAGAATATAATCGTTTCTGTGCGATTAATTACCAATCATACAGTACTAAACCATGTATTTCGACAAAAACTTGAGCGTGTTTTCCCTCAAAGAAAGGTACTTGCTTTTGTCGTTCTTTTGTCCATTGCGACTCGCTCGGCCGTTTGTAATTTTATCGTCTATGTTGATTACCTAAACCGTTTCGTAATTTGGATTTTTTATTCGTGTTTTGTTGTTTTTTGGGTAGGTAATGAGTATAATTTTGTCCGCAGATCGCCGTAGGCAGGAGTACTCGCGACCACGCTATCGACGTAGACCTGAGTTTGGAGGGTCCCGCTGCGAAGGTGTCGAGGAAGCAGGCGACGATTCGTCTGAGGAATACGGGCGACTTCTACATGTCGTCAGAAGGCAAAAGACCGATCTTCGTAGACGGCCGCCCGGTGCTCCAAGGGAACAAAGTGAAACTCAACCACAATAGCGTGATCGAGGTATCTCTACATGCAGGATGTTATTAATTAAACGCTGATTGAATTTTTAAACAATTTCTGAAAACGACGGCCAATGCTGTGTTTGTTCAGTACTTTTAAGCGAATCGAATACGGTGCTACTGGGTTACGTTCCTACATTTCAAGTTGGAAATTTCCTCAAAGTAAATGTCTATGGCTATAGGTAGACGTTTGTATTGTTGATTCTACGTGCAATTACTTTCGATATTTTCTATTTTAAGGCGTACGTACATAAATTGAAATTTAAAAACACATAGCAAATAATGGAAATTTTTCATTCGCCACGCATAATTATAACACGTGTCCATGAAATGGGTACATATACCTTCTTACTACGAATTTTTCTGTTGCTTTCCAACGTGAACAAACAACTACCTACCTGCTAATTACAAAATGTGGTTGGACTTGCTGCTATTTTTGTATTTAACCTTAGTATAAGCTGTAAGCTTGTGAAGAAATGACTATTTTTTTTTTTTGTTGTAAATTATTTTTATTTACATGAGTGGTTTAATATTTGTATTTTGTTCACAGATCGCGGGACTTCGTTTCGTGTTTTTCATCAACCAAGATCTCATAAACGTCATTCGCCAAGAAGCAGTGAACGTCACCATACCCGTATAATAATGGTTAATTTAAATTTATAATTATAAACAAATATAACAGTCGTCAATAAATTCTTGAAATTATACAGCTGTTTTATTTAGAACACATTTATTTGGTCAATTTAGGACAACTCTTGAAGCTAGGAGCACTCAAAACAAGGTTTCCTTACTCCCAAAACTTAACTTATAATTTATAATTACCAGTTTTTTTTTGTATGTGACATAACTATCACTAAACATTATCACGTGCGATACTGGCATAAAGATATGCATTTAAAATGATAACGTAATTAAATTATATTAATCTTTAACATTAAATCCATATCCCTTAAAAAATTAGTTCACCTAAATAACTTAAAAAATATTTTGCGAAACTCTTAACAATACGAAGTGCTTAAAACTTAACTCAACAACCCACTCAAACAGTGCGTAACAAACATTCAAACAATATGCATAAATAAATTCATATTTTACCTATAGGTATATAAAAAAAAACTACATACAATGTAAATTATTAAACAAATATAAATATGGACACGTCAGAACCTCTTAGGTGTAGCCTCGAGTTTAAATGATAAATAAATATATTTGTACCTACAATTTTCACTTTTATTTAATTTTTATTATAACATTAACAACCATACCATAAATTATATAGACATCTATTAGTACATTATAGGTAACTTATTACTTCTACCTATGTTTTTATATACGTTTACGAAGGCAACACTTGCAAACCATAAAAGCAAATATTTGGTATAATTCAAACACCCTGTACATCATTATATAAAAATAGTTTATAATATTATAACATGTTTACATGGTTTAGGCACAATCAGGCAAAAATGGCGCGTGCCGTGCGATGAGATCAATAGATACTCCTATTTCCATATAAATTGTAGCACAAATTTTAATAGTCTTGTATCATAGGTACATCATAATATCAGCTAAATATGAAAGGCACAATTACATCATGTAGGTAGGTAATAAAAGATTATACAAGTTTTTACAAGAAAACCATTTTTCTTTTCAATACAATATTTCTATTAAAATGTCGAAATTTATGACAGAACATGAAAGTTTCAAAATCAATTTTTGAGTATTGGTTTTAGCAATTTCACGCTTTAGTTTTATGACTTATACGTTTCACATCAACAGCAAACAATTCTAAAGAAGTTAATGTATTGGTAGAATTGCAAAGAAAAATCTTACTATGAGACAATCATCATAATGATGTGCACATTTGTACTTAACCACAGAATAAGACGGCACATATAAACACCATTAGATTATCATAAATATTTTTAACTTAAAATGTGCTTATATTAACGTGAGCAATCTTTAAACTCCCATACTCTACTCGATTAGGACATTACTTAAAACTATGTACATTTTATTTATATAAGTGTAAAAACTTGATTTATTCAATCTATATACAACTTTATATTTTACTATAAATGCTTTCAGCGATTTACATATCCGCTTTTCAAAAGAATAGGTATTATTATGGACAAAAACTTACGTAATTTTTTCCCTGTTCAATTTTTCCTAAAATTCTTTGTCCAGATATGCTGTAAGGAGCAATGATATTTGGTTTTGTTAGAAACATTTTTGGTCGGTTTAATACTCTAAAAAACTATAATTGTTATTTCTGAGCAATACGAAAATATCCATGATAGTAAACACATTTCTTGTAACAAAGATATTTCTCTTAAAATACGGTTATCATTACTTACACTAAATAAACTTAACATAAGGGTTATTAATACTCTTTATGGCTCTATGTGCAAATGTGCATTATGTATATATAAATAATAGTTAGCCTTATTATGATAAAATGGAATGGTTACGATATTATTTCAACAATATAAACTTTTAACAACAATAACAAAATCGTTATCAGATCTGATGGGATTGCACAAACGAATAATTTAATAAAACAGTACTTTCTTTGATAAATGATTATCACACTACATAATTTGGCTTCTCTCTAAATATTAAAATTAAGGTAACTACATTAACTAAATAATTTGATGGAATTTTAAGGAATGTTAACACTTTTGTAAGGGTGGGAATAGTTAGCCTCGGGAAACTGATGCAGTTAATATCACAAAGATACTCTAATAATTATGTTTCAGTTTGATTGTATATTTTAGATGCCCTTTGTCGTCTAACTTGGGCTGGGTTATAACAAACTTTGCACTGCTAATAGATTTATATTTGCGGAATCCGTCCCTGAATACGTATTCTTTTTTGCGATGGCTATAAATAGCTTCAGTTCTATTTGTGTTAGCCATCTTATCAATGAAACAATTTCTTTCTATAAATACCCAGGGTTGCCATTTCCGACCAGTCAAGTCTGGATCAAAGGGTTCATGGGAGGAACTCGTATAATGTGAACCATTACCGTTTTTTTTAATAACTACTTTCGGAATACTTCTCCTTACTTTTTTGGTTTTTTCTTTGTGCATTTTAAATTGTATTTCATCAATACTTTTTAGCACATCTTCGAATTTTGGTTTGGGCTTTTTTGGGATGTTTGGCCTTCCCAGGTAGGACCTCTTACTAGTATTTATTTTATTTTCCGATTTTGGTGAATCTTTGGTCAATTTCATCCGCTGCAGCTTTAGAAGGCTGTGCTGCGGTAGTGGTAGCTGTACTTTTAGATCTTTGATACTTTCGCTTATTGGAGGAATATACTTTTGTGCTCCTTTCGTAAGCAAAGGTCGGTGAGATGAAGTATTTGCGGTATTATAATCATTTTTTTCAGTGTACTTGCAACTAATTCTTTTAATTTCTCGGCTGTTTGTAATTTCAGACACAATAGACCCATTATAACTGGTTATTTTTAAAAGAATACTTGAACATTTCTCTTCCGACGTGGTAGAGGAAACTTCTGGTGAACTACTGGAGCTCGAATATTTTGTGGTATTTTCCGTCAATTCGTTATATGAGAAAACGTTGTCAAAGCTAGACTCACATGAGTGTACGATATCGTACTGTGTTTTTTCATTGCCGTCATTTTCATGTATTTGGTTTGTTATTTCTTCGTCAAGATTATGCGCATACTCGTGGTTCTCCTCATCGACAAACATTTCTTCGCCAAAATTGTTATCGTGTGGAGCAGAATTCCGAGCCTCGATCAGACTATCTCTAGCTAATGTAGTTACATCTGAGGCTTTAGTCGAAGTCATTGATTCCGAAAGCATATTTTCGAGATCGGCACGCTCTTGATCGACATAATGCTCATCATCATCAACTTCTTTCACTAGTGTTCTGTTAACATCCATTTGTGGTGTTCGATAAAGCGTTTCCATGAGTCGATCATTATCATGGCACCCTTCGTAGATATGTTTCACTTTGTCAGCATGATCATTGTTATTATTTAAGATTATAGAATCATCACAATTGGAATCGTAGTCGGAACCTGAATCGTTGCTAACTTCTATGTCTTCTGCTATATTGTCACATACAACTGTTTCCACGCAAGCAACGTCTTCAATCCACGTCCCTTCTACGTCTGGTTGTGGATCAAAGTTTGTAACAATATCGGCATTAGTGCAAATATTTTCTAAGGCAAGAGGTAAAATATTTTCGTCGCTATTATCTTCAATGTCTAATTCGTTCGCAACATATTCAAAACTTTCTGACTCCTCCACAGTAGAATTCCTCTCAAATTCTTCACACTCTTCGGTAATTATACAATTGTCATCTAAAAGTATGCAAAATGATACATTTTCTTCGTTTATAAACGTAGAAAACGAATTCCTTCTGTTATTCTGCAGAAATATATTTTCCGCAATTATTTCTGTTTGGAAATCCCGTTTTGAATATATTCTCTTACGTTTATTAGGGCTATGATTGCGTGAAGACTCAGGTCCTTCATAAGTACTCATATCTGATTCCGATAAAGATCGTTTTAATGATCGCGAACGCTTTTCAAGATGTTGCTTACTTTCTTCATTGGTTATCGAAAGATTAGTATCATTTTTCAAATCAGATGATACAATATTTTCAGAATCAGTATTAACCGTGATATAACTAAATAATTGTGGTTTTAAATTTTCGATAGACACTGGATCAAGATATGTCGTCGCTATTTCTTTAAGAGTCGGTACACGTTGAAAAACAGGTTCGACATTATAGTCAAACTTAGAATAATGTGAACACTCGTCTTGAGGACTTTCTTCTAATGTGCAGCTACTATTTTCTTCAATAGTTGTTTCCTCACTTGATATTTCTGCTACATTTTTATCGACATGTGCACAAATTATGTTTTCCGGACACACTTTGTCCTGTGAAATTTCACTGACACATTCTTTTTCAATCACTAAATCAGCATTGAAATGTATATCATTTCTATTTAAGACATTAATACAATTGCCCGTTTCGTGCATTACTAAATTACGAATTTGAGAGGAAAACATCTTCACTTGAAAGTTATTAGGTTTTAATTCTGTATTAATTAAATGTGTAGACGAAATGGTATCGTTATTACTACCACTGTGTTTGCAATCCTCAAATTTAACTGCGTTTGCCTTATGGAGTGTTTCTGCATGTTTATTTTCATTTTTCTCAACTACAGATTTAGTATCTATCGCACAATCAGTTGTGCTGACCAATATATTATCAGTTTCCGAATGAACTCTGGCTCGAGAAGAAGTGACAGCTTGAGAAGTGCTTTCTATATTATTAAAAACAGCGTTTTCAAATTTTATATTTTCACGTCGATTCAAGTTTAAACTTTTGTCAACTCTAAAAAAATCGGACGGTTCCATTTGTCTTTGCTTAATAAATCCTACAGTATTTACAGCATTGGTGATTTCACAACTTTTCATTTCAGTTTTAAATTGCTGATTTGTATTATTTAAAAATACTTTGTTTTTATCACAAGGTTCGTTTGGTTGAGTTTGGATTTCATTAACATCAGTTTCAGTCTGTGTTGGCCTATTAGACATTTCCAAACTAAGAGCAGTAAAACAAATGCCCGTTATAAGGCTTATATCACTGACATGTTTAAAGTTATATTTTTCACTTATTTTATTTAAATTTGGAGGTATAATTTCAGTTTCTTGTTGGCTGAACCGACTTGCAGTGTTTTTTAATGTTTCTTTATTAGTAAAGTCCTTTGTTTCAACATTACCATTTTCGACATAAGTTATTGGTGACCCCAAAGCTCCAGTACAGCATGTTTTACCTTGTTTATTTTTATCCTTAGGACTTAGAATAGGTACAAACCTCTCAAGTAAATCAACACTTTCTGTATCATCACTCTGAGCCCAGGGTTTAATACAAACATCGTTGCTTGCACAAAAAATGTCAGTGGAATTCTCCTTCTTCTCTTGTTCTGAATCGGCACTTAATTCACTGCAATCTATATTAATATTCTCTGTTTTCTCACTCTGATATCGACTTTCAACACTCATATTGCTAGTATTATTTTTTGTAGAAAAGTATTGAAAATGCTGAATGTTAATTATTTTAGAGTCATCGTTTAATTTACAGTAATCGATGGATTTACAAGCTTTATTACGTATATCGCTAGTCGAACACTGAAGTTCAGTAGTAAAATCCATAGATTGTGCTTCGGTTTTTTCATCTGGTTTACTGCATTTTGCATTCGTTATTTTGTTGCTAGGATGCTGTGTTTCACAACTAAAATCATTACTATGTTCAGTATATATTTCCTCAAATTTATTATTACGGAGCATTTCAGTATCTTTACCTATTTGGTGGCAGTTAATATTTTCTATTTCGACACTCAGGTCTCCAGCTTTTTCGTTGACATCGCTGCTGGTACAAATAGTATGTTCGTTAGTAAAATCCTTGGAAGTACTACTGTCAAGCGTCACAGACTCTTTTTCTGATATGCAGCATTCAATAGTTTCTGTTTCGAAATTTGAGTCTCCAGTTTTTGTGTCCATATTCTTGGAAGTAAGAATAATGTGTTCGGCAATAAAATCCTCAGAATAACTACTGTCAAGCGTTTCAGAGTCTTTGTCTAATTCACAGCACTCAATATTCTCTGTTTCAACAGTCAGATTTTCAGTTTTTGTATTACCATAAGCAAGCGTTACTGATTCTTCGCTTAATTTACTGCATTCGATATTTTCTTTTTCGATATTAATATCTCTAGTTTGTATGTGAGCATTGCTGCTAGGACAATGATTATGTTCGGTGGTCAAAAACTTGAAATTACTATTGTTTAGCATTTTAGAGTCTTCGCTGAAATTTATGCATTGAACATTATCTTTTTCAAGACTCAGGTCCTTAGTATTAATGTGAACATTGCTGTTGTTACAAATACCATTTTTGGTGAATTCTATATAATCATTTTTGTCAAGAACTTTAGAGTCTTTGCTTAATTTACAGCATTCAACATTTTCCGTTTTGATGCTCAGGTCCAAAGTTTTAGTGTCATTATTGATTTTGGTAATAAAAATTTGTTCGGTTATAAGTTCCTGGGAATGTCTATTTTCAAGCACTTTAGAGTCATAGCTTAATTTACAGTTAGTATCATTTTTCGTGTCGCCACTCTGATCTTCACTTTCAATAACGTTGCCGTTTTCACGAATAGCATGCTTAGAAATATCTTTCGATTCATCATTTAATTTAAAGCGTTCTACATTTTCCGTTTCATCACTCAGCTTATAAGTTCCATTAAAAACAATACTTTTATTACAAATAGATTCGTTAGAAAAGTTCTTGGGTTCAACATTGTCACGAACTTCAGAGTCTTTACTAAGTAGGCAGCTTTCATCAATTTCTGATTTGCTACTTTGAACAAAAATTCCAATAATGTCATTGCTGTTACTAGAAATATCTTTAGAAGATGATGATCCGAAAAGGTTGCCGTCTGTTGGTGCCAAAGTAATATTTGTTTCCGGTTTATTAGACTTTTCGTCTTTACATTCAATATCTGTTGTTATATTGGTTGAGACATCTGATTGTGACGTATTTAATTCTATATGTTGCGTGTCTAAACAAGGAGATGTATCAATGGATTCTAAGTTCAAATTACTTTTAGCTACCTTTAAACCTTCATTTTTTATGTCGAAACTGATTGTCTCTTCAATAATTTCTTTATTTTCTTGATCTGTTAATATCTTGATACATGTTTCAGAAGAAGTAATTGGTTGTTCTAAAATCTTTGTAACCATTTTTTCTTGTTTACCAGGTTCTGGGAATACATATTTGATTGATGAATCACCATTTTCTTTTAAAAATGATTTGGTAGTAGAATCATCAGAAGAACCTGCGTCAATATCATCATTTGACGGTAATTTAACATCCACAAACGTTGAATGGTTTTTTTTATCAGGTCCCAAATCACTTGATTCTATCGGAAAAGTCGAATCTTGAACTTCGGTCATTTCTGAAGTTTTGGGATCCACAGTTTCTTGTGTAATATTTTGTAACTCAGACTCTAAATTCGTTGTTATATTGTCAGTAGGTTTTGCTACATCACCACTGTTGTCTTCAGGATGTGAGAAAATATCACCATCTAGTTTGCGTTCATCATAACCAAATGCATATTCATATTTATTGACACTAAAATCTAAGGCAATAGGATCTTTTTCTATTTCGTCTCGTCTATCTTTACTGATTTTATCTAAATCATTAAATATTAACGAAGCATCACTATCATAACAATCGGATTCTTTAACAGTATCAGGATTTTTTATTATTACACTATCCGTCCTAGACGATTGAGCAGCATCTATTAAGTCATTGCTATAATCCAAATCATCTTTCTTGGATTTCCTATATTTGCATAATTTTTGAGACTCTAAACGCTGGGAAATCTCAAATTCTTTTGGGTTGAGTTCTTTTGCAATAACTGTTTCTTTGTTAATAGCTGGCGATGGACTTAAGTCTTGGGAATGTAAAGCAGTTATAACTGTCTCAGTCTTTGTATTAGCATTTATGAATTGTTGATTTACTTCTGGGAAATTCAATTCAATTTCATTATCAAGTCTGGGTAAAGAAGCCAGACACACCCCAGAACTGCTTTCCAAATCGGTTAAAGAATAATTTGTTTTAGATGGTACTGCATAATTTTGAGTGTCAAATTGAAGAAGGTTGCAACTGGAGTTTTTCGGAGTTTCGGCTGCTTTTCGATCTGTATCATTTCCTTTGTAAGGTAAGTTATCAACAGCTATTGAAGCATTCGGAGATTTCGTAACAAGTGGATTGGATAATTTTTCAATAACTCTCTCATTCAATACCGTTTTAACTGGAGTTGCTATTTCTACACTTAACATTTTAGGGCTACAAGGTTTTATTTCAAAATTACAGCCAACCTCTTTATGAATGACAGATTGACTAATTTTTGCTTCAACATCTAAAGGTGAAATAGGACGTGGCAATGGAGGCACTGTAGCTCTCTGTACTGGCATTGTCTTAAAATTTCCTTGAAAGTCTCTTATTTTGGTAGATGGTTTGGTGTTCATATTTGAAGATTCAATAGCTTCTTCAAATTGATTTAAAAGTTCAAGGCTGTTATAGCCTTTGATATTGTCAGGCAACTTTGATATTTTTTGTATATGCTCATATTTGCTTAATTCTTCACTTGGTATATTTTCTGAACCAAGAACATACAGTTGTTCCTGTTCTGTATTCAATTTGTTTTCTGAAATATTTTGCACTACAACTTCTTGTTTGGTATTTGCATCATTATTCTCATCATCATCATTCCATTGCTGAAGAAATTGTCTAACATCAATGTTTTTTCTTTCTTTAGCACTACTAAGTGCATTATTTTCAACTTTGTTTGATGTTGTTCTTTTTATTGGTCCATATTTATAATCGTGCCTTGCATATAGATCTGAGTGGATTCTATTGAGGTTTGGATCAGTATTTCTTAAATTTACTGAAGGATGATTCATAAAATTGCTATCTTCAAGCATGAAATGATGCAAATGATTTGCTTCAATAGCATCTGCAGAGGAGATGCTGGCAATATTTGGTGAAAACTGGGACGGAAATCGCAAAGCATTAGATGCTAATTCTGGATATTTATTTGGATCGTAATTTCGAAATGGTGTATAATCTTTTCGATAATAAGGATGGCTTGTATTTTGAATATTTGGCGGGTGCGACTTTGGTAATATTATTTGACCTTTATGTCCATAATAATTTTCCGGCATTACAAATGGTTTATTTCTTGAATTTTCAAAGTCAGCATACATTTTATTTTCGTAGGCAAGTTTGTTAAGTGGATTTCCTTTCATTGCCATTTCTGGTGGAAATGGCATCAACTTATTTTGCAAACAGTTTCCCGGGACAGGCCCATAAGTTGGATGAACAAATTGATTAGGGTATGACACATTATAGTTTGGTTGGGGATTTGATCTTTGGTATCCGTCAATAACAGCTTCACCCATTCTATTGTCAAAATATTTAACTGGTACTTGGGTATATGCAGAGTACAAATGGGGGTTGTGAGGTTTAGGAATTTCATACCTGGGAGGGGGATATGGCGGTGGATGGTAAGAAGTAGGATAATTATTTATACAATCATACCTTGGCTGTGGGTAACCTTCCTTCATGTGGGGATAGGGCTTGTACCTCATGTTGGCCTCAGTGTAGTAACGGTCAGGAAATACTTGAGGTGTCTCTTCAAGAAAGTTTCGTACAGGTCTTCCCAAGGGCACTGATCTTGTACTAGCTGTAGCACATCCTGGATAATCTTGATATTGGTAAAGTTCAGGAGCACCAAATGGTCTAGGTGGTCTCACTGAGGGCGAGCCAGGCCAGCCATATGGAGCACTTTGGTTTATAGCAGAAACACTAGGAATGTTATCGCGGATAGTTTTTTGGTCAGGTGGCAAGGGACTGATATTATAAGGCACATCACAATATTTAACCTCTGTGGGAACATTAACTTTACTATTCTTTGGCATAGGAACTAAATTACCATCGCCTGATAGGTTTGAGTCATTGGTCATTTTGATGGAGTTATATGTTGGTGGCACCAGGATCCGTTGCATGTTCTCTTGGAATGTTTGCCTGGGTGATATATTTCTTGTTTGATTCTGATACTCTGCCATTTTATTTGGGTATTCAGGGGGGCGCCTGTAGAGCGTGTCCGCGCACATCCACTGCTCTGGCGGAGGTTTCTTTGGGAAGGCTTCGGTGGCAGCGGGCGGCGGCACGACGCGGTCTGGCCCTATCACGGCGCATGGCCGCGACGACGGAATGTCCACTTTGCCCAATGAATTTGTTCCAACATCGTGATAGGACTTATTTCTGTTGCACGTAATCGCACTTTGAGAATACTTGTTGCTGCCATCATGACTTCGAGCACCCAGAGACGACTCCGTCCTCAAGTCTTTAGCATCCATAGCCACGAACAGTGTTTGACCAACGCATTCTTTTCATTTCGTTTCAGAACCCGTAAAATGCAATTATTCATTTAGTTCCAATAATCTCTTGTAATATCGTCCATTCTGAAATATAAACAAAATGATCAGCCAACCAAATAAACTACTGCGTTGACAACAAACAGCTATAGCTCTTCGCTGCTTATCTGCTGTCTAGCTATTTTGTGGCCATTGCTAGAATGAATATACCTGAATGATTAGAAAAACTTACCTTCAAATATTTCCCAGGAATAAACGAAATATCAATAATATTTCCTTGGAGACTGAAATTATGTTCGACTTTGATTTCTTCACCTACCTAGTTGCGTGTTACCATAACAAAAAAAATGTGACAATGACACTTAATTTTTTTAAAGCAATGGCATGTCATGTCAGTTGTTTAGCTTTAGAAAAATTTATTCACTTTAGTTTTTTTATTGTTGAGCAAATCAATTAATGTTTGACGAAACAGGAGTTCTTGATTTGTTTATTTCCTCTCACTTTTATTTATGAGATATTTGCTACAAAAAGCATACGCTTGTTTTGTTTTAAAAGAGATGAATTGAAAAAAATGTGTAGGGGAACTTTGCCATTATAAAAAAATTACAACAATAAGTGTCAATGTCATCTGTCTGTGTCTGTCTAACTGACATAAAAAATATTTTTGTTTATGCGGTGGTGCTGGATGTGAAAAGACTGATTAATCTAAATTAAATTGTTGTTGATTAAGCAATACAAAAATGAAATATATATCTGTAAGCCTTATTCTTACTTTAATATTTGCGGTGTATGTGATTAATACAATATGGACACTAGCAGAAATATTTATACCACCGGTTTGCAGTCGTGGCGAAAGATGCTTGACTTCATATTTACTTTCTGATCCCGTCTTAAATCTTGTCTTCTTTACATCCATAAAAGAAGGACCTTATTTAGACAAAACGACAGTTAACAAAATCCACACATCTCTGAATTTTGACTACAAGAACGCAAAAACTTTGTAAGTTTGAATTGTTAATATTTTATACAGAATTATTAGACGTCATACGCACATAAAAAATATAATTTCCTTCCACAGCGACATAACAGTAAAAGTACCAAAAAAAACTAGAAATAATGGTAGTTTGTTTATGCATGTAGTTTTGCTGGACAACTTTAATCTTTATAGAGATTTTGATGAGATCCAACACACACAGGTAGTTCATACTCTGCCACTTACATACTATGTTATACCCCAAGCCGCTACCTTCAATCTTCTTGGAGAGGTAAGTTTACAGAATAACTAAATCTTTATGAAAAAGTCCTAAAACTGTCCCTAATTAATATTTTTTATAGGATAGCAAAACAAAATCCAAGGATAAGAAAGATAGACCATTTACCCATATAAATACTCATGTACCATTATCAGTTCTAACAGATGATTTAAAACTTCCTGTCAAGAAAATACCTGGAGAAATGTACCCTTATATGAGGTAAGGCATTATAAATACTTAAAAGCATCCGTAGGACAATGGGCAAATTGGGGACCACCCTCCAATAAGCAATAAGATATATTTTGTTGAATAGGCCTCTTCAATAGGAACAACTAAGTGTCTAAGCGAGATAAAAAGCATATAGGTATAAATAGATTTAACATAACTAAACTTGAAAAGAAGTATTTTTTATATTATTCTTGTGTCTCATAACTGAAAACGGACAGTTGTTACAACACATAGTGTCATAGCAATAGGTTTTCCAATTAAAAAGACCTATCCAACAACATATATCTTAATGCTATTGGAGGGTGGTCTCAGGTTTCATACATTTTCGCCCATTATCCTTTTAATTCATTCTCTTTTTCAATAATTTTATTCTCAGGGTGTCAAATGAGAAATTCTTGCCGATTGTTCAACACAATGTGTTGAAGTCAAGATTAACAACTCTACAGTTATTGAACAGTAGTTCCACTGAGGTGAATGTTACGGTTGATGTGGCACCAGCTTCTTATGGATCGTTCCGCTTGGCTCTTCATGTCCGGCTCGCATTAGATCAGTTACGCTCACTTGGGTTTAGTGATAAGGATGTTGATGATGTGAAAGGAATCTTTGCGGATACAAATTTGTATTTGTTATCAGCTACTGTTCTCATAGCAAGTGTTCATGTAAGTATTTATTTTTAATGTTTTGAAAAAAATCAACTGTGAAGACAGGTCAAAATCATGGATTTTGTATAACATAGGTAATTTAAGTCTTGAGTCTGGACTCAAAAAATTTAAGTTCAATATAATAATAGGACCAAAAACCTGTTAAAATTTTCTAAAGGTTTGTAGTTTACATTTTACTTTTTATATTTATGTGGCTAAGGTTTTTGTTTTTTGCGACTATAAATTAAAATATATGCTATTCAATCTTTCAAGTTGGATCAAACTGCACACAGTGTGCAAATTTGTTTTAAATTGGTTTAGTAGTTTAAGAGTCCATCGCGGTCAAACAACGTGACACAAAATTTATATATATACATAATTTGTTTTGTATATTTCAGTTACTGTTTGACTTCCTTGCATTCAAAAACGATGTATCCTTTTGGCGCCGAAAGCGTTCCTTGGCGGGACTGTCTGCAAGAACTGTAATATGGCGAGCATTTTCTACATTTGTCATATTCCTGTATCTGTGGGATGAACAAACATCTATGCTTGTACTAATTCCAGCTGGCATCAGCTCTTTGATTGAGGTATGTAACAGTTTTAGAAGGCTTGTAAAAGTTAATAAAAAATGTAAACATTTGAACCCAAACTTGTAGCGAATTTGTTTAAAAATTGAAAGTTAAAATACCACCTAAATCCGCACCTGCTCATCAAATATTTAATTCCCAAGTTTCTCCCTGTATTCCTATAATCTATTCATTACCAACTACATTTCAGATGTGGAAAGTGACAAAAATATTCCACGTGCACATAAAGTTCACTGGATGGAAGTTGAAGGTGTGGCGGGAGAAGTATTCGGATGCAGCAGAACAGAATACTGCAAAGGCTGATGCGGAGGCTATGCGATACCTGTCTATGTTGTTGTACCCACTGTGCTTGGCTGGGGCTGTGTATTCATTGATATATGAACCGCATAAGAGGTCAGTATTATAAGGCTTTTGATTAGAAGGATGTTTAATGTTAAATTTAACTTATTGAGAGTCAAGAATACTATCTTACTCATATTATAATTGCGAAAATATGATGGATTGATGGAAAAATATTATAAAATAACATAACTCATCAGCTTAACACTATTGGAAATTTTACGACATATTAAATTTAGACTCGGTTAAAACAGGCGCAATGAATTGAAGTTTTAAAAACTTCTTCAAAATATAGCTAAATCGGGAAATCTTATTAAAATATTTACCGTAGTTAAGCGAACATACATAATGATAAAAACGTATTAAGTACATACAAACAGATGAATTTGGCGACTATGATCTACACAGTTAAGAAAATATGAAGATCTTTCTATACATATGTGTATACTACAGAATATTTTTATTTTTTTACAGTTGGTACTCCTGGGGTTTACGCAGCATCGTAAACGGCGTTTACGCATTCGGCTTCCTCTTCATGTTGCCGCAACTATTCGTTAACTACCGACTACGCTCCGTAGCCGCATTACCGTGGAGAGCGTTCATGTATAAAGCATTTAACACATTCATTGATGATATATTCGCGTTTATAATTACAATGCCGACGGCGCATCGAGTGGCTTGCTTCAGGGATGACCTTGTGTTCTTGGTGTACCTGTACCAGAGATGGTGAGTGGATGAATGTGATATTTTTATAATGTTGGTACAGTCCATTACAATTTTTTGATTAAAAACCTAGTTTATCTGCAAAATATATAAGTTATAGCTTGGCCAAAGTTATGCTAAAATGGTAAATATTTAAGCAAGTCTAAAGTAAGATTCCCTACACACTTACACCAAAAAATAATGCTATTTCAGTTATTAAACTTCAAATGTAATTAACATTACTTTCCAGGTTGTACCCAGTCGACAAATCACGTACCGACACTGGAGGCTCCATGGAAGAGAGTTCTGTAATCGCTACCACAGAAGAGAAGGAAAAAGAAGAATAACAGAAATTACAAAAACATAGCTAAATTTAAAAAAAAGGTTGTACACAAGATACGCAATTTATAAGTTATCGGAATCATGTAAGTACAGATTCCATTTTTTTGTGTAGAAATTATTAGTTAATTTGTATATTTATTTATTATGTCTGGTATGCATTTGGTTATAGCTGAATTGTTATCAATTCAGAGAAACAAAAAAATATACACTTAGGCTTATGTATAAAATTGTATGTCAAATTGCAAATTAGATGTAATATTCAATTATTTTTTCTATATTTATATAAACCCTGCTCATTATGCACATTCCGTTTTGTGTTTAATGCTTTTTTAGACATTTAGTCATGAAAGGTTATGATAACATCGAAAATATTTGTTAATTTTAGTAATTTATTAGGAATTAAATTTAATAACATAGTGAAGTTAAAACCGACTGTCAGAGGTAACACTAAAATAAAATAAAAAACTCTACAGTGTTCAATGTTTAAACTATAGCAGGATGTTAAGACTGGCCATGACAAAATTCGTTGATCCTACTTTTTGTCCGCCCTTTAGGTTTTTGTTATCACTAGCTAATTAGGTCACTAGCAGGTTATTAGGAGGTTTGAATAGGCATAATATAAAAATTGAAACAGAGGAAAAGGAACACGTGACATATTCAACCAATCAGAGCGCACATGTCGTTTGGTTCTTGCTTATTTAGAGCAGCGGTCGGCAACACGCGGCCCGCCGACGTTTTCTTTGCGGCCCGCGAATTTATTAAAAAAAATATATAAAATAAAATTTAACATGTTTATTAAATTTAAAACCATTGTTTTTTTTTTTGTAATACTATTACCACAAGTGTGGCCCGCCTTTGGTCGAATTTTTCACCATGTGGCCCTTGCCTGCTAAAAGGTTGCCGACCGCTGATTTAGAGCGTTCTGTTAGTTTAACAATTTCTAAAAATGTGGCCGTTAAGTTATACAATTTGTCTCTCGTTCAGAATCCTACGATTTCTTGCGGATTTTCTTATATTCCGGTGACATATATACCTCTAGACATTGATTTTGACTTACTCTTTGGACTTTAAACATATACTTAATATAATAATAATAATAATAAATCTCCAGACTAACACACCAATTATGTGGCCCTAAAGTAAGTTGCATTAAGCACTTGTGTTATTTATTTTATTATTCACAATAGTTAATATTATGAAATCTTATCATGTATGTGTTGAGGGTGTCTACGGTGCTATGGGTACATGGCTATTAACTTTAATGTATTTTCGAAGGAGCATAACTAAATATTGTTTAAATATTTAAATACGAATCACCTATAACATACTTCATTGCTGTAACATCATAAATTTGTTAATTTTATACAGGGAATTAAAAGTTAGTGTGCATTTATTTATTGTAACATAAATATTGTGAACTATCAATAAATGGTATGTTGGTCAACATTTATTATTAATGTGAACTTTTAAATTGATACTCCTCCCTGTTTCCAATAATAAACGGATTCTAATATACACTCAAATTGTCTATCGTTCTTCGTTTGATTGTTATTCAATTTACTTTGTTATTGTTTTCTGGATAGTGTGTCTTACTGAAGTAATATCATTATTAATGCATTTCCGCTAAAAGTTATATTAACATAATTTAAAATAACATCTTGTTGATAATATTATTATTAGACATTTTACAGTATGCTTTCGTTTGATAAATAATAATTGTTGTTTTTTATAACATTTAATAAGTGTTGAAATCTTGCAAGAATTTATTAGCCAATATTAATAAATGATAAATTATTTTATTATTTATGTAAATGAAATATGTAATATATTCTATTATGTAAAGCAATAATACATTTTAAGATTTCAATTATTATTTATGAAAGAGGCTGTAATGATTTATTAATATCTTAACTTTTTTTTTTTAATGAAAAGTTATATTTTTAAATGTATTAATGATAAAAATAGTTTTTTTTTCTTGTCTGTGTCCAGAGAAATCTTCTAGCTAAATGAGTCTTTGTGTTAGGATTAAACAGATACTCTGATGTATCTAAATGTTATTGTTAATGCGATGTAAGTAATTTGTATATTTTGACGGAAATATAAAGTATACGTGACTTCAAATGTATTAGTTTTTATTATATTATTGTTGTTTTATGGGGTTTTCTACAGGGGTAAAATAGCCCTGATTTCGGACTATAGTCTATTCGCGTTAAGAAAATAGTGAGTGATCGTTGTCAGCCGGCCTGGCCACGCCCCCCAGCCAATTAAAATGCTAGAAATTAAAAAGTCGAGTTCACAGTGACCAGTTGAAGTCTGACCTTCGAAGAAAACGGTTGTGGATTTTGCGTGTCTTGTCCAACGATAAATTTTGAAAAAATGAATACTTCACCAATTCCAAAGAATAAAAGTGGATCAATAATCCATAGTGGAGAGAGACACATAATTTACAATGTTTATAAGTACTTTAAATTGTGTGATTTAAATGCAACTGTGGAGAGCATAGTCATAGAAACAGTAAGTGCATGCGGCATGTCCAAAAATACTGAAAAAACACTACCACGCACCCCTAAGAAATTCACGTGCAAACGTATTTCAAGTTTTTGCCAACCCCCCCCCTTTTAGGGATTGTTTTTTTTACCCTATAACCTGGTCCATAATTTTCTCTTCATAATAGTAAAAGTTTCATCAAAATCCGTCCAGCCGTTTTCGCGTGATGCTCAGCCAAATAAACAGAGAAACAGATAAACAGATAAACAGACAAAAATTCTAAAAACTATTGAAACGTGTTCTGTTATCAATTTTAAGTATCCCCAATAAATTTTTTTTCGAATATCTTTTATGTACAGACTTTCCATCCTCTTCAGCTTTATTATATGTATAGATATTGAATTTTTTATTGCACACATGGGAAATCAGAGGAGCGATGTTTCTTTCTACTTGTTACAAATACAGGTTACTTGTCGTTAACTAGCATTCAAAATATAAAAAATGGTACTTCAAAATGTATCGATATAGATTTAAAATAGGTTATCGTCCAAAGACATAAATCTAGAGTTTATTAAATACACATAATTTAATCAAGAAACATAACTTTTCTCATCATAATGTTATCAAATCGGCATCGGCGGATTATGTGTAAAAATATAAATTAAATTTCATGATTTTATGTGCCGTTATCAATTTTATTTTTTTCCATTCGCTTAAAGATTTATTTACAAAATATGATTGTTTGTAAACGCTGACTCATTGAAGACATCAAGGTCAAAAGTCGTAAAATTTATTTATAGCTCGTCTCTCGGAATTCATTTAACACTGCAATAAAAAACGTCCCATTTGATGAACTTGCAGCCTAAAAGTAAAACATAGAATGAAAGTAACAACGATCATACTGATAACTATAAATTATTTCTAATTAAAAGTACATTATTTTCCGATTACGATACGCATACAGATTTATTTCTATTGGTCCTATTCATGATATGGACGCGATATCAGTTGCGCGCTTCTCAAGTTCAATGACAATTATTATATATTAAAAACCGTGGTATATTAATAAACATGGATGTGTTGGATGTGCTTTTACACATTGGATTGATAACAACGTTTTTGGCTGGATATTTGGTGCTGAGGAAATCTCCGCAAGTGAAAGGAACCTATGCCTTACCAGGTAAGCATTAGCATGTATATTTGCTTGCAGTCTTTGAGCGAAACTTGTTTTAGTTTTGACCATGAGAAGTATTTTTTAGCAAGGTCTTGTAGTAGTAGTAAGTAGGTAGTGGGTGTATGCTTTTACAGAAAAGAAAAATTAAGGCCAATTAACTCCTGCAATCGTATGTTAATAGAAGTTGAGAGGCCTTGCACATAATTGCTGGCTCTGGTTGTCAGTTAACGCTTGTTGACTTGTGACAAAAAAGGCTACAAACAAGTTTCTTTACTTAAAAATAAAAAAACAGATGTTTTCTTCGTATTTTTAAGATGTTATTATTTTGAGCGTGTTGAAAATATACGTATAATAAAACGTCTTTTAAAAGTTATTTTAGTTAGTTGCAATGCTGCAGAGTATCTGTTAGTAGTCTCCCAAGTCAAAAAATTAATATTCTTGGCTGACAATTAAAACAATGGTGCGCTTAAATTGATTTTGATTACCCATATTGACTCGTTACGCAAGTTTTGATTGTTCTTATTCCTGTTCATCAATTTATCAGATTCTTACATAGTAATTATCTAAGTAGGTATATTGCGGATAATTTGGTACTAAGTGTAATAATTATGGACTGTAATCTTGTAGTTACCTACAGAAAATCTTAGTCTGTGAACTGAAAGATAAGATTACGTCTTGGTTAGCTGATTAAACATTAATTGATAGTGACATAGATTAATCCCCTGCGTTTATTGTATTAGTCACAATTAATATGAAAATACGTAGCCTGTCTGCGTAAGGAATACGTGTATGTTTTCAGCCGACCTAATATTTTTATACCTACGGAGATACCTAATATAAATCCATAGGTTTGTCACTATAATTTTGTATGCATCGAACAAGGAATACAAACGTTCTATGTTAAGTGTTAAATAAATAATAGTCCTTTTAAAATAATTTCTGATCAAATTATATTTTGCTTTACTTTTATTTATTTATTTAATAAAATAAATATTTAAATGAACTTTCTTTAAACTTGCGTGGTCCATCTAACAATCCTTTTCCAGGTTGGAACTACTACCTAAAGTATCCCTTTGCGTATTTCTTCGTCAAACGATGGAAGAAGAAGAAGGTTTCTATCGACGAACTGCCCACGAGGAATCCGGTAGATTTGTCCGAAGAGATTCAGCTTCAGACCTCAAGTCCAGATGGCGCTACTGTGGTGGTGGGCATGCGCAAACTGTCCTCAATAGTTGAAGTGACAGTGTACCTGAAAACAAAAGACGGCACTGAATACTATTTATCAAGTAAACATTCTTACCTAAGTTATTGTAGGTCAAGTATTCAAACCACATAACCACAAGAATTTACCTGCAGCTCTTGTTATGTCCCGTACAAACAGTATCTGACTAATATCTTATGAAAGTTACATTATTTTAGCTATCTAACTCATTAAGTAATTAATTTATGGATAATATGTATTGTTGATTACCTCTAACTACTACTTAATACTCCACTTGAACCACATACTCAGTTTCTAGACGTCCAAAACCGCATTGTTCAAACATTGACGTAAACTTTTTTTTAAGGTAATACGCCTGATAAGCCCGTTCCATTCATTTCGAGATGGCAGGATTCCACTGATGGCTGGCGATGTGATAATCTCATCATTCAAGTACTGGAGAAAAACAGCAGACTTAGGATACTCTTTGATGGCGATATGAATAAATTATCCGATGACACGATTCACCATGTCAAGTTTAATTTAATGTGAGTAATAAATGTTTAGTAATTGAAAACAACTGTATAAATATTAACAGCCGGTTTATGCTGTAAATTAAACTCATTTGCAACTATTTATTTCGCACATATTTAGGTAATTTCGGTAGTAAAAGATTTGAGTTGATATTTAAACAATATATTATAGGTAATAAATATGTAGGCTATTATGTATGGCTATATTATGATATGAAATGGAAAGGATCAATTACCACTTGACTTGATTTAACGCGAAACCTACACGTAACCTTTGTTATTTTTTTTACTAAAACTACAAGTGAATCTGGCTGTATATGTTCAGTTTATCCTCGTGCAATTAAGCAAAACTTGCAAACTTGTATTTCATAATTTGAAATTATTAAAACGAATGACACTAGTCTCAAGAGTGTATCTTACTTTAGTCAATTATATGTATTATTACTAGTAACCCGCTCACGCTTTGCAATGGTGTAATTTTGGCCAACTTGTTCACGAAACATTGAATAAGTGCTTAGTAATCAAAAAAACAACTAAAAGATGGCGAAAACCGCATTTAATTCCGTTGCGTTGTTTAGGAGAAGTAAGCGAACAACCATACAAATAAACACGCTTAGCGACTTAAATTTATAATATGAAAAGATAATGATGATGATGATAAAAATGATGATAGATGGGGTGCAGCAACCCGAGTGCTTCACCATCCTCAAGATTGGAGTGAGGAGTTAGCCGCACAAGCGCTGAGCTTGGAACCGTGGCATGGAAACACGTGGGAAAAGGACTTGTAAGTATTAAACTAGACAACTCCGGAAAAGATTTATTATTTTCAATTTTGTTTTTACATACATATGATCTGAGAATCCTGTTATTATATTTTTATAGTATTTAAAAGTAAACATATCAATTTATATAAACATATTTATAATTTAGAAATATCCACAAGAAACTTAACTTTACAAAATAATTGCTCGAATCCCTTTTTAAATGGCACACAAACAACGTTTACTACTATCAAATAATTTTTTAATAATATTTTTAATTTTCTATTTTTTATACCCAAATCTGATGATGATTTCAGTGAAACAGTATGCGAGCCAAGCACCTTACAATTTGGTGCAGCCCAGGGGCGCATCCAAACTCGTGATGATGAAGGAAGCTTGCTTATTGACGAGTATGTGCGAGCGAGAGGCACGTATGTCAGAAAGAGTAGAAAGATATCTAAGAACAAGCTAAGAAGGGGCGTGACGTTGACAGCTTGCACGTCAGATGGAACGGCGGTTGAGATGAATGCTATGTCGTATCCGGGGAAGTATACTGAGTAAGTCCTTTAGGGCCTGTTTTTCAATAGACAGATAAATTTTATCTGACAGAAAATCAGTATGTTTTCGTTGCACGTCGAACAAAAATACTTGACATATGTATGAAGTGACAATGAAAACATACTTCTTCTCAGTCAGTTAGCATTTATCTGACTATTGAAAAATCAGCCCTTAGTTTAAGAAAAGTTACAATGTATTTGCCTTAATAATTATTATTTATCACACGTAATTTTACAGGGCGTAAACACACTGTAAATAGTTTTGCAAATCTTGTAACTACGTAAAGGTAGTTAGATGTTTGTATTTCCTTTTTCAGAAAAATAAAAAAAAGAAATGTTACCTTCATTACACTAATTATTAAAAAATATACCATTTTATATCCTACTAATCCTACTATATAATAATATTATAAATGTGAAAGTTTGTGAGGATGTATGGATGGATGGATGGATGTTTGTTACTCTTTCACGTAAAAACTACTAGATGGATTTTGATGAAACTTTACAGTAATATAGTTTATACACCAGAATAACATATAGGGTACTCTTTACCGCGGGAAAACATCGCATTCCCACGGGAAACCGACTTCCACGCGAACGGAGTCGCGGGCGACCACTAGTATGTTAATATATTTTAAACACATGACAGCTTCACCTACAGACTATAATACCGTTATTTTGAATTGACAAATATTTTCTAGATGTTTCTCCGGCTTCGTGCGTCTGCCAGACTTCACATCCTGGCCGTTGTCGTCTACCGACCTGATGATGAACGACTTCTGTGAAACTCCTGACTCCTTGCCGCAAGCATATACCATACATGTTGGCAGTAAGTATAATAACTGATGTTATGGCAAACAATTTAGAGGCTTAGAAGGAGTACTTCACTTATATAAACGTTGTTTTTTTTCAATTGTTTTTTTTTTACGTTTTTATATTATTTAATTTAGTTTTTAATGTTTTGTTCTCTCGTAGCTGATTTGTCTGCCTTAACTGTATTATTGAGGAAACTTAACGGGTTTTGGAATTATTTATTGTATTTAAATATGATTAATTAAGTATACTGTATGTTTCCCAAATAAACAAATATCAATTGTTTTATATTTATTAAATTTTGACCACACGTGCAAAAACTAAATAAAAAAATATATACTTATGAAAATGAACATAAAGTTGTAATTGAAATGCAAACTTTTGCTTCAATATAAGGACTACAATTGTCGCGCACGAATTTTGTACAGTTCCGAGACACCTTAGTGGAGTTTACATTTTTTAAATTGTAATTTACGCTTTTTTATCATTTTAAATGCTTCTTTTTGTATTTGTATCTCTGTGGTGCAGCGGTATATGTACCGGACTGCTAAGCGGATGGTTCCGGGTTCGATCCCCGGGTCGGGTCATTAAAAATTTCGTAAAAATAGTTTTTCGATATTGGCTCGTGTCTGAGTATAACTAGATTCTCCCCTAGTCCATTATGTGGTACCTATAATACAAGTGCTTCCTGCAACTTACTTTAGGGCCACATAATTGGTGTGTCAGTGTGGAGATTTATTATTTACAATGAAATATTGTTTTTTTTAGCGAGTGAGCGCACGTTGAAAATGGTATTACGTATAAACAAAGAAGGTGTGCAGTTAAAAAGTGGTATTCCCTACCTTCAAGATATATACTACCATACAGTACATGTTGAGATTAATGGGTATATTGGTACAGGAGTGCTACAACTTAGCTATAAGCCAGGTAAAGTTAATACTCGTTCTGTAGCTTGAGTTTGTTTATAATATGTACGTTTTTAATCAATTATTATTTAGATAGATAAATTTAATTAACTTTTCATAATATTTAAGGAACTTAAAATAAGTCAATTAAAAAAAAAATGTAAATTTTCTATAATTAATAAAAATAACGTTGTTTTGTTTATTTTTAAAATATGTATCCATATTTCATTATGTTTTTGTATTGTACACTGATTAAGATAATACGTACATATTTCACTGTCATCTATTGTTTTGTGGTCAGGTCGTCACTTCACGTCAATTCGTATAATACTTTTTCCATTTTTTGCCCCAATAATTATGTTATTATGTCAGTGTTTTATGTAAAACCCATTTTCAGCGTGCTCCTTGCCGGTATTACCATTCTTACCACCACCATCGCTCCATTGGCTCAGTGACAATGAAGTAGGCCCCGTTACTTATTGTGCCGCGTTCGATTCCAAAGTGGCTGCCTGTCCCAATATCGTGGGTGGGAAAGGAGCCTCTTTAGCTTTATTAGCATCTAAACAAAAAGAACAGGTAAAACACAACGATGTATTATATTTTTTAATTGGAACGAACAGTTCTGGGGCCTTATCACAAGCTCTTAAATATGTAAAGATTCCTTGAAGTTATTAACAAGCTATCTTATGACCTGCTAAATTAGACGTCATGGTACAAAAATTCTAAAAAGGCTGTTTAGATCTTTCTATAAAAGCTTGTGATAAGGCTACTGGTTAAAGTTAACTTCATTTAATATTTAAATAATACGTTTTCAGGGATACAAGGTACCGCCAGGATTTTGTGTCACATATCTTGCCATGGACAAACACCTAGAATCGAACCCACAAATACTAGCAGCCATCAAAGAGTTAGAGGCATCCAATGAAAACTACGACGAAAAAGACTTCAAAATGAAGTGTCAAAAGTAAGTTTTGACATTGACAGTAATATATAACTAATTATATTTAATTTTATTCAAATTTAAACCTTATTTTGTAGGGTG
Organism: Emmelina monodactyla; assembly: GCA_916618145.1. NCBI lineage: Eukaryota > Metazoa > Arthropoda > Insecta > Lepidoptera > Pterophoridae > Emmelina > Emmelina monodactyla. Next base: position 9,365,364 of record OU745303.1, read on the forward strand.
GTAGAGCTATTTGAAGCGTCAGAAATAGAGAGTGAGATAACAGAAGAAGTGCTTACCCACTTGGAAGCGCTGGAAAAAACTGCGATCGAACAGAATTATGGACCTAATGTTGTGTTTGCTGTTAGGTCTTCAGGTTTGTAAACAATTTCACATTTACAAAATAGGATTTAATTGCCGCATTAAGTTAACCACGGATCTACTTCTCTGTTCCCTGAAGTATAATCAAAATAATATGAAATTACTTTAAATTAGCCAACAGGGAAACCTTTACTTTCTTCATAAACATATTTAATTCATTATAAGTTTTGTCTCTGTAAATTGCTTATCTGTTAAATAAGATTGAAATATAAAATGGCTTAAATAATAAACCTACTTCAAATCCTTAATTATTACTGTTTTTTTTTGCGTGGCAAATTTTGCCTCGGACCCAGTCATATACTAAGAGTGAGCAACAGAATTATGTTTAAAAATATTTTTATTATTATTATAATGAAGTTTATTTATTATTTAGCGGTGGGTGAAGATAGTGAGGCACTAAGTGCAGCGGGACAGAATTCCACCACACTGGGATGTAGCAGGAATCAAGTTGTAGATGCCATCAGAGATTGCTGGGCGTCCATGTATGCCTTCCATAGTGTTTATTATCGACGGTAAGTTCTAGTATGGAATAACAGTAAAGTATTGAGAATAATAAACATAAAAAAGCCATTTTATTAAAATTTGTGGTGCTGGTACTAAATTCTACAGTCCTTTTTATAAATTGTTAGATAAAGCTAGTGCCTCCGGTGTGATGCCGTTTCATTTTTTTCCAATTCTGAAATTACATTCAATGAAAAAAATCTAATTTACTAAATCATTCATTCTTTTCACTCACTTTAATTTTGTTAATTACCAATAATTTTAAAAAGTATAAATAACTTGTAGCCGCAACGGCCAGCAATGTGTCTGCCGCGGCAGTGTGACAGTTCAAACTATGGTCAGAGCGAATACAGCGGGAGTCATGTTTACTAGACACGAGCGACCCGCGAGGCTGTTGATAGCCGCTAACTACGGACTGGGGGAGGTATGGCCATAGATATGCAAATATGTATTTAACTTTACGGGATGTAAAAGAACTGCTTTCGAAAACAAAAACTGGGCATTGCTGGAGGGGAACTGGTGACGTTTTGAGCAAAAACATTTTTTTTTTTTAATTAAAAAAAAAAAAAATTAACATAATTTTCCAAAATTGCACTAAAACTATCAGATTTTGCGATGATTTCAAATTAAATAGGGTTTTAATTTAATTTGCAATGTAAATAATCGCACCTGAACCGACAGTTGATGTGTGAGCGATGATTTCAAGCGGCGAATATGACTTTTCAATCCTTAATAACTTTTTTAAATTGAGTTTTCTGGGTATACTGTTAGTGAATTTAGTTACGATTGAGGCTCAAGAATACATGGTTTCAGGCTTCGGAAGTAGTCTTCTTACACCCGTAATTTTTTATTTTTCATTGGGAAAAATAATTTGTAACATTTTGATAAAATGAATCATAAATAAAATATGTCGACTACAGCTCATCGATTTATTAAGAGGCCTTACGTTTTTTTCTCCACCGAAACGCAGTTATCGTGATTTTTCATACTTTTCGACGTTCAATTACGAGAGAATGGTTAAATTTGTACAAGTAAATATTAGCCTAAAGTATAGGAAATTTATTCATCTAATGAAGTGACAGAGAAAAAATCAGGTTATTTTCTTTTATTTTGTGTATTAACTGTTTTTTCACGTACCCTTTTCGCAGTTTAAAAATTATGGTCTTCTATGCCGTTCGATAGGTACTAAAGTGATAAACTTGAATTCAAATAAAAATATCTATTAAATTCTTCATACAGTGTTCCACTGAAGTGACAGAGAAAAATATACAAATATTTATTGTTTCATTACTAAAATAATTGAATAAAACGGTCGAAATACGTTAATAATCGTTCAACTTCATCGCGATGTTTGACATATTACAGATATTCCATAAACAATGATTTTAATATATATTATACATTAAAATATGGACAATCTAAATTGAAAATAAAAATATTGAATTAAAGTCATTATATTTTTTAACAAATACTTTCATGAGCTCCTTATTACCAAGCGCATGAGCCGCGTGAAATCAGTCCCGGCCGAGGCCTTCAGGAGAGAGGACGTATCGCATCGTTTCCCGCGCGCCTGTTATGCATTCCGGCGTGCTTTTAAGTTATATGCGGCCTAACGTTGTTTGATACTTGGGTGAGTAAAGTAACAATTAATTAATGCATGTAACTGAACTATGATTGTCAGAAAATTAAGATAATTGTATTGTATTCAAAATAAATATTAATTAGCGTGTGCAATTATTTATTATATTGTATGTATTTAGTTTATGCTTTTTACTTCATTGAAGTTTTATGCTTGTAGGTATCAAATCAGAATCAGAATGGGCAATAAAACAACAGAATTCAAGTTGAAAAAGAAAAAAGGGCAAATCTTGAATTTCTTAATCATGCAAGAGATATTAAAAGGTTAAAAAATTCTCATACGGATAAGCTACCAGAAAATGCCACCAACACAAACAGTATTCAAGTAAGTATGAAAATCGAAATAATAGAGAAAGATAAGGAGTTATGTAACGTCATGGAAAATAAACTGAAAAAAATCTAATTCGACTGTTTTCTCTCGACCTGAAACTATCGATTCGAGATTAGACCGGCAAATGGAAATAAAAGAGCCCGAATACATTTTAGAAGCAATCAAAAAAAGGGAAATGATTAAAAAACGAAAAGTTGACGAAGAAGAAGATAATAATATGTGAATTGTGATTATGTCATTTTTTTAGGTTTTTTTATGTTTGTTACACGTTATAAATTAATTAATCAATGCTATGTTTTATTTTCCCAATATTTTTTCATTTAAAGACAAAAAGTATCCAAACTATCAAAAGATCAAAACCGTTAAATCGTACTAGACAACGACGGCTCCGAATTACGCAATGCACACACGCGTCCGAGAGCTGCTGCGTTTGTGTGGGTGCGAGTCAAATACCTATTTTGACCCGTCTCGAAAAAACGTAAGGCCTCTTAATACAATGTTGACAAGATATTGCGGTGCCTGTAAGATAAGTTTTTTTTTAATTCATCCATTGTTTCTGATTTTTTACTGCAGCCATTTAAACGTAAAGTAGCAAGAAACGTGGTCGGTCCAAAGTCAAAAGTTATCCCATCAACTTTGACATTCCTAAACTGGGCTTAATTCAATGATAATCTTTGAAGCTAGACAGACATGGAAAAGTATAAAATCGTATATTTAACATGTATAACTTTATTTCAGAGTGTAGTTTCTGGTTCAGCGGAACCCGACACCATCATAGTCAACCGTGGTAAAGGAAAACTGTCCATTCACAAAATAGAGATCGGCGCGAAAGCTCATCGCGTGGTGACGTCACAAAATGGCGTCGAGACAGTTGACGTGCCCAGTGACAAACGTCAAACTGCGTGTCTGTCAGATGAGGAGATTTTGAAGTTGGCAGAGATAGGGGTTAATCAGGAGCTCCTGTGGGGAGCGCCTAGGGATATTGAATGGGGGATTATTGATGTAAGTTACCGTTTTTGAGTATTAAGCATGCATTTTACCGAAGTTTAATTGTGTGGCTTCACGCTTTAGTTCTGAAAATAGATATCTAAATAAAAAAGTTAGCTGCATCACGTGGAAAGTCACTAATATTCATCATTTAATACAAATATTTTTCCACATTTTTTTGACAAAAACATTTTGACAGTTGCTAGTGACATTGACATTTGACATATGCCCAGGGCACAGTGTTCCTGCTTCAAGCTCGGCCGATCACGTCCCTGGAGAGATGGACGGAGGAGGAACTGCTGCATGAACTGGACATGCCTATTATGTCTGATGATGAACTGCTTACTTTTGCTAACACGGGCGAGGTAACTACTTTGACAGTCTTTGATAATCTGTTTATAGTAGGTATCACTTAAGCTTCATGTTGGTACCGATTTTGATACCTTTAAATTTTAAAGAAAGTGGGTAGAAATGAAAGTCCCGTCAACCTAAAATTTTGCTTGCATTTTGACACGTTAGAGAAATCTTCAGCGTATGGTATTTATTAAGTGAGAAAGTCAGGTGTATTACCTATATTTTTCATGTTCCATAGATTTCTAATATATATGTTAGAAAATGCTAGCATTTTTTAAATTTATTAATATAGTTTTTCACGAATCGGTGCTATTATTGTCTTTTATTTAACAAACGAAAGTAAGAGTCAGCAGAAGATTATTTTATTTAAAAATTCGTAATCTTAAGATGTATAGTTTATCGTTTAAAACTTCCAGGTAGTACCAAAGCCACTTACAGTTCTATCATACGACATGGTGATGGGTCCTTGTGGTCGCGGAATCAAAGAATTAATATTCAAAGAGAAGAATGAAGATGCTTCTGGAAGCCTTGTTATGACACATAATCGAATTTGTATACTACTGTATGCTGTAAGTATTAATTTACACATGTTATGAAGATATAGTCTTCGTACAAATATCAAAGTTTTTGAGAAAATGGAAAAAATATACAGAGATTTATTTTCGCATAAAGTTTTTTTGTTATTCATGTTTTGAATAATTTCGTATAATATAAATTGTAGTTATGTCAAAGACCCAGAAACTAACTCCCTCATTCATAAACTTATAAAGTATAATTTGTCTCTGTCAGTCTGATTTGGTAGCTAACTGACAAAGCAATAACATACAAATTTTACCAAATGTAGGTTCAAAGTGCGTAAGGATTTCAAAATGAATAAAAAAATTCTATAACTGGTAAAAAAAAACCACTTCCGAAGCCTGAAATAATGTATTCTTGAACCTCAATAGTAACTACATTCACTAACAGCATACCCAGAAAACTCAATTTAAAAAAGTTATTAAGGATTGAAAAGTCATATTCGCCGCTTGAAATCATCGCTTACACATCAACTGTCGGTTCAGGTGCGATTATTTACATTGCAAATTAAATTAAAACCCTATTTAATTTGAAATCATCGCAAAATCTGGTCATATTAATGGAATTTTGGAAAATTACGTTTAATTAAATTTTACACCCCGTATGTTCATATAGCATACCAAGTAAACCATCGATATTTTGGATTAATGCTTTTTTTGTTCTTTTTAGTCAGTTTACAAAATAGTCCGTGACAAGATAGACCTCGGCATCCGTATCATGGAGATGGCAATTCACGGCCGATTAGTGGCCGATGACCATATATTAGCAGTCGCCAAACATAGACGAAAACCAAAATGGACGCATAGATTCATAGCTCTTATACCAATGAAGGTAAGTTCAATTTCAATTGGGAAAACAGTGACTCATTACGCTTGGTTGTAAGTTTAGGTGACTATTTGTTGACGAAAGATTGAATTGTGAATAACTTAGACTTTAAAATATACTTAATTCAATGTAATACTTAGCCACTTTTTATTATATTTAAGTTCTTTACTTTACCTTTAAACATATTCGATGAAAACACCTAAATGATGGTGAAAACCGCATTACAATTCAATACGCACTTATGTAGAAGTTAGCGGATAAATATTTAAACATACAAAAATAATAATAATATAATAAATCTCCAGATTAACACACCAACTGTGTGGCCCTAAACTAAGCAGGGCATTTTTACGAAATTGGCCCGACCCGGGGATCGAACCCGGAAACATCCGCTTAGCAGTCCGGTGTATATACCGCTGCACCACGGAGGTCGCCACAAAGAAAGCGACTTTCTTTTATACTATGTAATAATTATATCGATAATAAAAAGATGTTATATCTATTTTGCAGTTACTTTTCACCAGTAAATGGTGGGCAAACGACTGCGTGAAAAAAGCAAGAAGCATGGACCTCGATACAAAGGATGCTGATCTGGCTACCATTTTGAAGAAAATCGATATTGTGGTCCAAAATAAGGACTCAGATTTTATGTCTGCCTGCCACGGAGCGACGACAACCGCTAGTATGATTAGTCAGATTATAGCTATGTCGATTTTGTTGGAAGGAAAGGAAGGTAAGAAAAAGTACTTTATAAGGTGATAATTTTATACCTATTAAAAGGTTTTGTAAATAATTTATTTTTATTAGATTATGTATATAATCACGTTTTCTAAACTGTTACTTTTCTGAATTTAAAACATAAGCTTAAAGTTTACTTAACTATTAACGAGACTTTATCGAAAATAGCTAATTGACGACCTCTGTGGTGCAGCGGTATATATACCGGACTGCTAAGCTGATGGTTCCGGGTTCGATCCCCGGGTCGGGCCAATTTCATCAAAATGGTTTTTCGATATTGGTTCGTGTCTGGGTGTAACTAGGTTCTCCCCTAGTCCATTGTGTGGTACCTATAGTACAAGTTCTGCTTAGTTTAGGGCCACACAGATGGTGTGTTAATCTGGAGATTTATTTATATTTATTTATTTATAATTGAGTAATTGAACTGTCAAAATATAACCTCAACCGTTTATTTTGACAGAATTCACACTAGAACAATGCACCGAAATAAGCATGATCCTAAGTTGCGGCGACGTAGTTTCCGCCGAAGTTCCCCAAGCGTTAGCCAGTATATGCAGGAAGTTAGCCGCGAGTGGGCGGTACGAGGAGTTCCGAAAGATAGACCCGAAGTTAGCTATGGAGTGGATGAGAAAAGAGGAACCGAGGGTGAGGGAGATGGTGGACAGGTTCTTGGAGCAACATGGACATAGGGCGCTGATGGAAGTAAGTAGGGAAGAGGTTATTTTGTTACTTTAAAAAAAAAAGGAATATAAGGCCTCTGTTGTTAATAAACGTTGTCTTATTATTGTGTTTATGTAGACGTCCAAACCTATAAAACCTTACCGTAACCTATTAAAAGAAATTAAAGAAATGCCACATATACATGCATATACGGGGTGTAAAAGAACTGCTTCCGAAAACAAAAACTGGGCATTGCTGGAGAGGTACTGGTTACGTTTTGAACAAAAAAATGGTTTCTATGATTAACTGAAAAAAAAACAAAAATTTTTACGTAATTGTATGAAATTGCATTTTTACTATCAGATTTTCCGATGATTTCAAATTAAATAGGGTTTTAATTTAATTTACAATGTAAATAATCGCACCTGAACCAACAGTTGATGTCTGAGCGATAATTTCAAGAGCCGAATATGACTTTTCAATCCTTAATAACTTTTTTAAATTGGGTTTTCTGGGTATAATGTTAGTGAATATAGTCACTACTGAGGCTCAAGAATACATGGTTTCAGGCTTCGGAAGTGGTCTTTTTACACCCGATAAACCTATGTTTTTATGCACAGTTAAGTTAATATTGTGTAATATAATTATGTATGTGTTGAGGGTGTCTACGGTGCTATGAGTACATTGCTATTAACTTTAATGTATTTTCGAAGGAGCATAACTAAATATTGTTTAAATATTTAAATACGAATCACCTATAATATACTTCATTGCTATAACATAATAAATATGTTAATTTTATACAGGGAATTAAAAGTTAGTGTGTAAAATTTTGAAACTGGGGGAGGTAATTTCCGGTAGATACTACTAAACCAGTTAACGCTATGTTTTCAGGGAGTGGCATGGGCGACTTTCATTAAGTATTATTTCATTGGAAGTTGGATATTTTTTTTTATATACACTTATAATTCGCTGTTTTAAAAATAAATTTCATTCAATACTATGAATGTAATGTTTAATATTACTTGGTAATTTCTACAGTTTGATCTATCAACGAAGCCATGGGCAATGGTTCCCGAAGAGATGATGAAGGCGCTTCAATCCATGTCTCTCAGTTCTGATGAAGTTCACAAACAGAAGTCCATAGCAGAGATCGTGGCCAGTTTGAAGACGCCCACCAAACCTTCTACAAGGTATTTCATGTGTTATTAGCATTCGGGTTGAGATTCTATTGAAAAAGAAAAAAAGTCTATAGGAGATAAGTGTAGATAATGATACTATGATAGTTTATTTGTTTCAATTTCTTGTAAAGTAATTAGGCGTTTTGACGGTTCTTCCAAAGCTTATGCTTTGCTGTTTAATGATTTTGACATGACTTCAAAATGTTTTGCTTACAATTCAATGTTTGTTAAAATTAATATTTTATTTCCAGAAAAATCCTATCCTGGGTGTTGCCACTCTGCCAACGATTGGTGCGTCAGCGTGAACATACAAAAGCTAATTTAATATTCGGCATCCACAAAATAAGACTTGCTTTTTTAGATTTAGGCAGTGAATTGGTGAAACAGTGGTATTTGCCGGAAAGGGACCTGGTCTTTCATTTTAGATATCATGAGTTAGTGGAGTACGTTCAGACCAGAGACCCGGCGCTTTTGAGAAAGTAAGTTGATAAAATGGAGAAAGGAAAATAATGAAACTTTTAAGTAATATTGGAGTAACACAATACATTACAGCTCTTATCAATAACTATTCTTTGACGTTATTTGTTTTAAAGTTTAACACCCTCATTAGTGATGACATTCAAAAGCCTACAAGTTTATTAGCTGACAGATATAATGTTAAGTTGTAAACACCCAAAAATAAGAAGTCAAAGACAACGCAAAAATATGTAAAGTTTGAATATATTACAGAATAGTTGATGTCAAAACCTTAAACTTTTAAACCTTTAACTTTAACACAGTTTATTTTGACGTAGGTAAATGAATCTTTAAATAAAGATTTCTGGCTTAACTTGATTTATTCTTTTTAACATTCAAAAGTTTTTCCGGATTAATGCATATCTGTTTATTTTTAAACTGTAATTCTAAATTCAGAGCGACGCAGCGTCAACAGTACATTTCTTCATGGGGCAGTCTCAAATACGCGGAGTTACAAGTCGGGTGGCCGCAACCAGAGGAGAAGAAACTTATACAATATGCCGCTGATGCTAGCGTTCGGGGTAGGTTGTAATGATACAAAATAGTATCAAATAAAGTCGCTATTTACATCCTATAGGATGTGGGTAAGACAAACACCGTTGGGAAGAATGTTGTATTTCAAACAGAAACGAAAACATGCAGTTATTATGAATACAGTATGAAAACAAGATGAAGGAAGCTGTTTTATTCCTCACAATATTGATAAAAATAGATTTAAGTGAGTTGATGGAATCGCAAATTTTGACAAAACATTTTGTGTCAAGCTGTGATTTTTGTTCTAGCTTTATAATTTATAGCTTGTTTAATTTTATAAACTAAATGATTGTATATTTTACTTCTCTATCGCTATCCGAGAGGAAGCCTATACTGAACTAGTAGGAAGATATAGGTTGTTATTATTATTATATTTTCATTCTAGGTACGGGAGTTTGCGGCGGTGATGTGGTTGCAAGAGCTTGTGTTTTGACAGATTTGGCTGATGTAAGAATCAATTTATTAATCATTTAAAAAAAAAGAATTTGACGATATTATGAACTTTACTCTACTTGGCTTCCTTGCGTAGACATTCTGATCCGTGACCTGGTCAAAATAAGTCCACAAAATTAAAATATCTTAACCAAGATAAAATTTTAAGAATGATACTTACGTATTCACTATATTTCCCTTATAATATTCATTCACTCTGCATAATTCTATTATGTTTATATTTTCTTCAGAAAATCATTACATAGTATAAATCCAACTCGCTAATTCGGTCTGTTTGTATGTTTGTCCGCTATCTCCTTCTAAACCACGTAACGGATTTTAACGCGGTTTTCACCATCTTTTAGGTATTTTTTCATTTAAATTTGTAAATATAGAAAATTCCGGAAAAGTTTTTTAAAATTATCTGAAATTCAATGTTTTGTGAGCAAGTAAGCCGAAATTACACCACCGCGAAGCGTGGGCGGGTCCCTCGTAAAAGTATTAAAACAATATAAAATTTCAGATCGGTGATCTCCAACAAGGTGATATCCTAATAACTCGATCCACCGACATTGGCTGGTCGCCATATTTCCCTCTACTCAGTGGAGTGGTCACTGAACTGGGGGGACTTATATCACATGGTAAGTTAAGTAGAAAATAATAAAAAAGTTACACATTTTTAGAAGCTTAAACAATATTCAAATATTGCTAAGAACATAAGGAAACTCGCAATCGATGAAATTCGAAAAACATGTAAATTAAATCTATTTAGGAGATAAGAAAATACAAAGAAAACAGAATTACAAACGTAGTTTAAAAAACTTAACCTTTTTTTAGTCATGAATAAATTGTGAAATTCATTCGTATATTGTTTTTGTAATATGCTTTGGTTACCTAGTTAGTTATAGATATTGATAATTAAGACACTTACCCGCCTTTTAGATTGGTTAGCAAATGGTCGATATAATTTTATCAACAGCCTAAAGCTTAATATTTCTAGTCTTTGACTTACTTCTATACTTTTTTAGTTCTAAGATTTTCGCCTATTATTTGCTTTTCTTTAGAAGATATTCTTTACTTATTAATTTATTTGATTGTTTCTTTTCTAGGTGCAGTAATAGCCCGCGAGTATGGGTTACCATGTGTGGTAGGCGCCGGCGACGCTACAAGCATTTTTCATACTGGCGACACTATTCGATTATCAGCGGCTAAAGGGCTTATAGAAAGAGTACAAGTTAACGAACAAAATGATGGTTAATGTTATCTATTTATATGTATATAATTTAAGGTAATGAAAACGAGATTAAAACATTTTTTTATTTATTAAGAAAATGACAAAGTGAAAACTGCATTTTTTGTATTATTGTTGAGATTTTTACCATATTATTATAATTATGATAAATTAATATTGTTACTGTGGTTGTTTTATTTATTACGCGCAAAAGTCTTCTTGTATGTTATGAGACTGTCTATCAAACACTCGGTGCTTTACCTACAATGAATTGATAAGTATAACTTGAAAGAAATGGTAAAGAAACTCTACAAAAGTGAATCAGGAGGAAAAAAATACTCAAAAATCTTGCCTTACTCCAACAATATCCAAAGTCTTTGTGAAAGAACAGTAACAGGGATGTAAAAGTAAAGTTACAGAATAGACCCGCTGATATCTATTGAGCGGCATGAACAATATTGACAGTAGGGTGGCCACTCTACAGGTCACGTAAGAGAACATACACTGTATTTTTCAGATCTCTGTCTTTAGCATACGATGTGATGAAGAAGCAAAAAATGAATGTTAACGAGGCAAAATAAAATAATATCTCGTAATGTTTAGGTAAATCTTTAGTTTTGAAATGTATGTTTATCCTTGATATTACATGGCGGATTCTACAAGTAAAACAATAGTCACTGCTATGTACTCTTACCTTTAGAGCAGCCTAAATAAAACCTACATACAAAATCTCAGAAGAGAAAACATGACAGGCTCACTTTTCTGTCATTACAAGCAATGCAAGCACTCAAGTACAATCTTTTTCTAAGAGTTTTTTCTGAATAATTTAGAGGAATACCGAAATTATGTCATCACCACCTCTGAGCCCTGAGGCCTTAGAGGCTGCTGCGGTTGCCGCAGATAACTTGGCACCGGAGGAACCTATCACAAATACCATGCCATCTCCGGCACAGCCAACTAGTGAGTTTGCGATATGCTTCTAAAGAAACAAACTTCGTTTTCTAATTAGGAGTTGGAGAATATATATCGGTACTCGAGCCTAGGTTCAGGGTAGTGCGAAATGGGATCTCAAAAAAGTTTTTAAGTAGTTTGGAATTATTAAGTAGGTACCTAGTTTGGAAGTCGTTGCCGATACTTTTGGTTTATTTATTTTTGGTTTATGCCTTTATTAAGTACATGAAACTTAATTTATAATGGTTGCTCAGTGTAGTAGACTAGCAACTTATCTAACATCGTTTTGGATTGTTTGTTCAACAAATTTTAGCGCGCACTATTCTTGGTTGTTATAAGTTGTATGGTCAAAAGAATATCTACCTACCTACTTGAAGAATTAACGGTCATATGAACGGACTGAAAGCTTTTTGCTATGGCGTAGTCGTCTGCGTAGAATCAACATACTACTTCTGTATAATGTAGTCAATAGCAAACTTTGAAGACCCTGTAAATTTTTTATGAAAAGAGTATTGTGGTACCCATTTAAACTTATTGGCATTCTAAGTCTTAATACTCATAGTGTCAAGCGAAAGGAGGGAAGTGTAGCATACTGCCCTGTCTTTTAGATAGCAAAATTTCATTTTTATATTCAATCTGAGATCAAAATTTTGCTTTCGTAGGTTGCCCAGCCTCGAGGAAAGCGAAAATTACGCGTAAATTGCGCAAGTGGTTTAATGCCAAATCCTGAGCGACATTTGCTAACTACCTCCTTCCGCTTGTCCATAAGTTTCGGAACATCATTCCCGTATAGGTAAGATTATATTGAAAATGATTTCTTCATGGTTAATAGGTATTTTCTTAATCGGTAGCTTTAAAGATAAGTCCTGAATGCTTCAACTTAGTAGAATTGTTCAATTAATGGTCGTTGTGGAACATTCATGTACCTAGGTTATGGGTTACTGAGAATTTAGCTTACATTACATCCAAGTCAGACAGTTTTCATCTAAACAGTTAAGTGTTACGCTTAAGAAATCAGCAGTAATTTTGGGTACCTACCGGCTTTGACCATCTAAAGATGATTAGAGTGACTTTTTTGACGAGATAGGAGTTTAAAAGCCTAATTTACTTACCATTAAATCAAAATTAAATAGAAACCTTCCGCCTCAAGTCTTCCTTCCCCTGAAGTTTATAAAACCAGTTTAGATGTGCCAGAGATTAGGAACGCCTTGAGAGGAGTATTATTAGTGAATATACACTTCTATAATACCTGTGGCCCTGACCAACAAGATTGCTTTCTTTACCAGCTCTTATAGGTCCAGGTTTTCTGGACGACATTTGTTTTTTCCCAAAGCATTTTTTTAACATTTCATATAATAAATGAATGAAAACGTATTTTTCCAGCTAAGTCATTAAATTACCCCCCGTACCCCGACTACCCGTCGGAGCCGAAGCCTGTGCCCATCATGGATATGATCACGGGGGGGAAGACCATCCGCTACAAGTACAAGTCCTTTCCTCCGCAACCTGCGCGCCCGCCGCCGCGGCCAGCTATGCCAAAGTGAGTTTCGAGTTTTATTACTAATTGTTTTGGGTTTATATTACCCTAGAATCTTTTGTTTTATCTTAGTGATAAAAAATATAAGATGGTTGGTGCGGTGCAAGTGCGTGGTCACCTAACGGTAAAAAGAATTGGGCTCCTGTATTGAAGGTTCCATGTCTGATCACCACTAGTAATACACCCCATTACTAATGTTCTTTTACAAACTGACCACCACATATTTATCAAGCATTAACGGTCAGTGAAAAAATAGTGAAGGAATTCACATGATTGGATGATTATACATAATGTTCATCCACCTACCAGCACTGTGATGGATTACGGCTTAATCCCTTTTGCTACCCGAGCGAGAAGCATGCCTGTGCTCAACTACTAGACTAGAACGTAGGTAGTTATATTATGTAAGCTGTCATTATTAGATGGTAGGAATGTTTTAGTATACTTTGTGTCTCCACCAATTCCATAACGTTATCTTCATTACATAGTATAAATCCAAGTCGCTAATCGTGTCTGTTTGTATGTTTGGCCGCTATTTCCTCCTAAACTACGTGATGGATTTTGATGCGGGTTTCGCCATCTTTTAGGATATTTTCTCATTTAAATTTGTAAATAAAAAAAATTCTGATAAAGTTATTTTAAGTTAGCTAAAATTCAACTTAACGGGAGGAAGTCGCGCCAAATTACACCATTGCGAAGCGTGGGCGGGTCGCTAGTATATCATATTTGTTCACGTGTAGGGGTCCGAAAGTGACAGACGTCCGCATGTCCCGGCGCGAGTACCTTGCGCACGCCCGCTGCCTGCGCCGCCACGGCGCCGTGCTGACGGAGCGCCTGGAGCGCATGGCGCGCCCGCCGCGCCGGCGCATCATCCACATGTGGCGGGACAAGGCCGACGTGCTGCCTGCCGAAACGGTTATCAATTTATTTATTTATTAAACAAAAAACAACAGCACTTTAACAAAATTAAATGAATCTGAACTTATAAGCTAAGCTTAGGCTAATAACAGTTTCACACTTTGTAAACAAATTCTTTTAAGATGTGGGTTATTAATTACTTCTTTACAACCAAACCAAAAATTGATTAAAAAAACTTGTTTGGGAGCCCCGTAATTTTTTTTTGTTGTTGAATAAAAATATTAAATTTGTTGTATAGCTGCAACAGAAATACATCAGTAAAATTAACTGTCTAACTATACCGGTTCATGAGATTCAGCCTGATGACAGACGAACTTACGGATGGCTAATGTTTGACCCATTGCGGTACAGTAGGTACCCGAAATTGGTCGTATGGCTTTAATCTGATCTTAAATTAAAAAACTATTTATATAACACCATAAAAAGAAAACCTGACTCTTTGAGATAAATAGAGCTGTCTATTAAATGTACTTTATTTTTTTTAAAAGGCATATTTTCTTCAGATTGCTAGATTCCGTACAATGCTGGATGCTGATGAGCCATTCAAACCGGAGCAGGCCTACGAATACTTTATGAACTTGAAGAAATCCAAAAAGAAGCCCAAACCCTCGTAAGTATATATTTTTTCAAGAACATGTATTAGATAATTGTATGATGATCTAAAATATCTGAAGACACAAGAAGAAGGCATATTATTATGTTAAGTAGAAGTTTAATTTATTCAGTGGTAGATCAAGCGGGTTGAAAGCGAAGAAGCAGAAGACGATGGATATCGCCTCTGATAAAAGGTGCGGTTGGGCGCGGAATGCTACCATCGCGTTTGCTCGAGGAATACAAAAGAAGTTAGGAAAACCTGGATGCTACAACTTGCAGGATGGGTTCGTTATATAAACTTGAATTTTAATTGTAATTAGCACCAAACCACAGAACGTGGTCCAGTGTTATGCCAAGGACTCTCAATGATAGGTACTCATGCCAAATTTTTTTTGAGACTTATGTATTTTTTTTGTGACATACATTTTTGTTGGCTCGTAGACGTTAAATAGACGCCCAATCTCACATTGCTTTTTCAGTTCTTTAGTCAGTCCAACGTTTCTTAACGATTAACTGTTTTCGTATGGTGAAAACGTTTATTTTCATTGCAGAATGTTGAATTTATCCAACGTTGTGATGTGCGAAATTTCCAAGTTCATGCACATGAAACCTGTGCACCGACATTGTGCACATCCAAAGTCCCAGTTTCTGATGGAGCTCTCTGACAAGGTATGTAACAAGAAACTTGTTTAAATCTTGAATTAAACCATTAGTTATAAGTTACTTTATGAACCCAAATAACGATAAAGTAGGTATTATGTATAGTAACCATCAGTTTCTTCTATCCTCTTTCTCTTAGAATCTTAACTAGGGATTTTGCTTTCATGAAAATAAATTACCCCCTCTTTTTTCTGAGAAGGCGAAAGAAGGCGGGTGCCGATCTAGCATGTGTATATTATGACTTGTGACTTAGCAAGCTAAATTGCTTCAGATCGCAGTATGGATCGACGAGCTGATGCTGGAGTCTGATGAGCGGATGCTTATGATGGACGTTGATGAAGACGACGGTAAGACTCTTTAATAGAACTAAATAACTCTTTATCAAGTAGATTCATAGTTGCTCAAACAATTGCAACGATTTCAAGCGGACCACGATCGTGTTTTACTGCAAGTCGCTCGGTAAGGGACCTAGTTTGAAATTGTGGCAATTGTTCGTGAGCTTCAACCGTCGCTCAGTATAACGTGGGGCTGTGATATGAACAATTGCCACAGTGTCAAGTTCCATGTTCTCCTGACGCGGCAATGATGAGCCTTCCTGTAAATAGGTATGTGATTTTTCTAATAGAAGTGGAGAAGTTCATTGCCAGCGCATCTGAAAGAAAAGCAAAGGAGAAGGAAGCCTCAGTTGTTTTACAAGAGCCGCCCGATAATCAAGGGAGAGAAGGTGACGCTCCGCCGATGGACTCTCCATCGCATTCTCCAGAACGAAGCCCGTCTCAAAAAGCTGCACAACCACAGTCGCCACCAGCTACATCGCCGCCACCTAAATCACCACCACCGAATTCGCCGCCCCCTAAATCGCCGCCACCAAATTCGCCGCCCCCTCAATCGCCACCACCAAATTCGCCGCCCCCTAAATCGCCGCCACCAAATTCGCCGCCCCCTACATCCCCACCACCAAAAACTTCGCCACCAGGCCCTACCGCTTAAGTGTAAATGAGGAGCTGTTTTTGTCGGTAGGTAAGTACCCACCAACCGATCACTCCTTACTTCCTTACTAATATTATAAATGTAAAAATGTGTATGTCTATCAGTATGTATGTCTCGTTTTTAAGTCAAAACGGCTGAACCGATTTACTGAATTTTGGAATACAGATAGTTTAGATACAGATAGACATAGAAATATGTTTGACATAAAATAATAAAACTCCAGACTATCACACCAATTATGTGGCCTAAAAGCTAGCGCTTGAGTTATGGGTATCCCACAATAGACTAGGGGATGACCTAGTTACACCCAATCATATTAACGAAATTGGCCCGACCCGGAGATCAAATCCTGGACATCCGTTTTGCAGTCTGGTATATTTACGTATCGCCGCGTCACAGGCAGAGGTTGTCAAAAATTTTGAATATGACGTGATTGTTGTATTTTCGTCAAGAAATTGCGCTTCGTGATCGTGATCGCAGTCACGTAGTTCACCTTGGTTAAATACACTACAGTCTATTCGCGTTAAGAAAATAGTGACAACTACAGGATAAGGGTGTATTTACAGTGGAGTAAAAGTACGAAAGAAAAATATTAATTTTATAAACAGTATTTTCGGACATGCCGCATGCACTTGCTGTTTCTATGACTATGCTCTCCACAGTTGCATTTAAATCACACAATTTAAAGTACTTATAAACATCGTAATTTATGTGTCTCTCTCCACTATGGATTATTGTTCCACTTTTATTCTTTGGGATTGGTGAAGTATTCATTTTTTCAAAATTTATCGTTGGACAAGTAATGCAAAATCCACAACCGTTTTCTTCGAAGGTCAGACTTCAACTGGTCACTGTGAACTCGACTTTTTAATTTCTAGCATTTTAATTGGCTGGGGGGCGTTGTCACATGAGTAAAGAAACTGAACAGAGACAAAGCTTCTAAAGAGCTAGCAAAATTTATACCTATTTTGGTAGGGTTGGCACAATTGAATAAATTAAAAATATAAATGTACTTTTTTTTCAAATTTTTTATTAAAATAGGTTTTTTTTTACAAATTACATACTACTACTCTAAATATTTTTTTTTTATTACTTTTGGTTTTTAATAATTTGTTGTGTCTTTTAATCGAATGATAAATTCTAAATCAAATATAAAGTTTTTTCAAATAAACCAATGGGAAACACTCACATGGGAAACACTCTCCTCGCTTTCGGAATGATACCAGAGGGAAGCCCCCTCTCCCCCCTCTCCCACTTGCGAAATCCTGCGCTCCGATTTTATTGTAGGTAGTTACTTATTGTAGGTAAGTATCTACAATAACTTTTTTGGGAAATATATTCAGAATTACTTACACAATTTTACCGAAATATCTGGTAATTTTCCGTAAAATATATAATAATGAGTATTGAGTAGTTTTAATTATAGAGTTGTATACCTTTCAATCTAGATAACACATTATAAAATTATAAATATAAATTAAGTTTCAAGTACAAACTTACCTAGTAGACTCCTTGGGATAGTTAAAATAAGAAATATTTTTAGTCTTTCTATTATTATTCATGCACACAGTACAATTTAAAACCATATTTACAAAACTTTTTAAATACTAAAACAAAAGTATTACTACGTATTATGTGAGAAACTCGAAAACAAAAACAAAACACGCACAACGTTCGAGCGTCGCGTCACGCCTAGCCTGCACGCCCTGAGATTGACCACTGGCTGATCTAGTTTGAAGCGGTTTCGGCTCATACGTGACAAGCGGCCAGTGGTCACGCACACACACGCGTTGCACTTGTAGTGATGTACCTGTCACAGCGCATTCGTATGTAGCTTTGTCTCTGTTCAGTTTCTTTACTCATGTGGCGTTGTCAAGCCGGCTGACAACGATCACTCACTATTTTCTTAACGCGAATAGAGTATAGTATTTTTACTTTACTTAGCTAAAGCTTCTGTGTTTCCATTTTCAAATTTGATGGTTTTAATTAGAGATGCGCCGAGTAACACTTTTGCCGAGTACCGAGTACCGAGTATTACTCGGTTCAACTTTTTTTTAACCGAGTACTCGGCCGAGTAACTCGGTTTTATCAAATTCCCAATTTCGCGGGCGTAAACAAGTACAAACGAACACGAGTATATTTAGAAGAAATTTTTTGGCAAATGATGGATAGGGCACCTAACAAGGCAACATAATTTACATTTATTCAATTTTAAATATTGATTATTTTTATTACTGTTCCTTTAATTTTGTCTCACTAGTACTCATGCCGATTAGCATAATTTTGATTCTATTACTTGAGGATGTCAAAGATTTCCTCAATCAGTACGTTTTGATTAAAACTGTTGTTTCAATTATATCTACCTAAATATATTGCTTTTTTTAAACAAAGTATATTACTTTTTTGGTACTCGGTACTCGGCATTCGTATACCGAGTTACTCGGCCGAGTACCGAGTACCAAAAAACCCGCCAAATATGCCGAGTACCGAGTATAAACCGAGTACTTGGCCCATCTCTAGTTTTAATACACCACTCCCAACAAAAGCTTTTTAAGTTTTTTTTTCCTATATTTCTCCATGTAACTTTTCTCTATAATTGTTACCCCTGCAGAAGTGTTGGCGATGTATGCAAGCGGTGGTCTCGGGGGTGGTTTCGGCGGCCCCGGGGGTGACCAGTTCACTGATGAATTCCTTAACATGATGGGAGGGGTAAGATATTAGTTTGAATTGTACCTAAGACATATTTTTTTCTTAAAAGTAGGCAAGTATAGGGAAAGGACTAGGAAAAGAGACTGTTAGGTAATATTGTTAGCATTTTTTGATAAATGAGGAATTTGTATGATCGGACGTTTGTTACTCAATCACACAAAAACGGCTGGTTTGATTCAGATAAAATTTTGTATATGGATAGATACCCAGAACAACTCGCAAGCTAATTTAATTCAACCTAAATTGTTTAGTCAAAACATCATACTGTTTGGTCAACGCATGCGGAACTTCGGACGATTTGCTAGTTTGATTATAATTTTCTTAATTCTAAACGTTATACTTTACTTACCTTTAGTTAATTAATTTTTGATCATGTCAATGTAATAAAAATAATTTATCAGGTTCGTGATCAGTCAATTACATCTGAATTAAGCGGAATTGATCGCAAATCGCTCCAGTCCTTTCATACCGAACCTAGACCA
Organism: Emmelina monodactyla; assembly: GCA_916618145.1. NCBI lineage: Eukaryota > Metazoa > Arthropoda > Insecta > Lepidoptera > Pterophoridae > Emmelina > Emmelina monodactyla. The sequence goes on from OU745303.1 coordinate 9,384,847, forward strand.
GAACCTACCGCGCCTACTTAAAAACGAGTGTTTGCAGCTTGAAGTCCTTGAAACGTAAACAAAAATAATAAAGTCTAAATCTGAATTGTAAGCGTAAACAAATCAAAAAATAAAGTGCACCTTTAAAAAATGCATCTGTCTTTCATTTTCGACTCCTAGGTACAATTGAACACGTAACGCAGAAAAAGGTAATTGGACTTTGTATCTTTAGACAAATCTTTCTTCATTTTCCAATTTTATAATATCGATTTCGTGTTCACTTGTGCATCTATCGGAGTGGAGAATGAAGGATGATTTGCTTTTTTTCTATATGTTACTGGCATGTTATACATTATAAGTTTTTTTTTCTATTTTCAGAAACGTAGTGGGCGCTTCGATCCTGACGGTAACAATTTTTGGAAAAAATATTTAAATTATATTTTTTGTTTTACCTTTGAGTACAAAATGTGTTTTTTTATGTTGCAGCACCACCTGCGTCTTCACAGTACAAAGGTAAATTCAAGATTTCTTAGTAATCCACACATTTATTTAATTCAAATATGTAAATGGATTTTCAGTGCCATCAAACCTCTTTGTTCTTACAAAAAAATTACCCGATGAAATTAAAAATGCTCTGTTTACTAGCATATAATTTGCAGTAAGGCATATTGGCACTATAAGTACCTTAACTTTGAAGCGATCATTCTATTACGCACTAGCGTGTAATATTTTTATGCGTGAGTGTGTAATAGCTTGGTTTATGGCCATAAAAGTGTGTTGAAACGATTATTTCATCGTCAATTCAAAAGCATTTCAAGTTGCGCGTCATTTTCCAAATTCTTTAAATTTTGTTTACAAAGTATTCGATGCTGTGAAAAAGTTGCGTATGAAACTTGTTAGCAAGGTGTTCATTAGACACTCAGCTGATTTACGCCCTTGCCTACTCGAGCTCGGCTCGGGCTGCAACCCTTAGGCTGTATATTAAACAACTTTTCACACTAGTAGCATAATATATTATTATGTAGGTGAGATGAAGGATGCCTTCGAAATCCTGACGAAGGCTATGGCCGCCAAAGGACAAGAAATTTTGTTGGAATACGGAAAACATAAAGAGACGTACGAGGGTGGGGCCGAAGAGTTAGTAAAAATGACTTTAATTATTATCAAAGTCGAAGTAAAATAGGTATAAATAAAATAAATATGTAAATAAGTATAAATTGTGTTAATTTATCAATGCTCTATTTAAATGATATAGCGTCAGCACACATACGTAAGAGTTTTAGAACCGCCTGTAAATGCTGGCAACACTAATATATATTATTTATATTTCTTTGAAGAAAATATCGAGTCGAATTTTGTGGTTCAATACCATCTGATTTGCAATTTGATTGATACAAACTTTTAATATAATTAACTAAGTATCTTGGTTTTATTTTGAGTATTTCACTTTTTACTATAGGTTGAGATATGCAACGGACTTCACTGCTACAGATTTCAATATGAATCTAGCCGAAGACCTTAAGCAAAAACTCAGAATGATCACTGCCGACAAGACCCCCGATGCTATAAAGCCAGCAATGGAAAGTATGCTACTTTTGTTGAGACATATTTCTTTGAAAGCATTTATTTTTCTGAATAAGCAAACAAACAAAATTTTCAGATATGATTGATATCTGTGGAAACTACCTAGCGCAATTTGCTGAATACAGCAGTAAGTATTTTATGAAACGTACAATATAACCTTTTTATAATTTCGTGTGTTCCTACACTTAAAAATACTCAAAATACAACTATAAAGTTAAAATGGAACGTAAACGATAATGTGATTTTAGAGGAAAAAGGGCCTGCTTTCCAGTTGCTAGTGAAAAGGATGAGGGAGAAAGGGCATGCCCCTTTGTATAAATGGAATAATCATACAAAACCTTACGGTCTTGCAGCTGAAGAGTTAGTGGTTTTTTCCATAGTTTTTAGTAGATTTAGAGATCATCTTTGTAAATGGCAATTGCTTTTGACCTTTAGGGGAGTAGTGCACGAAAGTAAGTGAGGCTATTTAATAATGATCCAAACTACAAAAATCGCTGCTATGTCGTTTTAGTTCTTTAGTAGAATTGGGGCTGTTGTAGCTTACTTCTGTTTAAAACTTTGTGAAAGTATAAAGATAATTGAGTTAGTAGAACGTTCTTGTTCCTATGTGCTGGCCTTTGTTCTTTTATCTCGTCGTGTTTTCAGATTAATGAATGCCGAGGGTTTAGACGTGGATGAGCATGAGCCAGAATTAACGGACAAAATTAAAGAAGAGCTAGATAGAGCCACTGCTCTACATACACCTGAGGCTCTTAAACAAGATATGCATGGTTAGTGCCTGTCAAACAAAGAACTAAGATTCCATAATATTTAAAAAAGACAATTAAATTGCCAAGCTAAAATTTCCTAGCTCACGGGGCTCATGTGCAGCTTAAATAATTAACAGATGGATAATAACCAACAGTGTGGGTTGGTTACATCTCTACGATAGGTGCAGATTAAATTCTAATACGTCCATAATAACAAATAATTTATATTATCTTCACTAGCAGAACATGAATCCCTAACTGAATCTAATAAAACTAATTCCTACATAACAATTAACGCAATAATTAATACTTGATTCGAACACGTCTTTTATGTTTTAGATGTCATACATAAATCTTCGAAGTACCTGTCGAATAAGGCTGGCCATGATGATCACAGGGGCCCCGCTTTCGATCTGTTACTAAAGGCTCTGGAGGACAAAAGAAATGAAAAATTCACACCCGAATATAAGGAACTGGAAACCAACCATATGGCTGCTTATGTGTACGTTGTTATTGGTTACTCTGTTTTACTGTGCACTTTTTGTTTAAGGAGAAATGTTGCATAGTTGCAAAAAGTTTTGATAAAAATGCGAGCAAAAAACGGCATGATTATTATTATAGGTAGCACTACTTTTTGCTTTATAAAGTACCCCATCCACTGTATTCGCTGTTTCCTTAAAAAACTCAATCACTGTTTCTAAGTTGATTTGTAAACAATACAGTTTGCACTATGTATAATCAAATCACAACTAGATTAAATTTATTTTTAGCTTAAAGACCGCTCCGCGTCTTGACTTACCTGATCCTGACGAGACTATAGTCCCGAGGTTTAAGGAGCAATTAGAGAACGTGGGACTTAAAGTGTGCCCCACGGAAATGGTCGAAGAAATGCAGAGTAAGAGCCCGTATCTATTATTGTTCTTAGCTTGTTTTTTAAAGGACAATGGGCAAATTGGGCCCACCCTCCAATAGGAACAACTATTGCTATGACAGCTTTGTTGTAACAATTGTACGTTTTGAGTTATGAGACAAAATAAAATCCTAAAAAATACTACTTATTAAGTTTATTTATGTTAAATATATATGTATACCTATGTGCTTTTAAATGCACCTTGTCAGCTACGGAAAATCTATATCGCGGAACATATATATTATAAATATTTGTCAGATAATCTCCCAAGAGCGCGACCAGAAATTGCTGCATACATAAAACAACATGCTTATATTTAAATAGTGTTTTGACTCTAAAACTAGCTATATTTTTATGGGATCTAAACTATATTCCCAAGCAATGTTGTATGTATGTATCTTTAAGTTAGTTAAATGAACAGTTGTTTATATCTGTAATTAAATCTACTTTATTTTACCTATTTAAAGAATCTTGTAAATCACATGAAAACATCATAATAACAAAAAAAAAACTGTACATTACTGTACGAGAATTGAACAGGTTGGGATTATTTGCAAGTGCCTAATGCAATTATTAGTATTTTGTTCTCATATAAATAAGTTTTTTATTTTTCATTTAACGTATACAAAATAATACTGTAATAGATGATTCTGTAATAATTGGTTGACAAATTCGCAAAAAAATGGTTTACTAAATCAAAAACTTCTATTTCTAACCTAAAAAGAATACATTTTTTTTTATATCAAATAACTCTAACCACACAGCGAATTCTGGCATGCGCCTTTCTGATAATGGTTGCTTGTAGACAGACCTTTAATTTAATATATAACACGTGTTTATTGGAAGTGGGCCCACGGTTCATACATTTTTGCCCATTATCCTTTAGATTTGGAAATAAACGACTTCAAATAAGTGTGATATATTTTTTCTGTTTATTATCTCTGTTATTCTCACTATATCTCTACTCTACTATGGCGTAAAAAACTTATCACCATGATCTTTTTTGCAGAGGTTATTCAATTGTGTTCCAACTACCTTTCTGTATACATCAGAGATAGAGGTAAGCTAAAATACGTATTACGAAATTTACATATTATTCTGTCAATCCATCTTATAGAAACTGTACGCAACTAACCGAAATACACCTTAATGAAACTGGTTTAGGTTTAAAATGCTTTTTGATACCGTTTATGTATGATACAGGTAGAGCTATGGCCACACTAATTGAGCATATGAAGGGATTGGGAGATGAGGAGTTAGTGAAGCGAGCGAACTATGGCATGAGCTACGGCAAGGGGGCGCAAGAGTTAGTTAGCTTTTGATTGACTCCCAAAAGTAATAGTTAAAAAATAGTGGGTAATAGTGACCAAAAATGTATGAATATTTAAATTCCCGTTCAAAATTTGGGGTGGTTTGTTAATATGAACCTTAAACTTGATCATTGCCTGATTTGATCAGTGGTTTCTATCTGAGCTTTACCTCAAGCTGATGAATGAGATAAGTGCTTTCTTAAGAGAGTTTTTGCAGTCGTTTTTAAAGCTTCTGTTCGAAATCTGTTTATATTTTATGATATTATATTTATAGGGTGGAAGAAGCCCCGGGTGTCGTTCCATATTTGCCGGTAAAGGATATCTCAGACGAGGTAAAACACAAACTCACTGAAGGCCTGAAGGAGAAAACACCAAAAGAACTTGAACATGCTACTAAAAGTACCAATTTCATTGTTGTATTTTAAATAAACAATGTATGTGGAATGAGCTTCTTTAAATCTGTAATTATTTTCAGTGTTGGTTCAAGATGTTGCGGGGCATTTGTCGCAGCCAGTAGCAATCCGCAGTAAGTTAATTTTTTTAATTGCTGAACCGTGTTCATAATTATTCAAATACAATTTATATTATATTGTCTCAAAAACAATTTTTGATGTTTGAAATAGCGTAATAGAAAAAAAATGTATTATGTTTCTATTTATGTGAAACTTAGGAACTTTGTAGAAATTCTCTTAATCACAGTTTTGCGTAACTTGTAAAAAGTTAAATTAACATTTGATAGGTGGAGTGGGGGGCGAGCGGTATCCCGTGGAATACCTGGCAAACGTGGAGGAAGCGTTGGGTGATAAGAGACTATTCAAACATAAAGATTACGAGCAAACGTACGAAGGCGCGGCTGGAGAGTAAGTCTTATTGTTTGTTTATAACTAGTGGCCACCCGCGACCCCGTTCGCGTGGAAGTCGGTTTCCCGTGGGAATGAGAAGTTTTCCCGCGGTAAAAAGTACCCTATGTGTTATTTTGATGTATAACCAATATTACTGTAAAGTTTCATCAAAATCCATCCAGCAGTTTTTACGTGAAAGAGTAACAAACATCCATACATCCATATTCACAAACTTTCACGTTTATAATATTAGTAGGATTAAGTAGTTAATACTGTTTTGAAGGAACATAACACAAAACAATAGGATGTTCTTTTGTTTAACTTATTTGCTAGATTGAAGGCAGCTGGAACGTTACTAGACACATCCCGCCATCAAGACCTGGCGAAGGCGATCAGCGGCGAAATGAAAGAAGGAATCGCCACCAAGATAGGGCCAGGGCTACAAGCAGATCTCAAAGGTAAGGAAGTTTTTTTGAGGTGTTCCGTGAGTAGTTTACCATCTTAATTTTAAGATGAAACAATACCTACAAGAGATATGGAATATATAAGAAGGTATAGATATCTTTTTGAAAATCTATGGTACTCTGGTGAGGGATAATAAGACGTGATTTAGTAATTGTCAAGACTTTGGATATAAAGGAATACCTAATATCTATAGGTATAAAAGTAATTTCGAGAAAAAGGCTAAAATAGTTAATCGATAAACGCAATGAAATGGGAGCAATATAAAATATTTATCGAAGTTTATTTCCAGCATTCCAATTAGTTAGTTTCATGAACTCAAAATAACCCTCTAATCTAATCTTATAGCGATGATTTGATCTTCTCAATTCATGTCTGTTTCCTATTAGCAACTGTAACCAAGGCGTCGAAGCATTTGGCAAAGCGTGGTGGTGAAAAAGGTAAGCAATCATTCGAATATAATACTATATATAATAATACTTACTTAAATGAATTCAATTTAAAACCAAATGGAAATCAATTAAATTGTCTTTATAAAGGGGAAGCATTGGAACACCTGGTTCAGGAAATGGACTATAGAGGCGATGAAAAGCTTGGCCATATTGAGGGCTACGATCAAACATACAGCGATGGGGCTAATAAGTAAGTATTATAGCAAGATTTATAGTTAAAATCATAAATAAAAAAAACAATGTCAAATTATTTTCACAAAACATACACAATACTTACAAACCATCTCAAATAAAGGATCTACATTATGGCGACACCCTTAAAAAAAACTACGCAGAAAGTATAGGTGGTGGAAAGATTCTTTTGCGAACTTAAAAAGGTTGATTAAGTAGTTAATATAACTTTGAGATGAAATTGTATGGAAATGTTCTTCTATGAATGTAATTGCTTAAAGGCTCTTCAAGTCGAGAGTATATTCCCACTACAAAGGTCGGCAACACACCCCCAACACCCACAGTGTTGCGGGTAGTCATGGGCGGCGGTGATCATTTACCACCAGGTGACCCGCATGCTCGTTTGCCCCCTATTAATATTAAAAAAAAAATCGCTTGTCTGTAAATTCGGTTTACCTACTGACGATAGTTGAACGTGACAACGTCTTAAGATGTCGAACGCTGCCGAACGCGGAGGCCGACTGTGCCTCTTTGTCGCTCGTTCCACGCTCTCGCTTGCACTTAATTGGAACGCCTCAGAGCGAGGTAACGCCGCATGAGTCATGTTTTTTAGTGCGTGCAGCCGGCTCCATCGAATTATAAGACGTTGTCACGTCAAAAAAAAAAAGTGAATAAAAAAAAAATAAGAATACCAGAGGGTACATACCTAATTACATTAGTAGGTAATAGACTAATACTCGTATTTGATGATTCTAATTATGTTATTGTCATGTAGAATTCGCGACACGCCCACTCTGAAACCAGGCAGGGTGGATCCGGCGGCATATAAGGAGGTGGGCCCGAAGCTCACTCAACTTGTCAAAGACCATCCGCCACCCAAGCACCACGCCCCTGTAATGGAAGGTTCGGTGTCTTTCGCCATAGTTATTATATATACATACTGTTAGCTATAAAACAAAAGTAATCGGTTACTGGACATCCCTAGCATTCGATGGACATCACTGGTTGGCGTCACTGCCGGTGGGCGCGAAATTGGATTGAATCTAAAGGCGGCTACATGTTGTATTTTCTACTAATTCATCTTTTATTAAAAAGATGTTTAATCTAAAGGCCAATAAATATTGTTCCCATTGAAGTTAAGTATAAATCCGAGATGGCCATAGTTGTAAAATGATCGAGCATGGGTTTTTACTTCATAAATAAAGCTACGAAAAGTTATAGTAAGAAACAATTCCAATAAGACTAGTAAAAGTAACAATATTTTTATTTGCAGAGGTCGTTGAGGAAGCGACTAAATTCTTGGCCAAGGGTTTTCCAGAGAGTAAGTTTTTTTTTTACTTTTTGTTGTTAATCATTTTTCACCCTCACTGCTGTAGCCCACGGCTTCGATCCAGTAAAAAAACAACTAACGGAAACAGCGTCAAAATCGGCCCAGCTGTTCCAGAAATGAACCGGAATCCATTTTTCATCTAAAAAAAATGTTGATATATCTCCCGTGTTAACATATGATTCGTATAAAAACGCGGTTATTTTATTTTACAGAAACTCCAATCTTATTTATTTAGATATACTTATTCAAATAATTTCTATTTTATTCAGCTAAAGAAGAGAAAAGGAATGTGTTAGGCGGTTTGATGAAACGTAAGAAGGACGATGTGGTTGGCGAAGACGGGCTTTATAAAATGACTTACAAGGAAGGCGCTGATAAGTACGTACTATTAATTTTATGCGATATTACATTACATTTAGGTCGATTCGATATATTTACTCGATATTATGCAGAAAAGGTAACATTAATTATATTTATAGACAATATTAAGTTGTTGGCATCGCCAACTTTTGATGTATGCCTAGGATTCGTCTCTTCAAATTCTTTTTAATCTTTTCGGGTCCATGTTTTTCCAGCTGGTAATTGTATTTCATCGACCCATATTTTAAGTCGTTTTTTTTCACCATTGGTTGGCTTCTGTTACTATGTTAACAATACTTTTACTTTTTTACAGTTAGTTAAATTAACTGTAAAAAGTAATAAACCAAAAAAATGCGGTTAACCTAAATGAGACAATATTTTGCAGGTTTGTGAAAGATGCTCCGTATGCAGTAAGGAAATCTGTAGATCCTGCGATACAAGAAGCAATGACTGAAAATGTGAGAGCTGCCATACCTTCTGAAAACCAACCTTTGCAGGCAGCACTTGACGGTTAGAAGATTTAGCTTTCTAATTTAATAAAAAAACATTTTTTTATAACTTTAAATTAACTGTCTACTCTTATATGTTTATCAATAAAAGGTTAGTTAAACTGATGCCCTTAAAGTACTAACAGGGTTTGGAGAAATTGATTTTTTTTAATAATTATTAGGATTAGATATCTAAAGCGAAAATAATAATCCCCAGGTCACAGATATAATAATACTAACGCCCAGGTTAACACACCAACTATGTGGCTCTAATGGAAGCGCCGTGAGCGTTTGTATTACAGGTACTACACAATGGACTTGGACTTGGACTTCTTATCTCAAAGTTATAATTCTTGCACGAAAAACTTCTGATAATCCTCTTGGCATTTTTTTTAATCTAGATATCCTTCGAAAATATTGAAAACCGTTTGAATCGACATCATCAGAATTCTGAATGAGACGCTACGGCGGATGAATCTTCTTTTATATAGAAAAACAATTGAAATTTTTTGAATCTTTCAAATTCAAGTAATGTATTTTTTAATAGAGAACAGAAAAATAAAAATAAATCATGTTATATTTTATTGTACTAAAAAGATTTCATTTTTCGAACCGATCGCAATTTTTTTTTAATGTGTGTAGGTATAAATGTTTGTGGCAACATGGTGACTTCCCATCAACAAGTAGTGCAACTACTTGTTCGCCGTTTGAAGTTGTTGCATTATATATTTAAGTCATTTTATTTTTGTTCTCTTCTAATTAAGTATAAATAGATACTTACAGTTATTTGTTACAGAAACGGTGCATGAGGCCGGTGCCAATTTAGCTGATGTCGTGAAAGGAAGAGGTAAAATAATTTGTACTTGAATTTATAGGAAGCCATTTATATAATTAGCATATCCTTATTATGTTTTATATAATATTTTAAAGGAGAGGCGATGGACGTCGTTCATGCTGGATTGAAACATGGAAAAGCTAAAAAATTGGTTGAGGCCGGCAAGTTTAAAGCTACATACGACGATGGAGCTAAATTGTTAGTTTCATAAAATAAACATTAACTAATCTACAACATATGTATTTTTCTGTTGTTATTTCAATGACACTCCCTATTAAAAATACTTAACTTTTAATGTACAGGGTAGAAGATGCTCCGCATTTCGTTAAAGATAAAATATCCCCTAAGATCGCCGGAGAAGTTCAAGAGAAACTACAATCTATGCCTAAACCAAAGAATACCACGGAACTGGGGGAAAAACATTTGAAATGTATGTGCTAGTTTGCTGCTAGTTTTTTTACTATTTATCGGTTATTGATTAATCTTTTTTTGTAGCTACTATCGATGTCGCAACTAAATACATCGCTGGCGTTGCAACGGAACAAAGTAAGTAGATAAACAAAGGTTTTCATATATAAAACTGTTAGACCAGCTACACATATTATTCTTTTCTACAGGTGGTCTATCAGACAGAGAGCTTGGTTTGGTCGGTGATTACGAGGAAAATCTCAAAAAGTCGGTATTGTTATAAAAAGGCAAATTATTTACGATGATAAAACTGTCACATGAATAAATAAAATATTGTCAAATTATAATTTTACAGAGCTATGGCAGATCGTGAGATTAAAGGTGGGCCAGGCGTTAAAGCAGATGAAGAAAGAAGAAAGAAAGCATTAGATGATGAACGTAGAAAGAAAGGCATTGAAGGCAGTGGTGGTGGTGCCGGTGGTGGTGGTAGTGCTGGTGGTGTCGGCAGTGGGAGCGGTGGTGGTGGAAGTGGGGTTGCTGATGATGGGAGTGGCATTGGTGGTGGTGGAAGTGGCATTGGTGGTGGTGGGAGTGGCATTGCTAGTGGTGGAAGTGAGATCGCTGGTGGTGGTGTCGGAAGTGGTGGCGGTCGTCCCGGAACTGGTGGTGGTGGCCCCGGAACTGGTGGTAGTGGCCCCGGCACTGGTGGCGGTGGCCCCGGAACAAGTGGCGGTGGTCCCAAAACAACTGGTGGTGCTAGTCCCGGAACTGTTGGCGGTGGCCCCAGAAGTGGTGGCGGTGTTCCCGAAAGTGGTGGCGGTGGCCCCGGAACTGGTGGCGGTGGCCCCGGAACTGGTGGCGGTGGCCCCGGAACTGTTGGCGGTAGACCCGGAACTGATGGCGGTGGTCACGGAACAACTGGTGGTGCTAGTCCCGGAACTGTTGGTGGTGGATCTGGAAGTGGTGGCGGTGGTCCCGGAAGTGGTGGCGGTGGTCCTGGAACTGGTGGTGGTGGTCATGGAACTGTTGGCGGTAGTCCTGGAACTGTTGGCGGTGGTCCTGGAACTGTTGGCGGTAGTCCTGGAATTGTTGGCGGTGGTCCTGGAACTGTTGGCGGTGGTCCTGGAACTGTTGGAAGTGGTCCTGGAACTGTTGGAAGTGGTCCTGGAACTGTTGGAAGTGGTCCTGGAACTGTTGCCAGTATTCCCGGAACTGGTGGTGTTGGTCCTGGAACTGGTGGCAGTCATCCCGGAACTGGTGGTGGTGGCCCCGGAAGTGGTGGCAGTGGGGCTGGAAGTGGCGGTAGTCCTGGAAGTGGCGGTGGTCCCGGAAGTGGCGGTGGTCCCGGAAGTGGCGGTGGTCCCGGAAGTGGCGGTGGTCCCGGAAGTGGCGGCGGTCCCGGAAGTGGCGTTGGTCCTTTAAGTGGCACTGGAGGTAGCAGTGGTGGTGGTGGCGGTGGAATTGGCACTGGTGGAGGAATTGGCACTGAAGGAGGAATTGGCACTGGTAAAGGAAGTGGTAGTGCGGGAGGTGCTGGTGGTGTCGGTAGCGGTGTCGGCCCTGGTGGTGTCAGCAGCGATGGTGGTGGTGGTGGAAGTGGCGCTGATAGTGGTGGCGGCGTGGGTGGTAAAGGAAGAGGCAGTGGTGGTGGTGGAGGTGGAGGAAAAGGCTCCGGTAAAGGAAAAGGCAGCGGTGGTGGTGGTGGAGGAAGTGGCGCTGGCGGAGGAAAAGGCAGTGTGGCTGGCGGTGGTGCCGATGGTTTTGGTAGTGGCAGTGGTACCGATGGTGGTGGTGGTCGAGGCAAAGGTGGTGGTGGTCGTGGCAAAGGTGGTGGTGGACATGGTGGAGGTGGTGGGGGTCATGGTGGTGGTGGTCGAGGAGGAGGTGGTGGAGGTCCTAGCGGTGGTCGTGGTGGCGGGGGCGGAAGTCGTGGCGGTGGTCGTGGTGGCAGGGGTGGTGGTGGTGGTGTTGGTGGAGGTGGTGTTGGTGGCGGGGGTGTTGGTGGCGGGGGCACTGGTGGTAGAGGTCCTGGAGGCGGTGGTCCTGGTAGCGGAGGTTATGGTGGTGGTGGTAGTGAGAAGGGGGAAGACCGCAGACCAAAAAGAAAGAGAGTTCCCGCGCCGGATGAAAAAAGCTCGTGAGTTATTGGTGTTGTTATATTTATGTTACGGCTAATACCCGAAGTGCGGCTACACCTAGTTTTAGCCGGTTAGAAGTGTTTTTAATATGGAAAACTGTAAAAAAAGAATATACCTATGTATATAAAAACTGGCTTCAATCATGAGTCGACGGCGGGACTCCTTTTTCTGGGTGGTATCAAAAAAGTAACCTAACTAACCTAACCTATTAATGTTCTAACCGGCTAAAACTAGGTGTAGCCGCACTTCGGGTATTAGCCGTAACATTTATAAATTTACATATAATTCAAATAGTATACTGAAAGTTTTTATTCTTTCAGGTCCGAAGAAGATGCAGTTATTGATCCAGATACATGTCCTTGTGTATGTCTAAACAAATTTTATTACATCTACGTTTTTTTACTTTAATATGATTTATTACTTAAAGTTTATAATACAGGAGGTGGCTGCAGAGCGTCTTAAGAAAAAACATGCAAGGAAACTACGACGACGAGGTAATTTTGTTTATAGCTTCCTAAGGAATACCAGAATCCATCACCCTCTTAGGAATGATATGACAAGAGACATATCACAGTAGTAATATTACTGTTATACTATTCGGTTGAAATCTTTTCTGCCTAAAGAGATCACTACTGAACGGGCTAGCTTTGTTAAACGTCTTTACGTATCTTAGTACTCGTGTGCACCTGATAATAAAAAAGTTCGCTTGTTCAACAAACGTCTCTCGGTTAAATAGCCAAAACTTTGGACAACTTTACTGGATTGGGGATGGCACGGGGCTACCACTCTCGCGCGGAAGTAGGTTTCCCGTGGGAATGGGAAGTTTTCCCGCGGTAAAAGTCCCCTATGTGTTTTTCTGATGTATAATCTATATTACTGTAAAGTTTCATCCAAATCAGCCCAGTAGTTTTTACGTGAAAGAGTAAGAAACATCCATACATCTATACTTACAAACATTCACGTTTATGATGTTAGTAGGATAGAAGTTTTATTTAAGAGTTAGGTACCTGAATTGGCGTATATAAATAATAATAATATTTTTTGTAGCAATTCTTCAACAAAATAAGATTGAAGCGTTGGCACTTCTTCGGGCTGAGCTGGCAAAGAAGGGAGAAACTCCATTTTACTCGTCACCTAATCCATTTACTCTAACTCACAAGCAAGCCTCGGATTGGTAAGTGATTTGTTTTGTTACCGCTTAAAAACGCTAACTAAAAGTTTGCAAGTGAATGTGATTATTTATTTTAACGCGCGGAGAAGAAATATATGTTACAAAAATTATTGTTGTTAAAACTAAATCCGTTTTCGTGTTCCAGTATTTCTATCTCAGCTTACTAAATTGTAAAAGTTAATGAATCTTTTGTTTTTTTTAATTAAAAGGCTTGGAATAACTATGAAGGTTGAACCTTCAGTGAAGACATCGAATGACGTCACTCGCCTCCAGGACAAGTTTGAAAATAAACTGTATGACTTGATGGAAGGAAAATATGATGATTCAATGGAATATGCCATGCAAGGTTGGAAAACCAATCCAGATTTTTTCATACTTGCGATAATATTTATTCACTAATTAATTTTCATCCAAAATTTACCCGATTATATCTAACAATAATAAATGTTTGCTGACTGTAACTTGGAGTAGAGACCGTAAAAATAAATAAAAATCATTTATTTCATCATTAAGTAACTTAAGGCATACCTACAACTAAAATAGGTTAATATATTGAAAATTGTAACACAGGCAGGAGTAAGGCTTCTGCTTCATTATGTTATTAATAAATAATATTATGATACTTCTTTTTATTTTCTTCAATTACATTAATTATGTTCATAGATGCCATCATCGAATCGGCAAGGAAACTCGCGGAGTATTATGTGACCAAACGTAAGTTATTTTGCAACAAATACCCTTAAATTTAAAGCATTTTAATCGTAGTATGTATTCAATGAGATTTTTTTAGATTACCAGAAGGCAGCAAGGAATGCATTCATATCAGAAATGCAGAAGAAACGCAACAAGCTTTTGACGGACGATGGCGAGACATATTTTTATGCTGCACAAAGGTATAATAAACTTCATCAATCTACCCCTTTACCTACTGATAAATAAACGGCTTGAATAAAATGATCTTCCTCTTCAATAGCTGAAGTTTGTTAACTGAATCGGGGCTCAGGACTGAAATATAACTAATGTTTTACTTAGTGTTTGAAAATTTCCGATATTTATTATAAAAATCAAAGTTATCAGGTATTTACTATCCTCGAACCCTGGTTTTACTACGGTCATCTTTTTACAAGGTAAAATAAAAAAACAAAATTAAGTTAATTTAAAGCCAACCGCAAACTAAAAAGCTCACTACACTTAACCTGTTACTTACCTATACACAGCCAAAATGTACCAGCATATTTGACTCTGCTTTAGTATCTTTGTTTTTTTATAGATTGAAGCGAAGTGAAGATTTGTACGAGCCAGAGCCTTGTGAGCAAACGTCTCCGTACTTGCAGCAGGAACTAGAAAACACCATTCGAGGCAGAAGCATTCCTAGGAAGATGGTGGGCACTTTGAAAGGTGAACTACACGTTTATTAAAATATTTAGATTCTACAGTATAAATATTTCATTAAAAGTTATTACTAAAACTATTCGTTTAAACTGAAGTGTTTTAAATATTTACATCAGGGTACAGCAAGTTGACAGCGGATTATCTATCGACCCGTGTCGGGAAGCCTGGTATGTGTTTTAGAGTTCTTTAAAAATTGGTATATTCCTAAGACCTGTTCTTTTTAAAATACTTTATTTTAGACAAAGAGATAACCGCCTACTGCACACTGCTGGATGAAATGGAAGCCCACGGAGATAAAGCCATGGTGGATAAGCAAATGACGATGACCTTTAATGATGGCACCGATTAGTAAGTTGAACTTTTGTGCTATTTAAGGCTATGCCCCGTGGCGAAGGTAAAGCGTGGATACAATTTCTATTTAAATTTAATTAAATCATCCATTAATTGCATATTTGATTGAGTGTATGATAAATTTATCGATCTTGTTTTGTCGCAGGAATTTTAATTTTTTTTTTAACCACTTTAAATACGTTAGTTATTACAGTGTACCCATTATAGGTTTAGGATTAGTTGTTATATATAGGTGCTATTATTCACATTTCTTACAGTCTGCGTCAACTGGTATCAAACGAGGATATGATCAATAAAACTGATGCTGAAGTCACTAAGATGATCACCAAGAACCTTTCGGACATACTGAGCTCCAGCGAAGCGCTGAAAGAGTGCGACCAAGATGAAGTTAAAAGTATGTGTCGTTATATTATCTTATAATTGTATACAATCTTAGTTTTGGAGATTATCTGAGGTGCTACGTATGTGTGTGCTATACGTAGATATGCGTTTTGTATTTTGGAGCCTTGCAACATTTTAAATCGGCATTAAATATTTTAAGAATTCTGATAATAATAAAAGAAAACCTAAACCTGAGTAAGAATTAATCAATCAAAGAATTTGCGTCACTCTAGAAATAGAAAAGCTTACGATAGAATAAATAGGCACAGGTTTCAGAAGGTACCTATCTATCATTTTCTGAAGTACTAATTTTAATTTATACGTAAATACCTAATTATCATAAACAATCCATTGTTAATTTCTTTTGAAATATACATAAAGAAACATACTTTTACTAGGTACTCATTTTTCCCCTTTTTTGCAGAAGTGAAAACGCGAACTATAAGCCTTTTAACTTCTTACGTCGCATCCCAAGGTAAAGTTTTCTGTTAAAGTCCAATTATAATGCTTTTTTACTTAGATCGCGTTAACCGCACCCCATGATACAAGCGACTTGATATATTAAGAAACAGAATAGTATATATAAAAACTGAAATACTTTTGAACAAATAAACTTAACTTTGAATATATTTTAGCTGACAAGACGGCAGCGTTGAACACTATTGTAGACGCGATGGAGAAGCATGGAGGCTGGGTGCTACTGCGGCACGGGCCTCTTGTCAGGACTTTTAAGGATGGTGCCGAAAGGTAAGATCTTTTTAGTCATTGAAACGATCATTTTATTATAATTAAATTATATTTTTTATTCTATTAATATTTCAATGGGATTTATTTCGAATTTCTACGGATATACGCTTTAATAGCAGCGATTCTTAAACAACACTGGATTTATTTATTTTGTCAAAATTTATGAAGGGAATGACTTGGTAGTAGGTAGGTGGTTGAATCCGGGGGCAGATAAAACCGATAGTGCACCGTGTAATTGAATTGGGAAAGACCTTGTATGTGAGTATGACCGTAGTTTTTTTTTAAATATATAATATAGCAAAGCAAACGAGTATGCGGGTCACCTGATGGTAAGTTTTCACCGCCACCCATGACTACCCGCAACACTGTGGGTGTGGTGGGTGTGTTGCTGAGCCTTTGAGAAAATTAGGCACCGGATACCGCACTCACCGAACGAAACGCAGGAACATCGTCCCTACTTCACGTCGGTTTTCTGTGCGACGACGGTGGTATTTCACCGGTCGAGTCAGACCAGTAATCGCTGCAGACAGAGCCTACAGCTAGACCTTACCACTCCAGAAACAGTTTACTTCTACTTTAGTTGAAATTTATCCTACAGATTGAAGGGCAAGCACTTTGCACAGATACACAAGAAAATATCAAAAACGGGCCCGCCAGATCCCGTGGTAGCCAGGAAAATAAATGTCAGAATCAGCAACATTAGTGAAGATGAGAACTTAAATCCAGGTAAAGTGTTTATACATTGAATACTGAAATTTTGTTTAATTGCTGTTTGTTTATGCTGAGGTAATTTTCTGTTGCAGAGGTTTTGAAATATGCGATGACGTACTTGGCTAAGTCGTTTACTGAGCCACGTAAGTAATAAAAAATATACCTACAGGG
This sequence comes from Emmelina monodactyla, assembly GCA_916618145.1. Taxonomy (NCBI): domain Eukaryota; kingdom Metazoa; phylum Arthropoda; class Insecta; order Lepidoptera; family Pterophoridae; genus Emmelina; species Emmelina monodactyla. Next base: position 9,401,789 of record OU745303.1, read on the forward strand.
TTATTTCTAATTAGCGCATCTCCTCTTGTAGGCAGCTTTTCTACATCAATCCCAACAACATTTAACCAACGAATAATTAAAATTAATATTAAAAAAAATCGGTTGTCTGTAAATTCGGTTTACTGACGATAGTTGAACGTGACAACGAACGCGGAGGCCGACTGTGCCTCTTTGTCGCTCGTTCCACGCTCTCGCTTGCACTTAATTGGAACGCCTCAGAGCGAGGTAACGCCGCATGAGTCATGTTTTTTAGTGCGTGCAGCCGGCTCCATCGAATTATAAGACGTTGTCACGTCAAAAAAAATAAAGTTTTTCCATACAAATTTATTAGGTGCATCTAAACAGTACAATACTCTACGCGCATGCAACTGGCGTGGCAGGCGCGCGGGCGACGGGGGGTGGGAAACTGAATATAAATAACAGAGCGCGCAAATTTGATTTTGTTTTTGTGTTAATTATCAAGTTTTGCAAAAAGTCGTAGAACAAATGTTTTTGGGATTGATGTAAGGAAGCCGCCTGCAAGAGGTGTTACGCTAATTACAAATAACCCTGTATAGGATTAAGAATCTAGAGTGTAAATTTTAGCAGAAACCCAATAATTAAGAATCAATCACACATTGCTGCTTCCTATAAGCTTCATTTGATAAGTAGATAAATCTAAGAAAACGCTTCAGTACCTACCCGTCTTTTTTTGCACAATTTTATTCCAATTGCCCCCCACCAGACGTTACCCGCGTCTGTCAGTGCCGCAAGAGCGTGCCAGTCCAGTGCGAGCTGTGGTGCGACGAGATCCTGCGCCGCGTGCCCCGCCCGTGCTGCGCGTGCCCCCGCTGCGCCCCCCCCCGCCGCCTGGCGCCCCCCCGCCGCTTGGCGCCCCCCCCGCCGCCACCGTCACCTGCGAGGCCACCCACCAGCGACCGTGCCAGGCGCCGCAACCAGCCGACGACTGCCCCACCTACGCCCTCCACTCAATCCAATACGACCTCCAAGCGACGGATCGGATCTCGCGAGCGCGACTCGATATCCCGACTCGGGATATCTTTGATGCCGACTCGCAGTGCTCGGTGAACTCGGGACACTCGACGTACTCGGTCGCCGGCACGCAGGCGGGGTCGGAGGGCACGGAGCCGACGGTGGTCGGGTCGGGCAGCACGATCACGGCGACGGTCACGTCCGCGGTGTCCGTGCGGAGCTCAGGTTATACTCATCGTTTTTGATAGGCTACATATCTTAACGATAATCAGTTAAGAAATTTGGTTCTTTGATAGTTTATTAGGAGCTGTGTGGTTATTGTAGTAAGTTGTAGCTTAGTACAATTTACCGCTTTCATCCTCATTAATCCAGTTGTGACGAAAATTGGCTTATTTACAGGCATTTATACATAAACGTTGAAGCTCAATTTGGCCTGGAAAACTCTTACTTGAACATTTTTTTCTATCTAGTGTCTTAATTTACCAATCCCGGACCTACGTAGAGCCTTCACTCAGGATCTTGTGTATAAACCTCAACAATTCTGTCCGCATCAGCCCGCAGCATGGTGTCAACGAGCGACATGTGCGACTGGAGCTCGATGCTGGTGAGCCTGATGTGGAACCTGCAGGCGTGGCGGCGCTGGATCCAGGAGCAGCTGGACCGGGCCAGCACTCAGCTGGGTAGGTATTGGCCCCGACTCTGAAAACACTGTCAAAACTAAACTAAAACTATCGCCGTCACTTACTGTTCAATAGTATAAGACAGAGACAGGTAATCATTTTAGTCCTGTCAAACTAAAATGTACGTGCGATATGACACGGCGAAGGCAATTTTAGGCGAGTCCTCAGCGCATTTCGTCTAATTTTACAATGATCTGGGCTAAATTTAGTGAGACCAGTGTATCTGTCATTTTCTAATACGAAGCATGAGAAAGTGACAATGATTAGTTTTAGAGAGTGTTTTGAGAATCGGGGCAAATGGCAATTGTGGGGAATGTTGTTGGGGGCAGTTTGTATGGTGGCTGCAGGTGAAATGCGTAACGGATTATTAAGAGGTGTTTTTGGAATGTTTGTATGCTAAGTATTTACACTTATTAGATAGTTTTCTTAAGTTGTTAAAAGTTACAAAAATCGTTTCCTTACCAGCTACTTTTTAAGACTGACGTCTTGTTAAGTGTGTAACTATTGAGAAAAACTATGAGTTGTTGATAAGGAATAACAGACTCAGATAGATACGAGCGATCCGATCAATTTTAAAAAATCTGGCTCCACGCCTATGGCTTTTTTCACTTGCAATAATTATTGCTTGTCCCACCAAACAAACTAACATACAATCATCTGAGATTGATATTATCATATTTCTTACGTTAGCGTACTTCCAAGAATCCATAGAGTTACCAAGTTGGCAAGCATACGAGAAGAAAATGGCAGTAGAGGCCCTACAATGGAGACAGTACAACATGTTCAGCAAAAAACTTGCGATGAAACTGTCACATAGATACAGAAATAAACAGGCAAGTTACTTTATGCTATAGACACACATTTAAAGAAAATAGATTTAATTTGTACCTACTTGTATAGTACCTACAGTCGGCACCAAAAAAGTTGCAAGCTATGTTTTAGAATTTTACAGATGAAGCAACTTTACCATATTTTGCTGATAAATGTCTATAAAGAAGAACCTACTCATGGTAAACCTACATAATGTTACGGCTTTTTCTATAAGAATGCTTTTAAAACTGCGTTCTTACAGTGTTTAAATTCACAAAAGCCTAATTTAGGTAGTAGGGCAGGTGACCCGGTTGTGGCCACCGACCCCTTTGTGGCCATTTGGGGTTTCAAATAATTATAACTAAGGCAAAAACAAATATATTAATCTATGGTTTATATTATTTAGAATATTGAATATTGGTAGCACTGATAACGTTGATAGCTCTGATGTGTCAAGCTTGACTTCGATGCAACAAGCCATTCTTATTAGGTGAGCGCGAAATTGTTAAGATCTTAGTAAAAAGGCTAAGGCGAGCGGGTGACTAATAAATTTTTATTTTTTAAATCTTTGACTATTTTATGGATTTTTATGTTAATACTACTTGAAGAATATATTGTCTAAGTAGAACTAAAGTTATTTTGTCGCCATATGTTTATGAAGCGAGGTTATGAGCAGGTGGCCACTAATGGAGTCAAAATCATGTATTTCTCCATCTTTGGCCACGTGGCTGGCCAAAAGTGGTGTACATAGATACCCCACTTCTGGCCATTTATATTTTATCGAGGTTTTTTTACTTGGCTTTACGTACCAACGTAAGTGTATATTTTATTTTCAGAGTTACAATAAAATGCCTCAACCAAAATCAAATAGTGACAAAAAAGAAGCCGTGAAAAAAAAAATATTCCAGTACTTACACATAAAATAACTTTAGCGTTGGACGCAATTAAGAATAGGATGCCCGTTTCCACGACTCCTCGAACGACTTTGCGATTGTGACATAAAATTTCTGGAAAAGCATCTAAAACTCTTGAACATGTAGGACCTCAGGCAGTTCTTGGAGTGCGCGTGGGATACCTCTTCGTGCGGCCGTCCTCTTTCCTGCTCCCTGGAATACTTGTGTTCCACAGGGAAGGAAAGGGGTTCGGCCCGGTGCACCCTGTGCGTCCTACAACCGTGTTCCTATTAGGGTTCATTGTTGCGGGATGGCAAAATCCCACACCGGGGCTGGTCGTGAAGTAGTCCGGCCCACGAGAGGGGGACTGCTGCAGCTGGGCGTAAGCCCAGCGTGTTGAAACGCCCGGAGGGGCTTGTGGCGTGTCGGTGACTCCAGCCGGTGAGGTCCCGGGTCGGCGGCGACGGCCAAAGACCCTGGGGTGGTTCCCAGGCCGCCGACACAAAGCTAGATCGGTGGCTAACCAAGGGAACGTCAGGGGGCAGGCGCGCCGCGGTTTGTCCCCTCCAAGCTTGAGGGGGCTGCCTCGGTGGCCAGCCGTTGGCGGGTTCGCAGTGAGGGCCTTAACAGGACTATTCTCGTGTCCCCGCCACTATACGACGGCCAGAAGGACAACTCCAGGTTTTTAGTCGGTGCGAGTCCGACATAACCCGTCTCCTTTCCCTGGAGGGGCGGGTATGCGTAGGCATTTTCCTGATCAATAAGAAAAAAGAAAAAAAGGCAGTTCTTGGAAATGAAATAGAGAATGAACTTCTCGTATGGATCAAAGACTGCGCTCGTGCTGGGTTTTCTAATAATAAAGTATCTGTCAAAAAAATTGTAGTAAAGTGCCAAATTACCACTCTTTTTTAAAATAATAGACCTTCAGGATCGTGATTTGACGGATTTACGGCAAGATATCCTGATTTGAGCCAAAAAAATTGCAATTTAATTAATTAATTTTGATTACTTTGAATTCATCTGATTTTATTTTTTGATGGCCAGAACTGGCACACGACCATGGCCAGAAATGGCGTCAATCTGGCCAAAAATGGCACATTCTGCCTTTATTTTTTTATTTTCATAGAATTATTTTTCTATTAAATGTTCTTTAAAAAAAGGGTTTTCTTAGGCAAGGTTAATATATGTTTAATGACTTTTTGCAAGAAATATGTTCGTGATAACAAAAACCATAAATTATGAAAGCCCCAAAGTCGAGAAAATCCTTAAAGTGGCCAAAACCGGGTCACCTGCCCTAACTACACAAGCAAAACTCTTTGCAAGTAAATATTTATAAACATATATTAGTTCTCCCGCGATACAGGCTGATTGCCTAGTGCGGGGAACATTGTCTTCTTGTGATTCATTTATACTTCTTATTTGGTAAATAAATATTTTCTTTCTTTCTTTCACATTCATAATTACTTTTTCCCATTCAGATAGTGTCACCAACGCGAGAAACAAACAAAACCAAAGAATACCTGGCGTGCCAGAGCGAGATGATCGACATGATCGGCATGTTCAAGAACTGGACCCACTGGCTGTCGCTTGTCGTAAGAAAATCCTACTTCTTACTAATATTCTAAATAAGTACTAAAGTTTGTCAGTAAGTGTGTGTGTTTATTGCTCTTCCACGCAAAAACAACACGTAAATAGACGGACCTTAAAGGCAACTACGACATAAAATACACTATAGTCCATTCGCGTTAAGAAAATAGTGACAACTACAGGATAAGGGTGTACTCACAGTGGACTAAAAGTACAAAAGATAAATAATAATTTTATAAACAGTATTTTCGGACACGCCGCATGCATTTGCTGTTTCTGTGACTATGCTCTCCACAGTTGCATTTAAATCACACAAGTACTTATAAACATTGTAAATTATGCGTCTCTCTCCACTATGGATTATTCATCCACTTTTATTCTTTGGAATTGGTGAAGTATTCATTTTCAAAATGTATGGTTGGACGAGTCACGCAAAATACACAACCGTTTTCTTCGAAGACACATTACAACTGGTCACTGTGAACTCGACTTTTTAATTTCTAGAATTTTAATTGGCTGGGGGGCCGGCTGACACCGATGACTCACTATTTTCTTAACGCGAATGGACTATAAGTATGCGATTGTGGCAAGCTTAGTGTCAAAATTCTTAAATGGTTGCACTTGCTAAACGTTAGTTAAAGAAAAAAAAACCTTATTCCTACCGTCTAGGCCTCAAAGTTTAGCCATAGTTGGTCATAAAAAAACATTCTATCAAAGTGTTTGTGAAGAAACATTTTTATAAGAGAATTACTTCCAGATGAAGGAGACGAATGAAATAACCGTTCCAGCAGGGACTAGTGAGAGCACTCTGAACAAATTGTTAGTTTGATGATTCAACTGCTTTTCTGTAGGTACTTTTTATTACCTTTGCTGAAGGTGCAAGTTCTTCAATTTCTTCATACGTAGTATTTTTATGGGTTCGTTGATCGGTTTCTAAAAGTAATATTTATCTGGTCACATAGGCGTTGGAATCGCTTCTGTTGCAAAGTACAAGACCGGACAGACGACTGGAAGAAGTACGATGCGTATTTCGCCGATTGTTGGAAAGAAAACGATTTGAAGAGGATTCCTGGTTAGTTGAGTAGGCTCTTATCTATGACATGTTACTGTTGCTTCAGTTAAAAGAGTGGTTATTGTATTTAAGGATTTATGAAACTTCATTTGTTAGTGATAAATAATGAAGTTGCTATTAAGCACTTGTTCTAGTTATGAAATGATGGTTGCTGCTATGCTTGGAATACCGTGTCAAAGGCTAAGCGGAGCCAATGTGTAGGCATCTTGTATTCCGCATTTTACAAACGTCGTCGCCCGTATGCAAGCACTCGCACTTAAAAATATGCCGAAACCAAATGAGGACTCGTACTACTGTGCAAAAATATCCTAACAATGAGTTCGAGACCAGAATTGATGTGGGTACAATTTAGGATCGGCAGCGTTTTAGGAGTTTCCCTCTACCGTCTAAACCGAATTATGGCGCGCACATATACAGCGATACATTTTAATGTAAAATATCATTTTAGTTATCAAGCTACCATAATACAACAAAATATTAAACTTAATTTTGAATTTTTTACTAAAAGGATTCATTTGAACATCGAAAACAGGGTTTTTTTATTAAAAATCTTAAATATTGCATCAAAACTCAGAAATTGACAATTTTCGGACATGGTATGATATGACTGAATTGACTGCAAATAAGCTCTACTTTAACCTCTTAGAAGGAATGTATCGCATTACCAATCACCCTGTAGATCTTGTACTAACATGCATATGTAAATGTAACATTGGTATCGTCCAGGCTGGTCGTGCGAGCTGCACTCCGGCGCGGTGTGGGTGGTGAGCGCGAGCGGCGCGGTGCCGAGCGGGGCCGTGCGGGCCGCCAGCAAGCCGCCTGTGTATCTGGCGCGGACCACGCATCGGTGAATACTTACTTAGATTGAAGGCTCTAAAGTGACTGATTTAGGGGGACAAACCCGGGCGAAAAAGCATAAGATTCGAACAAAATGGCAATCCCTAATTCCCCTTTTTAAAATAAAATGAATCTTAAGTTTTCCCCGTGATTCTAGATTTGGTGGTTTTAGATCAGGCACTGAAGGCATTAAAGGGAGTAGTTTAGTCTTAGGGGTTCTTGGGTCTTTTCCAATTATGTCTCTATATATTTATCTAGCACAAAACGCAGTATAACTTACTGAAACATAAATATTTTAGATCCCAGGTGTTGCCGGCAGCTTTAATCCCATCGAAGCATTGCTGCATTGTGTATGCTGATCAAAAAGTCTTTCACTACACCAAGTACCAGGTAACTACAACAGTCGTTATTGCTTCAGTTAATAAATCAAATGCTTGATGGTCTACAGAACACGTAGTTATAATTATTAAAACTCATTTAGGCCCAATTGCAGGGAACGTTTTAACCTCACCTAACGTAACTACTTCTTATTACAATCGATGGTGGCGCCATTTAAATCTGAGTTAGCTGACCCGAAACTAACCCGAGGTTAAAACGTTCCTTGCAATTGGGCCTAAGAGTATATTTTAGCGTCATGATATTTTTATTATGCTAAATGGACTAAAGATAACGTATTTCTAAGACTTATTAAGAACTAGTGGCTCGCCTAAGCTTCGCAGTGGTGTAGTTTAGGCCGACTTGTTCACGTATCAGTGAATTTTGTCTCACCTAAAAAATCTTCTCCCAAATGTTCTTTATTTAGAAATTTAAGTGAAAAAATACCTTTAAGATGACGAAAACCGCATAAAAATCCGGCAAGTGATTTAGAAGGAGATAGCGGATAAACATACAGACACCAATAGCGTCCTGGAGCGCTTTACTATGTAATAATATGATATCTTTATAGGTGCTATGCAATGCTGATGTGGAGTGGGTGGAATGGCACTCCGGTTCTATCAGTGCTGCCGCTGTTCCAATTAGTGAGAAATCCTTCGCCGGCCGCGTAATCTACATGGACTCGAATCTCATAGGCCCCGTATTACCACCGCATTATAGATGCCACGTCGTGCTAATGGGCAGACCGTTCGCATTCAACAACTATGAACTACTAGTATTCACGGATACGGTACCATCGGTAGCTTAGGATGAAATTATTTATGAAAAATACTTTGCACACTTTGGAAGTATTTCTGGTCTTTGTGGAGTGACACTGCTAGATTAACCTTCAGTACCTTATTATGCATTTGGAATTAATCATGTTTTTAGTCTTTTGTATTGTCAATGAAAGTCTTATGTTTTTTATATTTATTTATTTTTGAATATATTGTTACTTTTTTATACATCTTATCACTTAAATCTATAGAAGATACAAAACCACAGAGATATTTGCTCATACAATCACGATTTCATATAAATTAGAAGTTTATAACTTCCTCTCGCTGTATATCCATATGATGATTCTCATCATCGTCGTCTTCATCATCATCTAAGCCGACGAACCGTTCATCTGCTATGTAATTGGATTGATATCTAATTGGAGAGGATCCCTCTCTATTATGCGTGATTAGTATCTCATACATATTTGCTGCCACTTCTCGTTCTTTATACGATACGTAGCAGACTCTATGTGTCGGTTGTACTTTCCCGGGTATGAGATGTCCGTCGATGTTAGCGCGACCGACGTATAACGGTTCGTTGGTGGTTTCAGCCCGACCGCCGACGACGGCGCCTTGCGGGATTCTGTCATCCATAGTCTTTACCCATGAGCAATCGTAACCGAGGAGTACCTAAAAAAAAAGTTGCAACTCAAATAAACAATGCGCAAGCGCTCTTATTCGCTTTTACTTTAGTTACTTTTTGCAAATACTTCATGGCTTAAGACTCAGAGCGCTTTGCTTAGTTATGATGTCGCTTACGTTAAATTTTCGAGGACGCGCGCTAGATCCGTCGATCTCTTTCTGTTAGAACATGAGTAGCGCTGTTCTTCTATCGAATCCTTTGTCTGACTAGAATCAGGCAAATTTATTGGGGTTATTGCTTATATCAGCTCATTTAGCAATAAAAATAAACGTAAGCAGCTGCAAAAATATTTGGTTCAAAGTTTTTTGCAACCAATTCTAATAACATTAATTGCGAAACAATTTTGAACTGCCTTTTGAATTTATCTACTTTGGACCGATAACATCGCCCGCTAGGAGGTACTTCATGAATACAATTGGCTTGAGATGCCGCTTCCGGCATAGCAAGATATATCTTTCATTATAAGTCCCAAATTTACTAGTGTGCCTGCATCAGTCGTAGCATGCAAGTCCTATTTTAAAATGTATCTGCGATATTAATGCATAAGTTAAGCAAACTAAACATTTTCTTCTTCTAATGCTAAAAAAGATTTATTTAAACTTGTATAAATACCTGAAATTCGGATTTCTCATTCGATCTGCCTCCCCAAGATATGAAGCCAACGCCTTGAGATGGTACAAATTTCCCTGGGGTCAACGATCCTCTATGTTCAGCTCGAATTATGTAAAGGGTCTCGTTATTTTCGAAGCCACCAATTAGAGCACCATCAGGGAGCTGGCGGTCGCATGAAAGCCATTCAATTTCCCCCCCTACCACGGGTTTAATTTGTGGAGGAATATTATTTGGTGGGACTGAAATCAGATGCATTTAAGATTAATAAAGATGACATGGTTGTTTAAACAAGCTGGCCTTGATGTTTGGGTCCTACTATAAAATAAGTCTGGCTTTCCTTTCCCCCTATTCTTCTAAATAATCACTTCAAAAAATTATGTGATACTATAAATATGAAACTTCTTTGAACATACACAAAATGCTTAAGTAAATTGATGCCCATCAAGCAAACCCCAAATATATCACATCTAATTAGAAATTTGTGAGGAAACCCACATGATTGGATGATAATCCATCATGTGATCCACCAACCAGCACTAAGCTAGCGTGGTGGATTACGACTCACCCTCTCGCTATCCGAGAAGGAGGCCTGTGCTCATCTATGGGACATATATAGGCTATTTATTAATATTATTATTAATTAGAAATTTTGCATCATATAACCAAATATTTTTTCCTTATTCAATGGTACACTATGACTAGAGAAGTATTAAGTATACCTACATTCAACTTTCCAATTAACTGAATTTATATCAGTAGAGGATCCAAAAGTAATGTAGTTTAAACCTTCAACACTGTCATTATGATGAATGAAGGATTTTAATTCTCCAAGTTTTCCTACTTTGATATAATTTTCATCCCACATCAGCCAAAAGTAGCGGGTTTCTGTGTTTGAGAGAAGGTGCCTAGTTGGCACTGATGTTACATGTCTATGTCTCATACCCACTATTGACTCATGATGCAGTTTAATCTAGAAATAAACATATGATCAGTTAAGATTGTATGCAAGGAAAAACTTGTTATAGAATAACAAGACCTATTTTGCTTCCAAAGTAAGAGGGTGAGGTGAGGCACAAACTTACTTTCGCATCAATTTTGGGTCCTGGTCTTCTGGCAAGTCCCAAAATAGCTGGTCCAGCAGTTTTAACTCCAAATATAATAGAATTGCCATCGATTTTGTAAAACAAGTTTAGAGTTGCTTCTGATGTAAATTCTAAAATAAAATTAGTTGTGTATAAGTAATACTTTATCTATTTCTTATGTTATGCTTGTCACGATTTATTACTTTGTTTATATCTGCTGGGAAATAAAGCTTCCTTTAGTACAAAACACAAGTTTCTCACCAATTAGATCTCCCATTTTTGCTAGTTGATGTGTTACACTGAGTCATAAGCAACACCAGATTAAAACACGGAAACATTCATTACAACACTGAAAAAAATATGTTTTCTTGCTTGACCATTGACAAATAACTGCTCGTACTTTACTATATTTTCTATCTATTCTTCCAGTTTATTGATTTTTTCAATTTGTTTGACAGTTCAAAATGTTGCCATGTTATGAAGTTTGTGCAAGGAAATCAATCATATCAACAATATCATATCAAAATGCATACATAAATGTTTATATATAAGGGTTAAAAACTTTACATTATATATTTAGTAATGTTAGACTTCTTAGCTTGAAATTAAACTACATAGAGTAAAGTAAAAGATTTTTCGAATTTAGCGCCATCTGTTTCAAATTTTCTGTGATAAATTTCAGTTTAATTTTTTAATTTTTAATATAAAACTTCATTTTCTTTATGTTAATTTTATTATCTTAGCTCAATTTCGCTGGGATACCAATATGAACAAACTAGAAAAAAAAGAAAATATTTATTTACCAAAATAAAAGTATAAAACATATCTCAAGAAAAGGTAAAGGTTCCTCGCACTATCGCGCAACTATTTTATTATTCGTTTTTTTTTTACATTTAACCATTAAGGTTCATTCATCCTTAGAGTTCTTTGGGTATTTTGCTGAAATACTCAAAGTTAGAGTAAGGTAATAAGGGCGTATTTAAATTTGCCGCTAAGTTTCGCGCGACAGCAGCGCATCTGCTGCGCTGCTTTGTAAATCTATACAAAAATAATTAAGAATATAATAAAAACCTTTATCATATTTCGGTATACCTCTAATATTATGGTATAACCTTTACATTAATAAAGGTATGCACTTTATTTCAAGAATGTATGAGTCTGCTGGCGGAAAATCGACTTTATGCGTAGCGAGCGAGCGTGTTACGATACCGAAAAAATCATATCGGTAGAGGTTTAAACCTCTAATATTGTTCTACCTGTATGAATTAAAGGTATAATTATACCATACCTTTATAAGATAGCGGTATCGATTCTGAATCCTTAAAGTAACCGGTAGAGTTTTGGTTCAAGGATTGCGTAACCGGTATAAAATTAAGGTACCGCTTTTTTATACAGGTTGAAATACCGGTTAACCTTAACCGTTTTCAGTCCCTGATTCAAATAAATAACGCGCGATTGCAGCGCTACACCCGCACGGCCACGCAGCAGATCATCGATCGACTAGTGATTGCAGTAGAACGAAAATCAGAATTTAGCAATGAGGTTGAGAGTCGTCTACTGATATGGAATTCGAGGCCAAACAAAATAAAGGCAACGTTTTCTTAGGTTTTCTTTTTATGTTTATCGCCTAAAACCCTTTTTTGGTTTAATAGTAACACTAAGAGCAGGGTTTCATCGTCGGTCTATCGTGAAACTAAATGTACAACACTACGTTTCTCATACCTAGCGACAGCACTGCAGATGTGCTGCTGCCGCGCGGCACTTTGCTTGCGGCAAGTTTGAATGCGCCCTAAGAATACAAGTTTAGGTACAACTAGTTTAATGCAAGTGTTTGAGTTACATATTGATGTGGTGAATTGTGGTGATTGATGTAAATTAATATTTTTTTTTATATTTTAAAAAAGCTTACGTACGTTTTTAAATGTTCAAATTCTCAAGTCCATTGTAGGGTACCTATAACTCAAGCGCTTCTTGCGCTTACCTTAGGGCCACATACTTGGTGTACCTACCTATTACTAATAGGCTATTAGCGCTAATTAGTGGATCTGCCAGGGAGTACCTATACTTCGCAGCAGAGCCACAATCAAAGTCGATTTTATTATTATCTGAGACACGTACAGCCAAAAGCGTGTAACTTATTAAGAAATAAGCAATTACTAATCTTACGAGATAGAATCGCTCTAGTGCTCCATTACCATTACCAAATGAATTAAATTAAATTAAAGTTTTTCTGGGGAGCATTCACAGCATAAATAATCATAATCCATTATAGACATCATTATACACTTAGGTAAGTAAGGCCCTAAAAAAGCGGATTACATACCAACAATAACTCTTATCTTTTAATAAGTACCTCAACTTATAACCCCATCATTGTGAATCATAGTAGAAGATCCGAACCTAAATCGACCTTCACCGGGGTGATAATAGAACGAAACATATTTTATCATAAATTTAGTATATTAGAAAACATATTAAAAATGGGTTTGCTAAAAAAATCCTGGACAGACTATTTTTAATTATTTTTCAAAAAATGATTTTTAATTAAAAGTTACAACATCAGGATAATAAAAAATTTTTGTCCTGACTGAAAGTATAAAACGTATAGAATGTGCAGCCGTTGGGTTGCCTACTATTTACCTGGGCGAACTACTGGGTTGTCAGGTATAAACAGGTATATCGATGCCAGTTACTTTCACTGGATTGGATAATAAAAAAAAAATATATCATCATAAGCGCTGTTTTATTGCGAACACGTTGATATAGGGTTGTCTGCGAAAATTCCGGTCCTATTAGGGGTTTGCGAATTTTAAAGATTTTAATTTATGAAAAAGAAAATTAATCTAGAACATTGTTTGACCTTTCCACTGGCACCAATGCCACCTGCACTTTTCTCATATACTGGTGAAATGTTAAAAACTCCTAAATCAGCATTTTCCAACAGTTTAAAATCTCAAATCGAAATGGTTGAGCCCACGAATATTAACGTTGAAATAATTGATGGTTTTTATTATTTGTACTCAATCGGAAACTCAATGCCACAAACGTTGCATTAAGCCACATGGAATTTACTTATATTGTTCTTAATTTTTTTTGTAGTAGGGAAATCCAACATGGCGGTATAAAGTTGGAGTCAAAACTTTTAATCTTCTTTAAAAAAATTTCGCTGTCTTCTTTTGCGCCGTACTTCTTCATAAAAATACGAATTCTCGCATCATTAACTGACTGCAATCAAACCACCTCGATTGCATCAACTGCATCGATTTAGCATTAAAGTTGGGACCCAAATTATGTAAAAGTCTACCTGCTTTTCATTCATTCACAGGTTGTGACTACACTGCGGCATTTTATAATAAAGGAAAAATCAGGCCATTTAAAATATTTTCAAAAAATGAGAAGTATCAAACTATTTTTGCGTCATTGACTGATGAAGCTGTTATTTTCATCAATGAAAAAATAAATGCTGTTCAAGAGTTTACAGCAAAAATGTATGGCGTGAATCACTGCCAGTCAGTTAATGATGCGAGAATTCGTATTTTTAAGAAGAAGTACGGCGCAAAAGAAGACAGCGAAAATTTTTTAAAGAAGATTAAAAGTTTTGACTCCAACTTTATACCGCCATGTTGGATTTCCCTACTACAAAAAAAATTAAGAACAATATAAGTAAATTCCATGTGGCTTAATGCAACGTTTGTGGCATTGAGTTTCCGATTGAGTACAAATAATAAAAACCATCAATTATTTCAACGTTAATATTCGTGGGCTCAACCATTTCGATTTGAGATTTTAAACTGTTGGAAAATGCTGATTTAGGAGTTTTTAACATTTCACCAGTATATGAGAAAAGTGCAGGTGGCATTGGTGCCAGTGGAAAGGTCAAACAATGTTCTAGATTAATTTTCTTTTTCATAAATTAAAATCTTTAAAATTCGCAAACCCCTAATAGGACCGGAATTTTCGCAGACAACCCTATATCAACGTGTTCGCAATAAAACAGCGCTTATGATGATATATTTTTTTTTTATTATCCAATCCAGTGAAAGTAACTGGCATCGATATACCTGTTTATACCTGACAACCCAGTAGTTCGCCCAGGTAAATAATAGGCAACCCAACGGCTGCACATTCTATACGTTTTATACTTTCAGTCAGGACAAAATTTTTTTATTATCCTGATGTTGCAACATTTAATTAAAAATCATTTTTTGAAAAATAATTAAAAATAGTCTGTCCAGGATTTTTTTAGCAAACCCATTTTTAATATGTTTTCTAATATACTAAATTCATGATAAAATATGTTTCGTTCTATTATCACCCCGGTGAAGGTCGATTTAGGTTCGGATCTTAGACTATCATGGATGTAAATATAATTGCTGATCGAAATGGGTCAATAAAACAACGATAAAAATCAATGGGCTTACCTACTTGTTTGAAGATTACTTTGTTCAGAATAAGATTGGGCGAAATCAAAATAAATTAAGTATTAAATTAGGTATTAACAGGGACATGATCCTGTATCATGTCAAAATTATTACAAAATAACGAACAATCAAAATGCGCATAGCGTCAATCATCTACATAATATTCTTGGTTTTTTTATGAAAGTAAGGTACTTACCTACCTAAAATAGATGAGTAAGTTTTACAACTGCATAATTTGTACTAACCGCAGTTATCTCGTTTTCGCATCACTGTTTATCGGCGGGCAGAAAGTGATAGCAATATTTTTCTTAAATAGGTACCTATTCTGAAAAAATACTTGCAGGGTCAATTAGGTACTTATCAAATACAGTTATTATCTAGTATTACTATAATGTATGTAAGTATATTATAACCGCAAGATTTAGGTATTTTCATCTCGTATAACTAAGGTAGATTCTACCTAGATCTGGTTACTTCCTCATTATTGTTGGTCTATAAAGACGATGCATCATCAGAATCCCAGTCAATTACCTACATGTCGTGCATCGTATCTTTTAATATGTTAACAATGACGATAAAACCTTGACACTGCCCTTGGCAGAGACCTTGTACGTAATGACGTCATCAGATTGAAGGTCATCAGATTAACCTTTCGGGTACTTACACTTTTGTGGTAAACAAAACCGCCTTCTACAACCAATTAAAAAAACCTGGAACTGGAAAATTACAAACTTCGATTACACCTGCCGGATTCCTAAAACATTTTAAAATTTTATATTATGCAGCAAGTCTCGTCATATCGCGGCGCCCGCGTAAAAGTCTTTGGTGCAGAGCACTCAAAACTTTATTACGAGAGCAATAAATATAAGTTTGTTATTGGGTAAGTATGTAGGTATGCGGTAACATGACATCATCCCGCGATTCGAGGCCGGCCGGCGGGACTGTAGCGAGCCGCGGTCATAGTTCGGTGCTCACACTCAGTCAGTTTAGGACTAGCGACGGAGTGAAGTGATTGTCCACAGTGTACCTACCAGGAAAACTAGCATCATGAACGTCATGGGTGAGTGCATTAACTACCTTTTAGTAATATGCGAGTTTTGTTACCTACTAGTTATCACTTGATTTTGGACGATGAAATGTTTACCGATTTACTTGCTTCGCTTGCGCTGAATGTTGTCACCGCTTTCGAAGGTTAACTAGGTATTATTACAAATTCCTAGGTAGATAGTCATTTAGCGTTTATTAGACAATTTAGAAATGTATGTGCTATTTGTTAAAGAAAATATTTGAAAAGCCGACGCTACAAATAACGCAACCGGCATTTTTCTGGCACACCGCCAGATTTGGGTGTGGTGAACTTTCTTGTAGAATCTTCTCAGATCGATAGAATAGAACTAAAACTAACTACTACTAACTAACTATACCGTATACAAACAGACGGCGACGGGAAAACAGCAGAAGTAACTTTAGAATTGAGGAAAATAAAGTGCTGTTTTTCTTGACTATTAATAAATAAACACATCTTGTTTATTTGCTTGTTGGAAGGTATTGTAATGATGTTCTATAAGCACTCAGATAGGCATTACTTATGTATAAAACTGACCTTATTGAAGATGTGGTCGTATAATACGAACAATAGGTAGGTACCTATTATTTATCTTTTAACAGCATCAATATGCAACTATCTTGATAATAATCAACTTCGATTCCTCCCAATTTTGCATAGGTAGATACTTCGTTTTATTTTTATTTGATAAGTACCTATCTATGCCTATTTAACTTAGCGTAATTATAAGCACTAATTTATCACGTGTTGATGGGAGGTAATTGCTCAAAATGGGGCTTTAGTCATTCGTTTCGCAAATTGCTCAAGATCGAGTCATTGCGTTTGTTTTTATCTACAAACCGGCGCCCAGAGGTTGTCTCTCATTGATTCAAAGATGACATCACCCCACCTCCACCTCGTTAGTAGGAAGATCGACCTACTTGCTTGTGATTGGTGACAAATAAGTTAACACAACTAGGTACACGTTTACTTACTCAACTCTAAGATTATTTTCAATTAATTAAAATGCTATCACCGTGTTCCAACGCGCAACTTAGTCAGCCCGCATACAAAACATCAGACCTATATTTAGAAACATTAGGCAACGTAGCCACAAATGGTAGTCGATGACCGCTTAACTACCAAACCAAGCGCGAAATTTCATTCTGTGATAATAAAATGATCTCATTTGAATAATATCTTTTTATAAGGTACAGGATTTCTTTCATTAGAACATGTTAACTTAAGTATATTGCATTTAAATTTCAGATGTCGAGACCCCGGATAAACTCCAATACCAGTTCTTTCCGGTTCCCACCGGATCGGTGCAGTTCAAGGTGCGAGCTGCTAATGATGCCCACATCGCTCTTACTATGGGACCTCAGGAGTCAGACCCCATGATTGAAGTATGTATTATTCTTGAAAACAACACATTTATGATCTCCTTGAAAGGTAATATAAAGGTACGAATACACATTTACAGGTCTTTATCGGAGGCTGGGTCAACTCCAAAAGCGTAATTAGGAAGAACAAAACCAAGCCCGAAAAAGTTGAAATGGACACCCCTGGAATTTTGCATGGTGGTGAATTCCGTGGTTTCTGGGTGCGATGGGAGGGAGGTGTGATCTCCGCAGGTCGCGAGGGTGAAGCTATTCCCTTCATGGCGTGGACTGACCCTGAACCATTCCCCATCCACTTCATCGGAGTCTGCACCGGCTGGGGAGCAACTGGCACATGGAAAATAGAAGGTATTCATTCATTTAACTTCTCATCTTCTATCTCATTGACAACACAAACCAAAATGTACCCAAATTGACCATTCCAATCTCCAATCGATGCAGATGGTAACGAACTCCAGACCCCAGACAAATTAGAATACGTATTCGCTCCGGTCGCTGCCGGTTCCTTGGAATTTGAATACAGGGGACCACATAACTGTCATGTGTGTTTAACTCCCGGCCCTGGAGAAATTGATCCAATGTACGAAATCATCCTAGGCGGCTGGGAAAATACTCAGTCTGTAATAAGGCACTGCCGAACAAAACCAGACAAGGTAGGACTAATAAAAAATACAATCACGTTACTAGCTAAATTTAAATTGGCAAAATGTTTACGAAATCACCATCCATAGATTACAGCCCCTACGCCCGGACTGATGAATCCCAATACGTTCAGGAAATTCCTAATCCAGTGGAGATGTGGCAGAGTGATGGTTCGAGACCCTCAGTACCCTGACGGGCCCATGCTGATGGAGTGGCAGGATCCTTCGCCATTCCCCATTACCCATTTCGGCATCAGAACCGCCTACGGTGCCCGTGGACAATGGCGCATAAACCATTTCCTTAAAACCGGCTCTCGTTAAGTGTCGTTTATTAGCGATTGAAGATAAAAATCTCATTTTCACAAAAACAAAATTAACCGCACGTTATCAATGATTAATCGCGCATTTTGTGATTAGAAATTGTAACTAGTTAACAGTGAAAATAATTTGGAATGCTGTGTAACAAATTCTCACAATAAAAGTCAACTTTTATGAGTAAAATTAATTTTTCGGATTGATTTAAAAAAAAGGTTACCTATACACTAGAATGGAGTGGTAACTTGGGTACGTTTTGTATGTCGTTTTTTATTTCGGCTTACCTACCTATTGGTTTGGAATATTTTCATGTGTCTTGCAAACTTCCTCACTTTATTATAAACGTGTGCACACTAACGCTCATCCTGTTTATAATAATGTTATTCTCTCACTTTACCACAACAGGTGGTCTTGATTTAATTTTAACGCATTTGAATCACGCTTGGGCGGTGGCAATTTAAGTAAATATATTTTTGTGTTTTATATGATCATTAATGCTTAGAATTTCACTGGATACAGACAGAAAACTCTTCACTCTACTCTACTACTCTTTTCAACGAACTAAGCCTATTGCATCGCTATTGTTCGCTAGTTCCGTGCATGGTTGTGAAGGTATGTTTTTTACAGTGCCCGCTCCGATGGCTGCGCCTCTGTACGGGTCTCCCCCGGGCTACCCCGGCAGCGCGCCCGGCTACCCCGGCGCGCCCCCCATGGGCGGGGCTGGTGTCTGGGTGGACTCCAACGGTGGACAAGTACCGCCTGGTGCCGTGGTCGGCGGACAAGACGTGTCGGGAGAACCGCTGTACGTTATCAGGGCTCAGCACAGTGGAGCGATGATTCCTGGCAAACTGGTGACATCTCACGGCTGCGCTTACATTCCTTGGGGTGGACAGGAGCACGGCAAACCGGAATATCAGGTAAGAGACTTCTAAAAAGACATTTATGATTGTGCTACTGTTGTCACGAAACCGGTAACAACAGCTACTTCTTTTCAGGTTTTGGTTGGAGGACCTAACAACTGGGTGCCCACAAACGGCTCTAACATCCCCCCTGGTGCCTTCCCCGGTGGCGAGACCGAGGATGGAGAGCCTCTGTTCGTAGGCAGGGTTCGCCACGAGGGCAGCCTGACCACGGGAAAAGTCCAACAGTCTCATGGAGTCTGCTATATCTCCTTTGGTGGACAAGAGCTGGGATTCCCCGACTACGAAGTGCTTGTCGCTTAATTCTATAAAAGCATATTGGCATATTTGATTTAGAGAGTTAAGAGTAATAAATGCACAGTAGGTCGTAAAAGGTCTAGGACCAAACCTACAATGATTGATGGAGTATCACATCGGAATGTGAAATTACACATGCATAATGTAATCAATAATGATTATTCACGCACTTTATGAGTTGCATATACTTAGGTGTATTATGTTATGTTTAAAATTAAATATATTTTTATTAAATTATTATTATTTGGTATTCAGCGTTTCCTTATCCTTCCCCATTCTGTAACTAGAATGTTCGCCGTAATTTTAAAAATAATCTAAAAATAAGTATTAATCATCAATAATTATGATGTTACGAAGTAGCAATTCATTGTGCGAAAAATAATTAGGATCTAAGTTAAAATAAGACTTTGACTAGCAAGCGTTTAGGAAATAAAATTCTAGCGCCCTCTACCTAATTTATTGAGAACTTTGACTGTAAAGAATACGCGATGAAACACGCTTGAATAGAATTGAAGATTGGCCGCATAGTAAGTTCCTATGGTTTACACAAGTTCCTATAGATGGCGGTAGCCAGCAGTTTTTTAACCGGTTGGAATACGATTCACTCTTACGATTTATAAATGTGGTTCAAAGTTTTTTTACACGGTTTTTCGATCATTTTATTTTATCTTAGTACTGATTTGCAGGATAAAAATAAACAACTAACGCGAAAAAAATGTTTTAATTTTTTTTTACTTTTGAATCGGAAAATTACCAACATAATCATAACTACCTAAAAATATAATTAAGGATAAACTCTTAAGTATTTAACATACTCTCGCATAGTCTTAAACTTTATTTATGTAACTATGGACCCACGGGTTATAACTTTTTCCCTATTTCTGTTCTGGCATTGCATCATCTAAAGTGTCATGAATCTTCATTTAATTATTTTACGACTTGTAATATTAAGCACTAACGGCATATTTTAGCTGTATTAAAAAGGTTTATTTTTTCAGAGGATTTTTGATTTAAGTGCCTGTGATAAAATTCAACAGAATACTCTAACGCGTCCATGATAAAAAGGGTCTAGGCAGACTAAAACACAAGTTAAAACACAGTTTCTGAAATCAGTCCCCCGTAAAGGATCCTTAAATCACAAAGTACCTAATATTTGGAAACTGGGAGGTACTTAGGACTTATTTTACCTTATTTACTTACGTCAGTAGAGCTTTCGACCTTTCGTCTAATAGCAACTTATTTTCATTATTTTGTTAATTTCGTTCCATTTAACTGATGGTTAACTGTAACAGCCACTAGTCCCCGGATAGACGTTAGGAGTAGAGTCTTGTTTGTACTGTATCTACCGAAACTTTCTCAAAACCTAGATTCAGTCAGCAAACCTTCCAAAACTGCGGTTAAGCAGAGTAAATGGGTGTAGTCAGTGCAGTAAAAGTGACAAATGATTAGTATTAAAGCTAATTTGATTTTCAACTATTCTAAAAGTAAGTTAGCTGTTGGTACTTTTCTTGAAAGCATCTACTAACAAACTCCTATTTATTATTGTAATATCTGTTTTAAATAAAACTAACATACACGGACATCAGCCATCTTCTTTATTTTTGCGACGCACTCATAACACAGACAATATAGATTCACTTCAAGACAATTTGTGTTGCCAATTTCTAACATTAGCTTTTGGAAGCGGTTGTAGCATTAATAGGTATAAGTACCTACGTTTATTAATAACAATATGATAATAGTGTCTTTTTCCTGATTGCATAAGTATAAAACAATTTGGTCAGACGATTCAAAAGTTAACAGGACGAAAGAAAGTTTGGATCGGTGTACGCAGCTTCCTACACCAAACTGAAAAAAACTTCAGCATACCTATTCATTCCTTCGCTTTCATTGCATTTATAGAACAAAAATCCTTCTGACAGTGTCGCACGACGAATTAATGTGACGTAAAAAATGTTTGAAAGTCCTAGCATCTGTTTACCTAAAGTTAGGGTGAGGTTGCATGGCAGCTGGCGGCGCACGCGTTCATTTTACAATAGTTTCGATCAATGAACCCACGACCCTACTTCGGTACCGGCCCCGGGTAGGTACCTACTTACCCTTGGCCATACATCCGATAAAACCCGGTGTGAAGAGATTTTTTTTTTAATTTTCTCAGCAGCCGTCAGCTGATCGCAATTCTAAGGACGCGTCCTGCCTATTGTTGGGCGAGACAGTTAAGAATAAAAAAGAAGCGAATGTTGTTTTTTTTTAGTTTTTGTTTTGTTTATGGATATGAAACATTGTAATCTAAATATTTTTAAAATGAAGAAGTTTTCATAAATCTTGGTAGCTATCAACCTTCTTAGTACATCGAATATACCTCACCGATAAAAAAATTATAATTTGGCTTTTAGTTATTCCTAACTCGGTAAAAAAAAATTAGACTCTCAAAATGTTATTGAGAGTAAAGTGCATCCGGGTGCGTGCGTCGATGTCTTTACAAGGGAGAGTATAGGGTCTGCAAAATTAAATTGTTTGATCTAGAATTGATCCGTATGTCTGGAGTATTATTTACAATTCCCGCTTTTCAATAAAAACCCTAAATAAAAAACTGATTTGATAGATATCGATCAACACGAATTCAGGTACGTGTTTACGTATTACAAATTATTTTATTATCTTAATTGTATACATACAAAGTAAGCAAGCAGATTGCTGATGGGTGGTAGTGTTCGAAAACATTAATTTAGTTTCAACAACCGGTGCTCGCAGAGGAAGCGATCGTTACGGTTGAAACAATGCGGTTCCCACAACGACCAGAGATCAGGGCCTTCCTGTGTGGCAGACTTCATCATATTATGGTCTAACCATACTAACTATTCCAAAACAATCATATTGGCTGGCAATAAAAATCGTACTAAAACAGTCTGATTAAAAAGTTAATTTGACTGTCGAATCGGAAATTAAAAAGCAAGTATAAGTTGCCAGTCGAGTAAGTCGGGTGATAACGAGTGGCATGATTAAGCCGCGAGGGTAGGCCGGGGCGCATGTGGCTGTCGCATCTGGCGGGCGGCGGGGAGCGGCGGGGGCTAAAATTAGTGGCGAAGCGCCACGTGCGGGCCGCAGCCAGCCAGTCCACGCGCCGCCACCACGCACGCCAGACGTCTCCAGCGCGCGAGCAGTGTAGTGAGACAGTGCAACGGTGGCCGTCGCAACGGAAGCGGTACAAGGCATGCTGATGGCAGGCGCTCTGCCGGCCGAGCCCGAGGGGCTGCTGGCACTGGGCGCGCTGCCCGGCCAGAAGGACACCACCTGGACCAAACTCTTCGTCGGCGGGCTGCCCTACCACACCACCGACAAGAGCCTCCGGGAACACTTCGCCGTCTACGGAGACATCGAGGAGGCCGTCGTCATCACCGACCGGCAGACCAACAAGAGCAGGGGATACGGATTTGTAAGTTTTTAATTTGATTTGCGTTTGCGCACCGTATCGGCTGAAACGGTGCGTATCGCGGTAAACCTTATCGGTAGCTGGAGGTACGTCGCCTATTGAATTAGGTACTGTATTGTTGAACTGTATCGCGAATTTACATTAAACATGGAAATGGGCCGGCAGGTAGAAGCCGTAACGTTAGTTTTGTTATTCCACAATTTCGTGAAGTAGTATTCTTGATTCTACGATGACTAATAGATATTTGTTTTTGCAAAGCCTTGATGTTGGTTAAGTTAATCGCTTGGAGCATTAATATAATCTTAACAATCAAGTGTTCGAAACAAAAAGCAATTATTTTTTACCCTTTGAGACACAGATTTAACGATTGTCCTTATCAGCACTTTTATAGTGTTTTTATTTTTTATAGCATAAGATAACAACTTGACTTACTTAAGACTAGAATCGTTTGGATTATGGATATTGCATTTGGAAGTAATAAAGTTTGGGACAGTTTGCGACGCCATTTGTGCTCGTGGGAAATGATTCAGAACCCTATATTCAATTTTTGCTGGGGTGCAGCACACCCCCTTCGTAGTAAAGCACCCCCTGTGCCCACAGCACCCTCCGAATATCGGTAATAATCCCGACACTGCATCCTACGCCATGTCTGCACCAAGTTGATCATTTTCAACATGGAAGATTGTAAATTGTTTGACGCTATTGAAAACCCTGAGATATCATTTTGCGAACCATAACAAGCACTGTTTTGAATTGGGTAAAACATAACATCAGTAACAGACCGTGGATATAATTATTAAACTGTTAAAGACATTTTTAAGGTCATGTTATCTCCACAAATTAATATCTAATGATCACTCTTCCTAAATTTTCGTTTGCATCGCCAGTTAGGCTAGAAAAAGGCGGCAGCAAAAAGTTCTTACTTTTGTCATTATACTCCTTTCTTTAAAAAGGTTGTATAGGATTCAAACCTTGCGTTTTATGTGAGGTAGCTAGTTGTTGGTTCTGCAACAAAAGGATGTAACATTAGACTGTGTGCGGGCAGAGGACTCGTAACGCTCTGTTTAAAGCTAACCTCGTCTGGATAAGGTTTATTTTCAACGTATTAACCAGTACAACTACGAATTAACCAGTTGGTGAGAACCCTAAATCCTTGACATTTCATAGGGATTATACCTACCTAATAAATATACAAATTTACTCACCCTTTTTTGAATAAGTAGAGTCTACCACAACCTGGTTACAACGTAACTAAATATTAGCATCTTGTGATATTTCTACGCTTCCTTATTTCCCATATGCGAGTTGTTTTGTTTGACAAACGATCTGAAACCACGCTGTGTTTCTCAATCTGGCATCTTTACTGCTTTTCTGTTTAATTTTGTTGCATAAAACAAGAGGCAGACTGAATAAATACTAACAAAGTAACGCACATTATAAAATTCTAAATATAAATGCTTTTAACTACTTAATCACTTTTACCTAGATTTATCAAAGCAAAGACTGCCATTCAAAATAAAAGGTTATGAGGGAAATACATTACATTTTATAGGCAAGTATGATTTGAGTACAATCAACATTTAAATGCGAATACTTAACAATAAAATAACAGTATAAAATCAACCTAAACACTAGATTTGTGATCTGTACAATCCATCCCAGGAAAACTTTTGGGCGTATCTTAGCAAACCACGCCCCCAGCATTGGTGACTTATTTAAAACAAAACTACAAAGGAAAAGAGCTACAACATTTTGAATACATTACCTGTTTACTATCCTATTCAATAGACGACCCTGTAGTAAACAAGCAATGTAATAAAAAACTACGATCCGTCCAAAGAACCGGTTAAGAAACTATTGTATTTTTTACAATAAAGTTTTGTGATGCCAAAAAAGAAAGCAATAAAATATTTCATTGTCTTGATTAACTCATCAATTAATTAACTGGCGATTGCGATAAAGTTATCTTATCTAATTCACTCTATGAGTTAGATTAAATTATTTTTAATAATTGTGCAAAAATATACTGTTTAGGTAGACATCGAGTTATAAATTAGGTGAAAAAAAATTAAATTCCATGCTTCCTTCGATTCTTTAAATAACACTTGTTCCTACGTATTGACATAAATTATTTTGGCGCCTTGTTTTTTAATAATAATAAGCAGAATACTTATTAATGTAGTACCTAAGTTGTTTTAGCTTTAGGTAACCGTAGTAAAGGAACACACCTACCCAACTTAAAGCGTAGATTTTGAAAAAAATGTTATACCAAGCTGCTTTAATTAAATAACCTAACTCCTAAATAATAATATTTAACATGTACTGTTATCGCTGTTTAGCCAATCGGTTTACAACTTTTCATTAAAATTTTGTTCCGTTCGTCTTTTTAACTTCGCGGTGGAGTTACGCGCCAAATCGTGAGAAAAAACAAAATGGAGGCGGAACGTTCCAAAACAAACTTTTGTTTCGAAAATAAAGTCGTTAAAACTATTGAGTACACTTTATTTACAGAAACTAAAACATAAATAAAAAAGAAGGCTTAAAATTTATTCTTTACTTGTTAGTTTTTTTTATTTCCGTGACATACTACTTTTTAGCGTTCAAATACAAGAAAAGGTTTTAATATCTGTATTATTTCACAAACGTCCACATGAATAGTGCTTGATTTTCGATCATTTTGCCATTTTATTAGGTCGGTACATGGTAAAAAATAGAAAATAACACTTGAAGCATGGTACCGAGAAAAAAGGCACAGCTATTGCTTAGTCTTTAATGCAAATTCCAGTACTAATTTTGATTGTAGAACGTAAAAAAATTCGGGACGAGCGTCGCTGCCCGGCGTAAGCGCACGCAACTGTATTACAATATTGAAATGACGACCTATAACGTCACCTTTGGGATCTGATATATATTTAAATCTATTCATTGCTTTCCGTTCAGGTAAACTTCAAATACCTTACTGCTGAATAAATTGGTAGTGATAAACGGACAGCTTTCGAGTGTTTTGTGGAAACGATTTGTTGTTATTAGGGTATTTGAAGGTCCGTTTTAGGTTCTTGAGGGTCAATGTCGTTGATGTCTTTTGCATGAAAAATATTGTTTTTATTTTATTCACTTTATAAAGGTAACCACTTTAATTTTATTTTATTTCATTTTTATTTCTAAATCTTAGGATCAAATCGTATAATGGCAGATTTAATGACCGAATGCTTAAGGGCCCAGTAAAACATTGTAACAAAATAAAAAATAGAATTTCCACAGAAAGAAAATGAATTATTTGATTTCTTTATACTATTTATGTAAAACACCATAAACATTTTGATTTAAAAAGCTTTACCATTTAATTTTTTAGGGTAAATGCATCTGTTAATGACCTACTAACAATGTGTTCAATTTTAGGTGATAATGGGAGACCGGGCCGCGGCGGAGAGAGCGTGTAAGGATCCAAACCCTATCATAGATGGCAGAAAAGCAAACGTCAACCTTGCGATACTCGGGGCCAAACCTAGAGGAAACTTAGCTCCAGGTTAGTAGCTTTAATTATATTAGTAACACTTTTTTTTACATAGCTGATATTTATACTAGAGAAAACTTTTAAAACTTGTTTGGGTAGCTCCAAAAATTACCTACGCCAAAAAAAATAAAGAAAGAGCTCATTAAAATACAGCTAGCTAGATATTGATTTACAGAACTGATACCAATACAAAAATTCAAAGACATTATTGTCATGTAAAGATTTGAGTAACAAATAAAATTGAATATTTAAGACCACGTGTTTTGACAACGACTCATAAAATTAGGCTGATACAATCTCTATCACCGTGAAAGATCTTTACGACATAACTAATAATCGTCTCACATTCTTCTAATTTCTCATAATATTAAGGGTTACATAGATAATCTTACACAAATAACCTCGCCGGTTATCAGTTCTCAGCTGTTTGCTCAGTTTTTTTCTTCCATCTTTTATAAACACGTGGTAGTTTTTTTTTAAGTCGGAGACAGGGTGACAAAAAATGTTAAGAACACAGCGTGAGATGATGGCATGGACTGCGACTAAGAGAACATGTGTTCTACCTACGTGGGGGTCAGTGTTGCCCGTCCATAAATATCATTAAAACACAAAATTTCTAATGATTTGCTCATTGATGCGTTAAAACATGAGATTAGGGATTATTCATTGAATAAAAATGATAAAGCTTCCTTGATTTATACACAGTTGTTCGTTTTAATTTAAATAAAATATTTTATTAGGTTTTGATTAAAACGTGAGTGTGGTTTGATGGTTGGTATGTTTTTTCTTATCAACCATTGGCGTACCGACCTATTAAAGTTGTGCGGTCTTTATGTTTTCTACCTAAAGTAGCATATTGTGGTCCAATACCAATGCGCCGTATCAAATTGGGTTATTATTTTGTAGATTAAACCGATAACAGCTAAATTTACGATAGCTGTTGTGGGTTTTTTCTAAAATAGGTTATATCAGCAGATTTAGATATAGGTATTGGTTTTACTTTGCAAATGATTTCTTTTATAGCCTATACAAAATGATACACAAAATATCTATGTCAATATATTTTACAAAGAACGCATATAGCTTTAACTTTTTATTTCTGTTTACATAGTTATTTGTTTTTCGTTTTAATTCGAGGTGCATATCGCGATATCAGTTAATAATACAGTAAAACTGAAAATGTCAAGAGCTGCGGTTTCATTTCAGATTAAATGCGATTAGCCTTTATTAATGCGCAAATAAAAAACCTAAAATAATTGTAATAAATCAAATATTAAAAACTTTTTATTGTATACTTATTTTAATAACTAATGTAGGTATTTAAATAATGCTGGCAACAAAAGCATTTTTAGGAAGCTTCCAATATGTTAAACAATGTTTAAATATGTCAGAAAAACCTTTATCTCAAAGATATTATTATGGATCGTTCACCATTTATGCATTGCCCTATAATGGTTAAGAACTTATGTATCACTGAAACACTACAATAAATTCGCGTGTCTAATTTAAAGTTTGAAGAATCGAGAAGCTTGTTGTATTTGACTAAAGAAACTTACCTACTCAACTGATAATAGCGTTTAGACAACAGTAAAACTGTTATTTAAGATTTTTTATTTCATAATCATATTTTTAATATATAAATATATTAAAAAACAGGAAAATCGCCAAGAATTTCAAACAAATCACTTTCGCATATCGATTGCTTGTGACGTAGTGATGTGAATCGCCACCCCCGCCGGAAGTCCCTAAACGGTCGGAAACGGAAATGCCCGTGTTACGAGGCCCACTAATTGATTGCCGCGGCTTTGCTTGCCACAACCCTTCCACGACACGTTGGAATCTTGTACGCTTCCGACAACAATTAAATTACGTGATAACATCTTTTACAAGAATAAACTTGTTACTTCTGGTTATTTGCTGTACATTGTCTTGAAATATATGGTTTCATTTAGTTAACGTTAGATTTTTATTAAGTTTTTGATTAACGTTAAAAAAATTCATGGAAATTAGTTTATTTTTGTCCTTTGAATAAGTTTATTTGGTAGTATAAAAAAATAGGACTTAGTAAGGAAATACACAATTTCATATAACTTCCATATAAGTAAAAATACGTGATGTTCATGCATATACTTATCAACAGATTCACGCATGTCATATAATTTCAATCATTTGCCCAACTTTAAACCTTAATCCCACGGAATAAGGTTGCTAAGCTACTAATGTTAAAAAATAACAATCCTCATATAAAATCGTGATAAACTAGATAAGAGTATACAATAGAAAATGATTGGGTATTGCGGAAACTGGCCAAGTTATATCTCTTATACGAATGACGTGGAGTCATGGCAGGCGACGCAAGCGTAGGTTATTGTTACTGTAGGAGACATAATATTAATATGATATAGTTGGTAATATAGAAATAATGACAATCTAGGAACTATATTCACCATGTAGACTTTTATTTGAAAACTTCTCATTAATAAAGGTTTTAAATGTAGATTATGTTAGTAACACCTTTTTAAAGGTACAGTAACACATTCTTTTGGTAAATTACCATTAATACTAATAGTATGGTTTTTCACAAATTAAAACACAAAAATGAGTCTAAAACAAAACACAAAAAGCCCTGAAGAAGGCTTGTTATCATTGGCGTTCGGCTAAGGTCGTGTATTCAGTATTGTTCATCGGATAGTGCACACATTGAACACACGGTCCGGGGCGAGGTAGGGGGGGGGTGTTCACACAATGGGTGCGCAAGAGCGTAACGCGCACCTGGCCCTACTCCGAACTATACCGACTGCGCCATATGTCCCACACGCACACTGCGACACAATAAAAAAATGTAATTACCTTTTTTATATTCCCCCACAAAGGGAAAGTAGATGGATATGTCATGCTGATTTCGGTTTTCAACTGTTTTTCGATTTTATTGTTCCAAAATTAAATTCGTTTTGTTTGTCGCACGGTATGACTGACACCTGTGCAAACTTTGTAAGTCAATTTAATACCACGTCGATAAAAGTATTCAGAAGTTAAATATAAAAAGTAGCACTGGATCTTACGGGTAATATAGTTTTTAATTTACGTTGTATGAATTATTGGTTAATGGACTTTTTATTTCTTTAACCTTCATGCTGCATAAACTAAGGTTATTTTAGCAGTTAACGTCGACTACATCGTTTAGGTATAATTTAGGTACCAACATAGATATTTTTTAATTGGAAATAGACACATTATCTGTCGTAGTTACGAATGATTATTCTCAAATTATAATTTCCTTTTCTAGATAGTGTGAAGTCACTTGAATAATTTAGCGTTAAAATTTCGTAATTTCAGTCACATTATTATTGGGCAACCATTCTTCAAAGTCTGGTTTGTTTGTTCGAAATTTAAACAGTTCCGGCCAGTGCCAGCTTCGTTATTGTTAAATAAACGTGGTAAATGCGCAGACGCCTATGCCCTGTTTAGTCTATTTCGCTGCTTTATACAAAACTAAAGTGACTCGCCCGCTCGGGTTTTTTTTTTCTACATAACCACAAAACATTGAGTTTTGAAACAGTAAAAATGTTTGAAATCACTTTGGAGTATAAAAGGAGTTCGTACATAGTTAACATAGAAACGGACGCAGATGGTTACTGATTTGCACTGTGCAGAGCAGAGATACAAATGCATGACTTCGGATTACATAACTTCATTTCTTCTAAATCGTGGTTTACATTCAGTTTCTAGTTGCTATGTCATTACAATTGAGAATCTGTCAACCGTATCGTCTGCCTTAGAAATGTGCAATCGGTGAATCGTTGATCTTCACATGCATAAGAATAAACAAATATTATAATACACCGTCCTTTGTTAGCCGCCCTGAATTCACACAGGTTTGCTGCAGTCGCGAGCAGCCGTTATTTCTCAGGACACCCAGGATCCGTTAGTGTTCCTAAGTGCTCTACAAAGTATTGATTTTTCATACAATAGTTGAAAAGGGCATCCGTTGGCCTAGGCCGGTTCTGTCCCCTCTGTAGAAAACATTTCGATCGCCCCGAATGTGATGGGTTACCGTTACTTCGCCGAGGGTCCTGATTTACTATGAATGAACGCACACGCAGCCGGCTCCCTAACTAAATGCAACCTTTATACCTGAATCCTGTTCCCTATACTATTACAACGGAGATAACAGAGTATCGGATCAACATTGCAAATGAGCTGCATGCATAAAATACTCAAAATGTTTAGAAACGTTCGATGAAAGATCGATAATATTTAAAAAATATATTTGTTATTGTAAAAACTATTATGGTTGAAGACATTGATCTCTTTGCATTTTTGGCTTTAATAACTTTGCTTCATGCTACGTTTGAAAATGAATGTCTTTCATCGCCGCGCACGCATTGTATTCCTGCCAAAGTAAATAAAGTTGAGCTGATAAAATTCTTCGATCTACAACCGAATCATTTCACAGTAAAACGTTTCGAAACGCTTTCAACGATAAGAAAAAAACGATTGAATTTTGTTTACGTATATCGTATGAAATTTTTACTGCCGCCGTCGAATTCGTAGTCTAGTTTCTAAACACGTCAGCGGTTAGCGCTTCATGCGGCGAGGAATATCAGCGCAGGCGTCGATTATGAAAACATTGTTAAAGTTTTATTATATGGCCGTGTCGACGAAGGCCAGCGGGCCACTTGTACAAACAAACGCGACATGTTTTCTGAATTATTTAGTGCACAACCACCACAAAACTCACTAATCGATTTACACCTGAAGACGCCCAAAATAATGAGCTTTGACTTGACATGTAATATTGTACAATTTGATAAACTGATAATTTGACGCCGTTATTAATGGTAGTCCGGAAAACCTTTACGGTTTATGATTTTTGGCCGATATCCACATCTCATACCGTTATGACATTACGTTCTTAAATTCGATTTCAACAGCCTGTAAAATGTTTGATATTGAGATTTGGGTTTAGAGGAATAGTAATGAAGTGGTGCTTTAGAGTTAGTGGGCTGTAAAAGTGCTTGTGAGGATGTATGGGTGGGTAATGATGAATTTTGTAGTCGTCCCTTACTGCAGAGCGTCGCGTGCTCGGCCCGCCCTACGCTGATGCATTACTTATGCATGTGTCTCTGCCCTCCCCAATGCGGCTACCCTATTTTTATTCCAACCTCGGGATTTAGGCTATGTCCGTTTGCAAACGCGGCCACAGCACGCGCCTAACTTACTAATACCCCAACTGCCCATAATAATTTAAAGCGCTCGTTTCCACACTGAAGAGTTGTAACAGTAATTTGCTTTGGCCTTAACTTAGAACTAATCAATAAGGATGCGTGAATACTTAGTAATAATTGTACAGAGCGAAGCCATAATGGTCGGCTTGGTCGCCACGCCACCGCGTGATACAATCTGACAAACTGTAATCACGTATCTGCTAGGTCTCTGTTTTGTAGTGGAGAACGGAAACGTGCAATTATGAACTAGGCTGTCACAATTTACTTGTTCTAAGCAAATGTGCAATGCAGTAAAACATTGTTAAGTTACTATGTGTCAATCATTCTAAACACTTCCTCGTCTCCGAAATTAAGTCACCTGCCAAAAAGTTCAACGGTGGTTAACAGCTGCAAAAAGTGGTATGTTAATTTGCTGAAACTAGCCAATAGCACAAAAAAAACATGCCCATTAAAAAACGGAGCGGGAATAAATAACGGCGAAGACATCGCCACAGTAATAACCTCGAATTTTTGAACGTGTTCCAAGAAACTGATGGTAGGTATCTTCCGTGCTCCTGCGGTACCGCGGATGTGGCGATCGTCCCAAAAATCGGATCTAGGCCACTTTGATGTCACCATTGCTAGCTGAATAATTCTGCTATATATTGGTCTTGACACTAATCGTTTTACGATCCCGACACTAAAGTAATGCGTTTTCGTTTACCCTTCGCATTTCCTAGTAATTCGCCTCTATTCCACATCATTGTCTACTGTGGATTATTCCTCTGCGCAAAAGCATTGATCCTATTTTCGTCTTTAGTTCGTAGTGTAATTAAGTTAACATAATGAAACCGTTGCAATATAATTGTTATTTACTCTCGTTGTATAGTCGGTCGTTGCTCGTAAAATCATAACTTCTACCTACTAACACAATTATTGTAAAGAACCAAGCCTTTGTAAATTTTATTGCCTGGTTCCATCCGGTGAAAAAAGTAAAGTTTGCTTATTATTTCTCGTTAAAGGCAGTCTACTTATTTTAGGTTCCTTAATGTATACACGCTGTATTTTTTAAAAGTTTTATTATTAATCAATATGTCTAGTGTAGAGTTACTGTTGAACAGGAACACTTGGGTCTATAGATAGTAGTTCCGCTGCCTTTGTCATCCATGTAACATGAAACCAAGCCGTGGCTTCCGCACGAAGCCCTGTCATCCTTCGATAATCCCCAATCGTGTACGTGGGCTTAATTAAAAATAGCTAAGCTGTAGGTCATTTGACCTGAAATATCGTGAAATCTTTAGCTTAAAGCGTCGGGCTTTCTTCGTGCCTTATTATTTATGTACAACAGCTGGCTAGCAGAGTTGGAGCGGTTCGTCCGGCGAGCGACCGGGTTATTTATAAATCCCGAGTTGCGTCTCGTTTTGTCTTCGGCGCTCTCTTTATTTTATCTAAATATACGGAGATTCAGGAGCGTCGTGGTCGTTGCTGCGACATCAGGATTGGCATCGGTCCAACAACTCATCTCTCCGCGTCTTATCTTTTGTCGAAGGCTACAAAGCTTGGTTCTAAGAAAAATTAACATAACGATGACCTAAATTAGATTTTCTAAATTTTCCAGCGGTTTAATTATTGTGAATTTTGTAGTTTTCGGAAACGTGCCATCAAAGATGTGATGACTGCTTTAGATCTGCAGCTATTGAACTGTAAGTGCCTCTTGGTCTGTCAAAGGGAATTAATTAGCCCCGAAAAATTAGAAGGAAGTCGACAGCGGTAGTCTCTTTCAGATTAAAATTGATGGGCGTCGGTGACTGAGCGACACTGATCTTTTCAAAGACTGGGCCAGACACGTGGAATCTTGCCATATTGGCTACCCTGATCAAAACTGGGACGTATCTATTCTTGAATATCCAAATGACATTAACAATGTGCAAAGATAATGTTTGATGTCTTGGTACGTTAATGGACAGTCTCGGCGCTATAACTCTGCGATTTGGCTGCGTGTGCGCATTGGCGTACATCAAATCTAGTAAACGCTACAAACATTTTAGTGATTTAACTAGAACTGATGCTTCAATTGTTTATGTCTCGTAAATCTTGGAGCAATTCCGTAGTGCATGATTATTTAGGCGGCATTGTGAGAACATACACCTATCATCACCAGAACTCAGTAGGTGCAGTTGAGGCGCTCTTAATTCTAAAATCGTGTTTCCGTAGAATCCTTACAAGCTATCCTACCTAAGCTGCGGCTTTGAAGTTCGATGACCTAACTCGCCTTGCAAACCCACCATTTTAATAAAAACATTCCCAATCCGAAAATATAACAACGAAACTTTATAACTTTTGCAACAGTGACTAATTTTCAACAAATCTGCGTCACTGGTTTTTGGAATTCCAATATAGCAGCGCTGCGTCAGTTTATACCAGTTAGATATGAAATTGTAAACTCCCATTGTGTGCTTTTACAATCGATTACGACAAAAATCTATGTGGGTCACATGCGATTGACAAAAGACCATCGCGTCGCATTTAGGCCGTGTAACTATAAAAATGGAAAGAGGAAAAAAAGTTTTAATGAATCCAGATAAGGCGGTGGGCAGCCGACCTCGGCCGTCAACTGGCATCGATCGGACAATAGTATGTGGTGGTCGATGGACAGACAGGCAGACAGCCTGTTGGATGACACGCAACCTACCCTATTAACTGTTCACCCTTAATGTCGGTGAACAACTTGAAGTTTTAAGCAACTATCTTTGATTAGTATTTGCCCCACTTTCAAAAGCTACTTGTTATTTGAAGTTTCCAAAAAAAGTTGTTTTATGCAGCAGATGAATTTGGAAATGGCCTATTATTAAAATCATTATACCTCATTAAGCCTACTGTCATTTCAACAATAGAAACCATTATGCCTACCAAAGTCTATTATATGTTTGGTATTAGCATTAGCTACAAATCCATATCCTCTATAATTTAGCCTCCAACAATGGGCCGGCAGTGATTGCGATGTTTACAATAACGCTGTATGACACGTCGACATTATTTGGCAATGATTGGCACAGTCCAGCCTCCCTGAGGGTCAGCTATTGGTATTATCAGGGCAGACGAACCGCGACAGCATCCGGCCCTTGCGGATGCGATCCGGCGGGTAATCACTATTTAAATTTCACCATCAACAATAACCACACGAATAAAACCTCCATGGAGGTCACGCCTTCCAACCCATGAGCGTTAATCAACGCTTTAACATACCGTAAACGTAAACTAATATAATGTGACTGCGCATTTCCTAGCACGACACAGCGAGTCGTTGTTGCTTTGTTTTGAATGTTAGGTTATTTTTATTATCGATCGCTGTTACGGGACTAGGTAAAAATCGTTGATTGGCGATCAAACAGCGGTAACTTCGTTTTGATTGGCAAATAAAAGGATTATTGGGCGGGCACTTGCGTTCCTTGCTCCGGTGCCAGCGACGCAGAGCCATTTATAGAAAGCGTTTGTCGTTTTCTTGTCATGAGATGATCCCTGGTGCCTCAAGCCCGGGCGGTGGCTCGCGACCAAAATAACTGCGCGCGCGACTTAACAATGCAATAAAAAGAAATTAACACTTCGAGCTGCTAAGTTCACTCAAGTGTCATTTGGACCAGCTCCAATCTTTCCGTCGTATATTTTAGTTTGGACTTGTCTAACGTTTCCGTTAACGAAAATACGTTTTGAGTTATGTGGTTGAGAGATTAATCTATTTTTCTGGTGTCGGTGTCCCCATTGCGTTGTAAGAATGGTTTGTGATGTGATTTTTGGTTGCAGGTTTCGGTCTCGCGGCGGCAGCCGCTGCCGGCGTCCGCGCTGGATACCCTACAGTCCTTCCCGCTCACTACGGGTAAGTTTGCTAACATGCCTGACAATTTCTAAATGTTCTTTGGTTAAACACTTATATTTACCAGCACTAGCGGTACCGCGATCCGCTGTGAACATCTCACGAGACAAAAATCAGACCGAGCCAGCCCGGTCTTGTGTAGACATTAAATAAATAATAGTCTGAAGTGTTTGAACAACCACCTTATTATATCAAAAAACTGTCTTCAGGTTTAAAAGCAAGCTACCATGAAAAATATGAGTTAGGAACAACTTCTTCCAATGATAGGGAATAGAAAACGGGTTTTATATACCCACCATGACTTGAGCTAGTACGAGTAGCTGAGCTGAATTTTGTCTCGGTAGATGAGGCGAGTGGCGTCGCGTCAGAAGGCTAGCGGAGCGACGACTGGTGGACCTCACCTAGACTAAATATTCAAACATATTCACATAGGTATCTATGGCAAGAGTGAGAGTGGTTTTTCGTTTTGGGTGTGAATTAGTCGATTGGGTTGTTTTGATGTTTAAGTTTTAAAAGCTATACACAGGAGCATGGGCGCCGCCCGAGCCTCGTGCGCGCGCGGCGCTCAGCCCCGTCACTACTACACTACGTTCTAGACACTCAATGTTTTCCTTATTTTTTCTTGTTTTATGCCGTGTTCGTGTACGATTTTGTTGATTTTGTATTGATTTTTGTTGGTGGTGGATTTCGTTTAATACACTTACAATAATTAGCGAGTCAGCAGAATAAGAAGAGTGAGGAGGGCGCTAGTGTGTGTATAGGCAGCGTCTTCTCGCGCTTAACCGTCTGTACTTGTACTTGAATAGTTAAAAGTAGAGCTGGGTAACAACCCTTTAGCGAACCTATCTTCCTTCACTGCAATGGATATTGACTCCAATCGATCGTCGCGTCCGAACCACCACTGATATTTATTATTCAAGCCTGCCCTTGTAATAGAATAATAATCAAGCGAAAGCTCAACACGATTAATGGTATTTGTTTTTTTTTCCTATTAAATTACTGCGGAGGTGACCTGCGACTTAAGTCATTAATGAAGTCTGTATGTACCTAGAAGTACCAATTATTTGTTTGGACTATTGCCCACTTTATTTAATGACGTCCAGTGACTATTCCTTCATTTTATTGATTGCCATATAACAAATGATGATTACTTTCTTTGTTGTGGTAGATATTAAAAATGATAACATTGAATTAATAATTAGACCAGCTTGTGTGATGTCCTGCCAGTTTTTGAACTGCTGTTTATGTGTGCTTGTTACAGATTTCATTTTATCTACTTATTTATCATAATGAGAAATAATGTGCAAGCAAATGCCCATAGAAATGTACCTACACAATTGTCGTATAAATAAAGAACCTTAAAAAACGAAGCTAGAACATTATATAAAAGATCAAATAGCTACTTTTTATTTGAATTTATCTCTAACTAAAGACTTTTCTAGATCCTTTTTCTATAACTAGATCTAAATGACCATTTATTATATGGAGTCTTTAGGTATTAGGTAAAATTTGGGGATATATCACTTCCCACAGGTGGGCGGTATCTAGGCGGAGTTTAGGATGTAGGGCGTGGACCACGCATGCGCAAAAGTCGCTGCTTTTCTCAAACCACTGAAATGACTTTTCCCGCCAAACGTCTCATCCTTTTCTATTCGCATAACGAGTGACAAAGACGCAACATAGATACGAGGGCTCTTAGAAAATGCTGATGCAAAGAAGTAAAGTATTCTCTTGAAAACAACTTGACCGGCTTCGTTCATTGAATTAGCAGCGTTGACGATTCTGGTGGCGATAATAAATCTAATTATATGGTTGGAAAAGTTAAAGAGTTATAAAATATACCATCAGAACAGGGTTCGAATATCTCATCCGCACTTGTAACAGCTTTTGTAAGAAACTTAGTACTTACAACATTTCACGTGACAAATCTCAATGTAATCTACTAAATAATTAAACTATGGGTCTAACAGATGCGTATATCTATTTTTAAATAACTGTTGATCGATGTTTACTAACTTAACCAAATAGATTTTGCTCGTGCCTGTCACGGCTTCAAATGGGGCTAGGTACTTAGCGTGTGATGACAGTTTTTGGAGAGTATTAATTTTGTTTTGACAAACAATCTTCTACACTACTAATAGTGGTTTTAAAGTGGATACACATGTATTCCGACTACCACACGTCGTGTAGAGGTTTGTTCAATAGCTGCAAACGCTGAACGTTTAAAATACGCATTGCCTACCAACATGTAAAGAAACTGCAAGCTAATACAGCATTAAATGATGAGTTCTGTACAAAGAATAGGTAACGCGTATTGTAAGCGTTCATAATTTTTTTCTCTGTTCATTTGTTTATCGTTCATCTTTGTTTTCGTCAGACTGTCACCCGGCTATGTGTACGGGACGCCGAGCTATATGAACGCTATGAGCGGCGTAAGCGCCGGTGTCGGCTCGGGCGGCGGCGGTCTGGTACAACTGCCGCAGTTGCAGCACGCTGCAGCGATGGCGGCCGCTAACCACTTGTACGAGTACCAGGCGGCTGCAGCGCAAGGTGCTGCGGCGTATCAGCAGCAATATGCGGCAGCTGGATTTGACCCCTATGCTACTGCTGCGGGTAAGTTAAGAATCACAGTTATAAATGTGTTATGTTAAAGAACTAGCTTTAGGCCGGTAAATCTGCAGCTAGAAATCCATTAATATTTTTTTTGTATTACAAAAATAAAGGTTTTCTACAAAGTAGAGCTTTTTACTGGTTTTAGCAAACTGAATTTTTTAGACTTAAATTAGAAATATTCTGAAATCAAACGTAGTAAAACTTTTTTCAAACCTACTTTTCATATTGTAGTTTCTATAGTGTTGACTTTTTTTAATTGGCTTTGTAGTTTTGCGGTTCATCTGTTACATATAGAGAAATCCTAAGTCTTTATAAAACAAGTATTAAATTAAATTCATAAAACTTATCTCCAATATTTGTTTCAGCGATGGCCGGAGCTGCGAGCGGCGCGGGATACATGTCTCCCTACTACACTCTTCCAAGTGGCGGGGTGCAAGCCCCCCTCCTGCCCCCACTTCCGTACCCTCCACAACTTCAAGAGGCTAGAATGCAGTAGAACTCTCTGTAACACAATGTAGCTACGGTTTTAAGATCTGAGACTTAAGTCATGTTTGCCTTGAGCAAAAAAAAAAACAAAACACAGAGTATAATACACTCTCAGGGGATGGCCGATTGCAAAGTTGGTAATGATTTTGAAAATGGAATAGAAAATCAAAGATGATACAAAATATTGTAAAATTGACATCCAGTATTTCTTATATATTTTTCTTATATTTCTTAGAAACTTTATTCTTATTGCCATAGCACTTGGTATTACTGAATAAAAAACGTTTAGTTCTAAATCAAGTGAAATGGTCGTAGTTATAAAACTAGATTCAAAACAGTTTAATTTAAGGTATTTCTGTTACCGCTAGAAAGCCAAAAAGCGTAGATAAATGTAGGCTAGGAATAAAATAAGCAATTAATTCTTACTACTTACTATAGAACTTAATCCGACCAAAGTATAAAGCTGTAGAAATGCGTCTTGCCTTAAATAAACCCAAATTTGATGTCTATTGTTCTATAATTAGTACCTAAATATTTAAATATATTTTTAGATTTATGGCAATGGCACCTACATACGTAAGAACTTATGGCTATGATCATGGCTTTTATCTTCCTACCAAATTATTTATATTACTTACCTAAAACGTAGCTTATGTAAATAGTAAAGTTTTGCAGATTATCTACACAACTTTTCAAAAAATATAAGCTGTTTTATGACAATAATTTATTATTTAACCTGTATTTGTTGACAGTTTTGGACGTTTCCAAATGAAGTGTCTGATTGCTCTATGATTATTGTTTTTTTTCATAAAAATTATTGTAACCAAAAACCTACCTAGTAAGGCCATATTTTTATCTACCTTCTTTTGTCTTCAATCATGAGACGTGTCTAAAGTCTACTTATAGGTTTTCTAGGCCTGTGTTAACATGTCCATGTTGCTCAATATATTTATCGTCCTACATTTGGACTTAGTAGGTGTAAGAGGGGCAATGAGGGGTTAAAATAAATAATTAAATTAGTTAAGTTAGAAATAATTCATCCTGTAAAAGAAACTATTAAGAATACACCCCTAATTTACCACTTATATTTTCTCCGAAGCGGTAAAGGGTACTTATTAGTTAGTATAATTAAATTACTAGTCCATGTATTTTAAATAATATAAGACGTACGCCGCAAAGCCTGTGTACTTAATTTTATAATCATTCATTAATAAATAAAAATAGCAAATTATATTATTGCTAATTAATAAAAAAACATTTAGAGAGTCTTTCAAAGTGGCTGCGGCGTAATATTTTTAGTACAAGTTGATGGCAGATTAGTATTTAAGATAGTATAGTATATTCATTGTAAAATGCTGTTATTCGTAATTTATTTTGTTGATATTTGTAAATCTACATGTTGATAACTATTTATTATTATTACGTGGAATAAAAATTACAAATTGTTAAACTTTTTTGACCGACTTCCGCAAAAGTCGTCAATCGATTTTCTGCCTTCGATCGGTCTACATTCATAATTTCACTTCCACTATTGATATCAAAGTGATTAGTAAATGTAATTAAACATGCATACCTTTATAATAATAATATTGTGTATGTAGATTTGAAATCTAAGATGCATATCAGTATAAATATACCAAATAAATAATATTATATTAATGCCATAGATGTGGCCATCTTGCCTTACGTAGTATTTATATTGAAGTGTTAAAAAACACACGTAAAAGTAATAATTAAACTTAAAAAGAAAACGTAAGTTTTTCACCATATTTATTCATTAGCTGGCCATTTCAAAATAAAAAACCGTAGTTTATGCATTTCAGTTAGGTAGCACAACAAGTTAGTTCATTCAATCTTTAAGTATTTATTTATCCTAGAAAATATGTATTAAAACAACTGTAATCATTTTTATTAGGTATTTAAAAAGTGGGTATTATATGCAAAAAATAGATATACAGGTGAAAAGTAGGTATGCAAAAATGCGTAGCTTTTGATTTCCTAAAAATCTCTTATTTAAACAGCATATTCACTTACATAATAAAAATGATTATCCTTAAAATTTATTGTTATAATAATTTTAAAACATAGTATAATTATGTACTTAATTTAGGATTTATTCTAAATGGAAAATAAATTTATAAGGAAGAGTTTATTTGTTCTTAATTCACCTTTTTTAAAACCTCAAGATGAGGCGCGGCACATATTAGGTACCTACCTTATTTTCTTTTCATTTATTTTTGCTGTTTAAACGCAGGAGTAGTAAGTATTTTTTTAATTTTCTAATTTGTTACTTATATTGGTTGTATTTAATTGTATCTCCGGTACCTTGGCTTCCCTCCCTCCTTACAATGGTTTAGAGGAAAATCCAGTTACACCCAGACACGAGTCAGTAATAAACGTGTAAATAAATTGTTTTCACCCGGAAATCTAACCCAGATCCTTCCGCTTATACCTCCATAATATGGTCAGTGAGCTGGGCTGTCTACATTTACCTAATGGGCGGCGGTGTTCACTCACCATCACGTGACTCGCTTGCTCTTTTGCTAGCTTATCTCATAAAAAAAAAAAAAGTTTGCCTTTGTATATCCTACTATCCTTCTAATATTATAAATGTGAAAACTTCACAACTGGAGTTCATATTAAAAAAACTTGAATGAAACATAAGCCAGGAATCATTAACTTTCGGACATGACTTAACTGACCGCAAATAAGCTCTACTTTAACCCCTTACAAGAATGTATCGCATTTCAAATCAACCTGTGTATTTTCTTATTTTCAAATTGTATATGTGGACAATTATTGATTTTAAACGGAATAAGATTCGTAGAAACTGATACCTATCTAAACATATCCTTTTAACGATGTTTAAAATTTCGCGCTTCTTGGTGCGTACGTGGTCTTGTCTGACCGTAGTTTTCCTATTCACTTAGTGTTTGATTTGCTAAGGGACCAAAAAAACAACAATAATTCTTGATCTCCACGCATATTGAAAATGCAAGTAAGTAGAAAAATCTGTATTGTTTTTTTTTTCTTTGGCGCTACTTATATTGTTGAAAGTCAATAAAAAAAGGTAGTGGAAAGAAAAAAAAAAAATTTTTTTATAAATAGAAAGAATGTAAGCATTTATGTTATAATATGTCTTCATGTTTAAAAAAATACTGATTGATAATTGATTGTCACACATCGATATACACAGACTACAATACAAAATTTGTGGATCAGTCGAAACGAAACGTAGCTGTAGGCGCCATTTTGTTTGAGATTAAAATCCTCCCGTGATTGGCTGAGTGCAAGAATGAACGAATAAAGAATGAATAAGACGGATTGGGACGTTCAATATATCAATTTTGGGGCAAAAGCCATTAAAACATTCAATCGCCATAACAATTATAATGTCGATCGAATAAAGTCTTTTGATTTGTTTTTTTTTCAATACGCATAGGCAGTATTAAAGCATTTGTTTATGGCCTTTGTCACAAAAAAGCAGTTGATAATTAATGACAAATTGATTGATGGTTGATAACAACTGGTTGAAGGTTGATTGTCAAGTATCATCAAACTTATACAGGCTACAAAAATAAGGTCGGCATCGGCAGTCCGATACGTAGTATCTCTTTTTAGTCTGTGTTAGTTTGTTTGTTTGTATTGTTTTGTGTCTGTGAACTCTTTGACTTTATCGCCCGGTTGTGTTTTAATTTTTTACTGGTTCATCCAGAACTAACACTTCTATTTCGTGTATCATTTAACCGACTAAAGTTTCTAAAAGGATTTTAATAATGGCTGGGCAAGGTCATCAGTTTACGGGCAATTTCCCAACGAATACCGGTGCTATGAGAACTGGCTTCGGGGGGCCGATGGGCAACCAAATGGGCAACCAAATGGGCAACCAAATGGGTAACCAAATGGGTAGCCAGATGGGTAACCAAATGAGTAA
This sequence comes from Emmelina monodactyla, assembly GCA_916618145.1. Lineage (NCBI taxonomy): Eukaryota > Metazoa > Arthropoda > Insecta > Lepidoptera > Pterophoridae > Emmelina > Emmelina monodactyla. The sequence goes on from OU745303.1 coordinate 9,444,270, forward strand.
CCAAATGGGTAACCAAATGGGTAACCAAATGGGTAACCAAATGGGCAACCAAATGGGTAACCAAATTGGCAACCAAATGGGTAACCAAATGGGTAACCAAATGAGTAACCAAATGGCCAATCAAATACAAGGCATGCCAAATCAGTTAGCAGGTACTGATATTGTTAATTTACACATATTCAACCAGACACTAGGATAGTTACTTTCCAAAAAGAAACCACGACAAAGGCCTATTTTGAATATGTGTTGTAAAGCCCTTAGAAAAAAGAATGTAAAAAAAGAATTTTATACATTTGGGTCTAAATTAAAACTTTATGTTTCCCATTTAATTATTTCCCAACAATATAGTAAAGTAAGATTGTTTCAATGAAGTAAGTATACCTAAATAAAATATATTTTATGTCATAATTGTAGGTGTCATGGGCAGTCCCATCAACACAATGCAAGGCATGGGCAATCAGATGGTGCCTCCTTACGGCACGGGAATGCAGAACCAAATGAGCGCTATGGGCATGCAGGTAATTATGATTAAACATAAGCATATTGGTAAGTGTTTGTTGCCAAAAAATTCATTGCTACTTAACTTTAGTTGTATTGAATTGAAATATTCATGTTTCACTCAGATATCTTATATATGTTATTTTTAACAAAAAAAACAAGTAAATGTGACACCATTAATCATAATCATAATCTTTTTTTCACCTTCTTCTCCACCTCATTTCCAAACTAGTAATAATATGTTTTTTTGTCTCTTTCAGTTATAATCATAATCAGCATATCATAAGTTAATGAACATTTAAAATGTGCATGAAAAAGAAATACCTATGGAAACGCACATTACAATCTCCTAATTACTTACTTCTTTTCACTATAAATCTTTTCCAACTATAACTCTCACCTTGCTAATTTTATATTTAACTTTATTTTAGGGCATGGGTATGAACACGGGAGCTGCCCCTGGGGTCGGTGCTGTCGGAGGAGGTCTGGTCTCTCAAGCTGTACAACCACCAGGTAAATATTCATGTAGCATTTACCAAGTATGACAACATAGACACAAACCATATGTTGATTTGATTATCATCATGTCAGGATTTTGATAAGATTTTGTTGAGATACAACTGTTACTTCTAAGAATAGGCATGAAGACAGATTTTGAAAAACTGTTGTATCATATTCAGAAATATATACTTATTGTAAAAAATATCATATTTCGGAAAAAAGCATGATTTATATGAAAAAAATCAATTTAAAATTTTATGTTTAAAATTCCCTCCAAAACGCTCCAAAGTGTCATGGCGTCGATTTTGACGTCACGTTAGAGCAGTGTTACCAACTCGAATTTTTATAAATCCTTCCGTACGACTCTAAAAGTTGGTAGTTTCCGACCAAACTCAATTCGAAAAGTAGGTAGATCTACTAACTTCTTTTTTTCAAGATTTAGAAGGAATCTGCACGGTCGTATAATATCTATAACCGATTATTTTAGTAAAAATAAATTATTTTTCTGACTATTTTTAAAAAAGCAATAAGAAAAAACTAAATTGTTAATTTTTAGAATAAAAACAAAATTAAAAAAAAATCCCATCCCACTAATTTACCCCCTAAATTTGGGGGGAAAACCCCTAAGTTGGGAACCATGCTCTATAGTGACGTCATTCGCTCTGATTGGCGTTCAGAATATCATGGCGGACTGTAGTATTTTGTAGATTTATTTTTTAAAAATATTAATTAATCTCGCTTTAATTATAATAATACCTTGTTATTTTTTAATATTTTATTTACGTTTCATTAGATGGTAGCATAATTTTTGTGTATTTTATTCACAGTCATCATGCCTATTATGTTATCATTGCTTGACATTTAACTCAATTTAATGGATTATTAGGTACGCGTTCATTTAAATACAGGGTGTTTGGAGGTTGAGTAGCCAAATGAAAATGGTGGATAGGTGAGGCTATTAGCTATTTACTTCCACTTATTAAATTGCATTTTGGTTCAAGTTTTAGAATTTATTCGATTTTTAAAATTTTCTTAAGAAAATCCCCGATTTTGTCATTAAAAGTCCAATATAATTTTAATTTACTGTGGGAACCAAACGAAAACAGTTTTAATTTAAACCCTAATACTGTTTTATTCAGATGAAATCATAAATTAATACAAATCATCTCAAATAAAGTTACAGTGGGTTCATAAACTTCGCGGAACCAGTGGGAAAAAAATGTTCAGTCAACTTTGCTATGAAAAAAAATAAAAAAATATGAGAGTTTCAAAATTTAATTTGCTTTTAAAAACTTCTACATTTAATACACTTTATAATGATATGCTACATGTAACATAAATAATTAGAAATCTCAACAGAAATAGTAAGTTAGTCCTCAAAGATGCCTGGTAAGGAAGGTACAAACCCGTTAAACTACGTATGTAGTTAAAAACTTTTGTCTCATTCTTACAAAACTATGCCTATTGTGTTATCTCATTCGACTCCCTCTTCACTTTTCTTGCCTCCAATAGAAGAAGATTCTACTATTTCACATGTTTAACTCCGCTCAGCGCAGATTCTCGGTGACCTACACTTTTCTATAGTCGGAGTAAAATGTTGCTTGAAAAAAGTCATGACCAACGGTAGCGTGGCCTTTGCGCATGCAAGAAAATATCATTTCACAGATTTTTTTTTGTTTTATTTTAATTTGCTGGTGAAAGATGCCACTTGAAAATAAGCTATTATCTATCTGACTTTCGTCTGTCTAGTCATAGCCAACGGTAGCGTGGTCTTTTCGCATGCAAGCAAATATCATTTCACCAGTTGCAAGTCATGTAGAACCGGTTCACGGAGACTGAATCTAGGAGTTTCTTTTACTCTGCCCCTCACCACCCCAACCATCCACTCTTTGCGACCCTCGCAAGAGGCGACCAATCACAATCGTCAAACGAACGTCAAACGTCAAAAGATTACCGTAAGAAACAATCTGCTTCCTCCAGCCCGCACCCGCTGCCGCGCCGGCCCGGTGGACACGATAGTGGTAACAGCTTAAAATCCTCCCTATAAATACACCGCTTCAACCAGCAGGTGCGGCATTCAACATCCTGTTTCCTCGACTATCAGATCCGACCCCCGTTGAGTTTTTTTGCTGGGTCTTCTCAGAGAGAGGCCCCTAAGGGAAACAGTGTAGTGGAAATGATCGAGACGCCCTGAACTGAGGTCTGCATCATACTAGGTGGCCTTAGTGGTCGCATAGTTCGGTGAAGCTATAAAGTTTTCATATGGGCCAACAACAATCTTCAGTCAGAAAATAAAAACATTTTTTTATACATGAGGCTAGCAAACAAGATAAGTGTTGCCTAGTGACAAAATAGATAACCTAATAGGCATAGCTTTGTTAGAATGAGACCGAAGTTTTTAACTACATACGTAGTTTAACGGGTTTGTACCTTCCTTACCAGGCGTCTTTGAGGACTAACTTACTATTTCTGTTGAGATTTCTAATTATTTATGTTACATGTAGCATATCATTATAAAGTGTATTAAATGTAGAAGTTTTTAAAAGCAAATGAAATTTTGAAACTCTCATATTTTTTTATTTTTTTTCATAGCAAAGTTGACTGAACATTTTTTTTCCACTGGTTCCGCGAAGTTTATGAACCCACTGTAACTTTATTTGAGATGATTTGTATTAATTTATGATTTCATCTGAATAAAACAGTATTAGGGTTTAAATTAAAACTGTTTTCGTTTGGTTCCGACAGTAAATTAAAATTATATTGGACTTTTAATGACAAAATCGGGGATTTTCTTAAGAAAATTTTAAAAATCGAATAAATTCTAAAACTTGAACCAAAATGCAATTTAAAAAGTGGAAGTAAATAGCTAATAGCCTCACCTATCCACCATTTTCATTTGGCTACTCAACCTCCAAACACCCTGTATAATCTTAATTAATATACATGTTAGAATGAGTTAAATATTAAAAGAATGTTTAAATCTACTGCCTGATATTATTTAACAAACCGAAAATTTATCGTTTTGAAAAAACTTCTAATAACCAGCCTAAGATCTTTTTGAACTTATATCAAAGTTTATTGCGCAATTTTATAAAAAACAATCTTATATACAGGGTAGCTGACTGATAGGTCGATATTTTGGTATTAAATATTTCATGAAATCAAAATATTAATAGGCTCTAACTGTTGTTCCAGCCCTGCAGTCGGCGGGCTCGGTGCCGCCCCCCGCCCCCGCGCCCGCGCCCCCGCCACAGAACAAGGAGTTCAACACTGCTTCACTCTGCAAGTACGTATCACACACCATTCCAAGTACCTAAATATGTCTAGAAGGTGGCTAGATTACGCAAGTTGGTCCCCTTATGGTGGATCCACACTACCCGGCGGCACTGCCCGCGGCTTACCGCAAGCAAAGCCTCCAAAAAAAGCCGCCGGCAAATGTCGCCAGCACCCGCCGGCAAACGCAGCTTTCTTCAATTACAGAATAAGTCGAGGACGCATTGTTGTAGAAGATGCATTTGGCATTTTGGCACAGACATTCCAGATTCTTCATACACGTTTAAATTTACAACCTCAGCGAGCAAATCTTGTCGTGATGGCCTGTGTCTGTCTGCATAATTTTGTAAGGCGAAGTTATAGAAATTCCTCAGTGGAATTCTACACTACACAAATTCATAATATTCAGACAAATATAATACACCGCAAATTTTGTGGCAGCGTTTATTAGAAATGAGCTTCAACTTTATATCTGAACAGGGTCAACTACCTTGGCAGCACCGACTATAGTGTGGGGAATTAAAATGTATTTTTGAACAAGTTTGTTATATAAATACAACGAAGTACTCAAAAAAGAATTCGGTCTTTATTAAAATAATTTTAAACATGTGAAAAGTGTGAAGATATCGCCCTAATTCAGTTCTATTAAAGTCTGAAGACTTTGATCATTATAACTGTTATCTGAGCTATATTGCGCTGCCGGCGGGAACGCGTGGCAAAGTGGCCGCCGGGTGGTGTGGATCAACCATTATATCGTGATTACAGTCAAAGTGTATGGTTATGACAATGTTTATTTCTTTTCTATGATAACGATTCGGTTTTTATATCACTTGTCTCGGATGGCAAGAGACAAAAAGTTTATTTGATAAGGAAATATTGAAGTTATAACCTTAAGCTGCCCTTTGCCTGAACATTCCAGAAGAAAGAGAGAAGGATTTTACAATGCATTTTCACGAATAGGCATTCATAAAAGCTGTTTTTTTTTCAGGTTTGGCCAAGAGACAGTGCAAGACATTGTAAGCAGAACCCAAGATGTGTTTCAAACCCTCAAAGCTATAATGGTATGGGAATCATCATTACCTATATTTAAATTAATCTTAGCAAATTTGCTATTTGTAAAACTACAGTCCGGCCACCGAGAGAATGCGTTCCTGACACATTGTGTTTGAAATAACGAGGTAACTTTGTAAGGCCGTCTACGAAAACAAACAAAAAAAAGACATCTATTTTGACCCTACAAACAAATAATAAGCAATAAAATGATATTAAGACACACTGATTTTAAATTTTATAACTGAGGGCTTACTGTAAGGGTAATAATTACTGATAAAATATGTATTTAAAAAAATATAAATAACACTACTTCTAAACAGTACAAGGTTATGTACTTATGATATTTTCGTAGGGATGTGCTAAAAATATCAGTCAATTTTAAAGTTATCAATCAATTGCTAATAAAAAAGCAGAATTAGTAGCTTTGTTATAAAAACATGATATCGACGTAAATATGGACATGCTTGAAGTATAATTATTGCGGTTAGTGAAAGAAAATAAATCGGCAAATGTTCGGTTCAGTACGGTCATCGGGTGCTGAGACTTATACCATATCATTGCCAATACAATGCTATTGAGTTTCGTTTGTAAAAAGGCAGCAGTTGGATTTTCTTGCTAGTTCTTTTTCCACCTTGGGCTTAGCTTCAAAATTAACGTTATACAAGTATCTTTAATCTAATTATTTACGTTCCTACAATAAAACAATACTGTTTCGATTTTGTTTTTTATTATTTCACCTAGATTTTAACTCGTAACAACATAAAACTATTTTTATATTATAAATAATAATATAACTCTGTCTATCTTCATGCCCGCTTTGCTAACCCTGTCTATCTTCATGTCCGCTTTGCCAATAATTCCTACCGGCAAAATTCCTTTTTGCTGCGAGCTTGTGACCGTCTGAACCACTTAATCTGGGATAGTGACATAGACTTATTTCATACCAGCTTGCCTTGTGTGCGATCGGCTTTAGCTAATTCTTTTTTTGAGTAAGTCAAATTTACTGTTATGTATGTATGTGTGTATGTGCATATATATGTGTGTATATGTGTATGTATATATATAAATATTGTCTAATGTTACCTACTGGTCAACTAAGTTGTTTGTCTCTAAGTTTTTATGTATTATCATTTTTCTTTTGGTGTTATTTGCCATTGTATTATTACGCGTGGGTACTTTTAATTGGCCTTCTCATACTTAGCCACGAGTTTCATAAACCTGTTTTAGCTGTAAGTTAAAAATATGTAAATAAAATAAATAAAATATAAATAAGATAAGCAAGTTTTTTTTCTGTTGATTGAAATAATTTATCAATGTTGTTTTTTTACCCCAACACTAATGGCATGTGTCACAAACGCATTCTCTCGGTGGCCAGACTATATGTATTTATTTAATATTTTATTACATTAAAAACAGCTTGAGTTTTATAAATGCCATTTAGTTTTTCAAGTAAAAGTAGGTGTTTAATAACGCCTATTATAATTAAGTTTCACTAATATGTTTTCCATATACACTAAGACATTTCACTGATATTTTTCCGATGTAGCCTCCAAACGGCACTCAGCACGGTGAAAACGCCAGCAACGACAAGAAAGCCAAGATGCAGGAACAACTGCGAACTATTCGACTGCTGTTCAAAAGGTTAAGACTCATCTATGAGAAGTGCAACGAAACCTGCCAGGTGAGCGTAAGTTGAATGCCATTTTGTTTTTTATATGTTTTTGTTTTTTTTGTAAACTACAGTCCGGCCACCGAGAGAATGCGTTTCTGACACATTGTGTTTGAAATAACGAGGTAACTTTGAAAAGCCGTCTACGAAAACAAACAAAAAAAAAGTCGTCTATTTTGACCCTACAAACAAATAATAAGCAATAAAATGATATTAAGTCACACTGATATTAAATTTTAGAACTGAGGGCTTACTGTAAGGGTAATAATTACTGATAAAATATGTATTTTTAAAAATATAAACAACACTACTTCTAAACAGTACAAGGTTATGTACTTATGATATTTTCGTAGGGATGTGCTAAAATATCAGTCAATTTTAAAGTTATCAATCAATTGCTAATAAAAAAGCAGAATTAGTAGCTTGGTTATAAAAACATGAGATCGACGTAAATATGGACATGCTTGAAGCAGCATTGCGGTTAGTGAAAGAAAATAAATCGGCAAATGTTCGATATGAAATAGATGAATTGGCTCTGAAGTACGGTCATCGGGTGCTGAGACTTATACCATATCATTGCCAATACAATGCTATTGAGTTTCGTTTGTAAAAAGGCAGTAGTTGGATTTTCTTGCTAGTTCTTTTCCACCTTGGGCTTAGCTTCAAAATTAACGTTATACAAGTATCTTTAATTTAATTATTTACGTTCCTACAATAAAACAATACTGTTCCGATTTTGTTTTTTTTTATTTCACTTAGATTTTAACTCGTAACAACATGAAACTATTTTTATATTATAAATAAAATATAAATAAGATAAACAAGTTTTTTTCTGTTGATTGAAAAATAATTTATCAATGTTGTTTTTTACCCCAACACTAATGGCATGTGTCACAAACGCATTCTCTCGGTGGCCAGACTATAACAATAATATTTGTTTTAATTAAAGCTGTTTTTAAGTAATGTCTCGAATAAAGTAAGCGTTACGCAGCGATATTAGGGTTCAATTAAGATAAATGTTTTTTAGAAATTATTCGTTAATGAGTGTAATTGGGTTATTTCCTAGTATTTAGAGTACCTATGTAAAAAGCTCGCGAATTTGCTAAGGTTCACATAGTTATGATACTCCTGAGGTGATCTATTTAATATGGGTTTGCATGTTTTTTTGTAGTAAACGTACACAACATACAAAACGTCGAGCCACTCGGTGGGAGGTACCTACACTTCAAAGCTTAGGCCTAATTCCGATTGAGACAAACAATGCTCTCACTATTGCTGAAAGCGTTAACGCTCATCTACACCATAAGCGGTGTACACGGTGTGCTAATTTGCGTGTGTCGGAACGCAGCCTTATGCGGAATTAAGATGCAAAGCTTGGTAGAATTTATGGATTTTAGAACTTTGATTTCCCCCATCCCACTTTTTTACTTATAACACGGTTCAAACATTTGGCAGTAGAAAAAAAACAAAACAGTTATATTAACATTTTTGGGCTTGCTATGTAAAATCCGAGTGAACCTTATTACTTTCCTACCTTTTAACTATAGTTATTTTTCTAGGGTATGGAGTACACCCACATGGAATCGCTGATCCCTCTCAAAGACGAAGCGGACAACAAAACCCTGGACGAGCGAAGAAACACAGAGTCCTACAAGCTGGCCCAGACAGAAAATAGCCAACTCACGGAACAAGTAAGTATTGAATAAAAACTACACGGGGAAATACGGTGTAAAGGAACCGAAGGCTGTATCACTACCACTACGTAAATAAATAAATAAATCTCCAGACTAACACACCAATTATGTGGCCCTAAAGTAAGTTGCAGTACGCACTTGTGTTATAGGTACCACATAATGGACTAGGGGAGAACCTAGTTACACCCAGACACGAGCCAATATCGAAAAACCATTTTTAACGACATTGGCCCGACCCGGGGATCGAACCCGGAACCATCTGCTTAGCAGTCCGGTATACCGGGTGTCCAGGAAACAATGGATAAACTCTGAAGGGCTGATAGTAGAACTAAAGGCAATCTTAAAAAATAATTGATAAAAAGTATAACACTTACACTGCTAGAAATATGGCGCTTTAAAAAAAAACTTCATATTTTTTTGACTGTGTTCATATTTTTACTCGTATCGAGGTCAAATCACTTAATACCATCATTATTTCTGTGCTAAAATAATTAATATTAACCGCATCAGTGAATAACTACCAAATAAAATAGCTAACTAAAGTATTTTTCTCAAAAAATAATGTTAAACTTTTGATTTGTGTAAAATTTCTAAAGAAATATTTTTGATGTGGAACTTTGAACAGCTCTGGTGTAAAAAAATAATATGAAAGCAACAGTGGCCAATGATTTCAAAATATTCCTGGTTTAATAAAGTTTTCAAAAAGATGTAATATGTCGTTATTGTAATGAAAAAATATTGAACTAATGGTATTAGTGTGTAAAATGGGATAATTATTTAGTTCTAGCAAAATTAAAAAAATACAATAAAACTAAAGAAATATGATTTTAAACTGATATTAATTGCAAACACATTAAAATAATTGAGAGCAACTGTTCAAATTGTCTATCCCCATCCTGATGCAGGCCCTACATTTACGAATAAAGGATCTTCAAAGAAATCAACTTAACAGGAGAAAGTGATCCAAATTTTCTTCAAAATGACTTACCCAATTTATTGATAGACGTGCCCGAAGAGCTTCGGGACACATATTGGCTTCAAAATGAAGGCTGTCTAGCACACTATGCTGTTGTTTGGACTTTTTTACTGGGGGTATTTTAAGGAAGAGTTTTACCGGCAACCAGTAACTTCATAAGTAGATTTACGAGCTAGTGTTCAGCGGGTCAATTACCGTATTTTATGCAGTGCTGCTTAATTGCGTTTACGTCTTAACCTCTTAATCCGTAATACCGTAATGAAAGGAAAACCTACACGTCACTTTTAAGCGTTAAAAACTTTGCGAATCCTTTGATTTTCGTGTTATTACGGTAATACGGATTTAGAGGTTAAGACGTAAACGCAACTAAGCAGCACTGCATAAAATTACGGTAATTGACCCGCAGGCCGCTGCAATCAATGATCGACGAAACACACGATTTTTTTGAAGATCCTTTATTCGTAAATGTAGGGCCTGCATCAGGATGGGGACAGACAATTTGAACAGTTGCTCTCAATTATTTTAATGTGTTTGCAATTAATATCAGTTTAAAATCATATTTCTTTAGTTTTATTGTATTTTTTTAAATTGTGCTAGAACTAAATAATTATCCCATTTTACACACTAATACCATTAGTTCAATATTTTTTCATTACAATAACGACTTATTACATCTTTTTGAAAACGTTATTAAACCAGGAATATTTTGAAATCATTGGCCACTGTTGTTTTCATATTATTTTTTTATACCAGAGCTGTTCAAAGTTCCACATCAAAAATATTTCTTTAGAAATTTTACACAAATCAAAAGTTTAACATTATTTTTTGAGAAAAATACTTTAGTTAGCTATTTTATTTGGTAGTTATTCACTGATGCGGTTAATATTAATTATTTTAGCACAGAAATAATGATGGTATTAAGTGATTTGACCTCGTTACGAGTAAAAATATGAACACAGTCAAAAAAATATGAAGTTTTTTTTAAAGCGCCATATTTCTAGCAGTGTAAGTATTATACTTTTTATCAATTACTTTTTAGGCTTGCCCTTAGTTCTACTATCAGCCCTTCAGAGTTTATCCATTGTTTCCTGGACACCCGGTATATACCGCTGCACCACAGAGGTCGTCAAACGTGACTTATAGTCTATTCGTGTTAAGAAAATAGTGAGTGATCGTTGTCAGCCAGCCTGGCTACGCCCCCCAGCCAATTAAAATGCTAGAAATTAAAAAGTCGAGTTCACAGTGACCAGTTGAAGTCTGACCTTCGAACAAAACGGTTGTGTATTTTGCATGACTTGTCCAACGATAATTTTTGAGAAAATGAATACTTTACCAATTCCAAAGAATAAAAGTGCATCAATAATCCATAGTGGAGAGAGACACATAATTTACAATGTTTATAAGTACTTTAAATTGTGTGATTTAAATGCAACTGTGGAGAGCATAGTCATATAAACAGCAAGTGCATGCGGCATGTCCGAAAATACTGTTTATAAAATTATTATTTTTCTTTCGTACTTTTACTCCACTGTGAATACACCCTTATCCTGTAGTTGTCACTATTTTCTTAACGCGAACGGACTGTAGTCCTGATAATGCGGACATCACAAAAATATATCCATCTCTGTCCATTATATGTCACTAATTAGTTTTATATTTCATAATTTCATTATTAAATAGATATTATGCGAAACAGTTCTTAAATAAATAAATCGCACCGCTTAACTATCACTACATAGTATAAATCAAAGTCGCTTTCTCTGTCCCTATGTATGCTTAAATATTTAAAACTACGCAACGGATTTTGATGCGGGTTATAATAGATAGAGTGATTCAAAAGGAAAATTTATATGTATAACGACATGTATAGGAAAAGGGGTTTTCCTCCGAATTGAATGCGTGCGAAGCCGCGGGCAAGAGCTAGTGTATGTATAAAAAAAAAAACGATTTCATAGTTAAATTTACTTCAACCCCTTTCCTCGATTTAGCCACTAGAGTTATCCTTTTTCCAGTATCTATATCTTCAAAATTAATAAATTAGCATTTATAATGCAAAATTAAAAGTAAAAATCTTAGAGTTATCCAGTTAGGTGCCATTTTACTACAAACAAATACCACTCCACTACTAAAAGACCACTCATTTTGTTTGGGTCTAAACTAAAATAGATTTAATAATAAAATAAAAACTTGTGTGCAATAAAGAGTATTTGTATTGTATTGTATGTTTATAAAATAATTACTTTGTGGTGGTCTGAGCTTACTCCTACTTTCGATAAGCTTAGCGTATAAAAAGTTTTGCGCACAAACATACTTTAAGTGATTCAACGCTAAATGTCTTTATCTATTCATTTAGAAGCTTTGCCTAGTTTCTGGTTGTAATTTAACTCTTTTCTGTTTTACAGGTAATGCTTAAAAATAAACAATTACGGGATGTGATCACGAATCTAAGAACTATTATTTGGGAGATCAATGTAATGTTGACGATGCGAAGATCATAAAATAGGATTAAGTAATAGGAAAATTACAAATGTAAATAATAGTAATGTAAGTAAACAATAAATTAATTTATAAGTATATACTCTTAGTATCAATTTCAAACAACAATTTAGTGCTTATATGTACTGTCTATCTATTGGGATAATTAGAATCTCTATCGATTATGTGGATTAAAATGTCTAAGGGATAGGTAATTTTTTTGTAATACCTAAATTGTTGCTCCCTTAAAACAATATGGAAGTATTTGGTAGAAGATTTAATAAACCAATTTTTATATCATTTGCGGATTTAATGACAATGAAGTTCGTTGGCATACTTTCAGCATTTTTTTAATGTGCTTGAGAAAGCTAGGGAAATATGAATAAAACAAAACACGGTAAAAATAAATTATGTACTTCGTTCAGTAACACCTAGATGGCAAGAATATCAAGAAGTTACAAAGATTCTTACAAAATAATATTTTATTTTAAATAAAAAGACAAACTTACGTCGTAGACTAAAAACTTACAAAGCTAAATGTATCCGATGATCTCTTAAATGTGATTCATTTGTCTGATGCAAACACGATGAGTAAATGAGTATTTTATTGAGCTTTTTAAGAATGAGTCCTTTTTTAATTTCAATGGACTGTAAAAACAGTTGTTCCATCTTTAACCCTAATTTGAACTTAATACTCTGAGGCCCACTTGCAGAAAACGTTTTAACCTCAGGTTGGCGCCATTTAAATCTGAGTTAGCTAACCCGAGGTTAAAACGTTTCATGCAAGTGGGCCTTAGTTCGAAATTCAAATATCGTTCTATCTACGTTCCTCCGGCTTGACGACCTCCGTCGCTTTTTTCTTTTTCTCCAGTTCCTTTTTGTCAGGTTGGTACTCTATAGGCTCGTTTGTTTCTTCTGGTTGCGGTAATTCTGCCAATAGGTTGCCAGCGCTTCGGCCGGCGGGAAGCGCGTGGAATGCTTCGGCCAGGTATGGATTGATTTCTTCGAGAGGCGTGTCACCGGTTTGAATGTAGACCGGCACGTAACCAGGCTTGGTGGGAAGGAACTGCCATTTTGGTCGGGCTTCTGAAAAGGTAAATAATAAATAAATAAGTATAAGTAACAATCACCAACAAAAACAAGTGATCCCTACTTATTTTCAAATTGAATAAAAGAAGGCCTAATTTCTGACAAGAAAGTAATAAACTAAAAGTCTTTGTCAAGAGAACTTTAATAATGTTCGAACGTCGAGTTTAAATATATTACCTATGGTCGAATTTCGACCACCGGATGAGCTCTAGTATGTGTAAATAAGCGTCAAAAGATTTTAGTAGTTCGTACCCAACACTAGTTTAATCTGAAATTGAAATGTAGTACATAAAAACTGACCTAGATTGAATGTGGATTAAACCAGTTAACGATCTCTATGGTGATATTAAATTGGTATTGCCAACTACAAAAGTGTAAAGATGTACAACATACGTTTTTCAAGGATTTAAACAGCTTTTAGGAAAGTGGGGTAAAATATTACGACTTATATGTATATTTTTTATGTATTCAATCATATTATTGTTGATTTAAGTATTAGGTATATTATTAATTAAAGTGTCTTCTGCACTGTATACGTAAATAATGATTTACAGAATCATCAGTTAAACGTATACCGGATCACGTGTAGTAATTAGATTAACTTGACCGCGTTTATGATTAGTTCACCTTATCGCGAGTTGACGTGATTGATTGTGATTTCTGTTGTTAGAAATTGTAGGTCGGAACTAACCGGTTAAACATAAACTAAATGTAAATGCTTAACCTGGAGATTTAGGCTTTACTTTCTTTTATGAACAATGCTTGACATAAGGTTCAAAAGGAAACTTTTTTAAATTCAATTTTACGGTACATAATTTGTGGTAAAATGTAGTTTTGTTTATTTGAATATCTAAGTAACAACCAAATACCGTATTAAACGGACTGCAATAAAAACTATGATTAAATGCGTGTCGAATATATAAACTGTGAATTATTACCGTAAAATAAAATAGTTAACGATTATTTACGAATAATCGAACAGTCTTACGAATAAGTTCATTCAATTAACTTTACAAATAACAATAGCAAGTGAAAGCAATATTTAGATATCTAAATCTACCTACATAGGTAACATCTTCAGTACAAATTATAAACCTAAGTCCCTTTCTCTGCCCCTATGTATGCTTAAATCTTTAAAACGACGAAACGGATTTTGATGCGTGTTTTAATAGAGAGAGTGATTCAAGAGGAAAGTTTACATGTATAATAACATAGTACAGGGAAAGGAGTTTTACTCCGAATTTAACGCGTGCGAATCCGCGCAGGTAAAAGCTAGTAATATGATAAAACGAAGACACATCTGAACCATACAAAGGATATTGAAAGATAAAAGTAAATCTTTGTAGAATATATTAGAAAAAGTTTTAATTTATTTTAAATAATATGAAATTGCTCATAGCCCGGGCTTCACATTAGTCAAGGTTTTAAACATCATTGGTTTGTGTATAAAAGTGTAGTAAAAATATCAGAAGCGTTAATATAGGTAATGTTATATTGTTATTTTTATAAATCTTGTAGGTAACATTTTGTTTTAGTACTTAGATGGTTTGTGACCCAAAATATTTAGAGTGTGTTGAGATCGCAATTAAACCATTTAACAGTGAAACAATTCAAACTGTACGAGGTTATTCTAAGTTTAATCTTCATTCGTTTTAGTGAAAATAAAGACGTATAGAAACACATCGTTTTCCGTCTGTCTGTCTGTCTGCCTTTACTATACCAATAGGTTTTTCATCACCACCCTTTATATGATTTATAGTGCTCCCTTATTTTTGCACATCTCAAATACGCCTTGTTGGTAATGCTAGCTTCACTTAACCATTTGTGTACTCGCAGGTACCAAATCGTTTGAAAGTTCATTGCTTATTCTATCGCCATCTGTAGGTACTAAGGCACCTACAGGTTTCCTATAAGGCTAAGTGCGGAGTAAATCTTGCTAATGGCAAGTCGCAAGCAGTTTCCTTGTTCGGTGGGTCAATGAACCGAAGATGCATTAGTAAGGCACTAAAACTAACAGGATTTGTAACGCATTAGGACTGCGAAACGATGAATCTGAAAAGGTTTTTTAAGTTAAAATAGGTTTATATTTTTTCTAAAAAAATTGAATTTTCAAAATTTGTTTTTAATTTTTCGTTATGTGTGACTAACTCGGATTTTACAATGTGGTGGATTACGGCTCAGTTCCACTGGCCTTCCGAGAAGATGACCCCTGCCTAACTAGTGGGACGAATAAAAATCTAAAATACTTATATACCTCGACTAATTTCGCGATCGGTGTTTAAACTTTAAGTTTTATACATCGTATTACGAATTAGTTATAATTAACGACATAGCATGAGTTTTTTTTAAATAGTCAATGTAATTCAATTTTAATTTGAATTAGAGTATGCAACTACAATGATAAACTAAACAGTAAGGCTTTCAGAATAACTTTCTACCTATTTCTAAACCTAATGTAGCTCTTTCTTTCCATTTACGTCTCAAGAAAGTCCCTTTCTTCTCCACTTAACCATTTAACACCAGATGGTCGTTAATGTTTACAGTTATGGTCATTCTTGAAAGTTTACAACACCACTTATAGAAACCGTTCCTTGTTAACCTAAACTGAGTACCTACCTAAGTTAAGAGTTCTAACGTATCGCCTATTAAATAATATACTAAGAGAGTTTGAGATTAAATTTTATATTACGCTGACCCCGCAAACGTTGTTTTGTTATATGTATAATTAATTTTGTCACTTAGGGGTATAAAAATAGTAGCCGATTCTCGGACCTACTGCATATGCATATAAATTTTGTTAAAAATCGGTAAAGCCGTTTCGGAGGAGTAAGGTAACTAACATTGTGACACGAGAATTTTATATCTATACTAATATTATAAAGCTGAAGAGTTTGTTTGTTTGTTTGAACGCGCTAATCTCAGGAACCAGTAGTTCGAATTTAAAAATTATTTTTGTGTTGAATAGACCATTTATCGAGGCAGGCTTTAGGCTATATAACATCACGCTGCAACTATAAGGAGCGAAGAAATAATGGAAAATATGAAAAAACGGGGAAAATTATTCATCCTTGAGGGCTTCCGTTGCGTGCGCTGCGAAAACGGTACTAGATACCAAAAATATATGTATGAAAGAATTAAGGGAACTTTTTACCGCGGGAAAACTTCGCATTCCCACGGGAAACCGACTTTTACGCGAACGGAGTCGCGAGCGGCCACTAGTATTAGATAATAACTTAATTATTTGGTAATGAGTTAGTTACTCGTAAACTTCCTACTGTATTTGAAAAATAATAAGACTGCACCAAATTCGACACACACCTCCCACATTACTTCTCTAATGTATTTGCACCTTCTAGTACCGTTATTAAACACATCGGCACATCAACTGAAGTGTGGGCAATCATTGCGTTCTACATTCAAGATATTTATCACAATTTTGACATGTACAGCTAACAGCAATTTATACCACTAACTCGCTATTATCACCGGCTTGTCGATCAATTTGCGTAGGGTATACCAACTTGAGAATGTAAGATGTGGTAGGTAGGGTCTCTTCAACGTTCGTGATTTTATTTAGTTTAGTTTAGAAATGTATGTCTAAAAGCTTCAAAATAACGGTTGACCGCCTGTTTTTGCTATAACTGTACACTGCATATGGTCGTCGTGCCTTGGATAGGTAAATGTTTTAAGACGCGACGTGTAGAGATATAAAAGAGCAATTTAAACAGGTTTCGACGGAAGTGCATGTTATTAAAATAAGCTGTTATCTTTCATATACATAAAAACCTCGTGGTAATTATTTTTTGCAGCGGTTAGGTATTTTTGCGTTGCTTGTTGAAAGCGTGAGGCAAGAGCTTCATGCTTCGTTTGATGCAAATAAGAATTAATTAATTAATGATAAGATGAATTGACCTTTACTTTCGAAGTTTATATCATCTGTTTTAAATGACACAAGTTGAATGTTCCACGTTATATTTTCGTATAATATTGCTAATCAAGTACTAGTACTGCTATTTATCAATGCAAGGTCTTGGGGTCAATCTTGGAAATGGTCTACTGCGTAGCTTGGTGAGTGTTTGCGTGCAAAACTGCTATCGGTTTTGCGTTATCAGTTTATGCTAGTCTAGAAGCCATTATCATTCGATAGTTGTAAGATTTATTTCGCTTTAATCATGAAGTGGACGTAAGGGTTATCCTAGATATGTAGCATTGAAGGCATATGTGAAATGTAAATTCAAACTAACCTAATTCAGCGGGTAAGGTTCATATTGCTTTTTGGATACTCACCTTGTATATCGTATCTTTTTCTGTAACCTATATTCTTTTCAGAGTCAAAAGTTTCTCGTGACTTTTATTAATAAAAACGACGACAAATTTTATATGTAGCTAGTTTAAAGTCGCTACTGAGGTAGCTATACCAATTGACCCATCATAAAACTTGTTTGCACTAGCGCACTTGTCCAAAGGGTGCTCCTCGTGGTGTCATCGCCCTGTCCATTCGCCTGTAACAGCACCGGGATTCGAACCAGTCGACCGTCTTGTTTATTTTGTATCATTATAACATTCCGATTGCAACTTTAATCTTTGGTTGCAACAGAAAAGTGTAAGTTTTAATTTTTTTGGTTTGGAGTTGGAAAATTTGATGTTTGGTTTTTCATAGTTGATGACGTTGTTCAATCACTATCATGTACTTTGCAAAATATATTTTTAATGATTTATCAGGTTAATAACATATTTTTGAAGCTGAGTTAATTAACAAATAAGCTTCTAAGTTGATATTACCTAAATAAAATGGACGGACATAGAATTTCCTTAGAGCTATTTAAATGCCATAACACATTAGCTATCGCCTCTCTTTTCCAATTAAAAACTCTTTTAACGAACCCGGTACCAATGCGTATTTTCTTCTAACTTTTTCTTAACTTAATCTTCAAAATCAGTGATGAATCCGGGACACAATAAAGAAACGCCTTGGTTTTGATGCTGAGTCACACAAATTAAGTTTTTTTTAACTTTTTATATGACTTGGATACCTATTTGAACTTTTTCCTAGAACGAAGAAGATGATCTCACAATGATGCTTTCAAACTTATTTAAAATTAGAATCACGTTCTACGATTTGTTTTTACGCTTTTGTCGGCGAGATAAAATTGCTGGGTTTGTAACAATTAGTGGTTATAACTTCTACAGAATAATGTCTACTATGTAACTGGTTAGCAAAATTGGATAAATTCAAATCCGTTTGTTGATTTAGTTCCTTAAGGCGCATAATCTTACGCATTTTAGTGTTTACACCTATATATATAGTAGAAAGGTATTTTTTTTAGTTTTCCATACTTCAATTGTAATTGGTGATTAAATGTGTCTCTAGGAAAGTGTTTGAAACTGTTTAAATATTTATAGAAATTGACGTTCAAAAGCAACCACATTTATTGCGTTTTATAAGCTCAGTTATTTGAAGGTTTATTCATTTAAAGGCATGTGTTACTACCAAGTACTCGACAGCAAAGGGCAATTAGTTCAAATAAACAATCCTACTAATATTATAAATGTGAAAGTTTGTGAGGATGTATGGATGGATGGATGGATGGATGGATGGATGTTTGTTACTCTTTCACGTAAAAACTACTGGACGGATTTTGATGAAACTTTACAGTAATATAGCTTATACATCAGATTAACATATAGGGTACTTTTTACCGCGGGAAAACTTTTCATTCCCACGGGAAACCGACTTCTACGCGAACGGAGTCGCGGGCGGCCACTAGTAATTTAATAAAACGTTATTGGTATTCAAAGTTATTTGCGTAAACAATAGTTTTACGATCATTTTATCTGATGCTTTTAATTGTTACTTAATTGACCTAACTTATAAATCGTTGTACCTATAATAAAAGCTGTTACGAAACGTTTGATTGTTTTTTTTAATCATAAATTTTAACAGATTTGCAACTACCTTTCACAGTTCATATCAAGTGGTGGATCACATTTCTTGCAGTGTAAATCTTCGTTTACGTATTCGTTGCAAAATCGCAAGTGCCAGATAGATAATTATATCTACCTACGTTAATTTAAAAATACCAACTTCTGCAGACGACTTATTGCAAGGCATTGAACTCTGCCTGATAGACTTAACTATTCGTAGTTAGCTATAAAACGGCATATTTTTTGTTTAGTCGTTTTTACATTAGATGTTAACTTTTACCAACCGGAAGTTAGTTGTTACGTTTTAGTACATTAGCAAGTTTATTTCGAATAGATAAACTGAGTTAGGTATATAAGTGATGTTTTTAAGTTTTGAAACATTGAGATTTTGTCTGATTCCTTTTAGTTTTTTGTATCAGCTCATCTACCTGATAATTATCGATTCTTTTCATTGGTTTGTTAAAAAAGGTGGTCTCTGGTCACGATTGCGGAAAATACACGTCACGTTTACATATCACCTTTGTGAATCATGCGCATAATATATAGCTATTTTGAATATTTACATATCGGTTCTCTTAAGAATCCATTTGTTTTTTTTATGGTAACAAAAAGTTTCAACACGGAAGTTTGGTTATCAAATATAGGTTTAGTTGTTGACCGATACAGTGGTTCAAAATAAATAGGTGCGAAGGTACTTATTTCAATTTTTTTAAATCAATGTTAGAGTATCAACATAATTGGTAAATTAACTATCTGAGGTACTTTCGTTCGTTACTTTATTATAATGAACGTCAAAATATTAGCTTTGATAGATTGTTAAAAAACTTTTTATTATTTTAGAATCCATGGAGGTATTACGTAATTTTTTTGGCATTTTGACGGATCGCCTGTCAGGATCTAACTTCATATTTTTTTGCTTCAAAATCGATTCTGCCGAAGGTTCTTATATCTTTTTCTTCCTCTTTATAGTCATATCACGATTTTATTATACATTTTATTATAGTTGAATCGACGCAATCAATATAAGTATTTATAGCTGGCTCTGTGCTAAATATAAAAAGGTCATTAACTTTATCAAGTGCTTTTAAAAAGTGTAATCGAATTATTCGCAATCATTTTTTTTACCTACTCGATTCCATTTACGTTTATTTAAATCCAGACCGTAAAACCTTTTTGATAGTTTACTATTCATTGTAAAAAAGAATAGTCTGAGAAATGTTTTTAATTAAATAAGAACTTCAAGTTTCATCAAGGTAATTGTATGGTAGAGTAAGTAATTTTAAAGCCTCCAGACCCGTTTTTAAGTTTATGTAAATTACTTCTAGGAATGGACCAATGGGTTAGTCTCTCAATGTTAATTTGCAGGTATTGTGAACTTTGTTAATTTATTCTTTGTTAAATCAAAGCAATGTTTAAAAAGATATCGTAGATAATTATTAATAATTTGATAACAAAATAAAACAAAATAAGAATAAGTAACTCTTAAACTGTTTGATACTTTGAAGAAAACTTATTAAATTAACTACTTAGAAAAAAAATCGGACACTCTAATTGGCAACCCAAAAACCTGAAACCTAATTAACCTTATCAGTATTAATCCAAAATTACTTACCAATAATCACCGCACTCACTAAACAAAGCAACACCACTGTCTTAAACATTATTAACGTTAATTAATTGATATCGGAGAAGAAAGCGGACGCATGCGCGGTGCCCGGCCGAGAGACTGCAAGTGTGCGCGGGCGCAGTGGGATCTAGAATAAAAGAGATCGCGCCGGTCGCTGCAATAGGATTGCCGGTTGCTAAAATATTGCACGATGATTAGTTAAAAAAGCTTCTGGATGAGTGGCTGTCTATATGTGATATGATTGGGAAAGATTTTTAGGGAATAGGAATAAAAGAAGTACCTATTAGGTTAATTACTTTAATTATTGTACTAGATAACCTGTATCTCTAAAATTTTTATGTTTTTAAATTTGTTGTTATTAGTTATAAATAATCGAATACTCAGCTACCTCGCGATGCCCTGTTCACATTTCTGAGCTTTATATCTACAGAAAAAAAAATGGAAATAGTAGTCTTTTGAAAATTGTAAGTAACCAGTCTCTCGACCATGGTTTTACTTGCGCGGAAAAAGTCAGCCTTTACCGTTATAACCTGGTTCAAGATTTTATTAAACGGTTACATTAATTGGTACCGAAGTTTATACCTCAAATATCGAATGACAAACAAACCTAACATCTTTATGATCCTCATTAATATTATTAATGGAAAAATGTGTATGTCTGTCTGTATTTTCCGCTTTCACGTCGAAACTTCTGATCCATTTTTAATGAATTTTGTAGTAGATATAGTTCAAAAACTTAGGTTGAAAAAAGGTTACTTTTTACCGCTGGATTAAGCCTCAATCTTATATCAGACAAAGTCGCGGGTACCTACTGGTAAATGTAAAAATATTCCTGTCGATTGTACTTTTCTAAAATGGAAAAGTACAATCGACATTGCAAAATTCTCAATGTTGTACTTTAGTTTGTACTTAGGTTCTATAAGGAACCTAAAGCCATCTAAAAGCTGCGTGAAAGCCAAGTATTGACATAAAATGTATGACTACAACTTTCTATATGTCAAATAATGCATTAGAATTTATTGCCTGCCCGCTTACTTCCTCTTTTAACAAAGTAATCTGACTTAAATATATAATATTACACACAGAGTATCTACAAATTAAAATAAAATTGTATGTTATTAGGCATTTACATTGCTGTAGGTCTTACTACTTAAAATAAAAAAAATATTCCGATAAGTATAATAGTTTCATTTAATTAACTGATTAATTTGAAGTAAGCATTAATCTGTCAAGTCATTTTTGTTATTGAAAAATATATTAAAGCATCCATACATCCATCCAACTTCTACCCAAACAAACAAATATTCTTAGATATTAACTAAGGCAAAGGAAAAAATTCGTACAAAATTACAGTTGTAAAATTACCTTAACAATTTTCACGAGACTGTCAAACCCTGTAATACCTATCAATTATAGACATGTGTTAAAATATAATTATTCTATGTGTTGCTCTAGTGAAATATAGGTCTTATGTATAGCACTCTACATATGCGTGGGCGATTGCAAGTGAGTGTTATCATAGTTCATATAACCATTTGAAAGCGTACCTATATCTAACAGTTGACCTCATAGATTTTGTCGTCATTTAATAACTTTATGATTATTAATTATTATAGTACAGTTGAATGCTTTTAGATAACTAACTGTTTTGGATCAAAACTTTAAGTAAGTAATACGCAAAATAAATAAAAATCTTAATCTTCAGACCAATAAATTAAAAAATATCAAACTTAAACTGCCTCTTAAAAATATTTCTCAATGTTTATGTACCTACGATAAAAAACTTTACAACAACTGAATTTATTTTCTGAAAATAAATTGCCATTACTTTTAAATTAAATAAAAAAATAAATCTCGCTCAGTTTGTTTATCACCAATTTATTGAACTAGTCAATTAGGCTTTATAACTGGATATAATATAATTACGCCTTTCTTTTATCCTCAAACTTTGCATTGTGTAATGTGCATAAGCACTATGTAGGAAACTTATGTGGGCTGGAATACTGGCAGCTATTGTTTTATATTATTTAAATAGATTCTAAAGAAGAAACAATGAGATATTGACAGCATCCTTCCAGACTCAGTCATATTTTCGTGCTCGGACTGTGAGCACATAACTTTAAACTCACTTTTATGCTTTAAATATAAAGCTTTTAAAACGTTTCAACTATTTCATTTCTCTTTTACGTTTCCCCCAAACGTTAGTTGGTGGAGGCGCCGTATCGAGTACCGCGGGTACTGTCGCGAGTAAAATCAGTGCTTTTCAGGGATAGACACATGGTAGCGTGTCCAACCAAGTGCAGCTGCAACTACTTATACATGGATATTACTATACGCTAATATACGCTACGAAAAATTGGAAATAACAATGAGATATTGACAGCATCCTTCCAGACTCAGTCATATTTTCGTGCTCGGACTGTGAGCACATAACTTTAAACTCACTTTTATGCTTTAAATATAAAGCTTTTAAAACGTTTCAACTATTTCATTTCTCTTTCACGTTTCCACCAACTAACTAACGTTTGGGGGAAACGTGAAAGAGAAATGAAATAGTTGAAACGTTTTAAAAGCTTTATATTTAAAGCATAAAAGTGAGTTTAAAGTTATGTGCTCACAGTCCGAGCACGAAAATATGACTGAGTCTGGAAGGATGCTGTCAATATCTCATTGTTTCTTCTTTAGAATCTATTTAAATAATATAAAACAATAGCTGCCAGTATTCCAGCCTACATAAGTTTCCTACATAGTGCTTATGCACATTACACATTGCATGTTTAATTTTCCTTATTATTTTTGCATACGATATCTGTGCTACCAGGGTCGCATCACTGCAAGGTTGGTGCAAGGCCGGGGCATTGACCTCTGCAGGTCTTTGACCGTGATCCCAGATGGACTCCTGGACCCTCCATCAGAATACAGGTTAACTCTACTCCTTAAATAGAAGCAAACACTATTGAACATTTATAGAGATATTTGCTTAAAAGTTTGTGCGAATATTTTATGATTTCTAGGTTATAATTATTCTATTGCTTATTTTTAATGTTAATAATAATAATAAAAAAACTTAGAAAACTAAACACTAGAAATCTTGGAATTCTTAAGAACAAAACATTAAGATGTTTACTTCTTAAGAACAAAATTAAAATAAAAAATATAACAAATGCCTACAAACATACATAAATGTAAATAGATATTCAGAGTTCAAGTTATAATTTCCTTGGAATAATCACAAAACGCTATCGTGACTCTTAATACGATTTACTGACGTCAATTAAATATATAATTAAATATGTTACCTATCATAAAATATATAGAAGATGCAAAAATTATTGCAATTTTACCTGTTATTTGTATATTATTTATAACATTTCTATGAAATATAACTATTCAATAAGTACCTACACTCATATTTACTTTTGCAATTATCAACATAAATCAACATTTTAAACTCATTTGTATTTTAAACTTTGAAAGGGGATATTTTCACCCTGAATATAAAAAAACAGTGTTTAATTTTACAAAAAATAATAATAGTTAAAAGTCATAAGTGTGTAAAAGCGAATATCTCTTTGTAGGTATACCTTTTAAACTATTAGCACTAAATATTTCTTAGCAATAATAAATAAACAATACCAAGAATAATTCGTGACCTATTGTGCTCACCTATTGCAATCGCAACAATTATCTCAATATGTTATTAATTCTGTGTAAAACAATATTTATATCGTAAATTGTTGCATCCTTGTTTATAATATCTTCCACAATACTATTTGAATCCGTTATTAGGTACTGTTTTTTGTTTTTATACCTACCATTTACTTTAATATTATAAATTAATTCTATTTTATTATTTTATTTTATGGCGTTTTCTACGAATGCTAGGGGAAAATCAAACCCTGAAAGTAATCACCCGTTCTAAAGAAGCTTTAAAACCTAGGTTTAAGACGTAAAAGTAAATTAGCCAGCATTTCAAAGCTATAAACATTGTGGAACTAAAAAACCGGTACTTTCATATTTAGCGTTTAGATTTTAATTTAATTGGATTGTGAAGTTAACAAGCCTATCTTTTGTTGGAGCAGTTTTTTTTATTGTTGATGCCAGTTTATTGACTGTCGGTAGTTTTAATTCTTTTTTATGGGTAAATATACTAGATATAATTTTATTAGAAAAATAATAAACTAACGCTCATTATCATGTAATAATATTTTCAACACACTTGCTCAGAAAGTGAGCCTTAAAACACCGTTTTGAGGACCATAAACCGACCTATAACACACTTGTGTGTAATAATATTAATAATATTACACACTAGTGCATAATATAACGATCCCTACAAAGTAAAGGTAGTGACTTACTGCAAATTATATGCTAGTAATCAGAGCATTTTCAATTTGATCGGATAATAATAAGCATCCACCTATAAAACCATAAAAAGCATAAAGAAAACTAACTATCCGTTTAGTTTTCAAGTAGGTACCTATGTAAATATATCCGTTTACTCCGTTTAAAGAAAAGGTTACTTTAAAACTGCACCGGAAACTCTAAGTTCTGGCGAGTTACTAGTAAAAAATCTATTGTAAATCTTAAAATTTATTTGGAATAGTAAGTAAGTGGAAAAACAAGTTACTCACATTGTGCATAACTTGGATACTTTCTCAATATCTTCATACAAATCTTCATTCGCTAATGAACTTGCAAAATTGTTTAGCCTTTGCAATATAGTAGGAGAGCCCTCGATGCTATTTCTGGATTTACTCGAGCGTGATAGATACCTATTGGGTTGCAAAACTTAGATGACAAAAACAAAAAAAAATATATAATATATACCTACCATTTTATCGGTGGGGGAAAAGGATATAGATTTCCAAAAATAAAAAAAAATGAAAATTTACATGGACATACTCGGGCGTGTCAGATATTGATATCATCCATTAGATGTCCTACGTATTTTTAAAACATTTACGTTTGTTAATCTGATGGTTTCCATAATGGAAATGGTCGTACGTAAGGGTTGAAAATGAAAAAAAAAAACTTTTAATAGAGCACGTGAGATTTTTAAGGGGATGTTTAGTAGACCTAAAACAACGCTCTTACACTCTTATATAATCTGGAGGGATTTACCTAATCTGTCAATAAAATTGAACTGAATTATATGAAATTATTGAATTAATAAGACGGCCAAGGCTCATATTTGGTGGAAGTGCTTAACCGGGTACAAGGTATCCCCTAGTATTTTAATCTGCCGCGCTTGAGTAAATCCAGAAATCCCCTCTTGGGCTCCCCTACTAATAGTGATATAATCCATAATCTTCTATGATGTCAATGCAATTAAATTATACCAAATCAGTCATGAATATAATTAGTAGGTAGATAACCTTCTTTAATAGGGGTTGATTGTGATAACCCTTCATATTAAATGACGAACTCAAGTTTTTATCTTTTACAGTTTAGCTACAGCTAGTTAAGACTTACTTTTTTCGTGTACTAGGATTATTAACAAAGTGGCTTTCTCTGTCCCTATGTCCCTATGTATGTTTAAATCTTTAAAACTACGCAACGGATTTTGATGCGGTTTTTTAATAGATAGAGTGATTCAAGAGGAAGGTTTACATGTAAAATAACATAATACAGGGAAAAAATACAGTTTTACTTCGAATTTAAAGCGTGCGAAAAAGCTAGAAGGCAGAAAAAATAAACTTGTAATTTTAGTATTTGCGCTAAACAAATCGCAAACTCCATTCTTAAAATATAGTAAAATATTTTTTTTAATCCTTATTCCCGTGTTACACCTACTAAATGTCGCACTCATACCAAATGCTAATAAAGAATTACCTTTCCGGTAGAAACCTACTATAGAATCCCGTAGTAAAGCGTATTATTCTATCCCGAACAATATAACTCATTTTGTTAAATCAAAGTTTTGACTAACATGCACTCACTCTGCCAAGGACTTCAAGGAGCCTCGACATATCAAATAATACAATATTTTTAATGAACTCTATACAACTTGTCAAACCTATTTGAATATCGAAAGCGTGATATTTGCTAGTTTTTAGGGTTCCGTACCCAAAGGGTAAAACGGGATTTTTTTTTTTCAATTTTTCACAGAATATTTACTTGTATATCATATTTCATAATAAATAATAAAATAACAATAAAGTGAATATTAAAGGGGGTTCCATAAAACAAACGTAATTTTTAGGCAAATTTTACTAGATCTTAATAAATAGGTAGAAAATGATAGTACGGAACCCTTCGTGCGCGAGTCTGACTCGCACTTGGCTGATTTTTTTGTTATATTCTGTATCTCATTGACATGGTTTTTGCGCATCAAAAAACTTCGTAAACAACCTTGACTAATAATGACTAATTTCTTTGGTTCAATGTTTAGGTTATAAATGATATATTGGCATCTGCCAAGTTGAAATAAAATAACGAATCAATATAATATAGATCCGGGTATTTCATCATTCAGTGATCTTAGTAATCTACAAAAAATACTTAACACTTTTTTGTAACTCTCTTTTTCCTCCAAAAACTTACGTTGATCCCAATTTACTGTTAATTAAATAAAATGGCAAGAAAGAAAACTAAAAAATATAATTAAAATCGCTTTATAAAATTAATGTTTGGTAATATCATATAACACTAATGTAATTTACATCTAGACTTATCACAAGAGTAGGCTTTCGTCAGGTTTCTGTCACTGAGTTAAATGTGCTGCAAGAAATCTCAACGCTTGCCGTATCTGAAACAAAAATTTATTAATGATAAGAATTGTGTTATGTTTAAAACAAAAACATAATATTGAATCTTCTTTTAATTGTATGAAGCAAGAAAGCAACTTATTCTTGACCAAATGAATTTTTAAACGACTTTCAGTATTAGGTATTTTTCAGGGAAAACTTGTTTTTTATATAAATATAGAATTACTATTATTTATTTGTAAGTATATAGAATTTCTACTCGTGCAAAGTTTGCGGTTTAATTGCTTAAGAAGTCTTAATATCAATTTAAACATACATTTTAAACTTATAAATCTAGATACAATTTAAAAGGTTTTAAAACCCACCAAAACTTTTATAGTCGTTTAACAAGAATACAATTTACTTAAAACAAAAAAAAATATTTTCCAGCAGTGATAAAGTCTTCATTTAACTTACGATCCAGACGACGCATGGGCCGTCGCGGTGGCCGTAGCGGTGGCGGTGGCTTGTCCGTTGCCGCCCCCGCCCCCGCCTCCGCACGTGTTACACCCGCCCCCGCTCGGCTGGTACACGGGCTGGTGAACGGGCTGCTGCACGTAGCCGTTATTGCCTGTGAGAAAAGAGAAGGCGCTTATTTGATGTAAAGAGTTATGATATTGTGTGTTCATATTAAGGATGTTAATAAAAAATATGCATTGTAACAGTTACTAAAAGAAAATATTAATTATAAATTTAGTTTTTGCAACTTTTATATTATGTAGTTCTTAAAAGTATTAAAAATTATTAGTCTCATTTTATGCCGCTCTTATTTTTGTAGAATTTTGTTAATGTGTAGGTACTTGATATCTCGATCTATGGAATTTAAGGTATTGTAAACTTCAACATAAAGACGTAACAACATAGTATTTCAAAGGATTCTTACCTCCACCGCCGTAGCCACCGCCGCCACCGCCGCCGCCATGTCCGCCACCGCCGCCGTATCCACCACCGTATCCACCGCCGCCGCCGCCGTATCCACCGCCGTATCCACCTCCGTGGTTGTAACCACCGCCTCCTTGATGTCCGTGGTTAACTGAAATAAAATAATGACACTTTAATATTTTTATTAAGGTATCTATGTGTAAGGCAGTCTTTAAGTACAGATAATTTCAGAGAAGGTACTGACTGTTATTTTGGTTATAAAATTTTGAGGCATAAATTAATATGGCCATTGATGTTGGTCAGGTCTTAGACTGATGAAATGGTTGACTCTGATACATATATTTGTTAAAGGTTCCGGGCTTGATTGAAGAAAAAATACTTAAAGGCTTTTCTTCATTGACTGAAGTACCTTTACTGGTTCTCCTGCAATTTATTGTAAGAGTACGTTCGTGTGCGTAGGTTCGCGCAGCCAAATATATTATGTATATTTATAAACACGTAAATGTTTCGATATATCAAAAAGTTTTCCTTACCTTCATATTCTTTAACAACTTTCACGACGACTGTTTTCGGAGGCTCCTGGTATCCGTGACTGTATTCCTGCTGGTATCCACCGCCGCATCCACCATTGCATCCGTGTCCACCACTTTGGCCTTGATAGCCACCACCGTAGCTGAAGGTACCACCAAATCCACCACTGAGAAGCTTCTTGGCCAAATGCAGATGACGTTTCTGTCTGTTGGTGTGGACTTCTTGTTTTTGATCTTCTAGTTTCTGTATTCATAAAACATAACAATGTAAGTACGTAGGAAGAAATTAATAGTGTAAAATTATATTCGATGAATAGGAGTATTGTAACAGCATAACAAAGTTAATCGTCTTTTAAACACAGGTAATAAAAATCATAGTTTTGCAAATTATAGGTTTCAATTAAATGACCGTTAAACTTCCTTATTGAATAAACAGTGAAATTCTTAGAACGTAGAAATAATATCTTACGTAACACTCAGACATGTTTATTAATTGACGTTGGTTATTGTAATTGGAATATGTGCATATAAATCGTGAGTTTTCGTACATACTAGTTAGAAATCAATTACTCTGATCTACGTATTTCTTCGTTAATCATTTAGGTAGTAAAATTCTCATATGACAGAACTTTAAGCGAATTTTCGAAAATTGCTTGAAAACCGATTAACGTAAAGAAATATCATTACAAGTAATTTTAATAACAGATATATACTCGCGATTGCGAGTTTAAGAAAAAAAATATGACAATTTTATCTAAACCCTACCTACCAACAATATAAGTAACCTATATTTTTTTACGCAGGTTTTGTCTTTTGATATTTTTTCTAGGGAAAATACCTATAATAAAGGTTAATTATGAACGTGCCTTTTACTTAGTACCTACTTCTACAATTTAAGCGGTGACCATACCTTAAATCAGTGTATATTTTTTTGTGTTACCTAACTAATTACGTTATCTATTATTATTCAAGTGCATAGTAATGGCATTACAGTTAACATCTTTGGTAGTTAATCAAAAGACGCGGATGTTGTGTTAGAATCTACATAAACTTATGAAGGCCACAGAATTATATATCTTCTAGGTGATTTTAATTGTAATACATAGGTTTTGTATTATTGCGTTATTTACGGTTTATTGTTTTCCGCAAGAAGTTATAATATCACAAATTAAAAAGCAGATTCACTTATCGTAGTTATTTTCCACTATAATAACGAATATTTTTTTTTGCCCAGGCTTTGCACTTATGGCCAAAATGTGCCTGATTTGGCCACCAATTTTGATGGATTATTTAAAATATCGATTTTTACATTCATTAAAACTATTACTTTGAACTTCGTAATTGATGATTTAGAAAAAGGTATAAAATACTTGTTTAAAATCCGGATTAATTCCATTAAACTTTTCTTGGCATTGAAATGTTAACAGTACTTTTTACATTTTATTTGTTATCATAATTTATGATATTCAATTAATTTAAACATTTCTGTAATCCAGTAATAATTTGCAAACTTTTAATCATACGCAACTTTTGTCGAAGTTACAGTCTGAAGGTTTATGTTTTTAAATAAACTATACCTATAGATACACTTGAGTGTAATATTTTATTTAAACGTTATAAGATTTATAGGCAGGATACCGCTCAGTTATGTTTGAAAAATATCATGACAATAAGCTAAAAAAATAAGAACAAACTTACTAATTTTGATAAATTATTTCCACAATATGTTTTAAAAAAAAAGACAAAACACCCAAATGCTAATAAATTAATACACAGAGTATTCAAATCAATAACGATCAATCAATAACCAGCTAGTTTTTCTACGCACACAATTTTTTTGTTAAACAAAAAAACTGCTTACATCAACAATTACTTAATTAATCACTTCCAAAAAAAAACTTACCTGGACATATATCGGCTGAGGGTTAGTCCTCAAGGACTTCGCAGCCTGCTCAGCTCGTCTATCAGGGTTCTTCTGAGCCAGCAGCACCAGAACCGGGAATTGCCTGGACCTGTCATTTGATCTAACCCTGGAGTCCTTTGGAGGAGCCAGTACCGGTGCTACCATCACCACCCTATCACCAGCGTCCAGACTGTTGTCTGAAGTCGATGCCAGTGTCAAAGACACCAGCACTAAGAAAGCCACCACCACTGACAGCCCCATTGTGATCACTGCCAAGGATCGCAGCGCCAACCTATTTATAACGAGTGTTTTTCCTGACGCGCGCTACGTCACCGAGGACTTCAAAGAATGGAGAAGCCTGTGATGACGCTATCCACTACAGTGTAATCGATTATTGTTCTTGTATTCGAAATAGGTAATTATGACGTCCTTGGGTTCGAAAATAGCTTGTAAAAACCGGCGGAGTGAATCCTCCTAGTTAGTTGCCTACTCTAGGCACGTATCGGCGCAAGAGCAGCCATTCCCTGTAACCGGATACAGGCGCTACGTTTAACCTCATGATAATACGCTGGCAAAACGCTTACCTTTTTGTTTTAGATTAAGATAGGGTTTATTTATAAAGCTGGATGTGCACTTGTTTTGTGCGAAACTGGTTTGCGTCTAGATGTTCTACCGCTTTTTTGTTAGGCCGGTTTAGCTTTTAACAAAGCGTTTTTAGCTTCATTTTTATTACTGAATGACCCATTACAGGGCGTGGAACCTAGTTGGTATGTGTCTTTACTGTGTTAAATTGTTGAGAAGCCTTCTTTTATTTTTTCTTCGGTAACTTAAGTTCATCGTAATGACACATTTCGTAACTTTGAATGCAATGTGCACAATTACGATGACACTTAATTGAAGTTGCGTGTTGCGAATAAAATGTGTGAAAATCATATTTTCCGATTTGAATTATCGGTTCTTATTATTGTTTAATTGCATGTTACTGCATAATTAACATAATTATACTTATTGTATCGTAGTGTGACACTTTGATAAATGTCTCGTATGAGTTTGGCTACAAATATTTTCTAATTGTTATTCTTATGTTATTGTAGTATGGAAAGGTTTCTCATTTCTTTATACTCATTGTTTCATTCACCTTAGTAGTTACTTTAGGAATGTTTCCTCTACCAACATTCCAAGAAATCTCTTATTGCCAAGAATCTACTAGTTCAATGGAAAATCAAGAATTAATAATAAATTAATATATTTAATATTATTTAAGATTTTAAAAGTATCAATGTAAATAAAGGAAAAAGAGTTTCTTAGAATTAGTTATGTGTCTTGAGAAAACCAATATGTGTATACTGAGTACATTCCAAGTATATATAACATATTTTATCAATGGCGAGAATATTGAAACATTTTCGTTATAATAAGTTTTCAGTTGTAACAAGTGGTAAGTTGGCTTCAGGTACAATTTCCTTATGTTCCCTAATCTCACGTTTTCTTTAAATAATATAATATATGTTGTTTTTAACCGTTGAAAAACTGAAGTAGGTTCTCATCTCAAACTACGGGTACATTTTTTTTATGTATTTTTTTATTTATATAGTCTAATTTGATAATTTTCCTTTTAATTCGGGAAAAATATATGTAATTTATTGTTTTATAATACCGAGTTGTTAAAAGTATTTAGATAGGTATATAATTCAAATAATTATAGTTCAAGTAGGAATATTGTATATTACAGTTAATAGTTAAATTAAAGCCACAAATAATATAAAGTAAAAACTTTGGACCACCAAAATGAAACCATCTAAAACCGGCCTAGTGCGATTCGTACTCGCGCACGAAGGGTTCCGTAGGTACTATCTTTTTCTACCTATTTATTAAGATCGAGTAAAAATTAAGTTTGTTGTATGGGAGTCCCACTGTAATATTTAAAATTATTGATATTTAATTATTTATTTTAAAAGGTAATATACAAGTTAATATTCTGTGAAAATTTGAAGCGTCTGCCGTTTTTAATATTGAGCAAAAAAATACGAAAAAAGTACGTTTATTGTATGGGGTCCCCATCCTACTAATATTATAAACGTGAAAGTTTGTGAGTATGGATGTATGGACTAAAAACTACCGGACGGATTTTGATGAAACTTTACAGTAATATAGGTTTTACATCAGAATAACACATAGGGTACTTTTTACCGCGGGAAAACTTCTCATTCCCACGGTAAGCAGACTTCCACGCGAACGGAGTCGCGGACGGCCACTAGTTCATATACATTTTTTAATTTTTAGTATTTGTTGATTTGTTGTTATAGCGGCAACGGAAATACATCATTTGTGTAAATTTCAGCTTTCTAGCTATCACGGTTTATGGGATACAGCCTGGAGACAGACAGACAGACAGACATTTAGTTAAATTGTTTAGTTAAGTTGCTTTGATGGCTTAAGTCGTTGAAGTAGGATCTTTTTTATTTCTTAATACCTACTGAATAACTAGTTACTTATGGTAATGACCCCGAATCTGAAAACACTCTCTAAAACTAAATTAAAAATATCAATGTCACTTTTCCATGCTTTGTATTAGAAAAAGGCAGGTACATTGGTCTCACTAAATTTAGTCCACATAATTGTAAAATTGAACGAAATGCGCTAAGGACTAGCCTAAAAGCTTCGCCGAGTCATAATGCACGTACATTTTAGTTTCACAGGACTAAAATGATTACCTATCTCTGTCTTATACTATTGATGAGTAAGTGACGGCGATAGTTTTAGTTTAGTTTAGAGAGTATTTTCAGAATCGGGGCCAATGTCTGTCGTGCTAACCGATTGAGGACAGATCGTACAAAAAAACTGTTATACTACTTTTGAACAAAAAAATCCCTACTTTACTAAAACTAAGGTATCACCTAAGTTCCTTGTCCTAAGCATAAACGCGTGCGCATTGAAAATGGCGTCTAATTACTAATTCCACTTCACCTGTTTTGTACTGCGTCTGCCATGAAACATGTAATCAGATAATTACCTCGTAGTATTGTGGAAATATGGAATAACCGTCTAGTGTGTGGTTACCAGGGGTATTTACCATTTAGTAATTGTTATGTAAAGGGGATTTTCGGTAAGTGAAGTAAATAACCATAGGTTTGTGAGTTATATAATGGAGTAATACATGGTTGTCTGAAGGACGATACGCTTTGGTTTTAGTAATGTAATTTTTTGTCGCATTTGAAGTAATCTAAGTTTAATTGTATTTTTATTTGAAAAACATGGTCTTTCACAAAGTTCATTTACCAAACGGGTTTTTATATCTTAGTAAGCCTTTTTTTTGTTAACTAACTTAATATTTTTGTGAATCAATAAAAATAGATAGGGTAATTCTGGTAGAGATGGCCGTATGGGAGAGTTGGCCATTGCATCAAAAATCCACAAACAATAGCTAGATAACGCTACTGAGTAACCAGTTTGCTTGCCGTGGTGTGTAAGAACAACTGTACACAAAAAAAACTGCGAAAAAAATGAAAAAGTAAGTAAAAACTTCATATTTTGTTTTCGCTGATGCTAAATCTTTTATAAGGGTTTACGTGAAAGGATGTGGTCGAAAAAGTTTACAGAAATAACACGATTTTTTGAGTTTTTTTAACAAATAGTGAACATGGCTAAATTATAACTTCAAAACTACGCGTGGAACTGCATTTTTTTGCGCGTAGGTGATATGGCCATCTCTCCCGTATGATTAGGAGAGATGGCCATAGATAATTAAATCAAACATGTTAATGTGTTTTCTTTATTTTTAGATGCCCAATCAATACCAGAGAAAAGTAGTTGCTAGTCGGGGTTATTGGAGTAAAGAATCTTTGAAAGCTGCTATACAGGCATTGAAAAATCGCTAATCGAGGGCTGTATCCAATGTGCCGTTTGTCTTCTTTAGGTGCATGAGAATTGCACAGAATTTCACAACATGTGCTCTAAGTGCGGTTAAAGCAATAAAACAAACATGGCACATGATAAAGATGATAATGGAAAAATAGTACCGGCCATCTTACCCGCACTACTGTGGCCATCTCTCCCGTAGTACCCGGGAGAGATGGCCAGTGCTATTTTTTCTAAATGTAGTTTTTAAGGTTGATTTTGTTAGAAAATGTTATATTTGTTTAAGTTTTCTTAAAGTTTAATAATCAAAGTTTAATAAAACGTAGCTATTTTGATTATTAATATTGAAGTTTAATTTTTATGGGGTTCCAAAAAAACAATGGCCAACTATCCCGGGTTTACCCTATATTTATTTGTAAAAAATATTTATTTCGTATAAAAGACATCAACGCAGTGTTACCTTATAAATGGGAGGACATTTTGTTAGTTCCTAATTATTCATACAAAATTATACATTATTGTTTTAAATAATGGTTTATTAAAATAAAGATTAATAAGTGTTTATTGGCACTCCTCCACCATTGGGGTTGACACCATTGTAAGGGTAGCCGTCTTCTGGAAAAAAGAAAAAAAATGTTATAAGTTAAAAACAATTTCATGGCCATGTATCATGAGTTACATAACATAACATAACATAACATTGGTTATTTTCCAATTTTTGTATCTTCGTGTTTATCAACCTTTACGGCGAGCATGTGCATCCACAAACCCGCTCTGAGCCAGCGCGATGGATCACGGCTCAAACTCTCTCGTTATCTGAGAAGGAGGCCTGTGCTCTACTTGTGGGACGTATAGGCTGTTTACATTAAATTTGAAAAGCTAAAGAAATAACTATACTTTATTTAGCGACACATTTGTATTGAGATCGGAGTATCTTCATACAGAAACTATGATACAAAGACGATCTTTTATGTCACCGACTAAAAATAGGTAATTGGCAGGTCAAATATGTAATATACATTTCTTGACTTAATAATTCTTAAAGGATTCTGTTTATATGCTCTGCAACATCATTATAATCAGCTCGCTATTTTATATACATTTTGAGTATTTTGAAACTTGCATGAATGTATAATGCCTTGGTAAAAAAATCGGATGATATTTGATTGTCATGTTCTATCTACCTTACAATGTATAATGGGTGATGTATAATTTATCCACTGCTACCTGGCATCACGACCACTGTTGGATTTCTCGAGTATTGTGAACCTGATGCGCAGAAATATAATTATTAATTTAAGACACACGTAGAAAATATTTACTATGTTTTGATATTATTTGAAACGTATTTTTGTGTTTCGGTAAAATTTAAACATTATATGAAACTATTAAAGCTTAATAAAGGAAATGTATACTAAACTAATTCTGAAAACACTCTCGAAACCAAATTAAAAACATTGTCAGCGCTTACTCATAAGTACTTGGTATTAGAAAAAGGCCAAAATTTTGTCCACATCAATGTTAAATTTAACGAAATGCTCTTACACTCGTAGAAGTTGTTGTAAGCTGTAGTTTGACAGGACTAAAATGGTTATCTGCCTCGGTCTGATACTATTGTGAAAAGGTAGTAGCAATAACTAGGTTTTAAGATTAGAGAGTTTTAACTTGGAACTGATACCACTTTGTTAAGAGTCACAAAACCTAATTGACCCATCAAATGTTTTATTTCTTTTTTATTTAAGATGCTCACCTCCTCCGTTCGGAACCACGATCACGTCGGTGTGTGATTCTCGTCTTTGCCCTTCTGACAAAATAAAAATATTAATAAAAACAATAAAAACTTTTTATTTTTTAGTTGGTGCATACATATTTATGCTAAAAATGTTACTTTATAATAAACTAGCTTTCCGCCCTGCGGTTTCACCCGCAACTAAATGGTTTACCCGTGGCAATATCTTACGGTTTCCAAAATAAATATAGCCTATGTTAATCATGGATAATGTAGCTTTCGAATGGTGAAACATTTTTTTAAATCGGTCCAGTAGTTTCGGAGCCTTTTCATTTCAAACAAACAAAAAATCAAATCTTTCCTCTTCATAATATTAATATAGAATAGAAATGTAGAAATTTCTCAAAAAACTCACCATTGTTATGTGATTGCCTTTTGAGTCTCAGTTGGTCTTGTAAAAGGGATGCCTGGAAAATGTACATATTTTATGAACATTTGAAATAATTCTAAATATAGCAAGTTTATTTATAAATGTCCTCAAAACAGAAGGATTTATTTGAAGCATCTCAAATTTTGATTTATAACTTTGGCAATGCTAGCTTATTAAATAGCAGAATAATAATAAGAGCAAATCAAACAATATGGGAACGATAAGCGTAGACATAATGTTGTTTTAAATTATTTTCAATGGTATTAATTAAAATTAAAAGAGTTGAATTCATCCGAAGTTAAAAACATACCAATTAAAGATGCTCAAGATAATGATTAGTAAACAGTTATTTACCATCTTGTTTTGTCATGCATGTCAAATCACTTCACCCTGTATAGGTAATAGAAAAAATGCGCTTACCTTCATTTGCACAGGTTGTAAATCTCTTTCAATATTAAAGCTGTTTACTACTATAACCAACATAATAACAACCAGAAATAAAATTTGTTTATTCATCTTGATATAAATTGCAGAACTTCAGGAAAGGGTTACTTTCAGTCTTCTAGCCTTTTAAAATTGTGACAAGAAATCCTAGAATCCTACATTTTATACTATGCAATGTCGTCGAGATCATATCACATAGGCTAATTTGAGTAACTATTTTTATAATAACGCCTCTTAAAACTAATATGCAAACGTAAACAATGTTATGTAATAATAAAAAGTTTTCCGTTCGTTAATTATCTAAATATAGTCGGTAATACTTAGACTCCATTTAAGAAGCATCGAGATACTGTAACTGACTTCTTACCTAAGATTCTTTATACATTCTTCCCTACGTGGTATAAAACAAAGTCGCTTTCTCTGTCCCTATGTAAGTAGGCTTATCTTATCTTTTAAACTACGCTACGGATTTCGATGCGTTTTTTTATAGATAGAGTGATTCAAAAGGAAGGGTTATGTGTATAATAACATTAGGGAAAGGGTTTTACTCCGAATGTTACGCGTGCGAAGCTGCGGGCAAAGGCTGGTTATTTATAAAAGTCAGCTACATTTAAATTTATGCTACTGCTGCGTTTTTTAATTTTATTGCTGGTTCCCACAGTGCGACAAACTTTTCAGAGCTATATGAATACTATAGTTATTTAAAAACAGGTGATTTGAAAAGTTTTTTTGAGGTTTCGAAATCGATGCTGTAAAGTGCAAGCAATAGCATTTTAGTGTTCCTTTTATAATTAAAATATGCTCTAAACCAAATAAATTTTAGACGTAAAATATTCACAATGATATGCAAAATACAACAAATATATTTATTTAGATATTTTATATTCATGTTAATGATACATAAGTTTCAGTTTATTATTAAGTAATCTTCTTATTAGTCCTTAATTATTATTAATCCAGTCTCTGAAACAAAAAGTTTTTTAAATGTTTTTTTCCTAAATTATTTTAATGACGATATTATTGAAGAAGCAAATTAAATACTTCGTTAACTAAAGTTTTTTTTATATCATCTACACAATTAATAGTTTTTCACATTGTCTTACATTTTCTTTTATGAAGGCAGGGAATTATTTTGTGTATTAACTTAAGAAAATTCTAGATCGGTGTAGTCATATAACAGACACTTAATTAAACTATGTATCACAGGCAATTAACTCACTCTGACGTAGACTGGCTGTTTCTCGCCCGCTGCGTCCGTCTTCATAGAATTTTCCATATACTGCGCCCGCGCCGCATTTGCGAACACTTTGAGAACCGGAAACTCTTTCGCCACCTCTAAACTTCGGCCTTTCGGGTTGGCTGTTGGCGCCAAAACCGGTGACACTTGCACAGTGTCATTTGACTTTGACAATGACATACAGCTGACATTTAAAAGTACAAAAAAAAGCGTGGGAATCAGAAGGACCTCTTTCATATTGGCGAGTATGTAATGAAGTGAAATAATTTTAGCACAACTATTTATATCGATGCGTGGATCGAAGGCTCCAAAATTGTAATTCTCTTTTTAATTGGTCACGTATTTAAAGATCCTTTAAGATTCAGGAAGAGTTTTTTTTAAGATGATATTGAGACTTCTCTCGAGGTATTTCCGAAACGTGTTCTTTATCTTTATTTAATTTATTTACATTTCAGAACTATGATAATCGAGTGTCATTTTTAATTTGGATTTGACATTCGGATGTTTATTGTAAATTACTAGGAATAAACATTTGGTGTTTGCCTTAGTGGCCTTACATAACATAGCTATATTTTCTCGACACGTATATTTTATAGATAAGCAATTAATTATATAAAATTTACTATATAAGAGAGTTATTTACAAATCATATAAGAATAACACGGAAACTTTTTGAATGCTTCGCATAATTTGTCTGAAACTATTAAAAACAGAACATTGTAACACAGAGTATTCCAACAACCACAAATAATTATTTATTCGCTTATTTAACATTACTATAAATTTAATACCTAAAGTATGATCTAAAGTCTGCTTTTAAGTATACATAAGGGCAACAATAAAGTTACTCGCTTTTTAAGTTATTCAAACTTTTTATGTTTGTCTTAACACCACAAATATAAGAAAAATAATTTGAAAAAGGAACGTTCGTAGACACGTTTTCTGCTTTCTTTTGAAATATAAACATTACTCAAGACTGGAAAAAGGAAACTGCTTCCGATATAATAAGAGTAACAATTATAAACTTGTTACTTGTTAACAAAAAACAGACTTGTAAAACGGCTACAAGTATTAAAATACTTTACTAAGTAAACAAATCACCGATCAAACGAGTTTTCGAGTTCTTTGTAAACAATTAGCTACCCATATTGATACACTGGAATATCCCAGTTTTTGATTTACTGATTTATTAATAATGGAAAAACAACACGTGAGTTGATACAACTTCCCATAGCATATATACTTACTGTAAAAAATTGAGAGACTGTTTATTAATGTTACAGTGAAGACCTTGAACTCTATTGACCAAGAACTAGTATAGCATCTGCCTTGTGTTACACAATAATAAAAACGTTAGGAAATTCCATAATTTACGAGTTTGGTATTTAGTTCTTAAAGATCATCTTTCTATTTTTGTATTTTGACCTAATACTCGTCAGTTTTAACAGTCAAATAGGTATACTTTTTTGGATAAATAAAACCTTTTATAAAAAAGCGTGTATTTAAAATGAGAACCATAATATATAGTCTATTATTGAATGTACGATGCCAATTTTAAAATTTAATTTATTGTTCTTCGAGGAAATCAAGTTACGTCTTCATGTCGTTAATTAAATAGTTTTACTAAGCATTTATTTTATATTTATGGAAAACCTCAGTTTAATGACTCATTAAAAAGTAAAACCACAGTAACTAAGGTCTCTAACTAAGGTATATTTAACAAAAGAACCCGTATTACACGGGTTTAACATTTACTTCAATTGAATATTTCTGCTGATGTTAATTATGACAAATACAAACAGCTTTAGTGGTTTTACCAGTTATCTATAGCTGGAATCAACGTTGTATGATCTCACTAACTTCAAGTACCTACCTTATAAAACAACAATAGAATTACTTATCGAGTTACGAATATAGATGTTAAATATAAATCAGCTTGAGACGATGAGCTTTATGTAATGGTAAATCATAACGTAAAAGAGTTTAGAGGACAATAAATAAAATACCAAAATAAAAATAAAATAAAGGGAGCATACAACAAATGAATTAATAACAAGATTAAAGGGTAATAAAAATTTAAAAGCCTACAATGTGACATTTGTAATTAATAACAAGATTAAAGGGCCTCAAAAAGTTGCGGGAATAGAAAGTCAATAAAATATTATGAATACATCTATTATTTACAACAGTTTCATAATATTAAATAATCACAAAGCTTATAGTTGTTAACTCATTTCTAAGATCATATTCTTTTTGGTTGTGGTGATGTTGAGTCGACCTAGGAACAAATAGAAAACAATTGATTGTAGGGCTGAATTTTCAGAAAATAAGTATGTTGACAGTTATATGAAGTGACAATTAAAATTTATTAATTATCAGTCTAATAGGATTTATCAAACAATTTAAAATACAGTCCTAAAGAAGTTACAGGATAAGAAACCTTAAAAAGGCTTACCTTAGGAGGCACTAAGTCGAGATTTAAAGGTTCAACGGGCACTGGTGCAAGGGTTTCCTAAAAATAAATAAACACTTTTGTAAATAAGTTTCAATGAAAAAGTTAAAAATATGTTCCTACGATAATTACCTTAGGTGGTAGTAAATCTACCGAAGGCGCTTCAACTTTTTTTAAAGGTGGAAGTAAATCCACTGAAGGAGGTTCAACTTTGTGTGTAGAAACAGTTGGTATTGTAACTGTCGTTGATGTTTCATCAGTGACTGATGAAATAGATGACGTTGATTTCTTTGATGATGGAGCTGAACTTGATAATATTGATGTTTTAGGTATGACTTTAATAGTCTCTGAAACCTGCCCCTGTAAATAAGAATAAAATTATATAATAAATGTCGCTGATGGCTTTTATATTTATTAAGAAGAAATATAATTCAATTAACTTCACAGTATATATAAAGTGGTTTAGAGTTGAACTTACAACACGTGTGCGAAGATTTATTATCACTGGCTTGAGAGGAAAGTTTGAAATGTCAATAGAAGGCGCTGTAATTATTTCTACAGAGTCTTCTTCGCTGTCTTCAGGTACAGATTCCTGAGATGGTATCGCTACAATTGGTGTTGGTACTTTAGTTGTAGATGTTACTGAATCGTTTGAGACTTCAGGTAATGATGACGTAATTACAGCTGGTGTTGTTGATTCAGACGTTGGTGATATCGTTGAAACTTTTGTTTTGGTCTCTGGGTCTTCTGAAGACGGTATTGCTACAACTGGTATTGGTGATTTAGAAGCTGTTGTAGTCGTTAAAACAATTGTTGCTTCTGTTACCTAGAACATAAAAATTATAACATAAGTAAAAAAATATCAATGAAAATCTCAATTCGTTATTTAGTTACGTACCGGCAGAACTTTAACATCAGTTTTTATGTCTTTAAGGGGCTCTATTTTCGTTGTGCTGATAACAGATGTAGGAGTAGTTTCAACAGTAGTAGTAGCTATTGTAGTGGATGCAGTAGTTATTTCTGTTGAGACTTTTTTAATCAATTTAGGTTCCTCAACTGTGGTCGAAAGCTCTGTAGTTTTTTCATTATCTTGTTCAGCATTGGCTATTGTGCTTGAGTAATGTGATGGAGTATTGGAGACGAAATTTGTGAAAAATATCTGCAAAATTGTAGTTACTGACAATATGTCCACGATAGAGTATTGTTCAATAAGCTTAAATAAAGCTTGAGATTACTTACTTATAAACTTACTTTAGGCGTAAGTAAATTCAAGGCGGTTGTTGGTTTTGTATTTGGGAAAGTACCGAAATGTATTCTAGATATTGTCAAAGGTGCTTTAGTAGTGGTTGTAGTGGTTGTTCTTTGAGTAACTACAGGTAATTTAACTATTGAGTTAAAAGAATTCAAGGTTGAGATCGACGCTTTCTCCTAAAAAATAAACAAAAAAAGTTATGCAATCAATAACTTAAGTGTTTGAACTTGTTATATTATAAACACTTACGAAAGGTGGAAGCAAATCTTTTGGAGGCGGCGCAATCGTGGAAGTAGTTGTAGTTATAATTGAAGCGTAATTAGGCACAACTGGGACAACTAATTGTTGCGTGTCCGAAAACTAAAAAATACAAAATTACAATGGCGTTGTTTGAAAAAATATTTGGCTTAAAATAGTTTCAGGACTTTTGACTTTTATACAAGGAAAGGTCAATTGGTAGCAAAAATAACTAAATTTATCTTACTTTAGGTGGTAGAAGATCTTTTGATGGTGGATCGGTTTTTGAAGCAGATACTTTTGACAATCCCCACGGAGATAGTGTTATAGGTACAGGTGTTACAGGTTCCTAAAATATAAAAAAAATAACTGTACTTGGAACCAGAATAGTGCTTGATAACATACTTTTACATCACAAATTAGTTTTATTTACCTTGGGTGGTAGCAATTCTTTGGAAGGAGGTACTGTTCCAGTCAAAGGTTTATATGGTGTAATCGCTAATGGCACTGGAAATGCTGACCGACTCGTAAGTGGTGAAGATGTTGTTGATGTCACAAAAGGCTTATACGTCACTGGCTTATATGTTGAAGGCTGTACATAAGCCGTCTGAGTATTGCTCTTCAAAGGAAACACAGTCCAACATGACACTAGTGATACAGATATAACTAATACAAATATTGACAACCTCATCTTCGAAATCAACACCAAAAAGTGAACACGAAATCACAAGATGAAGGATTAAACTGGAATGACAAGTGTTGATAGAATACCATCATTAGTTCAGCCGAAGTTATTAGAATAAAATTTACGTAAATTAAAATCAAGTTCGTTTGATATTTGCAAATGAATGTAAAATTAGGTGTTTCTATGCTGAATGTGTTGATGCGTCTCCTCTATATGTTATTATTAAATTGTGTCAAGATGATTATATTCTTAACTGCATTTAGAAACCCGTTTAATTTATCGTGAATCGTTGTAGTCGACATTTACTTACGCTATCATTGTAGTAAAGCTGCCAATTAGCATTACGCACGGCTGTTTCACATCATATTACGATGCTCAATTTGTTTTTTGTATTATTTGTATTTGGCCAACAATGTTGATTGCTCAGGAACAATGTCGAACAAATATTATTAGCATTTACTTAAATTCTTGTACATTTAGAAGCTGAGTCGTCTTGTATCTAATCGGGTTAACATTCAGAATCATGCGTTATCTACGTGCCAGCACTTCTAGATTGCCTGATTGAAACTGGGAAATTTTGCACTAAAATTGAAACTTTAGGCACGCACGCCCAATCATTTTACTGGCCGAGTATGGATGATGTCCAAGATACAAAATACTAACCTTAT
This sequence comes from Emmelina monodactyla, assembly GCA_916618145.1. NCBI lineage: Eukaryota > Metazoa > Arthropoda > Insecta > Lepidoptera > Pterophoridae > Emmelina > Emmelina monodactyla. The sequence continues at coordinate 9,488,106 of OU745303.1, forward strand.
TCCCGCGTCTCGCATTGTAATAAAATATGCATATCAACAGGTATAAAGTGTACATCGGGTTTACCATGAACTCTTAAACCGAAACAAGACTAACTGCCTGCCTGGATTAAGTACCTAGATATTATATAAAAATGACGTCATACTATAAAATCTTGCAGGTTGTTCTGAAAAACAACCTTTTTGTCCTAAAACAACATACAAACCGTGTTTTTCTAATACACCAATCTAAATTTGTAGTTCAGTACAGGGGTTTTCGCATATTAGTCATAGAACGGATACGGAAGCATTTTAAACTGTATTACTGTGGTATTACAGTGTTGCATGTCTCGCGATTCCATTGTTTTTTATTTCAATAATTGTTCTCTTTAATAAGAATCTCTTTTGCATATTGTAAAATTATGAGTGACAAATGGAGAAAAAGGATTGTCCTGTTATTTTTTGTTGCATTGAGTAATTAATTGTTCTACATATTGAATGTAAAAGTATTACTAAATGGCAATCGTTTTCTCAGATCATTAATATTATTGACTATTAAATTACCATAGAAGAGCTAATCTACATATACTTAGATGTCATTGTCCCAGCAAAAAAAGCGATTTTGAAGGCTTTTTGAGGTTCAAAGTCTACAATGATATGTTCGCAAAAAATACTGAGAAGTTGCATTAGTTTAGTTTTCTGTAATATAATCTTATCGCACTGTGTTAAAGTTCCAAGTAAATGTTGTTGCCACTTTTGATCTTAAATAGCAATTGTGTCTTAACGAATAACTGATGTAAATGTCCATAAATTTACTTGATTGAATGTTTATTCATCATGTGCATTCACCAACCCACACCTAAGCAGCGTGGTGGATTACGGCTCAATCTTTATTATTATAAACCCAAATAATACATAGTATTCATGTCTCTTCAGTGATCTGCTTCCGGATTTTGCTATCCATATTCAGCGATTTTACGGCGACATATTTTCATTTCATTCATTTAAATCGCCCAGACCCATTAAACCGACTTCCAAAAAAGGAGGTGGTTCCCAATTTTTGTGTACGTACACCGATTTCTCCGAGGTTTCTGAACAGATTTAATTCTTTTTTTGTTTGATACGGAATAGTTCCGAATTGGTTCCATATAAAATTGATTCAGGAAGGCCCAGTAGTTTTTATTTAATGAGCATTTTTATATCCTATCCCGCTGTATGAAATTAGTATCGCAAGTAAATTCGTTCCACTTCCCGGTTACCGAATGAGCTGTAATTTTGTATACGTTTGTATTTTTTTAAATGAGAGAAGCTAGAAAACGAGCAAGCGGGTCACGTGATGGTAAATGATCACTGCCGCCCATATGCACCCACAATCACAAATAAATTGAGGGTTCGTTACTGACCTTTGAGAAAATTGGGAACCGGATATCGCACTCTCCGAACGAAATGCAGGAACATCGTCCCTACTTCACATCGGTTTTCTGTGCAACGGTTGTATTTCACCGGTCGATTCAGCCAATCATCAGCGCTGTAAACAGAGCCTACAGCTAGATTTTACCACTCTAAAATTGGATGACAATGAAAAATACAAACATAGAGCTGATCTGGTGATGGAATCGGAAGCAATAGGAACTCAGTAATTAAATATCAAAACTCTATCGAGTTGGGCTCGTTTGATTCGTATTGAGCTGTTTGGTGCCGATGGTAACTAGGATATCAAAGGCCAAAAGGTGGCCAAACGAACTCAGAAATTACAACTTGATGTAAAAGTGATAACATATATGCTTTCATGGCCAAGAAACGTTTTTCACGATCTTTAATAGTCACTCAAGAACGTGAAATTGTGTATCGAAGAGCATACACGGAGACCACTGTTTTTATCCGTTCCCGATTCTTGTTTAAGAGAGCGCAGCATTTTTTGTAGGTCTACCCATAACTAGTTGACAATACAACAATACACTAAAGAGTATTAAATAAAAATAACTACGCAAAAAAAACTTAAGTGATAAAACTTACCTATAATACTCTTAATTTACTTTATATAAAATCTACATGGTTGTACCAGGTAAAGTTAACGTCAATTTTCATAAAGGTGACATTATTTACTTATTCGATAGGTTTGCAGATGCAGTTAATAACATTATTATGAATACACGAAAAGCTACCTATGCGCAATAATGCTCATATAAATAATAAATATGGTGACAAGTCGAGATATAAATAAGGAAAATAGACCATAAGGAGCTTAGTTTTATCAGCGTTGATAACAATGCCATAGTCGTGTGCCCATTTAACTACCGCGTCTATGTCCCTTTGAATCAAGCGGCGGGTGTCGGGAGGTCGGTGCTAGCGAGCAGGATGCACAGGTCGCCCGCGTACATGTGTGCTGAGCTATGGCAGCACGCCGCACAAGCTGTTAACGAGCATCAAGTAGCGCAAAGGCCCACAGCCGGATCCCTGCGGGACTACTCGCCGCACCTCCGTTTCCTCGCTGAATGTACACGTTATGATTGTATAATTTCCAAAAAGAGTGCTGGCAGTTTTTTTGCGCCGGCTTTTTCTCTCGGTCTACGGTAAGGTAAAGTCGAAGTTTGTAACATTGACGTTCATTAAGTATATATTACATATCTATGATGAATAAAAGAGTTTTGATTTTGGTTTTGATTTTGATTTGAATGAGTTGCCTACCTTTACACGATAAGAGGTAGGTAGTCCATGGACCACTTATAAAGCGGCTCCCTCACACCACACTCCCCTCCATTACATTTAATAACGTCTTTATTTCTAGTGCATCTAACGCCTTTTTAAAATCAAAATATATACATACAACAAATAATTTATCGGCTAAGTAAGAATTTATTTGTTCTGTTTACACAATACGGTATTAGTAATTCCCATATTCGTTTGTCACAACACTGAATGGATGATTGAGGGTGTTTTATTCTAAACAGGAATAATTCATAATTCCCAAATTTAAAAATGTGAAAGTTAGTATATGTTCAATTTTCAACTAACTGACCCATTGACGCCTTTCTGTTATAAACTGTAAACTGTTTGAGATAGGTACTAGAAATTGTTTTCATGGAGCAAGGAATGATAGCAGGGGCCTTATTCTCGTAATTTGCAAGTTCTATTGTATTGCTATCGTATTTTAACAATACAATAGTAATTTGATAAAAAAATTGTATCCTCGTCTTTTTTATTACAATAATTATTGTATTGTTATTTTTCTGACATAGGTTTGCGATTGAGCTTAATTTTTAAGAGACTAGCAAAATATCTTACAATAATCGTACAATTGCTATCGTAAACGTGAGCTGACTACCTTTTTGACCACAATTGTTATTCCACAATTGTTATTGCCCAAAAAAGCAATAGGAATTGTTACAATTCAATTACAATTGCTTACGAGCCTAGCAATTGTGTTTTATTTTGCAATTTTAAGCGACGAGACTCGGCCCCCACTTCTGTTAACTTTACCAGACATCTACTTTCATTTTCTTTATATTATAAATACTTTTTGGATACTTCAACAAATATTAGGAAAAACAGAAGTGATTTTCCTGTTAATGTAGTCCATAATAATACCGTGTTTTTATAAATGTATTAAAACACTTTGCATTTAGTTTTTTTGTCAGTTTAATTCATACAAAAGACTTCAACGAGTGACGTTAGCTACTTCGAAATTTTAAGGTAAATAAAGAGATTTAAAGTAAAACAAACAAGTTTTATTTGTATTTAATTACATAAGTATTTCAACAATAAATAATTAAGTCAGACACTGAGTTAATAACTTAAAGTATAAAATTGAAAAAATATATTTGACTGAATATTCTAAATGTGATTTTACACTGTTTCATATTTGTACTACTTTTTCATTTTTTCAGACAGTAAATCAATAAAATCTCAGTCAAGAGAGAAAAAATAAACCTGAATTCGTTCGTTTATAATAAATAGTAAATGGGTGAAGGTGATCAATAACTATCACGTGACCCGATTTATCGTTTGCCTCCTATTCCCATAAAAAAGGTATTTTGTTTTACCGCCATAATTTGATTGAAAATCGTTATTATTAGATACTCAATCTTAATTAACGGTGAAATCTATCTCTTTTTTGTCACATTTTTTTGTAAATATCTAATGTTTGTCTTTGTTTTGGCATTTACCACTCTTACACATACTTTTCCAGTACTTAAGTACATATCTTCAAAATTTCTACATATCTTATTAGACTTAAAATTATGACAGACATTTCAATGTATTTTCTACAAATGTAACTCTACTCAAATACATACAAACACACAACATTTGTTCCCCAACTCAATCACACATACTCATATCGCTCCGGTGGTACAAGGGCATTAGTGGCAAAATTAGTCTTCCAAAGAACAACTTTAGAATAATATTAACTGAGGCCACATTGAACGCTAAAAACAACTTAAAACGGCTCTCCTGTAAAATTGCAAAATAAAACGGCTCTCCTGTAAAATTGTAAAATAAAACGGCTCTCCTGTAAAATTGCAAAATGTGCACTTGTGCCCTTGTTCTTCCCAAGGTTCTATTGAATCTAATCACTGATCAATATAGCGACGATGTCCTCGTTCCTCCCTGTCGGCGACGAGCTTCGGAACGATGCTGCGCCCGCGCCGCGCCCGCGACCGGCGACCGGGAAGTTCGGAACGCCGCGGTGCCGGACGTCCAATACGTCGTCGTAGATTGACTGGAATTAAAAAAAAAAACATGGAGTAAGTAAAGTAAAGGAAGAAAACAGTTCTGAAAAACTTGACACTGGCAGAAAATGCATAGCATATTTGCACTATGGCCAAAGAAGAGAAAAAAAACAGTCCTGGAAATTACTGTTTGGGACTTTTGACTTGATTCTGACTTTAAATATTTACAGCCACGTCATATTCATCGCGGGATAACATGAAAGTTACCTGAGTCTGGTAACCTATATACATGTATAATACTAGCTTTCCGCCCTGCGGTTTCACCCGCAACTAACTTTGCAATCTTACGGAACCCCATTTTTTCCAATATAAAATATAGCTAATGTTACCTACTTGTGGATAATGTAGCTTTCGAATGGTGAAAGAATTTTTAAAATCGGGCCAGTAGTTTTTGAGACTATTCGACACAACCAAACAAAGTTTTCCTCTTTATGATATTAGTATAGAAGTAGGTATAGATAAGTCTATAGGTTGATTATTCCTATAACACATACTGTTTTAGATATTTGGTTTATAACTAACAAGCGACCCGCCCACGCTTCGCAATGGTGTAATTTTGGCCGACTTGCTCGCGAAACATTGATTTTTGGCTATCTTAAAAAAACTTTTCTGATTATTCTTTTTAAATGAAAAAAATACCTAAAGGATTGTGAAAACCGAATTAAAATTCCTCAACTGGTTTAGTAGGAGTTAGCGGATAAACAGACAGAATTGGCGACTTGGATTTATACTATGTAATGAAGTTAAAAATATAATAATTTTATTATTCAAATTAAATGATGACTGGATTTTTATTTATTTAGTTCTGGAGAGACAAACAATTTTAATTACAACACTGGAAATAGGAGAAAAATTACTGCTCCATTAATAAAATGAAGGGTTCTTTGCATATGAATAGAATTCAAATCGAGTAAAGAGACAAACAAACATTAATTACTTCAACACGTTAAAATTTGCAATGTGAATTAAGCAGTTGATGTATTAAAAAACTTATTTTACGTGTTTTTCCTTCTTGACCAAGATCTACTGAAATGTTTAAGATTTGTTATCAGTTTTGAGGAAAAGGTACAGGAAAAATTCTTGATTTCACATTGAGTTAGACATGTATACTGAATAAGTAAGTAATGTAAAAAACTAGGCCCAAGTTATAGATAAGAAAGATGTACATGTATAAAACAAAATAGCTGCAATACTGTAAATACTTTAGATCTATTCAGACGAAAAGCAACGTTGCTATGTCGATTTTAAAGGATTCATTCAAATGATAGTGTGAGGTACCTAAAAATACAAACCCATTTTGATATAGTACAGGGCAGCAAATAAACCGGGCCACATAAATTACAACTTTGAAAGTTGTAAGTTACATACTTTTTAAGAAAATGAGATTAGAGTACCATGACAGTGGGTGTCTCGGTTTATTTCGGTTTAGTTCGGTTTAGTTTAAATAATAATTATTTGGCAATAGTTTTCTTAGTACCCTCGAACGACTCCCACATAATGAGATAATGGATGATAATGGAGGTCAGTACTTTTATAACACAGGCCAAAATCCCCTTACTAATTTATAATGATAATTAACAAAACCTGAATGGTTCATTTTGCCTTTGTTATCTTTTCGTTGCGTATCTGCCAATACTTGCAATCGAGAGGACAACAATTATTTCTATTTTAATATCAATTAGTGACCGGCTCGTATTGGTGTAATTTTTGCCGACTTTTTCACGAAACGTTCTTAATATTCTTTATTTACTCAAATACGTATCGTATTGCTTTTAGTGGTTTTAAGAGTAAGAGTAAAAACAAACAAACAGACACGATTAGCGACTTTATACTATGTAATATTGATGACAATGATAATGATATCGATCTTCTTCTTCATCGATGATTGATGATCGATGAAAGGCAATGGTGCTGATGATTCGGCAGCTATCAAAACTTACATCGGGTTGCTGGAACCCGTTGATCGAGTTGAACCCGAAGCCGCCGGCAGCGCTCTGACTGCCGAAGCCCCCCCCAAACGCCTGCGCCTGCGACGCCGAGCCGCTGACAGTTGATCCACCGCTGAACGCAGCCGCCTGACTGCTGGCCTGGCTGCCACTGAAGCTGCTGCAATTGTAGAGAATGGGGAAATTAGTTAAATTGCAAGTAATTTCAAATTTTCAAGTAAGTTCTTGGTATAAAAATAAAAATTTCGCTGACTGTTTTAAAGTAAAGATAGGTAAGACTTAAGCATCGTTTTTAATAAAAATAAAATAATCCGTTTAAGAGATAAATTGAGCAATCAACAATTACAAACGTCAAATCTCTTGAGCTACCATTTTGGTCGGGGATTTAAAACAAAGCTAAACATTATTATTTATATTTAATCATACTTTTTAACAATTTTTTCTAATTTTTTTCTATAGATATGTTTATTACCACACATTAATTGACACATGAATATATTGCTAGTCAATGTGGCTACACGTTATTAAGGAACCACCGAAGTATCAAGATCATGGAGTATAAATCCAAGTCGCTAATTCTGTCTGTTTGTACGTTTGTCCACCATCTCCGGCTAAACCATTTAACGGATTTTAATGCGGGTTTCGCCATCTTTTTGTTATTTTTTCATTTAAATTTGTAAAATAAAGAACAGTTAGAAAAAGTTTTTTTAAATTGGTCAAAATTCGATGTTTTGTGAACAAGTAGGTTAAAATTACACCACTGCGAAGCGTGGGCGGGTCACTAGTTAAATATAAAACAAGAACAATAGACCATACAAACTAAGTAATAGCAGTTTGCAACAGCAATGAGCAGGCGACGAATGGTTAGTCGTTTAACGAGGCATTTCGACAAATTGTTTTGTATTGTGTTTGTTTGCAACATTCGTAAAAACATGTCAAGTAAACATTTAAATGGCTATAACTTTTTTACCTAGTTATCGAGCTAAAAATAGGGTCGTCTTCGGAATTAGAGATAATAAGCTTAAATCTCGTTAATCATTCATTCTAAGCTATATTAAAATGACTCTTCTATATGAGGACAATCGATTTAACATTAGTTTGGTTTGCGTTTTCTTCTTCCAAATTTAGGCAGTATTTTGAACCCAAAATCGAAAATATTAATATTACGTTTAACGTATGTTTTTTACCTTAATGTTTGTTTTTGGATTTGTAGCAAAGCGAATTGCCTATTAAGAATTACTTCTAATTCGAAAGGAAACTTATACGTATCAAAAACTTGAAATACCAATACTTAGTTGAAAATAGTCAGTCTTTGTTTAATTAATATAGCCCATTTCCTTACAATCGTTCATTGCATGCACCTATTTGGTTGTTTTAACATTTCACAAAAACGCCTACATCCTGTATTAAATCGAAATGCATCCTTTCACGTGGGTTTACAATTTAAAATATGTTCATTGCTACATGGTGGTCGCTACCCACTTATTTACGTCACATGGAGGTAGTCAAGATCCGTCTCGAAAATACGTCATTGATTTTGTTTATAAATAACTTTTTTTCATTGAGGTCAATCAAGTATATCCTACTAATATAATAAACGTGAAAGTTTGTGAGTATGTATGGATGGATGTATGGATGTTTGTTATTTATTCACGTAACAACTTTCGGACGATTTTTGATGAAACTTTACAGTAGTTAGGTTATACATCAGAATAACATACAGGGTACTTTTTACCGCGGGAAAACTTCTCATTCCCACTAGAAACCGACTTCCATGCGAACGGAGTCGCGGGCGGCCACTAGTGTATATTAAATAACCGATGTTGCAAAAGGATTTAACTATGCTAAGTGACGAAGCCTAGCTTATAGTTATGGTGTTATGGGGTAAAGTAGAAAGTGTATCAGTAAACTTTTATGGTATACAAGTGTTAAAGTATGACCTTATTTAAGCGCATAATGTTTATATAATAATGTTTTAATGTCAGCTTGAGTCAACCAACCCAACAAATTGCCACAAATGTTTAGAAGTTTGCGTAAATTTTGATTTCCTCAAATTTTGATTCGAAATGTTTGTCCTGGCATGTTAAATTACCAAGAAAACTTAAAACATATTTTTTTTTGGTATTTGCTATACTTTAAGTATCAGATGAACATTTCTACTTATATCTAAATTAATTATAAGAAATGTGACTGTAATAAGCATTTTACATAAAAAAAATCTCGCTGATTTAATAAATATTTAAAATCCACAGGACGTTTCCAATATGCAAATAATTGTAACTGTTTTCAAGAAGCTATTTATTATTTTTATGATAGCTTTACAAAGTGCTTAACTTGGAAGTTATTGACCTCAAGTTCGCGAGTCAATAAACTTTGACATAACTTGTTAACTAAAGCTAAAAATGACACTTGATACTTTTTCCTTGCGATATTTAAAAAAAACCAGTAGGTTTGAACAAAAAATAATGTCGTTTGATTCATTTCTTTTTTTAGTATTGAGTTATAAAGATTTAGTTATTAGTTACTTCGCTTCGATTTGGGTCTTCGTTTCTAGATAGCAACCAGTTTTTTTTAAAGAACATAACATTTTCGATTATTAAATCAGTAACGTTCTTATTCACAAGTATATGTAGTATAAAACCTCCGTAGCTCTATCTGACATAGTTGTAATATTGAATTGCCTTTATTGAAAACTTTAATAATAAGCAAATCAAATATTGATGTCTTCGATGTCAAATAGGTAGAAAATGCGTATAAATGACATGGTTAGCTGGTATTTCCTAATGTTTGTAGGCAGTTTGTTGCGTAAACCAATGATCCAATATTTAGATACCGGACATCGCATGTGAGATATTTGTAATGATTGGAAAACAAATATAAAAAGATGTGATAAATTGCGAAATTGATATGGTATCCCTAACAAAGTAAATAACTATAGTTATTTACAAAAAAGAGGTTTAAAAACCATAAATTGATGTCAGGCAGCGAACCTAATCCTTCAAATAAAAAAACAAAAATTTCCAAAACGCAGCCGAATTTAAAATTTATGAAATGATTTAAAACTGGTATTTTTAAAACGGACGCACACCTGATGGCATTTCGATCGACTCGGAATTAAGATTTTTAATTACATCCTAGCGAATGCTAATGATCAAATAAATTCTATTTAAATGTGCATATTACGTCAAACAAATGGTTAAAAATATTTCTAAAAGTAACGTTTACAAGATCAGTAAACCTTAATGTGCCGATTTTTGGGTCAATTTATATGAAATATGATTTAAGTGAGTCTTGTGAGTTGAACCTGTCATGACATTAACTGTAACTGCCTTCCTGGTAACCTTAAACTTTAAAAATGGTGCAGTAATTCAACTTAATGCCTTTCTATCTACGCAATACCTACGACAGAAGCCTTTACTTAAGCAAGTGTAAAGTTGGGAGATAATATTGCAAAACTTGAAGCAAATTATAGATACATCGTATTAGTGAATACAATTATTATTCAATTGTTACTTAAGAGATGTCTAATACAATTTCAATGAATCTAGGATTTTACACGACGATTAATTAAGAGATTAGCTAATATAATGATTTTTAATCGTTATTAAAAATTACAATCACCACAGACTCTAGGTCTGTGTCTTTTTCTACAATAACTATTTTCTTATTATTAATATTAATAATCTCCGCTTTTACACATGCATAAATAATTCTAGTTTTTTGATATTGCCCTGTTATAATGTTACTTCTGATAAGTAGGTACCTATATGTCCTGTACTTAATGGAATTAATATTGAAAAAGCTAAGGCAACACCAGTTCCAAATGATAAACAGAGCCATCAAACGGTAAGACTATTTAATAGTGTTCGGTTTATTTTTGTTAAAAATATGTCTTAAGTTGTGTAGAAACGTTGAATAATGTTAGAAAACTTAGCTTACAAACTACATAAGTAAAAAAGGTTAGGAATTGCGACAAACGGTCATTCTGTTGCTTAAATAGTGTTGAAACAAACATGCATAGTCATCACAGACTCACCTAACATAACCTACAACCTCTTAGAATACCTAAGTACTCTTTTAACTGATGTTTCTTAAATATCATTGGTATTATTATAATGGGAAGCATAACCGTTAATAATTTCTTTATGAAATTACCTGTAAGTCCGCTCTAATTTTCATACAAAGGTCCGGTTTCGTTACAAAGATGAATAACATCGTTTACATATAAAAACCCGCTTGAGTAAGTACCTAAAGGGTAAATATGTCATTCTCTGTGTTGGTGGTCAAAAGTCAAAAGCAAAGATTTAGTTAACGTTATTTCGGTTTAGCAACGAAATTCACTAATGTTTACTTATATCCACGTCTCGTCTGACATACGTGTGATAATTAAATATTAGTGGTACTGCGTGACATTTTGCCTCCTTAACAAACTAAACTCCTTTAAAAAACTTTAAGTTTTAAAATGGAAGTTAAGTATATCTTATAACTGCTTTACAGTCTGTAATAAAATGAACAGATACCAACCTCCCCCCACCGAATCCGCTGAACGAAGAGGATTGACTCGCGGAGTGCGACGCGCTGAACCCTTCACTAAATCCAAATGAAAACGACTGCGACGCCGAATGGCTTCCACCAGGTCCTCCGAAGCTGCTGCTCACACTCCCAGAGACACCTCCAGGCCTGGGACCACCACTGAAGCCGAACTTTGGCTTCGGCACTCGAGGTGGGGAAAATCTCTTTGGAACAACGGGATTCTGCCTTCTTTCTTCTGGAAGCAGCGTACTAGGATCTCTCTCCAGGTGTTCTAAGACTGGTAGAACAGGAGGAGTGATGATAGGCTCCAGCTTCCTCTCTCGCCTTTCATCCGGGAATGCAAAACCACCCGGCGCCGGCGCTGCTTTCGCAACCGCCACCAATAAACACACTAATACGATCTTCATGGTTAACTATCACTGTCTTTGCCTAGTAAGGTATCTTCTATGACTGATAAAATTATACTATAGGGAATAGCAGGTAGATCTTGTATTAATAGGGTCGCGCGAGGTCAAGCAGTAAGTTGGCATGCGGCGCGCGCCACAGCCTTCAGAAATCCCACTGCGCAGACGCACAGATCACAACCGCTATCCTGCCTGACCCATCCCCCCTCTACTTCCACTCATTTCCTTTTTCGACTTAACGATACAATTGTTCATCCTACAAGGCAAAGGATTTGGGAAAACCAATTGCCTACTTATACCTTATTTTTAGAACACCTGTCACATACAATTAGATTGGGTTGACAGACGTGTCGTTAAATTAGTAATTAAGATAAACGTCGCATTAATATGCATAGAAATTACATAATATTGTGATGAAGATGATACCTAATGCCAAACTGGCTTATCACAAAATGCTAATCCAAAATTAAGTGTAAAAAGATGAATAACAATGCTAATGTTTCTTTTGGATGTTGACTATAAAATTGTCCTCTATAACACATCAATAATTTTATTTTACATAATAAATATGAAAAACAATGACTTGTAATTCTGTAATAATACCAATAAATTATGTTTTCAATGTTGGACAATTTACACACACCTATATTTGACCTCCCATAATACTTGTATATGAAAAGGCAATGTACTCGTACCAATGTGTGAATGAAAAACACAAGTAACTAATACCTTTTTACAAGTAAAAAAAATAAATCCCCTTAAACATTTCTTAAGCGGTAGAGTAGAAATCTCAAGCCTGATAAGAATGATTTAGTTAATGCTGTTTGAACTATGACAGTGCCTAAAAATGAATTCCCTTGGTACGTGATTCGACGCAATATGAGCCAAAAGTTAAACTTTTGTTAGCTAATTTAAAGAAAAGAAAAATAAAATACATCAATTGAATAAAGCGGTATTTTTCAATTCAAGCCAAAACCAAAATACATGATCGAAACTAATTACAATTCTTATGTTTTATTTAACAACGATAGAGTCTGAAATCTACTAAATTTACTTAATAATTGCGGTCCATATACGTTCTACTAGTTAACTATAGGCCTCCTTTTTCGGATATCGAGAGGGCTACAGCCATAATCCATCACCATGGCTCAATGCAGATAAGTGGATGCACATTATGGACGATCATCCTAACTTGCTTTACTCACCATGTTTCCCCCAACTTAAGTGCGTGATAGACATGGACATAATTTGAAAAATACTAAATCAGTTGTTCACCCCAGTACAGGAATCAAACCCGGAACCTTCGGTACGGTTCCTAAAATCACTAGGTCTCACGCACTAAAATTAAAGCCTACTAATGATATGAAAGATAATGATGCAATTGAAGTCTTCCTTTGGGCCTGTCTTCTACAATTACTAAAGAAGCAAGTACCTACCAATTTACCAACTAATTAGTATGCGTCGACTCGCCTATTGATTTACCTCCTCAAAAGATTGTCGGTGATCTACACAATGTCGCACGTTTGTGTCACGGTCGGTACATGACCAATGTATACATGACATAACGCACGTCACTGTCAATGTCAATTTGGAATCTAAACATTTCTAAGTAATTAAGAAAATGGGAGAGATAACGCTCATTTTTGCTTAGAGCATATTTTTTGAAGGGCAGCTTGATTAAAATAACCTACATGAACCTACTTATTATTTTCTAAACGATAGACCCTTTTGATTTAGATAATTATGGTGCTTTCAAAAATGTTGAAAATAAACCCGCTGGTTCAATTAACAATCAACATGAATCGGATTCCTTTTTTTTAATGGGTAAAGTTTGAGCAGGTGTTTAAATTTAATTTTAATAGCAATTAATTTCCAAAATAAAATAGATTAATATTAAAATACGAATCTCTAGATGAGATAATTAATTCTGAAATGTTGTCATGCAGAGCTATAAGTATCAAAAGCTATATATTTTTTTGGTCATAAATGTAAGAAAATAAATATATTTGCCAAAATTATTGATCCTTTCATAGAATATTACACAAATTGTGGGATGTTTTCTTACGTGTTTATTGTTAAATGAGTACCTAGTAAAGATGAAGAATTGGAGACGCGAAGGGCATTAATAAGAGGTGGTAAAGTTGAAATATGAAAGGTGCCCTTCAGGATCTTCATAATGACCAAATCCGTGGACAACTTAAAATTTCTGAAGTACTTGTGGTTAACCTTATTTTCCAAATGCTAATCCTTAGTATTTATGGTCTTTCAGAAAATATTTGCTGAAGGATGACGTTGAAAAACAATAAGTGAATCATCAAATTTTACTGAAAAAGAAAACAGTTAGTCGCCTTCAAAAGTACTTTAAATGAATAGTGGTTGTTTTCGGAAAACTTATTTAACCTGACAATTGTTTTGAATAAACACGATAGTACATATAATCTGTATTTTATACTAACTACTCCAAGGTTTCGTGTTAGCCATTTTTTGAAAATTACATAACTTCTTTTTCAAAACACTTACTCAGAAAGTGAGCTTTATCACATCGTTTTTAGGGCCGTAAACTGAGCTATAACCCACTCCTTTATACACTTGGCTGATTTAAGCCCTGCCTGCGGCTCGGCCTGCAAGCCTTAACCTCGTGTGTAATGAACAACTTTGCATACTTGTATCATAATATACTATTCAAAGCATGTCGCTGAACGCTCTAGTTTATGAAAAAACAGTCATTAAGACAATAAATACACAAAATAGTCTAATTAATATGGGATACGAAAAAGGTTAAGAAAATGAAAAACAAGAAGATCAAACTTTTTACATACTTAAAAGTAAGTAAAAAATAAGAAGGGGTGCAAAAGCAAGTAAGAGCACTAACAAAAGCGTCTCATCTGCTAAGAGTAAGTTATTTGAGATTAACTCTACATTTGAAATTTATCAAATTAATATTATCACACGCTCATTTTCAAATAGTAGAAGGCAATTACATTTGGCGATTATTACATTTGTTATTTTAAAATTAAAAAATCTGCGCTGAAGTAGTCTTTGACTACCTCTATACAAAATCTTAATCTTTCATGTCGAACTTTTACCAAAATTGAATGGAAACTTTAAATTTTACCTCCAGGCCCGGTATATGATGTTAATCTAGAAACGTTTAAAAGATTAAAAAAACACCCTTACTAAACCAGAAATGTTAATAAATTGCCGTGGTGGAAGAAGTCCGAACCCTTACATTCACCAACTTATGTATATAAATCCTAAGATTGACCATTTTACAATAGCATTTAAGAAGAATACTTCATTTAAGACGCCATATGAAATATAATTAATAGTGGCAAATAGTTATTTACACAGGTGAAGATTAGAACAAAGAAAAGTAATTGTAATTCAAATCGTGACTCAAATTGTAAACCATTTTGTTTTGTGATTCGTTGTGGAAAGTGGTTTATTGTGATAAAAATGGAAAACAAATTATACATGAATATTGTTTTGGTTACCGTACTGGCTAGTTTCACGGGTAAATACTATATCAAATTATGAGTAAATTAATTTTTACTTTAGGTACATAAATTATAATTATAAAATCACCAAAAAGTGTTGATGAAAATGAGATCATGCGTATTTTTCATGCTTACTGTTGGCATGCTAATCTATTATTTTATAAGATTAAGATGACTGAATTGCTTTAATAAAGTTACCTATTTATCTTAGTTATTCTGTTTAAGGTTGTTTGTGTGAACCGGACAACTTTGCATGGTAATCTTTCTTCTTAATTATATTTTTTCTAGAATAGATATGTAACCATCGATTGTAAAATTAAATGTTTTTCCAGGCCTCAGGTGAGAAAACTCGCACTGGTTTAATTGATATGTTAGTCATCAGTTAACACAGAAGCAAAAATGAACAAAGAAAAATCTGCTCTATTTTCTAGTTGTTTGTCTTAGAACAAAGCTTAACTATTTATAATATTATCCCACTATTTCGAGCAAGATAAGTACCTATATACTCGTATATTCTTACAACTATTAAACTAACCCGTACATGAGCCAAAACATTGCCTCTGTTAATCATATGTGACAGTTTCTTAGCTTAGTTTAAGATTAATTACCAAATAAGAAAAGTCAAATTAAGGTTTTAAATGCGATTTTAAAATAGAGTGTATGTCTTGAAGTGTCTAAGGCTGTACATACTATGGCCCTGCGTCATAATCCACCCGATATTTCGTTGATGAACTACACGTTTTGATAAAATTTTACCACTTTCAGCCCTTCAAAATACCTTTCCCCCAGTTCAACCTCCCCAATATTCCCTTCTCTTTCATACCCCCTGCACCCCCCGTTATCCCACCAATAGGTAAAGTCAACTTTGACAGCCTGCCACCAGGAAGCCACTACTCAGAACTGACTGTGACGTCTGTCAGTGATCCATCGAAGACAGAAACGGAAATTACGAGCAATAAAGATGGCGTTATCAGTAAAAAAAAATGTACGTATTAAGATTGTAGCACTATAGAGAATCGACAGCTTACTGTTTTGATTTTACTGGACTTCAGTAACGCTTTCAATACCTACTGTTGATTTCGATATACTGCTTGCGGTCTTACGTTCTCTTAATATATCATCCCTACTTTTCCCTACTAATATTATAAATGCGAAAGTAACTCTGTCTGTCTGTCGGTCTGTCTGTCTGTCTGTCTGTCTGTTACACTTTCACGCCTAAACCACTTAACCGATTTTGATGAAATTTGGTATGTAGAAAGAACTGAACTTGAGAAAGGACATAGGGTAATTTTTACCGCGGGAAAATTTCTCATTCCCACGGGAAACCGACTTCCACGCGAATGGAGTCGCGGGCGGCCACTAGTTGTTGAATAATATTAAAAAATTAGGAAGTGAAAATGCAAAACGATTAGGAACAAAACAACATAATTCTAAACGCCTAAACAAAACCTATAGCAATTTTGTATAACGTTGAATTTGACTTCTTGTCGTTAGTACGAATGTTTACATATTACATTCATATTATTATTAATTTGAAATTATTTTTTCAGACAGGACAGACAATATAGCAGGAGCGTAAGTATTATTGAGAATGTTTACGATTAAAATATAGTATAACATTTTAACATTTTTTTCTGTATTTCAGGAATCCAGAGCAGGTAAGACATCTTTACACTATCAAATTTTTATTTTCTTACCAAAATATGTTAACTGGGTAACCCAGATTTACTGACCTACTCTAGCCGTATTTCTTTTTGTGTTAGTAGATTCTTTATACCCCATTTTATTTCTTACTACACCTACATTGATTTTAAATGCAAAAATATAACTGCCAAATGAACTCCTTTATAACGAGACGGTTTTAAATTCTACAGGATCCAGGAGTGAAATCCAACTTCATGAGTTTCTCTTCATCATCAGTCCAGCAGTCCTCAGTTGTCAACGGGGTGCCCTCATCATCAGGAGTTATCAACACAGTCTCGAATGTTAATGGAGACGTCGTTGAAAAAACTTACCATTTCAATACTGATTCTAAGGAATCTGATTAGGACCAATGATATGATAGAAAGATATAATGTGTTTCGGCGTTAGCTGTAAAATTTAAGTACATGTTTACGGTTATTTTCAATACTGTTCGTTTTAATAAGAAGCCGAAATCCTAAAAAAAAATATAGTGCATAAGTGTATAACCTTTTTTTATTGTAACAATCTTTAATATAAACTTTACTTTTGTCAATTACTTCAACCCTAACATACAATAATTTTATTTGTGTTAATTAATGAAGTAAATGCATGTTTCATTATTTAAAAAGTTACCTATTCACTGTAAAACCATATTGCGACGTAATAAAGTTTTAATTTCTTATTATTATTTTTGTTGAACTCAATAATAGGTTTTATGATATTGATAAGCATCCATTCAGAAAATTTGTGGTTTTTAAATTTGTACCTTGTCAAAAGCTTTTTTAAAATTTATCATTTCAAATAAAATGTCCCCATGGAATACAGTAACAATTATACAATTTTTATTTATAAATCAGCATAACTGTAACATTAAGAAGTCTGAGAGATAGAATTATCAAAGGGTTATTTTGGGTAGGTATATAAAAAAATGTACATACGAGTACCAGCATACTTAACTGACATAGTTATATTTCTCCCTGAAATTGTGATAAAATTTACAAAATCGAGAAGTCGTAGTTTTTAATCTTAATTCAAAACAAAACAAGTCTACAAAAAATATTCTAAAGCTTTTTTTAAAGAAACAAAGCAGAGTTCATCAAATAACAAAAAATGTTATTCATAGGTACAAAATATGCTACAAAACACAAAACCAACGTAAAGACATACTTAGTCGTTATGATAAAAAATCTATCATAATCACAAGATCAATGGTGAAAAAGTATTAAATTAGCATCGCAATTCTTATTATTAATTACATATTATTACTTAATAGTGGCCGCCCGCGACTCCGTTCGCGTGGAAGTCGGTTTCCCGTGGGAATGAAGTTTTCCCGCAGTAAAAAGTACCCTATATGTTATATTGATGTATAAACTATATTACTGTAAAGTTTTATCAAAATCCGTCCAGTAGTTTTTACGTGAAAGAGTAACAAACATCCATACATTCTTAAATTCATACATACTTGCAAACTTTCACGTTTATAATATTTGTAGGATTAAATGCTTTTATGGTGACATAATTCACATTGTACGGAGTTTGACAATTATGACAACTTTCAAATTGAATTAAGCTGTAATAATGTTCCAAAATTACTAATGTGTATGTAGATACGATAACTTCAAGTGCAAATCAACCAATGAATTCTTAACAATATTTTCTTAATAATTATTATTTTTTGTCAAGGTCCATCCTTGTCAGCAGGTAGGTATTCTCGTAGTTTTCTAATATATTTTTGTATTTTTAAAATTCTTGTATGCAACAACATGGTATATAAATGATTGATATACTCTGTATGTCTAATCTCTTCAGTTTTTAAAATGCTTGTATAAATTATTTTCTGAGATATGAACATGCGTCATAACATTCAGCGACAAGTTTATGACAAGTACTTAGTGAATCATCATCATTATCATTACAAAGTATAAATAAAAGTCGCTAATTTTGTCTGTTTGTATGTTTGTCCGCTATCTCCTCCTAAACTTAGTAACGGATTTTAATGCGGTTTACACCATGGTTTCGGGGATTCATTAATTTAAATTTGTAAATATATGTCGGAGAGAACACAGATTCGATGGACTTGGCCAGTTGAAGAACTACTTTACTATCTACCTTGTCTATGTTTTGAAACGTCAGCGACTAAATGAGATATTGGTTGCGTCAAGTCGTCTTAACTTGGGTGTAGTCGGTGCGAGGCTTTATGAGTGAACGACTGAATGAGTTTCGGTCAATTTCCGTTGTGTCTAGTTAGCCCATCTATATTGTTGAACGGCTCTTCTTGTTGGGACCGTGGGGCAGTGCAGACGTGTAGTGAATAAATCAGTGATGGCCACACGCCGAATTCACCGCGCTTCCTATATCCATTTACATCCTGACTATTCTTGATGATTATTGTAAAGTTGCTTAACGTTGTGATTAATACACGCCCATACATCAAGTTCCACGTTTTATTTCGAAGTTTCCGCCATAATTGAACCCAGTGATAACGAACTCCCCGACATCAGAAGTGGGATGGTGAAACCACTTACCACGATGTACGGATGATGTCCTATGTGCTACGAACTATGTGAAAACCTTTGTGAAAAGATTTTTGTGGAAACCACGTGCTATGAATGATAAGGAAACTGCGTGCCATGTGCTTCGGATGATGAGCAAGCCACGTTCCACATGTTACGGATGACGACCCACGTTTTACGAATGATGGTGAAACCACTTGCCACGTGCTATGGATAAACAAGAAACTACGTTTCATGTGCTACGTATGAGGAAACCACTTACCACGTGCTATGAATGAAGAGAAAACCATGTTTCACGTATTGTGAATGATGAGGAGGCTACGTCTCACGTGCTACTGATGAGGAAACCACGTTTCACGTGCTATGGATGATGCGATAACTAGGTACCACATGCTACTGATGTAATTGCATTATGCTGCGAAGAGCAACGATGGATGATGTGGATACCATGTGCTACAAATGATGTGATAACCACGTGCCACGGACGATGCGATAACCACGTACCACGTGCTACGGGTGAGGAAACCCCGCTCCACCTGTACGAATGACATTCCATGTGCTGCAAATAACATCGACGGAAACGAGAAATTGCAGCTTTTGCAACAACAGAATTATCATAAACCATGGGTTTGTAATTACGGAGGCGAGATGATACGGACAGGAAAGAAAAACATCCTAAGCCGCAACCGAGAGACTGCAATGACAAGACCAGCCATGCCATCACCTGCTACCACTGCCGAGGGCCTATCCATTATGCGTTGAGTCAGCGCCAGTAGAACCGGAGCTTCTAAGGATATAGTTTGGACAAGATAACGTGTGGGCCTTTACAACAAAGGTTTGCCAATGGAGATCCTGCGTTACGCTACCCGGTGAGAGTTTCTGTTTTCATTACGAGCTAAGTGTGTTTACAATTATTTTAGACGAGTGTTATTTGATCGTCTCAGTTTTCCTAATTGCTTAGAATTAATGTTTGCCGAACTATGTGATACTGTGTGATATCATTTGTTTCAGGAAAACTGCTAGTATGGTGGAATTTGCTTGATGTTTGATGATGATTGATGGGACTATACCAGAAGTCGTTCTGCTCGATCGGTATACCTTGGAGGGTGGTTCGTGAGTGCGTACTGGCGGTTGACTCTGGCGAAGGTCAGGTTTCAGGGGAAACCATGGAGATATTGGCAACGAATATGAAGGAAGCCTAGTTGTTTAATTTGTTTTTTTAATAATTTTATTTCTAAATGAAGTAGTAAGTTAATGCTCTGAGTTTTGAATGGTACTACGGTACTATTAATTAAGACTGAAAGTCGTGACTTTAGTTTTGCTTTGTTATTATTCTGTTTTACTTACTATGGGTCTAAATAAATAATCTCTGAGTGGTTGTGCCTCTTTAGCAGTTATTTTAGACGAGTCTTATTCTGCCGTCTCAGTTTTCTTAATTACGTAAAATAAAATATTGCCGAACAATATGATGCTGTGCTATAAAAATTGTTTCAGAAAAGCTGCCAGAATAGTGGAATTGCTTGATGGTTTGAATCTACCTACATTATTGCGTTATAACCGGACACAACATGAATGGGTGATGTAAAACATTTCGTAATATTTGAGGCTAAGTATGTTCTTTAATTCAATTATGTTTTTGCGTCAAAAGTAATGCTGTCGATTTAAATGAAAGTCATTAAAAGAAGGCACATGCATCTGGCTACTATCTATGCCTATCTACCTACCTACCTAACTTCATTTTGGTTTACAATTGTTCTTTGATTAGTATTCATTCTCTTGAACTAAATATTTCATGTGTTGCATTTCTTATTTGTTAGTTTCAAGTTACACCAAGTTATTTACGCACAATAGAAATTATTGGTTTCTACATTTAGTGTTGTTCGATGTTTAATAATGGTATAGGTACTGGTGTTATTAATAACTGTAATTCACACGTGTTTTAATATGTTTCGAGGATACATCGAATGGCGATTACAATAAACCAAAGCGAGGACGAGCAATGTCGACACCAGGACTTAACCCAGCGGTGCAGCAACAGAAAGTGATGATCCTGATTTATGAGCGATGGCGGCATTGCGGTGGCCGAGGCAAGCCAGCGTTCGTACCGAGGTGCTGATTGACGTGTGAGCTGTGAATCTTCCACGGATTGTCTAGAACACAAAGGTGAATCGTATTCTTTCTTTCTTTCTATTCTAGTGCTGAATGCTCGTTAGTTAATGAAAGTTCTGACGCGAAATTTTATGTGGGATCTTTTTAAAAGGTTGTAACTGTGGCGTATTGGTCAAAAGCGTGTATTCAGCACAGAACGAATTTTATGTCATATTGGGAGACACCATCGGACGCCTATAGGGCTGTCTCGAAGTGTATTGGACACGATCAAACGCCAGTAAGGCTGTCTTGAAGTGTCGGGAATCGTGTACACAATCAAACGCTAATTTAGCTGTCTTGAAGTGTCGATGCTTTTTGAGAGTTTGTGGACACAATCAGACGCCAGTAAGGCTGTCTCGAAGTGTCAGGGGCACCATCAGACGCCAGCAAGGCTGTCTCGAAGTGTCGGGGCTGGTAGACACAATCGGACGCTGATTCAGCTGTCTCGAAGTGTCGGGTCCATTGGAGCTGTCTTGAAGTACGCAATCAGACACCAGCTACGGTTGTCCTGAAGCCTACCATCAGACGCTTGAATGACATTATTTTGGCTATCGAACCGATCATTATTTTTATGATTTGACTAATTTGTTGCATTTTAATTGAAGCTGTACAGATTAAAATCAGATGTAATTTGAGATGTCATTTGTTACCTTCTTACCGTTTTATTTTGGTCAGGTTGACCGAGCGAGCTACTGCCGTGTTGTTTCTTTTGCAGATTGCTATCACACGAGGCCATAATGTCGGAAGCACTAGAAGGAACTTAAGTGGGCATTAAAATAAACGGCAAACTTATTAACAACCTGAGATACGACGATGGCACTGTCTTGATGGCTTTCAGCGAAAAGATCTACAGGCTATCGTAAGCAAAGTTCACTAGCTCAGTGAAAGAGATGGCCTCTCCATTAACACGTTGAAGACTAGGGTCATGGTTGTATCTAGAACGGGTATTGACCCTAAAATTAATGTCGCAGGAGTTGTTCTGGAAAATACCTCTGTGCTTGGGTGAACGAAAAATGGATCTCTGACCAAGAGATAAAAGCCCAGATAGAGATTGCCCGTGCATCGTTTAATAAAAAGAGGAAAGTTTTGTGCTGCCTCCGAGTAGGTATTGATGTAAAGCTCCGAGCTCGCATTCTCCTTTGTTATGTATGGCCTGTAGTCTCATGCGGGTGTGAAGCGTGGACCATCAAGGACGATACCAAAAGACGCCTAGAAGCCTTCGAGATGTGGTGTTATCGTCGCATGCTTCGCATCAGTTGGGCTCACGGGGTTGCTAACGAAAGAGTTCTACAGCGTATGTGTCGAAACCGTGAACTACTGCAGACCATCAAAAATAATAAAGTTGGATATCTCGGTCATGTGCTCAGACACGAAAGGTATCAACTGCTTCAATTAATAATGATGGGAAAGATCGAAGGCAAACGTCGCGCTGGTAGACGAAAGAAATCATGGCTTAGAAACATTCGGGAATGGACAGGAGGTGGTCAGCGTAGAACAACCTTTTCGCTGTTCTCAGAGCAGGTCAAGATTCCAAGAGCTGATAGCCAACCAGTAGTGGAGAGACACTGGAAGAAGAAGAATCACACGAGGACGTGTGAAGCGTCAGGAAGGCCGTGTCGGAGAGAACACAGATTCGATGGACTTGGCCAGTTGAAGAACTACTTTACTATCTACCTTGTCTATGTTTTGAAACGTCAGCGACTAAATGAGATATTGGTTGCGTCAAGTCGTCTTAACTTGGGTGTAGTCGGTGCGAGGCTTTATGAGTGAACGACTGAATGAGTTTCGGTCAATTTCCGTTGTGTCTAGTTAGCCCATCTATATTGTTGAACGGCTCTTGTTGGGACCGTGGGGCAGTGCAGACGTGTAGTGAATAAATCAGTGATGGCCACACGCCGAATTCACCGCGCTTCCTATATCCATTTACATCCTGACTATTCTTGATGATTATTGTAAAGTTGCTTAACGTTGTGATTAATACACGCCCATACATCAAGTTCCACGTTTTATTTCGAAGTTTCCGCCATAATTGAACCCAGTGATAACGAACTCCCCGACATATAGAACATTCGAAAAAAGTTTATTTAAGTTAGCCAAAATTCAAAGTTTTGTGAACAAGTCGGCCAAAACTATAGCGAAGCGTGGACGGGTCACTAGTCAAGTAAAATAATACGATCTCAATAAGTAATAACTTGTGCCATCTCTATCAATAATCGAGCTCTCTGTTATGGCGGGTTCTAATTTATTTTTATTTTTTATTTAAACTTCTGCATTCCATTATTTGGTTGGCTGCTGCATTCCATTATATGTAAAGTGTACTAGTTATCTTCAGTAAGTTTTCGAAACATAAACACTGTCTGAACAATCTTTATTTTAATAAAAAATGCAATGCGGCAAAACCGATTTGAATGAATTTTGAAGTAGACATAGTTCGACCCTAAGATGAAAGGCTACTTTTACCGCGGAAATAATCCCAACAGCAATTTGTTGTTACTATTGTCACTGAAAACCCTAATTGAGTGCCAAAAATTAAAATAAGCCTATTTAAGTTTTTTTCTGGAAATTCTTTCTTAAGTGGAAATAACGAAAACTGCACTTCTCTTTTATGAATATTTTATCTTAACATTGTGCGGATCCCTGATTTACTTTATATACGTAAGGTAAGTAACTTGTTTTTTTGACATCACTAATAATGGACATGAGATGCTTGAAATATATATCGCACTTGCTGTCATCGTCATCACCTCTTTGTACTGAAATTCATAGAAATTTCAAACAAAAGAACTATATTTGTCTTTTTAAAATTGTAAACAAATTCAAGGCCTCGCCTGCCATAGGTTTTGTATAAATTAGAGCAAATTTCGGATTACAGAACACAATATTTTGGTTTCATATCCAGGTAGTTGTTTTTGGTAAAGTTCAGTGAAATCAAACAAATAACTATGTCGAAAGTAGCAATTGTTTTCTTAGCTTGTGCTGTGATCCTACAATGTCAAGGTAAAATAAAGTTTATTATTTTAAGGGCCGGTTTTTCAATAATCAGATAAATTCTATCTGACAGAAAATCAGTATGTTTTTGTTGCACGTCGAACATAAATACTTGACATATGTATGAAGTGACAATGAAAACATACCTCCTATTAGCATTTATCTGACTATTGAAAAATCGGCCCTAAATGTATTACCTATATCAAATTTAAACAAAATTATATACTAGCTGTTTTTGTGTTCTAGCCGATCCCATACCTCAGTCTGGTGGTTTACCGTAAGTGTTTATTTATCTACAATTTTTTTATATTGTTTATAGAAGAGTTGTATGCAAAGCCAAAAACGTTCGTCCTGCCTGTTTCTAATGCAAAAGAGGTTATTATTTTCCAGTTAAAAGAGTAGGAAAGACATAGTAATTACTAGCATCTAGACCAAAAACTGTAAAGATTATGCTCGTGCCCACTAAATATGATTATTTCCAAGTACTTACAAGTTTGGCCCAAAAACTGTTTTAATAAATTCTGCAGCATTTACCTTTTATAACTTCTATCTGATATCTAAAAGCCATGCAGGAGGCAGTTTTTTTTTTAATGATAAGATGCATTAATTTTTGTTATTTTTCTTATGTTTCAGATTTTTTAATGGGAATGGAATGGTAAGTTCCTGCAATCAATATATTTAATGTTATTTTTTCTTCGACGTACATTTTTTTTAACTAATAATTATTTAAATTATAGTTTACCTATTATATGATACAAAAACTTACATATTTCAGAAAATTTGTTCTTTAGAAATGTTTGATATAAAACAAAAATAAAAATAAAAGAAATACTTATTCGGGGCCTCATATCTTTGTAATTCGTGACTTTTAAATCATAGTTTACCTACTGAGATTATGTTATGTATAGGTATACATAACGGGTATAAGAAAACCATTTCCGAAGCCAGAAACCATGTATTCTTGAGCCTAAATAGTAAATAAATTCACGAACAGTAAACTCAATTTAAAAAAAATATAAAGTATTGAAATGTGATATTTGCCGCTTGAGATTAACGCTCACACATCAGTTGATGGTTCAGATGCGATGATTTACATTGCAAATTAAATTGAAACACTTTCTAATTTGAATATTTTTTTTTTATATATTTTTTTTCTAAATGTAACGAGTACTCCAGCTCAGTTTTCGGACGCAGTCTTTTTGCACCCTGTACCTTTTTAATTACAGATCGACCCCATGCAGTTCGTCAGTTCAGCCATGGGCGCCATCAAACCCGGCGTGAACGGCGCTAGCGCATTCGTCAGTGGCGCCGCGGGACAGGGACAGCACTATCAATCAGTCATGGTGTCCTCTTCTAAACAAGCCCTGGATAAAGATGGCAACCCGATCACTAAGACTGTCACTAACTTGGTCACTGATAATAATGGCCAGGTTGATAGAAAGACCTTTGAAAACTAAGGATTCGGTTGAATTAGAAATATGATCAGGATCATAAAGATGTTTGTTATTTATGAAATACGGAATAGATAATTAAAATAAATTTTAGTGGGCATTATTTTTGTTCTTTTGTTTAATGTTTATTTACTTTGTTAAAAATATACCTACTTGTTCCCGAGTGTTACAATATACCATAATATACCTACATACAAAAATATAAGGACACCTATTAAATTTGTTAATACAGTTTTGTAAAAAAAACAGTACAACTAAAAAAAATTAAGAGATATATTTATATTTAAAAATGTTTAAAGGTCAGTGCAGAAAAAGCAAAAATTGATTGTGAAGCAAAGAGTAAACAATAAAACATTTCACTGTGATTGATGACAAAGGTACGATAGACTAATGGCTGGACTTTAGGGTAAAAAAAAAACATCAAAAATTTTCTCCTGGATCAAAAATCTATTAGGAGACTACAGATGACCACCTACTATCAAGTAAATTTATTAATTGTTTAGTACTTTATTTATTTTAGTCATCATAATTTAAATCAAATTGAGTTTTTAACTCTACAGTTCTTGTTCGTAGAAAGAGAGAGATAGGTCAATTATTTTTTTACATCGGGAAACAATCGACATTTTACGCACGAATTAATAACGTATAGTACCAAACTGATATACAAAATGATAAATATTGAAACAGGATAATTTTAATAAAACAAAAAAAAACCTTCATTTTCCTTTAAGTACCAATTTCTATTACGTAACTTAACTAGAATTAATTTATTAAAGAAAGAATTTGTCGAAAAATACCTACTTAATCAAAAATTGATAAACGACTTGTCACCTTCTAATAAAATCAGGTTTTATGAGCAATTTTAAGTATAGATTACGTTTATTTATAAACCATGAAGAGTAACAGGTGCTTTGATTGATTTTATTAAGCGTAAGCATAACTCATATGAACACTATTGCCTACACAAATCAGTCGCAATTCACGCGTTGAACCTAGCGTCTCTGCCATTGTTAGAATTTTGAAAAAGAGTTCGATATTCTAATTTTACTTTTTAAAAATGAAGTTTTTGTGCGTGGCCAGTATTGTTGTGTTGGTTGTGTTTTTGAAAGGTAAGCAAGAAGTTTTTTTGTACCTTTTTGGTCGTAGTTTCAGAAAGTTTTTTTTCTTGTTTATGAGTTTGCTACTGTCTATGACATTATGTTGAATTAATAAGAAACACCTTCCAGAAAAAAAAACTTTACTTCTTACAATTTAGTTATTTTATTTCTTGGATATCTTAAATTTTAACATAACAAAAAGAAACAACCTAGTTTTAACGTAATGTGGTCCAAACACTAATATCTAAAATTATGTTGGTGTATAAAATTATTTCAAAAACAATTAACGGTTAAACTAATTTCTTCTACTTTCTTATCAATCAATTAAAATTAATCTACTACGCAGAAAAGTCAAGTTACAGGTAAACTGTTTTCTTACTTGAACCTTTTTTAAAAATACGTGCCTCGTTTATGACTTCCTAATCTGGATTTGCTTGATTTTTTCATATTAATTCGCTTTGTACAAACATCGTTAAATTACCTATGGGTACAAACCTAATCCTTCGATAGGGTAAAAACATGATACAGTAAAGACTCAAGAATTCAAGAAATGTTAATAAAAACATTAGATCAATTGTTCCTTACATAAGCAGTTTGGATTTCAATTTACATACAAACATACGTGCTTTATAATGAATTTTGATAACGATATCAAGAACTATACAGTTTATTGAGTTTGTTGTTGCGTTGTTTATAAAGTAGGAAATGCATTTGTTTTTTTTTGTTCTAGACTGACTTTCTTACTTAGATTGAAACTAACATTCCCAACAATTAGCTATGCCTATTTAAGGCTTTATTTACCTACGTATTAGTATTTATTTGATTAACATATAAAGTATGAAATGTTAAAATAACTATATGTTATACAGGGTGTCCCAAAACTCGACGTCAACCCGAAACCGGGTGACAAGGCAAGTCATGCTGGTTATCAGAAAAATGTTTAAAAAAATCTAAGTCACGTGTTCTCAAAATTATTGGCATTTTAAAAAAACACGCAAAATTTCACACCCTGTGACAGTGTTTTTGCTGCTGTTGCCACAAATGTTCACTTTTGGAAACTTTTTTTTTTGATATGTAACCCTGAATAATGCTTCTCTAAACTGTTATCAACATTTCAAATCTAGCTCCTCGAGATTGCATAAAAATAGGACTTATTTCCAAGAAAAAAATTAAAAATTAAAAATGGCCTAGTTTTAACTGTCTGCATTGAAAAAAAATTGTACTACGCGAGTTTGGCAAGTTGTGACAAAAGTTGGCGCATTTAGTAAGGATTCCAAAATGGTATGACACTTGGCAAATTGTAGCTGCTATCATGAACAAAAAAAAATATTTCCATGAAAACCCATTTTTAACTTTTTTTCTTACTCGGTTAAAATTGCAAAGCTTATCGTTGGTTACATTGGAGCCGCTTCCAATTTACACACTGATTAAATTTAACTGAATTGTACATTGTACTGATGTACTCGTCTATCTTTATTGAATGAACAGATTGTTCACTTTTAATTTATTTTTTTTAGTGTGTGCATTGGAATAAGCATTTATTGTTAAAGGTTTCAATTTTAAATAAAACAAAATTTTAATACCAATGTTTATTAATAAAATTTACAATAATTCTTAAAATGTTATAATAAGTGTTCGAAATGCCTTCCTTCGGCGGCAATACAAGCGCGACATCTTTTTAAAAAAGATCGAGCTATCTTTCTAGCGTATCGTCCATTATTTACAAATTGAGCTGCTTCAGCTATTCTCTGCCGTAATTCATGTTCACTCCCAATGGGCTTCTCGTAAACTTTTTCTTTAACAGCTCCCCAGTAAAAAAAGTCTAAAGGATTCAAGTCCGGTGAACGGGCCGGCCACGAGATTGGTCCAGCCCGCCCGATCCATCTCCCAGGAAGCTCTTCATCGAGGTACTCTCTTACGGGGCGAGCAAAGTGCGCTGGGCACCCATCTTGTTGGAACCACATTTCTCTGTAAATGCTTAGCGGCACGTCTTCTAATAAATTTGGAAGATGGTTTTGAAGAAAGTCTAAGTAAACCTCGCCAGTTAATGCATCAGGCAACTCAAAAGGACCAATTATTTTGCCATTCAAAATTCCGGTCCACATGTTAACTTTGAATCGGTACTGGGACCGATCCTGTCTCGTTAAATGAGGGTTTTCAACACGCCATTCATGCAGGTTGTGCATGTTCACGTAGCCGTCCTTTTTAAAAGTTGATTCGTCCGACCATAAAATTTTTGTTAGAAAAAGTGGGTCATCTCTGTACCTCTCCAATATCGTCCGGCAAAAATTCACCCTATTTTGGTAGTCACCGGGTAATAATGTCTGTACTCGCTGTACGTGGTATGGGTGTAGGTCATTTCTTTTTAAAATACGGTGGGCTGAACTTTTGGGCACTCCGGTGTTCGTTTCAATAGCTCTTACTGAAGTACTTGGGTCTTCTTCGACAGCCTGTAGAACTTCTTCTTCCATAGGGTTGGTGGGTCTGCCTCCACCATGCGTTTGATTTGGGAGGCGGCCTTCTGAGAAGAGCAACCGATGCACATTCGTAAACACCCGATAATCGGGGTAACGAGCAGCGTTTGGGTACCTTTCGCGGTAAAGTCTGGCAGCAGCACTGGCATTACACCTGCACTCACCATAAATAAGGTGCATATTAGCGTATTCGCGAGTGGTATACGAAGACATCTCGGCACTTGTCACACACTCACACAATAGTCCAGAGGAAAGCAAAGGTCGTCGTTAAGAGAAAACAAACAGTCCGAATCTAAATCGCAAGCAATCACAAGTCCATAAACATAGCCAAAAGTAAACAGTACGAAATCAACACAAACGAATACGAAAACAAGCGCAGTAAACGAAGGAACGTAACGTACTGACTGGTTTGTAATGTGTATCTACAATAGCGAATACCTGGCGTCACTCTCTGTCTCTCTCGCACTTGGTAAAATGACTCTCTCCATCTCAGTCACTTTAGCGTCCATACCTGTCTCGCTCGCACTTGAGAAGGTGACTCTCTCCGTCTCACTCAATCACTTTAGCACAAATACTATCTCGCTTACACTTCCTAGAAAGACTCCTTTGTCACTACTTACAATTTACGACTCTTTGGAAAACCTTGGGCCCATTAGAATATTTTTTAACCAGGTAAGAAAAAATTGTTGAACACTGGATTTTTACGAATTTTTTTTTTTGTTCATGATAGCAACTACAATTTACCACGTGTCATACCATTTTGGGATCCTTACTAAATGCGCCAACTTTTGACACAACTTGCCAAACTCGCGTAATACAATTTTTTTTCAATGCAGACAGTTAAAACTAGGCCATTTTTAATTTTTAATTTTTTTCTTGGAAATAAGTCCTATTTTTATGCAATCTCGAGGAGCTAGATTTGAAATGTTGATAACAGTTTTGAGAAGCATTATTCAGGGTTACATATCAAAAAAAAAAGTTTCCAAAAGTGAACATTTGTGGCAACAGCAGCAAAAACACTGTCACAGGGTGTGAAATTTTGCGTGTTTTTTTAAAATGCCAATAATTTTGAGAACACGTGACTTAGATTTTTTTTAACATTTTTCTGATAACCAGCATGACTTGCCTTGTCACCCGGTTTCGGGTTGACGTCGAGTTTTGGGACACCCTGTATAGTATGAAATAGGGGAGAAGAGTAACAAATTGGTACATATTATATTTTAATTAAGATATACCTAACATGAATTTTTGTTTCGACGGATAAAATCTATCATGCTGTAAAAAATCTGACCTAAAATTTTTGAATATTTATCTTTTTTTAAAGTTAGTTTCATAACTTGTTATAAAGTCGAAATTTGTATATGGTTAAAGAAATATCTACAAACAAACAGATGTAACGCCTTTACTCCTTCGTTCGTAGTCTTAAAAATCTAATATTCCACGGAACCTAAGCGCCATACAGCTGTCTAATTCTGTCTATATGACCATACAATTTTACGCGCGATTTCCTTGTTAATACAAATAATAAACACGCCAAAAAAACTAGGCACCTATATGTCACGGCCATCGACACGTCATTTGACCTATCCGACCATTGTAAATAAGTGAGATAAGATATTAATAATATTTATGTGAGTTTTTTGCGGATACTTAAAAGTTCGCGCACGGTAGCAAATCGCGCTTAACTTGTTAAATCATTGTTAACTATTTGCTACTTTAAAGTCGTAGTATTTTGAAATAGTAAATGTGTTAGGTTTGTAGTATGTTGTATTCATTTAAATGTAGCTGTTTTTTGACGTGAAACATCTTTAAAATCTTCGTCATACACAGGATACCATCTCAGAAACCAAATCGTCTGACTTTAATAACTAAAAAACGATTCATCGTAGAAGCATTAGTTTAAAGTTATTATTTAGGGTACATAGTCATCTCAAGTCAACTATAGTCAATTTAAATATTAAGAACTAAGTCAATCTGGTTTTATTTCAACCAGTGTTATAAAGCACTAAAAGTGACTCGCTGGTTTAGACGTTTCCATGCCCATATTAATAATAATTATATTTTACTTATTTCCCGCCCTGCCGAAAGCTGCTTAAGCTGACAAAACCATCTGTCAACCACATATGGTTATCACTCCATAAAAATCCTCAAATAAAAAGATCACACGCCAAATTTTATGCAAGAAAATGCCAAAAGGTTAAATAACAATTAAAGTACAATGGAAGGTAAAATAAATAACATAATCTCAAAAATGTAATTCAATGTTATAATTTATTTGAATATGTGACTAAGCTGTTATAAAATATGAAGTAACATATTTTCAATGAAAAACACATTTGCTCATAGCTTCTACTTAGTTTCAACAATAATAAATGTGTAATGGAGAAGTTTTACTCCAAACGTCATCGGCTTTTAGGCTTCCTATTACAAAGGCAAAAGAAGCTCTCAAAGCACCTGTGATTTGTCTTTTGTGAGACCACGCCTAAGAAAAGTTAAAAAACAGAAAACTAAATAAAAATTGCCTAACATTTTTTTTTTTAATTATTAGCGCCGATGTATAAATTAAGTATACAGTTTTCGAATTACGATGTTCGTGTGATGAGAAATTATGAACTACTCAGTTGGTACGGAACCATCAATGCGTGGATTTATCCTCTTTGTCTCTTTTATAACAACTAAAAAACAATGACGGCCCCCCGCGACTCCGTTCGCGTAGAAAGTCGGTTTCCCGTGGGAATGAGAAGTTTTCCGTGGTAAAAAGAACCCTATGTGTTATTCTGATGTATAACCTATGTTACTGTAAAGTTTTATCAAAATCCATCCAGTAGTTTTTACGTGAAAGAGTAACAAACATCCATACTCACAAATTTTCACGTTTATAATATTAGTAGGATAGTAGGATTAGTAGGATTACTATATACCTATGTCATTGGTGTACAAAAAGAACCAGGCTTCCATTATTATATCGGGGCGCCTACTTTGTTTATTATCAATATTTTACAAGGCGATTTCGAATCACATATTATTTGAATTATTGTTAATAATTTTGACAATAGTAGAATAATAAACTATGCAATAAAAATGTCGAGGACCTAACCTTAAATTGTATGATACCTAAAAATGACGCAGAAGTGCATCACGACATTCTAAAGATAAAAACCAACAAGAATTCGGCGATAATGTGCAAATTGATGTTCAGCGAATAACACAAAACCGGATGTTTGTTGGTAACGCCAGAATTACCTGTACACTTGTAAGGTCAGGTCAATAGCATCTTATCATAATAATATGGATACAGTGAATTCACAGGTGAACTTTTTATGGTGACATCATATACTTATGCTTTTTAAAAAGTTGTTTGTTAACAAAACAACCTAATTATTTAGAGGTTTTCGACGTAAAATCATAGGTCTCTGACATAAAATATATTGGAAACATGTCTGTTGATTTTTTTTAAATAAAATATTATGTAAGTTATATTTCTATGCCTTATTAATTTAAGAAAATACAGGTAGGTAACCATGAAATCGTAAATTTTCTAGAACATTAAATAAAAAATACAAATGTCAGTTTTTTTTTATTTCAACTAAATTACTTAGTAATTTGATGGAAATTCACTTATGAGTCGTCATTTAACCAAGAGATATTAAAATAAATACTTACTATGCGCACAGTGCTATAGAAATACCACCCTGTAGGTATTTTTAAGGTTTTATTATGACCATAATATAAAGGGTCTATTGCGATTATTAAGATTTAAATGTGGTGGCTTGTTGTTAAATGTAAATTGTTGTTAAAACTACATTTCTACTAATAAATTACAAACCTTACCTAAGATTATAAAGGAAAAGCTTTTTCGCAGTAAATCGAAGAATGCAGTTAACGCTCGATACAACGCAATAGCGCTTTTGCCGACATTCTTATCGTTAATAAAAACGGTTTTGATATTTCGTTACCGGTTATCGGTTACTAATATAAAATATTTAGTAATAATAGGTGCGTAAGTAAAGTTATGTATCTATATTAAAATCATAGCATTAATGTAAATAAGGATTATGGATTGTTATTAATTTAGTTTTCTACTCCCCTAGCTATTAGCTAAGCGTTTATCTATGTCGTGTTCACTTTAATACAGTGGAAAATGTCTAAGTTTGATTTTGCATGATAAACATTTTATCTAATACTAGTGGCCGCCCGCGACTCCGTTCGCGTAGAAGTCGGTTTCCCGTGGGAATGCGAAGTTTTCCCGCGGTAAAAAGTTCCCTTAATTCTTTCATACATATATTTTTGGTATCTAGAACCGTTTTTGGCAGCGTACGCAACGGAAGCTCTCAAGGATGAATAATTTTCCCAGTTTTTTTCACATTTTCCATTATTTCTTCGCTCTTTATAGTTGCAAGGTGATGTTATATAGCCTAAAGCCTGCCTCGATAAATGGTCTATTCAACACAAAAATAATTTTTAAAATCAAACCCTATGTGTTATTCTGATGTATAACGAACCATTAAACGCTTAAGTATTTATATTTTTTTTTATTTTTATTTCAACATTATATAAGAATATAAGGTAGCAGAAAAAGATAACAATTATTTAAAATCGATTCAATAGTTTTTGGAATAACATCTCACAACTTTAATTTTACCTTTGTATATTTTATTAAAAATACTTGAGTTAGTATTTAATAGAGATGGGCCGAGTACTCGGTTTATACTCGGTACTCGGCGTACTCGGCAGGTTTTTTGGTACTCGGTACTCGGCCGAGTAACTCGGTATACTAATGCCGAGTACCGAGTACCAAAAAAGTAATATACTTTGTTTAAAGAAAGCAATATATTTAGGAAGATATAATTGAAACAACAGTGTTAATCAAAACGTACTGATTAAGGAAATCTTTGACATCCTCAAGTAATAGAATCAAAATTATGCTAATGCATGAGTACTAGTGAGACAAAATTAAAGGAACAGTAATAAAAATAATCAATATTTAAAATTTCATAAATGTAAATTATGATGCCTTGTTTGGTGCCCTGCCCACCATTTGCCAACAAATTTTCTTCTAAATAAACTTGCTTTCGTTTGTACTTGTTTACGCGCGTGAAATTGGGAATTTGATAGAACCGAGTTACTCGGCCGAGTACTCGGTAAAAAAAAAATTGAACCGAGTAATACTCGGTACTCGGTACTCGGCAAAAGTGTTACTCGGCCCATCTCTAGTATTTAAAGAACCGTGGTAGTGGTTGGAACGTAGCAGCCGACTATGAACAGTGTCTCAGAGTGATCAGAGCAGCCATTTAGATCAACACACGCGGTGAATTGATAGTGCAGGCTGGTCGAAAGTTCGAAAATGTTCGGGACCGTCCAGTGGTTGGAACTTAACCACGGTTTCTTTGTTTGTCTATTTGTCGTTGAACATGTAAGAGGCTCGTCAATCCACTGCTGGACATAGTTTTTATTACTTAGAATCATTAGACGCTCCCTGCGACTTTAACTGCGTGGAATTTATCATTTTTAGTACCTCTATAACAAATTTCATAAAAATCGGTTCAGTCGTTTTGTAGTAAAAGCAGAACATACAGACACAACACATTTTTAGTATTTATATTATTAGTACCTAAGGATGTATGGTTGTTTGCAGTGCACGTTTTTAATGATTGGATATATTCATAACTAGTAGCCGCCCGCGACTCCGTTCGCGTGGAAGTGAGTTTCCCGAGGTAATGAGAAGCTTTCCCGCGGTAAAAAGTACCCTATGAGTTATTCTGACGTATAACCTATATTACTGTAAAGTTTCATCCAAATCTGCCCAGAAGTTTTTACGTGAAAGAGTACAAACATCCATCCATACATCCATACACCCACAAACTTTCACGTTTATAATATTAGTAGGATAGGGAAATCAAGGTCAAACAAAGATATATTTTCAAACGCTAGCTTCATTTAAAACTTTTCCACTAGGATAGATAGGTACCGAAAGGCGCTAAAAATATATAAGTCGAAAAAGACACGCAAATAAAAATCTCTTAAAAGTTAGGTCGTGACTTTGTGACGTAGTATTAAAGAATGAACA
Organism: Emmelina monodactyla; assembly: GCA_916618145.1. Lineage (NCBI taxonomy): Eukaryota > Metazoa > Arthropoda > Insecta > Lepidoptera > Pterophoridae > Emmelina > Emmelina monodactyla. The sequence continues at coordinate 9,523,613 of OU745303.1, forward strand.
CTACCCGTCGACCTACCATTCAATGTGAAAAATCATGAAAAAGAAATAAAACTTACTTCGGATCTAAGTTAGTAAGCGACTTTGCTTCATCACGCTATATCAAGTAACTTACATATAAAAGACAAAAAACAAACAAATTAACTTAATTCTTACGAAAAACTTACCCCTTCCAATACGTTTTCCATGAAATCATTAATTTCGTTCGTAGCCACCGTATGAACACTATCACCTATAACAAAATAAAGTTTTCACTTTAAATACCTAACAACACACACTTCACATTGATAAACTCAATACTTATTAAAATATTCCGGTTAATTCACTCACAATTACTTATTTCGTTAGTACAAGAAAAAGTTTGCACGAAAAGAAAATTTAAGAAACAAAACAATTGAAAGAATTGTTTTGTTTCTTAAATTTTCCTTGTCCTACCCTAGGTAGGACTCAAACTGTCAGTGCTAAGTAGTCTCTCCAGCCGCCGCCATGCTTCAGTCCGCCCGCGACCACGATAGGTGTAACCCTATCGAAACGTCGGGCAAAGAGGTACGTTACCTTTTTGCTTTGAAATTACCGCGCGAAATCCCGGATAGTATAAAAACAATGTGTACAACGCGCGTTAGCTTAAAATCAATTGAAAGAAGTCCAAAATGCGGTCCAAAACCGGCCAGTCAGAGTTTTTTCTTTTTTTGTGGCTAGCATCACCGTTGAATTATTATTCTTTTTTATTTGCTCGTAAGTGGATAGATAATATAGAAAAAGTTCCTATGGTCCATAAGGCCCTTACCTAACTTTGCAATGAACTAGGAACTTTTTAAGTAACTAGTGGCCGCCCGCGACTTCGTTCGCGTGGAAGTCGGTTTCCCATGGGAATGAGAAGTTTACTCTATTTAACTTTGGTGTTCCTATACCGATTTGTATAATTATTTTTTATGGAATAGTTAATAATGTTAACTTTTTTAATTAGGTATGACTGAGAGTATTATAAACGTAAGAGTAGACAAATATAATCAGAAAGTTTCGAACTGCTAAGCTATCGGGAGTTACACGTGTTACTGTCAGTCAACCATGAAAGATAGACATATGCTGTCATGGGATATTTTTTATATAATTTTATGGAGAAAATTTCCGTCATACATGATTTCTGTGTAGCTTTAACCATTAATAAGGTGTGCAACGCGACGGAAGCTTAAAAAATGGAGTAACTTCTCCCGTTTTCCCAACATTTCCCGTCACTGCTATGCTCCTATTGATTGTAGCGTGATGAAAAGTATACTGTAACCAGCCCAGGAGTATGAAAAATAATTGTACCAAGTTTCGTTAAAATCCGTCCAGTAGTTTTTGTTTCTATAACGGTCAAACAGACAGTCAGCCAGACAGACAGGCAAAAATTTTACTGATTGCATTTTTGGCATCAGTATCGATCCCTAATCACCCCCTGATAGTTATTTTGGAAAATTATTTTAATGTACAGAATTGACCTCTCTACAGATTTATTATACTCGTAAGTATAGATAAATTGTTTTTTTTTTTATTTAATTTCAGGCTCGTTGTGCGAACCTGTGTACTTTTCGGAACAAGAAATAAGAGAAGCTGCACATAGAAGAGATTGGGACAAATTCAGCGAATTGTAAGTAATAACAACAAGCTTTTTAAATATTTAGATATTATACGAGGTTACCCCGACGATCGTTTCAAATTTGAAAAACGAATAAAAATACGGAGAAAGAAATGAGATCTTTTTCCAACGGACATAAAGTTATGGCCTGCCTCTTTGTTTTACTGTTTATTTGCAAAAACTATGTTACTTAATCCAAACGTAAAATGCGGGGTGTAAAAAGATTGCTTCCGGAAACAAAAACTGGGCATTGCTGGAGGTTACGTTTTGGGCAGAAACAAATTTTAAATTTAAACAATTACGTATTGTACAAAATTGCATTTATATTATCAGATTTTGCGATAATTTCAAATTAAATAGTGTTTTAATTTAAATTGCAATATTAATAATCGCATCTGAACCAACATTTGATGTGTAGCGATGATTTCAAGCGGCGAATAAGACTTTTCAATACTTCATAACTTTTTTAAATTGAGTTTTCTGGCTATACCTACTGCTAGTGAATTTAGTTACTGTTGAGGCTCAAGAATACATGGCTTCAGGATTCGGAAGTAGTCTTCTTACACCCGTTATAGGTTTAATAGGTACTATATAAAACCGCTGTGCTCATTTCATAATAAACTATATTTCGTACGTTCTTCATTCACCCTTGCCAGTGAAAAAAAAGGTTTAGGTACAATTGTATTGTTTGCAGCTGAATCAATTTCATTCAGGTTTAATCACGTATTCTATAGACAAAGGTGTTGATTGAAAGACTTGATACCTAATGATGTTTTTTACTGTTTTCTAGAATACGCGACTCGCTGATGCAAAACATTATGAATGACAATCAGGATTTAGTGCGATCGGTAAGTAAACGCTAACTCCTAGACACTGGAGAATGTTAACAAATTTTGATTATTAGCTCTTCATATGCTGTGTCAAAAATAAAAAAATCCTAGTGAAAGAATTATTTCGATACGTCAATTAGTTTCCGATTTATAAGTAAAACAAGTTGCAACCGCACGACGCGGGCTGCCGGTGACGGTGTACCGTCAAAATTATACCTAAATACTTAAAAAATGACCAATCCAAATATAAGGAAATCATGTGCTGTGCCTAAATGTAAAAATAGAACTACTAACTCGCCCGAAAAGTTGTTATTTATAGTTCCAAAGGATACATACATAAGTACATCACCAAATCTTTTAACTTGAACATAACCAATACCATTAAACAATTTGTTAGTAAAAATACAAATAAATAAAAAAAGTTTAGTTCATATCATCTACATTTGCAATAAAAAATAAATTAAATTACTTAAATAAAATAGTAAAGGTAAAGTGCATCTGTAACGTTCAACTACATCTAGATCGTATAGGTATCCTACTTCCTAGTAATATTATAAAGCGGAAGATTGTGTTTGTGTTTGTTATCTTTCACACAAAAAGTACTGAACGGATCTGGACGAGGACTGAAATAATCCATAGGCTTCTTTTAATCCTGGGAAAATGTACAGTTTCCGAGGGAAACGCGGGCGAAGCTGCTAACGAAAGCTAGTAAGCACTTAATCAATGCATGTATTTATTTAAATTTCCAAGAAGAGCGGTATCTTTGTATACAAACTAGTGGCCGCCCGCGACTCAGTTCGCGTAGAAGTCGGTTTCCGGAATGAAAAGTTTTCCCGCGGTAAAAAGTACCCTATGTGTTATTCTGATGTGTAACCTACTCCAAAGTTTCATCCAAATCCGTCCAGCCCCCCAAGTCAAGTGGCAGTAGAAAATTGCGGTAGCGAGTGAATAGAATAAAAATACTGCTCCAGCAATATGCGCCACCGCTGGCGCGTTGTTGTATGACGTCACAAGCGGTCACGTGACTGTTAGCGGAACTCGATATTTTTCGAAACTTTGAATGCCTATAAAATCAAAACTACTGGGTATTTTTGATTACAACAAAAACTAGTGTATTTGTATGCATACAGGCTTTACCGAGACAAAATTTCAAGCGATTTGGCATACCTAGTTACATTCTCCATTAGCTGTTGTCGAACGCTAACTTTACAGATTAGTTTAACTTCTTAGATTTACGCGATCATTATTACTTGAAATTAAACTCATTTTAACGGGTTTTTATGCGTTTATAATTTTATTATTGATTTTCTGACGTTTCGACATTTTTACAAATGCCGTGGTCGCGGGTAGACTACCGAGTAGAGTAGTAGAGTTAATTTTACAGGATAGTTTTAAAATTCACTCCTAGATGAGAATAGAAGCAATTGCCACTTGTATAGGAGTTTCTATCAAAGCTGATATGTCATACGTGTTTAGTCACCGAATAATGTGCATTGACATTTAACTCAAAATTATTGAATTAAAGAATTTGATACACCATATGCTTAAGTATACTTACCTATTCTGTTTTTTTTATTCAATAGATAAAGAAGAAAGGGAACTGGATACATTAAATTATTTACAAAAATCTAAAATAAGTAAGATTTTATCTATCGGTTACAAGCACCTGCACGGTTTACTGAAATATGTTTGAATCAGAAAAAACAACACATCTTTTTATGCACCACTTGATATGCACCCTGTATTATCCACAATTTAAAAAGACAATTGTAAGCAACTGTAACTGTTCGATAAGCCATATTTGCATAATTGAGTAACGAACCAAAAATGCAACCATACATACTTTATCAATAATGATACGTATTTTATGGGTCCAAAATATGAGAAAATTTATTATTTATTGCTTAACTGTTAGTTAACAAATGAAAAAGAGAAAATAAATAAAACATATACAAATTTCTAAAGCTACATAATTAACTTTATAAACCCTTTTTTTAAATATCAATACGCGATATTCCTAATAGACGATATTTTATTTAGTGACCCTAGTTAATAAAAGCAAATACTGTAGAAATAGTCTCTAAATATTTTAAAAATGAAAGGTATTTTTGATATTTAACCTCATTTAACGATAGTACGAAACGCATCTTAAAAATTGAAAATATTTTTTTTACATCTACCCAATACGCACTCTATAAATTGCATATTTTTTCACATTAAAGGCACATCTGAAAGAAGTCTTGGCACTTGCAGCAAATCAAGGATATTTACCTAATTAATTGGGGTCCTCTTCACGTCACTCTTAGCACTCTTATATTGTTTTTGGTTTCTTGTAATCACAACTGTGTTTAAAACTACACATCATAGAATAAAAAAAAAACACACACCCAGTCTTTGCGCGCTCTAACTAGATGGAGTAGACTTGTAGTAAAATGCGGCATAAAATAGTTCAAATCCAAGACCACGAGTATCTAAGCTAAATAGGATGATAATAAAAAGATCCTTGAAATTTTACTTATAGTTTTGCATTTAAAATGCTAATTTAGTAATTTTGAAGTTGTAGATACTGGAAAAAGGAACGCGGGTCTAATGCTCTTACCACTGAGCCACCGCGCGCTACGGTTACCCAAAGAAATTTCTCCCAGTATCTATGTGTGCTTACGTCATATACGGCAATCTAAAGGTCCTAGGTTCGATTCCCAGTCGCGCAATGCTCGGAGATGTCATGTTCTCGGCAGAAAAGTATCCAATTAGGCACGTTTGTTTTTTCCCGAAACAAATATTAATTTGCTACAATTTTGGAGATGTTGGCAAGGAGTGCTCTATCTAGTTCAAGTGCTGAAATACCTATTCTTAATCTCAGCTATTCATATTCAAATAACCAAATTTAATCATGTTTTTTTTATTCCAGGGTTCGGTTCGAAATTTGAAGCCAAGTCCCGGAGTGCATGTGTATGGCGAATCGGAATACGCTTTCCACAGCTCGTCGAATATTAATGGAAAGGTCCAGAAAGAAAGCCTTGGACATAAAGTCATCAATAAGGATGGGACCGTACACGAATACGATTTTGAACCGAAACTAATATAAATAAGTTTTAAATTTTTATATTTTAAGTACTCTGTAAGAAGCGCATGTTAGGTTCTTTTGCAAAACAAAAAAATATTACTGTAAGAAATAATTTCGTAAACTATTATAACTTTACTGATCAGAGTTTATCACATTTTTGGTTGATTCTTCACATGCTGGTACCAGTGGTAAAATATTTTTTTTTTCTTATATTAGGTAGAGAACAGATTATAGTGATATATTTTGATCGAAATTTTATTTTATTTCTGTATTTAAGTAGTTTCCAGTTTTGGTTTTATCTCTCAGAGTGTTTTACTTAATTAAGGGTAATATGAGTGGATAAAGTATTATTGTAGATAATATACATTTTGTAAGTATATTGGTTGTATGTTATTTAATGGCAGTATCGTTATGTAAAGCTTTTTCTTGCATGCATTAGTTTTAAGTGGCGTCGTTATAAGATTGCTATAAGTTTATTGCTAATCAATGGATAAATCTGTGTTTCTTGTCTGCTGGCACTAGCTTGCCTGCCCCCTGAATCAAGTGGCATATGAACTTTTCGTAAGCGAGTGAATAGAATTAAAATGTATGGAACTGACAGTTTTAGTCGTTTTTCTTCTATTCACTCGCTTACGTAAATTGGTTAGCTAAATTTTAGGTTTATTGTGCACCGGTATATGTTTATACTCTGAACGTTATTCTGTTTCCAAAAGTAACAAATTCTTGCTAAGTGTAAGGGTCTAAATTCAATTTTTCTTATTCTGGCCTTCTCCCTTACTTACCCAGTAACTTTAACAAAATTGGAAATATTGTAATTAAAAATTAAAAAGGCTCTCCCGCGGGATGTACCTACCTATGGAGGAAAACAATATTTTGCGCAAATTAGTAACAAATACATACAGACTTAGGTACTCACAAAAACTTTTGCATTTAATAAAGTAAAGCCTACCTTCTTTACCTATTGTTGTTTATAATATGAATAGATCGTCACTTTAAACTGAAATTCGCTATCATTGAGCAGTAGAATATTAGATCATAAATAGTTCTGTACCGATATTTACATAACTGAAAGAAATTAATAGCAAATTCGGTTTCCCACAACATTGCAATGTAACATAAAGTACTCGTAGTTAGTTAGGTATAGGTTTCTACCACACATTTAACATCGCATGCTCGTCGGCGCCTGAAATAAAGAAACAAATAATGTGTTCATAACCCGAGATAGCTAAAAAGGCATACTATGAGCAGTTTGTAAACATCAAGAAAGCACCATTTAACTGTTTTGCTTGATTATCCTTGAGTCGCATTAACCATCACAACGTAGTTATTACAGCAACGGTGTATCCTTAATTAAAAACCAACATACCTACCATTAAGATAATCAGAACAAGCAGGAATCTAGTTTTTAGTAATGCAAGGAACAATGAGTATTTCTTCCACGATTATGTTTTACTTGTATTAATATGTACTTACATACAGAAATTTCCACTATGTACGTATAATCTATCTATTCTTATAATAAACTAGTGGCTGCTCGCGACTCCGTTCGCATAGAAGTCGGTTTCCCGTGGAAATGCGAAGTTTTCCCGCGGTAAAAAGTTCCCTTAATTCTTGCCTACATATTTTTTGGTATCTAGAACCATTTTCGCAGCGCACGCAAAGGAAGCCCTCAAGGATGAAAAATTTTCCCCGTTTATTTCACATTTTTCATTATTTCTTCGCTCTTAATAGTTGCAGATGTGATGTTATATAGACTAAAGCCTGCCTCGATAAATGGTCTATTCAACATAAAAAGAATTTTTAAATTCGAACCAGTAGTTCCTGAGATTATAGCGTTCAAACAAACAAACAAACAAACAAACTCTTCAGCTTTATTATATTAGTATAGATATGTAGAGACGTCATTTCTGTACATGAATATTCCCAAAATAACTATCAGGGGCTGATTAGCGATCGATACAGATGCCAAAAATGCAATCATTACAATTTCTGTCTGTCTGTCTTTCTGTCTGTCTGTATAACCGTTATAGAAACAAAAACTACTCGACGGATTTTACCGAAACTTGGTACAATTAATTTTCATACTCCTCAACTGGTTATATACTTTTCATCACGCTACAATCAAAAGAAGCAGAGCAGTGAAGGGAAATGTTGGGAAAACGGAAGAAGTTACTCCATTCCTTAGGCTTCCGTCGCGTGTGCAACCTTAATGGTTAAAGCTACACAGAAATAATGTTTGACGGAAATGTTGTCCTTAAAACTATATAAAAATATCCCACGACAGCATATGTCTATCTTTTATGGGTGACTTACAATAACACGTGTAACTCCCGATAGCTTAGTTTTATAACACTGTTAGCCATTTTTGAAAAGTTTGCTGTCTAAAAAATTGTTTGGTACATCGGCTCAATAATTAACTCAAATCAATGTACCTAACATTTATTTATCCAACCAAAACGACAAATGCAAATACAACACCTTTCAAATATCACCAAGAATTATTATGTGGTGAAGTTTAAGTAATTGAAGTCAGAAACAAACATGCTGTTTATGAGTTATCAATATTTTTATTTTTCAACCGTTTCCCGCGGTATTCCATTAAACCAACATGGTTTTCTCGTAGGTAGATCTACAACTAGCAATCTTACTCAATTTATTACCTATACTCTTCAAAACATGGACAGTGGTGGACAAGTCGATGTTATATATACTGACTTTGAAAAAGCATTTGACCGAGTAGATCACACGATTCTTGTACGCAAATTAGAGATGCTCGGCATACACGGTGATCTTTTACGTTGGATCGACTCGTACTTACGTAATCGTAGTCAAGCTGTGGTCATTGGTGGTTATAGGTCAAATCTTGTAGATGTTACATCTGGTGTACCACAAGGCTCACTACTCGGTCCTTTACTATACAATGCATATCTTTACGATATCCTGACATGTTTTCAAAATTCCTCATTTGTATTATATGCAGACGACACGAAAATCTTCCTCAAAATAAGTGATAACAATGATTGTCAAAGACTACAGGAAGATCTAGACAGACTAGCACTATACTATGATCTCAATAGAATAACAGTCAACACAGACAAATGCCAAGTCATCTCTTTTTCTCGTAAACTAAAACCGTTTAACTTTGAGTACAATTTTCATGGAAAGATAATCAATAGAGTTAACGTAGTGAAAGATTTAGGGATTCACTTAGATTGCAAGTTAACATTTAATAATCATGTAAATTTTATTATTAATAAGGCCTATAGAAGTTTAGGTTTTGTCTTCAGAATATCACAACCTTTTTATAATATACACTGCATCAAACTCCTTTATTTTAGCTATGTCCGAAGCATCCTTGAATATGGAAGTTGTGTATGGAATCCTCAATATAATGTTTATAAGAATGACATCGAAAAAATACAAAAGAAATTTTTAAGGTATCTTGACTTTAAAACCAAGTCGCGACATGATTCTTATGAAGAAATATGCTTTCACCATAAACTTCTCACTTTAAGTGACCGAAGAAAGCAGCATGATTTGATGCTCCTTCATGATCTTCTTCGTGGACGCCTGGATTGTCCAGACTTAACTGCCCAGATATACCTAAGGGTACCTAGTCGCCGTACCAGGCACACTAATCTCTTTTCTACCACACACTGTCGCACCAACTATGCACATAATTTCCCACTTAATCGTTTATGTGAAACATACAATAAAGTGACTCCTGAAGTCGATCCCTTTTTAGATGATAGAAATGCTTTTAAAAAGAATATTGTAAATGTATTATCTAATAGTTTGTCATATCGAAAGTGCAATTGTTAATATTATATTTATTTATTTATTTATTTATTTATACACATTACACACACACTCCCTCTTTCTCTCACACACACACACACACGCACACACTCACCTACATACATTCATCAACACACTTAGATTATTAAATAGAAGTATATATACTTAAGTTCTCACCTCTAATTGACTGAAAAAGTATGATTTTTTTGTAACCAAATTGGATTTACATGCCTATTTCACTAATATAATATCTAAAGATACTCAAAATGCTTATAATAATTATTATTTTAGTTTGTACTCCCTTAGCTCTTGGTCGAATGATATTTATTGTTTAAGTTAAATTATGGAAACCTGTAATTGGCATATGAAAAGCCTAATTGTTCTTTTGTAACATAATTATTTGTATCTGCTGTTGGTTTTCTGAATAAACATAAAATAAAAATATAGGTAATATCTGACAAAAAGGGTGACGTTACCCAAGTAAATGTAGAGTGTGAAAAACTTCGACAAACATGTGTAGCGCACGTCATGCTTTTAACGCGTTTATACAGTGTGATTCATATCGACAGCAAATGCATTTTTTTTAAATATTATTATTATTATTGAATAATCCTACATTAATAATAGAAATAGGGCAGAAGCTACCTATTTGTTAAGTAGTTTTTTGCTTTAAATAATGATTTAAAAAAAAGCAAATATTACCATATGAATTTTAAATAAGCTAATTTTAGTATATAGGTTGCACCACTCAAAAAATAAAATAATAATTAACCTATTATAAGACTTTTATTTAATGCTGTTTAAATTAAATTGAACATAACTCTCTAACATTCATGTATGCTGAATAATTTATTTTGTGACACTTTTATAAAGTAAGCTTAAACTTTTTAATGTCTCTCTCTGAATCACCCTGTATATACATTACAGGTAATAACTAACTTCACTAACAATAACCACTAACCACATGGTTAAGCCAACTTTTTGCCCCCACCACCTTCATTTAACTGACTTAGTTTTTATTTTAAATTCTAATCACTTCTGAAAACCACACGTGATATTCAAAACAAGAGGAGTAACAAACGTGACTTAAGAACACGAAGCTAAGTGTGAGATAGTAATCTTAGAAGTATAATATGCAATTAGTTTATTCATATAAGTTTTATGATACAGAGCATCTTAATTGTTTACTGCATGATATAATGCAGTTTGTTGATGTGCTTATGGAAAATTACCCACAAACAATTATAATGGGTGTAAAAAGACCACTTCCGAAGCCTGACCATGTATACTTGAGCCACAATACTTAGTAACTAAATTCACTAACTCTTTTCAATTCAGTATACTCAATTTAAAAAGTTATTAAGGATTGAAAAGTCATATTCGCCGCTTGAAATCATCGCTCACACATCAACTGTTGGTTCATGTGCGATTATTTACTTTATCATTGCAAATTCAATGAAAACACTTTTTAATTTTAAATCATCGCAAAATGAGATAATATAAAAAAAAAAATTTCATCATATATTTTTTTTACTTTAATCGTAACCAGTACCCCTCCAGCAATGCCCAGTTTTAGTTTTCTTTATTTAGTTTAGGTATATAAAAAAAATCTAGCGATAGCTCTCTTTGATAGCGTGTCGTGAACCTCAACACTATGTCCGAAACGATGTGAGTAAGATGCAGGTAATTCATGCGTCTGATCAAAATATGGATAAAAAAATAGTTTACCTTTAACTCAATAAAGCTGTGTAAAATGTAGATGTTGGTACCTACGCCTCGATAAAAAATGGTAACCAACAAGCAAACTTGTAACAGATTGAAATAAAGAAGAAAGAATTTCCCGAATACTGAAAAGGCTATACCTATATTATAAAATATGATCCATAAAATTACAGGTACAACCTACTAATATTATAAACGTGAAATTTTGTGAGTATGTATTGTTAGCGGTAAAACAAAAGTAATCGGTAACTGGACATCCCTAACATTCGATGGACATCACTGGTTGAGGTCACTGCCGTTGGGCGCGGATTTGGATTGAATCTAATGGCGGCTACCTGTTGTATTTTCTATTAATTCATGTTAATTTAAAGATATGTTTAATCTAGAGCCCAATAAATATTTGTTGTGTACAGTATGGATGTACTGATGTTTGTTACCCTTTCACGTAAAAACTTCTGGACGGATTTAGATGAAACTTTACAATAATATAGGTTATAAATCAAAATAACACATAGGGTACTTTTTACCGCGGGAAAACTTCTCATTCCCACGGGAAATCGACTTCCACGCGAACGGAGTCGCGGTCGGCCACTAGTTAATGAATAAAACTTACTCTAAGTAATGCAACATAACATGTAAAGTTTATCTGCGATAAGGAATTAATACGCGCAAATAATTGCATCGGTAGCATTGACCTTTTTAATCTCTTACTTAACTGATAAGTTAACTTTATTAATAACTCTACATTATAAATATAATACTAAACTTAAGTCATCTAAAAGTATTCAGCTTAAAAAACATTACATTTTACTTAATATATCCGGTTTGAGGTAAAAGCCCTTTTCTTTGTAGATAATAAAAGAATACCTACACAATAATACAGAACTTTCTGAAGCACGCAGAAACAGTGAAATTTTCCGAGTAAATGTAGATATCGAGACCTAATATATAAGACTACAACACGTGACCAATATAAATACATATGATTCATCTTCAATCACCTTATTCATTATGTAAACAAACACACAAACTGACCGCTGTGCCATAAAACCGGCAAAAACTATAGGTAAAAATACTACCACTTAAAAAACTCCATAACAGAATATAGTTATATGTACATAACTTAAAATAAAACCATCATTGGCACTTTTATTAGTTAGTTCATCCTGAAAACCGCATTCTGTTAGGAACCTTTAGAGGTAGAACACGTGTTGAGAATAACAAATCGATAATTGAGAATGAAGTGCGTTGTAATTGTTGCTGTCGCGCTCCTAGGATGCAGTTATGGTAAGTTTTATGGTAATATAAACTTTTAATCATTCGTGAGATGTTTATTACAACTATTATGCTATTAATAGTGTATGTATTCAGTTTTTTAAGTTACTGGGATGCCTATGATCTTTTTGACTTAAAGTGGTCTTGATTTCGTTGTTTGGGAGCATACTCAGATTACCTACTCAGTTTGAAACAAAAAATATAATATTCTAAAGTTTGAAAAAAGTTATCTTTCGTCTTGAGTTTCGTTTATTTCCCTAAATACATGTAAAAACTGTAGTTTGTTAACTGTTCTAATTGTTTTGAATACGAATGTTTTTTCAAATCTAATATCTTAAAACTACGTAACAAATGTTTTTATTAAAAACATCCTCATGTTTTTCCATTTGAAAATAATTACGACGTAGTTTTAGTTGCTCTTTTGTTCGATTTGAACTTAATGTGTCCGTAATCACAGTTATTAGTTAACTTGTGGTTAGGTTCAAGTTAAATGCGTCAATGAGGTTCTTTTTTAACTATTTGCTGTTAAAATAGCTCTATTAAGCTAAATATAACATGTTGTATGTAAACAAGGCTATTCAAAGTAATGTTTACGATTGTACACGTAATTGGGAAATCCATATCATGCGAAATGTATAGAACAAAGCAAAAATACATTGTTTTGGGCAATATTAGCATAATTCGATCATTTGCCGCTGCGCTATCAACACTAATTGAATTAGACCTGTTGTGTGCGAACTTACATTGACTATTCAGAACTAGCCATAGTTGTGTTTTTTTACAAATAATAGGTATATTGGACGCAGCATTTAAATTGGATATCTAAATTTAAGAAAGATTTAAAAGTTTGGATAAGAACAGTTTTTCAAAAATTAGGTACGTTAGGTTGTATTAATTTGAAGGATGTCAAACAAAAAAGTACTAAGAATGTAATTAAGAAAGAAGCATGTATGTTAGGTTCAAACAGATTTTTTAAGTTATAAATTCAATTTAAAGAAATGAATATAAGTAGTGCAAGGGCTTTCAATTTCTTTTATATTTATCACCTAATTCAGCGTAGCAAAGTAACGCTAAGTTGAATTTTTTCGTAGCTATTACTACGAATCGCACATAGAAAGTAGTGAATATTATCGTTACATCTCAAACTCAGAGAAAAACAAAAAGAATATTATTAATTAATCGTCTGAATAAAAATAAACTTTTTTAAATCATTTTTATTATTTGAGAACCGCGGGCACAAGGCTTCATAAAAAAACCTTCCTTGACTTATTGTAAATGTATGTCACAGAGATACTATAAAACAATTTGACCCAGACGGTAAGGCACCGTTTTAGTATTTGCTTTTACCACCCACGCAAATAACTAGTAAAACAATACGACAGGTCCCACATAACTGTCAAAACAAACTGTGTTGGTTAAAAATAACGAGCTATTAAAAGATTGCACGTTTTTATAGTGACCAAATAACACGCGAAGGTTTTTTAAAAGAGTTTTTTTTGTGTTTTTTAATATATTTGCAATAAAACGGATTAAGATCTAATTTACGGTCTTCCCTTGAGGTTGCCACATAGAGATATATACAGGATAAACTAAACGTATATCTTAAGATTTTTTTACTATTGAGGGAAGCGAATGTTAGGTACTTTTTATTAATAGTTCTTTTTTTATATGTTCTATGTTCTATATGTCTCAAAATATTGTTGTGTATGAAAAGATCCGATAACATTTTCTTATCTACTTTATGACCAGTGACCATTTCCAATTCAGTTTCATTTTAATCTCTATATCATTATTAATACGGTTTATTTTCCAACCAATTTTGTTTCCAGGCCAGCCAGTAGACTCCGGGGTGTACGCGTACCAAGACACAAACGGCAATAGGTACAGTGGCACTTACAATGTAAAAGACGGCCGAGCCATCAGCGAGCAGGGCGAAGAACTAGACCTTCCCTTCCCACCCTTCCAACCCATTCCCTTCCAGGACATCGACAGCTTCTTTCCAGAATTCCTTAGAAACTTCGAGAACACTCTGGAAGAGTAAGGACTTTGTGACGTAAGCGCAGCTTGCGGTAAAGGATTTCAGTGGTGGTATTCATTTCGACATTAATTTTAGCTGGATAGGTACATGGTAAAGCAAGAGGTGCTGTAAAAACCGCATGCTGCTATTCATATACAGATGCATGAAATTCATTCAACCAACGATGTCAGTAGGTTTTATACCTAAGTTTTATAAGTAAGCATGACGCTTTTCTTCTATCCTCAGACTTCAGGCTTGCAATTTTCCAAAATTTTTAATACAAATATGTAAAATTGAGGCTAATTTCAGGGTGTTTCGTTCAAACATAGAGGACCAGAAGAAAGCGTTCGACGCTGCGAGAAAAGCGTATGAGGTGACGTCTAATGAGTCTGGTCATGTTCCGAATTTGATTCCCAGGGCTGCCTTCGACTATAGTGGTGGTGCTCCAAATAGTGCCTACGCCGCTGGATTTGTTTCTCCGTTCGAGCAGACGCAAATTGCTAGCATAAACCCACAAAATCCGGTAATTATCAAACACTGATAAAGCATTGACATCTAATTTAAAGTTAATTATTGTAAGACATTAACAAATTTCCTGTAACTACAAAATACTCTCTATTCTTAATCCCTGCTTCCCTGCTTATATTATAAAAGCGAAAGTAACTCTGTCTGTCTCTCTGTCTGTCTGTCTGTTACGCTTTCACGCTTAAACCACTGAACCGATTTCGATGAAATTTGGTATGAAGAAAGAACTGAACTTGGAAAAGGACATAGGGTACTTTTTACCGCGGGAAAACTTCTCATTCCCACGGGAAACCGACTTCAATGCGAACGGAGTCGCGGACGAATACTCAATTAGAAAAACACCTGTGACAAATACATAGGAATTAGGTTTCACAGTAACATTATTTTCAGTTAAAAAGGTATGTAAGTTTAAATATCAAGTTAGCATATCTTAATGGTGACTCGTAAAGGTGACTTCATTTACTTGTTTCCTCATGCATATCAAATGTAATGGTTTCGCTAACCGACATTAAATAAATTAACCCTAAACTTTCAATTATTTTACTGCAGTAAATTGAAAATTAAGGTAAAAATGTTTACTTTATTATGTAGGTTATGTTATGAACTTTAGGTTTTCAACCTCCAAATAAAAATTAAAGTATCTTTAATTTATAATTTTGGTACGGGCTGTTTGTAAACTAGGACATCCTATGAAACCCTTTACACGTTTTAAGAATGTTTGAAATAAAAATAATAATAATCAGCCTTAAGCCAGCTGAAACTGAATACACGGCCATATTAGTTACGAGTATATCTGTTACCGGCAATGTGTATAATCCGGTATTCTATACAAAACCTAGGTAATGTATAGAATACCTAAAACGTGCCGGTAATGTATGAAATATCATTTATTTTATACTTTGCCTAGGTATTCTATACAATACCGAATGCGCGCCCGGTAATGTATGTAATGCAGGTTATACGAGTATTATAATGTAAAACGTCAAAGGGGAACTTTATTATGGTCTATATTGCACTTTTAATAATAATAATAAATAAATCTCCAGACTGACACACCAACTGTGTGGCCCTAAACTAAGCAAAGCTTGTACTATAGGTACCACACAATGGACTAGGGGAGAACCTAGTTACACCCAGACACGAGCCAATATCGAAAAACCATTTTTACGAAATTGGCCCGACCGGGAATTGAACCCGGAACCTTCCGCTTAGCAGTCCGGTATACATACCGCTGCACCACAGAGGTCGTCTTTTTATAAGTTTTTTTTTTCAACTACCGATTTGTGTTCATAACAATCACTGTTATAAATTTTTCTCGTACTTTTTTTCTTCATTTATTTTTTTCCTACCAACGGAATTCATAAAAGTCAGTTGCCATAACTTTTTAAATCATAGTAGGTATCATTACTACGGAATTTTTCGACTCATTTTTTTCCTTTCTAACTTTATTTTCCGAAGTAGTTGGTAATTTTTAGTAAAAAATATCAGGGTTGTGGTGCTTCGCCGACCGCTGCCGCGGCACGCTCGCTTCGCTCGCTCGGCTTGCACACTGTATGGTCATCATTCAACCTCACACTCCTCCTCGCTTCGCTCGTCGTCGTACCTATTATTTTAATTGTGACTTCAAACTACGGGGACAGGATAAGGATTTGTCAAATCGTCAAATTTTTTTACACTTTCATTGGTGCATTATTTTAATTCAGTTTATTTCAATTAAAGAACCTGTTTCATAATTATTTTGAGCATATTATAGGTTATCATTGATAAATATAGACCAACGTTTATTTATTTTACACATTGCCGGTGGTACAGCAGGTAATCTATACAATACCCAGGAAATCTATACATTACCTAGGTAAAGTATTGAATTGACAATAATATTCATTTTATTTTATAGATTGCCTGGACGCTCCAGGTATTCTATACATTACCTAGGTATTGTATAGAATACCTGAATTATACAGATTGCCGGTAACATATCTATAAAAACATGATGCGTTAAAATTAAATTGCTCTTATTCAACAGATGAATGATGCTGATATTATAACCTCATACGTTCTTTACTTGCAAAAACACTCTTTCACACTGTACCCGACTACAAAAAACTTCCATTAACACTCCTCAATATTTTGTAGAACATGAAAAACGTGAACGTCCAGCAAGTAGCCTCCAGGTCCGGCGGCGGTCCCGGGGTCTACAGCGTCTCCAGCGTGGCCTCTTCATCATCCATGAACGTGAACGGCAAGGAAGTCAGCAACCGGTTCGCGGAGACCACCGTCAACAAGAATGGAGAGGTCACGAAGTATACCGTCCGTAGTTAGATCGTGTGATAATCGATGGCAAAGCTGTAACTAAATGAATGTACTTTTTTAATTATAAGTAATTTGTGTTTTTGTTGATGAAACCTATTAAAGTTTAAACGTAAGTAGGTACTTGGTGGAAACGTAAACATTATTTAAGGTAGGTATGTATTCATTTAGCACCATGTTTATCTTTGTTGCCCTAGCAATTTTAATTTTACAGCGGTATTAATTTTCTTTATAAAACAAGTAATTTAAATAAAGTTTTGTAATTCCGTATCTAAACATGGCTTGTTTTCCGTACCCTCTCGGCCACAGTCGGCCATTTTGTGTTTATTATGTATGCGCATACACATATCAGTAAACTGCTAAGATATACTCGTTATACAATCTATATGGTTATATCCAAGTAACCTCTCAAGGCTATCAGATAAAGCATCGTTTGCTTTTTGTCTTCGTAATTGGTATGAGATCAACAAAAACCATGACACGAACCCATTAGTTTAATTTCGCCAATTTGCCATCCAATTTCATCTTAGCCGTTGTTGTTTCCGTCCACGGGTTATTCCGTGCTTGAAGACAACCTTTTGGACTATTAACGTTAGTGTTGGTGTTACTGAGTTCAGCGCATTTTTTGCAGTAGAACTCTCTGACCCCTGCGTCTGATATTTTCCGGTGAATGCCCGGAGTCTGGTGCTGGTAGACGGGTCTGTAAGTCTTGGGTCTGTAGGGATCAGGGTTTTCTGGGTAATTCCAGTTGATGTTATTGAAGAAAGAAGCTGGTTTCCATTGCTGCGGGTTAAAGGCCACGTTTGGGAAAATGTCTAGCTCATCCCTGATGTTCCTGTTAATGATGGGTGATTCTGGATAGAATTTTGGTTTGTTTCGCGTATCAGGAGTTCGGATAAGAGTGCTGTCTACTGCTTTATATCCTGGGACTATCGGGACTTCTTCACTGTCTCTTCTTCTACTGCCAACGTTAAATGTGAGTGCACCACTGTTTTCTGTAAATAAATGCTTTATATGACCTCAGATCAAAACATATAAGTAGTAAGTATCATAAGTTAGTTGGAAATAAAACTAAACTTACCATGATTGCCATTAGCAAAACCTCGTCTATTATTGTTGTTGTTGTTTTTTAACTTGGTGGAGACAACAATGGTATGTTTTACTTCTACATCTTCATCTTCATTGTTAGTTGTGTTGACAAATGTTGACTCTTCTTCACCAAAATCCAGCTTCGTTGATACACCGGCTGAAGACTTGATGAGGCCTGAAAGTAAAGAAAATAATATACGTAAGACTTAAGTGAAGATTATCAGAAACATCAAGAGATATTTAGTTTTTATAAAAAAAATAAAGTAAGTTAGTACTAAATTAGAAGAGGAAGGTAAGTTAGTCATGTAGGTTAAGAATTTATTGATTCTTGGGTGGATGCCAAGGGTATGCCTCTATCTTAGTCCAAGCTCTAACAAGGTCGTCATCAGTATTAGGTACGAGGTAGTCAAAAGCAAATTCCTTTTAAGAGTTGAATAATAGGTAAAATCCTCCCATCTTTTTAAATTATGTCCATCAAACTAAGATTGCAATGCAATACACACTAAGTGAGCAATATAAAAAGTTAACATAAGCCGACATGAGTGCCTAATCATTTATTTATTTATTCATTCGTTTTCCTGTACTTTTTGCTACTGGTAGATAATAACTTATACAAAGGTACCGGCTTCAATGCAGGACTGACCTTGAACTTGAATGAATAGATAGTTATTTGAATTTCAAGTTCACCTTGAACTGGGTGTACCAGTTAATAATAGGTTAATGTAATGGAAAAGGAAGTAACGAAAACATACGGGGATGGTATCAATGTAATGGATTGCGTGAGCGAGACAGCAATATCGATAAAAGAAACAGTCTCAAGTGCCAAGAATGTGAGCGAATACTACTCTTAACTATGTAAAGTATGTGTATGTATGAGTAAAAAGGTGTGATGAAAGAAAAGCATTTACGTCTCTACTGCAAGATCTTAGTTTCCTCAGGAATTTTGAAATAAAGTATGTAAGTTAATTAACATCTACCAAGCTTATAAGGAAGTTTAAAGTTTTTTTTAATAATAAGGAAAACTTTTAAAGAAACAAAGGTGGCTGTAGCAGGTACTTACCGCAGACCAAAAAACACATAACACAGAACCGCATTTCATAAATTGAACTAAACACAAAGGTTTTCTTATACTTCGACGTCTTCATCTAAAATAAGGATCTTCTCGCGTGATGCCATCTTTATATAAACTATCATAAATTACACTAAACGATGTCACAGAGGAAGCTAGCCAATTATGTTACATCTTTACAGTAAAACACCCATGTTTTTATATTTATTTTCAAGTAGGTAAATAACCTTTAGAAGTAATAATTGCCTTTACTTTTTAACAGTTATGTTACTACAAATGGTAGGTCGAGAATATCATAGAAGCATTAATAGGAGTACTTAGGTAATACTTACCTACTTTAAAAATATAGCGTAAATAAAATATAATACGGCAGTGCCGCCAAGTCAAGGAAAAGCCCCCAGATGCGGATTATTAAAATAAATAACACTTTTTTTTCTTTGATTCATACTGATTCATTATTTTACTAAAGTTAGTACAAGCCCGGCTAGCTCAGTCGGTAGAGCATGAGACTCTTAATCTCAGGGTCGTGGGTTCGAGCCCCACGTTGGGCGCAAATATTTTTGTTTGTAATGACCAATTTTTATCCGAATGTAGTAGTTTTATTTTATCCCAATATTATTAAAATATTATTTATTTACTTAAGGGCCGGTTTTTTCAAAAGTCAGATAAATTCTATCTGACAGAAAATCAGTATGTTTTTGTTGCACGTCGAACATCAATACTTGACATATGTATGAAGTGACAAGTGAGTGACAATGAAAACATACCTCTTATAAGTCAGCTAGCATTTATTTGACTATTGAAAAATCAGCCCTAAGTAAATTAAAGGCCGAATCGTAAATATTTTATTTACAAACTTTTGTCAGCGCCATCTATCACAAAATAATTGAACTTCGTTCGCACGTAGCCCGGATTATTCTCCTACAGCCATTTAAAAATGCTGAACATATTATCACAATACGATCCCAGATGGCGCTAGTTGTTAAAAAAAATCGATCTAAAACTTTACACTTAAAAAGTTTTACATCAGTATAATATTCAAATAATTCAATCAAATTCAACTTTGGTTATAAGTTTAACTAAGTAATTTAAATATTCATACAGTTTTCACTCTTAGATATTTCAAACTCTAGGTATTCTCGGTATGTATATATTTTTAACAAGATACCTACGTTTTACAACAGTTTAATAAGGGTATATATAAAGTCAAAGGTACGTTAAAGTACCTAAAGAAAAAACTACAAAATGTTCCTGCAGCAAATGAAAAAAAATGCTGTTTCCCCATCTGAGATATGGTGCATATTTGCGTACAAATATTGCAGGCATCTCGGTAGGTATGCTAGTATATCAAAGACTCAAAGTATAGCCCCTGGGGAGTCATGCCCCGCGGATGACTATCTCGCTTCAAACTGAATGGAGAATTTAGTTCTGATGGCTGTCTGCTTTAGTGGGCACCCAGCCTTAGAACTGTGATCTTTTAGTTAGAGAATTACTTCGTGGCTTGGTAATGAGTAAGAACGGGATTTCAAAATTCAAAGAAAAAAAAATTGTGATAAGTTATTATTGAGGGTAAGAACTTGTGGGAATTTAGTCTAGTTAAATTCAAACAGTTTTTACTTTTGTTATCTATCTTCAAAATACTAAAGATTTCAATATTGATACCCGAACATTTTTGAGGGTTATCAAGTTTAAGCCTAGTATATACCGTATCCCTTTTTTTTTCAAGCAAATATGCTTGCAAGTTGTAGTTTTACGTTAATATTTTCCTGAGGTGCCAGAAAAAGTAAGAAAAGCGTACCTATATTTCCCGGACTCCATACGACATCGACACATTAGTGCGAAGTGCCGAAGCTTTTGAAATAATGAGCGAACCGTCCCAGTTTCATATCGCTTTCCTATCAACTATACGTAATGACGAGCAGAAAAGTAACTATATATTTTTCTATAATGTCGGTTAATGTTGTCAAATAAATACAAAAACTAGAAAGATCTAAATGATCTCATAAATCCAAACTTGTATGTGAGACTGCCATCGGTTATTGTTTATTACGACCTTCCTTTGCCGAGCTTTATTTAATTAATTTATACAAAGCTTATTTTCACTCATGTAAGTATGCTTAGAGTCCGTTCACGATTAAGAGTAAATTAATAAGGTTAATATTTACTTGATCGTAACCGAAATTTGTCTTCACCAACTTTCCAAAACTTGCAAAGGTCTTAGAAAACATTATTAAAGTTTAGCCCTTTCATGCTTGTCAGTACTTTGTAGGTACCCAATAGGTACCCGTAGGTACTGCATGCAAATGGCACTGGGAGCAATCAGCGAAGTAGCTTCGACAACACCCACATTTTCCTAGCAGCGCCATCAGACGGGAAATGTACAAAATAACAACATCACTGTGACAATGCCAAAAAGTTATGTTACAATAACTTGGGTAGTTCTTTTACTAAGTACCTACATAAGTTCTTTTACTAAGTAGTACATTTATTAGGAAAAAGAATAGAAAAGTGATTAATCTCTCTTCTTTGTATCTTTTTTTGTCGTACTTAGATCTTAGTTCAGCCATTGAACTTCAAGTAGGTACTTTGGTACGTTAGTTATTTAAATGATAACGTAAATGTTGTTTTGTTTTTTATAGATAGGTCAATTCACATAAAAATATTCATTACAGAGTGAGATTGACATTATAAAATTTAATATATTCTGTAATTTATATTAGTTGACAGAATCAGGGGAGAAGTTTTTGATTACTTACATGTTTTAAATAGGTGAGACTTTTTCAAAGCATAGACATTATATAAAGTACAAAACACGATTTCAGATTTCGATGTCAGTCCCTGACTTCTAAATGATTTACAAAGTACCCGTAGGTATGTTATCTCAATAAAAAATATAATTGTAAGTATCTTTTTATTAAATCGCGGTTTATCAAAGGCTGTCTAACGTCTGACATCGGTTAACAAGGTGAAATAAAAACTTCGGCGGTAAAAACTGTTATTTGCATGTGATGTTACTCCTTTGTCGGTGTTCGATAATAAGTGAGTGAG
This sequence comes from Emmelina monodactyla, assembly GCA_916618145.1. Classification (NCBI taxonomy): domain Eukaryota; kingdom Metazoa; phylum Arthropoda; class Insecta; order Lepidoptera; family Pterophoridae; genus Emmelina; species Emmelina monodactyla. The sequence continues at coordinate 9,545,978 of OU745303.1, forward strand.
GAGAATAGTTACCTCCTTCTCTATGTCGAAATGTTTTTTTTTCTATACTTATTTTATAGCTAGAACAGTGCTTTATAGTTTTATTGTGAAATTAATAAGTTAGTCTGTATTTTGAATGTATAGATCTTGCTGTTTCTTAATAAAAATGTTTTAGTTTAAACAGATAACTTAAAGTTATTATTTTGATCAAGACTGAAATTATATAAAATTTGACTATTGGTAATCATATAAGTACAAGACTTACTTTATTTATAAAATAAGTACTTACTTCAAATAAAATGACGTTTTTTTTCTTTATTTATTATTCAGGTTAAAAGTACCTACTTATTTAATCAAAGTAAAAACAATTTAATAAGTCAAAACAAAACAATATTTTAATCCATTGAATGAGTTACTAATTCGGTAAGTGTGCTTCACTTCACTACAACTGACACAAAAAATAAACAAAAACATCGAACGTCCGAAGCAATTTGATAATCATGGTCACTGTCAAATAATAACAAGATTGAAAGAGACTATTATTTGAAAACGGTTCCGTAGATTGTAGACCTTTTATCAGAGATAGTAAGCGAGGGTTAAGTTCATATAGGTATAAAATAAAAAAAAGATTTTTGTGTAAAAGATTGAATAAATTGTTATCAGGACTAAAATTAAAAAAAAAAACTAACGACACAAAATCAAAATTTTATTCGAATTAAAATCATCGTTTTATTTGCTTTTTATAACTCCAGTTTATTGATAGGTATAGGATATAAACCATAATCCTTTGATTAATTTTCGTGATTGTTTTGAAAACAGAAGTAATGTCGCTAAATTAATTCACATAGTTCATACCTGTGTTTCTTGATCGAGATCTGGCCCATAAAGTAAACATTTTCACAACTCTCCTAGGTCTCCCCTACACTCTTAATAATTCTCTTAATTTCACACAGGACAGGGATCTCTAAGATTATAAAAATAAACAGAACTTTAATATTTTTAAATAGTAGGTAGGTCTTCCATTACTGTGTCCATATTTTGTGATTGAATTAAAGTTATACGATATAATACTATTTTATATTTTTATAACGCATCTACCTGTCCTGTATATAACCATTAAATACAACAGTATTAATTGAAATAATTAACATTATAAATGTTGTGTTAAAATCCTTTGTTTCGTATGTATTTTCTATTATTTCCTGATTTTTAAGCTATCCGACTGTCTTATTAAAGCCGCTTATTAAACACTTAACTTTCTACTAAAGCTTCGCTTAGTTATTCTTATTGCTGGTCACCCTAATCAACTTTGTGCTTCGCCGATGACGATTTGATAATCAAAATGGCGTCGAGTGCATGTCAAAATATTTTTAAAATTAATGCGGATTAACAAGTGTCAGCTTAAGCCACAACTTTGAGAGCATTTTTATAAGACGTCTATTTATAGCATGGTAGGTCGAGTCTATAACCTACTAAGTAAACAATATAAGTTTAAAATGCAGTTTTTACGTTGCAAACTCGTATATCCGCTAGGTATAGCACTACTAGTGGCCGCCCGCGACTCCGTTCGCTTGGAAGTCGGTTTCCCGTGGGAATAAGAAGTTTTCCCGCGGTAAAAAGTAGGTACCCTATATGTTATTCTGATGTATAACCTATATTACTGGAAAGTTTCATCCAAATCCAGTAGTTTTTACGTGAAAGAGTAACAAACATCCATCCATCCATACATCCATACATCCTCACAAACTTTCACATTTATAATATTAGTAGGATTAGTAGGATTTTTCTTATCAAATTCGAGAAACTTTGTATGTTTGTTTGCTGCTATGCAATTCGCCGTTGATGCACCTGAACTGTATCAAACCACAACCAAGCTGTTGTTATATCAAAGTTACTTATAGATTTTCATTATCTCCATGAACAAAAGGATGACAAAGCGGGGGAGTCTCCGATTCAAAACATCTGCGACACTCGAAAAGGCGTAATTCAAACTTTAGCAAACTGAATAATTAACTATGTTGCATGAAGTGGCTAAATAGGAACCCTCGTCTGTTTGTCTTGTAACATAACTTGTAAAGGACGGCTCACACCTGCGGCAAATGCACTTTCAGGGGCAATTGGGAATTCGATATTAGATACTTGGCAACACCGAAAGCTGCTAAGATTTACGAAGAACTTTAGGTGATGTTCTGAAGTTAGATGCTGGGAAGATAACATGGTTTTAGACAAGTCTCGAGAAGTTTTTGTTTTTAATTGTCGTCATGATTCTTAATTTGTATTCGACCCAACGCAAATACTTATAAACTAAGCATTCATTCAGGCAGTGTGAGGTGGTAAGATAAATTTTACGATACCTTTCTTTTACTGAAATAAAATGAATAACCATATTCCATAGTAGTACAAACTCTCCTTGTATCCAATCAGTTTATATGGATTTTTACCTTCACTACTGACTATCAGGAGCCAATTTATAACCAATGTTTATTTTGCATCAATACTTCGATGCGTGCGTTCAGAAATTACCAGCGTCGAAATACAACTCCTTATTGATTACACGAGACGAACAGACCGACAACTCTAAAATTACTGTAATACTGTGCACACAAACCAATCTTACTGTAGGTACGATTACTTTAGGGATCCGCCATTAGGGATAAAAACCTACACATTTAGGTACGTATACATTAAACATATATTTTAATAAATAGAATAATGTAAAAACAGCATTTACGTCAAACTAATTAGACATGCAAGTATCGGCATCCTCATAGTAATACCTCTGACAGAGAATGTGGGAGAGTAAAATATATGTTTATCACTTAAAAAACGCAAATAGATACGTTCTAGAATTTGGTTTTATCCGGAACCTTATCTTTATAACAAAAACACTCTTATCCTCATTAACTTTGTAAGACGTAGGTCCAGGGTAAGCCATGGTACGATTACATACATTTCTCCAAGAAAATGAGCATGTCATATACAATTATGATTGGAATTATCGACTGTCGAAGAGAGATTTCTGTTTAACTTTATAATTGCCTGATGCACTGTAATTGAGGGGAATTTCAAAAAGTTTAAAATTGTACACGAGATGCAAACTAGCAGTGATTAAGTAGGTTGATGTTTGTTCTTTAAAATGATATGTTAATTTCGTATTTGGAAATAATTGTGCACTTTAATGTGGTAGGTACCTATGCATGATGCTTTATTAAGATTTTAATAATTAGGTTGATGACCAGCTTTCTTCTATCAGATGCTGTTTTTATTATTCTATACATTTGGATCCTTTTCCAACCATATAGAGATATCTGATATTTTTTTATTAATATTGATCAAGGATACTTTACCCAGCCCTTATAAAAATATCCCACAAATTAGCAATTTCCAAGTCACGTGCCATGCAGAGGGTGTTCAAAAAACATTGTCTGAGTGACACCCTAAAAATATGTCAAAAAAATACATCGGCTTATACAAATATTAATATAGGTACATATACTTGTTTTTTTTAGCATTAGGAAAAAAGGTCCACTTACCTGGGTGTATTATTTGTGCAAAGCAAAATCACATTACTTACCTATTACAATAATTATTGCACTTTTTTATTATTTTATCTCCGAATAGACGCTCCTTACATACTCCTAAATTTGACAGTTATATACGGTATCTTTGACGAATCTCGTATGCCATGTTCAAAGCACTCATTTTATAAATATAGGTACTCAAGTAAAAATGGGGTAGGTATCATATTTTTAATTAAAATCGTATAGCTATGACTAAGCACTACGTTGCCACCCTACACGTGTCCAATGACAGGACACATTTGACGCAAGTATATGTTACAAACAACTAACTGATTTTTGTACGTAGCATTTTTTTTTAGAGAGAACTATATTTTTACTTTAAAAATAACTATCTTTATTACTATTAAGCATTGTACTACCACAAACATTTACCGAATATATGCTTAAGATTAAACCGATAGATTTATAGAGTTTTTTTTTAATATATTTTTGGCATGCAAAGATAGAAGTGGTACTTATACAGGGTGTCCAGGAAACAATGGATAAGCTCTGAAGGGCTAATAGTAGAACTAAAGGCAAGCCTAAAAAATAATTGATAAAAAGTATAACCCTTACACTGCTAGAAATATGGCGCTTTAAAAAAAAACTTCATATTTTTTTTACTGTGTTCATATTTTTACTCGTAACGAGGTCAAATCACTTAATAACATCATTATTTCTGTGCTAAAATAATTAACATTAACCGTATCAGTGAATAACTATCAAATAAAATAGCTAACTAAAGTATTTTTCTCAAAAAATAATGTTAAACTTTTGATTTGTGTAAAATTTCTGAAGAAATATTTTTGATGCGCAACTTTGAACAGCTCTGGTGTAAAAAAATTATATGAAAGTAACAGTAACCAATGATTTCAAAATATTCCTGGTTTAATAACGTTTTTAAAAAGATGTAATATGTCGTTATTGTAATGAAAAAAGATTGAACTAATGGTATTAGTGTGTAAAATGGGATAATTATTTAGTTCTAGCAAAATTATAAAAATACAATAAAACTAAAGAAATATGATTTTCAACTGATATTAATTGCAAAAACATTAAAATAATTGAGAGCAACTGTTCAAATTGTCTGTCCCCATCCTGATGCAGGCCCTACAACTACGAATAAAGGATCTTAAAAAAAATCGCGCGTGTCGTCGATCATTGATTGCAGCGGCCTGAACACGAGCTCGTAGATCTTCTAATGAAGTTACTGGTTGCCGGTAAAACTCTTCAAAAAGTCTAAAGCGTTTAGGTTTAGGCGGCCTACCTACCTGTTAGGGTAGGTTTCGTCAAGTATGCACATAATGCAACAGCATAGTGTGCTAGACAGCCTTCATTTTGAAGCCAATATGTGTCGCGAAGCTCTTCGGACACGTCTATCAATAAATTGGGTAAGTCATTATGAAGAAAATTTGGATCACTTTCTCCTGTTAAGTTGATTTCTTTGAAGATCCTTTATTCGTAGATGCAGGGTCTGCATCAGGATGGGGACAGACAATTTGAACAGTTACTCTCAATTATTCCAATGGGTTTGCAATTAATGTCAATTGAAAATCATATTTCTTTAGTTTTATTGTATTTTTTTAATTTTGCTAGATCTAAATAATTATCCCATTTTACACACTAATACCATTAGTTCAATCTTTTTTCATTACAATAACGACATATTACATCTTTTTAAAAACGTTATTAAACCAGGAATATTTTGAAATCATTGGTCACTGTTTCTTTCATATAATTTTTTTACACCAGAGCTGTTCAAAGTTGCGCATCAAAAATATTTCTTCAGAAATTTTACACAAATCAAAAGTTTAACATTATTTTTTGAGAAAAATACGTTAGTTAGCTATTTTATTTGATAGTTATCCACTGATGCGGTTAATATTAATTATTTTAGCACAGAAATAATGATGTTATTAAGTGATTTGACCTCGTTACGAGTAAAAATATGAACACAGTCAAAAAAATATGAAGTTTTTTTTTAAAGCGCCATATTTCTAGCAGTGTAAGGGTTATACTTTTTATCAATTATTTTTTAGGCTTGCCTTTAGTTCTACTATTAGCCCTTCAGAGCTTATCCATTGTTTCCTGGACACCCGGTATATCAATTCGGAATATCACAAATAACATGACATTGACATTTTTGCAATGTAAGGGTAAAAAAATAACGCTTTATGAAAGTACCTACGTCAACTATCGTGCAGTATTAAACATAAGTGAGCTTTAACACCCTTTGTGTTAGTTACATTTAAATATTTTTTAGGGTTTTTGATAACTGAAACTAGATAAACATTTTGAAAAAGTAAATCCAAAAACATTAAAATAAATCTATCATTAATAAAATAATTGGTGGGGACAAATACTGTTGCAGGTTGCTTTAAAACTTTTGCAGTAGGTATTTATAATTACCTTTAAGGACTAAATAGCTAAAACAAGTAAATACCTATAATAGCTATTTATAAAAGGTAACCTTTTTATTAAATTTATTTTATCAACGGTTAATTGATTATTATCACGACATTCGGACATTAATACCTATTTTTTTTTATCATCCATTACCATTTCATTAGTTATTCCATTCTTCTGAAATAACTGAACGTAAGTTCATAGAACTACCGATAACAATCAAATATACCTATAGAAATTAATATACAACACAAACATTGGATTTTTAATTTATATAATAAAAATATTTTTTAATTATTTCAGTATAATTAATTAATTAAGTAAAAAAATAGTCCATCCGATGCCTAACTCATGCATTGCCATGTTAAGGTTAAGTTGTAAGGATCAATTAAAGACTTCTTTTTTCTTACTAATTGTAACGTGGCAATATCGCAACTAGTTATTAGTCAATTATGACACTTTATTTTCATTTTACAATTTGACAGATTAAAAAATTTACATTGGTACTTCAAAATTCCAAACTTGGTTGTTTTGTGTGGTTTCTTAACCAACCAATTTCTTTAAAAACTTGATGACATTTTGTCAATAAAAAGTTAATACTGACTCGTGAAGGATTTGAACCTCCGTCCTTCGATGGTCAAATCCTAATTAATATCGACGCTCTCACCTACTGAGCTAACGAGTCTTGTTCCGAGCCAGCGAAACAAAACTCCAACATCAGCGAACTTACGTCATCCTGACAGTTAAATCTAGACCGTGAATATAGGTATCCTATTTGAAGTCCTGGGTTGAAGCGGTAAAGTCGAATTTCGCTTGAATCTCGCGACAGTAATGCCAGACTGTATACGCCCACTTGATTGCATTTTAGTCATTGAGTACTAAAACAATGGATCTGCATATCGGCATATTTTTGTTATAGAATCAAGTCTCCACTTGTGGTGGGAATCGCTGTGTGAATAGCTGTTGTCTTTAAGGAGTGTGTGATTAGTTCAGGTCACACCAACTGCAATATTTGGTACCTATTAAACAACAGAAAGAAAGGTATTTAAACCTTAATCTTGCTAGGGACACCGTTTGTGATCTCTATTGGTTTCAGTAATTCCTGATTTAAGTACTTGAGCACTAATAAAGTGTATCATTAATGATACCTACTATATTAAGCAGCAAGGCTACTAAGTTCTGCCTGCATTATGTTTTGGCTTTTCTTCCACAATTGTTTCAAATAATCAAATATTTACATTCACGTATTAGTTACGTGCCAGTTAACATAGGTAAACACACAAATGAATAAGGTAAACGACTTTATGTTTTATTATTTTAGATAATTTACGTAGTTTTTCTATGTGGATACCGTATTCCGTGGGAACTAATTCTATGCATCATCAATCATATGCTCCATTTAATCATAATATTTCTATTTGATTTAGTCTCGCCGTTTCTATAATGAAAATGTGTATTTTATGACGGATTAACGTATGGTATCAATAAGTATCAGTGAAATCTGAGGAAAATTATACATGTATGAGCATTTTTAAATTAAAACAAAATCAATAATGGTACTTGATAAAGTCACTACTTTACAGTCTAGAAGTACTGTAGTGATAATTACCTAACTACATACGTTCCTGATATTTTATACATTTACCTACATTAGAAAATGTACACGTGTCATCAAGTATTTTTAAGCACTTACATATCAACAAATTAGCAAATCCATACTTTCAACAGGGCTCATGTCCTTCATTTCCAAGAAAATGACGTATCAAAATTTTCAACAAGAAAGAAAACCACTCCCAAGTTATTAAAAATAGTTCCCAACCAATATTTGTGTACATATTTCGAAATGACAGGCACTACTTGTTTTCTAATAGTGATATTAAAATGCGGCACAATTTGTGTAGAGTCGATAGCGGCCGGTGATCAATCTCCCTTGTTGCACACCCTGTAGATACAAGTTGTAGAGTCGACTTGGAGGTTGAAAGTTTGAATGAATAAACAGAATAATGGAAAAAAATATTGTGAATGCCACAAACAATCAAGACGTACTAAGACACTTAAAAAAAAGTGTCCGATACAAGCGGAAACAAATATTGGTTTTAACTCGTTAAACTGTAAAAAAATACCTAGGTACTGTGACAAACTCTCCACAGCCTTTAAAAACATAAATAGTCTCATTTATTTTTTTAAACTTTTATTAAATGCGACCGTCGAAGGGAAAATTCACTGGAAATACTTTTTTATACAAGAAGTAGATGCTACTAAATCAAGGATAAAACTGCAACTCCACAGTTTTCGTGTAATCGTTATTCAAATAAGGAACGTTACCCGTCGTCGGTTGATGGATCGTCTCGAACCGTTTTTAATCATCCCCTATCACCGCTTGTTTGTCACCAGCACCTACTAATATTACTTCCATTTTTAAAACCATAATAGTACTTTCCATTTTTTTTAGTTTTATCCAATGTGTGTACAAGAATTCAGTACTTAATAAATCCTAATTGCGTTTTTTTTATGTAAGGCAAATGCCCATAAAGCGAAACTTTTCTGCCTAAAATTAAACTTTTTAAAATTGAAGCAATCAATTGACACACGCGGCCGTTCTGCCTAATGATTAATCACAGCTGTCAAACGAAACGGCAAAGTAAGAAATATGATAAATGAGGTATACGCAACAAAGACAAAGCTTTCCAGGTTCATTGTTCATTTGTAGCCAGGTTTGTGCTACCGTGCAGTTATACAACCATCAGGAGTACGACAAAAACGTACATTAAGTACCATTGTGCCACTTCTCAATGCATGATTAATGATTGCATGCTACTTGTGAACGAAGCGACGTACAATAAGAACGGTTTATCGATATATTTCGATAGGCGAAAAATGGCCTGTTTACCCTCGGTCGATTAACCGCGGCCGATTGGGTACTCCCTGTGTATCGACTCTCAATAACCGATTCACGATGTATTTTCGATTTGCTGTACATCGAAAAGTTACCTACGCTACGTCAGTGCTTGGCGGAAGAAGATAAGCAATGGATGTTGATATTGCTTTCAATTATTTCCGCGAGAACGAATTCTGTAGCCGCTGATATGTGACGCGTGTTGCTATCTGTTGACGTATTCTTTCTATTCTGAATCGTGTTGCTTTAGTTTTAGGGTTGAAATTCGTCTTGTATTTTTATTTCTACCCTCTTGAAGGCTACGAAGCGAAGCAAAGGATGTTGTTTTATTGGAATCGGATAATTTATTTGGTATATTTATTCAGTTGCGGGTTGTATATTGAATAATTCGTGGGAGAACATTTTCCCATCGTAATAGCCGTCATTATGAAGGCTGGCGTGTATTGATAGGGTTATCAGGAAACTATTTTGATTTGCAATTCTTTGTGATTGCTCAGTACGAGTTTCGTAGGGGAGGAAATGATATATTTGTGAGAATGATATGAAAATATCTCGGATTCTAAAAGGCTGGGTAATGATTGAATCATTTTAATTTGATGACACTTTTTTTAATTCAATCTATTTTTTATCGATATTCGTCACGTAACTCTAATAATCGAACTCACGAAACTAATCCTTTTTAGAAGAAAACTATATATTTGCCCTTTGCCAGGTATTACTTAGCTCTTTGACAAACATTAAAGTTAATATACCTACCTAATCTAATAATAATAAATAATAAATCTCCAGACTGACACACCAACTGTGTGGCCCTAAACTAAGCAAAGCTTGCACTATAGGTACCACACAATGGACTAGGGGAGAACCTAGTTACACCCAGACACGAGCCAATATCGAAAAACCATTTTTACGAAATTGGCCCGACCGGGAATTGAACCCGGAACCTTCCGCTTAGCAGTCCGGTATGTATACCGTTGCACCACAGAGGTCGTCGAAGTAATGGTAAGTGGAAGTCTTGGAGTCATCAAAGAAATCTCCAAATATGCAAACTTTCCCCGTTTCCGTCAAAATGGCGGGCTTAGCTAAAAGCTCTGAATTTTCGGTACAAATTAGCAAATAGAACGATATCCAAAAGTTAAGTAATGATGATGATCTTTTACGACGTAATTCCAGTAATTAAAAGGAAAATGTCGCAACTTTGCACAGAATCTAAAGTATGTTTTGATGTAACTTTTACGTAGGTCTACGAAGTTATGTTGGTTAATTAATTTTGAATATCGTTTTACATTATTAAAATACGCAAAGATCTGTTTGAATTTATTTTTGCCATTTACTAGTGATTGACTTTAACTACTTCTGTTTCTGAAAGTTCATACAAACTGTTCTAAATTGATGTAAAAACCAACTAAGAATCGATTGATTGCAAGTAATTTTTCACTGTCACCTAAGCAAAGAGGATTAAGCGCCGACAATAAAGAAACACCCTGTATCTGTCTTACTGATTTTCAATACAAGGTAAATGCCATTTGCCTTGATTAATTGAATGTTGTTGTAGTAGTTTAATTTGTTTTCGATTAAAAATATTTCTAATTCACATCAAACTTACCAAATTGCAAACGGGCAGTGAACTTTTTATTCCTATTTTTATTGGATATAATCATATACCAAAATTCCTATTCGTAATACCATGATGATAAGAGGATCCAAATCCCCTCGAACCCAGGCCTGGCTAACCATAACCCAGTTAAGCCCAAAATGGTTATTACATTCTAATCTCCATCGCAGACGGACATTTACAAAGTTGTCATTCACGGGACCCTTCTACAACCAAACACCATCATATCAAGACCTTCCCCGCCTCCGGCAAATGGAAGGAAATCGGGCGACGCAGGAGTAATAGACCAGAAAATGAAAGACCTTTCGCCAGTCAACCGCAAGGATATGTGACTCGAATTGGATTTGAAACAATCCCTTGCAATTGTTCGGGGGCGGGAGCAGTTGCATGCTAGAAGGCGCACACTTTTCTTAATAATAACTTAATATTAATAAATGTAATCTGGAATAGTTTATTTACAGTAAATTATTCCAGATTACATTTATTAATATTATGATGATGGTAAAAGTGTTGGCCACCGGGAAGCTTTGGTTCTCTGCAAATCATTTGGTTTTCCATTTTATCTTAACTCGTAGATTTATATTTGTGCCCTGTGTTTGTGCCTAAAATAGAACATTCATTTTAATAAATAATTATTAATTAAAATGAATGTTCTATTTTAGGGCACAAATACAAACACAGGGCACAAATTAAATTTTACCGATAATCTACGAGATATGCCAAAGTATGCAAAAAAATTACAGATGAACCTAAGTGTTTAATTAAGCATAGGTTTACCCCATTGCTTTACATTATAAAATAAAGTTTGAAATATAAAACTACTATAGTGACTATGTTGTCTAAGATGTCGATAGAAATAGGAATCTTGATCGTTTGTAGCGATCGCTTGTATTTGTTTCCATTTGAATTTAGAATGTAAATTTGTTTTTTGCATCTTGGACATCGATCTCGTTGAAAATTTAGCTTTTTTGAATTGAAAGTTAGCAAAATATTGTTTTTTATGTACATTATTAAAAATTACGTTCAATTACTAAACCTATTTTACATTTACATTATACGACTCCTTTTTTATCAATAATCTTTTGGTATTTGACGTATATAAAAAAAGGTACCAAAGTCTTTTTATTAAGGTTGCTAATAAAAGTGCGATTTATACAAGTTGGTTAGTCGCGATTCATGCGTTTTGAAGAATATCATAAATAATGCCTTCACCGAATGATCGCTTCACCCGACTATTTAATACAGTACAGGCAGAACAAATATTTGGTCTTTAGGTACATACCCTTAAATCAAACAGCCTTAATCTTAAACAGCTGGGCAAAGCCCTAAATTACAAATTCCTTCAGTTCATTGAAGTAAAACTAACTGAGGTAAGTACCTCAAAACATTACTTAGATTAATTACCTACCCTTTGGGTACTAGAATTCCCCTTACTCTACTAATACTCAAGTGGTTACTTACGACATAATGTTACCTATACTTAGTAATGGTCAGACTTTACTTTCGAGTGTGCATGTGAAAAAACTTTTGTAATACGTGCAAGACCCTTACAAAAAACACAATTTGTTTTTAAAGTTAGATTCAATAAAATGCATTTTCGAAATAAGTCTTAGATAAACACTATCTTTTTATAAATCATTTTCAATTTTATAAATTAAAAGTTTTATTCAAAAAACATCTTTAATAAAGAAAAAAGCCCATTTAATTCCAATTCCTATAACAAAACACATCGACACGCAGCTATTAACTCACGGACGATAACTGAATATAAATGTTCTGTCATATCAGTATTGAATACTCGATGTTTGTTGATCCGGGAGCAGCCATTCTTACTTCATAGATAACTATCATGTACAGGGTGTTTGAAATTAATTCTTCAACGTGTTTTAACAAATATATGAACCTGAAATATAAGGCCATACAAAATCTTGTCCGGCATAGAGGTTTGGAAAGCTAGCAAAGTATATCCATGATTACTTATGCTGTATTATGCGTACATAAGGATTATTTTATTTTATTTTTATAATTTTAGAAAAACTTACCGCTAATTATTAATTAAAAGGAGTACATAAAAACGGAGGCCAAAAAAGATTTCACATATAGACATTTGTATAACATGGTGACAAAAACAGAAACAGAAAAGAAGTAAGCGGGTAAATAAACCATCTTATTAGAATAACACTAATTTTAACAAAACGAAACTTATGCACTAAAAAAATACTGACTGAAAGTCTTCTTGCACTCTGGGAACTAGTGTTAAATAAGTCAATGTCGAACTCTGACATTGTATTAAATGTATGAAAAGTACGGGTAGGAAACGAGTTTTGAGCATAGTTGGTGCGAACTGGTGGCTCGTTTAATAGTTTGCACTAACTGATGCACTATATGCTGGCACTGCATGAGTTCTTAATGTGAGACTGCTTAAAAGTTCAGGACAATCAATTTTGTTTTGAGCAACTTTAAGCAGAAAACTTATGTCACTAATTTCTCTTCGCAAATGCAGTGGCAGGATATGGTGTCTTTTACAACGTAAAATATAATTGCTAACGTATTTTTCAGATTTGTATTGTACAAATGTTATGATTATTATGTACTTACCTAAATCTAACTAACAAAAGTAGCTCCCAGTGTTTTATTGCAATCAGTCCATTTAATTCGTATTTACCGCTGAACAGTTTTTTTTCATTACAGTGGCAAAGTTTTATTGTTCGGGGTAATATCTAAAAGTTCTTTATGAATGAAAAAAAAAGTCTAAAATACCTTTAGAATTCTACGTTTTAAGGGAGTGACATCAACTGGTCGTATTCCAATTCAAGTTAATAAAATAATTGTAGATACTATAATTCAAAATAAAATTTGATTGGATAAAATTGAATTCCTACTTAAACTGAGGCTAATTATATTCCCTTCCGAGAGCGTAGCCACTAAGACAGTAATTACTCTGAGCACCCTGTATATAGAATGCTAGTGTTGTATTTATTTAGTATGCTTGTCGATGTTCCAATACTTTGTACTGGAGTTACGACTGGGAACTGTACAAGGTGTCTGTGACAGTATTTCTAATGTATTGACTGTTATGTATTATTAATATGTTATCATTTTTATCTAAATTACTGGGAATACAAACGTTTGTGTCACGATAGAGGAAAAAAATATTTGTTTCATATTCTAAGTTACATTGCGAACTTTAGGTATATATAAAATGCTAATGATTTTTACCTTGATTTCAGAGCATGCAGAACCTTCCTAACCGACTGCAAATAGGTACATTAAAGGGTCTACGAATGCAACTATAGCACACAGTACCCCACAAGGTCCAATCTGCGAATTTGCGAACTATCATTAAACCGGACTTTGCTAACTACCTTCATCCCGCCATCCTCACATAATTTGTATGAAGAAAACTTGTAATTTATACCTACGGTCAGAGCTTTCGCTTAATTGTTCGACTGAAGCATGCATTACCTACTTTACCTAACAACCTAATTCCAACCTTAAGCCAATACCAATAACGTTAAAATTTGAATGAGAGTTTTGTTAGTTGGTTTAATTTCGAGGGTAGTTCAGAGCAATGGTCTCTTTCGGTCCACTGCGCAAGGGCTACTAAGGGTGCTTAATTATGTGATGGTATTGCCCATTCTGCCGCCCTAAACTCAAGTGTGAGGTCCGATGTAAATAAAGCATAAAGTTTAAAGCCTGCCCTATTTAGGTTAATGCTTCGGTCGGCATTTGTTTTGACCATTATAGATATCCGTCCACTTTACTTACAAAAATTAAGCACTTTACATTTGCATAGAAAAAGTTCTGGAAACATAATTCTGTTATTTTTTCAAGGTGGAACATATAATAAATGATTTGTGTAGTAAAAAGCCTTTCTAGAAAGTAAAACATTTAAATATGATTTGTGTTGCAAAAAGACACGTTTACTCACTTATGTAAATGACATATATTTATTAGCCTCAGCCAGGTGCATCTTATTCAGCAGACGGATAGTTACCATCTCATATCCGATTCTAGAATCAGATGTAAATACACAACAGCTAATTTGACTAACAAGAGAATCGAACCCTGATCGCTGAGCGTTCGAGTCTGAATAATGCATGCCCACCTTCCTCTGTACGTAGGATGGTAAATTATTGTAATCATATGCACTTGCTTGCTTTTGTATTGAAACTATTTTTAAAAGATAAAACTCTTTTATGGTTTTTTATTTATAGATGTAGGTATGAAAATTTACGGAGGTTTACCATAGAAAGAGTTACCTTTAAATATTCAGTTGCCTCTTTATTTAGGTACTTAAGAAAAACAAATTATTACATTACATTGCATGCATCTTTTTAAAAAAAAAGTGTTTAAAAACACAGTTAAAATCTCTGTTAGGATAAATTAATCAACCGATAAATTATAGGAACGCCAATAATGTGTATTTCCTTTCTTTTCAAAGAACTGTAAGGGTTTTATTCCATCCATTACATTTTTAAGTATCCATATTTTATCGTACCTTTTAATTGTTACACATGTTTGAAAATGCGCATTTGGCAGCCTCTTGTGGGATTAAAAAAGTAGGAATTACTTTGGGGGCAGATATTAAATTGTTACATGGTTAAGAAAATGACTTTCTGTTCTAAGTTCTTTGATATTAATAAGTAGATTAGTAATGTATGACAGTTGTCAAATAGTATGTAATAATTACGAAGTTTTACCAAATTATAATGACTTATGTTAAAAAAAAATTGTATCAGGAAAAAGTATTAAGTTGTAAAAACCGTTACTAATAATGTGTCAATAAATCGATTTACATTCACTATAAAGATAACAAAATTATCTGAACAGCATTCATATTCACAAAATGCATTCCCCACGATATTTAATGATACAAATTGTCGTAAAATCGAGTCATTTTGAAATCGATGTTCAATAAACATAAGTGCTTAGTTGGTCGAGTGTGACAGACAGACAGACAAACAGTTGAGGATGACGAGGCGTTATTGGTATACGGGGATTAGAAAGATATAGAGTCGCAAGATGTTTTTGTTTGTAGAGCGTAATTTATATTTATTTAGTCCAATAAGAAAATTAACCTTCTATGATAGTAAAACTACATTGGCACTTAAATATTACGCCGCGCTTAAAGATTATGTAAGCTATTTATAGGTTACTCTACTCTCAGACTTTTTAATTTGCTGTCTGTAAAAATACCGAAATTTACGACAGTACCTACTTGAAAATTAGACAAAATCATTATGCATTCACTTAGTTAAAATTACCTTAGTATTTATAAAATCATTTCCCAATTATAAAAAAATACCCACAGGCAATATAATTACCTTATTTTTTTTTAACTAATATTTATAATCGTAAACTACGCTTAAAATTATATTTAGATCTATCCCCATCATACTCATTAATTACCCCATTAACCGAGGGCTAACAACCCCCACCCCAAGTATGTTAGCTGTCAATGTCACTCCGGCGCCACTGGATGTCATAATGACGTATGAACACAAAGATGTCTCGTGTCACTCATCCAAAGCTATTCCGAGATTTAAAAACCGATTAGGAGAGGATTACATAAAAATAATGAAGTTCTTGTGGCATTTGGGAATTATTTTAAAAATATATTTGACTGGACTACTTCATAGTAACATAAAGTATGATACGAGGTAAAAAGTGTTTTATTACATTAAATGAAGGGTAAAATGTCTTCTTAAATAACAAAATTAATAAGTAGAGAAATGAACTCATTTAATTTAAATCGAAAAAATGTTCTGCTAAGCCATTTTCATTACTTTAATTTTGTAATGTAGGATTATAAAAAATATTCCAATAAAATAATTATTATAAATTTAGTGACTCCACCTGTCCCTAACCGTTTATAAAAACCACTAGTGAAGGCGAAGCGTCGGCGTATGCGCATGATTGTTTGTTTACTGCCATTGTCTCGCTCTAGAGTTAACGTTTGTTTAAGGTGCAGTTACAGTAATTTACGTATACGGCTGTTTAGTCATATGCGTGTACGCAGAAGTAATAAACTGGTAGGTACCCAAAAATATAGCTTGGTTACACAAGTACAGGGTAGATTTATTAAGGACATCAAATAAATATAATTATTATATATAGGTAATCCTCTAATTATAAAAAGTAATTACTCACTAACTTAAGGTAACATAAAAAAACATGAACATTTTATTGAACTTCAGTTTTTAAAGTTAACCCTTCAGCCTTCTTAAGTTGACAATATCAATACAAAACTTTGTAAAATTAACAAATTTAAAAAACCGACTTTTCTACAGTCATATGACATGTGCATGCGACTTTACCCTGCGCAAGAGTGCATCCCGCGCCCACGGCCTTGTACCTGTTGGTTATTTAACGAACCGGTGATTTGAAGCCTTCATTTGTTTATTTGTATGACTAATTGAACAGGTAAAATGGTGGCTAATAACAATTACTTGGGCGGCCATCTTGCGGGACTAAAAAAAAACGAATTTGTGATTGGTGCAGTTTTGACTATATGTCAAATTATTTAAATTAATGTGACCCTTGTAAATATTGTGATGCACATCATTGTATGGATGAATTATTTAATTTATATATTTGTTTGTATATACCTGTACCTATATTGTATGTTCTGTCGTTAATGTTATTAAAATAAGCCAAAAAATAAAGTTAAGTACGTGTCATAAAACAGTTTCACATTTATATTAAATATCAACCCTTAATCGCTAAAAGCTTAATTTTAGTAAACATTTAAGTGCTCACATAAGTTAGATGTCAAGTAATGTAAATTAGCTGCGTGAAAAGTCGAGTTTTAGACCTTATACAGGAAGTCCCAAACTTTTAATAAAATAATAAAAGTTTCTTGATTTTTCAAAGTTACGGAACACATTTTTTATTCAGTAGCATCTTACTACTAATTAGCTTTTAAGTGATAGGTTTAAATATTATGTATTTAATATAAAAAACATCTATAAAGGATGCAGCACAAAAAAAATACAAGCCCGGACAGTAAAGGTTTTAGTTTTACCTAATTATAAAACTTAACTTACGTAAGTCTACTAAATAAATCCTTTTTTTACCGTGGAACACCCTGTATAAGTGATACGTCACTACGTCGTATTTGTGGACGTGTGCGACACATGCCGTAGTGGCGCGTAATATCCGTAATTACGAACTTCGGCCTCTGAAATTAGTCTGAAGTTGTCGAGTGTCAAGCGATGAAAGCTGAAATAAATCTAGTGTCTTACTCAAACTCAAAGTACCTACCTATAAATAAACAAAAATACTGGAGAACTACTAAAAAAAATGGTTTTTGTGTGTGCACAATATAATCAAAATAAAAGGCATGTTATTTTTTTGTCACTTTTTTGTCGAAGCTTCCTGAAAAACGAGCATTTAAAGTTAAAAAAAAGGCGGCGGCGGTGGTGATCATGTGGACCCCTTGCTTGTTTGCTCCCTTGTCGCATAAAAAAGTTATATTCCACAAATATCTACTTAAATTTATTTACTTACTGACTCACTAGACTACAAACTCTCAGTTCAAACGAAGCTAAATAAATTAAGATTACATTTATTATCGCTACATTTATCCAAATCATCAAATCGTTTAACAAATGTCTTCGTTAAACAGTTAAATTGGGATAGGTGAATAACGTTATTATATTGTTTTAGTTTATTTAACGCATTCGTTGCGTCAAGTTATAAATAACGTGATATAGGACACCTACAGTTAAAAACACAACGCGTAAGTAGAATAAAATTAAAATATACAAGGTGATCATAAATTTCATTTACTCATGCCTATAAAAAACACGACTTCAAAAAATAACTACATGACTTTTCTGCTTCCTCTCATATTTTGCTAGCTGTGACGTTATATAGTAAAGGTTTATTTATTAAAGTTTCAAGAAAATAAAAGCACAAAAAGCGCACAATGAATCTTACATAAAAGTCTTAGTTTGTCACACAGAAATATTAAATAAGTTATCGACAGTTTAATTTTAAATCAAAAATAGACGTTAAGGTATGTATTCTTTTGTTTTAAATCAATGCTTATCTTTTTATATGAAAGACATCAACGTTCTGTACTTTCTCTAAATTTAGCTATATTATGTTTGTACCCATATGAATTAATATTATTGACAAATTACTCCGAGAACACCCTATACCACTTCACTTGCGCCTGGGCACAAGATGCAAATAGTTGATTTACTCGTCCACTGCGCAGATGTAGCTCATTGTGCGCGGATAAATAATACCGTCGCAGAAACGTCGCACGCGCACTGAGTAATTGAGATCGTCGCAGCGGGTAAAATACGAGGTTTATCACGTTGTAAAAGAAGTCGTTTTATTGTTTTGAGCTTTGAATGCAAATGAAATTCGGATTATATTGTGAAGGATTTTTAAAAACTGGTTTAATTTTTATCGTTAGTACTTATTAAAAACTGAGTATTTTGCAATTTCGCGACTTTTAGAGTAAACGCGGGAAATTTACTTTTAAAAATATGTTTTGGGAGACATTTGATGTTGAACGGTCGGTTAAAAACGAGTTTTCATAATAAATTTGCTTACCTTGCCGACTCTTTTGCTAGACATTGCCTTCAAAACTATAAAGTGTCATTAAAACTTCCCACAGTGGCGCCCCCTAGCCACGAATTAATTAGTTTGTCAAAGAATATTCCAACTACCCGTTACATTGCGTGTTTTATAGCAAACTATGTTTTGACGACCTCTGTGGTGCAGCGGTATATACACCGGACTGCTAAGCAGATGGTTCCGGGTTCGATCCCCGGGTCGGGCCAATTTCGTAAAATGGTTTTTCGATATTGGCTCGTGTCTGGGTGTAACTAGGTTCTCCCCTAGTCCATTGTGTGGTACCTATAACACAAGTGCTTAATGCAACTTACTTTAGGGCCACATAATTGGTGTGTTAGTCTGGAGATTTATTATATTATAAACTATTGAAATATATTAAGAAGGGCGATATTTCAATGTTGTGTTGCGAATAACTTTAAAATTTGAAAAGTTAATCTCTTTGTAACGGCCGTTTTTAGAAATATAATTTTAAATTACTTTGGCTATCATTTAATAACAATTAAAAAAAAACTCCATCGCTATTTCAGCGTGTATGTTTATCGGAGATTTAATTTCTAGCAAGATATTGCCATCCGGTTGAAATCTACAAAAAAAATAAGTTTTTTGTATAAGGTTGCAACAAATAAGCAAATGGACTATTTGAGAGGGAGAAATGAGCATTTAAAGGTTAGGTCTATATGCTGCATCGTTCCGCAGGGGTCGGTCCTAGGACCACTCCTGTGGAATATAGGCTACGACTGGCTCCTCCGGGGCGCCCTTCCCGATGGCGTTGGTGTCGTCTGTTATGCGGACGACACCCTCGTCACGGCGCGGGGGCGCAATTTCGGGGAGGCGGCCGACCGGGCGTCGGTGGGGGGAACCCTGGTCGCCCGTCGTATCGGGCGGCTGGGGCTGGAAGTGGCGCTCCCCAAAACCGAGGCCATATTCTTTCATGGGCCTCGGGGGGAGCCGCCGCCGGACGCCCACGTCGTGGTGGCCGGCAGGAGGGTGGAGGTGCAGGCCCAGATAAAATATCTGGGCCTAACCATATCCTGCCGGTGGAAGTTCGCGGAGCACTTCCGCCTGCTCCGCGAACGCCTCCTAAAGTCGGCGAGGAGCCTTAGTTGGCTCCTCCCAAACATCGGGGGGCCTGCTGTGGCATGCCGGCGCCTTTATGCCGGCGTGCTACGCAGCATGGCCCTTTACGGTGCGCCCGTGTGGGCGCACGATCTGGTGGCGACTAACCGTGCCCTACTCCGTAAGCCCCAACGCGCCATCGCACAGCGAATGGCGCGGGCTTACGGCACGGTTAGTCACGGGGCGGCATGTGCCATGGCGGGCACTCCGCCATGGTACTTTGAGGCCGAGGTGCTGGCCGCCGTCTACCACTGGACGGCGGACAAGCGGGCTCAGGGGGAGCCCGCAGCACCGGAAGAGAGGGTCGCCGTCTGGCGAAGGGCCCGCGAGGTCATGTTCCGCCGGTGGACGGCGGAGATGGCCAACGCGGACGACGGGCGGTGGACCCTGGACGCCGTCGGTCCAGTCATTGAGGGATGGATCGACAGGAGGCATGGGTTCCTCACCTACCGTCTGGTGCAGGTCTTGTCCGGGCATGGCAGCTTCGGACATTTCCTGTGCCGGATTCAAAGGGAGGAATCCACGGCGTGCCACCACTGTGGCGCGCCGGACGACACAGCGTGGCACACCCTGGCCGAATGTCCGGCCTGGGATGTGCCACGTCGTCGCCTCCAGGCGTCCGCTGGCCCGGACCTCTCGCTGCCCGGCTTGGTGTACGCCATGCTGGGCTCCGAGGCGGTCTGGGTCGCGGTGGCCTCTTTCTGCGAGGACGTCATGTCGCAGAAGGAGGCTGCGGAGCGGGTGCGTGAGAACGATCCTCTCGCGCCCCCGCACCGCAGACGTCGAAGGGGCCGGACGAGGCGCGATCGCGCCCAAGTCCAGCCTGGTGGTGGCCAGTGGGCGGGGGACGTGGGAATCCACCTGCCCGCATTGCACGGCCCACCACCGTCGACGGGTGGGAACAATCGGGCGCTCTCGGTCGTTCCCACAGGCCCCCCTTCACCGCGGGGGGGTCAAAATGGGCCCGTCGTGCAGTAGACGGGCCCATCGCCGGTGAAGTCGTGGCGTAGGGCCGCCGGTCCGGGCCCCACGGCTTCACCACCAAGGCGAAGACGGAGCGCCGCGGTGTTTTAGTGGGTAGTCCCCTGGGCGACGTGTCAGTTGCTCAGGCGGGAGTCCCACACACGCCCCCCGCCACCCAGGTGGGGGGTACGGTGCGTAAATGCATTTCACCGCGAGAACAAAAAAAAAAAAAGGTCTATATGCTGCATCGTACTTTTAGAGCAGTAAACTCTTTAGCGATTAAAATTAACAAATTCATGAAACTAACCCAGTTAAACTCAGCAAAAAACCTATGTACTAGATGTAGTTATGTATTTATTTAAATAAATAAAAAAACAATAACTCACGTATATATTCAATAAGACTTTGTTTTTCAATAAGCTTAAATATGTGAGGTAAAAGGCAAAAGTAACGAAGTAAAAAAAAAAAATTCAACTTTGAATGCATTCAAATTCTGCTTTAATTTATCGAAATTATAGTTCAAAATTATTTATGTTAAATAGCAATTAAAAACTAACGTAATCTAAATTGTCGAGGTTTTAATTACGAATAATTTTATTTATTTTTATCTATCAGTAAAAATGTATGAGAATGAATCTTTAAACGGGCGCACCACTGAGAAATCATTGGTCTCTCAAGTCTCCTGTCTCTGTCATTGTCAGTTGTCAATGTCAAAGTCATATTGTTATGATACCACCTTAAGGTAACCAATTAATTTAAAATTATCTGACAATTATATTGCTATTCTTTATAACGCCCCAATTTAAGGCGATTCTGTAGGTAGTGTCACAATATTCTTAGTCGCAATTCTACTATCTTTAAAAGATATATAATTCTAATAAAACCTTTAGACTATAAACTAGGTTTTATTAGAATAAAGTTAAATATAATAATTAATATATAATTTTAACTAATATAAGGAAGGTCACATTCATTCTTTCTCAATTTCGCACTATTTAGAAATATTAACGAATACAAATTAAATAGGCACAAACAATTATAATAATTAATTGTTTTTTTTATATTTTGATGACAACGCGTGTTAAAACAATTACGAAAAATAATTACCTTTATTTATTCATAAACATTTTGCGTTTCATTGAAAGTTAAATACATAGTACCTAAGTAAAAAATTATACCTAAGTTTGTGATATCATTTTTTTTTTGTAAAAACTAAAAACTAGGTAATAAAAGTTTGCCTTGTATAATATTCACCATTTTACTCGTGATTCATGTGCACTAATCCCCCTGTTTTTTCGGTGTCAATTAGTTTTTGAAGCACCTACTGTCAGGTTTTGTATGTTAACACCTATGATAACTGTGATTCACTATGATGCCTTTGTTACTGAAAAACTGTTTAGTGATAGAAACAGGCTAAGCAAAGGTACCAACGCTACAACCTGAAAACTTTATACAGATATAAGTTTAAATAAAAACAAAGTGCCTTATACTATATCTTACTTAATAAAATCATTGAGACGTTGTTTCCCGAAGCCAGTTACAACATTTTTCAGCGTTAACCCGCAGTCGCTGATTGCCAACTAAGGTACGTCGACACGGTCCGCCGACGGTATACCATACTCCGGTAGTCCTTTGGTAAATTGATCCAAAATAGTATCAAGACAATTTTTTTAGTTGAGAGTGGTTGAGATAACAGGGTTGGAAGCTAGAAGCTGAAAAAAAGTATTTTGTTATATGGCCCAATGCTAATAATAGGTAATAGGCAGGTAAATAATAATACTTTTTACCTTGTGTGGTTACAATTCCGATTAATACAACCAAGAATACAAATTTCAAGCCACTTATGTTGAATAATATTTAAAAGCTAGCTACGAAGTACTCATGCAAGCTAATCTAAAGGATGACTGAAGTTAGCGTTAAGATGAATTATTTTATATAGCACTTTTAATTTGTGTTTTAATTACAAATATGAGGTAATAAATTTTTAATGAAAGTAAAAGTATCCTAATGTGAATGTCGAGTAAAAACTAAATAAGAAGGTAATATGCTTTTTAGATAAGTTAAAATGTAGGCATTGTATTAATCTTCTTGTCATTAAAAGAAATGTTAAACTACAACTCTGAATATGGTAGTCATCACAAAAGCACTTACAAACCTAGGTTTAGCGTATACCTAATATAAAACTAGCATACTTTTATTGCCTAACATTAATTAGGCGACTCAGATTCTCTGAGTGTTTCTCACTAGTAAGAAATTGGTAAACACCAATCAAAAACATACAAAATACATAAAATTTTATACTCAATAGTATTTTTTAAAATATTTTAATGACTGACATGTAAAACAACAACAAAAAATTAATACGAACATACATTCCTGATCAAATTAATGACACAAAATTTGTTCCATTTAAATTTTTTGAAATTATGCAATTCGAGAGTAGATAGTTTCATTGAAAGGACTTAAAACATATATAAAGCTTTTCATTGAATATGATGTCACTTACAAATTGAATTAGCTGTTAACAGTACGTCAACTGAATAGCTGAAATAATGTTTAGTGCAAAAATTGTTTTAGTGGCATTTATTGCTTGGACTGCAGTGGTGAAAGGTATTTTATATTGATCACATATATTTTTATGACGCGCCGACTTCTTACAACATTTCGTAAAAGTAATCTAAATCATTAAATGTCATACCATTTTTTTTTTAAATAACAAACGTATGTTGTATGTTGCCATAATTTATATAATACTAGAGGCCGCCCGCGACTCCTTTCGCGAGGAATTCGGTTTCCCGTGGAAATTTTATTTTCCAGCGGTTAAAAGTACTCTATGTATTATTCTGATATATAACCTATATCATTGCAAAGTTTTATCCAAATCCGTCCTGTAGTTTTTACGTGAAAGACATCAATACATACTCACAAACTTTCACATTTATAATATCAGTAGTATTTCACCCAATAACCTAACTCTTATTAACATTTCCAGCGTCCAGAATCCAGCCATGTTACAAACACGACGTCAGCTGCATCGGCACGTCGGTCAGTCTTGTCATCAATGGTCTGCCGGAGCACGGTATTCCGTCGTCGGACCGGGTCGTCATCCCGGAGATGAAGGTCGGCGACTGTGGGTTAACGCTGAAGAATGTTGTCGTCAGTGGGTTTGGGAGCCACCGTGTTACTGATTTTCAGTGAGATTACTTTTAACTACGCTTATATCTTTACATAGTATAAATCCAAGTTGCCAATTCTGCCTGTTTGTATATTTGTCCGCTATCTCCTCGTAAACCACTTAACGGATTTTAGTGCGGGTTTTGCCATCTTTTAGGTAATTTTCTCATTAAAATTGTGAATAAAGAACATTTAGAAAATGTTGTTTTAGGTTAGCTAAAATTCAATGTTTCGTGAGCAAGTCGGCCAAAATTACACCATTGCGAAGCGTGGGCGGGTCGCTCGTAAAGTATAAAAATAAGCTTTAACTAAATATTGTTATTATTTTTTAGGATACAGCACAACAGTAACTTCCTAATGGAATCCGAGTCTCCGTTAACCATTCACGCGGACGTTGAGATGGAGTCGCAGTTCCCGTGGCACAACCCGCTGTACCCCATCATACACAAGGTGTACAGAGGACGCTTCACTGCTAAAGCCAGTGAGTACACACCTGCCAACGGAAAAAAAATGAAAAAAAAACAAATAAAAGAAGGGATTAAATTTTTTAATGTTATTTAATAGATAGTAGGTAATGCAAATTTGAGTAGGTTTTTACGATAGACAACAGGAGTATTAGAGTTATTTTCTATACCTCTTTTAGTACTCGTACGAAAGCAATTTTCACTGTTCAAAATTGAATCATAGATAATGAAACCTAAAAATAATTATTTTCTGTCTATCATTCATTTTTAAGTAAGTAAATGTATGTTCTAATAAAAAATATTTTATATATTTTCAAATTGAATCATTAATAAAATATCGAAAAAACACAGTTAAAAACACTCATGGACAGTAAGTACGTAACACTGTAAAATGCACTACTTCTTAAAAAAACAATATACATAAAAATACATATTTTTTAAATTATTACAATTTATATACGCATACAAGAAATATTGACAATTTTATTAAAATATTTACTTAATATTTAAATGCACAAATTTTCTCATTCGTTTAATTCCAGACGTGAAAGGGCGGCTCCAATGGTCGTTCGCCGTGCGCCGCGCCCGCGACGGGTTGGAATACTTAAAAAAAAAACAAATTAAAAAAATACATATTTTTTAAATTATTACATTTTATATACGCATACAAGAAATATGGCCAATTTAATTAAAATACTTAATATTCAAATGCACAAATTTTCTCATTCGTTTAATTCCAGACGTGAAAGGGCGGCTCCAATGGTCGTTCGCCGTGCGCCGCGCCCGCGACGGGTTGGAGTACTTCACGTTCGGGCGCGAGGACGTCGTGGGCGCCGTCAGCGGACAACCTGAAGCTAGCCTCAAGTTCGACGAGGAACTTGTATTCGGTATGTTATGTGTTTACTACTGGAACTTATATTCGGTATGTTTAGTGTTTACTACTGGAGCTTATATTCGGTATGTTTAGTGTTTACTACTGGAGCTTATATTCGGTATGTTTAGTGTTTACTACTGGAGCTTATATTCGGTATGTTTAGTGTTTACTACTGGAGCTTATATTCGGTATGTTTAGTGTTTACTACTGGAGCTTATATTCGGTATGTTTAGTGTTTACTACTGGAACTTATATTCGGTATGTGACACTACTGGAATTCCAACTTTTCGCACATCAAAATGGTTACTTTTTTTATTAGATTATTCTTGAGGCTAAAGTTAAATTATCACAGGGGTAATATTATATCCTTATTACTCATTTTCTATTTTTTTGGTACAATTTTCAATCTTGTAAAACTGACCGGAACTGCCGTGGGATTCTTTAACTTTCGAATGACATAAACCAACGTTTATTCTCATAGCAGTCAGGACAATTTGAGTTACAGTAACACTCCGCTGGACTAGCGTAGACTGTAGCGACCTTTGTCGTAGAGCATGCAACAAATGATGAGAAATTTGTATCTCAATTGTGTATTTAGAGTAAGGATAGTTTAAATCTCAGGTCGAAGTTAGTAATGTCTTTTCGAAACTAGATTGTGATTCAGTGTTACTAGGCACTTACTGAGACTGTTCAAGGCCATGCACCAGATAAATAAATAAATAAATCTCCAAACTGGCACACTAATTTATGTGGCCCTAAAGTAATATTATGAAACCTCATTACAGACCCAGTGCAAGGAGACCACAGCTCCTGGCCCAGCAGTATCTCAGAACTAAACGACATTATTATAAGAAATGTATTTCAGAAATCATACGCCATTGTTTTTGGCAGCGGCCGCGCTATCGGCACTGCGCTGCCGAAAAGCACTTTCTTTAAAGATTTGTAGGTCAAATGTTTAAATTATGAAATAACTAACATTTTAATATAGTTATTATTTAAATTAATAATATTCACTTGCTGAGATATTTTTTAATAAACTAAAATTTATACAAATTTGGGTGTTTTGATATTCTTCTTACTTTAAATGAGCTCAATAAAAATGTGATTTAAATTCACACGTTATAATTTACAAAAATATTTAAAATGAGAATATTGTTTAAAAATTATTTTTTATTAAACATATTTTAAATGCAAACCCCTTGAGAACATTTTAACGAAATCCAAAATTATTAG
The DNA here is from genome assembly GCA_916618145.1 of Emmelina monodactyla. Classification (NCBI taxonomy): domain Eukaryota; kingdom Metazoa; phylum Arthropoda; class Insecta; order Lepidoptera; family Pterophoridae; genus Emmelina; species Emmelina monodactyla. Next base: position 9,572,853 of record OU745303.1, read on the forward strand.
TGTGTATGCATTTTTAAAATTACACTTATTTACCAAATTAATGTTTAAACCTACATTATAATTTGGCAAAATCAAAACAGTTAATCAGATTCAAGAATAATCAACGAATTTTAAAACGTATTTTTAAAAAAAACGTGTTAAATTATATCAATGATTTTCGTTTGAACAAAACTATTTTTTGATTGCATTTTGGTGCCTTTCTAAATATTTTGATATAAATACAAACAGAAGGAAAGGCCATAGATTACAATAAACATTTATAGCTTCTGTGTAACAAATTGGACAAATGTCTCCATCCCCCACTAGTGGGTATAACCCCTAAATAAATTCCTGTAATATCTGACACTTATTATCGCCTGTCGATGTGGGGTCGCCAAGTAAGGGGGCGTGCATATTGGTCAGTCTGAAGCAAAACAAATGCACTTTGTTTAAATAAATTGAGGCATATTACTAATAAGAATCAGTCATAGGCCTAGGTCGTTTGTATTTACGTTGTTAATTGAACTTACTATTGTGCATGAAAGTACGTGTGAAAAGTGAATGAATTAATAAATACATTATTTTAACAAACTGGTGATTAATAACTGTTTTAAAATTATACAACGCAACTGCAACTAAATAGTTACTTATTTTTTGCAAACCGCATCGTCTTATAATTTTTTTTAGTAACAAAAACAAAACGTAACATATTTTAGTCAAATACCTACCTACTTTAAAAGGAAGTCTTATCGCTTGCGATTTCTACGACAACCAGAAGCTTGTATCCTTTTATATTAACACTCAACATCTACAAAGAAGAGCTAATTAACAATGAGAATTTTATTTATAGAATAAAAGCTGTGTCTACATCCTAACAGTCGTCAGCCGTCATTAGTAATGAGCCGGTTCTGATTGAGACGTTCTGAGTCACCGGGTCAGGGGCGGCACGACTTTAATCCGCCCCCGATCTTACGACGCACACACTATGGGTTAATAGTGCTGGCTACTTTCCGTGATTCTCTGTATGGACAGTGACAGAAACGACGTTTTGTTTGTGCACTGTTATATAAAACCATTAGCAAAGATTTTTCAAATGGGTAAAAGAGAGTGCTTATGTAACCTGAAACTGTCATGTTAAAAAACGGCTAGCTTTTAATATATTGCTCGCTTCTACAATATCTTCATTACAAATGTGCATTCTATACAAAAGCAGAAAAACGTATCCGAATCACCCTAAGTAACCATTTTAGCCAAGTTTTAACCCATGGGGTGCGGCCTCGTTATTTTCACACTCGGTACGTGACCGCGCATCCCCGAGAGCCACAATCTCTGGGTCACCATGTACCCCTTATTCTGCGTATAGAGGGAGGATTATAATGGATTTTTTTATTTGCTTTGTCACAAGAGCGAAGCTATTATTGACAGCCGACGTATTGCTGATGTTCATCTGTGTGTGATGTTTGATCAAGTTATTTAAACCGGTATCGAAATTGGTGAATGCTTCATTTATTAGAATGTTCGGTCTACTAGACAATTTGCGTGGCGTTTAATATAAACTAAGCGCAAGCTTGTATTTACTATGAGAAAAATACTATAGATATACTGAATTGGTCTAACCCGAAAAACAAATCCGAGAGATTCCAGAAAATTTACATACTTTTCGATATAAATTCTACCTTCAATATGGTAAAGTCCGTCAGTCTCTTTTAAGCTAATAAGTTTGTAAGCAAATTTCTTTATTTCCCACTTCGTCAAAAAGGTACAAACTTCACCGAAGTTTGCTCAAAACAAGCAATCTCTCCACCATCTACAATTTATTCGACGGAAAAACAACTCAACTCAACAACTCTAATCAAAAGTTGAGCCATTTCATCCAAGTTCTGCGTTAAACAAATTACGTTACCTACTGGCGCATAAAATAAAACCTCAAACCAGCTCTCAAAAATATGGAAAAAAATATTATAAAAAGTAAATAATACTTTCAAAACTTTTCGTTTAAACTAGGTAATTTCCCCAGGGATTTTTTTGGCACTCGCTTACTATTTTAGATGTTAGAAATAATGACCAGCCACTATCTGGAAAGGAAATAAACATTCACTGACTTGTAAAGATTAAACCAAACTCACTTTGCGGAAAGTTATTTTCGTCAAGTTCTCCTTTTCTTAGTATTTTCTGTATTTACAATATCAACCAAAGAAATTAAACTGTCAATCATTCTATACAACAATATTTTGCTGAAGAAAATCGTTCTGATATCTTGGTTCATAAAAGGCCTGTCGTGCAGCGGCGAAGCGGTTAAAGCGCTACACTCTGCGATTATAAAGCGCTATACTTTGCTATACGCTGCTATTGTGAAGGCGCTAGAGTTTGCTATTCGCAACTATTGTGAAGGCGCTAGACTTTGCTGTCTCCGCTACAATTCAATAAGACCGCTCATATCCGAATGCAACTTTAGATTGCGCGGCGCAAGTTATGAAAAACAAGTTCTTATATTGCTTTTGTCTCAAAACATGATTTACTTAGGTGTTGCAAATTGGTAGAAGCTTGCATGGGATAAGTATCAGAAGTAAAAATTATAAGTAGCAAGTTATAGGTATTCTTGCTACTCATAAGTTCTTGCTTTTATACGTAAATAAGATTACAACCTTGTAAATCAAATTCATGAAGTTAATAAGTGAACATATAATATAGAAACCACCCTGACATCCTGAGAAATTGAAATACAAAACGCGTTTTATGCTTTGCAACAAAAGTTGTAATTATTCCTAAAAAAAATCTTTGTAACTTACACAATGATTTACTTAATTTAAGTTTCATTCCTTTGACCAAAAACTGTGCTGTAACTTCCACAAGCTTCATTCTATACACCAAATAGTGTTTAACCCCTTACTCCTGTACCTTACACCTCATAACCCTCGCTCCCTGAATGTAATATACATCCTTTGTACGACGCAGAACTTCATTGATTAAAACGAAGTGTAAATGCCCCGACCGAAGCTTTCCCGCGCCTTTTGTGCGACTTGCAGAACAAAGTGCATTAGGAACTGACTTAGCTGCAATAAAGAAATGGAGAAAAGTCATAATCGACATTTTCTAGAATACGCTTAGCTCCGGAACTAAGGAAAGTGCTTGGAGTGCTGATGGAGACTCTGTTAAATTGTATGTAGGGAATTTAAGCAGTAAAAAGTAGTCTTTACTCATATTTCTAAAATAAATATGTGAAAAAAATATTTATAAGTTTTGTCAACTTGAGGAAGTTAAAGTTTTGGTTTGATAAACCAATCAGCTTTCAGCTGGGTATAGAACTAAAAAAACCTTAAGCTAATTTTAATTACTAAGCTTGACCATTGAATGCAATTTTTTTCGAGTTGTAATGATAGATCTTATCGTAGATATGTTGGGTGTGCTGTTTTGCCAATTTCAAATGTTTAAATTATTTCCAAAACTTTATTGCTTTGCCAGAAACTGCCTCTGACACTTCATTCATCATTCAATAATCGTAGTCAATTGCCAAAGAGGTTACCCTCTGCCAACTGAACGAGCGAACGAATGAAATGAATGGTATATTTGAATTGTTCACTATTTGTCGATCTGTCGCCCCAAGAGAAGCTCCTAAGCATTAGGTTTTTTGTGACAAAGCAGGATGAACCCTACTGCTTGTTGATAACTTCATTGCGAATGCAGTGGAGGTAATGGCTGGATGGCTGTATGTAATAATACATAAAATATGAAGTTTTTTTAGTTCCTACTTACAGTATAATAGCTAAGTTTGTCATAACAAACTTTAATAAGATTAAATTAACAACAGATATTGATTGATTCTTAAATATCTAAAAAAAAAACAATTACTTTCAAGCTAACTGAAATTTGACATTATGGATATATGAGTTTTTGGAAAACAACAATAAAGCAATTCAAGCTAAACAATTTAAAAATCAAGGTCCTGTAAAAATTTCACCTCTAACCAGTGTCATACAATCATCGTTGCTATTGAAACCAAGAAAGTAGCATTTTTAAGAAAATGACCGTCATGCACACAGCCGTCCACACATGCAGGTCGCGGCAGGCCCCGGGGAGCAATTCGGTAACCCGGCCCTGGGTTAACGATGCCCTCTGTGCTGCGAGCAACTCTGTGGAATCTATGGAGTTGCTCGATCATCGTTTAATATTGGATATGATAGCAATCGTTAGTAAGGAATTTTCGAGAGCTTTGTATTTGAACATACTTAGGATTTAGGTTTGTAATCTGGGAGCACGGAAGCGCCCCAGCCAAATCGAAAAATAAACGGCTCTTTGACCTTTTATTATGATAAAGACCATGTTCTTTATCAGAAGAAAAAGAAAGAAAGAAAAAGAGGAAAGAAGTTGGTAAGATTGGTAATAATTACCAACTAATGTCACATTGAGATTAGATTGAGTGGCATTAACTCCAGTGTATGTAGCTAAAAAAATATATCCTGTAGTTTATTACACTTTTGTCACTGTGAAACTAAAGATATTGTTTTTTATTATTACCAAATTATGCTTTGATTAAACATCCTATGACAAACTTTTAATCCCGGCTGAATACATTCCGATAACATTCATATCACTCATAAATAAATCAAAGTAAAAAGGAGCAACTCCTTGCAGATCTGAAACTGTATATAATTTCTCTCCTCAAAAGTCGCAAGATCTACTTTGTTAATCTTCTTTTATGTCCTCACTATCGCTACCCTCTAATAGTTTACACGCAGAGAGCGAGACAGCGCTATTCTCTCTAACTTTATAATATCCTTTGTCTCTGTCTAACATTTTTTATGTTTAAAAGGGCACTTTATCAAGTGCAAGATTAAAATGTCTGTGAAGTGCGAATACGTTTCGTTTGGTTACGACAGCTGATCAGCTTAAAGCCGAGCTTTAAATTTAGGAGTCGCCTTTATGACCCTACAGGGCAGGAAATCTTTTTGATCCCTATTCATTGAAAAGGACCACGTTTAGAACCTTTGTGTTTGACTGATTTATGTGTGTTAATAACAACTGTTTTACATTTGGATTTTTTACGGCAGTTAAAGTAAGAGTAATGGGCAGGGTCCCATCTCAAAGGATTATTGTTTTCGATAATGTATCTCAATTTGGAAAACTTTTAAGTTACGAAGTTATCGTGCAATAAATTGATAAACAAAAATAATAATTAAACTTATATAAATTATAAATATTCTCAAAAGTACTATAAATTATTTATATTTTGCTAATTTTAATATTTTCCGTGGTATATAGATTGAAAGTCTCATTGACTAAAGAAAAAAATAATAAGTAAGTACCTACAGATAGGTTTTAATATCTTTCTAATTAATACCTACTGGGAAGTTTATGATTAAAAAGCTTATTTGTGCATTATTGTGATGTCTTGTTTAACTAGGTCCAAGTTAATTTGATCCAAGGAAAGCTAATTGTTGCTATTACAACATAATTATACAATTTCTAGTGAAATGTACTTTACAAACTGGTAAACAAACCGTTATCTTGCTGTTTTTTATATAATTACATAAATAGGCAAATAAAATATACGAATTATTTGGTTGGAACACCCTTTTTCCGAACTCTTGATAATTTGTAACAAAATTAACCGTAGTTAACGTTAGTTTGGTGTAGTTAAAGTTAATTGGACAGGCGCGTGTAATTGGTGTTAAGTTATTATTGACATGTCATAACAAATGAAGCATTAGTACAAAGGGCTGGTAAATCATGCGTGATGAGGGCCTGGTACTGTGGGAGCAAGTTCACACGATTATTGTATTGTGATGGTGTAAATAAATTAGATGGTTATCATTTGATGGATAAAAGAAAATGGTTATTTATTCATTTCATTATTACAACAATAAACAAATGTGGATTTGTTGTAAATAGTTACAGCATTTAGTTAAAGTTGCAGAAAGAGATTTAAACGCAGGCATGGTCAGTGTTCATGAATATCGTGGGTATGGTCAAGACAAAATGTTTTCTTTACTATTATTATTAGATGAGAATTATTAGAAATACGAACTATTGACCTTCCATCTATCTACCACCAAAAAGTAAATTAAATGATTTTTAGCTTCTTTGCATTATTTAGGTAATAACCAAGTTAAAGCGATTAAAAACTGCATTCTTTAATTTTTAATAACACTGACCGAACTTAAATTAAACCATGAAAATGACATCCAAAATGTGTTGACGCATAACCTCAACACTTCACAGGCGTTAATCAAACTTAATCATGTTTAATCAAACATGATTGATATAAATGTAGAGGCGGGTTTGACTGATCAATCGTTTGATTTGATTATATCTGGCAAATGGTACCTACATGTTTGCATTAATTTTTTTAAAGTTTTAAAATATGTTGTTAACTAGGTATATTTTAAATTAAATTATATGAAAAATTTGTGCCCCAAATTTTAAAAATAGTTTATTTATAGAATAAATTTCCCACAGTTTAAAACTGGTGCAGGTCGTAAACACTAATTTACTAAAGGGTGATGGTATGTATAGATGTGAAATATCTATTAGGTATGTCCACTCTATAATAGTTGGATAGGTCTCCCACGGTCATTGGACTCATTGGTAGAGGGATGCGGAAGTGCTTCCGATTTAAATGTGTAATAAGAGGGAGTAGAATATGCAGGATATGTGATCATTTTAGGGTTGCCCGGCTATCCCAACACGATGTTAAATTGATTTGTACGTCTTCAGTCTATCTGTGAAGTCTCTTTTTACGCAAATACCTATAATGCTGGAATAATAATGCATTACTAAACAAAAAGACCAAGGAGGTTCTTTAGTGCCTTGTTTGGCCCAGAGTAGTCATGCTCGCCTCGAAAGTTACTGGGGCGGTGGCGATGTGTCAACGGGTCGCCCAACTCCCTCTAATATGGTTGAGTAGGACGATGGCTGGAGCACACGTCATACTTGTGATCAGGTGCCGCCTTCGGGAAACGGTCTACTCTGGTTTCGAAATGTGGCGCGGGAAGTTTCCTCAATTAGTTTACTAGCACTTAAATATATATTTTTAGCTTCAATAATGTTGAGCGGGGAGGAACGAGAAAATAATGAATTTATAAAACCTTTCTTATTTCCGGCCGCAAATAACATGTTTATACCCTACACCGACCAAATAAACGCCGACAGTAAATAACAACATGAATATACCTAGAAACTTACATGTCAATAACATGTTTGATATGACCACATAAAATCACTTCTCGGGACAATGAACAATATCAATATCGAAATAAAAATGAACTTCCACTGTCAGACTGTAAAACAGCAGTAAAACCCCGCCTTGATCGAAAACAACATGCGAAATGGGACAATCGTCCTTCGTGTAGCGACGGGAGACATAAAAACAGCTTGAAATGTCAGTTAATAAAACTGGAAGATATATAGATTAGATCAACAAAAGCCGTAAACTAACTCATATCACTTTTGCTGAAGGCGTCAGCCAACCCCAGACAAATTGCAATTGCATGTATTCTACTCGTATCAAAATAACATCAATGTAAACAAAGCGTATTTAATCGAAAGACAAACTTGCATATTTTGTCTAGCGAACTATTATTACGATTCTACCCATATTCGTTTCAAATAAAACTTGCTTGTAATTCTTGTCTGACCACAGTGTCTCAGAGTAACTCAAAGTAATTTAAAATTCCGTGTCAGACGACTCACTCTTTAAGAAAAATGTTAGGCACTTTAGTATCGTATCCTATTGAATTAAGTATCCCACTTCTGACCTCAAAAACGTTCACACCCTCAACAACCACCGCTACAAGACATAAAGTTATCCCGAAAAATAAACTTTCTCGACTTTGTTTTATCTAATTCTACAAAGTAACATCTGACTGCTGACCCAGTTTCCCCAAAAGCCTTTTCGTCGGCGAAAAGTAAGATACATTTGGGATTCGGGTGAACAATAATGAAATTATACGCCGAGGTTACGAAACTCTTACAGTGGCCAAGAATAAGGATAAAATATTTTGGATAAGATTGCGTACAAGTAATTCTCTTCGCTCCTTTGGGATTGCGCTTTCGTTTTTTGATGGGTTTTGTATGTGAACTGATAAATAAATAGGTAGACAATGCTATTGAATGAATTTATAGAGTGATTTTCTTTCTTAATAAAAAGATGATAGAGCTTTATGTGTTCTTAAAATACTAACTTACTCAGCTTTAAAAGTTTTCAGACTTAATCAGTGTTATGCTAGTAACTTTTGAAGAAACTTATTTTTACTGAATTACATACTAAATCCTACATACACAGTAACTAACTTCTATTTCCATCCTAATCACCTTGTAAACAATCCTCAATTATTTACAACGTCCTCCCACCGTCTTAATTTCGACGCGAAAACAAAACTACCCACCAATACCCGGCTTCCTCAATCAAATGCGTGCTTAGCACAGGATTTACGTGTTTGCCGCGGAAACAGTTACAAATGGATATAGGATAGGAAACAGTAACGGTCTGAGGACATGTTTAGTGGAGAACAGAAACGTGCGCACGCGTCGACGGACAGATCGCCCGGTGACAGCAGCTGAGCCAAGAAATAGAGGGAATTAGGTGTTTTATTGAATGAATTTGTGGTATATGCGCGAATTCTTTAAGAGAAATAAACATATGTTTTTGTAATTAAAAGTGGAGAGTGCTATGGCATAGTTAAGTAGGTATGTTTAGGAAAAACAAAAGAATTGAAACACACGGAAGCTAAACTATAATCTCATAACATATGAACTGACATACTGTTGACTTCAATATTCATAATCAATCGGTCTTATTAGCAAAAACCAAATATCAATTTCATCATTTTAATTTGAAATCAATTTTGATTAAATAAAGGTTAGAGAAATAGGGCTATTGTTTAAAAAGTATTTGAATTTTGCACTAAGTAAAGATTATTTCACTCTTACTTTCCAATATACGAGGGAACAGAGAGGCGTGTAATTATCCTACAATTTAATAACGTAATATCTGACTCAGACTCGTAGTTGAAGTTGTCTAACAAACAGCTCGTCCCGACCGCGACACCTCACGGCTCACACATAAATAACCGTTTTTCATGTAACCAGTGGTGAATAGGGCTGTGCTATATTTTTTTTACTATACATACAACGTTTGAAATATAGAATTATGGAGTCAAAAGCTCTGCATTCCTTAAATAATGTAAATAATTATATTAAGTGCTTCTACGTTCTACACTGGCAATTAATTGCAGATGGAGAAAAAGTCGGATGCCATTGTCCCGCCGCCGCCTGAAATCTCTGCCCAGATGGAAAATCTTTCTCGATACTGTTTCAGACCTAGATTTTTGTTGCAAAGCCACTTTTCTCCATTTCATTTTCTGAGTTATCTTCATTTCATAATAACAAACAAAAGTTTGCCTCAAATGATTTTACTAGTGGCCACCCGCGACTCCGTTTGCGTGGAAGACGGTTTGAAAGTACCCCATGTGTTATTCTGATATATAACCTACATTACTGCAAAGTTTCATCCAAATCCATCCAGTAGTTTTTACGTGAAAGAGTAACAAACATCCATACATACTCACAAACCTCCACATTTATAATATTAGTAGGATTATACTTTTGTAAATAAAAATTTCTTAAAGCACCAAGTTGCAAGACACTTTTACGAGTTTTTATTACAATAACATGCCAGTGCCATCCCTAATCCAGCGAAGGTTACCAAGCGGAAGGGAATGCTTCGCGTAAAGACCTTCTTGCGGTCGCTCCCTGCTTATACCAAACCACAACATTATTGCATTACGAACAGCATAGTTATTTGATGAATATATGTATAGTGTATGTAATATATGGCGGAATGTATGGGAGATAAGTAGGTAAAACTCTTAGGTACTAATATGAAGTCTTGATATAGCAGTTGATTACTTCCTATTTGATGCTTGTAAAGGATGCTTGGGGTTTTTCTACGGACACAGTATCTGCCAAAGCAGTTTTACAAATAAAACTATGGTAAAAACTTCTTGTAAAATACAACTAATCAAAGCATAAAAAATCACAAGTTCACAATGTAAAGGTTAAAAAAATATATCAAGGTATAGTTCGATTTCCACATGGGTTTATATAATCACAAATGACGTCTTAACCAGACAAGTAGGCTTCTTATTAAATATAGAATTTAAAATTTTAAGCTGAGTTGATTAAAGGCAGAATATAAAAAAAAATACTTAAGGTAAAGCCAGTAGTTATGTGTTTTCTAAAACTTAATTTCCAAATATTTTTGCGTTCTTTAGTTTTCCCCAAGGCAGATCTTATTTATCTTAATGGATACCTAAACGTTGATAAAACTTACCTACTTAACTATTTTTTTTAAACATAGTAAAAAAACAAAGAAGGTAGCCCTCGGATGCTGACCACACAAGACAAAAAAATGGATTAAGCAGTTACAAAGCTTATAAAATTAAATTCCATAAAAAATAGTAAAAGAGAATATTTTTAACATTTCAATATCTGCCTTACCGACTTGCGTTGTTGTATTAAACATTTGAACATGAGTGGAATCTAAGTATTCCCTTTTCAGAAAATATCCCATTACCTACTAACAATCATATCCTAAAAACAAGAATAACAAACATATCACTTAAACCCCAAACTATCGTAATATTGTCATATCTCCGTAAACAAACATATACATTTTCCGTTTCCTATCCTTAACATTCGAATATTTCATACTTCGAACGTCCGACAGCCGCCATCTTGGATCACAAAACAAACACGTATGCATCACGTATGCAAATAAGAAATTACCACCCGTTGGTTTTTGGCACTGCACGGGGTCCGACGTAAACAAACGATTATAACCTCTACGGCATTAAAAAACAAGACTTGTTTGTATAAAATGACAAAAGCAATAAAGATTGTTTTTGGATAACAGCTAGATTCATTAGTCAAACTGGGAGAAGGCGTCTTCAGTCAATTGGCTACGATTCTGGATTATTCGATACTTGTTTAAAATATATGTTTTTGCTAAGTGGCAAATTTAAGAACTTTAAAATAGGGTAAAATTTGCTCTATACTTACAACAAATTTATTCTAAAAGATAGAAAGAACTTTATGAATTAAAATAAGAAATCTGCTCAAAAATATTAGTATCGCGACGTTCGTAACGACATAACTACTATACAAAACAATGTTGCGTCTACGACTTTTTTTACTATTATAAGTTTATTTTGCTATCTATTGACAAGCTAACCAAACCTTCTATTTTAATCGAAACAATTGAGTTATAATTTAATTTCCAGTAATAAATACACACATTTCGAATACTCTCAAAATGGACCCCCAGCATTTGTGCGCTCATCGTTACATAGTTTGGGCCGGCTCCATACATCAACTCCGGTGCTCCGATAAATTAGTCAAGATACTTGCGCAGACGCAACTGCTGTCGCTCTACAAGTTATCTGCATTATGAGTAATAGCTATTGTAAGGCGAAATAATTGACTTGTGTTTAAGGTTTGGATGGAGAAAATGAAAAATATTTTTAGATGGTTATGATAAACAATAAGCTGTTTTTGAATTTATATTCTAAATAAAGTGTTTTAAGAATTTAGGGACACAACGTCCACTACTTATTTACTCAAACTTGCAACTTGCAACACTATTAAGTGAACAAATTACTTCAGATTCACTAATGTTTGACCAAACAACGAAAGACAAATAATCATTTGAAAAATAACGATAGAACTAATAATCATTTGACAAACATCTCATTTAGCAAACATATTATGTTAATATTGACATTTGACAAAATACTAATTTTGTATATATTTTACTTTGCAAACTTTTCAAATGTTATTAGAGCTGTCGTTTTGTAAATGAACATAGTTGTAAAAAGATTACTTTGCAAAATAATGTTTTGTTTTAATGAAAGTTTGTCATTTGATGAGGTTGTCAAAATAGTTTTTTAAATAATAAATCGTTTGTAAAGTAAAAAAATTATCAAGTAAAAAAAAATCTAACGTTGTTTGTCAAATGATTGATTTGTCATGCGTTTTTTGTCAAATGATAGGATACCATTAACTCATAACCAAAAAGTTGAATATTGTCATTACGTTTGATGTGAACTGAACGCAAAAATAACGTGGTAAAATACAAAATAATGTGCAATAAAGAAATATGTTTTCTGTGCATGCACTCGTATTTCTTACGAGGATCCTTAAATCATGACATCACGATATAAGTAAGTAATGGCGCGTTCGAACAAATGCAAAGAAACTATGCTCTGCGTGTCTACGACGTAACTAGTATGCAAAATAGGATGTCGCTAATAAATACTTGTACTTTCTTAAACGAGATAAATAAATTTTTATTGTCAAGTTTTATTTATTACCTTGTTAAAACTAAAATATGCATGTACATAAGCTAGAAATAGATATACTTTACGTCCAATTTTAATAATAGTTTTTGAAACCAGTTTAGGGAATATTTACAACCACAGAAAAAATAAATAATAAACTTTATATTATAAGCATTAGAGTAATTTATAGAATGAAAGCAAAATTTGTATTTTAAACAATCGCAATTCCAAGAATAAGCAAAATAAAATAAAATTGGACTGAATTTCTCACAAATCTACTTAAAATCTTGGCAAGATGCTTTTCAGTTGTACCAGGATACCATAAGTTACAAGGAGATTTCTTAATGCTCGAGCGTAGTTTAAACGTTCTCACACTTCGCATTAGCTGACATCATGCTTTACAAGAGCATGTTACGTCTCTCTTTTATATCATGGTAAAGTTAGGGTTCCATTGCTTGGTGAAAAATATGAAACGTAATTTGATTTTTGTACGTTTAATATTTGAAAAGTTGTGAAATACATTTCTGCGTTAAAAGTTTTAGTTAGATGATTCTATTTGATCGAGCGGTTCTTTTCGTTCCTTCTTAAGAAGATTGTAAGGTTGGGGTCTAGATATGTAAATTCCATAGTACCTACTATTTAAACCGATGTTTTTTGGATCCACCTTAAACTCGCTCTTGCAAACCGCTTTATTTTTTTCTGGGTTCTATGTATCGCAGGCAAAACCTTGTTAAATATTTGTAATATTATCCATAATATGCCCCCGCCCGAAGTATGCGAATGGCACATCTAGGCAATGCGTATGCTAAACGAAAAGGGTCACTGAAGATTGATGGCAACCTAACATTCACGATTATTATACCATATACTTCGTAGCCATATATTACGCTTTATTTAGAAACTAAATGGTTATTAAATTATGTAAGAAATAAATTAATATACATTTCGTGCATGTTACATGTTTGCCGTCTTGTGAGTTAGCAAGATGCATGAGAAACTTTATCTTGCGCATTCTACTTTTTATGCATATAAAAAATAAGCATTTAAAAACATTCGTTGTTAACCTACTTTTAAAACGAAGTAAGAGTTTACCATAAAAATTGTTAAACTTATTCAGATAAAATGAATTCTGCTCTCATTTTTGCTTACACATACGAAATGCAAAATAAATGGCATTTGAAAGCCTCCTCGGGGTTGGAGTACGTACTTTACTGTCATATAACTGCAATCTGCAGAATGTATGACAAATAATAATGTATGACACGCACGCTAGAATGTCGCATTTACGACCTTATTTTAATTTATGGGTGAAGCGAATTCACTGAAGTTTTAAAGTTAGGGCCACATAATTGGTGTGATAGTCTGGAGATTTATTATTATTATTATAATGAAATCAGTTTTTCTCGCACTCCACATCAAAACAAACATCTAACGGTCTGACCGTTTCCTTAATTTAACTTTATAAATTCTTCAGATTTCAGCTATAAATATGATTTATGAACCCGTGTAGGGGTTTCAGGGGCTACTCGGGTTTTTCAGTCAGTGGGTTAGATAAATTTGAAAATTAGGAAAAAGGAAGCCCTGCCGAGTGAGAGATAGCCCGAGTTCGGGAAATGAGAATTTATGAGTGGTTTAGGGGCAGACACGATTTTGAATGAAGTATTGGGAGGGTTTAAGTAAAGTTTTTTTTGAAGTGGTTGTGTATATGTTACGGCTAATACCCGAAGTGCGGCTACACCTAGTTTTAGCCGGTTATAGCCTATACTTTTTGTAAAAAAAAAATATTAACAAAATAATTAATGTATCTGATGACGCTTTAAATGGCTTTTTATCCGTACAAACCTTTATCTTTGTACGTATAATATTTATATTCAACTGCCGTAGGTGATATTTTTATCTACATTAAGAGAGACATAAATAAAATTGCTTTTAAGAATATTATCCACAGCATTCATTGTGGTTTACATAAAATGAACTATTTAAAAATATTTAATTCATAAGTATTAAAAGAAATATAATATCGATATTCCTTTGTAACAAACCTTTATTTTCATTTAAATACGACAAATCCCACAATTAAATGTAAAAAAATATCGAATATCAAACAAAATCAATAAGCACCCGCTCCGCGACTATTGTTGATATTTAACACCGAATGCATTGTACTATTATTTTGTGCGTAATTTCACACCGTGTGTTACACTGAATAAATATTACAATTTCTATACAGCAGTAATCAAATGCAGCTTAATCCGCAGTCGGTATTGTCGAAATGTCGCCGAGTCCTTTGTCGTTTGACAAAACGCCGACTTCGGGCAACTTCGGGTAAGTTCGGGTGAGTTTGGGTGATTCTATAGACGAATAGAAACGCCATATGGCGGGAGATGTCGGATTAAACACGACATCGCCAGTTGTGAGTTTAGATTGAATTAGACAGCCCTATTTGCTATTGTGAAATGGAGTAAGGAATTGTCGTATCGACTAATCTTAGTTTAATCCATAGAAATAGCACATTTTATAAAAGGAACTTCTGTGGCGCGGCGTTATGTTAATAGGACTGTTAAGCGGAAGGTTCTAGATTCATTCCTAGTCTATAATCTGCTACCATAGGTCCACATAGTTGGTGCAATAGTCCGTAGATTAATTTATTTTTAATGTATTGTCAAAGTTGCTATTTAAAACTTTGTAGCGAAAATCCAAGCACGCTTAAATTTTAAAATTCACAACATTTACTTTACAAGTCGGTAGGTAGGTAAGTGTTAACGTACACAATTTATCCCAAAAACACATATGCTTAGTATATTCGTATTCAATACTCAGGAATAAAGTATTTTTAGACTTCCTGTCACATAAAAACGCCTTGTATCTCTTATTTCCATGCACTTATACATAATTTATTCTACAGCGTGTTTCGATTTATCGAGAATGTCAGAGTAACATGCGAAAATAATGTTCTGTTCGGTATCACCCGCGGAGACAGTAAATACAGGGTGTCACATTTATAAAACAACTTCATTTATTTATACCGTTGTGAAGTTGCGAACTTATTTGACTTTTGTGTGCTTGGGAAGTTAATATAATCATTGTGAGGCGATGCGACTTTGTATTGTAATTTTACGCGTGAAGTATATTAATGTTAAAATGTAATTTTACGTTTTAAATGAGAAAGATATTCTTGAGTTTGAGTGTAATATTTTTGACAAAGTTATTGTTATTTTGTATTGGTAAGCGGTTTTAAAACTTTCATAAATGCATTATTAAGTTCCTTATCGGCAAGTTTGTATTGTATCTAAGTATTACGTAATTGTGCAATGTACCTATTAATAAGATTGAGATAAAAGTCATTTTTTAGTTTTCCAAAACCTATAACAAATTCTAAGTTATCGTTCATTTCAAACCCCCTATATAAAATCGAATAATTATAATAACACTTGAGCAGGCCCAATCCAACTAGGGGTGTTCTCAACAATAGACCCTCTGACATTACTTGTGCATTAAAATCGTTACAAATTCGAATGTTTCTCGAATCACATTAGAATAAGTCCAAACAAAGCCCGTAAATTGAGTTAGTCGGCACTTATTGGGTTAAAATGAAATTATGAAACTCTGGTTGTAACAAATTGAGCCTCCCTACAGTGTTTGGGGGTAGATGTAATTATAAAGGAAGGAATAAACAGTTAATGCTCAGATTGGATATTGTTTTGCAGCGGTTTTTGGGTTATCTTGATAAATGCTCGGATCTGAAGCAAACATTAGTTTGTTTGAAGTTTGGGACCCAAACTTAAAGTTTCGATGTGTAATTTTTTTATTTACTTATACTTTAAGTCTATAAGTCGCTATTCGTACCTGCTTGTTTGTTTATCAGCTTATTCTTTCTTAACTACGTGACAGTTTTAAAGTAACTTTTTTAGTTTTTTAACGTTCCTGTTTCACGTCAAAAAGACGTGTTCTAAATTAAAACACTTAAAAAACTGAATGTTTCATTCACATCTCATCAAAAAATGCACCTTTGCAAGCTTACACGTTAAATAAAATAACGTTCACCTGAATTAAATCTCAACTAAATAAACTCAAACAAAAAACATTTTACAGTTTGCGTTTAGGATATGAGAAGTTACAGTAAGAAACTATAGAAACTAACGTTAACATTAAATCATATTTCCATCAGTAGGTATAGGTAGAAAACCGGCCAGTCACATTTTATTTCATCAAAATTTCCAACTTGGTAACATTTCTTTCTGCTTCATAAGAGCGTTGTTGCGACTCAATTCACAGCAAATTGCCGTCGACAATGCTCCTCGTTAGCGTTTATAGCGACTGCGGAACAACCGGTTGCTATACGATTGTTGTTTACTTTTATGATTGCTGTCACGCCTTGTGTTGTTGGTATTTAGTGTGATAGGTTGTTTTGATGAAATGTGTGAAGGTAAGTACTGAATCCAATAATCATTACATAGTATAAATCCAAGTTGCTAATTGTGTCTGTTTGTATGTTTGTCCGTTAACTCCTCCTAAACCACTTTACGGATTTTAATGTGGTTTTCACCATCTTTAAGCATATTTTCTCATTTAAATTTGTTAATAAAGAATCTTCAGAAAAAGTTGTTTTAAGTTAGCTAAAAAATAATGTTTCGGGAACAATCGGGTAAAATTACACCATTGCGAAGCGTGGGCGGGTCGCTAGTAAAATATAAGTAAAAAAGATGTCTTTGTAGTTAAAAGTGTATGAAGCTATAAACTGAGTGGCCATGAACTACACGAAAGACAGACACACAGTTGTTTTCTCATTTCCAAAAATTAAAAGGAAGTAAATTATGGATTTTATTAAAATTTACTAAATGCTTAACATTCACACGCTTTACTCGATATTTTAATTAAGACTAAATTGCTTAAATCTACAATTTAGTACCTCAAGTACGAACCCAAGTGGGACCGTATGCTCCCCCCCAAGGGATCGCGCCTTGCCGCGGCGGGGGGGCTTAGTACCCCGTAGCAAGCCAGCTACTGGGGGAAGCTAAGCGGTCCCACATGGGGCCGGTCGTGAGGTAGACCGGCCCACGAGAGGGGGGCTGCTCCAGCTGGGCGTGAGCCCAGCGTGCTGATGCGCCCGGAGGGGAGGCTCTGGCCGGGCACTCGGTCAGTTGCACCCCAGGAGGGGAGGCTCCAGCGAGGCCTTTGGCCACGTTCTGTTGAGCGCCCAGGGGGGTAATCGTGGGGGGTCGGGTGGTGCGGCGTGGCGGCCGCGGCATCCGATCCTCCGCGATTTGGATTGGAGGTGGGCTGAGGAAGGGGTGGTGGGGAAACCTCTCTCCTAGGCCCAGGGCGGATTCGGCGGCGCGCCACTGTCCCCGCAGTGGCGCGTCGGCGACTCCAGCCGGTGCGGACCCAGGTCGGCAGACGGCCGAAGACCCTGGGGTGGTTCCCAGGCTGCCGACACAGGGCTAGGTCGGCAGCTAATTAAGGGAACAAGAGGGGGTAGGCGCGCCGCGGTTGTTCCAGCGCGCCTCCAAACTTGAGGGGGCTGCCTCGGTGGCCAGCCGTCGGTGGGTTCGCGGCGAGGGCCTCAATAGGACATTCCCGCGGCCCCGCCATTATACGACGGCCAGAAGGACAACTCCAGGTTTTTAGTCGGTGCAAGCCCGACATAACCCGTCTCCTTTCCCTGGAGGGGACGGGTATGCGTAGGCATTTTCCTGGACAAACAAAAAAAAAAAAAAAAAGTGGGACCGTATGCTAGTCATTAGTTTAATCACTCTTACGCGAGGTTTTCCTCTTACCCACTTTATTTGCTAATGGTTTATTTATACTTAAACGTCAGGTAAGTATCCAATGATAATTACATCAGGTCACAAAAAATATTTATTGTTTATGATTATGAGCATTAAAAAACATATTAATGACTAACTTATCAATTTTATAACATAGAATGTAAACTTTCTAATGTAATTTTACAAGTTTACAAGTAATTTTATCTGCTTGTAGAATTATCTAAAATGCAAGTATGTCACTTTATTGATCGTTATAATTAATTGTTATATCTATTCAACCCGTAACCGCAGCAATGGCGACTATCTGTTTAGAATTCCGGGTGCATTTCCACCTGAATACCTCGGGTTTGACAATATTATACAACTATTCGCTGTAAAGTTATATAATAATATCAGTTATCTGGGCATATATAAATCGGCACGGGTTATATACATAGTAAATCGATCGAGAATTCAAAATCTTAGAATTGAAAGTGTAAGATGTACTATTTGTGGTTTTAGCCCTTTTTGAAAGAAAACTATTTAGTTTGCTTTAGCTTTGTATGTCTATGTTTAAGAAAACTACTTGTTTTTGTAAATCTATGAGAGATTTAATATTATAAATAATATATCATAATATAATCAACCGTAGTATAAAATGTATTGTTTTCATTCCACTTCCAACCTAGTCCCAAAACAACTTGAACAACTATTCTCAACTTCGATCCCTGACCAATTCTAACTCATCTGAGCCTCTAAAGCCTTAAAATCCATTAACCCTTAACTAAACCTTGCAACTAACAAACACAAGATAACAGTCTAGAAGGTTCCATCGAACCATCTGTATTCGGTTGTAGGTCGCTCGATACTCGATACGTGACTCGACTGTCGAGTATCTCGAATGGTGAGGAAACTCGACGGAGAAAACCCTAGTTAATAGTCGTAGCTTGGACGCAGAAAAATGTAGGTGCGCTACAACTGTAGACGACTACGCCGTAGCAATTTCATGAAAAGTAATCTAGGAAAGTAATATGAAATATTTATAGATTGTTAGTTTGTTTTGTTCACCTTATAAATAGTTAGAGTGGGTACCTATTGGCTATGTATGCCTTATATTGACGCAAAGTTTTGACAAATGTATATGTAAAAGCAAGGGACTACAAAAGTTGTCCATTTGCATTATTTTGCTTGTTTATCATTTTATTTTAATATTTGTTTACTTCCATTTAAGATACACAAAAATCTGAAAACCTGTCTCAACATTAAGTTTAAAATAAACGCCAAAGTTAAGAAATGCATACTAATAAACAGTATAATTAATTCCTAGCTTAATAATAATTTGCATAACATTGTTTGTGATACTTTCCCTCTCTTGCGAAGTAAGTAAGTAGGTTCTCAGAGAAAGGGGAAACACCACAAATTACATTTAACTTGAATTTCTAATCTCATCGCGGTCGATCGCGATGCTTGTTTCATTTTCACGCAATTTTCACCCTTCAGGTATTTCAGTGAAAATTTCCTTGTTTTCTGACACTAGGGCTGACAAAAGTGGTGGAATCGGTGGTAGGGTTTTACTACGAGAAAATAACTTTTAGTCACAAAGTTATTGCAATAGGGCTTTCAGTTGAGAATACAATTAGATAGATAGGGTACTTGTAAATTTTAGGTTTAATATCACTAAATAGGTAATGAGTTTTCAGTTTTAAAATTTTCGACTGATAAATTGTAACTTTTTGTTAATTATTGAAATATACCGTGCAACGAGAACATACTGCTTATTAGACTTGATGATTGAAATGAGCCCTTGATATAATTATCATTACATAGAATACATCAAAGTGGCTAATTCTGTCTGTTTGTATGTTTGAACGCTAACTCTTCCTAATTCACTTAACGTATTTCAATGCGGTTTCGCCATCTTTTTGGAAATATTTTCACTTTAATTTGTAAGTAAAGAACAGTCATAAAATATTTTACTATGTTATCCAAAAATCAATGTTTCTTGAACAAGTCAGCCAAAATAACACCATTGCGAAGAGTGCGCGGGTCACTAGAAACATATACTTAGAAAAATAGAAAATATAATCTTCTCCAAACCACAACATTAAATAACAATTATCCTTATCTACAAACTCATCAAAACCTTATCTATTAATAACTTATAGATTTCCGACCCCATCACACTTTATAATCAATTATTTTATCATTACCCATCCCTATATATAAAGTTTGCACAGTCGGTCTGTTTACTTTGGCGAAAGAAAGCTAATTGTGCGAAGCACTTCACCAAATTATACTGTAGACATTGATTAATTACTTCACTGGATTGTTATTACAAAAATTACGGGAAATTACGCGCTTTGGGAAAAACATCACATTTGGAAGTTAGCAACACTGTACGATGTGGCAGATTATGATGAATTTTAGGAAAATTAAGGTAATTTTAGAGTACTTAGTTAGTTTCAAATAAAATAAATTATTTAATTTATGCAAAACTGTGTCGTCATCGGCAACAAACCGTATGTAATACAACCCATGTCAAATTAGTTTTTATTACCACGAAGAATAGTTTGAATTACTTATTATGCTTATTTTTATTCATTTTATTAAAACCTTAATAACACATCTAATCTAAAACTAAGCGCTGGTCTGTGTGTTTAGTTGCCCGCACAGTGGGATTTTCTTTCCTTGCCGATTAAAACCGAATGTTATTCGAACGATCAAAGAAGAATACTCAGATTGGTAATCCACCAGTTAATAAAGCTTCCACAGACGTGTTCAGTTCCACACTTGCATCATAAAAAAGTTTTACAAGTCCGAACATAGTCCATTACAGAATTGCTGTCCTATCACTCCAGACTGAAAAAAAAAACACCTCACACAGGAAACTATCTAATACCTTCTTCTGTTTCTGACAATATCGTAAATGACCTGTTGAGTGACACTGCGCTTACATTAACACGTCTCATCGCCGTAAGAGCTGCCAACAACAGACTTGGGTAAAAAAACAACACCTGTTTCTTAGAGTCCCGCAGGAATGAGAGCTTGCACATTTGCTTGACGTTTCTTTGCACATTTGTAGGGATTTTTTCCGGGATAAAATATGGAAACGATGGTTTCTTTGTATAATTCCCACGTTAAAATTTTGACATTAGTTTGCGAAAATAAAATTGAGATAACATCAATTAATGTAATGACACGTTGACATGATTTGCTTAGAATTTTTTTACCAACTAGCCAAGCACGCATACTACATAGGTACCTTCTGTTTTAAATTAATTAAATCGGTTATTACATTACTTTTACATCCCAAAAACATTTGTTTTTGTTACAGTGAATCCTAATAAAAATCCAGTTCGAAATGAACACACAAACAATTGCAAATAGAAACTTTATTTTCTACGATATAAGGTCTAGCGAAAAAGATTACTTACTAATGACAAGAATATTCTTATGCAGAACCCTCTATCATTACTTATTTTCAGTTCGTTCTAGTTTGTCTCCAGAAAATACCTACATTTTGTGCTGTGATGACCTACCCTCTCTCCTAGTTTCACAGAGTGTCATATGAAGACAGTGCATCTAGCTGTAGACTCTAGAATATTTGGAACACAGCCAGTCAGACTACAGATTCAAGACTATTTGATATTTGAATACGGGTGCAAGATCGCAGAGATATTCAGAATGAGATGATAAAAGTTGGTCGTTCATATTCATTTTACTTGGTAATATTATAAATGGGAATGTTTGTTATTATTTCGCGAAATATGGATGCCTAGACTATATTCTAGAATAACTAATGGGGTACTTTTTAACGGAGAAGACACTTAATTCCAACGCGAAAAGGCAATTATTTAACTCCATGTTCAAGCAGGGCGGAAGGTTATTATGGTACAAAAGTATACCTATCTATAATGTACATATTAAAAGACACTTTTGGACGGACACTACTGTTAGTTATAGTATATTAAAACCATGAAACTGATTGGCTCGTAAGTTTTGTTTGATGTATTGTTCTGATTGCCTGGCTTTTGTCCAATTTTTTATCAATAACAAACAGAATACATTATTTTCCACAAGTTTTACGTGTTGCAAGCTTGTACTAAATTAAGACAATTGCGTGTTAAATCTATTTTGCAGTAAAATGAACAATGTAATAGGTTCGTGTGTTTCCCCTGGGTATAACCTACTTGCGTAAACCTCCTTCGTGCCTGGTATTGATGGCCTGATTGGCACTCGGATTAAACCATATCCCCGTCTTATCGAGCACTTCATTTTAATCACATGAATATTCAAACGTGGAACCATTATGTAAAACGGAACGTAACTCTGTTTGTGCCATGTTATCCTGGTAGTAGGTAATAGGAAATAACGGTCGATTGATCAATCAAGGTTTCAGTCTTTGGTCTACGCAGTATGTTATTATTTAGTTGAGGCTGTGAACACATAAATAATATATAAGTATGTTGTATTTAGCATCATATTATGTTGGAGGTTTATAAACCATTTTTACCCAGTAGGTTAAATGTAGAACAAAATTTTCTGATCGACGTTCACTTTTGTTAATAAAAAATGCCAAAATGCAGACATGTTTTTTTTTGCCATTTAAGAAAAAATAAATCCGATTTTACAATTTCATAGGTGAGTGGGTAAATTGATTAAAAGCGGGAATGATTAATCATTTGCCGATCGGCAGCACCTGATATCAGTGGATATCAATCATGCACCGACAGGTGGGTCATCGAAGACTCATCGACTATACGAGTACCTTCCGAATTATTCTTCATTCTGGGAACTAACATTTGGCGATGTAAATTTGATGTAAGAAGTAATTTGAAATATTTTTATCGTAAACCTAACTTTTTGCCCGCGGCTTCTTTTTCGACGAATACTCATGGTGCCCTCTACTTTGATTATAACATTATTAGTAGTAGGTAAATTTAATGTTAAACTTAACTATTAAGTTCAATTTGAATTAACTAGCGTATTATTTTAGGTTATTATCAATTTACAAACATTTCTGAACGACATGAGACACTATACAAACCACCTGAAGGAAAGCGTTAAACTTACAAAAGGCAATTTGTTGACTAGTCACTTAAATAAGAACGTGGTGCTTTTAAATAAATAAGATCGTGAACTTTTTCCATTCTTTCATTTTACACAATACCTAAACAAAATCATTTAAATGAACTTATTACATTTGAGAATACTATTTAACGACAAAAGCTTGGAAAGAAGGAAGTCATTTTCGCATAGGTTTACCTACAGGTAATTAATCACCTCCCGTTGACAGATTATTATAATATTCAGTCCCCCTTACTGCCTGTAAATGTGAATGAATTAACTGAAATAACGTCTTCTGGACATTTTTCTTCAATGTTTTTACGACTGCACTTAGTTCACTTTGTTATTTATTGGCCGAAGCGAGCCACGGGAAAGTTGGTCGGGAAAGTGAAGGAAGCAAAAGTTTGCCGGTTTCTGAAAGATAGAAGTACCTTAATAGTAAAAAGATGTGATTCAAAATTATGTACAGACAAAACAATGTTTAATAAAAAGAGTTTTTACAGATTAGTCAGCTGTGTATTTATTGTTAATTTTCTTTATATTAATGATTTAACTTCCCTCTTTCTGTTTGTTATAATTACCTTTCAAGCTGCTTACTTTATTCCATCAAAGGAAACCAACACAATATGTCTTGTACCGCAGTTTTTTCGTCAGTCCGGCATAATTAAATTTCGCCTGGTGGTAGCAAAACAAAAGAAATTTACTTTTTTGTCTCTGAATGTCGGACCCTTCGCCCTAGCAGGTGACACAAGGTAATTTTGTACATTTTACTGTTACATTTGACAAAAAGTTATGGTGTTACCGAGTTGACTTAATTAAATTCTGTACAGCATTCTTATATTAGTTACTTTTGTACAACGAGAATAAAAAACGCAATAACAGTTCTTGAATTATTATCTACGCATGCTGTCAATTTCATATAGGTTCAGCAAATACTGCAAACATAATTACATTTGTTTTTACAGTTATTATTTCTTACTAATGCCAAGCTTTTTTAATTATTTGTAGGCAGTAATCTTACAGGCAGCATACCAACATTTCTTTTGGATTAAATTAACATTGTCAAACGTGACTCTACTTTTTTTGACCGACTGAACTAAACTCTCCATTTACTGTATCACAAGAAACATCGTATCGTATAATCGAACTTGATAACTGGTAGGTACTTATAAAGCACTACGGGCATTATCCAGTAGGGGGTGTAATTACTAAGGGTAGTGTAGGGAGATAAGACATGTAGGGTCTCTAATCTATTGTCGAATTCACCCTACAAGATTTGGAGTTAAAGCGTTACCAATAAATGAAGTTTCGTCTACTTTAATATATAATAAATATTCACAAATTTTAAGTTCGTCTGATAACTAAGTTATTTTAAGTATGCCAAAAGGGATTGAATACACATTAGTAGAAAAAATTGCATTAATCTTAAAATCGGAGTTTATTATAGTTTTTTACTAGAGTTTCAGTAATAAGACAAACTAAACTCTTAGAAAGGGCTATAGGGTGGTCTAGTATACAAAATCTCGATTTATCCACATCTCACGTGCTCGATATCTTTTGGCGTTATCTTGTCTGTTCGCCACTGTGGGGCTTACTGCTTTGTTATATAAGATTAAAACAGAAGATTCTGGCCTATCCAGTAATCCCAAGAGGAACCACCACATTCTACTAGTGTTGATTCGAGATTGAAGAAAGCGCGGGAGATTAAAGCTAAAGTGATACAAAATAAACGAATAAACGCAGACTAGCGAAAAACGTTTATAGTTATTGGCCACATCCACATGACTAAATTTTTACTAAGCTTCTAAATATTTTCCTAAACTATAATATACATAGTAATACTCTATATTAACATATTAGAGTCAGTTTTTGAACGGATATAGCTACTTATTACTACTATTTTATTCGTTTATTTTAATAGGCAATAATGTTTACGATACATACTTACGTTTTTACAATAACTTACCCCTAGCATGACATTATATAAAATATATTTTCGAAAGTGAACTTTAAAAAAGTTTCAAAGTATTTCACAGTATCTCATTTGTTCACGATAATATTCCCTACACACGCGAAGTACTTATATACCTATTGTATTGTACCGGCTGAAGAGCTCATTTTCACTTTTCGTAAAGTACCTAACCCGACCACCACAAAGCAATTAAAGCCATAAAATCCTAAGCACATAACGTTTTATTTTACAGCCAAGTAAAGATCATTATTCAATGAACCCTTAAACGACATGAGCCCCGTAAAATAAATTTAATTAATCAGCGTAAACAGGTGTGCGGTGTTTCAGGGGTACGACCTTTCGGTACAATAATTATAGGGCGCCACCCTTGTCATATTTTTTGCTGCAGAAGTAAAAAAAAACGTTTGATAGCTCGCAGACCTCGCTACCGTTCTGTTCCCATCATCATCAGATAACGATGATGAAGTAGAGACTGTGTTTTGTAGAAAACAGGTGATGGTTGTTTGTTTAGTAATGAATTTTTAGTTATTTCCGAATTTATGTCCTATGGGTTAATGAACCCACGTAACGTCCAAATATAACAACAAAGCTCACTCAACAGTTATTCCGTTTTAATAAAACAAGTAAAACAACAGATGTAATAGTGTCAGTAATAAAATGTCCTATCGGTGATCTAATATTTTGGCAACGTGGCCAGCAATAAAACAGTCGATTTATCTACAAACGCGCGACGATAGCAATAAAAACAATTTGATAAAAATAATGACCCAATAAAATGTTATATATTACTGCTTTATTGAAGTTGAAAAAAAAGTCCGCAGTCGGTAGGATTCGAACCTACGCTCCCAGAGGGAATCTGATTTCTAGTCAGACGCCTTAACCGCTCGGCCACGACTGCTGTTGGAACGTATGTTGAAATAGAAAGTTGCTATCGCCATGTCTATATGATTTAATTCTATGACGACATAATATAATGTCAAAATATTAGTATAGTAGATATGAATGGCTAACAGCTAAAAATACTTATTATCACCCACCCCAAAGTTTTCGTCATTCTGAAGTAATTTTTGCTTTTCTCTGTTTCTTAGCATATTTTTAATTTTCTATAATTTCGTCAACGGCGAGCAGAGGCGCCGTGGCTTAGTTGGTTAAAGCGCCTGTCTAGTAAACAGGAGATCACGAGTTCGAATCTC
Source organism: Emmelina monodactyla (assembly GCA_916618145.1). Lineage (NCBI taxonomy): Eukaryota > Metazoa > Arthropoda > Insecta > Lepidoptera > Pterophoridae > Emmelina > Emmelina monodactyla. Next base: position 9,599,146 of record OU745303.1, read on the forward strand.
GTCGGGGCCTACAGTGGTAATTCTTTTTATAACTGGCCTATTCAATACTCTTTACCTACCTATCCATAGAATTACATTTGGGGTAAGAACTTGTTTATTTTTTGATTTCGATTCTCAATTTTGTTGTTTATTGTTTATCTTGTATTGTATATTTTTAAAATGTTCTAACTATAATACAAGTAACGAAGAAACCATTGCATTAGATGTAGAGAAACGACTAACTTGAATTGAAATGTCTGAGAAATGGCGGTCCTTTAATTAAAATATACTTAGTAGGTATATCATAGTAAGGATTTTTGCAAAACAAAAAATTATGTCACTATAAGGCCCAATTGCAGGGAACGTTTTAACCTCGGGTTAGCTAACTCAGATTTAAATGGCGCTACCGTCGATTGTAATAAGTAGTTACAATCGATGGTGGCGCCATTTAAACGTGAGTTAGCTAACCCGAAGCTAACCCGAGGTTAAAACGTTCCCTGCAATTGGGCCTAAGAAGATTATAAGATTGTACCTCTCCAAATACTTATAAGTTATTTACCTGTACTATAGGTAGGTACATAATATTAGTACAATTTTTTACACCTGTTCAAATGAAGCGCTGTTTGTTGATTTTTCAATTTCAGCAAAACTTATCAAACTCTTATTATTTTTAATACTGACCCGACCCTATCAGCACGGCTGCAATTACAAAGATATGACCACAACATAGATTTTTCGCAAATTAAAAGTCTGTTTGAATCTATTTTACTTACAAAGCATTTCGTAGGTACACGTACACTCTTTAAATGAACATACCTTGCTTCGTCACTAAGTTCAATACTTTATTTTTACTGAAATCACGTACTTTAATGAAATTAGTAATTATGGTATTAGGTATTAACTTGGAATGGCTTGTGGTGTTTAGGACAAACCTTGTTCTATTAAAACCAAGTTATTACTCACTATAAATTGAGGAAATAATTATTCTGCGTAGGTGTCATAATAAAATGAACGAGGCTCTGATAACGTTGTTATTATTTATTCCTTAACTCGGACAATTAATCTTTATTTGCCAATTACAACGAATTATTAGTACATTATTGATTCAATGACCTGCTGATTTCTTTATCTCATGATACAGCTATTTTAACGTATAGAATTATATATCAACATCTAAATAAACTGAATACCTAATATATTTAATAATTTATAAGCATATAATCTGATGATTTAGCTATAAATCGTTAGTTAAGCCGCTTGCCTGCATCTTTAGCACGAATTACTGTCAGAATAATATCTTGTGCGAAGGACGATCTAAGAAGTTAGCAGTGGACTAAAGTAAGGCGAAAGCCGCTTATGCGTTACGGTTGTTTTAAACTTTGGTTGAAATGAATAAAGTAATAATAAATGATAGCATATATTGTAAGTCTAATAATATTTATCAAGAAGTTGAAACAATAGACAATAGTTATTGACGATTTGCACTGCTTTTTTTCGTTCGCGGAATGGCCTACTGTTTACTTCTTCGATTGTACCGAGCAGTTTTATAGTCAACTAGTGGCCGCCCGCGACTCCGTTCGCGTCAAAGTCGGCTTCCCGTGGAAATGAGAAGTTTTCCCGCGGTAAAAAGTACCCATTGTGTTATTCTGATGTATAACCTACATTACCTACTGTAAAGTTTCATCAAAATCCGTCCAGTAGTTTTTACGTGAAAGAGTAACAAACATCCATACATCCTCACATACTCACCAACTTTCACGTTTATAATATTAGTAGGATCCTAATAAAAAATAGAGAGGACGGAAAATAAAAATAAAATATATTACTCAGTATAATCACTCGTATATTCACATTTTGGTCAACTTATAAATTATTTACACATTTACAAATCTGCCTCATGATTAAATTCTACATTTTATTACAAACAAACATAATATTTTATTATTATAAGTAGATATTCTTTAAATATTTGTTTATACAAGTTTTTCGTAATTGACTACATACGTCGATAAGTTTTTAACAAACTTAAAATATCATAAATGCAATGATAGGAATATACATTATTAAGTCATTTCTGGTAATTGTTCAACTATTTTAATCATAATAAATTTTAACCGCTATTTGATAAAGCAAAAGTAATCTTGGAGATTAGCCAAATAGTTAATGTATTTTGAAACATTTATTGGCAACACCCAGAAATATCCATACCAAAAAAAAACATTTGTCTCGACATACATTCGAATAGAAAATCGAAAAAAATAAAAATAACGTTAATTTCTGATAATTGCATCAATCATCAATGTTATGTTTGTTACAGTTTTTTGTTAAGGACTCTTAGGGCTGATTTTTCAATAGTCAGATAAATGCTAACCGACTGATTAGAGGTATGTTTTAATTGTCACTTCATCATATGTCAAGTATTTATATTCGACGTGCAACAAAAACATACTGATTTTCTGTCAGATAGCATTTATCTGACTATTGAAAAACCGGCCATAAAAGTAGTGACAGCAAAAAACAAGGTGCCCTATTTTTCTGAATTTCGATATATCGTTGTAACTTCTCTCTTTACCATCAAATTAGCGTTGTTTTGTTATATATCGTTTTTGTTTTTTGATGACAACCAACTACCAAGTTAACTTATTTCTTGTTAGGCATGAAATTGAGTTTTCAATTAACGCAATTAAAACTAAATCTTAATCACTGACTTAAATACCGTTTAAACTTTGTTAGTAACTATCTTTAAATATGCATTAATTATCATCGAAATATTCTGGAAAACAATCAATGAATAAGATTTAGTTTTAAATTGGTTGTAGGCGCAGCTAGTCAAGGGGGCGGGGCCTGTCAAACTGTCATTTTTTTAACAAGTGTCAATCAATTGTTCAAGTCTACTTATTACATCGGGCAAGAACATGTCATTTATCAAACTGTTGAGTAGAAAAACAAAAACATTAAACTCTACAAGATCAGTCTTAGTTTTATTAATTTCAATAGATACAATGAACGTTTAACATTTTATAAAAATTCGAGGCACGATAAAAGTAAATAATCATACAAATGTACAAATCGCTATTCAAATATTATGTACAATATAGCCCTTATAACTAATATGGCAGTACTGAGGTTTCAGAATTATAATAGTACCGAAATTGGTTGGTAATTTGGATTTTCAACTGTACAAATGAACCAAGATGTGCAATATTATAAAGATATGTCAAAACTGGTTAAGTACGCATTTTGCAACAATAAGTTATTGTCCCATCATTTTAATTGCATATTCGTTTTTATACCGTTCATAATAGCCTCAGATTAATATTCATAATGCTAAATGCACTATCTGGTATTGAAACCAACATAAAATTCCTTATTAGCGCACGAGTAAAAAGTGGAAGTACGATGAAATTATTAAAATACATACACATTTTTTTCTACATTTCTCGAAGACAGGATCTCGTTCGCTCAAATAGGAAATGGTATGGAAGCAACTCCAGTCATGGGACAATTTTTTACTTTGGAATATGAATTTTTATATGTTCTTAGTAAAGGTGCAATATACAAGTTGACATATTAATTATCACATAGTTGAAAATCCAATTTGCGAGCCAACTTATCGTGTAATTTATATTTTTTATCATATACGTTACAAAATCTGTCTTAATACAACGACCATAGAGTCCGAATTAATGTTATTAGGCTTTGTAAAGGCCTCGTTTCACTTGTGCCGTGGCTTGCAATCACTTGGTCTAATGATTTTGAGTCTTGCACTTTTGCACCAATTCAGTTCACTAATCACAAATTTATTGTCTTGTCTTTGGGTCGCGGGAATGTGGTTAGACAAACCTTGTCAGTTGCGTGTGAAAGTCTCTTAGGAATATTTGTAGCTGTGGCAGCGTTGGCCGGTCATCTGGCGACATGGCCCAACAGTACGCCATTACCGCAAACCTGGGGAAGAAACCGAGATAAGTTTCCATTCTAAATGAAACTCTAAGTCTATTCAACATAAGGGTGTTAATACTTACAGCTCGTCAGGACAATTAGCTGGTTGTTGCAACCGGTACCCGTCTCTCAGATACGCGGCAACTTCAAAGGGATCCACTTCAGCATACGGCTGATGCGCCAGCGTCGTCAGCTCCCACAGCAGCACCCCTAGAGACCACACATCAGCAGCTGGACTGAACTGTCTCTTAGACAGAGCCTCTAAAGCCATCCACTTGATGGGCCGGTTCTCGTTGTCACCCAGACAGTGGTAGTCAGCGGGGAAGAGATCTCTTGATAGCGCGTTGTCGGCGATCATTACTCGCAGGTTTTCATCCACACTGTCGAAAAATAGTCTAATTAATACTTGTTAGGTATTTAAAACCAAAAGCATGAAGTCACACGTTAGATTAATGTACTTACACGCAATTCCTTGCAGCAATGTCTTTATGGAGGACATGTTGTGAATGCAGATAGGCTAATCCATCCAGTGCATGAAGGGCCATTCGGACAACATGCTGGGTGGTCAAGGGTGGAGGTGGTGGTCCCACATTAGGAGCACCTCCCACGGTAGCCCCCCGACATGAAAGCAGGAACTGCTTTAGATTCTTACAGCTTGTACCCCAGGGATACAGCAAGAAAGGAGCAGTCTGGTCTTCAATGCTTACACCGAGCACAGAGAGCACTCTCTCGTGATGTAGACCGTATAGCATACAGCCTTCTTGAAGAAGAAGTGACACCTGAGAAATAAAAAGACTAGTTAGATATTTATATTATAGTGCAACTATTAAACCAAACGTTATTTTTGTGATATTAACCTGAACTTGTGAAGCGTGTTCAGCAACAGTTTTGACAAGGACTTCTTGTTCCCTTGCTTCTTCGTCTGCGTACGTCCCTCGGTAAACTCTACCGAAAGTTCCTTCCATTGCAACTGATCGGAGTCGAACTCGGCATCTTTGTATGGTCAACTCCGTAATTCTTTGCTGCAGATCTCTGGCTTTCTCCTCAGCTGCAGCGGGGGGAAGGGATATTGGTCGCCGGTAGCTCGTGTAGCTGGCGGCTGATTTGCAGGAGGAGTCGGGAAGGAATGCGTGAGCGTCTTGCTCGTCGCTTCTGGCCCGCCGTAGTTTCCTGGCCCTCGCCCTACAAGCGGCCGCTGCTACAGCTACCACAAGTAGAACTCCAGCAGCGCATCCGGCACCGGCGTAGAATATATCAGCTGAGGTCGACGCCAACGAAACGCTGTCCATCCTCACGGCCGGTCGCGGTAAGTCTTTTAGACATATCTTTTTCCGTCGGAAGTGAAGCGTGGTTGATGATGAACCGGTGGAAACGTTCAACGATATCGTCACATCAACTTCAGCTGCGAGTGTGTGAGTGCAGGGTAGATCAACCCGCCACGTCTGCGGTTCCGTGGGTACGAAACCTTCGCTCGATATATTAAACGTGGGCGGGTGCATCGCCTCTTGATGCGACACGACGTCCACACGCAGCGTATAAGGTAACTGTAACAAATACATCACGTTGAGGGATACCGCAATTTGCTTATTTTACCTAATATGTTTAGTTTGTAACGGGAATATTTCCATACGGTGTCAGCACGGACGGGCTACGGCTTGGCACGCGGCTATTCTAAAGAGCGGTCTCAGCGTGAATCTCTGGTCATGTCAAGGGATCAAATGTCAAATAAACTAACCGTTACAGCACGAACATCGCTCCTTTATGGGACTTTGTACATATAAGCGTACTCAAGTTACTCTTAATTTGGATGTGTACTACCTACCTACATTAGCATACCGAGGAAGCACTACAAAATGCGCTTTGAGTTACACTCCAAGTACGTTTAAAGAGCTCTAAGTGTTTGTGGCATTTGAGCTTTTACCGTGTGTTGGGCAATCGTGGTTGGTAAATATAATAATTATTCGGTCATTACATCTGCGGCGGCTAATCATCGGGCGGTACAACAAGAGTCGAAAGCAAACAGCGGGTCCTTTGGCGGGCTCATCAACATGCTGCAGTTCGGCGCTTGTAAAGTGTTGGTGCGACACTGCTAATTAAATATTATCATTACACTAGCTTCAGACAATAGTGGCGCGATCGCTCATCAGCGCTAGTTGCTATCCAAATATTTGGTTTCCAGTCAAAGGCGCCGCTTCGCAAATAAGGGAGGGAGCGAACGGTGGATCTGATAGCGCGGCGCTACCCGCCGAGATGCTGATAGCGGATAGCTCGTCTAACATCGCCATTATAAAGGCTATTTGCTTTTTAAATGAGACATTGCCAACTATAAACATCGTCCCTCAATTTTCAGTCTCGCCAATTCACATTTATTTCACAAACAAACCAAGATGCATTGTTACATGCAGTCTATATGACTTGCAAATACTCACTGTCCTAAATAAGCAGATGTTTTATTGACAAGTTCAGTGAACCTATTCGCGGGGTATTTCAGATGCCACTTCTGTACACAGAACATCAGAATTGGATACGCATTATAATATGTAAATATCGTGTCTCAGTGCGCAAACACAGTGTCTCTTGATGGATAAGGTTGAGGTAAATAAATGCATATAACATTCAGCAGCCTATGCAGGATGCGATTCGAAAATAAATGGCAACAACGTATCCGCTGTAGACGCAGTGGCTGGCTATTTTGCATAACAGGCGATCGAATTTGAATTAGGTACGGGACAAATCCAAAGGGGACGCAAAGATCTAACAATGCGGCACTAAATCTGTCGATGAACCGCTACAGGACAAAAATACCGAGATACCGTTACTCGGACGTTTCACGAAGGTCTCGAATTTATATAGTGCTGGACATTACCATGAGAATGGCTTGTTTACGAAGCCAACCAACTCTCGGTCTGGAAACGGTTTCCTCGAGACGAGTTAATTAAGTCCGGGCTCCGAGGCGAGGTCTAGATTACAAACAACGTCGGGGAAAACAAGGGGGAAAAAACTGGAGCTATTATACCTTGGCTTCTTTCATTGTAATGAGAGTCGATAAACGCGATCCGTTTGCATTCCGATAGTAACTGAGAGCAATAATCGCGAGATTGTTCCACAATCCCAGGTGCGAAATGACCGAACCCTATTTCGGTCACGCAGAGTTGTTACGAAGCAATCAAAACTATTGTTGCTCGCCACTTCGACACAATAACGCAAAATACAAAAGAAAAAAAATCGAAAATAACTTTCAAAGAAATCTTACATTTAATGTCGCTCGGTAATTCCACAATTTCTCGGAATAGAAATCTTTTGATGATTACGTACTTAAAATTAACCTCTTCGTAAGAATCAATCATATGTTTACTTACCGGTTTCCTTGTAAGGCTCTGCCAAGTAAAATGTAGCTCTCCTATAGTGGCCGGTACAGGAACAACATAGTTCAGTGCGTAGAAGTTGATCTGACCATCTCGGACGTAGTAAAGCTCTGCAGTAAGACCTGAGGACAAACAATTACACGTTAACAAGAAAGAAAAAAACAGCATGAACTATTGCTAAGGTAATCGATATGATCTCAAAATACAGGATACTCCCTGTAAGACGCCAAACAGTCTGAGAGTGCGATTTTTTTAAAGCATGAAATCTATTGAATATTATCCGACATTCACTAAATCTATACGCACCAATAACGTCTATTGGGGAGCAAAAACTGAAAGCGCACGCGCACAAAAGGTGCGGTGAGATCAAAGGAGCTCCCACAAAGGTACCGCCGCAACGCCCGCGTCACCTGTCCACGAATTATGGGAACCAGTCCTAAGGAATAAAACCTCCGATCGGAATAAAACTCATACTGAATCTAATTTTTAATTTGCATAACACATCAAAAAGCAATTAATAGATCTAAACGTTCGATTATAATTTTATTACTGAGAACTTCGAAATTGGCATTCAAAACGACAATCTTGTATTGCTTCTATTTATTTGTGGTTACTAAAACTACACAGAACAAGCTCAAAAAATTCTCCCTACGCACAGCTATTTAAGTCAATAAAAATGTGTCTTGTTAATGACTAAAGTATCCTGTTACATAGTGATTTATTCTCAAAAGCTTCCTTCGGTGTCGGGTTTCTTTTGGATAATATTAAATAAAATTCATAAAAATTTGTAGATAGCCGTGAAAATATTGTATACTATCGTAATAACGATATATCATCGTTTCTCAAGTTTGCCGCATAATCAAATTGAATATATTATGATAATGTATGTTTTAAAATTTTAAAATTCAGACGCAGGACCAGTTTTGTTACTGCCAATATCACAGCAGAGAGGTCGTTATTGACACCATAATCGTAAATTACATATAAATGTCCTATACAAACATCCTTATTATATTTTATGTCACGATCTCGATGCAAATTAGGTAGAGAGCAGCCGAGTGCGATTAAATTAATAATTTTAACACTGTTAAAGTGTATTTGTTTATTGGAGGTAAGATAAGGCCTAACGAGCCAACAGCCACACATATGTTGACATTTGGTTTTTATGTCGATGATGATATCGACAAATTGAAATAGCCACCAACAGGATCATTAAAATATTTAACAAACTGTTAAGTATTCATAGTAGCTGAAACCAATTCACATCAAATACAAAACTAACAGAGTTTGTTAAGCTTAGATAGTCGAAGTAATTTAGAAAATTAAAACAGATTAGAAAGTCAACGGTAAATTATATCACTTCGAGATATCATTTTAAGTTAAGAGACAAATACAGCATGTTTATTTAATAAATTGTTTCCCCGAAATCAAAGTCGAAATCAGATTAAAGTTTTAATGACCCCATGGCATAGGAAGTCATCTACGAATTTTGATGGGGCTATAAAGCTGAGGTTGCTCATGTTCTGTGGCATTCACATGAGGTAACAAGTAGGCTGCTACCGTTCGCGGTCCTTTTGATGCGCCGGCGCACCAAAGAGAAAAAGAAACAGTGCTCGACAAATAAGAGAGATAACCAGCACCCGCCTTCTTCGGCGCCCACTTTTTCTTTATCCATTACTAATTTCTGGGGACACTTACGGCACTCCTTTGAGATAAGGGTTCTAATTTAGTAGTAAAACACGCCCCGCAAATGCATTTTACGTTATAATCTCCATTTCGAAAGGTTGAGAAAGAAATCGCTTTGCAGTAAATTTCGGATAAGTAATTTACGTTGATCCGGCGTTATTATTTAATAAGTGGTCGTATTGTGTGCGATGAATAATATCTGGCGAGAAATCGCGTGTTCATTCGCGCCAGTGTTCGCACCTCTCAATAAAAAGCCCTCAATGCATTCACGCGAAGCCCTATTTTGTAAGAAACCTACAAAACGACGCACAATAGACGTTGATATTTCCTTTAGAACTCCCCTTTTTGGGGTAGACGTCCATTACCGCGCGAATTATGCGGACGTAGCGCGAAAAATAATACAAAAGTGCAGAGGTGACGATGAAATTAAAAAAAGTGTATGCAGAATATGCACTCCAGAATACCGAGGTTTTTATGGAGGGAGTAAAAATGTAGTCGTTTGTTATTCCTCCCACACCGCCATTACTGATCGTAGGTACATACGCGTCTGATATGGTACAGAAGGCACACAAAGGCAACCGGATAACCGCTAAATAAAATAACCGTTTAACGTTGCCACATCCCATAACAGAAAATTGTAATGGTAATCATAAAATCCCTGACAATGCTAATAATAGTAATGATCGTAAAATTCTTCGAGAAAACATAAAATCAGAAGCCGCGGCAATAGGAATTTTAACATTTTTGTAATAACATACGCGATACTGAAATAAAGGAAATGCTGCGATAAAAATAAATTGTAAAGTATTTAAGATTTTTTAAATCACCTACAAAATTATTATCTTTTGAATTCAGTTGGCAATTACTTACATTACATCAAGTACCCTAAACACACATTAGCTTCCGCCTTTTTCCCAATTTAATTAAATCTGGTTTCGTATACCTTACAAATGAGCCAATTATTTACCGTAAATGTGCAGATAAATTAGAAAGGTACGCTTGTTTAGGACCCTCTCAGTCCAGCAAACAAGTAATGCCGATCGAAGTGAACGAAATTATGTAATGGATTTTAAAAAAGAGCAACAGAAGTGTACTCGGCTGTAAACTTTGAGGTTTTAAAGCTATCGTTGCGGAAATGAGTAGGGTAACCTGATCCAATAGCCGTCAGGTGGTGTCCGCAAGCAGGCTTTGTGCCTATAACAAGATTTGCCCTTCGCTCGACGTCGTGTTAAAGCCGATCAGATACACAAAGCCCTGTGAAATTAAAACCTGGAAGGGAGGCGCGAAGATGTTAGGGTTCATTGTCTTGAGCCGGTCGTGTTCAATGAGCGAGTTCCGATTAACAGTTCGTTTCTTAAATTTCAAAATAAGTCCGATTCGAAAGCTGAATGGATTTGAAACCGAAAGCACTGAGATCTCATCTATTTAGAACGATGGATATCACTGCCTTCATAACGAAGATAACAACGAGATTTACTGCGATAACCTTTTATAAAAGAGCGCACAAAGGAAGAATTACAATCATCCTTAATTTTATCTTATAAAACCAAAAGACGAGAAAAAGCTTGGTTTAAGGGTGAGAAGGGGATGGAATGGCAACATTTCTGGGTGGATAATGCGTGTAATAATCACGCCCATCTTTCAACTGGTGTTGTTTCGCAGCACATTTACTCCGACACCCCTCCTCAATGTATTTAATTACGCTGTAATCAAATTACACGTAGCCCATTATACAAACTTGAATAAATTAATTAAAACGACGTGACCCATATAAAGAAGTATAATTACGCGATGTTTACAAGAATATTAAACAATGCAAGTCCGAAATTAATTGCGCCTTTTATTACGGTTGTCAGACTTAAACAAGATAATGTACATGATATCTGAAGTGATACAAAATAAAAGGAAATACTCGATTAAGAGACTCAAATTTAAATAAGAGAAGAATTAATTGAGGTTTAATTTGTGAGTGTGAATGGTCGCACTCAACTGACGATATGCGACAAATTTAACTGAACATTTTGCATAATATTAATTAAGGCGATCAACATTCTGATTTTTTTCGTAAGAATTTGAAGATTTGCTCCAGTTTTGGACGTGTTCCATAATGGCCGTTTGGAATCAAAACATTGACTAAACCGAATACTAATTCGCCGACTATGTTAATGATGTCTTCAATATTTCACTGTGGAATGATCCCGCTCGAGTCGTCGGTGTTAAAAATATCCCTCGCACGATGAATCGGCTGATTGATGTTACTTTTTGCCTGCGTGCCCGACTTCTTACTAACACCAGCGATTTCGTTTGACATTCGGAATCTCTTCCCGATTTTTTGCTCAAACCCACATGTTTATTGAATCCTCGGTCCCTTAAGTCCTTCTAATTACGCGAAGCGGCACGGAAACGTAATCTATTCGTTTCAATGTAGCCTAATTAACTGTGAACTGTATCCAGTTTGTCATACAATTTACGACGGTTGTGGGCTTTTCGAAGCCGTGGAAGCGTTAAAAATAAAAATGAGCATAATATCGGAAATTACTACGTTTATCGAACGTTATGTTTATCGAAAGTAAACAGTATAATAAATAGACTGTCGAATCATAACAAACACGACCTGTTTAAGATAGCCCGCCCTGGAAGCATGTGTAGACGGATTTATGTTCTGTAACTACTAGGTTAACATAAACAACAGCTACCTGTGTCGTTGGATTATATCGCAACTCCGTACAAATACGATGAATGTAATATTGTTGTGTTTATGCTGAAGTAACTCGCTGAAATGAACGCAAGAAACCGTGAATGTTAGATACCACGTACGTGGAAACACAGGAAATTAACTTCGATAGAGTTATGCGCCCCTGGTAGTTTAATGCAGAGAGACATTGTTTGTCTCACTGCACGGAATAATATTTATAGTTAATAGCATATACAAAGGGCTTGTTTCTATAAATAACTATGTGAATTAGTGTAGTTAATCCAAGTAGCAGAAATCGCTTGCGGTATAAACACTGCAATTTCAATGTTGCAAATACGAGACTTCAAAACTAGACCGTGTCCTAGCCCAAAGGGCTTTATTATAATTTCGATGTATTCTCAGCAAGTCAGAATATTTCTCTACTATTCCTTAAAACTAAGGACCCTTTTTTGGGTCTCTTTCGAAACCTTAAACACACGTCGTTGATAAAAAATTGTACCCATTTCACTCAGCGACTCAAGTGGTTGGGGCTGGGGTACCAGGAATGACAGTCGCTCGTAAACCACTCAAAAATATTCGTGACGGGTTTGTAAATGTTCCGAGATTAGTCATATGCCCCAAAACTCCCAAAGCATGATGTGCTATTAGTTTCATGTCTCCCTGGTACTTCGTTTTACATTTCTTATGCACGACACGTTCAGGCTTAAATCTACGAAGGTAAATATTTACTGCTTATCTCACAAAATTTCATATCGTAGAGGTTATCATTTCATTACAGAAGCTGAACCCACTGTAATCGATAACTTATCAAAACCAACTCAATGATTTGGCTTCGGACATATTTATTATCTGATAAAAGTTATTTTGGATTAGAAAAATAAATTCCTTTTCGTCCGGTTCTTTATTTAAATATTTTCCTAAGCTTTTGCTATTGTAATTGTTTACTCAAGCCCACTGAGTTAGACCACCAACGTAACAAATAGGACAAAGTCAAACAAGCCAAATGGAAACACAGTCAGAACCTTTGCTAACCAAACCAACAGCCAACTAAACATACAACGTAAACCCTCATGCTCCGTCAGTGCACGGCAAATAGAAACCGTGTGACAACTGCCTGGTGTCCAATAACAGACCACACTTGACAAACAAACTTGGCCAAACATTATACGAGTTATTGCCTTGGATACGTACCAACAAATCGTACACAGTAGCTAAATAAATAATCTCAGTTTTATGTAAAACCAAACAACGGAACGGTAAAAAGTAACGAAATTTTCCAGTTGCTGCCAGAAAATATAATGAGAGTAAAGAAAACAATGTGCAGGTGGGGGTCGTGTGAAATAGACGTGGTAGGGAGGCAGCGACGAGAGCAGTAACTGAAGAGCCCTCGACGAGGGCCCTCCAAACGTCGAGCCAGGAACGTTTAAACTGCACTGTTTACATCTAACGAACACCACATTGGATTATACACTTCGCATCCACAGGATCTGAAGGCTTTGCGAAATTTTGCAGTTTTTATGTCAGCTTTTAACACCAGGGAGTTTGCGCTTATAAGGCAGAAGCACAAAAGTGTAGAACACACATAGTAAAACTTGGGAAGGCGTAAATTGCAAGCTGTAATGAGATCGAACTCTAGCCGACTATTCGACAGGAGCTGAAATTAAACCAGTAATGGAATCGCCCGCAGCCACCGCCGTAGGGCCGCTGATCGTAAATCAGACGGCAATCGAAAGGAATCGCACGCCCGGTATTATCGAGTTGGCAGCCGTTCAGAAAATAATTTACGCCGCCGTCATTCAGTGCTTGGAAATCATAAAATTTTGAACGTAAAGTAAACAATGGAAAAAAAGAGCAAAGGAGTAAAGTGGACGGCCCAGCGCTACGTGCCCTCGGGTGCCCCGCTGCGATCGTGTTACTTTACTTTTATAAAATAAAATTTTAGTGCCGTACCTACGGAATGAAGTGCTGCGTATAAAAACGCTTTGCATTTTTTCTTTAAAACTTTAATATTTTAGTATGCCCTTTAAATAGTAACCTATTTGAATAAGACGAGTTGCATAGTTTTTTATTCTTTATTGGACATTGCCTGTAAAGTAACATTGAAACAAAAGACCTAATTAGAAATTGTGGTCGAATTAAATTCTCAATTCCTACTTTCACGTCGCTCCGTATTAGTTGATTAGTGATCTAATTACACGGCCTTCCCCGGGCCTGTCACGGGACGATTTCCGGGCAGGCCACAATGGGGGCACAGTAGCGAGTAGAACCATCAGTAGCAAGGTGGAACCAACCAATCCGACACGGACTAACGCAACTAGCCGTGCCGTGATACAAGCTAATGATGAATTACTAAATGAAGCAATAGAGCTCGAAAAAGTTCTAACACCAAAAGCTATTCACATGGAAACAAAAATGTTTTAATCATCAAATTAATACTACGTAATTAGAATCGCTAGTTAATATGGTAATGATTTAGATATGCGTGAGATTCAAATCAAACTAAAAACAAATATCGAATTCAATTAACTCCCCAACCTTCCCAGGATAACATCTGTTTTGAATATAAAATACGTATTGCGGTGGTATAGCGTAGGTACGAGCGCCCCTTGTTTAAACCCACAATAAAAATGAGACCCACACACCAGACGTTCCAACAAAAAACAACAAAAAAACCATCCTACACGTACACAGATCTTAAATTTTGATCTAACGATTCTGAAGGATCCATTATAAATAATATCCGATGTCTAAATAAAAGTTACGATGCACATAAAAATATGAAAACAAAAAACGAAGATAAGTTTTTTTTATCCAATACAAGACATTTATTAACACTGAGGAACGGAGGATCGAGATAAAACAAACATAGCGGGCTGCGCGCGCGCATATAAACATGGAGTTAATCGTGGGAGGCTGTCACAACACGCGCCCATAACCAATGAGCTGACACACCGGTGAAAGCTCCAAGAGCCCTACACGCAGGCGCGGACGATAATATAATACGACAACATATCGTAGCCTACGCTTGCTGTCGTACAAACACTGCATTACGATTAATCTGACAAATTATTAGACAGTTCTGTAATTGTACGACCGAAAGCTATTTAATAATCCTGATAACAATATTTGTACACTTTTCTTTCGAAGTCCATACAAGTTGTAAAAAAATAATTTAAAAACGTACAAGCAACAGCAAATTGAATCTCAGTGTTTGATCTTATAAACCTTATTCATAGGTAACGAGGTTCTAACAAGGCGGAACACCGACGCGGGTTATTTATCAAACAAGACAAAAAACCAGCGGTCGTGATCCCCATCATAGGGCCATCATCGTTCAACGTTCGACTGGAGATAGATTGCTCGCATTATCCCAACAAGCACCCACCATAGAACCGACAACTTACAATTGCCATCCAATCAAACGATCTGCCGAGGAACTGACTCGCTCGCTCACCTTTCATTTCAATTTCAAATCGTATTTGTTCTGTTCTACGAAATGAGATTCCAACACTACAAGTATAGCTTCGTGTCAAAACAAATTATATTGGGAGATTTATCTGCGGCTACGAATATAACAACACAAGCACTGATTTTAACATAACGTCAACATTTTTCACGAAGGAGACTTTGAATTGAGGCCAAATATAGTGTAACTTAATCATCTGGGCCATAAACGTTTGTGGTCATAAAAAGCATCATTTTCGGATCCTGTAGATATATTTTAACTAAGAATAATGAATCGGTTAATTGATATTACGAGGCGGGCCCATTAATAGAGGATCCCGTCGCGGGTGATACAAACCATAACTTTATAATAACGCCGGTGATTGTAAATCAAAAATAAAAAGAGCTTATAACCCGTTTCGGCTCCGAACCGATTAAAGTTTAGCCGAAAACAAACACTGCCTCGGACACGCCTTCCGCTTTTTATATTGCCCGGGGCTTGGTCAGGTTATTATTCCAATTGGCCACTGCCCATAACAATTAGATAGCCCAATCTTATTACCAGAATAATTACGACCGGTTTCTTGATAACGATTGCAAGTGCACAAGAGCGGTGGTTTTATTTCAGTGCCGTGTCCCCTAAGTCACGAATCCGCAAAGGTAGAAAGACTAAAAAGTCCGTAGAACCACGAGCGACGCCAACTACAATCAGTTAAACGGTAGCGTTCAAGAAATAAACGCCGAGAAATTCCACGCACCAGACAAAAATAAAACTCCAATGAGCGGCGACGCCGATCCAATAAAATTTAAAGTAACAAGCTGTACATTTAAATTTCAAAAGAAATAGAGGTCAACGAGGAAGGAAATGTTACTTTTGAAGACGACGTCGATATTCGAATTCCTCTACACGTTCTTTCACTTACTATAAAGCAGTTATTTCCCAACGTTTCTTAAAATTGTCTAGATCTTTTGTGTTGAAACTGCTGCGTCTCGGAGTCGTCGATGTTTACGAGATTATTTGCATAAGCTTTAAGAATTCTTATTTGCTTTCGTATTCGGTGAAAACGTGACTTGTGAGGCAGGCGGAGCGTTTTCCTTCCTTCGATCACGACTTGGTGAGATTGTATCGCAGCGGCGCGGCGCGGGGACACTCATCTCATGGTAATGTAGCTCTGCCGATGCCATCAACCGGTTAACTATACAATTAACCTCACAAAACCTCGTTAGCCTCCGGGTTTTTCAACTTAGAAAGCCAAACAGACTTTAGTTGGTTACAATTTGATTAATTGGCTGATAATAAAATTCTCATGAATACGCGAACACTGACTCGTGTGTTGATTACAATTCTAATAAAAGTATGTTTTTTTTTGTTTAATTCTAAAGTCAAAGTTTCAATAGTGGATACTAGGGTAATAAATCAATCGGTTATCACTTTACCGGCATCGTAATGATGAACGGTGCGCGCGCGCAGTAATGACAGCGCGGCGGGGTTACAACCCTCGTTACCGCTGAAAAATCCACACACAGTCGTAACCAAAGTTACGAGCAGTTAAATAAACGCCGTTTAAATACTATTCTTGAACTGTTCTCAAAATAAACTAACCCGATCCTGACGGTTTTTCAGGCGACGTGACGACACAAAACCAAGATCCATTAGAATTGTTTAAATTCTCCATTAAAACACAGTGTTCGAGTGAAACAGCATTACAAAGACCATAACCAAGTAATAACGACGTAGAGTACAAAACTAAATATTG
Organism: Emmelina monodactyla; assembly: GCA_916618145.1. Classification (NCBI taxonomy): domain Eukaryota; kingdom Metazoa; phylum Arthropoda; class Insecta; order Lepidoptera; family Pterophoridae; genus Emmelina; species Emmelina monodactyla. The sequence continues at coordinate 9,616,011 of OU745303.1, forward strand.
GTCTACACGCACCTCTGAATCTACTAATATTTACGAACGAAGGCATCCAAAAGTGTATTTTCTGATTCAACAACTTCTACCGTTCGACGCCTGCGAGGGTGTCACGATGTTTACTCAGACAGAAATTCTACTAAATCACATATTGGAACTACTTTTATATCCAGACTGTATTAAATAAACAAAAGTCGTCGATCAACGAAAATGGACACATATTTTAAACATTTCTTCACTAAGATAATGATTTATGGTAACCAATGTTAACCATATAATGGAATACCTGAAATGTCGTTTTTAGTTCAGCTTAATACCTAGTATGTTAACTAAATCTATTAATCTGTTTATCCTCTTTTACGACTTTGGGTTATTCTTGGCGAACACCATGAAGCATTATGAAGCGATACATATCGTATAAACCTGCCTAAACATTCTAAAAGCCATGACGATACAATAAAATTTCGTTTCGTCATTGAACGGAAAGCAGTCCCAATGTAAACAAATACACAATGGGTACGCATCATTTCCCGTGGGGACTACATTGACAAATTTGTGTGTATTTTATTGATTCCGATGCAAGATGTAACATTAACTAGTCAAAAAAGGCGCATAATAAACGTTTATTCGGATTTGAGATGTAAATTTCATAGGCATGCGGGTCCTCAGGCAGTTGGAAACACCGCGGGGGGTAACCCAACATGACTCGACCCATCTCTACGCCATGCTGAGCAACATACGAATTCACTTTAGACCCTACACAAGATCAATCCACGTCACTGCCAAAGATTTAAAGATTCTGTCATAAAACAAAAAAAAACAATTGAAAAAATACAATGTTGTTAAACACCAGCCAATATAAAAGACCACACAACTTTAGGATATGACTTCCAGTATCGCGAATAGGGGATTGAAATGTCGTCTACCATGTGGCGAGTACCCGCTGCGCTGCAGACATGGTGGTCTACAAAATAATGCAGGATATGCAATAGTGTCAAACCAGTCTACGTATAAATAGATAGATATTTCGAAACATTACCACCTGCAAACCCAGAAAACCGTAAACATGCAACTTTATAAACAGTTCTGTTTAAATGTACATATGTATTAGCAGTAAACTACATGCTATACATAAATTGTGGGTTTCCATGGGCAGTAAAATGTGAAATGCAATATACATTCATCAATCGAATTGTGACGGTGGCCAATAAAATGCTTATTATTTAAAGGCTCATAACTGGGAAGATTTACTGGTCGTAAAGTGCCAAGTCAAGTCGCCTGACCGCATCCTTTGGTGAGAATGCATAGTGTTCGAATCGACGAAGACGACTCAAGTGGAAGTAGTCGATCGTTGACCAAGTCTCCGGTTAGTCAGAAACGCATGATGGATGAGTTCGAGTGGCAGGCATATCCGGTGCAAGCAAATCTAACTCTAAATAGTCTTGTTTATTCAGGGGAGCAGTGAACCATTTAACTGTCGACCGTCTCGCGTTAAATTCTCCAATACTATAATAATGCCTTATTTGATTGCCTTCTAACGAACCCATAAAAATCAAGTGGTTTCAGCTACGAGTTTATTACTCTAAGTTTGGTTTTAGGCGTGAATAATCGCTATTGAACAATTACTGGTTACGGGTATAAAGCTTTAAGTATAAACCATACCATAATAATAACTATTACCCATTAAAAAAATACAATCATGGTTTAAAGTGCAAATGCATGTTTCCATTTATTAATGTATAAAAGAGTGTTGTCATAACCCATTTATTGCACTATTGATTAATTCGCTTCGCTTTTAAAATTCTTTACATGCCACCAAAAAACTCCCGTCACAGAGCGTCACATCCGAATTTTGGGCCCTTTATTTATGGTTCTGCCATTATCTTCAAAGGTCTGTATGATTTACAGCTAACACACAATAGCCACTGCTTTATTATGACGTACTGGCCCAACGTTATGTGCTGGTATACTTTATTCCTCTTATTGTGTTCCATGTTTGTTATTTTGGGTCCTTCTTCGTAAATAAGCTATTGTCACAAAACTTGGCAGTACCTTGAGCCATATTTTACGGTTCTTAATTATGTCAACTGTTATGGTCTTGTTTGCATAATAAATAATTTTAAATAGCATCTAAATTGCTGCTGAGAAAATCGGTGGTAGGTTTAAATGATTCGAATCATTGGGCTTAACTCAACTATTGCTCAAACAAAGCGTAGAAGCGGTTAACGTTGGTTGTTAATTAGGTAAAGAATGGTGTTATATTACGATCATGGAGGGTATCGTGTTTGAGACTAATTATCACCGAAGAGTGCTTAAAGATATGTGTACACAGAGCGAACGTGGGGATGCAGGTACCTACGTAGTCTGCTGACACCATAAATGTTTGCTTTGGATATACTCTACTCTTTTATGGTCACTCGCTAATGTGTGTGGTCCAACCATAGATACCGTTACTAACCACTATGAGATCATATTACAACCATACCTTCCTTAATAGGACTGGATTAACCAATAAGAAATGCATACAAATTTAAAGCTATCCAATGCATACTCTATAAGATACTTAACACACAAGTAGAATCCATTCACTTAGCTGTAAGTGCTTTAAACAATAAACAACATGCATTATGCGCTTTCAAATCTCCCACACAGGCCAAAATAATATCTCTGATTCATTTATCTGTATAATGCGGTTTGATTTGCGCATGCGACAGCGTCGCGTGTCGTCCCGTCCGCCTATTCAATTATGGCTGCCACTAAACTAAATTGTCACTGCATCATCCCTAATGGGACACCTTTGAGCTTTGTGTAAACACAAGAGGGAAATAAAATACCAAGTCGTGTGGCAACGCGACAGGAGTTCTAATATTGTTACGCTTTGTGGTATCACGCGGTGACCTATTCTGTGGATCATCAAAAGAACCATTAACTATTAATGTGGGATTCTGGTATTTAATCAGAAGGGGAATGTTTTAGGCATTAAGTATGCCTAACGCGATTCCAAATGAAAACATTGTCGTACGGATGCTATTTTGGTTCAGCCACATAGTTACCGCCAACTGCAGCCAACACAATCCATCATGGTCGTGAAATGTCAGAATTTAAACTGAGCTTAAACTGAATCCGTACGGACTCATCAACGGTGGCAGGTGATGGACGTGTCTAACTCGTGATGGTTCATCAAAAGGAACATCTGACCGTTTGCCCTTGTTGCCTAATCGGAGATTAGACTTCAGTAGACAGTTCAATGTTACCAATTCCCACGTCGCTTTAAATTTATTTTCCGCTATCGCCATTAACTCCTTCCCAGGGGACATGACACTATACTTCTCCCATTTCGAGCAACGCCCGCTCACATCATGTTATTGGAAAGAGTATTGTCCCAAATAACATTTTATATAGAGCGACTCGTAAAATTGTAACGTGGCTGCGGATGGATCTCGCACTCGTAAAATTTGCATCCGGTAATAACCACCTCATAATAATAATCTAATTTAAAATAACTTATGTTACGAAATCATCCATAAACTTTCTATTTATCCATGCATTTTCTGAGGTGTCAGTTACCTGAGCCATTTGTTCAGAGGGTTGACGTATTATATTGTTAACAGAATTTCTAGAATTGAACAATAAAAAGCGGATGACATGCGCGCGCGTCGTTGATCGATCGAAGCTTTTTGTCGAGTTGACGTCTCCATCCATTCCGAGGCAAATTGCCACGCAACCACCGGCCCGAGGTGTGATTAAGAGCTGGCCCTTTTCTACAATAATTATTTGTTCCTATCTATTTTAACAATCTTTAGAATACCGATTTTCTTCCAGCTACAAAGACGTATAAGTTATACTGTTGATAATTTCCTAAAGCCATAAATCATAATCGCTCATTGTCAATAGAAAGTCTCGGCTTACACGATAGTTTTAGATGCGAGGTTATCCAGTACCATTTGACAAGGAAGACAACGGGAACTTGGCGATTGCCGTGAAGCTATTTTCACTTAATTAACTCAAATTACGGAAACTTTAAATCTTAATGGCAGCAATTAACGAGATTCACGAACGATTTAAAGCAGACACAATGGTCTGCTTTACAAATTGGCTACGTGTCAAGCGTGAAGGAGCCAGCGTTGCTTTACGTTTTATTTATAAAGATCTATTTATTCAGCTGTGGCCAGCTTTGGCCTAGATACTTACACGACATGTCAATTGAGGTGATACAACATATCATAGTGTTAATTACGTAACAAAATGAAACAGGATTTCGACAAAACAATAACATATAGAAATATCTTACCTACGAGAAATCATCTAGAATAAAACGATATGGCAAACAAAGTAGCTTTTAATTTACTATACGTTGTAACACAATTTAAAATACCGGTATTTTAACGAGCATTGCAGCAATTACGTACTTTATGAGGACTGTCTCCTAAACAATGCAATAATTATGACACATTAAAATTGTATGAGCTGCGACAGTGAATAGAGCTTTAGTGGTCCAGAGTGAGTGAGCTTCACGTAATTGAAAATAACGAGTTGCATATTCATGTAACATGCATAATAACCCTCCCGGCGGTGGCATGCATTACAAATCCAATCTCGGATGTCTACGCTCGAACACTCTAAGCCTTTTGCATCACGATTTACTGTAATTTGATAACCACCCCATAAATGAGGAGTGCAAACATTACGGAAAACAATTTCAAATTCACGAGGGCGAAATTTTAATCACATGCCTTTATTCCAATCACGTAAGCGGATCGTGTTTTGCTTAAGCCGCACCTGCCACAGGTTGACACATCACACCCTCACGGATTAAAAACACAGCTCCCAACCTGCGCTCGGCCAGAAAATTAAATATATTTAGGATCCACTACACGTCATCACGCGTGTCAGCCATATTTACATAAAGAATAGTTTCGAGAAGGACCACGAAGGATGGGTTATTTATTAAAGCCCTCATTGAAATATTTCATTCTGAATCCCCCAATCAACCTTTATAAGTCTTTCAAGGAGCAACGCTGGTGTTTATTATAATAACAATAACTATGGCGTTTCTTTTATTCCATGTATGCGTAGTTCCGTACCTGAGGGGACGTAAAAAACTTATCTAACCAATGTCTCGACGGTCCGGATGCAAGGATAAGCTTTGGGACAACACAATTTACACGTAGCTGAGTTGAGTATACGGAGAAATGATAACAGTTGGCGTAGGTTAGGTCCAGAGAAAAAAGAAGATTGCCCTTCTGATAAAAATGAAGATAACAAGCCGGAAACGTGACTAAAACCCAAAACTAAATAAAATCGAGCCTATGCCGTATCGTCGAAGAATGCGAATAAAAGTATAAGGCTGTGATGAAGCTACGGTGTCTAGACGAAACCTTATACGAAATTCAATATATCAAGTTACCTACGGGAGTTTTATTTTTTTTAGCCACACGTTGGCTAGCCACGAAATTTAAGCTTTAAGAGAAATATCTTCTTACAGTAGTTGGCGGTTATTGATTTCTAGTTATTCAATAGCCGTAATCAATTGGGTGTCATTTTTAATGTTAAATAAGCGAAGACGTTCTATCATACGAGGTAACTTATATGAACAGAGGTTGCGTCGGTTAATCTTCGTGTTTTCAGACAAAGTTTTGGACAACTTTGGCTTTAGAGCTTCTTGTTAGGGTCGCTATCAGAACAAGCGATCTAGAAACGGTAAAGTTCTGCCCACACAGTGCCCATTGTTCCCTGATCTGGTTCGGAAACAATATGCCTGGTGATAGTCGATGTTAAGATATACGTAATTAACTAGGACTTGTTTGTGTTTCAAAATTAGATCGTAGCGCTAGATCTGTCTGTACTGTGTCTAGACTAGAATTGTTAAAACTGATACTTCTCTGTATTTATTTAACTGGGCAATTTAAATTAAAGGAAAACGATTGGCAATATAATTTGAGCCTTCTCGATAAAGGATATTTATGGTCCCTGTAATTCCAAGCTTGGCTGTTATTATTTCAGAATAAACCTTAACAATATCAAGTTTATATTTAGCACTTCGTGTTTGTGTCGAAGTATAAAGATGAACGATAGGTCTCCTGCAATAAACTAGGCTGTCATCCAGCGCCGCCCAAACTCCACAAGCAAGCATTATAGTTTATCCCGCAATCTTTTGTATTCAATGTTGAGAACTTTGTATGGAACTGGACCAACTTAAACATAAAACTTTAAAGAGATTGATGTCCGTCGTTTCTTTACAGGTTTAAAGTGTTATAAAACTGCATATTACTTTGTTTTCTTCAGCATGTATGCTATAACTTTAGCCTTTGGGTGACGGTGTTAAAAAACTGTCCACAATGATGGAAGGCCATTAAGAATGTCGAATATGGGCACCATAGAACCTCCATAAATGTCATTGGATATAAATTACGTCTGTGCCCATGCCATAACCCGCTGCGGTGCGATCTTTATGTGCTGATTAGAGACACGCACAAGAGCTCTTCTTTGCTCTTTGAGAAAGTTTAAAATTAATGGTTTCGTATTTTTATTAAATAGATAGACAAGTTTAAAACTGAACAATTTCCAAAATTACTGCGAACGAATTTAAAACAATAGTTTTACATTACATCTGTGTAACATGAGACATTTTTTAACTACCTATCTACTTTTGTTACACTTTTCTATGTAGCAACATTATTTTTAACTACCTATCTACTTTTGTTACACTTTTCTATGTAGCAACATTATTTGGATCTCTACCGTTATATTTTAATTGGAAAATTATTCAACCGACTTGTGTCACCTATAGAGAAGAGCGACCCGATTTATGGTTGCACTTTATCTTCATTCTAATTTTTGGGCAAGAACAAAAGTCTTGTTCTAAGATGTTGACAAAGACGAACAGCCGTCTCCACTCGCTTTGACTATTACAATAGGATGAACACAAAAACGCACTTATTGTAACGACGGTCACATCTCTCTAAGCTCATTACCTGCGTCTGCGCACGGGCCCTGGTAAATATGTCAGTTTCGGTCACCATGGCAACGCGGCTCGTTATTTTTGATTCGTTTGCGTTTCTTAGAAAACGGTAAGCTGGGTTTTATTCACGCGGGGCTATTTTGTGGTTAAATAAGATTATGTCTAGGGCTTTGTTAAAAATGCGGGCGATTAGCAAAATGTCGTGTACACAAATTAAGTTTTTTGGCAATACAACTGTTTTCGGACTCAAATCCGTAATGCCGGCGATTCTTTAAATATAATAAGGTATTACCGACTAGATAGTGATTGTTTTGTTGTAACTATGTCATAAATGCTGTCCCTTGCAATAAGTAGTGTTTCCTGTTTAATAAAATATTTTCTTCAAATAAAATAGGTAGGTAAGTATGTATTTATCTTTCCTTCCACATTACCCTGATTTAGTTATCAGTTTCATTATATTTTATAACAAATAATTACTTTATAATGCAGTGGTACCTATCTAAAACTATAAATGCTTCAAAGAGTAACTTAATAACCATCTTATTCAACCTTTTCATATGCAATCAAGTCTTAAACTTATCAAAGAACACCTACAATGTAAAGTCACTGCAACCTCTTTGTAAAATTTGAAAGGATAATTTCTTGGAAAGAACACAGTATGCCAGCTGGATCTGATAAAGTAAATAACTTTTGTCACCAACATTACAAAAGGCTTTTTTATAATAAAAGGTTGACAATTGATGGGTTAGGCTTTATTTTGGCAGCTGAAATTGGTGTGAAACAAGATTATAACTTTTATATAAGAATTTATGCATTAAAAGGAAATTTATGTACCTTCTTAAGTTTTGAAGAATAAAAGATAACCATTAAATAGTAAAAATAAATGACTGAGTAAGTAAAAGTAAATAAAATCAGATGATTTAGCATAAGGGTGATTATCAAAAACAGAGTTTTCGCCTTGTCCGAGGCCTAAACTCCATGAAGTTTTGGCTTCTTGTCATTGATATTTTGTTTTAAGAAAGTATTAATATACAGACACTTAGTGCAATACAGTATTAAGCAAAATATTTTATAAATTATATTTAAAATATTTTTTTAAAGTGTAATTTTCTAAGCTCTTTGGCGCGTCCTTTACTCCCTAATTTTTTTCTGTGAGTTGTAGTATTCTTAATTAATAAAATAATAATTTGATTTTAATATATTTTATTTTTAATACATCTGATGGTATTGTGAATTAATTTTAATACGTAAATTACATAAACTTTCGATGTAATGAACGAAATGGTTTTGTCCGAGCAAAAAACCCTAATTTCTTTGGCGCGACAAAACCGTTGATCTATCACTATTAAAACACTTCCATACTAACTCGAGTGAACACCCTCGGAACAAGCTGGTCATCCGTCAATAAATCGCAGGAAGCAGACGTGCGTTGTGCGTGACGCCGATAAAATAAAAATATTTTTCGTCTAGTTTGTGGAGTTTCGTCAGGCACTTACCTAATTTCTTCGATAAACATTTTCATGCTATAACATTTACAGATTGCTTAAATATTTTTTATATCTATAGTCTATCTCAATTAGCATGCACGTGGCAATAAGAATTCATTTTATCACCAAATATTTTTTTGAAAAATTACGAAAACATGTGTTTTCTAATTTCATTGTCCCTAATTTCCATGTATTTCTTTGGCATCACGCGCCAAAGAAATTAGATTTTGTACACAGAAATTATAACAAGAAGGAAAAAGAGAAAGTTTTCAGTAAAGAAAAGCTGCGAAAATTATATAATTTTACTAAATAATTTTTATAATAAACATATTAACAGTGATAATTCATGTTTTAAGAGAAAAAAAAATGAATTTTAAATGAAAACAAAACTTAGTTATATTTGTTTTTTTCTTGTTTTTACATCTGTGGTTTGAAAAAATATAACTGTTTTTATTATTTTTATTTAAGCTAGAAGTGTTACATATTTAATATAATATGTGAGACTATTATTTGCATTCTAATTATATTTCTTTGGAGAAAAACCTAATTTCTTTGGGCATCCAAATTTTAAAATGCTAAAACTTCATAATTACTGGATAAATTTTAGGGCCAAAAAGATTTATTTGTAGCTTTAGACAACATCTACAATGTATGTTATTTTTTATGGAAAAATTATGAAAAAAAAAATGTGCCAAAGAAATTAGGCATTTTAGGCCATTTTCTGATAATCACCCATAAACAATTTAGTTATGTAGGACTAAAAAAAATAAGTTACCTAGTTTAGTAAAATAAAAGGCAGTGAAATAGAAATTAAAAATAATGTTTTGCCTGAATAAAAGAAACAAAAAATATTGCTTTCAAATGAATAGATGCAAAACTAGTGCTTTCATGCTCCCACACATTTTTTAATCAAGGCACCAAACCAACCACCTTACTATGAAATAAAGAATATCCATCATTATAAAATTTGATGTCTGTAGCTAAAGATAAAAAGAAGCTTACTAGATGGCAAGCAAATGAATAAGTTCTTACCAAATACAGTACTAAAGAATATCAGTAAGTAGACAAATTTACAAATTGATTACTTTAAAGCTTTCTGTGTATGTAATAAAATATTAATTTCTAATGCTAGAAATTAGTAAAATGGTGATAAAGTTTATAGTAACGAGAAAATATAAAGTTGATGTCTCCGCTATATTGTAAGAATATGGTTTTTAACTTCAAATTACCAAACCTCGGACCAAACATATAAATGAGCAATAATTACTTTCTAGTTACATTGAAATACCTAAGTAATGTAATACCTACATACTAAGTAGTACTAAACAGTAATACTATAGAAACAATAAGTAGTGAACCAATCCAATCATGCTATCAATTCCAATGATTGATTTGTTATCGCTACAATAGCAACATTGTATTTAAATAGCTGGGTTTGCTACAAACTGGTACTAATTAAGAAAGTTTATGTGAAACAAGTGCGAACTCACCTAATAACCGCCAAACTTCCGCAATGCTGAGGTAAACATTGAGATGGGCCCAACATGACGGCAGTAGCACCAAGATCATCAGCCACTTCATCATCACAGAAATAATCATCCTCGCCAGAAAAGTTCACAACCAGTCCACCGGATCAACAGTTCATAAACAACATCTTATCACATTTTCCATCACCAAGCCTTCCAAATCGAAGGAATGCCGAGTTCTCTCGCGCCAATACAAGATTATGAACACATTGGATTATACGAACAAATCCTAAATAAATCTTGTTTTGATTAACAATTTTAGCATTAAAAAGTATCAGTTAGTTATAAGTTGGCACATTCAAGTAAGTAAGACACGTTGCACGATATTATTTTGTTTATAAACATTGCAAATCAAAAGGTAACTTCACGACCGAGAGCGGCATGCCCTTACTTCGAGGCAGTTGCTGTCAAACTAATTCAAGAAAATCTGTCTGACGCAAGTGAAGTCGGTTTAGCTGTCAAACGTTGTTTCACTCGCTAACTTCGCAGCTAACTTCGCAGCGTGGAGCCTGGAGATCGCTCATTCGTGTGCAGTGTAGCTTTAGTGCTGCCATCTAAATTTGGTAATAGGAACTTTTGACCTTCCTCGGTATCATATAGAAACTTTACCGGGGTTTAAATGAACTGGGTTCTAGTTTACAGAACATTACAGTAGGGGGCCGACTTTAACTTTTGAAACTAAAAGAAAACGAACTAACCTCTGAATATTGTGTAAATGCATTAAAAAATGTTTGACCTTTCCTTTTTTAAGCTAGGTACGGTGGAAGCAGTGACGTGTAAGTAAAGCATCTATCATAGACACAGAACAGAAAAAACGAGTAGAAGTGGCAAGTGGGGTGGCGCGTGTGTCACATATACGCGGAGCTCCGCAAAACCTAGCTCAGTTCGCCGCATAGCCTTGATAAGATAAGACGATTGTGTTTACTAAGCGAAATAAAGGATTGCGCTGAAAATATGCCATACTGCTCCATTTTGGAGTGCAAAAATGAAAGCCGCACTAAAAACATCAGCCATGGTAGCATTTCGTATCATCAGTGAGCATTATTTCATTTTATTATAATAATTTACGTAATTTTCTATTCCGTAAGACATTTTAAAGCAACATAAAACATAACAATTGTAAACATGAACTTTATTTGCCAAGGAATAAAGTTCAATTTACATTGTTAAATGTAGAAACGCCATCTATTGTTAAGTAGTTGAATTTTTTGTATGTCAACGCGATCGTGAGGTAAGTTGCAGAAGGTCGTAAATACATTATGGGTTTTAGTAAAGTGAACTCTATTTATAACTATCAAGATGTGTTTTTGCTTGACAGCATTTAGAAATAAGTCATTCTGGCACTAAGGATATGCGACCAATTAAAACAATTGTTTACATGTAGTGACTATGTTTATTATCAGTCCCATGTGTGAGTTTTGGCGACAGCGGTTTCGCTAGTAAGTTGGTCCTATGGCATTTCCATCTACTTCTCTGTTCCGTGATCATAGATTTATTATTGGTCTTCGCTCTCGCTCTTACGGCAATACGGCATAAAATAGTAATATACTCGAACCCACCCGAGCTAGTGTAGTGTCATTCATTGCATATTGCAAAAAAAATCAAGATGATAGGTTTCTTTTATTTTCTGGTAAGCTTTAGATAAATATTTATTAATTTTAGGGACCCCATAAGTGCTACACCCATGTGATACTTTGAATTTAATATTAATATCTCACATAACAAAAACAATAACTATATAGAGTAGTCACTGGGGTATAAAACTTGCAGGGGTCAGCCCTAGATGTCGCTTAAAGATTTTGAGGCTTTTCAATTTTTTTGCAAAAACGATTAAAAAATAACATTTATGCAGCTGTGTGTTTTCCTTTTTGTCAAACTTGTTAATTTTAATGTTTATTATTTGTTACTCAGTAAAGCTAATGAGTGATAAATAGGTTTATACTTAAGCGCTTAAGCGACATCTTGATTTGTTCCTGAGTACTAACTCCAAGAACATGAAATGGTCTATTCAGACAGAAGCTTATCGAATAGTATGTGTATAGTTTGACACACGAGCTACCACGAAATAAAAATGTGCCGCAAATTTCTTCTGGGGCAAAAACAGCGCTATTGTTTACTCTAAGATTGTTTACCGTGACTTACTGGCAGTGCTCCATCTTGTAAGAGCGAAGCGAAGACCAATAATAAATCTATGGTATCGATTTAGGTATTCATTTTTAACACTTTTAGTTTTCGAACAGCCTTAGAACTAGAGTTCCATGTAGTAGATTATAGATAAGTTAGATAAGGTATTTTTTTCTTTTTGAACTTGTCACATTTAGTTGCCTACCCAACTTGACTCGGTCTACGGTTAGGTAAAGTCGAAGTTTGTAACATTGACGTTCATTAAGTATATGTTACATATCTATGATGAATAAAAGAATTTTGATTTTGATTTTTTGATTTTGACGTTGTACCGGTCCTTTAATAAATTGTTTATGCATCTAATTGTAGGTATATAGGTACTTTCATACGTATAGTATTTTTTTTCTCGACTTCATTTACATAAATATATTGTTGAGATTAATGTTACAAAATACATACTTACCAAGATTTATAACAAGACTGTAACACCGGGGAACACTTACCTACCTACATAATGTTACTTTACAGGGCAAGATTTTTTTTAATCGGTTCAGTACCTATTCAACCTAGCAAACAAATAATATCTTCAGCTTCAAAGTATTAGTAAAAACACGATTTTTTTTAACTCTAGGCATACAACAAGTTTTTGACGATGCATGGGTCTAAAAATGAAAGCATGGCTCCCTACAATATTAAAAATATATTTTATTAAAAATTATATAAAAACGTTGATGGTAAATAAATAATTATATCCTTTGGCAATTAATTTTAACAATAACCAAATATATAATGTTTTACATACAACAAAAAGTTTTTTTAATCAAAAAGTGTAAACATCCGAATAAATTAAACGACCAGCGTGAAAGACGAGTAACATAATAATCAATGATAAAATAGGTTACAAGGCACATAAAAGCGTGTTTAATCTTTAAATAAAATAGTCTTAGAATAAAATTATAAATGGGTGACTACACAGATATGGCACAGAGGAACTAAGGAAGCGCGTGCGCTCATTTGTCTTTGGGCTTCTTTTCCTTCTTGCGCGGCGGTGGCACTGGGGCGTCGCCTCCCGCAGCAGCGCCCTCCTTCTTTACTACTTTCTTGACGACCTTCTTTTTAGGGGTGTCCGCTTTCGCTTCCGTTACGGAGGATTCGATGGCGTCTGCTGTGGAGGGTTTCTTGGGCTTGACGCCGATCTGTGCGAGTGAGATGGCGCCGACGGGCGGCGTGGGGATGTCTGGCTGCGGCGGCGCGGCGAGGGGCGCGGCGGGGGCGGGTGGCGTGGCGGGGGGCGCGGCGCGCAGCTCGCCCGCGATGATGGCGTGCGCCAGCGCCGCGGCGTCCTCGGCCTCGCTGTCCGGCGTGGGCAGCGCGGGCGCGGCGTCCGGCGGACTCAGCCGCAACTTCTCCGCCGGACGACGCTTCTCCTCCGCTACACAAACATCCCGCCGTTTATTCTCTCTTTCGGGTTACACTTGGCGTTAGTATCGCGGTCACATTAGAGAGCAAGCTCGGTTAGGGCCTGGAACAAGTCGAGGGAAAACAGCTACGTTGTTAAAGAGAAAAAGATGCGAGCGGAAAGTTAGGTGTTTAGCAGATATGTAAAGCTGAAAATCATCACAAGGATTATTACTGATTCTGGTGGACGAATTCTAAGTGGAGTTGTCATTATTTGTGATTCTTAGTTACTTACCTAAAATAAAGGTGACTTCAGAAATGAAATATAATGAATCTACGTCACGCCAAAGCCAAAGTAATGATCCTCGCAATGTGTATAGAAAACATGTAAAGCAGTAAAAAACAAAATGGATATAGGACAGATGTTTTTCTGAATATCAGAAACACAGGTGTCATATAGTGCAACACTCGTACGCAGTCAGTTGTTCCACACAATCGTAATTCTGAGACTGCTCTTAGCCCAGACTCATTGCTACCGACCAAATTAACCTCAATATAACATGACTTGTTTAAAAACATCTATTTTGATTTAAGATCGCCGGCACTATTAAAAACTCCACGCAATGAGTCATAGGCTAAATTCCTACAAACTTTTCCCACTTGGACGCAACCCAACGCTTAAACATTACGTTGTTTTCTAAAAATGTGCAGTTTTAGCTAATGACGACACAAGTGATGAAATCGCTTAATAAGAATAAGAATTCCTTCACCAAACCCGAAAAAATGGTTGAAGCGGTACCTTTTGAAATTGTGAGTTTCGATCGAGTCCAAGAAGAAAACAGTGTTGTTATTACCTGGTCTATCAAAGCCTGGTCTCTTGCGCTGCCTCCTCGGTAGCTGGGTGAAATAACAACGAATTTTGAAACGTATGCTCAGTAAAATAACATAAAAAACCAAAAACATCACAAAACGGCACAAAAAACTGTCACATCGTTCTACGGAACGACCGTGTCGGAACTAGTCTATTCTACTGTCTACTGTAAAAATGTCCGGTCCAGTTCACGTAAAACAGATGCCGCTAAGAAACATATTAGTAGAAGACTTAAGAGAAAACTGCAAAATGAACTCGGTGAGAACTGATAGTGCAAAGCCATTAGCCGTTGCCGGCGTGCGGTAGGTTCTGGTTCGGTAGACTCACATTTGGCAGCCGACACGACGGGAGCTTCCTCTTTGGACGGAGTATTCGCTAATGGAGGACTATCAGTCAACGATGCCGTCACTTCCACCGACTTCTCAACTTGAGATTCCAGCTTGGGAGCCTCCTCCGACACCGGGGTCGAAGCCTCGGGCGTCGATTTCACAGGTGTCACTGGTGGTGTGGGTGGTACCGATGTGATTTCAGTCTTTTTGGGTGTAGCCTCTGCAGGCTTTGGTGCAGATTCAACTTTAGCCTCTGATTTAGGCACTACAGGTACCTCTACGGCCTCTGCCGCCTTTTCTATCGGCTTAGGTTTTTCGGGTTCGGCAGGCGCTTGTGTTTCAACGACTTTGGCCGGTTCAACAGGAGTCTCCTTAGGAGGTTCAGTAGGCGCTGGCGTTTTCTTTGGTTCTGGTGCAGCCGGTGAAGCTGGTTCTACTGGAGCGGCTGCAGGAGGTACCACTGGAGCTGCCGCCGTTGGTGCTGGTTCTACCGGGGCAGCCACAACAGGAGTTGGTTCAACCGCAGCAGCCACAATAGGCGCCGGTGCCACTGGAGCAGATTCAACTGGTGCAACTGCCACCGGATCAACTGGTGCTGGTGCTGCAGCCGCCGGCGAAACAGGCGCTGGAGGGGCGGGAGCTGATTCTACAGCGACTGCGATGGGCGCTAATGCTTCCGCTTTTACTGGAGAGACCACCACCGGCTTGCTCTCAACGGGTGTCTGGTCGACCTCACCTTTTTTATCTTCTTTCGGGGTCTCGGGGGCCGCACTCGGAGGTGAGACTTCCGTTTTCGATTCACTAGAAGCTACGGGGGCGGGTTCGACTGCGGGGGCGGCTGGTTCCTTGCTGGGCTCGACTTCGGGGGCGGGCTGTTCCTTAGGCGGAGAGGGTTGTTTTGGGGGTGATTGCCTCGGCGGTGAAGTCCGCGGCTGGTTGAGGGTCTGTGATATTTTGGCCCATATGTTGTCGAAGGAGTCGGCGCCCATGTAGTCGATGTTCCCCGCCTCCCAGCCCTGGCGCCGCGTCAGCTCGTCCACGGCCCCCTGCGAGGCCGCGCCGGGCACCACGCGCGCCAGGTTGCCCGCCACGCCCGTCTGGGGACAAAAACATTCTTACAGATCCCAATTCTGTTACTATCCACTTTGAGAGCCCTATTTTGTTGTTGCTTTATACATTAGGTATTGTTGAACCTACGTGTAAATATGATTTGCCTAGTTTTTAAGGGCTATTTTAATTATATAAAAAAGGCGTGCAGAATTAGTGTGCTTATAAATAAGGATACTTTTTACATGCTAAATTTCCCTTAGATAAAATAGGAAGATTAACTTTTTACATTCAATACATACCATTTCAGCTTGGTTTTAAAATAAGATTCGACTTACTTGATCGGCTGCAACTTTACTAGGCGGAGTTTCTTCATCACTGGCTTCGTGGTCTTCTTTTAGTAAAAGCTCGGGAGTGTCAGATGGAAGTAAGCGATCAGGCGGTGGAGAAGCAGGAGGTGAAGGGTCGGGGGGTATTTCATGAGTGCAAACCTTTTTACCACGTGAATCTACTGTGACCTTATGCCTTAAATAAAACCCATCGTAAGGATGCCTCGGTATCACATCATCAAAATGTTCACTTTCAGTCTCAAACACATCATGATCACTCATCATTTCTGGGGTGATTGTCATCTCTACTCGTTGTAGCGGCTTTCGCGACTTTCGCGGCTTACTGTGGTCCAAATGAATGCAGTATACGTATTGTGGTCTTCGTTGTTTTAAGTGAGCCAGATATGTTGTGTATGATTCTGAAGGTGGCTGATTAAGGTGATTGTGATCGGTTTTATGAGAACAAGGTTCTGAGGGAGGTTGTGGAGTGGAAGCTCGCTGTTCATGCTCGGAGGAATGATCATGTTGAGAATAATCGTGATCGTGGGAATCGTGAACGTGTTGGAATTCACTGTGTGTATAATCTGAGTATGATTGAATTTGTACCTCCTGGTTGTCTTGGTAATGTTCAGAGGAATGATGATGACTTTGTTCAGTGTGACTATGATAGTGATGTTCGTGGCTATGAGAATCGTACGAATCGTGTTGATTAGTATGCCAATGACTCGGTCCCGGATTTTGACTTTGCCTTTCGTCATATTGTGGTTGATCGTAATGCTGATACGCTTGTTCTGAATGTGAGTCGTAGCCAGGTTGTTGGTGTTCCCAAACATTAGTAATGGGTTCAGGTTCACTCCAGTTTTGATGACTAGGATCGTGCATGCTGCCCCTATAATGTTCCCAAGGATCATAAAACTGTGCCGGGTCTAATTTGTTTTCAGATTCTATGTCTTTTGGAATTTGTGCCTCAGGATGATGCCATGGAAATTCAGATTCCGGGTCCAATTTCGGGGCATAGTAATATTGGAGATCTTGAGGTGGCATTGCTGGTGGAGCTTCTTGGGGCTCTTCCTCCACCTCAACCTATCGGTTGGAGGCACAAAAACAAAACTCAGTACACAAGCATGCAATTTACAACAGAACTAAGCTTCACGCACTAAAAGTTTTGCAATAAGACGGTGCACATAGCTTTGTTCAACAAAAACATTCTAAATATTCAATGATGCATCAATAAACATACAATGGCTAATACTATCAAGATTAAAAATATAATAAGCATAGACTATATGAAACATACAGTTTTCAATCGATTAAATAATAAAACCATTTCTGTATGTTTATTCAATTATCGCGGAGATATTCCACCAAAATACCAACACCATTCCACAAAAAATACTTTAAAATTCCCAAATTTTTCTTTAAAAAAACCGTAACCGATAAACCTTGAACCAAATTTTGTTAACATGTTAGTATTTTGGAGAAATGGTTGATTAAAACGCTAGCATACTTAAAACGGTGCTTCAAAAGGTGCAAGCGGCTACAAACTCAAGCTCAAAGTGTGCAAACTTTCATTAGTCACTTATAGAAATTATAATATAACACAAACAGTTAAATTAAAAAAAAAAAGATCTTGAAGGATGTGGTTTCGTCTAAAACTATAGTATTCTCACCTCTGCAATAGATTCCTTATGTGTTTGCTTGGAAAACATGTTGTGTTAAGAAAAGTTTGTAACAGAATGGATCAATTTACTGACTTTGCTGTAGACTATGAGAATGTGGGAATAAACCGCAGCTTTGCGGTCTGAGGGTCGATTTCGAAATGAAATCTGATATCGTTTATTTAATCTAAGATAAATTACCTAACAATAACTGCAATTGAAACTGACTATCTCTGTACTAACTGGAAAAAGCTTATTGATAACAAATTAACAATAGAAAACAATACACACGTGTTTGGTAAATACCGATAAAAATAATAGGTAGGTTTTGATGACGAAAATATGACATCACTCACCATTGTGATATCCAGTTGGGTGTGTACTTGTCCAACAAAGATATCCCACCATAGCTGAAGGAGACCCCTGATATGATCAGGCGCATCAACAGAGTTGGAATCCCAATTGTATTGCTGAAGCCAAGGCTTAGCAGCGCCGATAAAGTGGATGATCTTGAGATTTTGTCCGTAACTGAAAATTAAGCAATGTTGTTCTTAGAACCCTTGATAAAGACTCGATAATAAATAATCATGAAAAATTAACACTTACTGTTTCAAAGCAGGTATATACGAGTAAAATGCAGCGGATGTAACATTGTAGAGGAAGGGTAAGTGTTTGCTTATGTCTCCATGAGCCCAGTCCGAAAAGAAAGAGTTCAGGAGGCCTTGGTCTCCACCTAGACGAAGAAATGTCTGATGTTAATGCAATATTATTAGAATATAATGAAGTTAAAGGACTTTATTTTGCTGTTCTTGATATCTATAATCATATTGAACTCAAAGTGATTGACGGCATCGTCGTCGACAAAACTTACCGTCGAAGCTTCCGCGTTCCTTTGCAAAGGTGATAAGCCTAGAGAAGGTGTCAGCTGAGGGTTTGAATACGAAAACACCAGAGTTGAAGCAGTCGGGCCAGCCAACGTCAGGGGCGGCTGACAACTCTTCTCTTTCAAACAGCTCATCGCAATTTTGTACCACCTGAAAAATTCACACCAAACACTCGTAAAAAGGTATAACCAAAACAATGAAGGGCTGTGAAATAGTGAAAATGATCGAGTGAAAATATAAATCGCCATTTTATCATGAAGAGGATAAAAATTCTGTTGACACAATAACCCAAGATAAAAATGTCCATTATGGACTCGGAGACTATCTCTGTTTATTAATATCGCTGTAATGGATTTTTATTAAAGAGTTCATTACATAATGACATGTAGCTAAAACATGCGTGCGATAAGAACCCGAAATCGACAAAAAAATTAGAGAATGAAAGTGTTGCGGCAAAATTTGGAGGACGTCCAAAATAGAGAAAATATTTGGGCCACGGTTGCGAGTAGTCATCTCGAGTTACTTCAACATCCACATCCGGTAACATTGACTTTCTTATCGTGTAAACAAATCGAAATAGATTAATGACTGTTACGTACCCTGGTACGCCAATTAAAAAGTAAACCTGGATGTAAAACTAGACCAACATGTTAAAAGTTTTGCAAAATCTGAAGTCGTGAAAACCAATACAGTTTCACAATTCTGTGTGTAATGGTTGGTGTTTTGAGCCAGTGAAATATGTGGGATTCTGACTACATGTTTTTTGTGTTGCATGTTTTTTTTTTTATAGTAATTCATTTTTTCAGCCAAAACAATATTTTTTATGAATGTCGACAACAAAGTATTCGATGGGATATTTGGGTGAGTCATTATGTAAGTAAGTAGAGTTAGAAGGCGAGTTTTACCAGGGTATCAGCATCAAGGAAGACGCATTTTTCGTACTGCGTGAGGTTCCAGCAGTGGATTTTTGTGAAGGTGATGCCAAGTTCTGGTCTCTGCAACAAAGCCAGATGCGCAGCATCACGAGAGTCCAGGACGTCTACTGTGATCACTTCTGCGAAGACTGCGCTAAGTCTTTCCCTGGGATGCACAAGGAATAATGTTTTTATAATATTGTCACAAGTAAAATAACTATTAATGTATGACCATAATATTTGAATACATAAAAGTTTATATGTCTGGTGGCTGTATATGAGACTTAAAGGATCCCATAAAAACTTCGATATCGATTTAGCTAGCTTGTTAAAACAATAGCAAATAATAAGAAGGCTGTGGCCTATGGTGTTACCTCATGGCATCAGTCACTGATGGTGTGATTAGGACTACAGACGGATATTCTGTTCCGGCGCGCCTCAGGGAGTGGGCCAGCACTAAGGCTCCCAAGCTGTAGGAGTCGTTTGTGGCCAGGGTCACCCATGCTCGATCTGTGGACCAACGTAAATACACTATGACTTCATGAAAATTTAAACATTTTTTTTTTATCTGACGACTCTTAAGCATGTTCTATTATACCTATCTTCCTTCTTACATAAATGCCGGTACGAAAATAAGTCTCGTCTATTAATAGCAACGTGCATGCTTAATTAGGTAAATTAAAAACATCATAAAGAATATTTATTAACACGCTTAAATAACAGAAACAAATTTCCTGCCACCTTTACGTGCCAAAGACGCAAATCTTCAAAATAATCCGGAATATGATGTTGAGAAGGTTTACGTAAATGTTGATAAATTAGTGTCTCCCGTTGCTACATATTCCTTAAGTTCCGTATTTATGAATTGCGCAGTTCAGACAAAAATTTGCAATCGAGATTGGCTCGTGGTTGGAAGTTGGCGCCGTTTTAAATGCGTCTGCGCACCTCATCCCATCAAACATTGCCACGTGTATCATACGTTGAAACGTCGTTAAACTATTTGCTTATATTGATGTAGAGGAGATAAATTGCGATAAATACCTGAGCATCATTGTTGAATCTTTTGTTTTCTATTTTAAGTCTTTCTATAAATAGCGAAACAATAGACGAAGGATTTAAACTATGACAAAATAAAACACTTTATTTTTTATTTGTTTAGATGGTGCACTATTTTTAAAGTGTTTATAATGATTTAACTTGTTTTATATTTAATAATAATCTACTGTTTTTACCACTGCTAAAGCTCATAGATCTAGGAATGACGTTGTTTTAATGGACAAGTGGCGCATGTGCGTTCCAAAATAGAACGACACAAATAAAATAGAAAATAAAGTCACTGGAATAACGACGGATATTATTACTCGGTAGAACAAATTACCTACTCGCTTCTATGTTACAAAAATGTTTTTTTTTTTAATATTTTATTCACAAATTTAAAATACGATATTATAAAAAACAATTCGACATTAAAGATGAATAAAGCCATCGGTCAGCCATCAGAGTAATAGCTGTTTTTTTTACCTAATCCTAGTAAACATTCTTAGACTAACTTTTATTTGTCCTTATGTTATCTAACTTCTATTGTGTACCTACAACAATCACAAAGTAATAGTTATATCAGATAAATACCACAAAATCGATCATACTTTACGCTGTTTGATTCCTTATTATGGTTTAACATGCAGACAAAATATTTCTCTGCAAACCTTCACTTTTATTACCTGTCATTTCCTCATACGAAAAGTTCAAATGAAAATACACTTTTACTGGACTATTATGTAGGATAATTATTTACGAGGAAAATTGTTATTTAAATTATTTACCTAATCTTAATTTAGCGTAACATAATACATAGCGTTCCTATTAAATAATATTAATAATATTATTAAGGTAAACACTAATAATTTGGTATATCAGGAAGGAAGAATAAAAATTCAAATAAAATTGGTAACATGAAAATATTTATACTACACGATGTTTGTTTGTTACATACATTAAACATCATCTGGAAGACTGCGAAAACATCGTAATCATGTAGCATTTTTAGATCAAGAGGAAATGCCGTCAATCTTCGAGGCCAATTTTTAGTGATCCAGTCCGCAAACTAAACACTATCTACTATTTTTATTGGTGTTAAAATGTAACCTTTTTATTTGTCGCTGAAATATACTTTTTTTCCCAACGGTTTTTTTTAATTTAAGGATTAAGTTTAGTATCTACTTTTTTACTTAAGTCTATAGAGACAAGTGTGAGATTGTAAATTGTCTTCCTAAAATACATGGCATCTCAACGTGGTTTCTGTGCTACTTGAGTCGCAGGATCAGGAACGCAGGGAGCAACGGCCTGTGCGGTTTCTATTTAGGTGCAGCCAGTCTGACTGGATACCACCACGTGGGCAGTAGACCGCTAAATAAAGGAATGTGAAGCACATACTACTTACTCCCCTCGTCTACCAAAAGGCAATGCGAAAATACCATAATCTTAACCAAAATAGAACCGAAGACGATTTTTTCGCACGAATCTTTTTGCGTGCAAGTATCAGACACTTCAAAAAATTCTAAGCATCATTTAGTCTAAATTATTACCAATGCAAGGAGGTAATAAAAGTCTGAACTTTCGTATAATTTTCAAATTGCATGTCGATATGCTTCATGATTCCGTTTCACTTTACCGATGATGCTAATTATTTTTTGAGAAAAAAATCAAGAGAAATTACTATTTGGAAAGTTGAAAAAATAAGCAGCTATTAATTAAATATTTTGCACTAAAATTATGTATGCAGATTAGAGTTACCGTCTGTCTATTTGTGAAGTCAATGAGTTAATTAAGTCAATGATTGGTTCTGATGATTTAATAGAGGGAGATTACGATTGGTTGACGACAAGGGTATTGATGTAACGGATCGCGGCGCCGGCGCAGCCACAATCAGGCTGGCTGAACCTTTGCGGCTGGTGTTAGATGACATCGTGAAACCGCAACTCTGAGTATATGAATCTTGATTGACATGACTAGGTGGTGACAGCAAATTAAAATTGAGAGCTATAATGAGTAGTTAGGTGCCGTCTGATGACACACATTTTTAACGACACCAACTAGATATAATTTACATATCTACTCATAGTCAATAGTAACATAAGAATTCGAAAAGTTCATGAAACGTTAGCTATTGAATATAGCTATTTATTCCTCGTTAAATTCAATAGAACTCAATAAACGCACCCATAACGTTAAATTAACCACTATGAGTGACGTTGAAACTACAACTTCTTTTTTATCAAAAGACTTAAGTTTTATAATTTTTATGTAAGAAACTCTGATGCATAGATTAAGTAATTTTTTTCTTTGGTATGGATATTCGCAAATGCTAGAACACACATAAATACAGTCCAGTTTAAACTTATAGGTAGGTATATTTATTTAAACTTAAAATAGCTCGCCAATAAAGTGTTGTTTACTTACTATGTATTTGACCGTGACATTGACGTAGGTTTATGCATATAAAATCCACCTATCTACTAGATATAGTAATTTGATTACTTACAAATAAATTAAATATCGTTTACATTCATTATGGCATGACTACCAAGATATGAGCTTCAGATAACACTGGCGTGTTTACAATCGTTGATATCATAGTGTGTGAATCCAAACAATCGAAGCGATCGTCAGATCATTCTTGTTACTGCACGTATAGAACGAAAAACGACAAATTCTTGATAATCCGCACACGATACCCGAAAATAAACCAAGGTCGAATTGTTTTCGTGTCTTTACATTAAACATACAATTAAATCATACTTTGAACAGCAGTGTGATGCTGCTGACAGCAAGACTCAAAAATATGCAACAAAAATTACCTATTACATTTATTTAATTACTTAATGAGATATTTTATTAATTATCTACTGGTTTGCCGGCAGAAAATTAAAAATATTAGTTTATTAGTTAGTGGACGCAATTTTTTATAGCTTACATGAATAGTTATTGGGAGTTAATGACTAACTTTGGTGATAAGAATTAAATGGGTGACATTGAGATCGAAAGAGTAAAATCTGGGTATAAACAACAAATTCTTTAAAAATAGCACAACGAAAAAAAAATCCTTCAGTGCAGCATCAGAATAAAAAAACTTTCTAAAAGACCAGAATGTTACGATTAAACAACTATTTTTAAACTGCCTACCCGCTTACGTTGATAATTTACCTACTTTTTATTTTGCAAATTAAAGTTTATTAAATAGAGCCACCTTAACGACTCATTTTATAGTTAGTCTGTACTTACAACGTAATATACAAAAGCATGGTATACTCACTTGTCATTTTATTGCCGGTATGTAATCTCGTGCTTAACAGTCCAAGTCACCTCTAATCTCTAGTATTACGGACTATGCGCGCTCCTCGCGTCGCGCAGTAGTTACTAAATGCATGCAACGTGCACGACCGGCGCGCGGCTGTCGCCCCCCACGCCTCACCCACCCGCCACTCACTACCACGCACACTCCCACATACTTCTGACGTCAGAGGCTCAAACATACAAGCGCATGCGCCAGGTGCAAAGCAATAATTAGCAACACAAGCAAATAAAAAAGCTCTAGAAAGCAGTCAAGCAATAAGTAAAAGTTTCTAAATTTTTTAGCGAATAAAACTGTTTTATAATCAATTTACTTTTTAAGGCCAGCAAGAATAGCTTGGTATATGGCAATACTGTTTTGAAACAGCTGTTCACAGCGATCGATAGATGTCGGTGAGGGCCGCTTTATTTTCGTTGCGGCCGTCTAACGGCACTCGTAGTAGAATCACGGCTTTTCTCCCAAATAGTCGGCGAACTGTGGCCTTCTATGACAATATTATCGTTCATAAATACGGGTCGATGAACGAATTCGGCGCGATCATGATGGATAATTATGCAATGCGTAGTTTCTTGTATGAACCATACCCATGAAATTTAATTACAATGTAAACTTGGAACAGTCTAAAAATGTCCTAGTAAGGATGGTGTTGTGTTTGTTTTTGGTGTTTCGGTGGTAACGAGGAACGATGGCAAACTCACCCACAAGTATAGAGACTCAAATAGACAGTTTTCTAGAACAATTTAAAAGAAGTGCTTCTAGAGCAATGGAAGATAAAATGGAGTGGTCAGATGCTCCATCACCTGGGGCTGTGGTCAAATCAAGAAGCAGTTGTTTTAACGTGGACATCGCAGTTGGTAAAGTACCTACATATAATAACGAATATGTGTATAATTACATACCATTACTATGTAATTTTATTAGAATCTTTAACCTTGTTCCTACTCTCACGTAAAAATGGTAAAAAGATAAAATCGGGGATCTGAAAAAATATGTAATAAACATTACGCTACGCACCAGAATAAAGTACCTAGGTATATGTATAGTTAGTTAATTATTATTTACAAAAAAGCACTTTCATATCAGGCAAGCTTAATAATCGGATTTTAAAGCGTCTTAGGTACTAACACAAATATTTTCCCGCGCAGTTTCTTTGTCCTTTTCTTGTTCCCTTTATTTTATCCTGTTCATAGCTTTTTTTCTTCGTACATC
The DNA here is from genome assembly GCA_916618145.1 of Emmelina monodactyla. Classification (NCBI taxonomy): domain Eukaryota; kingdom Metazoa; phylum Arthropoda; class Insecta; order Lepidoptera; family Pterophoridae; genus Emmelina; species Emmelina monodactyla. The sequence goes on from OU745303.1 coordinate 9,641,090, forward strand.
GGATTTTCGAAAGACAGTGAGTAAAACAATAATGAATAAAACACAGAAAACACGGCAAGTTTTTTTATGAAAACTTTCTAAATTGCAGAGTAGAGTTGAGTAAAAAACTTAAGACCGACTGACTGTCTTGTCTAATGTCATAGAGCAAAACAATATACTATGATTTAAGGAAGAGATATGATTAACTATAAAAAAGTTGTCACAAGTTTCTGTTCATAAATACTATTCATGCTCATGAGCGGCGGGAAAACAAAAAAAAAGACCTGTCATTTTGGAATGACCCTAATGTTTTTTTTTAATTTGTATTGAAAACTGCACATCAAACTTTGAAAATTTTTTGCTGCAGTTTCGAATAGGTGTCTGTGTTTCTTTTATACAGGTACCTATATATATTTTCCAGTTCTTTTTTGTAAATTTATTGTAATTAATTCTAATTCTACATTTTTTCGGCTTGCCTTGTGCAACTCATTACTAAGACTGTAACTTACTGTTAATATTTTTTTTTATAACTATAAGTACTTTAATTCATAGACATATTGATTTATTTATTTTACAACTTATGTATCAATTTTCACACATATTCTATACGTCTAACACGTAAATTCAGTGGTTCTGCTTCTTAAAATTATTAAAATATAATTTAGTATTAATTAAGAGCAGATTAATTAAGTTGAAGTGTTTGGTCATATTATAATGTTATAGGAAACTCGTCCCCTCATTTCTTAACATAACTTCCTACCCAGCCAAGAGAAGTTTTTCCTATAGTAGTAGATAAATAAACATAAAAGTTATTAATAAAACTATGCAAACGAAATTTATTAAAGTCTGCAGTTAATAAGTATTTTATTTTAAAATATAATTACCTTTATTTTACTGAATCAGGATATTAAACGTAGGTATTTAGGCATGTACTTACTTACGTAGTTGCACACGTACGTAAACCATTCAAATAAACTGACAAGCAGGAGGGTCAGCATCGAAGTGGAACAAATTTAGAGTTCCTGTGATAGCGTCTGTAGGTATTTTGATCCCAACCGCTCCAAAATGATAAAGCTTATTTATTATTTTATTCAGAACAATAAATTTTTTTTACTATGTAATGCTGATCGGTCATGTCATAAAGGGGATTGAACTCATTTCCTCTTTAGAGGTGGGTGCGAATGCAACATCCGTATTATTATTAATTCGTTAGAATCGGTCCTTATTTAATGTTTAGATGCAAAACAATTGAATATGACACATTACCAAACATAAACATAGTTAAAAACCTAACCATTGAGAGGCAGAGATAGGAATGTTCTGAGTTAGGTATGTAAATAAAGGAAACCTTATGACTAACTTCTAACCCTATAAATGCTTCTGAGTACCTAAGTCCTTTGCAGTAAGTATAAAATTAGCTAAATTAGACTTAATAAATGTACGTTAAATAAACAGAAAAATAAATTGCTGCAGTAGGTACTAATTTTTTCTGCCTAATGGAGAATGTTACCAAATTTTGATTATTATCTCTTCAAATTCTCTGTCAAAAATAAAAAATACTGGTGAAAGAATTATTTCGATGTGTCAATTAGTTTCCGATTTATAAGTAAAATAAGTTGCTACCGCACGACGCGGGCTGCCGGTGCCGGTGTGACGTCACACCACAACTCGCTCGGTCTAGCTCACTCAGTACGCTCGCGGTCGCGCGCACTTGTCGTCTAAATTAAACCTAAATACTTTTAAAAATGTCTAATCCAACTACAAGGAAATCATGTGTAAAAATACAACTATCAATTCGCCGGAAAAGTTGTTTTTTACAGTTCCAATGGATGTAAAAATGCGAAAAAATTGATAAAAGCTATGAAGAGGTTAGATCCATTTGAATATAAAAGTACAGTTTAATGTTGTGAAGACCATTTTGACGTAAGTATAGTGATCATATTTTACGTAGGTACATAAGTAATAATAATTATTTTCATCTTTGATGAAAAAAAATCTTACCGGATTATTCGCGTGTTGTTTTTGATTTTCCTTTAAATTCAATAAATACTTTCAATGATCGTGACTATCTAAGACATTACTATAATAATATTTTGTAGTTTGCATTTATTTAATACCTACCTAGAAGCATAAAATCTGGTCAGAGGTGCAAAACCTTTGGTGATAGAACGTTCCGTTATTATATTACATGATATTACATATTTATTGTATCGTGAGAACAATGCCGCTGTTTTGCGGTGTCCTTTGTTTTCTATACAAGTTTTAATATATACTAGACTGTACCTACCTATTTACCTACCAAAAGTTTTTATTTAAATTTACTAAGAGCAGTACCTTTATATACATACGTACCTACCTATAGCTACCTTGTTGTCTTTAACGTAAAAAAATAATGGTAGGTAGGTATTTGAGTAACATTCTTTCATTGCGACATTAGTTGGGTATTACGTTTTAATAAAACAATTTAAAACGGATACAGAATGTATTAAGCATAAGTAACTAGTAGCAAGGAAAGTTTACATACCTTTGCATTTTTATTCCTCGCATTTCGGCGGCAAAAAAATCACTATTTGTTGATACATATTGCGCAACCATTAATCCATCTATTTTAGGCAGATTATCCGATTGCCCTTTTTCGAATCCTTCATCCATTTTATTAGTCAAATAAAATTGACTACTACTAGATTATTAAAGTAATACGCAGACAATAACAAGACAAAATACGCGGACAAAAACACAACAAAATACGCAAGCTATTGCCTACTATAACCACTGGTGACTTCAGGCGACTTGACACTAACCGTACGCGGCCCGCGGGGCGTGTTGTGGTGCTACGTCACAAGTGGTCACGTGACTGTTAGCGGGACTTGTTATTTTTCGAAACTTTGAATGCTTACAAAATCAAAACTACTAGGTATTTTTGACTACAACAAAAACTATTGTAGTTGTATACATACAGGCTTTACTGAGACAAAGTTTCAAGCGATTTGGCATACCTAGTAACATTCTCCATTGCAAAAACAGTTTATCCTTGAGTGATTTTAACTTAAAGACTTTAACTTTTAACAGTTAAAAGTTAAAGTCTTAATTAAAATTTTTAAGTTTTTAAGTTTGTACTACATTAGTTTTCTTAATCTGAAACATTATTTTCTAAATTTCGTTCACTAACTCATCTTACATTTACGGAATGTTATTTAAATTTGGCGCGCTTCAGGCGCACGCAACTTGAGTCAAGTCAATATACGGAAACGCTGCGTTTCGACGCCACCTGGCGGCCGCGCACTGTACTAGCGACGTGTTCAACGGCGTCCTCTGATTTTATTCACAGAAAGTGTTCGCCATATTGCTTCCGTGAATTCCGTGAAATATTTGCGCTTTTCTCTACAATTATGACTGCAAAATCGATATGAAGTGAAAGAAATTAAACCACACCCACGTTGAAGTCGTTGGGATACAAATTTAAAGATCCAAGTGTTTGTTTTATCGAGTAAAAGGTAAGTTTCATTCTCCCTTTGCTATGACTATATGGCCCAATATTCCACGGGAGTTCGATCCGCTATGCGATAATGAAACTTAAAAAATGCGATTAAGGTTAATAATTGCACGGTTTTTGTTATGTTTATTTACATGATTTTGTAAAGTCTGACGCCGTTTTTCTTGTAATAATTCGCGGGTTATTCAATCAAAGTGGATACGGGTCGATTAGGGCTGGGTTGTCGTGTTACATTATACATATGTGATGTAGCTACATACTTACAGGATGAGTTATGAGAAGATGGAAGTGGTGAATCCTGCAGAAAAGGAGGCAAGTGAGGTGTTGCACTCATTGTTATCTGTGGAGAGGCGTAGTGTGGATAGCAAGGAAGCAATCATAGTGTCAATCAATGCAGACCAAAATGGGGGTGGAGAGTATGGAGAGAGTGCCCAGTGGCACACTCCGGTTATGGGACAACATTCTGTTTTTGAAATGGGTCAGCAAAATATCCAACAACACAATTTCAATGGACATCAGGAATCGGTATGTTTATTTGATATTAAGAAGAACCAAAATTATAGGTTTATTAGCAATTTTTATATTTTTTAATAATAATTAAAGCTCTATTTTTCTATTTGTAAACAAAATATTTTCAGGTTTTGTGGCAAGGCCACACAATACAAGTGGAGAATGGTGAAGGAACCATACAAACAATGCAAAACTCATATAACATAGACTTTGAAGCAAATGTTGAAGGTGAAGTTGTTGAAATTGAGGTTGATAAGAAGATAAAAGTTGAAAAGAAGCTAGGAAATAAGAAAAAGAAAAAAGCAGAGTCTGATAGTGATGAAGAGGTGTTTGACAATAAATTGGAAGACAATCCTGCTCAGGTTTGTTATTAATTATAAATGATTAAATAAATCTCTAGACGAACACACCAATTATGTTGCCTTAAAGAAAGTGCAGTAAGCGCTTGTGTTATAAATACCACAGAATGGACTAGGAGAGAACCTAGTTATTAATTTTCATTTGCTTAGTAGTTGAAAGGAAACATTTGTCCTCTTTTGTAATATGGAAATTTCTAATTTTAGGTAAAAGAAAGACTGATGAGAGGCTGCGATTGCAAGGATAACTGCTACCGAGGCCTTAACCCTGAAGCTGTGTACCGTCACAGACTCAATATAGCTGAACTGACTAAAAGTGAACATGACATGTATCTAATGGGCATAACAATGGCAAGTTTAGCTAATCCCGCCGAGACATCGCGCCATAAAGTAAGAAGGAGACTTCGAGCGTGCTATGTGTATCAAGGTAGAAAGGTATGTCTAGAGGCTTTCTTATATTTAGAAAATGTTACACATTACCAATTGAAACGCATAAGACAGCACGTTATGACCCATGGCGTCGCGCCGCGAATACACGGCAATGTCGGCAAGAAGCCTTACAATACGTTCACTTTAGACATTTACAAACATGCAACTAATTTCTTGAAAGAATACTTAAAACAGCACGCCAACTCGACTAAAGATGTTCAGCCTGCTGGAGATGGGAAAAAAGCTAGCAAAACTATAATAATTCAAGGAGACTCCCGGAAGCACTTGTTTGAAGCTTACAAGGAATATGGGGAAATCCTTGAACCAGGAGTGAAATTAATGGGCTACTCGACATTCCGAGCCTTCATGAAAGACCAATTCCCTCACGTCAAATTCGCCACAAAAAAACAAGAGCTACCCAAAGATATGGTGCCATTCAAGAGCGGTAAGTGTATGTCGTACGACAAAAATAAAGATCCAATACGGATGCAACAGGAGAAAGACAAAGCCGATGCGAAGAAAGCGGCAATTGAGGCCAAGAAGAAGGAGGAAATTGATCAAGAACAGCACAGGCAACAACAGCAGCAGCAGCAACAGCAGCAACAACAGCAACAGCAACAAGTGCAGCAGGTGCAAGTGCAGCACCAGCAGATGCAGAACCAGGGCCCGCACGTGGTGATCCACCAGCAGCAGCCGCAGCAGCAGCAGCAACAGATGCAGCAGCAGATGCAGCTGGTGCCGCAGGTGAGCCAGCACCAGCAGGTGATCGCGCAGCAGCACAACGTGATGCAGCCGCTGGACGACGCGCAGCCGGTGGAGATGCAGCAGCAGCAGGTGATCCCGCTGGCCGTGGTGCAGCAGCCGCAGACCTACATCGTGACGCCCGTGTCGCACTTCCAGACGCGCGTGCAGGGCGCCTGGTACCGGCATTGACCCCTCCCCGCCGCCACAGTGGCCCCGACCGACATATTCGCTTAGATACTGTAGATACTTGCCTTACCTGGAATTCTCCAGACTCTACGATCCCAACATGACACCAAATCGGTCCACTGTGGACTCTCGCCTAAAAGTACTAGTTTAGACTTATGAGTAGATATTGTAGTAAGATGATTATAATCGAGTTACTCTGAAATTGTACATTGAATGAAATTGGTTATATTTATATCGCCACACGTAATTTGGCAATAAGTTAGGTAGACATAGGAATGGAACACCTTTTCAGTATTGTATAACTGATTATAGTAACTACCCTAAGATTCTATTGTCGGATGCGAGAAATCAAATTATTTACGATGAGGCTAGGTTTTTCCTTCATCCATGTATAAATTTCAATGCATATTTTTGAAATTGCATACAAGTTTTGGTAGTAATGTCTCATTATTTTGTCAAAAAATCATTTTTATAGTTTGATTTCCCATATGCGAACTATTTTACATAATTATTTTATCTGTAGCTTAGTAATTTATAATTTAAGAAATGCAATGAAGACTTTAATCATCATTTTATGTTTAAGTTTGAACAATTGGCATAAATTCTTAAATCCCCCCTTATAAGTACCTACATTTTATCAAAAAGCAGTGCCTTTGAAATAATATGTGGAATTTGTAATCATGAACTATGATGTGCAACTATTTGATATAATTTTAGAGTTTCTAAGGTAGTAATGTAATGTTTTTTGATTTAGGGTATTCTTTGTATGGTACCATTTACCATAGGGCACTTAGTCATATACACCTACCAATTATCATATAATATTTACTGAAAAATGTTTCATTTTTTTGTGTCCTATGGTGTTATGGTGATAGGAATTTGAGCGAAAACCTTATTACGTTGTCGTAAAAATGTGTTATACATATCATTTTCAGCGATTTAGTATATTATGTTAATGTAGGTTTATGTGGAGAAGTTTATATAGATGCAGTTTTTATGCATTAAGTTTTAATACAAACCCAGTTACTTGCAGCTTTAATTCTGCATAATAATTTGAAAAGTTACATATTTGTCTCACAATCAATTGGTATTTAAATTTGAAATCACGCGTTGTAGCAAATTGCTGTTCTTTTGCTGTGCAACAATTAAAACTTAAAACAGATTGAAAATTAACTAGTTTACATGGATTAACTAGTAAATTCAAAAAATATTTTCAACCACTAACAAGAGTGAGTGATTTGATTTTGATCTTTATATGAATTCTCCACTTATATTTATGGATTTTAACAATGATTTGTATCACAATCTCAATTATTTATTTATTTTACCGTATTCCTGAAGGTAAAATTCAGTTTTTTCGTGTAGTGTGTAGTACCTATAAGTAACGTACCTAATTTATAGAAGTGTGTAACGTTAATTGAATAAGCTGATAGACAGTACAGAAATGTGCCTAGAAGTAATGCTTATCCATGTATTTTTATAGTGCAATAAATTTGGAGATTCAAAGCAGATTTCGTATTTCAGCATTTGCTGGGCAGCTCAGTCAAATCGGTATTTGTGTGTGTTTATTTTGGAACCTTGCGTTTAGAAATTGTATAATATTTTAAATGTAAAAAGAAATATTTTTGTATCAGAATATTAACCGACTAACGTCTGCTTTGGATCGTAGTATTGAACTTAGCACGATATCGGCGTCGAGTATGTTCCAAAATTATAACGTAGGAAGACAATGATGTGATAGAAATTAAACTTTTTTACGCAACTGTACTTGTGTTTTGTTTTGTGAGTGTGGTGTGCCTACGCGGTTGTATGTTAGGTGTCGGCGTTGCATCCGGCGAGTCGGGGTAGGCGCTCTGGCTCATTGGCCGCTTCACTCGGCAATTTAATAAATTCTGATCGGCGCGTCGCTCATTTGTAAACAAACGCTTTGTTTCACGGAACCGCGGCAATCGTGCCAGTAGTGTTACAGCAGGGGCCGCGCAGTCTCGTATACGAACTGTCAAAACGATTGACAGGACAATATGAAGTTCTGGAGGTGCAGCACGAAGAGGGAGAGACGAGCCGCCGCTCTCGGTGAGAATATACCATTCCAGTTATTGCTTGTGGCGACTTGATTAAATTAACCCACTTACTAAACCATTTCAATCATTGCAATTTATTTGGATTCGTATTGATGAACTCGAGTAAAATGTACTTTACTTTGGGGCATAAGAAGCGCTGGCATAAAATGTTTCTTAAAGTTTAAAGTGTCAAACATTCTTGTTTTAAAGTTCGACAAGTTCAAACGACCTTGTAATTTGGCAATAGCAAAAAAGTGGCCGGTCTGTCTTTTTTTGTTTATTAGTAGATAGATACTTGCGTCACTTGTTTGATTAGCTATACTTTCGTCTTAAATGATATCACTCATTTGTACACAAAGGTAATCATTAATCTTAACTAAACATTGAGTTATTGATAGTTTGGCACACCTTTGTTACCTGTACAATAGTGTACAATTCATTTTTGATCATTAAAATAATATACATGACAATAAGTAACGTAACAAATAAATACCTATACCTAACGATGTGGCACTAGCATGCATACCTTCATACACAGTTTTGAAACAAATGTATTCTAGTGTTTTTCCTTTTTTAATCTAAGTATGCATTATTGGTTTTGTAGCTCATGTTTTACTATGCGTTAAACTTATACAAGCGTTGATTCATAAAAATAAATATCCTGTATTTAAAACGAAACGGTTTTACATTATTATAGCAGGGCAATAGGCACTAAACGGTGATGCGTAAAAATTTTGACCCCTTGGAAAAATTATTGACCGAAAACCTTACAGAAACTGTTAAGTATGTTGTCTACACAGAGTTAATGGTTATATTTAATTATAACCAGGACAAAAAATACTGAGTAATGGGTACCTACCAAATTGCGTTTTAAAAACATTTTAACGTTTATTACTATTATATTTCTTAGTGTATTGGACTTGTATGGATTGTTTAAGTTCGTATATTACTCCGTAGGTAGATACTACATCATACGTTTTGATTTTACAATATTTAAACAATGGACGTGCTCTTTGCTCATATTTAATGACCGTACTATAATATTACTTGCATTAGTGTTGGGTATTTACTAGGTATCCAAGTAATGCATTATGCTTATGACATTGGCTTTATTATTGCAAAACTTAAACAAAATAACAAGTGCTAATAAAAGTTTGCTATTTATGGCTCATGAGAATCCTCGCGGTTAACATGTTAACAAGCCCAATAAAAATGTGCAGTCATCGAGAGCTAAATGACCATTGTACCTATTTACTTATGTTTCTTTTCACCATTAGGAACTTTAATTTGAACAAAGCTTTGGTAATGTTGGCAATCAATAAACACTATTTATTCTCAAAGTTTAAATTTAACAAGATATCGCTATAAGCCGTTCTATCAATCTATTCCGTCATCTAATAGCTATGCTCAATCACCTCAACATATTATAAATGTTAACTATACGAGTATTTTGTAAAAGTAGAGCCTACGTACCGAACACCCAATTTGGATATAACCTTTTATTTTACTCCCGTAAGTAGGTGAGGTTAATAGTTAACTACAACCAATTTACAACCCACTCGACTTGCACTACATCTTCCAGTCAACCGCTTCGTAGAAAATGCTTCTCTGACGTCATCTACCAGCCATCGTATAGTTCCTATAGATAGGAGGTAATATAAGAAAAATAGCGATGAAACAGCCCCAGCCTGATTGCTATGCGGACGGCGACTCGCCCAACGATTTCCACCTTTTGTTTGCCGACTATATTGTTCTCGTACTACCTACAATCAAACTTTTACCTTGTACTTATGTTGGGTCCGTTTGCCTCTCGATTCTGAATTCACCTCGTCCTTCCGTATTCGTTATTTTATTACCCACTCGGAAAACTGATTCGATTTATTCGTTCAGTACGGACGGGGGAAATTTGACGTTATCTAGTTAACAATTAACTTCTAGATTGTTATTTGAACATAAATAAAGGATTTTCAAATCAAACGTTCATAAACTAACTGTATTAACGACGCGCCTTCAGATTTTGTTTGACCGATCATGACCTTCCGGCCTCAAGATGAGCCAATAATTCACTTCCTAATTATCTCAATTAAATAATTTGACATTTGTGAATTGTATGCATAAAACACGTTTGTTGTGTCTACTAACACCAGTCAAAACAAACCAACTTACTAAAACTAAAGTAAACATCGATTTCTGTTCAATATTAAGAGAGTAACACCGTTCGTACCTCTTACTACATACACTGGGTGTAAAAGAACTGCTTCCGAAAACAAAAACTGGGCATTGCTGGAGGGGGTTACGTTTTGAGCAAAAAAACCACTTTATTGGGTAAAAAAAATTTAATACTAGGGATGGGCCGAGTACTCGGTTTATACTCGTTACTCGGCCGAGTAACTCGGTATACGAATGCCGAGTACCGAGTACCAAAAAAGTAATATACTTTGTTTAAAGAAAGCAATATATTTAGGTAGACATAATTGAAACAACAGTGTTAATCAAGACGTACTGATTTGAGGAAATCTTTGACATCCTCAAGTAATAGAATCAAAATTATGCTAATGCATGAGTACTAGTGAGACAAAATTAAAGGAATAGTAATAAAAATAATCAATATTTAAAATTTAATAAATGTAAATTATGATGCCTTGTTTGGTGCCCCGTCCACCATTTGCCAACAAATTTTCTTCTAAATATACTGGTGTTCGTTTGTACTTGTTTACGCGCGCGAAATTGGGAATTTGATAGAACCGAGTTCCTCGGCCGAGTACTCGGTTAAAAAAAAATTGAACCGAGTAATACTCGGTACTCGGCAAAAGTGTTACTCGGCGCATCTCTAATTAATACTATCAGTTTTTGTGATGATTTCAACTTAAATTGGGTTTTAATTTAATTTGCAGTGTAAATAATCGCACCTGAATCGACAGTTGATGTGTGAGCGATGATTTGAAGCGGCGAATATGACTTTTCAGTCCTTAATAACCTTTTTTAAATTGAGTTTTCTGGGTATGCTGTTAGTGAATTTAGTTACTATTGAGGCTCAAGAATACATGGTTTCAGGCTTCGGAAGTGGTCTTTTTACAACCGTTATAATTATGTAGTTCAAAACTGCAGATGAGCCTACTAAAATCAAACTCTACTGAATGAATTTTTCATGATTTTCTCAACTTGTTACATTATCTACAGACAGTCGAAAAGTTACAAAGAAGTCACTTAATCCATAAAGTTAAAAATACCTAATTGACTAAAAGTTCCACCACCACCAACAAGAGCGATCTAAAGGTGTTTGATTTCATTGCTAGTACCTACCCAAGCCAGCCAATCGCCGCTTAAATATAGCACACGACATTTGAATGCTCTGATTTCTAAACAAACAGTCAAAATAAACCATCTTAACTTCCTACACTGGTTAACGTAACCTTACTTAAACAGTTTTAAGTAAATATCTTAGTGTAAACTGTTAGATAACTAGCAATTTAAATTACAAAGCAGTGCTTAGTTTTTTCCATAGGCAAGTATATTTAATTTGACGTTTTGCTAAAACTGCTTAATCACCTATATACGTCACTGACCTATTACGTTTTTAATGTCTTTTCTATTCATTAACCGTACATTATATTGACCAAGATGCATAGTTATTACCATACAAAATGTTAATTTTATTAAGATGTACTCGTAAATTCAAACGTTGCAAATTAAAAATTAAACAGGTAGTTCCATTTGGTAATTAATTCTTCTAAGGTTATGGCGCTACTGTGCCTCGCAGAATTTTTCAAGAGCAGCTGTCGCATGTCGTCACGTTATCAAACTAAATACCGCTAATCTTTACCGACACGCATAGTACGTGTTACATCACATTATGTTATACTAGTTCTATGTAAAATGCAGATCATGGATGTAGGCCGGCGCGGCGGGAGTCAGCGCGTCCCACTGCGGAAGGGCGCCCAACGTCAGTCTAGCAACGCGCGCTGTCACCAAAGCACATCCGTTTCGCGCCATTTAACACGTTGTTAATTCAAAATTCGAACACGAAAATTCGGATACACAGTGGATTTAAAAAAACGAGTGATGCGAATACGGTTCGAAGTACCGAACAAGTTGGAAATAACGTTCGGAAGAGGTAGTTTGTTTTTGTTGTAATATTTGGCCGGTGAAGTGAGTTTGCATTTACCGGTTTTCAGCATTTTCCGTTCAAAAGGGTGAAAGTTGACATCGAAATTAACAAAAACTTTTATTTTAACTGGCATGTATGTAGTGGATTACTAACGAGGTCGGTAACGTTTAAATCTTCGCTCATGAAGAAAATAAAGGACTTCTTATTAGGTATGTTATACTTAGCACCTTAGCCTGGTAAGCTTCCACGTCTTTATTGGATTTTGTATGTCGGCAGTTAGGTGCTTTCCTATTTACGCTTGTTATGTGATTTTCGTTTGTATTGGTGCCATTAGGTACCTTTACTGTATAACTATTTTATTTTTATACTTTTGATGGATACAACGTAAATAAACGTTAAGGTACCTTAGAGGATATCAACTGAAGTTTCTATTGCAAGGCTGAATTACCTAATATCAATAACGGTGTTACAAAATTGAGTAAGTACCTAGGTGTTAATTAAACTTTTGTCTAAAATACTAATACAACTAAACAATAACATAGTGCTAATTAAAGCCGCTGTTTTGGACTCTACAATTCTATTCAAAATTAATTCCCACAAACATAAAAATAATCTAAATTGCGCATTTAGCTAAATAAAAACATGTTGCTGTGGTACAATTTGTTATTAAGAATCTATTATCATGGAGAATGCAAAAAAAAGAAAACAATAAATTATTTATTAATTCAGTAGTAGATATTTATTTCTTGCTTCAGTTTTTATTAAAATTCATAACTCACTTGCGATCTAAGCTCTCGACACAAAAATACAGAAAAAAAAGTAAATCCAGTCAATTTAAATACAAGTGAGCAACAATTATAATAAAGGTATCATATTGGTTTTGTTATCAAAATACGTGCTTATAGCTTGCGGGCGAAATCACCAGCCAGATAGTACAGACAATACAAAAGTATCAATAGTCGTCGTACGATCTACATCAAATGTTTGTTTACTGTCCAGAAAACTTATTAGTCAAATAATAATCTTAATTGCTTTCGTATTTTAACACTGGCAACTTGAACATTCCATTGAACTTCGAATCGTCTCAAAAAATACCTGAAAAATAGAGTTAGCAGGTAGGTATACCTACAATTTGAACAGACAAAGATAGTGACATAATTTATACTTTAATAATGAAAAAAAACCTCTCAGAAACCGAACGAACAGGTAGGGCGAAGTGGGCATTAGGCAATAAAGGTCCCAATTAGTGAGCTTTATCGCTGCTTTACGTTTAAGTCTGATACACTTAAGGCCATCAATTTGTCGTACTATCTTCATTTGTTTGTATATGTTATTCTCCTGTGTCTTAAGGATTTTTATTGCAGAGCCCGGAATAGAGATCTCACCTAAGAAAAGTAAGTAATAGGTACTACTGGCCTTTTTGTTGACAATCGTAAAATGAATTTCGAATAGAAAGTGATATCACTTTCCCAGAGCCTTTGCATAGTTCCCATTATTGTCACAGTTGCAAACATTTGTACGTACCAATGCCGAGGTCGGTAACAAAAGGTGCGCGAGCGCATAACGGCATAATGCCTACACTCTGAGTATTCTGAAGGTTCATACATATATAATCACGATTCAAGTATGTTATTCTGCGGTTTAATTAAATAATGTCGTGTTTCCACAGTTCGTGAAACTACGCAGGATGTCTCTTAAGTTTGGCCTGAAAGAGCTAAAATAGCATATCGTACCCGTGGGCACGCGGCATTAGATGCAAACTGCATACAATAACCTGATCGAAAATGTTATGAAAACAAATGCTCTACTACCTAGTTATTAATTTTATAAATAGTAAACATAATTAGACAGTCTGCAAATTTCATATTTTTAACACAGCTAAGTACCCAGCAAAGTTCACCTTAAGGTATTAGTTCGAACTAATTTCAGCTTACGCTAACTGCTGTAAATTACACACTAAACTATTAAAGATAAACTGCATTAAAATGCTGCTATTGTTTTCGACCACCTGGTGGTGTTAAGATGTTCAGCACAGCTGCGCTTGCGTCCTTGTACCGTATACAATACAAGATCAAGTTGTATTGCAGAATAACGGGGAATAGTGTTATGATGTTAAACAGGAGGGCTTAGAAAAGTTACTCTAACTTTGTTCCTTCGGGGTCCTGATTTGTAAGATTATTGAAAATGCCTTATCTATGCAACAACGTTTTGATTTAAAAGAAGGGAATTACTATATATTTAGTGCACCTAACTTGTAAAACTTCTACTAACATTTTATTTTTAATGGTGTAATAATTCAGTTTAAATAGTTTAAGTATAATGATTATTATAATCAATAAAATTAAAACGACTACAATCTTTTTAATTATCACAAAGTAAAGTCGGAGGAGATAGAGCCATTAATTCACTAACACCGTTCCACGTTTCCGCTCTGTCCTAAATTAACAAACAAAATTTAACCTTTTACTTATCCTTTTGATATTATTTATAATGTCCTAATCAGTGAGTGTTAGGCACCTGTCGAACTTCCGCCAGAAGTGGTGTGAAGCTCGTCCGAAACATTCGGCAGTTACGAACTTCACACAAAGCAACGTTTCATGATTAAATTCTAGACAGGTTTAGCATTTGCAGGTACAAACAAGACGTTTCGGTATGTAGGAATCCGGGTAATTAAACTTTATGTTATTGTCTGTAAAAAATACGATCAGTGAGGTATTTTGGACGCCATCTTTGTTTTTGAATCTATGTTACTAATTGACAATTTCTGCTGCTTCTAAACTCATACCTATTCATGATTTAAAAAAATACTTTTGATTTTATGACAGATTGCTTCTTCTTCTTAATCACGAAACATTAAATCTTTTATACACTAGCTGAACTAAAATACTAGGTGGGTATGTGACGTCCCTTGCGCCGAAGAATCTGGATCGCTCCGGACAAAACCGCTTTGAAGAAGGGTCTCCTTTTACGGAACAATGCTGGCCCCTCAGCTTTTTATTATACAAATATTTGTATTTGGAATGGCTCTGCCACATATCCGTTAAGCAAGACCTTGTACTAAGAAATCAGTTTGACTTAAGCATAAGATAGTTTTCACTAATCTTTACACGCCGCTCTGTGTGAACTTAAGTACCTATTGCTTGGCATCTTTTGGACAGCCCGTGTCTTGGTTTAGTGGTTTTGTTGGTATGACGCTCTCAATGCGCATGACTCAAAGAAAACGTTAACTGTTATAAAGTCCTAAGTATATTTCAGCACCGATCTGAAATGAGTGACAAGTGTTATATGTGAAATGGACTCATTTATCGGTAGTTGTACAGTATACTTTTAACCGATATGTTAGTCAATAAACTGAGTCTGACTTCCGTGAATGCGGCATTTTGCCGAAAGTAAACAATAGAAAAGAGCTTTTATTTTAGATGTCTATAATAAAAAAACTAATATTGGACCCATACCTACTTGCACACAAGATTTATTTTTAAAACTGTCTCTGTATTGTTTTGTTAATCAGTTAATTCGGTCAAGAGGCTAATCTTTTTAACCTACATATGATTTCTTTAAAAGATAGAAATAGATTCAATCCCAAGGTACACTTCTTCTTCATCTTGACAAATCTCAATAATTATTTAACCAGTTGAGCTTGCCATTTACAATACAGCAGTACTTAGGTACCTACTTAATGTCTTGTGTAGTCTAGCAAGTTATAACCATCCTAAAAAAGCACAACAATACATAAACCCGACTTTCCCACGGTCCGACTAGACATCGCCGTCATCACCTGTTAGTTCATCTCAAAATGCATTTCTTGGCGTTCAAGTTTTAAACATTAGCATTTGGTTCATTGTCTTCACTCTCTACCCATTCATTGTAAATACTTCCATCTCGGAAGTTAGATAATTGCACTGTATTTGGTGAAGTAATTAATAAATTTTGTAACAATCGCCTGATTAGCTGCATTTCAACATTGTAAGCGTTGAACTCTTTTGTAGGGAAATTATAGGTTAACGTTGCGAAAAAATGATTAACTAATTAAGTATTTGTTTTTAATGCTCCAAGTACTAATTTGAATTGTAACATTGCCTAACTATTTTACAAACAAGAGAATAACGCAATACCCTTGTTGTATAGCTCTATATAATCTCTGTTCGTTAAAGTAAGTTTTTTTGTAATACGAGAGTCAACTCTATGTGTGTTATTCAGTATTGATTAGTTAGTCTACATTTCTAGAGTGACATCCCGTTGCAGTCTGCTAGTTAGCTCTGAAGTAGCCACAATCCACAGGCCGCGGCCAGCATTCAGCTAGAATCCAATCACAGCTACACAAATCCGCATTCCAACCACCAATTGCCAATAGAATTCACTGAATGAGAGAACTTCTCATTTAAAATTAACCTTAATTGCGCTTTGTTTGTTTTGTTAATTTGTTTACTTTTGAGAAAATTGTAGAGCGGCGTCTTTCCGTGTCCGTTGAAAGAGTCGCCGTGGATACTTGGTACATTGCCACCAGATTCTAGATTCCATAACGGTGTCTTAGAGTTTTCTTATTTACTTTTTGCCATTATCTATCAGGCCATCACGCTTTGCCTGACGATTTATCTTTGATTATTTGAGAGCAAACGATAACGCTTTCCAATTGAACGATATTTTAGCTGTCAGTTGCGGCCGGCCGCACGCGCACACGGCTACCCGGTGTCAAGTTTTCGTTTGATTGTGCACTTTATTCGTTTGTGATAAAGGTGAGGGTCTGAAGGTCGTGTGTCAAAGGGTATTATGTCACAGTACGACAGTACCAGTGTGAGTGTGGTCGCGGTCGGCGCATGTTGCAAGGTGCGCAGGACTATGCAGTGTTTTGGATTTAGCGGTAAATATCTAACCTCTCACATGTTGAACGTAGGGTATCATTATGCAAACTGACACCTCCCGTTTCACTGCGCATAACATTCACTTCAGTTCAAATATCACAGGCTTATGTTACAATTTAAATCCTCTAATTAAATACGTAAAGCCATTCATTTCGAACTGACGTTGAACAACAAACGATGCGTAAAATCGATTCTTCATCCGTCATCCAATAGTATTGGCGGTTATTTTAATAAAAAACGACTGAATTGTGAGAAGTAGCGTTTCACTCTAGTGCGCATGAAGACGTCCACTACAGTGTAGACCTCTGAGCTGCGCAAACGCATTGAAATTCGTATTCTCGCGTCAAAACACAGATGAGATTTAGCTTCTTCTTTATCAAGGGCCAGACACTAGGCAAGTGTATTATATTTACTTACGATAGTATGTTTAAACATGTCATACCTGATTGTAGTTGTAATGATTTTATATTTGAGTGATCAAAGGTAGTGTGCGCAAGCGTCATTGAATATGGCTATTGTTAATTATGTGATCGTGTGTGTGATGGTTATTTGGTGGGTTTTGGATTTTTTGTGTTTTGTCATGGGTGAGTTATATCAGTTGTCACTAACTTCAGGAATCAGTGAAAAAAATGTTAAACTTGTTCTACATTAAATACCTTATAGGATATTAAAATGCTGTTAAACTTTTTATAGCAATAAGAGATTATTTTCTTCTGTACGTTAACATTTTTCTCAACCTTGAATGAAACTGTTAGTTTTCCTTATCAACAAGCATTAGATAGAATACTATTTCACACGGCGACCTACCTACGTGACGTACAAAGGTTTTTTTTCAGTATTTGCGTAGATAACATCACAAATATTAAACAAACGTTTAGCTACGTCTTAAATCTAAATTTGTGAATGCCCTACAGAAATACCTACGAAACAGGGAAGAACCAAAAGTTTAGCCAAAAATTTTTTTTGTTAAACTACTTTATATTTAGATCAGGGGTTAACGACACGATTTCATCCACTTTTTCATATTAATGAGGTAACTTCATGTCAATAAAATTAAAATTACTGTTCTCTACAAATTAGTTACAGTACTATTATTTTTATGAGTCTTGTTATTGAAGAGTGTAATTTTGAGAACAAAACTGCAGATTTTTTTACTATGTTGCTTATTTTGAGTAACGCATATGAAGATTCACACTTATTACGTTATCAAATAGTTTAAAATATACAACCATAGATAATGGTTTAAATAATGTCATAGAGTTATTTGTTCTAAGAAATATGGATTTTTTAATATTAATAATAGCAGATATGGCAGGAAGAGAGCCTTTAAACAAATAATTTATTGTAACAGCAGGAAAA
Source organism: Emmelina monodactyla (assembly GCA_916618145.1). Classification (NCBI taxonomy): domain Eukaryota; kingdom Metazoa; phylum Arthropoda; class Insecta; order Lepidoptera; family Pterophoridae; genus Emmelina; species Emmelina monodactyla. The sequence goes on from OU745303.1 coordinate 9,659,176, forward strand.
ACAAATCGACTGACTTAAATTGTACAAAACATTAATTAAGTAGTCATAGCTCTATTGAAGTCTTGTTCGTTTATATTTTGGAAGTTATCAAGTTGAACCTACTACGGGCATATTTATTGTAGTATTTGAAGTAAAATAAGGAAACAAAAATAGTATAAGCTAGATAAATTATACAACGTATAACAGTACCAACATACTTGCCGTATCCTCATATAGTGTAGGTATTCGCTGATGACCACAGGAACAATCTAGCTAAGAGCCGACTACTTCTATTGACAATCACTGTAATGACATACGACGATGTTCAGTTTTTATTGACTCTGGCAACCGTTCGTTAGCATTAACATTCTATAACACTACGGAACCTTGCAAACACCGTAAAAGTATCAACGTTTCCGCAGTACGACTGTTAATGTCAATTGGGTACACTCGTTTTAGAAATCGCAGTCACTTTTCATTTAAGCATCGTCAATTGCTTGTTTGTAAACCATTGCTTGTCTGTATAATTGTATATTTATGACGTTACGTAACGATTTTAGATTCGCGTCGCAATGATAATTAACGTTTAACGTATAGGTTTTAATTAAAATCAACGTGTTCAATGAACGGTGTGATTTAATGAATAATGTATACTCTGAAACATAACATAAAATATCATTTCAATTGGTACGGTTTAACGAAGTAGAGCAACAAAGCATCCGGCTTACAGTTTGTTAATGAAGCGGTGCAAAGTTACATGATAACGATGTTGCTCTACTTTAAATAGAGCAGGTTCATAAACTTGCATTTGTTAATTAATCAGAAGGAACTCGCTGCATTTAAATCACAGTTTTTCCAATAAGTTTACATATACGTATACGTTACTGTTCTGTTAAAATATCTACAATGTCTATCGAAAAAGCAGTATAAGGATATTCTATAACTGTTCATGAAAGTTAATCACTAAGCATGTTTATAAACATAAATTTTCCTATACCTAACTGACTAACAGAATAATGACAAATATTAACTATGTTTTGATATTAATTGTCACCTTGGGTGCTTGTAATTACAGCATGCATAGTTTCACTAAACACGATATGTGATGAAGCGTATATTTGCATGAAGGTGCAATGTTTTCACTTGTTACCACTATGTTAAGAAGTGGGTGTTGTTATAATGAATATTTAAATCTTATTTAATTTATAAGACAAATATGTAGATGTTGTGCTATTTTTTTCTTACGTTACCATCGTGTGAAAGTCAGTGTTGCTCTTGTTATTGGCTTTAGATAATAAAGGAAGTATGTATATGATTAAATTAAAGTTATGCGGTAGTTACTTTTATTATTCCGATGAAGAATATTACAAACATTAGTTACCTACAGAAGTTAGTGCAGTACCAACTTAATTTAGAATCTTACAGGATTGAAACTCACTTTTAAATCCTTTTTGACGCAGGATAATTGCCTTATAAACCTTTTTTTGTGTGTTTGGTATGTAACTAGCCAAAGTTAGTAACTGTAAAAAAAAATAGACTTATAAAATTTGAACTCATATCGCTAAATAAAATGAAACCATTGTTAACTAAAAAAAGGTTTAATCTGAAGGCAATTCAAAATGCATTTTTCGATACTAAGCTATACAAATTTTGCAATCGGTGGGGGTGTCGCGTAACTCGAATATCAATCGCTTTGAAAGGTATCGGTGTTGGGACTCTTGAACGAAATTGGTTTTCGAGTTGCAATCGCGTAAAATTTTGAATGTTATTGCTGAATAATGTTGCTACGTTTAGTAGTATTCGAGTTACGCGACACCCCCACCGGTTCGCCAATACCTTTTTTTACACAGTTGTGCCTCGTTAAAACCTACCTAAAAATAACAACTACAAACCTCTTATTTCATACTTGAGAACAATATCTGGCAACGTTCCAAGATTTAAATTGTTGGTTTAAAGATGCAAGTGGAATATTTCTTTGTTCCTATCCCAACAAAGTGGCAAAATAAACAAAAAGTGACAAAGATACGTCCGTTTATGTAAGAAAGCGATAAATTAGATGAATATGCGCGGTTACCGAGAATTGGTGGGGATGTTGGAGTTAGATAATGATGTATTTAATGCACCTGCTTTTAATAATTTTATTCAAATTCATAGTTAATACTAATACTATTCCTTTTCTTGTTTTTGTATCAAAAATCATGAATGTTGATATACAGAACGAAGATATGAAAAATAATATTAAGAATCAATCAACATTAGAAGTGTTATTACGTTTATAAGGTAGAATAAGTCACAATTGTTAGTCTTGTGTTGTCAATTTAAGCGTGATCATTTTTTTTTTTTTTTATTTGGAAGGTAAATAAACAAACTGATGATATAAGATTGATTATTTGCTAATGTGCAATTAGTTTCTCTTAGCGTTAGATTTTTATTTAGAACACCAGAGTTTTTCTTAGTACTCTACGTATAATTGTATAAATCTTCATCATATTTAGTCAGTTAGGTCAGCGACATTAAGATTAGGCCCGTCGTTGACATGTCAAACCCTTAAACATAGATATTAGCCATGTTCATCATAGATTCTCATCTCGATACCACATCAGTCTAAAACCACCACCTAACCCTCCCCCCCGCTTGACTCGATAAAATATCTGTCAAAACCCACTACCTAACCCTCCCCCCGCTTCCCCGCAGAAGCGGAGTGTGACGGCTGCGGCGAGGATGACGGGCGCGGCGTGGACGAGCTGCTGCTCGCGCAGTATGCGCTTGCGACGGGCGGCCTGGCGCGCGACCACCGCCCGCTCATCACCTTCCCGGACCACGCGAACTTCCACGTGCTCAATGCGCCGGAGTACAGGAAGCTGCTCACTTACCTCACGTCTGTACCATCGTAAGTTTAGTTTCTTATGATAATCATAATGATAAGGAGAGAGAGATATACATAGAGCTTGCGTAAAATTTTGTTAAATGCTGTAGGAGTCTCACAGTGCGAATTGGGAGAAATAAAAAAAAACTTGACGTAGGCACTTTGTAAGCTAACTTTTCAGTGCACAAGTTACTCAGTGGCATTAAACAATAAGTAGAGGTATTATCGTCTGAACCCAAACTCTGTATTTTTTTGAAGTCTCATTCTGAATTTTGCTGCAATGGCATTCAATTTAGGTTTTATAAGAGTTCATGGTAACCCCTTGTTAAGCTTGCCAAAACTAGGAATTCGTTTGCCAAATATGTTAGTTTAACCTTCATAGCTTATTTTGTAGATATGTTAGGAATGATTAAATTATTATACTGGGTTTTAATAATAAAAATATGAGAATTTAACACTCAAGTTCGCAATTGATAAAAAAAACTAATTTATGAACACGGACCTTAAAATACTGAATTCTGTCCAACAGTGAACAAATTATGAACTATTACCTACAGCCTTTACAGCAAACTAAGTTAAATTATGCTTCAGTATGTGCAAATGTTATAATATTAATATTAAACGACGAATGTATAGCGCCAACATTAATTACATCCAACAAATTCTAGCACTTTACTCGTACACTAAGACTCGTTCAGCTGAAGTGTCTACCACTTTACTCAGATTAGGAGCCCACTTTAAGTGTAATTAAGTTCATCTACTTAGGAATCCTATTTATAGTTTAACTTTATTAAAAACTCTAATACCCATCGTTAACTTTATTGTTTATTAACCATTTACCACCGCAACTACCCTCTAAAAATAGAAAACGATCGTTAACCTAATAATAATTGATGATTTACGTCTTTTCAGGTTATTAGAAGCAGAAATGGGCTTCCATATAATTATAGATCGAAGGAAAGATAGATGGAATTCTGTCAAGACTGTATTGTTGAGGATATCTGTAAGTATCTATCTCATCTTTATTTTTCATGAATCGTTGTTCTTACGACCTCTACTCATCGTAGAAAACTTTATTTGTTCGATAGAAATCACTGAAAGGAAACAGTTACCACTATTTTACCTTCATCATTCGCATATGTGTCTGTCTATGTTCTATATCGTACGTAGTTCGTAAATTTTTACTATTAATGTCTCCATACTTTTGACACGACTCTCAAAGCCTTCAAAAACGTTGCTACTAGTACAGTCCTATAGATTCCGTCTACTTCCTCCTCAATACCTATAGTTTCCCCTATAGATCTCTGCCTAAAGTTCCAAATGCTTAATTTCCAGGAGTTCTTCCCCGGCAACATCCACGCGGTATACGTGCTGCGCCCCGCCAGCTTCCTCCAGAAGGCGCTCTCCGAAGTCAGCAGCAAGCTGTTCAAAGAAGAGTTCAGGTTCCGAGTGCTGGTCTGCTCCACCATCGAGGAGTTGTACGAACACTTTGACAGGTCACAACTGACAGCTGATTTGGGAGGGGAGCTGCAGTACTCACATTCGGAATGGATACAGCAGCGAATAGTAAGTAGTTTTTGTTGGGGATTGAAAACAAATGGTTTTTGGAAAAATACTGCGACGTGCGGAAGGAGTGCTTAAAAGAGTTTAACGAGTAAAACTGTAGAGAAGATAGTATTTTCCGATAATATTTATAATAGTCTATAGGCCTATAGTAAAGATTCAAATAGTTTTTTATACGTAACAAAACGTAAAGGAACGAAAAAACGAACTGTATCACGATACTTTAACAAATAACACCTATTTTTTATCACGATTACCATACAAAGTGCCGTTTCTTGTAAACAACTAATCGATATCACCTCAGTTACTTTCCTTCCCTCATAGTTAATGTTGTGAATTATTAAAAGCTTTGTCCCGACCTTGACAAAACGATCACTTTAACCTACCATAATGAAACTTCTGAATTGCGTTATCAAGAGTATTACAATGAAGAAAAATATGAATTGTCCTATATTTAGATGGCGTTCTACATTGTTAATTGAACCTTTAAAGGACTAAGTATCATTCTGCGAAGTAATTAAAGCTTAATTTGGTACAATAGCACTTTAGGTCTATTTTATAGACAATTAGAATAAATCAAATAAGAATTACTCTATTGTTCTCGTGAATGAAAAATCTAAATAACTTTGAGACTTAGGTTTTAAAAAATGAGGAAAAATAGTGCACCAAAAGTCCCTAATAAAAAAGGTCTACTAAGAATGACTATATATTGTAAACAATTTATTATTCCCAATGAAATAAGAACGTCTAAGGATTATCAACTTTTCGGTCGAAACTTCAGTTAGTACATTGATATTAAAATATTTTAAGTCTTTACACAGACCACTGCCATTCTTAATTAACTTCGATTAAAATTCGTATAAATAACACGTATAACTTATATTAACTTTTTTTTATCTTTCAGGCTTTAGACAAATTCTCAACACTAATGAAGGAGATGTCAAATAAATTGGATAGCTTTATGCACGAAATCACTGACTGCGATATGGGGAACGACCCTACACAAACCAAAGAATTATTAGACTCACAAGAAAATAGGTAAGATAACTATCAAAGCATTCAATTAATGAAATATAATTATGCAAAACCCTTAAAGCTTATTTTGTGACATGGGTGCTATATAATATTAAGACGAGAACCAAGTTACACCCGGAATATGTCTAAGTTAGATTAGGTATGCGAATTTAAATTGTGATTTTGTATTTTAACTCATATTTATATATTAACTCTTGGTGTATAGTAAGAGCACACAAATATTCCAAGATTCCAGGACCTTCCAATCATAACCTTAATTAGAATAAAAGGTGTTTTAAAAATTAATACCAAATGTTAATTCATTATGAACGCAAGCTAACTTGCTAAGTTGGCTCGACGACTAAATTTGAAATTAATGAGCTTGTAAATAATTGTTAAACGCAATTTTATCGAAAAAAAAGCTTTCTTATTGTCAAATGTATATTTTATTCTAACGTCCCAACCTATTGAAGGTTTTTTTGAGGTAATTGACTTTTATTTTTTGCAGGTACAAAGCTTTAAAAAATGAATTATCTTCAGCCACTGTGCAAGGAGAAGAATTACTGACACAAATGCGGAAACCAAATCTTAATTATAATATTATAAGTCACGTGGCAGCTGTAGAGAGGTAAGTTTTTAAAAAATACGTAAAACAGAGTTTTTTAAAAGTTTTTCTATAAGTTGTGTGTTATGTTTGTTAAGGCTCGTTTTCTCAGAAAGGCTTTGAAGTATTAAGTAAAAAAACAATTCTTCCCACAAAAAAGCAACTCATATAAGTTTTTTGTAACTGCCGATCTTAAGAATATACATACTTATATAACTTCTTAGATTTACGCGATTATTATTACTTGAAATTAAACTCATTTTAACGGGTTTTACGCGTTTATTTTATTATTTTTGATTTTCGTCGCTCGGGTCTACTGCGTGAACCCGAGCGACTATGCGAGAAAATTACGAAACAGATGGCGGTGAATTCGAAAAATCGTTTTTTACTTAACTCTATGAAGACGTCAAACATCTCAGTCTACCCGTGACCACGGCATTTGCAAAAATGCCGAAACGTCGGAAAATCAAAAATAATAAAATAAACGCGTAAAACCCGTTAAAATGAGTTTAATTTCAAGTAATATACATACTTACGTTACCTGGATGACCCATTCTTATTTTGTATTTATTTTCAGGTTACTTGTACAATTAGAGGAGACCGAACGACAATTCGACAACTTCTGGGACAAGCATTCAATGAAGTTAAACCACTGGCTCAAGTTTAGGACGTTTTTATTAAATTTCAAACAGATGCAGGTAATTATCACTTATTCTATCAAAACTATACTTACAAATTATTCTTACATGCTGAGATTTTTAAGATGATAGTGGTTTGAACTGAAAATGTGATTGCTGTCGACTTCTACTTCGAAAGTCGAACATGGGCGTCTTCGGTGAACATATTCGACGGTGTTCCTTCATTTCTTTCGCGGGTCTAAACACGAACCCCTCAGTGGCCGCCCTCTGTCCAACTAAATCTGATATTTCCATACACTTCTCCTGTCGAATAGGGAGACCACTCTGCTCAAAGTTCTCGACGCGAATATCTTTCCTCTTTTGAGCCTCCAATTGAAAGGTTAAAGTTTGTATTTTCCTAGATTTTTCTTCCAAACGCGCCGTCAGCTCGTCCGCTTGTTTCCTTTTCTTGCTAAACTCGGTCTGTAGAGATGATATCTTTCTCTTACATGTCTCTAATTCTGCCTTTAGTTTCTGTAAGTTCAATGTGTTTATTTCCTCTAAGCATTGCAGTTTCTCTTTAGCATGTTTTGCCATACTTTCATGATATAGAGTTTCTTGTTCCACTTGGTAAGACCAAAACGACATAGCTCGCATAGCAATATCCATAATTACATCTGGTTTCATACCTGCTAACACAATAGATTTAAAAGTTTCACTCGGTTTTAGTTCTGCTTGGATTACATCGAATTTATCTCGTAATTCGCTTCCACAAGCAGGGCAAGTCAGTGCATTATCAGCGTTCCGTTTGAATTCCTTTTTTCCGTGTTCCACGCAGAATGCATGAGAACATGTCGTCACCCATGCTTGGCTGGTCAAGGCTCGTCGACATTTTCGAAAATTGCACACCATATCAAGCGACATTTTTGCAAAAAAATATAAAAGATATCAATCATAATAACAAGCACAATAATAAGAATTATTTTTAGGTTATGTTTACGTTGTCATTACTGTCAAAATATATTTTTTCTTTTTTATTACGCGCCAGTCACTGACTATACTTAAAGATTTCATAAAAGAGGTATTATATCTTATTTGTAAGTTTGTGCTATTTTATTTGTGCAGGCAACTTTAGACGGCCATCTAAAGAGTGCGTGTGATATGACCGAAGTGGGAGAGACGGCCAGCAGGGTGGACCATTTAATACAAGAGACCAACGACTTTGAAAAACTTTGCAACTGTGATTTGATGACTGCTGCGGATGTTATTGATGATGGTAAGATTTTACTTTTAGAGAGAAAATGTTCGATGCAAGCTGTTAAGATGTAGATAGGACACTGTTAGTCTTTAGAGATAAGAATGTAAAATAGCTATATACTAGCAATTAAATAATAGAAATATTGTGTTTATTTATTGTTTGTTACTTAAAAACAAAGATGCAATCTTGGAGAATGAAAACCATAAAGTATGAAAACCTACACAATAGAAAATATTTTCATTATAAAAAAATACATAGTTGCAATGCAAACCAATAACAATGAATTAATACTCCATTCGTCTTATTAATTTCTAAATTACTTTTTATCACTGAAGAGCTCGCACGCTCGCGACTTATCATCGACTTGAGTTGTGTGTGGTTCCTATCATAATAGTGCAATCAAAAACGCCTTTTAACATGAATCTGATAAGGATGGCAGCTGCTTGCATTCGTTTCGTGCGGTGTTTTCGTATCAACCCTCGCTCCCACACCTTCAGTATGGGTCAGGGTGTGTTTATTTACCGCGGCTCGTACATCGAGGAGTACGAGAATGACCGGATGCATCTTCTGCCAGGCGAGCAGCTGATGAAGGACCCGCTGAGCTCGGCGGACCACATCGAGTCCAAGTGCGAGGAGCTGCGGCGGACCAGCGAGCTGCTGGTGGAGAAGATACAGAAGAGGAACGTACTGCTGACAAAGGCGAGGGAGTTGATGGACAGGATTGATAAGGTATTTCTTTTATTGCTAGCTTAACTTAAGCTTTTAAAGTGACCACAACTTTTTTTATTCAAAAGTTTCTATTCCTCTTAGCCCTTTAATCTAGACACGCGGCAGCGTGTAAAGCCAATTACAGGCTGACAGTGCGCTATGTGTATATTTACCCGAACCATTTGAAGCCAGTTTTGTCCCACTCATAACTTTAAAACTTTTGCACAAAAAGATGTTAAATTTGGCCAATGTATTAAGATTGGTGAGATAAATATTTGCTCCAAATTTCATTTCGCTACTTCAAAAAGTTGAGATAATAACATCCAAAATAGCATTTTTTATATTGACTCACCTATATATCAAAACTATATCCTACTTCCAGATGACCTAGAAAGTTCAAATTTGGCATACTGATAGGTAATTGGGAACATACTATGGGAAAAATCCGAAAGTTGTAATTTTTTATAATTTCTTTAACATTTTTTCATTAAATTATTTGTATGAGAAACACTTTTTTAGAATGGATAACGACCTCTGTGGCGCAGCGGTGTTAGTACCGGACTGTAAATCGGATGGTCACGGGTTCGATCCCAGGTCGAGTCAATTTTGTTAATTTGTTTTTTATTCAAACTAGCCAAGTCAGACCTTAGGCTCTAATATATTATCTACTAAGTTATAAGAAAAAATAATAATTAAGTTGTATTTAAATATTTTATGTCGATATAAATTTATTTCTTGACTGACCATTCAACTTGGCACCCATTTAGATCTCACTTCTTTTTATGTGAACATCATATCGGACTTGACTCTCATTTTACATTTATGTTTTTGACGGGATATTTGATGTCAAATGTTCTTTAAATTAAGTATTTCATTTATCTATACTGTTTATATTGAAAACCTTCAGAAGTTGCCATCTTCAACATTTTGGATAACTTACACACAATTTAAAAACTGTTACCTTCTTTAAAACCAAGATGTTTCTCACCTTCTGACTTCCACCAGGCGAACGAATGGTGCACCACCGGCGTGGAGATCCTCGCCGGCGAAGGTGGGCTGATCGCCGTCGACAAACTGCTGGAAGACGCCAAGAGCTTCGGCCTCGCTGCGCCGGAGCAGTTCCGGGATATGCTGATGCAGTCCGCGACGCAGGAGACCAGGGCGCTGGTCACACAGGTAAGGGTTTAAAGAAAAGTTGGTAAAATTGATGGAATCAGGCGTTACTTTGCGGAAATTCATTTAGATTACTTTTTTGGTAATTACTGTGCAAATCCGCTATAATTGGTAAAAAAGTTGGTAAAAAAGGAATGTGGTGTTCCCGTTTCTGGACCTCTCATATAGACTTGTTAAAGAAAAGAACAAGTCAATAACTATTTTACCTGAAAGTTGAATAAAACGCTGTGTTATCTCAAGCTAAGGATAGTACAGATCTATTCTTAACCAAACCCCTAATTACGAAAATTAGGAAAGTCGCCAGAAGTTTCCAATTCCTTTAAAGGGTACCACGTGCCTATATAATTCATTGATCAATCAAACTAACCTTGGCCGACTTGCTAGGTGGCCCAACGCGTAGAAGATGTGTGGCTGATGGTGACCGTCAAACGAACGACCTTACAACGAGCTGCGGCCAAACCTGCCCGACCTGTGCAATCAGTGCCACCACAGAGTGCATCTATACCAGCCACCAAACATGTAAGTAAAATTTTCAGAGGCTGCACGGAACCTGTACCTTTGCCTCGTCGACAGTTTTTTTATATACTTTTTTATGTTTAGAAACAGGATGAATTCGAAAACATTAAATATGAAGATTGGATTCATCAATTTTTATTTGATGAAGTTAAACGAAAAGTGAGTTTTCCGTTATAATGTGTTTAATAGAACCAATTAGAACTAGTAGTCTATTAAAATGCCTACCTAACTGATAAAAAGTACTTTGTAATAAAATAATTAGATAACTGTTTGTCTCTAACAATGGTGATTACGTAACAAGCAAAAGCATTACCTTTCCCAACAAATATGCCATAGAAAACTCGTTGGCGCGAAACGCGAAATCATCCTTTTAATGACAGCAGCTGCTGCAACGGTGTTCGCTGTTCCCGCCAGTTTCCAAGTGCAATGTTAAAGTCGTTATTATCTGTACCCGTACAACCACTTTCATGAGCGCGCATTTAAATACAGTCGAGTGAAAGAGAGCGAACTATATATACAGCTTTTATGTAGAGCGCTGTTTCACTCTTTTTATTAATTTATTGATAGGTACCTATTTTACAACAACCGGTCTGCTTCTGTATTCTAGACACGATTATTAACGAAAGTTTGAGCCTGTTTGTATGCAAGAGAGATATTAATTGTGATATTTTTATGATGGCCCTTCAAACTATCCTTAGTAGTGCCGTAGTGGCATGTCAGGTGTCGAACCTTTGTCAAAATAGATAAGACTTTCTTTGATGATTTCACTAAAACTTTCCACCAAAAGGGATTTGAGGGTCAACCATACTCTTACTACCTATCAAAAGCTTTCTATATCGTACTTTGGTTCTAATCGTATTTTATCTAAAACAGAAGTCATAATAATTGCATGGAATATATATTCAATTTAATTTCATAAAATATATATTCAATCTTTGTTTTCATTTGAGGAAACAATTTAAAAAGAGATACTTGACCAAAGTCGCTTTTTAAAATAGGTACCTAAAACCATTTAAATGAGATACAATGTACTCTGACGATTATCATTTTTATTATAAGAAGGCTCAATATATAAAAAAGTCACGTCCTTTTGCGGTAAATATTATAGAAATCTGTAAACCTAAAATAACAAAAATCGTAAACATTTTATGTTATGATTTTCATCAAATTATAATACTTTCCTTTTTAATTTTTATACTTTAATGCTTAAAGAGATGAAAAAGAACTTGTATTTAGTTTAAAATTAACATATCTCAAGGTCGCGCCCATGCGTATATCAATTCAAGTTGTTATTTTGAATATGTTTTCACCATATAAATAACGTACCATAATATTAGTGTCGGTATCTAATAATTATGATGTGGCAGTGAAAGTGTATACTTACACCTTGACATAATGGGTGGTGCAATATCCGTTATCATATACCTACATGGATTAACTACCACACTCGCATGTTAAGTTTTCTATGTGGCCAGTTATTTTCCAATGATTTCATAAATACTTTTCATATTCAAACTCTTTTGAGGCAAGTCAACATTAAAAAAATATAATTTGACAAGTCAAGATGTTAAAAGCTAAATCAATGATTTGTTCATATAAGGTACCTTCTTAACAATAAAAGGTCACAAACTGACCTACCAATGTCGCAAGCGCACCGCTGTTTATTAAATCAGCTGATTGCCTTAATCACTTGACTGATGACAGCTGCCACACTTCAAGTGACTTCGAAACAATAGCAAAGTGAATACGAGGAATTTAGAAGCTTCTCAAAAAGAAAATTCTCGCGGAACTTATTAAGTTTCTTTTGACAATTAGTCGGATTAACTATTTTATGCTTACCCTAATCGATGTTTTTACATTAATTGAATCAAACAATTGTATTGTCATTTTTGTCAAGAATAGAATTGGTATTTGAAAAAGTGATAGTTTGCGCTTCCTGTTTGTTTGTTTGCGACTGGTTCTGAAAGTGTCGCAGGCGCAGTCGGAATGGCATGTCCAAGGAAAACTGGTGATCGCATTAATCGCCTACACGGTAATTGATTCCTAAGATCTACATTCGTAATGTTGCAAATGTTGAGTGCCTAATGTATGTGCAACTATCCACTAAAATTCCATTTGAAGGGCTATTTTGCATATTTCAATGCTGTGCAGTTTAAAAACAGTTTGAAACATCTTATTCGATACAGTTTCATATTTATTTTTGAGGTAATCTTGTGTAGGTACCCGTAATTATTGCGAACCTTTAACTATTAAACAAGCTTCATTCTTAAAATGTGCCAAGGGTACTTATCTACATATCAACTCAATAAGAATTTAATATATTTTATAGCAATTCGTTTAATAACTATATTTGTAATCACCTAGAGCGTAATGTTTACGAGATTTAATTACCTACTAAGGTATTCAATGTTAAATTATATTAAATACTGAAAACCTTCACATTTAATATTTTTAAGTAAACATTAAATAGTTTTTGTTACTTCCCGCTAATTTTAATTAAAACTTGTGAAGTTGCAAATAAGGAACATTAGGTATCTACCAACTTTTAACATCATATGGTTTTAAGCTAAAGGTATCTTCTGCAAAATAAAATCGGTTTTTAGCTATACCTTCTTACGCGGGTAATGGTAAAATACACTATTAAGGCTTCTCGGGAAACCCGTGATATCCTGAAGGAAAACTAATAGGATTAGCATTCCTTCATTTACTTTTTAATACTTGTTATTTAATACTTAGTAGGGGCAATAGAAAAGGGCCAACAATTTTAATCCATCGTTATATATGTTACAACAAAATTATTTATACCTATATATATGTTTAAAGTAACGAACGATAAACCTGTATGTATTTGTAAGAATTAGAAATAAAGTTCGTATGTGCAGCAGAATCTTAACGAAGAAGGCAAGCAAAGTTCTAAGTAAGATCTTTTCTTTTAACAAACCTGTAGTAACTCACGAAAAAGTATATCCTAAAAATGTTATTAGGAATTAGGCAAAACTGAATATACCCAACCGAAGGAATTAATAAATAAAAATTCATGATATCTATTTTTTGTAGAATATATTTTTTAGCATAGATACATTTGCAAACAAGTAGTAGGTACTGCATTCCTCATTTGATTACCAAGGTGACTCGGACGACTAAGGGGCGTTTCTAATCAAATAAGTTATTAGTTACTAAGAATTTCTCGATCCTGTTGATCATGAAACTTGCTTTTAGACCAAAGTGTCTACGTTTTATTTAGGTAATAGATAGCATCTCGTTTGCTTTTTTTCATACGTCATAGTGGTAGTTTCTTGATGCAATGATTTTAAAATTGTTAAAATTAATCGAACCGAAATCGATATTGCATCTCAACACTTATGAAAAAGCGTCTATAGCCATCATTTTTTCTGATTTTCATTGTGTGAGTCGATGATATATCTGAAGAATATCCGTGAAATATGTTGGTATTGTGGATTCATTAGACCTCTTACAAGGTTCCTGGTAGGTCACACCACTGTATTATAATAAAATATTTATAATAACATTTTATAATGTAGGTAGATACTATTTCTCTTCAATACTAAGAACAACGTTTGTTAAAACAAAAACTCTCTGATGTCACAAATTCTAATTAGTTTAAAAAAGGAATGTTGTTCCCACGTCACAAAAGTGACGTCAAATGCCAGAACACCTTGACGTAGACCGTCACTACAATGGCGCCACGTAAAGTGACATCTCGAACCACACAAAAGACATCCTGCATGTTTTCACACACCACTTAACGAGAAACCACTCGCCTTGGAAACATGTCGTCAATACCTCAAAGTCGCCACTGAGAGCCATTCTATGTTCTTTACACCGACCACTTACACCTGACCCAGCGCAACGCACACTTTTCTAAGCAAAGCTATAGACAGAAAAGCTTTGAAAACCAAAACAAGAGGTCAAGGAAAACTTGCCGGCTTTGTGTCGTGATGCGTCACATACATTGCTAGTTAGTGGCTTGCATTAATTACAGTACATAAAGTGGAAACGCAATGTATCTTGCTCAAGTTTTTATTCTTCTGGTTTTTTTTGTTTCAGTTCTAAGATCCTTTATTTTCCTTTATCTCTTTGTCTAAGGCTGTTAACCCGTATCGATAATCGATACTAAACTTTGCGACGAGTTTCTGCATGGGAATAAGATAAAATTCAATTTCTCATCAAATTGATGAGAAGAGTGAATCAAGCCCAAATGTTCTACGCGTTTTGTTTTTCCATATACGCAACGACAAAAGGTCAGATGTTCGAAAATCTGAGCAAATATTAACTTGATTAACGAAATCAGTTGCGTGTATATTTTATTGTCAGGTGCATAAAGTTTAAATTAGCAACGATAATTTTCATATTTATATTCGGGAGGTACCTACAATCTAAATGTTGTTCGCCTACACTTGCCCATTTTGAGCGAGGCTCTTCGGCCACGGTCAGCGAAATGAAGCTGAATGACCAAATATTTTGGCATTTATTATATTCGAGGGTTGACTCAATTGTTTTCATGTAGGTACCTGCCTCACACCATATTTTTCCTTCCTTTTATATAAAGGAAATATTAAAAACCATGAAATTCGTATCAAAGTTCATGCTCACACTCAGTCGGACAGTAATTGGGATTGCGAACAATACAACATGAAAAGCGAATCTCGCTACCACCGCACCTCGGCGGCACTGACACAAAAACTGATAATCATATCGACCTCTAAATCTCAAACAGATGTTTCAATTCAAGTTCAATGCCTACTTCTACTCGCTTTCTATATAAACTCCGAATCATCTTCTATTATTGCATCGGATGCGACCACAAAGGAATTAAAACTGTCTGTTTGTGTTACTGCAGCATGTGTCTCGACCTACATTGGTGAATAATGTTTTCTCTATCATTTCGTGTTGATCATCAAGGTCATGAGTTTTTTGCTTATGTCCAACTGCGTTTCAACAGTTAGCGGAATCTGCAACCTAAATTCAGAAGCTGCTATGGCAAGAATCCGGCTTCTGAGATTACATTGCGAGACGTGTAGCAAAACGCTAATTATCTCCAGGTAAACACTTTTAATGGCTCTAAACATCTAATTAGACCATAGCAAATTTTTACCCGACTCGTTATAAAATACTGAAATTACCAAACTTATCTCCGGTACCCTAGTTATTTTTGATTTATGCATTACACATATCAACATTTACATAATTTTGTGTACTTTTTTTAATATCTGTAACAAATGTGCTCGAAACCAGAAATACGGTTTCTTAATTTTGGTTGTTGTGTATTTTGTCTAAGTTTTTATTGCGTTTTGTAATTTTGTCGGTATTGCGATGATTCAAGTAACACGTAATTATACCGACTTTCGATGCTAAATCATGAATAGGGCACACTCTCGAAGTTCTTTCCAAATCGTTAAATACGTCCTGTTTATATGAGTTAAATATAATTTGTGTTGCCGACACTTATTCGTTTACAGGGCGTCTGTTTTCGCTCCAGTTTTCGTTGATTCCGGTCACATACAGCAAGTGATTCGAAATCGGGCACAACATCAGAATCCGGCAAAAGTTTAACTTCATTTGCTTCGATAAAACCCAAAACACGCAAACATCCCACGAGATTTCTTTTTAAGCTTTGAAAGTGATTTGTGAACCGAATCTCTAATTTGGTAACTGCACCGTTGTTTTGCCTAAATATTGGTTTTAAGTTCGTCAATAACAATAAGATTTGCTTGCACCTTTTGTGTAAAGCAGTATTTCCATCAAATGAAATTAAATGAATATCTTTCAAATTGTGTCCTATATAAAAATCACTTATTTTTCTTTGCTATCGACGAAAGAAGCTAACAGATCGTGAAAACTGCACAAAACACTTATTTTGTCTGTCCCTTTGCATTATAACATTACCGTTAGGTACTATACCGTCATGACCAGTGTATTTACTACTTACTTTTACTATACATCCTTATAAGCAGTTAATGTGGTTTACTTTCTTTAAATTATGTGCTTGAAAATAATAATAGCATTTGTTACATTTCTAGCCATTGTTTCTTGTTTGTTATACAATGTGAGTCATTACGTAGTTTTGAAAACTGCTCGAAAACATCAACAAAACCTGGCTTAATCACGTTATTTGGCAAAAATGCATAAGTGTTTCTACTGAACTTCTGAAGTTTTATATAGTTTAATTTTCAATCATTTATGCGTATGAAAATATTTTTTTAAAAAGTTATACGTTTTGAAATTAACCATCTGAGGATTTTTACTCTTTAATTATTAGCACTATTTTCGACACAGGCTGCAACCTAATTTATTTTTATGAAAACAAAGTAACTAAATTGTTAGGTTGGTACAGTCATTTACAAATATGTATAACTAATTGTTTCTGTATATACCTAATTAAACTTGGTCCGAGAACAAGGAATGCATCGTTGTTTATAATAAATGTTTGTAAATATTATGATATTTTCAAACTAAAGCATTTACTATGTGACTACCGACTCAGTCACTGTCGGTATTTTCAGCACGTTACAGGCCTGTAAACCATTTTAATAAAAACAATATCAAGTGTAATAAAAGACAAAATATTGCTTCGAAATCTTAAAATGTGCCCGGAAAAGAATATTGCTAAATACCAACAAAATGAAAAATTGGGTGCATACATTTTCGTATTCAAAAAGGAATATATTATATTACATTGCTAGGTCAAACACTCATCAGACAAAGTTAAAATTCACATTAAAATTAATCGTTCCGGCAACATTTTAACCATTTATTTTCATGTCTGCGTAAGATTTCTATTTTGACCCCGATATTTGCGTATTTTGGGTAGGTAACTTAACAGGAAGAATGGTGCATAATCGTATTAATAGGTGTTTGATTTGAGTTGAATAATATGGTTGATGGATGTGTTCCTCTGATTACCGTAGAGGCATGAGTGTATAGGAGGTGATCGCGCCGGGTCGCGCCGCTCTCGCGAACCAGTCTGCCCTATGAGCCGTAGCGCGGCGGTCCTGCCGCCTCGCTTCTACCGCCTCACGTTTATCACCGCCTGGTACTTGTTGACGCCGTGCACCAAATTGATCGAGTGATTTAGAGTGACTTTAGTGATAAGTGAGTGCTTGTGGACGAAACCCTGTGGAGGTCCTGATGAAGCGTTCGACCTGGGTGGACGTGGAGAAGGGCGGCCGGCTCGGCTGCAACGGAGAAATCTTTTGGAGCGAGTGCGCCGAATGCGACTGCGTTTATTGCAACCCCAACTACGTCTGTGTTTGTAGTGATAAGGTATTTTATTATTTAAACAATATATACAAACAGACGCGAAGTTTGAAGCGTATAAAATACTTAAACAAGTAGCCATGGTTATACAATATCGTAATAAAAATAACAGGTAGTAAAAAAGAAAGTGTAATTTAATGCAATCTCGTTATCAAAACACAGGCGAGTTCTCGTAAGAGCAAATATTTGTCGTGAATATCAAGGTCTTTGTAATATGTAATCTTAATTAAAATGTCAGACTTAATGTATCTAACGCAAAACAACCTACTTTAAAGCAATTATTTAGATCGGCGTGCAATAAAATTTGACTGTTAAATAATTAACAAAATACATTTGAAACATTACAAACGCGGGAGGTTAACGAAGCGTTGAGGATAAGTTTAATGTTATGTATTAATAACAATAATATAAATCCAATTAATCACACGGAATAATTTAAAAACTTCTTAGATAGATAAGGTAAGGTAAATTATGCTCGATTTGGTTAAATGTGGGTAGATGGCTTAATTGTGCATCCCCACGGTGCGAAAGACCGCAATTGACCGCAAATGTTAATCGGTGCTTAAGTTTCTATCAACGATATATTTTGATATGTAAAGATTTATTTGTTTGTAATGGTAAAAAACCGATCAACTTAAGAGAAACTAACTAATTAAAAAGTGACATAGAACATGTCATACTATGTTTTAATACCAAAAAAGTATTTGTTAAACAAATCGAACAAAAAAATAATTGACGCGTGCGAAGACAAAATAGTTCAGTGTGCATTATACACTACAAAATTATTGGTTTTCACTTCAGTAAACTTACAAAAGAAATTTTGATTCCCACACCAAAGTATTCCTCCATCCACTTATATTATTATTTTATGTCAGACTAAATATATGAAAAAAATATATAAATCATAATGCTTCTCCGATTTTGGTATTGGTTTTTCTGGTTCACATCTCTTCATTGAAGACAATACATACACTACACGAAAACAAAGTAGGTGAACCTTAGTTAGATTAATAGAATTGTACTCTATTTTTCAATAATAATAGGAAATCCGTTGCTGCAGGCGAAAATTTTTTTGTTGGTTATATATAAGCAAATTTTTGGGTACACAGTTCAAATTCTGACGCCCCGTGAGATCGCACCTTAAAATTGACACTCGATATTAAATCAATAGAGTTCATCCTAGTTCAATAGCTTAACTAGTGAAGTGGGTGCAATGACGAAAGTAAATTATTTACTGAACAATCAATTAGCATGTTATGGTGCCATATCTATATGACTAAATAGTGTTTGTAGAACAACAGAATAGACGCTGTCTTGTCTTAGGTACGAGTATAATTACATAATTCAAATTTCAAAAAAGCGATGTTGAAATGATTTATCTAACTACGAAGTTTAAGAACCTTAAAGAAACTGAATGAAGTGACCAGGGGGCCGAGTCTCGTCGCTTAAAATTACACCTATCGTATTGTTATTGTATCATAATTGCAAAATAAGACACAAATGCTAGTCTCGTAAGCAATTGTCATTGAATTGTAAGGAGAAATAGGGATAAACAATAATTTAGATATACCGTCTACAGGATTATAATGTAGCATATTTTCGTCCCAACAGATGGGCACAGATATCCTTCTCTTCTGATTGAGTAGTCCGTAATCCGGAATTATCAGTGCGGATAATGGATTCACAGGATCAATAGTCATCGAACCATGGAGGTTCCTCCAGTAATGTGACCGCAATTTTATTATACCTAATTGGTTTTGTTCAACCATCAATAATACTGTTAACAGATACATTTCAAAATCATTTATTAAATCGTTACTAATAAACTGCTCCTGGCCTCTACTTGAGTTATTTACCATAATATCCGAACAGCAATGATCTAATGCTTATAAAATTCCTATCAAAAGATCAATAGGTACAGTTCATTGTATCACCTTGAAATGTAATGTCTATGTTGGGATGCAAATCAGCGTGATTGTGTCTTGCCTGCTTGCCTTAGTCTGTGATCTTTGCGCTTTGAAATAATATCCTGATTGTAGAATTTATTGTTGTAACTGTATCTAAAAGTAATACTGGGTTTAAAATTGTACCTATTTCAAAGGTATTTTTACCACGCTTTTATTAGCTTGGGTTGTATCTATGTAATGGAATCTTTGAGCATAAATTTGACCGATTTCCAGAAGTTCGATTAATTTGAAACTTTGCACACGTATTAAGGACCGATGACAACGCAATAATTTAATAAGAGTTTCTCATTATCCTTATTAGGACCACCAGGATTAATAAATGCATCTTTAGATCCTTTTGTAGGAGAGTAAGAGAGACAAAGCTAGCGCGTGATCTGCGCCTTTCATCACTAATTGAACTAAAAAGTAGAAAATAAATAACAGTTTAAAAACTAAAATACCACGCTTTTATTGCTAATCGAACTAAAAAATAGAAAATAAAATTTCAAATCGGAGTAAAAAGCGTGGGGTGCTCGATATAGTATGTAGAGAGTTATGAAAATGAAGTAAAATGCACCCCTCGCTTTTTACTCCGATTTGAAATTTTATTTTCTTTTTTTTAGTTCGATTAGCAATAAAAGCGTGGTATTTTAGTTTTTAAACTATTATTTATTGTCATTTAGGTATTGCCGTTAGAGTTTTTGAAATGGGAGTCTATTGTGATAACTTCTTGTTTTTTTTATAAGCCGGGCTAAGTTTTATCTTAATCTTTGTTAAAGTAATTAAAGTTTAATATCTGAAGCTAACCATAGAAAATAAAAAAGTTTTTATTTCGATGCTTAACATAGAGAAACAAAACTTTCTATGATCAAAATAAATGGTTATAGAAATATGGTCTAAATCCTTTCAAAAGTACAAATTTTCAAGCATATCATTATGAAAAGCTTTCAGCCCCATTAATAATAATTTTTCGTCCAAATTTGCGTTTTATCGTAATATTTTATTTTGATAAATGGCTAGTGTTTTACACACAGACATTGAATGATAAATATGCATCCGCATTCTCAACTTTTTATCAGATTTACCTCTAAGTACTGCTATATGATCAAAACTCTTCGTTTACAAGATTAATAGCTTTTAGTTTTCTCTTGGTTTTCTCTACTAATGTTAAGTAGTTACTTTGAAAATTAAGAAAGAACCCGAATAGCCAAAATATTTTCACTATATTTTTAATTAACCTTTCTTAAGTATTTGCCATATTGGGCACGCAATTTAAATACGGAACACTCCTCTAACGGTTTGTGTAGCGTGCTTACTATATTATTAATAGCTTTCCACTTCAACCTTCATGTAAGTTTTAGATTCTATTTGACTGTCTTTAAATAAAATTCTTAATTTGCAATGCATGCAAGAAAATGTACTTGAGTCAAGTTGAGTTTGATTCAATGAAAACATTTCATATTTATGCGAAATTTTAAGTATCTTGTATGAGCTATAACACAAAGCCTGGAATTATTTGTAACTATTTGCCAAAAGTCTAGGCAATAAATCACATCCCACAAAGTTATGTGAAAATGACATTTGCGAGAGAATCCATAAACAATATAATAAACCTAAATAATGTTATTATTTCGTCTGTAAACACGTTCGAAATACTTCAAATTGCTAGTTATTTGAGTCACTGGCACTTCTGTTTTTACTTTGTTATTATTTTATATTCAAACAGGTTTGCGCCGTGGCTTGTTCTTATTAAATGGTGCGTCTTCGATTTCTAATAGATTTGCATATATGGTTTTGATGGAGCCTTTCACGTGCTTCGAAGCAGTTATTGAATAACTTGCGTGAGGTTTTATTATAACTTTTCTACAAGTTTTTTAGCTTTGCTAGTAAATAGTACAAAAGCCGGAATGGCCTTTGATTTATGAATAAAAAGTTATTTTAATATGGAAGTACCTATTTTAGAGTTGACGTCATGAAATCCTTTTCCTCAAATTGTTTTGTGTAATATCGTTAGTTCATTATATTTAGTAACGATGGCAACAAGGAAATTTACAGTGAATCCGAGCGTGTCCGAGTGATACTAATTTTCGATGTTTTATTACGAAACTTAATTTATTAATTATGCGTTAAATCGTCAATTTACGGAGTGTTCAACTTTTAAAACGCAACCTAGGGTACAGTTATCTAACTATCAAATTTACCATAAAATCTCTTGGTAGAAAGTCTATTTTTCTTGGTAATTGTGAAATATTTTTCCTGTTAACCTCTTTATTGGAATGTCAAACTGCCATAAATGAGTTTGTGAACGAATGGATTGAACTGCGGAGTCAGAAAAACCTAAGGTTGGTGAGTCCTGATTGTTACTTATATGGTCAAACCAGCCTCGTTTTCATGTTTTATAGAATCCATGTTTGTCTGCAAGTAGCCGCAAGTCGATGACCTGAACCAGTCAAAGCAATTGAGGTTATACTCGTTTTTATACTAGGATGGTCGAGTGCGGTTGTGGTTAACATGGTCTCATCAAGCCAACTCTTTTATGAAGCGGTTAAATATGAAGTAATTTTAAACCTCTTACTAGTGTATCCAATTTATTGATTACACTATTGCATAAACTTCCTCGTCTAAATTTCGTTTGATCGGTTAGGTTTGTCTTATTTCAGGTTAAATGCCTTCAACTTTCAACTCTCACGCCGAAATGATTGCTGACCCAAGGAAGTCCTTTCTAACGTTACATAAACACCCTAGTTACACTCAGGCCCAAGTCTTATGCTACTTTTTTCAGTTTCCCTGTAAGAAGTATTCAATCAGCGATTAGCGAGTTGTCTCAGAGTCGGAGTTAATTGCGCAGTGGACTCGCGCAGGAATGCTCGGGAGAAAGTGGCTTAGGGCATGCGTATGCGCGTGTCGCGAGCTTTTGCAATATTATGTGATACAATTTGACATGTCTTTGCGTAGTTCCTCGAGATTAGTTTACGATGTGCTGGCTGAATATGGTATGAAGAACTGAATGATATTGCGAAGTTGCATTATCTTTGAATTTAGTTCAAAACTTAGTGCGGGATCTTTTAATTCTGTTTAGTTCAGTACTTAAGAAAAGCCGACTATAATTATTTACAAATATATTTATTTAAATAGGGTTAGCGTCAAAACCACTAACTAGTAAGTTTTTTTTTGTTGGAATAAATAATGTATTTGTAAACATTCCCTATCAAACCGGAAATACGTTACTCTTACATTAACAACTTGATAGGCCTAATGATCACATGTAGATGGTGATCAAACAGTCGTATACTTGTTTATTGATTAATTTATATTTAAATCAGGGAAAGTCTGCTGACCCAAAACGAGTTCTTACTCTTAATCAAACCTTAAACCTTACCGAAACATATAAATTATAGATACACAAACTTAAGTTCATGATTTTTATCTTTTAGCGCAGATTTAGTGATAGCTTGATTGATAACTTAGCTTTGGCTACGATCCTGTTTAACATTAAAGAAGGTTCTAGATTTGATTTTCTTAAATAAATTAAAAAATCCATGCCACTGGTTTGGTATTTTTACAATTTATTCCGCAGTTTTGGTCAGGGAATCATCATGAGAAAAATCAGAAAACTGGACCTTTATAATAGTATCTAACAGAAAGCAGTATTTTTAACTAATAAAAAAGTGCAGCTTCCACACATATAGTATCAAAAGACGTCAGCAATAAAAGGATACTACCGTTATTCTACTTAATAGTTGTAAATTTACATAGTATAATGTAAAACAAGACTTAATAAGTAGATAATCACCTTGCATGAAAGCCTAACTGATCTTATAACAGTTTAGTCAAAGACAATAGCTAACGGTATACCAGTATGTCGCATTACCACTTATATCGAATGGTATTGTCTACCACCCGGTGGCTGCCTTCTTCCCACGCTGAGGGAAAACTGTTAACTACAGTTACACCAAGTTAACATGGCTGTTGCATGTACCCTCGCTGGATGGATCAAATCAATCAATGTACGAGATCACCTATTACAACCTGCGCAGTTGCAACCTCAGTTAATTGAAGGTTTGATGAGGTGCCATGAGATTGTGGTAGACGTGTACAGTTTAATGATGAAGGAAAATTGGTGTGATGTCGTCGACAAAGTAACGGTGAAAATTGTATTGTTTATGCGCAATCGTTTCTTAGACGCAGTGGTAACATACTGATTCATTAAAAAAGTATAAAAAATGCGAATGTTGTGCAACAATTTGTTTACAAAAGAGTACACAGATATTTAAGTTCTTATTTTTATAGGTATTCAGTATCGCAAGAAAACAAACAGTATTTCCCTGTAAGTAGCTTCTTAACGAATTAAGTTATTTTATTTGAGTTCGTAATTTCTTTAAATCCACATACATCTACAGACAGAAACTAATTTTAATTAATTCCATTTCCGTGTTTCCATAATTCAATCTAAAAGCCAATATACCTCGTCTATAGTTAGACAGCTCATTACCACAATACGTAAGGTTTTGTTTTGAAAACATCCATTAGCGAAACAGTAATTGCTAATGCTTGCCGCGTGCTCGTATTTACATACAAACGATGCTAACGTTTGACAAAGGACTGAACGATTCGAAAACAACAATTTTTAAAGCGAAAGTCACTGTCTCTTGTTTTACAATAGCAACTTAATTAGGTACCTGACTAAGCTAATGTTTTGTTTTCACTCTTTTTTAATCCCCGAGAACAACGATGTTCAGAGTTGGATGTATAGTCTGTGTCATTCTAGGTTAATGAGAAGGTTTTGTTTTTGAATGGTGTTTTAATCAAAAGTGTTGGAATTGTTGCAGTGTGTTTTTAAGTTTATAGTGTTATTTTAATAAATTATTTAAGTAGGCACCTTAATGTGTCGTTAAATCGGGTTTACGTTAAAATGTTATAATTATCTATGCGCCCAATAAAATGCACTAACGATGACTTAATTAAAACTGTATACTTATAATAACGCACATTCAGTTTTGTTTCTTGATTGTTTTCAATCATGTTACCGTTATCTTTGAAAAAAATGTGTTAATTTTATGTTTGTAGCAGTTTTATTAAATATCGTACAACTTTTTCCAAACTCTACGAACGTTTAAGAATAAATAAAAACATACAGTGGATTATAACTTATTACTTACGTATTTATGGCTCGTAACCTTTTGCCCCCCAAAAACGGGTCATAGGCCTATGCAATTAAATATCAAAGTCGAAAGGGAAGATAAAATTAATGGTATGATAAATTATAGAAAGAGAATTTATTATTAAACTGTGAACTCAGTTATAACATAGTAAACACTGGTACAAAATGCGGCATCTCTATTATGTAAAGTATATGCCTACATGCTGTTATGTATTACTTAAATCACAAACAGTTACGTTTTCTGCCTAAATTTTAAAATATATTCATGTTTAGTCGAAGTCCTTCAACATTTGTACAAATTTATTAATTCAACGGATAAATCCAATTTAATACTCCAAATATTTAATAACACTTGTAATGAAGGAAACGTGTTAATTTGTTTTTTCTATGCTCAATCTTTATTCGACCATGCCAAGTTTTACTTTACAAAAACCCAAAAAAGTGTTAAGATAGAGTTTTTATATTTTTATTCGAGATTTAAACCAAGTGGATCGATGTGTAAGTAATTTTAAATGATTGGCAAGTCGATTCCCCAAGCTTGACCCCGCTTACTGGAAGAAAGTTTTACTGAATCAGTTACAATAGTCATTAGTTGTGTAGTTGTGTGCTTGCGCCGATCTCGACCGTTGGATTTGATTGCATGGAATGACCGGTAAAATCAGTTCAAAAACGGTACAATTGTCCAAGTATATGCTGGTTTTAGGTCAAAGATATTACAAATTAAATATAAAAACGGCTCAAATATAAAGTTGGACGAAGGGATTTTTGTTATTATTTTCTAGGCCAGTCTGCTATGTAATCAGCATGTTATGATGCAAATTTCGCGATGTCCTCATTGATTATAAATTCAAATAGGAAGCGTCTATTCTTATTAGCAGTTGTATTAAATTCGCGGCGTACACTGATGTAATCTCTTCTCTAGCTACTGACGTTGTTATTTAGTTTTTTATCTTGTAATGTTGCCGGAACGTGCTCTTCGACCCCACTAATATAAACTCGGCTAACTTTGTCAATGATTCTCTGATTTAAGATTTTTTGTCATTATTTCCAAGTTAAGTTTACCCAAGGAATATTGTCAGTTAAGAAACTAGAGTGATGTGAATTGAAAGGAATGATGGTTCGTAAACGGAGACATTCGAAACAGAACTCCGACGTCAGAAGTGGAAGATCAGAAGTGAAGTTTTTGAACAGACTGTTTAGTTCGGCGATGGGAAGGCAGGTGAGGTACTGGCCGCGGGGGGTAAATGCTCGGTCGCAGCACCGGGGCGCCAGCTTCCCCATCGGGTGGCACCTGGTGGTGGACGAACTGGCACAGAAACTAGCTTTTGTGAGTTTGCTGTCGTAACCACGCGCTTCTTAGAACTAACTCAGCCGGTTCGTTGCTGGAAACTCTTAAACACGTTTCAGTTGGGAACCCCTTATGGAGTTCGGAACGATTTGCACAGCAGCCCCTAAGATAAGTTCGTAGTCAGAGTAGAAGCAACGAAACGGTTAAAAGCCTTCATTTAGATAGAAGTTTGCGGTAGAATTATTAAGCACAGCAACAGTGTCCAAACATTCAATTATGTTAATACCTGAGAAGGGACAGTAAATAACTTCCTAACAGCTGGTTAAGACTTTCCTTTTCTTAAACGGTTCCTGCGTATTTCTGCTTTTCCTTGGATAATTGCGATTCTGTACGTGACTGTTTTATTTTAATTGCAATGTGTGAGAGTTTACGTGAGATCTTGTGAATTGATCTTACGATTACGATTATAGTGCCCATTATTTTGCTATAGGAATGGTATTTTGTTAACATCATCATCACAATCATTGTTATTACTATATTTATATCGACTAATGGTTACGTCTTCATCATTTTCATTTGTTTTCATAACAGACGTCATCGCCCCCACCTACCCGTCAAAACCCGAAGTCTTATTGTCAGTCTCGGATCAAAAATACCAAGGTATTTTGTGTTCAACGTCATTCACGTGCTAATTTAACCAACTGTACTTTAACCGTTCACCGAGTAATTTATGATTTATGTACAGTAGATCAATCCTGTTCTAATATATAATAAAATTTCACTATTGCTAATATTTATAGTTCTTTTAAACCTTAGACCAAATGCGTAACTTGGTCTATTGTAGCCATTTTAGAATTAGCATCACCCATAATAACATCATAATCTAGTCATCCACGTTGATCCCTGAGACCTAATGTTCGGTACATTATATTACTATAACGGTTGCGAAAACGGGCTGTCGACACACATGTAGCTGGACGACGCTTGCGCAAGCGCATAGCTCCTTGGGAAAAACTACATTTGCATCATTTGAATAGATCACGACTGGATTTAGCCATAGTGTTATATTTCCGTGGACATTAGGCAGTTTGCAATGCATAGCAATGTGTCTTGAAAAAAAAAGTTAGAAATTAATCAAACCAATCGCTTAGTTAATGTAAATAGGTACCTATAACTTAAGCTGCGGAGGCTACGAAATATGAAGTGAAAACTTTTTTTTGCAACCGTTTTCAGATGGATATTAATATAGCAACAAAGATATAAGGCTGTTTTCTGTCTGTTCCTAAGACAAAGCATTAACAATCATCACCAACACAGAATCGGATAATTGGTCTGACTCACAACAACACCCTCTCATAAAATCAACCATACGACTTCAGTCTTACGTTCTAAATTCCCTTGTATTGTCGCTTTCATGGGAGTAACCAATTCAGATAGTCATAAATGGTCAATCAGATCAAGTGCGCGATGTAGGGTCGACGTGTAGACTAATTCAATAAAGACTTATTGTTGGAATCTGTGTTATTAAATGTTTTTATGAACGCAATAATCATTTGTTGTATTGACAGCTTTGATACGTTGATAAAAATATGTATTTAGTTTATAATAGGATCTCGTTGATGTCTTTTACATGTCGCTACGAATTTACTACGACTATATGTATCTTATCAAATCATAAACATTTATTGTAATATTAAACCAATTAAATTATTCCCGGAAATAAATTGATATACCATACCTGCTCACTGTTTTCCAGCTTAGCTATATTTTTATCTTCAAAGGGCAGGTGTCCTCCCTGTATTCAAATGCACGTCTTCCCTTTTGCTTGAGTCACTTTCTTTACGTGTGGCATAATAATCTTTCCCACAGTCACCCTCCCGCACGTGCTGCCACCCTAGTTCCTTTTAAATTTTTAAACAAAAACTCCTTACAGATGCTTCGTAGAAGAAGAAAAAACAATACAATGAACCTCAAACCTCTTCGGGTATGGTGTTTTTGAATTTAAAATAAGAACGTGTTTGGAAATCGTTATAATGAGAAAGAGGGTCAATACTGGCCAGAAAGATTATTGTATAGGTTCCTTTACAAACATTCCCTCTTTATAGAAAA
Source organism: Emmelina monodactyla (assembly GCA_916618145.1). Classification (NCBI taxonomy): domain Eukaryota; kingdom Metazoa; phylum Arthropoda; class Insecta; order Lepidoptera; family Pterophoridae; genus Emmelina; species Emmelina monodactyla. Next base: position 9,687,256 of record OU745303.1, read on the forward strand.
AAACAACAATCAGCTGAGCTATTAAGTTGAACAAAAAGGTTAGTTTTAGATATGTCAGAGTCTGTCTGTAGCAAGAACGGACTGATATTGAACGTAAAAATAAAATAGCACTGCTAAATTAGTCGTTGGATTTTTTTCTTATTTAGCTATACCTACCGGAGCTAAAAGAGATGAGACTTTTGTATTCCCCTTAGAATTCATCCCTTAAAATCTGCACCACTTGAAAATCCATTTCAATGCAAAATCCCAGGCAGGTGATCCGATCTACTTACACAGCGACGTCAGGGTTTGTATACGTATTTATACCCACACAAATGAAACTCCTCTAAGGAATATGCCTCAGCGTGGTGGCGTCTGGGACTAAATAATAACTTGCCCTTTGTAAACGCACCGTTGGCGTATCGTAGGAAATGTTGCTCTGCTTTGAAAATAGTAGAGTATCTTCTGACTAAAAATAATACATTTATTATTCAAACATGCGTTGTTAATAGTTGTTGATGTTATATAGAACATGTAAATATAACATTTATCACTGACTGTTACCTAATAAGTAATTAATGACCGCACGCACATCAGATGTAATAATTACATATAATTAAGTACTTACTTAAACAAAAAGTCGAAAACATCTTCAATAATTACCTAACAACTAGTGTAACCTACTTACTTCCCTAATTTAGTTAATTCAACCAACGACAGATAATTTAAGTGTCTAGTCTTCTGTATAAACATTGAGACAAGCTTGTTTTTGTCAACGTCCTTTACGACCCATTACGCTCGAGAAGTGAAAATGCCCTCAATTATCCTGACTTGAAGTAGAGCATCTTCCATGCCGGTCGTAAACTGGCGGCAACAGCTTTTTTTTCGGTCCCAACGGCAAAGGGCCTCGACCATCGAGCCGAACGGTTCCTTATTCTTACAAACATTTATGGATGCACAACATGTGCGTCGGCTTCGTTTTTTAAATTTAAACGAAAATCGGTGTGTCGTAAAAGTGAATACTGAATAGTGATGTGTTGACGAAAATGGAAACAATAAATGTTGTGCTGAAAACTGGTTACAAGTTCGTTAAAGATTTGTCCGAGCAACACAAGCCTGTAAGCCTATAGATTATAATATCAGCAGAAATTATAGTATTACTATTATGAGTATTTTTGTATAGTCAAGCATTTATTTTTAACGCATCAAGTATGACATTTACAGCAAAAATAGAATGGTTTAAATTCAATAAATAATGAGGAATTATGTAAGATTAACTATAAACTTTAAGTATTTATTTTTTATCATACGCAAAGTACTTGTAACTAAGCAGATAAGTCGTTGTAAGGTTTAACAATTTAACACGTAATTGAAATAGGTATGACCTTTATACATTAGTTAAAATAGACTCCGATAACTTAATTAAAATTACGTAATTTGGCACGAAAACTTAGGTTTAAAGTTAGAGCCTGAATTCGGCCTAAACCTAGGATAAACAATTGCCTAAATTGCGTGTTTTTATAGCCTCTATTACTTTCTTCATCTATCCACAACTTTTTTTTACATTCCCGCAAAGAAATTTTATGTTCACGTCAAAACATAACCTAAATCTATTCAAATTAATTTACTAAACTATTTCGTTTATGCTTTTAAAATTACGTTCCACGAAGTCATCGTGATTTATTTTTGTAGAGCAATAAACCTAGGGGTGAACAATTTGATCCAATGAAATCTCGAGTAAAAATATTTACTGGAATTTAGACTTTATTGCAACTGAATAAGAATGTAAACATTAACCGAATGAAGAAAAACACAACGTAAGCACCAGACGTTTAACGTTCTTTGGCTTTCTACGGAATGGTTTATTTTTATTGGACTGAACAATTAAGGCATCTTCAAACAAAATGGTGGCTAATATGGTAAAAGAATTTTCCAAAATCTCTTACTTATATTAGAAAACAGATGTTAAAGTTAGAGAAGGCATATTTAGTAAAAGTAGTTGTACATTTAAAACTTAAGGTTTTAACGATGGGACCTGCACATCGCACCTGTTGCACACTGGCATCCTGTTAAAACTAGTTAAATATACGTTGTTTTAACAGGCTAATGTACAGAAATAGCCATATTAAAAATGTCCTGTTAACCTATCCTATACTTATAATGCTATCAGTAACATTTTTGAATCCTTACCAAATTCAATTTATGGTGACAATAACAAACCTACAAACGTTACTTTGATAATATAAAAGCACCAGGAGTCTACTCCTTAAAGAGGTTCCACTCTTCATGCAACTCATTGCCACCAGATGGAGACGTCTGGCAGCTCCGAGAGCTCTGGCGGTGAAGACGCGGAGGCTCGGCGGTCCCGGCGCGGCCACGTGCTGGCCGAGCTGATGCAGACCGAGCGGGTCTACGTGCAGGAGATGGGGTCCATACTCACCGTAAGTACCAACATTTACGATGATAAACATTTATTGTCATGTACTTATGGAAAAAATCAGTAAGGATTCATAGTATTTCTTAGTGCTGTTGTTTAAAATTATATTATTAGTTTTATAAACAAAATCTCTATCGCCAAACAAACGATATAAAACAATCACTGCTGTAACTAAAGTAGCTACACCGAGTCACAGATCATTAATTTCAACGGCAGAGATATTATCCTAAATTATCAGCATATAAATCCGGTGCACCGTCAACCACATGTCCATAAAGTTTCTTTCAGTAGCATAGTGGGGCAGTCGTTGATGCGTGTCGTTGCGTGTGCGCTTGTCACAGATCGTCATGCCAGGAACATTAGCCCGGTTTCACGGCACCACCGCGGACGTCCGCGTAGGTCATCAAATCACTCACACGTGGAGGAAGCACTCTTAATGACATAAATGACACTGAGACCATCAACAAACACATTAACCCGCACATCTCTTCCCACCAACATTTCTGTTCCGTAAATAACAGATACACCATCAGAGCAAAACAATTTCTCGATTGCAATCGAATGCAGATTTCCTTTTCTGTATCATTAGATAGCTAATTGCAAATGCGACAATATCTCCATAGCATTTCGCGGTCTGAATGTTGAGGGGTTATTAGTATGGAAGTGGAACGCGGTGTTCACGCGCAGCGCGTCGCAGTGGCGGTGCGCAGGCGGCGGTGCTGGCCGCGCTGAGCCATGCCCGACACGCGAGCCGCTGAGCCGCGACGTGATGCACATAACGCACTAAGCCGCTGCACCTCGCTGCTGGCTCGCGTGCTCTCCGCTATCCGCGCCATGAAATATGGAAAATATGACCTCCATAAATCCAACGCGAACAGCGTCGGTACTTCCACCTCCTGGTATTACAAGAAAAACGAGGCCACCACCCGCAAGAAACCAACCCTCGGCAGATCCAACTCCGACTCGACGCTTTTCAGTGACTACGCGAATCAAATAACCATCTTCGATAAAGACCGGCGCTCAAAGAAGTGCGTCAAATCCGTCAGTGATGTTGGAAAAAATAGCCGAGTAAAAATCAATACTAGGAACATAAAACCTGTGTACATGCAACCATTCATTGGAAATTTTTATTACGGTAAACCGCTGCCCGGTTATGACGACGTACAAAAAACGGAGGAGAAAATTAGCTATTTGCCGGATTCCGATGCAGTCACGATGTCAGATACTGTTGAATCAATAACTACCGCGGCAACAGTTGTTGATGCTCCTGCGGAAATGGTGAGAAATCCTTTATATGGGTGTGCTGAAGAGGAAGTACAACTTGGAACACCTGACTTATCAACCGGAACTAACTTCACACGAGACTCACAACTGAAATCAACAAGTTGCACGGAACTAAGAAATACAATGTTCAGCAACAAAGAAACTGAAGATATGCTAATGACGATACTGAAAGACTATAAGCGAATTATGAACGAATGGAACCAAACAATTAAGGATCATTGTTCGCCAACATCTGGCAAGAAATCATCTACAATGTGTCGCAAGAGCAATACTGACAGTTATGTTCGGAGCTTACATTCAACTCTTTCTTGCCGAAGACCAAATCGGTGTCTCAAATTGCCAAACACAAAGAACTCCGATTACAGTTATATTTACAACTGCCGAAACTACAACTCTACATTAAAAGGACAAACACAGAGTCTCAATCGAGACCAGTCGTTGTCTTGGTCTACTACGTTACAAAGACTGAAAAAGAAAACTAAACTTTGGAATTGGAAATCGAGTAAAAGCCTGACCCCGTCAGAGTGCGAATGCTTGGAGAAGATTTATCGAGATTACGATAGGCGGTTACAAGAGTGGTGTGAAAGGATAAGCGACTGCACGTCGCAAATTAGCTCGGTATAGTCATTACCTCGATCTGTTATCATTTCCCTAGTATTTTTTTCTAATGACCTTTTCTTTTGTCTACAGGGTTACAAAGAAGAGATCGAAAAGCCAGAAAACCAGCACCTGTTACCAGCAGCCCTGGTGGGACAAGCTGACGTGCTTTTTGGCAATCTACACGAGCTGTTCACGTTCCATCAAGACATCTTCCTAAAAGATCTAGAACAATCAATATCGGCGACCGAGCTCGTCGCATTATGTTTTGTTGAAAAGGTATGAAGGTGACCATAATCTACTTCAGTATAATATATTTATTTCACAATTGTGAATGGAAATAAAGATTACGCTATTGATAAAGGTGTGAAGAACCTATCAAAAATTTACGTAGGTTGACTTAATATAGCCACGTAGCGTAGGATGCGCTACTAAATAAGTAAGCCATAAAAATGTTTAATAAGCACGAAAGTCCGATGACCATTTAATTTGGCAATGTTGCCTTGATCTTTTGTTTATTCGCCAGCTGTTTTTCTCAAGTAATTCTCTTTATCGACTTGTTTCATTCCATTATACGCATCGATAATGTTTTGGCAATTCGTTCATTGAAGTTAGTATCTAAGAATAAACTCCAAGGGCCCTTGAACAGCAAGCTGACATACTCGTAGAATTAAATTTTTTCGTTTCAAAATTTTAGTATGGGAAGGGCAAAGACCCTCCCTAAATACGCCTACGCTGCTATTCTTCATAATCTCCATTAATTCCGTACTATCACAAGGAAACTTTTCTCCACAGAGGGAAACATTCTTCCGCCTATACAGTTACTACTGCCAGAACATTCCCCGCTCGGAGAGGCTGCGGGAAACTTTGGTGGACACTCATTTGTTTCTGCAAGCCTGTCAGCTGAGGCTGGGACACAAGTTGCCTTTGGCGGCGTACTTACTGAAACCAGTTCAGAGGATCACCAAGTACCAGTTACTATTAAAGGTCAGTTGCGCAAAGGTCATCTGTAGGTCATTTCATTACTACTACTACTATTAACAATATGTTATCGAAGAGTATCTCAAAAAATTGATGTTTACTTTTGACCACACGAATTTTATACCATATTACAAATTTACTATTTTCGTTAAAAGTTAAAATTTCATGCATTTTGTATTATCTAATGCTTATTATTATTTTTGGCTTAGTTCTTGTCAAAAGTACCTGACAAAAACAAACAAATTTTTTTTAGACTTCAGCTAACAAAGGCTTCTAATTTTTTTCTTACAGGATCTTCTACGATACAGCGAATGCGGTTCAATGTCGAATGGCATCCAACAAGCTCTGGACTGCATGCTGGTGGTACTCAAGTGTGTCAACGATTCAATGCATCAAATCGCCATCACTGGGGTGCCTGTAAGTATACATTTTCTTAGACACCAATAAAAAATTACGTCGTAAGAATATCATAACTTTGGACACATCCGTTACTCCTTAGTTTCCCTTAGTGAGACTCCACATATGAATCAAATAGTGGCCGCCCGCGACTCCGTTCGCGTGGAAGTCAGTTTCCAGTGGGAATGAGATGTTTTCCCGCGGTAAAAAATACCCTACGTGTTATTCTGATGTATTACGTATATTACTGCAAAGTTTCATACGTCCAGTAACTTTTACGTGAAAGAGTAACAAACACCCATCCATACATCCATACATACTCACAACTTTTCACGTTTATAATATTAGTAGGATTAATAAAAAAAAAACCATTGAGATTAAAGATTTAGCACCTGGAATTTATCAATATGACGTCACGAAATTAACGTGCCCGTCTCTTTGTAAACTTTGTTTTACAGAAATAGGTAAATTTTTGCAACACAATGATTAAAATAGGAATCTACTTGGTTATTGTATTTAACAAAGACACTGACGAAATTATCATACCACAAAGTATTCAAATGGTTTTCAATGATTTATTTACACGAACCTTACTCATTTTCCTCCAAAATTTTGCCTTTACTACATAAGTCTGTACCTAAAATGGTTGAGCAAGCATATCGCGAAAGCAATTATTAATGATATAAGAAATAGAAAAACTTCATGAATTTAGAAATTAACTATCTATTACAATTAAAATCAATATAATGCGGATATATAGTATTGAAGAATTCTATTGAAATTCCTTTGTGCCTATTAGATTGTTATATTGCAGTTTAGATAATTTTATAATGCTTCGATTACATTTCGAAAGCATGAACACTTGCCTTCACCTACTATGATGTTCATGTAAACACGAGCCTAACACACTTCGATCATTATTCGTATTTCGATTCAGACAATATTCTTGAATTTATATTTACTTAAGTTATAGTGAAATGTCATAGTATAAATTTAGGGTTTTTTAATGACTTTTTAGAAATCTCTTGATTAGAATTCGCGTTTGTATCGAAGCACTTAAAAACGAATTTATTTATAAATTAGTCTCCCTTTGCAGGTTAGTAGCTACTAGCTAGTATGCAAACGCAGTGTCTTGATTAAATTAGTTTAAGACTTTTGCACACCATTTACCATTTTTTTTTATAAAAGACAGCACAAGTTTCAAAAACACCAAACATTCTTATTACAATGCTATTAATTTAATTTTTTTGTTTGTTTTAGGTTGATTTAAGCCAACAAGGCGAGCTTCTAATGCAGGGCTCATTCCTAGTAGTATCTGAGAACAAACGTGATATTCGACTCAGAATCAGACCCCGGAGACGACATATATTCCTTTATGAAAAAGCCATGCTATTCTGCAAGTCAGCCACCAAAAATAGCCATAACAAAGCGACGTATCACTTCAAACATGATTTACAAGTAAGTTTACCTATTTTAATATCTTTATTCAGTTATATAAAGGGGGGATACTTAATACATTGTATATATACCTACCAATAAATTTGGCCAATTAATAGCTATTGCCTATACTTAGGTAGAAGCTCCATCAAGAAAATTTACGACACCCAATTTATAATAAAATCATCCGTTTTTTTAGAATAAACTGCACCCTTGATACGCCTCATCTTACCCAAACACAAATTCAGCAAATCATTGATTTAATTGCCGTTCTTTTAAAACGCAACCATCCCTTTTCTGAAGTCTTAAAATTCTGTAACGCATTATTCCATAGGTGACTTACACTTTTGCCATTCTGAATTGGGCTTTGTTGCTTTCGCAGATGTCACAAATTGGTTTGACAGAGTCCGTCAAGGGTGATCCCAGAAAGTTCGAGGTGTGGCGACAAGGACGTTCGGAAGTGCACACGATTACCGCCCCTACGGTGGAGGTGAAAAGGGTGTGGGTGGAACGGATAAAAAGGGTGCTACTTGACCAACTTAAGGAGCTGAAAGGGGAAAAAGTGAGGCAGTACAGCGCACAGCACAGGTTGGTATTTATGACAATAGTTTTATTATTTTCTGTAAAGGGAAATTTTGGTAAAAAGTGGATTTAGGACTTATTTTACCATGGTCATGGTCAAAGTCTTGTCAAAAACTGGGAACCATACCTTCCAAATATAGCATGTGACCCAATTAATTGGCTCATGTGTCATACAGTACACACAGCTTTTTCTATATGTATCTATATCTAACTATTTCACGTCATCAAAATTTGAAAGATGGCTCTTCTTTTATAATCCAGTAAAACCTTCATAGTTCGATTATAACTCTCCTTCGCACCGTAGAACGCTAATCCAGACGTCGTCGTGGGACCTGGCGCTGCCGGCGAAGGAGCGCGGCGCGGCGCCCGCGCAGCCGCGGAACAACTCCTGCGACGCGCACGACGACGTGTGCTGGTCCACCGACCCCTCCGACGAGGAGGACGACGACGACCACGCGCCGGTGAGTGGGAGAGAGAGAGAGAGATAGAGGTGTGAAAGAGATGGGGAGTGGGATTGAGGAGAAAAACAGATGAGTGGTGTCATAGAGGAAAGAATGTGGGAGTTCACTCCTGGGCAAGTTTAAGTGTAGGAGAAGATGGTGTTTAGTTTAAATATTTGACGTGATATGGCTTTGGTGAAGGTACAGGTATAGAACTACTGAGGCAGAGACCATATCACGTTAAAATAACTACTGTGAACATTATAATTACTTACATAAGATTATATCACATCGGCTTGGGTTTTTGTAGCTGTTTATACCATTTTGTACAGTTTGTCGAATATTAGATATAATTTAACTTTACTAACGGCAAGGTGTATCATATATGTCATAACTGTGGGGTAATAATGTAACATTTTGGGTTTTGCAGTGTTGAGTGAAGTCAAAACCACTCAGTTACTAAGTAAGTTGAGCATTTGTAAGGGAATGCATAGTAATGGGTAGCGCATGGCCTTCCAATCGCACCCCATGCTTCCCAAATTAACAGAAATGACAAAAACTATGCATTGGATTATATACGAATTACATTTCTACTAATAAAATAATGAAAATACTGGAGAATTTCAAGCAAGCAACGTTGGTAGTCTCATTACATTGATGCTTTAAATTCTCATAAAAACTATCAATCTGTTAGCACTAGCAAGTCACCATTGTAATTGTTTTCTTTTCCGGCAATCATCGCTTTTTAGACCCCTTTTCGGACTTAGAACACTGGCACCAATGCAAAAGCACATGTTTTAAAGGCATGAAGTTGGCACCAATAATTAATAAAACTAGGTGCAAGTGTAACATTTTAAAACCTTTTAATAAAATGTATTTCACATTTACACGTCTATGAGCATAATTGGTAGGTATTTGTGAGTGCGGCAGTCGCCATCTTGTTTTCTTCGCTCGACAAGATGGCCGCCATGCTCTACGCTGTATTGTTCAACAGGTGGCGGAGGCCGTCGGTCTCAACGGTACCATTCACAGAGTGGTACAATTCTTTTCAATTTCGGGTTCCAATCAAGCCACATCCACGTTTTATGTTTCACAATACTAACCTCCTGACTTAGAGCCAGTGAGGGCCTTGTAAATAGATTGAGAGAGACTGAATTTCATATCCAAAGTTTTAACCAAAGAGGTGCGAAGTAAAGTGGATAATTCAGTAATATTCGCTCATCATTAACGGTCGTGTAAGTCCTGTTTTGTTTGTTATCCCATTCATAGTCAGTGTGCTTTTCGTTATGTTTAATCCGCTTGCTTCAGTTTTCTAAGTGTTGTTCACATTATTTATGTAATTGCATACAACTAAAACTGGCATATGCTTAATAATATTATCTAAATATTACTTGTAACTAAGTACCTACATCCTTACTTAGCTATTAGCCATATTACTTACGTCTTAGAAAAACTGAATACGCTCTTAATTAGGTTCCATTAACTTTCGTAGTTGTTGACATTAAACAAACAAATATAACATAGGTTAATACTCAAAATCAAAGCAGAATTATATTTAAACTTTCGACTAGATATCTTATAACACGATCTTCGTACCTACCTATCTATCTACATAATTACTTATAAGTACCTATATCTCATATGTATACATATAATTAAGCTAAACATACTTATACCAACACGTAAATAGTACTATGTACTTGATATCTATTGTACATAGCTTTATACTAACTTTAAATGCATGTAGTGTAAATTAGGCGAACTAACCATCTTAATAGAGCTGGGCTCCACTTAATATATAACAAAGACATAAGAAGACCATGACACACTTCCTTCTTCTAGTTGGCTAATTGTATTGGAACGGTCTATCCATTTTCACAGCACTTTTCTTATGTCTTTGGCACTAATATAAACAAAATCACCAAAAAGCACGTCTTGAGTGTCTGGACACGATGAAAACTCAAGGCATGTTGAGTTTTGTATGTTATATCTACGAATCTGTGTGTTAAATGCATGCCTGAGACTCGGCTAACTCTGAAGAACTGGTTGAACCGATTTTGGTTAGTTGGAAACGGCTAGTCTAACTGCTTATGCAGAATAGCAAGTTTGATTTAACCTACAACCGATATGAGTGTTACTATCTTACGCCTTTACAAATGTTAACCAAACGTCTTAAGTGACCAATCAGTTCATAGACTTGGTATCTATGTAATCGCTTTAATTTTTGATACAGAATAAATTATTCTCTTAAAATGCCTATTTTGGTGTTCAATATAACTATGATGATCAACAATACTATTCTGTATCTTGGTTACTATCAATTCCTATATTTCAAAGTTCCGGTTTCGATTTAAACGAAACCAAATATTAAAAATATTTTTTATATCATTAGACAGCGACATTACCGAAGAAGGTCAAAGGTCACCCATTTACTTCTAGTCATACCAAAAAAGTAATTTACCCGTAACTTGCAAATACCCCCAATTTACCCGTCGGTTTTAAACCAACTTGCAAATACCCCCAATCTCGCAAAGCGTGATAGTAGCCCATATCGGTTGCGGTGTTCTCGGCGCGTGGTTGTAAGCGTGGTGGTGCGCAGGCGGTGGGGTGTTGCCTGGTGGCGCTGTCGGAGTACACGGCGGTGGGCCCCAGCGAGGTGTCGCTGCGGGAGGGGCAGGGCGCCGAGCTGCTGAAGGTGGGCTGCGCGGGCTGGTGGTACGTGCGGCTCGCAGGTACAATATACACATGCTAATTTATACAGTACTGCAATCGCTGGTACAATTATACACATACTAATTTATACAGTACTGCAATCGCTGGCTGGAACCTGGTTTAGTTTTACACGCACAACTAACTATAGGTACATAAGGACATCGATTTGTAAATGGTGGACCAAAATTTCGCGTCGTCACTGGTTTTGGAATTATCCTGGTGTCTCCCTTTTAGTAATTTGTAATGAACACTTTAACGTGTGACAACTAAGTAAGTTACATTAGTATAGAACAGATCCTGTCACCTCCGTCAGGAGATCCATTATGAAAGACACCAGCATCGATTGAGATATTTGTGAGTTTCTAACTGGCTATAATCGTGCATATAGGTTCCGTTTTGGTATGATATGAGAATACAACAGTATACTTAAACAAGTTTATCGGAGAAAAAAGTGGTTGTTGCTATGAATAAATAAATGCTAATTAGTGTGTGTTGTCTCTAGCTGGACAAGGCGAAGGCTGGGCTCCGGCGGCCTACCTGGATCAACGCAAAACCTCTCGCTCCTCCAGTCGCTCGCATGACCGCCTACACGATCACTGAACACATGCTCTATTGAATCACAACACTACTTGGTTAAAATTATGAGCAAAAACAAACGCCATCGCCAATAAACTCGACTTGACGACGGTGGCTACAGTTTCTCGCTCTGGTGTTTAGATTTTAGTATAAGTGTTTTAGCGAAATAAAAAGTGGCGTGTGACTTAAGTGTCGGCCCCTTGAGACATTCTGTGTGAGTTTGTAGATACTCAATAGTGATTTAGGTTTTGAATACTCAATTTGGAGTGAGAGAAAAACCACCGACTTTTGACAAAATGTACCCCAATCGAGTGTAAAGCCTGGGTCACCCCCCCCCCCCCCTGATTGTTATTGTTAAATCAAACAATAAATACTTGTTATGTAATGTATGTAAATGTTGTTCTAAAGAAGCTTTATTGTGGATTAGATTAGATGTAGGACTCTATTGTTGCTATGGGGCCAAAAACAATCAACTATCTGAATTTTGCTGTTTATTGAAAAGGCAATAAATATTAACATAGTAGGTGTTTTTGGCATATAGCAACACTTATCCAAAGCTAAAAATAGTGGCGTAGTGTTTCTTTAGCAACCATGACTGGTCCCTGTACGTTTGTATATATAATTTTAATAATTTAAATGTAGCTATTTATTTGGACATTTTGTGGAGCTTTTCGTGTAATTAAAGTTCTGTATCCAAAGAAGGAAAACTGCTTCAGTGTCTATTGATTGTAATACCTCCTTAAATATTTTATACAGTAACTAAAATAATCAGATGAATATCTTAGAAAAATGTAAAAAAACTAGTAAGATTTTGACACTTTGTATAGTTGACTACATACGTACCTAAAAAATATGATATTTTATGTCTACTAGTCAGCATTGAAAATGTTATAAAATTAAAATATTCGAATCATAATCATCCATTGCATATCATATTCATTGTTTTTTTTTAAAAACCTACATTTGATTTAAAATCATGTTTTTCATGCTCCTAAGGAATTCCGATATCATTGTATAAATGTTGATATTTTGTTTTATTTGTATCTAATACAGATTGGTATCATTTGAATCGACCATGATTACACACATTTCGTATACTTTTGAGTTTCATTTATTTTTTGGTTTATTCATACCTCTTACCTACCTACCCACCATCCCATTAAAAACGATGATAGTTTATATTTAAAGGCTTTGCTATCAAAATGATACCTCATCGAAAAACGAATAAGTACACTTTGTTTCAATAAAACTTAAACCTTTACTACTTACCTATAAAGTTCAAAAATATATTAAATACGGCTGTGACAATTTCCGTGATGTGGTTTTATAAATTTTTAACCTTTTCCTAACCATGTAATTTAGACTACGATTTATTATAAAAAATTGAGATATCTGCAATTTAAACTTGTAGCATTAAATATACTTATCAATCAATGTACTCATTTTCAAATCAATCATACCATTCAATGCTTGAATTGATATAAGTAATATAAACAAGCCAATAGAATAGCTATTGCAATAATATTTCATACAATGTATCATCACAACCTTTAATATGTAAATAATCAAGTTAAATATTCCGGACATTTATGTAACCATAATTTATAAAGGACTTTGCCTTGACCTGAGCTTAAGTTTACAAAAAGCAATGTACCTCTTCCTTGTTCTTGACATAATAAAAATATTTCACCTATCTGTTACGTAACTCTTTCCATTTTAAAAAAACCTCTTACGTTTAGATAACATTTATCTGTCGTACACAAGCTATTGACCTTGATAGATGTGGTAAATAAACAGTCAAATAATTCCATATTATCTGTATTTAAGAAATAAAAAGTCTGTACAACATACACACCCTATACATCATGATTTTTCACAGAGAAATAGTCCGCATAGATTGGAAGGAAGTCTTACAAAATAATTGTACAAAATTTACCCATAACCCTAATACCAAATTCGTTGAAACATTTTACAATGCAGCCTTTTGTCTACTGAAGATGCGACTCTTGAACACATTGTCGATTTTACTGAACACAGTTTCAGATGCTTGTGAAGCATCTATTCTGTAATGTAGGCCTCTCCTCATATAGTAATCAATAAGTGGTGTTGTTTGCGCATGGTATGCGACAAGACGTTTTTTAAGAGCATCAACATTATCATCTGACCTTTTAATGAGAGGCTCACCAGTCACATCATCGCACATTGGTTTCTTGGGCGGACAGAACTCCTCATGGTAACTGCGACCACTGCTGGCATGAATCAGTCTACCAGTTATTCTACGAACCAGTAAGCTATCCTGGATGTTGAATTCAATGACAGCATCCAGTTCTTGTTTTCTTTTGGCCAGCAGAAGATCCAGCTGAAAATTGTTTACACAAGGTTATATTTTGTACATATTTTTATCAATAAAGCAGAATGAAAAAATAAAGAATTATTTTCGTAATCTAAATAAATATACAAAATTTCCATATCGAGTCTTATAAACAAAAACTGTTTATCAAATCCCAGTGTCATTTGTTTAACTTTCTCATATCTAAAACTATTTGTGTTTTTGTTATAAATGTTAATTCCATAAACTAAAATCACCTTCTCAGCCTGCGGTACAGTTCGAGGGAATCCATCGAGCAAGAACCCATTCTTGCACTCTGGTTTATCAAGGTTCTTGTCTATCATTGACACCACCATCTCATCAGAAACAAGAGCACCATCATCCATAGTCTTCTTTAGCTGCTTTCCGAGCTCAGACCCTGATGAGACTTCAGCTCGGAGCATGTCACCAGTAGCCAAATGACATACACAATATTTCTCCTTTAACTTCGGAGCCTGCAATTATCATCTATGTCAGTGTTATTAAAAAATTACGTAACTATAAATACTTATTTATATTTATCTTAAGTGTAGTGATAACTATTGTTTTGTCACCTGATTTATAACCTTTAAAACTATCAAAGAACTTACGTACAGATTGCAAATTTACCTGAGTACCTTTACCCGAACCGGGAGGGCCCATAAGAATTGCCCTAATACCGGGGCAATCATATTCTGGTTGAGGTTTCACGCTTGCAGCGGCCGGTGCCATATCGACAACTGTAACAATTGGAAATAATTAACCAAAGATATGACTAAGCGGAGAACACCAATAAATAATAGAACAAATTCTCACAAAATTAATACATGAACAGTAAAACTAACAGCAGAAAAATTGAAATAGAATTACAAAACACTGACCTTTGAAAATGACACGACTGCCAAATTATACAGAACAAATGAATGAATTGAAAAATGAATGAAACGAAACCACTTTAGTCATGAGTGTAGTCAGGAAAAAGACAGTTTTTTTTCTTGATACTGATAAAATACCGTTAATGAATACTGCAATTACAGTATATAATATTTCGTTTCATAGGTCGATTTCTACTGTAAGATTAAAAACTGATAACTGGAACATCCCTAGCGTCGATGAAAATCACAAAATTGCGTCTTTCCAGTACCCCGCGGATTTCATTGAATCTAAATGAGTTTTTCTTTCTATTTCACGTTTTTTTTTAAATAAAAAATGTCAAATCAAAATTTAAAGTTCTCCCTGCCATTTTCCAGTATAGCACCGGTTAGGCATTTCATCAAGTTAATTATGCTCTGATAACAAAGATAGAGTAGGACTTCAGGAACGAATTTTTCCTTAAAGCAAAACAGATTGAATAGAACTCCTAAGGCTGATCAGGAAATCGTACGTTACGTATCTATTTATCCGTATGATGTAGATAAGTGATATTTACTAATTGTTAATTCTACTTTTGAGACGAATAATAATGCGCATATTAATTTTCAATTGGTAGCATCGCTACTGTTTCTTTTAAACTCTTCCTGTTTTAGTTATCAAACCGTCTTCCTACTTAAATGATAAATATTAAAGTTGTGTGTCTAATCTAAATGATTGGTACTCAATTACGAAAAAAAATCGACTGGCTGGAGAAGGACAAATTGTATTTAGATACATCAAAAATAACCATGAGTTAATCATCAACTATTTCTAATTAAACTGGTTTAACACTTTTTTTTATAAACGTTGTAATTACTCAACATATTATCAAGCACTTGCTTATTATGTCATAATCAATCGTGATTTATGAATTGGTTCTTTTGAAAACCGTTAATAAAGAACATATTAACGGTTTTTAAAAGAACCAATTCTGATAAATAGCTGCAAATCTAGCCCACCCTTAAAAGTGTCAGTGTAACTTTTGTCGTGGTCCTTTAAGGGAGACCGTATTGTACGACACGATAAAGCACGACATGATAAAACGCGACACAGTTTTGCACAACCTGATAATTGGTGTCATGTGTCACCAATTACAGGGTCGTACAATACTGTGCCGTGCAATACTGTGTCGCGAATTACAGGGCCGTGTCAGTAATGTACGGCATGTATTGCTCGACCTGATAATTGGTGACACATGCCACCAATTACAGGGTCGTACAATACGGGCTGGGCTTTTTTGTGTCGGGAAATACAGGTCGTACAAATAATGTACGACACGTATTGCACGACCTGATAATTGATGTACCACCATAGACAAGCGAGAGTTGAGTAATTCTTAATAAATCTTATGCCTCGTTTACATCTCTTTTTTTTTTTACAAAAACAAAAGAATTGTCAACACTTTATTTGATATGCGAATATTACGAAAATATATATTAGCATGTGTATCTGTCAACACAAAAAAAAGTACATAAAAAAACGGCGGGAAGTTTCGCGAAGCGCGGGTGTATTTTTTCAGCTGAAAATTTTTAATTTCTTAAATAGAGTGCAATTGAGTTGGAAGTTTCAAAAAAACTGTATTTAAGTATTTCTTACTTGTATTTATATGTAGTTTGTTAGTTTATTAGTGTTTTTCTTCAATAATCGGTGAGTTTAAATTTTTCATACTTTTTGGATGTAGTTGCTTGGTGTAAAATGAATGATCCACCAGACCCTGGAGGCGCAAGCCTCCAGGTGGGTTACAATATTGAAATCGAGTCGAGTATGGACACGGACTGTTCATCGAAAATCGAAAGTGGCGCAAAAAAAAGGCGAACACTTAGAACTTCTAAAGTGTGTAAAACCTGTAATAAAAAAAGGAAACGCAATGGAAAAGATGATATTGATGGATGTGCGTGCAAAGATGATTTGCCTTTTCAACGAGACACGACACTAACCTGCCCTAAACCATTAGACACAGCAGATTTACCTATTAAAAATGCACCTATCACTTTAAATACATCAGAACCTGTAGCGCGAAAACTTTTTGTTTATACAGATCTCGCACCGTACGTCATACATGTTCAGCGTTTAGAGTCTTCTCCTAACAGCGGCACCACCTTTCACCCCATCAATTTTGGCAATTTCTTAAAAAAAAATAACTTTAAAAATATCATTAATGGAAGTGTTAAAAGGCTTGGCCGTAACAGAATGACACTTAGTTTTTCTGATTTTAAAAATGCAAATTTGTTCCTGTCTTCTGAACATTTAAAAAATGAGAATTATAAAGCATTTATTCCTTCATACAATGTTACCAGAATAGGTACCTATTGTTAAGGGTATTCCTACTGACATGACTTTTGAAGAAATAAAAAATTCAGTTTGCTTACCTATAGGTTGTGGAGAAATTTTAAAATTGCGTAGGTTAAACTATAAGACAACAGTTGATGGTGTGCCAACGTGGAATCCATCACAGTCAGTTGTGTTTACTTTTGACGGTCAAATGCTACCTAAACGTCTATTTATGTTGTATAATACTTTACCTGTTTCACTTTATATATATCCTACCATTCAATGTTACAATTGTTGCCGATATGGTCACACTAAAATGCAGTGTAGGTCTAAACCTCGCTGTTTTAAATGTGGTCAAGAACATCCAGGAGATAGTTGTTTTATTAATGAAAATGAAGTTGTTTGTTGTATGTGTAATGGTTCTCATTTTGCTACAAGTAAAAGCTGTCCAGAATTTGACCGCCAAAAAAAAATCAAAACATACATGGCTGAGAACTGTGTTGCATATACAGAGGCCATCAAGTTTTTCCCAACTGTTAACAAGCCTTACTCTGAAGTTCTTTCTTCAACATTTATTTCTAAACCTAAACCACAATATACATCTAAACCTCAGTATACACCTAAAATAAACAAAACTCCTGAAAATGTATCATATAAAAAAACTGTTTATCTCAAGCCCCGCAGCATTCCTAAACTGGAAAAGGGTTATGACATTGCTGCCCATAACAACATTATTAAAGATTTTAATATGCCCTCAACATCTACTGGAACTTGTCTTATAAATCCACATAAAACATCACAAAGCGATCTAATAGAATATTTTAATAATACAATAAATAATTTAAAAAATGTTATTTCTCAATTTTTAGTACATTCACCGTCCAACGTTGCACAATTTAATGACTCTATTGATCATTTAACCTCTGATGATGGATCCCAAGATTCAACATATAATTCAGTGGAACTGCAGAAGCGCAGTAAACAAAAAAAATGAATTAATATACATGGTTAATACATACTCACCATTTATATTTTGTCTTTCTGAAACCTGGCTTATGCCGGGTATGTTTTTTAACCTACCAGGTTTCTCTTGTATAAGAGAAGATAGGCATGATGGATATGGTGGAGCCGCCATACTCATCAAAAATGGCCTTATTTATAAAGAAATAGATATGCCTTCACATAGTGAAGATTTTTCAATTTTAGGTATAATTATAAACAATATGATTTTAATTTCTATATATGTTCCTAGACCTTCATCACAAATTTTTACTGAAATCAAAAATATTTTAAGTAGACTATCTCAACCTATTTTAATACTAGGGGACATAAATTGTCAACATCGTGTATGGGGTAGTACATTAACTAATACTAAGGGTAAAAAATTATTTGAACTTATTGATGATTTGAACTTTTGTGTTTTAAACACTGGTGTGCCAACACGACGCACTGCACCTAACGAAAACATAAGTGCAGTTGATCTGTCTATTTGCTCCCCTAGTCTAGCATCTTCTCTAGATTGGTCCCTCTGTCACTCAACTCATGGTAGTGACCATTTTCCAATTCTTATTTCCATGCCCTCATTAACTATTAATATACCTAAACCAAAACCGCGAATGAAATATCGGATTGTACAAAAAGAATGGCCTAATTTTGCAAGTAAAGTCGAAAACAAAGTTCTTAATTTACCAGATATATGTCCTGGGGAGGAAGAGTTATGTTGTAACAAATTAATTGAAGTTTTAAAATCAACAGCCAACGAAGTGTTTCCTTTGAAATCAAACCGAACTAATAAAACTCCCTCACCACCTTGGTGGGATAATGAATGCACTTTAGCTATAAAAAAAAGGAAACAGGCAGAAAAAGATTATGACAAGAATATGACCATTCAAAATTACCGTAATCTTAAAGATGTTACTAAGAAAACTAAACAGCTTTTGAAAACTAAAAAATCTGAAGGCTGGAAATCATTTTGTGCAAGCATTTCGCCTCATACCCCATCATCCATAGTTTGGCAAAACATCAAGAGATTCCGTTCAGCTATTTCTCCACGTAAATTTACTTTGCTACCAAATAATTTGATTGAACCATTTCTTGATAAACTAGCACCACCATATGTGCCTGAAAACAATATAGTTAGTAATTATAGCATTTCTGAATCAAACCCTTCCGATTTATGCAAACCTTTTTCTCTATTTGAACTAAAAGGTGTCCTTAAACATTTAAAAGATTCCTCTCCAGGGGAAGACGGAATACCCTACTCTTTTATTAGCAATTTAAATGATTTTTCTCTTATATATTATTTGGATCTAATAAATACTGTTTTCGAAACTGGTAATATTCCATCAGCCTGGAAAATTCAAACAGTCATTCCAATTTTGAAACCGAACAAACCTCCTTCTGAGTCATCTTCATATCGTCCAATAGTTCTTTCATCAGTTCTTTTAAAAATTTGTGAAAATTTAATTAAAATCCGTTTAGAATGGTTTGTAGAGCATTACAAATTACTAGGAAATAGTCAATATGGATTTCGGAAAGCCAAAAGTACTACCGATAACATTGCATTACTTACAACTGATATACGTTTAGCTTTCAGTAAAGGTCAATCAACAGTCGCTTCTTTCCTTGACTTAAGTTCGGCCTATGATGATGTATTACATCCAATTTTAAAAACTAAGTTGATTGCATTAAAAGTTCCTGCAAAAATAGTTAATTTCATTTTACAGTTAATTTCTGAACGCACCATTAACTTGTTTATTAATGATAATAAATTTAGTCGTAACATATTTAAGGGGTTACCACAGGGCTCGGTATTAAGTCCTCTGCTATATAACATATATACTTATGATCTAGAACAATACGTCAATAATGTAAACATTTTACAATATGCAGACGACTTAGTTTTATATGTTTCAGACAAATCTATAGAAGATGCGACTGTAATTTTAAATAGGGCACTAGTTAAATTAAAACAGTGGCTCCAACTTAACGGATTTCAATTGTCGGCAAATAAAAGTACTGTTATGTTATTCACTCGAAGAAGATTAACGCCCCCTATAAATATTTCATTAGATGATATACCGATTATGTGTAAACCAGAAGTGAAATACCTAGGAGTTATTCTGGACTCAAAACTTTCAGGTCTTCCCCATTGTAAATATATAGCTGAAAAATGTCACAGACGGATAAATATTTTAAGGTGTCTTTCTGGTATCTGGTGGGGAGCACATCCTTTCTGCATGAAGTTACTATATAATGCTATAATAAGAAGTGTCCTAGACTACGGAATTTTTCCTTTAGAGCCTCTCTGTCAGAATGGATTAGTATTGTTAGACAGAATACAATCAAAAGCTCTCAGAATAGTCTGTGGAGCAATGAAAACAACCCCAACAAACGCCTTACAAGTAGAATGTGTGGATCCTCCTTTGTTTTTAAGAAGACAATATCTTTCAGATAGATATATTTATAAATGTGTACAGTTTAAAGGCCATCCAATTGTTAAAAAAATAGTAGAAAATTTAATTTTATTAAATTCTTGTAAAAAACGTTCCTGTTTAGTTACATCTTTCGTTAAGTATCAACAACTCGAAGCTCCTGTTTTCATGACATCCAACCTTCCTTTGTTCGAATTTAAATATGAGACCTTAATATTAAGCCCTAGTATTTTACTTAATATTTCTGTAAGTAAAGGAGATTCTGAAGCTAATTCTAACTTTCTAAATATCATTAATACCAGGTTTGAGGATCATGATTTCATTTTTACTGATGCCTCAAAACTCTCAGCCAATAGCTGTGTTGGCGTTGAAACTTATCATCAACAATACAACATTAAACAACAAATAAAACTTCCACCTGAAACCTCTGTTTTTACCGGTGAATGCTATGGTTTACTGAAGGCCACTGAATACATCTTATTAGCAAAACTTAAAAAAACAATAATTTTTACAGACTCTTTAAGTTCTCTACAATCTTTATCTAAATTTGCGTTTAAAGAGAAATCCAATCTTTCCATCATTTTTTGCATTCGGGATAAGTTGTTTCAATGTTATGAAAGAGGATATGAAGTTACTTTTGCCTGGATACCTGGTCACAGTGGTATTTCAGGTAATGATAAAGTTGATAAATTTGCTAAGGATGCGGTGGAATGTGGTGACCTTGTGCCATATCAAAACTTTAGTCAAGACTTGGTAGCCCTATCCAAGGTTGACCTACTGAAAAGTTGGAATCACCTCTGGAAGGAGACTTCCAAGACTAAAGGAAAATTTCTTTTTAATATACAACCTTTTATTCCCGCTAAACCATGGTTTTTTAAATTAAAGTTTTGCAAAAGAGCTACTAGTGTCTTGTCTCGTTTGAGATTAGGTCATACTTGTACCCCAAAACACCTTGCAAGAATGAAAATAATTCCATCAGATATTTGTGAATGTGGCACTGACATAGGTGACATGAATCATATCTTTTTTAAATGTCCATTGAACGATCGTACCTCCTTTATGCAGTCCTTGTCCTCACTTGTTCCTTTACCTACATCCATCCCAACTTTGCTATCATCCTCAAACTTATTAGTATATAATACATTGTTTACTTTTATAATATTAAATAATATAAAAATTTAAGTATAATATATAAATCAATAGTACCTATATAGTTATAGTTTGCTCCGCTGGTTATAAAAAAATATATTATATCTTTCTCTACTAGTTTACTTAATTTTTTATTGTATGTATTTACATTGTATTTGTAATTTGAAATATTTACTTATATGTATTCTAAACCTTCCTAACTCCATTGTATCTTTAATATTGTTCCGATTTCCTGTTTACTCTATTCCTAATTTCCCAAAGTTTTTTTATAAAACCATAACTTGAGATTGGCACAATGTGCAAATGCACCATGGCCATAGAAGAAAAAAAAAAAAAAAAAAAAAAAAAAAGTACATCAACTGTCAATGCTGTCATCAAGTTTTAGTTGTTGAACAGTTTTCGTCTTGTATTCTATGTTTTAATTTGATTAAACTGCATTAAATTACTTCAAACAACGCAGAAAGACTTAAAAAATGAGTAAAGTAAATCGAAGTGGTACGTGGGAAGTGATTTTTAAAGTTTTCCAGCGATGTTTCGCGGAGTACCAAGCTGGACGAATTTTGTCGGATTTGGATGATGTTTAAGGGCGAACAGCATCTATGACGGGTATGTAATCGTGTAATTGTTTGTTTTTTATCTACCTGAAGTTATAAATTTACTGAATTACGATTTGGCGACCATACAAGGCATTGTTTACATTGCACATTTTTAGGTTAGATTGACATTGTAAATAGGTCATATAGGAACGACCATAATTTTTTATACTTTAGGATGATGATAGATTGAAATAATTGCTTCATATCAATAAGTTTTTGCTTCCATTCTGTAACATTTTATTTTACCTACTTTTTTTTAGGAAAATCAAAAAGTACAGTTAGGAGGATTGTCGACGAAGGTTCTAGAAATTATGAAATGTTCATTTGTGCTAACCTAAAACAAAAAGTAGCAGCACAAAATGTTGGGTCACGTGATGTGAAGCAACTTGTTGAAGAGGCCGTCAACAGCATCACACCTGAAATATGGAAAAACTGCTGCCATCACGTCGAGAAGCTCCAAAAGGAGTACTATGAGCGAGGACATCACCTGTATCAACACATAGACGAGTTGATTGTTCGCTTAGGCGATGATAGCAACAGTGACGATGACAGCAGCAGTAACTTTGACTACTGTGTCTTATTTGTTTACTCATTTTACTTGAATGCTATTCTAAATAAATCAAATGGCTAGTAGATATTCATTTTTATTCAACATTTACTAAAAAAAATAGATACTATTCTATATTAACAGGAAAAACAAATTTTCACTATGTAACAGTAAAACATATTTTCAAGTATCAAAATCATTTGTATAGTTTATAAACAGGCTTGCTATTACGAAAATGTTTCGAGCTTCGGACGGATCTCCTAAGATTGGTTAGTGTTCTTAAATTTAAATTACCCGCCATTATTTTTCTATTCACTCCGAAAGATTCTAACCGCTCACTTGGGCTATAAAAAAACCCATTGACAATATTTCAAAACTGACTTTTCCCATCAAAAGACCACTGTTTACTTATATTATAAAATGAAAAACGATTTATTCAAAGAATACACTTTTATTGAAATATGTACCAATAATCTTTTGCACGATACTGAAGTTTGTCCGAGTTCTGTATCGTTCAACTATGGAAGAAGAAATGTTAGTGCCACAAATTAGTGTTACCTAATTATATTGGATCCCGGGAAAGAATAAGTTACTCCTGTTTCCCCTTGTTAATCTTAATGATTGTCTAAAGGTATAATGAAAACAGGATAGGTCCTTGCCTGAGCAAGTTCTATTTTCACATTTAAAGTAAGGAAGTAAGGATTTATCACTAACTTACGATGAGGGAAATCCACATGGTTTGATTATTTGTAATTCTAACCCGCATTGAGCCAGCCTAGTGGAGCGTACTTTTAAACTACTGGACTGATTTTGGTTTGTCTTAGCATATGAAATACTAGTATTAAACTTAACTTTACTTCAGATTAACCTATACTTTATTATAAAGGGCAAAGAAAAATTTAATTCTTATAAAAACTGGACTGATTTTATATACCTACAAAAAGAAAAAATACATAGGTTAGGATTATTTCTGTAATATCAGCTGGGTAATTTATAATTGCTTTACTATAGAATAGCATTTTTAAGCCTGTTTCAGGAAGCTTAAGCGTAAAATCTGCACTGTGCTAAATATAGAGGAGGTCAAAATGAGAAATATGGGCCAGCAAACCAGCCGATGAGCCCCTCGAAATTGGGTATGAAATGTGTGAAGGTGTTATTTGCTTCTTAAAATATTTTCAATATCAATTTACGTTTATATTTCACATAAACATTATCAATGCGGGAGTATCTTTTCTCTCCTACGATGCTGAACAGATTTTATTAAAACTTGTTAGGCATTTTAACTTAAGTTTATGGGATTTAGAAGAAAAGTCTAGTCCTTTATGGAATTTCCGTAGCACAAATTCATTGTAGTGTAATTCGTAGCTTTCCCACCAACATAAAGTTAAAAGATCAATAGATTTGTATTTTTTGTTATTAACATAAATGTTGTACAAGTAAAACGCCCGCAGCTTCACATGCGCTGACAACTACAGGTGGCGCCTTATATTTCTATTTTGGGTTATAAACTATGTTATCCCAATCCAAATAGCTGTTTTTTGTCAAAAAATTGTAGTAGTGTAGTGTCTAACTTGAAAATTAAGAATTGTCATTCGCATAGGGACCGAAAATCATCGACATCGAAAGGTTTTCAGAGATCAACATGCTGAGGTGCGCATAAACCTGTCATGTATCAAGACTTACAGATTCTCAGTCGCTACAGCTGCTGCTTTTCAGTTGGTGTTCTGTGGGGAAGACCATCCATCAGAATGGCTTTTGGTTAATTGTTTAGTTGGCTAATTGTTTAAATGGTAATATTGCAGAATACTTTTGAAATATTCGGAGTTCCGCAGTAAAAAATAACAACTCATTTATTATTCTGTTGATCCATGTATCATCTAAACATATAAAATGACACTTTTTGAAAATAAATAGTATTAATTGAAATAAAATTAATATTAGAGGTATAAGAGTTTTATTTTGCAGTTAATATAGGTTAGGTTCCTTAGTTTTATAGTTTAGTGTGAAGTTCGGAGAAAACGCTTACATCGTACCGCTGTAGGTAATCTTAAAACGTGTCTCTGAAAAAGCAGTAGTAAAAGAAATTTTAAACTTAATTTGATATTTACTTTAAAAAGAACTTTTTGATTTCTATGAAAAAGTATAAGACTAGAAAGGTAATGAACATGGGTAAGTACCTACTTAAAAATCTATAGAAAATGAATAAAATAAAACGATATGGTCTCAACAACATTTAAAAATAATAAGGTACATATAGGTATAATATTTATATATGATCCTGTGTACTCCATCTCAATTGTCTTCAGAATACTTGATAATTCTGCTGTTTTGCACGGCCTCGTGTAGATTATAGGTTAATCCTTTGATGATACCAAACTAAAACAAATTAAAAATATATATTTTTTTTGTTAGTACCTACGTGTAATGCTAGATAGTCGTAAATATGGACAATTAAACACAGATATAAATTCGCTAAGGTTATTTAAAAAGCTTTGGAATAGTTTTCATAAGCAAATTATTTCACATTAACAAACTCATGATAATAAAACAATACGATACCTTTACCTTGTTGATGCCATCTTCAATTGCACTTTATAGCAACTGCCTCCTGTAGCTCACTAAATTAAGACCATTCTTCTTCTCTATTGCCGGTATTTGAGTTATATCAGGAATAGGATACTTCTCATTCTTTAGATAGAAGATGGTTAAGGAATAACAACTGAAATCCTAGTCCTTTTTGTTGTGTAATTGATTTTGTAATATATTAGCAGGTAAGAAAAGTTGGTGAAATAAGAAAATGCGAAATATGAAAAAAATTCAAAACTGTTTGTTTTGATTATGGTTTGACATTAAAAGTCATGTCAAAAGAATAGTTGTTTTTTTTAAGTAATGGTGATGTGTGTATTGACAGTATTATTTTTACTGAATATTTCACACCATAATGATTATAGCGATAATTATCGCGATGAAGCGGGCACACTACGTTTTGTAAGTGTGCATCGGTAGCGCAAAGGGATGTGATCCCTTTGCTATGCTTTTATATGATACGATAAGGAATGGAGAGTAATGGAAGATGTATTGCGTAGAGAAATCTAGTGGAGCAATAATTATAATTATCACGTTCATGGGCATTACCATTTTCAACAGTGTGACCCCAGCTCAAGGCATTAAAACTGTTTTAGAATATGGTAGGATGGCAATTAACAAAAATACACTATGGATTAGTGTCATTTTTTGAAGATGTATAGAGCTTATAGAGGTGTTGAATGTAAGTCTATGGGTTTCCGTCCGAATAACGGCTTTAAAAGTGATTTTTGCACTGTGATGATGACGTCATTGCTTGACGGAGTACCCGTTCTTTCTCTAAACCTCTCCGTTTCCCGAAATTTCGAGTTTCGTAATAGCTCTGCTGGGTTGCTTGTTGTGCGACAGTAGCGCCCTCAATTAATTTCACATTATAGACAGGGAAGACAGGCTGTATGTCGGTATAATAATAAAATATGTGTAGGTAATATTATGATTTACTAGTTTTGCAGTTTCTAATATGTCGGTATAGAGAAAAAAAATATGAAGCACAATGACATATGTATGAAATGGTGCTTTATTTGTTAGTGTGTACCTTTGCACAATAAGCTTGATTATTTTAATGTTGTCTGCACCAGATGCTTTATTATTAGGTGATCAGTCGAATTTGGTTAAAACTTTTATTCTAAGGACAAGATACTTGTACACACCTATTTAGTACCTGTCTGCCTATCTGGAAATCACACATGATAGTAATAAAATAAACTATGTGTTAGTTTAATGTATTTATTTATGAATATGAAAGTTTACTTCTATGTCCCTCAATTAAAATCCACAACATTCAAACTTTTTAAACTTAGTATATGTTCATTATATACTTTCTTATTGGCACTGTATTTTCAATCAGCTACACAGAAGAAACCTTTTTTTGTCTTGCCAGACACATTTGAAGTTGTAAATGACACTTCTCAATTGGTTTTCCATTATTCACATAATTTTAAACTGTTTTTCACTCATAGGACACTTAATTTCAATAATACTATTTTCACATATACCATCAGGTGAACCTACTAGCATGGGATAGTTTTTGGACAGCATTAAACCACATATTTTACTTTTTTTCCCAGGTTGGTTTCACAGTAGTATCATTCTCCTATATTCTACCATTTTTCATGTCTGTTGTGTCAAGATTTTTTCCATCCATTTTTACTGCCACCAGAGTGCCAGCACTGGTTTTACACCTACTTAATTCATAAGTGTTTGATTTGAAGCGGTCACTCTGCCATACCTTGATTTGTACCAAAGCCTGCCTTAATGTTGCTCCCTTGTTTTTCTTCGACATTGTTGATGACATGACAAGATCTTTCATTATATTAGCACTAATTTGTCCATCAATACACTATGTAGTCTGTCCAAAACAATCATTTTGATATTTTATTTATTCACACTTGTTAAGGCCTTCTTCTCTTCACTTCCACTAAAACCTTTTCAAATACTACAGTATCATGATAGATAAATCCTTATGCTTATAAGGGGTTATGTTTTTAAGGGTACTTCCAACCCTGGAAACCTTGGATTTTTTCCAATAGCATTCTATAGATATACAAGACAGTCCCTCACTCCTGCGATGAACTCACATTAGGAATGCTATAGCATGTTTGTAACCTCCTTGTGAAGCCACACATTCATGATATTCTACTGACTTCACTGTTCCTTCCTGCTCGTTGTCTACCAGAGACACTCCATGCAACTTTCCATGTACTTTATGTTTTTGGCAGATTTTCGCACATGTTTCTATTATGCACAAGTTTCCTTCACATTTGAGCTGGTCATAGCTTACAGCATCATAACCATAAGATGCCCTGGCGGACCTGAAATAAACATAACATTGGGGCTTATACTGAAATAGGTACAACTGCTATGCTTTGGACTTTATTATGATTTGAATAACTAGGTAATGAACTGTTTAATAGAAGGTACTAGAACTTAGATGAAAGTCTGAACATTTCTAAATTGAGCCTTTGTTCGATCCCAGAAGCGTTCCTAGCAGGTCGATCCGCTGGAAGCCTATAGAAATCTTTATTCCATGACTGAGTGTATCAAATTGATTTACACGAAACAAATTAAATTACAAACAAAACAAAAACGGCGTATTGTTAAAACTAAGCGGGTGTTTAATTTATTATTGAAATACGCGTAAACAATGATACAAGAGAGAAACCGTATTTTGTGATTTTATTTTATCAATAAAAAAATAATCTCGCTAATCAGTGTTTTATGATCAACTACATATTTAGGTATATTATACACACAAATTATTTAAACTAAATTTACTTTCTGTCATGCACTATGCCTATTGAGAATGAAATGGCGCTCTATAAAAAATATGTTACGAATGGACCAAATAAACATATGTTTATCTTTTTCACACAATATTTTAAAATTTTAACTTTTTAACATTAATTTTAACGGTGAAATTTGAGCTGTTGTATAGGGATGCCATATATAGGATTAAACTTTTCTATACTTTTTTATGCATATTATACGAGTACGATTGCAAAAATATAATCGTTCGAATCTACTGTTTTTTTTTTAACAAATATGCTCTTCTTAAAAATAATTTACATATGTATTTTCATATCCGATTATGATATGTAATGGTTTTATTTATTGTAAATAATATTCGATCTTTCTATTAACAACAATACTAATTCCAAGAATTTACTTTATAAATTCAATATGTACATTTAGGGCAGTGGATTCTGTAAAGAAAAAAATAATAATAAAGACAAGCCCAGAAAATAGATTAAAAAAATTATAACCCTTACACTGCTAGAAATATGGAGCTTAGAAAAAAACTTCATATTTTTTACTGATTTCATATTTTTACTAGTAACGAGGTCAAATCAATTAATATCATAATTATTTCTGTGCTTATATAATTAATATTAACCGCACCAATTAATAACTATCAAACAAAATAGCTAACTACCTAACCGTTAGGTATATTATTTTGAATATTTTATTTAAATGGCAACGTGAAAATATTACGCGCGTCCAAACAAAAATAAAACAATAAGCGCGGGCTAGCTAATGTTGCCGTTTTCAAACCCGCGCAATCAGTAAGTATTTTTTCCCCCCTTTTTATTTTATTATATTAATATTATATTTCCTTGTTGTCTAATAATATAATAATGTACCAAATTTTCGCAAAATTATTAAAAACATTAAATTACAATTCCACACCTCTATATATCATACTAATATTATAAACGTGAAAGTTTGTGAGGATGTATGGATGGATGGATGGATGGATGTTTGTTACTCTTTCACGTAAAAACTACTCGATGGATTTGGATGAAACTTTGCAGTAATATAGGTTATACATCAGAATAACACATAGGATACTTTTTACCGCGGGAAAACATCTCATTCCTACGGGAAACCGACTTCCACGCGAACGGAGTCGCGGGCGGCCACTAGTCTATAATAAAACTAAAGTAGAAAAAAAACTGTACATTGAAAATATTAATATATAATAATAAATAATTACTAGATTTACACTGAACCCAGAAATGTGTTTTTTTTGTCTTGTCTATTTATTTATTTACAAATTTATGTATCTACACAAAATTTAACATATAAGAGGACAAAGTGATCACAAAATTAAACGTAAATACATAGGTTCTATCTTCTGGAGCATCATGCAATAACTACCAGGCTGTTTCTATAAAATAAATAATAATCATAATAAATCTCTTGACTCCCTAAAGTAAACGCAGTAAGCACTTGTGTAATGTTATAGATACCACATAATGGACTAGGGGAGAACCTAGTTACACCCAGACACGAGTCAATTTCAAAATACCATTTTAAGGAAATTGACCTGACCCGGGTAACAAACTCAGGACCATACGCTTAGCAGTCCGGTATATACTTATACTGCTGCATCACAGGGGTCGTCGAAACAAATGAAGCTTACTATAATTATTCTTTAATATTCTGAGCAAAACATAGGGCACTTTTTATCCCGCCAAAGTATATAGAATATAGACAAACTTAGTTTTGCGGTTCAATTCTTTGACACGACTATTGTACCAACCTTAAAAGGGTGTAGGTAGGTATTAATTTTAATGTCAAAGCAAAGGCAATAAAATAAAGTATAGGTAAATAATTGGACAGCGTTATGTGAAAAGCGATTAAACAACACCTAATAGAAATTGCAATTTAAAGCTGTATAAGATATGTTGTCATGAAGCTTGATTCACCCCTTATGAAAAGGGACTAGGAGTAAATTTCGAACACAAAAATTAGTGAGTACATAGATTATCATTCCATCATCCATCCATCCATCCATCCATCCATCCATACATCCTCACAAACTTTCACATTTATAATATTAGTAGGATGTACTTTATTGTCTCTTGTTTTAATATTACTTAAATTTAACTTTGGTACATTTTACATATTTTTTTTAAATATGACTTTTTTCTTTATTTATACGGCAACCCAGATTTTACCCAAAAACTCACTTGCAAAAACCGCGGGAAATTCGCCTAACCGCCTCCCAACTGACGCTCTAAAACGCACAAGTTCCTTTGTAAAGCGCGCGAATCGCCAAATTTACACAGATGCTTCAAAAACATCTCAGTCTGTGTCGATAGCGGCTTATGATATTATTTTGAAAATTGCACATGGTTATAAGCTGTCCAATATTTGCAGTATTTTTACGGCAGAAGCTGCTGCTATTCTGTTTGCTTTAGATTTGATTAGTTCTGTAGATTCTTCTGGTAAATGGATTATTATTTCTGATAGTATGAGTGTTCTTCAAGCTATTAATAATCCCCGTCTTTCTAGTAAAATTCATCCTTTTATATATGAGATCCGGGAAAAGATTTATAAATTATCATTGAAACATAAAGAAATTGTCATTTTCTGGACACCAGCACACATTGGTGTTAGTGGTAATGAATTAGCTGATACATTAGCTAGTATCATTACAAATACTGATAACAACATTTGCAAATTAAAAAACATAGCAATTCCCATTTCCGAGTTTCTTCCTGAAATAAAAAATCAAATGATTAATAATTGGTTTCAATTTTGGCAAGATTCTCTTAAAGAAAAGGGCAAGTGGTATTCCGTATGTAACCAAAAAATTTCGTCTCCTTGGTTTACCAAGGGCTCTTTCAAAAATAGAAATTTTTATACAACAATTTGTCGTCTTCGTATAGGTCATGCTGCTTTTAATGAACACTTATATCGCATGAATATGATAACTTCCCCTTGTTGTTCATATTGTAATGAGTCAGTACAGTCATTGGATCATATATTTTTTGAATGTCCTCAATTTCATATTGACAGGTTAATTTTCATTGATGAGCTATTAGAAATTTATAAAACATTAGAAAATATCCCGCGTAATACTCAAGAACTTTTAAAAACAACTGAATGCTACTTACCTATGTATAAATTCATAAAATTTACAGTGTGTAATATCTGATGAAAATGTTTATGTATACTCATAACAAATATATATTAGCATTTTATTATTAAAGACATGGACTTGGTCCTTATTATGTTTGTTTATGAGGAAATAAAATATCGTCAATGTTACTTCTTATTGAAAACTAAACAAAACTAAGTCAACAAGAAAGAAGAAAACCAAATTATTGATGACATGGCTGTATGGGCATAGTCTCTTTGCCTTTCCGCATGACGGAAGAATCTAACAAAAAAAAAAAAAAAAATCGAATACGTGAAAACGTTGGTAAGCGTGCAAATGCGTGGCCTAAAAAAGATATCATTACTCACAAACGTTAGCACTGAAATCAATTTGGTCCACTTGTTGGTACGAACATATGCTTGACGTTCTGTCAAAATGACAGGTGGTTTAATATGGGTCAGAATTATTGCATGTTGAGGTTTTCCCGATGAATCTGCTAAATATCTTTACATTAAACAATTTAAGTTCAACAAAACTTGTCCGAAAGTTTAGATCTTACAAATTAAAGTAGTCAGTTGTCTGTTTGACATTGCCTGACATTCATCTGACATTGCTGCACACAGTGCACTACCTATCTTTTGTTTGCACTGTCAGCACAGAACGGTGACGTCACTAATGACGTCAGATTGCTCAGAGTATGCAAACGTTCGTATTAATGGACCGACCGTTTGCACGCAAATAGTGCAGAAAGCGCGCTGACAGCAATTTCGGACCAGTATATTTAACGTCATGCAAATGACATTTGTCAATTATTGAATTATTTTTTTTACTGGCTATTCCTAGTTACTTGTGTTGCAAAAACATTGTACCGTTTATTAGTTTTGTAAGTTCTATAATAGATTTGAAGTAGAACCTTTGAAAATAAAACTATGAACTTGACAAATATATCATAAAGGTCATGAAAAAAATACTTAAATTAAATTAACGAAACCTAATTTTTATTCAATCAAATGTCAATGTCAGTTTTTGAATGTTTTGTGTTGTTTACGTCCGTTGCCGTTTGTCTTCCTGTCTTTGTTCAATTCAAATTGTAGCTGGATCGAATTTGAACTTATCTTTCTTATTATAATATTCAATAATCGAAAAATACTAATGGAAGCCTCTGGTTTAAAATTTATTAGTAGGTGTGTACTAATAATAATACGGTTTGACTGTTTTAATATTCCTTTTGAACTTGCGCGCTCAAAAATATTGATTTTCTTTCAAAATTAACTTAGAAGCATGTAAATAAATCATGTAAATGGTGTTGCGGAGCTTGCCTGCGTGATCAGCGGTCTATATTTAGAATATATATTAATAATTTAACCATTATCCACTGACAGGACCAACGATTCTGACTTGACCCCAGTCAAACATCGTTTGGGTCGATTTGTGGATGTTTATTCGCCAGAACATTTGAACTTAACACCAAAACACGTAAGAATAAAGATGGATTTTTATACTGTTAACATAAAAATAATTTGTTGATTATACCCTAAATAACACACTATTTTTCCTTCTAGAAAGCAAGTAAACTAGATTTCGAACTTAGGAATGAAAATCTTAATTTGTTTACTCCTGATAAGTTTGTGGAGATCGAGAACAAGTGCAGGTATTATTTGTTTATTTATAGTAGCAAGTATTTTTTTGTTTTTTGTAGTAATCATTTATATTTCAATTTCAGAACTGTTAAGCCACAGACAATCCGCCATGCCTTTAGGAACTGTTCTTTTGAGGGAAATCAGAGTTTCCCTCGATTAAAACGAACTGTAAGACCTATTAAAATGGAGCTAGAAACACCAACTAAATTAAAACCAGTTGATCTTGTTAGAGGTATGTTATCCAACAATCAAACTAGTTCATTTTATTGCATGATAAAAAAATGTAAGCTCATACAGAAAAATTACAATATGAAAATTCTACGGGAAGTGGTATTCATTAAAAATAAAAATTTTAAACATGTACCTACTTTTCTTTCTATCTAATTATTAAACTTGTTTATTATTCCACCAGTTGATGGACCAAATGGCCTCCGTTTCAATACATCTCTGGCTGTGGGAGATGTCACCACTTCTCCGGCACAGTCTCAGTCTGAGCGTTTGCAACAAACCATCAACATTAGTAAAGCTGTCTTTACAATTGAACCAAGCTCTTCTAAGGTAAAATAATACATTTTTAATAACCATTCTTCACCTTTTTTGTGAAGACGTTTTTCCCTATGCCATAGATTTATTTATAGCTTAATATGCATTATGAAAAAGTTTCACAATAAGTCATTTTCTAAAACTTGTAGAGATCAACCAACTGCACAAATTTATAGTTAAATCTAGAACTAATTATCTAATTATTTTAACTTTAGATTCTGATTGTAAACAACAAAGCGTGTTCCCTGCTTGGTTATTCATCTGGCGAGTTGTGTGGACTCCGTTTTCATGATCTCATTCGCAACCGAAGCTTAAAGACATTCAACCTTAACGAGGCAGAAGATGCTGATTCTTCGGAGGATGGGACCATTGTGTTGTTAAGTGGAAAGGTGTGTTAAATGGACGCAATGACAAAAATATTTATTATAATTTATTAGCATTGTAAAGCCGAATTTAAACTCTGTAGAGAGCTGATTTTTTAAAGCATGTACTATGCATGTACTATGAACTAAACTCCATATATCTTTTACATGTAGGTAGTAGAACTGATAACCAAAGAAGGCAGCACTGTCCAAGTATCCCTTTGGATCCGGAAGCTCGAAGGCGAAGGCCCGTGTCTAGTAGTTGCCGAGCCGGTCAGTTGCAGGAGTGTTGTAGTAAGTAACTAATGATAAAATAACTAAACAATGCAATCATTACCATCATTATCATTTCTATCTACTAGTCTGTTTGTATGTTTGTCCGCTATCTCCTACTAAACCACACAGCCGATTTTAATGCGGTTTTCAATAACTTTTAGCATTTTTTTTTCACATAAATTTGTAAATAAAGAACAATCAGAAAAAGTTTTCCTAAATTAGCCAACATTTTATATATCGGTAACAAGTATGAAGCGGAGTCGCTAGTCGTGACTGTTTGATTGTTCTCTTACTACTCCTAAACCACTTAACGGATTTTAAGGCCTCTTCCGCCATCTTTTAGGTAATTTCTCCACTTAAAATTCAATGTTACGTGAACAAGTAGGCAAAAATTACACCATTGCGAAGACCCTTATAGGGTCACTTTGTAGGTACTATATATAAATTTAAACAACCTGGTAAACTGAAAAGATCAAAAAAGTCAATCTTATGTTGAATACATTGTCGAATTTCTGAAAAAGCATTTACGAAATCCATTACATCACTCAAAATTCACAGTTATGCAAAAAAGTATGTTCGCTCTAAATAGCTCACGTTTATTTAAATTGGCAACACTTGCCAATTAATTTTGTAGATTTTTCAGGTTGCCCTTCTGGCAACATGGAGTTTAAAATTCGCCCGCTCTGTAGTAGCACCTTTCGTTTGTCGTTCTCGTTCTATTTATCGCTTTTATCGTTTTTATCGTAGTTTTAGTAGTTAGTAGTAGCTCGCTAGTTTATGTTTGTGTGTGTAAAATATTGTGAAGTGGAGATCCTGGATTCCGAGTCGGCAGAGATATCACCAAACCAGTCAGGTATTGTAGGAGCGACCAAGGTAAGTCTAGATCAGCTGAAGTCAATCCGAAGATATTTGTACTTGGGGCGGTGCATACACATCTTCACCCACACTCAGGTGAGTCCAGCTATCAAAGCAGAAACTTTATTGGGCCACACAGCATATATATTTTTCGTCTCGCTATCGTATTAGTTAGTTTTAGAATTTTTTGCATACAGTCCACTATTTATCGCCCACATTTTTGGTCCATCGAGCGGATCTTAGTGTCTTGCGACCACATTTTTGGTCATTTGAAAGTGTCTCGCGACTTAATTTTAGTATATCTTATCGTATCTTTTCGTATTTTGTTTGTTTTAAATTCCTTTGTTCTTTGTGTAAATTATAATTTTATTGAAGGTAATTTAAAATCACTTGTAATATTCAAATTTCCCGCAGTTGATTTGAAACGGTCTTTGAACGGTCATTTCAATCATCTGTCATAGATTTTTATCGTCGTTCAATCATTCGGACCGTTCGTTCTGACATCTGTCACTGTCGCTGTCGTTGTCGTTGTGTCATCCTTTATCTGTCATTGTGATTGTTTGTTTACTTTTCTACGAACAATTTGTCGTTGTTGTTTTTCGTCGTTTTTAAGTTGAATAGAGCATTGCAGTGATGGAAAAGGATGATACAATGATCGTTTCAGGTGATCAGAACCGGATTGACCGCGATTACGCGTTAATGCGGTTAGAATTTGTTGATCCTTCAGATCTGCCATCGGAGGAAGAACTGAAGGAGTTAGCCAGCGAGTTTCACAGTGCTCAGCGCAAATTGTTGGCTACTCTCGTAAAAGAGGAGCAGCGTGTAGAGTGCGGGGTCACAATGACCTTCGAAAAGCGATTTCGGAAGCTCATAAAGCTAGTTAGGGAGCAATCTGCAACCGTCGCGAATCCTGCTCCAGTTAGTTTAGACATGGTTACGGCAAAGCTGCCCAAGATTAATATTAAGCCTTTTGATGGCACTTTAGAGAATTGGGTGAGCTTTAAGCAGCTTTTTGACTCACTTATTCATAAAAGAAGCATTTCTAATGTTGAGAAACTGCACTATTTATTGTCAAGTGTCCAAGGTGTTGCTTATGAATTAATTAAGAACTTTCCTTTGTCGGATGAGAGCTATTTGGATGCTTACACAACCCTGTCGAAATATTATGATAAGAAGCGTCAGTTAGCCTTTCATTACTATGAAAAAATTGTTAGTTGTGAACCTGTTAGGTCAAAGTCTGGTTCTGAGTTGGAACGCTTGTCTAGAACCTTTAGTGAAAACCTAGCAGTGTTGGAAAAGTATAACTTGCCAGATAGGAATTTCATGTTGTTCCACCTGCTATGGTCCAAGCTAGATAGGTCCACTAGGGAAGCGTTCCAGCTAGAATACAATTCTGATGACATCCCGGACTTTGAGTTCCTTCAGAGTTTTATTGAAAAGCATGTTAGGGCAATGGATAATTCCATATTTAGGGCTTCCAACAGTACAACTTCATCAAAACCAACTAGCCAGAAACCCAAGTCAGCCTTTGTAGTTGCTAAACTGACTTGTGGGTTTTGTTCTGGCAATCACATGTTAGCTAAGTGTCCAGATTTTTTGAAACAAAATGTAGACCGTAGGTTTCAATTTGTTAAGCAAAGAGGTCTATGTATTTGTTGTTTGTCGAGCAATCATAAGGTCAAAGATTGCACTTCTCGTTATCGCTGTGAGGTGTGTCACTATTCACACCACACAATTTTACACTTCACAAAGGAAGCTTTAGTTGTTAGAAGCAATACTTTATCTGCACCAGCCAGAGAACCAACCCCTCAGCCTAGTAATATTGTTCTGACTTCAACCACCACAAATAGCACTGTACTATTCGCTACGGCAAAGGTATTGGTCAAAGATGTTTCAGGCAACTTGCATATTTGTAGAGCCTTATTAGACTGTGCAAGTGCCTGCAACTTTATATCGGAGCCTTTTGCTCATAGGTTAGGTCTGCCAGTAGCACCAAGCCCCAGTGCAGTTAGCGGAATAGGAAATTCTATGGCTGAGCCGCTTGGTACCTTGTCGTCTGAGCTTAGGTCGGTGCACAACCATAAAATAAAATTTAGTTTTGATGCCCTGGTGTTGCCCTCAATTTGTGTGGACCAGCCCTGTGAAAGGTTGGATAGTTCAGGCTGGTCACACTTAAATAAATTGGTTTTGGCTGATGCTGATTTTACCTGTCCGGGCCCAATTGATATGCTGTTGGGTGCAGACATCTTTGCATCTTCATTGATATCTGGGCTTCGACAGGGTGCGAAGGGTCAACCCAAGGCCCTGAATACTGTTTTCGGGTGGATAGTTATGGGAGAGTGTGCCGTCGCTCCTATAACCCACCAACCCATTGAAAAAAATAATTGTTTAGTTGTGTCCCCTTCTTCCCACGATTCGTTGGTTCGTGCGCCCTGTTTGAACGTCGTGAAGCAAGGGCAAAAATCGGTCACAATGTTATCATCCAAAGATGACATGCACATTGTTGACAACCTTTTAACAAAATTTTCGTCGTTGACTAAAGTCAAGAGAATCTTGGCATGGATTCTTCGTTTTCGTAAAAATACACAGCCAAAGAATTCTTCTTCGCGAATTCTTGGAGACTTGCAGCCTGATGAGCTTAATTCCGCTCTTATGTCTTTAGTTCATCATGTTCAGAAGCAAGCATTTGAGTCGGAAT
This sequence comes from Emmelina monodactyla, assembly GCA_916618145.1. NCBI lineage: Eukaryota > Metazoa > Arthropoda > Insecta > Lepidoptera > Pterophoridae > Emmelina > Emmelina monodactyla. Next base: position 9,724,777 of record OU745303.1, read on the forward strand.
TAAATTGTCTCAGAAAGGGAGCTCCTAATTCGTTGCCGAAGGGGCTTCGTAAGCTGGCTGTGTTTGTTGATGATGCGGGTCTCCTCAGGGTGGGCGGTCGCTTGGCATTTGCGGAGATAGCCCACAGTGCCAAGCATCCGATTTTGCTGCCTCGTGAGCATCGGTTCACGAATCTGCTGATAGAGGAGTGTCATCGGCAGAACTCCCATCCGGGCGCTCGCACACTGCAGAACTTGTTGGCACAATCCTTTTGGATTTTGTCGGCTAAGCAAGCCATTCGTGCTACTGTGTCGCGTTGCGTCAGATGCTTTCGTGCCAACCCGAAACCAGCTTCTCCACCTCTAATGGGTAATTTGCCACCCTATAGAGTGTGTCAACTGAAGCCATTTTCAAACGTTGTCGTCGACTACGGTGGCCCTTTTGACATCGCTATGGGTCGTGGTCGTGGTGTTCGAACCTTTAAAGGTTACATTTGTGTCTTCGTGTGCACCAGCACGAAAGCTATACATATAGAGTTGGCTTCGGAACTGACCACTGAGGCCTTTCTCGCCGTCTTGAGACGTTTTATAGCGCGCCGTGGTAGATGTTCGCATATAGTTTCCGACCAGGGTCGGAACTTTGTCGGTGCTGCCAACTACCTCGGCGGCCTTATGCAGAAGGTGGCAGGTTCTGAAGCCATCAAATTTTCGTTTAGTCCACCGGGTAGTCCTCACTTCAACGGTTTGGCTGAGGCGGGAATAAAGGCAGTCAAAACTCATTTGTCGCGCGTTGTCGGCCTGCAACGGCTGACATACGAAGAGTTTTATACTGTGTTGGCGCAAGTCGAGGCAATGCTGAATTCCCGACCTCTAACGCCGTTAAGTAGTGATGCCAATGATTTTGCTGCCCTCACTCCTGCACATTTCTTGACATTAGAGCCGTTGACAATGTTGCAGGAGGAAGACCTAACGGAGCAAAATATTAGCGTCCTCCAACGTTGGAGGCTAATACAAAAGATGCACCAAGACTTCTGGCGTAGGTGGAGTAATGAATATATTCACACCTTACACCAGAGGTCCAAATGGGACAAGGCAAGCCCAGCCATCGAAGTAGGGACTTTAGTGCTCATAGTTAATGAGCAAACTCACCCACTGCACTGGTGCCTCGGGCGAGTCGTGACCTTGCATCCTGGCGCAGATGGGATTTGTCGCGTTGTGACAGTGAGGACAGCCACGGGTGAATACAAACGCCCCGTCGTTAAGGTTTGTCCACTGCCAGTATTTGTTTAATTTTTGTTATTACGGCTAAGATTATTTCCTTTTTGTATGTTTTTGTTTTGTGTTCTCGTTGCATATTTATTAGTTTTATTTTGCTTATCATTTTTTTGTATCATTTATCGTTTTCGTAAATCGTAGCATTTAGGTGGGCGGAATGTTCGCTCTAAATAGCTCACGTTTATTTAAATTGGCAACACTTGCCAATTAATTTTGTAGATTTTTCAGGTTGCCCTTCTGGCAACATGGAGTTTAAAATTCGCCCGCTCTGTAGTAGCACCTTTCGTTTGTCGTTCTCGTTCTATTTATCGCTTTTATCGTTTTTATCGTAGTTTTAGTAGTTAGTAGTAGCTCGCTAGTTTATGTTTGTGTGTGTAAAATATTGTGAAGTGGAGATCCTGGATTCCGAGTCGGCAGAGATATCACCAAACCAGTCAGGTATTGTAGGAGCGACCAAGGTAAGTCTAGATCAGCTGAAGTCAATCCGAAGATATTTGTACTTGGGGCGGTGCATACACATCTTCACCCACACTCAGGTGAGTCCAGCTATCAAAGCAGAAACTTTATTGGGCCACACAGCATATATATTTTTCGTCTCGCTATCGTATTAGTTAGTTTTAGAATTTTTTGCATACAGTCCACTATTTATCGCCCACAAAGTAAAACATTGAAATTTCTAAATTGAATGGTAACACGATAGTAATAACCTCATATAAATCCGCTTCTTACCCGTAAATATTATAGAACCAAGCAACTTATTTTTCTTTTCACAGTTAACCATAGAAGCAGATACCGGAGTAATTCTTTCCTGCGACGGTGAAAACGCTGCCTTATTATTTCAAGCAGAAAGTAGCGACAAGCTAGTGGGTATGCCCGTGGCTTCACTCATACCCTCCATACAGATACCGGCTTACGATGCGCCCATGTCAAGGAACGTCGCTAAACAAAAGGCTACAGGTAATTTTATCTTGAAATTTCTAGGTAGTAAAATCTTATTTTTTGAGACGTTTCTAGTTACTTACAGGTTTCACAGGTGATGAACTGTGTAATACTTGAAACGAGCTCAAACATAGTAAATGTTAGTTGGTCTCTAAATATAGACAATAAAAGTAAGGGGAGAACCTAGATAAACACAGATATTGACTGATTTTGAACTTTATCTTTGAAATCAAACCCAGATTTTCCTTTTACCGGTAGATCTCTAGAAACATTTTGCATATTTTTTACAATATTTTGCGCTATTAAAATATTTTACACAAATTTATACCGAAAATTTAATAATCTGTATTATTTCAGGAAGAACGCTTGATGGTGGTACCTTTCCACTCTGTTTATGGATATCTAAACCTGATTACAATTCAGACATCGTCCTTTGGTCAACACCGAAAGTCTACAAAGACAGGCCTGTTTTTCAAGTCAACATTAGGGTAAGAAATTGCTTAATAGTTAATTAATTTAATGTGTTGTTTTTTTTTTATATTCTGCTAAGATACGTTGTTTCGCTACATAATTTAATAAATTATCTTATTCTAGTTTTTAAAGCTGTGTCAAAATATTCAGTTTGATCAATATCTGTTTACAGTTTTTGACTTACGAAAGCTAATTGAACTATTATTACTTTTAATCTTACTAATTTGCTATAAAAGTAATTTAAAAATATACAATGTCAAAATATTGTCCGAGTGTCATTTGACAGTGATCACTTCTGTCAAAACCTCCATAGGTGACATATAACGTGAGCGGCTTGCTAGTAGTCGACGATAACGGTATCATAACCGCTTGTAACCAGCACTTTGCGATGTTGACATTTGGCAAAACCCACGCAGAAGTCATAGGACATCATATCGATGAGGTTGTTCAGAACTTCTGTAGAGATGGAGACAGAGTGAAGACGCAGGATCGGAATAGAGACATGACACTGTCACCTGTCAACAATGACAATGATGGATCAGGTGAGAATTTTGTATTTTTTTTTATTTGAATAACACACAAAACAGATTACAACCAAACTTACGGACTAACATTGGTAAATGTATTTTTGATCTTATTTGTAATCCAAAAAATGTATGTACAGCATCTTAAACATTCATGATACATATAGGCTTGCTTACCCACTTAACACAAACAAGAAATAATTTATTAAAATAAAACAGTTAAAAGAAAAAAAGTTGTTTGAACACTAGCATGGTGTGAAATTACAGATACAGACCCACAGTACGTCTCAGTGATGCGTCTATGCTGAATCGAGGACGCTTGACACGCCTCTCTAATACCGCAAGAAATTCCGGGCAATAATATCAAAGTCTTTGTGTATAATGGCTAATTCGTTGTATCCTCGACTAATTGACGTTAATATGTTTAAACTAATAATACAGCATTTAGTTCTAACTAAAGAGCAGTTAGGAAGATGACCTTGATACGTTTAACTCTATTCAACATTACAATCCCAAAGATATCAATTACACTGTACTTTCATCGGCGTTTGCTTTCTGTCAAACTGTCAAAATCTTTAATTTGGTCAAAACCTATTCCAATTAACATTAACAAAATTGTTCCAGCCTCCGACACGGACGACTCCTGCGGCGCTTTCAACGGCAGCCAAAAATCCCTCAACAACCACCAATCTCTTCTCTCCAACATCACAACCCGCGAGAAGTCTTCCTCCGCCCTATGCCTCGACAAATCCTGCGACAAATCCTGCAGCATGATAACCCACACCCCCACCCCCACCCAGGATATGGTCTCCAGCATCAGCACGGAACAGAGGAACGACGCTTCGGCGCCACCATTCTCTGTAGACGTGACCTCAGGAATGTCGGGATTATCGATAGATGAGGAGAACTACTGTTTGAGCAGCATTTCGAAGTCGCGATCGGAAAATATACTGAGATCGGAGCAGGGTAACCCGGCGGTTAAACAGATGAATAAGACGCCGGAGAAGTCGGACTCGATTTATTATACGTCGCAGCATTCGGAAGTGACGCCGACAGGTAAAAGTATTGATATCTCTTTCTCATAATTAGCTTTAGAGAAAGACATATATTGGTCACACTCAATTGAGTTCACATAGTTGTAATATTGAACGAAATGCGCTGAGGGCTAGTGTAAGCTTTTTTTTCTCTGTTTAATTGCTATTGTAGAGAAAGTGATAGCATATTATATAATATTTATAGTTTAGTTTGAAAGTCTTAACTTGCAATCGGTACCATTATATTGCTTGGAAAACTTGTATAAGTATGCAATCCTCAGAACCCTTCTTGCTATGCATTTCAATTTAATGGCAAGGGGCCTCATACAAAAAATGCAGATAATAATGAATTCAGACTTTTAAGCTTATTTACATGATTTTTATAAAAATAGCGTTTCACTATATACTTTTCGTTCAAATAACAAACTATTCACAGGTAACAACCGAGTCCGAATGGACCCCTCCATCCGTCTCTCGTTCGACTCTAGCAAATATCGTTCACTCAAAACCAACATACCTAAAGACGACCGCAGCAGTCTATCTCTAGACTTCTGCGACTCAAACGAGACCAGTGCGGACTTTCTAACGCCAATTAATGAGATGCCGCTAGCTGGCTGTGAAATTGAGGAGTTGCCGAAACATAATGGTAACGATAGTGTGGATAGTCTGAGCAATGATAATGATTTGGAAACGCAGACGGAGTCGGTGCCGCGGAAGACTGATGGTAAGTTGGGTATTATTTTATTTTTAATAGCTTTTAGAAAAGCATTTTTGTTTCACATTATATTATGATACTTAAAATTTTATTAAGTGGTAATGCATCTTCTTTTAGTCTTTTAAAATGATGTTTATTCTATAACTTACAATTATTCTGGCTTTGACCAGATACTGCCCCAAACTACAGACAGAGTTCATTTGTTCAATTTGGAATCATACATTTATCACGTAAGGCTCGAAATTATTCTGTCAAAATCTCAGAAGAGAGATATCGCGTGTATTTTTTTTTTTTTACGAGTGTACGATTTCTAATACATAAATAAGTTTGTACAAAAATGATACAAAGTTGTCCGCTTTTGTCTCTATATTTCTTTAATCATTTGGAGACTCCATTATCCTATCATCAATATCAAATTGCTAATCCTGTCCGCTATCTCCATCCGCTATTTCACTTAATACTTAGCGTGGGTAGGCTATGTATAAAAAACTTAACAACGCCCCAAACTTTGGCCACAGACTTCCCAGAAACCCCGTGCGTGGCCAAGCGCGTCCTCCGCCGGCACGTGATGACGTCCACCCCGCAACACTCGCAACACTCGCTACACTCGCTCCACTCGCGCAACAAGGACTGCGACTGTGCTGCTGACTGTACTCATGACGGAAATGTAGCGAATATGAGGGATGGGACGTACACGGGGACTGTGGTACATAAGGATGGAACGGAACTGCGTGAGTTGGCTTACTTACTAGTGATTATAGGTTAAAGAAATTCCGGTGTACACAGATCGCAGCTTGAAATGAAGTTTTTAGCTGCTAAAAGTATTTAAAGTAAGGTACTTTGTGTGTTGAATTTCCCAGGCTGAAACAGAGCATGAAAGGAACGACTTCAAAAATAAATTTGTTGAAGTTATAATTTGTGTTCCCTGTGTTTTATTCTATAGAGTAATCTACACTTATAGGGTTGGAGGACCAGGGATTGCCAATTTATTCTTGTTTCTCTTTCTTACCTTTTCTTTCTCTTTCCGTGTTCACTTACGTCATTAAAGGAACGTCTGTACCAAATTCATGGTCCTTACTTTAAAGTTTACGGTCCGCGATGATGAATCAGTCAGGACTTGTTATATTATAAGTATACGTAAATATTTTAGTATTGTTCTTTAATACGGCATATTCTAGATTATACTTAACATACACATAACTACACCACAAATCAATCTATTAGGCCCAATTGCAGGGAACGTTTTAACCTCGGGTTAGCTAACTCAGGTTTAAATAGCGCCACTATCGATTGTAACTACTTCTTATTACAATCGATGGTGGCGCCATTTAAATCTTAGTTAGCTAACCCGAGGTTAAAACGTTCCCTGGAATTGGGCCTTAATCTATCTCTCCCTAGCGGTCCTGTACACGGTATCGTCCATGCGCCTCCCCGGCGGCCTGCGCGTGCGCTGCGTGTGGCTGGGCGTGCGCCACGATGACGTCACCCGCCACGATGACGTCACCCGCCACAATGACGTCACGCGCGCCTCCAGCCCCGCCTCCACCGCCACGTCCGACCATGTGCTGGTATGGATTATTTGGATTTTATACGTTTGTTTTGATTGTAGGGTGGGCTTAGTGTATGGTGGCGTTCTCTATCAGTCATTAGAACGCAGAGACACATAAAATGTTGTATGGTAGTTTTATAGGGTTATCTGATATAAGGTCAAATAAATATTAGGATAAAGTTTGTAATATCCGTTTTTTGGTAACGAGTTCCTCTTCACTATTACCTAGTTATAGTTGTCGGAAGCCTCCGACACGATATATACAGGGAATATGCTTACAGCCTGTATATTTTATTTAATACATACAATTTTCTGACAATCGTAACGGTAATAATTGTAATCGTGACCAACAAAATGACATACACATGAACTCAATCAATCACTTATTTAGTAAGAAGGTTATTGAAACCTCAGTTGAATCTAGTTTATTTACTCAAAGTAAATTTTTTGCTAGTTTTTGGATTAAATTTGCCGGTTTCTGTTATGGTTAATTCACTAAATACGTGAGGATTTCACAATACTTTTATGAGATATTGACTGTGATTATTGTCTTTTCAGTCATCAGATATTTCAGCACTATGTCACCATGAATATGTCTAAATATCTCGTAAACAGTGTTGTGAACAGTATCAGCCTTCAGTGGCGTAACAATAGGGTGGCAAGGCTGGCAAAATGCCACGGGCCCCCGACCCAAGGGCTTAATTTTTTTTTATATTGTGCCTGAGTTTTTTTTTGACAATTATATTTTTAAAAGTTCTGTTTATAATCCAAATTGATACAACTAAAGACTATAATAAGTACAATTTCAATTTAATCGTTAAGCATTTCAACCAACCTAAATAAAAATATGTTGATTCATTATTAGAGATGTACACGTTACCCGTGACAAGTAATTTTACGTATTTATGACCATCCAAAAACTCTCAATCAGAGTACCGGTAATTGCACATCTCTTATTCTTTGAACATTTTTTATTGAACATCATTTTTAAATCAACTGAAATCGCGTTTCCTTCCAATGAACTAAATTATTTTAAATTTCGGCGTTTCGAAGGACTCCAATTTAAAAGTTTTAAATGACACTGATTTATTTAAAAAACTGACACATCTGAATCAATTGCCAGAGAAATTCTCAGTTTTTTCAGACACGAAATATAAAAATCTTCGTGTATTAGAGACCTTTAACATTTTTTTCAACACACTTGCTTAGAAAGTTAGCCTTAAAACACCGTTTTGCGGGCCATAAACCGACCTATAACACACTTGTGTGGTAATATTGTTACACACTAGTGCATAATATAACGATCCCTACATAGTTAAGGTAGCACCTTACTGCAAGTTATCTGCTAGTAAGCAGAGCATTTTCAATTTTGTGGGGTAATACATTTTTTTTGTAACAACAAAGAGGTTTTCTGCCACTGAATGAAAAAATCCATTTACATTTTCGGAATAAATAAATGTGTCAAAAACTGAAATTGACAAAAATCTATTTAAGAAACTTTATGAGACAAGATGTAACTTGGCCATTCTGTCTATTGAAAACTTTGCTGATGTTAAAGTAAAGACACTTTTGCGGACCAGAAACTACTACTGTATAGAAATTGTATTGTAATTTTTATTTAATTGTAAATGTATGCAGATTTACTCACGAAGTTCCTTGACCGAAAAGCTAGCGAATAGATGAGATATTATATTCTATGGATGAATGTAAAATCTCTAATAAGCATTAAGCTAACGTGGGGGCTACAGACCATTACTCTCGCCTAAGAGAGGAGGCCTATGGCCCTTAGTGGAATATATGTTACCGGCAATGTCTATAATCCGGTATTCTATACAATACCTAGGTAATGTATAGAATACCTAAAACGTGCCGGTAATGTATGAAATATAATTTATTTTATTCTTTGCCTAGGTATTCTATACAATACCGAATGCGCGTCCGGTAATGTATGTAATGCAGGTAAGATTATAATGAAAAACGTCAGTGAGGAACTTTATTATGGTCTATATTGCACTTTTATAAGTAATTTTTCTTTTTTTTTCAACTACCGATTTGTTCTCATGACAATCAGTGTTATAAATTTTTCTCATACTTTTTTTCTTCATTTATTTTTGTCCTACCAACGGAATTCAAAATAGTCAGTTGCCATTACTTTTTAAATCATAGTATAATTATTAAGGAATTTTTCGACTTTTTTTTTACTTAAGGAGTTCTTCATTACTTTTTTATTGGAAGTAGTTGGTAATTTTTAGTAAGAAGTATCAGGGTTGTGGTGCTTCGCCGACCGCTGCCGCGGCACGCTCGCTTCGCTCGCTCGGCTTGCACATTGTATGGTCACCATTCAACCTCACACTCCTCCTCGCTTCGCTCGTCGTCGTACCTATTATTTTAATTGTGACTCTTCAAACAACGGGGACAGGACAAGGATTTGTCAAATCGTCAAATTTTTTTATACTTTCATTGGTGCATTGTTTTAATTCAGTTAATTTTAATTATACAACCTGTTTTATAATTATTATGAGCATATTATAGGTTATCATTGATAAATATAGACCGAGGTCTATTTATTTTACAAATTGCCGGTGGAACAGCAGGTAATCTATACAATGCCCAGGAATTGTATACATTACCTAGGTAAAGTATTGAATTGAGAATAATATTCTTTTTATTTTATACATTGCCTGGACGCCCAAGGTATTCTATACATTGCCTAGGTATAGAATACCTGAATTATACAGATTGCCGGTAACCGTGTAATTGAGAACGCTAAAATGCTCAAAGTTTATTAAAATTGAACTGAGTACCTACAACGTGACGATTTTTACTGATGATACCATCTGGGCCCCATCATAAGAATTTGCCACGGGCCCCAGATGGTATAGTAACGCTACTGTCAGCCTTGATAGTTTTATGAGTTCTAACTAATAAATTATTTCCCAGGGTAACAAATCAGCGGGCAGCAGGCCTCATTCCATGTCACTGATGAGTCAATGCGGCGAGGAACAAATCGCGGGCGAATACAGCAAACATTACGTCACTCTGAAGCAAATTGGTTAGTAGCATTATTTATTAGACTAGAGTTTGTTCTTTAAATTTTAAGTCACTACAGTGGAGTCATTTTAATAGATAACATTTGACGTCTGTCAGTCTTATCTTTATAGTGACGTGACCTGCTCAACATCGATTAAAGTACGTGAATCGATACGGACTTGAAATATATGTGAAATTTAAAAAACATCAGGCGAAATCCTGTCTCATTATTTTTTCTCTTTTTTTAATTTGAGGAGCAAAATAAGACAAGTACATAATTTAAAAAAAATGCATTTATTCAGATAAACTGTCATAACTGTTATTAGTATCGTCATCTTCATCACTGCTGTCAGCACTCACAGATATTATTAATTCATTTTCAATAATGGTGATTTCTTCACAAGTAATACGATTTTACTTATTATAAGTATTCGATTCTACTTATCAGCTTTCGATTTTTAGAGTAACATCGCTAGTGTTTAATCCTTAAATTGGCAAGATGAGTTAAGTCCAAATTTAACTTTCTTTTTGTACTTTCTCGATTTGTTATAACCTAAAATGCATAAAAAAATACAAAAAAAATCCTACATTTTCAGTTTTCGCGAAAATGAATGTGCTTCACGAATGACGTTGCCAGTTACTGAGTAAACTATCTATGTACTAGGAGGAGTACGTTGCCATGAATAAGACAAAATTCATTTATTTATTTTTATCATTATTTATTAAAAATATACAGTTATCCTTTATAATATTACTTATAAATGTGAGAATGTGTATGTCTTTCTGTCTGTATGTGTGTTTCGCTTTTAAGTAAAAACGGCTGTACCGATTTTGATGAATAAGAATAACGGTAGGTCGACACCCTAAAAAGAAAACAGGATATTTTTTTCGCAGAAATAAGCCTCATTCCCACGGAAAAGTCATTTTAATGAAACCGCAGGGCTAATTTTATATAAAATTGAAGAAAACAATATAATTTCGGCTTTTGAATGGCGTCCTGGATAGTGAGATAAGCATGTCCCAACTGAGGGTAGTCGACTACCCCTGTCTGCCGGAAACAAAGCTAAAATCTTGTGCGAGCGTCTTAACATTAAGCACTGTTGATAAATCGAAAAACATGCTCTACAATTAAATAAAAACACCCCGTATGTGGGTATAACACTACAAAATAAATAAAAACTTATGTATAGAGCTTGGCAATGTACTTCGTGAATACCGAAGTCTGTTGAGTGTAATTTACCGCTTATTTGGCAATGGTATTTACGGAGTTTACAAAATCTTGCGCGCCAATAAAGTCATTATTATGTAACTTTATCATAAAATAACTATAGTAGGCACCCACGTATCTCTTTAGCATGCAATGTAATTCCAAATAAATATTATTTACCAAAAAAATCGTTTAAAAATATCAATAATACGTCACCGGTTCGCAGACAAATCGGGCCGCTTCGCAGAAATTTTGATTTTTACAGTTTAATATAAATGCTACCACTGATAAAATTAGTTTCTAACAAAATTAGTGAAATTTTATGTCATACCATTTAAAAATATTTAATAATTTATTAATAAAAATTGTTGTAGATTTTTTTGGAATCAGTGTACTCCGTGTATACCAAAATCAATTTAAGGGTTAAAAAGAAAAAAAGCTTTGTTACGTAACATTGTAACGACGTTCAGTTATTTAGATCAGACATTGTTTATTTATGTTAAGAATGGTTAATTAGCGAAAGCAAATCGTAAAATTACTCGTATTGGTCATCAAAACGATAAATATGTAATCGTTATTGAAAAAAGTTAAGCAATTGTGCACTTCTAAGAAAACATAAAAATATATTATTTCTTGCTCGGCGTTACAAGGTTACGTTGTTGAATTTTGATGAACTGTCAAATGTTACCTATTATAATGGCTCCACTGTAGCAATAAGTTCATGAGTGCTGGTTACGACTGTTGATAACTGTAATATTAAATTCAGAATTGCCAATGACGTAAGAATTTTGATGAATATTCTTTGTGTCGACTATAATTGATTTTTCATAATTTGATTCTTAAGCTATTATTACTTATTTCTTGAGGAATATATTATGTCTTGAGAAAGAAATAGAGTCTATTGGCTTTTTAAAACTGTGTCAATTCCGATACTAACTAACTCCACCTACGTTTTTAGCTAAAGACTACCGAATAGATGACTATTTCTTGCCTGTTAATTTTATGGGACAGCTATCGTTACTGACAGAGACAAAGCATACTTTATGCAGGCTTTAAGTTACGATTATGAATACAGGGGTTATTTTTTACAGTTTTTGTCACAAAATCTACATATTTATTTAAAAATAATAGAACTATTGTACAATGTCGTACTTAATGCCCACGAGTATTCTCTCCCAGTCAACTATTTGGCTAAAGCGAGACAAACACTCCAGGTAGGGGAGCATACGGCTGCGTGAAGATGGCGTACCGGCGCTCGGACCGGCTGCTGGTGGTGGCCAAGCTGATCCTCAAGGAGAAGGTGGGCGCCGCGTTCTGGGTGACTTGCGGCGACCGCGCGCTGCCGCTCGAGGTCAGCCTGCTCACCACGCTGCAGCACCAGCACATCGTGAGTATACATCATGATACAGCTGATCCTCAAGGAGAAGGTGGGCGCCGCGTTCTGGGTGACTTGCGGCGACCGCGCGCTGCCGCTCGAGGTCAGCCTGCTCACCACGCTGCAGCACCAGCACATCGTGAGTATACATCATGATACAGCTGATCCTCAAGGAGAAGGTGGGCGCCGCGTTCTGGGTGACTTGCGGCGACCGCGCGCTGCCGCTCGAGGTCAGCCTGCTCACCACGCTGCAGCACCAGCACATCGTGAGTATACATCATGATACAGCTGATCCTCAAGGAGAAGGTGGGCGCCGCGTTCTGGGTGACTTGCGACATCGTTATACAGGGTGACTTGTAATGTCACGTATTCCTGCTAAGGGATGATAGATTAGGTCAAAAGCAAACGATTTTATCCCATAATGTCCTATCCAAAAGTTAACCGTTTTTGAGTTACGTCTTCCAATAATGGAAACAAGTGATTTCTCAAGAAAACTTTATACACTTCTCCATTAAAATTGTCGGGCAGAAAATGAGGTCCAAATAAATAACCATCAATGATGCCCATCCACACATTGACTGAAAACCGTCTCTGAGACCGCCTTTGGCCTTTTTCTTCGGGGGTTTAAAGCTTCTTTTTCGGCCTATTGTCCGGCCACCGAGAGAATGCGTTCCTGACACATTGTGTTTGAAATAACGAGGTAACTTTGAAAGGCCGTCTACGAAAACAAACAAAAAAAAGTCGTATATTTTGACCCTACAAACAAATAATAAGCAATAAAATGATATTAAAACACACTGATTTTAAATTTTATAACAGATGGCTTACTGTAAGGGTGATAATTTCTGATAAAATATGTATTTTTAAAAATGTAAACAACACTACTTCTAAACAGTACAAGGTTATGTACTTATGATATTTTCGTAGGGATGTGCTAAAAATATCAGTCAATTTTAAAGTTATCAATCAATTGCTAATAAAAAAGCAGAATTAGTAGCTTGGTTATAAAAACATGATATCGACGTAAATATGGACATGCTTGAAGCATAACTATTGCGGTTAGTGAAAGAAAATAAATCGGCAAATGTTCGATATGAAATAGATGAATTGGCTCTGCAGTACGGTCATCGGGTGCTGAGACTTATACCATATCATTGCCAATACAATGCTTTTGAGTTTCGTTTGTAAAAAGCCAGCAGTTGGATTTTCTTGCTAGTTCTTTTCCGCCTTGGGCTTAGCTTCAAAATTAACGTTATACAAGTATCTATACTAATATTATAAAACTGAAGAGTTTGTTTGTTTGTTTGTTTGAACGCGCTAATCTCAGGAACTACTGGTTCGAATTTAAAAATTATTTTTGTGTTGGATAGACTATTTATCGAGGCAGGCTTTAGGCTATATAACATCACGCTGCAACTATTAGGAGCGAAGAAATAATGGAAAATGGGAAAAAAAACGGGGAAAATTATTCATCCTTGAGGGCTTCCGTTGCGTGCGCTGCGAAAGCGGTTCTAGGAACCAAAAATATATGTATGAAAGAATTAAGGGACCTTTTTACCGCGGGAAAACTTCGCATTCCCACGGGAAACCGACTTCTACGCGAACGGAGTCGCGAGCGGCCACTAGTTTTTAATCTAATTATTTACGTTCCTACAATAAAACAATACTGTTTCGATTTTGTTTTTTATTATTTTACCTAGATTTTGTCTCGTAACAACATAAAACTATTTTTATATTATAAATAAAATATAAATAAGATAAGCAAGTTTTTTTCTGTTGATTGAAAAATGATTTATCAATGTTGTTTTTACCCCAACACTAATGGCATGTGTCACAAACGCATTCTCTCGGTGGCCAGACTATAGTAATGAGCATTATGGTAGTTAGTGATCCCTTATCAAACTTCGATTCATCGGTCCACAGAATTGCATGAGAGTCCTTTGAGAATAGTAACGATTTGTTAAAACAGGTATTAATAATTCCTCAAAAAACCAGCCTCTGTTGGTTTCATTGTTTTATCTCAGCATGTATTTCAGCTACTTGTAAGTTTTATACTTCAAATAAAAGCTTGTTAGATAGAGATATTATTTACATAATTTGCACATTTCATTACATTAGGAGATTTTTTAACAGAAAACAGCATTTTTTATCGAATATGTTAGTAAAAAATAAGAAAATGATACATTTTAACGCGTAATTTTAAAACGTTTGTAGCTTTTCAACATTTTATTACTTATTATGAACTATTGGAATGTCCGCTATGCGACGATAACAAAAAACTCTTAATCAAACATGTAGTTTTTTTTTTATTTAAATATTAACCGTCCGAAATCGGAATAAAAATATTAAAATTAAAATTGAAGTAACTCAAAAATGGTTAATTTTTGGATAGGACATTATGGGATAAAATCGTTTGCTTGTGACCTAATGTATCATCCCTTAGCAGGAATACGTGACATTACAAGTCACCCTGTATACTAATAATCTATTACACACTAATAATAAAGTTTATAATAATACTCTTTTTAAGTACTAATACTGTATAGGCGAAGAGTTTGGTTGTTTGTTTGTATGCGCTAATTTCGAGAACTACAGTCTGGCCACCGAGAGAATGCGTTTGTGACACATGCCATTAGTGTTGGGGTCAAAAACAACATTGATAAATATTTTTTCAATCAACGTTAGAAAAATAACTTGTTTATCTTATTTATATTTTATTTATAATATAAAAATAGTTTCATGTTGTTACGAGTTAAAATTTCAATGTGAAATTTAAAAAAAAAATCGAAACTATATTGTTTTATCGTAGATACGTAAATAATTAGATTAAAGATACTTGTATAACGTTAATTTTGAAGCTAAGCCCAAGGTGGAAAAGAACTAGCAAGAAAATCCAACTGCTGCCTTTTAACAAAGGAAACTCAATAGCATTGTAGGTATCTCAATTGCATGATATGGTATAAGTCTCAGCTCCCGATGACCGTACTGCAGGGCCAATTCATCTATTTCTTATCGAACATTTGCCGATTTATTTTCTTTCACTAACCGCAATAATTCTGCTTAAACTTGGACATGCCACATTTACGTCGATATTATGTTTTTATATCGCTACTAATTCTGATTTTTTATTGTCAATTGATTGATAACTTTAAAATTGACTGATATTTTTAGCACATCCCTACGAAAATATCATAAGTACATAACCTTGTACTGTTTAGAAGTAGTGCTGTTTATATTTTTGAAATTATATATTTTATCAGTAATTATTACCCTTACAGTAAGTTGTCAGTTATACAATTTAAAATCTGTGTGAATTAATATCATTTTATTACTTATTATTTGTTTGTAGGGTCAAAATAGACGACTTTTTTTTCGTTTATTTAATAGACGGCCTTTCAAAGTTACCTCGTTATTTCAAACACAATGTGTCAGAAACGCATTCTCTCGGTGGCCGGATTGTACGAATTCGAATTGATTTTTTTTGTGGTTATTGGAAAAGGTTTGAGGCTGTTAAACGTAATGCTGTCACTAATAGTAGCGAAGAAGCGAAGAAAACGAATATTGTTTAACTTTCTGATACTTTATCCTAGAAAAAGACAGAAATTGAAAAATAATATATTGATCTTACTAAATTTAGCCATGTGATAACGCACGCAAAATCTTTACTTGATTGGACTAAAATTACTGCCCGTTTCTGTCTAATGCTATTGCTGTGTAAGTGACAGCCATATTTATAGTTCGGTTTAAAGAGTCTCTCAGGCTCAGTACCAATTATATCCTTTACTATAAAAATTCTACTAATATTATAAATGTGGAAGTTTGTGAGGATGTATGGATGGATGATTGTTACTCTTTCACGTAAAAACTACTCGATGGATTTGGATGAAACTTTGCAGTAATATAGGTTATACATCAGAATAACACATAGGATACTTTTTACCGCGGGAAAACATCTCATTCCCACGGGAAACCGACTTCCACGCAAACGGAGTCGCGGGCGGCCACTAGTATTCATATAAATTAAGATTAAAAAGCTTCTAAATTTAAACCTTACCCCTTAATTGAAACCTTTATTCAGGTGAGCGTGCTGGACGTGTTCGAGAACGACAAGTACTTCCAGATGGTGATGGAGAAGCACGGCGCCGGCATGGACCTGTTCGAGTTCATCGAGCGCCGGCCCCGGCTCGACGAGCCGCTGCTCAGCTATATATTCAGACAGGTCGGTGGTGAGAAGTAATAGGTATTTTGTTTTATAAGAGAACCTAGCAAACGAGCAAGCGGGTCACGTGATGGTAAGTGATCACCGCCGCCCATGACTACCCGCAACACTGTGGGTGTTGGGGGTGCGTTGCTGGCCTTTGAGAAAATTGGGCACAGGATACAGCACTGACCGAACGAAACGCAGGACGACTCAGCCCTCGTTTGTATAAATGTGGGGGAAGTAAACAATGCCGTGGAAAGTTTGAAAGCAAAACTTTATGCGAAAAACGCTTATGAAGAGACGAAATTATGTATGCTTATACCTGTGAATATATCGTGAAATTTATCAAGCTGTGCTTAAGTATGCTGTGCTGAAGAAATTTGAATAAAATTTGTGGTATCATTAATAGTTACTCTGGGTCTGGTTAGAATTTTACTTGCCTTTACCTCTTAAACTAAACATTTAATATAATATTTTATGAAATAATATTTAGATCGGCCAAGCAGTAGAGTACCTGCATTCTCTGAACATACTACACCGTGACATAAAGGACGAGAACGTGATCATCGACAACCGCTTCCACGTAAAACTCATCGATTTCGGCTCAGCCACGTTTATGAGCAAGGACACGCTGTTTTCTACGTTCTACGGGACCACGGAGTATTGTAGCCCGGAAGTCCTGGCTGGGAATAAGTAAGTTGTTTGTATAATAATTCACGTGTTTTATTCATAGTTATAGTTTCGGCCATTGCAGCGAACGTTTTAACCTCGGGTTAGCTAACTCAGGGTTAGCTAATTCGGCTGCGGACCGCTTCATAGATATACTCAGAACACTTACTTATCTACATATTACTACAATCAGTTCAAGACACAAAATAAGAAACATAAAACCCTGGGTAACTCCAGGTTTAGTTCGATGTATTAAAAATCGGGATAAACTTCAAGCAAAATTAGGGAGGGATCCACAAAATATTATATTAAAAATCACCTATTTAAGATATCGCAATACATGCAATAAAATATTTAAAAAATTGAAAACCTTACACTACAGACATGAAATGCTTAAATATAGATACAACTTAAAACAGCAATGGAATATCATAAAAGATGTATGTAACTTTAAAAACAAAACCGAAGATTCCCCAGAACTTATGTCACTAATGGAAAACCCAACTCAATCTCTAATTTTATAAATGAATATTTTTCAAATGTAGGTAGTAATCTAGCCAGCATAATTTTAAAGAGGTTACAAACGAACGAATGTGATCTCAGCAACAAAATAAGTAAAACATCTGTCGCGTCTCCAGAACGCGATGGGGGTTGTAGGTAGAAATGAAGACAACCCCAAGTACAAATTTTAAACAGTATATTGGAGATACCAGAGATTTTACAAAATGATGTTGCTTGTTCAATCGTTAACGGAATAGTGACATATGAAATAGAATATAAAATTAAGTAGGTAGGACGACGTTGACAGTTGGCCGGGTCCCATTATTGTATATTTGCTATAGAAATTCATAAGGCGCGTGCGATGCGCCAACATCCTCCCCGCGTTGAAACATCTCAGGAGGTTTCAAATCCTTTGGTGGCAGGCAGGGGGCATATCCTGGTAAGAGATCTTCTGGCGATGCCCCGCGTTGTACGGATATCAGCGACGCGAGCGATATTATCTGATCCATAGATAAGTTGATGGACTCGACCAAGACGCTAGGACAACGGCGGCGTGTTCTCCTCTTGGATTAGCACCAGGTCACCGAGCTCTAGCTTTCCCTGGTTTTGACGCCACTTGGTGCGCGCTTGCAGGCCGCGGACGTATTCGTGACTCCAACGTTGCCAGAAGTGTCGACGCATTTGTTCCAGCCGAGCGTAGCGTTGCAGGCACGGCGCTCCGTCGTCGGCGGCAGGGGGCGCCTCAGGCAGTGATGTGAGAGGCCGCCCGATCAGATAGTGCCCTGGGGTGAGGAAAGATAGGTCGTCAGGACAGGAAGATAGAGGACATAGAGGGCGACTATTGAGGATCGCTTCTATTTGTGCTAGGAGAGTAGAGAACTCTTCGTAATTAACATATGAATTGCCTAATACGCGTTTTAAATGAAATTTGCATGATTTAACGCCTGCTTCGGCTAGGCCGTTAAAGTGCGGAGCATACGCCGGAGAGAAGGTGAATTTAATGCCGTCTTGTGCAAGTGAACTCTGCACCGTCGTACCGTTGGATTTGATAAAACTGCCTACTTCTTTGGCTGCAGCTACAAAGTTACGACCGTTGTCGCATAAAATTTCGGACGGTTTTCCGCGGCGGGAAATAAAGCGTCGTAGCGTAAGCAGAAAAGCGTCCTTCGAAAGCTCGGTTACCGCTTCTAAATGGATCGACTTGTATCTCAAGCAAACAAAGATGCACAGGTAACATTTCATGGTTCGAGCTCCGCGTCCCTTTCGATTTAAAATCAGAAAGGGGCCTGCAAAATCTAAAGCGACAGTTAAGAACGGATGGTCGGGAGTGAGGCGCTGCGCCGGCAGGTTGCCCATGGCCGGCTGCAGCGGCGCGGCGCGGTGCCTCGCGCAGGTAGACACGCGCGCACGGCGCGGCGCGCACACCGCCGCCCCGCCAGCGCCCACACGCGCGCGCGCACCGCCGCCAGCAGCAGCTGCGGGCCCGCGTGCAGCAGCCGCGCGTGCTCCGCCGCGAACACCAGCCGCGTCAGCGGGTGACACTCGGGCAGCACGATGGGATGCTTCTCCTCGTAGTTGTGCGGCGACGCATCGATCCGACCTCCGACGCGAATTACCTCATTCGCATCTAAAAATGGCGATAAATGTAAGAGAGAACTCTTTGAGTTTAACGGTTTGCCCTTCCTTAATGTGTCGTATTCGACAACGAACGATTCCATTTGCGCTAGTTTACACAAACCGATAAAAGAATCATTTAATTCTGGCGCAGAAAGCGGGCCACTCAAGCGATCTGTGGCACGCCTAACATTATAAATAAATCGTCTCACGTAAGCAAACGCACGTTGTAACTTACTTAGCCTAGAATAATTATTGAATTGTATTAATGAATTATTTGTAATTGTAGGGAACGTTAATAAAGATTTGCCTTTTGTTTCTGGTAATTCGGAGTTAATGTATTCATCAGCTGGCCAATATTGTGGAGGCTGCGTTAGAAAAGTGGGGCCTGCCCACCATAGGCTAAGGTCACGCATGTCTTGTGGCTTTACTCCCCGCGAAATGAGGTCGGCTGGGTTCTCGCCGGTAGGTACATACCGCCAAGATTGAGCGTCTGTCAACTCAGTGACTTCGGCAACTCGGTTCGCAACGAATGTCTTTAGCGCACGGGGATTGCTACGGATCCACCCTAACACGACCTTGGAGTCGCACCAATAAGTATGACTTTGAATTTGGTACCTCAGCGAGTCCAACACTGACTTGTGAAGCCGTGCCGCTACTACCGCTGCACATAGCTCGAGCCGCGGTATTGTAGTCGGCTTCAACGGGGCTACTTTGGATTTAGAGCACAGCAGCCTTCCTGAAACATTGCAGTTAGATTTACATACAACATAAATACAAGCTCCGTAGGCGGTTTGAGAGGCATCACTGAACGTGTGCAGTTCAATATGAATAGGTGAGTCGCAAATGACACGCCTAAGAATGTTGAGCTGTAACAATGAATTTACATCTATACTAATATTATAAAGCTGAAGAGTTTGTTTGTTTGTTTGTTTGTTTGTTTGTTTGTTTGTTTGTTTGTTTGTTTATTTGAACGCGCTAATCTCAGGAACTACTGGTTCGAATTTAAAAATTCTTTTTGTGTTAGATAGTCCATTTATCGAGGCAGGCTTTAGGCTATATAACATTACGCTGCATCTATTAGGAGCGAAGAAATAATGGAAAATGGGAAAAAAACGGGGAAAATTATTCATCCTTGAGGGCTTCCGTTGCGTGCGCTGCGAAAACGGTTCTAGAAACCAAAAAAACATATATGTATGAAAGAATTAAGGGAACTTTTTACCGCGGGAAAACTTCGCATTCCCACGGGAAACCGACTTCTACGCGAACGGAGTCGCGAGCGGCCTCTAGTTAGAAATAATACTGTACCACTCGGTGGCTACCTCTTGTGGCACAGGTTCATCCCAACCTAATTTCAGCAACCACAGTTTTTGCAGTATCATCTTGGCCTTTATTATGCATGGACTGAGTAAACCAATAGGGTCGAATATTTTAAATATTGTAGACATCATAATTCTTTTAGTTAGATTATTTATATTATTATTATTTTCAAAGATTTCGTTATTAATTGGGAAATTGAATGTATCTAAAGACGGCTCCCAACCAAGACCCAAAGTGCTAGATGACTCACTTAAATACAAATGACTTTGCTCGTTGGAATTTGACGCCTCACTGATGATAGGTGAGTTTGACTTATACTTGCGCAAGTTAAAACATCCTGTTTTAAGCTGTTTTGATATAGCTTGCTGCAGAGATACTAACTCATCTTCACTATCAGCACCTGTGATAAGGTCGTCAACGTAAAAGTCGTGTTGAATCACCATCTTAATGTGTTCATCAGCGCATTCTTCACCGACCTGCCATAGACAGCGTGTGCTCAAAAAGCTTGCACTCGCCGTGCCATACGTGACAGTTTTGAGCTGCAATGTGCGGATAGGTTTTGACTCGTCTTCTCTCCATAACATCAACTGCAGATTGCGTTGATTCTCATCTATCTCTATCTGACGGTACATCTTCTCGATGTCACCCGTCAGAAGGTATTTGTAATAACGTGCTCTGATGAGTATGGAGAAAAGAGAATCTTGTATGGTTGGGCCTACCTGCTGGATGTCGTTGATGGACATACCGGAGGTGGTACGAGCCGAACCGTCGAACACAACTCGCAGTTTCGTCGATTCACTGCTCTCTTTGAGAACCGCGTGATGACACAGATGATATCTGGGACCTGAAATTGGTTGATAATTATAAGTTAAGTGGCCAAGCTCATGATACTCATTGATAAAATCTACGTATTGCCGCTTAACATCTGGTTGGCGTTTGAAGCGTTTTTCTAAATTTATAAATCGCCTTCTTGCCATTTGATAGGAGTCGCCGAGACAATCGGGCTCATCTATCAAGGGAAGCTTGACAACAAATCTTCCTGATGGCTTACGCGTCGTTGTTTGTTTAAAGTGTTGTTCACATATGTCATCATCACTCAGCACTTTAGTTTCTGGAACTTCTTCAAGCTGCCAGAACTTGCACATTTGCTCATCAATGTCAGCTAGAGGTGACGAGGCATATTGTGCTGAGGAGTGATACATTTGGACATGTTTAGACCTTATATTTACTGTCGAACTCATGGGTACATAGTTGCCTGCGACCAACCATCCTAACCGTGAGCCTATAAGTATAGGTAGGTGTTTGCCTAGCTGCTTACGCTTAGGTCCTACTAAGCTCCAGAACACATCTGCCCCGAGGAGCATATCCACAGGAGCAGCCTTGTAGAAATGGGGATCGGCGAGTTGTACGTTCGCAGGTATATTTATTTCCTTTAGGTTGACACTAGTTTTTGGCAAGTTTCCAGTGAGCTCATTAAGAATCAAAAACGTTGATTCGACTCTAAAATTGTTGAGATTCGACTGGATGATGAGGTTACAATTTGTTGACGCTTGGTTTACACACGTATTGCCTATGCCAACAATATTTATTTGCATTGCATTTGGTTTAATGTTAAGTGCTTTAGACAGTGATTCCGTTATGAAAGAGGACTGACTGCCACAGTCTAATAGTGCGCGGACGGTGTGCCACTCATTTGCGTGCTGATTGTACACCTTGACCAAAGCCGTGCAAAGGAACACCTGGTGCGAGCCTTGCTCAGAGAATGAAACAATAGTTTCATTCTGTGGCTCGGAGCTAGTGCTTGAGTCTGCATTTATAGGAGTGTGCAAGAGAGTATTATGACGCCTCTTGCACTCTCGACAAGGCCCCAGGCGACAAGCGCGAGATGGGTGACCCGGTCGCAGGCAGTTCAAGCATAGGTTTGACTTGGTGGCAAATGAAATACGCTCGGAGACAGATTTAGCTTTGAATATGGGACAGTCATAAATTGGATGTCTATCCTGGCATACCAAGCAGGCGTAGCTATCCCGAGCTGCAGGCGTTTGTGTTAAAAAGGCAAGTGACCTGTTGTGCTTACGAGCTACGAACTGTGATTGCTTACGAACGCTGTTGATTTCCCCATTATTGGGCTTGCTAATAGCTTGTAACACATCCGCCCTGTTAATCAAAAACGCGTTAAACTCATCTAAAGTTGGCATATCGCTTAGATTATTGCGCTGCTCTTCCCACTTCATGAGAGTGTTACTATCCAGCTTGCTTGAGATTAAATAAACGATTAATGTATCCCACTGATCTGCAGGCTGGCCGAGACTACTTAATGCACGCAAGTTCTTCCTTACATCATCAACCAAGAATCGAAGGGTGCTTTCTGATTCGCGCTTCATAGGTTCAATGTCAAACAATGCCTTTAAATGATAATTAACTAATTGCCTTTTATTATGATACCTATCACACAATAACTGCCACGCAATTGGATAGTTCGCTTCAGAAATCTGAATGTTAGAAATAATACGAGCTGCATCGCCTTGCAAGTAACTTACTAGGTAATGATACTTGTGAATAGTTTTAATATGGTTGTTTTCATGAATCAGTGAGGTAAATGTATCATGGAACTCTAGCCACTGAAAATATGAACCATCGAACTTATTTATTTGAATCTGTGGCAACTTTAAACCCGAATAATGTTCGTTATTATGAGGATGGCATTGCGAAGATTGATTTGAGGAGCAGGACTCATTGTTTTTGTTGTTGAACCGCTCCAATATAGATTGAGAAGTAGCTATATTTTTTATGAAATCCTGCTCAATTCTATCGCGTTCATCTACCTCATTGTTCACGTTTACCGAATTCAACACCTCAATTTCCGATTGCAAACCATCGAACTCAGTTAACAATAATTCAAACTTGCTCAACTTATAGGTTAACTCATTGATTTCAATAGCCGTCGGTTTTTCGATCAGTGCAACTTTGTCCAAGTAATTTCTAAATTTTGTTATTCGGCCCTTTACGGAACTACGCCGTGTAAGTAAATCGCGTAATTCTTTAGAAATTACTTGCTGTTCAACCGACATTATTAAAGCAAAACGTACGTTGAAACTTGGTTTGCCTGAAACTTACTTGTTTTATCGTAAAATAAAAATCCAACAGTACGACAGCACTTTATACACTTTACACAGACGAATTTACACTATATAATTGCAAGAAATAGCACATTAAGTATCTAAATTCACCTTTTAATGCAAAAAGATTACAATAACCGGCGCGCGAGCGAGCGTTAATGCGGGTGGATCGAGATTGTACTTTGGCCGAGACGCGCTCGCGAACGTTCGGCAAGCATAAAGTTAATATTAATTGATTGCAAACTCGTCTAATGCCCTTATTCGTTAAATAGATGATGTAGTTACAAAGTACAAACGTTAAAAAACTTGAGTTAGCAAAAAATATATCAAATTATTTTAGTAGGTAGCTCCAAATAAACTGCTTAATTAAATTATTCATTGAAAATTGAGATTAAATTTGATTAAATAGCACAAATAGAATATAGGTAGGACTTAGGTAGGTACTAGTATGAGAATTGGGTAGATGGAATGCTGGGAAACAACGGGATGGCACTTATCTGAGGGGCTGCGCTGGTGCTGCAGGTGGCACGCGATGGTTCCTTAGATGAGATTCCTGGCTGCGAAGGCTGGCTGCGGTACTGCTGCTGCTTGGCTGCTTGGCTGCAAGCGGGCTGCTGACCGGCTGCTACTTCCAGCTCGTGGATGATCTCACGTAAAGTGACCTTGCTTCAGTAATCTCCAAAGATTGCAAGTCCTGTCACGGTCGCCAATGTCGCGTCTCCAGAACGCGATGGGGGTTGTAGGTAGAAATGAAGACAACCCCAGGTACAAATTTTAAACAGTATATTGGAGATACCAGAGATTTTACAAAATGATGTTGCTTGTTCAATCGTTAACGGAATAGTGACATATGAAATAGAATATAAAATTAAGTAGGTAGGACGACGTTG
The DNA here is from genome assembly GCA_916618145.1 of Emmelina monodactyla. Taxonomy (NCBI): domain Eukaryota; kingdom Metazoa; phylum Arthropoda; class Insecta; order Lepidoptera; family Pterophoridae; genus Emmelina; species Emmelina monodactyla. The sequence goes on from OU745303.1 coordinate 9,749,188, forward strand.
ACAGTTGGCCGGGTCCCATTATTGTATATTTGCTATAGAAATTCATAAGGCGCGTGCGATGCGCCAACAACATCTATTAACCCATATTCGTTCGTACTGCTACCTACTCACGAGGATGAGATAAAAAATATTATCAAATCCCTAAAAAATTGCTCCAGTACAGGATGGGATGGGTTATCGGTTAAAATCTATAAGCTGGGAGTGCAATTTCTGGCTCTCCCAATTGCTATAATCTGTAATTATTGCTTTGAGAGTGGCATTTTCCAGCTAGTCTTAAAAAATGGTATAAACCAGTATTCAAAAATGATGACAAAAATAATGTAAGTAACTATATACCCATATCTCTTTTAACAACCTTATCTAAGATAATAGAAAAAGTAATAAATTCAAGATTAAAAACTATTTAGAATCTAAAAAACTAATTTTAACTAACCAATTTGGCTTTCGAAGTAAAATATCAACAAAACATGCTGTTCAAAATCTTAATTCACTAATCACCAAAAGTTTATACTCAAATGAAAAATGTTTAGCCATTTTTTTAGATCTCTCTAAAGCGTTTGACACTGTATCTATACCAATACTTATAAATAAGTTGAACCGTTTAGGAATTCGTGGCAAGCAGCGTGATATTTTGCAGACTATCTTTCGGATCGTAAGCAAATTGTACAAATAGGGAATCTTCAAAATTCACAAACTGAACAAGTTACCTTTGGTGTACCTCAAGGAAGCGTGCTTGGCCCAACCCTGTTTATAGCATATATTAATTAAATGTGTGAATTACAACTACAAAACGGAGAAATAATAACTTATGCGGATGACACAGTCTTGTTTTTTAGAGACAAAAACTGGGAGGAGGTTAATAATTTCGCTAACAAAAGTCTTCTTACGATAATTAAGTGGTAAGATAATCATTTGCTTACTCTCAATTTTGATAAAACTAAATACATGTGCTTCAGTCTTAGGAAGGATGGTCAACCTTTACCTGATAGCATGGATATCAAATTACACGGTTGTAGCCATAACTCATCTATGTTATCTTCTTGCTCCTGCCCTATTCTTGCTCCAACAGATAGGATCAGATACTTGGGAATAGTAATTGATAATAACTTAAATTTTCATCACCATATTTTAACTTTATCAGCCCGAGTAAGAAAATTTATTTATATTTTTAAAACTCTTCGAGACATATGTAGCAAGAAGCAAATTATCTCAATCTATCAGGCTCTATGTGAATCTGTTCTGGGTTACTGTATAACTTGCTGGGGTGGTGGTTCGAAAACTACATTACTTGTGCTTGAAAGAGCGCAAAGGGCTGTACTGGAGGTAGCACTAGGCAAACCTTTTCAATATCCCACTTCTCAGTTGTTTTCCGAGGTTCCTGTTCTTACTGTGAGACAATTATTTATACTTCTCGTAACGGTAGAACAACATAAGCATGCTTTACCCAACTTGTCAACTAAAATACGCAAAGATAAGGTATTTCAACTTCCTCAGTGTAAAACTACATTTGCTCAAGGATTTGCCAGCTTTCTGGGTCCTTTTATTTATAATAAATTAGCTAAAGTGAATCCTAATAATTTAAGTAAATCTAGCTGTAAATTCAGATTAAAAACTTTAAAATATCTTAAGACACTAAATTATGAAGAAACAGAATGTATATTAAAAGTACAGATATAAGGTTTAATTTAAGAACAATTACCAACCTAAAAATAAATAAACAGTACACTCTTCCTAATTAATAAATAAATACTGTATTTATAAGCCTATTTTAAATGTATGCAACAAAGTCGAATAACTGCCTTCTGAGATACAGTTAACACTAGTTCAGAAGGCAGGAATCCAATTCTGTATAAGAATAGGCTGTTACTAGTTATATAATTAAAAAATGTATAACTATCCTACTAGATTTTAAGAACACTAGATTTTAATGTATTAGGCCTTTTTTGGAACAATAAAGTATTTCTATTTCTATAAATTCAGTCCGCTGCGCGATGTCGAGCCGTGCACGCGTATTGTTCTGACCACCCAGCCGGTTTGAGTTGGTGTGTGGTACAAGTTATGAATATGACGTCTTTGATAGTGAACGAATTTTTATCATTTGTTCAAAATAAAATTGATGTTTTGGATGAACTGAGTATTGTGCAGATATGTGCTTCAAACTTCAGTGAGACGGAAATTGAAACAGGCAAGAACGTTTTATTCGATTTATGTGGTAATGGACTTAAAAATATCCACCGCAAGGGGGACGACAAGAAGAAAAAGAATATCAAAGATGTAATTAAAGTGCTGAAAGAGATTGAACCACAAGCACAACCGTCTCTCGTTGCTAAGGACCTCAACAGATTGCCACCAGTGACATTTGATTACGTGGACGTAACGCGATTACTTAAGGACATTACTATGCTGCGAACTGAACTAAGTGACTTGAAATTGAAGTACAGTTCTGATATGGAGGATCTTCGGAACACCATCAATAACCAATCTTCAGTCGTGGTCTCGCAACCATCAACGCAACATACGCCGCACCGACCAATACCAAAATCGCCTATTACGCCTGTACTTGGGACACACGTCAACATGCATTCAGCGTTCACGCCACTTTATCGTGATTTGGTTGTAAACAACACTGCACATCCGAAGCGTCATGCGAAAACGACCCGTATAGGTGATGCAAACGTGGGCGCTTCGATCTCAAGATCGAATGCATCGTACATGAACCAAAATTATGCGACTGAGACTTACGCTAATGCAACTAAAAATTTAGCAAGTAATGATGAAAATCCGTTTATATTGGTGGAAAATCGTAAGAAAAAGTTTGTAAAAAAAACAAATATGCGTGGTACATTGTTGGACAGTAAAATTAAGGCAGCGGAGACTTACTGCTCAATATACGTATCCCGAGCGAATAAAAATGTTACCGAGATGGATATTCAGGCGCATATTTCGGAGAGAGGTGAACAATGTGTCAGTGTGGAGATGCTAGCGCAGTATCAGGAAACATCATTCAGATCTTTTAAGGTCGTTATCGAAAGTAGTAAAATGGCAAGTTTTCTTGACAGCAACTTTTGGCCGAAGGGACTTGTATACCGCCGGTATTGGGAGCGTAAAGCTCGGACAGATAACATAAATAAAAAATAAATATGGATTCTGTTTCTATTACAACATTTAACTGCCGATCTTTAAAAAGAGCAAATGTCCATGTAGAAAGAATATATGTCTCCGCTCCGATATAATCGCCTTACAGGAGACCTGGCTCCTGCCCCACGATTTGAGCTACGTTGACTCCATAGATCCTGACTTTAGCTGCCACAGCAAATCGTCTGTTGACACCTCCCAAGGTATCCTTAAGGGAAGACCTTATGGGGGCTTAGCACTTATGTGGCGCAAATCAGTATTCCAAGATGTAACGCCAATTGAGTGCAAAAGTGATCGGATAATGGCGGTTCGAATACAAATACAGGAGCATAAATTTTTGATATTTAGTGTTTACCTTCCGTGCGATAAGCCAGAAAACCTAGTTTAGTTTACAGAATGCTTGGCGAATATATCTGCCATTATAGCGGACTCTGAAGTTGAGGCAGCCTATGTACTAGGTGATTACAATGCAGATCCGAAACAAGCATTTGGACTCGAACTAGCCAAGTTTTGTGAGGACAATAATTTTATATGTGTTGATGAGGAGTTACTGCCGAAAGAGTCTTACACTTACACGAGTGATGCCCACGCGACGCGAACCTGGCTTGATCACATATTGGCTACGCATGCTGCTCGACGAACTGTTATTAGTGTTAGTATAGACTATGGTGTATATTGGTCTGACCATGTTCCCCTAACTATGAAATGTGACCTTGGTGTTGTGATCTCTGAAACTATTACTAATACCACAGCTGACCCTCTACGATCTATACGCTGGGGAAAAAGAGACATTAATCAAACGGATCTTTATACGAAACTAACCTGTGATATTTTTAAAGACATTTTTTATGAAGTAAACTGTGATAATTGTTTTTTAAAACAATTCAAAACGTTAAAACGGAACATGTAAACTACATTTAGAATTAGTTGATAAGTTTTATGATGATATTGTAAAGTCACTACAGTTGATATCAAAGCGATCTTTCGATTCTGGACGCGGTGCACAAAAACGCCCAAAACAAGTTGTGGGATGGAACTACCATGTTAGGGAACTACAAGAGAGGGCCAAACAATGTCACCAAGTATGGGTTATAGTTGGTAAACCATATAATGGGTGGGCATTCGACAACATGAAGGCTTCTAGATCACTTTTTAAAAACAAGTTAAAGTGGTGCCAATCAAATGAAAAAAACATTCAACTGAACATACTTGCATTACATCAAGCTAATAAAAATTTTCCTAAGTTCTGGAATGCGACGAAAAATCTAAGCAACAAACAGACAATGCCTATCAGTGTTAACAATATCAGGGGTTCTAAAAACATTGCTGATCTTTTTGCGCAGCATTTTAAAATAGTTACATTACCATGTAAGGCTAGTGAAGTACATACACCTGAAAATATAGATGCATGCTCTAAGAAACTGACATTTTATCCTGGCGAAATTGCTCGTGTTGTTCAACGGATGAAACGTGGGAAGTCGCCGGGGTGGGATGGGTTGAGTATAGATCATATTTTACATGCAAATAGTAGGATTTTTGATCTATTGTCATCGTTATTTAATTTATGCTACAGACTTGGTTACCTCCCTGGGGGCTTAATGAAAACAGTGGTAGTTCCAGTACCGAAGAACAGAACTGCTGATATGTCAAGTACAGGAAACTATAGACCTATATCACTTGGTACTATAATAGGTAAGATCTTTGAAAGAATGTTTCATCCAGACTTGCAACGCCACCTCAAGATTGATGACGCCCAATAGGCATGATGACTGTGAATAAAATACACAAAAATTATGCTACCATCTAATGAAACGTAAATAAAATATTAAAAAATAACAAGGTATTATTATAATTAAAGCGAGATTAATTAATATTTTTAAAAAATAAATCTACAAAATACTACAGTCCGCCATGATATTCTGAACGCCAATCAGAGCGAATGACGTCACTATTGAGCATGGTTCCCAACTTAGGGGTTTTCCCCCCAAATTTAGGGGGTAAATTAGTGGGATGGGATTTTTTTTTATTTTGTTTTTATTCTAAAAATTAACAATTTAGTTTTTTCTTATTGCTTTTTTAAAAATAGTCAGAAAAATAATTTATTTTTACTAAAATAATCGGTTATAGATATTATACGACCGTGCAGATTCCTTCTAAATCTTGAAAAAAAGAAGTTGGTAGATCTACCTACTTTTCGAATTGAGTTTGGTCAGAAACTACCAACTTTTAGAGTCGTACGGAAGGATTTATAAAAATTCGAGTTGGTAACACTGCTCAAGAGTGACGTCAAAATTGACGCCATGACACTTTGGAGCGTTTTGGTGGGAATTTTAAACATAAAATTTTAAATTGATTTTTTTCATATAAATCATGCTTTTTTTTCCGAAATATGATATTTTTTACAATAAGTATATATTTCTGAATATGATACAACAGTTTTTCAAAATCTGTCATCATGCCTATTTGGTTTTCGTGCCAATCTTTCAACAGATACGGCGATATTTACTCTAAAATCTGCAGTACAATATTACACTGAACGCAATACATCCGTTTACGCTTGCTTCCTGGATCTGTCCCGGGCTTTTGACCTAGTCAATTATAATTTACTGTGGGAAAAACTCGGGAGTTCTCAGGTACCGCAAAAGACCATCAAACTGTTGAAGTATTGGTATGAAAATCAAATTAATTGTGTAAGATGGGGCGACGCGACATTTAGTGACTTTAGACTAGAATGCGGTGTACGTCAAGGGGGGTTAACATCTCCGGACCTTTTTAACATCTACGTGAACGGACTGATTGAGGAGCTGAGAAGCTCCAGAGTAGGTTGTAATGCTGGAGGTGTCTGTGTGAACAACCTGAGCTATGCAGATGATATGGTGCTTCTCAGCCCCTCAATCACTGGTTTGAATAAGCACTTGGCCATTTGCCAACGTTATGCGGAAGACCACGGTCTGAAGTATAATGTGGCGAAAACCAAGCTTATGGTTTTTAAATACGGCAAAGGTCCTGAGAAAATTCCACAGGTTTTTTTGGGCGGAATCGAGGTACAAAGGGTGGTGCAGTTTAGGTACTTGGGGCATATCCTGACTAGTAACCTTAGTGACGATGCAGATGTGGAAAGGGAGCGACGAGCCATGGCTGTGCGCAGCAATATGCTAGCACGAAGATTTGCTGGGTGTACATTGGATGTGAAGAAGACATTGTTCAGGCATACTGTCTATGCTTCTATACATGTCAGCTTTGGGTTCAGTACACCCAGCGTGCAATGAGCACCATCAGAGTGCAATACAATAATGCCTATCGTACTCTGATGAGATTGCCTCGCTACTGCAGCGCATCACTCATGTTTGCCGAGGCTGGAGTCACCGACTTTTTTGCGATCATCGGATCCCGTATTGCGGGATTTTGGAATAGGTTAAGGACATCTGGTAATTCCATCTTATCAGCATTCAAGGACCGCTTTGACTGTTCTATATTTAGCCATTGGGGTCTTGTGCATCGCGACAGTAATAGAAAATGACCTAAATAGATATTTTATTCTATTTTAATTTTTATTTTAATTTATTAATTTAATTATACTTTGTGTAATATGGGTTTCTTGCCTGAAATAAAGAATTTATTATATTATATTATTATTATTATAAATGGCGCCACCATCAATTGTAACTATTTCTTTTTAGAAGCTAACCTGAGGTTATAACGTTCTCTGCAATTGGGCCTTTATAAAAAAATTACACTTATGTTAAAATTATGTTTTAAAATTTTATTGCGTCGTCTTTTTAACGTTTTCCCTTTTTGTATATCTTTTGTTATACTTAGTATATTTTACCAAGAAATGCTGATGATTCAACATGAATAATTCGCCATAGATACCTGGGCCCGGAGCTGGAGATGTGGTCGATGGGCATCACGCTGTACGTGCTGGTATTCTTCGTGAACCCGTTCTCCGACATCGAGGACACCATCCGCGGCGCGCTGGCCTTCCCGCAGCGGGTCTCCGATGGTAGGGAGTGTGTTGTATTAGATGTGGTCGATGGCATCACGCTGTACGTGCTGGTGTTGTTCGTGAACCCGTTCTCCGACATCGAGGACACCATCCGCGGCGCGCTGGCCTTCCCGCAGCGGGTCTCCGATGGTAGGGAGTGTGTTGTATTAGATGTGGTCGATGGCATCACGCTGTACGTGCTGGTGTTGTTCGTGAACCCGTTCTCCGACATCGAGGACACCATCCGCGGCGCGCTGGCCTTCCCGCAGCGGGTCTCCGATGGTAGGGAGTGTGTTGTATTAGATGTGGTCGATGGCATCACGCTGTACGTGCTGGTGTTGTTCGTGAACCCGTTCTCCGACATCGAGGACACCATCCGCGGCGCGCTGGCCTTCCCGCAGCGGGTCTCCGATGGTAGGGAGTGTGTTGTATTAGATGTGGTCGATGGCATCACGCTGTACGTGCTGGTGTTGTTCGTGAACCCGTTCTCCGACATCGAGGACACCATCCGCGGCGCGCTGGCCTTCCCGCAGCGGGTCTCCGATGGTAGGGAGTGTGTTGTATTAGATGTGGTCGATGGCATCACGCTGTACGTGCTGGTGTTGTTCGTGAACCCGTTCTCCGACATCGAGGACACCATCCGCGGCGCGCTGGCCTTCCCGCAGCGGGTCTCCGATGGTAGGGAGTGTGTTGTATTAGATGTGGTCGATGGCATCACGCTGTACGTGCTGGTGTTGTTCGTGAACCCGTTCTCCGACATCGAGGACACCATCCGCGGCGCGCTGGCCTTCCCGCAGCGGGTCTCCGATGGTAGGGAGTGTGTTGTATTAGATGTGGTCGATGGCATCACGCTGTACGTGCTGGTGTTGTTCGTGAACCCGTTCTCCGACATCGAGGACACCATCCGCGGCGCGCTGGCCTTCCCGCAGCGGGTCTCCGATGGTAGGGAGTGTGTTGTATTAGATGTGGTCGATGGCATCACGCTGTACGTGCTGGTGTTGTTCGTGAACCCGTTCTCCGACATCGAGGACACCATCCGCGGCGCGCTGGCCTTCCCGCAGCGGGTCTCCGATGGTAGGGAGTGTGTTGTATTAGATGTGGTCGATGGCATCACGCTGTACGTGCTGGTGTTGTTCGTGAACCCGTTCTCCGACATCGAGGACACCATCCGCGGCGCGCTGGCCTTCCCGCAGCGGGTCTCCGATGGTAGGGAGTGTTGTTTTACGAGAAACTTTTAGAGGAGTCACAGAAATTGGATTAACGTTTGGTGCGATTAATTGTGTACATGCTACTTGAAATTTACACTTAATCTTATTAGTATTAATCTGAAACATTTTAATGAATTTGACATCTTCAATTTGTTGTTCTTAAAATAGGAATTGACTTCAAGACATACCTGCTATCATTCTACTGTCAATTTGCCTAATGTTTTATCAATTTGTATTTGTTCGTCGATCGTTTCTTAAACACTATTGTAGGTTTTCCGCTTTCCAATCGTCAGTATCATTTTCACCTTCCTACTACCTAGAATAAATTTAATTTCTATCTATATAAAAACTTACACATATGTCCTACTTCCTACTAATCCTACTATCCTACTAATATTATAAATGTAAAAGATTGTGAGTATGGATGGATATTTTTACTCTTTCACGTAAAAACTTCTGGATGGATTTGGATGAAACTTTGCAGTAATATAGGCTATACATCAGAATAACACATTGGGTACTTTTTACCTCGCGAAAACATCTCATTCCCACGGGAACCGACTTCCACGCGAACGGAGTCGCTTTTTTTCAAGAATGGCTTGCAACATCCACTGTTTTCTACCTAAGAAAACACCAGTGTCTAAATCAAACTATTCTAACCACAGAACTAGAACACCTTCTCCGCTGGATGCTGTGCAAGGACCCCAGCCAGCGCTGCTCCATCTCGCAGCTGATGTCGCACGCGTGGATCACGCAGCACGTGTCGATCGCCAACTACGTGTTCCACGAGCTCGTGGACTGCGGTGAGTTTACATCACCTTCATTATCATCATCATCATCATCATTATCATCATCATTATCATCATCATTACATAGTATAAATCCAAGTCGCTAACTGTGTCTGTATGTATGTTTGTCCGCTATTGCAACGCGTGGGCGGGTCGCTAGTTATTTACTAAAAACCAATCTCAATAATCTATTAACCAATAACGCCGTTAGACCTGTAACTATAGTAAACTTCGTCTGTGTTTTTGCGTCTCATAAATTATGGTAGATCGCTATTGAAATGGAAATGACAGTTGACATAAGGATTAAAAATAACAAAAACAAAACAAGTAGTTTGCTGAACCGAGTTTTTAACCATAGTAGGATTTTTGAGACCAGCCATTTAGTTGTTTTTAATGTTTGATATTAAAATAAGTAATCTATTTATAGAAAATACAATGATTGTACGCTAGAAATAGAATTTCAATAAAGAAACTAAAATACACTGTTTGGAAATGTAAAAACTTTTTGTCAATGATTACAACAAACAAAGTTCCCGGTTGATCATAAATCATTTATCAGATCAATAAGTCGCTTGCATCGCAATTGGTATTTAAAAATCATGAACTATCAACGAGTATGTATCATTATCATCATCATAACTAGTATAAATTCAAGTCGCTAATTCTGTCTGTTTGTATGTTTGTCCGTTATCTCCTCCTAAACTACGTAACGGATTTTAATGCGGTTTTCGCCATCTTTAAGGGATTGTTTTCATTTAAATTTGTAAATATAGAACTTTTGAAAAAGTTTCTTTAAGTTAGCCAAAGTTCAGTGTTTCCTGATCAAGTCGGCCAAAAAAAAACCATTGCGAAGCGTGGGCGACCCGCGTACTACATGAAGTGCTGTTTTTATCAGATCGCCACGAAGCGAATCCAGAGATGTATTACAACGGCAGCCTCACACCTAGAAGCGGATCTCCCGTGTCACTCGCAGATCCTAATGTTAAAGGTAAGTTAAATAATTAATAACAATAATTCAAATTAATTTTGAAAAGAATATGTTCGTTAGTCTTTTTTGCAGTGTGGATCATATATACTTTTAAACCTATAATGTGATTCTTGACGTCATACCATGCAACTTAATTTACGACATGTTCTTTGATCATTTAATTCTACTTGTTTGAAACAAAATTTACGGAAATGTTTTTTTTTATTACATTTGCAACATATGTTGATAAATTTAAAACGTAAATGGATCTTAGAGCATTTAACCAAAGGAGATGACAAGATCATTTTAGCAGGAACATATTTTTCAGGGACTTTTAGTTGGGGATGAGGAAGTGATGTGACAATAACAATAAGAATGAATGGGTATTTTTATTGAACGAATGAAGTTTTTTAGTTCAATTTAATTATTAAATTTACCTTTTCTTCTTAATACTACTACAATTGTAAATTTGTAATTTTGGTTTAAATAAAATGAGTGGATAATAAAATAAAATAAATAAATAAATAGCCTATATATGTCCCATAGTTGAGCACAGGCCTCCTTCTCGGATAGCGAGAGGGTTTGAGCCGTAATCCACCACGCTGGCTCGGTGCGGGTTGGTGGATCACATGATGGATTAGGTATCATCCAATCATGTGGGTTTCCTCACGATGTTTTTCCCTCACCGTTAGTGCGTGATAAACATGTACATAATTTGAAAAATACCAAATTAGTGGTACACCCTAGTGGGGATTGAACCCTGAACCTTCGGTATAGTAGACCGAACCTGTTGCCACTAGGCTACCACGCACTGTTGATAATATCAGTTTAAAATAAATCCTTTTATTTTTGTAGAATTTTAGCAGAATACAATATAATCATTATAACTACAGTCCGTTCGCGTTAAGAAAATAGTGACAACTACAGGATAAGGGTGTATTCACAGTGAAGTAAAAGTACAAAAGAAAAATAATAATTTTATAAACAGTATTTTCGGACACGCCGCATGCACTTGCTGTTTCTATGAGTATGCTCTCCACAGTTGCATTTAAATCACATAATTTACAGTACTTATAAACATTGTAAATTATGCGTCTCTCTCCACTATGGATTATTGATCCACTTTTATTCTTTGAAATTGGTAAAGTATTCATTTTCAATATTTATTGTTGGACGAGTCACGCAAAATACACAACCGTTTTCTTCGAAGGTCAGACTTCAACTGGTCACTGTGAACTCGACTATTTAATTTCTAGCATTTTCATTGGCTGGGGTGCGTGGCCAGGCCGGCGGACAATGACGACTCACTATTTTCTTAACGCGAATCGACTATAGTTCTAAATAATTGTGTTATTAATGAGTTATTTTAATACTAGCTTAGGTTTTAGTCCGCATCTTCGCAAGTCTTAGCTTAAAACCTGTAAGCGCTATTTAGTAATATATGTCTGCTAAACTTTATATTTTTCGAACCATTCATTCATCCCACCAATCATTCAAATCTTTGAAATTGAAAAACCGGCCCTGAATGCTCTAAGAAATGGATACAATACTTTGAAGACTAAATATTTATAAAATCTATTGCAATCCTTTTCTGATCCGCTGATCGGTGATATACGGTCTTAAGAGAGGTAAATCCAGTTGGGACCGATTATGCGTTTGAAAAATTTACAAAATCGTGTCTTCGTAAATAAGGGTGTTTCCCTTTTCCAATACTGAAACGTTTTTTTTATTGTATTCGTATTTTTTTAATAATCCCTTCGTTTTCTGTATTTTTGGCATAAATTTTATCAAATTTCGCAGAGTTGTTTGCTCTGTTAGAAACTTTGTTTTGTTTTCATGGTGTGAAACAGTTTAGCTGTACCTAATAGGTAGGTATAAAGGTGTTTTTGCATCACCTGTTTTTTTTTTATTATAAAAAATACTGTCTCCACAGACTCGTGGTCCGTGTCTTTTTTTTACAATTATAATTTTTCTTATCACTATTTCAATTTAATTTATCTCCGCTTATATAAATAATCTTAGTTTTTTTTTGTTATAGCTCCTTAAAGTTAATTGAATAAAATAATAAAGTTAAATAAATTTTTATACATACAAATATAAATACAATATTACTTATACATATACACTGTCTGTGCCGTTTGGGTTTATGAGTGTCTCAACGACGCATTTATCTCTATTTTTCATAGCCATCTTTAAGTTGTAGTCTATGATTTTTGTGGTATTTGCAGCCGTTGCTCGCCGAATGAATCTGCTGATCGCGTCATCACTGTTGTCTGTGTAGTACACACAGTCGCGGGCGTGACGCGAGACTGCGACGACGGCGTGCGGGACGCTGTCGTGCAGTTGCTGTTTTTCAACTGTTGTACGCATGATGACAACTGAGTCGCTACTTAATCCCTGAGCTTCGTGTATTGTTAGAAGGCGCGAACCTGTACCCGTCCGTATCCCCTGCTCGACAGAGTTTCTTTTTCTGCCTGGGTGTGTACCAGGAATAGGGTGTTGGGAATGGTTGTTGGTATTTGCGCTCCTGAGTAGTGCCGAAGTTTTAGGGAGTGTACGACTCTTTGGGATGAGTATACGCCACTGTATTAGGGCGTACGCTACATCCATTGGGTTTCTATGCGTACATAGCAGTTCTTGGCCGATGTTGGTCACGAGGGTTGGTCTGTTGTACTTGAGCGGGAAAAGGTTCTCTCGATCGATGTAAGGTAGTTGGTTAGTGTCACCAAACAGGAGGACTTCGTCCGCTTCTGCGAGACGTGCAACCATAACTAAAGCACCAAAGTGGTTCATCAGGGCCTCGTCTACGATGAGACGTTTGCTGGGCTTCCTGAAGCCGTTCACTAAGATGGATGCCAGCGTGCGTAGTTTCAGCATCTGCTCCTATTCGGTTGGCTAACCTTTCCCTAAGATCTTTTGCTGCCTCAGTTGTGGTAGTGACTATAATGTCACTTTTGGCATGAAAATTGTTGACAACCCATGACGTTTTTCCACAGCCTGGAACACCGTTGACCCACTGTATGCTCGGAGTTTTGCATGACGTTGTCTCTGAGATGGTTTTTGCATTTCGAGGATGCGGTCATCGAGCATTATTTCTGTACATCGCGCTGTTACTACGATGGGGTCATTGGGTGGAGCCTGGAATTTGACTGGTTCGTCGCTTGTTAAGGCTTTGTTGAGAGCCACGAATCCCTTGGTTGCAAAATATACTGCCATATGGCCTTTAACGTCACCTCCCCGTAATACTGTTGAGGTGTTGTTATCGTATATGGCAGCTTCTGCGTCTTCGAGGATCGCCGTCAAAAACCTTTCATTTCCTTGATGGAATGTTTTGATGATGTTTTCGCAGTTCAAGGTGTTCACTGCTATAGTGGCTTTTGTTATGGCAAAAAACTCTTGGAAGGCATTTTCTAGGTGATCCCTTGGTTCTTTGGCCTCTTTTAGGTTGGGTGGTTTTACTTGGCCTTTGTCAGCTCTTGTTCGCTTAGAGCGGTTTGCTGGCAGGTTTTTTTCTGCAAAAGATCTGGTTTCGATATGTCGTTTTCCCGCTTTTATGTTGTGTAATCTTTTCATTGCGAATTTAGGAATGCTCCGGGCCGCGGCTCCTATTGCGGTAAGGATGGAGGTTGCAACGCTTGTTTTGTTGCCAGCTTCTCCCTGTCTTGCGGCAGCTTGTTCTGCGGCCGTTTTCTGCTGGAGGCGTTCGGCACCACTTAGTGATGGACTAACTACTGGGTGTCCCCAAGCATCCTGGGGCTGGGTGGGAGTCGTCGTTGGATTAACTCGTTGCCTGAGGAAGTTAAGGTTTTCACCTCTGTCTTCATAGACAATCACCTCGTGTTTTTCTGAGGCTTTTATGCATCCATTTCGATCGGCGACCGTACCCTTTTCGTAGGTGACAGACATTGCATCACCTGTTTAACATTAAGGTGTTAGTCGTGTAGACAAGAATTTAGCTTACAAAAATGTATAAACCTCAGAGCGTTGGAACCGGTCGGAGGTGTTGTCCCGCGACTCGGCGGCGGCGGCGCTGGCGCGGCGCGGCGCGTCGCTGGTGCCCGCGGACCTCACCTCCGACAACTACAGTCTGCGGTCTTCTGCCGATGTGAGTATTTTTTTTTTTATGAGTATCTAGCAAACGAGCATGCGTTGCATGGGTCACCTGATGGTAAGTGATCACCGCCGCCCATGACTACCCGCAACACTGTGGGTGTTGGGGGAGTGTTGTTGAGCCTTTGAGAACATTGGGCACCGGATACCGCACTCACCGAACGAAACGCAGGAACATCGTCCCTACTTCACGTCGGTTTTCTGTGCGACGGTGGTATTTCTCCGGTCGAGTCAGCCCAGTAACCGCTGCAGACAGGGCCTACAGCTAGACTCTACCACTCCAAAAGTATACACTCTACACTATCTTTAGTAATTGCATAATCATGTAAGTCTGTGTGTTTGGTTGTTAGGTGTGCGTCCATATTGGCTCGCCTAAAGTTGTTCTTACTACCGATTTGTAATCCGAACGATCACTCTTACAAAAAATAACACGAATGTTTCCGAAAATTTACATTCTTAATATCACTAACGAATAATCATTTTAACTCCTACTTTTTTTTTCATAACGCTGTTATTCCTAAACATAATTTACATAATATTATTACTCATAATCAAGATTAAAAAAAACGTAAAGTCAGATGACTGTTATATCAAAGTAATTGTATGTGTGAACAAATAAAATTTCGAAAAAAGGTTAGTTCGTTTACTTTGAAGAATATAAATAATGTAAATACTTTGCACTTTTTACTGATCTTAAGCATATCGTCTTTTTCGTTCTGTAGCACAAAACCAATTCTTATGTTACCAATTTAGCTCTTTATTCAATTTAAGTAAATTGGTCTCTCTATATTTTCAACCAAAGCCAAACTATTTCAATTTGACGAGCGTTTGTAAACGGACTGTGCAGTTTACGCTTACGTTATGTCGATCATTATGAATAAAAAAGCCATATAAATACTATTTACATATACATATATATAAATACTTTATTAAATAGTATAAAAGATGGCTATGTTGAGAAAATGTAGGAAAACAAATAATATGTAGTACAATAGGTATTTCTACACTTTTTGCTACTGAAATTATGAAGTTGAATGATTCTGATCATTAGAAACAGAGTTGTTAGGAATTGTGATTGTTAGGATGAAACATTTTAGGCAGAAAATAGTCAGAGTTCTCATTATTAGGGGTAATCTATGAAACTACTGAACTGATTTTAAAATATGTTCGTTAAAAAGCTACTTTATCAAAGCGTGACATACTCATAATATGCATACGTTAAAAGCATGGTTGCCAAACGGAAAAACGAAGTGCAGTGTTGAAATTTAAAAATTGCGGTCAAGCAAGATTAAACTCCACAAATAACATCACTAGATCAATTAGTACTTTAGTACGTTACTGTGGAACTTCAGATAAATTTGTAACTTTGCACATTTATTAAGGACCGATGACAATGCAATATTATGAAAACTCCTTTCTGATATTCTTAATGATTCACCTCCAAGTATGGGCAGAAGCGTGCAGTGCTCTTAAGCCCATGGCTACACTTCAAGCGTGTTTTTTAGTTTTTTTTATAATTGCTATCTCCTCAGATCCTGGACATATCGTCGAAGCCCGTCTCCGAGGCGGCGCTCACGGACATCAGTTCCGACGCGACCGGCCACGCCGCGTGCGACATCGACTACGACGCCGACCAGTACGACGCCGACAGCTGGGACGAGTGCGAGCAGGACAGCTTCTCCTAGGTAGGAGAGAGAGAGAGAGAGAGAGATGGGGAGAGTGGGAGAGAGACGGCAAGAGGTGCGAGGAACAAATGAAATACGATAGACTGAATGAAGATGCCAGTTGAGAACGGACTGCTACAATGTCTTCGTAACTGTTATTGGTGCAGATTCTTTAATGATCTAAACTTACCCTTGTTGTGGCATTACAAGTCAATAACATTGTTAAATAAATAAAAAAGCTCCCCGCTGGCATCAAATCAAAACACAAAACAAAAGACAAATGGTTGATAATAAACATTGGATATATTGAGGGAACAAAACCTTGTACATAATAGCTCCTCATCAAAGAAAGAGATGCAAGGGGTCTTCGAATAATCTAATATGCGGTGAAAGTAAGATAAACAAATATGAATTTAAAAAAAACATTGTAATTATTTGGGACCTCTTAGGTTTATAGTTTGCACATCCAATGTTGGTTGTTGTATCAGTATATTAGAACTTGACACCTATTTATTTTAAGTCAGTATTTGCAATGAGTGGTTGTTTTAAATGTGTCAAATACACAAATAAATGTGATAGAAATATGTTGTCCTCGCCCCTTGTAACATATCCAAAGCTTTTAGTTATCTTGAGTACAAAAAAAATGCTGTAGAAATTTAGTGACTCAGTTGGATAAGATATTGGGAACGAGCTTATTGTACAAATGGTTTATTCGTAGTTATAAATTTGGCTTACGAAGATGCATTTATTACTAAGTTACTATTTTGATAGTCTGATGAAAATGTATGGTCTGAATAATTGATCTCTAACAAATGAAACTTTAAATTGCGATAAAATAAAAGGCAATGGATTTATGAGCTGTGAAATACACGTGAAACTTTCAGTCCCCCTATTTTAGATCTTCCTATATATATTATGAATGATTCTTATGACGTAACTTAAGTAAGATAAGTAGTTTAGAAAATAATCAAATTTACAAAAACTCAGAGCTTGAAACTTAAAAATCGATGCTAACTTAACTTCAGCATTCAACTTTGATAAAGATACGCTTACAATTTCTTCGCTTGGATAAATAGATGTTTAGATAGCCAAAAAAAGCAGTATTAGTCTGATGTCTCTGCTACATTGCCTTCACTTCACAGTATTATGACAATACGAAATCTTTTCTATCAAGCTGTAATGTGATTTTGTACTGAGATTCCTAAATCGAACCAAATTACGTAGATGTTTTAGGTATATGTTTGGATTGTAAATATCATGAACTTTATACATATCTGCTTAGGTATTTGTGTACTTTATGTTAACGCAACCTATTAACTAGTGTAGGTTGGGTGTAAGATTTATAATTTGTATCGTTTTGAAACCAGTGCCAGACTATGTTTTAATCAAAAACTAATGTAAAGAAACTTATGAGTTAGACCAATTTGTGTTGGTGTTTGTGATTTAGAGGTATTCATTAAGTTATATATGTAAAAGGATAAATAAAATAAGGTTAAGAGTAACTTCACGCATATTAAAATGTCGGAAACAACGTAACTCTTAAACTTTTTTCATTCATCTTTTTGAAAATTAGATATATTTTTGTAGTTTGTGATTGTGATTGTAAGTTATTGTATAGAGTTAAAATAAATTAGACTCTTTATTTGTAATGGTGAGAGAACGAAACCTTACACTGAAATTTAAAAAATACATTTTCTTTACTACAACTAAATTTTGCCTTAAAATCATCTTTAACTTTGCCATAGTACACAGAGAATATGTTGTTTTGTCAATAGTATTGGTAAATAGCACGATACGTCCGCGACTACGTTAGTGCCTTACTGCGGACGAACGGTTTCGTTGCCCAATTACTTCGACCATCCTTGTAATAAAATTAATAAAATATTTATTTCACTCATCGGCTTATTATTCTACTGTCCCCTAGTGTGAAAGATGTCAACTTTATCTGATAGGGAAATGTAACTCAAGCGGGGAATCTTGAAACTAATAATCAGCATAATAATTACCCCCTCATGTGACCTTAACTTGCATGTTTTATAGCTTATCTATATATCGAAATATTTAAAAGTATGTCGTCGTTGCGGTAACCGATTGAAATCTCGAATTTGTGTTACCCGAATCTTAAAACCCCGAAAACGGTTTGTAGCACTTTTAAAAGCCAGATGTTATGAATGACAAATTTTTTAATTCCATTTTTATTTTTCCAGATGAATCAATTTCCAGATACACTAAAACCAAATTTTCAAAAAGTATTTTTATGTTTCCCATTTTCTCATAATCCAGCTATAGTTATACCAGATTCTTGGAATACTTTTTTTTGTTTCCCATCGTACCATTTTCCAAATAAACTATTACCAAATTTTACTTTCGGGATTTAAGATAGGTAACCCGAAAATTTTTATTTTCGGGATTAAGATAGGTAACCCGTAGTTGCATCTAAATATATTTTAGTCTGAACATCAAAGTCAGCAGCACCACTCCTCCCCGTTTCAGCTAAAAAACTTCAATCGTCCATCTTATTCATGATAGAGACATTTTATTGATGAAATGCCATTTTATTACCGAGAAATCGTTGAAGTTCATCTCGAAAAAAGAGCCTCGTGCCTGTCAGGGTTAAGCATAATAATAGGATACACTTACCTTTATTGATGTCGATGCAATCAGTGTTATGTCATTTAGCCAAGCAACCATATGGTCTCAAACGGAGCCTGCAGAAAGTCAGTCTTGTTTAAAGTCGCATTCTAAGCGTCTTAATTCCGCATCTGCCAAAGCGCCGCGCCCTCCATAGCCCTTTCAATGTATGTTATGGTACACGGTAAGAAAATAAACTTAATGCTACCGATAAAAATTTGTCGTAAACTCTTGGCTTAACATCCAAAAATGTACCAGGAACGCATTAATGTGTAAGAGCCTGAGACTTTGGACTTCAGAACGTTGTTACACGGCTACTAAAGCACAGTCAACGCCAATAAAAATTTGTCCTAAACTCTTGGCTTAACATCAAAAAACGTACCAGGAACGCATGAATGTGTAAGAGCCTGTGACTTTGGACTTCAGAACGTTGTTACACGGCTACTAAGGTACAGTCGACGCCAATAGTCTTACAATAAATTAAATGTACTAGGATTTCATAAGTGTGAAGGTAAGAACAGTGAGTTTCGTTAGCATCCGAAGTCTTTGC
The DNA here is from genome assembly GCA_916618145.1 of Emmelina monodactyla. NCBI lineage: Eukaryota > Metazoa > Arthropoda > Insecta > Lepidoptera > Pterophoridae > Emmelina > Emmelina monodactyla. The sequence continues at coordinate 9,768,226 of OU745303.1, forward strand.
TATATACTTTTTGAATTTTGAGATCTTTGATATATTTCAAAGCATTAATTACTCCAACGGCTTATTCCGTTTATCCACCCTGAAGCAGCCACCCTTAGGTGGATACTCGGAAATGCGTGTTCATCTATCCACCCTGAACGATAGGATAGCTGTTTCAGGGTGGATAAACGGATTAAGCCAATCTAACACTTCTTCATAAAACTGACTTAATAACAGTGTAAGAGCGCTTGTAGACGTCCGTTTTTTTTCACCGGATAACGGACCGTGAATAAACGGCTATCCTTGTATACATATTTTTTTTACCGGATGGATGGACTGCCGTCTATATGCGTTAGAACGCAAGTAGACGGCACTCAATTAACAGAAAACAGGCAATACGTCCGGCAGCGTCAACACGCACCAATACACTGGCGTGGATGACCGCCATTTCTTACACCGGACCGGTGTCCGTCGCGCCGAGGGGAAGGGGTGGTGCATCCGGCGTAAATTGTTCGCCGGACCGATGTCCGGTGCATGTACACACATTCATTATAATTCATACACCACCGCGAATCCGGCAAAAAACACGGTCCGTTATCCGGTGAAAAAAACGGACGTCTACAAGCGCTCTAAGTAATCATTAAACTTTTCTTAGAGCGACTGTGAGTTTAATAAACTGAACATAAAGTAACATAATTAATTGGAAAAAAACAACGTTTATAAAATAAAAACATTTTATTCTAGTGTAACAATTATCACCAGTCTCATCGTAAGACTTGAGGTATTTCATCATTCATTGTATTGCAAGTGTACATTATTTACATAATACTTATTTGATTCATAGCGCATTGTGTCATAAAACGCAAGTTTCATTATTCTTGCAAGTTACAAGTTACTTTCATTCAATTAATTGCAAAAATAGCTTAAAGAGTATACATATTCAGGTTGTTACCAATAAAAATAATTAGATGCCCATTAACTGGGAGTTACATGTTGACTTGGTATACACGAGTTTTGTGTTCTGTTAAGACTAGGGTGGTAATATTGTTTTCATTTTTCAAACTTCAGGCACAAAGCTTTGGTCAAGAAGCACAGGATATCTGTGTGCTCTTCAATCTGAAATAATAATAAAAAAACTTTAATCACAGACAGACTTATCGAGGTTTTTCGGGATTTTTTTTAAACTATTTGATGCTTTGCTATTTCGTTAGCCTCAGATTTCTTTCCAGGGTGTCGAACTATAGCTATTCTAAATATCAGTAAAATCAGTTCAGGCTTTTTGATGTGAAAGAAGAACATAAAGATAGATACACATTTTCGCATCTATAATAATATGTAACGATGGAGATATTTTAGGTCAACTATATGTTATAGACCCGACTGCTTGATAATGGATACTCTTGATAATGGATACTCAAATGACTTTATCGTGCGAAGCGTTACTCAATAGATTCCTAATGGACCCTAGTGGGCCGCCACTTTTATTTGTTCCTCCAACCACTTCCACCACCCTACTCACAATCTTAGCAGTGGGCTTCCCCGCGCCGTGCCCCGCTTTAGTGTCAAGCCTGGCAACCCCCACTCACAATCTTAGCAGTGGGCTTCCCCGCGCCGTGCCCCGCTTTAGTGTCAAGCCTGGCAACCCCCACTCACAATCTTAGCAGTGGGCTTCCCCGCGCCGTGCCCCGCTTTAGTGTCAAGCCTGGCAACCCCCACTCACAATCTTAGCAGTGGGCTTCCCCGCCCCATGCCCCGCTTTAGTGTCAAGCCTGGCAACCCCCACTCACAATCTTAGCAGTGGGCTTCCCCGCGCCGTGCCCCGCTTTAGTGTCAAGCCTGGCCAACCCCCACTCACAATCTTAGCAGTGGGCTTCCCCGCGCCGTGCCCCGCTTTAGTGTCAAGCCTGGCAACCCCCACTCACAATCTTAGCAGTGGGCTTCCCCGCCCCATGCCCCGCTTTAGTGTCAAGCCTGGCAACCCCCACTCACAATCTTAGCAGTGGGCTTCCCCGCCCCATGCCCCGCTTTAGTGTCAAGCCTGGCAACCCCCACTCACAATCTTAGCAGTGGGCTTCCCCGCCCCGTGCCCCGCTTTAGTGTCAAGCCTGGCAACCCCCACTCACAATCTTAGCAGTGGGCTTCCCCGCCCCATGCCCCGCTTTAGTGTCAAGCCTGGCAACCCCCACTCACAATCTTAGCAGTGGGCTTCCCCGCGCCGTGCCCCGCTTTAGTGTCAAGCCTGGCAACCCCCACTCACAATCTTAGCAGTGGGCTTCCCCGCGCCGTGCCCCGCTTTAGTGTCAAGCCTGGCAACCCCCACTCACAATCTTAGCAGTGGGCTTCCCCGCGCCGTGCCCCGCTTTAGTGTCAAGCCTGGCAACCCCCACTCACAATCTTAGCAGTGGGCTTCCCCGCCCCATGCCAAGCTTTAGTGTCAAGCCTTGCAACCCCCACTCACAATCTTAGCAGTGGGCTTCCCCGCCCCATGCCCCGCTTTAGTGTCAAGCCTGGCAACCCCTACTCACAATCTTAGCAGTGGGCTTCCCCGCGCCGTGCCCCGCTTTAGTGTCAAGCCTGGCAACCCCCACTCACAATCTTAGCAGTGGGCTTCCCCGCGCCGTGCCCCGCTTTAGTGTCAAGCCTGGCAACCCCCACTCACAATCTTAGCAGTGGGCTTCCCCGCGCCGTGCCCCGCTTTAGTGTCAAGCCTGGCAACCCCCACTCACAATCTTAGCAGTGGGCTTCCCCGCGCCGTGCCCCGCTTTAGTGTCAAGCCTGGCCAACCCCCACTCACAATCTTAGCAGTGGGCTTCCCCGCGCCGTGCCCCGCTTTAGTGTCAAGCCTGGCAACCCCCACTCACAATCTTAGCAGTGGGCTTCCCCGCGCCGTGCCCCGCTTTAGTGTCAAGCCTGGCAACCCCCACTCACAATCTTAGCAGTGGGCTTCCCCGCGCCGTGCCCCGCTTTAGTGTCAAGCCTGGCCAACCCCCACTCACAATCTTAGCAGTGGGCTTCCCCGCGCCGTGCCCCGCTTTAGTGTCAAGCCTGGCAACCCCCACTCACAATCTTAGCAGTGGGCTTCCCCGCCCCATGCCCCGCTTTAGTGTCAAGCCTGGCAACCCCCACTCACAATCTTAGCAGTGGGCTTCCCCGCCCCATGCCACGCTTTAGTGTCAAGCCTTGCAACCCCCACTCACAATCTTAGCAGTGGGCTTCCCCGCCCCATGCCCCGCTTTAGTGTCAAGCCTGGCAACCCCCACTCACAATCTTAGCAGTGGGCTTCCCCGCCCCATGCCCCGCTTTAGTGTCAAGCCTGGCAACCCCCACTCACAATCTTAGCAGTGGGCTTCCCCGCCCCATGCCCCGCTTTAGTGTCAAGCCTGGCAACCCCCACTCACAATCTTAGCAGTGGGCTTCCCCGCGCCGTGCCCCGCTTTAGTGTCAAGCCTGGCAACCCCCACTCACAATCTTAGCAGTGGGCTTCCCCGCGCCGTGCCCCGCTTTAGTGTCAAGCCTGGCAACCCCCACTCACAATCTTAGCAGTGGGCTTCCCCGCGCCGTGCCCCGCTTTAGTGTCAAGCCTGGCCAACCCCCACTCACAATCTTAGCAGTGGGCTTCCCCGCCCCATGCCCCGCTTTAGTGTCAAGCCTGGCCAACCCCCACTCACAATCTTAGCAGTGGGCTTCCCCGCGCCGTGCCCCGCTTTAGTGTCAAGCATGGCAACGCCCACTCACAATCTTAGCAGTGGGCTTCCCCGCCCCATGCCCCGCTTTAGTGTCAAGCCTGGCAACCCCCACTCACAATCTTAGCAGTGGGCTTCCCCGCCCCATGCCCCGCTTTAGTGTCAAGCCTGGCAACCCCCACTCACAATCTTAGCAGTGGGCTTCCCCGCCCCATGCCCCGCTTTAGTGTCAAGCCTGGCAACCCCCACTCACAATCTTAGCAGTGGGCTTCCCCGCCCCATGCCCCGCTTTAGTGTCAAGCCTGGCAACCCCCACTCACAATCTTAGCAGTGGGCTTCCCCGCCCCATGCCCCGCTTTAGTGTCAAGCCTGGCAACCCCCACTCACAATCTTAGCAGTGGGCTTCCCCGCCCCATGCCCCGCTTTAGTGTCAAGCCTGGCAACCCCCACTCACAATCTTAGCAGTGGGCTTCCCCGCCCCATGCCCCGCTTTAGTGTCAAGCCTGGCAACCCCCACTCACAATCTTAGCAGTGGGCTTCCCCGCCCCATGCCCCGCTTTAGTGTCAAGCCTGGCAACCCCCACTCACAATCTTAGCAGTGGGCTTCCCCGCCCCATGCCCCGCTTTAGTGTCAAGCCTGGCAACCCCCACTCACAATCTTAGCAGTGGGCTTCCCCGCCCCATGCCCCGCTTTAGTGTCAAGCCTGGCAACCCCCACTCACAATCTTAGCAGTGGGCTTCCCCGCCCCATGCCCCGCTTTAGTGTCAAGCCTGGCAACCCCCACTCACAATCTTAGCAGTGGGCTTCCCCGCCCCGTGCCCCGCTTTGGTATCGAGCCGCGCCAGCACGGGCGCTCGCTGCGTGGACCCGCGGACGGCGTGTTGCAACGTCGCGATGTACTTGAGCGAGTGCAGCGGCACCACGCGGTCGTCGTGGTCCGCCGAGAGCACCAGGACTGCGGGGTACTCCGGACCGTCTGGGGGGAAAGTCATTAATATGGTGGTTAGTTCTCTAAGGGCCACTTGCACGTAAATATCGAGTTAATTAAATAACTCTGGGTTTGCTAACTCAAGGTTAATAGAATACGTTTTAACTCGAAGCTTGTCTTGCACAAACTGAAATTAATCGAGGGTTTACTAACCCAAACATTTTTTTTCTATATGTTAGCAATCCTGCGTGTCAAAGAAAAAGTCATTCTCTCTGATTATATCCGACCAAATTCAAAAAAATTAATGATATATGAATAATGTATTAACATCTCTTTCAAACATGAGAAGTTTTAATAAGTCTTGTTCATTTATCAAATATGAACGTGACGCAGTGTTTTGGCCGTATTTGGGTATGTCAATTATGTTATTGTTTACATAAGGTCAAATAAACTTCCTACATCTATAATTATTTTAGTTTTGTGCTACCGCTAGGCTGTGTTAAACTTCGTAAAATGGAGAAGAAAACCAGAGTACGAGGTCCAAATTTCACATGTAATGAAAATTTGCTTCCTTGTGATATTATCCACATATAAAAGTATTATTGAAAATAAGAAAACTGATGGATCTAATCTGCTGCAAAAGCAAGAGGCGTGGACAAAAGTAAATGAAAAATTTAATGCCATAACCAAAAGCATCAAAGCAGAAAGCACAAAACAAAAAATTTGTTCTGTGATGGAAAGTCTACAGATGAATTACAAAAATTTGAAAAAGAAGGCGAAGAAAAATGTTTCAGATGCTAAAATGAATCTTCCACATAAATCAGTGAATTCGGCCATATGAGAAGCAAAACATGCGTATAATTATTGTTTATGGACCATATTAAGTAATGCTGATTTAAATAAAACTGTTTGTATTGGAAAACATCAATTTCTTATATGCATAATAAATAGGTAGGTACAAAGGTGTGTTAAGCAGTTATATCATTAAGTTAGTATCCAATGTTTAATTTGTGCTCAATTTTGTTTATTAAATAAATAACATTTTCCTTTTTTAATCGAAAGCTTCGGTGAAATGCTTTATCTCTTTGCGAATTGAAATGATCGATTCGTTGACTAACTACTACCTACTAAAATAATCTGAACTTATGTAGTCAATAATTTCCTCGTCATCATCATAAAACAAAAAGTCATTCATTTATGTATAAAATAAATAGGCCTACCCAACTTCTAACTTTAAAATATAACCTTTAACTCAGAGTTAGTCATTTAACCCTACAACTTCGGCGGTTTAATCATTTAATTAATTAACTCGTGGTTATGTCTTAACCCTTGGCAGTGCAAGTAAAATAAAATATTTAACCTCGAGTTAGGGCTTAACTCAGAGTTTAACTATTTAACTCTGGAACGTGCAAGTGGGCCTAAGACCCACTTGCAGGGAACGTTTTAACCTCGGGTAAGCTTACTCAGATTTAAATGGCGCCACCGTCGATTGTAATGAGAAGTAGTTACAATCGATGGTGGCGCTATTTAAACCTGAGTTAGTTAACCCGAGGTTTAAAAGGTTTCCTGTAAGGCCTAATTGCAGGAACGTTTTAACCTCGGGTTAGCTATCTCAGATTTAAATGGCGCCACCATCGATTGTAATAAGAAGTAGTTACAATCGATAGTGGCGCCATTTAAACCTGAGTTAGCTAACCCGAGGTTAAAACGTTCCCTGCAATTGGGCCTAAGTGAGCCTAATTATGCCAATAGACAGGTGAGCGTCTTGGAAAATAAGCTGTGACGATAATTTTAAGGCTATATTTTAAAGTATAGTTAAGGCTGTAGAGATGACTAGGAATAAGACTAACTTGATTGATGTTTATAGGTGAAATTGAGAAGTAAATAATAAGCGACAGGTCTTAAATAAATTAAAGCAAGTTGCTCTTGACCAAAATTGAAAAATGTACATTTTAAATCTATTAAGTTAGTATTTTTAAGGTTTCTTTTACTCTCTAAACTACCTTAAGAAATTACTATCTGAACTACCTCTGTTTAAGGTTGCTATGTCCAATAAATCAAACAGCATATATAAAAACTGAGTCGTTTATTTTAACCCAAGAATGCTATTAAAACTACCTTACTGTACGGGTGACGAATATCGACTGAATTTAACGTCGACGCGCTTCTGCCGACATGGCATTATCGCTGTCCCTACAGTACACCCTTCCTAAAATTTTATACATTAAAAATTTTTCACAAAAAAAAAATATTCTATAACTAATACATAAGTAGAATTACCAACAATTTTAAAACACAATTCAAAAGCGCACTTATCGTGCCTTACTACATAAATATGCTGACGCTATGTCTGCGTTTCAGTTTACAGTAACATTCTTAGTATAATGCATGATACAAAACAATACCTACTGCACTCGATACAATGCAAAGTGAATTACAAACATAATCTATTTTTAGATTTATATGAAGTACTTATTAAACATAGTACAAGAAATAAAATTAATAAACTATAACTAAGTAAGTTATATCGTAGTATACAAAAATACCTTTAGTTACATGTAAGATTTTACAATTTTTATTCTGAACATCGAAGTCTGAACCATCAATCAGAATAACATTTTAATCAAACTAGGACATTAACATTAATATGTAGGTATAAATGCGCATACATTAATATGTAAGTATAATAGGACATGAAACACAGATGAAAAAAAATATATATGTATAAAATCTGTAAAAAAATGTAAGGTAAGTAAATCATGTATATAAAATGTATATAAAAAAATATCACCTACGCATAAACTATCCTTGTAGGTACCTCTCCTGTTTCCTTTTTAGTCGGCTGCACCTGGACTGGAAAAACTGACACACTGCTTTGCTGCCACGTCATCAACTGCTTTTTGACCCAACTTTTAAGTTGACTACAGCACTTAGTACAACACAAACACAAAATTACCAACATAACGCAGATTGAGACTGCAATAACTAGAGGTTCCATAATATCATATTTACTCTTCATTGCCTCTAAGTGTTTCTGCTTCTGGTCCAGTTGAGCCTGTACATTAGCGTTAACCACTACTTGCTCGTTCTTGCTACTCCAGTTACCCATAGTTAGTTGCTGAAAAGTAGCTGTTCACCTCTGAAATAATAGTGTAATAAAACAGAATTCAAACTACAATACTATTTATTACTAAAATGTAGGTCTTTAAAACGCACTGGTGGCTTAATTATTCTACCACTGCGCGATTTTCGTTCCTCTTGCTGTGGTTGTACAATACCTGTTGTAGTGATGTTACTCGGTGTACAGGGTGTTCTCGAACTGATGTCATCATTCAACAAATATGCCGGTTTTAATCGATCTATAGAAATATTAGCTTGTCTTCTGTCGAACTGAATAGTAAAAGCTTTTGAACTTCTTTTGATTACTTTGAACGGACCGTCGTAGGGAGTTTTTAACGGCCTACGAACAGTATCATCGCGAACGAAAACAAAATCGCATGTATCTAAATCTTTTGGCTTATAAAAAATTTTATTACTTGAATGTGCTTTTACTATCGGTCGATTTTTCTCTACGGCTTGCTGAATTTTCTCTAATGTTATACTTACATCACCCTTTACACTGCAACCAGCCTCAATAAAATCGCAAGGTAAACGCATTGCTCGACCAAAGGTCAACTGCGCTGCGCTAACGCCTGTATCACTACGTCCGGCTGCTCGTAACCCAAATAGAACTGTTGTTAACTCATCAACCCAAGAACAGTTTTGTAAACGAGCCATCAACGATGCCTTTAAAGATCTATGCCATCTCTCTACTAGACCATTGCTCTGTGGGTGGTACGCTGTTGTGCGAATCTTCTGCACACCTAAATATTTTAGTAGTTCTGTAAATAATTGACTTTCGAATTGCCTACCTTGATCAGATGTTAAACGAATTGGACAACCATATCTGCAAATCCAGCCTTCATAAATCATTTTTGCAACCGTTTCCGCCGAAATATCCTTTAACGGAAAAGCTTCCGGCCAACGCGTATACCTATCCACTACAGTGACACAGTAGCGATATCCATCTTGTGAAACTGGTAACGGGCCTACGATGTCTACGTGGATATGCTGAAAACGATCTACTTCTGGATATTCACCTAATTCTGTACTTGTATGTCGATTGACTTTTGCTCGCTGGCAACCTACACAAGTTTTAACCCACCTATTTATGTCGCGATTCATTCCTGGCCAAAAGAAACGATCTGTAACCATCTTCCTTGTAGTTCTTGTACCTGGATGGCTAAGATTGTGTACTGCATCAACCGCTGTTTTCCTGAAACTTATAGGTAGATACGGTCTGACTATAGCCTTAGATATTTCGCAATAAATAAATTTATCAGTGCCTGGCATTACCATTCTGCGAATGCACACATTGCTACCTGATACCTCGGGTGTTATATTATTTATGTACTCGTCGTTGTTTTGCGCGATTGCAAGTTGTGTGTAGTCAAGACTCGTGGGACAGGAAATTGTCGCGACCCGAGACAACGTGTCAGCAACACAGTTGTTATCGCCGCTAATATGCCTAATGTCCGTTGTAAACTCGCTAACGAACAAAATCTGTCTCGTCCTTCTCGGAGTCTCGGAATCAGAACCAACTTTGCTGAAAACATGAGTCAGGGGTTTATGATCTGTGAAGATTATCAATTCACGCCCTTCAAACATTTTTCTGAAATGCTTAACTGCCAAATAAATACCTAGCAACTCTCTATCATAGGTACTGTAACGTGCTTGCGTTTCACTAAGTTTCTTTGAAAAATAACCTAAAGGTGTCCAGATGTTATTTACCTTTTGCTGAAGTACTGCGCCTACGCATGTATTCGACGCATCCGTCATGAGTGATATAGGGACTTCACTCACGGGGTACGATAACGTTACCGCATTCTGCAACTGCACCTTACAACACTGAAATGCCTTGTCAGCCTCTTCAGACCAACTAATACGTGATTTATCATTCTTTTTGGTTTTATGTAGATATTTACTCAAAACAGCTTGGCTCTTGACTGCACCTGGGATATGTTTCCTGTAAAAGTTAACCATCCCTAGAAAACGTCGCAATTCGTCTACGCGTTCAGGTCTAGGCAGATCGACAATTGCCTGCACCTTTTCCTGTAAAGGTCGTATGCCACTAGTTGTAACCTCGAAACCTAAAAATTCTAATTTATTTACGCCAAAACAACATTTTTCTACGTTAATTGTGATTCCAAATTTCTGTAAACGCTCAAACAATATTCGCAGATGTTCTTGATGTATCGTCTCGTTCTCACTGGCTATGATTACATCGTCTATATAAGCAAAAAGAAAATCAAGTCCATTTAATACAGTATGATTCATAAATCTCATAAAAGACTGTGCCGCGTTCCTCAAACCGAAGGTCATTCTCGGGAATTCGAAGAGACCAAACGGTGTGATGATCGCGGTCTTTTCGATGTCCTCTGGAGCTATAGGAATAAAATGATATGCCCTGTTTATATCTATTCGGGAAAATATCTTCTTACCTGTCAGCAAATATGTGAAATCGTGGAGTCTTGGGATGGGGTAACGGTCCGGTTTGGTGACGGCATTGAGTTGCCTGTAATCGCCACAAGGCCGGATATCCCCGTTCTTCTTAGGCACCACATGCAGCGGGCTTGCCCAAGCGCTGTTCGAGGGCCTGCAAATCCCCAAGTCTTGCATTACCTGAAACTCCTCCTTCACTCTTCTATAACGATCAGGAGGTAAAGGTCTTGCTCTGGCATGCACCGGTGGACCCGTCGTTTCTATGTAATGTTGTACCGTATGTTGTGGTGCTTCCCTAAATGACAAAGGTTTTGTTAACTCTGAAAATTCGTTCAATAAGTTATTATAAGGATGATTAATGTCAATGGTTTTGATTGATGGTTCTATACATTGCTTAATACTAGCTACAGCATGTAATTGCGTTAACTGATCGACTAGACATTTACGGCTCAAATCGACTAACAACCTATAGTGGCTTAAAAAGTCTGCACCTAATATAGGTTGTTTGACATTGGCTATAATAAATGTCCAGCGAAAAGCTCGCCTTAAATTCAAGTTTAACTCTATTGATTTTACACCATATGTTGAAATTTTTGAACCATTTGCCGCATACAGTACATAATCACTGCACTCGCGCCTATAACCACACTTTTCTCTAGGTAAAACAGAAACGTTGGCACCAGTGTCCACTAGGAAATGCATTCCACTATTTTTGTCTCTAATTGATAGGCGATTGTTCACACTATTGATGCAGCAATCCGCCTTAGGCTGCATCGCGTTTAGTTTCCCGGTTTTTGTCCCTTCCAGTTACATGGCTGAACGCATTTTGTTGCTCTTGTCTTGAACCGAAAGTGATAGAAACATAACCAGTCTGCATCCTGAGGTGTACGCTTCCGACTTTGGCTTCCCCTCCGGTTACGGTAACCACGGCTACGTGAGCTGGAACGCCCACGGTTCACCTGCTGCCTCCTCTCGTTGCGCATTGCTGCTACTTCCAAACTCAGCTTGGCTAACTGAGAGGCTACGCTACTGCCGTTGGAACTGCTACTGACCTCCGCGATCGAACTAGGCTGCACGGTTTCCAGCACCTTGTCTGCAACTGCCGCCAGTTTGGTCAGGTCCTTCAGCTCTGATGCTGCTAACACTGCTCTGACCGATGTTGGAAGGTGATTCTGCCATAAGACTGTCAAGGTGTCGTCGTTCATCCGGTTACCAGATAAACTCTGCATCTTCCTCAGCAATTGCGATGGGCGCTGATCTCCTAGCTGCATGTCAGAAACCAACTTTTGGATTCGCCTGTTTTCCGACTCTTCATACACGCTTAATAATCTTGCCTTCAGAGTGCTGTACTTCTCGGTGGTTGGAGGTGTCGTGACAATGTCTTGCACCTGCTGCAGAACGTCCTTTCCGAGCTTAGCCACTAACAGTTGGTATTGGCTTTCGTCCGACTGCTTCTGTGGAGTTACGACCGCTTCGAACTGAACGAACCATAAGGCTGGTTGGTCCGTCCAGAATTCTGGTATCCTGGAGCTGACCGATAAAACGTATAGCTCTGGCTTCGTGTCTTGCGCCATTTTTATTTCACTCACTTCACCACTTAACTGTCTCTTTATAGCAATTGTTTATGAGCCGCCACTTATTTTCCACCCGTACAGTAGGTTTAATTGTCGGGGGTCACCACTTTAAAGTTTCTTTTACTCTCTAAACTACCTTAAGAAATTACTATCTGAACTACCTCTGTTTAAGGTTGCTATGTCCAATAAATCAAACAGCATATATAAAAACTGAGTCGTTTATTTTAACCCAAGAATGCTATTAAAACTACCTTACTGTACGGGTGACGAATATCGACTGAATTTAACGTCGACGCGCTTCTGCCGACATGGCATTATCGCTGTCCCTACCATCGATTGTAATAAGAAGTAGTTACAATCGATAGTGGCGCCATTTAAACCTGAGTTAGCTAACCCGAGGTTAAAACGTTCCCTGCAATTGGGCCTAAGTGAGCCTAATTATGCCAATAGACAGGTGAGCGTCTTGGAAAATAAGCTGTGACGATAATTTTAAGGCTATATTTTAAAGTATAGTTAAGGCTGTAGAGATGACTAGGAATAAGACTAACTTGATTGATGTTTATAGGTGAAATTGAGAAGTAAATAATAAGCGACAGGTCTTAAATAAATTAAAGCAAGTTGCTCTTGACCAAAATTGAAAAATGTACATTTTAAATCTATTAAGTTAGTATTAATCAAATACCACTTGGCTGGAGGAACTTAATACATATTTTCTATATTCTAGCCTATAACCCTCTTACCTTTCCCCGGCGTGTGAATATTGTGCAGCGGTGAGTATTTGTACAGGTATTTGAATTGCTCCTCGTTGTCGGAACTGCCGTAGTCAGAGGTCCACGCGTGGCCGATCGTGAACTTGTGGAAGCGAAGCATGTCTAGCACTCTGGGAACAAAATAAATAATTAAAGAAACAGGTTTTTGAATTGTTCAAGACGGATCAATCAAGTCCAAACTCCATGGGGTTATGTAGTTTAACCACTGAGTTCCTAAAGCCACCTTGATCCATCTTCAGTCCCTGGTAACCAACTATAGTCCGTTCGCGTTAAGAAAATAGTGACAACTACAGGATAAGGGTGTATTCACAGTGGAGTAAAAGTACACAAGAAAAATAATAATTTTATAAACAGTATTTTCGGACACACCGCATGCGCTTGCTGTTTCTATGACTATGCTCTCCACAGTTGCATTTAAATCACACAATTTAAAGTACTTATGAATATTGTAAATTATGCGTCTCTCTCCACTATGGATTATTGATCCACTTTTATTCTTTGGAATTAGTGAAGTATTCATTTTCAAAATTTATTGTTGGACGCGTCACGCAAAATACACAACCGTTTTGTTCGAACGTCAGACTTCAACTGGTCACTGTGAACTCGACTTTTTAATTTCTAGCATTTTAATTGGCTGGGGGGCGTGGCTAGGCCGGCTGACAATGACTAACTCACTATTTTCTTAACGCGAATAAACTATAGTACCAAAGTAATCTATTTCAATGGCTTCCAATTTTGTCATCGGACCCAGGTTATTAACACTAAAGTACTCGTCAAGACGAATGAAACGATCCGATGTATTTTAATGACTGAGTTGCTACGGCCACCTTTCAGCTCCATCATCAGACCCAGATTACCAACTAGCCCTCACTTTGTCCTCGTTAAACTTTGCTTCTTTGCGGGATGCGGTCGGGACTTGCAATGGCCTGATTGAAACTCCGTTGGACCCCCCTGCATGTATGTATGTATGTTGGTTGGACCCCCCTGCATGTATGTATGTGTGTTGGTTGTCACTCACCCGACTTGCACGATGGCTGCCCCGTACAGCCGCGGCCGCTGGTTGGCGCAGGCGGCCACCAGCAGGCCTCCGTTGGACCCCCCTGCATGTATGTATGTGTGTTGGTTGTCACTCACCCGACTTGCACGATGGCTGCCCCGTACAGCCGCGGCCGCTGGTTGGCGCAGGCGGCCACCAGCAGGCCTCCGTTGGACCCCCCTGCATGTATGTATGTGTGTTGGTTGTCACTCACCCGACTTGCACGATGGCTGCCCCGTACAGCCGCGGCCGCTGGTTGGCGCAGGCGGCCACCAGCAGGCCTCCGTTGGACCCCCCTGCATGTATGTATGTGTGTTGGTTGTCACTCACCCGACTTGCACGATGGCTGCCCCGTACAGCCGCGGCCGCTGGTTGGCGCAGGCGGCCACCAGCAGGCCTCCGTTGGACCCCCCTGCATGTATGTATGTGTGTTGGTTGTCACTCACCCGACTTGCACGATGGCTGCCCCGTACAGCCGCGGCCGCTGGTTGGCGCAGGCGGCCACCAGCAGGCCTCCGTTGGACCCCCCTGCATGTATGTATGTGTGTTGGTTGTCACTCACCCGACTTGCACGATGGCTGCCCCGTACAGCCGCGGCCGCTGGTTGGCGCAGGCGGCCACCAGCAGGCCTCCGTTGGACCCCCCCTGCATGGCCAGCAGCGCGGGCTGCGTGTACTGCGCGGACACGAGGTACGAGGCGGCGGCGTGGAAGTCGTCGAACACGTTCTGCTTGTTGAGGACGCGCCCCGCGTTGTGCCAGCGCTCGCCGTACTCGCTGATAATGAAATTGCCAGTTTGAATACATTCCCCACAGTAAGCTCTCAAGAATACTTAAGGCACGATCAGACGCAAAATGTGTCGGGAGTCAAATAGGGTTTTGAGTAGCGATGTGATGATGTGCTTTCCTTCTGCAGCTTCGCATGCTTTTCCGGTCGCAAAGTCTAGCTAGCCTACGTCTAGAGCAGCTAGGTAACCTGACCAACTCGCTACCCACCGCTGCGTACGTATTTTTTGACATACAAACTACTATTTTGACTTGTTCATAGGAGATAGATATAAGGGTTTTGCAGTAAAATTGTAAAGATAAATACGCAAGTCCATACGAGGCTTCGAATACGAAAATTAGTTATTACCGTAGGATTGCTCTTTATAATAAAAATTTTGTAAATTAAATTCAGTTGCACGTAACAACATTAGATTCTGGATTATTTCGAAACTTATAGACTTTTAGTTTTCTAATCTGAAATGTTAATCATCGCGCCTAAGGCATTAATTAGCTAATACGTGAGCTTTGACCAGAACCGGCGGTCATTTCTTTTAATTTCTAACACTTATAATTAATTCTTTTAGGTTTTTTGGAGAATTCCGTCACTATTTAGACTCAACAACATATGGTTTCAGTCTTCAGAAATGGTTTATTTACATGTTGTATGTAATGTATTACAGTCAGTCTGTTATCACGTCTCGCTTAGCTGCATAATGTTCGTAAATGAAATAATTCGCGAAATTGACATTTTAACTCACCGTTTAAAAAATCTAAATTTTTCATTGAATGTGTATCGTTAATTGGTACAAAATACTATTACTCCAAAATTACTAAAAAATACTATAAGCACGGTATTATTCTGTTGCGGCAATAAAGCAAACACCAAAAATAAAATATTTAAACAGGGTTCCCAACATTATATTTTTTAAATTTTTTGCTTGATAGTAATAAAGAAAACAGGTCGACGAATCAGAATAGATATTAAGTTTAATATTCCAATTGAATAAAATAATGTGCCTACTACATCATTATCATTATCATCATTACATAGTATAAATCTAAGTCGCTAATTCTGTCTGTTTGTATGTTTATCCGCTATCTCCTCCTAAACTACATAACGGATTTGAATGCGGTTTTAGCCATCTTTCAGGGAATTCATTAATTTAAATTTGTAAATGAAGAACATTCAGAAAAAGTTTTATTTAGTTAGTGAAAATTCGATGTTCTGTGAACATGTGAACAGTGTCGGCCAAAATTACACCATTGCGAAGCGTGGGCGGATCGCTAGTTTAAATATAAATTCTAGAATGCGTTCAAAAATTAAATTTATGAAATGCTATATTTTTTATCAACGTTAAAATAAAGTAGTGACATTGTGATTGGCTGATATCATTACTTTTGACAGATACCTACTTGATACTTATATACTGGTCCGAAATTGCTGTCAGCGCGCTTTCTGCACTATTTGCGTGCACACGGTCGGTCCATTAATACGAACGTTTGCATACTCTGAGCAATCTGACGTCATTAGTGACGTCACCGTTCAGTGCTCACAGTGCAAACAAAAGATAGGTGGTGCACTGTGTGCAGCAATGTCAGATGAATGTCAGTTAATGTCAAGCTGACAACTGAATACTTTAATTTGTAGGATCTAAACTTTTGGACAAGTTTTATTGAACTTATATTGTTTAAAGTAAAGATATTTAGCAGATTCAACGGGAAAACCTCAACATGCAATCTTACTGACCCATATTAAACCACCTGTCATTTTGACAGAACGTTCAAGCATATGTTCGTACCAACAAGTGGACCAAATTGATTTCAGTGCTAACGTTTGTGAGTAATGATATCTTTTTTGATCCACGAATGTGCACGCTTACCAACGTTTTCACGTATTCTATTAAAGGACCACGACATTAGTTTCAAAGTATCGGTTCAAAAAGTACTTATAGTCCGTTCTCGTTAAGAAAATAGTGACAACTACAGGATAAGGGTGTATTCACAGTGGAGTAAAAGTACAAAAGAAAAACAATAATTTTATAAACAGTATTTTCGGACACGCCGCATGCACTTGCTGTTCTGTGACTATGCTCTCCACAGTTGCATTTAAATCACACAATTTAAAGTACTTATAAACATTATAAATTATGCGTCTCTATCCACTATGAATTATTGATCCACTTTTATTCTTTGGAATTGGTGAAGTATTCATTTTCAAAATTTATTGTTGGACGAGTCACGCAAAATACACAACCGTTTTTTTCGAAGGTCAGACTTCAACTGGTCACTGTGAACTCGACTTTCTAATTTCTAGCATTTTAATTGGCTGGGGGGCGTGGCCAGGCCGGCGGACAGCGATGTCTCACTATTTTCTTAACGCGAATGGACTATAGTATCCAAAGGAAAGTATCGAGTAAGTACTTGTATTTACTCGTATCGTTTCATCCCTAGTTGGGTGCTATATGGGCTTCAGCACAAACTGAAAGATATTGGCCCAGATTCTAAAAACACTCTCTTAGTGTTTTTAGAATCTGGGCGTGAGTGTCTTAAAGTAGAATCAGGCCAAACGATTATAGATACTATTCTAAAAAATACTTGCAACAAACGCGATTTTTATGTCGTTGGATATTTGTTCGCTACCGTTCGTGCCTGACTGTGACTCACACTTGGCAGTTTCAAAATTTTTTCAAACTAAAAAATTTTTAAGCTTATATTAATAATTTTTATCACATACACAAGTAATGGTTCTACACTATTTCTAAAATGTCTTTTATATTCCCTATATTCTGGCACTAAAATTAGTCTCAACTCATCTCCTGGTGGTAGTTTCTGCTGCAATAGTTATATTGTAGGGGATTGGCACTGTAATTAATATATCAATTTTCATCTAAATGGATGTCCTCATAAACTCCTGACTTTATTAATTCACTTAATGGCCCCGATTCTCAAAACACTCTCTAAAACTAAATTAAAAATATCACTGTCACTTTCTCATGCTTCGTATTAGAAAAAGACAGATACACTGGTCTCACTAAATTTAGTCCACATCATTGTAAAATTGGACGAAATGCGCTGAGGACTAGCCTAAAATTGCCTTCGCCGTGTCATATTGCACGTATATTTTAGTTTGACAGGACTAAAATGATAACCTGTCACTGTCTTATACTATTGAACAGTAAGTGACAGCGATAGTTTTATTTTAGTTTTGACAGTGTTTTCAGAATCGGGGCCAATATCTCCTAATCAACATTAACTCAACATTCTCAGTCTCTCCTACGTACTCACCCGCCCCCCCCCTAAATTTCTTTACTATAAACTCACCCGCCCCCCCCCTTAAATTTCTTTATTATAAACTCACCCGCCCCCCCCTAAATTTCTCTCCTACGTACTCACCCGCCCCCCCCTAAATTTCTTTACTTTAAAGTCACCCGCCCCCCCCCTTAAATTTCTTTATTATAAACTCACCCGCCCCCCCTAAATTTCTCTCCTACGTACTCACCCGCCCCCCCCCTAAATTTCTTTACTTTAAAGTCACCCGCCCCCCCCCCTTAAATTTCTTTATTATAAACTCACCCGCCCCCCCTAAATTTCACTCCTACGTACTCACCCGCCCCCCCTCAATTTCCCTCCTACATACTCACCCGCCCCCCCCTGATGTTGGGTATGGCCACGACCCCCTTGAAGTGCTGCAGGAACACCAGCCGGAACACGCTGAAGCTCGGCTGGATGTTGATGTTGAAGCCGCCGTAGCCGTACAGCAATGTCGGATTGCTGCCGTCCAGAACCACGTCCTTATTGCGAGGGGAATAGAGTTCATTTTATTATAATGTTACGTAGATCCTACTTATATTATAAATGTGAAAGTTTGTGAGGATGTATGGATGGGTGGATGTTTGTTACTCTTTCACGTAAAAACTACTGGACGGATTTTGATGAAACTTTACAGTAATATAGCTTATACATCAGATTAACATATAGGGTACTTTTTACCGCGGGAAAACTTTTCATTCCCACGGGAAACCGACTTCTACGCGAACGGAGTGGCGGGCGGCCACTAGTGTAGACATAATTTCTAGGTGAACTATAGCATGTATGAATGGTAAAATTTGAGTCAATTGAATCTAATTGCGAATTGCCGTAGCTGTAGAGCAAAGTCGGGTTGTCACCGTTGAGGATTACGTCCTTGTTGCGAGGGGATAGAGTTCATTTTATAGACAAATGCATATAGGGTATTATTATTATTAGATAGTCAAATGGTATGTTGATATAGACGTCAGAGCTAGGTGGGGAACTGTAGCATCTATGAATAGCAACTAACTAATGAATGGCAGTCTATTAAATCTATGAGTTGCGAATGTAATTTTATGCTTTCGCTTAGTTTACAGTGATGTTTTGACAGATACGATCAAAATGATTTACCATGCTTTTCGCTTTTAAGTTTATTAGAGAAAGTCTCATAAAAAGTATATAACGCTTATCAAATCTTCAGAAACCGCAAGTAAAAGTTTTTCATAAAAGCATTAACTTTGGTGTGGGTTATTAAAAACTTGGATGTAGGAAAAGATCCTTTAACTCTACAAACTTACAGCAGTGACTAATTAATATTTGATATATGAATTATAATATTAAAAGAAGTCTCACCTTTCTGGACACAATAAACATGGGTACTTTAGTACCATCTTTACTGGTATAGAACACCTGCTTGGCTTCGTATTCGTCTGCGTTGAAATCTTTTACTTTCACTTCACGGAACACCTACAACAACAAGATTAATAGCTGTACAAGACCAACCCATTGCATATTTTCTGAATCGATGGTTTTGATGTGCTTACTGGATGTCAATACAGTTAATATTCTGGTATTTTAAAATCGACCATAAGTTTATTTTTTATGGAAAATGGACACAAAAAAAAATACAAGTTATCTTTAACTTCAAGTGTAAGAAAATAAGTTGTCTTTCTTTTTAATATATATATAAAAGAAAGTGGTGTTAGTTACACTATTTATAAATCAAGAACGGATGAATCTATTTCGCTGGAAATTGGTGAAGAGGTAGCTTAGAGCCAGGGGACGGACATGAGCTACTTTTTATTGCGGGAATAGGTTTTATTTCCATGGGAAAATAACTTTTTCGTAGACCAAGTCGCGGGTACCTAATACTAGTAACAAATATTAAAGAAGAAAAAAAACAATATTTTTGAGTAGTTTTGTCAATACATACCGTAGGCTCATAAGGCACCGCCCCCTTCTTAAAGTCCACGTGGTAGATGACCCCCGGCGTGAGGAAGGACATGAAGTGGTAGAAGATCTCGCTCTGCTGCTTCTTGCCGGAGAAGCCCACCACGGAGCCCACGCCCAGCGGGAAGCTCTGCAGGAGACTGCCGGAGCCCATGGCGTGGAGTTGGAGCACGCTCTGGGGGTAATGAGGTGTTAGGGTAGACGAGATCGTTTTTTTGAGTTGGAGCACGCACTGGGGGTGAGTTAGGTGTTAGGATAGACGAGGAATTGTTTAACTGAATGAATCTTACTGAAAATAAGTATATTAGTCTGCCTGTCTATAGGTTTTGCTTTAAAGTTAAAGATAAGTTGCTTTTTAGGATAGACGAGAAATCGTTTTCCTGTATTAATCTTACTGAAAATGCGTATAGTCTGTCTGTCTATAGGTTTTGCTTTCAAGTCAGAGCTAAGTTGATTTTAATTAATTTTGGAATAGAGTAAGCGCCACAACCTGGTAAGAAAATGGGCAACTTCTTGCGGCGGCAATAAGTCATTTCAATACTCGACATAGAATTGGATGTCACACAGACGAAGTCGTGGGTTCCAACCATATAATATAAAAAAGGTCTTTGGCGTTAATATGCTCCAAAATGTCTGTCTGTTTAATATGTCCTTTACGTAATACCGTAAATATTATAAACTTATATCTTACCTTTACATCTCTAACGTAATGGATAACCAGTTTATCATCGTCTACGGCGTACGCCCAATCTAATACGTCTTTAGGGTGTTCCTGCAAAATAATAACCCAATTAAAAATATAATCTCTATGTGGTTAGTGGTATTTGAAATATTGATGTGATAGAAACATACAGGTACAAGGGTCTCCCAATGCTCTTCAGCGTGCTTGTTTAGATCTATGACGATAAGGCGGTAGTTCGGGGCATCTTTGTTGGTCCTAAATATACATCTTGAGCCCTGGTTAGTAACATACTGAAACAGAAATAAATATTGTTATTGTAGATATTAAGATAGCGAAATAACGGATGTAAAAAGACCACTTCCGAAGCCTGAAACCACGTAATCTTGAGCCTAAATAGTAACTAAATTCACTAACAGCATACCCAGAAAACTCAATTTAAAAAAGTTATTAAGGATTGAAAAGTGATTTTCACCGCTTGAGGTCATCGCTCTCACATCAGCTACTGGTTCAGGAGCGATGGTTTACATTGCAAATAAAACTAAAACACTATTTAATTTGAAATATGTCGGAAATTTGATAGTTTATTTAGGGATGTTAAGGATATCCATATCCGTAACCGAAACTACCGGATATCCGAAATAAAAAAATATCCGTATCCGTAACCGAAACCGAAATAAATGTTTCGGATAATATCGGATAGTGGCGGAATCTAAAAATCTAAATGAAACACGTTACGACAAGTTGTTTTTGGCTGCGTTCCGTAAACCGCTTACAGAACTGTGACCAAAGTGTTGGTTCTCTCTCTGAGCTCAATGTGGCGGTGTTTATGACGTCATCGTTCTCACCCATCGTCCTCCTCTATATAAATAAAACCATTTTATTATCTATTTTTCTTTGTATTACTTTTGAAAATCCTAGAATCTTATATCCGTAACCGAAACTATCCGAAACTACCGGATAATCCGAAATAATTTCATATCCGTAACCGAAACCGAAACCGATATAAAAAAAATCAATCTCCGTATCCGAAACCGAAATTCCATATCCGTAACATCCCTAGTTTATATGCAAATTGGCACAATTAGGTAAAAAAATAAAGTTGTTTTTTGTTTTTAACATAACGAGTACACCCCTCCACCCGGGTTTCGTTTTTGGAAGCAGTTTTTTTACACCCTGTATATTTAGTTTTTTTTTTAAATAATAAATTTAAAATTAAACCTAAATTAATAGCAAACAATACAGTGCACAGTTTGTTTAAAGCGTTTTAGGAATCAAAATCAAAAAAGGGGGGGAATTCTTTTAGACCAACGTCTTAACTTGTTTTTCGACATCATATAGCTATACTGGGTATTTTTTTAATTAGAGCATCACCTCTCATTAATTTTAATTAGTTGTTGTTGGGATCGATGTAGAAAAGCTGTCTACAAGAGGTGATGCGCTAATTAAAATTAACCCTGTATAGTACCTCAAAATCAGCCTCGAATTTATGCACAATCTGCGTCAAGGGCAGCTTCCCGTCGATGCTGGGGTGCTTGCTGAGGTCCGCGAAGAACAGAAGGTTGTCGCGGCAGTCCTTCACCGGAGATACTATCAGGTACTTGCCGCAGTCTGACACTTCCGCGCCTCTGGGGGGTCAAATGAGTTAAACCACATGAAAGATTGGACGAGCGAGGAAAAAAAAGTAATGCCGGTTTTGACATCATTTTGTTTATTAGTACAATGGTGGTTCTAGTGTGAGATCGCCTTTACCTGACTTCGCATTGAAGAAAATCACAAACGTATGGAAAATTGTCAGAGCCCTTGTGTCAGAGTGGTAGACTGAACTAACCTAACCTGCTTTTTGTTTGTGAGTTTTAAATATAAAAAAAAAAAAAATTGACGAAAAATAATAAAAATTAGAATAAATTCATGTAAAGCATTTTTTTAAATTTAAATCACTAAATCATAGTTAAAACTTCGATCGATTTAAGTTATTGTTAAACAAAATATTTAATGCTATATAGATACACGATTATTACTCAACTTTTATCAAACAAAAGACCTTTCATCGAATACTGACATACAAAATTAAAGAAAAACAAATTAATTACACGTACAATAAAAAGCGTAGGTATGTATATGAAGAAACAACGTTACTTTCTAATAGATCGGCTCATCTAAACAATTGCTTAAAAATAAAAAAAACATGCACAGAAATAGCAATTATGCTTAGAAGAACCGACCTAGACACAAATACAAAATGAGGTGTAATTATAACAAGAAGAACATAACATAAAAATATAACTAAAAATAATATCCAAAAGAACTGATTTTCTAGACTAATTAACTAATAACAAAAAAAACTTTACGAGCGAGCGTCAGCACTGCGGAAGTTAGTATTCAAGTATCTGTGAGAAATAAAGACACATTCCTTAGTCTTTAGACAAGATATATAAACATTATTATTATAATTATCATAAAAGAGACTCTTATTAGTTTAGTGCAACATTTGGAAGCAACATGCAACATTTCAACGATTGTGATTTTGACATTAAGCCTACGTGACATGTGTCAAAAAACGTATGTCAAAAAGTATTTTGAGTAAATGTTTAGTAAAAAATATTTTTAATACATCATTAAATAAATATCATAAGTCACGGAAAGTATCATTACAGTCCGGCCACCGAGAGAATGCGTTTCTGACACATTGTGTTTGAAATAACGAGGTAACTTTGAAAGGCCGTCTACTAAATAAACGAAAAAAAAACGTCTATTTTGACCCTACAAACAAATATTAATTAATAAAATGATATTAATTCACACTGATTTTAAATTTTATAACTGAGGGCTTACTGTAAGGGTTATAATTACCAATAAAATATTTTTAAAAATATAAAGAGCACTACTTCTAAACAGTACAAGGTTATGTAGTTATGATATTTTCGTAGGGATGTGCTAAAAATATCAGTCACTTTTAAAGTTATCAATCAATTGCTAATAAAAAAGCAGAATTAGTAGCTGGGTTATAAAAACATGATATCGAAGTAAATATGGACATGCTTTAAGCAGAATCATTGCGGTTAGTGAAAGAAAATAAATCGTGTGAATCCTGAAGAAGATAGTGAAGAATCGGTCATCGGGTGCTGAGACTTATACCATATCATTGCCAATACAATGCTATTGAGTTTCGTTTGTAAAAAGGCAGCAGTTGGATTTTCTTGCTAGTTCTTTTCCACCTTGGGCTTAGCTTCAAAATTAAAGTTATACAAGTATCTTTAATCTAAATTATTTACGTACCTACAATAAAACAATATTGTTTCGATTTTGTTTTTTTTATTTCACCTAGAAATTTTAACTCGTAACAACATTAAACTATTTTTATATTATAAATAAAATATAAATAAGGCAAACAAGTTTTTTTTCTAATGTTGATTGAAAAATTATTTATCAATGTTGTTTTTTACCCCAACAATAAGGGCATGTGTCACAAACGCATTCTCTCGGTGGCCAGACTATAATAATAAGATTAGCCTAAATAAAAATGACCTATGTTGAAACCTTCAGTATTTCCAGAGCTTACCCCAAAAATCCAAACACAGCAACTTTCCCTCTTTAATTAGTATAGCAGATAAACTAAACACTCACATTCTCCACAACGGTTCCTCCGGGAACTCAACAACAATGATATCTTCAGACTGCGGGGTGTCGAGGCGATGGTAGCACAGTTTCTGGTCGCGGTTCACCTCGGTCTCGGAACCGTCTACCTTGCCTTGCTGGTCTGGGTACCTCTGGAGAATATTTTTATTAATTTTAACTTTTGCTTTTGACTAATCAAAAAAATAATGTGATATTTTGGTCTTGTCAACCTTTGAAAAAAGAAAATGAAATGGAAGTGAAAACTAAATGTGAATTCGTTGCGTTATTCACAAGTAGCGAGACTATTAAATATATATAATGGTATCTATACAGAACGCGGCACATTAGAAATACATTCAGGATACTCTATGAAAAAGGTAGCTCTATAAAATGCAATAAATAAAAAATATTACTTAGAATTAGGTACTGCCGGCCATGAAAGAACATTTTTTTTTCCTAAATATGAAAACAAAAATGCAAATGCATCTTATCTTTTGTTTCCTTCTTTCATGTTTTAGTCACACAATTTCGTAATGCCATTAACAAAAGAATACTGAGTTTTTTTTTCTTTTTGAAACCGAAGTTGCATAATACCGTATTATATATTTGTATGCAAACTTAACATTGTGAATTCCTATGAATATAATGTAACATGCATATTAATTTATATTTCGCTGGAAACAAAAACTTCATCCATTGAAAATGTTCTCTATTTACTAAGACAATGGTTTTCTAATTATTTGGCCTTATGCTGTAGGATTTTTGGGTTAACAATGCTTAATTGTAACAATTCAAAAACTTTGTTTTTCGCGACAAATTGTCAAATTTGTAAGAATAAAAAATGTCGTTTATCTCTACGATATATTGATCATACAAAATAAAATTTAAATTCGATTTTAACTGTTAATGCCTAAATTAAAAGGTCATATCAGTTGCTTTCTCTAACCAAACACTGTCATTGTTTCTTAAGTCTCTATAATACGACACAAACGATGAAACTGGAGTAATGTTTACACCATTTTTTTACAGGTACTTACGGAGTAAAACAATCCTTTGTTGTCTTTTGACCACGACATTGAAGCGAACTTCACTTTTTTTAGCACTTCAGCGTAATTTTTACCTAGAAAGAAAAATATCAAGTCAGGTGAATATAAATCCGTCTAAAAATACTGGTAGTAGTAATTCCAAAACCAAATCAAATACGCTTTAAAAAAGATAGTTTGATAGTAAAATCACTAATGACTTACATTCTTCGTGCATTTACCGACCAAAATTAAGACTTTTTTTAAATCTTTCTGTGTGGACTTACAAATAGTTAAAGATTTGGACATTGCCTTCTTTACAAACTCGTAAAAGCTTAGAGAATGTATTTATGGCAGCAATGTATTAATTTACCTGAAGGAACATCCTTTATATGTATAGAGATCCAATCAGATCCACTTTCTGAGAGTCCATACGCGAATGTGTTGCCATCCTCAGTGAACCTACTGCCTGATAGCGCGATCGTGCCGTCTTCAGATAGCGTGTTGGGGTCCAGGAACACTCGCGGCTCGCTGGTAAGGCTTTCTTGTACGTAGAGGACACTGGAATATAAGAAGGGGATTTATAGGATGGTGATTAATTGTCGTGAATTTAGGTGCAAATAGTTGGTGACTTTATGAAAGACTAAAGATGTAAATCTAGTTCGAGTTTTTACTCTTGATGAATTCTAACTGGAAAACAGTGAGCCTCTTGCGAGAAGAAATAGACAACTAATAAAATAAATTAAGAGTTTTAATTTGAAAAAGCTTTAATGAGTCTAAATAAATGAGGAAGAAAAAAGACAACGTACTTTTGATTCTGCAGTCCATTATTCTTGAAAAAGAAGTATCTATTTCCTCGTCTGAAAGGACAGGAATACTTTTCATAGTCCCAGAGCTCAGTGAGTCTTGCATTAATGTCCTTTTTCGGAGGGCAAGAGTTTAAATATGGTCTGGTAATGTTATTTTGTGCTTCAATAAATGCCTTCGTTTCTGGGGAGTCAGGGTCTTCGAGCCATCGGTAGGGATCTGCTACCTATAAAATGTGATTTTTAATGTAAGGAATGTGACGAGCAATAATATTATTGAGTTCTTCGACGTTAACTATTAATTATAGTATTAATCTATACTAAAAAACATATTCGCTGATATGCGAAAGTTTTAGACCTTTTAAAAATAATTTCGTACGTCATATTTCGCACATGTGTTAGCAGAAAAAAACAAATTAAGTTTTTAATAAAGGATTCAACGGATGTTTAAGATATAATTTCTTATAACTATAGTAATATTATACAAATGAAGATTCCGCAGGTTTTTTACTTAAACCGGTATTTTGGAGTTTGGGCTTTTACCGGTAATATGGGTTACCTTGGGGGTTAACGGACGACCAATTTATAGGAAGGTAAAAACGAACGTGATTTGAATACTAACCAGTTTCGTACTAATAGTTTATATCACCTAAGTGGTCAAGGGTTTCAACTCGGTACTAACGTTACCTAATAAGATACATTTTACTGCATGAACATGCAGAGTAAATACGTCGTAGTATCTACTCACTTATGCTGTACCATCATTAATTACTCTCATTCAACCAATAATCAGTATACACGAGTCAATTGACTCAATTATATCTGTGTATTACTACTTCATCGTGGACTATTTATTTACATCAATACGCAGAAAATATAACTAGCGATAATGTTTTGCTCTACTAACTCTACTCCGACATGATTTAGCTTAAAACTTATGCATTAAAATGTAATAGTTTTTATTCCAGGTTTTTTAGGTACATTTAATTTAAAAAAAGCAACAAACCTTGACTCCAAAGTAGTCGTCCACGACGGAGTCATCTCTTCGCGCGACCGGGTAGTTGAGTTCTTGCTTCTCCGGACAGACGGTGTCGGCACACTGCAACAACAACAATAACAGACAACCGACCACGCAGCCCGCCGACATCGTCAACAACATAGCCGCGACTGGCGGCGACTGGCCACTCGCAACCACCGTGACCACTTATATTTCAACAACACATCGATCCAAACCAAACGATCGCAGCTTTTGATACAAACATTCAACGCGATGCTATTCTGAGCCACTCCAGCCATTCTTGCCCCTTTCTCTCACTTGTCGCTTTTAACTGTTTCGTGTCAAGCAGACGTCTGTGACAGGTTGAAAAACAACAAAAAAGAGTAAAACAGTTTCGTTTTCTAAAGTTTTGGAACACATTTGCATAGGACACTGCGAGCGAGAAAGTTCATTTCAACGATAAATATTAGTTTACAACTTAAAATATACTACATATTACCTTAATAAATTAGAAACTATTACGTAGGCTACAAAATGATTACGCAAGTGAATTAATATATGAATCGCAGCATGAGTTATTAATATTTAGCACATAACTTTGATTGATCGACCGAGCATTAAAATCGCTTCAATATGAACATCAGCGATGTTTTGTTTGGTTTTGAATAAATCATCCCACAAGTACGTAGGAAGATAATACTAATATTACTATTCTTAGAACGTTACAAATAAAAATTGCTTACAATAAAAAAACACACAGACCAAGCAAAGAAATATCGTTGATAGCTATGTTCCAATCTGGGAATTCTGGGACCAGTAAATTAAATGTTTGTTAAAATGTTAACGTATATTAGGTCCAAGTATATAACGCTATGACAATCAATCTTGCGATGTCTTGCTTTATCTTTAGAGAAAAAACGACCCTCTGTAAGGATCAAATAATCCAGCAAAAACTACTAATTGTGCGCAATTGTAGGTACCTACTTAATAAAATGCCCGCTTTGTGAATTGTATATTTCTTCATTATTCTATATTAAAGATTTATAAATATAATGATTTGCGTAGTTGTTATTAACTATAATTTTAAATTTAAACTAAATTTTTATACAATACTAGTGGCTGCCTGCGACTCCGTTCGTTTTTTTTTTAAAAAGTACCCTATGTGTTATTCTGATGTATAACCTATATTACTGTAAACTTTCATCAAAATCCGTCCAGTAGTTTTTACGTGAAAGAGTAACAAACATCCATCCCACAAACTTTCACGTTTATAATCACGTTTACGAGGAAGTAGGATTTGTAGATAGTTTTAGTTTACAACATCGCTTCTTTTTTTTTAATTTTTTGTTTTTTTTTTAAAGCTACTGTAATTTTCGCGTGTTAACTGTTTTGCTCTATTTTAGAAGTTGTATTTATATTGTGTTCGGCCCTCTAATACCTTGCATGATCTGAATATAAAGTAGGTAAGCAATTGTAAATACCTTGATAATGCGTGTCCTAAACTGACCAAGGACTTTAACCATAACAATCTTTACTAACTAACCCTTAACTAAATAGTCAATTATTATCCTTGCTTTTGTAAATAAAATAGCCTGAATGGCTTTGGCGAGAGCAAATTAATCGGACAATCAATGGTAATGTTATTGGCCAGTTACGTAAAATACGACTTTACATATATAAATTCAAATATGACACGGATAGGAGACACTTTTAGAATGCCGTTAAAGCAGTATAAAAAGAAACCTTGATTCAAAATACTCACTAAAAACATCTGAAGCACGTAAATGCAAAAAGTACGTGATATTGCGTTTACCTCCCAACGCTCGGTTGTTGCAAGTTTAAAACAGTAATGTCAGTAGGTAAATGTGTGCAATATTTATCTCAATAAGATAAGAATAACTTAGTAACTGATAAGTCGCCGAGTCTCTATTTGACAGCCACTCATTGTTTGGTGAATTACTACACACTCAAACAAAGTATTAGTTTTTATTTACGTTAGTTGTTGTAGGTATAGAGAAATACATAAAATACTCTCCAAACATACTCACACAAAATAGTTGAATCTTACTAAGAGGGTTCTTTACTTAAACAATATTACTATATCCCTATCTTTCTGAGGGGAACCTTCTTCCTGGTGATTATCTCATGTAGGCCTGATTTATTTGCACAAACTTTAAGAAATAGTTTTGCCATAAGGAATTGAAAATTTAATGAGAAGTCAAAGCAACTGAACACAAACAGTGTTTAGTTTCCAAAAAAAAAAACAGGAAAATGGTGGGGCTGGTATCTTGTATATATTTAAGAACTAGGTATTTGATTTTGAAGATTGGACTAATCCTTTAATGTTTTACATGATATTTGCAGGCGGACTAGACAAATTAATCATAAAAATAATAGTCAAATTCATTTTAAATTCTTTTTGGAGATGGGTTACAGTAAAATCTCTGAATTAACCATTTAAGTCAATAAAAAATTTAGAGTACAATGAAAATAACATACCTCATCAGGCTTATGGAACCAGTGATATATTAAAATAGCCAGAAACACTATGAAATACACTACAAAATTAGATGCATAAGTAGTTATAAATTTAGGAATATACATACTTTCAATATATGTCTTACAAGATTAGGGTAGCTCAACTACTGGGTAACAAATAAGTTTGTCCTAACTTTCGCAATTTGGTAAACACCGGTGGGAGGTAATAAAACTTTAAACAAAAAATCCTTCCCACTTACCTGATCAATAGTATTCATCTTGAGTAGTATTTGAGATGCTGTGTAAATATTTCGACTTTTTGTGTGTAAAATAGGAGATTTTGCTATTTTATGGCAATGATTGGCAAAAATCCTTCCAACAAGCGCCACCGCCATGTAACTTGTCATTTTTTCTGACAGTGACATATCAAATCTCTTCTATGTCAAAATTGTAAATACAAACTGTCAGTCAGGTTCCTCTACACATTACGCTTTTACTTCAGGTACTAATAAACGACATTTTAAAATTAAATACAAATCGAAAATCTACTAAAGCTACAAGCAAAATCATAAAATTACTGTATTAAAAATACCAAAACAAGCCTAGAGAGAGATACATGTTTTTTAAATAGTTTACTTCGGAAACACCTAATGAAAAAAATAGATTTTGCAAATATCTAATTGGGAATATTTTTAACATGGCCGCATGTTGAACGAAGCGATTTTCTTTACTGTTTGCCGATATTTTCTTGAAGTGGCTTGATTTGTAAGCGGATTTGCTATTATTGTGTGACAGGAATACTAATCAATCTGTGACACATAGTAACGGTAAGAGATTTCTGTCGATACAATTCTATAGTTATTTTAGATAAAAATTGTTTTCGTAGTTGATGTTTTGAAGTGATGTTGGTGGTTTTGTTTGTTGATAAAGGTGGTGGAAGATGATGCATCACCCGAACATGCATCATCAGGCGATGTCGGGGCATCCGCAGCACCTGCCCGGCCACCAGCTGCAAGCCCATCATCAAATGCCGCCGCCGCAAATGCACAGAGATAGCAGGCACGTAACTCTGGCTAGGTATAGTAACGTTCGCTTTTACTTTTATTTGCATAGTTTTACACATTCCTTGTAGTGTGATTTTCTCCTTGATTTTATAATAATTGCCGTAGTCTTTTGTGGTTTTCGCGCTAAAACTTTGCCGAGCCGAAGGTTGATATTCATTTAGCAGGGTGCAAATTATGATGGCTAAAGCTATTTTTGTAAAGATTAAACTTTTATTTTAGAATTTTAGTAGGTACTAAAGACCATAACTTACAGGTAAAAAAAATATCTCAGTAAAACTGTAAAATACCTGGTAAAGCCATTAATAAGATTTTTTTATAAAATAAAAATAGAAAGAATAAAAAAATGCTTTTATTCCATTTATTGAGTCACAAATATAGTAGTGTTTCACATAATTTAATATGCATTAATACTTATGTTACAAACAGAATAAATTGATTGTTTTGAAAATAAAAACCCCCTGACCTATTAAAAAATAACCTTCGAAAAGTATGGTATCAATCGCCAAGTAGACACCTACCACATACCTTTACTTTATTGCTTCTTTATCAGCACTGCAACTGCCAACATACTCATATTAGTATGTTTTAATTGTATTGTATAACAGTGGTTGTGTGATTTGATTCCTAACCAATTGCATATGAATTGTACAATTTGGCTTTAGAATGTTAGTTAGACGGTCACAAAATAGTTTTTCATCATCTATCATTCTAAAGCTCAAAAGATTGATTTAATTCTAAATTGAAGGACCAACATAAGGTCTCTAGAGTTTACAAGAAAGCTTAATGCTCTAGGAATCTATTAATGTTGGTCAATCAACATTTATATCTATGACATTGTTAATATTTTAAGAACTCAATATATTTAGAGTGCTATAAAACATATTTCCAGAAGTACTGATATTATAAAGTAGTGTGCATTTAAACATACTACTTAATTAATTATTTTATGGGGAGTTAAAAATTTAATAAATTAATTATTGTTATGAATTGTTGAGTTCTTACATTACCCCCCAAATTACTGCCTCTGAGCCAGTTTGACGGCTGAGCCGCCGCGAGTCTCATATTACGCTCGCTTCGATTAAAAATAATACTAAAATGAGTTGATGGGCACTCCCAAACAATGTTCTGTTTAATAAAATATATATGTACCCTGGACAGACCTGGCGACTGTATTCATATGCTAATAATGTGTAATTTGTTGATACGCCAAGGGTCTTTTGCGGCACTCTTTGTCACTTAAACTGGTCATGAATAGCTCGCACAATGAAACATATGACGACGTCTCTATTCATCGCGAAAGTCTCCACCTTTCTTCGGTCAGACTAATATATCATGCTTATTGAATCGAGGGCAGTTGAAATAACATATTTCGTTGCGAGCGGGATCGGACGTGTCTCCCATGGTCACGTAGAGATCATTTGGTTGCTTTCATAACGTTGTATCAGATGTAACCTTTGAGTTACGTACTCTAGTGTTTAAAGTAGTAATTGGTGTGTGGAGTATGTGTGTTGATGATAGTGTGTTGTGAAGGATGCCGATGGGCCCCGGTCAGGCGGGGGGCATGGCGCACACGCAGATGGGGGGCATGGGAGCCATGGGGGTGCCGCACCATGCACCCCAGCGCCCGCCACACCCCATCCGCCCCATGCACCACCCGCAGCCGCATCACACCGTGCCGGTAAGCTTCTACTATTATTTCGCTAACTTTTAACTGGTAATTTCTTAGGTGTGAGCTTACTGGAACCTTAAAATAAGTACCATTTTAAGATGGTAACAGAAAGTTTATTTAAGACCACAAATTCTAAGTAAAAAGAACTGAAGGAAAAAACCCTCCGTATCCTATCAAAATGCCTTGTGGTATAAACGTCATGAATGTAAAACAACCTACTAGTAAAACGTCTGAAATGTACGAACGGCGTGTTGGGCAAAAGGCCTTTTTAGCATAGACGTGCGCCGAATAAAAAGTAATTAATACTTTTATGAACTCACTAGATTTCCAAAAAAAGTTTGTATTTCGCGCCTTGAAAAAAAGTTTGTATTTCGCGTTACCTTTGTGCTGCCACCGTCTCTATGAACACTTTCAGCGTATCACATATCTACTACTAGTGGCTGCCCGCGACGCGTTCGCGTGAAAGTCGGTTTCCCGTGGGAATGAGAAGTTTCCCCGCGGTTAAAGTACCCTATGTGTTATTCTGATGTATAACCTATATACTGCAAAGTTTCATCCAAATCCATCCAGTAGTTTTTACGTGAAAGAGCAACAAACATCCATACATCCATACATACTCACAAACTTTCACATTTATAATATTAGTAGGACAATACAATATCACCATATACCTACCGTATCCCCGGTATACGGCTTTATACCCCCCAGCAACAAATGAAGCCCCTCCGGCGGGCGTACATGGGGGCGGCGTACGGCGCCGGCGCGCCCGCCGCGCTGCCGCCGCCCTACGCGCCGCCGCCGCTGCAGCCGCCGCCGCCCGCGCATCCACCAGGTTATATGATGATAGTGATGAAAGAACTTGAGGTTTTTGAACCATTTTAAAAAGACTCGGTTCGCGGGAGTCCTAAGTCGTGAGGCGTTTTGTAAATAGAAATACTAAAAATATTTATTGTAATAAAATTAGGAAACTCTATAAAAATAAGCACTGAAGTTAATTATTTTATAAGCTCATTTTATGTTAAACGAATCGAGTTCTTTACTAAAAGACTTGCGACTAAGTCGTTTTAACTGTTATTAACCCTTAAATGCATTATGATGTAGAGCTACATCAGAATGTATTTGCCTTTATAAAAAAAAATTTTAAACACCTAAATCGTTTTTTTTAATTTTTTTAATATTGCAATATCTAATTAATTATTATGAACGCATCCTTTATGACATTGACAGTTCCATCTTTTATATTTTGAAACACAAAAACAGATTCGCGCGTTTTTCGTAGACATTGCTTTTGGCGGAAATACTTGAACGAAATTTATCACAAAAACATTGTTTTTTGTATTAAAAAAAAATATTACGTAAACACCATAAGGTAAGTGTATTTGGAAATATATTGATTTAGTTAGATTTTGCATTTGTTAGCCAAATATAATACATTTTATGTTTGATGTAGAAATACATCACTATGCAAAATCGATGCATTTTTAGTTATATGAAACATATAGAATAAGTGTAAAGATTTTATTTTTACCCTCATTTTAGTGTAGATTTGCTTTGTTTATTTGCAATCAATGAATTAATTATGATTTTATTTAAAATTAACTTTTTTTTATATAGGATGCCTAGGGAATTACATGAAAGAGATATAGAAGAATTGTTGACATCTTTAGAAGCGGGAGATATATCGGAAGACAACTGGGAAGATGAGGACGAAGATGAAGATAACTTTTATTTGAATGCTAGAGAGATATTTGAAGATTTGATGGAAGAATCCATCTTAGATATTGCACCTAATGAAGAGCCTGCCCAAGAGAACCCAGAAAATGTACCACTTATTGAAAATATGCCCGGTACTTCAAATCAAACCAGTTCAAACCAATTTAGCTTCGACAAAAGAAGTCTTATCTGGAAGCAGCAGACCTTAGTATATGAAGAAAATAAAATTTCTCATCAACCAGGAGTGACAGACTCCGATATTTTAGACCTCGATACCCCTTACAGGTGTTTTCTTCATTATTTCACACCAGAATTTCTCCAAAAAATAGCTGATGAAACAAATCTCTATGCTACTCAAAAAAATCCATCCAACAACTTCTCAATAACCACAGCAGATATAAAAAAGTTTCTTGGCATTCTTCTATTTATGTCGGTCCAAAACTTTCCTAGCGTGAGGTCATACTGGCAGGAAAAGTTTGGATATGAACCTATAAAGAATGTCATGACAGTAAATAGATTTGAAACTATAAGAAGCTACCTGCATTTTAACGACAATTGCAAACATCTTCCGAAAGAACATCCAGATCATGACCGTTTACATAAGATCAGACCAGTTATCGAACACCTCAATAAACAATTTTGCACAGTTGCTATCGACCAACGTCTATCAATCGATGAGCAAATGTGCTCAACAAAAATAGCTCATTTCATGAAACAATACTTGCCGAAAAAGCCCCATAAATGGGGATACAAACTGTTTGTTCTGTGTAGTCTCAAAGGGTACGCATATCGCTTTGAAGTATACTCCGGACAAGAGCGTGATATAGAAAAACCAGCAGATGAACCTAATTTAGGTATCACAAATAATGTGGTACTAAGATTGGCAAGGGTTATACCAAGGATGGTAAATCACATAGTTTTTTTTGACAACTTTTACACGTCATTGCCTTTGGTGTACTATCTAGCCAAACAGGGCATCCAATGTGTAGGAACTGTCCAACAAAATCGCCTACCTAACTGTCGACTGCCTGATAAGAACGCACTTATGAAGGCAAGTGTTCCACGAGGCACCCATGAAGAAAGGGTGGCCCATTACGACGGGATAGACTTCTCAGCCACCGTATGGAAGGACAATAAAGTCGTTAATCTTTTATCTTCCTACGTGGGTTCTGAACCTCTAGGTAAGGTAAGCAGATTCGATAAGAAGCTGAAGCAAAAGGTTGAAATTCCTTGTCCTAAAATTGTACAAGAGTACAATATGCATATGGGAGGCGTAGACCTCATGGACAGCTACCTAGGACGATACCGTGTGCGAGTAAAAAGTCGCAAATGGTATTTGCGACTTTTCTACCACTTTCTGGATCTTGCAGTAATAAATTCGTGGTTGCTGCTAAAAAATAATGCCATTGCCAAGGAAGTCCCTACAAAACAGTTGCCAAATCTAGGTCAGTTTCGAATTCAATTAGCAGATGCTTTATGCAGTATAGGTCCAACTGGTGCTAATAAAAGAGGGCGTCCCAGTACAAGCTTAGAGCGGGACTTTGAGAACAAAAAGACCAAGAAAGGTGCTGCCCATCCCTTACCACAAAAGGATGTACGTCTGGATAAAACTGACCACTGGCCGGTATTTGATAAGCGTTTGCGCTGTAAAATACCGCAATGTAAAGGTACAACACAATGGGCCTGTTCTAAATGTAAGGTACCATTGTGTTTAAATGCAAAAAATAATTGTTTCACAGTGTTCCACACCTCATGATTATAAAAAATAAATGATTGTTATCTAATCAGTACTGTTTTCAATTTTTGTCTTTGACTGCATAATGATGTAGAAATACATCAGTTATAAAAATAATAAAAAAACATGATTTCTATATTTTTAGATTTTTTTATCTATTTTTCCCATAAATAATACATTATTATCTATTGATATAAATTAATAAAATTCATTTATATAAAATCATGCATTTAAGGGTTAAAAGACTCGAGTCGTAATTTTTGAGTCGAGTCGTTAAATTTAAGGCGAGTCTTGATTGAAAGGGTTTAAAAACCTCAAGTCCTTTCATCTCTAATTATGAACGTTAAATGTCTGTGATTTGAGTTGCTTTTTAATTGTTAAGATGGTGTAATATGATAGTGTAACGTTTTAGAGTCCAAATTAACTTGGTTATAGGCAATACTAGTCTAATTAGATTGGTAAATCAAGTCTTCTTCCTCGTTTACCAGTAGTTAAAACAGGTTTTAATACCGATTCGACAAATAGCAGACTTTGCATTTAGTTAAGTTAAATAACCATGTAACTATAAGAACAAAAAAGGTTTAATACCATAAAGACTTATACGGTCTTTACTTACACTTGATATATAGACGTGATAGTCTTAAAACATCATAAAAAACGGAATATGATATTATTATGGAGTTATCCTTAACTTGTTAAAAATTTACCAACATTAACGACTACCCGTCTCTTTCTTATAATTCCACTCCATAAGGCCCACTTGTAGAAAACGTTTTAACCTCGGGTTAGCTAACTCAGCTTTAAATGGCGCCACCGTCGATTGTAATGAGAAGTAGTTACCCGAAGTTAACCCCAGGTTAAAACGTTTTCTGCATTTCTGTAGGCCTAAGTGACAGCTTTATATACAAGCCAAAATAACCCAAATCCATTCAACAAACCAGCCGTGAACCCATCAGCGGCGCCGGCGAAGGCCCCCAAGCCGGCGGAGGCGCCGGACGAGCCGGCGGACAAGGAGCCGGCGCCGGGCGACGCGGAGCCTCGCCCGGCGGCGCAGGCCAACAGTAAAGAGAAGACGCCCATGTGCCTGGTCAACGAGCTGGCCAGGTACAATAAGGTAATCTTGATGAAAAGAGATATCAGGCATCAGAATATGCTTCTCTATATTTCTATACTAATATTATAAAGAGGAAAGATTTGATTTTTTGTTTGTTTGAAATGAGTAGGCTCCGAAAGTACTGGACCGATATAAAATAGTATATTTCAATACAAGTGTGGAAAGGCTGTCATTACAACGAGTTCCGACCAATGTCTACCCGAGCCGAGGCACAGCCGAAGGCGAGGGTTGACAGGCGGGACGAGTTGCAATGACGGTTCCGCACGTGTAATGAACGACTATTTTTAATACAGTTGCGAAAAAATAAAGCAATTTCATAAAATATAAAATTAGGATCGTAAATGTCGAAATAACTCATTTTGAAAATGGCGCCATTTTTTCTTCACCCATTTGGTAGGCAAAGGTTACTATGCCCATACAGCCAAGTCATCAGTAGATTTTTTTTATTGAATTGAAATGAAAATAAAATTTAATGAGATAAAATTAAATGAAATAATTCAATCAAATCATTAAATCTGATATCGAAACAAACTAGTAGCTTTTTTTAGAAATATACCTACGCTACGTAAGTATTAACATGAATCATAAAAACTTCTTTGTTTTTTTTATAGTAAAAACTTCATGGTTGGTTAATTTTTCTTTTTAATAGACATTATTTTGACAGTTGGGAAAGAGAACGCACGAGTGCGGGAAAGGTAAAAAAAAGCACGCGTGTGTAATAGCCCACATCCCGAACGCTATAAGTCCCTGCAATACGCCACTTTTTGAGCAACTGTATTAAAAAAATCTTTAAACATTCGAAAGCTACATTATCCACGTAACATAGGCTATATTTTATTTTGGACAAAATAGGGTTCCGTAAGATATTGCCACGGGAAAAACCATTTAGTTGCGGGTGAAACCGCAGGGCGGAAAGCTAGTATTGATGAAAAGAAGATATCAGGCATCAGAATATGCTTGTGTAATATAAGTATTAGGAAATTGACAAGGAAAAAAAAACACGAGCCAATTTCGAAAAAATATTTATTTCTACACACATAATCCCGACCAGGGAATCGAACTACGAAACTTGAAAGTCGTCGATGTTAAAAAAAATATAAAATAGAATACAAAAACACAAAGTGATGTGGAGTAATAACTACGTATCTATCATAAGCATCGCCTGTCTGAAGTTTCCTATGCGACTGCGATTCTGATTTTAAAAGGAAACCACTGTATGTAAGGCTATTATTGTTCTATGTTGCATTTCTTAGATTTTGCGACCGGATCGAAATGCCCATTAAAAACGAAAAGAACGAACAATAGTATGATCTTTCGTTGCAACTGTATTTTCAACATGCGTATCGAAATTGTTCTGTATCATGTTTTGGATTATAAAGTTGTGTTTATTTCCAGATTAAGCATCAATATAGGTTAACTTCAGAGACTGGACCCGCTCACAAGAAAGTATTCACAGTTACACTCCGCTTGGGGGAAACTGAAGAATACACAGCTGAGGTGAGATTTATTGTACTTTAATTTTATATTAATAATTAATTTACAATTTATTTAGTGGATCAAAATTTTAAGTAATAACTAGTCAGGGTTACAGATAATAACATAAATTTTAATCAATTTCATAAGTAGAATTTGATGAAATAAGTTTTGGTATATTACATGTAAGAGTTTCAAGTAAAATTGCTCGCGATCAATGTATATTTACTACGCATTATAGATCAAATAGTTACTTTTACAACATTACAATCTAATTGGTTTTAATAGGTCTAACTACTACATCTTATTTATTTAATTATTAATTTAATTTCTTAGGTGAAAAAATTAATTCAACAACTACAATGCTTCGATATTCGGCTTAAAATCTTTCGAAAGACCTAGTGACACGTCAGCGGGTAATTGCGTGTACAGTTGATGTTATTCAAGTGTTGCGTGTAGCCACAGGCAGCGATGTAACCAGTAAAGTGTTGCGCGAAGACACATTTAGTGATGTAAGTCTCTTTTGTGTCGCCAGGGGTCGTCAATAAAGCGCGCGCAGCACGCGGCGGCGGCGGCGGCGCTGGCGGGGTCGGGCTTCCCCGCGCCCCCGCCGCGCGCGCCCCTGCCGCACAACCACCACGCGCCCCCACGGCATTCTGGTGAGATATACATATACATACATACATAATACATGACAATACAACCATCATACCCACGACAACCACCACGCGCCTCCGCGGCACTCCGGTGAGATGTATACATACACACATAGACGATATACCACCACGATCATACATACAACCACCACGCGCCCCCCAGGCACTCCGGTGAGATGTATACATACACACATAGACGATATACCACCACGATCATACATACAACCACCACGCGCCCCCCAGGCACTCCGGTGAGATAAACATACACAAATACACAACACATGATGATACAACTATTATACCCACGACAACCACCACGCGCCGCCCAGGCACTCCGGTGAGATGTATACATACACACATAGACGATATACCACCACGATCATACATACAACCACCACGCGCCCCCCAGGCACTCCGGTGAGATAAACATACACAAATACACAACACATGATGATACAACTATTATACCTACGACAACCACCACGCGCCGCCCAGGCACTCCGGTGAGATGTATACATACACACATAGACGATATACCACCACGATCATACATACAACCACCACGCGCCCCCCAGGCACTCCGGTGAGATATATACATACACACATAGACGATATACCACCACGATCATACATACAACCACCACGCGCCCCCCAGGCACTCCGGTGAGATGTATACATACACACATAGACGATATACCACCACGATCATACATACAACCACCACGCGCCCCCCAGGCACTCCGGTGAGATATATACATACACACATAGACGATATACCACCACGATCATACATACAACCACCACGCGCCCCCCAGGCACTCCGGTGAGATGTATACATACACACATAGACGATATACCACCACGATCATACATACAACCACCACGCGCCCCCCAGGCACTCCGGTGAGATGTATACATACACACATAGACGATATACCACCACGATCATACATACAACCACCACGCGCCCCCCAGGCACTCCGGTGAGATAAACATACACAAATACACAACACATGATGATACAACTATTATACCCACGACAACCACCACGCGCCGCCCAGGCACTCCGGTGAGATGTATACATACACACATAGACGATATACCACCACGATCATACATACAACCACCACGCGCCCCCCAGGCACTCCGGTGAGATGTATACATACACACATAGACGATATACCACCACGATCATACATACAACCACCACGCGCCCCCCAGGCACTCCGGTGAGATAAACATACACAAATACACAACACATGATGATACAACTATTATACCCACGACAACCACCACGCGCCGCCCAGGCACTCCGGTGAGATGTATACATACACACATAGACGATATACCACCACGATCATACATACAACCACCACGCGCCCCCGCGCCACTCCGGTGAGATATACATACATACACACACAAATACACAACACATGACGATACAACCATCATACCGACGACAACCACCACGCGCCGCCGCGACACTCCGGTGAGATATATACATACACAGTACACAATCATACACAACAAATAACAAAACAACCACCACGCGCCGCCGCGACACTCCGGTGAGATATTATACCGGGTGTCCAAGAAACAATGGATAAACCCTGAAGGGCTAATAGTAGAACTAAAGGCAAGCCTAAAAAATCATTGATAAAAAGTATAACCCTTACACTGCTAGAAATATGGCGCTTTAAAAAAAACTTCATATTTTTTTGACTGTGTTCATATTTTTACTCGTAACGAGGTCAAATCACTTAATACCATCATTATTTCTGTGCTAAAATAATTAATATTAACCGCATCAGTTAATACTACCAAATAAAATAGCTAACTAAAGTATTTTTCTCAAAAAATAATGTTAAACTTTTGATTTGTGTAAAATTTCTAAAGAAATATTTTTGGTGTGGAACTTTGAACAGCTCTGGTGTAAAACAATAATATAAAAGCAACAGTGGCCAATGATTTCAAAATATTCCTGGTTTAATAACGTTTTTAAAAAGATGTAATATGTCGTTATTGTAATGAAAAAATATTGAACTGGTAAAATGGTATTAGTGTGTAAAATGGGATAATTATTTAGTTCTAGCAAAATTAAAAAAATACAATAAATCTAAAGAAATATGATTTTCAACTGATATTAATTGCAAACACATTGGAATAATTGAGAGCAACTGTTCAAATTATCTGTCCCCATCCTGATGCAGGCCCTACATCTACGAATAAAGGATCTTGTTCCCGAAACACTGTTTTTAAGCTATCTTAAAATAACTTTTTCTAAATGTTCCTTACTTACAAATTTAAATGAATAAACATCCTAAAAGATGGCGACGGAAGCTGCATTAAAATACGTTAAGCGGTTTAGTAGAAGTTAGCAGACAAACATACAAACAGACAGAATTAGCAACTTGTTACTTGTACTTACTATGTAATGATTACGACATTATTATAACTGCTATCCAGTAATGCCGACGGTGGAGCTAAACGCCCTCGCCATGAAGCTGTGCGAGCCGGCGGTGTACTCGGTGGTGCCGCG
This sequence comes from Emmelina monodactyla, assembly GCA_916618145.1. Lineage (NCBI taxonomy): Eukaryota > Metazoa > Arthropoda > Insecta > Lepidoptera > Pterophoridae > Emmelina > Emmelina monodactyla. Next base: position 9,809,305 of record OU745303.1, read on the forward strand.
CGCGGGCGCCGCCTACCGCCCGCCGCTGCCCTTCCACTGCCCGCCCGCGCTGTCCTACAGGGTCAGGTCAGTTGGACTGTTAGATTAATTAGATACAGAGTCAGGTCAGTTGGAAGGTAGCTTACTTAGTTACAGAGTCAGGTCAGTTGGAAGGTAGGCAGCTTACTAATTACAGAGTCAGGTCAGTTGGAGTGTACGTAGCTTACTTAGCTACAGAGTCAGGTTAGTGGGAGTGCACGTAGCTTACTTAGTGACACGAGTCAGGTCAGTGGGAGTGTAGGGAGCTTACTTAGTTACAGAGTCAGGTCAGTTGGAAGGAAGCTTACTTAGTTACAGAGTCAGGTCAGTTGGAATGTAGATTAATTAGATACAGAGTCAGGTCAGTTGGAAGGTAGCTTACTTAGTTACAGAGTCAGGTCAGTTGGAAGGTAGCTTACTTAGTTACAGAGTCAGGTCAGTTGGAAGGTAGGCAGCTTACTAATTACAGAGTCAGGTCAGTTGGAGTGTACGTAGCTTACTTAGCTACAGAGTCAGGTTAGTGGGAGTGCACGTAGCTTACTTAGTGACACGAGTCAGGTCAGTGGGAGTGTAGGGAGCTTACTTAGTTACAGAGTCAGGTCAGTTGGAATGTAGATTAATTAGATACAGAGTCAGGTCAGTTGGAAGGTAGCTTACTTAGTTACAGAGTCAGGTCAGTTGGAATGTGGATTAATTAGATACAGAGTCAGGTCAGTTGGACTGTAGCTTACTTAGTTGCAGAGTCAGGTCAGTTGGACTGTAGGTTAATTAGATATAGAGTCAGGTCAGTTGGACTGTAGATTAATTAGATATAATTGGATTTGTATTGGGGTGGTTGGAAACGAATTGAGAAGAAATCGTTAAGTTTGGCGAGCAAAAAGAAAATAGCGTGGCTCTCATTAACTAAACATATTTAAAAAGACACGAAACTTACGGTAAACACTGATTAATTGCTTTTCTGAATAAACAGTTCATGATCAACGTTGAACCTAAAATAGATGACTAAAAAATATAAGTTACACTTGTGTACTGCCAGTTGAGGAAACAAAGCTACCTTGCCCTGTAAATACTACTTCACTACCCCTGTTCCTCGTTACCAGGGTATGCGTGGGCGGGCGCGCGTGGCTCGGGGAAGGTGCAACTCCTCAGGCAGCGCGCCACGACGCGGCCGCGAGGGCCCTCAGAGACCTCAGACAGAATGTGCCGCCGCCCGCGCCGCCGGACCCCGCCGCGCAGCCGGATACACAGGATATAGGTATACTTACTATATTCTTAGAGATAATGGCCGCGATTCTGAAAAAAACTCTCTAAACTAAACTAAAACTATCGCCGTCACTTACTCATTAATAGAATAGAACAAAGACAGGTAATCATTTTAGTCCTGTCAAACTAAAATGTACGTGCATTATGTCACAGCAAAGGCAATTTTAGGCTAGTCCTCAGCGCATTTCGTTCAATTTTACAATGATGTGGACTAAATTTAGTGAGACCAATGTACCTGTCTTTTTCTAATACAAAGCATGAGAAAGTGACAGCGATATTTTTAATTTAGTTTTAGAGAGTGTTTTGAGAATCGGGGCTATTATCTTCAAAATTGTTAACAGTCGTAAGACGTCCACAACTGGACATAAACCAGCCTTAGAGATAGTTTAGTTCATAATCATCAGCATCATTATTAACAGCTGTAAGATGTCCACATAAACTAAGTCTCAGTGATTTCCAGAGCAGCCTTTCAGAAAAGATCAGCATACAATACATAATATTGTATACTGAAAAATGTCCATACCAGACTAACAAACAAACTATGTGATCTAGCCTTAGCACAGTAAATGATTGTGTAATTTTGGCAATATTTCTTGCGTTACTTTATATACGTAGCCAAAGTAGCATAGAAAAATAAATTACTTGTATTTTAAGCCCAGTGTCTACTTTTTTCTGAAATTCAGTGAAGCTTTCGTTTTGCAAGTTATTATTTGTGATTAAAAAACACCTTATTAAAGTATTAGTAAAACTTTTCGACTAAATATTATCGTTATTTTTCCATCTAGCTGCAAACACAGAGGAACTCCTCAACTCGGAGGTGAAGTCGCCGGTGTCTTTGGTTCACGAGTTGGCATTAAAAAGAAACCTGGTTGTTACGTTCAGTGTCAAGTGTGAAAGGGGACCTCCACATATGCGGGTAAGAATCGGATGGATATTTTAATTAATAATAATTCTGTGTTCCTTTATAACCATTCTCTTAATATGAAATTTAATCAAATTTAAAAATGATTTTGTAATGCAATATTAAAAGCTTTGTATACTCATACTTTAGCAATGCAAAGTGTGGGCATCATACTTAGTTCAATGGTAAACATGACAAAAACAAAATACTTTTTCAGTCCATTTAAAGCCCTACAATAACTATGTTTCTAATATACAACCTGAAATATGAATTTATTATTATTTATCTTCCCTACAAGTACTTAACCCAATATTACTAAACTTTAATCCATCACACATCAACATTTGTTCATTTATTTACACAACAAATAAAAAAAACCCTTCCAACCCCTGTAGGTATTCGTAACAGCGTGCACAGTAGGCGACATGGAAACGGAAGGCGAGGGCAACGGCAAGAAGGTGTCCAAGCGCCGCGCCGCCGAGAAGATGCTGGACGAGATGCGCGCGCGCTGGGGCGGCGCCGCGCTGCCCCGCAGACCCGCGGCCAGGAAGCACCAGCCCGCGAAGAGGAAGCCCAGGAATCTGGTCAAGGTAAGTCAGAAGAAATGGAGAAAGAAGAGAAGGTGTCCAAGAGACGAGCCGCGGAGAAGATGCTGGACGAGATGCGCGCGCGCTGGGGCGGCGCCGCGCTGCCCCGCAGACCCGCGGCCAGGAAGCACCAGCCCGCGAAGAGGAAGCCCAGGAATCTGGTCAAGGTAAGTCAGAAGAAATGGAGAAAGAAGAGAAGGTGTCCAAGAGACGAGCCGCGGAGAAGATGCTGGACGAGATGCGCGCGCGCTGGGGCGGCGCCGCGCTGCCCCGCAGACCCGCGGCCAGGAAGCACCAGCCCGCGAAGAGGAAGCCCAGGAATCTGGTCAAGGTAAGTCAGAAGAAATGGAGAAAGAAGAGAAGGTGTCCAAGAGACGAGCCGCGGAGAAGATGCTGGACGAGATGCGCGCGCGCTGGGGCGGCGCCGCGCTGCCCCGCAGACCCGCGGCCAGGAAGCACCAGCCCGCGAAGAGGAAGCCCAGGAATCTGGTCAAGGTAAGTCAGAAGAAATGGAGAAAGAAGAGAAGGTGTCCAAGAGACGAGCCGCGGAGAAGATGCTGGACGAGATGCGCGCGCGCTGGGGCGGCGCCGCGCTGCCCCGCAGACCCGCGGCCAGGAAGCACCAGCCCGCGAAGAGGAAGCCCAGGAATCTGGTCAAGGTAAGTCAGAAGAAATGGAGAAAGAAGAGAAGGTGTCCAAGAGACGAGCCGCGGAGAAGATGCTGGACGAGATGCGCGCGCGCTGGGGCGGCGCCGCGCTGCCCCGCAGACCCGCGGCCAGGAAGCACCAGCCCGCGAAGAGGAAGCCCAGGAATCTGGTCAAGGTAAGTCAGAAGAAATGGAGAAAGAAGAGAAGGTGTCCAAGAGACGAGCCGCGGAGAAGATGCTGGACGAGATGCGCGCGCGCTGGGGCGGCGCCGCGCTGCCCCGCAGACCCGCGGCCAGGAAGCACCAGCCCGCGAAGAGGAAGCCCAGGAATCTGGTCAAGGTAAGTCAGAAGAAATGGAGAAAGAAGAGAAGGTGTCCAAGAGACGAGCCGCGGAGAAGATGCTGGACGAGATGCGCGCGCGCTGGGGCGGCGCCGCGCTGCCCCGCAGACCCGCGGCCAGGAAGCACCAGCCCGCGAAGAGGAAGCCCAGGAATCTGGTCAAGGTAAGTCAGAAGAAATGGAGAAAGAAGAGAAGGTGTCCAAGAGACGAGCCGCGGAGAAGATGCTGGACGAGATGCGCGCGCGCTGGGGCGGCGCCGCGCTGCCCCGCAGACCCGCGGCCAGGAAGCACCAGCCCGCGAAGAGGAAGCCCAGGAATCTGGTCAAGGTAAGTCAGAAGAAATGGAGAAAGAAGAGAAGGTGTCCAAGAGACGAGCCGCGGAGAAGATGCTGGACGAGATGCGCGCGCGCTGGGGCGGCGCCGCGCTGCCCCGCAGACCCGCGGCCAGGAAGCACCAGCCGGCGAAGAGAAAGCCCAGGAATTTGGTGAAGGTAAGATTGTGTAAGATTTGAGAAGAAATTTATTGTGTTTATGGCCGTTCGCGTGGAAGTCGTTTTCCCCTGGGAATGAGAAGTTTTCCCGTGGTAAAAAATACGGTATGTGTTATTCTGATGTATAACCTATATTACTGCAAAGTTTCATCCAAATCTGTCCGGTAGTTTTTACGTGAAAGAGTACCAAACATCTATACATCCTCACATACTCACAAACTTTCACATTTATAATATTAGTAGGATTGGTTGGGTTAAATTTCTTATAGTATTTACCAGTAATTTAATAATTTACAAGTTAACAATATTAACGTGGATCATGAAATTATGCTGAAGATAAAGTCCTGTCCTTTTCTATGTAGAATATTTCGAAACAATCCATTGAAAGTATATCTTTATTTCCATTAAAATGGGAACCATCGAATAGATCAGTCGTATTCTTTGGAAACCCTACTTGTTTTCGAAAGTTAATTGTTCAATTTCCAATACCGAATACGGTGCATCGATAATTCAGTTGTGCGATGTTCCGTTCAATCGACGCGATGTAACATTTGTGCGCAAAACCGTACAGCAAATGCGTTCGAAAATTTCTTACTTTGATACTATGTGGGTTACACGTGTTAGGTATAAAAAAATCGAACTATCAACTTGAGAAAATAAATAGGGATTCCAATCCTTAGGTATTAACATTTTTGTTTTAAAGTTGTGATTCCTCACATTTATGTATGCATATAAGGTTTAAATTGCCTATTATAAATGAATAGAACAGTTATGACATGAACTTGTAGTCTTTCCCTTAGCGAGCCTATGATAGCGAGTGCATAAAATAAAAAGGTATGAAACAGTCATTTATGACAAGTTTGCAATTTGACAGTTTCATGCATTTTATATCTGTTCACTCGCTATCGCAATTTTCTACCGCCACTTGACTTGGGGGACAGTTGTACCTGTAACCCTATATCTTGTTGGTCCCTGTATCCCTATATCTTGTTGGTCCCTGTATCCCTATATCTTGTTGGTCCCTGTATCCCTATATCTTGTTGTTTGTAGGAGGGCGGCGTGTGCTCGCCCCCGGCGGCGGGCGGCGCGGACAACCCCATCTCTCGTCTGGCCGTGGCGCGCCACGCCGGCCGCGCGCGCAGCCCCGTCTACACCGTTATAGGTAGCTAGCCAAAATCATCATCATTACATATCATTATCATAACGTAGTATAAATCCAAGTCGCTTAGGCCCAATTGCAGGGAACGTTTTAACCTCGGGTTAGCTAACTCAGATTTAAATGGCGCCACCATCGATTGTAATAAGAAGTAGTTACAATCGAGGGTGGCGCCATTTAATTAAACCTGAGTTAGCTAACCCGAGGTTAAAACCTTCCCTGCAATTGGGCCTTATTGTGTCTGTTTGTATGTTTGTCCGCTAACTCCTCCTAAACTACGTACCAGATACGAATGCGGTTTTCTCCATATTTTAGGGTATTTATTCATTAAAATTTGTAAATAAATAACGTTTAGAAAAAGTTTTATAAGTTAAGGTAAGCAAAAATGCAAGGATTCGCGAGCAAGTCGGCAAAATAACACCATTGCGAAGCGTGGGCGGGTCGCTCGTATAACATAACACAAAATTGGCTTGGCTATTGTGTTATGTATATTTGTTTTATTTGTGTTTTTTGCAAACTTAACTGAAGTTCGCAACGCCTGAGTGATATGGTTGAGGTCTCGTAGACTCTTAAAAAATAATTTAAATCCCAAAAAATTTAATCTTTAATATCTATAGTAAATATTCGCTAATACTTAAGTTACATATTTCTTATATTAATACCTAGTTAGAAAGTGTAATCTACCGTTTCAACTTGATTTTTTACAATGTATTTTCTATTAATAGAAGAGCGAGGGGCGGCGAGAAGGCGAGAGTTCCTGGTTCAATGCGAGGCGCCGCCACACACCGCCACTGGAAGAGGACCTAATAAGAAAACTGCCAAACGACGCGCTGCTATGAGTATGTTAACATTTATAACAAACTTTATTAGTGAAGGGGCCGCCCGCGACTCCGTTCGCGTGGAAGTCGGTTTCCCGTGGGAATGAGAAGTTTTCCCGCGGTAAAAAGCACCCTATATGTTATTCTGATGTATAAGCTATATTACTGTAAAGTTTCATCAAAATCCGTCCAGTAGTTTTTATGTGAAAGAGTAACCAACATCCATACATCCATTCATACTCACAAACTTTCACGTTTTTAATATTAGTAGGATAGTTGTAGGGGTTTATGTTACAGAACTAAGGAAATGGAGGTATATGGGAATAAAATAAAATGATTTGAAGAAGAGTAGATAATAAAATACACTGATCTTAGACTAAACAATGATTAGACATAAATGAAATGAGTTTGATTTGAACATAATAAAACTCCTTTTTCATCTTTTCTGCGTAGTTTACATATTACATATATTTCATACTATTGCCAACTTAATAACCAATCCATTTCATTTTTAGACGTATTACTAGCAATGGAGATAGCAAATGGAACAAGTAATGGTGAAGTGCCAGCCACAACCACCGAGGCAAGTGTTAACGGAGGAGGGGATAGCAAACCTGCCACACAGGATGTTAAACGAAAGGTAAATTGTGTAGAAAACCTAATTATTATAAACATAAGTATGATTATTTACATATTCTTTTTAAGTACATAGTTTGAAATTAAGTCGGCGACGATAGGTCGCAAAATCAAAATCCTTTTATTCATCATAGATATGAAACATATACTTAATGAACGTCAATGTTACAAACTTCGACTTTACCTAACTGTAAACCAAGAGAAAAAAGCCGACGGAAAAAAACTCCCAGCACTCTTTTCGGTAATACAATCATAATTTAAACGCTAACTTAACACTATCCAACTATTATTAACAAAGTGCAATTAGGGATCACAATCGGTGTAAATGGGGGACAGCTCGTAGTGGCATAAAATGTAGTTTGGTTAACTTTCACAACCCTTTTTATTACTGAATAGACTTACTGAATCTTCAATAGACTAACCACACTGTATAATTTGCGTTTTCCTCAAAACTAATCCTTTATCTATGTTCTCAACACCTCAATAAAACCCATCTCCTATTACTCCAGGAGGGTGAAGCCATAACTACCACCACCACAACCCCGGCTGAGGCTCGTCAACCGGTGCCCGGGGTGTTGTTGATGGACTACCATCCGAGGCCAGCACCTGCTGCTGCGGTTAATGGTAAATTATAATTGTAGTATAGTTAACTATTTTTTAAATCATATAGTTTAAACTGCTTTGTCCTTTCAAGAAAAAAGGAGACCAAGTAACTCAATTTTAGGAACAACTATTGCTACTTTCATGGCCCTAAACTAAGTAAAGCATTTACTATAGGTACCACACAATGGACTAGGGGAGAACCTAGTTACACCCAGACACGAGCCCATTTCTAAAAACCATTTTGATGAAATTGGCCCGACCTGGGGATCAAACCCGGAACCATGCGCTTAGCAGTCCGGTATATTCAAACATTGGCTAAGGAGCCAACTAGAGTTTTTCTACAGATTTTAATTCTAAAGCTAGCATACTAATAAAAAAGCTGTTATTATATCTGCTAGAATAAGTTATAATTTTTTGTAAGCGACAAACTAAATATTGTTTAACCCATTGCACCCAGGTGTAAGTGAGACCAGCCCGCTACCAACCAGCAGCCCCAGCAGCCCGAGTGGCAGCTCCCCCGGCGCCAAGGACCAGCTCATGTACCTGTCCCAGCTGCTGGGCTTCTCCGTGCAGTTCTCCGACTTCCCCAAGGTAGGGTTGATACATGAAATTACTTTAATGTATGTAGGATTGAAAACTAATGACTGATACATTGTCAAAAGCTCAAAAAAAAAAATCTTATAAAATTTCATTTTCATATCATATCAATAAAAAAAATCTACTGAAGATTTGGTTGTATGGGCTTAGTTCCCCTTGCCTACCAGAATGGGTGAAGAAAATATGGCACCATTTTCCAGAAATTTTCTTTGCGAGTTTAGGTTGTTTGTTGCACAAAATGAGTAATTTCGACATTTTCGATCCTAATTTGTTTGAATTAACTCCACCGGAACTCAGTATAATTGCATAAAATGCTTCAGTCAAAAAATCGCTACATATCTACATATGACGAATTTAGAGATTTAAATTGACGAGTTTATTGCTATTGCTTAATTTTTTCGCAACTGTATTAAAAATTGTCGTTTAGTACACGAGCGGAACCGTCGTTGCAACTCGTCCCGCCTGTCAACCAAATTTGTCGGAACTCGTTGTAACGACAGCCTTTCCACACTTTTATTGAAACTAGCGACCCGCCCACGCTTCGCAATGGTGTAATTTTGGCCGACTTGCTTACGAAACATAGATTTTTGGCTTACTTAAAAAAACTTTTTCCCATTGTTCTTTATTTACAAATTTAAATGAAAAAAATACCTAAAGGATGGTGAAAACCGCGTTAAAATCCCTCAACTGGTTTAGGAGGAGTTAGCAGCCAAACATACAAACTGACAGAATTAGCGACTTGGATTTATACTATGTAATGATATATACTATTTAGTTTATTAATTGATTTGTGTATCCCCCCCAGCGCAACCACGGCGAGTTCCTGTCGCTGGTGTCGCTGGGCACGCAGCCGCCGGTGATGTGCCACGGCGGCGGCGCGTCCACGCGCAGCAGCCACGAGCAGTGCGCGCGCGCCGCGCTCACCGCGCTCGAGCTGATGGGGCTCGACCACACGCCCGCGTGCGTATACCGAGATAGTCGATGACTGATAACACACTATACCGGGTGTCCAGGAAACAATGGATAAGCTCTGAAGGGCTAATAGTAGAACTAAAGGCAAGCCTAAAAAATAATTGATAAAAAGTATAACCCTTACACTGCTAGAAATATGGCGCTTTAAAAAAAAACTTCATATTTTTTTGACTGTGTTCATATTTTTACTCGTAACGAGGTCAAATCACTTAATAACATCATTATTTCTGTGCTAAAATAATTAAAATTAACCGCATCAGTGAATAACTATCAAATAAAATAGCTAACTAAAGTATTTTTCTCAAAAAATAGTGTTAAACTTTTGATTTGTGTAAAATTTCTGAAGAAATATTTTTGATGCGCAACTTTGAACAGCTCTGGTGTAAAAAAATTATATGAAAGTAACAGTGACCAATGATTTTAAAATATTCCTGGTTTAATAACGTTTTTAAAAAGATGTAAAATGTCGTTATTGTAATGAAAAAAGATTGAACTAATGGTATTAGTGTGTAAAATGGGATAATTATTTAGATCTAGCAAAATTAAAAAAATACAATAAAACTAAAGAAATATGATTTTCAATTGACATTAATTGCAAACCCATTGGAATAATTTAGAGTAACTGTTCAAATTGTCTGTCCCCATCCTGATGCAGACCCTGCATCTACGAATAAAGGATCTTCAAAGAAATCAACTTAACAGGAGAAAGTGATCGAAATTTTCTTCATAATGACTTACCCAATTTATTGATAGACGTGTCCGAAGAGCTTCGCGACACATATTGGCTTCAAAATGAAGGCTGTCTAGCACACTATGCTGTTGCATTATGTGCATACTTGACGAAACCTACCCTAACAGGTAGGTAGGCCGCCTAAACCTAAACGCTTTAGACTTTTTACTGGGGGTATTTTAAGGAAGAGTTTAACCGGCAACCAGTAACTTCATTAGAAGATCTACGAGCTCGTGTTCAGGCCGCTGCAATCAATGATCGACGACACGCGCGATTTTTTTGAAGATCCTTTATTCGTAGTTGTAGGGCCTGCATCAGGATGGGGACAGACAATTTGAACAGTTGCTCTCAATTATTCTAATGTTTTTGCAATTAATATCAGTTGAAAATCATATTTCTTTAGTTTTATTGTATTTTTATAATTTTGCTAGATCTAAATAATTATCCCATTTTACACACTAATACCATTAGTTCAATCTTTTTTCATTACAATAACGACATATTACATCTTTTTAAAAACGTTATTAAACCAGGAATATTTTGAAATCATTGGTCACTGTTACTTTCATATAATTTTTTTACACCAGAGCTGTTCAAAGTTGCGCATCAAAAATATTTCTTCAGAAATTTTACACAAATCAAAAGTTTAACATTATTTTTTGAGAAAAATACTTTAGTTAGCTATTTTATTTGATAGTTATTCACTGATGCGGTTAATATTAATTATTTTAGCACCGAAATAATGATGTTATTAAATGATTTGACCTCGTTACGAGTAAAAATATGAACACAGTCAAAAAAATATTAAGTTTTTTTTTAAAGCGCCATATTTCTAGCAGTGTTAGGGTTATACTTTTTATCAATTATTTTTTAGGCTTGCCTTTAGTTCTACTATTAGCCCTTCAGAGCTTATCCATTGTTTCCTGGACACCCTGTATGTCTCACGAGTTGAGAGCAGGCCTCCATTTTGGAAAACGAGATAGTAATAATAATAACAGCCTATGTATGTCCTAATAGTCTCCTTCTCAGATAGCGAGAGAGAGCCGTAATTGACTACGATACCTATAATAAACTTTTTTAATACAGTTGCTCAAAAAGTGGCGTATTGCAGGGACGTATAGCGTTCGGGATGTGGGCTATTACGCACTCGTGCTTTTTTTTTACCTTTCCCGCACTCGTGTGTTCTCTTTCCCAACTGTCAAAATAATGTCTATTAAAAAGAAAAAATAACCAACCATGAAGTTTTTACTAAAAAAAAACAAAGAAGTTTTTATGATTCATGTTAATACTAACGTAGCGTAGGTATATTTCTAAAAAAAGCTACTAGTTTGTTTCGATATCAGATTTAATGATTTTATTGAATTAGTGTGGTTGGTTTCATCTTATTTTATCTCATTAAATTTCATTTTTATTTCATTTTTATTGCGTATGGGCATAGTAACCTTTGCCTACCAAATAAGTGAAAAAAAAATGGCGCCATTTACGATCCTAATTTTATATTTTATTAAATTGCTTTATTTTTTCGCAACTGTATTAAAAATAGTCGTTCAGTACACGTGCGGAACCGTCATTGCAACTCGTCCCGCCTGTCAACCAAATTTGTCGGAACTCGTTGTAATGACAGCCTTTCCACACTTGTATTGAAATATACTATTAAAAAAGTAGTGGCCGCCCGTGACTCCATCCGCGTGGAAGTCGGTTTTCGGTGGGAATGAGATGTTTTCCCGCGGTAAAAAGTACCCTATGTGTTATTCTGATGTATAACCTCCACTCGCGTGCAGACCAATCGACTCAACGTTTCAGACCACAAAAAGCCATTTTTTTTTCAGAAACGGCATAACCAATTTTCTCAAATCTGATATTGGTGAAAATCTTAGTCTTTTAGCTTTAAAATGAAACCATACAACATAAAATCTACCTATGCATTCCGAATTACATATGCTTTTAAAAATACAGTAGTTACTTGAATCAAAGTCAGTAAATTTTATAAACTTTTGATGAGCGACTGATATGTTTTTTTTTCGGACTGTAGCCGAAGGTGCACAGTTTACAAGGCGTTATAAAGGGGGTAACATCGCGTCGATTGGTCTGCACGCGAGTGTATATTACTGTAAAGTTTCATCAAAATCCGTCCATTAGTTTTTTCGTGAAAGAGTAACAAACATCCATACATCCAAACATACTCACAAACTTTCACGTTTATATTATTAGTAGGATTATGATGTTAACACAACAAAATTGAGACGTGGCACCTATAAGTCTTAATAAAGGGAGACTATTGGATTCTTTGGGACAACCAAAGCTTAGTGAAAAAAAAGGTTATTCAATCATACTCATTTTAAGTTAATGAACATAATTAATGATATAAACATTAAGATCAATCCTAATACATATTGTGCAAAACTGTTGATATTTTTTTAATTTTAAATGTTTTCTCTGTCATTTGTCAAATTAATCTGCGTTTACTCTGACATACAGTACAAGTTAATGCCTTTAGATGATAAAGACTATTATAAATGTATTTTTATTTTTCCCCAGAATGCAAAGCATACCATCCCCAGCCAAGCCGAGCGCCATCAGCAACGTCATCTCCGAATAACGGTAGCATACCATTCACACCACTTTACATTCGCACATCGCGATTATTTATACTATCTATTAAGGAACACGCACAGTAGCTAGCCTAGCTATCGGTAGATATCCTTCGAATACTACCTACTTATTATTATTTTTGTTTTTGTCTTTTTTTTATATACTTACAATGCAATATCGGGTGGATATTTCAAAGCGCGAAATGCCAACAGTTCGGGACGTTTTAAATCTAATCGTAATATTTCCAGCTATGATGTATTCACCAAATCAATGATGATCTCTACGAACGATTATGTTTTTTTTTTCTGAAATGACGACCGTTTCTTATTGAATGACAAATGTATATTTTTAACACAAAGGTCTAACTAGAAAGATTGATTAGTTAATTTCTTTTAATCGCCTACGAACTGCATACGTTTGGTCGTATTATTTTGATTTAGCAATATGTATAAATAGTTTAGAACCATTTTTTTTATATAACACAAGGTTACGCACTTTTATTTTTTAAGAGTAGGTAGACGAGAATAATATAATTATGTTTACAAAACTCAAAGCAAAGTGAGGGTTATTTATTGAAACGGAATAATGTAGCAATTGGATATCGACTATAGCATTTTAAATTATGTAGGAAAATATAATAAAACTTAGGGCTGTGAAGCCAAACCAAAATAAATAGTAGGACGTGGCATGAAACACTACAATTAAACGTGTAGTTAGTCGATGTTTACAAAACAAGCTGTACTTGAAAAACAATATAATTTATACAGGTTTTCAATTGCATGTTTTGAATACTACGACACTTTGGACCCAATAGTTGTATTGATAATCAAACGAAGTAACTCAGAGGTTGAAATTACACTAAAAAAAGTTTAAGACACTGTCAATATTCGTCGCATGAGAGTTATAGGGCGCAGTATGTTGGATTCGATTTACGACTCCTTGATAACAGAATCAAACCATACCTTTATTTAGATTTAAGGTGTTTTAATATGATTGTGGCACCATTTTATTAAGGGGTAGTGTCTAATGTCATTCATATCAAAACCACATTACTTTTTAGAATCTATGCCGGGATAAGTTTTTTACGTGTTACGATGTTTGACCGCGATGGACTCGTAAACTACTTAACCGATTTAAATCAAATTTGCACACCGTGTGCACTTTGATCCAACTTGAAAGATATGATAGCGTATATCTCAATTTATAGTCTCCATATTATTTTTTGCAAAATATAATATAAGAAATACTGAGCCACTGCAACGCGTGGCTGTGTCTGCTAGTTATATTATATAATTAGTGGTCTTTTTTTAACACGTGGCGCAGCCTTGAAAATGTCTGACTGTAAACTCATGATTTGGTGTTGGATTCTCGGGCCAGTTTGTGGAATGCTATTTTCTGATATGGCACGAGCCATATACAAGCGCAGAGTTTGGAATAACACAGTTTATAAAAAAATTGGTGTGCGAGTCTGGACATTATAAAAATCCGAAACTAGTTTTCAATTGATTTAAATGTTGGGTGGTAAACAAGTATATGTACTTTTGTACAGTGCTTAATGTAAAAAAGTTTTTTAGTCTACGACGGATGTTTAGACAAGTGAACTGTGATGTGTGAGTAAAGTGTGATCCTATCGTGTGATTCTATCGGCACATTACATAGTAATGAACAATTTTACAAAGCGAATTTAATAATCTAAAAGAAAGTTATAAGGATGTAACAAGGGTTTTTGTTTATCAAGACAAAGATGATCTTATGCTGGGCAAATGCAAAAGCGTGTCATTCTCTATCATTTCTCTTCGTCTGATTATCAATACAGCTAGTTGTAACCAAGTTCTTACAGCTCGTCTCGTGTTTACCTGCGACTAACTCGGTGTTGGTTTCCGTGCCGCGTCTCACTGACGCTAAAGTTGCATCATGCGGCCATGATGTTCCTTAGTCTAGCTTACTATACGGTGGAAATCGCCGCGATCGTCGAGCTTACTTGTTTACCTATTGTTATTTAACCTGTACACACTACCTATTAGCGATTAATTTATTCGTAGAACGCGGCGATTACCACATTGTGTGGCCTCGATTTTTTAAACTAGCACCCTAGTTAGCGTGTTTACGAACTTTGAACGAAACCCCTCCGACCCTAAGCTATGAAATGTGTAATTTTATATCGACATGTATCGCTCCCATTATATTCTTATTACTTAGTCTTAGAACTGGTTTCGACTGATGGAAAACTCCCCAAGTGATGAAGAATTAAGCTGGTGTACTTACTTCTTGTGTATTATCCATTTCCCGCTCTGTCTAAACCGGTGCGTAAGTTTGAAGTTCGCTTATTATGTAACTTATAATATTACTGCCCTGTTGTAGAATTATATTAACTATATCATGTTCATTCTAGATGTATTGTAAGCTATGTATTGCAGGATTGTTTGGTCATATCAGCTGTCAGATCGTGATGTGCGTTACTTTAATCAAAATTAATCGAATCTCGATGGAATACTATAATCGGCGTTTATATCTCGGACTTTTATGAGACTTTAATAAGATACAGTGAATCTTTCGGCTGATGCTACGAAATATCTCTGAAATGTACAAATGATCGGTTTCTCCCAACTATTTATAATGAAATGATAACCGATTATTTGTACTGTAAGTAGGCGATTGTACATTTCATTGTAATGGGTCCGATAAGTGTATGAATTTTAATTTATGAATTGTCTTACTTAGCGGTAACTTAGTAATCGATGTATGTTTAATGTTAATGAATTGGCGATTACGTTTACTCTTAAGTAACATTGTGAACTACCCACATTGCGGGCAACTTGTGTATTTAGTTTTAACGACTTTAAATCGAGGCCATGAGAGGTAATTTCTTTTTGTTGTAAGTTGCACGAGTAACTAAACAATTAGAAATTCAATGTTATTGGATTTAAACGCCATAAGGGCATTAAGAAGTGTTTATTTATTTTGTTGGTAACTAATATTTTATATAATGTGGGTTAGGCGAGTCCCAAATGTACTTCGTGCTGCGACATATTGTAAGGACACAAAACAATAAACGTTAAATAAATAATCTGTCGTATTTATTTCTTAGCTAATTAGCCGTTTTAATTTAGAATCTTGTATTTTGGAACTTCCTTTTGATGTTGAATTAATGAACTTGCTGAAATTGAAGGCATTTGTCATCTTTCAATTTGTTAATTAAACGATAGTGAATGTAGCTTTGTTCCAACAAAATATTTCTTTTTGGAAATGTTGCAGTTTTATTGTTGGTGGTGCCGTATAAACCAGCTATTTGAGATTGATGCATTTTTGTCTTGTCTTTCTGTTCGTTCCAGCTAATCTCTGAAATGGTTGGACCGTATTTGACAGAAATTTCACTGGCAGATAGTTGATATAATAAGTAACCTAGGCTTTTTAACTGAATAAATAAATTTAGTTTTAGATTATAGAATGTTGTTACAAATATTCTGGTTAAAGAAAAGCCATACTATTAATACTAGGGGCCGCGCGCGACTCCGCTCGCGTAGAAGTCGGTTTCCCGTGGGAATGCGAAATTTTCCCGCGGTAAAAAGTTCCCTTAATTCTTTCATACATATATTTTTGGTATCTAGAACCGATTTTGGCAGCGCACGCAACGGAAGCTCTCAAGGATGAATAATTTTCCCCGTTTTTTTTCCATTTTCCATTATTTCTTCGCTCTTTATAGTTGCAACGTGATGTTATATACCCTAAAGCCTGCCTCGATAAATGGTCTATTCAACACAAAAAGATTTTTTAAAATCAAACCAGTAGTTCCTGAGATTAGAGCGTTCAAACAAACAAACTCTTCAGCTTTATAATATTAGTATAGATTATTAATAAAAGTGATAATTTTGTTAATCGCGCCTCACTCCATACTTTTTACAACCCGCTAATTGCACAAGAGTATCAGCTTTGATTCGCGTAAGCAAAGATCTATTAATAAACAATCAAATCTTATTACATATATTTATTGAAAAAACCAACTCAATATAGAACTTCTCGTAACATCATTCTCTTACAACTCACATACCACTAACCAAGCACACAAACTCTAATGTCCTTATTTACAAAACACTATTTGTTAAAATATGGTTGTCTCTATCCACCATGAAAACTTTTACATGAGATTGTCAGAGACAAATACTTTATCTGATGTAGGCTTAAAAAAACGATAAAATATTTGGTAGTTATCCTTTTTTTAATAGTTTTCATATCGCTCCGCCAGGTCTTCGCCTTCGCCTTCTCCTTCATCGTCTTCTTCCATGGCTTCGTCTTCAACCATTTCTTCTCCAATTTCTTGTGAACAATGTTCCTCCTCAACCTTTCTTTTGGGAAAGTAATGTGGCATATCAGATGACCGGACCACTAGTTTTGCTCCATCTGCAAGTTAAAAGCTTTGATTAATATAGTTATGATTTGTAGTAATTTAGAAAAAACTAAATTTTTCAAGCATTATGTCATGGCTCTAGAGCTCTTTTGTTTCTTTAGTTAGCCTTTTCTGAATCGGGACACTCCAAAAGTACTTAGAGGGGTTTCAATAACCTGCTATTATTTAAAGCTGAATAGAATAGAGTTTTTTGTTGTTGAATCTATATTTTAAGTTGTCTTGTTTGTCTGTTCATCACATAACTTCATAATACAATAAACTTTCTTACTCAGAAGAGTTCCATCCATAGCCATAAGGCTGCCATATTGGTTAGGTGGTACATTCATCTTCAGCAGATTAAACATCCTGTCAGATCGCTGGACTTTCACGGCATGATGGCGCTTCACTAGAGGCCCCAATGCTTCCTTTGGCGGCATGAAAGGCTCCCCATAGACCTAAATATATAACCAAATTGTATGAAATAAACTTCCATTTTAAAATTGGCGATATCATGCACCAAGTATGTAGAAATATTCGAGTTCTTTATATTTATATGAGCCAACTATACCTAGAGATTTTATAATTATAATTGTTTGTTTATTTGAGTACAAATAGGGATTTTTTTGATAATGTTAATGTTGAATGTATCAAACTTTTTGAATACTTACTCTTACTCGATGGTACGGCGAGTTTCGAGGCATAAAGTTGTGCGCGATCACTTGCCTTATAACCTGCAATAACACATAAAAATATTTAAGACGTTCAGAAGTTATAAGGGTAAGTACTAGGGGCTTACATTCTAAGGCCCACTTGCAGGAAACGTTTTAACCTCGGGTTAACTTCTTGTTAGCAAAGGGCCTGTCCACATCACCACGGCACGACGTCATCACCGTAGAACGGTGCGGTGTCGTGCACTAGCAAGGTATGACAACGCTGCCGTGGAACGGTGCATCGGACGGCGTCGCCGGTGACTCGGGTGCGATGCGCTCGACAGCGTTGCTAGCACGGAACAGAGAAGAAGATGGAAGTGTGAAGTAGGCGGGGCACGCGTGCCACTAGTAAGCAGTGGATTGCAAACGCATACCTCAGTCGTACATTTTTACGGTACGGCAACGTAAATTCCCCGTCACGGCAACGCGCCGCGCCACGGCACCGCACCGTCCCACGGTGACGACGCCGTGGTGATGTGGACAGGCCCTAACTCAGATTTAAATGGCGCCACCATCCATTGTATGTAACTACTTCTCATTACAATTGATGGTGTCGCCATTTAAATCTGAGTTAAAACGTTTTCTGCAAGTGGGCCTTAATAAGGTAAAATTCATCCATCATGCAAGAATAAATACTCACGGCACCCATGTATGGGGAAAGTTTCTTCAATTCAACACGAACTTTTTTTCTGGCAATTTCCTCTTCTGTATCATTCTCAATATCCAGATCGGTTTTTAGATTTTTCAAATGTTCACTTACCTAAATTTTTCAAGATAAATTATTTGACCCAGAAAAAAATGTTTACATTAGAAAATAAATGTCACTGGAATATTAGAAAATCTACAAGTTTATAAATTTTTTAGGAAGTTAATAATCTTTCGTAGGATTTCAAACGAGAGACAAATTGCATAATTTTAAACGCTTAGATTTTATCAAATTTACCAATTTGCAATGTCCTTTGGTAAATTTATAAACTAATGGATATCCCATCGTAAGTTCCTAAACGGTGCGACCAATCACAGAAAAGATATAAATTTTACGCTTCTTAAAAATACGGCAAATAACACACTGCTCCCTGATTGGACAATGTTGAAAATGCTTGAAAGGTTTCAACAATATCAAAAATCAAAAATAAAACACAAAATAAAGTAGCTTAACTTTGCGTGTGTATTAAGTGACAGTCACCCTAAAATTTTTATGGTCACCCTACTAATTCAAACTAAATCAATGAAGAAAAGGGAAAACGTGATTTATTCAACCAATCAGAGCGCAAATTTATTATTTTACGAGTGACTTCTACAAGTTTATACATTTTCGAAACTGGGCGTAAAATAATACAATTTATCTATCCTACAATAGTTTATAAACTTACTAGGAAATTTATAAACTTGCGAATTTTGAAATCTTCCGGTGACATATACAGGGTTATTTCTAATTAGCGCATCACCTCTTGTAGGCAGCTTTTCTACATCAATCCGACCAACATTTAACCAACAAATAATTAAAATTAATATTTCAAAAAAAAAAATTTTTTCCATACAAATTTATTAGGTGCATCAAACGGTACAATACTCTACGCGCACGCAACTGGCGTGGCAGGCGCGCGGGCGACGGGGAGGAGGCGACCGGCTTAGGAACTTCTTACAAAATACAGAGTTATAAATAACAGAGCGCGCAAATTTGTTTTTGTTTTTTTGTTTTTGTGTTAATTATCAAGTTTGCAAAAGTCGTAGAACAAATGTTATTGGGATTGATGTAGGGAAGCCGCCTGCAAGAGGTGATGCGCTAATTACAAATAACGCAGTGGAAGCGTCCTAGTAAATAATACACAGAGTTAACGCAGATATACAAGTATGGAAAATATATTGTTACACAACGAAAATATTAGACAGACTGTAAGAATATAAAAATAGATTCCACAGAAATAGACACTGACAAACAGAATAATTAAAGAGTTCTTATTAAGATAAGCTGTAGATACACTTATAAACAACAAAACATACCTTTTCTACAATTTTGTCACCATATTTGTTGCTAATTGCCTTAAGTTGATTGAGGGGTACTTTGTCAATGGCTGAAAAAAAAACATGTTACTGACAATCTTCTCTTCCACCCTATAAGGGATGTGAAAGTTAGTGTCTTGGCCTAAAAAATATATGTAACATATCTTCTTAAAAAAAACTCATTCTATGCTATATAAATAAATAAAAAAATAATCTCCAGACTAACACACCTACCTAAAGTAAGTTGCAGTAAGCACTTGTGTTATAGGTACCACATAATGGACTAGGGGAGAACCTAGTTACACCCAGACATGAGCCAATATCGAAAAACCATTTTAACGACATTGGCCCGACCCGGGGATCGAACCTGGAACCATCTGCTTAGCAGTCCAGTATATATACCGCTGCACCACAGAGGTTGTCTTAAACGAAGACGATAAAGGACTAGCTTTGTCTGTGGCTTTGCATGCGTCCACTAAAACACCTTTCTCTATACCTACTATGGTATTTATTACACATATAAACCTTCTTCTTGAATCACTCTATCTATTAAAATAAAAACATAAAAACCTGTTGCGTAATTTTAAAGATCTAATTTGAAAGTAACTTTGTTATATACTATGTAGTGATTTCAACTTGCTTTATTTATAAATATTTTTTCTTTCTTATAGGTACATACTAACTTTTTTAATAAACTTCAAACTTACAGTAAGGATGTGTGGTAACAGTAGTAAATTCCTGCTCATTAATATGTCCACCTGGAACTATTTGTCTGTATGTGTTGAGAATAAGTTCAAAATCAGCAAAATGTGGGTGAGCTTTGCGATAATTTTTACTCAATATAAAGCAATTTCCATTCGGATACACTTCCATGACCTGACATAGTCTTGTGTAGACCACCTAGAGATATAGAAAAATCAAGTTGTAAAGTAATTAACAAGCTGGCATTACCTCAAGTATGGAATTGCATGCAAAGAGCATGGTCTTAATTGTTAAAAAAGGGGAATAAGTAACTGAGAAACTTGTTCATTTAATTAATTGAGAATGAATAGAGTAGAATCATAGCTTACGTCAGCAATTTGTCGCAATAGCTTGTGCCCAGTCTTGTTACTTAAATTGTACAGTTGCGTAAATTTACTTTGCATTTCAGTTAAAATCTCAATGTATGTTGTCTTGATTGCTTGTTGCGGTTGCATCTCTTCTCTGATTCGTAACATGTTTCGTACAGACAGGGGTATTTGCTTTGGTTTCGCCTTTTGGATACATTCGGGTATTTCTGAAGGAATAAATGCCTTAACTTTTATAAATGACTCTCCATGAGGCACACCAACATTGTTCAGTTTATCGAGAGCCTCATAAGGATCCGCACTGATCGGCAATCTTAGATAAATAGTTTTCATAGTCTTGTCCTGACCGCCTTTTTCTTTAGATGGTAAGGGGCCAAATCCTAGCGCTACGAAATTGACCAACAAAGCCCTTGCCATCTTTCGAACCATTTCCGGGATAGCAAACTGCAACAAACAAAAAAAATATTCAAATAACCTATTACAAACATTTTTTAATATTTTGTCATAATGTTTTCTTACTTTTGCTGGGATCCCGTGAACAGCAATTATTGTTGTCATGTTTGTAGAATTGCCGGTTTTTTACTGTAGGAATTCGGCGTTCAATATAAATATGTCGATTGCCACATACAGTAGTTTCTTTGTTATTTTGTATTCAATTAAAACTTTAGTCACGCAAGCGGTCTTTAGTTTCTTTTAGATTTTTAACAAATTAAACACGAAACTTTGATCGAACAAAAATAATGCCCCTAACCATCAGGGTTTGGCATCAATCAAGAAACTTATTCAATTCAATCAATCAATCAAAGAACTTTATGAAAGCAGTCTAAGGAAACAAAGTCGACCAAATAAACGTGTCCGTAATGTTACTGACAAACACAAAATGGCTTCCTAGTTTCTCCCTATTGTAGGCTTTCTTTTTGCCTCACCAAACAACGCTATAGACCCTGTAAATAGTTTTGATCATAATTACAATTAATTGCCTAAAGATAGCGCCACAGAGTCTTGCTGTATATTGAAACGTCAAAGTAAAAATATCATCAGAAAGAACCTTATTATAATGATAACTCAATGTTGAATATGCAAAATTTATTAAATTGTTTTATTTTTATTATTAATTATACTATATATATTTACCAGACTTATCAATTTCCTAATATAACGACTTATTTTTCTGTTCGTGGATTTCGTGTTCTATCTCTTTGAACTAAACTTTAAATGTTAAGTAGATAGGTAACTGTCATAAAGCAGACAACTTTCTACTTTTTCTAGGGTTAGGAACTAGCTAAATTTGAATAACTGAGTACTAATTTATATTCAGGCGTATTTAGAAGATTAACTGATTTTATTTACATAATTAAATAATTTAGATATTTTTTACATATTTGTTTTTATTTTTTGTATTTGTTCTATTTACTTTACGTAAATATTTGTATTACTTAGATGTTAAAAAAATTAGCTTCTGTAATTTTCGTGTTCAAATTTTTTGGCCGTCGAACAATTCTTGGTTCAAATTAGTTCTAATTATAGAGTTCAAATTAGTTTGAGCGTCAAAAAACCAGTATGACAAGTGCTAACCGTCCACTTTGAAAAGTGTAAGGGTACCTACGGAATCCGGCCAGGCATGCGGCTGACCGCAATAAAAAATTTGTACGAGAATGTAGTTTTCATTCGCACTACGACGCGGCTGCCGCCCGACCGGCGCCATACACACTACGCGGATATGCTAGTTTGCGGTTGCCCGCCATTGACGGTAAACGTTTTCACTAACGTTCGCGCATTTAACTGATAGTTTATTACTATGGATTTTGATACCGAAAATTTTATAATCGAGATCTTTTATAATTGAGAAATTTATAATATAACGTCCATCTTGGAAATGAGCCGATCCAACCGCAAACCACTACGGTTTCTAAACGCGCTTCCCGGTTGGAGTTGCGACTATCCGCCACCCGGCAACCGCTTCCTACGGTTAGCCGGACGGCTGACCGCATTCCGGCTAACCGCATAGTGCGTAGTGCCCTTAACCGCCGCGACGAAACTCGATACAAACGATTCGACTCTTTCGTCTAGCCGTCTACAAATTTGACTGGAAATAGACGGTTGATTCAACTAGTCCGTTCCTTCAACGCCCATCGCTACCGGTCAATCAGTCAATCTGATGAACAATAGCTGAGGTGATTGACAGATACCTAACCTAACCTCTCTTATGAAGAAAACAACTAATAAATTATTGGCGTTCGTTGGCGGTAGTGGTTCCTAAAATGTTATTTCAATGAATGAATTTTTCGGGATCTCTCAGGACTTTAATCTATTAAACTTTGATAAAAATGTCTACTACTAGTGTTAAGTAAGTATATAATCTCTTTTAAATTTAACACGTAACTATTAACGAGTTTTCGTGTACATACTCTTTATTTTTGTTGATTCTTTTAAGTTATTGGAAACGTTTATGGCGATGGGCAACCTCAGGGAGCCTTTCCAAGGAAGAAATTGGTAGTATTATTGAAACAAATGAGGTGATCGAGGGTTTTAAACTTGGTATTGAATGTTATAAGCCTTTGAAGAGTGAAACGTTCTCTCAGCTCCAGTCTAAACACCAAAGTCAATCAAAACTACTGAGTGTAGTGCAGGGGATTCAGCATTACATAGTAAGTAGCTCTTCATTGATATTAGTAGTGCACACTTTTGTTTAACTAGCTTCCCGCCCTGCGGTTTTAACTGCAGCTAATTTTAGTTTCATACAAACTTTCATCCCCTATTTAATACCCTTGGGGGTATAATTGCTCAAAATCCTTTCTTAGTGGATACCTACATCATAACATCTACCTGCATGCCAAATTTCAGCCCGATCCGTTCAGTGGTTTGGGCTGTGTGTTGATAGATCACTATGTCAGTCTACATAGTGAGTCTACATAGTCTACCTTTGAGTTATATATATTTAGATTTACTTGGATTTTTAATCTGCTTTGATACTGAATTTGAGCAGGTACGGTAAGTTCCTATAGCATAATTGGACGTCGTTAATTGAGAAGGATCCAACCCACAACTTAGTCAAAAATGAGTTGAGTATACAGAAGTACTCCTCTCAGTACGTTCTATCATGTCACGAACACAGCCATATTAAAAGTTAAGTTTTTCTTATTTTTATCACTATATGTTACCAACCCACATCTTTGCCGCCCTACTTTTTTTTTTCAATGATAAGGTTCCACAGCACTTGGTTTTGACTTATTTTACAATTTAGGGAAAAAACAAATATTAAAAACATTTCAAGCTACATGGTATAATACAAATTCTATCTAAGTGTTTCATCGAAAACAATCCATGCTGCTTGGATCCTTATCGGTGATTTATTTATTTGTTTTAAATGATGATTATTTAAATATCGAAGACGCTCTATGCTACTTAGATCGTTGTGATGAAATAAGTTGTGCAATATCAAAGGCAGTATTAAATATCGAGACAGGAATAAAGCACTTGAATCGCTTTAGATAAATATTATAGTGTATTATATAATCATACATACAATTAGTATCAAATTAATTTCTATAGATTTATTGTATACCTTCAATTTGCATAAATTATTTATTTGTTATTCTCAGTCAGAGGAGGAGGTAAAAAGGCAGTTTTGTCTATAAGCTCCACTGCCGCAGGTCATGATTGCCTATGCTCACAAATGTTCCTGTCCTTAATCACATATTTATTTTTTCTCTATCCTCTTCTACATTTCCTTCCTCCTGGAAAAACGCTGACGTTATTTCTTTGCGCAAATGAACCTAATCCAACTACGCCAGCTAATTTCCGACCAATTTCCTTTCTTCCGTTTCTTTCCAAAGTCCTCGAGCTTTTGGTACATGGCCAGTTATCATCCTATTTCTTCCCACCATCTTCTCATTCCTTTACAATCCGGCTTCCGTCCTGGCCACAGCACCGTGTCAGCACTCATTAACATGACTGATGACATTCGCTTGGCCATAGAAAATAAATCCCTCACAATACTCGTTTTGCTTGACTTTAGTAATGCCTTCAACTCTGTCGATTTTGACGTCCTTCTTGGCATCCTTAAATCCTTGAATATTTTCTTTCCTGCTTTATCCTGGTTCGATTCCTACCTTCTTGGCCGCTCGCAGCGTGTTCGCCTTAATGAGTCTTACTCGGAATGGTCTGACCTTACTGCGGGTGTGCCTCAGGGTGGTGTCCTCTCTCACTTACTGTTTTCCATTTTCATAAACTCTGTGTCCCATGTCATTTCTTCCAAATTCCACCTTTATGCGGACGATCTGCAAATATACCGTCATTGCCTTGTTTCCGATATTTCTGCCGCCATAGCATCTATTATTGAAGATTTGGAACGCATTTGTAACTGTCCTTTGGTCTGGTTCTTAACCCTAAAAAAACGCAAGCCTTAGTTATTGGAAGCAGGTCCATGCGCAATCGCATCGATCCATCTTCTTTAGCTTCCGTCACTATTAATGGTACACCGATCGCCTTCGCTGAATCCGCTAAGATCCTGGGTGTTACATTAGATTCTCATCTTAACTGGGGTCTGCATGTCAGCGAGGTCAGTCGCAGGGTCCACTACTCCTTCCATTCGCTGAAGTGTCTCCAAACGTATTTGCCGCTCGTCACTAAAATCTCCCTTTCCTTAACTCTTATCCAAACCATTATCGATTATGCGGATGCTTGTTACCTTGATGCCACAGAGGAGCTCTTAAACAAACTGGAACGCTTGCAAAATCTCTGTATCAGATTTATTTTTGATCTTAATAAGTATGATCATGTATCAAATCTTCGCAAGCAACTCCAGTGGTTCATTAAAATAATCTTAAATCTTTTAAAACGTTTAACCATCAACGTCTCAATCCAATTCGCCATAGCCATCGACATCATCGCTAATATTTTTGTTTCCTTTTAATGTTTTATAAAAAGATAAGCAATCCTTTGGAATTAAATAAAATAACGATTTCAAGTCCTCCAATTATGCTTGCGGAATTTCCTTCCCATCAGGCCAGAATATATTTTAGTCACTTTCAGATGTTTTCATAAATATTGTGTATTTTTAAAAGTTGTAAGCAGAGTAAACCATTAGAGGTTTATAGAATGAAGACCGAAGATTTTGTGATCACTAAGAATTAAGAAAACAAAAAAGTTAACAGGAAAACTTTTGTTTCAAAGTCAATTAGGTAGCTGAAAACAAAATAAATATTGATAAATAAAGACAAAAAATACACAATATTTATTATAACATCTGAAAGTGACGAGTATGAAGAGCTTAATATAGAGAAAAGAATGAAGGGCCAATGCCTTGAATTACTTGAAGAAGATTTAGATATATTGTGGCCTGATGAGAAGGAAATTCCGCAAGCATAATTGGATGACTTGAAATCGGTATTGATTTATTTAATTCCAAAGGATTGCTTATCTTTATATAAAACATTAAAAGGAAACAAAAATGTTAGCGATGATGTCGATGGCTATGGCGAATTGGATTTTCCATTAGACGTTGATGGTTCAACGTCTTAATAGATTCAAGATTTAACTTCTTAGATTTACGCGATCACTATTACTTAAAATTAAACTCATTTTAACGGGTTTTGCGCGTTTATTTTAAACGTCGGTTAAATAAAAAATAATAAAATAATCGCGTAAAACCCGTTAAAATGAGTTTAATTTCAAGATTTAAGATTATTTTAATGATAAGCTCAGGATTTTTAATAGATTTTTAGTTAAGATGGTTTTTTAATAATTTTTATGTAGCAATGTTGTTCGTTTTTAGCAAATTTACCGTAAATTTATGTGACTGAGAATAACAAATAATATTTTTAATTGTTTTTATTGGAAGATATCCTAAATTTGTTACTTTCAAACATTTTATATGTGGATTTTAATTTTTTATGTATTTACTCATTAGCAAATGAGGAGTTATGGAAAATTGAGTTTAATCTTAGTTTAATAAAGTATTTAGTTATTAAATAATATATGTTTTTTTGCTATTTCCCGGTTTGAATCTTTTTTGATGAATACATCAAACACCTTGGTGCATTGAAATGGCATTTAAGCGAAAAGGATCCATTCACATATTTTTGTAAATATCTAAACAAATATTATACATGACAAAATAAGAAGTGCATCAACTAAAATATAATACAAATAGCCAATTATAATGATTAAAGTTTATGCGCTAAAGTTAAAAAAAAAGAAGAATTACGTTTTGAACTAAAAAGTTGTATATCTCAAAACTAGGTTGTTGTGGATTGGATCCTTCTCAATTAACGACGTCCAATTATGGTACTAAGCTTTGTTTAGATATCACCTGTGTTTGGTACACTTTATAAATCCTGTTGTATAAATCTCACTAGATAACTATGTATATTTTTCCAGGATGTGGACTGTTTTCAAATCTGGGAAATTCTGAAACATTATCTGTGTGATATTTCATATGGGACTCCATCTAAGGCCCTTAACAATGTTGCTTATGTGGACACAAGACCTAGTTTTCTCCTGCCAAATGTATGGAGATTTTATTACTGTGAGCGACTTTACATGTTTAGACTTTTACAATATGTTATCCAGTTCAAGAATGACAAAACTCATAAATACCATGAAGTGTTTACAAAAATATTTAACAAAGTAGGAGTGAGCATTTTGAAATCTTCACTGATAAAACAGTTTGAGAAGTTATTGTCTACGGCCCCACCACCAAGGAAAATACAGATAGATTTTTCTTCTGATAACATAAGAAGAGATTGGGCACTGTCTAATTTGCGGGAACAGCTGGCTATTCTGCAGATCTTACTGTTACTTGCTGATGAAGATGGATTTACAGAGGCAGAATTTACAAAACTGTTCAAGTTGTTCCGAAAACATAATTTTGGAATCTGTCAGGGTTACAATGAGTTCTTGGAGGAACAGCATAAAGAACCAAGTTCAAGGATAATGCACATGGAAGTCTGTTTATTCATGGTTATATTAGATAAAAGGAAAATGTAAGTCATAAAACTAATAATATGAAAAATATAAACTATCATATTAAAATATATGAATTTTGTTTTTGTCTTATATTGCAGTAAGGATTTCTCAAGCTGGATAGAAAATACAAAAGAAACAGTAGAGTTTGAATTATGCAAATTGCAAGTAAATCCTGAACACAGTGTTATGCAAATGGCTTGGATGCTGTTAACTTTACAGGTATTTTTATTTATTTTGGGGTTGGTCACTGAGAACCCTCTTTCTGCAATTTAGTTAAATTAAAGACCGTTTGATTTCAGAGTGAAAAACATGCAAAGCTATTTGAAAGTCACTACCAACAATTAGGAGCAACAGCTCTTAAATTGAGGATTTTTGAATGTTTGCATCGGATGCTAAGTAATGATGTGTTTACGGTAAGTCTTAATGAAACTAATTTTGATCTTGTTTTAGTACTTTTATATTCCTACCTCGCCCTTGCCTATTAGATGTTTTCTTTTGAACAGGCTTAGTGAATTTATTAATAAGATATAGATTGAATAATTTGTCTTATGCAAACAGAATTTAAACCTAGGTTGAGTTAATAGGCTTTACATAGCTCTTAACGCAACAATTAAACTAGCTCTCAAATTGCTTTCAAATCAATTGCTTGCACTTGACCTTTTTCTGTTTTGATTTAGGATAAATCGAGATGTGCAGCAATAGCAAGACGCAGAGTATTTGAAATGCTCAATGAACTATGTGATAAATTTGATGGTGACGG
Organism: Emmelina monodactyla; assembly: GCA_916618145.1. Lineage (NCBI taxonomy): Eukaryota > Metazoa > Arthropoda > Insecta > Lepidoptera > Pterophoridae > Emmelina > Emmelina monodactyla. Next base: position 9,837,551 of record OU745303.1, read on the forward strand.
AACGCTGAGTCTTCAACCAGGCATCATGGATCTCTGTGCTGATTTGTTGCAAACTGAAGAGTTAGCACAAGAGTTCTGGTTGCTGCAGCAAAAGGAGGATCAATTTGGAGTGGTGTCACTGTGGAATACAGCTTTAGAATACTTTCCATACAATTTTAGTCCATTGTCCATATTAGCTGCTGGGCTTGCGCAAGCTGGTAAAGATAGTGTCAGAAATGTAAGTGAGGACATTTTTATACAAATTTCTTCCTTTGGCCAAAAGTTGTGTTAAATTTTTCTAATGTGTTTTTTTTGGTTTTAGTTAATAGGGGAGTTAAAGAATTTGCCTGTGTACACAGAGATTTATAAACCACTTGAAGTGCCTATAGTGATAAACCAATGTGGCGATGCGATGGTGCGACGGGAGTATTATCCATTGAACGACCCTTCTTACCGCATTGAAGAGGGGTCACTCGCCTCAATAATGGAAAGAACAGAGGGCACAATGATACACTTCCGAACACCTTACTCATACTGGACAGTGTTCAACCATGAAGTAGAGAAGGCTTTAGACAGAAAACAGCATCAGAATAACATTAATGTAACGTTGGAAAAGGTGTTTGAAGGGACTAAAGTACTGAAAGGTATTCTAAAAGCGTTAGTCGGTGATAAAGAGATTCCCAAGGCTTTGGTGGGTCCAAGTGAAGGAGTGTTTGATGTGTTGGTGCGATTCATGAGAACGGATTCACCACCGTTGAATTTATTGGTGGAATGCTTGGATGTTTGCACAGCGTTGGTGCCTATGTTTCCTAAGGAAATCTATATGAGGTATTTTCTAGCTTTTACTTATCCATTCTTCACTACAATAAAAAAGACATCTTTTAGTTACTTTTCTCATTCTTTATTATTTTTGTACCTCTTTGATCTTTCCATATGTGGAGTATGATACACATGCTTTGATAGCTTACATTTTGACTCAACATTCTTTTGACATAAATTTCACAGCTTATATGTACTTTAGATTTATAGTGTGAAGCTATGTATCAATAATCATTTTATTTTCTATTATTTACAGATTGATAAACACAGGTCTTCTGCCGCGTATTCTAAACAAGCAACTATCCTACATTGAGTATGCTAACGGAGCCTCCTTTGATTCTGCCACTATCGGGTCGTATCTCGTAACTATTGAACAACCGAGCAGAAGCTATAAATTCTTGAAGGCATATATTGATATGCTGTGTGCTTTTCAGGTGGTAAGTTTTTAACTGAGATCATTATTTTGATTGTTAATCATAGCAGTTTTAATAATCAAGTTTTAATCTAAAAGAATTAAATTAATTTAACATCGGTGTTTAATTGTGCTTTAAAAGAGTAAGAGTAGGTTTTAAAAAAAACTTATGACTTAATGACTGTTCTAAAAACGTTCACTCTTATTTTCAGGTTGCAAGTGACGAGCGTATAACCACAGATATAATTCTGCCCGGTCTTATTCTTATATTACGAGAAGTGTTCCCAAATGTAAACGGTTGGCGGTACGAGGATCCCAAAGAAAAACAGGAGATGTTGCAAAAATGTGCTGTATTCCTTATAATGATCATGCAACAGTCAAAAGACAAAAACCCAAGTGAAACGATTGTGAAAAAGACATGCATTTATAGTCTGTTGTGTATGGAAAATGCTTTGGAGTTGCTAAGGATTGTTGCTATTGGTAATTCACACGACTTGCTTCCCAACCTTTTTTTTCATTTTTATTTTCAGTTACTTTTTTCTTTACCAATACTATTTTTTATGCTCATTGAATACTTGTTTTATAGCTATATTTTCTATTTCTTTTTTCAGGTAATGATCAGCTAGAATCCGTAATACACGGTGAAGCCAACTGGATAGCTGGCAACGGCTACCAATATGTCTCAACCATGCAAAGATGTCTAGCTCTAGTTATGTTCTCACTAAGACTTAAAAATCTAGTCACAACCAACAATGAGTTAACTCCTTTAGAACATTTGATATTTACACAAAACAGACAGAAGGACACATTGAGAGTGATCCCTAAGATTGCGAGCTATATCAACCATTCGTTCAATAAAAACTTGCCAGTGTTGTGCTGTAGTTTGTTAAGGAAGTTTGCAGAAGTAAGTATTATAACGCTTAAATGATTACGAATAGTTGTGATAAGTTAAAGTTTTAGAAGATATGTGTTATAATAATAATACATTTGATAGGTTTAATTAGTTTGAGGATTAAGGTTAAAAAATGTAGTCACATAAAACTATGGCACTGGTCTGAATAAAATTAAGTAAAGAAATAAAATTTAACCTCTTTAAAATTGTATACGCTTTACCATGGGCAACTTCATATTTTTATTATGATAAAATTTCATCTCAAAGTGTATAATTGAATTCACGTTATTATCATGTCTCTGTTAAGTTAGTCAAATGTTACCATTTTAATTAATCTTGCAGGCTTTCCAAATGTCCTTATTCGCGTCTTTAGAAATGAGCGCGTACCAAGTCCGCGTTATGTTCCTAGACCGCCTCCGTGACAAATACGAGACCTACGAACTAAAGGTCGCCATTTTAGAATTTGTCGCCACCTCCGTAGGAAAACAACCAGGTCTGACTGAGGCTTTCTTTATGATGAACTACGAAAAGGCGAAAGATAAGGAGGAAGTGAAAACTGAGAAAACTGAGGGTCTGGACGATAGTGACGGGATATTGGGGTATATGGCTGATTATTTGGGGACTGTTAAAGCTGTGAGTATAGAGAAAGTTAAAGGTAATTAAGGATGTGGATATGTGATTGTGATATTGGTTTGGTTGATTTCAGGATGTCAAATTTCTGCACAGTAAGTTGCTGGGCTGCATCATGTCGCTGTTCCATGAACTATGGAAAAACAACATGCAAATACTAGTGAAGAAACTTCGAGAAAACCCTAAGTTCTGGGAACACATTACAAGTCCACTCTTCAGCGCCATACAACCAGGACTCAGAACCTACTCGCAGATATTCAATGTTCTAGGCATTGAACTATTCGTTTCGAGAGGGAAAATAGACAAGAATCTTCAAGAAATGCTCGAACAGTTTTTTGATGTCAACAACAAGCATTTAGACTCGTGGATAGAGTTCATATTCGCGTTGAAAAACCGCAATGACGATGAAGAAACAACCGATCAAGTTCCCGTGTGGTTGGGACTCTTGACCTCATGGAAAGACTTCACCACAATCTTTTGTAAATGCCTGCCGATCAGCCTAAACATCGCGCACAAGTCTAAACTAGTAGCCCCGTGCTTGACGGCATTACTTAACGAACTAGATGACATCAAAGATGGGAGATTAGTCGTGATTCTAGCTGAACTATACGTCATCATGTTAGCTAACTGGAAAGAGGACTGCTTTGACAACAGGAAACAAAGCGCTAAGCAAATTGACGGTCTCTTAACAAACACAGCAGTCGTATACGAATGCTTGCATCCGAGAGCCAAACGAGCGATACTTTCGATTGGCACCGTTGCTATTAGCAGCTTGGATTACGAAATCAAAGCTAACAGCATCACAGCACAGAACATCATTCGAGCTGTCACCAACATCAACAGCTTGGAACTAGAAAAGCTGCTCGATGATATCAAAGACACGCCAAAAGAAACATCCAAAGACAACGGAAAATCGGAAGAAATAGCGTCTATAGTCCTCTCCCTAGCTATGTTAGAGCAGTGTCTAGATTTATACGATGACGTGTTCTCAGGTCTAGCTCAATGGTTCCAATCGACCCGCTACATCAACAAGATGCTAAGTTTCCTTCAGATGTGCCTTCAACACAGACACTACTACAACACGTCATTAGCTGCGTTGCGTTGTTTGACTGCCTACGCTCGCGGGCCTTTCTCAAAGGATCTACTTCTCAGCGACGTCGACCAATTCCTCTGGCTGACTTTACTCCCTCCGAAAATCGATTCCAACTCAACGAATAACAGCTCTTGGAAGCCTGAAGAGTGGTGGAAAGTGTACGGTTACAGTCTCGACTTTATTTCGACCATGGTTTTGAAGCACGGTCAGTTCTTCGCGAGTGATGCTATAACGTTCGTGGGGGTCCACCTGGAGTACCTGACGGAGGCTATTCTGATGCCGCGTCAGGTCGCTGGCATCGAGGCTCTGAACCTGTGCGCGTCCAGCTTGCATCTCATCGTGCAGCTGGTAAAGTTTGAAGCACGGTGGAGGATACAGAATATCAACTCTTTAGTTGGGATTATGGTACGATTTTGTTGAATATATAAGACTACATTTCCAAAAAAGATGTAAAATATAAAAAATCTAGCTTTTGATACACTTTTATTATTCAAATCTTCACCCATACGATATATTGACCAACAAACTAATACACTATCACTGCTTATTAACTACAGCCATCCGTATATTGCAGCGGAGTATAAGCGCGTGTCTGTACCAGTGCGTGAACACTATGCTTCGCTCGCGGCGATGCTCGGAGACGGCGCTGCAATCCGCTGATGATTCTATCACCAATACCTTCAACCCGCCGCCTTCGCCGTTACACAGGTAGCATTTAACGAAGAAATTATCGTAAAATGGTGATTAAGAATTGCCTCTGAAATTGTAACTCTTAAATTACCACAAACGGTTTATTAAGCACCAAGAACTTAGTTTCTGTAATTCCTACTGTCAAATCAGGAATCACATGGATGGCAAAAGGAAGGATGTAAAAAATATTTGTATTGTCTTGTTCCTTTTTTATGTCCCTATTAAATTGCTGAATATTATTTGTACCTACATATTTTTTTGGCAAAGAGTACAGAATTATTTTTTTCGCCTACACTTCTTCTTCTCGGTCTAACTCTTACTTAATTTTTCTTTAAGCTCGAAGTTGCAAAATACTGACTACCATGCAGCTTCTTTTGTAACTTATAATGAACAATGTTTTAATCAAAATTTTCATACCTTTTTTTATTATACATTTCAGTACATTTTAGTATATCTCTCTTTGTATGGGGTGTTCAAAACAGGGTTACTAACTCCTAAACTAAAAATAGCAAGTAACTCTATGGGTCCATAGTATTATAAAATTAAATATAAGAACACCCTGTGCAACACCTTAGGAGCTGAAACGTGCGTCAAGCGGGACGTATACCATTGGAATGAAGGGAAAGATATATTATATTACCTGCTGTGTGTGTGATACTTTAAGATCATTTAAAGCTATACATCCCGGGATGTAATGTATAATAATATACATTACCTGCTCTGTGTGTGAACTCTTTAAACCCCCCCAGAACCCTGGAAGTCCTGCACATGTCCACGCTCTGCCTGCTGGCCTTCAGCCCGGACCTGCTGTCGCTGCTGGCGGCGCCCGGCCTGGACCTGGAGCGCTGGCAGCCGCTGGTAGAACTCCACTTTGGGGCGCCTAAGATCAACTATGAGCCGTTCCCGCAGCTGACGTTTGGGACGTTGTTGGCGGCGATATGTCTGCTGGTCAGGTCTTTGAGACATGTGAGTGTTAGAATAAAGTGATATACTCGTAACTTAAACAACGCAATTGATAAAAGTAAGGAGTGTTTTGTAATTGTAACCTTGTTAGTATAACAGTGAATATTGATTTTAAAACAGTTGCGGTATTTAGGATATGTTAACATATATTATATTCATACAAAATAATGCGAGTGGCTTTACACTATTTAGATAAGGTGATATAAGTAGTGAAAGGGTAGGCTCTGTATAAACCCTAGGCGTAATTCTTAAGTGATTCGTGAAAGATAAAAAATATAGAACAAAATATCGCTTACTTTGATCCTAGAGGAACCACTGAAAGTCTTCGTTGACGATTGAAATAACCAGTTAAAATACTTTTTTAATACAGAATTGCTCAAAAAGTGGCGTATTGCAGGGACGTATAGCGTTCGGGATGTGGGCTATTACACACTCGTGCTTTTTTTTACCTTTCCCGCACTCGTGCGTTCTCTTTCCCAACTGTCAAAATAATGTTTATTAAAAAAATTAACCAACCATGAAGTTTTTACTAAAAAAAAAACAAAGAAGTTTTTATGATTCATGTTAATACTTACGTAGCGTAGGTATATTTCTAAAAAAAGCTACTAGTTTGTTTCGATATCAGATTTAATGATTTGATTGAATTAGTGTGGTTGGTTTCATTTCATTTTATCTCATTAAATTACATTTTAATTTCATATCAATAAAAAAAATGTACTGAAGACTTGGCTGTATGAGCATAGTAACCTTTGCCTACCAAATGGGTGAAGAAAAAATGGCGCCATTTTCCAGAAATTTTCTTTGCGAGTTCGGTTCTTTGTTTCACAAAATGAGTTATTACGACATTTACGAACCTAATTTTATATTTTATTAAATTGCTTTATTTTTTCGCAACTGTATTAAAAATAGTCGTTCAGTACACGTGCGGAACCGTCATTGCAACTCGTCCCGCCTGTCAACCCTCGCCTTCGGCTGTGCCTCGGCTCGGGTAGAAATTTGTCGGAACTCGTTGTAATGACAGCCTTTCCACACTTGTATTGAAATATACTATTGCCGTTCATAATATTAGAATAATATTATCGCATCCGAATGTGTTATTACGGCAAACAGATCAATATAATAAGACTTTCGAAACCAAAAACTGCGTGTTTAGTTACTATTTAGGTTTAACCATACACAGTTTCACCTTCTATATGTGTTAATAGTGTTCGGTCGGCCCTTGATGGTATAATTAAGCATTTCTGGACTTCGTCTACGCTAGGCAGAACAGTACAGATACCTTCTCTACCCAGGCCTACCACTGGGAGGAGTCGTCGACCCCCCGCTCCCCGCGCCGCCGCCGCGCCTGCTCGTGCTCGCCGGGGGAGCGGCGCGGGGGCGGGGGCGGGGGCGGCGGGGAGCGCGGCGGGGAGCGGGACTCGGCCACGTCGGCGTCCAGCGCTGCGTCCGCGCACGCCGCGCCCGCGCTGGATGAGAGACTGTTGGCGCCGGCGCTGCATGCCCTGACCACGCTGCTGGCTGAACAGGTGATTACATACATATATTCGAAGAGAGATAGTAACACAGTTAATAACATCACACACAATACACACACTAACAGGGCCTCAAGTCTGCTATATTCAATAAAATGGCACACTATTAAGATTCTATTACAAATCGATAACGATCCACACAAATTTCGTATTCTACTAATACGATTCAAAGAAATGATCAATAATTAATAGACTACCGTTTTGTTGATTATCAAGACACAATAGTTACACGGTTAAAGAGTGTAATACCAAAATATCCAATTACTAGCGACTGAATTGCAGTTCGATTTTTTTTTCAATCGTATGCGAATGATCTTATTTTGTTAGCAGACTACCAAGAGTGTCAAACTATCCAATCGAGATCCAATTGCGACTCGATTCATGCTAGTGTAAAATAGCGGGCTTAAAGCCCTGAAAACTCGTTAACTACGTTGCACACGTTAACTACGCTCAATAGGTGACAACACTACAAACGATACTCATACCAGATAGGAATAGATAACAGGGTTAGAAATTATAAAGATCATTATCATTACGATCCCGGGCAGATACACTTTCACTGTTAATACTTAATTATAGTACATTGGAATATATAAAAAAATTAATCGCATGGGTATGATTCATCCGAATTAGGCATGACCTTTTCAGGGCCTATAACGTTAATTAACGTTGTTAAAGTTTTTTTTAAAACTATCAATTTCTTCAATCATTAACAATTTGAAAATATTGAATAACAATCAAGCAACTCTGCGGATACACTTGTTTCTTAACGCGAAATAAACAATTATTTTGCTTTTTAATTTAGAGTTTCATTAACTTGCCAAATTTGCATATGCAATGGTGCATAATTTTTGACTTCTCTACATATTTACTGTGCATTTACCTACTCTAAGGGCCACATTGTGAAAAAACATAGATACATAAATGACAATTCCAGTCAATTGTAAACTTCTTAAAAATTAACGTGGTGTCTCAATAATCAAGGACTACTATGCCACATAAGTTAAATGTATCTCTTATTGCAATGTTAATAAAGCTTTTCTTTGTATGCTATCCCCAGGCGCTACTAGCAGTCCGGGATCCCAACGTCCCGTCCCGTCTCAAGCAACTCGTCCGTCGCGAGCTCGGCTCAGAATTAACAGTCTTCCACGATTTCGTGCGAAAACGCGTCCTCTGCGCCGCACACACGCGCCCGCATCTACACAGAAACAAACTGGGACTCTACCCGCTAGCCACAGACGAAACAGAGGCCAAAATGATAGAAGATGTCCAAAGAGAAACCAACGATGAGGAACTACCGCCGCCGCCGCCTCCAAAACGATCCAACGATGGCCTTAAAGCTTCTATGAGAGAATATGTGCTTCGAAAGCATTATTTGGATAAATGTGCGCAAACGCCTGTCAAACCGCCGTCACCAGTCTCCCATTCGACGCCGACCTCAGACAAGAAGAAAGAAGCGTCTAGAAGCTCGAAGAGAGTGTCCTGGGCGGAAACCACGACCGATTCCGCGGACTTGGACAGCTCGCTGCAAGAAATAGAACCGGTGTATTCTAATTTAACAGACGTGCAGATAAATAGCGATGAGGAATACTTTCATTTGATGTCGGTGATATTTTTATACATTTGTCAGACGGAGCTGTAATGTGTTGTTAGAATTAAGTATTGTTTTTAAGAATAAACATCAATTTACAATTTGCTAATGATGCGTTTTTTTATTTTAGTGCCTGTTGAACGAATACATTTTCAGAAAATAGTTTTTCAAAATCTTCTTATTTTTTGGAGTTTATGATTTGACACAAGTTACATACGTCCTGTAAAAATCTTAGCCCTCATTGAAGAAATCCAAATGATTGATTTCATTTAATAATATCAACTTTAAAACAAAACATACCAGCCGAATTGAGAACCTCCTCCTTTTTTGGGAGTTGGTTAAAAAAAGAGCTATTTTATACCTACTCACACTTGCCATATTCGTTTTTGTCAAAAACGATTTAATATCTTCTCGGTAGGTAACACCGCAATAATTATTTTGTGTTTACGATACAAAAAAACAATAAAAAACTAACCTTTCTTACAAAATATGATAAGAAATGTGCAACATTTAAAAGTTTAGACTCTAGTTGTGGTCTGAGAATTATTTGACTTTATTTCACCGAAAAGTCAATGTGTTTATGTCTCAACTCGAATCCAATAGGTTTTACCCGCAATACAAACGGACATTAAATCAATTATTATTAACTGCTACAGGTGCACACAGTCCTAATTCAGTTTTTTTCCACCACCGACCACATTTATGGATATGGTCTACATTTTTTGCTTGAATTCAATAAAGTACGCAGGTACCGCGTTCCGGTTCTGTCGGCACTTTCAAATCCCAAGGTCTTGCCCAGTACTATGTTACTAGTACTCCACCCAGATCTTACCATATACCTGCGCCTTTAAATCAAGCCAATAACTCCTCTAAAACTTGATAAATAAGAGCGATTTTCGTGTGTTAGTACAGAATAAAGTTAGAAGGAAAACTATTGCATTGTGCAGCTAATAAATTGTTAAGGTAATTAATTTTGCGGATATGAGTAGGTACTGAAGTTGATTTCTATCGCAGCTGGCGTTTAGATCCCATTGTTGAAGGTTGAGCTTGAAGGGTCACAATCTCTGCCCTTTACAACCGTAGTAGACTGGTTTGTACCTTAAATTAAAAGAGACTGTTATTGCGTTGGAACAACGAAATATAGATCGCTTTTAAGTGTCTGTTAAACTGATTTAAAATAAGTAGGTAAGTTATAAACGCAGTTTTTTACACCTGCTTTGCGAGTGGAACTATGAATAGAATAAAAAATGTCAGATGATCAGAGAACGGTAGGTACCTACAGACCAATACCCACCTACGACTTTGCGAGGACAATATGCAATGCATTGATATGGACAATATGCAATGCTTTGATATGGACAATTTGCAGTGCTTTGCAATGGACACTATGCAATGCTTTGAAATATGCAATTATGTGGTTTTGTGGCAGTACCATATAGGTATACGTTTTTAGCTTTTTATTTTTGGATCAATCCATCATGAATTTGGCCCCTCTGTACTTTGGCACCCGGGACAGGCCCCCTTCCCCATCCCTTAAATTTTCCTAGCTTTGTGGTATGAAGAACCGTGCGCAAAGATGACTAGAACTATCTTTATATTCTTGGAGGCTTAAGGTTTTCGCAATATAACGAGTGTAGGTAGTTTCGCAACTAGATATAATTGATTCAAGTAGGTACGTATTCCAAATGTTTACTTTTCGTTTATTAACACAGCGGTAATTGGTTTAGCGTTTGCATTATTAATTTAACAACATTGCACACATATTCAATGACAGAAACGTACACAACATTTATTTTATGTGATTATCTAGAAACATTCAATCTTTAAAAAACATTTATAAGTAGGTAAACTATTTATGTCATACTTATAGAACCTAATAACATTTCTTAGAATCTGAATAAGATCTAGACAATGTTTTAGTACGAAGTCAGTGAATGTTGGTTAGTTTTAATGTCAATTTAAAGGTTATGCCTCTCTATTTTGCAGGATAAAACAGTATTTAAACTTAAGTTGGTGACGTGACCATTTGGAACAATATTATATTACTCTATTTCAATTTAAGTGCAGACTGGCAACAGAGGTCAATGAACTTTAAAGGTTCTGTGAATGGACTGGCAGAGACATCAAGATTAAGGGCATCTTCAATGAAATCACACGGGAATCGGTTTGTTACAGCGAAAACTTTAGGTACCTACACGATCTATGAATAATCAGTTGGCGTAAGTTATTATTTATTTTAGTAGACGAGGTATTACTAAATTATTCTCTGCTGAAGTTAATGGATTTAAAATCCATACATTTTCACTAACTTACTTGACTTTTTTGAACGAGTTTAATATGATATCATCTGGGTATTCCAGATGTGACAGGAAGCAAATTCCAGTGCTTTTTCTTGAAATGTTCATAACTTGGTAAACACTAGACAGCTGGGTGGTAGTTTTTTTTTTATAATAGTATCAAAACTTATGTTGCATTTTGCTCGAGAGAATCTATGTTAAGTTTTTCATTAATGCATGTGCTTAATCTAATTTTAATAAACTAATAATTACAGATAATATTTATGAGTTAACAATTTTGGGTTAATTAATAAGGCTATAGTTACAATTAAAGGTTTTTTTAAAGAAAACAAGGAACTTAAAATATTATTCGAAATTATAAGTTACGGATACAGATTACAGGGTTAAACGGGTTGGTCAAGTACTTTTCTGTTGTTTTTTCTACTTTTGGTTCAAGGCCATCTTTTAGTTAAGGCGAATTATATTAAAATCTCTATTACATAAACTCTGAAACAAAGGCCCCTCAACGATTGAAATTCAAATTAGAAAGCGTTACACATGCAACAATGAGTGAGTGAATGATTGAACGGTTCAATGATCGTTCATTCATCAGATCTCGGTTTTATTTTCGGCCATTTAATCCTATTACGTAGGATGAGGTGATAATCTTCGAATATCTCTATTATAGGTTTGAAAAAGAAAGTTTAGGTGTCGAAATTCAAAGACAATTATTATCATAATAGATAGTGAGTGCATTTGCAATACCATGTAGGTGTCGGTTTATGACGGATAGAAAATGTTTTTTTTACATAAGCTTAACTAAACTATTAACAAAATAATTTTGAGCAGAAATAGATTAAGTAAGAAAGCGTGAGCTATCTAAACAGATATACATAAACAATGCATGTAGTCAAACATATGACCACCATTTTAAAACTTGTCACAGCTTACCTATGATTAACCTTCATACCAACAATACCATATTCAAATATACCAAAAACCGTACCTAACAAAGTTATATATTTCTGTTTGATTATGAATATTTTGTTTACATTTTATATATTGAATATATGTTTAAGCATTTTAATTCATTGCGTCTTTTATATAAAAGAGTTCAACGCGCACGATTATTGCACTTTACTAAAATAACCATTTTATGTTGAAACCTTTCAAAAAATTGTGGAATAAGTAGGTAGGTAAAGGAAGTCATACTTAATATAGCTGCGTCACTAAGTACCTGCTGTGTTTTCCGCATTTTGACAAAGTTTAATAATTTCCGGACTATTGACAACTTTTTTTTTCATTTATCTTATGTTTTATGGCTCGAACTCCAAACTTGAACTGGTCTGGAACTAATTATGGAGTATATCACGTATTTTATAAACAATTACTGGGTTGATTAAATTGTATTTAAGGTAATTTGCCTATAACTTTTAATAAAAATAATGAAAGCGTTATTAGCACAGGAAAAGTACATAGGTAGGTACGTATCTACTATATTGATCGACAGTTTTTTACATCTTCAGTTTTTGAGCACCAAATTTAGCTTAAATAGCGCGAAAACTAGAATTTTCCATTAATTATACAACAGTTTATCATCGACTGCGTCTGCGCATGAAATCAATTAGGTTTTGACGAAACAATCCGCCTGTGACCGGATTGAGCTAGCGGTGATCTATTGATCCAGATAATGTCATGATTTTTATTTTGATTTAAGTTTCCACTGACTGCAAAACCAACAAAAAATTTACAATGTAATATACAACTTATGTGCTCTTGTGTTAATTTTTTGTTTTGTAACGGAGGTTTTTTCTACGTTTTAGGTCCTTTTCTTGTTCTAAATATTTCGATAAATTTAATTAAATTAAATTCTGCTTTTAGTAAGTAGTTAGTTTCAAAAAATATATCTCAACTGTAAGTTGAAGACAAGCTGCGGTATTTTATCGTTGGTCAGTGGTTACTTTTAAATAAGCGATCAATTTAGGCAATCGATTTCGTTTATTTTTCTATTGTTTTGTTAAGTATTACTTAAACGATTGCCATTCTTGCAAGTTTTTACTAAAGTAATTTGCATTTGCATTTTTTTTTCAGAAGATTTGGCCGTTTTGTCATTAAGTCGTTATATTTTGTTTTACCCGTGAATTTTTAATTAACTATACAAAAAAAGTAAATAGGTAATGAAACATCTAACAGTGTAACTACTAGTTTTTATTTAGATTAACTTTTAATAGAAATGCATACGCGATTCCCAATCAATAGTATTCATTAATGTATTTTGATTTAAAAAATGCACGTCGTAGACAGTGCACTTTAAAAACAACAAACTTAATTTCCAACAATTTACTACTAACCAATCCATTCTAGAATTTTCGAAACATTTCCCAAAGCTCACGACCCTTTGTACTCTGATTCTGTCAATTAGACATTAGTAATTATACAATGTGTATAATCATAGCCAAAGACCTTTGTAGAGAGGTCAAAGCGCATTGTTAATTGGTGACCTCTTTGGGACCTTGCACGAATTCGAATCATGCGTCAACCTATATATGACTTTTGGTCGGTGATTTCAGAAAGATAATAAAGATATATGATTAGTAACTGCCCTTGTGTTTTGTAATTGCAATGTTATTATTTACAAGATCTAACTAGGGGATAAGATTTTGTAGATTTATGACTTGACATTTTATATTAAATCAAAGTTGTGGATTAAAACTTCTTTTGTAATAATATAATGCTGGTTTTCTACTAATGTACTTTTAATTTAAAAGTACTCATAGAAACATGATTTTTTAATAATACTTTCATTTGTCTAATTTTGTTTAATGGGTAGATACCGAATCTCACGATTAACAAAAAATACTTATCAAAGGAAGTAAAGATAACAAATCCTGAGACTTCCACATCAATTTTGTGGCTCTAAGGTTAGTGCAGTAAGCACTTGTGCTTTAGGCACCACATAATAGACTAGGGGAGAACCTCGTGTAAACGTAGTTGTAACCAGGGCCAACGCCTGTACCGACCATTCGCGATATACTAATATTCAAACCTTGGAAAAACGCTTTAAAAGTATTTTTCTTATGGTTTTGTAATTATTACGCCATGCGCGTTCAAAATTGCTGCAAAATACGTTTCCATGTCTATAAATCGGTATTTAAACCGTTTATAACTAAGTAATAATAGTGTTCAATCATTGTTATTGGCTGTTTATAACATAAAACCTAAACTTTACCGGGTCAAGGGTTTTTATCGATACGTTTTTAAATAAAGCTTTGGCGTGTTTGCTCCAATTTTCATTAAATCGGCGTGTCAGCAATGATTTTCGTTAGATCAAGTACAATAGGATTAATGCGGTGTTGTCGTGATGTGAACGACATTGGCGGCGCGCGCGCACTGTCCTTGTGCATGCGACGGATTTAGATTTGTTCGGTGGCGTTTTTTAGAATGGAAAGTGCGAATAATTAAGCAGGTTAATTGGTTCAGGGGAATAGAAATTATTTAGATTAAGGTCCAATTGCAAGTTTCGCGGTTTTTTTTATAATTCTTTTGGACTTTGATTAAAATATAAAAGTGATTGAGTGTTCGGCATTATTATGTATTAGGTACCTACGCGTTTATGATTATTTCGAATTGGTTGGTACTATAATATAATACAAAATAAAATTATCAATTCTATTAACGCGAACCATTCTGACAAGTCACCTAACATTAGATATTAAAATTGAATGAAATCGTTGTATAAAATTAGATAACGCATTAAACTTCTTAGGTATATCTCAGGCCAATTTACATCGTCTAGACTTCTTTCATGATTACAATAGGTCCAATTAGAATGTTCATAACATTTGCAGGGACAGACCAAATGCCTCGAACATAAGTATTTATTTTCAAAATGACCTCTATCTTAGACTCCGTCGATATTAACTATATATCATTGAACTTGTATGACACCCGACATTGTTTCGACATATTTCGCTCATTGTCAATCGCTGAAAGGTCATGAGCAATTTTTTTTATAACCATTAGTTGACAAGTGCCAAAAAATATATGCTAATAGTGTGAATGGGGTGTTGAAATCAGCCTTCTATTAAACGATGTTTTTGAAATGCTATTGGATAATTTTGTTAGAGTGTGTTATGTTTTGTTACGTTTGTTCTGTAATGCACTTGTCGAAGTTTTGATAATTGACCTCTGAAAATGTTGTTTGGATGTTATATAGCTTTTGTCTTGGTTTTGATGAAAAGTTGGATTTTGGTAAAATAATAACAATAAAGTTACGCTAGTGGTGTTATTATCTTGTTGCTTCAAGAGCACATTATAAGGAAGGTTATTTGAACGTAGATATTAAAATAATTTAACCTATTGTGTGGTGTCCGTTTACAAACAAAGGATTATTTGGTACATTAATATTCATTACAGAAAATTCATTATACATATAGGTACCCAGTTTGGTTTAATTTGTTTTTTTTTCAATTACTTAGTTGAAGGTTATCTATAGAAATAAATTGTGAGTTTTGAGATAGCATAAAAATATATTCTTGATTTAGATTATCTTGTTAACACAGCCTCTACAGGTGTCGCATTATCCTTCTAATGAATGGTCTTCGTAATGTTTTTCTTAATACCAAACACAATGCTCGAACAATGGAGCCTGTTCCCTACACATTGCCAAAGTTTTATCAGAATTTTTCATTGTTATTGTGTCAATATAGTATTTTTTTTTGTTATTAAGCCGCCGTTTCCCATATTCGTGAGTAATTCATAACTGTGTGAGGTAATAAAGATGAATGGGGTATTATGAAAACGTACGTAACAGTCAATTCAGACTTTTGAAACGCTAATGCGTGGCTAAAAAGTTGGTGCCTTGAAATATTTGTAATAAATGTTATACCTACTGTTTGTTTATAGTTATAAACCTAAATATGAAGTGATTTTTAAGTTGCAGTCTAACCACAGACAAAAAAAGATAGATTTAACATTAGACAATTCTTTTTTATATTTAAGTATTTTATTGAAATTAAAGTATTTTACACAATAGATTCTTTTAGTAAACGTATCTAAACTATTGACATTTTAAAGTCAAATGTGTTCATTTTCTTTCGTACATTTTGTGCTATTAACGATGCAACTTAACGTAACTGACTTCCTTCTCAACAGTTTTTAAGAGTTAAAACTCTAAAGACCTACTAATAACGTTTGTAGGTATGAGAAGTTTAAACAAACGAATCTGCAGGCAGAATTCTTATTTGTATGTTCATTTTTAAATCTAGATTCCACAATTTGCTTTAAAGTAATAAAAAATGAAATGCAATGCATTGTGTCGCTTGATTGTTGTTCGTATGACATTTAATTTACATGTTACATTTATGTCTAATTGGCTACCCACAAGTTACATTTAATTTTTGTTTTTGAATTTTATTTGCCGCCTTCATAGGTTAATTTGGTCTGCTCTTTAACATAAGGCAGTTAATTTCATTCTTGCGTTTTCTAACATCCTGATTTATTAATTAAATAAAACGTGGCAAAGTTAAAATATATGGTTTTGTAAGCCTTTGGTCTCGGCGCAATAGATTGACAGAAACAAAGCTATTAACTACTACCCTATTTTGTTAAATAAGAAATATTTGAGTTATTTAAGAAATATCAGCGTTTTCAATTTCTATGAAATTTACAAAACATGAGATGACGGAGGCATAAAATCGATTTATCTATTCTTATAACAGGTTTAATGCGTTTTTGTTGTGTTTGACACTGGATTCGAATAAATTTGTTCTCATAATAAATGATTTCTACATTTCGTGGACTCTTGAATTACTGTAGTTGAAGAAAGGGTATAACTTGTTTTATTGTTCATAACGTATTTTTGTTTCTTTTATTGCTTTAAATGATACTTAAGTTCATATTTCTTAAAGGTTGAAGTCCGTTAATTAAGGTTGACGGTCATATCATTAAGTCAAATAAAAAATATTCTTTTAACAATTATTCGGTTCGTACATTTGCTTGATGTAAATTGCTATTAATTATACTTATCTTTATTTAATACAACAACGGACATGATTTCAAGAATTATTTCTTTATTATAGCGATAAAGTTTAAATATTTGCTACCGTGTTAGGGTTTTTAAGTCGATGATTTTTAGATTATGTTTTTATTCGAAAACATAAAAAAACCAGTGCTGCAAATATTAATAAATTATTAAGCTAGACAGATAAGTTTGTTCAACTGATTAAATACAAAAATAAAAAAATATGTTATTTCGCATAAGTGGTTGTCGAGCAAGTATGGCGAAATTTGACATTTATTGTCGATAAAAATAAACCACTGCTTTTATTAATTAACCCAAGTTTACAACATTGGTTATTTAATCCAGAAAGCAATATTACGAAGCAGTATTACGAACCCAATAAAGGATAGACCTTGGCCGGACAAACCTCTGGACAAAATGCCATTCACCGAAACTAGGTTGGCACTAGTTATACTAAAGTATTCTCATGCGAATGTTATATTTTGTTATGCTTTTATTAAGATGGCATTATTAATGAAATTAATTTGATGTATTTATTAAAGTAGTTAATAACAAATATACGGTGATGAAAATTTGAAAACAAAACGTATCCGTATTTTTCAAAGACTTTGTTCATGTTATTGGTAAAGTAACAAAAAGATTGAAAACTTAGACCTATTGTTCATTATTTTTTCTTATTGTTTACATTTCAGTATTATTCATTATGAGGATATTGCAACAATTTTATGTTTCGCAACAATATATTGAATTCGCATTAAATTTGAATTCGCATATTCGATTCATCGATACTATTCCCTTCTCTAGCAGCTGCACACACAGTCAGCTCTGTCTTATCAACTTAAATTGGTATAAATTGATAATGTTTGTGTATGTGACATTTGATCAAAGATATTTATTGTGACACCCTTGTATATGGTCAGTGCGTTTTGTTTGCTACATGAGTTAATTAGCAAAATATATTAGTTTAAGTCCTATAAGTAGATCCAAGTAAGGTTAAATAGATATGTTTGTATTCATTACGTTTTGTTCCAATGTGACCTACTTATAAAAATATATGGGTACCGTTTTAACTTGAAATGTATTTCATACGTAAGTATTATTTATTATACATTATTTTAGTTTTCATTTGAGGTAACGTTACATTTTCTACATGTTAAATATTTCTAAAGTGAGCAATACTCGTAGCATTAGAATTATAGGATCTACAATACTTTAAAACAATTTTTAACAAGATGCATACATTTTCGGTTAAATAAATTTTTACTTACCATATAAATAATCGTCTACAAAATTTGCTTCTGTTCATCCAAACCTTCATTTGTTGGTAAAAGGAATGTCAATTGGATGAGTAGTTCTGGGTTTTTTTGCAGACTTTTCCTCTGTTTTAATCTAAGTTTATTAAACCACAAAAACGTTTCCCCTTAACCTGACGATCATCGCACGAAAATGAGAGAATACATCTTAAATTACATTCTATTAAAGTAACTTTTAGAAATAATAACCTTTGGGCAGCGTCTTCCCTCACGTGGCATCAAAACCTAACTAAAAAGAGCCTATCACTTTCTACTAATAAGGGCTGGTTTCTCAATAGTCAGATAAATTCTATCTAACAGAAAAAAGGTATGGTTTCATTGTCACTTCATACAATTGTCAAATATTTATATTTGACGTGCAACGAAAACATACTGAATTTCTGTCGGATAAGATTTATAAATCTGTCTATTGAAAACCAGGCCTAAAGCTTTCAACTGTTAGATTTTAATCGCTTCAGTAGGTTTAAACTTACCCTTTACATTAAAGCTTACAAACCTCCTCATAATATTGGTACTTATAGATAAGAATGGCGTCAAAGTCCTCAGCGGGCGTTAGTAAAGACAAGGTCGTCTCAGTAATTTAAATGAACAAACAAAACTAGTATTACTTAAAATGGAGTGTTTAGGATAAAGGAATCAGATATTTAATTAAAATGTCTTTTGAGATCGTTTTTCTCGTCTGACATTTGCGTTTTGATATCGTTTTTGTATTTGTATTGGTATCACTACATAGTATAAAACAAAGTCGCTTTCTCCGTCCCTATGTATGCTGGTATTATTAAAACTACGCAACGGATTTTGCTGCATTTTTAAAATAGATAGAGTGATTGAAGAGGAAGGTTTGTATGCATATAAAAATTGTATAGGGAAAAGTGTTTTACTCCTAATCTACCGCATGCGAAGCCGCGGGCAAAAGCTAGTACCTAAATGATGTGTACCGTAATTCTTAAATGCGGCGGTGATCACTTAACATCACGTGACCCGTGAATGCTTGGTTGATTTTTCTTTTAAATAACATATATTTTATTATTTAGTATAAATAGACTACCTACATTTTCATATTTGTGACTTATAAGCATGTTTTTAACGTTAATGCAATTATTTAACTCTTATGCTTAAAATGGAATCAAATTTATTTTATCATTCACTCGTATGTTGTCTAGCAAAGAAAGCCTACGCTACTCGACTAAGGACGTTGCAAGGTCGATGAAACAAAAACAATATTACTAACATTAAAATGATCTAATTTTAAAAGGAAATATTAATGATTGTCATCGAGTAATACATGTAATAAATCATCAGTGGCTAATACAAGCGTCAAAATTGAACCAATTGTAAAATGCCAAGGTGGTTTCGAACCTCTATTAATTTTAAGGTACCAGGCAGGATGCTGAATTGATTTAAAATAGATTACACGTTAAAAACCATTAGTATATCAATCTGGTCTGGTTTCGCAACAAGATTAACGGACAGGGAAACCCAATAAATGGTACAATGTCAAAGACATTTGTAGTTTTTATAGTGCTTGGTACCTAAATACTTGTTTTGAAGACTGTCCTCAAAGTAATGTGTACAAGTTTGTGAATTAATGTTTGCAGATAGTTTTGAGGATTTAAATGTATATCTATGGCTTGAATGTTTCGCCATTATGTTGGGCAAAGTTCGCCTTCTATATTTCCAAAATTTACTTTTATCGTTATAGGTTTCCTCGAAATTTTCACAATTTTCCTCATTTTCTTCATTTCCTTTATATCCCTCGTTTTCCTTATTTTCATCATTTCTTTCATGTCCCTTATTTTCCTCATTTTCACCATTTTACTTATTTCCCCCATTGCACTCATTTTCCTGATTTTGTTTGTATTCCTCATTTTCCTAATTTTCTTCATTTTTCCTATTATCCTTATCAATCTTGTAATCTTTTAATCGTTCAATTGTTCAATCTTTAAATTTTGAATCGTTCGTTCGTTCAATCAAGTACTGATGCATTGACACATTAACGCATTGACGCATTGGCCTATGACGTTAAAACGACAAAATATCATAACGTCGAAAGAAGAAAATGAACATAAGAAGGAAAATCTAAGTCATTAAAAGTAAAGTACTTATTTAATTTACCAAAAAAATGCAGAACCGTGTAACTGTTAACTATAGTAACTATTAATATCGTTATTTTTGACAGTTGTTATCGTTAGTGATTATAAAAATAGACGAAAAAAATACAGAATCACAATATTTGCAATCGAAGGTCTGTTGAGTCAGAAGTAAAACTGAACATTCTGATGCAGCATAAGCTTTAGGAGCTATTTGAAATTAAACTCATTTTAACGGGTTTAACAAACCACTCACAGTTGAACGTAGACCAGCTTACATGCCTTACATAAAGGGTGTTACTGACAAAATTGGGGGCATTCTGAAGCGGGCTTCAGTAAAAACCATATACAAGCCACACAGCAAGATTAGCCACCATCTTCGTCCAGTAAAAAGCAGCATCCCTTTACAAGACCCAGGCGTATACAAGATTGACTGTGACTGTGGGCTCTCATATATCGGTCAAACGAAACGGAACGTGTCTACTCGAATAAAAGAACATATCGCCGATGTAAAAAACCGTCGCTATACAAAATCTGCAGTCTGTGAGCATTCCATGGATAAGCCCAACCACTATCTAAGATTTGATACCGTTAAAACTATAGCAAAAGAGAAACATTTTATTCCTATAGGCTGGTAAGAGAAACTATTGAAATTAAAAAACACCCTAACTTCAATAGAGAAGATGGTTGGAAGCTGTCACCAACGTAGGATCCAATACTTAGCAAAATAAAAAAGAACAACCAGCAGACAAATAAGCAGAAAAATAAAGACACTGTCAGCGTCTAACCCGAGCAACTATGCGAGAAAATTACGAAACAGATGGCGGTGAATTCGAAAAATCGTTTTTTACTTTACTCTATGAAGTCGTCAAACATCTCAGTCTACCCGTGACCACGGCATTTGCAAAAATGCCGAAACGTCGGAAAATCAAAAATAATAAAATAAACGCGTAAAACCCGTTAAAATTAGTTTAATTTCAAGTAATAATAATCGCGTAAATCTAAGAAGTTATATTTAGGAGCTATCTTCCTTAGGATCTTGTTTATTGTCTTAATATATCATCGAAAGCGGTAGGTACCTACATGTGGATTGAAAAGTGGTACCTACATGTTAAATATTATTCTTTTATAATTTTAAAGCTGAAAATACATTTTTTTATTTACATTTAAAAGTAAATTGAGCTAAAATATTAAAGAAAAAAACCATCATAGAAATCAGCATTTAGGCCTTAGCTGACGGCCGCCCGCACTTCAGTTAGTTTTTGTAAATTAGTTAACAACTCGAGACATTTTTTCAATTACGAAAAAGTAATACAAGTTGCACATTTTGAATTACACTAACTTGACAGTTGACTTGATTTGACAGCACAATTTAATACAACGGGCCATGTGAACGCAACAACACGAAACTTTGCTTTACTAATGACTACCATAATGTGGACAAATAATTGCAAAAGTTTACTATTTCAGTGCGTTTTAAACATTGTACAGTCAAGGTCACTTGCTGAGTAATCCAAATGTTTTTTTTTGTTCTATTGAGAGGATACGACTTGGGTAGGGTAGGATGTAGGTAATGAAGAACGTTTTATTACGTTTTCTAATTCGATTACACGGATGGGTTGTTCTAAATAAATAATAAGTTATGAAATACGAAGGCATGAGCGGAAATAGTGCAATTCTAAACTATAATTAAACAGTAAAAAGGCTGTGGATATGATACGTTTCTTTGTCGTGGGAAAATATTGCGAGAAACGCCTTACAAATGCTTTATAACGTTGTCAAAGGTATAATGTAACTCATAAGGAAATATTAAGTAGGAACACAAAGTCATAACGTTGTCACCAATTCTGAAAACACTATTGACTGTACTGAAAAAAAGACAATATTGTCATCAATTTCTCTTGCCAAATATAGAAATTCTCACTAGATTTGGTCCACATCGTTATAAATTTCAACTAAGTTTTGTTGTATAAAAATTTGGTTCGAAATATGCAATTAGCGCCGGCAAAAGTTTGGTAGGTACCTAATGATTATTAATTACATCTTTAATTTCTTTTTGAAATTGTGGAAAATGATCGGTATAGGTAAGTAATAATAGCACGGCATTGTATCTTAAATATACGTAGCTTGAAACTTTAAGTACCAAGTATTAGAAGGCTAAATATTGCTTGACTTCCTGTTGATTTCATAATCACCAATCACCATGCTTTAACTAAATCCGTGTTTAACTTTTACAATATCGAATTACCAAAGCGCTTATTATCATAATAGATTGGACACAATAATAATGCTGATTGTCTGTTCCGCCCATTTCTATAGATAGTGAACGAGATAAAAGATCTTTGTGTTACCGATGATAGACATTGTTTTACCTGTCACGATTTTTATTGGACCATTTTTATAACGAAATTACAAATTACTTCCTGGTCAATTAATACTTTGATGCCTAATTTATATGAAGTAGGTACAAGGAAATGTTGATAATAATTCAAATTTTCAAATATTTGATATTTGGCTTTAAAGTTACATAAATAACACTAGCAATTACGTTATAATTGATACCTATAAAAATATAAATCATTGTGGTGTAAAATACGACGCCTTAGTTTTATTTTATCAAATTAGGTCGAGAAGCAATTTAAATAAATACAGCACAAACTTATTTTTAATTTATCGTTTTATTGCCTTATAAATGACTTCAACGCACAACCGCATACATAAAAAAATAAACATACATCCGTGTGCTTCTTCCATAGTACTTGACTACGTTTGAGACAGATATAGGAAATCAATTGTAGGTTATTTAACGTTATTTGGGTAAGTATTGAACACGTGTAATGAATGTTTAATGGTGGTCTACAAATAAAAATAAAATTACCTAATAAGCGGACTGAGTACCAGTTGAGAATAAGTAATAGGAATTCAAGTAGGGAATGTTAATAGCTATTTACGAAGTCATTTTTATACGAGTTTCCAATTGATTTGGTTCGAATCATAGGTACTCGAAATTCATGCCATTTCTTAAGGGTTTTAAAGAAGTGATAGTCGAATGATGAAAGAAATATTTTAATTTTCAACACAATTTCAGTGCAGTGATAAGGTTACGCAGTTGTTATGTTGGAGAAGAAAAAACAAATTCAATTTTGAACTGACTGATGATGTCAAAACCGAACTGCGGTTATAAAATCAAACTTGTTTACTTGCAGTTCTTAACTTAGTTAAACCTAAATTAGAACTTTTAAAGGATAGAAAGAGCCGAGATTTGATTCGAAATAAACTTTTGTCATAAAAACTAGATTTCCAGTAGGTTAAGATAAAAATGTTGTGCCAAAAAACGCCATGTCTAATATATGCTGAAGCCTAAAAGTACACGCTCATTAAATTAACCTGAAAACAACTCAACTGATAGCAGAGACAATTAATTCGTCACATCTTACCTTTATAAATATTTATCCCATTATATTAAGTATATTGAATATATAGTTAATAAATTTAACATTACCGTAAAACAATTATTAATTTCAAATGGTATTTATTGACATTTGAAGTAATAAGTATGCTAAATACCACACACATGATTTATTTAACCTTTAAAATAGTAGAAAAATCGTGTTTTCTAGTTACTGCGCGGTAACGAACACGCTATTTTTAATGCTTATTAAATTTTTATGCTCCTACTTACTTGTTATTTATTATCAAATTCTTAAAGAAGCGAACTTAACAACTAAATAGATTTTTTTATAGGTTTATTGAGCCAGCAACAACATATGAGCTAGTCATATTACTAGTCATATTTTTACCTATATTTTAAGCAGGCTTATGCACAAGGTTTCTCTAACATAATTAGAGAAAATATTGTTTACGTAGCGTCCGCGAGATAGTTTTACAAAAAAAAAACGTTTTTGCAAGATTTCACATACATACATTCATTGCTTCGCTGCCCCTATTGATCTCAGTATGATTTTAATCAATAAACTAAATTATCATCACGAAAATATTTTTTAATTTAAACTAAAATATCACATGGGATACTTTTAATATCGTGGATAAATAACCAATTACCGCAAGAGAAGCCTTAGATGAACGGATGCGTTTTCCGTAGTACCTAACACAAGCAAGCAATATCAGAAAACCCATTTTAATATATTCATAGATTTTTCAACGAAACTACTCTATCCTTATAAATATATAAAATCTCATCTTAAAATTGTATTCATTAATTAACTTCAAAAAAATTAAACATAGTCTTGGAATGCTGCTTATCGGAAAAAACTGAGTCATAAACTCAGAAGATTACCTTCTTTAGTATTTTACAATTATCTGCGACATTTATTTCTAATGTTCACATAAAAATATCCTGATACAATTGACATTTGAATGTCGAATTCTTCCAAAGTACTTTTCCGAGGCTTATATCATTTACAAAAATACGATATCGTAAAATGTGCAAACAAGTATTAGAACCATCTAATTGTATCATCATAATTTATTGTAAAGGTCTTAGACACAATTAATGCTATTATTTTCTTAGATCAATAACCAGGATTCTGTAATAACAAGTTTCGAAAGTTCTTATCGAAAAAACGACAGCCTTAGACCATTCGTCAGCTTTTAGAACTCGTAGAAATGCCAATTGTTCGTAGATCTCGAAGTAAGTTGTGTATATGCTGTTTTAAAGGTTAATGTGACATAATAATAAATATTTTTTTATTAACATAATTAATTGCGCGTAATACCAAGTGAACCTGTTTTTTGCGATAAAATGTTATAACAGTCACCTTTCTTTACCTTGAGTGTAATATTATACAGTGTTGTGATTAATTATTAAGCAGTTAGAACTAATTAAACTAAAAATTAATAGTAAACGTATAAAGTATTCGTGTCCTAGTTGTACGAATACTTTTTTAAGTTTGTCGAATTAATTAGATTTTACTTGCCAACAAAGCATTATACAACCCTAAAACAAATTGTTTTTTTTACAACTAAAACAAATGCACAATTTAAACACTTTTGTTTCCACACCTATAATGTTTACAATTTCTTTTTCAAGTTTTCGCAAACTGCCTTGAATCGTAGACATTTTCCAGTCTTAAAACCACCAATGTGTATCAACCACGCGTCCTTCAATTAATAGCCTGATATACCGGCCCCTAGTCTCGTTGTCAATGCATCGTATATCAACGAATTCGCCACAGTTTCTCAATCCACATCATTACCCACTCCTGCGCAATACCTTTATGCTGTGTTGTAAGTAAACACTGCTTTTGTTTGCTACAATTTGTACGCTAATCAAACATCATATTATTACGACGTATTACATTATACAGTTCAATTCTACCGGTATAATTTACTTTGCTGTACCGAAGTCGGGTATGGTTAGGTAATTCGGTTCTTTTTCTAACTTTGGTACAGTAAAATCTAGCTTTTCTTGTATGTAATATAAAAACATATGTAAGATACGATGTTACTAATAGTGTCTTAAGTAAACAAAAAGTTTTGCTATTTTAGGACAAACTCAAACTCTGGAATACGAAAGGCAAACGTAAAAATAATCTTTTATGTCCTTCTTGCATTAGAAAAAATTAGTTTCTATACAAATGTGTTTTTCCCATAAAAAGCGTATATCCCGTCCCGTTAAGTCCACAGTATTATCTAAAACCTAATCTGTGTGTTCCTTGTACGGAAGCTGCCACATAATTGTGTACCGTTATATTACCATGCCTAATGTAGCTATGAAAGAAAATAACCATATATAGAAATTGCGAATGAGTTTTTGTTTAAGGAAAATCAGCATATTTAATATTCGCTTAACGTTAGTCTAAGCGGTATTAATTTATGTAAAAAATAACGTAAACTAGGTGGTACTCGACTATTTATTTAGACATTTATAAATTACGGTAGGAATCCGAAAAAGTAATTAACAAAAATTACTGTCCTGTTACTCCGAAATAAGGGTCACTTTTGGTGCGGGGTTTTTGTCTTAAGTTTTATTTAAAACTAGTGGCCGCCCGCGACTCCCTTCACGAGGAAGTCGGTTTCCCGTGGGAATGAGATGTTTTCCCGCGGTAAAAAGTACCCTATGTGTTATGCTGATGTATAACCTATATTTCTGCAAAGTTTCATCCCAATCTGTCCAGTAGTTTTTACGTGAAAGAGTAACAAACATACATCCATCCATACATCCATCCATAGATCCATCCATACATACCTTTATACATCCATACATACTCAAAAACATCCACGTTTATAACATTAGAGGATGCAAAAGTTTGTAAGAATGAAAATATGTTACTTACTGTTTCTGGGTACGGGGTTCTCTTTACCGCGTGAATATACATCATACCGGCATTCAACTGCAGGTGAAACCGCAGGGCGGCAAGCTAGTCCTACTAATATTATAAACGTAAAAGTTTGTGAGAATGTATGGATGTTTGTTACTCTTTCACGTAAAAACTACTGGACGGATTTGGATGAAACTTTGCAGTAATATAGGTTATACATCAGAATAACACATAGGGTACTTTTTACCGCGGGAAAACTTTTCATTCCCACGGGAAACCGACTTCCACGCGAACGGAGTCGCGGGCGGCCACTAGTTTATTATACAACAGTGTTCTTTTTCGCGACCGAATGTACAGCTACAAGGCTTGCGGTTTACAATCTCATTTTGCTCCAAACCCTGAACTGGTTTCTTTTGTTTAGAAGCAATTTGCACTAAAAAGGTGAAATAATTACTCCTAGTTAGGAACATGAGCTATGCGTTCATTTTGCTAAGAATTTTGTGAGAACTATTGTTGGAAGTTTGCTTAAAATGGACCTTAGGATTGTAATGCAAAATTGCGGTTTAAGATGTGAATACGAATTTTCTTTTGACAATAATGTGTAAATTAATTTTCAAGGATTTTTGGTAAACGTCAGATCTTGAGTAAATTTTTGATCTAATGCATGAAAGAGGTTTTAATAGGATCCAAACTTCCAATATTAATACTTCTTAAAGCCTTCTTCCCTTCCTTTGATACATTTTTGGGTAACTTTTTATTACAATAACCAAAAAGTCATTGTTATTGTTGAAAAATAATTTCCATTAATACACTCGTTGCTCTATTTGAAATCAATGATATATCGTTTACGTGCGTGTTAAAATAAAATTAGTTTCTCTCCCAAACGACCTAAAGCCCGCTGGCAAGGTTATTTTACTAAATCGGCCATTTTATCTATAATGTATCATTAATATATACTACAAGTGTTCTCTAATGAGTTGTATTAAGGCATTTTATTATTTTAATGTGTAAATTATAAAAACAAACACTTTACAATCTATAGGTACCTAATTACCACTTAAAAATAATAATGATAAATGAGCGCGTGCGGTCGCTTTTTGTATGATTTCTTTGTTTCAATTACTTACCTTATTTTTTGCTTATATGTATTTGTTTTTTTTTTTATAAAATGTTGATTTAACCAACATTCTTTTGTTTAAAACTACGAATGTTACTGTTTTCCCGCCTGAGAGGTTACAAATGTATGCGTTTCAGAAGCCAAAGAGCTATTTAATGAGGTCCTTTAATTACTAATGAGATACAGGATATAAGATATTTAAAAAATCTGTAGTTTTTTTCTACCAAATTATCATTGCTTATTCTTTTTCAAAGTAATTATTGATAAAACTAGTCTTGCCACATGTAAAATACCATATCAACATGGAAGTCATCATGAATATCACGTCAAGTATGAAGTGACTAGATTTTCGGCGCAAGCGCTCGAACTTCCGCATAACTACGCCCCAGCGAGTGGGAATGCAGCTTTGTGTATACGGCGTGTTATAAAGTGCAGAAGCCTAGATTTGATTTTAATAAATAATATGAAGAGTACCAGAAGATGGTCGTATTTTAAACGAATGTCGATCCAAGTCGTTTAGTTAAAGAAATATCGACCGTAAATAAACAAAATAGGTTGTAGAATAAAAACGGGTCAAAATACTACAAAACACAATTTCATGATTTTTGTAAATAAAAAATCAATACAAGTAATTTAAATTACTTTTGCAGTAATTTTTGAACACGTTGTATGTGTGTGTTGCAAAAGTCGAGACCAGACAAATAGACGATAAATAACTACACGGTGTTGGAGGCCGTGTTCGAGGAAATGGTACATTTATTACAAATTCTAAAATCAATTTAACAACATTTATTATTTACGAACGAAGGTACCTTTTAAACCTTTTTCCAAAAAAAAAACATAAAAGGGTAATTAATAAATCAAAAGAATTTCAATCGACGTTGTAAATGGTAAAACAAATGCAAAGTAAACGTTTTCATTTTTAAATTACCTAATTTATTCGTACAGTTACAAAAAAGTTGCAAAACATCCAAATGTGCAACTTAAACTTAGTCCGTGCAATGCACAATTAATTATTCCGAATTAATTACACCATAGTGTCAGTGAAATTAATTATCGCAATGCAATCCACTATCTTTTGTGTATTATTAAACGATTCAGAATACGTTGACCTCTACGTTTCATTGACTTGTTTCTCGTGGCTACCAATTTCTAATGCTTCATCTTGTTTGAGAGGTCTCTCTAAAATGGGCGTGAGATAGGGGGCAGCTGATAGTAAATTGCGTACAACTATTTAATTATTTTTGGCAACACTCAGACAAGAATAATGTTTTACACGCCACAACACATTAGTGATGTTATTGTTAGGAATTATTTGTAATAACTTTTAGAGTTTCGCATGTTTTCATGTAATAGTGATAACTTGCTTTGTTTTGGATTAGCTGGAAATTAAAACACTTATTTTTTATTTTATTAGTGTTGTTATCGCCCTATTGTAGTGCAATGTTCGAATTGCGTGTGCTTTATATGTCAATTCTAGCATTTTATGACGATCTGTGTTACTGAGAGTGTGAAGCCATAGAAGGCTAAAATTGCTTTCAACGAATTGCCTTACCAGTGTTATTGTAACAGAGGTTGTAAATGTGTGTAAGATTGTGCGTATTTCATTTGTATCAAAGAAACTATTGATCAACGTGCATTATCATGAAGCAAACACAAGATCCACATAAAAAAATAAAAAAATCTAGCATATTTAATCACGCAAAGAGTGTTTTAGTACCAAAAGGTTATTTTCGTAAAATATACCAGAAAATACGCTTCCGTGAACAGTGGACGGCAATTGACAAATTGATGATGATGAAAATATCGAATAAAAATAATAATACACTCTTCTTAGTCAACCATCATTTTCATCAAAAGCGAAATTAACCTAAAAATCAGTACTCTCAAGACGCTTCAATCACAATTGCAATGCACTGATGCACCGCATTGCGCAAGAGTTGATTCGTCACTAGGTCGAGAAACACTTTCCTTTTCGAAGCGCCGGCGCAGTCGAACTGACCGAGTTGTTCTATGGGAATGAACAATGACCCCCTTAGACAATAGATAGTGAAAACGATTATAAAATAAAAATGTATGCGTTTTTAATGGTTGCGTTTGAGGTTTAATAACTTTGGCTGGGGAATAAGGAAGTGGGTGTGATGTCTCAACCACACTGATGGTGATTATCTAGTTACTACTAGTACTATAAACTAGTCTAAAAATGCAATATATGTCTTGCATTGTGGCTAATATTCCCTTTGCGGAAATATTCTGCCCTGAACTGCCCTCCATATACGAGGCTTTTACAAGTATAAGTAATTATGAAAATAATGCCATTTTTCGTCCCACTGTTTTAAAACAGGCCTCCTTCTCGGATAGCGAGAGGGAGTAATCTACCACGCTTGCTTCTAGCTTAGGGCAGGTCGCTGGATGCACGTGATATATCACGATAGATAGATATTATTATTATCATAAATCATATGGTTTTACCCACGATGTTTCCTTCACCTTATGAGAAATCTGCAATCAAGGAGCAAACCTAAAACCTTCGGTTAGTAGTCATCCCAGGATGTCATGCACATTT
The DNA here is from genome assembly GCA_916618145.1 of Emmelina monodactyla. NCBI lineage: Eukaryota > Metazoa > Arthropoda > Insecta > Lepidoptera > Pterophoridae > Emmelina > Emmelina monodactyla. Next base: position 9,867,817 of record OU745303.1, read on the forward strand.
TCATGTAACAGACAAAATAGTATCAACTGGACTATATTGCGGCATATAAGAATAACTCTGCGCTGAAGTGCTTTCTGTTAAATATCCGAACAGGCGCCTAAAGTTCAGCACCTACAGTAAGACTTTCATTCTGTGCATCTTCGCGAGCGCCATTCCAGATAATCTTTAAACTTTTAATTGGAGTTTACAGAACCTTACAATTAATCCATGGCATGACAAGTAAAAACGACATACTACTTCCATGCATATTTTATTCGCTTTTATTAAAGAAGACAAGTGTTTGGTATCTTAGCCACTGTAAGTAATAATTTAGTCTTTTAAAGATCAATAATGATTCGAGTCGTTCGTTTACTACTGTTTTCATAACTATACGGTACAGAATCATTGCTTACACAGTAAAATGAGAATTATCTTTGATAGTTGACTTTTACTGCATTATTAGCTTAAATTAGACCAATTCCATTTAATTGGAACATAGTTAGGTTCCGTTTTTGGCCCATGGATTTATTAGTTCAGAGCAGAATGATAATGCTGTTCAATATCTGGTTAAGTAATTATAACCCCCTCTCTCTACAAGTAACTACCTTTTAACAATGCAGCCATAGTATGAAGAATTTAAAACCTACTTGCATTGCATGCATATTGGCCAGCGTGCTTAGTATCTAAAGCGTGGTCGAATGAATTTGTTGCTCTAGACACTTCCTTAGAGATCAACCATAAAGATTTTATAATCGGTACACAACGTTATATGTGTATTTTATTTATTTTAGAGATATGAATTAATTTGCTAGCAATTTCACTTCCTAACTATGAAATGAAATGAAATAATAAAAATTCTGTTATCGCATTCGCCTGATCAGTTATCATAAGTTATAATAGTAAATCATAAACAGTCAAGATTTTACATCCAGTTTATTTCTTGGACTACGACCACAGTAGCAAAGTATATATAGTTATGCAAAATAATACAGGTTGTTCAGGAAAATATTTTGCAATCGATTGTAAATTGACTTTTCAGTGGTTACGTGCAGTTATGTAGCCAATGATGCTGTAATGTAGTAAAATATTAATTAATTTATACGTAATGTAGATTTTATCCACAGTGACTTATTAGAATATTTAATTTGGCATAGCATGTAAAAGTTGTATCCAATTATGTTAGCACATCAAATATTTAGCGGGTATCAAAATTTCCGTAAATGTACAAATTTCCGTAAATGTACATTTCCGTAAATGTACCCGAAATTGAATACATATATTTTAGGTGGCAGCTGAATTTACTGAGGTATGGCTTTGTATTAGTCACAGGAAGAAACCCTATATACATTTTAAGTATTTTAAGGACTACACCAACTGCTTTAATCTTAGTATTAGTTTGTAATTTAAGTATTACACAACGAATTAGGGAAAAACGTCGTGAAACCAAGACACGAGTCCATTTAACAAATAAATATTTTAAAACTAGGCTAAAACTTTCAGCTCGCTAATGCAGTCGTTAATGTTAACAAATTAACGATATAAATAAATAAAAAAAACAAAGACACATACATCTACAAAAACCTACCATAAAGAGAAGATGCTTTATTGGTGTTTTAAAATTATTTAAGTTGGTTAATTTATTTGGGGATTTTAACATTCTGGTTAAATGACTAATTTTAAGAATTGGTAGAATCAATCAAACATTGGAAGAAATATTTTAATCAAAATTAATACGTTAATTTTTAAATTTTGTACCAAAATGACAAAACTACACCAAGTCCTTTAAAAGGGTTTATTTCCAAAATGGCCTTTAATTTTTCGTAATATGTATTTCACCTGTGTTTCTCTTATTTCAATTAATTTAATGTGCAATATCACCCTGCCATGTGGTTGTTTGGTAACATTTAGTTCATATTTCACAAGTAGAAGGCTGAACACAGCCTGCAGGCTTCATGTATAGTTTGTTTCGTGTTTTATTGTGATGCTGATTTGCGGGTTAATTGGTTGCAAAATTTAATGGCACATTTAGGTTGGCAACATTATCTGATATGAACAGTGAATGGTCGGTTAGGCTTGTTATTGCCAAGATTGGATTGGTTTTTTAACAGAGTTCATACTGTATGGCATTAAATACAACTTTTACAGAGACAGGTGTAAAGTTTAGTAGTATGAGAATTTGCGAAATCTACCTGAGTGATTTTTTGATAAACATTTGTTCTTGTTTTAAAAAATATATATGAACAAGACTAAAAAAATTGCTACGGCAATTCTCTGGCGTATAAAAGACATCAACGGTATCATAAAAGACACTTCCTATTAAAACACTGTTTTTATCGTTTTTTTATCGAGTGCTCCATATCAATTTGGTCCATAAAACTTGATCGATCGCTTTTCATTACCGCATTCAACCTGTACCCTACCGTATCATAAAAGCAATATAAAAAAAATAAAAAGCCCTATTTGCAAAAATGCGACATCCGCACCAGAATCCCTGACATTTCGCCGTTGTTCCGTAACCCTTCAAGTTTAACAATTGTCGCCCCCCACTCCGGCGGTTGCGCGCGCGCCGCGGCCCGCCAGGCGCTCACTCCGGAGTTAGCGCGCTGAGCTTTCGCGCGTCAGCGGTGTATAATGCTTCGGTGGTGAAACCAAAGTGTGTGAAGTGAGCCTTACGATATTTTTTTGTGAACAACCCTAAAGATGAAGCCCTTCGGCGCTGTGGCGCTGCTTCTCACGCTAACTGCTATCACAGGTCAGTTGGCGCGCTTTTTTTGAATTCCGAATTCAAACTTTTAAAAATAATTTTTCGCAGTCAATATTTATTAGAACGGACGCAAAAAAAATTACGAAAGTTCAGCAACTGGCAGCATACAAAAACGGAATTTAAAAATAAATATTTAAGAGTATGGCGGGTATTCGATATTTAAATTACTTTCTTTTCTATCCTTACGTCACGGTGTTGACATGGAATTACTTAGCATACGTCGCGTGAATTAGAATTGAGTTTTCAATGTTAATATTGATTGTTTCGCAAGCATTATTTCCTAATATGTAACGAGTGATGTTCCTTTATGAAATAGTTTGTAAGTTTCGCTAGGAATGCGGTGTAAATAGTTTTATAATTGTTGCAAGCTATTGGAGCATTCAAAATCACTTTCATTGTAGAACGTTGCATTCGCGTTTTCATCGCTAGTGTTCTCAGAGTCTAACATACAATGCAGTTGAGTCTAATGCTAGTGGATTACTGTGAGATAAAGAGCACGATAATGTGTGACACAACAATCAAAAGTTTTTGAGAAAAACCGAGTAATTATACCCACATCTCGAAACATAAATTAAACAATGGATAAATCCCATAAATTATATGTGTAAGAGACTTGGTGTGTTATTTTTACGTATATATACTTTTTACGTATGTATTATAGTTACTTCTAGTTAGTTACTCACTAATACCTTATAAATTTTATTCAGCACTTAAAAAATACTTAAATGTCGAAAACGTAGATTTGCCGTATAAATCACCAATTAACATAATTACATACCAAGGTTGAATAGATTTTTAGGTTAGAATTCAATATTTTTTGACAGATTTAGCGATGGAAATGATATAAGCATGTACAATGGAAATGGCATGGAAATGATATAATGATATATAGATAGTAATTGTACATTATAAAGTCAATTGCAAACTTTGACAAGGTATTTGTTTGTGATACGTCAATGCAAATCTTGTGCCACAGTCAGCCATAAAAAGAAGCTAAAACAAAAAGTATTTTTGTGGAAAAATCAGAAAAAAAAATAACAAAAAAAAATTTATATAAAGTTTTTTTTTTATTTTGCTATCGCTACCAATAGTTCCAATAGTGAGTAATTATGAAGTTTTTGTGCAATCTCGCTGTTTTCGCGCCGCTACCGCGATGTGAAGTCAGGCGTTTCAAAGAACTATATTATACGTGAAAATTACCCGTAAACTCTTTCCTGTGTAAATTTACATATTTCACGAAGGTGTAAATGTGATACTTTCAGGCTTTTGAAATAATCAGTTTTTTTATGATATTTAAATATAAATACTACATTTAATTTGAGTATTTTTACTGTTGCATCATGAACTTGTTTAATGATTTTTAAATGAAGGCATAATTGTATATTCCTTTAAAATATATAAGAAATTTTCCGAAAGAAGTAAATAAAACAGTCAATAGAAATATAAAGAGTGTAATTATTTGTTAATTTACGAACACAAAATGTGGTTAGCTAATTTATTTAAGCACTACAATAACAGGATAATTAATTAAACCTAACATTTTTTACTTCGACTGTACATTTCAATTGTAATAAAATTTAATATAATGCTCAGTTTTATTAACAAAAAGTGATGTAATAATAACAAAATTAAACTTGACCAATTTGCTATTTGGTATTGAAATAATTAGTTTAAAAATACATTTAGATCTTTCTAGAATTGGTCAAGTCCTTCAAACTGGTTGGTAACAATTGAAATTATTTTTTCTACATATAACTATTAGATCCAAAGGTTAAAGTCATAAGGATATGCATTTTCCTCAATACAATAAAAAATAACGATTAATCTATTACATAAGATCACTCGGTCAGTACAATTTAACGTTTTGAGCGTGCGTACATCAGTTGAAATGTTATGGGGTCATAGTGACACCGTGATAAGTTCACGAGGGCTTAGTGAGAGCTTTTGAAGATCAGGTTATAAAAGAATATGGCAACATTCAGCAGTGGCAGATAAATAATGGTGTACATCAGACAGTTTTAAAATCCATGTGAGTAATATGAAGCAAAAAAACGTTATTTTAATTCGAATTTCAGCGTTTTCGCCAGAGCCTTACAATAATGTTATGAAATTGAGTTAAAGCAGCATATTTCAGGTTTAAAAAAACATATTTTCAGTAAAAATAAAAAAGTATAACGTACTCATAAACAGGTCAAATGAAAGTCCATTGCCAAAACGCAAAAATCAATCAAACCATTTTTGAAATCTGGTTGGTCATATCCCGCTCACGAGTATAATAAAAGTTAACTTATTTATTACCTGCCATAAATATTTCTATTGGTATAACTTTCAATGTATACTTGTACAGATATTGTTGCTTCAAAGAGAAATGTCCGGCTATTTGGCACAGATATTGTGCAAAGTTTAGTATGAAAGATTTATTGGGTTAACTATCAATCACTTTTATACCATATAAAGGCATGGTATATAAAAGCATATTTTACTTGATATACACTTTTTATATACTTAAAGAAAAAATGCAAAAACGGTTAAAAAAGTTTTTTAATTTGTTTCCCACTGCCTGAACTCCCCCAAAGAACCAATTGGAATATCGTTCAAAAGGGACTCGTATCGAGTTTATAGCGTTGTTAGAAAACCCAATAGGTATAGTTTTCTTATAGTAATCTTAGTTTAAACTGTACCGTTCGATTCTTAAAGTGACAGCAGCCTAATTTTGTATAAAACAGGATAAAGTTCTTCTCTCTGTTTTTTGTATTTTTAAAAACTTAAGTATTCCACTTTGGAGTATTCACAAAAGTATTTATGCCATAGTTAAAGTTTTAGCAAGAGCAATTACGTTTTAGATATGCAGAAAATCTTCTCATGTCAAGGGCGTGAAGTCACTTTAACATGCAAGAGATTCTACGCTTTTTAAGTATTTAGTATTTTTTGTAATTTTTTAAAGCAATTAGGTTGTGAATTAATCCAAAGTTTCACGCACTTTAATGCTACTTTCCATAATTGATCAACGCTTGCATTACTGTCATGTAGCAATCGGCAACCCTGGCCATGATCCGATAAAGCCGCCTTTTAAACTGAAGTGTTGCCAAATTATTACTTTTTGCTAGATTTCAGGCAATATAGTTAGTTATTAAAGTTAAGTAAAAACTTTTTGTTTGTTTTGGCAGTGGTGAATTGCAAAAAAATATGTAATTTTCGATTATGTGAGATAAAAACGGAGAGAAGCGGATGGATAATTAAAAATATATATTATTGGGTTACATGAGAATGAGCTACCTACCTAAGGTAACTGTTGTTCAAATATTCTGTCAAAAACATATTTTTTACAACCTTTAGTAGCAGTAGATTAAATAGAGATTAAACTTCAATTGCCACTTAGCAGCTTCTTAGAAGTTTAATTAGCACTTCTACCACGACGCCGCCAAAACAGTCTTGTTTTCTTTGTTATCTTTTTTGATTACGCACGTCATAAACTGGGTAATGCCAATACGATTTGATCCACCAAAGTGTTGACTAGGCTGAACTAACAATGGACATCTCTAACTAGGCCAAGGTTTGGCTGTCATTTCACAAACACATTAACAATTCTACCAGAGTTTTTCACATTCCTTGGAAGGTTGTGTTTAGAACAATTGTTACTAATCTTAACTGTAATGGTAGGGTTTTTTCAATTTAAGATATTTCAAGTACGGTGGACTTTAGTATTTTATTATCTTACAAATACATATTGCATTTATCGAAAAGATAATATCAATGTCTACACAATGTATATTTAATATTGATTTTTGGTTAAACTTGTCTGAATTTGAATATAAAATACTGCTACTGTAGCTTCCAGTATACTACTAACAACAGGTTTAATTAATGGTTATCTACGGAATTGGTAAATAAATATTTTTTTTCATAAATTTGGTGTCAAAATTCCACAATTGGCAGATCAAGGTTACACCTGCCGAGTGTCAAAAGTAACGTGGCACGTCTAGTGAATAAAAAGCTAATATTTATTTAAATTATAGTATATTAGTCCGTGCCAAAATCTGTATTTGTGTATCTAAGTCAATAAGAATAAATTATAAATGGTTTAAAAGATCCTGTTTATTGTCATATTCTCTGATATCGTATATACGTGCCACTTCATTATTTTTTGCCTTTTACTTCGACATCTCAAATCGTTAAGTCGGTTTTTTCTTAAATCACTTGCCTTGTAATATGAGAGTACTTAAAAATGTTCCACTGGCTACTTATAAAAGCAAACATTGTTATTATATAATCTCTGTATTAAGTAATAAGCGAGTCATTGTACTTGAATAACAAAACAAAGGTGGTTTTTCGCTTCGTCGACCATCTGCAAGATAAAATGGTGTATTTTAAGATTATATTTAAAGTACACAGAATAATAAATACTTATATGTTTTTTAATGAGAAAGAATCTGATATTTTTTTTGACAAAGAGACGTAAAGCTCAAGTTTTTAATTTCGTATTAATTATTTCTTTTTTACATTATTATGTGGTCTAATTTTTATTAAAAATCTCAATAAATATTTATAGGGATATTTTTAGGAATATTTTTATACGCATATTTTTGGGATTCAATAATGTAATAATGTGTATATGTATATTAAATTTTATTAAAAGGGAATTATATAAATTATTTATTACCAAGTAATTCTTTGGTTATATTTGCAAAAGACTACATGGAAAATAAAAATAACAATCTTATCAAGATCGCTCACATAATTGTTCATAATTTTGAACAGGTTTTAAAAAATACAGAGTTAAGTGTTTGAGGGTTATCTTTTGTTACCACTTTAGCATATTATGATAATCTTATATTTTTTTATAAATAATCGTTGTTATTATAACAAATTGATTGTGTTTATTAGTAATCGATGTTTAATATACTTCGGTTTAGTTTTAAAACCTCAACAGTAATATGTATGTGTATGTTGCGAACCAGTTCTTAAAATATATTTTTTCATATTAAAATTCACTAACAATCTGCAGCTAGATTTCTTAGGCCCAATTGCAGGGAACGTTTTAACCTCGGGTAAGCTAACTCAGATTTAAATGGCGCCACATTCGATTGTAATAAGAAGTTGTTACAATCGATGGTGGCGCCATTTGAACCTGAGTTAGCTAACCCGAAGCTAACCCGAGGTCAAAACGTTCCCTGCAATTGGGCCTTAAAGTGTCAGTTCTTAATCAATATCTATGACAGACCTGTTTAAATCATGGCACGAATGTTGATACTTGTCGTATCCTTTTCATAATGTTACTAAACAGTTGCTGTTACTCGAATTAACAGGTCTTACATAACCCCATAATTCTTCTATCTAACGCCCACGTATTCGAACGGCACTTTAATTATAAAACCAATTAAACATTCAATTTATCGATTCACAAAAAACAGTTTAAAAAACAAATACATAAAAGAAATTGGTGTAAACATCGACACCGAACCGCCTAATTGTACCTCAATCGTCAAATGCCCGATTATAAATAATTACTGTACATGACATTGCATAATTTTTAACTACAGTATTAAATTACACCGCGGTACACTCCCCAGCGATATGCGGCTCGCCAAATCAATGAGAACGTATGATAAGTTTGCGTGTCGATTGCCATTGATTGTAGGCGGCGAAGAAAGCGTTGTCCGAGTATTATGACCGTGAAAGTCGGCAAACGTTTTAAACAATAAAAAAACATAATTCCGCGTACGTAAGTATTGTGTAACAGGTGATATAAATTATAACAACGCGTATAAACATAGGTGAATAATTTTTAATGTAGCTAGAACAAATTGCTCTGAATTAGAATACTCATCAAAATGCAGACAGGTTACAAAATAGTTGGTATTTTTATTATATTGCACCGGAAGAAAAAAATGTAGCGAAAATGTTATTTAATTTTATTCATACGAGCAATGTTTTATTTTGATTATTACGTTAATGAGTTAATCTTATAACTTCTGTGTAGTCATAGGTTATAACTTTAATTTTTGATGTAACCTTAAATGTTTTTCAGATAAGTAATGCTGTTTTATGTTGTTGATGACAGTTTTGAACAAAAAGTTGATACTGTCGCTGCCATGTAGGTCGAACGGCTTTTTTGTATATTTCGCGCGAACCCATAATTTCACCGTTTTAATGTTCCCAGCCGATAAACAAGTTGAATTTACTGCAACTTGGCGACATCGTAACGGGAATAAATGGGAAGCAGGTTTCTTAAATGTTTTCAAAAACCATTTAAATAACGTTTGTTGTTTAAAGTGGAAAACAACAGTAAATCTTCGCTAATAAAAATGTATCAAAATAATACTACATATTTTGTCATAATAATGTATGAAAATAATACTACATAAGAAGATTCAAATTGATTTGTCAAACTAAAATATAATTTAAAAATATGACATTAAACGCTTGTAATCTGTTACGTAACATTTGAAATTGTTAATTACATCGCTTTTTAATATCCACGCAACCAATATTTTAATAAAATAACTCGATTTACAAATAAACCTACAAGTTAAAACCTAGTCTCAAATCTTAATTGATTATCTAATTCCACCAATTGTACGTGTGTAACATAATACTGGCGAGTCAGTAGAAACGGCGGCGCGCGCGCAGTTTTCGTCCCATCATCATCATCGGAGAAATGCTACCGCTTTCGCATTTCTTATGTCATTGCGCAATCAGCTGTTTGATTTGTCATCGAATTATTTAATACGGTGATGATGGATTTTGGCTGGAAGATATAAAAATATAGAATTGAATAAAGAAGAATAGGGAGATACTTTTAAACAGCTTAAAGAAACATATCATGTTCATCTTACAAAAGTTAGATTTGTGATAGATGTAAGACTAATATAGCCTTAATATAAAAAATAATATTGAATATTAAAACCCATAAGAAAAAAGTTTTTATACCAGATTTATTATAGAATATTAAAACAGCGTTTATACATAGGTTTTTCTCATTTTAGCGAATGATATAAGATTAAGTAGAAATATTGAAACATTTTCTTTTAATAACGTTCAACGTTATACCGCCGCTTCAACTTGAGTTGAAACCAGTCAATACCAATGAAAGCGAAAGCACAGACATCGGAAGCAAAGACATTTGAATATTCAAGAATATTCCTCCAATATGTAAATTATTTGTTTACTTTTAACGTCATTAGCAGTTACGTCTATTTTACGTCAAATTACGACTGTCAACTTGTTTAGGAAGTATAACCAATGATAAAAAAGTTTTTTTTTAAATTCTGTAAGATTAAATTGAAAAAAAATTAAGTTGTTTACTTAATTTCCTGTTTATAATTGAATACCTACAATTTGCACATCAGTATCATTTCAATTTGGAGGTATTTTCTTTTCTACATTCAAATTCAGTATTCCATAACGCAATTTTGTGACAAAGAAGATTCTCTGAATCTGTCAAGTGTCTGTCACAACGCATGCGTTTTGAAATGTATCAAAGAAGGAGCGAAACAAAACGCAAAATTATTGTTGCTGGCAATCAAACTGTCTCAATGTATACGACACACACACACATGTAAATATAGACTATAACAACATGTTTACATGTGTGTACGACGTTCGGTTTTCACCTATTCGCAAACTGGAAGTATAATATTTAACGAGAATTTGCAGTGAAAATTTCTTTTTTTTTTCAATTTTAAAAACACGTAATTTTGCCATTACGACCTTTGGGTGTTTTGGTAATTCTGACGGTTTTGCATAATTTCACTTTCGTCGAGACTGCTTTGTCTGTTGTCGTAAATGTATAATGAAAAATAACTTTTTTTGTTATTAGTTTAGAAAATAATAAAAAATAATGTTAAATAGACTATTTTGAATATACATTTAGATATACAAAGACTTGCAAAATAGTTTTATAGGGTCAATGAAAGTTGAATTTAAAATTATTGATTGATCAATCGCTTGCCATTCACTCTTACTTTTGTAGTTGTTATTTTATTTATATTTTTCGTGTGGGAATGAGAATATATTCACATAATTACATACTTAAAAATGTAAAGGTTATGCATCACCAAGTATAATAATTCATATTGAAAATTGATTTAAAGTTACAACTTTCAGAGCCTATATTTTTAAAAACCATAAGAGTCCTAGCCTAACATATTATTTTTTTATTTTCATATAATAATTTATATGAAATTCTATGCCCTTGAGACTAGTAGTAAAGAAAGCGAATCTTGCGCAAGATCTGATCTAATACTCTGAAACTAGGTTTATTTGAAATTTGTATTTTTTTAGTAATTAGTAAAACTTGATTAACAATAATTTAATATAGTTTCTCATGAAAATATTACGATTTGACATTGAAATGATAAAACCCTTCTTAAGTTAACGTATTAAAAATAAATATTCGTTTTATCCATCATATTATTGTTGCGTATTCCTTTTAATTATTTAAACAGAAATACTTAGCGGTTCCCATATATTTTGTAGCATACTTAAACTTTTTTTTATTTTAAGAACCAACTTTTTTTGAAAGAACTTTTTTTATGCTAACCAAGAATATAAAGTATTGTTTTGAGCCTAGTTATTCCATAGAAGTGGGTTGCAAATCAGCTCTTAGTCATTAATTATACTATCTATGCTGTACACATTTTCATTAAATTACGAACCTTTTCCTACTTTTGTTTGAAGTATAAGTTACGTTTCACTGGATTTTAACCTAGTAGACGGCTTAAAGAATCCTGATTTTAGGTTAGGTCTTGTATCTGTAGGAACCAAGTTAGAATATTGAAACCCTTTTGAAAAAGTGTAACTAAAGTCCAGTACATTGCTATTATAACAATATCATTAAAAATTGCATTTATTTTTCCAAATAAAAGCCAATAAATTAAAAAGTAAATGTAACTAATACGTAATGCTTCCAAGAAGACATTTATCAAGAAAACAATAGGCTTTTTCATACGATATTAAAGGAAACAAAATCACCACAAACAATATCGTTACCCAGTGGAAACACGCGGTTACCTAAACCATGTGAACTCGTGTGCTAATTCATGCTTTGTTTCACGTTCGCAATGAGATTTCATGCGCGAGCGCAGGCGGTATTATACTCGCTATCTACAGAGATACAATTATGAAACTCTTTCTTATTGTGTGTTTATTTGTTGCAGGTAAATATACGACTTAAATGCTGTATGATGAGTGAGGAAAAAATCAAATGAAATTTTCAAAATTCCTAAGTTAATAAATAAACGAAGCTTATTAACAAAAAAGGTGAGTCCCTTAAAAGGTAAAAAAATTGAGAAAAATAAGGTTTGTTTAAAGATGGCTCTTGAACGAAGACTTAATTAAGTGGATTTTCCCACGTGAATAGTTGCAAGAATCATTAAACAAACTTAAAGATACATCGATTTGCAATAAACCAGCGAAAATGTTAAAGGTAGATAATCAATAATGCCTTCGAAACAAAATATTGATAATCCACCATCAGTGCTAATTTTATAAAAACAATTACTGATAACCCATGAAATTAGCTATGGCAACACAACTGATCATCTCCATACATTTGCTATGAAAATCGGGTCATCTTTTGAAATTTCACAAGTCATCATATATCTTTGCCGTTTTCGTGGCTAAAGGTTATTCTTGAGTGACGTGATATTATTATTGTAATTACTACTTGTCAATAATCGCTTTTGATCAGCACAGTGATATGGAAATTATATGTATGTTGCTCAAAACTTTAAAATATACTGAAAATTACAAAACACTTTATCTTTTACTTAAGGTATAACTTGTAAATTTTAACGACATGGCGTATTTGAGTGTTTAATTGATCGGTTTAAATATTATTTCACGTTAAATTGTTAGTTATCTTTGTTAATTTATGTTTTAAGTAAAATAACTATAACTAAATGTTGTATCATTTCTTACTAATATATTTGTATATGCCTTAACGTCTCTGACCACAACAAAGTATACATTAACATAACTCTTTAAGTAGCTAAGTACCTCATATAGTTCGCATAACGAATCTTGATATTTCTCAATAGAAAATTGATCGGCATTCACAGGTGTTGCAAAGTTGTGTATACAAACATTATATAGTACTTAGTGTCGGCACTGTGTGAGAAGGTTACAAACTGTAGGCTTAAGCGGCTAGAATTTGAATTTTATATCGGCTGGTTTATAGAGGCTACTTGTTCAGATTAAGGGAAAAAATAAATATAGATTAAATAGGTATACTACAAGAAATCTGTTATTCCGCAATATACGACTTAAAGTAAATACTTAAGTAGGTGACCACACACATGTTAATTTATTTCAAAGGTAACTGAACTTCAAATTCCTAATTCTGACATTGGGTTTTGCCAGTGTAATCAGACAGTTTTATATGCTAGTTTATTTTCACGCTTGAAGCTTATGACATAAACTGTGTTTATTTCATCAGTCGATCGTCACCGAGTAATCACATATACTTCATATACATGTTTATCAAACTAGTTGGGCTCTAATCGATCAAATGTAAGCGACTATAGATATATGACCGAAATTAGTCGGCCGAGCTATAAATTGAAGATGATGGCTGCGTTAGGCAATTATTAATTAAATTTCACAGTTTAACATAGGAAATTAAAATCAAATTAAACAAACCTGTTTTATAAAAACTGACGTATCATTTGAAATAATTTCTAAGGTTTTAACGATTGCATTTTGAACATGGTAAATTAATATCTACTACCAAGAATCTTGATTTATTATTGGATTTTTAAACCTTTTAGTTAATGTCCACCTTTTTTCGTTACGTAAAAATGAAATAAATCGTACCAATTGCCAAACATCATCTCGATTGCTTTTAATTCTACATACAGTGATACGATTTCTCGTTAAGATTTTAACGACATGGCTAATGACTCCATCAAGATTAAAATAGATTTATTTATATACACCCATATGACGTAAGCTGTGTATGTATGTGTGTAACTCTCAAGTTACTTTGGTCCAGATATTTCAAAATTTAAGGCGATATGCTATAAACCTTAATTACCATAAGGCCGGGTATACATACTCAGTTAATTTATAAGGCAGAGTAGTATGCAATTTGTACTTTAAAGACGGTTAAGTGAATTTGTGGTGTATGATATCGTAGGCTACCTATGATGACTAAATTAATAAATAAGGTATATTGCAAACTAAGCTTTAAACATTATGTTGTTATGTTCCATATTAACTTATATTCTCTTAAAATAATTAAGGACAAGTAAAAATGAACCATAAACGTAAAACTTACAACACAGCGTTACCAAAGTTGTCAAGAAAAAGATATTTTGCATAAGAATAGATGTTCTGTTAAGAGTTACAACACTGTTTTTGTCTTCTTTTCACATACAAGTGATATGATTAGAATAAAGAGGAACACTATTGTAAGAGACATGGGTAAGAAAATGTTGTCACTAGTGTTATAACTGTTACAACAATAATAGGATATCGGCGGATGTTGCGATGTCGGATGTGCAGGAAGAGTAATGTGACAGGAAAAAGAGAGACTAGAGAGTAAAAACTATTTCAAATATGATATGGTTTGTTTACTAAGCTTCTACGCTTAGTATTGTTTCAGTAATACACATACGTGCGGATTGAAAAATATATGATATTTTCATTCATATATCCTAGCTTACAATTTTAATTTAGATATATTTTATATAGGAATAAAAATAATATATTATTTTTAATATACCATTGTATTAGTTAAGCATTTTTGATATAGATCTTTCTCTTACACTCACTATTCTATTCGTTACAAATATTCAAATCTTTACTTAAAAGCAATGTCAATGCTACCAAAAAAAAACTAAAAAACGTGACCAATTTCTTACATTCTTTGCGTTAAAGTCTTGCGCACGAGTGGAACTAAATCATCAAAACATTTAGTACAACTTTCTCTGGTAGCGATTATATATTATTATTCAATACGCCAGTTAGGTAAAAGACTTCCTGCTTGTAAATATAGAGCTCGGTTTAAGGTGTTAGTTAAGTTACAAATAACTACCAATATTGAGAAAAAATAAATATCTTTATTATATTACATTTTGTCAATTCCTTTTAGTTATAGATAAAAAAACTACGTGGGGTAGCAATTACATGACATCAAAAGACTGTTTGGTACCTTTTGTATCGTTTAATGTGATAAGTATTTTTGTAATTACCTAACCAGCAATAACCTACATAGCAATCGGATTAAAATTACCCTAAAGTTGTTATTTTTATATTATGTGTGTGCTATTTTTAGGAATGTTAAATAATTAATTTAACATTTAAAGAACAGAAATAAACATCTATTTTTGTTTTCTTATCGAAATATTTTTTTGCATTTTAACCTCAATTAATGACAAAAAGAGGCATTTCTTAACAAACTATTTATACCTTCCGTATTCCCATTTGATCAGTGCAATCAACCAAAACCATCCATATTCATTGTGGTTAATCGGGAAATCGGATCGATAGTGGTATGCGACAGCCGCGGCGCGCGCGCATGCCTCGCGAGGATCTTTCGTGCGCAGTGACAGTGTTGTAGAGTTTGAATTGAAAGGGTAATGTATTCGTTGATAAGGTTGATTTTTGATTGATGTGTGGTCCGAACCAATTTAAAAAACTTTTCAGGTTTGGATTTAATAAATTTATTTTTTTGTCAAAAATATTTAAGGGTATAATAGACAGAGCTATAAAAGAAAAGCAGTAATTTAAAATAATCTAAATCAATCTTAATTTTTAATATAACAAAATTTATTTTTCCACCTTAATGAAAAACTTGCGATGTTTTTATTGTTTCGTATCCCCACCCACTGACATATGTAAATGATTCTATTATTACATAACATGAATACCGCAAATGCTATTCATATTGTCGATCTGTTCATCACTACCTCAGGAATGTGCTCAATGGAGGAGTGCCATAATACACCTTTATGTAAACTATAGTAAGTGTTAATTTAGTTATAAATCATAGGATTTTGATTAAAAGCCAATTAATATATGAACGTGATTAAGACGGCAAGGTAAATGATTTGCCCTTAGTTGTATATGATATTTATTACAGTAAGCTAAGTTGATCATAATATCAAAGTCGAAATTATTACGTACAGCTATTTAAAATATTAAATACAAAAATAATTTGTGAGGTCTTAAGAAAAATTGATTGCTTACCTTAATTTTGAGGATATTTGGTTGTAATGAACAGTGAGATTGCTATACTTTACACGGTACAAGAACAGAAAACTTAAAACTTAAATGTTTTACATTCTTTTATTACATCACTCATTCCATCTTATAATATTCCTAATTCCGTAAAATTTGACCTTCTCGAAATATCTTTTAGGTATACATTTACTATAATTATAGTTAAAATTATGATTGAATAACTATTTTGAGTCAATCACGGAGTTAGCCAACGGTACTCGGCGACACTTAAAGGACAAAGTTCATGAAGTTCTTGCGGAAAAATAAATATTTGCAACATTCAAGTTTTATTGGTATATGTAGGTAGTACTCACGGGTCATTGGTGGAGATAAACCATTGGATTTTAAACTTTATAATCAAGTGGTTAGGTCTATTATTATAGTTACTGAAAAGCATCCTATGCGGTGTGTGGCAACAAAATTATGATTAATATATCGTCATATAGATACATTTTAAAACTTTAAATAAAATTCCTATTTGGTAATATTTAATCTCCTAATGGCATCAAATATAAAAATAAACAAGAAGGCCTGTATAGTAAAAAAAGGAATTGAGTATTTTCTCATTGTTTGTTCTTACGACCTTTGTGGTGCAGCGGTATATATATCGGACTGCTAAGCGGATGGGGTTTGATCCCCGTTTCGGGCCAATTTCGTCGAAATGGTGTCTGGGTGTAACTAGGTTCTCCCCTAGTCCATTGTGTGGTCCCTATAGTACAAGTTTTGCTTCGTTTAGGGCCACACAGTTGGTGTGTTAGTCTGGAGATTTATTTATCTTACAAACTTAACCGTTTAAAATATATTTTTTAAACAAGTCAAGGCTCTGATAATGCACGTCAGAATCCTAGAAATATAAAACTAGTTCTTTCAAATGAGTAAGAAGTAAATCACTTGTTATTTAAATAGCTAAAGAAAGCATGAAGCAACGCCATCTCTGTACTATCTATAGATTATCTATATGGAAGACTTGGGTGTATGGAAGCGTGAAATTATTTATATTTTAGCTGTATATAACAGTGTCGTTTATATTTAACAGTTTTGTTATATATTTTGGGGGAGTGAAAATATTACTTATTATATAATTATAACTATAAATCAAAAAACAATATGTTTTAAAATTTAATATTCTAACTTCCGCATATTCATTTTAATCTTTAATAATGTTCGGTATGGGAAATAAAACACCGAAAAAGATAAATGTACTGTCATTAATTCTTAGATATTATTAGCTGCATCAATCAATCAAGTGTGGTCATAATTTTTTTTAATATTTTTTAGTAAGTAGTTATATGTTTTCATGCAATTAACAGGATATTTTTCCTTTTAAATGTTCGGATTACAGTTCAAGGAATCCAAGAGAGATGGTGCCGAAAGGGTCGAGGTGAACAACCTTTTAAATGCTTCTGAAGAAGGGTTCGTAATTCGTATATCTAAATTGAGTCGAAGGTGTTTAAAGTTTGAATGCGGATGCAAGTTCGTTGACTTGTTTTTTTTTATAAAAATGGGACGTATGGGAATTTGTTTCCCACAAAAAAAAATTATGCATATATGTTATATCTTTTAAAGGAAGAAGACGTAAGGTTAACCTCTGGTTCTATTACTTTCAGATTAATATTTTTTGTAAAAAAATACTTTTTACTGCATCTGTGATAATTTATTTCAAAGGCAAGATATAAAACTTATTCCACCAACGCGTTGATGTCTTTTCCATGGCACTACAAAAAAACCGTAGCACATCATATTCGTAGCGTTGTAAATAAAGAATTGAATACAACTTGAATAATAAAATAAATATAACAGTTTTATTATATCCTTCGTGTTGATGACCCCTGCGACCTGTAGAACCTGTTGATGCCAAAATACCATATAAAAAGCGAAACCGTTATATTTATTGATTCCAACTAAAAACTGCTATGCAAATTTGATTTAATGATTTATATAGGTCTTATGTTTCTGTATATGTAAGGAATAAATCTAGTTAAAATATTTAAATGTTGAATTTTCTGAAAAGTATACGTATACGTTTTAAAATATATTTAAAATAAACCAATTTGGTGAATAATAACAGTTTAACAGTAAACTTAAATTTGACAAAAAGCTTTTTACTCATACGTATAAAAAAAATATATATTTCTAAAACCAGTTCATAATCTTTCATTCAAATCTAACCTACTTATTTATACGTACAGCCGAACCTACGACCTTCAAGGGTACTGTAATTCGTTTCAGCATTTTCCTATGCAAATTACATTGCAGTAGAAATCAGCGGATACGACCAAGGTAAAACCGAATTATTATCAACAAAACATCTACAAGGTCACAGTAAAGATACATATTCAAATAATAAACAAAAAATAGTAACAAATGCATTTTTAATATTAAATATACGGTAAATTACCACAAATATTCAGACCGTGACAATAAATTTGTTATTTATTTATGTTGGTATGTGTACATGCATTTACTTTTAATTTAAATAATTAATCAGTTATTCATTGCTTTACTCGTATCTTTACCTAATAATAAATAACATCAGTTACTTAATGTAGTTAGTGTAGAGGGAATTATAAATAACGGAGCCTTAAATGGATAAAGGTGACTAAGTGAAACACTTAAGATTCTGCGTTATTTTGGTAAAGAGTTTAAAACCGGTTATAAGCTTAATCTTGTATAAAAGAATAAGTTTTTAAGCACGTTTTGCAGTTAATATCTTTGTGGTTTTGATAAGAGGATATTGATTATAATCTTGTAGATATTTGTCTGATATAATTAAAGCCACATAAAAATCACAATATTTTATTTTTTGACTTTAGTAAATCTTACCTAAAATTAATCGTCGCTTCGCAAAATACTTTTATAATTCATGAACTTAACGAACAAAAACAAAAGCAACACAATAATGGTCACAGATACGCTTAGCAAATAAAAACACTACATATTTATTTGCAAACAATAATGGTACGAAATAGTTAATCACATAGTAATTTGTAAATTGAAGCCTTATGTTAAAGCCGGTCAACCGTGACCCTTACACAATATAAAAATTATGTAAACATAGAAATAGTGACATACGATTTTCAATCATAAGTCTCAGTCAATAGGGAATAATATCGCATGAAAGTATATAATTACTATATGCAGCCTAAACTGTATTTTGATGAATGATTTGTTTATGTGTAATCTACGGGGTTCGGTACTGTACGTAAATCGTCAACTTGTATGAAGAAAATAGCATTAAATAAACTTATTACTTGTGAAAACGAATAATCTAGTTTTATTTAATAAGCTTGAAACATGTTACACTTGAGTAATTCATTGCAAATAATTACAAAAGCTTCAAACAAAATACGTATACAATAACCAAAACTAGATCATGCTCTGTTTTTGAGTAATTAACTAATTGTAAAAGTGACTTTACACAATTAACAGCGAACATTACTGACACTTGTTTTATAATAATCGTTTAAAAGTAGGTCGCAAACGTGACGATTTGGCTGTCAAAAGTTACTGTAATCTTTGTTAGGCAATGATAAATAAGTCACCTGCCAATCCGATGGTAATAACGATCTTCTATTCATTCGAATGGCTGAATCGATTCATGGATAATCGATTTGCACCGTGAATCGGGTCAGACTTGTCGTTTGAATTTAGAATCAGGTCAAACTGTTATTGTTTCGCTAAAAGCTAAGCTATTAAACTCGTAACAACAATAATTTTAAGTGTCATCGACCTTTATAAAAACTGTTGGGTCAAAACAAAATTATTAGTATAGCAAGTGATTTCAAAGACTTTAATAACGATTTAGCATTAATTTTTAAGCTTGGTTAGAGTTTAAGTGCACTTAACACGATGTTTATAATTTATGATTACTTCTTAATATCCTTCATATTTATGTGAAGGATTCGTATAAGCGATAGGTTAAGGTTTGGTAGTTAATGTTAGTTATAGTCACATTTAATTTGTGTATTTTTGCTACAAAATAATAGTAAGCAGTTATTAAACCATCTATTTCATGATCTAGATATGTCAGTCTGGTGAGAAATAAAGTTGTACAAACAATACAAAATTATGTTGATTTTTCCATTTAAAATATTATTTTTTCATTTTTTTTTTAACAACTATGATCATGTATAATCAATAAGTATCGGATTTTCTTTATAGAACTATCGAAATATTGATCTGGAAAACATTATCTTCAGGAGTCATATAATGAATTCTTCAATTGTATTTTAATAAGTCAAAACTTGCTCTTCAAGCGCCACCTTTACCGTATTGTGAATATTACGTCAGATTGCCAAACCAGTGTTTTACATATACATATTGTCTGTGTAGGCCCTTGACCCCAAAACTACTACGGTCATACGAAAATAACGAAACGTGTTTTATCACTGAACTTCGACATAACGTTGAATATTTATTAATTTTTACAGGTTTTTATAAGCGTCTGTAGGTATAATTCAGATTGTTTATATAGATCAGATGTTTTAGATGTGTTAAATTACGATTTCAAGTTTTGAATGGCTTAATTAAGTTCACACTACATATACCGTTTTTCTTTTTTAGACTTCTTTATATTCAACTTGTAAGCAACCTGTTCTTTTGTTATCCCACCAGTCTAAGACATTTTTCATATCTTTTTGTTAATAATTGTTTCTGTTTTTGTTACAGGTAAGGAGTTATTGAATATGAGAGAAATATAATGACGGCTTTTTTGTAAGTACTAGATGTAGTTTTACTATTTTGTCATGTACAGTTTTTAATCCGAATAAAGTGTACAGAATTGCACATGTCATAGCAAGCAATTGAACATATGTTTGTAAAAAATATGTAAAACTTTAGTTACAAATAAAAAAACACGATGCATGTGTTATGTATACTAAATTAAAAACATAAATTATACTTAATGTCCTGGTACATGTATATAAATCAACAAAAACGGGAGCACTTTAAAGTACGTGCCAAAATTAATTAATTTTCTATTATATATGCCTTAAGTGTTAAAGTTGTTAATTAGCTGATTACCTTGAATTTTTTGCCGCCGGCCATACTTATAGCGATTAAATGATATAAGCATTTCCCTAAGGCTAAATATATGCTTTATATATCATAACTTTAAGATTTAACACAAAATAAAACTGTCAAGTATTAAATTGCTTTTCTAAATAGTGTTGCAACTTGTAAAGAAACCTTGGAGGTTTTTATAATAGTTAGTTTTGTCCTGTCACTCATGTCTGACAAGAAGTCATTTTATAACGCAATTTTATACTTTGAGTTAAATAAAACTCGATATTATTGACATGAAATTAACATTTTAATAGATATCTAGTCAACATCAATTTGGAATAGCTTCTTCCTTTGCAAAACATATTTTCACAATTATTATCTCATAATTTTGTAATAACCTTATTACTTTGTACATAAATGTCAAAATTTTGCAGAAATAGCACAATATACAATAAAGCGCCGCAATCACAACTTGATAAAAAACTACTTAAGCTCTTATCTTACTTTTTAATCAATTTTTTTTATGTCATTTTAAGAAGCAATTTATAAAGGTGTCTACACACTGCACTTGTCCTCTATAAGACCGGTATTACACTATCGTATTGCTATTACCCGATACGAGTTGACAATCTTACGAAATCATTTTAAGAGAGTAGGTACGCAATGAAATAAAAACTGCCCACAAGGACTTGAGTTTCGTAATTGAAAAACAACGGTCCCATAAATAAAAACTTGCCCGACCTTGGGTAATGTTAACCAGTTTAATATGGAATGTATATGGTTGTATGGAAATCAAGTGGTTGAAATTTTCCAATAAGGAACGTAGATGTAATATTTTGTGCAAAGGTCAAGTTTTGCTGTTGAGCGGAATAAGTTATTTCATTTTCACCCATGATTTTTCTCTAATTAAAATAAAATCAAGACTTCTTTTATTTTCGGCATAGAATCTTTGTCCCTACCTTATCAAAATATATTTATAATGAGTGACGAATTTCATTTCGCGTCTACAACATTATACAGTAAAATGTTAACGCTTTTAATGTTTTTAGCAATCAGCTACACATGCTTTTATAATGCCTATTTGTTAGCCTTTATAACATATTTTTTATGAGTGGATTCTTTTACTTCTTCAAATAGCCTTTCTTTAACTAGCTTTTTTATAGGCTAAAAAATTGCCTACATATCAAGAGAAATTTCCACATTTATAGCCCCAATATTAACTCTCTATAAAATGTTTATTAGAAGGTATTCAATGATAATAGAATGGCCGACAGTATGACAGGTGGTGCTAGTTATGTCACAGCTTGCACTGATTTATGATCTAAAGGGCTATTGCGGTGCAATGGTTACGAAACGCAGGACAGTGCGCGGGCGACTCTTCCTAGAAGGGCAGCGGTGAGACTTTCAGATTTTGGGATAAATTTTATATCGAATGCAAGTTTGGTAAAGTTTTAGGTGTATATATATTTGTATACTAAAATATTGTAAACATAAAAAGTTCTGCTTAGAAAATTTTTCACATACATCTCTTTAGCAGTTATCTCTTTAGCATTAAAGTAACTTTAATATAATAGACATCAGCTATGTTATACGCATGTTTATTTTTTATAAATGTTTATGTTATTATAGATTTCCAATAAACTAAGGACGATTTTATGACAGATCTACTCTATATAACTTACTCTATATCGAACTAAATTAGTAACACGTCACCACCAATTTCCTACCACATTTACATACCTTCCAGACTCGCATTACGAAATGGTTTCCTACTAAACCTTGCATTTATTCTGTACCTGTAACAGACATAAAGACCAAGGAAACAAGATTAACTGCGATATCAGATAAACCGATTGTGTAAGACTAAACTAGAGCAGTCGAACCTGTGTTGGCTATGAAATTTGCGTGTATAAAGGGTTGTGAAAGGACAAGTTTCCTCGTTGAAGCAATGAAGTGGTTTATTACGGTGATTTGGTGGTAAATTCAGCTTTGATCGAGGTTTTGTTTTGACTTTGTCATACTTATACACATACTATATTAAATACAAAATTTAAACACTGCAATGATTAGGATATAATTTTGGTTTTTAGTTTTTACAATATGTTGTGCTACGAAATATTCTAAATTACTATTTATATTTTTCGTTATCCAGTTTGCATTACGAATTTAAAATGATAAAGCGGCTGTGCCTATGTGTAGTTTATAACTCAACGTAATGTATTTCACATTTAAATATATGCTAAGAGTTTTCTACTTGAAAGCCCAGCGCCGAAATCCTTCTAAGGAAAACGACAATCGATTCTTGTCAACGAACCACAATACCTTCAAAGGTTTGCGTTACAAATACAGCATACCATTGTCCTATTAAAATCACGTATTTCAAGTCAGAATTGCACTCTCCTGCTCAATTCGTGTCGAAATTCTGACCAGCGTATGCACATAAGATTGATCGCAAATATTGCGGACACTTTGTGAGAAAGGTTAGTATTGTAAAAGAGGTTTTATATGATGAAATCTAATCTGTTGTCGCCTTAAGGCATAAGGGCGAAGTTGGCATTTTGGTCGAGCGACGTGAACTATGACTGCATTACAATATTTGGATGGTTAGTCAATGTGCTTTTAATTTGTCAGTGATTTGGTTTGACCTTTAGGGCCCTAAACTCTAATTTCATAATGAAATTCATATAATTTACAATCATTTATGTTACTTTGCGTGTGTCAAAGTTCACTATTTTTTCTTTAAGGAAACATAGTATGATACTACACATGAGAAACTATCACAAGCAAATAGTTATGTACTGACAGACGGATAGATATTTTATCTTCCATATTACTGTAGGTAATCAAGTCAAAATCTTACTAATATCTTTCCCATCCAACATTTTACAGTAGCATCAATCAATCATTAATAACTTTAATTAAAATGCAATCTGATTGACGATGATGAACAACTATACTCATACGTCAACTAAACATTCAACAATATAAAAATGTTACCAATAAATTAAAAGAAAGTACAATTTCCTTGTAGAATGTTCTCTTTTCTCACTGCATGCACACTACTACGGAAAAGTGATCGCGCACGAGTGTCGGAGAGTGAAAACGAATGCTTCAAGTGTATGGAACTGTTCAATTAAACGGTTTGCGACTGTTAATAAACGATGTATTGTATGGATGGTTTCTAATAAAATAACAGCGAGACTTAATGACTTTGTTAAAATTGTTGCTGAGAAGTTGAATGGGTAAAGTGCAGTGAGATATGTTTATGTTTGTGATATATTAAATTATCTTAGATTGCCCTTTTTTGTCTACTGAAAATAAAATGCTTCTTACTTGAGAACACTTCTATGAAAAAAAAACAGAAAGCTGTTTAGAAGTATTCAATTTCAATTAATCATTGCACATGGTTCTATGTATCTGTTGCTAAAATAAACAGTTTTTGTGAAAGTATATTGATGACTTTGCATTCCTAAACACCACAAGGAAATCTAAGAAAATAATTAATATACTTTAGTTAATCAATATACAAGGCGTCCCAAGACTACGGGACATCAAGGGAAAGTACCTTAAATATCGTATATAATTACTTAATTTACTTCGACAGTTTCACGTTTGTTTTAATTTGATTAAAATGATTAATTTCACGTTGTTCCTTTCTTTTAAGATACTATGTTACTTAAGAAGAATTATTACTTTTTGTCTATTATTTCGATTGGAATCATAAAAATAGGGGTGTATTTTTCATATTTAAGTGGGTTCGATTCCCAGACGAAGCAAGTAATTTTTAGAAATTCTCTAAATGCAGAATAACTAAGTTTAAAAAATAAAATAATATATTCTTTCAGCAAAATATCCTATCTACGATATTTAAGGTACTTTCCCTTGATGTCCCGTAGTCTTGGGACGGCCTGCATATGACTGTTATTAAAAATAATTATAAATAGAGTATTTATAATGAATGCCGTAGTAAAAAGAAGTGTTTACTAGTAGAGTAGTCTGTCGTCACGCGGATGGTTGTGGAATGTGTTTTCACTGATATCTCTGTTCCTGAGTGTACGAGATCGAGAAACTATGGTCGGAAACCATGTGGTCACTAAAATATAATAACAATGTATAAAATAAGTTTGTACTTTGAAGGATTTTTTTTGTTCAGTCGAAGGTAAGTAAGAGAAGGTAAAAAGTTATAATAAGGACGATATTTTGCCAACTTGCATGCAATTGTGCTTGAGTCTTAAGGGTTACTCGGTTACTTTACTCATTAAGTGCGTATCGAATTTCATCGAACCTTTAGATTCGACCTGTACTTGCGTGATAAACTAACAAAAATGTGCAGATTTATTAACAAAATCTAAGATCAAAATAGTAAACCACTCATTTTTTTTGTCGTTTCTTTAATTAAAAGACAAACTCTACATCCAAAAAATAAAAATTTCAAACGGCAGCTCAAAGCACGGAATAATCCGGTTCCTACAATTATCCACAAGATTTCATAAGATAATTACAACTATCGGATTATAATTAGAGTTTACCTTCACATCTACGTACTGGTCTCAGTAGACGGAAGTACCCACAATTCAAGACTCGAGGTTCCTATTTCAAACCGGATTCAGTTACAAGTTCTACATGTGTCAATTTGGAGGGTAATTCGATATTTGAATATGTTAGCACGATGTAATGAAGTGTCGTTTCCTTGTAAATGATAATAGTATATTTCAATACAAGTGTGGAAAGGCTGTCATTACAACGAGTCCCGACAAATGTCTACCCGAGCCGAGGCACAGCCGAAGGCGAGGGTTGACATGCGGGACGAGTTGCAATGACGGTTCCGCACGTGTATTGAACGACTATTTTTAATACAGTTGCGAAAAAATAAAGCAATTTAATAAAATAAAAAAATAGGATCGTAAATGTCGAAATTACTATTTTTTAAAATGGCGCCATTTTTTCCTCACCCATTTGGTAGGCAAAGGTTACTATGCCCATACAGCCAAGTCTTCAGTAGATTTTTTTTATTGATATGAAATGAAAATGAAATTTAATAAGATAAAATGAAATGAAACCAACCACACTACTTCAATCAAATCATTAAATCTGATATCGAAACAAACTAGTCGCTTTTTTTGAAATTTACCTACGCTACGTAATAATTAACATGAATCATAAAAACTTCTTTGTTTTTTTTTTTTAGTAAAAACTTCATGGTTGGTTATTTTTTCTTTTTAATAGACATTATTTTGACAGTTGGGAAAGAGAACGCACGAGTGCGGGAAAGGGAAAAAAAAAGCACGCGTGTGTAATAGCCCACATCCCGAACGCTATACGTCCCTGCAATACGCCACTTTTTGAGCAACTGTATTAAAAAAGTGGTTGCGGGTGACCAATAGTGGATAGGTTTTGATGTTGTTAATTAATTATCAACTAATAAGCAGGTTTTTTAAAAAAATTACGAGTACGATAAATTGGTGCAAGTTTCTCCGTACAAATGAGCACGTTGTCAATATTTGTCTTTCCTGTAGCTTGTAAAGAATTCTAAAGGATAATCTGCCATGCTGTAGTCTTAACCAAGTATTTATAGCGAGACCTAAATAGGCTTGTTTAGGTTTTTCATGCCTTAGCTTGGATTTTTTATGGTTATAAAGCTGGTGGTAAGTCATCTGACAGGATTTTATTTATTTTAATAAAAACGAATGCTTGATTGATAGGATTTTATATAAGGTTCGTTAAATTCAAATAAATACTTTCTGCTGAATATCAAAAGTATCTGAACCAAAAAAACTGATATTAATGATAATAAAATACACTTATGTTGTTGGACTTTAATAAACTGAAATAGGTTTGCGAAATGATTACCGTATTTAAATAATTTCATTTAAGCATTACACAGCACGCACTTGTAATATAATATTGTTTAACAAAGTTATGAAATTCTGCATTAAGTACAAGCAATACAAAGGCGTCATTCTATAAATGTACATAATTATACACCAAAAGCTTTTAATATTAATTCATGCTTTCTAACACACTCTTAACACAAATTGAATTAATACTAGTTCATCCATGCAACAATAAAAAAACAATTGTACATTTTCAAGCTTTGTTTTTTTTTTCGTTTTTAATTTTTTGGCAGATAAAGCCTGCAATTTTTTAAATCGCATGCAAATTATTTAAATTTTTATTCCCATTTTAAGTGTTGATTTTCACACTCCATATATGTTAGTTCTTTATATCTATGATCTACCTCTAAGGTCATCCGCTATTGTGATTCGAAACGATTCTAATTTGAAATACCGACATCCGGAGGAAGCGAGAGCAAACCACGTAACCTTGATTCGTCGTATTTGTTTATTTAAATAGAATCTTGACAATATCGATGACAGATGACAACGTCATACAAGGTCGTCTGTCAACCGGTTTAAAAAGTAGAACTTTTATTTTAAGTTGTTATGCAAACTGAGGTTTGAGTGTAGGTTGTTTATTACAATGAGGACGTAAGAGACGCTCGTTAAGAAGTATTGTTCGATATAAATGAGGTGTAACATCTATGTTGTCAGTACTGTCTGCTTTAATTACCTAATTCATAATGTTAAAAGTTGAATTGTAAATTTGAGACAAGTTTGAGTGTATAGTTTTTGTAAAATTGTGCGTCATGTTAAAGTTAATTGAAAGTTTAAATTACGGTTGAAACTGATTTTACGCAATACAATATTTCAGTCGTTGAAATGATTACTATTACATGTCTTTTAGCTTTAGATCCTGATTCCATTCCACTCAACTTGATAATTTAGATCCGTGTTAGTTAAAATAGACCTTCGTGACCACGTCATTAAGTTTTCAATCCAACTCCAACGTTCTGTCAATTCTTTTTAAATCACGCCGCTGACCATTACAACGTCACGTGGTAAGGCCAGCTGTCACAAGGGCGCATGCGCGAACAGAATGTAAGCACCTTCGGCCTACTTACAAAATGTCAACATTGCGCGCCAATTATACGTACCTGCTCCGATTATAAGTGATTAGTGTGACTGCGGCTTATGTCAACTAATGGCTATTGTACACTAGGTTTTACCTTGGCTGATATTGATAAGGTAGGTAAATCAAGTCGTGGTTGCAGAGTGCTATAATTAGACGTCATATTTTATCAATTTATTGACAGGTTGTTGATACAGCCAATGCCTTATCAAGCTAAGGTTGGGAAAAAATTAAAAAAAAAAACAAAACATGTACTGATCAAAAAATTTATGCATACATAAATAAAATATGTATTTCTTTCAATTTATCGACCCTTTAACGAGTTTATACCGAGAATCCCGCCAACCCGGAGCCTACTAAAAGTAAAAAACCCCACCACACACGGAAGTGTCTAGTACTTCATTTAATGATAGAGCGACAACCTTCTGAAGGCCGACCTGTCTTTATAACCTTTCACTAAACAAGTGCATCTGTTACAAAAAAATACATGTTAAAGAACAGTGTTTCACAATGGAGGTTCTAAGTGTGAATGTCGGGCAGGTGGTTAGCCTTTTTTGTATTTGGAATTGTCATAGAAGTAAGTGTTCCATTAAAAGATTCGTTTGCAACTGTTTATTAATAAAGTAATGTTAAAAAATGAATATTGGTATTTTTATTACGATATTAAAATGTAAGATTCGAATGTCTGTTAGTAAAAGTATGAAATATGATCTCTAAAGCTACTTACAAAATCATGATCCAAATACTTAGCTGCACTTATCCTTACTCTCTTGCTATATCACTACCAACATTTTCACATCCTTTTCTGTGTCCTATGCCTACTTATAAAACTTCCACCGACTGGAATGCCATTAATTATATGGAGCAGTATAAAAAACAAAAGCAAATAGTTATTTTCCGCGTGGCAACACCACTGGGCGGGTCTCAGGGCCGACCACTCCGTTCACTTGCAATAATTGATACTCTGAATGTTGTTTATACTATATAGGTACCTTTAAAACTGGGCCCTGGGAAAATAGCGGCAAATTTAAAATATTTATAGATTTGCAGAGTTAATAGGTCAATGTTGGCACGGTCTCTGAGAAACTGATTTGGAATAGTGATTCATAGATTAGGTGCATTAAGTATGCAGTGGGTTGGTTGGTCATTACTTAACTTGTTTAGGTCTAGACCTAAATGGAATGCTGATAGAAGTCTTAGACTGCTTGCTGGGCTAATGTTAATCAGACACAAAACAATCTAACAAAAAATAATACACTACCAGTTAAATAAGTTTATAAGTTTTATGCCAATACGCTGTTATTATTTTACATTTGACACACCACATTATAAGGAAATTCATCACCCAATATTACACACTTCTTAAGTGCGTAGGTACACATCACAAAATGCAATAAAAAACATCAGTTCGTTGCTTAGTATTATTTTAAGTCAAAAAACTACTAAATGACTTCTAATTATACGCACCAACCCATCCATCATACATCGACATAAAACATTCTGTATTAACTCTAGTTATAATTAAACACTGTTCAACCGACTTTAACTCCATTTTTAAACAGTCTCTAGTGAGTATAGTCACTGAACCCGGACATCGCCGCACGCGCAGGGTTCCTGACGTACAATTATTGTCGTTGAGGCTTTAAAAAAAAGAACTATGTATTAAGTAGGTTGGTGACCTTCTTGGAAGGGGTAACTTTGAAATGGGATTAAAATTTTGCCTTTCTTTCAGAAGGGTTTAGTTTTTATTTTCAAAAATTAACACATAAAATTGCTCACAAAACAATTGAAATGTTCAAAATCTTAATTTCAATTTTGTTCAATAATTGTTAAAATGAAGATAAAAAATTTATCGTTTTGTACAAGTTTTTTTGTCATTATTTAACTTATCACTAAGTGACTGAGTTTAATAAAAATAAAAGGTAATTAGGTATCATTTGTTACTAACCGGTAATAAATAACAATGATATTATTCAACATGCAATAATACCACTCACTGTAGGTGGTAACTGCTGATGTATGAAACAGTTGTAATTAATGATGAATTTCATAAACAGACATTAATATTATCAAATACGTTGCGTAATACGACTTAAAGAAAGCGAGTAACAAATTGTGAGGCAGCTTTTGTAAAGAAACTTTCATCCTGAATTTTTACGGAGAAGTTAGTAATTAGGTTGATATTTTTAATTTATAAATGCATTAAGGTTTAATTTTTCTCAATGTAACGGCCCAATCCGAATACATAATAAAAAAAATATAAAAAAAATATATTGCTTCTCTTGCACTACGCAACCGAGTTTGTTTAGGTTAGGTTTGACAGTTTTTCAAAATTATCTTTAATATAAGCTTGCATTTAGTCAATACAGTAGCTATAGCAGTCTAGTTATTTATTTATTACGATATTTATTTATTACATTAATTTAAATCTAATACGAAAGTTAGTGTGTAAAAGATAGGTATCAATATCATATGACAGTTACCTACATATGAAGGATACGTTTTAAGAATGGCCTTACTCATGGATGAAGGAGTAAAAGGATAGTCAATAGCCATACAAAGTAGCGTATATCAAAAAAAGTAGTATAAATCTAGATGGCGCTATACATTTCAATTTATAAGGTTAGATGGCGCTAGCAATTTGTCATTAAAATAGGTCAATTTAGTTTTGTAGAAAAAATAAATCTAAATTAACTAGATGGCGCTAATACAATAAACATTTTCATACGCAATTCCAGTGATGCCATTAAAAAAAACAATCAGCTGCACAAAGTTGATAGGTGACGTTTATAAATTAGCTTTTGTCGAGTGCTTTTTAATCTTTATCGCCGCATCTACATCTATACGTATATGCTATAGTCCATTATAGAGTGTAAGGTCTACAAATTACACACATTGACAATAAATGTATAATTTGTAACAACTTTTTACTTTTGTCAACCTTAACATTTTTAAAAACATTAGTTGAAATGCGAGTTAACTATGAAAACATGTTGAACATTGAGTGTAAAACGAAAATAACCAAATCATTTGTTTCATACTTTGTGGTTCGCCTATGTTGAGATTGATAAAGTTGATTTCTAAGTTTTATAATAAGTATGCAAGCTGATATAAGTATGCAGGACAGAATGCGTATTATCGAAATGCATATAATCATTACAATAGTATAATCCAATCCAATTTTGTCTGTAGCAAGTATGTTTGTCCGCTAAGGAGATAGCGTGGTAAGTGGATAAACCACGAAATGGATTTTAATGCGGTTTTTGCCATCTTTTAGGTATTTTTTTCATGTCTATTATATCCTTACTAAATATAATATTTTAAATGTGAAAATGTGTATGTCTGTCTGTTGGTATGTTTGCTTCACGTAAAAACGGCTGAACCGATTGTCTTGATTTTGGAATAGAGATAGTTCGACACTCAGGGAAGAAAATAGGATAACTTTACTTCGGGAAATAGCCTCATTCCCACGGGAAAAGCTATTTAGCTTACCGTGAAACCGCAGGGCGGAAAGCTATATATCATATACTAGTGACTCAATACATGATATTACTCAAACTCCTTACGAGACTCGATTTACTGTAAGTATGAAATATTTGGAAAAAACATTTTGTTATAAATGTCAAACATTACCTAAATATATTTTTATTTTTTTATTTTATTTTTTTTATTTTATTTTAAGGGGTGGCTAACAGCCTACAATCCAAAAATACATGTTAAATATAAATTATCAAAGGGCCACTTAAAAGCCTCCACAAACAGTAACAAACAAGAACAAAAACAAGAACAAGCATGGACACAGATACAAGCAAAATCAAGATATATATGTTACAGTCATAGTGATTAAATGGATATTATACATAATGACTGGTCATTATTTATAATAGCCAAATTGACTAGACAATGTAATAAATTAATCACTTTATCTGGACATTATTCATAATAGCGTGTCAAAGTTAGCCAAAGTAATAATATGGCCTAGCCGACTTGTTTTACGGCTAATACCCGTATTTAGAACATCAATAGGTTAGGTTAGTTAGGTTACTTTTTTGATACCGCCCAAAAAAATCCGTCGACTCATGATTGAATCCAGTTTTTATATTTATAGGAATATATTTTTTGTTACAGTTTTCCATTCATTTTAAGTCTACTAACCGGCTAAAACTAGGTGTAACCGCACTTCGGGTATTAGCTGTAACATATACATAAAAAAACTGGCTTCAATCATGAGTTGACGAGGCGGGACTGGGCGGTATCAAAGAAGTAACCTAACTAACCTAACCTATTGATGTTTCTAACCGGCTAAAACTAGGTGCAGCTTCGGGTTTTAGCCGTAACACAAACGAATATCTACTTGTTTTATTACATTATCCAAGTCTTCGAAGATATTATATAAAATAGCCAGTTAATGTGATTAATTTTGTGTTAATTATCACTTTATCTAAATTGAGTAGACATTATATATAATGGCTAGACAGTATATATAATATCCAGATTTATTACTTTGGCTGTAACATATACATGGTATCAAGAAAATTTGTGATTAATTAATTCACTTTTTACCATTGAGGGGTTGGAATTGAATAAATCGATAAAATCCAATTCATTCAATGATTTTAAAGCGCGAATCATATAACAATTACGTCTATATTTGTAAACAAGTGTAAAATAAGCTTCTTCATTACATAGTAATATAAATCCAAGTCGCTAATTCTGTCTGTTTGTATATTTGTCCGCTATCTCCTTCTAAACCAGTTGACAGATTGTAATGCGGTTTTCGCCATTTTTTAGGTTTTTTTTTTCATTTAAATTTGTAAATAAAGAACATGCAGAAAAAGATTTTTAAATTAGCCAAAATTCCGGGTGTCGGGAACAAGTCGTTACACCATTGCGAAGCGTGGACGGATCGCTAGTATTTTATATAAATAAACTTTCTTGGTTATTAATTCTTTAGTTATTTTGGTTATTAATTCATTTAGTTATTAACTTCGTTATTATTTCTTTACGACTTAAAAAACAAAATGAATGAAACTCATAATAAAAATACAATATGGTTAAGATTTTAACTAGGGTAACATGATTCTAGGAAATTTATTTATATATGTTTAGCATACTATGTGTTAAATGGTCACATTTATCATTTATTGATTATCCTGGCTAAGTTTTCTGGGAATTGTAATAGATAGACCACCCTTAAAAAATAAGATGTCTGGTATTGTTTTTAGCTTAGCCTTCCCCAATTTTAATAATTTTACTTATTTTGATACACCTAGTAAGTATATAACCATTCATTCTATTATCATTGTCTACTAAAAATCTATGGGTATTTCAAGTAGGTAGGTAGGTATACAAAAACCTATTACGCGTTTATAAATTTGTATCCGTTCAGAAAACGTATGGCTGGCCGGCCGGGCGGCCCAGTGTTCACAACCGTAGGTACTATTATTTTTATGCCTAGAACGATATCAAATAAGTATTAAACGCAGATAGAATGAAGATTTTTAACTAATTTGGGTGACTATTTCATACTTACATTTTCGACCCCATTTTAGTAATACGATACGATTGATAAATTTAGCGTAAATACATCATTAAACATTTTACAGATGTTGTACGGAAACGGCGTCACTATAGGTTGGGAACACTGCGGGCGGTAGACATTTGCAAAAGTAGACTGAAATTTGTCAGTTTCACTTTTATCAAGTTCTGTTCATGCCAGTAAAAAAAATCGACTTAAATCATAAATTTTGTATTTATATTTTTTGGTTTTAATCGACATTTATTGGTCTTAAATAAACAATTGATTTAATATTTTAATGTGTAAAGCAAAAATAGTTTTACTACAACGCCATCTAGCGGGTGTATTATAACTAAAATTGGTTAAAATATGCAAATTTGTGTTTTGAGACTAGTAATGTCATCTATCGAAAGTTTGGGAACTAAAAAAAAGTATACGCTATTTTGTATGGCTATTGTCTATCCTTTCACTTCTTCATCCATGCCTTACTTGTAAAAGAACTTGAATGACATTTCAAATCCGTTTCCGTTCTAAGTACTAGTTATGACCTTGTAAAAATGACAGATATAAGTTTTATCTAAAGCTGTCATTAAAATCGTTTGTACTTTATAGAATTACTCGTGATTGGCAACTTTCGTAACTTCGTCGCAATACGATTATTATTTCTAACGATGTGGCCAAATTTTTGTCAATAATTGTTTTATTGCATTGTTGGAAGTCGTGCAAGGATTTTGAAAGTACATTTGTTACTATTGAGGCTAGTTTCTACAAGCTTTACTTTTCATTATAATAAATGTCGTAATTTTAAGATCTAGTACCAATCGTTTGTAGATACAAGCATAATGATAATTAAATCCAATTTTACACTTCAATTCTGTATTTTCATTATAAACCGATCAGCTATCTCATTCACTTTTAAGCCCACAGTTTCCACTGCCATCTCTAGACCGCATCTGATTGGATAACAGTCTGTGACGTCATAAGGTCGTTGAAGCTTTCACCTTCCGACGACATTCGCCCAGCGACATTGAACTTGGTTGCATAACTAGCATCGGTCTATTGCTTCTCTTAATTAAAAAAAAAAGATGAACATTTTTGAACTTAGAACAGGTTGGGATGGCCGGATGGTTGATGAGCGTGGCACGCGCCAAATGTGTTGTCATTTGTTTTTTGTTTTTGTTTATCACTAGGCGAACAGTATTGACAAAAAACACTTTGACTTTTTGATGATGTTTTTAATTAAAGAACATAAAACAGAAAATAAAACATAGAAAGAGGGCGAATTTTCAAAGAATCAAGAATGCATAGGTAAATTAAATCTCACAGTCACTTCGAAGAATTAACATGCGATTCTTTACTGCTACTTACAAACAAGTACAAAGTCATAAAATCCTTGGTTATATAAAAAAGAGTTCTTAGTTTTTTGTATTGTACTTATCCTTTTACTATTGTGCAATTTTTAGATTATTTCTATAAATAACAATAATATTCGTTATTTGACATTATAAGATTGACAGCATTGGTACTTAAAATAAATAGGTAATCTTGATCTAGATTTTAAATGTATTAAGGCCGTGTAAGTAAAACCAGTTCTAAATAAATATAATAACGGTTTTACCTTGAGATATAAGTGTGAAAGAAATAAAATAGCATTGAACAACGAAGTTGAGCAAAAAGCATATTTATAATGCATGCACTACTTCAATTGATAAAATCTAGTATTTTGGTAAGGTACCGTTTCAAATTTGTAATTATTAAAAACCCGGAAAAAATTAAAAATTAATAAAATATTCACATATTTCCATCTGACGCAATTTAATGAAATGTTAAGACACTACACGATACACGAATAGATAAGTACTTTGTTGCGCAAAGTAAGGTATTCCGACATTTTAGTATTGAAACAATATTCAGACTGTACATTCAACCAAGTCAACTCAATATGTTTTTAGAATAACCTTAAGAAAAAACAAAGCGAATACAATCTTGCCAATGAACAGCAGTATCACGACGGGCGTGAAAATTCAAAATTAGAAACAGCAATTACCGACTAATAGCTGGAATAAAGTCTTTATGTGGCCGCATTGAGGTTATTACACAATCGTACTAACGATCCATTGTTCCTATCAGGACGGAACATTCGTCGGTTCCGCTTCCATCTCTGAGATCGACAACAGCAATTAATATATGGGACTTCTGTATTGTTTACTATAAAGCATACATCTTCATCATACGTTAATGCTGCACTATTCTGCCGTCCAAGGTTTAGATTCATGGCTACACCGTCGGGCATTCTTCAAACAGACAGCACAATGGTACCATCATTGACCATTGTTACGTGAACAATTGCTTGGACTATCTCAATGACATCTGGTTGCCGAAGCGTCTGCAACTTCAAGTAAAGAACGAGTGCGCTTGAGTGATGTATGCACGATTGTATTTGCTTTTGTGGCGTCTTTCAGTGCGCTGTTGTGTGTACCTAAGTTGTGATACAGGCTATAATGTTAAGGTTCGATTTTCAAGTTGTAGGGATTCAATCGATACTGGCATGGTTATTTTTTTATTTTCATAAAGTAGGTCGTGCATATTCTGCTAAAAAGGTCTTTTACATACTTAATATTTGTTCTTACTTTGAATTTAAGCGAATATTATTCTTTCAGTTTGTTAAGCTCAACATACTTAAGTAGATATGAAGATTCAAAGTTCAGATTAGTCTAACATCATCTAAAACCAGAATTAGGAATTCTGACATGACGCATACCTGCAGGTCAAATGTGAAGTCAACTTGTTTACACTGTAAGGACATTGCCCATTATTTGTGAACTTTATTTCCACTGTGAAGAGGTTTTTGACCATTCAAAAGCACTCAGTCTAACCTTTTTTATGAACCCTGTTGCGATTTTAACATTTTGTTAAAATCCTTCGCCAATCATTGATGTTTTTTTCATGCTTAAAGTTAAGCTGTTTATTTGTATAAAAGTACTTTGAGTTGCTTAAATAAATTTCCGTATAACCTTAATCAGAGAAGTAAACACCTCAAGATCCCCGTTAAGAAATGCGCAAATATTTTTACGACAGTCGTGTCTGGAATTCCCTACATTTTAGGTCGCCACGTATTTGGTCAGGAATATGTGATTTGTATGCAAAAAGCGGCTGAGGGTATTTCTAAAAACACAGTTTCGCAACGATTTGGTACGTGAACTTGACATAAGATATGATCGTTATGATTGCGCATGATTTAGGTTAGTAGACTATTTATTTCGGTAGAGAAAGAGTCTGCGTATAACAAGGTCGACCTTATCATATTGTATAAAAAAGGTTTGTTTTTACTATTATTAGATTTTCCTGCTTATTTTATTTAGCATCGGCATTTGGCTGCATATTTTCATAAGCTACATTAATAAAAGCATACAAAAGTTATGACTTCATCCACATATTATTATCATGCTAAGTAGGTACTATATTTTACTCACTTGAAATATAAATTGCTATCTGCAAACACATTTCTTTGAACTGTCTGGTTAAATTCTTATTTATATTCTGACTAACCAGAATGTTTTTAATATCTTGAAATAATTTATTTATATACTGACAGGTTGAAGATAATTTTTCGAAAACTGTTTCTTTTGGAGGGTCATCGATTTTTTATGCATTTTGTTCAGTTATTAATGTGTTTTTATAGAACTCGATGAAACTGGCATTGGTTTATTTCTATTTATGTAGGTAGTTCAGTGAACTTCAAACATATTATTTGTGTTTTTTTTAAAGTGACTCATTTGTTTTTCTTTATATTGCAGGTAATCTTCTTCTTCATTTGCTGCGATCTTTAATACAAGAGGCGTAAGTTTATCAAAATAAACATTGTATACAAAGATCATAAGAAGCTAATATGGTAAAGCAGCAATTAAAAAGCACTTTATAGCAAAGTCACAAAACTATTTTTACATTTTGAAGTTATAGCATTTATAATGCAAAATTAAAAGTAAAATCTATTTCTACATATCAACTAATCATTCTGATAAATCAAAGAACATCTCTAAAACAAAACCTGACTCAGACCCGCGCAAGCGCATTCAATACAACCCGTATCGAATAAAATCGGCGTGTGATTACATCGTTATCACACAACAATCGACTCTACAAAAAGTGATTCGATAATTACATCAGGCTACCTAATGACTCGATTGGTGCAATCGATTCGATGCTTTCACTAGCAGGACGATCACAACCTGTTCTAACATTATCTTTATGAACGATGTTGCCAGGTTTAATTATTGCCTAACTAGTTGCTTTGTAGGTACTGTACAGTAAGAGAATATTGTAGGCCACATAAACATGATAAAGGTTAAGTAGGAGGTGTAAAAGCGTTGGATGCTGTACATGAATATTTATGAATGTTAAACAGCAAGTCATAAAGGTTGGCTTAGGGATCACGGTTGAATTACTCATTCATTCAGTTCGAATTTGAGCAAATTTAAAGCAAATATATAGAGCCTTGTGATTCTTGTCACCCAAAGCAAAATAACCTAAAAATGCTTGAGGAAAAATATTGGTGTGCCTCGCAAGGAAATACGAAATGTTGGTTTAAAATAACTAAGGATTTCCACGAAATATGATTGTCACACGCACATCTTAATTTAACCTCGTCGCTTCTAATAAAAGATTAAACTTAAACCGTAAAACCATACAAATTATCAAAGATCTTGTGTTTACTTATTTATTGCATATTATTTTTATGTTGCATTGTTTTGGTCAACCAGCCAAGGTTTCTTTAATGAACTTTTTGTATTTTTTTATTAAACATCAAGGTTTTTGAGTTAATATAATAAATGCACTTAACACCATTATATCCGTATCTTTCCCATCATTGTAGTTTAGTGCCCTTCAGTACATTTTACTATATATAACCAGCCTATTGAGTTAGATGCCATTGACCTTCGAAATTTGACGTTTGACGTAAGCACCTTTCATAACACAATACAATGGACCCTTCAATCTATATTGAATGCAAGTTGAGAACATGATGAAACCAAAACAGATCATATCCATCATTCATCAACTTCATTAAATATTGTCTAAACAATTGATGTTAATTATCGTAAATGTTCTTTGAGGTATGATGCTTCAAAAGCCTATTTTTCACAACTTTATATTAACAAATTTATAAATAGGTGACAGGTTATTTCATATTGGAACTATTTTACTTTATCAATAATTTTCTTAAAAAAGATATCAACATTTTTTTATTTTAATAACAATGTGTTCTAAACAACAAAAAATCTTTACGGTAAGATAAAAAAAAAGGATACCATTACTTCACTCTATAATTATATCTTTCTAGGTAGCAAAAATCAATTTCCTATAAAATCTATGAAAATTGTAACAACTAAATTGATTTCATGCAATTCTATACCATACGGAAACTATATCATTTTCTATGCGCGTACGCACGGCAACCGCATCCATGACGCAACGTAACCGCAAACGTCTTGTTACTGGAGTGATGAACTCGATCCGTCAAACGATGTTATAATCGATTATCACTCGTCGACATCGATTTGTATAATCGAAAGTCGTGACGTCGCTGACACCTTTTCTGGGTAGTTAGTTTTTGTTGGTTTTATTTGACGTAAATTGATTAATATTAAATGTAGGTAATAGGCGATCGTTGTTTCTTCACCTTAATAACATTTCATACTTAGTCTTTAATTTTATTTCCAAATGTCAGTGAATTCTTTTAAATTCGTTTAGTAGTTTAAAAGTATAAGGACTACACAGATAGCTACTAAATTTTTTCTTTGAAATTTTATTTACTTTAATAACTTTTATAATATCGGATCTATTTCATCTACTTATACCACAGCCTATCTCATTACATATATACCAAATAACAATGATAAGGTCATTCACCCGACACCAGGGCATCGACCTCAGATAGGTATTAACATGCCATGCCTGAATAGTTTGCGGTCGGAACATTGCATCAAATGTGGAGAGATGTAATGACAACACTGGATACTGACCCTTTGGTACTTTACAAGGCAGAGGCGAGAGCGGTGGTATAGAAACTTAAGAAATATATCTTCTTAACTATAACTGATCTTAACGAAATAACAATTGTAGGTTAAGACGTGAAGTTTTATAAGTCTATGTTTAAAAATAAATTATTGTGTCATTAAATAAAAAATAAACAGTTTTAATTCGCCCAACGTTTTTAAAGTGTAAGCTAGTTCTTCTCTATATTTTCTTACTAACCCATTTAATAAAAAGTCAAACTTTCTAGTAAATTTTTGAGCACTAATTTTCATTTTATACAGAAATAATAACAAATGTTTGACTTTATTTTTTACTACAAAAACGATTGTTAAACAAGTAGTTTGTACCATTAATAATGTTTCTTTTTCAAAACGCTATCCATCCATGACTTACGTCTGTCCAATCTCAGATGAAGCAACCCTTAATATTCCGCCATAATGAATAATAGTCAACTTGAATCATACAGAGTTTATTTCCGTGGGAAACACCTGTGAGAAAAATGTACTAGCCTCGTGTAAACGTGGCCTTATGTTGAAAAGAGTGAAACATTATTGCGAGGTAAATGATTATAGCTCTATTATAAGTTACATTTTATTATTAAAATAATAAAAGTTAGGAAACTAAGTACGTTTATAGCTGTTAAGGCAATCGTGGTTTTAAGTTGTTAATACAAAGATAATGTACCGTTATCTTGTAAAGAAATATTTTAAAAGTTATAAAAATATATAAAGTGAGAAACCACTTAATTTAAGGAACTATTATTATTGTAATATTATTATTATTATATTAAATGTAAACCTTTATATAACAAGGGCAGCAAATATCTTTAAACGTTTATTAAAAGTGGCATTTCAGTTCTTTTGTACCTAAAATATATTTATTAAAATATATGCAGGTAAAATATAATGAGGTCTATTGTCTTTTACTTCCAAAGGAAGTTCGGTTACACTAAATAACTTAATAAATAATGAAAACTTCCGATGTCGACTATTGTTACACGCTGCTATAGTTTTATTGACCTCAATTTACTAGCATATACTGCATTTCACTAATTAACAATATAAATAAAAAGGCAATTAATAAACTTAATAATATAACTCTAATAAACGCGTTATTCATGAACATAAATACTTCAAAACAGTGACAAAGTGGACAAGCGACAAATACCACGTTAAAACGAAGTCTATTCAATCAGTATTTATTATTTATGTGCCGAAAAATATGAAATATCTTACATAAATTATGTGTGGTGCAGGGTGAGCAAATAAAAATAAAACTTCGCTTAAATAAATGCAGAATATTATACATATAAACAATATCTACCTACGAATAATAGTATCATTTTGAGGTGCAATTCGATAAATAACTAAAATGCTTTAAGTTACCAGGCTGGCAGTTTGCAGACACTAATAAATTTACATATAAAACTAGGTGGCACTCGCGACTCCGTTCGCGTAGAAGTCGGTTTCCCGTGGGAATGCGAAATTTCCCGCGGTAAAAAGTTCCCTTAATTCTTTCATACATATATTTTTGGTACCTAGAACCGTTTTCGCAGCGCACGCAACGGAAGCCCTCAAGGATGAATAATTTTCCCCTTTTTTTCATATTTTCCATTATTTCTTCGCTCCTTATAGTTGCAGCGTGATGTTATATGGCCTAAAGCCTGCCTCGGTAAATGGTCTATTCAACACAAAAAAAAAAATTAAATTCGAACCAGTAGTTCCTGAGATTAGCGCGTTCAAACAAACAAACAAACAAACAAACTCTTCAGCTTTATAATATTAGTATAGATAGAAATAACCTCTTCTTAATTCTCAAAATTTATTGGTATTTAAGTTTTGATGACTGCTTAGTATACATTTAAAATGGTCCAAAAGTACAATTATACAGGGCGTGGCAAAGAAACGCCTTCTGTTTAGCGTTCACTATTTCAAAAGCGAATATGTCCTGTGCAATCAAGTGAGAAAAGTGAAGTAAGATATCCGCAGGTTAGCAGGCATGAATAATTAATACATAGACTAAGGAGAAGTTTATTGCGAAATGTCTAGAAGGCCGTAGAAAGATCTGGATTTGCGCAATGCGAATTGTTTCAGGGCGGCTACTTCGAAGGTTGTACTATCATGTTTTTAAATAGGTTCCATTGCTCAATTGATTTGTTAATACTTCATTGGTTTTATTTTTAAAAATTAACCATATCTTTTAAAGTATAAGGGTGCCATAGAAAAAGTGCAAGCGATTGAAAGCACGATTGGCCTTGCGCGCTACTTTTCCACCTAACGAAAGTGAAAACGGTAGCCATTTTGTTTTTAGTTTCATTAAACTTAACTAGATGGCGATGTTTCAAGGTCGCGCGTTAGTGAAATTACGAAACACAGTATAACATCCGTTTGCGGATGTGATTAGCTCTTCCGTTTATATATTGATTTAAATTGGATAATTTAAGCCGAATTACACGTAATAATTTAAAAAAAAACTACTGTAACCGTTACTGGCTAATGAAACTTGATTTTGCTTTACTTCTTTTTGGAACACCTACATAATTGTTACGTTATAATTTTTTGTATGTGGTTTTGGGTTCGCTTAGGCAATGTGATACATATTTGTAAATGCTCTACATAATAATAAGTGTTCCACGTATGACCTGGATTTGGCTTAAGAATTCGTATGGGCGGTGACAATAACGTAATATTAGCAAGAATCGTGACTTTATTTTAGTTACGGTTTACGTGCTCAAAATTGATTTAAATGGCGCTTAAACAACTGGTTTATTGAAATAGATTCTATTAACAAAAGTTACGTTCAATGTGTGTTCAATTTATTAAATATTTGATCTTAATACAAGAATACAAACCGCTTATTTTCCCAGTTGTTTATTAGCAAAAAAACTTAGTCACCTAGACAACTAATGCAAAATGGATATAAAATTTGTCGCAGAAATATATTTTACATTCCTTAAGCCTCAAGTTGTCACATAACATATTACGTTATGTAGGTAATTGGTGACATGGTCAATTTGTCTGCTTTTACGTCAATTTCTTTGCCAACTTTCGCCAGCGGTCAATGCCGCGGCCGATCCTGTTCCACTGGCTGCTGGGATGGCTGTCGACATGTCTTTTAATTGGTGTTAGTTACTAGATTTAGATTTGAAGGTGGTATATGGTATGTTGGTGTAAGATATCGCCTTGGGTTGTTGGCCTGGAGAAAGGATCAGGTTTTAGATTTTGTTATTAGTAAATTTAAGTGGGAAATTAAAAAATAATGAAAAGTTAGGTTGAAAGGCTTAAGGAATACTCCCAAATTATAATAAAGCTGGCCGCAGCAAAAATAAATAACTGTTGTGCTAAATCAAACATTTAAAGTCAAGGTAACACTTAAATCTTAAGCGGAGTTTATTACCAAAACAAACGAATTCGCAAAATACCTCAAAACAATTCAACGTCACTAATTATAATGTAATACCTAAGAATACATTATATAAGTAGAAACACGTTGTATACAAACGTGGGAACACTATGAAACCACGACGCTTCCCATATACCTACTAATTAGTCTAATTAATTGTCTTTTCTCTCGTCATTATGCGCAAGAGTTTACTTTTCATACATTATACGTAAGATTAGCCAACGATGAAAGTATGCGTGACAATGGGTTTAAAAATATTCATACAATTCCATTTTTAAAAACAATTGTTTTTTGATCTTGATAAAAATATTACGAGAGCTGGACAAGTGTCTGTATTCGCAAATGTTTCAAAGAGAACATTTATTATTCGCATTATAAATTTTCATTCTCTTTTTATTACAATAACAGTCATTACGCAATTTCGGAATATAACTTAACATTAGAAAAGTTAGATTTTTAACTGTGTAACACAAGAGAATCAATAATTTTGTAACATCGATAACATTCGTAACGATTACTCTATCGAGTACAATTCGGCTAATTCAATTACTGCGGTTCACTTTCCGCTCTACTTGCTATCCGATCCACGATCGATTTATCTGAAATCGGATCGGCACAGTTCGGGAATTAATCGGCTTGTGTGAAAGTGCCTTATGAATATTAATACTATTACATGTATCCTGTGCTTTATGCCTTACATAAGTCTAATCGTTCTATATTTCTGATGTAATTGACTTGTTGCATAGGGCTATTCTGACAGAAACCCGTTTAGTTATAAAGTGCTGTTATCTTGTGTGCGATTTTCTTGTAACTAGTTCATACTGGTTGTGGTATTGTCTAACGCGTTATGAGCCTTTATGTTTTGGCGTAAATGTATTTAAATTATACGATGTTGTTACGCATGCGGCTAACGTAAAAATTGAGTCCAGTCTAAGTTTCCGTCTCACATTGGCTTTCTCGGCGCGTGAGTGCAATGCTAAAATCACTAAAACAAAATTGCACAATTTTCGTATGACCGCATGTACTTATATGGTGCTAGTGTTGTTGTAACAAAAACGAGTGTCACACTACATCCAAATAATTGTATTATAAAAAAACAGTTTTGAATTTTTCATGCATGTAGTTTTTCTTTAAACCGAAAACTTTAAACTAAAACTTTTAAAACATTTGTTTAAGTTGCAAATTTTGTATCAAAATTGTAACTTCTTCTAGTTACTCAGTTATTGTTAAAAGTAGATTTTAGACAAATAACCAGTTTTTTTTAATATTTATTTTTTTAATCGTGTTGTGTTAACTACTAAATATTTTGCGATATTAATAAAACTGATGATACTTTAAAATGATAAAGGCTCTTTCGCATTTCATTCACAATAAGTACAGGTGGTTGAGTAAGTGTGTCAATGCTTGAATGTAATTACAAGGGCTACTATAGCCTTAATTATCATTTTATTACGGCTCGTCGTAAACGTGGGTAGTTCATAAATCATTGATGAAAGAATATGTTACACGCTGATTAACAACCTATGAAGTCTTCAATTATACTAAAGTGAACTCAAATTGATATAAAATGTTTGCTACACACCTAAATGGTAGATTTATGCCGCTTTAATTAAGTCTCTTTCATTAATGTTGAAAATGGCGCTGTACAAGTTTTATCATATTTAGATAAATTAGATTGGCTCTTAATTATTTTGTTTTTGACGTCAATAAATGTTTACTAGTTTTTTTAATTAATAGCACTAGGAGACATGTTTTAGA
The DNA here is from genome assembly GCA_916618145.1 of Emmelina monodactyla. Classification (NCBI taxonomy): domain Eukaryota; kingdom Metazoa; phylum Arthropoda; class Insecta; order Lepidoptera; family Pterophoridae; genus Emmelina; species Emmelina monodactyla. Next base: position 9,912,471 of record OU745303.1, read on the forward strand.
TCATAAAAATATAAGATTTATAAAAAGTATAATAAAAAAAACACAAGTAGGTTAATGAGTAGATTAATCATTTTTTGATACGTTTTTTTGTATATTTCAAAGCACTAGATCAATGTTTATGATATCACATTAAAATATGATATAAAATTTATTAAGTAAAATAATAGTTTTTAAATTCTGAAAAAATTAGACAACACATTATATTAATACAAAATATATCAAATCGTTTTAAAGTTTTAATAAAGGAAGCCTAACTACCGCAAACATAACTTTCATAACCCAATGACAGCGGGTCATAGTACGTCGTGACCGTTTTGAAATGGGTCTCAAATTGGCAGGCGATTGTATGCTCCCGCGCATGTTGCGGGCGCAGTGCAAATGTAGGAGATTTGCGGAATTACCAGCTTGCAAATTCAATGTTTGGGAAATAAGTCGTGATACAGATTTTGAACGCATGTGTTTAGGTTCTATGGTTGTTTTTGTGGTTGATTTTATTTGATTATTATATTTGTGTGTCTGAAGGGTAAGCAGTACCTTTGCGCTAACGTATCTTTTCAGATTTTGTTTATTTTGTAATTTACAAAGTGTTTGTACAGGAATACTAAATAAATAAATTTGATTTTTCATGTTGAATTTATCAAAAATTACAACGCATTTAGGAACTATTGTATTATAAGGTAAAATTTGATTTTAACGTTCAATCTAATTATTTAACCGTTAAATTAAAAACAATTTAAAAACACATCACATTAACACTTACCTCATAATTGCAGATAATTACTATAGCATTGTGCAATGATGCCGAAATACCTAGTGAATTTAAATAATACCTAAATAAGTGTATGCACGGCGTCGCGTACGCAGCCCGATTGTCAATTCTTTATGCAGGAAGCCGTCGGACTGTTACAGTTTTCTTATGTAACCCCTTTGTCAGCCGGAGAAGTAGGTGAAGTTATGTGCCGGTCTATATTTGATTAAATTGGCGTGGAAAGTTTCAGCACAGATATTTTTTGGGTTGAAGAATATAAGGAAAAGTTTGAAAATCGAACAGCTTTATTCTGTTATGACTATGTATAGCTAATATTAATTATTTGAATTTTGATAATATTTTCTTACAAGACAAAGATTAAATCCTAATGGCTGGTATGGAAGTCGCTGTTCTTGTTCAATGAAGAAACAGGTAGCTAAATAAACTAATATTTAAACATTTAAAGAAAATCAAAGGGAATGCATATGCATTACTGGACGCCTTATACCTGATGAAGATGATGATGATTAGATTTGAATGTAATTGGTGACAATCAATTTATTCTTGATTAATTTTGATGCAGTGAATATCTCATCAATACTGTGATAACAACGTAAGCAAAGAATCAAGAAGTTGTCAATCACAAATACTAAGTGAAAGGAATTGTAATTCATTTGGATTGTGTATGAAACACGGAAACTCACAAGCAATCGATGCTACCGTATTATTCTTATTAGTCTGTGGGAATTATTGCATAATATACATACAGAGATTCAATACATCTGAATGCTGGATTAGATTATTACAATTATGTAAAGAAGTATGCTTCCATATACCTATATCTACTCTATTATACTCAATGGTTTTATAAATATACAGACATCTTATAGGCTATCCAAATTAGACCCAAGAAAGACTAGACAAGAAGAAAATAATTTGGGTATTATGAGTGTCGTGTGAGTGTAGGAGCTGTTACTATCTAAATACTAATTAATGTTCCAAAATAATAATTCTATGTCACACATTTTAAGTAGGTAAGTTTACTCAGTAGTACCTTAGCTACTTGAGAATTTATCTATTCTTAAAGATATTATAAACAAAGTAAAGTAACAATATTTTAAGTTTAACCAACAAAACAAAGAATTTGAAATAGGATTAAAGCTTCGACAAGATAAGAACCTTCATAAGAAGAATAAGTATATGTTACATAAAATAAACCAACGTCTCGAGCTATATGCAATTTGTTAGTTTAAATCTAGAACAACATTATAGCTAAATCGAGTTCGCATATCGAATAACCGCAATTCCAATCCTGATTCAGTTTCATAAGAATTCTATGTATACCACCATATGGTTAAAGTATTATGAACTAATTTGAACAGGATGGCGATTAGGATTCTAAGGCTTGGAAATATATTTTTATCACATTTTATTAGTTGCCTAAACGAACGAGAGAAAAAAGGTAAAAAATAGGCACTTGATACAGAAATGCCTTTTAAAAGAGTCAGGTTAGAGGCCTTAAGCTCTTTGACTTCTGTCTGAGGCATTTTGTTCTTTAAATTGAGATAAGTAACACATGCTTACGAATTTGCTATTTACAACAAGAGATACATTATTATTATAGCTACTTTAATGTGCAACCTTTTAACCATATTTGTAACTGGCTAGTTAGAATCGCCAGGGTTTATGCTGTATCGAAGAAATAAAACAGGTAGGTGTGTAACAGCTTGACAATTTAATAACTGCTAGTTTCTTAATAGCGATATGAATCTAAGATTATTAAAAAAAACTCAACTTAAAAATAGCATTACTTAAAATAATAAAACTTATTTTATACAGACTTATAACATTAGATCACTAGTTCATATATTATATCAAATTCTAAGTTCTTTTTGTTTTAATTATGGACTATCGTATAGTATACCCTCCCACGTAAATCTAAAGTATCAATATGTCGGCATTGCAGACATCAACAGCATCATTTTAAAGTGATCATTGCCATTTCTGGACACTTAATATTTTTTTTAAATCATTTTCTGATTAACTACACACGTTGCAAAGGTCATATAATGATTCAACTATACTTATAGATTATGGGCAAAAGTCCTCGATTTTGTCGAATAATAAATGTTAAATGTGTAAAATTATAAATGTTAGTGCTGTTCTTTAGATCTTCTAATGAACTTCTCAGATAGGTGTTAAATAACAAATTTAACTGCTCCTGGCGTCTTTAGCAAGTTATAAACCGAAGACCGCTAAGCATTCATAAAGCTTGTAAATATTTGTAAGAAAAGACGAGTATAAGATTAAAGAAGCTTTAACCCTCATTTTTTTGTGTTTTTCTTATTGTATGATAAATATGACTTTATATTACAGTTATGAAATATATATTTATTTTTAATTCTTATCTGAGAACACAAGAACATTTTTTTCTTCCCAAACAATTTGGGTTGCCAAATAAAAAAAAACACTTGACACGCCTACCTGATTCTCAAGAAACCTTATCAACACGTTCGTGCAATAGATCACTTGTCATTTATCAGATCCAGTAGGCTGCTCTGGCGCATGTATTTGCGCAAGTCAAAATAAGAGCATTAGTGTATCATGCACTAAATCTGCGCAGATAGGTGCGCGGGCGGTTACTTCTATTGACTAATAAATAGTTTGTTTGAGTTCTGTGATAAAATAAATTTAATGGTTAGTTTTATTTTGTTTGTATAATTGCCTATGGAAACAAACAATTGAAAAAGAGGATTGTTTATGTAAAATATTTAAAAAAGATTTGATTTAGATTTGTTTATGACAAAACTCTTTGCAGTCTATATATTTAAACACATCCTTAAATTTTCAAATATATTCTAAGTGGTAAACTTAACTACGTAAATACAATGTAATTTTATACTCAATATTAAATTCAAAACGCCGACAGTAAATACAATTTATTATCACTTTAACTAAACTAAGCTTAGCCGCGTTAAAGCGAGTGCGCATTTCATAATGCATTTCCATTTACCCGTCGACCACAGTGTAAGTTTGCCCAATATAAATCAGCTCATTAAATTACGTAGACTGGTATTAAATCTAAGATAGTTTCGTAACCTGTGGCTAGGAATAGCTCGTGCTGCTTACGACTGTTCAAGTAGGAAATTGGGGACTTAAATGTTTGCCTTAAAATTGTATAGAAGGCGGTTTAAGGACTTAAATTATATCCGTAAATCTTTTTAGTATAAAAGTTGTTAATAATTTTTAGTAGAAAATGACATTAATTCCTGTTGTTGCGATAACACGAAAAGGATGTCCTTATAGCTTGATAGGTGTTATATTTCGATATTTTTATTTCCATCACGTAATTAGCTGGGTACGCGTTGATGTCGTTTCTTAGACAAAACTCTCGCTACAGCGTAGCACACAGCAAAAATACACGAAACTTAAACTTTTTTTTTTACATTGAGAGCTATCAAATAGACCTAATAGAATATTAAAGACACTACATAATAGACCCGCTATTTCATAACTTGGACAAAAGCCTGAAGGTAAATATTGACTGGTAGTGGCGCGTGCGCACAGCTACAGATTTATCTCACGTGAGGGGCACATGCATGGATAACTGGACTTTATTGTAAATGGATTACAGTTTATAGTTCTTTGTATTTGTTAACCAATTAAAACGGTTTTAAAAATTATTTTTTTCTTCATTTCATTTTGGGTACAACAGCTGTAAAATATGATATAAAACTCGTGCATGCAGAATATAACAAATTTTTATATAATAACAATTTGTTTAGATAGTAAACAGAAGTTCACTTAAACTTAAAAAATTAACTTTAAATGCATCTATAATACGGCTTATTTTTAATTGTATTCTCTTGCTATATTTATACACTTCGTAAGTTATTATTATGAATAGCAGACACTTTATGTTGCACGAATTTATGAACATAAAATTAGTGATGTTATGTATTATTTAATGATGAAGTTGTATGCGGAAAAAATAAATTAACTTACAGAATTATAATTTAGTTGCAATAAGAAATATACAACATTCCTTCGCAGGTCTTAGGTTTCATATCTATTTTTAATAATGCAATATATGAAGTTATTAAGCTTTCTCGGATAGCGAGAAAGATTGAGCCGTCATCTATTATGCTGGCTTACTTTGAGCTTTGGGTTGATGGGTGCTTCTTATTATTTATATTTAAACTAAACATAGATTTGCATTCAAAATTACCAAAAAATAATAATTCTGAAGTCAGTTATAAAATAATATTTACAAAATATTTAAGACACTACTAGTTGTTTAACAGTAAAAAAATAAACATTTAACAAGCAAAACCAGTTATGAAGATCTCGTGAAGATGAATAACGCCATCCTGCGAGACCTGCGCAAACGCACCGTGATATATGATCTAACTTCGTGACGCATCTGTTAGCGTTAATGCTAATGTTACACGATTGCTTGGCTCTTCAAATCCTTGAATATTACATTTGATATTTAAATATTTTTGTTGGATTAACGAAAATCTATATAATTTAAGGACGCGCAAAATGCTAACTACTAAGTAAACTATTTCACAAACTATACGTATAATATTTGTGTTCGAAATTTAATTTTCGTTAATTACCATTTTTATGTTTATACTAATTATCATATTTTTGTTTCAGGTAATAACTAACAACAAAAAAGGGATGCAAAAAAAATCCAAATCGATGAGTATAATGTGAAACATATGAGAAAAATGTTTTTTTAAATATGATTACAAATTTTCCACATAAACTACATAGGTACGTAGCTTGTTACTTTACTGTAAGTATCGTTTGGCAATCCTAGTTGATTCGTATAGGTTATAAGGTTTTGAATAATTCATGAGATTAGTTACACAGAAGTGAGTAAATAATAATGGTTGTTTGAATATAATTGTCTTATACACAGATAAGTTAAGTTTAATATGAACAGTCTAATACGCCGGGTGGTCTGAAGAGATTAATTTAAATTTCATTAGTTTATTCACCGACTTGAACTCTCTAAGCAAATAAAGATGATCATAGTTTTTTATTTTTTTACAAAAAAGTATAATGTAGTTTCCTAGTAAATTACTTACATACTAATAAAACAAAGTCGCTTTGTCTGTCTCTATGTCCCTATGTATGCTTAAATCTTTAAAACTACGCAACGGATTTTAATGCAGATGATCATAGTTTTTTTAAAGATAGAGTGATTCAAGAGGAAGGTTTACATGTTTAATAACATAGTACAGGAAAAGGAGTTTAACTCCGAATTTAACGCGTGCGAAGCATAAGCTAGTACACTTATAAATAAAGTAATAAAAGTGTGCCGTTAGAAACGTTTACTTCCTAACTACATGCATGATGGATAGATTGCTGATTATTTATATTTGATGTCTTATTCAAGGACTGTTTACAAAAGTCTTCCTCATTGAACTAACTCATGCGTTTAATTAACAAATGACTACCTATTCATTAATTACATTATAGGTACAAAGAACTCAAATGTTAAGGTAGGGACAAAGTACAGAGGTAATTAATTTTCGTAATGGATAGGTTAGTTATTGAATTATGTTTTAAAAGAAACATGTGTGCTTTTAAAAAAAAATAAGTTTAGGTTAGTACCTATATTTTTTATGTACAAAAAGGTACGGTTACTCATATTGTGAAATAAATTGAAGTTATTCATCTCATAAAGACGATAATTTAAATTTCATTACAATTATACTGTTTAATTTACAATTACTTAATTTTCAATCTATTATAAAATGCTGCTGTTATATAATTTGGCTCTTCATAGGGTCAGTAATGAGAAATTGAATAAGTTTAACCTTCGCGCCTAACTTAAATGTCAAACGGATTGACTGACGGCGTTATTTTGTAACTGACCTATTGTTGACATACATTTGACTGATAAAGATTTGTGAAAACGTGAAATTGTAAAAATACATTGGTTAATTTGATAGAAATAAATATGAAAACTTATTTTAAATGCTCAATTTCTTTAATAACACTTAGCAGAATTATTTGCACTTTATTATTTGTTTTAAAATTGTTAAGTTTACTGCCATTATTAGACTTATATGTGTTTCAAGGGCATAGTGGAAACCAAATAAACTTAACGTAGATAAAAAAGTCTTGGAACAATATTCTGGTTTTATTAATAGAATATTTGCCTCATTATTTACTATACTTGTAGCTTGCTACATTGTAGCTCATGTAACAAAAACTTAAATAACAGAAACATTTTCAGTTTTGCCTGTTAGTTGCATTGATCGCCCGAAATAGTTACCAATTTAATAACAACATCCAATTATTACCCGTTTTTTAATAATGAACCAATTATTGTTCGCAATAGATCAATATTTCATTGTTAATACGTTACATGCTGTTTACATTTGTGTCGACAACAAAAGTTGCATTTCCTTCTTACATAAGAAAGTGATATAATCATTTTATTAGGACCATTCATGTGCGTACATAGTATGCATGTCGCCGCATTGACATTAGAATAGCTGGCCAATTGAGAAACAATTTGTTGATGGTTTATATAATGTGCGCACGGGCATGTGGTCAACGGGGTTTGGTTGGGCAAGCCGTGATCGAAGTGGTATTGTAAGGACTATAATGGATTTGGTAATGTAGAAACAAAACATACACATTTGCAATACCTTGAGATGTGCTATTTTGCTAGGGCTATATAAACTTTAAAGTGTGTTTAAAAAAACTATTATAGTAGTTAAGAGTTTGTAAGGAGTGTTAAGAGTCGCAGCATATCGCCTTTTTGCTAAGTTTCGAGGTTAAGTGAAAATAAAGTATTAACTACCTAGATAACGTTTATTTGTGGTTGTTACCTTTATCTGTAATTGTACTAAGCCTTCAGTAAATATGTGTTTCAAACAAAGAAAGGAATCATTTTTAATACCAAAGCTATTAGTAACTCAGTCAATTTGATAATTTTCCTAAATTGAAATTGTATGTTTTACGTCACCAAACGAAACCATTTATACTATGGCCGTTTATTAAACGACCAATATTTTACATAACTCGAAAGTAATATTTATTTGGTCGTGATTTCGTGATAGCCAAGAGGCAAAGTTTGATCTAATATGCTATTTACTGCGCGGGTTTGTACAAATCATGTCATTTGATTGTTTGGGCAATTCGTTTCATCGATTAACTAATAGGCGGTGAATTGGCTAGCGCAGTTAAGAGGTTAATGTATATGGATATAGTTTTCATGTCTGCATCTTTAAATATCTATTAATTAAATTAGCACTCGTTTAGAAAACAGTGTCAGTACTTTAAATTAAGATACTGTTTTTATTTTCGGGCCGTTTCCCAAAAAACAGTAAGAAAACTGACTTTATTAAAATTGGTTAAAAAAATATTTAACTTTAAACTTGAGTAAACCTCGATTTTATTTTTTAACCAATTGATTATCTATTTAACAAAGAAATACTATCGATTTAACAAAATCGTGATCACTTTTTAATCAGACGAGAATTGAGTTCAATTCAGTGTATTGTGTAGTAATTATTTCACTTTCTAACTGGAAAGAAGTTACGGTGTAATAAGATTACTAACAATACACTTTACAAGATAAACAGTAAGTTGGCAGCTGATGTAGTTGTGGTCCAAGTTATAAGATTCAAGCGGTTGACAAAAAAAACTCAGGAAAAAAAACCAACGGACGTCGACAAATATAATTCCGTGATAGCCTAGAGGCGAGTAACTGGGACACTATACCGATGCCTCTTGATTAGATCCCCACTGGGGTGAACCATTCAATCAGGGCTTACCTTCCTAATCACTTTACCTAAGTACTTATTTATCAGCCGATGGGAAAACACCATTACGAAACCTACATGGTTGTTTGGTTGTCCATCATATGCTCTATCCTTCGATGTTAAATGACTTTTTTACCTTATATAGACCGTACTTATAATAAAAATCAGTATCATAGGAAATCCGCAATTTAAATTCCTACTTTACCTATTTAAGATGCAGTAAGCTTTAACTAGCATCGTTAAAGCTTACTGCATCTAACTACCTCTTCGGTTGCATATGTAAATAGATATTTCCTATCGCAGCCTATTTTATTACATAAACACTTGTTTTATTACCTAGTTAATCCACAAACCAATTATATATAAATGAGTAGTTCGAGCTTGTTATAATAAAACGATTAACGATTTTTAACAGCTACTGTTCTTGATTGATGTCGTAGAAATACCAACTGAATTATACTTGTAGTATTAAAGTTGCTGTAATATTATTTCTTGGATTAGTTACTTGCTTACTGCATTTAGCCATTATGGATTGTATTTTGTTTTCAAACTGCAAAATAGTCAGAAATTTATATACCTGTGCTTGTAAAATTATTGACTTTTTTGCACTCTCCTCTAAAAAGATTTTTTACTATTTGGTTTCTTTTGTTTTTTATGTAAGTACACCTTATTGTATGAACCAACTACTTTTATAGAAAAACTTAAAATTTTCAATACAACAGTTTTAACAAAACATGATTTTTTAAACGTGTTTGATGACAATTTGATCGAATTCTTATTTTGTTAAAATTTCAAATCAATTGCATTTTTATGACAATGAATTTTATAAAATCGCTCGCCGCTATAATATTGTCCCGCACGCTAAAAGCTGCGCCCGCGTCGGTATTGCGACAAGCACGATCACGACTTCATTTTGAGTTGTCGGTGTCCATCGGGAGTTGGGACTGGCATTTTAGTTGCAATAATAGTATTTAACTAAGTAAGAGAACACAATTAAATAACCAAGCCTTTCTGTTCCTTAATTTGTATTCTCTACGTCTTTTTTAAAAATTCAACCCAAGAATAGGTAATGAAAACTTAAATAACCATCAATAATGGAGATCTTTTAACTTATAAATTAATTATTGTTTCATTAACACCTAACTTAATAGTCATAATTGTGTTAATGCCATTTTAATAACACGTCGTTGTATAAATCGTATCAAGCTAACGCGATTTCCTACCAATATTCACTAAACATTTAAAAGCCACTTGTAACATTGCCATTATGTAGATTTTCTTGTAACATCTCAATCTTTCTTTAAATGCCACTGGATGAGCAATTAGCAAATATTTTGATAAGATTACGGCAAGACGAAGTTCCCATGGCTTAGTTGCTAAATATCACAAGACGTGTAGGTAATTGTTATGTTGATTTATTGAAGGCTTATTGATGCAATAATCATGGGAACAATATAACTATTCATATATAAAAAATATGAAAAAAATATTTTAAAATATCACAATGTAATAACAAAAACCAAAAACAATAAAACACCCAATCTGCCCATAAAATACCATACCAGCATTTTAAATACGAAATGCATGCAAAAGTTATCTTTAAAATGATTTCTGTCTGTTTCGTGACTTGTTAGCCTTTGAAACAATGAAATTTTGGCACGAACTTAAAACAATGCAATGTAAAGGAGTGTCTGCTCGATTTTATACCAAATATGTCCTTTTATGATCCTAGACTTTAATGTTGTTTATTACCATATAAAAAAAGCTACTTTTGATGACTAAAGAATTCGTATCAAATTTGGATTTTCCCGTATTAGGCTAACAATACATATCGGTCATATTTTTTGCGATAAAACTACTTTTTATTACTTTTTAATGTAATTTCGAAAAAACTTTAAAACGGTAGCCTCTTATAAGGAAATTATATTTCCACTGCTGCTTGCTCTACCATTATATTTGATATTTTAAAATGGTAGACAGTAGTGAAACTTTATTTCTCCTCCTACCACGCTAGAGCTTAGATATTATATATATTTTGGATATTCTTCTAAGAACTGGCTTATTTGTGAATATATTTGAGGTTTATGATTAAATTGTATAGTTATGACACTGCATGGCTCACGACTCGCCTCCCACAATCCACGGTCGAGTTAATTAACAATCTTGACATTTCGATACCGATCGATCCGAGTGATGTATCGCTACATTAGATGAGAAGCGCGAGGGTGGATTTCGAAAATAATTGACAACGAGAAAATCTGATTGTCCGGGCGTAGCTAAGTCTTTAAAGGCAGTGGTATTTAGAGCTATTTGATTTTGCAATTACTCCTTTATAATTACTACTCCATACTACAACTAATCAGTCAACTAGAATTAACTGAAAAACTAGCCCTCGATATGTTTAGAATAAGCTGGTTGATAAAATAATATATTATGTAATTCAAGGTATTTTTTTTCTCACCACATTTTATGATTCCGTTTATTGCATGTTAAAATGTTGTAATATTTTTTTAATTTGGGGATTCACGTTAATCCTTTTTAATTATGTCTTTGATGCCTATTCTTAGTATTTTATGTGTTCTTATTGAACATAAAATAGAGTTGAAAGTCGGGACGAAAACTGGTATAAGCGAAATGTCTCAAATCTTATTTTCAATTAGCTGAGCTTTTTTCATTAGCGGAGGAAGTGAAGATAATTATTTATATTGAAGTACCAACGTATTTTAGATTATGTGTTCAAATAGACATAAAGCTAAATGCCAAGGTTGTCCAGAATCAAGTGCTCTATAAAAGGACGTAAATGTGGAATGGTTTTTATATATGTAAATTAACATAAGTATGTGATGTTCTATTACAGACAATAATTTAGGATTATTTCGAATGCGGATTTAGTTTTTTTTCGAGGACGTTGAAGGTTGAAAGATATGTTGTTGTTTATGAGCATACAATAAATAAGTACGCCTACGTGTTTGGTTTTCGTTTTGAAATAATCCATTCTACTAAAAGATGCCAGAAGTTTCCATTAATTTTAAGTAAATGAATGTCCTTTAAACTATAACTTTCAAATTTATTAACTTATATGCATTACATTTTATTAAAATTCCAATATAAGGTATTTATGGAAACTTTTTATATTCAAGGAAAATTATCATAATTAAATATAATTTATAATCTCAATGTTCAAAGCATACTTTAGAACAATAACAATTAATTTAGAAATCAGATTGCGTGTGAACACTCTTGTAGGCAAGCACTTCAGAATTAAGTTTGCCATTGTTATTGTTATTAATAAATTAACCGAAAGTGAGAGGTCCAAGGCTGTTTTAGATATATCATTACGTACATTGTATAGAACCTCAAATGACCACTTCAACGCTATATTGACGGTAGATCGGAATAAAGGCCAATACACTCCAAAGGGCAGACCACGAATATAGCTCACGCGTCCATTGTCTGAAGCAATTTATGCAATAAGTATTTAATTATTTAAACACACAGTAAAGAATAACCATGAAGAAATACATGAATTAACAATTTGCAAACACATTGTACAGGCATCTTGTTTAATTTATTGCGACATTTAGTTTGAAAGATTGGAGATACCAGTGAACTATAAATCAAGGTATGTAGTCGTATGTGAGACGTTGGTCGCCTACTCGGTTTCCTAGCTGTTTGCATCCAGGACCATTTACCTCCCACTATATGGAGATTAGCTTTAATAGTAAGGCGCCATTTCTGTTGTGCTAAATGTGGACATGGAAACCTCCTACGTTCAAGAGTCGGAACTAATTCTGAACGGAATAATTTAAATACAAAACTAGCTACAGTACTTGTTATTATTTATTGTTGTCCGATGACAAATTTTAGCAGTTACTTTAATGTGCTTGCGTCATTAACTAGCTTATTTAACTTTTTTTATTTCGGTGCTTCTGTCTGGCTTAAATTTACGATGCTGATATATAGTTAGTATGTACCAGGGTGCATATAATCAAAATCTCCTCATAATCTATACAGTTCTTCCCGTGTATGAATGCAGCATAATTCCGCATGTAAGACTCATATTTCTGATTAGCATCTTCCCCGCTGTGAAAATGTTTAATGTTCCGCATTCAAGCAGTTAACTCAACATTGGTCATTATTTATACGAATATATGAACTGTCAGAATATCTTATGATTAAGATTTACGGCATGTGTTACTTTTAAATATTTATATTCTATCTTCTTACATTTTATGAGCATGTTCAATTCAAAGTATTAATATAGGTACATACCTAAGGAAATGTATTTGTTAATTTGTATCACGTTTTAAACTACAGACAATTCATTAGAGTGGAAGTGTTTCTATGTTCAATTAAGATAAGATCGTTTATTTGTATTAAAATTTACTTGAGAATTCCATTGTCAATAGCAAAGCAATCGATACCGAATGCAAAGCAGTATTGCAATTAAAACACCTACAAGGATTTGCAATAAAGGAGGTTGGTTATCTCCTTATTGTAAATATATAAAATACCGAACATATATGTAAAGCGGTCCTAGCAGAGGTCAATGTTCCGGGGCGGTAAGCTTTTGAACAAGAATAGACAAACAAGGCATTGCTGGTCACATTGAAATAAAGTTTCAACATAACGATAATTATGCGGATAGCGAGCGTCTGCTTCCCACAGCCGGTCATTAATATGAATCTCATGACTATATGGTAAAGTAAGGTATAATTGCAACTCTATTACCAAAGATTTACAAAATCACAACCACGATCCTACAATCAATCCATTGATAAATGAGGTTCAAGAACTGCGAATTAGAGCAATGCAATAGCGGTTTTGCAGCAAGTAATTGTTAGGTTCGATTGCAGTTTAGCCGTGAACTACCTGATTGCTTTATGGACTTTCGATTATGATTTTACATGTTTACAATCATTTCATGATTCGATTAAACCTTGTAGCGCTTTCGCAATCTTGTCTCAGTAGATTTTTGTGATACCTTTAATTGATTACAAAATCGAGTACGATTTACTAAACACGTGCTTAGGCGCAAATGCCTGCGGCTCGAGCATGCGCAAGAATGTAGCCGTAGCCTGACGGCCGAGTGTCGACATATAACATTGTTAGAATTAATTCCTTGATATGATACCTTTGATAATGTAAATAAAGTTTAAATTTGATTAACGTGCTTCCACATTAGTATCGACAATTACTTTTCCGCGGATTAGTTGTTTGTGGGAAACGACGGCTTTGGTGTGATCATTACCGTTTCTATTGTCGATAATGTTCAAATTTAAAATTACCCGGTAACTGTGGAATTTTGTGGTTTGCAAGGCTCTGTTGCCGCAATAGAAATTGGTCATGGTATGATAGGCTTTACAGCTTTATAGAGGTGATGGTCAGTAAATATTTGTGTGGAATTATCAGTTTATTTATCACTATTGTTGCACAAGGTTCTATTGTTGCCTGATTGACTTGTTTGAACATTCCAATATTATCGTTGGAATTTTGATTACCACCTATATTTGATAATGATCTATGAATAAAATATTCAGTTTTGAAATGATTCTTTGTACACTTTGTTTTTAATGATTTTTGCTCTAGCATCATAATTGTCTTCATCTTAGAGCATATTGTGACATGATCGCTGAGCATGCGCGCGAGTCGTCCAGTGCCCTCAATCCCACACTTGACTCGTGAACACAATGCAAACGTGACAAAATGATCCCCATAATTTCAGATAACGCCTCTAATGTTTAAGGTTTAAACGGTTATCTTCCATCTGTAGATATGGCGAAAACCTGACATCGCATTTTGCATTTTAAATATCGTGTTGTTAGACTAAAAGTGAATCTGATGGGTTTCATTCATAGAATGTCGTTATGAGACCTTTGTTGGTACTTGAGACCAATGTTGAAAGAAACTTTAAAAGGCATTAACTATTCTATAACATATAACATATTACTTTACTCTTAAATACTAAAAATATTTTTACTAGTTTAAAACTTAACCTTGCAATGGTCAATAAATCATAACTTAACGGACCTTAACCAACGCTTGTACTTCACCTTTTCGAGTAGGAAAAATGAATACGCTGCCTTCTATTTCGTAACGAATAATTTAATGAAGATGCATTTAATTACAAAGATAAGCCATCGCGTAAGTAACTTCATGTTTTGTTTAGTAAAAGTAACCATGCAGGAATCTTGGGAGCATCGACTTATTATTTCCGTTTGTATAAGATCAACGGATATACCTATCACTGGTACTTACCTATTTGGAAACTGGTAGAGGACATGACTATCTGGTTCGGTAATTACAGGCTTAGGGTTAAATTAGGATTTTAGATTAATTGATTTGATTATGCATTCGGGCAGATCTTTGAAAAGTCTCAAAAAAAAAAGTTTTAAAATTTTGAAGTTATAAATACTGGAAAAAGGAACGCGGGCCTCCGAGCTCGTAATACTCGTCTTTTTCCAGTATTTATAACTTCAAAATTAATAAATTAGCATTTATAATGCAAAATTAAAAGTAAAATCTCAAGTTTTAAAATATTATTACCGTGGCTTTTGTTTTCTCTCTACGACCGGTATCAATATTGCAAATACCTATAGTAAAACATCGTAAACTAAACACGGCTGTTTCTGTTTATATGCCGTTTGATCTGTTACTGTCATCCATCCATCATAATTTATTGAGACGCAAAAACACAGGTGATGGTAACGATAGTAACAGATTTAACAAGGCATTAATGGTTATAGGATTATTGTGTAAATCGTAAGTCAGTATAGGTGCATATAAATTCTTGCGTAAACCAACCCGTTTTTTCTTTCAGATTGCTCAGGTGCTGAAAGGTCGAGACATCGCTCTGGCCCCATCAGAAGCGTGCCAGTGGCAGCTGACATCAAACGGGATGTTGACTTCGACTGTCCTGAGGAATTCGGTTACTACCCACACCCCACCGACTGCGCATTGTACTATGTCTGCGTGTTTGGCGGCGCTTTACTCGAGTCTTGCACTGGTGGTTTGATGTACAGGTAAGGGAACACAAAATAGTTAATAGAAAAATGACTGTGATCATCCATTCGGTGGTCATATTCCTGTGTCATATTCGCACTGCAAGTGTTAATAATCATACAAAAGTGACTTGATGATATCAAATTTTGAAGAGAAACGATTTGAAAGTACTAATTTCTCTTCCTTATCCCTATTGTGTTTATCTCTTTAGCCACGAGCTCCAAACGTGTGATTGGCCGCGCAACGTAGGCTGCGATGCCACCAGCGCCATCGGCAGCGACGACCTGGAGCGGCTCAACGACCGAGCGCCCCCCCCCCCCCCCCCCGCCGCGCAGGACCCCCCCGCCACCACCTCCGCGAGCCCAGCCTAACCCAGTCGTCACTTCGAGAGGACAACCCACTAGAATCAAAATCGAAAGGGAACCGATTAACGAAGAATACGAAAAGGTAAAAGAATTATTTAATCCAAATAATAGTTTTTATGCAGTAGGAATCGAAAAATACCAAACAAGTCTAAATTTATGAAGGCATTAACAAGCGGTGCTTTTTTTTAATAAATAACTCTGATGAATTTTTAACGTAGATTTAGTCCATAACAGAGAATACCTTGGTCAAGCATCAATAAATAAACTTTATGTAATTTCAGCAACAACAGCTTTATGCTGAAGTAGACGATCTACCACCAGTTGAAGAACTCGAATCAGACCGACAACAACGTGTTTATCGTGGACAACCATCCACTATTGGACAGGTTCAAAAGGACAGAGATGGATACGTCTCCCAGATTAATTCAGGCAGAACTATTAACACTAATATTATACCAGCATCGATACCACAAAGTGGCGGAAAGATTGGATCTTTCTCGTTCGGATCACAAGTTGATGAAAGAAGAACTTCGGCCGTCACAGAGTCACCTCAAGTTTATAGGTAAGCAATACTCATTTCCACGATGACAAGTTGACTACTGACTATTATATTACTATAAATTAATTTAATAAACAATATTATTTCAGTGAAGACAAAAACAGCAACGTGACTGACTTGTTAAATGACAAATCCATAGACACCAAATTCACATTTGACAATAATGACTTAACTCTTCTTTCAAGAAGAAAACGTGACCTAGAAAACAGTACTAGTATATTGTCCAACAACACCAACATATTAGTTAATAAAACTTTAATCCCAGAAACAAATATCACGATGTCTAAGCGAAATGACAAAGATGAAGACATCGACTATTTTGAAGGATTTGGCGAAATAGGGGATGATCTAGAAGAAGCTATTGATGAGGCAGATAGAGGGAAAAGACAAATCCGTTTTTCGGCAAAAAATTATAAACAGTTTGATAAAAATTGGGCTAACACAAAACCTGCAAAATACATTGACTTATCTCAGTACAATTACAATCCTAATATCCACAGTGCAAGATATCAAGCCAGTGACTTAGGGCAAAACTTTTACTACTCAACTCAAAAACCAAATAATGTATTCTCAACAGCAAATCCTTTCATATTTTATCAAGAAAACTTACAGGGGAATAAACCATTCAAAGCAAGTTTACCTGACCCATACAGTGTTTACAATCCAATTAATTCAGCAACACAAATAATAACAAAAAGTCCTCCAATATCTGCATTAAAAAGTGAAGAAAATCCATTTGCTTCTCTGGCCGGTGGGTTTTATAATAATGTTCCTCAGCAATCCAAACAAAGTTATAAAGTCCCCCAAAACGTGTTTTCAAATCAGCAGTTCACATATCAAGACTCGTCGCACTTACCTAGTACTGTTGTAACTGGTAAACCTATACAATTTTCTACAGTTACGAACAATAATATTATCGAAAAAGGCATACCACAACATGATAAAGAGCTACATAATAATTTTACTCCGGTTAGAAACTCCAAGAAGCCACAGCATTATTTGACAAATGATCCAAACAAAGACGAAGCTGACAGCTATGAAGACGATTTTTCATCCGAGGAAGAAAATTCATCTGCTACAAAGAATGAAGATAGCGGAGAACATTTTAAATATGATATACCGGATCTTCCCTATGAATATACACATCCATCCAACAAATATGCAAATATTGAAAATCCTTTTGCAAATCCCAACTTTGATTTTGATGATTTCTTGGAAAAACTCAGAGATGATCACTATAGAGCGGTGGGAGTAACCACAAGAAAACCTAAAGCCCAAAACTTTTCATATAAAACAATAAATCCTCAATCTGAAGTAAGTACCAAAAAATATGAAAACGACAGAGATCAAAAATCAAAATTAAACTATTCAGGTATGAGCACACCTAGACCATTCAGCTTTCCAACAGGACAACCAGTTACGGAAATTTATAACAATATAAAATCTGCAAAATATCAAAATCAGCAACAAGCATCCGCACAGTATCAAACAGATAATCAAAACACCTACATAAAAGGCCAAACGAACGCTGCAATTTCTTTGGAAAATTTAAGGCCAAAGTTAAAACCAGCAAACTTTAAAGATGATAGAGATATACCGCTAACTTTTAATTTTAACCGACCAAATAAGAACCAAATGCAAATTTATGAACAATCAAATCTTCATGGGCAAACTCAGCCTTTCTATTCAGTTACCCAAAAGCCTTATGAAATATTTTTTACTAGTACAAGAGCGCCTTTGATTTTATCAACACCTAAGCAACAGTATGTGGTAAAACCTGAAAAACTTATAAATCTACCGGGTGGTAAACCATATTACGTTTCGACAATTAAACCGCTGGATGATTACAGAGTATTTAAACAGTCTACGGTTTCTCCTTACACTACCAGTAATCAGCAACTAGCATCACTTCAAGAGTATTGGAGAAATCATCAAACGACTCCTCTAGGTTTTAACCCGACATCAAGGCCTAGTACTGTTTCTGAACTACCTAAATTGGAACAGTTGTTTTCTCAAACGTTTCGACCAACCTTGTCAGGAAAGGATCAAGTAAGTTTTTCAAATAACGCGAAAGAATCTGTAACTTCCTCCACCGTCAAACCAACTCCAAAACGAAGACCTATACCTAAACCTTCGCCAGAAATGAACGATTATTACTATGAAGATGATGAAGAACCCTATCATGAACCTTCAGTTAAATCAAAATACATGCCTAGTTCCGAAGTCATGCCTCAGCGGCCCCCAATGTCGCAAAATTATGAAGAATATGAAGAATATTATGATGAACCTGTTACTCCTACACCTACAATACAATATACTAGAGAGCCATCATATCCAAACAGTTATAGGCCTAATTCAATAACGAAAAACCAAAACGATTTTTCTGCTGTTACAAAAGCACCTTTCAAGGATCCGCTAAAATCTATGATTAGTGTTCCTGTAATGGTAGACTCAGTTACGTTAACGGCAAATATGCGCCCAGAAATTTCAAACTACGAAATTTTACACCATCATCAGCGTAATAAAACTCATATTCGTAAACCATATGACGGCGGCCCAAATACTTCAAGACCTCCTAAATATCTAAACCAGACTACACTTAGACCATATACAATTAGGCATAGATTAGCTAAGACAACTACTGTTAAAACCCCTGCCTCAGCCTCTGAGGAACAAAAACAAAAAAGAGGACGACTACGACACCAAAACTTGGTAGCACAAATTAAAGCAACTACTGCCAAAGACCAAGACAGACGTACGAAAACTAGACATGGTGACAAGACTAACAGGTAAAAAAATAACATGACGCTTTGTAGTTAGTAACTCAGCTTAAATGTTAATGACTATAATGTGTTTACTTAACAAAAATGACATCTTTGACATAAGACCTACTTATTCCTTCTAAAGTTAGCTTTGCAAAAGGTGACAAAAACATGGTTTTACAATCTTTCCTGATACTTTTTTAGTTTGGAGCCAACCGAAAGTGTAACACCATCATCATATTCCGCAAGCCCAAGGCCTAAAATGCTTTACAATGGATCTCAATCTTACAACCCCGATCAGTTCGATCCATACTACGCTGTGTATGATGAGGATGGTGAATTGTACAAGGATACAGGTAATCGAACGTTATTTTTAAGAAATAGAAATGCAAAATCACAACTAAACACTGGTATTGAGTTGGTTAAGGATTACCTTAATTAATCTTTAATCGGTTTACTTTTTATAAGGTTATCTTACTGAATACTACAAAATCTATTAATTTATATTAAACAAATATAATCATGTATTTATTTCGTGTTAAATGATAACAAAATTGCACCTCGTTTTCCACTTTGCACTTAAAATATTTAAACAAAACCTAACAAAGGGTTGGAAAGCCTTGAAGGTCTTTCATAAACACTGTTACACATACTTGAGGTTATACTTAGTTCTCAGACTTCATAACACGGTTATGACCATTTTGTCACGTAATGGGTGTTGGATATGGTGTTGGCAGACTATGTGCAGCAATATAACACGGCATCCATCCGACCAGCAGTGCAGCAGACTTACAGAGGAACCCCCCCACCAGCGAGGAGACCCGTCGAAACCATCTCCACTAGACCCGTGTCGTCTGATGACTACGATGATGCTCTCCTTCAAGGACAGGTGAGATTTTCTTTTTCCTGAAATATCAAATAATTAAAAAACAGATTTGAGAATGTTTATTTTATATTTCAGATCAATAATCAAAACCAATACCGACCGCCTGTTCGCCAACCAGCAAGGTAAGGAATATTAAATGCCAAATATTTTAACAACATTTTAATCTAAAGTAACACTATTTAATACTATGCGGTAATCGGTTTTTTCGACTATTTAGGGGCGAAGGTAATGAGCTGGGGTATGAGGTACCCAGCAGTGTGAGGACCCCAGCCTATGACGTCACACCTATAAGCACATTTCCCTCAACTACTAGCACGACCACAACCACGCCACGTCCAACTAGTGCACTCTTCACTGAAGCTATGACCCCCTCTAGATATACTCCAAGGTACTACAAAAGTCAAAATTACCATCCCTTTCAAAATCATCCCATACATTCATCCTGTTTCCATTACATCATTATTTTCGTACCAACCTTTGAATTGATTCTTAACTAATAAACTAATTTCTTTTCTTCCTACTTTCCAACTAACTATTAAAATTATCTTTGAATTCTACTTAACAGTTTGAAGGTTGTGTTAGGAAAATCTTTCTATATATACTTACTTATTTGTGAATGTTATGTTATCTTCCGCTTTTGTGGTATCTTTTGAAACTCCTACAGCACTTTGATTATTTTAAGTTGCATATTGTAAATTTAGAATAGTGTACATTTTGAAGGAGTTTAAGTTAGAAAGCTATGCTTTTTATTTCCTACAGATCATCCAACGATGAAAACCTTAGTAGCGGGCCCGATCCTATAAACCGAACCCAAGGCGGGTTTAACCACCCTAGCCTTACTAGTCCTTCTCCCCTGATTAACTTTTCCTCCCAAGCCAAGCCTTTTGAAAAAACTGACAATTCCTTTAGATTAAAAGAGACTTTACCTACTAGACCAATACCAACTCCTACTACTCCTACTCGTGTGACTAACAAAGGTAATCTTTCTGTAGATCATAAAAGATTGAAAACAAAAGCAAACAATAAAGCAGTTTCTGTAACTACTGGCTTTTCTATTAGGCGCAATCCTTCTAACTCCGGTGACCCTTATACTTTAACGCTATTGTCAAGACCTTTAGATGAATATAATAAATATAGCCGAGGTAATGTACATTATAATCGTAACGATGGAGTGGAAGAATCTATTGAAGTGCCGCAACGTGATGAAATTAGCAATTCTCCCGATATTTCTATGCGACGGCAAGATGTAAGTGTTGAAGATGAGGCGCCAATTTACGTTAGGGGAAATATTAAATCGAGATATAATTCTAAATCAGAAAATGTAGAAACAACAACTTCTACACCTACTACTAAATATTATTTAAAAACCGTTATTAAACGTCCAGCATCATTCTCAAATGATGGTGTTAATGATGGTAATGACGGAATCTTGAATACAGAACAATTGATTGAAGCTGGTTTAAATAATGCGAAATATGATATCGTTCCTGAACCTACAGTAAATACAGAGCCTAACCATAAAACATACGATGACTCTGTACCAAACATCGAATTTACCGTTTCCCCTTATAGAACTCTCAACAATCTTAGAAACAGTTATGACCTAACCCCAGATTACACAACTAGCACAACCACAACGACTCCAGCACCAAGAGAATTTTCAGCCCCTAAGGCATTAAATAGGAAAACTAGCAAACCATCTTATTACAGCTACCATTTAGTTGATGATGAAACAGATCAAACCACTGAGGTTTTTAACGGCAAGGTAAAAAATATTATAAAAGCATTTTTTGATAACTTTTCTACAACACCCAAAAAACCGTATACCTATATAACACAAAAACCAACTGAACCTACTGAAGAAAAAACTGTAAACATAGGATTTCATAAAAAAAGTAATCATAAGTACGTTGATGAGAATTACAGGATTCGACCTAATATTAAAAGGTTGCAAATAGTAACAGAACCCACTGTTACTACAACATCTCCTTCCTCAAGCAGTCAACCTATTTTAATAACGGACACAGATAGGTATTATGAGACTGAAACAGAAATCCCCTTAACTTTCTCTCCAAGCACTACTAAAATACCAGAAACCATCTATGAACAAAGAGCTCCCGACACGACACCTGTTACATATCAGAACTCAGAACCTAATCCTGAATCAAAATTTCAAAAGTTCCTATCTTCGCTACCTCAAACTGACAAACCTCACGAAATTGAGTCACCAAGCCAAGAAAAAGACGTATCTCAGAAGTTCGTAAAAATATTTTTAGATGACAATCAAAAACAATCTCCTAGTAGGGGTAGGATCACTTTCAGTAATCATGAAAGCGATGTGACCAAACCGACAAGACCAACATTAGCAACTAGTAAAACAACTGAAACACTTAAATCTGACGATGTAATTGAAACTAATATCGCATCAACGACTAGCACGACAAAAGCGACTACGACTATTAAATCTACTACTGAGACGACAACTAAAAGCTTGTCCTTCCCAACGCGAGCCTCTCGAGTAAATCCCGCCATTAAGTTAGCCGTGGCAAGCCTCGGAGGTGGACGCAGGAGTTATCAATCAACGTCCAATTGCTCATCAGAGAACAGTTTGCAACCAAATCCAAAGTGCAACGAAATCAAATATCAGAGGTACTCGCCGGCTAGATGTCTATGTCAATCTGACGATTCTTACCCTTATTTCTTTAGGTGGAGGCTTATAAGTCATCTTTTTCTGCCTAGCGAAGTACTTGTGACTCGCATGAAAACTAATCTACTTGTTCTGTCTAATTGCACAAAAGCTAAACTGTCGCTTTAACATTATCTTCTACATTCATTGGGGGACTTCAAGTCGGTTGAGTGTTTTCAAAAATTGTTAACTCCTGACGTGACCATTCCCATTTCCTTTTCTCAATTGGCAGTTTACTTGTTCACACCATTTTATCCACATTTCTATACTTATAGAAAGTTCCTCAATGTACCCGCACCTTTAATCATTATGCACCGTATGTTGTCTGTGTATTTGCACCATTGTATTTGCTAATAAACCAACATAAGTATGTCTATGTTATCGTGCATGACTAATTTTAAGGCATAATTAATACTAGGTCTAGTAGTTATTATAAAAAAAGAATCCTGTTAAATTATTTTCAACACTTTGTTACCTTTTTATAACCAGTTTCAGATTTGGCCATATATTTTCAAAACGAAACTATAGATATAATCAAAATTATTTATACGCAGCTTCAACTTCAACACGCGTACTAACTCGGCATTGGACTGAGACTTTTCCATTAATACTGCGTAAATTTCTAGGCCCACTAGTACGCGAGGACGTGGCACCGCTCACTACTCAACATCTGGCGGAGCCGCCGAGTCTCAACCACAGCATAACACCAACAGAGGAACTCCACCAACGTTAGATTTGAATTTACAAATACTTATGTTCACATCCTTCACACTTTACTAAGATTTTACAATTTCGTATTTCGTTTCTATTAAGCACCATCAACACTGATGTGATAGTGGGAAAAAAACAGCGGCGGCGATCACATCCTGTGACCCGCTTGCTCGTTTGTTAGCTCACTTCATAAAAAATACTGATCTGTCTTAATAGCTCTGAGATTTGACATCTTTTTGAAATTGGTGAAAAGCCTTAAAATAATATTTTGAATTTATTATTAGTCGCAGCCGCCCTACGCTGAAGCCCTCGACATCAATCGTTTCGAAAGCCACCGAGTTTGTCGACATCTATTCGTACCCACCAAATAGACCAGCCCCAATCTACCCGACACCTACACCAGACAAAACTGCAGCTAAGTGCAGGAAGGACGTTTGCCTTCTGCCTGACTGCTATTGTGGTGGAAAAGATATACCAGGTAAACTATTTGTAAAATGAATTTAGTACAAACAACCTTAAACTTTTTTAAACTAAACATATTTTTAAATACCTGTCCATTAGGTAATTTGCAAGTTCAAGATGTACCACAAATTGTTCTTATCACATTTGACGATGCTGTTAATGATTTGAATAAAATGTACTACGAGGAACTGTTTGAGAGAGGCAGAGTTAATCCAAACGGTTGTCCTATTACTGCCACTTTCTATGTCTCACACGAGTGGACAGATTATACCCAGGTTCAAAATTTATATGCCGCTGGTCACGAGTTTGCGTCACATACTGTTTCGTAAGTTTTGTAAACAAGGAAAGCTATACCTTTGGAACTCTTCAGTAGATCGGTACTAACATTCTAGGAGCGGCCATAATATAGATTTAGTTCTATCTATAAATTAACCCTGTTTCTGTATAGTATCAAACTAATTAGATTTTTGTTTCATCCTTCTTTTCCATCCTCTCTCTCGCTCTTCCTCTCGCCATCTTCCTTATCCTGGCACAACTATGAAAATGCCAAATCCGATTGCACGACCAATGTCCTACCTAACAGGCGACGTACCGATGGAACAAGTGCCACAAATCGTTCTGCTGACATTTGACGACTCCGTTAACGACCTGAACAAGGGTCTTTACTCTGACCTATTTGAGAAGGGTCGTGTCAATCCGAATGGCTGCCCAATCTCTGCCACGTTTTACGTGTCCCACGAATGGACAGACTACAGTCAAGTACAAAACTTGTACTCGGCCGGACATGAGATGGCTTCTCATACAGTTTCGTAAGTTTCAAAGTTCTTCGATAACAATAACAATTCTAAACTAATACCTCTAGTAGATTTTTTCATTCTTTATTTCGGTCTTTTATCTACCGCTGTAATTACTATGCATGCTTCACTAAGTTTAAGTAGTTTGACACAACAATGGAATGGTTTAATATAATTACTTTCTTTCTAAGCTTTCCGTAATTAATATTATAAATACATTACAGTCACAGCTTTGGGGAACAGTTTTCTCAAAAGAAATGGAACAGAGAGGTTGGTGGTCAAAGAGAAATTTTAGCTGCATATGGAGGTGTGAAGCTTGAGGATGTCCGTGGAATGAGAGCACCTTTCTTATCTGTTGGTGGCAATAAAATGTTTAAGATGTTGTACGATTCGAACTTCACTTACGATTCATCTTTGCCCGTTTACGAGAACAAACCCCCCAGCTGGCCTTACACTCTGGACTACAAGTTGTTCCACGATTGTATGATCCCGCCCTGCCCGACTAAATCATACCCAGGTAAGAAAAAAATGCACCTAAGCGAAGTATTTTTTTTAATAATTTAAGTGGTTTCTACATAGGTACAACCGCAACCCTTTTACGCCATGTGGTATTCGATTTAACGTTAGTCTACTGCGATAGCCAATATATAGCTAAATACAAACTTACTTTGTTTTGAGGGAAATACCAATGATACATATTATGTGTATAAAGAAAACTTTATTAAAACCAATTTGGCCACAGATTTTATAAACCTAATATTTTCATAGGTGTCTGGGAGGTTCCTATGGTAATGTGGCAAGATTTGAACGGAGGTAGATGTTCGATGGGTGACGCTTGCGCGAATCCTTCTGATCCTGAAGGCGTTTACAAGATGATCTTGAAGAACTTCGACAGACATTACACTACTAACAGGTATATAGCTTAGTTACTGGATAATAAACATATATAATGGCCCCGATTCTCAAAACACTCTCAAAACTAAATTAAAAATATCGCTGTCACTTTCTCATGCTTCGTATAAGAACAAGACAGGTACATTGGTCTCACTAAATTTAGTCTACATCATTGTAAAATTGAACGAAATGCGCTGAGGACTAGCCTAAAATTGCCTTCGCCGTGTCTTTTGCACGTACATTTTAGTTTGACAGGACTAAAATGATTACCTGTCTCTGTCTTATACTATTGATGAGTAAGTGACAGCGATAGTTTTAGTTTAGTTTAGAGAGTGTTTTCAGAATCGGGGCGAATATTTTAGTTACTAACAATTTCTAAACCTATTACAGAGCTCCATTTGGACTATTTTACCACGCTGCTTGGTTCACACAGCCTCACCACAAGGAAGGTTTCATCATGTTCTTGGACTTCATCAACCGGATGAACGATGTGTGGATCGTCACCAACTGGCAAGCTCTGCAGTGGGTCAGGGATCCCACTCCCATTAATAGGTTAAACAACTTCCAGCCCTTCCAATGCAATTATCAGGTATATATCATTTTCTACATGATGTTTTCTACAAGTATAATGTTTAACATTGGGGATTAAATTAAAAACTGCTCTTTACAGGATCGGCCCAGAAAATGCAACAATCCGAAGGTCTGCAACCTCTGGCACAAGTCAGGAGTCAGATACATGAGAACGTGTCAACCTTGTCCCGAAATCTACCCATGGACAGGCAAGACTGGTATCAGATCGTCGCGTATCGACCACGATAACGAAGAATAAAGTCACATTAGATACGTTGTAGATTAATATAATCTATCCATGAAAGGATAGTTAGAACACAGGGATAATGTATGTAGCCAGATATTGTTTTGTCACCCAATATTGAGTGCCATTTAGAGTTTGATGGTCACAAAGCAACATTTGAAATAACAATGTTAGATTCCACGTATAATGTGATTTTGGTTTCTGTTACCTATGCCTTCAAATAATCAGTCCATTTTTAATGTATTGGAAACTGTGATATTTTAAGTGTTTTCAATCTAGAGTGACATAAGGTTTGATGGTTCACGAAGATGACTTCTGTGCAATGATGATTTCCTATTTTGTGTTCGGTTTTAAGTAAAATTAAGTTTATTTTTATTGTACTACGCAAGTGAACGATATAGTCGAATGATTAACACAACAATTTTCATGAAATAATAGATATTGCTTATAGCTAATATTGAGATTAAATATTTAGATTCCTCAATCCTCAGAAAGTGGTTTTGTATAACTTTACCCTTTCAAAGCAAATTCAATATCCGTAAGAAAGCCATATTATAATTTAGAAAAAACTCAGTTTTTCTAATCTTGCCAGCTTTCATGTTGACACTGCCTTTTATATTGTAAATATAGGAATTAATAAATTAATAGTGTTTAATGAATGTATTTATAGTAAGTATTTAAAATATTAAAGTTTTTGATTCAAAAATGCAAAATCTATTTTGGTAGTTAACCTTCTTAAAGAGGAGGGTACCTAATTTTATTCGTAATATAAAACAGTACTTTTTTAACGATATTTAAGATGAAATTGCTTTAATCGAAATTATCAGTAAAAGTTGCGTAGACGTCTGTTTTCATCGGATTTTTGATGTGGCACATGTCTATACGACTTTTAATTTTTTTTTTGAATCATTAATGGAATGAATACTCTCAATGAATTTTAGGTAAGGACCGATAAATTACATAAATTAGATGCAAAGTCATAATTTTAGATGTTAAGTCACATTGTTCAATGCTTGTTTACTCTACGCAGATCTTTAGTTTGTAAACTGTGCTTTATTTGTTACTTTTTCGAATATTTTTTTACGAATTTTCTTTATTTTGATGTAATATTTATGTTTAATAATTTCTAAGTTTTATCACTGATAATTTGTAAATATAGGTTAATAATATTTAAAAAAGGTAGTTTCACTTTTGTAAAATGTAATTGGTTATAATCAACTGTTTGTAATAAATGGCCGACCAAAAATGGAAATGTACGTTTTTATAGCTGCCTTTGGATTGCTGCCTAGGTTCGATCTAGTTAATTGTGGTATAACATTAGACTTATGCATTGAAATGTATAATTATTTAGTACCAGTGCTGATCAATAAAAGGTCCTCAAATAACTATGTTTTTTATTTTTCATTTAAACAACCTTACCAAAGACCTTGATGTGAAGGTAAAAAATATAGTTTACTGGTAAGGTTACGATGCTATTGACCACGAAACAATAACTAACTTCTTAAATATTAAATTTCAATCATATCACCTGCAAGCTTGTAGATCAAGGTCTGCAAGGGCGTATAAAAGATAAATAAAAAGCTAACACTGGCTCACTTCATAAAGGGTACAGTAAGAATTGCAAGAAATACACCGCAATGTATTTTATTATAATACTTTTGACTGTTTTGAATAAGAGTTTGGCTCAAGAAATCGTTTACTATCCTTCTGCTAGCTTACAAAAACATCCTGATAAAGATGTATCAACTTTGCCACAATTGAACGATAACAATACTAATAAATATAAAAACAAAAGTGAAATTACTTGGAGGGAATTTAATCAACCAGTAAACCAGATCAAAAAAGTTGGAAAAAGATCTACTGACACGGTTTTTCACGGTCATCCTAAAACACGAGAAGAAATGTGGAATGAACGCATCCTTAATGCAAGTTCAACTTTTGACCAAAACCCATCGTTGATTAAACTTATACACAATATAACTATATCATATTTAAATGATTGTATCCCAATTATTCTGTATGACAGTCAAATTAAATCGCGCGAGAGTTACTTATTCCAAAATCTTTTAAAAGCTTTTCCATTACCTTTCGTGCATGGTTACATAAACGCAAATAACAAAGTAGTGGAGCCAAAGTTACTTCTGCCTTCTGAAGAATGTGTCCACTTCATTGTATTTCTGAGTGATGTTTCTAAAAGTTCTAAAGTATTGGGAAAACAATCTGAAAGTAAAGTTGTGATAGTAGCGAGATCGTCGCAGTGGGCTGTGCATGAGTTTTTGGCTAGTCCAATGTCACGGATGTTTGTAAACTTACTCGTTGTCGGTCAAAGTTTTAAGGAAGATGACGATCAAGCAATTGTAAGTACACCATTGACCTTGATTTTGAAAATTCTCCTTAAAGTAAACTTAAAGTATTGTCATAACTTTTACATACTCCATAATGGAAAAGAACAGGAATATTTATCTTCATAAATTTACTCAAAATAATTGTTAATTGCTTATGACTTGCCATAATGTACACAAAGTTTTAAGATTGGTCTTTTGATTGTTATCGAAAACTTTACATTTTTGATAAAACTTTTAGCGAAATGATAAACTTTATTTTCATTAACCTTCCTGATATAATTTATTGTAGGAAACACCTTACATATTGTACACTCATAAGCTGTATACAGATGGTTTAGGTGCCAGCAAGCCAATAGTACTGACGTCATGGACTCATGGCAAATATTCAAGAAACGTTAATTTATTTCCTCCTAAAATGACTGAGGGCTATGCTGGACATAGATTTATTGTTGCTGCTGCTAACCAACCACCTTTTGTTTTTAGGAGGTAAGTTCCTTAATAGACTGAAGTAAGACCTAGATTAGTGTTAATTTTATGGGAAAGGGAATAAACTAGATTCCAAATGGGCCGGACTGGGCTGGGCCGAGCCAATTTCGTTAAAATGTTTTTTCGAAATTGGCTCTACTAAAACTAAGTTCTCCCCTGGTCAATTGTATGGTACCTATTTTGACGACCTCTGTGGTGCAGCGGTGTATATACTGGACTGCTAAGCGGATGATTCGATCCCCAGGTCGGGCCAATTTCAATATTGGCTCGTGCCTGGGTGTAACTAGGTTCTCCCCTAGTCCGTTATGTGGTGCCAAAAACACCAGTGCTTACTGCAACTTACTTTAGGGCCACATTATTGGTGTGTCAGTCTGGAGATTTATTATTATTATTTATTTTGAGACACTGACTTTTCGGACACAAAAAACTCGGACACCTTGGCCGAGTTTTGGTTTTACTGTGCTTACTTAAGGGCCACATAATTGGTCTGTAAGTGTGGAGATTTTGTTAATTTTGTTATTTTCCCATGTAAGTATACACCATAAAAGGTTGCTTTGTTGGTCTTTGAGGATCCTTTAATTTGAATTGATCTATTGAGCATCTAACAAAGTTGCCTATTAATCTTACATACCTATATTTTATTTAGAGTTGAAACAGATCTTGATGGTGGAAATCCAAGGATAGTCTGGGAGGGAGTTGAAATCAGACTTTTAAAAATGCTAGCCGAAAGAAACAATTTTTCGATTGAAATACACGAACCACGGGACCTTCATTTAGGGTAAAACTTTAATTTAATTTAATAAAAATATCTCTATATTATAAAATCTACAATAGCAAATCTATTTTAAAGATCTGGAGACGCTGTAACAGCAGAAATAACATCAGGTAGAGCTGACATCGGAGTTGCAGGAATGTACATGACAAGTGAAAGAGCGAGAGATATGGACATGGCAGTGGCGCATTCGCAGGATTGCGCTGCGTTTATTACTCTCATGTCTACTGCCTTACCACGGTTAAAATATTGCTTATATGGAATCTGAACTTCATAAGTACTAACAGTTAAATTCATGGGAACTTTATTTTTAGGTATCGAGCAATTTTGGGTCCATTTCACTGGCACGTTTGGGTTGCGCTTACTTTTACATATTTGATCGGGATATTTCCACTAGCATTTTCCGACAAACACACCCTTCGCCACCTTCTTGACGACAGCGGCGAAGTGGAAAATTTGTTTTGGTACGTCTTTGGTACTTTCACAAACTGTTTTACTTTCGTCGGTAAGAATTCTTGGAGCAAAACTAATAAGATTACTACGAGGATCCTCATCGGTTTGTATTTATTTATAAATTGAATTTATTATTTGATGATCAATATGCTCTTCTATTTTCAATTTGTTTGTCCTTGCAGGATGGTATTGGCTATTTACAATAATTATAACAAGTTGTTATACAGGATCTATTATAGCTTTTGTCACTTTACCTGTATTTCCTGATACTGTAGACACCGTTCAAGAATTGTTAGGAGGATTCTATCGGATTGGCACTTTGGGTATTTATTTATGACACTATTGTCAGAATCAAATTTAATACAAGGGTGGTTCCAATATATTTTTACTTTCAACAGATCGTGGTGGATGGGAAAAATGGTTTTTCAACTCATCAGATAAAGATACAAACAAATTATTGAGGAAAATGGAGCTCGTGCCTGATGTTGAAGCCGGTATTCGGAACACCACGAAAGCATTTTTTTGGTCTTATGCCTTTTTGGGATCTCAAGCTGAATTACAGTATATCGTTCAAGCTAACTATTCTAAAACTAAGTAAGTTAATGGCACGACCTCATTTTGCCATTGCAAGGGTCAATTACTTAGAAAAAATCAATATCTTTTATTTTGAATTCTAGATCGAAAAGAGCCGTCCTTCATATTTCCAACGAATGCTTCGTTCCATTTGGAGTGGCAATATCTTTTCCAAACAATTCACTGTATACAGCCAAGTTGAGTAGAGATATAGCTAGGATGGTACAAAGTGGTATGATTGACAAAATCATCGATGAAGTTCGTTGGGAAATGCAGAGGAGCAGTACCGGGAAGCTCTTGGCGGTAGGTTATAAACTATAAAATAATTTACTAACAGCTAATTACTCAAAATTTGTCATTTAATTACTGAAACAGTCAATGCAATGTGCAATACCTACTAACTTTATCAAACTAAATGTTATTTACAGGTAAGCCAAGGCGCTGTTAAAATGGTCTCATCAGAAGAAAAAGGTTTGTCTTTAGAAGATACTCAAGGAATGTTCTTGTTACTTGGTGCTGGTTTTCTAATGGCTGCTACCGCCTTGATATCAGAGTGGATGGGTGGATTCACCAGAAGATGTCGCTTGAGGAGAAAACCAACACCTTTGAGTAGCGCCAATTCTAGCCGAGAACTAATTATACCAACGCCCAAAACAGAACCTGGTAGTGAAATAAAAATCATACCTGATGATGATAGCCGAATCCATTCTGATACCAGACCATCTACAACCGAGTCCAAGGACACATTGACTGGTCATATTATTAATGTAACTGAAAATAATATAATGGTGCACGACAATTTCGATACAGATGGATGGGATTCCAGACGGTCTAGTTCTGTAGATTTGGATAGAGAGGTCAAAGAAATATTTGAAAGAGATCAAAAAAGACGACTCCCCATCGGTGGAGAAATTTCAGACATTGTAGAAGAAGGAGATAGCGCTGTATCTGGGACTTTTGGGTCTCATCTACGAACTACATAATGGATTTAACCAGATTAATGTACAAACGTAAATTATCACTTGAGAATGAAGTGTTTTCTTCTCTTGTAAGAATATCGTCATAGTTTTTCTTAGATTTTGCCAACACTAGATAAAATAAAGGATCTAAAAGTATAAAGACATATATGACATCCAACTCTTTATTATCTTTCGAACAGTCATCAAAATAATTTATAACAATTTTCTAACACTGTCGATTAACATTAATATTCAATCAGCCACTGAGATGGTGTCTCATACAATTGCTACACAGGCAGCTTAGGCTACCTCAACACAAAAACAAAGGTGCCGTAAGACCTAAGTTAATGCAATATTTGGCCCGGCCTTACCTTAAAAATAATTACATATTATGACTAAAATTCTCAAGAGATAGCCCGAAAAAAAATTCAACGCTATCTCTCGCATTATCAGTAAAAATATTGATAAAATACAACAGATTTCTCATTATTTGTAAATTCAAACAAAAATATACCTAATTCCTACCTACCTAAGCATTTTGTTACATTGTAATTAATGTATTGCACAACTGATTTTACTAGAGAAATCAAAGTGAATTCGACTTGAGTATTTAACAAGGATATGTATTTATAGTAGGTACGATACTACTATATTTGGGTTGTTCAAGACACAGTGAATCAATAGCAAAGAGATAAAGGAAGGGACATACAATCTATTACGACAAAGAAATCCATATTTGATTTCATCTTATTACACAAGCCTTAACTACAACAATATTATTCATTAAATGCACACGTTTAGGGAGGTAACCTTTTTGCTATTGACTCACGGTTGGTATACACGGGTAAAACATACACAAAAATAGATACACCTACGATAAAACCAAGCAAATTTTTACACTTACACACAACATGGTTGTGCGTAAAAACGATTACAATAGTTATATTAAACATTAATTAATTAAAATTGAACTCATTCCCGATAGCAAACTCACAACCTCGGAAATAATGCTCCCAATACCAGCTTAACAGTTGAAATATTACAAGATAAGTCATACAATACGAATGTGCCTGCAATATACATGAATATTCCTTATAACTGCATATAATACAGCAGATATTTTGCCCAATAAACTGTAAGCACTGGCCAAAAATTCCTATGCTACTATAATGGTTCAAACCCGTTTAATGGATTTACAAACTGACAATCCAAACATTAGTTTACTTTACAGTTTATTGAGATAAATATCTGTAATGGATGGTGCAAAATTTTTACTCTAATTATATTAGAGCTTTTCTATCTAATCCATGTACTTACTTCAGTTTAAAACAGTCCAAAATTTTGTGCTATGACTATAACTTTATTACGTACAATTCTTGAAGTTAATAATTCAGTGATAATAAATATATATGTTTATTTTCTTATCAAAAATAAAGAAACGACGATTAATCAACTAATTGCATACATTATATGAGTAAGTAAAGAACCAATCGTAAATTGCATTGTCATTTTCAAGAAAGAAGGAAAGTAACCCTTGAAAATTATCAATAAGACAGAATCAACTATGCACCTAGGGTATAACACTTATGGTATCCTAATATCCGAAGATCTACCTTGCTCGATTTAAAATATCAGAATCAAAGATAATACTATAAAGCAGAAAGAGCACCTAGCCGTTAGAAATGAAGAAGATTGAGCAAATCCTAGCAAACATAGCGAACCGACTTCTCAAGATAAAGGAACATTTAGGAACGAGTAACCGAAAGGTATCGCCAATGTCGAAAATCCGATCTTAAAACAGTGTGATCTATATTTTGTCACCATATAATTTACTAACATTCATGTACATGTAATATATATCCCTAAATGCGGGTCAACATTTATTATGCTCCAGTAATAAAATACTTTGCTTTAAAACTACAAGTGTATAATATTTTACAAAGTGAAAATACACTTCTTGCGTTCAGGCTCCTGAACCACAAATGTACTTTTAGGTATTTCCCTGTACACATGTAACAATTAACATTTTGTTCTTGTGATTTGAAAGATCACCTTCATGTATAGGTAAATATAATTGTTTATATAATATTATACCAAATTGTTTACCTTACGAGATATAACATCACAAATTTATATAACATCAACAGTTTTTTTGTACACAGGAAAGGTTTTTTTAATAAACACTTAATTCAGAATTTACAATTACCGACAATTAGTGACATTGCACTCTAAGGTTGTAACAATGAATATATATGAGACTTATATTTCCAGGATGGGAAGTATATCAAAGCATAATGCTATGTTTCATAAATTACAAATTTGGTACAAAATGGTACATTTAGGCACTGTGAGTAAGGCAACTACAGTGAAAGATATGAGGAAAGTGACTAGGGAAAAGATTATTCAAGGATATAAGCAACACCAAAGGAAATAAGATGTGATAATGCGAATCTACCACGACCATATGAATATTGGTTTAAACCAAGCAACTAAGAGAAAACTGGTTTAGAACGAGTAGTAACATTACTTCAAGGTATCCCACTACAAATATTGGGCAAAATCATCGGCATAGCTGATTGAACTCCAAACAGAGCACACAGCTTAACATACAATTCAATTTCATATACTTTATCATATAATTCTACTGTGATTACACACATTTGTCTAAAAATAGGGCGGATTGTGTTCAATAGTGCAATACCAAAATATTATTTGTGTAATCTATATTTTTCGAGTGTCAAGTGCTTAAAGCTGATATTTTATACTTTGACTTATAAATTTTATTTTGTAAGATTATATAATATTAAGTATAATAACTGAAAGTTTATCTTCAGATCACACCAACAAAACATTAACAATGCCATGAACAAGCTAACTCTTCACCATCTCAAAATACACCTTAAATTCATCATTTACCCAAAACTTTACATACGTACTTAGATAAATTCAAAATTGACTCAATTTTTGGTCTGCAAAAATATAAGTAACATCTAAGATTACATGGTTATGCGCAACGTAACAAGTAATGGTTTTACCGCGGTCTAAAATTAACAAAGTTTGATCGATTGAAGCAAACATCTATTTAAATTATTATTTAAATGTATAATTTTGTAAAATCTGTGTGTGTTACTTACAGTGCAAGTGTAATCATAAGAAACGTTAAAGCTTCGAGTGGTACCTTTAAATAGTCGTATCTATCTAAGTATTCACTACTTACATAACATTCGTTCCTAACGGGACGTGTATACATATTATTGTAAATATCATTATGATTCTCATGTATAAATATGTCAATAGATATAACTAGATTTTACAATACATATAATTTATTATCTTCTGTGATGTCACTACGTTTATCTTAATTTACATAGATTCAAAGTTCGGATGTCACACTAAATTTATTTTAAATGGCACAAAAAACTTTTTTAAAACACTAACACAAAGTTTAACTGTTCAGTTTTAAGTCTGACGCACTAGCATTGTCTTCTTCCCAATGTGTCAACGCACTACACAACTTCGCCGCCGCTGGTACAAACTCTTCACTGTGTGATGCTTATTTAACCACTAATTTCAAATTGACTAATTTTAAGCTAAACAGACAATGGCACGGATTGCACATAACGTTGTTTATTTACAGAGGAATTCGAACTCTACCTACATGCACTTAAACATTAAAATTCATCCGAAGGGTTGCAGCTACATTATATTGTACTTAAACATTTAATCTTAAATAGTGTACTCGCATGTGCATTTATCTTTAATTACGTATGGTTAGTTTGCAATGTGTTCATTGTTGATCTACGCTACAAGTGATAAAGGTTTCACGTCACAAGCAGCACCGTTCACTGTCTGCACCGTTTCTTTGTCGTCGCACCGTCGTTTGTTTCCTTTCTGATGTTGTCTACGCCGCCGTCTTTTGTTTCGGGTGGAAGGTTCCAGACGTTCGATGTTTGGTCATGGAATGTTCCAGAGCGCGGACGGTGGTGGCATCGGGTCGTGTCTAGCAGTGCGGGTGGAGCGGCCTCGTGTAGAAGCCGTCGTAGGCTAGCTATGTGGCCCAGCCGTCGATGCGCGGCCGCTTGGTGTGCGGCGCCTCGTAGTCGAGCGGCGCGTGTCGCATGTCCGGCCCGCCCGGCGAGCCCAGGTTACTTGACGTCACTGAACCTGTGCATTGTATGGGTTAATATTTATGTGTTTGAGAGTAGGGTATTTGTGGGATATAAGCAAATTGAAAACAATGACGAAATCTAGAAATTAGCGGAAATTCATTCAATGAGAAACAGATAGCGCCTTTGCTCTATAATATGCAAAGTAAGAAGATTAGAGTAAAGTTGCTTTAGGCACGGATAGTAACTTGTTCGTCAATAACCCTCAACCGGCAATTTTATTTAAGTTTTTATCTAAGTGTCTGGATTACCTGTTGATTTCTCGAAGAGTTTAAGTTCTTACTTAGTTTAAACAAAAAAATCTAAAACGTGCGCGTTCTGCTGTAAGTTTGTCACCTTCTTTAGATTATTTCTGTCGAATCCTCTAGATTCTCAATGCTATATTGAAGTTCTTACCATCAATAACTACCGAGAGGTGCGCAGGCATTCGTCACCGTCTTTTGTTTTTGTCGAAGTTTCTAAATTTTTGGAGTGGTAGAGTCTAGCTGTAGGCTCTGTCTGCAGCGATTACTGTGCTGACTCGACCGGTGAAATACCACCGTCGCACAGAAAACCGACGTGAAGTAGGGACGATGTTGCTGCGTTTTGTTCGGTGAGTGCGGTATCCGGTGCTCAATTTTGTCAAAGGCTCAGCAACACACCCCCAACACCCACAGTGTTGCGGGTAGTCATGGGCGGCGGTGATCACTTACCATGGTGACCCGCAAGCTCGTTTGCTAGCTTCTCATAAAAAAAAAATGTCGTTGGTGACATTTAAGTTCTTACCATCGATGACTCCCGAGAGATGCGCGGGCGGCGCGGCGCGGTGCAGCAGGTCGGGGGCGCGCGGGGGGGGACACCGGCTCCGCCTTGATCTTCACGTTGTTGGGCGACGACGCCGGCGGGGGGGTGCCCGTGCCCAGTGCCGGCAGTCCGCTGCTGCAGACGAATATGGACTTTAGTATGGGAGAAATAGAGCTGGAAGTTCTGTGGTTATTATGGTGCAGATACGGTAATGGAATAGGACAATATAACTTGAAGAGGAAATTTAACTTTAGTGCTAGACCTAAAAACTTTTCAAGAGTATATCTGGTGATGTAAACAGAACCATGCGGAACCAGTGTGAGAGGTTATGAATTTAAAAAAAAGTTTTAACGTGGTCGTTAGGCACGCAGTATATACAGGGTCTGTCGTAATGAATGGATAACCCGTTACCTACAGTTGATCCGAATGTGAGGCTATAAGAAAATGGTGTCTTCTTGCCAGGGTTGTCAACCATAAGAAAATGGCGTAGACTTTTAAACTTTTTTATAAATTTCGCTATTTTTTTCATTTATTCCGCTGCCATTTCTTCAAACTTTGATGTATTTGTATAATTCTTTTAGTATTATACTGCTGAAGACGTGTATTATGTAATTTAAATACAATTTTAGGTGTTGTTCACGTTGAACATTATCAAAATACTCATTTTAAGAAAAATATTTCCAATTTTTTTTCTTTATGTCAACTTTTGATCATCTCCTGTGGAAAAAAAAAGTATGACGTTATAGCTGCCCATGATCTCAATAAATTGTCTAGTATGTGTAGATTCTAAAAAGGTATAACGATGTGTACTTTACAAGCAACATTAAGTTACAGGAGCGAGAACACTAATCAAGGTCGGAATTTTTATTTTTCATGTTATGTTACAAATGGTTGTAAAACTTCGTCATAATGATTTTATTCTATCAAGATACTTTGCACAAACACTATCGGGCCACTAATAGGATATTCCGAAGAAAACCCGGTTTTTGGGAAAAAAATAACATTACTTCACG
Source organism: Emmelina monodactyla (assembly GCA_916618145.1). Taxonomy (NCBI): domain Eukaryota; kingdom Metazoa; phylum Arthropoda; class Insecta; order Lepidoptera; family Pterophoridae; genus Emmelina; species Emmelina monodactyla. Next base: position 9,950,497 of record OU745303.1, read on the forward strand.
ATAATAATGTAATGAAAATGTACAAATGAAAATTGTTGTGCTCTAATAGTTACATGCGACAAACATGTTGCGACAAGTTTATTCGAAATTGAAACGGATTTAAAAAATCAAACAAAGACCGCATTACAAAGAAAAGTGGAAAAAATTAGAAGGAAATCGTCCTTCCATAAATGCATTGTGCACTTTAATGAACACACGGTAATCAGGATGTCGCACATTTGGATATCTTACACGATAAACACTAGAAGCTCTATTGGTGCTGCCATTACATACACCGTAAATGTAATGCATGTTCGCGTATTCGGCCGGCGTATACTGTTGCGGAATGATACACAAACTACACAAAAACTTTTCCAAAACAACAAGTTCAATCGATAGCACAACACAATGTCCGTAAATGTGAGCAAAGTCATCAGTATCACCACGTTATCAAGTCCAAATCACAAGGAAAATCATAGTCAAATATTAGAAAGCAGTAACAAATTGACGAAAATAGTGGCCCCGATTCTCAAAACACTCTCTAAAACTAAATTAAAAATATCGCTGTCACTTTCTCATGCTTCGTATTAGAACAAGACAGGTACACTGGTCTCACTAAATTTAGTCCACATCATTGTGAAATTGAACGAAATGCGCTGAGGACTAGCCTAAAATTGCCTTCGCCGTGTCATATTGCACGTACATTTTAGTTTGACAGGACTAAAATGATTACCTGTCTCTGTCTTATTGATGTGTAAGTGACAGCGATAGTTTTAGTTTAGTTTAGAGAGTGTTTTCAGAATCGGGGCCAATGTGAACAAAAGGACATGCGATGGTCAAAATCACACTGATGTGATGAGTACCCTTTTCTTTGTAATGCGGTCTTGTTCGATTTTTAAAATCCGTTTTAATTTCGAATAAACTTGTCGCAACATGTTTGTCGCATGTAACTATTAGAGCACAACAATTTTCATTTGTACATTTTCATTACATTATTATCGTGAAGTAATGTTATTTTTTTCCCAAAAACAACCGGGTTTTCTTCTGAATATCCTATTAGTGGCCCGATAGTGTTTGTGCAAAGTATCTTGATAGAATAAAATCATTATGACGAAGTTTTACAACCATTTATAACATAACATGAAAAATAAAAATTCCGACCTTGATTAGTGTTCTCGCTCCTGTAACTTAATGTTGCTTGTAAAGTACACATCGTTATACCTTTTTAGAATCTACACATACTAGACAATTTATTGAGATCATGGGCAGCTATAACGTCATACTTTTTTTTTCCACAGGAGATGATCAAAAGTTGACATAAAGAAAAAAAATTGGAACTATTTTTCTTAAAATGAGTATTTTGATAATGTTCAACGTGAATAACACCTAAAATTGTATTTAAATTACATAATACACGTCTTCAGCAGTATAATACTAAAAGAATTATACAAATACATCAAAATTTGAAGAAATGGCAGCGGAATAAATGAAAAAAATAGCGAAATTTATAAAAAAGTTTAAAAGTCTACGCCATTTTCTTATGGTTGACAACCCTGGCAAGAAAACACCATTTTCTTATAGCCTCACATCCGGATCAACTGTAGGTAACGGGTTATCCATTCATTACGACAGACCCTGTATAATTTGGTTTTAATTTATTCATAATTAATTTGTAAAGTAAATACAAACGTCGAATCATATGGATGTTGTAGAAACCTAATTGCTTTAATTATTTGGTACCAAATGGAAAGTTCCAGGTTCGCAAAGCTCAATTAGATAAACAAATGTTATCTATTATAATATGAATTAAATAAGAAGTGAACGACCAAATAATGCTCCTGCGCATTCGTGCGTAACAATCGAAGTAAAAGTAGATCAAACTTCAAGGTGACGTAGAAACTGGTCTCTTATTTTATTGACACTATCACTAGCTCTAATAGCCGTGATCGTCTAGTGGTTAGGACCCTACGTTGTGGCCGTAGTAACCCAGGTTCGAATCCTGGTCACGGCAGTGATACACTGTCGCGGCAGAGCTTTAGTTTTGTCTTTTTGAAGTATAATTGACATATTGTTATTCAAACATAAGGTGTCATTATAGTAAAATTGATGTTATATTAAAAATCCTTAAAACTACTGATTTAATGACTTAAATGAAACTAATAAAAAACTATTGAATTAAATTTGAAGAGGTTAAAATCAAAGTTAGTAAACAAACAAGCAAAATTCAGAAAAAAACTTCAATCCCTTTTTTATTGATTAAACTAACGACTAAGGTGAGGATGACAATGATGGTATATCTAAGAAAGTTAATAGAAATTGGGCACAGACATGTACCTGTTGTGCGGGAGGGTCTGCAGCTGGTGCGCGCCCCACGACAGCCCCAGGCTGATGTCCGAGCTCATGCTGAAGTCCTGCGGTACGAAGTTGCTGAGTCCTGATGAATAGCTTAGTGGTGCCTGGAAGAAATAAAAAAAGCGTGTTAAAAACATTGTTAATACCAGAAAAAAAATCTTACAGGTTTTTTTTGTTAAAGTCTGTAAATAACAATTTCCATAGAGTTTGGTTTCAGAAGGCTTTGCAAATTTCAATTGGTATTGAGTTCATATGCTTACCAATTGATTGTTGTGTTGTATTACAGGTCCCTACGTTTATTATTTATTGGCCATTGATTATGCTACAAATTTATTCTCAACCTATTGTTAAAGTATGCTAGCGCCAATGGGGGATTTTTGTCCTAGCCTCAAATTAATTCTCTCTTTCCAATAAAGTATCTATCTGATTAATAAGAGAATGTGTTACCTCTCCAGTATACGACAGATCATCCTGCGGCGGCGGCATGGAGCTCGGTATGACCACGCGCAGGTTGTTGTGTCGCGGGGAGTGGTGCGGGGGGGCGGCGTGCGAGTGCTTGTGCGGGTGGCGGTGCGGGGAGGGCGCGGGGCCGGGGGACGGGGACGGGGTGCAGCCGCCGCCCAGCGGGGACCCCGAGCCGGGGTAGCCGTTCGACATCTCGAGCATTCCGCCGCTTGGGTATACTGGAAAGAGGATAAACATTAGTCTCCAAATTATACAGGCTTTTAGTTGTATAAGAGTAGACGTAGGTAATGGAAAAGTTTCTAAAAAAACAATTACCTAACTTAATTGATTGGACCTGGGAATTGAACCCGGAAACTTGTCATTTAAAAGTCCATACCGCTTCGCTAGAGAAGTCAGTGTTGATGATATTTCTCTGAGGTTTTCTATAGGTACTTTGGTTCAGGGTTAGGCTGTTTTTTTGTTTTTTACCGTGCAAGACGATTTAAAATGATGATTACGAAGAAGTTAAGTGATTTAAAGACTGTGATATTTTTTTTGTAATTGCGGATAAATTGAGACTTGCTTCAGATTTTTATCCATTAAGCTGGACTCCATCGCCTTTCACTCGCATATTGTGTTGACTTACTGGTTAAGGTCAATGTACTCGAAATTCACTATGTGAACGTATTAATTACATTCACTTTATGCTGATAAAAACCTACTCCGCTTTGAGAACTTACATTAGCAAAAACTTTATAAATTTTTGTTTTTAATGGCAAATTTATGCGTGATTTTAAGCGTGTTAGTGTTAATGTTGTCTTTACCTGAATCGGTTTCCGAAGACGATGGCCGTGGGCTAATTGAAGAGTGCATCTGTGGACTGGCTTGCAATAGAGATTGATCGTAGTTGACTGGCACGCTGACTGGTAGATTGTAGTTGCTTCCTGTTACTCCGACGCCGACCCTGCTTCCGTTTAAAGATTGGTTCCTTTGCATCATCATTTGGAATTCTTCGTCGATCTTTGAATATTTGGCTTCGGTCCGTGGGGTCAGGCTGTATTCCGGCTCGTTGTCAGGACTGTCCGGGGACATCACTCCGTTCTTATGCTCTTTCTTTGTTAGTGCCTGCAAGTGTCAGCGAAACGAGCTCAGGTGGCTTGACAAGCCAAAATGGTATCTAACGACAGTGTTATTCGGGCATGCATCAAAATTAAAACATTTAGTCTAGTTACTTGTCAAAGACACCGTCGTTAATTATCAAAACTAGTTTGCAACTTAAATCTCAGTGAAGGGTAAAAGAAACTTAGTGTTGTAATTAAAATTAAAAGTGAAAAACTTTTTAGCGTACATTTGTGTGTGGTGTCGAACGCAATGATGCAACTTTGACATTACCCCTGTTTCACATTTCGAAAGGTGGTAGGCGAGGTTAATTCAAATAAACACAACAATATTTACAAAACCCATGCTGCAGAAGGAAAAAGTAACATAAATATTTGGGGATCTAATCATAAACTGTTAGTATAAACGGGGTGTCTGGTATTTGGTATCCCAATTTCGTCAGGAAACGCATGCTGTCTACCGAGTGTTCCAAATGTGCCGTCTAGGATAGCATCTAAGGGGTCCTTACAGATGGTTTAAATGAGGGAGGGTGTTTTAGTATGTTTCTAAATGCATTAGGGTTTTGTGAGTAGGTAAGCTCGCGTTATGGGATAAGGTCATGTTTGCATGGACATTGCATTGCGATCACTGGCACACAGATGACGCCGTACTGCCTGTACCTCGATGATGTTCCGGTTGGTGAGCGACTCGTGCGGCTCGTTGTATTCCGTGTATTTGAGGAGAACCTGGAAGAGAGAGAGGACTGGTTGAAAAACAAGGAAGTTTGATCACTGGTTATGAGATTGATCGGAAGTCGTGAGCCAAATAGATAAGAGACAAAAGTAACCAGTTCTGTGTTGTTTCATGATACTTTGGTAAAAGTTTTGAGACGAAAAAAAAATTTTTTTTTCTTACTGTACTCTAAGACTTTTTCAATTCAATTAAAAAAATGTTCTAATGAGGAAGGAACATATACTTCAAGATCTGAAGAAGTAGGATGAAGTTACCTTGTCCATGTCCGTACTAGCATATTGGTAGAGTTTGTTGTTGGAGCTGAAGATGATAAGCGCTATCTCACAGTCACAGAGAACACTCAGTTCGTAGGCCTTCTTCATGACACCAAACTTGCGTTTGTTGAACGTCACCTGAAAAGATATACCACTAAGAAATATGATGACTTTCCTCTATACGATAGTTTTCTCTTGACAATATGCCTTAGGACGATTTTTCTAACTAGCAGGTGGAGATTAGGTAATTATTAGGTAGATAAGTATTGTGTCAATTTACTCAACTGCTTAGTATTCTTTAATGGATTTTTTAAGCTAAGTATCCTACTAAACTTAATTTGAGATTTACCGACATACCTTAAAAAAAAATTAGGTACCAGAAGTTAAGTAGTGCCATCAATTAACGAAACTTCGTATAAATTGTAAGTTAATTAGGTGATACTCGTTACAAAATATAATTGTAACAAAGGTAAACCTTGAAGGATATATTCCGCGAATGTGTAAATCTAAAGTATATTTATTTTGTGTGATGGTCAAAACTTGCAAAAACTCTCTTCTACCTACAATCTACATAAGTCAAAAAACGCTTTAAATGACTTATATATGCAAAATAGGTTTTTTACATTGACGCCACGACTTTTTCCTTTCTATTTATATATTCAAATTGGCACTGATTAGATTTTAAAATGCTGTTACTACATTTACAATGAACCTAAAACTGACTGATTTTAATGTAATACCTAAATTTTCTTTAAATTCAAAATTCAAATACGTAAAGCAAAAAGCCAAGTATATATAAGAATATAATTTTGACCAAAACTAGTATAATTTTGATAACTATAAAGGAGGTGGGTTACTTATTTGTTACAACGTTCTCTGTTACCTAAATGACTCATGTTAGAATATTTTCCTAATTCATTGTCAAGTTGAAGTTTGAAATATTAATTCACACTTCCTTCTCTCATTTCAGTCGTCTAGCAATTGAAAGTTGACCAGCCTATTGGAATTGCTGTTCTTACGGTTAGTTCTGACTGACAGGTCAAGGTATAATGGTTAAGGGTGACACAGTAAGTACTTGGTAATCGTACAATTAATACATTAAAAGCGAGAGCGGTCGTTGAACGTTAATGATAATATTTTGCAGAATGATAGGATGCATCTGCTGGGTCATGTTACTGCCAAATGTTAAGGTTATTTAGTCGGATTGCAATGTGTTTTTTTAGTTTGTATTACAATTTTAAATGAAGAATCAGTTTTGGGAAAGTTTTTTTTAAGTTATATACCTAAATTATGCTTACATAGTTATGGCAATAGTAAAAAGGGATTAGAAATACATAATTACTTGCTGAAGTAGTTTATATGGTATAAAACAGTATAATTGTCCTTAAAGATACTATTTGATCGAAAACCCACGGGAATTTTTATACTATTTCATGATTATTTAAAGGAAAATGAAATACGTAAACGTGTACTTGCGCACGCAAGATATTAATGGGAAAATATGCAATATTCTGTTATGTTAGGCATAAAACTATATTAATTCAAGGATTATAATAATATGTGTATTTCAAGCTTTTATGCTATTGGGAGTATGTTTCTATAAAAACTTTAGCGAATTGGAACTTTCATTTAGATTCTTAATAAAAAGTTTTTATTCTCTATTAATTTCTTTTGTTAACAAACGCGTATTCATCATGATTAAAATTTCGGAAAACCACCTAAGATAGAGCATGTGATCTAGTCAAAAATTGTAATACTGCTCTATTTTACAATTTGGCCTGAGTGATTGATGTCAAAATGTTTCATTTGATACCAACTCTATTCAACGCCGCATTTCAAGCACGGAGGCACTTGTTTTATGATATCACTAACGATCACCCATCCTAGTCCTGACCGCGTCTTACGTCGCTTCGCCTCAACAATCGAGTCGATTCCTCAAATCGCAACAAACCACCGTATCTTACAACTAAAGCTTAGAAATAGAACTAACCTGTCGATTCCGTTCATCTGTGATCCTGGATATTTGTATTTTCTTCCGACCCATAGTGGCAGCAATCTTGGAGGGGTTAATGGAAACGAGGGAAACGAAAAAGTCGCCGAATGGCTGGTACTCTGATGACGTCAACAGCTACGTTCTGTAAACAACAAAAAAGTTTTATCAGTATGAATAACTAATCTAAATAGTTATTTTAATAAGTAAATATCATGTAGGCTTGCTTAAGTTTATGTTCCTAGCAATTGCAACACATCAATAACTTAAAATACAAATAACTGTTTAAATCAAATTTAAAATTAACTTCCAAACGGTGTTATAGAACAGTAGCAAATTCATTAAATTTCCTGAAATAACCAAAATAATTATACAATGCACTTGAAAGTAAGCGCAAAATAATTCACGTTATTTATATAAATAGAGGCGGTATCTATTTTTAACGAGCTATTTTTAGAACAGTACAGTTACCAAATTAGAGAGTGAGTCTATCTATCTCTACATCTGTGAGATGAGACGAAAACTTGATTTTTTAAGGTCAGTATAACATTTCCGCTACCATCAGACCTGCTACAAGTTTAGTTCAAAACAAACTTGCTTCTTGCTATTAATATACTGATATGTAGAGCCATCATTATATAACACCTTTTGATTGTCTATTCTGAAAACTGTCGTTTCTCCAAAAGGTTGAACCTATGTAGTTTAGGTTTCGAAACATTTACTTCCGTAATCGATAAATATGGTAAATAATCTAGAAGATTTCCTTTAAGTAGGCATTAAATAAAGTCTTTTATCTGACTTTATCAAATCGGTCACATGCCGATTGGGAGTACAACGATAGTATCTAGTAATGACGTCACTTCTTTGTCCATCCATAAAGTTTTATTATTTCTTATATAATTCATAAACATATAAACAGGTGTTCGGTATTCAAATTTTGTTTGAGTGTATTTGTAAATAAGGCAGCAAATATTTCTATAGAGATCATTTTCGAATGAATTTGTTAGTTTATCCTCGAAGTGAGTGGAATTTTCAGAGGGTTATCAAATAATGTGGTTTGCTTACATACTAATTGCGACTAATGAATAGTCTGAAATGTTTTGCAGCACGTGACACTTTAGTGACATTATTATGAAATTTAAAATGTATAAATTTTCCAGTGTGGATTACTGGATGACTTAATAATTTTAGTGCCTCTCCTGTTGGAAATAGGTAATAATAATTATAAGAAATAACTTTGCGAAAAAAAGTTGAATAGCAGCTTAAGCGACCAACTAACAAATTGCCAATAAAAATTGAGGCTACATTTAAACTTTTATATTAAAAGTGCGTTTAAAAAGCCTAGCTGAAACGCATGAATAAATAAATGTAGCTAGATCATAAATTATTTTAACACATAAAACTGTTAGCAAATGTCGAACACGATATAAATTGGATTAAAAATTGTTGACGTCGATTTAACTAATAATAAAGAATTAATGCAATTATGCAGGTTTTTTTTAAATATTTGAATCATACTTATTTTACTTCGTCTTATGTAATTTGCCTTTTTAAAAATATGTAACTGTGAAAGTATAATATGAAACCAATACACCAGTCCGTAAGTCAGGAACTTGTAATTTTATAACTCTAGAATAAGCTTTTTGCTATCTTTATAACACATCCGTAGCGCCATTTCTGTCTGCAACGGTGTTTTTTTTTTACTGTAATATAGATAACTTTTATAAATTGTCATAGAGTAGTTCAGCTCTAGAGGTAAAATTGTGGTTTTCTTGAGCGTCGCATGTAGGTACCTTTTTAAATATAAGTTTAAAGTATAACTAAAATTCTTTAACGGAATCAACGGAAAATGTGGAACCCACAGTTCTAATTTTAACCACTGTGACCATTTGAACTAACAAATAAATTTTAAAAACACATTTGCGAATCACTAAAAGGTACGGGAGTACCTATTCCGTAACATTTAAGTAAACAAGTATAATTAATGTAATATCCATTTGTAAATCAATTCTCTTTATTCATGAGAAATAAGTAACTACATGCTTTTGTCAAATCACGTCAAAAAAAAACTCATAGAAAAATACTATCCGATTAACGAACACTATGAAAATACCTTTCGACCGTCTTCAGACCTAACTTATAAATAGGTGGTAACTGTATCTAAATTGCAAATTGGTCCGACAAAGACTTCATTACATTAGAACAGTCTTATGTCTGGAGTCACGTGCAGGCTACATATTTCAGACGAACGGATTTACCACACCACCCTTAGTAGAGGCGGTCGCTTGCAGACAGATGTACTATAGATTGGAAATAGCATGGCGAATACAGTTCGCGATACAAATGTATTTATAGAATCGATGGTTGGTATTTTTAGAAGATATAGCAAAAGGGTGAGCATAGTTAGAAATCAAACTCTTTTTTTTTAAGCATATTGAAATAGTTTTTTGACAGATTTTTTTGAAGGAAAGTGAAAAATCTGTGGTTTCTTTAAGTTTTTTAACGGTGATGGTATTAGAACTAGCAAAAACTATCTTTTCCCTGTCATCTGTTAAACATTGTCATTTATTTCCATGTTTTAATAAAATTAAGAGACAACGTTTGTGTGTTTGAATGCAAAGTCAATCTCCGGTACTACTAATATATTTTTTGAAATTCATTTACCAGTTGAAAGCTAAACTCCCACTCTAACTTTATTTTAATTTCCACGCAAGTGTAGCCGCGGACGAAACGCTCTTAAGTATGGTTCTTAGCAAGCGCATCAACCATTTATAGCTTGTTCTGCACATCCAGCCTTATTTGCGGGGTGTTCCAGCTTACATAGTAAACACACGCAAGCATCCGGTGGCCATAAACCAGGCGTGCGTTCAAGGTAAATATTATGAGGTTTTTTCACAGAATTTCAGTTAAATATTATGAGGCTTTTTCAGAGAAATTCAGCGGAGCTATCGCGTGGGGAAGTTGTGTTCAAAACATCGTGGTAACATAAATTTAATAAGTTGCAGTGATATTAAATGTATATTGTTGAGATTAAAGATTAGAAAATAATGTAAGGTTAATATCAATTCAGTATTTGTTAAACTTGGGTTCCAAACCGCGAATGCGTCAGAAACTTTTTAAATATTTTTTTTAATTTTAAGTCATGGCCACACACGCGTTAATCTGTCAATGTGTGCGTTATTTGCATGTGTTGAGAGGGTGAAAATGAGAGAGGTGTTGCGAAGGGGTGGGCGCAGAGGGTGCAGGGGGTGGCAAGGGGGGTGGCAAGCGGGTGGGGTGGCGCGATAGCAGGTCAGTGTGTTTCTAGGTAGGTTACAACGCTCCTGGCAATAACTAAATAAACAGGGTGCATCACATAAAACTAACTGGATTTATAGGAAGCTATTAGTACAATTATCGGGTTTTTAAATTTAGTTAACAGGAACGAAAAAGCGTTGGTAAATAAAGTTGGAGTAACAGACTTCAGAATTATTTGTTACCTTCAGTAGCAAGCTTTCTTTTTATTTATTTTTAGAATTAACATTTTATAAATACCTAATACTAAAGAATGTGATAGGCGTTGGTGACCATTGCGAATAAGTAAAATACTCACAATATAAATAAATACTACCTACGTTACAATTAAGCGTCTGGGTATATTATTTGTATTCCATAAAAGTGGCGCAAGCTTAAAATTACGGTTTTGTTGTATACAATTAAGTACAGTTAACCTAATCCATTGTACCCATGTATTTGCGTGAAGGCACGTGCACTTTCCCTTACTTAATGAGTGTAAAAAAAAGAAAAAAGTATCTATGACGCCAGTGGCATCCCTTTTTTCTTATGGTCCAGTTATTTTTTTCTTAAAGGGCCTATAAAGGCGTTAGCCCGTTAAGGTTCAACTTAACTGACGCTTATTCATGTAGATAGATACATAACTCATTACATAAACGCACAGTACTGATAGTAACATCTCTGTTTTCGAAAGGGCAACCTTCAAAGGCCAATTTCAGCGATTGAGTGACATATCGAGATTTCCTCTTTCAAGTAAGCAGCGTTTTCTGATCGATTTTCCGTGATCCCAGCAGGAGACCGGCTGCGTGGGCGGCTCGTATCCCGACTCCCACGCGCGTTCATGATCGAGTTATATAAGTTGAAATCACTTGCCGTGAATACTGCGGCTCGATTATCCGGCTTTTAAATAAAGATTTGTTTGAGCTATCGGTAATGAAAATGTTTGACATTTGAATTTATTTGGTTCTGAAATAGCTGAATGGAAAGGGTGTAAAAAATAGATGGTCGGAAAACACTTTCAGAAAGAAATGTGATAGTTGACATAACAGCATTTTTCTTAAAAACATTATTTCGAAGTCTTTTTAAAAATATTTTACAAAATATTTTACGGCATGTACCTATTAGATACATATTATACACTAGTGGTCGGTTTTCCTTTCCCAATTTCAGTTCTATCTTCATACCAAATTTCAGCAAAATCGGTTCAGTGGTTTAGGCGTGAAAGCGTATCAGACAGACAAAGTTACTTAAGCATTTAAAATATTAGAAGGGTTTTTTTTGCATTATCAAAGGCTCTTATTATATTACTTATTATAATTTTGCTTAAAAAATCCAATCAAACATATAAAAATGCAGCTTTCAAGGTGTGAAATTGTTTAAATTAAGTGTTCAATGTCGCTTTTTTAAACAGTGGGCATCGTTTAACAAAGTATTCCGGTTTCACGTAGGTATAATTACAGCTTATGTTAATTATCTTTAGAATAAGAAGTATAATTGGGGATAAAACGTGTGGTTACTGACCATAACACTCTTATTTAAGTAAGAAAATACAGAAATATGTCTATCCGCAGCTTTATGTAAAATTGTATGAATTATACAACAGCAGCATTTTTTATAAGCTGAATATTAAATTTAAAATAAGCAGTTAACATAACAAAAAAAGTAAAAAATATTTTTTTATACTTGCTAAATAGATTTTGTCCACACTTCTATTAAGAAATAAAAAAATGTAGTACCTACTCTATTAAATAATATAACTAAAGAGATGAAAATGCGTTTAAAACATAATTGAGTTTTATACAGATTTCTTAATGTTCGATATTGCCTTTAAAGTTATCAAATGGGACACGTGACGCGATCCTTTGACCCTATTAAACGAAAATCTGTACCAACAAGAGAAGATCAAAGCAGAACCGGTTCAAACAAAGACAAGCATCAGAATAGATATTTAATTTCAAACCAAAAAGTTCGATTTAACCCTATTTCCAATACACCTATTTACATTATCGGGTCAGCCAGTATCTATATTTTATAGAAATAATTGATAATATTAAGAACCTTAAAGTTATCTGTGTTATGTCCGTCTAATATGTATAGAATATACATAAATATTTGTACATGTGAAAAGCTTCTCAGTTTTACTGTTTCATGGCTCTATATGGTTTCATGGCGCATGTTAGCCCTACAAGTACCATAGAGTATTTAAGGTTAGTTCGTGGGTTAGCTGATAACTTGAAGGCAAAGGAAGGTCGTTTGAAATACAGCTCATTTTGCCAAATTTATTGCAACGCCATGCAAAATATGCGATGTTACATACTTTCTTGTAAAGGACAAAAACTTTCGGATAGCAGCCCCGAAAATGGCACAGCGATTATGGAATTTTATGAAAGATGCTCACGTTAAGTTTATCAAAATTAAGTTTTTAATTTAATTTTTAACTTAAGTGACGTAGAAACAAAGGCATTTTTTTTTACCAAAATATAAGTTTTTTAGTTGACCAAACGGGCAAAAAGTATTTTATGTACGAAGTTGTCCAACGTACCTATTTAATAATTTCGAGTAGGTACCCCTATATAAATCAAAAAGAACTTTGCCGACTATAAAATAATATTACTCTTCAATAAATTTTACCTAATCCAATACGTTATTGCTAATTTTATTTCATCTCATGTGATTAAACGTCTACTTTGACATTTACATATTAAGACATGAATATGGCCACCCATGATGTCAACCATGATCTCAGATCAGAAGGTTACTGTTTCAATGACTTTAACCATTATTAAGCTTAACCCAATGACCATTTGTGACCAATAAGTGTAAATTACGTCACAAAAACGTTTGTTCAATGAATATTGCCAGAATTAAGTAGCCGATTGAGACATTCAATTAAGCCAATTATTTGCTCAGTTCTAAAGTAAACATTTACCTACTTACTACCGAATTAAGTGACTAAGCATTTACAGTAGCAAAACTGTTTAATATTTAAATATCGCACTTAAATATTTTCTTGAATTCGTCTTCAAATCTGCGTAGCGTATACCTGGTTGCCTAGCAACGCGTCACCGCAAGATGGCGCTGGTGACGTCAGAGGGGCGCGGGGCGCGGGAGGGGCAAGGTCTCGCGTCGACCGTGTCACTTCCCAGTGAAAAACCGACCCAAGAAAACGGAGGGCTATCCTTGAGGCATTCTTACGGAAGCCAACACGAAATAAAAAAGCAAATTATGCGAATTTCTACACAAACAAAAACATAACAAGAACGGTATTCGCGTGGCACGCGTGGGTGACATCAGCAGACGACTTGTCCGTTTTGTTTAGCTTTCGAGTGTCATCTGGAGAACGTTTGACCTATGTTCGGTGAAATCGAAAGTGCCTTTTTTGAGTGGGCGGCATATTTCTCATACTTCAAACTCTAATTACACTGTTCGACCATTAGGAAAAGAAAAGCCACGGTCAATGTCAATTAACAATATAATTGACAGTCGCTACTAGGGCATTAGGAAATGTTTGTAAACCAGTAAAAGTTATTATGTATTATTGTGACTAGTGGACAGTTACAATAAGAACCAGACGAGCTCGACTCGTTAGCCCTGACAGCGATGACAATTGTCAATGACGTCATCCTGTCACACAAACACAAAAACTGTGTTGATTTCTTGTTTCCACGTGTGTGCGTGGGCCGTATTATGTCAACAGAACTTTGCATAGAACCTCGTAGCTTGCTCATTTCAAATATTATATTGTTTAGTTTCAGTTCTAGTTCTATTGCATAATTGCTGGTGATTCATTTTCTGTTCCATGTTTGAAATCATTGTTGATAATTACTGGCCACTTAATCGTGTTTCTTTTTTTCTCTATAAAATTCTGCGTTGTGGTGGTCGCGACAGCTAATAATTTTATCGATTTCCTATTACAGTTGTTAAAGCAAGTAAGCTGTTAAATATTTGAAGAGGGCGGCCTCTGAACGTTAAGTAAAACGGACCGTTTGTACTTGTCAAATACGTGAAGCGCTACGGTTTTTAGAACTTGACAATTTGATTAGCGCCTGCCAACATTTCAAAAATTTATCAAACGAATTCTTAATTAATGGTTCATTGGGTGAAATTGATAAAAACAAATATAATAAATTTGTTTACATTGAATAAAACTTTAATTGTAGTGGCTGTAGAAATACTTTTTATATTACTTATTACCTACCTACTATTTAAATATAACCAATAGTGGATCTATAAGTAGATTGTCAATTAAAACTATCAACATAATAAGTATGTTCTTTTTATATATATCAACAAATTAAATCATATGCAACATAGTAATGATTATCTTTATTTATATTTAGATGTTATTTTATTTATTTACTTGCCATACTACACATTCATTAGGTATCAATAAAAATGTTTACTTAAATAGTTTAAGCTAAATGAAGGATCACATTTTCAAATCAGAGTTTGATTAGTCCCTTAATTCACAATTACAAGTTTTGTACTCAAATCCTTAAACACAGCATGCATTATAAAGTATAAACGTACTTAAGGTCAAGTGTTGCTGTTAAAAAAACAACATGTATCCGAATTGAGTAGTGACATAAGTTTTAAAGCTGATACGGAGATGTCAGGTCAACTCTTTGTTGTGAGATTACAATGAGAACGGGAAGAAAACATTCAAATGCTAAACGGGACGTAAGATTGAATGAAAACTTCTTAGATAACATTTACATGAACCTTTGTCATACAATTTGTTTCTTATGAGTTTTTAATGCTTTGTTTTTTTAAACAGTTAGTGACACGTATGAGATGTAATTGATTTGGAAAAAAACACGATTAACTACTTATGTCATACTTTTTAAGACTATTAAGTTATACCAAGAAATGTACAGGGTCCAACTAGTAATCATAGTAACTTTTTTGGTTACTCGTTGAACATTCTTTTTCCAAGATGTCGTAACAGGCATTTGTTTACCGGCCACTGCGTCTGACCCGAAACGCGAATCTGTGTCAAGTAGTTTATTCAATCTGTAGCTTGCGAGTCTCTTAACCTAACCCCAATGGAAATTAGATCTTGCGACCTTAGCTCTATGGTTGATATTCCAATGGGAAGTCTTAGGGGATATAGCGCCCTTGTGTATGCTATGTTTTTGTCCATGAAAACTGTAGGCAGCGCCTCGAGGAATTAAGCTATGGGCTTTTATTTACGTGATAAATCGAAATACTATTATAGATAGTCGGAAAAGAGATTAAAAGCTTTACGATGATCGTAGGACGAAGGCTAATTAGTCGATGTCTAAAGCAGCGTGGATTATTAAAAGCAAAAAACCTAATAAAAATCTCAAGAACTTAACTGATATAAAAAAAACTACCACTAACCGAGTATAAACAAAGAACGAAGGTTTATACTAGATTTGTATGCGTGTCATCAGAAAAAAACGTCTTTGTGATCAAAAATTAAAAAAATAGGTACCTAGTTGCCTATTTGACTAAAAACAGATGTGAGTACGCACGCACCTACTTTCGAGTTTACTATTCGAAGTAGGTAAGTGAGTATATAATATATATGGTTTGGTATACATAATAATTATGGTTTACCTTTATTTTCCATAAAAATATTTCTCAAACATAATCTTTCTAAGTATTACTTTTATAACCTAATAAAAAAATATCGGGCACATGTTTGCCAATAATTTTTCATAAAGTACTTTTAACAGCCAACTAAAAATTGCAATTCAATCAAATAAAAACAAAGTCTTTATCTTAAAACTTTTTAAATGGTGTGGTAAAAGTTTACAGCGCAAACGTGCGAGCAACATTGAGCGCGCGAAAAAAGCAAATGGCCGCTACCAAGGTCACGAGAAGCTGTCATGGAGGACGATTTAACTTTTTTTTCGCTTCAGAAGCTCTGAGAAACTGGTTATGTTTTAAATTATACAGTAATACACGCGTGAAATCGAATCGTAATGTAGTTTATTGTCTAGTGCAAATCGTGGAGAGTATTCAATAACGATGTTGCAAGAAAAGGCGGGAATATGGTATTTTAAGGTAAAATTGACGTAGGTACGGTGATTATCGGCCATTAATTAAGAATCATAGGCATCCAATGGACCATGAATATTTTAATCATATTTTTCGCTTATCCATCATATTTATCAGAGATCAATGGACATTTATGCTATGAATATTAATACCATAATAATAATTAAAGTAACTGCTTAATTGAAGCACTTAATTGATTGACTGCTTCGAAATTTTGTGTTTCGAAGCAAAACAATTGATATTATGCAAATATTCCTAAATAACATATAAGTGTGTAGGTACATAATATTGAGCAGACCTATGTATGATATTAAGACAGGCTTTGCAAAACCAGAATTCTGAAACGTGTTATAACTGAGTATTTAAAATAATAATAAAAAACAACTGTAAATATATTAGGTACCAGATATCCGATAAAAACAGCATCTTTACTCAACAATATTAGATCATAAAACTAAACATAAATGAAAAAAAACTTCTGTGCACCTACATAAAACTTAGACTCAGTAGGTGTAAGTATATTTGAAACGTTGTCTTAATTTTTATTATTTAAGTATTTGATTGTTATCTTAGGCATTAAAAACAGAGCCTAATTATAAATATGTATTTTCAATACATATCCAACATATTTTATCTTTTTTATTCAAAATCATAGGTAAACGCGTTTGCACCTATATTGCCTACCTTTTTACATAGCCTTCCTTTTTTACATTAAAAGTATATGATAATCACCCCTAAGATAAGCCATTTAAGCTTGAATAGTCTTTTAAAATAATCTTATCTCTCAACTTCCAAGCTTGCACTAAACGACGCAGACTAATGGTGGCATAGCAACGAAACCTGCAGGGACCGCAGGCGCCATCTTAAGATGTAATGTAAAACATAATTCTTCATACTCGTACTTTTACTATGTCATTTAATTGCTGAGCCGACCGGTTGCCGGACTTGTCGGCCATCTAGTCGAGTACCATTATGTGGTAGCAACGACACTAAATTGCTACCCTAGACTGGACCGGGTTAAAATGCCTCAGCGACGTAAAGACGGTAGGAGATAATAATATGTGGAATTGAATATTTGAGGGTTTTTATTGTTGCTTTATTTAATTACGATATGCAGCATGGTATATTGAAATGTTTTTTTCATTTTTTGAAATTTTTGAAACTATATTTTTTCTTTTTTGCTGCGAGCTCCCTTATCATTTTGTGTCTCTATTTTGACAAGACACAGAAATTTGCAATTTGTCATGATCTGGATTGAAGTAATAGTTTTGAAATGTTTGATTAGACATTTTTATGACATTCTGATAACTTTCGGCTTTTGTAGTTATTATCAAGTAGGTACTTACCTAAAATGTGCGATGCTTACTTATATTCAAACGCAAAAATTCAACAAAACCATTTTTAAATAGTTTTTATATCTAAATAGATTATTTTATATTTTTATGTTGTTTTTATAAAAAAAAATCGTGTTGCAAAATGGAGGAATTAATTAAGTTATCTTACGCGGTACGATGTTGAATATAAATTGGCTAATTGTAGAATGTTAGGTAAACTAAATAAAATTTAGGAAAACCGCTAAACTTACCTATAGTTTTTTAAGTTTTGTTTAACATTTAATTTTAGCTACTCTTGTTTAACATTATTTGCTATGAATTTTAGTTTAAAACTAATTTAGTTAAGTAATATTTTTAGTTTTTATCCAATTCAGTTGATTAATTCAAACATGATATGTAAAAGTTAAAATTTTATTTCAAATTGATGAAGGTACTTACTTTTAGTACTTTTTTATTGGCTACTAAATAAATAATAAGTTGCTATGTCCCGATGTAACTTCTGCTTTACGTACCTGAAAAGTAAAAAAAAAACATTAGCTTTTATAGACTTGCACACGTTTTTATTATCCTTTTATTATATTACTAGTTCTAGAAGTTACTAATGTAATAAATATGAAAGTTTGTTGAATGAAACTTGATACTTTTACTATTACATATTAAATTTATGTAACATTTAAATAACCTAAAATAAATGCAAAAGGTATTTTTCAAACATTTTAAATAGAAATATAAATTTATAACTTATAATATTTAATAGGAGAATCTAACTTCGTTTTATATTATGAAGTTAGTGCTTCTAAGCATTAGCTAGTGTTTATAAGCATTGCTTCTTTCAAAGACCAAGTCTTCAAAGCGTTTATCAAGACGGCTATACCTATATTTATATTAATATATATTATATTAACAGCCCTTAATTTTGTAACTAATTTTTTTTTAAAAATAAAGCCCTAAGGCGGAAAAATAACCAGGCGGAACTCGACAGTTTTTTGTGTTGAAGAAAAAACTGTTCAATATAATTACCCCAAAAAATGCCTAATGGATTCAGTAGCATTATAATAGGTATGCATAAGTAACTATTTTTTAAAATCACCAAATTTTATTAAAAGCAGTTTTGAATTCATTGAACTCAACTTGCGTGTTATAAAGTTGTTTTATATTTTAATATTTGCTATTAAATGGTCACAATTTCTTGCTTTTATGTTTAATCCGTAACCGTAGAACAACATAACTACATAGTAGGTACCTAACTAATATTAGATACTTTATTAGTGTCTAAGTAAACATAAATAAATGGGAAATCTTTCCATCATCTCATCACTAGATCAGTAGAATCAAATAAGGAAGTAAGTGTGCAAGGAAATTGTCTAGGAACACATAGAGTTAATATTAGATGCCGCAGTTTTTTTTAAAACTTGTTTATAAAACTCAGTAGGTTATCTTATAAAATATATTTTAATGTTCTAATTCACTCGGCAATGACGCACAAAAATATCCTGTTTAACTTGTTCAAAAACAATGTCAAATTTTATTTAAAACATTTGTTTATCATTTATTAAAATTTCTTATTAACCATCACCGTACCTAAAAAAGGCACAGCCAACGGTAAGTAAACAAACCTTACGTCATTTGTATCGTAGACCGTTTTATCAGACGCTTAGACGAGCCATTTTTAGAAATATTAATTCAGTAATAACAGTACTATTTTTAGTGCGAGTTGAAGCTAAAAATACTCTAGCGTGCGTACGTTGACAGTTAAGTTGATAATTTCGAAATTTTACTCACAGTCCGTGTGAGTCGTTGACTGTATGCAATTATGAGTGACAATTTTTATCGGTCGGGTTATCTTTGAGGACGCTGCTGCGCTGTTTATTGCTTATTTTGTGATATGTGATCCAATAAAGAGCAGTGACAGGTCTTGTTTACCCCTTTACAAGTGTATTTTGCTTGTTATTGCTGGTTTATTTTCGTATTTTGTCTTACCTATGTAAAACTCAGACTTAATATAAACAATATTGAATTTGAGTAGTAAAAAAATAAGGAAGGTTCTTCAACACGAAGGTAACACTTCGTTTTAAATATTTTTCATGTAAAAGGAAAAAAGAACTGTTAAAATACGCGTGCTAGGCCCTTTTTAATATTTTTTTTATTTCAAACCTTAAATCAAGTAAGTAAATACAGTGTATTTAACCATAAAAAACACATTAATATTTAAATCTTTAATTTTATTTAAATGGCGCTCCGATTAATTCCTCCGATTTGTTCTAACATAAATTGTCTGCGTTCGATTTTCAAACACAAGACGTGCACGACTGAGCCACAAGGCCGGTCGGTCGACATTGACCATGAAGTTACAACATCGAAAAAATCAACATTGTTACGTTTCCGCAAATCGAGAATTCTTCATTCGAATAACCAAAATGTTTACCAAGTTATCGTTAAGTACCTAGTCTATATTTTATAATTTGATGTCTATATTCGTTTTTTTAATCTATAAGTGTACTGTATGCTAATTCCGTAGGTAGTACAATTAATTTTGTAACCTAATAAAAAGACACGGTTAAATACTTAATAAAAAAAATAAGAAAATCTCCTTCACCTTAGTTATCTTCGTAAACTAAATATACCTAATTCAAGTGAAAAATATAAAGATATTTAGTTCAAAATAAATTGTAGCACCTACTGAAATTAATTATCACCTACACTAAAAAGGTTAATATTGGCAAACTAGCGCCAAACACATGTTATGTCATTAACAAGGTGACCAACCTTGTCACAACCTTGCTGATATTCGCAATACTATTAAATAAATCGGGTGACAGTTCTATATGCCATGTCGTCTGAGAATTAAGCAAATTTGAACCATTCTGGGTAAGGTTTTAAATATAAGCAGAATGTCAAAGGGTAAAAATTATGGTTATATTAAAAAATATTGTTATTCAAAATATACGATATTTTTAATAAGAATATTGATATAAAAGATTACATAACAACCAGTAAAACTACTATCGGCGAATCAA
This sequence comes from Emmelina monodactyla, assembly GCA_916618145.1. Classification (NCBI taxonomy): domain Eukaryota; kingdom Metazoa; phylum Arthropoda; class Insecta; order Lepidoptera; family Pterophoridae; genus Emmelina; species Emmelina monodactyla. Next base: position 9,971,018 of record OU745303.1, read on the forward strand.
ACATAATATCCAACATGAATGTTTAAATTTATTTCGATACTGAAATGATACCTAATCATGTCAATATGTATGTATTTATATTGATATTTCATTTATAAACGGCACTTAAAAATATCAAACTTATTGTTTTTTCAACTTATTTGTATATAAGCAAAATTTTAATTAACTCTATCACACATTTGGAATATATAAAAATACCTATTCTCGGAAATTGAATTGACTTCCTTTAATTCTAGGACTACAATAAATCATAGTTTACTGCATAATAAATAGTAAACACTTGCAAACAAATTAACTTTTACATCTTATCAAAGGTTAGTTTACTTATTTTATTTATTAGTTTTACTATTGCAAATAATTTTCACCTTCAATGAGTAAATCCATTCACTTATATGAGGTGTTGTCTAAGAATGACACTTTTTAATACTTCTTTAAGTAAACAATATAGATTTTACTGCTTTAATAACTAAGTAGGTAGGTATATCACAAATGTATGCATAGGTACTGTTATGTAACATGTTACAAACAAAATATTGTAATAAAACTCAAATTTTTAACGACTTCGTATATAAGTATGTACACTAATTATAATTTAACATGATGACTGAACCTATTAATCCGCGCTTGCGCCTTGGCGTCTGAATATCACGTGATGGACCTTATATCATTCAACCACAAAAACAGACCTACCACGACATCCAATTTATAACAATCCTATATCCACTTAGCTTTACATTGCTGCATCTGCTTGCTACATTAGCAAGTCCTCTTTTATCAAAACGTCAATGTATAGTGATTTAATAATATTGGCCGATTGTTAGTATGCCAGAATAACAGATATGTTGTGTGAGTGCCAAATTGGAAGCCATTGTTTATCTACACTTCATTTAAAATTCTAGTTTAGTAGAGTCAATACGACAAGTAATTATATTATCTTATTTTTTACCTACTTAACTATTAAAAAGTAAAGTATAGGGTAAGTGCTTATTATAAGTTATTAGCAGTTTCAAATTTAAAAATATAACCTTCATTTTTAATATCTCGATCCGTAATGTGGTTATCACGTGTTAGTGTATTGTAAAAACAAAAGTTAAATTTCTCAAAACGGTTTCATACATGCTATTTTTACATTTTTTCTCACGTTCTTGCTTATTTATATAAATTCTCGTTTTTCCTTTATATTTTTTTATAAAATTAACTGTTTTAAGGCGTGGTTTTATTACCGCTAACTTACGAACATACAAGCAGACTAAATTGATTTGAATTAGTAATTATGACATCACTCCATAAAAAGCATAGTTATTGTTCTGGATGTACGCAATATTTTGTTCCAAGGATAGTATTGTATTAGCTAATGAAGCAATAGATCATACTGCCATATAATTACACGAGGAAGTAAGAGGATTGCCAAAGACATTTCAGGAAAATAAATCAATAAAATAATCGTCATTTTTCCAATGTGACATCCACATTTCCTTACACTCTGAGTCGCAATAAAAAAAAATATTTTTTGAAAACTTTGCAAACGAGGAAGAAATATCGCAAGTAATAAAAAAATAATTAACGAAAATAATACCTACACTTGACATGTAAACACGGTCACTGGCCACTGATATGAAATGAGCCAATCAGGTGCGTCATGGCCAAGGCTGCGTCGGCGCAAGGAAGCGAACTAGACAATGCCTCGCTATTTGCAATGCTGTTTTCACGTAGGACTGATTAGTAGTACGAACGCGTGATCGCGAGTAAAAGGAAAATAAAGTACTACGGATACTGATAGTAAAATAAACAAACGTATTTTCATTTCATTTTAATAACCTTAACAAGTACCTAGGTATTATATGAATTTTTTTATATTTTTTATGATATTGCATTTTTACGTATTTAAACTAATTACGATTGAAATTAAAAAATAGCTCACAAACTTTAAATTCAATTAGTAACTAAATTCGTGTTTATGCAACTGCGGTTTAAAGACGCATTATGTAAAACAGTGTCATCTCTTACATCTGTATTAACAATGACAAGGACAAAGCAATTCAGTACAAAATACTGGGGTCACAGAATGAAGGAGGAAGTGTGCGCTTATCAAGACAACGGCTCACAGTACAGTCTTCTTTCAATTAAATTTTATCAGATACTTAGCCGCGGTATGCAGTTTGAATAAAGGTGTAGAACTAGATGGAATGAAGAGTGTGGTCGATGGAAATAAGGCCGAGACGTGTGACGTAACTGATTCCGATGTTAAATTAAAATTATAGATAACAAACCTTTTCGAATTTCCACTTGTAACTAATAAGGTTGAAGACGATATATTTTTATTCATACTAAGAATTACATTTGAAGTAATAAAGTACATTAAAGTATTAATTGAATATTTATATCGTACGATGTCATGTAGAAATGATTAGATTACCAATGACACCACCTCTTCAATTCGTTTAGTTAAGTGCTCGTGAACATGTCCGTATTTCTCTAGATAATTTGCCTTAAACACACCCTTTGTGGGAGACACTGCAACACTCAAACCTTTATTAAAAACCACGAAGACCTTATAGCGAACGCAATAAGGGTGTATTTCAAATGCACTGCACTAAAGAATGTAAAAACAAAATGTTATAAAGTAAGGACTGTTAATACCATAAACATCTTTGATTGGCGTCATTTCTGTAATTTGCCTTTAATAAGAATCCAATAAATACGCCATGGAAACAAACAGCTGCTATTTGTTGATGAATAGCTTCTTTCCGAAGTCTATCCGATACATAATCTAATCGTTCATTAGTCAATACAAAAGCAGCTATTAACCACTTTTTGTCTCGGTTTCCGTAGAACGGTAAAAGGTGTAACGTAGCCAACGAAAACGAAGGTTTCAAAGTTTATGAATCACTTGACATTGAAAGCGGTGGATATGTTTAAATAATGCTGAAACCGAAATTCAGGGTGCTAGTAGAGCGAGCCCCATCGATCCTGCGAGCCCCTGGTGACCTTGGGCGGCGGAAACGACCGAGCGCCAACGAAAACAGCCGAGCCCGTTCATTCATACGCCCACGGACCTAAAATCACACCGTTCCATATGTCTTTTGGAACAGTCAAGTACTAAAAGGCACTATTAATAGGTTACTAATGCTTCTGTGTTGTTGATGTAAATTCTTCCAAATAAACAAACCAAATTTTGTTTAATATCAAAGAGTATTGTACAGTTTTAAAGTGGCTATAAAGTACATTAATCCCAGTGTGTTTCATGTTCCTGGTTAAAAGGTGAAAGGTCAAGTGTGAGCCATCAATAATTAAGTTTGTCGTCTTTATATCTTCTTAAAAGCTTTTTGATTCTTTCTCCGACTTTCCGTATCGATATAGAGCTATTCCTACAAAGTTGAAAGCATCGACACGATGAAATTTCTGATTCTGAAGATGGATGTTGTGTTCCTTTGCATCTTTATTGTAAGCAAGTGATGTCTCAATACCAGTATTCATTAGACCTCTTTCTTTGCATTTCATTACTTGTTTACGTTGATAAAGATCATTTCAAAGTACAATGTTTTCTGTATGACACCGCTTACTTCATCCTATTTGTTCGTAGTCGTACAATGCGGGGTCGTGCTATCACACGTTATCAATGTTTACTTGTGACCTTAGGAATTTTCTGTTACCCTGGTAATTGCACTTGTAAAGTGCTTTTTTTGTAGTATTGTTTTTTGTCGATCTTGATGTAAATACTAACATTTGAAAAATAATTAATTTGATTAATAAATGAGAATTTATTTAAAAACTACAGCGTATTAATTTTTATCAGCAGCATAATTTTGACATTTGTGTAACACAATATATTCGTCTCCTTATCATGATTAAGTATGTATATTAATTTATTTTCAAAACCTATTTCGATCTGTTTTTTCAAATAATAATCTATATGATAACACAAATAAAAAGGAACTTATCAAATAAGTCCTATCTTCACATTATCTATTCTTTGAGAGTTTGTTGAATGACGTAATTCTAGATAACTGAACAGTAAATATTTGATAAGATACTTCGCCATTACCTGTGCCTACATTAGGTAATGATATTGTATTACAAGTTTAATAATTAATTTCAATGCAATCCCTTAAAAATGAACGTACCATATATTTTTTATAGACACACAATTTTATTCGAATCGAAAAACTGCTAACAACGAACCGGGTGGGGAATGATATAAAACACTTCGCACAATATTATTATGTTCATAACATGAAGTCATATGCAAAGGTTATCTATCTCAACTTAACCTGAATTATATGAAAAGTGGATTATACTGCAGACAAGTATGTCCGAATTGGACAAAAAAAACAATAAGGAATTTACTGACGACAACTTTTTTTAGTTATTTATTTTTTTGATATAAAAGTAATTATGCAGCTCAATAAGATTTGATGACTAACTTAATGATATTCAATTAAATGTAAAATAAACGAACAATACATGGTTTTGTATATTGACGAAGAAGTGAATCAACGTTGAAGGCAGGTAAAGGTGTCTAAAAATACAAATCATTAAATTTCATTGAGCCGTGTCGTCCGTTATACAAATCACCAGAAGCACTGATAGTTGTAAGAGGTTATCACTGTCGATAAAAGCACATCGATCACTCGCATCGTGTTATCGCATCACTCGGGGACAAAGCAAGAAGAGTACATATTTTTTTTAATTTTTGCTACCAGTTTGAAATATTTGTGCTATAAAATGTATACTGATAAGTTTTTGAAATCTTTGTCTATTCCGTTTTTAAAATATCAACAGTAAGTTTGCTATCGTAATGATTATCAACCACACCTGTGTATATTTTATTTTTATCATGTCTCATCATTTTGATATCGGATATATTAAGAATCAAACTTCGGTGAAATTTGATAAACTGACGTCCTTTCCACACTGTAACAAGCTTCCAATTTCTAATGGGCTTAGAACACAGTGCGCAGATTGGATAATCTTCTTCTGAGCGTTTGTTTAAGAATTTAAAAAGATTTGAACAAAGTTTATTGATCTCATATCCAATGTCTTCATAGATGTATTATATTTAATGGAAAAAGCTCTAATAACATTCGCTATTATTAAATAATGGTCACAATCTTTGTATCACAAAACATACAGTGTTTGGTTTTCGCACTTAATATATATTTCGCATACTTCGAAACACGTGTATTTTTTAGTTAAAATAGTATCTTTAGCCAGTTAAATAGAAGAACTTCAAGACACTTCCCACGCAATGCAAATCTCATTTCTTATCCATACTTTGTAGGGTTTATTTATTTATAGACGATATCGAATTGTTGATTACACAAATATACTCGTACTAGCAATACATGGCGTTATACCGTTTTGTTTTACGACAAGAGCAATAAAATTGATGGTATCGAACGCAACGGCTAGAAAACAACCACTGACACTAAAAAGATGTCGGTTAACATTGCGCACACAAAAAAACACGCACATGTGCGCAAACGCAGCGTCGTCGGCAGAAAAAAGCGGCGCGCTAGTCTTGATGTGAAATTCTTGCCACTCGCTTAGTGACTTTACAGGATCTTGGTTCTTTTTCTGAGGCAGTAACTTGAAGGAATATTATTATGGTAGCCGATGTTAAAATTCGTCCAGGTTCATTAATTCATAATTTTAAGTTACTTAAGAATAATAAAATAGATGATTTTCTAAATATCATAATGATTAAAACAAGGTTAAACCAGATAGTGAACAATAAATAGTTACAAATATTGTTGCACATATAAATTATTTATAATATGAATGTATAGGGTATAAGAAACATGAAGAATCGTGAATATGTCAAGAACATTGTATGATATGTACTAGTAATACTTAGTATTATGTAGTTCTGTAGGGCAGGTCATGGCTGTGGATATAACACAAACGGATGCGTTTATAATGATAATATTATCAACAGCCAATGAAGAGAGTAGCAAAAAGAACTAAATATGAGATACATTAACTAAAATGTAAGACACATTAAGCTTTTGAGTCATTTCGGGAGATAAGAACTAATTACTAGAAACAAAAAAGTGTAAGTAAATCAAAGTTTCCACAGCTATTATCATCCCGGTTCATTCCCCATGGTTCGTGATAAGGTTGTGGAAACTACAGATTAATTGACGCGTGAATATCGAGTATGCTAGTATTGTCTGGGCTGCACTCGGAGTACCAGGCGCACAGCGGATCGCGGCGGTGTCACGTTACGCGGTGGCTGTTGACACCAGCGCCTGATTAATATTTATGATACGGCTGAGCATCTCGCATGGCCGGTTCGCTCAGTCGCGGCGAAACATCGCCATCCCGCTCACACCTACGCAGTTCCACGACGCACAACAGAGAACACGCGCCCGCGCGGACACATATTAAGTATAATGATATCTGCTCTCTCAATATTTGACTGTGCGTAGTAAACGAATGAAAATCCGAAATCTAAATAATTTGTGTTTCTTTTGTGCGAACAGGTCTTGAAGGTCTTGAAAGCTTCATGTTTTTTAAGCAAATGCGCTGTCGCTAGTTTGTTTCCTCATGTTTTGGTAGATTAAGGTCAGCGCCGAAATTGTTTTTAAGTGTGGAAAATATATTATTAACAACAAAGGTTTCTGGAGTAGTAAGTTTGTAGAGTAGTGCAGACGAGGCGTGGGATATCTGCAATGCCTTGAGCGAACCTGATCGTATTGAGGTATCTTGACCGGATAGACTTGCCTTGACTGACACGATTAAAAAAACCATTCAGACCCTCGGCGGCTTTAATGGGAAAATCCAGTTTTTAAACTGTAACCAGTACTGCATAGCAAAATAAAGAGGGGAAATAATTAAGCTTGCTTCTGCTTTAAGATTATTAGTTCCAATTGCATTCCAGTAGCATTTGTTTTTTAAGTTATGTTTCATGTATATTAGGGTAAAAATGTAGTAAATTCCAGTAAAATCATTTGGTCTTAGTTTACTGGGTTTGTTCGTAGAGACGATGCTTTATCCCTGTTTGATTAGTCACATTTTGTCCGTTTGTTTTAAATTGAACTGCATCCAAAAGCGTCAGACTCATTTCATTGGATTTAATTGGTTCGCTTATAAACAATGGTATTTCTTTGATGTACAGTTCCTTTCAATCCAGAATGTTGTGCTCGCCAAATTTTGCAACAAGTATTTAAGTAGATTTGCAATTAAGGAACATTATTTTTGTATAAATAGTAATATCTTTATCGACAGTGTTTTGCATACCTATTTATTATACTGTAGTTTTATTGCGAAGTACTTATCAGTGAAGTTTATTATTCGTAGTGTTGTGTGCGCATTGGTATCTTATTATTATTTTGTTTGTTATTCGATTATCAATGTTTGTCTGTTCATTTTCCGTGAGCTCCGCGGCGCTACATCGCCGGCCGGCATTCGCGAGACTTCGCCTCAAGGTCACTTTATCGTGCTATCGCCAGTCCTGAACCAATCCAAGGTTAACCGCCAATTATTCACTCTCTCAATAACATTAAACATGTTATTCTCCCCCGTATTATCGACATGTCGCGTTAACAACACTAGCACGACCGCACATAATCTTACAGGAACTCGTCAATCTTGAGCGCCGTGCCTCGACTGTTTATTGCAAATTTTCAAGCTCAGTCAGTCGAAGGCGACAACTCTCGCTTTTAGGGACGGAAAACGCGAATCGTTGCCGTCGAAATTAGCGTAGTGTTTACATTTTATAAATAGAGCGCGTTCACGTGGCGCCGTCTTCGCGAGATAAGCGACCGACGACTCGTCGATATCACTCACCGTGGGCTGTTAACATCCTCCAGAGATAGTGGAAGGGTCTTCTTGCACACTGACACTCGAGTGGGGAATATTAGCACTCACAAACGGCGCACTGAGTCGAGCGGAACTCGCGAGGTCTGCACGGCGCGACACCCACTACTAGAATGCGGGCGAGACGGCACGGCGCGGGGCGCGGGGGGAGGCCCAGACCGACACACGGCTCATTCGAAGGCGCGGCGACGAGAACTGCGGCCGGGCGCGCAGCACCTCCCCACTATTGGTAGACTGCGCGGTGACGTCACGCCGTGCAGCCAATGGCGGGGGAGCACGTAGTTCGCGCGATGGCCGCCAGGGGCGCTGATGGCGGGAAACTGGCCGCCCGCCCCACAAAGCTTGCTTCAGCTTGGGCGTATGCTTCATGAAGTGGACGACGCAATGATTTACCAGGCACAGCTGCGTCTTTTTACAACCCAAACTCTTTCAAATTCTTTCCTATATCCAAGAAACGCCAACTTAAACACAGAATCACATTTGGTAATTCAGTTAAACGCTTAGATTATTTTTTACCTTGACCTTGCTACCTGTTTTTCAACAAAAACTGAATCTTCTACACGTGCCGTTCGTTTGAAACTTTGTTAAATTTATGTTTGTCAGTCCGAGGCACGTAATCTCAACTTTGGTGCATTATGGGTCAGTTCATGCTTAGTTTAAAAGCAATATATTCCGTTTAATTTAAATATTTGCTTTACATTTCATAATTTCATACGCCATTGAACAGTCAAAAAGAAGTCTGAATAAAAAAACCTTGTGTTTTATTAGAAGATCGACAGCTGCCCTCAAGCTTCACAAGTTGGCCATTAACCGCCCACTATCAACTTATAAAAACAAACCTATCATCTTCATTCGAAAACAAGTCGTATTCTTAAAGCCACAAGAACTACAATAACCGCAGGCACACTCGATAATTTTAAGAAAAAATCTGCGTCATCAAACATAATATTACTGTCACTTTTGAAGACCTACCTTAATAGTATAAACAGAAGGCAATAAACATTAAAATTAGCATGAATAGGCACCTATAATGAAGTTGTAAAATTATTAAAAAAATGCCGAATGCCACCGAAACTTTTTAATTACCTTAAAATAAATACAAACCGGTTTAGTGTCAAAAATATCATGAGAAAACCTTTCGCCAGTTGCTTTCAAAATGATATTATTACCTATATATTTAAAGTTCATTCACAGAGCATTTCAAATTATGACTCACGCTTAGCAACAGTATTTCAATCACAACGTTTTAAAAATCTTTTACATGAACGAGTTTTTACCTAACAGTTGCATTTAATTCACCGTCGCTTTTATATCATGTTGAATTATTGCGTAATTAATATAATCTAAATAAGTTTAAAAAATAATCAGTATTTTGAAAATTAGTAACAGTATTTTTTACATTAAAATTCCTTTGTGCAAGAAGCATTTACTTTCTTGTAATAAGTAAGAAGTACACTAAACATGGAACATTCACTGTGCATTCGCAAATTAAAGGTAAATTATGGGAAGCGCCCACATGTACCTCCAAAGTGTGAAATTATAGAAGACATGTGTTGTACTAAACTTGATGTTTGGTTTTAATTGCAGTTAAGGCTCTATTGTTGCTATAATTAAGCGTCACATGACACTGAGACTATTATTAAAGGTACCTTACAGTACAGTAAGGAAGAACTGGTGTTTTCGAATAGATAATTATTTACCTATCTTTGGCTGAAGTGATAAGTAGGGTCTAAATAACCCTACTTTTGTTTTTTTTTTGATTAGCTTTTAGTGTAGTGTACATTGTGTGTTTTGACATGACATTTTCTAACTTATCCGATATAGGGGTTGTTTAGAAAAACTTTGTTGAGTTTTAAATGTCTCGTTTTAAATTTATAAGGGTCTGTGTTACTTAATCAAGTGGCAATCAGAAACAAGACTTACTAAGACAAGACAATATACAAAAATAAGTCTTTTGCTTTACAAAAACTACGCGAAAATTTAAACATTACTGTTTAAATATTTTAAACTATAGACTACTGTATGTGAACTTTACTACAGTAAAGACCTACCTATAGGTGTTTGATTATTTTGGAATCTTTGGAGCATGATTCGTATTGTCAGCTGTTTATTATTCCTGACCTTTAGCGAAACATAAAACAAACGTCTTCCAACTGTCTCTCTTACTAAGTTATTGAAACAATCATCAAGAAGTTCCACACTTCTGCAACTAGGTTTTCCCCTAGTCCATTATGTGGTAACTATAACACAAGTGCTTTATGCAACTTACTTTAGGGCCACATAATTGGTGTGTTGGTCTGAAGATTTATTTATTATTATTTATTAATTCCAACTGGTAATCAAACATTTCCAAAGTCTTTGTGTTCATTAACAGAGTCATTGTAGCTGAATTCAATTATTCAATCCTAATTCTGTCATCGCATATTCGTTCTCCTGAACCAATCGCCAACACAATCGAGTGTCTAATTTCTGTAAATGGGCACGTGCCGCCATTTTCTTCAGTATATGAACGTGGAGAAATCCCCGCGATCTATTTCTGAACCGCTCCCCTCTGTTGCCGGCTGCGCGTGCGTCGCGTCGTGATTTACTTGCGGCGGCTTTGGGCAATAATGCCGAGGTAAATGAAATGTCGATTGAGAGGACCATTTAACAGGCTGGGATTAACGGAATTAATGAAATTGGGGTTTTATTATTATGATGAAATACGTAGAAAAACTTGATGTCATTCCGCTGGTGGAGTATATCATCATCTCGCTGCCCTGATCCCTCTTCAAGTGGGGTCGGCACAACGTAGAAAAGATATATAAAGTAATAAAATAATGAAACTTTGTGAAGAGTAAATGTGTTCTTGTCCGAAGCGCCCTCTTGCGGCTAACTAATAAAACTTTTCGCAAGTAATTATCACAAAAGATAGTTGCAAGAACTTGGGCCTAATCATTTATCATGGAATTCCTTCATTTATGGGCAATATCAATATCGATATATTTTTCAAATGCCTTGTTGAAGTCTAACTATGCTTTTTTGAATTAAAGTAATTTTAATTGTCATCCGATAAAGGTAGATACGTAACGTGAGTTATCGGAGCTTTTTTCTTCACCTTTTGGTTTGCAAAATCTTTATGAAAAAAGTGCTTTGTTACTGTAACATAGATAATTTAATTAACTATATGACAGTGAAAATTTTAATGGTTATGCGTAGTCATGCCAATTTAAGTTTTTAAAGTATGTTTTTATTCAAAGTACCTAAGTAGTAGGTAGTAGGTAAAGACCTTTTCGGATAGGAGAACTTTTAAATAATTGATTTTTAGTTTATTTTTTTACAATTGGGGCAATGGCTAAGATAATTGGCTTATAAATACTATTATATTGTCTATTCGTGCTCTCCAAAACCTTTCTTTGAAGAGTATTCAGACTTACGGGAAAGTAGCACAGTTATGTGATTCTTGATTAATTTTTACACACATTTAAGTATTTACAAAAAACGTTTACAACTAGTAAAAGCAATTAAAATATTTTTATAAACTAGATTAGATAGTAGATTTTTTATAGTATCTATAAACTGAACGTATTTGTGAAACAGACATTAAAATAAACTGTGAAACTTACGAATATTATAAATGCGGAAGTTTCTAAGTAAATGTGGATGTGACTGATTCTATTGTTCACGAAAAACACATTTTAATGAAATAATTACATGTTTAAGCATTATTACAATATAAAATATAAACAGTCCAATGCAATCTAAGCTGTACCTATAAAACTTAAGGTGCTTCCATATTATAGTAAAATTGGGCCACGTTGGAATTAATTGTGACAATAACTTTGTATTTTTTATTTCAAAAAATATATAGCAGTATTAAGTATATGAATAATGTCATTTGGTTGTCTTGGTTCTTTATTTATATTATTAGATTTAAAAAAAAATTAAACACAACCCCTTTTTGTTGCCACATGATTTAATCGATAAGCAACCAAATTTGCATGTAAAAAATATATAATCAGTTGGTATTTTTATGCATAATTATGTGTATTTGTTTGTAAGATGATTTTTGTACACAATAATCTGACGATTCCGACGCGTCAACCCGATACAGGGTAAAAGAAGCAATATCATACATGTGCATGAAAAAGCTGCAAATAATTCTATAAATGCTATGTTTAGTCAAAAGAATTAATGGTATACTAAGTAGTAACAGATCTTTCCTATTATACTGTGGCTTTAATATAAACTATAAACTAAAATATAAACATTATGATGAAAATCCAATGTGTTTTTTTTCTATCTCAGTAAAAGTAACAAGTAACTTAAATTTAATATACCTATTTAACTGTATATTCCATTATGTAAATAAATAAATAAACTAATCATTTTCAAAACAAAGTATTTCATTAGATAAGACGTTATTTTTTTCATAAACCCGTGGCTTGTTTTTATGACAACATCTTTTTCCCATGCAGTTTACTGTGCATTTGTAAAATGTGCTACGCATATCATTTTAACCTTCGCGTTCCCTAAGTCTCTCCCACAAGGTACATTTTCAAATTTGAACAGTCCTTCTTGACCTATCAATGCTAGATCATCTTGAACTTTAGACAACGGTGTTAAAGCTGAATTTAGAATGACGGTAGTAGGAAGATAAGCTGTTTGCTTGTTTAGTGTTTTTGTTGTTGGACCCACGTGGTGCAACACATGTTAGGACCCATCGCGACTTGATACAATCCGGGAGATAAAGATTGTACAAATTAGAGAAATTCCAGCATTATTTTAAAACACATCTTTACTTCCCCGTCGGATTTTTTCGTAGTGAATTTTTCGTTCTAAAATCAAAATATTTTGTATCATTATTTTGGAAAATTAAAAAACTAAAAAAGGCACGAAGAACAATCATGTCAAAATATGAGCAAAAAATTACAAACTGTTTGTACCGCATCGAATACTTAATTAAAAAAAAGACAAAAGTGAATCATAATTAAAACGTAAAGAATTATTATTTTCATTAAGTTATATCGTGAATCACTTTTTCCCATAAGGACGCGGCTGCGCACATGTGGCGCACATTTTGAGACCCCCCAGACCCCTCCCCTAAGAAACTACTGAAAAAACAACTAAAGAGTTGACCCTTAATACGATTGCAATAAAAACTAAAATTGAAAAGAATCCAGCACTAAGTTTTTTTCAAGAATGATGAGACCTCTGCTCCTAAAGCACTTACAAAGTTCAATGAACCTTTGGTTTGTAACAAGCTTTGTAAATATATGTATATGACTTATTTTTTAACCTTACTTTATGGTAAACCAAAAAGTAAGGTTAAAAAATTAACCTACATTAGAGTTCTTACAATCAAGATAATAAACTAACTGACAATATCAACTATTTACAATCAGTGTGATACCCGAGATCTCAATAGACCAATACAATAAGATCTGTTTAATCTTATCTCATTTTGTTTTTGAAAGGTATTTGAACTGATCAGTACTCTAATGTAAAATATTGTAAAAATGTGGTCGAGAATTGCCTTTTATTTCTCGTTATTATTGTCTGTCACGAGTGTGATTGTGATAGAACAGGAAGAAAATGCTATTGTGCAAATTGCTCAAGGTTTGGTGATAGGATCACGAGCAATGGATGGTGAATACTACGAATTTCATGGAATTCCATATGCTGATTCTACTTCAGGAATCAATAGATTCAAGGTAAACTTTACATTTTAACTCTTTTACGTCTCAAAGACATCATGATGATATAACAACACTGAGTGAGCTCGCTCTGTTTTAGGCACCAAATCCTCCGCCATCATTTGCAGATATTTTTGGAGCTGATAGAAAGAATATCAAATGTATTCGATCGCTAGGCGTTGGATACGAAGGCACAGAAGATTGTTTGGTAGCCAACGTATATACACCAGCTATACCAACAGATAATATTAAACCAATGCCAGTCATGGTCTGGATAAAAGGAAAAGAATTTGACAAAGTTTATGAATACGACCTATCATTCAGAAACTTTATGGAACAGGGGGTAGTTGTGGTATCTTTAAATTTCCGAGAATCGATCCTAGGATTTCTGTGCCTTGGAACAGAAACTGCTCCTGGGAATGCAGGGCTTAAAGATATTATTGCAGGCTTAAAATGGGTACAAGAAAACGTAGCCCATTTTGGTGGAGACCCTAACAGCATTACTTTGTTTGGGCATGGCAGTGGGGCCGCTGCTGTAGATTTAGTCAGTTTATCACCTTTAGCAAATGGTTTAGTGCACAAAATTATTTCCCAGAGTGGTACAGCTAGTGCTCCATGGGCTGTTACACGAAATAATGTTAAATATGCATTAACAGTAGCCCAAGCTCTAGGCCATGATGTAGAAACTATTGAAGAACTATCAGAAATATATACAAAAACGAGTGTTGCTGCCCTAATGGCTGTGATAAATGAGCTAGATCTAACTGATAATTCATTGGCGTTTGCTCCATGTATTGAAAAAGACTCTTTAGGAACTGAAAAGCCGTTTATGATACAGACTCCTCAAGAAACAATCTCAAAAGGAGAGTTCTTACAAGTTCCGTTTATGACTGGATTTGTTGATCACGAAGGCACAATACGATCCGAAGAAGCTTTAGAGGATGATTGGTTAGAAAAAATGCAGACATCTTTCACGGACTTCTTACAACCTGACTTAGAGTTTGAAGATAAAAATACAGGTTCAATAATAGCTAACGAAATAAAATCGTTTTACTTTAACAACAATGAAATTGATATTGAAGATTATATTGAATATCATGGTGACACGATGATTTTGATTTCAACTCTCAAAGAAGTTCAAAGCCGTGCTAGTCATTCAAATCAACCATTATTTTTGTATCAATTTTCTTACAAAGGTCTTTTGGGGGAACTATTTGTAGGTCCATTAGAAGTTTCTAGTGCAGCACATAGTGAAGAATTAGCATACATGTTTTACGAAAACTCAGAAAACGTTAACTTAAAAGATCTAACAGTGAGCGATATTATTTTGGAACGGTGGACCAACTTTGCTAAAACCGGGTATGTTTTGAAATAAGCTATTAAGTGTGTATTTATTATTATAAATGCATTTAAATTATTTATTACAATTTCATATCTTTGCCTTATTTCAGTAATCCAACAAGCTCCATTTCACAAATTCAATGGCATCCCTATACAACTGAAGAAGCCAACTATCTTAGAATAATTGATGACGACGAATACAACGGTGCAGTATTGGATATAGAATTGACGAATCCGCATAAAGAGAAAATGGACTTTTGGAATAGAATTTACACAGATTTTTTCCTAGACGCACGAAGTTACTGGGAATTACCAAATACAGATGAAGAAACTGGTATTACGGATTCTCCAGGAACTGATGCTACAGTCACAGACCCTGGAGACACAGACCCTGTTGTCACAGATACTCCAGTCACAGATCTCCCAGTAACAGATCCCCCAGTAACAGATCTTCCAGTCACAGAACCTGCAGTAACAGATCCTGGTGTAACAGATAATCCATCACCAGGCTCTGCTTCTTCAATTGGAGCTTACACTTTTACTGTATTATCATTTTTCACACTAGTTCACTACTATCAGTGTTCATTTTATTAAAAGAAATTTTAGTTACTGTTTTAACTTTCTAGTAGAGCAAGTAATTACTGGAAAAGTTAAAAAAATTGCAGCATAGCGAAGACTCTTGGTTCAACTTTTGAGAGAAAGTAAATTCAAGATTTAATAAATAATTAAGATACTTATTCTTGTAATAAGTAGTTAATAATATGGGTTAAAATTTAAGTTTTTGTGAAATCTTAGAGTTAAGATTTTAATATTTTTATTTTCAAGAGCTTAATAGAAGTGGTAACTATATTACCTGCCCATAAAACAATAAAGTGCTTGTAAGTTTTTTCTACAACAGGTCATTCTAAAAATAAACACACTTAATAAAAACCTATGTTTTAATATAAACCTGCATGCTTTTACATTCTGCTCAACACGCGTGGGTAAGGGTGCATAAAAAGTTTACCTCGTACGTAAAAAGGTCACGAAAGCTGTCCCTAGATCTGGGGTGAAAAGGTCAGAAGGTCAGAGGTAGCTCACAAATTGACATTTGTCAGGAATCCACTGCTCGTCGGTTTACAGGCAGGATGCGACAGTCTAATGATAAGCGAGCAATGAAACTGTGAATTCCAAGTCGTTGCGTGTCCACGAAGAGTTAACAGTGGGCTAGATTGCGTTTTCTATGCGACAACGTAAGGCTGAAATGTCACTCGTACAAGTGAAATGCGGGCAATGAATAAATCGTAAGCAAGGTAATTTATATGCCAGTGGGTTTGATTTCTATGACTTACCTGCAAATTGCTTTTGTTTTTTTAGCTTTCTTTATGCATTTTCTATTACGCCTTCGGCAATAGTCTGTTTTTTCTTATAATATTTTTTAAATAAATACTTGTTAATGTAAAAGTTCATTGGTTTGTTATTCGAACTTCAAGTACCAAATTAAGCGAAAAAAACAGAACATGACAGCACGCATAAAAATCATACTAAATAAATAAAAAGAGTTGCAGCTCCTGTAAGTTAATAACCTAAACAGGATTTGATCGTTAATTTTCATGTCGTCCATTATTATAAGAATGTTTATCCGACGCCGATGGTATAACCTATAAAGGAGTTATGGGTTGTAACGCAAGCAGTGTGCAGATTTACAAGCCGAGTGCTTAATGTATCGTAACACGCGGCTGCTTGCTAATCAAAACCAAGAGAGGGTGGGTTTAATTTAGTTTTTAAACCGAAAGAATAAAACTTTTAGCTTTAGTTGGAAATTTGTAAGTGTTTGTTGATTTGGTTGTTTGAAGTGACAATGGTTTTGATTAGATTTGATTTGGTTTTGGTTATGTGAGATAGTTTCCTAGTCTGATTGTGTATATTGTTTTTATTATTTAGTAGAATTGAAACATTAAAATCTTTATTATAGAATTGTTTTTCTCATTAATTTTTATATAAGTAATTTTTATGTTATGATAACATTTTTATGTTATTTTCATTAAACTGCACTAGACATTGATAAATCTATAACGTCATAGAAAAAGGTTAACTAGCGGTATTACTAACAGCACTACAAATTAAAATATTGAAGTGCATGACCGCATTTCAAAGAATGTAATTACTTTCAGTAATTAGTGTCATCAATCATACGATCCGATATTGTAGCTTCTACATTATAGTTATTGACTAAAGTTACCGAACACACGTGCTGGGGTCGACTTTTTAATGTTACTCACTGTTTCAAGGGCTATAATAATATGGATATGAGCACTTATAAGAAATAGAAATTTTGTCATCAATTTAATGAAAAACACTTGTTAATGGGTAGTAATTATTGTTAAATCAAATTAATTGTTAAGTTTCACTTTTGGTAACCATAAATATGAAAAGCTAAAATAATTCATCAAGGTTACTTTAGTACCTATCAAATAAAAAACTTTGCCTATTTTACTAAATTTTACCTATCCGTTCCTCGTACTTATAATAATTAAAGTATTTCCCAATCGCAAACGCAATCTAAATAACACCCATAATTATGACCTCTGTGGCACAGCGGTAACTATACGGGACTGCAAAGCGGATGGTTCCGGGTTCGATCACCGGGTCGGGCCAATATCGTAAAAATCGTTTTTCGACATAGGCTCGTATCTGGGTGTAACTAGGTTCTCCCCTAGTCCATTGTGTGGTAGGTAACTTAAACACAAGAGTTTACTGCACTTACTTAAGGGCCATATAATTGGACTAAACTGGAGATTTATCATTATCATTACATAGTATACATCCAAGTCACTATTTGTGTCTGTTTGTATGTTTGGCTGCTAACTCCTCCTAAACCACACGGTTTTCGCCATCTTTTAGGGAATTTATTCATTTAAATTTGTAAATAAAGAACAATTAGAAATGGTTTCTTTAAGTAAGCCAAAATTCAATATTTCTTGAGCAAGTCGGCCAAAATTACACCATTGCAAACCATGGGCGGGTCGCTTGTTTATTTATAATAATATCCACAGCACGCCAGCCCTACAAGATCTCGCTAGCGCCCGTGCCGCCGCCGCCGGCGCAGCCACATGGCCCCACATCCGCCCAACACCTTCCTCGCTGACGAATGATTTGCATGTGCCTGCATGAAGTAAGGTAAGTATAGGTTGACTAGTGGCCGCCCGCGACTCCGATTCCGTTCCGGAATGCGAAGTTTTCTCGCGGTAAAAAGTATCCTGATATAGAGCAAGTAATTACTGGAAAAGTTAAAAAAATTGCAGCATAGCGAAGACTCTTGGTTCAACTTTTGAGAGAAAGTAAATTCAAGATTTAATAAATAATTAAGATACTTATTCTTGTAATAAGTAGTTAATAATATGGGTTAAAATTTAAGTTTTTGTGAAATCTTAGAGTTAAGATTTTAATATTTTTATTTTCAAGAGCTTAATAGAAGTGGTAACTATATTACCTGCCCATAAAACAATAAAGTGCTTGTAAGTTTTTTCTACAACAGGTCATTCTAAAAATAAACACACTTAATAAAAACCTATGTTTTAATATAAACCTGCATGCTTTTACATTCTGCTCAACACGCGTGGGTAAGGGTGCATAAAAAGTTTACCTCGTACGTAAAAAGGTCACGAAAGCTGTCCCTAGATCTGGGGTGAAAAGGTCAGAAGGTCAGAGGTAGCTCACAAATTGACATTTGTCAGGAATCCACTGCTCGTCGGTTTACAGGCAGGATGCGACAGTCTAATGATAAGCGAGCAATGAAACTGTGAATTCCAAGTCGTTGCGTGTCCACGAAGAGTTAACAGTGGGCTAGATTGCGTTTTCTATGCGACAACGTAAGGCTGAAATGTCACTCGTACAAGTGAAATGCGGGCAATGAATAAATCGTAAGCAAGGTAATTTATATGCCAGTGGGTTTGATTTCTATGACTTACCTGCAAATTGCTTTTGTTTTTTTAGCTTTCTTTATGCATTTTCTATTACGCCTTCGGCAATAGTCTGTTTTTTCTTATAATATTTTTTAAATAAATACTTGTTAATGTAAAAGTTCATTGGTTTGTTATTCGAACTTCAAGTACCAAATTAAGCGAAAAAAACAGAACATGACAGCACGCATAAAAATCATACTAAATAAATAAAAAGAGTTGCAGCTCCTGTAAGTTAATAACCTAAACAGGATTTGATCGTTAATTTTCATGTCGTCCATTATTATAAGAATGTTTATCCGACGCCGATGGTATAACCTATAAAGGAGTTATGGGTTGTAACGCAAGCAGTGTGCAGATTTACAAGCCGAGTGCTTAATGTATCGTAACACGCGGCTGCTTGCTAATCAAAACCAAGAGAGGGTGGGTTTAATTTAGTTTTTAAACCGAAAGAATAAAACTTTTAGCTTTAGTTGGAAATTTGTAAGTGTTTGTTGATTTGGTTGTTTGAAGTGACAATGGTTTTGATTAGATTTGATTTGGTTTTGGTTATGTGAGATAGTTTCCTAGTCTGATTGTGTATATTGTTTTTATTATTTAGTAGAATTGAAACATTAAAATCTTTATTATAGAATTGTTTTTCTCATTAATTTTTATATAAGTAATTTTTATGTTATGATAACATTTTTATGTTATTTTCATTAAACTGCACTAGACATTGATAAATCTATAACGTCATAGAAAAAGGTTAACTAGCGGTATTACTAACAGCACTACAAATTAAAATATTGAAGTGCATGACCGCATTTCAAAGAATGTAATTACTTTCAGTAATTAGTGTCATCAATCATACGATCCGATATTGTAGCTTCTACATTATAGTTATTGACTAAAGTTACCGAACACACGTGCTGGGGTCGACTTTTTAATGTTACTCACTGTTTCAAGGGCTATAATAATATGGATATGAGCACTTATAAGAAATAGAAATTTTGTCATCAATTTAATGAAAAACACTTGTTAATGGGTAGTAATTATTGTTAAATCAAATTAATTGTTAAGTTTCACTTTTGGTAACCATAAATATGAAAAGCTAAAATAATTCATCAAGGTTACTTTAGTACCTATCAAATAAAAAACTTTGCCTATTTTACTAAATTTTACCTATCCGTTCCTCGTACTTATAATAATTAAAGTATTTCCCAATCGCAAACGCAATCTAAATAACACCCATAATTATGACCTCTGTGGCACAGCGGTAACTATACGGGACTGCAAAGCGGATGGTTCCGGGTTCGATCACCGGGTCGGGCCAATATCGTAAAAATCGTTTTTCGACATAGGCTCGTATCTGGGTGTAACTAGGTTCTCCCCTAGTCCATTGTGTGGTAGGTAACTTAAACACAAGAGTTTACTGCACTTACTTAAGGGCCATATAATTGGACTAAACTGGAGATTTATCATTATCATTACATAGTATACATCCAAGTCACTATTTGTGTCTGTTTGTATGTTTGGCTGCTAACTCCTCCTAAACCACACGGTTTTCGCCATCTTTTAGGGAATTTATTCATTTAAATTTGTAAATAAAGAACAATTAGAAATGGTTTCTTTAAGTAAGCCAAAATTCAATATTTCTTGAGCAAGTCGGCCAAAATTACACCATTGCCAAGCATGGGCGGGTCGCTCGTTTATTTATAATAATATCCACAGCACGCCAGCCCTACAAGATCTCGCTAGCGCCCGTGCCGCCGCCGCCGGCGCAGCCACATGGCCCCACATCCGCCCAACACCTTCCTCGCTGACGAATGATTTGCATGTGCCTGCATGAAGTAAGGTAAGTATAGGTTGACTAGTGGCCGCCCGCGACTCCGATTCCGTTCCGGAATGCGAAGTTTTCTCGCGGTAAAAAGTATCCTGATATATATCCTATATTACTGTAAAATTTCATCAAAATCCGTCCAGTAGTTTTTACGTTAAAGAGTAACAAACATCCATACATCCATCCTCACATCCTCACATACTCACAAACTTTCACATTTATAATATTAGTAGGATTAGTAGGATGGTGCAGCAAGCAAGCAAAAAAACTCTTCATTTGAGTAAAAATCAAAGGTTTCAATGGATTCGGGTGACGAAATTATTAATGTAAAAGATTAAAAAAGAATAAATAAATTAACTTAGATTATATTTACGGATTCCGTGGTGAACATAAAAAATGGTACAAATGAGTGAAAAAGTTTTAAAGTTTCCTAATTTTTTAACTACAATAAAAACTACCTATGTTTTTAAGCCCAAGCTCAATCTTTTGTATCATTGGTAAGTTACAAGTACTAGCCGCAAATGACAGATATTTGTAGTCTATTGATTAGGTCAATCTTACCGAATGTCTGCGTGATAAAACAGTATAAAAAATAATCTATTTTAGGTACTTACCTACAGTTATGTTAGGTTCTAGGTACTTACTGTTTCAAGGCTAAAACCTAGACTGAATAATTGCAATGAGTACTGTTGAGATAGAAACACTGTTTTACCATCTTATTTGAGGATTTGAGACAGAATATCATAAACATTAGTAATAGGTACCCATGCACAGCCTCTAACTTTGTTCAATAAACTGTACCTATATTATATTTCGTATAATTTCAAGAGTTTCTAAAACACTATTTAATCAACAAATTTATAGTCTGGTCTGGGTCTCCTGTCTTTTTGTTGTATTGCAACAATAAACACCTTTTTGTATTTTTTTTCAAAAAAGAAAACAGTTATAAATGACTACTTATGAAGGTACGGATATAAAATACAATTGTTATTTGAAACCAATAGACCTATTGATAAAATTTTACCAATAAATGCTCCCTATAATAATTAAAAACACATTATTATTAAATATTAATATCGTGAACAGTCAGTTGGCCCTGAAATGAAACTTTATACAAATTGTACATAAATTATTAACATGGAATACTACGAAAATCTAACAACGAAAAAAATATACAGGGTGTCCCAAAAGGTTACGTAGCTGGGAAGGGGGGTGGTAGGGGTGGTCACAAGGGTCACCAGAAAAATAATAAAAAAATTCCCCTCTGGATATTTCTATAAAAAAAAATCATTTTTTGAAAAACTAAAAATTTTACACCTTGTTACCCTATTTTGCTTACAGTACCTACAGATATTGCTGTATTTGAAAAAACACCTGTTATGTAATCGTCAATAACCCTTTGTCAAATTAAAATAAAAAAAACTATACATATCTAACCAAGTTTTAAAGAAAATTGAGTTCTTGTCCAGTCAAGGACTTAGTAATTACGACTTCACTCAACTTCCTCCAAGCGTACTGAAAAAAAAACGTACTACGCAACTCCGGCGAGTAACTTAAAAAAATAGGTAATTTTATTGCAATTCCAAAATGTTATAACACTTATTTGAAAAATTCATACTAGGACATTTAAAAATATTTTTCGGGAACAATACTCCTGCAAAAATAAAAATATCAAAAAACAATAGTCTCAAATTCGTACACAAATACATTTTTAAATGTCTATTCTGTTGCTTTGATGTTACTGCCCGGTATAATTCTCAAGATTGGAGTACAGACATACCTCAAACATTCGAATAAGGCTAGATTAAGTTTTTCCATATGCCAGGGAAAATAATCTTTACTGCATTTACTCAAGTAAACGAAAGATGTAAAGGATCAAGCTTCACCTTGTCTGGTCTGTACAAAAGCAAATTTGATTAGCTTATCTAACTGGTATCTTACCTAAAAGTGGCTTATTAACTAATACTTTCAGCTCATCCCTAAAATAGTTTTGGTAATATTCATCATAATTTCAGTATAGGCCATAGACATCTATTACCCTGTAGGTACAGTCTAAGACTAGGTAAGCTGTGATAACAAATAAAAATAAATCCTATTTCCATACAAAAAAAGTTCGGTTAGTTAGTTTCAAAACGGCCACAATTTACTCGACATTACAGTTGCGGTTTTAAATGAAACTCGAAAGAAAACAAAATTATAATTTATTATTTTAATAAAATGCTCGAAATGTCTACCACCAACTCAACTCAAGTCAACCAAGTCCTTAATGGGTTTTTCATAAACTTTTTAATTTTTTATTAAACGAGCAAACGAGCATGCGAGGCACCTGATGGTAAGTGATCACCGCCGCCCATAACTACCCGCAACACTGTGGGTGTTGGGGGTGTGTTGCTGACCTTTAAGGTGGGAATACACTCTCGACTTGAAGAGCCCCATGTTGTAGGTAGCCAGGAATACCGCTGCAGGAAGTTCATTCCACATCTGCGTAGTGCGCGGCAAAAAAATCCGCGTGACACGCACGGTGGTACGCACAAATGGTAGCCTAGACTGTACTTGAATGTTTGAAGTATGTTTGTACTCCAATCTTGAGAATTATACCGGGCAGTAACATCAAAGCAACAGAATAGACATTTAAAAATGTATTTGCGTACGAATTTGAGACTATTGTTTTTTGATATTTTTATTTTTGCAGGAGTATTGTTCCCGAAAAATATTTTTAAATGTCCCAGTATGAATTTTTCAAATAAGTGTTATACCATTTTGGAATTGCAATAAAATTACCTATTTTTTTAAGTTACTCGCCGGAGTTGCGTAGTACGTTTTTTTTTCAGTACGCTTGGAGGAAGTTGAGTGAAGTCGTAATTACTAAGTCCTTGACTGGACAAGAACTTAATTTTCTTTAAAACTTGGTTAGATATGTATAGTTTTTTTTATTTTAATTTGATAAAGGGTTATTGACGATTACATAACAGGTTTTTTTTTCAAATACAGCAATATCTGTAGGTACAGTAAGCAAAATAGTACAGTAACAGGGTGTACAATTTGGGAATTTTTTTACTATTTTTCTGGTGACCCTTATGACCACCCCTACCACCCCCCTTCCCAGCTACGTAACCTTTTGGGACACGCTGTATATTAAAGATAATATATAAATAGTTCGAAAGTTAAGTATTCATATGCAATTATAAAACATATTTATTAACATTTTATAGGTATATTTATGTATCCACACTGAAAAGTTTTTGAATCCCTGGAGCTTTTTATAACACAGAGTAATAATTGCTAATCAAAACTTATAAGGGTATTGGATATAAAGTAGATAAAATATTACAGGATGAAACTCACATAATCAAATTATAAAAACTCTATCTAGGCAAGATATCGTTGCATAGCATAATCGCTATTCGTGTCTATTCGCATGTTTGATGACAAATGTAGTTTTTTAGGCACCCAAAATTCAATGTCGGCCAAAATTACACCATTTCGCAGCGTAGGCGAGCCACAAGTAATTTATAAGATTGACTGACGATATACAAAAATGGTCAACGCTGTTCGTCATATGTAAAATTATATAACTTAGCAGTAGGTATAATTTTAATCAGTAGCTTTGACGTATGAAACATGAATTATTATAGACATACCTATACTAAAACTCATTAGTCATAAAAAGGAAACAATGTTTATTAAAAAATATACATATAATATTCTGGTCTAAAATTTCATGTATAAAATACTGGTAAAGATTCAATAAATATCTGTGATTAATAATGATTTCAACCCTAAAAGACAACTTAGAAACCTTCACCCCAGTCAGAGTTATAGAAATTGACACGAAAATAACACTTCAATTACGCGATCGATCCAAGTATATATAGATATTTATTTATATTCATGATCCTTGACCGAGAAACTAAAATACCTCATTTTTATGAATGTCAGTCCTACACTTTCCTTTTAACAATACAGGCGATCTGTGGAATTCTTTATTTAAAAATGAAATGAATACATTTATAAGACACTAGTGACCCGCCCACGCAATGGTGTAATTTTGCTAACTTGCCCGCGAAACCTTGCATTTATGCTAACTTAAAAAAACTTTTTCTAAACGTTATTCACTTACAAATTAAAATGAAAAAAAAAAGCAAAATGATGCTGAAAACCGCATTCAAATCCGTCAACTGGTTTAGGAGGAGAGAGCGGACAAACATACATAAGTGCCTCTCAGCTAGGCTTTTTTACATATATTTTTTGATTATTGTATTTGGTAATTTTATTGCATTTTATTGATGCGTTGAGACAAGTATCTGATTGACTCTACAAAGTTATCAATGGTGGACTCGATTTTTTAGTATTTTTAACCTATTCTGACTTTAATCTGGCATATTCCTAAACTGTTTTTGTTACAAACAATTCTGTTACTTTCAACGTGCCAAAGGTGACGTGAAAGTGATATGGTAAAAAATTACCGAATTGGGACCCAAAAAGCTTAGCACCCTTAAACAGTAGTTAACTATTTTTGAGAAGTTAACGCTCAAGCATTTACTTTTAATTATTCATGAAATATTTTATTACTAAGTGATTCTTAGAATGAAAATGAAGAATGATCTTGTTGGTTCTTTTATTAGTCGCTCCTGCTCAGATTGAACTGTTTACATTTTTTTATGCCAAATATCACGAATTTATTCCCAACACAGACAGTATTACAAATTTACAAACCACACAGTTCTAAAAAACATACCAAAGAACCTTGTTTTTTCACGGCACAAGTGAAGTTATACAGAAAAATGCATCTCCAATCGATATTTTAGTGAATTATAGATCAAGCCGATATTCTGTTCTACGAGCCTTTCAATGAAGAATAATATCTAAGTTAGAAATGAACTATGTAGCTGGCAAGGTCTTTCTTACACGTGTTATTAAATAAAATATATGTAAATATAAACCTAAAAGTTTGTAGGTTTGATACACTATTTCCTAAAAACGACAAGATACATTTCTCGTGTTAAAAATAGACTATGTATTACATCCTAATTTCTAGGAAAAATCTTTTTCAATACCATTTAAAATAAAAATACAGCTAAATTGTGTTAGCAAGTTCCTCTAATTTTCAAATCTGTATTAATTTCAAGTACATTTTTATAAAAAATCATACTGAAAATAAGGTAACCTGTTAAAAACTCGAATTTCATTTACCCGAATCTTAAATCCCCGAAAACGTTTGGTAGAACTTTTAAAAGACAGATTTACTGAATGACATTTTTTTTTAAATTCCTTTTTTTATTTCCCAGATGAATCAATTTCCAGGTGAACTAAAACCAAATTTTTAAAAAATATTTTTTGTTACCCATATTCTTATAATCCAGATAATAGCTATGCCAGATACTTTTTTTTGTTTCCCTTCGTACCATTTTTCAAATAAACGAATACCAAATTTTCATAATATTTATATTTAGTTCCCATACAATCATATTCCTGATAAACTATTGCCAGATTTTCATAATCTTTTTATTTGGTTCCCATACAATGGTGTTTTAGCTTAACTATTGCAATCGGAGCCGCTCCTTTTGCATAACGTCGATTGTCCCAAAATCGTTCGTCATACATAAATTGTCATAATCATCAAAAAGCATAACACACATGTCGCAAAATTTATCCTTTGCATAACTTTTAAATGGCAAAGCAGTCTATAGGCATATTATTCTTTACATTAATGTATAAAATTCCTAATTTCAATTGGCATAACATCCTCATCATCAGTCCTTAAATGCTTTATCTTGATTTGGTTTGTCATAACTACTAAAGCTAATTTTATTTGGCATGTTTTAGGTCGACCAAATTATTAAAATTATAATTTACAATTTTGGGTATGCGCTGTTTGTTCATATATTAAAATAATAGGTACGACGACGAGCGTAGCGAGGAGGAGTGTGAGGTTGAATGGTGACTACACAGTGCGCAAGCCGAGCGAGCGAAGCGAGTGTACCGCGGCAGCGGTCGGCGAAGCGCCAAAACCGAAGTTATTTTCTAAAAGTAGAGAGCCATTTAAAATAATACTAGGATTTAGTTGTTCTAGATATCGTTTATTTGAATTTAAAGAATCTTGATTTTAAAAATCTAGATATTGTTTGTCTGGATATCAATTAACTGGATTTCAAAAATTTGTGTTTTAAAAATCTGGCTTTTGTGCATATGGATATCGGTTATCTAGATTTCGCGCATTTAGATTTCATGTGTCTGGAACTCATTCGTCTGGATTTTAAAACGTCGTGCAAATGAATAAATGGGTAAATGAAATTCGGAGTTGCGATTATATGGCAAACAAAACTTCGAAATTCTAAAAAACGGGATTATGGAAAAATGACCAAACGTTTTCTGGATTATGAAATTCGGAATATTAAAATTCGGGATTAAGATAGGTAACCTGAAAATAATATTAAAACGCCCTATTTGTCTTTATGCCGATTCCTCGTAATAGTTCTCAGATTTTTGAAACCTCTTTTAAATAAATGGTCTCGTAGCTTACGGAAACTTTGAATATTTTCACAGATTAATATTAAAATCATACCTCGTGCAAAAGGTACCTAATGTAACAACAAAAGTGTTATTCAAAAATGATGTTTGCAACCTTAATATTTAATATGAGTGACAATAAAATTGACAAATTGTCTCTACTGATTCCTCGATGGGTAAGTGGCCGTCAATGTATTCAATAAATGATAGGATTATTGTATCATACGATTGTAAAAGGTTTGATTTAAGAATATATTTTAGTATATAATAAATACTAATCATCCCCCGCGTTAATTAAAAAAGAGAGTTTCTAAAAAATTTTCGTTTATCAAGATTTTCATTGCTATTCAGTCGTAGCAATATATTTTATATGCCGTATTCCATAAATTGACTATTGATCCAGTAGTTCCTAAGATAAGTTTAAACTAATAAACAAACTGCTATAAACTTTTCATACTTTAATAATATTAACTATTAACATACACAGAAAGAAATTATTGCTTTTGCCAAATAAGTTTATTTAGCCCAAGATATATCCTGTTTTGTATATCAGGAAACAATAAGATATTTGTAGCAAGTAATTTTATATTTTAAAATATCAAGTATTTAAATGCTTAATCGTATTGACTAATTTTTTACTCCAATAAATAATTTCATCTTATCTCAAGAACTCGACACTTTGATTAAAGTTGCAACTTTTTTGAAAGAATGTTTACAATTTATTTAATCAAAACATTATCTTTCTTAGATATCCACTGCCTTCTGCTTGCTTAAATTTCGTTAATTCTTAGACCAAGAAACAAACAGACTTAAATGTAGTTATATTGCTACTCGGTACTAGACTGCATGGTTCTAGAAAATAAAAAGATTTTGGTACTAATTTTAAGAATTTCCTTTATTGGAACCAGATACTTAAATTTTTGATACAATTATTATTGATTGTTTGTGAATAATAATGTTTCTTCGTGCTAGTTCTAATTTCTTGAATTACAAAAACATATCCTTTGTCATTTTTTTAAATACTCCATCTTTCGAGGTATTCATGGATTGTCTTAAGTTCTTGATTTTTTCCAATAGGGAATGTATTTCGCCACTTTTCAATAACCTCTTCCCAGGGTTCGCTATTGTTTTGTAGCCATATAATATTTTCTTCAGTTGTTGCATCTAAAATGTAAAAAATAAATACTAAAAATATGTTAAAGTGAAAGCATTACAGACAGACATTGTTAGTTTAGTATTTAAAATATAAAGCATGGATAAGTATGAAGTATGGATTCCTCTCAGATTATTATTATTAATGGAAGCAATGCCATTCATATGAAAGTTCCAATTCAACATTAAAAAATGTATATACATACCAAAGTCCTCTGTATTATTGATTTTAGTAACATCTGAGTCCCTGATTGCTGTCCTTCTTTTCGCTTCAGAAATGTATAATAGATTTCTCACTTTATGTACTAATTTCCCCTTTGCAGGAATGTATTTGCCCGTATACGATTTTGAAGTTGGAACAGATTTCATGTAATATGAGGCTATATTTTCTGAAAGGAAATTGTAATCTTCTGGTTTTAGTTTCCTGAAAAAAATTACCGTTTAACAGTTAACAATCAATATAATGCCAGATTTAGATTAATTGGTTATTATGAGCCACAAGCATGACAAACAAAATAGGTACATACCTTAAACTCCTACTAAGGGTGGTGTGCACCAAATGTTAATACAAAAATTGTACTTATTTAATAACGGATTACTCATTCACTCCAGTAGAGTTATTTTTGATTCCATTATTCAAAAAATAACGACGTTCAGTAGTTTTCGTTATCTAATAAAATAATACTTTTTAATAAAAACGAACCGCGAAAGGAAGAAGCACGAACAAACAATTTCAAACAAAGTCAACGAACGAAATAAAATAATGTTGCCATTATCTTACGGTCAAATTAGGGCTAAAAAGTTGACAAAATATTTCCATCAAACAAATATTGATATAAAATTATAAAAAAGTGTCATTATAAAATAAATAATAAATCGTATATTAATGATGAAATTAAATGAACTGGTTAATGAAATATGAAGAAAAAAAAGGACTATTCTTTTAAATGCTTACCTATATGCCTATAAAATTGAGAGGCAGGCACTTTTAAAATATTGCTTAAAAATTTATGGAGACAATAAGATTTATTTTTAATTAATAAATATAACATTAAAAGTATCCTATTGCATGCTTTAATTCCGTATTAAAGTTCAATTTAAAGGATATCATTTTTTGGGCTAAAGGGCACATTTATTGCAAATATCTCGTTTCTTTTGGATTTAAATTTATCCTACTAATATTATAAATGCGAAAAAGTTACCTATAATGTTATTCTAATGTATAACCTATATTACTGTAAAGTTTCATCCAAATCGGTCCAGTTATTTTTTTCGTAAAAGAGTAACAAACATACATAAATACATCCATTCATACATACTCACAAACTTTCACATTTATAATATTATTAGGATAAATACGTAATATAAATAAAAAGAGATTTTAGGGATTTTAGTGTATCTCTGGCAACACTATATAATCACCAAGAAAGTTTATTAGACAATTATTTATTCTAAGAAAGTTTGTTTCTTGGAAGAAGAAAGCCTAGGCCGTCGTTTTTAAAGGAAGAAATAAATAATAAAAAATATTTCAGTTGAGAATGTAACTATTTTGAAACGACTTCTTTTTCTTTCTTAGTAATGTAAGAACTTATAGATTTGGATCCAGTATGTGAACTCTTTCCTTTAGAGAAGTAATTTTGAATTGAATATCTTTCTCTCAAGAACCATAAAACTATGTCTGAAACTTATCAAATTTGATTTAATTGTCTTGGGACTAATTTAAAACTCGAAATTCTTATTTCCATGAATATTGCGCTCTTTATTTAATATGTAAAAGTGTTTCCTTGATGGTTCAGTGCCGCCTTGTGTGAAGAGATATTTCTTACATGAAGTGAAATATTTTTTACGCAAAAAAATATTGCTCAAGACACATTTTCGTTTTGAATTTAAATACAATTTCTTTCTGTGTACAATCCGTCTGTCTGATTATTCCGACTTCACGGAAAAACGGCCGAACTGATTTAAATAAATTTTGAAAAAGAAATAGTTAGATACCTTGGGAAGAAAATAGGCACCTTTTACCGTAGGAGTAAGTCTCATTCCCATTGAAAATTCACATTCTTTACAGGGAATTAGAGGTTACGTTCAACGACCGAACGTAGTCGCGGGTACCAACATTTATTAAATTATATAGTATAGATATATGTATAGGAAATCTCTAGTACCAAACTACTTATATGATACTAACCTAGAACTTTAAACCTTTACTTAACTCGAAAAGATATAGTTAGATGCACGTTACGTGCTTAGTAAACAAAAAAAAAATCGTTTGATATCAATACGAGTATATTCTAATAGGCTGAAATCTCTGCCATACCATTATTGTTCTACTGTCGAGCATCAATACAGTATTCAGCTAATAACAGGTATGTTTTGCATATGAAATGAAGAAGAATGGTATGGGGTACAATCATATTGTATTTTTAACTAAGAATTAAAATAGATTAATAAATCGGAAGAAAAATAACATTAAAAATTAAAGAAAGATTAACGCAAATTTATATGGTTGTTTTAACGTAATACAATTTTTCTGTCTCCTAGAAAACTACTGTTACCATACATGAGCTTTGAGGTTAAAAAACTTACGTACAGGCTTTAATAATAGCACTAACATATAGCGTTATCTACTATAGAGACATTAGATGTTTGGTTTCAGTGGCATTACTTACCATGTCTATTTACCTAAGACACAGTAAACTGTTTTACGCTCTTACAAAAACGCTCTTTCCGGATATCGTACCGAACAAAACACTATCATAAAGAAAACAATTTTTTTGAAAACTCATATTACTACCACGTTTTATTTTAACCTGCCTAATCGCTCATAACTTGAGTATCAGTTAGACACTTATTATGCGGCTTACTATGCTGTTGCTTACACAGTTATTTCCTCAAAGCAGGGCAATTTCTTCAACCTTTGTCTTCACTTGTTTGTAATTTGTTCATTATTAAATTGCAACATGTGAAGGTAAATTAGAGATATCACGCGAATAACTGCTGACTGTCATTTATATTCTTTTTGATTTCGATATAATTTGATCGGATTTCACAAAATGCTTTGATTGCCTGCTTTGGTTTTTGTTTACAAAAAAAGTCTTTGATATCATTGAAAAAACAAAGGTAGATTGGAAGTAGGAATCTAGTGTTACTTGAATATCATATTCTTGATCTTAGATCCTATTAGTTAAAACCAATCTTTGTTATAATAATTTATTAATAAACATTTCAATATTATATTAAAACATTTATAAAATTACTAAGCAGTGATCAGTATGAGCAGTTCATCTGTTTATCAATAATATTCAAAATCAGAACAAACTATTTCAACAACTAATACCAAGAGCACCATATTCTGGTCTGTTGTTTGAAATACTAAAATACTTCTTGTCCTAGATTCTGGTCCAGCTTACAGGTGAACCTAGCTTGGCTAAATCCAGCTAACTGTAACAGTGTATGTCGCTCAATTTTCATTAATAAAATACTGCGCTTAAGCGGTTTCTCGTGTTGGTCCAAAATAAACCAATGGACGCCTACCATTTCCAAATTGTAACGGTTAAAACGTCACAACTGATTAAATCTGAAATTCGAATCGTTTTCATTTTAACTTTTGGAAGCAAATACTAATTAATTTTGTTTTAAAACGAGAAATTTTCGCGAGTGGCGACAGATTTTAATTCATAAATTGAATTCGGAATTATTTCGCTTTATGATTATGGATTTTAATGGAGTTAAAAATTAAAATAGATTTTTATTTGCTTTTACTTCCACTTACATTTAAAATACATCCTTTTTACGTAACCTAAGTGACCAGTAATTAGGCCGCCTTCAATTCACAACCACATAAAAATCGGACCACGACCTCATCCATAATTATCCTGGCCGTCCTAACCCGAATCCGCAAAACACGAAAATAAAAGGCCAATAGGTATAAGGGTCATTCTCGGTTTAAGTGGCTGTGACATTTCCCTACGATAATTGTACAGAAGACTGACGTATATCAAGCCCCCCCACTTTGGGGGCAGCGTCGACGTGTCAACTCTCGCCTTAAATAATATATGACTAGGAGGATGCTCTGCCGCTTAGGGGGGTTGAATAATATATGCAACAGTTACCGAGAACTGCCTGGTGGATTGTTTGCAGTGCTTTGCCGCCGTTGTTTGGGAATTAACTGCGCTTTTAGCGAGTCTGGAATGTTCAGCGCTTTCTTTGTTGACACGTTTCATTCTAGTTCACTTTTCAAACAGCGTATTTGTATTACAACTAGTTGTTTTTTTTAGAGAATTAACAACGTAATAAACACGTCTTTGACGTTTATAAGATGAACGAGGCGAGTTTTATTTACATTCATTAACAGACTGTAAAATTGAGTGGTTTAATATTTTTATGGACTAATAAAAGTACCCTAGTCCTTCGAACATTGTTTTGCTATATTCATCTTCCTGTCAACGTTGAAACTAAAAAGTCCATTATTCCGAACCGTGGAAAAGAATATTAAAAACCAATAACTCAATACTGCGCATTGAGCTGATTCAGGAGGCAAAACATTTCGCGATACAATCCAATTTAGTCTTTATTCACTTACTCCTAAGTTGAAATTCGCTTGTGTTGCTGTGAAGTATGTTTTGTAAACGTGTCGCCTGCTCTCGCGCAGGTGTCATGCCGGATGCGGCTGAAAGAGAGGGCGGGAGAGGAAGTGGGGGAGGGTTGCGGGGTAGGCGGGGGGAGGTAAGTAAAGTAAGAGGGGAAGGTTCTTGCCCTTGGTAACGTGAGTTGGCCGCGGTTGAAGAATTTATAGGATTACGGTAAAGTTTGTGGATTAACTGAGAGAACATAAGGTGGAGGAAGATAAATATGATTATTTAGGGCGAAAAACTTTGAGTGAGTTTAAAGCTTAGGTTTTAAGAAAAGTTTTTGATAATATTAAATTTTATGAAGAAAAATTCAGTTTTTATCCAGAAATCATACAGCTAATACACCTACTAACTTGCTAAACTTAAATAGTTTATTTATCAATCATGTACCTTACATTTTTAAACAAAAATCTTTCCGTCTGCTATTACATTTCTTACTTTCGTTATAAATACCTCCGTAAATAATAACACAGTAGCTTTTGAAATTATCTTCGCCGCTATGACTGCAATTAGAAGGGAGGTGGCTTAAATGCAGCTTTCATTTTAAATGAGCTTGATAAAAGGTTTGTACACACTTCTTGTTTTTTTTGCACTTTTAGTAAAGGCATGTACCTGGTGGGTTTTTTTTGTCAATTCAAGCATTAAAAATTCTTGTTTTTTTTATAAAAAAAGGATTGTAAAAATATTAATATTGTTCCATTGTCCATAGAACTAAATTTGCTATAAGTTAATCAAGATGCCTCATATAAACTCTGCTCTCACTTCCAAATTCCGG
This sequence comes from Emmelina monodactyla, assembly GCA_916618145.1. Taxonomy (NCBI): domain Eukaryota; kingdom Metazoa; phylum Arthropoda; class Insecta; order Lepidoptera; family Pterophoridae; genus Emmelina; species Emmelina monodactyla. The sequence continues at coordinate 10,004,686 of OU745303.1, forward strand.
AAGCCATTAGCTGAAAAAAAGTTAAGCATCCTATTGAAAACCAATACATTATTCCCCTTCAAACTGCGCCAACGCAGCCCCAATTCACTAAATATCGAGATTGAAACTTCCTCAAAAACATTTTCTACGCGTACAAAAAAAACGATCTTGGAAATGTGATGTAGTAAATTCGTTGTGAATCGAAGCACGGGATTAATGCCCAGGTGTTTTTTTTTTAGTTTAGACGAAGGGGACTAATGAAGTCTGCCGTGACAATTGATTTCACGTGTTTTCTTCGCCATTACCAAGCTTTATAGGAATTACGGGGCAATTTAATTGAAGCGAGCTTTAAGGATGATCCTAGGGATTAGAGGCGCGCTTTGAAACTCTTCAAAATATTAAACGAAGAAAATAATACTGTAAATTTTTTTTCTCAACAGTCTAGGTAGGTATATCTAAAGTCTCTTTTTGAATTTGTTAATATTTATTCTTCTAACCACGCATCTTTTTTACGAAATAAAGATCACCGCTAGTACCTACCTAATAATTGTTATAATAATGTTAAAGACCATTCGATATAAACTCTGAACGAGAGAGTTCAATGACCGGAGCAGTTTTTTTGTGACTACCGGCTGTGCTGACTTCCCGTCACAATTTGTCTTTTTTTTCGACACGTTACAGGATTCTGTTATCTTTGTCATTATTGTTGCTAGTATGTTTCCAACGTATTAATCAAACATACCTATTGCTTAGTTACTGAATTATTATATTATTTGATTGATTTTAAACATTTAACTTAGTAAATACTTACATGACTTTTTAAAAAAAAAAAAAAAAATTAAAAAACTATACATAATATGACGAATAAATTTGGATACTTACATAACTGGGCCATAATTTTCATCCTCATCCTTATTATCAGGGCGACCTTCCACAATCTGCGATTTGTTAGCCATATCCAATCCGCTGCCATTAGCCATTCGGCTCGCGTCGTGTTGCACTAGTTAATTCAAATTGACAGATCAGGCCAGACGAAAATATCTCCGTCTGGCGTTAACCCACCAGAAGTGGGGTCGGGCGGATCACCCCCTTAGTCCGTACCAGGTTTATATCCGGGAATGCAGTTCACTGTTGTCATAATGGCTTTTGACAGCACGCCTACCTCTATCTCATAAAGCGGAGTGCTTCGTTCTTTTATTTTGGATTGGATTCATCAGTAATGAGGAGGTGGACGCGGTGGTCGTCGCAGACGGGGAAATTTGAAGCTTCTATTTCGATTGTCTTTTGTTTCTTGGAAACGTGATATCTCCGTTGTCTGACAAGTGACGTGTGTCCTACCCGCGCGTAGTCCGTAGTCGACGTAGAAGACCGCCGACTCCTCCGTAGACGCTGTGAAAGGACACGCTACGCCCGACCGCGACCTAACTCACTCTTCGTCCCAAAACAACCTACACTCAATTTATAAATAATCGTTTACCAATGCGTCCGAAACCACGCAAACCACCGGCCGTAGTACGATATTTCAAGAAGGTATTCCCCCGTCCGTCAGACGCAACTTTAGCACATCCTATTTATAAGCGTCTATGTATAAATTCACTAAAAGTTAACACCACAACACACGTAACGAATATAAACTCGGAAAAGCCTCTATTAATAATCGACCGACTGACTTTGCTACCAAAAATAATAGTCTAATTGTGAAAAGTTTATGCGGGATGGGTCGTGGACCGGGGCTATCTTGGGGCGGCTAAACTTAGTGGTGTGTACGAGCCAGAAGGTAAAATTAGTGCGGGTTTCCAAACGAGACCGCGTCTGCTCCTCATGACGTTTCTGAACGCGTCTATTCATTCAGCTCACGCCAGCACCGCGGTGACGACAACGCCGCTAACTGCCAAACTTATGACATTCCATTTACGAAATTACCCGCCATATCTGCAGGTAAGCGCCATTTTGTATCCGGCCAGGCATTTTCCACAGAGCTCCTCGTCACGTCTCGTACTGGCTGGTGATAAATTGATTTGAAAATAGAACACTTTTAATCAATGCTATTTAATATCCACATTCTGAAGGCGGTTGGTTGGACTGGAATGGTATTTATTGATTGAATGTAAAAGGTGCTCTTGAAATTTATTACATGTGGTGCTGCCGATGTGATATGTAACAAATTATTTGAAGCGGCAATTCAAAGGCGTGTTCTCTTTGGTTTCATTCCATTCCTGGAACTAGTTTCGATTTTCGGGTAAAGGTCAAAATTTTCATACAAAATCCATCCAATTTCTATTTATAAACACCTGCACGTTTTTAAAAGGCTTACGTCAAAACAGGTTCTATTAAGTTTCAGTCGCATTGACGAAACAACCTGGGGGAAGCATTTAAAATAAAATTTCCTCACAGAAACTGTAAAAGGAAAAGTGAAACCTTTTCAAGTTTCTGTTACAAAGTTTTGATTGACGCTACAATTTGTCAACTTGTTTGCTAAAGAAAAGGTCGCTGCTTTTATTTTTGTTTTTCTTAAGTCAGAAATTACACAAAATTAATTTAAAACGTGGTTAAGATATAAATAAATCGGATAGCTGTCAGTTACTTCGATTTAATAAAGTTTTGGCAATCAAAGGCTTACTTAGGTTTTATTTTTCGTTTTTTATTAGGAAACAAGGAAAAAAACAATTGGAAAACGAAATCCTCTACTTTAAAGTATAGGTTACGTTTTGTACGTTTCAATCACGATAACGTTGATATCCGAAACTGATTAAATATGAAGTAGTCCTTCGTCTTTCATTGTCAAACACTCCTAACCTTATTTTATTTGGTCGTTAATTTAACAGGTTTTTATCACATGTTTATTTAAATCTTTAAGACCACTTTTTTATATATTTGGTTATTTACTAACTGACAACTTAAATAATACTAACTAAAAAATATCTCCATCACAGAATTTTAAATAATCGAAAAGAAAGGTCTTTAACATCAGCGTTTGTTCCCATTTGCCACCTCCACAAGCATCTTACTCCACGTCTTCAGACACGGTAGCTGGTATCAAAGTAGTAGCATTTATCAGTTATTCATAAGTTCACAAGTGCAGGCGCCGGAACAAATGTCTGTTGTTGCACCGCTCTACTCGACAGTGCCTGATTGTTCAATGGAAGATTAGGACAGACGGAAACGGTGAGGAAGTTTCTAGAAGCTTGTTTTAGGAAGAAGTAGGATTGAAGTTATTTTTTGCTTGAAGATAGCGATTTCTCTCAGAGTGAGATTTTCTTATAGGAGTTTTTGCTGTAGTTTGTTTTCTAGGTCGCGTTACCTAAATAGCTAAAAAATTAGTTGTAATAATGATTGAGAATCCAGTAATATGCATCATCATAAATTAAGACATTTAAATTCGATGGTTAGTATTTTTTTCGTAAATAGTAAAAGAAAATGAAAAAGGTGTGTTTCTTCAAAATACAGCAATTTAAACAATAAAATTGTAATGAAAAATAATACTTCAAGAATCAATTATTATTTATCTACAACACATAAGTCTTGAAGATTCCTACTTCAGAAGCAGTAAGTAGCTGAATCATAATAAAAGCTCAAAAGCTGAGTGTCTGTAGTTATTAAATATAAGCACTTAAAATATAAGAGGCTTAGTATGGAACTCTGAACTTAATAATATTTAAGCCAGAACATAGTTTTAAAGAAAAGACATGTAGTGGTAATGTATATCGTAATTTGATACCCATTTTTTCACGTAGGTATGAGAGCAAAAATGTGTTAAACGTTTTCTTTTGAGATATAGGTTTTCAATGCCGACTTAATTATTAAATAAGTTCTGCGTCCTTTATAAATTTTATTAAAACAGATTAATCGAAAGATCACTTAAATTTTTATTGACTTTAAGTGACAGGCAATTAGAAATTTGTTTACATTAATAAATAATCACCGACGCCGTAGTTTTATGTATGTATATAAAAAAACTGTTGTTTTATGGTGTTTCGTTGGCGTGTCTAATCTTTCGTCATAGTAAACGGATCATTAAAAACCACGGGCATCTTGCGCGCGCGCAGGGGCCGAGGGAATCTGATCACGCGGCGGTGGCGGCGGCGGGGGGCATAGAATAAATAGGGATTGTAGATGCGATTGATGATGGTCTATTTGAGGTACTTGCAATTTTTATAGGTACTTTAGTAGAATTCTTTACTTTATAGCATCAATTTTTTAAAACATAAATTGTTTTAGTAAATAACATACGTAGGTACTTATTAGATAAACAACGTGCAAGCTAATCGTTTAAAGCTCTAGTACTAAAACTGGAATTACATAATAAGCAACAATAGAACATTAAAAATACCGACTTGTATTCTATTTAATATGCCTAAAAAAATCCATCACCGAAATAACTAATTAATGTATTTTAAACATTCTTATTCAACAGTACCATAAAACAAATTCTTTGTCCCATCGCATCGGTGCCATAACTTCTTAATCTTTGGCAAGTCGGAGCAGGGCGCCGCCCAAAATAGATCGCACGTGCCACAGGCGGCTGCCCACGCGCAGCCAAGATGGCCGCCGTCTCTGCGTGTGTGCGTAATGCATAACAGACGTAGGATCGATGTGTGGGTGCCAATGCAATAACAGAGGTACGTATGTATGTAGGTATGTATGTACACCCACACACTCACATTTATCGGTAGGTAAATGGTATTATATGCGAAAGTATATATAGGTATGTTGTTGATTTGTCGTAGGAAAACTTGGCTGAAATCATCGTGGAATTAATGAAGATTAAATTGATTTATCGACTGAAATGGTGAGTGTTTCTTTAGGTAACATCTGGCGTGGCTTGTTATTTGCCATATAATTTAAATAGTTAGTGTAAAAAATATTTTATAATTTCAAAATTGCAAAAATAAAAAGAAATATAAGTACTCTAAAAAAACACAAATTGTCGAGACTAGCATCAGCGATACTTCTTACCTTTTCGAGCAGTTTATATAAACATTTACGCATTGAAATGTTCATAATCAAAAATTTGGGGTTCGATTTAGTGTTTCGCTTCAACTGCATACGAAATTATAATGAGTTCCTTAACACTCTCGGCTTGGACCTCGACTTTTTCCCATAACGTAGGTTATCCTTCGTTAAAATGTTACTAGTAATATTTGGGGTAGTTAGTTTAATATATAATGATATAAAGCTATATGCCCGTCAATATGCGCTGTAGCCGCGGTCATTGACATGCGACATGCACCGCGAGCTGGGTTGGTGCCAGCCTTCATGGCGGAATGGGAGCAAACAAAGGTGATCGGCGTAGATACACTCTTGCGCATACTTTGTAGTTTTTAAAGTTTGGGTGCAATTAGTGATTGAGATGCGGAGTTTTGGGGTTTTTCATTGCGGGGTGCTGATTTGTAGATTTGTTCGGGTCATTATATTATGCAAATGGATTTGTAATGGGAGATTCATATCAATTTGCATAATAGTCAATTGTATATTAAAGCAGGAGTACGAGAATTATAGAATAAGTTCATGAATTACCTATTCTGTAATAAATTTGCCTACGAGTGATCACACTCTCACTATCACACTCTAAGTTAAATGCTTTATAAGAAAAATATATTTTAGAGCCCAAGAAATAGCCAATAATAATACTATTATGGACCTTGAGCAATTTGGGCTAAGTTTTTCGGCGTTTCGATGACAACCTTAAATTCATTCAATGTGCCACTTATAAAAAATATATATTTCGGCTTTTCTCTATCTAATATGGAAGTGAAATCATGCCTCAAAAATGCTAAAAAGTGGTTATCCGGATGTTAAACTCCCGCGCATGTGTCCTCCAGACAGAGGTTGACATGACACACATACTGAAAATGAATCATGCGCACTTGCAAAAATTTCAAGGAGCTTCCTCTAAAGAATGAAGGAACTTGTCTGGTTTCTTTTAAAAAAAATCTAACCATGTTATATAATATAGGGACGTATGGTGATTTTAACTGCTATTCTTATTTTCATAAAAGCACCTTGTCAAACGTTAATGGTTTGTCGAAACTTTGGTAGGAAATAAGTACCTTTGTGTTAAAATGGGGCCATATTTGACATTTTAACTACCCTTTTTAATTAAAATTTAATACTTACTTGTATAAAATCTAGTTTTGCTTGCAAATACCCTTTTTAAATTTATAGCGTAATTACATTAGAACAATGTCAATACCAATTCTTCAATCTTTCAAGAAGTTCAGTGCTCTTTCAGCAGGTGCTCTGTAAAGGTACCAGGCGTCCATACTTCAGCAGGAGTCACGCACACACACGCGCTCGATCCCCGCGCATGCGCCATGAAGCACGCGCGTCGGCGCACACGCGGCTAAATATAGAAAACCTCCCGTAGAGCGGCGCAAGAGTCGGCGACGCTGGAGATTTCCAAGATTCTCATTATTGTTGTTTTTTCTTCGTGTGGCAATAGTCTGGTGTAATTTATCTGGGCGGGTCATGTCAGATGTTTGTCGCTTTCTCGAGATAGTAGGATAGGAGACTTCAAATTAAATGATGAATCTAATTAAATAGGCAGACCTTTACAACCAGCTTCTTTAACTGTTTTTATCTATTTTTTTTTATATTTTGTACTAACGTAAAGTTTTTTAAAATAAACGTACCTATATAAAGCCAAATGAGTAGAGTTGGTAGTGAAAAGTTGAAAGTATGTAAGTTTTGATAGCGAAGTGTGAAGTACAAAGAAGGCAGCTGCGACACTTCAGAGACATAAAGCAAACAGCTGCATCGAATAACATGGACCGTTGGCACAAACATAGGTACATAAATGCTGAATGAAAAAGAAAAAACAAGAAACTAAATTGCAAAGTTGTATTACTATTTAAAAAAAATATAGTAAATTTTATTTAAGCTAGATTAGGAAGATAAAGCTTAAAAAAATATATTAAAAAAAAAACTAACTTAAGCATTTTTTATTTTAAAAATAGTTGGTCAATTTGGATGTTAAGAGTAATCACTGAACATATTCTAAAATTGTTTTTACAATAAATCAGTAACGTTATCAAGTCGTGATAGGTATAGGTACTTTTATTAAATTAGAAGCTATTTCTGTTTTATTTTAAGTCATATTAAATTAATTTATATTTAAGTTTTTTATTTAAACAATCTTGATTATAAAATAAATTTCTTGTTCTTCTAACAGTACGTTCATGAATAAATTTTCAGTTCAGATGTACGAGTAAGGGTAGATGATCCCCTTATTTCAGTGAAATTATGACTTCATTTGATCAATATGGAGGTCGTAAAGAACTTCTTCATTATAAATTGTCTTTGAAGAGCAAAGGGAAGGCTAGTTTTTAATTAACTACTAAAAGGAAGTCTTTTATTTTATTTTGTCTGTCTGTAACAAAGTGTGCTGTATGTTAGTAGGTATTTTTCTAAAAGGAAGGAAAGATTAAGAAGTCTGTATATTAGGTTATAGAGATATGTTTATGTTTTAATGTACTCTTAATGAAAAAGAATAAATATATCAGTTTTTAATGATCAATTCTCCCTTTTTTGCGCAAAAGATAAAACCGCATATAAGACATTAAATTTCATGAGCAGTAACTTCGAACTCTATATGTAAGGCAAGCAATATATACCCTTTCGACCCGACTGAACCCAATTAAAAAGTAAAAACAAAATGTGTCAGTTTTTGCTAATTTAATTGTTTGGCAATGTGCACCCCACACTACCAACTGCAGCAATAAAAAATACAATCAAATAAACAAAACACAACCCAACACCACCGATTGCGTTTCGGACGGGAAATTGGAGCCCGACACTTCCGAAACTCCACAGTAACTCCATCTCTATAGACATTAGAATTAAGGTGATATTTGCGTGCACAAAAACTGTGATTTACGTTGTTTTTATTGAAAATGTGTTTCGAGACACGTGCGCCGTGCGCAAACGCAAGTAAGCCGAGATCCTTTGGCAGCTGCGCTCGATTGTAAGATGTGACGCTTTACGTGACTCATTGCGGTTACCTACTGCAAAATAAAGTGCCTACTGAAAGTGCCTATTAACAATTTTATGATCTATGGCTTTCATTAATCAGTTTTAACGAAGAACGTATATGATAGATTATGTACGTTGGTAATGTAGGTTGAGGGAAATGTAAACTTTGAGTTACCTACTCTTTGTATAGTAGATAACTTTGAGGTACCTACTATAGGTTTGAAAGCAATAATTTTAGGATTATCATTTACTAGCGACCCGCCCACGCTTCGCAATGGTGTAATTTTGTGCGGCTTGTTCACGATACGTTGAATATTAGCTAACTTAAATTAACTTTTTCTGAATATTCTTTATTTACAAATTTAAATGAAAAAAATACCTTTAAGATGGCGAAAACCGCATTTGAATCCGTTAAGTGGTTTAGGAGGAGCTAGCCAACAAACATACAAACAGACACAATGAGCGACTTGGATAATAATGATTACAAGCGACCTGCCTACGCTTCGCAATAGTGTAATTTTGGGCGACTTGTTACCGAAACATTGAATTTTGGCTTATTTAAAAAAACTTTTCCTGAATGTTCTTTATTTACAAATTTAAATGAAAAAAATACCTTTAAGATGGCGCTAACTGCATTCAAATTGGCATTGATTTAGAAGGAGCTAGCGGACAAACATACAAACAGACAGAATTAGCGACTAGGATTTATACTAATGTAATGAAATAATGATTATGACGGTGGATTTTATTACAAAATTATGTGAGAGAATCCATTCAATACGAATGTTTTAATGTAAATATACAATTATCCCGCAAATAACAATTATGCCCGCAGCTTTGCAAGTGTTGACAACTACAGGCGGCACCCTCTATTTTGATGAAAATAATGTAAATTTAATATTTAACGTAATAATTAAGTTTATTTGTATTAATTGGCGTGTTGTTCTGGGTTATAATCTAACATTGTAAAAAAATTATATTAATTATATCAAACGTTTTAACGTGATAGAGTAACAAAGATCCAAACTTAAAAACTACATTATCTAAATCTTTTTAAATGATATAACGTAACAGACTTGAATGGCATATAGAACATACAAAGAAAACCTATTCATCGATTGTAAAGATTGAAAGTTTTTTTTTGAATACATTGTGTCATTTAGATATTTTTACAATAAGGTTTTGTTTGCTATGCAGTTATGCGGGTTTCCTTAGCCTATGTATATGCTTAATTCTTACTGAATACATTGAAAAAGATTACTTATTGCAAAAGTCTTTTGAAACTTACGAATCGATCGACCAATTGTAGAACAATACTAAAGTAATTAATAATACAAGTTGTTGTAACCTAGTTTCAAAGTTTTTAAATTAAATGTATTTCATATTAGATACACATCGAACAAAAGTATAATAGTAGTTGCCGAACAGTTATTATTTCAGTACTTAAATCGGAACACTATAAGTTAGTTTTTCTATCCTATTAGCTATATTAGGTATCAATAAAAAATGTACTTGATAATCTATTTTTCTTTTATTGGACAGGATTAAGGTATGCGAGGATTTATTTTTTATAAAATTTTCTGTATTTTTACTTGCATTTAAATTAGTTTTTCCAGAGGAATTTAATTCCCAAAATAAAACGTATTCTCTAGGTTAAATTCTTTCCATAAACCAAGTTTCATTTAAATCCGTTTAAAACTTTTTATATGATTGAGTTATTGAAATCTATAAGCAATTTTACACTTATAATATTAGTAAGATTATCCATCGAGTGATTACAGAGAAAACTAGGGGAAAACAGTAGTAAGTATATAGAACTGTACACGTTTCATTACTGAGAAGTTTTTTTCCTCACCCTACTATCCAGAAGATTTTACCTAGAGTTTCAGCTTCATCGTCTTCATTAAAACGATAACTACCCTGTATTATATAAACCAAATAAGCTAGGAATGTGTTTGTGTGTAATGACGACGTGTCCTTAGTTCGTTGTTCGATTGTTGCAGCACGAGACACGGTTACTAAATGAAATGTTTACTTTTTTTAAATAAAGTATAGTCAGGGTAGATTAAGAATAACAAAGTTGGTTTTCTTGTGTTCTTATAAATATTTTATAATCGTTTTCTGGTGTTCTTATGGACTTGTTTCTGATTATAATCTTGAAAGCATAGATGATGAATAGATCAACGATGAAAAGGGCTTACCAAAAAGCCTATTCACTCTAGCATTAAAGAGAGCAGACTTTTTTTAGGTAGGTACTTGTTAAAACTCAGTTACATAAATAATATATATTTTTTTACATTATTCCTCATTTAGTTAAGAAGATAAGTTTTAATAAAACGGCATAATACCCTTAATTATTACATAAGAATAAATAAACAATGTAATCATATACCTGTTTATTGTCTCGTCAAGTCAACAGTTATTCAATCAACAAGTATCTCAGTTTTCGAGAACCATTCGACAAGCGAATACTGGCTATAGCCCCTAACAGGGGTGATTTAGTTGTCTGGCTGTGAGCCAAGCTTCTTGGCTGGAACCGAGCCAAACAGGAGAGTTACAGAAAAAATGGCGGCTATCGTCGACGCGTCTCTGATATGCGTCAGTGGTGCGCGAGCGCAGCGACTTACAGAGAAGAGAGGGAAGGAAAGAAATTATTTTATTAAAATAAGAATTGTTTCGGGTGTATAATTTATAATGATTTTTTTTTATTTCTTAATCTGAATGAAGAAAAAAAAAGACACGTATTAAGTTTCAATGTCACAATATTTTTTATTCTAGAGACAAAATATTTCGTAGATATAATTTAGGTAGCTGTAACTCAAGTCTGTTGAGTTGCAGTTTCTAAGAACTCTAATTTGCGACGTCTACCAAGTCTTGTTGAAGGTGCATTCACCTTTAAATCCTTATACTAAAATTCACTTGTATAAGCTAATTAAAAGTCATATTCAGTCAAGATTATATTATGTTTTGTAGATAAACATCTGTTGTTTTTAGGGTTCCGTACCTCAAAAGGAAAAAAACGGAACCCTTATAGGATCACTTTGTTGTCCGTCCGTCCGTCCGTCTGTCAAGACCCTTTTTCTCAGGAACGCGTGGAGGTATGAAGCTGAAATTTATATCAATTACTCAGGTCTACTGTCCCTTGAAGCTGTGAAAAAATCAAACTTCTAAGCCAACGCAATCAAAAGATACAGCCGTTTATGCCGCAAATTTTCGACACTTGCAAGGGAATCAAAACCTACAGGGTGCTTCCCGTGAACTCAGAATCTTGAAATTTGGTACGAAGCAACGTCTTATAGCATAGATAAAGGAAAAATTACGAAAACCATAAATTTTTAGTTACATCACATAATATATTTTTTTTAATAATTTTAACCTTACTACCCATTTCCTCATAAACGCGTAGAGGTATTAAATTGAAATTCATACCAAATACTCAGGTCTATAATACCTTTAAGCTGTAACAAAATCAAACTTCTATGTCAACGCAATCAAAAGAAACAGCAATTTAAGCTGCATATTTTGAAACTCGCAAGTACTCGCTAGGGAATCAAAACCTAATGGGTACTTCCAGTCGACCTAGAATCTTGAAATTTGGCATGAAGCAACGTTTTATAGCACACATAAAGGAAAAATTCCGAAAACCTTAAATTTTTAGTTACATTACAAAATATATATTTTTTAATAAATATAAACTTATTACTTTTTTCCTCATGAACGCGTAGAGCTATCAAGTTGAAAATCATATCAAATACTTAGATCTAATTGCCTTTAACCCGTGAAAAAAAAAAAAAACTAAGTCAACGCAAAAACGCAAAACGCAAAAGTACAACCATTGATACCGCATATTTTAAAAACTCGCAACTACACGCACGGGAATTAAAACCTAAAGACCACTTCCCGTTGACATATAATCTCGAAATTTGGTAAGAAGCAATAGCTTACAGCACAGGTAACAGAAAAATTCCGAAAAGCTTAAAATTTTAAGTAGTTTTTGCAGGTTTGTACGGAACCCTCGGTGCGCGAGTCCGACTCGCACTTGGCCGGTTTTTTTTTAAAATAGCAAATTATACTCGATCGCCTGTTAAAACCACAATTCGTATTCGTTTTAATCATATTTTACACTACATAGTTTCATGGATAGTGCATACATTTTATAGTGTCCTGAAAACTATAGTAACAATTCCTTATTAACCAATATAAACATTAACAATAGGATAAAATCAAAAAGTAAAATAAATTACCAAAAACTTTACTTTTAAGCTTACAGTCGGTCACAAAACACCATTGTCCCCACAAACTAGATCAGTTTCCCCGAAAACCCACCATTACTCGTTAAGTGACCATTAAAATTGTTTTTCACAATAACTCCACGATGACATAAAAGCTAGACGAGTGCGACTAGCCTGTTGATACTTGGCCGGGAGCCAAACCCGGTACATCGTATTGGCGTACTCATGAACGTTCAACTAAACAATAAATAAAATAATATAACTTTCTAGGTTGTAACTGAAAATGTTTACTCGTTCTTGAAATCAAGATGTTAGGTAACACGTGTGTTGGTTATTACTTAGGTTAAACAATACCATTTGATATTTAACCATCTCTGCTTCAGTAAAATAAGGAACACTCCGCAACTGTTTGATAATGATAAAACCATGTATAGAGGTAGTCACTAGCGAAAATAACATAGCTTTTGCAAAAACAGAACACTCTCACCCATTTAAAACATGGATGTGGATCGATACAATCGAATTAAGTGATCCAGCATGAAAATAGAGGAAGCAGGGATTCCAGTTAATCCATCCATTCGTTTTTCAGCTGTTCCAGCGAGGTACAAAGTTGTGACGTAAAGCCTCAAATCCGCGGAAATTAGTCACCATCGATTACTCTCACACCGACTGGAGTTAGGGTTCAGTAACTTTTTTATTTTTATTTTTTTTATTTTACTCACAGTACCTATATAAAGTCTGTAAAGAAGTTTATACAGGATTTCATTTACTTATGAAACTTCTGTGCCCATCAAAATGTAAGTATGTATTTTTTAAACACTTAGGCCCACTTGCAGGAAACGTTTTAACCTCAGGTTAGCTAACTCAAAATTAAATGCAAGTGGGCCTTATAAATCCAACCGCTATTTACCTAAGGAAATTCTTTAGTTCTTACCCGCTTAAGCTTTCTAATAAGTCTCCAGCTGTAATTGGAAATTCAAAAAACAATCAAAACTTTAACAAAATATCAGTTTGACAGCATCAACTCCTGATAAACATAGTAATTAATACATTTTAATTAATTGGAATCACAGGGGCGCCCACGCAGGCTACCTTTGACAGGTCACTGAAACACAAAGCCGCAACCTACGTGAAAATCCATTTATCAAATGAATCCGGAATCGAAAATCTTTTTATTCAGAACTGATGTATTTTTGGAATTTGGTATAAAAATTAAATAGTGCCAAAAGGATTCGTAGTAGGTAGCTTGATGATTGACGTAATAAAGAGGTGAAATAAACAATAGTTGTCGTCACATTTTCTTTGTTATAAGATAAAAGTCTTCGTTTACAAAACATTGAATGTTTACATTTAGTCTCGATACTAATTAATTACCTGAAAATGCAATGTTGAGATTGTTTACTTTAACTTTAAATAAGAAACATAGTGTTTTAGCTCGACTTTATAGATTTGGACACAAACTTGATATGTTTATTAAATTTGCAATTTTACAAAGCCGTATTTTAAATTAAAAATATTTTTTTACATTATTTCAAGTACGCCTACCCCACTCTTGGTAAAATTCTACGAGAGTTAGACTGAATCTTGACCTTTGTTTGTAGTTTTCTACATAATTAGATTTACCGTTGACTCTTTTGAGAAAGGAGTACCTACTTATAAATCTATGTGTCTATCAATGTCATGTAGCTTTATGGCTCCCAAGCGGAAAAACGGTGTTAAAACTAATATTTTTCATTTTTTTTTTGTATTTCACCTTCAGTCGTGACTTCTTTACAAAACCATGTTCTAGAAGAAACTGATGCTCCCGTAAAATATATATTAACATAATTATAAAAATATAATTATTTGTTCCAAATTATGCCCAATATTTACGTTACTATATTTAATTAATAAAATCAGTTCTTTGTTTTCAACATGTGATTTTAATAATGTTTACATTGACGCCATTTATTAATATCCAACTACTCCTGAATTTATTTTTATTTCAACATTTATACAAAAACAGACTTACCCGCACCTTATTCAGTAATCGCGTAACGCTCAGTTCCGCAGATTTAAAACGTTGTTTTTCTTTCAGCGCGCACGCAATCATAGGTCAGTCATTTGAACACCGCTTCTTGGCGTCATGCCAATCGTTACTATACCAACTTATGGCTGTTGCGGTGAAAACCACTGATACCTTTGTACTGTTTGAACACCGCAATTTATTATTTGGCTCACAGCTTTCCATTAGATTGATGGAACTGATTTTATGGTGGATGTTTTTATTGGGATTCTGATGTTGGAATTGATTATTGTGATGGATGCTGATTAGTTACAACACGATTTGATGGGTAGTGATTATTTGATGCAATCTCGTTCATATAATTTAAATAGCTTGAGAGGAATTATTTTTTTACAAAGAGTAAACTATGAGTCTGTTTCACTATCTGCAATCGGTCTCTTATTACTGAGAATCGTCTATAAGTCTAAGTGCGGAAAAAAACAAATGTATTTCATATCTATGTAAAGTAAAAACTCACATATGAATTGCAAAATACGAAGTCTGAGAAATTTGTGATAAACTTCAAATATTAACCTGCAAATATTATGAAAAACTATTTCAATGTCTAGCTTGTTGATGGACGTGGCTCAGGCGATTTTGTTACCTGTTTCCAATAGTCCTGTGAATGCTCAATAGGTACATTAAAATGCGAGTGTTTTTATACCCTTGCGCAATACTAGTTATATGAGATTATATAGCTATGCTACGAGTACCATCGACTTAAATGTACTTTATAATAAAAAAATTAAAACCTTTTTTATAAGTCAAGGTTTTTTCCGGTTGTAATCGAAGATGATAACAATTTAAGCAAGAACACAGACCATTTGTTCAATACGTGTAATAGGAAGACAACGTCTAGTAAATAGGTCGACATATTGGCTTCACTCCAGCGAATTAGTCATCCAATGCTTGGCTAAAAATTAATAGGTATATAAAGGTTATTAGGCTTTAAAAGTAATACCTTATTAACAGGTTAAAAAGAGCTATATACTCTGTAATAGATGTGGTAATACTTTGACAGATAAATTGTATTGACAGTTAAGTATGCAGAGAAGTTTAATTGATTGAGTTAGCCAAGTGGTTAATTTGTGTTTCAAGACTATGGATTTCCAAAAACCTGCCACTGGTTCTTTCCGGTAAATATATTTTTATGTAAGAAAATTAAAGAAGAGAAAAATATTCATTTATCTGCGCTTGTTAAATGCGAGACGCCAGTGAAGATGGTTGCCAAATTTTTTGTAAATTCGAAAAAATAAGTTTAATATTTACTTTTATGCTAATATTGAAAATTGATTTTTCATTGTGAGGGTATTTTTCCTACAATTTTAACATTGACAACTAAGCAACACTGCGAAGAAAGTGTGGGACAAAACCAAAATAAAAAAATAGATTATGATTTTTTATTGGGTGTAAGTCCTAATAGTATGTTTTTTAAGTTAACAACATTCAAAGTTTTAATTAAAAAAAAAAAAGTAACTCTGTTAAGGAAATTTCCTGAAAATCCTGAACATTTCCTACATGGCACGACTCATCAGTGACTGATGGCGAGTGACTGGACGTTGCCACACGTCATACACGCACACATTGACAGTTACACACACACGCATGGAGCAGTGGGCGTGGCATCGTCGCAGGCGCAACCGACAACAGACGGCGCCTGGGCGTACTGGCGCGCAGGAAAGTGGAAAATGAAGAGTGTGGTTAGTAATTTGTGTAACTGCGTATGTAGTAAAATTTATAATATTAAAAAGTTATTTTGCTCCAGGTAACTGCTTAACAACAAGGCATTAAGGATAAAACTTAATTTGCCATAACCTTGGTAAAGTTAACTTAAGTACTTACTAATTATAATTATTATTCAAATACACAATTGAATGTTTTTTCTTTCTTGAAATTTAAAAGTTGAAACTAAACAGTTGGAAATAAACAGTTAAAAATTTACATTAAACTTTTCTAGGTAAATCATTACAGTTTTGACTTAGGTAATTACTAATAAAAATCGGCCTACTCGCCTTTCTTGACCGACATATAAATGAACACGTGTGTTGTTATCGCAAGCTAAGACGATGTTGTCCAAACGATGGCCCATTCTAAACCTTAGCACGCATATCTATAAAGTTCTTTTCCAATTATCCCCCCTATAAAACTAGTGAATCACGTATTTTCGTATCGTTAGTACCGCATATGCGCGGGCGCGCCATATACGGGGCGGCGGACTCCCCCCCCCGCGCCTCACCCACCCGCCCTCCGCCGAGCTTGGCTCACATTTCTGATATATGGCTATCGATTTCACTATAGACTTGCGGAACGTTTAAAATAAGAAATATTGCATATACGTTCATTAGGACTGTTTCCAAAACGAAAACTAATTATTGCTAAAGGGGTACCTACTCATTAAGCTTAGATTTTAAAACTTTTTTTTATATGATTCACAATTTCATGGAAATAAACAGATATTCGAATATCAAATGTTTGTTTTTACATAAGCGACGGTGAAAATCATCGTCGCTGTGCCATTGGCTGATGTGTGAGTGTTGACATCAAAGCGGTGAATATGTAGGTAAAATGTAGGTAAATTATTATTGAGGTTTTTGAGTACTTTGTTGAATCAATTTATTGTTTATGCACAACAATAATAATAATATGGTTTCAGGCTTCTGGAATAGCCTGTTTACACTAGAAAGATAATATTATGTTCCTGGAGTGACACCCACCTGCAATGCTTTGAATATTCAATCTGTAAACAATGGTTTTGAATACTTGAGATAGATTAAAGCAATTAGCTGTCTAGACTCCAGCTAGACAATAAATAAGGATCAACTTAAAATAAAAAACAAGCCATGCTCAAGGCAAAATTAAAATTTAGAGAGAAATGCATTATATTTTTTTAATAATAATAAATTAAGCAGTTATTTCCGATTACACAAAAATATTGTACCTTTTTATTCACGGCCGAAACCAATATTCTACTATAGTTTCCTTAAATTTCCTTGGTAATTGGAAACTGCTAGTTTTGTTTTTTTTGACGTGTTTCTGTCATTTCCATATCAACAGCCATCTACCATAGTTTTTTGCGACGCAAAAACATTGATAATGGTTACCATGGTTACACAAATAACAAGGCGTCAAAGGTTAGTAGAATATTGGTTTCGGCCGTAAGAGGAAAATATAGATATTTATACTGTTATGATACAAAAACTATGTTTCCGCCCGGGATCGAACCGGGGACCTTCTGCGTGTTAGGCAGATGTGATAACCGCTACACCACGGAAACTTGATACACACTTTTACAATATTAACTTTACTTTGCGATACACATCAGTAGTAATATACACTTTAATCACTTTATTGTACTTATTAAATTGCACCTGTAATAACATTAATCTAGATTTATTGTAGTTTGATAAAATAGGCTGAAGCTATTGCATCATTTATCGAATAGATGCTTTGTTAAGGTCATATTTACGAATCATAAATTTGTACAATTTTATATAACAAGACAACCAAAATGTTTATTAATAATTTAATGTTCATGAAAAATACTTTTTTTTTTAATGAAGATACCTCAACTATGCTTAAATACCTAACAGCTATAATTACATGTTTCACACAGCCAATCCGACTCCGAGTTTTGCACATAGTGTAGAGATACAAAGGTCCGTTGTATCACTGAATACGGGCTAAATACATTTACAGGAATTACCAGCTTTGAATTGCAGTAAATAAAATGAATGAGTCGTGCGTCCTTAGGTAAGTAACTTCTAAAAAGTAGGCGGTTTATATGTTTTCTTGTAACTTACGTATAATGAATTTTGCTTATCTTGAAAGGTAAGTAGTAGATACGTGTTTTTTGTCGGAATTCTAAGAACCGAAGCGACATACCGTCTAATATGGTTTGTGTAGGACTAAGTATTCTGAACCGAAGACATCTGAAACTTACGTTAGTATAATCTTAAAGTAAAAGCAAAGTCTTAAATAGTTATACAAAATTATATTTCTTTACTAATTGATAGAAATTGAGTAAAATAAAGCCGCAGTAGCCCTCTTTGCTGTTTTTTCATAACGTACAAAAAGCTCTTCAATTCGAAGACGTGAAGATTTCTCAGTGAGTGAAACTACCTACCTATTATATCATATCATAAATCTTACCATTTAATCAATAATAAAACTTCCAATACTATCTACATACCTGCATATCAAACAATATTAACTTTGTAATAATATTATTTTTAATGATAAAAATGTGAAAATCTCTCACAATTTATTAAAAAACCGCACTCATACAAATAACACACACATTACACGTAATTCGTCCTGTACCAACATCCTCAATAAAACATGAATAATGCAATTAGCGGAATGGTCCATCATCCCTTATAAAGAGCTCCCACTCAAGGACATTCGCCAGTTGGCCCCAGGCCGTGCTTAGAGTGGGGGTTGCGACCTCCCCCAACCCCGCGGGACCAGCCTCGTGAAGGGAATTGCGCCGACTGGACTTACGGACCGAAATTGGGACGGAAATATTTCACCTACGATATGACGTTAAGTTCGTTGCAAAATTGACTGAACGGTTTATTAAAAAGGGTTTAAAATGGAACACTTGTATTGATAATTATAATTACATAGTATAAATCGCTAATTGTGTCTGTTTGTTTGTTTATCCGCTAACTCCTCCTAAACTAGGTACTTAACGGATTTTAATGCGGTTTTCTCGATTTTTTAGGGAATTTATTCATTTAAATTTGTAGATAAAGAATATTCGGAAAACTATTTTTTTAATTAGCCAAAATTTGATGTGTTGTGAACAAGTCGGCCAAAATTACAGCACTGCGAAGCGTGGGCGGGTCATTAGTCATATTATTATGTAACTACAATTTATTATTTTATTATAATAATGTTTTGAATGCAAAAAATATGTTTCCGCCCGGGATCGAACCGGGGACCTTCTGCGTGTTAGGCAGATGTGATAACCGCTACACCACGGAAACTATATCAGTGTTGACAAAAAATAATATGTCAAGAATGTGAATTCGATAAAACATAATTTATTGCACTAAATAAAACAAAAGATAATCAACCAAACCAGTTGTAAAACGGTTGCTTGATATGTTACTTAAAAGAATTTGATAATTTGTTGCTAAATGATTTCAACAATTTGATTTATTTTTTGCACCTCTTCATGTAGGTACTTGTGTAATCAGATTTGTTAAGAAATTAATTTATAACATCTTTTGACAGTTTTTATGTGTATAGTCTAAATATTCCTACCCCGTTTGACTTTTTTGTTAGTGACATTTTCATATCAACAACCATAGGCACTGATAGGCAGAAACAAAAAGGTTACCTACTATAGTAGGTAACAGGTTTAGCAAGGCTTCAATAGCAAGAAGATTATTAAGATGGCCGCTACATAAAACATAACAAACGGCTGAGCAATACAAGTCAATACATCATTAGGTAATTGTAAATTTACCTCTACAAGAATGCAATCTTTACTTTATTTGTAATTTAACCAGTATTTTCTACCCAAACTTGCACTAATTAAGTACTGTTTAAACAGGATATTTTTGTCCCATCAGTCCCAATTCCTACCACGTCCCAGTCGGCGCCACTCCCAGCTTTCCCCGGGATTCTCCAGCTACTTGTTGCTCAATCCGTGTTGGTGGATAACGATAAACAAACCCGGACTGAAGGTTAGTCATAGGAAATCGATGCTAAGGTCAAAACAAGCTGAGACCCTTATCGATGAGAGCTAATTGATTAAATGTTTGATTTATATCATTCTGTTTCAGATTTTTTTTTTGTTTTTTTTCTCTAGGTTTATTAAATTAAATAAAAAACGCTGAAAAGTACACTGTTTTGTTTAGGACTATAAGTAGGTGTTTGTGATTCGTATTTTTAGAGTATTATTTCATTTAGTAGGTAACATTAAAATTCATATACCTATGTTATGTCATAATTTAATAAAACAATAAACGAATTGCCCATAGGTATATTGCTTGAAAAATCACATCGTTAACTGGAAACGAATGATCAATAACAAAAACAAAAGCTTATTAAATAAGTAGTAGTAGAGAACCAATTAATGGAATGTTGTTCTTTATGAATCTTCACCTAATTAGTTACGTATAAGCCTCCTAAAGAAAAATAATAAAACCATTTACGTATTAAAACTAAAATTGAGTTAAATAAATTGCGTAGTTTATAATTCTGAATTCTTATGGTGGAATTCAAATTTGCTGACAAATATCTACTAAATAAAAATTATAACAAGTAGTTTCCACTACCAATAAAATAGTTCTTCAGCACCTTTATTAGTAGGTATTCCCTTCAACAGAATTATAGGCAGTCGTAGCTTTATCAACCCATACCTCAAAGTAAAGACTCCTCAAATGAGTTTCAAGTATCATTTCAGATAATCACAAGCATCAAGAGCGTATTCACTTACTAGTGTTGTTTGAGTGGCTTGATGCAGTAGCTGAAGGTAGTCATAATCTTAATGTGTGGTGGCCTGTTCGAAATGGGATCACACGCGCGCGCCACAGCTGGCTGGATTATAAAAGTATTGGGTTGAAGTATTAAGGTAATACGAATTTTGTAGGATTTTGGGATTCAAGACTGTTTGTTGCAGGTTGTAGTATTGAATCGCCGAAAATTTTAAGATCTATAAAATACTAGTGACCGTCCGCGTGAAAGTCATTTTCCCGTGGGACTGAGAAGTTTTCCCGCGGTAAAAAGTACCCCGCGGTATAACCTATATTACCCTAAAGTTTTATCCAAATCCGTCCAGTAGTTTTTACGTGAAAGAGTAACAAATATCCATCCATTCATCCATCCATACACCCATACATACTCACAAACTTTCACGTTTATAATATTAGTAGGATTGACGTTTGAGAAGTGTTACGCAAAGAACTTGAAGTCCAATTTTTTATTGATATAGTTTGCTATAACTAATATACACACTCCAAATAAACAACGATAAAAACTTTTTTAAGAATTAAGGTATTGGTCCATGTTGTAATGTAAAATTTATACAAAAGCCGAAGGGTTGAGAAGAGTTGTGACTTAAACCCTTTTGAAGTTCGGTCTGTGCTTGTTTTCAATTCGCCCATCCTATATCTTTATGAGAACACGGTCAAACTAAATATCAGTCAAAGTTCAGAGGATACGTTAGGAGAATTCGGGTACTAATTCAAAGAAATAAAGTTTTACTTGTTGAGCCAAGTCAGGCGCCTACTGGGCGGTTTGCCTACAGGAACCGAGTCAAAGGCAAAGTCATTTATCTCACGTAAGAAGAAGAAGAAAGTAGCTATGGTTTAAAAAAACTAGTTTATAAGCAGGCAAAATAAAACATGCAAGTTAATTTTCCTTCTTAAGAAGCATTTTCTTACCTAAAAAGCTATCACGCTGCAAATTATAAAGTAAAATCTTATTACCATAATTTTCAACATTATCTAGCATGCCGAAATAATTAATACTAAGAAAAAATTATAATTAAATTAATGTTATGTTTAATAACTGTGATGATTAATAATTCGTAGAAAATCATCTTGATCGGTCGATGTCGAAAACGAAAGCTTTGCCTTACAAAAAGACCTCGAAAACTAATTTCATCTAAAAAAATACCAATACTACTAATCTATCATTTAAGTATCTTATCCTGAACAAATACCTCAGTTTGCGCCCCATTATCTTTTAAAAACCAACTTTTACAAAAGCCTTCGCGCGCTTCAGTTGCGCGGGAACATAAAAGGGAGGCGTGAACGCGCCACGGAACGCGTTATACCGTCCACTCGGAGCCAGGTGACCCGTGAGGTGTGTTCACGTGGACGACACGCCTGGCGAGCCAAGCGATCGAGACATGGTGGATGGCTTTCATGCGACTTTATCGAGACCAAAATAGATAGTGCGGTTGATGAATTAGGGTACTCGGGGTGTGTTTTAATAGTGGATTTCTTGAAGTTTCTTTTACGGTTTAAGTAGCTGAGATGGTTAGAAATGATTTAGCTTAAAAATTTTCGGATATAAAATCTAGGTGATTTCATTTTTATTCTTAATCATTAATGATACACGATTAAAATCACCTCATGATACTGCTAAAGCAATTTAAAATGAAAAACATGGGGCTAAAAATGATGAAATACTAAATCACAAAGCTCAGGGTTGAATAAACTAGAGAAATTGTAATAAATTTCATAGAATTTTATTTTAAACACTTTTCCAATCAAAAAATCTGGGCCAAAAGTGCCCAGCATTGCCCTGTTAAACCGTTTGTGCACAAAAATTTATAATTAAAATAATAAATTAAAAAAATATTTTGAACTTCAAGGAACTTCAGGAATATTTTGAGTTAATAAAGGTTTATAATTAATTATTGTGTTGATTTTATGCGTCATTATTTATTTCCGTTGCCTTAGTGATGGGTATCTATGAACAAACCGATATCAATAATGAAATCGATTTTTAATTTTAAAGTTACCTAATTTTAATATTATGGGCAAATCTATACTAATATTATAAAGCTGAAGAGTTTGTTTGTTTGTTTGTTTGTTTGTTTGTTTGTTTGTTTGAACGCTCTAATCTCAGGAACTACTGGTGTGATTTTAAAAATTCTTTTTGTGTTGAATAGACCATTTATCGAGGCAGGCTTTAGGCTATATAACATCACGTTGCAACTATAAAGAGCGAAGAAATAATGGAAAATGTGAAAAAAACTGGGAAAATTATTCATCCTTGAGGAAGCTTCCGTTGCGTGCGCTGCCAAAAACGGTTCTAGATATAAGATAGAACCAAAAATATAAGTATGAAAGAATTAAGGAAACTTTTTACCGCGGGAAAACTTCGCATTCCCACGGGAAACCGACTTCTACGCTAACGGAGTCGCGCGCGGCCCCTAGTATAATATATTTCGTTTAGCTAAGAATTATCTTCAAGGAGATACAAAGGTTTTTGTACAGTCGTTGACTCGCACGTTAAAGAGCAAAGAGATCAAGCCGACGCAGTAATGCTCTTCATTCATTTGAACTTGTTCTGGGACTATCTAAAACAGCGACTGGTATTTGCATTACGTTTTTTTTTTAATATTCTTCAGCAGCTTTTACCCAACTGGAGATATTTTTCAGCATGTTTATAATCTGCCGTGAGTTTATCTGCAGTTTTTAGGGTGTTCTAGAAATATATTCTAAGTATATCACATATTTTGCCTATAAAACGTATCAAATCGATAACAAGACAAACAATGTTCATAATCTAATCGTTTTGTTGAAATATAATCCTTTTTCAAGCCCTTCGTGTCATCAAAACTGGCATCTGTCTGTCATTGAAGTCTCCTCGTTGCGTTTGCTTTCGATATTGTTATTGTGCGATTTTTCTGTGATTTGTGATAATTACAGCTATTATCCGCTTACTCTCACGGACGATAAATACGATTTCAATTACAAGCTTTATTTTGCACGTTATTTTTTTTTGACTTTTCCTTAAAAATGCTTTGCATCAACTGCAGTATAGCAATCAGTCGTCTGTTATTGTTCCTGCTTCCTTTGTATGGAAATATATGTCAAGCATGATATAGATTATTAATTACAGAAGCAGCTGAAAATGAAAGATTGAGTCGCCGCTCAATGGTTTGTAACAAGACCTCGGCACTAAACTCTTAACAATGATGATCCAATATTACCAGTTATTTTATCATAGCATAATCACCTAGTAAGTTGAATTATTATACATATTTAACATATTTTTTGGTTGAAGATTAGTTATTTATATTTATGTTTCAGCGTGCTAGTATTATGCATGTTATACTTGTTGGACGAGTGCTCGAAGGTTTTTGGCTCGCAGTGCTACTTCTAACAATGAATTACCAATACCACCTCCATTGCATGTGGTTTTACCTGTAACAACTCTCCGCCTGAGCAAAATAATATTAATCTGCCGCACTACAAGCGTGCTTCACTTCTGTTCACTGCATATTTGAAACTTGCACTACCTAATCAGTTATTACATCTTGTAGTATGCCTTTACAAAATAATGATGCTGCAAGAGTTCAACGGATCTTATTTGCACTACTGAATTTTTACACAACTCAGAATATACCTATACAATTTCAAAAAATATCAAAAACAGAACAGTAAAAGCCGTCGAGGGCCCTGAGGGAATAGTCACGATTGAAAAACCGCCTATATCACAACATGCAATTGTATTGATGTGAATCAGGGAAGTCTAGATGTGTTAACAGGAATATTAGTTTAAGATTTACTTTATTTATAAAAAGATACTTAATAAAAATGGCAACAACATTTGTTTCTTTTTTGCTAGAATCTGTAACACAATATTGGAAGAAAAAATATTTTCATGATTTAGGCTCTGACTGGCTGCCCAGCCCGTGCTTCAACGGCCATTTAGTTAATGCGATGTGCCATGACATGCAACGACGATATGATTGCATCGGATTTAAGACGCACTTGCTCTCTCTAACTCTTTGAGATAAAGTTATAAAAATATGATCAGTAAACGCCTAGTCAACTGTGTGGCCCAGCGGAGTTTATAATATTGTTATAGGTCGAAGATAAGTTTGCAGTTTTAGGTGATGAAATGGATTAAAATACCTCCCTCCTATCACCAGGGCCGAGCCGCCCATACGTGCGATGTGTGCGGCGCACACAGGCGCCTAAGCAAGAGGGGCGCCGGATTGTTTTTTTTAATACAACATAGTTGAAAAAAAAATCTAAACCGACTAAATAAGGCGCTTTATAGGTTTCGCACACAGGCGCTTCATAAGTTTCGCACACAGGCGCTGCTTAGGGTCGGCGCGGCCCTGCCTATCACGTATAAGTTAGTATAACAGGTGTATCTACTGCTATCTAACTAAATGGATTCAATTTAGGACAGCCGCTTTTTAATTCTAGCAGCGTTGAGTACATAATGATACTACTGTTGTTATCAATTACCTATACTTGTAAGATTTAATCATTTTAAACATTATAAGATTCCTTATGAAAAGTGATAAGTAGCAGAGCTGCAACATTGCTATGGATTTGTAAAAGGCCTTTTATTTTATGATGTCTGATTACAGTTAATTGTGAAGTTCCTTGAATCTGCAACTATGTTTTAAACAAACATCATAGTTTACAGTTTTCACAGGCAGAAACATTTAATTGTATATTTAAATGCTAAATAAGGCAGGCAGGCAATGCAAACGGTCCGTCTTATTTATACCAATTTTATTTCTAAAAAAAACTGTGAGTTTTTTCACATCCAAAAGAAATAGTTTACAGGTGACCTATAGAAAAAGCTTTTGTTTTAAAAAAAGGCAAGTATTTTTTGGGTCACAGTCATATTAAATCGAAATGCAATAAACAATACTTGTTTAAGAGCTTCTGTAAACGTACTTATATAAATTTCAATTCCCAATTTTTTACATTGGAACAACACAACACAAGGTAACCTTTTGAATGCGGTTCTCACTATCTTTAAGGTTTTTTTTCCATCGGTTCGTCAGAAAAGTAGCCATAATTATATATTTCAGCAAGTACTTAGACCAAAATTACTACGTTTAGAAGCATGAGCGGGCCAATAGTGGTTTATACACAGCTAGGCTTTTCATTTAAACAGACGCGGATGGACTTTACAATTTAAGTACCATAAAACATTTATTAAAACAATTGAACCACATTGTTATATCCTTCAATAACACTTTCTCAAGTGCTGTCAAGAGCCAGGTGACTGTCGGCGCACATAAAGCTACCACACAAGTTCAAGTACTTAACCATGAAATAAAGCGGCGCCTTTGTGAAAAGACGAGATTGCTTTTAGAAACGATAAGTTTTCAAGAAGACTAACAAAGTTAGGAAATTAATAGAAAATCTTAGTAATCGAGCGTCGACAAGTACTTTGACGATGTTGGAAATTCAATTTGATCGAATAAAGGTCACAAGGTTAGCAGTATGACACAACTCTTGTGTTTATTGTAATTTGGTAATTCAAAAAGTGGTAGGAACGATTGACGAGTGGAAATATAGGTACTGATTTTCTTATACTCCTCTAGTGTTAAAGGTGGCTGAATAGATTTAACATAGTTGGTGTAATATAGAGCATGTAGTTATTAACTTAACAAATTCTTCAAACCATCTAACCATTTAAACCAAAAATAATATGAATGAAGCTGATAATTTTAACTATTTATTGATTAAACCCACTAAAAAAACTTTCGAAGCTGAATTTCCGTATAAAATTTTATATAGCACTAATATGAGTCCAACAATTTCATTTTACATCCGAGAAGTAAATATTTTTTTAAATATTCTAGCTTCTTGATATACCTAAATTGAAAACTTCTTTAAAGTTGTCAAAAATAATAACTTTACGTCATAACCGTTTCTAAACACATTCATTTAAAGTAGGATGGTAACTTTTTTGAGTTTTTTTTTAATAAATATCATGTAGATACAGAAAAACATAGTACCTACAGCTATAACTTACACATTTTGCTAATAACATAAATAAATTTATAGCGTAATATTCTAAGTAAATAGCTTTATTCACTGACATTATGATCAAGTTAAAAAAGTAACGACATCTTTTGCCTCCCGAGGACATTTTGCCAAAAAGCCTGTTTCAAATTTAGGTGCGATACCATAACTTGTGAAAAGTTTACCTTGAGAGCAGACTCGAGTAGGTGGTTACTGCCTGTATTATGTTATGACGTCATCTAATATTCAAGGCGAAAAGATCTTAAGGACGAGGGAAGCTTGTAAAGAAAATGTTATGGAAAGTTTGGATGGGAAGAAAAATAGAAAAAAAAACTGCAATTTACGATGATTCGCACACCGAGGGCTCCGAGCAAAGATCCAGGGGCGTGTCAATAGTACATCTATCTAGCACCCATATGTATCCAGGATAATAAAAGTTTTTTTCGTGTTGTTTATACATACATTAGCTACTTGTACTATAAAGTCACGGCTTAAACCCTCTCGCTATTGGAGAAGGAGGCTTGTGCTCACCTAATAGGACATTCCTATATAGGCTGCTATTATTTTTTACTACCTATATATAATATAACTAGTGGCCGCTCGCGACTCCGTTCGCGTAGAAGTCGGTTTCCCGTGGGAATGCGAAGTTTTCCCGCGGTAAAAAGTTCCCTTAATTCTTTCATACATATATTTTTTGGTTTCTAGAACCGTTTTCGCAGCGCACGCAACGGAAACCCTCAAGAATGAATAATTTTCCCCGATTTTTTCACATTTTCCATTATTTCTTCGCTCCTTATAGTTGCAGCGTGATGTTATATAGCCTAAAGCCTGCCTCGATAAATGGTCTATCCAACACAAAAATAATTTTTGAATTTGAAAGAATTCAAATCGAACCAGTAGTTTCTGAGATTAGCGTGTTCAAACAAACAAACAAACAAACAAACAAACAAACAAACTCTTCAGCTTTATAATATTAGTATAGATATAGATCCGCGAAGTAGGTTTATGATTTTCTTATACATGTAGAAAATTTTAATCTTAAATGACTACGTGATTAATAGTGATTTTTTTCATAGCTTCAGGAAATAACAGACTTTAATATTTGATATTAATTTGAATTTGGTACAATAGCGCATGGTGACAGACAGACGGACAGATGGACAGCATAACTTGAAATCTTAGTTGGTAGTTAGATTTTTTCATTCTAATACAATTAAAACGGCTTATATCTTGACAGCGTGTTTTATTATCACCGTGTGTATTATTAATTGACAGAAACAGTTATCGGCATAAAAAGACCTAGTGAAAAATTGTTTATGAAATAAGTTTTTATTGTCTAAGACAAAGCAAAAAATTAAAAGTTTAAATTTGTTTTCACAACTTTAAAGGTGCTTAAAGAGACCCCGAGGTGCAGTAAACTGAAGTACTACATGTGCAATACGACTTTTCCTTATACTGTGTAGAACAGAAACGGGTCGCAAGAAAACTTTTGTTTTTTAATTTGATTCTAAAGCTTTGCGTAAACGTTTTCCCCTGGTGGTTAGTACAAACGTTTCCAAGTTATGAATCAGTTTTGCTATTTTAAGGTTTAGCATAGTTTTTAAAGTAATAAAGTGGAACCCCTTTTAGCTCTCCTAATTTTATTGTCTTTCAGTTTGCCTGATATGTCATTTCTTTGTACCACAAGTTACTTAGGTACGCAATCGAAGTTAAGGCTGTTTTTGCTCCTAAAAAAACTTAAATAAAATTGAATATTTATTGTAAGCAAACCATCCAGTCTTCTAACCACTGGGTTTTTAAGTGAGGTGTTACTAATAACTTACCTTACAAAAAGTACGGAATTTTAAGTACGCGACTCTGATTCGCTAATTGAAAAACACAAACCTTCTGGTTTTGACAATTCTGACACCGCGTTTCACATTTAATAATACAACCACAAAAATATATTTTCACCAAAACATTTATAACTTAAACTGACATACAAGCTGCGGATGAATTTTAACCTTTAACGCATATTACTGTGCACGAGAATAGCTCTCGTTTATCAATATACGTATTTACAAATATAGGATTTAAGGTCAAAGGTGAGTAAATTTATAAAGCTACGGTTCGCAATGAAATTATTACAAGGATAGCTTCCATTGAACTTTCGGAAGCTATGTTGTGGCTTGACCGGAAATGTCAAAGCTCAAATTCGTGTTAATCACATTTTACGTATGGTTACATGTAAATAACAAAAGGAAAATGAAAACATTTAGGTTCAAAACCACAGAAGAGATGGAAAGGCTAATGGACAGGACAGAAATCAGTTTATTAGATGGACGATCTCATTTGTAATGTTTAATATACAAGTATTTCAATTACTCTTTGTAAAAACGGTAAGTCAGAAAACCTACTACCTTAAACCGATGTCATCATGATGTGTAACAGTAGTTAAACTAAAAACAAGTTAAGATAGTTTGCAATTACTTAAACGGTAACCACTAATCTGCGGACAGGCAATGGCAACTAAAGAACTAAAGAACTGCCCCTTTTAAGTTATATGTTTTCATATCTAACGAGTTTATATATGATATTAAGCTCTTATAATTTTGTTGCTTTCGTAAACACTGTTAGTTGTTCTGGCTTTTCAAATATACTCTATTACTTGTTCTCTAAAGAAAGAAAGCAAAGTCACCTGAAGGAAGTCGAAAAGGGAGGGAAATGGTCTGACCTTAAAGATGTTAATATTTGTTTGTCTCCAAACGCTGGTTCTAGGTCGTAGTCTCCTCTCCTTCTTGCCTACCTACCCGTTTTTTGCGTAGGCAGCGCTGCCGTAGTCGTCGCCCAGGATCCGGGCGTAATTCCAGGATAGTTTTGAGCTGATTGAGGGGGCTCCGGTAGCTTTATGTAAATCAGACTCGGAAGCAATTTCTTACGAAGACCACCCAGGGGAAACCATGATATGCACTTCACGGTATAAGAATACGTTTGCGCAAGACCGCGTCTGTGCGGTTGGAATGTTAGCTAGTATGTATGATGAGAGAATGAATTTAACCTTGGAATTATTGGGCCATATGGGGGCAAAAAGTAATATTTTTAAAAACAATTATAAAACTGATGCGTTCAGCCTTTTTCTTATTAAATTTGCTGTGCACAAAAGAAATTTACCAAAATCTTGATTTATCATCCTGTATCAGCCTGTATGATCACGAATTCCATTTAAACCATAATTAAAAAAAATATATGAAACGTTTTTTAAATGGATCCGAAAAATCTTAGAAGAATAAATATGAAAAAATAATTGTTTTTAGTCAAGCGATTAAAAAGTTCACCAATGTGAGTTTCTGTTGGATCTCTATGCAATAATTTAAAATTAAACTAAATAATAATAAAACACAAAACCACAAAGTTAAAGTAGAAAATTACAAATACTGTGACGCAAGATTGACAGCGACGAAACATTTTTTAACTTGTTTAGGTTCAAAATACGATTATGACTGAAATTAGCCATTAACCTACATATAAAGTAATTACATCTCAACTTTACTACATTATGTAATTACATGTGAGTTGTTGACGACTTTTGTCAAAAGTTAATGAACAATCTGAAACAAAATTCAGTAACAGAAGTAAGGAATTTAATTAAAACAATACACGATGGGATTTAATTTATCCATTTCCTGAGTATGCACATAAGCATTTTTTTAGAAGGTTTATCTATTACAGGTCGGTAATAAGTATGCAAATATTATTTTAATATATTTTTAGTGTCAAAAACTCAAGTGCTACCATATCTCGAAATTAAATAAATTAAAAAATATTGAGAAATATCAAGTTTTTACAAAAAAATCGATGTCAATGACTTAAGAACACATTTTTCTGAAAAGCTTTCAACTCTCGATAGTAATTTACTTTTTCCAATATATTTTTTCTTTCACAAACATTATTTTCCATAACAAATTTTGAATTAAGCTGGCCTATTTAGAACAAGTAATAACAATTAATCATAATACCTGAACCTGTATTCAACATATGGAGCATCCGCTCATAAGAAAGATATACGTAATTGATTGACTCACCTCAATGTAGGGGAAGGCAACTAATTGTGGGAACGAACAATTTATTTAAAAAAAAAATTAAAAGCGCTAAAAGAAAAAGTATTTAACAGAAAATTATTAAAGTTTCTAAAGCTAGTTTCTTTGTTTACAATATTTTGAAAACTAAACAAATTATACAAGAAAACTCTTTTGTCACTTCATATCCTTATGTACATAGATAAAGACTATTACTTAATTATTTATTATTTCTTATATTCACAAACAAAACTACAAAAAATAGCGCAGTCAGATGCCCAGGAACACAGCGCGTGGGTGGCTTGCGACGGTTGCCATGGCGACGCCTACATCCTCCCCCCTGCCCCCCGGCCCACCCCCGCTGCCCCCCGCCGCCCCCCCGCGCGTGGGGTCCCCCTCGAGGAAGCCAGCATTGACCCGGCCAACCTTGAACTTCAGCTGATCAGAGCGCGTGTCTGAAAAACGGAAAAACTTAATACGAGTAAGTATGTATGAGTAAGGTTTTTTAATTATGCAAGGAAGCGATGTACTTAAGGATGATGTGCTTAAGTATGTCGTGGGTTTGAATTATTTGAATTGCTGTGTCACTACAAACAAGTCGTATTTATGTGAGAGAGTAAGTAACGAAAGATTTTTTTAGGTTTTGTTTTGACCGAATAATTGTAAAAACTACTTCAAAATGTTAATTTCTATGCAAACTATATAGGTACAAATATGGAAATGATTCCATCAGTTTCAAGATGTTATAATTTCAGAACCGTTTATAAATTTAAAAAAAAACCTAGATCTAAATTCATTCCTCCACCCAGGCATAAAAAAACTGCTACGCTCTACGAAAAAACGACTACGCTTTATCGTAGTAAACAGCCTTGCTACGGTTCTAATGCAAAACAGTTAGTGCGCATGATTTCTAAATAATTGCGTTACGAACCTACGTCATAGTTCTATGCTTGAATTATGCCACAGGAGCTAGCTTGACGTAGGTGTAATATAATGATTGTCGGTTTTAAACGGAAGGCAGATGTTTAATAGTTTTGAAATTGTTTTTTTTTAAGTATCTTTGATTATCTATACTTATAATAAACCTGTAGAGATGTCAATCCTTTATATGAAATATATTTCCAAAATAACTATCAGATTTGGGATCGATACTGATGCCAAAAATGCAATCAGTAAAATTGTTGTCTGTCTGTCTGTCTGTCTGTCTGTATGTATATAACCGTTATAGAAACAAAAACTACTGAACAGTATTAAAGAAACTTGGAGAAAATATAAATTATTTTACAAATTAGTCTATAATATTTAAGTTATAAGTAAAAATAAAGAAAGATTTTTTTTCTTTCCTATTGTTATGTTTGAATTAATTGTTCAGTCTCATCATAGTTTAGTGAAATTAGCCAATTAACTAAAGCAGATTTAACCTTAATTTTTATGTAACGCATTAATGTTTTACTTGCAATTTATTTCATTGTAAACAAAAGGCCCTAGGGAAAAAAAGAAACAGGTAGTGTGAGTAAAGTGAACACGATTAACATGGCATAGTAGTTGTTGTCGTCGCCTAGCGTTTCTGTTTGTCGAAGAAGGTGTAACAGTGTGCTGCCTCAAAACTCTTTTAAAGTGGTAGAGTCTAGCTGTAGCTCTGTCTGCAGCGATTACTGGGCTGACTCGACCGGTGAAATACCACCGTCGCACAGAAAACCGACGTGAAGTAGGGACGATGTTTCTGCGTTTCGTTCGGTGAGTGCGATATCCGGTGCCCAATTTTCTCTAAGGCTCAGCAACGCATCCCCAACACCCACAGTGTTGTTGGGTAGACATGGGCGGCGGTGATCACTTACCATCATGTGACCCGCTTGCTCGTTTGCTAGCTTCTCATAAAAAATATATTAAGAAATAGCTGTCTCACTGTCAGTACTTTCCAACCTTGATATAATTCAGTAGATGTAAAATAAAAAGGTCGAAACGTACTGGATTTAAGAACAGCTCTCTGTGCCCGTTCTATTTTTATCAAATTAGATTGATAAGAGCCACCCCATGTTCAGTAAGACAAGACAGACTGGCAAAGTGCAAGATAAATGGTATTTATGAGTTCAAAACTTGCGACATGTCTCAGATTTCGAAATTGCAGCGGTACGAGTATGTGAGCTAAACTACCAAGCGGTGTTCTCGGCTTTGAATCCTGGGTCGATTTAATTTTGTAAAAATGTATTTTAGAAATATAACGCGTTCTTACTGCTCTGAGGGCTGCGTAGTCGGTAATTTAGGTAGTCTGGAGAAAATTCACTAATATTTTTACAAAATAAGTTTAAAGATCGTTTATGGAAAATAGTATAATATGTTGTGAGGGGTTAAGAGTATCAAGCAATCAATCAAAATGCACTATATGGCTCACATTATCTATTTAAAGGAAAATAGAACAGACATTCATTCAATTTTAAGAAACAGCTCAAATATTCGCTGAAATCAAGTGTTTCATTGAATAATCTGTCATTTCGACAGGTTTTCCTTTCCGTGTTTACAAGGAAATCACAGGAAGCCACTGAAACTCTAAGAAATCTAAAAATAAACTTAAATGGAGCTTTAATTTTAAAGCAGTTTTCCGTTTGCAGTACAAAAGAATTGTTTTTATTCACACAAACTAAATGGAAATAAATAAGCCTTAATTATATCTAAAAATAAAAATCGAGTTTTTTTTTTACAATGAACTTTTATCTGCTTCACCGTTAATTAACATTTTTAATGTTAGTAAGCAAACCAAGTAACATGTTACATATAACACAAAGTTAGGATGGTACATTTGGTTAATTTTAAATTTTTAAATACCGTTGTAGGTACTCATAAACACGTTTTTATTTAAAAAAATAACTCTATATATTACAAAGGTCTAAAGTACTACCACGCCCAGTATTATAATCTACCGGTATATTAAAGAATGTGGCTGTCTTTACGAGAACATATAAATTAAAACTAGATTAACCACTAAACCTGCCTCATTGTGTCCCTTTTTGGGTATCTCAACCATGTAGCTGATCTGCAGTAGGTACTTTTACTCGTGTACGTGGAAGATGATATGCCGAGTCTTGGTTTATAGACTGACTATAGTGGCCGCCCGCGACTCCTTTCGGGTGGAGTGGAAGTCGGTTTCCCGTGAGAATGAGAAGTTTTCCCGCGGTAAAAAGTACCCTATGTGTTATTCTGATTTATAACCTATATTACTGCAAAATTTCATCCAAATCCATCCAGTAGTTTCTACGTGAAAGAGTAATAAACATCCATACATCCAAACATACTCACATTCTCACAAACTTTCTCATTTATAATATTAAGTAGGATGTAGCGAGCCTACAAGGTCTTTTCATTTGTTTTATCCCCCTAATCTCTTAGAGGAGAGACAAGATCGGATACATCCTCGTTAGTCCTCGTTGAAACACTTTTTTTTTATTAAAATCATTTTTTTTTTTATATTCTATGGGTTGAAAATCATCTTAAGATATTACCAGGTTAAGATGTTTTTCACATATAGCCAATTGCTCAATGTCTGCATTTATCACAACTATCGCATAATCCAATAATCTATTTCATACAATGGAATAACTATAGCCACAAATAACTTAAACAAATACGCAATCGATTAATTATGTGACTTGCACCATGCACTGTCCTTTGCTGACGTCACTAGTTAACTACGTCATACGGAATAGCTGAAAAGGATGAGTGCAATAAGAACGTGATTAGAATAATGTCGTGTGTTGGTCATGTGCAATATTGTTAATAGAATTTTAATGCAAGGTAAAGATTTTATTGTTTACTCGTAGGCAGGTTTTTTTATTATTAGAAAGACGATTAATCTACTTTATTTATTATTAACAGTATGAATATGAATACTTTTATAACATTGACAACAAATTCTGGCTTATTTAAAACACAACTTTAGGCCAAAATACAAAGCATGCAACTTAAAATAACTAATAACCTACCTACTCGTAGTTATGTTTATATATTATTTACGTACTTATACTTTTTAAAGATAAAAGATTCGTTTTTTTTCTATGTATAAACACACATACTAGGCCCATACACATTAATGTATTTTTTTTCATATCATTTATTTTGATACATGTAGACATATTAGAATCGTTTCATGTTATGGCTTTGTTTGATAAAATGTAAGTAACTGAAATAGCTTCACTGTTACTGTCATAGATTTTTATCTGTAACCATCACTGTTGGGTTTCAATAATTGTTCTTATGATAATACCTATTGTATTATAAATTGTAAACTTGTTTGTGGTTCATTAAATAA
Source organism: Emmelina monodactyla (assembly GCA_916618145.1). Classification (NCBI taxonomy): domain Eukaryota; kingdom Metazoa; phylum Arthropoda; class Insecta; order Lepidoptera; family Pterophoridae; genus Emmelina; species Emmelina monodactyla. Next base: position 10,039,740 of record OU745303.1, read on the forward strand.
ATACATAATACGGGTCGTAAAAAGACTGCTTCCGAAAACAAAAACTGGGCATTGGAGGGGTAATGGTTACGATTTGAGCAAAAAAAAATAATTTTAATGAATAACAAAAGTTTTTCCTTAACTGTACGAAATGGAGAATGTTACTAGGTAGGTATGCCAAATCGCTTGAAATTTTGTCTCAGTAAAGCCTGTATGCATACAAATACACTCGTTTCTGTTGTAATCAAAAATACCCAGTAGTTTTGATTTTATAGGCATTCAAAGTTTCGAAAAATATCGAGTCCCGCTAACAGTCACGTGACCGCTTGTGACGTATTACAACAACGCGCCAGCGGTGGCGCATAAAGCTGGCGCAGTATTTTATTCAATTTTTTTATTTATTTAACATTTAATGTATTATTTTTTTGTGTTTTCGGTCGCGTATTAGTAAATATAAATATTATTCGTTATAATATACGTTAATAGTTAATATTATTCTAATATAAATTGGATATAGGATTCGAAAAAAGGTAATCGTGTAATCTATCTAAAATAGATAAATTAATGACTGCGCATTATTTATCAAGAAATAGTGATTTTGTAGCCGCCGAAATGTTTGATATGTTCCAAACTGTTTTATCAAAACCAAATAACCAATATAATAAAAATACTAATGGAAGAATGCAAGTTCAATAGTAGAAGTAGGTACCTACCTACCTATCATTATTTTTTTTACGTTAAAGACAACAAATCATGTATCATAGTTTTGTAGCTATAGGTAGGTAGGTACGTCCTTCTAATATTATAAATGTGAAAGTTTGTGAGTATGGATGTATAAATGTTTGTTACTCTTACACGTAAAAACTACTCCCCCCCAAGTCAAGTGGCAAGTGATATTTGCGATAGCGAGTGAATAGAAAAAATATGTAGGTATGAAACTGTCATGGTATTTTTTACCGCGGGAAAACTTCTCATTCCCACGGAAACCGACTTCTACGCGAACGGAGTTGCGGGCAGCCACTAGTATGTATACAAAGATACCGCTCTTCTAAGTAAATTTAAATAAATACATGCATGGATTTAGTACTAACTAGCTTTAGTTAGCAGCTTCGCCCGCGTTTCCCTCGGGAACTGTACATTTTCCCAGGATTAAAAGAAGCCTATGGATTATTTCAGTCTTCGTCCAGATCCGTTCAGTACTTTTTGTGTGAAAGATAACAAACACAAACACAATCTTCCGCGTTTATTATATTACTAGGAAGTGGAATACCTATACGATCTAGATGTAGTTGAACGTTACAGATGCACTTTACCTTTACTATTTTATTTAAGTAATTTAATTTATTTTTTATTGCAAATGTAGATGATATGAACTAAACCTTTTTTATTTATTTGTATTTTTACTAAAAAAATGTTTAATGGTATTGGTTATGTTCAAGTTAAAAGATTTGGTTATGTATGTATGTATCCTTTGGAACTGTAAAAAACAACTTTTCCGGCGAATTGATAGTTGTATTTTTACATTTAGGCACAACACATGATTTCCTAGCAGTTGGATTAGACATTTTTAAAAGTATTTAGGTTTAATTTAGACGACAAGTGCGCGCGAACGCGAGCGTACTGAGTGAGCCAGACCGAGCCAGTTGTGGTGTGACGTCACACCGCCGCCGCCGGCAGCCCGCGTCGTGCGGTAGCAACTTATTTTACTTATAAATCGAAAACTTATTGACGCATCGAAATAATTCTTTCACCAGTATTTTTTATTTTTGACAGAGAATATGAAGAGATAATAATCAAAATTTGTTAACATTCTCCATTACATTTATACTATTTTATTTTGCGATGATTTCAAATTAAATAGTGTTTTAATTTAATTTTATAATTTTTTGTACACAACTATAATAATTTTAAAATTAACTTAGAAAATATATTTTGCACAAATGCTATGGGTCAATAGAAACTTGAACTTTTACCTCAAGAGTGAAATACCTACTTTATAATGGGAGTGAGTGTGAATGACAGTTCATAATATAGTACTTGATTCAAATCTAAGTACAATACAATAAAACGGAATTATGAAATTGCTTCACAACTACGGAATGGTATACAAACAATACGATTATATTATAAGTACTGAAAACATACGGGACTTGATACTTATTTTATGCATAATAAATTTAAAGAACATAGATTAATACCAAGATTTTCCTTAAAATTCAATAGTATTTAAAAAAAAACAGCACTGTTTGTAAGACACTTAGACACTGTCACTAAGTTCCGAATGGCATTTTTAGTACCCATAAAACACTTATAATCCGAAAGCTTATTTATTATAGTGCCGACATGATCAATTGTTTTAAGTAATCATGTTTGACTTTGATTTTAAGGATTCGATTTTAAGTTAACTGACGATTAGAAAATATTTTCACTTTTTCCAGTTAGGCCTTCAACTAAAGGCGTAACCCGATCATTAAACTTCTTGAAACTTTGACTACAAAACAAAAATATTGGATGATTTGATAAAAAAAACTCTCGCAATGTACAAAACGACCATTTCTAAAGGTCGAAACATTTTTTTATTGTTAAACTTTATGGGAAACTAAATTCACCAAAAAAAACTCAATATAAAATATGAATTAATAGAATGTAATGTTCACTTAAAGTCAACGGCCACACAACAAATGAATAAATTTGTTTAATAAAACACTTTATAATTTGAAATAATTCCGAAATCTGTTTGTTTACATGCAATTACACACTATAAAGTAAAATATATAAATTCAATTTTTTTTTCCTACTACTCCAGCGATTTTTAACCCAGTTTTTGTTATAGGAAGTGGTCCATTTACTCCCTATATAAAAAATGTAGTGAAATTAACACTATACCGAATATTGTTCCTACACGAAACCCCACCGTATGTTTTCCATATTCCCGCACTCCCACGCAACCTAGTGAAATTGACTTCACTCCAGTACCATTTATATGAGCATGTGTAGCTTCCAGGTATCAGATTAATATAATCGCTTTCAAATCAAATAAGCCCTATCTGGGTTGGAATGTGGGTATGTAATGAATTTCTTGTACGTAATTTTTTTTTTGTGGTTTGCTGCCTATATAATAATAATATAATAAATCTCCAGACTGACACACCAACTGTGTGGCCCTAAACTAAGCAAAGCTTGTACTATAGATGGACACACAATGGACTAGGGGAGAACCTAGTTACACCCAGACACGAGCCAATATCGAAAAACCATTTTTACGAAATTGGCCCGACCCGGGGATCGAACCCGGAACCATCCGCTTAGCAGTCCGGTATATATACCGCTGCACCACAGAGGTCGTCAAAATGTAAGATTACTTCAGTTTTAATAAATAGATTTACATAGATCATAATAAAAGGTATCAACCTCGAAGGCTATCTTAAAAAAAATGACGACTTAATGCTACGAACTACGTCGTAGATAATTTTAATCTACAAAGTGAATCTTAAAGGTGATTTGTAAAATGAAATGAAAAACTTTCACATCTTTACCTACATTTCATTAAAAGTATTTTAATGTTTTTCATTAAGTAAGAAAAACTCTGACACATGCTAAATTCTCTTTTGACTTTTCAACATTGACGAAGCGAAGTACCTAAGCGTTTGAAAGGAATCTCGATTGTTGTTAAATTTAAATTTCTTCGTTCATATCCGTACCTATTTGCTGTATAACTAGGAACTTTACATAAAGAACTAGAAATACACATGCAGACAAATTATAAAGTACCTAGTAGGTAAAATCGTAATTAGGTACTCCCGCCGGCTATCCACTTACCTTCAGTATTATGAAATCACCCTTATGCAATGCAACCATAAATAGGTAACAAGTATAAATAGCATTATATTATGCAACTTCAGTATAAATTATCTTACGGCTGAAGCCTGAAATAAGCCTATTTCCCCAGTATCACATAGATGCAAGAAAACTAGAATCATCTACTTCCGAATTGAATATGGTAAGTATGCTTTACACGATTTTTAAATATAAGGGGCGGTTGCTACTTAAATTAACATTTATTATTAAAATCCTGTAAAGAGAAAAAATTCATAAGTATCATAAACAATCGTTTTATTGATCGTCCACCTTCCGAATATCGCAGTCAACTGCTGGACGTAAGCCATAGCATCTTATACTTAACCGATCTAGAATTAATCAAATCCTACTAATATTATAAATGTGAAAGTTTGTGAGTATGTATGGACGTATTATTATTATTATTAAACTTTGCAGTAATATAGGTTATATCAGAATAACACATAGGGTACTTTTTACCGCGGGTAAAGTTCTCATTCCCACGGGAAACCGACATCCACGCAAGCGGAGTCGCGGGCGGCCACTAGTCTTCAATAAATATTTCATGCTCATTAAGAAGAGACAGAAACTTAAAAGCAAATAGACTTTCAATGGAGACTTCAACTTATCTCAATTACCTTTATCAGTAACTTTACCGTCAAATATAAATTCATGTTAATAACAGCTTACATAAGTTATGTCAGCTCCACAGTGACATACCTCCAAGTGGTTTGAGACATTAGTTTCGCAGTGTCTCGCATGTTAGACAATGCAAAAAGTCTCGTGTCAATGCGTGTGTTAGCCGCCTACTGCCTTACATTATTGGCTTTGTGTACGGACTGCAACGAAATGTCATCTATATTTTAGTTTTTTATGTGTAAGCTCCAATTATGATTACTTAAAATCACATTTTCTTCGGAAAAGCCCATGTGAAAACGGCCGATCGGTGATATGCGTTTTTATTTATGGTTCCCAAATATGTTGCACTCATAGGATTATATAATTTATTATCATTTGTTTGTATCTACCTTACCACCGACAATTTCAGACTACGGTAAACCTTGGCCTCTGAAGTATTAGCCCCTATGTTTCAAGTGCTTTGTTTTTCTTAACCATATTTATTTAAAATACCTAAAGTCTCCTGGAGTAAAGCAAAGTAAAGCCTTCTATTTTTCTACATTCCTGCAGCCTAACCATCGGATATTCAATCTACTTGCCTGCTGTTTTCATAGGCTAAATTGTTACAGTTTTGTTGAAGTTCCTCACGTTCCGCTGGTAGTATAATTTGTATTGACTACAAATTTATTGGCATTCAACATCTAGAGATGATATCACTTATCTTTTTGATATTGTTCTATATACCTACTCAGTAAGTACCATTTCAGTTATCTGATTTTTTGAATTCCGAATTGAGAATGTAAAGTTGAGTGATACATAAGTATTTAACAAGTGTATTAATATGACCAATAATAATTACTCAAATAAATGTTACTCAACTAAAAATAACCTACCCGGAGACCGGTGGTTTCTGTAGGTAATGTTTATGCTAACCTTACCATAGATTAAGTGTGAAAGTGTTATAGTAACGTGAAGCCTCCTAGGTTGTTATTCAGCGACATGCGATGAAAAGGTAGGTATACCTAACTGGACTAAAGGTCGGCCGTTACATAAATAGTCGACGTAATATATTACACGCGTATCGTATTTTCATTGTAGGTAGGTACATAGCAGGTTACGTATTTGAAGTAGGATAACAAATTGAAGATGGAATGCATCATGAGTTCCTATAATTGAAGTTTTATTAGATTTGCGAGACATGTAGCAGTATTCAATTGTAAGTATATTTATAATAACGAACATACCTAAGCATCCTTAAACCTCTTGGTAAACTACATATTTAGCGGTTGATATTGTACATTCATTTCAGACTGAGACTAGTGCTTGAATGTACTAATTTAATTGCAATGCGAACATTAGGTATCCTTTAATCCAGTGAAAAACTACATATATTTTAAAGAACCAAGGCCTCAAGAATACTCGTAAGCCACAAGAACACACTCATAGATACGGTCTTTTAGACTGTTATTCAGCAAACACCACAAAATTGAAATATGTGAGATGCACAGAGATAAAGGAATTTCATCAACTCTAACGCACAACGTCATTATGCTGGATTTCAACCAGCTTTCAACGAAGCTTTCAACATTCAACGAAGGGAAGGATTTCCAAGCTGTAATTCCCAGATCAAACAATCTCTCTATGTAGCTACTTCTTGGAAGCTTGCTGCCTCTAAGATTGCATCTTTGCAAGCAAAATTTAGTTTCACCACATATTAAATCCAAACAAAGGTGTATCTCCTCAATCGATTGAAACACAGTAGCAGGTGATCAGAACTAATCACGCACATACATCGACAGACACGCCCGACCCCCCGGGGGCGCGGCGGGGGGCAACGTGCAGCTCACACACACACACACACTGATTCACGTTCATATACACTCGCGTGCAGACCAATCGGCTCAACGTTTCAGATCACAAAAAGTCATTTTTTTTTCAGACCCAGCATAACCTATCCACGCAAATCTGATATTGGTGAAAACCTTAGTCTTTCAGCTTTAAAATGACACCATACAATATAAAATCTACCTATGGATTCTGTATTTACATATGCATTTAGAAATATAGTAGTTACTTCAATCAAAGTCAGTAAATTTTTAAAACTTCTGATGAGCGACTAATATGTTTTTCTAAACATCGCACAACTAGCGGCTACAGTGATGAGTTGATTTTCGGGTACTTACGTTCATGTTACGTTCATATCTTAAAAACTTATGAAACGATATTGAATAAAATCATATTCATTAAAAGTATTAAAACCCAAATCTTTAAACTTTTAAATATTATCAGATTTGCGTGAATAGGTTAAGCCGTGTGTGAAAAAAATCAGACTGGGGTCTGAAGCGTTAAACCGATTGGTCTGCACGCGAGTGTAGATTATAGACGAATGTTATGGAGATAAACACAATGTAAAATCGCTATTAATGATGTTGTAATAGGGTTTCAGTATAAGGCTCATTAGGCAAAGTTTTACCTAGCATGGAATTGTAGTATCAGATTACCTAATAAGAGTATTGTTAAGAGCAGTAGTGCAAGTGCGACTAACAAATACTTACTAGCTTTTTGCGGTTTCACCTGAAGCTAAATGGCTTTTCCAGTCGGAATGGGATTCTTTACCTCATGTGTTAAAGGTACTTTTAGTCTATATCATACCAAGTATCATCTTAATTCGTTGTGTAGTTATTGTGTGAAAGAGTAACAAACAACAAACTCAGCCTTTTATATTGGTAAGATTCTACAACGGGTCAATGACTTTTCGGACACAAAAAACTCGGACACCTTAGTAAAAAATAATATTAGAATTGAAAAACCACAATTTGGCTAAGGTGTCCGAGTTTTTTGTGTCCGAAAAGTACCTCTCGGTACCTCCATAAAAATAGCTGCCCTACAAGCCAGGGTTTGTTAGGCTTCGAATATAATAAGCACTAGCAGGATACACTGATTAATCGTTCATTGAGGATCATTCATTCCAGAAGTAATGTTCGAATGCTACATAACCCAGATTTTTTCCTAAAAGTTGATTTTGCTTCAACTTCCTTTCTTAAGCTCTATTCTATTCTATTCTAGGTCTATTCTGTAAAACGAAACGTATGCACTTGCCTTCGTTTCGGGCCCGAAACTGACATTGGCTATTCTATTTGGCTTGCATATCGTTTAACGTATTTGTAATCCGAAAGTCAACGAAATAATAAGGGTTTTGACTTAAATTTATATTCTTTACGTCAAAAACCTTATGATTGATGAAACGATACGAAAGCCAATAGAATAGCAAATGTCCGTTACGGGCCCGAAACGAAAGCAAAGTGCTCACGTTTCGATTTACAGAATAGACGTACTGAACGTATTTGCTTTTATTTAGATGGACCTTTTAACAAAAAAAAAACAATAATAAAATATAATATTATATTTTGCACTTTCTGATTATACAATATATCGTGATTTACACACAGGAATAAACTTAATTTTGAGATATAACTTAAACATAACTAAAGTTGTAAAACACAAATTAATTTCAGGGACATCTCATTGGTCTAGGCCGCAGTACATTTTAATTTGGTTTATTTATCTCAGATAAGTTTTTAAAATCTTAAATTATAATTTCCAAATCAATACTATAACACAAAACATTTATTTATGTAATCTAAATTCGTAAAGTGAGCTTTTAAATTGTTTTTTATTCACTTCTAAGAGTTAACACAGATCTAGGAATGAAGGTTTAAAACGTTTACTTTCAAAAAGTCATATAAGAATTATTATATTATATTAGCTTTTAGCTTAACCTTTGTGGATATGATTTGACACATACATTTACACATATAACATTCAATATATTTTATATCATACAATAGCACTTATAAAGTATACATAAAGGTTAAAATTTTAACTAATTTCAAAACTTAGGAGCAATTTTGTGCACTAAACAAACCTAAATTTCATTTCATTGTCATTATTATGCTTAGTTACTGTCTTTTTGTTAAAATTATACAAATTAATAAATTTATTTTGCTAAATTTTTGCTAACAAACAAAACATGTAAGTGTAAACCTAATCTTAAAACTATTGACAATATTTAATCAGATTCCATAATACAAGCCGAGGTCACTTATTACAAAAATTGCACAATATTTTATAGATATTTCTCATTGTTACATTAAATTGCATAAAGATACACTTACCATACTATACATTAATAGGGGCCGACTTTTCATTCAATAGATAAAAATAAATAGTATGTTATCGTTGCTATTTAATATTCATTTATGTAACTAAATAAAAAGATACATTTTTTTATATCTGACACTTGAAAAATCGGTCCCAAATCTTCTAAGATGTATAAGTTATATCCTATTAGATTATATTTTTTTTTTATAACTTATAGCTGCCAGCTGATATACAATCGTTTTGGACCAATAGACATTTAATTAAGTTAAAAGTACGTCTATAATCCGTATCAATATATGTCCTTAATAGACATATATTATTATTATATTTTTTATATATAAAAAACAGATTTTTGAAATCACAGGCAGGGACAGGGTTAAGATCGTATCGCTTATAATAAATAGATATAAGATTAGAAATATAATGTTAAGTACCCTTTATACAGCATAGTTAATATTAAAATTTAGTCTTTTATATTGATCTGACTAGAAAAATATTCGACGATAAAAATAATTGTCTCATTAACGACGATACTACTTCTTCTTCGACGGTAAAAATATATGATAGTTGTAAGAATAAAATATATTTCCTATATTTTAAAGCTGTGTATGGCCATATATATTGGAATGTTGAGTTTATATGAAATGTCTTTTTAAGAATATTATTGTATATGAAAATATTTATTTAAAATGGAATGAATGGTTAGGAACCATTGTCAGATCTCTTTAAGATTTTCACTAAAATCGTTATATAAAATAAAAATAACTTGCATTAATACTTATTTCATTAACTCATAAGTTTTTTAGATCTAACTTTGCTACAGTTGGTTTTAACACGTTTTAAACAATTAGTAAGAAAACATATTGTGCTAACACAAACATAACATAACAATAGTCAAAAAATGTTATAACTTTAAAACACAATGGACGCTAAAAAGGTAAATATATTAAAATTCATTAATAAGATTGGCAAAAAGTAGAGATAATACTGTTTATTACGGCAAGACTTGAATAGTTTAAAACGTGATATGAAAATTTACACACAGAAGAGATTTCTATACAATTTTATGACAATACTTGAACATGCCTATAAAACCTTCAAATAAACCTCTACCAAAAAATAGCCATCGCACTACTTTTTGCCAACGTTCGAGTTCCATTGCGCGTTTTCTTCATCGTTACCTGCATTAGTTTGTGTCGCACTCGGCAATGTACGTCGAAGTGTTCACAGAGTGCTGGCGTCGTGGTCAGGGATATGCTCAAAGTATGTTTTCCAGGTGAACAGAGGGGGGCCGGCAGTGAAACAGTATTTTTGTCGTAGGGGAGTGTCGTTTTCGACCCAGTACATGAGATAGAAGTTGCACATCTCGTCTTTGTTTGTTGGTCTGGAAGTTGAAAAAATTACCTTTTAAGCTATGTACAGTTTTATTTAAACAATAACAAGAAAGACTTCCGACGGAGAAAATATAATTTTGAATTTCAGAATTATTGTAAGTTTATTTCCATGAAGTTACTACTACATGGGTTCGAGATATAGTTTTTGCATTATTTGATGCAAAAGATCATCGGCTATATCGAGGCATGTATACAAATTTCACATCTATTTATACGTATAAAATAACAATTTCTGACTGACTGACTGATTTATTATTGCCGAGCGTAATCTATTGTAGTTAGGGCCATGAAATTTGGAAGTGAGCACTAAGAAAGGATTTTTAAAAATCCCAAAGGAAAACCAATTTAGCTGCGGGAAAAACCGCAGGGCAGAGAGCAAGTAATTCTATAAAATACAACATTTAATTTAATTGATGTTCTTATAGTCCAGTCAATTTAAGCATTCGAAGCTACATAAATTCCCATCAAGCTGAAAATCAGTAAGGTTGTTAAAATATGCTTAAAAATAAAATTTGAAAGTTCCCCATCTTTCCCCTGCATGGATTTTTTTTAATTTAAGGTCAAAGATAAAAAAATTGAGTTTTTCGCGATTTTCAGCAAAACGGTAAGTTTCATCATAAACATAATAAATATCTCAAAAATTGTAGATCATAAAATATTCAACAAAAAAGTATCGATACTGAAAAAAGTATCGATCCTTTTTTCCTACGAGCCACCGTTTTTGAGATATAACGATTCAAAAAGTTGTTGATCGGACTATTAGTATCCTTCAAATATCAATAAAGTAAAAATCGTAACAAGGCACTTAAGATTAAAATCATTTATATTAAAAAAATATACCTATAGAATTGAATAAAACCTTTTCTATACATAAGTCAAAATTTGGATGAACGGAATGACAATAATACCTACTACATTATTGTCATTGCTGTTTGTACCAAACTGTGTAACATTCAAATTACATGAGCATTGTTTTCATTTTGTTTTTTTTTTTACTTACAATACGATGTCTTCATTTACACAGTTAATATTTTTTTATTTTTGTAAATGTAATGTTATGTTTATGAATTTTGATGGTTCTTGAAAATAAATTATAACGAAACGAAATTATTTAATCCTCATAAGTAATACGGTTTCGAATTGATAACATCAATCAACAATAATAATGGGTCAGTATAATAAATAACTAACAGAAACTTATGCATTTCTAAGGCCCAATTGCAGGGAACGGTTTAACCTCGGGTTAGCTTCGGGTTAGCTGACTCAGGTTTAAATGGCGCCACCATCGATTGTAACTACTTCTTATTACAATCGATGGTGGCGCCATTTAAATCTGAGTTAGCTAACCCGAGGTTAAAACGTTCCCTGCAATTGGGCCTTATTAATATAACTTTATTTTTAAATGACTATCGTCAACATTTTCTATAATCATTGATTGTTTACTTTTAAGGCCATAATACAATATTTCATGAGTATAATATGCCACATTTTATTACTTAACTATTCGTAAACGTCAATTTATATAATTTACTTGCGAGATATCCACTTAAATTTTGTTGGTGGGACCGCTTAACTATTACAATTGTAGGTACTAGTGGTTCTAAAATTACTTAATTACACATGACTGACGCAGTTACAGTGAGGAAAATATTAAAGAAACCCATGAAACCCAACGCAAACATAGTAGGTTTCATCATGTAAATCCATAGAACCTATCGCCAGCCTCTTTTATACCATATAAGGGAAATCCTTCTTACGGATACTCTCAAACAAGAGAGTTATGTTTGACTCCGGCATGACTACCAACTAAAAACCCTGGTGTTTTCTCGTTGTCACTATATTTCATATAATAGAGCTGCAGGATCGTTGCGCCCGCGTCTACAAGCTCCTCAGTGGATGCCTCTTGCAGGGTCTGTCATAACTTCTCCCGGTCTCCGGGGAACCAGGGTTACTTTCCGTGAAGTAGAGTACGCTAATCGCCGCCTACCGAATCTCCGCTGTCGGATTGCTAGTGCATTGGAAACAGCTTCTCGCTGCCTTTCTGCACATTCCTTCTGGGTCTTTACTGTGTCACAGGCAAGAGCTAATTCATCCCAGACTTTTTCGTTGCACACCATCGATTTCAAAGTTGCCGCTGGTGCGAGATCTCCTAGTCCACGGGACGATCGAGCACTAAGCAAGTCGTACTCCACCATTCCGAGCACTGGAGAATCCTCCACTGTTCCGCAATGGGGTCACATCGTTGATGTAATAAATTAATAAATTTCCAGACTAACACACCAATTATGTGGCCTTAAAGTAAGCGCAGTAAGCGCTTGCTGTAGGTAACACAAAATGAACAAGGGGAGAACCTAGCTACACTCAGACACGAGCCAATTTCGAAAAACATTTTTAACGAAATTGGCCCGACCCAGGAAACGAACCCGGAACCGTTCGCTTAGCAGTCTGGTATGATTACCGATGGCTCCTTAACTACACGAAACAGGAATTCGCCAAAACATGCTTATGCGTCCATTTACGAAATAACCATAAACGATTGATGATGACTATCTCTATTCATCTCAAGAATTACATTAAAATAGAGTTGTAATAAAATATGGTGATTTTAACACTCTCCGTATGATTAAGTTATTACTCTGAAATCACAATGAATTGACCGAGACAAATTATACAAATACAACATAATGTAGATCAAAAATGCAATTAACAATTCAGTTGATAAAAAAAAACAAAATTCTTTTTTTTTTTTTAGATAAGCGCAGAATATTTAAAAAAAACTTACCCAATCAAAACCGAATGGTGCCTCGTGTTGTTCATAGTGCATCTAGCAGCCAATATATCTCCGGCGACTATGGGCCTAGTGTCGGATACAGGGTAAAACATTTGTGGCAGATGAGGATCCTTCTTGCCTAGTAGACGCCACGATTCACCATACTCCGATTGTTGTACTACGTACCCGGATACCACTTTTCCTGGTAATATTAATATAGTATTTTAGTTAGTGAGTCAAATTGGAATAATAAGGATAATAAGATGAGTATGTTTGGTCAATTTTCCTGGTAGATTGTAAACCAGTAAGTGACTGGGTTCAAGGTATTTTTAAATCGCCGTGTTATATGTTTAAATTATGCAATACTCCATGGCAATACTAACTACTAGGTTATATATTAAACTAATTTAGTGTTAAAACATATAGGTGATAAAAGTGTGAACTTAAATAAAATGTTTTAATTTCACTAATTGTACATAATATGTTGATTACCTAAAGTTAATTAACATATTCAGGTAATTAAGCGTTTATTAGATCAGACAATTAGCTCAACACCTCAAACATACTTTTCAAATGTAGATATTAGATACAAGGTAAATTAAGTAGGTTCTAGATAATTTTGAACAAACAACTGTATTACTCAATATTTCTTATCAATTTTACGTTAGTTACCGTGCAACGAGTGTTAAGGCGCTTTTTTTATGCAAAACGATTTTATTGTATTTATTTAAAAAAAACTTATAAACTAGATGAGAATATTAGCATAAAAACAATTGTAATAATAAATCTCTAGACTTACACACCAATTATGTGGCCCCATGATAAGTGCATTAAGCGCTTGTGTTACTGGTACCACACATTGGACTAGGGGAGAACCTAGTAATTTTACATATCTTATGTTTATCTTATCCTAACATTTTTTAAGAAATATATCGATCAAATATCTAATTTTATAATTTTAATGACTTACTATTTGTAGACAAGTAAATGACTTAGGATTTGAGACAAATAGCCTAACAATTTAAAACATTTCTTATGTGGCGCCTTAATTGAAAAATGCTTATTTCACGCTGCAAATCGTTTTTACTACGTCGACATTATTATGAGTATTCTTTGACAGATTTTTTATGTTACGAATATACGACTTTGTTACTATTTAAGTACGTTCAAATTTTGTATCAATGGCTATAAACACGAAAAAATATACATTCTTGCTCGAATTAAATTACCGAGAGTGAAAAAGTGAAATTTTACTATACATTTTGTCATTCCTTACTTCCTTTCTGTGAAATTGTGTAATCTGTCTGTCTGTATGTATGTTCCGCTTTCACGCCGAAACGACAGAACCGATTTAAATTAATTTTGGAACATATACAGTTCAACAGCCTTGGGTGAAATAGGCTACTTTAACCGCGGGAATAAGTCTCATTCCCACTTCAAATCACTTTTATCGCTGACGAAATCACGGGTACCTACTAGTATACCATATCCTCCTTATTTATAGCCTTACCTAGTTCATGGGTATGAGTCCTGAACGCGAAGGGGTGAATGACCTTGTTCTCAGATAACTTGCAGGCGGTCTCCATGTGTTCTTCCTTGTTCGGTGGGATTCTACCGCCGGTGCCTAGCAGAAACACGCCAGCTAAGCGGGGCTGACTGGAAAGGACATAGAAAAATTGTTATTTTACTAGTGATACACCTAAGTAAGTAATATTTGTCAATTTGATCAAAAACATGAACTTTAGTGTAGGTAAACCAGTTAGAAAACTGCAAACTTGTGATAATTTTCAAAGAATTATCGTAATGATTGTAAAAAAAATATCAAAACTTGATTTAGTTACAGAAATAATATTGATGGATTCAAGTTCATGTAAAGTTTACAAGTTGTTTATTTAATTAGTTTGAAATGTCTTTGTAAATCATAAATTATTAAAAATAAGTGTTGTCTTACCGAACTTTCGTGTATTTCAGAAAAATGCCTGAATTGTCGGTCTTGCCAGCTGAATCAACAATATAATTATTATTACTTGATTATTAATAACATGTACTGTAATGTTTTTAAGTTATAAATAATTAGTAAGAAACACAGTTTAGTACGAGATGTCAAAGTTTATCCCAATTAAGTAACAATAAGATTGTTTCATTTAATAAGCACTGATAACAGTTTAGTACCCACTTGGTTAAATTACAAAAACCAATTAAGATTACAGTACTTTACTTTTCATTGCTTTTATCTTTATGATATTAATATGTTACATAACTTTTTTGGAACTATAAATATAGAGCTAATACTGTTGCATTTAATTAAGTAGCACGTAAAACAAGTCAGAAATATTTTTTATTGTTAAATATTTGAGTAGAAGAAATGAGTTGAACACTTAAAATGTGCAATTACAATTATAAATGACATTTGTTATATAATCATAATACTTACGTTCAAACTTAGACATATAATGAACTTGTAGTACGAGATATTTGATTGGTGAATCCTTCCCTACGTGGAATCCCACACCTTCCGGAAGCTGAAGCTTCTTGGCGTCTCGTGCCCATGCATACACTATCTATAAAGACATATTCAAACATTTATTTATTTATCCTTAATACTGAATAAATGCTAAGGCTATTATGAAACTTTGCATGTAGGTATGTGTTTTTTGATTAATTTACTATTTTAGCTCAAAACCTTGAATAAAATTTATCTTAATGATAGTGAAGGCTATATTATTATTTTTTGTTTTATTTGTCTTAAACTTACTTGAGAGCCGGCTTCACAAGGACTTGCGGTTGGTAGGTAGTTGTCAATTTCATTGCTTTGCATATCTCCACAATTCCTAAAAACAGACAAAATTAGACTCATTAAGTCTGGAATCAACCTGTAATATTTAAGTTAATATGTTTCCTGTACTAAAAGTTTGTTTTTAAAAGTGTTCTTACCAAACTAAAGAATTCCGACCAGGTTCAGTGCATCCGTATAACAGCATGTGATGGGCTGTGTGCATCGTCGCATTGGGCTCAAATCCAACTTAAAAAATAAAGTATAATGTCAGTTTAGAATAATAGTGTTAAGTCTAGAACTAGCAAAAGATGGGCAGTGAACTTTTTTACATAAAAATTTAAGAGTTTTTAAACAGCTTTGTTTTTTAACAAATTTGTTGTAGGTAAATTGCATAATTTGCTACCATCACAGAAACTAGGTAAACAGGTATGCTAAATTGTCACACTAATGATCATAATAGACTGTTATACAGGCATCAATCATTGTGAGAACTACTTAATATCAGTTGAATGAATTTTGTGATATAGAATGTGTTGCAGACTGTACACAAATTCTCACCTATGTAATAATTGTCCTCGGGTGTTATGCGTATTGGAGTGCACAAGTACAGTTCATCCTGAAAAAAGAAAATAAGTTATGTACATGAAAGCATAAGCATGTGAAACAATTTAAATTAAGAACTGTACATGGTAGGTAGAAGGTACCTAGAAAATTATCAATTTCCTTAATTAAAAAAACACTTTTATGTGTAGTTATGATTAGATTAGCTAATAGTTGGTAAATATCAAAACACTTTAGATAGTACTTTAATATATAATAGGTAATATAATAATGAACGAGAATTGATATTAGATTAACAGGAAAGGCACAAAAGAGCAAAAGTTTTACTTAATGACTTAAAATTAACACTTACTTGGTGCGGCCAAACATTTGGCATTAGTAACGAATAAGTATCGACTTCAGGCGATGAAGATACAGCCTGAATTGCAAGTATAACTAATGGGAAGTAGCCGAATATATTCATTTTAATTTCGTACAAACAGGTGTTTTGTTAGAAACGCGCTAGTTACACTTAAAAACACACCACAACTCCTAATACAATCGGTATAAACTATCTAATTGATCATAACAGTGCACTTCTACTTCTTCTATTGTTTTGTAGATGTTTGTTTAATTCCAAAAGCGTGAGGTGTCCTGACCCGCCACCACTACTGAGGTAAACGAAAACTAAACAAATCAATACTGGCTGGCTGCTTGGCCATGAATGTCAGACGTCATTCATGAATTGACGTCACTAACCTGGGTTGCCAACTTAAAGTAATAAAAAAACGAAATTACATTCAAATAAAGTAAGAATTATACATTAAATGAATGTAGTAACGTTACAATGTCATGAAATTAAAAAAAATTACTACCTAAAGTTTTGCAAACCAACGCTTTTTTTCCGCTCTCCAAAGCTTATAATCTTTACTTATATTATTAATTTCAAAATGTGTAAGTCTGACTGTCAGTATGTTTCGCTTTCACGTCGAAAGGGCTGATCCGATGAAAAAAGGATATTTTATCGAAGGAAAATCACTTTCATCGCAGGTGAAGTCGCGGGTACCTACTAGTTAAATATAGAATACATCTATAACTTACTTCGTTATATTTATACATATGTGACAGAAAAATATTTATAAAAAAAATCATTAGGTATTTGATAAAAACTTACTTTCTTCAAACATAAGGATAAAATGAATTCCTTCTCTCAATACTTTTAAAACATTACAATATAATATACATTTTTGGATTGTTTTTAAACAAGTAAATGAGAATATAATGTGCATAGGTAATTTATAGACATAGGTAGTTTCACCTACTTTATATAGGTAGTTAAAAAAAACTACCTTATTGGGTAAACATTTCAGATAAAATCTGTGTGTTCTTTTCCATTTGTTATAAAATACCTACCTATTACACAACAACGTCCAACGTAATGGAAGTATCTTGTAGTAATAACGTCTTCTGTCACGTTTCAAAACTAGCTGCGACTACCTCTCCCTATTGCAAAACGTAATTTCGTTTAGCAAAATAAATTGTGGCGGTGAGTGCAAAATGTACTTAGTTTAAGAATACTGATGACAGATGGCGTTGGAACGAAGCGAAGAAAAATGATTTAGCAGCACAGGGAGACGACAGAAAAAGTTTATTCATGGTTCCAAAGATTTAAAACGATACGAAAACAAAAATAAAAATGATAAATATTATGTAGGTTTAACTAATATTAATTAGGTAAATAGCTACCTACATTTGACTAAGATTCCTACGTAAGTGTTTTGATTTATTAAAAATCATGAAGAAATAAACCAATAGAGGCACATGCAGGGCTAATATGTCTGAAGCAAGTAGGTACGTCATATTCGGCGGAATCGACGAAATCTAGTCAGTCGAAGTTCATGTCGGCTTATTTAAACATGACTCTGTCTTGAAAAATTAAATTCAACGTAAGTAATACAAAAAATGGCATATCATTTCACAGGAAAGGAGATTTCTTTATTATTTTTATGTTTCATTAAAATCTTAAATTAATTTCACTATTTTCGTGCCTTCTCTTTCTAATACACAAAAGCATTGCGTCAGTCTTCTCGATAGTGGTATGTTAGGTGATTTTTATGATGTTTTCAGTTTTCACATAAATTTGTTTAAGTATAATAAATTAATTATGGTATGGGCATTGCGCATGTTCTTATATTTTAAAAGCGTAAAATTTATCAACATATTTAATAAAAAAATAACATCTCTTACATCTCTATTTTAATAAAGTTGATGACGTCACCCGACGACTGAAGATGAATCCCGAAGCATATGCTCGGTTTTTGAACAAATACGATGTTATGTGTTCTCCATTAGTTTATTCCTTAATGTTAAAAATAGATTTTCCATTAAAATACTTACATATCAAAAAATTACGTGTATTGTTAGGTAGTTATATTATATTTAGATAGTTAAATTTTTTATTTACCAGTTTAAATTAAATTAAAGTAAGTTCCACATGAAATTTTAAGCAGTTTAACTTGCTATCTAAACTATGTTAGGTAACTAGAGAATTTATCTAAAAGCGACACCACAATCTATCAATTTCAGTCTTGTTTTTATTATACGATGGAAAACCCCCTTGTATTTCTGGTCACGTATGTTTGTAAGAAAAGTATCGGAGCGTGAATTGAGGTGGTCGTAAAGGGTTCAAATATAACCTTGACGTATATTTACGTGTGACCCATATTATTTATAGGTGGATGGATAGCAAACATGATTTGTTAGGATATTGTGATACTGATTATTGATTGTCTGTAATAAATTCTTAAAATGGCAAAATACTAATTGTGCAGTCACTTAATTTAAATAAAGCAATTCTCATGTTAAAATATACGCATATTGTTGTAACCAAGTAATTTATGTTACGTTTATGCTTAGGTATCAATTTAGATTTTGGCTAATCTTTGGCTTTCGATGTAGGTAGGTAGCTACCAAAATTTTGAATTAAAACAAGCAGTTTTAGTGTAAAGATGTTATATTTTATTATATTCAACTATATTCACCAAAATCTGGGCACAACATGCTTAAATCATTGGTCAACTTATAAACCTTTACAGTTGCGAAATATACAGTAAAAATGTTGTGCAGGTAAAATATTTGATCTCCCCTCAGCTATGAAAATCCTCTCAAAAATTCTGTGGTCTAAGTGACAAGATCCTTTACAAATGTTTTTGTAAAAAACAATAATAATTAGCTTCTTAGCGGTAGATATAATTTTTAATTGGAAACATTAGTTGGGTTTTTTGCTGGCCGGCACTTATAGTTTTGGGCCCAAAGTTGTATGAAATGCTTTTTGTATTAAGCAATTAAGGAGACCAATCACATTTCACCTTTAAGTATTTAACCAAAGCAGTCCTTTCCCCCCAAGCAAAATCTTGGACGTATCGATGGTCAAATGCGTCAACAAAAGTACTACGCACGGTGCTTCTTGGTCATTCTGTGCATGGAACAATTTTACTTGATTCTGTGTCCCTTGTGTATGTGCTCCACAAATTAAACGCTAAAGTCTTCAGCTTAAAACTTTTGATAGGTTAAAAGGAGATACTTTCCCACTATTTACACCCTCAAGTCACCACAGCGTAAGTAATGTAAATACATTTTTTTTTATAAAAAAAATGTCTGCGTGCAATCTTACTGCATCTCTTCCACTGAGATGCTCTGTTGGTCACGTAATCTTTTTTTTGGTTGCCTTAGGCTTGGAGATTTTTCAAAATATTAAAATTTAAGGAGGTGCCTTGGTACTTACCTACTTTTTAGATCTCAGATAGTTAGATTGGTATAAGGGTTAATGTAGGTACATTTGGGTATTTTAGAAAATATCTATTAGTCAGGTAGGCGTTCTAACTGTACACCCAAAAAGACCTTTTATTAGTTTATAAATAAAGTTAAGTATAACCCTGCTCCTGCCTAACCCTTCAAGTGTACCTAGGAACTTAGGTATTTAAATAACACAGCGGGAAGTTTATGCGCCATTCGCGTGTTTTACACTAATTTTTGTCGTGAATGCGTCTGTCATAGTTAGTTAACTTAATTGTTGGGGTCAGTAGGTTAACTGCTTCATTTACGAGGGTAGGTATTTCACAATCTTAAGGATAATTGACTGTGTAGGGTCTTTAGAGGTGTTAAAGAGACTAAGGGGGTATACAGAGCTTTACGACTGTACCTACTGTTTGATAGCTACCTTTCTGGAGGTAAGATGTTGGTAAGATTAAAATAAAAGGTAGGTACGTACGTCAATGATTTAGTAGGTATTATTAATATGGTAGATATTTAAAAGCCTATTACTAATACCTTAAAAAAATGTTTTAATTATTTGATTTTTAAAATACCTAAACAATATTTTAAATATACCTACTTACCAATTGTTGTTTTTATTAAAAGGTTTAGTGCAGTCACTTCTTAAAATATTATCAAATACTTGCTGAAAAACTACAGCAGCCTACCCTCAATCCAAAGCGCCTACAGAAACAAAATAGCAACTCAATCGAGCGGAAAAACAAACAATTTTGCAAATTAGGCGCCAACACGTGGAAACAGCTGAGGCGGAAGGGACTCGGGGTCATACAAACAAAATATACATCCACGGACCGTAATGAGATGCTTGTATTACTGAACATTAATTTAGTAGCTGATATACCCTTGCGTATTGGAGAACCTCACTTGGAGTTAACAACGTTTAGAATGCCTTAAGTTATATCTACACGGTATATTTTGAACCTAGTTAATTCTTTTCTGTAATTAATTAGATAAGTTTTAAGTTTCTTAATCCTTTAAGGCAATTTAAAATATTTTGTACGCATATCTATAGTTTATAAACTTAAAGACGAGCATATAAATAAAAACTAGTGGCCGCCCGCGAATATATTACTGTACAGTTTCATTAAAATCCGTTCAGTAGTTTTAACGTGAAAGAGTGACAAACATCCATCCATATCTACATAATCACAAACTTTCACGTTTATAATATTAGTAGAAAGACACCCTCTACTAAGTACCAACTTTCATTCATACAGTGTAGCTGTGTATATAGGTACTTAAGTAAGTAGAGTGCGAGGGGCTTAAATCAAATTATCTCGTCTGGTGGACATTGCGTAACACCTAACTAAGTATAACTAGGGTATATTGAAACAAATTCTGTTGATAGATTTATGCCTCAGTCAGTAGTCTGTATGTTGGTATAATAGTGTAAATATAAGATAGGTGTTAAATTATTTTAATTTACCTATTCTGAAGTATTATTAAGTAAAGTAACGACCGAAAAGGTTAAGTCGACGGTGGTTAAAAAAAAAGTGATATTTAATTGACTTAACTTTTAGTGTTATATCAGCCAACCTAAAATTAGTTTTCGCTTAAACATTCAGGTATCAACAATCTCTTTGAGTTGGTTAAATACTATAAAAATATCGTAAATACAAGTTAACACATCTTATACGTAAAATCTGTTGCGTAACTAAGAGGGCAGATTTACCTTCAATAAAGCTCGGGGAAGAAGCCTTAAAACTGAGATTTATAGCCGACTATAACATGAAATAGCTGGGACAGAAGAAAACACTTTACTAAGCTCTTATAGCTTGCTGTAGAAACGTTACAGTTTGTAAGATAAAGCAACCATGTAACTAAATAGATAAGGTCCTACTAAAAAGCTTAAAAAAAATTTACAAGTTTACTTGTTTTGATGATTGCATGTTTATTACATAGTCACACATAAACTGACGGTTGTATTTATCAAAACAGAAGGCGTCACGTGTATTTAAAATGAAATACTTATACAATGCTGA
Source organism: Emmelina monodactyla (assembly GCA_916618145.1). NCBI lineage: Eukaryota > Metazoa > Arthropoda > Insecta > Lepidoptera > Pterophoridae > Emmelina > Emmelina monodactyla. The sequence continues at coordinate 10,061,631 of OU745303.1, forward strand.
ACTAAACAAACCTTACTTACATAAATTACTTGATGTAACAAAACTAAACTTTCCAAACAATACAGATATTCTTGTGCAATTAGTACACTCCCTAGAACATTGACTAAACATTTATAGGCCTATAATAGTTATTAAGTTATGTTTCTCTAATAAATTGAACAGTTTCCATAGGAACCTTTCTTACTTTACTGTCATTATACCCTTATTCATTCCATCTTCCTTCCAGCTAAAACTTTCTTGAACACCTTATTTTAAAATTGATATTCTAGTCTAGATATTGGTTTGCAACCTACCTACGTCTTTCAGGTTGTCGCCGGGTCGCTTGTGACGTCACGTCCGGCGCTCGAAAATTGTGTTGTTAAAGAAAAATGCTCGATATTTTAGATATTCAATGGAAATATCACCGTCTCTTGTTATTGATATTGGTCTCCTTTCTATTCAGGTTTCATTGAACTTCATTTATATTTAGCCAGTTTCAATGCTTACTGGTTGGTTGAACGTTATTGAACTTAACAGCACATTAGTAAAATTATTCTACTTTGCAGAAAAACACAAGGAGTTATTGTTAACTAAGATAACTTTTGAGCTGATTAATTTGTAGTTAGCTCTTCCAAAACTTGTCATCATCAGAAAACCTACCCACCGATTGCTTCTGAACAAGTTCCCATGCCACAGATCATTTGCTTACCAAACTGTAAGCACTCAGGATCAAATTAACACAAATCATAATATCTTCGTAACTAAAATCGCTAACAAGCGGCGGACCCTCGTCAATCTGGGATGTTTTTGACAGATCGGATAACTGTTCAAACTGAGGGCAAGACGCCGATTCGGACCACTTGTAGTTGGGAACTTTAGTTAAATTAAGGTGGAGAGTCTACATACATAGTAGATCAAACATAGTTGGGAAAAAGATTTAATACATGTTTAAAAGATTTTCCTAAAACTCTAAAATGAAGGTGATGTAACAAGTGACATCGAAAATTGTATTGATGAAAATACAATTTTCGATGTCACTTGGTTGAGAGCAAAAAAGACATAAGAGCTTGAGTGAAAGAGATTGTGTAACGACTTGTGGATTTCAGGCCAGCCTGAACCGATTTTTAGGGTTGGTGCGAATAAACTTCTCCACATTAAGCAATTTTAGGTAAATTCCTAAGAACCTACGGCGGCTTGAAAACTAAGTACTTAATTCTTCTATACTAAGTAAGTCTTATCAATAAAGCTGCAAAAAAGCTTTATTGATAAGACCTACAGAGAATAAAATAATACTAATAATATCTTCCTTTCCTAGCCTTCAGTCTTGGAAATTTGGTTTTGCGGCCACTTTCATAAAGTTATATCTGAAGTGGAAGTTTAAAACAACGCCCGCCCTAAAATGAGGGATATTCGTAATTTGTTAGGGCGCGCGCTGATGTATGGTATCTTGTATTGATCCCATGACATCATTAGGTATGTAAGATATAGCTTATTATTGTTGGTAGGTATACCTATAGTGAAAATATCAGAAAGGAGAATGGTCACGGGCCATACAAAATTTACCCAGGCCCGACATTATCGAGACCTATCTTAGTGTTTTTGTAATTGTATGTGTAACAAAAATATGTAATTATTATATTCAAAATCGGTGGCTAACATGAAAATATTTTTTTTTTTTTTATGAAAAAGTTATTACACACACAACACAATTATTGTCTGCTAAATCCACAAACACAAACTAATCGCAAACCAAGTTTTCAAGTAGGAAATATCCAATATTGTTGTAAAATTAACTCAAGAGAAGAAATCGCATACGTCTTAACACAAGGCAAGCAAGCGCAAGACTAACTACTACGCCCTCGCGGCGCGGTGCGGGCGCGCAGGTACCTATCTGTTATTCAAGTGTTTATATGAATTACAACTACTAAAATAAAGCTACTTTCGTGCAACAAAACATTTTCAAATATAAATCAATATTACATTGTTCTTATATTTTTAATTTGCGATTGAACATATAAGTGACGCAATCCTACTAATATTATAAACGTGAAAGTTTGTGAGTATGGATGTATGGATGTTTGTTACTCTTTTACGTAAAAACTACTGGATGGATTTTGATGAAACTTTACAGTAATATAGGTTATACATCAGAATAACACATATGGTACTTTTTACCGCGGGAAAACTTCTCATCCCCACGGGAAACCGACTTTCACGCGAACGGAGTCGCGGGCGACCACTAGTTTATTTATATGTTTGCCATCGATTTTGAATATAACAATAACACATTGTTGTTACACAAGATATAAACAAAAAACTGAGGTAAGGTTCGTTCGCGTCGGGCCTGGGTCACAGATGACCATTCTTCTTTAAGAATCAGTTCAGAATTTGTTTAATTCCAACCAAGTTCAGACTTCGGATATGGAAAGGATAAAAGAGACGTTACGTCAAGTTTTTATAGTAAAGTCTATAGGTACTATGAAGATACTATCAGCTTCAGCTATTTCGGTGAAATATATCGTTTCAATCCAAAAGAATTTACGATCCAATATAACACCCTCTATTGTGTCGACCCGTAAAATGTTCAATGTCGATCCTTTGTGTTTTTTCCTTAAAAAAAGAAGATGGAAAATATCGCCATTTTGCGGGAAGCCTTCGATATCGCAGAAATACTTGTAGGTACTCATTGAAATAATCAAATTGTTATTAGAAATTCAAGGAGGCAGGTGGTGTAAATAAACAGAAAAAGTCGGTAATTTTGGCAAGAATGATAATATTTTGGTTAACCTTCATATTATAAGCACTTTTGAGTTGTTTTTTTAAATATCTTACGACCCAACTTAAAAATCTACTTAGGTACCATTAATGCCATGTTTATTCTTGCACTTTGGTAACCTTTATCTGTGTTTTTAAGTCCCATTAAACTATGATAGCTGTTGAATAAAAATGTAAATAAAACAAAACAAGCAGTTTCCGAAACCGAAGCTTTAACAAAAGTAGAAATATTGAGACCGGCCATTAATGAATCAACCCCAACCTTAACTCAAATTTTCACCCATTAAATTTTTTATCCCACGTTAAAAGTAAAAGTTAAGTATTTCATAACTTGGGCCACATAAATCTGGTCTCGCCTTAGGCCGCGGTCCCTCGCCGTCTTACGTGCCTGTCAACACCGTTCTCTAAGATATTTCCGAGGGATGTGTGAAATGTTCAGGTGGAAGGGTCAAGCACATTTCAGAGGCTATTTGCATTCTTTTGGAGGGAAAGTGTTGTGAAAAGTGTAGGTGCCAGATTGTTTTTTTTGGAAGTTGCTCTAAATAAGGCGGTTTGTAGGTGTGTCTTTTTATTAAAATAAAGGTTTACAAAAGCAAAACTTAGGTAACAAAGCCGTGGAAACTCAAACCAAATTACCTACATACAAAAACAAGCACATTCAATTTAAAATATAAAAATGAACCCAAAACGAGATGGAAATTCCTTTCTCTCCCAAGGGCTGTGCGGAGTCATCTAAACTTGCACAAAGCCTTGCTTCCGCATTAAAAAATAAAAAAAACCCAGTTCTACACTGTCACCTCCAATCCATTTTCAATTAACGTGCCCAGGGAACCGTGAGCGCCCGCCCTACACGCCGCACCAGCTAAACCGGCGCACACACAGCCATATATCTATTGCCTTGTTTGGACCGTTTGAAGAAGCGTGTGCTAAATGGGTAGCCTTTTTGAACGTACTTGACCGTAAAGCGAAGTGGTCTGATTGTAGCGGCTGTTGGTTTTAATTAAAAATGTATATATGTCGGGGAGTTCGTCATCGCTGGGTTCGATTATGGCGGAAACTTCGAAATAAAACGTGGAACTTGATGTATGGGCGTGTATTAAACACAACGTTAAGCAACTTTTCAATAATCATCAAGAATAGTCAGGATGTAAATGGATATAGGAAGCGCGGTGAATTCGGCGTGTGGCCATCACTGATTTATTCACTCTACGTCTGCACTGCCCCGCGAATTAAAAAACAATGATCCGTCCAACAAGATAGATGAACTATTTAGACTCAACGGAAAATGATTGAAACTCATTCAGTCGTTCACTCATAAAGCCTCGCACCGACTACACCCAAGTTAAGACGACTTGACGCAACCAATATCTCATTTAGTCGCTGACTTTGACATTGACATTTCAAAACATAGGCAAGGTAGATAGTAAAGTAGTTCTTCAACTGGCCAAGTCCATCGAATCTGTGTTCTCTCCGACATATACATTATTTGAGTGCTGATTTATCTATTAGCTATTAAACTTGGAATCAAAGGCAAAACATCTATTAATAATTCGACAAACATTGCCAAGCGTTTGTCTAAACTTCTGAGTCGTTTCAAATTCAATTTCTAGATCGCTATCTCATTATGAACCAATCCTAAAGCCTGACGTGGTGTGGTTGGTGCGTTATTCAAATATCTGTCAGACGTAGGATGCTAATTACCACGTGGGATGGGGCACTATTCGCAGGCATCGCGTGTAAAATTGTATGAGGACTTGAGGATTTAATTCACGGTTTGTGATATTCCACGATATAGACAACGTGTCTGGATGATATAAGTACCTACTTGTATTTGTTGGGTGGATGAGACTTTGTTGACATGAAGTCGCATTTTCTATAAGCTAATGACATAGAGTGTAGCAGACATATAGTCAATTTTCGGCGACACAGTCTGATCGAATTACAACAATAAAATAGTAAACTGAACAAATATTAGGTATTCACAAAGTCAAGAATGAAGGGTTATTAATTTATTTATTACTTACGTTTTTTTAAACTAAATTAATTAGTATTCAATTAATGATGTTTTTAATAGTGTTAATTATTCCCTGCATATTCTTTATAACTTTCCACTGGTTGCATCTAAATCAACTAATTCTAAAGTGTTTGTATTTATCAATGCAACTGCATTTGATCCATATTTGACATAAATTTAATAAACAATCAAAGTTCGCTTAGGTTTATTATTGTTTACATAAAACACATCCACTTTGATTAGGTAAGTACTCGTGTCTAACTGCGGGTATACATTTTCCTATAATTTACTTTACTCATTACCCCGCTAACTTGGTTTCAGTGTTTAGCTGATTTGGCTGAAGTTTCGGAAGTTCGAGTTTTGTATCAGTAAAAGGCACCCAGGGGAAATTTTAGATATATCGAAGTTAAGGCTTCGAAGGTTCCGGAATAAAGTGGAAACTCGGCGTAGAGAGTGTTATTTTCTCTGGAGGCTATCATAATATGTTTATTCTGGCAATAGATTTAGTAGTTTGCAATTTACAGCCTTTTATCTTTGGGTGTGGAACTTTTAGATCCAATATTTCCTGAAGTATTACCATTAATAGTATGCTGATAAAAAATAAAAGTTACAACTATTTAATATTTTTTGAAGAATTAATAATAAAGGTATTCCGTTACAAAAGAACAAATAATACACGATCATTATATAGAGTACCCTGAACCAACATCCCCTTGTAAAGTCGAGGAAACATAAATAAACCGATTGTTGAAATTCAAACTAAAAACCGTTATTTGGCCAGGGCGGAAGTCGAAACCGGATGTAACAGTCTGCTCCAGGGGGCGCTGCGAGCGTCTAGTCGAGATATTCAGCACTTCCGGTCTCGATGTATGAATGGAGGAAGCGGAAATGAATAAGGCTTCGATTGAAAGATGCCGTTGAGTGGCTGGAGATAAGATGGATTTGCAAGGCTGTAGCTTGAAGTATTTGAATAGGTACAATAGCGTTATCTTGGCTTAGGTACTTTATCTATATGCATATAGTTCCACAAGATACATTAACAATTTGTTAGTTATTTATCGATAAAATCTGAAACTGATATAGATATTTAGGTATTTTGTTACATAAATGAAGAGCAAAATTTTTGGGAAGTAACAAAAGGAGCAAGCTTATGGTTCGCCATATACATCTACGTGTTTTTAAGGTCCCAAAAAGCGTCCCTTGATAAAAACAATAGTAGTTTTTACAAAATAGCATAGCAATATGAAATTAATCAACACGTTTTCATTCATATTCATTGTTTATTTTACTGGCATCGATTGAATAAATTTTGTTCTGTGACACCAAATAAATCATAGATTATGCTGCAAAAGCAAACAGAGGTGGTTATAAATTAATTAAATGTTGTCGTGAATATTTATTTTGTTTGAACTGTTGCTAAATTACAATAAAATAAATTAATAACCAAATAGGTGAGAGATAATATTTTAATCATCTACAATTAAAATATTGTAAGTTTCGTAAAGATTTCTTTAATTTAGTATTCAAAAAACAATTACCTTCTCTATTAAAGTAGACGGAAAATTAGACTTCTAAGCGAAACCACAATGAGAATTTTCAGAGACAGATAAATGTATATTTTTACTACAAATAAACAGTAGGTACTTCTCTACGTAGATTGTTGGTAGAGTAAAAGTTAGCCTCCAACCCATTCCAGCTTCAGCACCTAAAAATAAATATAAAGTTCCAACTCAAAATCCTACCTTTTCACCAAAAATTTAATAAGCAAACTCGTGTACCCCTTAGCGGAATCGACATCAAACGGCGTGTTCCTCGCCGGAGATATTACGAGCCATTATAGATAAAAGGCTGCCAAAGTGGTAGCTGCCAGAGTAATCGAGTTACAGGACGATCAGGTTACAGCGCAGAACCGAGCTTGATCCGCCGAAATGTGTTGTCGAGAGTGAAAATTGGTAGACAAGTTATGGGCGGTTGCGATCGATTTGTTGGTGAGTGGGATTGGTCGATCTTTTTATCACTAATTAGGTGGCCGCCCGCGACTGCGTTCGCGTGGAAGTCGGTTACCCGTGGGAATGAGAAGTTTTGTGAAGAACGTTATGTGTTATTCTTAGATCTGTATCACTGTAAAGTTTCATCGAAATCCGTCCAGTAGTTTTTACGTGAAAGAATAACAAACATCCATCCATACATCAACACTTACAAACTTTCACGTTTATAATATTAGTAGGATAGTTGGATGTATGTGTGTTGCTGCGCATTTGTATCAGGTGTTGGAGTGTTGGTAGCCGCTGTTAATAGGTCTTTGATAGGGTTCCAGTAGAGTCAACGACCCTAACAGATTGTAATAAAAACCGAAAGTTAATTGAACATTGGTCTAGGTAATGCTACAGAAAACTGATTGAAATATGTTTTGGTAAATATTATATAAACATTTTTCTACCTGCGTGTTACTACATGTTAGGAAAAGGAACTACTCTACGATAATAATAAAAAATCTAACCTAAAACTCTTGTAACTTGGGCTCCAAACACGCTTCGAAAAAACAAACGGTTCTATGAAAAATCCAATTTATGAGTAACACAGTCACTTCGGTGAATACGAGGAGGTGCTTTTACTGAAATATTTTAACTGGAGCGTGAAATTGATGTATTGTGAATAAAAAAGGAGTAACTACCTATTGATTTTGCCTGTGCTTAGCTTTACAAATATATAACTATATTTTTTTCTTTAAAACGAGTCAAATGCATTTCGCAATATTTTGACTGGCTTTTGCTGTCGACTTGTACCTTCTGGCCATATTTTTAAACTTAAGTGCAGTCGCATTGAAAATGCATCCGAATATAGTATTTTTCTTATTTAGACCTTAATAAAAGAACTTTTTAACGTCAGGATTTACTCCTGAATACCTTTTAACAACTATTTAAAAAACCGTTTAATTTCCGCATTAATTTACCCCGTTTTAACTTCAAAAGCCAAATTTGTTCTTTAATGTTTCAGAAAGGGAAATAAATTAAAAATTCATCAATATAAACTTTTCTTCCCAGCCATACCTATTTTATACCTAGCTGTCACTTGCAGCGCTACCTAACAAGGGTGGACACAATTTCTGTGCTCTGCTGGACGTTTCCCGCCTGCAGAGAATATACCTTAAACTCTGGAAATGAGGGTCACCGTCAGGGGTCATGAGATTTGACTGTAATTTTGTTACCGGTCACATAATCATGTTTGGTTTCTATTACCGTGAAAGAACAATATTTGGGGTGTATTGAAAATAGCTTGTTGTTTTTGTTTTTGGTAGGAGTTGGAGAATGATAAAGATGTTGTTTTAAATACGTAGGTATGGCATTAGCAATTGGAATGGTAGAAAGCGATTGTTTAAACATAACATTGTTTATATGTATATGTTGTTTTTTAAGGTTGTAAACTTTGGTGCAAAATTCGGCTATATCGGTACCTGTGCCATTAATTTCAAATTGTTAAAAAATGATGTGATTAAGAGGAAAGTATAATAAAAACAAATACTATCACCGAGATCTTTAGTCTAAACAATGGACAATTCTTCTATCGGCTTTTCTTTTGTTTGGTAATTTAGAGAATCTACACAAAACATGAGTATAGTACTTTACCAATTTTTACTACAGTTAAAATTAATAAATGGATATAAATAGAGTTGAAATAACAATATTATTTGGAAACAGGTCACAGTATATTTAAATTTGCATCTCAAAAAGCGCTTATTTTAGCTGTTTACTCATTAAAATTTAAAACTTATTTAAATTAAGAAATTAATCAAACATTCAACTTTAAATTGATCATTGAACTGAAAATGGAATAATTAAAGCGTCATCAATTTGCAATTCGCATAAATTGCTTTAAATTATTTTGGGTCAAAATAAAATGTTAACCGGTTAAATATGAAGCTTTACATTTTCATTGATTACATAAGATACTGCCTTTGGGTACAAGCTCGGAGTATTTACTAGATATCATTGAAAAAATGTATTATTTATAAAGGGTTTAATATTATTACGTTTTAAATTAAACACCTTATAAATAAAACATTTATTAAAAGCCAACTAAGTACCTGTTATTACCAATACAGATTATCTTCCTAAAAATTATCCTATCCTATCATATTACATTATACGAGTATACATGTAATCACATATAGGTATCCTATCAGATTATATTTATAACATATCTACACACATAGGTAATGAAACATCGAGGACAAACCGTCAGTGCACCGTGTGCCACCAACTTTAATTAGCCAGTCTACAACAGTAACACAGCGGTTAGGATAAGGCGCAGACGACACTTGTGGGCCGGATGCCGGATGCCGGATGCAGCTGCCAAAGTGGTAAAAAAGGCGAGCAAGATCAAGTACTAGTGTGAATAAATAAATAAATATAAATAAATAAATCTCCAGACTGACACACCAACTGTGTGGCACAAAACTAAGCAAAGCTGGTACTATAGGTACCACACAATGGACTAGGGGAGAACCTAGTTACACCCAGACACGAGTCAATATCGAAAAACCATTTTTACGAAATTGGCCCGACCGGGAATTGAACCCGGAACCTTCCGCTTAGCAGTTCGGTATATGTACCGCTGCACCACACAGGAAATGTAAAACTTGCCAAGGCAATTCAAAATGACGTCACGTTACGGCTAACATTTAGTTACTGTGATTCTTATTCACAGTTCTTTCAAAGCACTTTTGTCTCTTTTTGCAAAAAAAACCAGTTACGCGTTCAACTGATCTTACATCTCCAGCCCTATATAAATAATTAAAAAAAACTAATAAGGCAGTAACAAAGTTTTGGGCCTACACGCACCAAAATAAGTAGCAGCTTCGCCTTAAACAGCCGTTGAGGGTGCGGAGAGCCCTGACGAACTTACATTATTTGCCGGGCCCTGTCTGCAGAGTTACACCATTTGTTTGTAATTCGGCGTCACTCAGTTATCTGCCAATTAATAAAATTTTACTCCATAGTTGGAGTGGTGGAACAATTTGAATGCAACCAATAGAATTCCTTGTTAGAAAAGATATTAAAACAGAGGTGGTTGAAATAATTTTCTTAACAACAAGCAACAACTTTAACTTAACTGGAGCAAAAATTTGCTTTTGTCGCGGACAACTTAATCAAAATACTTTCAGTCATATTATCTGATGTGTATATTATTTCAAAATTATTAGTTTCAACAAAAGTTTAACCATGTTATGCACATTTAAAGAAACCCTTGTTCAGTAACATAAAACTTTAATTTTCACCCAGTTCAAAGCAAAGCCTACACCCAACTCGTCAAAACTATTTTTCAGAACCTGAAAAAGTCACGCTCGCACATCCGTTTTTACTAGAAATAAAAAAAAATACAAACGTGCAGCTGAAAGCGCGTGGTTTCTTCATTCAAAAAATGATGCCATGTTAAAAAAAGAAAAGAACCTATAATAACAAAATACAATTAATCTTTATTTGTTTTATCATGGTAATATCTTTTAGCATATCAAAGTTAGGGTGGGACACCTATGTTTTATTATACGGGTAAAGTTACGTCTACAATATATTTATTAGTACTTAAAGCCACTTAATTACTGACTACTAAACTGATTAACAAGTTTAAGTGCAAAAAATTGGATTGATACAAACTTCGAATGACTGAAACATGCCATAACTCAAGAACATAAAAAAATTAATGAACTATACATAAAAAGCTCGTAACATTGCAACATAAACAGTTAGTTAACGGTTCCATAATAATAAATAGTTTATGACAATAGGACGGAAAACCTTTTATTATGTCATTTAGTTGATGAAAGACCATTATTCATAGTTGAACATTGACCTATTAATGTTATGTTATGTTTGTTTTATGAAATTTCTTTAACCAAAGTAAATCTGATCGAAACATTACTTACTGCTTGTAAAAAAACTAAAAACATAGCATCAAAACTTTGCAATCTTCTCGCCTCATTGCAATTAAGGCAATTTTATATTAAACTAGTGGCCGCCCGCGACTCCGTTCGCGTAGAAGTCGGTTTCCCGTGGGAAAGAGAAGTTTTCCCGCGGTAAAAAGTACCCTATATGTTATTCTGATGTATAGCTTATATTACTGTAGAGTTTCATCAAAATCCGTCCAGTAGTTTTTACGTGGAAGAGTTACAAACATCCATACATCCATACATACACTCACAAACTTTCACAATTAATATTAGTAGGATATAAGCATACATAAGGACAAAGGAAGCGACTTTGTTTTATACTATGTAGTGATATTTATTGTATTTCTGAAACGTGAAAGTGAAAACGATTCTATGCCCAGCCTCTACTATCTAATTTTCTATTTTCGTCGCTAAACGAAAAACCATTACTTGCACACACTTCAAAGAAGTCCCAAGAAAAAACCTTAGCGTCCAGAAACGTAAACAAAAAATCCCGGTCATAAATTGACAGTAAGCGTGAGGGTAAACACCCCAAAATTCTAACTCGTCAAAAGAGGGTTATAACAACTCTGAAGAGGCTCTCGATAGCCTGATGTTGATCGGCGGGGGCGTGAAAACAACTCCTTATACCTAGAGGGGTACGAGTGTTTGGTTTAAGTAAAACACGGGATATTGAAGGTTTAAATTAATTTTGTTATTTGGCTAAAAGCTTAGGATTACAGTATGTTATTCTGCTATTGTTGTGTTCATTTTTTTCCTAGGCATTTTTTTTTCTCAGATCCGTTATGTAGGATAGGATAGACTGAGAAGATTAATACCACTACCTCGACTGAATATTACAGTAACTTAAATTAAGTTCACATTAAAAAATCCGTAGGCTCGACTTTACTCCCGTGTCTTAATTCTGTAGGTGACTATAGGCGTAGGTGCGAAAAGAATCGATTGAACTAAATGCTTTTTTATCTCGTAACATAAAAACACTATATTAATTTTAAAACTATCATGGTTTTTAATATTTACAACACTTTGAACGGGATATTTAAACATCGAAAAATAATAAAAGATTATAAGCATGGTAAATATTCCGTTTTAAGTGATACAAATAAAAACACCAATTGAGTTTTTAAAAAAACTGTATGTATTAAAGCGTATACACTAAAGCTTGTTCCCCGACGTAAAACAGTTTATATTATAACTACGGACTTTAATCGTGCAAAGTAGTTAAATGATGAAGCAACTTTGCTTAAACTATTTTTCTATTAGCGACTAGCTTTTAACTTTAGATCTAACTTGTTTAGTTAAATAATTCAACGCAAAACTTGATCATAATGAACACTGAGCTGTACGGAAGTTAGAAACAGAGGAAGTGAAAATTCGGTATTTAAAATAATTAGACATTCTTGCAATTAGTTTTATCCATTTTAAATTTTGTGACTTAAGCGTTAAAGAATATGAAAAAGTAGGAAAAATCACAGTAACGTCAATGATGATAGTAACTATTAAACCTAAAAAAACAATAAGCGGTTAGTATATTGAATCGTCTATTCGTTTGAAGTTTAATTTTCTAAGACCCAACATTAGCTAAACACCATAATCCTAATTGAAAACAACCAAAATGCAGTTAAAAAACCTTACCAAATACCTACTTGTAGGTATTCTTTAAAATTGATAGCCCTTAAAATCATATCAAAAAATAAGGTCTAAACTATTTCATACCTCCATCTTCTAGCATAATTGTACAATGCAGCACGGGAACGGCGTCACCTGAAGTTTGAAAGTTTAGCGTTAATATGAGATAACTTTACTAGAATTTAATTTTATGAATTCATTGAATAATTTCATAATTTTCCATGCCAGAATATGCAAGCCTCCACAAAGTGTGGATATGTGGGTAGTTTTAATGAGTTAAGTTTTATTTGTGACAAAAAATGAAATGTTACAGGGCAATTTGATTTTCATCATTTGAGTTGTGAAAGAACACTCAATATGATTTTCAGTAGATTTCTTAAGTTTTTTAAAACCTTTTTCTTTGGTAAATATTTTAATAAATCCGACAACGATTTTAACTTACATCTTTCTCTGTTAGGGGCTGGAGATCATATTGTTCGTCACAATAAATCGACGTTTAAGCCTATACCTACCTACGCACTATTTATTTACTTATACACTACCTATACAGCCTATACCAGTCCAACCATTAGCCCCGACCGCTGTATTTGCTTTCGTCGCTGACAACGGCGGCTACAATGATAACAACCCACGTTGTGCGCTCTGGAACTAACAAACTAGAACCAATGTTTGTGTGCTATTGTTCACTGGAGTGAGCCGGAGATGAGGTCAAATTGTTGGGAAGTTAGAATAGGAGGCAGTAATGGAAGCCTTTGGAAGAGACAACTCTGTTATTTTTTTGTCTCAATAATTTTAAACGGTTTTTCAACAAAAAAACTGTAGTACTCGTTAAAAAATAGCATAGATCATGATCCGTTTTTTTGTGTTTTGTTTTTTTTTTACAAAATGTAATCCGAAATTTTACTAATTGCATCTTATATAAATTATCTAAACTAAGGCACCAACATTATTGCATCTCATGATTTTTTATTTATGACTTCCGAGTGATTGTGTAACAAACATTAAAGCATAGATGCAGGGTTATTAAAAAAATACTCCTTTTTATCCCGGTCTATTCAAAAGACAATAAGGTTGGCTTCTAAAATATTATCCATCGCCCTACGTAACACATTTTATAAATTCATTGCTAACGTCGTTGTGACAACAGTATTGAATCAATATTTCCTTTTTCAGTACTTCTGTCAAACTAAATCCATCGAAATAAAGAGTAGGATCTCAACTCTCCAGAGGGGTGCGCATGCAGAAAATTGTGTTTCTAAATCTACTTCATATTTTTTTGAGGTACTGTCGAATTCGTAAGTTACTGAAATATTGGTAATTGAAATAGCATTGGCACAGAATTTGTGTGTTTAAGAATTTAAAGTTAGGCGTTTTAAAATGAAGATTTATATTTGGAACAAAATACGCAGTATTTTCAAAAACTCATTTTTTCTATATGCTTTAAAAACAGTTGTAGCATACCATACCATAGCATAGCAACCTAAGATTGTTTTCACCACCTAGTTTTATATTTGCATCATGTTATTGTGTAAGCAAAAAGCACCCTTATTATTTATCTTCCTGCTTGTACTTTCGAAATACATACATTTATTTTGATATTAGCAGTATTTTGAGGAAGACCGATCAAAGCGGGTATGAATAGGTGAAGATGATCCAATACATATTTATTGGATCGTATGTAGGTCAAAGCGAAGCTTTTGATTTTCATGACGGAATTAATAGCACCTGTTCTGAGTATTACGTTGGGGAAAGGAAATGTATGAGAATTGGAATATTAGGTGATAAGCGTAGGTACTGGTAAAATGATGCAATGGAGATTATCTTTTGGAAACAGGCTTGCGCTGAGTTAGAGTGATGGATAATCTTAAAAAAAAAACAAGGCACTGCTATCTGGAAAGGCTATGAAAACTTGATATTTTTGATAAATAACTGAAATAAGCTTCGTAAAGGAGCTATCTAACCTGCTATTGTTACGGAAATCTTGCAGGTTTTTTACATTAAACTAACTAATAATAACCAGTTACTAGAAAACTTTTTGCTATCAAGTGAGTACTTATAGCTTTTAATATGCCTTTTTATGACGATCTCTGTGGTGCAGTGGTATATATGTTACGGCTAATACCCGAAGTGCGGCTACACCTAGTTTTAGCCGGTTAGAACATCAATAGGTTAGGTTAGTTAGGTTACTTTTTTGATACCACCCAGAAAAAGAAGTCCCGCGTAGCGGGACTCCGTCCACTCATGATTGAAGCCAGTTTTTATATACATAGGTACAATTTTTTTTTTAGAGTTTTCCATATAAAAAACACTTCTAACTAGGGATGTTAAGGATATCCATATCCGTAACCGAAACTACCGGATATCCGAAATAAAAAAATATCCGTATCCGTAACCGAAACCGAAATAAATGTTTCGGATAATTTCGGATAGTAGCGGAATCTAAAAATCTAAATGAAACACGTTACGACAAGTTGTTTTTGGCTGCGTTCCGTAAACCGCTAACATAACTGTGACCAAAGTGTTGGTTCTCTCTCTGGGCTCAATGTAGCGGTGTTTATGACGTCATCGTTCTCACCCATCGTCCTCCTCTATATAAATAAAACCATTTTATTATTATTATTTTTGTATTAATTTTTGAAATTCCTAGAATCTAATATACGTAACCGAAACTATCCGAAACTACCGGATAATCCGAAATAATTTCATATCCGTATCCGAAACCGAAACCGATATAAAAAAAAATCAATATCCGTATCCGAAAGCGAAACCGAAATTCCATCATATCGGTAATTAAAAAACTATCTCCTCAATAATATTTTCTATTATTATCTGCATCCAAATTGTTTCGATATAAATCATATGTACATTTTAAAATTTTGTTACACAAATTTGTTAAAAACTTTTTTAAAGTTAATTATAAAAATTATCCACACTACACAGACTAAACACCACTTACATACTTATAAACTAATTCTAACAGCAAACATTCCATACTACAACTACAAACCTAAGAAGAATTTAGTCACATATACGGCTCTTACTAAAACTCTTCTCACAACAAATTACTCCTACTACACAATAAAAAATAAAATTAAATTTCTCAATGCTAAATCGGGCAATCATATTTTTTACCTTAATTTCGCACAATTGATCAATTTGTTTGTGTCATCAAAGTGTAATAATAATTTAAGTATAAATGGCTAATATTAATTTATTAACAACTGCTTCTCTGGACTCTCTTAACGTTTCTGAAGTCCATTCTTGCTTACCTAAAGATTGCCAATACTTAGTCTCGAACACACATAATAATTGTTTAAAAATTGTACAAATCAATATTCGAAGCATAAATAAAAATTTAAATACGTTCCTAACAATGTTAAAAACAACTGAAATCGATTTCGATATCATAGTGCTCTCTGAATGTTGGCTGAGCAAAGTAGCTAATTTACCCACAATAGATGGTTATGTCGGGCATCAATCGCTGAACTCAAAAAATCAAAATGATGGGGTCATAATATATGTGAGAACACATCTTGACTTGGTTGTTACCAACGTTGAATTCTCTGAGGGCAATTGTTTACTAGCTAAGATGGGCACAAAAATGGCCTTGGTAGCTATTTATCGTTCCCCGTCCTACAAAAATGTTGACCATTTTTGCAACAGCCTTGATAAATTGCTCTCTGAACTGAAACATTTTCAGCACATTGCAGTTGTAGGTGACATTAACATAGATATTTCCAGTCATAATAGTGGGGAGAGTCGAGATAAATACCTAAACCTAACGTCTACACACGGGTTACTGCCAGCATACTACTCTCCCACAAGACTGAGTAATTGTCTTGATCACGTCCTGCTGAAAACGAATACAAGCACCAATATTATAAAACTCCAGACTGATATAACCGATCACATCCCTATAATTGCCTTAATCAATCTCAATAGCCACTTACATACTAAAAAAACCTATCGATCACTTATTAATTACTCCGCAATAAGTGAAAAAATAAAAAAAATGGACTTTACAGAAGTACTAGCATGTCATGAAGTTGAACAGGCTACTGAAGTCTTTCTTAGTCTCATTACTACCATAGTAAATGAAAACACAAAGTCAGTTCAACGTCCTAAAAAAAAGGCTTTATTGAAGCCTTGGATCACACCGGGACTGCTTAGGTGTATCAAGCACAGAGACAAGCTTCATAAGAACGTAAGAGACAACCCAGGTGATATCCTTAAACAAAATATCTATAAGCGCTACAGGAACTTCTGCAACAAGCTCTTACATAAACTCAAAGTCCAATATGAGGTACAGGAACTCTACAAGGCAAAGAGCAACTCTAAAGCTACATGGGAGGCGCTGAAAAAAATTGCTAACTTAAACTCTACCTCATCTTCCGCTCCTGATCTGTTAAAAAACACAAAGGACGCTAAGACAGCAATAAATCATGTAAATGAGTTTTTTGTAAACGTGGGCAAACGACTGGCAGATCAAATGATTACAGAGCCCCCTATGAGCGCACCAACAACTATTAAAAATAATCCAAACTCAATGGTCCTTCTCCCTGTTGACGTTGATGAGGTTAGCTCTATCATCCGCAATTTACGAGAAAATTGTGCTGTGGGTCTAGATGGTATTTCTGCTCACTTACTAAAATCCTGCGGTTCTGAACTCACTATTCCTATCACACACATTTGTAATCTGGTGTTTGATACAGGCATTTTTCCAAAATCTTTCAAAAGTGCCATAGTTCATCCTATCCACAAGAATGGTCAAACAGATACTGTTGACAACTATCGGCCAATTTCTATTCTTTCCACTTTGTCGAAGATTTTGGAGAAAATCATCAACGGTCGCCTGAATGAGTTTTTAAATAAATATAAAATCTTAGCTCCAAACCAATTTGGCTTTCGATCCGGTATCTCAACAGAGGACGCTGTCACGCAGTTATCAAATACTGTGGTTGAATGCCTGGAGAGAAAGGATAAATGCATAGGTTTATTTTTAGATCTTTCCAAAGCTTTCGACACCGTTTCCGTACCAATTTTGCTGAAAAAACTTGAGAGCATTGGTATTCGTGACAGGTGTCTAAAGCTCTTCGAAACTTATCTCACCAATAGAACGCAAGTCGTCAAGATCGGTAATACCACCAGCGATGAACAGGTCCTAAGCTATGGAGTACCACAAGGAAGCATCCTTGGCCCAAATCTCTTTAATATCTATGTTAATGACCTATGTCTTCTCTCTATACCAAACTGCGAGATCCTTGCTTACGCTGACGACACTGCTTTGTTAATTTCGGGTAAAACCTGGTCACAAGCAAAATTACATGGGGAATCTGCATTGAGGTCAGTCATGGCATGGCTCCGGACGAATTTACTCACCTTGAACGTAGCTAAAACCAAGTACCTCACCTTCTCAATGAGGAAATCGTTTCAACCCTCAACTGATTTTACTTTAAAGGCCCATCATTGTCAGTCAGGAACATCCAACTGCTCCTGCCAGAATGTAGTCAGAACGGACCATGTAAGGTATCTTGGAGTAATTGTTGACGATGTGCTTAACTGGCATTTGCACATTGATAGCGTCTGCGGTAGGGTCAGAAAAGTCATCTTCGTTATGAAAAAACTGCGTTCCTCCTCCGACATCAAAGTTTTGAAATTAGTATACAACGCGCTCTGTAAGTCTCTTATCACCTATTGCATCTCTGTTTGGGGAGGTACGGACAAGACAAGTATACTGAAATTGGAGAGAGCCCAGAGAGCGGTATTGAAGGTCATGCTTAGTAAACATTTTCGTTACCCAACATTTGACCTCTACAAAGAAGCTGAAGTCTTGACTGTTAGACAATTATACATCCTACAGGTAGCCTTGCGCAATCACGGTGGCACAAACAGACCGTCGAACTTACCGGTTCCCAACCGACGTAGACCCTTCCCTTCTCTTGTATCTTTGCGCTTTAGGTCTGCGTTTGCAGAGAAACAAATATTAATTCAAAGCCAATTGATTTACTATAAACTTTGTAGAGAAATAAACTTACAAGTACTTACGACATTCAAACTCAAAAACTCGTTAAAGAAATGGTTGCTTGATAAGGATTATTGTGAAACAGAAAAATTAGTCAAATAACAAACTGTAATCGCGCACCCACTTTCACACACATGCACGCACACGCACATTACATACACACACACATCCATACACACCACACACACACACACACACTCACACACACAAACAAACTCACACTCACATACTACTATACACACTAATGCCCACACACTCAATAATCTGTGCATTCATAACATTCGCCAACACACTATCACGACTATACAACTTAGATTATGATTAATTAATTATGTGCTCGCAGAGCGAAGGACACTCTCTCCCAAGATACAGATATTTCTAGTTTGGGAGACTGTAGTCAAATTGCGGTTGTAAACTGCCTTATATTGTAATTAAGTTTTAAGCATCAAACCTGTGTAATAGGCTGTTGTGGAAATAAATTATTATTATTATATCCGTAACATCCCTACTTCTAACCGGCTAAAACTAGGTGTAGCCGCACTTCGGGTATTAGCCGTAATATATATACCGGAATTCTAAGCGGATGGTTCGATCTCCAGGTTGGGCCAATTTCGTCAAAATGGTTTTTCGAAACTGGCTCGTGTCTGGGTGTAACTAGGTTCTCTCCTAGTCCATTTTATGGTACCTATAGTACAAACTCTGCTTAGTATAGGGCCACACAGTTGCTGTGTTAGTCTGGAGATTTATTATTTATTTATTATTTTTATTACTTATAGCTTTTAATTTGCTTTTTGTATGCCGTGAAGGTAAAAAAAATGTTTTTTTTCTTTAGTCCTTGGTTACAAAATATGTTATTATTTCTAAAGTACTCTATATTGCGTACCATTTACCCCAGGACCCCTCAAGTTGCGATATTCAAGTGGGGTCCACATCGTACTAAATGCAATTTTCCTCACAAAGTCCCTTAGGTCCTGAGGGCAAATTTTCATATGATTGAAAGTACTGGACCATTTTGAAGTGTACTTGACTTTTTGGGCGCTTATTTAGAATTACGTATTCGTAACGTTTAGTATGAAAATGGCAATATTAAGGCTACTGGGTTGAGAATACTTGACTTTTTTAGGCAATTAGGCAAAAGTTATGAGAAGATTGTTCTTTTTTTTATTGAAATCATATTTTTTTAATATTTTGAAGTTTATTTTCTGAACTATCTTTAGGTATAGTTTGTAAATATATATATTTTTTATTTTTTTTTCAACTTTACTTTTTAAACTTTACTTCAATATTAATACCTTAATTATTTATTACGTATAAAATTATGAAATTTAACGTAAAATTAATGTACATAAAAAAGAAGGTACCCCTTAAGGTAATCCCGTACATTATTAAAGTCCCAATTTCGAAGGCACCATTCTCTATATAATTTAATGCTTGATCGTAAAGAATACTTTTAAATTTTACTATCAGAAATTGCCTTTGATGAGGCATGTAACTATCATATCGGTAAAAACTATCAATTAACCTACTTTTTACGTAACGTGGGTAAAATTATCATAGTGCTGATCAATGTCTTATAATGAAAGGTATTATTTTAGGTTGAAATATTTAATGAAGGGAAAGTTAACCTCTATCAACTTAGGTAAAAATAACGTGCAAGCTAAAAATGTGACTTAAACTTTTTTTATAATAGAACCTAATGAACAGGATAAGTAAACAATTTCATTGAAACATTATAAAAAGGCAGGCAGTAAAAATAATTAAAAAAAGTGCTGCAGGCAGTAAAAATAAAGGAATGTCAGTTTTTTTTTCTTTTTTTCATAAATCAAGTTCAAACTGTACTATTCAAAACAAAATTGAGCCAATACATAGTGTCATCAGTCAATTGTTTACCCTACGCGGTATCACCACAGGCACATAGGCTGAGTGTGCAAGCCTGATAAAGCCTGCCCGGGCGAGTCATAATAGTGTGACGTGCCAAATATGACCAAATACAGATTGCCAATTCAATTATAGGTTAACAACGATTTGTATGGGTTAACTTTATTGTAGAGGCACTAGAAAGGGAATTAAGATCAATAACTGAAAATGGATTTTATAAAAAAATAGATTTTTAGGCTTTGTCATTTTGAATACTCGTGGGTAACGTACCTATAATATTGTTTGAAATTAAACTCATTTTAACGGGTTTTTAGGAGTTTATAATTTTATTTTGGGTTTCAGACGTTACAATATTTTTACAAATGCCATGCTCACGGGTAGACTGAGATGTTTGACGTCTACATAGAGTATAGTAAAAAACGATTTTTGAATTCACCGCCACCTGTTCCGCAATTTTTTCGCATAAGTTCCCGGGTTAATAGAATAGGCGCTGACTAAGAAGTCACAGTATAATATTGTTCTGTTAAAATAGAAGTAAGAGAAAAAAAAAACAGATTATCAAGAAATGTGTCAAAAAAAAGTGTGTAAAAAGTGACGCCATATACAAGTTACAAATTTAACAGTAAAGTTGTCTTTTATTGTCAGCAAGTTTTAATAGCTGAATAATTCACAAAATTGTCCTTTCCGAGCGTAATCTGAACAAT
Organism: Emmelina monodactyla; assembly: GCA_916618145.1. Taxonomy (NCBI): domain Eukaryota; kingdom Metazoa; phylum Arthropoda; class Insecta; order Lepidoptera; family Pterophoridae; genus Emmelina; species Emmelina monodactyla. The sequence continues at coordinate 10,082,579 of OU745303.1, forward strand.
AAAGCGATTTCCTCAATACGAACGTATTGTATTAAATTGTAAAGGTTATAATAAATTGCTGTGTTGTGTGTATCAGTTGAGTGAATTAAGTTTTAAAATGGAATTTTAATACATTTTCTTTGTTTAAATTAATTACTCGAATATGTAAACATAAATATACTGGTATTCATCGCCTAATCATTTTGCGTACTTTTGTAATTGAACACGGGAAGTGGATTTTATATTTTTTTGAGTAACGTTGCTATTTAAAAATTAAATCGATAAAATGTATTTCTTTCAAGGAGTACATAAAAAAGTACATACAAATCACATGAAAAAAAGTAGTCGTATTTTTAATCTGTCCTCTCAATCCTCATTTTGTTTACATAACGCGATTCTATCAGTCGAAGAGCGTCCGCAAACATATTTCCACACACTTTTCTTGATATCAAACAAGTCTAGACACAACTAATATACGCTGACCCCTCATTTCACCTCCTAAGCCCCTTCTAGCCCCTTGTTTAGAAGAATAATAAGGAGGGTAGGGAGGTCAAGTTAGACTGGTGTGTGTTCAGGATAAGGGTGCATCTAGATTAACAGGGAGAGTCGACAAAGAAATGCAATTAAATGTAAAATAGGGGAGTTACATACAGTGTTGACGTGGTGCGACGAATTGGACTTGATAGGTGTCAATCTGGGCGTTTTTATCAATTTAAAATAGGGAAATAGAAGCTGAAATAACTCATGAATAGTAGAATTTTTATTTAACTGTAGAAAAAAAGATGAAAGTCAGTTAAGTAAAGTTGGTCTTTAAACAAAAATGTACATGCGTATTTATTCATAAAGCTTACAACTTTGAGTGCCCAAGAAATACTACACTAATCTAAACCTTATCCATTTAGAGGTATCTACGCCTCAGTCATTCAAACTTAAAAAAGTAACTGACCCAAAAGTGGAGTAGCATTTAACCATACAAAAATATATTTGAGTAGTGGCCGCCCACGACTCCGTTCGCGTGGAAGTCGCTTTCCCATAGGAATGAAAAGTTTTCCCGCGGTAAAAAGTAATCAATCAAATTTTATCAAAATCTACCCAGTAGTTTGTACGTGAAAGAGTAACAAACATCCATCCATACATACTCACAAACTTTAACGTTTATAATATTAGCAGGATTACTTCACAACGACTTATCTTACGTCTTTAATACTAACTCACCACCTACACTCACATATAGGTACCGCATTTCTCAAGTTCCTTACCTCGCAGCTGATTGATGAGGTGTCCAGCCTCAAGACTGATGCTGGAGCCGCGACCTGCGACCTGGAGGCGCTCCATCAACTGCTGCATTAGTTTATTGAGTAATTTAATAAGTTAGGTACGGTTGGCAAAAAAGTTTAGGTAGGGTTGGAAAAAAAGTGATTTTGAGAATGTTAAATTAAGATGGAAATCAATGGATTATTTTAAGAATGTGATGTTTAACACGGTTTCATACTTTTTATTGCGATTTTTTAAACTTTTCGTAAAAAATTGCAGTACTTATACAGTTTTCAAAATCATAGTAGAAAGAAAACTTGAGGAAATCTGGGACGGTAATTTTCAGATTGTTAAAATTAACATTAGTTCAAACAATATTATTAAACATATTTTAGAGAGTTTTACAAAAAAAACGTCAACCAATCACGCCTTAACTATTTTAATCTAATTTAACAGCATTACTTCTATTCCGCTACTTTTCAAAGCTCATTAATTGAGAATAATAAAAGGATTAGAATTTAAAATGTATGGTGGATGCTTGCGAAGTGATTTCGCTTGAGTAAATACCGTATCGGGGCTGCAAGGTGCACCCTCGCCAGAGGGATGATATTAAACGGGAAGTGAGCATGAGAGTGGAGATAATAGTGTGGATATACTGCGAATTCGAAAGAAAAAAGACGAGTAAAAGTTAAAAATATCTTGTAGTTAAATTATAGAACATGATAAACCAACTTACGTATTCTAATAAGTTTATCATATTTAGATATATTTCTTTATTGCATTTAGTTTAAAAGAATGGCGATCGGAGTCGCGAGCGGCCACTTGTGTTCAAAAATGGCTTTGACGCTTGCAGGTATTTTAATCAGGCAACCAGCAAAATTAAGCAGAATATTATAAAAACATGCACAAGTAGTTAGCAAAACATAAACGAAAAACAATATGATTAACTAAAAATTCAAAACAGATTTTAATTATCGGCAAAAAAAAGTACGTGCATCTTATCCATGCTATTACAACTTAAGCTACTACGTAATGCGGCTAGAATGACAGTTTGATTCACTTAGCTCCTGTTACACGACATAAACGCACCATCAACCATCGGGGGGTTGTACAACACCTTGTTTTTAAAAAGGGTGTCTTTTTCTACCCCTCACTAAGGAGGCAAAAGTATTTTTCTATAGAAATATGTTTTTCGGATGAAAAATCAACACGCTACCACATGAGTAAAGAAACTGAACAGAGACAAAGCTTCTAAAGAGCTAGCAAAATTTATACCTATTTTGGTAGGGTTGGCACAATTGAATAAATTAAAAATATAAATGTACTTTTTTTCAAATTTTTTATTAAAATAGGTTTTTTTTACAAATTACATACTCTAAATATATTTTTTTTATTACTTTTGGTTTTTAATAATTTGTTGTGTCTTTTAATCGAATGATAAATTCTAAATCTAATATAAAGTTTTTTCAAATAAACCAATGGGAAACACTCACATGGCATATGAAATGTACAATCTTGCAAACGTGCTAATATGTCATTACCAATATTAACATTTTTAATATAAAGATCAAAATATTCGCGAAATTTTTGCTCAAGCAATTCAACAAATTCAATAAAATTGTCAAAATGTATTATGTGAGAAACTCGAAAACAAAAACAAAACACGCACAACGTTCGAGCGTCGCGTCACGCCTGCACGCCCTGAGATTGACCACTGGCTGATCTAGTTTGAAGCGGTTTCGGCTCATACGTGACAAGCGGCCAGTGGTCACGCACACACACGCGTTGCACTTGTAGTGATGTACCTGTCACAGCGCATTCGTATGTAGCTTTGTCTCTGTTCAGTTTCTTTACTCATGTGACGCTACGGCGTAGCACTGCGTAGTATTTTGTAGCTTTCTCGTAGCAAGTTCTTTTTGAGTTTTTGTTTTTAATTATGTTTCGTTTTTTAATACTTTTCACAAAACTTTATAATTTACTAATTGATTACCATCTGGTAGTAAAATACTTCTAATTAAGTCATACTCAAAATCTCCATTAAAATATTATGCACAAATTTTCCATTCTATATTAAATCTTTTTCTAAGTTCCCGCGTTGAAATAGACAACTAATATCCCTTACGTAGCTTCAGAGGAAACAAGCCTGAAACTTTGTCTCAATATCACGAATATTGAGTAGAAAGTGCAGCCTCCGAAGTTATTGCATTTCAAATCAAAACCAGTCACACACACGCGAGGGCTTTCACGAGGAAATTTCTATGGGTTTAGTCCGTTTTATGAAACAAAGGTTAGGAACAAATAGCCGTGGTTAAAAGCGATGTAATAGTTTTTGAGCAAATAACTTACTAGTTAAATTGGGATTATTGAAGACTAGCGACCCGCCCACGCTTCGCAATGGTTTTATGTGGCGCGACTTGTTCCCGTTAAGTTGAATTTTAGCTAACTTAAAATAACTTTATCAGAATTTTCTTACAAATTTAAATGAAAAAAATACCTAAAGGATGGTGAAAACCGCATTAAAATCCCTCAACTGGTTTAGGAGGAGTTAGCAGCCAAACATACAAACAGACAGAATTAGCGACTTGAATTTATACTATGTAATGATGGTGATGATGATGCTGAAATTTACAATTAGAACAAGCTGTTTTGTACATAGCACATACATAGTACATAGCTTAAAGAAATAAACCAAATGTTTTTGCATAATTAAAATTAAGCTGATTGAACATTAGGTAGCTCGTAACTTACTTAAAATATAACAGCCTTCTCTAAATGCTTTTCTCAAAGAAAATATTTTGCTTTTTTCTATGGGAGTGTAATTTCGACAACTTTTTTTAAAAATAAAACATCAAAACAAAAAATGTATTATTAGTGAAAGTAAAGTAAGGTTAGGATTAGGAAAATAAAATGTACATGTCGATAGTTTTACATTCTTGTAGTGGATCGATAGTAATTTTCTCAGTAAACGTCTGAACCAATCTATGAAACGCAACTCGTTAAAGTGATTTTACTTCATTTGCATAATAATAACAATATGTTAACGTGGGAGGTTTAATAGTAAATTAACTATAATGTATGGCGTGTGTGTTTTAATAAGTTTTTTTTAAATTGTAAATTACGGAACGCCGAAAATTAAAATAGTAAAGTTTTTAGGTGAGCAGTGAAACCAATTTTAATGTTTTCATTTCTATCATTTCAGCGAAATCTATCATGTCTTACAATTAGCAGACCTACTTAGTTATAGTCTTATAGCAATCTTTATACTATTTGAACATTTTTGTTCCGTTTTGCATATACTACCGTAACTTATACTAGACCTAGTCTCAACTCGAACTAAAAACACCAACTAGACATGTCATACCAGGCACCCGTAAAATCTACACAGCGAACTAAACGCATGCATGGTATCTTCGGTTGGATATTGGCACCGCGGCGGGGGTGCGGGGCGGGGCGGGTTGCGGGGGGGGGGGGGCGCGCGGTTTCGCAATTTAGCTGGCCAGCCGTGGACGCCCGCGGCTGGCAGCGGGGTATTTCGTGTTAGGAAAGATTTTTTGGTGAATTAAAACTGTAATGTTTTTAAGGAAGATATTTTAAACGTCATATTGTAAATGTATATAATTATTATTAGAAAAAAATTTAGGTGTGCAATTATTTTTTAGCTCAAATTTTGATGGGTTTTTACTATATAATTTTGTTGCGCTGCTTGGAAGAATACTTTTCATACACGTTTATTGATATGCCTTTGCAAAAACCAAATCTACAAAAAAAATAATCTTTGTGAAAGCTTGTGGTTTTTAGGGACATCAATAAAATAATACTTCATAGTCCTGCAATCCAACTTCTATTATTAGTTGTTACGTAAAAATAAACCTACATATCCAGTCCTTAACCAGTTTAAAATAAATCTTTATTTTTGTTACTACTATTTCGTATCAAAATTATTATCAACCTCTCACAAATATATGAAATTTTGAATCCAAAACCCAAAACTAGCTACGTAATACCCCCTCGTCCGACTGCGGACAGCCTGAAATCTGCCGCTCGTGAAATCCTTTGGCTTTAAATCGCTTAAACGCTTAAGCATCGACTCATCAGCCACGGCGGTCGTTTTATTTTTTATTCCACCATTTCCAATATTGAATCCCATTCACCGAACCATTCGCACGGAAAATGTATTGTTGATCGGTGGCGATATTAAATTTTAATGAGTTTGTAATTAATTTAATGTGGGTTTCGTGGTTATTGTTTTGGGATTGGCGTTTTACAATTTTAAGTATTTCATTGGTTCTAAATTTATGCATAATAAACTTAGTTTTTTTTAAGTAAGTATGCTGGCTTCGGTAATTTATAAATTAGGATTGAGAAATAAATTAAACAGGAATTTAGAGGTTAAATGTATTAAATAGTAATAATTTAATATCCTAAAATGCACGTGAGTTACGTCATTAACCGCAAGCCGCGGTGCAAGGGACGGCGCTGCGAAGCGGTGAGCTCATCCACATAGAATAAGTATCTTGTAGATGAAGTAAATAACTAAGTGTAGTGTCCTTGACGATACCAAAATATTGAAAAGCTCATGGATAAACTATAAATGATTTGACTAGAATTATTGCATTAACTTATAATAATAGGGAATAAAAATATTCACATTTTTTTTTATTCCTAATATTTATAGAACTGAATTGCCAAGTTCAACTTGGCGAGAACAGGTGGACTTATATGGATGGTTTTTCAAAGATAAGGATTTTACAAATATAATTTGTGGAAACGTGAATTTCGTTTTTCTTATTTATGTTTTAATTGTTCATAACATCAAATCCAACATTTAAAAAGTAATTCCTTCAAATAAAAATACTTCGTTTATTAACACCACACACCTGTTAAAAAAAAGTTTAATTGAAAAATGGTCGTACGTTTGAACTTTTATCTTTAACTCAACAGTTTATTCTGCAACGTAACTATTCCATGCCACTCTGTCCCAGCGCCCCACCTTACTGTGGTCTATCAAATACCCGCAAATACTCTGCGCAGACGCATGCGCCGCGTCTCGTTTAGATCACGAATTCACTGATTGACAGCTTGATTGAAATTTCAATTCGAAATTCATTTAAATGGGATTTGAATGCAAGTAGTTTATTTGGCAAGGTTGAATACTAATGCAGGTTGAGTTTAAATTATTCAATCAAAATTTTTAATATTTATTAAACTGTTAAGTTTACAACTATAACGGGAGGTAGAATAAGAGATTGTAATAAATGCATGTTATCTGACATAGAATAAACCATAAAAAGCCTACTAGTGGCACACCAATACGTGTTTGTATCAGTTTTTAGATTTCACAGACTACACTAAAACTAACAGTAGTTAACAAAAAGTTTAAAATATCGATAACAATTAAAATATTACAAGTAGGTTAATCCCACAATTAATTTTATAACTTCCAACTTGAGGGGAACTCTTCCAAACTGTTTAATTGTTTCACTTTGAACTACTCAACTTTAAGCATTGAATCTTAACAGTTAAGTTACTTGTTTAATTGAACTTTGATAAATTTATACCAATTTAATTAAGAAACTCAAAGTTGATTTTGACTATTTAATAACATTTAATTTTTTACTGTCCAAATTTTGCAAGTCATAGTAATTCCTTAGTTATGTAACAAATTTAACATGAAAAGGTGCTACTAGCATTAGGTAATAATAAAAAAACTTTGGCTTTCACTTGCACTTAGCTTTTCTTATTTCTTTAAAGCCTCTTATATATTTCTCACTTCATGTTCTCTCACAAACTTTATAGTATGCATTATGACATCACGCATAAATAATTATTATGACTCATTATAACGTAACTCCAAACCACCTTACGACCCATTTAGTTCCCCACAGATGAACTATCCAAGTGCTTGGAACTCTCCAACTAACGCAACTTCGCATAAAGTCTAGAATTTCTTAACTGAAGATAATTATATAACGGTAAAGTAGCTTTAAGCTCGTGTGAGTTTGCTTCGAACAAGTTAAAGTTGAAATACTTAAGTGGGGCTTAATAACAGCGGGGTGCACAGTTTTGTACGAAAATTGTATGAAAACTAGATTTTACATACGGTTTTGAGTGAGTTAACCTTATTATGCCCTAAAGTATTCTTAATAGCCTTACTTTATTGAACATCGGCGATTGTACAACTTCATTCTGGAAACTAAATTTTTCGAAAAACATGTCATTGATTTTAGTGTAAAGGGTGGAAAATATTTTAGCTTAACCACAAAAATCAACCCCTTACCACCCAAAAACTTAGAAACTTTTTTAACTCGTCTTATTATAAGGAGTATGTGATATAAGGAGTAGAGCGGATGTAGACTCAAAGAGTGTATTCTAAGATTGCTATAGCACTTATGTAAACGGAATAACTTGAAGATATTTCCACTTACAACCAATGGAGAATGTTACTAGGTATTCCAAATCGCTTGAAATTTTGTCTCAGTAAAGCCTGTATGCATACAAATACATTAGTTTTTGTTGTAATCAAAAATACCCAGTAGTTTTGATTTTATAGGCATTCAAAGTTTCGAAAAATATCGAGTCCCGCTAACAGTCACGTGACCGCTTGTGACGTCTTACCACAACGCGCCAGCGGTGGCGCATATAGCTGGCACAGTATTTTATTTTATTTTTTTATTTATTTAACATTTAATGTATAATTTTTTTGTGTTTTCGGTCGCGTATTAGTAAATATAAATATTATTCGTTATTATACGTTAATGGTAAATATTATTCTTTTAATAAATTGGATATAGGTTTCGAAAAAAGGTAATCGTGTAATCTATCTAAAATAGATGAATTAATGGCTGCGCATTATTTATCAAGAAATAGTGATTTTGTTGCCGCCGAAATGTTTGATATGTTCTAAACTGTTTTATCAAAACAAAATAACCTATATAATAAAAATGCGAATGGAAGAATGCGAGTCCAATAGTAGAAGTATGTACCTACCTACCTATCATTATTTTTTTTACGTTAAAGACAACAACTCATGTATCATAGTTTTGTAGCTATAGGTAGGTACGTCCTTCTAATATTATAAATGTGAAAGTTTGTGAGTATGGATGTATGAATGTTTTTTACTCTTACACGTAAAAACTACTGCCCCCCCAAGTCAAGTGGCAAGTGATATTTGCGATAGCGAGTGAATAGAAAAATATGTATGAAACTGTCAAATTGCAAGCTTGTCAAAAATTTATTCTATTCACTTGCTATCGCAAATATCACTTGCCACTTGACTTGGGGGGCTGGACGGATTTGGATGAAACTTTGCAGTAGGTTACACATCAGAATGACACATAGGGTACTTTTTACCGCGGGAAAACTTCTCATTCCCACGGAAACCGACTTCTACGCGAACGGAGTCGCGGGCGGCCACTAGTATGTATACAAAGATACCGCTCTTATAAGTAAATTTAAATAAATACATGCATTGATTTAGTACTAACTAGCTTTAGTTAGCAGCTTCGCCCGCGTTGCCCTCGGGAACTGCACATTTTCCCAGGATTAAAAGAAGCCTATGGATTATTTCAGTCTTCGTCCAGATCCGTTCAGTACTTTTTGTGTGAAAGATAACAAACACAAACATAATCTTCCGCGTTTATTATATTACTAGGAAGTAGGATACCTATACGATCTAGATGTAGTTGAACGTTACAGATGCACTTTACCTTTACTATTTTATTTAAGTAATTTAATTTATTTTTTATTGCAAATGTAGATGATATGAACTAAACCTCTTTTATTTATTTGTATTTTTACTAACAAATTGTTTAATAGTATTGGTTATGTTCAAGTTAAAAGATTTGGTGATGTATGTATGTATCCTTTGGAACTGTAAAAAACAACTTTTCCGGCGAATTGATAGTTGTATTTTTACATTTAGGCACAACACATGATTTCCTAGTAGTTGGATTAGTCATTTTTAAAAGTATTTAGGTTTAATTGAGACGACAAGTGCGCGCGACCGCGAGCGTACTGAGTGAGCCAGACCGAGCGAGTTGTGGTGTGACGTCACACCGCCACCGGCAGCCCGCGTCGTGCGGTAGCAACTTATTTTACTTATAAATCGAAAACTAAGTGACGCATCGAAATAATTCTTTCACCAGTATTTTTTATTTTTGACAGAGAATACGAAGAGATAATAATCAAAATTTGGTTACATTCTCCATTGCTAATATTTGTTCATAGGCGGCACGTTTTAATATCATTCTCATTTTGACTATTAAAATTGACATAAAAATGTGTATCGGTTTGTTTGTGTTTATATTTAAATATGATATTGATTAAATTTATAAAGAGTGCGTTTAATTATAGCACAGTTAGGCACCAAATTCATCTAAACAATTTTATTTTTCACTTTAATATAAAACTGTTTGCTGAATTAATAAAACATTCAGTTTATAATACAAAAAAAATGAAGATACTTTTATTTTTTAAATATCGAGCGAATCCGGGAACTCAGCTACATCATAATTTGGTTCCCACTCGGCTTGGTTCCGTGATGGGTCTATGATTGATTTCTGTTTGCACTGAGGGTGGGTAGCAATTTAATATCTTATTGTTAGGCTTATCAAAACCAATACGACAATCCCTATCTATTATTATGCATTACGCGTTTCAACGGTCACAGATTTCTCAATCACGAAGACAGCCAGCAATGAACTCAAAACATTGGAAATTCTCCGTGAATTCAAACAGCCGGCGTAGGAAAACGATGATTCAGATATTCGAGTCTGCAATATCAAGATGTTAATTACAATCAACCTTTGCCGTTATTGTTTGGTTTTTGAAATTAGAATTCGAAGTGTTGGGAATTGAGAGGTTAAATTTTTTAAACTATTTCGAAGGTAAAACCTTTTTTCTTGTTATTTAGGGTTAGTTTAAAATACAGGCAGTTTACAAAAGAAAAGTTTGTAATCACATTAAGTAATTTCAGTGCAAGCTTTGTCCATTAGTGGCATTACTGATGGTTTCAAATTGCATGGTGTCCCTACGGATTGAACCCTATCAAACCTTTACTGTAAATCTATAATAACTCCACATAATTGAAATTCAATCATACTGCCTCTATCATATGACATACGTGTAACAAAGATAGCACTATGTCGCCGTAGTAGATTATGTGGAATAGTTTGATTTATCGAAATTTGGGGGGATCGGATGTGCGGTAAACTATTTTTTTTTATTACCATCACCCAATATTGCATTCTGCGGTTGATCAATGTCAATTAATTGCTAATTTAAAAAGGGAGAACTCAACCTTATAATTTAAAATTCGTTATAAAGTATAAAAGTAAACAATTATGGATATTTGCATATCCTATATTTACAGTAAGTGACTTGAACTCTTTTTTTTAGATACTTAAGTAAAATATGATTATATGAGATATTTTTCATATCAAACCACCTCCTTTGCATTCATACCCAAACTGCACTTTCGCGCAAACAGCCCAATTACCTTCCTAGCTTGTTACCGACTGACCAATTCCTTCGAAGCCTCCATCTTGGCAGCGAGTTGGCATCAAACTTATGTTACGTCCTTTAGACGTGGGGATGGTGATGCTGGAAATTGGATTGGCAGATTCTGTATGCAAAATGAGGCTTGGGACAGGAATTGTATGGAAAAATAAAGGAACGAAGATAAGTATTTACTTTCTAAATGTTATAAATATGAAAGCTGAGCTTAATTATACTGATACCTTAGATCAATTATTGTTATACGTGAGAAAGTTTGTATGTTGGTTAATGAATAATACAAAACATAATGATTACGACGATATAAAACTTTTCACTCATAAACGGTATCATTAAGATAAATTGATTAAAGTATGAATAGACCAATTCTTTTCTATCGTAAATAAATTGTTTGTTTTTTTAAGTTTTATTTAGCAATTGTTGAGGGTGCTGGTTGAGACACAAGTCTCTAATTATACAAAAATAAATATTACAATAGGTGTATTCTTAGATATTATTATCTAACATTACTTTGAAAGCGCGACGTTCTACCGACGACGTAGTGGTAAACCAAGTTGTGGCGAAATGCCACGTACCCACAGCAAATCTAGAGCTATGCGCTGTAGGTCTATGTCATAGAGAATTTTTTCAATTCACTAATGGCGACAAGTTTACTGTAACTTTGCTTTTATTTAATAATGTGTGGTGTAAACTAATTGTACATAATTGTCTTATATAATTACTGAATAAGTGGAGCATGTGCATGTGGCCTGTGGAAGATTAGAAACTTTATTAACTACTGGTGTGGTAATTTACTAATTAGGACCCTATCAGTTAGCACGGCATTAGAACAAACCGCCGGTTAAACCCGGCACATTGGTGACCCCGACGTGATTTTGATGATGATGGTTAGAAATTGTGTCTACCTCCCTGATTTGGATGCTGGTACACCTTGCCTCACCAATATCTAGAACTTTCGCATGCAGCTGGGCGGCGCGTCGTTTTTGCAACAAGATGGCGGCGGTTTGCAAGCAAGTTTCTTTGTCTTGCGCTTGCGGTGCAAACTAGTAGCGTGCAGGCAGGAAAAATTGTGGAAGATGCGTGCGTAACTTGACGGCAGTATCTATCGTCGGGGTCACCAATGTGCCGGGTTTAACCGGCGGTTTGTTCTAATGCCGTGCTAACTGATAGGGTCCTAATTAGTAAATTACCACACCAGTAGTTAATAAAGTTTCTAATCTTCCACAGGCCACATGCACATGCTCCACTTATTCAGTAATTATATAAGACAATTATGTACAATTAGTTTACACCACACATTATTAAATAAAAGCAAAGTTACAGTAAACTTGTCGCCATTAGTGAATTGAAAAAATTCTCTATGACATAGACCTACAGCGCATAGCTCTAGATTTGCTGTGGGTACGTGGCATTTCGCCACAACTTGGTTTACCACTACGTCGTCGGTAGAACGTCGCGCTTTCAAAGTAATGTTAGATAATAATATCTAAGAATACACCTATTGTAATATTTATTTTTGTATAATTAGAGACTTGTGTCTCAACCAGCACCCTCAACAATTGCTAAATAAAACTTAAAAAAACAAACAATTTATTTACGATAGAAAAGAATTGGTCTATTCATACTTTAATCAATTTATCTTAATGATACCGTTTATGAGTGAAAAGTTTTATATCGTCGTAATCATTATGTTTTGTATTATTCATTAACCAACATACAAACGTTCACACGTATAACAATAATTGATCTAAGGTATCAGTATAATTAAATTAATATAATTGTCTTATATAATTACTGAATAAGTGGAGCATGTGGCCTGTGGAAGATTAGAAACTTTATTAACTACTGGTGTGGTAATTTACTAATTAGGACCCTATCAGTTAGCACGGCATTAGAACAAACCGCCGGTTAAACCCGGCACAAAGTCATTAAGTAAAATAAACACAGTCTTTAACAGTAAACATTTATTTTGATTGTTTACTTATACAGTCACCTTTACATTACCACATAAATAATTCCCACAAAACGTGTGAGTAACTTGCAAGATCAAAACTTCTACTTTCCTCAGAAATTAGTTAATGGGACACACAACAAATCCGTAATATAGCTCGACTATTATATATCCGTAACTATATACGCTTGAGTCATCCGTAAACATAACTCGAATTACAAACGTTACCATGGCAACGTCTACACTAATATTGTTGTTATTAACTTAACCCAATTTACATGATATAACTACAGTCCGTATTATAGACAAAGCTAAGGGGTGGCTGAGAGCTAACATCGATCTATCGCATTAGGAGAGTTTCCCAAACAATTTCTGAGTCTACAAAGCCTATTTAGAAAATAAATTCGAAGCTCGAGACCGGTTGCTTTGTCAACCAATCGACTGTTGGAGGGCTAGATGCCGCAAATGATTTGTTAGGTATCTTAAAGTTCAAAAATTTTAATAATTAAACCAGAAAAGAGATAAACTAAGCATATTTTGAAACAAATTGAAATTCGATATTGCAAAGTAAAATGTCCCTAGCATGTATTTCGTAATTTATCATTCATAGACCTAAGTTGGTTATCTATCGAGCATTTTTGAATTTTTTTAAGACAATAATATTTTAAATTTGCCTGTTCTACACAAAATTCCCTAGATTTTGTGTAGATGTGTACCTAGATCTTAGTTAGGGCATAGCACTAATTCGCATGATAGCTGTAATGTACTTGTTCTTTTTCATCAGTACCAACTATTTTTTTTTACAAAATAGTGCCAAAAGTTTTTAACGTATACCTGCCACTAAGGCACTTATTTTAACGCCGGAATCGTAAAATACCGACCGCGACCGTCGCGAAGTTCGTTACGCATCTAACGAAGTTTTTTTTAAAGACTTGATAGTACATAGTGGCCGCCCGCGACTCCGTTCGCGTGAAATTCGGTTTTCCGGGGAGTGAGAAATTTTCCCGCGGTAAAAATTACTCTATGTGTTATTCCGATGTATAACCTATATTACTGCAAAGTTTCATCCAAATCCGTCCCATAGTTTTTACGTGAAAGAGTTGTTACAAACATCCATATATACATCCATACTCACAAACTTTCACGTTTATAATATTAGTAGGAAGTAGGATTTATTCCAAAAGCCTAGTAATCTGAGTTTGAATTGGAGCCAAGGCCCGCAATCGGAGCCGTATGTAGGCCAAGAGGCTGCGGCGCCCGAAGCCTGCACTTTTTGTCTTGCACCGCGATGTTTAGACAGACCGGTTTGTTTTTAGGTGCAACGTTTGGATGTCAACTTAAATTGCAAATTAAGGATTAAAGAAGACTATTTTTATTTTATATTTGCCTTAAAATAGTGTAAGATAGGTTTGTTATAAAAATAAACTGTTAATCAAAGCATGAAAGTGCTAATTTATATAATTGCTAATTTACTTAGCTTGGAAATATTTTATTATTTGCATTTACAGAGCTGACAGTGTGTATGTGTATACGCTTCAGAGGGCAATCTCAGAACCACAGCATGTTGGTATTTATTTTTACCCGTGAGAAACAGCCATTCTCCTTCTGAATTTGTATGAAGGTTCTTAGAATAGGGTAAATCTATACCTAAGTACTTACGACGTGTTTAGTTTCGTGTTTCATGGAAAACTAGCTCAATTCATACGATATTCGTCAAATAAAAAACATTATATTCGTCAAACAAAAATATTATACAGTTTATACATAGTTTTGTAGAGAGCTGGCATTAGTTCAAGAAGCTCAACTGCAATAGCAGAACCGCCCGATGTATTTCTACCGCTTAGTAATTATAATGTGTTACATTTAAAAGGTCTGAACAATCAGAACAATTGATAATACCGAAACTACATCTAATTTCTCTTAAGTTGACAACGCTTCTACAGAACTTAATAACGTAAAAAAATTCATACCTCAACACTTGAATTTGATTTTCAATCCATCTAGTATTTAAAAACTTCACTCCATTTATTTTTCAGATAGACTTTTTAACAAGACAGACTATTAAATCAAACTGGAACCCGTATAAAGTTTTATCCATTTCACTTGTGTGTACTTGCTAGTTGATATAGTGTTCTATGTTTGTATGATACTAAGAGTTCTTTCTGTCCCTATATTGTCGGCAAACATGTCTCGCCGATCAAACAACATATTCGATGGAATATTTACCCGACCCGTAAGAAATTCTTGCTTTTATTTTGGTGCAAGTTAATAAAAATAATGTGAGGTAATGTAGGTAGTTTTATTGTTAGTACTTTGTGTTAAAATTTGTCTAGAGCTTTTTATACAAGAGGTTTACTGCTGATGTTCACAATAAGCCATTATCTTACTTAATGCTTTCAGTTTACTTAATGATACTTAAATGTTTAAAAAACCACACCTACTAAAATAAAATAAACGCGTTTTTTTAAACGTGAAAAAATGACCTACTTAAATAAGTATACAATTTTGAACACAATTGTATTATATTATAATTCCTTGACCGAACCATAACTCATACGCTACTGAAAACCAAAAACGTAACCTTAAAACTAGTACAAAATAATTGGTACAAACGTGCCGTGTCTCATTTAGTGGAACAATAGAAATTCCCTAGAAGTGAAATAAAACCTTCAAAAACAGAAGTATTTCGCGTGTTTCCAACTAATTCAAATATATTTCCGCTCCCGTTCTAACCTTGAACCAGTCGTTTGAAGCAACATAAAGAGAAAATATAGAAACGGAAAAGGTGTTTGTACAAAACAGTTTTTCAGACCCGCTGAACTGAAAGTTATGAATATGAAAAAATATTTTACCCAGAAAGAAATGTTTAAAATGAATATTTTAAAATTGTTCGCAACAGTTTCGTGTTGTTTGCACACATTTTAGATGTGCCTTTATTAAAATGGAAACTTTTAATTTATAGCGAAAAAAAACAGTTGAATTTAAAAACACTTCAAAAGTGAAGTTACTTCTAAACGGACGGTATCACTTCTTACGGATGAATAGCCGTGACCAATTACGGATGTCGGTGCAAATCGACCGTTTGCTACAAAGCGCAATTCTCTCCATTCCAGCCACTTAGTCCCCTTCCCTTTGTGCTGTTTTAAAATGCCAAAGGGGTGTCCTTACGCCATAGCGTTGTAAAAGGTTTCGCTTTTTCTTTGATTTACTTCTGCTGCAGTGGTTTTGGCATTGCCTTGACCTAGTGAATACACTGCAGTTAAACCGTAAACTATACTAAAACAATTTGAAGGTGATAGATACCTTTCATTTTAATACTAAAGTTTCCAGATTGTTCTAGAACAGTGTAGAAGTCTCTAGAAAGCGGCGATGCGTGCTCTTGCTCGCGCGCAATTATTTCAGTTTCGTTGCAGTCACTCGGAAAACTTCATAGATTGAGAAAGTTGCCGCTCACTGGACAGAAAGCTACTGCAGCTTTTGTTTTATACTTTTTAAAGTGAAGGAAATAGAGGAACTGAGTGCTGAAATTAAGTTTACGTTTTTGAAATTGGTATTCGACTATCAGGAAATGGAACGAAAAAATGCGCTTGTCTCTGATAATATATAAAAGTAGAAAGGAGACTGATAAAACATGTTTAAGATATTTTTTCTCTCGTGCTAAAAGATAAATAGAAACTAGTAATTTTGTTTAATAATCTAGATAATTTGAGTTATTGTCAAAAGTAAAGTGAGTAAAAAAACAGTGCAAGTACAGACAAGGAAAGCATGAACATTTAATTGTTGATTCCCTTTTCTTTTTAGGTTAGTAAATATTTCATTGGTTTATATTTCATTTGTAAAACTAATTGTATTTAATAAATAAAACTCTTTTCTTTTTAGACGAATCACATTGTTGTTTATTGCTTGAAGAAGAATCCCTAATCTTATAAATATTTTAAGAAATTGATATTTTACGCAATAGAATCTATTTTGTCTGAATAGTCTAGGTAATTGAATTCTGTATCAACCGTAATTTATAAAGGAAAGCTACTATGTGTAACTTTTTCAATCCTTTACTAAATGAATAAAATGTGGTAGATAGAATAGATTTTAGGCAAGGATTAGGTAAGCCAAAAGCTACTAGCAGAAATAGGGGAAGAAGTTCATTATTATTAAATCAATGAAAATTAATAAAATAACTTATTTTAAATGAACTAACTTTATATTAACGCATGCAATGCAGCAGGCGAAAGGTTTCTTAACTTTAAATATTAAACTAGTGAAAACAAAAACCCACCTTTTCTCATATAATATCCACTACCTCAAACGAAAACCCAGTTTACGTAACCCTAGAAATATAGTTATAACCTACAGCGCCACCGATAAAATAAAATTAAATAAAAAACCTGGAATTGACATAGAAATGCTGGTCAATTTTATACCCGGGGAGCATGCTACGAACATCGTCACCATTTGCATGACTGTCACCCATTGGATTCTACATGTTTTCTGAGGTCCAAGTGAAAGAAAATGGATATAAACACGTTAATAATATATCAATCTAGCTGCCCAACACGGCTTCACACGGGTTATGTTCCTATATATCTTATACACAACAAAAAATATAATTTTCTTTGATGCGTACTGAAGATCACGGCAATGTTTTTTATTTAGATATATAAAATTCTAAAATTCTCGTTGAATGTTGGGCTGTTAAAGAAATCACATTTGATTTTAATTTAATAGTTTTTACTTTTAAAATTACATGCGAATAATGTAGATGTCATACGCAATATGTCCATTTTTGATAAACGATAATTTTACACTACTTAATATTTATACTCCATGGTATATGGTTTATACTCCAATTCTACCTATTTCTTCATTCAAAACCTTTGTATTTGAATCAATTTCAAACTCGTTTCCCTTCCCACCCGCTTCCAGTTTAAAACTTAGGCTCAGTTCCCACTGAAAAGGATTACGGTTTCTAGGTTTATGACTTTACAACCACACGCTAAACGCTGAAATATGTGGCCGGCCGACGCGACGACGCATTATTATTTCATTATTCACATTTTTCACTTGGAATAAAATGCCAGTTAGATGTCTGTGGCATATGTCAAATACCTAAAACAACTCGAGGTTATCAATCGTTTTATTTTTACAAAATAAATGAAAGAATAATGAAAATTTTGGCAAATTTTATTATGTTGCCATAAATATAGTTTCAGTTTTTTTGCATCTGCAAGATACAGCACGTAAACTATTACTATATTTAATACATTCCCAATTCAAATAAATTGAGAACAATACTTAAGAACACGAACTATTTGAATATTAGAACTCTCGACTAAATTAATAGCCGGTAAAGTTCGTTGTATCCAACTGTTGAAGAGTTCTAAACTTGAATTTCAAGAATGTGTTTCTAGCCAAGTTTCTCAGCGATCGATATGTTTCAATGCACAATCAGGTAGAGGTATTATTACGTGAAGTTTACTTGCAACAGTCTATTGCACGTCGGTTGTCATAATATTTGATGGTGGTACAAAGTTGTGGAGATTTTAAGATGAACTACTGGATATGACGTATATTAAACATCATAATAATAGCATCTCACTAGTTAAGCACAAGCCTCCTGCTCAATTAGCGTGTACAGGCCTTCAATAAATTATTTAAAAATAAAGAATAAATTGATGCTTCTCTTTACATTTTTTTTTAAATAGTTATCTTCCTAATTCGAAAATAAATGAATGGGGTTTGATCCTGCAAGCTGCCGGCATATTTTAAATATATATATGCCTACTGAACGAAAACAATTTTATTTACCTATCCTTAACCTATCCAGCCATCTCGACTACATTCGGCCGTTAAACTCGGATTAACCGAACTTGCCCGAACTCCTCCGAAGTTGCGTCAAGATACACCATCTATGAGCGGCGTCGACGTGGTCGTGCGCAACATTTTGTGCAACTTGTACAACCACAAACCTTGTAGCGTACAAGATTGGCTAGTTGCGAACAGTTTTGTTCAATGGATACCGCGTGTCAGGAATTTGATGGGAGTATGGTGTTTTGGCTATGATGTGTTTGACTATTTTGCTTTACCAAGAGGTAAAAAACTCTAGCTTTGAATTTGATAAAGGTTGAAGAATCAGAGTTTATTTGTAAATTGTATTGAACGTGATTTAAAATCTAAATTTGTTTTTTTATATATAACAGAAATCAACAAGTTTTTATTGGTGCATCTTAATGCACACTGAAGTTTACACTTACAATTGATTCAGTTTGAACTGCAAAGTATATCACAAAAAGACTTTTAAAAGAAGCTATTCTACTTATAAGTCGTTATTTTTTATAAGCAAAATAGATTTAAATTATAATAGTTATATTCGTTTTTTTTATCTATATATTAAATCTTATAATGGAAATATATATCGTTGATAATACCTATAAGCGTATGGGTGCTTAAACCATTCATGTAACTCTAAAAGCGATATAAGTTATATTGTGTGGTTACGTTCCCACAACGTTAAAGCAAACAACTCGATACAAAGTTGTATATTGCAGTTAAATATGTTGTATACTGTAACTTTGTCATAGTAATGCGTAGTTAAAGTATAGATTAGGTTTCCTTTTACGTACCAGTACAGTTTCATGGCAAGGAAAATAAACGGGTAAGTAATTCACTGATAAAAGATTTTTTAGGTCGGTAGGTACGATTCGAACACTATGTGTTTATTGTGACGACCTCTGTGATGTGGTATACATATATACCGGACTGATAAGCGGATGGTTCCGGGTTCGATCCCCGAGTCGGGCCAATTTCGTAAAATGGCTTTTTCGATATTGGTTCGTGTCTGGGTTTAACTAGGTTCTCCCCTAGTCCATTATGGGGTACCTATCACACAGGTTCTTACTGCAACTTAATTTAGGGACACATAATTATGTTAGTAAGGAGATTTATTGTATTTATTTCAGGCTTATTTAAAAAATTGCGTTCTTTTTATAATTATATCAGATAAAATATCTGAGATATTCAATACGCTGACCCAGATATACCGTAAACCCTAGCAACCCAGAAGACCCATCAAAATCTCTTCCCCAATCGAATGATATCAATCACCGTATTTATTCGAGTCACGAATATTTTATTTGTTCAATCAGACAACCCAAGCCCGGACATAAGTTACCAGAGATTTAAGGCTTCGAAGGTCAATATTTACAGAGGTACTTCACGAATCTGGAGATAATGTGTTTGGATTGCAATTCCCAAAGAGTATAATTTTCTGAGTGATGTCAGGGGGTAAGGGGAGGGCGGGGGGCAGTGGTTAAATAATAACCAATCGGGGTATTATGGAAATGTTATAAAAAAAGAACTATAACTAGAACTATATATCTAACTAAATTATAGCGAAAATGTCGTATCGAAATCTGTTTGGCAGTTAAGTTAGGGTATGTAGAGAAAATAAGAGTAAATGCAATTGTTCAGGCATACATTTTAAAGCTGGATATTATCATTCGATTGTGTGTACAAGTAGAATAACCAAAAACTATTCGCCAAAAATGGTTTTTATAAAAGTTTCATCAAAATAGAAACCGCCGTCCATTTGGCTGAATTGTATGAAAATCCCCGTTGTATTTAGTGGTCAGAGCTACATTGTTAAGTGTCTGTATAAAACTGTGATTCATAAATGCCTATTGTCCAATAACTATAGCGAAAAAAATATTTTTGTGTTCAAGCAACGAAACGTTCGTGAAAAAGTTATGAAAGAGACAGATGTAGAGTGAGATATACAGTTGTCTCGCTTGCGGAGGGGAAAATCGAAATTTCTGTAGAGTTTGATGTAAATGGTAGTTTTATTGCCTGTTGTCTGGATTCGATATTTAAATGAGCATATGCATATATTTTTTTGGAATAATACTGAAATGTGTTCGAAATGTTTTGGATAAGAGAAGTACTATTCAACTTTTAGCTTGTAATAAAATGGGTCTTACAGATATTTTTATTGAAGAAGAGGCTTTTTATACAGGTTTTGATGAATTTATATGTTTGTAATCTATTGTAAGTCGAAATTACAAAGTAAGTACTGGAGATTGACAACGTGTTTTGCACTTTAAGATGCAAACATTAACGTTCAAATTTGTATAACTGATATAAAGAAAAGATTTGCTCAATCTAGGTAAGTTTTGTTTTTAAGTATTGTCCTTTATAAGCCTCTTATGACTCACACTATGATATTATACTGTATTGTAAACGTTTAAAGTTCAAACGAGTTGCATTAAAACATACATTTATTTATAATATGATATTAATTATGATTATAAATTTAAATTATCCGCCAATTGCATATCTAAAACTAGGTCTTCATAATTCAAACGAGAAATAACAGCCACGAAAAAAAAATACAAGTATGAGAAAATATTGTGGCTTTGGGTTTGCATTAAGTAAAAACACTCAATTTTTTACACACATTTTTTTAATGTAACTGTAATTAAGTTAACATTTTTTTTATTTACCTACATCTTTAAAAAAATATTCTCAATAATAACATCAAATCTGCCGTTTAAAACGAAACAATATTTATTCCGGAACGGAACTCTAAAAAGAAATAAGCGAGAAACTTTCCGTCAGGCGTACACTTCATACTAGAGTGAGTTTCCAGAATTTTCCGACAGAGTGCGCACTGCAACTATCGTAGGTGCAACCGACTCATATAGCACGGATATCATATTTGTATGTGTGTTTATGTTTTAAAAATATAAGGAATAGTGGAAAAATAGCTATTCCTGAGGGAAAAAAAATGTAGGTACTTAATAGGACTACCATCTCAATTTTGTACATCATTACCTTAATATTGAATCAATGAATTTAAAAGGTAAAAGTTGTACCATAGATTCATACATCCAGCTTCAGCATTTACATAGATTCAGCATTACCATATTTTTCATGTCACAACATTTTTTTAGTATTTCGTTTTTAGGGCTCCGTACCCGAAGGGTAAAACCAGGACGCTATTGATAAGACTCCGCAGTCCGTCCGTCCGTCACTAAGCCGTATCTTATGAATCGTGATAGCTAGACAGATGCAATTCTAACGGACAATGCATTTTCCTGTTGCCGCAATAACAACAAATACTAAAAACGATATAAAATAAATATATAAGGGGGATATGGGAATACGAATTGAAATACCGCCCCACGCATCGCAACGATGTCATTTTGGCCGACTTGTTCACGAAACATCGAAGTTTTGGTAATTCAACTAAAGTTTTTCTGGCTGTTCTTTATTTACAAATTTAAGTGAGAAAATTACCTAAAAGATGGAGAAACTCGCATTCAAATCTGTTAAGAGTGTAGGAGGAGATAGCGGACAAAGATACAGACTAAATTAACGACTTGGATTTATACTATGACTAGCGACCCACCCACGCTTCGTAATGGTGTAATTTTAGGTGACTTGTTCCCGAAACATTTTATTTTAGTTAACTTAAAAAATCTTTTTCTATATGTTCTTTAGTAACAAATGAAAAAGAAAAAAATACCTAAAGAATGGTGAAAACCGCATTAAAATCCCTCAACTGGTTTAGGAGGAGTAAGTGGACAAACATACAAACAGACACAATTAACGACTTGGATTTATATTATGTATTGATAATGATGATGATGATGGTACGGAACACTTTGTGCGGAAGTGCGACACACACTGCTTTTTAAGTGTACGATACGTTGTACAATAATTTCCAACAAATGTTTAAAGTTATTCGTTTTTCTTTCATATAAAATAATCATATATCCCTGTGTAAAAAATAAAGTACATATGTATAACACTCACACGTAACAAAATTATTAACTTAATTTCCATAAAATAATTTCACGTAAGCCTCATCTATCTAATTAAGACTTATAATCCTCAGTAAAACAGCTGCTCACTTTAATCAAAGTAACTCATATTTATTAACTTAAATCATCCATCAGTGCCACGTCGCGCGATATGATTACTTATACATTCCGAACTAAACCCCAAACAACATGTGCCGGTAAGAAACTTACTGTGTTTTGATACATGAGCTGCTTGCCTTAATGTACCGCGAGCGAAGGCTTTTGAAAATGGAATTCGATTTCTTTTTAAAAACTGAATACTGGCCGAACAGAATCGGTCCGCTTTTAAGTGTCCAAAAAGTATAAATGCCATGTTGGTTTTGAAATAAACGACGGCTAAAAAGCCGGGTCAAAGACCAAAGTTATAAATTACTCCGAACTACCTCAATTTTCAACAGTAAATACGATGAACCGTTCTGCACTCACTCTATAAAAGAGATCATAATTCCATTACAACTCTCAAAACGGCCCTAATGAAAAACGGAAACGCCTCTTCCCCCGAGACAAACTCAATTAATTCCTTTCAGGGCAGCTCTTTGAGCCTTTAAAGTTTAAACATATTTGACTCTAAGGGTACATTTCCGATTTTTAGCGCAAACTTCATCGTGCACGTAAATAAAATACGAGGAAATATACGTTTCGTCTGAGAGCGGTAAGTGCGCATGTCAGCGACTAACTTGTTGGCTTGTAAGGTGTTCTCAGGCGGCAGTGCGGTGGTGTGAAACGCCGGCTAGACGCGTGTCTCGCTGCGCTTTGCCGCGCTTCCCGGCATTTTCGAGTTCGAACGCGTTTGAACGCAACCTCTTTTCAAAATTGCTGGCCGCTAATAACTTTTTTTTCCGCGATGTGAACTGTCAGAATAGAATGACTGGTTGTGTTTTTGAAAATGGATGCGACGTAACTTTTTTGGATGATGTATTTAAAAGTGAAGTTGAAATGATTGAACAGTGAAGTGGTGAAGATGGCGTGGTGGGGACTAGTTTCGGTTTTGGCAGTGGCAGCCTTACCGTTGGCAGCCGGCCATCTCAACATTCTCATTAGCCAGCCTGAAGTAAAGAAGCTGTTAGGTAAATTAGATTGTTATTAGTACGGACGTTTTAACTACTTTTTGGTAGCTGTATGTTTCAATTGAAAAGGATACCCTTTAAAATGCAGGGTTTGTTTGTTTTGAATTAACATACAAATGCCAAAAAAATCTTTTTATGATTTAAAAAAAAAATATGATTCTATTTTATAATTTTTACTTGATAAACTGAGATAAAATTTTAGATCTACGTAAAGATATTATTATGCGAAATTCTCAATTTAAACCATATACGTAAATCCAAAAATGTCTAGTCATTTTCGTGGCCAAGACGTCCAAGCAATTTTACTTAAATTGGAATAAGAAGGAAGGATATCTGGTAAATAAACAACATATCTATGCAAACTTTGTTTTCGGAATTATTGGGAGCACTTTCAGTTATATACATAGTAGGTGACGTTTCTCTCTTCCTGTCTTAATTTAAAAAAAACTGCATAATTTTTTTAAACATATATTTGTTTAGTTATATTGTTTTTTTGCCAAATATTAAACGTGGCAGATACAATACATATTATTTTCTCTTATTGAGATTTAAAATGCGTGTATTTAAATACAAAGTATTACCAAACTATTGAACAGAAAAGCACTTAGCCTTTACTGATTAAAATTTCAATTAACTAAAGTTCCAATGCAAATGTTCTTCCGACATCTTCTTAATGATCGTTTTAAGTGTCAATATAGTTTTACATCCTCTTCCATTTACTTAGTTCCATTTTCATTAATAGACCGTTTTGAATTGAATTTCCTCATCAGAAACGCTGCGGTTAGTGCTCTAACCGTCTTAATTAGAATACATTTGATTATGTTCGGATATCCAATGATGGCGTATGCAAATTGGGGAATAATATGTTTTGATTATGCGTGGTAACGTAAATTATAGAGGTACAACTAAGCCAAAACAAAACACAATAGCAGGCTTGCGACAGTATAAAGATAGCCAAAAGCGGCATTCATGCTTTGATTTATGCATTTTATGAAGCCGAAGCTTCGAAAGGGTTTAATTTTATATGACTCAATCTCAAAACAATTAACTTGAGATTATTAAAAAGTATTTGACACTTATCTGTTAGTTAGTTTTTTTTATAAAAACCCTAACGTTCTTATTAGAATGGAGCTTAATATATAAGGTGTATATAGATTTATGTAGAAACAGATACAAATTACAACTTTGCTTTATACTGTGTTAAGAATGGACCATGTAAGCAGATGACTCATAAATAAAAGATAAGTTTAAACACACATTTGTAAAAAAAACTATTTATAACTCACCCTGGAATCTTTAAAAACTATTCAAAGCTTTATGACTAAAGAACCTAGAGAAAAGGTCTAAAGTTATGCATTTTACCTGCCACGGTACTTAGTATCAATCAAAGTGACGTTACTTTTGATGTCAAAAACTTCGACCTTCGTCACTGAATGATCAAAGAGCACCGGCACTTGCCACAAACAACCGGAAGCCAGGGCTTTCCTGAAACAAATTATATTATAAAAGAAAAAATAAAGAAATTGGGGCTAAAAACAAATTGTAAGTGAGTACTTGTAGGAGTAAACCACGTAACAATTTTCAGCTTGGGTATAATACTTTTTCAAGTAAAAAATGCAATTGGTATTTTTAAGCTTTATCATATAAAATGAGACAAACAAACAGTATTAATTTACCTAGATTGAATGGACTCAGCGCACAGAATAGGAACAGGAAACCTTGCTTAAATGAAACTTAGCTTTATCCCATTATAAAAAACAACATAACACTGAGGAAAGAGCTTATGCCTGTCAGCGGGTGTTAAATCAATTTAATTTCCCTTCGAACAACTTTTTAAACTTTTTTTTAATATGTTTTAACCTTTTCATACTTATTATCAAAGCACCAGAACAACAACATAAATCGCATCGAATGAGAATTAGCTCTACCCGAATCACAGAAGACCTATAAAAGCAAATAGGTACTTCCACAAAATTGTGCAATTTAATTTTGCACATGCCTACAGCCGTTCCCCTATAAGAACTACCAGCGGTCCCATCTCTAACGTTTCAAGGGGCCTGTGACGTCATCTCGAAGATCAAAAATGTAATTATCAACCCTCGATCTGCTGCCGGCCATTTATTTGTTCTACAAATTCGAAACATTTCCAATACGATCGAGTCTGTGTCCACTGACGGTACGAATGCATCGGAATGCAATTACGGACCGGATCAAACCGGATCTACTTCTGAAGTTTGGTTTTGGTTGTTTCTTTGACTACAGTTTTGGGTTAAGTCAGTTTCAAGCCATGCAAATGTAGTTTTATACATTTAATTTAAAATAACATTTTAAAAACATTTTTATAATTGGGAGATGGTTTATTAAACTTAAATTATTATTTAAACAAATAAATATAGTACGTTGCGATATGTATATTTTAAACTTATTTAGATTTACATTGGTATAAATATTAGTAGGCAAATACATTTTAGGAGTCCCCAGTCTACCCGCGTACTCTTGCAATAGAGTCGAAATTTCGGGTGCTCAATTAAAGTAACTCTGCAAAAATTCCGAAAACCTAGTCATCGTATTTTAATAGTTGAACCGTCGTATTACAAAAATACTTATACATATAACTTAACACTTCTATTCCCGATTCCTATGCCACATATGAACCGCCCAAATTACGTATAGTGGGAACACATCCTATCAGTAGTTTATTACTTTTGGGACGCGACACAAGGCACGAAATGGAATCTTATTTGAGATAAAAGTAAGTTGCCGGCGTGCGTTGCATACAAAGTACTTTACAGCGACATACGCAATCATTGTATGACGTCATAAACAAATTTGTGTCATGATAAAAACGATATATGGCAACGAAATAAAGAAAATGGATGATGGAATGGCTTCTACAACACTTTGCGTTTGATATGCAAGATTATATCTCTGATATTTGAATTTCGGTGGATTGTTTTGTGGTTGGTATAATATATCAATTTTTCATATGTGTTTCTATTTCATATTTATTTAAAAAAACATGAATTATGAAATGAAACGAAGATTTATTCATCATAAGTTGCGGTTGAATATTTAATGACCGTCAGTATTTACAACTTCGGCTTAAATTAATATTAAGTAGGAAGCTAGCAGGTGGACCGAGAAAAAAAAGCCGGCGGAAAAATCTCTCAGCACTCTTTTGTCAAAAAGTTTTGTGGGTAATATTACATTTATATTTTAGAAATTGCCTGTACAGATATCAATCCCACGCCCGTTTATAATAAGCTTTCTATATAAAGTTTCCATAACAGTTAAATTTATTGAAGGGCATGGACTGAATTGACTCCGGAGTTTTATTATTACACAGTATAGACATTCCGATAAATGACTTACTGCCCATATATTAAAGGAAAAATAAAATTTATGTAATAAAAAAAGTGCAGTTATATTTTAAAAAACAAACAAACACTTAAATGTTTATACAACGATCCTATTATATATGATTGTATATTGTATATTATATTATATTCATGTGTATTGTGAGAATAGATTTCATACCTTGTAAAATACATCCTGCAGTTACACATAATATTATAAATTTACCAAAAAATCATAGGAAAATATTAGGGTTAATTCGGGCTAACACTAAAAGATAGCAAAGGTGACTGCACTCCATCATTCGATTAAACCCAGTTCCGTATTAATCATTCATAAGACAAATGACAGTCGTATGTGTCAAAAATAATAGACTCCAGTGACATCTGTCACGCGAGGGGAAATTAATGACAGTTCAATCAAACATCAATTTGGGAAGGAGTCTTATCGGCTAGTAGCAGCGTAGGGTGCAAACTACACACACCACCCTAATGGTTAAGAAATTTAGGGTGCATTTTGTAGAAGTACAAAATATGGCAGAGGGATGTTGATTTTGTATCAACATTTATTTGCTCAACTAAAAGCAAGTATTTCGTAGTTCATTGAACAGTAATATAATCCGGCTAGTTAATGTTCATCTACGCTTGATAATATAAAAAAACCTTTTTACGAAGCTTTTACTTTTAAAAGCTCAATAATAAACACTACAGTTTTATCTCTCAACGCTATTTAAATATTTCGTCAGGTACAAAAATACTACACCCTTTTATTATGATCACACGTTACCCTAAAATCAGTGGCTCACAAAATAACCTATGCTTAGGCATTTGTCCGTCTCGACTTACTTTTTAATTGCGGGGCTTCGTTCCTGTCATTTTTAACCCTACGTGTGGCCGTTGACATATTTGTGTCGTCCAAAATATGTCATTCGGGATTATGGATTGGGCGCGTAGTTTCAACAAACGATCGAGTCTCATGTTCGTCATTTATTTTGGAAGCGAATGGTGTCAATTAGTTGTTTATATTTATGTAGCTATTAGTGAGCTAAAGTTTTTCGTTTTCGATGTCAGTTGTCATCATTAATGATTTTGATTTTAAGGAATGTTAGCAAGATTTGCTTAATTAATAATTTTAGTAGGTATGGACGACGAAAATGTACAACAAAAGGCAGAAAAAGGAGTACTAAAGCTACAAAAATATTTAATTTGCGAAACTCATAAAGTAATTTTATAAATACTGATTTTATAATGGGCTAACAAAGAGTTACATTTACTCTTTCATTTTATTTAAAAATCAAAAATACATTTTACTGGAAAAATTGGCGCTCTGTAAATAAAGTAAATGAGTGGATGTTAATTCCTGACGTTTCCGTGAATTTCCGATAAATTCAGCGCGTGTTTTATTGGTCACCAAGGAATAGAAATAAAAGCCTTTTTACATGTTATTGACCTATCGGTTGTCACAGTTGATAAATATGCATCTCACAAATGAACGATTTTATTAACAAATACATTACTTCAGCTGGAAGTATATCTTTTAATAAAACAAAGTAACACATAAGAATCCGCAAACGTAGAAATATTTTTCAAAAAGTAAAATTTTATACAACTGAGATTTAGGTAATTGCGCGGTCACTAACTTAGTGTAAATTACTGTATTTCTTTGATTTGCACTAGTATATTTAATAACACGAAGGTTTGCGTATTAAAGAAGTGTTGGTTAAGTACCTACTTGTATGGGTATAGTCTTTAATTATTCCATGATTTTTATTATTTAAAGCCAAACAGTAAATTGAAAATAATAAGCCGTTCTTTTGTACATGTCAATATTTGTAAAATGGGTTGCTGATTTGACTCATTTATTTTACTTCAATATTGACAAGTAAGAAGTAACTGATTTGGATAGATATTCATTCACTCTATGCGGAAAATGTTAAAGGATATTGTTTGTTTTTATCTGATTGATTTTGGATATTGTTTATAAATTGGAAGGAATAAACGTGTGAATATAATATAACATATACTTGAAGACTTTAAGACCTTTCAGAAGATATTTCCCCTTTAAGCATTCATCAAGTTTTACCAGATAAAAAAAAAAACTACCTAATCATGATTATAAGTCCATAACCAACCTCATTATGCCCTTAATAAAAACCTACAATAACTCCCCATAGGCCATGCAGCCCGGAAGCGCCGGTGAAATGGTCCGAATCATTATAAATCATGCGCAATGCCACGCAGTGTGTATCATCAGTTATCATTTTTGGCCAGAACTCGCGTTTCGCCTCTGGGGGGCTGTTTGATGGCAAATTATGTAGCCGTTTCCATTTTTAATGGTGCACAAATTGGTTAAGTACAGTTTAAAATTGTATGATAATAGTATTAAGCTTTCATTGCATTAAAGTTGATTGTATTATGAAAGGAACTGATGTACTTAAACAAAATGGTGTTTTAAAAGTGTATCATTTTCCAATTTATCCATCTGTTCATCGTATCATAGTCTAAAATATCATTGTTTTCGTTCTAAACTGTAACTATATTTAATTACACAAAAACTTGGTTATCCACATAATACATTACCTTTACAAAAACATCTTAATAACCACTGCAGCCCTAGTAACACTACAACAGAAAGTACCAGGAGTTCATCAATAACCAACAGTAGACTGCGGCTTATTTCACGAAGGCACCTACCATTTTATGCAAATAGTCGTCCGAGTGTAATTACAGAGGCAAACAAACGGATCTCGATTTAATATTTATTCGAGAACTCGCGACCTGTGGAAAGACAGGAATAGATGTTGGAAATAACGCGATGCAAAGGGAAATGACGAATGATTGCTTTTTTGAAATTAGTTAAATTACAAAGCTTGGATGTCTAGAAAATTGTGATTGTAATTTTGAAATCTGCTTGTCGTTTGAACAAACATGTTTGACGCAACAATACGAGTAGATTTTAATGTTGGAGTGGTATGTACAATACCATATTCAACCAGTTATTAATTAATACTTTTTATTAGTTTATATGTGCAATAAATAAGTTCCACCGCAGTTAAATGGCTTTTCATATGTTTTCAAACTACGCCTTTCGCGGGGAGACCTTACAATCCTATATTTCTTCCCCTACAAAACCATGTTCTCACTTATTAACTACTTTACAACTTTATTATAAATCTACACATCCACACTTTACACGTCAAAAACAAAAGAAAACTTGTCAAAAAACCTTGTAAAAACACCAAGAACCCAAGCAACTTAAGTTAGCGTGTCCTTTCCTCCGTGGGAACAACCGCTTGCAAGTTAAAGTACTGAATCGTTTGTCAACTTAAAGCAATTACAGGTAGCGACTGAAAATTAAATTACTTCCGAGTACCGACGGCAAAATAAACTCGCGAAGTGTGAGGGGTTATGTAAGTTTTGATTAGTTGTACATTTCTGTCGATTGGTGCTAGTGGAAACTTTAAAACAGACAGCTACTTTTATTATAATATACTACTACAAGTTATAGGTTTCAATCATAAAAGTCAGTTGGAATTATGTAGATTTGAGATGAATAAATTTGTAGGTAATATCTGTTAAATAAATGACTAAAACACCAACTGTATGGCCCTAAACTAAGCAAAGCTTGTACTTTAGGTATCACATAGTGGACTAGGGGAGACCCTAGTTACACCCAGACACTAGCTCATTTAGAAAAGAGCATTTTAACTAAATTGGCCCGACCCGGGAAAGGAACCGAATATTGAATTACTTAAACTATTACTACTTAAACTATCTTTTATTTTTTTGCTATCCTTACATAATTCTAAGCAATAAAACATTTTTACACCTAATGGTCATGTAATAGCCCTCATAATTTTCACGCTCTTTTTCATGTAGTTAATAGGTACTTATTTTTTATAGGGGTGGAGATCTCCATATTTTTTTTAAAATGAATTCATGTTTATTATTACGACCTCTCGGCTCTGGTTTTTAAGTTGATGGTTGTAAGGTTCGTCATTTAAGTCTTGGTGCAAATAAAAAGATCGTAAGTCATTTGTATAACGAATTTTAAATAAAAGTTATAGTCTAAGTGTAGATTTGGGTTCTCTACTAGTCCATTATATAGTACTAGTGGCCGCCCGCGACTCCGTTCGCGTGGAAGTCGGTTCCCCGTGGGAATGAGAAGTTTTCCCGCGGTAAAAAGTACCCTTTGTCCTTTCCCAAGTTCAGTTCTTTCATCAAACCAAATTTCACCAAAATCGTTTCAGTGGTTTAAGCGTGAAAGCGTAACAGACAGGCAGACAGACAGACAGACAGACAGAGTTACTTTCGCATTTATAATATTAGTTTGGATTTTCTTTGTCCCATAACATCGTTTTATAAATAGGCAAACATAAATGAATTACTGCTTCATACATTAAACTTACCTAATGCTTATTTCAGGTGTTCATATAAAATCATAAGGATTTTTTTTTAAAAAGAAACAAATAACTTTTTTATTACACGCTTAATTTACATTCTGAAAAGTTCGTCAAGTGTTCCATTTAAGTAGGATGAAAACGGCAGAGTAAATAACAAAGTTCAAGAAAATAGAATTTGTATTGAAGGAAATTAGAATCTTTTGCAAGGAACTTTAAGATCAATTTTTAATGAACTTATTATAGTAAACTTACTGCAGTATGAACAAAAATAACCAATAATACTAATAAGGTATTTTGTAATTTTCATAAGTTAGGTATGAGTATCCGATCACAATGCGTCAAATTAGAAATATTTATAATTAAATTAAAACTTAGTTTAGGTACTTTTTTGTCCCTTTGTTTATATACTTCCTTAAAACTGTTAGAACGTATTATTTAAGTTGTAACGGAATCAAATTAGATAACTTGTTACCTACTATATTAAAGTTTTGATTTAATACAAATATTTCTGTATTTTTTCATAATAACCCCTGTTTTTATATGACTACTGGTACAACACACACTTTCGAAAATTACATAAAATATTACAAGATTCCTTTGATCAACTTAATATAATTGTACCTTTACCAATAAATTCCGAAAAAGCAAGTAAATGTAATCCAAACGCTACATTTCCTCTTGTAGTACCTTTTTATATAACTCTTCATTATTTTTCCGTTTCTTATATTATTTACGAAGCAATTCAACAAGTTTTGGGCCCACTTGTTGAGCAGTCATTCGTGCGAATTTATTTCGGCTTTCCCTAACGTTTTCGGTTCAATTCACCTTGAAGATTATATTTATTTGAATAACTTTGACCGTGTTTGTGTGTACAATGCAATGGGGGCACAGCTTTTTGCTGTTTACTGTAAACGGGTCTTTTCATTTCGGATATTTTACTTTGCTTTTGCTGCTCATTTGAAGTAAAGCTGAAAAGAAAATCGAATTAACAAGTATGATTTTTAAAGTTTCTTTTATTCATTTGATTCAATTATTCATATTCATTTTCAAAACGACGCTGCGTAACGATCAACCTCTAACCTATAACTAATTGTAACTTAACCTTAACCAATTGGCGAACCCGCAACGTGCCACTAAACTCACTAAGAAAAATTTTCCCTGAGTGCACTTATCAAACTTTTGCTCAACAATATTTTCTAGTGAAAAAATTAGATCTTGCAATAATTATTACATTTTCGTGCTAAATTTGAAAGTTGAAACCCTTGACCAAAACACCATAGAGTTAATTATTGTTACAATATGTGTAAAACTAGGAAGGATACGCTTCTTTTTCAAATAAAAACTATTAATTTGAAAACTATTTTTTTTAAATTAAACCTTTTCTTAAAATTAATTAATGAACTAACCAAAAAGATTCTTACATTCCATTCAGTTGCAGACTGGAGTATACTTCTCTATGTTTCGTGTGATAAATAAACCTTTTTTATACATATAGGTACATCTAGCTTCCCTTTTGTCGCAACCGCCATTTAAACGTGTTAATTGCAAAAGGACTACTAACTACGTTTTGCCAAAGAGCAAAATGTCTTCATAACCCCGAACTGACACTTAAAGACACGTAACCAATTCATTTGCCCATAAGTCATTACCAAGGTCTCCCCACATCCCTACTCTAATATCGCCCACTTGTTGCTAACCGTGCGTGCAGAATTAACTTAACCCTGGCATTAATGTCATTGTTATCCCTAAGGCTGGACTTCACGGCCTTTATGGGCAAATTAGGCGGAAATCTCACAAGTAAGTTAATATTGGGTATTAGGTTTTTGTATGGAGTTGTAGGCGTTTAGGAGATATGGGGAGAATGTTATTAGTTTGTAATTATGTTTCAACTTTCCTAAAGTTAAGTTAGACTTATAGGTTTTCTATTGTGATAGTAAATACGTTTTGAACTCTCGTCAAAATATTAAGATGTTATAAGAGGGCCTTTCAAGCCAAAAATGACATATGGTAGTGTGTGGTCACTTTAATATTTAGATTTACGACGCACAAAATTTTCACACACGATAACTTTACTTTAACATATTTAAATATGTCCCCATCTTCTAAAGTCATGAAATGAGTCAAGTATCTTATAAAAACTAAAATACACACAAACATATTAGTTAAAATTAAACTGTCATGTTTTATACTTCTAAACTAACGCAGGCATAGCACATTTCAAACTCCAACCAGACTGAAAAAAGACGAAGAGTTTACTCATCGTCGACACAAATCGATCGTTTTTCATATAAAAGAGGTGTTGAGCAATTTGTCTGGATAATATGACGGACAGTCGCTATTACGTAGCCCACTCGACTGTGGTTACAATATATACCTTGCAATCTAGCTTGTTATGCGGTTCTATCAAGATTAACTTTTGACGACCTCTGTGGTACAGCGGTTCAAGCTTTGCTTTGTTTAGGGCCACACAGTTGGTGTGTTAGTCTGGAGATTTATTTATTTATTTACTTTTATTAGGTAATACAAATATAGGCTTTCTATTGATCTATTAGATTTAATTTTTTTAGAGTGTTTATACTTTGAAGAGTAACATTAACTTTCTTTAAATTATTTTAATTTCAGTCTTTTATAAAATATTTGTTTGGTTGAGCCCTTTAAGACGCCCTTTAAGCCCGATGAGAACCGTTTCACGTTCTCGACTTAATTTTCCGAAATTTTTGGTCATCAAACGGCATACCTATACGGAAAAATTGTTCGGGGTCTATAATTTGTATTACAGAAAATATAAATTTTGTTAAGGTTCCGTCATTAAATAATTTAATTCTCCACCAAGTTACGAATATTTAATAACATTAACAAAACAAAAGAAACCACTCCGAGACTGTCAAGTTTTTGCCGAGTCACATAATTTGACAAATGGTACAAAATGCCATGTGCACCGTTCGATTCCCACGCGCGTCTATTTACTTTACTTGCGGGTCTGTCTGCAATGGTAATGCTTACTCCTACTGTTTACAGAAATATATTATTTAAAGACTTCCATTATGTTTTTAGGAAAGGATTCTTGATAAATTATTTGTTCAATATTACTGCTAACCTGAATGTACACGTTTTAAATTCTAAATTATGATTGTATAATTTTCGAAAAGAGTGCTGGGAGTTATTTTCCGCCGGCTTTTTTCTCTCGGTCTACGGTTAGGTCAAGTCGAAGTTTGTAGGATTGACGTTCATTAAGTATATGTTACATATCTATGATGAATAAAATAATTTTAATTTTGTTTTTTTTGCTCACTCTAGAGTGAAATTTTTGTTAATTTCATTACAACTAATTTGTACGTTTAGGCGAACATTAATTACAACCTAACTATATTGAGTTTCGTTATAAATCCTTTTTTTAAGGCTTGCCAAGTTTAAAAATGTCGTAATGCAACGTAGGCATATTGGGTAATGATGATTATGTATTTTTTGAAATAGAAAAAATTTAATCAGATCAAATTTTATGGGACTGTAGTATCACACAGGAAGCCTATCAGAAATGCCACTTATCCAGGTAATAAGAATTAAAAATTACAAATGCAAAAGTTTCATAAACAGCTGGCTCATTTTCAAACAATTTTATGTTTTAGATAATATTCTGTATATAAATGAAGTTTCAAACAGCTTTTACAGTAACGGAAGCGTCATTTCTACTTGACAGGCTTCATACAAAAATGAAAGCACCAGTCACTGTGTAAATTAACTTTGCTGAGGAATTTCCTCGCTTGTAAGTTATTTGGTGTGAGTCATTATAGAAATGAGCTTGGATTGTTCATACTAGCCGTTGCTTGGAGGTTTGGGTGTGATGAAATTTTATATTTTTTTTGTTCTGATGTATAAAATAACGTTTTTTTTTGTTAGTAGTATAGTTAGTCAGTAGTATTAATGTCGTTGTTTTTATTAAAAGATTAAGAAAGTAACTTCATAGAACTTTGAATGTGGTCAAATAAATCTAGCTTGTATGATTTTCCAGTTTTACTTCTACTAATATAATCTGCCCATTGTTAAGAGCATTTTGCTTCGTACTAAAGCATAGCAAGGAACCATCTTATAGGTAGGTACACACACAAAGATTTTTTTAATACTAAATTGAAATGTTATTGCCTTTTTCCTAACAAAATGCACAAGTGTTCAACTCGGGCAACTTGTACCTACATAACTTAGTTTATACAAAAAATCTAGTGAAAAATAAAGCTTGTATTTGTAATGAATGAAATATATTTTATTTCAAACTAAGCTTACAAATTTCAAACATTCACACTTCTTTCATAAAAACTGTACACGCCTGAAAGACAGAAGCCCCTCAATTAAGGTGATAACGACGGGGAAGTTATCAAAAGGATATTTTTTTCAAAAAGGGAGATAATTAAAATCATAAATTTTAACGAGCCCGATTGTAAGCTGATGAGGTGTTTGTCGTTTTTTTTATAGGAAAGAAAGATGTCTGTCCCTCTGCAATCTGCAAGATTCCCGCTTCGAGAAATGTTTAATCGTATTGAAGTTTCATTTCTTGGGGAGTGGCGGGCTTTTTGTAAGAAAATACTGTTGCTGCTTTTTTTTTCAGTATTAAAATATATTTTTTTAAAGAAAAAGTTTATAGTTAAATTGCTTTTAGGTAAAAAGCTAATAACTTCTTATTATCGTTGCTATGTTTGTCCTACTCACACGGAACAAAAAAGTCACGGTAAGGCTCGTCTTAACTGCCATTGCTGGACTACGGGATCACTTGCACATTTCCAGTACTACAAGCCTCGTGGTGAAGCCTTGGCACAAACTAAAACTACCTGTCTTCTTAGTTGAAAACTGTCACCAACGTGGGATCCAATACTTAACAAAAGAAAAAAGAAAAACCAGCAGACAGAAAAGCAGAAAATTTAAGACACCGTCAGCGTCTATGTGGACGTCAAACATCTCAGTCTACCTGTGACCTAATAATCTAATAAACGCGGAAAACCCCGTTAAAATGAGTTTAATTTCAAGTTCCTGTCTTTTTTTAAGTAACAAAAATTTAAAAAAATTACAAATATTCTTAACAAATATTGTGAAAGTATCAACGAAAAGCAAGTTTTACTTCCAAAACGAAAATCTTAAAAGCGTCATTTTCATAGTAAGTAACTATCAAAACTTAACACTCATAGGCCTAACCTTAACTTACTTTTGATAGTTTTAGTACTAAACAACTTCACAAGTAAATCTTAACACCCAAAAACAAAGAAAGTAGCTGTAGAACTTTAGGGTTCAATCCTTCACGCATACCGCAATAATTTAAATTCGTGCAAATAAATTCTAGTAGCTTCCAAAACATTTGCTCCATTAACATTTTACAAACTCACAGCTATAAATCAGGTTTGTACTGTGTTTCTACACTTTTGATATCACAAACAAAAGCGCAAGGAATTTGAAGTGGCGAATATCATGTAGAGACGTATTGAGGAATAGAATAGACTAGTGATAGGGATGGAAGTTGTCGATGAAATAAGTCGATAGATTTGTATTAAAGTGTTTTGCGCTGGTTAAATACTTGGGGTGTATAAAGTTTTGGATGAAGCTTAGCGACTTTTATTCTGATATTCAAATATTGCATTATCTTGCATACCAAAATGATATCAAATATACCTAACTACTACTAAGACGAATTATTTTCCCATATTTGAGAAACTCTTGGAGGATCTCAAACCTTTATATCAGCACGTGATCATTATGGGTGACTTTAATACTTGCCTACTGAAAAATGACAGCCGTTGTAATCGACTTCGATCCCTCACTGACTCCTGTAACATGCACATACTCCCTTTGAACGCAACTCACTTTTATCCTCATTCTATTCCATCCCTTCTCGATCTTGCCATGGTAGCATCTCTGCAACATGTAGAAATGCATGGACAGATTAGTGCTGATGGCTTTTCCTACCACGATCTTGTATATTTATCGTACAAGATTCGTTGTCCTAAACCCAAACCTCGCATACTCCTGCAGCGTAATTTTGGCAGAATGAACATTGAGAAACTAAGGCACGATGTCTCAAATCTTGATTGGACCGTCTTAGACAAACACAGTAATGTTCATGATATGGTACATGCTTTCAACTCTCTTCTCATTGAATTATATGACAAACATGCGCCAATCAAGCCAGTCAAGGTCAAGCACCTTCCTGCACCTTGGTTAACTGCAAATATAAAATCTATGATGTCACAAAGAAACCGCGCTAAATCTCTTTTTAAAAAGTATCCCACTGACGAAAATCGTTAATCATATAGACTATTACCTAATCGCTGCAATACAGCTTGTAGAGATGCACAACGACGCCATATCCACACTTCTTTAGATAACCCAAACCCCAAAAAGGTTTGGAAATTACTTAAATCTTTAGGTATTGGTAAGCAACAAAATAACGTCGCACAGTTACAATTAGATATCAATGCTTTGAATCAACACTTTGCTACAACAACTCATTGTTCTGAGCTTCTAAAGACAGCTACTATTCGCAAACTTTCTTCGCTACCATTACCAAATTTTCCCCAATTTCATTTTTAACAGTTTGCCGATTGTGACGTTAAGAGAAATATTTTAGATATTACATCAAATGCCGTAGGCTGTGACAATGTCAGTCGAAAAATGATTCTTCCCTTAATTGATATCCTTACTCCCTATGTTTCCAAAATCCTTAATTTCTCAATAGCTTCCGACACATTCCCGGACATCTGGAAAGATGCCGATCCCATTTCCTTTACAGAGTATAGACCCATTTCCATCCTACCTTTTCTTTCAAAAGTTTTAGAACGATTGGTACATCAACAACTAAACAGTTTCCTTGTTTCCAATAATCTCATTAATCCCTTTCAATCAGGATTTCGGCCTGGACATAGCACAGTCTCGGCATTGGTCAAAATCACGGATGATATCCGTGAAGCTATGGAGAAACGACAGCTCACAATTCTTACTTTACTAGACTTTAGTAATGCCTTTAATACTGTCGATTTTGACATATTGTGTGCTGTACTACGATCTCTTAACATATCTCCAACGGCAACTGACTGGTTTCAAAGTTACTTGCGTGGCCGTCGTCAGCGTATATCTATCGAAGATAATCAATCCTCGTGGTGCGGATTGCACTGCGGCGTACCGCAAGGTGGCGTGTTGTCTCCACTCCTCTTTAGCGTTTTTATAAACTCCATCACTTCCCACGTTACTTCTCTCTACCATCTGTATGCAGACGATTTACAAATTTACACACACACATCACCTGAGAACCTTGAATTAGCCATTAAACGAACTAATAACGATCTAGACACTATTAATGACTGGAGTAAACGTTTTGGAGTTATGGTGAATCCAAATAAGACACAGGTTATTATTATAGGTAGCAGGCAAATGCTCGATAAGCACATCTCTGAATTTCGCAGGAAGCTCGGGTGGCTCCCAATAAGACTTCGCAGGAATACCCACATCCTTTGTCTCCTCTACCGTGTGCTGAATGATTCGCAAACTCCGAAGTATCTAAAAGAACGATTTACATACTGGCACGAGAGCCACAATCTCGGCCTTCGCAGTTCCTCTTCTCTTGTTTTAGCAACGCCAACAAACCACTCCACATTTTACGGTAACTCCTTTACTGTAAAGGCTGTTAAGCTGTGGAACACAATCCCTAAAGATCTTCGACAGTCTAAAACACTTAACTCCTTCAGAAAATCTATTTACGAATATTTTAAGTCATCGAGTTAACCCCTATTACTTATCCATATTTGTTTTCTTTGTATGTATTTAAGTCTAATTTTTGTTAATAATTATATGTATGAATTATTATACGAGTATGTATATAAATATATAATTGTATGTATCCATAAGTATTTTTTATTAAAAATAATTTATTTGCACCTATCCATTTCCTTTCACGTTGTCCTTTAAAAAGTTTTGCCTGGTAGAAATTACTTTAAGTAATAAGGCCACCTTTTGCCTTATCCGACTGTAATTTGTTTTTTTTTTGTAATTTTGTTTTTACTTGTGCAATAAAGAGTATTTTATTTTAATTTTTTTAAGACGAAACTTAACGGTCCTTAAAAAAAAAAGTTGCTAAATGACCTATAAAATACTGTTTCAGTGTTATTTTCAAGCATTTTTTTTAATGTACTAACAAACATATTTGAGCAACTATTTTCGAACCCAGCATCGCCACAATTTTCCCACTCAAACTTGTAACCAGCCATTCGCATCACTATTCACAATTTATTGCGGTGATAAAGAAAACTTCGAAGGCAATGAGGATTCCTAGCGTTGAGTGTAAATACTTTAGCCTTTGCGGGTTATAAGTTAGAGTTTGCGAGATCACCACTTGAACTGCGGTATTAAGGTTTAGCTGATGCTGTATTTTTGCACAACTATGCGATAAAGTACGGGCAAAGGTGAACGAGGTTATAATGAAGGAAATGTTAAGAGTTGGTACTTGAAAGTTGAAGAATTTTAAGTTTTGACTTATGGTTGTTTTGTCGTTTGGCTAATAAATTAGTGCTTAACTTTTGTTCACCAAAATTAGCGTTGTAGGTTTTTATAGTAGTAAAATCTGAGTTTTTTCAGCTCTCCATGAAAGCAATAAGTGAATTAGTCAGTCTGTTGATAGAAATTTGTGTGAAAGTGTCACATATAATATACCTTCTGAATTTTGTAGACAAAAACAAATTTTAATGCTACGGGTATTAGATATAAAAATACGTAGGTAATTTAATCGACGATTGTCTTCAATAAAAAGCGCTTGTAGTTCTAGTTGTGTTTGCCAATAAGGACCTTTAACCATAGTTTAGTAGTAACACTATCTTTTCGACCTTTGCAGGTTACCACAAAATAAACCAGTTCCTAATGAAGAAGGTGTCACTGACCACTGTATATTTTAGACTCGCGTGTTCACTACAAGCCAAAGAGACAATAAATAAGGCTTTATCGCCATTTTAATAAATGTTTGCGGGACATTCCGTGAATAAATTGTAAATTCAAACATTCTGAGGCAATAAAACGTTTTATCTTTTAAGGAGAATTTCCTGAAACAGAAAGACATAGGAAAAGCTATGATGCTCTTTATGAATACACATAAAGTGTGGAACATGATGAATATTTATTAAGGAACGCGGGATTTAATTTCGTATGTGTCTCTTGTACTGGCATAAGAATTTAGATACTTTATAAGTAGGCAGTATTTTATGAGTATTAATCATCATCATCATTATCATCGTTATCATTACATAGTATAAATCCAAGTCGCTAATTCTGTCTGTTTGTATGTTTGTCCGCTAACTCCTCCTGAACCACTTAACGGATTTAAATGCGGTTTTCGCCATCTTTAAGGATATTTTTTCTCATTTGAATTTATAAATAAAAAAAAACCGGCCAAGTGCGAGTCGGACTCGCGCACCGAGGGTTCCGTACAAACCTGCAAAAACTACTTAAAATTTTAAGCTTTTCGGAATTTTTCTGTTACCTGTGCTGTAAGCTATTGCTTCTTACCAAATTTCGAGATTCTATGTCAACGGGAAGTGGTCTTTAGGTTTTAATTCCCGTGCGTGTAGTTGCGAGTTTCAAAATATGCGGTATCAATGGTTGTACTTTTGCGTTTTGCGTTGACTTAGTTTTTTTTTTTTCACGGGTTAAAGGCAATTAGATCTAAGTATTTGATATGAATTTCAACTTGATAGCTCTACGCGTTCATGAGGAAAAAAGTAATAAGTTTATATTTATTAAAAAATATATATTTTGTAATGTAACTAAAAATTTAAGGTTTTCGGAATTTTTCCTTTATGTGTGCTATAAAACGTTGCTTCATGCCAAATTTCAAGATTCTAGGTCGACTGGAAGTACCCTTTAGGTTTTGATTCCCTTGCGAGTACTTGCGAGTTTCAAAATATGCAGCTTAAATTGCTGTTTCTTTTGATTGCGTTGACATAGAAGTTTGATTTTGTTACAGCTTAAAGGTATTATAGACCTGAGTATTTGGTATGAATTTCAATTTAATACCTCTACGCGTTTATGAGGAAATGGGTAGTAAGGTTAAAATTATTAAAAAAAATATATTATGTGATATAACTAAAAATTTATGGTTTTCGTAATTTTTCCTTTATCTATGCTATAAGACGTTGCTTCGTACCAAATTTCAAGATTCTGAGTTCACGGGAAGCACCCTGTAGGTTTTGATTCCCTTGCAAGTGTCGAAAATTTGCGGCATAAACGGCTGTATCTTTTGATTGTGTTGGCTTAGAAGTTTGATTTTTTCACAGCTTCAAGGGACAGTAGACCTGAGTAATTGATATAAATTTCAGCTTCATACCTCCACGCGTTCCTGAGAAAAAGGGTCTTGACAGACGGACGGACGGACGGACAACAAAGTGATCCTATAAGGGTTCCGTTTTTTTTCCTTTTGAGGTACGGAACCCTAAAAACACTTGGAAAAAGTTTTTTGAAGTTAGCTTTAAAACAACTTTTCGGGAACTAGTCGGCAAAATTGTACCATTGCGAAGCTTGGGCGGGTCGCTAATTTATAATAAATCAATATTCTGGTAGAAATGTTGTAATGACTTCAACAAAATAATTTAAATCTAATCAATAAGTTAAAATCGATAACTTTTCATACGGAAACTCAAATTTAATAATGCTTTAAAACATTTAATTTATTTATTATCTATACCAAATTCATATCAAACAATGGAGAAGCATTGTATATGTTACGGCTAATACCCGAAGTGCGGCTACACCTAGTTTTAGCCGGTTAGAACATCAATAGGTTAGGTTAGTTAGGTTACTTTTTTGATACCACCCAAAAAAAGGAGTCCCGTCGACTCATGATTCAAACCAGTTTTTATATACATAGGTATAAAATTTTTTTTACAGTTTTCCATATAAAAACACTTCTAACCGGCTAAAACTAGGTGTAGCCGCACTTCGGGTATTAGCCGTAACATATACACAACAATTTTTCCAAAGTGTCCTTGGATAATACCTACAAAATTGTTTCCTAATAGTAAGTATAGATGTTATCATAAACATAAATTCTGAAAGAGCCATTTGTTACACCAAAACCGTAGTTAGGAAATTAAGTAAATAATAGTTATGTAGGGTTATTTCGAATAATTTGATTTATTATTTAATTAGTATTCAAGCATTCAGATTATAATCTGTATCCGATATAATAAAAGACTTACGTTTTTATTTATCTAACAAAACATTTTTTTATTAAAAAAAAATTACACCGACAAAATGTTTACTCAAAAAAGGTGTTATTACCCGATTCCACATTGATTTACATAAAAACAATATCCTTAACCCCACAACATGCGTGGGCGTCATTAAACGGGGTGATTAATAACCCTTTCCAAAGACTGGGGTTATTTCAAAACATTTTCACACCTCATCAATAATTTACCCTTATTCAACTAACCCTTTGAGATTGAGGCTTCGTATTAATTATAAAGCTGGTATGATGACAGATAATATTATGTATGGAGCCTGCGGGCTGTCTCTTTGAGTGTAAAATGTCCTGGACAGGTAACTGACTGTTTTAATGAGCGAGCATGTGAGTTTGAAAGTAACTTTTGGAAAAATACATTTTGGAGAATGAATAATGTTTTACTCATTAGCGAGATTTTTTTATAAATTTTTAGAGAGTCGGTGTTGTTTGTCACTTAACAATATCGAATATGTTTTAACAACCAGTCAAAAAGTTATTATTATTAAAAAACAACAACATATTAATTTGATTTCCGCTAATCTTCCTGTAACTAACGTTTTTCAAGATCTGTTTAAACCAATACGTCTTATCAAATAGACAGCATAAACTCTCTGCAAAGGCAAACTGACTTCCTTAAAACAGCTTTACTGTGTTCCGTTCCGTGAACTAGTTGACCATCAAAAGGAATGAATTAGAATATCTCTGTGGTGCAGCGGTATATATACCGGACTGCTACGCGAATGGTTCCGGGTTCGAACCCCGGGTCGGGCCAATGTCGTTTAAATGGATTTTTGATATTGGTTCGTGTAACTAGGTTCTCCCCTAATCCATTATGTGGTACCTATAACACAAGTGCTTACTGCAACTTACTTTAGGGCCACATAATTGGTGTGTTAGTCTGGAGATTTATAATTTTGTCTATATCTACATGATCATCTAAAGACAAAAGGCCAGTTTAACCTTACAACAATTGTAAGTTTGACACAAGATTTCATACCATTAATAACAACCGAGTAATAGAATAGCACCCTAAAATAAACTTTATACTTGTGACGATCTGTAAACAAAGCCTGAATGCATATAAAAATCTCAGCCTCCAAAAATACCATCTCAATGTACTTATTTTTATTGACCTAGTACCTGCCAGACG
The DNA here is from genome assembly GCA_916618145.1 of Emmelina monodactyla. NCBI lineage: Eukaryota > Metazoa > Arthropoda > Insecta > Lepidoptera > Pterophoridae > Emmelina > Emmelina monodactyla. The sequence continues at coordinate 10,126,348 of OU745303.1, forward strand.
CTAAAACGTTTTTACTTACCCAAACAATCTTCATTTTGTAATTTCTCTATGCATTCTTTTATTTTAGGGTGACGCAGAGGGTGGTTGACATTGTATCAATCGAAACACTGTTTGAGAGAGAGGGTAGCGATTCATCAATTGTGGAGAGTGCCACTTCATATTCAGACCGTTTCGCTCTAGCACTTGTCCATTTTATAGGGTTTTTAAAGGGGGCTATGTTAAAACGGAATGGTTGATGTTAGTTATCTTCTATTTCAATTGTAAATAGGATTAAAACGTATTTGATTTAAATTGTACTCGTACTGTTTTTAACTTTACTTTCGATAATGGCCCCGATTCTGAAAACAATCTTCAAACCAAATTAAAACCTACTCATACTTAGAATCAGATAACGACAGGTCTCACTAAATTTAGTCTACATAAACCAAACAGTAAAATTAGATGAAATGAGCAGAGGTCTAGCCTAAGCATGCTTACGCCTTATTAAGATGCACGCAAGTCTTTGTTTTGAACAACAAAATAAACTTTATAATATTTGCGATCAAATGAACACTGCATGATAACGTATCCAAGTACCAATATAACTCAATCGCGCAATAAAACTGCTTCTTTCTAAGCAAATAGAGTTAGTTTGATAATTGGACGTCGTCGTGTCCCGCGGGACTTGCAAACTACATTTAGGGGACACTTCTATTCATGCGAGTACACCCTAAAGCTTTTTCGGAAGGTTGCAAAAATGTACATTCAGATATAAAAAAAATTTCTTTGGAAATTTTTGAAGGTTATAAAGGGATTAATAATGTTCAAACGATGATTTGTAAAGTTTTCACACAGTTAGTTTTTTGAAAATTTTATATTATATCTCTCAGTAAACTAAGTTACTTATAATGTAAGGTCTTCACTGGAAAAGACAATTTTTTTTGTTATAACACAAAGTTTTTAGATTAGAGTTATTTTTTTTTCGTAGGTACATTATTTCGTATACTATAGAGTACAGTGCAGTTGCAATTATCATAACTGAATTTCGTAAATGACTGCACTTGGGATGTCTGTAAATTAATGCAAATAGGTCTTTTCACGTCGACACCCCAGCGGATTATTATGTTGATTGTCAAAGAAAGAAGTTATCTTAACTGAAGAGGAAATTTAACATTGTTTAACGACATTTTTCTAAGATTAATATGGTATTCCGTTAGCAAAATAAGATAAACATTAGTAGTTACTTTTAAAGTATTTAAGGTGTTTTGTGTTATTTATATCAGTTTGAGAAGGTTATGAAACTACTAAATTTATCAACAATTAAAAAATCACTCCAATACTGATGATATATTTATGTTATAGACTTGAAGTATTTAAAATAAATCACAAATTGCAAACTTACGGCTTATTAGCTTAAACTTATTTCTTTCATTCATTATTACCTACACCATGTGAAAAGCAGTCTCTTTTATTCTTACCTTATCTATATTTCAGTACGCAAATCCCAAAATTATTAACACAACTTTCTGCCTTTTACTCCAAAATCTGACAATCCCTACTTACTCTATAGAATTTTTTTTCGTTTTTTTTATTGTCATGTAAATAAAATCCTTATTCTCGTATCTCAGGTCTCGACGCGGAGTTATACTACTTATCTTTTCTTCTTCTTATTATGTAAATAAATTATAATCCTCGTATCTCAGGTCTCGACGCGGAGTTGTACTACGTGCGCGAGGGCGTGGTCAACACGTACGCGACGGGATTCATCGTGAATGTGCCTGCGCATATCGCCGATCTAGAGTTCATGTGGCAGGCGCTGGGACGGAGGCCGGTTAGTTAGCTGTGTCTTTAATTATTTATTTGTTTATTATTAACTTTTATTAATTATACTTTTGCAACCTAGGTTGGAAGCTATAAAAATTGTCATACGGCAGAAACCAATATTCTACTAACCTTTGACGCCTTGTTAGTTGTGTAACTATGGTAACCATTATCCATGTTTTTGCGTCTCTATAAACTATGGTAGACAGCTGTTGATATGGAAATGACATAAACACGTCACAAAAAACAAAACTAGCAGTTTCCAATTACCAAGGTTTTAACTATAGTAGGATATTGGTTTTAGGCCGTTAGTAAATAAACTGAGACAAAATCTTTCGAAAATACAAATCAACTTAAGTAAAAAATTTGACCTTCTAAAAGCATACTGTGGCAACTGTTAACCAAAAGAAGGTTATTAAGTATGCATATTAAACATGCTGTAAGTTTTTTTTTTATTTAGATTTAGGTACAATAATCTTTTTATTTCTGTAATAATCTTACTTTGTAACTATAATATAAACTCAATAATCTTGTTGTTTACATCAACAACTAACACCCACACCCGTTTATTTTTCCTCGCGCCCCGCACAATAAAGCGATAATTGCACAAAGTACAATCTCCAATTATTGTATACAAACTCGTCGCCAGTCCAATTACATCTCTTGATTGTGTTTGAACTAACCGCCCGACACTTTCCAATTTAACAGGAACCGGGATTTCATTTACGAAAACAAAAGACTACACAGCATTAAGTCTCCGTTTTTCACAATTGCAAGTTAAGATTATTCCGTTTTCGGCGGCGACTGTACAAATATTGTTTAATGTTTCAAATTGAGCCTTTGTGCTTTCGGTTCAATGTACTTTGGCTATTGTTTGGCAGATGTGTTTAGCACAAAAGGTGAAGTTATCAAAGGCTATATGTATTTGTGGTTATTCGGTATTGATAGAATTTTAGTGCTTATTATTATAGAAGTTAAGGCTCGTATGCGGAGTTCGTTTGCCTTTAAGATAAGCCATTATGTTTTTTCGTTGTATAAATACCGATATTGAGAATGTTTTCTCAGGGGATAATCCTTTGAACTGTGGTTATTTGTCTTGAATTATAGGAATACATTTGTATGTCGAAAAATAAAAAAGTACATGACTAGCTTAGCGGTTCTGTAACTGTCGAGTGACATAAACTCCAATCAAAAATCGTCATACTCGTGGTTTGACCATTATGTTATTTAGGGCCGGTTTTTCAATAGTCAGATAAATTCTATCTGACAAAAAATCTGTATGTTTTCGTTGCACGTCGAACCAAAATACTTGACATATGTATGAAGTGACAATGAAAACATACCTCTTATCAGTGAGTTAGCATTTATCTGACTATTGAAAAATCAGCCCTTAGACGTTTTTAAACGTATAGCAGTTTATGACACTCGAAAGTTTCAGAATCGTTTCTCTGAACTAACTCTAATCTGCACTTTAGCCATATCTAGAGCACACTGTCAATCGATCTTTGCAACCCTTCTAATTGCGCCTATATATGTATAATAATAATAAATCTCCAGACTGACACACCAACTGTGAGGACCTAAACTAAGCAAAGCTTGTACTATAGGTACCACACAATGGACTAGGGGAGAACCTAGATACACCCAGACACGAGCCAATATCTAAAAACCATTTTTACGAAATTGGCCCGACCGGAATTGAACCCCGAACCTTCTGCTTAGCAGTCCGGTATATATACCGCTGCACCACAGAGGTCGTCAAGTATATGCCACGTTTGTTGCAGCTTCCGTACGTGATGGGCATCGACTACCAGAGCCGCGGCGCGATGCTGCCCCCGCAGGTTAACATCTCGGAGAGGGGGGTCGTGCCTACCACTCTGCAGACTTTTAGGTGAGGCTATGTTTTATCTAGATATCGTATTTTTATAAGTCTAGTACAAGGCAAACTGGTGAATTTAATTTTTTTAGAGTTTTGGTTACGGTTGTGTTACAGCTACATTACATAGAGATAAGAGATCTTCGAAAGCTGTTACATTTTAAATTCTTGACAAGTATCAGTGATGTTCTCGCGCAAAGTGAACATCGCATTGCGACTTTGATGTATCCTTAAATAAGGTACCTTGACGTAACGGTAAATTTACTGATTATCAGCATATTTTTTCTAACAGGGTCCGTCTTCCATGCACTGGTACGCGTAACGCTGAGATCCTGGTCACCATACAACTGAACATTACCGCTGCCGACCGCGCTCATAAGGACGTTCGATTGGTTTTCAAAAGGAACAAGATTTGCTTGAAAGGTAATAAGTACCAAGTAATCACTTGTTTTAAAATTAGTAGCATTATGTCTTATGTCTTCATTAGTGGAAAAATATGAATAACGTAAGTATTCGAACATCCCTTTTGCATTACCTAAAAAGTCTTTTAGAGTTATCAAAACTACTGCTAATCCACCACCCTCCCAATTCACTTACTCAATAAAAATCCACTCTCAAATCTAATCCAATCTTAAATATACTATAACTCTTCAAAAATTGTCTTCGCAACTCCACCCTATTCAAAAGACAGACGAGGTAAGTTCTCCCACGGCTCTGCCCGTCGACAAATCATATCCGAAGCACCAATAAGTGGGTACAGTAAAACACTAAATGTGTAATAAAAGTATAACTTGTCTGCAGAACACTTTCTGCGTTTGGGGCAATAATAATAACAGTAAATTCTGACGCCAGGGCGGTGGGGGGCGGGTGAGCAATATTCGAGAGGCGTTTCGAAGAACTGTTTCTATCGAACGAGCAATTGATAGATATGGAAATTTTGTGTGTTATATTGATAAGTGTAATATTCTATCGATTCGAAACTTTTATATATTTTTTAGGTCTCCAGGTACAAAAGTTCGTTCTAAATCTTTGTTGGCTATACAATTTTTGGTTATACAAAAGAACAACCCCTAAAATAGAGGGAGAACCATAAAGGAAACTAAATCAGCCTACACAAAGCCTCCAAAAAAATGGGAATTTGCATTTACTTCCAGAGCTTTACAACTTAGCTCATAAAATGGAATGAATGTGCCTTTCTTTATTCCACAAATCACTGTTGCGTATTCTTTATTAGCATGTAGACGGTTTTGTAGACACAGGATATTTGTAAGGGATTGAGATGTATCAAAAGGGGTCCCGCAAGGCATTGGGAGTCCCCTTCTTTATAATGTGTTTACAAAGCAGTATCGATTGTTCTATTGTATGTTTATTTGACTTGGAAATTTTGTGTTCCTACTTCAAGTGTTAAGGATGCTGTTTCTTGCTACGGATAAGCAGTTGCAAAAACAGCGATTACGTTGAGAGGTGTTTTCTGTTGGATTTTCTTTTCTTTTTTTGTGGGTATAAGTAAGGTTTGTAAGGTTTTGTAAACAAGTTCACTAAAAGTGGTTTTGGTTTAGTGTTTCATTGTTTTGTAACGAAAATAATAGTATTAAGCGACATTTTTTCAAGTTTAAGAAATACTCTCGGTTTAATTATTAAAATTATTAATGTTACCTTTGTTTTGACCAAAATAATAACAACGTCATCACCAAAAGTGTAATTCTATTGAAATAAATAAGAATTATGAAATCAAACAATTTCCAAATTACCTTTATTGCAATAAGGTACGCTTTTGGATTGTTCAATTTAAATTGATTGCAATTAGGCTGTATAAAACGAATTCGCCTGATACAGCGATTATTTGGATTGTCTTCCATTAGACTTATTGCTTTTTCACCGAAGCTATTTAAATTAATTTGAGTTGAAATGAAAACTGGTGATTGGTCGCTTTCAACGCCTTTCCCAGTATTGATTGCTATATTAATACCTTTAATTAGTTGTTCAAAGTAATTTAATTGGTTCTTGCAGAAAGGACCTTTTTACTTTTGGGTTTTAATTTCTAATTATTTTACAATTTTGATATCACCTGATAAAATCCATCCTGATAAACAATCCAAACCAATGATTCATGAATACAAATCAAATTTAAGTAGTGGCTTTTATTATCATTCATATCAGCTACTGTTTTACAGAATTCAGCCTTCCATATTTGAAATAGATAAATTTTATACTACACAAGTTAATATCTCAGACAATATTATCTTTTTCATTTAGTAGGCTTCATTTAATACTATTACGAATCCACGCTCGCAGCATCTTAATGTTATTATAAGGATAAAGAGCGTAATGAACTTAGAAATAATATTATTAGAAATTCTTTGCAAGTTTCTTTCTGCGGAGCTTTCATTTGAATAAAGTTTGTTATTAAACTTTTGTTTTTGATCTGAAACTTCTTGTATTTATCAAACTATAATTTAGTTGAAGAGTAGTGTAATGGAAAGATTTTAAAAGTGTTATTGATAGCTGACAAGTTTCTTTGTTTCAAAAGGCTTTTCGAATGAACGTGTAAAATAGTATATTTCAATACAAGTGTTGAAAGGCTGTCATTACAACGAGTTCCGACAAATGTCTACCCGAGCCGAGGCACAGCCGAAGGCGAGGGTTGACAGGCGGTACGAGTTGCAATGACGGTTCCGCACGTGTATTGAACGACTATTATAATACTATAATACAGTTGCGAAAAAATAAAGCAATTTAATAAAATATAAAATCGTAAATGTCGAAATAACTTATTTTGAAAATGGCGCCATTTTTTCTTCACCCATTTGGTAGGCAAAGTTTACTATGCCCATACAGCCAAGTCTACAGTAGATTTTTTTTATTGATATGAAATGAAAATGAAATTTAATGAGATAAAATGAAATGAAACCAACTACAGTAATTCAATCAAATCATTAAATCTGATATCGAAACAAACTAATAGTTTTTTTTAGAAATATACCTACGCTCCGTAAGTATTAACATGAATCATAAAAACTTCTTTGTTTTTTTTTTTTTTGTAAAAACTTCATGGTTGGTTAATTTTTCTTTTTAATAGACATTATTTTGACAGTTGGAAAAGAGAACGCACGAGTGCGAGAAAGGTAAAAAAAAGGCACGCGTGTGTAAAAGCCCACATCCCGAACGCTATACGTCCCTGCAATACGCCACTTTTTGAGCAACTGTATTAAAAATCATTATTTTTATAAATTATGTGCTTTACGTAACATTCGGTTGGAGTTGTATCGGTTCCCCCAGCCGTTGGTTTTTTTTCCAGGTTCCACTTCCACACCCGACTCATAACTTTTAAGTCTTAAGATAAAACTTATATTTACATAGAAAAATAACTTTATCCAGGTCTATCAACTGTCGTGTCGCACAACGAGACGGCGCGCCTAGCCGGTGACGTCACGGCGGACGCGAGCGGGGTGCTGCTGGCCGCGGGGGGGTGCGCGGCGGCTGCGCTCGCGCTGCTCGGCGCGGGAGTCGCCACGCTGTACCGCCGCGGGAACAAGGCCAGCCACCACGACTCTATACAGTGAGTTGTAATATAACTAGTGACGCACAACGAGACGGCGCGCCTAGCCGGTGACGTCACGGCGGACGCGAGCGGGGTGCTGCTGGCCGCGGGGGGGTGCGCGGCGGCTGCGCTCGCGCTGCTCGGCGCGGGAGTCGCCACGCTGTACCGGCGCGGGAACAAGGCCAGCCACCACGACTCTATACAGTGAGTTGTAATATAACTAGTGACGCACAACGAGACGGCGCGCCTAGCCGGTGACGTCACGGCGGACGCGAGCGGGGTGCTGCTGGCCGCGGGGGGGGTGCGCGGCGGCTGCGCTCGCGCTGCTCGGCGCGGGAGTCGCCACGCTGTACCGCCGCGGGAACAAGGCCAGCCACCACGACTCTATACAGTGAGTTGTAATATAACTAGTGACGCACAACGAGACGGCGCGCCTAGCCGGTGACGTCACGGCGGACGCGAGCGGGGTGCTGCTGGCCGCGGGGGGGGTGCGCGGCGGCTGCGCTCGCGCTGCTCGGCGCGGGAGTCGCCACGCTGTACCGGCGCGGGAACAAGGCCAGCCACCACGACTCTATACAGTGAGTTGTAATATAACTAGTGACGCACAACGAGACGGCGCGCCTAGCCGGTGACGTCACGGCGGACGCGAGCGGGGTGCTGCTGGCCGCGGGGGGGGTGCGCGGCGGCTGCGCTCGCGCTGCTCGGCGCGGGAGTCGCCACGCTGTACCGGCGCGGGAACAAGGCCAGCCACCACGACTCTATACAGTGAGTTGTAATATAACTAGTGACGCACAACGAGACGGCGCGCCTAGCCGGTGCCGTCACGGCGGACGCGAGCGGGGTGCTGCTGGCCGCGGGGGGGGTGCGCGGCGGCTGCGCTCGCGCTGCTCGGCGCGGGAGTCGCCACGCTGTACCGCCGCGGGAACAAGGCCAGCCACCACGACTCTATACAGTGAGTTGTAATATAACTAGTGACGCACAACGAGACGGCGCGCCTAGCCGGTGACGTCACGGCGGACGCGAGCGGGGTGCTGCTGGCCGCGGGGGGGGTGCGCGGCGGCTGCGCTCGCGCTGCTCGGCGCGGGAGTCGCCACGCTGTACCGGCGCGGGAACAAGGCCAGCCACCACGACTCTATACAGTGAGTTGTAATATAACTAGTGACGCACAACGAGACGGCGCGCCTAGCCGGTGACGTCACGGCGGACGCGAGCGGGGTGCTGCTGGCCGCGGGGGGGGTGCGCGGCGGCTGCGCTCGCGCTGCTCGGCGCGGGAGTCGCCACGCTGTACCGCCGCGGGAACAAGGCCAGCCACCACGACTCTATACAGTGAGTTGTAATATAACTAGTGACGCACAACGAGACGGCGCGCCTAGCCGGTGACGTCACGGCGGACGCGAGCGGGGTGCTGCTGGCCGCGGGGGGGGTGCGCGGCGGCTGCGCTCGCGCTGCTCGGCGCGGGAGTCGCCACGCTGTACCGGCGCGGGAACAAGGCCAGCCACCACGACTCTATACAGTGAGTTGTAATATAACTAGTGACGCACAACGAGACGGCGCGCCTAGCCGGTGACGTCACGGCGGACGCGAGCGGGGTGCTGCTGGCCGCGGGGGGGTGCGCGGCGGCTGCGCTCGCGCTGCTCGGCGCGGGAGTCGCCACGCTGTACCGCCGCGGGAACAAGGCCAGCCACCACGACTCTATACAGTGAGTTGTAATATAACTAGTGACGCACAACGAGACGGCGCGCCTAGCCGGTGACGTCACGGCGGACGCGAGCGGGGTGCTGCTGGCCGCGGGGGGGTGCGCGGCGGCTGCGCTCGCGCTGCTCGGCGCGGGAGTCGCCACGCTGTACCGGCGCGGGAACAAGGCCAGCCACCACGACTCTATACAGTGAGTTGTAATATAACTAGTGACGCACAACGAGACGGCGCGCCTAGCCGGTGACGTCACGGCGGACGCGAGCGGGGTGCTGCTGGCCGCGGGGGGGTGCGCGGCGGCTGCGCTCGCGCTGCTCGGCGCGGGAGTCGCCACGCTGTACCGCCGCGGGAACAAGGCCAGCCACCACGACTCTATACAGTGAGTTGGAATATAATTAACATCACTATAGGTACGGCGAAAGATATACAGTGAGTTGTTATATGATTAGCATCACTATAGGTACGGCGTAAGATGCCTTGAGCCGCGGTTTTCGGAACACAAGAACAAAACTATATTCATCACACGACAAAAGTAAATAGTACGACAAAAGCCTAAAACTACACAGCACCAAATAAAGCAAAATAAATATATAAATAATGAAAATGATAGGTTATTACAAGATTAAAATCCCGTTAATTTTAAGACCATTGCCTTTGGCTAAGTATTGTAAGTAACATGATTGAGGTTTAAAATTTTACACCTTGCAAATTTGCCCACACAACTCTACGCTGCTACGCTTGTCTACGGCGTAGACAACCTAAGTATACAAAAAAAGAACTTACAAATATTTCTTAATCTTTGCTTACTAGCTACTTCAGTAACACACAGGAAGCATACACCAACGAGGGATTTACCTAATGCATTAGTGCAGCAGTCGGTAAAGTTCGGTTATTAAGCTTTAATGCATAATTAATGCTAGCTTGTAAGCTCGTAGTTAATCCGGATGTAGCTGATGCCCTGAAGTGAACTTCTGTGGTTGTATAAAGATAGTTATGAAATAATTATATAAAAATAAGCATATAACTTTCAACAGATTTGATGACTTAAGTACTGTATGAAAGCCCTTAAAAATTAAATAACAATTTAATAAGATCTGTATTAACGCATTTAAGCACTTAAGCACAGTAAAAACGAATCACTAAATTTGAGTAAACCCAGTCAAGAAAACTAAAAATCCATAACTAAAAAATGTGATTAAAAGTTTAATAGGTACTAGGTTAAATTTTGAACTCAAATTCTTTCATATCAATTCTGTAGCACCAACCTTCGTTGAGTTTAAAAATGTTTTTTTTATTCTAATCAACTACCTTATGTTTAGTTAACGCGATTTCTTGATTCAGCGCGAATTATTGAGTCAGTGCCAAATATTCGTTGAAAACTCGACCAAGTTATATAAAATGCTGTCCGTTATAACCTACTTCCATGTCATATAAATCTTCGTCCTCCCATTTTTTCAAGCCGCCAAACTCAAATTGCCTCGTTTGCTTTATTATCTCCAAAACTCGCCATTCCTCCTACAAAATTCACGCCTAAATCTTTATTCAAAATGAGTTATTATTATCTCAAAGTAATATCTCAAAAGTTACGTCCGTCTTGATTATACAAAATTTTATGTAGATACACCCGGCAGATAGAAATTTGTTGTTCCCGACTAAAAACAAAGTAGGCAAATTTGTCTGTTGAGTTCCCAATGAAATTATCTCGCTTTTGAACTCCGCTCGGTTAATTGTGACTGAATTGTTTTTTTTTAAATGGAAGTAAAAACTTTTTTGTTAACGGCCACTGTTGTGCTGTAGTATTTGTAATTGGAATGCCGATACAATTTTGTGTTGTCAAGTAAAATTCAATTGAATAGGCGTGTGTGTGAAAATGGATTCCCTGATTATTAGTGTGGTGTTTGCTTTGTATGATTTATGAATGTATGAACGATAGCGAATGGTGTGTATTATTATTATACAAAGGCAATACAAATACAATAGTTTCCTTTGGTTATCGGTATTCGAATCAGTACTTATTGGGTGATAAACAATACTATTTTATGTTCTTGTTTTGTAGCTTTATACATTTTATTGTACGTATAAACTAGACTGGAAATATAGCTTTGATGTATTATTTGTGGTACTTTATACTAAATATAGATTGAGCAAATAACAGATTTGAAGTGATATTTGTTTTATATTCAAAAATTTTAAATTAATTCTTATGTCTATTAACTTTTTGCATTCTCTTTTGATGTAAGTGCTGGCCGAAAACAGCGACGATCATTTTCTTTTTAAACTTAAAACGAAAAAGTTATGGGCCGTTATCAAGCTCGATATTTGAGCTTGTGAATTGAAATGGCTGAAATAGGATATTTAAAGTAGCCTGAATGGTTGTTTAAGGATATTTAAAATCATGATAAAGGTTTTGTTAAGTAAGTAATAGTAAATATCTGATTTTAAGCTCATTGGCTCAGAATTTTTGTTTTGCTTTGCCTACTATTTTAAAGAACAAACATAATAATCCATGAACAACGAGTATTTAAAGATATCTTTATTCTAAGTAACTGCTTTTGTCTGAATTATATAAAAGTTTTCTCAATAATAAAAAAATCATGGTGCTTATTGACGCTAACTCGAACCTTCAAATGGCTGACATATTAATGCAGCATATCTGATAATAACATAAAACTTGTACATTTGATAGTATTATATACATCTATCACTAGTAACCAAACATAGTGTATAAAAGTGGCCATATAGAAAATTTATTTTAACCACAAGTATAAAAAAATTCTGGTCGGAGATCAGAACTAGAGAATATTATTATTATCAGAACAGATAATAATAATACATAAATCTCCAGACTGACTCACCAACTGTGTGGCCCTAAACTAGGCAAAGCTTGTACTATAGGCACCACACAATAGACTAGGAGACAACCTAGTTACACCCAGACACGAGCCAATATCGAAAAACCATTTTTAAGAAATTGACCCGACCGGGAATTGAACCCGCTTAGCAGTCCGGTATATATACCTCTGCACCACAGAGGTCGTCTAAAAAATGATGTATTTTACAGCTGTTAATAAAAATGTAAAATGATTCTTCTGCCCCAGCACGTCATACACCACGGCGGCGTATGGAAGCCACCAGAACGTTCTACTGCGGCTGGACACTATTGGCCGGCCGCCCAGCTCCACCGGGTCTTACGCGACGATAGCTAGCTTACATAAGTTTCCGTTCGGTAAGTTGGAGTGTTCCTATACGTTATAGTTTATAGGTGAAACATATATACGTACAAACCTGATCAAAGTAAACATAAAGAAACCAGTGTATCTCAAATCAGTTTGACAAATGGACTTTACATTAAAGTGAGATATACAAATTATAGTAAATTAAGGGAAAAGGCCAAAAATATAGGCTTTAGAAATATCTTGTTGAACTTTTAAAAGCAATTATTACAAAAATATCTTGTAATTGGTTTAAAATCTTTAGACTTTCAATTTCATAACAACAATCTACTAAACGAAACACACAATATCACTTCTTAAGAATATTTTTCTACCAATTCCCTAAAAACTTGACTCAACAAAGCTTCAACCCGCAGGCAGTAGAAGGTCGCCGTCCCCCTACGCCACGACGCACATCGGCGAACACGTCTACGCCAAGCCCGAGTCGCGCGTGTCGTACTACGCCGCGTCGAACCTCACGCATGTCTCGCAGGTGAGATCACGCTTCAATCATGTGTTAACACGTCTACGCCAAGCCCGAGTCGCGCGTGTCGTACTACGCCGCGTCGAACCTCACGCATGTCTCGCAGGTGAGATCACGCTTCAATCATGTGTTAACACGTCTACGCCAAGCCCGAGTCGCGCGTGTCGTACTACGCCGCGTTGAACCTCACGCATGTCTCGCAGGTGAGATCACGCTTCAATCATGTGTTAACACGTCTACGCCAAGCCCGAGTCGCGCGTGTCGTACTACGCCGCGTCGAACCTCACGCATGTCTCGCAGGTGAGATCACGCTTCAATCATGTGTTAACACGTCTACGCCAAGCCCGAGTCGCGCGTGTCGTACTACGCCGCGTCGAACCTCACGCATGTCTCGCAGGTAGGATCACGCTTCTATCATAGGTGTAGGGTAGAAATTCCCGTGGGAATGAGAAGTTTTCCCGCGGTAAAAAGTACCCTATGTGTTATTCTGATGTATAACCTATATTACTGCAAAGTTTTATTAAAATCCGTCCAGTAGTTTTTACGTGAAAGAGAAACAAACATCCATAGGTACATCCATAAATCCATACATCCATACTCACAAACTTCTACATTTATAATATTAGTAGAATGAATAAAGATGTAGGTAAATAAAAGCTAGGCTGATTAAAAAGCAATCACTTTTGTTTTAAAGAGCAATTACGTTTAATATTAATATGTATCGGACCTTTGAAAATAAAATCGTTGGTGCTTATTGTTACTACAAAAATGACTTAAATGAGGAGTGATTGTACGTCTTTTACAGTCATTTAATAGTTTTAAACTATGCACAAAGATCGGTAGCCATTGCATTCATAAGCTTTAAGATAATTTGTTTGTGCGAATCAAAAATTACAATTGAAAATTTCAGTTTGTACGCGTATGTCCCTTTACTTAGTTAACACAGCTTGCACAAACAAAGCGAATCATATAACCTTTATACCGGATCTTGTATAAAATTCTTAGAAATCTAATTAATGCCGCTTTGGTTTATCGGAGTCTTGTAATTTAACCTCTCGAACTCTCTATGGGCTCACCGCAGATAGATTAACTTACATTAGAAACAGATCGATCTCTGGTTCAGGAATTTAGGGTTAAATCTCCACGATTTACTATTAAGGAGGGTTTGCAGGGTTGCTTTGTTTTGTTTTAGTAGATGGCACATTGTGTTTTAATGTTATTTTGTAATTGAGGAGATTGAGAACGTTGAACTCATTTCAATAATGAATACTTTCAAACTAAAATTTAGGCTCCAGATTTATTCGATTTAAAATAAAATACATAAAGTAAACTATAAATAATGGAAGACGATTTAACCTTGTTACTTATAAGTATTTTTCTTTCTTAATTATTATTTGTTTAACAATCTTAATATTTTTTTCCAAACAGCATGTTATGTTATTTTTCCATAGTTTTATATATTTTGTTTCAATTGATTTATATTTTGATTGTTATAATTAATCATTGTAAAACAGTCACTGACACAAATTACACTTTTTACATTGCACCATAGCTATAATTTCATGCGGTCACAAAATTATCCGAAATTTTGCATAATGCAGCTAAATAAGTCATACAAAGCATATAGAAACAAATTCATGCAAATGTATTATTGCAAATGGCAGTATTTTGAACCGTAATGCCCACAAGCTAGCATTTGATTACACTACATGCCATTATGGTTTGTGTGTACTGTTTGTTTGTTGAGTTAACGACCGTGGAGTAGTAAAGCTGGAAGGGTCAGATCGGTGTAGTGTTGAAAGGGTTGGGTGAACTGGTGGAAAAATAAAGTATGCTTGAGCATGTATCAATGGTGATATGGGCTCAAAACGTATGTAAAGTTGTCGTAAAATGAATATGACAAAGTAGTAGAAATAATTCTTCAGTAATTTGACGCTAGGAATAAAAACATTAAGTCATTAAGTCAAAGGTCGGAGTTTTTTAACCGTTATGAATAGGTTTTTCGCGCGCTTTGACTAGACGAAGCACTACCAATACTACTAACAGTTATTAATAACACCTCCGATACTGCGGCAACTGAATATAGTTTTCGGGTAAAATACAAGAATTCTATTTTATACCCTTCTGACGAGACCGTGCCATGTTTACCTTGTATTATTGACAGTCAATGTATTTTTATTGGACATAATAACATGTCGACATGTCCAGAGTAATATTTTTACTAGGCTCACTCAAAAATAGTTTTATATTTTTTTTACTCATTTTCTTCACCATATTAGATTTCCTGTATAAAAAAAACTCATTAAAAAGTTCATAGCATCAGTTCTTTCACATTATCATCTTGCTAACAAAAGGGGCTGCATCCCCGTTCTAACTACAAATTTAATAAAACTCCGCTCACGTACAATCTAAAAATCTTTAATACACCCCCGGCTAAATGAATTGTGCATAAAATGAGTTTCGCACCTCATTAAGGCTTAAATTTAAGACAGGATTGGTTTCCCTTTTCAGGTGATACAAAAGTAATACTATTAGTGAGTTTTTTACAAGGCAATTACGTCTTGCTTTTATTTAGATATTGCGTCTATCTTTTTCTTAATAAAAAGTGACTATTTGGAAATATATTTAACTTACCATTTGCTCACATCTAAATACTTCGAAAATCGATAAACCAACACGTAATTGTTGAAAAAAGGTAACATTTAAATAACAATACTGATTATGTCGACAACATACCTACCAAAATATGAAATGTCCATTTGATTCTACTTATAAAACGTAGTAATTTATAGGTTATTAAATAATTGATTTGTGCATCCAAACTACTTACGATTTCCAATTTTAAAATTTCTATTTCAGCTCAGAGAACCCCCTTCATCACTCACACTTGCATTGTAAATAAAATTTTAATTAACAATTGCATCCCCTTATTGGCGAATTACTTGCTTCGTCGGCTACCTTTAGCCTGAATTAGAAATCTTAGAGGGTAAGGTGTTAATGAAGTTGCTAAGCCTTTGAGAACATATTTGGTATTGGCACTGCGCGGATAGATATGTTTTAACTGACAATATGGAAGGGTGACTGAGGGTTGAAGATAAGTGGCGTATTGTTTGTTAGGGTAATGATTGTAATGAAGATGGATGTTATAGCTATTTGTATATGTACGTTGGCGTTAAACATAGAAGTTTATAATTACAATACTCCATTTTACATTTCTGCGGGTAATTAAAAATGAAAAGCATTTGTTTTTGCCAATATGAGATATTATTTGGCCATTTAATATTTTTATTTAATACTAACTATTTATCATTAAGTTACAGAGTAACAACACTACATCTTTTTATTTTGCTCTTTACATGTTTCATGATTGTCATTAAAACCTCCAGCCATAGGTCTGGCTCAGGCCTTTCTACATAACTCCCATAATTTTCCCACAATATAACTTACCCCCAAATTTTCGTTTGACGACCTCTGTGGTGCAGCGGTATATATATCGGACTGCTAAGCGGGTGGTTCCGGGTTCGATCCCCGGGTCGGACCATTTGGTCAAAATGGTTTTTTCGATATTGGCTCGTGTCTGGGTGTAACTAGGTTCTCCCCTAGTCCATTGTGTGGTACCTATAGTACAAACTTTGCTTAGTTTAGGGCCACATAATTGGTGTGTTAGTCTGGAGATTTATTTTCATTATATTTATTATTATTATTATATTATATTATTCTAACCCACCCAGCAAACAGCAAAAGACCGTGTGACCGATCCAGCGGAGCAGCTCCGACTCCTCACAGCCCCTCGCTCTAACATCCGTCTAGAAATACTGGTGCATGAGGGCACCTTCGGGAAGGTTTACAAAGGCATCTTCAAGAGGGGGGATATGTATGAGGAAGTCATGGTTAAAACTGTTTCTGGTAAGTGTTTCTTCATTGAAATGTTAAATATAAAACTTTTTTTGGTATTAATTTAAATAAATAAACAAAAAATATGCATTAATGGTAGAGTATTTCATCTTTTTGTGTTAGAAGTTGGTAGGTATTGAAAGTTTAACATGTTCTCAGTATTTAAGTATGGCAGTATATCATCTACACGGACTTTCTTGATCCAGAAAGAAGATTAATTTAGCTAGTTACTAGCGGACTATACTATTATTTAAAATGTCTTGGATTCATACTAAATTATTTTTTTATTAATGATTGCAAGGCAATGATTGATTGCGCTTACTCTCTTTTCTTCCTTTCTAACCAACTATTCCAGGAAGATATATTCTTAGTTTGAATGTCTTATCGCAGACGTAGCATCAGCCATGCAAGCAGCATTGATGGTAGCCGAGGGTCTTCGATTATTTGGGCTGGCTCACACCAACGTCCTGGCTCCAATGGCAGCGTGTGCTGAAGAGGCTCGGAAGCCCTTCCTAGTATATTGCTGTGTTTCTCACTCTACTAATCTTAAAAGGTGAGATTTTTATTTTTTATTAATGGACAAACACTGGTCTTCTTGAAGGACTATAACCTCCAGTATCATCATGCAAAGTTTTTAGGCATTGCTATTAAGTAGTAGAAATATAAGTATGTATAACCAAACTAGTTGAACTCAGCAAACAACCCAGTTTCCAGTGTAGTTGTTTTGAATTATGATTCTAAAACAAATTGTAACCAATAACTAGAGAATATTAAGGTATATAAAAATATATCTGCGTAGTGGAATTTGTGGTTTTAGATCAAATCTCAATCGCTCAAGATGTTAATAACATAGTTATCTTAGGTTCCTAACAGCATGTAGGCTTGGCCACCAAACAGCTCCTATTACTAGAGAGCTGGTGGATCTCGGTGCGCAGGCGGCTTGTGGCCTGGCCTACCTTCATGTGCAGAGGATAGTTCACGCTGATGTCGCTACCAGGAACTGTATGTAAGTATTTCCTATAGCTACAATGAAAATGAGGTGATATAAAACTGACTTGAAAACAAAGGTAGTTCTTAAATTAATTCTTGTTTTTACTAGTATCAATTTTTAGGTAATTTTAACTCCCTCTTCTTTTTCTAAACACTGCGTTTTATTGGCTGATGCCTTGAGATATTGGGCAGCCTTTGATGTAATAATAAAAAAAGGTAAAGGCATTTTTCTCTCATGGCTCTCGCCGAAGCGAAGACCAATAATAAATCTATGGTCTGGCTCTTAAATTAATGTTTTGCATATTCTTCTATAGAGTGGATGAGAAATTAAGACTTAAAGTGACTGACAACGGCCTATCCCGCGATCTGTTCCCTGATGACTACCACTGCCTCGGCGACAACGAGAACAGACCAGTGAAGTGGATGGCACCAGAAACGCTGCTGCAGGATCAGTACAGTACCGCTTCTGATGTGGTAAGACTTGACTTGAGCTTGGAAGTTAAGGCGTAGGACTTTGTAGTAAATAATATAGTTAAAAATCTTACTAAAAGTATACATTGTCTCATGAACGTATTTGAATTCTGTGTATGGCAATCATTGTAAACAGGAATTAATAACACAAAGAAATGGCTTCTATGTTTACTGGCGTTTGATTTTATTAGAATTATTTTTTCAGAAACTGATTTTTTTTTCCTTTTTTTTTCTGCTAAGGATCATGAAATAAAAATTACTCTCTTAGTTTCTGAATGGCTCATGAAAACATTTTCTAAATAATTTAAATGTTTTCTTCTACCATCTATTCCTTATCTAATACCTCCATATTTATTTTTTGTTACCAAACCCACCTATACAATATCAGAAGTGTATTTTCTGTCCCAGTGGTCTCTAGGCATAACTCTATGGGAGCTAGTGACTTTGGCCGCGGCTCCACTCGCCGAGCTGGACGCGGCTGACGTAGGCGCCTTCCTCAATGGAGGATACCGACCTTCGCAGCCTCATAACTGTCCTGATGAACTGTAAGTGGTTGAAATATGGTTTAGGAAAGAGATTTGTTTTCAGGGTGAAGAGATTTTGCCGATATGTTTGGTGATCATTAAAAAATATTGATTGAAAGTTGCCGGTAGGTACTTTTTAAGAAAAATAAGGTCTACAATAATATTAAGTCATGGAAAACTACTGGGAAGAACTATACGAATGGAAAACATATATTTGCAATAAGTATGACAAAAAAATATTTCGTCTACCTGCTGGAAAACTAGTTTTATACACAAACGTAGGTTTGAACTTTATGAAAAATACTCATAATAAAAATTTTAATTTGAAAAAAAATGCATTTTATTTTCAATATTTGTCAAACTCAATTATCACATATTTTATCAAAATACCTATAATAAACACGTCTGCAGCTATGGCCTAATGTCATGGTGCTGGACCCTGACTCCCGCCGGTCGACCCTCAGCCCCGCAACTCCTAGCAGCCCTACACGACTTTCGACAAGCTCTTAGCACTTATATTTAAACTACCTTAATCTTAAACCGATAATGAGCTAAGCGTGTGGTTATTTAGATTTTACTCGGAACAAAAAACACATATACTGGACTATGAAACTTAATAAATATCTAAGTTTAAGGTTAAAGTGATTTAATAAAAAAGATAGCCTCACTAAACACACGCCTAGTTTAGGAATTACTTTAAATAAGATAATTAATAAATCTATTAGTATTTCAATTTCAATGATCTTGTATTTGAAAATTGATTTCTTTCTTCCTCCGCACTAAGCACGACTTCATTTCAACCAAATGTGCCTGATTTTTAGATTTTTTTTCTTTATTAATTTACCGAAGATTAATCCTGAAATAGTATTTTACTACGGACCTTAAGGTTTATTCGTATAAAGGTTTGATTCGCAGAAATGTAAATGTCACATTTTTAATGGATACGTATATTTTATTATAATAATAAAGTGATATATTTTCAGAATTGAGACCCAAAAGTCGTTCTTAGAAATAAGTAAGGAAATATATTTAGATTGAATTAAGTAAAAGTAAAAGAATTCTAAGAATTCGTATTTCGAATTTTCAAAATAAAACAAGATAATTTATGTATTTCTATATAAATAACAGTAGTGTTTTGTCGGTTACCTACACTAATATTTAAGAATAGTAAGGAAACTTATCATTTAGGCGAAGCTAGCTAAAACCTTGTAAATATAAATAGTATTACGGAGATGTACATTGTAAATAGGAATCGATGCAAAAGGAATTTAAATCTTAGGCGTATAAGTGGAAGGATCATTTTTAAGTATACCTACTTATATTGAATGTTTAATAAAAACCAATATTTAGTATATAGGAGTTCCTGAGGACTATGTAGTCCGTCCAGGCCCAAAAAGGATCAAACACCAAAACAGTAGTTAGTCGCGAATCTGTCGGCTAATCGGCATTTATTTTGTATTTTAATGGATTTATGATAATATATTTGTTTATTTATTTATTTAAGTACTACTTATTAAACACATAATTTTAAGTTTTTTAATGTGAAACTTTTGTTTTGGTAAGAAATATATAGCGAGTGAAATAAATGTATTTATTTAGAGTTATATTACAAAATTATCTTAGTTATTATTTGCCGATTAAAAGCTGACGTTCGTGAATATAAAATAATATTTGCCTATTAACCTACAACAATTATAAACATAGTCGAAATATGTTACGAATAAATTAATTAATCACGAAATAAATTGTAAATATTTAAGGGAAATATTATATTATTTTTGTAAATTGTAACGAAAGAACAAAACAACCAAAGAAAAACTCATTGTGGTTATTTGAAATACTGTTATTAATTTATGCTTTTAAAACTATGCTCTAATAATATTGTTTACTTTTCGCAAAAGCCCTGTTAAAATGATCCAACATATTTTTATGCTGTAACATCTCAAAATAATTTAAAAAAAAATTTTGAAACTTTTTGTTCTGAAACTTAAAGCTTTCTTTTGAACTTTGTTAAATGTTAGCTAACGTATTTCAAACGTGTTATGGATTAAACAGGGTGATGATCTTTTAGGCATCTTATTCTATGTGCTAGGTATTTCTATACGGGGTGTAAAATAACTGCTTCCGAAAACTAAAACTGGGCATTGCTGGAGGGGTACTAGTAACATACCTATAATAATATATTTATTTTTTTACTTAATCGTACAAAATTGCATTTATACTATCAGATTTTGCGATGATTTCAAATTAAATAGTGTTTTAATTTAATTTGCAACGTTAATAATCGCACCTGAACAAACCGTTGATGTGTGAGCGTTGATTTATTCTACTTATACTGTTAGTGAATTTAGTTACTATTGAGGCTCAAGTATAAATGGTTTTAGGCTTCGGAAGTGGTCTTTTTACACCCGTCATACTTCGCAATTTGTGTTCGCCTCTTGTATTTGTAGTGAGTCGAATAAACAACTTCATACAATTTCGTGAATTTAAATATAAAATAAATAATATTATTCCATTTAAAAGTAAACAAAAGATTAAAAACTCCTAAAATAGGCATCCGATAGCTTGAGGGACTGAGCTGTAATCCACCAAACTGGCTCATTTCTTCGTCAGGCTCTTAATTTATCGCAATACTCATACAGGTTAATTTTATAAAATTAATTAAAATCAATTGTTTGTTGTATGAAGTTGATATGTATCGAACAGCCTAATATTTTTCAGTCTTGCATGAGCGTAACACTTAGATTTTACGCGAAATATAAATAACTTTTATAAAAAGTTTCTCGCTTTAGTAAATATTGGATTTGCTGTCGTAATTCGATGTCTTAATAATAAACTCAATAGCTATAGTATTAAAGTGCAATATACAATGTTCCTTCTTAACCCTTAATAGTTTTTTCTACAATCGTTTCTTAAACCTAGTGTTTTTCGTCTTTCAAATAGTTGAATCCTGTTACTTCAATGTCCTTTACATTTTGTTGTCACTGGATTAGAATTACTTAGCAACAAATCTATGCAATTATAGATAGGTATGATGTTAATGAAGTAATGAAATTCTTGGAAAAGAATTGTAATAAATCTTTTTTTAAGAATTATTATTTAAATTGGAAGTGACTGAGTGCCAGATGTATGTGATTGTAAATGTAAAACTTAATGTGTTAAATGTCATAATATTAAAATTAATTGTTCAGATTAAACACTAAGTGAATAGGAATATGCATGTACTCTTTACGGCTTCGTCGTCATTTATATGAACGAAATAAACGTTATTTTATAAATATTTAGATTTTTTTATTTTTAAGTCCATCCCAACAATTGAAACAAACAACAACTATCAAATTTATAAAAAAATGATGATGTAGGCAAGAAATTAATTTGATTATTTAAGATTAAAACTTTTTTTTATTAAAGATTAAAAAAAAAAGAAAATGCCGTTTGACTGTAGAAAACGAAATTTGTTTATTGTTAATAAATAAAGCTTTAAATTATGAAACTAAACATCAATGAAACTGTATGTCTAAAGTCTAAACCATAGCAATAGATGATTATGAAAAATGGCTATCCCATTACCAAGTACCCTCCACTAGAGGCGACGCGACAAACTGGCAATAGTACCTCTCCGCGGGTCTCCACAAACAAGGGACCCAGACAGAGACAGCCACATACAACAACACCGCGAGCGAGAGAGATAGAACACAAGTTATTAATTGGTAAGCATTGACGGAAGCTTGTAGAGTTGTTTTTGACAAATTCCGCTTTGATACTGCGATTACTTCCACCTCGATGGTTTGAGGGTACTTTTTAAAAGTAATATTGTGAAATATGTCTGTGATGGGATGCTTGAAATTATAAATTGGTTTAAGGACGGGCAGATTTCAGTGTGGTTTTGATAACAAAATGCAATTGGCTTCATGTGAGAATGCTTAAGAACTGCAATAAAAATGGAAGTAATACTATTGAAATTCGAGCGTGGTGTAAAGTGAGCTTGAAACGAAATAATAAATTAATACGTGTTGATCGCACTATTAGAGGAAAACTGTATAATTACTAGCCACACTTACATAAAACTGCAACATTTTCTAATAAACAATAAAAAACATCAAAACTTAAGAATATTTTACATCGCCTAGCGTTAATTTAATTTCATCAAAAATATACGTATAACAATTAAGTCTCGCTCGCTACAATATATTAATCAAATCATCCAATTACAACACGCGATGGCAAAATTAAAACCGTGTCCCGTGAAAACGGATCAAAAATATACAACAATTTTAAAAACTCCGCACCAATTCAATTAGGATTGATTTTAATTGGTTTTATGTATACAAAGGCTGGCGTTTTCGATGTGACATGATTCAACTGCGTGCGTAATGTGATTATACGATTGGCAGTTGATTTCAAGGCTTTTTTTTGATGAATGTAAAGGATTTTCGAAAGTTCTATTAACCTGCATTTATCCTACTAATATTATAAATGTAAAAGTTTGTGAGGATGTATGGATGGATGGATGGATGTTTGTTACTTTTTCACGTAAAAACTACTGGATGGATTTGGATGAAAGTTTGCAGTAATATAGGTTATACATCAGAATAACACATAGGGTACTTTTTAACGCGGGAAAACATCTCATTCCCACGGGAAACCGACTTCCACGCGAACGGAGTCGCGGGCGGCCACTAGTTCTACATAAAATGGTGTGTGCATTCTTCATTTCACATATCTAAATTTGTACCGATTTGAAACATTATTTAAAAAATATTATGTTGATGAAAATATTAGAAATTGATTAGGTAATTTGATAGATATTCAGACACCAAGTAATTAATAAAAATGAGAACGCATAGTTTTTGCACGATGCCATCTTTATTTGTAACGTAATAGTGATGCCAACTTACTATATCTAACAGATGAAAATCGAATTTAAAGCCACCGAATCGGTACGAATTTAATAAAACAAAAATATGTTTTCTTATTTTAAAGATATCTTAAAACTTTAAAAATAACAAAAAGCACTAATTTTACAGGCATGGCGAAATTTATCACATCACAATGACATAAAAAACTTTTTAATCAAAGAATCTATCTGCATAAAACTTTCATCCTGCATTATTTACTGAATCGTCGTGCTACGGCGTAGTCTTAATGAAAACGAGCGTTACGACGTAGACTTTAGTGTAGTATGTGCCTAAATATGAAAGTAATTAATGTTAAATAGTCTAAAACAAATTCTGTTTCCGTATCTATTTGAATCCATCGAAACTAAACGAATTTCGCTACGTTTTCAACATTCCTGTTTTTATAGAAACTTCAAAGAAACATAATAAATTTGAAACATGTAAATTTATGAAAAACTTTATTACAACATCATAATTATTATCAAATGCACTCATGCGAAGTCAGTAACAGTTATAGCCTAACAAAGTATGGTGTATACTAAGGCACTTTAAAATCAACTCTCGTAACAGTAGTAAATACAAAAACAATTATAAAACAACATTAACTGCGCTTGCACATCTATTCTCATCAGGTCAACGACCTAAGTGACTTGTCTCTCATACAAAGCACCACGAGATCACTAAAAGCACCATAAACGTGGACAAACGAAGTAATTCAAGCCATTCTGCGGGACATTCCGGCTTAAATGTAAGCAATAAAGTCGAGTTTACGATGGGAGAGAAGCCGGTTTTTATGACGTTATTGAACTAGGAATGGACCAAGGCTTTGTTTGCGGGAGACTAGAAGATATCATTTAATTTTGAAATTTATGTTATAACTAGGGGCCGCGCGCGACTCCGTTCGCGTAAAAGTCGGTTTCCCGTGGGAATGCGAAGTTTTCCCGCGGTAAAAAGTTCCCTTAATTCTTTCATACATATATTTTTGGTATCTAGAACCGTTTTTGGCAGCGCACGCAACGGAAGCTCTCAAGGATGAATAATTTTCCCCGTTTTTTTCACATTTTCCATTATTTCTTCGCTCTTTATAGTAGCAACGTGATGTTATATAGCCTAAAGCCTGCCTCGATAAATGGTCTATTCAACACAAAAAGAATTTTTAAAATCAAACCAGTAGTTCCTGAGATTAGAGCGTTCAAACAAACAAACAAACAAACAAACAAACAAACAAACTCTTTAGCTTTATAATATTAGTATAGATTCAGTAAGTATAATAGTAAGTAGTATTTGATTTTTCTTTTTCTTCTACTGAAAATGATTCGTGTAAATAATAGAGCTATTTTTATTGTTAACCTTAAAATTGTAATGCAATTTAATTGATACATTTATATAAGTATTTATCATTTTAATAATAAAGGAACAAAATGTGGTAGTTTTTCTACAATTAAATAACGAATAGCTTAGTAGTAGAAGGATAAAAAAAAATTGATTGTCAAAAGTCTAAACAAAAGGTAGTTGGTTAAAATAAATGTGATCGGTGATTAGTACCACTCGTTCCAGGATATAGGTAACAATCAGACCTTTTATTTTATTTTAACATATAATTTTTTATCAATACATATTTTACACCAAACTATTTTCTTGTTCCTTAGAAAAAATTAACAAAAATTAATGTCAAGCCTATTTAAACATGTTTTGACCCTTAGTCCCTGCGGTCAAACCAACTACACCCTTGATTATCGCCATTATTCTTTTTACACAATTTATTGAGTTTCATTACACCCTCACACTAGAGAATACGCAATCTCAACACTTTGGCTTTTACTACAAATCTCACACTTTACCTTACACCTTGGTAACGTGTGCCCTTAATGGTCTACAGTTATTTAAAAACGTCTTAAGTACAATGTGTGTGCTGAACTGTAAAATAAAGGAGTAGAGTTGAATTTTGAAAAACGTTTTAAAAGACGTAAGGCTAAAAACTTCTTAGGACTATTGTTGTCTAAAGAATCGTATTATTTAAATTAAAGTATGCAATTTACAAATTGTTTTTTATTTCGTTTTTTTTTTGTTGAATTTTAAAATGATGAAACCAGTGAGATATGTTTTCTCGTTTTCTATCTGATATTTACTTTATAATATTCATTTAGGTTAGTTTGTATTTATTACATTGCGATTAATTTAAAATACAAATATCACACCATAGGAGCAAGATCCACAAATATTTTCTTCTTGAACCAAAAAAACTGCAAAAAATACGTTAGCCATTGACACCCATCTCACAAACGTCTGTAATAACCCCCCCGGTGACAAATGTCCTCTCGTCCTCTATTAGGATGGTAACCGAGATTGATCGCCGCTGACCGTCGCTTGCACTCATAAATATACCATCCCTTACAGGGTGGGAAAATAAGGGAAATAGGGGAAGAAGAGTGAAGAAGATAATGCAAATGTAGGTTGTTTGTATTTTGTCTCACATTTGAGACTTCAAATAATAAACGATTCTAAAAACTACCTATCCAAACTACCAAAACAATTATACCAATTTCTAACTTACTTCAACACAGCTAACAAAACAAAACGTGAAGCAAACATATCATTTACAATCGTCCAATTCAATTCTCTAACGGCCAAAATAATCTACTAACTTTTGACGCATAACAATGTGTGACTATTCATGTTTTTGCGTCTCAAGTCTCAATAAACTGTGATAAAGAGATGTTGGTATAAAAATGACAGAAACACATCTCTCAAACAAAACAAGCGGTTTCCAGTTACAGAGATTATAGTTAAAATAAGAATATTGAGACTGGAATAATGAAAAGTGACTTTTCAATTTCAAAAACTTATTTTTTTTGTTTTTAAAACAAAATAAAAGTTCTAACATAAAACTTTTTATTGTTATCTTCCAAACACTGCCATCACGTCAATCTATTTTACAACCACAATCCCCGCGCCCAATTGACCAAACATTCAAACTTTATGATCGTTGTCGTACCGTACAATTGTGCTGTGCATCCATACCGTACATTTCATCTAACCTCGTTTTTTCCTACTCATAAATTGCACTATCGGCTGTACAGCCTCGTAAAATGCAATTGTACGTTTTGTTTGCTCATAAATTTCGGACTAGAGAATGGATTACATGGCAACAAGGTTGGGTGTGTCGAGGATTATTAATTTACTTGCATTCTGCAGTGTGCAGCCGGGTAAAGCTGTTTTGGGATGGGAAAAAATGCTTTTATATAGACAGTGATATGGTAACTAAATCTTTGTAAATATATTGTTTAATATGTTGCTGTTAATAATTACGTGATGGTTAAACACATGATTGTTATTCTAATTGATGTTAGTATGTTAGAATATGTTTGAAGCATGTAATATTAGAAGAAATCATTTTATCAAAAAAAAAAATTGCGATGGGTGTTGAATAAACGGACTAGTTGAATCTACCGTCTACGTCGGTACATTAGACGTTTCCACCGATGGACCAGTCGAATTTGTAGACCGGTAAACAAAAGATTCGTATCGTTTATATCAAGTTGCGACGCTACAGTTAACAGTGCGGTCCTGGTTTTATGACGCGGAAACTAATTTGAACTCTATAGTTTTAAGACCAAAAAGGAACGAAAGATGAGAAATTAAGGAACTTGTATACCAATTGTACCTAACAAAGTGTTAGATAATGTACGCGTGCACGTGCTACTGTGTTTCTTATCGTAATCGATTAGAGGCTATTTACAACGAACTTTCGTCTATATATGTGTGTATAACCAACGACCGTTTCACTCAACCGTCGTTAATTTGTCTCAGTTTACAAATCGACTAATCAACGATTTCAACCAGTTGATCGACTAGTCGATGAACAATATTAAACGGTCTAGTCTCTTCGACGCAAAATACTTCGACGACGCATCCGTACCGAACTTTATAGGAACTAAGTCCAAATTCATAGTTCCTTAGCTTATTTTTTTTAATTAATAAAAACTTCCTCCTAACAGAGGTCAAAAACGTTGTTATGGAAACTGTCGCGAGATAATTGCTTCCAGCTCCGTGTAAACAAGTAATCGGCATCGTTAACTCATTGTCGCCGGGTTCGATTCCCGCGTCGGCCCCTTTCAATTAAACTTTAGCCAACTTCTCGCAAACAACACAATTAATTACATGCTTTACGAAAATGCACCCTATGTCCTAGAGCAAAAAATGTAGATTACTTTAATCGCGGCGGGTAAAGTAATTATTGTATGAAGGGACATAATTATTATTTGGTTTTGATATATTTATACATGTTCGGGTTCAAATTAATGTGTTGATAACAGATATATGTTGTATATACTGTTAATTATTCATGTAGATTTATTTATTTTTGTAGTTACTATGTAGTAAGTAGTGTGTTTGTTCATGTATTTGTGTTACTTATATATATATTGTATATATATATATATATTATATTTATGATATGTATTTATTGTATTTATGTATATATATGTTTATGTACCTATGTATAATATGCACCTATCTAATTCTTTAACTTTTCTATTCTTTTACCTACCTAAGGTATGTCAGGAAGAAATAGCTTAAAGCTATAAGACCACCTTTTGCCTGTGTTTTATTTTAAAAATTCTGTTATTGTTTTTTATGTCATGTGCAATAAAGAATATTTGTATTATATTGTATTGTATATGGGAAATAGAATGTGTAATTATAAAAGCGGTTTTATATCGACCAGTAACAAATAGACCGCAATTTCATAAAGTTTTTTGTGTTTCCTCGTGGGAATACAAGATGAAACATAAATACAAATTAAATAAAAACCATGTTTTTATGAGCTATGTAAGGTCAGTCTTAGTTATTCAAAAGGTCCTATTTTTTCACATATGCCAATTATAGTTAATTATATAATTACACTCACCCCGCGCCTTCGGCCCGTTCACACATGTCTCCGTTTTACTGTTCCGTTTTATCGTGTACGTTTTTTTTTCTTCGATGGCGTATGTAGTTGTATGAGCGACTTCATACATGGCACAGTATTCTGTATACATTGAAAAATATCGTTCCGTAAAAAAATTACATTCCGTTTTGTCATCGAATACCTACTGGACGACGGAACAGTCAAAATATAGGGATACGTAGAATTTTAACGGATAGATACTGTGTGCGTGGCGGGCGGTGTGTGCGGGGTGTAGGAGGGGGAATAGCGGCGGTATACTGCGAGTTTTCTGTTCACACATCTTTCCAGTAATGACGGATCCGTTGAACATTATACGGTGCCTATGTGTGAACAGAGCATAAATTTATGTCGTATCCGTTAAAAACGTAACAGTAAAACGGACTCCCATGTGTGAACGGGCCGTAAGGTTGCATATAATTTTTTATTTCAAACAACATCTTTCTGATTTGCTCTACACTTGTAAAATTCTTCTCTTAACCTTCAATAAATCAAATCTCACACGAAATTACAACTACTGAAACACAAAAAGAAACGAAATAAACTTGTACAAAAACTACCTTATTAAAACAAAAACTGACTTCATTTTTTTATATTTCATACTGAAAAAAGCTATTTCTCTCATATCGTAAGTAATTTGTTCACACCAAATTGTTTTTAAAATATTTAACCTTTATCTGAAACCAATTAATAACATAGCGTGTTAACTCTGTATAATAAATCTTTTCGTAACTTAATTGAAAGATTTTCCCTAAGAAAATTACGATATATTTTTTCCTGCTACAATCGAAAGCCATATTAATAGAAGAAAAAAAAATAATGTGGGCTGTATGTATGTCATTTAAAACATTGTAAGCTTTCTTGGTTGATTATTACTTAAAAATATATAAGTACATAAATAATCCTTAAATAGAACTGTATTCTCATAATACATACATACTAAACAGTATTCTCAGTAAAGTAATTTATATAAAGTACGTTCTTTGTTTGTGTATGACGTAATATTGATTACAATATGAAATCAATAGGAAGGGATATAGAATGTCTGAAGGCAAATTGGCGACATGGCAACCTTTGATGTAATACGGCGAAGGGCGGAAGGTGTAAGGGTGTAGGGCCAGGGTTGTGCTCTTTATTTTTTATATATTTTTGATTGAGCTGTTATAGCGATTTTACATCTAACATTGTAAATTAATATGTTTTAATTTTCGGTGGACAAGGTTTATAAAAATCTGTTTTATTTATTTGCGTTTCTGCCTGGTTGCATACATTTTAGAAATTAAAATTATAAAATCATTTTAGGTTTCATTGCGCGCAAGGATTTTTAACTTTGATTGAACCATAATTTACATGACTTACTTATTCTTTCTATCAACTTAATCAGTTGTCACAGCTGTCTGACTCTTTTACAAATAAACTTTTTTTTTTAAATCACGACAATAAAATAAGGAGTATATTCCGCATATTTCATGGCCACATTGTTCCATTACTGACTTTGATTGATTCTAAAATGGTAGCTCGCGACGACTCCTACAGCTCGCTGTATCGAAACGTAAACCACTAGGAAAGAGTAAGATAGCATCATGTTTAGAAAAGCAAACTCCTTTGTGAGATATCGTAAAATAAAAAGGGATAAAAGACAAAATATGTTGGGATTCGTTTTTCTTTTTCATTGTAGTTAACTGAGTAAAAATAGACAGAGCAAATCTAAATTACTACTAGGTACACCCGCAATTTTTCTTTGAACTCGTTTTTGGTTGAAAAAAATCTCTGCCTTGCAACAATAGCGAGTGCATTAAAACTATTTTATTATGACAATATCAATAATTTAAATTTGAGGTCAATTACAACAAATTAAGGTTTTTCGTAAATCATTGTGATATTTTTTCCGACATTTTATAATATCTGTTGCCATAGGGAAAAATTATTCTAATCTTGAAAAAATAATCTTTCAATAGGTGTATATAAATACAAGCTAACAACAAACAAAATCCAATCACCACTCAATTATAAAATATTTAACACAAAATTACATGCAAATCGTATCTTGATCGAGAATCAAGTCGCTCCCAATGATGGATAAAAGCGGCTTAAACTAGATTTAACCGAATTACACCGCTTCGAGGCGGAGGCATTCATTCATTATGTAAATATGCGACAAATTAAATCCGATGGGAAATCCGGGTGATAAACGATTTGTAGAACGCATGTTTTAAAGTTAGACGACATAATATTATTTATTATACTGCTTTAACATAACTTTAATTCATTTTTATATCTAAGAGACTATGAGTATCTAAGAACTAGTAAAACTTAAACTTTGTTTTAAGCTTAAAGGAATAAAATACCTACAATTACCTTGATTCTGTATAAGCTTTTCAAACGAAATTGGTTAGGATGCGTATAAAACGCCAATCTGAAATGGCCGATCTGAAGTCGCATAAAGGCGGACTTAATGTGAAAAAAATATAAAGAGAGTTCAGGTCATATCACATTTTTCTACCATTTTTTTGTATTTTACCATTGAAACTCTAATTGAATTCGATTTTTACTGGATTAGTTAGGCAGTAGGATCAGTCTTTGGTAAAACAAAAAAAAATGAAGTAAAATATTTAATATTTATATCTCGTTTAATTTGCAGTCTCCAAATGTATGCTTAAAACAACACAGTGTTGCTACTAACCAGAGCTTACCTACACGAAACTTCTAGCATGATCCTTTTCACGCACGACTTGTAAAAGGATCCCCTCACCTCTCCCTCTCTCTTAATACAAACGAAAGAGACAAAATATACAGCATAAAGGAATTTGCAAGCGATTAAGCGGTGGCCGTGTTGATGGACCCGGAAACTAACGAAACTGAATTAGTCTCAAAATGGCGGGAAATGAGAAATGATAGGCTATGAGACCGTAAAAGCCTTTTGAGGCAGATGAGTTTAGATCACGGATTAAAGTTTGTAATGGTTTAATTTGTCTTAAAAAGTGTAGGTTTCTTATATTTAATCAACTCAGGTGACAATTTTAGATAATTTACTTTCAATTCTACAATTAGTTACAAAAATAAATTACAGAATCGCAATATTATTCCATTTAATTTTTTGTGCATAAATTGTCGGATAAATAAAACAAGTTGACAAACTGAATATGAAACAAACAATACAGATAATGTAAAACAATTTATCGGGTAAATAGTTTCATTGGAGATGCGACAAAAATCCTGCAACTCAAGTGATCGGGCCTGGTATAGTTTCATTCATTTCAGTAGATTTCACGGGCGGCGGGATTGCAAATTGCTCGACTCGCTCTTGACTGCATCCGCAATCGATTGTGCTGCCATCTGTTGGCAAAATAATGACTTTGTCTGGAATGCGTTTCTCCTTTATTTGGCAACAGTATAAGATGAATTTTCAGAAGAAAGTGCAAAGAATGATGCAATTTATTAATTCTTTTTTTGGGAAAAACAAAGTTTAGAATTAAGTAATTATATAAATATTCTTCGGGAAAGTAACTCTACATGTTTTAGGAGTTTTAAATTTTGTATTTATGAATTATACATAAAATTTGTCACGCCACCAGTTAAGAATACTATAATTTTAATGAGTATAGCCAATTATTACTTATTATTAATTACCTTATTTGAGAGAAGTTTTTTGCAACTTTTTAAGTCAGCTTAATCAATTAAATTAAAAAAAGTATGCTTTCTTCAAAGAAAAAATTCTCCGTAACTCCAAATTCATTGCTTATTTTACCCATACTACGCTACAAGACCAAAACCCGATGATAATGAAACTATTTATCTCCCAATCGCATCGGAGCATCAATTCGACGCGGCTCCCTCAATGTACGCCTGCCCTATATCGGAATGTAACTCAAACTTGCATAGTGTGCGACTACCCTAGTGTTATGAGAAAAGTTGCTTCATAAATGGGAAAGTTATTTGACGAAACGAAGACGTGTGGGAAATATCTTTATATTAGAATTTGATACTGGCAGCTTGTGGGGTAGAGCTTGATAGAAATAAAGTGCTCTATTTCATAAGACAGCATTTCATTTTTATTCTTTACATAAATGACTTTTGTTTGATATGAAGCTTAGAACCAATGAATTAAAAAAATATGAATATGTCTGAGTTTTTCATTCATGAATTTATCTCGCATTTAATAAATAAACAAAGAGGTAGTTGACCTACTTTTTCGACAGCGTATGGACCGCTGCAAAAATATTTGTATGAGCTATATCTACTCTATAATTAAAACATTTTATAATTAAAAACACGTAGTATTTTATACGAGGACAGGACTGCTTCAGAAAACGAAAACTGGGTGTTGCTGAAGGGGTACTAGTTACGTTTTATTTTATTTTAATAAAATATTTTTACTTAACTGTCCCAAATTGGATTTAAACTACAAAATTCCCACATTATTTCATATTAAATAGTATACCCTGAGTTTCTGTTTAGGGCCAAGAATGAGTAGTTTCAGGTTTCGGAAATCGTCTTTTTACACTCGTTATGATGCGCTGTTGTTTTAAGTACAATTCTTAAGTACCTACGCTTAAGCTTTTTACAAATCCATACCAACTATTCATTCCCACCAACCGTAGTAGCTATGTTATAAAACAACAATATAAATCTTAAACATATTCCAAGTTCTAAAACGTTCATTAAAAGCAATTTCTGTTTCGTTCAATTGGAGTTCAGTGACCTGGAAAGCCTTCTTTGATGTTTGCCGCTAGAAATCAGGAAATTACTTAATTAAACATCAATTTGACAACCCTAGCTTGGTACAAAGTATAAATTGGGTAGCAACGGCGTAACGTTTGCGAGACGTTAAACATCGTTCGACAATCAACGAAAAGGCTCGTTTTCGCTTAATTAGTGGCGATTAATAATAAAACTAAAAAAAAAACTTTTGGGACTGGATTTTATGTTGTTATTTATAGGTGAAAAGCTTTATACAATGATTCATGAGTATCTTTACTTAAATAAAGCAATTGATAATTGATTGATTAAGATAGAAAACTAACTTTTCACAGTGTTTGCTCAGAAAAGTTAGTTTTCACCCGCGTATAGAAACCACATCTTTCAGCAAAGTTAAAATGCCTGCCAAAAGGAATCTCCGAAAATAGTTTTAATAATTAACTAATATTGTAAATCACAAAAAAACAAGTTTAAGGTTAAGTAAAAATTGTAAAAAACTAGATTACTTTATGTTTATTTACATACTTATGCTATATAAATACTACTTACATATTTAAGAATGTAGGTATCTTTCAAAAGATACTCCCCCATCATACATACCACGATCTAATAACAAGTTAAACCGCTGTACCCAATTCAAGTAACTCACAAGCCAACCCGGACCATTATTCCTTCTTTATCCATTTAAAGAAGTGTGCAAGTAACCGCTATTTATCTTAATTCCACAAAACCCTAAGTTGCGGGTGGCTAATTAAGAAATTCTATTCGTTTGCGACCAGGCATTTACTTAATGACAATTTAATGCAATGAACCCCGATTTAAGCGGTACAATTTGGTTGGTATTAGTTTTTCACAATTATCTTGAGATATTTATTTTATAGGATTTTATACAGAAAAGAAAAAAAATTATCTATGTGGAATAAATTTCTTAACGTTTTCTTTCATAATTGTAGAGATGTGTAATCTCTTCCCTCTTAAAATCACTACCCACGTAACCTCGCTAAGGATTTGAATTGGTTTCCTACAAATACATTTTATGAATAGCTTGGTCGTGTCACTGATTAATAAAATAACATAACAGAAAATATTTTTTATAAAAATATACTTTTAAAGTTCGCACAACAATTCCGTAGTCCATAAAAATATGATTACTACGAAAAGGGGTCAGTGATAATTTCTTCGAAAACTTTCCTAATTTAAGCCCATTTAACGCCAGCCCTCAACAACTTCGTACTTTACTAAACAGTAATTCATTTTCACAGTCGACTTTTATAAAAATTGATGAGTTTTTAATATAGCAAATTTTACATTTACATTTTATCAAATTAATAAAACTGTTATAACTGAACGCTTTCTTTTATCATATATCGCGAACGTTCGATAAAATGCAACTCATGTAAACTATTCACGTCGCAGCTTTCAAGGCTTTTGAATATAAAGCCTGACAATGACTTGGCTTTTAAAAATATTTCTCTCAAAGGAGGTGTAATAACAGGGCTTTCAAAAGGGTGAATTGTTACATGAAACAGTTAAAAGGTGTCTACGTTTATATTGAAAAGGAATGCTTCGTGGAAAAACTTAGTGTGTAATAGAAAGTAGAAAAGGAAAGTTTATGATAGGTAATTAATTAATTATGTGTGCTTAAGAAATATTAATTAAATAACTTAAAAATATTTTTAATATATTTAGTATACCTCGTTACCCTGTTTCACCGGAAGTTATAAGTTGGCTTTTCCTGTGGGAATAATGTAACGATTAAAAGTACTCTATGTCTATTTTTATAACGAACATACACACACTTAGAAAAAAAAACACTATTAAACTTCTTTTTCTTTTCTATCGAAATATATGATATTATCCATAGCCTTAATTGTACACGGTAGGAGTCAGAATGATGACGTCATCGCTAAGACAACTCAATTGATGAATCACTGCCACCCCTGATGTCTGAGGGTAGGGATGTTTGTACTGCCAAATATTAGGGGTTGACATGTTAATGCCATTTAGATGTAGTTTTAATTAAGTGGACTTTACCTACACATAACTCAGGTTTCATGTCTAAACCGTTACCAAGAATATTATAAATACTATGCGTAAAAACCCTTATTTTAGTTTTCAAATTATATAATATAATAATAATAATAATATAATAAATAGCCTATATATGTCCCATAGTTGAGCACAGGCCTCCTTCTCGGATAGCGAGAGGGTTTGAGCCGTAATCCACCACGCTGGCTCGGTGCGGGTTGGTGGATCACATGATGGATTATCATCCAATCCTGTGGGTTTCCTCACGATGTTTTTCCCTCACCGTTAGTGCGTGATAAACATGTACATAATTTGAAAAAGACCAAATTAGTGGTACACCCTAGTGGGGATTGAACCCGGAACCTTCGGTATAGTAGACCGAACCTGTTGCCACTAGGCTACCACGCACTTTTCAAATTATTCCCACACAATCGGAAATAAATTCAAAAGCAAAAACATTTTTGTAAGGAACTGAAAATGTGTAGATAACAATGAAACCTTTAATTTTCAACTAGCCTTCCATCCTGCAGTTTCCTTCGCAGCAAATATATGTTTCCCGTGGGAATAGGGTTATTTCCCGCGGTAAAAAATTGTTTGCTTATGTGCACCAAGAACCATGTAGAGTTCTAACGGTGAAAGATTTTTGAAATAAAATGGAATGAACGAAATGAACGAAATGAACGAAATGAACGAAATGAACGAAATGAACGAAATGAACGAAATGAACGAAATGAACGAAATGAACGAAATGAACGAAATGAACGAAATGAACGAAATGAACGAAATGAACGAAATGAACGAAATGAACGAAATGAACGAAATGAACGAAATTAACGAAATGAACGAAATGAACGAAATGAACGAAATGAACGAAATGAACGAAATGAACGAAATGAACGAAATGAACGAAATGAACGAAATGAACGAAATGAACGAAATGAACGAAATGAACGAAATGAACGAAATGAACGAAATGAACGAAATGAACGAAATGAACGAAATGAACGAAATGAACGAAATGAACGAAATGAACGAAATGAACGAAATGAACGAAATGAACGAAATGAACGAAATGAACGAAATGAACGAAATGAACGAAATGAACGAAATGAACGAAATGAACGAAATGAACGAAATGAACGAAATGTCACGGGACACCCATTAGCAATTAACATTAGCAATGGCCGTAGTAGACCGGGAAAACTGCTGGCAGAAAAAACTCTAGGCACCCATTTTTTCATATTGGTCCCGTAGTTTCGGAGTCTTTTCCATTTAAACAAACAATCAAATCTTTTCTCTTTATGAAACTAGTAAAGATGACAAATTTTCATTATTTGCGAAGGGCGATGCTACAATTTTGGAAACTCACATCAGTAAACATAAAATATCATATAATCAGCAAGTATAAAGACTACGTAACTACTGAAAATAGTCTTTCCTTTTGTTTTGTTGTTTTAAGCAATATTCACCTAAAAGAAAATTGCTTTGAACAACCCTGAACTTTATCTTCTCCTACTGGTTCAAATGACTCACGAGACTAATACAACATTCAAAGAGACATAAACAGTATATGTTATATGGCTAACTTAGTTCAAAAGTGCTTCGTACACTTGTATTTCTAAAATGACTATCTGAACCACATCTGAAGTGCTGTTGTGGACTTCCAATAATGATATTTACTTAGATTATCCTTTCATTGCTAAAAGACTTATTTCCCCAACTCACTGACACACAATTCTAAACTTTAAAACAAGCGAGTTAAGGTTGAAAGTACAATGTTTAAAGTATGCCTCGATCTAGGTAGTCTTTCAAGATACCTCGCAGAGTTCTCTTTGAATTTAGTTGAAAATTCATTCCGATGGCTAAAGTTAGTGCTTGTGGAGAGGTAAATTAAAGTTTAATGGGTTCAAATTGATACTTTATCATCATACTGTGTGACACAAAGATGGCTTCCTGAAAGTTCTAAATCATGGGTTTAAGGTATATTCTTTCTTTATCTAGGGATTATTGTAGAGTTTAGATACGAAAGCTGTAGATATAACTACAATTTTATTGTGAACTAGCTTTTACCGGCGCGGCTTTGCATGCGATAAATTCTTAGTAAAACACCTTTCTCTGTACTATGTTAGTATACATGTTAACCTTCCTCTTAAATCACTCTATCGATTAAAAAATACGCATCAAAATGCGTTGCGTAGTTTTAAAAATTTTAACATACATCGGGACAGAGAAAGCGACTTGGTTTTATACTATGTAGCGATGGCACCTTGTGTGAGTGAAGCAGAATCACAAAGTAAACTATACGTAATGAATGTGCTAAATAGGGTTGAAGCACTCAGCACATTTATTTAGTACCTATAGAAATTGCAACTGGTATATAACTGACAACTCTTTGTATTTATGTGAAAAATGATCTCAACCCATACTCATTAATGTTGCCACTTATATTTATAACAGCGTGCTGTAGATTGCCTCACACATAGAGAATCTAGAAGGTTTTGTGAAACTATCAATGCATATAGTCTGTTTTCCGATCTTTGAAGTAAAGGCTATAAATATATATTTTAAATGTCTATTTATCATTGATTTTCTTCTTATTATTATTAATGAATTCATCAGATTTTAGGCTTAATTACACTATTTAATTAAAATACACCGACAATTTCTAACACACGTTACGGTCTTATTATTTAAAATATTTCAAGCGTCTAGCAAAAACTCATTATTATTTATGACAAAACCACAAAACGCCGTCATTATTGTGTCACACACCGGAAAGGCCGCCATGACAGCATGTAACTACTTCCGGTGACAGAGAAATTACACAAACTGCTAGTTTCAGACAAAGTAAATAAATTAATTTGTTGATTTTATATTATTTTCGTTAAACAAAGGTACTTTTAAGCATTGGCTTAATATTTTGTTAGTTACATATGTACTTAGCATAATATTTTTGTTATTTACATATGTTTTGTACCACAAAATGTATATAGGAAACAATTAGAAAAAATATTTTTTGAGGATTTTTTTGACTAAATTTTGAAAACAAAAATATTTCATTTTAAAAACTTGAAATCACAACAAACAACCTAACTTCAGCATTTTCCTAAATACATTAAGTACTTAAAGTAAATTTTATTCATTCGAGTAACTTTTCATCTCTCAAGAAGTTTCAGTTCTGTAATTATTCATGATCGCCATTTTGAGCAACAAATGAAGGCATTTCCATTAATTTCAATATTATAAACATTTTGCAAACAGTCCGACTGTGGATTTTGTTCAAGTTTTTGTTAAAGACGTTGTGATTTTATGACTCAAATAAGACAAGTACCTACTTAAAGCTAAATACATATTTAACAAGACGTGTCCATTTTTGGAAATAATTAAATTTAAGATGATGTAACTTCTTAGATTTACGCGAAATTAAACTCATTTTTACGGGTTTTACGGATTATTATATTATTTTTGAGTATTCGACTTTTCGGTATTTTTAATATATTAATATTAAAAATGACTGAAACACCAATTATGTGTGCACCACATGGCAAGAGGTCGTCAAAATCTAAGTTGTCTTATAATCTAAATATTATCTGAGATCAAATCCAATGTTTGTTTTATTGTTGCAAAGGTATTTTTTTCATTTTACATAGGTTTTACCGTACATCAAACTTAATAAAACATTACATACTGACATAGTAGATACGATAGTATAGAAAAAACATAAAGACACGCACAGTTTTCCCTTTTCTTATGTAAAAGTAAAAAGCTCACACATGGCGTGTTTTGAGCGGATTCTTTCAGCATTTTCACAAAGTTTCAGAATACTAATGCGGGGATGATCCGCTGGCGGTTTGTTTACGAACAAGCTGCTTATGGGAAATATACTATATATCTACTTACTTACACTTATCTATACTATCTATACTAATATTATAAAGAGGAAAGATTTGATTTTTTGTTTGTTTGAAATGAATGGGCTCCGAATTTACTGGACCGATTTAAAAAAATCTCCACTCGAAAGCTACATTATCCACGAGTAACATAGGCTATATATATTTTGGAAAAAATAGCGTTCCGTAAGATATTGCCACGGGAAAAACAATTTAGTTGCGGGTGAAACCGCAGGGCGGAAAGCTAGTCTTTTATTACATATCTTTTGCATATTTAAGCCATTGTTGAACTCAAAGCTCTCTTTTCTTTAACTCACGTTTTTACTTGAAAACAAAAGAAATAGCTCAACAAGCACATCTTTAAAAAATTATATTTTTCAAATCACGTTGCTTTTTATAATAAGAATATACCTACTGAACTATATACTAACTACCTACTAACTAAGTTACCTTTAAGTTGTATGCAGCATAATATTCGTAACAAAATGTACTTTACACGTGCTCGTCTCATAAACATATGTTAATGTATTTTTCTTGAATATAAATATGTAAAAGTGGCGTAACTATCTTTCTTATTCACCGTTTTTGGTTACTTGCCGTCTTTATTCGCAGAGTAGCAACTAGGGTCCTTTAAGTTGTATGACGTTATTGTAGATAAGAATTTTTGAACTATCAGCAAGATATTGCTATTCAAATATAAATCAAAATGTTGCATAGCGCCAGTACAGTATTTTGTTATTATTATAACCTTTACATTCACGACTAAAATCTTCGCCTCCGAACACCAAAATTGCTCATCACCTTCATTTTCAAAAATGCATTACCTCTCTTACAACAAGCATCCCTCAATTCACTCGCTAATACTATTTCCTATGTAAATACACAGTTTCTATACAAAGCATAGCTTTAGGCACTTCTTTCCTATTTATTACAGTTGGGGTGACCTAAGCACCCTATATAGAAACACAGAATCCTTAAGGCCCCAGGCTATTGATTTCCTTCGCAGATTGAATTCGAAAACAAAGAGATATTGCGATTTTTTATAATATCCCGGTTATTAAACCTTGATATTTAAAATTCGAGTACCTTTCCATTATTTGAAAATTGTAATTAGATTGAATTGGAATTTTTTGGTTTATTCTAATTTCGTGGGCTGAACGAATCTAAATTTTTAATATGCTTTTTCGTTTAAGTAAATAATAGTCCTTATTTTTGGATCATTTTAAAGTGTTTTATTAAGTTTTAATATCTAATTGGTGTTGCGTGTTATTCTTAAGTAATAACGTGCAAACGACTGAAGGGATCTGGTTAAAACTAGATCGAGAAATGTAAACGATACATACCTTATCTGTCAAATAGTTATAAAAAATAGGCAAATCTTGTGCATGTTATTCATTATATTGATTTCTTAATATTTTTATATAAAATTTTATCCTTAGAACCTATAACACCGAGACGAGTAATTTTACCGCGAAAACATCCCAATATCCCGCTAGAACCCTCATTCAAAGCCAAGTGACATCCGAGGCTCTAGTGTTCTAATAAAACTTCATCTTTCCTTCAGTTACACAAGGAACATAATTAGTGACGTAATGAGTACAAGGAGGCATTAGTTTCACAAATAGGAACACAATCCGGGAACTAAGCAGCGGGACCAATTCCGAGCTCATCCCTGTTTGTCAAAGTGCTTCCGGGGTGCTACTAAGGTAATTAATTTACTGAAAATTTACACAATGTTTTTTTTAAAATATCTTTAAATACTAGTTACTTTACGATGTTATGATACCGAAAAGTAATTATAAAAAAGTTTTGTAGGCATTGAAGCATTTATTATGATTGTTTATGAGTGGGATCTGAAGTATCACTGTACAAATATTTCATCATCATAATATCAGCTCTTCGCTACGCTCATATCCACTGCTGGACGAAGCCACTGAACCCTGAAAAAATGTTGACAAGTGTGACAAGACATTAGGTATTGAATTTTCTGATTAGACTTACTTTTTAACTGACTTCCAAAAACGGAGGAGGTTCTTAATTCGGCCGGTTTTTTTTTTTTGACTCCTATAAACTTTTCCTCGCGCAATCTTTGTCACGCCAACTCGTTTACGATTATTCATTCGAGTTCCAACGGTACCTCCCTAAACCGGACGCAGCGCGCTCTACTTCGTGTCTTTGAAACTAAAAACCGGAAATTGCGTCTCCCGTTGTCTTCCCTCAATTCCTAGACGTTCGCCATCTTCATTAGCGGCATAATTAAACCTCTTTTTGAAGATAACTGGATTTTAGATATAAACCGGAGCCGCGGGCGGGGAAATTCTGTAGTAAAAACGACAAATTGTTAGTTATAACTTTGATGTGTGTAAAGTTGAGAGAAAACTATTGCATTATTGAAAATATAAACCTATGAACAAACAGTCCTAATTATCAATAAAATATTGAATTATGCCAATTAATCGTGAAATCAGTTAGGTTAGGTTAGGTTATCTATATCTATAGGAGATCGACTATGCTTATGGTTGATATAGGAAGAGTGTGGATTGCCAGTACCAAATATAGTGCTAGACAGAGTCTATGTGACATCGAGCGAGCAGATGTCAGAGTGACAGAGATCGTCTCAAGTCTTGGTGATGAGCGGTTTGAAAATGATAATGCTTGGTGTTTGCGTAGAAACTGTCCGCGATCCGTGCCTTCTTGTGAATTAATCGAATGACCTACGGAGTGCTATCAAGAGGAGATAATTACAGTGTTGAAACACAGCAATTGGTTTTATTTTATTCTAACACATTACCCACGTACTCCCACACAAGTTATAGTACTAAACGGCCCCTGAAGACAGCTCTGATGACGAAAGTATCCTGCCGTCTTCGTCATATATATTTTTGGTGAATTTAGGACACATAATTTTCTTTGCCATTTGAAATATTCTTATAATGTAGTAATATGTACAGAAAAATCAAATACGTTGATACTAATGGACCACTATAACATAATATGTGCAGCTTGACTATTACCATGTACCCTAGAACTACAAAATAATCCCACAACACAATCAAAATGACGACCTCTGTGGCGCAGCGGTATATGGACTGTCAAGCGGAAGGTCCCGGGTTCGATTCCCGGGTCGGGCCAATTAAGTTAAAATTTCTTTCTATTTTGGCTTGTGTCTGGGTGTAACTAAGTTCTCCCCTAGTCCATTGTGTGGTACCTATAGTACAAGCTTTGCTTAGTTTAGGGCCATACAGTAGGTGTGTTAGTTTGGAGATTTATTTATTTGTTTTATTTAAAATAACACCTACAATCCAAAAACACTAATCCAAACACCAAAACTCAACAAACAATTCACCAAATTTCTCTTCACTGCGCTTTTACTACCAACATTAAAATACATCGTCCGAGCTTGTTTTTAGAACCCCATCCAATCCTTTTAGTGGAAAAACTTTGCAAGCTACGAGAATTTTAATAACAATCACTCGAGAAACTGGAAAATTAAATCTAGCCAGAAACCCGGCCACTGATCAAACGAACCGCTTGCAAGTTTTCCAGCATTAAGAAAACAAAAGTAATGTAATTCACTTACTCTTTCGTTTTTGAAGATGCGGTAAAAGTTAAGCCTTAGTTTTAAATTGCTTTTGCTATTCAATGTTTGGTTGTCGGTCGTAAGTCGTTGATTGCTGGACGTAAATCACGAATATTCGCTATAAATAAATAAAAAATCTCGCGAAAGAATATGAAATCCAGGTTTTGCCAACTTAGCGGTATGATATGTACCTACAGGCATTTTTTTTAAATGTTGTCCACCTCGGAATACACGAGGTACAACGAGGTTTGACGAACTTTGTGGTGCAGCGGTATATGTACCGGACTACTAAGCAGATGGTTCCAGGTTTGATCCCCGGGTCGGGCCAATTTCGTCAAAATGGTTTTTCGAAATTGGCTCGTGTCTAGGTGTAACTAGGTTCTCCCCTAGTCCATTGTGTGGTACCTATAGTACAAGCTCTAGGTTAGTTTAGGGCCACACAGTTGGTGTGTTAGTCTGGAGATTTAATTATTATTTATTTTACATCTATCTTTGTACAATAAAACTTTACATTTGTAAAAATTCAAAGTGTATTTTCCACATTCATCTCTTTAACAAAATATAACAACAACAATATTTTACACATAGAGGAATATTTACTACGAGCTTTCAACAATTTTCTACGTGGCTTTAAACGCACTAACTACCCATTTACAACTTCATTTGTAAAACTTTTCCACCTTTGATCCACCTGCATTAACTGACCTAACTAACCCGCCACATTTTATTCAAATCGTATTCGAAGAAACAATAATCAGGATTCTTTGTAGTTTTCAACTGCGAGAAATAACTGAATGTAAATGAACCGCTTCCATTCTAGCCATGTTGATTTAAAACTGTTTTTATGAGTTTAGCTGCTGCATTATATTCCGCTGTTCTGGTAGGTTCTAGAATAATGAGGTTCTAGGCGACGACCGTTGGATTTTGTTTGTGTAATGTATGTGGTTGAGAATTTAAGGTTCATTGTGTAAATTAGGGAAATAT
The DNA here is from genome assembly GCA_916618145.1 of Emmelina monodactyla. Lineage (NCBI taxonomy): Eukaryota > Metazoa > Arthropoda > Insecta > Lepidoptera > Pterophoridae > Emmelina > Emmelina monodactyla. Next base: position 10,169,855 of record OU745303.1, read on the forward strand.
TTAAAGATATTAATATACTAACTTTTGCGTCGCAATATATTTATGAAAATATATTGTATACTCATAAAAATATTGATAAATTTACAACGCGAAAAGCAAATCGTGTCGGAAATTGTTCTGTAAGAACTAGGCAAGAGAATAAATTAGCGGTCCCTAAACATAGATTGGCCAAGAGCAGTAAATCGTTTATTGGTATGTCGATACATATTTATAATAAAATCCCGGAGTCAGTTCAATCCTTACCTTTTAATAAATTTAAATTACATGTTAAGCATACACTATGTAAAAAGGCTTATTATAAAGTTAAAGATTATTTAGATGATAAAAAAGCGTGGGATTGATTTCTGGACAGGCTATTTCTTTAGATTGTATCTTATTGTAACTATTTGTGTCTTAATCTAACTATTAACTACTCTGTTAGCATCTGGACCAAGACAAGACACAAGAATTAGTATTTGTATTTTCTTACTTCAATTTAACCGTCTTGTGACCTTACGTTTTTATCTTGTCTTGGTGTAGTTGTATGCCTTGATTTTGTATATTTGGTGATGGACAAAAGAGTGCCGAGTTTTTTTCCGCCAGCTTTTTTCTCTCGGCCTACTGATGATAAGCTGATGATCGATATTTTGACTTTCATCGAATGTAATTAAGTTACTTAATGATGAAATAAATGATTTTTATTTTATTTTATTTTTATTTTAAAAATTGCCGGGATTTTATAATAGGGGTACAAAAGTTGGTTAATAGTTATGACCCAAAATCAATTTTTCTTCAACTCACTAACTTTTTTTCTTCCCCCTTGTTTCTTTTTATATTATATCAATGTCTTGTTTTTTTGAACAACATATCAGAATGATTACGTCAAATATGACGCCTTGTGGCGTCAACATACTTTTTCTAAAAATACATAATTTACTACGTTCAACTTTTAAAAAGACTACCAAGTAAACCTTTGCGATCTTTCTCAGAAAAATATCTATCCACTAAGAAACTTGCCTCAAACGAAAGACAAAAGCGGTGAGTTTGCGTCGAATAAACAAGCTCTTGTGTTGGAGATTTTAATTTCATTCTTTCAGCGATGTTTCTGAAACGACTGAAATTAACACTTTATAAGAGATTTTAGATTAAATACGTGAAAAGTAGGTAATTTTTTGAGAAACTGTTATTTACTAGTTTTAAATGGAGAAGTTAGAAGGAATAATGTCTTTGATTTTTTTTGTCAGTTTTTTTTTTAATTCCTAATTAAGACAAAAGTAACGTTGTTTTTTTCAAAATAAGCAAAACACACATAGAAGTATAGGACCAACTATACAAAAAAATATTCGCTATCTTCTGACCCCACCAGTCTAAGAAAGGACTCATAGATCAACACAGCCAAAGGAAAAACTTGAAAAATGTAAATGAAGCACATGTAATGGTGGGCAGGGCGCGCTAGGGCTGGCACGTCGCGCTTTTATTGTGTCCTTAAGACAAGGAGGGGCGACAAGTGGCTAATTTTAACTTAAAAATAAATCCGGTCATTCATTTTGGTATTAAACACGGCAAAATTTAAGATGTGGATCAATATAGATAAATTTGGATCTAATTTTTTTGTTTTCATTAGAGCAAGTAGGCGTAGGTAAAATAAACTCAATTATAATTGGTATTAAAGACCAAAACATTTGTATTCTGCAGAGAAATGACATGGTTATTCGATAATACAGCTTTTGTTATTACAAAAGTAAACACCACGGGAAAGCAACGCAAGTCATTGTATAGTAATTAAGAAAAACCGCCGATTAATTCATTACTTAGAAACTGTGTCTTAAAAACCTCATCAGAAACATTAAAAAACTTTCCCATTTACGTTATTATTTACTCGTTATTTTAATTTTTAAAACCCATCACAGCAGTGTGTATTAAAAGGACTTAATTATTAACAAAGTCTTTTACAGATTTGCCTTTGGAATTTCGACTCAACTGCTTTTGAGTTAAGGTCGAGTTTTGTTTGGAGTGGCAGCGGTCAACCAAAGACTGTTTTCATTAGAAGCCTTGTCAAGAACCTCAAAGTTTAATTGAGTTGTGGATTTCAACTAACGGCTATCGGGAACTGCAAACCGAGTTAGTAAACTCAGTGTTTAGACTTTTAGGTGAAAGCTAAAATGCTGCGAGCTATCGATTGGTGTTGTACCTTCTACTACCTGCATCTAAAGTTGATTATAAGTACCTAATTTTAATCAAGTAAAGTTTTGACGTGAAGACCTCTGTGGTGCAGCGGTATATATACCGGACTGCTAAGCGGATGGTTCCGTGTTCGATCCCCGGGTCGAACCAATATCGTAAAATGGTTTTTTGATATTGGGTCTGGTATCGTGTCTGGGTGTAACTAGGTTCTCCCCTAGTCCATTATGTGGTACCTATAACACCTATAACACAACTATACTTTAGGGCCACATAATTCGTATGTTAGTCTGGAGATTTATTATTATTCAATAATACAATAAAAAATACATATATTTTCTCCGGCCTAAGCCCCAACTACACAATTCCATCATCCCATATTGAGTTAATTAAAGGCGCCACAGTCCAGTCGACGCCGGGCTATAACACCAATTAATTGAATCCATTTGCATCTCATTGAGTCTACATTCGCATAGATTCCACTTAATGACTATGTAACGAGCGGTAGACTTGCCTTTGTGGAATGCACTGACTAATTTGTGGAGGTAAATAGATGGGTTTTAATATTAAAGGTGTTGTGGAATTGGTAACTAAAGGGCGGGATGAGTTAAAACTACCTTAGTAAATAAAAGTAATACTTAAATTAAGAAAATAATAACTTAAAAAGTATTGATTCCTATGACCAAATCTGTAGTTTTAATAATACGGCTTATTTTTTCAATATTTATACCTATAGATGAAGAAGAGGTGCGTCTTACTGTGTAGGACTACGAATCACATGCTACGGACTACGCGTCTACGGACTACAAGTATACGTAGTATGGGTATTTACACCACACCTTGAAATTTGGTTAAAATACAAAAAACGAGTTCTTTATTTTTCGTCTTTTCAAATAGTCCATCCTTCCTAATTAAATTCTCGAATTACTTAATCCCACCACATCACACCCTACAATTACAGTCAACATTAACAAGAAATAAACAAGCGTTTAAACCGAAACTAAGCCTCATAGAATACATTCCCATAGGGATTATAAATTATTAAGTTCTTGTATTACTGGACCCTATAAATAAAAGCACCCTTGTCATAAGGGCTTAGAACGATGCTTTCTACTGACGAAGGTATAACAAGTTGTAAACACAAATTTTAACTAAATACGTGTAATTTGGGGAATAGGACACGGGAGAAAGACACTAATTAGATATATGAAATAACACGGTCAGAAAAATAAGACCATAAACATTTTAGTAGCAACCACAGTTACATCGTTTTTTGTCATACCTAAAAGAAAATTTGTCTTGAAGTTATAAATACTGGAAAAAGGAACGCGGGCCTCCGAGCATTACGCAACTGGGACACGAACCCAGGACCTTTGTCCCAGTCGCGTAATGCTCGGAGGCCCGCGTTCCTTTTTCCAGTATCTATATCTTCAAAATTAATAAATTAGCATTTATAATGCAAAATTAAAAGTAAAATCTCAGAAAATTTGTCTAACTTTTTCTTTTTAGCCGTAAATCTTTCAGTCATTAATAACACACCACAAAAACACTTCTTAAGAAGCTTTGAAAAGCGTAAAAACGTACAAAAACAAACAAAAAAACAATTGACTAGCAATTAATACCATTGTCAGGAAACAACTACAAATAGTTAGACCAGAAATCTAGGGTTTAAAATACCCCGAGGATCATAATGTCTACATGAAAGTTGCGAGACGTTAGTTACACGGTCGTTTCAAGTAATGAACGACTATTACAAAACGCAATTCTTATTACTACTTCCCGCTTCAAAAGAGGTAGCTTTATTTGAAATGTATGCTCTAAAATTTTCTGATGGATATTGTTGGTCTTGTACATTTGTGTTTATATTAAGAAATATATTTATCTGTAATAATTTAGTTTTGAAGTCCGAAAATTATCAAATTTTCCTAATGTTTATTTTCATACCAAAAGTTTTACCATAAGAAACCAAAAAAGCCAACTCATTGGTTTTAAAGTGATTGAAAAAACTATAACGATGCCTGATCCCCAAAATAGTATGTTTATTTCAACAATAAAACCATCTCAGTAATAGACCAGACATATAAATAAGGCTCTCATTATTTACCAGCACCAACTAACCCTAATCTACGAATGCCCGCCCAATTAAGTAACCCGTTCGTACCGGATCCACTAAAATGCACTTTTATGAAATAAAAGCTAAATTTGGACCACATCCAAATTAACTCTTAAGCCACGAGCCGCAATTATACGCAATAAATGGCAGCGAAATCATGACGTCATATATTTTAGCTGCTTAACTCTTTGATAAATAACGGGAATTGTATTTTCTAGTATGGAATTTGCTGTGTAAATGCAGAAACTTGAAAAGAAGATTAATTTTAATAATTGTTTAATGTAGTTCAAAACTCATAACAGTACAACAATAAAAAAATACTTCTTTTCAAAAGGTAGAGCGTGATGTTTTTATCAAAACTATACTAACCTGTAACAATATTTCAATTACCATAGTAAGCTGAAACCCCAGTCTCAATAAACTAATATTTGTATGTAAAATATGATTTTTAAATCTCATTTACTAAGACACTTTACGTTTTGACACAAAGCAAAATGCTTATTAAAACTGTTCACCTAAAACAATTTTTTATTTTATTTTACCACAAACATTTTTAGTACCCAAACATAGTTTTAGTCCAATCACCTTGAAGTTCCTTTAAAAAAAATCTTATATTAAAATCCAGAAAAGAAATAAGTACATAACAATTTTCACCTTCATCACAATAGATTGCAATCAGCTAATTAAGGGAGTATTTCAATATTACATTCGCTGGTTCGCCGCGTGACGGATTCCAATTTGGTTGGATACCACTAATCATGCCGTGATCCGAACCTGATGAAACATCATTCAGTGTCCATCGCTCGCATTGTCCATTGACAAACAGTTATAAATCAATCAAATGCGCATTGGACGTTGTAAATGCGTGGCGCAATTTGTACGAGATAACGCAATAAGCAATTAAAGATGGTGTGAAACTTAATTGATAGGTTTTTTCGAGCAAGTCAGACCGACTTGTAAAAAGGAATTTGAAGGTAAAAAATATAGAACATATTACTATAGTTAAACAATGAACATGTTAAAACCCTTATCCAGTTTCAGTTAATCCAGCGACACCAAAAAATTGGCACAAAAACAATTTTTAAACCCAGCAATTTTTATTGTTTTTAGCTTAAATGACGATAAACGCTTACAATAAACTCGTTTTGTTTCTTAAAAGGCAAATCATAAAAAAAGTATTTTAAATATACTCTATTGCCAAGTCAACTCGGTGGCATAAAACGTTTGACAATACAAAAGTGTAAATATACTATTTTGCAATTCCTATAATCACAATACCCCTCGTAACTTGCACCACCCCCCACCCCGCGCCTGCTAATCCCCCCGTGGCGTGGACGCCGCCGTCCGGATCATACGTCGCAGCAACAGGAGAAGCATTAGTCGCTGCATTGTACCACGCCTCATTTGGACTTAGGCTTGAATGTCCTAGAACAAATATATGGAACTAAACAGCGGTCTGAATAGTTTAGGTGGGGATGTGAGCTTCGTCAGTAGATTATAATAATAAATCTCCAGACTTTCACACCAATTATGTGGCCCTAAAGTAAGTTGCAGTAAGCACTTGTGTCATAGGTACCACGTAATGGACTAGGGGAGAACATAGTTACACCCAGACACGAACCAATATCGAAAAACCATTTTTACGAAATTGGCCCGACCCGGGAATTGAACCCGGAACCATCCGCTTAGCAGTTCGGTATATACATATACCGCTGCACCACAGTGGTCGTCGAAGATTAATAGCTTATTTTAAATTTTCAGTTACCTGAATTGCATTTGACTGAAGTAGTAGGTTTTGTTGTTTCTTGATATATTGTCAAATATTCATATTCGACTTGCAACGAGAACATACTTGTCAATGGACTGGTAATATCAGCCCTCAAAGTGTATTGTCAGCTTATTTGGAAAGTTTGTATAAAATTTTATATTAAAATCCTACAGATTATTACTTTCCTCAAATCCTAAGCCAGTGTTATTTATGTGAAAATCGTGACTACATTCAAGAAAGTCCGTCTTAAATTGCGCACTTTGCTTCATAATTTTCCACTTGGAAATAGCTTTTTAAATTTCCTCGGTTCGTCTAGCTCATCCAATTTTATTCTTCGAAAATTTAAGCCCCTCAGTAATCCTGCAAGAAGGTATGATATATTGGACTGAAAATATCATGAAATGTCTAACAAATCCTTTCTGTCCAGTCCCGTATTGGATTATGGCGAAGTCAGATTGAAAACTGGCCAGAGAGAAAGAGAAAGAAAAACATTAATAAGGGACAGCGCTATACAAGAGAGCGCATAATTCTGTGACATTGTAAACACGATTTTCGAAACAATAAAGTAACTTTTATTTCTGGTTTTGTTTGAAATGGAGCTCTGCTGTGTAAATCAGAAGGTTGATATTTGTTTGTAAGTGTGTTGATAGGGAGTTTCAAAGGCTTAATAATTTCGAAGGCGTGCCTAGTTGGCTGGCGCGGGGATTGCGGAGATTTGTCGATGGTTTTTTTATTGCAGTTCTGGAATTATTATCACCACGGGGTAAATGTAAGCAATCATTTATTATTTTTGCTTTTTTTCTGGTAGGTTCATGAAAAAAAGTCATGGCGTGTTTGTTTTAGGTATGTTATAAGAATTAAAGTGCAGTTTGTTAAAGAGAGCCATTACCTCAAAAACAAGAGAAATAATTCTGGTAAATATACACACACATGTATCTCTACAACTGAAAATTGAAATAAAATTCACGTTGACTAGAAAAAAGGTTTCCCCGAGGCCCTTCAAACCCAGACATAATCAACACGCGCGTCATACTTAACCGCTTTTTGCCGTAAAAAGTATAATACGGCATTTTTCAATAGGTCCCCCTGTCAGCTTTGTACGCAAGGGTCCCAGGTTCGATCCCGTGCGGTTATTAGCACCAATTCAGAAGGGTGAATAATGTCGGCTTAATTTGCTTACATTCTGTAGAAATATGTACATACATTACCTCACGGTAAGGCAGATGGTATACCGTTTACCGTATTTTCATATATTTTGAGGTAAATTAAAGGAAACCTTTGGGTGGAATAACAATATATTGAATTTGAGCTTCGGTGGTTTTATTAAAATTCATTGTTTATGTTAACTTCCTTACCTCTTCAAAACCTGAAAAACAAACACATAAACAGAGATAAAAATCTGCATACATATTACATTTCCAGATTGCATCGCCACTGCATAAAACTATCCTAGTCCCTCTCAACTTATTTACTTGTAATATGCAACATCAGCATTCCCCTAATAGTCCATACGAATGCCAAGACTGCCGAATAGGCTTCGTACTGGTGCTAAATGCTAACAACAGTACACAGTGCCAAAACAGGTCGTGCCAAATATTCGTGTGTTTCGGCCGTAATGAGCCGATACAGATTTGGCCGAGGTGGATATCATTATTGCCTTAGGCTTTTGTGGCGCAGGCAATAGGCGGGCCAACCGGCCGAAATTCAAACCGGGAAAGCGAGGCGGTGTTCTGCGGTGAAATAACAACGACGAATTTCCGTCGCACTGTACTTTCAGTGAAGACTTTAAAGGAAAGATATATTTTAATTTAGAAAGAAGATGAATTTGTAATCAAATATAGGTTTATGCTTATCTAGACTTTATTGTTGATAGAAAAAAGTTAAATTTATATAATTAATAAAATAAATACATTCGTATATCTCCTACACATATAATATAGTAGTATTGAGTTTTTGAAGAAGTATAATTTGTACGATAATTAATAAAATTAAAAGATAAAATAAAAATATATATTTATGCGTATTCCATACAAATAACGTGTTCGTTTCCAACAGTAATTAATGGTAACCATCACCCCGACTACCAGGGTAGCAGACATTACTAGGAGCACTTGCCATTCCAGGGCGGACCTACAGAAGTGCAGTGTAGCAATGAGAAGTGCATGTTAGCTTGTTACCTATGTGGGCTGAAGTGCTCCATAAATCTAGCTACGTACTAACCATTAACAGTTATATTCAGTACAATATTATACAGTCAATGGTTTGATAATACGATAACTACCGAAATGCTTTAACTTCCAGCGTTGATTTAATTACTTGTGATGTTGATCTAAACTTTTTCATGTGTTTCCTATTCATTTAAAATATCTTTAAGTGTATTTATTTTGAGTATACAGTTAATTTCACGAATACTAACATTTCTTACGTTACATAAATCTGAATATACTTAAGGCACCCTTGTAACTTGAACTTTTAACCCATTAAGCTCAAAAGCTTAAGCACTAGGTATTACAATGCACACTATCTAACCACAGACAGTAATTATATCAAGACAACGTATTGCTTTAAGCGCAGTTGCACATAAAACACAGATGCAGTCCGTCTGTCTGACTGCAGTAGTAATTGTCATTTATTACTTGAAGGCTCTGACTACGGAGTGCCACTTCATCACTGTTAGATGGTATTGCAGATATCGGGCACTGATGGTAAAGTAGGATTAGGGAACATGGGATTGTATGATCTAAGATTATGGGCAGTAGGGAGCATTATTGCTGGAGCGGTTAAGGCTAGACACAAAATTGTTTGTTGCAATTAAGAAAGGGGGTATGATTGGCTTACTTCAGCAGTTATATTAATTAGAAAATTTGATCACAAAATTACCAATATTTGTCAGTCGATATACTCGTAGATGATACGTTACCTGATTGTAATACTAAAGCTTGAGTAATCAAGGGTGTAAATTCATAAATTTTATCTCAGCCGTTACGCTCACTGCGGTCAATGTAGGACAGCGCAATATTAGACAAGAAATTTTATTTAAAAAATATAGGAACACGTACCAAAAAGTCAAAGTCATTATCCTCTACATTGGTCAGTGAAAAGCAACTAGGTTATAAAACACTCTAGAACAGAGTCGTAAACATTAAACTTAACAATGACAAAAACTTATCAAAAGCTGTTAAGTGCACCCGACAGTACTTAAATAGTCTGTCGAGACCTTTGACACCAAAAACTCAATGATTTGTCTCTCTAGAAACTTTTTTAATAAACGTCTTAAAATGATCAAAAATTTACACAACTATAGAAGTATTTCAGCGTTTTAGCCATTTAACACGCCAAAAACTCAATAAAACCTTCTTGAAAGACGCCTCCAGTTTTAGGTTTTTCGTTCGCAGACTTTTAATGTTATCCTTTAAAAGTATAAGTGAATTCTGCTATAGTTTTTTTTTTAATTTACCACACCAAGAGTAGTAATTTTGTTCATTAAAACAAAAAAATATGAAAAATTCACTTTAAATAAATTAAAATTATAAATATCTATATAAGTAGGTTAGCAATTATATTTTTTTAAGATATAAGCCCAAAACCTTACCCGAAACCGCCCCTGACTTTTGAAACGGAACGAAATCCAATAACGCAGTGGTACCTGCTATGTCTTCAGATCTCGGCATCCCAGGAATCCCGTTCATTACTCTGCGAGAGTCCCAACTTGTTACCTATCTCCAATTTGTCTGATTTTTAGGACTGGGCGCTTCGGGAGGCGGGCGTGGAATGCGGGGCCCAGAGGTGTGAGCTGGTTTTAAATGGACGGCAGTAGTGTTTTGTTTTGGAAGGAATGATCTGGAAGGTTTGTGGAAAGTGAAAAGGTATATTTGGTTTTTTGTTTTTTTTTTACATAAAAATTGGCATTTTTTCACGGTATTCTGTACTAACTGTGGCTAACTGCTGTTAAAAATACATAATTATGTGACAACAAGTTCTACATGTTTATTTTATATATATTTACTGGGCATACATTTGTCTTTTCACCACAACTTATGGAGTGGGTAGATGGAGTCGAGGATGTTAAGTTCCGGTTTATTTTTTAAATCATCACATTTTATACAAATATTAAAACTACTACAGCAGAAAACCAAAATAAATGAAACATTTAGTTAACATTGCCAAAACGCCTGTAACTACGTTTTCCCCAATTCCTAGTCAAAGGCGACATTTCTAAAAATTTAATTGGTTGTTCACACTCCCAGACTTGGTTACCGTCAAATTGGAGTTTTCTAATTAAGCTCAGTTGGCAGGTTTTCAAGCTATCTAGTTACAGTGGAATGACTCGGGGTAGTTGGTTACTTAATTTAGATAAAAAGTTATTGAAGTGGAGACGTTTCTTAAATACATTTGTTTATAAATTGTATTTTTTTTGAGGTTTGTCTATAATTTTGTTATTCAACGAAAAATGTTTAGGAATTTTCAATTGTATTAAAATCTAAAAAAAATGTATTACTTACATACAAAAAACATACCTTCACTAGTTAATATTAAATAAACAACTAAAAAAATCGTTTTTCTATTCGTCGTACAGATACAAACCAAATAAAATGAAACGTATATCAAAAAATCTCTAGTTGCCGTAGTAATGAATGGCAATTACATCTGTATCGAAGAAAATATAAAATAAAATTGTCAAAAGGAAGTAAATTGTGCCGCGGGACAAATAATGTGGCGCAAACAACGCCGCGATAAAGATTTATTGCCCAAATTTTTATGAACATGCAGGACCCAAGACATGAGAGGAAAGCAATGTTCATTTTTAATTTTAATTATAAAAAACAGTTATAATACAAGCAACATGAGATTTTAATTAAGTCGTATATTTTATAAAAAATGCTCAAACTGAGAAAAATAAAACATTTTATTATAGATAAAAAGAGTTTCTTGCCTACGACAAACTACGTTAAATAATCAGTAAACTGAGATAGACACTCAGAGTGAACATTTTTTTATTCACAAATTGAACAGAACGAATTTTGAAAAAAATACATATTTTGAACTTTCGGACCCAGGACCTTTGGAAAACCGGTCCAATGCTCTTCCAACTGAGCTACCGCGCCGCTACGTTGACCCATCGAAATTTCTTCCAGTATCTATGTGCTTTCGTCATATAGCTGACGTTATTTCTGGGTTCGAGTCCCAGTCGCGTAATGCTCGGAGGCCCGCGTTCCTTTTTCCAGTATTTACAACTTCAAAATTAATAAATTAGCATTTATAATGCAAAATTTAAAGTAAAATCTCAAAAAATACATACTCAACAAAAAAAGATTGTTTCCGTAGGAGTTCATTTTCTATTAACGTCAGAGTTTTCAAAATTATATCACATCATATATAACTACTGCGTTTTTTATAATTTGTAACTATGTAATATTTAGCATTATTAATCTTCGTTACAACGACACATTTTTATATATTTTATATATTTTCGTAAATTTAACCATCACATTCGCTATCTTCCATCACTTGCACCGCTCACAATAAACACGGAGCATTTTGTAAGTTAATGAACTGACGGCGAAAGGAGCTGACTCCGGCCGTCAGGTTGCTGATTCCGACGCTTTTGTGTTTTATTACGACGCAAATAAAAATATGACATGTGACATAAAAAAAATATTAAAAAAAGTTGTTGGCTGTTTTCATAAAAAAAATTTTTTTTGTGTCTACAAATATAAAAACACAAACTATATTTTTTTAACATTTTTTTTTTCAAAATAATAAAAGTTAATGTTTAGCATCTAAAGATATAAAAAAACTTCAATATATTGCATATTTTTAATCTTAACGCCTCAATTTGCACACTTTATATTTAGCATTAAATAACTCTTTTATTTAATAACACAGAGAATACCACATTCAGTAGTATATTTACTGTTAAAATTCATCTCAACCAGAAATTTGATTTTAAACTTCATTTCAAAAATCGAAGGCGAAATTGCTTACAAATCCTGTCGTTTGGGAATTGGTTCGATTGTAATCCAGCCAGAGGTGGTTCGTCCCGAAGTCACCTGTGTTCGAATAGCAGATTGTATCTGTATGCAAATGTTGTGTGCATTGTGCGTCGCCTCGTCAATACCCCGAGACCTGGGGCGGGTGCTGATTGGGACTTCGACAGATTTTGACCCCGTTATCTATAATACCACATTTTGAAAGGCTGTTCATCTCAGTAATGAACTAATCAACAATCACGCTCTAATCAACTCACATTTACACATATTTTTCTGTTTTTTTTTCTTGGTAGTTAAATACTTTCTTTACGTAGTAATTACAAACTTTACTTTTCATATTTTTATCATACATATGTCAAATGTTTATAATAGGCGTAAAACGACAACAAACTACTTTTCTGTCGAACATGATTTATCTGACTACTGAAAAACTAGCCTTTAGTCTATTTGAGTTTGAAATCTTAACAATATTTTTGCCTTCTTATTAATATATTTGTATCTTAAGCTACTTACATTTAGTTTAATAGTGGTAGTTTAATCTTTAAATCCTGATTTAAGGATCAAATTGGCGCAAATACTCAATAATCATCCTTATAAATGAACATCATACGTACTATATATTTATATATTAGTAGGTCCAAACCCAATCAGGTCCGAGTTTGATGATTATGTTTTCGGAACTCCCGAGCTGCCGAAACAATGCCATAGAGTCGGAAGTTAAATTGCAACATGCAAAACAAAGATGGCGACTGTGAATTGGTTTTCAAACGTTTTTTGCGCACTCCAATTTTATGTTGGCGGGGAAATTTTGTCACCCTTTCAACATTTTTGATTGGTAAACAAAGTTTTCGCCTAACATCATAATAATACGAAATGATGGTAAAAGGATTGTTTTCTTTTTGGTATTTGTTTTGTGTAAGAGTTTTGTAGTGCTTTTGTTTTAAGAAAATCACATTTACACATAGCACCTACATTCCTCCTTTGAAAGGCATTCAATCGAATTCCATTTTCAAACAGTTGTAGAGACCGTGGTGGGTTCAATCGTCGGTTTGTCTGTTTCCTCGGAGCAGTTGCGAGCTAGACGCCCCACCCTGGGGATACCAAGGAACACCTTATGTTAAAAAGATGTAATCTATTTTGCACTACTTTTGCTCTGCACAAATATAAATGCTATTGTCGGCGTGGTATTTTTTAGTACATACACTGCACAGTATCATATGCATATAATAGTATTAGTTTCAGAACATACATGTATAAACGGTAAAAAAGTTTAAATAATCATAATAGAAATGGTATAAGTTCCTGATTTGCAAAAACGGTAAAGACGACATGAGTCTAACATTTTAACAATTCATTCTTGATATTGATTTCAACAAAAAGAAACAAAAAGAGTATTTTATGGACTAATACGGAGCGCACCGTTTTGTCTTGCAATTTACCAGATTAAAACCGTGATTAAATGCATTTTTAGACGCAAAATTGCAGGTGTCGGCGAAGTGTTACTTTGTTTTGTTGGTTATCTCAAAAGCCTTGCATAAGCAGTTGTTTCCTTTAATTTTAATTGCACATCTAGAAAAAACATGTTGACGGTTGCGATTAAGGTTAAGTTTAAAACTTGTAGAAATGAAAAATATTTATTTTCTTATTTCAAATTATTATAAGTAAACTATTGTATTTATTTCATTATCTAATAAAATACAAATAACAACAAAAACTGTAAAATTACCATATGTAAAAATTAATACATACTTACTGTACAATACCTATATATATATTTTTCTCGTTTACATTTCTACACATAATATTGGATTAACGATCATCAGTATAGTAAACACCTAGCTAGCTAACCGCAGTAGTTTCCCAAACCTCATGCAACTCCACCGTTTACAATTACAAAATATTCCGGTGTTCACGCGTCACAATGCGACAAGTCCATCTCGGAGTTAGACATCATAAATTGCGCAGACGTCTAAGTTTTCACGCGGTCGGAGACATAAGCGGTGGCGGTTGACATTTAAAGATGTGAATAGCTATAGAATAGTTACGTAAGAAACATCCTACTAATATGATAAACGTGAATGTTTGTAAGTATGTAGGTATGTAAAGTACTCTTTCACGTAAACACTACTGGACGGATTTGCATGAAACTTTATAGGTTATACACCAGAATAACACCTAGGGTACTTTTTACCACGGGAAAACTTCTCATTTCCACGGGAAGCCAACTTCTTGACACTTGACACTTGTTAAATATATTTAAGTTAATATGATTGTAAAGCTATGTTTGAAACGTTACCGAAATTTACTTAGATTACCTCTCTTACTTTATAAATATTGAACTTAGAAGGAAAAAAAACAGTCTTTAATAATCATATCGCTTACTTCTTAGACCACTTAACAAACGTAAAATGAATGCTACAGACGGCAATGAACATAGTTCTTTACCTACCTCTAATTAGTTAGTAGTTTGTATCATACAACTTGACTAGATACCAGTTTATCACATAACACGTTGAAGAAGACTTAATTAGAAATAAATCTACTTACTTTTTCATATATTTGCACGAATGTTATGAAATAAGATGTAAGGTTGAATGATGAAAGAAAAACAACATGTTTTCAAAATACGAGTGCTTATAGTTAGAGCTTTGTGCGCGTTAAGTTAACGATATTGTTGTTAGTGTTATGGCCAAAACACAACCTTTTGTTTTCAAAAGACTGGATATTTATTTAAGAGAAATTCGTTGATTAATGAACGCATCGTAATTAAATTACCGTAAAATACTAAAAAGTTAAAAAAAACAAAATCTTCCGTTTAAACGTATCCTGCTCTTTCATCAAAAGCCAAATCGTTTATTAAGTGTTACGAGTAAAAGTTAAATCACACTTATGTGTCACTAAAAAAATAACGGCAAGTTTTTAAATGTCAAACGGCTAATATTTTACCATAGTTATTGGTAGGTCGCTCAAACGTTCACTCATCACTACTTCCGATTCAAATTAAGTCATGTAACGACCCCGTAGTTTGAACTAGCGGCCCTTTCGACCCCGAACTAATAAGTAAACACATCGCCCATAGCACTAAGAGCCCTATTCTGTAAAGGGGTCCTATTCTGTAATCGCGAAACCACTTTCCGAAGACTTAACGCCAATCACGGCTTGGCGACACCCAATACAGAGCGGCGGTGGATTAATTGAATAAATTTGCATTTTCACTCGGGACATTTCCATTTGTTTCGAATTAAATGCACCGACGTATATAAAGTCATGTTTTGCAGGCTGGTGTGGTTGTGTTTGTGTTTAAACGTTTACGATTCTGTCACAAAATGAAAAAATGAAAATTTAATTTCTCAAAGAAATTATTTTATCTTTTAAAATGTATTTTATATAATAAGATAATCGTGTAGTTTTTATTAAATTGGTTTAATTGAAACTTTATGTAATGCTTTAAAACATTATTTTAAATAGCGTTCAATGCGATTAGCGTTAAAAGCTTTCGCTTTTTATGCTATGTTATCAACAATTAATATGGTAACAGCTTTTTTTTTTACCCGGTTTACCACGAGTTTGAAGTCGAAATTTTCAGTATTGTGACAATTACCTATGCTCAATTAATAAAATTTAATTAAAAATCAATTTAAAATAACCAAAAGAAAAATCTCTACTTTTCTAGTTTAGAAGTTTTTTCAAAAAAAAACAACTAAGACAAACAGCCGCTTTTAATAGAAGCGCTCTAAATTGCCAAGTGAAAATAACAATAAAAAACACACTCTCTCGACCCAAAGGTAGGAAAATCGTTTAACGAGTGATTTCAGTTTCAGAATAGGTTCGTGATTATGAATAAATTAGTTTTAGTTTTCCTCTTTATGTATTCATTCGGGGCGTGTGGACCAATCATTTGCATAATGTTATTTGAAGCTTTAAATATGTTTTTGTTGCGGCTTTTTCCATGAATATTATTGCTTTATAATACTGGTAACTTCGTAAGGATTTTTTTACGATTTTACGACAAAATTAAAACAATCTTCCTAATAACGATAAAAGATCCACTAAAATCCTCCAAGTGTATAAAAATAGTTATATAATATGACTAGCGACCCGGCCACGCTTAGCAGCGGTGAAACTTTAAATATTTTTTTGCGCATGTTCTTTATTTATAAATAAAATGGAAAAAAATCCTAAAAGAAGGCGAAAGCCGCATTAAAATACGATACGTAGTTTAGGAGGAGATAGGGGACAAACATTTAAACAGACAGAATTAGCGACTTGGATTTTACCATGTATATGATATAAACAGACTCATATTGCAATTGTGCTTCATACTCAGTAAAGTTTAAATGTATTCATGAATAAATAATGAAAACTTTATTGCATATTTGAGGTTCTTTATCTGAAAATGAGAAATTAATTGCAAATGACCTTGTTTACCAGAGACAAATTATTATGATGAAGAAATCGTGACTGGCATATAAATAACTTTTTGGAGAAACATTTAAAGAGAGTATGTTTCTATAGTTTAATAAAAGGTGTTAGATACCTTTAAGATTCTTTTAAATATGAACATAGTTAAACTTATTAAAAATCATTACAGAATTTGTAAAACGTTTATGTTACTTTCATAAGTATTAACTACACCTACCAGAAATAAAAAAAGATGCAATGTTTTTTTTGTCACGTAAGTACTTCTACTACGTTAAAATAGTTGTTATCTATATTTATTATTACCTTTATTAAATTTTATGCTTCCTACTATTTATTAATACGTACAACTTCTTATAAAAGAATCCAATATCGTTTTTCTTTATTTTCCCTTCTGAAATGCCACAAAGTATAATAATCCTAAAATCCTCTAGATGAAATGTCCAACCATTCGATGTTTTGACATTTTGCAACAAGAAACGCTCATTTTAAACACAAAACATTCACTTTTTCTGCAGTTTCAACGATGATAATAATAATAGCCTATGTATGTCCCATAGTTGACCACAGGCCTCCTTCTCGGTTAGCGAGAGGGTTTGAGCCGTAATCCACCACGCTGGCTCGGTGCGGGTTGGTGGATGCACACGATGGATAATCATCCAGTCAAGTGGGTTTCCTCACGTTGTTTTCCCTCACCGTTAGTGCGTGATAAACATGTACATAATTTGAAAAATACCAAATTAGTGGTACACCCTAGTGGGGATCGAACCCGGAACCTTTGGTAAAGTAGACGCATTCCTGTTGCCACTAGGCTACCAAAATTCTTTACCAACATTTTTTTCTATAAGTACGCACACATCTAGAGACTCCCCAAAACACACAAATTAAATCCAATTGAGAATCCAAAAAGTAGCCAATCAATAATATTCACCCTCGCATTCAATTAGTATTTCGGATGCACCTTTAATGCTCAGCCTCCAGGAAAAACCCGGCGGGTCGTTACCAGTTTCATAAAATATATCGACTCGAAAATTCTGCCAGAAAACTTTATTGAAATATGATATTATAATCAGCAACACATATTTCATTAATTAAATATATCATTGCGTGGATCTAAGAGTTGTTATTTATTACCAATGGTATTGTTAGGAAAATGACAAACAACTTTAAGTTGGTATTTGCTAGCTGACAGAATGAGTTGGCGCACAAAAATATAAAACGGTACAATTTAAGTACCAAGCCCCTTCAGGCTGATGGGCTTCCAAATCAATTGAAAAAACAGCAGGTTCTACACGCCGTTCAAAGTATTGCAGAACAAATACAGTTTTCAGAGTCGACCATTCTCCTGAATCTTTAAAAAAGTACTTTCATTTGTACCAAGTAAAACTTGTTAAGAATAAGAATGACCCTAATCTCCCGCGTTACCGTAAACGATTTAGGGGAACCTGCCACTAAATGAAATCCTTGGTCTAATAGAAGGGAAAATGTAGGGATAAATAAATTGTTTTTAATATATTGTACGAGAAAGGAAAACAAATGAAACTGTAGTTAGATTTCGTGGATAATGCGAAAAAGAAAGCCTTAAGCCGTAAGGCGGAGACGTTGAGCTTACCTGTTTACTCTTGAAATGCACTGGCTTACTTGGCATCATAATGGGTATAATTTATTTATAATTAAAATTTATTTCCAATTAGTCGGAAATTAACCATTGAATTTCTAAAAACAAACTAAAAAGGAGTGAGGTTAACTCTCCCGATTGTTAAGAAGTTTTTTACTCATTTTGATGTGATTAGAAATAACTTACTTAATTAACGAATTAGTTTCTTCTTTCTTTGAACTGTAAACTCGCTATACGAGTAATGTAATGTAATTTAGAATTAAACAACTAAAATTATAAATATGAAGCACTTTATTTATCAACTCCGAAAGATACATTACTTTATCATCCATATTCATGAGAGTCTATTTTGCAATTATTTTTTTAATGCCCGTAATCTCGTAAAATGGCGACGAAACATCAATTTTGGTAATTAATCCTCCTTTAGAATAGGCACACACGCGTAAGCGGATTACGCTGAAGCAAATTCAATTTGACGGCATAGATGGCGCTAGCTATACTCAGGGGTGAAGGAGTAAGTTAGTACCTATAAAGGCTTAGAGAAGCCTACGCTAGTGTGAATAGCATTCTCAATAAACGTATATATTTGAATAAGAGTTATCTGTGAGAAATATTTTATGTAATCCTTATATTACATTTTTCGAATGATGATTTTTAAGTTACGTAAACTTTTGTCATAGAAGTTAAAATACTAACCTCAAAAAACAGAAATCTTTACCAAAACACCTACTAAATTCTCCAGATACTTGGTTAACCATCAAATGTACCTAAAATAGCTTTTTTGACACGAGCAAGGAGCACAGTGGACTGGCGAGTAAATCCCCTTAAAGCCGATTACGGTGGTCATCGCAGCTTCCCAATTTGCCAGGCAAATCTCCTAGCACCTTGCCACAATGGTACCTTATCCTTTGTGTGTTCCAATGAAACCTAGGATTGACAGGCGACGGACCAAACGGATTCGACGCTATTTCATTTGGGGTTTTAATTACGTCGAGTAAGAGGTTAAGATTTTGTATACCTTTGGGAAATGAGCTAGCAATGTTTTATTTGGAAAATAAGTAGGTTGTAAGGTTAATTTTGAGTCGTATTCGGTTTGTTTAGAGTTGTTTATTGAACAACAGGGTATTAAGCTGAAGATCTAGAAAAACTTCTTCGGCGACACGTTGTCGCTGCAGTAATTTTTTATTCATCTTCTGCTGGATACAGCAGTGTTTCTTAATTAAGACTAGCAAGTAACAAAATAAACTCAACTATTTCAATTAACACTAGCTTTCACTAGTGGGAATCTAAAAATAATTTCTTAGTGCTCACTAACATCTTGAAAGAAGTGTCTGTTCCGAATTCCACGGCCTTAGTTTTATAAGTTTATGCTCGTCGATGATGAATCAGTCGAATAATAAGAAGTAAAACATTGATTGAATTAACACAAATCTACATAAACCAGGATAACTCCTGCAAAGTAACAAAGACGTCATGTAATAGTGATTCTTCATGATTACTGTCCATTACAGGATCACTTATCCACGTTTGTCTTCATTAAATAGTTAGCAACACGCAATCAGACACTCAACTACTATCACTATTTGCTTGTTAAGGAGAATTGTTTCGCAGAAGTGGGTCAGTTGAAATTGACTGGATAGATCGTTTTTTTAAGAAAGTTAAAAGATAGTCTTTCCTACTTCAGACCACAATGACAAAAAATTACGTTCAAGTTATTTAAACGTTTTTTTCCCAATGGAATTATTCATTTGTTGAAAGGCAGATGTTTTTAACAGTCAGATTAATACTATTCCACTTATAAGAAGTATGTTTTTATTGTCACTTCTTACTAATATTATAAACTTCGTATGCATGGATGTTTGTTACTCTTTCACGTAAAAACTACTCGACGGATTTGGATGAAACTTTGCAGTAATATAGGTTATACATCAGAATAACAACAGGGTACTTTTTACCGCGGGAAAACATCTAAATCCCACGGGAAACCGACACGCGAACGGAGTCGCGGGCGGCCACTAGTCATACATAATTTATCTGTCAAATAGAATTTATCATTCGATTGAAAAATCTGCTTTTAAAAAAACTTTATTCGTCATTCAAATCGTAACTGTTTGGAACAGCTTCACAACTCTATAAGCCACACAGAACATATTTTTCATATGCATTTTTCGAGAACGCTTTTAAATTAGACTTTCAAAAATGGAACGTTTCAAAATTTCAGACTCGCTTTACCAAATATCCGAATTTATGAAATTCTGTGTTCATGTTTACAATCAAGTTTGAACCTTATTTATGTAGCTTTAAAGCTTATGTTTGTTAAAGTTAAAAGAGTATATGGTTTATGATTTGAACTGAAGCACGCGTTATGAGATCTCTAATTAACTCCACGAATATGCTACTTGAACCAATTTGATGCTAAGTGTAATTAAGTTGGGAAACGTAACGTTAGTATTAATTATTCAAGTTCTAAGTTATAGTTCAATATGTGGTGGTATCTCAAAAATTATCGGGACCTAATAAACGTCCAGTCCACTATTGCAGCCACAAGTTGAAGAAGAAAAGAAAAAAGGCAACATAGCTTTTTTAAAATACGACAAGATTGTTATAAAAAAGCCTAAAGATACAAGAGAGAAAAGGAAAAGGGATGGATCAAACTCACCTAACACCTCAACCAACAAGAAAAAGAACGCTTCAATCACCACCCCGGTTCAGACAAAGACAAAAATCAATGGAAAAGATGTTATTAGAGCAAACATATTTTCTTTCAAAGAACGTGAGAGATCAGCATCATTTTCTGGAACATCAAAAAACTAAATGCCTCCAATACTCGGAAACGAAACATACATAGAAATTTAACAAACAAACACCCAAAACTTTTGAAAACGCTCCCCAACCCGGCTGGTCCCCGTGGGGAATACGACCAAAACCCTCCATTTATAGCTACTAACTTAAGAAAAATTAGAAAAGAAAAGCACCTAAAAATATGTACATATAACGTTAGATCTCTATCAACAGCCACCAGAATGTTACAATTGACTAACGCAGTTGAAAAAATAAACTGGGACATCATTGGACTGGCTGAAACCAAAAAACTTGGTAATGCTATGGAAGAACATAGAGATTTTATATTTTGCTACGTAGGAGAGACAATCGGTCTTCATGGCGTAGGCTTTCTCATAAAGAAAAAATTTAAGAACAACATCAAAAGCTTCATCCCAATATCAGAAAGAGTTGCCCTGCTGAAACTACACCTCAACTTTGGACCTATATCTCTCATCCAGGTATATGCTCCTACTGAGAACTCACATGAAGAAGAAATATTAAAATTTTACAACGATATAAGAAAAGCGCAAGACGAAGCAGATAAGACCTATATCATCATGGGCGACTACAATGCAAAAATCGGACAACCACGGCCCGAAGAAAATCTAATAATGGGAAAATATGGAATAGGACAGAGAAGCATAAAAGAGGAGAACGATTACTAGAATTCGCACATGAAAATAAATTATCTGTTATGAACACATATTTCAAAAAACGGCATTCAAGAAAATGGACATGGATATCTCCAGATCAAAACACGAAAAATGAAATCGATCTAATACTCACCAATAAACCAAAACTTATTAGTGACGTAGATGTTCTTAACAGAATAGAGTTTCCATCAGATCACAGAATGTTAAGATGCTCCTTAAAAACCGAACCACCAACAAAACGCCGATCCGAGTTCAAGCCGCCTCAAAATAAGCTAAAGACAAACGAGGAAAAGGAAAAATACGTACAAAACCTAAAATTAAACTCGACATCACTTTACGAATCTACGGCAAACACCAAAGACATTCAAGCTCTCAGCAACCGATTAGAAGAAACTATTACAAAAAGCATACAATTAAGTTACAAAACTATACCAAAAGAACATAAAATCATTTCAGACACAACTCAGGATCTAATCTCTAGACGAACAAAACTGCAGGCTACAAAACCCAAAACCAAGGAAATGAGAAAAGAGCTAACACAACTTTATAAAGAAACTAACAGAGCTATCAGAAGAGACTATGAAAGTCACAGAAAAATGATAATAGAAAGAAACATATCTTTATTCCGAAGCTCTAAAAGAGCTTATAAAGAACTGTCAACACACAAGAATTGGATAGGGGGTCTTGAAGGTAAATCAGGAGAAGCAAGAGATAGAGAAGACATTATTAAAAACGCAACAGCCTTCTACACAAATTTGTACAAAAAGCCAAATCTAGAAAAGGAAGAGATAGAACCTGAGGAAGGGAAAAAGTCCACACTGCACAAAGTTAGCGGAAAATCATCGACACCGCCGCCAATCAGTTCAGAGGAAATAATGAGGCACATTAAGAAACTTAAGTCAGAGAAAAGCCCAGGGCCAGACCATTTGCCAATTGAAACTATCAAACTAGGAGCACCAATATTAATTAACTATATAGTAAAACTCTTTAACGAAGTAATGAAACAAGAAAAAGTTCCAACACAATGGTGCCAATCAAACATAATTCTTCTCTATAAAAAAGGAAACCCACTAGACATTGGAAACTATAGACCCATCAGTCTGCTATCTGCTATATATAAACTTTTCTCCTCAGTCATCCTTGGTAGAATAGCACCTGAAATCGATAAAAATCAACCAATAGAGCAGGCGGGCTTTCGACCAAACTACTCAACGATCGATCACATTCATGTCCTGGAACAAGTCATAGAAAAATATAAAAAGTTTCGACAGCCAATATACATAGCATTCGTGGACTATTCCAAGGCATTTGATAGCATAACTCATAAATCTTTATGGAACGCTCTCATAAATAATAACATAGAAGAGAAATATATCAACATCATCAGAAACATCTATTCCATGAGTGTCAGTCGCATAAGGCTAGAAAAGAAGGGAGAAGAGTTCCCGATTGAAAGAGGAGTGAGACAGGGGGACCCCCTCTCTCCAAAGCTATTTATAGCAGTCCTTGACGACATTTTTAAAAACATTAATTGGAAAACAAAAGGCGTATGTGTATTAAATAGAAGACTGTCACACCTAAGATTCGCGGATGACATAGTTCTGTTTGGCGAGTCCTCCTCAGAACTGGAAAGTATGCTTCAACAGCTGGACACGGAAAGCCAGAAGGTCGGGTTACATATGAACACCTCTAAAACAAAAGTAATAACTAACAGCCTTAGAAAAGAGATCCAAGTCAACGAAAAGAGTGTCGAATACGTGGAAGACTATGTTTATCTAGGCAAATTAGTATCTTTCAACGCCAACAACAACGAGAATGAAGTCGAAAGAAGAATAACGACCACATGGAGAAAATACTGGGCGTAAAAAGAGATACTAAAAGGAAAATATGACCAGAGAACAAAAGGAGTAGTTATGGATTCCTGCATCCTCCCATGTTTAGGATACGCCAGCCAAACATGGACGTTCACGGAAAGAGTAAGAAATAAGATCCTATCCTGCCAGCATGGTATGGAAAGAAGTATGCTTAATCTAAGAAGAATACAAAAAATAAGGAATGAAGACATTCGCAAGAAGACGCAAATAATGGACGCCCTCAAATTCTTTTTAAAAAATAAATGGAAATGGGCTGGACACATAGCTAGATATCAAGGCAAAAGATGGACAAACTACATAACGAAATGGCGGGGTCCATCGGGCAAAAGAAAGGTAGGAAGGCCAAGGAAAAGATGGGCAGACGATATAATTGCTATAGCGGGAAAGAACTGGATGGAGGTCGCAACTGACCGAAACAGGTGGAGAGAGATGGAGGAGGCTTATACCCATAGGGACCACATACAACAAGAAATTTAATAAAATATTATATTTAAGTTAAGGAAAATGTAAAATATGTGGAAATAAAAGCTTATTATTATTATTATAATAAACGTCCAGAATCACTGAGCTAAAAGTAGAGATTTCGTGCTTTTTATGCCCAAAACGATTTCTTTATCTACCCTTATATAACTATTTAGATAGTTACTAAAAATAAACAAAATATTGAGACACTTTTATTCCTTTGTTTATATAAGATTAAGACCTATAACTTAACCTAGTTCCGTGAATATAATCACGTAAAAATATCTTTATAAAAAAAAACTGAAATTCTGGGTTCAAGACCAAAATTAAAGAAAAAAAACATTAAAAAAATATATCAAATAAATTAAAATCAGTTGCAGAAATTAAGGACACCCTTAAAGATATTTATATACCGCACCTATATATAATAAGCTGAACCAAAAATAACAAATTAAAATTTGTTATCTTTTTACCCGCAGAAACTTTAAAATGTATGAGAATTAATATTAAACGAAAAGCATCAAATAAATCTTTTCAATATCCCATATCAAAAACTTGTTTCACCCTTAACCATGTGAAGTTAGCGTCTGTGGCATATAACCAAGTGCTTATAAACCCGAGAGAGCTAAACGTTAATTCAATTCGTCGACTCGATACTTAATATCACTTGAATCGATTTATCCATATGTATCGATGCGCGGCATGCCACTTCATTAGGGGTGCCGGTATTTCATGAAATTCAGTTAGAGGGCTTTAAAGGTGTTCAGCTAGCTATTCGTGTATGTTGTGACCCTATATACTTTTTTTGTGTATCCTTTAACTATACCTAGGTATCACTACATAGTATAAAACGCTCTCTCTGTCCCTATGTATGCTTAAATCTTTTAAACCCCGCAACGGATTTTGATGCGGTTTTTTTAATAGATAGAGTGATTTTAGAGGAAGTTTTTTATGTATAATATAACACATTTAGGGAAAGGGTGTAGGCTCTGTCTGCAGCGATTAGTGGGCTGACTCGACCGGTGAAATACCACCGGCGCACAGAAAACCGACGTAAAATAGGGACGATGTTCCTGCGTTTCGTTCGGTGAGTGCGATATCCGATGCCCAATTTTGTCAAAGACTCTGCAACACACCCCCAACACCCACAGTGTTGCGGGTAGTCATGGGCGGTGGTGATCACTTACCTTCAGGTGACCCGCATGCTCGTTTGCTTTGCTATATTATAAAAAAAGGGATTTTACTCCGAATTTAATGCGTGCGAAGCCGCAGGCAAAAGCTAGTTCTATATATTAGAGAAAATAAAATTGAAATGAAATGAAATGAAAATATACCTTACTAATCTATATCCTTAGGATTAACCTCACTTATAATATAAATTGGTATGTCTGTCTGTATGCTCTGCTTTCACATTAAATCATATTAATTGGTAATTTCATATAAATATCGACGGTGGAAAGGCAATATTTCTTAAGCGACATAGAGGTAATTTTACAGGAGAGTAAAAAGAAGTTTGTAATTTCGGGAAATCGAGGATAAAAAAATAACTATTTATTCGATTTACTTTATTCCAAAAAAAAATTAATACTATTAATACTTTTTATTATCTTCTTTCAATAGCTGGAGCTAATTTTCTGTAATTACCGAGTTAATGTCGCTTAGTAAAATTTGATCAAAAATGACAAACCGTAAAAAATTACTAACCGACCACACAACAAATATTCAAGTGCAGGAAATAAGTCTTAAATATATTTGATTGTATTTTTTCAGTCTGGAAAATAGTCATAAGCGAAAATTCAATGAAATTATGTTCTGGCTAAAATTACTTAAATGCATTCAAATAAACTGTTGACTCTAGGATAAAATACTTCTACGTCTCTTGTTTTAGCAATAATCACATGTTTTTGTATAAATTAAACGATATAATATTATAAAACAGGCAGTAACAAATGTTTTATTAAATTAAAGAAATATTATCATAATTTTACTGTTTTTTCTTTATAAAATTTTATAAGAAAAAACAATAAGAACACAGTTCAGAAACACAAAGAAACCTACTTTATCGTAATCAGACTCTAAACATTAAATAATCTAACATGATGAGTAAATATCATGAATTATCATGTTAAGGTCATGTTTTACCAAGCGACATACTACCATATTGAATATCTTGTAGGCAAAATACTAAACGACATTTTTTCCATTGAGTGAGAAATGGTAGTTATTGACTAAGCGCCAAATTGCAATTACTCAAGGTTTGGTAAAAATATCTTGGTGCGTTTTTTTATTTTTTTGTCTCCGGATAAAATTCACTAAACGCCAAAGTACTAAAAATAAAAATCAAGTGAAATTAACTAAGTACAAATTCTTATTTTGAAAAATTGTCTAAAAATAAATAAATATATTATTAACATACAAATAACCCCAATAAGATGCTAGAGATCTATTTTCATTCTAATTTAAATAAAAAATATTTTTCTGTATTTTTCCTTATACATCATTAATATTCACCAAAAGTTTACCCGTATATCACATCCCTAGCGGTTATTTTCCATACATCTATTACCAGTCTCACAGCTCTCATCTATAAGTTAATTTCTAGGCTTCAAAGGGCAGGCAAGATAATTTATTTATGGCATACACAATTTATTTATCGTATACGGCACAGACCACATTTAACCAATAAATTTGGCGGCAGACATACTAGGGCCGTGTTGAGGTAGTAAATTAGAAGTTTAATGAACCATTAGGTTGAAATTAGCGGGTTACATGACAGGATACGTTTGGGACTAGGGTCCTCTCTGGGTAGTACCTACATAGATAGAGTGGTATAGACTAATTACTGGTTGTATATATTTGACGGAATACAAGTAGAAATTATGCTTACATAAAAAAATAAAAGAAAAATATATAATATCTTAAGTTTTTTTCCCTCAAGCTCGTTTTATGTATAAAAAAGTTAAATGCCAAAAAACGCATCTCGTACCTACTAATTATCATGACGATTAAGTATGTATGTATTTTTTTGGGAAATAATAAGTCAAGCCGCAGAGTTTTTTGGCCACGTGATAAATGACGTGACTTCTAATTTTATATAATACTAACTTTTGCCCGCGGCTTCGCGCGTTAAATTCGGAGTAAAACCCCTTTCCCTATACTCAGTTATTATACAAATAATCCCTCCTATTAAATCACTCTATCAATTAAAATAAACCCGAACTCAGTAGATCTGAGTAATAAAATTAGAAGCTGATTGAAGCACTCTTTTGTGTCATTTAATTTTATTATTATTTAAGAAATTTACTGCTAGCACCCTTTTTTATTGTGATAAACTAGACAACGAACTAGCATGTCACGTGATGGTAAGTGATTTTTATTTTATATTTACCTTAATATAGCGCAGGCAATATTCTATTAAAAATCTTTAACTATAATTATTTAATAATATTTTGTTCAGCTAATTCATCACACTAATATTTTTTTTTTTTAATACGGTTAATACACAGTGATTTAGCAGATTTTATTTACGTGATCTTTTTACGTGAATCGGCTCTTTAAGTTCCTACTTTTGAGGTACTTAGTACAGCCCCTAATATAAGCCGCAACATTACTTAGCACTAACAGAATTAACAAGCAGATGTCGTTTTCACATTGAAGATTAAACACTTACGGTGCATATTTTAAAATTTGAGGTTAAAATGTGATATGTTTGTTTATTATAATATAAATAATGTCATAATTCTGTGTGTTACTATGGTGTGAACTGTTACAATTTTTGAAGAAGAATTTTCTAGATTTTTTTAAGTTAAATAAAAAATGGTTAATAAAGCACATTAAAAGAATGTTCGTTGAACATTCAATCAATTCGCATTAATTACTTAATATTGCTTTAAGTTCTTAAAGAAAATCAAACTATTAAACACTATCCCACACAACTATTACCAACTACTAACCCAGCTAAGTAAATGCAAAAATGCTATTTGAAATTCCGACTCCCCACCGAACGCCGCTAACTTTTAAAAGCTTATCAAGTGGGAATACTAAATACCGGGAACTACCCGACTTGATAGCCAATGTTATTATTTTAAAATTTGGAAAGTTTTATCGCAATATTATGCTTGGTGTGGTATAGTTTCTGAACGCCGCCTGGGGGCGCCACCGTTGAATATTCATGCGGTTGTCAGACAACAATACAGATCAGACGGGAGTATTGGCGGGGACGAGTATGTAGGTAGCTGTAGGTACCTCTACAATAGTAGTTTGAGATATAATCTGGGTTTTTTAAGAATTAGACTCCGTTCGCGTGGAAGTCGGTTTCCCGTGGGAATGAAAAGTTTTCCCGCCGTAAAAAGTACCCTAAGTGTTATTGTGATGTACAACCTATATTACTGTAAAGTTTCATCAAAATCCATCCAGTAGTTTTTACGTGAAAAAGTTACAAACATCCATACATACATCTATACTCACGAACTTTCACGTTTATAATATTAGTAGGATAACTAGATTATAGTGTTACCGTTTTTTTATTCCTATAGACATAGCAGGAAATTGATCATTTTTATCGAATGCCTCAATCGGTGTAGCGATCTCGCTTACAGTATTTGCAGCGCACGACAATGATTCCGAAATCCGTTACTGTTTTAGTTTTACTACTAAAATATATTTTAATACTTGTAATTTAAATTATTTCTTAAAACCTTGAATTATGATTTAACAGCAATTCCAATTAATCCACTGAAAGCTTTTGATTTCTAAGTTTATATCCAAATTATCTCTTACTTACTCAATATTAAATGGTTTTAATATTGAGTTCTACCTAAAAATGCTCCTTAAAATCTTGAAGGAGAAACTCAGACTTTTTTTGTAGATATTTAAAACCATGATGATACTAAGAAACAAGAAAATGACCTCGCATAACATTATAATAATAATGTAGCAAGATAATATTCACAATGGTTGCTTTTAAGCTTTTGTTTTTCAAGTATGCATTATGTTTTTGTTCTGTTTTTCAGAGGCAATTAGATTTCTTTTGGATTTTTCTTACACTTTTATAGAAATTGCTTGATTTTTCATTGCATATAGACTACTAGTAGCCGCCCGCGACTACGTACGCGTGGAAGTCAGTTTCCCGTGGGAAGAAGTTTTCCCACGGTAAAAAGTAGCCTATGTGTTATTCAGATGTATAACCTTTATTACTGTAAAGTTTCATCCAAATCCGTTCTGTAGTTTTTACGTGAAAGAGTAACAAACATCCATACATACCTACTCACAAACTTTCACGTTTATAATATTAGTAGGAATTGTAAAAAATTAACGATAAAGCTATCTTTAATAGTTATATTCAATAGTACAATTAAGGTTTTGAGTCGTAATCATTTGTAACTTTATTATATTTAAACCTGTGATGTTACAGAAGATCTTGTACAGGTTAAGCTACAGTCAACTTCTAAACAGTGGCTCAGTTGCTTTAAACAACAAATTATCTTTCCAATATCCAACCCAAATTAATACACAAATCAGATGTAATACCACAATTGTCATATTCCCATAAAACAAAACAAAAAACCAGTGCAATCCCGCCCTAACCGGTTCAGTCCGGATTTAAAATGCTTAAGCTGCATTGGATAAGTCGGAAATATGCACTACAGTTTACGGTTATTGCTTCCTCCGCGCCGGTCCCGGGTTCGAGTCCCGGCTGTGTTGTTTATTGTGGGGAAGAGGATTTGAATACTGTTGTGATTGTTGGTTTAATGTGATGTTTAAATAGAAATAAGAGTGTAGTGTTGACAAAGAGAAGGTATTAAATGTCTGCAGTTTTAAATTGTAATTAATTTGTATACGAATGAGAATAGGAAAATTATAAAATCTTCTATTATAAAACTTACAATTTCTAAAAATATTAAAAAAAAAATGTTTATTTCCGCATGTTTGAACTTTGTCTTCACTTATAGGAAATTAAACTTTATAGCTTAATTTATATTGGACTTTCAAAAAAAACTAAAGGTTACTTCTAAACATTGATCTACATTTATATAAAAAAGGAAGACAGACAAACGAAAGCTTCTTTCGATTTTTTATCTATTTATTGTTTACCGTTCATAATAATGGCATATCAATGTCGTAGCTTCCAGCTTAAAGCTACCTTTTTTCAAATGCAACAGCGCATAAAAACAATCTTAACTAAACTTGATGTAAGTATGACAGCTGTAGCATGTAACCTAATTAGTCATTATACAAGTGTGATCCACACACGAGCGCACGCGCACCTAACAAGTCAATCTAGCACCAGGTTTGCATAGATTAGCGTGGGAGCTAACCCGAGCTTGAATTAGCAAGTTATAGGAGAGTAGAGGTTTTCTTTTTGGCATTGATTTTGCTGTTTTTTTTATGATATAGGGAGCCAACGAGCATGCGGGTCACCTGATGGTAAGTGATCACCGCCGCCCATGACTACCCGCAACACTGTGGGTGTTGGGGGTGTGTTGCTGAGCCTTTGAGAAAATTGGGCACCGGATACCGCACTCACCGAATGAAACGCAGGAACATCGTCCCTACTTCACGTCGGTTTTCTGTGCGACGGTGGTATTTCACCGGTCGAGTCAGCCCAGTAACCGCTGCAGACAGAGCCTACAGCTTGACTCTGCCACTTGTAAAAACTGGTTGTCGAAGATGCAAAAATAATTCGTATTTGGAACATTCGCATCATAAGCGCCATCATGCGGTGTTTGTGAGAGTCTATGGATGGAGCGGAGACAGCAAAAGCACTACACATTTCTGATGTAATTTCAAATTGTTAGTGATTTTTGAAGAATATGGGATTTGAAATTATCTACAAATTCCCGTTAGGAAGGTATAAAAATTTATACAAATAATGTAAGGTAAGGATCATTACAAACTAACCAAAAGTTGAATTAGTACAAACCTCTCAGATCAGCTCCCAAATCCATGTCCAGAAAAACGACTCGTCGATAATGTCTGGCTGTCAAATGGAAAGCGAAAAAAAGGCAGCAATTTAGTCTTTTAAATTTAGTTCACCAAAGAAATGTGCTTCTATAGCTTAAACCACTCTCAGTACCGACATCGCACTCCTTAGTCGTTATCCAACGAATAGCAATCTACATAATACGCAGACACACGCCTATAAAAATGGTAATGTAACACAGAACCAGCTCTTCTCTCGCAGATAGCTTGCTGCGGTTTAGGCTTTTGAATCTATGTTAGTTTTTAGGTCACAGCTTTGATTTAGGTTTTAAGTGCAGTGCAATCTACATTATTAAGGATGTAAGAGAAAGGATTGGAAATTAAGTTTGGTAGAACCGTTTAAGTTAGAATAAGTATGAGAAAACAGTTTCTGGGTTCATAATATTTTGTGTGCCCAATTTTCTTAAAGGCTCAGCAACACACCCCCAACACCCACAGTGTTGCGGGGAGTCATGGGCGGCGGTGATCACTTACCGTTAGGTGACCCACATGCTCGTTTGCTAGCTTCTCATAAAAAAAAGACACAACAGTACCTTTTTACACGTAAGCAAACGAATGTGCAAAATAAAATCGCCTAAGTGGCCAATTCGGTAAAAATCTAGGTACAAATTAAGAAAAAGTGTAAACATTGTATAAAAATAAAAACATGATCTTGTAAAAGTTCATTGTTTTGCTTCCAAAAGTCTTTAAACTGTAACTTGATGGTTATCAAGTAAACAGAAACAAAACAAACAAGTCCATTAATCAGGAGCTAAGTTACAGTTAAGTAACAGACGGGACGAGTTACGACTAACTTTTAGAATTATATCGTAAACTAGTGACCCGCCTGGTTCCGGACGGATGCCCTTTTTGACGACTTGATACAAAATATTGTGATTAAACTTACTATTTAAAAAACATAATAAAAAAACTTATTTTTTCAAAGAACAATATTAAAAAAAATGGAAAAAGTAGTAAAACTATAAGTACCCTTGTTATTGTAATTGTTTTATATTTTTGTGTATGTAATAAAGAAATCATCTATCTATCTTCCCTTCAGCTTCGCCTGGCTGGCCTAAACGGACACTTTCCTGGCATAGTTTTATACTTTTTGCACATACCTACAAATAAAAAAAAAAACATGCGGGGTCTAAAAGAACTGCTTCCGAAAACAAAAACTGGGCATTGCTGGAGGGGTACTAAATTTTTTTTACGTAATTGTACAAAATTGCATTTAAACTATCAGATTATGCGATGATTTCCAATTAAATAGGGTTTTAATTTAATTTGCAATGTAAATAATCTCATCTGAACTAACAGTTGATGTGTGAGCGATGATTTCAAGCGCCGAACATGACTTTTCAATCCTTAATAACTTTTTTTAATTGGGTTTTCTGGGTATACTGTTAGTGATTTTAATTACTAATGAGGCTCCAGAATACATGGTTTCAGGCTTCGGAAGTGGTATTTTTACACCCGTTACATAAAGTCATTTTATTTAGTTAGATGAGATATTGTGTAGTCAATGCTAATAAGTCAAAAAATAAATATTTTAACTTCTGCACACATCTTAGCCATAAACTCGAAACTTAACATAGAAAAACTTTTTTAATTACCATTAAAAACTAAAACAATTACACAGGTAGGTACGTAAGTATCTACTCAAAACTTAGGCGCCGCTTGACAAACGGAAGCATTTAATAACATTCCTTAATTACTATGAAACAATCGCAACTTCCAAGGAAATGAAGAAAATATTTCATTTGATAAAAGAAATGAATTTGACGTGGATGAAACAAGAAGTGGGGACTGAAGTGGCAATAAACACAGGGATGGTTACCGTTACCATAGACACCATTATGAAAATGAAATACTTGACTATTTCAAAGGACGGAAAGAAAACAGATTTTATTGCTCGCTGTATTTATTTGTTTTTGGTGAAGCTGATTTGTGTTTTTTTGTGGTTTGAGGTAATCACATGGTTTGAGGCTGATTAGCAAAATAAAAAAACTGTGCTTTCAGACTTCTCTAAAATTAGTTTTGTTGTAGGTACATTACACACAAAATATATCAAAATGCATGTTGGAATTTTTCTCTTTTTTGTGTATTAAATATGCATTGAAATTGGATTTCGGATTGGGTACCTAAAATGTCCTCGAAACGGTTCTAATAGGTATTCCGAACCAAACGGTATTCAACGGTGTTAAAGTCATCAAAGTAAATCAAATCCATTGATTTATCGTAAGTTCTACGCATTATTAGGGACGTAAATGACAACAGGGAGGTGTTAGGGTGTAACTTTAGTCGGTACAATTCCCAGAACACCAGTTCAAGCCAATCAAGATGTTGATAATTACTTTTAAGTTGCTATAGTTACAAATTACAGAGGCGCTCCTTGATGGCAGGAAATCTTTTGATCATAGTATAATAACATAAAAGTATAATATATTAGACGTGTACAGAGCGTGTTTTCGGTTTAATGCTATATACATTATGTTTGTTCATTCTCTAATTGTGAACGAATTCAGAATCAATGAAATAATAATTTAAGACTATCTTAAGCTAAGTAATTTTTAAATACAAAAAATAAACACTTTTCTTTTATATTTTCGCACTTGCCTTGAAAACATTTGTTTATAGTCAGTGCCAGAGTTAAAAGAACCGCGAAATCGATGTAGTTTCGTTTTCTCCGTTTTTAGTTTTATTGAATAGTATTATTAAATACTTAAAAAAAAGTATTATTAGTGTAATTTAATTAAATTATTATTAAAATTGCTTTACCATCTGTATAGGAGTATTAATATTGATATAGTTGTCTAACTATAATTATAGCTGGCGCCTGTCGCCATTGAAATTGGGTCACGTATGCCGCGAATGAGTGGAGTGAATGGTTCAGTGAGTGAATGAATGTCATTAACAGACATGTCAATCAATTATAACGTACATAGGTACGGAGTGACGCGCTTGAAAGACCGAACGTTTGTTACTTGGGGCTTTCAATAATTAAATTCGCGGTTTTTGAGGTTGACACAGGAAACAGAACGAAAGCAAATATTATGAGGACTTTGTTGTTTTATGTTGATAGATTTTAAATTTGTAAGAACCCAAATATCTGACAGATGTTACAGTCAAATAAAAACGTACCTATGCAAAATAAATAAGTAAATTAGTACGTTATAAGGTTTAATACTTATATATACCCTGTTTTTAACATTTCCCATTTTTCCATTTCTTACCGATCATTTGTTTAAAACACTATGTCTTGCTAGACTTATAGAAATAAACGTTAATCACAAAAAACCTAAATTGAACCTGTCAAAGCAACCTTAACCCATCGGGGCGCACAATTAGGAAAACAATTTAACCTCCCAGACACGCACTAACGAAGGCGTCATAGTGTAAACTTGTTACAGAGAGAGCAAACAGCCGGCGAGCTCACTCATCAATGGGGGGCGAATGCAGACGGCATGGAATTGTGCCTACTATCATTTGATGAATGATGTTCAGTTAACAGGGATGTGAAGCTGAATTTTTCCATACAAAATAGCGTCTTCAATTACCAAATTTCTATTAGCCAAGTCTAAACAGTTTTTTTGGTTTTAAAGGTTGTTTGTACAATATTAAAAAAAAAATTGTCACTTTTTATTATACAAATTGCATAAATTCACTGGGTTCCCATTAAAAGAGGCCATTAAAAATAAATAAAATGATGCTTTACCATAATCATATTTTAACTTAAACTCAGTTCAGATAATGAAAGTAAAACTAATTTCTATAATGTATTTCGTCCTTTTTTTACACACTTTTCAGCAAATCGTTAACGTTAAAAATCAATTGCACCATCTGCATTATTATATTCTTTGACCACTCAAGTCACTCCTGCCCTATTAGTGCTGTCACATTATGAACAAAGCAAATGTTTACCTCGTACGTAGCTCCTGTAGCATGTACTTGAATATTGTTGATATGCTAAGCTACAACTTAGTATAAAAATAATCTTAAATAAGATGTTATGAACTTGTTTTGAACTTTTCTACTCCCTTATAGAATTTAAAATAAAAAAAATGGATAAAGAAAACCTTTTAAAATTATTAAAAGTAATATATAAAGTAAAAGGTATCTAAAACGCTTAAACCCTATTTTTATTTACAAAACCTAATTTATTGCAATATATACCATAAGTGTTAATAGTGCTTACAAACTGCAAACCTTTTACCTCGAAAGGTAATAAAATAAGGTAACCAATCTCTTCCTGAACCGGTTCTCTCCAGTTTTATAAGGCTTCGAAGTCTATTCAATGTTATTGATGTTGAATAGAAAACAATTTGAAAGCCACAGCGGGGGTGGGGGGTGTCAAAGGGTGAAATAGTGTAGAACCTTGTTACAAAGAAATGCCGCATACAATTTTTCAAAAGAAAATTGGAAGCCCCGGTCTAGAATAGCAAATGTTTAACATTTTGAATGTAGTTCGAATTAATAAAAGTTCAGTTTAAATAAAAGTTTATAGTAAGTGACCAACAAACTGACCTTTTCCAAAATTGCTTACAAAATACTGATTCAATATCTGAAAATGACTGGTATTACGTGAAATTTAATTTCACTGCAATCACAGACACTCGTGCGAATACCCTCGAATATATGAATATTTCTGTGGTATCTGTATAACCGTAAATAAAGCCTAAACGTATAACCGAACATCCTGTATGTATATATCGTACATTTCCGTCATTGCATTTTCAACCTTAGCATCTGAAACTTAAAGTTCAATTTGGTTTGTAGTGGTTGCAGTGGTATATGCAGTGAGAGGCGTCGCAGCATGCATCTGTGTGCACAGGGTGTTGCTAATATGCATAAAGCTAGCCTCAGCATTGTGCATATACTCTGTTGTTCTCGTAGTATATGTATAAGCTATATAAGCTTATTTAATTATGTGACTAAACACTGTCTGTAGTGACAAAATAAATGTTTATTTGCTATGTTGATAGGAAAAACTAGTACTTGTATTTCGAGCTTAAGGATTTATCCTTTGCTTCTTGTTATCCGTTACAGCCTATTTAATCAAAGCTATGTTTATAAATGAGCCCCAACAAGACCGAATCTTGTTGTTTTTTTAATATTTAACTTAGGATTTAATGAACTTGACATTCATTGAAACACTTGTTTCAAATTTTTAAATAACTAAAAATAATAAAGTACCAGATATATTTTTAACTGTATTCGCAATTCATTACCTTCTTTATAAATTAACCTTAAATTGAATTGTTTCTCGAGTCTGAAAGCTTCGTAAACTTTAAACTTCTTCATTATAATCAACAAACTTATCTCGACAAGTTTGTGTTCCCTTTAAATGGTTTAAGGGCTCAATCCCGCTAACCACACAAGAAGAAAAGGGTGTTAACTTAAATCGAAGGGCCTGAAGCATCTGCGGAACCCTTATCAAGGGCCAGTTGTCATTTCACGCGTATCTTGTTCCTCGAGCCAATTTCCATGCGATTGACCCGCAGCCATTTTGGGATGACCTCTCCTTCGCAATAGGTTTGGGAAGGAAACTAGAGCGGGATCGAGGTCAAGGAGATCTGGACAGTCGCATGCTTCGAGTATTTGCTTCAATGGTCGAATTGATTGGGTCACCTTTACTTGGACTCCAGTGTTTCAATAATGAAGTGCTCGTATTGATCATTATTTGGGGAGAAATCGAAGTAACCAAAGCCTTTAAAAAGCTGAACACTACCATACAAAATTTATTTTGAAATATTATCATAAAATTTTATGTTTAGGCAAAATAAAATAATATTCATGAAAATACTGGCCAAAAACAAAAACAAAAACTAAATGCAAACATTTATTTAAATAATTCTATAAAATCAACATCCTATCAGGCAACGTTGTATTCCAATATTTAAATTGTTCCATCCGCTACGATGTAGAGATTTCTTTTTTTGAAATTTTCAATTTTTCAACACAAACAATGCCGCAGGCGGTTTTAAAAGAACGCACGTAATTTAAAAAAGATCGCGGGACCACCCTGTTTACATTGACGACACGGACGCTTCGCAGTATAAGTTCACTTTGTACGTAGAGTAGGTAAAGATGGAGAGGCCCGTCATCGATAAACACCGTCTAAAGCCTGAGAAAAATGGGAAACTGCTTGTTTTGTTTTTGTTTTATCTGTTACTGCCATTATGAAATCAACATCTGTCTACTATAGTTTATTGAGACGTCAATGCTAAAGTCAAGAAGGCGTCAATGGTAAGTCAATTATTGAGACCAAATCGTCAACTAGAATATTTGGGTCCGTTTCCTAGGGCCTATCATAATGTTTTCTTTGCCTAATATATTTCTATTACAGTCTAATAATGTAATTACGTTGTAGTAAGTAGAGAACTATAGCTCTATGTTTTTGCAGGAAACGAAAAAAAAATCGAATCATCCCAGTACCTCGTTATCTTGAGAGTTAATACGCATACATACAGACTACACGAAATACATGCTTGTACATTAAATTAAATTAATCTGGCGTATCTGTCAACCCAAACAACTTAACTCGCTTAGTAACAAACAAAATTAACAAGTCCTCAGGTTCTAAAGTTATTGAAAAGCAAACAGACTAAAATTGGCGTAAAAATCCTTAAATAGCCTACTCATGTTTGACCGTTTGGCAGCCATGCGTGTCTACTCCATATGTTTATGTACTCTATATCTTTGTAATAGAAAATGTATTAGTAGGGACTAGTAGGGAGCAAACAGGGCTTCGTTGGCTGAAGTTGTTCGGATAAAGGCTTTAAGATTTTACTGCAACTTAAACATAGAGGCAGCGAAGTAACATGTGATTTTATGTTTATATCGTACTAGTATGATACTAGTTTTACTTATAACCAAATTACTTTCAAAGTTAACCAATACTACTTTCCACTTTGACTTAAAACTTAAACCAATGTAAATAATATCTAAAAATTATTATATTTCATGGGCCAACGAAAAAGTCAATAAGTGAGTATTTTATTTTGTAAAGAGCTCCATGTTTAAAAATTTTGATTATTTTGTACGTAAATTTACAAGCTTTATTTAAAAATATTTTTAAAATTAATCCGTTCGATTTCAAGAAATAACAAAGATACAGACGAAATAAAAATATTTTTATTTTCACAATCAGTTGAAAACTCAAATCGCTACAATATATTTCTTTTCAGTTTCAGTGTGTTATTTGCTGCCTTCAAAATAGGTTGGTAAAAATTATAAATATGACAAAACCGTAAAAGTAGGTACTAACTTTTCGCACGCAGCTTGCGTTTCCCTCGTCACGTTTACTATTTAAGCTCTATCACATTCATGCTTCGGAAATGATTCTTAATCACCCTGTATAAAGATACAAATTGGCAACCTGGAATTACCGGCGAGTTCTCTAATCAAATATCAAGTCCAACGGTGGCCACTGTTAGTAAACATTTGGCTGCGTCACTGTCTCGACTGGAGCTTACCCTAACTTATTTTTAAACACTCTGGTTAAGGCAGGCGAATTGAATGCTGAAGATAGTTGTACCATCGTTCGATAGGTGTTTAGAAATAGTTTTTGTTTAAGAAAGGTTAGCCCTAAAAATCTTTTAATTATTTATAATACATGTTACATGTTATGAACCCTCTAACCAGGTTATAAAATTGTTATTTATATGTAAGAGAATATTACAAAAACGTGTTTCTCTTAGTACTGCAATATTTTATAAAAGTGTTTACTGTTTTAACTCTTTCCGTGATGTCGTTTGGTAAGTTTATACAAAGTTTTTGCACATCTCTAAAATGAATATTGAGAACTTTTTTGACATCAACTTCCTAATAGAAAAATGACCCTTTTTGTTAACTATTATCGGAAATCGAAGAATACGATATTTAGATTTGTTATCCTTTTTATATGTAAAATGAATACTCAATGCTTACTATTTGTATCAAGTCAAATTTTCGTTTTCCTATTTAATGCTATTAAAGCGAAAAAAATGCTTGGACAGTGTGTGTCAAATACACTGACAGTACCCCGATGCACTTCCGTATAATAAGTTTAAGCAGTACACCGTTCCTCCATTCGTTTTCACATAAAATACTATATAGTACCTACTCTGTAAACTTAGTTTATATGTAGGTATATACATTTACCTTTTACCGGTCATGCTTTTGGCGCATTTTGGCGTAACACAGGCGCTTTCCCCGAGGTAATCCGATTTGCTATTTGCTTTTAGTTTTAACGCCCCGTTTCCCGTCATTGACTTTAAAAAGTTTAGTTCCTATTTTTATACATGTAAAAAAAAAGTAAACTACAGTTAAAAAAATCTCATAAATAAGAGCTTTGTATATATGTTACGGCTAATACCCGAAGTGCGGTTACACCTAGTTTTAGCCGGTTAGAACATCAATAGGTTAGGTTAGTTAGGTTACTTTTTTGATACCACCCAGAAAAAGGAGTCCGTCGACTCATGATTGTAGCTAGTTATTATATACATAGCGACGGCCCCACCGAAAAAACGTGCAAGAGCTCTTACCCAAATTTTTTTTTATTTGATTTTCTGTTTCTTGGACCCATCCTACATCTATGGATTTTTTTATAAATTTTTTAGACTCTAAATAAGGCTTTTATGGCAGTATATTCGTTTATTGTACGGAGATTTTATTTTTTATATTTACTCGAACAACAAAACATGCGCCTATTGCATTATATTTGTGTCTCCGAGAACACACGAATAAACGTGTTAAGTCAATCAGACACTTGTGTCTATCCGCGTCTTTGAATAATAATTACTTACACTTTTATTCGAGTAAAAATGTAAAAATCTTTTAATAGTAATGCTGTATCACACAATGGAATTTTGATTATTGATTGATTAATGAAATTTGAGACAGATTTTTTTAAACAATTTTGGACTTTTGGAGATGTTGATTGACAGTGGGATTTTGTTAACCGGCATGTGACAAAGCAAAACGCCAAGAAAAAAACAATTGAACGCAAAACCAATTGTACTCAAACATTCATATACCTACTTCCTGACGATAATTATTATCTTTGATTATTGAAATGAAATAACTTTATTGTTTGTAGGATTAAAAACTAATCTCTTATACCTAGCTACATTGTCAAAAGCAAAAAATCAAAAATCAAAAAGATGTCACGGGACACCCCTACATTCATCAGCAATGGCCGTAGTAGACCGAGAGAAAAAGCTGGCGGAAAAAACTCTCGGCACTCTTTTCGAAATTATACAATCATAATTTAGATTAATATTTTGTAAAGCGATGTTTTTGAAAACCTTTTCCAATACACAGCAAGTAGTTTTTATAGCTATTGACTAATTGGGAGATGACAATTATTTTAATGATTACAGAGGAACTCATAGGAATAGGCCAAGAATAATGACAACTGACAAAATAACAAGATAAATCTATTCGAGAGCTTGAATCGTGTGATACATCCGTAAAGATAGCCAAAAACAGTAGGTATCTGTGTGAAACATTGAATGTATCTAAAATGCATCGCCTTTACTTAGAATGGATGAATACAAACACCCATTAAACCAAACATCCAAGGCAACTAAACGCCAATATGAAATAATATTTTATACTATATTTCCTTATATAAAGGAAGAAGTATGGGTAGTATTCCAGTAGCGGATGTCAGGCAATTATCGTCTGCTAAAGGTTCTCCTCATCGCCTTCTTGAATTGATTCCAGTGATAGTTTGCATCTCTTGTAATTCGTCTTCAAAACTGTATCTGGAGTGAACTACTTACATCAGGATGATTATAAGCAAATGTTACTTCTTTTATTCTACTCCAGTAATTGTTATTCCCTTTATCATCAGCTTAACTACAAACTTGTGTCCGGTAACTTTGGCATTCTCTATCAAGTAATACATTTGATCAGGATTGTATATGGTTTGCCTTTTATTTGAAAGCTCAATAGCGGCATGAATAGAGTCACCCTCCGATTGGCTATAGGTTTCTCAAAAAATCTATCAGTTATTTTTATGTTGAACTTCTTCGACTCTAACAAAAACATGATAAACACAAACCGATTTCGATTCTGCCCAGCGCAGGAATCAGAATAAAACGTGATATTTTTAAATCCCGCTTCGATATTTTTCTGAATAAACAACCAAAGACAACTTGCTATATCAATACCACCACGTTGTGCAATCTGAGAATTCCAGATGTAGCAGTAACCCTTCTTATCTTTAATATTAGGTATTTCTAGATCAAAACATGCTACAACACTGTCATTTGAACGGAAAATTCTTGTTTTTTTAACTGCCCTACCAATTGCTTTTCTTTCAAGTGCTTTTCATTTATTCTTTTTTTCCTAACATTATCAGAACTTTGGTAAAACGAACATACTTACTTAACATAAATCTTTTTTAGATTTGTGGAAGGAGAGATTAAATTATTTAAGGGAAGTCTGTGTGACTCAGGAGCTATTCCTAATCATTACCTGGGTTTCCATAGAAATTTAGTGCTATTACAATCCGCGTCAGTTAACAATGATAGTGACGAAGATAATTAGTACCTACTTATTTGGTGTTATATGTTGATTTGTCATTTTTTAATAGTTTGTCCCTCACATTCATTCGGAATTAAACTTATTATTTCAGTTTAAAACCTTTTTTAATATTCATACTTTTAAAGAAAATATCAGCTAATTTACATAATTTTACCAGGCGCTACTAAACATTTGTTACCTAAGCAGTGAACGGTCTCGTTAACCATAATAAACGCCCGTTTTATCAATACACTCATGAAAAAGCAACGAATTAAACAAGAATAAGTGTGTAGACCGTCAGAGCTGGGCTCGGGAAAAAAAAATGTTACGTAGAATAAAAGTATAATATTTCCCTACACTTGTCCCTATTTCATATTATTACATGAATAAACGTGTAATGATATAATACCGTTAACTTGTCTCTCGTTATTCACTAGAGTAACAAAATTATGTGCTTTATGTCGATTATCTTTAAAATCCATATATTTATTTTTATAATAAATACATGTGCTGATAGATTTTTTTTTACCTTTTATTTGATTATACATTATATATACACTAGTGGCCGCCCGCGACTCCGTTCGCGTGGAAGTCGGTTTCCCGTGGGAATGAGAAGTTTTCCCGCGGTAAAAAGTACCCTATGTCCTTTCCCAAGTTCAGTTCTTTCTTCATACCAAATTTCATCAAAATCGGTTCAGTGGTTTAGGCGTGAAAGCGTAACAGACAGACAGACAGACAGACAGACAGACAGAGTTACTTTCGCATTTATAATATTAGTAGGGATATTAACTATGAAATTCAAGCTAGGTCATTCCAAACGTTTTTTGGCTCTCCTGAAAAGTTGTTGTTTTTCATTAGCACGTTTATTCGGCGGGGCCGTCGAGGTATATTTTTTTTTTACAGTTTACCATATTAAAAACACTTCTAACCGGCTAAAGCTAGGTGTAGCCGCACTTCGGGTATTAGCCGTAACATATACATATATGTGCTAGGTACCTATATAATTTTCTTCATTTACTTTGATATTAAAAATTTGGATGTGTTTAAATTATTAAAAACTATCGTATAAAAATCAGTAGGTTCTCCTGTAGATAAGTAATTCCATAATGGCCCACCAGGTGGTTCAGCAGGAATTGAATTTATGAAGTCGTGAATCCACCAGACTGAGACCAGTCTAGTAAATTAGCTCACTTGAATAATAGCAGTTTTAAATTTTTAGAAGCCGTTTATCTTCGCAAACCGCTTAGCTAAATTAATATTGAACTTAAAAATACATATTGCAATCGATTAATTTCACTTGAGAAGGATTCC
Organism: Emmelina monodactyla; assembly: GCA_916618145.1. NCBI lineage: Eukaryota > Metazoa > Arthropoda > Insecta > Lepidoptera > Pterophoridae > Emmelina > Emmelina monodactyla. The sequence continues at coordinate 10,212,521 of OU745303.1, forward strand.
ACTTTAAAAATGTCATGTTTTGTCTACATTATAACATCAACAACAATTTTAAAATATAAATCCCAATTTAATGCAATAATTTCATCTCGCTTGATCAACACCGAGCAATTGCATCTCATGCCCTGCCAATCGAAAATTTGTCGTAAAACCTTCATGTCATATTGCGATAGAGTTCAATATTGTGTAACATTGTTGGGTAAAGTCTAATAAATTGGGTAGTATTGGTATGTTTGTCACAATCATAGCAAGATCCAATTATATTGAACACAATCAACGCCGGATTACCATCCGATCGATGCTGTTTGATATCCAATTTGACGCAACCACCATTTTAATTTGCAAAGTTTCAATAAACTTTGTCGTTATTATTATTAAGGAAGAGTTATTATAAACCAGAAGTTTGTTCTGTTAATCTTGACATGATTACAAATGATTAAAAGTATGCTGATCATATTTCAAATTCAGTTTTGTTAGAACATATTGGCTTGTTAAATGCGTCTACATCTACATTCAGTGTAAGTTTCTCTTGCCAAGTGCCACTAAACCTCATCGAAAACTGTACAAAAAGAACAATTACTTTAAGGAACCATTTTAAAAATTAAAATGGTAATAATAGTTGTTTCTTCTTCCCTAGACCGAAAAAAAACAGTGAACACCATTCTTGAAGACCGAAGATGACTCTAATAATAATTGTCAAAAATTACTTAATTCTTTAAAAAAGGCAATTTCTTATCACTTTAAAATTAAATCATTTTTCCAACTAACAATAACCACTACTAATAGTAGGAACAACTTAACCAGGAAGATTTATTCCTGTAGGTACCTAGTCTTGAAATATGGTCAAAGTTGCAAACTTGTACAGAAATCTGGCGACAGCCAAGAAACTTGGATTCAAACATGACTTATTTTTTTGGCCATTAGTCACTTCATTGTATAATTTAGAAAGAATTCTGTTTACAGCGGACGCAAACCTTGTTGTTCGAGTACTGTGCAAGTTAAGAGAAAACAATTTAGGTATTTATGTAGTTAGAATTATAAAATATTTCTTTCTAGTAAGTTAAAGAAACGTAGGTAATTAAAAAGTTCCTCATTGACGTTCTAAGTTCATTTGTGCTATTTTTTCCTTAGTTTTAAATAATATTTATTGATAAGAACTTTAGAGGTGATATCATCTCAATGCCTCAAACGGAACGTAAATACCTTTTTTTTTTTTTTTTTTTTTTTTTTTTATGTAATATAGGTAGCAAACGAGCATGCGGGTCACCTGATGGTAAGTGATCACCGCCGCCCATGACTACCCTCAACACTGTAGGTGTTGGGGGTGTGTTGCTGACCTTTAAGAAAATATATAAATAAATAAATAAAATTGGGCACCGGATACCGCACTCACCGAACGAAACGCAGGAGCATCGTTCCTACTTCACGTCGGTTTCCTGTGCGACGGTGGTATTTCACCGGTCGAGTCAGCCCAGCAATCGCTGCAGACAGAGCCTACAGCTAGACTCTACCACTCAAGAACTCTACCTATGCATTAGTATAGTAGGTATCCCAACAAAACTAGACTTTAGCAAATAAAATATTTTTCTAACGTCATATAGTAACGTAGGTACTTACCTAAAAATATAAAATCGCTTCACACTCAATTTTGCACCGTGAATCCGACTCTAAAGGACGGTAGCCCACAATCGCCAAGTCTCTTCGCAAGACCAATATCTCCCTTTAAGAAGGGATGCTCACCACTAAATTCTACCCTATTGATACTTATATACGCATTAGTTTTCTTTTTTGTATGTCAATGGCTATTCAACAAAAATGGGAAAGATTGAATTGTTCTGTGATAGAAAGGGTTCTGTCTCGTCGTTTATATTATTTTATTATATAACAACACCACATATATGTTTTTTTCCGAAATATTCGGCAAATATACAAAACTTCTTTATTTTAAGTAAACCATAACAACCCAGTTTTATGATATATTAGATAGTTTACCTTTACTCCATTAATGCCTAAATATGAAGTTGGTTAATAATGCATGTAATTATTTTCAAAATCTGATCAACTTGCACGTGATATATGTAATAGGTAATAATGTATTAAACATTAAATAAATTCTGAAGATATTATAGAATAGGCCTACAATTTCTTATTTGGAATTTGTTTACCGTTAAATAAATAATTAGAAAACAAACACGCTTGCTTGGGATACGAACACTTTATCTACAGCCTTTTTCTATACACTGAACCCTAAATCCTGCGTTGGACACTACGCAATCTTTATTGTCGCCTATTATGCGAATCAAAAGGCTTCTAAGGGAGCATAAGAAAATTTATAGATACTGAATGTTTAGTGGTTCCACAAGAAATAGCTTTTGTATGGGGATTTATGATACCTACATGTTTGCTATTTAGAACAACTAAATGAGAATATAAAGATACAAAATATTATTTAACGTTTCTTTTAGTTGCTTGTTGGACATTTTCTTTTTTTGTCCTTAATAAACTGTAGTAAAAAGTTCATATATGAAACTAGCAAACAAATAAGAGTGAACGGAAAACGATAAAATTTGCAAAAAAAGGCGAAATACTCGTTGGTGTGGAATTGTTAATTTGCAAACTCCCGTTCGGCGGGTTTTTTATTTAGGGTTCCTTGATACAAAATATATTTGAAAATATACCATTTTATACATAAATATTTTCTTTGATAAAAATTCTTGCACAGTTTATAGGTATCTACTTCTTTCTTGGTTTTTATACTTAGTAGTAGAACTTTGACATCAGGTGTCTAGGTAAAACACGACACATAAATATTTAAATAACATCTATTTTTACTCTAAAATGTTCGCGGTAAATGTTTAAAACATAAAAATTGCAAAAAAACTTTAATAAAAACCATAGCACAAGCCAAATGGTTTATTTCATGCATTTTTCGCTGGCCGCGCCTTCGCAACGACAATAATTTGCATCTGGCGCGAGTATTTGCTACTTGTTTATAGGCAGGCGCTATGAATGAACAAATGTTTTACGGAAAAAGTTTAAAGCTAGGTTTTATAACAACTGTATTTAACAATACAAACTCTTTTTATGAGCAAAAACTATAGGGACATGAGAACATAATAGAAATTTAGTCATAATCGACCCAGACTGCGTGTATTAAATGTCGAATGTGTGTTTCTTTACAGTATTTTCCTTGATATATCGTAAGTGCAAGATATTGAATATGTGCAGTGTTAAAAAAGCACCAAATAAAACAAAGTCTCATAGATTCATATGCAAACAATCCAATGAAAATAAAATATACAAATGTTTCATAAACTCTTATGAAAAAAAGTAATTCATTTCGTCACATTGTTCACGCCTACAATATCCGTAAAAAGCCACGGCAGACTAGTTAGCAACACAAAGCAAGAAATGATTGATTTGCCATCGCCACGCGACCCGCTACGTAACGAAGTCAAACTGCACAGTAAGTCATCCAATATGTTACTTCAACTTTCTTCACGGCATAAGATAAAACAGTCGCTTTCTGCCGTCTGTGTGTCTGTAACTATACTTAGATCTTTATAATTACGCAACAGATTTTAATGGTATATAGAGTAACAGTTTTATTTTAACAAATAGAGCAATTCAAGAGGAAGGTTTTTATGTATAAAAACATCCAATAAATAGCGAGGAAATAACGTTAATTTTGAGGTTTCTAATGTGTTATCGTAAATTATTTCATCGAAGTTAAAATAATGTATAGGAATTAAGATAAGACAAAGACCTTGTAAAGGTTTGCCTGGCAGAAATTGTATTTGCTTTACTTGTGCAATAGAGTGTATTTTATTTTTTATTTTAAGACAGAATTCCTCATATTTAATATAAGTAAGGATAGCTCCACTGTTTGTTTCTCTCCTGCGCGGATGTTTGTAGACACACGGTAATTGTGTTGGTAGCCCTGCAGTGTACCTCACAGCCCTACTGTCTCATACAGCTTGCTAGTAATTAGTAGCTTCATATTAATCAATCGATGTTGATTTTGTCCAGCATAGGTCGAACAGACCAAGGGATACCAAATTATGGGTTGGAAATTTTGCTATGAAGCAATATGTAGGTGTGTTTGTATAGGTATATTTAGGTTCTATTGCATGTCGTAGGAAAATTTAACGTATATGTTTACGAATTTAAAGTATATGGATTATAATAAGCCTACAAAAGACAAGAGCTAACTTAGTTTTCATGTTGGAATTACTTCTGCCATAGGTAAAGATTTTTGTTTAAAAATTTACAATAAAACTAATATATTAAAGCTAAAAATCGTTTACCAACACTACATAACTTTTACGGTTTAATATTTAAGTAGATTCTATGTAACGCACCTAAATATTGTAAAAAGCAAAGAAATCCGTCGGATCAAAGGCTGTCACCTGCAGTATCCAATGAACCTTTCACGAACAGTTTCCGCACAAAATTTTAATTTCCTACCTCTAATCTATTATCACTCTTATTTACTACACGCTAAGGTTGTGATTGGTTCGTGGTGGAACGAAATGAAGTTAGTTATAATCGGTAGGTGCTTCTAAAGTTAAACGTGGGTAAATTGAATTGTTTCGCTTGAAGGTAACCGCTTGTTAAAAGCCGTGTGGTTTGCGGCCTGTCACTCGCTGTGTGCTGTAATATGGGGATTTCGGACTTAATTTATATGGAAACAGTAGATATTTATTGAAAATTGAGTATGGAATCGACAGTTTTTTTTTTTTTGAAAAATTTTGGTTCGTATTTATTGTTATGTATTTTGATAACTACGCGAATAAATAAGTCAAAAGTGTAAACTTTATATCTTTAGTTGAAAGGATGTTTTCATAAATACAATATCGCATGTTTCATTGAATAATTAAATTTATAATACCTCTTACCTTACTCCTAAGGCTGCCTGTCCATCGAAGTATTGACGAAAAAAGCAGTTTCATTGCATCTGAAAGATGATACATACAACAATAAATTGAATAACATATAAAAATCTTAAGTAAGGGCGTTGTATTTAAAAAAATGAATCATTTTCGTTGTTAATATAACGCGCTCAGCCACAAAACTCTTTAGGTTTATTTTACCCAAAAAATAAAGGTCCAAAAATTTTTGAAACAAAAACTTTTTCACCAAGTTATAATTCATGATTATGGTTCATAATGGAATCAAGAATCATGCAGTGTAAATACATAAGACTCCAAACAAATCAATTTTTGATTGACGATCAAAGTAATACAAATATTTTCTTTACAATAAATATTACGTACACAACATTAAAAAAACCCTCAAATCCTGTCAATTTGTCGACTGAATTCAAACTCAACATCCAAAATTAACTGAAATCATTTTACATGAGCGACATCAAAGAAATACTAAACGTTCTTACACATTTTTTTTATTTAACAACCCTCAATATAACTTGATACGAGAAATCGTGTTTATTCAAATAAGAAAATTAATTTCCCTTAAAGAAAAGTTGTATGCAAAGAAATCGTATAAAATTACGTGTCTGAAAATAAGTGGAGTATATTTATGTTTGATTTGATTTGTTTATTGAATACGTCGTTACTTTATATGAGAAAATCTTTATTTGGTTTTATTAATTTGTGAACTTCGATTCGTTGTCATACATAACTAAGTACCTATACAATAGTATGTAAAGCTAAAAGTAAAATATATTTTTTGTATTTTGGCATCATTCCTTATTATAAAACTTGAACACAGATGAAATTTATACGGAGTTATTCGATTATTAACCATTAAAATGTTTCTTTTAACCTAAACGTTTTTTTTATTGGTTTGACGTTTTTAAGCAATGTTTTTACGTTCCTACATAGAAACTAAAGATACCCTTTTAAAATTAAGGCTTCATGCTACTCAGAAAATGTCTACAATGAGATTTGAGCAAAGATAAGTTAAACTATGCATTCCTTAGTTCTTCCCTCTACATTAACGTTTCTTAAATTCTTTAAAGATCAACAGTGGCCTTTTACAGACAAAAAACAAGCATAATTATAGTAACTATATTAACGTGCACTTAATAAACGATATTACAAGCAGTTTTCATAAAGATAAAATATTTTAAAGTAATAAGCTTTCTTTGTCGGCTGCAGTTTAAAAGACTTAGTGAATTATCCGACGCTATATGAAACTAGCAGCTAGAACTGCGGTTTAAAATGTGCTAGTTTGTGTTGCGGCAGAAGTCATAAGACAAGTGGTTTGTTCCTATCACAAATGGACCACTTTGGCTGTCAATAGGTAGAAAGTTATATTTTGTATTTGTCAAGCAGTAAATCATTTGTGTTAACAGTGGGAAAGTTTTAATTAACTGACGGATAGTTGACATGAAAAGAGGTCGCTTAGCTACAACTTTCTTACGCCTCGTGCACTTATACTTATTCACAATATTTTCGAGCAGAGAAAATTATATAAATAATAATGCTAAACTTTGGTACAGCTAAATTTGCATTAACTAAAAAAGGGTTTAAACGCTATCAGCTTGTAACTTATAACAAAAAAGGCACGGGCCGTGTTGCGGTTATGCTTTTCTGAAGTAAAATAATATGAATTACATTGCTTTATATTTTCATGTTATTACACTAGAGAAATGTTTGAAAATTATTAAAGTTTACGTGGATTTTGCAGTGACCGGACCTGTTATTGAATATATACCATTTATTCATAAACGCATTTAAACTTATTATAAATCTATTATAAACCTATTATATAAAATATTATATTTTTTATTAACAAACAAATAAATAATTATACTTACTTGAGAAAAGCTATTCGTAATTTTACACTTCCTCGTTTTTTTTTGTAAGCTTACAATACCTACATACAAAAAACCTAATTTTCTATATTCAATTTTAAGTTTCAATTATCATTAAGTTGTAAGGCAATAAAAAGCTTTAATATTAAACTACTGGATATTCATAATAAGAAGTAGATTATAACAAAGGTATTAATTGTTAGGTTGGCATTATTATATCAAAAGGAGCACTAGCCTGACATCTAGTTTCTGCATGAAGAACTAACAAACAAACATTTGTACCTATACACACGCAAATTACAATTAAAAAACAAGTTCTGTAAAAACTAATAAATTGTCTTTTAATTCCTTAATAAATTAAAACTATCTACACTCTTTTTAATATTGATCAAATGTAGCATGAACTCAAATATCTCAACCAATATGCTCAATATAAAAGTTTTAAGTGTGTATGGTATAAATAACATTAAGAAGAATGTTAGTTGTAAGCTTGCCATATAGATGGCGCTTTCACAAACTACACAATGTGTTAAGAGTAATCCTTTAATTATTTAATTGTTTTGGCAAATGGTTTTTCAATTCAAACAAAATTTACACACAAAATTAAAGTTATAATTAATTAATTACTTACACGCTAACCAGTAGCATCTAATTACTAGACCTTAGGTAGGTTAACTGCTCATTATTTTTCAGTACGAATATAGTAAAATCATATCTTTTATTTTCAATATTTTGTATGAATTTCTTACGTCTTTTTGGTATGGGTGGGTAAAAAATATTGATTCGGTAAAATGCCATTACGTAATTGTATTGCACCTTGTTTATATTATTACCTACTTCGAAGTAATATTTAATGGGAAAGTGATTCTCAAATTGCTAAATTAGGAAGTAACTTTATAAAAAACATGTTAGAACTGATAAAAATCTTTTCCTTATCACAAAGCTCATATAAAAATTAATTAAATTAATACACAAATCGCTCTGATATTCTTGATTGACAAGTAATTAATTAATATATTCATAACAGTCGCCAAGTTTGTTTATCTGTCAACACTTTTAACAATCTTGGCAGGCATTCCTATGTAAATAAATCGAATGTATAAATATTTTTATTCATAAAATTGATTTCAATCATTTTAATTTAAAAGTTATGTCGAAGAAGCTTAAGGCGTTTAATGTGTGTGGGGGTTTGACAATTCTTAGATTAGCAGACATTTTGGCGAACTCAAAATCACGTTATGTGGCTGCTAAAAACTTTATGAAGGAGTTTCGTTAGTTATTTTTAGATTTTTTGATTAGACATATTTTTATGAGGCTTTCACGCCTAAACCACTGAACTGATTTTGATGAAATTTGGTATGAAGATGGAGCTGAACTTGAGAAAGAACATACCATACTTTTTAATACGAAAAAAGTGGAAGAAGGGGTTGAAATAGGATATAAAAGTTTGTATGGAAGTTCCTTATTGTCAAACATAAAATCATGCAAGATTGTTGCATCCAATAAATAAAAAGATATGAGTTGATAGGTGCAACGGGAAGAAAAGCGTGCAAGCGTGTGTTGTAAGTATGGATGTAAGTATATTTGTTACTCTTTCACGTAAAAATAACCGGATGGATTAGGATGAAACTTTACAGTAATATAGGTTATACATCAGAATAACACATAGGGTACTTTTTACCGCGGAAAAACTTCTCATTCCCACGAGAAACCAACTTCCACGCGAACGGAGTCGCGGGCGGCCACTAGTTTTACTTATATTTTAAATACTAAAACGTATATAAATGTGATCGACATCTGTAACCTTTTTATTTAAAATATGTAATAATATAGGTTTGTTATAGTTTTTATCATCTTTCTTTTTGTATTAGTTAATGTACTTTCGATCGCTGGATCTTGGTCTATAGTCATTTACCAACGCACAGAAACAACCTTTGGCCGCCATATAATGAAATTACCAGAGATAGCTTTTCAACAAATTAAACTATTATTCATAGCATTACGCAAAGAAAATGGTAAAGTACAATCCTTGACCCAAATTTTCGATCTTTATCGCATGCACTATAATCTGTATGCTCTACAATACTCGAAAACTAAGTATGCGCCGTGAGAATTCAACATAATAATGTACTACCTTAACACGCAAAGATTAAATAAAATTATTATATTTTGAGTAAGGCCATAACAGATTATATCTAAACAAAAACTGACAACTTATAGTGAATTTTTCAATGACATATTGCGCAACAAAAGCGGAGATTAAAAATAACGGATTCAAATAAAACCGAAAATCCATTAATATTACTTTTACGAGGCTAACCCAGGCATTTTGGGTGTGCCATTTAAATTAAAAGACATAAACATAATAAGCTTATTTCAAAATTTAGGAAAGTTAGCAAACTTTGAATAATGTTCGCTGAATGTTCTCAATAAGTTTGATTGCTTCATACAAACATATCTCAGGATTTCGTATTTTCTTAGAAGAATCTACAGCCCGCGTCGTTGGTAGCCAAAAACATTTAAATAACGAAACGACTGACATAGGATCGTTATCTGTCCAGAATTATGGCATTACTTTTATATCGAAGCTATAATTCGGGCCTGGAATGTATTACCTAGGGTCTGATTCTGAGAACTGTCCACAAAAAGTTAGGCAAATTCACCGGACGCCGTTTTTTTACACACGAAAAAGTCGTCCATCATTTCCAAGGTCGCCGGCTAGACGTACACAAAGGATGGTTTGTCTGTTCTTACTTAGAGATTTCAATGTCATACGAGTTAGTTTGAGTACATTAAAACCTCTGAAGTCACGCTAAGGTCAAACTTATTTGGCTAAGATAATTTCTTATTTGGCGTCAACGGAAAAAATCGATTTGAAAATTGTACTTCAATGTCGTCTGTCTTTTTTTATTTACCCACACGTTTGTGTTAAGTACTTGGGTAAGTTCATGAATATTTTAGACAACTTTCAAGGTTGTGTTTTTATAAGAAATTAAGTCTGGTTTTGTGTTTTAGTTTCGAGGCAGTTAGTGAAAATTTGAGTTTTGTTCATGCGTCATCGTCAAATTGTTTTACGTAATTAATTCGTTTTTGTTTGTACAAATTTCCAAGTTTTTCTGTCTTTCATCAAACTTGTTCGCATGTAACCTTTTTTTCTCATCATTAAAGTTTTTAAATTGCTATAACAAAACAAGTAGGTAGGCGGGTAAGATTTTTGTTTTATTTTAAAAATCCTATAAAATAGATCAAACTAGTAGTAATCTTTCCTTTATTTCTTATATAGATATACAGGTTGTGTACAAAGGGCCTCTATGATAAATATCTATTTGTTCAGCATCAATACATCCTTCTGCATACAATCAACTGCACTTATAATCACACACGCCGACAATGCCGGTGGTAATGTAAAACTATTACGGTGGGTTACCTTGCCACCCACGGGACTTAGGGCTGACTATAACATGCTACCTTACCCTGTTTCCTTGCAATTTTCACTCATGTATTTTTCACCTAAGACAATAAGTGTCAGTGTCAATGGGAATATGTCAAAAACTTCGGTTCTAAAATTGTATTGCATACCTAATATGAAGAAAAGTCTACTTTAGCTTTTTAGGCTTCTGTTAGATGAGACAATTAAACAGAAATTGAACCAATGGAAATTAAGATTTTACTTTTAGTTTTGCATTTCAAACTTCAAAATTAATGGAAATTACTTAGATATTGAGACGCCACGCCCGCAAAATGTAAGCTTAAAGTTAATTACCATAATACTGATGAATGGTCGTGGACTCTTGTTGTGACGTTAGTCAAGCATAACTACACTACACCCTCAAAGAAAGCTTTACGTAGCACGAATTTAGTAAGTCACAAATTTTTGTTATCATGTTATTATATTGTTTTTAAACCCGACTTCTTGTAACCAACACAGCCCTGTATCAAGTTAAAGTGTTAAGATGATAAGTTGTAGTTCAGCTTATTAAGCTCGCAAGCTGCAATTATGTTTGTAACAAGGCTCATCATACATATTCAGACTAATGTCTTCTGTCAATCAGATGTATTGTGATTTGACGCAAATTGCCGGCGTAGGATTCAAGGAGCAACTTAATTTGAGCGTTGAGGTTCCATTGTTAATTCAGAATGTGTTTCTAATGGTGTTATAGTTAATTTGAAGATTGACAAGTTTTGTCTTGGAATTATGGTATGTGTCCGAAGAGCAAAAGCTGACGGAAGTAAACCTGAAATGGCTAACTGTATGATAAATAATTGGCATACGCGATACGTGGACTATCAATATGATATTAGCCTAAAATAATCTCTATTTGGTTTCCGGCAGCTACATTAAACGACGTGGTAATAAATAAAATTATAAATCCATCCATTCTCTCTCGTTTATAGTTCCTTAAAACAATCTTGATAAACAACGACTTTTCAGCCCTTTCGTTTGAAATATTTGAAATTTTCGTTTAAAATATTTTTCAAAATATTAACTAAAACTGCATAAAGATTAACTGAAACAATCTAATATTGGCCAACTCAGAAGCTTAATTACATTCAAAGAGAAAAATATTAAACCTTAACTACTAACATTACCCAATGCATTTAAACCATTTACTTTGATTAACAAATGGTTTTGTTCTCTTTAAATTATACAATTTAAATCAAACAAGTACATATTTCTTCATACTTTAGCTTCATTAGCAATCCCGTTGAAGTCTTTTGTACCGGCCATATATTTAGTTCACCTAGATTTATTACCTTCATAAAATAATTAAGATAAATTATTATTATACATAATATACTCACAGGAATTGGTACAAAAAGTTACTTAAAAAAATCATATTGATATTGTGGTTATTTTATGATTTATAATCTAGGAAAGAATATTTCCTAGTGTTTCTAATATTTATGTACATTGCACAATAAATCATAAACTGGCATGCATTATTTAATAAGTGTTTTTTTATGTTATACTTATGTTACGTTTAAGCACCTATGCAATTAGTTATTATTAAGTTAGTTCCCACGAACGTTTTATAATATAGTTGTGGACACTGGTAACGATAATTAAATTTTCTTGGTTTTTAGTTCAATGTCACTGGCTGTTTCAGTTATATAAAAGGTTCAAAATATATTATGATTAAAGTGGGTAATGTATATCCAAGACTTTTATGTGATTTGAAATACAATGGGTACTTTTTTCTTCTTTTTTTTCATATAGGTAATATAGCAAAGCAAACGAGCATGCGAGTCACCTGATGGTAAGTGATCACCGCCGCCCATGACTACCCACAACACTGTGGGTGTTGGGTGTGTGTTGCTGAGCCTTTGAGAAAAATGGGCACCGGAAATCGCACTCACCGAACGAAACGCAGGAACATCGTCCCTACTTCACGTCGGTTTTCTGTGCGACGGTGGTATTTCACCGGTCGAGTCAGCCCAGTAATCGCTGCAGACAGAGCCTACAGCTTGACTCTACCACTCCAGAAATACTTAGTATAAGATGCCAATAAGTAAGGAACTGCCAGCAGTTGGGCAGTTTAACTTCATTTTCGAAGAAAGCAACTTAAAAGCACTTTTGATTATTTAGCCAAATCAAAGGATTAAACACAAATATTGATATTCTATTTTAACAGCAAAACTTAGCATAAAACATAGAACTAAGCAGGCTATGCAAAATACAATGCAAATTGCTTTTACAAAAACCTGAAAGCCATTGTATACAAACAACTCAACTACACCTTTCAAAGCAAACTGACTAGATATTTACAGTACCGCAATAAAATAATAACTTTAATTGGCTTAGCATCGTCAAGTTAAATAAGTTTCTTGATTGGCGGTTCTAATCACAAAATGCTGTTGCAAAGGTCATAAAGACCTTGGCAAGGTTTTCACATCATAAACACATGAACACTAATATGTCAAAAGTAGCTGTAATATTTGCAAGCTAAAATCACTTGATGGTCAGTTGTAGGCAGTTATTTTAGGAGTTATTAGTTGAGACCAAACTTTAGAGATGGTTACTATGAACACAGTTTACATGATTAGATATTTTCTAGATTTAAGAATATATTTCTTTTACCTACATTTAAATCCTACTAATATTAAAAACGTGAAAGTTTGTGAGTATGTATAGATGTATGGATGTTTGTTACTCTTTCACGCAAAAACGACTAGACGGATTTTGATGAAACTTTACAGTAATATAGGTTATACATCAGAATAACACATAGAGTACTTTTTACCGCAAGAAAACTACTCATTCCCACGGGAAACCGACTTCCACGCGAACGGAGTCGTGGGCGGCCACTAGTAAAGTATAAAAACATGTAATAAAAAAGAAGTTACCCATTATGCGGACATAAAGTCGTTTTTAGTTCCAATAAAAGACTATGACTGTAAATAAATGACCACAATTTTCCATAGATTTTAATAGTTTTATAATGATTGCTTATCAGATGTTGAGATGTTTATTTTGCAACCAGCCATTAAATATGTTTTTATAGTTTCCATTTACACTTTTATGCAAAAATCCGCTTTCTTATGCAAGTTATTTACAGAAAACAAAGACAATTATATTAGTCATTTCACAATTATAATTACAAATTAATGCGTTCACAATGAGTGTGCTAGGGAACTTCCTGGTTCTAGGAAAAAACTAATATTTCTAATTATTTCTTTATTTCTTAGTATGCAAATTGTGCATGTGCATGGAATGAATTCACCGTTTAATTATTGATTGAGCTATTTGATTTAATTGTCGATATTACATAACATATACTAGAAGCTTCCCCGAGCTTTGTTCAATTAATTGGAATTCGTGATGACTTGATTATAAAATGTAAAAATGTTTATTTATGCTGCTTTTTTAAAAATAAATGGAAAATCCTTTTACTCCAGCCCAAGCACCTATACATAAAAATTTACGCAAATGACGACATCGTAACATATTTATATTTTTAGATATATTTTTTATAGATGAAAGATTACTGATATACCCATACATCAAGACAGTTTAAAAAGCACAACAACTATTTTCCAAAAGTAACTTTTTAAACTAATTCTAAATTTGCTAATGGACCAATAGCTGATTTTAAAACTATAACATAAATCTCAACCAAAAAAACACAGCCAGTTAATTAGTTAATAACTTAATGATATAAGCAGTTTTTCATTCAACTTTATCGACAACAGATGTTTTTCCACTAATTTTTTCCAAGTATTTTTTAAATTATTATATTTTTAATATTAAAAACCTAGTTTTTTTCGAGTGACCGATAGATTTGTTTAGCAGTCTAGAATCCGCCGTATAATGCCTTTACCGTGAATCCTACTGACTTTATAGGATTTTTAGTAGGACACCTGACTTGGCTCACCAAGTACAAACCATCACAATTGCATAGTAAAATCACTCCAGGCTCGATTGCGGCATGTTCACTTAACAACACAATTAAGTACACCTACTCTTATTCTAATTAAACCTACCACAATTACAGTAACCAAGTACTTTACCTATTGTATGCATTTAATTATTTAATAGCCCGCTTTTCTCGTCTTTACTTTCAATGCACGGAAGGGCTGAAGTACTAATTTGCATGTTATTATTTTCCGTAGCTACGATGGAAATCACTTTTCAAGGCTGCGAACGTAATATAACTTTAATGACTGCAAGATCTTACATTAGAAAAGATGTTGGCTTAGATAAATATTTACAATGTTTCGTTTTGCATATACGTATATACAGGGTGTAAAAAGACTGCTTCCGAAAACGAAAACTGGGCATTCCTGGAGGGGTACTGGTTACGGTTAGAGAAAAAAAATTATTTAAAAAATAAATATAATTTTTATACTATCCGATTTCGCGTTGATTTCAAATTAACTAAACAGTGTTTTAATTTAATTTGCAATGTTAATCATCACACCCAAACCATCAGTTGTTGTGAGAGCGATGATTTCAAGCCGCGAATATCACTTTTCAATCATTAAGAACTTTTTCAAATCGAGTTTTCTGGGTGTTAGTGAATTTAGTTACTATTGAAGCTTATGAATTCATGGTTTCAGGCTTCGGAAGTGGTCTTTTTACACGAGATCTTTCGATGATTTTGAAGAGTCAATCAGATAATAGTTGAAGCTATTTTCAAAAGAAAAAAATAGAATGTAACATAATAGTTTAAATAAATAGCCTGTACTTTAAAAGTTTTTTCACTTTACAGAAAAACCTTGTATACAAAAATAAACATTTTATTTTATTAATAAAAATAAACCTTTTCGTTGTGTATATTTATTTATAAATGGCATTAATACTGGTAAAGGTAACATTTGAAAGTTCGTTTCGACCTCGGTGGTAAAATGCTTAAGTTCTTAAATAAGAAAACTAATAACCTTATTGCTTTTAAAAACAAAATATGTAAAATCTATTTTTTTATATACATATTAATTGAATTGTTTCGATACGTTCAGAAGTTACTAATAGGTGTATGTATGATTGCTTGAATGAGTACTTAGTTAAAGCCAACTTCTATACTTCTTTTAAGAAAATCGTATTTGATAATGTGTTTCATTAAGCTCGAATAAAAATTTAATACATTCAGTAGATTTATAATTTTTATCACAAACTAGTTAATTCACTGTTAAAAAATTCAAGACCAACTTTAAAATATCGTAAAGAACTCAAACACTGCGTTATGCCTACGAAGGTTGTGAGGCCCCATTTTCTACACTCTCGGTTTCTTTATGTCCAACAAAAAACAACAATGGCTGAAAAATCACACAAAAATTAATTAACAGTACACATTTACTTTGCAATTGTAACCAGAGTTATAACCAACAGAAACCACCGTGGGAACTCACCTTGAATTCACTCATAATTTGAACCGAAAGATTTTACAAGTCGCCTGAATACTTCCTATATCTGTACACTATACAACAAAAACGATAGAAAAAACAAGGTTCTTATATATATCTGATAGTAAAGTGAAGTGAAGCGCTGTACACCGTACTAACAACCTTTTTTTGAAAGAGAGGTCATATGAACAATTTATCAAAATTATAACCAACCAGTCTAAAAATGGCTGCTTGCTTTCGTTCTTAGAAACAAATCAGAGGTCAAGCTATGCTAGTTTCTCACTGGTTTCACTTTGAAGGAACTAACCAATTTCTGGTGCTGGTTTTGGGTTCCGTACCTTAAAAGGAATATGGAAACCATTATAGAAGCACTTAGTTATCCAGCCGTAGGTATGTTTGTATGTTAGGTAAGAGTTAAGTTGGTATTAGATTTGTTAATGGTATAAAGTAAGAATAGATTTCTAAAATCGTGCAGTTATAAAAAATGGCACGTTCATAGAGCAATATCTCAAAATGACCGTTTATACCATTAATATTTACAGTAAACTATTAAGGAAAATAAGGCTTTTAATTTTACGAAAGTAAAGGGAGGTAAAATTTGAAAACCGTGACTTCTACATACCCCACAAAAATTGTACGGAACCTTTAAAGACTGCGTCCGACTCGCACGCAGCCAGTTTTTTTTAAGCTGTACAACTGAAGGTTGTTGAAATTTCGGAAAAGGATCTGAACTGTTAACTGTAATTTTTCGTTACATAACGATTTTTGTCGGTTGTCACGGGAAGTTACTTATATGCAATTATAGGAATAATGATTTACAAATCTATGTATGAAAAGGTGAAAAAATTGGCATTGAAAGTTGATATGAAAATGGTTTCAACTGGCTGCTCAAGATTGTATGAAGTAAATTGATATGACCTTATGTTTTTATGAGTAGATATAAATAAATAAGTTGTGTCTAAACGAAGATATCAGAAAATCAATAACAGTTAAGGTCTGGGACAGTTGTTCTATAAACGCTCGCATCCTTTCAAAAGCCTTAATGAGTGCGTGACAAAATCTAGTTTTTATTACACCCTTCCAAAATGTGTTCCAATACTTAAGTGAAGGCGTTTATGGCGGTTTTTCATCATTAACAATTGCCATTATTTTATACATTAATATTAAAAAGAGCATCTTGGACAGCGAGAAGGATTGAGCCGTAATCCATCTCGCTGGCTCAGTGCAGGCTGGTAGATGCACATGGTGGATTTTAATCATGCATGCTTGATAAACACCTTTATAATTCGAATAAAAACTATATATTGGTACTATACCTAATGGGGATCAAACCCAAAACCTTCAGTATAACTCAATTCCTACTAACACTAGGCTACCTAAAATCGCTAAATCTAGTACTTTAGACTGCAGTAAAATATCCGTTCGTCCCTGAGAGGCTGTACCGTTACTTGAAGTCTGGTCCTTCGCCCTTACTGTCCCTATAATTGTAGGCTCCGCGGTAAATAGCTATTGTAGATGCGACCGATTGTGGTGCCGGACTTTTTCACAGATGACAGAAATCTTAAGTATTTTTGTATTAGGGCTAGAGGTGTTTTCTTGATTCTTCTTAGACAAAAAGAAGACGAATATGGATGTAACTTAAAACACTACGGTGGTAAACAAACTTTGATAATAAGTTATTTATTTATGTTTGAGAATGTTAATATACGATAATAATTATAATATCAAATAAGTAGATCTCATACCTTACCGTCTGAACAAAACTCAAAAATATGATTTTTTATAGCTAGCACATTAGTTTGTCAGACACACTTGGCAACATTAACTACTAGCGAAGTCCATAACAGGACACAGGTGTTTCCAATCGTGGGAATCCTTGAGCTTGAACCACGATTCATTTTTATCTTTTACTATTTATATAGCTACGTAAATGCTGGTTGTGTTTGTTTGTCACATTGGCGCGGGTTATGAAATCGTGCTTTGTATAGTTAGTTTTGAAGTATTTGCAAGAACAAAAATTCACTATGTATCTGTTAAACCAAATGCCAACATGGAATGCATTATTTTTAAAGAGTAAGTAAGTATAAATTATCGCCACTGATTACATTTAAAACTACTCAACTCTACATGTTTGATACCTAGAAACTAAAACACTATTTAATTTTATTCGTCATTTGTGTGGATTGTTTTTTTAGTAATTTTAAAAAGTTGTGAATTGATTGGTTGGCTCAAATGTGAATTGATCCATCAATGCGACCAGCATCAAAATGGCTGGACTTGGTTAAGAGCTAAAAAAATTTGTGCAAAAAGTATCTTGACAATTGTTTTTTAAATATTTTCACAAATTAGATTTTACATTACTTAGCATCCGCTTAATACTGTAGTCTTTCTTAAGTACCTATCACTGATAATTTTATACAGTTGTAAATTCTGGGTAAACATCCTTTAAAAGAAATATTAAAAATTGCCTGTATTTCCACCAAACCATTACTCCTGTTTGTTTAACAACGTAAAATTACTATAATTCTAATATCATACCTTGACCACAATAAAAAAATCCAGCACAATCATAAAAGTAAAGCCAGAGGCGTAATTCTAGTATTTATTCCCACTTGTTTACTCTTATTTTTAAACCAGCTAATCAAGGGCTGCAGTAGGCTGTACTGTTATGTCCTACGTGCTTCTTGAGAAGTAAAAAATATATGATAATTGGTGAAATAAAGTTTTATTGAAATAGAAGAATGTAGTTTCCTTTTTTGACTAACAACTGTGAATAAGTGTTGATGAATGATTTATTTAAAATAACGGTAACTATGGAAAATTTATAATTGTATTTTAACAAAATGGATTGTTTGTATTATCCAAAAAAATATTTAGTTTAAACTATCATTATGGTGTGATATAAAACTATAAATAAGATTTAATATCTATCAAATCATTTTACCTTATACCTAATGCATATTTTAGTTTTGGATATGTTTTAGGTACCTACCTCTGCCCGTTTTAGCTGTATTTCTTTCTTTTTCCAAATTAAAAATTACATTTGTATTTATTATTTGTACAAAAGCATTAATTACTCTATATGATATCGCATTCCACTAATTTATGGTGTCATTACAAATACCTGCGTTTCCCTAATTAGTTTTAACTGGTCCTTAACCATACTTAACTTTGCGATATCCTATTAAAAAGTGCGCATAATACACCCTTTGTATACTAATTTACTGAAGAATGCGAATAAAATAGCTAGTTTCCTTTCATCTCGGTGTATTAACTATTTTCATTAATGCATCCTTGATAAACCCCTAATACGATTCATAAAAAACAATCGATAGTGTATTTATCAGGCCTGTTTTTATCTAGATTAAAGTAGCGCAGCATCCGTTCGAATGTAACGGTAAATGTGTGTAGAGATGAGAAGAAATTGGATGAGCCATTTTCATTGACCGTAAGAAAGAAAAATGTATAATAGGGAACAGGGTTGGTCATCTTTGACATGTTATATTATCTGAAAATGTTGCTTAAAGCAGATGTTCAGGTTTTAAATTATAAGAAGTGACAACACAACTTGTGCTATATACTGTAATTTTCGACAATAATCAGGCTTTTGCGTCACCACAGCACTTACCTACCTATTTGCGAAAATCTTGGGAAGAACCAGAATTTTTATAAAACATTCTTAATTTCAATATTATTATTCATTTATCCTTTTTAGTACTTAAATGTTAGTATTAAAATACACACATCAACATCGTCTAGGGATATTTTGTATAAAGTTCTTAAACTCAAAAAAAACTGACCAATTTTAATTTTTTTTGAAGAAAGTTTATTTTGTAAACCTTGTTGAACGATTCTAAGCTTGAATTTGAAAAAAAAAAAAAAACAAAAAAGACAAGCTGGTATAATGGTAGCGAAGTCTGAAGGTTTCATTTATCTACAGTAACTTTTGTCATTTTTTTGTGCCAAATTTAAGTTTTATAGCAAGTTATCGGTAAATTTTCAATTAATGTTATTGTGTGCATCATGGAGCAGGGCTATTGAACGAGGAAAGAAATGTTAAGGGCAGTCAGGCATGCTCCAAGCTGGGGCTACTCAACGGAATATTGCTGAGGAGATGGGAACAAGACAAAACGTGATATGAAGGTTATGGTCATGTTATCGTGCTACTCGTTAAATGGCTGAAAGACACCCAGGCGGGAAACACTTCCCCCCCAAGGGATCGCGCCTTGCCGCGGCAGGGGGGCTTAGTACCCCGTAGCAAGCCAGCTACTAGGGGAAGCTAAACGGTCCCACAAGGGGCTGGTCGTGAGGTAGACCGGCCCACGAGAGGGGGGCTGCTCCAGCTGGGCGGGAGCCCAGCGTGCTGATGCGCCCGGAGGGGAGGCTCTGGCTTGAGGGGGCTGCCTCGGTGGCCAGCCGTCGGTGGGTTCGCGGCGAGGGCCTCAACAGGTAATTCCCGCGGCCCCGCCATTATACGACGGCCAGAAGGACAACTCCAGGTTTTTAGTCGGTGCAAGCCCGACATAACCCGTCTCCTTTCCCTGGAGGGGACGGGTATGCGTAGGCATTTTCCTGGACAAACAAAAAAAAAAAAAAAAAGGCGGGAAACACTTAACAACTCAACGACAAGACCGATATTTGCAAGTTGCCGCGAAAAGGCAACCAAATGTTACGGCCACGCAGTTGGTTCAGAGGCTCCAGTCAGAGCACCAGTTGCTTGTGAGTGATGAAACTTTGAGGAGAAGGCTGCATGAAGCTAATCTTCATGCTCGCAGACCGCTTCGTACTCCAGCACTACGCCGAGAAAATCGGGGACGACGGCTAGAGTGAGTTCGTGAAAATTTGCTCTGGGAAGATAACCAGTGGTTCATATTGCTGTTAACCGATGGCTCACGGTTCGGTTTCCATCCTGATACACGAAGATGACGTTTTTAGCGAGTTTCTGGTGGTAAGTGCCGTCTGCGACACCCTCAGGAAGTCCTTCCATACCACGGCGGGACAATTTAGGTTTGGGCGAAAATTCGTGTCGGTGGAAGAACAGACCCCGTTTGGATCAGAAACACCATGTCAGCTGAAAAATATTGTAACGAGGTGCTAAAACCAATAATCTACCCCGACCAACTGCAAATAGGCCAAGAATTCACGCTGATGAACGACAAAGCAAGTTCGCACACAGAGAGAGTGGTGACGAGCTGGTTGCAGGAGCACGACGTATCGGTCCTAGGCTGGCCCACTCAGTCGCCTGACCTAAACCCCATTAAATACGCGTAGGATATGCTCCAAAAAAGAGCTTTAAGGAACTTCGCTACAAACATTGCGACGAAAGAACATCTTTTTTTGCCACTTAGCCGGACCTGGGACAATATACCGCAGCCTGACTTGGATAACTTAATCCAAAGCACAAAAAACGTTGTAGGACCGTTTTTAACGTCATGGATGGTTTAACTGACTACTGATTTTTCACAATACCGTTCAAAACTGAATTATTTCTGATTATTTTTTACTTATCCTTGAGAAACACATTCATTGTTACTTTCACATTTTTTCACTTTTTTCTTTATTAAAAAAAAAGCACTTTTACGAAAAAAAAAAAATTATTTATTTTATTTTGTTAATGTAGTCTGATAAATGAGCTTTATAAAAATATATACATGTTGTATGTTATCTTTTATAAATTTTGAGTAAACTAAGTAAATTCAAAATATCCCTAGACGATGTTGATGTGTGTACATCTACACCTTATAACATTATTTTTTTACCTCTATTTTACTATCCCTCTCCTCATTTCGTGTCTCAACAACATTTTCGCAAACCCGATCGCCCAGTCTCCGGACTATGCCACGTTTAATTACAGCGAGTATCTTCCATCTGTATCACCATTTTTTTAATGGCCGCACCGTGGGAAAAGTTTCTTACACCTGGAGTCGTCTGGACCTTTTAGTTAGCTTTTGAACTTCATAACTACGAGATAATAAAGATGGCATTCCTTTTAGCTATTTTGAATGAATGAAAATATGTTTTTATTGAGGATTGTTTTGTGGGGAGGCTGTTGTTGCTGCAAGGCATTTTTAAATTTAAGCGGTATTATTTCTTGTTTAAAGAAATATTTCGCATTGATTTAATTAAAACTACTGATTAAACATTTAAATTGAACTACTTTTAACCAACCTTATCTCATCCCCAGAATGAATACGTAACATAACTACGAATGTTGTCAAACATATGAATTCTTGTGGCATTTTAATTAGAAATAGGTATGTTATAAAAAAATGTTTTTATATGTATAAACACAAATATTTTTGTGTTACTTCGTTTTTTACTGGTTTTTCATACAGCTGTATTTTCTTTTTGATTTATTAGCTACTAGCTTTTAGCTGCCGCGTTTAATTCGGAGTAAAACCCTTTCCCTTATATAGGTATGTTGTTTTACATATAAACCTTTCTCTTGAATCACTTTATCTATTGAAAAACCACATCAAAATCCGTTGCGTTTTGAAGATTTAAGTATACATAGGGACAGACAGAAAAAGTGACTTTGTTTTATTCTATGTAGTCTTTTTCTTCATCGTGTGATGAATATGCACTTCGCAGCATATATCATCTAGTGTCAGAGTTTTTGGGAACCGCCTTTAAGGGCCTCTGATGTGGTTCCTGTAAGGTAGTGGCCACCCTACTGTCAGTATTTTTCAAGCCGCGTACCTATTAAGCACCTGACGAGTATGTACTATGTAGTGAAGTGATATGAAGTTAGATAGATACAAGTAAATTATAAAACAGAGCGTTGGTTGGTTCTACTACCACTAACACTCAAAAATTGAAAAAATTGTCGGATTATAAAAAAATAAGAAGGTATTTAACTTAACTCTCACAATTAAGTTTTTCTAGCCGCCCGTTCATAATGACACTTATCCGCTTAATTAAGTGGCTAAGGTGTTTGGACGAAAGCCTTATTGATTAGTGGTATTATCCTGCAGTATCCTATTATTAATAATCCTGGTGTATCTAGTGTCTAGTATTATTTCCTTCAGACTGGAACCGCAGATGGTGAGCAGGTAGCATCCGGTGACATCCATCTATCGACAACCTTCATTTCTTTACTAAGGTGATGACATGGTGGATGGGAAAAGCGGTTTTTAGCAAATAAATATTTAGGTGAGAAGACTCTAATAAAAACTACCTTAAATGACAGACGCGAGCATGAGTTCCAGACACAGAGTGACACATGGTTTGGAGCACGGTTGATTTTGAAAGTAGTTTATTATTAATACGGGCCCGATTTTTGTGTTGAAATAAATAAAATTAGACAAAAAACTAACAGCAAGTAAAGAAAAATATTAGTGCAAATAATACAATTGAAAAAATGTTTGTTATCGTAACCGCACGCCTCCACGACCAGTCCATCTTCATCAAGTTCAACTCATTATTCTGCTCACTAATTACCAACTTGGAAACCACTTACTTGCCAATATGGTGCTATCAACACCTGGTTTTATCATCCGTTTGAATTTAATAAAAAAAATGCAATTACCGCTTCAGATAATCCATTTTGAAAAACTGCTTCTAGTCAATAAGAGAATATTGCCTAGCTGATGTCAAGCATCTGTTTCATATATCCTGTGATGATTTTTTCGATTTTTGTCTATGAAAAGCGAGTTTTAGATATGTCACCTGCACGTCCGGTAGGTGTTTGTGGACATTTATTTTAATAACAGCCGGCTAATGAGAAAAAATAATATGTAATTGAAAAGTGGATATGGACTCTTTTTTTGACCAGATGTTAAATGACATTAGGTCATTTAGGACTTTACGATGTTTATAATGTTTTATAATTGTACTAAACTTTATTGAAAAGAAAAGTATAAAATCCAATGTTATAAGTGATATTAGCTTCAACGACTACATTTTAAAAGGGCTACAAACTCAGGTCACGTAACCCAAAGAAAATAATGCCACATTTAATGGAAAACGTAGCAAGCTCATAACTTACTTATGTTAAAATAGGTACGTATCAAGCAGTTGTATCGAAATTCATATCTCAAAAGAACTATTAAACTCAAAACTTATTTTTAACTTAGCAAAGAGGTTGCATAGCAAAACGATTTGACATTTACCGTACTCTTTTTGATTTTTTAAAGCCGGAGAAATGATCCTGCCTGGTTTCCTCGCAGCGAGAAATGCAGCCTTGCTAGGATGTTGAACTTACACTCAATGCCGAAGCCATTTACTTTAAAAAAAAAAGTAGAAATGAAAGGAGCCGTGGAAGTTTTGTACCTACGCTAATATGTTGTCTGTATGCAACAAAAAGAGTTCGAAAGGCAGCTTTACTTTCCGATTCGTGTTGCAGTACGGGAAAGATACGCCGGAATTTGCCTTCTCCGTAAATATATGGAGAAAGGCCTGGGAAAAAACAACGTTCAGTTTATATTAATTAAGATAAAAACTGCAACTTTATAATATAATCGTAATTAAGAAGTAAACAGGTGTTTTGATATTAGAAGCTTAAGTATATAGGCAGATGCGACTGCACCTAAGTCAATTTTAAAGGTTAAGGCATACCTTGCATCGATTTACATACTAATTGATTTTTGTATCATATTATAATTTAACTCGTTGGTTCTCCCATTATGTTTATTATAGTTTTGGTTTCAAATTAACTTTTCTCTTACATTATCTTAGAAAGTAGAGTCAGTCAGTCAGTCCCTTCATCGATAGGGTTATGTTTTAATAAAGGCTTTATATTTGAAGGATCCTTTAGTCTAGATTGTAAGTAAGCAAAGTGCCATCAGGATTCATAAGTTAAAATTATATTGCCGATTCGCCGTACGTAAAATTTATTTGTAATTATAAAAGTTCAGGTACATTAAGTTACTTGTTAGAAATACTCGTAGAGTAGTTAGTAGCTTGTACGTATAAACTTTCCAAACATGTAAAGGTTGACCTCTGAATTTGCATAATTTTGTTATAAAATACTAAAATGCAAAGCTAAAAAGCTTAAGCTAAAGTTAAAACAAATTCTGCTGCTGAAATAGACCAAACTCTTTTTATTAAGTATTTTGTCATTGAAAAACCTAATTATTTTACTTAATGCTACAGTCCGCCCTTCATACATTTATATAAAAATACTCATATAAATAGTGTCCCAGTATTTATTAAGTTTAATGACTAAGATCCGTCACTAGATATCTCGAGATATTAATTAAGGACGCGATGGAAAGGGCAAATCTTGAAGACAAGAAATATGTATAAATAGACAAGATTCTACGTATATAAATGTCTGAATTAATCTGGATTAAAAGGCTTTTAATATTGCTAATTTAACATATCTATGCTAGCTGATCTCTGTCTGATAATCAAACTAAAACTATATTAATTATATAGGTACTTGCACCGGCAAAAAAGTGGTTGGGTCTGGCTGCTTTTTTGTTTTGAAAATCTCAGTTTCCAATCAAACTCCGCCTTAAAATCGACCGTATTTTTTATGAAATAAATGTCAAATTATCAAGCATTGATAAACAGTCTATAAATCAAAGTACTAAGCGGTGCAACAGATAATAAACAAAGGACAGGCGTAGTTCGTAATTCACTATTACGAAGACTAGGCTTTTCAACATGCTGATATGCTAATACTGCGGCTTAAATGTCACTTGATACATTAGTATGAAGGGTCGTAACCTAGAACCTTACCTAAGTAGGTAATCTGTTTGTTATTGTATTATTATTATGGTTTAGATTGATAAAGCTGTTTAAGAAAATATATGGTAACTGCAAATTAAAGAAAGGAGAAGAAAGGGAGGGAAATGTTGGAGAGCATTGAAATAAGACTAGAGAGTTTTAATAAGTTTTTTACTGATAACCAAAAGTAATAGGGACTCAATATACTCAATATATTCAATATATAACAATGGGACCCGAATGGCTTAATAAATTAAATAACATTAATATTTGATCAATTATTGTATTATTAATTTAAAATATTATTTTATTGTTGTTTATGAAATATACAGCTAAACAGCCGTGGCAGCATCTTTGAATTAATTTCGTTCATAAATTACTCCTGAAACACATAAATACCATGGCCTTAGCCGAACAATAAGCATGTAACATTATCAGCGTCGGCATAATGATTCTTGATGTAAACATTTTCAAAGTTCAGATTGCATCGTAGTTACAGGTGATTCATCAGTTAAATACCTACGAAGCCTTATCTGATGCTTTGCTAAACCAAGAACAATACTTGGCGACCCCACCCTTTAGGTAAATAGAGTCAGGTTATATGCATTTATGAATAAAGTTTAAATTATAAGATTATATACTCGTCCATGCACTGCGCTTGAAAACAAAATGTAAATGTCACAGGCTTATTGTAATTTGAATAAACCTAGTAAGTAAATAAACAGAAGATTAAATTATAATGTAACTAACGAGACAGTTATTTATTTAGGTCAGTAAGGCAGTAGGATCTGGGCTTAATTTTATGAATTAAGATTATAATATATTTTTTTAATTAGATTTGATCTGGACCTCATTAGCCTTTAATAAGAACTTTTGCTCAAAGTTTAAAGTTTAACACGTCTTAACTAAGGAATATATACTTGATTCTTCTTACAATCGCCGCCAACCAAACAGCTCTCCAAGTTTCCTGGTTTCACAAATATGTGCTGACCTAAAAAATCTAATCTGGAGCGAGCCATTATCTCGTGAGTGGCATGACGTCATCTACATATGATGCTATGCCTCGACACATGGTCCATTGCTTCATACGTTATAGTGTTTAGGAAATTTGTCGCCTTCTAAACCACGAAACTGATTTAGATATAGTGCCTTTTCAGCGTTTTCTATTAGTTAGTTGTTTTTAAAATAAGTAGTAAAAGTAATAAATCTAAATCTAAATAAATTTCCAGACTAACACACCAACTGTGTACCACACAATGGACTAGGGGAGAACCTAGTTACACCCAGACCAACATTTTGACGAAATTGGCCCGACCCGGGGATCGAACCCAGAACCATCCGCTTGGCAGTCCGGTATATATACCGCTGCCCCACAGAGGGCGTCAAAGTAAAAGTAATGTATTCACTTTAGAAGTTAAAGTTATCACTGCTATCATAATGAAGCATTTCGAAGGATGGACACTAACCATCGCTAATATAGTTATTTTGACAGTTATCATCGATATTTCCCATACAAATTAACGCAACTAATGTCAGAATAACTATAATAACATTCGTTAAAAGTCGACTTATATCGTAAATTTTTATTAATTTAAAAAATAATGTCAGGTTTATCTGTAAAGCCTAAATTCGAATGACTGAATAGTACCAAATTGAGTCATTGGGAGCGATTTGACTGAGGTCAAAAGTAGAATAAGAACATGCGAAGAGATTGATTAGTTTGAGATGTAATTAAGTATTTTTTAGTTAGTATATTAGCTAAACAAAAACATATTCTTTCTTAATATATTTAGCGCAAGATGTAGGTAAGTAGCTGTCAATAGTTTAACGAACCTTATTTAAAACTGATCAAGATTCTTTTGTATTAAATATTAATACGATATTACAGTCTTTGTAGATAATTGCAATATGTGTGCATTTACACTTCGTAAAGTTACTTTTTTAATTGTTTATACTAACTTTGCAACTAAGAACAAAACAACCAGAGACAAAGAAGATTAATTAACAAAAAGTTCACTAACACAAAATCACGAAATGCAATTTATTTCGTACGAACACTTGCAAAGTTCTTTTTACTTCGTCGTGTCCTTTCCTTTTTTTATTTAAATAAAACACTACGCGAAATATTTCTCGTATTTCAAGAGGACATTTGAATGTCAGTGTGTTTGGTACGGGCAAAGACCTAAAACATAATTGCTGATAGGACGGTTTGAGGTCACGTGAAAAAAATAAACTTTACCTACCAACAGTGCTCGGACGATTCAATCGTTTGTAATTGCGCTGGGATTGTAAATATTCGCGCAAAAAATCTCAAGATAATCGAAAATTACCTGTATTTGTTGCGAGCGTGGCCAATTTTCGTTTTTGACCCTTTTTAGATCTTTTTTATTTACCCATTGGTACTTTAGTTGTTTAAGTATCTATTGGCCTAATTACAAGTACTTAATACCCTTTGAAACTCGAGCAAAAGCTCCCGGCGTGTAGTTTCTATCAACGGCACGCACACACACACAGCTGCTAACTAGAATAGTGTGTGTGTGTGCGTTAACACGTGTTAGTACAGTGGACCTTTGTGTATCACAGGATATGGGTCACCGTGTCCTCCCCTCTATTTGTTGATTGATACGAAATTAAATAATAGTTTGTGTACTGAAATGTTAGAAAAGAGTAATAAAATAGAAAAGAAATAAACGGGACGATTGATTATTATGTCAACTAACTCTTAAAATTTAAGGTAAAAGTCACATTGAGATTGACAAATAAAATATATGTATATGTTACGGCTAATACCCGAAGTGCGGCTACACCTAGTTTTAGCCGGTTAGAAGTGTTTTTTATATGGAAAACTGTAAAAAAAATATACCTATGTATACGAGTATAAAAACTGACACCTTTTTCTGGGTGGTATCAAAAAAGTAACCTAACTAACCTAACCTATTGATGTTCTAACCGGCTAAAACTAGGTGTAGCCGAACTTCGGGTATTAGCCGTAACATATATATCTCATAAGACTACACAAATCTGCCACATCAATTAACCAATACATTCTAACAGGATAATATGCCGGCACATCCCAATCGATTGCTAATAAGATTCCATAACAGGCAAGTCTACAATACTAAGGCTGCACTGTCATCTGTATGGGCTGTATGAAGATGACCTCTGTCTTTGAGGCTCCATATAAGGCAAGCAGGATACGAGAGTTAAGGAAAACTAATTTGATTTTCATAGACAGGTGCTATGATAGCTTACATTGGCTTAAGAATGCATTGTTTTAAAGTGAGTCTTATTAAATGTTGTTAGAGTCCGGAATTGAGATAAAAATCTTTTCTACTAATGAGTGAGTCCTTAAAAGGGATAAGCATTTAAATTAATTTTATTATAGTAGATAGTTTTGTTTAAGGTTGAGAAAAGCGTTTACTGTTGCCAAAAATGAATGTAGAGGTGCATTAAAATCTTAAGGTTATGTTATAAAAATGAATATACTTAATAATAAATCTCCAGACTAACACACCAATTATGTGGCCCCATGGTAAGCGGACTGGACTAGGGGAGAACCTAGTTACCAGACACGAGCCAATGTCGAAAATCCGTATTGACGAAATTGGCCCGACCCGGGGATTGAACCCGGGACCATCCGCTTTACAGTCCGATATAGTTACCTCTGCGCCACAGAGGTCGTCTGTTCAAAATATCCTTTTCTTATACACAGCAAAGTTACCTAACGTGCAAAAGATCAGGTAGAAATCTCTATAAAATATTACCTTCGGATTAAAAGTTTTCGAATTTTAATCTTTCACCCAAGTTTTATATACTCGTATTTTTTTACTTTCATAACAATGCACCGCTCTACAAAACACGTGTTGTGCAATATTTTTTGTTGCCATATTTAAAAAAAATTATACAAAAACACAACAGAGTGTACTTTCTATACAAAAAAGCTTTTGCGATTCTGCAACTATAGAAAGGTCGACCTGTCAAATAAAGCACGTTTACAAAGAAGGAATCTTAGTTTTAACATGAGGTTCTGTAGAACAAATGTTTTTATGAAATATTTTAATAAGTAAAAGAAAACTTTTGTAAATAATTGGAAATCGAGACATTGATTACAAATATTAATAAATAAATAATAATAAAAAATTGAAAAGGATTTAACATTTTGATAATAACATTATTCTAACAAATAATTAGAAATATAATTCAAGTATTAAATAAACTCACAATGTCAAAAATAAATAATTTAAAATTGCTTCGTATTTCAAACGACATATTCATTATTCAAGATTCATAAATAAGTAAGTATCTCTAATAAAAAATATGCACCTTTACCATACCTGAACATTCCAAATAAATACTTATACATACTCCGTCTCTCTCATACAATATGGTCTCTTTCTATTTGTTAAGATTACGTTTTACGTCATCTTTCACTTTTACTCTCGATTGTAGCTCGGAAAACTATGCAGATTACATAAACAATTTATAACTATTTTCTTTTGTTGCGTTTAAGTTTGATAGACAATCAATATTCAGAAGGAAAATGTGTTTTGTGTTTACAAATATAAAAGAACACTAAAAAAAAACTTATATTATTTTGACGTAATATGTTGCGAATCATCGTAGAGTTTTAACTATACTACAAATGACGTAAGCGTAATATAGTATGCTTGAATGCGAGCACTTTCTTTAGACAGAGACGAAACTATTGCGTGATTGCGGTTAGAGCGAGATAGTAGAAGTACAACACAATGATGTTTGTTTTTTTGTATAGATTCGGATTTCAGATAGACGTAACTACACTTTCTTCTTGTTAAGGTGCATACAGATCTGAACAATATTAAATAATACGTTAGTATAATAGTTTAATATTAAATAATTTATATATAAGTACCTACAACTGCTGGTTTGTAATCTAATAGCTATATAAAACAACTTAATTTTTTTCATAAGTTGTTTTTTTCTCCTATGAAGAAATTATAATTCCTACTTTATGTTAATTTATAATTATTAAAGATTTAGGTATCTGTCATGTCAACATAGGCCCTTACCATTCGCGTGTTTGTTTCGTTGACTTCAATTAATCGGTGAAAGAGTGAGAGTACGCGCAGGCACACTTTCCAAGGCAACGACTGATGCTTCTGTTTTTCTCCATTTAAACTGTTATGCTTCGAATAACTCCATTGAAAATAGACTCTTTGTGGGGACGATTTCTCTCAGTCACATTAACGTAATTAATGAATGACTTTTTATGATGGGGCTATAAATTTATATTAATGACTGATACGTAAATAAATCAATGTCTTTTTTGGGCTAATTAATTTGAATAAGTTGTTTATATAATAAAAAAGAAATTGATAAAAATTAAAAAGTTAAGCGACTCCTGCGCTTAAATAACTAAGTAGGCAGTAGTAGAAGTAGTAAGCAGTATACATATTATATGTTTAGGTATGTGTTTTCACTTTATTTTGTAAACTTTTGTTTAACTTTAAGTCGGATGTGTGTTTTTTTTTTATTAAGTAAAACAACTGACTGTCGTTTATTATACGCCCTATAAATTCATATTTAGGCCACTTTGTCTAACACGATTTTATTCAAGACTTAAAAAAATATACAAAACGAACATGAACCACAGTTGATTTCATTAAAATATCTATGAAATACCATATCCAAGTAGGTTGAGGACGAATGGCAACGCCATTTAGTCTAATCACCGGATCGTAAGAGAAATATCTCGTAAATGATCATTTTTCTCGTTACTGGCATTCTACACTGAATCGATTTCTTACTCCTAATTGATGTATAAGACAAATTGCTGTCCGTATCAATCGAGATAGAAAAACAAATAGCGGTTCTCAAACTAGTTTCCAAACTTATACTAAGATATACGCTTCATACAATGTTAACGCAATTCTTACTTTATTTCTACCTTTTGAAGTAACACGTGCAATAGAAATAACTAAATCCCCAATAATTTAATTCAGAATGAAACGTGTGCTCCCGATTCTTAGGTCGATCTAAATCGGCATCATAATAGGGCAGTCAAAAAAACTTGTGAGAAAGAGAAATCAACATTTTTTTCGTCTTTCACATAACTTTCGCTTCAACATAATAGGGCCAGGTAGGTGGGAACAAAAACCGGGTCCTTTTGCCCTGATTCTTTATCCGATAGTGACATTTCATACACTTTAGGTCAAGCATTCGTTTCATTTCGAATAATAATGTGAAGACAAGGTTTTTGTCTATCTTATATAGATACTAACGGTAGCTAAAAAGTTTATTTCTGTTGCTTTCTTGTATAGGAATGCGATTCAATGAATAAACTTACCATAATATTCAGAAAACATGTCAACGCATAGCAAGAAATTGTAACAAAAATTTCATTTTCCATAACTTTTGAATACCAAATTTTTTGTTAAAGTTGCCATAACTGAGGGGGTCAGCTACATTATATTTACAGATTTCACGACATCAACCTTAGCATACGTATGTTTTGTGATATTTGACCGTGATCGATCTCCAAATCTCTAACCTTCACACATTCTACTTACCATACACAGTGTTATTTGCACTGTTTAAGTAAATATGTATCAAGATCTTGTTTAGCATTTTTAACACTTCTCCGATTTCTGGCCTCAACGTAACATCCGATTGGCTAATGTATGTGTAAAACGCATACTCATCTGTGGATTTCGAATCATCATACTGATAATGATGCTGCCGTACATATAGTTATCTCTGCTTGCGTAATTTTATTAACGTGAAAGTCGATATTGAATACTTATTGTTTATCGATTAAGATAACCGATAAACTAACCTCTAATTTGTTCATTGTTCCGAGCTCATTGTTAACAGTCGCACATTTAGCAATATTGTTTTATTGATAAGACTTTTGTTTTCTTAGATAGATCTGAAATTGCACAATTCTTTGAGAGGATGCGTATGATTCACATGGAGTTCGTAATCTTTGTAATCAAAGTTGAAACTGTGACCCAAATTCATGCAACAGCCAAGTACTTTCATTGTGCACGCTAAACTACTCTCACACTGCTGTAACACACACACAGACACGCTCGTAATACTACACTTGTGTATACACGACACACGCACACATCAATAGCAGTGAATGTTGAATGCTGCTTTGAAGTACCTACCTCTATGAAAACTCTAGATCTTTGTTCGAATAAAACGTTTTTTGGCGTTTGACGTCAGTAAGTACAATATCAATATCATGCAGGAAAGTTCTATAGCCAAAAACAATAAATACCTACCTACCTACACATAGAAGATAATGTACAGATACTAACTGCGTCTGTGTGGGTTAACGTTGTGTATTGTCCTATGGCAGTAGAGCAGGGAGAAGTTATTAGACTGAATATAGAAGCTATACCACTAGTTACTCATATGTTCTTAATTACACAAACATTGACTATAAAACAATGTCATTACTACAAAACGAGTAAACCGCACAAGAGAAATAAAAATATTACGAAACACTCGAAAGAAAAGTGGCATACAAAGAATAATCGTGAAAGTAAGTACCGTATAATCGAGGACAAATTGTATAACATCAAGATGCATACAAAATTGGACAATACTTTCTGCAAAAGTAAATTTGCCAAAACTAAGAGATTTTGAAAGTCCTATTGAATTTAAACTTACCTAACATTTTCGATCTAGCTAAGATTAATATAAATGATTGGATTTGTTTATGTATAAAATGTAAGTCAAGGTAAAAGTGCCCTTTTCTTAAGTTTATTCGATTATAGACAAATTTAGCCTTACTTATCTTACTCCTAATCATCATTAACTTTAATAAACTTAATATGATTTTTGCCAGTAAATATCTCCGGAAGCCCTCTTGCCACTATAAATACACATAATTGATTACTTCCACCGTTTTTAAATCAGTGTCATACAAATACTCATAATCTTCAGAACCGGTTGCGTAACTTGCGCTAGCGCACCGTGACGTAATCGAAACGAGCTCAGCGAAAGTTGCCTCGTCAATTTCACCTACAGCCTCTTTCTCTGCATCTTCCGTCTCTTTCTTTCCAATGGCGCATGTGTTCACCTGCACTGCTCTCTCATTGGATGCTGTATGTTTTACATTTTAATGTTCTACCAATTTTGTTTAAAAACCTTTTTATCGTACAATCACGTGTTCAATATATTTCTGATCAACAAAAAGGTACCTTTCAACAGTATTTCGAATTCGAGATCGCAATAGTTGGAAATTGTAAAATCTGCGATTACCCTCACATTTTGGTATAACGGCTTTTTGTTACCAGAAATAGTCAAAACCGGATTTGCGATAGGATCTAAGAGCTAGCATTTTCAGTGGGTTGGAATACGGCACATTCGTATAGGTTTAGGCCGAATGGCGGTTGTCCAAGGTTACAGTGGAAAGTAAACGGCCCATACCGCGTGCTTTCGTCTGGCAAGGCTGCTTTGCAGTAGATAAGTACTTGCTGAGGCAAAAAATCACTAACTTAACCTAGAAAAGGAAACTTTTAGATTACTTTTGAATCTCGTTCCTACATTAGCGTCCACTTTAAAAATGATATAATATTCAGTTTGACGTCTAATAAAAGTGTGTCTATAAAATAAATCAGTTCGCTCACATACTAGAATAGTAATTTCATAAATAATCATGATTATGAATTGATTCTCAATTAGCCGACTGACTTTGATCGACAGTTCGACATTACTGTTAGATTGATGAAGTTAGAACTGCAGTTTAATATTTGAGGTTTAATTTTGAGGCTTTTGTTGATATGGACACCCTACCTTGGTTTTGGTCATCAATTACAAATGAAATCGTTTTCTGCATGACTGTTCTTGTGATATTTCCTAATGCTGGTCTAAGTTATGCTATTATTAAAAGCGCATACAATAATGATAATTTATGTAATTATTTAGCTATTAATTTAATATGTAACAATGTTACGCTAAAGTGTAACAAGGTACGTGAAATCCTTAAAATAATAATGATCGGAGTTACATTATTTTTTGCATAATTATAGGTAGATACATATTTTCAAAACAGGCATGTCCATTCAGACTTTTGACCTTTTTAACTAAAGAACAGACAGACAAATGATTGACTTAGTTGACTTATAAATTACGACCGTTTATAATACCAAAAACGATCGTTGCGAAAATTTCATCAAAGTTTCTAACACCGAGTTCAAATTTGAACTGAGTATTTCTTAGAACTGTCCTGTAATCGTTTACTGTCGGTTATTTTTAACTTGTGTTGGTTTCGAATCTACCTTTATCAAGAGTCACCTTCATATATGACTCAGAAATCTGTCTTTCTGACCTTTCCTTTTTATTTTAGATCCCAAAACCTCGGCCGGAAGTGCCTCATCGAGATTCCAGAAGGTTCTTTATAATGTGTCTTTTATTTCTGGATTTGCCGAGTTTTTTCTAATAGTCTTGTAAAAAGGTCTAAACGTGGAGGTTCAAGGTCTATTGAAAAGGGTATTGTGGTGGTATGGGCAAACATGAAGTTTTGTATCATTTTATTCTCTAAAATTATAAGTTGATTGGTTAAATGACATGAACCATGGATCAAGTCCATTCTCTATGCCTGGAATAGTTGAGTTTTTTTAGAATCCAGTAAAATTAATTATTTCCATGTTTAAAAAAATAAATCAAACCATGGACATAAGTCTTAGCCCCGATCAACCTCTAATGTCAGCTTTAGGGAATGATTTTACGCCAACATTGATGAATCTGAACGGATTCCCGATGACTCCACAACCACGTTGAGACAAACTAATAGCAGCTCTCTTTTATTTTCTGGGGATAAAAATAATATCCCAGTCTTCAAGATTTTGTTTCGTTTATGTTTTAGCTAATTTTAGGGTTTATGGAACCAAAGGATAAAAACGGGACTCTATAACTAAGACTCCGCTGTCAATCCGTTTCTCTGTCACCATGCTTTATCTCGATTGAACCGTGATAGCTAGACGGTTAAAATTTTCAAAAATATCCCTTTCTGTTGCTGCTATCACGAAAACAAAAAAGTTGATGTTAAAGGTTTAAATTAACTACATAGTTGCATATAAACATAATTTTCGTAGAAACAAGTACCTAGATTAGGATATTGAAGACAAGATAGCCGAGGTAAAAATAATAAATTCATGTTAGGTACCTACCTATATAATTATTATAAATGTTAAAATTCTCGCGTACATTTTACAGAATTTGTTTTAAACGAAGTTATGTGGCTATTTAAAATTATTTTGATTTTATAATAAAAATATAATAGTCTTAGTTTCAAATTATACTTTGACTACGATAAATATTGTAAAATGTTGAAAATAGAATTGTACATAACATAAAATATATTTACAGAATAAAATTAATTTATAAAATGGAAGGACAACCTAAAAAGGAAAGACCTACCTAGGTACTAATCATTACTCGGGCTTTGATTAAAGGCTCTAAGCCAGGATGGTGCTAAGTTTATATCTTTTTAATTAAAGTAACCTTAGAGACATTAGTAACTATATGTAAACTTGAGATGAAATACACGCAATATGGTAATACATGCAATCCTGTAGGGACTAGACTTGATTAAAATGTTATTATTTATTGAATTAATCGAGACACGTATAAATTATATCAACATCTGTTACTTTATGGGTTCCACATTTATTAACTATTATTTAATAGCTGTTTCTAGGTACTTCAGAACAGGAAATCAAATGTACATACAAATACCAATAAGATGAAGAATTCTGTGAATTCAAGCCGTTAAATGGGTTTATTGATTTATAACAACATCGATTAGCTTTTCTGTTCCTTGGCAGGATCAGCATAAATGTTTATAAAATTTTTAAGTTATATAATTAAACGACAATTTCAAAGTGCTCAAAGACTATGTTTAATTCAAACATAAGTAAAATAACTGCTTCCGAAAAAAAAACCGTGCATTGCGGAGGGGTACTTGTTACGTTTTGAGCAAAAACAAATGTTTTTAGGATTAACAGAAAAAAATTTTTTTTACGTAATTGTACAAAATTGCATTTATACTGTCAGATTTTGCGATGATTTCTAATTTTATAGGGTTTTAATGTAATTTGCAATGTAAATAATCGCACCTGAACCAACAGTTGATGTGTGAGCGATGATTTCAAGCGCCGAATATGACTTTTCAATCCTTAATAACTTTTTAAATTGGGTTTTATGTATAAACTGACTGAACTGAATTTAGTTACTATTGAGGCTCCAGAATACATGGCTCAGGCATTCAGGCTTCGGAAGTGGTCTTTTTACACCGTCATTAAGTACCTTATCAGGTTAAATACCTATCCCATTATGCATTTTTAAACCTTTAGAAAATAAAGCGTCTTTGTTTTTTTTATTTACTTACTGAATGTGTCACATAAGATTGTTAAAGACACTTACAATTACACTTATGGGCGCCAATTTTTAGCCAGAGTCTACGACGCTTTTGACGAAGCTTCTGCTTCTAACTTCTGCATGAGTCTATAGGCGTTCCTAAACTGTTACCACTAACGGCTTGTTTATTTGTTTATTATCTAATAATATAGAATAAAATAGAATACTGTTTTTGTAAAGGTAAAATTAAAATATACTACTTATGCCAAAGACAAAGGTAAGGGTAAGTAAGGTAGATACAATTAACTTATTTTTAGAATTATTAAAGACTCATATTCGGTATAGAAAAAAGAGTTTTTCCATTGGGAACGGTTCATATTACCATAGTAAAAGTTGCATATTTTCTTCACAAGGTGCCGAAATATCTCTATTCCAAAATTAAAATTATAAAATTACATCGGAATAATATATCCGATATTAAGTAAGGATGGAAAAAAAGTGAAAATCTATTTTCGAAATATATAACCTTTAACAAAACACTTTTTTGAAAGAAAATAAAAATAAACCATTAGTATGTCATAAAATTATTTACATAAGTCTCTGAAGAACTAGTTGTAGCACTTTATTGATTGTAGGTACTAATCGATGCAAATTCTTATATATAGCTTATTTTATTATGCTATTAATTATGTATTAATTTTATGCAATTCCTTTCCGCCCATTGCCACGCCTGCAACAAGTAAATGTATTTCAGGCTTTAATCCCGACTCTATTTAATCTTTACATAGGTTTTATACTTCTATATAACTTTTTAAAATTATCCTAAATAAATTTAACATAAAAAACACGAACTTGTATCAGAATTCCTTGCAATTTGATATAGACACAAACACAAAGGGCGATTTTTTTATTGTATTTATTTAAATTTTTTGATCTTTTTCAAATTAAGTACATGTTTATCACGCACTAACGGTGAGGAAAAAACATCGTGAGGAAAGCCCGCACCGAGCCAGCATGGTGGATTACGGCTCAAACCCTCTCGCTATCCGAGAAGGAGGCCTGTGCTCAACTATTAGACATATATAGGCTATTTATTTATTTAAATTTTTACCTAAATATAAAAGTATACACAGCAGTTACTTACGTAAAACATTTTAGAACAGGTTGCTTTTTTAACATACAAAACAATAAGTTTAATCGAATATTTAATAAATGTACAACGATTATATTGAGGTATTATTATAATTATGTAGACTAATGTAAAGAATAATTTGAACATCAAAATAGGTTTATTTATTCTTCAAAAGTGTAAATCACTTAAATACAACTAAAATACCATCTTAAGGTTTGTTTAAATAATTCTTTGGTATATTCAAAAACATACGTGTAAAGCTTATTTTCATATATTAAAGCTCATATAATATGGCTTCTTCGGATACAAGGGTCAAAGGTCAGGAACCTTCAGAATGGAAACCAAGCAACTAACTATCTAATGAGCGATGTTTAATAATGCATGATTATATATTATGAGTGGCATATGCAGTAATAATATTATGCAGATTAATTAATCGTGTGAGAAATAGAAATATTTTTAAGTCAAAAATATTCACATAAAATTTTTCTAGTAAAATATATTACAAAAAAATCAAAAAGGAGTAATTTATAGTCACTTTTACTTTTTACAACATTCTTAATTGCCGCGAATATCTCAAAAAAAATAAAACAACTACTTAATCTTTACTAAGTATCTTAATAGTTACTTAACTGAATTGAACATGACTTTTTGAACTAGTTTTTTTTTATATCGTTTATTGTTATGGTATACGATACCTATCATGATTACGCTATCATGGTACGAGTATATAACATAGTTTCGTTAAATGTGAGGATATTTTGCGAACTGCCACACTAAATCCAAGTACACTAAGATTTTCATTATCTTGGTTGTATATAGCTCTGTATGATGATAATTTTCATGTTTCTCTCAAAGTCCTACAGTGTCGCAAGATCACACAATGGTAGTTGCGCACGGGCATTACTTCGCTGATTTCAACATTATGTTGGGCCTAGACAAACTTGTGAAAGATTTTGTTTGCCGTGGCTTATCTTCTGTGCCCTTTTGGAAAAGGCTTTCGGGGTATATTGAGGCTTGTGTGTATTGCAACAAAATAGTGATTGAATGTGCTATGATATGAGCATGTTTGTAAGCTACAGATTTTGTCTTTATAAAAATTTGTGCACTGTCGCAAAATACAACCTGAACCAATTTAATGAGTTGGAAGAATTACTAGAAGACGTATTTACTAACAAACGTCTTAATCAATTTAGTTGTAATTATTGATTATTTTTACCTTATTGATTTTTCGAGTGACTTTTACGAGTAAATTCCCTTGATTTAGGTATGGCGTTATTGATCAACACAGAATTATGTAACAACTTATTCCTAAGCTAAAAATATCCATTAAGAAAAAAAGGCAGCTCAGTGATTGGATTGTCATTTTCCTTATTTCACGGTGAAGCAATTAATTAAAAACTTGTTAACATAAACTATTACAAGTTTAACTTTCATTTTCTAATTAGCAGGTGTACAAATTAATGTAAAATGCCAGTTCTATTTATGCATAAAACAAAGTAAGAATTCGTCAATTACCTTAAGAAAAGATTGTGTTTCTTAAATGTTGTTACTGAAAGAAAAGACGTAGAACTTTTTGTTAATTAGAATTAATTCAGGCTTCTTTATACAGTTTTAATTTCCCCTACAACTATTTTTTGATTAATTGAAGTTATAGTATTTTAAATGCAAAACTAAAAGTAAAAACCAATCTTTTATGTTTTTTTTCCTTAAAATACCCTCCTAGATAGACAGCAAGTACGATAGCTAAGCCTCTCTATATAAATTTCAAATAAAGAACAATATGGCCGTGAATTTCGATTAAGGAAGAAGGAAGCAAACGACACACGTTAAAATTCACAGCGAGTGACTTTTGATTGTTATATTCGGCGGGACGTGTGTACTATAGGTGTTAGGTGTAGGGCACTATCAGATAATGGAACTGATAGAGTTTTTGATAGCTTGATGAATTTAAAATTAGAAAGTATGACAATGTAATATGAAGCTTAAGTAGACAGTGTTTATGACTTCAAAAGTGAAAAGTACTGAAGATGAATCCCTCTTGAATTAAAAAATATAAAATAATTAATTTTCGCTCAACTATAGATGAAATTTAAAGAAGTAAGGAGAAATTAATATAAGTTAATCATAAAAACATTTTTTTTGCTCAAAACGTAACCAGTACCCCTCCAGCAATGCCCAGTTGTTGTTTTCAGAAGCAGTTCTTTAAAACCCGTATATTAATCAAAAATTGATGGCAATTTAGTTTTGGTTATAACTAACGGAACATGAAAAATAATAATAAATCACAATAATTATTAGCCACAATACACACTACTGGACATTAACCTCTTTCATGGGTTTCCAGAGCAGCTGTTAAAAAACCTTCACTCCTCTGAAACTATTTCCAATACCAATAGAAAATCCACCTCATCATCTGAGTATAACCCAGAAGAAAATCGTTCCCCATCCTACCTGCGCACGCGACGCCACCCATCGCCTGCGCAGTTCACTTGAATGACAAATTTCATTGGACCTTGAATCTGGACACATATATTTTCCTTGTGCGTGCTTCTAATACTATATAACATTTACTTAATCAATTCCGAACGCTATATACATATGGAATAAGTATTAAATTGCATTTTAATGTAAGCTGTCGGTATGCGGTTAACGTCGGCGAGAAAGAATTCCGTGTTGATTTAAATGTTATGCTGGATGGAAAAGTTTAGTTCGTTTAATGCAAATAAGAACGCTTAAACAACAATAATATGGAATCTATAACAATTTTAAAGCTATAAAAAATAAGGTTTCTACACGTGTCAAACCGCAGGCAAATTATTAGAATGTTGAGAAGTTAATTTGTAAATAAAACGACAAACCTAAAAATATGTATAAAAACGTCACACAACATTTCTTGAGAGCTATATAATAATTTATATAAAATTTGGTTAAGATATTGATGTTCTCTCGTTGTCTGAGTTAACAAGTCTATGGTGTCATTTATGTTGTGTGTTTTTATGAATTCTTACTTATATGATCAAACAACCCAAAATGTATCCTTCTTCCTGGCTTTTTGTTTAATAATGATAACGTGGATGCAACACAATTTTACCTCTTACACTAGAAACAGTTCGGGGAACCACGTGGTTTCTTTGTAGAAAGTACTAACTGACAGGATTTTATTTTAAGCCGAAGCCCTAAAGGATCTTTTCACTTAATTTATTTGGTTAAATTTACGGACTAATTTGGAATATTTTTTTGTGAAATCCAAATATCCCCATTTTTTCAAGCAGAAATCATGAAGTCAAATAATCAAGCATTACTTAATTAATACCGTTTAATTGACCAAAACAATGAAACCAAAATAAGCCCCCATTTGCGACATTCAAGATACATAAAATTGCAGGTGTACCTACGTAATTATCTAAACACATATAAGTTTCAAATACGGCTATCCTAATAAATCGAAGATGTATGCGCCATTGTGTGTGTTCAGTTAGAGTTAAGCCTCTAATTAAGCGAGAATAAGCAATATCGATTAATCATATTGTTACCCACGTATTCTCAACAGAGCTCTATCGACTGTAGTTATTAGAAGGGTGACCATATTAATCACGATTTGTTAACACAAACAATTGGGGATTGTTTTTTTTTTAAGTAAAGAGTTAATAAACAAGCAGTGGACTTGATTGTAGGTTACCAATAAAACACCAGTACCTCAAACAGAAATTATTTTAAGTTTTATCAAAACCTTTTATGTATCTTATAGTAAGGTGAGTAAGGTATGGAAATAATGCAAATTGTCCGTCAAATCTTACAGTAAACTTGCAAAAAATATATATTTATTTAAGTTTTATGTTATAAGTCAACACTTTTTTTACTTTACTCGTGTTGTGCTGCTGTTAAAGGAGCTTTCGGAAAATGCCTAGATTTTTAAGAAAGTTATATCAAAGCGTTAACTGTACAATAGAATTCTTATTAAACAATTTCACAAATTTATGGTATCGTTCAATGTTTTTCCAAACTCATGGCCACCATAAAAAGGACAAGTCTTTTAGTTAAGCGTTCGCACATTGTTTTTGTAGTACACACCATTAATTACGACAGGTAGGCATTCAGGTGGGCACGTCGATGCTAGTACACTTCATAATTGTCCACCCACCGACTATCGGTGCCAATCCGGCCCTGGAGGCATGATGATATTGAAAAATCTACGTTTACCGTCATTATTAATCTGAAGGCATTTTATTTTCTATTGTTTTTATTTTATTTTTTTATTACGGCAAATTTGAGGTTTATAGTGATTGTTTTGCATAAGTATTACCTACTAATATTATTTTATTACAAAAAGATATTTAAGCACCTTATATTTTGGATGTGTTATATTTTGGAAAACATCACTAAGTAAATATAAAATAAATACAGTGTTTTTTACTACTTAAATACTAATTTCGTTTATAAAACATCTGTCATTATTGTACTTTAAAAACATATTGCCTAATTATAAGAAAAATACATGCCCATCAATCATATACTTTATAACATATAGGTACCACCATAGGAATATAATGTATTACTTCATTTCAATGTACTTACAACCATACACCGCTAACTACTTTGTAACTAGGCGAACTAGGTACTAGTTGCGACATCAAAAGTACTTCTTAACTAAACTAAAGTATTTTTGTTGATAAAGAAAGGTTTACAGAATAAAATCTCATAATATAATGTCTTAAACTACCGACTACAAACGTAATTTATAAAATCTATTGTATATTTTTTACTTAAAACTGGAATGTCATCCGAACCCACTGGCTACAAATCTCACCTCTAGAAGCTACACGAAGCGACTGAAATGAAAAAACATCTTCTAGCCCCCTAGAAGCTAATAAAGAGAAGCATCCTTAATGAAGGATGCGCTCGACTATCACAAATCCTTCCAACACAATTGCTAAAAGCACATTGCTGATTGCAATTACTACATAGAAAAAAAAATTATACTTCTATTTGGTCATAAATATGTATACAGCAACTTGAATCAAATATACCGGTACACTCAATGAGATATTAGTTATTATTATTGAGTAACGTTAGAGATTGTATCGACGTATGCGCATATATTCATACAGCTTTGGCGCCGTTGTGAGATGTTCAATTGAATTTAACTATTTATAAGTGCATAGAATTGATAATTCGTATACAATGTTGCAATATTGTGTGAAGAAAATTAATAGATAATGTAGCTGGCAACGAGGGATAAGTTTTAGGGATCTACGGTTACAGCTACTAGACAAAAACTATTTACTGCCAGCTTTATAACATTGATAACTAAAGTAAACTGTTTTTTTAATTATTGGACTACATAAACAAAACCTAGTCTGTGATAGCATGGTATGTAAGGAGCTAAAAGGCTACTCTCGTGGTTGGTAACTTTGCCTTTTTTTAAATATCTTACACGAAGGTTTTTTATTAAAAGTAAAGTGTTCTTCTTTGATCATATTATTTGATAGTTCTTGCCTTAGCTGACAATGTATCACTATATAATATCAGCAACATTATAACACCCGGCTACTCAATTAAGTCATATTTTCATTATAATAGACCTTAGGTAAACTATCAAGCATGCATATTATTAGCGCAAACTTAGATT
Source organism: Emmelina monodactyla (assembly GCA_916618145.1). Lineage (NCBI taxonomy): Eukaryota > Metazoa > Arthropoda > Insecta > Lepidoptera > Pterophoridae > Emmelina > Emmelina monodactyla. Next base: position 10,255,928 of record OU745303.1, read on the forward strand.
ATTTTAAAAGAGGTTCATTTATTTCCATCGCGTTAAGCCAATAAAGCACTTACATACAGCTGTATAGATACGCAAATTGTATACATCAACCTATTCTATCCATCATCTAAGCATCTAAGCCTGAGTACCAACTATTTATATAATTATTCAATATTTATATTCGCGTAGGACATTTTATTCGAGATGGTAGCTATAAAGTTCTAATAGATCTATTACAAATAATTGTTTATTAAGATAGATAATGTGATTAGGAGTCGCTTAATTTACAGTTTAGTTAGGCGAAATATCTTTATTACGTGTTTATGATAATTTGAACACTTCTAGCATTCCTTACTTATATTATGTAGGTTGGAAAGATTCTTGGTTTGTTTAAGAGTAGGTATATAAGATTGCTCTTTGTCTTAACAAACATTAAATGTAACTTGTTTTATGGAAATGCAACCTCGCACAAAAAACTATGTAATTACTTACAATAAAAATAAATAGACAATACTTTTTCTGTAAATATTTGTTTTCTCTTATCCCTAAATGAAATTAAAAAACCAAGTCGCCATATATTTTATTTTATTTGGCTCTAACTTTATTATTAAAGTATTTAAGTATTCATATTTGTTAATAAAAATATTTGTATGGTTATATCGTCAAAAATTGTACCCACGACAGCCTTTTATTTATTCTTATTAAGATTACCTCACCTGCTATTATTTTCCAAATCAATCATGCTAGAAGCTTTATTACTAACACGTACATACATTTACAAGTACCGCCGCCTAGTTACTGAGATACCCGTTCAGTAATAACTCGTATTCCATTATTTTATATTCTATATTATAATTACTAATGACCTTCCTCCATAGCGCATTTAAATAAAACACCATAGAACGGAAACAAGTACCTAATTAGCCCGTAAATACATAACAATAAAAGATTTATTTAATTTTATTTAATTATTAACAATTGTAATTAAATAGAAACTAGATAAGTCAAGATATATGAACTATTTACTGTGTATCAAAACACAAGCTTAAAATGCAAATTAGTTTTAATTAAGTTAATATAAGCACTGTGTTATGGGGTCTTAAGTTGTAAGCGACAAGCGTTTTGTATATTTTTTATCGTTTATTTTTATTTAAGTGGGAAAAAATATATAAGCTACTTAGGCTACATAGATATATTTAAATATATATGGTAAATAAAGTATTAGGTATGTGTTATCTTAAAATGTGATAGTAGATTATATACTAGTCACCTTTACAAAATGAATATTCGAGTCATAATACTGTTTCTATTGAGTTTGTAAGAGTTTATTGGAAATAATTAAAATAAAAATAAAATAAAAATCATTTATTTCATCATTAAGTAACTTAATTACATTCGATGAAAGTCAAAATATCGATCATCAGCTTATCATCAGTAGGCCGAGAGAAAAAAGCTGGCGGAAAAAAACTCGGCACTCTTTTGTCCATCACCAAATATACAAAATCAAGGCATACAACTACACCAAGACAAGATAAAAACGTAAGGTCACAAGACGGTTAAATTGAAGTATGAAAATACAAATACTAATTCTTGTGTCTTGTCTTGGTCCAGATGCTAACAGAGTAGTTAATAGTTAGAATAAGACACAAATAGTTACAATAAGATACAATCTAAAGAAATAGCCTGTCTAGAAATCAATCCCACGCTTTTTTATCATCTAAATAATCTTTAACTTTATAATAAGCCTTTTTACATAGTGTATGCTTAACATGTAATTTAAATTTATTAAAAGGTAAGGATTGAACTGACTCCGGGATTTTATTATAAATATGTATCGACATACCAATAAACGATTTACTGCTCTTGGCCAATCTATGTTTAGGGACCGCTAATTTATTCTCTTGCCTAGTTCTTACAGAACAATTTCCGACACGATTTGCTTTTCGCGTTGTAAATTTGTCAATATTTTTATGAGTATACAATATATTTTCACAAATATATTGCGACGCAAAAGTTAGTAAATATCTAAGAGATTCCCTATTTCCAAGTTTATAAATGCCGCGAATAGCCCTTTTCTGAAGTGCGAAGATCGTCTCAATGTCTGCAGCGTTTCCCCATAGCAAGATGCCGTAAGACATTATAGTTACTATGGAAATAACTGAAATATACAATCCTGGCTGTATTAACATCAGTTAGTGAGCGAATCTTCTTGACCGCAAACGCTGCTGAACTAAGCCTACTCGCTAGTTGTGAGATGTGGGCTCCCCACTGCAATTTACAGTCTACAGTTATTCCAAGAAAAACAGTAGTGTCTACTCAGTTTAATCTATTGCCATTGAGTTTCAAATTTGAATCGACTTGTTTAACATTGGGTGCAGAAAATTTAATACATTTAGTTTTCTTATCGTTAAAGGCTAGATTGTTAACATTAAACCAGTATACAATATTAGAGAGAGCATTATTTACGTCGTCATAATTGATTTTATGTCTATTAATTTTAAAAATTAATGATGTATCATCAGCAAATAACACTATATCATGATTGTTTCCTACCATAAAGGGTAGATCATTAATATAAACCAAAAATAGAAATGGGCCCAAAATCGATCCCTGAGGAACCCCCATACTCACAACCGACCCTGACGACCTTTTACCGTTCACGTCAACCTTTTGAGTCCTATCATTCAAATACGAAATCATAAGTTTAAGATTAGTACCGTTGATACCGTAATGATTGAGTTTTCTTATCAATGTATCGTGCTGAACGCAATCAAATGCCTTAGACAAATCACAAAATATACCTAAAGCGTCTTGCGACTTTTCCCACGCACTAACAATATTAACAATAAGATCAACACCTGCATCAGTGGTTGATCGACCTTTTGTAAATCCAAATTGTTTATTATGAAGCAAATTATTTTTATTAAAATGAGCTAAAAGTTGGCTTAAAATGACTTTTTCATAAATTTTACTACATGTAGGTAAAATAGAAATTGGCCTAAAATTAGAGGGGTCTGTAGTACTACCCGATTTAAACAAAGGAATGACTTTACTGTGCTTCATCAAGTCTGAAAACTCACCACTAATAATACTGTTATTAAATATTTTTGCAAGGTAAGGAGCTATTATATCTATAATGGAATTGATAATTTTTACTGATATACCCCATAGATCCGTAGTTTTTTTAATATCTATTGTCTTAAATGTTTTTAAAATATCCCCGGTATCTATTGGTTGAAAACTAAAACTTTCTTTACACTCACTAACATTATTTCTAAGTAACGACGCAGCTAATACGGGCGATGCGTTAAGTGATTTGGTAGTCGAAACTGGAATATCAGCAAAGTACTTTTCAAAAACTGTCGCTAAATTTTCGTCGGAAGTTATGACAGTGTTATCGATGACGAGCTTAATTTGATTTTCGCGTTTGTTATTATTTTTTCCGGTTTCAGAATTTATAACGTTCCAATAGAAGAATTAAAACAGTAGGTAAGTTTACTTAAGACTGTCCCCGCGGTTTCGTTCCCGTTAATAAAAGAATAAACTTTTCAACACACTTGCTCAGTAAGTGAGCCTTAAAACACCGTTTTGAGGGCCGTAAACTGACCACTGTAAACTGACACACTTGTGCATATTATAACGGGTGTTTCGTCGTTTCGCCCCGTTCCTGAAAGCACCGCGGTGCGAAACTATCCCAATCGTCGAAAATCGTATTTTTATCTATCTTTCAGCGCCACGAATCTTTATTAATAAAATTTAAAAATAATATGATAGATATTTATATAGTTGTTGAAATAAACTTAAATCTATACACTATATATAGTAACATTAATAACAATAAACTTAAATCTAAGCCTAAATATGGTCGTCGTGCACAGGGTGTCTTCCGTTAATTCGTTATATTTTGGTAAGTAAATACATTTGTATGTAATATTTTTTGTTACAATATGCATTTTTAGATTAGTACCTATACGTAATTACATTACAAAACGTGAATTATGAATATCACCATTAACCATTTGATAACTCCGAATACTTTGCGTTTCTATGTTTAATCAAAAATGTATTTATTACTTACCCAATATGTAATGTAACTACGACTAAATTGAGTTACATGTACGAATAATTAAAGAATATTTAAATAAACCCTACCTACCTATTTAATCTACAACTTACTTGTGTACTCAACTGTACAAAAATCAATAATAAGATTTTTGGTGGTGGTGCCAACTGACGAAGTCGAAAAATGTTATTCCCGTTTGATACCGTTGTTATTATTAACTAGCACCGCGGTGCGAATCGGCCAATTCAAAAAGCGTCGTTGTGCGTTTCGCACCGCGGTGCTTTCAGGACCGGGGCGAAACGACGAAAAACCCATTATAACGATCCCTATAAAGTTATGGTAGTGCCTTACTGCAAATTATATGCTAGTAAACAGAGCATTTTCAATTTGATCGGGTAATACAGTTTTTTTTTGTAACAACAAAGAGGTTTTATGCCACTGAAAATCCATTTATATATTTAGAATAAATAAATTTGTCCATATTTGAAAAAAAACATTTATTATTATTAAATTATTGATAATAAACATTAATTTGTTACAAAATAATTGTATTTTATTTCAAAAAGTATAATTATTTTGAAATAGGCTGTATGGCGGCTGGTTGGCGCGTGCAAGAAAAAAGTTGAACGTATTTTTCCAAATTCTTTATCTTTTGTTTACATTGCATTTTGTTGCTGTGTAGGAAAATTTTTATGCAAAATATAATTGTATTTCGCGCAAGTGTGTTGAAAAAGTGCGTATGGTACTCGTGAGCAACACGTTCATTAGACACTCGGCTGACTCAGCCTCGTGGGTAATGAACAACTTTGCACACTTGTATCATAATATACCTACTATAACTTTCGCCGTTTACGCAGCGCACGCAAGGAAAGCTCTTATATAAAATATTTGTTCACGTTTTTGCAACATTTTTCGTTATGTCATGAATGGTTTATACATCACAAACATATTTTTTCAATTCGGACCAGTAACCTGAGATTAGGGCGTTTAAACAAACAAACTATTTGGTTTTGTTTTATTTAAAAAAAATAGTATAAAAGTAGACATAGTACAGATAAATTAATCATCGTTAACAAAATGACATCTCAAGTATATAGTTTATTGCCTTATTTCTTTTATTTTTCCACTTCTACACAAAACTCTATTTGTTTCATTAAAATCGCTACCCGCTTGTGTTAAAAAGTAAGTTTCCACAACAATAATGTCTAGTAACTAATCAAAGGAGACAAAACAGCAACCTTGATGTAATTAATACTAACGGCCTACTATATAATTACTATGCCGCCATAGACATACGGAAACTTAGGATAGGTAGGTAGATACATTAAAAGGAATTAGCTAAGGACACTTTAAAGCAGCTTGTAAAAGGCAATGAAGGGAATTTTAAAATGGTATTGGTGTAAAATTATATATTCGAACGGAATCAGTTTTCTATTCTTGATACTATCAGACGGATCATTAATAAAGGGATCGAAAATCCAAGCATTAATCTTATTCAAATGGATCGTTAACACAAATTCCTCTTGAAAATACCTCATATAAAACTATAAACCATTTCGAATTCGCGAAACTCATACAAAAACATTTCCCAGTCTTTGTTCTTTGTTTTCTAAGTGAAATAATTTAGTATGCCGATCAACAGTTTGCCCCTAAATTTAGACCATTGTTGTTAGAGCTTCGCAAGGCCATCCTTTGTATCGTTCGAGTAACTCACTGTGTGATATCTAAGTGAACTGTTTGACATGATAATCATTTAGCAGCCTCAAGGGAATACCAATTAACTGTTTCACTAGTTTATGAGAAAATTTATATAGTCTTGGCGAGGTGTACTAGCAGTGTGAAGTTTGAGAGATAAAGTGTACGCGAAAGATATTGACAGGCAGAGTTTGGAAAATGGTTAACGTTATTTTAGCTTTATGTTAGCCGTAAACTACGTACTAAAAGTTGGCATAAGCCAAAGATAAACCACGAAATCTGTTGTTAAATTTTATATTTGTCAAGTTATTGCCTTTTGAATGTTGGTACTAGCTTCACAGCCTTGGCTTAGAAACTAAGTTTTACGTAGCCAGCCTCCATCCAGCACATGCCAGGTGGAAGAAAAGTCAAAGAATGCTAGCTGACGTCAAGGTTACCCGCTCTATAACCGTGTAATCCTACCAAATCGTAAAATGAATTGCTTCAAGGAAGTCATAAGAAACATTAAACAGTATTACTTCCACATGTTGCTAATAATCCGCTCAAATAAAGACGACTCCTTTAGAAGGTGCATACAACTATTTTTAGGTGTTGAAGTCAAGTTTTTGTTCCTTTTTTAAATGTCAAGGGTTCTATTACCTATCTTCTTTAATTGACAACTAATCATTTCGGTGCTTCATCGCTTGTGGTCTTGAGAAATCAATGGGAACTAATTTGTTGATTGAATAATTATTTTTTCTTAAGTTATTTCTCGTAGTGTACTTGGCTTTTATATTTTACAGTCAAGTTTATTTTATCTCGTAAATTTTATATGTTATAACAATTAAGTTTTATGGTATCAAGTTGATTAATAAATTCCTCGTTTCATAATAGAGATCTTAAGATAATATTACCAGTGTCCCATAATATTAAGTTGTCCAATTTGATATACCTAAACCCAAAATGTTACTGTTTATTACCATAATAAAAACAATTACATGGTTGAGATTTACTTTTAATTTTGCATTTTAAATGCTAATTTATTGGTTTTGAAGTTATAGATACTGGAAAAAGGAACGCGGGCCTCCGAACATTACGCGACTGGAAACGAACCCAGGACCTTTGGAAAACCGGTCCAATGCTCTAACCACTGAGCTACCGCGCCGCTACGGTTTATGTCACGCGAAAGATAGGTATAAAATAAAGCTTGAATACAAGTTAACAATGTAAAATTATCTATCTTAAGCTAATAGCCAGTATAAGCGCTTAATCAAACAATAAGTTATGTTACTAACATAGTTGCTAAAGTGATTCTGTCAATTTCTTATACAATATTTACTATCCCATTAATAAGGAGCTCGTAATATTGTTTATATTATTGGAATTTTATTCAAATTAAAATATAAAGCCTACTAAGTTTATCCATTACTTACGTTAATAAGTTTAAATGAAATAGATACCCACGCAATAGCCGTATTTTGAAAAGCATAATTTTGAGACCATTGGACTGAAATTAAATTAAACTTTATAAAAATAAAAACAAAAGTGTTTTGTGTTTGTATGAACTGAGTGTTGCATTCAAACCCAGATTAAGCTATAAGATCACCAACCTAGGAAATTGTTAATTTCTTAAAAGGTTTTTACTATTTTTTACTAAATCGTAATATAAAAACTATCAGCGTAAAGTTAGTACTTTTTGAGATTTATACCTTGCCATTTGGTTCAAACGTCTGAACTGAGTGTTCTAGTTTTTGGGTTGTAATAGTTTTATTTTAACTTTTACAAATTTTTGACTTAGTGCTGTGAGTTTTAACTATTTTTACAAAATTTCTTCAAAATCTCACGTCTTTTACTAAAAGTTTAAAAAAAAAACTCAATGCAGATGCACATATCAGGCAGTAATATTAGATCCAATAAAAAGTCTGATATTTATTCATATAAATATATAATACCTACAAAAATATTTTTTGCTGACAATTTTGATGACAAACTATAAAATTAAATACCTACAGGTAGTTTGATTTATATTAACGAGCGGTAGTTTGTATACGATTAATCAAAGCAAAATTTCGTATTTGATCTTATAAAATATGAAGCACTCACAGACAAAATTAAATAAAAATCCGCAATTGATCATATCTAACTCTATTATTATTTTCCTAAAGCCTTTATACGAAACACTAGTTGAGAACAGGTTTCTCTCTCAGATAGCGAAAGGTTTGAGCCATAATCCACCACACTGGCTCAGTGGGGTTGGTGGATGCTTACGATGAATCCAAACTCGTGGATTGCCTCACGATGTTTGCCCTCACCGTAAGTGCGTGATAAATATATACATTAAGTGCCACATTAGTGGTACGCCTATTGGAAATCGAACCCGGAATCTTCGGTATAATAGCTTAGTTCCTTAAACCTAGGCTATCACGCACCTATTTTATTACTTACCCGGCTGCTACACAAAGAAGGGTAATAGGTAGGTACTTTTGATATTTTTAAAAAAATATATGATTTATTTTTCGCCTAGTTACTCTTAAAGTATTTAAAGAACTTCATAGAAATCTTTACGTACTCACATCAGTTTCCACTAATAATACAAATCTACATACACGTACAATACAAGATTAGTATTTTCCGATAGATAGAATACGATTGATTGTGGCATTCCTAAGTTAATTCCACAAGTAGGTACAGCTATTACAGTCCATATGCACAAGGTCGACCGTTCGTGTGAAGCTGTTGCTTAGATGCTGTACCGATAGCAGAATAGTTAAGTTAGTAGCATAAGATGATGTTCAGAAAAATTTATGGGAAAATTTACAAATAATTAAGTTTTAAAATAAAGTTGTTTGAAAGGTAGACACTAGCAGATGAAACGTAAGAGAGCCTAGTTAAAACCAGATAGACAATATTTTAATTATTTTATCTATATATTTTTTAGTCAAACCTCGAACATTGAATTAACCCTCCATTCACAAGAAGACTGTTACCTTCTTCTAGGTTTTCGGTACCTGTGATTGATACGATATGACTTTGCAAATCTCAGTGTTTTTGCAATGCAAGTAATTATATTTGAAAAAGTTGAGTTGTTCCTTTCTCTCAGCTTATTTATTAGGGGCATTAATCACTTATATCCTTTTCATAAAAACCTCAAGTCCCCTGCTGACCCTCCCCGTGTTTAACTCAAGTATGAAGTTGAGAAGTGCGTCCGGCGTGATCCGCGGCAGTTTGGAAGGCCGGCAGATTTACTGCTCTTTGTACACTACTAGATATTGCTGTGCTAGATAACACATGCAACCTTAGCGGCGAATGTGTGAAGGTGTAATAACGCCCATTGGCGGAGACGTCTTAGACCACAATGTTGTAAATAATAAAATGGTGTGTAAAACGGTGTTAACGGGTTGAGAGGCTTGAAGTTGTAGTCGGTAAGACGGTGTAAGGATATTTTGATTCCTAACCGACTGAGGTTTTTTCTTTTTTTTTTCCAAAAAGATTTGCCTATTTGTGGAACCTTTGTCATAGCCCTCGATTATACCGCAAGCGTTGCTCAAATTCTCATTTTTATATTTTTTTTACAGCGGGACGTGTTCCCTTTTTGAATTTATCGCGATGTCTAAGCTTCACGCTGTACCCAGCGTTACCTATTGATGCGGCTCTATAAAAAGGTTGACGAACAGTTTTTGAACCTCCAAAATATTTATTTATAAAAACTGCGTAAAAATATAATACAGCATCAATATTTTTTCGCTAAGTTCCCACGCAACGTAAACACAACATTGCTTCCGCTACGAAATTACTTTTAGCAACTTGATTTTGAGGCCCGCAACTAACTCACACAGCTATAAAAATGAGAAAAAACCATCCACAATTGCGTTCAATTTTCTCATTACTCACAAATCTAGATATACCTACGCACTATGTGGCAGTTAAAGTAAGATTCTAATAAAAAGACTACCGACCTTGACTAAGTCAAATTCTTGTGCGATGCTCTGTGTGGGCGACCACAAAAACTATCCTATGACATTGTCGTGCCTTAGTAACACACAGTTCTACATATCAGTTAACCGACTCGCAGATAGAACCTTGTCGCAGTAGTTTTTAGATCGAATGTCGACTGGACAATTGCTGCTACCCACACTCCTTATTTGAAAGTTGTGGCTCCATTGCCAGCGATTTTATTTCGTTCTAAGTAATTGAGTTTATTTAATTATCTAGTAAGAAACGCGTAACAGGATTCAAATGGCTGTCGTTCTTTGTGAATCGTGGAAGTGCTATAAATGTTGAGGAAGACATTTTCACATAAATTAGCTTATCTTAGTTTACGTTCGCAATTATAATTACAAATACTTGTAAATAGTATTATTTAAATACTAAATAAACATAACTAATTGAATTCTAACTAGTTATGGTTATGAAAACATTTGTAAACAAATTAAAGTTAAATGTCACTTTACTTAAATTATTATGAACTTTATAAAATTTCCAATTACTGCATATTTATAACATAAGCATTGAAACCAATCTATATTTTAATTTTATTTGTATTTATGCAAAGCTACTTTTCGTACAATCTTATAGTTATTTAAGCAAGCAGCTTCCTATATTTAACAATAGGTATTTACTTGAATAAGATATGAAACCGAATACTAATTTCTTACATAAGCGTTCATATTATTTTAAACAAGCTAGAAACATATTATAATTCAATAATAAAAAATATTTACAAGTAGATATTCACGGACACAGACTAGTTTCTTGATTTTTGACAATATCACAAAATTCACGGCACGTACGTTTAATTAATTTCAATCCTAGTCCTACTAATATTATAAATGTAAAAGTTTGTGAGTATGTGAGTATGTATGGATGTATGGATGTTTGTTACTCTTTCACGTAAAAACTACTGGACGCATTTGGATGAAACTTTACAGTAATATAGGTTATAGGTACTTCAGAATAACACATAGGGTACTATTTACCGCGGCAAAACTTCTCATTCAAACGGGCAACCGACTTCCACGCGAACGAAGTCGCAGGCGGTCACTAGTTCTTGATAAAAGTAAGCTTACCAATAATACACCTGTAAGTCCCAAAAGTTACTTTTCGCTGGTATTATAACCCCAACCATATTTATTACAGCATGCATCAGGAAATTTCGGCAGGTAGTCAGATAGACAATTTAAATAAAACCTTTTGTTCAGAAAACATCATTGTTCGGGTCTGGTGCTGAAGGCTAATTTTATATCAAATTGCTGTTTTTGTCTTTTAAATGACTCATCGCGAATTTCGAATAAACTTTGACAATGAAAATAAAAAGGCCGTTACGATAACAAATGTTCCATTATCATCTTCTACGTGGCTATTATATAAAAATAACATAAATGAAAAAGGCTTAAAAATAATAACGTTAAGGTCAGAAAGTTCCAGAATAAAAAAGCGCTAACGCAAAACACGTACTGCCTCGTAAACCGAAATGTTTTTCTTTCAAAACCACATTTTCATTTACACACCATACATTGCGCGGTGGTAAATAGAAAAAACTTTAGCTATTTAAATAAACCAGCAATGAAACACAAAGTGGTAATAGAACTGGTTTTTGTTATACCTAAAATTGACTGTCTGGTTTTTTGTGAATGAAATAATAATTTGTGTTCTTTATTTAAAATACTGGATTAGACGTTTGAGGCTATAGTTGAGGCTACTGGGTGACTCATGCGCTACGTTTGTTGGTCTGTTGCAGTTTTAGTACAAAATAAATTAATTTTGGCTCAGTATTTTACTTTATTATCTAAAGATTGAACTTCGCTGAGGTATACAAAACGAATATGTTTAATTACCCTTTTGTCCTCGAGTGAAAGAGTTCAATCATATTCTTTAAACTCGTAAAGAATTCCTTTTTATTGATGATTAAAGTTAATTTATTACTGTTGAGTGACATAAATTAAAAAACACCTTTCGGAGCTATTGTACTGACTGTTTTTTTCGTACGGTCCAATAGGTATAAATCTTCATTTAAAACCTTTAACAGAACTTAAACCTTAACCCAAGATTACTTTTCTTTGTGTAAGCAATCTTCAACTGTTTACAATCAGAATTACAGCCTTACTTCAGAAACATTTTTTTATAAAAAAATAATTTAATTTGTTTACCTTCCTTTGAATTAAAGATAGCCTTGTTTGATCGCGTATAATAAGCAGATTCAGTGCCTATTATATGATCAAAGTATAGGATCCTAATCATCAGATAGGTAAGGTAGGAAGGTACATAAGCTGCACTCTACAATTAGTTCATGCGTTGCCTACATTGTAGCCCCGTCCCGAGCTTGTTCAAGGCTCTAACACCAACACCCACTTAAATACTTAAAAAGACTTAACAATACTTTAAAAACAAACACACAATCAACCTTAAAATAAGGTGGATAAAACCGATATTGCTCTGACTCGCGGCAACTGATGATACTTTTCCACGTCCCTGTCAAGGTCCAACCTTAGTGCACGCATTTCGTTTTCAACTATAAAAGTTCTATGACTGCTGTTATTGATATTCGAATTTGAACTTAAAGTCGTGAGCGATATGGTTGAATTTTGGTTGCTGTGATTGTATTTTATTAAATGTTTCTGTACCCACACAAAGGATTAGTCTTATTGAAGTGTTTAGTTCGAGTTGCTGCGAATGTCACGTCTTTTGAACGAAGCCGATCTTGAACTTTTTGTGTGAAGTTAATCAATCATCTGATTTTAATCATTTTATTCTTCAAACGAGATAATGCAATAAACGCTATGTTTGTTGTTACTTTGCGGAAGTTTGATTGTACTTTTTGTGATTATTGTTTTATATGTTATACAATTAATTGTTTGTATGTGCAATAGCGGTATAATGACGTGCGATAACGAATTAAAGTATAAACAAACCAATGATTGTTTAGTACTTAGGAATTAATTTTCAATCAAGGCATCTTTAGTTTAGAATTTTATAGATGTTTTCCATTTGGAAGCTACAAACAGACATCCTACAGAAATAGATATCCCAAGTGGAAATAGGGACGATAGCTTGACGCGGGGTTACCTATCTTAATCCCGAATTTTACTATTCCGAATTTCATAATCCAGAAAACGTTAGGTCATTTTCTCATATTCCCGTTTTTTAGAATTTCGAAGTTTTGTTTGCCATAATCGCAACTCCGAATTTCATTTGCCCATTTATTCATTTGCACGACGTTTTAAAATCCAGACGAATGAGTTCCAGACACACGAAATCTAAATGCACGAAATCTAGATGACCGATATCCATATGCACTAAAGCCAGATTTTTAAAACACAAATTTTTCAAATACAGTTAATTGATATCCAGACAAACAATATCTAGATTTTTAAAATCAATATTTTTTAAATCCTGATAAACGATATCTAGAACAACTAACTAAATCCTTGTACTTTAGAAAATAACTTCGGTTTTGGCGCTTCGCCGACCGCTGCCGCGGTACGCTCGCTTCGCTCGCTCGGCTTGCGCACTGTATGGTCACCATTCAACCTCACACTCCTCCTCGCTTCGCTCGTCGTCGTACCTATTATTTTGGTTTTCCTATAGTTATGACAAACCAAATCAAGATAAAGCATTTTAGGACTGATGATGAGGATGTTATGCCAATTGAAATTAGGGATTTTATACATTATGCTTAAGAATAATATGCCTATAGCCGGTTTTGCCGTTTAAAAGTTTTGCAAAGGATAAATTATGCGACATGAGTGTTATGCTTTTTGATGATTGTGACAATTTATGTATGACGAAAGATTTTAGTTAAGCTGAAACACGTTTTTATGGGAACCAAATAAAAATATTATGAAAATCTGGCAATAGTTTATTTGGAAAATGGTACGAAGGGAAACAAAAAAAAGTATTCTGAGAATCTGGTATAACTATATCTGGATTATGAGAATATGGGAAACAAAAAAATATTTTTTGAAAATTTGGTTTTAGTTCACCTGGAAATAGATTCATCTGGGAAATAAAAAATGGAATTTCAAATAAATGGCATTATCTAAATCTGTCTTTTAAAAGTTCTACCAAGCGTTATCAGGGTTTTAAGATTCGGGTATCAGAAATTCGAGTTTTTAACAGGTTACCTTGACGCGGTAACTCAAAAGTCTGGGCTGGCCAAACCTACCAATATAATCTTTTGGCAACCTTTAGTAACTTTTCGGAGGTTCATAAATATTATAGTACTATTATTTTCAAAAAATCAATTAATTTGTTTATTTCAAAAAAATATCTTATGAGGAGAAAATAATGTATACCTACTTTTAACACTTGTACCTACTTTTACACTATACTTATTTATACTCACAATGAAGCAAAATATATAATCTTAACTCTAAACTAAAACACAAAATTTCAACTTTCAGCCGACGCTACCTTGATAACTCGATTCACATAAGTTCAATTACATAATAAAAAACATTAACGTATATTTCCCTGATATTTTCAGTAACCAATCTTCATTTACTTCTCACGTTTTTAACAAACTATAGGTAATAAGAGACTATAAACTTTTTTCAAGGTAAATTCAATTGTGGTATAAGACCCATAAACTATTAAATGATACTTCCGTAATAACTAAAAAACTTTGCCTTCAACTTGGTACTTATAGTTTGAATATGAGCTTTCGGAGTACCTAATAGAAATTATGGTTTGTTTATAATATAAATAAACGAAATTTTCCGTTCAATATAACGCGGACAAAATGAAATGTTTCTTTTAAAAGTTCTAACTTTAAGGCTGTTATAACAATTCCTAATAAATTGCAGATTAATCACGTTGTGACACTATGGATCATTTAAGGCTCTGTTATACAGAATATACAAAATCTTGTGGCCACAAAGATGCTCCATCCTTTTGATGACACTAGAGAAAGTTGAAGGATTAGAAGGTGCAGTGATGTCAGGCTTTACACAAATAAGAAAATAGGTATGCTCATTAAAATTATGTAGTTACAAGAAGGGGTTTAACGTTTATTTTGTGGGAAAATCTTTCTCAGTCGTTTCGAGCAGGATAGGATAGTGAAAGTGACCGCTTTCAAAAGAAATTGCTTTCTACGGCTTTAACGCAAGTGAACCTAAATGTATATAATTAAATGTTAGAGAACACTTTCTACCGTGGTAGAATCGTGTGTGATTGGATAGCTAACATATCTAGAAAGACGTGTTATCAAATAACGTACATTTGGCATAACTATATGACATGAGAAAGTGTAGGTACCCACTGCAAACATTGTTCGGGATCGACGGAGTGGTCTATAGTTCAGCAGCTACTATGTTTTTCTATAACTGCCAATTATAAATATTCATATAGACTTCTAGAAGTGCTTGGACATATGAAAAGAACAAAAGAATAAATGCAGCTTGTGGAAAACCCTTCTATCAACTCATGGTTCTTTTCTATGGGAAAAATTTACTTATAATACTTTTTCTTGGTACCATCAAGGTGGGTTTTTTATGTAATACTAGCTTTTCGCATTTAATATATTTTTCTCATACCCCTTATTGATAAACGCAGTTTAAGTCTGTATTAGTAAAACCATGTTTTATCTCTGTGAATCCTATGTGCCAACTTTCATAAATGTCGGAATTTTTACTATTTAATCACTACTTTTATGTCTAAATTGACCGGACTAATAAGGAGGATAGAGTTTAATATTATTATTAGCTTTTTTCCTACTTGGTTTCACCTACAGCATCAACTTTCCATTGAAAATCAAGGAATATTTTTTGTTTATTTATTTAGATTTATTCTTAAGGTAAACCTAGTACTAGGTATTTGTAAACAAGTATGTTACTGTATTTCCGGGATTATTAACCGACAGTGAAAATTTCCTTAAATTATTTATACAAGGTCTTCACCAAGACATTTTCCTGACCATACGTTTTCCTACACTTAAAATAACGGACCACAAACTTGTAAATGTAATGTATGATGAAAATCGACGATTTTTTACTGTGGCAGTTAATAATAAGAAAAAAAAGTTGTAGTTATAAAAAAGTCTGATCTCACTTAACTACAGCTAACTTCTTTATAAATAAAATATGTTTTATATGGAATATTTTTCAACCGAGTTAAATCAGCTTTCTGAGATATTTCGCCGAAATTTCATAAATATAATAAACTTCTAAATATTTTTTTTGAAACCACTACATAATCTTTATGTATCTAAAACCATAAAAGACTTTAAACGAGTATAAAAATACAATTTACAGATAGATTCATCGACCATACAGGTTGTAATGCAACTACGACTACTCAGTTTGTTTCTGTTTGGCACAGTGACTGTGGAACACCATTCACTGCATCGGTTTTTTGGTATGTAACGTCCTCGCTCGCATCCGCCTCGCTACTCTAACGCCGGGTGCGCCTGCGACGACGAATGAAGTTGCGGAAATTATTCGATAATGAAAGACCTCGCTTATCTGATCTTTACATTGTACACCGAGATAAAAATATAGACTTCCCATTGTTAACTGATTGTTATGCAGATTTTCTGCGTAGAATTCACTCCAACATCCATTGCCAACCACCCACTGATATTATTGATGGTTAAACACAACTAAACGCAGAACCGGCCACATTTTTTTCACACGGAATCCATTATGGCCAACATAAAAATGCTATAGAACGCGACAAATTCCAAACGCTTAAAAAAAGAACATAAACAGAATTTCGCGCTAAATATTCGAGAACAGATGACGATCGCTATTTTAGACAGTTCATTGTAACTTATTAGCATACGTAAAGACTTTAGGCGGTGTTCCTCTAAACTTTCGGACGAAAAGAGACAAAAACAATACAGCTATAAACGCGCTAAGGAGAAATAAGTTTTTGTACTAATAAAATGATTGTAAAGTTTTATTGGGTCGGAGTTTTTGCGGCATGATCCAATTTTTTTTCTGGTTCCATTGTGTAGAGTTTAGTGACAATGAGGGAATTATGTCGTAACTATTGGACAATTATTTGTTTGTTTGTGTTGAAACTCTGCAGGGTTCTTGAAAGGGTACAGTCGTGCCGGCGACAGACCAAAAGATAATGGAGCGGGTGACTTACAAAACTCACTTTCGATTTTTGAAACACATTTTTGGTGGGCGTTTACTTTCTAATGTGTGGAAGCTGTCAAATGTTTTGAAGGCAATTAGGATTAGTCAATAAATTATGTTAATTTGGTATGTATTTAACTTTAAACACATATGTTGATGTTGATAAAAGAAGATTTAATTGGGTTCTAGCCTTCAAATTATACTTGTCCAAAAAAACTGAAACATATTTTTGTTTAATCGTTTCTGTGTGCACCGATTACACACGAAAATAATAAATGAGCAGCAGAGAATCGTCGCATATTTATAAAGGTAATGAAACATGAAATGACTTAAGAACAAACGGGTATCCTTGTACAGAGAGAAGGAGAAGTTGGCATAAATAACTTATAGGTAAATAAAGAAAAGCCCTAAACACCCTTGTTTGCTTTCGTTGTTAGAGGTACTTCACAATGTCCAGCTTATCACAGTAAGTATAAATGACAACAATAATACGTTGCACAAATACACCAAGAAATCCATATAACACTTAAAAGATCAAACGTACAATTAATTACCGAAATTGAACATTGTTCATTCATAAGTAAGAACATTCCGTCTATCATTTTTCTTTGTCGCGCCTGCTTAACTTTTTAAAAACCGCGAAGGAAAAGGCAAAGGAAGATATGATACTCGTACATTCAGCCTTACTCTAAACAAATTAGTGTAGTCAAAAATAAATAATGTAACTACCGCAAAAATAAGGACTGTATGTATAAACATTAAATAAATATACATTATAAAATTAAACAATTACAATGAATTCAAACTCTAAGATTCGAGTTTTTTTCCACAATTATCCTAGGTATGGACAAGCAACAAAAAGTAAATATGATTGACACTGCTTGACAGCCCGAGATTACATTTAATGAGAAAGTTATAACAGGATCTAAAACAACCATTTATTTTATTAAAACGATTTCTATCTACTAACTTATACTTTATTAGATTAGATTTACACGGTTATTGAAATTATTAGTTTAATGAATTATCGTGTCACTTTATATTTTGGAAACCCTATATTACGGCTCTGTCTATCTACAATAAGATATTTAGATAGCATTTTTAGCAATTCATACTTCATGTTAATATTAATGGATTTCAATTTGGAATGAAAATGAGTATTGTAAGAAAAATATATTTTTTAAATACTTTGAATAATAAAAATTGGCATTAAATGCAATGTCATTAATTATTTTACTAACTAACAAACAAACATTTTATTAAGTTTACCTAAACTTTTATTAGTTTTAAGAAACAAATAAAAAACGACAGATCAAAATTAAGTCAGATTTGAACTTAAATTGCATAATTGCTGCAATAAAATTTGACTTACTTACTTAGTTCTAAATGTGAAAGTGCCGCCATTTTTTTTTTATGATGCTCTGCTACTTCTTCCTTTGTTCCATTTTTAAAGTAGCTTTGTCGGTGTCGAGTTACACGTAACTTTCGTTTTAATCTTTTGTATTTTTTTTCACTTTTACCGCCAAACAACTTTTGTTTTCATTTCATGAATTTCGGAAAGTCGTTTATTTTTACTACGCTAAATGACATAAGAACATTTACGGTAGCAACATAATTTGAAAATATAAAAATTCCTGAGTAGGTAGCATCGAATATAATAAAAAAAGAAATTGAAATTAGTAATAGGTATAATAACATTTAAATTTTATAAACATTTTATCTGTTTATAAGTAATTAAAATTCAAATTTTTAGGTAAGTAGAATGTATAGCTATGTTTTGGATTTTCTGTTGTAGGTACATACCTACATAATAATAATTGGTATAATTAACCCATTTTGTATTAATAACCACTTACTATAAAAACGCATGAATTGGCTTTTTTAATTTGAGTTTTTTTCGTATTTAATAAAAAACTCCACAACATTAATTTAATTTGTTTGAGTTACCAAGCTGGGGAAGTTTTTAACAACATTCAGAATAATAATAATAGACTAAGTATAAACGCCCCCTTAGTTTAGCACAGACCTCCTTCTCGGCTAGCGAGAGGGTTTGAGCTTGAAAAATTTAGTTTCGAAGAGGATATGACGACAATAATGTTTCAGTTTACGTCCTGAAAAGTTTAACTCAGTACTAACGCGTATTTCCGACTTGCCCTAGTTTGTGAAGGCTTAGCTTTTAATTCTGTTAACTTCGAATTAATATCCATAAGCTATTTTCATTTTATACTTGTTAAGATTTTTAAGTTTTGAAAATTTTTCAGGACTGTATGGAATGAGGACAGAAATTAAAAAAGGAACTAAGAAGATGAAATAGCATGACTAAACACAGAAGTCTTATCGAACTGGTTAAGGCAGCAGAAAAGTGCTGAAGGTTGACTTACTGCTAATCCATGGGTAGTTTTGACCAGCAGTTGTCATCTTCTGTTTTAGTAATATCTGCAATTACTTATTTTTATATCAACGTAACTTACAAAGAATCTTTTTACGGAAATAGACAAAAGCCTATTTATATACAATTTAAGTCAATGTCCAAGAATCCAGTCACCTATATACTTTTATGAAACAACTTTAGCTCCGTACATTTGCGTATGATAGTGTCATGTTTTTAAAATAAACAGCAAAACCCAAGTTAATTCAGTTTACAAGCCTTAAGACCCTGTTTGTCGGGTAGTACTAAACATTTGCGTACTATAATCCATTCTTCCTGATGTCGAGTAGATTCGTGACTTCAGATGGTATCATTACTGTGACTCACCGTTTAGCACTTAAGCCTTTCACGCTTGTATTAGAAAAACAGGCTTATCTCATGGCAGAGCGATTCAGTTTCAATTAACAAGGAATTCGCGATGAGATAAGTGTTTCGGTAGAATTTTTCGGTTGGCGAAGTGTTTTGGGTTTCAGAAAATTGCAACTTATTAAAACGTGTTTTTGTACATTGCTTACAAAAAAATGCATCCGATTGGTTCCATTTACATACCCAAAATAGAATATCATAATAATTTAAAAATATGTGATCCTTTTTTGGTTTCCTAGTAAGGTTGACCGTTATTTTTATTTGCGATATAAGTACACATTTATAATTGTTGATATTTTTGAAACTTCCTTGCTTATATGCCTTTCAAATAAGTATTATTTTCCAAAAATTAAAAACAACAGCCAATAACGTCTCACATCCTTGTTATAAAATAAAATAACCTTTTCTTCTAATTTTCCAGCAATGTCTTTGTTTTTAATTTGATTTATAACTGAGTTAAGCCTTTATCACGACTCGGCGTGGGAGCGATCGGGTTTCCTTGATGTAATCTTGAGTTACAATGAGAACTGTAGGATCTTCTATACAACTTGTGTAGGCTTCGTATAAATACATATATACAAGGTCTTAGTCGTAGATGTTCAATTCTTCCTGGTGGTGATTGATAACTGTAGTTGTCTGAACTAATATTGTGAAGGGATTTGTTAAGGAAATTTGGAGTGGGTTCCAAAAGTTTGGTTTTTCGTAGTGAGTTTAAGTATTTAAGCACCGATATGTGGTGCAGTGCGTAGCTTTGCGTAGTTTGGCGCACTTTAAAGTTCACGTATGCAAAATTGAAAGCGAAAAACTAGTAAAGAGAGAAATATTTTATTTATGAAAAAGCTTTGGCAATAATATTGTTATCCACAAACTGTAGTCCTCTTAGTTCCAAAAAATTCTGTTTATATGTATTATAAAATAAGACGTAGATGTACTTTGATATATACAAATATTTTGAATAGATAAAACGCAATTTATTATATTCTAATATTTATTGGTGTGACAAACATCAATAAACATTCAATGCAATCAAAATTCAAATCTTGGTTTATAAATTTTATTAATATTTTATTTTCATTATAACTTTTAAAAATAGTATATTCACTTTAATCTTAAATATCTGATAAAAATTTATCAACATACTTCTAATATTCAACTCAAAATATCTATAAAACACAAATTATAGAGAAAATTATCGATCATTAAATCGATTACGTAACCTCATGATGCAAGTGTCCTTAACCTTTAGCTTCGTGTTAATTTAACTAGCTGTATTAGTGGAGGAATTGATCGGATGCGACATAAAGCTGCGCGTGATTAACCTTAAGGCATTCTATTATAATATTGTATTTAGCCGTGAGAAAATTACATGTTTAGATGGTAATAGAGAAAAGTGTGTTTCGATTAGTTTAACAGGGATGGAGATAATTAAGGTTTTAAGTAGTGGCCGCCCGCGACTCCGTTCGCATGGAAGTCGGTTTCCCGTGGGAATGAGAAGTTTTCCGCGGTAAAAAGTATCCTTTGTTTTATTCTGATGTATAACCTATATTACTGCAAAGTTCCATCCAAATTCATCCAATAGTTTTTACGTGAAAGAGTAACAAACATCCATACATCCATACATACTCACAAACTTTCTCATTAATAATATTAGTAGGATGGTGTTGTAGTCTAAGGTAAAGTGTATATTAATTTATATTTTAAATAGTATTGTTTGTATGGACTTACGGTGCGAGAAACATCGTGAGCTAAATGGTTATCCAGTATGTGCATCCTCTTAACTGCACTGAGCCAGAGAAAATAATGTCGGGTTTGACACTCTTGTTAACTGATTTAGCGGCCTAAGCTTAGTTACTTGGACGTACATAGGCTGTTATAAGTAAGTAAGTTTAATGATGAACGCTGACTCAGTGTAGTTTTGGAACAACATATCAATATAAAAACAATATTAGTTACAATATTAAAAAAATCTGGTATGGTACGTGTATATATTCTCTTCTTCATGATTTAGTATTTTTGTTTTAAAATGCAATCAACGATATAGTCTCAGAGCTAAACTACTTATAGGTGTTCATTAACTAGTGACTAGTGACTTATGTATTGTTTAGTCACCTTTGACTTAAGTCCGTGACATCTTTAGCCATATAATTTAAACTTTGATCAAGACAATACCAAGTAAATAATTAATAAATAATAATGTATACTAGTCATCATATAAAATTATAGGTTTAGCATATCGGGTGAGTCACAGTCTAGATTGCTATAAAATCTTTTATCTGAAAGTTTATATATAATATTAATTTGTTTATGTTTAACCAACTATATAGGTATATAAGACTAGTGGCCGCCCGCGACTCCGTTCGCGTGGAAGTCGGTTTCCCGTGGGAATCAGATGTTTTCCCGCGGTAAAAAGTATCCTATGTGTTATTCTGATGTATAACCTATATTACGACATCGAGTAGTTTTTACGTAAAAGAGTAACAAACATCCATCCATCCATCCATCCATCCATCCATACATCCTCACAAACTTTCACATTTATAATATTAGTAGGATAAACAAAGAATATGGTTTACATTGTAAAAAGTATTAAATATAATTGTCCATATCTTCGACATCAACGCGTTATCACCTGAACCTGCCGTATGAATAAACATTAATAAAATATTTCTTTCTTCTTTAAATACTTAAAAATATCCAGTGCTCTGGCTCAGTTAAGTGAATAAGCTTTAAATTCAGTAATTAAAAGGCATGTTATTTATAAGTGCGTTTATAGGTAATTTCTTACCTATGCTAGATGATTAAATTAAATCAAAGAAAAATTAAGATGACCATAGCTCAGCCATCAATCACAGCCATTTTCTGGATAATCTAACACTACGTAGCCCAAGCCCAAGGTAAATTATTATTTACCAGTTGCCGCCCACGACTCCGTCCGCGTGAAAGTCGGTTTCCCGTGCGATTGAGGAGTTTTCCCACGGTAAAAAGTACCCTATGTGTTATACTGATAATACGAGTATAACCTATATTACTGTAAAGTTTTATCCAAATCCGTCCATTAGTTTTTACGTGAAAGAGTAACAAACATCCATACATACTTACAAACTTTCACGTTTATAATATTTATAGGATAGACAACAATAAACCTTTGCAACAAGACACACCTTTTCTTCCAAATCACACCTCCTTCCTGGCCTACCTTTTGTATAACACAAATAATTAAAAAAAAAACCTTCTATTCTACGTACATAAGCAGTGGAATATGCAAATCCCCACGTGATGTATGTACGTAGTTAGGTATTATTAAAGCCCAGTAAATGATCACTAGACCACGGCATTTGTATAATAACACGGTTGTATTATACCCCAGGCGATAAAGTCACGAATATAATTTAATTGTTACATTATAATGACGATATTGATCGTGAATTTTACGAGTTTATTCGTGATGTATTGATTTTTAGGGTTCCCTACCTAAAAGTAAAAAAACGGAACCCTTTTACTGCGTCTTAAGTGTCTGTGTGTCTGCCTGTCACCAGGCTGTATGTATCACATGGACCGTGATAGCTAGACTGTTGAAAATTTCACAGATGATGTATTTTGGTTACCACTTTTACAAGCAATACTAAAATAAAATAAATACTTTTTCTGTATGGGAATACAGCAAAAGTATTTTTTTTCCAGTTTTTTATTAATATTGCCGCGGAACCCTTCGTGCGCCAGTCCGACTCGCAATTTGCCGGTTTTTTATCAACACATGTTTGGTATCAACCCACGTAGTTGGTGGTAGTGGTATTTTGGGATTACAATTTGTCGGAAGATTAATGGTGGTTTTAAATATATATGTATATCGCTTGTATTAATATCAATATGACATTGAGAGAGCGTGTAATGATGGTGTGTTTTTATGAAGTACATAATTAATATGTTTTTGATAAGCATGTCACTATTTTTTTTACAATATATTTAGTTCACAAAATAGTTTCAGATATTGTTTATGTTTTGAATGCTAGTAAAAAACAAAAGCCAATTTTTTACCTGGAATTCAGCTCACGCTTGCAATGGTGTACATTTGCGCGACCTATTCCGGATAAGTTTAATTTTAGTTTACTTAGAGAAACTTTTTCAGATTTTTCTTTATTTACAAATTTAAATGACTAAATTCCCAAAAATAAAGCGAAAACCAAAGTAAGATCCGTTACGTACTTTAGAAGGAGTTAGTGGACAAACATACAAACAGACAGAATTAGCGACTTGGATTAATACTATGTAATGATAATGATAAGGCAGTTTTCTACTAATATAAAACTTTTATAGCGCAAGTTGCAACAATCTATGTAAAAAATACTATATTAGTAATATCGACACAAATATATGTTGTTTTTTCCATTCATTTTAAATAGATAGTCATATGAGTCATAAAGTATTTCTATGAGTTTTTCTATTATTGCACAATTTTTATATACTTACTTCCACTAACGCCGGTACAAACTCCACATGAGTCATAGCTCATCACTTTTAACGATTAGTGTATTTCCTACTGTAAAAAAATAATATAATAATATGTACTATGCCAACTTGCAACGCAAATAAGGGCCGTAATCATTGTAAAGAATATTTTTGTTTGTTAACTTTTTGGTGACAAGTAATGAATTCGTCGATAATTTAATAATATCGACCAATTGAACACAGAACTATCAAATTTGTTATACCCTGTAAAAAATAATATTACAATTAATGTTAACAATGGTAAGCCCGATTTGATTAGATTTTCGTTTACCTCCAAATCAAGTTTACCATACAAATGTCAAGTAAAAGGCAAAGAGATAAAAGCATAAATATAATATTTTCAAATTTACGACCTGCGCTGCCTGCAAATTAATATAGAAATAGCATGTTAATCCACACGATATTTCTAAATGTCATATTAATGCAGCGGAAATACATGTCTCATGTATAAAGTTCAAGTATCATTTCGTGGTGGGATTTATTTGAAATAAAACTTTATTTGATCATATATTTTTATGTTCACTATATGAAATTGTAATTAATTTTCTCACATGCATAGACATTTGAAGTCATGGATACATTTTAATGCTTTGAATTTCCTCCAAAGATTTTTGACCCTAAACGTACTTCACAAGTACACAAGGGGGTGATTAAAGAAAGTTAGTCGGAGGCATAAAAATAAACAAATGCATAAACCGATTTTAATTGAGTACAAAAATCAAAGTTACATCGCAACCCAAAAAATATTCTACGTAAGTCCAAAATCATACTCTTCCAATTTCTATAATATAACCTAACTAAATCCCCTATGTAAAGTATTTTAGTATCTACTAGCGAACCGCCCACGCTTCGCAATGGTGAATTTTTGGCCGACTTGATCACGAAACATTACATTTTGGCTAACCTAAAGAAACTTTTTTCGAATGTTGTATATTTACAAATTGAAATGAATAAATTCCCTCAAAGGTCGTTTAAGAGGAGTTAGCGGACTACAAACAGACAGAATTAGCGATTTGGATTTATATTATACTATGTAACGATAACTGTAGCTTCATCAACCGCCATTGATCCCGACACAGCACCGCAGGCGGCGTCTGCGCAGCTCTTGCGTAAACTTAGCCCTGCTGCAAATCTCTCTGTTTTGGTATTAACCAAATTATAGTTGGAAATAGCGGAAAATTATTTGTAATATCCAATAATTATAATATGTGGAATAGGTATTGCTAAAGTAGGACCTAATTAACTAACAAGTTAAATTTAAGATCATTTTATTAATACGCGTATTAAACCTTTTAAAAATGTTGTCTTCTAAAAGTCATCTCTTTAAAGTTTAAAAAAAAAACAAAGATCATTAAATATCTTCTGTTGTTAGACACTAACCAACCAATTGTTATTGCCCTTCTTTCTTTGATTTAGTATTTCTAAAGTATAAAGAAAAATGAAAATATGGTTCAATTTTATCTTACAAATAAGATCAATCCTACAACTATTGTCTAATGATTTCGACCTTAAGATATCGTGATGCATGACTTCCTACAATGCTACGTACTTATATTTCCCACATTTAACCACAATGGACAAAAAACTTAGCAATTTTGGTGACATGTGGCAACCATATTAGCAACAAGGCCAATTGCGCAACCGAGCCGCGATTAGAAAACAATTGTATTTATATATCTCTGAGTAATTTTAGGAGGCTTTGGTTGTGTTGGTAATTTTCTTGGTCAGTGTAGTAATGCTAAGCATATTTACAAAGATTGCTTTTAGATTTGTCTATTTTAAGTAAATGCGATTTAGGGATATGTATTCTAGTAGAGTTAGAAAATGATGTTCTTCGGATATTTTATTGAAGAAACAAAATATTGGAGCTATGTCAAATACGATTAATTATTTTTGGAGTCACAACTCACACACTCATCAACATTCTTTAATTCTGCAATTTGGTTTACCGATAAGATACCGTAAACACAATGATCACGTTTTTGACCCGAAACCATTCAATACCCGAATTCCCTCCAGAATTACACGAATCTCGATCTTTTCCTTATTTTGAGATACAGATCAATACAATATGTTTACGGCTACCGTCAACAAATGCTACCGTCCCACCAGATGACGGTCTAAGACCCGGTTCCCACAAAGAAGCGTGCGATACTCCGCCTTAACAAAATAAATATTCAACACTTTGATATAAACAAGCAGGGCAAGCTTGTTCCTATATGTTGTACCGTCAGCAAAATCAGTTGATGATAGTCGGCGGTATTTTTTCATTATTCTTTATATATTTTTTTTTAATTTTTTTTTTTGAACCGGAACTTTGAAAACATTGCAGTATAATTTAAATAAGTTAAAATGAATAGGTATTATTTAAGAAAAAAATTGCTTGGTGTAATGCTAGTACGCTTTAAGTTCTAAGTTGAAGGATATAAAGGTCATTTTATAGATGGAATTAGTTGAACTGATTTGCTCTTGTCTTAATGCGAGTTGTATTTCTTCTCAATAATTTAATAAATACCTACTCTAAGCACAAGCTTAAGCATCTTGTGGAGGTATATAATTTATGTGGAATCTGAAGATGATTATTTATAAAGAACTAAATAATATCTACATCTCCTTATTGGTTTTGTTTTTTATTTTTTATATAAATATTCTTTGGCGTTATTTGTAAAAAGTGAACAGTTGTAATTTAACGCTATTAAACTTTTATTTGCATAACCAGTTATTTGAAAAATTGATGCCTCGACGCCAAAGCTGTAATTAACAGTTATTATAGCTATTGAAAACAAATGGAATTAAAATAATTTTAATTTTATGTCCTCGTGGGCAATTATCTAAGTGAAGTAGAAATAAAGTCAAATTAAATGAAATAATATTTGCATTTACCTTAACAGTTTCCTGATGAAGTCATAATTAAGTAAATTTAGTTTTAACCTACTATTGTAATAATCTTATACGATTAGTGGTCGCTATGGTGACACATTGTACCTTTTAATGTAACTAACACATATTTAAATTATCCTACTAAAATTATAAAAGTTTGTGAGTACGTATGGATGGATGTATGGATGTTTGTTACTCTTTCACGTAAAAACTACTTGACGGATTTTGATGAAACTTTACAGTAATATAGGTTATACATCAAGGGTAGCGTGGCCACTAGTATTAAATAAATCGTTTTAGGCAAAACAAAAGTAAAAACTATTTTAACCAATAAAATCAATCAGCAAATTTTTTATTTTTGTTTCATTGTCTATTGTATTTTTTTGCTTTCGCTACCTATTCATATATAGAGCAGTGGTCTAAGTTATGGTGCGCTGAAGGTTGAGTTAATTATTTTTCAACACTATCCCACTGCTTTAATTACATCACCTTGTATGTAGTTAATAGAAAACCATATGATTATTTGAATACAAACTAATTTCCGTCTGCCTATCTGAAGGTGTTAATTTTTTCCCTGTTATCTTTTTTTGAAGCTTAAAACATGTATCAAAGAATCTATTACACTCTTGATATATCCACTATTCAACCGTGACAAAAACACAGTTAATAATTATACTGCACACATAAGTCTGGTTTTAACATAAAAAGATATCAAGAAGAGATATGTTAATATGTGTTTTCCAAAAATTATGTCAAATTTACTTCCAAAAACAATGGAAAATGAAACTCTTAAGCTTTCCCCTCGAACGGGCCCCTGTAAAAAACGGCTCGTGAAAAAACGGCGCCCAAACTCTGTCGCAAAAAACGCAACAAAAAATAAACAATTCGATCAATGTTTAGAATTCGAAGGTGCCTGTTTTCGGCACAATAGTAGTGTATGACCGCTAACTTACAACCCGACTATGTTCTGAAGTCGCCGTTTCTGTAAAAGTACCTAGACTTTATACCGATGTAGAGTGCTACTTGATTTAGTCATGTAATAGTTGGGTACAGAAAAAAATGTTGATGAGATCAGCAAGTCGACCTTGGGGCCGCATCGTTCGCCACACGACTTGAATGTTTATTTTCTCTTGCGCTGTTTAGGTACCCAATCGTTGTATGTAAACTAGACCTAACTTTAGTAGGTAGTTTCTAATACAGTATCCACTTAACTGCTGAACAGGTCGTACATTTTAATTCAACACAGAATTATAAAAGCGCTTGCAAACTTTTTGCATCAATTGAAATAAGTAGCATATCTTGTTAAAAAAACAAGCTGATAATTTTAATCTAAAACATTTTCAAAGTATAATGTGAAGTAAGTGGCTGCGCAAGTAGGTATAAGTACATAAAATATTCTGACGAAACTTCAAAAAGTATTTAATGCGAGATATCGAGACTTCCTGCTTCGAACGAACAAAAACACTAATTAACCGGGCATTATGACCGACAATTCAATTTAAAATTATACTATCAAATTAAAATTGAACATCGTTATTTTCTGCGAACACGGATCCATTTTTCTTTTTTTTATGTTTTCCATGTTTTTGTTTTTCTTGTTCGAACGCTAATTGAACTAAAGTGCGATGATTCGGTGACCTTGTACTAACTTTGAAAGTGAATAAAAACAACGTAGAATTTACAAAGTTTT
Organism: Emmelina monodactyla; assembly: GCA_916618145.1. Taxonomy (NCBI): domain Eukaryota; kingdom Metazoa; phylum Arthropoda; class Insecta; order Lepidoptera; family Pterophoridae; genus Emmelina; species Emmelina monodactyla. Next base: position 10,284,592 of record OU745303.1, read on the forward strand.
CTTAAGCGGCTGATAAAAAAACGTTTCCGGTATTTTGCTCACGTATTAGACACATTATTTCTTATAAAAAAATGTAGCATGATAAATAGTTTGTAGCTGTATTGGTATTTTAAGAGTACGTCGATGATTGCTGGCGGCAACTTAGTACGCACGATAAAACTTGAAAAAGCTATGAGGAAATTGTAAAGAAAATGTTTTACTACACATTATTATATACTTAAATCACGTATATATTTTCAAATCGTCTCGGTGGTCACGTTTCTTTATACAGAAATAAACGTGAGGAAGGATAATACCACTTATACGTAGAAAACGTTCTGGTATAGTTGTGCATGAATAAGTAAAAATATGTTTAAACTTTACTACTACTACTCGTATGTTTTTATGTTTATTAACTAATACTCGTAAAGTTAAAAAATAAATATTTTCTAGCTTCTAGTGCCTATCTGCAAAACCGTATTGGCTAAAAAACTATGAAATGCTATTTGTAATCAATTGATAATATATTAATAGATTTGGTAACTAAAAATAGTGCAAACATATTTTTTATGTTAATTTTTGTCCTACGGGATTCTATGAACAAAGAAAAAGATGTTTTGCAGGTTTAATTACATGTATGCTCAGTATCTTATAGCCTAAGTAGGTATTATTAACATCACCATGTCACAAACAATACTTTTATGTAAAATAACTTGATAATGGCTTCCTCTTTTACGCCGCTCTAATTAATACGGTTAAATATTGTTTTGTTTAATTAATATCCCTATAACATATAAGTAGATGCTTCTCATACATACTGTCATAATTATTTTTAGAAATCAATCCACACTTCGTAGGTACTTCTATTTATGTAGGAACCAAACTTTACTGCGTTTAATTTAAAAGTGTAAAGATTTATACGTTTTTAAGGCTGTATTGTACAGCAGCTGACAAATGACATTTGTTTGATTGATGTATCAGTGAGGTAGATATCCAAATTTTATGAAAACCCGTAGCATATAACTTAACTTAGATGGTGGCTTAGAGTAATCGAAAACTAAGAAGTTGTTTTTATTTTGGTTTGTTAGTCTATGATTATTGGACTTGGTCTGAAGCCATAGATAGATGTGATGTCCTTGTCATTCCTACGTGACAGCACGCATGGCTGAGGGAGACAAAGAACTTTAAGTAAAAGTCTTCGCTGGAATCCGTTGTTTATTGGGCAGGAAGAGAAGTGTATTCCCTAATACCCAATGATGCCAAGTAATCACTAGTTTACTTTTGATTTTTTAAATTTAGATTGATTAAATATATTCTAAGGACACTCACCACATATCATTTTCCATCAATAACCTGCTGCTCTGATTCTGAAATAAAAACTTTTTTTGTACTTTAATTTAATAAAAGCATAAGTATAAATTACCATTGAATTTGTTATAATATTATAATTTACAAAAGGACATATGGTTAGAAGACCCAACCGCAAATAATTTCCATTAATTTCATTTTGTGGCCGTTTTTTACTAACTTTCCAATTCAGAATAACTTATCAATTAATTCGCTGAATATTGCGGTGTAGCTTGTTACAATTTTGATTAATTATTTATTTAATATTAATTTCTACAGCGGTTTTCAAAGATATTCGAATATCTAGTTTAAGTATTACAAACTGATTTAAGTTTCTGACTCTGCTTTAAGTTACTTTTTTTAATTAAGGAATCCTATATAACTAACGGTGAAGTAAAATATCGTGCGGAAACCAACATGATACGATGACTACCCATCATGTGCATCCACCAATCCGCACCGGAGTGGATTACGGCTCAAACCCTCTCGCTATCCGAGAAGGAGGCCTGTGCTCAACTATTGGGACATATGTAGGATATTATTAAAAAAAAACTTATATAAAGGACATCTTTTTTTGATCTATAAAGGATAACATAGACGAAACATTAATTATTAGTTTATTGTTTATTTTCTTAATAAAGAGTGTCATATATCCATAACAGTTCCTTTCACGACAATATATAGACCATAATCATGATTGCGATATTTCAAATTTAACCTTCCAAGTTTGGTAATGTACGAATTCAAGTTGATTTGGACCCAACTCGTGCGCAGCCAAAGATGGATTAAATGACAGGAGCTGACATATCAAATCTATTTACATTACAAATCAAATAGTAACACAGTTCTTAGCTATTAAGTGGCGTTACAAATTAACGACTTACTTTAAAGAACTTTTCTCGTTTTTTATTTAAGTTTGTAGTATGTCTGATGTCGGTTAGGTGTACAAAATTCACCTCGTTTTGTAAAAGTAAAAGTACATTAATTGTCAGGGAAATAATAATTTGTTATTAAGGATACAGAAGGCAACGCTAGCAAATTTTGCTAAATATTCAAAGTTTGGTACAAAAAACATAAATCCTAAGCTTTAATACAGAATCTAATATGGAAATCTATTAGCAATAGTTTGAAACAGTTTTATACTTAACTAGTGGCCGCCCGCGACTCCATTCACGTGGAAGTCGGTTTCTCGTGGGAATGAAAAGTTTTCCCGCGGTAAAAAGTACCCTATGTGTTATTCTGATGTATAACCTACATTACTGCAAAGTTTCATCCAAATCCATCCAGTAGTTTTTACGTGAAATAGTAACAAACATCCATACATCCATCCATACATACTCACAAACTTTCACATTTATAATATTAGTAGGATAGTAGGATATTAGTAGGATTGTGACCAATTCCTTGTTTACGTCAAGTTTTATTAATTAACTTATTTCCTACCACCAAATCCATATGTTTCTCACATCTCTCCGTGTACATACAAAGAAGAACTAAATATACTTATATTTAACTTTAGTAAATAAACACAACATATTTTTATTAGAAAACAAACGCGTAATGAATTCAGCATTAATTAACAACATCATTGCATTAATTCTTTATTGTTATCGATTTCCCCCTATTTAAATTAATTTAAAAACTCTTGCTCTTAATTTAATTATATTTTGTTGTGATAAAAGAGGCATTTCAATTATAAACTACAACGCTATAATATAATAACGTTAATTATGTGTTATTGTTTCTAATCACTAACTTCTTATTATTATTTTATGCCTGCTATGGAAATATATGCCTATATATATTGTCAAATAATTAAGTGTACTTACAAACTCACGCTCATATATGTACTCATACATACATGTATGAACTCTATGTACGAAATAGTACATAAATCAGGCAAGTTTAACGATTAAAAACGCCGTCTTTATTTTAATTTAGATTACCTTTGAAACCTGTAATTCCACAGTCTTCCTTTTCTAGTTCTGTCTAGGAAATAGGCATATAATTCTGCTATTTAAGGCGATCAGGGTGTCCGCTATTTATGGTGTAAAATTGAAGACTGTCAGACCACTACTAGTTACGGAGCACCTATTTGTCATGACAAATAAGACGTGATTTACATATAAATTCCTAGAAATAGATAGATTACCTGTTTGACAGAAGATTGATGGCAAGACCTTAAGATTTAATACTTAACTACGAAAGACTTCTATAAAGATTGTTCAGTTGTTTTTGTTTTTCTTAGGAGCTTTTATTTCATTTCATTAATAGCATGAACTATATACCTATTTTTGTACTGTTACATTTAAGTAAACTAAAATTCATATAAAAACCTACCTTTTAGGATGATAACCTTAAGTAAGCAATTACTTATATTACTTGTTCATAATTAATACACTTTATAATAAATTGCTACTTGGGTACATGCATAAAAGAAAAAAACATAGTCCGATTTAAAAGTAAATTTAAACATGGTAAAGAGGTTGCATTTACCAATACTCATTGCTAATTGATTTATTAGTCATCAAGAGTTATTCAAGCTTTAAATAATCACGTTTTAAATATTTAAGGCTAAATTCCATATAATTGGTTCAAAGTTAAAAAAATACAGTACTAAAACAGCATATTTTAATATATCACTATTTTCCGGTTGCGCAAGCCCCGAATCTCGTTTCAGTGATAGCAGGTTCGATTCCTATTCGGGGTTATCAAACATTTCGTAACAGAGCAACAGACCAAGCTAACCAAGGTTGTGACACAGTTTTCTTTAGTTTGTTTCACTTACTTATCAATTTAAATAATCGTGTTAGTAGAAATTTGATTAGAAAGATATTTATCAGTGAATTTAACTGTCTTCAGGCACACCCTTTATAGAAATCAAGTTAAATCAAAAAGATAATGTAAAGTATTACAAACAATTCGTAAAGGTAGGTATGTAAAAAGTAACCAGAAAAAAATATATTTTCAATGTTAAAATAATAAAATCAATGCTTGCAAAGAAACATGCATCATTCTAACCCAAACATTTTTTGAACTAAAAAGTATGTTTTCAACATTTCATATCTTTAGTGACATAAATACAATAATTACCTAAAAAAATTGACCGACATTTTGTCCGAAACACTCGTTCAACCTTATCAACTGCATTAAAACTAAATTAGCTCGATTTATTTAGGTTAGTGAACCACATTGTAGATATCATAGAAATTTGAGTGTCTCGCCTTATATTTAATAAGTAGGTGTAAGTAACAGTCAGATTTTGATAACCTTAAATTATGTAGTTATCTGTAGGCCTCTACTTAATATGGAATCCATACGATGATTGTCCTTACATAAAATTAAAACAACAAAAAATAATTAACTGATAAATTTATTATACGTAACTTACAACAAAATGGATTTTCATAAAAACATAAATAAACTAAGGCAAAATAGATTAAAAAACTTTTCTGATTTTTATCCCGAACATAAAACAATTTATTTTATTTATTCTCATCTCCTCTCCTTTCTAAACTAATTATATTAATGTATTATTTATTAGTCATTTTTTTACCAGCTGGAAGACATAAGCTAACTCTTTTATTTATTTAGTTTTATAGCTTTTGTTACTAAATAATAGTTTTACGCCTCAAAAGCATAGCCGAGTGGGACCTCTGCATTAGAACCGAAGAGATCATGATAACCTACACTATGTTTATCTTAAACCTCTCTCTCTAATGTAGGTAACCTAATTTGAGAAGTCCGGAATCGGAGAGTAGGTTACCAAAATACGACTTGTTAGAAGAAATGCTGTTTTATTTCTAGCGAGAGAGTTGTTAAGTGCGCTAGTTTACTTTTAATCGATTTAATTTCCTTTCGGTTAGAGTTTTGGTCTGTTCTGTATAAAATAGATTTACACTGGGAAAATGTTATTAAAATCATTTTTTGAATACCTAATTTTTAGGTTTTCCTTAAATCTTTTAATATTAAAGTTGTAGGCATGTGACTAAGTATAATGCAATATTTCTTTTTCGGGCGTCACACAGACTTTCTCTACATATTTTTTTGAATCAATAATAACTTTAGAAGACCAAAACTAAACAAAAAAAAAACATATTATAGACGTATTTTTTCATTAAGTCACATTTTCTTCTACAATTAAAAAGAAAAACTTGCAGCTATTCTAATCTTCCCACCTGACAACGGCTAGTGCTATCTCCACGCGTCGTGGTGGCTACTCCACGTGCGTGGTGTGTTATTCTATACTGTGGCCGTCTATTCTAGAGTTACGTAATGTATACCAGCTTTCAATGTCGCTACACTGTCCTCTTTACTCTGTGGCGTAGAGTACATATTCTTTAGACTTGTAGGGAAAAAAGTTAAGCTATTAATTTTTAAGTTGTAGAAACTGGAAAAGATACTTTTAAAAGAGCATTAGACCGACAATGTAAAGGTCCTGGGTTCGATTCCCAGTCGCGAAATGCTCGGAAACCCGGGTTCCTTTTTCCAGTATCTACAACTTCAAAATTAATAATATGTTAAGGATGTGAAGGATTTAGTTCACTTTTCGTTTATATGTTTATTTTTAGCAAAGATACCTACAGTTTTAAGACTAATTAATGAGGTAATTTCTGTTGTCGAGTAGCTCATTCCATACATTTTTTTTAAATGTATTTAGTAAAAAATGTATGTATGTTTTTAGTTTTTAAATCGTACTGTTTTGTAATTGGAATAAGTAAAAACAACTCAATAACTTTACCGTGCGGTCTCTTTACGGCTTTATTAGTTTTGCAAAACACTAAAAATAAAATGTGTTTTGCATAAATTTTCTCTAATTAAGAAGAAAACGTGTAGAGAATAATGATGACAGATAAATTTCGACTAATTTGTGCCTTAACACGGATCACTGACTAAACAACTCATGGATTTGACATAAACGTAATGCGTATAAATCATCGCGCGCAAAAATGAAATTGATTAATTTAACTATCTTCACTTATATATTTCTCGGGATACTTAGAAGAAGAATAATTCTAAAATGCGTAGTTGTTACATCCTACGCTTGCTACCAAGCCAATCAATACTGATTTATGCAGTCATCTACATCACTATTGATTAGATCATTGTAGGTATAACTAAGCATTACTAAAACTCTTTCTACCATTACTTCATCAAAAACTTAATCCCTGATACGGTATAAACTCCCACATAATCCTTCTCACTTTTACTTACTCCAATTAAAACAACCGGACGCGGAATTGCATTAGATAAGAGTTACAGTTTATATTTAAATGTGCTTTCTACTACAGCCTTCGTTTTACGTCGTAGTTCTGGTATTTTAACTATTTTCACGTAGGCGGCGCGACAGAACAATGGGCAATAAAATGAGACAATAGTAGGGGACACTAGTACACCCAAATGTTGTGCCTAATTGTGTTTGTATGTACGTTTTAAAATAGATGAAGCCGTGGGGCTAATGTATAGTGAGACTGCTACCTGATTCCGAAATTGAAAATTTAGGTACTAATTATTGAAAGATTAGGCAAGACTGCTACCAAAGTTTTTTCACAGATCAATTAGGATAGAACGTAGTATAGAGATATTACATGTTCAGTCCTTCTAGGCATGTGGCAAAGCAAACGGTCATAAATTTGTATAACATTCATATACCAATCATCAAACGTTTCTCTTCTGAAGGGGCATGCCAGTTTTTGCAGGAAAAGAGCGACGTATTCTATAAATAGTTGGAGACTATGAACCAGGAACAAGCGACGATCGCGTTGCATCTAAATTGCCTCCTTTGAATGCAGTTAGGAGATCAGAGGTGTTTGATTGTCATTGCTGTCACCATATGATGTGGAGTGACCGCGACGGCCACTTGTAGATTATATTGGATCTAACAGCGCAGTTTAGTTTAGTTAAACGACAGATTTTATGTAAATAAAATCTCTTTATTGTAATATAAAGAGTTAAGGATAGTGACAAAATTAATAAATAGTAAACAGGTTAAGAAGACGTGCTTCATTAAACAACGGTTCGTAAATGAGTTTAATGGGGAAACCCGAAATTTGGTTTCCGAGAAATTAGCGAAAGTGAATGAAAAATATTTTAGTTTTCTGCATATCTTTATTACTTTTTTTAATACATGTTAAGTAGGTTATTGAACAATATATTATACAAAAAAGATATCATTTTCAGAACAGTACGAAAATGAAGACAAATTATATCTGTGATATGAAAAGTGTCAAATATAAGTAATAGAGTGCTAATTGGGCGCCAGGAGAGCCTGGAGCGACCTTGGCGGCGTGACGGCGGTGAATCACTGCGGCGAAAGTGGGAGGAAAGTAGCCCGCCCCGCCGACAATCGCACTTTTACTTTCACGAGTGGCGCAACGCGGGCGGCGCGGGCGGCGCGCGGCACTCACCCGGCGCCCGCGGCCCGCTGCGCCGAGCGCCCACTCCCGCGCACCTCGCGACCAGACTGTGCCCGGATTACAGTGCTAGTGAACCTGGATTCCAACAGTGATCCCGCGAAAGCCGACCGGGCCACCGATAACCGTTGTGCAACCGCGGAACCGCCGCGGCCTCGCACTCTCCCGCAGGAAGCGTGTCGCAAGCGGGAAGTGGCGCAAGCGCCGGGAAGCACGCGTGCGAGGAGCACCGCACCATTGTCCTACCATAGTGACGGATTTTCTTCTACAAACGCCCTGCGGTAAGACTCCAATGACTAGTTTGTGTGAATTTGTGTGAACCTGTGAACTTTCTATCATGGAATTGCTAAGGTAAGAATTTACCAAATGTCATAAATGGCGGTGAAAGGGAATGGCTTGCCCGAAGCTCGATGCATAACTCAGGTTCATTAAATCTTGAATCGACATCGGAAACGTGATAAATAAAGAAGTGAAATATCCAAGGACAATCCAACTTTCAAGTGATTTCGCGCGCAGCGAACAACAAAAACTTCGTAATGCGCCTACGCAACCGCGGTATCACTTTCAACGTGTACGAGCCGCGAGTCGTACTTTCAATAACCTGTCTATTACAAAACGTCGGCATAGCGAATTTTCTTTCGAAAGTTCCTTTTAAAAGATCAGAGTTCATTTTGTCACTGCTTCTTTCAACACTTGCCTTTATAGGTAAAGGTTTAGAATATTGCAGACCCTAGAAAATATTTAGCGAGTACCTACGTTAATTACGGTTAATTAATTTCACCATAATTTCATTTCATGATAAAACCAATTTCTAATAAAGAGACCTATACAATGATTAGGTATTCGTACTTTGGTCATTGAGATAGACGTGAACCGCACGTTTCAAGCAACTGTCATCATTAAGTGTAAATCTGAAAGGAACGGGGTCCAAGGCCACTTGGATAACGAATTTTCATCCAATACTCATAAATAGAAACGAAATCGTGATCGATTCAATGGCGGATGAAACTGACGGAACACTCAAGATACTTTCACATAAGCTAATATATGATACCAAAATGAGCGAATCAAATCTGATAGTACACGTTTAATATTGCTATGATATAACCAATGGATGATTTTGTAAGCTACGAAATTCATTTCACGGCTTTCGTTTTCGGAATAACGTCCAGTTCTTGAAACCTTTCTATAATTATCAGTCACGATCGGCCGGAACATTTCGTCATAATTTTGCCAACACTATGACTGTACTGAAAAGTTTCCTACCTATTTCCGGGCTGGGTTAAATTTAATTTTGCATCTTACTTCCATTGTAGTGACTTTATCTCTGTGATCTATTTTACAACAAACAAATGATAAGCGACTGGATGTAGAGGATTGCGCAAGCAAACTCGCAATTGTTGATTCGAGACTTTCATTTCGAATTTTGAATGCCGTTTCGCTAAATGTCATACTTGAGATCGTATCGTGATTTACCATTGACAAAAGCACAATGCGCGTATTATTGTAAGTGTTCTGACAATGTGTAATAGGATGACTTTCACTGAGAGCATAGTTAAGTTTTTGGGAAACCGCAGTGGAAATTTTATATAAAACTTAACTTCATAATATACAAGTACATCTAATATTTTATGCCATAAAAGAAATAAATGATAAATTGTAACACATGTCAGCGATTAAAGATATAATCTTGATTGACCTTCTTTTCTGTGATTTATATGAGATCAATTTCCAAAAGCATTAACGCATGCTTTTTAATCGCAGCTTTTGTAAGCGTTATCGAAATCATTAGCAGCGGTAGAGTTTTGTTATATCTAATGCATATAATTCACACCTTCGTTAATAGCATGGTTACTTAAGAATATCAGATAAATATCAACGCCGGCGCAGCTTAACCAAGTAAAACGCCATGTTTGGATCATAAACAATAATGAGCACAGATTCTGTGTGGGATCCTTTCACTGTTACAAAATCACTATAACAATATTTTCGGTTTAAATTATGAATTAACATTAAAGCAATTAAGTCGTTTCTCACAGAGATCTGAAACTTATGTAATTGTGTATCTGTAGCAAGTGAGTTTATACGTAAGTGTTGGTTAGACAATGAAGTGAAGGAAACGAAAGTGAAAAGTGGTTACGTCTGTGAAAACGGAACGTTGCGCCGGAGTCGAGTCGTTCACGCCTTATTGACTAACCGGTTTTTGTGTGTTACAATTTTATGTTATTGCCAAGAAATGCAACGATTTCGATTGATTTGTCGTGCCTTACTGTCGCGGCGCGCAGCGAAGCGAAATGTGGATATGAACGACTGTTATTAAAAATACTTACATCAAGGGAAACGACTTTACATTCTTTTGAATACATTTCTTATTTGTTTTTTTGAGTAGCAATTTAATACGGTATGACAAGATTATCATATAGTTTATGCGGTAATTTGATTACATTGAAACAAATGAATGTTAGCAGTTTCATGTCAGTATTATGTGTGTGTATCAAGTTTAATTGCGTCATCGTTATCTTCAATATCTAATTACGCGTGGCGTTTGTTTGTACGGTCACTGATGATTATAACAATAAAGATATCTGCTTTACTCATTAGCTAAGACAATATTTGTACGACACCTATGTTTACTATGCTCCATTCATAGCTTGCACACTGAATATTTATAGCATTCAGATAGCGGTCGCGAATGGGAAAAGGCAAATAGAATCATCATTTAATCTGAATTGCGGGAACAAGGAGTAGGTACGGCGTAGGCGAAGGCGGCACACTGCAACGTGCCGATTTCGAGCCAAGGTCTTTCCTACTGGAAGAGAACGGAGTTTCCTACGACGCCTATCTCCGCACACTAGCGCACGCGCACGCACACGCGCCCACGTGTACCATTCTTTGTGTTTGATCTTTGGTAGCTACCGTTGGGGCATCTTCTTTTTGTGCCATCTGCTGGCGTTTGGTGCCGAAGCCTGAGAGCGGTTCATTATATAGGCGACGGGCGATGCGCGCGTTAGTGTGTCAATAGTGTTGGCGCGAGAGGTAGCCTGTGCAAGGACTGCGCCGCGCCGCTAACCTTTTTTTCTGTGCGTGTGATGTTTTCACTTTCGTCATTTTGACCGGGCCAGTTCGGTTTGACGTCGCTCGCGCACGGACGTGCTCGGGATTGGCGTTGTGCTATCCTGTGGATTGTTGTTGTTTTGTTTTGTTGAATTTTTGTGATGGCTGTGATATAGTGCTATGATGTTTGATAGTATACTGATGAATTTTTACAATGAGCTCGCGAACCGAAGTGCACTACAGTTGGCAAGGTGAGGTGTTTTGTTTGTTTACTTTTTATGGTTAGTTTGTTGTTGAGGTTAGACCATCCCAGGTTAGTATAGCCTTGGGTTTAATGAATGTAGTATTCGCCACTTGATCCGCCTCTCGCCTGCGCTTCGTTCGAGAGGTTAATAGGTTCACATTATGTGGTTGGTGGTTTGTTTGCGAAATCACCGGAGCTAGTGTTAGAGGTGCGCAGGCGTTCGCTTTTCCGCTGCGATTTTCGCGCGCATTTGACGAGCCTTACAGTGTAGGTCGTAATCACAAAAAAAAAAAAATGTTTGTCCAATGCATGAAATGTATCACCTTAAAAGGATGTATAGAATAGTTAGTAAGTATCTAATGACCCACACTTCTAACAATGTAGAAATACCTTTATAATTTAAAAATAGGAGGTGGTTTCTTCAAAAGATAAATATCCGATATTTTTAGATCCAATGAATCAATCAGTGATTTAACAAGTTTTTGGAGACAACTTTTACTCCTGGCTGCTCTTGCATTAAATTGATTTCAGCGCCTGCACAGTATGTCGCAATAGTAAAAGTTAATTAACTATCAGTCTACTGTCGCAAATTACACAAACCAGTTTCTACGAATTTTAGTTTAAAATCTCTCTATTACGCAGTTAATTTTCCGGCTTATTACTAATATTAAAAACAAACCATTTATTAACTGCGTCTCACTGGCTATCGCGTGGTGATCGTAAACATTTTTAATATCGACCATGAAATATGCGATTCACACGTCCACTGTCAATACGGAATTGTGAATTACCATAATAGTCTCATTTTTTCCGTAGAATCTTTATAATCAAATAAAACAGTCTCATAATTGTGAAAGTCGAAAAAGAATCTCATCACACGCTTACGTTCTACCAATAACGCGGAAATTATCTCAAGCTAAATTTAGCACTCTAAAAACTGCGTGAGACAGTAGGTAGATATAGTAAAAATACTATCATTGATAACGCTACTCCTTTTATCAATAAGATGTAATATAATGCATATTGCGTAACACAAATAACATAAACTATAGTAGGTTTACTCACGATAGAGATAAAAGAAAACTGTGTCAATGGACAGAAGTTGGCACAAGTGCTGATAATAGTAATAGACAAATAGATCTATATACTGAAGAAGATCACTGTCTCAAACCTTGCATCTTTACTCAAGATAAAACTTGAGATGAAAACGTTACTATTATAAGAAGAAACACGAAGCATTTTGATGGTCATGCGCTTACCAGTAAAGAATATAATTTAATTTTGTCTGTATTACATTATCTAATAGAAGGTAAAGGGCTATCAAATTAACCTTCGGAAAACTAATCAACATTTAAAAATATAAACATGTAAATAAGCCTATTAATCAACGTAGAAGTTAAGCGTAAAAAAATATTTTTCAATTTTTTTTTATAGTTTTACAGCTGTCCACGATACATTATCAACATTAATTTTAATGACTATTTAACTAATTGAACAACTTCCACAATTAACTATTTTGTTATCATATACACGTGCATCGAAACTAGTTATTTTTGTGTAAATAGCTTGCATGAACCTATTGATTTAAATACAAATAAAATCGTAATGAACTATTTATTTTGTTCTTAAAATGTGTCATATAACCGTGTCATCGATTCATTTGCAAATACCATTATCAACCAGATTTGTGTATCCGCAAACTCATTTTGGCAAATAAGACGCATATTGTTCGTAAATATAACGAATAGTTTAGGAAAACATTCAATTTCCCAATGAGACGATTCATTTCTGAGAACTGCTTTGAAATAAGTTATATGTAAAATATTTTGTGTAAGTAGGTATTCTTACACCAAAATGAATGGAATTTTGTAATTTCCAAGAAGATTTCAAATCGTGTTACATTAAGCACATAAGCATCACTGTGCTAAAGTAAATGTATTCAACGCATCCATGAAACTAGGTTTACAACGTAGAAACACAAATATTTCTAAAATCCGAAATGCAAACGTTCCGTTCGAAGCTGTCGCAATCGACTCGCGAACTCTTGGCATAAACATATTCTTAGAAATACATTTACTCTTAACCATTTGAGCTAACTCCCACGAGACGAGCAAAACTTCTTATGTACTTCAAATATATCGTTGAATGAATTTCTTCACGGTTCGTTTGACATTGAACTGAATTAAAAACGCGTTATCTGAGGGTCTGTAGCTGTAGCGTCCGCGTTATTGTGAAACTCCACTGGAACTATCTAGACAACACACTCAGGAGGCCCACTGACATCTTTTCATTTAGTTTAATCATTATTAAATTGTATTTTAATGTTACCTTACTCACCAATTGTTGACGGTCACTGTCTATTAGCACATTTAACAAATTTCAATTCTACTAGAATGGCCATTGGCATGTAGATTCGGTATTTGAATAATATTTGAATTTGAAATTCACGTGTTGATGCTGAACAAGTGTTTGTTACGAAAGCGGCGTTTCCTTCAAATCTCTTTCAAGTTATCTGTAAGTGTTATAAAAATGCGAGCGACGGGCGGCTCAAATGATGCAAACAAAGCGCCTTGCCTATTGTGAGAACAATAAAAATTTGTAATGGCTGCTGACAAATTTACTCCCAGCCCTTTCTTGTTCCCGTTCACGGCACAAATTGCCGAAGGACGTTTAACTGGGTCACTTCGGAAATAGTTTATTGTTATCGGCTAGTATGCGTACGCGCAACGCACACATGAACGCATCGCATTTTCAAACGGCTTATGTTCTAAACCACACACACAACTGCGTACAAGCCATTAGGGTCCTCTCATCCTATAGATTCAAAGACTACCAGTTCACCTTCGACGAGTCTTAGTAGAATGCGGAAGCTAATCTTCTTCTCATCTCGTTTATGGTTCTTTACCGATTTCACGGATGTTGTGAACGACATTGGTATTTAACTGATTAATATTCTCTTGTGACAAAAACTTGACATGATTTAAGTCGACAGCCTGATTAATCTATTATTCCGGCACTTGTTAGGGCTCGGCTGGTTCAGCACTATAATTTTTTAACTATAGTCTTCCGCTTTAAGATATAGATACCAATATTTAAAAGTACAGTTGTAAGGCCGACCGGTTAATAAAATTGAAAAGCCAACAAATTTGTATTTTCATTACATAAATTTTGTTTCGTTACGCATGTCGATCTGACTAGTTTTATAACGTAGTTACCCTTGTAATAAACATTAAATTTGAATCTCTATGAAAATACGTAACTTACTGTTTATCTTGTTTTGGTAAACAAAAATAAAAACGGAGGATTATGTATAAAAAAATGTATAAATATTAAACTTGCGAAAATTTCACAGTTGAAATATTATAATCAATTGGTTGAATTTCAAAGATGACACTAATGAAGCGAGCGATTGGGAAACATTCATAAAAAGCGTCGAAATGGAATTCGTTCCGTCAATGTTTTCATTGCAAATAATAATCAATATAGTTACTATGATATTTATTATTAACTGTCAAGTTATTTTAAAAACATTGGATACAGGTTTTCAAATTGCATGTTACACAACTTGGTACATAGGGAACCTTGACCACGCAAATAAATAAAATTATTGTCAGTTGTCATAGGGAGTCATAAAACTCTATGCGTTAACTCTGATTGTTCACGTTTATAGGCAATTGGTTTTGTTGGTAATATAACTTAAAGCCTCAAGGCTTCCAAACAATGAGTTTTAAACTGTTTAGCTGAAACTGTGTCAAGAAGTTTAGCATGACAAAAATGCATATTGCGTTTGAATTGGTCTAGCATATTCACAGCCTTATAAATCTACGTTCATATCCGGAGTAGCGTGTACATGTGTGCGTGTGTATACGCACACCACTATGTATTTCCACTAACGCACACAGCTGCAACTGTTCAATGATACTCGAGCGCACATTATGAACACATTCACATCGCTCACACAGAAACCAAGCCCTAGAGTAAAATTGTACAAACTATCCTACACTAAATGTAATATGTATTTTCATGCCTGATAACTATATACATTATCGAAACATTTTTGTTTATAATATTCAAGCTCAATGGCATTATTGCGAAATTACATGCTTTTGGCCATAAAATACAATTTAATAACTTAAGGTCGCGGACCTACACTACATTAAACATCTTGTTATACTTTGTACTTAACTGACCCAGTGCTCTAACAAAATTTGTGTCAGACATGCGTTATCTCCTTTAACTTGGTACTCACATTAGAATTACCACATTTTGCTTAAGATTACTCAGTAAATCGCTGTTTAACAATATCCTACGTGACCATAGAAAGTCTACGGTATGTACAAAGTAGCGTAAACCATCGTCTTTTTATTAGTCATGATCCCAATATAGTTTGTTATGGAAATTCATGATTCAATGGTACGCCATTTAGAGAAGGAGTCTTTACTGCAAAAGTACGATTATCGTTAAATTTAGTCACACATACTCAATATTAGCTTCCCTGAAAGAATACATATTATTATTAGAACTGCCTTCACTTTTTCCTTATGTTCGTTTTGATTTTATAACATTCAACTTTTTGTACTGGCTTTTATAATTCACCTGCACGTTTCACGATTGATATAATCATTGGCTTGTTTGGATCAAGACACGAGTATATTATTTCCCTTGAACTTTACTCTTTCATAGTAATTGAGGAAGTCACTTCAACATGTAAATTTCTATTAAGATTACCTACCATATTCTTGTTAGATACCTCATTTATATATCTTTGATTGTTACTTAACTATGAGAAAACTTTTATCTCTGAATTTACATCAGAGAGGTTAGTTTGCTTTATGTTGTGAAAGATGATAGCAATCATAAGATATAATAAAATTACATTTCTCACTTTCGTAATCTTGGTACACTTACCTAATTTACATATAAGATGCTCGCTTATAAGAAATTTTATAACTACTTTAAAATTGGAAAGGTGCTCGTGTTAGATAAATGATGAAGCAAGAAAATTCTGTGGAATACATTATAAATAAACGTTGTTTTTTTGATTATTAATAAATAATCAATAAACAGTAATAGAAGATCGTTATCTATTTTACTTAACTGAATCTGACAGAACGTTTCAATAGGTCAGAGTACTAAACCATTTCTATAAGTTAACATCAAAATAACCAAAATCCCTATAAAGTATGATATTTGGTTAATGTTTGTCATTAATAAGCAAATAAAATAAAGTGTCACCGAGTTTGACTTCACTGATAAAAGGAATTGGGGCACTCATTGTGCAAGTATCAGTGTATAACTACTGAATTTTGCTAACCACAATAATTACTAATGCACTTTTATCTAATCTGCGGTTATTTTGTCGTCCGTATATACATTACATTTCAATAGATATGTTCTGGGTTATTTTTCCCTAATATTCAGGTCTATTAAATCTACTACGAAAATTCTAAAACGTTTTAATATTTAAGCAATATTATTATTTTCCCACTTGACCTACTTAAAAGCATTTGCCTATTATTTGTATAAAGTTTTACAACTCTCAATATTGTACAAAAGTATCAAACTTTTTTTTTTTTTTTTTTTTTTTTTTTTTATGTAGTATAGGTAGCAAACGAGCATGCGGGTCACCTGATGGTAAGTGATCACCGCCGCCCATGACTACCCTCAACACTGTAGGTGTTGGGGGTGTGTTGCTGACCTTTAAGAAAATATATAAATAAATAAATAAAATTGGGCACCGGATACCGCACTCACCGAACGAAACGCAGGAACATCGTTCCTACTTCACGTCGGTTTCCTGTGCGACGGTGGTATTTCACCGGTCGAGTCAGCCCAGCAATCGCTGCAGACAGAGCCTACAGCTAGACTCTACCACTCAAAAAAAACTGTACCAACACCATTCAATACAATATTTCATAAAGTGAAGTAGATATATTTTGTAAGTTTACGACTTGTCACGTTGTTCTACAATTTTCTGTAGAAAAGATAATATCAACAATGGGGTCATTTCTAGTTGTTTTCTGCTAATAATTTCCCGTGGTAAATGGTGTGCTATTAACCAACACTCGTGTCAATTCAAGTAAGTCACGTTATAATGTAGATAGGTTTATTTGTATACTTTTCTCTGCTACAAGTTTTTTTATTTTTAACTTTCCTAGAATTCGAAAACGGAAACATTTTTATAGGGTATGTGGTTAAATCTAAGGCGCGAGAAGCAATTACAACGTTTGTCCTACTTATTGAAGTAAAGAAGATGAAAACGATGTCTCAACTACCAAAATTACCCCGAAAGTATCACGTAATAGTGATGGACGTAAAAGCAAGGAAATCAAAACTGAGTCGCCGAGTTACGTGTACATTACGTAAAACCTTTCGTGTGCTTTCTCTGTCAGCAAAATTTAGCGTGAAGCGATTACGCAATGGAATGGCAGCAACGGAATTTCATCATTTTGACAACGGTGAGAGAACATCACTCACACTTATATGGAATTAGGTTTAACGGTTATGAAATGTGAAAAGTGCAGAACAAGCATGCTATTTACGGAAAGAAGTGGGTGTATGGTGTGACACCAAAATGCTACATGATAAGATACTCAACACTAACCTACTCGGTATCTAAGTAAGCAAATGTTGGGCTAACTTAATAATTCGTTTTTTTTGTGGCTAATGCTTTTTCCTTCCGTAACATTTGTTTATCTACAAAATATTTTACTAACTACTAAATTAGTATGAATAATCATAACTAACTCAAGTTAGTTTTATTACTTTGCTAGTCTAGTCAACAACAAATATTTTCGTAACCGCAAGTAACCTATTAACGGCGCTATTAATTGCTATTTCCGTTAATGTTACATTTGTAATACTTATTACAATTTCTACGACTTCCTAAGCTAGAATTTGGACTCCGCGAGGTAACTTTCGAAATACTGCTGGAATGACCTTGAAATGAGTGCTATTACAAAACCGCGGCCGCTCGCCGCCGCCGCTGGCTCCCCACTCCCGCGCAGATCTACGCACGCTTCACTACTACATGCTCAGGCGCAATTTGCGTCTGTGTGCGTTAGTTAACCCACACTAAACCGATATGCAGCTGTGTGCGTTGACCACTCGCACTCTAGAAAGGAGCAGTGAGAAAAGTCTAGGATTTATTACTCACTTGTTAACATGTACACATACAGCCGTACTTTAACAGTGGTACCTCTTGCGTGACTATAGAGAATAAAACTTTTCAGTTTGATTTACGATTGAGTCATGACATTTCTCCGTATGCTATTTCATCATCGCCGCCATGATGCTATAGGAAAAATCCTACACTACAAATTTAAAATTAATATTTTGACATGTCACCTCCTACACAACAGATGGTTAACAGAAATAACTTGAATTCTTTAAATTTAGTAATCACTGCCTACCAAATATGTGAAATCCTTGAACATGGGTATGTGGGTCATGATCAGTCACCAATATATGTCTCGAATTAGCATAGAGTTAGTTGTGGCGCGCGTCTAGTGTTGCGTAACCATGTTGACTTTCATCCTGAAGGTCAAGTGCCATCCTATTTCAAAATAGACCTTGGTCAGTCTCGCTTACCTCGGACCGCTTATCGAGAATCGTCAAGTAAACGGAAACGAACCTAATCGATATTCATATTAAAAAAATAAACACCCGCGATACGAATACAAAAAAGAATGAAGAACATACCGATATTAATGATTCAATAAACTAAGGAGTTCAATGCAATGAAACTAGCAATTTAAGACATGCATCATTCAAAGAAACCGAACCATCTCAAGGTCGTATAATTCATACCAGGCACTACTGAGAAGTTAATACATCATAATTTGCTGTAATAACACAAAATATATTCAAATGACTGCCAACAATCAAATCCGACCTTTTCTAAGACACGTTCCTTATAAATAGTCATCTAACTACAACAGTGATCGCAAAATGTCGAACACGAATTCGATTTGTTTCGGAAACGAATCCATTGCGAAAATATAGAAGTATGCCAGCGGCATTTGGTGCGATTACCATAGGAAGGAAATTTTCATTTGGAGCTGACAACATTTCACAATCAGTTGCCGAGTTCAGAGCTGGGCATCTAAATAGTGTTGTACACATACAGTTGTTTGCAGTAAGAGTTAGTGTGTATCTGGCACAAGGGATCGATCGTCAATCAAATGCAAGGTGAGAGTGCGATCGTAGAGTTATTTTAGCATCATCGAAGGTAAAACTCATTCGCATTTTAGCCCAACACAACTGTGACAAGCTAATACGATGTCATTTATAAATAAATACATTATGTCAGCTGCCAACTAACTCGGTATGTCGGTTAATATCAAGTTCAACGGTGTAGGTAACAATAGAGATGCTGTTTCCGTTGTATAAAAATACCAATTGTTATTTTATATGAATCTAACTTTTTTGTTCTAAACTAATTTTAAACTCCAACCATAAATACATTTAAAGATATACATGCCTTTTGATTGGTCTATTTGTATTTTATTGTCATGAGTACTTAACGCCGTAGTATTGTTCGATAACTATGTTCAACGTAAAATATAAAACCGCTTTCAGTTGTTGCAACCTTTATAAACTTTCAATTTAGTGAAAGAAACGATTTGAAAGTTAAAAAATTTGGCAGCGAACACAATCGCTAACCACAGTGATTGTATTGACAATGTTGGAATCAAACAATGCGGAAATCTAAATTTGGTAATGTTAAATTGAATTCTATCGACAATGGGCCGATGAGTTTAGAATGGTATAGATTTGGCCGTCACTGCTTGTGAATGAACTGGCATTTATTGTGTAGTGGTCGTTATGTAATGTGGTGTATGTGGCCCGGTGGAGTTGTATTGGCACTAAACACTTATTCCGAAGGCCGCGAGCACAATGCGCGCGCGCAGTATCGCTGCCACGCGCGCCTCGCGGCTTCCTGTTTGACAACTATCCACTTACATCACTATCGCTTTCTGCCATACTTTGTACGACTGTTAGAAGCTTGTAAAGGGGTCTGTCCTGTTGCTAAGTACCCTTGTACATGTGTTTGTCATTGAAATTGTTCTACCGGCATTATTATTATGACTTCCCTTTCTCGCAACTCTGCACTTCTTCCTTATTATTAAATTATTCAAGCCACTAAAGTTATATCATTATGAACTCAGCCAGCGTGGTTAATTGTAGCTTTAGTAATTGATAAGCGTTAATAGTAATGTTAACTCTGTCGCAAATTATTATTTGGTGTTCGAATAGAAACGGACAGATTAATTTGTTCGATCATTTCATTGCTGTAAATAGAGCATGAAGTGGTTGTTAGGCATGCAAATGTTCATGAGATTTTCTGCAATTGTGATTAAACAGGGCAAATGGGTACCTACATTTGTAGAGTCAATCACAATTCATCGGACCATGCTATAGTCTAGCCAATCTGTGTTTGCTGTACCTTTATTGAGTGAGTTCATTTATTATTCATGTAAAGAATTTAATCGACGAATAGGTCTGAAATATTTTAACACGGCACAAATTTATTATGTTAATGTTCTTAATAAGGATATTGGAAGTCTTAATAGCATTGCTAACGTAGGTCATCGGTATCGTTACCACTGACTTAAAATCATTGCTTGTAAAAAGATTTTATAAATGGAAATACAAAAATGATCTTGTTTAATATCAATAACGCAGTATAAACAACATTCCATATTAAAATATTACGCATGAAACCTACCTACGCTACGCAAGTTTACTTTTACTTTTTGCTTTACAAGACTTCATAATAACGTCGACACTCCAGTTTATATTTTAATTTTACATTTTCTCTAGCAAACTCTGATCAAGTTTTTCTAATTAAAATTTGCAAACTAAACAATGCAAAGTCGAGATCTCAGAATCTTAAGAATAACCTTAGGAAATTAAGTTTTTACACCGAAACAATAACTTAAACGTTATATTATTTTTGCTATTCTAGTTTTCATGAAACTTACGCCATCAAACTAAAGGACAGATGATGATAAGCAATAAGGCATATCGCCGGAAAATATGAAAGTCGTTCCGACAGCGAGCGAGCGTTTCAACACAATTCGCCATGTTGGATGTTGCAACTCTAGAAATTGTACAACAACTCGCTGCTGGCCTACTGAAGCGTAAGATTAGAAAAAGTAACAACTTTCCCCAAACAGTTGCCAAATTAAACGAAAATTACGAAAATGTTACAAATTATAACGAACATAGCGCGGCAATTGATTATACAGACATTGCGGAAGCGAACGCTGATGATTAATGCGTTTCATTGTGAGTTTTGATAATGCTAGGCAACGAATACTCATGACTAGGAAGGTTGAGTATAATTTGATTCAGGACAAGATAAAGAAATAAATAGACTAATTGCTAGCAATTAAAAATGCAGTGTATTCCATATTATTCTTCTTTAGCCATCTGTCGTTGAATATTGCATATTCTCCATCATTTTCAATTGAATTACAAATGGATCTTGATCATTAATCAGTACTAATTACTGGTAAGCGACTTTTCATTGTCGTTTATCTAATTCCTATTGCATATTTGTTGGGTACCATTTCTGTGGCATTCCATCAGTAACTCCATTACTGGATTCGCTGCAATTGGTAAGGTTCGTGCAAATTATTGTAATAGGAGTGTACACTGACCATTCTAGGCCAGCTACGGATAATTAAATGTGGGCAGAAATTACATAAGCCACAGGAGCATTACTTTATAAACCAACCTTGAATTCTACACTTGATTCTTGACTAATTGAGATGTCTTTAGTAACAATGATGAACTGACACGAAGTAATTACTCGGTAATTTTCAACACTTTATCTCGCAAATATAAAATTGTGCTGCCAAAATAAGGTGCCCTTAAAATTGTTTCTTCGACTCCTTGGCTAATTAGTCCATCTGTAATTTTAAACCAAATCACCTTCGCTCAAGAAAAGAGATTGTAAATGTGTTAAATTTCCGGTATTTCATTTACTTACTTAATGAAATGGTGGTGAAAGTGAGGCTGTTCAGTTCCCAGCAAGGTCGATAGTTGCGTAAGCAACTTATAAAAAGCAAAAAAAATAAAGGCAAATAGATATGTTCATGAGAAACCTCCAAAAATACGATTTGTCGAAATTCAAGTAATAGCTGCGGGTATTATGACAAATAAATTATACTTACCTTGTTAAGAAGATGATTCTGCTAGCGCCATCTGCTGACGAAGGTTTGAACTATTTTAATTCTAATTTGATGATGCGCTAGAGTGAACAGTGTTCAATAATGATGTTCTGCATTTTACGTGCTTTCGCTAGATGGCAGTGCTAACTATACATTCAACTATTTTTTAATTATTTTAAAAATAGTAAGTTAACTGCATAGCAAGTTTTTAAGTTAACAAGTATAAAATCTAACGAAACTTCTACTAGAGTTCCTATAACATATTTATAAAGAATACATTCCCACCATACAAATAAGCAATATCAGACTCTACTCTGTATCAACAATTTGTCTGTAAGCGAGATGACAATCTATTAGTCTCTGTAAAGAAAATTCGACGCGAAATGTGAATACCGTTTCGTTCGGCTTCACACGGACAATGGCGGGCGAGACGGTCTCGCTTCGATGCGCGCGCGCCGCGCCCTGAAAATATACTTAAACCCACACTTGTCCACATTGTTTCGCACTCAAAATGGAAAAATGTGCATTGAAAAATGGACAATTAAATCAAATCACTGCAAAGACCTTGATGCTTTAAATAGCCTATCTATGTAGTTACAAACAGAAAATTGCTTTAGCATACGTTTTGCATTCATATTTGCATAAGCCCTTTAATGGGTATTGCTCAAGATGTCGGTATGAAACTTAAACTGAAAATAATCAAAAATAATAATCTAGTCCATACTCGGTATTAAATTGAATCTTTAAGATATTAAAAATATTAATAATTAGGTACACTTTTAGATACCCGCAAAAGGTAAGTTTCGTCTAAACATTTAGTTTATAAACTATAAATAATGTTTGCATTTGCATAACACTAATTTCCCAGTCTCAAGGAAACGCTGAACTTGTTTGGATTTATTTTAAAACAACTAATTTGTGTTATATGCATGAGATAATCATCAATAAAAACTTCCTTATTCACATATGGGAATCGAAAAACATATCCGTTTTTCGGTCCGTTGATTGCTAATTATATTTTTTTACCTTGATGAGTTAATAACTGCAACCGCGAATGCAGCTCTCGAAAATTCGCGTAAATAGTTACATATTCTTAATTTTAAATACTCAAGAACAGGTAACATTGAACGCAATTATCCCAAGACCGTGGCTGAACTTTCGAATCAGAACATCACTGCAAGGGTAAATTAAAGTAGGTAAAGTAACTTTCGTATCAGTTGTAACTACAATTTCAGTTTCAAATATTGAAACAACAAAGCTTCTGATAACAATTACCAGATGCCTTCAGCATTGACCCCATAGTGTTGCTTAACTTCTACACAATGAAAAAATCTGTTGATCGTCTTTTAAATGATGCGCGCGCGCGTATCGCAACGGCGTCTAATAACACGTTGCTATACTTTATCAGGCCAAGGTCGGATTGCGACAGGCTTTCTATCTACCACTAGGACTTCACTATTCGACACTATTCGGCGGTCCAAGAACGCATTATCTATTCATGTTCATTTAAATTCGTCGCAACTTTAACCTTTTTCGTTTAGTTAGGAAACTTGGTTCGTATAGATAATGAATGGCATGTGTGGTGAAGAAGTTTTTTTCTTTTTAATTACTTGTTTCAATGTAGGAGATTTCGGTTAGTAATTTAAATATTTTCTCATCGCGCAAAATCTTAATGGTGTGTTGTATATCTTCATAATCTAAAAAAATACGAATCAAAACATTTCTAATCAAGCCTTCGAATCAAACAACTTTTACTTTCAACTTAAATAGTTTTAACCTTAAGAGTAAAATATTTTTTACTACAAATATAATAATCTTGCAAAAAAATGTTTTCAAACTATTTTTAATAAGCTTTTGAATGGAAAACTTAAAGAACATTCTTGCAAACTAAGTACAATAGCTTTTTGTTGGTATCGCATCTCAAAATCTGGTTAATAATAAAAGAGTCCATGGCTTTAAGACCGGAGCAACCTTCCCACGCTTATTTCTGCAATAGTTTACCTTTACTGTCGTAACAATTTCATATTTCACAATTTTATGGAACTAGTCACAGACTTCGAGGGTTGTATTATGTTGCATCTAAAATTGCTGGCTAATGACAATCTAGCAATTTTACTGGGAAGTTTTAAGCCAACTATCCCAGCATACTAGTAGAATTACAACAGCATTTTGACTGATAGTTGTTTCTTCTTCCCCAGTGCTGGAATGATGGGCGAGGGCTTGCTGACGTTGACGTACGGCAAGCACCACGCCTGCATCCTGAACGAGGTGGGGGCGGCGTGGCGCGGCGCCAGGTACTCAGACTTGGTGCTGGTCTGCGATGACGCCGTGCCGCTAGCTGCCCACCGGATCGTCATGGCTGCTGCCAGCCCTCTCATCAGGTGGGTATTTATCTAAAATAGACGACAGTCTTATCAATTACTTACTACCTAACTTTATATTATATTACTTTTTAATCATATTACTGTCTCAAAGTTCTTTAAAGATTCTAAGTCTTATACACTTAAGTTAAATAATGTTTGAAAAGGTACTTAACAATGATATCATGTTTGTCGACTACTCGTGAAAATCCATTCGTTATATGAATAAAGCAGCATGACATCATTGACATTTCAAGTGCAAAATCGTGAGTCTGAATCTTATAATGTTCCTTTCCAGGAAAATCCTCGATGACACACCAACAGTGGAAAGCCCTGTCACCATCCACATGTCTGGGATCAACAGCACCCTCATGAGGCACCTCCTGGTCTTCTTGTACAGCGGTCAAGCCTACATTGAGGTCAGCACTGATTTTACTTTTGTATTCTCAGATAGTCGAAAGGTACTAATATCGATAAAAAAGTTGACTTTAGTCCCCTTTAGTACCCTTATGAATCATGTAATTTGAATTAAAATTAAACTTCAATCGGTACCGAATTTAATGCTTAATCATATTTTTCAGTCTGGTGAGATCGATGACATGCAAGAACTCTTCGAACTACTAGAAATCAAATCAGATGTATGGAAATCAACAAAAGAACGACAGCATGCAGAAGAAAGAAACAGAACGTGTGAAAGATTGAAAGCCAAGAACCTTAAAACAGATATCAACAGCAATGAAAGTACTAAACACGATGTCCCTTCAGGATCTTCACAGTCTGAAAGTGACAGAGTTACACCAAGCGCAGGCTATAGCAAAGAGAAAGAAGCAGAATCAATGGGCATAAAGAAAGAAAGTATGTCAACCAGCAGTACCGATGAACGAGAAGATGAAACTGAGGAAGGAGATAAGCAAAGTGGCAGAATATCATCATCAAGACGAAGAAGCTCTTCAAACCCTGTCAACTTATCTGTGGCCAGAAACTCAGAGAACAGTGAACACGATGACTCACAAGACGTTGACGTTGAAACAGTTGCTGCTAAGGTAATAATAATTATTATTTCTTTGACATTACTACAAAATAGTTTCTCGATAGTTTACTTTAAATTCTAGATAGGATTTTAAATTGTATTTTTTTGTATATTTCAGAACATCAACCGACGAAGAACTACATCATCCAGTCAAGAAGAACCACCACCTGAAACAGTTTACCGGAGACAATTGCTAAATGATCGGTTAGGTCGAGGCATTGAACGAGCAAAGAGAAAGTCACACTACCTTGAACCGCCAGAACTAGATTTAAGAACCGTAAAATTAGAAGATTACGCACATTTGAAACCGCCTGACGCAGATCTGATGTCGCTTGTACAAACTTCCCCTGAAAACTATGTTGTAACTCCTCATCGAAAACGCAGACCTGGCTTTCATAATTCACCCTCACAAAATCCACCATTTGTATCATTCCCTCCAAGTTACTTAGAAGAAATGGCACATCTACGGTACGCGCAAGGTCCTGGAGCTGCTAGCGTAGCGTCGCGCCTTGCTGGCCTGCACCCACTGAGTGCGTCGGCGCCACCATACTTACCCGAGAGAAGTGCCACTCCACCAACAGCAGTGCATGAAGATGCACTAAGCAAATATCGGCCTCCAAGCGCCGGGTCATGGGGTCAATGGCTGTGCCAACCCCAGATGGGCGGAGACGACACCCCATCCACAGAACACGAACAAAGCTCCAGCAAGCAAGCTGCCGTCAGAGAATACCGCTGTGAGTACTGCGGCAAACAGTTCGGCATGTCCTGGAACCTCAAGACACATCTTCGAGTGCACACCGGTGAAAAACCATTTGCTTGTAGACTCTGCGTTGCTATGTTCAAACAGAAGGCGCACTTACTAAAACATCTTTGTTCGGTGCATCGCAATGTGATCTCCTCGAGCGAGAACGATGGACGGACTAACACGCCCGGAAGGTTTAACTGTTGTTTCTGTCAATTAACATTTGAAGCTTTACCTGAATTGATAAGGCACTTGTCGGGTCCTCACAACAGTTTGCTCCTGAGTAAGAACCTGCATGATTGACCTTCACTGTCTTGACGCATCCCCGGGCGTTGCAAGGACTATGGTTATTTCTCTCATTGCGAGAGCTCAAATGTGATATGTGCATAAGAAGGATATTATAATAATAAGTGTTAAATTAATACATGTGATATCGCACAGCGATAGAAGTGTAAGGCATTCGTAGTTCTGCTACGAATTTAAGTTGAGTAATTAAGAATCCACTTGTTTGCCGAGGGGTCCAAGCCGATATAATTTGTTTAAAAATTATAATCAGGGACCAATATCTTCCGTTATAGTATTTATTTGAAAGATGTATTTCGTTAGGGTAAACATGAAAGCCACCGACCCTTTAACTCCTTAAGAATAGAAATAGGCATGCCTGTCAGAGAAAAGTTGCGAAATTTACAATAGGTACTAATTTACAAGAAACGAATGCACAAAATCCACATCGCTATTTAGGTCAGTACATATAAATCTTTGTGGTAATGGTCGAGACTGTGTGAATGCGAAAAGTGCACCGTCTTTAATTCTAGTCAGAATTTGAACATTAACAAAATTATTGAGATAAAAATTCTATACAAAATTAATTCCAGTTTAATTCATATATTCATTCATTCATATTGAATATTAGTTTATTAATGTGTGTATCCGGATACACATAATTCGCAACTTTTCAATGACGTTTAACATTCTCCATTAAAAGATACAACATTATTTAAAAAATAAATGTGTTCGTAATATTAAATTATACTTGTATTAAATCTTGTCCTTCGATTAATTCGTGCCGATGTGTATGAGCACCAAAGATTTGTAAAGCATTGAATATGTTTGGTGTATTCAATAAATAAAAATTAAGGGACCTGAAATTAATATTTTTTGATTTGTTAATTGTATTTTAAGGATAATAACAATCTCATTGTTAGACTAACACGATATACTTATTTCCTAATCACTTCTGTAATTCCACTGCAAGATAATAGAGGTAAAATGTGTCTCTATATTTTTTCGATAACTTTACTTTTACGTTAGCTTTAAAACGGAACGTAACCTGGCATTACTACTCGTTAAATGCTTTAGACTATATCTTTTATAACAACAGTTTCTGAGGTGTCTTTGAGCACTTTTTAAGGCCAGTTTTTTTGACTATAAGTTCTATGTGGTCACTATCACCACATTTACATTTTGCCAAAATAGTCGAAACGACTTTCAGATTTCCGACTTCTATTTTCCTAATACTCATTTTGTACTGTACGTACGTACGTGACCTAAATCGGTCATATTGTTTGTGTCCACTTTACGTAAGTATTTTTACCAATGCAATTTTACTATTGAGGTATAAAAATACTTCAATAGAACTAAAGTTACCAACTCGATGTTCAAAAACGAAATCATGCTTTAATTTGAGCGTTACCTTACAATATACCTGATTTTTCACTTATTTTGATCGTTTTAAGAGCGCCAATTGTATTGACGCTAGAAACCATATTGGGGAACAATTTATTTATAAGAATTGTGATTTCGAAGTATCTTTAATTATACTCTATGTGATATAATGTCCCTTTCTTTGTAATTAGATTCTTAGGGAACGCTGTCTTCCATTGCGTTTTCCATTTTTCGACTCTTTTTGTAAATAGGTAGGTAATAAATAGTTTTAAGACTTTAGAGTGCATATGACAAAATTAACTCCAAAAGTCATTCTAAGTGCATGTAATTGTCAAATACGGTACGTTGTTTCAATTTTGAAGTATTATTTTAATATAAATGTGTAACCTGTTGAGGGATTGGATCGAAACAAACTGAATACTTGTATTAATAAATTTGAAAATAAATGAACAATCAAACTTTAATCGAAGCTACAAATACTTCCCAATTCCGTATTTGACAAGTATTTGTACGAAAGATACGTAAACTCGAACAACCCCGAATAGTCTGTCAGAAGAAATTTTAGAAAATGTGATATTATTCCGATGGTTAGATAAGATTTCTTCTCTTGTAAATAACACTTCCAATTTTCTATGAGGCCTAATAAGTATTGTCTAAATTAAAGATAATCCTGTCTCCTTATACTTCATTATAATATTTAGATACTCAAAAACTCTATACGATGAAAATATATTTTCCTGGAACATGACCTTCTTATATTAATGTAAATAAGTAGTATATAAGTCAAAATAATAAATTTAACTTAACTTTGTTAAACTTGGATTTGATTTCTCTGTTAATTGTAAATTTTAAAATAAGTTTTCACATAGTGTACAATTTTTGTAGATAAAAATTTAGATTATTAACAATTTGTAAAAATGTGTTCTTATCGTAGTAAATTAAATAATGAAAATATTTTAGTTAAACGTTACTGTTGTTTAATTAAACCGCCTACGTATTCTATGCATTATTTTTCTGAAATTCAAGTAGAGAATTGATACTATTCACAATCAATTGAATTTATAAAAAGCTAAGTTATTCTTAGGTAAACTCAGAACAAATGAAACCAACCAGATACTTAAACACAAAAATACCTTATTAATTGATTTGAATTGATTGAAATTGAAGTTTATTTGTTTTTAATAAAAGTCAGATTTGATAAAAAAAAGTATATTACTACATAGTATATATGTTACGGCTAATACCCGAAGTGCGGATACACCTAGTTTTAGCCGGTTAGAAGTGTTTTTATATGGAAAACTGTAAAAAAAAATTATACCTATGTATATAAAAACTGGCTTCAATCTTGAGTCGACGGAGTCCCGCTACGCGGGACTCCTTTTTTTGGGTGGTATTAAAAGAGTAACCTAACTAACCTAACCTATTGATGTTCTAACCGGCTAAAACTAGGTGTAGCCGCACTTCGGGTATTAGCCGTAACATATACAACAAAGGCGCTTTCTCTGTCCCTATGTAGGTATGCTTTAATCTTTAAAACAACGCAACGGATTTTGATGCAGTTTTTTTTTATAGATAGAACGTTTCAAGAGAAAGGTTTATATGTTTAATAACATATTACAGATAAAGGAGTTTTACTCCGAATTGAACAAAAAAGTAAAAGCTAGTATAATATAAAAATATGATTGATTAAATATAACCCCATTTCTCCTATGAGAAAAAGGAGACCACTGTTTAGTAAGGTATTATAATAGTTTATTTATAACTTTGGTGCCACGATACGGACTTTACTAAAATAAGATAAAAACATACTTAAAAGTAACGATTTATAGCTACAACGGACATTTTATTTTATGTTATTTAAAAATACATGCTTTTCTAATAGATGGCGCTAGTAAGTAGGGTATTGCATGCCTTTTTTAATAGGAGTAAACTCAGAAAAAGCCTTCCTTTCCTACTTAAAGGGCAGTTTTTTTTATCAGATAAGTAATATGTTCTCGTTGGACTTCAAATATAATCATGAGTTTGTAAAAAATATACTGCTTATCAGTCGAATATAAATTATCTGACAAATAAAAATCAGCCCTTAATAAAGGACGGGTAGTAACTTGAAAGTAATTAAATTTTCTGCACTTTTCGAATTATTCGTGTTCAACATAATAGTAATCATTCGTAATTAGCAGGAAAAGTGAATTAACTGAATTATTGTTAAAAATTTAAAGATACCAATTACATATTTGGGAATTTTAACACCTCATATAATCCTTTCATAAATATAAAATGCCTTGCATTTGCAAAAAAAGGCGTACAATATACTGTGCCTGTAGTCCTACTAATATTAAAAACGTGAAAGTTCGTGAGTATGGATGTATGGATGTTTGTTACTCTTTCACGTAAAAACTACTGGATGGATTTGGATGAAATTTTGCAATAATATAGGTCAGAATAACATAGGGTACATTTTACCGCGGGAAAACTTCTCATTCCCACGGGAAACCGACTTTCACGCGAACGGAGTCGCGGACGGCCACTAGTATTTTATAAAGGAGAACTGAAAAAATATTCAATGTGTTATTTCAAAAAACCTTAGGACTCTATTGATAAGATTTTCAAAATAACCATCAGTAAGTCTTAGAAGAATTTTCGCAAACTACAAAAGTTAAGTAGCTAATATTAACGAAAACTACTGGGGCGGTGGCGTTGTGTCAACGAGTCGCCCAATTCCCTCTAATATTGTTGAATAGAACGATGGCTGGAGCACACGACATACCTGTGATCAGGTGCCGCCTTCGGGAAACGGTCTGCTCTGGTTCCGAATTGTGGTGCAGGAAGAAGTCCTTTATTAGTTCGTACTAGCAGTTTTATGTTTTCTTACTTATATAGTGTTGAGTTGAGGTACGAGAAAACAATTTATATGTTCACTGAATGTACACGTTATGATTGTATAATTTCCGAAAAGAGTGCTGGCTGGGAGTTTTTTTCCGTCGGCTTTTTTCTCTCTGTCTACGGTTAGGTAAAGTCGAAATGTTACATGTCTATGATTAATAAAAGAATTTTGATTTTTGTTTTTGATTTTTGATTTTTTGATTTAATTTTTTTAATAACTTTATCGAAGTTCACGGAAATTTCCCATTTGATAACTATTTTTTTATTACTCACCACTGACTTGTGATTAATAATTACCATTTCATACAAAAAAATATGTAATTCCTGTAGAAAAATCTAGTTGGTATCAATTAAAATAAGGTAGCAATATTTATAATCAATATTTGGTGTGTTTTCATTATTGAGTTTGAGCTTCTTAATTTATTTTTCTAAAAATAACTTCAAACCGTTAAAATTTAACAAATTATGTAAATAATCTTAATATGTAGTGAAAAGAGCAAAACAACTTCCAATTATTAATTAATGAAAGATTTTGAATTTTTTCTCCGAATATACACATTCTCTGAAAATAAAATAGTTCAATTGGAAGGTATATACTTAGTTAGTTTTACTAAATACCTTACTAACCTACTCCAATTGGCCCTTACTGACAAACAACACTAGCATTTCACCCAAGTTTCGCATGGGGCAACTTTTTACGGCGGGATAAAAAATATATTTTTAAGTGCAAAATTCAAATCTTGAGTACTTTTCATATATTCATATAAAACTCTTTTTATTATAGAGGTATTTCATACGAAGATTACCAATAAATCAATCGAAAACAGTTCAACCGTATCGGCAAAAACCGTCCTTGTATGCTAGTATTGTAGCTTAGTCCAATTCGTAGCTTAAAAAAAGTTACAAACAAACAGACGTCTGTGACCACTTTATTTTATACTATTTCATTTCGCAGAAGCTATCGATTTTCATAAACCTATTAGTGACGTCATGTTACTGAAACCTTACAAACTGTAGTCTTGGTTGTTATTTGAGTCAATACCTCCTACCAACGCCTTACAGGTAAGTGCTATGTACAAATATTTGCATTTAATAATACTTTTGAAAACTTTTTATTGCTTATTTAAAGTATTTTTTATCTCAACGTGCCACTCTTTTTTACACATACCTACTTTTTTTAACTGAGATTCCTCATCGCATTTGCTGGCTACATATTAGCTCAAACAATATTTTAATTTGAATTTTCATGCGTTTTTATATTATAAATGGGTTCTATTAAATAGCCATTTATATTTTTGGTACACCAATTTGTTTGTTTTTATTGACTGTAAACTACTTTAAAATAAATAAAACTCTTAGAACTTAAAACATTAATACCTTTTGCCGATTTGCATTGTCCTTCCTTACCATAAATGAAGAATAAAAATATTTTCAGATATTGCTTGCCATAACAAATACATCTTGTTTGCTTCATTTCAAAAAGCGGTCCAGCCTAGTCCTTTTTTATACAAGAATCCATATCCCATTAATATTAACACTGGCGAGCAAATTGTAAGAAACTAGCCAAGCCTTTTAAGCTCAGGTCTCAAAGGTTAAAAATAGATAGACTATGAAAAAAAAGTTAAAATGTAGGAGCCATACAAGAACCGGTAAGTTGCAGATGGCACTTACTTCTTTTTACCTGAGAACATTCCAGAATAGGCTTTAATAGGTAACATCACATAGGGATAATTACGAAGGATATTTTTTCTATTTATTCTCAACTTGCAGAGGATTTAATTGTACCTACGGTAAGTTTTCCTCAAGTTTCATGATGGGTTTAAATTTACCTACGGCTAATTGAAAAATGTTTGCAATCGCTTAATACCGATCATGTGAATGTTTACTTAAAAAATATCAAGAGTTTTATAAATCCGTGTAGTTTTGTATTGAATACAACTGATAATTATTATACACTGGTTTTAAATATTAAGAGATATTTTTTTTATTTACTAAAATAAAAATAATCTAAGAAACAAT
The DNA here is from genome assembly GCA_916618145.1 of Emmelina monodactyla. Classification (NCBI taxonomy): domain Eukaryota; kingdom Metazoa; phylum Arthropoda; class Insecta; order Lepidoptera; family Pterophoridae; genus Emmelina; species Emmelina monodactyla. Next base: position 10,317,508 of record OU745303.1, read on the forward strand.
CAATAACATTATTCATGCACCAATGGTTAAGAAATGATGTTTTTAAATTAAATATAAGCTGGTCATTATTGTTTAACTTAAATGTGAGACACTAAAGTGTGTTATTTCAGTTAACTCAACTATAAATAACAAAAACAAGTAAACTAAAGTAAGTGAAAATAGCTACAAAATTCTCCTTACAATACAAGAATGTGAAACCATGTTCTTTGTCGGCATAATCTTAATATTTAAATGTCATCCTCTTGTCATATGCTTACTTAGTTACTTAGTAACGTAATTGAAGTCTGCAGAGCAAACAGCGCTAGGTTCACAGGATTTGAAATATAAATACTAGACTTTAAGTGCCTTTTCATTCTTGAGAGGTTCTGGTTATTTAATTTAAACAAACGACAGTTAAAGAACTGGTGGTACACTATTTTAAAAGGGTTCGTTTGAAAATTAAGATTAAATTAATACATAATAATTTCATTTTAGAAAAATTAAAAAAAGTATTGACTTTTGAAACCAAAGCAAACACAAGCTAGTATTTCATAAAGTAGATTACCTTCCAATTCTGAAAAATATATTCTATTTCCCTTTTCCCAAACTGCAACCCCCACAAAATAGCCGCGTCTGCAGAAACAACTTGAAACGCCAATTAAGTACATCCACGCACTTACCTCCCCCTACATCTATTTACGTACATGCAAACCAATTAAAAGCAACAAAACCCATACAAAAGCAACAAAAACCGAATTAACACACACCCTTGTTCCTAACAAGGATAGCTGCAAATTCTTTCCATACATAATAAATCAGCTTAGTTTACTTGATAAGGAGTCCCATTAGAAGCGGTTGGGACCGGTTTGGGATCCACGAGGGTTTAAAAGCTGGAGCCGGGAGTTGGGACTTCATTCCCGGGTCGGCGGTTCGGATCTGAAGTCGTCAGCAACATGTGGCAGCTATACGTCTTGGCTTTGGTGGGGGCGGCGTCTGCGCAGATCCCGTCGCTGGGCTGGTGCCCCGATTACCAGGTGAGAAATTGTTGGCTGGATTTATTTTGTAAACTCTTTTGTGGTGTTTCCCTACAAACCTCCGTGGTTTTTCAAACATCATGTCAAATATTTTTATGTAATTACTTCTTTTTACTCAATAATTTTACTAAAAATGTAAACGTTTGAAAAACATTTGAGAATTGATTTTGCAATTTTTTTTCACTAATAAAAAGCATATTATTATTCTATGAAAAATACTTACTTATTTTTAATCAATTTATATTAGGATTGGCAGCTCGAAATTACTGCAAATATTCCTTTCTACAAATATGAACTTAATTTTTTAACCCAAACTTAAACCAGTCTTACCGCGTCCATTATTCACGTAACAAAGGCTATATCCTTAACTATTTACAAAAATCAAAAATAACACGTCAATCATCAAAAAATCCCCTTAAAATCTAAAAAAAAGTTAATAAAAAAAAAATTCAAACTGAAAAATAATCTTCAAACTTCATCCCTTACCCACTCAATCAATATTACCCACATTACATATCCAAGTCAACAACCTGCAAAGCCTTGATACTGGTCGATGACGAGATCTCTTATATAATGAGATGGGTATGCGTATGCGCATGACCACGGTCAACACGGACCGGTCGCGGTCAAAGACTCCGCTCAATGGGCAAAATGAAAACGAAAGCGAAGATATCTTTGTTCGAAGACATGAGCATGGTTCTAAAAATAACATAAAAAAACAAAGGAAAATGAGTTTGTAACTATTATAAAGAAGTATTCGTTTATTAATTGAGGTGCAAAAATAGATAAAAAAACTTGAACTAAGCATTGTTTAGCGTCATAGAAATAAAATATGTTTTGTATATTGTTGTCGGGAAATTAATGATAAAAATGAAACAAATAAACAAAACCATAATCAGAATATTAACATTTTAGAATTATTTATTTAGATAAACCAATAGGTATATTATTTCAAAGTACAGTATTATAATGAAATAAATATTCTTTACCTACAAAGACAAAACCTTATTTAAACTCGACTCGTTTATAGCTGCAACTCTTAATGACTTTAGCTCAGCAATTCCAGACAGTATGAATAATAACAAACAGGCGTTGTTCCAACAGCCGATGCTGAACTTCAACATGAACCAATTCCTGGGCTCCTGGTACGAGGCGGAGAGGTACTTCACCATCAGCGAGCTGGGCAGCCGCTGCGTCCACACCAAGTACGAGAGCACGCCAGAAGGCAGGATCCTGGTGTCCAATGAGATCACCAACTCGCTGTGAGTATTGGGTATTGGTATGGCCGTAGTTTTAAGGAAAATATATGGGTGAGGTAAGGAAAATAGTCAAGTTGGTGTTCCAAAATAAAAGGAGTTTAATAATAATATAAAATGATTACCTAATAGTCAACTTGGTGTTCCAAAACAAAAGGAGTTTTTAATAATAATATAAACTGATAAGCTACTATACAGACTAGTGTTATTATTTGTAAAATAGTGGCCGCCCGCGACTCCGTTCGCGTGGAAGTCGGTTTTCCGTGGGAATGAAAAGTTATTTGGATGTATAACCTATAATACTGTAAAGTTTCATCAAAATCCATCCAGTAGTTTTTACGTGAAAGAGTAACAAACATCCATAGATCCATCCATACTCACAATCTTTCACGTTTATAATATTAGTAGGATTGGTTAGTACAATTGACGGTTTGACAAAAAGCTTAACTAGTTAAAGTTTAAAGCGTTGTCAAAATAAAATATAAGTTCTCAGCATTAATGAGCGTAAAGAACACTTGAGAAAAAGGATTATAATATTTTCATAGAAAAGACTTCAACGCATTGCCAAATAACGTAAAGTAAGTACCAAACGACATAAGTATCAAGCTTATAAAAATGGGCTTGTTTTTAGAACGGGACTGAAGAGAGTGATGGACGGAAGCCTCCAAATGATCGGTCGCGAGGGAGAAGGCAGAATCCTTGTCAAGTACTCCGCAGTGCCTCTGCCTTATGAGAACGAGCTGATCATCCTCGACACCGACTACAACAACTTCGCCCTGATGTGGTCTTGCAGCGGCATTGGACCAGTCCACACACGTAAGATTCAACCTTATTCAGTACATACAAGGTTGCAATTTCCTTGATGTAAATCCATTCATTTGTTTTTAGAAAACGCCTGGATCCTGACCCGTGAGAGAATCGCCAACATTGAAACTATGCAGAGGGCGTATGCCTCCCTGGACAAGTTCAAGCTGTCTCGCACATTCTTCGTGAAGACCAACCAGGCTGACTGCAACGTGCTGCCGAACCCGGCCGCTACTCCTAACACTGACGTCATCTATGCGAAGAGTGCCGTTCCAGTCGTGCCTGGAGTTGAGGAGCAGCTGGTCAATGTTGAACAACCTGTTGAACCCGTGCCGGTAACAATTTGAACTGATCTCTCACATTTTCCGTAACGTACTCTTGTAAGGTACATTTTGTTAAACTTGAAATTTGTATTTGAACTTCGTGTTTATATCTTCAGCATAAGGTAGAAGCCGAAGTCAAACCCGAGGTGGTAGTCCAAGAGCGCGCCGCCGTCCCAGCCGAAGCTGCTGCCGAGGAACCCAGCAAACCCATGCAAGTACCTGAACTCATCATGGCCGAGTCCGAGAACAAAGAACAGAAGATGGACAAGCCAGAGGAACCCATGAAGGAGGAGAAGAAAGAAGAGGAGAAAAAACCAGAAGAGATGCCCCTCTAAATAGACTAGCCACACGCCAGCATTCACAAACACTCAACGTCCAATCAGAAACCGTTATTTCAACCAATAGCAACGCTGTATTAATAGCCAATCCGGTTCGTGCATGCTGGTAGTATTTTAATATAACATTGTGATTGTTTAGGGGTTTTGTAGTTCCAGAAAAAGGCTATTGTACCAAATAAGTCACAACTGGTAAATTTCATTGCCTTATGAATGGCTAATGTGCATACCAGTTAGTTTTAGGTGCACGATAGTCACTAAAACTTAATGTAATAGAGTCAGAATGGAAATAAATAAACTGTAGTAAAAAAACCTTTTTTATTTTCCCTAATACCTACTATTTACAATGGGCTCTTACTGATTTATTAGTATGAGTGGGATTAAGAATTTAGGTCCGGATAGTTAAGATAAACATTAGCAGAAAGTAAATAAATACATAATTATGTAGCCTTCTTTCTATATTTGTCTCTATCTTAAATACAAACATGATAAAAGTAGTAGAAAATTAAACCTTTAAAAGTTTGAGCTACTAATCACTTAAATATTTCTTTATACAGAGTTAAGCCAGGTATCTATGTATAGGAGTTGTTATCCAAGGTAAATAAGTACAAGACACCAAAACCTTATTTTACTTATTTGAGATTTCGCATCGTACTTCCTTTACGCATATATATCACTTAATAGTCAGATGAAATAGGAATAATTTAAAATTAACTGCACATTAATACCAGTTATATTGACTAATAAGGGCTGGATATATTATAATAAAATTCTGAACAAATTTAGTATTTGAGGGAATAACATAACATTAATTATAGCGCTAATACTTCACTTACCGCGGACGAATATACCAAAATCAACAGACGATTAAGAACAGTAACCAAACATGTTAAAAACCAGTGTTTTTCATTATCATTAAAAACTTTTCTTGGCCCAATAATAAAGAAACATATAATGAAGAAGTAATAGTCTAAAAATTAACAAATCAACAAGCGCGCCTTCACAGTCGCGCCTACAAACTTTCGAATCCGATACTAAACCGAGAATCGAAACCGAATAAAGCAAAAGGAACGGGTCTGATTATATTGGTCAGGCTGTTACTGAGCACCCACTCCCGGCCGCTATCCCACTACTGCCCAATACGGGGACTTTTGGCTGCTGGGTTTCCCCCCTGGCCCGGTTCGCCCCTCCTTAGTACACCTGCATCCCCCAGACTCCTCCGGGGGATCCATATGAATACCGGGCTTAGTGTGGACGTCCAGTCAACATGGGCCACTCAGCACCAGGACTCCCGACCTCAAACCATCCTCCGATCCAGACCTCCGAGCAGCCGGATTACAGGCGACGCCACGCGCCCAGTCGAAAGACACGACAAAATAGACGGATATAAACGCTTGAATTGATCTGCGTTCGAATCCGAGGCGAACCTTTTTTAAAAAATCGTTTTTGGCCACAACTAATTCTTTTTATGAATTGTTTAATATTTTTTGATGTTTTGAAAGCCCTTTTTCAGAAGAAAAATAATAAATATGTAATGCGATGCCAGCGCCACCTGTACGGAAACGCCTCAACGTCGTTTGTACGTATTATTTTGTCCCTTCACTGAGTGTGGACGTAAACGTGTTCGGCGTAGAAATATTTCACAAAACATTCACCAGATGGCGTGACAAGCAGCTGTAGGTATTTTTACCTAAATTATCGAGATAAGGTATTTTAGACAATATGTTTTAATAATATCCCATAAGTCAAGTTTTTTTTTCATTTGACTTCCACTTACGAAACTGTGCAATATTGTAATTATGTCCGAATTAGGAGTTTTTAATCTTGGATAGGAAATTTTACATTACGGTTAAAAAATTCAAACAGTTTTTGTAGGAGTAGGTATAGTTATCTTATGAGTTTTTTTAGGCCATGTACAAAAAATATTATATGTAATGACCAAAGTTCATTCATATCCTACGTAATAATAACCCGCCATTATCCAAGTTAACGACCATTTCCTAAACCATTAAACAGTTTACAGTTCAATTTATAACAAAAAGTAACAAAACTAGATATGATTGACACATTTGTGAACCATACTTTTCACACTGCTAAAGGGTTGTGGAGAGCTCTTAAAGGCACAAAAGGTCGTTATACGTTTTAGACTCACTGTGTGGATTATGGGTCTATGTCACACACGTCTAAGAATAGGCTTTCCATAAGCCTATTATTAACTACTAACAAGAGATGTTTTATAACAATTTTACACAAACTATACCAATTAAGTAGCAATTATAGTACACAGCGTGTTTCTTTTGTGGCTTATGACCCGAATCGTACACTATGAGTCCCACATGAAGCGAACAGAAATATTGTTGTGTATTTAACTTTATAAAAAAGGAGTGATTTACGTAAATACTAAACTTAAAGAAACATCTGTGCTTCGTAGGTACTTTGATAAAAAAACAAACTATTTTTACTTTAAAAACTGAACCTACCCATTGCTTAGATGATATTTGCTTAATGTTTACGCAATTCATGATTCTTATATAAAAGAACATTACCAACAGTTGCCATACAAATATTTAGTCCGATATCAATTAAAACACCTTAAACAATATTAGCTCTTCAGTTCATCAAATAAAAAAAGAAAACTTCCATAAAAATTTTTTTTTACAATTTCCATAGTTTCAATCTAATAAAAATAATTTTTGACTATATACGTATATTACGAACAAAAAAACCCTTTAATAAATTCGTACATAAGCGATAAAGAAGTGTATCGTGTATGTACGTATTAGCGTCGTGTGCGCAAGGTTCGCGCCGCAATCGACGCAGGCGCAGTCGCCGACAGAACTCAGACAGGCGAGGCTTCGCACTCGTGAAGTTCACTTACTGGATCGTGAGAATCGAATCAAGGTGAGCTTTGTTTTTTTTTGTGATTGACTAGGCTTAAGTCGACGTTTGTTTTTTTGGATTGAATTTGAGGTATTGTAAAAATAGTTAAATTTTTTGGAGGTTAGTTTACGAGTATGTATTGAGGGCTTGTTTAAAGTACTGAGTACATTTATTGTAATTTACTTAAGGTCCACCCAATCGAAAATCTGAAGTTAAGTCAGAATTTGTTATCAAGGGTTTGTGTGACTTTGTTATAGTTTTTTTATTAAAAAACACCGGTTTTGTTAGGCCTGGTTACAATGAAGTACAGACAATTTAAGATTGTTGTCTTAACTAATTTATTTTATTTCAAGTTTTATTTTAATTCTTATTTGTATCAATAAATGTAGGAGAACTCAAAAAAAACCTGCCCTCCTTGGGTCACTCAACTAGTCGTTTGAAAAGTTGCTTAGAAGGTAATACTCGGAATATTTAGTAGTTGTTTTTGTATTTCTCTAATTCTAAAAGTATTTTAGGTAAACTTGTGAATCTTGATTTCAAGAAATAACGTCATTTTATTTTTCTTCGTTTAAAATCAAAGAATATGTATGTGAATAGGTATGCTCGGAAAATTTGTTGATTAATTTATTTTTATTTTAAATAATCGTAATCGTAGTAAGTGATACATACCTGTGTGCATAGCGTTATTTAATAGTTAAGTTTAACTTATTATTCTATGATTAAATATTTGTCTTGATCTGATATGCAAATACTGATTACGATTTACATAAACAAAAACTAAGGTTTTACTTTTAAAATTTAATCATACCTTTAAAAGTAAAATGAAATAAAAATATTAATGAACTAGCCTGTCCTGCTTTTTTATATCGCTAAATAATAGCACTTAATCGGCATTTGCAGCTGGTATTAGTTATAAACCAAGACCGAAAACCTAAAGTTAATAGACTTCATCATACTTGCTGAAGGAATATTTATAAAATAAAAAAAAATACATACAACGCTGGATTTAAAATTATACTGAGATTTATAGATTACAGTTAGCGGTTATGGTGTAATATATCTATAAAAACGCACACAGTTAATTTAAACTCAGACATTAGATTTCACCAATCATTAATTGGTGTTACATACAACTCAGTGTCTAGACTTAGACAGACCTAGTAAGGCTACACCCAAATCTGAAAGTTTATAAATGTTGGTTAACTGACGTACCTACCCACCAAATTACTATCTTAGCCTAGGCTAGGTAATTATTATATGTTTTCGAAATGTTGCTGACTGAGAAAAATTGAACTGAAAGTTTTTGTATTGGTCAATAGTTTTTTCACAACTGTACAGTATTTAAAATTAATACCTTGATAACAATGTCAACACCTAATTATGTATAATGTTTTAGATTTAATCTAAGTTAGCAGGAGTTTTATTCACTCAAATTTTATTAAGTTACAAAACAAATCCGATAAAAATCTCGTAAATATTTTTCGTTAAATCAAGGCATAAGAGTAGCTTATACCTTTTTTAAGCTACTACACAACTATCGCTTGTAGAGTATTAATAGTTAAAGAGGGCTTTTAAAATATGTCTTACTGAAAAAAAAAACAAACAAACATTCCAGTTAACCCGAAAGTTCGCTTAAAAACAAACTATGGACACATACCAGTATATTAACTTACCAACGTATTACGATGAAAGATCGAATCACGTTTTAAAAGTTATTTTTGTTAATTATAATATTCACGTGTGTTTAAAGTCAAACTATCACGCGACTTATTGTAAAAAACGAAAACATGTTTGGAAATGAAAATACATAGTTTTTTTCCTACGTCACTTTTGTTTTTTTTTCTTACAGTAAACACATGTTTTTAGTTTTCAAAATAAGCAACACTGGTTTAGCACACGCTTAGTTTAATCTAAAGTCAATGTGGCATGTGAGTTTTGCCGAGGTTAGTTAACTTGTTTTAATTTCTGAAATAAAAAAACTTGCAGTTAGTAACTACTTAAAGTGTATTTTTTACCCAAACTATTTTATAACAGGCCTTAAAAGAGGTGCATCATTTTCATATTTTATAATACATATTAATGCTCAGACACAATTGTGCCAGACAGATTTAACGTTTACCGCAAACTTCTGACTAATGACAAGTATGTCATAAAATCTTGCATATGTTAATTTCTAAGTCATTAACCGCCTCAAAATATTTAATTGCCAAAAATAACAAAACACTGTAATAAATTTTAATACCTACATTTAAAAAATCTTCTTCATCATATTTGAGCAACGGCCTAATTCAAAAAGACACAGACATCAGCACTTTTAAAACGACGACGTCTGACGCAAAAATGTCGCTATAACGCATCACCAACTCTTTTGCAAATGTATTCATCGATCAATCAAGTCACATCACTTTAAAGATTCATCAATAAGTGACATCCAATTACCTAACTGTTCTTTACAACTATAATCACTGTATACTTAACCGTTAAGTCAATAATATAGTAACACTGTAAAATGCATTAATGCATACGTTTTTAAGTTATCGAGTCATGGTCGATCTAGCACACAAGGTTGGCTGCAGATTTATAGTAATTACTAAGTAAATTACAATAATTGCATTTACTCATTAGTTATATCTGCATCATGATGACTCAATAGTTATGTTACATTTTTAATACTTATTTTAATACGTATTTCTTAGGGTTTTTTGCTCTTTTTTTATGTCAGCCACACCTTTCTTTATTCCACATAATGTGTCTTTTGCTTCAATTTTATAAAGTCTAGTATATTTCAAAAGAGTGCAGATTTTGGATGAAGAGTAGTAAAAATATATCAAGAAACGTTATTTTTTTTGGATTCCCTTAAGTTTTTTAAGTGTCACTTTGAATTTCCAGAGCAACATTTGAAGGTTGTATACCTATTATTGAAACGCAAACGTGTATAGTTCATAACGTAGCCGACTTGTTTACCAACAAGTTTAATACCAATCCATCTTAAAATTCTAATTGACATTTGTTTTGTTTTATGTCACTTAAAACGGTATCGTGCCAAAACTAGCCGGCGATTAAACCAAAATGGCTGTGGTAGGTTCGTAGTGTTATATAATACAGCCTTCAAGGTTGTTGGCAATGACAAATGAATCATAATAACCAAGACATTAAGAATCACATTCGATTATCTTATTGTTCATTGATCATGTTGCACGCTTTACTATAAATATAATATGAAAGATGCTAATAGGTTGGTAACTGATAAAGGATTTAAATAATGACTTTTGAGTACAAATGTGGAGGTAAGTAAATACTATTTATATTTAAATATTTACAAAACTTCACTAAGGGCCGGTTTTTCAAAAGTCAGTTAAATTCTATTTGACAGAAAATCAGTGTGTTTTTGTTGCACGTCGAATATAAATATTTGACATGTGTATGAAGTGACAATGAAAACATACCTCTTATCAGTCAGTTAGCATTTATCTGACTATTGAAAAATCAGCCCTAAGTAGATATAACTAGGAGCTAACCAATGTACCATTTGGCTTGCTTAGCATTTTTTTTAAATTGATTAAATTTTGGAGATTGCTTTCAAAGACCAATAAAGTTTTTATTGACTTAAGTATTCGACCTTTACCCTTTGCAAATGACAAATGGTTTCGATTTCGTTTACTATGTATATGGTAATTTGACGTAATAGTGGTTTACTGTGAAGAGTCTATAGTTTTTTACTCGAATGATACATCATTTGATGGTTATTTGAGTGTTGATTATATAGAAGTGTGATCGTGTTTTAAGTGCGGGAAACATGCATGTGAGTTTAAATATTTTTATTATATTTGATATTTTGTCAACCTGCCAAAGACTCTACTGGATTTTTACAAAGATCGATACGTATTGGTGCCATTATCCTGCCTATTTTAATATATCCTTTTTGGATGATAAAAATAGGATAACCACTTATTAAGTCTCAAGTTGCTTGATCCCAGGCATTTATTATTAATTATCCTATTATAATATTAACTATCCACCATAAAAACATGTTTTAAAGTAATTATACAAAACATATAAAAACTCTGTGTTTGCACATTACATTAGCATTTACAATAAATTTCAATAATTAAAAGTCATAACAATTAATGTTTTCTTTATACATTGAAATTACTATTTACCGACATTGAAAGTGGGTATATATTAAAATAAACTTAAAGTGCTTACTGAAACTTACGCGAATAAAAAACTAAGTTGGTTTAAACTGTAATTTAAATATTTAAATTTAAACATTATTTCTCAAAAAAGTTAAAAAAATCGTATTTATTGGTTTTATTGTATTATGAGGACCTTAACATATATTTGTCAAATGATGTATAGAAATGAAAATAAAATTAAGTCTTAAGGTCATTTTACAAGAATTTCAATGTCAATCACGAAGCAAGATTTAAAAATAGTTGATAAAAAGTAAACAATTTATTTAAAAAAATATATTTATTCACACAATGGAATGAATAAAGCCTAAAAAAATTAATACCGATTTATATTGTTCAGTAAATTTTGCTTATAAATTAACTATTATGCTAGCGAATCAAATTACTTAGTCATAAATTATCAAACTAAGTTTAATTTAGCAATGCATATGAAGAAATACTTAAAAAATAAAGAATTTTATTTATATTTTCGAGTAATATGTGCATGTGCAATACAATAATGTCGTTTAATTTTAAAATAGTGATTATTTTTTATGTGTATTTTTGTGTACTAGTAGTAACTATATATTATGTAGCATATCTATTTCAGACGATATTTATTTATGTACAAAAGTTGCACTTTCTTCTTTCCATTGAGTTCCTATGCAGGGCTGCCATAAGAAATCTATTTTTAGGATAAGCAATATGTACATGATTTAAAGTTATTCTTGTAAGTTATTTTAATTAGGTATATTATAAAAGTTGAATAAATACATACATTATTTATTTTATTACACAAAATCACTATAACTAACGATGATCATCGCTTTCCAATTTCTTCTTAAGGTTAGAATTCCTTGCATACTAGATATTACCGTTTCGTACGGTATTCTTGAACTAAACCTACTTAAGGACGGATCTGTTGGGTCAATACTCAATAGATACAGTAACTGTACGGGTGATTTTAGATATGCACCTGCAATATACATACTATAAAGAGTACAAGTACCATGTTGCTGCTGATGGGAACGTGACTCTATGACGTTAGAAACTAAGACTAAAATGGGTTGGTGACCTTAAAGGCTTGGGCCAAATGGACTTGGTTGTGTTCTGGGTGGGTTGTATGCAATGATGTTTTATACAGGGTGTCCAGGAAACAATGGATAAGCTCTGAAGGGCTAATAGTAGAACTAAAGGCAAGCCTAAAAATAATTGATAAAAATTATAACCCTTAACACTGCTAGAAATATGACGCTTTAAAAAAAAACTTCATATTTTTTTGTCTGTGTTCATATTTTTACTCGTAACGAGGTCAAATCACTTAATAACATCATTATTTCTGTGCTAAAATAATTAATATTAACCGCATCAGTGAATAACTATCAAAAAAAATAGCTTACTAAAGTATTTTTCTCAAAAAATAATGTTAAACTTTTGATTTGTGTAAAATTTCTGAAGAAATATTTTTGATGCGAAACTTTGAACAGCTCTGGTGTAAAAAAATAATATGAAAGCAACAGTGACCAATGATTTCAAAATATTCCTGGTTTAATAACGTTTTTAAAAAGATGTAATATGTCGTTATTGTAATGAAAAAATATTGAAATAATGGTATTAGTGTGTAAAATGGGAAAATTATTTAGTTCTAGCAAAATTAAAAAAATACAATAAAACTAAAGAAATATGATTTTCAATTGATATTAATGGCAAACTCATTGGAATAATTGAGAGCAACTGTTCAAATTGTCTGTCCCCATCCTGATGCAGGCCCTACATCTACGAATAAAGGATCTTCAAAGAAATCAACTTAACAGGAGAAAGTGATCCAAATTTTCTTCAAGATGACTTACCCAATTTATTGATAGACGTGTCCGAAGAGCTTCGCGACACATATTGGCAAAATGAAGGCTGTCTAGCACACTATGCTGTTGCATAATGTGCATAATTGACGAAACCTACCCTAACAGGTAGGTAGGCCGCCTAAACCTAAACGCTTTGGACTTTTTTACTGGGGGTATTTTAAGGAAGAGTTTTACCGGCAACCAGTAACTTCATTAGAAGATCTACGAGCTCGTGTTCAGGCCGCTGCAATCAATGATCGACGACACGCGCGATTTTTTTGAAGATCCTTTATTCGTAGTTGTAGGGCCTGCATCAGGATGGGGACAGACAATTTGAACAGTTGCTCTCAATTATTCCAATGTGTTTGCCATTAATATCAATTGAAAATCATATTTCTTTAGTTTTATTGTATTTTTTTAATTTTGCTAGAACTAAATAATTTTCCCATTTTACACACTAATACCATTATTTCAATATTTTTTCATTACAATAACGACATATTACATCTTTTTAAAAACGTTATTAAACCAGGAATATTTTGAAATCACTGGTCACTGTTGCTTTCATATTATTTTTTTACACCAGAGCTGTTCAAAGTTTCGCATCAAAAATATTTCTTCAGAAATTTTACACAAATCAAAAGTTTAACATTATTTTTTGAGAAAAATACTTTAGTAAGCTATTTTTTTTGATAGTTATTCACTGATGCGGTTAATATTAATTATTTTAGCACAGAAATAATGATGTTATTAAGTGATTTGACCTCGTTACGAGTAAAAATATGAACACAGTCAAAAAAATATGAAGTTTTTTTTTAAAGCGCCATATTTCAAGCAGTGTAAGGGTTATACTTTTTATCAATTATTTTTTAGACTTGCCTTTAGTTCTACTACTAGCCCTTCAGAGCTTATCCATTGTTTCCTGGACACCCGGTATATTAATATCCTGTCACTGTGATTGTACACATTTTTGTGTAATTTTTTGTTTTCTGTTAAGGACATTAGAATAAAAAAAACTCTGTAATTAACAGATTGTCAGGTATTTTTTAAAGCTTGAAGTGCCCTCTTTAGGACACAAGAATAAGTATATAAAATGGGTTTCGAACTTATTAAAATAAGAAATAGCATTTAACCTTGACATCTTTATTGAATTTCAAACCACTCCTGACCTATTTTCATAATAACGGTTTCGATATTCTAAATTCAAATCAGCTAACCAACAATGAGTGCGGTCTACCTTTGTGCATAATTAGGTTTAGGTCAGCGACCGGTATCCATTCTTTAAGTATAGACCTATTTTTATGCAAATATTCTTTGGTAACTCTGTTTCGGATAGTTTACTATTGTTTGAAGATTTGTTGTGCTCTATATATTATTTGATAAGTAAATGAGCACAAAGTTTTTAAGTGATTTAAAACATATGTTAAAAAATTGTTTTGTAGGTGTAGCGGCAAATTAACATTAAGCACCATTTTTACTATATTTTTTATAAACTTTGTCATTTGTTATTAAAAACGTGTCCAAAAACACGTCGTAAAAGTCATTAAAGATAAATGTTGCCTGATAAAAAATAACGTATCTTAATTGATTTTCTAGTTCAATAATGCTCGGAGTTAAAATATCGGGTAACTTAATTAATGATTTTATTTATTCTGTATTGATGAAATAAGTCAAAATAATTCATGTTACTGCAGTAAATTTCAATGTTTAGTAACTGATAAAAAACTAAATTAAAATACATAGGCAGATATTCAGAGATATACCTAATTATGTTAATATGTATACATATAAGCTACTTGCACTTCACTTCTATAATCTATACCTTCCATTACAATCCATTTATACCCTAACGAGCCCTGATCCTTAGCCTGGTAAGACCAATTTTATTCTCTCCTATCTCCTTTAACGATGCAAAACTGGCCTGCGCTCACGCACCTAAACGAGAAACAGCGATGGCAGTAAAATAGTTCGTTACGCAGAAATTATACGTCATTGACCCTTGGTAGCACTGGCTTAGCTTGTTAAAGTATAACTAATTTTATAGGCGAAACAGCGATTTGAGTTGGTTTAACAAAGTATCCAATCGGATAAATGAGCAAATAGTATACGGTGAATATATGTGATGTTCCATAATAACTATTTGTCTAGAATTCAATATACTCGTTATATGTATGTTTAAAAAAAACTAATTTGACAAAGCAGAATATGAAATTAAACGAGTCATTGACTTTTCGGACACAAAAAACTCGGACACCTTGGCCGAGATGTGGTTTTTCAATATTAATATTATTTTTTACCAAGGTGTCCGAGATTTTTGTGTCCGAAAAGTCAATGACTCAATTAAACGTGTGTCATTTTTCCTCGTGCTGATCAGATTTTGGTAAATATTAATGAAGGGAATGAAACTGATGTACCTTTAAGGGATACCTAATCATAAAATCTCAATATAAGAAATTAAAACAAAGTAACGTAAATTTCGTAACTATTATCAACTATTAAAATATGGCCCTCAGCTATGTTAACTTCTCAAATATCACAAAAGAACTTTAAAATACATGTACCTACTTAAGTAACCGGAAGAAATTCTTTACAAAAATAACCATAAATGAACAATTCGGTACACCACTCCTAAAGTATGACAACATTTTTATCACCTTAAAATAGCTGATAAATAAACAGAAAAAACGTCGAAATGATGTCACTGTGCAAACAATATTAAATAAACATTTATTAGTAGACAATAAATTTTTATCTCTAGGAAAAGGTTTGACCATCAAGCGGTTTATGTACTACTAGCGACCCGCCCTCGCTTCGCAATGGTGTAATTTTGTCAACTTGCTCGCGAACCCTTACAATTTTGCTAACTTTAAAAAACATTTTCTAAAAATTCTTTATTTACAAATTTAAATGAATAAATACCCTAAAATATGGAGAAAACTGCATTTAAATCTGTGCCGTACTTTAGGAGGAGTTAGCAGCCAAACATACAAACAGACAGAATTAGCGACTTGGATTTATACTATGTAATGATGATGATGATGATGATGCACTGTTTTTTTTTGTATGTCTCTGGATAAATATTTGACATGTTTATTAAATGAAAATGAAAACATAGAGCTACTATTTAGCTGTCGCAATTTTTTTTTTTTAATTTATTTATTTATTTTACATGGACATAAAATAATAAAAACTGTCGTAAAAATAAAATTTGACAAAGACAGACAAAACATAGGCTGTATAATCGCCTAATACATGTGTGTATTGCCACCTGACTATTGAAAAATAATAAATCTACACACACTTTTTTTGGGATTCAAAATTAGTTCAAAATCGAGGCGTTTTGGCTGTAGTGCAGCCTTGGCCGAGTACCGATACATATCGTCACACCTATCTCCCATTGGGGCAGGCAGAGATTATGGATCGCCATATACTTCGGTCCAGACATACCTACTTCTTGCGCTTCTTTCACACACATCAATCTCTTCATACATGCTCGTCGATTACGGGTACTTTTTATAAATTGCAAAGATGATATTGAATTCTACCTAACAGAAGAATACTTTTTAATATTAATTTGAAATTTTATTAAATATATGATATCTAGTAAATTCTGGGTTATATAAGAAACTATTTCAAGCATTATCGTGAACAATATAAGATAGGAAACGATTTTGTTTAAAGTTTGTTTTATTTGTTTATTTTTCAATGTTATAAACTATTTGCTAATACTTCTTCAAGCTTTGAGGAAGTGATCGTTTACTTTATGATTATCGTAATTTTTAGGGTTCTGTTTAGATATTATCCTAATTATATCAAAATTTGTATTATTATTTTTTGTCACTTTACGAATTTTCATGTCACACCATGTCGTAAAATGCAAAAAAAAATGAATGGTAATATTAAAATGAAAAATGGTATTAGAAAAAAAACAAGCTAAATAGTTAAATCTACATGAAGCACCACCTGCAAACAATAGTTCCGAAATTGTGGCAACTTAAAATTGTGCTGAGAAAAAAATGAAAACTATTTATTACACTTCTGCTTATACTATGCTATGTTCACTGAGTCTTATACTTACAATGTATTTATATCGGACAAACCATTAACTATTAACTGTCATCCTATTTGGCTCGGTTAAAGTATATGGTAATGAAAGGGTAGTTAACTGTATTGTATTTACGTGGAAGTCGGTTTCCGGTGGGAATGAGAAGTTTTCTCGCGGTAAAAAGTACCCTATGTCCTTTCCCAAGTTCAGTTCTATCTTCATACCAAATTTCATCAAAATCGGTTCAGTGGTTTAGGCGTGAAAGCATAACAGACGGACAGAGTTACTTTCGCATTTATAATTTTAGTAGGGATTCAGAGTTAACTTATGTGGTTTTAGAAAGTATCTGTTAATGAACCGTTGTGTCTGGACTTCATGCAAAAGTCGTGCGCGCATAATGTAACCATAACATTTAATCATACATTGAAAATTATTTATTGCTCTTGTAAAAAAGAATCATTCTTAATAATAGCATTCTAGTATTTTTTTGTAAGTAAAAAAATACTTCATCGCCATTACTGCTTTTTTAGGGTTCCGTACCTAAAGGGTAAAAAAGGACCTATTACTGAGACTTTGCTGACCGTCCACCGTTACATCCGCCCTTCTGTCGGTCCGTCTGTAACCATACTGGTATCTCATGAACCGTGATATCCAGATAGTTTTAATTTTCACAAATATTGTATTTTTGTAGTAGCTATAACAGCAAATATTAAAAACTTAATAAAATAAATATTGAAGGGGTTTATATACAACAAATTTCATACACAAAACTCGCACTTTGCCGCTTTTTTGTGTACGAATATCATAATATAAATAAGCAAAATTTATAACGAGTCTGTTAAAATATAAAAAAAAATATATTTAAGTGCATCGTTTTATTTAGTTTTATGTAAATTATTTATAAGAAAAAAAACGCACCGTTTTGTTTTATTTATAACCAAAAATTTGTATTATATTTTTAATACTAAATCTCTTTAGACGCCTTTACGTACATTGTTAAAACAAATATTATTGACGAAAAAATATGTTCAAAGACTTTTTCTTATATCAATTTGGAATAAATTGGCACTAAATAGCGATTGTGCAAAAAACAGTCTCCTAAATTTAACTAAGTATTAAAAAATCAAGGTTAAAGGAAAGTTTGTAAAAGTTAAGTTTAACGTTTTGAATTAACAGTTACATCTTGATGATGAAATGAAGGTCAATTTATTATTTAATTTTAAAAAATATTTATTTCTGCTTCACTATTATTGTTTTATTTTTACTGATAGGTTATTCTGCGTGTTAAGCCGAACTGTTGCGTTATCACCTCCTTTGATAATTAATTCGTCAAAGTTTCAAAGTGTTCCTGTTTAGAGGGCAGAGACAAATAATCATAATATTATTTGTAAAACTCTTTATAGACGTAAGTTATCACCAATAACTGCGAATTTGCTAACTGCTTTAGTGAATGAACAGAATTTAAATGTATGAAACTGTCAAATTGTAAGCTTGACAAAAATGTCAGTTTCATACATATTTTTTCAATTCACTCGCTAACGTAAATATCACCTGCCACTTAACTTGGGGGGCTGGACGACTGTTTGGCTTTTATTTTGAAATTGCACTAATATTTTTTTGTTTTAATCAACCAAAAAATTATAATTTTAACCGCTTATATATAAATATACAATAAACTTTTCACATATTAATCTAAATGTTAGTGAAAATCTGTTTATAAATCCGTAGCGTAGTAAAGAAGGAGCACTGCGCACATATTAACATACAAAAAATCATGAATGGCATTGATTTTTTTTAATACCTAGTTTATGTCTTACTTCTTGCTTTTATTTAAAATGAGAAAGTTTGTGTGTAGTTATGAGTTAGTGTGTGTTTGTTACCATTTGACGCAAATACATGTATTTGGAAGAAACTTGGTATATTGATTGATAAACTGTAATAAAGGAGTTCTTTAAATGCGAGAAAGTACCATTTGCAAACGAGAAAAGTAATTTAGCTGCTATGAAACTGTATGGCAAAAAGCTAGTTAAAAATAATTTAAATGTTCCATAATACATTATAAAATATGAAAAAGATTCTACGTTTATTGCAAAGCCAATATATTATAATAATATCAATGCACTTTCAAAAATGCACCTTAGTTTTCATCTTGAATAGTAATAATATGTATTACTTTAAATGATATAATGTTGTTTAGCATTTTTTCTACATTAGTTGCAATTAAAAATGCATTTTTCATGGGTCGCCGAATAGATAATAAAATAGGTATTAATTCCAGAAAAAATAGAGCGTGACGTCTGCTGACGGTATGTCTGTAACGCGAAAACACTAGAAATATTTTGTGTAAATTAGAAGTTGTTGTCGTATTAGAATTTTACGCGAAATTTTTTATGTGAAAAATTGAAAATTTTACTGAGCAATAACTTTTTTTTGTTATCTTTCAACCTAAATTATCTGGCTATAAGTTACAAGAGCAGCCAATTTTTTACTTAATTATAAAACACCCGTATTACTCATGTCAAACTCATACCGTCTAGGTCAAAAGCCACTTACGAATCACGATGTCTAATTTTATGTGTACACAAAAAATCTGGTACACTAAAATTCTGGTACACAAATCGGACCCTACTAAACCCCTATTTTGCCCAATTTCCAGATGTCCGTGATAAGAGACATCGCCGTATTCCTGTGCGGTTTCTTCACTCTCAGGCTGGTGCGGTGTCAGGTCATCTTGCCGGGAGCCTGCCCTGATGTACAGGCTATGAAGGACTTCAATCCTAACAGGGTAAGTAAATCGACAGCTCAGCAATGAAGGTTTTATTAAGCTATCAATTGTTGTTTACTTTTATTTTGACGACGACCGTGGTGCAGCGGTATATATACCGGACTACTAAGCGGATGGTTCCGGGTTCGAACCCCGGGTCGGGCCAATTTCGTAAAAATTGTTTTTCGATATTGGCTCGTGTCTGGGTGTTACTAGGCTGTCTATTATACTACCTATAACAAAGTGCTTACTGCAACTTACTTTAGGCACATGAGTAAAGAAACTGAACAGAGACAAAGCTTCTAAAGAGCTGTCAAAATTTATACCTATTTTGGTAGGGTTGGCACAATTGCATAAATTAAAAATATAAATGTACTTTTTTTTCAATTTTTTTATTAAAATAGTTTTTTTTTACAAATTACATACTCTAAATTTTTTTTTTTTATTACTTTTGGTTTTTAATAATTTGTTGTGTCTTTTAATCGAATGATAAATTCTAAATCTAATATAAAGTTTTTTCAAATAAACCAATGGGAAACACTCACATGGCATATGAAATGTACAATCTTACAAACGTGCTAATATGTCATTACCAATATTAACATTTTTAATATGAAGATCAAAATATTCGCGAAATTTTTGCTCAAGCAATTCAACAAATTCAATAAAATTGTCAGGAGGTATTATCAAAAAACTTATTATTCATGCACACAGTACAATGTACAACCATATTTACAAAACTTTTTAAATACTAAAACAAAAGTATTACTGCGTATTATGTGAGAAACTCGAAAAAAAAAACAAAACACGCACAACGTTCGAGCGTCGCGTCACGCCTGCACGCCCTGAGATTGACCACTGGCTGATCTAGTTTGAAGCGGTTTCGGCTCATACGTGACAAGCGGCCAGTGGTCACGCACACACACGCGTTGCACTTGTAGTGATGTACCTGTCACAGCGCATTCGTATGTAGCTTTGTCTCTGTTCAGTTTCTTTACTCATGTGCTTTAGGGCCACATAATTGGTGTGTCAGTCTGGAGATTTATTTATTTATTTATTGGCAGCTCAGCAATGAAGGTTAATAAAGCTGTCAATTGTTGTTTACTTTTATTAATTTTTTTTAACGAAAAGAGTGTTCAATGATTTATTTTTAGAGTAACCTCACAAAGTGAGTATATTAAACAGTCGAGCACCATTTTAAGTATTTTATAATGCTAGGTAATGGTATACCTTTTTTTTAACTTAAATTAAACTTTAAAATACAACTTTTATGTAAAGGAAACATAAAATTAAAAATTCTTTAGTGATCACCTTATAATTTAGTATTTAGAATCTTTGATATTTAAATTTTTGTTTCAATTCCAGTACTTAGGCAAGTGGTATGAAGCGGAGAAATACTTTGCAGCATTTGAGATCCTGGGGAGATGCATCACAGCTGATTACACCGAGAAAGACAATGGAGTCCTGGAAGTTCTCAACAAACAGATTAGTAGTCTGTAAGTAGCTTTATATACTTTTTTTCCCGTTTGAATGAAAAACCACGATCTGACGTTGACGACCTCTGTAGCGCAGCGGCTTGTATAACGGACTGTAAAGCTTTTCTTAATTGGTTCGATCCTTTTTTACTCAAAACATAACGATAATTCCATCAATACCTAGTTCTTGTTTTCAGAATCAATCTTTTTTTACACCCTGTATCTATACTAATATTATAAAGCTGAAGAGTTTGTTTGTTTGTTTGTTTGTTTGTTTGTTTGTTTGTTTGTTTGTTTGTTTGTTTGTTTGAACGCGCTAATCTCAGGAACTACTGGTTCGAATTTAAAAATTCTTTTTGTGTTGGATAGACCATTTATCGAGGCAGGCTTTAGGCTATATAACATCACGCTACAACTATCAGGAGCGAAGAAATAATAGAAAATGGAAAAAAATCGGGGAAAATTATTCATCCTTGAGGGCTTCCGTAGCGTGCGCTGCGAAAACGGTTCTAGATACCAAAATAATATGTATAAAAGAATTAGGGGAACTTTTTACCGCGGGAAAACTTCTCATTCCCACGGGAAACCGACTTCTACGCGAACGGAGTCGCGAGCGGCCTCTAGTACTACATATAATTATAACAATTTCATTATTTGTTTCTAATTTCCAGCACCGGTATCAAGACGATGATTCAAGGTGAAGCCAACCAAGTGAGTCGCTCGGACGAGGGGAAGCTCTCGGTTCGGTTCCCGTCGCTGCCAGTCAACTTCGCCGCCCCCTACTGGATCATCGGGACCGACTACGACAACTACGCCGTAGTCTGGAGCTGCTACGATTTCGGAATCTTCCATTCGCGTAAGTTTTTAATTTTTTTATTTTAGTTTTTAAAGTTTTTTTTTATTTTTTTCTATATTCGATAAGTAATTAGTCCTTAGTCGTAAACATAAACATGTTACCTATCTTTCGGTAATTAGTAGCATATAAGAGGCTATTTTTTATCAGTTTTTTTGTTGCAAGTGATTACTTACAAATGAGTTCATACGCATTAATCAGAATTACTTACACTATCTATATGAAAACACCATGAAGGCACTGTTAGGCACTTTTTGCGTGGTTGTGTTACAAACACCCATTAATTGCTCAAGCCTTAGTATAACGGGTGTAAAAAGACCACTTCCGAAGCCTGAAACCATTTGTTTTTGAGAATCAATAGTAACTAAATTCACCAACAGTATACCCAGAAAACTCTATTTAAAAAGTTATTTAGGATTGAAAAGTCATATTCGCTGCTTGAAATCATCGCTCACACATCAAATGTTGGTTCAGGTGCGATTATTAACATTACAAATTAAATTAAAACACTATTTAATTTGAAATCATTAGAAAATCTGATAGTATAAATGAAATTTTCTATAATTATGTAAAAAAAAATGCCCAGTTTTTGGTTTTGGAAAGCTGTCTTTTTACACCCTGTATATTATAAAATAACCATCCAGGGACACGTACGAGAAGGAATTAGGATTTAATTTTTAAACTTTCTAAGATTTCTCCATATGTTAAACTTTTAAAGAAATACTAAGAAATTATATGTTCGGTGTACTAGGATGTTGCTAGTTACCATGTAGTTACCTTGTTTTAAGACCAGAATAATTATATGCTTATGTCTTTATAATTACCTACATTTTTCTGCTTATGTATATGTTACTAGTAAAACATAGTTCTTACAAGACTTCGCACAACTATCAAATTAATTACGATTATATCAAATATTTATCGTGTTTGGTTAATATTTGACAAAATGGATTAAACATTTTTCTATCAAATATTGCTGTTGTTTTAACAAAAAAAGTTGTTTAAACATCTGTTAAACCTGAAAGGAATTTCAAAATTGTACATGCTTTATTTATCATCCACTTTTCTTTTCAAAAGAGGTTCATAAATTCGAACTATTTGGTTTTTCTTTACAAAAGAGGTTTTTACCATCTGTGCAACCTCATTGATGTTTGAGGAACTAATATTCTTTATTTGAATTTCAGGTAATGCGTGGATATTGACTCGGGAGCGTCGACCGCCTGCTTCGACACTGGAGAAAGCTTACTCGGTCATCGATAAGAATAACATAAGCAAGTCTTATTTCATGAGGACCGACCAGGACAACTGCCCTGAAGATGACCAAAAGAGTAATAACTAATTCCAGAAGGCATTTTGACAGTAGGCATTTAAAATTCACCTGCAGTGGTGGTAGACGCGTAATATTTTTGAGTAGCTACGCGAATATACTCAGAAATTAATTTACTGTCGATTAAGAGGCAATGTTCGTAGAATAGTTAGCGATTTTTAAGATACTGTTGTTTAAGATTTAAAAGGATTCTGCTAATCCTAGTATTATAAGTATAGACCAGTGTATAATGGTAAGTAAGCATTTACTAGATTATGCCCAATTTAAGATAGAGGTAATTGACGTTTTAATCTAAGATTCTGAACGTTTATATTGCATATGAAACTCTTTGTTAAATTTATTAGTTTTAACTAGTAGTTAGCAAAGGAAATAAGTAAGATATCAGTAGAAATAGAGTTTTTAAACTCTATGTGTATCTGTTTTCATGATAAAGTTTTTTCTTATGAGGATGGATTCAATGATGTTTTGGACTTAATGTAACACCCAAAATGACAAATAAAATTATATTATTAAATATTGATTGATAACTCTCTGAAATAAAACCCAATCCATTTTCTACAAGACCCTTAAATAAATTAAAGCCTTTATTATATGATACATTCAAATTTCCACAACAGTTTCCGTTCGGAAACAAAAAACACGAAAAGTGCTAATCAAGCTTTTTCTTACATATAATATTATGTAAAGGACAATATTTTCAATACTTAGATCAACATGATAAAAACATACTAATTCATCGTATAAAAAACCTCTACTGAAAATAATCCCCTCTAACTACTATTTTATCTCTAATTAGTAGCAGCATTTTAGTGTCCAATATCTAAAGTACACATTCCATATTAACAGTACCTAAGTTGGTGTACTGTCATCTGAGTGCCAACTTTTTCTGTGTTGGTTGGTGGCTTCGTCATATGTTGGTGGTGGTGGGAGGTTTCCACTCCTGGTCTTGATAGGCAGCTTGGTTTTGCTTGCTGCTGCTAAACGATCCTCTTCAGCTTCTTCAGGAATGGAGTCCCGACGACGAGCATCATACTCTGACAGCACTGGCTGGGATATGTTGTTACGCTGAGTCAGTTTTGGAGCGCTGTTTGCAAACTAAAAGAGGAAAATAATATTGTTAGGCCCACTAATAGTAACATCTAAAGAAGAGTATATTGCATTGGAAATTTTATTTTCATCTAAACAAGAACCATTGATAAGTTTCAGTGTAGTTGTTTTATTAAGTAATGGAACTATAAAGTATTACCAAAGTATGCATCTCATCTAAAGATATTATATAAAAGGTAGCCGAGACGTTGTTAGCACCCTAAAACTATTCTCAACAACAAATAGCTACGTATGATTTACAAAACATAGAATTATCAAAAGTTATAAATTTGCATCAATACGTCAGATTCTAAAGATAAAAGCAAACAAACTGAAATCGTAAGCAAGGTTTTAGTAGTATTTATTTCTGTATTATTTTATTACCGACTGATAATTGAGTCGTCACGTACACAATAAATATGTGCGTACAAAAGAAGATTCTTTATCATACGTCACAGGTATAAACAATTTGATCGAAGTCTTCTTTGTTTCCGTCCCACTCTAATCATATATAGAGAGATAAAGATAGAGGAAAAGGGATATAGAGTATTTTAAGTAACTGAGGTGGCTGATGGTGGGTGATACTAGTAACCTACCTTGTATAAATGTGGTGGTCTCATAGTCGAAAGTACAGGGTTAGAAATGTGACTCTTCCCTTGATGTCCGATTTCGAGAGCAGATTTCAGCAGGTCCACTTTGGAGGCAGAACTTTGTGGTGTTTTGGGAGATATCTCGATGTTGCTGCACCGTCGTTGACTGTTGCTGCCACTTCTACTTCGACATAGTTCATTTATGTCGCCTTGGGAGAGCTTAAAACCGAAACAATATGTCAAAAATAGGTATATATTAAAGTTTAAAATCATTATTATTACATAGTATAAATCCAAGTCGCCAATTCTGTCTGTTTGTATGTTTGGCTGCTAACTCCTTCTAAACCAGTTAAGGGGTTTTAAAGCAGTTTTCACCGTCCTTTAGGTATTTATATCATTTAAATTTTTAATTAAAGAACATTCAAAAGAGTTTTTTTAAGTTAACTAAAATTCAAAGTTTCGGGAACAAGTCGCCCAAAATTACACCACTGCGAAGCGTGGGCGGGTCGCTAGTTGTATATAAAACTCACCCTTGCTCGGGACCCTCTAGGTAAAGAACGCAAAGAACCCAAAGGATTGAAACGTTGTATCATATGCAGCCTTTCAAAGGACACCATTGTTTCTGCATCTTTCTTTAAAGGTTCAGCATTTAGTTTGTCACCTTCGCCACTTTCTGTAAAAATGTCAGCGTTATACATGAAACAGGAATCTACATTAGAAGTTAAGTTGTGGCGTTAATATATTTACCGGTATCAGGTTCGCAAGTGGCGTCTTTCAATCCAGTCATAGAAATCTTTCTTAGCCAGAAATAGTGGAGTAGGCCATACAAAACTCCTCCAAGGAAAGCTATCAGGCCCATATATCGGAAGGCTTCTCGGGTCCCCAAGGATGCTATCAGCAAACCTCCACCAAAACTACCACTTCCACGACCTAAGAAAATTTCGAAAAGAACAATTAAAATTAGCCTCTCTTTCGTTGCAAAAAACACGGTAGCATCATAAAATTTGCAAACACGGTTTAACAATACTAAACATTTACAGGAGTATTAAAGTTCATAAAAGTTTATCGCATTTGTTTAACGAGATGAGTGGCGCCGAACATATGGTAGCGGTAGATAATAATACACAAAGCCTTGGAAACAATAATACAGGAAAACCAAAATCTAATTATGTCTACTATGAAAGGAATAAAATCAAATTATTTTCTGACATTATTCAAACTCAAAACAAAGTTTTAAGAATATTTTGTTTATAAATCTAATTTTAACTTACCAAGAGAGAAATGCGCCATCCCTAAGACACCAATGAGAGTAGCCAATAAACTCTTAGGAGCCAACATAGCGCAGTAGGTCGCAGCAGCTACCCACATCAAATGGACTGAGAGTGACTCCATAGCCTCAAACGGGAAACACCACCACGAATTTCTGTAAAATAAGTCAAAAAGAGTATAAGTCCAAATCTTTTCAGGTCTTAACGAACACGTCTAGCTTAAATTTTACCTTCAGGTGAGTGCTAACTGCAGTAACCATGCTATTCTTGTATAATAAGTCATATATTCTGAGCTGGTATTAAGGTAAAACAAATATGACAAAATAATCATTATTTCTAATTAGACAACAACACCATCAAATTTAAGCATATCCTATTAAAGATAATTAAATTTTTATCCCTCACTACGTTACCAGCTACAGCCAAGAATACTAAAAAAATTACCCAATTTTGTTGTTTTCCTGCTTCCCTACACTATATTTACTTCACTATCTTTAAATCCCACATCTACTTCAAGAGTAAGCCCGCCCACTTCCATGTCATTCAGCTCATAAACTTGACAATGTTCAACAATTCCACAAATGGGGATTTAATGTAAAAGGACAGCATCTATTATCAACGTTTTCTACGCTTGTTGGTGAACCGTTATTATCATAAGTAACGTAGTTTGTCGCATCCTTGAATTCTGTTAAATCTAGGAATGTAATCTTCACGTCAGTTGTGTTAAAATGAATATTGCAACTTATTAAATAATTAGTTATCTATATAGATACTTCTGCGAGCTACTAATGGATGTTATCTTTTAGTAACTGACATAAAATAAAGTAAAATACACTTGAAATTTTAAGTATTTATCTACAATGTATGGAGTATACCATGTTTTGAACCTGAACACATCGTGAGAAAAGTCAAGGTCTACTATCTCCGGACGGATTGCGGCTTTGTGTCGCTTAAAGAAACTAAGAACTTACTCAATAAAAGAGTATCCGACAAGCCTGGCTGCGTGTGAGAAGAAAGCTATGATGATGACGTTGACGTGTCCTATCTTTGAGGTGATTGCTTCCGCCCCATAGAGGAACGGTATGCTGCTGAGTGTGCCCACTGTTACTGTGATGCCTGTTAACGATAAAATATAAAATGAAATCACAAGTTCAGATTCTATCTTTTTTGTTTGTGGTTGGGGATTCAACCTCATTATTTTCATACAAAAGTTTTTAACCGTTGTAAGCAAACAAGTCTCCTGAATCCTACTAATATTATAAACGTGAAAGTTTGTGAGTATGTATGGATGAATGTTTGTTACTCTTTCACGTAAATACTACTGGACGGATTTGGATGAAACTTTGCAGTAATATACATCAGAATAACCCATATGGTACTTTGTACCGCGGGAAACATCTCATTTCCACGGGAAACCGACTTCCATGCTAACGGAGTCGCGGGCGGCCACTAGTATAATATAAGCAATAACTAACATCCTATATCTAAAAGTATCCGATATCTAAATGTAGCCTGCGTTATTAAGTAGTTTAAAATTTTCCAGCTTTCATTTCAATTATTATCAAGTTATTTTAAAATGCAACTCTTAAGAACGCCCGTTGAAATTAATCCTAAAGTACACGGAGATGTTATCTTAAAACAGAAGATTCCCCTTACAAACGGGATATTACTCATACCACAGACCACGGTCACGGTTATTCTTAGACACAATGTAACACTGTATAGCTTATTTATATCTCAAATGATACAAATAAGGTAATAAGTAAGTAGAAACATGTAATTGATCACCAATAATTCTTACCCAATAAAAAGTTTGGTGCGCCTAATTCCTTCAAATACAGGAAGAGATAAGATTCGATGAATCCCCAAAAATTTCCCAAAGCAAACAGGAAAAATATGAAAATAATAATGTGCGGCATTTTGATGATGTTAACTAAATCGTGTAGTAAATTATCTGCAGGTAGTTTTGCTCCTAAAGGCATCACGGCTACTGTTATTGCAGATATAAGTAGTAGCACATCATACGTGTAAAATGCAGCGGAATAGTCTGTATAACCTGCAAGAAAGTAAATATTTAGTAATTGCTTATTGACATAACAGATAACAGGTAATAGAATACTACTAACCAACTTGTTTACTTCTCATATCTATAAGCATTCCTGTAATTGGAGAGAATATAGCCATTCCTATACTTGAGAATAATCTCTCTCGACCAAAATCTCCTCCATACTTTTGAATCATCATTAGAGCAATAGGGTCCATAATAGTGACACCGGCTGATAACATGATGGTCCCCATAAATCTCAGGAAAAAGTAAATATAAAAAGTTTTATCGTCACTCTCCTTGTAATCCGGTGGGCAAATATCAGGTCCACCTTTTCTGTAAAGTTCCAGTAGATAACATGAATAATGCTATTTACAATTTCATAGTATTTATATTAGGACTACTCTAAAGTAGGAAAACAAATGTCAAGATTTAGTATCTAAGTGTAAAGGGTAAGTAATAGTTTAAATAGTACCTGAAATCACATTTTTGAACCATACAGTGAGCTGATAGGTGTGCTAAACGTATTTGACCTAACTTCGACATATTATGGAACATCACACGACCACCACATCTAAGATCTTCTTTATCTAGCGCTGTGATGTTTACCCCTTGGTCTAACAACAGCTTCTCTCCGAATCTAGATTTAAAATCTGTTACGCTTGCATCTTCATTATCCTAAAAGGTATAAGTTTGTAATACAAAAATGTTTAAGTGGTTATTAGTCTGTTTAGGATCAATTATAACTAACCATTTCCATTCCTAGCTGTTCTTTTGGCTCACCCAAGTCATCGTGAACTTCAATTAGGAAAAAGGCAACGTCATTGTATACTTCTTCACCAGCAAGAAAACTAAAAACACAATAGGTATTTTTTATTATTATTTAGTTATACATGTTATACTATTCTTACAATTTTTCTTTCTGTCCTGCGTCTTCATAGTAATGAAATTATGTTTGCACTTTTATAAGAATACGCAACTACCAGGAAAATGTAGTAGCTTGATTAATTTTAATCTCTAGTTTTGAATTTCATATTTTATGTTGGTTTTTTAGAAATATCTTTTCTTCCTTAGTTTGTAGTCGTTATTCATCATTACATTTATCACTTACCTAGCATTAGATAGAATTGGAGGTTTGACTTTGTGTGTGATATGGACATCTATATCATCTTTATCATCATCCTCAGGAGATGCTGTTGTTGATGTGGTAGGGCTCTCCGTTGGCATGGAGAGGCAGTGGTCCACACATCGATCCAAAACAAAGTCCACCTGCTCATCTTCATCAGGACATTCTCTGCTGGGACAAGGACTCCACCAAATCTAAACATAGTAATATTTGGAGAATGAGCTATGAAACGTGGAAAGATGTAAATATTTCTTATTGATGAAAATAGTGTAAAAAAGAAATGTATCGCGGCGAATTAGGATACGGTTAAGTAAGCATGTAATTAGTTTACTGTGCTACTTTATGTTTACAAAAATAAACAACTTTAAATTCGACCCCACTTTGCATAAATTATACCAAATGCCCTTACTAATTCAAACATACGGCTTCGCTCACATGACAAGAGCTAATTCGCCTGGCCGGATGAAGCCGATTTGCTCAAATTCTTAAAGGAATGTAGGTACCTACTAGCTTAGTCTGCAGAAGGTCCAATTGTTTTAGACTTGTAGGTCGATGAATAAACTACGATTTATAAATAATTCTACCTCGACGGTGTTCGCAACCGGATGTCGCATGATATATGCTGATGGCATGACTCCAGGGGTCTCTTGGTGTGGTATCAACAGCAGCGAGTGGTGGAAGGCTGCATTGAGTATCAATGCAGTTATTACCACAGGTTTGTACTCTCCGAAACGATCAACTAGGAACCCTAAAACACAACAATGTTACTTCAGGTATTGTTTGATCTTCCTACTGTTTCCAATCTGCTGATAACTTACCAGTGATGGGTGGACTGAGGAAGGTGGTAAACGGCAAGGCTAAATAAACGAAAGATATTTCAGGAACAGTGAGCCCTATGCTTTGCATGTGGATCGTCAGATAAGGAAGTAGAGAGGCAGTTGCTCCATACATCACAAAAAGCGTCACTTTTAACATAACCAAGTTCGGGTTTATATGAAACCATCGCATGAGTTTCTGGCGACAGCCTTGAGGCTCCTCGCACTCTTCCATGGTCGCCTCGTCGTCGAATTTCTTTGAAAGATCCTCTACTGACTTCGCCATAATTTATATCACATTCTATACGTGTTGTGATAGTTCGCGTATCTTATCGACTGGCGTTTGGAAAAGGCTGAGTTTCTGTCGTTTATTTATTTAAGGATAACGTCCATCGTCGGTTAAGGGTTCCGTCGCGACTGATTCTTGCGGCTGCCGACGACCGGGAGTCCAATTTACGAATAATGGCGAAATTACCTTAGTTATAGAAGTGTCACAGTCATTGGTGGGGATGCTGAGTAAATCGGCTGGCGATTCAAAGACCTTGTAGGTAATAGCCGGGGCCAGCCGAAGCTGGATATTAGTGTTTAGTCCCGTGGGTGCGCATGCGGTGCGCAAATCCTTGCGAATACTCCATCTCCCTTGTAAGTTGGATTTTCATATTTTTAATCGCTAACAAAATAATTAAAACCTTAGTATCCATCCTAACTTGATCAGTAAGATGACTTTAACTTAAAATAGCGTAAAAAGTTTTTTTACACTTTTGCCTCAGGGTATTTTTACCTTTAAGAAAAGATTGTTCATCTGTTTTGTACATAAAACTAAGTCTGTTACATCGCTTAAGCTTCCTAAAGAAGATAGTGATAAGGTGCTGTATTAAACTACCTAAATGACGTCTGTAGTTGGTTCTTTATTTAAATATACCTACAACAATCATATTGAGAAGACAGCAACATCCCTTAATTTAACTGTAGGTAATTCATACTGCCTAAAAAGATATTTGGGTTCCTCTTTCACTAAAGCATGAAGCCTATCTAACCTTCCCTAAGCAATGGTAAGAACACGATGGCGAATGCCAAAAGTAAACTTAAAATGGCTTACGGCCGAAACCAATAGGTATTCTACTAACCTTTGACGCATTGTTATTTGTGTAAACTTAGTAACTATAATCCATGTTTTTGCGTCGCTAGACACAAAAAACAAAACTAGCAGTTTCCAATTAGGACCAAGGTTTTACCTAAGTAAGCCGTTTTAGGTTTACTTTTGGCATTCGCCATCGTGTTTACTCTATCTCAACGTGATCTCAACATTACGAACATTACCTATGTCAAAAAATGCAAATAAAGCATACCTTCTCTCCTATTTGCCTTTTGCCAATCACAGGCTCTTTTTCATTGCGGCAGTCAAATAAACACGACGACTACTTACTTACTTCTTAGGTACACCTACCCACAACAAGAAAATTGGTAAACAAGTAACATGGTATATAACGGATTTTCAAGGTAGGTATCATCACAATGGTCAATCTTAATTATTTCCGCGCCAAAAGCAGTTCCCAACTTGTTTCCATTGGTAATGGTTATGTTTACCTACTAAATTTAAACATTCTTTTAAATATAAAACAGTTATTGTTTTTTAGTTTTGAATGGGTTTGTAAAGGTAAGTATTTATAATTTGCATCTTCAGGATTCAACGAAGAAAACTCGCGGGCATACGTATAGATTAATAGATATAATGTAGGCACTTATTTGAGTGTATGGATAAGTACCTATTATCTGCGTAATTTAATAAACCAATGTACACTCAGTACGCACAGTAGCTACAAACACAGTCGATTTCATTCTCTAAATACTGCACCGCGGTTGAAGTAGGTACCTAGTAAACAAGCGTTAAAAAAAATACTTAAGTAAAAATTTATAAACTTTAATCAAAATTGCAAATGTTACTTGTTTAATACTAAACTTAACTTTTGGTTGACTTGATTTTGTTTCAACCATAGCTTTCGAGAAAAACATAACTATATTTTACTAAAAAAACCAGTAGTGACATCTCTTGCCGAATGGCTAAAGCTGAACGTTAAAACTTTTCTTTTTGTAAACCCTTCGTATTGCATGTAGTCATTCTGTCTGGTTTTGGCTTTACACATTTTCAATTAAATAAGTGGTGGCTAAAATATTATTAAATATAATAAAACAAACATTTGAGAAGTTATATAAAAGCATAAACAGAATGAATAATAACTTTTGCTCCTTTGCAATTTTATCTAATTATATTTCTGTATTCCCGAACGTCGATCACCTACATTTGCGAAATGTAATATTTTAAAAGTACCTACTTATGATAAAATGTATTTAATAAAAATAAATAATTAACAAAAAAATATATTTGACTAGTTTTTATTATAAGTTTGCTGCGTTAAGAAAAAAATATGATGGCAAATGCTGACATCTATTGCAAATAAAGTCAAACTTTCTACCTTAGGTCTATAGTCTCTGCAATGCAAAATGTCAAGCAAATCCATTGCGCATAAATGGCCGCCATGTTGCTGCCGTCTGATAGATGTTCTCGACTGTGTGTGTTTACTAATGACTTTTGAGGACTTTAGGTGTTAAATTAATGTGTTTGTGAAATTGTGAGTGTACCATGGTTTTATACTTTATCCATTTTCGTGTTTGAAAGTCTGTCAAATGTCTCTGAAACCGATAAACAGTGAAATTTTCTTTAGATAGTCATTCGATTCGGACGGCATAATGGCTGACAATCTGATTCAAAAGTCACACAAAACTAGTGAAAAAAACAAGTATAACAACGTCGTTCACCGAACAACAAGTGAATCTCTGCGACTAAACGAGTCAGAGAAGGGAGTGAGTCACCCGACGAGTCTGCAAGGCGCCCATAACCCAAGGAAAATATCTTCGTTTCAGATCACCAGTGTGACGGTTGGCTCACGGGTAAGCACGGATGCTGGCGAAGATTCAGCGGACGATTTAGACGAATCTCACACCGATGATATCTCACGGGTGACGGACATAGAGAATGAAACACCTAGCTACTCTGAAGACACGTTCTCGAAGGATGATGTGTTCTATAACGCATCCAGTGCATCGCTAGGGTGTGCACCTGTAATCCCGACCAGCTCGCAGTACGGACTGGCCATTGTCGGCCAGGACAACGCTGCCAACCAGATAGGAGGAACAGTGCCAAATAGTAATAGTTCCGAAGTGAGTGACATGCATGTAAGTGTTACTAATGCCGGAACGGGCAGCATAATCAACCTCATTGGTAATGCTAAACCCCAGGAAGGTATGAAAGAAATTCAGGAACATGTTAGGAATGAACGATTTAAAGTTGTGAAAATTGAAAGTACCGAACCATTTAGAAGAGGCCGTTGGATGTGCATGGATTATTTGGATCATACCACTCAGAATCCTCCCATCTCTTTGAATAACAATTTGGATGTGACTGATACTAACCAATTGCAAGCTCCAGATAGTGGCATTGTTGTAAATGACAGTCAGCATGATGATTTATGTAATGATTTAACCAGCAAACCTAAAGACATGCAAGTGAATCCCCCAATTGTGCAACAGTTAGATCAAGCCGTTCAGAAACAATTCCCGATGGCTTCTCCGGGTCAATCACTTACTCAACCTATCAATGTGGTGCAACAGCAGCTGCCCGTCTCTCAATCAGTTTCTGTGCAGTCACCTCCAATGGAAATGCCACAACAGATGCCAAATCAAAACATGCAAGCCAACCAGCAGGTTGGTCAACAACACCCCCAAAGTATGACTCACATAACGATGCAAAATCCTGCGCAAAACCATACTCAACAACCCCAACAGCAACAAGTGCAGCAAATACCGCAGAGCTTTCCACAGCACCAGCTGCAACAAGTCATTGCGCAGTCTCAGGGAATGACCATCCAACAGATTCCTATGCATCAACAGATGCCGCAACAAATGCAGCAGATCCCAAATCAGCAAATGCAACAACTAAGCCAACATATGCCGCAAAATCAAATTCCCAATATGCAAATTCAACAACAGATTCCTCAGATGCAAGGCATCCCAAACCAAGGACAAATGCCAGTGGCTAATCAGCAACCTCAAATGCAACAAATGCAAATTCAGCAGATGCAAGGTCAACCAAATCCACAACAATTGCATCCAATGCAACAAGCCCAAATCACCAACATGACTCACCTGCAAGGACAACAGCCAATGGGTGCTCAACAGGCTCAACTCCAGCATCTCCCTAGTCAAGCACAAATTCAAGCCTTGCAAAGCCAACAAATTCCAAATCATATTCAACAGATGCAAATGCCAACCCAAATGACGGGGCCTAACCAACAACTAACCCAGATGCAAACTCAAATGCATCAAATGACATCACAACCTCAACAGCAAGTAGTTCCTACAATGCATGCTCAAATGCAGCAACAAAACATGACTGGAATTCAACCACAATATAACCAAGCGGTAAACCAACAACCCACTCAACCTATGATCAATGCTACAATGCCTTCATCGCAACAACAAATGGTACAGCCGCAGCAAATGTACCAAACACAACAGTCTCAGATGAGCCAACAAGGACAAACTTTGCCGCAGGAGGTGCTCACTAATATTGTTACATCTCAACAAGGTGCCACACTCCCATCCAATCTTCAACCAATGGTATCACAGCCCCAAGGCTCCACATTACCAGCCAATATTCAAAGCTTGGCTCAACAACAGCAAACAACGGTACAAATGTCTCAACAAGCAAATGTACAACAACAAAATCTACAAATGATGACTACAGCTCCACAGAACATGCAAATGACTATGGATAATCAGGCGATGCAGAAACCACCGTCAGAGGCAATGTACATGCAAACTACAAACGTAAACCAGCAGATGCCTGTTCAACAGCATATGACTCAACCACAGAACATGATGCCACAGCAGGTGGCCGGAGGGCAGGGTCAAATACAATATGTGCCTAACCAGCAGGTGCCGCAGGTGTCGATGACGCACCAGAACATTCCTATGTCAATGCAGCAGCCAATGTCCGTGGGTATGGGCGGTGGGGTCCACGCCAATGTGGTGCAGTCGCAGACGAGTATGGGTCTCGGATTTGGCGGAGTGGTTCCTGTGATGTCTCAGAACAGTGTGGCGCCAGAGCCGGCCGTGTCAGGAACCAACTCCCCCGTCGTGTCCATGCCGGTCAGCTCGACAGCGTACGTCGCGAACACGACTCAGCCCGTGCCCGAACAGAACTTTGGCAGCCCGGTGAATGCAGTGGTGTCTCACGGTGCAGTGATCAGTAATGTGAATGTGAGTGCTTGTGACAGTGGACTGGAAGCGGCCGGCGACGTGCAAGCCAGCGACACCGGCGACGGCAAGGAGGAGCCGCCGGCAACCGCACCGGAGGATGAAAGGTCAGTCACTTATCTATTTTATATACCTATGGAATTATCCCTATTTTTCTTCTGATAACATACTTGAGATATTGATAATAAAAATTAACGATTATTAATTTTTATTTTGCTTGTAAGTTTGATGACCGGCATTGAATGCGAATTTAGTCCGAAGTTATTGATCGCTTCAAAATTATCTTCGATTTATGTGATAGATTCGTTGTAGATTATGATGAATGACATACATACTATACCGTTAGGTGAGCTTGATGAAAACAACTTGTAGAATATTTCTAATGCCTACATACCTACCTACCTAAAAGTATACCTACCTACCTATAAGTTCTCTTATTTTATGAACAATATTTTTACCCCACTTATAATTTACAAACTTGGACCTAGACATTGCTTACTGTATTGAGCATTTTGCCTCTATTCATATTCATTGCGTTCCGTATCTATTTGCGAAAATAACTCATCCATAGACAATGGCGGTTGTTTTCGTTTGCGCTTGCGCGCCGGTACGGAATCCGACGTCCCTTTGATGCTGTTTATTTGCACATCGTCCTGGGCAACATAAATAGGTGGTTGACACGCACTGCGCATGGTGCGCGTCGGTATGCCGCCTGACTCATGCGCACTTCCAATCGAAAAAACGAACGGTTTCAATTCGTTTTTCGTCGTCGCATTCGCCGCGTGTTAATGTACCGATAGCTTTGC
Organism: Emmelina monodactyla; assembly: GCA_916618145.1. Lineage (NCBI taxonomy): Eukaryota > Metazoa > Arthropoda > Insecta > Lepidoptera > Pterophoridae > Emmelina > Emmelina monodactyla. Next base: position 10,353,647 of record OU745303.1, read on the forward strand.
GAAATGTCTCTGGGTTTTCTTATGTCTTCAAAATTGCAGATAATCGGATATCGATACAGTAAATCCAGAAACATATTCGATCGGTTAAGCAGTTATTCAACATTTCGTCTTGTATAAAATTGTGTACGCTACTATTTAAAGAAAGATAGTCACTTTTGCTAGCTAAGTAAATAGAGTCATAATTTAATTAGAAAAAACAGTCGGCGCCGGCGCCGCTTAGTGAACGTCATTGGCGTCGATGGTAATCGAGTCAGGAATCGAAGGTCGAGAAATCTAATCCTTCCAATCGCTGTTCATTAACTTACGTTGGATCACTTGACAGGCATCGTCATGTAGACGAGGAAGGTGGCTTAAAATAATAGATAAGTATTATGGGCTTCCCCAAACAAAATAAACATTGATACCGTAAAAATCACCCTTGAAGTGTTAAAATGATAAGAAACAAGAGCTTAAATCTATTCCAAGAGGTTTTTTTAATTGCCCATTGTCTTGAGCTGATCGTTGTTTTTGAACACCATTCCATTCATGGAATCAGTTTATGGAATTCGTACCTACGTGCCGCATACAGAAGTTACGATGTCGTTTCTGTCAAACAAGACTGTGGAAATCTTCGAAACCAATTTTATTGCAGCTGAAAATTAGATGTTGCATGCGCGTTTCTAGCGCTGCGGTCTATTGGCGTTCCTAAACCGGTGAAAGTAGACGCACTTAATGCTTCAACTTATCTTAACTTTGAAAGACAAGGAGTCAACTGATTGAACAAATACCGCAGTAAAACTTGCGAAATGGCTTCCGGTCGTTTAAAAAATTATAAATCTTTTAACCATGTCAATCTCAAGGAAGTTCTATATTTTTTTATTATTATTAGTAAGTATCACTGCCATTTTAAACCTAAGAGTTAAAACATTTTTTTTCTGATGAAATTATGCGTAAGCTCAGCCTGAAAGTATCAATTTTTCCACTGTCCGAATTAAGTGAATTAGTCTTTCTAGAACGGCCCATTTAGTGATTACATTAGTGCCTATAGCGCGTTTGACGTCACCTGTAACACTACATCAGTGGTTTTGCTGATAAACAATTTTATGAATTGATACGGGAACGGCAATGCACTCTGCACATGTACACTGTGTACTACAGCGATAAAGAGTTATGAAACAACTTAAACAAGAGTCACGCTTGCACTGTGTTAAGTACTTTGAACTTCTGATGTATTATTTCCTAGAAGACCACAAGCGGTCATAAAAACAAGCGGTTTTGTGGATTGTCGGATTGTCTCGTCAGTCTGATGATTGTCGATGATGTTCTCGTGATTTATCTGTTAATCACAGTAATTGCCAGATATTAAGGGAAGAGTGCCAGAGTTCGCAGTCGGTTTGTTTTCAAACAAACAGCTGTCGTTTAATTCGACTGTGCGTGACGCGGTGGCGCCTCACAAGGACGCCGAGGGCTCTACTCTAAAACTGCGCACTGACTGACTGGCCAACATACACTTTTTGATTGACATGCGGTAACTCGCAACTTTTTGCAACCACGTGAAACAACAACAAAAACTAACAACGCGTTATAAATAACACTTGCCATTCTATAAAACCCGTAAATCATTACCCGTAAGTGTGTTTGTGAAATGTTTTGTATTACACGTGTTTAAACCAGCAATTTCATCAGGAGTAAAACCAAAAATATGAAATCGTTTTTGATGTGTCTTCCTTTCTATTGTTTTCTAGGTTTCAGCAATGTCTAGCCAGACCGTTACGTGCAAATAATAATCTAATTAAGAGGCCAATGAATTTGTGGATCTCACGAACATTCCTTGAATATTTCCACGCTAGCTAATTAATTGAACGACCTTGGCTTGCTCGAAACTTATTTTGAAGTCACAAATTACTTAATTCTGCGTTTCAAGTCAAATTTAACAAAACGATTCGGTAATATGTTAGATTTACCCTGTGATATCTGTCAAGGGAAATTAGGAAATGTAGGAAAGTCATGTTGACTAATTAAACTACTAATTAGTTATGGTATAATTGATTGAACCAGCCACTGGTTATAACTAAATTAATTGTAAGTTAGTAAAGCGCATTTCATATAGTCTTCAAATATCATCATCCATATTTTTTTAACTGTGACATAAGTGCCAACGTCATCGATAGGTTATTTGTTACCTAATTCCAATAAATCGATAACTTTGTCTGCCAATTGATAATGCAAACAGATTATATCAATCATTGTCACCTTTTTGTGTGTCTTTTACCGTAGGTGTTATAATGACTTGAATTCATTTTCAATTATCCGAGAGGTTTGCTACATCCTCGATTATCTGTGTGCTTTGTTTTAAAAATAGAACTGATATGAAGTTAGCCACATGTTTAGCATTTGTTATCCAGTGAAACGGAAATTCTTAGTTACTTAGAGGTCAACAAACTGAGAGCAACGCATTGCTACTTTATGAGATAGGTCTACAACTCAAGAAAATACAATGCAAAACGCATTTGACCTACGTCCAAGTCACATCTCTAATAATACTGCATTATCTCTATTTGTAGCCGTAGTACACGCACTTTTAGCCGAAAGATATAATTAAATAAAATTGTTTAACTTGACCTTTCGTAAAGCAAAAGCCGACAACTCTATTTATCAACATGGAATGCACATTGCATGTTGAAGTCGAAAAAGTTCAGTCAGAACCACAAGCCTGACTTGAGCTGAATCGGGTGCAACTTAGAACTAGTTCAGTTTTAACGACGTAGGTATGTACTATAGAAATGTGTTTTCGTTTAGTGACGCATTATCCAACAACAATGTGCCGTGCATTTGTAACTCATTCGACGTCATATCATGAACAGAACAACAGTTACTTAACCGATCCAGCGTTATTAACTATCTAGACTAAAGATGACATACGAGATATAGCATATACTGCCGCGCCTGTAACGTTTATATGGCCTAGCCTTTATAGCAGACAATAAGCTAGCTACAAATAAAAACTAACGATATTTCTTTTATTTCGATTGAGTTACGCAGGCGTAACGAACGGAATAAACCTAGGGTTGGTGCGGATCTGCCTCTTTCTAGTTAGAACTTCTAGGTATTCTGACTTCAGTTGTTTTATTTTTGAAACCGACTTCCCCGTCACTTTCCTCGTCTATTTATGTTTCACACTTAGTTAGCAGCCAGACAATAGCTCCGCATTGTTTAGTTTGGAATATAACTGAAGTTAACCCAACGAAGCTTGACTTGCAAACATTTCATATTTCAGACGAAAACAGTTTAAGTGTTCGTTATTGCAATTCTGTTTAAAAGTTTGCAACATGTCGTTTCTCGTAGCTTCACGGGTGACTGGTGTCCCTTGTTAACGATGCGAGCTACCAACGTGCTAGCTATTTGCAATCAATGAGCATTAACATAAACCACGTCGTCTTGGGATGCAAAGGATTACGCCCTGTCGCCGTAAATGCATATCTCATTAATTTCGAATTATGTCTGTCTGACATACTTCTCCTTGTTCGGCGATTCCAACTTTTAATGTGTAATTTAGCCGGTTGCCGATAACTGTCAATTTGGGTATCTTAAAATTAACGCCGTGCCAAATAAGGCTGTAAAATAGTTATGCATTTCTGAGAGACGTCTGGAAGTCTGCATAAAGCGTGTTAAATAATTGTAAACAATTTTAACCTCAACATGTAATAAATTGTATTATAATACGTTTTCCATCGATTAGTTTAGGTATTTTCGTGGTAAACGACATAAATCTTCAAGGTCAAGGTACGGCACCAGTTTGTACCACGCAAATTCATTCTCCCTTTATTACACGTTTTTCGTGTCATTTTGGAAAATATTGATTGCCTTATTTACGATTCGTGATGCCAATTTAATTTAGATCCAATTGTATTGTGTTTTGTTCTATTTCCTTATTTTTGGAAATGCTAACATTTGTATTACGTTGTAAATTATTAGCGTTAATAAAATATTACCCAATCTTTTGAGGACTTCTAACCTAAGCTGTCGAAAGTTGATCTAAAAATATGTACTCTCGTAATCTAAACACCTGCAAAGAATGCTTTTCAAGTCAGACGTTGACGTTAATTCGATGCTCTTTAAAAGCTTTATCTGATCTTTAAAATGACCTGTTTATCTTTCAAAATTTAAAGTGTCATAGCAAAATAGAAATCTGCGTATCTTACTTTGTATGTTTATATAGTCGCAAGCTTATTTTAATTTAGATAGGTAATATGAGCGAGAAGGGTTTTATTCTACTTAATTCAATGTTTTGTAAGACTATCTAGCGAGGTTCCAGCGGGTCAATAGCATGCTTATAGTTTAACTAAAAACCCTGATTATAACACGAATGATATTTTTTACGACATTAAAGAATTTAAAGGTTGTGTACATCAATGTAAATGTGGATGGCGTATTTGTTTCATACTATGCAGAAAAGCTTATTATACCATAGAACCAAGATGTTGTTAAGGAAAATCTTAACAGCATATTATAAACGGTCTCTGAAGATCGATTGATTAATTAAAGCACAAGTGAGGTGTCATAATGAAGTGTTTAATTGTTTAATATCTCCATTCAACATAGAAATGATTCATGTAGTCGGTTAGAAGTACACAAGCCTACGCATCAATCAACGTAGTTTAGAAATCGCGACGCAGTTTTTCGGAATTACAAAGAATTCTATGAATACATCATTTGAATATTTAACCTAATCGTCTTAGATTCCAAAAGACAAATATTTGATTTGAATTTGTTATTGACAGTCTGCCATGTGATTTAAGATTAACTAAATATTGCAGTTTGTAAAAGTTTTATCTAAGCTATAAAACTGGATGTAAATAAACTATAGAATCGAATAAAAAGATGTTTTTCTTTGCTGCGTTCTCAGAACGAGAAGTAGGAAGGTGACGTGCGAGTTTCATTATAAAAGAGTGCCGGTCAATATTTGGATGGGTAGAGTGGTAGACTGGTATTAGGTGTCAGTTAGGCACTGTATCTACTCTAGCAAATTCAGGACATACTGCTTTGAAACTGTGTCGGCATTCGGTCAATGCCCCTGTACGCCTGTACCGAAACTACCATAATACTTTCTAATTAAACTAAGCTAAGCCAGAATCTGCGAGAGAGCATTTACACTGCTGCGGCTTATTTTTTGACATTATTTTACGAACGAAAAAAAGCTGGAATCGTTCCTGTTCTTTGGTTAATGATATGCAATCTAAGGTTTAAATTTTATTTATAACTACCTAAACAAGATATTGTTATCAGTTCGCACAATAATTTGCTTCAAACTTAAATAAGATCTTGTGTTTTATAAATAAACCAAGCGTCAAAGAAGCATTGTCTCTAAATGTGATCTTGGCTGCAAAATGTACTTGGAATGGGGGCTTACATAGAAATGTATACCAATTATTTTCTATATTCGATCACATCTTAAGATAAACTTTTCCAATTTGAACCCTGTCTGCCGTCACTAAACTACACGCGCACTATAAATCACTCTCGTATACTGCTTTCCCTGAAAGTTATAATTGTCAATTTTGACACTTAATAGATAATTTACGTTTCCGGCGCAGTATCAGCTAAAATATTCGTCGTTTTCAATATTATCGGCCAGCTCAAAATAGCTTTTATCTCGTTTACTGAGGTCAGTGGGTAGAGCTATGTACAATAATGTGGCACTGATTAAGAACTTTAATGTTTCTTGTGTGTTATGCGCAATATTTCTGCCACAATCATCCTTTATATCTGTGATAGCCACACAAAGGGCTTCATCTTTTTGTATCCCACTTCTGATTTTACAGAACAAATACTTCGATCCCCAAGGAAATGGTCTGCAGTTTTATTATTGTCGTTAAACTATTTGATTACCGTGGAACGATATTAAATGTATCTTGGTGGGTGCAATAAATATTCTTTCTGCGAATTCCTCCGTCGCATGATTTAGTGACGAGCGGTGTCTTTTTATTAATTAACTTACGGCCTTATTGAGAAACACATTTTAAACCTATACTATAATTATGAAAAATATCGTATCTTAGCTCTTAAAATTAAATTGACCTTATGTATTTCTTGAGAATAAGGGAGTCGTTATTCGTCATTATCGTAAATATACTTTTAACGTAACTTTTGTTATTTTTTTTATAATGATTGTTCTTCATTAGCTAAATTGCTATTTTATCAGTCGATTTATTCTTTAAAAATACTTATTGGGTGCTATAAGCATTACGGAGAAAGCTAAATTGTAGACAAATCCAACACTAGATCGCTTTTGTGCTTTCGATTTTTATTGCAGGCAATTTTGACTACTTTCATCTTCATTCTGAGTTTAAATTCAAGGTGGGGCGAAAGTAATCACCCGATTTTCTTTTGCTGTATTTTTAAACTTTGTTTCTCTTTTGAAATATGCTAGATTTGAATTTATTATCAAGTCGAAATAATTCAATTAGGCGACGCAGGAATTGATCTCATTTACCTTTCTATAGCATTTTCAATCACTCTGGTGTGGCAAACTCTTGTATCGACGCCAACATACGCTTCCAGTGATAGCAAAAAAAAACATCGGAACAATGACCGCCCTAGATTAGGAGTATAGGAGTTTTAGCACGGGTAAGTAAATATACAGATTCCGAAGTTATTTCATCCCACTTGGCCCTAGAACCGTGTTTTGCGGGATGATTCTGTAACTGATTCTGTGAGAATAAACGTGAAAGTGTACATTTGTCCAAACAAATAATGGAATTTTGAGGTTTTTTGATAGTACCAAGTTTATGTCACTCGAAAGTTACAGAATCACCCCGCTGTTTTGTTCAGGAGATCCCTTCTTACGGCCAAAAAGCGATTAAATCAGCAACTATTTCAAATTTCTTGCGGGGTAAACCAATTCATGGCTTGTTGATCTTGAAGTAAGCAACTTTAGAAATGTCAAAACCTTTTCTCTTCTTTAATAAAAGTTATTGCGTTTTCTAATAGTGATCACTTTTGCTCTACCTTGTATACATATATCGAAACTAGCTTAAGGAATATTTTTATTTATTGTAAAAGGTTACTGGCTTCATAGAAACTTTAAAGCCGAGGTTGTCAATAAAAATTTGAGCACCAATTCTGTAGCCTAATTTGTTGTAGGTACATAATAACTTACATGATTTTATTACAATATTTAGCAACGTGTTTCATTTATTGTTGGAACAACAATACTTAAAACTAGGCGATTTTAAGTGATATTGGTAAAGAAGGTAATAAATTCAAATGAACTCTCTAGCTTTACGGTGGCAAAGTGCATAGTCTATAAGCTGTTTGATGATTATTGAAGTGACATGCTTAAAAAACTGTTCATTAAATTTTATGAATAGACTTAAATTTTGACAACTAATTTCTAGGCCCCGATGTCTTCCTCCTTACTTATTGTGTGATGAATATGGTACAGTAAATTAGTTTATTCGACACAACTTACTAGTTTTGAAAACTGCATACAAAACCGTTATCCATCTTCTGAATTAGTCTTTCCTTAACTTATAAAATACGTTTATGAAATAGACTTGTATGCTTTTATTATGTCTGGTTGCAGTCATATTAAATGCAATAAACTGTGACGTTTGTTCGACCTTGAGGGGGTCGCGTCTGTCTATTCCCACCCGTGGGGCCATAAAACTATCTCAATGAATTAAAAGCGATTAAAAGAACTTCTGGCAACAAGCCAGTCCACATCCGTATAAACATTGCGAATATAAAGATTATATAATTACGTAAACTGAGGAGGAGATTTTCTTTGTGATCCCATTTGTCTGGGTTATAATGTAGAATGCACTTAGCATGAACAGGTGTGGTTTCGTTATTAGGAAAACAGAATAGATATAAAGTAAGAATATTGTAGTCAATTGTTCATTATGATGCACTGATGAGAATATCCTTTAAGATTGTAGCCACTTCTATATTAATAAAGTATGACAAATATATGCGAATACGTCACAGACGTAAACCAACTTCTTTCCTTATCAAATTTACTAATAGAAACATATAATCTACATGTCATAACATTCAAAATAATATACATAATGCAAAACTAATTTTGAGTCCAACACTCCAACACTGATATGTATGTGACGTACTAAAATGAAAAATGCTTTATCATAATGTTTTGCTTTTCCTCAATTACTTTGCTAGAAAAAAATAGCCTTAGGAATACGTACATAGGGAGGCAGGTTCATATTCTACATCCATTTGATTAAAACTGTCTTGTTAGTTTTTATGAATAGTTATTATTTATTGGTATTTACAACAGAGACGAGTGATGACAGGTGCGTCGGTGTCTTGTCCTGTACATTGACTTCACGACCTTGGCTGGTAACCGCACCAATGGTAGCCAGAGTATTACCATATTTATCTACATTTTTACTGCCAAGGTTAACAACATTATAATGCGACTGTTATCTTTAAATTAATACAGGTATTTACCGAATACCGGCACTTGTTTGCACACCGCCTCCGAGACAAAAATCAGCTCGCATTCGAAAATGTGTTTTTTCGTGTCCGCCAATGCGATTGTTTTAACAGCTTGTGTATTTGAATGGACTCGTATTTTCTATAAACTTGGTTGTTTTAAGAATGGGTGACGGTTCAAATAGTTTTTAGGTTCGACTATCGTCATCATTGTCATCTTCAAGCACGCATCTGTTCGTTGATTCAGCAGCCTTATCTGGCGTGACGGTTCCGTTGGCCCAATTGGACAGTCACGGTTCATGACGTCACGGCGTTGTCTGCGATCTGTCTGCTAACAGCTTCCCGGAATGCTTCGCTGTAATAGCTTCCTTACGACCTAGTTAAATACATGAATGATTTTTGGTCTCATTGAATAATGGATTCTAAATTTGTCTTATTTGGCACATTTCTGCACATTCTTTGACGTTAAGAGTGTTGAAATGTGGATTGCTAAGTTAACATTTAGAAACCAAATTGACGTTATGAGCAGAAGTGAAATTTAAACTACTCAAGCTCAAATACTAATTGTCTTGTCTATTCATGACTGTCATAGCCTCTTACGAAGCTTGAAATCGATGTCATTGAACTCTAATCTGTTTTCATTTTAGAAATGAATGGTGGGTAGTAGTTACAAGTATTAGTTTGTATGGATTACTTGTTGGCAGTTTTACAAATTATCCTTTTGTCTTAATTTAGGCCAGTGGAGCTTTAGGTACATCAGGATGAGAAAATTTAATCTTTCTAACTACGACGTTCTGGTTTTCCAAATATTCCTAGTTAATAAGGTCACTTCTAACTGCCTGCCTTTTATCTATCAAACTGATTACATTAATGGACTTTTTATTATAAATATGATGTTCATTTAGAGTTGATTTATAGGCTTAATATTCTATTGTTCAGATCAGAAGTATCTAAGAACCGACTTTTATATTCTACGCAATATTTTTTTAAGCATATGCTGAAGGCCACACAGTGAAAGTACTTTGAATACCTATTACTCTTACTTACCTAACTGAAGAAGTTTGCTCGGCAACAGTATTAATATTTTAATTAGTTTTATGCTTATTATAATTAAGAAATTACCTGGAGACGTTTTTACATGAATATTTTAATATTTGAACACGAATAGTTAGTTACAGGCGTGCGATCTCGAATTGTGGCTTTTTTGTCTGTTTTTGCGGCGTTAGGTTGGTAACAGTTTCTATCAGAAATCATATTGGGACTTGTTTCAACATGTTGATCAGGGCCTTGCCCTTATCATTGCTAACATTCCTTTGAAGTGATCCTTGAGAAGTTATAATCAATTAACCACACTATTGACTTTTGGAGTCGCATTGACAAAATTGTGGAATGATGTATATTTTTTTATATTACGAGTTCATTTAATCTTGTTGTATTCAGTAAAGCGGCCAGTGAATGGAGCTTTGGAAGCGTTTCTCAATGCACAAGCACTGCTTACTTTCATAGTTCAGATGAGAAAGCGTTCTGCGCAGACGTTGCCCAGACAGTTAACTTGCGCTATCTATACTGAATAGTCATTAATTAGTTCGACCGAACTTTACTTTTAGATCTTTCATTTCTTACTAGGAGTCCGCTCTTTTTCCTAAATTGTACGTTGAGTCAGGTTTAGTTCGTTAGTTACGTGACTTCCTTGCCTAAAAATGACCTATTTGGCATCTATGTGATTTTTAGCTTTAATAAAAACAATTTCTCTATTACAGATACGTTTTCAATAGATTTCCTCATTTTTCTGGCACAAAAATGAATAATGGCTTACCATACTACTGTCAAATTTTGTGGCTTTTAGTTTTCTTTCCCGATTTCTTCTTTCAAACGCTTACCTTTTTCATGTTGTTACAAAAACGAAAAAAAAAACGTTTCATCATATCTCTACAGTTAAGATTGAGCTTCTAGTGTACATAGTAAAAACTATAAAAATGACATGAAAGTCCAACGTAAAAGCTAGCGCCACCTCTACATGCCACTCAGGAGCAGAGCGCCATATTATAAAAAGAGCAAGCGACCCATTGCCAAGATTTTTCTCGGCCCGGCTCGTAAATGACTCTTTAGAAGTAATGTCTTGTAAAAATGTAGGTGAGGCTGAGTGCGTCTGCGCTGTGATGTCATAATTACAGCATCTTACTTTTAGCTTTGCAAGAAAGCGAAAATTTTGGATCAGATATATGTGTAGAAGTAGTCTTTTTATTCAAACTTATTGAGAAGGCCTTAAGTTCTTAGAACCTCAGATTTTGATAAATGTTTCTTTTTAATTCCTCACATATTCAAAATTCTAATAGTGAAACTAATGTAAATTCTGCGCGTTTCATCATTTAATCATCGTTTACTATTTATAAACCGTTTAGACACGCGTTGAGTAATTTATATCTATTTAAAAGCTTGGACGTGAGCTCTGAAACTTTAATTAGCTATCCTTAGTTTGATGCATCAGCCGATAACAACAACTCTCTCATGGCTAGCCCAAGATTTCTTTCTTCGGAAAACTTTTTCTATAAAACTGGTCTTGATATAACCGATATCATTATTGGAAAAGAGGCCAGTATCTTTTAATATGAGGAATATAAATTGGTGTTTATTTCTTATAATAAAATGACATCATATTACGTTACTAGTTTGTGTTTGTTAATTTGCATTCTGAATTGTAGAATAAAAAAATCTGTAGACATTCTACATAACACTTTATTTAGTGTGGTTTGCGTTGATTAACCAATGAGAATTTTGATATAAGATTTGTGAAGTTTATGCGTTTTTGACCACCAATGTTTATTTTTTCTTCATGCTACACCAATTAGAATTTTTTAACAAAAAATATTTGCTGCCTCGATTGTTTAATTAGCAATTTTTATCGACTACGTTTATCGAATACCTTTTTAGACACTATAGTGCAGTTGGAGTTTATGTTAATGCATTTTGTACATTTCCATAGCTTGTTTTTTTATCACATGGTTATCTTATCGTCTAGGAATGTAATATCCAATTTGGAAGAGCTTGTTTTGGTGTCGTTATAAATGCTATGGATGTAAACAATAGAAATATTACAAGGCAACTGTTTGACCTATGTTCTTTTTCTTAATTTTAATGTCTTTCAGGTATTGTATGTCTAGTACATATCTCGAAACTAAATCAATGACTTTTATTTATGCAAGACTACCTCTTAGTTTGTTTTTATTTTTTTAAGGTTTTCTTTAAGTGAGCTAGCTATCTTATAATTTTGTAACTTACATCTGCGCAATTGGCATGACTTTTGATTTTAACCAGTTATGCATTGTATTTTATTAAATGAAGATTACAATTAATTGCTTCATTTTAAGCTAGCAAAGTTTGCCATTATTTTACTCTAAAGATAACTTATATCACAATCTAAAAAGTGACATCTGTAACTTAAAGCGTATTTGCGGTCACACCATAATCAAAAATAAAAGACTTGTAGCTATCTAACTACTGTTTTATTTTCTAAAAACCATTTTTTGAACTCGGAGTACTTACTTAGATTAATTTAATAGATTATTTTGCTAACCAGGTAGTCTTATACTCCTGACGTCGTAGCGCCAGGTCAATTGGCTTTAATTTTAATTGTCGATCCGATATCAAAGATTGGGCTGCAGGGCACGTGCCTATCAACAACTTTGACATTATTTTGGTTAACGCTTTCACAATATGCTCAAATATTTAGTTTCCTCATCCTTCATGTCGCAATAAGGTGAAATTTCTGTTTAAGTATAGAAATAAGCCTACTATAATAAGCGAGATAGTAAAATTAGCTTCAAATTACCTTATGTATAATAGTAATTTTTTACCAATAAGTTTTAAAATAGAATCTTAAATTATGTCACCTTGACGCTTGAAAGAAAGTGAATTTCTTCTATTTGAGCTTCTAAGAACCATCTTCTAAAACGATAAGAGCTGATTAACGGTACATTTTTTAATTTATGTGACCTTGATATGCATTAACCTCGGCTTCTGACCCAATTATTTTGTGATTACTATGAACGATGCATTTTCAATTGAATCTATGAGGTAAATAGGACATCCGGTGCTTAGGGCACTTAAATTCGTTGGGTTCGGCCTTAAGACTTCTTAACGAGTAGCAGATTTAATGGTTTTTAGTTTCGGTTTCTTCTCTTGCCAACTTGATAAGTAATAAGCCTCGGTATAAGGCAATAAAATGCTACCCTTGTCACAATAGGTTTTGTAATACGTTGCGACCAAACCTTTACTTGATGTCCCTATTAAAATATATGATGCCGTACAGTAAAAAATATATACTTTTCTCAGCATTTTCTCTAGGTAACCGCTGACAACATCATAGTGCTAGTATTAGTTGCTTTATCATTATTTCTATTAAAAAGCTCTGTAATCTGTAATACATTTGACCGATTACGTTTTTTATCATTTAGTTTTATAGTCTTTAAGTTAATGAAACTTATCATTGCGAGACTTACTTGCAATCTGTTATTATTTGGTCGTAAAATTGAGGTCTTTTTGCAACTTTTCAAGTAACAAATGTGACTACAATAATATTATTTAACATTCTGTTATATAAACTGCGGTGAAGTCAAGTGCAATTTCAGTGTACGTGTAATTTATATTACGAATGAATAAATGTGGCAAGAGATTATCACGAACAGTGATCGTACGCGATGGTAATGAACTGGTAACGCCTGCGCTTGCGCTTTCTGGATGTATGGCATTCCTTTTACCAATTGCCAGGTTGCTAACGTAACATTAGGCTATTTAAAGCCTGCAGCGGGCATCCAGTAAACATCCTTGCAAGGCTGACCTATAGAACCTGCTTTGCTAAGGTATTTGCCACTTTGTCTTGTACGTAGTGGAGATAGGTATAGCCTATATTGAATACCAGCGGTGTAATTGCTATGTGTTTACTGGTTTAGAAAGATGTTTAGTCTGAGTAGATAATGTTTTCTTTTTTTCTTATTTTCGATTCTACTATTCCATTGGATTCTTAATTTCTTGAGTGAAAGCGAGTTATCAATCTCAGGGATAAAATACATTTTGGAATTGTTAAAACGCTCGAACACGACAAACGCGTCTGCTATTTGGGACGATATTTGCTACATTTTGTTTCAAAAACATATTGAAAAAATACAGTATAAACAGTCTTAAAATCATTTTATTGTTTAAGTGAGCATATTTAGAGAAAAATAGTTAATATTGTAGCTAACTAGTACTTATACTCAATTATAAGCTACTTGTAGGTACCAAATTTCCTTAGTTACAAAGCCTTTAATAGCCTGCTGAGTAACCTAATCTATCCGTCACCAAATATTTGGATAGCTAAGAGCCTATTGAATTTGGTGTCTGGCTGTTTCGGCTAGACAGACATGTTGACATAATAATTGGGTGGTGACATATCTAATTTTATTTATTGCATTACATAGACGCGAGGCGAAAAAAAATAATTAAAAGTTAATCGAGATGTTCTAAAGCCCGATTGTGATGGTTTGAACTGTATTTACGAACTCAAGTTTTTTACCACTAATATTTTATAACGCTTATGCAAAGTTATGAGCGCAACCATCAGTATTTATTTTTATGTGCTTTAGTAGGTCCAGGCCACCCTCAAAAATAACTCTACTATAAAATACGGTATTTAATATAAATTCAAGTATGACTCCGCTTTAAATTCTCAATTCAGAAACCGGTGGTATGATTCATAAATGCATTCGCCTACATTTCAGGCAAGCGTAACAAATATAGTAATAATCCCTCCCTCTACCTGTGGTCGTTTCTGAACGAATGCTGGTTTAAAAATGGAACCACATTTATTTATTGTAGGCTAGTTTTGTATCGCAGACTCTTTTTCACTCTATTGAAATCATAAAAGTAGGCGCTTAACCTACTTCCGTTCTCATTTAGCATTACTGACCAACTTTTCGTTTTTTTTGCAGGTACTGTGACAGTCTACAAACGTTTCGTGTGAGTCATACAATGAAAAACCTTCCACACAATCGACTCTCCAAGAGCCAATATGAATGCTCCGAATTAACTTTATCTCTCTCTAACTTGTACATCTGTCTCGCTCTACCTAGAAGCTGTATCAGAACGGCTTTTTCATATATTTAAATGAGATGCTGAAAAGGCTTTAGTCTTTATACAGAATTTTAGGTCCTTATACTGAATTGATCGAATATGATGGCCTCAATTGAAGAAAGATTTGTGGTTAGTTAATTAAAGTAACAATACTAGGTGATAAGGGTTAAATTAACGACACTTTATTAGGTCTGAGAACACTACAGTTTTTAATTTGTTTGCAACCTTGTTATAAGGGTCATAACCCTAAAATCAATGTAATTATAATCTTTTTCCGTGTTCCCTGATAGTGTGGGATATAATATAAAAAAGCCTCTTACAGTAAAAAAAATCAGATACATTTGATTGTGAATCACTTGAAAATGTGCAATAAATACCGAGGTATAAAATTGGTCATAATTCCATTTTATCTTCCAGAAATTGCTAAAAGGAATGTGTATGACACTGTAAACGATTTGTCACATTTCTTGAAAACAGCCATATTAGTATTATTGCTGCTATCCTTAAATAAAAAATATAGACGTAGGTTCATGAAATTGGCTACATACAACCATAGATATTTTACTCATTTGGTTCATAAATTATTGTATGATGAAACCATTCTTGCTATTACTTTAGTAACATAAAAGATAAACAATTTAATTAGTGTTACTATATAATATATAATTAACAACATTTAGAAGCTATATTTGAATACATCAAGTAACAAAGAAATCAGAGTGTAGCAGACATCTAGTGGGTTTGAAGTCCTACATAGTCATACATATAATTCTTCATGGCAAGGCTGCTTGTGTTAACTGCACTCAATTTTATTAATTAAATCTGCAAAACTTGTTAGCCATTATGCCTGTAAATTAATTCTGTCTATTTTACGCTAATTACAAATGGTTGTCAAATGTAGATTTCGTCTAGCTCCATCTGTTGGTGAGTAGCGGTACTGAAGCTTAGGCTTAAGTAAATATAGTGTACCTAGTTGACTGTAGATGGCGGTAGTGTTCTAAATTTTGTTTGCTGATAGGTTGGTTCAATATTTGACTCGATAGTAACTAGTTTTTTTTTTCTTTATGTATAGTCGGGTCGATACATATACAAAAAAAATATTTAATTTCAAAATGAGTTAAATTTTAGTAAATACATTTAGGAGGGCTTATGTTTTTATTTTATTTATTATATGTATAGGTATTAGTGGATTCCGCAATTATTAAAGTACCTACATAATCCGTACGATTGCGTTATTTCATAAAACAAAACTATCAACAAAAGTATCTTAAAAAATATTTTTTCTTTTCCGACTAAGTTGGCACTACAAGTAACAACGTAACTAGTTTGAATTGATCGAGATTTTCGTCCATGCTCTCATCGGCCCGGATAGCTCAGTCGGTAGAGCATTGGACTTTTAATCCAAGGGTCCAGGGTTCAAGTCCCTGTTCGGGCGTTCCTTTTTGGGTTTCGTTTTAAATGATTAATATAAAAAATAAATTTATTTTAAAAAGTATTGGTTTTGTTTTTAGTAACAATTTGACACCAAACCAAAATAAAAAAAATGCTTGGCTATTTATAACAAAGGAAGTTCTTATCTCAAGAAATATGAATATCTTTAGGATAATATTTCTTGTCAGTTTTAACCAATATTACGTCTACTACTGTTTGCATCAGTATAGTTAAACGAATTGAATTGCCAATTATGTATTTTTTTTGTTGGTGCGCCTTCCTCGATAAAGTACAGACATTTTAGATAGGCTTTAAGACCACGCTGGCTGGCTTAAAAATACAATTTTTGAAACTTTTGGCTCTGCTTGAAATATTAATGCAAAAATCTAAAAGTTACTAAACTATTTCGTAAAATTCGAGCCAAGTTAATAAGTACCTATACAGGGTGTAAAAAGACTGCTTCCGAAAACGAAAACTGGGCATTGCAGGAGAGGTAATGTTAAATGCAAAAAAAATATATTTTATTTTTTTACCTAATTGTGCCAAATTGCATTCAAACTATAAAATTTCCACATTGTAATTTCAAATTAAATTGTGTTAAGATTTATTTGCTATGTAAACCACCGCTCCTGAAACATTAGCTGATGTGTTAGCGATGACCTCAAGCGGCGAATATTACATTTCAATCCTTAATAACTTTTTGTATTAATGAAGGAATGATGTACTTAATATGATAAAAAAATAGACGAATAACATAATCTATTTAAAATAAATTGTAGTTGTCTCGAGCTCTTTAATTTACCACAAATCAGTTCTTAGTTTCGCCATCAATAGTGCAAAGTCCCTAACTTTTTATTTTTGTATTAATAGAAATATAGTTTAGTTGTTTTATCATGTTTTATATTTACCCCAAAAAAAAATTAACGCCATCTGTTTATTGTTACACAAACTGAATAATGTGTACGCTGTGCAAGTTACAAATGTATTGGCTAGATGGCGCTGATGAATTAGATTTTATTCACCTTGCCTAGATGGCGTTACTTGTCAGCAAATTAAATGCAAGAAGGATGGTCATATTTAATCAAAGATAAAAAAAAACGAATTAATCAGGATTTAATTTTGTAGTTACTTAATTTTTACCAGAATATATTTAAGATTTTATATGTAATTTTAAGTTGGTACTTACCTATATTACTATAATAACTTAAAAAAAGCAATTGTAGGTAGAGTAAAAGAAAAATGAAAATCGATTTCTATACGTAATAAAAAAAAATAGATGTAGCTATTATCTAATTTCAAAAAACCCTGCACTGCAGTGTTAAAAAGGTACATCTAATACTTCAAGGCAATCATTAGCGTTGAGTTTTTCAATGGGCAACTATTTGCTGTCGTTTCTATTATGCTGAAGTTCTTGGTAAGCCGCCGCCGCAATGCGGAATCGTCATTATACACACACTGTAAAGATATTAGTTATAGATAATTCCGATTGGTATTTCTACTATTTTATAGGTTTTAATGTCAGTAGGTAAGTCGCGAGTTAGTATTGCAGGAATTTTACTGACCAGGATTCAAAGTTGGAGCCTAGATATTTCTAACGCATATAATAGCGATAAACTACCTTATTGCTGATTTGTTAAAGTTTATTTTCAATTATTAAGCTAATGGGGATATGTCGTGACCGTCATCATTACCCTGTTAAGTTTTTGGCCGTTGTCCCCTCTTGAGAAATCGTTTTCTTAATAACTTCTAATTCTACTTTTCAGACTTTTTGTTTGGAGTCATTAGTGAATCGCATTATGGTATGAAACTAAGTTTATTTCTTCAAAAGGAAAATGGCGTCATTAATATTTTTGTATTTTCTTGCATATTATATTGTTTTGAATTTTGTTATAGTGAAGTGTTAATTTCCGCGAACAGTTTGAGCAAGGTGCATTTTGAAATTTATACCATCTACTTAATATTTCTAATATATTTATATGCGATAACATTTTCTTATCTGAGAACAGTTTTTGGTAAATACTAATTGTAACACTGAATTTAAATCAAAATTTGGAAACCAGTCAGTCATTTCACTTAATTATGAATGAATACAACAGGCACATTACACACACAATATCATCTGACCCGGATCATGCATAGTGATCCGCAATACTCTTTAGAAACTTTATAATTATGTGTAATACGTAAAATACATTAAACCGCGGTAAACTATTACTCAATACATTCAATTTGTTTGTCTTTCGGCACCATATAAGGCATCGCTATAAAACAAAATAGCAGTTACTAGAATACCAAAGAAACAAATGACTGTGAATTAACTTCATCACAAAGAAACACCGAGAAAACGGCCCATTACAATAGCGGTCCAGTTAAAAGTCACGAGTGTCTTATATATAACACAACGGATGTATTTAAAGCACACTCGGTTACAAAGGATTGTCCCATTTCCTTGACGGTAAAGGGCTGGCGGAGAGATTTGTTTAACGGCTGAATTGAAATATGAACGACGAAGTTTCCGTTCTTAAATTAAATAGTTGTAGGTTTTTTTAAAAAAAAATAAGAAACTTTGCCCTTTACTTTTTAATTAGTCTAAGAAACTTGGTATGTGTCTACTCTTTAATAATTCAGGAACTTTGAAACCCTGTTTAAAAACTTTCTGCCGCCGTTCCGAAGCTACAATTATAGAAACATAACTACTTGCAATTTACTTTGCAACTTTGTGTGAATATAGACGAATCGTTAATAATACGGCTGTGAATAGTTATAATTTTACATAACAAATAGTCGAAGGCTATACCAGTTGTCAATGTAACAACGCAGGCGTTCAATAACTATGATTTAAATTTCTAAACGCCGCCTATTTCATCGCGTTTTGCGGTGTTACGTGTCATATTTGAATGGTTATTACTCTTTTGATTGATACGCGTTGGAAATCGATGGAAAATGCAAGTGGTCTCTGGCTTCAACTGGTACGTGCGAGCAACCGGTCCATGTGACGTCACAGGGGGCTGCAATAAAACTCATTCCTCTTCAATTCTGATTTACTGCCGTTAAAACATTTGATTCATGCATTAGCGTAGAGTCCGTTGAGTTCAACATTCACTTTTGTAATAGGTGTTTGTCTTGGTATTTCAGTAATCAATTTTAAATAAATCCCATTTTAAATAAAAGAGAATTTAACAAGGTCGGATACACTTCACTCGACTTTAACTCTGCTTTCACATCAACGTGCTCTGGTTTCAAAGGGACAAATATTTGCACCGCGTCAACGTAAACATAGCTGCTGTCAAAATTGATAAAGAAAAGTATAATATATTACGATTTTTGCTACCTGTCTTTGTCGATGTGCCCTACTTAGTTTAACCTGAAAAAACATCCGTCGCATTGTATGAATCACCAATTCGTTACAATCCGGTAATTAATTATGAAGATATAATTGGTTATGTAAGCTGGGCTACAAACAAGGACCCATTGTGTTAAACATGTAAACTCAACCTTTGAAGTAGAAGATGCTAACCAAACTAACGATCCACGAAACTGGCAATAACAAGTCTCTTAAAGTCTCAAAACCATATTTCAGAATTAAAACTGAATTCAAGGGGTCAAATAATGACTTAAAGATAGCCAATTCCCTAAACTAAACATGTTTTAAGTCGTAAACCTTGAAACTCATAATCATCAAGTTAATGTGCTTGTAAAAATCTAGACATCGCAAAGGAGAGTAACCCAGAAAATTCAAGCTGAAAACTAAACTGTATTAAAATAATACTGTCAACATTGTTATCTATATTATTAGCTCTTTTTTATTGATTGCAATAAATAAACTGTTATTATATGCAAAAGCTTACAAAGTCAGGATATTTGCAAAACAACATGCAACGTTGTTAACACTATCAATATTTGTCATCGGTACTTTCTACAATTAATGCACAAGTTGAAAGTTGACATGCCGTTTCATTGTTGTATAAATAATATTGTATTCCTATATACATTCTTATAAAACAACTAAATATTTTTTTAAATCATTTGAAATTTTATATTAATCTTTAAATAAGCGATTATTGTCCTAACTAATAAATTGCATGGAGACTTGACATCATCGTGCTATTTTCATTTTGTTGATTTTCACACACTGGCGTTAAACAGGCTTAACCGTTGCGTTTGCAAACTTTTTGCGGGTAACTGCTAAGTGTGTCTGCTAATCGCTTTATTTCTGAATGCTATTCCGCATTCTAACATAAGCTTCCAGTAGTTTTAGCCGTCTTAACCCGCTCATATTGGGCAAAAGCTTGATGATCTTGTTAAAGATTATTTTACGCCATAAAGAATTATGTTTAAGTATAAAGTTTCAGGCTAATGACGCAAATTAATCTAATTAGTCTTCCTGATTCTCACTGACAAGCCATGTTAGGCTTTTTCACACGTCTCATGTCAGGGACCGGTCGTACAGCGACATTTTCACCTATTTTCGTACGTTAATTACAACAGCTTCAGGGAAGTTCAACGAACCGCAGTGGTTTGAGTGAAGCTAAACGAAAGGCAGCTGCTTCGCCATGGCAACGCTTCCGTAACATAAGCTTTTTTGAAATTGCCGTGTTCTGGTGCAAAACTTTTGTTTCCGCATTCGTTTATTATACTTACAAAGTATCGGAGAAGTACCTACAGTGTATGAAACGTTTAACGTTGTAATCAGTCTCAAAGACCGATACTTCATCAATGTTTTGAAGAATAGATTGATAGTTCTTCAGGTGAACAACCGTTTCGTTTGACCTTGATGTGAACAAACTCTCAGGGTTGGAGGGTGATGTACAAATTGCTTTAGAATCGTGGAAAGTCAAAACTTTCATTATAAACTAGACTTGCAAACTTTAAAGCACCTTCAGTCATAAACCAAACAGATTTGAGTTAGGGTAATAGTAAATCTTTATGAAGTTATGTCTGTAGGTGAACTTGGTGATATGTCTGATTATGAAATGGCTTTGAATAAACCTAAAAACCTTGTAAACTTAATCCAGATTATTATTATTTTCAGCATTAGAACGCACCACTTGTAATATCACCATTTTAATGGGACTCTTTGTTGTATTTTTTATTTGCTTATCGCATTTTGGAATACGCGCATAAATATTGAAGCACTGAAGTTTGTTTGTGTTATATCGTTGTTAGAATGACCGTTCCTATCACCCTAGGGGTTCGATGAACGCCCTTGACTTCCACGGCCATCTATCAAATTACAAATGCTGTTAGTGTATTATTTCCACAACAATGTAGGAAGAGGATTAACTAGTCATGGATTGACGTCACAAACCAAAAAGCTTTTTTCTTTTTTTTTGTCGGTAATGGCACAAAGCATTTCCATAAAACAGATGAATACAAGTTCCTGTTGAAACAGTTTTCTGTTATTACAAGGTTTTGATTAACAGAATCGTAAATAACATGTTTAATTTTAACATGGTCGGTTTAATTTGCTTCTTTGACCAAGATTCCTTTTTATTGATCTCACTCGTTTTATTGGCTAAATTAAAATGAACATTTACTGGTTTTACGCAGTCTATGAAACGTGCGGTTAATCCAATCACATTATAAGTTCATCGGTCCAGTTCCATTTGTTGCAAATAGTTCCGAATTGGAAAGGAGCAAACACGCCAAATGATGTCTATCGACGCCTTTGGTTTTGTTTCCTTGTGGAAAGTTACATTTGCGTACAATAGCCAACATACTGCTAATGGTTGTTGTGAACATTTTGCATGGTGAAAGCGGAGTATTTGCTGTAATAATTGGAAGTTGCACCTTTATCGTAATTATTTAATTCTAGATGAGAGCAATTTGTTTCTCGAATGTTTATTTCGACGCCTTCGATTGAGAATGTTTACGATTTGTAAACATATCGTAAAATACTTTCTTGTCAAAGGTTATCAGAGTCTTTGTCTGATGTGTACACAATGGGGCATTTCTAAAGTCTGGGGACTGAGGGTCAACGGCTTGTCGCCTATCTGACCTTATCCGACCGCTCACCTTCAGAAATATGAACATTCGCAGTACAATTGGAGTTTTTGCACCTAAATTATTTTTTTATCTTCTAGGAAGTTCTGTTTGCTTTAATATTTTGGTGTCGATTTCTATGTTTATATTTATTAATAACTAAAATGGTAATCGAGAATTTGTAGGTGTTGACGATACAAAGTATTACATCTTCTATCATTTGCAGTTTCAAAGGGTAACTAATAGTGATCTTGGCAGATGACTCAATTCTTACGGTCAAGGTGATCTAAACTTTATGCAAAGGTGCTTTCAAATGTAAATAATAATTAATCGCAAAATACAGATTGCATATCTGTTTATTGTTCAGCTTAGTTTCTTTGATGTATCTTACATTATTTATTTATGTCGTCACTTTAACAAATAGAGCGCCTACACGAATATTTGCTATGTTTTTGTGCGTTCCAAACTTGAAACTGGTAAAGTTTTAATCTATTTTTCGTGAAGGTCACGGAGAGCCTGTTTTGACATAACAGCCGATTGTTTCCACTTATCACCGTTCATGGTCTAACGCAGATGTTAAACAGTGTTTAGAAAATGTATCTTACGTGTTTGGGAATACAGATGTTTATGCATTGTGTTGATAAGAAGTCCAAGCCGCTGTACCGGTTGTGTAGTATTGAATGTAGCGGCCGCGCACGCGCCACAAACGGGCGTTTGTTTGATTTACTACGTACTTCTTTGAAGGGTGCCATTGTTGAGTAAACATCTATTACACAATAATCGCTTATTGAAGTTTATCATAATGAACTACACCAGATCAAAGGTGACGTATTGAGACGCTTTCTCAAATGTCAACCGCTTAATCATGATAGAAACTTTTTTAAAGAGAATCAAACAGACGTACGTGCTCACAAACTTTGTAGTATTATTATTCATCATTGCCTGAACATTGTAGGTAAACATAACGTTTTCATCTGAATAAATTCTGCTTATTATAACCCTGCCAGGGTATCCAGACATTCCAATTAGAGTTAATCAATTAGACATACAAACAAGCAAATTCGTCTTATTTCCTCGATCTACATTTGATATGTCTAGATTTGGTTGTCTGCCAATTCGACTCTAGGATTTTACACATTCCCCAACCAAAAATAAACAAATTACGAGAAAAGTGTGCTGTAAAATCATTTAAATATTCATAGCTTGATCTAAGTTTAATTACTCGCTATGAAAAAACTCTATTTGCCGACATGAAAAGCCGCCATTATGTGTATGAGTCATTAGTCAAAGGTCATAGGAAATGCACTGGAACCTAGCATGCATTGCTGCAAGCCATGATGACACTATTTCAACGCGACCAATTTGCACTTTACGTTAATTTTTCATCAGAATGATGACTTTGCGAATTCTTTTACCTGTCTTGATTTTCCTTATTCTTTAAAACCTTATACGTAGTGCGAAATAAATGCTGAAATTTACGTATATTTTTGTTAACGTCAAGAATATACATTATTAACAATTTGTTTACTTCCGTTCATAAATTTTGACCTCAAAAGTGTATGATTGACTGACGCGTTACCACTGACTTTATGGTTAGTAGACGCAATAAAACCCACGACTCCGGAAATTAATGCGGTTTTCTCAATTCCTTGTTTTTACTTTCAAAAATGCATTTTATTAACACGTCTCAGAGGTAAATTGTTAATCTCCAGAAACTTTTATACTGCATTTAACATGCAAGCCCTCTACAGGCTACATTTTTAATTCATTTGATTTATTTTTAACAGGAAATCGAATGCAAATAGTTATTCGCAAAATATGTAGAACACTCAAGTTACAAGTTTCTTAACGATCTAATTGGCAGTTACATATTCAAACTGATTCTAGATCTATGCAAGTAATGCAAGAAAACAGTCGATTACACGCGGAATCAGCTACTAACGCAATGCATATCTACACAACAATGAAGAATGTAGAGCACAGATGAAACGAACATTATCATGTAAAACTATTTGCTAAGAAAAACATTAATGCTCTGATTACAACCGTTTTACACATCTCCTACCTACGTAACAACTTAAGCTATTTTTGAGACGTCATGCCATTCACGAAATTTTGATGCCAAATGCCAGTACATCAAAAAATGATCTAGAAGTGGAATGCTATTGTTAGACAGCAAGCTAGCCTTGTGGTCGGCGACAAATTGGCTGTGGTGACTGGGAATGACGGCAAAGCGTGCCTACAGCTCATTCACATGGTACCCGCGACATAATTCTGGGATGTTGACGCGAGCTGCTAATTGCCATCCATCGCCCACCAACGTGCGTGACTGATACGCCGGAGCGGCTTCCTCTTTGAGTCTATCTTCCTTGATTCTCTGATTGGCATCTATGTTCGCTGTCATTATTTACTACTTTACAAGAAAGGCGTGTCTGATTTATATGATCTACACATCTAGATCGTCCTTTGTTCATAACAGTTAATTAACTTGAATGACAACAAATGGATTGTATCCAAGTTCAAATGTCTTGTATTACAAATCATTTCTATTTAAAGAATTCTTCGTCAATGAGCTGCATGACGAAATTTTATATATTGTTGAAAATGCTTGTCTCTATTATATAAGTACTGACACTTCTAATGCCTTGCCACTAACTGAGCTTACCTATGTACTTCTTCATCCTGCTGAGAATGATCTGCTTCACCAAAATATAGTATACATATAACGTGCCATTCCTTAATGAAACTATCCCAAAACTAAGCTATATAAATTCCGCAAAACCGTAACAATTTCCTAAAATTCTCTAGCCCCGCTTTACCTTTTGGCTTATCTGCTCCACTTGTATGATTTGTGGTAATTGGAGCAGTTGGTCAATGAAAGCTAGGGCTGTGGTGACGTGGTGGTGTGTCTCCAGCATCAGCGGTTTGGCGATGGCGCTGGGTGGCAGCGGTGCCGGCAGCCCGTCCACCGGCGGCGACTCCCGCGCACACACCGCGACCTCATCTCGCGCCCCCTCTCCGCCGCCTTCCGACAGACTTCAACACTCCAGGTAGATGCGCCCCACGCTCGGAACGTTTCGCTTCTGGCTAAGGATGATTTTGTACAGTAACAGTCAAGTGTTTACTTGCCCCTTTTTCAAAAGCTTTTCCATTTTCAATCTCCAGCTTTTGTTTACTTTCTGAATAGATGATGACATTCATGTGGGCAAAGCGAACATTTTACTTGTAAAAATTGTCCGGTGTTGGTTGGTGTATTTCAGTTTTTTCATTTTTGTATTGGTTCTGACTATACAAAATTTCTTATCAGTCAATAAACGTTCCTAGTATGTGTGCATGCTCGCCTGCTGAGTGTTTTTCTGTTAAAAAGCTTTATGTGCAGTTTATGTTTGTTTTTTTTTCTGTTATTTTACTATACGTCGGCACTATCTATGTAAATAAATGAGAGGCACTTGCGGTCAATTAGATAAGACTTGTATGACTATTTGTTAAGTATGACTTTAATTTTACAAAAAATAAAGTTATTATAACTAGGTCCGTCCCTTTGATGTTGATTGCAGCATTTAAAAGTACTTCATAAATATTCACAGTTTATAATGAGAAGACGAACCATTCACTTTTACGATCGTTTTGAATCACATAATTTGTATATCCAAAATATTAAAATTTTATTGCTCCAACAACCCTAATTTCCGTGAGTCTCGTTTAAGCCTTGCCAAAAATATGCATCAGTAATGACAGTGTTTTAACTTATTGAATCGTTTCTTTGCAATGGCAAAGTCATCACTCCACCTCATACTTAATCATTGTCAAGTGCGCTCGAGTGAACTTAAGCCGTCGCGCATTTTCGATGATATATTCGCCAATACCCATGGTGTAGGTACCGCCGGGGCTTACGTCATGCTCTGAGAATAGAAGCCGATTGCAATAAGCCCGACGTTTGTTGTACACTTTTTTTGCTTCTCTAGGGTTATTGACTTCATTTAGAATGTCATGGCAAGGGTGTACTTCGGATGAGGAACCAGTGGGCGTTTGTTTCGGACCACGGTTCGTATGTTTATCTATCACACGAGAATTTTATTGGTGCAGCCGTGTAATTTGGCCTGTAATAACTTTTTGCACTAAAACATTTTCACGGTACGGATATTTTTGTATCGTTTCATTTAATAAAACAGTGTATTTAGCTTCACGCAAATACGCAGGTATCTAAGTACTATTATTTATGGAAATAAAATGCATCAAAGAGTTAAAACTGTAGACTGTTCCTTTTTACTTGCCGGGGTACAAGTGAAGCTGGTTTTGTTAAAAAGTGAATGATAATAATGACGGCAGGGTTGAAGAACTTTTTCGAAAAGGCCTGGCGAAGTTCAAGTGCAATCATCCAAGAGTGATTAAATCATGCATTAATGTTTTTCCTCTTTTATTGTTATGAATATACTTTACATTGAAAGTCACTCCTGTGATGTGTTCCAGAAAATAAAAGCTGGTTAGAGCTGTTTTTAAGACTGTAGATTATACTCTAGAACTCGGAAATTACTGTTAATTTTGTACAATTGATAAATTACAGTCATTATCCTTGGGTCCCGAACTTTTGTCAGGTTATTAAATGGCAATTATGGTTCACTAATCGGCTTAATAAGTGCCATTACCTTTTGAATTTCGCTAAAATTGAGCATCGTCATACACGATTTTATCTGTAGTTAGGTATGTTAATTGTTAGCTTTAGTTTGGTTGCTGTCAGATTTATGATTTGCTAAGTTGGCGAATGTAACGTGACAGGGCCCGTTATGTTTGCTTAGCAACAGCGCACTAGTTCAATGCCCGAAAAGAAAGCCCCAAGTATGGCCCGAAGATTCGCAGTTAATCGTGTAATTTGATAAAAGTACCTTTTAAACTGGGTTTTATTTGAGACTATTGAGGCATATCATTCATTCCAAGTTGTTTTACACTTGTTTCCAACGTCAGCCGTATGAAAGTACAGCAGGTTCCTTTGCATATTATTATCCTTGCCCTTAGTAACAATACTCCCGCGTCACTCAGCGACATTGAAACTCATCCCTGGCTGTAACCGTAGTCACGAGGTACGTCCAGGCACCGGACCGTGCAAGGACTTCACATTACGTCATACACACAAACCCTCAAACTGATATGAACCTAATTCACAAACACGATAAAGATCAATTTGTCATAAAACCAAACCCGAAACTTGGGGATCGTTCCATGCCAAAGTGTATAATTACCAATTATTTCGCCGAATACAGAGAATTTAAACGATGGAAAAGTTTACTTCAAGTAAAGAGTATTAAATAATGCTGGTTAAGTTAAGCTGACATCATCGTTTAAAGAGAGCTAAATAAGCCGCCTACAATGTTTTACATATTACACAACGAATAGGATACAATCAGGACTAGACTTTGTTACCTTAGCTTTTATTTACAATAAAATATGTTTTGTTGCTAAAAATGTATAGTTCATACATCCTGTTCATAAGTTAACATCAATTTCTTTTTAGAGACTTATCTTAGAGTATTCTAGAACTTGACCCATTAAACTGATTGCTTTCCGGTTTTCTCGCCACACCTGCAGCCTTCATTGCACTATCAATCTGTTAAAAGGTCACTCGAAAGGTACACTACATTCACTTAATTCTGTACCCATTCATTCAAAGCCCACAATATGTCAAGTCACAATTTTAATTATTGCCCCCTTCTGATTCAATACAAAACATCATTATCTTCGTACATGCGTGAAAGACCTTTAGACTGACGCATTTTCGGTGTAAGAAACAAAATACCACCAACACATCTGGGCTATGCCAAATTTGTCTGGAACTCATGCCAAATATTTTGACGCTTGGTGTTCCTAAAGGCACAATGTGAACTGACAAGAATTAATTAAATCTATCAAACAAACATAATTTATGACATTATCATGAAAACTCTTCTTTCTTACCGCGAGGTCAGATTGATGATTAAGAGTCATTACTTTATTAAGCCACACTACAGGTATCTATCACCAAGTGTCAATGACAGTTGTAGAAAACTCTCCCAAGCTTAAAGACTCATTAATGAAAATGTTAAATTCACATGTGAAAAAATAAGATGGACAAGAACCATGCTACTCATAGGTACTTTTCTCGATTCTTATCCCGCTGCTGTAATTAAAAGGCGTGTCAGCATTGACCTGCACACAAATAGAACGGCAATTTAAATTTGTTGAAATAATCATCAATTTATGTAGTAGGCAGATAATGACTTCTGACAGAAAATAAAAAGTGGATATGATTACTAGAATCGCAATCGTGTAATTTGCTTTAGAAATATGAGTTAAAACATTTTTAACACGACAGAGTGAGTTAGAATTATTTTCACAATTGAAGGACACGGCCCAAAATTTTTTCAATGCGAGCCTGATCAATGAGGGAAACTGTTAGACTATTTAAACATAACATAGTTATTTCAAGATTTTTCATGACATAGTATCTACAAAGTTTAATTGTTGACGTGTTCCGTTATCAGCTAGTTGTTTTAGAAGTATCTGATAGACGCAGCCAACTCTCAGTAACGGTAAGCCTTCACACCATGGTGTTCCGTTAAAGATTTGCCTAAGGGTGCGTACGGTCCAACTTTACTTATGGAAAATTGATTTTTTACAGTAAATTACCTTTAGAATTTTGTTCAAACTAGGGCAGATTATTTTTCCTCTAAAAGTCGGCATTAGTTATTAAGTTCAGACATTGTTGATGCAATAGCTATTAATCTTTACATTTTAATGAGGCATTATTAATAGTTGTTAGGAGTCGCTAGTCTACAGTAATGCAGTAGAGTGCCTGTTATTACAATAGCGTCAGCGCATGTCCCACAACGTGATTTATGTGTTTCTAATCGCGCATGCGCTCTGCGGTTGTATAATCTATTGTTTCTGAACTCACATGGACAAACCGATGTTTCTCAGCATTTAAATTGGCACTAGCAAGGAAATATTGTAACGTTCACGTCTTATCAACAATCGACACTAAACTTGGTTTGAAGATTCATGGGGTTAGTTGTGAAACTAATGTCAAGTGAAAGTGAAGTATTTAATGGATCTAAAAGTTTTCTTCACAATCCTGTACTTTTGTTTTAAAAAGGCGTGATGTGCAAAATACACGATCACTTTTTTTTCGGTGTTGTAATTTTAACAAAACATAAATCAAGTACTTTCAACACAAACATGATATTCATTTCCAACACAATTTTCATCACGCAAGCTAAACCAGAAGCGAGCTTAAATAAATATTCTTGCTTGGTTCTGGCAATCAGCCTATTTTGTGAGAGAATATTTACCTCATGATTCAACATTTGATTGTTACGAACGACCACGTGCACTTTGATGAAAGTTTCCGTATTCTTTGAACAAGAAAGGGATTATGCCTGTATATGTTTCGCCTTTTGTTAAAGTTACTAAATGTCTAATTGAATATTTGTATGCAACAAGTATCATACCTACAATTATCAGTTTCGCTATTTCGCACTATTTGTTTTTGTCATTAGCTAAGTTGGGCAAAAAGTCCTCTCCGTCCAAACTCTAATAGTATTTTTTTCTGTTTCAGGTAAGAAATGTCTAAACACCATTTGCGGACACAGCCCAAGAAAAGGTAAAATTGATGCGATTGGTATCCTGAGGCCGGTTTGTCAGCAATAATTATTTTCAAACTATAATTGTAAAGTCTATTTTCATAACAATTATCATTCAATTGTTGATACAGAACAGGGATAAAAATTACGAATTATTTACGATCGTGAATTATTTCTATGTTTGCGCTGCTGTAAAACAGATCCTGGTTCGTTATACTAACGTCAAAAATCTGACACATATCCGAATATACACCTGACATTTTAGTTCTCTTCTTCCTCATCAAATTTGTCACAGCTTTGAATTCTGACACGACTTAAATACATGAACCTGGCCCCTGTTCGTTAAACAAATAGATTCGGTCATCCACCTTTGCAATGGTTACTTAATGGCCAACTAAATTACTCATGGACAAAAGCTAATATTTATTCGTTGTCATGGTATGTGTTTGTTTAGTACTAACATTTGCAGGGTTGTATTTTATGTTTAAGAATATCGTTAGTCATCGATTACTGAAAGCAAGCATGGCGATGGCGTCAACTCTTATCGCGGTTTTTTTGCCAGAAAAATATCATTTGTACCTACTTTACGCAATGTTTATATTGTGTAGGATGATGATACGTACTCGGTTAGTCATACATACATGTAATGTCACAAGATTATTATTCTTTAATATTTATACTTAATAATAACATCATCAACTATTAAGGTTTAAATATTAGCTAGACCATATAAATACCTTACTTAGGTGGGATTGAATAAACATAATTCAGGCCATATTGACTATTAGATCTGAAATAGATTGTTTACGCGACGCGCGGGCGCAATGCCAGCGGTCACCTGTAACTGTACCGTAATGTTTTGGCACATTATTAAATTTTTATCAGCTCGCCTGGCTATTGAGAAATTTTTGCTTGGCAAGAAAAGCGTATATTCCTTAAAATTTATTGCAAAAGGAGAACATTATGTTCGAAGACTTTTATGTGCCGAGCTGTAATTCCTTTGAGATAATTTATTTATTTTTGTCTATTTGCCATAATGACCCAATTAAATTGTTTAACGTTGTATACAGCAACGGTGCTACCTACGCGTTTAATGTTTTCATCCAAAAATAATTACGGCAATAGTCTTCTAATCATTGTTACAAATCTTAACGTGGCTAGCATTAAAATAAATATTTACCCTATATAACCACAAAACTCCTACACTATCAGTTCAATATAATAACACATTGTCAATGTCCCTTTGACATTGAAATGACCAGACAGATATCACGAATACGTATATGCTAATTATTATTAAATCTTATTCAAATCTTGTTATTAAAAATTGTTTTGTTACAAATATCATAACCATTAGATACAATAAAATTTGCCTTAAACTAAAGAAAACCTGTCAGATTCCAGTCTTATAACACTGCTGTTAGCATCTCTGCTGAATGATATTCAGTTTACACGCGCTGCATTGACGTCAGTAAAGTTTGCCATTATTTCTTATCCGGACACCTATGTTTGCTCATAAGTGCGCGAAACGTCAATCATTACTAATGTTGTGTTGACATAACTATCACTATCTCGATTAGGGTTATCGTTGTTATGACCGAAATCGCCTCTTTTGCAGTCAGTTTTATATACATAATATGTAATATATTTGTTTACAATTACTTGTCGTTGCTAACGGGTCGTGTCCGCGTTTGCAACACTATTATCTCTAAACACACTGATAACCTACATCTGGGAATTGTTCCATTTACTAATTGTTTAAACATGGTTATGTAAAGCTTTACAACCGGCACCTATTGTCTGTTTGAACGTACTCCGTTATTTATCAATATTATCAACAACAGTTTGTAACAAAATTTCAAGGATACGTTTGATTTTGTTTTAGTCTTGCCCTTAATGTCAACAATTTTGTTTGCGACGTCTGATGTTGTAACTGGTGATAACTGATTTGTGAGCCCATGGCCTATTATGTCATGTTGGCTCTTGGCATTGTTGCTACGTTTAATTTTGTTTACTTCATTATATTGCGTTTTATTTGACAAGTATATCTTATATTCGTTTTGAGTAGAGGCAATGGCAGATGTTTAATGTTTTTTGGCATTGTATGGGTCTAAAAGTCTAAACATAGTGTTTTATTTCGATATGGCGTCAACAGCTTGTGCATAATATGCACATTTGACAGCAGAGACTCAGGGTGTTGAAATTGTTGTGGCACTCGTGTCAACTGCGTCTTGACCCGGATTCCTAGTGAAATGCTCGGCGCGTAGCTGTTTTCTGTTTGATAAATTGTCCTGCAAATTTATTTGTTTAGTCTTTTCATATGCTATAAAATAATACAGCTGTGGAAACAGTTTTATATAAGTGTTCTAAAAATTTTGTGTGTAGGTTGATATATGTTATTATGCTTTTAAGTCAATGTTTTTATCACTTACAAACATATGTTTTCGAAATGCTTTAGTATGATTTCCTTTTTACCCACGCTATTTTTTCTTATGGCCAGTATTTCACAAGTTTTATCTTAAAATAACCTTACTTCTTATGCTTTTATAATTATTATTATTAATCGCTTGAGTCTGTCTATAAAATTACATTGTCCTTAAGTATAACAAACCTATTTCTCAAAGCGTCTTATCTGTTATGTAATTATTGTTGTGGAATTGCAATCATATCAAATTATTAGTTAAATGCGCTGAGTAACAAATTACACCCTATAGTTCCGTGAAGATAACGTGAAAGTATGAGATAATTGCGTGGTACAGAAATTA
This sequence comes from Emmelina monodactyla, assembly GCA_916618145.1. Taxonomy (NCBI): domain Eukaryota; kingdom Metazoa; phylum Arthropoda; class Insecta; order Lepidoptera; family Pterophoridae; genus Emmelina; species Emmelina monodactyla. The sequence continues at coordinate 10,385,982 of OU745303.1, forward strand.
ATCGATTTAATTTAACAATGAAAGTTATCAATAGGTTTAGTTATCCTATAATTTTTATTTTATTTTATTTATTTATTTATTAAAGAAATTTTGCAATATATGAATCGCATTTTCCAAAAATTACGATGTTCTCATTTGTTTATTCCCGGTAGATTTTCTACGAATAAGCTGAAAACTGCTAATAGGATAACTAAATAGTATATCAAAATACTACATCTGAATCATACATGTATAGTAATATAGATAATGAGTTAACCGCAAAGACTTTGTGTGATCTCATTTATGTGGTCACGAAACATAAAATTGTCATTTTCAGAATTATATTCGTAAGCTTTATAAATAACCCGATTGCATTTTTTTTTTGAAAATTTTATTAAAGTGTGTTTTAATTTTTTGGAAAATAAAGTATCGAATGCATATTTTACCTTTTACCAGTGATTGGCTAGGTCTCACATAAAAAAGAAAGTCTTATTTCGTAACATTTGGAATTTTACGTGAAATTTTATTGATGATAACTTTCTCTACTTCTAAATGAGGATTTTCATTGTATTTTATACTTGAGGCAATGTTTTAAATCACAATATGTTTATGGGAGGGTTCGCTAACACAATAACGTGTTTACTTTTAAGTCGAAGATTACATTTAGTTTATTAACAGATAGTTAATTTATATTAAACGGTATCTAGCGAAACAATATTGTTTGTTGCTACGTAGCCTACTTTTATACTTAACCTTGGCTTTTGAGTTCTTAACCTCTCCTAATTTCAAAACATCAGTAACATAACCAGTTTTAGCAATTTATACTAACACGCAAAGATCTTTTAATTACTGTAGTACCTACTGTTGCTTTCATTCTATCGGTTGATTCATCACAATGTAGAAAAGGTAAATGATTGTATACAATTTGTTTACTACTTTTATAATCATTATTGTAATCTAACTAATCGCTTGAGGAAAATTTTAAACATCGCCTGACATTCGCACTACTATATTGCGTCATCGCCCATGCGAAACAAGAACATTTTTATGTAGTGCCGCTTGCCATTTGTCTCGCTTTCCCACCTTGATTAGCTGTATCGCGGTCTCTTTCTGCTGTCGCGGCGACAAGCAGTCTGGGGCTTCAGTTATAAGCTGCGTTGCAAATAATACCCTAGTTCTTTGGCACTGGATATATTTTCGAGTAACGCTTTAGTGGCTGATGACTCTTTTTAACTTATTCGACTTGAATTATAACTATTGTTAACCTAACGTAACATGCTACTTATGACAAAGTTTTATTGCAAAATGTTTACTTATACTTTATATTATTAGTAATATTAAAATATGAGTAGAATAATTTATTAATTTATCTAATCGAAACGAGAAACAAAAACATTTTTGAAACTGGTAACTTCTGGAACCGAGATCACAAACGTAGCTATTTGAAATGTTTTCGCCAATATTACCAGATACACAGGTGCCAAGTAATACATTAATATTACATTTGAGAGATATCGGCTTGCCAAGCTGTCGGACACAGCTAGAATAACTAACGAGAAGTAACTTCTACAGGTACCTACGCATGAATGACATATCAAAAAAGACACCGACAAAATAGATGGTATCACGACAGCTACGCCATTATTAGAAACCAAACGGGTATGATCAGTCCTAACTGTTCCAACATTAGTTCAACGACCAGTTTCCGACTATCCATCACAGTCAAACAATAATTTAAGACTAAAATATTGTACAGTTACTGCGATAATGATGTGCGTTACAAAAGTCTTAATGGAAGTGGGTAGCGCGAACATAGTGCAAGCATATCTCAATAGTGGAGTTACGCAGCAAATTAACAAATCTCCTATATTAATATTAACTTAATGTGAGAATTTCCTTAAGATTTCTTTATCTCTTGTTGAGAGAGTGTTAGTCACACGTTGCAATTATTTTTAGGAGTAGTAAAATACTTCTCAACTTTGCTGCGTTGCGGTGGTCTCATTATTTGTTTTGTTTTAGCTTTTACGGCTTCCCTTAAATAAAACATGGCTCACACGGTTTTATGGATGTCCGTTTTATGCTGATCCGTTTTACCATCGACATCTATAATTTGGATGTTTAGGTACTTAGCTACTGGAATATTTCCTTGAAAAAAACGTGAAATTTTGTATGGCTAGGACAAACTCTATAATTGTACACCTAATGTGGTTTTAACTTTAATTTTCCTTATAAAGTGTCCTGTTGATTTTCGTGGAATTAAGCCAGGCACCGTTGATATTCTCATCAAGTGATGGATGTCTTCCTCTTCGCATTTTATCTTTTTAGAGAAATGACTTTCTTTGGTGTTGTGATGCAGCGTTATTGTCACAAGACTTTATACACATTTCGGAGAATCTTGTCAGAGCAGCATCAGTGATGGACGACTGTCACAATCCACACTTGGCTCCTGACGAGCGTGGGCGTTGCACACAAAACCAGGCGATCATCGACTTTTAAAGAACACAAGCATCTAAGAATAGACGTATAATGACACACTTCACGTTGTCGCTGAGTGTCATAAAAACAACATATAAATACGACGCTAACATGTTCCTTTGCACGTTAATAGAAAATGCTATTTCAAACAGCTGAAACGGACTTTTTACAAGCTTGTAATGACACGCTGGTATTTTGTAAAGGTAGTGGTAAAATTTAACAACGTAATTATTTGCTTACTAGCAATAAGCTGAACAATGGTCGTTTTGCACAGTATCGCTATATTTATCATGTCTGAAAACTTTATAATGTGGATTTAACTAAACATAAAGGAGACATTGAAAATAAAACAACCTCTGTTGAGCGGTTTTAACGAAATCCATCTCACATTGGCGGCGTTCCGGTGTGATGGTAAAAAAGAATGACATCATCTACCCGCTCATTCTGAAGCAAGTACGCCTACATGGTTTTGTTTTAAGTTACAAGCTTACTTCATAAAGTTTTATACCAAGTTTTTGTTCGTCCAACATTTGCACTTTCTAAGCCTAATTTATTTTTTTTACCTCGAGTACTTTAATGGTTTTGTACTTACAATTCAAAAACTCGGATCTGGATTACACACTCGAGTCTCTTGACCAAAACTGCAAACCTTTTTTATGACGTTTCCCATTTTACTCTTAACTAAAAAGATTTTTTAATACGATTACGTGTTGATAAAAGAAGTATAATACAGGTACGGGAAAGCCGATACAAGCACATTTCTAGAAAGCCTTTATACAAAAGGTCTACTCTCCCCGAAAGAACGACTTGATTATAGAACCGATAATTGCTGATAAATTCTCTATTTGCAATATTGTTTCCATATAAGCATCCCAATAAATGTGTCTCAAAACATCAATACTGAGATTACTTCTACACCGATTGATTCAATGGTCTCTTAATATTTTAGCTTTTACTCCGGCCACTATAACTATAAAACATTTACTCAACAATTTAACATTTAATATTAAAAGCAGTGTTTAGAAATGCTTACTATAAAATATTTTCTAAACTGTGTCAATCACCTAATAAACGGAAATTAATATCAATTTACAATAATAGGTTTTAGACAATAGCCAATTTGATTTCCTAATAAAGGTATCGTACGATTATCAAATTACTTGAATTTGTAACTTGATGGTTTTCTATTAGGGCAGTGGGCTAGCAGGTATAGGTGTTGCACTTATTTTGAACAATTTTCATTTGAATTACTTAAACTACCAATGTCTAATTTGTTTACAACTTAGGTGGTTTTAATTATTTAGTTTTAACTTTTTTGTAACTTAGACCATATTAAAAGTTCACGCACTCTAAACATAGCGTGATTTTCTTCGCACAGTTCTTTTGACGTTTTTTTAACGTGCAAACAAAATGGCTAACCCAAGCAGTATACCATACAGAGTTTTTATGTTCCCAATGTTTTTTCAATTGTACAACTACGTCGCAATTCGAAAGTCACGCTTCGTTTTAAAGAGAGCTTAAAATTAAAAACAAAAAACTTGTTTGCTTCGAGCAGACACAAAAAATGTCTTAAGGACGACTTACGACTGCGAAATGATCAATCATCAAAAAATATTGTTTATCAATCTCAAAGAAATAAGTATTAACAAACTTTTTTATATAACTTCTTAGATTTACGCGATTATTATTACTTGAAATTAAACTCATTTTAACGGGTTTTATTTATTTATTTTATTTATTTTATTATTTTTGATTTTCCGACGTTTCGGCATTTTTGCAAATGCCGTGGTGACCAGTCAGGTGGGGTAGACAGTCTAATAAAATAAACGCGTAAAACCCGTTAAAATGAGTTTAATTTCAAGTAACAAACTTTTTTGTTTTTACATTTTGAACAATATTTGAGTAGGTACCTATGGTAGTTTCTAAACATACAAGGTATATAAACTGATGACCCATTAAAACATCAGTTCAAACATTTTTCACAACTCCTACTGCTAGTACTTTGGTCGAATTATCTTTATTACGCGTTACTAGTAACAACTCTGCTTGCCCAACGCTTGCTGTTATCTTATCACTGATAACTGAGTCTCCTGAGTGTAGACAGTTGAAATTGTGTAAACAAATTACAACCAGTGACACGTTTTTTGTAATTTTCATACTAAGTTTTACGCCACCGTGTTTGTTAAGTAATATTTTATTGATCACGTTCACTTAGAATAGAATTAAAATTTTATTTGATTACACTGAGTAAATTAAAAATACAGATCATGTGACCTTTTTCTCTTAATATTCGATTTAACTGAAAAGCACTAAACTAAGGTCGTATCTTGTCTCAATAACAGAATAGCAGACAGGATTTGACCTTTATTAATTATTTAAAAAGTCAATAATGCCCGGCCCGAAATAACAATGATCGCTCTAATTTAGTTATTCTGGAACATTTAGCGGGGCTCAATGGATCATTTAACACAAAGCGTGCAATACGTTCGACGTTAAACCAATGGAGCGTTGAATTGTTACATGAAATTCGACGCCCGCGCACGACATTGAACTTCAAATTTCGAACGCAGGACCTAATAATAACAGGCTAAATTAATAAATACATTTGCATTGCAGAAATGTTGCAGCGTTGTCTATCTGGACTATTGATGGTTCCTTACTTTGTAATTCTAGAATAATGTTTACCTACTACTTACTATGTAGGTTATTTATAATGTAGTAAGGACTAGGGAAAACTAAATATTCAGACTCAGTAAAATTTCTAATCATAAAAAGATCGAATGCTTGATTACCGTGCTCATTATGCATTCGTATTGTTAACAGCAATCTTTCATCTTCGCCTAGTGTTGTGAATAACAATGCTTAGTCCAAAATCATCGGTGATGTCATGATGCCTTCGTCAACGTCCGCGGTGCCCGTAAACAAGTATAGCCCGTCTCCCTCGCTCGTTTCGTGGTTTGTATTCCCAAACATGTGGTTAAAATGTAAAAAGAAATTATTGATATTGCGCTGGATTCACAATGTTTGAAATTAGGTTTCGGCTTTGTTGTAACTAAGAGATGGAACAAAAACTTTAATTGGAATATTCACATTATTATTTTGCTCCAAAATTTTAATTTAACTAAAATAGTTCAATACTAAATCAAAAGCGTTAACAAAAATAGAATTCTAGTTTCAATTACGTGTTGTTACAGCACCAATTTCGTTATTGTTTACTTTATAATATGTATAATGAAATTAAAATAAGTTATGACTACAATAATACTGTTCGTTGGACCGGTTGTTTTGCAATTTGGCACGCATGCGCGTTAGCTCTCATACATAACCACTCGACCCTCAATATTTCCAAAACCTGTTATTAACGAAATATTCTTATACAGTATTTGGAGAGCCGAATTCATCAAGTAAATGGTCGAAATTACTCAAAAAATGATTTTGAGCTCCAAGCTGTGGAGTATTATGGCTTTGTCCTTGTTTCTCTTTTTTCCAAGTCCAATAAGTGGTTTTGCTGGTAAATGTCTTGAGCTTTTTCCTTGTAGTGAAATTTCTGATTTGATTTTAATGTCAGTTTCTTTAAATTTTATTAAGTTAGCTCACTTAGTTAATAATATAAGTGGAAACATAATATGCTTTCTCTAATGCAAAAGGAAGAATTAATAAATTTGTGTATTGCATGCACTGTCTGAACACAACAGCTTATACATTTTATTCTTTGAATGGTTATTTTATCGTGTGTGTCCGAGCAATACTTAAAAACAATTGGAGGTTTGTAAATTTTATTATTTAAACCTTGGTATGCACAAGTAAGTAACAACTGCCTGTTGTGATAAAAACATGTCAAGACTAAATAAAAAAGTTAACAATAAAGATATTCTTGTAAAAGATTTATTAATAAGTAATTACGTGCCTCAAGTCATTTATTATCTTAATTGTGGAATGGTGATGGTAATTGATTACCGACGGCAGCAAATCTAAATCTTAAATTGCAGGTTTCTCAAAGAGGTTCCTTCGTATGCAGTGAGTTGCGTGTTGTTGAGGTTTAATTTGTGTAATTTAAGAATGATTTTTTTAAGTTGTTTTAATTTACATCTCCCTCTTCTGAACAAACCAGACACATCCCTATAAAGACAAAGTTAATATTAACAACACTCTTGAAAGTTGTGACTATAATAAACATAAAATTTAAACTTTTAAGTCTTAGAGTTAAACCTAGGTAAATTTAAATTAAATTAAAACTTTACCCGTTTGACTGAGCGAAACTTTAATATTCACCGATTTGTGTTCCGAATGCAAAATTGCATCTTGATATCTCAACAAATTATCGTCGTGTCTTGCACGTAAGCTTCGTTTGTTACTATCTATCTGAATAGAGCTGTCTACGTGAAGGTAAACCACTTCTGAGGCTGTGTTGCAACAACCTTCCACTTCACACTAATGCTAGTGGGGAACTAGTAATACTATTTGATACTGAAGTTAAGTGTGCTGACAAATTGTAGGCTGTGCAAGTTTAAAGTGAGGTTTTAAAGGAACGGGTGAAATTAATTTATGCAATAAATGTAAAAGGCAAACATTAAACACATAATTGAATTTACATCATAATTTTGTTAGGAGTTGACAAATATTGCCAAGTAAAAGTAAAAGTCAATAGAAATGTACTCAAAATTAGCTGGTACACTACAATTAACCATTAATACTAACACAATACCCGATTTAAAAACCTGAGTTCAAAATTAACCACATCGGTTAGTATAAAAGTATTACCTATGTTATTTACAAACGCTTTAATGATATTTAATCTTTCTTAGTAACCATAAGATAATTTCCCCACTAAAAATTTAAACGTAGTAAGAAAACATTTTGGTTTCTAGGTTTATTATTCACCATCATTAATAATGGCTTCCTGCGATCAAAGTGCACGGACTTGCTTTAGATTGCATTTCGGCCTATATTACATTAAGTTTTCCTCATCAACTCCAGAGAAAATTAACGCTCACTCTAAGGTCAGGTAAAACTGAAAAGTTAGCAAGCTCCGTTAACAAGCTATTAAACTACTTCCATAACTCAAGTGATTAATCAAAATGAAGGCGTTCATCACTAAAATTAGTTGCTCATTATAGGATAACGAATTAACTCTGAGAGAGCTAAGTGCTCGTTTTGCTCTATTCAGTGTGATCAAAGGAAATGTGTTAGGAATAGCAACAGAATAACGTGTTGGTCAAGTTTCACTAAAGTTAACCAGCAAGAGATCGTTTGAACGTTTTGCGCCTGAAACCAAAACCGTATCTTCGAGAACAGCGGAAAATTTACTATATCGGTACGCTGCAACATTGTCGCTTTGTGGATAATAAAACAAACACAGTGTGATATTTCTGAAGCTTTAATAGCAGCCAAGAATCGTGGGGCAAATGCTGAATGTCATGATACCTTTAAAACGACTAATCATAATGTCAAATTTTGGCGTGCTATAAACTTTTAAGAGCAAACAATTACAACCAAGGCGATGATCTTACACAAAAGCTTCCAAGAGAAAGTTGTAAGTATAAACAAATAAATTTTAATGGTTGTAAATTAAATTGTACAACAGTGTTACTATTCGAAACCTGACAGGTATTTACAGCTGAATAAATTATCATCATATAAATAAGCTAATTCAAATATTGTCCAGTTACACTGTTTACACATCTTTAGTTTCTAAGGAATATTTTTTTCTACCTATAAAATAAAATTAACAGCTTGCAGGACTTCAACCGAGATAATCCATGATGTTTTATTGACTATCCTACTAGTCAGATAATAGTATCACATAATCAAGGTTGTCAAAATTTAGGTAAAACCAAAAAAAAAATTTAACAGTTTTTTGTGTTCGAAAATTTTCTTGTAATCATTAGCCAAAATAGTTTAACTGCTCTTATTTTGTATAGAACTTTTGTTGTCTTGTATTTAATGTTTTATACGACTCTTAGTTATAACACCGATCACATTATATTTTATGTGGCCATAAAGATAAACCCTGAATTGCCTTAATAATATCTAAATAGCTTAATTGAGGACAGTGTTTGTGTGTAACACCGTAATAATAAGTAGATTAATAACTGCGTATCGGTCATATGACACTATGGTTATATTACTATTTCACAATAATTTACTAGAAGGAACGTCATTGCATTTAGTCGAGGCTTAGTACAAGAATGTGCACAGGCAGCACTTTGTGTTTAACTACGAAGTAAAGTCGCAATAAATTACGCGATTTAGTAGTGACTGCAAGAATAAAACCAAAATGGTGCACAATGTTGACGAAACATACGTTTACTACTTACCGTACAATTTGTAAACCAAACGATACGTAAATACTCGTAGACTATCGTTTTGTCAGAAACGTGCGTTATTGCGATCTGAGCAAAATATATTTGGTACGCTTATAAATTTGAACGCAATTTTTACCCCAGTTCCGCAAAGCAAGATTTGGCCAGATAAAGATTTGACTAACTTGAACTTTATAAACTTAATGAGTTGTTTTCACAACCCCAAAGGCTCCTTATAGTTTATCGACATAGCCAATGCAATTGACCTATCAAAGCAAAACAGCTAACAAACCCTCAAACCACCTTTCAAGGCGGAGGTGTGCCGCAACTGAGAACGCGTAATGAGAATAATGATGGAAGGTTGCGCCATAGATCTGCGCGTACGCTGCCTGTCGATAACGCGGGAAATTAGCCCGGTATCGATACTTGCGTAAATACGGTAGCAGCTAGCGTGCCTTTACGTCCAGATTGTTCTAAAGTAGATGCAATTTCATTTAGAATGAGTAAAGCATTGGAACTTTTAACAAGGGGGAATGACGAACTAACCATGAAGCATAAAAACAATTTGTATGAAGTCAATCGAACGACAATCAATGTAGCACTTCAACTTTCTCTACAACTACAAATCGAAATATCGTGTGTTTCACAGCTATCGTACATATCAATTGAAGAGGAACAATTTCATAGAAATATTATGTGAATGTGGGTCATGTTGCATCAAAGCAATGCACGCGAGCAGTAGACACCATCGTTGATTATTGTTGCAGCGATGTAATGATAGCTCGTCACGACAATGATACATGCTGATGGTAGCTATAATGCTCTGAAGTGATGTATTACCACCAACACAACAATAAAATAGCAATTTCAAGGATCCCATCCACAAATTATGATTTAAGCCCGATTATAACAGTCACAACAGGGAAACTATTCGTTTTACTAACCGGATGCTTAACTATTATTTACATTGCGTACACCAGCTAAATTAACGAATGAACATAAGTGCGTGCAATTATCAGCACCAACGTTCACAATTTACTACTAACCAATGCTAATGACTTAAATTGTTTCCTCTAAGAACATCCTACGAATATTAAAAGCTTAGGTTATATCGTTGTAACTAAAGAAAAGTTAACAATTAAATTAACGATTCATTGGATGTTTTGCAGCCTAGGGTTATAATTTCGACGTAATTTATAGACCTCTCTTGTTTCATTGATGTTGCTCTTATGTTATTAATTTTGGTATGGTAAAGAATAGTTAAGTAGAAAAAAATGGTACCACTAATTTTGAACGTCACTCTTAAAAATAGCAATACAGTTATTTATTGTTAAGCTGAAGACTTTTACTGGCCAGTGTCGATACGTAAATTTGTTAACTTTCACGAAATAAATTCTATTATCTTATTTCAAAAATGATTCCTCTATGCAAGGGCAAACAATTGAAATTTTATTAATATTTATCATACATTTTTTCTAAGATATGTGTATACTCTGACAAGGTACTACTGTACTGTAATGTTTGTGCAGATTTTGTAGTATTTGCTCTTATAGCTGCCCTCTGCCTCTACACTAGGAAACTGCCTAGATGATGTACATCATCATGATTAGTATGAAACAAAATGTTCTTTATGGTTAATAATTTGGTAACATTAGTGCCTGCAACTGCTGCCCCAGTCTTGCCAGGTTTATTTATTTCTGTCCGGGCATGTTCTTAGAAATCAACTAGCGCAGTCTGTCTCGGGAAGTCTGAATGCATCTTCCGAGAACCGCGACGAGATGCTGTTGTCCCTCATGTTCGACAAAAAGATTACCACAAGACTCGATGACATTTGCTGTGTTACTTTACGTTGCGACTCATCATTTGTTACTGTCGCCGGTTTGGAAGCGTCGCTTTGTATAGTAGACGTGTGAGAAGATATTAAGAGCTTAATCAATTTCAGATTACAACGTTGACAAAGGGAACGCGCTGAAAGTACAAGGTTACCATCAAATGCCGCGTCATTAAGTAATCCGGTGTATGCAGGGCAGATTTTTTCAACAGTTTCTGTACTCATGAACTTAATTTCAAAGTTACATTGAAATCCCACGAGTAATAGTATTTAATACATTATCTTCACATCTTTATAACAGTAACTGCTTCAAGGTTGAAGTTTCTAGAACTTTCATGGGTCGTTGTACTCTGTAAGAAATTCGATATGTCGTAGCTGTCAAGTTAGCCGCAGACTTTTCGAGTTCATTAGACATCTTCCGAGCTGTTGCTGACTGAGTGGATGCTGTAAAAAGTTTTGCGTCATTCATTACTTACTATCTTCTTACCAATAGAAATTGAGTACTTTTTTCCATTATAAATTGTCGGAACGCTGCTCATCTGTCCGTCACGTTACGGACATTGACCGTATTTATTTTCAACTCAGCGCTTATTTTTGGTATATCAGATATGTAGGCTCTATGTACTAACTAACCTAATGATATCCATGATCATATATACGTGTTGAAGAAACAGGGTAAAGGTACGGTTTATATTTTTTTTTAATTGGCACACCACAGTTTCTATTTCTAATTGTCACTAGAACTCAGACTGTCATTGTCAGCGTGTTCCCATTATTATTTTATTGTATAATATAGAGGTACCTATTACGAAATAGGCCAACTATGCGCGAGCGCAAGTCCTCGTTACTGACATGTATTTTTATTTACCGTATTCTTATAAAAAAAATTGTCAGATTTTTATTAATGTACACCCATTTATCGTACATGTGTTGAATATTTATTTGTTTTCCTTCTCGGCTTTATTTTTATTTTACAACCTTTCCAGTTTATTTATTATTTAATCATTTTCTTCCGACGTTTTAGCATTTTCCTGTTAAAAATTGACTTCTTTAGTATGTAAATCAAGGTGTACAGGCTATCTGTGCTATGGTATAATAAGGTTTACGTTATAGTTGTAGAGTAGATAGTGAGGTGAGTGGATATCGCGCGTAAAGCACGAAGCGCGGGCGCTCCAGTCAGAGTGCCGCCGCGCAGACAGACGCACGCGCCGCTTGCACGTGATCATCGACGCACAACTCATCACTGAACTTTAACTGAAAACTATCTTATCTCGTCGTATTTGTTATGATGTCCGTCTGCATGTACCTGTTCTGTCCTTGGTTCCTTCTCGTCGTGTACCTCGCTTTCCTCATGTTGGACGTGTGAAGTCGGGGGTTCGGTAGAGCGCAGGCGCGAGTTGAGGATCGATAGGTCGGTGTCGGGGAGTGCTTGTGTCGGGCGGACTAGCACGCGGGTCGAGCGCGCCGGGCGCGTCTGGGGCGCGTGAGGCCGGCACGATCGCACCGCACGCTGGGGGCCCGCGGCCGCGGCCCGCCATGAGCGCGGCCACGCCGGAGGTGCGCGGCCCGCCGGCCGACGCCGCCTCGCCGCCCGTCGCCTTGCCGAGGATCAAGCCAGACCTCGGCCTCAATGATTCCACGCTTTTCGCAGTCTACTGCTTCATCAAAAACTTCATAGGGTAAGTCATCTGTCACTGCTGCATCAGCTGTTACGTCGAGCACTATTTCGATACGCACTGGGTGGGCTCGTCGCCTGATCCATGGTAATTTTGTTCATGTCCTGCGTATTTTAAACAAAGACATTTGAGATCGATCTTATGTATTCATTGATGGTGAATAATGCAGTTATCTCACTTAATAACTATCATCTGGTCTAGTTGTCACAACCTTTTTATTAGCACTATTGATTTAGATTTCCAAGCCAAAATAGCGGTAAGGTCGGGTTATGGCATTAAAAACACTCATGATACTGTGGAAGAACAGCGTATATTAAAAAAATTGTAGGTACTATATGTCTTAGAGTTTCTTCATCGATTTATTTTAAATTTAAAATAGCAACTGATTAATTATTTCACAAGGTCGTTGCAACCTATGGATTAACTAAATAGACGTTCGAAGCAGCCAAGCGGGCAATTGAACGTTTAAATTAATGTATTAATAAGTGAATGTTGAAACGAAACGGAGTTCTCATGCTAGGAACTTAATAACTAGAATTTCAAAAATTGCATTACAACAAGATCTTACGACATTTATAGGGATATTCATAGTGAGTAAGCTAAAGCAACGTTGCGCGTGCGTTAGACGGCTCGGGAACGCTTTGGCCTTCATTCGCTATTTCGATTTTTTATTATTTTTTTATTTCTTCTAAAATATAGTGTCGTGCCCATGAAGATTCTTTATTAAGCACTAAAACTATATGACTTAAAACCTTCGTTTTATTTTAATTTATACGTTCAAAAAATATTTTAGCGCATAGTATAATCAATTTACTATGTTTTGTTTATTTTTGAAATTACCTAATTTGACCATGTAGCAAGTCGGCCTCAGACGTGTTTTATGACATACACACACCCTGATAGATGTTTTTCGTAACACTATGTAATAAATCTTAGCAAACAACACTCATAAACGACATATTTAAGCTTTATAAATGGCAAACGTATTTATTGACAGCCGAAGTTTTGTTTACATTCACAAGATAAGAATATAAATCCATGATTCTAAATCATAATATTGACCATACAGCACCTGTATTTACATAATAGTTATTTTGCATGACTTGAATGATAACTGTTCATGCAAACTTAGTTAAGGCTGTTGTTGCTATGGCGCATAATTAAATAATAGATACAAACCAATGTATTACTGTTGGCAATTCCAATAATCTGTTGGATTAATAATTAAATTTTACACTGCTTTGCAAGACTGAATTAGTTGCAGGTAACTAATTGTTCCTTGTAAAATGTTTACTTTTGCGGAACTGTAGTTGAGTAAGGTAGAGAAAGCGCTTTAGAAACGTTATTTGTTCCTGTGATCTGTTAACTGATTAATTGAATGAGATACAATTTCTTTGACCAACCTTTTTGCAAATATAATATCCGACACTTATATTTAATATTATACATAATTTGCACCATCAATTGATATTTTATTTCTGCTCCAATGCTGGTGTTATCAGACACAACTTCCGTTATTTTATAAACTTTGATATTTTTTTTGTATTAACTGCGACTGTTTATGTTGTTTTTACTATTTCAAAATTAATTTCCTTATGCTTAGCCTTGCCTTGCCAAGTTGTCAAAATAGAAACAAAAACTTTCTTATCAGTTGCACCTGCATTAACCTTTAGTCGTGATTAACAGTTGTTATCTCTTGATCCACTGCCTTGTTCCTGGATAATTTGCGTCTACGTCGAAGCTAGATGCAGATAACTGCTGCTTGCTCTGTTGCATTGGGCATCATCACTTTCACAATAAGAAAAGGGAAAGTCTACCTTACCACTCGTTCCCTTGCGGTCGGTTAACTGGGGCTATCGTCCGCTGCTAATTCCTTTTTGTTTGACTCATTTCACACTACATAATCTATCGATTTCACTTATTATCTTGTACCTCCTATTACCTATACGACGCGGTTGGCATCAGGATCTATAATTTCAATAATTACATAAGTAATAGCAAGTTGTATAATAGTTAAATGCCCGATTTTATCATTTGATTATATCACTATATCAAATGCTTTTTTCCATTCAAGATTCTGCTCTAATGAACGTTTCAATGTTGACGTTATTATTATCACTGCTAGATCCGGATCCACTTGTGCGTATTGTTAAGTGGGTAAATGTGCACAATGTATTAGGATATCATTTTAATGAGCTAACATTTTAAACAAGGTTATCTTTAACGTTATACATTTTCTTTATCGTGTTACTATTTCAGTATGCCATTAATTTTATGGCTTCAAGTCTCTTAATCCCTTATGCTCAATGACTTTAGAACTGGGTTAACAATTTTATTTATGTTTTGAGTATTTTCGGTTTGTTGTTATGCATTTATCAGCAATCAGCTGTCGTTTTTCGCAACGATGCGTTTCGATACGTCAGTAGATAGTGCGTGCACGTTTATCTGTAAGTACCCTGCGACGTAACGCAACTTGCGCAACCACAGCAATATTATGCACATTTGTGTCCAGATGTTAGGTACTCCACCAGTTATATCACTCTATTCACCAAGCTCATTTTATGTTATCCGCTAAATTGTTCCTATTCATTATTCAGCTTGATGCATTGTGTCCTAACCTTTGTTAGCTTTTCAATATGATTCTCACTTTGGCGCTGAAAGATATCAAGTTGTCAAAAGGTAAAATGCATCACGCATATTGATTGACGCTTGGCTTGTTATGGTAGTACGCGGCGCCACCCTTCAAATTCGCCCCCTTTTACGCAAGGACGTGAAGTGTAGGGACGCGCGCATTCGCCACTCAGTTACTACGAAATCCCCGCTCAAATAGGACGTATTCCCTTATCCAAAATTCCTGTAACAAGTGTGCTCAAACTCAAAACAGGTGCTTATTGCCTTTAGGACTTATGCTGACACTCCTGCAGTAAGTGTTTTCTGGTTTCTTTAGTCTATGACAACTGAACTATCAAACTAGGTCACGTTTCTGCGTATAGCGTGGTAGTTTTATTTATTTATGAATGGGGTGACTTGTGTTCTATGTCAGCTTTCCCTTGGTAACGATTTTCACCAACTAGAGTTTTGATAACGAGGGGGCTGTTGTTTGTTGTTTACTTTAAACATAAAGGGGATATAACGTGATAACATATGAATTGTTTAATATTCACTGCCTAGCAACAATAGTAAGGACAAACAAAACTGTTTGTAGTTCGTTAATTAAGTTTCCTAAAACCTTGTCCATATTACTGCAGTCAAAAACCTCTACATGGCTGTAATAATTATTTTTATAAACAGCTGACGTTAACCTCTCTAAAAATAAACACAATCGCAAACGTTCACTTTCTGGTTTAAAAGGACGAATATTGTTATTCGCAATCAAACAGCAAGTAGATATACCTCAAATTTTAAATTGCTTGTCTTTAGTAGTTTTGGCTTAGAGATCATTTTAACAAATCGACAACCATACAGTCTCTCTGATTGTCATTTATTTAATGCTGCCCTAAAGTTTCATGATAGTTTTGTGTGCTTCACCGGGCGCACTTCCTGTGCGGGTGGCGTCAGGTGCTGCTATTTCTACCGCTCCCTGAACCGGCTCACCATTGAACACACGTTCAAAGTCGGCTATTTTAAATATAATTAAAGGAAATACACTTTTTTTGTCTTCAAATACCACGTTAATAAAATCTCCTTCATCTGCAATATTTCAAAAACGTATTACACACTTTATTGCTGACAGTGAGTAATCACCACAACCTGCTTCTTATTTATCAACGGTTAAGATTTAAGCTTGACGTCCTTGATTCGATTCAGCTTCAGTCACACAAAGTATGTATGCCATTTCTCTTTTTGAACTGAATTCTGAGTATTCTCCTGACCTCATTTCATCCGCACTATTGTGATTTGCAAGCGACTGACCTATATTCATGTACCGTTCATTACCAACCAATGAGATACATTGTATCTATAAATACTCAATCGACCTTCGGACCAAATTCTATGGAAAAGTTTCAGGTAAGAGAAAGTATATTTGAGTAAATTAACGTTTGTAGATATCATTGATTCCTTTCAAATGTCGGTGTCGCCATCCTAATTTAACTTCGTGAATTTATTCACATACTACATTACATGCTCATCGCGATACTTATAAAAAGCCGCGAGGTCAGTCCGTTCGGAGAGGCGGGCTTCTACACACACAGTGCCATAGTGGCACGCGCGTTGTTACGACGCCTCTGTTGATATCGATGCATTATTTGTTATCACGTGTAGTGCCGTGACGTCACTTGCCAATGCGATCCAATGGCTTTTGGCAAGTTGACGGCGATTGATTGACGGGATCACTAGTGTCAGTGGCGAAGTGGTGCAAAGTCGTATCCGTATGGTGCAGAAATTGATGGCAGACTTGAAGGTGCTGATAGGGAAGCGGGCGCCCCCAGGGGGCTCCCCGCCCTCGCCCTCTCAGCTGCCGTATACCCGCAAGGATCTCAAGATTAACCTTCATAGGCATATGAGTATCGTTCTTGACAGGTGAGACGTTGGCAACATCATTTGGAAACATTCCTGATAATTATGTTTATAGGCCTGACCTCTTTATACAAACTGAATTATTAACAATAACGTAAATTTACACAGTGTCAGTAAACCTAATTATAAATTATATTTACATTATTTTATTGGTTTACTCTACATTTAGAATCAGTCAACCGCTACTGTTTGTAAGCTATTAATTATCTTTATTTGCCAATATTAATTTGTATTCGATACGTGTACTGATTAAAAGTGCAAATGAATATAGCTAACCCATAATTTGTAAACAAACAACATTCTCGATTGCGAATTAGTTAATAACTAACGTTGCATCAATGAATTTGAGGTATGAACGTAAAACTTTCTCTGATTTCGTTATTGAAAGTTGAAGGTCAAACTCTTCTAACCAAACAAGCAAGTTTGGGTTTTTTCTAAACACATAAAACCACGGAAAAGCAATATAACATCTAGTTACTTGTAGCTATTATTTGTTTAAGACATGTTGCCTTCGCATGCAAATGGTCTATAAAATTATCTTCCATAGTTAATTTGTTTACTCTTTCGATAGAACTTTCTTTGACGCTGGGCGACCTATTTGTTGGCAATTACTTGCTAACCTTCTTCCAATCTTTCACTTTCAGGTCACAAAAGTCAATTAGCAGTTTGTATTTTTTTCGATTTTTACTTGTTTTAATTTATCAAAGTATTCATATTTATTGTTGCTAGTATTTATTTTTACCTTGTTTCTCTCCTTGGCTTCAGCGTCAACTATTTCAGAAACACGTTTAATTACTTTATCAAGCTAAACTCAAACTACAATGTGAACAATAGATTCAGAAGGCTGGCAATTTGCGTTCATATAAGACTTATCGTGAGTGTTGCCAATTTTGTGAGTTATTTACAGAGGTTGTATGTCGAAATGTGTCGATCTTGAC
This sequence comes from Emmelina monodactyla, assembly GCA_916618145.1. Taxonomy (NCBI): domain Eukaryota; kingdom Metazoa; phylum Arthropoda; class Insecta; order Lepidoptera; family Pterophoridae; genus Emmelina; species Emmelina monodactyla. The sequence continues at coordinate 10,403,701 of OU745303.1, forward strand.
TTGGCAGACGAAGTGTCCGATCACTTGTCAATTTAAACGATCCAGCTCAATTGATAGAAGCCATTTATCATACATTACAAAAGGCAGTAACATTGTCCTAGCTTGTACGCAGTGTTTACGATCATGTACTTTATCATTTTGGCGGTCGATTTTGATTCTCTGTGAGGCTATAAAAACTTTATCTTTTAGATATTACAAGATTTCTAGTTCACCAATTCTGTTCTAGAAGACTGTGTTTTAATTTATTATTTGTATAAAAATATATTAATAACCAATATTCATCGTCTCTATTATATTTATGTTTATATTTAAAACTTCACTGTCATAATTAACTAAATCTTTGAACTACAAAAATAATAACTAGCAAACGAGGTTATATTTTCTATACCCTTAAATATGTTTTCGCATATTTGAATGTCTAAACTGCTAAATTAATGACACCTGGATGCTTTCCAGAATTATTCTTAAGACCCCACACACTCACGCGTATTTACACGTAAAATCTATTTCAATCTGCACAGGCTATGTAGTCACATAATAAAGAACGCAGTCTGCCACTAAAACACATACATTCACGCGACATTGTTTCACTATTCAAGTTTTTGTGTCGAGTGATTTACGATTTAGGTCAAGTCTACTAGTAAGCTTAGTATCAACTAACTAGAAACACGTGAGTAAGGTGTATTATTCACCGCAAATCATCGATATCTTCGTCAATGTTCGGATTACGGAGGGCGCGCGGGGGCACGGCTTCCACCGTGGCCGCAGTCCGTGGCCAGCCGCCCGCGCATGCCGCCCTCTGAGGCCGTCGCGAAGCCGTCCTACGGCCTAGGTCAAAATACTTATTCGCGTGTACGACCACCTTATCGTAGTATTATCGCATTAAGCTCAATTCTGTCCATCGATCGATACACTCCGCGACGGAACACATCGTTTAGAGTCATACGTGAATCGGACAACGGCAGCGCGGCAGCGTAATTCGTTAGATGACATCAGTTAAGCCTGTGGAAACAATACGCGTTCAGTGTCCGCGCTGGATCGGAGGCACGTGGACCTGTACACCCAGCGATGGAGGAGAACCGGTGCGCGGTTTGCGAAGCCCTCGGTAGGAAAAGCCTATCGAGCAAGCTGTTGCAGGTGGCTACTGCGCAGGCTCATATGAAAATCTGCTCGCACGCACCTCCTATCGACCAAGTGTCAGATTTGGCGTCACGTGCCCTTGCTGCGAAACGCAGAAAATCCATAGCCGGTCTTAAGTTAAATCTACCTCAGGATTTAACGAAATCAACGCCCTCTGAGTCTTCTAGGGCAAATTTTGCACGACGAAACACATGGTGCTCGTAAGTTTACTTTTAATACTTGTTGAATGCAATCATACCCAAAGCAATACTTATCTCCATATACACCACACTTACTTGCTACTTTTATCTCAGCATGCTTTTTCTTATCGACTCATGTTCTATCTCAAATGTTGTTATCGAATCTAGATAAAATTATCTTTATATTGTACAAGTGGTTTTGTTTTGTTCTTTTATGATTGACAATCTTCAATAATGCTTTTTCCATTACCCTCTTATAAACAATATTTACGGCTTGTTTTTCGGTCTTCCTTAGTTAATTGTTGTTTTATCGGATTAGTAACAGTATTAAATCTTAATATTTATCAAATCCATTTATCTTTAAGATTATCTTTGTTAAACTGATTATGTTTTATGAATTTTCCATGTGGTCGGGCTATTTTCGGAGACGAATACAATCTTATTGCCAAGTTCCTCATTTTTGTGTTCGATAATGTTTAGAATGATGTTCTTTATTTTGAAGCTTCATAGTTGACTGATACAATCCATCAATTAGGTACTAGCGGAAGTCTCAATTCATGTAACATCCTATTACTTACGGCGATTTGTGATAAATTCAGGAACTTGTCACTTAAGAAGCATAATTTGCTTCATTATCCGGTATAAAGTTCTTTGGCGCTTTCTGTGGTATATCTTATAATCTTTTTAACAAAAATTGTAAGATTTTTTTTTACATATTTTTGTTTTGCAATATTTATGTTTATTGGAATTTCCAAAAAAATACTTTTAAATTCTTAGGTGTTCGCATATATAAATAAATACTTAACTAATAATGTTTTAATACATTACGTCATATTAGTATTACGTAAGTATTCTCTCAATCCAAATATAGCGATTACTTTATTGCAGCAAAAAGTTGCGAAAAAAGGTTTCATGTGCTTTTTACGAAGTAATCAGCGTAATGATGATTATATTATAATAGTCTAATTCTTGAACATTTCTAGAGTCTTGCTTTGTCTCTTTTTACGTTTATTTTAGTAATTAGCTATGATTAACGTGATTATTATTGTAATTAGGATCTTGGCCTTTGAGTCTAATAATAAGTATAAATATTCCACCTACAATATTGTTGTGTACTTTGTTACTATTTAATTATTTATGAACATCACACATAGTTAATTAACTCCTCTCACGTTTATCCATCAATCATAATGTAGGTATTTAATCCTTTGACACTTATTGTTATAACGCAACCTTGAAATATTAATTCTCGTATCTTCTAAAACGAGGTTTTGTTTTTGTTTATATCTGCGTGTCAGTTATAATCACGGAAATATGTACATAAGTGTTTACAGTATTTTAGTGTAGGTAAAATTTATGGAACACAAAACACATTTTGTACACGAACGTGACTTTTTTGACAATAATGATACAATCATGTGCCGGCTTCTAACAAAACACTTTGTTAATGAAATTGTATATAGCAACTACATATATGACCTTATTCTACGCCTCATAAATTGCTTAAAGCAATGTTTGTAACAGTATTTTAAATATTGCATTAAACTCAGTGTTATTAAAGTTGCTATTATAATAATACATATTCATTATCGCTATGTTAAATAAAGGCGTATTTCATAGTAGGTTTATTAGTTGTGCCAAGGTCATTATTATATCATCTGTTTTTATTAATGTTACCTATTCTTTTATCAATTTAATGCTTTGTGTTAGTCGCAACAATAACATCAAGTAGCAAACATGTTAATTTACCGACTACATTTATGAACTGTAGTAGGTAGTACTTAAATAGTTGGGAGAACATTGTTCAACTGTGTAATAATTTCATAATTAGGTAGTAATTCGGTAAGACGTTTATGATCTCTCACAACTCTTGCCAAATCTAGAATTTTGTTAAGAGCTCGTAATGAGACATTCTAATCACGTGGATTTAATTAAATAATTAATAGTGTAAGAAAAACAGACGCAATACATACTAGTAAACAAAAGTCATTAAATATTTATGTAACGACCATGAAATTTGTTTTTCGCCTATATCTCGTACCAAAATAACCTAGATTTATATCACAAACTTAACACCTGTCGGTTCAATGGAAATATTACAATAAACGGCCGGTGGCTATTTTCTAATCCTTTTATTGGCAAGTGGCAACACAGGCTCCGCATAACAATAAGGGGAAGCGTGCAGTGATATCTCCAATGAAATGTATAATGACACCGTCTAGCCACTCACTTTGTTTGTACCTACTTCTCTATTGTTAGATATACTTGCTACTCTTACATGAGCCGACAGAGTTAGTTGGTTTCTACAAAACTGTGTTTTTGTAACCAAACGCGTCAAGGACACCACTAATGTGAGAGTAACTGTAGAGTTTTATTTTTATTGCCGCCAAATCTGGCCAGTGACGAGTTGAACCGCGGATTGTGCGGTCGAAATTTATTGACACATCGTTAAATACGGCTGTTACGGATTCTCGTTTTGAAGCACGGCGGGTGTGTCGCAATAGCGTTGCCTAGGTGTTTGGAGGCGCCATCGTAGCCGAGTAGTAGTCGGCAGAGCCGTGCGCGCGCCACTCACGCCCCCCTCCCCTCCCCGCACGAGACCGGCTTCAATCCCAGTCCGCTAGAACGCACCGATCCGGTTGCCCGCGCGCCAAAACCGACAGTTTTTCAACCAAAAATCAACATAAAAACACGCACGACGTTCCCGAGAAAGCGGAGGCGCAAGGGATTCGACGACTCGGTTCGTTCCCACCGCGAAAACATGCAAACTAAACACATAAGTGCCAGCTACTCATCGATCATGAACAAACAGGATCTGCTCAGGGAAGTGGTCGTCAAGTACATCGACTACTTCTACCCGATGTAAGTATTTTTTACATATCGTGGAGTTAGCGACATCAGTGTGGCGTATGAATAGTTAACAAAAAACGTGGGAGTGCAGTTGTGTTTTCAAGGTTTTCGCAGTGTCCAGATAATTAGCGGGCCGGTAAGTCGGTGAAGGTTTAGCGGCAACGTGGCTGACTGCAGTCGGCTACAACCGGCTGACGTCACCGACGCTACTCTACCTAGGCATCCCAGTCTCACTGCCACTATCGATCGAATGCACAAACACAGTCGAAATCAAAACCATTCCACGGTATTCGAATTACCATGTCGTCGCTTTCTCAGCAGAAAATCTGGAACGTACTGCAACTATTCTTGTAAATATGTGTGCGTTTTGCTTTATTGCCGGCCGCTCGTACGATAAGCTGATATAAAATCGCTAAACTGTGCGTTGACGTGGGAAAAACTCACAACGTTAAAAAAATCATAAGGAAAGCAAAATATATGGTCGTTTTACTTATTCAAACGGCCTTTTTGATCCATTATTGATCCGGCAATGAAGTCGAACCTCTGTGGATATATTATTTACTTCGTCGGTGATACATTTTACGACCTCCACGTGAAGAACCTCGACGAATATTTATTAGTCCACGTGACTAGCCTTAGAAATATCCATTTCAAAATCCGGTAATCCTTCGAGTTGTCTTGACAAACAAAATTCTGACTTAAATTTGAAGTAAATAATTTTCAACGCAAAGAAAGGAGTAGCTAGCGGCCAGTTGCGTTATGAAACGAAGCGGCAAGATGTAACGGTCGTCTCTGAGCCAATGGCACAGGCCATGTCGACACAAAGCCCCTCGATTTCCCTTCGACGACCTTGGACAATCGCTCTCCGCACAGCAACTAACGCTGTTTACCAAACATACAACACGTTTAAATACTCCACCAATATTATTTAGACAAAGTCAATATCTTAACTAGTAGCTGCTATCTTTAACAGCTTTGTTGTGGGCATAATCATTGTTATGTCAGTGAGACTGTTTATCAACTTATTCGTAGCATAAATAATTCTACTAAGGTTTAAACAAGACCAGTGTTATTACGTCGTAACCTTTGTTGTTACTATTTCTATTGTTTGGAACTTCACTCAGAATATGTTAGTATGACTCAGTCTACTATCAAACCTTTGAACTGCATTTCGTATTTAGAAACTTCCTTCTCTACTTCCGGTGCGGACACATTTAAAAGATAAGAAGGTACGCTGAAGACAAGTAACGTGAATATTTTCTATCCGTAATCTTCTAAAACAGGTATTTGCCAAGTCGCGCATTATTCCATCATCGATTTTGGCGGTCTCTAGCTCGTTTAAAATTATGATAACACAAAGACAGCAGTAAAAACTATATTAAGCTTACTTTTTTGTTTGTAGTAGCTTTTGTGTGCGTGTAGAGCGATGTTTTTTCAGTTCTTTGTCTAAAACTGCAAGATACGGGTAGACTTTGAACCTTTTTGATATGTTGGCACACAAATAAAAGGCTCTCGCAATCACAGCTGTACGTAATGCACAACTGTTTTGGTCACTATTTTCTCTTTGTTTGCCAGTTTTGCCACTTTATTATTCTTATGAACTTCGAATGACCGTGTACCTTTTCAGGATTTATATTTATGCGACAATCCAAGTTTTTTTATGGTTTCGTAACGAATTTATATTTACTGATTACAACTTACCTACCGACACGAATAAACATGTATTAAATTATTTATAATTTTGCATTTTTGTGGAATTTACAAACGCAGACTTGTTTTTGTATGTATCCTCATAATTAATTACTTTCTCCACTTTTTACGAACCTGCCGTGCTCGTGTTTCAACTTTTTGTGCAACTCGCCACCGTCTATAAACTTGTCAACTCTAATTCTTACGTAATGTGAGGACTAACAATTCTGCTGGTTTTTTGTATTTGAAAGCTCTATAAGTTTTATTGTTTCTTACTTGACGTCATTGAAAGCCTATTTAATGATTTGATTATTACACGATATCGACGACAAATGCTAAACAGAAACCTTGTATCATGTAAGGCTTTGACACGGATTCACTTCTGCCTGTCTTTCTGTCAGCGTCAGATTCAGGGCCGTCTTTGCTCCGGTAAGAAATTTCCATGTCACTGTGTTTGATCTGAAACGTGACATTGGCAGGATTACCTCCAAGGTAGAAGCCATATTACCCCAAAATTGAATTGAAATTTCCATATGACAACTACCCTTCGGTTGAAAACGATCCGCTGACACCGCACATTGCTCGCTCCAATGGCTCATAAAGTTGTTCGTTCCGAGCGTGGTGCTCACCTGGTTAAACCGACGCGGAATCTGACACTGGAGAAAGTCAAGTAGGTACCTACACATGCGCACACGTTCGTACTCCCACATTTATTACAATGCACGTAGAGATCACATTTACACGCAAACACATAAATTCTATTGAGAACGTTGCGCTACTTACAGCAGCCGCCGGATGATTGGCCGATGATATTGGATCATAATAGCCAAGTCCGGCAACAAGTAATAGTATTGCAGCGAACTAGATTATCTTATGATATGCTGTCATAAGCACGTGGCGAATGCCCGCGTGATTTACTCGTGACACTTTCGTGCAATGATATATTGATGACTCGGGAACATTATAATGCCAAATTGAGGAAACGCGTAGCAAATCTTCAATAGTAGAAAGTATTGAAGTAATGGCAGCAAATAACTACGTTGCTATGGTAAATATAGTTTAAAATGCGCAAAGCACTTTGGTTCGCCATCAATCTTTTGAAGAACGAAAAGAAATAATTAAATAACAAATAACAACTTAGTTGTAACAATGGAATTGAGTTTAAAACAATTAATTAAGTACTAAGCAATTCCTTAAACTCCGCGTTTCAACTGCATAGTGAGTCATCACCTATTTACTTCTTTCGAAAAAATACGCATTACCTAAACAATATAATTAATGTGATGACATTGTATGTTAAGTGGTAGGTAATGAATAAACAAAATATGCCTAGCTGCAATCGAATTGTTCTATGTAATTAAAATTAAAGTAACTTTGTCAAGTTTATTGATGCAGCTGAATTTCCACTTAAAATAAATTCTTATTCCTAAACTCAACAAGCGTAACTTAATCAATTATAACATACATTCCTCATTTCGTAACACTAAATCTAGTAAAACATTATTGAAGTTCACGGTCAAATCGATGCAAATTATTCAGATGCATTACCTAACAGTTTCTCCTAGCGATAGAAACTCAACATCTTACATAGCAATTATGTTAATTTTCTTTTCGAAGTGCGTATATTTTAAATTTAAATACACGCACAATTGCATCCTCAGGAAGATGTTTAATTATATGTTTTTCCAATAATTTGGTGTGGTATAATAACTATAGAAACTCGCCATTATGAAACCTTATAGATTCAAAGATTCTTGTTTTAATTATAGCTATTGAATTAATCGCAACAGTTGCAAGGTCTCATTGATTGAGATATTAATCTTCATGCAACTATGTGGTACCTTCCTTATATGGATCAATCACATGTATTTTATGATTCATGACGTCAGTGTTTTATACGTCGTTGTTGCTACATGGGGTCTCATTATTGTTTTTTATTTGTTGCAGCGCTTCAGGAACAAGCGCGGTGGCAATCGACAACAAGATCGAGCAGGCCATGGTAAGTTCATATTACTTCTTAACTTTACCGTCGATTCTTCCGAATGTTTACGATACGTAAAATTTCTAAATAGATGTTTACCCGGTGTGGGACTTTGCATATGATAACCATCCACCCACAGTATTATGTAAGTAACCCACTTACTATGTGTCCCTAGAAACAACCTTAATAGAAGCGATTACGTAGACACGAGAGTGCAATGCATTTTTTATAATGTATGACGTTATCGTCACCCTTGAACTTTAAACACAAAGAAACACTAGCAATGGTAAATATAAACATAATAAAATCAAGAATTGCCAGTAAATACCACATAAAGTCAACGGCTGCGTGCCAGAAAACCTAAGATTTATTCAATCACTGCATCAGCTATACACATCGTAAGGTAATACGTGACTTGACGATCTTTTGTGATTGCCGACGTCTATTATCATAGTAATTGATGTAAACGCATAGAGGAAAACATAGACGAAGACAATGTATCAATTAAATATGTTGTCCTTTGTACTAAGCACTTATCTTCTTTAGAAACAATGGCGGCGGCACGCAACGGGATTTGTTTTGAGGATAAGAATTTATCGGACTTTACAGCTATTACTAATTTTATAATTTCTTATAAATACAATAATATAACCCTTGATGTTACCCACGTCTCATCGTCACTCTCGAGTCGTATAAATTTTGAAACGATATTTAGGGCAATAGAAGCACATTAAATATCAATCACCTTCGACTTGAGGCACTCGATCGATACTATGTCAGTTGGCCAGTAGGGTTCCGCGTGCACTCGATAGGGATACGAGGAACATTTACAACCGGCTTTGAAAGCTTCTTGCCCTATTTGACGCTCATTGCAGCATTTAGATAAAAACAATCTGGATCTGGGTCACGAATATCTAATAAATAATGAAACCAGAACGCATTTGTTACCATGATATATATATCTATAGAAGCAATATAAATTTCATTTCCCGATGTTTTTAATTTAAAATTGTATCATAAAACTAAAATTTCCCAGGAGATTAGATTGAGCTAAAATAGGCCTAAGTCGTTACGCTATTCCGTTACCTCAGTGAGGCACTGTTTGAATTGTTGATGACTTCCTTTGCATAATATTCAGGAAATTGGCCTAATATTGGCTGAAGTTGTGTGCCTTACCGTTGCTTTGTTATCATCCACAGAAATTTGAGATCTAAATATAATTATTATTCATAGTGTCTGATAGTTTTTGAATATCGATAATTTCTAGAATTTAACGCAAATTTTCTTTTCACTTTGCCCATGCGCAGCGAAGCTGACGGCAATTTAGATTCATCGTCGTCCGCTGTTAGGCTCAGCTCGTATCGTCTATAATTAGCTATTGCAGATGGCCTCTAGCGATTGACCCCAATCCAGCCCTAATACACACTGCCACAGCATTAGTATTTTTATCATCGCCTATTTAGTATGCTCGTGTGACTCTAAAAGCACTTTGATGTTGTTTAGTTTTCCATCATGAAAGTCTATTAGCTGTTACTCTATTTAGCACTGTTCGCTTCTTTATCTTGGTCTTTGTTTCACAATTAAACCCACCTGCATTGGTCGATTCTGCAGCAGTTTCTTAGAATTCGATTTCCTAATGTGCGGTAGCTCTGGAAAATCACGCCTCGCTTCAATATAATATTTGTACTAAAATGTTTATTGTGCAATCAGTTCAACGAATAGTTATTATAAGCTCATTTGCGGCAAACTACTGAAATTTCACTGCTTACAAAACAGTTGCCGAGTGCCTTAAGTATTTGCCATTTCACCTTTGTGTTTCCAAATTATAAGATTCTTCATAAGTTTTATGATTTATTAGTTAGGTATAATACTGATTTATACCGATAAATTATTATTTATTTGATGTAAAGTTAAAATATTAACGCAAGCTGAAAACGTTTTTGTATGATGTGCCAAACGAAATCGTATATTTAATATAAAATGAATTTTCCTGTTATACCGGATCGGATGAAGATCCGGGCTTTCCACTATTGGTTAATTTTGAATAAACTTTCCTCTAAAATTGCTTTCTATACAATTTAAGAAATAACTGAAACGAGTATTTGAAAATTGAAATTTTCTTTACATACGGTGGAAAATATATAGTTAAAGGATAAATCCTACTAATATTATAAACGTGAAAGTTTATAAGTATGTATGGATGTTTGTTACTCTTTCACGTAAAAGCTACTGGACGGATTTGGATGCAACTTTACAGTAATATACGAGGTTATACATCAGAATAACAGGGGTACTTTTTACCGCGGGCAAACTTCTCATTCCCACGGGAAACCGACTTCCACGCGAACGGAGTCGCGGGCGGCCCTAGTCGACCATATTTTTCCATCAAATGTGTTAACGATAATCTATTGCGGCACCGCTGACCTGTTTTCCGACAACTGTTTAGACACGAGTCCCTTTGATATTAGCTCGAACCCTGCAGATGTTTTCTTTGACGTTGCGTAATCGCCTCGCGCGATCACTGCGTAATGCAGACGTCTCATATTTTTCTCATGCTCTACATTTCTTTATAAATTCAGCAATAATATTGCACATGAATTTACGTTTACTTTTTACCAGTCCTTGTAGTAATAAGTTTTTTTGGGGATCAATGTACTGGAAAGGCAAATTGGTTTAACTGCAGTTTGATGAGTAAGACGTGCCTCTGGCTTCTTGTTTAAATTAAGGTGTAGATATCCTGTAATGGATGTATCACGTTGGATTCATAGAACCTGTTCATGAAAACGTTTTGTCACGACTTTACTTAATTAATGAATAAGCTTCAAATATAATCTATGAATTTAGTAGTACTATAAAATCTCAGTACAACAATATATTTTTTTAACCTTTATGGCTATGGTCAAAATACTGTTCCAATATTTCCTTGCTCTACGTTTAATAATTATATTTGCAAAAACACATGATCTCATCAATTAAACGAGACAAGATTATGTGAAGCGGTTTTGACCTTTCAGATTATTGTGTTGTTTTTATTTTAAGGTATCAGTCAAAGAGATAACGCTAAAACGTCAGTGTGTTTACGGTAATAATTTTTAAATAGGTATCAAAGACAGACATCGTCAGGAAATAGATAGTAATGTCTGTGCTTACACACTTTGGCTATAAAATAAATGAAACATGTACACAACAAAACAATTGAATACACACATTTGGTAATATTTTTGAAATTCCCAAGACAATATTTTAATTTAAAGACAAACAATCCGCAATTCACTCCATTGTTGTTCGTTAGGTTTTCAAATTCCACTATGAATATTTCATACGATTTCAAGGTTATGTGTGTTTGTTTTGTTACTCAGTTTTAATTTATTTTACGTTTCTGTTTTGTCGTATTCTTTGCACAAGTGTTTCATCTAATTCCTTAACCTGTTTCTGTCCCCGCCTTCCCAGGCCAAGTTAAAAATATCCAAATCTTGTTTTGGCCACAACAACATAAGGTGGTCTTCGTAAATGGCGATGATGTCATCCACAATAAATATGCGTGGCGTCCCTCAGTAAATGAATAGAACCGTTGTGTAACATAAATTAAGCTGGAAACTTGTTTACTCCGTGGGACTGTACTAGATTATTACTCTAATTATTTGTGTCCTGTTTTGATATAATATAATTCGTGATAAGATCTCTATCATTCGTTATTTTTCCATTTTAGCGACTGGAAATTTTGTTATAGCGGCTCAAATCTTTATTACGATTCTGTTATCAATGTTTATGTTTTTTTCACTTTACGGTTTTAAATCTTTATATCAAATGGAAAAATGTAGAGTTTAAATGATATTTCGTCTGGAAATTTAATCAGGACTATTTAAATTTAAGACCTTTATTGATACTGGCCTCTTTCTCTTTCCCTCATATAAAAAAATACAATTCCATTATAATAAATTAGTAATTCAAGTTACTGGTAGTGATTCCAGTGATCATTATTTACTGGTTTTATCTCTTACCCTTGGGCTAATTATATCATCACCGGTTTCATACTGTCCATAATTACATATTGTAAAAAGTTCAGTGCACTCGAAACCGCAGCAGAATATTCGATGTGATTGTAAATCTTATATTCGCTCTTGCAAATTATCTCCGACCCGTTGACATGTTTTTCGTGTTCTCTATCGTTATCTAGTTTACCTACTAACACAAACTTGTCATTTGTGATAACTGCTAATGTTCTTTAATGTTTGTCGTCTGGCTATGTGCATATTCACTAATCGCTGTTTCCTGTGACAATGTCTTCGTTACATTCATTACTCTTAGATATATAAGTTTGATTGTGAGATGTAGGTATAGTGGCGCCTAGCAAATCTTTCATCGGCTCGCATTCTTCAATACGATGTGATGAGATCCAGCACGCGCTGGTGACATTTAGCACTTCTCACTGATTGAAGGTCGTGACACCCACTTGAAACAACACATACGTTCAGTCCAGAGCTTACTATATTTATCCTGGTCTAATTATAATTTGCAGAATATTTAGCTCAATGCAAAAGTGCGGAGCGAGTGTGGAAATAAATTTCCTGACTCATAAACATACCATTCGCCGAATAATGAACTTCTTATTTTCTCAGCCGGGTTCAATTTGTTGTTGTGATATTTGAATATACGCAATCTATCTTTTCTTGGTACTTTTCTCGGTACTTTTCTCAGTACACCGACCTTAATTAATAACGAAAGGGTTTTTCCTACACCAAGTGTCTTTAATAACTACTGCGTTATTTTGGGAACTCGGGCACGTTTTATTAGGCGTTAAAATAGCTTTCAATGAGGCTTAATTGGAGCCAGCTGAAGACTCACTGTAAACAACTTGTTCTGTGTAATGGGTATGAGATACACAAAATTTCGCTACTGGTTATTTTGCACCTACCATTTATTTGTGCGGAGCATATTTACATTTCGATTATCATCAGGCTTAAATTCGGAAGATTTTCGATCTTTGTTGACAATATATTTGGTGTTAATCAAATTTTCACCGGATTCCAATATTTGCACTGTGAGCTGTATTTTATTTATTTTATTATCGATCAATATTTAATCTTTAATGCATAAGCATATAAGTATTATTTACGATTTTCGTTCATCAAACACCAAAACCGCGAGACGCCTTAAAATTTTGTTTTCGACACTGTTTCGATATTTGTGCAAAACAAGGTTGAGAAAACAACAATTCGATATCGATGTAGGCAGTGTAGTCGAGTTCAGGGTGCACGGGCGGCCCGCGTGGTGATGACGTGTGCGCAGCCATTTTAAATAGGACGAGAGCGCGCGCAGACCATCAGTCGCCTGCCAGGACGCGCTCGCGCCACACTCGCTCACACTGAACGATATCAGTCGCGACACACTCGCCGCAGGCAACACACGCCGTCTTATCCAGTGATAAAAATAATTACAAAAAAATAAACCATGATCGAAGTCGCCCAACAACCTAAACATGCCTGCCTCTACGAAGTCAGACAAAAGGGAGAGGACAAAGCCTGTTACGTGGTCGTACGTAATCCAAAAGTACGTGTCTATTTTTACGAAAAGTTGATGCGCAATAAGCGACACGCTTCCATTTATAACCACCAAAACACAAAACCGGTTTTTCGAAATGACTTTGTTTTTGAACCGCGACCGGTGTAGAGATGCAAAACTTTGTTTAGACTAAAGTGATGAAGGTTTTTGTGCAAATATCTAACCGGTGTTTGTTTGGTTTCAGGATCTGGTCAAGAGCCACTTGATGTTCGCGGTGCGCGAGGAGGTGGAGGTGCTGAAGGAGCGCATCGCCGAGCTGATGGAACGGATCAACCAGCTGGAGGTGGAGAACTCGTACCTGCGCGCGCACGCCAGCCAGGACACGCTGGCCGCGCTGCCGGCCGCGGGCAGCAAGCCGCCGGCGCAGGCGCAGGGCCCGCCGCCGCCCGTGTCGTAGGCGCAGAGCGACGCCGCCGCCCCCGCCCCCGGCCCCGCGCCGCCGCGCCGCGCCCCTCGCGCGGACGCCGTTCGCTTCGCAAGTACAAGCTCGCTATACTCCCCGCCCGTGCTGGCCCGCGAACCCCGCGCTACGCCCGCCGGCGCCCGACCACCACCGAGTGGAACCGCCCGGCTCGCCTACGCACCCCCCCCAAGTTACTTTCGAAGCTTAGATGTCTCTATCAGTACTATATTCCATATTAACTACAACTGTAAGACGAGTGTTTATAGGATTACAATAAACTAGTTAATAATCTTATGAAGAACAATGACTGTGTGTTAATTTATTATATAATTCTTTATGTTTAAGTTATTTATCATTTTTACAGAGTTAGAAATATGAAATTATTGAAAAGTATTGTCTGGCTGAGGTTAAATGATCTGTTGATAGCGAAGAGCTCCTAGTGTTGTGTGCATTATTTGTTTAGTGTTATGTTTTTATTATAATGATTGTAACTGTTGTGTAAAGGACATTACGGTAGAGAAGCGTGCGCTTGCGACTGCTGGCATAGTCGACTGCACGCCGACACCGCGTATCATACATACTATTATAATATTCCAACATTTTACGAAGAAGTTATTATATAGCTATCGTTACACTGTATTTTTTTAATTTTTAAAAATTGTTTGTATATAGTACAAGTTGTAATAGAACTGAGAGGTGTACATATTAAGAGAAAATACGTTGCATCGTGTATTGGTTGCGTTGGCATCTAATATTGTAAGATTTAGATATCGCTGTATTTAAACTAGCTTGAAATGTTTAATTTTAAACTGGCGATCAAAGTTGCAGGGGAAAGGAGCACTAGTGTTGTAGTGCAAGGATTCTGTGATACCAGGCTCGGAGATTTTTTAAATAGATAGCAAATGATTTAAGTAAGGAAGGCCCCGCGACTGAAGTGACCTATAATTATAGTATTTTGTACAACTCTAATACGTATGTGTATAGATGAATTTAGGTCTTCATAATTATTGTGAATATACATTAATTTACTCCTAAATATTATTGTAGACCTAGATATGAATTATTATGATACTGAAATTGTAAATATATTGTAAACAGAAATGTCCATTGTAGCTTATGTTGACCACAAAGGTTCCTCATACCTAATAAATGCAAAACTACAGAAAATACTGTTCTTTTATTACCTTTATCCATCAACCACTGCAAATATAGGTAGGTAAGTAACCACAACTAATAATAAACGTTGAATACCTACTGTAAATACGCCCAGAGATAACACTTGATAATATTTAACGTCCGTAAACAAAGCGTTAGGTACTTACAAGGCAACTTCAGACAATGTCTTAACCACAGTTACGGTCATGTGAATCGTGCAAACTGTAAAGTGATAACCTATGTCTGCATTACGTTGCTGTAGCAGAAGTAAATGACGCCATCTAGGTTTAAACTTTTGCAACTTCCACTTTAAAGCAAAGTAATATATTGTCTCTGGAGCCAGCAGTACAACAACTTTAGAATTCTAAAATAAATGAAAAAGTTCATACGTTAACAAATAGATGGCGCTTTATTAAAGTATAAAAAAACTAAAAGTAGTTTTTGAAAAAACAAAATCGGTATACCCAGATGTGGATGAGTGCTAAATTAATAAAATTAAAGTACAAAAGTTTTCTTACTGACGAAATTTACTTGTTATTGGCGTACTTTTTAATTAGTAAGTAGATAGTTTCAAGGATTGCGCCAAGCTCAAAAACTTAACTTCAAATTAAATGTACTTATTTTAATTAATTTAGCCGTACAGAATACATTGCAAACCGGTTTCAAAACTTTTCGTTTGTATTTAAGGACATACTTGCTAAAATTATATTCAATTGCGCAGCAGTATTTTGTTCAAGAAAAACGATGGTAGTGTCATCTATTACAATATAATCAAACTATAAGAATAAAGCTTATGCTACTCGACAACAGATGGCGTTCACATTTTTTTACCATCATTGCCATTTAAAAATACTAAGCTGTCACTGTCAATAATTTATTAAATCGGTCTGTCAATGTCAATTGAATAAAAAATAAACAGGCCAACTCGGCGAAGCAAGCAATTACAAAGTTTTATACTTTACACAAATGAAACTTAGCTAAAATATGAGTCTCAAGGAAATACAAAACAAGCTATTGCTATGGGAATCCTCCGAGAATCCCTTGGCGCCCCTTACCGCAGAGCAAAGAGAAGCTGTGCTAGATTTGGAGGCTCTTATAAATGGTACCCCTGACGTTGCAGATGAAGTAAGATTTTCAAGAAATTTTTAAAGAAGTTTGAAACTTGTAAGTTGAGATTTCCTGCTTATTTAATCATTATATATTACTTTTATTTTTCAAGGAAAAAACAGCAGTGCAAGCAGCACCTGCAGAGTCGGGAACGGGTGGAATTCCACCTATAAACACAACTTTTGACTTCCTGGATTGGTACCAAAGTTTGCAAGAGAACAGCATCAAATCAAATGATGCTGTGTATGAAGCCTACCACAAACAATTGGATGATCGTAAAAATGAATGTGATTCCTTGATTAATCAGGTTGGTAATCTACACAATCTAAATTCATAAGGGAATATCTACTCTTTCCACAATAGGTAATGCATAATTAGTATTATATTATGCATTTACAGATTGGTGCAACAATGAAAGACTTAGGGAAACTATCTGAACAGTATAATTTTGTTTCAAACAAGACCAATGCTCTTCACACCATGAGTGAACAGTTGTTAGCTGACCAAAACAAATTGTCAAGTATTGGTAAGCTACTAGTTTCATTATTATAATGATATCTGAAGAAACTTATTGGTTGGATTATTTTTAATTGTCTTGTTTTTGCATTACAGGGGAAGACATTAAAAAACGTTTATATTACTTCAATCAAGTGGACCATCTTCAGCAAAGGTTGAACAGTACAACAATGTCTGTCAATAGTGATGCATTCTTCAATCTGCTTGCTAAAATTGATGAATGCCTCGACTATATGAGAGAACATGTAAGGGTTTATTTGTCAGGTTATTTTAAACAAAAACACTTAATCAAATTTATAGAATGAGATTAAAATCAAGAAATAGTAACTAAAGGGTATGGGTCTTAAAATACACATATTGAACAAGTATTAGCTTACTCTTTTTTGGTCTGTGTGTGTTTGAGAAACTTTCTTAAGAAGATTCATAGTAAGTTAAGGGTTGGGATGACACAAGACTTTAAAGTTAGAAGGAAGGCCAAACTCAACATATAACTGACATTTAATAATATTTTTCTCACTCTTGATTTTTCTAATGTTTCTTCCTTATATTTTGTTATTGTGACATATGTGTTTATATGGATAACTTTGTTTTTATCTTATTCAACCATACCATCCAGAAATCGCAGATGCAAGCTTTTCATCATAAAAAAAACCCTACTTTACCTTCTGCAGAGTACCTACAAAGAGTCCCACCCGTACCAAGTGAAGTACCGCCACCTACAATCCCGGGCTATCTCCCTAATTCGCTCATACGTCAGCCACGTGTTAAACCACGCGACAGAACAAGTGCTAGCACCTAAAGATGAGGAGCCAACAGAAACGGAGACAGCGGACACAGCTTATGCAGTATATTTTGGCAAATTTCAAGCCGCAGCGCCTAAACTTAAGATGGTGATTGGGCAAGTGGAAGCCAGGGCTGAGAAGAATGCTGAGTGAGTATTTAATTAAATTTTTATAGTATTTTATTTATAACTAGTGACAACCTAAAAGTTGGTAAATACCACGTTAAAATCCGTTGTGTGGTTTAGGAGGAGATAGTGGATAAACATACAAACAAACACAGTTAACGACTTGGATTTATACTATGTTATATTTAATTGATGATATATCAATTATAGAACTTTTAAAAACATACTTACATGTAGTTGCTTGAGATTTATTCAACTATCTATCCAGACGGTTTCAAATTTTGTAGCATGGCATAAAATATCATAATCTCTTTAAACTGACTGGCAAATACTAGGTATAGTTAGTAATTTTTAACCTTTTTCGCTCTCAACCTTTTCCAACTCAGTAAAAAAGTATAAATTTAACAGCAAATTTGTTTGAGCATAAACAATGACAACTGCTATACTATGATACCTAAATCTTACGAACAATAACGATGACAACTGTCAAAATCACGAAGTTAAAGATCGTTAAGAGTTACGTATACAGGGTGTAATAGTTCAGTGTGCACAGGCGATTATTCCGTAATTATTACTATTATTACGTATTAAAGTTTCATCCAAATCCGTCCAGTAGTTTTTACGTGTAAGAGTAACAAACATTCATACATCCATACTCACAAACTTCCACATTTATAATATTAGAAGGACGTACCTACCTATAGCTACAAAACTATGATACAAGATTTATTGTCTTTAATGTAAAAAAATAATGATAGGTAGGTACTGCTACTATTGGACTTGCATTCTTCCATTAGTATTATTATTATATTGGTTATTTTGTTTTGATAAAACAGTTTAGAACATAACAAACATTTCGGCGGCAACAAAATCACTATTTCTTGATAAATAATGCGCAGCCATTAAACCATCTATTTTAGGTAGATTACACGATTACCTTTTTTCGAATCCTATCCAATTTATTAATCGAATAATATTTACTATTAACATAATACGCGACCGAAAACACAACAAAATAATACATTAATGTTAAATAAATAAAAAAATAAAATATGTTCTATATCAAACATTTCGGCGGCAACAAAATCACTATTTCTTGATAAATAATGCGAAGCCATTAAACCATCTATTTTAGGTAGATTACACGATTACCTTTTTTCGAATCCTATCCAATTTATTAATCGAATAATATTTACTATTAACATAATACGCGGCCGAAAACACAACAAAATAATACATTAAATGTTGAATAAATAAAAAAATTAAATAAAATATGCGCCAGCTATATGCGCCACCGCTGGCGCGTTGTTGTATGACGTCACAAGCGGTCACGTGACTGTTAGCGGGACTCGATATTTTTCGAAACTTTGAATGCCTATAAAATCAAAACTACTGGGTACTTTTTAATACAACAAAAACTAGTGTATTTGTATGCATACAGGCTTTACTGAGACAAAATTTCAAGCGATTTGGCATACCTAGTTACATTCTCCAATGGATCATCCTCATGTACCGCCAGCTACGCGTCGCTCCTGGCCGACATCCAGCGCGACTACACTTCCCGCCGCTCGCTGGTATCCGGCGCGGCGGCGTCGCTCTCGCTGTCGGCCGCCGCGAGGCAGCACGCGCGCGACCACTGTACGCTACTCCGCGCCAGTAGTTCGTTGTTAGCGCACGCGTGTAAAGACGAGTGCGCGCTGTACGAGCACTTCTTCAGTCGGAAGAGCCAGGCGTTGCAGTAAGTAGCTTATTGTTAGGGATTTAGTAAATATTTTTGGAGTTTTTTTGCGTGTTGTTTATAGGTACGTCACAGGTAGGACGAGGTAGATTTTCGGGAGTTTATTTTTGGTTTTAGGTAGGTATTTTATGTTAGAATCACTAAAATGTTGTACACGCGCGCGATCACTGCACGCTACTGCGCGCCAGTAGTTCGTTGTTAGCGCACGCGTGTAAAGACGAGTGCGCGCTGTACGAGCACTTCTTCCGTCGAAAGAGTCAGGCGTTGCAGTGAGTTGATTTTTTTGTTTAGGTTTTTAGGGTAATATTTAAGACGTGTTTAAACGCTGGTAAGAGTATATATTTGGCAAAGGATAACTTCTGAATATCCTTTTTTTGTAAATTGTTATTTTAAAGTAAGTGGTCTTTGAGTAGTGTAAGTCTTCATCATACTGTTAGAAAGACTTTCATGTAAGTCATAAAATTTTTGAACTATTTAAACTTTTAAAGTTGTAAAATACAAATAAATTGTTAATCCTACTAAAATGCAAATAATATTTTGCTTAAGGGGGGTTAGGCGGTCAGCGAAAATTCAGATTTCGCTACGATTCTACGCCTTAGGCGGGGGGGTCGGGGAACGCGGTTCCTATAGAATCAACGGCCTCGAAATTAAGTGGCGTAAGCGCCAAACACATTTATTATCAAAATGTTAATAAAATATTCAATTTCTCAGAAATCTAAAACAGTCACGAAATAGAAAAGGTAAAAATCTATCAGTTTGCGATTTTATAAGACTTATTATTGTAAAACACCGTCTTAATGTGCATTTATATGAAATTTTAGGGGTGACTTCAGGATTTTTTTCTATCGAGCAAAATTATTCCAATCGTGTTTTTAAAACAGTCCTCCCATCACATTTACGTTCTTTATTATACATTTGAAATATCAGTGCGAAATATCATATATTTTATAAGTAATAGCTATTAGAAAACGTCTAATTCTGCCGTTTTCAGTTACTAAGGGCCCTTAACTAACTTTAGTTTTTTTTTTCTACAACTGTAAACTATTAGTAAGTTTACATCTTTAAACATTTTAAAACCGTAATACTGTAAAGCTAAGTCGCCATCCATGTCTGTTTGATAACTCCTTCAAATATACTAATCATTTACATATTTTATCGAGTAATTTCTAAGTAAATCTCATATAACCCCCACAGAGACTACCTACAAACCCTCTGCAACGGTCTCTACGACACGCTGCGCCCGCACATCATACACATCAACCATCTTGAAACTCTCGCGGAGCTGTGTGTGATCCTGAGAGTTGAGGTCATCGAGGAACAAGTCAATAATGATCGTAAGTATATTGTTTTCGACTACACAATTCTCTCTATAGAAGAAGCAGCGAATTTAAATTTATTGGTAAAGTAGTTAAAATATTGTCCCGAAAACACTCTCTAAAACTAAATTAAAAACAACGCTGTCACTTTCTCATGCTCTGTATTAGAAAAAGACAAGTACATTGGTTTCACTAAATTTAGTCCACCCACATCATTGTAAAATTGAAGGAAATGCGCTGAGAACTAGCCTAAAATTGCCTTCGCCGTGTCATTATGACACGTACATTTAAGTTTGACAGGACTAAAATGATTACCTATCTCCGTCTTATACTATTGATGAGAAAACGGCGATAGTTATAGTTTAGTTAGAAAGTGTTTTCAAAATCGTGGCCATTGTCGGGTATTACCACTCAGATAAAAAAAATATTTTTCATGAGGTTAATCTAGTGCTAAACATTTATATTGTAAAATCAGAACTCAGTTGCTGGGTTCAATTGCTTAAAGTGTGTTTAATTATGGTTAAATAAGCTTAAAAAATGTGTGGATATTAACTTATTTTTAAGGTTGCCTTGGAATTTTCTTAAGTCTATGATTTTCTAGAGATTTACTCAAGACTTTGATTGTCTGGAGATTTACTCAACTCTGTCGTTGTTTGGAGATTTACTCAACTCTATGGTTTTCTGTGGATCTACTTAACTTGTCCAGAGATTTACATAACTCCGTTACTGTCTGGAGGTGTACTTAACTCTACCATTGTCTTTTTGTTTTAGTATGTTGGTTGGTTGTACCAACGAATAGTAAGGAACCAATTCAACTCAATGATTGCCTAGGGATCCGCTTAACTCTGTCGTTGTCTAGAGATGTGCTCAGCTCTGACCGTCTGGACATCGATTTCTTGATCTACGCGTGCTGCACTACAGTTAACTCTGTGGTAGTCTCTCATGTAGTCTGTGTGCAGCGGAGACGCTGTCGGCGCTGGGCGCGGCGTGCGGGCTGCTGCTGCACTACAGTTAACTCTGTGGTAGTCTCTCATGTAGTCTGTGTGCAGCGGAGACGCTGTCGGCGCTGGGCGCGGCGTGCGGGCTGCTGCTGCACTACAGTTAACTCTGTGGTAGTCTCTCATGTAGTCTGTGTGCAGCGGAGACGCTGTCGGCGCTGGGCGCGGCGTGCGGGCTGCTGCTGCACTACAGTTAACTCTGTGGTAGTCTCTCATGTAGTCTGTGTGCAGCGGAGACGCTGTCGGCGCTGGGCGCGGCGTGCGGGCTGCTGCTGCACTACAGTTAACTCTGTGGTAGTCTCTCATGTAGTCTGTGTGCAGCGGAGACGCTGTCGGCGCTGGGCGCGGCGTGCGGGCTGCTGCTGCACTACAGTTAACTCTGTGGTAGTCTCTCATGTAGTCTGTGTGCAGCGGAGACGCTGTCGGCGCTGGGCGCGGCGTGCGGGCTGCTGCTGCACTACAGTTAACTCTGTGGTAGTCTCTCATGTAGTCTGTGTGCAGCGGAGACGCTGTCGGCGCTGGGCGCGGCGTGCGGGCTGCTGCTGCACTACAGTTAACTCTGTGGTAGTCTCTCATGTAGTCTGTGTGCAGCGGAGACGCTGTCGGCGCTGGGCGCGGCGTGCGGGCTGCTGCTGCACTACAGTTAACTCTGTGGTAGTCTCTCATGTAGTCTGTGTGCAGCGGAGACGCTGTCGGCGCTGGGCGCGGCGTGCGGGCTGCTGCTGCACTACAGTTAACTCTGTGGTAGTCTCTCATGTAGTCTGTGTGCAGCGGAGACGCTGTCGGCGCTGGGCGCGGCGTGCGGGCTGCTGCTGCACTACAGTTAACTCTGTGGTAGTCTCTCATGTAGTCTGTGTGCAGCGGAGACGCTGTCGGCGCTGGGCGCGGCGTGCGGGCTGCTGCTGCACTACAGTTAACTCTGTGGTAGTCTCTCATGTAGTCTGTGTGCAGCGGAGACGCTGTCGGCGCTGGGCGCGGCGTGCGGGCTGCTGCTGCACTACAGTTAACTCTGTGGTAGTCTCTCATGTAGTCTGTGTGCAGCGGAGACGCTGTCGGCGCTGGGCGCGGCGTGCGGGCTGCTGCTGCACTACAGTTAACTCTGTGGTAGTCTCTCATGTAGTCTGTGTGCAGCGGAGACGCTGTCGGCGCTGGGCGCGGCGTGCGGGCTGCTGCTGCACTACAGTTAACTCTGTGGTAGTCTCTCATGTAGTCTGTGTGCAGCGGAGACGCTGTCGGCGCTGGGCGCGGCGTGCGGGCTGCTGCTGCACTACAGTTAACTCTGTGGTAGTCTCTCATGTAGTCTGTGTGCAGCGGAGACGCTGTCGGCGCTGGGCGCGGCGTGCGGGCTGCTGCTGCACTACAGTTAACTCTGTGGTAGTCTCTCATGTAGTCTGTGTGCAGCGGAGACGCTGTCGGCGCTGGGCGCGGCGTGCGGGCTGCTGCTGCACTACAGTTAACTCTGTGGTAGTCTCTCATGTAGTCTGTGTGCAGCGGAGACGCTGTCGGCGCTGGGCGCGGCGTGCGGGCTGCTGCTGCACTACAGTTAACTCTGTGGTAGTCTCTCATGTAGTCTGTGTGCAGCGGAGACGCTGTCGGCGCTGGGCGCGGCGTGCGGGCTGCTGCTGCACTACAGTTAACTCTGTGGTAGTCTCTCATGTAGTCTGTGTGCAGCGGAGACGCTGTCGGCGCTGGGCGCGGCGTGCGGGCTGCTGCTGCACTACAGTTAACTCTGTGGTAGTCTCTCATGTAGTCTGTGTGCAGCGGAGACGCTGTCGGCGCTGGGCGCGGCGTGCGGGCTGCTGCTGCACTACAGTTAACTCTGTGGTAGTCTCTCATGTAGTCTGTGTGCAGCGGAGACGCTGTCGGCGCTGGGCGCGGCGTGCGGGCTGCTGCTGCACTACAGTTAACTCTGTGGTAGTCTCTCATGTAGTCTGTGTGCAGCGGAGACGCTGTCGGCGCTGGGCGCGGCGTGCGGGCTGCTGCTGCACTACAGTTAACTCTGTGGTAGTCTCTCATGTAGTCTGTGTGCAGCGGAGACGCTGTCGGCGCTGGGCGCGGCGTGCGGGCTGCTGCTGCACTACAGTTAACTCTGTGGTAGTCTCTCATGTAGTCTGTGTGCAGCGGAGACGCTGTCGGCGCTGGGCGCGGCGTGCGGGCTGCTGCTGCACTACAGTTAACTCTGTGGTAGTCTCTCATGTAGTCTGTGTGCAGCGGAGACGCTGTCGGCGCTGGGCGCGGCGTGCGGGCTGCTGCTGCAGGACGCGCAGGAGCGGCTCGTGTTCCGCGCGCACGTGCACCTGCGCGACGACGTGCTGCACTACCGGTGCGCGGCGCCCGACCTCGCCTACCCCGACAAGCTGATGATGATGGAGGTGAGACTCGACGCTTCTGATTGTCATTAGTAATAGCATACCAAAGCAGTACTCAGGCGCGGTCGCGAAGGTCTGATTCAATTCAATATAACTTCTTAGATTTACGCGATTATTATTACTTGAAATTAAACTCATTTTAACGGCATTTTTACAAATGCCGTTGTCACGCGTAGACTGAGATGTTTGACGTCTTCATAGAGTAAAGTAAAAATCGATTTTTCGAATTCACCGCCATCTGTTTCGTAATTTTCTCGCATAGTTTCTCGGGTTCACGCAATAAACGCTGACAGTGTCTTTATTTTTCTGCTTATTTGTCTGTTGGTTGTTCTTTTTTATTTTGCTAAGTATTGAATCCCACGTTGGTGACAGCTTCCAACCATCTTCTCTATTGAAGTTAGGGTGTTTTTTAATTTCAATAGTTTCTCTTACCAGCCTAGGAATAAAATGTTTCTCTTTTGCTAGGATTTTAACGGTATCAAATCTTAGATAGTGGTTGGGCTTATCCATGGAATGCTCACAGACTGCAGATTTTGTATAGCGACGGTTTTTTACATCGGCGATATGTTCTTTTATTCGAGTAGAAACGTCGGAAAATCAAAAATAATAAAATAAACGCGTAAAACCTGTTAAAATGAGTTTAATTTAAAGTACTTAATTCAATTTAACATTCTTAACACGAACGCTAATGGTCAATAGATATAAAATAACATAACAGGAATTAAGGAAAAAGATTCATACTGCTTTAAAAATAAATCGGTGTTTACGACCTAACCACTATCAAATTAAAATAATGGAATAAAACACGATACTGCACTGATCGAGTGTTGCAAAAGACTTTATTACGAAATTGACATCTATTTTATAGTATCCACGGAAAATAGTGTAAGCGCGATTTAATATTACTATAGCGCCATCTATCGTAAAACTAGTTTAAACTTAAGTATTTATGTAACTAGATCACTAAACAATAGGGATGAATGGGACGACAAGTTCTTTAATGATTGCCAATATGGATTCAGAAAAAATAGATCTACAGAAATGGCTATTAGAAAAACAATTTACTTCGCATTAGAATCTTTGGATAAGTCACAGAAAGTGTGCAGTATATTCTGTGACTTGTCTAAAGCATTTGACTGTTTTCAACATGATATTTTAATTCATAAACTTAAATTCTACGGTTTTGGCGGTAAAGAACTTTCCATGCTAGAGTCTTACTTAAATGATAGAACACAGGTTGTTGCTATAAACGAAACACATTCTACTGAAGTCAAAAACTATATAGGAGTTCCGCAGGGCTCAATCTTAGGACCACTGCTCTTTTTGATATATATCAATGACTTGGCAAACAGCATTCCCAAATGGGCATTTATTACATTATTTGCCGATGACACTCATGTTGGGATAAGTGACAAATCTGAAGAGGGCTAGAGAAAAAATCAAAATTTGTTTTATGTATTCTCGAAAACTGGTTTAAAGCTAACAGTATAACATTAAATGACAAAAAAACGGAAATTCTTCATTACACATGCAAACGCAAGAAGGCAGAAATAAGTAACGATGTAAAATTTTTGGGATGCGTACTAGACTCAACTCTTTCTTTCGAAAGCCACATTGCACAAATATGCAAAAAACTTGCCAGTGCTAACTATGCACTTTTTAAATTGAGAGATATTATTAACAAAAAAACTCTCTTGACTGTCTATTACGCCTACTGTCAATCAATCATTAGTTACGCCATAACAGTATGGGGTAACTCACCACACATAAATAGAGTACTGATATGTCAAAAGCGGTCAATCAGAATAATCAATAGATTACAAAGATTAAGTTCAGCTAGGCCATATTTTAAAAAGTCTAAGGTTATGACAGTTGTATCACTGTATATCTACAACTCATTACTAGAAGTACACGATATAAAAAATGACATACCAATGAGGATGAATGTGCACAACTACAATACTAGAAATAAGGACAAATTAGTGACATTAAAAACAAGACTCGTCAAGGCGTATAAATTAGGTTTAAATTTTAAAATTGACATGTTTAATAAATTACCAACTGACATACGGAACCTGGGAAACAATGATTTTAAAAATAAAATTAAAGAATTTTTTGTTGTCAACCCATTTTATTGCGTCTCGGAATATATGGCCTGCTCATTCGCCGGAGCTGATTTCTAGGTATCGTACTTAATTAATAAACTAGAATTTAATTTGATTTTGACTTTGTTAAATAGACTGCAATTTATTGATTATTATTATTTTATTTTTTATTTATTTTTTGACATTTTATTTCTTTTTTTTTGACATTTTTATTATTTTATTTATTTTTCTTATTAATTTTGCTTTTTCCTATTTGAATTTTATGTTTTGTTCCAATTTGTATAATTATTGTAATATTTTTTAATGAACTTGTAAATCTGACATGCCAAAATTATGTAATATAATCACTGGTGAAATAAATGATTAAACTGATTAAACGAGAGAAGATTCAATGTAAATCAGCGAAAAGTGGGACTAACTTTGCCTTTCCTATAAATACTAGCTTCTTTCCTTTCTGCTCCAAGTCTTTCAAACTCCAAGAAAGGCACATACTGATCTTGTGACATTGATCACCCAGTTCTTTAAACTCTACGAAGGCCACTAACTTATTCCTTATCCCCCATTCCCAGCAAATCGCGCAGTCCATCCAGGAGCAGTCCCAGCCCCGCAGCGACTCGCGCGGGTCACTGACCTCGGATGCCGAGCCCCGGCGGCAGTCGCCCGCCGACCTGCACGGGATGTGGTACCCGGGGCTGCGGCGGACGCTCGCGGCGCTGTCACGGTCTGTATGGAGTCAGATGTAGATACATACATGAGGAATAGGTGGTACGCAGCGACTCGCGGGGTCGCTGACCTCGGAGGCCGAGCCCCGGCGGCAGTCGCCCGCCGACCTGCACGGGATGTGGTACCCGGGGCTGCGGCGGACGCTCGCGGCGCTGTCACGGTCTGTATGGAGTCAGATGTAGATACATACATGAGGAATAGGTGGTACGCAGCGACTCGCGGGGTCGCTGACCTCGGAGGCCGAGCCCCGGCGGCAGTCGCCCGCCGACCTGCACGGGATGTGGTACCCGGGGCTGCGGCGGACGCTCGCGGCGCTGTCACGGTCTGTATGGAGTCAGATGTAGATACATACATGAGGAATAGGTGGTACGCAGCGACTCGCGGGGTCGCTGACCTCGGAGGCCGAGCCCCGGCGGCAGTCGCCCGCCGACCTGCACGGGATGTGGTACCCGGGGCTGCGGCGGACGCTCGCGGCGCTGTCACGGTCTGTATGGAGTCAGATATAGATACATACATGAGGAATAGGTGGTACGCAGCGACTCGCGGGGTCGCTGACCTCGGAGGCCGAGCCCCGGCGGCAGTCGCCCGCCGACCTGCACGGGATGTGGTACCCGGGGCTGCGGCGGACGCTCGCGGCGCTGTCACGGTCTGTATGGAGTCAGATATAGATACATACATGAGGAATAGGTGGTACGCAGCGACTCGCGGGGTCGCTGACCTCGGAGGCCGAGCCCCGGCGGCAGTCGCCCGCCGACCTGCACGGGATGTGGTACCCGGGGCTGCGGCGGACGCTCGCGGCGCTGTCACGGTCTGTATGGAGTCAGATATAGATACATACATGAGGAATAGGTGGTACGCAGCGACTCGCGGGGTCGCTGACCTCGGAGGCCGAGCCCCGGCGGCAGTCGCCCGCCGACCTGCACGGGATGTGGTACCCGGGGCTGCGGCGGACGCTCGCGGCGCTGTCACGGTCTGTATGGAGTCAGATGTAGATACATACATGAGGAATAGGTGGTACGCAGCGACTCGCGGGGTCGCTGACCTCGGAGGCCGAGCCCCGGCGGCAGTCGCCCGCCGACCTGCACGGGATGTGGTACCCGGGGCTGCGGCGGACGCTCGCGGCGCTGTCACGGTCTGTATGGAGTCAGATGTAGATACATACATGAGGAATAGGTGGTACGCAGCGACTCGCGGGGTCGCTGACCTCGGAGGCCGAGCCCCGGCGGCAGTCGCCCGCCGACCTGCACGGGATGTGGTACCCGGGGCTGCGGCGGACGCTCGCGGCGCTGTCACGGTCTGTATGGAGTCAGATGTAGATACATACATGAGGAATAGGTGCTACGCAGCGACTCGCGGGGTCGCTGACCTCGGAGGCCGAGCCCCGGCGGCAGTCGCCCGCCGACCTGCACGGGATGTGGTACCCGGGGCTGCGGCGGACGCTCGCGGCGCTGTCACGGTCTGTATGGAGTCAGATGTAGATACATACATGAGGAATAGGTGGTACGCAGCGACTCGCGGGGTCGCTGACCTCGGAGGCCGAGCCCCGGCGGCAGTCGCCCGCCGACCTGCACGGGATGTGGTACCCGGGGCTGCGGCGGACGCTCGCGGCGCTGTCACGGTCTGTATGGAGTCAGATGTAGATACATACATGAGGAATAGGTGGTACGCAGCGACTCGCGGGGTCGCTGACCTCGGAGGCCGAGCCCCGGCGGCAGTCGCCCGCCGACCTGCACGGGATGTGGTACCCGGGGCTGCGGCGGACGCTCGCGGCGCTGTCACGGTCTGTATGGAGTCAGATGTAGATACATACATGAGGAATAGGTGGTACGCAGCGACTCGCGGGGTCGCTGACCTCGGAGGCCGAGCCCCGGCGGCAGTCGCCCGCCGACCTGCACGGGATGTGGTACCCGGGGCTGCGGCGGACGCTCGCGGCGCTGTCACGGTCTGTATGGAGTCAGATATAGATACATACATGAGGAATAGGTGGTACGCAGCGACTCGCGGGGTCGCTGACCTCGGAGGCCGAGCCCCGGCGGCAGTCGCCCGCCGACCTGCACGGGATGTGGTACCCGGGGCTGCGGCGGACGCTCGCGGCGCTGTCACGGTCTGTATGGAGTCAGATGTAGATACATACATGAGGAATAGGTGGTACGCAGCGACTCGCGGGGTCGCTGACCTCGGAGGCCGAGCCCCGGCGGCAGTCGCCCGCCGACCTGCACGGGATGTGGTACCCGGGGCTGCGGCGGACGCTCGCGGCGCTGTCACGGTCTGTATGGAGTCAGATATAGATACATACATGAGGAATAGGTGGTACGCAGCGACTCGCGGGGTCGCTGACCTCGGAGGCCGAGCCCCGGCGGCAGTCGCCCGCCGACCTGCACGGGATGTGGTACCCGGGGCTGCGGCGGACGCTCGCGGCGCTGTCACGGTCTGTATGGAGTCAGATGTAGATACATACATGAGGAATAGGTGGTACGCAGCGACTCGCGGGGTCGCTGACCTCGGAGGCCGAGCCCCGGCGGCAGTCGCCCGCCGACCTGCACGGGATGTGGTACCCGGGGCTGCGGCGGACGCTCGCGGCGCTGTCACGGTCTGTATGGAGTCAGATGTAGATACATACATGAGGAATAGGTGGTACGCAGCGACTCGCGGGGTCGCTGACCTCGGAGGCCGAGCCCCGGCGGCAGTCGCCCGCCGACCTGCACGGGATGTGGTACCCGGGGCTGCGGCGGACGCTCGCGGCGCTGTCACGGTCTGTATGGAGTCAGATGTAGATACATACATGAGGAATAGGTGCTACGCAGCGACTCGCGGGGTCGCTGACCTCGGAGGCCGAGCCCCGGCGGCAGTCGCCCGCCGACCTGCACGGGATGTGGTACCCGGGGCTGCGGCGGACGCTCGCGGCGCTGTCACGGTCTGTATGGAGTCAGATGTAGATACATACATGAGGAATAGGTGCTACGCAGCGACTCGCGGGGTCGCTGACCTCGGAGGCCGAGCCCCGGCGGCAGTCGCCCGCCGACCTGCACGGGATGTGGTACCCGGGGCTGCGGCGGACGCTCGCGGCGCTGTCACGGTCTGTATGGAGTCAGATGTAGATACATACATGAGGAATAGGTGCTACGCAGCGACTCGCGGGGTCGCTGACCTCGGAGGCCGAGCGCTGTCACGGTTTGTATGGGCAAGGGCGGATCCAGGACCCCCGCCCCCTGGGCTGGGTCCAGGACCTACATGGACCACTCATTAAAATTGCTAAACACACTTTATTGTGACTGACCACTACTATGTGATCCCCCCCTGGCGCCTAAGCTGGATCCGCCCTTGTGTATGGGGTTTAGAGAATAAATACAGGCAGACAATTCCATAACTTATAACTTGCCACGTAGTGATTTCCGATAGCTCTTAAAGTGTCAATAAGAAAGTACGAACATTGTAAAACGTTACCTAGAGGTATATTGGCCAATAGCTTTGATAAAAATGTAACAGAAACGTGCCCTAGGTCTTCGCCGCTCTAATTAGATGCAGCACTACTTGCAAACATCACCAGAATTGCGACGACCTTATAATATTTTTGGGAAAACTATTATTACTATTTCAAACTATTTGGTACGTTTCTAACAAGACACTAAGGTCTGTAGGGGTTTCAGAGATACTAACCACTACGAAAGAAAGGTTTAGTCAAAAGTGTGGTCCATTTTGGTTTAATGACATGGTGTGTACATAACTCACAATTTTCTGCCTCAATGTATAGACAATTATAACATAGAGATATTGTCTTTTTTTTTCTTAAAGACCTTTTTAAAAAATATACCTACCTAGTTGACCTAACTTCTTAAAGTATCCTGTGCTTATTTCCAGATTATACCGCTGCCTCGAGAAGAAAGTATTCCAGGGGCTCGCCCAAGAAGCCATATCCCTCTGCGTGCAAAGCATAGACATCGCCGCCAAACAGATAATCGCGACTCGAACCAACATAGACGGAGAGCTATTCCAGATAAAACACTTACTTATACTCCGAGAGCAGATCGCGCCGTTCCAAGTCGACTTTGTGGTCAAGGAGACTACTTTAGACTTCAGTAATGTTAAGAACGCGGCCTATGGCCTCATTCAAAGACCCCGGCAGATATTCTCGTTGAATAGTAATAATGCGTTGTTAGAATTCCTTCTAGAAGGTACTCCGATGGTGAGAGAACATTTGTTGGACTCGAGGAAGGAGGTCGATCGACAGTTGAAGGGCTCTTGTGAGATGTTTATAAAGGACGCCACGGATATACTGGCCGGGCCGATCATTGCGTTTTTGGAGAAGGTAATTGTATAAGATAATAAACATATTCATTTTTTTATGTTGATGGTCTAATCATACATAAGAAAAATGTTTTTTTTCGCACGCTCTGACAAGATAAAGCTACTACAAGCAAAAGCTCCGAAACAGTGTTTATTAAGTAGAGTTGAAACGAAAGTTATCCACGTACATTTCTAAAAAAAATGTAGGCTGGAAGCTATTTCATCAATACTTTTTTTATCGCAGTAAAACTTTTTTAACCCATATATTTTATTCCACAGGCCCAGTGTATAACTCCAATTGAACAACTGAAACAACAGCCGTTTGCATCTCCTGAAGAGATTGCAGTAGTCGTGAAAGATACTCAAAGATTGATAAAGACACATTTGGCAGCGTTGCAGAGGTCAATGCAACTTTACTTGTCGAATAAGGAAACGGAGTTCATATTATTCAGGCCTATAAGGGTAGGTTAAATTAAAGCATATATTTTAGTTTTTCTATTGTTTTGTTAACACTAAGCAAGTAGGTAGTCTAGTTTTCCAAATAAGTAGCTCTTCGCGCGGTACTTCATAGTCGATATTCATAGATTGTAGCCATCTTTAATCTATTGACGGAACGACATGTTAAAGCCTAAACTAAACTCAATTTAATGTTTAATTAATATTATTATAATTTCAGAATAACGTCGTTGGCAACTTCGTGCAAATTGAACAGTTACTAACAAACGCTGGATACACGTATGAAGACAAGCTTATAGTCGCCTGCCCCACTCCTGAGCAAGTTTCAGTATTTATATCATCATCGAGCCTCATCAGCCACAGTGAAACAGTGTTGCCATATGGGAAAAAGAGGAAAACAAGCACAATTCGGCAACCCAGCGTCAGCAGTGTTCAGGAAAAGAGCGAAACTAGTAACACAGTTATGAATGTTTAATATTTTTGATGGAAATATAGTATTGTTGAATTGTATTTAGTTTTTATTGACAGTAAATGGAAATAAGTATAGGTT
This sequence comes from Emmelina monodactyla, assembly GCA_916618145.1. Lineage (NCBI taxonomy): Eukaryota > Metazoa > Arthropoda > Insecta > Lepidoptera > Pterophoridae > Emmelina > Emmelina monodactyla. The sequence continues at coordinate 10,435,729 of OU745303.1, forward strand.
TTGTATGAAAGATAGCATAAAACAGACATTCCCTGAAATGCTTAGTTTGTGTAACATGTTGTTCTGACAACATAGCGTGTCGATCTGTATGTAACTTTGATTTAAAAGTAGGTAGGTATTACTTTTGACAAAAAAAGTTTTAACTACTAAAGCACGGTGATTAAATTAGATTTTTATGAGAATTTGTTCTCTGGTCAAAGGCAAGATCTTAAGGAAAGAGAAGAAATAAAGTAAATTAGGGATAGAGCAAATGAACGTAACTTCATTACAGTTTGTTACGTAAACTAGGCGCAGCTCTGTCGTAACTGTGAAATAAATGTAGACTTCTTGCTTGTTTCTGAGTATAAAGGACTATTTAAGAAACCTAGTTGTCTTCTATGTCATTGGAAATAAAAATGGCTATCGTTTTATTTACAGTATTTTATTAGCTTAACTCACTATATTATTACACAATCACCAAAGACAGCACTTGTTTATAAATTAAATAAAACAAAGGACATTTGGGAGAGTTGTTTAATGTGTTGCATTCTTAAATATGATTTAAATAATTCTTCTAAAAGTTTAACTATTGTAATGCTTTAAGCCCTGAGCCAGTACATGCTGGAACGGAGCCTGGTGTAGTCGGGCAGTTGTTCCACAGGTCCTACAGCAGCGACAACTGGGCATTTGTCATAGAGGTATTTGTAGCAGACATCCCTGATGTTCTGTACGTTGACAGCCTCGATGCGAGCGTCCAGCTCATGCAGGGGGATGCGACGGTTATAGCACAGCATCTGGCGACCAATGTCCTCACAAACAGGTGTGGTTCCGTCAAGCTGCAACAGCATGTTGGTCTTTAATAGGTTCTTTGCACGCTCAACCTCTCCTTCTGTGACTGAAGTGCACAGCTTCATCCACTCCTGCTGGATATTGTAAACCATATCTTCAATCTGCAGAGGCTCAGATACAAAGTAAATGCCCCACAGACCAGTGTCTTTGTAACAGGTATTAAAGGACTGGAAGCTGTGGCACAAACTCTCACAGGATGCAGCACGGGCTAGGAAGGATGCATTATTGACACCACCACCTTGAGACCTGTCCCAAGCTCCAATAAGGGTGTTGGCTACCATTAGAGGGATGTTATCAGCATCGGTCCAGCCAGCACCTTCAACAGCAATGGCTATATGAGCAAGAGGCATTGAGTCATCACGGACTCTGATCTCAGACCCACTGTAACGGCAGGCAGCGATTTCAGGGACATCTACTGTAGAGTTCTTCAATCCACTGAAGTGCTTGTTTGCCAGATCAACCAGCTTGTTATGTTCAACACCACCTGCTCCTGCAAGGACGATGCGGGCAGGCTGGTAGTGGGTCTTGATATAGTTCTGGAGGTCAGCCTTGGAGATCTTCTTTATGTTCTTGGTGGGTCCAAGAATTGTTTGTCCTAGGGGAGTTCCTTGGAAGGCAGTAGAATGAAGGTGATCAAATACAACTTCTTGTAAATTACTCTCTACATCTTGCATTTCACGAAGAATAACACCTCGTTCTCGTTCGATTTCGGGTTCAGCGAGTGAAGAATTCTGGATAATATCAGCAAGAATTTCTACAGCGGTGGGAATGTCCTTGGTCAAGCATTTGGCATAAAAAACAGTTTGCTCCCGGGACGTGTAGGCGTTTAAATGAGCTCCCATATTCTCAACCAGCAATTCTAAGTCAGTCTGTGAACGTTTGCTGGTGCCTTTGAACGCCATGTGTTCCAAAAAGTGAGCCACTCCATTGTTCTTGGAGTGTTCGTACCTTGATCCGGCATCGATCCACAAACCGACTGTAGCTGTGGCAGCGCCCGAGTCTTCTGTGGCCACGCGAATTCCATTATCTAGCTCTGTGAGCTTTGTCGGTGGAACATTTACAAGAGCCTGTTTGGTTCCAACGGCAGTGGCCAACTGTCGTACCTGATTGCCCTGGCCCTGCTGTAGCAACCGCAATATAGTCGCCGCCTTCAACATTTTTCGTTAAATATTGCGGTATTCTCTGCTAAAATTCTGTTTCACTGATTTACGTAATAAATGGGCAATAGTTTTTGCTGTCAGAAAAATCAAGGATGTTACACTGCTAGGGATGCTCGTTTAGCACCAATCGATTACAAATCCTCGCCGAATATTAGAAATGATCGAGGGAGCTTTGTTAATTATTTGTTTCCATAAAAGTAACCAACGACACGTAGTGACATTTAATTCCTAAAATTAATAAATCATTATGAATGAATTGATATTAAATTGCTGAGATGTATTATATTTTATATACATGCAAAGGTTTCTGCAGATGTGTGTGAGCAATGGTGGTTGTTAAGATCTACGCGATCATAATTGCCTACTTGAAATTAAACTCATTTCAACTTCGTTAATAAGTTTAATTTCAATCAAGTAACATTTTAATTAATCTATAAACATCCTGATTTGTCCGATATGCTACATCCGACATCTTGCGCTTACTGATTTTTTTTTACCTTTCTGTACTGACGCAGCTATAAAAAATACATATTACATAATTTTCATTTTACATAATTGTAATTTTGTGATCTTACAAGGGTAGATTTTTTGCCTAGATTCGCACAATTTGGGGTTAAAAAAATCATTAAAGTTACATAGGTTAGATAGGTAAGAATTCTATAATCCTTTTTCTTTTTTATATATAAAAACGTGAGTCTGTGTAAAAAAGTATTTAAATGTATATAGTTTCAGTTAAAGTTGTATCGAACACCATCGACAAATTATATTCATTATAAAGTTAACAAGTGATGTGTTAATTAAATATTTTTATTTGAGTATAATATCGATAACCGGAGTAAATATCGATTATTTCACTACTCTTGTTATCACTTTTGTCAATTTGACGTAAACAATGACATAGAAAATCAATGGTTTAGCTCTTGTTTCCAATCTTAAATGAGATGGAAAATACATGGCGAATTTTTACACATGGAAACAATACAAAGTTTTAATAACATTTAATAAATAATAATTTTACAATACGTAAAATAAATTAAAATTTAACCTCGTAATGTTATATATTGTTTGTATAATTAAACTTACCTCATGTTAATAAAATAGAAGCGAAGCATGGATAACAGGACTAATTATTTTAAGAAATAAAAACGTAGAGTTTATTGTGAGAAGTGTAATAATTACACAAAATAAAATTTGGGTTTCTTTACTTAAACTAAACTTCCCACTTTATTTTATTTACTTTATTAGAGAGGGGATAAAATGGTATGGTTTATTTAAAATTTTGCCCACTCTCATTCCATTTAGTAGCAAAATAAGATTAGTTATTTTTATTTGTCGTTCGGCAACAAGAAATCTATCAATGCCATATTAATTGACATGAATGACATATCGCTTTTCTTTCCTCTCTTTCGCAGTTTCGTCGAAAGGAGTTCATCACGAGTTACGAAAGCAATAGTAAAATGTTTAGTGGGCACAGTTTTATATTTATTTTCGACAACGATTTCTGGGAAAGTGTATGCCGGTAGATATAGGAAACAATACGTTTAACGCAAAATGCTTTCAAATTTATCTGTGATTTAGTGTAATTGAAAAAATGTCTAACATGAAGAATCCTAATTCGTCGTCTAAACTTGCTTTGTTTAACCATATCAAATACGAGCACCTGGTAGCAGGTATATCGGGTGGTGTTACATCTACATTGATTTTGCATCCTTTGGACCTCATCAAGATCAGATTTGCAGGTATGTTATCCTTTATTCTTGCGCTTTATCAGGAAGGCCATGTGAGTTTTCGATTAAGACACGATCTCGAAGGTTATTTTATTGAATATTCGCGATCGCAAGACTTCCCGTATTTGTGATTTTCGTGGTATTTTATGTAGTGTATGCAACAGTGAAAGTTTGAAAATATTTGTATTGTTTAAAAGAACTGGTTTAAAAGAAGATAATTTCTAAATGATGCAATAAAAACTTAAACTTACATTACAAATAGCTATAGTAAGATATTTTCACCATAGATGTTAATAAGTTTATGCTAATTAGTTGATTAAACATTTTATGTTTATTTTATCATAGTAAATGATGGGAGAACAGCAACAGTTCCAAGATATGATGGCCTGGGCAGTGCATTTGTTACAATATTTAAGCAGGAAGGTGTCAAAGGGCTTTACCGTGGTGTTACTCCTAATGTTTGGGGATCAGGATCTGCATGGGGTTTTTATTTCCTGTTGTAAGTATAAATTATACTTAAATATTCTTGATGAAGCTGCTAGTAAAATATTTTAAGTATTTATCATCAAATTGTTGTCTAGCTACAATGCAATCAAGACATGGATCCAAGGTGGCAATGCTCGAACACCACTTGGTCCAGGACTTCATTTGCTAGCAGCCACCGAAGCAGGCATTCTCACCCTTATGATGACCAATCCTATTTGGGTGGTAAAGACGAGATTGTGTCTCCAGTACAGCGGAGAGCATCTGTCAGAAAACAAGCGTTATAATGGAATGATAGATGGTCTGTCGAAAATATATAGAACTGAAGGGATAAGAGGATTGTACAGGGTGAGTTAGAATACTTTATTTTTGAATTGTCAACTAACAATAGAAATTAAAACAAAGCACTATTATGAAACACATTTCCATTACAGGCTATTAGAACATATTTTATGAGTATAAAGGTACCCCTATATTTATTTGTTCAAAGTTTTTATTGCCATTATTGCTGTGAGATTGTAAAATACATATCTCTATTTTCTCTACAATTGTGTTTAAGTAATTACCGTTATTTTTTTTGGTTAATTGGCTTTCAGTTTGTTTTAGTGTTTTCAGAAATATTTGAAGATCAATCATTCTATGATTAATAATATAATGAATAATGCTAACTATTTTAGATGTATCATACTTTTCTCTTTTTAATAACTATATAATCTCATAACCATTTTTAATAATAACTGTTTCTTGTGGTTAATATTTAAGTATGTAAGTTCCAGCCACATTCATTATATTAAAAGATGTATTTGCAGTGTATATGTATTATAACCACATCTTAGGTTTAAAATGGTTTTACAGAAAGTTAAAAATGGTTTAACTGCTTTATCAAATAATAAACTGTTTACTTATCAGAGTTTATCTTGTATGAGATGATATCAAGATTTAGCAGTGATACATTTATTATGGAAGCCAACAAGAGTCATATTTTACTTTAAAATTGATGAAAAATAAAGGCTTTTTTGGGTTTTATAGATAGGTAGATAATAACCAATGTCGCCATACATATATTAAGCCCGCAAACGGGATAATGTTAATTAATTTAAACCTCTTCCTGAATTGTTAAAAATGTGATTTCCGATTCGCATTTGCTTCCATAATAGCCCTGCTGTTTTTGCGTAACATATCTGATTCAATCTATATCTCTCAACTTAAAAATGTGATTACCTTTTCAATTTTAGTAAAAATATTTAAAGTATACAGTATACGCCAACGTATTGAATATAATTTCGCCGTTACAAAAACATAATCGCATAGTTGGTCGATCGAGTCGTTCACATCGCACGTGTAGAAATTATTAGGTAATACAAACAAGTCCATACATAGAAGGTATAAAATGCGTTTCATTTTAGGATAGGAACACGCTTTTAGTAAATGATTTATTCAATCCTCGAATAGAAATATAAGTATTTATGCACTACGACGCTGGAATTAAGGTTTCCTTTCGCTTAATAGCATCATGAAACCCTAATTATAGGATAAATGATTATGTTTACACCTGTTTCACATGAATCTTTCTCTTGCTATTAATTTGTATATTTATCTCGCATATTGGCATTTACCTACAAACTCGTATTACATACGATTTTGGGTTTATAATAGGTACAACGTCTGGTTATAGATATACGATTTTGGGTTTATAATAGGTACAACGTCTGGTTATAGCGCGACATAAGTGGTCGTAATGTCTACGTTAATTTTGAATGTTGGCCAAAATAGCGTCACGGTAATTGTGGAAAACTCCTATAGCTATTTAAAACTAGCTATGACTTGCGGTTTCACCCGCGTTAATTGAAAAAATATACATATTTTTTAAACTTTACGTTATTATTAGTAAGAGATAATATGTTATTTAACCTTTTTCATTGCCTTCCTCAATAACTATTCAACTCAAACATATTTTTACAATTCGAAAAAAAAATGTTACCGAGATTACCGCGTTCAAACAAACAAACTTAACAGCATTATAATATTAATAGCGTATGTTAATTTCATGTTTTTAAAAAGTATTTTCTTATTAAGTTCAGTCGTTTGTTATTGTTTAAAGTAATATAGTTTTTTTCTTTTCGACGTACATTCTGAAATGAGATATTCACCGGAAACGTCTTGTTGGTTCTTTGTGCTGTCGTCAATATAAACATGTTTTTTTCCTTTCATTTTTGTATACAATACGGTGATGGCGAAATGCCAGACAGTCTTGGAAATATGATTACTCATACGGGTGATCTTGTGACCATTTTCCGTTCACATAAAAGAGGTGCTAATAACGCATAAGTTTAAAGTCTAATAAACATTGTATATTTTGTAAACAAAAACTCTGGCATTATAAAGGTTACCTTGTATTATAAGTGTACGAGTACCTATAGCTGTAACTTCTTGTCATCTAAAAGGGTAACTAAATTATTTCTTTATAATGTCGTAATTTTAAAGGTGAAACCACATATTTCCAAAAATTAAAAGACATACACATAGACACAAAAACTTTTACTTGAAAAGTTATTTTAATGAAGAAAAATATCTTAAATTTAGGTAGATACTTTCCTTTATTACGATTGCCGTAGATAATTGAATGAATATTTTTGAAACTGCCTCGTAAAAACACGTATTTTAATGAAACTTCACATTCGTACCAAAAATCCGTTACCAAAAAGTTTATGTGTGCATAAATCTTAGAAGTAACATAAAATCGCACGAGTTTTCCCATTTGTTATGTTAAAATTTTAAATGTTTTAATTCCAGGGGTTCGTGCCCGGCTTGTTCGGCGTCTCCCACGGCGCCCTGCAGTTCATGACTTACGAGGAGATGAAGAACCGCTACAACCAGTACAGGAACCTACCCATCGATGTCAAATTGGTATGTTATCATAGGGGAATAAGGTTTAAAATTGATTACAACTTGGTATAGCGGGTACTGGTTGTAAGATTGAATAGTATCTAGAGCTGACAAAAGCAGCATCTTATTGCAGCATAAATATCATCAAGTGCGCTGAGACCGGATGTAGCTGCGTTTAGTATTCGGCAATTTCATTCGGAATTTTACGCGATTGCGACTCGAAAACCGATTTCGTTCAAGAGTCCCAACACCGATACCTTTCAAATGTATTCGAGTTACGCGACACCCCCACTGGTTATTTTATACTATTCTAAAGCAAATATTTTTTGCTAAAAATAGAAGTTCAAACAGTTAGGACCTAATCATGCTACAAATTAAATAAATTTTGCTTTAAAAAGAGAAGTTCCAACGGTGGTCGCATGAATCACTCAGTGTATCAAGCATTGTATTTAAATTGTGTGCAAAGTAACCAAGAAATTTATTAGCTCAAGTACTTTGATAAATCGTTTGATACACGTTTTAGTTCGCGACATAACAAAACTGACCTTAATTCAAGTAAAACTAGATTTTAATGTTATCACTGTGGTAAAGTTCAAATCAATATCGCTCCTGGAAACAAGTTAAACATAGGGCCTCAAATAATATATTAAAGATTACATAATCTCTTAAATTTTCTGATGTAGGTATTGCAAAATGTTGTAAGTTCGACTAAAACTCGATACAGATGATAATAATGTTTATTTTTAGATTTAAATTCAATGACTTATGTCCAGTTATGGAATCGCGGCATAATCTTATTGTTTACTCTTGTACTTTGTAAATTGTAAGCAATTCTGTGAGGCGTATGAATTGCGCAGATATAAAGTGCGAAAGTTGTAATAAATTTCGTTTATTAAAAACAACTAATAAATTACTACAATAGTAATATATGCAGCATCAAAGTTATGAATCTGTAATTGTTAATTAAAAGCTTAATGCTTTAGTACCGAATTGTTCTATTCATTGAAATGCTTACTAATAATTAAAAGCTTTTATATTTAGTTTGACTTGTATGTTAACAAATCTTGCAAGTTTAATTATATCATTGTTCATTTTCTTATTAGAGGCAAAGAATCACATTTCTTTGCCTCTAATAAGAAAATGAACAATAGTTTATAAAATCTATAATTCCTGGAAATATATTAAACATAATAAAATTAAATGGATAATTGTTTCACAATAGTGGAATTAATTTCACCAACTTCAAACCTATTAATTAAGATAAACTCTTCGATACTTAATTTCTGTAACCTCCATTTGTAATCGCAAATACTGTAATACTGTATCAACCACTAGGGCAAAGTCCAAAGTAATAATAATAATGCAAAATAATTATTACTCTGATTTCAACAATAATAGATTCGCAATATAATGGGTCGATTAAAATTGCAATATTAAAGGTACTAACTAGTCTTTGAAAGTTCAATCGAATATTCAAATATTCATATTCTTTAAATTTATTAGGTCAAATATTAAAATAGCAAATCATCTTCTTTCCTAAGATCACAAATTGCGTCCAGTTGATTGAAATTTACTAAAAAGTACTTAAGAAGTCTTGTTTTAACAAGAGTCACTAAGGTAAGGAATCATGCAATCATTAAAACTGTGGCCACGTTCTGTAAGTCTGACACCGATCTCGATCCCCTTCAAACTCCCTTTGTAGAGAAGTTTTCCGTGACATTTTCGACAACACCTTTCATCGAAAGCGATTGCTATTGCGACTACAATTGAATGAACGAAATTGACTTTTTGAAGGATTTCAACTGCTTTGAAAGATATACGACTTGTCAAATCAAACAAGGCACTTACAAATAACAACAATTGAAATGAAAGTAGCAGATTATTTACCGCTATTTTTTGGTGTTTTTCTCTCATTTAGGTAGGTATCTACTTAAAAAAGCTTTAAAACATTGCGCATTTGAGTTTTTAATGTCTAACTTAACTTGTAAGCGTGCATACTGCGTAGTGGATCAATGGTGCATAGAAGCGGAATCACACATTAAACCTAGCTCTATGCATTGTTTAGTCACAGAAATAGAAGCAAACTCGAGTCGGTTTTGGTAGGTAGGTATAAAAGTAAAATTTAAATACCTTGCTAGCAATAATTCTAATTTATTGGTACCTACTGACCACTCCAGTCCAATTCCAATCATTTCAAGATTTCTAAATAATGTTTATGCCTAAATGAACCTATTTGAAATGTACTACATTTTGCACAGTACTTACCAAACAAAGTTTCATGCCATGCTTGATCTCAAAAAAGCCAAAATGTCTCAGATAAAAGGTAAATGTGAAGAAACACACATTGTAGATGCATGCATACTCAAGTAGGTTCTCAACTATCCATTTTGGTTCTATAAAATACCTATTTCACTCTAAAATCAAACAGCCGTCTACTCTTTAGTAGGTAATACAACAGAAACTACAATTGTCAATTTTATTAAATGTTATATTCATCGTTTTGTTATATAAATTAGTAGGTAACTCCTTGTTTCTGAATCCACTATTTTAAGTAATATTTAGATATTGCTACAATATAAATTGAAAAGCTAAGAGGTCATGCCGCTATTTTTTTTTTATGTAGGTAAATAGGTACATATTATTTAGTTAACAAACCTTGATTATTTTGATATCTTTACAAATTAAGTTTCATATGATGTAACACTTTAAAAATAAATAAATAATACAAGCCCCAGTTGTGGTTCTTTCATAACCATCTTTTTTGTTAACAAAGTTTTAGTTAATTAGTAATGAAGGGAAGGCAATATTTGTTGACACCCATGATTCTGTTTGTTTCAAAATCTTCTTTAATTGTTCGATGTCTAAGTTCTCCATTAGCAGCATGTTGGCACAGTTGATACAACACTTTTGATTCGTACTGAAATCAATAATTTTAAATTACAGATATGCCTTGAATTCAACAATTTATTATATAAATTTGATGAATGAATGTTTCTTCATTTGAACAACTTACTAAATATTTGTAAATAATGGCAAATCTTAAGTCATAAATCTAGGAACATAACCTTCATACGTTAGTTACCTACCTAAAATATAGAACTATAACTTACAGAGAGGCTTAATCACAAACAATATTGATGATAAAACATTACGTTTTCTCTATGTAAGAGTATTTCCAACGTTCATACAACATTAAATAAGTTATTGAGTTTATTTATGAGGCAAAGGTTCTTTCAACCATGCGCAGCCTAGTTTAAAAAAACCGTAGCTTTTCTTTTTAAAAGAATTTATTAATTCAATAATTTATTTTGTATTAAATTTTATATTTTTAAAACATATTTTTTATTTGCTCTAAATTACAGACTTTGAATGTTGGATAAAAAAGTCATGAAAACGGAGAGTAAATTGGTGATACAAAGTGCAATTCTAAGTTAAAATTAGAGCAATTTACGTAGGTATTTATGTTATTTGTATTTTCATTAATTCACAAAACAAATTTACTAGCGATAAATACAAATAAAAACAGTAAAAATTTACTCAAAAAAACTTACTTAAAAGTAGTAAGAATAATATTATTTATAATAATATCCACGGCATTTTTTATTTGCTTCATGAAAACACAAGTTTATTTGCATTGCTAGTAACAAAAATTGGAAAACTTATCTGACGTCAATGTCAATCAATTGTCATGTCAATGTCAAGTATCAGCGCAACCGCAACGTTTTATTTATTTGCTTTCAAATCAATTTATAATATCAATAATTTACATATTTTTATAAATAAAGTTGCGCAACATATAAGAGAAACACAGTCCTTATGTACCCGAGGTTCCCAAACGATACAAACAAGTAATAAACTTCATGTGTCTCGAGAAAAGTTTTGTTGTTATTAAAGGTACTTGCTTTCGTTATTTATCTTCTTCACTGCATAGTATAAAACAAAGTCACTTGCCGCCGTCTGCGTGTCTGTAAGCTTAGATCTTAAAATTACACAACAGATTTTGATGGGTTTTATTAATAGATAGAGAGATTCAAGGGGAAGATTTTATGTATAGGGAAAGGCATTTTACTCCAAATGTGAAGCTTACTGAGCCGCTGGCAAAAGCTATATATTATTATTATTATTGCAAAATATAATACAGCAAAAAACTTAGCCACAGCAACATGTGGCTGGTTAATATGTATATAATTATTTTATCATGATAGCGGAGAATTCTTTGCATTTTGATTGTGGTGCTACCAGCCTATCTTTTTTTAAGTAATAATAATTAGTTTGATAGTATAATTAATATTACTTGTATGTTTCAGACGCACATTCTACAGAGAAGTAAAAGATATCATCGAAGATCATACCATCTGTTAAGTGAAAGGGTAGCGGCAGTCAAAGGTGTTAATTGAATTGCAAAAAAGAATTGTTAGTTTGAAAGGATGTAAATAACTACTTATTTTCTTAGCTGTCTTCAAATTATTTGCTTCCCTGTCATGTAAAATAAAAGAGATGCATCATTTTGACTATTTTTCACAAAAATGTGAATTTGAAATTAATATAAGCTTCTTAATGAATTTTATGAGTATTTTATTTCTAATAATGTTTCTTTTTTGTGTTTTATATGACTTTGAATATATATTAACTCATTTCACCTTCTTCGATCAGTGAAAAATATAATAAATAGGAAGTGCCTATTTTGAAGTAGCAAAGAAATATTTATTATTAAAAAGAAGACTTAAACAATTAGGTACTATTAATAATTTGTTACATGAGTTTAATTTCAAATATAGTATAGTTCTATTTAAATATCCAATTTTTATTAAATATTTAAATTGCAGAAATAATGGTTTGTGTTTCGTTGCATTTCAACTTTCCTAGGGCTTCAGTCCTTGTTTTTTAAATTACATTGACCTCACCATATCCTAATACTTCCTACTCATCATATAAACAAATACTAAATATAGAATTACTAGAGTGCGCTATATGCTGAAGATATAGTTACCTAACTACACTAATTACCATGACTTAAGTCTCGTTGGTTATTGCAAACATTATAAACCACATATTAAGTAGCCATTATAAGTTGCTAGTGGTTGTGCCGTGCTTGCAAGAAAGGTATAAAATTCTAGGTAAGTACCATCTTTACAAACCCAAATGAAATAAATATATGAATTTCATAGGATTTCATTAACTTGAATAAGTAAATAAGTAGGTTATTCGTAGGTTCATAGAATAAGTAATTTCCTACAAAATTTTCACTTCTTTACAAAGTATCTTTATGCGATACCTACCTTTACCTTTTATTTATTGCTCTTATACTAAATACTTTCCTACCTATATCTTTAACAACACTATTTTTTTTTATCAAAAGCGCCATATTTAAAAATTTGTTCATAAGTTACTGCATTGGTATCATACTTATTTGAAAGAGGGACCTCCAAAGTGAAATCTTTCATTTGACAAGTCGCAATCACAAACACCTTTCAAAATTGATAAATATCGTTCAAAAAGTTCATTTGGCTCATTCAAGATTGAGTCTTAAAATCAACACCTTTCGATGAAGGATGTTGTCGGAAAGTAAGGTTTGAAGGGTATCGCAATATCTCATAAGTGTCAATTGCGTTTTGAAGTCCGAAAAGATCTTATTTTTTTAATTTAAATTAAAGCAAAAATGAGTTTAATAATAAGTTAATGACATCAAAGATTAAAGTTTGATACTAAAAATTAATCCTACATTGTTTTAATAATAAATAAAAAATAAAGAAATATTTTTTTTCGTGAATAATTAAACGCAGCAACATCATTCAGCAATATCATTCAAAATTGAAAGCGATTGCAACTCGAAAACCGATTTCGTTCAAGAGTCGCGATACCGATCCCTTTCAAAGGTATTGATATTCGAGTTAGAGAACAGCCCTGCTGGTCCTAAAAAGTGAGTAAGTAAAACTTCTGACTCAAGATTATTTTATTACCGCCACCACTAAAAACTGCGATTAGTTATCAAAACAATACTTGCCGATGTACTCTTTATAAGTTACATACTCTATAGGGGGTTATTAACAGACTAACCTTGTTCTTGGTAAGTTTGAAAGGAATTATGCTATATTGTATCCACCATGCTGGTTTAATGCGTGTTACTTAAAATGATTGGTAAAATCTCTAATAAATAAGTACATCACTTTGATAATACCTACCAAATATCTGATTTTCCAGTTGGGTTTTAAGTTAGTGCCTTCGAAAAGGCCAACCAGAGGCCTAATTACAAGCTCTTAAAATTCATAAGGTGTCGTCCTATTATTACCAAATTTTCATGTCATGAGAAGTAAGACGTCATGGGACGAAGGTCCTAAAAAAGGCTGTTTGAGTGAAAAGACTGTTGATCTTTTATTGTTTGACTTTGTTACGGCTAATACCCGAAGTGCGGGCACACCTAGTTTTAGCCGGTTAGTAGTCTTTTTAATATGGGGAATGTAAAAAATATATACGCGGTACTCCTTTTTCTCGGCGATATCAAAGAAGTAACTTAACTAACCTAACCTATTGATGTTTCTAACCGGCTAAAACTAACGGCTTAAACCGCTTCGGGTTTTAGCCGTAACAACTCTACTAATAACTCTACCCTACTTAATACCAACTTTCTACCCGTCAGACCTCCATGGAGTACACAGAACATCATCTTCTTATTTTACCCTGCTCATTAGCAACTGTCTACTACCCCCAGACCTCCATGGAGTACCTCTCGTTCGCGACAACTCTACTAATAACTCTGCCCTACTCACCACCTCTCTACCCGCAGACCTCCATGGAGTACCTCTCGTTCGCGGCGGTGTCCAAGCTGATCGCGGCGGGCGCCACGTACCCGTACCAGGTGGTGCGCGCGCGGCTGCAGGACCAGCACCGCGCCTACCGCGGCGCGTGGCACTGCGTCGCCGACACCTGGAGGTACGAGCGCGCGCGCGGCTTCTACAAGGGCCTGTCGCCTTACCTGCTGCATGTAACGCCCAACATATGCCTCGTCATGCTCATTTGGGAGAAGTTCACCAACGAGTGACGAGTGACAGTGACTGTCATTTGTTTAAATTCAAATTGTAGGCGATGGAATCTGATGGGATTTGTAAATTACTGTTTTTTTTTTTTGTTGTTGTGTGAGTGGCAGGGGTCATCGACCTGGGGGGCTGTTATGGAAGCCTAAGAGAGGCGAATGTCATTTTTAAAACGATTTGGGTAACGTCGATATTGATGAAAAATAAAGGTTTTTTGGGAAAAAATGACATCCGATTCCCATTGGCTTACATAATAGCTAAGTAGGAATGGAGGTAAGCGGTGACCGAGCAGTATTTTTTTTTTAGATTTGCGTGAGGAAATTTTTGGTGTCGAAAGTTGACATGCATTTTTTTGTTGTTTCTTGTTTTTTGATATCTGCTGGCGTGGGGTGTGGAGTAAAGTGGATTTAAAGTCATGGAAAAAAATAGAATAATGATTAAAATAAACAAAAAAAAGATGGATACTTGTATGATATTAATTGAGAGATCTGATACAAACACAGTCAAACAGTGGTAACATGCTTAAAATATGTGACAAGTGAATGTTCAGAAACAGAAGCCTTATTGTACCGAAGTGGATCAGATCTCTTGATGTTTGTAGTGGAAATGCTAACTGCTGGTAATTTGTATCAACTATTTTGGCAACTGACCATATGTTGGCATCATTGAAATACTGTGACGTTGAGATTGTAATAGAATTATTTGTGCATATATTTATTTAACAAATTACTATTAAAATGGTTTGTGTACTGTTATTGTATAATGTAATATCTGTCTCACGACATATGTTTGTTTCGCATTATGTATTGCCATTATATTTTTTGTAAATAGTAGTTTTACTCTTCCCATCAGATCGTTATTTATTGAATATGGCAACACTAACTTAGTGTGTCCACGCGTAGCACAATTTCTTAGATTTTATTTTTAAATAATTTGTGATAATAGTACTTAGAGCTCTCGTTTTATCGAATTCAGACGCGGAAAAGACAATTTTAATTGGAATAAAATGTTACATGTGTGGTGAGACGATTAGGTTCTTGTAAGAAGATAGAAAGTAGTTTCAAGTTGCTAACTTATTTTTGTTGCCTTTTTTAATAGTCCCTGTCACGTTAGAGCGACAACTGTGCAAGCTTGAAACACTTATATCTTGGAGGCTTAAATACCTTAGACATTTTACCTGATATTTTAACTTGTGTAAAAATATCCAATCGTTGTAACTGTGGAGTAGTTTGTCAACAAGTTTTATGGTGTATTTCTATTTAAATTTCCCTTAGATATCCCAATAACAAATAAATCCCTTCGCAATCAAAATACACAAATACTTAAAAAAATGCGTTCCTTTACTTATTAACTTTATACTACATACAAACATTGAATCACACAATTTAGATAATATCATTTTGTAGTTTTGTTTTAAAGTTATTTATAATATTAGGTTTTTTTAAATACTTAGAACCAAAAGTTAAGTAAGAGCATGTGATGTAAAATCTGATCATTTTAAGGTGTTTTAAGTTCTATTATTTATATTTGACATTGTATACTCTTTGTGGCTGGCCACTATATGAAAAAAAAATATACAATATTTTCTATAATAAAAATAATACGCATTAATTGTTCGACTTTCCTAATCAATTTGTGTAATCAATAAATGATAACAAATTGAGGGGCA
Organism: Emmelina monodactyla; assembly: GCA_916618145.1. Taxonomy (NCBI): domain Eukaryota; kingdom Metazoa; phylum Arthropoda; class Insecta; order Lepidoptera; family Pterophoridae; genus Emmelina; species Emmelina monodactyla. The sequence continues at coordinate 10,451,513 of OU745303.1, forward strand.
TTTTTTATTTTGATTATTATAAAAACTAACTTTATAATCTGAAACTTCATTTGTAAGCCAAATAAAAACGTAAGTACATAAAGTCAGAAAAATCTAAAATCGAGTTTTGTTTTTACAAAATTGTGGCTTAATTTTATTTTCATAATTTAACACCATTTCGTTATTTAAATAATGTGAAAACCGTATCGAAATCCGATGCTTGGTTTAAAATGTAAGTGAATAGACATACAGTCACTAGTTACAACATTTTATGCAATTATAGCGAAAGAGTTGACTAAAGTAAAGGTTTGTTTAAATGATTTACAGGCACGAAGGCTGGACCGGATTCTACAAAGGGTTGAAGCCAAACTTAGTGCGGGTCATACCTGCCACTATGATCACATTCCTGGCTTACGAAAACGTATCTCACTTCATGCTAAATAGAGATATACCGCAAGCACTCACAGAAATCACGCCTAAAACGAAAACAGTTCAGTAAAATCTGCGAACTGTAAACGGGTAATCGACTTCTGAAAATTGTTTCACGTTGACCAAAGTGGCTTAGCTGCTAGGCCTGCTCATTCGCTTGCAAATAAGAATGAAACGATTAATTGGAATTGCGATTTTAATTGCTTGAAGTAATGCTACAAATAAACTACTTTTTATTGATGGGCCGAAAAGTTGAATTATCAATAAAAACACAAATTTCTAATTCTTGCACTACATGTTTTATCCAAAACTGTCCGGCTAGCTCTTCATATTTAAAAGTTGACAAAAACTCAAATTCCTTATATATTGTTAAATTCCTTAAATATTGTTTCTTTTCTAGCGTCTTTTAAAAAGGAGTTCGTAATATCAACTTTAACCTTTTTGGTATATTATCCACTCACAAGCCTGGCCACATTTGCAGTTAACATTTGACAAGCCGCCATTAAATAAAAGGAAGAATATTTTTTACTTTTTACGGTTTGACAGTTTTCTTGAAAAAAGTGGCCTGTTGTAGCTGTCATAAATTTAGTAAAAAGTTTGAGGTTTTACTGTAAAATGTGGATTTCAATAACTGGCCAAATTAGACAAACGCCTTTAAATAAAAAGTGAGAAACGTATCTATTATTTTTAGGTCTGGGGAGGCGCTCATATATTGCGCCTTTAATGAACAGTTTAGGGTGTTTGGTTTATTTTAAACCCGTCCGGCTCATTGAGGCTTTATGCCGAAATACCTCATTTTCCTAATGTCTAAAAGTCAAAATGACTGAGTACCCAAAATGCCTGAAATCCAAAATCCCCTAATGAACTTACGCCATAAAAAGGAAATGACAATCGATGTACAGTTGTTAATATAATTTATTAGAAATTAAAACTTTTGTAGCTTCTTAACCCTCGTAATAGCAGACACGGTTTTCCTTTTTGATTATTCACAAAAATAAGTTCTTTTGCCCTTTTCATTATAAAATTATATATTTAAAATTAAATAAACATATCTTTTACCTTAAAATGATTACAAGACTGACATATCAAATTAATGTCAAGTATACTTTATAATAATGACTTCCAAGTGGCCAGTGATTTTTATACCACTACTAGAGGCCGCCCGCGTGGAAGTCGGTTTCCCGTGGGAATGAAATGTTTTCCCGCGGTAAAAAGTATCCTATGTATTATTCTGATTTATAACCTATATTACTGCAAAGTCTCATCCAAATCCATCGATTAGTTTTTACGTGAAAGAGTAACAAACATCCATCCATCCATACATCCTCACAAACTTTCACATTTATAATATTAGTAGGATTTACACATACCTACCCAAATTTGATTGGAAGGTACCTAATCAACTCAAATGTTTAAAAAGTTTTCCCTTTGACTGTACCAAACCTCAAAGGCATTTTGTAAATCAGCTATTATTGGATGTGGACCAATCGAATTTCAGGCATTTTGGGTACTAAGTCATTTTGACTTTTAGACATTAGGAAAATGGGGTATTTCGACATTAAGCCTCAATGAGCCGGACCGTTTTAAACGTTTCATTAGCTAGCAGTTACTATTTAAATCCAGGCAGTAAGCTTAAGTAACCTCGAAAAGATATTATGGCGTCGTAAGTTTCTGAAACCACACACTCATGAGAAATGTATGAACGTATTTAATTTAAACTACATCGCACGTACCTACGTTTGAGATTAGATATTTAGGATTTTAGGGTGGTTTGTAGTTCATCAATATTTCAAATTTGTTAAGCAGAAGTTTGTTACCTACCAGTGGAGTTAAGTTTACTTTTTGGGTTGGTTCGATCCAAGTGCATTGATACAGCTTTGGATATCGTATTAAAGTTAAAATCATATCTTGACTTGGTTGATTTATCGACGGACATGATACCTACCAAAATTTTAAATTACCTACATTTTAGCAATGTTATTGATCGAGAGGCAAATGTTATAGTTCTTTTTATTAGAGGTTATTTTAAAGGTCATAGAATTGGAAATCTTTTATTCATTAGGACAGGTACATATCCGCAAGTCTTCGAGAAATTTGTCTGAGGTTTTAATATATTCTTGTTGGCATACCTGTCATGGAATAAAAAATCTATTCTTTTCTATATCTAGAACACTTTGAGATCTAGGTACTTAGTTTAAAATTGCATTTTTATTTTAAAATATTTTATGGGTGACCTTAATTTGTGTTGATTGTGTTTAAGTTTTTTTCAAAGGATAAAATTTTAGCTATAAAAGAAGAAATGAGTCGTAAATGTTGTTATATCTATTATTTCATCACAATTAAGTAGGATTTTAATCATTTTTCAATTTCCTAATAAAGTTTTAAATTTGAGATTCGTTTTTTATACCTGGCTTTATGGTAGGATATTATTATATAATAATGTATTGTTTAAGGTAGGTTCCTACAAAGAAGTGGTTGGCTGTGTGTTTGAGTTAATATCTTACTTTATTTTTTAAATAATTTTATTATGTTTCTTTGAATACCCACTTATCTAAGTTAATACCTACCTAGTTTTTAAGAACCAATCATGGTCATTATTTGCTTCATAATAGCATACTATGTATCGTAGAGAACGTTTTAAGTTTTTAGTGTAGAATGTATGATTTCTTGGTTATTAAAGTTACTATCATATATGATTTGTTTTATTTAAATCTGCAACATAACTTTTATTAAAAAAGTAGGTTATATAGGATATCTTCAAAACATACAGGATAAGTTTAATTCACGTACTTAATACCTACTTAGAATAATTCATATAATTGCTCTGAATAAACTATAATTAATTATGATTGTTGTATATAAAACTATACCTACTAAGATTTAATCATTGATTATAAAATATAATACCTAATCGCATAGATAATACTAGGTAATGTTTACTAAGTTTTGATATTAAAAAATTTGAAAATACCTAAATTTTTCGGCTAGTTATAAACTTAGTCTAACACGCAGCTAGACGCTTTTTCTAACAACTAGCCACAGACCACATAGTGATAGTTATCTACTGCACAAATGTCACAAACGATAAATCGCACACACTCGCAGCAACTACTTGCAGTGGTCGACCCATCAGAAAGTAGGCAAATGCAATATTCAGTGATATCCACCGCATGTGTCTAGACATGTGCTCGGTCCCGCGCGTGACGGCAATAGCGTATCGAGAAACGGAAAACCTACTGCGTAGACAGGAACGACTGTTCCCGGAGGTTCCCGCCAAAACACACGTCATCTGTCGAAGGCGCCGAAATTCAAAAAGGTTCCGGAAGCTGATTATGGTGAGTTTTTGTTCGTACGCGATAGATGGCATTGGGTGTAAAATAAGTAGTGTTTTTTTTTACACATTTTTTACAAATATAGTAAAAATATAAAAATAAAGGTCGGTATTGTTCATGAAAGACTAAAACTTAATATTTTTATACGACATTAAATTAAGTAGATACCTACAGTTTATTAGCATACATACTCGTATATTAGGTTAGCCCTCCTACTTACCAACATGTTACTTTTTGTATAAGCAACTACTGACCTAGTACAATGGATGTTGCATTCAACGAGGGATACTAATTGAATGAAGTTTGATTACTGTATCTGAAGAAGCATTCATATCTATCCACTTATGGTTATTCTACAAGTACCCTCTTTACATAGTAGTATTAGTTACATTGTAACACCAATAAGTAGGTGCGGTGCTGGATAATGTAGAATACGTTGTCGGAAAGGTTTTACCTATTATCTTTAACCTACATTCTAAACAGGGTTATAAAAAGGTAAAATAATGTAATTATTTGTTCTTCTGCATACAAAAGTAATATAAATAGGTACTTAAGTTTTATCGTACGGAGGTTTTTTTTTATTCTTTGTATTTTATTAACCTAGGTAGGTTAGTAGTAGCGTAACAATAGGGTGGCAAGGCTGGCAAAATGCCACGGGCCCCCGACCCATGTTTTTGTTTTTACATTTTACCTGAGTTGATTTTATTTTATTTGATATTTTTAAAAGTTCTGCTTAAAATCCGTAAGACAACTAAAGGCCATATAAAAATTTCAAGTTAATCGTTAAGCATTTCAACCAACCTAAAAAAAACATGTTGATTCATTTTTAGAAATGTATACCTACGTTACCTGTGACGACTAATTTTGCGTGGTATTTATGACCATCCAAAAACCGTCAAGCAAAATATCGGTAATTGCACATCTCTATTCATTAAGAAATATATAATATATTTAATAAGAACATCATTTTAAACCAACTGAAATCGCGTTTCCTTCCAATGAACAAAATTGTTTCAAATTTCAGTGTCTTGAAGGAAGGCTTCCTTCTTCAAAAGTCACTGACATGGCACTGATCTATTTAAAAAGCTGTCATTATCTGAATCATTTACAGAGAAATTCTCAGTTTTCGTTTCACTTTCTGTGACGAAATTGAAAAATCTTCGTGTATTAGAGATCTTGCTGATTTATTATTAATAAAAAATCATGGCCGAATACCGAGTCATAAACACACTAGTGCACAATATACAGGGTGTCCCAAAAGGTTACGTAGCTGGGAAGGGGGGTGGTAGGGGTGGTCACAAGGGTCACCAGAAAAATAATAAAAAAATTCCCCTCTGGATATTTCAATAAAAAAAAACCATTTTTTAAAAAACTAAAAATTTTACACCTTGTTACCCTATTTTGCTTACTGTACCTACAGATATTGCTGTATTTGAAAAAAAAAACCTGTTATGTAATCGTCAATAACCCTTTATCAAATTAAAATAAAAAAAACTATACATATCATAACCAAGTTTTAAAGAAAATTAAGTTCATGTCCAGTCAAGGACTTAGTAATTACGATTTCACTCAACTTCCTCCAAGCGTACTGAAAAAAAAACGTACTACGCAACTCCGGCGAGTAACTTAAAAAAATAGGTAATTTTATTGCAATTCCAAAATGGTATAACACTTATTTGAAAAATTCATACTAGGACATTTAAAAATATTTTTCGGGAACAATACTCCTGCAAAAATAAAAATATCAAAAAACAATAGTCTCAAATTCGTACGCAAATACATTTTTAAATGTCTATTCTGTTGCTTTGATGTTACTGCCCGGTATAATTCTCAAGATTGGAGTACCTTCGGCTGTGCCTCGGCTCGGGTAGACATTTGTCGGGACTCGTTGTAATGACAGCCTTTCCACACTTGTATTGAAATATACTATTTCAATACAGTTGCTCAAAAAGTGGCGTATTGCAGGGACGTATAGCGTTCGGGATGTGTGCTATTACACACGCGTGCTTTTTTTTTTACCTTTCCCGCACTCGTGCGTTCACTTTCCCAACTGTCAAAATAATGTCTATTAAAAAGAAAAATTAACCAACCATGAAGTTTTTACTAAAAAAAAAACAAAGAAGTTTTTATGATTCATGTTTACTTACGTAGCGTAGGTATATTTCTAAAAAAAGCTACTAGTTTGTTTCGATATCAGATTTAATGATTTGATTGAATTAGTGTGGTTGGTTTCATTTCATTTTATCTCATTAAATTTCATTTTCATTTCATATCAATAAAAAAATTCTACTGAAGACTTGGCTGTATGGGCATAGTAACCTTTGCCTACCAAATGGGTGAAGAAAAAATGGCGCCATTTTCTAAATGAGTTATTTCGACATTTACGATTCTAACTTTATATTTTATTAAATTGCTTTATTTTTTCGCAACTGTATTAAAAATAGTCGTTCAGTACACGTGCGGAACCGTCATTGCAACTCGTCCCGCCTGTCAACCCTCGCCTTCGGCTGTGCCTCGGCTCGGGTAGACATTTGTCGGAACTCGTTGTAATGACAGCCATTCCACACTTGTATTGAAATATACTATTGTAACTGCAACCCTCAGCCTCGTGTGTAATGAACAACTTTGCACACTTGTATCATTATATACTTAGGTACTAATAATGTGCTTTGAAATTATTTGACAGAAAATCATGGAAAACCACAAGTTTTTAATTTATCAATTCAAAATGATTATATGATAAGTATTAGATTGTTATTTTGTATTAGATTATTATTACATCAGACATTAAGATTATTCTATATATCTAAGCATTACGTTATCTTTAAAAGATTAATATTTGGAAATAAAGTGAGAGTAGGCATAAATTTAGAAGAATTAATGAATGAAATGACCTTCCATTAAAATCATCGTTTAGCGTTTTTTTCTACTTGTTTAAACATGGTATTTCTTTAGAGCTATCAATGTACTGCACTGTTGGTACTAAACGTATGGTGCTGCTGGCGTATAAAGGCATCAGGCGTCAACAATCGACAAATGACCTAGAATACCTGTGGATAGGCCCAGCAGTATATTTGACATGTGGAAATGTGTAGGTCTGATTACCTATTTTAACTTTTTATCTCGGTTAGTTTGCGCAACGTCGCTATGCTCCAAATTTACAGACATATAGGTACCTCGCAAGATGACTGCTTTTTATATTTTTGTGCTCTTGAAATGTCTCTTACCTCGCCTAATAAATATTCTCAGAATAGAAGTTATTAAGTACGTTTGCAGCAATTAACAATTAGTAAAACAAACACTTGTTTAAAAAAAAGTTTCTTTAGTTTATTTCAATGTAAGTATGCAATAATTCTTAACTCTCTTCGTCTCACTATTGCAAATCCCAGTTTCATTACCCTTAAGTCCGCTTTACTGAAGATAAGTCTAAAAACTTTTGGCGCCACTTGGCTCTAGGTACCTATCAATTAGAACAGAGGTCATACGCATTCATACAATTGTTTATTCTTGTCACTTTTATCTCAAAGAGAGGGCAAGTCGTAATGTTCAAACAAGTTCATTATGTTTTACTCTGTTTCGATGATAACAAATGCCGTGAGTGAATAAAGCCATCTGTGTAAAAAAAACTTTTTGCGAATAACTTTTTGGTGACGTTATAAAAATACTGGTGAAGTTTAAAAGATGTTTCTTTTTATGTGATTTGAATAGTGATAATGATAAAATATTTAAATAAGGACAGTGTTAATGAATATTTGATGGAGCGAGAGAGAAAGTCTGAGCCTAGAAGAAAAAGTAGAGTGGTCTTGCCAGGTGACAATATTGGATGGGTGCAGCAGGCTGCTCAGGTAGGTCACGAGACTAAAACTGTATCCATTTGATATAAAGATATTTTATATGAAGTAGTATTAATCCACTATAACGTTTAAGCCATTATTTCTTAGCTGTATTTAAGTTATAATAGCCAATTGCCGGTGTGGAAACTGTGTACCATTACATTAGTTACGAAGATGTAGCAGCATCTTATTGCGTGTTACACTAGTAGGTATCATTCAGTGCCCTGCCCAATGTTGAACGTAAAGTTATAATAAACAGAATAATAAAGAACTCATTGTAGTATTTCACAATGAAGTACTGCAGTCTCATATTATTAAGATAGTAATTTCTTGTAATTGCCTCTATCAGCTACTAAAAAATAATTGTTTTACGCGGGGTTTTTACATAGCTCTGACATTTTTATATATCTCTATATAGAAATACGAACATTAAAATTATAAGTAAAAATTCTTATATCAATTATTTTAGGTATTTCTTTTCAACCCATAACTTCACCGGAATTGCAGCTTTTAATTGGGGTTCGGTTATTTTTCCAAATATCAAATAAAATTACACTATTCCCAAAGTGTTTAAATAGTAAAATTAAAGTAGTAAAGATAATTTTTATTTGTTCTCCAAATATTTGGTATGAGAAGTTACCATCCTCGTGTGTTTGCACAAGTATGTAGGTATTTGCTTAGTATTTTACAAGCGCACAATGCATTTTTGAGTTCTGTCTCTTATTTATTTTTATTAGGTAAATAGGTACGTTCGTAAGTTCGCTTCTTTTCTCAATTTTCATTTCATTTCTCGTTTCATTCATTATTCGGGACGTATCATCTTACCGTTACTTTTCTTTTTATTCATCTTTCTCTTTTAGTTAATTACATATTCCTTTTTTAATAACCTACCTACTAATATTATGAACGTGAAATTTTGTGTGTATGTATGGACGCATGTTACTCTTTCACGTAAAAACTACCGGGCAGATTTTAATGAAACTTCACAGTAATAGGTAAAGGTTATAGATCAGAATAACACATAGGGTACTTTTTACCGCGGGAAAACTTCTCATTCCCACGGGAAACTGACTTCCACGCGAACGGAGTCGCGGGCAGCCACTAGTATTAGATAAGTATACCAACTGACAATCTATCAATTAAGTACAGCTCCCTTATACATACTTATTTACAAGGTGTCTACTAAACAGTCTTAATTTTACACTTTATATCACTTATGATCTATTATCGCAGTGTATTATCATAATCATTGGTTGATTGAGTTGTCCTTTACTTATAGGCATATAATCTGCATAGATTTATGGCGGTAATTGGCTAGTTGTCATAGTGTTAGATAAACCAAGTGGTTTACACTGTAAGTGTAAATTGAACAGGTTTCTGATTGGTGCGGTAAATAGACGCTTATTTGTAGTTATAGGTAGACATTTATTAAATACCAAGTATATTTGAGCAGTGGTGGAAGTCAGAAATCAGTTTTATAATTTTGTAGTTTTTGAGTTTGGAGCTTGTAAAAGTGTTTGGAGTTGATGAAAATTGTTAATAAAATGATTGTTTTGCCAAAATAATATGCATACAATTCTATGGAAAAATAATAAGAAAATACTAACTTATTATTATTATTAATAGAAAATTACAACACAAGATTAGGTCGTCAATTCAGCTGTCAAAGTCCTGTCTTTGACAGCCGAATTATATATAATTATATATAGATCCTAGATCACTAGGAGTTAAACTTTTCTTTGTAACCTCTTGTTTGTGCGTCAAACACATTCCAAAACACGAATGAAGCATAAAATACGATTAAGAAAGTGAATACCCTTGAAACGATAAAGATATGACTAAAATTTCTCAATAATTAGAATTCAATCAGAAATAGAAACGTGTGGATCCATTTTCGCTTATTTTGCGGCTCTGACGATATGTAGGTACCTACAAAGTTAGACATACAAATCTGTATCATTCATAAAAAAATCAATCAAAGTAATTTCTATAGATACATTTCTAACAATTTAATAATGCATAAAAGATTATTATTATCAAACTACCTGTAGCTTACCTTATCAGGAGCCGACTGATAACAAGACGATACAAATCCAGGCGATCACCGGCCGGTCGAAAAATATTTGAACAAAATGATACAATTTGTTCAAAAAGGATATCGTAAGGTCGTTTTGGAATTCTGTAAGGTGTAAATGCAGCATTATTCGGTGCAAAAAAGGTGTTTGTGAAGTGTTCAGAATAAGATTATTAAGTGAAGTGAGAAAATGTGGGCAGAAGAGGCTATCGAGGTTGAACTTGGTGGTCAATTCAATGTGAGTATAGCGTAATTTATGAAACTCCTACCCAACACAGCTGTGTGAAATAGTCAGACCAATTTTATAGCCTGTATCTATGTATATCTACATCTTGTGATGTAAACAAGCTACAATTTTTTAGTTTTTTTCCATAAAACCAGTTTCGTAGTTAGTTTGTTTGACTAAATATTTGTTTCTAGTGGTACACATATTTGAGCTACGTATCATGAAGATATAATTAATGCTTTGCCATGGTTTTACATGTTTACATGTAGAAAGGTAGTATTCTGAAAACTTGGTTTAATTCGACATACTATGCTTTTATTTTCTAATTTGTCTGCTTCCAAAAATAATTATTAGATACAACTGTTTTTCATTTTACAGTGAACTATTAGCTTATACTATTTAATTGTTTCTAGGTTTGTAGTTTTGGGTATCTAAATTATACAATAATCAAATAATTATATTACTTTTACTTTTTACTGTTATGGTTTTTGTATAGTCGAGAGTAGACGTATTTGCTACTTAAATAAATAAGGAAACCCAGAATCATAAGATATCATAAACATTACGATTTGTTTATGATTTTTACCCCTCACCTTTTTCCATTCTGTAAACATGCTTTATGAACGCAATTTTATTTAGTTTTACAAAACTTCAGAATGCCAACCACAGCAAATACGCTGTCTTTAAACAAAAGACAGAAACAAACAAATAAAACATTAAATAAATAACAAAGTACCGTTACGATTAAAATAATTCTCAACATCTTGGTTAAAAAACGAAATAAATTCAATGACGTCAATACATAACAGGTATGGGATGAACCTTACTGTGTATACTGAGGTCATCGTATTCGATTATTTCAAAAGTTCAGTATTTAAGAAAATATACAGATCTTTACGGTGTAAGTGCTTAAGATTGCCTTTTCACTCATCCAAATCTTTAGTCACCTTAAAAATATCGCCTACTAACCTTCTTTATTTAATTAATATTCTATCAACAGAGTTTCTCCTATGAAATGACATCAAAAGTTAACTGTTTAAATTATACGGTTAATTTTAAGTAATAAGCCACTCCTTAGTTTTTTAAAAATGTTTAATTAAACTACGTTATCATCTAGTAACAGAGATATGAATAAAAAAACTAAGACATAATATAATTACGTTAATCGTTAACTTCGAATGTTTTTTAGAACAGTTCACGCATAGACAAGTGAAATGTGGTATAATACAAATTCTATAAATTAAATTTATATTAGAGTGGAAATGTTAAGTAATCTCTGTGTTATCTTAAGCTGAATTTGAATTAAGGTGTCTAAAAAAATAAATAGTTGTATAATAAACCGGAAATATTTAAATAATACTATGTTAGGAATGCGATGCTTATAAAGTGAAACGTTCCATCGGTAAGGTGAAAGCATAATTACTTTGTTGATAGCGTATACCTATTATTTTATTTTTATTTAAACACATGTTAACTTGGCAACTAAATTTGCATTCGGACATAAAGCCAGATTTATTTGACTATAAGTTTACCAGATTTATTTACATTACATTAAACTTACCTTTAAGTAGAAAATGCATTGGACATTAATAACGAATAAAATTATTAATACCAACAGCATCCAAAAGGATCAATCAGTAGTAACTTTTTTAGGTATTTCGTATAGTTAAGAACTAATCTTTTAAAATCACTTATCGTTTCCATCCTGCTCACTTAAAAAATATAATAATAGGATAAATAAACTATTATTTAAATCACGAGGTTTTAATGATGTGATCACATAACCGCATAGAGTGGCGTAACCTTTTACAGTCTCATTAAGTTCGTCGTAACGACATCAACGCGCGTCGCAGTCGCTACGCAATAGACTAGAAATGTATGTTTTAATTCAAATCAAGTTTTTAAAACATATTACAATATTTGTTAATCAATTAAATAAAGGACACATATAGCAAGCTTGTCGCTTTGAAATATCTTTCTCAAGATGTGAATACCTTATGCCTGACCTTGTTCGTAGCTCTATAGGTATCCTGGCTAGTTAAGACCAATTTAACAATAAAACTGGATCATTTATCGACTCAAGAAGTTTCTACAACTTGTCTTACGTCATCGTGTAGTATAGAAATGTCATTCAGATGTTCAACCGCCACCTACGTACTTTGCACTGCGAATTTGTGCTCTTTGCGCATTGTGATACGGTGGTTGTGTTTTATTTATTTGCATATGTTGGTCAGTCATAATGACCGTCGATATCAGTAGTACGTGTTAGGTGGTTGTAAGGTTTCTTCCGATGGGTATTGGAGGATTCCGTACAAGTGAGTGCTGGCGAGTATTGCATGACCGGTGTGGTACCAGTAGCGTGGGTCATTGAGCAATACTTTTGCACTTCGATTAACAATTTTCGAAAAGCTAAGCCGGCTTTATTCTAATTTGAAACGTAGAGCCACTGGGGACGTTGAGTTTGAATTACAATGGAGGATGATAGTCATAAAGACACGCGACGACAGCGACTAGCTAAGGTAAGAATTTTTTGCTGTTAACTATCTTTGCTTGAATCTACAAAGCAACTTTGTTAACATGTTGAGGTAATCAGTAGATTATTTCTTTTAATATTTATTAAATACTTGTCAACTCATTGACTGGAGGACTTCAAACCGTGTCACTGTAAGCACAGTATCAAGTTACAGTATGATATGGATACTGTAAAGGTATATGAATAGGTTTCTATATAACGTAATTAACTACACATGAGATACTTAATATTACTGTTGGGTAATGAAGCTTTTGGAGGTGGTATTGTTAGTATAAAATACAAAAAAAAATTGTAATCAAAGCCAGAATAAAGACATGTCATCGTCGATTACGTTAGATCTGATTTCAATTGAAAATGGGTAAATACTTCGCGGATTTGGTGAGAGACATTATCTTCTTCGCATGTTTCCACTGATTGTTTTTGGGCCTTGGAATATTTAGGTATCAGCTATTTGTAGATAGATTACGTTTAATGGACGTCACACTGCCTAAAACATTTCTATTGGTCGCTTCCGGCGTTCAACACCGGAATGTATGGTTCAATGAGTTCAATAGGCATATCCACGAGGATCAAATCTCGGGCATTGTCGAATGTTTATCGGAGTTTCGCGGGTTGTCGGGAGCAAGGGCGGCACAGCGCGGCTCGCGGCAGTCGGCGTCGCACGGCCGGCCCACCACCATGCGGGACGAGCCGCCCCCCGCGCGCCCCGCGCCGCCGCCGCCCCCCGCGCCGCCCGCGCCCCCGCCCGCCCCCTCCCGCCTCCAGCGCACGCTCCGCACGCTGCGCTCCCCGTTCCGCTCCGGCTCGCCCTTCCACCTCGCCGCCGCCGCCATCAAACGCACCGGCTCCACCAAATCATCCGCCTCAGACGGCGAGATCGCGCGCGCCGAACGCACGATGCGTAAACGTAGCAAGAAACAACGCAACGCGGAGGCCGCCGCTTCCGGCAACGCTTCGGGCGCCTCGAGCGCCTCGCACAGCGCCGACGGCTCGCCGAGCATCGACAAAAAGAAAAAGGAGGGCAGCCTGTTACGCCGCATGGGCAGCATCGGCCGCAAAAAACCAGAGGAAACACCACCCCCGGTAGTCGTCGAGCCGGAACCGACCGTGGAAAAAAACCAAGAGGCCCCGCCTCCCGCCGAGCCCGCGGAACCGGAACAGTGTCCTCCTTCGCCGAGTCCGATCGCGGCGGAGCACCCGGTCGCGACGCGGCCGTTCACCAAGGCGGCCTGGATGCGGAAACCCGAGCTCGAGATCGAGCGGCCCGTCGAGGAGCCGAGTCCCGAGAGCGCGCTGCGGCGCAGGATCGCGTTCGTGACGCAGGCGTCCGCGTGTTTCTCCGAGGACCAAGACGACGCGGACGACGACGAGGAGGGGGGCGGGGGCGGGGTGGGGTCGCTGGAGGAAGCGGTGGCGTTGGCGCGCGTGAAGCTCGCGGCGCACTCGCCGTCGCCGTCGCAGTCGCGCGACACCGCCGACACAGAAGAGGAGGGGTACGCGGACGCGATGCCGGCCTACGGGGACCTGATCGAGCCGGAGGGCAAGGCCGCAGCGGTGAGTGTAGTCGGTGGGCGAGGGCCGGGCGGTGCGCGCGCCATGACCTTCGAGGAGAGCGCCGACGCCGACCAGTGCCTCCTCTCGGTGTGCGAGTGTTGCGGCTTCAGCGCAGAGACCGCCCTCTTGTTCCCAGTACGTTACATTTCACCTAGTTTACAGCGGACGCCGACATGCCCGTCGTGAGTACCATACAATACGTGTGTGTAAATTAGGTGCTTTGTTTGAACATGTGCTTTTTAACCGGTTTGTTTTGATGCACATGTGTTTTGTTTTGGTCGACTTGGTTCTTTTGGTTTAAGTGTGTTCTACTTCCGATATTTGTAGGTATAAAATTTTATTACTGGGAAATAAAATTCAGTGAAGTTTTGTTTGCGGAAAGGAAAATAGTTGCACAATATTATAACAGGTAATAAACGAAGCTACGTAACAGCCTAATTTAAAAAAACCTGTTTGCTCTATGATTACCATAACTATGCGTGGTATGCCTGGGCCTAGCTGTCTCACATAGGCGTTTGGATATTTTTCTAGAACTAAGTTGAAACCAAATATTAATTTAAAACAAAATGTGAAATCCTTTTCATTAAAAGACTTTGCTAAACCCCGCGCTTTACGATTATCATTTATCGATTATTATTCATCGCACCATTAGCTTTGCGACAAACAAACAAAATCTTTTAAATTTAAGATAATTTCAGTGAAAAATAATGGCATCAACGATTGCAATGATGGAACGAACAAATTAGAAATTTTAATTAATTTAAAGGCATTAAAAGTTTATTTTCAAAGTGCAAAAGGCATTGTACTTACAATTGCTTGAATAATGCAAGGAGATATTTAAATATTTTTCTTCGTTAATATCGAGTATAAATGTGTAATAAGATTAAAAAAATTGTAGCTGTTTTATTTTAGGTAGCCAGAGTTAACTAATGCGTAAAATAAAAGTGCATTTTAGTGAAATAACATCGCTAAATGCAATTTATTTTATATTTTGATTAATTAGGCTTTAATGTATTTTATTATTACCTACTACTTGTTTTATTACGTAATTTGTTTAATTAACTAATTACGATTACCTTAAGTAGGTTTTAAACAATGTCGTTTTACATAACTACACTCTGGTCTTCTAAATTTATAAACTTTTCGCACTTACTTATGTAGATCTTAAAATAGAACGGAGTCTATCTACGTGAATGCGGGCAGGTGCACTAAACACGCTTTTGATACGTAGGATGTTTTTAAAAATAACAAGACTGCTTATTAGCGCGCAAACTATAAAACTGACTGAGTTTAAACTATTACTATAATAATAATAATATAATAAATAAATAAATAAATAATAATCTCCAGACCAACACACCACTTGTGTGGCCCTAAAGTAAGCGCAGTAAGCGCTTGTGTTATAGGTACCACACAATGGACTAGGGGAGAACCTAGTTACACCCAGACACAAGCCAATATCGAATAATAATAAATCTTCAGACTAACACACCAATTGTGTGGCCCTAAAGTAAGCGCAGTAAGCGCTTGTGTTACAGGTACCACACAACAGACTAGGGGAGAACCTAGTTACACCCAGACACGAGCCAATATCGAAAAACCATTTTAACGACATTGTCCCGACCTGGGAATCGAACCCGGAACCATCCGCTTAGCAGTCCGGTATATATACCGCTGCACTACAGAGGTCGTCAAACTATTATATATACTAATATAAAACTTCTAATTATGAAAACAAACACAATCGCAACAAAGTACGCATTAGACTTTCTCTCAGTTCACTTTCTCACAACAGTTCCTTTGATCTGCCACAAATAGATCGTCTATCAAATAGATCACAAGAGCGATCTATGTCAATAGTCAATAATCGCGTATGTCCGTTACTCTACATACAGTGGAGGCCGCAGCCGTCCAACCATGATAGAAACTCTATACCCGCAGTCGGTATAACTTACGCGGTCGCGGTCGGATTTACGCAAGAAATCGAAAACAAAATGCAGTCGTCGCGAAAACATTCTATTTTCAATTTCAAACTTGATTTGTCATTTTTGTTTCATTTTTCTAAAAAGTATATCATCGAAAAGGTTTCAAGGTCTCATTTACAACGAGTATAAAATTACATTGGTACTATCAACTGTAATTTAAGTAGGTAATAAATCTTAGAAATATAATATTATTCTCTAATTGTATTTAATAATGGCAATATGGAACAATTGATAGTTCAAAAGAACAAATATGTCTTAGCGTCCCTAATTCAATTTGGACGTTTTAATCCCTTAATCCCTAGCAAGTAGGTCAGTTGTAAGGTTTCCATTTCAATCAATAATATGAAATTACGTATCATTTAATTGTTATTGACTTTTGAGACGTAAGACCCGGCATATTATGACAAATACTTGTTTGTTATCAGGTGTCCGATAAGAGTATTATTTGCTCCACTCCAACTGTGCTCATAAATAGACGAGCGTCCGTGCACGTAGTGTCATCACTCTGTCCATTGCCTTGCCAGTTGTTAAAAAAAAAAACAAAAAGTGTCATTGTCTGACCTGAAGTAAAGTGCGGTATTTCAGGCTTAAAAAAAGTTGCGATGTTCGGTTTCGGAAAGTGAAAGGGAGGGATTTTAGCCGGCTTTAGTCGGGTGTTGGATTCGGTGCGATGCGGTACATGTTGCTCGAGAAGATACCCAGTCGATATTGCTGCCCGGTGTTGTTGAGTTGGACTTGTGATTGACTAGCTGTTTCGTATCTTCACTTGAGGGTTTGTTTAGATGGCGCCAAAACCAAAGCCGAGTAGCAGTGGTGTGAGTTTATTTATTTGATTATTACCTACAATATGCTGGATGTCGTCGTAGACAAATAAAATTTAATTGGTATCTGTAGCCGGTAGGTACGTACACTGAGATGAATGTTTTATGATAATGTATTGTAAATATTCCGTATTTTTAATCGATGTCTGTATGTTATCTCCCCAGTGATAGTTAGCAACAAGCAGTTAACCCTGTACACTGGATGTTATTGTATTAATTGAGTTTAATTAATGATGGCCATTGATAATTATTTTATCTTCATTCCGTTCGTGGAAAAAGTTTGAAGTTGCTCTTTTATTAAATCAATGAATCTTTATTATAAAATAATTACAACAAAAATGTGGAACGTCTTTTTTATTTTATCAGCAAGGAAACTTTTAGGTAAAACATATTTGTTGAGTTTATTATTTATTTACATTAAATTATTACAAGGATACTTAATGACTCATCTCATGTTTATAAAGTTTTACGAGTTATTTATTGTGGTCTTCAAATGGCTTAGGTAAACTTTTTACCTACAAAAATCAAGTGGACTAACCACATCCATTCTATTTTCGGTTTCAAAATCGAAATTCGAATCTTGTTTCTTTGTCGTAAATTCACATCGGACCTTTGTTCTTTTTTATTTATTTTCTTCTTTTGTTTTCGACCAGTCTCACGCGGCGCCCACATCTGAGCGTCGGGAACACCTGTACAAGATCCTGGTGATCGGAGAGCTTGGAACTGGCAAGACTTCCATCATCAAGCGATACGTGCACCAGTTCTTCAGCCAGCACTATCGCGCTACCATCGGCGTTGACTTCGCACTCAAAGTACTGAATTGGGACACAAATACGATTATACGGCTGCAGCTATGGGATATAGCAGGTAAAGATTAATGTTACCAATTTTATTACTTACTTAATTGAGATAAGTTGATAAATTAAAGTTTAGACAATATTTCAACCTATCTTAATACGTGTACTTGACTTACACTAGGGAATAATAAAGAATTTAGGTAATTAAATAACGACCATCGAACGATGAATGCTAATAATAAACTTTCTAAATCGTATTAGGCAAATTTTTTCCTTGTATAAATGTCGTACCACACAAACTTTTTAATTTTATTTTAAAACTGCATCTTTTTTGTTTTAACGACACATACTGGTTGTATATTTATGCGACGTTCAATTTTAAACCTGTTACAATGACGTCAGAGATTCCCTTTAAGGAGCTTAAATAAAAAATGCATCGGTATATCATACTGCAATCATCGAACGGGAGGATATTAATACATGGAGGTCCGTTAGGTTTAAAAAACAGTTTTAATGATTGAATTTGGTGCCTACGTGCATTTAATATTTTAAATTTCTCGTAGGGGTCAGTGCAATTTGTAATTTTAAAACATGATTAGGTCATATTTTTTTATTGTAGTCTTGGTCCCGGGTACTTTTCCACCTCGTACTCGACAAGCCAAGTCAGGTGCCTAATAGGTAGGCGGCTTGAAAAAGGTTGTAGGCTTAATATTACTCTGAGAGTAAACCTACGTATGTTGCCTGTTGATTATAATAAATACTATTAATTAAATCTAACCTCATTCAAACAGACAGAATTGCCATTTAAAAAAAACTTTAAATTTTAAAAATATTTTAAAAAGTCAAGTAAAAGTCAGAATCCTAAAGTTTTGTAGGTTAATTCTGTACTTCAAAATGGATCATGAGCAGGCCGATGAGGACGGAACATATATTTACATCTATATTTTTGCTGTAATAATGACTGTTTATTCGCTGCTATTTATGAGTGTTGGGAAAATGTCAACCTTTTAGTGGCAAGTATTTTTTAAAATACTTTTATAAGTATTGTTTGACGTCATAAAAAGTGGATCTTGACCACTAATGCATTTTTTGGCTTCTGCTTATCGTATACGAATTATCTTTATCGGTTTTTTGTGTTTATTTAATGAACCGGCCTTTTAGTAATTTTGAAAATTTTGCGGCCAAAGACTATATTTAGGCGCTGGACTTGCAACTTGAGAACCTATCTCTTGTATATAGCGCCATCTATTATTTGGCACCGGTTTTTTTTATTTTTCATTTAAAATAGTTTAATTAATCACGTAAATAAATCTTATGAATGTTATTTTTTCTTTCTGGCCTTGATATTAACATTTATGAGTAGTTGATCGCATTACATTGATAGGATAATCTAACCTAGAATCAAAGCTACCAAATTGAGTTGTTAACGAGGTAAACCGTGTAAAAAATTAAAAGAAAAAAATTGTTTAGTTCCTTCCTTTTTGTTGCTTTTGAAGTCTAAAATCTTTTACCTCCATTATAATATGAATCGCTAATGTTATTGCTTTTTTGGGATCAGATATCGATATCTTATCTACATTCAATCGCCAGCTTTCATTTTAAAACCCGAAATATTTTACTAAACTTCATTTAATTAAATTTTCTTTAAAACGCACATTTTATATAGAACTCTTATGGCATTTACATTAGATATTATTTAAATTTGTAAAGGTATTACTAGACAAATAACTATCTAAGATAGATCAACATTTTGTATGTAGGTGTATAAGTTTTTATAAACAAGTTTTACAACTAGAGTAAGATCCCAGGGCCCCCAGACCTTACTTATTTTCGAAGTAACGAATTTTACGGGATAGACACTCTTATATTGTGTTTAATAGAGTGTCTATACTCGTTAGCTTGGCTGGACGGCCCTTTCACAGGTAACAGGTAGAAAAGGTAGACAAAAGTAGAACTTACTTTTGTTAAATTTGAAGCACTGATTTTTATAGATGTCACTCAGAATATTATTAAAAATAAATATCTTATATCGACAGACAATTTCTGTGGGCGGTAAACCGTCACTACCAGGATTAAACAAACTTAGAGAAAATAGTTTTTTACTATACTCTATGCAGACGTCAAACATCGCAGTCTGTCTACCCGTGGGCATTTGTAAAAATGTCGAAACGTCGGATAATAAAAACGTCAAAATCAGTTTTATTTCAAGTAATAATCGCGTAAATCTAAGAAGTTACAAACTTAGAGAATTCTTTAGCTAATTATAATAACCGTCTCGATAATCCTCGAGGTTATACATATAAAATATATTACCATGGCTACAGACCATAGATTGCACAATGTTATACAATTTTGTTATTATTAACTACTCAGCTATAAACATAGTTTGAAAATGGCGTCGAACAAAATACTTGTTTTGTGAATCGCTTCTTCAAAGACATGTTCATTAGTTATGTATGATCAGAATCTGTCATTCTTTTATTTAGAATATTTGATCAAGCTATAAAATATTTTCCAAACACTTTTTTATTTGCTTATATAATAAGCAACTTATGAGTATATTTTTTTAAGAATGAATTTGCATAATTGAAGCTATTGAGATAAAGAAACATTTTTTGGCAATCGTTAGGCCCTTAGCGCCCTTAAGCAAATGGCACCGCCCTAGACACCCACAGATTGTCAAGGCTATTCGCTATGCTCTGTCAGTTTTAGCGTCTATAAAACCTTAGCACCATAAGTATTTGCTATCTAGGGCATGTTTCATACCTTAGTGAAGGGCCATTTGACATGTTATTGGTCAGTTGAGTGGAAGGCGGGAGTAAAGCCTCTTATTGGTTGAATAGAACAAATAATAGGCCGGGCTGTTTATAAAGCAATTGACAATAGAATGCTTATTGATTTATTGGTGCTTTTAATTGCGTTTAGAAGTCGGTTGCATTTTAATTTGTAGGTAAAGTAGAGCGAAGTTGGACGATATAAAATTTTGTGGTTAATAACCACAAAGTAACTTGTTTAATATTAACATTTGTAGATTTTCTCTGTGGGTATCATTTAATGTACAAAATCTGTGAAGGCAAACTAACGTGCATATTTTTGTATTTACGCAATAATGTCATGTATTTAAAATAATATTAATATTATAAGTGAGAAGGCAAGGTTATTTTTTAAGGATTCATTTAATACGTTAATTATAATACGATTACATATACATTTAAAACTGTTCTTTTTCGAGCTTATTCTCATAATTAGCGATCACCACATGGTAGATCGACTAATATGTATTTGTTTTTTTTGAAACAATAAAATGCTACACGATTTTGCGAAAAAAAAACAACTAATAAGTTTTATAATAATAAAACACGCGATTTTGACCTCTATTCACTGATCACAAAGTCTATTTCCATCTTTCCAGGCCAGGAGCGGTTTGGCAACATGACCCGCGTCTACTACAAGGAAGCGGTGGGGGCTTTCATAGTGTTCGACGTGTCCAGAGTGGCAACGTTCGACGCGGTGGTGAAGTGGAAGAACGACCTGGACTCGAAGGTGCAGCTGCCTGATGGAAGCCCTATACCTTGCATACTGCTGGCTAATAAGGTGAGTGAATTTTGGAGGGTTTGAAGGTGTTCATCTCTGTGTATAGTTAGATAAAAAAATATTTTACTGGTAAATAGTTCCTCTTTTTAATGCATTTTATATGTTGGGATTCAACCTGTGCAATTAACTGATATGTAATTTTTTGCCAATTTTAATAACTGTTTGGTAAAACCTTTCTCAGTCTTCTTCTTTCGTGTGATGAATATGCACTTTGCAGCACATATTAATCTAGTGTCAGAGTTTTTAGGAACCGCCTTTTTAGGGCCTCTGACGTGTTCAGTTTTATCTCAGTAAAAGAGTCTCTTTAGTAAGTTTTCTAATTAATGAATAACTAAGAAAATCGGATTTCTATCCGCCATGTGGTTTAGAAAATAATATCAGATATAATAACAAATAGACTTTGTTAGGGACTTTGTATTGTTTTAGAGAAAAATAGAGATAAAAGATGTAAAGAGATAAAAGTGTGATACGAAAAGCAAATAGCTAAAAGGATGTAATAGGCTAACTACAAAATACTTCATGAATATTTCGTATAATATATTTTCAGAAATTTTTAGGCTGTATTTAACTATATTGAGGCTACAAATTCCTTTTACCTGTAGAGTTTTTTTTGGCTACATGATAAAACATCTAATTTTATGTAATAAGAAAGGGGAAAAAAGATTACTTCTTATAAAACAATTCGTATTATTTACATCGCTTTCATCAATCACCACCTAATTTACTAACTCAGCCACAGATTTTATAACTCATCATCAATTTACGGCGAAGAGCTTCAAATTTTGTTTTATTAATTCATCGGACCGATTCCACACTTAGCTAATGGATAAGAACCATTATGGTAAGTAAGGTATGCGAGGAGCGTTGACACTTGATGCTGCATGCGCGAGCCGAGCGAGCGTAGCGAGCGTGGTGCGGCAGCACCCGGCGAAGCGCCAAAAATCTACTTGCTGCAGTTAAAAAGTTTTGTAATAGGTGGCATTAATTTTTTTTAGTCGTCTCTACTAATTAACAAAATTAGAAGCTGATTAAAACAACACTTTTTTGTATTTTTATTATTTAAGAAGTTTATTGCTTGAACGCATATTATAAATTTTGATGCTAAGAAACAACCACCAGGCTGGGTTGTTTTTAGAGTGGCATACATAGAGAAACTTGTGGCTAAGATAGGATTATTATGAAGGATGTTGATTGTGGCTGACTTAATTATTTATTGAGAAGGCAATGTGGATTTTTAGAGGCGGAATATGCTATTTAAAAAATGTCGGTTTAATAACCACCCTTATCTTTTTGGCTCCCATTTTACTAATCGTTTTCATAAAAACTTAAAATACTTGATTCTAGACCTTGTTTTTATAGCTTTTCTGTGTTCCAACATTTTTTTCCTATTTCTTCTTTTTAATTTTGAGAGTGGTAGAGTTTAGTTGTAGGCTCTGTCTGCAGCGATTAGTGGGCTGACTCGAACGGTGAAATACCACCATCGCACGGAAAACCGACACGAAGTAGGGACGATGTTCCTGCGTTTCGTTCGGTGAGTGCGGTATCCGGTGCCCAATTTACTCAACGGCCCTACCTACCTACAACTACCCCCAACACCCACAGTGTTGCGGGTAGTCATGGGCAGCGGTGATCACTTACCATCTGATGACCCACATGCTCGTTTGCTACCTATAACATAACTAAAAATATAATTAGTTAACATGCAGCGTAATATGCTTTCCGTGTAAATTTCAATAAATACTTATAATGTTGACGACGTGTTAACAATAGTTAACATGTTGGTCAACCTAATAAATAAATAAAATATATATCGGTGATTAAAGTAGGAAATTAAAAAAATCGACTACACGTTTCTAATATTTATTAACGTCTTTTAAACTACAAATTTAATAAATTACCTTTATTCCTTCGATTTATTTTTATTTTTTTAACCAAAAAAATTTATGAGTAAAAGTAATTTATTTAACCTTTTATTTATGTTTTTTTGTCCCGAATTACTAACGTATAACATAAATACTTAGAAAACTATGTAACTTCATCCTTCACTGATAAATCAGCCTTAAATTAATTAGGTGATAACCTTTTAAAAATTATACATTCATAACCATTACTATAATCGCTTTAGTCTAGACGTCCTGTATACCTACCAATTTATAAAATTGCAAATAATACGGTGTTAGGAAACTTCGTACTAACATTTTTTTAGCAAAAAAAACGGATTCACAGATTGTTTGAGTAATAGCTAAGTTGTTAGTTCCCGTTAGCAAACCATTATCAAATGTGTGTATACAGGTGTACATTTCAATATTTCTAACAGCCAATAAATTATCTTTATGTTAATGCCGAGTTTAGCAAATTAAATACTCAAAGAATAATTAATTCTAGGTTATGATTACTAGTTGCTTATTAAGGTTTTTTATTGCATTTAAGTTGTAATGTAAGTGAGTGATATTATTAAAATTAAAATGTTTAATTTAGAATTTAAAAGTTACGGAAAGTTTTCGTGTATTCTAGAAAGTACGATGCGGATCGCGTTAAAGTCTTTTCTACTGAGTTCATTAAGATTTTCGTAGCTATTTAAGCGTAGCGTATATTGAATACTAGAATTTGCCCGATTCTCGTTTCTGTATAAATCAATTGAATTATTTATTGCCTAAGAATATTTTTTCTATCCGACCAACGTCTTAAAGGTTAAAATGTAACAAATAGTCACATAGAGTTACTAATATTATTGTAATATACCGCGTTACTAAAATTGTAGTGTAGTTTTAAACTCATTCCTACTGAACGAACAAAGCACTCTTATCTATTAGTACATAAACAACGCATCTAACAAACATTCTTTTGTGTGCATGGGTGCACAAAATATTTTTTACACCTCTCTCGTTTAAAACCAACTTTTTACTTAACCGTTGCTCATTTTGCAAAAAGTTAAAGAGAGCATTTTACTCTTCGAAAGCACTCATTACCGAAGCCTGTTTTTGTATAATACTTATACTTGGTTGAGCTAGAGTGACAGCTCCGTTAGTTTGACGTTTACAAAAAACAGGTACAAGTAACGTGAAATAATCCAGTTGACAGGTTTCTACGTTAAATTAAAATAGATTGTAGTAACGACCGGAAGATGTGTGCTCGTTCTAAAATATAATTAAACTAGCGACCCGCCCACGCTTCGCAATGGTAAAATTTTGGCCGGATTGTTAACGATAAATAAGATTTTGGCTCATTTAAAAATACTTTTTTTGAATGTTCTTTATTTACAAATTTAAATGCATAAATTCCCTAAGAGATGGAGATACCCGCATTTAAATCCGTTACGTAGTTTAGGAGAAGTTAGCGGACAAACATACAAACATACAGAAACAGCGACTTGGATTTTTACTATGTAATGATAATGATGTTTAATTGTTAGCTTAGCTTGATTAGATGAAGAATTTTCATAACTTTTAAAGTATCGTAAGTATGAGACTATTTGTTAAAATATACTAAACTATATTTTTTACTATATAGTAAGTATACACAGTAATTGCGCCTCTAGTCACACACAATAAACGTAAAAAAACACACAAATGATTTTATTTCTGTGGTGTTAAATAAGAAACTTGTTTCTAAATTATCCCTCCCAGTACTTATTTTCTTCTAAGTTATATTTGCTGCTAGATAATCTGAAAATTAAGTGTTTCTCGAGAAACCAACATGCCAGCAATGTCTAAAGCGTTGACTTATGATTGCAATTAGTGCCAATAGGACAAGTTGCAAAATCATAAAAGATTAATTGAGTGACTTGGTCAGCTAATTAGTTATATTTCATGATAAACTATTGCTGTACAAGAATTCGTTTAGACGATTGTATTTTTCAAATGTTTCGTCAGTGTACGCGTATAAGGCGAACTTTTTGTCAAGTATTTTCGGATGTTAGAAATTAATAACCGTGTGAATGCAAAAAATAATAGCATGCCGGAGTTTTGCAAGAGCAATTTTATCATGTGATCGCATGATATAAAATTGTGGCTTGCATAAAAACATTTAAATATATTGCATAACTTCTTTCATCGAATAAAATTTAGAAATAAAAACTTTTTATAAAAGTACTAGTTGTTTCTTTGTGGATTCCGAAGAGAAAAACTAGGCGATAAAATTTCATAGTGCGGTTACATATTATATAAAGGTCAACGTATATTTAAGTGTTATACTAAACATACTTATGAAAACTAAATATTAATAGAAAGAGAAAAAAAACAAACATACAAAACTTTTGAAGCAAATAAAATTCTAAAATGATAATACAGACTGCAAGATAAATAAACATTTTCACGCTAGTACCTCTTGTTTCTTTCAATGCTAGTTGCTCATCAGGGCATAGCTTGCGTCTCGAAATCCAATGTTGTTGCTCACGAGTTGCATCCACAACAACACACAGTTTTTGTTAATTAATAAAACATGAAATTCACGTTAAAAGGCTATGGTTACTCGTGCGTTTCCGTGGCGTTAATAACCGCTGTGATTTCTCACTTCATTTTAATTTCAATGTCTCAACTAACAACTAAATGATCTGATGGTAACATTCTTTAAGATATATTTAATTACTTGAATAAATGAACGATTATTTAAGTATAATTTTAGAAGTTTATACTTACTGATAGCGGAAACAAAGGGGCCACAGTGTAGTGTAAAAGAGATGATTGATGTCATGACTTATAGTTACGCTGTCATAATTATTCTGTGGAGATAACATTCGCTAAGTGAAATTCCAGTTTAGAAAAACTGAGGTGCTTGAATTTATTTGATTGCATAACAATTTAATAAGAAAGTTTTTGTAAGTGTTTGCATTTCATAGATTTATAATATAACAATTTGCACTTGCGTTCGACCATGATATTTTTTTGACTTTAGGTTTAGTAGAAGCCTATTGGCATTTTATACATTTTTAAACTGTGGTAATTAAAGTTGATCGTTGCTATGTTAATGATAGCAAAACATTTTAGTTATATTTGTTATATGCATGAAGTATATACGTTCCATAGACAAATGGTCTTTAAAGTACGGAGCTCTTAAAACTGTAATTACTAGCTTGGAACATTTTCCGTAACCTAAGTCGGCTTTGCACCTTATCCAGTGCCTGTAGAGTTGTCAAATAAATTCTTGATCAGGTTTGTATAATCCCTAGAATCGAGTTTTAATGCCTCAGTTAATACTATCGATAAATGTTTACTTGCACCTGTATTGATGCAATTTAAAGCCTTGTGTATTAATTTAAGTCAGCTACAATGTAACAAGTTGTTTATGTGTTTGAAAATCACTTGAATTTAATTTATTTCGGTCGTTCGGGAACGGACGTTTGCGAAACTTGGTCTCACGCTTAGAAATAATATGTTGGTTTAGCTTCTGAGATAAATAAGGTTAACTAAATAATGGGTGGAAGAAACCCCGCTTTGTGAGATAAGCCTTTGCGTAATGTTTAAAAATTAAGCTTTATTTATATTTTGTGATACTGTTTATCCTGTTCTTTTTTTCATGATTGAATAAAGAACTTTTACGAACATAAATACGTAGTACAACATAGCATCAGTGGAATTGGAAAATGATTTTTTCACGTCATTTTTATTGTAAAAAAGAAGGTTAGGTATTTCTCATATCAAAATGCATTATAGGTAATAGAAAATCATTTGTAAATAAACAATAATTTAACTTCACATCTACATTCCAGTTTTTTTTTATTAACCTATGTTTCTTTTTTACTTTTGCATCTAAATTCCATATTTTTTTTTAACCTATATTTCTTTGTTTCCAGTGTGACCAGCAAAAAGAAGGCATCGTCAACTCGCCCGCCAAGATGGAGGAGTACTGCCGCGAGAAGGGCTTCGCGGGCTGGTTCGAGACCTCCGCGAAGGAGAACATCAACATCGAGGAGGCGGCACGGAGCCTAGTTAATAAGGTAAGGAAAAAAACCAGGGCCACGCCGACCCTAAGCAGCGCCTGTGTGCGAAACCATGAAGCGCCTGTGTGCGAAACCTATGATGCGCCTTTTTTAGTCGGTTTAGACAATTTTTTCAACTGTGTTGTAATAAAAGTAAACAATCCGGCGCCCCTTTTGCTTAGGCGCCTGTGTACTTCGCGCGTATGGGCGGCTCGGCACTGGCCGTCGGTAAAAAAATGTATTGAGCGATGGATGGAGACGTTTTAAAAAAGTTTCTTATAGAACGTGGACGTGTAAGCTGGTTTTTTTGCTATAATTTTGACTTTATAGTTCAATAAAGTATGTACTTAGGTGAAAAAACGGTGTTTTGAGTAATACGTGTAAGTGCCTTTTTGTAAATAATTTTATCATTAAATTGGCCACGGCAAAGATAGGTAAAACTAAAATGTTGTCAAAACCTCATTAAAGTCTATTTTAAATGGGTTTGATAATAAAATAAATAAATAGAAGTCCGTTGCGACGGATGCTGACTTTATTTTATTCTATTAAGAGCCAATATTCTTTAACTTTTGATATTCCTAATACCCTTTTAATGCATTCCAAGACCAATGATCATTTGTAACGCTGAACCAGCCTTATTTCCATATCAAATTGAAATCTCCGGTTTCTATCTAAAACAAAGTAACATCGAACAAATATGTAAATTTAATTTAACTCCTACACTAGAGTCAATGAAACATGAGAGTAGCTTCCAGAGAGAGTTATGCTATGATATTTTATAGTATCGGGTATAGTCAATTCAGTGGCTTGAGAACCGTAAGCTGACTGCCCATTAAAAACAAATGAATAACTTGTCGCTTGAAGTAAAGTTAATATTTAAAGTGTGATACATTTTTTAATAGTCAGAACAGTCAGAAGTATTAAAAACAATATTTCTAAGAAAAATTAACTAATACAGAGACATATTCTTATTATATTTATATCAGCAGACAAACTTAAGTTTTTAAAGTAAACGTTAAAAAGTAGTTTAAAAAATAAATACATAACTTGCGTTTTTGATTTTTCTTTTTGTTTACCAATTAACTAAACGAAAAAAATATGTAGATCGCATAGCCTGGTGAACAGGCATTATTTAGTTTTAAAATCCGCCTATGTTTTAGATAAGGGAGCTTTAAAAAAGTAATGGCTTTTCCAGTCTATATTGACATTGATTGACAATAAAGATAGAAATAAATACACAACAAAATACGTTAACATCTAGTATAAACATTATCTATATCATTTGGTTTTTCTTACGGTGGGAGATTCTGCCTTCTATATATTATCCGGTCGATTAATTTGTGCTCTAAGTAGAAAAAAATGCTTTTAACACAAGTTACATATACAACTAACATTGTAATGTTCTTACGTTAAACTACACACTTTTACAGAAAGGGCATTGTTAAAATAACCTATCAGAACTATTAGTTAGGATTTAAATCTTCTTTATCCCGTAACCGCTATACCTACTGCCAAATTTTATAAATCAAAACGTGAATATAGCGTTATAAACACAAGTGCTGGTACTTATTGTGTTTCGTTTATAATATGCCGATTATTTACCTAGTATAGTCTATCGCGTATAATCTATACATTGATTTTAAGTATTATCATTGTCGGTACTTCAAATAATTTCTGTAATAATAAATATACAAAATACTAAACTGATTATAATTTCTAAGTAGTGTGATACATACAAAGTATTTTTACTTAATATACAAATAATTATATGAATAATATAATAATGTGAGCAAAATATATCTAATAACTTTATTTATTTTGATAAAATACATTTTGAATGTTCCCACAAAATGGTGTGGCCATTGCGTGATAATGCGTGTATCTTATAATTGGTTTAAAACAAACCGAATCATAGCTTGAAGTTAATAATTTACACGGAATTTGTAAATATTGAAATATTATAAATTGTGTTGCAATATAGAATAATTATAATAATATTCCATGATTGTCAGTATTTATAAATGTCAGTATTCATACATTTATGAATACATGATATTTTCGACCTTGTTCAAGACATCTTAGTGTAGGCAATATTGCAATTACTCATGCCTGTCTTACTTGATGTTAATTTTGCATCTTATATTTTGCAATATCCTGTGAATATTACATATTATTGTATTTATTTACCTTATAAAGGTCTATTTGTTATTGAAAAGTTAACAAAGTTTGTTAACAAAAGTGACAGTATATTGAAACTTTCTACTTATTCTGTTTTCGCTCATTAAAACTAACTTCGGAACATTCCTAACATCAAACATACGTTTCCAAAACCTTCACAAAAAGTGTCAAAATCCAATTAATGACACATTCTCGAAAGAATCCCGTTTGAAACCGGTTTGAACTGGATGCCCAAAATGCCGATTAAAGCCCTTA
Organism: Emmelina monodactyla; assembly: GCA_916618145.1. NCBI lineage: Eukaryota > Metazoa > Arthropoda > Insecta > Lepidoptera > Pterophoridae > Emmelina > Emmelina monodactyla. Next base: position 10,481,020 of record OU745303.1, read on the forward strand.
AGGTTTTATACGAGTGGCCATTAAACCTCATCTTGATAAAGGTTAGATCCCATTATACAACCGAATATAAAACTTACAAACTTTAATTTATAGCCAGCCGTGACCATAATTTAATATAAAATACTTTAACGACAGTTCAAATAATTGAATATGGTTATTTGGTTACGGATTATTATAATAAGAAGCGTATTTATGAATTATTAACTCGACGCGGTATTTGTTCAGTAGAATAGGATAATTTACTAGCTGGTAACAATACGAGGTATTTACGATATTATTTATCGATTAACCTTATGAAAAGATGTGTGGCCCGACCATAATGCTTTATTCGGTTTGTCAGGCTCTAATGAGGACCAAATACTTGTGTTCTTTCGGAACTTTTTATTGTCGTGTCTTCGATCGCATTAAAATCTGTGAGGCTTTCTTTGTATTTTACCGAACATTTTATATTCATTTTCGCCCATTTAAAGTTCCAAATTAGGTGTCCGCTTTACTTGCTTCTAATTAATGTTTTTTGATTTGTTTCAGATACTTCTTAACGATAAGCTACTTCAAAGCAACGACAGTAAAGACGCGGAGAAGTTTGCCCTCGAACACAAAATCGCGAATGGCGACAAAAGTCGGGATAGTGGAAACAAGTCTTGCGCGTGCTGACCAATCACAGCGCCGCATTACAACCAATCACAAATCATTGACACGCACGGCCGACCACTATTGGCGCGCCATTCGAACAAAGCAACATCTATTGGTCCACGAACTGTCAAAGTGTATATTTATAATTTTGTTTCCTTACGAATAATAATTAAGTTGATTTGACAAATATCTTTCTGATGAGTTGTTGAGTGCCATTTTCGGCTATTGTAATATTATAATTACGTTAAAATGTATAATAATCTAATGTTATTAGTTATTACGTAATACTTTGTCTTGTATTGTTTGAGTATGAGAGTGTGAGAGCTGTTACTAAAATAAAATATTATGTGAGAGAATTTTGTGTTTGCTTACTAAACCTAATATTAGTAACGTATATCGTTACTTTTTTCATGAATTCTGGACCGTAGGTTAGTTAGTTATTAATGCAGAATTAGAAAAAGAATTTAATAAAATGTTCAAGCTATACGTTGCATTGCACAACCTTGCACATTATTGAAATATCACCTGCAACCGTTAAATTAAGCCATAGAATTTCATAATGGGCCTCTAACGTGCATAGTAATTAACTATTTTATGAGATAGCTAGTTTCTTAGAAATAACCCATAAACAACAATATTGATATCAAATATACGCAGAGGTAATTAACCATCGACTATAGTTATTTAAAGTTGAATTATTCATAGTGAATAGGAATGCAATTAGTGTAATTAGAGCTACTCTCGTATTGCAATTACATTTGTGGCTTTCATGTTTCAAAGTTTTCCGCAGTATAAAAAACCCATAAATTAATAATAATAATAATAAATATACTTTATTGCACAATAAAACAGAAATAACACATTTTGAAGAAACATTTAAGCAAGAGGTGGCCTTATTGCTTCAAGCAATTTCTCCCAGGCAAACCTGGCGAAGGAGACAAATTTTAAAAGAAATGGATAGGTTCAATAATTATCACGAACAGTACAAATATAAAATCTACAAACATACGAAGATAAGAAGTATAGGTAAAAAACAATGAACTACAAATAAAAACGTTAAAGTTATATGATATACATACAAGTACTTAAATATAAAGATACATAGAAAAAAAGAAACTATAACAACATTTTGATGAATTTCCCAAGTAATATTATAGGTAAGGTAGTAAAAATTAGAAATTTGATATTAAATGATTTTGGGCAGATTGTTGGAAATGTTGCAATGTCTTGGATTGTCGAATTACTAAAGGGAGAGAGTTTAAAATTATTCCAAATTACAAAGAAAACGAAATGTGGATTGCTAAAAATATACTCACCATACGCTTTACGCGCAAATTTATGCCGCATACAACAAAGTTGAAAAACGAACTTTCCGCAGCGGTATTTCCAAAGAACAGTGTAACCCAGGCCGCTTCAAAAGAGTGTTCTCTCATTAAAAAGCCCAGTAACACGTCCGTAATAACATTGCGAGGGTCCATGGGCGGCGGTGATAACACATCACCCGCTTGTTTGTTTTTTATCTCTATTATAAAGAAAATCAGTAGTCTTAACCCTTTATTTGAGTTTTAATTGTAGACTGGTCTGGCTTGTTAATATCACGTAGCTTGTTTGTGGCGCATGCGTGTTGCTATAAAGTTGACCATACAGCTGCGCGCACGACTAATTTCGCACCATTAGAAAAATATTCAATAAAAAATTACAAGCAACTAGACCATATCAATACCTTCGCTTGCAGAAGAAATATATAAATTCAATGTCAAGGTTTTTTCTGATGACGTCGTGATTTCTAAACTATAACTAGTCTGTCAAATATGTAGTTAGTGTCATTAAGATATGAAGTATGATGAATGTAAGAGAGCAATAATTTATGTTATTTTCAACAATTATTTTTGTCAGTTTTGCACGTAATTACAAGTATTTACGTACTATTTTCCTAACCGGTTAATGAGTCTTAATTGCCTGTAGCGTTACTTAGTAGAGAAAGCTTCAAAATTTGGCAGAATGAAAACATTTGGCGGTAGGTACTTTGTTTTTTATCTTTATTTAAAAAGCTGAGCTGTATTGCGACTAAGTCGCTTCGGTTTTTGTAGGTATCTTTACTGTTACGTGAGTATGTTTTGCAGGCGTCTTATTCGTTAGACCTGCCATCAAGTAGTTCCCTAGTTTATTTATGATAATGAAAAAAGGCAATACGACGATGACCAAATCGAAAACATCGATATTAAATGAAGTGGATTCTTCTAATTGAGAATGACGTTTTTGGGTAGTAAAGTATAAGTTAACCAATATATTTCATTGTTACGAAATATTGCAAAACAATTAAACTATTTAACAAATCCATAAACGCATTAAAACAAATTGGTTGTTCACTTAGAACTCATTTAAGATATATAATTATATTTCTATTGCTCAATATATTTTAATAATGACAGGAGCATTTATAACGAAAAGGTTTTATAAAAAAAACACAAAATCAAGAGTTACAACAAAAACGACTATCTAGGGCGAACCCATAATGACCGACTATGCTGTGTAATTGAAAGTAGTAACACATTATCGATAATTCTGTGTTTTGATGTGTATAGTATAGTGGTATTATTCTTTCATTCTTAAATCGCGTGTTTAACAATGTTATGCACTTTTTTCCTTTTTTCTCTCTCTCCAAAATACAGTTAAACCATAAGGCATAAATCCTAACGGTAAGTACATTAGGACTCCTCTCTTCATACCGGCAGTTTAATAAGAAGCCTAATTATAAGTAACAGACCAATATTTTCCCTAAAATATGTTTTTCCTACTTTACATCAGTTTTACCCTCTGCTCTATTTAAACTTGTTTTAAATCGACTCTTTCACTGTAGAAGTAAAGTTTACTGTTGTTGATGACTAGTGGCCGCCCGCGACTCCGTTCTCCTGGAAGTCGGTTTCCCGTGGGAATGAGAAGTTTTCCCGCGGTAAAAAGTATCCTATGTGTTATTCTGATGTATTATAACCTATATTACTGTATTTCATCCAAATCTGTCCAGTAGTTTTTACGTGAAAGAGTAACAAACATCCATCCATACTTACAAACTTACACGTTAATAATATTAGTAAGATTACTCAACAGGAATGTGCATCTGGTTTTGTCACCATCATGATGCATGAAGTTGTCTAGGAATCGCTTGTAGTACATCAAATAAAGTCTGCTTGGTTTTTGGTCGACTGCAAATGTCTTTACAAATAAACTAGGACAAATTTCTTATCAGAGCAAACTTTGTTTAGTGATAATTAACGCAAATGCACGCTGTGGTTTGTCATTAATTGTGACATGCTGTTTGTAAGATCACGTTGTTACGAAATACTTTAAAGTAGTGTTTCAAAAGTCGTGGTTTTAAATTAAACTTATGGAAAATCATGTAAGTACGTTTAACATGGTGTTATTGAATTTAGCTGGTTTGTCCGTGTAATCAGCCTCTCTCCTATATTAGTGTCAGATGCCTGTTCTAAATTCATTTTGACTACACGGTTGATATATGTTACACTATGTTGGTGTCGTTAAGATAAAGTGTCCACTCTATATACATAAAAAACGGTTCAATAACCTCTTACAACAAAAAACCTTCTGAAATCGATCATGTTTTTTTCGTAACTTCAGAAGCTCACTTGACATGTAAATCATGAAGGTATTTGACCGTATAATAGTAATATGATACACGTCCGTATACCGATACCGAAGTGTTAAAGTTAGCAGGTCCTCTGTGGTTGATGATGGTAACTAGATTACTGAGTTCGAGGAATGTGGTCAATGTGTAGCCGTAGAGATAGGTAAAAATTCCTCTCAGATCGCATAAGCTATGGAAGCCTCTTAAATTCTGGTATTTATAATGTTAGAAGACGAAGAAGAAGAAATTTTTAAGACGCTCAATGGGCACCTGAGTTAGTCACCGCGTTAAGACCTTGAATAGGTTCACTACAATATTTTTATCCTAGGAATTTAAACTATTTTCATTCGTTAACAAGTCTACAACCGGTATGAAACTTAGTAAGATAGCCGCACTCAGAGTCGTTTAATAATTACTTAAACTGTCAATTAGTAAAGATTTCATTTGAAAAAGCTTTACTTAGTTACAGTTTAAGTTATCATTAAATATCTCTAAGAGCTGATGCTAGTCTTAAAAAAGAATGTTTCTGGAAGTCATAATATTTGCGCCAAAGGAATGAAAACCTAACATGATTGTTTGTGCAAATAAAAAAACAAGTGTAAGTAGTTTTAAACGCATCATTACAAAACAAACAGGAGTGTAGTTTGTATTTGAAATTAAATTCATTTTACCCTTTATTTTATTTAATTGTTATTTCGACGGCCCCACCGAATAAACGTGCTAATGAAAAACAACAACTTTTGAGGAGAGCCAAAAAACGTTTGAAATGACATAGCTTGAATTTCATAGTTAATATGTATATATAATGTATAATCAAATTAAAGGTAAAAAAATAATCTATCAGCACATGTAATTATTATAAGAATACATACAAATACAAAATACAAAAGCTTTATTGACAATTAAACATTTCACAAAATTACAGATTGTCATTGGTCAGAATAAATATATGGATTTTAAAGATAATCGAGAAAAAGCACATAATTTTATTACTCTAGTGAATAACGAGAGACTAGTTAACAGTATTATATCATTGCACGTTTATTCATGTAATAATATGAAATAGGGACAAGTGTAGGGAAATATTATACTTTTATTCTACGTAATATATTTTTTTCCCGCGCCCAGCTCTGACGGTCTACACACTTATTCTTGTTTAATTTGTTGCTTTTTCATGAGTGTATTGACAAAACGGACGTTTATTATGGTTAACGAAACCGTACTTAGGTAATAAATGTTTAGTAGCGCATTGTAAAATGATGTAAAATAGCGAATTTATTTTTTTAAAGTATGAATATTAAAAAAGGTTATTAACTGAAATAATAAGTTTAATTCCGAATGAATGTGAGGGACAAACTATTAAAAAATGACAAATCAACATAAAACACCACATAAGTTCCTACTAATTATCTTCATCACTATCATTGTTAACTGACGCGGATTGTAATAGCACTAAATTTCTATGGAAACCCAGGTAATGATTAGAAATAGCTCCTGAGTCCAACAGACTTCCCTTAAATAATTTAATCTGTCCTTCCATAAATATAAAAAAGATTTATGTGAAGTATGTTCGATTTACCAAAGTTCTGATAATGTTAGGAAAAAAGAATTAATGAAAAGCACTTGAAAGAAAAGCAATTGGTATGGCAGTTAAAAAAAACAAGAATTTTCTGTTCAAATGACAGTGTTGTAGCATGTTTTGATCTAGAAATAACTAATATTTAAGATAAGAAGGGTTACTGCTATATCTGGTATTCTCAGATTGCACAACGTGGTGCCATTGATATAGCAAGTTGTCTTTGGTTATTTATTCAGAAACATGTCGAAGCGGGAATTAAAAATATCACGTTTTATTCTGATTTCTGCGCTGGGCAGAATCGAAATCGGTTTGTGTTTGTCATATTTTTGTTAGTGTCGATAGATTTTTTGAGAAACTTTATAGCCAATCGTAGGGTGATTCTATTCATGCCGCTATTGAGCTTTCAAATAAAAGGCAAACCATATACACTCCTGATCAAATGTATGACTTGATAGAGAATGCCAAAGTTACCGGACACAAGTTTGAAGTTAAGCTGATGATAAAGGGAAAGAATTGGTTAAAAGATAAAAATGGCAATAACAATTACTGGAGTAGAATAAAAGACATTTGCTTATAATCATCCTGATGTAAGTTGTTCACTTCAGATACAGTTTCGAAGACGAATTACAAGAGATGCAAACAATCACTTGAATCAATTCAAGAAGGCGATGAGAAGAGCCTATAGCAGACGATGATTGCCTGAAATCAGCATACACTGGAATACTACCCATACTTCTTCCTTTATATAAGAAAATTTAGTATAAAATATTATTTCATATTGGCGTTTAGTTGCCTTGGATGTTTGGTTATACTGGGTGTTTGTATTCATCCATTCTTAGAAAAGGCGATGGATTTTAGATACATTCAATGTTTCACGCAGATACCTACTGCTTTTGGCTATCTTTACATCCATCACACGATTCAAGCTCTCAATTAGATTTATCTTGTTATTTTGTCAGTTGTCATTCTTGGCCTATTCCTATGAGTTCCTCTGTAATCTTTAAAATAATTGTCATCTCCCAATTTGTCAATAGCTGTATAATCTACTTGCTGTGTAAAGCCTCATTTACACGATACCATTTTCTTGCCTGTAGCGTACAATTATGTAGAAGCAATACTTGAATTGCAGCGTATAAACAACATGCCATATTCTTTCTCTACTAGGCAAGTTTTGCATTCAAGAATGTTCTCGGTTTAAACTGTACATACAATATTTTCTTGTGCAATACTTGTATTCAAAAGTTTTCTCACTTGACTTTGATAGTCATTTTAACCGAAGACGTCAAACACTTGAATGAAAATATTCGTCTGAGCAAATACGGTCAATTCTTGAAGCAACGTGCCAGTAAATGGAACAGGAACGTTCAAGTCGATGTTTAGACAAGACAATTCTTGAAAGCGATAATCTCCTTACCATTATTGTATCAATGTAAACAAAACACGCTGGCAATTATTTCTTTTCAAGATTTGCATTCAATAATGGCGTTCAACTTTATAAATAATATCCACGTGTAAACAGTTGCTTACAACTTGTTTTAAGCTAACGCGCGTTGTACACATTGTTTTTATATTATCCGGGATTTCGCGCGGTAATTTCAAAGCAAAAAGGTAACGTACCTCTTTACCCGACGTTTCGATAGGGTTACACCTATCGTGGTCGCGGGCGGACCCCTATCGAAACGTCGGGTAAAGAGGTACGTTACCTTTTTGCTTTGAAATTACCGCGCGAAATCCCGGATAATATAAAAACAAAGTTGCTTACAATTATTGAAATGCAAATATTGCGCTTCCACTATTGTATTCAATTATTGCTATTGAACGTGCAAGAAAATGGTATCGTGTAAATGAGGCTTAATGGACAAGGTTTTCAAAAATAAAAAATAAATCTAAATTACTTATGATTGTAAAATTTCAAAAAGAGTGCCGAGAGTTTTTTCGCCAGCTTTTTTCTCGGTCTACTACGGCCATTGCTGATGTATGTAGGGGAGTCCCTCGACATGTTTTAGATTTTAGATTTTATTTTATGCTTTTGACAATGTAGGTATAAGAGATTAGTTTTTAATCCTACATACAATAAAGTAATTTCATAACATTTCAATAATCAAAGATAATAATTGTCGTCAGGAAGTTGGTAGGTATATGAACGTTTGAGTACGATTGGTTTTGCGTTCAATTGTTATTTTCTTGGCGTTTTGCTCCAAAAGTCCAAAATTGTTAAAAAAAAATCCGTCTCAAATTTCATTAATCAAGCAATAATCAATTTCCATTGTGTGATACAGCATTACTATTGAAAAAAAATTACATTTTTACTCGAATAAAAGTGTAAGTAATTATTATTCAAAGACGCGGATAGACACAAGTGTCTGATTGACTTAACGCGTTTATTCGTGTGTTCTCGGAGACACAAATATTGTGCAATAGGCGCATGTTTTGTTGTTCGAGTAAATATAAAAAATTAAATCTCCGTACAATAAACGAGTATACTGCCATAAAAGCCTTATTTAGAGTCTAAAAAATTTATAAAAAAATCCATAGATGTAGAATGGGTCCAAGAAACGGAAAACCAAATAAAAAAAAATTTGGGTAAGAGCTCTTGCACGTTTTTTCGGTGGGGCCGTCGATTTATTTATTGCATATGTGTAGAACAGTTTTAAAAATAGATATCTAGCAGTTAAAGAGTCTTAACATGCTAAAATGTAAAAAACCTCTGTTCGATTTGCTGACATGTGACTAGTTATTTGCGGTTAGGCTGTATTTACACAGTCGTTTTTTTGTCAGATAATATAAAATGCATTGTGTCAACTGATAGCGGGTAAAATTACGACTGTATCTTTCATAAGTCACTGAGTATTCATTATTAATAGATCATTTATAACTTTTTTTAAATTGTTTTTCAGAGGAGAAATAGCAGTGATTTTTTAGGAATAGAAGACGATGTAGTTATAAGAATAAGGAACCTGTCGGTATGGACCCCTGAAGAGAAGTCGTGGTGGAGACGCAAAGTCACCAAGCCGAAGACTCTTATTTTAAGAAATGGTATCAGTAATTTTACATTGTTTTAACAACGCATTCGTTTGTATGTAAATCGGCTTACTTTTGACCAAGTATCGTAATTTAAATTATTTATCTTAAGCACCAAATTTTACTGTTTAATAGTTGTGTTGTGAAAATTTGTCACACGTAGGGTTACGATTTTATGTTTCGAACTATTATTTTCAAGTTATATATTAGTACCATATCAATAAAATTAACAGGGCTAAGCAACTTTTTTGCGCAATCAATTATGAACTCTATTTAAAAAGCAATAAGCTGTAATGTAATCATGGTACGATGCACACATCAAGTAGGATTCCGGTACCTTTAAGCGCAAATATAATTAACATAAGCAAATGAGACTATGTGTGGCATCTCAGCACAATATCTAACTCTATCAAGCAAATATAATGTCAGACGGTATCTTTAATTAATGCATCTTATCTACGATGGACAAGACTCGTAAATAGCGACCTTACACAATCTCGAATGACATGAGCTTGTGAATACCTAATTCCTATTTACTGGCTTTAAGTAAACTACGTATACCTAATCATATATTTACTGTTGGTATGTTGGTGAAAATTGGAAAACAAATTTTATATACCTACATATATTAGAAATTGTGAATCTTCCGCTTATATGTAAAACATCAAGTTGTTAGGATGTGTTGCTACGCTCCCGTTATTCTCTTACACATATTAAAAAAATTAGTCAATATCCGTATGAAGCCGTTATTAATATAAAATATTTTCAAACATTCTTTTGCGATGTCGAAGTAAAAAAAATATTTAAAATATTTAACAAAGCTACGGACTAGTAGTAGTTATTATAATGCTAATATAAAATTATGTTAGTGGGTGGTCGCTTTGTACAGTAATTATTAAAGATGGTATCACTACATAGTATAAAACAAAGTCGCTTTTTCTGTCCCTATGTCCCTATGTCCCTTTGTATGCTTAAATCTTTAAAACTACGCAACGGATTTTGAAGCGGTTTTTTTTAATAGATAGAGTGATTCAAGAGAGAGGTTTATATGTATAATAACATAGTACAGGTAAAGCAGTTTTACTCCAAATTTAAGGCGTGCGAAGCCGCGCGGGTAAAAGCTAGTGTAAGATAAATGGTGCTTCCTTCTTCTTAGAAAGAATAAAATCATACTTATAAACTTAATGGGAACATATAAATATGATTCTATGTAAAGTATATAATATAAATGCCACGTTCCAATAAGTATTATTATTTGAAGGTTATTAGAAATGTTTTAAGGTAAACGAGTGTGGTATAATTTTTAAAGATTGATACTTAGATTGATAGATTTGAATAAAGTTTCTATAAACCCGGAAGACTTTTCATCTCTTTAAGGTGGAAGGTCATTTTCGTTGGAATTTTTATTATTATTTTAAGGTTTTTTAGGTAGGTATTAGGTTAATGTGGGTTATTGAATTTGTTTACTTGGTGTGTTGTAAAATAGTTGTAAATTAGTAAAAAAATACTAATGAATGTTGTTGACACGATTCGGAAGCAATTCAAACCCATCGATCGTCGATTTTGAAATACTTAAATATTCAAATTATTTAGGTATACCGAAAGGGCCCTTGATAAAACTTGCATCAGCTTCCATATTTTCATAAATTAAAATTGGTTTTCTTCCAATTTACATTTTACTTGTTAGGTAATAACAAATTGGAATCCGGAATACTGTCATAAATTATAAAGTGACATTCTAATATATGGTATCGATATTTAATTTTCAATTTTCTATAATAAATGATGTATGTTTACACTTCATATTGCTATAATGAACAGGTCAGGTAATCGAGACATCCTTGTCTATATACAGGTGTATTATAATATATGTTATAGTTTATAAACACGATAGTTCTAAACGTCTTTGACCTGAATACGTTTTAACCTTTTCGTTATGCATCTTACTTAATATTTAACTGACTGTACAAATACCTAGTAAATTTTTAAAAGTTCTCAACTGCCTATATTTACATCGGCAATTGCGATAAGAAGCCGACATGAATACATGTAAAAATATTGAAATTACTTATGGTGAACACTTTGAAAGGTGAATACCTATAATTATGCAGTTTTCACGCTATGTTGTGTATAGCAGTCCAGTAACCGATAGTCATTTTTTCAAAAATATTAAGATGAGTTTTCGCTTTGGCTAGTCAAAGTATGTAGAAAATGTAGTTTAAAATGTAACCGAGCATAACGTCAGTAAGTAAAGAGCTTTTTACTTAAATAGTTCATTTACCCATAGACCATAGGAAAACAAGTATTGGTGAAAATAAAATATAATCAAAGGAAAATCTGGTTCATGAGTTGGTCAGGGAATTTTGTGTAACGTGTACCTTGTTATTTAAATTGCGTTTTAAAGAATAAAAAATGGTAATAGGACATTCTGAATGTTTCTTTTACAATTAAACATTGACTTTCACAATATTTCAAAATCTTAATTAATTTAATTAAATTGAATTAATCGTATTTTTTTTAGGAAACACAAAACTTTTTTAAGTATTAAGAGTTTGCATGAACACTTGCTTAATATACCTACCTTTTGAATATAATTACTAGCTTCCGTGTCTGGCAAACTGAATAATAATTAGTATTAAAAACTGTTTTCCAAATGCATCTAAATATAAAAAATGACATCAGCTTGCACATAGTAAAAAAGTTTGTATATTAATATACATATTTAATAGTTACAGGATGCATTCGAGATGGAGATTTTGTTGCCGTTATTGGGCCCAGGTAAAATATTTTATTTTTAAATTAAATAACATATCTCAGATGTTAATTTTAAGAAGGTTTCCTTGAATTTGAATCCCTTTACTTATTACATTTATTAAATTGCTTTTTCTATTTATTTTATTTCAGTGGATCAGGGAAAACAAGCCTGCTAGTAAATTTGGCGGGAAAGTGCACGCTTCCCTCGTCAGGTGACGTGACGTTTCGGCACGCAAATGTCAAAAGTTTACAAAATGGCGTCGTGGAAATGATGCCTCAATTCGAGGTGTTTATGGAGCATCTGACGGTTATGGAGCACTTGGTTTTTATGGTTAGTCGGTTGGGGTTCGAATTATGTGTTGTTAGCGCTGTGATAAATGTTCGTAAATTATGCAGGTTTTTTTAATGAGCTATATAATGTACATGAAAATTATGAATAAAGACTGAAAAATATTATTATAAATAGTTATACCTAGTAGCAATCAGTTAAAAAATAGTTTTTGGAATATTAACAACTTTACCAGTTATTTTTACCTAAGCATACTGCTTCTAAAAACAATAAATATGTAGCAAACTGTATCTAAGAACACGAAGATTGAAAAAAAAACAAATTCCTGACATATTTTTTTTAAACGATCAGGATACTACAAAGGAATGTTTTGTTCCAGATAGAAATGAAACTAGGTAGTTGCAAAAAGTTACCAAATCGTTTACAGCTCAATTCTCTAATGACCGAGTTGAAACTGACGTCACATGCGCACACGCCGGTACGTGGATTATCTGGAGGAGCGAGAAGACTGCTGTCATTGGCGACAACAGTAATTTGCATTTTTTTTTCTTATATTTGAATAACTAATTATTTATCTTGTTTATTTCTATACATATATTTGGAATAACTCTTAGTATAGGTATCTTGTTTTCGTTTCTAACAAAAGAAATTATATTAATTGACGTAGTTAAACTCTAATCATCCATTGATCAAAATTTAGTAGTTGCTTCTTGTTAATAATAATAATAATGTAATTCTTTAATGAATTATTTGTTTCTTAGCTCCTTTCAAACCCTAAGATTTTGATCTGCGATGAACCAACCACGGGGTTGGATAGCTACAACGCGAGACTAGTCGTAGCTGTATTAAAGAAGCTGTCATTGAGTGGCACTACAGTGTTGTGCTCCGTACACCAACCATCTTCAGACCTTTTCAGGTGCTTATTGCAATAGTAATAAGAGCTATTTTTGTTTGTAATGATGGTAAAAGATAAGTTTTTTCGCAGTGAGTTTGCTTCAGTAATGATAATGGCGGAAGGTGCTTTGATAATTTATGGTACACAGAAGGAATGTTCAGCAATATTTGAAAGGTAAGGAAAGGCTATGGTTTGATAGGAATATACCAAAATTTATTCAATAAGTTTACATAATAAATTAATCACAAAAGTGTTAAAAAAACTAAATCATAGCTCCCTGTTTAGTCGGAAGTTTGAGTATTTGAAAAACAACCTATTAACGAAGCACCAGCCTGTTCCATGAATTATTTTGTTATCTAAAAATATATAAAATGTCTAAACAAAATCAATTTATTAGAGCTCGTTTTGTTTGTCGCGAATAATTTACAATAAAAAATCTATTTTTCAGCGTAAACCTACGATGTCCAAAGAACTACAACCCTGCTGATTTCTACTTGCGATCTGTATCATCTGCAAATAATAACAACATTCAGAATATTATAGGAAAATCTAAAAGAAATCTTAATGATATTTTTAAAATTGGGGAAGACAGGCTAACACAATTTGGAGATTTTAAAGTGTAACAATGCTTTTGAACTTCGCTTTGCTACGTTAAATGCTTGTTGATCTTGTTTCGTTGAATGCTCTCAATGTATTGTTAAATTAAGCATTGTTTAAATTATTTTCATAAATGTAAAAACATTCAGTATAGTTATTATTAATATTAAAAAAACGGACAAAATATGTACTAGCTTTTAAGAGGGGGTACTAAAATAAACTCTTACTTTCAGATTACAAAGATGCTGGTTAAAACAAGTACAACTTTTACTATGGCGGCAGTCCCTGTCCGTAAAAAGAGACTTACGCGATCATTTTATACAACTAATTATATGTATTGTAAGTATAAATATGTAGCTTGACTATTTCATTCTTAAAGTTTATTTTTCAGTTATAAAGTTTAGTTCAAAGTCTGACTACATTGTATTTCAAACCAGTTACTTTGTTCTGGTCAATTGAGTAAAATAGGCAGAGTAATTACCACTATAACAGAAACTTCTTCAACCGACAAATGATTATAAACCGTAAAATAGGTGTTGGTAACCAGTTTAGTAAGACGTAGTAGTTAATCCTCAACCCCTATTTTCTTAAAGTGATCTATTCATTTCTGCTGATGACGCCAGAATAATCCCATGCTGCCAAACAACCTTCACTACTTAATCTAATAGTTAATCTTCTCAACTGCAGTTGATTCCACAAAAAGCCATGTCGATTAATCTTTACGAGGGTTCCATTCCGACAGGTGTACAATTAGAATTGCTTTCTTTGATGCATAAACCGGTATTGGATAGTAAGTTGACACATGCTGCGTCGCTAACACTAAAGTTTTTGCTTCGTCATGTCTTTTATACTTACGTCTGCGTCAACGATTATTGATTAGGTGCTAGCTTTAGTCCTATGCTTTGCTTTTATTGACTTTATATTGTTAGTGAAGAACAGCTTTAAGTATAGTTGAATGTTTCGTTTTTTTAAAGAGTAGAGATAACTTTGTTGTTAAAGAGTTTGTTTACATACTAAAATGTAAAGATGTTAATGCTCAATACTTGTAGCAAATACTTAACACAGTTAGGTATCCGCCGTTATACTAAATAAGACCAACAGTTTTCAATTTAAAATCGTTTAACTCTTAATTTAACAGGAAAGTGGTTTCAATTAAGTCAAATCGTGACTAATTATTTTCTTAGTTTTCATATTTCAGTAAATGTTAAAATTATCATTTTAATAATGTGACAAGTAACTAAATTAATATAAAAATTACGTGAAATTAAGCTGCTGTTTTGCTAAATGACATAAATTTTACACTTCTTTACTTGGTGCAGAAGATAACGTTTGATAAAACCCTTATTAAGGCTGTGCTGTTGTTGTTTTACCCCGGCAAAGATAACAATGTTGTTTTTGAAACCCGCTGGTAATCCACTTATAAAATGTGTTTAATGTTCTCGAAGCTCAAATGCACAGGAATAACGTTTTTCTTATTTACACATCTTTTATATGACTATAAAATGTTGTATTTAAACTAGACTGCAACGCTAGGTATACATTACCCAATCTCATTTATTTATTTTCTTTTGTGAGATATTACGTTTGTAGCGTCCAGCTTATTTTCACTGCTTCGTTGTTTCACTTTCGTTTTGATCGAAGGACGGAATTGCCGGCATTAAGGCTACATATCTAACTTTGGTGATCACCTTTAAGAGGCTAAACTACTCGTTTGTTTACTACATAAAATACAGATTTTATCCTCAAACCTCTCCAAATTTAACCTATTTACTTCCCCACAGCTGATATCCTCACTGGTGATAGCAACATGCTACATCGGCATCGACGGCTCCTCACAGCAGGGCATCCAGAACATGCGTGGTTTCCTCTGGCTTCTTTGCAGTGAAGTGTCTTTTAATCTATCATACAACGCCCTGTATGCGTTTGAAGGAGGACTGACCCTGTTCAGGAGAGAAGCCGGATTGTATAAGGCTTCAGCTTATTTTGTAGCTACATTCGTCAGTATGGTGAGTAAAATATAATTCAATAAGCTAGGTTTAATACTATTATCATTATTATTTTTTCGCATTAGAAGGTTTTGGAGAGTTCTCCAGATCCAGTTTTCCAGAGCCTTCCTCAAAATAAAGAATTAGTAGAATTTTATGCAGGGTTCAAATCACCGTAACCTTTGCTTATAAAACTTTCGTATCTCCATTTGAGTTTTATCATAGGTTCCTCGCTGTATAATCTGGCCAGCAGTCTACGTGTTGATAGCGGCCGCAGCAGTGACGCTGCCCAACAGCTTGATCACTGCGCTGGAGTTCACTGCTGCGCTGATCGTCACCTCTTTGGCTGCTGTCGCTTATGGTAAATTATTTTTATTTCAGTAGTACCTTGTAGAAACATAATAACGTGCAGAAATAAGTCATTTGGCTTTGAACAGATATGTAAGCTACTGGTAATATTTGTTTATGCCATTTGGCAAAAAAAACTGTTAGGTATTGGAATTATCTATGTAACCACTTACCTACATAAAACTTTTTAACATCCCCCAGAAGAGCTTTTTTTAAGCTTCTTCATGCTGTTAAGATAATAAGGAATTTATAGCCAGCATCTTCCGCACCAACGACCAAATGAGTCTGTGCTCACCATTCCAAAATTCCAGCAGTAGACATCTTATGACCAATGTCACGTTGACCCAACCTTTTTTTATATATAAAATAGGGCGCAAACGAGCATGTGGTCACCTGATGGTAAGTGATCACCGCTGCCCATATACACCCACAATTTTTTACATATGCATTGAGGGTGCGTTGCTGGCCTATGAGAAATTGGGCACCGGATATCGCACTCACCGAAAGAAACGCAGTAACATTGTCCCTACTTCACGTCGGTTTTCTGTGCGACGGTGGTATTCCACCGGTCGAGTCAGCCCAGTAATCGCTGCAGACAGAGCCTACAGCTAGACTCTACCACTCTAAAAAACCTGCTTTAACGTCTCCTAGGTCTAGGCATGGGCGCGCTGTTCACGTCATCCGGCGTGATGGGCGACATCATGCCGTGCGCTGACCTCCCACTCTTGCTCATGTCTGGAGCATTCCTGAGGATCGCTTCCTTGCCCGCGCTACTGCTGCCACTGCAGTACCTCAGCCACTTCTACTATGGCATGGACGCTGTTAGCAATGTGTATTGGAGACAGATAGTGGATATAGGTGGGTTTGCGAGAATTGAATAAAACCAAAAAAGGAACTGATAATTTTAGGAGTTAAAGTTTAAAGAGGTCAAATGGGTGATGAGATTTTCCGAACTTCTGTGAAATACAGTCTAAAAATTAAAATTTACCTTGCGATTTAACAGACAATAACATGCCTGTTCCGGCAGTAAAATTCCTGGACATAGTCTTAGGTGTTCACATGTCAAGTTATATCCGATTTTGTTGAGTAGTTTTATAATAACGTGATTTAAAATAACAATGCTATTTCAGATTGTCCATCAAACTCAACAACTATGTGTATTCGTGATGGCCTCACAGTATTACTAGAAAACGGATACAACACTGATAACTTTATACTGCAAGACGGTGTAGGACTACTGGCTGTTACTATACTGTGGAACTTGCTGGGGTATTACGGACTGAAAAGAGAAGAAAAGAAAGGATATGTTTATTAAAAAAATATCTGATGAAAATATTTGTTTTTATTTAATACCTTGACGAAGAATTTAGGGCCAGTGAGAGGAAATACTGAAAGTGTTTTACGTTAAAAGGAAGTACTTACATTACTGTCATGTCTCTTTTTTTGGGAAAGGATTAGGAAACTTAATTTAAATAAGCACTTAAACAAATTTTATATCTCAATTTTATAAATTTAATATTTGTATTTCGGTCTACTTTGTAAGTTTTCACACCCTTTCAATTTTATTTGCAATAAAGGTAACTTTGGTGTTATTTTTTTTTTTATCGCAAGCAACATATTTAAAAAAACATAAATTAAAAACGCGGGTTGTTAAGATAATGATAATAAAACTATAAAATAAATGCAATCTACTTATTCACCGAGATTATTCAGTGGCTTCAACATGTAAAGTCCGACAAAAATGGAGCATTATCCAGTTAAAAGCTACTTATGAATCACCCTGTATACTAGAGAGAATTTTCATACAGAAAATTCTAAAAGCTACTTAACTGCAAAGGCCTTAGTTTGTTTTGTTTCTGGCTAGATATAAATAGAATTTGTTGTTGTAAGACAAGTTTCATAGAATACCGTAGGTATCTTTTTCTATAGTAACCTTACTCCATTATTTCCATTAATTTGAATCCTTAATTGAATCGAATACAATGTAACAAAACAAAGCTACCGGACCAATAACTTGTTAGTTCTACTACAGACAGCCGCATGAATAAGATTGCGAAAGATATCATGCCAATGTCTGTATTTATGCATTTAAATAATTCAGAAGCAGTTTAAATAAATTATTATCAATTGAACAAGTCTAGGTGCAAATAGGCATTAGCATTGTATTATTACCGAGGAACTTCAAAGGCTATGTAGCAGAATTGTAAACACTAAGTCAAGCACAACATATTCAGCTTTTTGTCTTATTTTGGCTTATCGAAGAAATAGAATCATTTAAGTAACTTTTGCTAACTACCTACTTCATCAAATGGAAAATACCTTAACGGAATGTTTAAGGCGGTTTTAAGTAATACAAAGAAAATCATCGACTTAAAACTAATGGATTCAACAAAAAAACCTTACAGTTATTTCGAAGTTGTACATGTAAGTTATACTCATTACGTATTTCTTGTAAATAGAAGTTTTTTTTTTAATTCGATTTACCTTCAACGACTGCGCCTTTAACTAAAAATTCAAATGAATACAAGAAAAACACAATTTCTACTTAATTTATTATGAATAAACATACGAAAAAGAGACGGTAATTATATGTAATTAAGTAGAATTTTACAGTTGGGTTGATTTATTGTACCAGTGACGTTAAAACTGATAGAGAAATTAAAGTAAATTAATCTTGATTATTTCTGATAATAGAAAATAGAAATAAAAGAATTAAAGAGGCGAACTGTATCAGTTACAATGACTGAGTCACGCGATATTAAGTAATGCAAAAGGACCTGCATTTTATTTTTTGCTAGGCATATATAAGTAGTGTTTTGGTTTCAAAGTTTACTTACTTTTGTCGGAGTCGGTGACCCGGAGTATATGTGACATCCCTGCGATGATTTGGTTATGGTATAGTTCCATAAATTCAGTTTCTACAGAAATAAATGACTTTTCTCGGAAATACACTTTATGTCGGTTTATTTTGCTATTTTTGAGTCGGCTAAGACTTGAAAGTTCAATGTTTTGTTTGTGTAAGTACTATTTATGTGTAAGTACTATGTATGTTTATGTGGTAGGTCCAAAAATTATTTTAATATAGGTATAATATTTATATTAACAGCATGAGACTTATACACAAAATTTTTATTCTTTTTGAACATATGGTTCTTACAAGATATTAAGATTAGAGAGTCCATCTAAAATACATGTATATTTCATCCTATCTGATTTACTTTATGAAACATAATGACGTGGTTATTAGTTGCAGATTCCTCGGGCAGTACTTAATAACACCGCTCCTTTCCGCGTCACTGCTGTTTAAAGTAGTGGGTCTGTATAGTGAATTCAAGGATAGAAGTAAGAAGAAATATTAGGTATTAGTTAGCCTTTTTTCAGTGCTCTACATATTGAATTCGTTTAAAATTTTGAAAGATACTATTACTTATAAAAAAACGTTTTTTTAATAAGTAACATCTTACTGTTTCTTATTTCAGAACCTTTAATTGGATACTATAGATAATGTAAATCGCAACATGAAAATTGAGACTGTTGCTAGCTGGATTAAATTAATAAACGTTTAATAACCTATCTGTTATTTTAACTTTCTTTTGTAATGAATTTTTTTGTAAAAGAAATTTTTCTTTTGGAATTACACTGCTTGCTTTTAATTTGTAACCGTTCAAAAAGTTCCAAACTTAATAAGAGAACCGAAACCAAACAGTCTATCAGGCTAATTATGATCAGGCTAATTATGAATGTATTTGACATGAGCCAAGATATATATAATCGATATTTAATTATTGTCAACATGCATGCAATTAATAAAACTAATCGTTAGCTATTATTTTTTGAAGTAGTAGTAGGTAAATTAGTAATATAAACCACAATGATAAAGCCTTGTTAAAAGGAAAGCGGGTCTCCGAGCATTATTCCCATAGATTCCCAGTCGCGTAATGCTCGGAGGCCCGCGTTCCTTTTTCCAGTATCTATATCTTCAAAAGAAACACGAACCTTACTTAATTAAATATTTTGATTATCTCTTTAAAAAAGGCCGGCTACTTATCTAAATAACGTATGAAGACGACGTTGGTTCCTTTCGCTTTTGCGGTGATAAAAGTTAAGTTTATTATAAAAATACATATTATTTACCACATTCACTTACCTGCCTGCAGTATGACTGTAAAGTACGGTTTTCTTTAGTAAATTTGGTTCATTGAACACTCGAACATTGAACAAAAAATCCACGCACCCGGGGCCCTGGTCTATTCATTGGTAAGTAGGTTTCATTATTATTATTATTTATAGGTCAGTCAACTACGAATAATCCTATTCCTCTATTTTCTACTAAGTTTATCTTCTACTTTGGGTTGGATTTAGAAATCGGTCGCCTGACTTGGCTACGTTTTTGGACTCTGTTTGGAAATACAATCGAGGTAATCATATTGTATTTATTAATAGCAATGTGTTACTCCGAGTTGACACAATCCGACATCAATGGGTTAGGTTAGTTAGGTTACTGTTTTTAAACTGCCAGAAAACGTTGACTCATGATTGAAGCGAGTTTTTATACATATAAATTGGCTACTAAAGGTCGCCATATTGAGGGCTACTGGGTTTAAAAACATTTTTTTTTTGGCGCCCCTTTTTTTTCCGGCGGCTGAAAATGGTCAGGGGGGGTTCAGACCCCTCCCCCCCACCCCTCCAACCCCCAGCAACCCCTAAATCAGGCGACCGATTTCAAAATTTTAACCTCTACTTTTACTCTTACTTATACTATAAATGCGAAAGAAGTGTTTGTTACTCTTTCATACAAAAAACACTGAACGGATTTAAACGAAACTTAGTACCTATATTCATAGACTATCCTAGAATATCTTATGGAGTATTTTTTACCGCTTGAAATAACTTATTCCACGGAAAAAGGTAAATACTTAAACAAGTAAGTAGTGTAAGTGAAAGTACTAAAACAAATTATAAGTTAAAACTAAGGGACAGGCTAAAACTAAGTGGTTGAAAATCTAGTAGGTATCTGTATAATAGTAGCTTCCATACACTAGCGTCCTCGTTGACCCCACGTGCAAATAATATACTATTGAACAGAAGTTTTCTATTGCATGGTCTTTATTTACATGTAAATGAAGTTAAAATTGCAATAAATACTTTCATATTTAACATGCTTGTACCAACTGGTTTTGTTCGTCAAATCATTTACTTTTTCCACTTATCGTATCATTTATCGTTTATAACGGGTGTAAAAAGACCACTTCCGAAGCCTGAAACCATGTATTCTGGAGCCTCAATAGTAACTAAATTCACTAACAGTAGGTATACCTAGAAAACCCAATTTAAAAAAGTTATTAAGGATTGAAAAGTCATATTCGGCGCTTGAAATTATCGCTCACACATCAACTGTTGGTTCAGGTGCGATTTTTACATTGCAAATTAAATAAAAACCCTATTTAATTTGAAATCATCGCAAAATCTGATAGTATAAATTCAATTTAATTTTATATTATAGAAAAAAAAAACTTCTGTTAACCATAAAACAATTTTTTTGCTCAAAACGTAACCAGTACCCCTCCAGCAATGCCCAGTTTTCGTTTTCGAAAGCATTTCTTTTACCCCGTATATCCCTATATTCGTAAAAGTAAAAAAACTTTAGATTTAGCTTGCTTTACTTTGTTATTGAGCAGATAAAACACCTGGCAGGTTTTTTTATGAAAGCTTTCTTTAAATACGATCTTTTCGCTCGCAGCTTAACGTGCAATAGCTTTAGATTCTAAGCGTGATTTGTATAACACATTTGTTTGCAATAGATGTTGGGCCATATCTACACATGGGCCTTTCGAAAACTTTCATTAAGATTATTTTGATTGGGAACAGGCCATAGAAGCGAATAAGAAGAAAAGCCAATTAATTTAACTGAAAAGCCGTTAATATGTAGAAGTAAGTTTCGAGAAATAATAAGAGGAACTTATGTAGCGCAAAGAAACAGAAATGAAAAAAAACACGTCTTCGTAAATTTTAATTTCAAAAACCTAAATCTTAAATCAAACCAAAAAGATACAAACATTTATATTGCAATAAGTTGTAACTAGCACTCTCTTTTAATATAAAAAAATATGATCCAAACCTACAGTTAAGTTAGATTTCATATATAAATTAAGTCGTAGGTATTAGTTTTCTGATCGAGAGAGGCACAACTCACTGCAATAATTGATTATTCTAAATAAACTCTTGAAACGTAACTAAAAACATCAATATCACTATCAGATGGTTTATAAATGGGGAGGGCAATATTAATAAATTTAGTTTAATATTCCTATAATTGTTACGAGTTCTTAAGTGATAGCAAAATTTTTAGTTCAGTTTAGAAAGTTTTTATTCAGAATTGGCACCAATATTTCATTTTATAAAATTAATATTATTAAAAAATACAGTTTCTTTATTAAGTAGTTGTTACTATATCATAAATAAAATATGGCTTCTATTAGAAAGAAATTCGAGATAAGTAAAAAATATAGTCAAATGATTCTATCTATAAACTATGAACTTCCAACGATTGTTTAAATGTGGTTTAACTAGTTCCTTAATAAAGTGATTGTGTTTTAGTTTCAGATTACAGAAACAATAAAATTAAATGGCATCAAGATATTATAATGAAAAAAATATGGCAAGTTGAAGAATTAATTAAAAAAAGACGACAGTAAGCAAAAACAAACCAACGAACAAAAGTATAATAAAATTGCATCTTTATCTTTTTGGTTTCATTAAATTTTAATGAAACTAACTACTTATATTCGACTTACAGTTATTTTTTAACTAACAGTTAATTCACTTTATCGTAAGAGCAAACATCGGACTACTCAAGTTATCGAATTAATGAAGGTTTTTAATTTAAATAATGAGCTAAAAGTCATTGACATTACCTCAAACTGTACTCCACAAATTAACACATTAGGCATCTATAGTGCCTGTGGCTTAATTCATATTTACAAATCATTAAAATCAAGTACTGACTGACAAAAAATACATCATAAAAAACAACATATACAAAAAACAACCCTTTAGGTAATCATTTAGTTTCAAATTTCACTCTAAGGAAAATACGATGTTAATAGATCGGAGTCCCCAAACTCCTTTTAAATACCATAATGCAAGCTACAGTATTGCACACAGCATACATCACCATCAAACAGGTACAGTTCCTCCAGAAGTGGGACTGATCGAACCCGAACTTTTGCAGCACTTCCGGACCAGTTTTGATGCAAGGCACGCCCGGAATATCCACACAATTGATATAATCGATCGAATCCCACTCCAAAATCGATAAGCACTCGGTCCCGTAGTAGAACCCGGATAAGAACTTTATCCAAGAGAAGTACTTGGATACACTAACCAAGTTGAGATAGATGCCAGAGAACATAATACTGATCAACTCAAAAGGCACTGACACCAAGGCGGCGGTGTCCATGCTCTCAAACGTCGCGGACAACATCGATCCTGCAAATCAAATGATAAACTCAAAACAAACGAATAAATAATACTCAAATATCTGTCGTAAAGTTGCAATAAAATATAAGATTTGCACATTAATAGGATTGATCTGTCACAAAATGTTTTTATTATAATTCTTATTGGTTCTCGTTTTGCAGAGTAGTATTACTAGTTCTGTTTTCTATGAAATATGATGACACTAAGCCAAGGATATATAAAGCACACATGTTTGCGGTGAGCCCCCATACTACCCGAGGACCGCAAGGATCGAACACGTCTATAAAATGAAGACACCTTATACCAAAAAAAAAAAACAACATATTCCAGTTTTTATGCTAACGTTACATTTAGATTTAAGGTTACATAATCAACAGCGTAAAAAATAATTTACGTAACTTAACTCTAGTTAAATGGTAATGTATTCAAATTTTGCTGATCTTTATGTGTTTGAATTAGTTTATAGTTTCCTCTGGTCTACCACACGATGCCTAAAATGACTACATGAATAAAATATCTCTTAATGTAAATTGTTTGAATCTATCTTTAATTTAAAACTATAAAACGAAAATTTATGAAAGTAAAAAACTTTATTTGCGATAATAAATTTAACTGAGGTACTTATAAATCAAGTTTGAAATAAATTATAAATATTTCAAATTTAATTCAATGCAGAGATAAGTTATATTTTTAAGTACTTTTTATATGATAATTAAAGGAAAAAATATAAAAACTATCGCAAAACTACTATATAAGAATTTCAATTAGGTTTGAAAAATGAAAATAAAATGTCCCTATTTAAATATTCTTATCCCAAAATTAATAAGTAATCTTGATGTTTTTCTCAAATATTGTTATTTCATGAAAGAAATCATTATGTAAGTACTAATTATTATAAATTAATTAATTATAATTGATTAAAAAATACAAATTAGTTTGGTAAACATTTATTTTATGTAAAAAGCAAACAATCATTTCATTATAGAAACCATTTGATCGTATAGAGGACATCTTAAAAATATTAACAATTTTAAACTTATAAAGAATAACTGCATTTGTACGCTTTAAACACTTAATTATAATCGAAAACAGACTACCGTTGTAAATTGTCTTGTCTTTTATAAAAAATATATCAAAGTTTATTACCTAATTAAAAAAAACATCCAAAAATACTTAGTTTTACATTCGTGTATATTTATAAAGAAATCGTAGTAACTATAAATTGTATTCATGATACAGCGACTAAAAATATTCTCTATCAGATCTTTAAAGTTGTCAACTACCAGTTTTAACATTTTAATATCAAAACATTTATTCGTGGCCTATTTACAAAAATCACAATTTGGTAGGTACTTTATTGACATCAAGATTAAAACATATTTGAAATTCATAAAGTAAGGGAGCTAAAATAGCATATAAAAAGTATAATAATTAGATACCCGTGTAAGCTGAGACACCTTGTTGCAACTACAGTATAGCATTAACCACTATTTACTTGCGATATTGTATACTTGTGACAAAGTTAAAACAGTAATAAGAACATAAAATGCACGTTACAAAACTGTCTAGAACCTAAACAGCACCTGATTCGCTAGCTACATTTAATAGACTGGGGTTCCTTTTGTCCTTTTGATGACCATCAAGAAGGAGACCAGATGGAAGATGCAGTACATAGCAGCCAGGCAGCCGCAATTCCTCCAGAAATGCCACTCTTCGAACCCGAACCGAGCCAAGACCTCCGGACCTGTCTTGATGCAAGGCATACCAGGAATCTCCACGCACTCTATAGACTTGATAGAATCCCACTGAAGTATCGATATATTCTCTACACCATAGTAAAACGCCGAGATGTAACGAAGCCACGAGAAGTATGGGGTCACGCTGGCCAGATTCAAATATATCCCGGAGTACATAGTCCCGATGAGGTCGAAGGGAACCGACACTAGAGCAGCAGTCTCCATTTTGTCGAATACAGCGGAAAGAAACGAGCCTGGAAGCGGAAAAATGGGCGTCGGTATTCAGCCAATAGGGTCGGATTCCCAGGTAAAGTTACACGCTTCATAAACATCCAATAGGGACCCGGCGGAAAATTCCATTTGTTCGAATACCTGGTGTAATTATTCTAGTGGTCAGCAGCTTCAATGAATTTGTGGAATGCACGCGATCAAGACTCGATTGTATTCGATGTCGTTAGATATAAATAGCATTATTACAAGGAGAAAATAAATGGAGATTGATCAGCGTTTGAGTTAATGTCTTGTTCAGTGTAACTTCACCTTTAGTTTTAGCAAAGATACCTCACGTTGCGTGCCGAGTCAATAAATTCAATGTGCACTATAAAGAATAGTTTACAATTAATTTTATTTAAATATGCTAATTTCAGCAGTTGGCGTGCATTCAATAATATTATACGTTTATATGTAAGGCCTTGGTTGAGGTGTCTTTGCTAAATAGAATCCGATATAAATTTGGAAACAAAAATTTAGTTTTGACATTTTTGCCCATTTCTGACAATAAAATGGGACATAAATATTAATTAATGTCACATTGACTTCCGCACCCTTCCAAATATTCCACAGATCATTTCGGTAGCTGTTATTTATTTATATTTTTACGATCTTAATCTATATATAGTAGATGGTATCGATATCCGATCATTAATATAAAAGTCATTATATTAAGTCTTATTGTCATGTTTGTTTTGTATCTTAGATGCACATATAAAAAATCTTAAAATCTGACACTTAATAATCTTGATAAAGATAACGTTTTAAAGAACCAGTAATACTACTCATGCTGAGAACACTTAAAGGATTATTAATAAAGAAAACATCATTCAATAATTTGTCAACATTTTATATTTATTAGGCTGAGACTCGTTGATTTTTCAAACAACATTTCAGGATAAAAAATCTAATATTGCAAATAAAATTAAACCATGCTTAAGCGTTATACGTTAATCATTTATAAGCAGAAAAGTTTTTAGAATTATAAAATACCATTTATCAATATCGATTCAGTAGGCATATCAAACAGTCAACCGAGCAATTAATTATGTAAATTAAATGTTGCATGTGCACGCAAGAAAATACAAAATCTAAGTATTTCAATACAGACAGAAGAATATGTGCATTCACTAATAATGCTTCTTTACAAAAGGCTGGAGTAGACATTAAGAAGTTATGTGCCACGCAACAAATAACCACACAGTAACACAAGAGAAGCATAAAACGCCAACTTTGAGTCGGTAGAAATGTTAGTACCCCGAATATTGCATGACTTAAATACTCATACGCTATGTTTTCAGATGACTTTATGTTTTATCTGTAACATCTGATTGGTTTTAACTTTATTGTTTCACCTTTCAAAATCCTAACCAATACCTTAGCCCTTTTTATATTTCAGCGGACTAAACTACAAGAGACAAAGTTTATATTCTAATATTCAAAGTTCATAATCATTTGTTACGTGAAAAGATTATCTAAATTGGTTCAAAACTTTTTGGCTCACAACAGGTTACAAACAGACCTTTTGTTTTCTTAAATAAAAATACTTAAAAAGCAGGCGTAAACTGTCATATTTACCATAAGCGTTGGCGTAGTTGGCGCACAGCACGCACACGAAGCAGAAGCCGAGCCAGTCCATGAACCCGCCGTGCAGCCCCGCCACGCCGAACACCAGCGACGCGAACAGCGTGGGCGCCACCACCGCGCGCGGGATCTACAACCACGGGACTTGCACTACTGGGGCTATTTGGACAACACTTGGATCTATAGCCGTATGGGATCACTTGCCATACTTGCACTACTGGGGCTATTTGGACAACACTTGGATCTATAGCCGTATGGGATCACTTGCCATACTTGCACTACTGTGTCTATTTGTATCTTTGCTTTCTAAGATAAGTCGGAGAGGTTTTTGGAGTCAACTACACTTGCACTTCTGTGGCTATTAGAATTTCTTGGAATGACTTGCACTACTGTGGCTTTGTGACTACGCTTTTTAAGATTAGACGGAGAGTTTTCTAGAAGTATTTTTGAAGAAATGGCTTTGGAAATAACGTCAGAAGCCGAGCCAGTCCATGAACACCAGCGACGCGAACAGCGTGGGCGCCACCACCGCGCGCGGGATCTACAACCAGCGGACTTGCACTACTGGGGCTATTTGGATCTTTGCTTTTTAAGATAAGACGAAGAAGTTGCGGAGAAGTTAAGTCAACTACACTTGCGCTACTGTGTCTATTTGTATCTTTGCTTTTTAAGATATGACTGAGAATTTCTTCGAGTCAACACTTGGATCTATAGCCGTATGCAATCACTTGCCATACTTGCACTACTGGGGCTTTTGTGTCTATGATTTTTAAGATAAGACGGAGAAGTTTTTGGAGTCAACTACACTTGCACTTCTGTGACTATTAGAATTTCTTGGAGTGAACTTGCACTACTGTGGCTTTGTGACTACGCATTCTAAGATTAGATGAAGAGTTTTCTAGAAGTCTTTTTGAATAAAGGACTTTGAAAATAACATCTATGATTTTTAACTACACTTGCGTGGGCACCACGATCCCGCGCTAGATCTACAACACCATCGGGGCGCACTACTGTGTCTATTTGTATCTTGGCTTTTTAAGCTTAGACTGAGAATTTCGTCGAGTCAGCACTTGGATCTATAGCCGTATGGGATCACTTGCCATACTTGCACTACTGGGGCTTTTGTGTCTATGATTTTTAAGATAAGACGGAGAATTTCTTGGAGTCAACTACACTTGCACTTCTATGGCTTTAATTTATAAGATTAAACGAAGAGTTTTCTAGAAGTCTTTTTGAAGAAAGGGCTTTGAAAATAACGTCAGCAAGCCCAGCCAGCCCAGCCGACGAGCGACACAGGATCTACGACAGTATGTGGTCACTAGCCACACTTGGATTACTGTGACTTTTGTATGTCTATTTCTAAGATAGGATGGAGAATATTTTGGAGTCAATTTGAAGAAAGGACTTTGAAAAGCACGTTATCTTTTTTATGACATTATAATAAGGTAAGCCGCGAATTGTGTCTTTCTATGTCTATTATGCTTTTTAACATAAAACGAAGAAGTCAATTTGAAGACAGAACTTTGAAAACAACTTTGAAATCTTCTTTATTAAGAAAATTCGCCATCTGTGTCTATTTGTCTACATACATGTATTTACGATTTTTATCATTATCCAAAAATAATACTGCCGTCGTACAAAGCTCCGATGAATCGCTAATATTTTGGCTCATTAAAAAACATTTTGATAGTAAGAGAACAATGTATACCTACTCTACAATATTACCTTGTTTGGACTTCTGAAAAATAACCCTCAATAGATTAAATTAGTATTAACTTACACCACAATGTAATTTGTGGTAGGAATGTTCATAACAATTAACAACTACCTTTATAAACTAAATAGACAATCAATTTGTGTGCATTACTTAATTTTTTACATAACCTGGTGAAAAATAACCACAGAATTACTACCTGGAAATTTTACTACAAACCGAAACAAGTTTTGATGTTAAGTGGTTTTTAATGTTATAATCGACTGCCTAATTCCAAACTCAACAGGCAGCGGAAAAAAGGTACGTCATGCTGCGTTTTAAAACTGTATTGTACCTATTCAAATAATTCTATAGCACCACATTTTAAAACCAACTTAACTCTGCCCACCTTAATGTAAATTTGAAAGCATTTGTCATTTAACTAGTTAAAATAAGAATATACGAGGGAAGATGTTCTTAACATAGGTAAAAGACCGTACATTAGAAAAAACAGGTTACAAATAAAAGCCGTAGCAAGCAGGACGAGATAGAAAATTGAGATTTAGAATTGGACAGATTATTAAATTATCCAGACTTGACATAAAAGATTAATCAGAACCAGTGAGTATTATGTCTCGATATTTATCTTTGATCTAAAGATATAAACACGGGTAGCGGTCGAACAATTTGTCAAATTAATTTGCTGTTTTGACAAAATATACCTACATATTGAGCGTGAATTGAATCAATAAATTTTATAAGCTTTATTGTCTCACTGCTCAGTTAACTAAATTTGCGGCTTGTTCATTTAATAGTTTACATATAATAAAAATCGTGAACTTTTTCTTATACCGTTAGTGTTTGATTTTTAAATCGAGTTGCAAATCAAGTTTAAACCTTGGAAAGTCGCCTTTGCATCGTTGAACTTCCACTTTCTAACACAAACCAATTCAATGGATATTATTTTGGGCTTTTTGTGAAAATACACAAACAGACGCGATCAACTGGTTTAACTGCCACACTATTTAATAACAGACAAAAACAGAAGACTATCGGCCGAAACCAATATTCTACTTTAAAACCTTGGTAATTGGAAACTCCTAGTTTGTTTTCTGTGACGTGTTTCTGTCATTTCCATATCAACAGCTATCTACCATAGTTTATTGAGACGCAAAAACATGGATAATAGTTACCATAGTTACACAAATAACAAGGCGTCAACGGTTAGTAGAATATTGGTTTCGGCCGTATAAAAGAAAAAATAGAGTATAAGACTTACCCAGAAGATCATTTTCGACAAATAATAAGGCAGTGGGGAATAAAGGCCGCTCGCTGTCTCTCGCAGCAATATCGGGACCTCACTTGGAAATGTTATCACCACGGAATATATAAACAGGAATATCGTCTCAGTTATCGTAAGGTATAAAAGACCTTCTGCATTTTGAATGTCCCTTTGGTCCAACACATCGAAACGACCATGGTAAGGCACCGATATTATTAGACCGACAAACTGTTGGAAAAAAGTTTAGGAATAAAATTATAATGCTCGGGTGATAAAATAATGTATAAGGTGCGATGTAGATTAATATTAAACTGGTATGGAAGTATAGTGGAATATAAAACGTGTTCTACGATGACTTTGATGGATGATGTAACGCTTCGAATAATAATCTATTTTGCTAGAGAATATTTAACTTGATAAAGTCATAAAAATATGCGTAAATTAAAAAAGAAATAACTTATAATCTATATAACTTATAACCACAAGTGTTTGAGGTAAAGTAAAAAGTTATTTTACTGAAGTTATTATTTCATTTAAATATCCCAAAACTACTGGTTTTTAGGCATGGTTTATTTGTAACACGTTATTAGAACGTTATTGAATGGATAAAAAATATTAGTTCAATTTAAGTTTCAAGTAAAAACACATACTTTCTAAATTAAAAGAATTTTATATTATAGAAAGTCCAGCAGACGTAGTATGTGTTCAGATTTAAATTATATTTATAAAATAAAAGAGTAAAAAAGCAATAAGATAACGTGCAAATTTCAAGCACGACGAAAACTTACCATTAGTAGGAAAAATTCAGCTACCCATATAGTGCTATTATGCCTTAATTGTTGTACGTTCCGCCACATCAACCAATTGAATTGGGAAAAATAATTAACTTTTACTCTGAAAATAAGTACAAACGTCAAAAATATGTAAATATATGGAAAATACTTAGGTAGATAATTTTAAATTTAATACTCACAGTGTTAAGTATCGTTCAAAATAGTTATTCTGAAACATAAAATATATTTTAGAGTCTAGAATATATTACCTATTTTTGATATTAAGATTAGACATTTATCGATAAATTTAAATTTATGTAATTGCCAAAATATCATGTGGGCCACCTAGCTATCTGGAAACAGATAACGAATAATAAGATTTTTATTATTCCGTCGATAATATTTCTTATTTAGAATATTATCGCGGTTGATAATATTTTTTATTTAGAATATTATCGCCAAAATTAGGATTGGGTATGGCTGGCATTTAATTTTGGCAATAACTTTCAGGGATCAGATAAGACATGTGTCATTTCGTTACTTTATGCATCCTGTTCTTTAGATATCGGATCTTGATTTAGGATAGCGGTATCGATATCATTATTTTTCACTTATCGACTTACTTTTTCATCTATCGTTCCATTAAAGTATTCATTTTCATCTTTCACTTCCCCTACTTTAGATTCTATTTCGGTGGCGATGTCTGATCGTTGGTATTCGTCACAGATGCGCCGGATTCTGTCTCGACTCTCTCTTTCCTTGTCTAACTGTATGCCGAGGAGCGAGACGTAGTATTCGGCGGCATTGAAGCCTAATGGGCATTTGTATCCAAGCCTAAAAGGGAAAAAACTTAAATCGAAGATACTAGAAATTATACAGGATGCCCAATAACGAGCAAATTATAAAACTTTTTTGTTGTGCTTTTTAAAGGACATCCTGTTTAAAATATAAGTTTTGGTTTTTATTACAAAACTATCGTATTACTAATCCATAGACTTGTTTACATTACTACCATAGGTATGATAATTTAAAATTAGTTTTGACACTGTGAAATACATAAAATAATATAACGAATTCATATTATGGCTATTAAACAAATTAAAAGAAATATTTTTAAAGATAAACCGATTGTATAAAATATTTATAAGGTCCACATAATACCTACAAAATATTTTATGACGGCAATGTAAACGTATATTTTTACAATAAATAAACAGCATGTTTAAAATTCATACTACTTTTCTACAAAAAATGCTCATTAAAAATAAGTTAATGTTCTCAAATTACATATACAATTTTATCAGGTTATCCTAACTGTCATCGAGGCCTATAATTTACGTAGAGGTTCAGAAACGAAACTATTTCGACATTCAAAACTGGTTCTTAACCAAAAGCCGTCAAGTAAATAAACTCTAAAACTGTATACCAAATTCTTCTCAATTTAAGATACTTTGATAGCTAAGATACTTTGAAACACCTGTGGGTATTTTAAAAACAATGGCAAAACATTCCCACGGTATAGTACCTGAACAGAACAATGCCTTTTTTGGTTTAAAATAAAAACAGAGCATAAATAAGTAAAAGTAAACAGTTCCTGTCTAGACTAGAGTAACAGCTGTTGTTTCGAAAACTTTAATGGTGTTTTTAATAACGGATAGTGGTAACAAGCTTGGCGCGCATAATGAATTGTGTACGGCAACGAGTTTTCGCATTCTTTATGTAATGAGACAATTATTTTGTTTACAAGTCAAACTTAATTTGTTTATGTGAACGTAGTTTTTACGGCTAAATATTTACGGCATGTTGCTGCAGCAGGTTTTTGTAACTTTTACAATGTAAATTAAGACAGCGGTCCGTCTTTCACAGGCAATTAAAAATATTAAAGACTAGTGGCCGCCCGCGACTCCGTTCCCGTGGAAGTTTCCCGCGGTAAAAAGTACCCTATATGTTATTCTGATGTATAACCTATATTGCTGTAAAGTTTCATCAAAATCCATCCAGTACTTTTTACGTGAAAGAGTAACAAACATCCATACATCCATACATACATCCATACTCACAAACTTTCACGTTTATAATATTATACTAGCGACCCGCCCACGCTTCGCAATGGTGTAATTTTGACGACTTGCTCACGAAACATTGATTTTTGGCTAACTTAAAAAAACGTTTTCCTATTGTTCTTTATTTACAAATTTAAATGTAAAATACCTAAAGGATGGTGGAAACCGCATTAAAATCCCTCAACTGGTTTAGGAGGAGTTTGCGGCCAAACATACAAACGGACAGAATTAGCGACTTGTGGGCTTAGCATAAGCGGCGTGATATCGAGTATTTGACATTTGTTTGTGAGAATATCTCGATTTTTTTAATTCGGTAGCAGGACTGCACACTATCTCATCGCAACTCACGGTGATCAGTGACTCACATACGTCATTTGGCTCTCACGTCGTAATCGGTAGCATGCACGCCCAAAAACACACGTTTCTTTTTTTTTAATACGAGATAATTCTCTTCCTCAAATTTTGACGACGAGAAGCTGTGAGATTGCTTTACTGAGATTGATTGTGTCGAATTGTGCTTGCATGCATCATCTATATATAGGTACTTGAGTTTAATTAGCTGTTAAGTGTTAGAACTTTTAATTTTTTTGAGAATTTTTAATGTTTAAAAATTTAAAAGGTTTCAACATTGTACACAACTGTCGTAGCGTCTGGCATTCGGACCGAGCCCGTCCTCGCGAGAGGGCGTTGTAGATTGAAAAATATATTGTGAAACAATTTTTACTTTGTTAAATTAATAAAGAATATAGAATTCAAGAAATATCATTTATTGCAGCATCCTGAATCTAGTATTATAACATAAGGTAAAACCGTTTGTAATTATTTGAAGTATTATGGCAGTCCCTTACTATAATCATATGAATAGTAGGTATATACTAGTGACCCGACCACGCTTCCCAATGGTGTAATTTTGGGCGACTTGTTCCCGAAACATTGAATTTTAGTTAACCCTTTGAAACCTTTTCTGAATGTTCTTTATTCAAAAATTTTAATGAAAATAATACCTAAAGGAAGGTGAAAACCGCATTAAAATCCCTCAACTGGTTTAGGAGGAGTTAGCGGCCAAACATACAAACAGACAGAATTAGCGACTTGAATTTATACTATGTAATGATGATGATGAGCAGCGGGAAAGAAGGAAAATTGAGCGTAGGATGCTGAGGGAAGTGATGTCTTTGACATGGGGGATCACGAATGATGTTGAAGTACTTCTATGATATCACATAATATTTATTCACGAAACTACGATTACCTATCCCGCATTATTTGTTTTGTTTACTAACTCCACCCACAGACTACAGACTAGTAAGAACATACATACTAACAATAGACAAAAATACAGTGGTGGCTATTTGTAAAAAAATAGAAATTGAATGAATGATGATGTTAAATTTACATAAATAGCAACACTCTCTTCATCACCACGGAATCGAAACTCGACGTGAGTTTTCTTCTCTCTCACAAAGGTCATGCTACCGGTTTCGACATAAAAATAGAGATCGATTCGTTCTCCACTCCCACCCACGGAGTATCTCGATACCGGTCATGCTAGGCCTATTGGACTAAGTATGTAATGATAATGATAATGATAGTAGGATAGCAAAGTTTGTATACTTACGATCCGAAGAAGGCATTCGCTTGTTCAATGGTCCCATGGAAAGCCGTCCTCCCATTGGCTAGTAGCACCACTTGATGGAACATTTCAAAAACTCCCGACGCTGGTTGGTGCACGGAGCACACCACTAATTTTCCACCAATGGCAAGCCGTCTCAGGCGTGAAACTACTGCGCTTGCGGCCCAACTGTCCAATCCGGTGGTAGGCTCATCGCAGAATAAGATCGGAGGGTCGTTCAGCAACTGCAAGAGAAAACTAGTAAACATTTTGGAATACTAAGTTAAAAGGAAACCTGTACATAACCTAAACTTTTAAAATAGGTTCTTAAAAACTGGTATTAATGAATCTCTCAGGATTTTCTCTGTTTTCTTTATGCGTAACTACAAAATGACCCGGCTGTAGTTTTTAATACATTAAAAAAATATTACACTGCTTGTATACCGTGTGATATTTTTTAATTTATCTATATTATATTCAGTAACAGCAAGTTGAAATAACACGTTGTTTTTTAAAATCTTATTTAAGAGGCATGAAAGCATCCATTAACATAATAACAACGTTAGAGAAAAAATAATAATCCGTCTACTTTTGTATCAGAAAAATGAGGAATAAAAAGTAACGAAATATACATGCAATGTTGCGACAGCCCACTATTAAGAGTAAATTACGTGGATAATTATTGATTTTTACGTGTAGATATTTGACCGCATAAAATAACAGCCAATAAACTTTCCAATGAACAAACTATCGTCCTTAATAACGAAAAAATTGCTGCTAGACATCATGCTTGCTTATAGATTAACATAACATGGTAGATAAATCTTTACAACTTGTAGAGTTTGTCACGTGTAGTAAAGTGATACCTGCAGTAAGAATGTAACCTAAAAACATTTACCTGAGTAAAACCAAACCAGTTTCATCTTTACTATCGTTCATTAACTTAAAAATAAAGTTTAATCAGATGCCACTCTCAAATTCATAAATTAAGAATTTGAGAGTAGCATCTTAAACCTTGAGAATATAAGTTGAACGTCTTGTCATTATATTTTATTTATCTCATTAGTTTTATCTAATTCTATGATGTCGTTGTCTGGATTTGTGAAATATTATGTCGAAAACAGAGCTCTTTGTTCATAATCTCTATGGTAAATATTTCGTGAAGAATTTCAACATTCTTGAATCAAACGTTTCGGCGTCTAATTGATTAAGATAAGAATTATCTGTACCTACTTTTTTAATTAATACCGATTCAAGTTTTCATTCGCTTGAAATAAAGACACCTACTTATTTAGAAATATTAAAACTAATAGACCGCCTACAGCTATCGTCCAATTATCATATAAAATTGGAGTAGGTAGTGAAAAAAAACAGTTGATATTCTTGACATCAGCGTTAAAGAAATTATAAATTGTCAATGTTTTTTAAACGTAGCATTTACGCGGTAACTCAACCCTGTTATTAAAGTTAGTAATTTTTTATGAGCAACAATAACAGAAGAGGTAACTTGGCAACACCGGTGTTATTAAGGTCAATTACAGAAAAATGCATGCATGACAAACGGTATATTAAATAAGAAGTTTTACTATATTAAGTAACTTTATTCACAAAAACCTACGAGCAAAAAAAGTATTCAAAAATTAGATATTAAAGCTTCCTTAAAATAAAACTTTGAATTACCTCATTAAAGAATTAGGTTTCAATTGATACCCATAAAATTCTCTATAAATCGCACTTAATGTGTTCATTAGGAAAAACGATACCAAAGGCAATAAACCATTTTATTTTTTAAGTTGCAACCTCATTAGTATTTCCAGGAATATAGAGAAACATTGTTAGTTAATTGCAGAAACTGATTAACATAAGACCTATGGAGTTGTAATGCAATATATTAATTAAGCTATATAACGCTGTAGTTACAGTCGTTGTTTCCATTAATCTTTAATAACTCACGTATTGACTTAATATTAATGAACCATTAATTGCAAAATGCAAGAAGGTATTGCGATGTGTAGAAATTACAAGTAAAAGAAAAAGACTTGGTCTAAATTTCGATTATATTCTAATATCTACAGTATTTGATGTTTATCCCATATGTTTCCAAATTTAATCAACCAGTTTGCACTGCAAAGGACATTACTGTCACCTGCCAGTATCTTTCAAAGTGGTTCACACTTCAAAAGAGGCTTTATAACTACCAACATGCACAACACCGACTCTTTTAAAGTAGTTCACACCTCAAAAGACATTTTTATCACCCGCCAGTACCTTTCAAAGAAGTTCACACCAAAAACTACATTTTTATCACCCGCCAGTACCTGTCAAAGTAGTTCGCACCACAAAAGAGGTTTTATACCTGTACAGCGAGCGCGACCCGCTTCCGCTCCCCCCCGGACAGCGCCTTCAGCTTGGTGCGCGTGCACTTCTCCACGCCGAGGTCCGCGAGCAGCTGCTGCACCCGGCGCGCGCGCATCACGCCCGTGGAGCGCTTGTCCATCATCATGCGAGCCTGGGAATAACAAATGAAGTAGGTTATAAAACTGTGGTTCTTTGATTAAAAAGTTTAGCCTACACTATTCATTTTGAAATGTCTGTATAAAATTGAAAAAATTGACGACCTCTGTGGTGCAGCGGCATATATACCGGACTGCTAAGCGGATGGTCCCGGGTTCGATCCCCGGGTCGGGCCAAATTCGTATGGTTTTTCGATATTGGCTCGTGTATATAAATAGCTTTTTAATAAAAGCCGACCTCTGTGGTTCAGCGGTATATCCGAGTCGGGCCGAAATTTGTTAAATGGTTTTTCGATGTTGGTTCGTGTCGGGTGTAACTAGGTTCTCCCCTAGTACATAATGTGGTGCCTATAACACAAGTGCATACTGCACTTACTGAAACTAGCTATAATTGATCCAGCAGGTATCTGTATATCTTATTTCTTACATTAGAATCAAATACATTCAAGAAAAGTTTGAATTATCCCTTTAAAAGTTTACACATTTGTACATAGAGATACCTACAGCTTTTAAACTTTGTAGTTTCGTATGCGCTAGCGACAAACAATTTTACAAATATAAATACACATGACTTATAATAAACAAAAAACAGAACTTGTTTCACAGTTGAATGTACAAAAATTCCGATATAGTCTAGAATTATTCTTAAATTTATTCATTGTTGATGATTATTCAGACTCGACACGTGTAAGAGATTTTTCTTTTTTATGTCATAAGGCAAATTTAATGCACTGATATAACGAATTAGCACCGAAATAATGTCTTCTTTAATGAAACATTACTATTGCGGCACTTTTTAGAGCAATTAACTAATTTAATTTTTAATATAAAATTAAAGCTAAGAACTGAAATTGTTTGCAAACCAAAACCAACATCTACTAATATAACGATCGTATTTTTTGCAGTAATTACTTTTTTAGGTATCAAGTTATTATCCAATTTTAAAAGCATTATAATAATTTACTAGCTTTTTTGAAAGTTTTTATCAAGTGCTAGTTAGATCATGAACAATTATTTTAATTTTGTACTTTAATCTTAATGCCATTGTAAGTTTGATTTGGTAAATCAAAAGTCCGACATTTATCATTAATTTAAAATAAACTGGATGACTGAAATAATATCCAGTTAGATTATTTGAAATTGATTTTGTTACTTATTGAAAGCTAGGCATCTTGGAAATTCTTAGTGCGCGGGTTTATCTACCTCCCACTAAGCACACTCCATATAATTCAATATTTTGCGTTGTTTTATCATTTATTACGCATTCTGTTCTCTACAAATTTGTTTTTATTTGATTAAATTGTCAACAATGTTAAAAGCAGGTGTTTTTTACAACAAACAATAAATAAATAACACACTTTTGATACAAACAACCATTTAAATAGCAATTACTTCTGACCTTAGTCACTTTCGCGACAGGAGCTTAAAACTTCAACGTGATATGAATTTAATTCATACTATTACGAAGTTTTCAATTTAACTTTAATTGTGCTTAAGCTTGTTACTATTATGATAATAATGGGTTTGTTTTTTGTGAGAGCCGCTATGGGTTAACGGACGTGTTAACCACGTGGGAGGCACAATTGCACAATATTTGTTAATACCATTGAAGTAAGCAAGAAGTGTAAGATTTGTACAAAAAGCTGTTGGTAATCAACATTTTGATCAGTAAAGACTAAGGATTTAGAGCAGTCTTTGCGAGTTACTTGCTCACACGATTAATGCCAACCTTTAAACGTCAGCCATCTTGAAATTCAATACTTTTTTTATTAAAATGGTTAATGAGGTTAAATTGCCCGAAGTTTTTAAAAAATGCCAATGTCCAGACATTGATAATGATGGCGGACATGAACGTACAAGCGGCGGCGCGGGCGCAGCGTGAAGCGACACGTGAGGGAAGTGTGACGTCACGCACATGTCTAGTTCGGCTAGATTCTAGACCATGACTTTAGCACCTTATTTGTCTACCGCCCTATTAAAAAAAACATTATTTTATGCGATCTTTTTTATTCTTCTGGTTTCCAAACGTTAATACGTCGACACAAAATACGCAAAAAACATAAGCAACATCACCTTTCCTCGTAAAGATCGACTAGGAAGATACATATAAATTGTAACGCTTAATAAAGAAAATCAAGAAGCCGTGACTAGTTTCTCTTAACATTTACACTCTTTAAACAAACATAATATCTATAGCAATATAGGTTAAAATTCTAGTAAAAAAATAAAATGGTTCAACCAACACAAGAAGGCGTTATCATTCCTATTAAAAATTCTGGACAAAAAAGGTTAAGGTTTTTCATCGCTTTAGTAATTAATAACTTTTATAAGTCATAACTTCATAACAGGTGCTTCATCGTATCATTAAAAAAAATATAAGGTTCTGAATAATCCATGTGGTATTAAAGTATACGAAGTAATTAAGCACCATGAATTGATACGGTCAATAAAATAGATCGTAAATAATATACTTAATGTCTACAAATTAGAGAGTGGTTGTGAATCAATCAATATTTTGTGGAGGTGTTCTAGTTATCAGTGTGATATCTTAATGAAGGGCGTTTGATTAATGATTTTCGTTTTTTTCGTGACATAATTATATCTAGGTGGATTATCATCATGCAAATTAGTTATTAATTAATAAACATTTCTTTCTGTAATTAAGATGCGGTACAATAGTAAAAAAACAGTTAGAGCCACATAGAAATATTCTATAAATCTTTATAAGTCTTTACAACTAAAGTATCAAAAGCACTCAGTTCAATCGCTCGTTGCTTAGTTGCAAAGCAATTAAATGCCAATGATTTATAACCTTATAATATTCTAAATACATGTTATTTCCCGCCATTTGCAAGTCGCTGTCACAGCCTTATTTCCATCATTACTGGCGTTAACATACTGTAATAGGCCAGGAGTTGGTCTTAGTTATGGACTATTATTACAAACTAGCCTTATCATATTATAAGAAATAAAATTATCATATGTCACTTCAGATAACGGAAGCTTAAAAGTTTTTTGTATTTTTGTTCAGTAGTTATAAAGATTAAGTACCCTAAAATTTCCGCTTCGTATTTACCAAATATTGAGCAAATATGTGGGTGAAAAGATATAGGTTTTATTTTGGCAATAACTACCTACTGGGAATTTCACGTGTCACGTACGTGATGTATATCGTTGGCCAACAACGCGCACTTTTTAAACAGTAAAGCCAATAAACGCAGCAATCACTGCGATACTTACCTCTTTACGTGTCTAATAATGTAATTCATTTTAATGCTTTTTCTAAGTACACAATAAATGCTTCAATTCAGCTCTACGTTGAGTCGAAACCACGTGTTGCTCGAACGTTGTATTTTAAACTGTTTATATACTTACTTACATTTAAAACTCGAGAATTCATGTGTTTATTTATATTGTGTTTCATATAACGAAAACTTCACTGATAATATCTAGTGTCCTTTTAACTCAAACAGCGCGCGTTGATGTCTTTTGTATGAATTTTTTATCAATTTAATTAATCTGGACATGTGATCTTTCGAATAAATTATATTAAAATTTGCTTACATTTACATAGACATACTATAGAGCAATCTCCTAGTGTATAGCATCTCAGTATTGCAACATGATTTCGTATAAAGTTAATAAGATAAATGCAATTACGTGTAGACATTGAGAAGCTGTTTCTCAAGTAGTGTAACTTATCGAAAATGTCAAGATTTATATGTGACATAGCCATAGTACAGTCATGTTATTAATCAAGTATTATCGGTAGATTCTTTGGAAAGTCTAATTATTTTTTGCTTCCAGGTTTTTTGCTTAATCAAATTATGATAGCACCAGATAACAAATTTTTCGTCGTATATCTTTAACACAAAAATTCACTTGATATTATAAAATTAATAACTCATAATACACAAAGTACATATTATCTATTTATGATAATGTTCTGACATTGTTCAGAATTGAGTATAATGAACAAACTTACACTGTAGATTGCATTCTCAATTACTTTTTATATGCTTTATTCTAGCGGTTAATGACCTTACTAGGCATTTCAATTATGTGAATTTACAGGTTTAAAAATAAATTAAGCAATAGTTCAACCACATCAAGACAAGGTACAAAAATATTAAAAAAATTGAAGTAGTTGTCATATAAGTTTCTTAAGTGGCTTTAAAAGAGTAAGTTTCAATATAATTTTAATACATATGTCCTGTATTTAAAAATCGTTGCTTTAATCTAAACTTTAAGAGCAAATTCGGGTTCTATTACACCAAAAAACTTTCTACAGACATCACATTTAATTAGCTTCATTATCATTATCCTAAAATATAAAAGAATTTATGCCGAATGAAGTTTCAACCTTTTTACAATGCAAAATGCGTACTGCCAATGTAATGAAGCTATTCCTCATACTTAAGATTAATGGCGATAAGTAACCATACCTCCGTACCAAGATCGCCATAATAACAGTTTTATCGGCGCATACGCCGCTATTAACATGCCATAACTACTACTACTACTTCAATGTTAATTTATGCACTTATTCTACGTAGTAACACATTCGGAATTGAGTCTACCACTTAGTTCCTACTCAAAATTTAAAAAGTCAACTTTAATTACAACAGAAAAACGATA
Organism: Emmelina monodactyla; assembly: GCA_916618145.1. Lineage (NCBI taxonomy): Eukaryota > Metazoa > Arthropoda > Insecta > Lepidoptera > Pterophoridae > Emmelina > Emmelina monodactyla. The sequence continues at coordinate 10,522,407 of OU745303.1, forward strand.
AATAATGCATGAGTTAAATTTGTTTAAATAAGATCTTAGTTTTTTAAATGTAGGCATATAAATTTCAACTGTTGAAAACTAGAAGATCAGAGATTCTGTGGCTCATGTTATTTCAACGCTTATTGCCACCGAATTCGTTATAAAAACTATTTATTTATTCCCAAAATGTTTATTTTATTATAATTATTCTATAGGTGCTTGAATTTAATTCATTCTATCTATTAAATGAAGTATGTATTTTTGGATTTAAATGAAGGTAATAAACCATATTTATTAGGAACTTTCCAATTAATTCACACCAGTTTTTTTTATCCCTATTTAAATATTTATTTAGTCCAGCAGACATAAATTAATGCCACTGTGGGTAAGTAATTACCAATTTAAAATTAATAAAAACAACATGATTAAGCTTTAATTGCGATAAATTCTGAATCATTAAATATTTATTTAAATTGAATGACTTTTTATTAAAAAATAATATAAATTGAAAAATATAAAAAAGTCTAGAAACCTACTTTTTCCTTTCACAGACCGCTTTAGGAGTCATTAGAGCAGTTAAAAGTATAAGTAAATTTGAAATTCAGTTTTATATTATAAGTTCTCAAACTTTCAAATTCATATGCTACTGACATTTTATCCGAAACGTAGTAGGTAGATTGTTAAAAGGGATCCATTTAAGTATAATAATGATAATAGCATTTTCGTTTTAGGTCATTAATGTGTGGGTTTTACGGGTCGTCTAGTTAGAACCTACTACCATAAATTCTGTTTATTTTTACGATCAAATCCCTATTTTGGCAGTTCATTCTATCATACTTACATATTATTATCGAGCTGGTATCATTTAGATAATGCTTTTCAATTTCGTCAAGTTGCCGAAGAGAGTAGAGAAGAACAGAGAAGGGTATTCCCATTGTCATGTATATTATACACTAGCTTTCCACTAAATGGTTTTTCCCGTGGCAATATCTCACAGAACCCTATTTTTTCTAAAATAAAATATAGCCTATGTTACTCGTGGATAATGTAGCTTTCGAATGGTGAAAGAATTTTTTGAATCGGTCCAGCACTTTCGGTGCCTTTTCATTTCAAACAAACAAGCAAAAACTCAAATCTTTCCTCTTTATAATATAAGTTTAGAAGAGCTATCGCTACCCGGTGCCCAATTTTGTCAAAGGACAGCAACACACCCCCAACACCCACAGTGTTGCGGGTAGTCATGGGCGGCGGTGATCACTTACCATCAGGTGACTCGCATGCTCGTTTGCCTTACCATCATTACATAGTATAAATCCAAGTCGCTAATTCTGTCTGTTTGTATGTTTGGCTGCTAACTCCTCCTAAAGTACGTAACGGATTTTAATGTGGTTTTCTCCATATTTAGGGTATTTATTCATTTAAATTTGTAAATAAAGAACAATCGGAAAAAGTTTTTTTAAGTTAGCCTAAAATCAATGTTTCGTGGGCAAGTCGGCCAAAATTACACCATTGCGAAGCGTGGCGGGTCGCTAGTATTATAAAATAATATAAAAAAAGCTATCCTCACCATGAACTCCATGTGCTCGGCGACGGTGAGGTCCTCGATGGCCAGGTCCTCCTGCGGCACGAAGCCGGAGATCCTGGCGACCAGCTCGGCGCCCGCCAGCCGGCCGTTCAGCATCAGGTAGCCGGTCATGGCGCTCTTGTCGCGCCGGCTGATCGCGGCCAGCAACGTCGTCTTGCCGGCACCACTGAACCAAGTTTCATTTATATTTAAGCTATCGATACGATGTTGAATATAACAAATAAAGAAGGTTAATTTCGCCCAAATAACTTTAGCGTGTACTATAAAATAAGTACGTAACTGTAAAGCGTTATTTTCGAAATAAGTTTATTAATTATTTTCAACGTCGTCTTGCCGGAACCACTGAACCAAGTTTCATTTATTTATTTATTAAACATCTAGACACAGTAGGTACTTAGCTAAAGTCCCACAAAACTGTTTACACAGTTTGTCTGTGGGATCTGTGAGTCTTATATAAAAGGTTTATTAATAAACTAGTTACTTACACACTATAACTGTCTAAGGTAGCTAATAAGTGTTTCTTAAGTTTTCTTTTAATTATATTTAAACTATCGATACGATGTTGAATATTAATAAAGAAGGTTAATTTCGCGCAAAATAACTTTATAGTGTACTATAAAATAAGTACGTACCTAACTGTAAAGCGTTTATTTTCGAAAAAGAGATAAGATATTAAAATTTTGATTTTTTATCTGATAAAATAAAAGGCTTTCAAATTCGAATACCTTATTAAAAATGTAGATAAGTTATGTAAAATTTGAATGACTCACAGAAAGGCCTGTTATTTTAAGTTAAGTTCAGAAGAAATAAGGAGTCTTAATTAATCGAGTCAAATGTGTTTTTAAGAGCATAAAACTGTCAGACGTCTCAGTTGTTGACTTTTATTGCGTTTGAATATTGCGTTTGTTGATTTTTTAATACGAAATAATACTAAGCAATGTAACTAAGGTAAAGGTTTTCTCTGGTTTAAAAACCAAAAGAAGGTGAAAAATCAGTTTCAGTCGCGTAAACACACATTCTTCTACTACACTTTTTATAGTCTTCTTATTAACATTTTGCCGTATGATTACAACTGTTTTAAATTACAAATACAATTTATCAACAAAAAGAAAATAACTTTCTTAGATTGTATCGTTACTGTGTGTAAGTGGACCAAAAAATTCGATTTTTAAGTCATTCCGAATCAATTCACGCGAACCATTCTGCCAATCAGCGGTTTTTTCACTGGTTTTTCACTTCACTGCATAGTATAAAGCGAAGTCAGTATGCGTGTCTGTTTGTTTGTATATCTATTAACTAATTTTATACCACATTAAAGATTTTTATACGGTTTACTTACACTATCATTAAGAATATTTTTTCGAAAAAGCCATTAAGTAAAGTACGCCTGGAAAAAGTTTCTTTAAAAAAGCCAAAATTCGGTGTTTTGTCATAAAGTAGTCAGAAATAGTACTCGTATGAAATTCTGACTGATCTCTAGTAAATTATAAAACTTGCATGACATACGTGTGTATAATACAGATGTTAGTCAAATCATCGTCCCAAGTTCGATACCTGTCGTACTTTGTTAATGATCGAAAAAACACGACTTTGACACGTTAAGTGATGCTCTTTTTATCTTATCACGAATCTATAAATATCACGATTTTATTAGTTTTAGTTAAGATACCCAATCTTAATTTGCGAATGTTGTATGAATACAATTAACTTTTTCCTTTAACCTTTTACCGTCAGTTTGTATGCAAAATGTTTCTTTTAATGTGTTTTCGTTTAGATTAATGAATTTACATTAGTTTGTGTGTCTAATAGCTTACCTCGAGCCCATTAGTGCCACGAGATTTCCAGATGTCACCACGCCACTTACTAAAACAACACAACGAAAGGTTAGAACTGTTTTTTAATGGAAAAATAATAGTTTTATAAATAAATATTCAACGTTTTATTCACATCCTGGTGATCCTTTTAAGTTCATGAAAATCTACCATATTGTATATTTTATTTGTATTAATATTTCTGCTTTGGATAAGGAATTCCAAGCTTATCTTAATTGTTTCAGTCTGTATCAAGCACACTGGCACTGGCTGATAAGAAAGATTTCTGTTTTACATTTTTATGAAATCCTATTTAGATACGGACGCATACAATATGCATTTTGTCTCACATCAGATAACTAATTTCAAATGTGCGTGAACACTGCTTTAATTAAGTTGAATAAATTAATTATAATTATCTATTTTATAAGGCAGATCAATTATTTTTCCCAATAAAACCAGAACAATCAGAAACCATCGCTTTCTTGACACATACTTGATATATTGCTCATTTTCATATTCTTAGCATTCTTAATAGTTACTTAAATAGTTTAATTTAAGGCATGCCGCAAAATCCAGATTTTTCTATGCATGGCAAAAATATTTACAAATGTTAACACCTACGAGGTTTTATTTATTACTTAGTTACATTATTTTCAAAATGTAATGTATGTAATACACGCATGTATTTTGTAAACGTTAATCATTATACCATTTATCCTGATAATATTGACAGCACTTTTACGAAAACATTAAAATAACAACAATGCCCGTGCTAGCAATTGCCGTTTAAACTTTCATATAAAATCATAAACTTTAAACATTTTAAATATCCAACAGTTTAAAATTATATTTCGTATTTTCTCTGTCTCATAAGATTGACACCAACAACAACTAAATATAAATTTAGTTTGAAAAGTACCTACATGAAAATGAGCAACGTATCGAAAAGGTAAACGGAAACACAGATTGCTGATATTGATCACCTTATTAATTTGCATTGGTAAAAAACTTTTTATGGGGTCTTTTTCGATCGAAAATAACTTAAAAACGAAAAGGAAGCCATTTATAATTTCGTACCTCCATGTAGCACCTTAACTTCTTCGTAAGTGGCAGATTTCCAAATGCTGGTTTGTGTTTTTTTCTTTCTGTAAACTGAAAGGTCCTTCCATGCTAGCGTGAGGTTTTCTGGTGCGTCTCCGAGACCTGGTGGAATTTAATATAAATTTAACATCGGCTAGTAAAAAAAAATAAACTTTTTTGCTTTGTCAAATCTACCTTCCACGAGTAAGGTTTACTTGTAGTTTTAAATAGTTTTAATTGGCCACTCGTATTATTTATATGATGATTATTAATGCAACTTAAAGCAAAGTTCTTTTAAATTATATCATACTGGCCTTTTGCCCCAACTTCATAGAGATTCTTAGAAATAGAACTTTGTAGAATTAAAATCACATTATCACTTTCCGATAAAGCTTATTTTAACTAGTAAAATAATAAACCGGATAAATCCCTGAATATGCCTGAATATCCCTGAGATGAGAATATCCTGAACATGCATTCACATACTTATCATTTATACCTAAAAAAACTTTACCATTATAAGAAGAGGCTGCAAATATAATACTGTACCTGTAAGTTCATCATCCTCCCAGTTGACCACGGCGCCTGTCAGCACGTTGCGCGTGGGCAGCTTCAGTCCTAGATCTGTCATTGCGCCGGAATTGTCACGTCATTTGCTCTGGGGACAAGGAATAAAGAATGAGCAACAAAAAAATATGGAACGAAAAGGCGCAGAGCTTAAGGCTTCAAAAATGTCACGGTAATTGGCTTTTAGATCTTTCGTGAAAATAATGCTAGGTATATGATAACGGAAAATTGGAAGTTATCGTGGTTTAAAAGGAATAAGCGGTTAACAAAGAAATAGACGTATATGGCGACCCAATACTAATTAAAAACAGTTATTATATTCCTATAGGTAATTTATGATCCATAGTTACTTGTATTCAATTCATTCTTTAACCAATCACAAAGGTGTTACAAGTAACAAGCCACACTCTGTACATTCTATGTATAATTCAATGAACACCCTGTAAGGCAGACACGGTTGCTTTTTGTTCTCTACGTGCTTGTATCTGCGCATGATTAAGTCTTCGATTTTACTTGTCAATCAATATTGACAGCTTGTAGAATCAGGTGTAACCTGGTGTGTTATTAGAATGAAGTGACTTGCGTGTTGTTAATTAATATTTAAATTAGAATACCGACGTAAAGTAAGTGCGTAATTAGGTGCAAGATCAAAGGTAATAGCGGCTTGCTTTATATATATTTTTAAAAACTTAAGATGATTTTTTTTAAGAAAAGGAAATTTATAGCTATTCGCTTATGTGTGTAACATGAAAAAAGCCTTTGTTGCGTGTGTGGATCAGAGATTTAAACCATTTTATTCTACACCAAAAGTAACCACCAAATGGAGCTGACCGTAACTTTCGCGTGCTATTAATGATGTCCTATATTATCTTCTGACCAGAAAATACCCCTTATTCATCTCACTTGTAGGCATATAATTTGTAGTAATAAGTTTCCTTTGCTAATGACTTCATACTAACGACCAGGCAGTAGGCAGTAAAAAGTGGTTAGACATAGGTAATTGCTACGGTCTATGACGAATCGTTTGTGCGTTTTAAAAAAGTTGTAATTTTCTACGATATTTTTTTAGTTACATGTGGTTTTTTTAAAATGACAGTTTTAATTTTAAACGTAGTTCAATTGTAATTATTCAACAAATACCGGTCTTCTTCTTCTTCTTCGTGTGATGAGTATGCACTTTTGCAGCACATATTCATCTAGTGTCAGAGTTTTTGGGAACCGCCTTGTTAGGGCCTCTGACGTGGTTCCCGTAGGGTAGTGGCCACCCTACTGTCAGTATTTTTCAAGCCGCCTGTCTACTAGGCACCTGACTTGGCTTGACGAGTACGAGGTGGAAAAGTACCCAGGACCAACGGCTTAACGTGCCTTCCGAAGCTATTTTCGATTCATTCTTTCATAATCTTATCAAACCTTTATATAAACTTAATTGAAAAATTAAACTAATGGTAGATACTTTATTAGAATGAAAAAATATTTAGAGCATTATTTATTCTTTAATAAATATTATACAAAACCAATATTTTTGTTTAATAATATTCCTTTTTAAGCCGAAAGCTTATAGACTAATAAAAAAAAATAAAAAAAAAATATCACCATAAACGCATTAAGTTGAAAATGTTTTAGTTATAGTATAAATATCGATTTTAAATTAAAGACTGTTGTTACCCCAAATAAAAATTTTAAATTATTTTTCTGAACATAATATAAAATCATTAAATATTTAATAGAAAAATAATTCTGAAAATATTAATACGAAATATAGTATTTAATACAAATTAATTAGAAATTACACTTAGTCTGCACAGTTCACTTATTAAATTTACCGTATATTCTAATTTCGCTGCAGGATACACGCACAATATCGATTTCGTAGACCAATGCACACCAACTACTAAAGCGGATTCGTCGCTACTGACGGAAGAGGCAGACCTACCTTATTTTAAGTTCTTTGCGAATTAAAAAAAATACCTTTGCGTGTGTGAGTGAGCGTGATCCTAAAAGATATCAGCTTTTCGGGTGTGCTTTTGCAAAAATTGCCCTTGTGAAAAGACGGCTTTTTTAATTAAGCAGAAATACATACTTGTTGAATATATTATGGACTATATAATAAGCTCATTTTATAGGGAGGGGTAAAAATCTGCGTTTGTTATTGGCTGATGAAATTAGGAAAGAGTGTTGTGATTGGCTACGGCACATTAATGCGCGTCATATGCATTCGTTGACATTATAAGTCATATAGTGGTTTTCCATAATTAGCAGAATGTGCCAAAGTAAAAATATTAATTGTGGCAATAAAAAAATATTCATGTATATATGATAATTGCACTTCGTTGCATTCGTTTATTAACTTTCAATTGGTAATAGTTTTTTTACAGAATGTATTTGGAAATGTATTAAAATTACCTTGGTTTAAGTACCACTAACTAAAAGAGTATTTAAAAATAAACAAAATAGCGTTTCCATACAGTTAATCATTTGCAACCCTTTTAACGGTAACAAAACAAGTCGTATGTCGGCTCATCTCTAGTCATTAAGTCACTAAAGAATAACTTAGCCCAAATTATAACAGGTGCATGTCTCGTGTCCCTACTATTTGACCTACCAGTATGACTAGCGATGCTATTTTTATGTCTCGTGGTCGCACCGCTCAGTTGGGCTATCAGACATGCAAATAAATATATTTACTAGTGTCCCGTGCTTCGCAATAATGTAATTTTCACCGACTTGTTCAGAAAAAATTAAATTTTGGCTAACTTAAAGTAACTTTTTCTGAATGTTCTTTATTTACAAATTTAAGTGAAAATACTACCTAACTGATGGCCCGCATAAAATCCGTTCCGTAGTTTAGGACGATAAACAGACAGAATTAGCAACTTGGATTTATACTATGTAATGATAATGATAATGTTAATTTATCAATATATCACCACTACTAGTTCTTTATAATGATTTAGGAACCAACGATTAATGATTATAATATTCAACACATGTATAAAACATAATTTTTAAATATCTTTGAGATAAGCAGTTTTTTTTCAGAATTTAAAGAGCGATGGACAATCAAACCCATATATTAGGAATACGTCTGCATACTTCTGATTAGATGGATGCAAAAATCGGCTATAGAATTGCGGATACTCAATATTATTTTCAGGAAAAATACATAATACCTTCTAAGTGTTATTTTATTTTCTTTCATTTGCTTTGACATTTTTTTTATTATTATTGACCTTTTCATTGTATTTCCCGCCTTTTATTTGACATGTTATATTTAAATTATGAATAAATGATGATTATGATTAGTATTTGATACGCTATTATAACGAGCCATGTTGACTGAGATGTAAAACCTCAATTACATTTTTCTGACTAAACAATGTCACTAAGTAGTTATCCAATATCTTTTATCTTTTTGGATCAGGTTAACTCAGGTATGCCTTTTTTATGGCATTATGTTATATGATTTCACAAATGTTTTCTTTTGAATCTTTCACATCATTTGTACCACACTAACATTCAAATTGTAAATTCACCGTGGTGCGATATTATTTATTAGTTCCATCGAATGAGTTTGATAGATGGTAATAAAATAACAAAACGTAGTCAATAAAATGCTGGAACGACTAATGGATATATTGTGTAGCTATCTACAATTTTAATTTTGAATGTTTTTTCTGACCTACGAAAATCGTTTTTTGACCAGTTTTATACCTACCAAAATCGGTTTTGACTAGTTTTGGTATAAAATTTAGTTTAAGCCTTTTTTTCTACTTAATTAGTCTAGTAATAAATGCTGCTTTGCCCCTCGTTTTGATTTTCGACATTGTTAATTTAATGCCAATAAAAAAAACTTGCTTAAAATGTAGTCCGCCCATTGCTACCTCACACAACCACCACCATCTTTGAATACCAATGATTTTCAAAATACTTATTCTTTACAAGTATCGTAAGTTCACTTTCCTCTTAAGCTTAAATCAGGCGATGATTTGTAAGTGATACTGGTATGCTGTTAATTTCGCTGAAAAGCGCACCTGTACCCGCTTCTTTAAAAAAGCCCACCTACATAATACATCGTGTACACAGACCATTTCCGAAGCATAAAACTATACTTTGTTAAGCCTAAAAAGTAATTCATAAAAAAGCAGGACTCTCATGTTTTTTCTAAAGATTGAAATATGTTATTTGAAATTCATGTCTGCCGCTTTAAGTCCATGCTCACATAGAGTTTAAGGATAAAAATATTTTAATTCAAAAAAGGTATTATTTTTAAAATTTAATTGTTCATAATTACATCTAAGTTTTGTTTTTTTTTGATTTGCAATGAAAAGCATGACGCTTGAACCATCAACTGATGTTTGAGCATGGACTTAAAGCGGTAGACATGAATTCAAATTATTTCAATCTTTAGAAAAACATGAGATTTCTGCTATGAATAAAAATATTTTTTTCCTTAAACGTATCGAAAATCTCTCAAGCAATTCCCAGATCTCGTTATCGGAAGCAATCTTTTTACATCCCGTACCTTTGGACAACATTAGTAAAAATATACTTTGTTCTAGTGATTTTTGGTAACTACCTAATATTGGCCTAAATTACGTATGAATAAGGGGCTAAAACTGAAGCCTATGAGTTATGTAGATGTTACGGCTAATACCCGAAGTGCGGCTACACCTAGTTTTAGCCGGTTAGAAGTGTTCTTAATATGGAAAACTGTAAATTTTTTTTTATACCTATGTATATAAAAACTGGCTTGAATCATGAGTCGACGGAGTCCCGCTACGCGGGACTCCTTTTTCTGGGTGGTATCAAAAAAGTAACCTAACTAACCTAACCTATTGATGTTCTAACCGGCTAAAACTAGGTGTAGCCGCACTTCGGGTATTAGCCGTAACATATATACATTTATCTTGGTATAGGGTTCAACGAATTTCTTAAGGAATTTTATACTGAAGTTTAATGATGAACTCACTTTGATGAATAACAAGGCCATAAAGTTCTTCAAACCGGTTTAAAACAATTCATGAAACTTTTACAGGCTTTGAAATTGCTTTCGTTCAGGTGTTATATGTTATATTATTATTAATTTTATTGCATGGTTTTTTTATAGTAGTAATCCTATAACTATGTTATTTAAGAAAAGTTAGATTGATTTTTATCGATAAAGACACAGTTATCCGATGGCATATAATTTCACGCAATCTATGTTTCAAACAAGATCTACTGTGGCACCATTCTTTAATACTTAAGCTTAAAAATACATTAAATGAAGGTATAAGTTTGTACGGGTAGAAAATTTAAACATTTATTACTAACTTCATTTAAATTTAAGTCGCCCAAATGTTGATTTGGCGTAGGTACCTATCGGTAAAATTATATTAATTATTAATTTGTCAAACGCCGATGAAATTAAAATGTATTAACAAATAAAACCTGTAATTGGACTACAATTGAACGATAGATTTACTATTTTGATTTGACTAAATGAATTCACGGCTGCGTAACTTAAGTCAGTTGATTAATGCAACTCAATTTGAAGTTAATCGAAACCTAACCATTGATACATTTTTATTTTATTTTATTAGCCTTTAGATTTAGAGATTTAGATACAAGGGTTTAGTAGCTAGTCAATCAAACAAAACACTAGGCAGAATAAGTACCAACACACCTTTTTCCGACCGAAGCTAAAATATTCAATCGATATCGTATTCTCCTATTTGACACTTGGCCGAATAATCCAATTTGATAGTCAGTAAGATGGGACTTCCGGCTGTGGTGGTGGGAGTAGAATCTGTCAATTGGTTTAAATTACTACTTACGGCATAGAGCCCGACAATCGACTGTATATACACTCTTGTTGCTGTTAAGCAACATGTAGGTTTAGTAGTAGTAGTAGGTAACTTTAAAAACAAAATACAACTTTTTTTAAAGCTAATAAGATAGTAAAAAGATAGTAAGTTTGTAATGCAACCTAAAATTTTGAAAAACAATTCGATGTTTATTTCATCCGAAAAAGAAAATAGTTTGAAAAACATCAATATAATCATAATATGCAGCTTCAGCCGAAGCCAGTAGAGGTGCACATACAAAGATATAATCAATGAATGCATAAAATTCAAACTAACAATTTTTTTTACTGTGTACCGGCCTAAATTAATTCATTTAATTTAATAATAATGTAATCTAAAATAATCTATAAATCTAACAGATACAGCATTGAGAACCTGTAAAACGTGGATAATGGTACATGTAAGAAAATGGTAAGTCAACTGCCAACGTATTTTAAGCCGCTCAATAGCTTGACAAAAAGCTTGACTTAAGTGCTTTTATATACAAAATGTAGCCAGTATGCAAGGCTTAGTGTCGTCTGAATGGTTTTGAAGTACTACTTTCAGATCAAGAATAGAGACTGCTTACTGTTATGAAAAAAGGTTTTAATAATGAATGAGACTTTTACTAAGTTTGAAATAGAGTCACAAATTACTTTTCTGGTAGATGTATTGGAAAGTTACTTAGTAAGTTATACGGTTACGTAAATTTATTTTTATTTCTTTTGTAATTGAGTTTTTAGGTTTTCCGTCGGCTTTCATAAATAGTTTCAATTAATAAATTATATTTGTGCTTCAAATTAGAACCTTAAATAGTAATTTTCTAGGAGAAGGAAAGAAATTGCTTTGAACTTTTAAAGCGTACCTAAGAGATAATAAAACTATAGTTTTTTTTTGATAATTAATGTTTCCATTCGTTTCGTAATTATTAAGTACATTGACTCTGATTCAATGTTTTAGGAAGTTTACATTGATGTAGTTAACAATTATATTCTATTTGAAAAGGCCTTAACAAACAATCAACTACAATTTATAATATCAATAGGCAAAGATTTTATAAAATGTTAACTCGATTATTGTTAAAATAACGTACTAACTACGCATCAGACTGTTAACTTAAGATATCTGAGGTAAGGTACTTAAACATCATAAAATAAAAGCGTTTAAAAACTCTTTATTGCCCATCAAGTTCAACACAGAAAACCAGGCAGTTAAGAAAAACAACAACTTGCGGTTTGGAATGAAATTGGCGAACTATTTATAACTTTTAAATTCATATAGGTATAAATAAAATAAACATACTTATACATATTCCTACGATTATATTTAACTTAATAATTATATGGTGCTTTAAAATGTTTTCGTTTACTTTTAGATTAATCCGATATTTCTCTGAGGCATTTCTCCCATGTTTCGTTATTTACATCCAAAATGACCTATAAACGCAAACCTACGAGCGAGCCCTTTTGATGAACCTACAGGATATTGAATAGGTCGGCCCGTTCCGTCCATACTGGGCCGGAAATAAAGGGACATCTCTACACGTGCTGGGTCGAGCGAGGTAAGTACTCCAGTTTACGTCTATGTAACACGATTTTTTTATTAAAAAGGGTTTTCAAAAATAAATTTTATTTTTGTCACACTAAAAACAAAAGTTTTTTATACAAATTATTTTTTTATATAAATTTTAATTAAAAAAATATTCAAAAATTGTATTCGTTTATAAACTTAGGCTTACAATACAACTAAATGTTAAATCGAAACCGATGAAGCCAGATGTATTTAAAATTGAGCTTACCATCTTAAGCTAACGTTATTAGTAGGTATACAGACGGTTTGTCACTGTATAATCGTGTTTATTTACCCTGACCTATTTGTAAACTAGCCGCAGAGCGTCACGTATGCGGTTGCATTAACAAAGTTGCAAACATTATTAATACTACAAATAGAAACAAATAATTAATCATAGTAAATTATAATATATAAAAATATATAATAAATAGAAAGCACTAATCTTTGTAGTTTCAGAAATGAAGTTTAGTCTTAGTTTAATCCTATATTGGCAGCTAACCATACATAATTTAACACCATTTCTAATATATCACTAGATCGGCAGGACGAGACAGTTTCATTTCATTAAGGTTTAAAGAAGTTTGTACGAATAAATATATGGATAACGGTTACCTGCTAAATATATATTTTTTTAATTTAATTTTCATGCAGCAGTCAACATATATTACTGACATACATATTAGTACATTCGGAACTATGTACTAATGACCGGAGTAGATTACATACATTTCACTAAGCTTGTGACACAGCTTTACGTAAAGTCAGTGTATTATTTCGATGGATAACGACAGAGATTAGAATTAAGACTGAAGCTTGGTTAAGAAAACTAGACAACCGACACATTCTTGTTACAAAATATTCTCGATTAAAATTATAATAAGCGGTCTGCTTAGAATTCAATTAGATAGTGAAAAAAAATTGTCATAAATTAAATAAATAAATAGCCTATATATGTCCCATAGTTAAGCACAGGCCTCCTTATCGGATAGCGAGAGGGTTTGAGACGTAATCCACAACGCTAGCTCGATCCACCAACCCGATCACATGATAGATTATCATCCAATTATGTGAAACCCACGATCGCGATGTTTTTCGCCCACCGTTAGTGCATGATAAACAAGAACATAATTAGAAAAAGACCAAATAAGTAGTACACCCTAGTGTAGTATAGTAGACCGTTCCTCGTTCCAAAAAAAAACTTAAGATTAGTAATTAAGATTGAGACTTATCCCCGCGGCATTAAGTCCGTGTCCTTCCCAAGGTCTCAAACTTACTCCATTCCAAAATTCATACTTATAAATTGTTCAGCCGTTTTAACTTGCACTATGAAGGTCGACAGACCATCTCTTCAGATGCATCTACTAGTTTATTTAATAGTAATCGCGGTGCAATGATGCAATACTAGTAATATGTCATTGTGAGGTAGGCTGCGGTTAGCGAGGCCGGTCGCTTTCGCCACCAACAGATAGAGTTACGGGCGTCGGGTTACAGGGACGAATATAGTCGACTTTACCCTATGATAGCAACCGCAAACTAATACTAAAATTTTGGTTGCTTACGGTTAGATAAAATATCTAAAGATAATTTTGTATTGTTAGGATAGGGATAGAGTGAAATTATTTATAGATTTTTTAAATCTTTCACGTTAGGTACTTATCTAATTGATTTCTATGAGATAGTTTTACTTAGATAAAAAATATCTAGGTTGTTTTCCAAATATTTTATCTTAAAAGATTAATTAAATGTCGTTATAAAAAAGATAATAAAAAGATTTATGTAGATCGGATTTCTTACAACATTCTTTAAGCTATATATTCCAAGACTTTTATTAGATTTTCGACTATAAAATCTACAAAAGACATAAATCTATAAAATCCTACAAAAGTGTTGCAAAATAAAATACTTAAAAATTGGAAACTTCTAGATAAGTACACTTGCGTAGGAACCGTACATTGGTAGTTGATTTATCAAATTAGGCAATCACATTATTAGGTACTTAAAGTTAAAAAAAAACAAGATATTGTCAAACCTGTCTTAATTAATAATAGTTGCATAACTATTTGAGCGTTAGACGAAGGTAAAAATGTGGTATGGTCGGTTTTTTAATATTATATGACGTCACTTTATGTTATCAGAAATATTATAACTTCTCCGATTCAAGGATTTTGCTTTGAATAATATTCATTAATTAATAGTATATTAAGATAAAGCTCGATGCATGTAAGCTCTACGTGAGTCGGTGCGAAGTTTTCCTTTATACATTTTGAGTAATTTTACATTTAAAGTTAAATTTTTAACGGCGGTTCCTAAACTCTACTCCTCGGTTAACTCTAATACTCGGTTCTCTAAAAATATTAGAGAACCGAGTATTACTCGGTTCAATTTTTTCTTTACCGAGTACTCGGCCGAGTAACTCGGTTCTATCAAGTTCTCAATTTCGCGCGCGTAAACAAGTACAAACGAACACAAAAGAAAATTTGTTGGCAAATGGTGGACAGGGCACCAAACAAGGCATCATAATTTACATTGATTAAATTTTAAATATTGATTATTTTTATTACTGTTCCTTTAATTATGTCTCACTAGTACTCCTGCATTAGCATAATTTTGATTCTATTACTTGAGGATGTCAAAGATTTCCTCAATCAGTACGTTTTGATTAACACTGTTGTTTCAATTATATCTACTTAAATATATTGCTTTCTTAAAACAAAGTATATTACTTTTTTGGTAGGGGAGCGAGGGGCTTGTTGTTACAGGGGTAAGTAGTAACAGGCTCTTTTCACCAGGATCTTCAACACTATTAACGTATATCTTTGACTCGATTTAACCCATAAACCGCACCACATCATATTGCCATAGCCAGTGTTCCGCCGGTTGGCGCAGTAAGCAAATGTGAGCATTCCCTTCATTTCTGCCAGGTGATATAAAATTGTACTGTCGTAAAATTTTGGTTTGTGTTTTCAATATTGCCTATTTTAAAATTTTCTACATCTTATTTACATTCAAATTTATCTATCACTGATATTGTGTAACACTTTTTAAGATTGCTTAATTGTTTAAATAGTTATCTTGATAAATGTTAAAAATCATACCATGGGGTAAGTTGTAACAAAATCCCGGGGCTTGTTGTAACATGTTACAACATGCATTGTCTGGTATGTGGTGAAGCTTACACAGATACAAACAAAAAAGATTGGATAGAGTGTATTAGAAATAAATAATTTAATTACTTACTGTGATTTAAAAGTGCTGTTATGATTATAAGTAGTGTTTAACTAAATAAAACTCTTAATTACTTAATTTTTAAGTGTTGATTACAAAAAAGTGTATTTGAGTTGATTTTTGATAAGAATTACATAATACTTACTTTGGAAAGATGTCAATTTTGTTAAAAATAAATAAAGAATAAATGATTAGAGGTATTAATGTCGTTTTTTATTGTCGTTACTACTTGCCCCGGTAGACGTTACAACTTGCCCCAAGCACGAGGTAAGTTGTAACACCGCACTTCTTTTAGAAAATAATTGATTGTTTAATAATGACCAATAGTTATGACATTATTTTTACTTGATTTGGTAGAGGAAGAGTTACAGTATCCATCAATCTTTATTTAGTAGAAATTGAATCAATAGATCTCAAGATATACTAGTTTTACTGAAAACTGTTACAACAAGCCCCTCGCTCCCCTACTCGGTACTCGGCATTCGTATACCGAGTTACTCGGCCGAGTACCGAGTACCAAAAAACCCGCCGAGTACGCCGAGTACCGAGTATAAAGTTTTCATCAAGTTCCCAGTATTTTTTTAAAACAAAGTTTTCACACACAGCTTAGCATATTATTTTATATTGTTGTTCTATGAACCTACCGTATTACCGCTCAAGTACTTATGTAATTCCATAGACTAAGAAAAGCTGATGTAAAAAATAATATGTCGCAAACTTTTTTCGATCTTAGAAATAATACTGCGGAGTGTTACCTTACCTAATTAATGAAAATCGAACTACCAAATTAGTCAATTAGCAGGTAATAGTTTGTGTATGGAAACTTAATAAAATTTTCTATGTGAGTTTTTTTTACTCATACAATTATATCAGACTTCCGAAATCCATAATGTTACTGAAATGATATCATTCGGTAGTTTAATATAAAAAATAATATTCAGGGAGTATCCATTAATTTCTATCCAATAAAATTTTCACTTAGGTTTATCAATTTAGATTGTAATTTCTAATTATTATTATTAAGTACCTTTATTTCATAATATATCTCATTTTCTTACATCACATTTTTATAATCTTAGTTGGTCAGAAATTCTAAAGTTCCTTAGTTGGCAAGTAACTAACTATCATTTAAAAAGCATTCCAAGAAAAATTACTAATTGTCTAATCTATGTCCAGGTAGATCCTTTTTCTAGTAAGTAAATGGATGTAGGTACCTGTCACGTCTTGGAAGGAAACCGGTTTCAAAGAGATAGAGATACAAAAAAATCATAGACACGTGTATTCAAAAAGTTTATCTAAGCTAATTCCCACAGAATGTTGGAAATTTCCAGCTCAAAATTATTAACTATGTTAAAAATATGAGGCATTGAGCTAAATAGATTTAAGAAATAGATAAACCATTGCGGGAAATAGAATAAGTTATTAGGTATTATTAATTAAGTACGTAGGTATATGAATCTACTCATGCGTTACAATATACCCGGAAACTTAATACTTAATAGGAAGCCTTATCCCGCCTTTCACGGTTTAAAAGTATCCTAGCAAGGATCTAAATACAATATTTGTTGTACGTAAATTCTCATTCATAAATACTTCAAAAACTTACCTAAAACTACCGGCAAATCACACTCCGCCAGGATTTCACAACATATACGCAATCCTTTGGCACAGTTATTTTATTATTTTAGCACTAAAACTTTAGTTTATATCTTTAAATTACTATAAAAATATTTTGAAAGTGTGTTTATTTTATCAAACGGCACAAAAATACGTTTAAAAAGTTTTATTCTAACCTAAAAAAAAGTTGTAACAACCAAAATGGCGCGGAGAGCGTGCGGCGCGGGCGGGTCTCGGCCTGCGACTGGCTGGTAACAAATCAATTGAATTTTCGACGAGAAATGCTCTAATAAGTTTAAAATTACTGTATTTTAAATTGATAATTAAGAACTTTGTAGGTAAGTACCTACCTATTTAATTGCAACTAATATAAATGGTGGGTTCGTACAGTACCAATGCTGTAAGTAAACGATGGGTTTTTCGTAATCCAATTGTCTAGGAACCTACGTTCTCATTGAAACATTTGACAAAATTAAGAATAAGTTATTTTATTAATCTTAAATCATCAGTACCTACTCCATTATTATTGACTGCGAATACTTATAAGAAGCCCTAGACTCCATGATAGGTTAATCGCGGGCGGTGTCCCTAATTGAGGCGTCGTCTTTAATAAAAATAAAAAAAACGAAAGCACTTTTTAATAAATCATAATCAAAGTTCATAATCATAATAACCTACAACGCCAACGATATCTATTTATTTAAGTAGCTACGTATTTAATTATTTTCTATCGAGTAGATAGGTACTAAGTTTAAATTTTATTTTTATTTGTCTACCAACATTATACTTAACCTTAAATATACTTTATTTTTTGGCGCGTTTGGATGTCAGATCAGCAGTTTTTTACTAAAACAACACTATAAAAAAATTGCAAATAAATATAATAATTTCATTGCTGTACTAAATCAGGTTTCAGGTAAGAAGATATTTCTTTTTTAATTAGCAAATATAATCCTAAGGTTTAGTGTTTGGTGTAACTGTTTAGTGTAGTCATTGTAGATAAGTAGGTTAGGTTTGTAGGTATCTACTGTAGCTGTGAGTATTGGTAGGTAATTGTGGTTTTTGGTTTACCTTTTAATGTAGAGTTAGTACTGGGTAGAGATACGAAAACTGGCGTAGATTTATACCTTTAATTGGTAAAACAGTAATAAACTTAAGCAGTAGAAAAAACATAACGAAATATGTTTTTTTTTATAAGTAATAATAATACATTTTGAGTAGCAATTAATTAATAATGTGTCGAAATCAATCATCAAAAGCAAGGAAGTGAGAAGTTAACAATTAAATTGTACTTAGATATATTTAAAACCAAGATTAACAGGAATAAAGGAGTAGAAAATAATGATATCGAAAAAAAACTTTGTGTATTTGCAAGTACGTTCGGTTTAACGCGTTTTTAATATTTACGACATTGTCATTATATTTTGTTTGTGGTTGATGGCGCCATCTATTGGTTATACGACGGACTAACGTGACAACATAGAGAAAGAAAGACTAGTTACAGTACCTACTCCAATGTAAAATCTTTGAGTTATTTAAAATCAATCATTAACATTAATTAAGAATAATAAGAATCATTGACTGTGTGTCCCAAATTATTTTAGAACGCTTAAACGTTTTTCACTTTTTACTTAGAGACATTATTTCGTACCTACTCTATCTTCCTATCTTTAAACTTATGCGCTAGGTATATAAAAAGAATTAAGGAACACAAAAAAAACTGTAATTTTATCCAAGTACTTACTTACCAAAATTGTGAATATGAGTTCAACCACTAGTTTTTTAAAATACACATTTGATTGAAACTGGGTAAGTAGGTATTTTTTAATTAGTAAATAGGTTGCTAAACAACGAGCATTAGCGCCTCGCTTGATTTTTAACTTGTCAAACTTTTAATTTTCAATCAATCCGTTCGCTGTTCTTCTGTTTTTCAAATGTGGGATCCCGTGATTTTAGACGTGGAGTGTATCGTTTGCAACAAATCGTTGCAAAAGATAAATCACAACATTCACAAGCCGCCAGTGAGTGCACAAAATATGGGTAAAGTCGCTAACAACCGCAGATCAAGAACACCCAATTGGTCTGCTGACGAAAAACAATATCTTTTGAAGCTAATCAAAGACCGTAAAGAAGTAATTGTCACAAAAAATAACAATGGCCCTAATTATTCCGAGGAAAAAGATGTAGCATGGCATGAAATATTACGTGAATTATCAGTGCGATTTGGTGACAAGTTTTCGGCTCATTCTATAAAAAAAGTTAAAACCCAATGGCAAAACATGAAAAGAATTGCTCGCGAAGAAATAAGTTTAAATGAACAGAATTTGCAGAAATGCACAAAGCAAACCTTAGAAGTATGTGATATTTTGGAGCTTGTAAAGGATGGTGTCTTAGATAAGGATAATGAAAACCAAAATGACAATCTATCTAGCAACATTGAAATTAAAACTGAGACCCTTGATGAGTAAGTTTCGAAGAAATTTTATTACATGACCTATACACCTTCATTAAGTACTTATACACCTTCCAGTAACTAATATGGTAGGCCATGCATTGATTAGGTTAGTTAAATGATTACATTTAACATTATTATTTAGATATGTACCTGAGAATTAAGTATTGTAATTAATTTTGCTTTCTATAAACAAGATAAGTAATCAGTGTTTTTAACTATGATTTCAGAGACATGAGTCAACCAAGTTGCAGTGGTGTAGATGTTAGTATTGTTGAGTCTCAAGACCCACAGTCAACTGGTAATAGGGATCAATCTGACTCCCCACCTACATCTGATTCGGAGCAACAATCCGAAACCAACCAGTATGAAAATAGAAACTTGAATAGGTCTGATCGTTTAGCAAATAACCTTCTGGGACCTAAATTTCATAGCACATTCTTAGAAGATATTACCAATTATCCTCCTTATAACCGACAATTAAATGGATATATACAGTAAGTATCTAATTACTTTTTTTATTATTTTTGAATGAAAAATAAATTTAAGATTTTTATATTAATTCTTAGAACATATTCTTCTGCCGAAAAGAAGCTTAAAATTGAAACACTGAAAGAAGAAAGACAGGTAATGCGAGCCATGAGGGAGACCGCCGAACTTAATAAAATTATTGCAGAACAAAAATTAAAGCATGTGTTATGGCTCAAGAAGCAAGATATGGAGTAAGTAATATTTTTCAAATGAGTTATGCTTTAGTAAACTGGTATTTTTAATAATGATGAAAAACAGAAAGATAGGTAGGTACTAACATGTTATAAACTTATTTAAACTATTAATTTTGTCATATTGTACAAAAATATAGGTAAGTATCTATTTTGGAATTAATTTTGACAACTTAAAATATTCATTGTTAGTTACTGTATTTCCTATTAGGAACATGAATTTTGTGGTTTGATGCAAAATACAAAATCCCTAATTGCCAGTAGGTTTTTCTTTATCCCCTAAATTATAAGGATTAGTAAAAATTTTGTACAAGTAATTTCGCGATTTTAATATAGCCCACTATAAGAAAAACGCAACTTGTACAGTCTAAAACTACTGATATTTGAAACTTATGTTATTGCTAGCTGTGAACTACACAAAAAAGTTGACAAGCCCCATTACACACGCCTCGCGGCTATAGTAAAGACCGTGAAAGGGGATCTTTTTCTAGGATAGGTATACAGACGGTCACAGAATGTTAAATGAATTTGATTTTTTTGCTATTTACCAAATAAATTAATTTACAGAACGTTTAAATTGGCAATGGGCATTTAATTTGGTTACTGGTAACACTGCACCTGTCAAGTCACAAGTCATGCACTGCGTTCCGATTTCCGCCGACAGCGCCTTATTCTCCGACTGCGTCTGTAATGAGCATTTCGAATCGCAAAATTGCTATCAGCGCCCATATTGCACGCCCAACGTGTTTCTTAATTATCTGACGTCATCAGTGATAGCGTCGATTTTTAAATGCTAACGGTATGCACTATGCTCATCAATGCCAAACTTATTGATTTTCTGCAGTTTCGTTGTTTTTGTATTGTTTATTATTATGTAACTGATAAACCAGGCAAAGTCGTAAGCAGCTATTTCTCTGACATTTTTCATTAAAACATAACGCTAAAATAGAAACTCAGTTTAAACTTATTTTAGTGCTAACGTTTGTGAGTAATTAAAAACTATACATAAACGGTGCGTATGCACGTTCACCATCATAACTTTATTAAGAAACCGCAAGGAGTTCCTAATGCCGTATTATAGAATCCGAGTAAAAGGGGTGAAGCGCAGAGGTTGCGTCCCGCGGGCGAAGCTTAAAAGCGGGATAAACCGGTTTGAACCAAGGCTTGAGGCCTGGCGTCACACCTAAACTATCTTTTCTAACTTCTCTAATGCGAAGCTTAAATCTTTTGCACTATACCGGTCTTTAATGACGTCATCAAACAACGTAAACACCTGTGTACGCCGCTCACGGTTGGAAGGTAGACTATACGGTCCGAAATTGCAGTCACCGCACTTTATGCACTATTTGCGTGCAAACGGTTGGACCATTAATAAGAACGTGTGCACACCTCTGAGCATCATCGTTCAAATAAAAGATAGGTAGTGTACTGTGTGCAGTAGGGATGTTACGGATATGGAATCGGATCCGGATCCGGATACGGATATTGTTTTTTTTTTATATCGAATTCGGATACGAACATGAAATTAATTCGAATTATCCGGTAGTTTCGGATAGTTTCAGTTACGGATATTAGATTCTAGGAATTTCAATAGATAATAAAATGGTTTTATTTATATAGAGGAGGACGATGGGTGAGAACGATAACGTCATAAACACCGCTACATTGCGCTCAGAGAGAGAACCAACACTTTGGTCACAGTTCTGTAAGCGGTTTACGGAACGCAGGCTAGTAAGCGTTGCCAGCAAGCAATAGAGAATATGCATAAAATTTTAAATGGCCTAATATATTTTTTTCTCGAATACTTATTATCCTTATATTATAATGAAAAGGTTTTTTTAAAATTTATTTATTATTTAAACCCCTAAAACAAAATTCAAAAAGTGCAAAATAAGGGAGCGAAATTCAAACTTCCAAAACGCGCCACCATTGGTCGAACGTAATGTAACGTCATCTGACACGACATTGCATTCATCAGCGTCATAACTCATAGTATTTTACAAGTTTTTGTGAATAAAATAAATAATTTTAATCTATATTCTTGTGCTGATTGTAATGAAGTTTAGTTTGGATTTGTAGTGAGTGAATCTTTAACGATGACTGAAGCTGGTTCTGTCATAGCACAATATAAAACCCGATTATACAAGCGCAGAGATCAGAGGATGTTTCATAGTATATTTAAGACCATAATATAGATTTTTATTCATAAATGCACACAGCAGTTTACTTAAAATACACCAAAACAAAACATATTGACACAAAAATATATGAGGCAAAACTCCTTTCTTCAACCGTAGAGTACATTTTTCTCCTTGCTCTTTTATTAAATTGTATTCAATATAATTTTCTGTATCTTCCTTTACCTGGAATAAATCAACAACCATAAAAAAATCGTAAAACCACAATAGGAATAAAGTTTTAATAGAAAGTTAAAGCTACTGATCTTTTTTTATAGGGTAGGTTAATTTTATACCGAATTTTCTAATGTTCAATGTAATGCAAAACTTACTTTTTACTAATTCACATTAAGCTGTATATAAATAAAGTATACTTTCGTTAAAATGATCTTCACAACAATATGAACAAGATTTAGGAGATATATTATCCCTTCTCATCACCTTACACCACCGTCTTCGTATTTTCGCATCACTTGAAATACGAAATAACACTTTCTCGGGTGTTTTTCGAATAGTATTTGTGCACTCCGGTACTATGCAATACTTATAAGATTATTTTTTGGCTTCTTCCATGGTTTTAAAGCTATTGAAACTGTAAATATGTATGAAATAAAATAACTGAAAAGTTCATAGTAAAGTCCCACTGGACGTGTCGTGTGACGTCACGCAAAGCGCGCACAAAATGGCGGCGTTTCAACTGCTCTAATTTTATCAATGTTTTAAATAAGACGGACCGTTTGCATTGCCTGCCTGCCTTATTTAACATTTAAATATACAATTAAATGTTTCTGCCTGTGAAAACTGTAAACTATGACGTTTGTTTAAAACATAGTTGCAGATTCAAGGAACTTCACAATTAACTGTAATCAGACATCATAAAATAAAAGGCCTTTTACAAATCCATAGCAATGTTGCAGCTCTGCTACTTATCACTTTTCATAAGGAATCTTATAATGTTTAAAATGATTAAATCTTACAAGTTTAGGTAATTGATAACAACAGTAGTATCATTATGTACTCAACGCTGCTAGAATTATAAAGCGGCTGTCCTAAATTGAATCCATTTAGTTAGATAGCAGTAGATACACCTGTTATACTAACTTATACGTGATAGGAGGGAGGTATTTTAATCCATTTCATCACCTAAAACTGCAAACTTATCTTCGACCTATAACAATATTATAAACTCCGCTGGGCCACACAGTTGACTAGGCGTTGACTGATCATATTTTTATAACTTTATCTCAAAGAGTTAGAGAGAGCAAGTGCGTCTTAGATCCGATGCAATCATATCGTCGTTGCATGTCATGGCACATCGCATTAACTAAATGGCCGTTGAAGCACGGGCTGGGCAGCCAGTCAGAGCCTAAATCATGAAAATATTTTTTTCTTCCAATATTGTGTTACAGATTCTAGCAAAAAAGAAACAAATGTTGTTGCCATTTTTATTAAGTATCTTTTTATAAATAAAGTAAATCTTAAACTAATATCCCTGTTAACACATCTAGACTTCCCTGATTCACATCAATACAATTGCATGTTGTGATATAGGCGGTTTTTCAATCGTGACTATTCCCTCAGCGCCCTCGACGGCTTTTACTGTTCTGTTTTTGATATTTTTTTAAATTGTATAGGTATATTCTGAGTTGTGTAAAAATTCAGTAGTGCAAATAAGATCCGTTGAACTCTTGCAGCATCATTATTTTGTAAAGGCATACTACAAGATGTAATAACTGATTAGGTAGTGCATGTTTCAAATATGCAGTGAACAGAAGTGAAGCACGCTTGTAGTGCGGCAGATTAATATTATTTTGCTCAGGCGGTGAGTTGTTACAGGTAAAACCACATGCAATGGAGGTGGTATTGGTAATTCATTGTTAGGAGTAGCACTGCGAGCCAAAAACCTTCGAGCACTCGTCCAACAAGTATAACATGCATAATACAACACACTACCACGCTGAAACATAAATATAAATAACTAATCTTCAACCAAAAAATATGTTAAATATGGGTCAATAGTTACTAATTCAACTTACTAGGTGATTATGCTATGATAAAATAACTGGTAATATTGGATCATCATTGTTAAGAGTTTAGTGCCGAGGTCTTGTTACAAACCATTGAGCGGCGACTCAATCTTTCATTTTCTGCTGCTTCTGTAATTAATAATCTATATCATGCTTGACATATATTTCCATACAAAGGAAGCAGGAACAATAACAGACGACTGATTGCTATACTGCAGTTGATGCAAAGCATTTTTAAGGAAAAGTCAAAAAAAATAACGTGCAAAATAAAGCTTGTAATTGAAATCGTATTTATCGTCCGTGAGAGTAAGCGGATAATAGCTGTAATTATCACAAATCACAGAAAAATCGCACAATAACAACATCGAAAGCAAACGTAACGAGGAGACTTCAATGACAGACAGATGCCAGTTTTGGTGACACGAAGGGCTTGAAAAAGGATTATATTTCAACAAAACGATTAGATTATGAACGTTGTTTGTCTTGTTATCGATTTGATACGTTTTATAGGCAAAATATGTGATATACTTAGAATATATTTCTAGAACACCCTAAAAACTGCAGATAAACTCACGGCAGATTATAAACATGCTGAAAAATATCTCCAGTTGGGTAAAAGCTGCTGGAGAAAATTAAAAAAAAAACGTAAGCCAATGCAAATACCAGTCGCTGTTTTAGATAGTCCCAGAACAAGTTCAAATGAATGAAGAGCATTACTGCGTCGGCTTGATCTCTTTGCTCTTTAACGTGCGAGTCAACGACTGTACAAAAACCTTTGTATCTCCTTGAAGATAATTCTTAGCTAAACGAAATATATTATATTTGCCCATAATATTAAAATTAGGTAACTTTAAAATTGGAAATCGATTTCACTATTGATATCGGTTTGTTCATAGATACCCATCACTAAGGCAACGGAAATAAATAATGACGCATAAAATCAACACAATAATTAATTATAAACCTTTATTAACTCAAAGTATTCCTGAAGTTCCTTGAAGTTCAAAATATTTTTTTAATTTATTATTTTAATTATAGATTTTTGTGCACAAACGGTTTAACAGGGCAATGCTGGGCACTTTTGGCCCAGATTTTTTCGTTTTTAAAAATGTCTAGAGTGTTTTGAAGCCTTTTAATATTTTTTTCTATGTTATAAAGTTGTAAGCTATTAATTTAAGACACGAAAAAAAAACATGAATATCCCCTATTCGGAATGTGCAAGTCACGCATCGATGTGTTTGCGATGTTCGTTTGATTAAGAACGAGGTCAAGTCAAGACTGACATTGTCATAATATGACAGTGACAATGACCAACCGACACACACCCCTGAATGATCAATCAAAGAAAGCAGCAAAGGGCAAATTCTATTCGCATTTGTTTGTAGGTTGTTTTGTGATTGAAAATTTTCAAGTGATTTTTCTTCAAACGTTGCATTTTGCTCGCGAGTCATGAATAACATTGCCAGAACTAGGTCTTCTTTGTTGCCAGCAATTTCTACAGTAAGGTAGGATTCAGTGGGGATAAATTCTAATTTTGTTGACCGGCATGATTGCGCAACAGGTTCCATAAGAAAAGATCATCATTCATTGCGAAACCAAATTAAACAAGTTATTTAATTAATTTTGTACTATGTTATTATGATTCCTTTCTTAATTTAGTTAATCTCTTTCCTATATATAACGTGAATCAAAACAACAAGGTTCTGTGAAGCAACAAAGGCATCAATATCTTTCGTATGACTGACACATTATTTTTAGTAAACAACATTTAAAAATAACATATGCGTATTAGCTTGTGAAACCATTCATCTCAGTTGTACCATAGTGTAAGGCCAGAGTACATATTGTACTAATATTTTATATTACAGGATGTATGCTAATGGTATTCCCGGCTCCGGGGCTGGTTCCGGGGGTGGTGGTGGTGGCACTATCCGTCAGGCTGGCGGATCATTGGGCAAGGCTGGAGCAGCCAAGGAAGAACAGTACTTCTATAATAAGGTAAGCGGTTATAAAAAATTAACATTAAAAGAGTAGTTACCTAGCTACACTTATAAAAACCCTTTGTTGATAACACTATATTAATTTTTCCACTGTGTTTTTAATGAACCTTCTTTATTATCGACTTATTTCTGTGTAAATTATAAATCCCTATAATCTTATTTTGCTTTATATTTACTATTACTTTGTGAAGTATGTTAACGTGATAATATCTTATTAAATTTATTTTTGCTAGCAAAAAGAACAACTCGAACAACTGTCCCACATGAAGACTCACTTGGACAAAGAGATAAATTTCCATGAGCAACAAATCAAGTACCACGAAGATGCCATCCGCCGTCAGATAGAATTAAAGAACAAGATTAAAGATGATCAAGATTAAAGATTTCTTCACTGATATCACTCATAAAGAAAAGTCTACATTTCTATAAAAACAACGGTAGAATAGTTTGTTTTTACTGTTTACTGTAAAACACAGAAAAAAAATGTAAAGCAAGCTTTAAAAGTGAGCTTCTTAAATGTAAAACAAATAAGGGTGAGTAACTTAAATATTTGGCTGTTTAGTTTTCCAATTAACTTGTAATTTAAATAAAGTTTTGTGAGCTACAAAGTTGTATATTATTCTCGTATTCTATTTAACTAAAAGGTAAACAGAAACATGTTGCTGAACTTCAAATTCTGAAGAAAGTAAAGTATTATAGAATGCAATATATAGTTATTACTGCTACTTGTCTGCTACTACTACACCTCTAAGAATTTAACTTAACACCTAGCACAAAAAGCGTATGGGGATCGTGAATAGGTCGCAGTTTTCTTTTAGCGACATCTCGAGTTCAGGGTTGGAAGCATTTAAATGTATAGTAAGCCATCTTCAAAAGAGTTATGCATTGAGAAATCTAGATGGCGCAATACACTTTGAAAGTTGATAAAACTTCCACAACTTTTGAAAGTTAAAAGTAATAGGAATAATATGTGAATTTGTAATGGACTGGCTTATTCCATTGATCCACCCAGAAACAGCCACTCCCTTATTTAAAAAAACGTATAAATCTGGCACAGTTTTTTGCTACTACGTCTACGATCAAATTTTTTTTTTAAAAGATTGCTAATTTACATTAAAAGATACGAATTTATCCAGGAAACACAACTGCGTTTACTCAATAATGATATAAGTGTTGGTTATTTCCTGGACATATTGCAAAATTTAAAAATAAAAAACACCTACCTTCAACGTGCCCCGCCTCGAGTTCGCACTAGTCTAAATATTTTTAATTTATTTTTATTTAGATAAGGAAGAAATGATTTATTTTGTTTAATGAAAGTGTGACTTAGAAAACACTATAGAAGCTTTTGTGTAGTAGACAGTTTTATTCGCCACTGTACTTGAGGTAAAAAATCGCAAGAACATTCAAAAGTGACTTCCAACACGCTTTTCCGAGTATCCACCTAAGGGTGGCTGTTTCAGGGTGGATAAACGGAATAAGCCAATGGATTCAATCGTAGGTAAGTATTAATAAAAATAATATATATTGTGACTATAATGTAATAAGAACTTTACAGTTACTTAATTTAAATTTTTACTTTAAAACTGACTGGTGGTAAAAGACTAAATTTTGGCATTTTTTCTATAATTGGCAATGATATACACATACGTGTGATTAATTTAATAACGGTGTTACTTATAATTAAAATGACATTCCTTGGCCTTTGTACGAGATAAATAAATTCTAAAAAGTATCTTCAAAACCAAAAAAAACAGATTAAACTATTGTTACAGATTAGAGAAACGTAAGACACGAATTAATTGGTCTAAATAAACCAATTTACCTATTTGAATTTGAAATAAAAATCTTTTGCAAAAAAGTTGCTATGTAGGTAAATTAAGAATATTTTTAATAAAAAATAATATATAAACAGCCTTAAAAAAATATGCGCATTATACTGACTGACAGTGTATGTTTATGACGTCAGGCCGGAGACGATTTTGAAATAGCTTTTATATAAATCAAAAATATTGCTGTAGTTTTCTCCGGTATAATATTTGGTGTCATCCAAAGTTAAAATCATATTGTACACAGTGTACGTGGCATAATGCACGCAAAATTTAGGTTGGCGTGACTTTAAAGATTTACTTACAAGTAGGTATCTAAGATATCACTACATAGTATAAAACAAAGTCTCTGTCCCTATGTATGCTTAAATCTTTAAAACTACGCTACGGATTTTGATGCGGATTCGGGTTTATTTTAATTGATAGAGTGATTCAAGAGGAAGGTTTACATGTATAATAACATAGTATCTACATACAGGGAAAGGAGTTTTACTCAAACGGTAAAAGCTAGTTTATCTACATATATAAAAGAGAAATCTCTTATACTATTGCTGATTATCAATATTTATAGTTTAGTTTAGATAGGTAGGTACTTAGTTATATCTTGGAATCAATAAACCAATATTTTATTTCTTCATGAATATTACTTAGTCTCTGATATGAATCACGCAGGGTTATATTGTTATACTAGTGGCCGCCCGCGACTCCGTTCGCGTGGAAGTCGAATTCCTAATGAGATGTTTTCCTGCGGTTAAAAGTACCCTTTGTGTTATTCTGATGTATAAACTACTAGTGACCCGCCCACTCTTCGCAATGGTGTAATTTTAGCCGACTTGCTCACGAAACATAGAATTTTTGATAACTTAAAAAACGATTTCCGATTGTTCTTTATTTACAAATTTAAATGAAAAAATTACCCAACAGACGCCGAAACCAGCATTTAAATCCATTACGTGGTTCAGGAGAGTTAGCGGACAAACATACACACAGACAGAATTAGCGACTTGGATTTATACTATGTAATGATATTACTGAAAAGTTTCATCCAAATCCGTCCAGTAGATTTTACGTGAAAGAGTAACAAACATCCATCAATACATCCATCTATACATCCATCCATACATCCATCATACATCCATCATACATCCATCATACATCCATCATACATCCATCCGTACATCCATACATCCATCCATACATCCATCCGTACATACATCCATCCATACATCCATACATCCATCCATACATCCATCCATACATACATCCATACATCCATCCATACATCCATCCATACATCCATCCATACATCCATCCATACATCCATTAATACTCACAAACTTTAACGTTTATGATATTAGTAGGATTATTTACTAGTGTCCGCCTGCGACTCCGTTCGCGTGAAAGTCAGTTTCCCGTGGGAATGAGAAGTTTACCCTCTATAACTGTGGTGTTTCTTTACCGATTTCTATGATTATTTTTTATGGAATAGTTAACCGAAGCTTAAAAAATGGAGTAACCGCTCCTTTTGATTGTAGTGTGATGAAAAGTATACCTAACCAGCTCAGGAGTATGAAAAATAATTGTACCAAGTTTCGTTTAAATCCGTCGAGTAGTTTTTATTTTTATAAAGGTTATAAAGACAGACAGACAAAAATTTTACTGATTGCATTTTTGGCATCAGTATCGATCCCTAATCACTCCTCGATAATTTTTTTGTAAATATATTTAATGTACAGTAATTACCTCTCTACAGATTTAATATAAGTGTAAGTAGATAGATTATGTGCATCGTGCGGCTCTGTTAATTCTTAAAGTGGGTTATAAAAAATGTTAAACGGTGTGAAGTTTATCTTTCATCACGTTTTTGAATTAGGTTTTGTACCGATATTCAACTTTTTACTTAGACCTAGTACAGCAGATAGCTACTGTAATATGTAATTAATTTCCCAGTCACTTGAGATCCACCTGATATTAACAACATACCTTCATGATAATAAGTACCATCCCACATTTTTAATACAACTGTAAATCTTGAAATTAAACTTAATTTAAAGGGTTTATAATATTAAGTATTTTGATTATCCGACGTTTCGACATTTTTACAAATGCCGTAGTCACGGTTAGACTGCGATGTTTGACATCTGCGTAAAGTACCTATAGTAAAAAACGATTTTCGAAAATAAATGTTAATCTGTAAATCTGCTCTAAAACTTAATTAGCTGTAATCTAAATTGCTGCTTATTCTTTGGTATATCTTTCTTTTATGAGATTTTTATCGAGTTTTCTTCTTCGTATAAAAATGTTAAGCCAAGTAAATTTTTAACATGACTTGTTAACCTAGTAGTTCATATTCCAAATGTATTGACGGTCAACGCCCGGGCCAGAGTCTGCTAACGAACGAAATTAGACATTGAGTACTTAGGTCCATTCCGCTCCCTTTTAGGAAACATAAATGCATGAATCACATTCGAATACGTTTGTTTAACAGAGAAAGTGATAATGTATGTAGGAACAACATTAGGATGGAGCGAGTATCCGTTGATCCAGGATGGTTTACTTCCAGGCGGCCTTTGTTTTGTTTAATGCCGTAAAAGTAATAGTATTAGAGAAGCGGCGTAATAAATTGGAGTTCGTGAGGCGAAATAGAGCTCCATCGACCATCGGGCGAACGACCGAAGTGCGGAGTGAAGTCGCCGCGGCAGATCTCGGGGCGCGCTCCCTCGCGTGAAGCGAGCGCCAAGCGCCGCTGCATTCACTCAGTTTACCGCCAGACGAAGCTGGGAGCGCATGTCCCGCCGCGACAACTAGTGACCGAACAAATTGTGCCAGTGCAATAACATAACACGAGTTCCATTTGTGATTTTATATCAATAGTGCTGTGGTGTGACGCTACCGGTCCTCGTCCGGTACACAGTTGTGATGCATTTTCGGATATACCTATGGCTGTCTTGCGTAGTCCTCGCAGGATACGTTCGAGCGACAAAGGTAAGGGGGACCGTCTTAAATATGGCATTCGCCCGGCTTTTTGTTGTCGGTAGACACAGCTATGTATACGAACCGGTATAGAGTCGGGGGATAGTAGAAAAGTTGCACGCTGCATGCCTTGCGTAACTCAATGTCAACGTGATTACTCAGCGACATGATCCGTCTATAAACTGTATAAAGTTACGTTTTTACTATCCATTCTTAAGGTACGGTAGAGTCACCTTGAGCGGCGCGAGTCAGGTAAACAAACGTTATCGTGTTTGTTTGGCATCGATTGGTTATATTACTAGCATTATTTGGGCTGTAGTATCACTTGGTATCGTTCAGAGAGAGATGGTTGATTGTAGTTATTCGTCGGTCGAACAGTTATCGCCCACGTCTGGGACGGAGAAAGCTGACATCACGGCGTGTTGAAGGCAGTAAAACGAGAACGCGCATTTCTTATGCATTGGAATTACTCAAATAATACTATCCGTTCATGTTCGTTTACTGCTCACAGTGTCGTAATTTATAACGTTTAAATCTAAATAGTTGAAACTAGCATAAGATAAGATAGTCTACCAACTTATCTGCCCACCAAAGGTAATAGATTCAAGGTGACAGCAACATTACGAACTTACGAAGAATTTTGAGAATACGATCCATCTCTTATTGCGTAATTAATACCCACAAAAGCGCTGTTGTAAAGTTTCAAGTAACAAAAATTGCCTTAATTGGAATCAATGTTTTTTCGCCGTAATTTATTACCTTGTCCTGTGCTATTTAAAGTTCATTTTATATTGTACCTATATGACTTTCAAGGTCTATGGGTATTTCGCGGAATTTAAGTTCTAACCATCGCTATTGTGCTTAGCTACTGGTATAATTCACCTAACATACAATTATGTCAACCACACTGTATAATTACGTTAGATATCGATGATTGTAATAGTAGGTCCTTCGAGCCGGATAGTTCTGCAATAATGAAATACATTGCTTGCACAATAGCAATGGGTATTATTGAGATGACGAATTATTATGAAGATATATATCTACTATCAAGCGGTATATGCAGTGAGTAATTTACCCTCTATTGTCTTGTTTGGTGAATTAATAATAATAAGTTAATGATTATACATTAAGAAAACCATAGTACAAACACTAGTACAAAACATTACCTATTGAAAGAAAGTAAACAATGAGTCCTTTAAAACATAGTCCCATCATCAAAACAAATAGTAATTTACAAGAAACAAACATCTTGTTTCCTTATTTTCTTTTTAAACCTACTTTCCCGAACTAATATTTCCTTAGCAGCGTCTAAATCCAAATATTGCCTATTACATTTAATTAGATTCAAACAGCGTCCTCCAAGATCCACATTCACTGACTAGGCTCGGACCCGTGTAAGCCTCTATATCTCCTATTATTAGGAAGATCTGCCATTGTGAACAGGGAAGTTGGTGAGCAATAACAAAATTTGTCAGGTCGGGAAGCGACGCGGACAAAAAGAACACACCGTCAATGGAAATAAAAGAGTGCATTGTCGGGCTTGCAGAGAGGCGGGCGGCGCGGAGGTAGCCTGCTGGCAGACATCTTGTGGGTAGTTGACTATCGTCGCTCAGGCTATCAAAATTAGGATGATTAGTTAGACCTGTGAATCTATTAATTACAGTTGTAGCCTACACAGATTGCTATACTGGATAGGCGGAGAAAAGTGTGGGATAGAGTCAAGTCAACTAAATCACGCTGGTAGAGCTTGTTAGATGATTCATGAATTAAGTACTTAAAACCTCATAATATTAGATACATTGTTGCATTAACTCTAGACAAGTAAGTAAGAGGCAGTTTCCCGCCAACAAAAGGTGCTAAACCACCGCAAAATGGCCGTCGGAGACGACGCAAAGTGGTTCGTAGTCCGCGTTACTTGAAGAGTTTTGTAGCCCAATGTTTTCATGACACGTCTCACATAAGTGCTTAGAAAATACCTGCGAGTCGCTTCCTGAATTTTTATGAGTGTTTACCTTTTGTAAAACAAAGAAAACGTTTATTTTATACGGAAATGTTTACGTCTTAGGCGGAAGTGTAACTAATATACCTAGAACTAATTGATTTTACAAAATCTTGCAAATATATTACTTGCTTGAAATTAAACTCATTTTAACGGGTTTTACGCGTTTATTTTGTTATTTTTGATTTTAAAAAATGCCGAAACTTCGGAAAATCAAAAATAATAAAATAAACGCGTAAAACCCGTTAAAATGAGTTTAATTTCAAGTAATAATAATCGCAATAAATCTAAGAAGTTATATATTACTTGCTGTTACGCACATTAAGCTTCTTTATATTATTACCTGTTTACTGTCTTTATTCACTAAAAGCTTTTGTTTTTCTAAGAAATAAATAATTATTACAAGTAAATTAAATATCATTTATTTCATTTGAGGTAAAAAGAAACACACAAAATAAAAGCCGTAAGATTTGCAACTGCGCCTTAAACAAACTGAAGATGAACCGAAAGAAAATAGCCGTCGGCAGAAACTCTTACACCTCCTTATCCCGGAAAAAACATTGCATTAATTATCCTTATTAAATTTCTATCATTTCCCTTAAATCAGACAATTCCTCCCGATATCATACCGCGTTGCAACTACGCTGTTAGGCTAGACGTGTGAAAATAGGCCGGCGGCGACCCCCCATTGTCGGTTGGCACTCCGGGCCCCGCCACCACGACATCTGGCGCTAGTGTTCCTTTATTGTACTACAAAACATACAACTAAACTAGTTTCTAGCACACTACAAACTTAACCCTAATTACAAAGGTAATTGGGCTCTTGGAGACGAATTCCAGACTAATATGGTAACTTGTAAGAAAAAGGCTACTCGTTTGCAGACTTGATATAGAATACTCCGAATTCTCAAAATGACATTGAAACTCCGTGGATGCTACTCGGTTCGGTACACTTGTATGGTTTTTAATTATGTAGGTTATTAAGCTTGAAATAATTTCTTAAGGTTTCGCCTTAAAGAGGAGGTATTAACTTTCGTAGTATTTATGAATTGGTCTAAAGATAAACTCTCAAAGAAGCTAATCAAACCTCTGGTGGTGGATCTAAAGTTAGTTTGAAACAGTGTCGGTTCGTGTTATTGATCGTCAAAACTTTGACAGAAGAAAGATTAAATTAATAAATTCTACGGACCCGTGTTTATAAATTTAAAGACTCAAGTTATTCGTGTTTGATTTGTATGAAGCTATTGATACTTAGTTACTAAGCTGGCTTAGCAATCTAGAAGATCTAGAATCTAGAAGATAGATAAACCTAATTTTGCTCGCAGACTTATGTGTTCACCTGACACATTTTGATGAGTGAGTAGTATTTGGTCATTATTAGTCACACACAAGTAAAAACAGGGACAGTCACATTCCCAAAAATAAAATAAGAATATGACAACTAATAAAGTTAAAACATTTAATTAATAAAGTAATCATCTCTGAAAATAAAGGTCATATCTTCATCTATAAATATAATTTTTGTGCTCCACCATCTCCGTACCCAACAAATTATAATCAAAAAGATACCTACACCCCCGTAGTTGAAATTAATTATTCGTAGCGTACCCGAAACCCTTTGCAATAAAACATGAAAGCCCTTTAATTGAACTCAAAAAACATAAAACACCTAGGGCAAGACGTTTAAATATTGGATGAGGCTGAAAAATAAATAGAACGGGGCGCGGTCAGTATGTTGGATCGAAGAAGGGTATAAACTAACTTCGTAACTTATGTTGCATGGTTTAATAGAGTGTAGATGGTGAAAAATTGTTGCTGAAATATTTTATAAAGTAAGACCAGGAATTGACATAGGCTAGGTATACGTTGTATTAGAACTAAGGTCTACATTGCAATATTTTTAGTATATTTGGCAGTTTTTTTTACTTTAACAGAGTGTCCTAAGCGTAAGATTAATATTTTGGCATAGACAATATAGGTACAAACAGTCATGTTATTATTGAAGAAGTGAACCTAAACAGAAGATACTTACTTTTATAGTAAAATATACTTTTTAACTTTAGGTGACATTTATTTTGAACCTTCGTAACACAGTGCGATATCCAGTATACTTACTCTCTCCAGCGTAGTTAACTTAGGTGTGTTAAAATAACTGGAAGGTAGGTTGTTTCGAACTTTCGATTGGTTCATTCTTTGATGTATTGGGGCCGGTGAAATCGGATGGGTAAAGTAATTTGTTCCTAGTTCTGGCACGTGCTGACAGGTAATGAATGGTCAAAGTTTTCTGAGGGACCTTTTATACTTTAGTTTGTAGAATTTCACCCTTTTTATTTAAAACTTGAGTGGTAGAGTCTAGCTGTAGGCTCTGTCTGCAGCGATTGCTGGGCTGACTCGACCGGTGAAATACCACCGTCGCACAGGAAACCGACGTGAAGTAGGAACGATGTTCCTGCGTTTCGTTCGGTGAGTGCGGTATCCGGTGCCCAATTTTATTTATTTATTTATATATTTTCTTAAAGGTCAGCAACACACCCCCAACACCTACAGTGTTGAGGGTAGTCATGGGCGGCGGTGATCACTTACCATCAGGTGACCCGCATGCTCGTTTGCTACCTATATCACATAAAAAAAAAAAAAAAAAAAAAAACTACTAAAGATAATTGACGATCGATTATTTAAAAGGTTAACGTACCTACTTAGTATAAACAGATAGAGTAAGTAGGTTGGTAGTATTAAAAATAGTTTACAGAGAATATTAAAAACACTTTAGTGTTTTTGTTTTACGAGTTTGTCTTGCGCTATCTAAGTGGAGCACCACGATTAAGTCAATATTGTTCACGACTAACCCACATAGAAAATCGTTTTACACCTACATCAGGTTATTGCAGAATTGTTTTTAAGTGGGCTAACCTAGCATATTATAACCTATTTATTGTTATAGTTGAGACTCTACTTGAATCTTCGACATTTGCTGTTTCATTAAGATCACTTATAGCATATCTATAAACTTCTATTTAGTTTTCTTAGTCATGAAAGGCAACTCACGCGCAGTGCACAAATCTCAATTCACATTGGTTGACATCTGGCCTGTATGACTAAACGCGTGTAGCAAACCTTTCCAGCGTCGGTCGTATGACAGTAAATTGGCGTGTTTTGTTGCGTCTGCGCAGTGGACATACGGGCTTTAACTGGCGGCATCCGTCTTCCTCGAATGATAATACAAGGACGTGTGGTTCTTTAGATTGTTGACTACAGGTAAGATGCGTCATTTAGATCAATGTCGTGGGCTAATTTCGGTTATTTAATACGGTTCCGCGTAGTCCACGGGTTACTTGAAGAAAAGGCCATCTCAATTCGTAGTTTGTGTCGTAACAGGCAGGATAGGATAAATATTTATTTATTTATGATTTGTGTACAAACAAAAACAGGAAACTTAAAAACTAAAACAATTAAAATTATGCAAGTACAATGGGTACTAATATACAGGGTGGCTCATTCATTATTTAACACAACCATTAATTCAACACAACCGGGTTCGATTCCCCAGCTGGGTACAGTTTTTGTTCAAATTTATGAATGCAGTTTTTCTCTTTGTCAAAATCGGTGACATGGTTCCTAAGAACCAGGGACTGAAAACGGTTAAGGTTTACCGGTATTTCAACCTGTATAAAAAAGCGGTACCTTAATTTTATACCGGTTACGCAATCCTTGAACCAAAACTCTACCGGTTGTTTTAAGGTTTTCAGAATCGCTACCGCTATCTTATAAAGGTATGGCATAATTATACCTTTAAAATTCATACAGGTTGAGTATTAAAGGTATAACCCATATGATTTTTTCGGTATCGTAATACGCTCGCTCGATACAAATAAAGTCGATTTTCCGACAGCAGACCCACACATTCTTGAAATAAAGTGATACTTTTATTTATGTAAAGGTTATACCATAATATTAGAAGTATACCGAAATGTTATGGTGAAGGTTTTTTATTATATTCTTAAAAATACGGTACCGAAATGAAAAGGTATGACGTCATACCGTATTTTAAAGGTATGCATATTTAAGTGTATTAAAAAAATAAAATACTGAAATAAAACGGTATGACGTCATACCGAAATAAAAGGTAGGCCTAATTTAACCGGTTTTCGGTCCCTGCTAAGAACAAATCTTCCATACTGACCGATTTGAATGAGCCACCCTGTATATGTAACACGTCAACATTTACTTCTGCTAAGAAGAAATTCACAACTTATCAGCAACTTTAAACATCCGTGCGATTTTCAAATTTCTCTATTTTTTAGCCTTTTTTATTTTATTTTATTTAGTACAATTGACGGTTTGACAAAAAGCTTAACTAGTTAAAGTTTAAAGCGTTGTCTAAAAAAATATAAGTTCTCAGCATTATTGAGCGTTAATGTTGTGCCGGAAATAATCATGTAATATTATTTGCTTAATAATTGGCAAACTTGATCTTCGCACTGTATTAAATAGAAGTAGGTAATGATAATCAAGTAATTGGAAGAAATATATTTTATGGTATATTCGTAAGTGTATTTTTTGTAACATAGAATGAAGATTAATAAAGACCTATTATTTTTTGGGTTTCTTCGGGCCTTACCATTATTATTATATTTTAATTCGTGGTTGCGCAAATGTCGCCAGAGGCAGTATGTATGACGGTCATTATCCTGAGAAAATCATAAAAAACAAGTTATTGAGACGTTCTTACTTTCTTCGTTGCGATTTGATGCGATAATCTTTGATGGTATTTGCCAAAACAACGAAAATTCAAACTTCATAGTTTCGTTATCTTTTTGGCACCTGTGTTTGGGAATACAAAGTAAAACTTTCGGCAAACCAATATTATACTTCGATGAAGGTCTGACAGCTACACTTCAATGAAGTCATATAACATCTGAAGAAGCTTCCCACTTAACCATACCTTCTAGTATTTGCATGCATGAACTAAACTCCTCCATTAAAATGCAACTTTTTGCAGCAAAGTCTTGCGATCATCTCTTTTAGACCGGATCAGAAAATCGTTCAATTTAATACCCGTGCAGCTCAGTTTGCTTTGAAAACGATTCACGTGGGATTTCGTGTTGGAAAATATTGAAGTATATAAAATTTTCGCGCGTAAATTTCTATTTTCACGGCTGCTCGGCCCGAAATGCAAATTCTATTCTATTTTGTTGTTTATGGAGAGCTTAGATCAAAACGGAAACGCAACATGTGCGCTGCAGGGCTAGTTCCTATACACTGTTACAAAAATATATCTTATTTTTAAAAATAACATGCAAACCATAGAAATAAATCTCTATTTTAATACAAGGCTAACTAAGCTAAATTTCCGAACCCCACCTAGCTTTCTCAGGTCTCTCATTTGGTTGGATCGCTCATAGAAACTTCTGGCAACTCGCAACGACTCGTTCCAAACGAAGGTTGTTCATTACGGTGGTTAATAACAACCCAGCTAGGTGTCTAATATCTTAACATCCGATACACCGGGAACACAGCAAGTTTCCTATTAACTAAACTATCGCGCGAAGTTCAAAGTTCCGCATCTTAATGAAATCAAATTTCGAACTTTGGTTTCGTTCGTAAGTTGGCTGCTTGGGAGTAAAATGGTAAACAAGGAAGACGCTGAATTGCTTTTTGGATGCTATAAACATTTTACAGCGGCATTATCGCTTTGAGGAGAGTTTTGGTCACAAGGCATTGTAGTTACGAGCAGCGGGTCAATTACCGTAATTTTATGCAGTGCTGCTTAATTGCGTGTACGTGTAAACCTCTAAATCCGTATTACCGTAATGACAGGAAAACCTACACGTTACGTTTAAGCGTTAAAAACTTTGTGAATCCTTTGGTTTTCGTGTCATTACGGTTAACGGATTTAGAGGTTAAGACGTAAACGCAACTAAGCAGCACTGCATAAAATACGGTAATTGACCCGCGGGCTGGGTCGACGACGCCATGCTAAGTGAATGTTTACTGCCCGATACCTCGTCGGAGACTAGGTGTTTTCTGGAAGTATATTTACTGGAAAATTGATAAAAATGTCGGCTCTAAAATACCGCTTCTATCGAATCTAGTTTTCGATCGACTATATCATTATATTACCATTACCTAAACCTACTATTAGGGTATATTATACTTTTTTTTTAATTGTCATTTCTGTATTAAAAATCCATCAATGTGACGAAAGACTGATCAATATCCAATATTGTAACCAATTTTTTCAATGAGTCGTTCACTGGGCAAATGCGACATAATTTTATGAAGTTGATTAATTATGCATACGGCACGTCGTATAATTTGCTGGACCGCTATTCATGTACCCTGAATTGAGCACTATGCATCCTTTTTGCATCCTCTCCGTTACTCGACAGTGAGAGATTTTATCAACGTCATAATTAACTCATTCCAGTAATTTTGATTGTGTGCTCAATATTAACATACTCATTGTTGCGATTTGTAGAATTCTGCGCAATCTATGGATTCAATCAATGAAAGATAACTACGGTAGTACCTATAGCACACACACATTTACTAATATAACAAGGGCCCAGATTTTATTTACGATATCTAAAGATAAACAATATATTGATGATTTCTTACATTATAGTAAAATGTTTATAATACGTCGTAGTCTGTATTAACAATAACCTAGTTAAAGACAATATAAACTGGACTGCGCGTGAGTGTAACGTGACAGAAGAATTGATCCAGCAATTAGTCACACGCAACAATGAGGAAAGATCATACCACCACTAATTAATGAAAGTGAATTCGAAATCACGCTTTAAAAGTAAAATTAGACGTGTGTATAAGAATTAGGTATAAAGAAATATAACAGATATAAATTTTTGCCCTAATTCTACTAGGATTAAGATTTCATTTTGACGTAGGTAGGTTAAATAATTGATTTGTCAACTCAGATTTACGCACGAGTAAACATGTTGAGAACTTTACAAAATAAAGTTAATGCTTCAATATTGAGATCAAGTTGATCTATACTAATATTATAAAGAGAAAAACTTTGTTTGGTTGTGTCGAATAGGCTCAAAAACAATTGAATCCAATTTTGGTTTCGTGTTTTCAATAAAATTACTTAAATAGAGTTTCAGTAGAACAGTCAGTATGTAATGCTTCTTGTGTTAAGATTCCGAGTACCCACTATCATGAATCAAAAGTAGAGTTAACGGAATGTAAGTTAAATAGCAAATTTTATTATTGCCGAGAATGTTAGATAAGGAAAAAGTAAAACATTGCAACAAATAAATTGTAATAATGTTATGCACAATCACAGAGTACCTAAATAAACATGTTTGTTCATTTCTTCGGGTAATTGTGATAAAATGAAATATTTATCTTAATTCAGTTTGAATGGAGGGAAAACAAAGACATTGTATACTTTTTGTAAGTAATTGAACGGAAAAGCTGAAACATTTTTAAATCATTTGTATTATTATTATATAAATGTGCTAATTCGTATTATATAAATAATTTTGCATTAATAACTACGGTAGGATCGGCAACATCAGTAATTATTTAGAATCCGTGCTTAGTATGTAGGTAATGTGTGGAGTAACTGATTGTCCAAGTATTTTATTATTCTTGTGATTTATGGGGTGATTATCACAAAATGGTCTAAAATGCATAATTTCTTTGGCACATTTTTTTTTCCATAATTTTTCCATAAAAAATAACATACATTGTAGATGTTGTCTAAAGCTACTAATAAATCTTTTTGGCCCTAAAATTTATCCAGTAATTTTGATGTTTTAGCATTTTAAAATTTGGATGCCCAAAGAAATTAGGTTTTTCTTCTAAAAATATATAATTAGAATGCAAAACATATTTTCAGATATTATATTAAACAAGTAACACTTCTAGCTTTAATAATAATAATAAAAACAGGTATATTTTTTCAAACCACATCTGTCAAAACAAGAAAAAAACAAATAAAACTAAGTTTTGTTTCCATTTAAATTTCATTTATTTTCTCTTGAAACATGAATAATCACAGTTAGTATATTTATTATAAAAATTATGTAGTCCTTTTCGCAGCTTTTCTTTACTGATAACTTTTTCTTTTTCCTTCTTGTTATAATTTCTGTGTACAAAATCTAATTTCTTTGGCGCGTGATGCCAAAGAAATACTTAGAAATTAGGAACAATGAAATTAGAAAACACATGTTTTCGATTTTTTTCTAAAAATCCTTTGGCGGTAAAATGACTTATTTTTGCCAGGTGCATGCCATTTGAGCTAGACCATAGATATAAAAAAAATATTTAAGCAATCTGTAAATATTGTAGCATGAAAATGTATATCGAAGAAATTAGGCACTTACCTGACGAAACTCCACAATCTAGACGAAAAATATTTTTAATTTATCGGCGTCACGCACAACGCACGTCTACTTCCTGCGATTTATTGACGGATGACCAGCTAGTTCCGAGGGTGTTCATTCGAATTAGTAGGGAAGTGTTTTAATAGTGATAAATCAACGGTTTTGTCGCGCCAAATAAATTAGGGTTTTTTGCTCGGACAAACCCATTTCGTTCATTACATCGAAAGTTTATGTAATTCACGCATTAAAATTAATTCACAATACCATCAGATGTATTAGAAATAAAATATATCAAAATCACATTCTTATTTTAATAATTTAGAATACTACAACTCACAGAAAAAAATAAGGGAGTAAAGGACGCGCCAAAGAGCTTAGAAAATTTAACTTTAAAAAAAATATTTTAAATCCAGTTATATAAATTTTGCTTAATAATGTATGGCACTAAGTGTCTATGTATTAAAACTTTCTATAAAAAAAAAAATCAATGATAAGAAGACAAAATTTCATGGATTTTAGGCCTCGGACAAGACGAAAACTCTGATTTTGATAATCACCCTATGACTTTGTGCAAGGGCAGGCTACTCATTGGCATTGTTATTTAAATAAGCAGGACTGTATGTGACTATTAAATATTACATCTTAGGACTCAAAATAATCTAGTGGTAGCCACCATATTTAGGGTTCGTTTTATCCCATCTAGAGCGTATACCGATAATTTAGTCCTTTCCAAATTATGGGAAAATATGTACTTGCTTACAATTTTATTACGAATAACCACAAATGACCACGGAAAAATCGTATGGAAACCAACATGGTTAGATGTAGATGTTCTTCAAGTGAAGAAATCAACGTGCATTAAGTCAGCGTAGTGTACTTCGGGTCAGTCCCTTCCCTATCGTTATCCGAAAAAGGAACTCTTACAGGCTTTAATTGTTTGTTATTAATTCTGATTACCTACTCTAAAATATTTTTAATCTAAGTACTGGTCCCTGCTAATATAGTTA
The DNA here is from genome assembly GCA_916618145.1 of Emmelina monodactyla. NCBI lineage: Eukaryota > Metazoa > Arthropoda > Insecta > Lepidoptera > Pterophoridae > Emmelina > Emmelina monodactyla. Next base: position 10,565,214 of record OU745303.1, read on the forward strand.
CATGTGTTTACGTCTAGTTATTTAATACACATTAGGCGAATTGGTCGATTTCCTGGAACTACTACGCCAAACCAAGAGAGTTTAATCTCCTAGTCATACTTCCTGTAAGCAAATTAAAGTTAAATAAAATAACAAAAATACTTTATTTAAAAGGGACTTACCTTCCCAATGTTTTTAACAAAATCACTATTTTTGAAAATGATAAAATGAGTTTTAACCCAGTTTACATGTTAGTAAAAGAATCTTTTTTTTATCTTTTCTAATGAACGGTAAAATAGTTAATTAACAAATATGATAAGGATTAATTAGTTAGCTAGTAAGTTACATAAGTGGTAAAAACTTAGGAGGCCAATTTTGGGTACGTGGTTCTATAGGTACTCTATTTCGATTCATAAAAGATTGCACTGTGCTACAACTAACAGGCTCAGTACAGATAAAATAATAACGAAATTCGAAAAAAAAATCTATCCTGAGTATCTATTAAATAATCAATTTAATAACAATCAAACATACATTTTTATATAGTTATTCCATTACCATACGCCCAGTCCATGTTTCGCGTATTCACGTGATACCTATGGTATGTTTCTATCATTAATCATGTTTTACTAGCATTAAATCAATGTAAGGTAAATCGTGCTGAATGCTAAGTAGTAATAAATTAAATAGTTTCATGTCGATTCCTTATGTAAAACAATAGGTTTGTATCCACACGTTATTCAAGGTCGCATGCGATTGTTAAAAAAAACTGACAAAAATGTGTGTGTAACCTATTTAAAAATGATTTTCTGATGAAACTTTTCAGCTACGATTTCACACAGTTTATAAACTGTGTTTCACCTCAGTTACCAATTTTCGTAAAATAAATTTATTTTCATATCTAATAGGCATCTCGCAGACATACGCACTTTTTTGTGCTTTGACAAATTGTCAATTTTTTTGAATAACGTCATATTTTGTTGTTACACCACGTGTAATTTCCTACGAAAATAATATGAAAACTTGCCGAATTCAAATTATTCAAGTTCTTGCACTCAACCTACCAAATACAAGTACCTACATCGCTAATAAATCCCCGGTTGTGTTGTCCATTTGTGTTGTAATTGCGACTGCTCTGATGTGCGACATCTGGTTTTGTTGCGTTTGCGCACACCAACTGTAATTTGTGAGTTCAGAATCACCAGATTGACTGCAGTGCAAGGCATACGTAAGTAGCGAGAATTAATATTTATACATCTGCAGACTACTAAACATGTGATACTTTATTTTGGGCAAGCGATTATTTTAATACCGTTTCACAATTTTGAAAGACAAATTAAGTAATAACAACGAATATATTTTGTAGCTTAGGATCCTGATTTTCTATGAAATAACTTGCAAAGTATGAGAAACTTTGAAGCTCTAAATTTAAGTACCTAGAGTATCCTTCTTTAGGAAAGAAATAATAAAGGGAGGTGGTATTTATTTATTTATTTCATAGGAAAAACAACTAAAACTATATATTTGATTTTATAATATTTTAGTCGCTACCGCCTATAACTTGAATATTTAATTACCTCTAACATCGGGGGTATTAATTAATGATTTCAGAAAATTCGCGTCACACTCCCGTTTTTAATTATTTTAATGGAATGTTTTGCTCAAATCTACCGGTCACGTTTTGGTTGTAATTATTTTGCCAAAGTAGGTGTTTAGAATTATTATAAAAAAGTGAAACAAATATATTAAGATGAACATAAATATTTTTTAGGATAATTTGCGTTAGAATAGTCATTTATCAATCATCACCTCATGTTGGGGCGATGACAGCAAAATCACATATTCATAACACATTTGCATAAGTAAAGCACGCAGAGATATAAAAAGGGTGGTGACTGACAGACAGACAGACAGACAGTATGGAATCCATTTTCCTCTTGTGGTCAGGTCCCTAAAACCACTTTTTATTCAAGTATTCTAGCATTAATGCAGCGTTTTACAGAAATGGCGTGCATTACATAAATAACATAATTATTAAGTTACTAATGGCCGCCCGCGACTTCGTTCGCGTGGAAGTCGGTTTCCCGTGGGAATGAGAAGTTTTCCCGTGGTGAAAAGTACCCTATTCTGATGAATAACCTATATTACTGTAAAGTTTCAACAAAATCCGTCCAGTAGTTTTTACGTGAAAGAGTAACAAACATCCATCCATACATACTCACGAACTTGCACGTTTATAATATTAGTAGGATTTATTACCATTGACTTACATTTGTGTCTTCAGGTTACTTCACCTTTCCTACCAGGTAATTACAGTTTTATTTATACTTAAATTATTAATACGTAATCAATTGTACGAGGAAGCAGTTCTAGGAACTGATGAGCTGTTGGTTTACTTCCCGTGTTTCTCTGTAATAAAACTGCATTATCCAGCACCTAGTATGAATACCGAGCGTCGGCCGTGACGTTGTGCCGAGTGACACTGGACGTGACTTGGAACTGTGGCCTAGGGAGTATACACATGGCTTTTATATGGGAAAACGTGCTGTTAATAATTTTGTTTTTTTATGAGAAGCTTGCAAACGAGCAAGCGAGTCACCTGATGGTAAGTGATCACCGCCGCCCATGACTACCCGCAACACTGTGGGTGTTGGGGGTGTGTTGCTGAGCCTTTGAGAAAATTGGGCATCGGATATCGCACTCACCGAACGAAACGCAGGAACATCGTCCCTACTTCACGTCGGTTTTCTGTGCGACGGTGGTATTTCACCGGTCAAATCAGCCCAGTAATCGCTGCAGACAGAGCCTACAGCTGGACTCTACCACTCCAGTAATATTATATTATGAACATATTGAAAGCTAGAAAACATTCCGAAGAGAGTGCTGGGAGTTTTTTTCCGCCGGCTTTTTCTCTCGGTCTACGGTTAGGTAAAGTCGAAGTTTGTAACATTGACGTTCATTAAGTATATGTTACATATCTTTGATGAATCAAAGAGTTATGATTTTGATTTTGCTAGTAATTACTAAGCCATGCCGTCTGAGCACCACTGGTATTTTATTTAGGTATGGATAAAACATATGGAAGTCTCGACAGAAATAACATAGAGTTAACCATCCATAGACAGGTACTTATACTTTCAGTTTGTCAATTATCTTAGAAATCCCAGGATTAAGGTCAACCATGCCCATTTATCTAAAAATGTCGTATAACTCAAGTAATACTTTATGAAGTTCACACCACAACTATGAAATAAAACTGTAGATATGTCCAGCGGAAGCTTCAACTGTGCTGTAACTTGTTTCTAATAATAAGTTTCAAATGCAAAGCTTGAACTTAATAATTATAAATTTGAACATTGTTGTGCTATAGAAAGTGAATAGCGAAATAACCCTATACTTCTATAGACCAATTACCACAGCTATTTGCATTCACATTCGTCAGAAACAAAGTGGAATGCAATGACGAAACCCGATGAAGCGCGAACATATTTTTTGCATGCAATATTAATTAAGGTAAAGGATAATCTCTTTTGTCGAGTTTTGATTAGAAGAAATTGCTTGACGCAATAAGATTGCGTCTTAAATTTTTGTGGCTTTTGGTAAAGCAATTATCAATTTCAATGCAATAAATTGTATTTATTCATTAAAAGACGAATAAATGAGTCTATTAGAGTTGAATCAAGTAACAGTTTCACGACAGAAATTGGTTTTATTCAAATTTAGATCTGTTGATTTGAAAATAGAAAGATAGATTTACTCTTCATACCATGTAATAGTGTTTGTCAATTAAACATTTGCCATCGTCTTAGGACGAGTATGTTTAGCTACAGGCAATCGTTAGTGGACTCGTGCGTGACTTTTTTACGATAAAAAATAGCTTATTCTGCTTTTTATCGTGTGATAATCATGTCTGTGCTGCATTTTCAATTAGTACCACTGTATCAAGAGTTTTGTAGGAGAGGCCACCGTTCTGTTATGTTTATTTTTGAAACTCATTAGGCTATTCAATACTAAGTGCGTATCACAAGTAGTTAATTCTAACGTGCACGTTTAAGCACGGAGAAACTCGGGATATAATGCTACCATATACTTATTTGCAATTTAATATACCGTGGCGTGGATAAAACCATATCAATGACGTCATAATGCACAAGATAAAAGAGACCGGAAGTTACTCATAATGCATTATTGTTCATCTAGGCAACTAAAGAGATTTGGTTGTGACTTGTAAAACAGAGTTAGAAACAGTTAAATTAGGTCATCGTCATAGAATTCAGTCGTCGCATCGGTGTACTATCGGGCGGACGCGCATACCCTCGTTTCGCAAAAATACTTATTGTGAATTTACGTACGGCTGTAAATATGGTGAAGTGTTATAGTTGTTCAAAAATTGTGACCAAGAAAAATCCCGGTATTCAGTGCAGTAAATGCAATAAGTGGATGCACGGAGCCTGTGCTGCAATTACTACCGAGCAACTAAACGCCCTGCATGAGACGCACTCGATCAACTGGATGTGCAAAACCTGCTCGGGGAATACCAAACGGCGTGTCTCTTGCATCCTGCCGGACGCTGACGAAGAAGAAGTGACGGATACGGAGTCGGCACACAACAACAACCTAACCTCCACGCAAGTGCTAAATGATATAAGACGCCAGGTACGAGAAGTCATAAGAGAGGAGCTGCAACGATCACTAAAGTTCTACAGCGAAAAAATCGACGATTTTGAGCTTAGGCTGACATCCTACGAAGACAGTGTAAAAAACCTTGAAAAAAAAAGTCAAGACCTACATAACACGAATAAAAACATAAACTTGAAACTCGAGGTGTTAGAACAAAAGTTAAACGGCTTAGAACAATCTCAATTAACCAATTGTGTCGAGATTTGCGGAGTTCCCGAGTTACCCAACGAAGACGCAAAAACTATCGCAAGTACTGTAGCTGACAAATTAAATCAAAATTCTGCCGAAATCATCAAAGCATACCGCCATCGCAAGAAAGTGAACCGACCTGACAACAGCGCGCAACCATCGTACGCGCCGATTGTGTTGACCTTGACCGACGGATCCAGGGACAAGTGGCTGAACGCAGTTAAACAGATCAAACTTAATTGTAAAGATCTTGGCATCTCCAGTGGAAACGGGGTCTTTATTCGAGAACGCTTGACGCCATCTATCGCCTTTTTACTCTGGAAGTGCAAAAAAGAACTCAAAGAACCAGCGCATTTTAAGTTTGTTTGGTTTAAAAACGGCAATATTCTAGTTCGAAAAGACGAGCACGAAAAAATATTAAGTATACGCTCTATAAAAGATCTAGAAAAAATTACTGATAACATTAAAAAACGCTAAGAGTTTTATTGTTCTATAGTTCTAAGTAGGTAGGTATAATTATTGTTATCTATCTCTTATTTACTCGATTTAGTAGGGACAGCCTATAATTTATGCTCAGTTTAGAAACCAACATCACAGAATTAAACTGCGATTCTTGGAATGAATTCACAAGCAAGATACATCACACAAGTAATGCTTTATTATTGCTACACGTAAATATTCGTTCGCTAATAAAGAACTTTGATCAACTGGAGTACATTGTCAACACTTCAACTAAAATTATTCATTTAATACTCTTAACGGAAGTTAATATAAAGGAGGAATGTTCAAGTTTATATAACCTTCAGGATTATACATTATATACAGAGCTAAGGTCAGGTAGAAGAGGAGGAGGGGTTTTGTTATATGTGCATGACCAGATTAAATTTATAAGACACAATGTTTGTTTACATGAATGCGAAGCTATTACGGGAGAACTTCACTCTGGGCACTCTAACTTCAAGGTGGGTGTGTGCGCGATGTATAGGCCGCCGAGCTCGAATAAAACAAAGTTCGTACAAGAGCTTTCGTGCTTAATTAAAAAACACTCATCCCGAAATAATTACGTTTTAATGGGTGACATGAACTTAGACCTAACAGACGGTGACACAAATGTAATCCTTTATAAAAATACACTCAGTCAACTAGGTTTTGAGTGTGGAATTCACCAATACACGCGGATAGAAAAGACTAAAGTCTCGATAAGTAAGTCTTGCATTGATCACATATTTGTACGTAGTAACGGGGATCACATTGTTTACACCGGGCTCGTGAAGGTCACACCGGCCGACCATTGTATCATTGGCTGCGCACTGACGAGCGCGCTCCCGCCAGGTAACGCACTCACACAACACTCAAGCATAAGGATAGATAACACACTAATGCAATCACAACTTGATAATTTAGACCTAGACAAAACGTTGACATACTTAGACCCAAACGAAATTGTGAATTACATACATAACGAATTCGAATGTGCGTACACAGGTAGCCAGATCTCTTATACAGTGAAAAATAAAAGAAAAAGTTGTAAATGGGCAAACCAGCACCTCATAAAAATGTGTAAAAAACGTAACGAACTATATAGATTGTGGATAAATGATGTTAACAATCCAAGTAAAAAAATGTTATACAATAAATTTAGAAATAAAACTAACAAATATGTGTCGTACTTAAAAAATAAACATATAAAAAAAGAAATATGTGATAACTATAAAAATACAAAAAAGATTTGGTCTATAATCAATAGTTTAACGGGAAAAGTATCGAAATGTATAGATGAAGTGTTGCTAGGAACATTTAACTTGGACCCACTTACACTTGCAAATAAGTTTAGCACCGAATTCGTATCTAACGCACAAAAATTAGACAACCAATGTAATAGGAATCTTTTAGATAAAAACACATACCAAATCAACCCCGAGATATCGATAAGAGTAAGGTTTGCCAAAGCAAGTTCGATATCAAAAATAATAAATTCATTAAATGACTGCAAAAGTCCTGGTTTCGACAAGATACGTGTTAGAGATATTAAATACCTATCAAACAAACTTTCACCAATCATAGCGCACCTCATTAACCGTTCGTTAGAAACCTCAACTTACCCTGATTTATTAAAAGTTGGTATGATAAGGCCTATCTACAAAAAGGGGGTACATACCGATTGCAGCAACTACCGTCCAATTACCATTTTGTCATGCATAGATAAAATTATTGAACGTTACCTGAGCAATGAAATAAATTATTTCTTACAATCACACAATATAATCAATAGTAACCAGTTTGGATTTCAAAAAAACAAAAGTACAACTCAACTTCTTTCTAAATTTACAAACGAAATTAACACATACTTAGATAATAAGATGCATGTACTCGCCTTATTCGTAGATTTTTCACGCGCGTTTGATATGCTTGAGTATTCTGTACTATATGACAAGTTATCGCGAAATGGTATACAAGGACCCTTGCTCGAACTTATAAAAAATTATCACAGCAATCGATACAATACCGTGAAAATACTAGATCAATACAGTAATAAGACCTTGTCCACTAAAGGAACAGCCCAGGGTTCAATCGTCGGACCAATTGAATATTTGCTTTATGTAAATGATATGTGTAATCTTTTTAAAGAGGGGTCGGTGTACCAATTCGCCGATGACACCTGCCTAATTGTCGCTCACAAAGACATCTTACAGGCCCAGAAAATACTACAGACGAATTTTAATTTAATGTGTAAATGGTCACACGACATAAAACTGATTATTAATCCACCAAAAACTAAATTAGTCCACTTGCACTCGTCGCACAATCCATCCGCAGTAACCCCCACGGTGACTGCACACAGCCATGAATGCCTTCATAGCTCCGCAGAGGACTCACACTGTCTATGTCCTAGTCTAGATTTACCCGACAGCCACATGTACGTTGGTCTCACAATAGACAACAGACTTAATTGGAAATTACATAAAGATCATGTGTGTAATAAACTCCGGTCCGTATTAAGTAAAATTGTAATACTAAGAAATAAATTACCGTTTAAAACCCTAAGGTTGTTGTATATGGCACTAGCAGACTCTGTATTAAGTTATGGCCTTGACAGTTACGGTAGGACATTTAAAACATACCTGGAAGACATCTATACCTTACAACTTAGGATTTTGAAAACAATTTTGCCATCAAACATAAAAAAGAAATATAAAAATGACGATAGGGAAATATTTAAATACTGCAATGTAATCAATATATTTGATAAGGTGAAATTTTTGATTTTGACAAGATGTCCCCGCAATGTGTTGTTACGCGAGCACACTAGGCCCTCTCATTTAAGAAACCTGGACCCCATAAATAGATTTAACCTACCGAGAAGTAACAATGTATATGGTAAACGGACATTGGTAAATCTAATACCGATGTACCTTAACAATCTGCCTTACAACTTGCAAGAAATGTACCTAAATTGTGATGTTAAATTTAAAACCAAACTAAAATTACATTATGTAGACGACCAACCGTCACTCAAATAAGCCCTGCGTGGCTTCTGCAGTGAGGTGATTTTTTGTAAAATATTGTAGTAATGTTTTGGAAATAAACGATAAAAAAAAAAAAAAAAAAATTATCAAAATCTAGGACGAGAAATAAATTCTTAACCTAGATATAAATTATACAGACTCACTATTTCTTACGACTCAATCTTAGCAAGAATATAGTTAGTATGTTACATTTAAATGAATGTAAAAAAGAAAAAGTGTGCGAGCTTTTACTTGTCTAAATATTTTTCTGCAATTCGTTATCACAACGGCTTAAGTATTTTATACTTATTTCTACATTGAATTATTTATATACTTTTATTTATTTTGATAACAGCATGCTTACTCAGATCAACATGAAAACGATCTGCCATAGATTTGATCCTGATTGACACAAAACATTAACTTGTTAATTCACTGAATCTAAACCACATGCAGTCAAATTAGGAATGTGGGCCACACTGCCAACATGATGGAGTTTTTATTAAAGGAATTGCTTGTATAGTAACCTCTAATATTAGCAAATGATTAATAATAAACAAATGACTATTCATTCAAATGTGGTTGTCCTTCATGTCATAGTAAATATTTATATACAATTGGAATTGAATTAATGGTGTATGCAGAACCGGCGTATTCTACCTTACGTCAATGTACCTATTTATTTGCCAATGTTTATGGATCTGTTTAATAGTTTTGCGGATTAGCTAGAAACTATAAAATGAGAATTCCTTGACACGCTTCAAGAATAACAAGAAGATTGTAATGTTTGCAATGGAAAATCGTCTTTTTAACCTTTTACCAATAGCTTATTGTTAAATGGTTAACCTGTAACTAAGTGTCAGTTTATATACCTATTGAGCATCTGAAGTTGAGTTCTGTTAGGGTACTCCCTGCTCAAGGACCGATAACTTAAAATATGTATGGTTTGGTTAGTTATACTTAAGGAGAACTTAAATTTTACTCAACTTCAAATGACCAGTGCAGAAACAAGCGGTTTGTAGATGCTGTTTATGAGTAAAATTTTAGAGTGCTTTGGTTGGTGCAAGGTGGCAATTTAAATGCTAAATTTGTATAAACTTTACTTAACAATACCTTCAGTTTACTTAACAATGCGCACTTAAAAATAGCATACTCGTATAAATAAACATGATTAAAATTTAATTGTTAAGAAATAAACATAACGCAACATTTTGCATCCCTTCCACTGCCGTTTATATTTTCAATTCTGTCAAACAGGGTTAAAATACAATTTAAAAAACTTCTCCAATTAAAAGCTAGCCTACCGACTCAGTTGAACCACTGATTGGACATCACGGCCTCTGCTCTTTTATTACTTGGAAAAAATCAAAAATAAATTGATAATATTTTGGGTAGGTATAATATGCCTAACGTTTTGAATAAATCATTGAACAGAAAAGATCTAAGTTTGGTTAATTAGGGTTTTTAAATAAGGACTTGTCAATCAAATATTCCTACAACGTCTTTTTCAATTACCAACTGTAAGTAAACGAATGTCTAATTTGTCATAGGTTGGTCACATTTTTTTTCTTATTGTTATTTTGTCAATATACAAATCTGTATTCAAATTCTAGAATCTAAGCCTAGCTTAAATCGCTATCCGTATCTGCATGTTATATGTCCGCTTACCCCTCGTAAACTCATAAACCACGTTATTGTTTTGTATCTTACCGTTATACAAATTATTTTTCCGAAAATGTTTTTATGTAAGTACTAGTGGCTGCCCGTGTTGAAACCCTTTATTACAACGTAACAATATTGAAAACATAAGAAATTCAGTATCTAAGCACTGCAGCTAAATTTACAGCATAACTTCATTACATACATATGTGTAACTGCAGCGTTTTGGCAGCGCACGCCAGAATATCTTGCAGATGATAGATTTTTACCTAATACTTTCCTACTTACTTGTTATTTAAGACAATTCACACAATATCTCTATAATTATATTAAAATCAATTAAATCAAAAATAATTATGTAAAATGTCATCAAAATGCATTTAGTAGTTTTTACGTGAAAGAGTAACAAACGTCCATCCATCCATAATTACAAACATTCACGTTTATAATATTAGTAGGATATAACATTCAATAAGCCAAAACTTAACGTGGCGGTAACAATTGCTCCGTGCGTGGCTTGGGCGGGTCACTACTATGTCTATAAAGTGTAATAACAGTGTCGTAGGTAGTTCCATCAACCACTTACGGGTACAATACCGCAGTCTATTCTTTACGTAAGTGCCATCACACATTGGACGCCACTCGACTATCGATTAATCACTTTTCTTTTCACTCAAAACTGAGGTACGGTCAGTAACACAACTACCTGAGCTGACATACATTCTTACCAGATAATTATTAATGGACAACGCGTAATTGTCCAGTAAATTATGTATTACTTCTATACATTATTTAGTCATTAAGATGATGCATCGAAATTAAGAACGGGTAAAAAAAATCGCTTTGTTCTACTCTTATGGTCGTATTAAAGAATGTCTCTCAGATTTAATCATTATTTAAGTTAATCGATCTGGGAACTTTCTTTACTAGACTAATTTTTAATCGGATATAACCTTGATTAAATGACAAGTAAGCATAGACAATTCTTAATTTTACTTTAATTTTGATTGTAAAAAAGTCTTAAGACTGGATTCAATACTAGTTTGGGGACTTAAGTTTCGTTCCTACATAGATCATTAAAGTAATCTTGCATTAGGTGTTGAAAACTAAACTCTCTGTAAACTTAATTGGTGTTTGTGATGATCTTTGGCTTGAAAACAACACAAAATCAAAAGCGGCTAATTACCACGAAAACAAAATAATTTGGTGTGATTCCGGGTTTCATTACACGACGCGAACTTTTGTTTATTTGGTCCGCGTTGGCCCAAAACTTCGTCCCTTTTCTGTTGGCTGTACAGAACTGGGCCCACACAAAGGGTATTAAGGGCCTCACGCAGGTACCACTAATCGATGGCCGCCGATCTTCCCTCTCGCTCACTCTCGAATGAATGAAAGCTTTCGTGAGTGAACTAATTGTTTTTGTTTTGTTGTAGTTAATAAAGGCTTACGGACAGTTCATTTCGTTCATTCTCTGGCGTTTAAGTGATAAATGAACATTGTTTTTTTAATTAATGATTTGTTTGTTCACATTTAATCTTCTTTTCTAACATTTAAAGAAAAAATGTGTCAAAAAGTGACATGAACAATATTGTATTAGGTTAAGAAATTCCTATTACCTACTTAACACCAACTTATAAGCCGCGTAACTTACCAACTTAATTGTAAGTCCGCGCAATTCCATTTATGCCTTGTTAAAAACTTGGTCTTTTCTATATTCTATACCTTTGATGTTCTGCTGTTTATTTAAAATAAAGAAATATAATGTTATAAATAAGCTCTCAACATCGCTTTACTTATATATAGATTTCTATTGCAAATTCATAATTGTCTCACATATCGAGAGCTCTTCAAGTTATTATACGAATAAAGCTAACATCATTAACCTTAGTAACGTAAAATATAACTGAAGATAATTAATACTCAGTACGGTATATACCGTGCTATAACTGTTCATAAAAATATGTCTAATTTTAAACCCACTGAATTTTAATCTTGATAATTTCTATTCTAATTTCAATGGACTATATGAGCTTTTGAATCAAATGCGATGCAAACAATTAGCTTAGGAATTCCATGATAAAGAACTTCATGTGTTCTCTATAACTAAATATAATTACTACCCGTATTTTGGTATTTTTTAATTAATTAATATGAGGGTAAAACCAATTTCCTGAATTCTTACGTCCACGATTTTAAGTACCGGAAGGAAGACAATTGTCTGATTGATTACTGACTAAAGTCACGGAACAATCGTATTAGTTATTCATTGTATAATACAAGTGGATTTTGTGAATTATAGGATGGTTTTAATTAGCTTTATAAGGGAAGAAAGCTAGTGATTTTGTTTCCTTAGTAGCATTTTTATTGTGATATATTTAATAGGAACGGCAAGGACTTCTTTGTTTTAGTTAAGTGGTGCATTTTTGCAGACACATAAAGTAAAGCATCAAATTATCATTACTTTTATCTTTACTTACAAAGCTGGGAATTTCTAGCGTTGTGTTTTGTTCTTAGTAAGAAGGAACTTTTATAAAACCAAATAAAAACTTGCCTTACAACTTAATTATAGTTCCGGGAAAATCTAATTTGATTCATAATTATTTTGAAAACTGATCACGTATTTTTATCTTATGAATGTGTAATTAAGGATGCTTACCTTCGACGCGAGGGGAATTCATTACTGAATCGCAATTATAGAACCTATTATATTGAACTATCAATTAAGTTTTACGAAGATTAATAAATATCTAGAAAGGAGTACTTTAATTAAATTTACTAACAGTTTACCTCAATAGTTATACTAATAGTTTACTTTAGTTAATTGAATAACTTAAACTGTCAAGTTCAGCGTTCAGGTTTTTTCCTCGTCTTCAAGTTAGCTTTAAGTTAATTCAAAGTAAAGGTGTGGGTTAAATTTTAAGCCATTAGAAGTTACTTGCTTCAAAGATATAAGGGCTAATATGAACGTTAGTCACACCAACATATAAAAAAACAAAATCTGTGTCCATTCCCAGAGTTACATAAAAAAGTATACAAAACGACGCGTTCCACACATTTGGCACAATCCCAACCGCTACAATTTTTATAACAAACCTTATCACTTATGAGAAAAGGTACAAAGTTGTCTGCATTATTTGTATTGAGGTAGCCAAGCCACGCTTATGGCTTTAATTTTTTTTTCATTTTCGTTGGCTCTTATCAAAAAGAGCGGTTGACTAAGCATTGCTGAAGGATCTTTGGTACTTGCGAAAACGATTTTACAATACTAATACCTCTAAAGAGATCAGACGAACGTTGACTATTTCTAATGGCTTAATATAGGTTCATTAACATAACAGGACTATTAGTATAATTGCAATAAATAAAGTACGCATATATTCCTTAACATCGATCAAACAAAACAAGAGCAATTTCTTTAGAGAAACATTTAGAATTTCTGATTGATTTCTACTCGTGCGTTTAAACTTTTGCTCGAAAAGATGATAAACGAATGTCTTAAAAGTGTTTTCATCGTGCCTGAGGAGTAAATCATAGGGATATACGCTAACCTTTTAATAATCGATTAGGACTTTAACTCATAACTTTTGAATGCAAGTGCAACATCATTTTGTGACTATATTCATATTTTGTATGAATTTACTCTAAACTCCATTTGACATGAAGTTTTTTAGTCTCCAGTCGGCAGAAATAAGCCGTACCATCGTATCTAGTCTTTATTTCTATTTCATAATATTTGTCATTTTTAAGGTCCTGCACATTTGTTAAGAGGTGCCTGAATTGTATAGTGGTTTTTGATATTATCGAAAACTATTTCATAATTTAGGGTTTATTATCTTTCTTTTATTAAATTGCGTTATCGGGGCTAGAAAAATTTACACTTCACTTTTAAATAACTGATTATACTATTAATACACAATATTTATTGGGCTCTAGATTAAACATCTCTTTAAATTAACAGGAATTAATAGAAAATACAACAGGTAGCCGCCATTAGATTCAATCCAAAATCGCGCCCAACGGCAGTGACGCCAACCAGTGATGTCCATCGAATGCTAGGGATGTCCAGTTACCGATTACTTTTGTTTTACCGCTAACAATACTTAGGACAAGTCTTACATAAAATAAATCTATACAGAAATTTTTAAGGCTATTTTCCTTAATTTTGAAAGTTATTTTGTACCCAATTTTTTGCTGAAAAAACACCAAAACTGACTCCTTTTTTTAAATCGGAATTTGAGCTGATCAATCACCAATCACTTAACATTATTGCAATCGCACCTTTTAAATCTATTAACTTCACTATTGAGCGCTTAATTCCATTCGATTCTTTCGCCAGCTTTCAAGAATCGATTATCACTCTTATTATCGAGTGGCTGGGATCATTCGATTGAGGGCAATTCATTCGCTAATTACATTTTCCTGTTCCTCGCAGAACTGAAGGCACTTCACTTAGAAATTTCTTAATAATTTAAGCGGAGATTAAAAATAAACCTAAAGTGTAGGTAATTGGTGGAAATCTCGAGAAAAGCAGATAATTTAAGAAGAAGCAAATTAATTAAATGTGATAATGATCTGAATGATTAAAAATTAATTTAGTACCCACTAGCCACGGTATAAGAACGGCCGTCGGTTCAATTTTATTCATACAGACATCAATTCAAAATAAGTGTCTATTTCTCTAAACGTACTGCCATAAGCTCTAAACCAAGATCAATAGCATTATCTAGCACCAAGCCCCGAAGCCCGAAGAGTGCTCCACGGAACCTAGTTACGTACTTTTGCATATCCGCAGTACATGAAGGATTCAGAGGGAAGTTTAGCGATCAACCGAACATGGAACTTCATCAAAGATAGTGAATAATGAACGAGACGATGCAGTTCAGCTCGGATCTATGTGTACTTGATGCAGGGAGAAGAGATGGATAGTTAATGGAACTACATAAGTGTGAACCTTTAGGTTTTTTCGATTATTATTACTATAAGGTTCAAAAGTTTGTATGAAGTAGCTAGGTAGTATATGAATTGACAGTTTAAGATTAATCCCGAGTATTTCCAGTTCGAAATAAATTTAGATTTTTATTATTGAAACAACCACTATTTTCATGATTTTAACTAATGCAAAACATAATTTTTGATATGCGCCAAAGCAAACACTAGAATGCAACTTCATACAAAACTCGTGCACTAATAAAAAGAAGTGGGTCAAATAGGGTTAGTAAACTAATTCATTATATCAAGATATGGACGGAATGCCATTAACGGTATGTGCATGTGCACAACGCTGGCTCAACGCCAGATGTTTTTATGAGATTTTTTCGTCAAACTGTCAAAAGTGCTCACCATTTTTCGTTTTGTTGTGATTGTCACAGTTCACTGCCCTTCCCGAAGCCAAAAATAAATGGCGGCATAAAAACGCCGACGGAAAACGTATTGCTTTGTTATGATTTTTATATAAACGATAATTCAAAGTAATAACGCTCGTACATTTCAAAAAGCCAACCAAAGTGCTGCAATATCCGCAGTGTTAAATTAAAAAGGTTTAATATCAAGAGCTAAATCTCGGAGTAATCTTTCAGTGTTGGTAGAGTCTTTTAGAAAATCCCTGTTAAATTATGATATACTTTATCGAAGGTATCAAGTAATCCTAAATAGGGTTGTACATCACAGTCGGGGGAGTGTGGCAGATAGGGTAGGATGAACTGGTCGTTTATCAGGCCCCTGCCAGTGCGCACTCGACGAGGGAAATATGAAGTGTCAAAAAAATTGCCGGGAAGTAGACGGTGTCTTTTAAGGGTTAGTTTGACAGGTCGGTTTAGGTTTCTCTTTATGATGTGAATTGGCTTACAAACAGGTTATCAGTTAACAGATATCTATAGGTATGTTATATCTCAACGCTAAAGTATAGGATGCCGTAGAGATACCAAGACTAGTGCTTAGATGTTCGGCCCTAGTGTCTTCGTTAGTTAATTCACTGCCGATACTGCTCTGGAAACTACATCACAGATATACTGTTCAGTGAAGAAATAGACAGAACTGATGGTAATGAACATTATGAAAACGAATGAATGGTCTGAAAATGAATGACTGTCTATAAATAGTCCATTTACGAAAGGGTAACCAAGGAGTCCCGAGAGCGTATAAATGAATGTCCAAGTCCTTAATACTTTGACAAATGAACAAATGGAAATACATTGGTAACCAATAAGAAAAGGGATAAAGTCGTTTATTTATAAATCTTAATATATTTAATTAAGATATTTATCAAACGTTGCTATTACATTTTTTTACGACTTTATTCAAGATCTCAGCATAATCGACATGATCACTGAATGCCGTTTCATGACTTTTTACAACTAGCATTAAGCGTTTAAAATGCTCTAAATTAACCATACAATTTAACATGCCTGTACATGGGACGTAAAAGACATATTTAAATAACATTATGACTGTATCGGACTTGTACCCTTTTGTTCTACAGACTTCTATTACTCTTAATTTTTAATATTAATCACTCTCTTAGAAAATAGGGTAAATAGTACAAACATCGTACACCCAAGATGGATAGAACCTCCTGTAAGTCTTACAAATGAGTTGTTTCTTCGATTCTCAGGACGGTCCATCGATCACTTACAGCGGTTTTTAATTATCTTCCCTGTCTTGTCCCCTGTCAGGGATTCGAATGCGGGACATTGTTTAATTGATTGTTTACGGGACTTTGTGTTTAGGTTTGGACTGTGGACGTCGGTACTTTGTAGGAATGTGTATGTTTACGTCTGGGTTTAGTAGGTCAGGTGTCAAAAGAGGTGGTGTTATAAACGGACTCCGTGGAGTTAGTTTGGGATTGGCACACGTCATGGTGGTTTCCTGTTTGGAGGAATATATTTGATTTTGAGTCAAGTTTGCCAAACATGAGTTTTATGTATAAATATTGTGTAGTTGGGCTATCGCATACATATTTAATAATAATAATAATAAAAACTTTTATTTCCGTAAAACATAGTTACATTACAATAGAACATTTTTTCTTAAAAACTATAAAACAGAATAGGTAACAGTGTTTTCTTCTTAAAACAATGGAAAGATACAGCGACTCTACACTAAGCTGAGTAAGCTTGTAACGTAGAAGACTTGGTGGAATTACAAATTTATAGTTAATTATGGCGGTCGGAACATCTTAAAATAAAAGTAATTACGTTAACACCTAATATAATTGAGTAACAATTTAAATTAAATTAAAACTATTGAACAAAGTTAAGTAGTAACCTAAAGAACAAAAAGAAAATGTTTAAATAAAATATATATAATATAAATGAAATAAAAAAGTATTTAACTTCCTAAATGCTATTAAATTAAATAAAATTCTATGGAAGTGCATGTCAGTTACAGTGAGTGAAGTGAGTGTGTGTGTGAGAGTATGTATGTGTGTAGTGTGTGCGTGTGTGTAGTGTGTGTGTGAATGTATGTGTAAGTGTATTTATGTTTACAACATTCATAAATAAGAGTATTTGTTTCATCTCCTAATAGTTACTAGATTTTCGGTTTCGAGGTAATCAAGTTTTAGTAACCATGACTCTATTACTTTTTTGGCTCTTCTATTGCTTAACTCTTTTATGTTTAATTCTCTGCAAATTTTGTTATAAATATGAGGAAACAAGAAATTTGGATGATGCTGAGCAAACGTAGATTGGACCGGATGATTTGGTACTTTAAATATTCGTTTTTCTAATAGCATGTTATATTCAGGAGATAATATTGTCTTTTGGTGTGTGTAAGTAGAGGCTCTGAGAATGTATAGTTGACGGACTCTTAAAACTTTTGTTTCTTTATATAGTAAGTCAGTGCTAAATCTAAAGTTCTTTTTAAACATTACTTTTAGTACTGCCCTTTGGGACCTCTCTAGCTCTAAGAATGTTGATTTCATAGACCCTCCCCATACTCTGATACAGTAAATTAAATGGGATTGTGTGAGTGCCTTGTAAACCAGTAGCAAAATGTCTTTATTAGCTGATTGTCTTAAATATTTCATGATTACAATTGATTTTCTTAGTCGCGCTGAAAGCTTTGATATGTGTCGTTTGAAAGAGAGATTTTCGTCAATAATGACTCCTAGATATTGAATGGAGTCTGTACTTTGTATTCGTTCGCAGTTACAAGATGGACTATCAATAATTTCGTTGCATGTGTGAAATTCAAGTGGTTTTAATAAAGGTGGCTGTGACGCTTTAGTTTTGTGGAACGCTATATATTTTGTTTTATTTACATTTAGCGTGAGTAGATTATTTTGCAGCCAAAGAGACACTGATTTAAGGCCTATTTCTGCAGAAGAAAATACTTTTTCCCAAGAGTTGTCTTGAAAAAATATGACTGTATCATCTGCATAGCAAATAATATCAGCATTGAGACCTTGTAATTTAAGTAAGTCACACATATAGATTATAAAAAGAGTTGGGCCTAAGATGCTTCCCTGGGGCACACCAAATTCTATCGGCATTTGATCACTGGTTTCCATGCCAATCCGAACACATTGGCTACGGTTATTGAGATAGCTCCGAAACCAGTTGTTTGCTAAGCCTCTTACGCCATAAAGATGAAGTTTTTGAAGAAGAATAGGAATGGAAACCGTATCAAATGCCTTAGCGAGATCCAAGAAAACACCAAGGCAACACTTCTTATTATCGACTGCTGAGGAAATAATATCTGTAAGCAATAATACTGCATCTTCCGTAGATTTACCCGATCGAAAACCAAACTGTCTTTCTGGAATGATATTGTGGTTGTTCAAAAAATGTATTAGTCTTTTATTCACAATTTTTTCCAAAAGTTTTGAAAATATAATTAAAAGTGAAATGGGTCTGTAATTACTAGGGTCAGATTTTTCACCACTTTTGTGAATGGGAGTGACCATGGCTATTTTCCAGGAGTCAGGAAATGTACCAGAGGAGAGACTTAAGTTGAAAATGTGTGTTAAGGGAGCAATAATAGATTGTTTAATTTGTTTAATAAGTGAAGGAGTGCAGTTATCTAAACCAGGAGCGCTTTCATTTTTTAAGTCACAAATCAGCTTGTTTACCTCATCTGGGTTTGTGGGTGACAAGAAGAATGATTCTGCAGAAGATACTGCAATATTAATATTACTAGCTAGATTATTTTGTGTCATACGGAGCTTGTTTAAAATTTTGTCGGCCAATTTCTTTCCGATTTGAGTAAAATATTTGTTGTAAAAATTCAGAGAATCATTTGTATTGAGCTGTGTGTTGCAAAGTTGAGTTGAATGTGATTGATCTTTATTCATGTGACATATGTCTTTTATAGTATTCCAAAGTTTTTTTGGGTTCTTTTTATTAACTGTTAATTGTTGACTTTCATAGTCACTTTTTAATTTTCGCAAAAGGTTGTTTAAGAAGTTACGGTAACGTTTGTAAGTAATTTGAATTATTTCATTTCCGGGATTATCGCGCGCTTTTTTATGCAAATTATCTCTATGTTTCTGACATCTTAAGATTCCCATGGTTATCCAAGGTTTTAAACAGTGTCTTGTTCGACTAGTTGTAATTTCTTTAGAATTATTACCAATAGCTAAATGCAAAATTTCTGTAAAAACTTGAACTGCGGCATTTACATCAGATTCGTCGGTAACAACATTCCAGTTAGTACGATCAAGTTCAGTTTTCACTGCATTGTAGTCCGTTTTAAACCGTGTACGTCGTGAAGTAGTTTTAAGAGTTCTAGTTTTCAGTCCTAATAAACACATATAATGGTCCGTAATATCAGTGCAGCAAATTATACCATGTGCATTTAAGTGTTTTTTTGTAAAAAAATGGTCTAAACAAGAATTTAATCGTGTAGGCATTGTAATAGCTGGTAATAATTGGTGTTCAGCTAGCAGGCACAAATAATCAGAGGTTTGAGAATCTAAAGGTGTGGAACAAATATCTAAGTTTATATCCCCCGAAATAACTATATTACTGACATGTTTATTAGTTTGTAAGATTTGATTTAAAGATAATAAAAAATTATCAATGTTAATAAAGACTGGAGACCTATAAATGCCAAAAACTAAAACTTCAGAGGTAATTCGTATTTCAAGACAGTTACAGTCCTCGCATTGTGATTCAACGACGCTTGCATCTAATGTGTTTTTAATGTAAGCGACAACTCCTCCGTTTTTATTTATAAATTTGAATGTTCTGTAAGAGTTGTATCCAGGTATTTGAGGTATTATAGAAAAGTCGTTTAGCCAGCACTCAGTTAAAATAATAATATCTATAGATAAATTTATACGGTTTAAAGCCACAAGAAAAGAGTCGAAGTTATGTTGAATACTCCTAATATTTAAAGTAAGAAGTTTATAGTTAAATTCAGGTGTTAAAATTTCACTACAAGATTCTAGATAATCCAATTTTGTGCAGTCTATAGAGAGAACGTTATCAAATTCGTTTATAAGTTGATTATTCATTTAAATTTAAAGTTGTTAATAGTTTAAATACTAGAAAAGGACTCATGTGACAGTTAAGACTGCAATATTCAATTGTTTTCCTGTAGTGAACATGTAGCGAAATGTTTGATATAATGGAGATTATTACTTGTATGGATTTATTACTTGTATCATAGAAGTGATATGTGTAAGTGTGTAGTGTTGAGATATGAAACAATATAGATTTGTATTTAACATAAATATTATAGTAAAAAAAATTAAAATACGAAAAAAGATAATGTAGAAAATAACAACAAAAATAGTTACACTTGGGTTTAAGCAAAAGTAATCTTAACTTATGAACATGAATGAAAAAATTACAACATACAAAAAATATTATAAAAAAACTAAAACAAAATATGAAGTTGTAGATAAACAAAAATAAAAATAAAATGACCAATTTAAGGAACATGAAAAAAACATTATGGTAACTACTTTTGTTGAGGTACTGGCCCAATTTTCTGATCCAGATCAAGGGGTAAAACAATTCGCACTGCAGGTTTACCATCTGATTTGCGGACAAAGATTGCCCCATTCCGTACCCAGCAGTATCTGAAGTTGTGTATAGTAGCCCTATTCCTTGCTTCACGAAATAAGCGACGATTGTTTTTCGTGAGTCTTTCATTGAAGTATATTTTTGAAACTGGCTCATTAACTATGTTTTCTGAGGTGATATTTCGTCTTGACTTGGCAGCGTTCAGAATTTCGTCGCGTTTTCGTTTTCGTATTAATTTGACTATGATCGGCCGAGGTGTTTTAGGAGATGAGGTGATGGAAGAGCTATTACTCAAAGAAGGCCCAGCACGCATTACCAAATCGATATCATTTTCTGAGAGGTCAACTCCTATTTTCTTTGAAGCAACCATAACTATGTGACATAAATTTTCAGTTTTTTGTTCGGCCACACCGAATATTTCTAATTCGTTCTTCAATAATTCTTGTTCTTGGGTATTCCTTTGGTGTTGGAGCTCTCCGATTATTTCCTTTAAATTGGATATCTCGAGCTCGGCATTCTGCAATTTTCTTGACAAATCTGATAGAGTTTTGTTAAGTGTGCCCGAAATAGTGTCCATATTATTTTTAATATCCACATTTTGTTGTTTGACCTCTGTGAGCTCTTGTCTAAGATGTCGAATCTCCGTCACTAACGCAGCTATTTCAGATGCCGAATACGACTCCTCATCCGTATGGTCTACTTTGGACATACGCAATGATCTACCGCTACTCCGTGACTTAGCAACACTATCATGAGATAAAACAGCGAAGGTGTTGTTCAAAGAAGGGTTAATGTTGTCGGCGACCGGCACAGGCAATTCCGAGTTGTCGTCTTTAGGTAGTGAACACGCACACGTGGGACAAAGCCAGTCGTCCTTGAACTTTTGATTCATTTTTCTATATTGTTGAAGCGTAATATTTAAGCAGATTAGATCGAATGTGCTATTGCATTTGCAGCAGTCTAAGTAGTTAAGATTCATAATTTTTTTACCACAACCAGAACATTTACAAGCCATGCTGAATGACCAAAGTATTTTTATAAACAATAACAATAACAAATGCGGGGCGGGGAGTGCGGGCGGCGGGGCAGCAAGCGAGCGTCGTCGTCGGTCTATCGAGTTGGTCGACTAGTTGCCCGATCAGATGGGGACGCTGTTTATTACACTTCTCTTATTTCACTTATAAAACTGTTAATCAATCGTTTTTCAGAAAACTAATTAAAGTTTCAGACGAAGCACTATTAACTGTATATACTGACGTAACACTCACAACTTAAAAGCAATTATTAACTATAAGATTAATTAAAAATACGGAGCGTAGTCGAGACGCGACTGCCGCGATCGAGTGTTCCGACCGAAAAAAAAACAAATTTGGTTCTGTAAAAGAAAGTTTTGATTCCTTTTACGTTTAGATCAACGCGTTTAAGCTAAATATGCATACAACTAACATATTGTACAATTAAAGTGATTTTAATTGTTCATTATTCGAGAAATTATAGATGGAAATGTTTGAATTAGGTACATTTTGTTTTTGTTCGGTTAAGTTATGAAAACTGTAATATAAAAAAACTATTAATTTTTTATAATTATTGAATATGCTAGCAAATATGATTTTAATAAAACATGTTTGTCTTTCCAGGTACACTCTCCATACACGCCGTTTACTTCAAGAGGTTTAGCAATATCCCAACAGCTTTATCCCATTCTAAAATAAAAAGTTTGTATTTCTGCAATCGACTATACAATTCTGATGAACCTATTAAAATATTGACGGCAATATTGACGAGCGAAGTTCAGACGCTGGAAGAAAAAGTTGCTCGGCTATTGGAAGGTACTAAGTTAAAAGCATAAGCGATCTATTTATAATTATAACCAATAGTTATTATAAAATCAATACTATGAACGTTGTTTTGTTTTAAAAAACTACATTTAGTTTGCTGTTTTCAGCAACTACAAACAAGCAATTTAACTTTTACAATATTTACGTACAAGTGAAAAAAATAATGGTGTTTTATCAACATGTTTAAGTTTTAATTGATACAGATACTCTTCTGTAAAAAATACATTAATGTTTACATTAAAAATTATTGGCTTAAGATATAAATAATTGCCCCAACTTAGGGAGTTTTGCACGACAATAGCGGCAACTACTTTCTTACCTAATGCTATTCACTATCATTAACCCCGAAGATACTTTATACCATAAAACTATAAAAAAAACTTTCAGCTTTAATATCTTCCTTTCACTCGCGACTTTCAATTTTTTTTTTAAACAAAATCGAATCCCATCGTTTGTCCCTTGCTCTTCAGCCGACTTCTTTAATTGGAATTCATTTCCTAATCCGAGGAAAGGCGGATCGGATTATTGGCGTTTTGACTCGCCTCGAGGCTTGTGTCTTACAGTGACTTGAGAAACTTATGGATATGTCGGACTGTAAACAAGGGTGCCTATGCCTTTTTGACGGTAACCAGATAAAAAATGGCTAGTTTTTCTAAATGTATCACTTTATCACTGCATTGGTCATGTTAACCTTTAAAAGTCTAAGCTTTATAACATATTTTACCAACGGTTATCGACATAAAAAAATACAACATTAAAAAAAAAACCAAAAGTCCTTCTGACTAAAACTTTAAAAGTTTACATGTGTAAATCTAACGCGACATATCCACCACTTATTGTAAGTCTTTGGCCTGTACCTGCTATCAAAACTGTCTTTCAATACCGTTCCAATTTATTAGACCTCCCGTCATTTCTACTCGGACACAGATTGCTTTTAGGAATGTTTCAAATTTTGAATTGCGTTCCAGAACCGGCTTTTGATAGTTAGTCGACGAATTCTGCAGCGGATTCCGCCGGGACTCGACGAAATTATTGAGATTGAAATAGAAATTGTGATAGTAGCAGCTCTATTGTTTCTTTTTTCTGTGTCCAACTTTGATTTTTGATTTGTTATAAACTAAAAATAATATTTCGTATATTATAAATGTATTTATTGATAAAAAAATGTGAATTACAAAATAATAAAATTAATTTAGTTACTTACTGTAATTGTATTGTAATACAGTACAATCAAATATCCCAGAGCGTAATTGCGCAACATTTAATTAGAAATGTAAACCAAACTTACCCAACTGTGAAAATCGGCCAACTTTATGTGAATTTTGTTAAATTGGTAACACCGAAACTGAACACTGGGGCGGTCAAACAAAAACTATTATTAAGTTAAGTCAGCACAAATATTTGAGTAAAGTTAATTTTGAATGTTAACGAATCCTTATTTAATTTTACCAGTTTCACTTTATTATGTTTTATTATTACACAATAATTCCCAAAAATATATAGGTAGTAATAAAATCTGAAAAAAAAGTTAGTTATCTTAAAAGGAAGTCATTCTTTAGTATTTTGAATTGCAATCTAAGGTAGTAAACATACGTTGCCATATTTAGGCTTTTTAAGAATATATTTTAATAGCGAGAGAAAAAATGGAATTCTCTGCGTAATCCATCCTTGTTTGAAACGTAATTATACAGACAATCCACGAGACGTAAACGCGATAAAAACGCTGTGCGATCGCTTTGTTTTATCAGTGTTAATGGCTCTTACACCAAATTAACAGTTATTGGGTACATAATAAACTGAAATACGTTAGTTGGATAAACTAGAATAGACAAAGGTATCCAAATTGCAACGTGTGTTAGGTCGTCTGGCATCTCTCACTTATTTGCGGTCGCGCGAGCCTTCATTCGCAGTGTTTCATACTTCTGACATTCAAATATGGACCGTGATTGCGAACCAATAGTCATGAGCTTTTCTTTTTAAAATGTCATACACAAGTGTATGAGCTCCGCCAACGTTGTGCTTTCTTTTGTCTTTTTTAGCGGCCAGTTCTGTTTGGGAAGAGTTTTTAAGGAAAAAAAACGTAGAACCTCTGTATTTTTTTATAAAAAAAAAGAAAAATTTAAATTCTCACTTGCCAGTTCAAGATTGGTAATAAGTTTCGTTTAAAACTTTAAATGAGACATTCGTAACTTAACCTGTATGCGGCGAGGTGTCCTATAAATCGCAAGTTGTCAACCTCTTCAGGAATAACCGCGTAGTGTCATGTCGGAACGTTTGCCTAGATTTACGCGTGGCTTGCCAGTGTAATTAATGGCGCTGAGTAACTAGACATGTTCATTTAACA
The DNA here is from genome assembly GCA_916618145.1 of Emmelina monodactyla. Classification (NCBI taxonomy): domain Eukaryota; kingdom Metazoa; phylum Arthropoda; class Insecta; order Lepidoptera; family Pterophoridae; genus Emmelina; species Emmelina monodactyla. Next base: position 10,590,379 of record OU745303.1, read on the forward strand.
GTTGAAGACAGACTCGCATTAGAATCGGTTTTAAAAGGTACATCTACACTAAGATGGGAGAGTAGGTGTTTTTGTTCTGTAAGCTTTTGTTAATGGCTACGCAAGGCCTTTAAACGTATAGTTCTTACTACTGGTTTTTATATTAAGAATTTGTTACAGCTCATCAAACAAAAGTAATGTGAAAGTAATTCTGAAATTGTTCATACTAAAATGACATTCCACTTCAAATTCTTAGTACAAAACAGCGTTTAAAAAATTGGTATTGAAAGTTAAACAGTAAGCTTGATTAACTTTGCTTTAACAAACCCTCAAGCCATCAAGTATTAAAAATTCATATTATTTTCTTGTAAGCCCGCAGCCTGATTTTCCTTTACGCTTGTGTACGTAAACGATGCATTCTCATTTGATGTGCCAATTACAACCACTCTACAAAGGGCGAAGTCGCGGTCGTAATCAAAAAGGTCGTGACTTGAGTGAAAACTGTTGTTACTTCTATACAATGTTCTACAAGAACGCTGTAACTCAAAACTTGACGGGACTGTGTTGGTTTTCTGTGTAAAACTTTTCGGAGTATATTTATAGGTGGAACAAATTGAGTTTCGACTTGAGGTTGACAGAAAACTTCTGTTTTAAAATACTTATATGTTTTGTATTGGAAGATTGCCACCCTCAATCACGCTGTTATTTTTACTTTTTAACGTAAATTTTTTATCTTGTTACTTCAACAGAAAAACGTTTAATCAATCGATTTTTCATTTGACATTGTGTGACAATGTATTTGTCAATCGCTATTATCCATCGCGTGCTGATTATATAACTGACGGAATACTTGTTGTAATCGCTTGACAAAACGCGAATAGTCGAATCATTATTTTGAAACAATGTATATAATTCAAAAAAAAACGCACGTTTGAATTACAAATGTTAGTTTTTGCGTACCTGTTAAAAGCTACAGCTATATAGTTATTTTATTACCAATTTGCGACTGATTGTTGAGTTTTTTTTATTTATGTAATTGTTTCAACGAAGAAGGCACTGAACAAAATACAAATTCATAGCACATTCTAGTCAAGTAAAATTTTCGTAGATCTTTGATTATATAAGTTTACTTCTCTTTCGTGCTAACAACCGCCACTTTGCTACTAGCAAAGTTTCGCTGTTAAAAATCATATCAGTTACAGTTTTGTATGATTTATCGTTAAAGAGCACTTAGTTTGATGTGTGCGTAAATTATAATATTCGTGCAGTAATAACGGAAATGTCAATCCGTGATAAATGATAATTGTCAAATATTTCATTTTACCGTTAAAACCATAAAAAGAATAATAAATTACGCAATCTAGTTTAAAACAAGACAAAATCGTGCGATAATTGGTGCGTGACACTGTCGCCTGAACATGCATTACGATAAATCCAACGTTTTTTACTAAAAGTAGAACGTAAAAACTAATATTGATTACTTTACAAGTAAGCGCAAGCACCGATATGTTGAAGTGATAATACATTTTGCGCATGAATGAATCCATAATTTAAAAACGGTTATAAAAACTAGATAATTAAAACGATGGAGTTTTTTGGCCAAATGTAGCGTGTGAGCGTTCGCCTGGTTCTCAGAATACCTAAAGGCCCTGTCCTTATGAACAACTTAGAATTAGAAACTCGTTTGTCGAAATAGTAATTTGGTAGTAAAAGTGTATTAATATGTTTATTAATATGTTTTTTTTATATTAATATGTTTGTTTTATATGTCATATATCTGTTACGGCTAAAACCCGAAGCGCGGCTGCACCTAGTTTTAGCCGGTTAGAAACATCAATAGGTTAGGTTAGTTAGGTTACTTTTTTGATACCGCCCAGAAAAAGGAGTCCCGTAGCGGGACTCCGTCGACTCATGATTGAAGCCAGTTTTTATATATAGGTACCTATATATATTTTTGTTACATTCCCCATATTGAAAATACTACTAACCGGCTAAAAATAGGTGTAGCCGCACTTCGGGTATTAGCCGTAACATATCCAAGATAGAGAAGGCCTGCGTACATTTCTTAGAGAGTAGGTACAACTTCCTTAAAGTCAGCAGCGCACTTTACTCACCGATTGGTGGTGATCACTTACCATCTCGTGACCCGCTTGCTTGCTTGTTCCCTTTAATATTTGACCAGTTAAGTTTATTCAGGGAGTTTTATAAAGATTTAGACAAGTACCTACCCTTTTCAGTTTACATAGAAGCCGTATAAGCCTTCAACAAAATGTCAAGACTGCTGACATGCGTCATGTGATATTTCACAATAACTTTCATATACGTTTTTGGCTCTCCATTGGTGTTTATGATTACAGACGTGTACTTGTCTGGACCCTCTTCCCATTTTACTACTCAATACTGTTTTGTACCCAACCATTTCCTTAAATCATTGGGGACAACAACTTGATAAAGGAAAACCAGTGAAAAGTCGTCGAGCTAGCCGCAAATCCTCTATTAAAATTTCGAAAATTTCATAATTTTATTTAAAATCTGATTAAATAAAGGAATGCTTTTATGTATACGTCTAAAAATAAATCCCAAACCCAAACCTTACAATAAAAATCATACCGCCATCACTTTTCCTTTCTTCTAATTAATTAAGCTCAGGAATTAATTAATTTTCTAATTATACCGTGGTGGCTTATTGTCCGCTGTTTGATAAACGTGAATTGATTCGGTGTTGCCTGCATTATGTATACGTAAGCTGAATGCCGCGTTTTGTTGCAAAATATCTAAAATACATTTTCATGCATTTTGTATCAGCGGCCATAACGAAATTAGCAGAGGCTCTATGCAAATTGCAATTTTGTACGTTTTGGAACATTGTTACGTGGATTGGTGGGAATATTCGACGGCGGCTTAGCTGATGATTGAGATTTTTGAGATTCGTTTAGCAGGTTTTGAACGCATTCAAAATTAACCATTCACTCAGATAACTGATCTTTCTTTTGTTTATCGTCGATGATATCTTTAGTGCTTTCCTCCGAACAAATCCTACTAATATTATAAACGTGAAAGTGTATGGATGTTTGTTACTCTTTCACGTAAAAACTACTGGATGGATTTGGATGAAACTTTTCAGTAATATAGTTATACATCAGAATAACACATAGGGTGCTTTTTACCGCGGGAAAACTTTTCATTCCCACGGGACACCGACTTCAACGCTATAATTTGTTGCAAATCTCGCCCACGCCATTTTTTACGTTAGTAAGTTCCTAATTTTGACACACTCATAAAAAATGTCTTAACACCTCCAAGTAAAGTCGACTCCTTGCAGTATGAACACATTATGACCCATGTTCGCTCGCCTCAGTAACTCGACTACTACTAATCCTCTTTGTGGCCCGCGCAGTTTGTGTTGGGGCCTAATCCCTGACCACTTACATGGCCCTGCCCTGTGACGTCATAGTAGGAATGACGTAATCTGTGACGTGACACTGCAAGTTGGTTTGGTCTGTGTTTTCAATGTGACTAATTGTTATGCTATGTTTATTATGTTTAGATAAATATAATTTAACGGATTTATTTCCAAAAATATTTAATATTATTTTAATGAGTGAAACGTTAGTCAAATGTAGGTAATGTAATTGTTCAGTTTTCCTTTGTGTCTATTATTACACAATTTTACAGTAAAAATAGGCAAATGTGGCAAATTTCTAAATATTACTACACATTTATATCAGTAAATAAATATCAAGCCCGCCATTAGAGTAAACATACGATATTATTTAATAACGATATTAAATTTCTTTGAAATGAATTTAAATACCATGTTACAATGAATCGCTATTTTCATATTTGTTTTAATAGCCATATAACATAATAAAACGATAATTCAAATTCAGGATTATAATTATTGGAAATCAATTACATCAAAACTAAAGCACATGATAATATGTAGTTATTAATAACAGCCTCTTATTTTAATAACTCTTTCCAAAACTTAGGTACAGGCCTCCTCAAACAGCAAGGAGGGAAATTATTTTTATTGCTGCAAAATACACCTATAAAGATACCTTTAAGAACCTTCTACATAAACTATCGCACCTTATTTACGCCATAGATATAACATGTATTGTAATATGGCGTAAACGGTTACGTATATCAGTTTGATAAAGGTTGTATGCGGTAGGAACATGTCTAGTAAAACAAGTAGGAAGCTACGCGCTTGATGTAGGACTAAATAACTTGATAAAACTACATTGGTGAGGCCATTCATCAAACTCATCCCTAATTTCAAAGGATATTTACTTGCTGCTTGAATATTTTCCTTCCTTAATATAATAACCATCATTCGCAACTTAGAAATATTTAGGTTCTTTTAAACTTAAGATGAATATATTTGGGAAAAGTTATATTTAAATAAATATTCGCAGATAACGGCTTCTTTATTCTAAATCTACTATGAAGAGTTTACTTGGAATTTATTTATTATCAAAGAACAGCAACTCACCAAATATAATCCTCAAACCTTACAAAAATAAAATTCTAAAATCAAAACAATCCCTAAATCTTTTCGCCTGTCAAAATGACGTCCCGACGCGCGCTGTCACAGAAGTGTCATCTCTCAAAACAAGCGAACAACGTCATGACATTACCTGACGTAATTGTAACAAGGAGACGTTAAACAATGAATGTAAAGGGTGTTCATTTATTCATGGGTGTGGGGGTCGCACGCGCCATGTAATGCGATGTATTCGTACAAGCTGCGTGCAGATTGATGTGGACTGCGCGGGCGTTTGGGTTTTGACGGTTATTGTAGTGCTTTTTGAGATATTTAAACGTTTGTATTCTACTCATGACCGGCCGCGACTCCGTTCGCGTGGAATTTGGTTTCCCGTGGGAATGAGAAGTTTTCCCAAGGTAAAAAGTACTCTATGTGTTATTCTGTTGTATCATCATCATCATCACCATCATCATTACCTAGTATAAATCCAAGTCGTTTATTGTATCTGTTTGTGTGTATGTTTGTCCGCTAACTCTTCCTAAACCACTTAACGGATTTTTATGTGGTTGGAAAAAGTTGTTTTTTTAATAAGCTAAATAACAATGTTTCTGGAGCAAGTCGGGCAAAATTACACCATTGCGAAGCGAGGGCGGGTCACGAGTAACCTATATTACTGTAAAGTTCCATCCAAATCCGTTCAGTAGTTTTTACGTGAAAGAGTAACAAACATCCTACATACATACATACTTACAAACTTTCACGTTTATAATATTAGTAGGATTATGGGAAAAAAAGTAGAAGCATTTCGTGTCTGTCTGTCTCAAATTATTCTGTTATTCGTTATTCAACACGCATTTTAAGGCTGTAAGCACCATACTTTTACGATAAATGTACCTACTTATCATTTAAAATAAACGCAGCTCGGGCGGCCATTAAATTTTACGTAAAAGTTCTACGCACATTGACAAGTATCATGTCTTCTTCAAAATGTTTCTTCCCTCGGAGGTATTTGTCTGAGTTGTTATTCTTTGTTACTTAAAAATAGTTTTCGTAAGCGGAATCTTTGCTATATTTTTTGAGAAGGGTCGCCGTTTGGCTCAGGGGAAATTTTGCGCCATAATGTTTTAAGGGAAAGGTTTCATTGTGTTCAATGTTAATTATTTAATATCCTTTCCTTTGTGGTGTAATCTTTTGTGTTTTTCAGTTTGTAAGCGGTGATAATCGCGTTTCATGCTACGATGGGAGTTAAAAGACTTTATGCTACGGTGACTACGGCGTAACGCTTCGTAGTTGCTAAAGAGTCAAGTAAATGATTGGTTATTCCTTTTAGGTTTTCTGTTAGATAAAACCCACGATAAACAAACGCTTCTTAGCTTCGATCAGATCAGAAAATCAGACTTTGTTGCTTAATTAATATTAATAACGCAAAAATCTAAGTCATAAAACTTATCATCAATTGACATCAATTGACTCGTCAGATTAAATGAATAAGTATCACAGTTCTTTAAGACTATTAAAGCTTGTGAATCAGTTTTATCATAACATCCACGTGTAACGGATAAGTAGGTATCAGCAGGCTCCACAATCAGCCCGCCTCTGTATAAAGCGGGTAATTTCCATAGATACACAGCGCGGGATCTCGTTTTTGTCATTTCATCGTGGATTTACCCTGTTATGAATATTAAACCCCTTTCAGAATCGAGGGCTCTGAGATCTGTTAGAATGTACGGGATTATGGAAGAGGGTGGGTGACAAGTGTGAATGGTATAGTGATAGAAAAAGCTGTCTTCTAATGTTACTGATTTTAAGATAATGAAGGAAATTAATAGACATGTTTTAGGGAGGTATCTAAAAAGATTTTGCTTTGACTTTCTGCCTGCCGCTAGATGGTGGTGTGGGTTACGATACAACTGTAAATCAAATCCAATTGTATTTTTTTTTATTGTGTCTTTGTATAACTCATTTTCTCTATCTATCTATTCCCTATCTATTTTTTTACCAACATAATGTATTAGAAAGGCACGATTTTGAAACGACGAAATAAATGTTTATATTCCTCTTTGTCGACAAACAAGCAATTTGGTCTTTTTATAATGAATTTTGGCCGACTTGCTCACGAACCATTGATTTTTGGCTAACTTAAAAAACTTTTTCTGATTGTTCTTTATTTACAAATTTAAATGAAAAAAATACCTAAAGGATGGTGAAAACCGCATTGAAATCCCTCAACTGGTTTAGGAGGAGTTAGCAGCCAAACATACAAACAGACAGAATTAACGACTTGGATTTATACTATGTAATGATGACAATGTTTTATCGAGGAACATAATTCTTAATGTAGTCTTGTCAACTCAAGGAAGAAATTTTAGATTTCTTCTGACCATGCAAGAAACAACTAATATTCCAGGTTGCTCTCTTGCCCAGTCTATGAAACTATTCATAAGTAGAACTTTGTACAAAACACTCGTCGTAAATTTTTACGTCACAAGTATACTTAAGACGTTAACGATGTAAATGTTAACTTAACAAAAATAAATGTTACTACTATTGCAGAATTACTAAGTACAAAAAATTAAATAAAGTATTCTTTCAGAAAAATATCCCATCTACGATATTTAAGGTACTTTCCCTTCATGTACCATAGTCTTGGGACACCCGGTATACGTTTATCATAAATGATATATTATATATACCCAGCACTTTTAAATATACGTTATTGTTTTTTAAAAAAGTACCAATAATTATTAATACATTATACACTTTTATCATTACTGCAAGATCTCATTAGTTAAATTCGATTAGATTCGTTAAAACAACGCCGTTAATATTTCTATCAGGAAAATTAGCCTAAATGAGATTGATATATGTAATGATCATAAAATATACAGTTTGAATATCCATTTAAACTAATTGTACTTTCGTGCGTCATTTTGTCATATATTTATTTGTTTAATTTAGGGTTCCACACCAAAGAAGTACTGGAACCCTTGTTAGATCAGCAGGTTATTCTGTAACTTAAATTGCTATGAGAATAAACGTGAAAGTGTACATTTTTCCATACAAATAATGGAATTTTGACTTTTTTGATAGTAGGTAGTTTATGTCACCCCAAAGTTACAGAAAAAACCTCTTCCTAAAAATATTCTAAAGTACTTATTTGCCACGACTGACTCGCACTTGACCATTTTTATAGTTAACCAAATGGGTTGTTATTAACCAAATAAACCTAATGAGATTAGTATTAACATTTACACGAATAACTTTTATCGATATGTTTATAGCAATAATTAAAAAAAAAAAAAAAAATTATTGTAAAGTCATTTTGTCATTAAAATAATTATTTTTTTAATCAACTTTTATCGAAAATTTTAATATGCCTATTGTTATTATTATTAAAAAAAAGTACTTTTCAATGTCTAACAAGAGCTTTGCTTGTATTGGCAAATTTATAAGTAGGTACCCAGATATTTTAAAATAAATCCATTATTTTAAAGTGTTACGCCCCACGGTGTTCTGAAGCACATATATCGACGATGTATTTAAAGTGATTCAAACGCAACATTGATAATATTCTCTTATACTTACTACGTGTAGGGGTAGGGTTGGTATCTCATTCCGCTTCCTTCGTGAGGATTTTAGCGCGATTAGGTACAGTTAGACCACGAAAACATCGCATTTATATGAGAAGGATGTTACACAATTAATTTGTGTTTTTAACTAACGTAAATGATACATTACTGTGATACTCTTTACGGTGTGTTAAATATGGATTTGAAACACATTTTCATCAATTTATGAGTAAATGGAAACCAATAAAAAGGTTTCGTTTCAATGCCTGTCTTTTTAAATAGCTACTCATCATAATTTGACAGTAACTCTTAACTTAACATTAAATTTAAAATAAGAAACCTTCCCACTATCAGAACCTTCCCACTATCAGTGTTCGTTGCAAAAAATTTGGTATGCCTGTACCTATTGTATCGGGTAGTTGGAGGGTCGCCAGCGAGTGTGTCGCGTCGTGTCGTGTCGTGTCGTGTCGCGTCGTGTCGTGGCGAGCGATGTATGTCGCAATTGTGGGATCGATCGACGGGAGCTGCAGACTGGAGACTGCACTTAGAGAAGTGGCTAATTGGGAATAGCTATGGGTTATACCGTTTTGGTGGAACCTATTCTTTTGTTATTGGTTTAACTGATATTGACTTATAAAATAATTTTTGGTTTGATGTGTCATTGAGTAGGTACCTACATTTCAATGGTGTATGTTAAATGCGTCGATTCCAAGTTTACGCCTTAAAGTTATACACAAGAAAAAAAATATTTTGATTTGCGCTGTAGGTACCTAAAGTATTCATATAATAATTAAGCTGTACGCATATACGCTTATAACTACGTACTCATTATAACAAGTACCTATTTAGTAAGACTTCGTCAAAAGCATCGCAGTTGCCTCTCCAAAACTAAATAATTTCTCTAATTAAACCCAGTCATTCATACACTCGCTATTCGTTTGATAAACAGAATTCTAGGTTGTCGACTACAACCCGTACATTACAGCTCATGTTTGTTCATATATTATTATTATATGTTATCTTTTGTCAAGAAAATGATAACCTCTGTACTGAGTATATCTGCCCCAATTGCTCTATCGCACGATGTCAAAGTCAACAGACAAGACGATAAACTAATAATAGCACTTTATTCGCGAGGAATAAGATTTTAATTGTCTTAAATTATAGATGTGTTGTTAGGATGTTAATGACACCAGTAGAAAAATAAAGGTTTATTTCGTATATACCATTCTTGCGTAATCGGTTTTACATTTTGATAGTACAATATTAAATTTTATTGGTACAGGAAGTTTGATTTGTACCTTAAGACCTTATAAATCTTCGCTATAAGACTGCGAAATAACGTTTTTGTAGTTGAAAGTTAAATAAAACCCACAACGTTCACAGTTTTGTTGTTACACAACATTGTGGCTATTTACTGTTGTTTTTCTTACAACATACGTAGGTGTAGCACCCTGGTTAGTTCATGTAAAACACCGGAACAGCTGGTGCGTCGTAACCTCAGCGATGCTGTTGTTTTTACGAGGGTACATCGTAAATATGGAGCGATATGATTGAACACTTGGTGCCGAACAAGATTTCACCGCCGCACTTGACTAACCTGGTTTAAACTTTCTTGAGATATTGAGTTATCACTACATAATATAAAACAAAGTCGCTTTCTCTGTCCCTATGTATGCTCAAATCTTTAAAACTACGCAACGGATTTTGAAGCAGTTTTTTTAATAGATACAGTGATTCTAGAGGAAGGTTTACATGTAAAATTACATAGTTGAGAGAAAGGAGTTTTATTCCGAATTTAACGCGTGCGAAGCCGCGCGGTTAAAAGCTATTATTTGTATATAATATGATACGCAAATAGTGTTTTATTCGGTAATTGTGTTAAACTCTTTCTTAAGTAAGTGGTGTCTTATTTTTGAGTTAGTAATTCGAAATAAGTACACGTTTTTTTGCTCACCTTGCTATGTAGGTGTCAATAACAATTCGTTGTAAGATGTTTTTAGTTTCAATTTTGAACATACATCTAGTTTATCTTGCCTGCAGTTAATGTTTGCTTACACATTGATATGATTGAAAAAATACTTCAATTCTTTACACCTTCTAGAATAAACATTACTTTAGATCTACAATCCGTGATCTTATCTTTCTTCAGTTATTTATTTCTTCAATGCAAAGGAAATAGATTTCCATCGTCGCTTCCATCACAGCGGAAGTATTTTATTGGTTTTCGCTGAAAAGTTTTTATTAATCTTAAAATAATTAAGAAAACTTCAGCACAAATGTATTGGGGAGGAAATTTCTAATTACGGAACCCCTTCCGTTAAGTTCACAGTAATCAATAAAGTTTAATTAAATCGTTATTTCAGCAAGTGGAACTCCTTAAAATAATAGCTTCGAGGAAAATTTGTGTCCTTGTGACAACATAAATATGAAGAAACCAACGCTTTCTGATTATTGTCAACAGAAATCCGTAGAATTAATTTCGTATTAGGCTGTAATTTGAACAAGGGTTGGAAAATTTCCTGAATATATTTGTTGCTACAGTAAATACCTATTAATCGATGGCTTGATACTGTTAGGACATGTGTTTGAGGAGATCGATTTACATGAAATATAAAGGTTTTAATAACCAATATTAATTTTTAACTGTATTTAATGGAGCTGATGCTTTGTGGTTTATATGGTATCTGCTTTAGTATGCAGCCTATTCTTCCGTAAGTATTGTTATTAAAACCTAATTACTAACCAGAGGATGGGTAGCAACGTTATTCCGCGAATCACATTAAAATTCCATGGTACATGTCATTGCGAACACTGCACTATAGTTAGAGATTGTGTATTATTAAATTACGCGTTTTGATACACACCGTGGAAACACATGTTATCTTGACAAAACATCGATGGCAAGAGAGGTTGATGTCTAGTAGAGGATTAGTCGTCAATCTGTCTAGGAATATACCCTTACATTAACAAATATAGCCTAAAACGTCCCACTAGTTGAACACAGCTTTCTTTCTCAGATAGCAAGAGGAATTTAGCCATAATCCACCACGTTGCTAGAGTAACTTTAAACCTTATCATCACATCTCTTACTTAATTATAATAATTCTGTATGTTATTATTAACTTCAAAATTATAGTTGACACACCGAGATTGAATTGTGAAGTTTGTTACAGCCGACGAAACGTTTTGCATACTCCTTGCGAGCACTTTAAATGAAGTAGGGTATATGTAAACGCCGTTAGTTGTACGCAGAACTTTGAGACGGACGTGTATAGTCAGCGGCGATGCTGTTGCAATGTTATAAATAATCACGAAATGTCTAAAATAAATATTTTGGATAATAACTTAGCATCTTAATTTTACAACCTTCTATATATTGCCCTCACTTTCTGAAAAAATAGATAGTGAAAATATTTGTCAAACTTATTTCACAATAGGATAAAATTGCTAGAGTCACTACCCACACATCAATGAATTATACAGCTGTGTAAAATTACAAAAGAAAGGTATGTTTAAATAGTGACTCTAGCAACTCCGATTACCTTGACCAATAATAACTTAAGTAGAATGACTATTAAAAAGTTAGATTTTAAATTATTTAATAAATGCTTGCTGAAAGGCAAGTCTTAGAGCATGATATGCTGACTGTATGACTTCAAACTTAGACCTGGCGGTTAATTAATGCGTTGAGTACGTTTTGAAACTTACTAAGTATAAATCGTCATTAGTTGCTTTTGTTAACTAGTGTTAGTTTATACATTACGTAGTTAAGTCAGATGATAAAACAGTTACGAGTTTATGAGTACTGCTGTGATATAATTTTAATATGAGAATGATATGATAATTTTGAAGACTTAGAAATGCTTGCTTAGAAATGATACCAAAGGATCCTGATTATTACTTGCACTCAAATAAAGCTACATGTAAAAATGAGTTAAATAGTATAAGGTAACTAATTAATTTAATTTTTTCTAGAATAAAAACACAATCGTGTTTTCGAATTGGTGCTCTTTAAATAGAGATAAAAAAAGTAAGGTATTGCACGAAAACTAGCTTAAGAATTCCAAAACCTCAGCTGAGTTTACTTACAACTACAGCATAGATATTCCAGTCAGGGCTAAAGTCTGTCACATAAATTATGTATCCACGGAGCATGTTATTTGAAAATATAAATAATGTTAGGAAATCCTTTGAACAGTCTTTGTTGAATATTCTTCTTTACGTTTGACATGTTCGCCGGGAAATCTATAGCCTTAGATCTTTTGTATCAAGGATGATACCAAGAGTTTTGGAGAAGAAGGTTCGCTTCTCGGAATTTGGTATGGGACATGTTATTTTGATATTACAGTCGCAATAGAAAGTAACTGATGCTGAGTGAGTATACATTTTTGATGGAAAAACATATGTAGGAAATGGAAATGTATTGTGAAGATAACAATTGAAAGAATAGAAGAGCAAAAGTTGAGATTGTTTCCGTAGCTTATTCGAAAGTAGATTTAGTATTTACCTATGGAGTTTGGGAACTGAAAAATTTCCAATTAGTTCTTCGCTTTAGTTTCAAATAAACTAAGTAATGAAATTACTATAAATAATGAGTTCACTCTTGTGTATGTCGCTTATTGTGCATTATGCAAATAAAACCAATCCGAACGACTGGTTTTTACGTGACGACAGGTATATTGCATTTATTCAAGCTTATTAATTATAACTAACTATCTAAAACTAGGCAGAAAAAATAGTTTTTATAACTTACCCCTAAGGCCTTTACTACCCATTGCCTAGTTACATTTCAAGGACTGTCCCTCTTTTTGCCCCTCAGTGTACAGCGTGTTTATGTCACGTGTTGTCTGTTTCTACCACGAATATGTTTTTATAGCACCATGAATATGAATGGCTGCGTTTGTCAAATAAATAACACGCGGGGAAGTACCGCGCCCTGGTTCGAGAAAAGGTACCTTTTTCTAAATAGCCGTGTCGGTCGAAATGATGGCGTTATGATGCCTTTTACGGGGTAATCGTGCGTTTTATTATATCATACGAAAACAACTATATTTGGTTTAGTTAAAATGAGGCTGGATATGTTTGACAGCGAAGAGGCGTGTCCTGTAGACATGTTTATGACTTTTACATAATGTAATTGGATTTATTGGGTTATTATATGTTGAAAACCGATAGACATCAGCTCATTAGATAACATGGCATTACTGTATTAGTTACATGTTCAATGAAAGGGTTTGGTCGACTCAGACTATACTGTTTGGTCCGATTACCCAAAGCCTTGCCAATATTGTTCGACTGTATATTACCACGTTCTGTACAATAACCATAAATTCAAGAACTCAAAACTCCATTCTTTCGACGCGCTGGCAAGTTATGAAACAAAAATCAAATTTCACACATTTAGAAAGAAAAATACAAGAAGCTAATAAAACTTCCGGATTACACATACAGGGTGTGTCAATAATTCACTATTCTCGCGAAGTTGAATACTACCCGCACATTCGACGCTCGAGATTCGAAGGCTGCAACTTATACGAATATGACTTATGTATGGACTTACTCAGTTATACGAGATAAGTGAGTTGGAGTGGAAAAATATGGACACGAAGTGCGAATGTTCTTATTTGTAAAAGTAGGAAGACTTTGCGTGATTTCAGATAGTTAAGAACGTTGTTGAATATTTTAAAATTTGTATGGAATTTAATCAGCGAAAGAAGGATTTTGTTGTCAGAAAACATGGATCACCAACCTTCAAGATAACACAGGGACAAAACATAGTAATCGTAACAAAATAGTTCAGATTTGTAGTAAATATTTCGAGTCCCTTTACTCAGATCCGACAAAAGTATCAACAGACAGTGAAATTCAAAACTCTGACGTACAATCAATTCCGCCTATAACAGCCAACGAAATTGAAATTGCAATTAAATCTTTAAAGTTTGCCAAAAGTCCGGGTGCCGATGGAATAACAAGTGAAGACTTAAAATTCGGGATACGAAGCCTCCTCCCTCATCTTACTAAGCTAATGAACAACATATTGCTCACGGGGAAGATCCTACCGAAGATATGTCATTCTAATATAATCCTGCTCCACAAGAAGGGTGACAAAAGCGATATCAATAATTACCGCGCAATTAGTCTAATCTCACACATTTATAAAACATTCATTAAAGTCATAGAAAACCGCATTAGCATTCAACTCGACAACCATCAACCAACTGAGCAAGCTGGGTTTCGACCTGGCTTCTCTACCACCGATCACCTACATACTGTCAATCTTATAATTGAGAAATTCCAAGAATATCATAAACCACTTTACCTCGCTTTTGTTGACTTTGCTAAGGCTTTTGATAGTGTGAATCATAAATCTATTTTCACAGCGTTATCCAACCAGAATATTCATCCCACTTACATACAGCTCTTGAACAATATTTACAATAATAGCTCCGCTTCGATTACCACAGACATAACTGGACCATCTTTCAAAATTGAACGAGGCGTAAAACAGGGAGATCCTCTTTCCCCTAAACTATTCACGAGCGTGTTGGAAGAAATTTTCAAAAATTTAGCAATTTCCTGGGAGAAGGTTGGCATTGTCATTGGCAATAAAAGGTTAACTAATCTAAGGTTTGCTGACGACATTGTCCTATTCTCTTCATCATCACAGGAAATAGAGCAAATGCTACGAGATCTCGATAAGGCGGGCTTTGAATCTGGATTAAGAATGAATTGGCTGAAAACGAAGATCATGACAAATAGCACAAAGCGTGAGGTACGGGTAGACGGACAAGATATACAATATGTCGATGAGTATATTTATTTGGGACAAGTAGTTGCCTTCGATAACAGGCAGGATAAGGAAATCGAGCGGAGAATCGATAATGCCTGGAAGGCCTACTGGTCACTAAAAACGCACTTCAAAGGGGATCTCCCGATGTCGTTAAAAAGAAAACTCTTCGACATGTGTATCTTGCCCGTCCTAACTTACGGTGCCCAATCATGGTCATTGACCGAGGCCCAAAAAAGCAGACTCAAAGTATGCCAAAGAGCCATGGAACGCAGTATGCTGAACGTTAAGCTCCAAGACAGGATCAGGAATACCATAATACGTTCAAAAACTCAAATCGTTGACGTAGCTGAGAAAGCTTCTAACCTAAAGTGGGATTGGGCCGGCCATGTTACTCGCATGCACCCAGACAGATGGGCAGCTGCCGTTACTGACTGGGTGCCGAACGGACAGCGGAGACGTGGCAGACCAAGACGGAGATGGAGAGACGACCTGGATTCTTTTGCAAAAGATTGGCCTATTCAGGCGAAAAACCGAAATCAGTGGAAAACGTTGAGGGAGGCCTTTGCCCAGCAGTGGGATCGCCATGGCTAGTTAAAAAAAAAAAAAAAAATGGAATTTAATCTTGAATCAGATATGAAGATACTAAAAACGTCTTGTATACCATTAAGAGGCACTATAATAAAAACTTAAATCTATTCAACAGTTTTTTAAGCGTCTTTAAATCATCTTCAGAATTACTAAAAAGCTGCGTTTACATGTCAATTGGTGTTTCAATATATGTAGTGATGATATTAAATTAAAGTGGCATTTAAATATTAATTAGCTTATACCCAAAGCTTAGGCTCACTAGAATAGGTATTAACAACTAGGTAATACATAAATTAATTAAACATCGACACAGCTACAGCTTAATTTATTTGGTTGAACCGCTCTTTACTTACCTGCCTATCTTATTGTTACATGCTACCTTCCTAATCTGCCAATAATAAAAAAACAAAAACTGATACAAAATCCATAACATATTCGAACAAACCTTCCGATACTCCTCCGCCGTATCTACAGCATCGAAGATTCCCATCAGGTACCAAATACACATTGTATTTACATATTGGTATCAGCAATATGCATATCAAAGAATCGAACAGGGGTCGAGTTCCATACGTCAGGGCTGCGACGCGCAAACAGCTAGCGGGCACATGTCGGGATGTTTGCGTTGTACGCTTTTAAATCGGGATACTCGGGGTTTACGATGAAAAGGTTGAACACGCTGTATTATGTTTTGTGTCGTTACGGAAAGTAAGTTGTTTGTTAAATATGTAACTAAGAGTTTTTGATTTAAAAATGCATTAAGGCTATATTTTATGTTCTCATTAGCGATTGGCGGAAAAATAAAATAACTCAACAAAATAGTTAATTAACGTTATGTATTTAACGTTACCGTTATTATAAAATACCGATTAAACGCTAACCCCGAAACTTAGATTATCGTCCATAACTATCAACAGGGCATGCCCGGGGGCATTGTTTTCGCAGGATATTCGATTATACGCATCCCGGGGCTATAATCGACATCGGTTGAAGTTACGGCATCAAATGATATCAGGATATTGAACCAACTCAAGTTTCGGGATCAACATAGTTCGGGATCAGAATAAGTTTTTGGGCTTTCATGTGGCGGCAGTTTGTAGGCAATCTTACGTTTAACTCACGATGTGAGGGTATGAAAGCTGTTTAGAAAGGTCGGAGGTATAAATTAATTTGGTATTAGGTAAGGAAATAAACTCATTTATATATGGTGTTGTTTTACATGTAAAAGTTCAGTAGAGCCTTTTTTAATTGCTAAGAAATACTGTTTACTTTTAAATAGACTATTACCTCGTTTCTTACACTTAGTCTTGTTTATGCCTGCCTTACTTCCTCCTAACTTTAGATCACCGTTAACAACTAAATAAAGCTCCTGCATACTCTATGCTAATTCCAACAAATACATAAGGCTATAGGTATAAAAAGTTCGTGACCCAGAAAGCATGTCGTAAAATGTTACGTCCCAGGAATTGATTTACGATACTGCCTCCAGCGATACTCTACGCACCCATTTCTTATGAAAACACCCTTGCTTCAGGGTAGGTGAGCTAACAAAGTAGGATTTTTAACTGAATTCTCTTTTGTTTGTGAAATTTTACCCACGCTTAGAATATTCTTTTTTCTTAAGCAGAATTTGACTTGACGTTAAATTTGACTTTGATGAAAATTGGTAGACATATTAGATGGATATTCTAAGAAAATGACTTAAATATGAAGAATAATATATTATCCGTGTTTTTATTTTTAATATTGGAGAAAAATAGCAATATCAATGTTCAAATATTTGCAGCTGTAATAACAGTATAAAATTATATAAATATAAAACAGAATCATAATTTGTGGCAAAGATGCTTATTTTTGTAAGTATATTTTAAAATAACACTAAAAATATTTATTTTACTCAAAAGATATTTCATAAACATTTTGAGAGACCTTACGATAGGTCCCTAAAGATAATATTTATTTAACTTTTGCGGCTTATAAAATATCGTTGCTAGTGCAATATTTAATACTCAAACCCAAAAGAGAATTTTTTCCTTTGTTACTTGTGAGTTATTAGAAAATTGCGAAATTAGTTACATCTTAAAATGTACTTTGTCGCTTTCATGTAAATAAATGTGGTTGTCTGGAAGAGATCGCTCCCAGCGATAAGACCGCCTGTTGATGTACCTACCTGTGACTTTCATTGTTTACTTGTTTGTTCAACAAAGTGTAAAATAATAAATAAATAAATCCATGAACACTGCTTCAATATAACTCCTAGAGTAGGTGAAACTAAAGTGCTCACAAAAAACAGAGGCAGCAAGTGTCGGCGCCATCAATATCTCGTCAGCCGGCTGATTGATGCCTGCTCCCGAACTTCCAGCCATATGCTGCGCCTATTGCCTTTGGGATATATATGTTACGGCTAATACCCGAAGTGCGGCTACACCTAGTTTTAGCCGGTTAGGAGTGTTTTTAATATGGAAAACTGTAAAAAAAAAATTATACCTATGTATATAAAAACTGGCTTCAATCATGAGTCGACGGAGTACCGCTACGCGGGACTCCTTCTTCTGGGTGGTATCAAAAAAGTAACCTAACTAACCTAACCTATTGATGTTCTAACCGGCTAAAACTAGGTGTAACCGTACTTCGGGTATTAGCCGTAACATATACACATATAAGTATTCTCGCAATTCGAGGACGCCTGTAAGTAGTATGTGGGCTCCTATAATAAGTATATATGTCGTATGCGATATACCTACTAGGTACCCCTAAGCGTCATATGGTTGTAATTTGACGTCTTGATCACTTGTCTTATCTAAAAGGTATAATACTGAATGTAGACGTGTCATGATATTCTAGAAAAAAAAACTATAAAAATGACGGTTAAACCCGTATCAAAAAGTGTTACGTATTTCAGAAAGAGTTAGTAGATAAACATACAAATATACATGCAACTTCGCTTTGTAATGATGATAGTGATACCCACCTTTAATCAGAGTATAAAAATATTATGTAAGGAGGGAGATCTTGTGAACCGATAAAAATAAAACAAGGAACTGTTGCACTTAGTTTGAAGATTGTTAAAAGTTTGGCTGCATTTTGCTGTAAAGTAATCAATCTTGCGTTTTTACGTTTAATGTTAGACAAGTAACGGTATGTGGAACACATCATTATTTTTTTGTAAATTATAATAGAATTTAATGAACTATGATACTTATAACTTTATAATTAAATACTGAAAATACTAACATCTAGCACCAAAAGTATGTTTTATTTAGATAAGAACAACTCACCACAGATCGTCCCTTGTTTCTTCTAATCGTTTATTAAAACCTAACCCCATTTTTTCTACATACGTCAAATCATAAACCGTGAACACTTGCACCCCACTATTAGTCATTTTTTTTAACTAACGTAAGTATCCTACTACTTTCATTTCCTGAAATATAAGTAAAACACTCATGCACAGTGATAAAGTTACCAGCATCCAGTTATCAGTTAACAAACCTCAACAGTTGCAACTTCATCTCTACATAATTACTGAAATCGCTCCTCAGAGAGCACACGCGATCAAACTAACTCCACACCGATGTAGCCGCTACTTATCAAACTTGCATTAATAACAAATACAGTTCTACTACAACTCCGGTTAATTTTACATCAATTGTTTTCAATTATCTAGCAGTTGGATTTTGGTTAACATCGCGGTCACATGAACGGATTAATTGTAACTTTTGAACGTTGAAACTAATTTGCTATTTTAGATTATTGGTTAATACCTCATTATAATATCAAACAATATATATGTCACTTACTTAATATTCAATTACAACAACCTAATAAGGTAACAAGTAAAAGTTACAGCCTGCAGTCTAGCGTTTCATTAGTGAAATTTATTAAAGGCCACCCGGCCGTAATCTTATGAAACTCGTTAAACTATTAAGAAGAAAAAACATTTTCTGCTCCATAAGTTTCCAAAGGCTTCATTCTGGTGTGAATAATGTACTAGAGCAGACCAGACGAGCCAGACACGGCAGACTGGGGAAGCCATTATTTGTGTTGACTTTTACCTGCTACTCAATGGAAAGATTTGCATATGCCTGCTACTTTTTGAAAGGGTATGATGGGAATTTTCTGAAACAATTTGCTCGGGGCTGAAATCAAGTCATGTTTTTAGCAATGTTACAGAAACTGTGAATTGGTTTATAAAATAAAAAGTGTTGCTTATTGTAACAAAGTGTTGAGTTTACCGGAAATTAGCAAAATATCAGTAAATTGATAAAATTTCATTACACTAATGTTTTCAAACATATTTTCAATGAGCAACAACCGCATTTATTAACACCTGACTTGAACCGAAAAGATCATTATGAATATTTAATGGAATTAGTTAGTTTGAATGACAGTCATAAAGTAATTAAATAAGTTTCAGAAAATACGTTATATTGACAAGACCCTACAATATCAAGTTTCCTTATCGTTGCCATTATCCTTCTAATATTATAAACGTTAAAGTTTGTGAGTATGTTTGGATGTTTGTTAGCCTTTCACGAAAAAGCTACTGGATGGATTTTGATGAAACTTTACAGCAATATAGGTTGTACATCAGAATAACACATAAGGTACTTTTTACCGCGGGAAAACTTCTCATTCCCACGGGAAACCGACTTCCACGCGGGCGGCCACTACTAAAAAAATAAGGCTGTCTAGACAGTAAAACTCCCGTGCACTCGGCTTTACAGTCAGTATGTTCCGTGCACGAGGCCGCGTTTTATTTTGTTCTGACTTCTGTCTCCGCGCTAGCAGAGGCCGCGTCACGTACCGTCATGTTGAGATGCAGGAAACTGAGAGAGGGTTACACGAAAAAGTATTTATTTATTGTGTTAGATTCTTTATAAAACTGTTATTTTAGCTATAAATATATTAAGATGCTGTATTGTTAAGTACTTAATAGAAACGACCATTGAACGATTAGTTCTACTTTAACAAAACTGTAATCTAAATAAAGCATCTAGTGCACTTACTTTAAAATTATTACTTATCCCGTTAACGTTCTAACTTTCTATGTTGACTATTTTTTAGGAATCTTATTTATTATTTTGAATTTAAAAGCTTGTTGTTTTATACTTACACATTCTACTCGTATTTATTGGTTGTTTCAACAATAGAACGAAACCGTACGTAACTATAATTTGCTGTTCTGTCGTTGTAAATCTTCGAGAGCACAGCGCTGATGTTCCTTGTCTTGTTACAATGTTTTCTTAAAGAAACTGTTTCTAGAACAACTACTTGTATTGTGGTGAAATAATTGGGTCAGACGAAAATAATAACAAAAAAAAATGCTAACTATATTATTGGTATAATGATAAAACTCATCGAAATGTCAGCTTTAAAACCAAACCCATAAGGTGTATTTTGCGTGTTCAATTTCCAGCCTATAGTAAATAATTTTAGTTGGCGTTGATCCTCATGTAGTATCTGCTGACAAATCACGTCTACTTACGGATATAATGCCCGTAATTAATAATTACGAGCCTGATTGATCGCAATGATCCAATTGTCACATTAGCATTACACAAATCAGCCGACGCGCTTGTAATCAATTACTATTGTGGGGCAATTCCTGCAATTAAACAGGGATTGAGTCTGGCCGAAAATATGGCAAAAAATAAGAAAAAAAGTTCGTTATGTTACTGGCTGAAAAAAAAAACGGATTGCAACTGGATGAAAATGGGGAAAAAATAAGAATAATAATTGGTCAAAGCCTGTGTTCCCTTTTTGATGTGTTGGAAAAAACAACTGTATAACTATGCCGCCAAATTATTGTTATTTGGTTGTCCTTCCATGATAATTAAATTAAGGCAGTGATAGGTAAACATCCATATTAAAATTTTAATTTGGTCGAATTGCTCAATCAAACTGTTGATTAGTATATAATTGATTATTCATAGCTAGCTATGTCATAAAACGCTTAAATTACAAATTTCAGAAAAGGGTCAAAGTAAATTCTAAACCTTTTTTTGAACCTAATTAGATATATCTATTAAGTTATTAAAAGTGCTTCAACTGTAAAAGTGGGTAGTTTAGCAGAGTATTTTCTCGAAATTGAATTTGCTACGCCGTAGTAGGTACCTACTACAAATACCTAAGGTTTAATACCAAGTTTTAGTGAACCAAATATTAATTACTTTTATAAACGAATATTTCGAGACCAATAAAAAAAAATTGATACCACGAAAATATTTTTTCTTCTCGAAACAAAACCAAGATATAAAAGACGTTTTTTCCTCAAAAAGATTATAAATTGAACTATATAAACTTATTCGTTATCAATTTCGGCGAAAGGTTAAGTGTTAAATCAACTATAATTGTTTACTTTGGGTTGGATTTAATAAACCACGATGAAGTTCTTTGAAATGTTATTGTAATAAACGTTATTTACTTACTGTGTTATAACAATGTCATCTGGAAGTCAAGGTTACCTTGAGTAACTTAAATATACCTAAGTAAATGATTGAGTGTTACCGAATAACCTATTGATGCTAATAGGTGTTCTTATATTTGGAGAAATAATAGTGTTATGTTTTTAATATTACTGATACCGAATAGAAGACAAATAGTAAAAAGATTATTTATCTAATTTGGAGAAAACATTCTGGATTGTGCTACACCTTAAATAGTTATTTGATGTCAAATATGGTTACAAAAAGGGCAAATAAAAGACTTGGACCAAAACTAGTACTTTAAAGCTATATACATATGTATATATACTTATAATTATACCTGATGAAGATTTAATTCAGCACAGTACAAAGTAATTGAATTTGCAGAGGTTTTTTTTATAGTTGTAATGCAGTAGGCGTTTGTCTTCCACCTCACCTGATGGAAAGTGTAGCTGAAGACGAAGGTGGTACACGCCCATCCAAAAGCAACCTGTCCACTCTACTGTTGAAGGCTCTAGAGTTGAACTCATCAGTAGAGGTGGTGTGTTATCTCAGCTTGTGAATGAGTTTCAATAATTAAATCTAATTAATTCCGATATTTACAGAAACACGAGGCGACGCACTTATCTGCAAATTGTTAGAAGACTTGCTCGTGGGTAAACAATAAACATACAATCAAATTGATTAGTCTGTGTCATTATATCTAACGATACGAGGGCCAAACTGAAAGTTTTTAGAACTGGCAACTTAAAAGCATTATATTAAAAAAATAAGTTTAAATTTTGAAAATAGAACTCTTTACCAATAATATTGAGTATACATTTCATTCATTTGTCATTTGTTTTACGATTTGGCGGCAAATTGAAAATTGTCTGTGCACGTCAGAATGAATTTAAGCCGAGAAAATTTTCGTGCAATGATTTTTTATGACTTTCGATGTCATATAAGACAACAAGAAAGTTATGTTAGACTTCGGGTGACGAAAGCTGGATTTACTGTTATGATCCGGAAACCAAAAGACAGTCTGCTCAGTGGGTGTTTCCTTCCGAAGAGTTGCCAACTAAAGTGAAGAGAGGTTGAAGTGTTGGAAAAAAGATGGTGGCCTCGTTCTTCGGTAAGACAGGTCATTACGCGACAGTTGTCTTATAGGATCAGAAAACGGTTAATGCAGAGTGGTACACTAACAACTGTTTGCCACTTGTCTTGGAAAAAGTTCGAGAGAAACAACCTCGCAGCAGGATCCTCCTTCATCACGACAATGCCTCGTCGCACACCGCCAGACAAACGATCGACTATTTGGCGACCTCAGACGTGGAATTACTGGGTCACCCGCCGTATAGCCCCGACCTCGCACCCTGCGATTTTTATTTATTCCCGAAAATAAAAGAAAAACTTCGAGGAAAACATTTTATGGACGCCGAAGAAGCAGTGGCTGCGTTTCAAAACGCCGTCGAAGAGACCCCTAAGGCCGAGTGGGCAAGGTGCTTTTCGCAATGGTTCCATCGAATGCAGCGATGTATTGATGAAAATGGACGCTATTTTGAAAAGTTATAATAAAACTAATAACTTGCTAGAATGCTTAGTTTTTGATTTTCTAAGAACTTTCAGTTTGACCCTCGTATAAGACAGAGGACTCATGATTTAAACATGCTATTAGACTTATTACTTATATAGATGTTTTTAATAGTATTATCGTAATTAAAGAAACACTGGTTATTCAATCGACCATAAGGTATTGAAAATTTCAGGATCACCACCCTTTTTCATAACCATTATTACAAATTGTGTTTAATTATTGTCTTCGTATCTGTCACAATTACCAAATAGATCCTTCGGTTGTGAAATAACATCCACGGTATCTAAAATATTTCCACCGTCGTCGTGTAGCAATTCCGCCATAAGACTATTTACCTACATCACATCTCGCAGGCCTCGCGTAACTTTTCTTTATTTCGGATCCCGTGAACCTGACACCCTCTTTGTACATCTTCAGACGTTTTCCCTCTTCACCCTCCCCTCGCTAACACGGCATACAAACAACCGACAGAGACACCGCTAGCGAAAACCTATATCTATTCTTGTCTAGCGTGTTTTTTTTTCAACTTTTTTATCGTAGAGCGACAGTGTTGAACCGGGAGAGTCTTTGTACTGCCACCTCTATTGTTCTTCGTCACTTTGAAGTCATTTTAGGCTTTAATTCCCTTTTGTTGGCCCTCCATGCTTCCGTGTTTGATGAAAATTGTTTTCTCGTGGATGTTGTGATTCACGTTTCATTCAAAGACAGCGTTAAATCGATTTCATTGAGTATACGCTTTCCACTTCGATTTGAAATAAATAAAGAATGAAGTTAGTAAGATATTTGACATCAAAGGCTTAGTCTACACAATGATTCTCTATATACAACCTTACACAAAGCTTGTTACAGCTGAAATAGCAAAAATAGCGTTTCCATATCGCTGATTTTAATAAACATTTATCGTTGACAGGCTTAATACAAAAATCGATACGTCGGGATTACCAGTGGCGCTGCAATATTGCCAATATAATGCTCACAATATTGGCAGCGATCCTGAATTAAATCTGTGAACTTTATCCCAGAAAGAAACGGGTATTCTGTTATTTGCTTTAGTCCTGAGCATTGTGCTTCGTAAAAAGCCTACATTAGAATTAAACCAACTAATTGACTTACTGATTAACTGGAGTGGACTATATTGTTTTGTGATTACTTACTACTTACTCTGTTGCTTGATTATTGTCTTTTAAAAACACGTCTTACTACTGATTTATAGTGTGTTAAAATAAAAGTCTAAGTGATCGCGTTAATCTTGGAATTATCTTAAATTACCCCTTAATAAGTTAAAGCTAATTCTATAGTTTAATACATATACATTATATTGAAAAACCGCTGCGGTAATATCATATAATACTTACAGCTCTTACATATTATGTGTATTGACAATGAGGATCAAGCTCGATGATACCTCTTTCGGTTTACAAAGCACGTATTTGATATAGTTTTTAATAAAAAAGAAATATTATTTGCTTTGTACAGTGTACTTAACTTAAATATGGTGTACATTTCATTTGTCAGTTCTACAATCAAACTATTTTAAAAAATGAGCAAATTAGGACGAAGTTTTATCACTTTTGCCAAAAAAGTTATTTGGAAAGAAAACAAATTAACAAATACAAGCTACATATGTTACTGACATTTCTTACTACTACCCAACCAATGGGAGGTTTCCACTCAACCTTGGCAAGGATTATTACTAAGGCTTCGTACATGTAGACTACATTCCCTAAGAAAGTAACATTTTACCGAAGTTAATTTCTACCGTCAAAAAAAATTACTTAACAATATAAACTACAAAAATCAACGTGAAAATTTCATAGTGACAAAGGATTATTATAATCTGAAGTTATCAAAAAATTGCTATTTTAATTTTGTACCGTCAAAATTGGCTATACCCGAGCAGTATCGTAGTGTATAGGTCTGTGCGAGTCGACATGGCAGGGCGGGCCGGCGTCAAATGCACGCGCGCCCATTACCCTGATACCCCCGACTTAGCCGGGGCGCGCAAGTTACAGTCGCCAGCGGGGAAAATAAGAGATGTTTGGTGATAGAGAGGTAGATGTAGAACTGAGAAAACTTATACACGTAGAGTATCGTAGTGTATAGGTCTGTGCGAGTCCGACATAGCAGGTCGTGCCCCATTACCCTTATACTCGTACCTGCCGACTTGGCCGGGCCGGCGCGAGTTACAGTCGACAGCGGGGAAAATAGGAGATTTTTGTGTAAGAGAAATAAATTATTATATTTAAAAAAAACTCCAAACCATGTGTTGGTTAGTTGGTTAATAAGATTTTATTGTTGGAAAAACAGAACTTGGAATCAAGTAAGGAATTTGAGTTTATAATAACAATTATAAGCTACATTAAGCGCAAGCGTATTTTCTAGGACTGGCATCTTAAAAACCTTAAAATAGAAAATCGTGTTGCTGTTGTAGGCAAATATTGATGAAGGGAGACAGAAAGAAAACTAATACCTAATGATTTTTGTTCAACGGCGTGTGTAATAAAAGTAACTATGTATATGAGGCAGTAACAAATTACCGACCTAATTTAAAAACAAATTTTATTAATCTTTGAGGTTTTCCTTCTTCTCCAAAATCGTCCCCGCCTTTCACTTGGGCATCATCTCAAGTAATGCCTTACTAATGACTGTGTAGAGATTTTTCCCCGACTCATAAATATGCAATAATAATGGGCGTTCCACCGGCGAGCATAATTTAAATTTTAACCTCATCTTACGTGTACGGATAACCAAATCTCTGAAATTTATATTGTTTATTATATAATATAGACAGAGAAGATAATGGAAAGGATCTGATTATGAAATTGTAATTTGTTTTTCATGTAAAGTGAATTTGAAATGAGAGGCTTTTTTTAACTATTTTATCATGCCTTGCCTCTTAATTTTTCTGTTTGACACACACACATCGTCTTGTGCTAAAGTTAGTTGAACTATCTGAACTCGCCACAACATCGTGATGAAAGAACTAATGAAAAGAACACAACAAAACTTTCACATTAAAAAAAACCTACCTGTAAAATTGAGATTTTACTTTTAGTTTTGCATTTAAAATTCTAACTTATTAAGTTTGAAGTTATAGATACTTGAAAAAGGAACACTCTCCGAGCACCCGCGTTCCTTTTTCCAGTAGGTAGGTAGGTAATACTTGTAAAATATTTTATAACACAATGGTGACTACTTTCAACTCTTGAAATAAATCAAAGATACAAAAGTAATTTAAAAACTAAACAGTTGAAACTTTGTGATGAAAGCCTTACTTAATTATGTTGTTTATTACATTCTCGCTGTTGAGTTGCAGTTTAATTTGCGGGTAACTGTGATATGTTGTTGTGCTGTTTTAATCAGATTACCCGGTAATGTATGAGATTAGAATTTAGTAGAATTTGTAACAAATTAGTTAAAGCACACAAAACTCAATTATTATTTGCGATTACTTCAAACTTGTTAACATTTGGATATATGATCATAAAAAAAGGGAATTTTCATTAAATGAAAAACCACACACACAAACGGCAACAATGACAGATAGCCGCCTTTGATTTTATACGACTCGATAATATTTGATAATTAACTTCTTACGGATTCTGAAAAGCTGATCAGTGAAAATATTTATTTATTGATTATCAAAAAATTTAGGTTGATTTTTTTTGTACTATTGCGACAGGTTGAACTTAATTTATTTAATTTATATGTTAGTAGTAAGCCTTGTAGAATCTGGTAGTATGGGAAATTCGCATTCTGAACTTAAGTCATAAACATACAAACATATTTATATACTTATAATTTTACTAGGACGCTATCAAAATGCTAAAGTGTTTATACATAATTTTCCCCGCTGCTGTTTATATAAATTATTAAGTTGTACATAGTTTTGTTTGCATTTAGTACCTTTAGAAACAATGCGTTGTATAACTTAACTTATAGTTTACTAGTTTGTGCCTGCGGCTTCGTACGTGTTCAATTCGGAGTAAAACCCCTTTCCCTATATATCTTTTATTACATATAAACCTTCCTCTTGAATTACTCTATGTATTTAAAAAAAACACATCAAAATCCGTTGCGTAGATATAAAGATTTAAGCATCATAGTGACAGAGAAATCGACTTTGTTTTATACTATGTAGTGATGCGTTACGAGCAAACAATATTATTACAAGGGATGTGCCGAGTAACACTTTTGCCGAGTATTACTCGGTTCAATTTTTTTTTACCGAGTAGGTACCTACTCGGCCGAGTGACTCGGTTCTATCAAATTCCCAATTTCGCGCGCGTAAACAAGTAGGTGCAAACGAACACAAGTATATTTAGAAGAAAATTTGTTGGCAAATGGTGGACAGGGCACCAAACAAGGCATCATAATTTACATTCATTAAAATTTTAATATTGATTATTTTTATTACTTCCTTTAATTTTGTCTCACTAGTACTCCTGCATTAGCATAATTTTGATTCTATTACTTGAGGATGTCAAAGATTTCCTCAATCAGTACGTTTTGATTAACACTGTTGTTTCAATTATATCTACCTAAATATATTGCTTTCTTTAAACAAAGTATATTACTTTTTTGGTACTCGGTACTCGGCATTCGTATACCGAGTTACTCGGCCGAGTACCGAGTACCAAAAAACCCGCCGAGTACGCCGAGTACCGAGTATAAACCGAGTACTCGGCCCATCTCTATTTACCAAACGCCTAACTCTCTTCTTTTCTTCCTTATTAAAATTTGTCTCTTACAGTTATGAAAGTTATCGCATAAGCATAACAGAGAAAAAAAACCTTAGGTTACGAAGCTTCATATATCATTTTGTACTCAATTGTTCGTAACAGTTTTTTGTACAACTTATTTTAAGGAAATATTGGTGAATTTAACAATTAACAATATATTTTATTGGTTTCAGGTAACGCATCGAGTGCCGCAAATTGTGGTTTACTGTAGCACGTAGGAACAATCAATAAATTATTAATTACAACCACACTTAATTAACTCCTGAATGATTTACTAGGTATCAAATGAAATTAAAATACTTTAGTTGGAACTAACTTTAACTTATTTATTTAAATGTATTCTTAGATAACTGAAGGGTATTTTTCGTGTTTTTCATAATCCTACAATTCTTCTTTTTAACTTTCTCTTTCTAAACTTAGGCTTAAGATAAACCTAATTAACCTAACATAGTTTTCGAGTCTAGCTGCTTCCACAAATCCTTGCTCCCTTTGCAAGTCACACGCACTCCTAAATCTCCATTCTGATCCAGATTCTTACCTCGCCCCCCGCCAAATATTACGAGGCTCTCCCCATTCGATACATTCTAATAACGCCTAGCTGTTTTTGAATTTGTTGCTCCAATTCTCTAGTAGGTATAACGTATAGCTATCTCTGTCGACACGTATAATTGTACTCTTTCACTCTGGATCCCGTTTATTTCGGGTGACGGCGCGGAAGTTCGATAAAGTGACGTTCGCTGATGCGTGAAGTACGCCCGTGTCGAGTATGGACAACGAGCGAAGTTGCTCTGCATAGTTCATTTCCTTTTTTAACGGCGATAAGTTTAAAAGAGGTGAATGAATATTCTAATATACAAACGGCATCGATAGATTTGCGTTGCCTTAAATTTTATTGATAGTTTAACATCATTGGATCGCTATATTGGTAATAACTTGTAAAATGGGACATTGGTGACAGCATCTCGGCTCGTAGTTATACTCTTAAGTAAGCACAATTAGTATCTTCGTCTTATGAATCTCTTTTACAGCCTTCGTTTTATACAAAGGAATCGTATCTATCTATAAAACATCTAAGCCGCCATAAAATTTGAATTGAAATCTGCGACAGTCCATCAGATTGGTTTACGGTTTCAGCTCATCATAAAATTTCTGAGCCGTTTAAGACCTGACAATCTGCTAATAGCATCAACTTATTCGTAATGTTAAGAAAGCTTTACTTTGGTTATAGCTTTCAATATTTTATTGTAAATTTTTTAATTAAGGAAATGTTTCATTTGCTTAAGAAGCACATTTATATTACCAATTTTAATTGATATGTTAAATTTCTGCTTTGGTTCTTACTTGTTGTTGAAATACAAAAGGCACTTTTTTATATCAATATTTTTCCTTTTTTTAAGAATTTGCAAAAGGCTTCCATTATAATAATGCAGATCCTAAACATAATCGTACATCCCTAAGCCACATTCTGTAAGATGTGACGTCACATCCGCCCGAGCGCGCCAATTGTATCGACGTTTTAATGGCCGCCGGATGTGGCAGCGTTCTGATTGATTGCCCGAGATCGCTACATGTCATATTAGATACACTGATATTTAATGGACGGGTGCTTTACGAGGGAAAATCAAAAATGGTAACTCTTTAAGCTGTATTAAAAATCTCATGGTAGGGTAATATTAGTTGAAATGTGACAAATACGGATACCTGGTCACGAGAGCTGACATATTCTTGATTAACAGAAACTGAAAATTTAATATCTAAACTACTACTTTCGTACTAATATTATAAACGTGAAAGTTTGTGAGTATGTATGGATGTAAGATGTATGGATGTTTGTTAGACTCTTTCACGTAAAAACTACTGGATGGATTTGGATGAAACTTTACAGTAATATAGGTTATACATCAGAATAAAACATAGGGTTCTTTTTACCGCGGGAAAACTTCTCATTCCCACGGAAACCAACTTTCACGCGAACGGAGTCGCGGGCGGCCACTATATTAAATAGGTTTAACAAAGTAGGTTGCAATAGTACTAGAAACTGCGCACAATGTAAGTGTGCGTGTTCCACTGTAAAACTTTCACCTACAGAAGTTTATAATCTTCACTTTTTTCCTGGTAAAAACAGCGACAGGTAAGTACACCGAAAAATTGAAGAAAGTTGAAAACCAAATAAAACTTCCTATTCAATAAAAAGTGTTATAATTCAACCGACGAAAACGATTACCTGCGTTAATTGCGCGAATTCTTTGAAATACCTACGCCTGCAATTTCCTGGTTTAAACATAATCGTATGAATTCAATTTGTGTGGTTTAATTATCGACTGCTTGTTACGCCGATCTTCGAGCGGCGATGTGACGTCATTAAAATGAGTCGATTATCCACACAATGGTCGGTATCAAGCAATTAAGCGTTCACGGGAAACATATACAGTTTTCGTTAATACCCCGCAATTTATTTTAAAGAGTTGTTAATAAATTTCACTAGGATTCGATTTTTAAATATTCTACAGGAAATAAATAAAAACAATAATTAAAACAATTAACAAAATTAATAGGATTCTTTTAAAATAGTATACTTTTTATTTTAAACCTTTGACTTACTTAGAAAATACTCAATTATATAATCTGGTCCATAAATATTGCGAACTACTCCAAATAAAATGATTGGCTTACTGCTAGCTAACACCTTCACCCGTGTTACTATGCACAAAGAACCTGCCACTCACAGACCGACTCTTAATAATAAATAATTATAATCTATACATATAATAAAGCTGAAGAGGATGGAAAGTCTGTACATAAAAGATATTCGAAAAAAATTTATTGGGGATACTTAAAATTGATAAGAGAACACGTTCCAATAGTTTTTAGATTTTTTGTCTGTTTATCTGTTTATCTGTTTATTTGGCTGAGCATCACGCGAAAACGGCTGGACGGATTTTGATGAAACTTTTACTATTATGTAGAGAAAATTATGGACCAGGTTATAGGGTAAAAAAAACAACCCCTAAAAGGGGGGGGGGGTTGGCAAAAACTTGAAATACGTTTGCACGTGAATTTCATAGGGGTGCGTGGTAGTATGATGTGCAAACTACACTGAAACCGAGATTTGAAAAAGTACCAACATAATTATAATATTAATCTATCTTATCTTATCTAATAATAATATAAATTCTATAATTATCTAAGATAAATAATGATAATACACACAAACATTGTGTATTTCGTTAAATAAATACTTTTTGTAAGGATGACTTGACAGTGACTGTTTCTAACGTCTGGTTTTATAAACTCTCATCACAAAAATATATTTACAACAATTAAACGCATGTTTTATTAAAAGTAATACTTCACCAATTCGAAAGTATAAAAGTGGATCAATAATCCATAGTGGAGAGAGACGCATAATTTACAATGTTTATAAGAACTTTAAATTGTGTGATTTAAATGCAACTGTGGAGAGTATAGTCATAAAAATAGCAAGTGCATGCGGTGTGTCCAAAAATACTATTTATAAAATTATTAAAGAACAAAGGGATACTTAAACATTAAAATCACCCGAGAAAAAAAGAGCTCGACTATCCACAGTAGATAAATTAGATGATCTAGACAAATGTGCAATTAGAAGAAAAGTTCACTCAATATATTTAAATAACGACTACGCCGCACTTGACAGCTCTGTGGTAAGTACCTATTGTATTTTAGTGTGTAAGGTGCCACAATTACTTGAATAGACTTATTTTCTTCTTCTAAGTTGGCGAAACGAAGTTCGCGGGCACCAGCTAGTAAATAATAAATCTCCAGACTGACACACCAACTAGGTGGCCCTAAACTAAGCAAAGCTTGTACTATAGGAATCACACAATGGACTAGGGGAGAACCTAGTTACACCCAGACACGAGTCAATATCGTAGAACCATTTTTACGAAATTGGCCTGACCGGGAATTGAACCCGAACCCTCCGCTTAGCAGTCCGGTATTTATACCGCTGCACCACAGAGGTCGTCAAAAATAACATAAAGATTTCCATAGCTACTAAAAATCTTTAGTGACACTAGCCCGCATACGTAGATAAGGTATATGTATCGATGTTTTCCAAATGGCGGCCATTGTCTAGATAATGAGTGGAGGCTCCGTCGACACTCGATGAGAACTTTCTGCCAATAATTGGATTGTAGCAGGCGGTTGATTGAGCTAAATATATCAGGTTATACGCCTGAAGGTAATATTATCTCTAGTCTATATGTTTTTTTAATAAATTCGTATTAGTAACCGAACACTGAAACTTAAGCTTTATTTAAAAAAAGCAAATACCTTTTTGTTTTATTCAAATAAATACGTATCCCCCATACCTATGAGCATTCGCAATCAATAACCCAGTCCATTTACGTTCGATTTTTAAATGATAAAATGCCACCGTTCCATTCCGTTCCGAGGTAGCGCTAGCGCGGTGGCTTCCTTGGCTCGCGGGTCACGTGCGCGATTACCGCTCGGAACGCGGCGATATTGAGCCATACGTCACAGAGCCACTCGCACGCATCGCGCTCAATGAAAACTAAATAACCTTCAGGTACAGGGAAACGGGATGTATGAGGCTCATGAGGTTTTTGAAGGAGTAAGGCTGCGGGATTTTGTAGTAAACTAGTTGGTAAACTTCTTCGTTTACGAGGATATGTATTCGACGTAGAGTTTATAACATTTTTCAATGGAAATGAAACTTAACTTAAAAAGTAGCTTGTTGTCAAGCAATCTCTATTTCAAAATTATCTTAACTTTGCCGTTTGATGAGAAAGCAAACATATAGGCAGACAGTCAAAATATACACAAATATCCTACTAATATGTATTATAAATGTGAAAGTTTGTGAGTATGTCACATGTGTTTGGATGTATGTGACTCTTTCACGTCAAAACTACGGCATGGATTTTGATGAAACTTTACAGTAATATAGGTTATACATCAGAATAACATATAGGGTACTTTTTACCGCGGAAAAACTTCTCATTCCCACGGGAAACCGACACGCGAACGGAGTCGTGGGCGGCCACTAGTATAAGAGATCACTTGCAAATATCTTTGGGGTAATCATAGGCCATCATAGGCAATATGATTCAGTTGTTCACATTTGTAAAGAAGGTTCAGATCGAGTTTTATCAATCGTACCACCTTTTAAAGCACCTGCAAATTCAAAGAAGTCTCAGAAGCGTAAAGGATTGAAAAGGCCGATTTTAATCAATCTTATCACACCCTTCATTACAAGTTTGCCGTGAAATAAGTTAGTCAATGCTTTGAATAATTTGATAATAATTCAAAAAGTTGTATAATCTAACTGTGGGTAGGGCGCGACGTGCTCTAACTGTCAATTCAGTGATCGATATAAAGGGTTACATTTAGGGCCAGTGACGCTCATTCAATTTCCGATACAGCGTAACCCACGATAAAGTTTATTTACGACTAACATTCGACAATATCCTGATGGAAAAAAACATTCTAGACATCTTTAAGGCTCATTTATGACGTTAGTAGGTTAATTTTCATTTAAAAGTCAACTTATTTTCACATGATTTTCGCAAAATTGCACTACGACCGTATTTCTACGTCATCAATTTAAAATATCCCCTTTAACGGGGTTAATTCCTGCCTCGAAATATTATCGTATGCTTTATTAAGCAATTACCAATTATCTGTCATTGCGCGATCTCGACGACTTCCTTCATAACCCGCTCGCGTCGCATTTATCCGTGATGGCCGCCGAGGACCGTTTTAAACGACCAGTGTATCATCACCCTTACTTCCATACACTTTGCTAGGTAAAGGAGCTTTTGTTAAGGCAGTTTTACATTTGTTGACACTCTTAACGGCTTTATCACGGAGCGGGCTAATGGCTGATATTAGCAATGCTGTTTTATTTGCGCCGGTAATTGTTGTTACAGACGTGGATTGGGCTGGTTTTTAAGTTTTATACTAAGGAGGCTATAATATGATGGTGGGTTATTATTGGGAAAACAAGCAAGCAGTTAAAACACGGAATATTTTATAAACGGTTCGTTTAATTAACTTACCTTTGTATTCATCTCCAGCATATCATATAACGCACTTACATAAGCCTATAAAAAGATTTTATATTACGTAAATACAGCTCAATTATAACTTTAATTGTGTAATGTACGTACGTTACATCTTGCAAAGGTTTCCAAATCCAAATATACTTCGACTTTAATCACATTTAAACGTGTCTTTATATTACAAAATCCTTAGTAACCTGTGATTAGCCTACCGACCCTACATGTGCCATTCTAAATAATTGATTAATACATGGCATGTAATCACTCAGCGTGTGCCTCGTTTACTCAGCCAACTGGCCTGGACAACGCTATTTGCTTTAGTCCACTGGCGCAAATGGATAGCACAAATGATTGCCCGAGTTCCTCTTACAGAAAACACACGCTTTTGTCAAAGGAAATACGTATATAAATAGAATGCGAAACGTTTTGGTCGCATACTGGGAGGGAAATAAATGGTTTTAAAAAGACACTTTTATAGAATAGTTACAAGTAAAACATTTAAAACTGTCTGTTTTCACACATACTCGTAGATAAGAGAACTTCTCATTGAGTCAACTGTAGATTGATTAGCTAATTAGGAGTTTTGATACTTTACGACAGCCATAAAATACAAAGACTGAATTCACTCTTCAAACTATAACGTCTTTCTACTTGCGGTAGTTTAAAACTAAACACAATAAAAAGCTAGATATTCCAAACTCAAATGTCTTTTAAAAAGTTTCAACGCAGTAAGTCGCTGTGTGCTCCCGCGGCTCACGCTGTGTTTTCTTAATGCCGTAAATTCTTCTTTAATCTCATACATCCGCGTTAACTCACAACAATAACCGGATTCCGTACTTTAATTGAAGTTAAAAACGGTTCGGTTTCCCGACATCCAGATAAATTGGACCGGGGATATTTCTTTTGTTCTTTCAATTAAGAAATCGCAGAAGTTGAGAACTTAATTCGGAATCCTTCCTTTGTCATGCTTTTGATTAAAGTTCAGATCATATCTGTTTATTGGGACGGTGTTTTAATTTTGTACGCAAAGAATTATGGTTTTATTTTTACTTAATTGTTGGATATTTTTTAAAGTATATGCTTAGCTAAATACCGTTGCGGACATATCTTGCTGACTTTGCTTTTGATCAAATATTTCTGCTTGCTTATCAAGTTAGTATTCAGTGAAAGTAGCTACTGAAACTACTTTATTTGATAAGCTTCAAACACGCTTTCAACGCTCAAAAGTATTATTACACCCGAACTATCGAAAGTGTCTAAAACTCGCGATAACTAAATTACAGCCCGTCTAGACACCCACAATAAGGGGAAAGGTTTATCACTCAAGTTTCTTAGTAAATGATCGTGTAAAGTGGTGGAATATATGCAAGTTGGGTTCAAATTGATGATCACGCAGACAGAGTGATGTGCCCGTGATAAATGTACCGCCGCGATAATGTGAACCGTATGTGATGGATCGAGCAGGCGGATACTCTTAGAGTTCCTTGCTTAAGCAGGAAAGAATCTTAGACATCTTACAAACTAATTAAGATACGACCAAGTATTGTGATGTATGATTTCGAAGCCAAGATTGTGAAGCTTAAAATAAAAAAAATTGTGACATAGTTGCATATCAATTCAATAGATGTTTGTTTGTCAATTCTATACACTGATCTATTTTATAAGTGTTTAATGGCTTTGTCAATTTAAGCAAATCAATAATGCTACGTAAAGTAAAAGGCTTTTAGTATAAAAACATACAAAAATTTTAGGTAAAATCTGGTTCCGCGCCCAAGACACCGAACACCCCTCTTCACCTGAATTTTAAAATCACTCATCAGAGGAAACAAATTCCCAAATTGGAAGTAAAATCAACGAGTATTTTAACATAATGGTAATAAATCTAGAGAATATATTTCCATTTTAATGACGACATCAGAATTTCGAGAAGGGCCTCTCTTGTAAAGTTAATCAGGGCGTTTGTAAGACGCTTCAATTTATTACCAGACCAGATTTCGCGAAGTTGTTGATTTCTCGGTTTGAAGAGTATGTTTTACGGAACCTACTTCTTAATGCTTCAGTCAGCCTCTTAAATAAAAGTGGCCTTAACTTTGTGATTTTCGCAGCTTAAGTCAAATTAATTAACGTGTTTTTACCCTGGGTTTTATATATTAACAGTGCCGTAATAATAATTGCATACTTCGGCATCAGTCGTGTCCAATATAATTTCAAAAGTTCGACACACCAATCGTTTTCCGACCCGCTGTCGTCATGTACACAGCTTATTTACACAGCACTTGAAAATCAACGACAGGTAATAATGTAGGTAAATGAATATTCATAACGGCTCGATACTCACTATTGCGGCGGTAATTTAGTTACAAACTATAACCTAGTTACAGTCAGGCTGGGTGCAATTTTGGCGGGAATTTTTGGCGGTAATGTCCGCCATTTTGGACGTGTCGCGCGCCATTTTTGGTCAGTCGAACGGCAAATGTATGAAAAATACAAACGGAGTTTACTTTTTGTTCAAATATGCATAGAGATATGTTTTTTTCTGGTTTTCCCGGCTGGATGGTTTTCCCCATTGTTATATGGTAATACCAGTGCCGACATACATAACATAAACAGAGATTTTC
Source organism: Emmelina monodactyla (assembly GCA_916618145.1). NCBI lineage: Eukaryota > Metazoa > Arthropoda > Insecta > Lepidoptera > Pterophoridae > Emmelina > Emmelina monodactyla. The sequence goes on from OU745303.1 coordinate 10,627,229, forward strand.
ATATTCGCTTTCGTTTTTCTTCGCTGCATGGAGTTAACTTATTTGCATACTTAAGACAGAGTAACAAATAGCTTTTCAGGGAAATTTAGACTTTTTCAAGGGTTGGCAACGTATGAAATGTTTTATTTATAAATATATCATAAAGATAAATGCCAGAGTTTAGATAATAAAGGTACTATCTGCCAATCCTACTAATATAATAAACGTGAAAGTTTGTAAGTATGGATGTAGGGATGGATGTATGGATGTTTGTTACTCTTTCACGTAAAAACTACTGGATGGATTTGGATGAAACTATACAGTAATATAGGTTATACATCAGAATAACACTTAGGGTACTTTTTACCGCAGAAATACTTCTCATACTCCCGGGAAACCGACTTCCACGCGAACGGAGTCGCGGGCGGCCAATAGTTTATACCTAATACGTAGCAAAATAATTGCTATAGTTTGTTTGGTGGGAATGGTTCGCTCGCATTCATTCGTTGGACCACACACAATTTTGAAGTTCGCAACTCGATACAAATTCATCCTACAATCATCACTAGCTTTAATCCACGTGTCATATTAAAGCTTCAACAATAAATGTGAAAGCAAAAATACGAAACTCAGAGGCCATATTTCGTAAAAATAATTTTAAACAGGATTTTCTCCTATTAACTCAAATTGAAATTTTAAATAAAACCAACATACCTAATAATTTTTTGTAAGTATTTTTATAATTTCGTTATTAAAAAAACCAAAACATGTCGTATCAACTTGAGCACACGCCCGTGACATATTCAAAGTCCTTAACGATCAATCCCTTTCCATTTCCATCGATTTACCGAGTAAAATCAATTTATTTTGGAATCAGGCGCCGCTCCGATGTCGCCACCCTCCTTCCGTCAATCTAAGTTCGATTAACCGACGGCGCATACGAAAAAAAACTTCTTACGTTCCCTTTATTAAGTTTTCGGTCACAGGACGGGGAAACTTTGTTCGAAAATTACTTTGGCAGATGGAGTTACTAAACACAATACTTGGTGAAGAAAGAAAATTAATTTAGTCAATAGACGGAGTTTTCTAACTAAATATCGATTTAGACCTCGTAAGATGTGATTGCTAGATGATGGATCTGTTTCAAGTAAAACTGCAAGTTCTTTCCAATAACTCGAAGAAAGACCGTGCAAACGCTTCAATCTTCACAATTCAGAAATTATCGAGATGAAATATGATCGAGAAGTTCGATTCAATTATTTCATCGTAAATCCGACTAACGGAAGAGCACGGAGTGTAACTGTGGTGGGATTGCACTCGGTTGCCGACGAATCACCATCGATTCTTTACACAATCGATTCGCCGCTCGATTACACTCGATCCTAGCTCAGTTTGATTGTCGATTTCGGAAAACTTAGATTGAGGCATGGTTTGTCCAATTATATTATGTGACACTGCGTTTATGGAATGAAGTATTTTACTAGAGTTGAATGAACTATTTCTTGTTAATGTGTAAATAGCGTGAGGGATTTGTGTTCAGTGTTAAATTAATTTATGATGCCGTATTTCATATAAGAGTTTTGAGGTAACATTGTAGTTAAGCAAAAATGATTCAATTACTTATTTTCATCCATCTAGAACAAAAAACAAATTTAATATTAATAACTGTTTGTTTACTAAGTACAAAACAAACAAATTTTATTAACTTTTACCCGAAAAACATGTTCTACTGTAAGAAACGCTCGTCATATATCCTTAAAAAGGCCCCAGTTCCCAATAGTCTTACCGAGTAGTCTTACCAATAGAACTACGTACTGGGAATTTTCTTCCCAATAGAAATTCCCAGAAGTTCTATTGTTAAGACTACTCGGTAAGACTACTGGGAACTGGAGGAAAAAAAACCTTTATTTTGCGGTTGAAGACTTTCTTTCTCCCAGCAGTCTGCGCAACAACAGCAATAATTCCTATTCCGAATCTAATCCTGCAGCTAATTTATCGTCTCCCCCTACTGCGTCTAATTACCGGGCCTATATTGATGAAGGCCGCACTTCGTAGCTGGTACGTGAGCCGAATCACTTATTGCAATGAACTATGGACTGAGAGAGAAGACTAGGAGTTCTGGCAGCTGAAATTAGTAATGGATGTACCTCGAAAACAAATGACGAGCAAAGGTTAATCAATAAAGGTTGCTTCTAGAGAAGAGACTATCGATTTGGGAATGTAATGGTTACTTTGTTAAATATATTTTATTCTTGTAGTGAGGGACTCGTAAATTGTTAGATTTAATTTTTTTATCATTACACATATTGGTTTAAACTGAACTAAAGGAATTCTATCAAATTGCAAATGTCATATGCCTGTAACTGAATGTAACTTCTGCGTCCATTATTGGTATAATATAAACCATATTTAACAACTCTATTTGGTCTTATTTATACGCTACTTAGTTGAGTTTCACAAGCAAAACTTTACAAATAATAATAAAACTTGACCAAGAAAAGATGTTATTGATCAAACGTAATCAGTTTGCGTAGCCGTCGCAACTAAAACATTTATCTCAAGCTAAATTGGATAAAATCCAAGAAAACAGGCTTCGAATAAGTTTGGACAGATGGCGCAACTTAACGAAATCGCAACCTAATTCTATGAGTTGATGTTATTGGAACAAACAGATTGAACTCGCGGAGTTTAACTGAATCGGTTAAATTGTTCTGAGTGTTTAAAGATTTGTAGAAAATAATCCGTATTTTGGTGCTCTAACAAAAGTTTTCATAAAAACATGTAAGGAAAGTGTCATTCTTAAAATTTTGGTTCGTAAAATCAACATATTCTCGATTTTCAAAAGAACTTTTTTTCTTATAATGTACTTTTTTACTCTAATCTTTTAGTCCTAAAAAGACAATTTCAAAGACGCAGACTTCAAACACATACAGCCTCTACAATGTTATAATACAGTACAGTACAGTCTATACAATGTTATAATACAGTGTAAGGACGATAATAATCCTAATTCACCACAGGGGACGAAGAGGGATGAAAGGGACGGCTTTGTTTTCTAATTCCGTATTATGGTATTATCATAAGTTGAGATTTAGTACCTACCCGCATCTTAAATGATTTTATTAAGAGTTATTAAGGCTTGGTAGGTTAAAACAGTGGAGTTAGAATGCTAAATGAAACTTTAAACTAAAATATAAGTTAGTACAACAGTTCTTCTTTATTCTTTGCAATAAATACATTTAATAATACATATCATTTCAAGCAATTACATAATGCGCTCAAACAACTCTTATTTAAATCAATAAAAGTTTTTACGCTAGATAACATATTGATTTGTATTCGCCAAGTTTTAAACACTGTAAGTACAATATTTCCCAATCAACAACATACACTCGTATTTAATTTCAATATGAAAACTCTTCTATTACAAAAATGAACGCTTAACAACTACAAAAACCCTGCCAATTAAACTAAGTCTTCAATTTATTTTTCCATGACGTCAGCGCAGTCTCCTGAACACGATATAATCAAAGGAAGCCGTGCTGATCACGCACCATTTACCAATTGCTACCGCAGGTCACTAGGTAAACTACACTTCTGGGAAAAAGAAATTATGAGATTCCGGTAATTGAGAACAGTTTTTCAGTTCTGAAATTATGGGATGTGTTATTTTACCTGGGTGCTACCGCCTGTCTTACTCACTTCAGAATGATCATTTAGCGCTTTGATTTTTTTCATATTTTTATTTTTATTATTTAGCCATTCGGATCCCATTGTTGGGCAAAGGCCTCTCCCAAACTCTTCCACTGTTGTCGGTCTGTAGTATATTGAGTCCAGGCTTTGTGATATTATTTATTAAAAAATCACAGAGAAAAAAAGTTTGTGGGAGGACTGGCCTAGCTTATGTATCAGTTAGACGCTAATTTCTTTTTTAAAAGATAACTTTTTTATTTCTTTTTATTTAAGATTTTTTATTTCTTTTTATTTACTGTTTACACTTATCTCTTTCTAAATCTCGATGATTTATACCACACAGTGCGGGTAACAAGCCTACGATATACAACCTTCGCTAAGCTTCAGTTTGTGAATCACAGCCAATGACTTATGGTACCTACCTATGGACATGGCACGTTTGTTTTTTTCTTTACCAAGTTAAAAACTTACATTCGGGAGGCCGGGTAGCCATTTTTATATATCTATACTTATAAAATAACGTGTCCTAACTGACAGACTGACTGACTGATGGTCTGACTGACTGAATCATAAACGCCGAGGGTAAGCTATTTAAGTAAGGTTCTTGAAATTTGGTACAGGCGTTCCATTTATGATGTAAGCGAGCACTAAGAAAGGATTTTTTTTGAAACCACGGGATAAGCAATATAGCTGCGGGTGAAACCACGGGGCGGAAAGCTATCATGTAAATATTGGGTAATTCATGATTCTTTTTACTACTGACATTTGTAGAATGATACTATGTAGATAATTCATGATAAGCAACTAATTAGGGTGTAAATTAAATACATTTCCGCACTAAGCGCCATTTTATTTTCTAACCCAGGTCAGATTCGCGTAAGTTATAATAGCATGTCCGCAGCTTTCCCAAGTCATTAATCACAGCAGAGAACTCCCGCGCAAATGTATTGCACTCCATTTGACAGCTAATGTAGCGACGGGTACGTTGTAATTGTTGTTTATTTACGGACTTTAAAATGTGGTATCGTAGTGCCCAATACTACTTTACTTATTGCTACACGCAAAGAAACCTATGTTAACCATCTGTTTAATTCTCACTTTAAATCTATAGGATACACAGAAGGAAACTAACTTCCTATATAATCAAAATTGTATATGATCTAAATTTAAAACAATCATGACGTATGAAAGCCGTAAGCAAAGACACAGATAGGCACTATACGTCCTTGAAACAAAGAAACCTTACTCTCCTGCCTTAAATTTTAGCTGTGGGAACCCATGGTTAGTGCTTTTTCAGATTTAAAATATATTTCATCTGGTCACAATATTTTAAATTGTGAGCGCACACTTTAAATAGCGCTGTACGAAAAATGTGTGCACTCCGCTTAAAAAGTGAGTAGACTCCAAACTTGTGCACAACTTGTCGCCAAGTGCCATTAAATAGAACCCTTCGGTGTTGCCTGACTTCACCGATGTTGACAATTGCATTTAAGGATTTCTAGACGTAAAATATGAAGCAACACATTTACGTTCGTTTGTGAAAAAAAAGTGAAAATTACCAAGAAATATTGAAGCCACGGTCGCTTTCATTGAATTTTCAATACTCAAATGATCTGAAAGAGCTCTCTCCAATACTGAAGTGTATCGAATAAAAACGTACCTTTTGCAATAAAGTAGTTATTTCCAGGACTTGTAAGTGCTTACTTACGTACTTCCCTTTTTTGAAACTCTCTCGAACCGCTAGAAAACTGTTCGAAAATTGCATGTTTTTTGTGTTTTTTTCGCAAAGCCTGGCTTAGTGCATCGGCTGGCGCTTGCCACACTGCGGCGGATCGAAATGAAACGGGCACAATTCAATTTAGCTTGCTTTGTGAATGTAAATTGCAATCACGATCACTGTTCTACACTTGTGTGTTTGTGTGGGTGCTTTGTGTGTACACAGCCTGTTTGAATGTGTGCATTGTAGATTACAACTGCAGCGTTTATGAATAGTTGGTCTAGTATTATGACTCGGGGTAATTAATTTGCGACGATCCGTGTCGGAAGATGTTTAATTAATATGATAGCTCTCCGTTTAGATGGTTGGCATTCAATCGAGTATAAATAATACACTTTTAGATAAGCTAGTGAAATAATTATGAAAAATATAACCTTAACATTTACCACATAACCCTAAAATCCTTTTAGAAAGTACCACCTCAAAATCCCATTACACCCCTACTGCTTGTTCTCGCAACTTTTCTCTCCGTCACGGCGCCACAATCGCGCGGGAACTCCGCCGATTGGTCGCGGCCGCCATATTGCGAAGTTCATTGTTTGACGGACGCTATGTGCCAACCTCCACTGTTACAACTGACGTTTTACACACGGGTTTTGTGTGACGGCGGCAACTTTTTAATTTCGTTCCTGTTGTTTTGGCCGCACTCGAAATTGTAATATGAGGTTTATTCGTGCGCTTTGTCACACGATGTTTGATGAAGTGTTGTGAGCAAGAGCGGTTGGTAGTTAGCGGTGGTGGCTTTTTATAGTTTTGAGGTTCTGTTCAAAATTAATGTTTGTTTGAATATCCTGCTTTCAAAAGCTTTTTAGGGTTTTACATTATGACACATGTTCCTACAACGTTATGAATAGGTAAATCTAATTGCTTACATTACGTAATCTAAAGAGTCCAGTCAAATATCACAGTCGAACTCCATCCTTGTTAAGACAATCAAAACAAACTCTATTATTTACTCATCCACTACGACTTGAAGCGAGAAACAATTTTAATATCCATCAACGCTTTCCGTCGCGTTCACTCGAATTCCCGCTAAGTATACCGGCAGTGGAAAACTTGGTGAATTCCTTTCGAGTTGAGATCGCAAATGGCCGAAGTTTCGTAGTAATTAACGCAAGGCTCAGGTTAAACTGACGTTAACTTTAACGCCTCTTATCGTTTGTTAATTGTGTCATTGTTGTGTTTATTATTCGTTTGTTTGTCGGTTCATTGTTCACGTAAATGATTATTCGTTTGAGAATGCTTTGAAGTTGAGTTTTTCTGGAGTTTGAATTGATTTGTGAATTGAAGCGCGATTATTAGAAAAAGTATGTTTGTTATATTTAACAGTAACATGTTATTTGTTGAATAAAGTAATGAAGACTCGAAATTAAACAAGTGCCAAGGAAAATATAAGCGACAGTGTTGAGGCAAATACCGACTTTCTGTGTTTAGACCTTTCGAGAAAACAAAATTACCTTTGCAGCTGGAAACTCCGACTGTGTACAAATTTTCTTATTCAATCTTAATTGCGAAGCGCAAACACAACTTTGTGAAATGTGAAGGGTAAGTAGATAGGGTTGTTTGTGTTTTAATCTTGATGTTTATGTTTCATTTGTAACATTTTTAATGCCAATTTGCATGTTGAAATTCTGTTTATAAATGTTAGGCGAAATTATTAATAATTAGACGTGTGTTTCGAGAATACATGGATGGTTTTTTTATATAAGTTCATTCATAAAAAGTAATTAAATTTGGTCTACTGATAATGTTGATCATGGTTTTAATTAAGAAGTGAAATATAGGTACAACTGTAGATTAATTTGAAATCGATTTAAGATCGGTAACTAGCTTTCCAGTTCTCGGTATTTATGCCAGTTACATACAATATTAATACAACCTATATTTCATTTCATTTTACGCTAAGTAAATATAAGATTTTTTTAACATTAAAAGTTAACTTCTAACATTTGAAATAAAGTATTACAAAAAAAAGTAGTTTCTTGTCTATGTAGAGTAACAACCTTCTTACATCATACATTTTCCGAACCTACATTGTATTTATTAACTCTCAAATATAATTTATTCTCAAAGGCAAGCATAGTTATCTCTAGAATAGCTGAGTGGTAGTAAAGTGCGGAGTGCTCGCGCGCAGGTGCCGCCATTAAACTGAGGCGGAGTGACCACGGCCGCTAATTACGGAGTTATTGCAATTACTATCATATTACAAACAGAAAAAGGTTTTTTAAAAATAATACTAATACAGGCTTGGGAAAGCAACAAATTGATAGGCATTTTTTAAGCTGAAGAAGGTATTTTTAGGGGTGCTATTACAAAACTTAGTAATGATTTATGGTGTTCTTTTTACCTCGGGACTATTTAGTTTAGTGTTGATGAAAAACTTGTATTGAAGATGTTATTCTTGTATTATGCAAAAAATCATTATATCTATGCCATCTTTTGCTAAACAGTCCAGGATACATTCCTCTTAACGTCCTTTTAAGTTTCTGGCTATTTTAATACTGAAAAATTACGTAGTGCTCAAATATGACTTATAATACAAAAACACGTCTCTAAACACAAAATATTTGTATAACTACACGAAACTACGATCCTACTACGAAAGTGCTACGAGCCAGCTACAGCGCTACAACACCCGACTACGAAACACAATACGACCCCACAAACTCAATAATATCATCTTTTCTTTCTGCAAACATTCCGTAAAGGAGAAATCAAAGAGGAACAGACAATTCTTCATTTCTGAAACAGCTGAATGGAATCAACGGAAGGACAGTAAAAACGCTGTAGTAAATGATTTTGCTTTGAAAGGAATATTGTTGAATAATGCACTAAAGTATTAGTTATGCAGGACGAGTGGCGGAGTCAATAGGAGCGGAGGCTTAAAGTGAACATGAGGGACACACGGGGTGGCGCGGGGCGGGGTTTGATACAGTTTTGACAGATTAAAAGACTTAAAAAAAAGAAATCTTATAATAGAAATGCCCCAAGCACAAAACTTTAACGGTCTTTAAATCGATCATTTTTTTCGTTAATTTTTGTGAACATTAAAGACGGCACCTGTCAAAAAAATGAAAATGGTCATTTGACTATTAAAAGATACATGCTTTTATACAAGATACTCGTATTATATGTTAAGGCCTAAGGAATGGCCAAAGTCAGACAAATATAATAAAAGTCACGTTAAAAATGCGGTATAGACAAAGTTAGGGAGAAATTATAAATAATAATGAAAAAAAATCTTAAAAAACAAATGGTAATGTTATATCATTCTGTCAACACAATTCATGAAATTTATTTTACTTTTATTTAGATTTAACTAAATAATATCTACTACATAATTTATAGCACATTACTTAAAACGACCTTGTCCATCCACTTTATATGAAACGAACCCCCCCCCCCCCGCACTACCCTACACTCCCCCGCGGACACCCGCGACACAGTCAAATGTTTTTTAGATGCAAATGTTTAGGTTGGATAATAGAAATTTAAGGTGACAAATGCTTGGTTGGTTTAATTATTTGTCTCTTAAGCGACTTGAGGGTCTTTAGAATAGATAAATTTGATTACTTTTAATTGCATCTCCATTCACATTCATTACTTCTTGTATATAAAATTCTTGTGTCACAATGTTCGTTCCCGTACTCCTCCGAATCGGCTTGACAGAATCTCATGAAATTTTGTGAGCATATTGAGTACCTACGTCTAAAAATTAGCCAACATCTATTTTCCATACCCCTTAGTGATAAGGGTTGTCAAACACCAACTTTTTTTTCAAATTAGGCAAAACCCGTTTGCGGGTTCAGCTAGTTATTTAATAACATTTTCTATCTGTACTGATAGCTATACAGATCATATATTTGTTAATTCCAACAAAATTTGCTTTTAGTTCCATCTAAAATAGAACTTACTTCTACAGGAAACAAACACACGTCATCAAATTTACATCAACACTACAAGAAAAAACCTATAAAAATCCTCAAGTCCCTAGTTCCCTACAAAAAAACATCAAAAAAACATATTTCGTATACATTGTAAATTAATAAAAGATAAACATCCTATTACGCAATCCGCTATGGGCGTCTTCCATAAAACGTTTCTTACATACTTAAAAGAAATCCGCAGAAAATCATTTATATTTTATCTATTCCGTTCTGCGTTTCTATCTCTCTTTGAAATGTGTTATTTTTTAGCTCTCGTAAATTATGAAATAACAGAATAACTAAGCGAAATGCCTTCGAGTGTTGAAATGTGAATGTAAATGGAAATATTCTACAAAAATATTACGTTTGAGGTTTAATGAATGGTGATTTAAGAAATGTAAAAAAACATAGTTTATAATTTAATTGGGTTATTTTATAATTGTGTTTTCTTCAACGATATAAATAACAAGATAGTCATATATCATAAAATAGATATCCCAGAAGCAATGGGTTGTAATGGTGCATTTCATACCAGATTACTATCACTGTACCGCAGTCGTCATCAATCATGAAAAACTAAACACCATTTTTTCCAAACAAATAAACGCGTCTCCGGCACAGTCAAACCACGTAACCCAATGTCACATTGAATACATTTATTGAATTCCCGTCACACTACGTCATATCCCTATAACATTCTATACAAACCCCGGCACGTGTCTTGTCTCGTAAGGAAATGAATCTCAAGCGCCCGAGAGTCGGAGAGCTCGATGTCAACTATTTTTAGGCTTCGCGACTGAGGGCCTGAAGAGTCAATTGTACGGAATAATTGACGTGAAACCGAGAGGCTTGTGTGACAGAAATAGGAAGGAAATAAAGTGTTTGTTTTACTGGTAAATAAATGTATAAAGTAGCATGATAATTTTTGATATGTAATGATGATTTTTTATAATTAAATATAAAGAGAAACTAGTTATATGTTCTCGTATCAGCTAATCATAGTGGACTCAAATATTTTTAGATAATGAATATGTAAATTCAATCCTTCTAAAATTTCCAACACAATCTAAATAGCATTAAAATCTACAAATTTCAAAACTCCAACAAACTCGCATAATCTGCAAACTTCACATTACACGATTGCAAACATTCCAAAATTGAATAAAATTAGTTTCCGAGCGAACACCGTCTCCGTAATTCCTGAAACATTGTGACTGCAACACTCATGAATATCCTTCAGAATTTCACCAACTGCCAACGCTAATTCACTGCAGACATTAGTAATCAAGCCTTCCGCACTGCCACTCGACTTTCAACGCTATCGCTCACGATTTAAAGCCTAATTTGCAACGCCCGGAATTCAAAGGCTTGATAGTAAAACAACGTATTTTAAACGCTGGGACGTAGCAATAAGAAGCACGCTGTAGATTTACTCGTCATGGAATTATTTTCAGAAAATGTATACATATTTGTGTGGCCGTGAAATATGCGATTGCTGATTACGTTTATTAAGAAATATGCGTAAACATATTTCGACATTTTGTTAACAGAAGCTTTCTGCTGGCTACAAATTAATTACACAAGTTATCATTCGTTGCAGGTTTAATTTTAGAAATTTGATGGTGTAAAATATTTACACAGATTATAAGAAACATGCAGTTTGCCCTCGTTCTAATTGTATGTGACGTTGACAGCTTATGACAGTCTCCCTGTCGTAAATGTAATAGTACTACACAATTAGGTATTTAAGTCTATGATAAGATAGTGTCATTAAATATGAAGAAATTACTTTTATAAAAAAAGTGTTATTAATTTTCAACAAAAAATATATTATTAAGTAACAGTATCATTAATATCGTGCATATAATTAAATAGAATATTAAACTTGGTTTCAGGTAATACACACTTCAAAAAACTTCTTACTCTGTCCCCTCGTTTGAAATCCTTCCTTACATGTAAGTGATAAGGTTCTGTTTACCGTGTATTATGATTGGATCCTCGTGCAATATTAATTACTGTACAGCAAAGACTCAGCTGGCGGGACGGTGGCGCGTAATTGAAAAGTTGGCTGTGAGTGTGTGACGGACAAGTTTTAACAATCATGCTGTGGTGTTGAGTTTGGAAAATGTAAGGAGTAAAGTATGTAGAGGAAAGTTAGGTATGAAGGAATGTAAGAGTATAATGATTTCCATGTAATAAAATAATAATTGAGAAAGGTTAAGTAAAAAAAAATGGGTAGTAGTATTTTTGTTTGTCTTAACTAAATTGTATGTTTTTTAAGACGCGTTTCGAGGTTTAATCAGGCTTTTAGTTTGTAATAAATATGTTTTTTTGCCTAAATTTAAAGTTTTTATTCTTAAAATGCGCTTCCATTAGTAAGCATTTTAAAGTGTAATTTTATACATAGACCACGGCATTTATCGACGTATTTACCGACCACGTGCAAGATCGGATCATTTATTTGAACATTCATAGAAATACCCCAGAATTGATATTCAATTTTATATTTGACACATTTCTATGTAAATTTTACAACTTGTTAGACGATCCTTGAGGTTTTAAATAAACGAGGTCTAAAATTACAAACCTTCATCGCGATTTATAAAAGCATCGAACAATTATAGAACAAAACCCTGCTTTGCTTCTATTAAACTTAGTATTTAAGGAAAATCCATAAGGTACCTACCTTTTTTTTACCGAGTTATAAAAAGAACAGAACAAAGGAAGGAAGACGTGCCGCTCACTGGGACGCATGGAGCATACCTAACCGAGCTGCAATCGGCCAAATTTCTAGCCGAAACCTTCTTCCCCGAAGACAAAATCAGCGATGACACACCAGAACAAAAACTAATCAGAGAAAGGGCGCTGCTAGTAAACGGAATGGAAAATACTGACGATTTTCCTCCGTTTACAGAGCTGGAACTCCGAAAAGCAGCGAATTCCTTTAACCCAAAAAAGGCTCCAGGAGCAGACGGGTTTACCGCTGATATTTGCCACCAAGCGGTTGACTCAAACATCGAGGTCTTTTTGAGCCTCCTAAACAAGTGTCTTTCATTCCAGTATTTCCCGGAAGTCTGGAAGAAAGCTACGGTTGTGGTACTGAGGAAGCCTGGAAGAGACACATATAGAATACCCAAATCATATAGGCCGATTGGGCAATTGCCTTTATTGGGTAAAATATATGAGAAGATGCTGATGGCACGTCTTAGGCAATACATCTTGCCACACATCAGCTCCCGCCAATATGGTTTTATGCCCCAAAGGAGCACCGAGGACGCCCTCTATAATCTAATGGGACACATAAGACGCAAGTTAGACCAAAAACAAATGGTAACAATCGTCTCGTTAGATATAGAGGGTGCTTTCGATCACGCCTGGTGGCCGGCCATTGTGACACGACTGGCAGATGAGGGGTGTCCGGTGTATCTGAGGAGAACTCTCGACAGCTACCTCAGCGAAAGATCGGTAGCACTTAGATATGCAGGGGAGGAAGTATTGAGGAACACCAATAAGGGGTGTGTCCAGGGCTCAATTAGCGGACCCATTTTGTGGAACGTCTTGTTGGACCCCCTATTACATAAACTGCACAACGAAGGCACATTTGTACAGGCATTCGCTGATGACATCGTGCTGGTGTTTGATGGGAGTACAGCTCTGGACATAGAGAGGCGCGCCAATGGTGCTCTACGGCATGCTCACGAGTGGGGTGTTAGAGCTAAGCTTAAATTCTCAGCGCCAAAAACAAAAGCTATGCTCATAACGCGCAAGCGCAAGTTCGACACACCACGCCTGAGCATGGCGGGGAGCGACATTCATATGTTCGGAGAAATAAAAATACTCGGCCTCACTATCGACCGCAAACTCACCTTTAACACACACACAGATAATGTATGTAGGAGGGTCATAGTAATCTATAAACAACTTCTGAGAGCGGCTAGAGTTAGCTGGGGCCTCCACCCAGAAATAATACGTACCATCTACATGGCTGTGGTAGAACCGATCGTCCTATATGCTGCGAGCGCGTGGTACACATCAGCGGATAAAAAAGGAGTAAAAAAGAAATTAGGCGCGTTACAACGGGGCTTCGCCCAAAAAATGTGTAGGGCATATCGCACCGTGTCTCTTAACTCGGCCCTGGCACTGGCTGGGGTGCTCCCCTTGGATCTCCGGATACGAGAAGCAGCACTTCTTTATGAGGTCAGGAGGGGGGTACCCCAGCCATGGCTGGGAGATAGGGAGGTAGAGATGATGTCCTCTGCACTCGAGGCACCTCACCCTGCTGCCTACATGACATTAGAGTACAAAACCCTGGTAGACCAACAGCAATATGAGCAAGCCCGTGAGTATGATGTGAGATATTTCACCGATGGAAGCAAGATTGAGGGCAGAGTGGGTGCTGCGATTTCTATCTGGAACCATGACGCTGAAACCGGAACCCTCAAACTTGCTCTATCAACTCACTGCTCTGTCTACCAGGCAGAACTATTGGCTCTAACAAGAGCAACGAAACTGGCGCACGCAAGTAATAAAAAAACCTTCGGCATTTTCAGTGATAGCATGGCCGCCATCCTCACAGTAGTAAATCATGACTCCCTGCACCCACTGGCTGTAGAGACTAGAGCCCTACTGCAGCAGTGCAAACACCAACACAAAACAGTCTCACTGTACTGGATTAAGGCGCATGCTGAGCTTGAAGGAAACGAGAGAGCCGACCAACTGGCTAAGGAGGCGGCACTGCTGTCAAAGAATAGGCCCGACTACGAGCTGTGTCCAGTTTCATTCATAAAAAATGTCATAAGAAACCAGACTCTTGAATCATGGAACAAGAGATACGTAGAAGGAACAACCGCCTCCATAACAAAAATCTTCTTACCTGATATCTTCGCGGCATATAGAACGATCAGGAAAATAGAAATAAACAACATTACACAGGTTCTCACAGGTCACGGTGGGCTGTCCGAGTACTTGCACCGCTTCAAGTGCAAGGACAGTCCGTGGTGCCCGTGTGACACGGAGGCCCCGGAGACTGTCCCGCATATATTGTTGGAATGTCCCATTTTTGGTCTAGATAGGCACAACCTGGAGCAAAGACTAGGCACAAAAATAAAGCTAGAAAATATACCTGACATAATTACGTCTAAAAACAGGAAACTATTTATAGAATACTGTAGCAAAATAATGAAAACAGTCATCAAAAAGAACTAATAGCCTACAAAACATGCTATAGATGTTTTATATAGAAAACATGAAATTAGCATGAAACAACACTGTAAGATAGAAATAGTTTTACAAACAGCCCTAGAAATAGTTAAGCCATAATTAATTATGTTCACACTATTTCAAGAAATAATATGTAAAATAAATACCTATAAAGATATAAGAAAGAACCACAAAATAAGTATATGTAATTAAGACTAGAAATAATGTGCCTAAATTAAAACAAAATATGTTGCAAAAATAGATATAAGATTCTTCCTGTAGAAAAGAAGTTAGAAGAAGATTGTTAAGTAGTTTTAGAAAAACCTTGCGAAAAGAAAAAACAAAAGATCCCAGAGAAAAGTGATCCCACCCTTAGCAATAAAATAAATAAAGAAAATAAGCCTTGCAGTAGTTAGCATAGTGTAGTTACGTATGAAAGAGAAGAATGAGAGAAGACTATAGTATGAAGAATAAAAGTACGAGAGGTAGCAAAAGCGAGAAATGGTATGAAAGATATAAGGCCTCTAATAGCTCTGACAACGTCAGAGAGAAACTGGTACAAAAAAAAAAAAAAAAAAAAAGGTACCTACCTACCACAACCATTCAACTAAATATCAGTATAGTTTTGTCTCTAGGTAAGTGTCCACTTTTGGACCATATTTTTTGTGCATAAATTCCGCTACTTAAAAAGCAGTGTTATTAACCAACGTCACTCTGCCTATGGCAGTTTGTGTCAAAGCGTATAAGCCATTTAGAGTTTACTCTTGGCTACTGAGACCCACCGTGCTCCACATTGATACAACTCCATGTTGTCCTGTCATATGTCAATCGAGTTAGAATAATTAATCGAGTGCTGCTAATTACCAGAATCGGATTCTATCGGACGGAAACAACGGACACATTGATTTACATCACTACCGGACTACTCGACAGTAATTAAGTCAGCATTGCGTTGATTTGGTTGTCTAACTTAGAATACGTTTAGATACATAAAAATGAACTATATTACCTTATGATTCTAATTCAACAACTAAACAAGGAAAGTCATCTCATGATTAGACGAGCACCATTTCCCAATTTGAACCGTCGTACTGACAGGAAAGAGTCGAGCCGTAGATTAATAAGTCTTTACTGAAGTAAACATAAAAAAGCCTTATGTATTTTTGGTGAGGGGTAAAGGCAAAATAATTGTATTGAATGAACCTTCAACAAACTAGTTCCGAAACCTAAACTTTGTTAATGGTTTTTGAGAATAAAAAAAGAAAAGTTTCAAAATTAAATACAAACTTAAGTAAAACCACTTTAAAGCCGCTGCGAATTTATTTTATTTTAATAAACGAGTCATAAGATATTAAAATAACTTTTCAAGAATAGCTTGAACTTGAAAATGATTTAAAAACACTTAAGAAGTTTTCTGAAAGTCAATTTAGCCGCTGTCTAAAACATTCCTTTTAAGAAGTTGATTTATATTCGACCTGCTTTTATGATGGTTTTCGTTGACAGCTTTATAGAAAAAAAGGTATTTTTAATTAAAAATCATAATATTTTTCTTGGAATAAAAATTTAATAATATTTTACATTTGCTATAACCGGTAATGCTACTTAAAAAACAATAAAATATATTTCAAATTCAAACTAGTTGTGAGTCTTCCTTTTTTTTTTTTAAACCATCAACTTAAAAAAAATTCTAACAAAAACTTCGTATAATAGTTTTTACTCAATCACGCGGATCTGTTGCGCATATTCTTATTAATTACTATTAGAGGGTAAAGTACCTTATTCATATAGCTCCTGTAAAACTATAGACAGCAAGCTAGTATCACATAATTATAGATACACGCGTATATAGAGGTGGTTAAATGAGCGACGCGTACCTAGCATACCGCACGATCCGGACCTTCTAATACCTACCTATTGACGGTCGTTCTGCTTCACATATTCAGACTTAGTATACCTATAGAAATAAAGGATATTCAGACTATATAGATGTGAAGGAAAAACTCATATAGCAATATTATATGAAGACATAGGGAATGAAAATTAACTTAGTGCTATAAAACTTTATAAACATTTGAAAAGCGGTTGGTTATTCGGTTTTAAGTTTTATGAAGGAAAAAAGGTTTAAGTATTCAACAGTATATAAATTCACAAAGAATTATAACATATTTTATCTCGTCTTTCAAAATGGCAGTGCGTTTAAGTTCGTTCCGAATTAAAAGATACTCGTATTTTAGTAGTTTAGATGTGCTCATACGAGTTAAAATTTATTATGCATGATTTTACTAAGACAGCAATAATACTATTCCTCATCTCTGAAAGGAATAAATCTATAAAATATTATTTATTAACCACACATATCCAATTCGATATCCTCGTCTACCTCTAGAGTCCAAAGTGGTTTAATTAAAAATATTAATGGTTAATCAATTAAACGAATGGCTCAGATGTTAATTAACAGAAACAACAGATGTTTCTTTGTTTTTTTATCTTTTATTGACTATAAATTAAACATTAAACTAGGCCTTGTCTTCTTAGCTAAAAACGGCATAATGTAAAAAGTAGCTAAGTCGGTTCTGATGTCCCAGCCTGATAATTTACGATATTGTTGACATTAATTAAGATTACCCCCAATATCATTATCATTACATAGTATAAATCCAAGTCGCTAATTCTGTTTGTTTGCATGATTGTCCGCTATCATTTAAATTTGTAAATATAGAACATTCGAAAAAAGTTATTAAAGTTAGTCAAAATTGTACGTGTCGTGTACAAGTCGGGCGGGTCACTAATTTATTATTAAAAATGTTTTTTTATGTAGGTATATTGCCCATAACATTCTTGGGGACACACACTCACCTGCATACCTTCAGGAGCCTTCCCACAGCAGTTTAATTAAAAACGCCTCCCGAAGCCCGCAATTTCATTTACGATGAAGTAATTGACTCGAAAAACTTTACGGCTTTGTTGCACCGGACTCGTTGTTAAGATGGACAGAAAAATAAGTTACAAAGTTGTAAAGATAACCAGCGATTGTAGTGGCGGTTTGGAAGTTTCGCTGGCGGATAAAGTTGCGTTTTAAAGTGTTGAAACAGAATTAGTATGGAAGTGTTTCTACTATGGTATCTTTTAAGAATACTGGTGCTAGGATTTTTTGCAGAATTTGAATGCGTTGGTATCCTGTCCTTGTTTTTCTATGTCTAAACTGTTTTGTGATTAGTAATTAACTGTTAATGTGTAAATTGATAAGATCGGAGTAAAAAGCGACTAACGTAAATATTAGTTAGATCAAGATCGGAATTTCATATCAGTTTAAACGAAGTTGTAAAGATGAAGCTTATCAGGATTGTTTAGCTTAAAATTGACCTAATTCATTGCCTGAATCTCTACCAAAATAAGAATAAAAAACTAAATCGTTAGGATTAGCAAGGCCTTAACGAATTGTAAATTAAAATACTTTGCCGACAAAAAACATACCCAATTAGTGTTAGAGTACAGGGAAATTTATTTTATTTCGAAATCACAACGTAAAGCTAGCTGTAAACTGTGTTTTTATTTATGTTTATATTAAAATAAATTTTAATAAAATTTTAATTAGGTATCTAAATTAGTTAAAAATATAGATTCTATGAGTACATTTTAATGTACCTACTTAGTACAAAAATGTAATTGATTTAGCTTGCTTTTATATGAGTATACAAAAACTATGTTTCCGCCCGGGATCGAACCGGGGACCTTCTGCGTGTTAGGCAGATGTGATAACCGCTACACCACGGAAACTATACTCTGAATCGCGAAAAGTCGTATCAATTACCGAACCCAACCGGTATTAACTTATCAAAAGTTGTAAAACGGCTTTGATTTGATTGTCTCTCCTCTATAATTAAGTGTCAGATTTATTAATTCGCTGATTTACATTATCTTTATAGCACTATTTATTGAATTGTTTGTTTAGAAAAGTATAAAGTTTAATCGCTCTTTGCGTATTACGAGATAACCTACAAACATGATTTTGTGCAAAATTAATATGGAAGTAAGGAAATATCATAATCGAATTAAAAAAAAAAAAATTACCTACTGACATAAATGCTCATCTTGCGTGTCGATAAATTAATCAATAATGCAAAATGGCGGATTTAATCAAAATGGCGGCGGTGATGTGTGGCGGGAGTGCAGCTGATTTAGTGTTGCCAACTGCTGCGGCCGATAGCGCATTAATGTCGCGGCGGTCAATGGCGACCATTTGTATGGTAATCGAACCATCTTTGTCAAGGGTGGTGCCGCCTGTCTTTAGTAGTTTATATACCTTAATACCTACTAATTTATAAATATGTTTTGTCCAAGAAAATATTTAATGGCAGCTTTGTTTCTGGAAGAGACGAAATATACCTATGTTTAAATTAAAGTAGCGATAGTTTTGTATTTTAATTTTCCTAATTACTTTATGCAAAAATGTTGCTCAAAAGTAGTTATGAAAGATTATTCTGAAAAGTTTGGTAGACAAATTAAAGACTTACAGTTTGTTCTTTAAGAAGTTCGCACCATCTCCATTAGTCTAGACTTTAGCTTGAGTCTTACTTTGAATAACAAAATATTTTTTAATTACTTAAAAGCTAAACCAGGCACTCCATTAAATTTAGAAAATAATATAGTTAAAATCTTTGGTTCAAATATATTTTTAAGCTTGCCTGTCCGTTTTTAATTCTCGTGGTTAAGAGAAAGATTCTGTAGGTATCCTGGATGTTGGTTTTAAGTTTCCCTTAAGCAGTGCACGCTGGTAAGCGGCTTAAAGCATTTTTCCAGTTATTCTTTTTCAAACTCTCAAAGTGTAATCAAAATGTTACTGAATCTAAATATAGGTACCTTATTTATATTTTTGTAATCTAGTAATTCTATTTAAATAATCCGATTAATTTTTTTATGTTTCCTCTAAATAACTTTTAAATATAAACGAGCAAATGAATCGATATTCTTTATAATAAAAGTGTTGATTTTACTTTATCTAATTTTAATCGTTTTAAGGAACCAATTAATGAGTTTACCCTCATCAATATATTATATCATCAATCCAGTTATCATACTGAAAGAATTATTTTAATACCGATCTCCATTTCAGCTTTACACGCTAAGCAACAGCTTGGGTCCATCGATTTTATGCCGCCACTCCCCATCGTTCTTTGAATATTCACCAAAGAGCTTTATCTGTCAACCTAGTGAACGTACATTCACTCATTCCCGTTCATCCGATCCGTTCATTTCCATTCAGCAGCTTATCTTCGCGGTGTAATGGCGTGATTGCAGTCATTAGTAGCTGTGATATCGATTGAGTCGACAAAAACCGAGTTATTTATGAATGGGTAACTGATGCCTCGTGATTAACGATTCGTTATCAATTTGGGGTAGTAGACTTTTTAAATTAGGCTTTGACGTTAAAACTTCAACCAGTTGAAACACGCAATGTTAAGTCTTATAGTTTTGGTTCGAAAAAATAATGAAAACATTTTTTATTGAAAACCAATACAAAACTAAACATTCATGCACAAAGCTACAAATATCCGTTGCAATACAGAAAAATCTGAACATCGTCCTGATTTTTATGCCTTTGTTATGAGTTTGGAATCCCCTGAGTTTTCATGTTAGAGTAGCCATTGACAAATGAAATGTAGTAAAATCGAAACAACCACCGAACCGTGTCCAGATAGTTCGTTAGCTGAATTCTGGTAACTCAAATGGAAAAAACTTTTTGTTTCCAACCGTACAGAACACATGGGATGCAATTTCGCAGGTTTTTTCAATAAGTGTGTAAAGTGAAACGGAGTGCTTTTTTATCGTTTCAGTTTTATTGGCAGAATGAAATATTGAAGAAGTGTTTTTTATAAACTGAAATGGTTAATTAATTTTACAATCGATGATAGTTAACTGAATACTAGTTTCTTTGACATATTGACAGTGGAGGTGCTAGAAGCACATTCGAAAATGATTAGGGCCGAAGTCTCACTTTGACAAAGTAACTTTTTAATCTACTTGAGCTTTCAAAATAACAAAAAGTCTGAAAGCCCGTTTAAACACGAAACTTTACTAGATTAAATATTTACTATTATTGTATTTAAATTCTAGTTTAGTCAAATAAACACGTAATATCCTTTCCTGAAATACCTTCCTTCGCCACTAAATGCCATCGATGCACAACTGCGTGACCGCAGTGTAAGGACTTGTTCACACGAAACAGTATCGCACGGCGCTATGACCTATTGTTCGAAAATTGATGAAACATGAAAAATATAAGCCACTTATTTGTCGCAATAATCGGATTGTAGGATAAAATATATTATTTATTTTTGTGTTCATTATTATTATTGTCAAAAGATTCAATTAAGTTCAGTATGATAATTTTAATGACGTTTATTAAGACAATTTACTTTTTAAAGATGCTTTTCACCTACCACATACAAACTTTACCATTCTGATAATTACCAACCCTTTCATTTAAAAAGTATGCTTAATCATGCGGTATATTTCACGATATAGCCAGCCTTAGCTTCCTAAGTTATTCGCCGGGAATGCACCGCCCAGCTACACCTCAGCTCCATACAAACTATTCGCAGACCAGGCGGCGAAGCATTTCACTTAATATTCATAAAGGAAGGCCATTTGCCGATCCGCGCCGCACGGGGAGCGGTTAGAACTAGGATTATGTTAGATGTGGGCTTTTGAAAGGCTAAGATGTTATATAAAAGTATACATTTTATATGACGTTGAAGATCTATATCAGTAAAATGTTGACTTGCGTAAGTGTGTATAAATATAGGCAATAATAACGTCCAAACAACTGCAGCTTATATTGTATACTACAGATTATTAGATGTTTTTTACGAAACTACGTTTTATTTTCTGGATAAAACGAATTTCTGTTTATAATTGTATACTGAAAATGATTTTCTTGTAACTGGCAGGTGCGACAAGTTAGTTTAGCGTGGTCGTTATGTGTCTCGAACCGCAGCGAGACACATAACGACCACGGTGCTAATGACACATCACTGTTTTTAAATAATTTTAGTTCATAAAAATAGAAGTGGCCAGCATGTGTTTTTTTATTTATTTACAATCGGGAAAGGCAAATCATTTTACTGCGTACAGCCTAAAATTGAATCATTTTAACAAACTAATCATATGTCGATGAAATACATTAAAAAAAACCTCATTGAACACTACGCATGCGCCGCGTCGCCGGTAACCTGCTGATGTTTTATATAGAATTAAAGTTTTGGCACTGAAAGAGTAATTTTAAATACATTGAAACGGTCGGTTAAACCTTGTACCGTTTTTAGGCTGAGTGAATAATTGTTGACAAAAACAATTGAGGCCTTTGAATTTTTGATTATAACAGCTTTATAACAACCCATTTGTTTTTATTGACAATCTAGCTTTGAAAAAAAACCAAGCTCAAAACTAATTTTAGGCATTTTATTTCTTTACCTTAACTAATCTGCTTATTCACCTAATAAATTTCGTACGCAATTTCAAATTAATTCACCAAATTGTAATACATTAAAAAGCCAAAATTAATTTCACTTATCTCAACTCGACCAAGTACTTACAACGTTCGTAAACAAACAACACAGAAATAAAAAATAAGCGCTTAATTTTAATGAGTAAACTTATTTCCATAAAAAAAGTAAAAAGACGCGCGCGCGTCTCGGGGATTAGGATTTATCGTCCACCCGCGCTCCGTTACAACTGGAATGTACTCAAATTTTATGTAAACAAAGAAAGCTGCAAATAACTGGTGCTTAGTGGGTGGAGAAAATAAGAAACATAAGTACAAAAATACTCAATCTCCAGTAAATAAGATTAAGATTTTTTTGAGTTAATACAATTAATCTTAGATGTTTTTCTTTTTTATAAACTTACTAGTTGCCTGCCTAGCCGCCTGCGACTCCGTTCGCGTGGAAGTCGGTTTCCCGTGGGAATGAGAAGTTTTCGCACGGTAAAAAGTATACTTTGTGTTATTCTGTTGTAAAGTTTCATCCAAATCCGTCCAGTCGTTTTTACGTGAAAGAGTAACAAACATCCATACATACTTACAAACTTTCACATTTATAGTATTAGTAGGATTTAAAGGCTTCGTTAGTTTAAACTAAACTTGTCGATGTCAATCTTATGTGTTATAGTTTTGCTAATCAATACTGCATATTAAGTCAACCAAGAATGAATATGTTTAATTAATCTCGTCCTATTGATCATCTTTTATTTAGCATTTTTTTATTAATAAAAATTTATTCTTAAAAACTTGAATAGAAAAAACTTAACATTTTTATGAACTCGTTGTTGTACTAGTGAACCAGCTTCTATCTATTATTCTCATTACTTAGTGGTAATTTAAAGTTTATATGATAGTGTTTCTTCATCGCGAAACCTGTAGAAGTTCAAAGTACCTTGATTGGTTAACTTTAACTTAAAATACACTTGGGTTTAATAATTCTCTAACAAGTAACTAGTAGTTATATCGCACCTACCAGTTAGTAAAATTTTGTATTATAAATTCTTAAGTTTATCCCCTCACCTTTTAAAAAACTTTTTTTTAACCTAAAGTTATAAAAAGCACTGTCAGTTACGAAAGTGTGTAGCATAAAATTGAAAGATACAGAAAAAAATACGTTTTCTTCTATTTGGCTTATTTTGCTACAACACTAACTTTTTATAAAAGTTTCTAACCTTAATATAAAAACATGTAAACGTACAACATAAGAATTATTTTCTTTTTGGTAAAAGCTTCGAATGCTACCTATTACCTACCTACCTATTTAATATCAGAGCACTCGGTTGTCTGCTCCAAGGTAAATCCATGTATGTATGAAGCTAAAACCTTAGGGACTCGAATACGAAACGAGATGAATAAATTAAATTAAAAATAACACCGCAGACCAATTGAGGGAATGTATGTCTGTATGATGATGATACAGACAATGAAGCAGATTTTAAATTTTAGTTTAAAACGGTGAGGTAAGATGATGTCTTATATGTGAGGGGAAAGATAACTGGATGTTTTCATTTAAGATTTGTTGCAGAATGTTAATAAGTATGGTAAGAAGATAAGATTATTACTACATGCAATAAAAGTACAAGTTAATTGGAAAACTAAACAGCCAAATATTTAAGTTAATTACCCTTATTTGTTTTACATTTAAAAAGCTCACTTTTAAAGCTTGCTTTACATTTTTTTCTGTGTTTTACAGTAAACAGTAAGAACAAACTATTCTACTCTTGTTTTTATAGAAATGTAGACTTTTCCTATAAACATTTCATGAATACTATGTAATATCAGTGAAGAAATCTTTAATCTTGTTCTTTAATTCCATGTGACTCTCTGCAATAATTGTATCTCAGGCATCTCAATAAAAAAATAAAGCTTTTAAAAGAAAAAGAAAACTTAATATTGACATGAAATAACTAGAACCCAAAATGGCTACCAGACCGCCAGTTGCCGACCGCGTTGTATCTAATTTGCTTTCTAAAAGTAAAAAAATGTGACGAGTCAAAAGGTTTCCTACATCATTGCATTGCAGCTCCTCTTTTGTTTGAAAAGCTAAGTGACTTTGGTCATTTTGATCAATTTGATATAATAACTTCAGGACAAGGACAACAATAGTGTTCCATCTCGCTCGCTCCTACACTTTCGTCGGAACTTTCAATTAAATACTCATCGAGCGTAAATGTAGCGGCCACAGCGGGTCCATACCACGGTACGTTAAAAATAAATTAAAAGTTAAGTTATAATAAAAATAAATAAGGTTAAAACAGTTAATTTTGTTTTAATTTATAGAACTGAAACAAAGGTTCAGACTCAATTTTGGTATCATAGATACTTCAAAATCCTTATAAGGAATGTGTAACTTTAAAAATTTTAAATTTTTATTTAAATTACATATGCACTATTGAATTTAAAATACAAACTTTTCCTCCAGAAATATTTTTTAAAGTCCAAATGAGAACAAACCCGATGGAAGGCCCACAACCCACACGAAACAGTTAGTTGGAACTGAATGCACCGCCCGTTGCGGCCGTTGATGACCACTCATTAATATTGAACTGAATTCATCCGAACCTACATACGATTCTACGAAATTACGACCGTTCTATAGAAAAATATACAGTGATTAATGGTTTGGGGGAAAAAGCAAACGTGCTACGATGATGCTACGCTTCTACGAAAATGTCTACGACGTAGCACAACATGTTACACAGTTTTTAAAATCTAGTATTTGGATGAAATTTTGTACATAGATAGAATACAACGCCAGCTTTTCAAATAAATTATTTGTTATGTAAAAATGTTAAAGTGTACAAGTTTGTATTCAAAAAAGAGGGCGCCAAGTATTTCTTTCAACATTGCAAAGCTGCAGGCGAAAAACTAGTTTTTGCAATAAAAGAACATGTTTTTTTAACATATTTAAGAATTTTTAAAAGACTTGTTGCGAATAACTAACATGTAAGAGCTTGCGTTTTGGCTCAGAGGTTATATAAATTGTAGCACTAAAGAACCTCAAAAAGTTCCGTCTCCTTTTCGTAAACGTATTTTAACCTTCAGAAGTAAAATATGTTTTGTTTCTACAGTAATAGTAACAGCTTGAAATTTATTTTAGTTCAAAGTTACTTAAGAAGGTTGCCATAGTTCGCAAAATCATTTCCAACCATTAACTCTCTAAGTTTCAATAAAAACAAAAATATATTTCGTAAATTGAACATGAAAACACTTACCAAAACAATTTATGGTTTATCTCAAAATTCGCTGCAGTATATTCAAGAATGCCTTAATGAAAATCAGGTTAGTACGGTCAGCGCCGGCAGCGTTAGAATGTGTAGCGTTGGCAGCGACCAGCTTCCTGCTGACCGTACTGAGAAGTAGGTTACGATGGAATTTAGACATTATTGTAAGGAAATTTTAACACAGTGTTGCTTAAACTACGTTGTTTTAAGATTTAGGCCAGCATTAGGGATTATGAAATTAGTAAAGTTTTTTTTATAGGCGCACTTATTTATATTTTAATTCCACACGTTTGTAATAAGTAACTTAAAAAAAATGTTTGTGCGTAAGTTCATGAATCAACCATAAAAAAAGAGTTAGGGAAAAAAAAACAACGTAACATGTGTAACGTATAAATGCCAAACGAACAACACATAATCCCTACTTCCCTACTAATATTATAAATGCGAAAGTAACTCTGTCTGTCTGTCTGTTACGCTTTCACGCCTAAACCACTGAAACGCTTTTTATGAAATCTGGTATGAAGAAAGAACTTGGGAAAGGGCATAGGGTACTTTTTACTGCGGGAAAATTTCTCATTTCCACGGGAAACCTACTTCTACGCGAACGGAGTCGCGGGTGGCCACTAGTGGCGAATAAAACTAAGGGATAACAAACAGCTAAAACTCTAACAGTTCCGATACTTTATTCCATTACGCCTTCTAATCTCTATCAAAACTTAAACAATCTTAAAAACCGTTTATCGTCCGAAGTTAAATCAGTGTTTAATTTGTGAAGTTAGCTTACCGGCTGGACTCACTCGATAGCCCGCGGCGAAGATACAGGATTAGTGGCGATCTGCTGTAAGCCTGCTAGAACTGCAGGATATCGATGAGGAAATAGTTAGCGGGGTTTGGAGATAGATTTTGTTATTAGTTTAGTTAATGATAAGAAAGAAAAAAAGACAAGATTTTTGTTCATTAGGTGTTTGATTTTAAGGCTGCTGCGTGGATTATAAGTAGTACACAGCAGTAACGCGAAATATTTAATATTTGCTAGTGTCCACACTATATGTAGAATAATTGGACTATTAGTTCTGAATCGGTCTTAAAAATAATTTTGGGTTTTTGAACAGAATTAGCCAACACAGAATATCCCCAAAAAATGTGTTCATATTATAACTTTACTCTTTAGTTGTTTATATTATTTTACTTTAAAATAAATAAAACACACGTTTTCTTTCGAAATTGAAACAATTTTAAAGTCCAACTTTCTTGAATTGTTTTCCAATGAGTATATATCCCGCGGTCGTGCCATTAACCGGGCTGCTATGACTATTGCTTGCATCTGCAAAGACGTGTGAGCAGGACAGCGATACCGTAATGTGTGCTATTTCACAATATTGGTATCTGCTTGCAACATGGAATGGTTACCAGAGGATCTACGAGTGCTTTTTGTGTCATAAAAAAACATTTCCAGTTTACTCAAAGATAGTCAATAAAAAAGTGTAACACACACTTTTAGGGTGTACTCTAAACTGCCACATCAACTGTGTACCATACAATAGTCTAGGAAAGAACTTAGTTACACCTAGAAACCATCTAATTCAAAAATCATTCAAATTCAAAAGTTTGATATCCACACTTCGCTAGGGTGGTTGTCTAATATCCAACAAAAGCACCTCCATTGGTTTATATACTCTATGGTTCCCAAGTATTTGTCCTGATACGTTTAAGGATGGGTTCCAACCAACCACGCGTTAAGGAAGGCATAACACTGAAGTTGAACGAAAACAGTTAGATCCCATCTTAATGGTTAGTGAAACAAGTTTTAAGCCAACGTTTGGTAAAATTGCCTCTGAGCTTGTAAGAATATGTTTCGGAACTTTTAGCGTTAACATAAAACCTAAGTTTTTTTTACTTATGGTTTGGAAGTTGAATAATACAAAGGAATAAGTCGAGCCAATTTTGTAAAATGTTGTTTTCGATATTGGCTCGTGTCTGGGTGTAACTAGGTTCTCCCCTAGTCCATTGTGTGGTACCTATAACACGAGTTACTTTTGGGCCACAAAATTGGTGTGTTAGTCTGGAGATTTATTATTAATTATTATTGATTTATTATTTTACATACATAACACGACAAATCATTAACCACGTTGTAACGTCACTATTTAACTTTGCTTAATTATAATTCATTAGTTTTATCAGAAGTTTGAATATTTCCCAATTGACAAAACAAGATCCTCCCTATCTAACAGCAGTGGAACAGTTTCAATTTTACACAAAACTTGATTTCCAACTTGGAATAAGGACCCGAAAGCCGTAAAGTGCAAGTTTCGCAGAAGGCACCGGGAAATTTTCGCTTGAAATAAATTATTTCACGATAACTTTGTCAAAATTATTGCTCTTCTACCTAATTTCCATTGTAATTGTACGTTTCAATGATACCAGAAATTGAAATTGTGGAATTTATTTTGTTACTTTATAAATTGAATTTATTTGTTGTGTATTATATGTGTTTTTGTTGTTTTCAGGTATGTTCACAACACAACAGTAATTATAACATTATGCGAGGTCGTCTGTAAGTACCACTTTGATATATTAAATATAATAGTTTTATTATATTTAAAAAGTATTACTTTAGGGTGCTTTATTTAAATTTGTAGACGAAAAGTCCTAATATCTGCAGTTTGATTGTCAATTAAATAGGTACAAAATATATTGGGCGTGGCTTTCTATTTTTATTATTTAAATATAAAATGTCGAGAAACCAAGCCACCACTGACATCTTTTACACAAAGATAAACATTCATAAGATCTTCTTTAGTCGACAATTCCACGACGATTCTCTTTGTGCCAGTACAAAGGCCGCCTCCGAACATAATATTGTCTTCGTAGATTTATTTAGTTTTTCACAACAACCCTGAGAAGTATTATCAGCTTTTGAGCGATTTAGATGAGATTTTTTACTTTTTTTTAGAGTGCCCATGAAATATATTTGCGTACTACTCGCATAAGTGAATGGTATTACAATGACGCAGAGATTTCTTTGCGCTTCTTTCTTGTTTTAAGAATCCCCAATATAATACAATAATATTGTAGATGATGCTTGTAATCACTTTAAATTAAGCCTAAGCTTGTATTATATTGGTATCTCATAATGGGTAAGAGAAGCACCTTGTTATACCTAGACACGAGATAGTACCTATACAAAAGCAGATTGACTAAATTGGTCAGACCCAGTAATCAAACGTATCGTAAAACAGAATGGTATTGATCGCTGCACTACCGAGGTAGCCATAAAAATACTGCGATTCAGTTATATTTTACATTTGTTGTAAGTTCGAGATTGCAGTGCAGAAATGTTCATATAAAAAAACCTCTACAAGACAACGCAAGCACTGCTTTGTTATTCCAATTACGAGCGTTGTTGAACCCACGTTTTGTGAACCTTGATCCAACTTTTGTAATCTTTTGTCAAATGTTATTAAAACTCGGTCGATTGCGGAGGAGGCTTGCGGCCAGAGCCGGGGCTTTACCGGGGTTAGATGTTATTTATAAATTAAATATATTTTTCAGTTAAGATTTCGTGACTTAAAAAATTATACATGGTAATAAGTAAACCACTCAATTAGTCAAAATTTTAAATAAAATATTGATGCAATTTCGAAGTTTTAACTCACATTATTAATCTACATTTATACAGATTTCATTCAACATTACATCAAATTATTCCTCGTTTATAATGTAAGTTTAAGTAGTAAAGTTTTGATTTAATTCCATTGTGAAAGTTTTATTGCGGGCGTGAGATTAAGGCGTATTTTTCTTTTATTATCTTGGCTTGAATTTATTAGGATCGGTTAATTAATTTGCGAAGTTCTCGTAATAGGAGCCCATAAAAATAATAGTAGCACAGTTACTTTCTTTGTGATTTGTTTTAGTAAGGAGTTTGTTATCAGAAATGAATAATTAAAAGAATGCTAAACTCCTTTGATTACATAGCTATAGTCTTCTTCTACTACACTAAATAAAACGTATGATAAAAAAGTAAAATAACGAACTTAGGTTTTTTAATTTATTATATATTTAGCGTTCAGAAGTGAAAATAGTAATAATAAACAATAATTTAGAAATCTAGTCACAATTTAGTTCAATTTTACAAAATTGTACCATCAACATATAAATGAAGCATTAAATCCACAAACATAAAATAAAACACCAATCATTTACTGAACAGCAAAAATACATACAGGAATTATCACATTAATTACTAAATAGCTTATTTCTCGAATAAACGACACTTTTCACAACGCTCACAAATCGCATCCATTATAACCTATCTGACAGCCGAATGACAATGCCTAATGCTCACGTGTTTTTTTTATAGTCTATGAAGTCGCCCTATGGAGTTTTTATTCCTAATTCGGCCTCTCCTGACGGCTTAACGTCCTCGTTATGCTGATAGTGGCTTCATGACTGCAGCAGCTTATATCAGGGACATACTTCTTGCCTCTGATCGTGTATTTTCGAGGTCCACGGGAGCCGAAGAGGGTCCAGGCGAAGGATCAGGCGCATTACTTTCCTCATCATCTGAAATGTCAGGGTACATGATTAAATAATTCAACAGTTAATAGCATGTTTTTGCAAACATAATACAAGCAATCAGAAAACTATAACTTTTATCTATTGAGAGCTCTCATTTCTACCATCACCGTTACCACTCTGCAGGATGTCATCGCAAGTTGGTCTTCAACTTCTGCACGAGGAACGCAGGAGCCTCCATGATGTCTTGACTCTGTGAACTCACCAGCGAACAGCAGGCGTCCCCACCATTCGCGAGAGACTATACTCTACATGACCATCGTCATACGAGCCCTAGTCTCCCCAGGCTTTACGCCAACACGACCCTTACGACGTGCTGACAACCATCACACAAATACTAGGTACACCAGGCTTTACGCCAACACGACCCTTACGACGTACTGACAACCATCACACAAAAAAACTCACACCAATATTAGATACCCCAGGCTTTACGCTAGCACGCCACTTACTCGTGCTAACAACCTTCTCATGCAAAAGAGTACCCCACCGTTATTTATGGACTCACTTTCAAAAAACTCAGCACAAGACTCGGGACAGACATTCCATATCTCCCCAGTTTCTATCCTAGCCTGTTCGACCTCCTCGATACAGACATCGAAGAGGTGAAGGCTAGGGTCGAAAATGGAAACAAAATAATTTTGTTTACCCGCATACTGTAAAGATCCAATTGCATCGGCAAGAACTCGCGTTGGTTCCGACACAGATTATATTTGAATAGGCTTGGCCATTGCCGGAGGAACGTTGTGGATCGTATTCCTAGACTCATATTTTTCTACAATAACGTTAGTGACAGAAAGGTTTACTGACTTTAAACCGACGGCGCGCAATAACTCATTCCTATTTACACTAACCCGTACATTAGTCAGATTTACTATAAGAGGCAGCGCAACTACCGGTAACAACACCTCCCTCACTAGATTGCGGCCCGATATTCGAGCGACTCCGACCTTTTAAAATAGTTCCCAATATGTCATGCAATATAACGTTTAAATTGCGTGAAGCATCTGGAGGGGTTCTAGCACGCGTACTCCGTCAAGAGCTAGACCTACCACGCGTATGAGAATACGAGAGCGCGACCGGTACTGCGGAGACGATCTATCTCGGGAACGCGAACGGGAACGCGAACGATAACGTGATCTATGCCTATCACGGTAATAACGGTGCGATCGATCTCGAGCCATGTCGTTTATTCGCCACATTTAATAAAAATCAAAGTAAATCGAATTCAAAGAAAGATAAATAATTTGGTGTTTTATTCTATCAGTCAGTAAGGAATGTTATTCTGAAAAAACTGGCCGGATGGGCTTGAAATTCTATCCCACTTCTGAATTTAGCGTTCAGAAGTGAAAATAGTAATAATAAACAATAATTTAGAAATCTAGTCACAATTTAGTTCAATTTTACAAAATTGTACCATCAACATATAAATGAAGCATTAAATCCACAAACATAAAATAAAACACCAATCATTTACTGAACAGCAAAAATACATACAGGAATTATCACATTAATTACTAAATAGCTTATTTCTCGAATAAACGACACTTTTCACAACGCTCACAAATCGCATCCATTATAACCTATCTGACAGCCGAATGACAATGCCTAATGCTCACGTGTTTTTTTTATAGTCTATGAAGTCGCCCTATGGAGTTTTTATTCCTAATTATATTGTAATTTTAAGGCATTCGTAAAATACTTGACACTTAAAATTACATAAGACACTGAGTCTTAAAAGTGTTTTCTTGAAAGAGCAACACAATTTATATAAACCTTGGCATTTCACTTAAAGTAGGTAGCTCTTTTGCGCAATATAGGTACGAAGTATTTATAACTCGAGTTTAATATAGAATGACAAAATAAGAACGCTCCATCAGGCTCTCGCAAATCTCGCAGACTCCACACGTGCACCTAATCTGAAAGCACGACAAACTAAATTCACACAAGACCCGCTAAGTACGTAACTTCGGAGCCAACACAAACTTAACTTAAGCAAAACATATTTAAATGCGCTGCTTGCTACCAAAACACGCTCAATTTACTCCATAAACGCAGTTGTGGCTGCGCTCAGGTACACTAAGCGATATTAAAATGCAGATTATTAGATCCCCCCTCTACCCCACCTCTTTGCCCCCCTGTAGTAGGAGAGTGTTGTGTCGCAAATGCGGCATTATGCCGAAATGTAGTGAGCTTGAGCGCTCTCAGCGTAGGTTGAGTTGAACTCCAAGTCCGCAATATACTGTTATGAGCAACATGTTTATTAAACTGCAATCTTTAATATTTATTCGAATGGTTATGTTGCTATGTATACGTTTAAGGGCATAAGAAATACTTCGTATTTCAAATGATTTTGGTTTAACTTGGCACTCAAAGGTCAAAATATTTAGATTTGTAAGCAAAAGGAACTTTTCTCATTGGTGTATGTATATTTGTCTCTTTTGCTCATTGTAAATTTATCTTGACTCTTCAAACGAAGAGTAACGTCTACTTCTTGTGGACCGATGCCAACAAGTGGCTAAAATCAGCTTTATTTTCATAGACTTTTGAGTCAGTGTCCGCCAAACAAATGTCAATGCAACGTCAACGCTGAAGAAAAACTGTCTTCTTTGTATTTCTGTTATTTCTTTTTTACGAATGATCAAAAGAGTATTCAGAGTCTTTCTTTGTGAGCCGAGATACTTTGATTTGAATACTAAAATTGACCGGGCGATTCAAGTGAGTACGTATCGTTCATCTCTTCTATTTATTATTTTCCTTGGAGATATCTCTATGTGATTTTCTTTAGGGTATACCTCCGACCATTGTCAAGGCATGGTGACTATAGACAATGTTCCAAAGGTGGACGTAGACCGATCTGGAACGTTCAAGTATATTCTGGTGAAGTTGAAGCAGAATGACTCCTGCGCAACCATAGTAAGAGGCTACGCCAGACACAAATACCATTCTGATATTTTTAATGAGGTATGTATATACTATATCACGGATCATTATTTAACAAAGGCCTGTCCATTGATACGAAGAAATATCTCAACTTTGGGTGAACGCGTCAGAATTTCTAAAATTATCTGGGGTATGGAAATCCCACTCTGTCACACCTCAATGGACAAGCCTGAACCTCTATAATTAACTTAAGATAAAAAGGCAAATTAATCAGAAAAAAATCTAACCTGATGAAGCTGTAAAGGTCGCCAAGGGGCCAACAGCTATCGACAGAAAAAAAGAAAAAAAAAGAATCCTATTCAAGTATTCTAAGTATCCCAAATACCAGTAACATTGAACTCCAGGTGCAGGAGAAGCTAAAGCCCATCGAATGCCAGCCCCTCGGCGGCGGGAAGATCAGCCTCGACGCCGAGGACAAGCACGTCCACATCTCCGGCTTCTCGCAGGGCTACGGGAAGGCGGACCACGAGCTGGCAGCCAGGCTGATGCGCGACGCCTACCCCAGTTATAAAGTCACTGTCGACAATGATGAAAGTGGGTAGGGATGAGGAGATGAGAGATTTGTGTACTGGGAGTGGGAGAAAATAAATTTGTTGGATTTTTGATGCGTTGGTTGTTTTTGTAATAAATAGAGAAATTCGTTTATCCTGATTATATTATGTTACTCAATCACGACACGACGGGTGCTTTTTACCGCTGTAAAAATCACATTTTCCCACAGAGCAGTAAGCTAGAAACTCAAACAGTATCAATTATAAAAACTATGTTTTGTATCAACATAATATTTCTTTCATAAAAATGTAAAGTAGGTACGAAAACATGTTAATATAGTACCTAATCGACGTAAAAAGATCGCTATAAAAAGGTACTCATTTAACCCGTTTCCCCTTGAGCGTCAGTCGCAACTCCTGCATAAATACAATCTAGCTAACTTACAAAGGCGTGTTACAAGCTCAAAGCGCTTACTCCCTTTGATCTGAACCGCCTCCAAAAATCACGTTATGTCGAACCGTGCCAAAGAACTTTTCGCGCAAAAAGTAAACGAAACGCTTTTCACAGCAATATCATATCGGAATTTGTGCCCTTGTTTTGTTGTTCCGAGTTGAGGAGATTCCGAGTGGAAAGCAAATAAAGTTATGTATTGCTGTTTAGTTCTCTTTTATGTATACTATTGAGATGAGAAATGGTTTCTGTGTTTGTCCTTGGCATATTTGGAACTCTGAGCAATCTTTGTAAGCAGTAACAACTTTTTGTCATCAATACAATGGAGCTGCTTTTAATACTCGTAAGTGTTCCTAAATCCCCATACAACTGTATACACATAGGTGAGATCTATGTGAAGTGTATTAGAGGGAGTTTGTTTGCGAGCCTGGCTGAGAGTTGCAATTACTTGAACTGCTCTGTAGTGAACTAGTTGGAAGGCTTTATGTTCGGCTGACAGAGGTGTTACGTCGGAACACGTTAATAGGGTAGGCGCGGCTGATGCCTAACAGAGCATTGTATACTAGGCCAGATTTATAACGAACTGTTGGGAATTAACAAATATTTAAAAACAAAGTATGTAGCTTAGGTATGAACTTTATCACATAATAAAGCTAAAATTGCAGGTAAAAAGATTTAACCTAACAAGAAACTGCCGAAAAAGAGTAGTAGAATACAAAGTAAGGTGTGATAAAGAGTTGAAGGTTTAACGGGTGTTTTAATAGTGTGTTTATTTCTAATAATTTTGTTGCCTTCTATGCAGTACGTGTTTACATCCTACGTTATTGTATCCGTGTGTAAATCTTATCAATTTCCGTAGTCGATTGTTGCAAATGTAAACTTGTACGAAGATGTTTACAATATACCCGCATTCTGTCAAAAGTAAACAGTGTGTCGACCGCCTTTGAGCAAAGTGAACTCCGCAATTGACGAGCGTTCATTGAATTTGATTTCACATTGATCTACATACAATGTCTACTACAATATCAATATTAACATTAATAAGAATCATAATTTGTCTTTATTCCTAAAAATCACCATTATTAAACTTCATTATAGCAATCCATTTAGCCCGTCCGTAGTAAAGTAAATAAATAAATAATACGTGACATATGAATATGTTTTCAGGAAAAAAAACGGCGAATATGTTACAAAAGTTTCCGGGAAATATTCATCAACCCTATTGAGCTACATTCGTGGAATCAGGAAATTCGAGTCCTAGCGAATATAACTAACAACTATATTTGTTAGTTTGACAATATTTGTACTACTCTAAAATACTCTCTTTGTATATTACTATAAGAAGAGCTACTTCAGTATAAATGAAAACAATGGTATGTACCCGTACACAGACCAAGTAGAGAACACTGGTGATGTCTTTGCGTTGGTTGTAAAGGTCATTGTTATCGTGTTGTAGCGTGTACACCATTGATACAAGTAGAATGCAAATGTTTGAGTTCGGTGCAGAGATTGTTTTCTTCCGCGCCATTGTGCCTGTAGTGGGCTAGGATAGGATGGAAATGAGCCCTGGGGCTCTGTTACAAATAATACTTTAGGCTTCTTGCAAAATGCGCTCCGAGACTTGAGCACGCTTAGCATATTGAAAATAGAGTAACAAATTCGCATATTGTTGGCTCTGTTCGGAGTTTAATAACTTGCAAGCATTTACAACAAATAGTGATTAAATAACAATACCCTTATTAACAAAAGAATTTGAAAACCTGATTAGTTAAAAGGCACCTTTTTATTTTCAGATTTTAAAAGCAATTACATAGATTTGACGAAGACAAAACATACGTTGTTAAATAAGTCGGTCAATCCCCTTTTAAACGCCTCTAACGTTTTAATTTTTAGAAAAATTAGAAAATCATCAATACGCAAGATCCTCAAGGTATAACTGAAAAATAGTCATCATTTCCGTTTACCATCGAAGAAAGTCTTCAACAATTGGCGTATCCATCTCACAAGAGTGGTAGTTAATGACCCCATCCGTTGGGAGTACACGCAATATTTATTCAAAGTAAATTCGCAACTTTCTCCAACATTTTTCTACGGCTATTTTTCTTTGTTAACAATATTGAATTCACATTCATCGCTTTATGAAGGTTATTCTTTCCTATTATTCTTTTTTTATATTATTCCAGCCCCGTTTTGTTGAGAGAGCCTGGAGTTTGCAAATTTGAATAAGTTGTGTTTTATGAATATCTTCCTTTTGAATAAGGATTTCTGGTGATTTGAAATTGGGGGATTCTTTGGGCGTTCTTTCTTCATTTTTCGCTATTTGAACCTCTATAACAAAACGGAATTTCGTTATTGAAAAAGGTGCTAAATTATTTTTAAGCGCGTTAAATGTTGTTCATTTTCCTGTAGATATTAAAACTCGACAAAATAGGTATTATTAAGACAAGTGTTAGCAAAAAGTTTCTTAGCTGAACAGTTAAACGACAAACTTTGAGTTGTGCACCTCGTTAAAACTTCCGTGCGATCATAAAACTTTCATACCACTCGATATGATCCGAAAACTCTGACCTTTACAAATAATAAGAATTTGAAACTCTTTCATTATTTCTGATTTTAGCCGAATTAAAAAAATATTTTAGAGCAAAAAAAGCAAATTTTCCTTTTAAAACATTTATGTAATAGACAAAGCCTTAAATCCGTCCTAAGGTTCTTTCCTGAACCTAAGTACTTTTTGTTTATTGAATACAAATGGCGACCTCAGCTTTGCTTACACAAATCCGGTCCGGCACCTGATCCCGCCGATCTTACAATAACGATATTGAAGCAGAAGAAGGGACAGAAATAATAACCGTAAACCTCACGCACTAACAAAAAGGTTTTGCTGAAACGCCTGACAGGACTTTAGAGCAAAAATGTAAGAAGGGGAATTTGCTACTGGAACAAATGAGGAAATAAGTCGGAAGTTTTTCTTCTTTGGTCCAGTATTTGGTATTGCATTTTTAATTGGTTGGTTTGAATTGGTGGTTGTTTATCTTCCAAATCCTAAAAAAGTTTCTTTAAGTCCTCTTGGATTCTCAGTTCAGATTTAAACTACGAATCTCGCACCTAAAATCAGCTCAAGTTATTTACGTACGCCTCTAAGCTGAAGCGTACGTTTTACACAATATCCAATTAGTGCAAGCACTAAACCTCATCCAGTGGAGTACTCGTTAACATAATTATTGAAAGCTCCGGCAGCGACGTAAAGTGCGGCGTTGTTGGGCCAAGTTGGCGCCCAGACTGGGGCCACTGCAGATCTCACGGGGTACCTTGATGCAACGCTTTATGGATTTTAGATATCGAAAGTTTGGCAGTTGTAATACTTGAATACTGTGTCTTTTTGTTGCACTGATTTCTGAAAGCCGCATTGTCTGGGTAGTTTTCATTTGTTTATTTTTATTTATTTCTTGAGTGAAACCTTTTTTAAAATCGAAATTGTTATATGCTTGTCCAGCTCTATAAAATAACTCAATTTAATTAACCTTAACTTAACCTTAACTTAATTAACCTTAACTTAGTTCTGAAAAATCTGTGTCCACGAAACCATAAAATGGGTATTTTATTTTTTTTGCTTTTTCTTCAAACCTTACTTGGTTGAGACAAGCTCAGGACAAATGGCAGACTATATATTTGCTCAGTTTTTAATTTGAGGATTCTAACTCACCCTTTATGTAGAAATTAGTTGTGTAATAAATAATACTTAAGAATTTAGAAGTTAATGCTACACATTTTAGAGACGAGACGTGGAGAAATGTGGTCTCTTACTAATTAGGAGTTCTGTTTGTTTATTATGAAATACGAATATTCCAGGAATGTGCATGGTTGCAATTATAATTTAGTCTGTAGTGTAACAGGCTATTACTTAGGAATATAGAATCACTAATTCAATATATTAAACGTTTACCTTCTAAGCTGAAACATCAAAGCCATTGTTACCATTACAAAGTTTCAATTTCGTTTAATTTATTGCATGATATGTTTTTAAAAGCCACGTCTTGCCCCCAGTCTTACTACATCGACTTGTTTTTTGTAAGCCCACCATACGAGCATTCAAAGCAAGTGATCAGAACTTCGGGGCCCTTACTCGTGAGTGACATCAAAGGGCCTTTTTTAATGGACGGCCCTTTTTGGCATTCTCTCCACGAACCTACCCTGAACGAGTGGATGGACAATTTCGGAACTATTATGTTACTTTTACATTCAAATACATCTTGGTCGCCATCCCGAGCGACTCTCGGGGCCGAATGCTAATGATATCTGTGTGCGTAGCCAATTTAAAGAGGTTTCTTATATGTTCAGATAAACTAATCCTTGATTAGATATTATGTCCTAGCAACAAAATATATATTTGTAGTTTTTGATAAGACAATTATTAGATAGTTTCTAATGTTAATTCTTATTTTTATCTTTTGCCGAGGCTCGGGGACGGCGTTTCTAATTAACTTTATAATTTTAGAACAGCGTGTTGGCAAACGTTACGATGAGGTCCTATGGTCGGTGATTCGAAATATGTGTATATCATAATAATCGGTGCGGTGCGTGGTTTTAAGGCACCGTAGGACCTCTTTTTCACACAGTGACAGCGTTCTTACCAAAACTGCCTGTATAACATTGGCTGCAGAAAAAATCTTCAGTTGTTTCTCTAGTTTTTAAGCCGCAAGTGTGCTCTATCGCTTGTTTTATTTATTTATTTAATAGTCCATAAACATGGGTAATAGAAATAGTACATGACGACAAGTAGTAAGTAGTACATTTAGGGCCGGTTTTCAATAGTCAGATAAAATCTATCTGACAGAAAATCAGTTTGTTTTTGTTGCACGTCGAACATAAATACTTGACATATGTATGAAGTGACAATGAAAACATACCTCTTATCAGTTAGTTAGCATTTATCTGACTATTGAAAAATCTGATAATTAAAATCATAAAATGATTATGTAAGCAAATAACAAAACTATCAGTTCAAATTAACGTCAAGCGTCAGGAACATTTAACACAATTAAATTAATGTGTAAGCAAGACAAAACGATCAGTTTGAATTACATCAGGATCATACAAATTATTTAAATCAATTTTTAATGTCAGTAATTATATCATTTAGGGCCGGTTTTTCAATAGTCAGATAAATTCTATCTGACAGAAAATCAGAAGGTATGTTTTTGTTGCACGTCGAACATAAATACTTGACTTATGTATGAAGTGACAATGAAAACATGCCTCTTACGAGTATCAGTCAGTTAGCATTTATCTGACTATTGAAAAATCAGCCCTTAAAAATAAATTAATGTCATAATAAACTTTATTAGTAAGGAACCCATTGAGTGAAGTTTTAAATCCGTGATCGTTTTTAATATTTGAAGGGATTCAGGAATTTTATTATAAATATGTGGTGCCATACAGGTTACACTTATTTTATAATGTAATGATCTACGAGTTTGGGCAAAATTTAAGAATTTTAACGACTTTTGCACTCTATCCTATAGCATTAAGCTCTGATTTTGAACAACCCTCAGACAGAAGGCTCGATACCAACTGCCCGTGTACTGAAAGCTTCATTACAATTATTAGCACGTCTTACTAGAGTAACTTAGTTGCGTGTGTTGCTCCTAATACTAGAGACGTGTTAATTAAATCAGGTGCTACCACTTTGTTCTATTGATCGAGATGCTAATTACATTTATTTGACTTTGATTAACTAGTAGTTACGTGTAGAAAACTAATAACTGATGGTAGTTGACTAGATAGCTGCTATTACAGAGAAATTGGTTTTATTTACTGTTGAAAGTTTAAGTGGGTTTTTATTGATTTTATCGCAAGTCACGGAAGTTTTTTCAACGATCTTTCTCGTCTTTTTTGTTTATTGAAATATCTTAAGTTATCAAAGTGGCTAGACAACAGATACATACAGAACTTAAGATTTTCGTTACAAAAGATCATCCCCAACAACTTCTCCAACTATTATTTTATTCAAATTCTTTGTATTTTCGCGAAACCTTTCTTTTCTGAAAGGGCTGGAATACATAAAAACTCGCTTTGTTATGAATGGAGTTTTGTAGTATTTTATTTGTAAGTGCTTCCTTTTACCATTACTGATTCGGGCGAGTCTCGTAAAGTGTTATTGGCTTCCATTTTAATATCGTGTCGTAAACTTGAAGTAGATGTACTAAAGTCTTGAGTTTTTACTGCGCAGTGACCACAACATTAAAAAGTTTATATACACGAAGAATTTTACATCTTTCTAATGTTCGTAAAAACAGCACAATTCATTCTTAGTTTAATTTTACCTACTAACTACATAAGATCGATATACTAAAGCATTGTACATTTATGTGTCGCCTTCTTGAAAATTCAATTAATCGTAGTATACAGGGTTATTTCTAATTAGCGCATCACCTCTTGTAGGCAGCTTTTCTACATCAATTCCAACAACATTTAACCAACGAATAATTAAAATTATTATTTTAAAAAAAATAAGTTTTTCCATACAAATTTATTAGGTACCTCTAAACGATACAAAACTCTACGCGCACGCAACTGGCGTGGCAGGCGCGCGGGCGACGGGGGGGGCGACCGGTTTGAAACTTCTCACAAAATACAGAGTTATAAATAACAGAGCGTTCAAATTTGTTATTGTTTTTTTGTTTTTGTGTTAATTACCAAGTTATGCAAAAAGTCGTAGAACAAATGTTATTGGGATTGATGTAAGGAAGCCGCCTGCAAGAGGTGATGCGCTAATTACAAATAACCCTGTATAATTAGTAAACATACACGCATATTTTTTTTACTGTATATTTTTTGCAATCTTATCCACAGTACAAGTATTAAATAGATTTACGTAAACACCATAATCTTAACCACAGATCATCAAATTGAAATCAATCAATCTAGAACTGTCCTCTTTTCTGAAGTCCTCATTATTATTCCGTCTCAGACCGCTGGGGAAATTCCCTAATCCAACCTTCTCAAGGGCCTTGATTTTGCTCTTTTTCCTAACTTGAAGTGCGTATTAGCCGCGTAAAATTACAAACTCAGGATGGTTTCTCCGATCCTACAATTTGCGTCACTTATTTACTCACAGTCATATCTCAGACGACTTTTACCGACAATTTCGGAAAATTCAACGAAATACTCTTAACAAACTTGTATTAAACCTGAATGCTGCTAAATGTTGTGCCTTAATTAGCATTAGAATTCTGGGAATTAGCATAAACAGAGCATTAAGCATCTCAATTACGGCCTAATCTTGGCAAACAAAGCACAGGTACTTTCACAGTACGTATTTAGTGAGCAAAAATTTGTGCAGTGAGTAATCCCGTTACATATTAGGGGTGTTATACACCGTTGGACCGCGACCGTAAATTACGGAGCTCTGCGGGGCTGAGATAAATACCTCACAGTTGCGACTTGCCACGCGGAGTTGATTCTTATTTGTATGCAGGGTAAGTTGTTAATTAGGTTGGATGTGTAATGCAAAATATTGTATGAAATTATTAGGTAAGAGCTACTTTTAGACAAGGTCTAGTCGGAGGAAAAAGTTGTTACTGGCAGCTGAAAGTACAATGTATGAAAACCAGGGAGCTTAATCTAGTATTTAATTTAAAATTAAATTATTTATAAGTTGTGATTTAGTTGTTAAAAAATAATTTTAAAAACCAAAATGTATTTTTTATGTTTTAATGATAATTCCGTATTGTCAGAGTTGTGGTAAGACATTGTTTTCCTGTAACAATAATAAGTAAATAAATTACAGAATGAAATATTTTTGGAAACAAAATTACTTCCAACTATGTCCAACCAAGATATTATTAAATCTTACTCCAAATTAAACACTTGTTCCAATGTTTCACACGTAAATGTACGAACCAAATTGTCGTTCCCATCTCCAGATGACAAGCTACAAAGTACCTTGCTAAATATACCTTCAAATTATAAGCTAATAAAGAAAACAAATATAACCATAAGCTTCCTCAATTACAGTTTTCTTTTTAATACCGCTATTTGCCATATAAAGCCGCCATCAATCGTGGTTTATGCCATCCCGTCTTCCGCAATTAGAAGGCAGTTTTCTTTCTAACAATAGGAAACATTAACGCAATCAGTGGTCAGTAATTCTGTAAAATATTCGATGCTTACTCCTCGTTAATTACTTAGATTAGAGAGATTAGAAGCGTTTTGGAGTTAATAAGTATGGTGAAAAGGAAACTATAGGACTACTTAAGAAGACTAACCGAAGGCAGCTACTCTTACCTGTAAATAAACTAAAGTAAAAAAAAGTACACTAAATATAAAAAGACTGCTCCAGAAAACGGAAACTGGGTATTGCTGGAGCACTCAATTCGTTACGTAGAGACGTGCATTTTAACTACCAAATTTCGGGATTATTCAATGTTTAATTGACAAACACACTGGACAACGAATTTGCTTTTACTTTGTAATGATGATGATAAAAGCGATACAATTATAAACTTAACATATAGTAAATCCGACCCAGTGACACAGATTCGATGGTTCGGAACAAATTCACAGGTCCCGGTGCGCCGGGGTTCGGTGACTGGTGACTGTCGCCACGCAAGTCAAATGTTAAAAATAGAAATAAAGGGAGGGAAATATTGGGGAAATATAGTTTTGAGAGTTAACTGTAGAGAATTACCACCTAACGAAGTTTTAATTGTAACGAATGCATTTTAATTTACATATATTTATTGATTCTTAAACTATAAGAAATTAGAAGGGCCTTATATCATCTAGAAAATTAAATTTCTGCATTCTATATTGGAATAGCATTGCCCTGGTTCAAGTTATATGCTAACAAAAAACAGACACGTCAGCCCGAACTCACAGCCGGAAACACAATCCGAACATACTGAAATCATCAATCTGCATTACCTTAAACCAGTAGATTATTAGGATAAGTGGACTACAGTCAGAAAAACACGTTTGACCTACTGACACGATTCGCATACTTGACTCCAGGCATCTCAATATTGCCAACTGAAGCCAATATGCTTGTCTTCCACCCTATATGTATATAAATTGCTTAGATTGCAAGAGTTTGCATGAAACTGCTCGCAAACTCATAAGTTTTCCATACAGTACTGACTAAGTACAACGCAACAAAGGTTTACTACATTCTGAAAGAAGGTTTTCAGTTAAACCGGACGGCCATTTTGGTAATTCTGAGTGTCGGATGATTTCGGCATGTTTTCTATTATTTGTAAAGTTGGCAACTCTGACACGAGCCGAAGAGGAGTGTTCAATACAAAGTGCCTCTGAACTTCGCCATTTGCCTCGGGCCACACCTTTTTATTTACTTCTTGAAACTGTTCTAGTTTTAGTTCACAATTGAAAGTTTGGACGTATAGGAAATGGTAGACTATTTATTGATTTTCAATCAACGATATAACTTAGCTATTTTATTTACGGTAGTAGCTCGCAAGCTCTCTAGATTCACCAACCCAAAAAAACCCGGCACAAAAGCTTGATCAATCTAAAGGCAAGACCATTTGCAACAATTACTATAACAGTTAAAAGTTTAGGTTAATAGTTAACTTAAAAGTTTGAAAGAACCTTTGACCCTTAAGCTTGTAGATATAAATGTCATACGTCAGCTCTTATTTTTCGTCAAGGCAATTTAGGTTGATCATTTAATAACACTTGGAACATAAAATAGCCCCAAAGTTAGGAAGAAGAATCGCTTACGATGACAAGATTCATCTCGTTTTGGCCATTACTTGGTCCCTTTTATACTTGGTTGAACGAAACGACCGCGTGGATTATTCCCATTTAGGCATAATTTGTTTTCCCTCCAGTACTTACTGTCCCTGGGCTTAAGTGTTGCTGATGGGCAATTTTTCCAGCGATGTTTTAATGAAGATTGATAATTATTCACGCAGAAAGGATTCTTTACTTTGCAGACATTTAGAAAATTTAAATGGTAGCTTTTAGGTAATTGCTCGAACCTTTACGCTAATTAAGATTTCATCTCTGTTTCAGGTACTTTCGTGATTACGAGACGAAGTATACCTATGAACTATAAGTAAAGTTAGTAAGTGACAGCTTCTCCGAAATGTGGCAGAAATTTGACCTTCGCCTGCGTCGATTCCAATCTTGAAATTACGTGATAAAATTGGAGGCTTTTTACCGACTGAAATTCACTTAAGCTAAAAATCCCCCGGGAGGCGTTCGGGGCACGATACCGCCCTTAATAGCCATATTTAGGAATCAGTTTTATCCTCTCTTAACCGGCATTATGTCGGATTTTTATATTAAACTTCATAAATTTATATTCATTACGAAATATACACGCATTCAGACCAATAACATTCATATTTTACAACGAAACA
Organism: Emmelina monodactyla; assembly: GCA_916618145.1. Classification (NCBI taxonomy): domain Eukaryota; kingdom Metazoa; phylum Arthropoda; class Insecta; order Lepidoptera; family Pterophoridae; genus Emmelina; species Emmelina monodactyla. Next base: position 10,671,412 of record OU745303.1, read on the forward strand.
ATACCGCGAAGCGATCGCGGCGCCACACAAAGAGGCGATATTTAAAAGTTACGCGCATTTACAGCAATAGAAACGAATGGTTACAATTTTGATTTACGAGTAAAAGATTGCGCTATAAATCATTTTACCCGCGCCTCCCCCTTCCTGCGTAGTGGGGAGATGAGGGTAGCTATGGAAAAATTGTTACGAAAAAATTAAGCGGACGTCCAGTAGACAGACAAGTATTTACGATGCAAACCATCGCTGACCGTAGACACATTATTAATTAATCCCTTAATTAAAATTTGTAGCCTGTAAAAACAATTTTCTAGCTTGATTGAAAACGTTTTTCCTTCAGTAAATATTTGGTGGGCAATTAATTTGTGAATAACTCAGGGAAATGTTAAAGCGTAATAGAGCTGTGTTAATATAAGATTTTGGTTTAGGAAAGTTATATTATAAAATAAAAGTTAGCATAAGTTTAGATTGCTTTACTAGGAAACTTACAAAAAGTAATGTTATAAATATTTACCGCAGGTTTTGATTGAAGCCACAGTTTACAAAACCAATCAAAGCTGTGCTTAATCCTCTAAAATTACATAAATTAATTATATAATTATTAAAATCAATAGGTAAGAAAATCTAAAACAGCGTTCAACCTCTTCTAACTAGATTCCTTCGACAACAAGACCCCAATAGATATACGCTCTCGTATAAGTGCGGAGGTAGCAGTAAACTATTTAGCTAAACTGCGGCACGTCTCCCGTGTCACTGAGCGGCGTCTAACTTAGTTTAATGAACCGTGACAAAACACATGTTCCTACCTACTTGCCCTCTCATATTCAATGACTTCTAACCTTCTAACTTACCTTTTCAGTATTGGAACTTGTGACTTGTAGGAGAAAGATTTTGTTAGATTTAGTCGGAACAATGTGGAAAACGTTGTAGAAAATTTAGTAAATTTTGGGTTAAAGTTATTTTTTTTACATAAAAGCTTTTTTGATAGAATAACATATAGACGTTACCTCTTTCATATTAACTAATACTAGCTTTACTTGTGGTAAAATGAGTTATCCCATAGGTTTTATTTTGGTACAAATACTATATGGACTATTCCATAGTCTTTTAATTTATCAATTTTTGCCTGAATCCAAATCTAATAAAAAAAAAGTAATTATTGCATCTTATACCAAAACTAAAATTTAATAATGCTATTCATATAACCAGTAAGGCTACTATACAATATAAAATACCTCCAGTGTTACATAACCCCTCGTCAAATGGGTCAGCCCGCAGCTGGCTCCACGTGGTGCCAACTAGCGGAACTAACTCCGCTCTAGTTACTGCGCGGGGGCAGTTTTTTATTGTAAGCCAAGTTTTACTCGGTTTTGGTTGAATATATCCTAGTGTGGATGTTTGAAATTTTTAAAGATAAAAATCCTACTAATATTATAAATGTGAAAGTTTGTGAGTATGTTTGTTACTCTTTCTCGTAAAAACTACTGGACGGATTTTGATAAAACGGAGTCGCGGGTGGCCACTAGTAGATATTTTATAATTTGGATATTTTTGTAAGTGAATTGAAGTTTATTTGTTCAATAGCTACGATTCTATCTGAAAGGATGATCGGTGAAAATATTCTCTAAACGTTCGTCTCCGGTGTACTAAGAATTAGCTTCCCATCTGTTATTCTACAGTAAATCAAAATAAGGTTGATAGATTAGTTATTTTAAGACTCACTAATGAAAGTTTTATTCTACATAGTATAAGCCATATTTTTGTTTTCACTATTGTGTTCTTCTTGCAAGAAGTATGGTATCCGTAGTAAACTCCGCGTCGTTTTGGCGCCAACTCGTCCGTAGCGAACCATCGTTGCAGCCGCCTCACTGCATTTATACTATTATAGTAATTGTAGTTCACATGTTTGTGTCCTCACAAGACAGCCGACAGTCCGCTCAAAAGGATTGTTGTCTTCACGTGCCACTAAAAGGTTAAGAAAACTTTGAAGGAAGTCGCGTTCTAAAGTTTAGACGTAAACGACGGACAGTATTGTTAGACCTTCCAGAAGTTACGGCGCGTAACGATACTGCCTTATTGTAGGGTTTTATACAATTTAGGGTTTTCGGGTCAAGTGAAGATGCCAATTCGACGCTCTAGATGTATCTTGGCTAGTTCAGCGGTTTACAAGGCTATTGGTATGTAGTATGGCACATAGCGTGGGTATGCAGTTTTAAGATATCAAGTCTGAGTTGACCTAGGTCGAGATCCATATGCCGATGTTAGACATTTCGGTAACCTGATTAATAGTTGCCTTGTGTACACTAAATGTAAAAATACTTGGTATAAACATTTCAAATGGTGATATTGAGCGTCTTTTCAAAATCGAAGAGTTGTAGCGCGTACTTTAAACCCAAGTTTACGTTTATTATACACCACAGAAGGTTTTGTTGCCACTTAGAAAAAAAAAACCCACAGTGAAATAATTCCAACATAAATGATTGTAGTAAGCTTGGTCCAGCCTCTGAATCAGACCGTTGCCACTTCCCACGACCACACATAACATATGGCCACTGCGATATACAGCTGCACCCACCATCCAAACTTGACACGCCTCTCTCCTCCACACTCTCCAAAATACGAGTCGAAGGTTCATTGCAAAGGAATCAGAGAGGTCAGGTTAACTTGGTCAAGTGCGGCTTCAATCCAAAGTGGGGGCAATCGAATGTCGCTTCAATGCTGGTTTCATGATCACGTCTGGGATTTAAATTGCGACGCGGGGGTGCGGGGGGGGCGATGGCATTAAACGATCTGAATGTTTCAGTCGTGTGCCACTGAAATTCGGTTAGTCAGTACTGTGGGGAGACATGAAGTAAAATTGCAGCGTTTGAATTTGATGCCGGCTTTATATGATTACATGTTGGACACGAGTGCGCAGTTGAATTGGTCTTTTTGTAGTTTAGAATCCCTCTTGATATTCGAGAAGGGGAGGCCTGTACTCAACTAGTAGAAAAAATATAGGCTGTTATTATTATTTTTAGATTTTTTAACAGATCCATCAGAAATTGCAGTAATTTTATATCTGATATCCATATTCGATTACTTGGAATTAATTTTGTTTTTACAAAGTTGTTAAAACAAGATAACGTATTAGATACCTAATGTAGAACCTACTCATCTAGATTACCTCTCACTGTAATCTGAATAAGGAATGCTGGAGTAGCACCCGACGTTTCGCTCGCTTTGTTTTTACTGATTTGTACCGATACTTAAATACCTATTTGTAACTAAACTTTTTACTATAAATAATCATCTTAGAAAAACGATAGGGTTCAGTACCAGGTACTTATAAGTTTTCAGTACTACCGTATTTGTTAACTTCGCAAACACAAATGTTCATTATATTGCTTTCGTTTTTTTTATTCCATTTCTTCAAAATTTCACGCAATGTATAATTCAAAAAGCATGTTGTATATCACTGTCACAAGTTTGTTTACTATCCGTGTAAGTGCAAAGCTATCGTCGGCGACAGCGTGTGAACTTCACAGGTAAGGGCACATTAAAGCCTTAATATTCCCTCAACGGCGCGGTCCTCCATCAAACTTTGTACATTTTAAACAGTTGGCTTTTGCCTAAAATTCAACGCATATTTAAAGGTGCCACAAAGGGCTTTGTTTAACTTTTTGAGCCGCTTAAAGAGCAGACAGCTCGTTTCAGTGGAAACGACGGCGAAAGTACCGCGTAGCTTCAGAAGTTACAGTAAATGTTTTCGGAATTCTCGCGATAAAACGTAAAGCCGAATTTTCCAGTTTTGATAATGAGGTACGGTATATAAAGCGCTTTTAGACTGTGAAAATGTTTATGAATAACATATTTACAAATTATAAACAAGCATATTTGTATTGAGTTTCACGCACCAAAATTATTTTCTAGGTATGTTTTCAGAAGACTATATTAATATTAATGTGTTTTGGTAAATTGTAAGCAATTAAACAAATTTCAAAATAAAAATATTCATTTTACTTAAAAGTGTGTAAATTGAGTAGCATGAAACCTACCAACAACACGTACCTAATATGTTAGTCGATAATTTAAGGTCAGATATTAATTCTCAAAACAGACAAAATTATAGCCTCGAGTAATTTTTAATACTTAATAAAACGGTTCTGACATTATTCTTAGATTTTTTTTAAGATAAAGTAAGAGGAGAAGAAAATATCGCTTGTTTAACCTTTAGCAAGCATTTTATACAATAACTTTATTAATGATTAGTATATTAATCAAAAAGACTTATAGAAATCATTTTTCTAACCCTAAACCAGTTTTATAATATTTCTTAGAAAATTTATATCGTCATTTTATTATTTTTTTTCTTTTTCAAATTTAGCTAGGTTCATAAAAACTGCGTAGATCATAACAACAAATCTGTTTACTATAAAAATCTACTTAAATTGGTTAGATAATCTACACCAAACCCCATATTTTCTCAAATGGCAACACCTACCCCTCTCGTAATTTGTTACTTCAATTATTGTAATGACTTAATTTAATTGCTAATTGCGTGAATTAGTGAGACGTATTGCAAGAGTTTACGAATGGTGTTGCCATGTGTTACACAAGAGGTGTTTCAGTTAATATGTTTATAAGTATTCAACGAGATACATAGCTACTCTATCTACGGTTGAAGTCGAGAGTAATTTATTGTAAAAATCCTACTAATATTATAAACGTGAAAGTTTGTGAGTATGGATGTTTGTTACTCTTTCACGTTAAAACTACTGGACGGATTTTGATGAAACTTTACAGTAATATAGGTCATACATCAGAATAACATATAGGGTACTTTTTACTGCGGGAAAACTTATTATTCCCACGGGAAACCGACTCCCACGCCAACGGAGTCGCGGGCGGCCACTAGTCAACAAATAAAAAAGTTATGTGTGGCTGTTTGGGCATTAGAATTCTCTATGTTTGATGATGATGTTAAATGACAGTAAATTATTTGACCTTTGTTATACAATTAATGGGAACAGTTTATCTACTGTTTGATGATTAATTAACTTAAGTCGTTGTGAATAAAAAACATACTTTTATTACCTTTTATAATTTTACTGCCGTTGTTTACGAAGGGAAAAACAAGTCTCTTCAAAACCTTTTGAATAATATATATGTAATGAAATAAAATGTAAACTATGGATAGTGGAATATAAAGTGTAAGTAGAGGATGTTAAATTAAGTAGAACTTGGATCATGTATAGTAAAACTAGTGGCCGCCCGCGACTCCGTTTACGTGGAAGTCGGTTTCGGTAAAAAGTATACTATGTGTTATTCTGATGTATAACCTATATTTCTCTAAAGTTACCTACATCTAAATCCGTCCAGTAGTTTTTACGTGAAAGTGTAACAAACATCTATACATCCATCCATATATCCATACATCCATACATACCTACTCACAAACTTTCACGTTTTTAATATTAGTAGGATAAGATATCCATATACTACGAGAACGAAGTTAGAATATAAGCTAGCTTTCAACAAAATACATACAATCTGTATTTGATCCCGTGCCCCAGGATCTTCAGTATCGTCGCACAAAAGAAAGTTGTGAATCGAATAAACTTTCACAGGGATTGTATTTCACGTGGATTTCCAAATTATATTTACGTTTTCTATAAAGAAGTCCCGAAAAGTTAGCATTGTTCGCAGGCTGTACGATTGTGCGCTTTGTTGGCGGACAAAAGAGGTTGGTACTGCTGTACTTTACCTTCGAATCTTAACTTATTATTAAAGAACTTTTTTAAAGTTATAAGAAAACAGAATGTAAATAATCTGATAAAAATAATGTAGAATCTAGACAAAATCAAACTTATAGTAATCCATTTTGGTTCAAGACAAGATTAGTTGAAAAACAATGTCTTGAAAGGGAAGGAATGTTTTGCTCGTAAAATAATTTAAATAGCATTAAAGCGATAGTAACTAAATCCCTACTAATATTATAAATGCGAAAGTAACTCTGTCTGTCTGTCTGTCTGTCTGTCTGTCTGTCTGTTACGCTTTCACGCCTAAACTACTGAACCGATTTTGATGAAATTTGGAATGAAGAAAGAACTGAACTTGGGAAAGGACTAAGGGTACTTTTCACCGCGGGAATACTTCACATTCCCACGGGAAACCAACTTCCACGCGAACGGAGTTGCGGGCGTCCACTAGTTTGTTATAATAACAGAAATAGGTTATGAATAAATATTAGAATCGTTACAGTTGCTTTTCACTGTTAAATAATATACTGTCTAAAAACACTTACTTGGACCACATGTTGTGTGGATATAATCCATTTTAATGATTACCTGACCCAGGTATTATGCCGCATTAGCAAAACACTCACAAAAGAAGACCTTACTTGAAACCCTAATTCGGGAAAAACTCATAATTCTCGACAAAACCCTGGCAAGCCCCGAATTAGCGCAGCCTACCATGCAGCCTTACAGGGCCTGCCCAAATCTTTTTATTTTCAAAATGTGACTTATTTGTTTACTTAACTTTTATTTTTGCGGCAGCTTTTGATAAAAAGCAAAAGTTTGAGCTATTGAGATTGGAATTAAATGCGAATGATTTACTGACCTAATCAATAATAATGACCTACCTACTCAATATATTTTTGTGTTTTCACTTTTAAGTTTTCCGTGTCAATCGAATGATATAAAACGCACACATGTACATTGTACAATCACACACACATATGCGTTGGTAATAAAACCTGCGAAATACGCTCAGTTCGGGTAGGTACTAGGTGGGTACCGAACATTATCCCGGTAATAAATAATATTCCTCGTAACCCGCCGGGGACGGATTTACGGGTATTTGTGGCAACTACGAAAATTTCAAAATTAGAATGCGTAACGCTTTATTGAATCCACGCCATACTCAAACATTATAAAGCGCTTTGGCTACTGCGTTCTGAGAATAAGACTGGTTGGTAACGTAATAGATTAATCGATACAATATACTCATAGAACTAAGTAAATAATCAAAAGTTAGAGGATTCATGAGAGCAAATGTCAACGTAAAATAATGTTAGCAAACGTTTTCACGAACCAACGGATTCATCAACAAACCACACGTTAATGAATGCTACAGTAAATAACGTTCTAACACCTTCATTCTGTTTACTGCTTTAATATAAATTAATAATTTCAAACATCGAACGCTCCCAGCGCCGGCATCTGGTGGTAGCGTCTGAAAGTAGCTTTTGTAAAGATCTGTCCCGGATTGAGCGCTCTCTACCGGAAAATTCCGAAAGCCTGAACAATTTTGGAATTTGGAAGCTTTTCCCGAGTTCCCCCGAAGCCTGCCGACTCCCGGCATCTATCGGCCGCACTAGGAACTGGGAAAACTCCGCACCCTTCCCCTCCCGGCCCTGCGCCCCCCCGCTCCCTGTAAAAAGCCTATCGATCGCCCGTTTGCAGACACTACACAACTTACGCTAACCGGACAGAGCACTGCCAGTTCCTAGTCTATAATCCCAAATAGTGAACATATCGTTACTAATCAGGCCTAAAGCTTCATAGCTCGCGTCGACCAAGCCCTTGATAGTCGAGGTGAGTGACCCAAGAACGCACTGTTGCCATTCATACTTTGATCCATTCATGATGACGTAAAAGACACGCAGCCTAATTTATGGTTTTGTGATTTCCTCATAAATGGAATAACATCCTTTGTTTTGGTATGTTAAGTGATTTGATATCTGTGTTTTGTGGTTTTGGTGTTAAATTATTAATGGGTCGGCTGCAGTGTTTGCGTTGTGTGATGAAGTTTCTGGAAGTAGGTCGGGTGTCAGTCCACCTCCTTCTATAACTACTACCTACAGGTACATTGTGACGACGTAATCGCGAGTTAGTGCTTCTGTTTGTGGGCGTTCACTATGTGGCTTATCTCAATATGACCCAATTACTGTATCTAGGAAATGCGCAAATTGTGACAGATTGTGGACGCTAATTCTCTTATCGTTTGATGTAGTTGTTCTATTTTTGTTATGAGGAACTGTTTATAGCTGATATTTAGTGCTAACAAGTTCGCGTGGGTTATACATTATCACTGATCTAAAGGTAAATTGCTGTTCTAGGTAAAATCTATTAATTCTAATAAGTACGTTTGTTCATATTTTACACCTCTTATTCAGAAAAGTCTGCTAAACTGTAACAATTATTATTCTCTATCTTATGTGACAGCTTTCGTTACTGTCGGAGAAGAACCTATTTGAACTAATAAAGGTTTTTAATGCGTTAATAAATATTGCCCATATTTTGAGTTAAGGCAAAGTTAGTAATCAATCACGTGTAAATTCCAGGAGGGCGTCTCCGAGGCGCCGACCGAGGCTGCGCCCGCGCCGCTGCAGGACGGCCTAGCGTCCGACCGCGACCTCTTCATCGACGATGACGGCTCGGGCCTGAGGGGCGACGAGAGCTCGGGCTCCGGCTGGGGACCAGGCCCCGGCGAGGACGACGAGGACAACCAGGGATCAGGTGACCGCGGCTTCCCCGAAGATGACGAGGACTTCCAAACCAGAGACAAACCGCTCCCCAAGGAAACGACGCCCATTGAAACACCCATCACACATACCCCATACCTACAAACTCCGGACCCTATTCCAGAGACTTCGACCGTAGACGAAGACGAGTCCAGTCGTGAGTAGTGGCTGCAGCATGCCATTTTATTTTGCAAATTTTTTTGGATGAACTGTCGTCAATTGAGCGAGCTGAAGTTTAATCAAAACTCGTTCACAGCCAGACGATCATTCATTTAATAATTTTAGTATTATATCTACACAGGGCTGTAGCTATGAGGTGGCATTTAAGATTAATTAGACCAATCATATATTATACCACTTTTACCTACTTTAAATCAAACTCTAGCTACAGCCCCGTACATACCCCTACTTTTATTTAGATATATAGGCGCTATATCTTGAGTCTTAACATACCGGGTGTCCAGAAAACAATGGATAAGCTCTGAAGGGCTAATAGTAGAACTAAAGGCAAGCCTAAAAAATAATTGATAAAAAGTATAACCCTTACACTGCTAGAAATATGGCGCTTTAAAGAAAAACTTCATATTTTTTTGACTGTGTTCATATTTTTACTCGTAACGAGGTCAAATCACTTAATACCATAATTATTTCTGTGCTTAAATAATTAATATTAACCGCATAAGTGAATAACTACCGAATAAAATAGCTAACTAAAGTATTTTTCTCAAAAAATAATATTAAACTTTTGATTTGCGTAAAATTTCTAAAGAAATATTTTTGATGTGGAACTTTGAACAGCTCTGGTGTAAAAAAATAATATGAAAGCAACAGTGGCCAATGATTTCAAAATATTCCTGGTTTAAAAACGTTTCTAAAAAGATGTAATATGTCGTTATTGTAATGAATAAATATTGAACTAATGGTATTAGTGTGCAAAATCGGATAGTTATTTAGTTCAAGCAAAATTAAAAAAATACAATAAAACTAAAGAAATATGATTTTAAACTGATATTAATTGCAAACACATTGGAATAATTGAGAGCAACTGTTCAAATTGTCTGTCCCCATTATGATGCAGGCCCTAAATCTACGAATAAAGTATCTTCAAAGAAATCAACTTAACAGTAGAAAGTGATTAAAATTTTCTTCAAAATGACTTACCCAATTTATTGATAGACGTGCCCGAAGAGCTCCGCGACACATATTGGCTTCAAAATGAAGGCTGTCTAGCACACTATGCTGTTGCATTATGTGCATACTTGACGAAGCCTACTCTAACAGGTAGGTAGGCCGCCTAAACCTAAACGCTGTGGACTTTTTTACGGGGGATATTTTAAGGAAGAGTTTTACCGGCAACCAGTAACTTCATTAGAAGATCTACGAGCTCGTGTTCATCCAATGATCGACGACACGCGCGATTTTTTTGAAGATCCTTTATTCGTAGGTGTAGGGCCTGCATCAGGATGGGGACAGAAAATTTGAACAGTTGCTCACGATTATTCCAATGTGTTTGCAATTAATATCAGTTGAAAATCATATTTCTTTAGTTTTATTGTATTTTTATAATTTTGCTAGAACTAAATAATGATCCCATTTTACACACTAATACCATTAGTTCAATATTTATTCATTACAATAACAACATATTACATCTTTTTAGAAACGTTATTAAACCAGGAATATTTTGAAATCACTGGCCACTGTTGCTTTCATATTATTTTTTTACACCAGAGCTGTTCAAAGTTCCACATCAAAAATATTTCTTTAGAAATTTTACGCAAATCAAAAGTTTAATATTATTTTTTGAGAAAAATACTCTAGTTAGTTATTTTATTTGGTAGTTATTCACTGATGCGGTTAATATTAATTATTTTAGCAAAGAAATAATTATGGTATTAAGTGATTTGACCTCGTTACGAGTAAAAATATGAACACAGTCAAAAAAATATAAAGTTTTTCTTTAAAGCGCCATATTTCTAGCAATGTAAGGGTTATACTTTTTATCAATTATTTTTTAGGCTTGCCTTTAGTTCTACTATTAGCCCTTCAGAGCTTATCCATTGTTTCCTGGACACCCGGTATAAATTGAAAAAAAAAAAACATTGACAAACGACATAAAAATTAAAAGCAATATCAGTAATGTTACCAATTAAAACAAAAGCCATAGAGGTGATGCCGTATATGAATCTGTGGTTCAGTACGCAGCCAAATCTGTGCACGCACACACGCGTGCATTGCCCTATTTTCTCTGTGTGTGTCCATGGCTGGTTATTTCTGTCACTTGACTGTTTATAACAAATCCAAGTGTTACAACCGCAGTGTCAACAAGCAATCAGCCAATAGCACGGTCACATCGCGAACCTTGAATTTTTAATTCCACAGTTCGCAAATTACTGACTATAATTGTCTTAGGCTGTTTTATTTGCTCGCCGGTGTCCCCCCTGACTAACCGTGTAACTGTTAATATTTTCTGTGATAAACAAAAGACTATTTACTAAAGATTTAGTCAAACATCTGCCGAGGACGTTGGTAAGTGTTTAGTGGAGTTTGATGTATTTTTTTCTATTCTGCATGACCTCATTTGTAAATCATGCAAAACTATTGACTATCGGCATTGAGTATTTTTTTTTACAATCATCTCATTTAGGTAGACCGTAGCATGTTAAATCATCGACAGTTATTTGCGTTGATATCTCATTGTCATCCAGCTTGATATTATAGATGGTATCATCGTTGTATTTTTTTGTATTAGATGTTTCTTAATCTTCATATAGATCGATGCCATATATCATACAAACTTCCCTCCTATCCATTCCTACTCCTCAATCAATTATTGCGGGCTTTATTGTAATTCAATAATATTTTATCTAATTAAAAGTTTACCTCAATAACAACATTCCTCATCGCGTGTGTAATTAATTATTCTCATTGTTGGATTATTCTATTCAGCTAGAATTTAAAACTGTATAATAAAATACATCGAAGTAGGTATTACAAAAGTGAAGATAGGAATTTTTGAATTCCATTTTATTTATATTATCGCATCCGACAACTTCTACATCCGAGTGCAATAAAACGAACCTTAACCCAAATTCTTTGTTTAAAGTTCTAGGTCTAATTAGTGTATTGTGGTGTTCCAGCTCGGATATTGTCACCGCCGGACAGTGCGAGCGAGAGGTCGGATATAGTTGTCCCAGGTGTCGAAGACTCCCGCCCCGACCAGACTGACATCACCATACTCTCGGGAGAAGACAACTCTCCTGCTGTGGTACGTAACCTCTGTTTGCTTTCTGAACTCCTGGTACTTTTATATCTCAGAACCGTTTTACGAGATCTGCAAAATTATGTTAAAAGTTATTTTTTTGTTATTATCATCAGATATAAAGCTTAGTCATGTTTGGAACCTTGCCACGCTTGGACAATATGCGAAAAAATATACATTAACCTTTTGTTTTTAACTTTGATCTCATTCTCTGTTATGTTCTTTCTTCAAAGAATTTCTTTAAATCTGTTTTAAAAAAAATTGAACAATCCAAGCCAAGAACATATTGGTAAATTCATTGAATGTGGTAGATCCCTTTTTGCAGATTAGTTTAAATATTTCTTTTTATGCTTTCACATATACCACATACCTTCACTTTGTATTACTAAAGCAAAAAAATCTTGAGTGTTCATTCATTGAAGCCTAAACCGCTTAACGAACTCTACTTCAATATAAACGGAACACTATTAATTTTGTTTTATAATGCAGCAAAACTGCGGACAAAAGCTAGTCACTTATATTCAGGAAAACGTTTACAAAGAATTCATTGGGTTTTTAACCTTACATCCTCATTTAGTCACCGAAAGATAAGTCTTAAATGCCTACTGATCTGACACTGAATATATGAAGCTAGCAGCTTATTTATTGTTTTTTGGGTATGTTTCTAAAGTTTTTCTAAATGCTTGTGACATGTTGCGACAATTGACGACTTGATCTCAAAGATTTGTATCTTATTTAGGGCCGAATTTTTCAATAGTCAGTTAAATTCTATCTGACAGAAAATCAGCATGTTTTCGTTGCATATCGAATATAAATATTTGACATGTGTATAAAGTGACAATGAAAACATACCTATAATTATAATCAGTCGGATAGCATTTATCTGACAATTGAAAAATCAGTCCATAAACAACTTTTTCTTAATGTGATGACTTTTCGAATAAACAGCATCATAATCCGTTACGTGGTTTTACAGATGTTAACGAATTCACATACTAGATAGATTGTTTTGCTTTTTATACTAAGCCTCGTATTTATGAACGTATTTCAACTCCAAATTAGCTCATAAGTTAAAATATTTTTGTCTTTGTCAACCTTAACTAACACAGCTTTCTTAACTGTCGCAGACAAAATCTGTTTTGTTTTAACTAATGTACCAATTTAGGTTAAAAATGCGTTTACGACCAAATTCTAATCTTTAATTTACTCATGGTTCTTTTTGACGACCTCTGTGGTGCAGCGGTACATGTACCGGACTGCTAAGCGGATGGTTCCGGGTTCGATCCCCGGGTCGGGCCAATTTCGTCCCAAATGGTTTTTCGAAATTGGCTCGTGTCTGGGTGTCACTAGGTCCTCTCCTAGTCCATTGTGTGGTACCTATAGTACAAGCTTTGCTTAGTTTAGGGCTACACAGTTGGTGTGTTAGTCTGGAGATTTAAAAAAAGAAAAACATAAGTAATTGACCACACCCTTTGATCTAATGGTTCGGTTTTGCCCCAGTCAAACACTATTGACTCATGGTTCGGTTTAGCCTCAGTCTAACACTATTGACTCATGGTTCGGTCTTCCCTCAGTGGAACACTACGTATAATGTTCATTAACATTGCAGGAGGTGGAGCGCGAGGGCTCGGAGTCGCGGCAGGACCACGTGTTCATCATGAACGCCAAGCCGGAGGACCGCGCCACCAGCTTCTTCGCGCAGCCCGGCATCCTGGCCGGTATGAACTGCTCATATAGTTATATATATAATGATAATATAAGTACCACATATGCTACTATTGTTGAGCACAGGTCCTACGACTTGCCAACGTACTGTTTACTAGTGATGCAACGAATACGAATATTCGTATTCGCCGAATTTGATAACAATATTCGTCCAAATAATTTATGTAAAACGGAACGCAATCTTTAATTCAGAAATACATGTACAGCCTAAACACGCACTGCCAAATTTATTGCCATCTGAAGATCCACTACATTTTTGGCAACAAGATGTTCATTTTCCGACACTGAAAAGATTGGCCCAGAAATATTTTTCACTAAAACCGTCTACTGTATCGTCTGAAAGACTTTTCTAGAGCTGGAATACATATAAACAGATAAAAGAAATCGTTTAACACCTAATAATTTACGCCAATTGTGTTTTTGAATAAAAATTTAAATAAAAAAATAGTTACTAGTTGTTTTAATATATTTGTTACTATTCGTATTCATATTCGCAGAATAGTGAAAATGCTATTCGTATTCGTAACAGTGGTATTCGTTGCATCACTACTGTTTACCTATTTTTAATGAAGAGTGTTTTGATATTGCTGTTTGCCTGCGGTTAAATAAGACTCTAGTTATCGGGATAATTATATATCCTATATTTTTACCATTGCCTTTTAAAATTTACTTTACTGTACATTATAACAGTGCTTGCGTGTGTTGCAGCGGTGATCGGCGGCGCGGTGGTGGGCCTGCTGTGCGCCATCCTCGTGGTGATGTTCATCGTGTACCGCATGCGCAAGAAGGACGAGGGCTCGTACGCGCTGGACGAGCCCAAGCGCTCGCCGGCCGCCGCGTCCTACGGCAAGGGCCACGCCAACCGCGAGTTCTACGCGTGAGACGCGCCGCGCGAGCACCCGCTGCCACGCGTCTACTAGTCGCAACAAGGCGAGGTTGCAACCAACCGTGGCAGACTTGCTCCGTGACCGGCCGAATCGAAACGTTACGGCAATGTAATGGAAACGATTTTGTTTTGTTTTTTTGGTAGCAAAGGCGTTGGGGTCGTATCGGCGACGGTACGACTCGTCTACGTAAAAATGTCTGGTTGAAGTTTTTTTTGTGAACGGATTTTGATGTTGTCAACGTTTTATAAAAATATCATGTAACTTATTGACTTTCCAAATCTCGAGACCAATGACGTTTGATTGTTCCTCTGTGAGTCTGTATGGGAGATCTTGTAAATTTAATTCTGTAAAAATAAATGTGCCATCCGCTTCTTCTTCAACTTGTAAGTATCACGCTGTAGAATATTCTAGAAACTGTTTGTCTATGGACAGGTCCATATCGAAAGGTCGTCTGTAAATGTAATATAGCTTTATGTGTATTTGGGACTTAGTTTTTCATATAGTATTTGTATGACAATTATCATAAATTTATAGATGCTATGAAACGATGCTATTCGTATAAAACCATGTATTTAGGGTTGAGAAATAAAATATTAGCTATTATTATAAGAACATACCCTCCGTAAAGATGGATTTTTATATACTTACCCATTTTTTATTGCTCATAATTATGGTTTTGTTACCAATGTGTAATGGGTGCAAATAAAAACCTAATCTATTTTTATAAGCCTACACAAAATAATAAAATTAGGCACCAAATGATTTACTACATAAACTTGAAATCGAACTTTTTTTTATATTTTATTGATTTTCAAATGGGCAATTTTCTTTTACTTTTTCAAATTAAGATATATATAATTTTAAGAATTCGCATTGGCTATGATGTGTGGAAGGTACGAAATCAAAGTTAGTTAGGTTATTTTAACTGTTTGGTACTATTTTATGCAGATTTATCTCGATATAGTTAGGACTTACTTTTTTTCATATATCGGTTGTGCAACGAAAGTGTTTTTGTGCTATTTCATATTCTTTGTGCCATCTTCAACACTTTTTACCGATAAAATATTTACTTTAATTTTATTTCAATTTATAATCATATTCTGAGTAAAACATTTTCTTTAGTAAACTAAAATAAAGTCAATTATTTTCAAAGCATATTAATTTTACACATTTATTGAACACCTTAGTTCAAACTGAACACATGTCGATTTTTCTATGCAACTGTAATAGCAAAATATTAATCAAATATTTCGACATTTAATTTTTACGTTTCTCGAATTTTGACCCATAAAACCAGCAGCACAAGGGTTTAAATCGTTTTTGCAAAAACGAATATCAAGATTCTAAAAATGTATATTTAATTGTCATCGATACATTCCGTGTAGATCGCAATCGGTAGCGAGACGAGCTCTCTTAGTTAGTAAGTCTGTACATTGTAATTGTAAATTCTTTAGCTCTAAATTAAGTAAATTATAAATTATTGCCGGCATTAGGTTCTAGTTGTAACTTACTAAGAACTTGTAACAAGTAGGCAATTATACCCAACACTTCGACGATCATAATCCCATAATCAAATATAAACATAATATTGATTTGGATTATATTTTAAATTATTATGTATCAGAGCCTTGTTGTCACAATATAAAACGGTGCATTTATAATTTATTTTGATTCTGTTTAATTTTATAGGTGGTTTAATCAAACAATGAACAAATGCAGTTAATAGATCAAGTTATTGTACATACTGTTTCATAGCTGGTGCTTATAATAATTACCTTTAGATGAACACATTTTTTGCAGGCGTCATTTCATTTACCTACTATATTTTGATAAAGTTTATGTTAATCCAGAATTCAAGAGCAAACATTTTTTCATTGTTGTTTTTTTTATATAGAAACAATATTGTTTGTAGGAAACTTTTATTGTAATTTATGCGAAAATTTTGTTTTTACATTTACAATTTTTCGACTCTCATAAATATGTAACCTACAAAAGTTGCGATACAGAAAAATACATCGCGATCGAATCTACTATTTAGATATACAATATTTTGGGTTTCTATCATAAATTAGGTTGTTACATACGTAGATGTTACTCTTAGTTTCCACTCTGTAAATAGTTCTCTTTTACTATAAGATAATAAAATATACAGGTCAAAAATTATAATATTTGTTTTATTTATTTAATTGTTTTCAATGATTATTGTTGTTTACGGTGGTACCAAAATTGTGTAAATGAATATTATTGTTAGCCATCGCATTTGCGATTTTGATGTTCTTTTAAACGACTATGACCACGAAGTATGTTCCAAAATTCGTGAATTAGGCCCCAGGGCCCCAACTCAGCTACCAAATGTCAATGAAATGTCTATGTCTATGTCTATGAAATAGGACCAATTTAATATTTCATTACAGCACAAAAATTATTCAGTAATTGAAAAATGACACTGATTATTAACTTTATCAATATGCAAATAACATGGAACGTACCTTACGTACCTTTCTTTATCTAGTACTTTACGAACTCTGTCGGTTAAAGGTATGCAAGCGGAGATAAATATGTAGTTAAGAATAAGAAAAATAGTGATTGTAAAGACACGGTCCTAGAGTCTGTGAAGACTGTAATTTTTTATAATAATTAATAAAAAAATAGTATTTATTAGGTTGTCGAGTCACTTATTATATTAATTAATTTTAATCGTTAAAATAGAATGAATGTCTTGACTCGTTATGTTTTATTGATGGATGTGTTCATCTTTCCAATCAAAAAAATTTATTCGTAAAATTAATCACTAGGCACAAAAAGACGCAAGTATAAATATTCTTATTCTATTTTATTTATTATAGGTATATGTGTAAGTAGTGCTAACAAAATGGAGTTATTTGAATTATGTGGGTATTAAAGTCCCGGAACGAATAGGTATTAAAACATTAAAGAGAAGGAAGCTTTACTCTATAACTTACACAAGATATTACTTTTCCAGTTTAATAGCTAAGCCAGTGGCTAGGTGGCGCTAGTGGATCGAGTAAAGTTTTTTGCTGTAAGGTATAGATGGAGTTACTATACACAAAAGTTATTCACCTTGTTAACACAAAGGTTACGATAAATTTATCTCATTCCAAATATACTCGAAAAATTCACTTCAAATTGGTATAGCAATTATCGCAGCCAATTATTGGGATACCTAACAAAAGACAATATAAAACCTATTCATTTCACAATCACGGTAAAGGTACAAATTAAGTAACTTCTCTACTGGCTCAAAAGTTTATTCTAAAGTGTTACAAAGTATCTCATTAACTGCCCTACAAGTTTTAAATTAATTTACCTACCATTTTTTCAAAATTGGTCAATATATTAAGTTGCCAGGTATTGGTCCTTTTATCCTTTCTTTTAAAAATAGTTTGAACTTAAGAAAGTATGATACATTTGTATATACCGACTTGGATAAAATAAATCAATGCTAATGATCTCTGAAATAGCTTTAAAAAAGTGTTTAAGTAGCAAAAGATTTCTGACAGCGGTGGGATTCGAACCCACGCCCTTTCGGACTGGTGCCTAAAACCAGCGCCTTAGACCACTCGGCCACGCTGCCGCTGATGCAAGAGGTGAAATTGTCTATTAGAAATTTTGTTGTTCTTGAAAAATGTTTATTTATTATTATTATTAGTATATTTTTAAAAATACTTGGTCTGGGCACATGAGTAAAGAAACTGAACAGAGACAAAGCTTCTAAAGAGCTAGCAAAATTTATACCTATTTTGGTAGGGTTGGCACAATTGAATAAATTAAAAATATAAATGTACTTTTTTTTCAAATTTTTTATTAAAATAGGTTTTTTTTTACAAATTACATACTCTAAATATTTTTTTTTTATTACTTTTGGTTTTTAATAATTTGTTGTGTCTTAATCGAATGATAAATTCTAAATCTAATATAAAGTTTTTTCAAATAAACCAATGGGAAACACCACATGGCATATGAAATGTACAATCTTGCAAACGTGCTAAGTAATATGTCATTACCAATATTAACATTTTTAATATGAAGATCAAAATATTCGCGAAATTTTTGCTCAAGCAATTCAACAAATTCAATAAAATTGTCAGGAGGTATTATCAAAAAACCTGATTTCACACTTTTTAAATACTAAAACAAAAGTATTACTACGTATTATGCGAGAAACTCGAAAACAAAAACAAAACACGCACAACGTTCGAGCGTCGCGTCACGCCTGCACGCCCTGAGATTGACCACTGGCTGATCTAGTTTGAAGCGGTTTCGGCTCATACGTGACAAGCGGCCAGTGGTCACGCACACATACGCGTTGCACTTGTAGTGATGTACCTGTCACAGCGCATTCGTATGTAGCTTTGTCTCTGTTCAGTTTCTTTACTCATGTGGTCTGGGTGTCTGATTATTATTTGGTTACTAAATATCCCCAATAAAAATATTTGAAAACACTTGAAACCGATATAATCTATTAAAGAGATTCAGTTTTACGTATTAATAAAAAAATCGTTAAAATACCTACCTATTAGAAAGCTTTAGTTATAGGTACCACATTGTACCTGTCATAGTAACATTTTCGATTAATTTGATACTAACTCGAAGCAGTCTACTTTCACCTTGCGAATATGAAACCTAAGTTTGGTCCGGAATTTCAACGATAAATCAACTTTCAATAGATTATCAATTTTGGTCTCTTAGGTCGTGGCCGCAAATTTAAGATAAGCTATATGTAATATGAGTATGAATACTGCAGTAGATAATACAACTATAATTAATTAATAATTAGATAAACCGTTTACGCTGCACACGCAAAGATAGCTCACAAATTATTTCCAGTTATTGCAATTTTTTTCATTGTATATTTATGGGCTTCTTGGCTTACGAAAATAAATGGACTATACAATGTGTAAAAAAAAAGACTGCTTCCGAAAACAAAAACGAACGGGTATTGCTGGAGAGGTACTCGAAACGTTAAAAGTTAAAAAAAAATATAGATTAAGAAAACATACGATTTCAAATAAAATTGTGATTTTGAGTTATTTGCTATGCAACCCATCGCTTCTGAACCATTGGCTGATGTGTGAGCGATGACCTCAAGCGGCGAATAGGTATCACTTTTTAAACCTTAATAACTTATTTAAATTGAGTTTTCTGGGTATACTGTTAGTGAATTTAGTTACTACTAGTGGCCGCCCGCGACTCCGATCGCGTGGAAGTCGGTTTTCCGTGAAAAAAAGAAGTTTTCCCGCGAAAAAAAAATCCTTTGTGATTCTTCTGATGTATAACCTATATTATTGTAAAGTTTCATCCAAATCCATCCAGCAGTTTTACGCGAGAGAGTAACAAACATCCATACATCCCCATACATAATCACAAAAATTCACGTTTATAATATTAGTAGGATAATCCTTATAGCATTATTCAGTATTCACGCGCGATGGCTTATTTTATAACTTTAGTGTTTCTATACCGATTTAATATGTTTTGTCACTTTCAGTTACGAAAGTTATTCTATAAGATTGACAAATTAAAAACGTATTATATCTTAGCAGGTCTCAACATTTGCAAAATATTTGTTTATATGTTTTTACGGAACTCTTCCTGCACAAATCCGACTCGCACTTGTCCGGTTTGATTATTTTTATGACTTTTGAAGTCGCTATCCTAACTTAGTATATCTACAAGCCTTATCTTATCTTTACAATCTTAATTGATTTATAAAACGCTGAAATGACTTCGCTATTGCTTTAAATGTACCGATATCGACTAACTTTAGATTCAGAAACCAAGCTACCATTTTTGCATATTGCATGCTTTTTACTACACCCTGACACAGATAGACTAACTGAAATTAAGTAGATAGTATTAATAGAATGACTTTTCTAGGCTATTTCAAATGAAGACGAAAGAAAGGACTTTTGTATACCCAGCTGCGAACATTTCTAAATAGATCAATATCTTATCCTGATTATAAAATGTTAATACCTATAAATTCTGAATCAATAACGGCCATCAAAAAGCTATAAAATCTGCTAATTTCCTACGGTATTTCCCAAAAGGTTTACATCGTTTGACATGTTATAAAACTAAGAAAGAAGCTCTATGAACTACCTACATAAATCAAACTTTGACTTGTTCGCAAAGATCGTAAATCTAGTAGTAAACATGGGTTTATGTTAAATAAATTAAAAAAGAATGTATTTTATAGATCAAGAAGTTATCGTTTTGAAATTTGTTTTGACGATTGTAAGCAATTGGAATACTGTGCCCAAAAGATAACAAGATAAGTTATGATAAACCCATTGAGCTATTATTGCTACGAATAGGGAAGACACCCCTTATCATTACTATCTTCCACTTACTGCGACTATGCTCGTCCCTGCAAGATATAGCGTACAACTCTTAATTATTACGTAGTGTAAGCACATGAGTAAAGAAACTGAACAGAGACAAAGCTACATACGAATGCGCTGTGACAGGTACATCACTACAAGTGCAACGCGTGTGTGTGCGTGACCACTGGCCGCTTGTCACGTATGAGCCGAAACCGCTTCAAACTAGATCAGCCAGTGGTCAATCTCAGGGCGTGCAGGCGTGACGCGACGCTCGAACGTTGTGCGTGTTTTGTTTTTGTAAAATAAAAGCCTATGTTAATAGATCCGAACAACCCATAAATATAGGAAAAGATTCTTTTTTTTGCCATTATAAGGACTTTAATGAAGGTAGTGTGAAATCAGGTTTTTTGATAATACCTCCTGACAATTTTATTGAATTTGTTGAATTGCTTGAGCAAAAATTTCGCGAATATTTTGATCTTCATATTAAAAATGTTAATATTGGTAATGACATATTAGCACGTTTGCAAGATTGTACATTTCATATGCCATGTGAGTGTTTCCCATTGGTTTATTTGAAAAAACTTTATATTAGATTTAGAATTTATCATTCGATTAAAAGACTCAACAAATTATTAAAAACCAAAAGTAATAAAAAAAAATATTTAGAGTATGTAATTTGAAAAAAAAAACCTATTTTAATAAAAAATTTGAAAAAAAAGTACATTTATATTTTTAATTTATTCAATTGTGCCAACCCTACCAAAATAGGTATAAATTTTGCTAGCTCTTTAGAAGCTTTGTCTCTGTTCAGTTTCTTTACTCATGTGGTGTAAGTCCAAGACGCTAACTGTGTCTATTTGTATGTTTATCCGTTAACTACTTCTTAACCGCTTTACGGATTTAATGCGGGTTTCCCCATCTTTAAAGTAATATTTTTACTTAAATTTGTTATCAAAGAACAATCAGAGAAAGTTTCCTTAAATAAGCTAAAATTTAATGTATCGCGAGTCGGCCAAAATTACACCATTGCGAAGCGTGAGCGGGTGATTAGTTAAAATTATTTAATTTGGCAAAATGTAAAAGGTATTTTCAGCGTAATTTTGCAACAAGCTTGCTATTACAAAATACCTTTAAGACAACCCTAGTGTCACTAAAACAACAAAAGTCATTTAGCTATAAAATCTAACCCATCCTTTAAAAACCGGTCGAACCTAAAACAAATCTGAACCTGTCGCTAAAATCTAGTATCTAAATTACAATTTTGTAGCACAGTAGGTGGGTTCATAGCCAGATACCGTATCGCCCGCAATCTCTGTTACAATAAAAATATATTGCCAAAATTGATAATGCTAATAAACCATTAAGTACAGTTATATTCTATGGCTATCATTAATCTGCGACGACAGAACATACATCAAACTAGTACGGACTCCATTATGGGACAAGATGGCTATTTTTTGCGATAATGAGAAGGCAAAAGTATATATTGGTGACAGAGAAAGTCAATGGTATTAGGCTGACTTACTTACTTAAAAAACAATAGTGTATCTTGTGTTTGAAGGATGGGTTAGTGATTATATTAGAAAAAATATTTTGTTTGGGATTGTGTGTTGTTTGTTTTTGATATATTTAAGGACTACTAAAATCGAAACTAGCATCAAGTAATGTCTACTCAAATAGTAATGGTGCTAAGTTTATTCAGTACCAAAACTAAGGCAAGTAATTAAGATCAAGTAACAAGAATTAAACCAAATTGGCCTGGTGTAGTACTATGGACCGCCTATATTACTGGACCTTTCAAACGTTTGTCTTTCCGAATGCTTTGGTATAGTGCACTAACGGCCGAAACCAATATTCTACTAACCTTTGACGCCTTGTAATTTGTGTAACTATGGTAACCATTATCCGTGTTTTTGCGTCGCAATAAACTATGGTAGATAGCTGTTGATATGGAAATGACAGAAACACGTCACGAAAAACAAAACTAGCAGTTTCCAATTACCCAGGTTTTAACTATAGTAGAATATTGGTTTCGGCCGTATGACGTTATTTTTTTTTTGTTTATTGATTTTCAATTATTCTCAATTGGAAAAATTCTTCCCGAAATATTTAACGATGTAACATGACATATAATCCTGGCTCTGCAACACAGTTTCTACTAATGCAGATGCCAACGTTTCATTTGTAACTAGTACCTAAGTATTTTTTGTGTTGAAATAAATAAATAAATAAAATAGCGACCCCCAACGAAAAAAAAAAAAAAATTATGGTAATTAGAAAAGTATAAATACTATGTTGTCCATGACCACATTACCATAAATCGTGTAATATAAAAACCTTTTATATTAACAACTCTTTTATTACTATCAAATCGTTTAAACAGGATCTTTAGGTGGTTGGCCTATTTTACGCTGAAACGTCAGTTGATGACTCTGTGGAAAACCTCGTAAAAAGAAAGATTAATTAATTAATTATTCAAATTATTTAAATAAAAGTATTAAACCAGAATTATTTATTACAAAGGCACTGAACCATACCGTCGCTAACTTTTGTCTTCAAGTGGATCCATTACATTTATCTTAATGACCATTAATTTAAATTAGCTAATAGTTTTTTCATTTTATTCGTTTAGCAAAATTAATATTAGGGAGGATCTTCATTATTACTATTACCGCCTTCTCATAATCGATATAACAGTATACTGCTTTTAATTTATGCGAAATTGATTTTAATATACCGAATTAATAATTTAATTTTTCCTTTAATTGAGTTGCCGCCTTCTTCCTCAAAGTAATATAACACCTTTTTCCTCAGCAATATATCTCATTATTCAGAAACCGTCAGAATAATAATATACCTAGTAGGTATTTCGTGTTTTGGACTTGAGTGCCATAAAAGTGGACAGCCCTACATTCCTTGTGAACGTCTTCATGATACATTTATCAAGGCATTAGCATAATACCAGTAGGTAGGATCTAAATGGCGATGGCTCCTCCGATTATTGACCTCGCGCCGGCCATCCTGCGCGTGACCTTACCACGCGCACTTTGATTTATTCCGTAACAGCCATCTGATAACGATCCGGCATTTATCTATACACGTTGAAAGATCTATGACTTATTGATATTAAAGTATATTTTAAAGATACTAGAATTGAATTTCTAGATTTTTTGTGTGATGGTTAGTCATTTGACTCGTTGTTATCAAGCGTATTGAATTACTAAATCGCTAATGATTGGATTTTGTGAATTCATTTTAATTTTTTTCAAACCTATAAATTAAGTTGATACGCATCTCTTAAGTTTTTTAAGGAGGAATGTTCAAATTTACACATTTAAACAGGCTAACTTACGGACATCAATTACTAACCATAATGATCAACTACCGCACATATTAGTTTAGAAATATCTTCCAATATTAACTGCTCAGAGGTGATATAAGTAAGCTCAAATAAAATGACAAAATACTGCCTCTGAAGACTGGAACCTTTAGTTAAAAGTCCGTACTTGTTACATTACGTTTCCAACCCAGTCAATTTGAAAAGTCTAATTAAAAATCCTTTTACCCGACCTTATTCCAAATTGAGATTTTTTGGGTACGTTAAAGTTCTTTATAAAAGACTTCAACGAGAGATAGAAAGAGGCTTTATTTCAATTTTATTTGTAAACTATCTACTAACCGTCCGCGTAGAAGCCGGTTTCCCGTGGGAATGATATAACTTTGGTGTTTCTATACCGATGTCTATGATTCTTTTTTATTGAATAGTTAATAATGTTGACTGTTTTAATTAGGGATGACTGAGAGTGTTATAAACGTAAGAGTAGACAAATATAATCAGAAAGCTTCGAACTGCTAAGCTATCGGGAGTTACAGGTGTTATTGTCAGTCAACCATACAAGATAGACATATGCTGTCGATGGATATTTATTATTTAAGGAGAACATTTCCGTCATACATGATATCTGTGTAGCCTTAACCATTAAGGTTGCACACGTGACGGAAGCTTAAAAAATGTAGTAACTTCTCCCGGTTTCCCAACATTTCCCTTTATTGCTCTGCTCCTATTGATTGTAGCGTGATGAAAAGTAAAGAGTAAATAACCAGCAGAGGAGTATGTAAAATAATTGTACCAAGTTTCGTTAAAATCCGTTACGTAGTTTTTGTTTCTATAACGGTTATACAGACAGACAGACAGACAGAAAGACAGACAAAATTTTTACTGATTGCATTTTTGGCATCAGTTTCGATCCCTTATCATCCCCTGACAGTTATTTTGGAAATATATTTAATGTACAGAATTGACCTCTACAGATTTATTATAAGTATAGATTGCAGTTTATCTCTTATTGAATCCATTCCGAAACCTCCCTTTAATTGTGTATTTAGATTGTGCACCTTAATTTAGGGTCCCAAAAAATTTTTTTTGATAGATCTAATAAATGTACAAAATGTCACTGTTTTTTATCAGCTACAGTTTTTGAAAAAAAAATAAGGGTTTTGATACACATTATTTACGGCCACCGTGACGGGGCTGGAAGTAGGTAAACAAATTAAAATTTATGACCAGAGTTTGAGAAACAACAATGTTAACTTAACGAATGCAAACTACGGCCGAAAAGCTCTATAATTTGTTATCCATTCTTTATTTTATAACAAAAAACGGAACGCTTTATTCAATATTCATATTTTATTGACCATATTTCAAATAAAACTTATTGACTCATTTATCAATAAATAAATTAATAAAATGCCGATGATATGACTAATAGTTAACTAGGTAAATTGATAAGATTTTTTACTATTAATCTCTTACAATAACTTCTAGCAAAGTGAAGTTAAAGCTACGATGCCGTCATCGCCAGATATTTATCATCATCCCGCAAAAAGATATTGTTAAAGAAAATAGATTGTTCAAAGCAACTGTATTTTTATGATAGCAAAGTTGTTTATTGAAGTGTATCATAAGAATAGGCTGCTCATTAGGACGTACTATTGACATTTGACAGATTTCTATTGTTGTTGACACTTTGGAATTTTCTGGACGTGGGCAAGGAACAAATCCGAATACACATGTTATTTAAAGTTCAATGGCATTATAGACCGATTTCTGAGAAAAGTAATATGGGCATAAACAAGTATTGTAATATACAGTATATGTAGCAGATATGCAGTAATATGTAGCCACTGAAAAGGATTTTAGATTTCTGAGTCGGATACCAACTAGTGGAATGTGCTATATAATACTGAAAAGGTTAATAGAAGTTACAATTATTGAAAACAAAGTATATTCTTTCCTAAATACTTTTCCGTCGTATATTTAAATATGTGTATTTTTCACGTAGTGCATTTTTAAAAATAGTTCTAAAGAATTGCTTTATTGATTCTTGTTTATTTTCGGTACAATTTTTTTTTGATATAAACACACATAAAAAAAACAAGTAGATACCTAAGTACGAGACGTAAATTTAAATGTAAGTACATAATTTACTTTCAGAATCAGAATGTATATCTGTATATCAACGGCAGCGTGTTTTATACAAAAAAAAGGATAAAAAAAGGGATTTGGATAAAAAATTAAGAAAGTTAAAATTAATAATACCTATCAAAGTTAATGTTTATATAAAGTTCGTTCAACTGTATCAAAATGCCTCCGAACCATCCAAGCTTGGCATTTAGTTTATTAATTGTTGTAACGCGGGAGGCTAACGTCACGAGGATCCTCATTAATCTGACCTATCAGCTTAAATTTACGATGTCCATCAGAAGCGGCGATTCTAGGTGAAGTTCAAGTTGGGTCAACGCGCGCGCAGCCTCGCCGCCGCGCCTGCGCCCGCGCATTTCAACTATATAAGCACGGAGAAATGCTCTCACTACATCCACTCAGTCGTCTTCCTCTCGTATGATAACATCTGTCGCAAGCAATATGGCATCTAGATTCGTTGTAGCGATGGCGCTCGTCGCCATGTGCAATTCCAGCCCGCTTCTTCTAAACGGTAAGAAAATATTAGAAAAAAAAACTAAAATAATTTCCGTATCCGAATTTAAAAAAAACAAAGAAAATTTATTTTTCTCCAGTATAATTTACAAATATTTATTTTATTGCAGGCGTGTTCTACTACCGTAACGGAAGAGGGCTGTCTATTGGAAAGGCATACAGCAGCGGTGACGGCATCAACGAGGCTGTTGGAACTGCTGTATCGGACGGTGGCAACTCCCAAGCTTATGGCAGCGCCATCTCCAACGGCGCCCAGTTCTACAGGACTGGTGGAGAGTACTACCCCTCTCAAGGCATCGCCCAGTCCCAAGCACAAGTGTACAACGCACCCAGCGCCCTCCCCGAACAAACACCAACAGTGATTGCCCTCAGCGCACCTGTCACCTACGACTACATTCAGCCCGGACAAGCTGCAGCCAAATCTTCAGCTGTCCAGAACGGATATTCTGGATCATCCCTCTCATCAGCTTCGACTCGTGGATCAGGAATTGCTGAATCTTCCGCTCTGTCCAACCAGGGATCCGGAGTCGCCTCTTCCAATGCCAAGACTTGGGGTGCACCAACTATCGTTCAGGCCCAACCACTCATCACTGACCAGCCTGTAGTCGTAGCGGCCCGAGCTCTGCCTAGAAAAACCATCTCCTGGCGCTTCGGTACTGCTTATGGAACCCCTGCTGATATCTACAGGTCCATCGAAGTTCCCCAATACACTGCTCCTTCCGGTCATGCCGTCGCCAACTCTGCAGCTAACTCTCACGGATTCGGACGCGCTGACTCTGCTGCTCAAACTAACGGCGCTGGATACGGATCCGCCAAGTCATCAGCTAATACACACGGAGCAGGATATGGCGCTGCTAATGCTGATGCTAACGTGAACGGGGCTGGCTATGGTCTCGCAAGGTCGGACGCCAACACTCAAGGACAAGGATCTGCTAACTCCGCCGCCTCCACCCATGGATTTGGTTCTGGATTGGCTAGGTCTTCAGCTAACACCAATGGTGCTGGATACGGTTCCGCACAATCCAACGCTGATGTCAACGCTGCCGGATACGGTCTCGCTAAGTCTGCCGCTAACACCCACGGTTATGGTTCTGCCAACTCCCTTGCTAGCACCAACGCTGCCGGTTCTGGTCTGGCTAGATCATCTGCCAATAACCATGGGGCAGGATATGGCTCTGCTCAATCAAACGCTGACGTGAACGCTGGTTACGGTCTCGCCAAATCTGCTGCCAACACTTTTGGCCAGGGTTCCGCTAACTCTGCTGCCGCTACCAACGGTGCTGGTTTAGGATCTGCAAACTCTGCTGCCAGAACCAATGGCTTGGGCTATGGTGCGGCTAACGCTAATGCTGACGTCAACACAGCCGGAGCTGGTATCGCCAGGACAGTTGCCAACACTCATGGAGGATACGGAGCCGCAAATGCTAACGCTGATGTTAATAATGCTGGCTATGGTTTGGCTAAATCCGCGGCTAACAGCCAAGGATACGGTTCCGCTATCTCTGCTGCCAACACCAACGGTGCGGGACAGGGTATCGCACGCTCCGCTGCCAACAGCCACGGTTATGGATCCGCTAACTCCGCTGCCGACACTAACGGTGCCGGTCAGGGTATCGCACGTTCTGCTGCCAACAGCCAGGGTTATGGATCGGCGGTTTCTGCTGCCAACACCAACGGTGCTGGTCTTGGCAACGCTCGCTCTGCTGCCAACAGCCAGGGTTACGGCTCGGCTATCTCTGCTGCCAACACAAACGGTGCCGGTCAGGGCATCGCGCGTTCTGCGGCCAACAGCCATGGTTACGGTTCGGCTATCTCCGCTGCCAACACCAATGGTGCCGGTCAGGGCAACGCTCGCTCTACTGCCAACAGCCAGGGTTACGGTTCTGCCATCTCTGCTGCCAACACCAACGGTGCCGGTCAGGGTATCGCACGATCTGCCGCCAACACCCAGGGATACGGCTCTGCCAACGCCAACGCCAACGTGAACGCTGGTTACAACCAACTGTACCGGTACCAGGCTTACCCTAACGAGGTAATCTATTCTGGTGCCCAGAGGACTGTAGCGGACGCTACTTCTTACGGTCATGGTGCCGCTTTGTCCCAGGCTAACGCTCAGGAGTTGGCCTCCGGCTACAGAGTGGCCAACTCCGCCGCCAGGACTGCCGGCCAAGGCTCTGCCCTCGCCAACGCCCTCACTGTCTAATCAGAGACAGTTGTGCGCTTGCGCCTTAAGCAGCAATCACGCCAAGACGACTGCCAGTGGATCTCTCAACTTGTCTAGGTGTGTTTGCGTTTAAACTTTAATTTTATGTAATATTGTATTTATTTTGTAATTGTATCATAAAGTGCAATTTTGACTGATACAGCTAATAAATGTTTTTAAAAGTATGTTTGTGTTTGATTCACTCTAATTAGGATATGAGTATTTATATTGGAATTAAGTTCAATGTTTACATAGTAGTTAGGTAGGTACGAGTATAATGTGAATATTGTATTAGCCGTCGGCGTGAACATCAATCCATTAATAACAATAGTTATACTATTAATTTATGAATAATAGTTTAATGTTATTAAATTACTCATAATGCTTCCACTTTTAACCTTGTCAGTTATAAAGAAGCAAACTGTACACTAACATTAGAAAATGACCTTAAATTGACCTTATACAACAAAATTACAACTACTGCTATCTTCTTTCCGGTTCAGAATCATTGTCTTTGCAAATCTTTAAACTTCATTAATTACCAGCAAAAAAACATTATTGCTACACTTTTTTGGTATTTCAAATCCGTCCAGTATTTATCGACCAATTATTTAAATTCCTTATTTATTTTCATGCTGAGTAACATAACCTTTTAAAAAAAATCATGCCATATCTGGTCAAGCGGTGTTAGAACCTTAAGTAAAGAATGTTCCCATAGGATGTGATTATTTTGATTCTAACTGAAATATTATTAAAACTATATCATATTGTTGATTAAATTTACATTAGTTAACTGCTAGTTGTAAAGCAAAATATTATGAGAACCAATCAAAACTTTTCATCGTCAAACTTCTACTATCTTCGTGATCAAAACATTTGATTCAAAGGTATTGTACCTTTCTTTGTAACTTGCTGACATGTTTTGATGAAAGACTAGCTGCCAACTTTGCACCTATATCTAATTTGGTGCAGTCATTGTCAAGTTTTAAGTTTATGCCTCAAAAGGTCGTAGGAATTCATCTAGTTCTCGATAATATCATCGTGATTATGGTCCAACGACATTTTCCACTTACTGTGAATTTAATAAATAAAATTAATTAATTAGATAATTAACTTATCAGTGATTTAACTTCAGTGTCCAAAAAATCTAATATTTTTCATTGGAATTTGAAATATTTTCATAACAAGTTTATGAATTATAAATGCGTTAAAGTTTGAGAGAATGAGTGTTTGTTACTCTTTCACGCCGAAACTTCTGAATAGATTTGGATGTAACTTTTACCCCGTTATTTATTTTCATTTCTTACCGCAATGTACTACCCAATTACTTTATAGTTTTTCTTTTTGCCATGCGGTTGACTGGTAGATAATGCCAACAGGCATTAAGTCCGCCCTTTGTGCACTAACTTTGTACAAAAAAGACAAATAAATAAATAAAATAAATAACTTGATTTATAACTAGACTATGAATAACCGGGAATAACACATGTATTTCATTCAAACGGGAAAAGCTATGTAGCTTACGGGTAAATCCACAGGGCAGATTGTGAACTCTAAACCCACTCTAGCATGATAAAAGCAGTTGATAATCCATTGGTTTTTGTATCAAGTTCATTGTAACTAGCCCATTGACCGGTCGAACTTCGATAATAAATAATTGATTATTATCTGCGAGTAACCTTGTCGGTACCATCGACTTTAACTAATGCTCGTGGTATTAATCTGCAACGTCATAGTTTTTCGAACTTTTCTTATAAACAGGTCATTGACCAGAAAGACTTTTAATTGAAAAGTTGTTTTTACCTATTTATATGTGAACCAAAAAAGTTAATATAAATTAAACATGATAATATTAAAACAATCCTTTTATTTAAGTAATATGGCTTCAATTGATTTTAACTTCAACGTAAATAATTAAGAAAACAGCAAAGTGCTCGATTTTTCTACATGACTGTTCTATAAGTGTAGCTATCATTTTGCTTTATCAATAGTGTTATTAGGTTTTAGCAAATACACTACACCTCTACTACATTTCATTTCGAAGGTTATATGTCCAACTTTGCCTATTGATTTTGGTAATGTTATCAGAATCGTCATAATTTATATACACATAATAAAAACTTCGTATTATTTCTTTTTACTTAACACTTAATAAATAAGACATTTATTAAATAAAACTAAATTATAAGGCGTAGCTTCTTGCTGTCTCGGTAAATTGAGAAGGTCGGCCTCATTATGTAAATCTCGTTATTAATTACGACTTTTCAACAAATGAAGTCCTAAATACTTGAAAAGTTAAACAATACATAATTTAACAGTATATCGTTAGCATTTGGTTAACTTTTAAAATGTTTTTAAGACTTTGTCACTTTGAAAGTTATAAATATAGGAAACCTATTAGAACGTTGTCAAATTATTATTTTATTGTGATTAAAAAGGTGTGGGAGCTTGAAATATTATCATAAATGTTAATAGTTTCTAATCTAATACAGTATATTCTAATGTCTATAAAGGAGATGACTACTAACAGTAACCTCCTGCGGAGTGATAAGTATTAACCTATAGAACGGTCGTACATTCACATTGAATTTATTAACAGGTCATTCAATAAATTAAGGCTATATTTAATATCATTCAATAAAACTAGAAAGGAGGCAGAGGTAAAGTATAGGAAAAAAGTCGCTAAAAGCACAATTAACTCTGAATATTATTGATAAGGTTGGTTCTATAAATTTCACTAGATTTTTACCGTGTATTTGGAAAATTTTTTAGGCACCGAAATAGTAGGTATTTGTCAGACGATTTAGATTCGCAATAATTGTTACTGAATTGACAAAGCTATAATTTATTAAAAGCTAGCAATCTACCCGCAGCTATTCTTATCGACTAAGTTTTTTTTTGTCTAATAGTCCTTTCTGTTACCTACTTACTTTTATTGAGACGGACATAATTCACATTAATGTAGAGAGGTCACTGATCGATATATTACGTTACGACTAAAAAACTTTGATTCCTATAAAAATTAGATCATCCTTAAAACAGGTATTTCATTAGTAGCCTAAATTGAAAACATCGGACGTTATTGACAAGAGTGTACCATATATCTACTTTTTGATAAATCTTAACAGCTTTTGTACCAAGTTATTTGTATTTGTTGTTTTATAATCCGTGGGGGTGTCGCGTAACTCTAATATGAATAATGTTGCTACGTTTAGTATTCAGCAATTTCATTAAAAATTTTACGGGATTTCGACTCGAAAACCGATTGAGTCCTAACACCAATACCTTTCAAAGGGAGTGATATTAGAGTTACGCGACACCCCCACCGGTAAAATGGTTACTGATATATAAATTTGTACTAATTTTTAAGATACTTTCACCACGGTATTTTACCTCGCTTTTTTTTCATAAGGCTTGAATTTTTTTTTAATTTTTAATCATGTTTTATAACGATCTAGGATCACAAACTGATCTATTTAAAAGTTTAAAACCTGAGTTCCATCATGACATCCATATATTTATTTATGGCTCATAAACTAGATCAAGCGACAAACCCGCAGATAGATATGTAAAGTGATAATTCGTTTAGCTTCAGGATATTTGATAAAACGAATTAAAATTTATTTCTACGTATAAATTATGGCTCCATTGCTCTCGTCTAGATAGAATCAATATGGATTTTGGTAATATTTTGTAATTTATGCCTTTAATAAAGTGCTAATACGTTTGTTCGTCTGTGTCGAAACAAAATAAATAACATTTGAACAGTAATTGGAATTTATATCCTAAATCTATTAAATCTTAAATTAGACATGTGTTTCGTTTTTTTTTTGGCAATAAATAACCACATAGGTATATTTTAATGGAAAATGTTTTGTATGATTACGGTACCTACTTAAGTGGAGGATTTATCTATCGAATGAGTAAATATTGTTTTAAATTATTTATTAAAAAATCAATTTAAATGGTTATTGAAACTTTTATAAACTGATTTGCAGGTATACCTTTAATTATAAATTTTCTTCATGCAAAATTTTCCTTATTTAAGTCATAGCATTTCAAAGTTATCCATTTTTTAACCAGAAAATCAATTTAACTCGTTAATTGTATACAAAAAGCTACTTTCGAATATTTTTTTCACTAAGTCCTACTAATATTATGAACGTGAAAGTTTGTGAGTATGTATGAATCTACGGATGGATGTATGAATGTTTGTTACTCTTTCACGTAAAAACTACTAGACGGATTTGGATGAAACTTTACAGTAATATAGGTTATACATCATAGGGTAGTTTTTACCGCGGGAAACTTCTCATTTCCATGGGAAACCAACTTCCACGCGAACGGAATTGCGGGCGGCCACTAGTTTAAAGTAAATGTTATATTGGCTTTATTCTAATACGTCTACATTTATAATAAGTGACTTTCAATGCGTATATCAAAAATTAACTCTTTTTAGGTATTGACAGTAGGTATAGCCGCCTGCGCTAAACTTAATAGCAATAGTGCATAATGCATTATATTCATGCCCGTTATATTAGTTATGGAACTACGGACCTACTACCTATAGAAGTACTCTCTTGTCTTTACTATATCTGCATCATCTAATTTCTTTTAATCAAATGTATTGTTCTAAAGTTAAAATTGCAATATTAAAAGCATTGGTTTTGGCCGAATACGTACGCATTCTAAATTACTATGTACTAAATACAAAAGCAATAATTAGTCTTGAAGAATTAAAGGAATAGGTACGTCACTTTTATATCGAAATAAGAGAGAAGAAAGAATTCATTATAGGAATAGGTCCGAAAAGTTTTACATCCGTGTGAAAACCTTATCAATAACGAAAGAATAAAATGTGTATTTCTTCTATCTTTAATTTATTAAGTTAGGACATATGTTTCATGTTTAGATAAAACAAGCTCATAAAACAAGAAAATACCTTCTTTATTGAATTTATAGTGTTTTAAAAGTTTTGATTCCATAGTGACCGCGTTTGACTGGTCGATTGTTGAATCTTTATTATTATTTACTTAATTTACGTCATCTCGTTTCAGGGCCTAGTCTTCGGAAAACTTATCTTGCTAATATTTACAGTTTTGATATCGGGTAAAACAGGTCAGTCGCTTACGTCTTGTTATTGTGCTTTAAATTCTTATACTTTGGTACGCTTGAATTAGGTATTTCCAATCAAGGATGAGTTGGCACCCTTAAACAGTATTGCGTAAGTTTCCCAACATGTCGGCCAAGAGCTGCAAGTATTAGCAAACCTCATTATTTTAAAAAAAGAAACATTTTATTACCTACTTTTTTTAATAAGAAGGTATTTTTGTTAAACTTGTGTATAGTTTAAATAAATCAAAACTTGTTTAACAATCGGCTTGGTAACTAAAAATCTTTTTATGAAATATGCATAAAAAATCCTTTCTTAGTCCCAACCCAATAATTGGGCCTAGGTAAGCCTCATTTTAAGTAGACGAAACAGTAAGTTGTGCCACAATCACACTTGCCTTCGATGCCTTAAGAAATTTTATGTAAACATAAATGAGTTTTTTAAGAACATTTAGAATAGAATATTATTTATGATTGAATAACGAAATAACAACAAAAAATTCTTCGTACAAAATTCTTTATTCTGAGATATTTACAGGGCAATTATTAAGTAATGACTAAGTAAATAACTTTTAAACAAAACACTTGACTGATAAAGCCAGTCAACGAAACCAAGTCAATTAACATAAATACTTGGTAATTAAATGACATTCTAGTAACAAAGAAAACATTTTTTAAAAAGTATCTAGTTTTATTAATTTCTTATCACATATATCAGGTATCTAGAAAACAGCTTCTTCAATGTCGAAGTAAGTTGCGTGGTCTACCAGTAGTTGCGAGCTCCATGGTAGCTAGGAGCAATCACTCCGTGAGATACCTGCATACAAAATTAACAATTATTACACGCAACAACAGAATAACTATTAAAATAAAGTAGTTAGTACGTATATACGTACAATACGTCCACCGTAGCCGAGACCGTGTCCAATTCCAGAGCCTAGACCGTATCCAGAGCTGTAGCCCAGACCATGGCCTATTCCGGAGCTGTAGCCGATGCCTGAGGAGTAGCCCAGGCCGTGACCGAGACCATAGCCCGAGCTGTGACCCAGACTTATGCCCGAGCTGTAGCCCAGACCCAGTCCTGAGCTGTAACCTAGCCCATGCCCGATACCGGAGCTGTAGCCGAGCCCAGAGCTGTAACCGTGGCTTGATCCGTATCCGAGTCCCAGACCAGAGCCGTAGCCCAGACTGGATCCATATCCTAAACCATAGCCTGAGCTAAGGAACCCGCGCTTCTCCCGGACCGTCTCGTCCTCAGCACACATCACACTGGCCACCAGAAAGAGGACGCACACCTGAAAAAAGAACAGAATCTTGAGAGCTTTGAAAATAATATAAAAATGATAATTTGGCTAGACCTAGAAAATTGTCAACAGAACTTACGAAAGCCTTCATTTTGAGAGTTGTAAGCTGGTTGTGTATATCGTTGAATAAGAAACCGTACAATGATACAATTTCATTAAAACACCAAGTTTTTATACCAAATACATTCATTTACTTTAAGACACAGGGACACTTGCGAAAACATGCGAAATTGCACCTACCGGATCCATTTTCAAAAGTTTAATATCTCCTCCCGTTGACGACATATCACTCGATGTCGAATAATTGTAACAAGGCCGGTACTTTCGAAAACAAAGTTGATTATTCATTTATCATTGGCTGATGAGTAGTACCTTACTTACCTTCTTAAGTAATTAATCTTACGATCTCACAGTTCAAACTGATAGCAATGAACTTTTGATGGCCTGTGTTACCTTCTAATATTATACCTAAAGAAGTATTCATTAGGTGTCGGGGAAAATCTCATTCATTATAACTATTTCGATTTCAAATCGTAGTCTATCTGGATTCGAAAATTCTAAACTAAAGAATTCACATTTAAGTATAACCTAAGCTAGTAGTATGCTATTTACACAAAAAACAAACTGTTAACCTTATTTAATGAAAATTACAATTCAGTATTACAATGAAAATCTAAAGAAAATCGTAAAAGAAAAAGGTAAATTGTTTAATTCACGACTTTATTATTTCTTCAAAATGAGAAGACCGATTATTATTGACCCATTTTAGGACACTGAATATTTTATTTGTTAACGGATTCTTCGATGAATCATATTTATTTGTTTGTTGGACTCTTTAAAGGGTGGATTCAGGGGAAGGGTCTTGGGGGTCTTGACCCAAATTTTTTTGGTTTTGGACCTAAATGGACCACTAATTAAAATATTTAAATATCATGTAAGTATTGTGACTGACCTCTACTATGTGTGACTGACCCCTGCTCAAATCCAGCTTTATCGCTAGATCAAACAGAACAAAGCTGGATCTGCCCTTGGACTCTATTCGCACTTCCAACCGTTCAGTCATCAAGCATGGACGAAGCGACAAAAATATAGAGACACAAAAAATACAGAAATATATCTAATAGTCATTTTGGTCTTTCTTACTTGTTGCATAATAGTGTAACCAGCGTTGTTTTTCATACCGTTAATGTATATTAATCATATTGTCTCTTTTATCAGGGATCACTATTATTTAGCATATTTTCTCTACTATCATACAGCCTTTCAAACCACTTACAACGCAATATGGAGGTCATATCTGTTTATTTATACGTTTGACATTTCACTTTATACGTTTTAACACTTTATGTTTAGACTTACCTACTCTACCTTTTTAACATTGCTTCTAATATTCCTTCAAGTATTAGAGAAATTCAAAATGTATATGTAAAGCCGCCTTTCCTCTGTCAGCGTATACTAAGAATAGTTAGTTTTATGATTTTTTTTAAATCATCTGTCGTAGTTTGGGCACCGTGGGCACACGGCAATTTCGTTTGACTTGTTGGATTGAGATCATCATCTTGAGTAAGTATCTTACTTACTTATGTTTTAATTCATTACTAATAACTTATTTCACAAAACATATTTCACAAATGAAAAGCAAGTTTTAAGTTAGTTGTATAAGATAAAATTACTAAGGAGCCTGGGATTAAAAAAAAACTCCTTTTATTGATTCTTCGGATATCAAAGAAGCAATTTATGTCAGATGAACTTTCTCCTCCGTTAGGCTGATGTTGACACTGCATGCGCGAGCCAAGCGAGCATAGCGAGTGTGGTGCGGCAGCACCCGGCGAAGTATCACTAGCTACCGTTGAAAAGTCTTACTTATTTAGAAGGCAATGCCGATTTTCAGATGCGTTTAATGGTTTCAAAAAGCAGTCCGCTTAATTACCACCCATAAATTATTATCTTTTTTACAATGGCAAAAATATCTAAGAAGTACATAATGATACTACACTTTTCATCACGTTCCATACTTAATATCAAGTTACTAATAAGTTATTGCCTGTTCAAAAGGTAAAGATAGCATTTAAAAAAAATCAGTTATTGCAGTACCTACTTGTTGATGTGATCACTCGTGTTGTTGTTATTGTCAATATTGTGAAGAATATCGTAAACCAAGATCTTCAAAATGAGAGGAACAAGTGTTCCTTCGATGTTGAAGAAATGACACATTTTCTAGACGGTGGTGTTGACTTGACAAAGACGGAAGATTGGTAAGAGTTTTTATGGCCTAAAACTAAAAATAAATAAGTGTAACATTCCTATTATCTATTAGTTTTCCAGCGCCTTAAGTCCTTTGAAATCAAAGTTGCACAAAATATGTACTACTATTATTCTAATATTTATAGGCAAATGGCTATTTTACATAATATAATTAAATTTTGTAGAAGATAGAGTCCTCAATATCAAAGGATTACTTGATGAAACACCAGAAGAATACCTAAGTCACAAGGAAAAATATGAAATGCTATCAGAAAAGTTGTCTTCCTTAACAAAGCTTTGTACAAAGATGGGACGACATTTATGGGTGATTTTGAGTAGGTAGGTTTAAATTAAAGTTCAATGAAAAAATTGGGGGTGAAGTGATTAAATAACAGACTCATCATGATATTACCTATCACCTTCGCAGTGAATTCAATTACAGGATGTTGATATCAAGTGCTGTTTTTAAGGACGCATTGCAACAAATGGGATAATTCTGTCCATACACTCTGTCCGGGATAATTGCATTGCTAAAGGTTTCCAAAGAGCTGCAGCTCGGTATGTAACTATTTAAAAACAAATTTGGATTTAGATTCCTTTTTAACTGGTAAATATTATGAAAATTCTAGTGAAGTGACATCGTGCGTTAGTAATATTCAGAAGCAAATAAAACAAGGTGTCGCTCCAGAAGATGCTTGGAACAAGATTTCGGTGCAACTTGTTTCTGCTTCTGAGGTAATTATAAAATTTAATGTATTCTAAAACAAAATCGTAAGTATGCTTACAACAGACAAAGCACTAACATTTGAACATGACACACTCATATTAGTCCGATCAATTTAAACATTCGAAGATACATAAATTCCCAACAAGCTGAAAATCGATAATATTGTTAAAAATATGATTAAAAATAAAATTTTAAAGTTCCCCATCTTTCCCCTGTATGGATTTTTTTTATTCAAGGTCAAAGGTCAAAAAACTAAGTTTTTCACTATTTTCTGCGAAACGGTAAGTTTTATCATAAACTTAACTCGACAAGAATTGTAGATCATAAAATAATCTACAAAAATGTATCAATACTTTTTTCCTACGAGCCACCGTTTTTGAGATATAACTAAAATGTACAAATGGTCAAGGCCGGTTGTGTTCTAATGCTGAATCATCAACAGTGGACGACTCGTTCGATTCCGACGAGATGACATGCGATATGTCGCTTTTAACGCAATTTACTTGTTCTCAAAATGAAGATGATGAAGAAGAGGAAGAATAAGAACAAGAAGAAGAAGGAGAAGAAGAAGAAGAACCAGAAGGAGAACCAGGAGAACAAAAAGATTTCAAATCCGATTAATAAGCTTCATTACTTTTATTTCATTGACAACGCTTTCATTTTTTACAATTTTGTTAAGTACAGTTAATTTTTAGTAATTACAAATTAAAAAGGATCATAATTTGCTCGTGGAATATACTGGGGAAACAACGTTAAAAAAACGCGCTAAGTACACTACCTTATAGGTGGCGTGGAAACGTGTGCATATTATGACGATAGCAACTTGAACAACTTTTTAAACAGTTATATCTCAAAAACGGTGGCTCGTAGGAAAAAAGTATTGATACATTTTTGTAGATTATTTTATGATCTACAATTCTTGTCGAGTGATGTCTATGATAAAGCTTACCGTTTCGCGAAAAATCGCGAAAAACTCTTTTTTTCACCTTTGACCTTGAATAAAAAAAAATCTATGCAATGCAATGGTTGGTAACTTCTAAATTTTATTTATAATTGTATTTTGAACAACAGATTTTCAGCTTGTTGGGACTTTTTGTTTTGCTTTTCTTATAATTTGGTCTAACTTGACCGGATTATATCTATTTATTCCATTACAAATAGGAAGGTGGCGGCGTAATACATTTTTTTAATACGCTGCGTATAATTAAATACTATAAGTTACGGTAACTGAAAAAAGTACCTACAGATTTTAAATAGAAAACCCTATGAATTATGAATTGACCAAATCCCTAACAAGTTGGCAGTACCTTCCAGTGTCTTAATCACCCGATATAAATTGTAAAATACACAATCTTCACTAACGGTAAAATGATTACAACATATTTTTTGCACACTCTTTATATTTGACTGTTTGCCAGTAAATAAATATTTTAATAGAATGATCTCAACGCTAAACTAAATATATTACACAGTTTGACAGTTACTATTGAATGAAGTCAATCGTCTCCTGCTGTGATCATAGTAGGTTATTGAACCAAAGTCATTGTTAGCTTGAGGCTAATCAATAAGAATTATACTAAATCAACTAAGCAGTTAATGTCCTTAATAGATTAAAATGCTTTACAATGATAAAAGATATTTAAATATATATTCCCAAAATAGTATGTTTGCTATGGATGAGGTAGCCAGAACAATAAATTTCTAAAATATTTCTCAGCCCGTTTGGTATGAATCCTGAATGCAGCATAATTGTGGCTTGATTAAATGAAAGAGTTTGATATGCTGTGCATCATCATGGAATCGCTGTGTATAAGTAATATTGGCCCGTGCAGAAGGTTCTGTCCGAGCTGGCCGAGCTGTACACGGTCTACTGGGCCGTCGAGAGAGTCGGGAAACTGTTGCTCGTGAGTGTTTTATAATGGCAAACTTGGATCTCTACCTTTTCGCCGAATTATCACTTGCCAACTAACGTTTCGCAGAATTTTATTCGCCTAATAATTGTTTGATTTCGTAACCTAACTGTCGCCAACTATGCGTTTGGTCCACCTTTTATAAAGTCACTTTTCAAAGGGCCAACTTTTAAGTAGCGAATGTTTCAGTTACCTATAGTACTTAATATTCTTTTATATATTTTTTTTCAATAACGAAGCAACCCTACTTCTCCGGCAGCTGCCGCGCCACTCGACTCTTGCATTTATGGTCGCAGTTCAAACCTAACCTAACCGATTCCTTTCGATTCCACCTAAACTTAAAAACCGTAATTTTTTTATCATAATATAAATGTACGAAAAGGGAACTGTTAAAAAAGTGCACAATTATATCTACCGTTACACACCATTACATATTTGCATTACAAAAGATACCTACCTACATTATTTTAGAAATTATTATTAATATTAAATAATAATTGTTGTTGAAGATATATAACGTTGAGTTATTATCACTACTTTGGTGGTAATTAAGATAGGTTTATCCCTAAACGTATAAAATTAACAACACGATCTTATCATCTGCATTCGTGTAGCGATTGCTATTTGTTATCAAGTCGTGAAACTTCTAAACTTAAAATACTTTTTTATAATAACGGGTGTAAAAGACCATTTCTAAAGCCTGAGGTATTCTTGAGCCTAAATAGTAACTAAATTCACAAACATTATACCCAGAAACCTTAATTTAAAAAAGTTATTAAGCATAGTAAAGTGATATACGCCGCTTGTGGTCATTGCTCACACATCAGCTGTTGGATCAGGAGCGATGTTTACATAGTGAATAAAACTAAAACATAATTTAATTTGAAATAATGCGTAAAGATAGTTTAAATGCATTTAGCCGCATTAGGTAAAGAAATATAATTTAAAAAAACATTAAACAATTTTTTTTTTGCTTTTAACGTAACGTTGAATACCCAGTTGTCGTTTTCGTAAGCAGTCTTTTTACACCCTGTATAAAACTAAAATCCATTCAAGACTACCTTAATAACCGCCACTTCGGTATAACAAATGATGTCCTAGCAGATTATTT
This sequence comes from Emmelina monodactyla, assembly GCA_916618145.1. Classification (NCBI taxonomy): domain Eukaryota; kingdom Metazoa; phylum Arthropoda; class Insecta; order Lepidoptera; family Pterophoridae; genus Emmelina; species Emmelina monodactyla. The sequence continues at coordinate 10,712,748 of OU745303.1, forward strand.
TTTTAATTAGTCATTTAGTACACAAAAGGTTTATTTGGTTACACGAACTAACCGCAGGTTGATTTTCAAATAACACCCGTTTATTTGTCCGTTATGAAATGGGACCAGTGGTTCAATATATCTGCCACATTAGAAATCACTAGCAACATTAATAGTTTTAATAATCTTAAAGTTTTAATAATTACTAAGTACCTAAGTTAATTTAAATAACTCTACAAATTAACAAATTCATCCTCTAGGTACAAATCGATAGTAGAATGTGCGTCGAAAGACACAAAAAGCCGTTGGTCCTGGGTGTCTTTCCATTTTTTACTAGTCAAGGCCAGTTAAGTGTCTATTATGCGACTTAAAAAATCCTGATAGATGGGTGGCCACTACCCTACAGGAACCACTTCCGAGAGCTTCCACGGAGGTTCTCAAAATTCTAATACTAGAGACACGATGAGAAAGAAGACGTAACTTTTACTTCATTACTTATATGTTTCTCCTCTGGAGTTAATCATTTACTGAAATGCAACAGATTTTGAATGCGACCCTCGGCGCGTACGACGGTCGCGTGTACGAGCGCCTCATGGAAGAGGCGCTGAAGTCTCCGCTCAACAAGCAGCCCGTCAACGACAGCTTCCACAAGCACCTCAAACCATTCATGCAGGGGAAACTGTAATAATTGTGTGTCACAAATATTATATTTGCTACGATGTTTCTTATATACTTTTAAGTAGGTATAAGAGTAATTAAAATCTATAATGTATGTTTAATGCCACATTTCCACTGTAAGCGATGCGTCGCAATAAATTGATACTAAGATAAAAATAACTACGTTACAAAAACCGACTTCAAAACTAAAAAGTTAAAATTAGAGACTATAAACCTATTAGTAAATACCACGTATAAATAATAGGCAGTATTTAAATTATATTAAATCTTAATTATTTTTTACTTTTTAGTTTTGAAGTCGGTTTTTTTAATGATTTTTTTTTTAAATACTTTTAGTTTATTTTGGCTCCTTCATCGGATCCTGGAGGATCCTAGTTACTACCGGCACCAAAGTGCTCGTCAATTCACTGTCATCCAATTTACATACGTATACAAAATTACAGCTCGATCGGTACCTGGGAAGTGGATCACTTGCGATATTTGATTCGAAAGATCGGGATAGGTAAAAGAAAATAAAAAAATGCTCATAATGAAATAAATAAATAAAAACTACTGGACCTACCTAAATCAAATTTTGTGGGACCAATTCGAAACTATTCCGCATCAAACAAAAAAAGAATCACGTAAATCGGTTCAGAAACCTCGACGTAATCGGTGTACATACATAAAAAATACATACCGGCGAATTGAGAACCTTCTCCTTTTTTGGAAGTCGGATAAAAAGGTTAGTTTTTAAGCATTTTTTTAAACATCTTTCGTAGTTTTGCGCATTGTTGGACGAAGCATTTTTGTTTGGCCAGTTGATTTGTGATCAGCATCTTGAATAAGAAGTGTCTTACTTATATTTTAATTTATTATTTAGCTAAATATATTGATATAAATAACTGATTTAAAAATCAAATGTGAAGACAGTTGTATAAGTTAAAATCTGAAGTAGGGTCACTTTACAGTTAGTTAAGGTCATTTTTTTACAGTATAAAATACTCTTTGATACCTATAAGTATAATTCGATGAATTAAGTAAAAGATAAATGTTTTTCTTTTGTTACTATAATTTATCAAATTGAAAAGCGAATAATGTAAAAACTATGTGGAGTCTATATTTTATTTTTTAAATTTCGGATAAAAAAATGTTTCGCAAAAAAAACTTGTTCCTATTTTAGTGCCGCCCACGTTTCAACACATTATATATCGAAACAAAAAAATGATTATTAATGATATGTACCTTTTATAAGGAAATATACAAGTCTAACATATACTATAAATATCAAAATTTTACATACCTACGAGTACATAATGCTTGTCATAAGGAGATAAGAATGAATAAAATATAGATACATATAAAATACAAATTACTTAATACATTTTAACTTAATTACTTAATAAAAGAAGTAAAGTGGCAATTCTTTGATAGTAGTAAATATCGTTCAGAAAACCTGTTTATAAACTCACAGAATTGTTGCGCAAGAGCATATTAAACATGTTAGTGCACTTCGTACTTTAGGTACATTCTATTAAAACATCCTACTAATGACGTAACCGAGCAAGTAGGTACAAAGATACGGCCACAAATAGTTATCTTTATCACAATGGCAAAAAAATATCTAAGAAGTACATAATGATAATATACTTTTCCGCACGTTCCATACTTAATATCAAGGTACCTACTAATAAGTTATTGCCTGTTCCAAAGGTGAAGATAGCATTTAAACAAAATCAGTTGTTGAAGCTACTTGTTGATGTGATCACTCGTGTTGTTGTTATTGTCAATATTATGAAGAATATCGTAAACCAAGATCTCCAAAATGAGAGGAAAAAGTGTTCCTTCGATGTTGAAGAGATGACACACTTTCTAGACGGTGGTGTTGACTTAACAGCCAAAAGACGGAAGATTGGTAAGAATTTTTCAGCCTTAAACTAAAAATAGATAAGTCTAACATTCCTATTAGGTTAGTTTTCCAGCGCCTTAAGTCCTTAGAACCCAAAGTTGCACAAAATATGTATTGCTATTATTCTAATATACGGCAAATAGCTAAACTACATGTAAAATTTAATTTTGTAGAAGACAGGGTCCTTAGTATCAAAGGATTACTTGATGAAACACCAGAAGAATACCTAAGTCACAAGGAAAAATATGAAAATGCTATCAGAAAAGCTGTCACCCTTTACAAAGCTTTGTATAAAGATGGCACTTCATTTATGAGTGATTTTGAGTAAGTTTTAAATGAAAATCTAATTGGAAAAAATGGAAATGTTTACTTTTTAAATTACTCATCGTGTTATTTTATTTTCGCAGTGCATTCAATTCGAGGATGTTGATATCAAGTGCAGTTTTTAAGGACATGTCTCCGCTCGCGCTGCACTTCAGTATGTTTATACCTACTATTGAAGGACAGGCTACTGAAGCACAAAAGGCTGTTTGGTTGAAAAGGGCACTAAATATTGAAATAATTGGCACTTATGCTCAGGTCAGTTCCATGGTGGACAGGATGCAGGGAAAACAGGATATGTAAAATGGGGAAAACACGCATTTATGTCATACTTTTAATTCTATAGTAGAACATGGTTTTAGTAAAATTGTCACCAATCGTAGACACACATTTCCCTTTTTGTAGACTGAATTGGGTCACGGAACATTCATAAGAGGCCTGGAAACAACAGCCACGTACGATGTGAAAACTGAAGAGTTTGTCTTGAACAGCCCTACACTCACTTCTTACAAATGGTGGCCAGGAAGTTGTAAGTACAAAAGGAAAAAGAATTATTTGTTTAAAACTAACAATTTTAACCACAGACTTAATGATTCGGCGTATTGTAGCCTTCAGTTTGCTCGCGCCTTTCGTGTTCCATGTATTGATTAAGTTCTATTGTTTCAGTGGGACATACTGTTAACTACTGCATCGTGATGGCTCAACTCTATATCAGTGGTAAAAACTGCGGTATCCAGCCTTTCATTGTACAAGTGAGAGATGAGGACACCCACGTACCTCTACCTGGTATCAAACTTGGTGAAATAGGAGCCAAACTTGGCTTCAATACCGCCAACAACGGATTCCTGGGTTTCGAAAACCACAGAATACCAAGAGACAGAATGCTTATGAAGAATAATCAAGTCACAAAAGTAGGTAAAAAGACAGTGCTAGCAACTCAATAAAAACACCATAGAAATGTTTAAATTCTTAAAAAAAATTACAGGATGGAAAATTTATAGCATCCAAGAACAATAAGCTTACATATGGCACGATGGTTTTCATAAGGGTTTACATTGTGACTGGTGCCTGTAACCATCTTTCGAGAGCTGCTGCCATTGCAACCAGATATTCCGCTGTTAGGCATCAATCTCAAATAAAACCTAAGTAAGATCTAATTTGATATTATTTCGATATGAGATTGAAAGAAAACGAAAGTAATAATCATTTTCTAATCAGTGAACCAGAACCCCAAGTGATCGACTACGTCACTCAACAACATAAACTGTTTCCTGCGATAGCTACCTGCTACTCAATCATAATAGTGTCGAGGTATCTGTGGCAGATTTATAAGCAAATGACTGAAGATCAAGCCAAAGGAAAGTCTAATGGGCTTCCAGAGGTAAGTCGAACATAAAATCAACATCTATTATTGCGTTTTTTAGATATCTGTGTTGGCAAACGATGCACCTGACGCTGCTTTGTATATGTTTTTGTATCTTCTACGAATATCGAGATCAAATTCAGAATGCCCATTGTTTTTATTGTTTTCGGCCAGCTCCATTCACTAGCCTGCTGCCTCAAAGCAGTGTGCTCTTCGGACTCTGCCACCCTGTGCGAGCGAGTGCGGCTCGCGTGCGGTGGGCACGGCTACATGCTGTCGTCAAACCTACCGCAGATATACGGCCTCATAACTGCTTCTTGCACCTACGAGGGGGAAAACACGGTCTTAATGCTGCAGACTGCCAGGTTCGTTTCTTGCGTCTTTCTATGTAACTCTAAATGCTTGAATTAAACGGTTTAGCTCGTTGAAATGGGATTTATGATTGGTATTTTTATATTCTAGGTCCTTAGTAAAAGCTTATGAAAATGGTATGAAGGGTATGAAGTTACCAGAGTCTATGGCGTACCTTATGGAAAAAAGTTCATTGAACAAATGGGATAATTCAGTCCATTGCATCACTAAAGGCTTCCAAAGAGCTGCAGCTCGGTATGTAACTATTTAAAAACAAATTTGAATTTAGATTACCTACTTTATTTAACTGGTAAATATTATGAAATTTCTAGTGAAGTGGCATCGTGCGTTAGTAATATTCAGAAGCAAATAAAACAAGGTGTCGCTCCAGAAGATGCATGGAACAAGATTTCGGTGCAACTTGTTTCTGCTTCTGAGGTAATTATAAAATATAATGTATACTAATACAAAATCGTGAGTATGCTTACAACAGACAAAGTACTAACACTTGCTCATGAGACAAAAAGATTCAATCACAAAGAGGTAGGTGGCGGCGAAATACATTTTAATATTTTTAATAAGCCACTTATGATTAAATGCTATAAGTTATGCGACAAGAAAATAGTACAGAAAATAGTAAAATCGTGCATCATATGACTCATGAAGTTACAAAATTCCCAACAAGTCGGCAGTACCAGCCAGTGTCTTAATAACGCGATATAAATTTTAAAATACGTTATCTGAACTAACTGTAATACAATTACAACTTACAAAATTAGTTTTTGCACTCTCAAGTACCTCTTCATATTTGTTTGACTGATTACCTACCATACGATTAATCGTCTCCTGCTGTAATTATAGTAGGTTATTGAACCAAAGTCATTGTAAGATTGAGGCTAATTAATAAGAATTATACTAAATCAACTACTTAAGCAGTTAATGTTCTTAATAGATTTAAATGCCGTACAAAGATAAAAAATATTAAAATATGCATTCCAAAAAAGTATGTTTGCTATGGATGAGGTAGGCAGATCGAAGCAACTTATTATATGAACAATAATTTTCGAAAATATTTCTCAGCCCGTTTGATATGAACAATATATGCAGCATAATTATGGCTTGATTAAATTAAATAATTATATATTCTGTGCAGCATGAAATCGCTCTCCTGAATCTAAATCTTAAAGTTATCATTTTAGATGCACTGCCGAGCGTTCATCCTGTCGACTTTGCACTCGGAGCTACGGCGGACCACGCCCCCCCTGTCCGGGCCCGTGAGGAAGGTTCTGTCCGAGCTGGCCGAGCTGTACACGGTCTACTGGGCCATCGAGAGAGTCGGGAAACTGTTGCTCGTGAGTATACATTGCAAACTTACTTTTTTGTTTTCTACTTTCAGTAGATCACTATTTACTTGGCGAAAACTATACCTAAGTTATATCTACTATAGGATGTAAGTTTCTTATATCTATTCACTGCCTTAGCTCCTTATAAGGCTTTGTTTAAAAAATAAATAGTGTGCAAAAGTATGCCTATCGTGACGTATAATTCATTATTTGTATATAAAAATAAATTTTATTTCTCTTTTAATATTAAGTTATTGGCACATGTTGGTGGTAGTAGAAAAATAATAATTTAACATTTAAGTAACGTGATATGCAGAAAATCATTCCTTTTTTAAGGTCATATGTGTATAACTATTATCGTTGCAATAAATACTGATAGGTTTTATTATAAGTAGCCAATAAATAATCTTTTCGTTAAATTCTTTGGTGGTAATCTACATAATCTATATCACTTAACGTAATATAGTTAACAACACAACCTTATCATCTGCATTCGTGCAGCGATAAATATTTGTTAGCTACCTAGTCTTTTTTGTCAATTAAATGCTGAACCTCTAAGATAGGCCTTTCGAACCGTTAATTTCAAAACCTTACCAATCATTCCACTTGACACCACCAAAACGACACCACCGGTGGTGTCATATGGAATCTCCAGTCCATACGACACCACCCTAGTGATGTCTAGACACGCGTTTTTGACAAACAGCTTCCAATGCATTATTTTAAGTTATCTATAGTTAAAAGATCATTAATAACCGAGTTTATGACATATAAAGTACCTCATTAATGAAAATGCTTGTACTTAATTGGATTTTTCATATCAACCACTAAGCAACTTTGGTGGGTTGTATGTAACATCACTAATAGTCGGTGGTGTCATATGGACTGGAGATTCCATATGACACCACCGGTGGTGTCGTTTTGGTTGTGTCAAGTGGAATGATCGAACCTAACGATCTTAACTTCATATAATATTCCAGTACACGTGTATATCGGAGAAGGACGTCCAGGCGCTGCAGCAGCGATACGAGGAATTGCTGGAGGCGATCAGACCCAATGCCGTGGGGCTCGTCGACGCCTTCGACTACAGAGATGAGGTTAATATATATATTGAGATTTAACTTTTAGTTTTCCATTTAAAAATGATTAATTTTGAAGTTATAGACACTGGAAAAAGGAACGCGGGTCTCCGAGCATTGCGCGACTAGGAATCGAACCCAGGACCTTTAGATTGCCGGTCTAATGCTCTTACCACTGAGCTACCGCGCGCTACGATTCCTAGTCGCGCAATGCTCGGAGACCCGCGTTCCTTTTTTAAATTATCTATAACTTTAAAATTAATATATGTATATTTTAACGTTTATGATGAAGTGGGTACAGTGGTTCTTCACATATCTGCCTCTTAAGGAATCGCTAACATCAGCAATAGCAATTAACAACAGTAATTTAAGATATCTTAGATTTTTTATAATTACTAAGTCACTCATCCTAATAATGATCGCGTAAATCTATATGTTTCATTACCAAGTATCCATTTAAGTATCTCTACAAAATATTAAATAGCAGATAGTGCGTCGAAAGGCACATAAAGCAGTTGGTTCCGGGTTCCTTTTCATTTTTTACTTGTTAAGGCTAGTTAAGTGCATATTATGCAAATTGAAAAATCCTAACCGTAGGTTACCCACAGCAACCACTTCAGAGGACTTTATAGCGTTTCTCAAAACCCGAATAATAAAAAGACTTGTGCTGCAAATGCTTATTCATCACGCGATAAGATGAAGTCAACCCTTTTATTTTACCACTCATAACTTTCACCTCTTGAATAAATCCTTTACTTACGCTTATTTTAGGGCCACATAAATTCGTGTGTGAGATTTATTAATTTACATGTACGCAACAGATTCTGAGCTCAACACTCGGCGCGTACGACGGTCGCGTGTACGAGCGTCTCATGGAAGAGGCGCTAAAGTCTCCGCTCAACAAGCAGCCCGTCAACGACAACTTCCACAAGTATCTTAAACCATTCATGCAGGGGAAACTGTAATAATTGTACTTCGTGCAAAATAAATACTGTCACAAATATCATATTTGTTTTACTTGACAACGAGAATTAGATTATATCTTATTTTACACTATATTCAATATAATTTTTCGGTTTGATACATTCTAATGTTAATAACGAAATCAAATTAACCTTTGGTTGATGTGTGAGAGAGATAGCTACCTAGCACCTACTATGTTGTTAGTATTGTTGTTGTTTGACCTACCTAGTAATTAAATGCCTAAATGACTTATCTTCTATACTTATAATAAATCTGTAGAGAGGTCAATTTTGTACAAGAAATATATTTCCAAAATTACTATCAGGGGGTGATTAGGGATCGATACTGATGCCAAAAATGCAATCAGTAAACATTTTGTCTGTCTGTCTGTCTGTCTGGGTAACCGTTATAGAAACAAAAACTACTCGACGGATTTTACGAAACTTGGAACATTTATTTTTCATACTCCTAGGCTGGTAACAGTATACTTTTCATCACGCTACAATCAACAGGAGCAGAGCAGTGAAAGGAAATGTTGGGAAAACGGGAAAAGTTACTCCATTTTTTAAGCTTCCGTCGCGTGTGCAACCTTAATGGTTAAAGCTACACAGAAATCATGTATTACGGAAATGTTCCCCATAAAATTATATAACAAATATCCAACGACAGCATATGTCTATCTTTTTTGGTTGACTCACAATAACACGTGTAACGCCCAATGGCAAGCAGTTCGATGCTGTCTTATTATATTTGTCTTCTCTTACGTTTATACTCTCAGTCATCCCAAGCAGCTTCGCACGCGTTAAATTCGGAGTTAAAACCTTTCTCATACAATGTTATTATACATATAAACCTTCCTCTCCAATTACTCTATCTATTAAAAACCATAGGCTTAGACAGAGAAAGCGACTTTGTAGGGATTATAAAGGAACTTACTTCAAATGCCTTTGGAAGTTCATCCGCCGATTTGTGAATTAATAATGTTATGTCGAGTAACTTATGGGCGATATTTGAGTTAATGACAATACAAAAAACTCAAATATCAATTGGCTTAATAAATTTAAAATCTGTAAATTCCCAATTCAGAAACCGGCGGTAAATAGCATGGCATTTTTTTTAAATCCTACTTATACAGCGTGTCCCAAAAGGTTACGTAGCTGGGAAGGGGGGTGGTAGGGATGGTCACAAGGGTCCCCAGAAAAATAATAAAAAAATTCCCCTCTGGATATTTCATTAAAAAAAAACCATTTTTTTTAAATCTAAAAATTTTACACCTTGTTACCCTATATTGCTTACTGTACCTACAGATATTGCTTTATTTGAAAAAAAAAAACCTGTTATGTAATCGTCAATAACCCTTTATCAAATTGAAATAAAAAAAACTATACATATCTAACCAAGTTTTAAAGAAAATTAAGTTCTTGTCCAGTCAAGGACTTAGTAATTACGACTTCACTCAACTTCTTGCAAGCGTACTGAAAAAAAAATGTACTACGCAACTCCGGCGAGTAAGTTAATAAAATAGGTAATTTTATTGCAATTCCAAAATGGTATAACACTTATTTGAAAAAATCATACTAGGACATTTAAAAATATTTTTCGGGAACGATACTCCTGCAAAAATAAAAATATCAAAAAACAATAGTCTCAAATTCGTACGCAAATACATTTTTAAATGTCTATTCTGTTGCTTTGATGTTACTGCCCGGTATAATTCTCAAGATTGGAGTACAGACATACCTCAAACATTCGAATAAGGCTAGATTAAGTTTTTCCATATGCCAGGGAAAATAATCTTTACTGCATTTACTCAAGTAAACGAAAGATGTAAAGGATCAAGCTTCACCTTGTCTGGTCTGTACAAAAGCAAAGGTTGATAGATTTGATTAGCTTATCTAACTGGTCTCTTACCTAAAAGTGGCTTATTAACTAATACTTTCAGCTCATCCCTAAAATAGTTTTGGTAATATTCATTATAATTTCAGTATAGGCCATAGACATCTATTACCCTGTCTAAGACTAGGTAAGCTGTGATAACAAATAAAAAGCGTGGTAAAAATAAATCCTATTTCCATACAAAAAAAGTTCGGTTAGTTAGTTTCAAAACGGCCACAGCTTACTCGACATTACAGTTGCGATTTTAAATGAAACTCGAAAGAAAACAAAATTATAATTTATTATTTTAATAAAATGCTCGAAATGTCTACCACCAACATAAATACATGCCCTGCGTCGTTTTAAAAATGAGCATCATAAATGAACTCAAGTCAACCAAGTCCTTGATGGGTTTTTCATAAACTTTTTTATTTTTTATTTAACGAGCAAACGAGCATGCGAGGCACCTGATGGTAAGTGATCACCGCCGCCCATAACTACCCGCAACACTGTGGGTGTTGGGGGTGTGTTGCTGAGCCTTCAAGGTGGGAATACACTCTCGACTTGAAGAGCCGCATGTTGTAGGTAGCCAGGAATACCGCTGCAGGAAGTTCATTCCACATCTGCGTAGTGCGCGGCAAAAAATTCCGCCTGACACTCACGGTGGTACGCACAAATGATGCGCAAATCAAGCTCCATATTTTTACAACTTACCCGTTGATCTAGCCTAGACTGTACTTGAATGTTTGAAGTATGTTTGTACACCAATCTTGAGAATTATACCGGGCAGTAACATCAAAGCAACAGAATAGACATTTAAAAATGTATTTGCGTACGAATTTGAGACTATTGTTTTTTGATATTTTTATTTTTGCAGGAGTATTGTTCCCGAAAAATATTTTTAAATGTCCTCGTATGAATTTTTCAAATAAGTGTTATACCATTTTGGAATCGCAATAAAATTACCTATTTTTTTAACTTACTCGCCGGAGTTGCGTAGTACGTTTTTTTTTCAGTACGCTTGGAAGAAGTTGAGTGAAGTCGTAATTACTAAGTCCTTGACTGGACAAGAACTTAATTTTCTTTAAAACTTGGTTAGATATGTATAGTTTTTTTTATTTCAATTTGATAAAGGGTTATTGACGATTACATAACAGGTTTTTTTTTTCAAATACAGCTATTTCTGTAGGTACAATAAGCAAAATAGGGTAACAAGGTGTAAAATTTTTAGTTTTTAAAAAAATGTATTTTTTTTATTGAAATATCCAGAGGGGAATTTTTTTATTATTTTTCTGGTGACCCTTGTGACCACCCCTACCACCCCCCTTCCCAGCTACGTAACCTTTTGGGACACCCTGTATAATAAACGCGAAAGATTATGTATGGATGTTTGTTACTCTTTCACGTAAAAACTACTGGACGAATATGGATAAAACTTTGCTGTATTATATCAGAATAACACATAGGGTACTTTTTACCGCGAAAAAACCTTTTATTACCACGGTAAACCGACTTTCAAGCGAATGGAGTTGCGGGCGGCCACTAGTCATGAATAACAATCACTGAAGGTCATCAGTGTTAACAGAAATTCAGATTATCATATCAATTCGCCAGGCGAGTACTGCTACTACACTTGTGTTGCACAGTTGTCTATAAAACAATAAAACTATGGCCCTAGAAAAAGTAAATCAGGATTTAAAGAAAGAAAGAGACAAGTGTAGTTTTAATATTGAAGAATTAACTTATTTCCTGGATGGAGGAAAGGCAGAAACCGAAAAGCGAAAAGACATTGGTAAGAGTTTATTATAAAGTTTTCAATAACTCAATAACATTGCATTCCTTGGTTTGACTAACATTATACATGATATTTATGAAAAAAATACTGAATTAAATAAAATTTTAATCGTAATTCACTGTTTGATAACAAGTTATCTCTAGTAACTAATACAAAAATTACGTGATATGATAACGTGTGGGAAATAATGTGAAATTTAAATGAATCACCGAGTATTTATGATAAAATTCACTAATAATTATATTTCTCTGCAATAGAAAACAAAATACTGAGTTTGGATGGAGTCCTCGATGATACTCCAGATGAGTACCTAAGTCATAAAGAAAAATATGAAAATGGCATTCGTAAAGCTGTTATAATGTATAAAGCTATGTACAAAGATGGAACATTTACCGGTTACAAGTGAGATTTGTAATACCTTCCTACAATTAAATGGATTATTCCACTTTGTTCACCTAGGTAATATCCTATGCTTACTGTGTGAGAGAGACAACAATCGGCCATCTGACACATAAACGAGTCCCTTCATTTATTCTAAACATGTAACACTTTTACTTCACATCTAAGTAATTAATTTATATGAGTGAATAAATTGGATTTTAAGTGTCCTTTGTACACCTTAGATTCAGTTCCCCTAGGTGAAATCACCCAGATTCACCTGAAGAAAAATGAAAAGGCAATTTATATTTAAAGTGATTAAATGTTATTTATGCACAAAAACATAAAAATTAATATGTTCAAAAATTGCTTTACTTGTTTGGTAAATAAGGAGATTATTAGATGGCTTTAGTTGATGGTCATAGGTTTAACAATTGGCGATTTTTCTTAAAAACTCCTATAATTTTCAGTAAAGCAATTTGTTATCACCTAGTTTTCCAAAGGTCCTTTGTTTACAAAGGACACAAAAAATCCACGTTATTCACCCGGGTGATATCACTCAGTGGAACAATCCATTTAAAGGAATTAAGAGTAATTCGTAAAGCAGCAACTTAAGGGTTTATTTATTCAACAGCTTCTTCAACTCACGCAATTTGATAATATATGCAGTTTTCAAAGAAATGCCACCATTTGCACTTCATTTCGACATGTTTATTCCCACAATCATGGGACAAGGCAATGAAGAGCAGCAAGCTTACTGGCTAAAGAGAGCTCGTAACTTAGACATTTTGGGAACTTATGCTCAGGTTTGTTCAGTCCTATAAATTAATGTAAATGTGCTTATAAAGCATTTAATAATGTTTTACAACATAATATTTGTCAGACAGAATTAGGTCATGGTACGTTTATCCGAGGCTTGGAAACTACAGCAACATATGATGCAAATACAGAAGAGTTTATTATTAACAGTCCTACTCTAACCTCTTACAAATGGTGGCCAGGTGGTCGTAAGTGTCAGTGTGTGTATTTTTTATTTATTTTGTATTATATTTTCTGATAAACCAACACTTATCTTTTCAGTGGCTCAAACTGCCAACTATTGTATCGTAATGGCGCAACTTTATATCAATGATAAAAAATATGGCATTCAGCCTTTCATAGTACAAGTAAGAGATGAAGGCACCCATATGCCTTTACCAGGTATAAAGCTCGGTGAAATAGGCGCTAAACTCGGATACAACACTGTTAACAATGGTTTCCTTGGTTTCAATAATCACAGAATACCTAGAGATAGAATGCTAATGAAAAACAATCAAGTTACAAAGGTACGACTCGTAATTCTTTCTTTACTCTTTTGGCTAAAACATTTTTTTTATCTAGACGTGTCGATCCCACTCTTGGGCAAAGGTCCCCAACACACACTACTTACAACATCTTCCTCAGTTGTTCTTCCACATTGTCTGTTTCTTGTCTGGTTAGGCCAATCCTTTATAAAACAAACGAGGTTGTCTCTCCATCTCCTAAAACTATTCAACTAAAAGTAAAATATAAAATTTTAGGATGGAAAATTTATCGCATCAAAGAACAATAAGCTGACATATGGCACGATGGTATTCGTGAGAGTTTTCATTGTAAACGGTGCTGCTAACCATCTAGCAAGAGCTGCCACTATCGCCACCAGATACTCCGCTGTAAGACACCAATCGCAAATAAAACCAAAGTACGATTTCATTAAAATATAATCATTTCACTTAAATGCTTACGAAAAGCTTCAATGTGAATTTGTTTTTTTATAGTGAACCAGAACCACAAGTCATGGACTACATCACTCAACAACACAAGCTTTTTTCGGCAATCGCTACCAGTTACACTATCACGATAATCGCCAAACGTTTATGGCAAATGTATGATGAAATGGCTGCCGAGCTTACCCATGGGAAACTAGATAAACTTCCAGAAGTAAATATTTTATACAGTAACCAATTTTTATACCTGCTTCATGATCTTCAATAATCTTATAATTATCTCTTCAGTTACATTCCCTAGCTTGCTGCCTAAAAGCAGTTTGCTCTTCTGACACTGCGGCAATGGCAGAACGAGTGCGGCTTGCATGCGGTGGTCACGGCTACATGCTGTCATCCAACCTACCGCAGATATATGGACACATTTCTGCTTCATGCACTTATGAGGGTGAAAACACTGTCCTCTTGCTGCAGACAGCTCGGTAACAAACATTTCTAGCATTGCCAATACATATTTATCACGCTACTTTAAAATTTTATATTTTAAAATTCATGAATTTTCCTACCTCACGATTTACCAAGATATTAAACTTTTCTTTGAACATTATTGCTATACGCTGTAATGTCCTAATTCACGTTTCACCTTTTACAGATCTTTGACAAAAGCCTATGAACAAGGATCTCAAGGCAGGGTACTTCCAGAATCCCTGTCCTACCTCATGGATAAAAACCTCATGTCTAAATGGGGCAATACAGTCACATCTATCATTAAAGGATTTCAACAAGCAGCTTCAAGGTAAGACTTTTCTAAAATCACATTTTTTTATTTTTAAGTTGTATTTTATGTTTGCTTTTGATTTTAGTGAAGTTGCATCCTGTGTTGAGAATATTAAAAAACAAATAGGCCGAGGCTTAGAACTAGAAGAAGCTTGGAACCGGACCTCAGTCCAGCTTGTTTCAGCAGCTGAGGTTGGTGCCTACATATTCAATTTTTATTTTACCGGTTAAAGACATACTATTAACTTTTATATTTACTTGCAGATGCACTGTCGAGCTTTCATCCTGAAAACTCTTTGGTCTGAAATCGATCGAACTACAAATTCCTTATCTGCTCCTGTAAAAGAAGTTCTATTACAAGTGTCTGAGTTGTACACGGTGTACTGGGCGCTGGAGAAACTCGGGAAGTTGTTGCTGGTAACTATTATAATCAATGTTTTCCGCTTATGCAGTTAATTTGCATGAGATTTCCGTAATATAATCATTACTAGCTAGCTAGTTTGATATCTCAATTACAACTAGATTTTGTAATACTTTTGTAACTGCCAAAGTTCGTTTTTTAATAATTTCCGAATTTCCAAATATATTTAATATACTTCTTTTTTTCGCTAATGCTGGTGGATATACAGATTAATAGATAAAAAACGTTAGTTTTATCAACCTAATACAAGATAATAAATAAACCTCTAACAAGCTCTAATTTGGCAGAACTAGACTATAAAATATGGACCATTTATTATTTTTAAAAGGTCAACTGTAACAGTTATTTTTAATTCCGGGTCAATATTCTAATATGGATTAGTGATCGTGTAGCTAATTGTTGCTAAAACTTGAATGAAATGGTCAGCGACATAACTGTATACAAAATAAGATTTGCAATTAAGATAATAAAATTATAAATGATTTATACTAAAATGCCTGAGGGTTCATGGGTCAAACAAACTCGTTATATTAGAATCTAAATAAGAACTTAAATCATTCAACTATTTAATATTTTACTTTAAAATTCTACGATGTATTTCAATGAGATCACCATCTTACCAAGGTCTGACACTGGTGAACTATTAGAGCATTTTTACAAAGATGTGTTTTATATTCTATAGTACACGCGTATATCGGAGAAGGACGTCCAAGAGCTGCAGCAGCGTTACGAGGAGTTGCTGGAGGCGATCAGACCCAACGCCGTGGCGCTCGTCGACGCCTTCGACTACAGGGATGAGGTATATCTTTAAAACAGCAATTTATTTTCAAGGTCTTAAGAATTTCCGAAGAGATTGCTTTGAGTTCATTGACGAAAAAAATGTCTCGTCATTGGTTGGGTCACAATCACACAATTAGTTATTTGTATTTTTGCACAAAATTGCTAAATTTATTTGAATTATTTTAGGTTCTATAAAATTTGCCACATTCTAAGTCATGTATTCTAATTTATAGATATTGAATTCTACCCTCGGCTCGTACGACGGTCGAGTTTACGAGCGATTGATGGAGCAAGCAATGAAGAGCCCATTAAATAAGGACCCTGTCAATCCAAGCTTTCATAAATACCTGAAACCGTTTATGCAAGGAAAATTATAAGAAGTAATAAAATAAATATATACAGACTAGCATTATTAAATAATTTTATTAATTTTAAAACAGTTTAATGTCAAAATATAAAGAAGTGATATAGAAAATCAAATTAACGATGATTGTCGTTAATCAAAGTTGTGCCTTCAAAGGCCGGATGTACTTGTGAAATGATTCATTGACTGGTTCTTGATTTAGTGGAGTCTTGAGGGCTTCTTCCATTAGCCTTTCATATACCCTGCCGTCGTAGGCTCCTAGTGTTGACTGCAGAATCTGTAAACAAACGAACATCACTTTCTTCAAAGTTTGTTTAAGCGATAAAATTATAGTGCGTAGTAGCTCCATGATTTTTACTTAAGTAGTTGGTTACTATTTTCTTTGCAAAGATTTCCCTCAGTTTTATTTAACGATTGTCACAATAAAACAACTCATTGATTGAGGCGGCCAGCGCCTAAGCAGTAAAACCAAACCTATATCTAAAAACTTTAACGATCTGTTTGTATTCTGGTAATTTACCTCATCCCTTATATCAAAGGCGTCAACGAGACCGACAGCATTAGGGCGGATCAGCGCCAGTAGTTCTTCATATCTGATTTGTAAATTAATCATATCTTTTTCTGATATCAAAGTATACTGCAAAAATACATTTATTTAAGTTAAATTAGTACCTCTTGTTCTAAAAAAAAGAAATAAAAATAGCAAACCTAGTGGATATTCAAAATCTTGTATGTAACCTTACCCTCAATAGATCTCCAGTTCTTTCCAAGCACCAGTATGTAAGATAAAGCTCTATTAGCTGCCCCAAAACAGTCTTTACATTTGTAC
This sequence comes from Emmelina monodactyla, assembly GCA_916618145.1. Classification (NCBI taxonomy): domain Eukaryota; kingdom Metazoa; phylum Arthropoda; class Insecta; order Lepidoptera; family Pterophoridae; genus Emmelina; species Emmelina monodactyla. The sequence goes on from OU745303.1 coordinate 10,729,674, forward strand.
TCGCTGAAGCAGCCACGCGGATTGTCTCATTCCAATATGTATGACAAATTACTGCGCGACAGTGAGCCTATTGAATAAATCAAGATTTCATAAACTTCATCTTAAACGCCATAATCTTAATCTACACAGATATTTCTTTCAAATAATAAAATATGTTGTTGGAGCATGTAACGTCATTTAATCTAAAAATTATGTAAGTATCTAATTGATTATCTCACCTCTGCCGCGGCGACTAATTGGACAGTTGTCAACTCCCACGCATCCTCGTATATCTTACCGGCTTTTGTGTGTTCCCTTATTCGATTCACACAAGTAGCAATTTTGCTGGAAATCGCACATTATTTATAATGCTATCATTCATTAATGAAGCATAAAGAATAGTAGTATTTTATTTATACAAACCCAGCAGCAACGGTTTGGAAGGATGCAATGATCCCGTCAGGAGAATGGTCCCACTGTAACCTCCGGTTCATCGAGTAACGGTTCAAGTATGCTAGTGTTGGAGTCAACGTTTTTCCAGATTCTGCTTGCTCCCAGGCTTTTACCAGAAATCTACAAAGCATTATGTTTATTTAATTTTATCAAGTTACGTTTATATACTTCGTGATCTTATAATTAACAAGAGACCCACCCGCACAAGGTTGTAATTTATGACGACTTGAATACGTTACAAAACATTGAATTCATACAAAAAGTTGATAGTGTGTAACAGTGATCTTTAAATTACCTGGCAGTTTGCAAAAGTAAAACTGTATAGTCTCCTTCATATGTTCTAGCTGCAGTAACGAAGCCATATATTGAAGGCAGGTTAGAGGAAAGCATGTACCCGTGCCCTCCACAAGCAAACCTACACTGCTCTATCAGAGACGCAGAGTCAGAAGTACTGACGGCTTTTAAGCAACTTGATAATGCATGGAGCTGCAAGTAGAGGATATGATAGAGTAACCACTAAAAAGTGAACATTCATGAAATAAAGTGGTATAAAGTACAAACTTACCTCAGGTAAACTATCTACATCCCCTTCCTTCATCCTGGCCTGACACTTGGAAAATGTTCGCCAAATCCAGTCACTGGTAAATTGCAAAGCATGCGCTGTTGCAATACAAATGAAAAGTTTATGCTGTTGCGTTAAATAGTCCAGAATTTGTGTTTCAGGTTCCCTAAAACAGATTGTTCCTTTTAAATCAGTCCAGGGAAGGTAAAAATAAAAGCATTTATAGTTTCTTACCCAGCTTTGCGTTGACACTGCCTCCGGACAGCCGAGTATCTAACTGCTATAGTTGCTGCCTTCGCCAGACTAAAAGCAGCATCACTTACGAGTGTAACTCGTACAAACACCATTGTTCCGTACGCCATTTTTTCGTGTTTAGCTTTTTTGACGTAAGTTCCATCCTGTATAAAATACATAATCATTAAAACATGTATCGTAAAAAAGTATAAGTAAATACTATACATCATACGTTATAGTACCTTTAAAACTTGAGAATTTTTCATCAGCATATTCATCCTAGGAATTCTAAAATGGTCAAAGCCTAGAAACCCATTGTCAGCCGTTTTGAAACACATTTTCGGCCCTATTTCCCCAACTTTGATCCCAGGAAGGGGCATATGAGTTTCCAAGTCCCTTATTTGAACAATGAAGATATGTGTTCCATGACAGACACCTTTAGTGTAAAGTTGGGCAACAATAATGCAATGACTCACAGTTTTTCCAACTGGAACAGAATCAAAGTCTTTGTCAAAATCATTCAAATTATTTACATAATTCCGAAAAATTGTGAAAATAGATTAGTGGATATGCATGTTTGTTACTCTTATACGTAAATTCTTTTAAGCAGATTTGGTTAAAACTTAAAATATAACTTTTATAACAACACATTGGGTATTTCTTACCGCAACGAATTCAACGTTCTCAATGAAAACTTATTGCACTGAGAGTGAAACTGCTGAGCAGAAAGCTTGTATTTTATTATTAATTAAACATATCGCTAAAAGTTTGACTTACGTCCACCAGCCCACCATTTATATGCACTAAGTTTTGGACTATGCATCACGAATTCTTCCTTGTCCGGATCATAAGTTGCAGTTGTTTCTAGACCTCGAACAAATGTTCCGTGACCAAGTTCCGTCTGCAAATTTTATTTATGATATTGGCACTACATTTTAGGGAAAATAACATACACTTAAAAAAAGGACTCGGAATTCTTAGTAAAAAAACATTGAATTAACTAAATGACATTAACACAAATAAGAATGTAAGGTTCAGTAGCCTCATTATGCAGAACATTATAAATGCAAATGGATCTTTGGTCTGATTAATTTAATTCTATTTTCAACGTCGATCCCAGTATATTTTTTTTATCTTTTATGTTATTTTCTATGGTGATATTTTTTATCCTTATCTCTAATATGAATCTCTGAAATTTTATTATAAGCTAGCCAGAAAGATTTGAAGAATATCTTTAGATTACAAGTCAGAATTTTTAATAGGCGTGTAAATTTAAATGATAGATAATAAATACTAATATTTGGGATCTGATTACCTGAGCATAAGTGCCCATAATTTCCAAATTCAGAGCTCTTGGTATCCAGTATGCTTGCTGCTCCGGCGTACCTTGGCCGATGATGGTCGACATGAACATTCCAAAATGCAACAAAAATGGTGAAACCTCTTTGAAAAATGCATCAGCCGTTCGACGTAATGCTGGCATTCTAGATAATAAAAAATATATAAGAAGGACACGATTCAAAATTAAAATTTGATTAACACTTAATTTTTCGACAGTTGAATGAAACGACTTACCCGATAGTTTCCAGACCAGTTGCTTGAGTGACTTCTTCGAGAGCAATTTTCCCATAAATACAAGATTTTCTGATAGCATTCTCATAACTCTTTTTAGGACTAAGGCTTTCTTCTGGAACTTCGTCTTTTGATGCACCACCGTTTAGAGCTACATCTTCTACAAATACGAAATATGTCAAAAATTAACTTTTACCGTTCGCCTAACTGCAACTATAGGCACAATACAAAAGAAGGTACATACCTAGTCGTTTTCTTTTCAGGGTCCTTTCTTTACCTCCATCTAATATAAATGTTAGTTCTTCAATTTTAAAGTTACATTTTAATCTTTCCCTAGCAAGATCTTCGTTAACGTTATTTTTGTTGTTAGGTAAAGACATTATTAATTTACTTTAAACAGCTACGTCAGCTTTGTGTTTGAACACCGAACTGCTTTTACGAAGCAGTTGTTCATTTAGTATGGAATAATTTCCGACTGAATCGGTAATTTTATTTCACTGATGAATATTTAACCACATTGTTTTATAGAAAAAAAAGTTTAGACAGGTGATGAGGTCATGATTAAATAAGTCTTAATGCAATGTTTGTATTTTTTTGTTTTTACACTAAAAAATTTGAATATTATGGCAAAATTGCAAAAATTGCAAAAATGCTGAATTCATAACAGTATCATAAAATTACATAGGCATGGTTGAATATACCACCACCATGTTTATACCACTTTCGTGGAAATGGATCCCGCACCGCGTCTTAAGAAATTTGACAAGTTACTAGAACTAATGCACAAATAAAAATTCAAATAAAAAAATATTTTTTATTAACCACATCATTAAAATTTAAGTACATTTTTATTTAATCTTAGAAAATAGGTATTTACATATTGTTTTGGTTAACTTTATCACAGTTTGGAGGATTTGAAGAATGGTTTAAGGTACTTATGGAAGCTGTCGTTGACAGGCTCCTTGTTGAGCGGAGACTTCAGCGCCTCTTCCATGAGACGCTCGTACACGCGGCCGTCGTACGCGCCGAGTGTCGAATTCAGAATCTAAACAAAAGATAACAATTTAGTTGGTTTTTAACCTCTATATAAAGATCGATAGCAATGTTGTAGATCCAAAAATCATCCTAAAACTAAGTGGTTTACAGTTCTTAACGGTGATTCTTTTTAAGTATGATAATCTTTCTTATAAACTATCAACATTGAAAGGTGTAACTTCAGCCAACTCCAACAATTTAAATAAAGTCAAAATTGCTAAAGTCATGTGCAAATCTTCTTTGAACAAGTTAATTGTGCGTTAACAGCATTTTGAGCAATGTTGTTTCCTTACTTGAAATTAAACTCATTTTAACGGGTTTTACGCGTTTATTTTATTATTTCGATTTTCCGACGTTTAGGCATTTTTGCAAATGCCGTGGTCACGGGTAGACTGAGATGTTTGACGTCTTCATAGAGTAAAGTAAAAAACGATTTTTCGAATTCACCGCCATCTGTTTCGTAATTTTCTCGCATAGTCGCTCGGGTTCACGCAGTAGACGCTGACAGTGTCTTTATTTTTCTGCTTATTTGTCTGCTGGTTGTTTTTTTTTTATTTTGCTAAGTATTGGATCCCACGGGTCCCTATAATGTACGACACAGTATTGCACGACATGATAATGCACGACACGTATTGCACGGCCAGTAATCCGCGACCAAGGCGTGTCGCCAATTACGGGTCGTACAATACGTGATGCGCAATATCGGTACGGGCTGATATTGCACGGCCCAGGAAAGCCCGACATGATAATGTACGACCCGTATTTGGAGACACAAGAATTGACACGGTTTATCGTGTTGAGAATTATCATGTTGTGTTTTATCATGTCGTACATTCCGGAGCGTGAGTCGTTGAGTACAGGGTGGAATGCACGGCATGATAATTGGTGTACAGTCGCCTGCTATTGGCTGATAAACCTTCTTCTCATTGGTCGGTGATACAAAGACATTTTTTTTTAATGTCAATTTCATGCTTCGTTTGAACGATATCATCCTAAAAAAATGGCTACGTTAAGAAGTTACGCTCGAGCACGTTTGGCTGATGCCTTAACGACCGGTAAATTTACACTATTCCTTAATTATAAATTGTTTGTAATAAATAAATAAAATCTATCGTGGATAACCCTTTACGAAACCTACTTTTTTAGAGTCTTAAATATCTACGCAATGGAGATAACATTAATAAAGTTGCGCGAAGGTCAAGAATATATTTTTTCAGGAGGACAGGGCACTTAAGTTTCTAAAGATAAGACAAAATGATTTTATTTGAAATAAAATGTGTATTTGAATTTCTATACTCTGAATGAGTAGTTTCTTATCGTTTATCCCCAAAAAATGCTTAAGTTTAAAAATCTAGGTTGCCTCTAGTTGAAATGTCTCTCGAGCATATTTATGTCAGGAGGAGCGACAATAAGAATCACACACAAAAATACTTTTAAATCGAATTAAAAATGTTTTTATAAATGTGCCATTTATAACTGATATAAGTACTTACTATTAATACAACAATATTTATTGGGCTTTAGATTAAACATCTCTTTAATTAAACATGAATTAATAGAAAATACAACGGGTAGCCGCCATTAGATTCAATCCAAAATCCGCGCCCAACGGCAGTGACCTCAACCAGTGATGTCCATCGAATGCTAGGGATGTCCAGTTACCGATTACTTTTGTTTTACCGCTAACATTACTTATATTTTTTTCATTTATTTAAGTAAGTTATACACACAAGGACAAACTAATTACAAAATAAAACGTAAATACTGAGGTTCATCATTTTGTCTTTCTAAAATCTACATTACCTACTCACATAATAACTAAGGTTCTGTTCTCGATATTCCTACTATAATTAAAACCTCGGTATCTGGCTTCTGTTACTTTCATATTAACAACTATTTATCATAGTTTATTGAGATTGAACATATAGATAAAGGTGACCAGAGTAATACAAATAACACGGCGTCAAAGGTTAGTAGATTATTGAGATTTGCCGTTAGTAAGACTGGTACCGATTCTACATTAAAACTCTCGCAATTAAACAATAAATATTGCTATAACTTAATTCGCAGTAGTATACGATAGAGATAGGTAGTCATTTGCGTGCATTATGATACGGCGCGGCGGCGGCGCAAGCAAGCTTAGACTAGTTATCAGCGCATTTCTTATAATTTTACAGTGATATGGACTGACTTTAGTGAGGCCAATACACCCCTCTTTAAATGACACTAAGAATAAGAAAGTGACGGCAATACTCTTAATTTGGTTTAGAGAGTGTTCTCAGAATTGGGACCATCAACACGCATCAGAATACTTCTTTCTTTCTCAGCGACTCATGAATTTTCCAGATAGGCAGGCATTACTAAATAGGTGTGTACAAGTATCTTGTCCTTAGAATAAAAGTTTTAACCAAATGCGACTGACCAACTAATAATAAATCATCTGGTGCAGACAACGTTAAAATAATCAAGCGTATCGTGGAAAGGTACACACTAACGAATGGTAAAAATTTTGAAATCGGTCGCCTTTTTGTGGTGTTTTGGGGTGTGGGAGGGAGAAGGGGGGAGGGGTCCGAACCCCCCCTGACCATTTTCAGCCGCCGGAAAAACTTAGTTTCCTTAGAAGAAAAAAAATGTTTTCCCATTCATAACGAGAACCCATTTCCCGTAATATGGCGAACTGTAACAAAAATATATATATACAAAAACTTGCTTCAATTATGTGTCTTCTGGGCGGTTTAAAAAAAGTAACCTAACTAACCTAACCCATTGATGACGGATTGTGCCAACTCGGAATAAGACATTGCTACCTAAGAATTGACAATATCATTCATCAAGATGGCGGTTTTTCACATAAAACCGGTTACGTTCCGTTTGGCATAATTGTGACAGTATTTAAGAATTTTTGGAAATTGTTTAAAAATATTTAGACGTAACTCCGGCAGCCAAAATTACTTCTAGGGGATTAAGACTAACTCCCTTAGGCCCCCTACACCACCAATACCCTCAAATTCGAGCGACCGATTTCAAAATCCAACCCGTAAAAAAAAGAGAATGTAAACGAGGCATAAGATTTTATAGGAATTACTCAACTCTCGCTTGTCTATGGTGGTACATCAATTATCAGGTCGAGCAATACGTGTCGTACATTATTTGTACGACCTGTATTTCCCGGCACAATAAAGCCCAGCCCGTATTGTACGACCCTGTAATTGGTGGCATGTGTCACCAATTATCAGGTCGGGCAATACGTGCCGTACATTACTGACACGGCCCTGTAATTCGCGACACAGTATTGCACGGCACAGTATTGTACGACCCTGTAATTGTTGACACATGCCATCAATTATCAGGTTGTACAAAACTGTGTCGCGTTTTATCATGTCGTGCTTTATCGTGTCGTACAATACGGTTTCCCGGATCCCACGTTGGTGACAGCTTCCAACCATCTTCTCTATTGAAGTTAGGGTAGGTAATTTCAATAGTTTCACTTACCAACCTAGGAATAAAATGTTTCTCTTTTGCTAGGATTTTAACGGTATCAAATCTTAGATAGTGGTTGGGCTTATCCATGGAATGCTCACAGACTGCAGATTTTGTATAGCGACGGTTTTTTACATCGGCGATATGTTCTTTTATTCGAGTAGACACGTTCCGTTTCGTTTGACCGATATATGAGAGCCCACAGTCACAGTCAATCTTGTATACGCCTGGGTCTTGTAAAGGGATGCTGCTTTTTACTGGACGAAGATGGTGGCTAATCTTGCTGTGTGGCTTGTATATGGTTTTTATTGAAGCCCGCTGCCGCACCAACGTGGGATCCAATACTTAGCAAAATAAAAAAGAACAACCAGCAGACAAATAAGCAGAAAAATAAAGACACTGTCAGCGTCTACTGCGTGAACCCGAGCGACTATGCGAGAAAATTACGAAACAGATGGCGGTGAATTCGAAAAATCGTTTTTTACTTTACTCTATGAAGACGTCAAACATCTCAGTCTACCCGTGACCACGGCATTTGCAAAAATGCCGAAACGTCGGAAAATCAAAATAATAAAATAAACGCGTAAAACCCGTTAAAATGAGTTTAATTTCAAGTAATAATAATCGCGTAAATCTAAGAAGTTATATGTTGTTTCCTTAGTTTACATGTTTTTCACAATGTTAATTTTTAAATAAAAGCTAAATATATGACAGTTAAGAGAGAAGTTAAGAGGGCAATTGACCTATGCATATAAAACCTAACAGCGGTGTTGTAGATCTGAAAATTGTCCTGATAACACAGTTAGGTTTTATTGGTTGCTTATTTAAGCCAAATTTTACGAGTGGTAGAGTCTAGCTGTAGGCTTTGTCTGCAGCGATTAGTGGGCTGACTCGACCGGTGAAATACCATCGTGCGTCGTACAGAAAACCGACGTGAAGTATGTTCCTGCGTTTCGTTCGGTGAGTGCGGTATCCGGTGTCCAATTTTGTCAAAGGTCAGCAACACACCCCCAACACCCACAGTGTTGCGGGGAGTCATGGACGGCGGTGATCACTTACCATCAGGTGACCCGCATGCTCGTTTGCTACCAATATCATTAAAAAATTGTTACCTCGTCCCGTATATCGTATCCGTCGACGATCCCCACGGCGTTGGGTCGGATGAGCCGCAGCAGCTCCTCGTACCGCAGCTGCAGCGACGACACTCCCGCGCCGGTCAGGGTGGAATACTGGAATAGAGTATGCAATTATGGTACAAAGATCTAATTTTGTCTTACTTAACGATATGGTTGTAGCATCTGTTAGAAAGTTTTAAAATATGTTTTTTTTTATAAGTGGTAGATTCCTAAAATAATTGTTCAGAAAGTAGGTGCAGTATTCATATTTTTCTTCTTTCGCATAGTCTAAGAGTAAGCAACGTTTCCGAGAAGTCGTAAAGCTCGATCAATAAATTCTTTTCCATACTTTATGGTTTTTTACCAAGCTGAAATTATATTATTTTACCAGTACGGATAATAATGAACGCAACGTCATGGAAAATAATATATTTGAGAGCTTGTTGATCTTAAAATACTTGTTTCTCTGACGTTGCTAGCTCTCATACTAGTAGTAATAATCGTTTCCTATCACGATTTTATGAACACCCCTTATACATATATAATATTACCTTTAACATGTAAAACGTACCTGTAGCAAATCTGCCCTAGTCTCAATAGCCCAGTAGACAATATACAGTTCAGCAAGCTGCAGCAGCACGCGTCTAAGCTCCGGTGAAGTAGTCTTTGTAATACGTTGCGTCTCTCGCCAGTAGATGTCGCTGATTACAAACCTGCAGTGGGCCTGGAAATAAAAACATCAAGGTCATGTCAGATGTCAAGATTCTTGCCATTTACATTTCATTTGTAATAAGGTAGATAGATAGATACCGTTCAGTACCTACTAATTAGTTGGGTAGATAAAAAGATAACTATTTTTTAGATAAGCCTTTGAAAAGTAGTAAATTTTATTTTGATCGTTTTAATGACGTAGTTTATGTACCGACCAAATACCTTCTATTGGTATCTTATCAATATATGCATATAGGGGAGACTAGTTCAAATAAAAACTCAAAGCTAAAATGAACGTTCAACTTTGGGAGGCAAACTATAGATCTTAAGTAATTTAAAAAAAAAACTTCATTACCTCGCTAGCCTTTGTCAGTAAAATGGAAGCCATATTCCAAGCATCTTCGTACACCGCACCAGACCTCATGTGTCTGTCGAGAGCTTCACTAGCTTCCTTGGCTTTTCTGCAAAATATAAATACCATAGAGTTAACTAATTTACAACATTTAAACAATGTTATACTTAGTCTAATATGTAGAAGATAGACTATTAGATTGATCCTAAAATATCCAAAAAAACTGTTGCAGAGTTCTATAGCAGACTATTTAATCCTTCTATTTAAATAACAGCAAGCAATGACAGAAAAAAATTGAATACTAGACTAACCCAGCGGCAACAGTCTGGAATGCTTTGATGATAGCCTCCGGCGAGCCGTCCCAGCGGTGGGGGCGCGTGCGGATGTACTCCAGCATGTACGACGCAGTCGGAGTCAGCGCGTTGCCTTGTTCCGCTTGCTTCCACGCCTTTATTAGATACCTGTGAAACGGAACATGCAGATATTGATTTTCTTTGAGAGTTTGACCACTACCAGTCTAACTGGAACATTAAAGCTTCAAATCCAGAGACGTGGAAGAGTGGTAGAGAGGTTTTTGCCTAGCACATTGGACATTTGGTGCAATACGATCTATGTGCTATAGCGTCAACCAAATTTTACCGTTTTGTCGGCATGCAAATATCAGATCTTAACGTTTTCTTTCATATTAATTGTAACAACAATAAGTGTATAAGTTTGACTTGAAATCTCTCCTCACCTAGCAGTCTGCAGCAGCATGACGGTGTACTCCCCCTCGTAGGTGACGGCGGCGGTGGTGATGCCGTAGATGATGGGCAGGTTGGAGGAGTGCATGAACCCGTGGCCGCCGCACGCCAGCCGGCACGTCTCCACCGCGCGCGACGCGTCCACGCTGCTCACGGCCTTCAGGCAGCAGGCCAGGGCGTGGAGCTGGTGATTGAGATAACTGTATAAGTAAGACTCGGGGTCACTTGATGCTCATTTTGCTGTACAAAAAGTTTTTGATGTTTCTGGTTATTTCCTAGTAGATAGTTTATCCGTTGAACTTTGATATTCAATGAATTTATTCTTCTTATTTTCGTGGGTTGAATATGATCTTTACAGCACATATTCAACTGGTATCCAAGTTTTTTGAAACCGCTTTTTAAGGCCTCTGAAACAGACACTGTAAAAAAACTGCCAAAAACTACAAAAACCAGCTGACCTAAAAGGGTCTTAAATTTTTAACGATTTGTTTCTTTTACCATAAGCCTTCTGCAAAAACAAATACCTATCCGTAGAAAAAAGTCAACAACTCCTTAGACATACTTTAGTGGCATTTCCAAAGCTACCGCCTCTGAGTATTTAACCATACCTCAGGCAGTTGTTCCGTGTTCCCCCGGCTCAGGTCCTGCACGACCTTGACGTACTCGTCCCACAGCCACAGGCCCACGGTGCGCAGCGCGCGCGCAGTCGCCAGCGCCGGGAACACCTTGTGCTGCTGCGTCACGTAGTCCAGGATCTGGGTCTCGGGCTCGCTGGAAGATAAACGATACACTGAAGACTTAAAAGTGTTAATAAGTTTTTTGTTATAATAATTATAGGGCAGTGTATGTGATTTAATTTTGTTTGTAAAACGATTAAGGTATGACGTGTTAGGTATGTAACAAATTAGATGTAATTTGATAAAGAAATTACATGTCACTAATCATGTATCATAATCTTTTTAATTCACATGTTTATCTTATTTGGATAAAAATAGCAAAGCCTATTTGATAAGCGTTAATTTCTTTAGACATAATAAAACCAAAAAATTGACGTAAGCGGAACAAACTGCATCCAAATACTGACTCTCTTTATTATTGAAAAGCCTCTACGGAAATTGAAAAGCTCTTAACGAAACTTTACTTCAATGAAATTTTGAACAGACATATTGTTCTTCCATAAGGAAACGCCCTTCGAATCAAATTCTACATAGTTATCTTCGATCCCATAAATCTTACTTAGGTTTAATCCTCGACTGGTGCCTCACAGCGGAGTATCTGACGGCGATGGTGGCCGCCCGCGCCAGCTCGTACGCGACGTCGGCCACGATCATGACGCGGATCAGAACCATGGTGCCGTACGCTGACTTCTCGTTCTTGGCCTTGACGAAGGTGCCATCCTAAATCACAAAACCAGGGTTATAAAACCATCGAACAAAGAAATTCAGGAAGAATATATCCAAATGTTTCGTGTAACACGATACTGCTCGCTATTCCGTTAGCTTGAACTTGGCTTGACACCAAGTGTCTAGATAACTTAACAGTAGATCGTACAAATGCCTACAATTAATCGAATTATTGTTTTATTTGTTGAGAAACTTCCATGATCAGATCGACGATTATGAGTATCAAAGTTCAGCTTAAACGATTATGAGTATTAACTGCAATTAATTAATCATGCGATATTGCAGTGATATGTTTGCATCATATTAACATGATTGCTTTTGTTGACGCTCTATTTACTTTTTTCGTAAACATGAGGTATTGCTCTTGCTATTGGAAAAATTACTCATCAGATTAAAAATGAATGAACAACACAAACAACATTGTCTTTTTTTTTCAAGTGCAAAAGTAAACTGTGACTTATCACCAAACATAATCTTATCGTACCACATACCTACTGGCAAGCCAAAAAATTACCGTTTTATTTTGATGACTTAGCTTACCTTTAAGACTTGTGCATTCTTCATGAGCATAGCGTTTCTGGGGATTCTGAAGTGATCAAATCCCAAGAATCCGTTGTTTGCGGTTTGGAAGCCCAGTTTAGGCCCTATGTCTCCTACTTTGATTCCAGGTAGAGGCATATGAGTTTCCACGTCTCTAACTTGGACAACAAATGGATGGACACCGTGGTTCACCCCGTTGCTAATGACTTGAGCTACCACAATGCAGTGATTGGCTGTTTGTCCCACTACGAAATAAATATCACTATGAAGATGATGAAGAAGATGTTATAGCATGAGTTTAATATTTATTGTGTGCAGACAATACTAACATCCTCCTGGCCACCATTTATAAGCAGTAAGTGTGGGCGTGTGTAAAATAAATTCTTCTGTTTTAGGGTCGTAGGTTGCTGTTGTTTCTAATCCTTTAAGGTTACTTCCATGTCCTAATTCTGTCTGTAATTTAAGGACACTATTTTAAATAGGACACTAAACATAGTATAAAATTGTAAACCAAACATTTTATGAATTAATTTTACTGTATTTGTTCGTGAATAAAAGCGGCTTTACTCTATTTACACCTGTCAAGATCTGTTTTGTGCAGTTTAATAGGTTTTACTTTACCTGGGCATATGCTCCTAACATCTCCATACCAAGAGCCTTAGGAAGGTATTCCCCAAGCTGTTCATCACTGGATTGAGAGAATATCGTGGGCACAAACATACCCATATGTAGCAGCATTGGAGATATATCCTTTATGATTCCCGTTTGGATCTTGTGCACCGTTGAAGGTCTGCAAATAACAAGAAAATAAAACGAACAGCTACTGGCAGATGTTTACTCTCTATGTAAACAAATTACTTATTCTCGTTTACGTAATAACAATGTATAAATTGATACTGCTTAGAGACATTTGTGCAAACATAAGGCGCACTCTTTGGGAAAAATAATATTTATGCAACAACTCTACTATTACGGGGCGACAGACTCTTTAACTCCTCATAATTTTTGGGTGCGGACCATGTCTGATGCCTTCAAATAGCGAAGTATTATTTGTGGTCAGTTTTTAACACTATTAAAAAAAACAGAATTCAACTATTGCTCGTTTCGGGAAACTTACTTATAGCCATCTACAGACTGCAGCAAGGGTATTTGGTCTATGAGTGTTTGGTACAACAGCACAGACTTGCGTACTGAGTTTTCATAACGCTCTTTATGGCTCAGGTATTCTTCAGGAACCTCATCTTGCAGTTCTTTTACACTGACCACAAGATTTTCTGAAAATTAGAAAAGTTTTTTATTAAAACTAAAATTTTGTAGGTGATTAAAGATACTTATATTAATCTTTGTAGGCAGTTCTATGTGTGTAGCGCTTGTAAATATTTTGCATTTCTGACATCGTTTGCGCAACAGTGGTATTGATTCATGCATTATTTGCAACATTAGCTACGTATTGTCTATCATTATTTTTTTATTTATATTTTTCCCAATTTAGGTAGGTAGGTTTTTGCATTAGTCAATAATCATGTCCTTAAGTGAAAGTCATCAAATTGATTAAGGAAAGCTAAGAATAATAATATAATAAGAAAGACAAATGACATCTAAGAAGGACAAAATTGTGAAACCTACAGAGTACCTACGTTGCCCAATTACTCTTTTTCATAGGCCACTAAATAAGCTGACAATTTTGAACAGCTACACCGTCCAAATATCTAACACTTAAGTAAATTATTTACACATGATCACGCTATAATAGCCTGACCAAATTTGGTTCCAAGTTAATATTCAGAGAAGACGATTAGGTACCTACGTAAAATTGTTCAAGAATTAGCAATCAAAATCTAATTTGAGGCGCGTATAAAAACAAGTATCTATTTGTGATAAACGCTTTGTTAAATAAATGTAGATACTTACTGCAAGCTGAGTCAAAACTTTGTATTCTACAAGGTTAGAACGAAAAATATAATTCTATTTATTTTTTTGTATTTCTTGACACGGATAGGTGCCTCTGAGTTTTAAATTTGTAAAAAGGTACTGTAGGAACCTTAAGAGCATGTTCTAGTTTTTAGTCTTACCCTAATTGTGATAAATAGGTTCAGGCGTAGCGATATTCATAAAAATAATACCTATTTTAGCAAAAAAACGGTTCAGACCTACATACGGGTTCATATCTCATTAATTCCTTCTTTGTGTTCGAATATTGGATGCTATAAAGAAATACTGACTCTACTTGAGTCTGCGATCGATGTAAATATAGGATAGAAAGGTCATAGAGCAAGGCATAATCATATTGTAGTTTGATTCCTCCGTGATAGCAATAGGCAAACGATGTCTTAACTAACGTACATTTTTATATATATTTAAGCGAAGATCCTTTCAATAGGTATTCACCTTCTTACACTTTTTAAGGTAGGTAAGTACCTACGTAAACTACTTAAAATGTTCTGAAAGTTAATTTAAAATTAACCTTATATCCATCACAGGTCGAAGATCTAGAAACCACTACTTGACTGCTGTCGGGATTTCCATGGAAAAGTAGCACCATTAATGAGAACAGATTTTTAGACCGTCCCATCGATTTTTATCAGTACTTATTAACTCTTTATAACAAAGCTTTGTCGTCCCACATTTAAATGTAGAAACCTACGAGGCATTGGGCACCTATGCTACCCTCCTTATAAAACTGCATAAACTATCCTCACTTCAGAAAACCTTTTAAAACCTATTATCTATATCAGATTAATACTTATAACATAATATGCATAGGATTAACGTTGAAATCTAATTGCTCTGACGACACAATTATAGTTTTTTCTCACTAGGTAGGTATAAGCACTTCATAGATAGATAACTATTAGTAAAAAAAGATCCACCATCTTGATATTTGCGAACACTATAATTTAGTTATAAACTCCATCCTTACACAGATAAAGTAATTATATTTTCCTTATCCATGATGTCATACTTACACATTAACCAACTTGCATTTTCTAATCAAAATATATCCCTAGAGATCTGTGTTTCATCTTACCTATTTCTTTCCTTTGCGCAGTGACCTCCTTGCCGCCGTCATTCAGATAAATCAACTCCTGCACATCGAATGTACACTTCCTCCTTTCCTTTATTAAATCATCGACCACTTTATTTCCATTAGCCATGGTGTATTCACACGTTCGACACGTTACTTATCTCTATCTGTAATGAGGACAATTGTATATACCTGTTGTTTTATAGTGTCAATACTTTAGATAACGATTTAATATTGAACTTTGATCACGAACTTTCGTTTTTGATAATTACGATTTGCAAGACAAATTGCTAATTTAATATCGTGTTATTATCGCTTTTTAGGAAATTAATGTGACTGTTGACTGTTGTGTTTTTTCAATTAGGCTAAAACTCTCTGTCAGTTAACGCGTATACCTATGCACAGTTAAAATTGCAGCTGGCTTAATTGTTTGATTTATTTTCAATATGAATAATATGGTAAGTTAGTCACTCATTAATCGTAACATCATTATACATATTATTTATTGTTAACAGAGACTCGATCGAAACAATGGGAAAAAGTTAAGAGACACGTTTGTAAAGCCTACTTACCTTTGTTTTGAGTATTAATTATAACGCAAAGTTACTTTAATATTCCGAATAATATAAGAACTTACAACATCGCAAGTTATTGAATTGAAATATAGCATTTCAACTTCAATAAACGTTTATTTGTCGAATGCCAATCTCAACATCGCGATTCGCAACTTCAATTAACTCACCTTACTTTGACCATGTGCTACTTCCCCATACCTGCTTACGATGCTTTCCCTTTCATTCGCTTGTTTATTTATGTCTATCGCAATATTAGCAACTACACAGCAGGTATACGAGTATGCAATATTCACAGTTAATGTACCGAGTTACGAAGGCAGCAAAGATAACACGAAACACGTTTAAACGTACCGCGGTCTTTGACTTGACTGAAGCTTGATAGAAACTAGTGGTTACTGGTTAGTGTAATGTTTCATAGTAAGTAGTTGAGTTAGTTAATTTTCAAGAAGCAAGGGCGGGTTTCCGTTGATTCGATGTTAGATGGTGATGACTGATAGCTCTAGCACTCCAGTACTGTGATGGTATCAACGGGGAACTTAAAATGTTTAGATACTTGATTGGTAGTCTATTTAGGTAATTAGTTAGTTAATATATCCTACTAATATTATAAACGTGAAAGTTTGTGAGTATGTATGGATGTATGGATGGATGTTTGTTACTCTTTCACGTAAAAACTACTGGACGGATTTTGATGAAACTTTGCAGTAATATAGGTTATACATCAGAATAACACATAGGGTACTTTTAACCGCGGGAAAACATCTCATTCCCACGGGAAACCGACTTTCAAGCGAACGGAGTCGTGGGCGGCCACTAGTGTGCAAATAAAGTTAAAATCCCACTAATGTATTGTATCAGTTTAATCATTGAAACACTACTAAATTATTGAGTTTACTCGTTTTATACCTACTTACAAATGAGTGACTACGAATAAGAAACGTAAATGTGTATTCAGTTTGAAAATGTATTTCTTAAGAATCTAAATTAACTACAGTTGTTATAAATGTATGTACACAATAAAAAAAAAATATGACTTTTCAAAGAAAAATATAATTATAGAATAATGTATTTGGAAAATATTTATACTGACGTTAAATATATAATCAGGTGATATTAGGTACACCGGATTCCTAATACAAAATCAGACCAACGTAGAGTTATCACATCGATTATACATATTAAGCGGTAATTAATCACCATTTTTTATCTATCTATTCAATAATAGATATGGGATACATAATTATCGTAACATAACAATAACATATACAATAGGTATAAAAATTTCAATAATTTATGCCATCAAACAATTTGGTTGGTACCTGCCTATTCATTCACATTCTAAACGTTATTTACCTAAACATTAGGGAAAAAAAATCACAAAGAATTTAAATATCAAAACCAAAGAACATATTTCATTTGAAACATCACAAACATATAAAAAATTGGAAACCCACTCTTACCACCGATGTGTGAATTGAGAATTAGAAGGTGAGTCACACTTAATCAAATATCGATCCACTGTATTTTGTATGAGTAGTCAATTTCTTACAAAACCGTGCATAAATGTTAGATTCTCATCGTCAAATTCTCAATTCCGAAACCGGCATTATATCCTTTAAATCTTAACCTTATCATTATAACGGTTGATACAACTTTCGATTGGCCATCATAACTTCCCCTGCATGAATGGTTTGAGGTACTTGTGGAAGCTGTCGTTGACGGGCTGCTTGTTGAGCGGAGACTTCAGCGCCTCTTCCATGAGGCGCTCGTACACGCGACCGTCGTACGCGCCGAGGGCGGACTGTAGGAACTGAGGAAAGGGAAGGGTTTTATAGGGAAAGGCTATTTGAAGCACAGAATGGTCATACTTTTTCTTTTTTAATAATAAATCTTCAGACTAACACACCAATTATGTGGCCCTAAAGTAAGCGCAGTAAGCGCTTGTGTTATAGGTACCACACAATGGACTAGGGGAGAACCTAGTTACACCCAGATACGAGCCAATATCGAAAAACCATTTTAACGACTTTGGCTAGACCCGAGGATCGAACCCGGAACCATCCGCTTAGCAGTCCGGTATTTATACCGCTGCAAAATATTATCAATATTGATCTAAATAACGCAATGTAAATATAAATTACTGTAATAAATTTATCAAGTAGGGCAGTGGTGTGTTCGCCAAGTTCGATAAGAATAACGAGACTCTAATTTATATTAGACTAAACAGAGCTAGTACAGTAGTTACTTGTTATCTCAAGTTTTGTTATAAACTTTTGTTATACCTATGTCTAAAAACAATCATAAATCAATAAAGGTTCTGACAAAGTTTATCAGCAAATGTGCACGAAAAAAATATCTTTTCTTGGAGAATAAAGAAGTTTAAGAGATAATAAATAAAATATTGAACGAAACTGAATCCGAATTTTGAAGTGTTTATTAAACCTAGCAATAATTCAGAATAATAACTCACAGCGTCTTGTATATCGAATGCATCGACTAGTCCTACAGCGTTGGGTCTAATGGCCTGAAGGAGGTCCTCGTACCAACCCTGCAACTCCACTGCATCTTGCTTGGTTATCGGAGTATACTACAACAAAAACTAACATTAAGGAACAGTGGCAAACCATGCTTAAAGTGCGATTGTAGATGAAGTAAGAAGGTACTTTAAATATGACTTTCCTTTTAACAAATATGTGAAATAAAAAGTATAAAAAAACTTGACACCGCACCGAGAGAAAAAAGCCGGCAGAAAAAAACTCCCAGCACTCTTTTCGGAAATTCTTGTATAATGAATTTAAAACGTGTACATTCAGTGAACATATAAATTATTTTCTCGTACCTGCCCGCTCAACACTAAGTATAAAAGTTAAAAAATATTAAAGTAAGCTGGAAAGACACCAACTATGTCCTATACTATGTGACAAGAGTGGTAGAGTCTGTGAGTGGCAGCAATTACTGGGCTGACTCGACTGGTCAAATACCACCGTCGCACAAAAACCGACGTGAAGTAGGGACGATGTTCCTGCGTTTCGTTCGGTGAGTGCGGTGTCCGGTGCCCAATTTTCTCGGCGGCCAGCAACGCACCCTCAATGCATATGTAATTGTGGATGTACATGGGCGGCGGTGATCACTTACCATCACGTGACCCTCTAGCTCGTTTGCTAGGTTCTCTTATCAAAAAATTTTAAAAAAAACTTACCCTAAATAAATCATCCAAGTTCTCCAGAGCGTAGTAAACAGCGTAGAGCTCATTCAGCTGCTGCATCACCAGCTGCAACTCCTGGGATATTTGGGAAGACATCTTCTTCACTTCAGCGTTGAAGGTAGACACAATTATCACTCGGCAGTGCGCCTACAAATCAATAAGGGCATTTCAGTAAAGATATATCAATTGTCATTCCCGCGGCCTTGGTAAAAAAGGATCAATAACCTATTTGAAGAAATAATCTTTTACTTGACTGTAATATTGCTAAATTTAAATTAAAATTATTTAATTAAAACTGCACTTGTTTGTGTTTACAGGGGGTGTAAAAAGACAGCTTCCGAAAACAAAAATGGGGCATTGCTAGAGGAGTAGGTACTGGTTACGTTTAGAGCGACACATTTTTTTCATAATTGTAGGTACAACATTGATTTTATACTATAATATTTTCCGATGGTTCCAAATAAAACAGTGTTTTAATTTAATTTGCAATGTAAATCATTGCACCTCAATCATCAGTTGATGTGTGAGCGATGATTTCAAGCTGCGAATAAGTACTTATGACATTTCAATCCTTAATAACTTTTTATATAGAGTTTTCTGGGTATACTCTTACGGCCGAAACCAATATTCTACTATAGTTAACACCTTGGTAATGGGAAACTTCTGGTTTTGTTTTTTGTTTCTGACATTTCCATATCAACACCAATCTACCATTTATTGCGACGCAAAAACATGGATAATAGTTACCATAGTTACACAAATTTCAAGGCGTCAAGGTTAGTAGAATATTGGTTTCGGCCGTAAGTGAATTTACTTACTATTGAGGCTCAAGAATTCATGGTTTGATGCTTCGGAAGTGGTCTTTTTACACCCGTTATATCTTCTTTTCATTTAATAAAATCTGATCTAAATAATTTATGAATTAATAATTTATCGCCGTACTAAGAAAGAAAGTCTTCTACAACCAGCAGTTAATTTCCCAAGTAATTACATCGCCATGATATTACCGACCGCAATCTCCTACTTCCTAATTGGATAGTTAACGTTATATTCAACTGATTTATAATTTACCTCGGCAGCGGCAACTAATTGCACGGAAGTGGAGTTCCAAGCGTCGGCAAATGCCTTGCCTGAAGCCACTCGTCGCTGCATTATTTCTACACATGACGCCGTCTTTCTGCAAAAGGATTTAATTTAGGAGTATGTTTTTGAAATATTTAATGAAACAGAATTCAAAAAAATGGGACGGTAAAGTTTATAAGGCAAAGTTTTTTTTTTCAATTGAGTAATATGTAAATTAACTCATCGTTTTTATAATTAAGTCTTAAAACATATTAATTTTGGTTTCAATCGTGGAGAAAACGGAACCGCACTTTATCTCCATCCATATGCCTCATTATTTCCCGTAGTACTTGACTTGTAGATTCTTGATGAGGTTGTTTATCAGACCACGGCCTAAACCCTGACTATCTTTAGGGTATACTTATATCAGTGCCCAAACCTTGTAGAAACCATTTGAAATCCTTTAATGATAGTGTCCACGTTGTTCTGCCATTTGCCACAGTAGCCATCAGACGCCGCATGCTCCATGTAAGCAATGGTGGGGGTCAGCTTGACTTTGTCTCTCTGCTGGCAGGATTTCATTAGGAATCTGAAAGTCAAATAGGTAAGCGTTTTTAAATGATGGCATTTATTACTTACTCGTAGATAAGTTAGTAATTAAGGATATGTATCAATTACGAGGATTATTTTTAAATTGATTATATTATCGCTTATCACTTATCACTCTCCCAAAGTGATTCTCGTTTTAGATCATACACTTACTATAAATTTCCATTATATCGTCAAGATCAAAATTACCATATTTCATTAGCTACGTATACCTTTTTCCCTTTTAAAAGATATTCAGTTTAATTATCTATACCTAGCATCCATTTTAGTTCTAAATACAAAAATTAAGGTTTGGGACTTTGTAGACCACGACAACTTGGAAGTAGAAACCCTAAAGTAACGTCACCTGGCAGTCTGCAGCAGCAGCACGGTGTTGTCTCCCTCGTAGGTGCAGGCGGCGGTGGCCTGCCCGTGCAGCATGGGCAGGTTGGAGGAGTGCATGAACCCGTGGCCGCCGCACGCCAGCCGGCATGACGTCACCAGCCGCGAGCATTCGGTGGTGCTGACAGCCTTGAGGCAGCAGGCGAGGGCGTGCAACTAAAAGGCGGAAGGAAATAACTGTAACTTCAGCACGACTATGTTGTAGTCCTGAATTTCAGTGACTACGTAGTATGTATCAATAGCTGTAGCGGTTATTTCAAAAGACTGAACTTCCTTCACAAATGCAAATGAACAAAGCTTTCAGGGAATTCGTATTTTTATGCTTTAAATTTGATAATCATCTTTTATGTTTCATACCTCCGGTAATCTTTCCATGTTGCCTTTAATGAGTTCGGTGTTGACCTCATTAAATGTATCCCACAACATGTTCCCAGTAATCTTCAATGCATAGCACGTTGCTATTCCAATAAAGATCTTATGTTGTTGTGTGACGTAGTCCAAGATCTGCACTTCTGGCTCGCTGAAGCAAGATATCAACAATCTTTATAAAGTAATGTATAGCAAATATTCAATCTAAGATGGATATTAAGCTGTGATATTAAGAATGTTAAAAACGCGATCGCTTAAAAAACTAGCTCATCTAGAGGTTTTGGTGTCTATCCGTAATATAACACTCCCAAGAGAAGACTAAATCAGCTTACAATTTTTGAAATTAATTATAAAGGATAAACATATCTTACTCACTTTGGGGTAAGTTGGCATTGTCGTCGCACGGCAGAATATCTAGTGGCGATGGTGACTGCCTTGGTCAAGTGATTCACCATGTCGAAGACTATCACCACACGAACGAATACCATGGCGCCGTAGATCAGTTTATTGTTCGGAGATTTCACGTACGTTCCGTCCTACAAACCATTAGTTTAATACCAATAAGAAGCAGAAACTTAGAATAGTAATCAATTAAAGTAAGACTTTTTTTTAAAGTACCTCTAAAACTTGGGCATGTTTCATCAGCATATTCTTTCTTGGTATCCTGACATTGTCCAGACCAAGAAAGCCATTGTTTATAGTATTCAGGCCTAGTTTGGCTCCGATATCCCCTATTTTGATACCCGGCAGAGGCATGTGGGTTTCTTCATCGCGGACTTGAAGCATAAACGAATGAACGCCGTGGCATTTGCCTTTGGTATAAAGTTGAGCTACCACGATGCTGTAGTTCGCCGTGTGCCCCACTACAATTGTAATTCGTAGATATTATCGAGGAAAAGTTAAAAGGAATTGAATTTATGTGTGCTTGTTGCACACAAGGGTACATTTTTTCGCTAAAGGTCAAGCCAAACGAGCGTAATTATATGAGTTATGAGTCGCGAAATTTCTGTCGCGTAATTTCTGCTGCATTCGGTTTCATACAAAAATGCAGTTTGTACCACATGACGCGACGACGCAAAATGAGTTGAAAATTCAGTTGAACGTAAAATAAGTGACCGAAAATACGCGACTCACAACTCATAAAATTACGCTCGTTTGGCTTCACCCTAACTATACATATTTAAATAGGAAATGATCACAATAAAAGTTCTAGAATATTTTCTTAACAGTAGCGTTAACGTGTTAATAAACTAAGAGAACTAAGAGAACGATATAGTCACAATAATGATACTTTACATTTTTATGATACTACATTTTTATCTTTTTTTTATTGAGACATACTGTGTGGAATGTACTTGTAAATTTTTTACGGTAATTTCTCTAAATATACTCTGATTTACTTCTCTAAATATACTCTGATTTATTGATTTACTTAAAATTTACTTGGATCTATTGTAATTTAAACGTACTAACATCCGCCTGGCCACCATTTGTACGACGTGAGCGTTGGAGTGTTAAGAATGAACTCCTGCGTGGTGGGGTCGTAGGTGGCCGTCGTCTCCAGTCCACGGATGAACGTTCCGTGGCCGAGCTCTGTCTGCAAATTAGAAATGGAACAGATACGAGTATTACTTAATTTTTATATTGAGAACTTTTATTTTATTATGTTTTAATAAAATTTTAATTTTATTAAGAAATGATTCTTTAGTACCTAGCTTACGACCTAACAATTTAGGTATCTGTTTTTCTGAAAAATCTTTACTTAGATGATTTTGCCGGAGGTGGGTGATTATAATTCCCCATCGTTGATTTTCATACGATACCAATTTTAAAAATAACTATACTACACCGTAATAACTGTCTACAATACTTAAGTTTTATACCCTACCTACACCTACATTCCTTATTTAAGACGCTGCTTAATAACGACTCATTGCAAAACTTCCTTGTAGACGCTCAAGAATTAAATTAATATATATCTACTTACACAAAGTGAAATAAACAATTATTTTTCCCCAGTTCCCAGAGTCTTACCGAGTAGTCTTACCAGTAGAAATACTGGGAATTTTCTTCCCAATAGACTTACTAGTAAGACCTCTGGGAATTTTGGTAACTAACTATACTACACCGTAATAACTGTCTTCAATACTTAAGTTGTATACCCTTCACCTACATTCCTTATTTAAGACATTGCTTAATAGGGACCCATTACGAAACTTCCTTGTAGACGCTCAAGAATCATAACTTAGAGTTAATCAGATATAGTTTTAGTTATATACAGCAGTAGTAGTATAGACAACGATAGTTTTAGTTAAGTTTAGAGAGTTTTTTCAGAATCGGGGCCATTGTCCAACCTGAGCATAGCTCCCCAGGATGCTGCAGTTGAACGCCCTCCTCAGCCAGTAGTCCTGCTGCGCCTGCGTGCCCTGGTTGAGGATGGCCGGCATGAACATGACGTAGTGGATGCCGAGAGCCGACCCGTCTCTCGTGGGCGCCGAGCTCAGCAACCCGCCTATTACCTCCCTGGAATTACATTATGAGAGGATATGTTACTGGTGTTTAAAGATACATGGTTAAAAAAGGTACATATTTTCAAATAGTTTCGTAATTAACATGGTGAAAGAACCGAAAGTGTTGCTGACCTTTGACAAAATTAGGCACCGGATACCGCACTCACCGAACGAAACGCAGGAACATCGTCCCTACTTCACGTCGGATTTTCTGTGCGATGGTGGTATTTCATCGGTCGAGTCAGCCCAGTAATCGCTGCAGACAGAGCCTACAGCTAGACTCTGTTTCTACATACAAGCTACCAACGGCCAGTATTTTCCAAAGGTAGTTAGGTAGGTAATTGCAAACAGCATATTGTAAAGTAGGAATGGATAAGTAGGTATACCTATATTCTTTTATTTATTAAGTAGGTATCAATTACGAAACTGTGTCATGTATACTTAATTAAATTATTAACGATCGTGAGTAATAATAACAAAATAATTTGCATTTATGCAAACAAAACCTGTGTTGACTTATATTAATACATATTTACTTACACAGAGTGAAATAAACAATTAATTTCCCCCAGTTCCCAGTAGTCTTACCGAGTAGTCTTGCCAGTAGAACTACGGGGAATTTTCTTCCCAATAGCCTTACTAGTAAGACCTCTGGGAATTTTGGTTCCCAGTAGTTTTACCAGTAAAACAAATGACCCAATAGTCCTAATTTTATGTAGACCTAGATATTTATAGACATTAAACCTACTTACATAGTGAACTTGAGTGTATGACCTAAGATAAAAAATAATTATGGTGCAGTGAGAGTAAACAATTTACAGAACTCGGACTACGTGTTTATTAGTTTTTTCCAAATTTCAGACTAAAAACTATGTTTTAATGAACCCAAATCAAACCCAATTCAATGAAATAACCTAAAGCTGGATTAGAAAAATGTACAAGTAACTTTATAAATAATTTCAATAAATGTTTTTGTGTTTCACAGCGGGAGCAACGACATCGCCGGCGACAAACAGTCGACTTATTTTCATTCAAATTATTTATTCACTAGATTGCATGTGTTGGAGCTTGACACAATATTAACATTACAAAACTTTACAAATACGATACAAATTTAAAGTATTTCGCGTAACTAACTGTTTACACAGACTGCATAATTGTTGCTTGTGTGTGATTGGTTAAATTCAAGGTCATCAAGATAATTAACAGTAGAAATCCACAACTAATACTTAATGGACCGGGTGCTGAAAGGAAAGCTGCGTATGCAAAATGTGAGAAACTAATTCTGTAAATACTTAGTTTTGAACTTAGAAAAGCTTTTATGTGTGTTGTCTATATCCCACTGTTTCCTATCATAATATTAACTGTTTTCGACTTTTTGCTGGTGTCGAATATACTATACCTACATTTTTTCTCTCGTAAAATTTTCATATATAAAAACATGTATCTTCTACAATAGCGAGAACACTGTTGACGTTTTTATAATTATGATTGTTTCTTTGAATTACGATAATAAAGGAACATTGTTTACCCACTACGTTATAGAAAAGATCGTTTATATAAACTTAACCTTGTAGTAAAGAGAAACCATTTAAAAATGCAGTTAAGATGACAGACATACCTAACACTGTAACAAATTCGAAATAAACTTTGCCAAACTTGTTTTGTAATTAACAAAAAAACATATTTGTATATAAAAAACCTACTTGTCAAGAATTTAAATTTTCACGTAAGTACAATAACGAATACGTTCTTACCTACACTACATATCTAGCACGATATCCATTTTTTTCTTCTAAACGTGGTCTATTTGTATGCATGACATTTAACTACTTCATAAGTATCACACACGTATCACACAATGGCCTTTTTATTAGTTTCCTTCAAAATTCTAATATTATTTTGAAGGAAGAGCATGTTTGCAATAGGTTTCAAGAACAATTTTTCAGAAAAATCCACCGTGATAGCCTTAGGCTCTATATAGTTAAAAATTACCTAAAAAGGATCGTAGGTAATGTCTCACAATTTATTTTACCTGTAATTGTTGAGATCAGTTTTCCCTTCTTTCTGCATTTTACGGACAATACTGAATAAGGCCACAGATTTTTTGATAGCATCTTCATACTTTTCCTTGTGGCTTAAATACTCTTCTGGGACACCCTCAAACAGTACTGTGGCTTGCTTTAATAATTCCTCTGAAAACAGGTAGATGAAACATATATAAGATAAACTGTTATTAATACCTACTATACTAGAATAGTTGTGTAACAGTGCCTGAACATGTTATCTATCTATAAGCATCACCTTTAGATAAATAAATAAGAAACACTTACAATCAATTTAAAAGTTCAATGAATTTAAGGTAGGTACCTACTTATTAATTTTATAAGTAAATGTATCATTAGTGTATGGCTCACAGTTTAGCATGTGTTGACAAATACAGATGTTCACTGTTAACTTAACTTAACAAATTAAGTAACGTATAAACCGGTCTGGCGGGGCCCGGGGGTCTGGCACACGAAGGGTACCTAAATCTATGTCTATACTTGTAATCAATCTGTAGAGAGGTCAATTCTGTACATGAAATATATTTCCAAAATAGCTATCAGGGGGTGATTAGGGATCGATACTGATGCCAAAAATGCAATCCGTAAATTTTTTATCTGTCTGTCTGTATAACCATTATAGAAACAAAAACTACTCGACGGATTTAAACGAAACTTGGTACTTTTTTTTTTCAAGCTCTTGATCTGGTTATAGAATACTTTTCATTACGCTACAATCAATAGGTAGGAGCAGAGCAGTGAAGGGCAATATTGGGAAAACGGGAGAAATTACTCCATTTTTTAAGCTTCCGTCGCATGTGCAACCTTAATGGTTAAAGCTACACAGAAATTATGTATGACGGAAATCTCCTTAAAATTATATAAAAAATATCCCACGACAGCAATGTCTATCTTTTATGGTTAACTCACAATAACATGTCTAACTCCCGATAGCATAGCAGCTCGAAGCTTTCTGATTATATTTGTCTACTCTTACGATTCTTATGTTTACAATATTGTTACGTTGTTGTTATAAAGTGGGCGGCCACAAGTCTAATAATAAAGACGAAGTAGGTACCTCTTTCTTTCCGTTGTACAGTCTTCTGTGCTCCACCATCGAACAACGTTGTCAACTCCTTTACACTAAAACTACAGGTTTCCCTTTCTCTTTGTAAATCTGTGTTAACACTTTCAAGCTTGTTTGTCTCGTTCATTTTTATATGTGGAATTAACTTGGACACAATCGTGGAACGACTCGATAATAGCGAGTCGCGAATGCAAATGGCGACCAACTCGCTTCCTTAGTTAGTCAGTAACCTATTGGAAAGGTTAAATGACTTGGATTTTAATAACAATTGAAATGAGTAACGTTATGGTGGATCCACACAGCCCGGTCGCATTGCCGGCGGCTTACCGCAAGAAAAGCCCCCCAAAAAACCAAACCTGGATGGCCTGTGTCTGTCTGCACGTACAGTTAGGTAGGTAATTCCACAGTGTAAGTACCTACCTAACTATAAGTACGTAAAATTTTGTGCCAGTGTTTATTAAAAATGAACTACGGAATTACATTACATCTGAACAGGGTCAACTACCTTGGCGGCACCGAATATGTAAGCATTTTTTTGTACAATTTTTATAAATTCTTATGAATAGTTTGTTATAAAAATACAACAAGTATCTACTCAATAAAACTGTGCCTTTAAAAAAAAAGAAATAAAACACAAATAATTTTAAACGGTTTATGACTAAAGTGTGAAGGTGTCGGTCTAATTCAGTTATTTAACACGTTAAACGCCGGCCAAAAATTGTGCGATTTCTGGTTAGGCCATGGGGGACATTTGTGCGACACTAGAATTCACCGTTCACGCCATGGGGGACACCATTTGACCGCGATCTAAAGTTTACTTCAAACGGACATAATAACTTAGTTTTTTTTTTCAATATAATGGGACCCGCGTGGCCCTCTAGCTAGAATAATAGTTTCTGCTTGGTTTTAAACTATCTTTTTTGAACTTAATTTTTTTTAAAGGATTTTGTATGACAAACTTTTATTCCCAAATACAGTAATTATTACATCCTTCGGAGGCCATCTGTCGGACACTGCATACAAATTTGTATGAAGGTGTCCGGCAGGAAAATTAAGTGTGAAAAATAAGTTTTATTATAAAACAAGACAGGCAATTATTGTAGACGCAGCCACAGCACAGTTGCGAGTTTAGTGCCATCATTATAATAAAAAATAACTAAAAATTGTGTCCGACACCCGTACTCCGCGCGGCCCCTTGTAACGGAAATCAGTTTTTTTTTTCGCGGACGCCATGGGGGACGCCGGGTGAGTGACAGTGGTTTTAAGGCGAATATAAGGCGTAATTTGTTTTTTTTTCTGTCGGAGATTGGGTTTTAATACATTTCCTACAAAATAGACCCAAAATACAGCATGTGTAAAATTTGAGAAAAACCTATTTTCCAGTTCGGCCCCTAGGACTATTATGCTGTCGGCCCAATGGTGACCTCCATGGCGTTCAACGTGTTAAGAGTCTGAAGACTTAGATCATTATAACGGTTATCTGAGCTATCTTGCGCTGCTGGCGGCAACGCGCGACAAAATGGCCGCCGGCTTTGTTGCGGATGCCGCGTACAAAGCCGGCGGCACTGCCGTGTCGGCCCCCAGCCGGGTGGTGTGGATCCACCATTAGGTACCTAAAGGTATCTAAAAAATGGAAGTGTGAATGAGTCAGCATTTCAGTAGCATTAAGTGTAAAATAAAGATTTGTGAAAATAACATCTAAATAAAATAAATACAAAATAAAACATTCTTCGTCAACTATCAAAAGTCCAATTCCCCATAATCATGGATCAGGGTGAAGCCTGTAAAGTTTGAGTTTCAATGGGCACAATACCTATTCCCGTAGCTGAGTTTCCATGGCACGTACCTATCGATCCACTCCGATGCAGGGCATCCTACGCATTTGTTTTCTAAACGTAGTCTCCACTCTACTTCTTGACGGCTCCAGCAGCCGTCAGTACGACTGCAGACATAGACCGGCCCACTCATTAACGTGCTGATCCCCAGCGAGGTGTCAGTGACTAGTGCTCTAGGGAATGGCTTCATTCCGAATTCCATTAGTCAGAGAAACTCCTAGAATCGCGCGCTCCATCGCACGCCGAGCAACCTTGAATTTGTGGACTAGTCTCAAGGTGAGAGTCCACGTTTTTGCTCCATATATCATTACAGGTTTTACGTACTGGTTGAAGACTTCCCTGAAGACATAAGATCGACGACTCAAAAGATTTGACGAATAGGTACCTACCGTCTGAATTAAATGTTGTCAACACATAGATGATGCCACAGAAGAAAACCCTTATTGAATTTCTTTTATGATTAGTTAGTTTACTTTTACACAAGCTTATTTATATTTTTCTGCATTCTTAGTTACAGGAAAAGCAACGCCAAACTGATTATATATTTTTTCCATCATTGCCTTTTACTCCTGAACATCTAAGTTTGCCTCTCATAACAGATCTCTAAAGGCGATACTTTTTTGGTACTTCGGCTATCTTACTATGACGGGACAAGATAATAAAACCAAAGCCATCACTAGGGTACAGCTACCTAAACAGAGTAAAGAAAAAGCTAAGAAACTATACATCTGTGGGCTATAAACAAAAAAATATATATTTAACCAACAAAATAATCAGACAGGGTAGCAAGATTACCTGCCTGCCTGCACTTACATATGTAGTTGTAGTTAAAAATCCTAAATTGAATGATTCATTGGTTCACAAATCATCAAATCCTAATCCTACTAATTATTATAAATGTGAAAGTTAGTGAGGATGTATGGATGTTTGTTACTCTTTCACGTAAAAACTATTGGACGGATTTGGATGAAACTTTTCAGTAATATAGGTTTTGGCATTCTTTAGAAAATGTTAAATTAAACACTGATAGATTGACCCAACACATTTATTGGACCATTTTTTTTCTTATCTAAAGGTAGGTGTTCACTTCTTGGCGGTGACGGCTGCCTCGTCCTCACGAGCGAAGGTCTGCAATAGCTCCTCCTTCTTAGCGGCGATACGCTCTTCACGGCGTTTGCGTGCCTCCTTGACCTTGTTACGACGGGCCTCAGCCTGGTCACTGCAAGGAAATTGTTTTGATTAGAAAATGCATGAGATGTTTTACCTAGAAATGAATGGTTGCTTTGGTACTATTGAGTATATTCCTCTTTGTGGGACTTTAACTGTTTTTAAATAGAACAAACCTGAGCATCTTAGTCCTAGCCTTCTCAGCCTTCTTCCTGTGGATGTACTCCATGAGTACGCGCTTGTTCTTGAACACATTACCCTTCGCCTTCATGTACAGGGAGTGGTACAGATGTCTGTCAATCTTCTTGGCTGTTCTGTACTTTAGCAGCAGCTTTCGAAGTACCCTTTGCCTTTGGACCCAAAGTTCCTACAAGAAAATTATAACATCTTATATCCTACTAATATTATAAATGTGAAAATTTGTGAGTATGGATGTATGGATGGTTGTATGGATGTTTGTTACTCTTTCACGTAAAAACTACCAGACAGATTTGGATGAAACTTTACAGTAATATAGGTTATACATTAGAATAACACCTACGGTACTTTTTACCGCAGAAAAACTTCTCATTCCTACGGGAAACCGACATCCACGCGAACGGAGTCGCGGGCGGCCACTAGTCATAAATAAATAATAAACATTGCAATATTCAATGAAGCCTTAATATAGAAGTCATATAGAAATGTTGTTATCAATTACCTTTTGTGGCATACGCGCATTGGCTGTACCTCTTCTTTTACCAAAACCACAGTGACGACCCTTGCGACGGGCTTCTGTGTTCTTGCGGACGCGAGCACGGGAATGTACTGCTACAGGCTTCTTGATGACCAAACCATCCTTGATCATCTTACGGATGTTCTGTCCTGAAATGTCGGACGTAAATGAAGTTTGCAAGTTTATAAACTACCTACAATATTTTTTATCAGAAAAGGTTTTAATTACTATGTTGGTACATGTAATAGGTACAAAGAATTTACCACTAACCAAACTATACTTACTGGAATTTGTATTTGCGATTTCATTGATCTCGTTTGGATCAAGCCATACTTTCTTTTTACCACATCTCATAACAGAGGCTGCAAGCCTCTTCTGAAGCTTGAGGGAACTGTAAAGTTAAAAAATAAATTGTAAGACCACATGGCATCAACACCGACAATACTCATGGCAATAATAGGTGAATTAGGACAGTACAAGAAGCAAATACTGTTTTACATTTAGCAAAACCATTTTCTAAGACCAAAATTTCACTAAATATCACTCAAAAACTAATTTTACTTGAATTATTTACAGAAAAACTAACCTCATCTTGACGCGGTGAGATCCAGCACACACAAGAAAGAAAAAATATGGCGACGGTTGAACCAAACTGTCAAAATCTTAGGACATTGCACAAGACCAATCCACTGTTTGATAATTCAGTGTTCCCAATATTAAATATTGATGTTATGTCAACGTCAAGTAACCATGGCACATGACAAATACGTATGACACTCCTTTTCTTTCATCTCCCTTCCTCTTTCACCTCACCTCTTCACTCGTACGTATCGTACGTCAGTGGAAAGGAAAACAAAAACAACAAAGATTTATTACAGATAAATAAGTTGAAGAATAGGTCAATCTTAATTTTAAACTTTCACATAAACAGGTAATTTAATTACCGTAATTACAATAGTAAGTGTTCTGGCTTGTAATTGAAGCCTCATGAATTCATACGCCAGTAAAAAATAAAAAACGAATATGTACAAACTTTCTAAAACAAGGCACGAACTGATAAAAACGTCTCGACTTTTGCAAATTTTCTGTGAACTTAATAATTTTTTTCTTCAGTTAACTTTTGACTATTAGGCTATCAATTAACTTTGGACTTTGATTGCAGGTCCTACTTTGGTTGCGCATCGAGAATTTACATCATCTGCCGAAGTCGTCAAGCAACTTACTCAGGCCGACAGCCAGTTGCCTTGTAGCGCCTATCACTTGCGCACGTTTCGTAATAGCAGAATAACATTTCCCTAGAAATGCAAACCGAAGTTTCTACGAAAGTTAATCCCGATTTACAAAGGGAAAGGGACAAGTGTACCTTCAATGTGACAGAGCTAACTCACGTCATAGATGGAGGTCCTAACAAAACTGAGGAGAGGAAAAAGAGAGGTCAGTTTAACAAGTTTACTACAAATACAAAGTACTTATATCATAAATTACTGTAATTCATAAAACTAACACTAATGATCCAGCTAATTTGGATGTTGTAATTGTTTGTAATAAAAACTAGTTTCTAGAATTGTTCTACTAAGGTGTGAAATATACTATCACATTTTTTTACTTTGATAACAAAAGTAATCAATCATTGCTGACATAATAAATATTCTTCTTATCAGGTTCTATTAAATTTCTACAATTATATTTATTTCATCTGCTCTAAAAACACTGCAATGCATTTGAAAAACTTTACTATTTTTGTATTTTCTAGTTCATAATGTTCCCAAGGTTTAGTTATACTTACTACAAACAAAATCCTAAACACAAGAAATAAACAATATAATACTTACTTAAATAAATAAATAATTTGTTATACAGAAGAAACAGTCTTGAAAGAAGGTATTCACATAGAAGATGTTCCGTCTGAGTATCTCAGCCACAAAGAAAAATATGAGGTTGCCGTTAAAAAAGCTTGTCAACTGTTCAAACTTATACGGAGGCTGCAAGAAGAAGAGAACACTGGTATGGAAAATTATAGGTATGTGAAAATTTTGTATTCTTCAAAAAATATATAGGTATACACTGCCAAAATAAAATAGTATCTTAATCTTCACAGTTGCACAACAGTGTGCAATACCAAACAATAAAGTAATGGATTTATTCCTTTAGGCCTACTACATGATAAAATTATATTTTTACATTGACTTAAGTGCTGTATCTAGGTTCTCCCAATGTATTAGAGTAGGTCTTTGCACTTTAGCACATAATCTTCATTTATGGTTTAACCTTTACTATACAGGGTGTTTGGAGGTTGAGTAGCCAAATGAAAATGGTGGATAGGTGAGGCTATTAGCTATTTACTTCCACTTATTAAATTGCATTTTGGTTCAAGTTTTAGAATTTATTCGATTTTTTAAATTTTCTTAAGAAAATCCCCGATTTTGTCATTAAAAGTCCAATATAATTTTAATTTACTGTCGGAACCAAACGAAAACAGTTTTAATTTAAACCCTAATACTGTTTTATTCAGATGAAATCATAAATTAATACAAATCATCTCAAATAAAGTTACAGTGGGTTCATAAACTTCGCGGAACCAGTGGGAAAAAAATGTTCAGTCAACTTTGCTATGAAAAAAAATAAAAAAATATGAGAGTTTCAGAATTTCATTTGCTTTTAAAAACTTCTACATTTAATACACTTTATAATGATATGCTACATGTAACATAAATAATTAGAAATCTTAACAGAAATAGTAAGTTAGTCCTCAAAGACGCCTGGTAAGGAAGGTACAAACCCGTTAAACTACGTATGTAGTTAAAAACTTCGGTCTCATTCTAACAAAGCTATGCCTATTAGGTTATCTATTTTGTCACTAGGCAACACTTATCTTGTTTGCTAGCCTCATGTATAAAAAAATGTTTTTATTTTCTGACTGAAGATTGTTGTTGGCCCATATGAAAACTTTATAGCTTCACCGAACTATGCGACCACTAAGGCCACCTAGTATGATGCAGACCTCAGTTCAGGGCGTCTCGATCATTTCCACTACACTGTTTCCCTTAGGGGCCTCTCTCTGAGAAGACCCAGCAAAAAAACTCAACGGGGGTCGGATCTGATAGTCGAGGAAACCGGATGTTGAATGCCGCACCTGCTGGTTGAAGCGGTGTATTTATAGGGAGGATTTTAAGCTGTTACCACTATCGTGTCCACCGGGCCGGCGCGGCAGCGGGCGCGGGCTGGAGGAAGCAGATTGTTTCTTACGGTAATCTTTTGACGTTTGACGTTCGTTTGACGATTGTGATTGGTCGCCTCTTGCGAGGGTCGCAAAGAGTGGATGGTTGGGGTGGTGAGAGGCAGAGTAAAAGAAACTCCTAGATTCAGTCTCCGTGAACCGGTTCTACATGACTTGCAACTGGTGAAATGATATTTGCTTGCATGCGAAAAGACCACGCTACCGTTGGCTATGACTAGACAGACGAAAGTCAGATAGATAATAGCTTATTTTCAAGTGGCATCTTTCACCAGCAAATTAAAATAAAACAAAAAAAAATCTGTGAAATGAGATTTTCCTGCATGCGCAAAGGCCACGCTACCGTTGGTCACGACTTTTTTCAAGCAAAATTTTACTCCGACTATAAAAAAATTGTGTAGGTCACCGAGAATCTGCGCTGAGCGGAGTTAAACATGTGAAATAGTAGAATCTTCTTCTATTGGAGGCAAGAAAAGTGAAGAGGGAGTCGAATGAGATAACACAATAGGCATAGTTTTGTAAGAATGAGACAAAAGTTTTTAACTACATACGTAGTTTAACGGGTTTGTACCTTCCTTACCAGGCATCTTTGAGGACTAACTTACTATTTCTGTTGAGATTTCTAATTATTTATGTTACATGTAGCATATCATTATAAAGTGTATTAAATGTAGAAGTTTTTAAAAGCAAATGAAATTTTGAAACTCTCATATTTTTTTATTTTTTTTTCATAGCAAAGTTGACTGAACATTTTTTTCCCACTGGTTCCGCGAAGTTTATGAACCCACTGTAACTTTATTTGAGATGATTTGTATTAATTTATGATTTCATCTGAATAAAACAGTATTAGGGTTTAAATTAAAACTGTTTTCGTTTGGTTCCGACAGTAAATTAAAATTATATTGGACTTTTAATGACAAAATCGGGGATTTTCTTAAGAAAATTTTAAAAATCGAATAAATTCTAAAACTTGAACCAAAATGCAATTTAATAAGTGGAAGTAAATAGCTAATAGCCTCACCTATCCACCATTTTCATTTGGCTACTCAACCTCCAAACACCCTGTATATTGGTGGTACTCAGCAAACAAGCTCTCAATTTGTTTGGCAAAACTTAAGTAACTACTAGGGTAAATTTTATTAAGATTTTTTTATTGTCCAGGGCGGTATTGGGTGGGTACCTCGGTTCAGCAGTTCTTCGGGATGGCTCTCCGCTAACTCTACACTATGTCATGTTCATACCAACACTCATGGGGCAGGGCTCCGTTGAGCAACAAGTGCATTGGATTGGGAGGGCCTTTAACTTGGACATTATCGGCACTTATGCACAGGTGAGATAATAATGAAAACCTTTTTAGTGTTTTTTTAAGTATGATGAAACATTTACTAATACATTCTGTTCTTTATGTATTCATAGAATGGAATAAATTAATTTTTATTCTAACTGAGTAATTGCAGACCGTGAAGGGCAAATTACTCAGTTCAGTTAAGTAGAAACATTATTTTAAAATGAAAAGATATGTCATTTTGAAATAAAACATATAACGCGCAATTAGTCTTATCCAGATTAATAACATACAAAATCAAAAGTTGTTTTGTATAGCTTTCTGTGGACCAAATTCACATGAGAAACTTCAAAGATTCCTTAGCGATTAAATGTAATTTCATTCATAAATTCACTCAATAATTAATGAAATTACCTACATTAAATCGTCGAGAAATCGCTGAAGATGTTTATCAATATCGAGGGGAAGTCATTGATTGTAAATAAAAAAGTTTACTTTATTATTTGTTATCTCAAATTTATTTTATTTTAGACTGAACTTGGCCACGGTACATTCATCCGAGGATTGGAAACGACAGCTACATACGACCCGAAGACCAAAGAATTTGTGTTGAACAGTCCTACATTAACATCATACAAATGGTGGCCTGGAGGGTGTAAGTACCACTGCTTCTTTATGTATTCTTATTATTCTCAGCTATATTTAAAAAAATGCGTATGACAATTTAGACTCAAATTATGTAACGCTGGTAAAGTCTAAAACTAGTATTTAAGTAAATATTAGGTCGTTTTAAATGTCACAATTAAGTAAAATCTACTTGTTCTATGCCAATATCACATTCAATAAGGAAATATGTGATTTAACCAAAAGGCTGCTAATAAAAGTCCTTACATTGACTTTCTTAGTAAATATTAAATCTGTATGTGATGTCATTTTATAACACGACCATAAATAGTAGTTTACAGGTTTTAATATATATTTTTCGGTTTAAAAGATTCGCCACCGTATTTTCTTACATAAGATGATATCTAACGCTTGTGTTGTGATCGATTAATCAAAAATTGTAAACGCACAAAGCTTAGACTAAGTGAAGTATAAAATAGATAGAATGTAAAGTAATTTCTTATCTTATTAAGTTCAACGTTCGACCGATTAATCATATGATAATGAGTAACCCATTTATTGGGTTTTGATTACGAACTTAGGTATAACTTAAACATGAAACTGGGTTTCGTTAGTAATAACAAATTTTGACCATGTATTAATTGAAATTTAAATATTTTATACGAATTGAATAATTAACGTTGAATAATTATAACAAAATTTTCGTGTTAAATGTTTAAAAGTAGTGATTACAAAGACAATCACCCATTTATTTTTATGTGCTATTTTCAATTACGTTATCTTGCGTAATTATGCAATTGTAAAATTTTGCAGTAACACGAGATGTTAAAACTTGTTACTGTCTGTTCATATGTCTATTTTCAACAAGTAGAGTAAACAGTCTTATTTATAACGGGTGTAAAAAGACCACTTCCGAAGCCTGAAACCACGTATTCTTGAGCATCAATTGTAACCAAATTAACTTTTCAATACAGTTGCTCAAAAAGTGGCATATTGCAGGGACGTATAGCGTTCGGGATGTGGGCTATTACACACTCGTGCTTTTTTTTACCTTTCCCGCACTCGTGCGTTCTCTTTCCCAACTGTCAAAATAATGTCTATTAAAAAAAAAACCAACCATGAAGATTTTACAAAAAAAACAAAGTTATGATTCATGTTAATACGTAGCGTACGTATATTTCTAAAAAAGCTAATAATTTGTCTCGATATCAGATTTAATGATTTGATTGAATTAGTGCGGTTAGGCTTTATTTCATTTTATCTCATTAAATTTCATTTTAATTTCATATCAATAAAAAAAATCTACTGAAGACTTGGCTGGATAGTATGGGCATAGTTCCCTTTGCCTACCAGAATGGGTGAAGAAAGAATGGCACCATTTTTCAGAATTTTTTTTTTGCGAGTTTAGTTGTTTGTTGCACAAAATGAGTAATTTGTCATTTTAGATCCTAATTTGTTTGAATTAACACTACCGGAACTCAGTATAATCATGGATGAAGGAGTGAAAGGATAGACAATAGCCATACAAAATAGCGTATACTTTTTTTTAATTCCCAAACTTTCGATAGATGACATTACTAGTCTCAAAACACAAATTTGCATATTTTAACCAATTTTAGTTATAATACACCCGCTAGATGGCGTTGTAGTAAAACTATTTTTGCTTTACACATTAAAATATTAAATCAATTGTCTATTTAAGACCTATAAATGTCGATTTAAACTAAAAAATATAAATACAAAATTTATGATTTAAGTCGATTTTTTTTTACTGGCATGAACAGAACTTGATAAAAGTGAAAGAAAAAAAGCTTGGGCGGGCTTTTTGAAAAGTTGCGTAATTTTTTGAAAAATTTGAAAAATTAGTTATTATTAACTTTTAGATATTTTCATTGACACATAATTAATAAATAAAAGTCTTTTTATAAAAAATTGATATGGAGGACCCAGGGGGCTCGTCCCCTGGGAAACCCGGCAGAAAGCGGCCGCGGAGGCCTACTACTCCGTCCGCCGACCATGTTCTTGAGGATTCGCTGTACATTCCTTACACCAAGCCCGGTTACAGACGTCTCTTTCCGGAAAAATCCTGCTCTCAAGAATACGTAGTGTTTACTGAAAGCACCAATGAGGGAAACATAGGAAATAGAAATCCACTGACTCTAGCGGGTCTTTTCAAAGAAGAAGTTAAAGGAGTGACAGGAATTAAACGAATTTCTGCAAATAAAATTGGTATAACTTTTACCCAGGCAAGTAATGCCAATAACTATTTATTAAATGAAGAATTCCAGAAGCGACACAGTCTTAAAGCTTTCATCCCAGCAAGGAGCATCGAAAAGATCGGTGTGCTGAGGTATGTACCCACTAAAATAAGTAATGAAGATCTCTTCAAAAAATTAATATCTTCTTCAGAGATTATCGGGGTGAGAAGGTTCACCAAGAAAGTTGATGATAAAATTAAACCATTTCAAACTGTTTCAGTAACTTTTCTATCTAATACTTTGCCAGAGTCTGTATCCTTAGATATTTTTACCTATAAAGTCTACGAATATAATCCTCCATTATTACAATGCTTTAAGTGCTTTAAATTTAATCACCATGCTAAAATCTGTAAGTCCCTACAAAAATGCTCAATCTGTGCTAAGGATCATCATTATTCAGAATGCCCCAATGATCAGGCATTACATTGTGCTAACTGCGGTGGCCAACATCTGGCTATATCACGTGACTGTCCAGTGAAACAAAAAAGAATATTAGACAAAAAAAATAAAGTTACATATGCCAACGTTATCAAAAATACTGACCATACCTACAGTTTAGCTCACTATGACTCAGACTTTCCGTCTCTACCTAAAAAAATTATTAAACCAAAAGAAATAACAACTGAACAGATTATAGAAGGTATATTGAAGAATGACAACATCTTAAAATCTCTTGTGGCAACATTAGTAAACTTAGGTAACAGTAATAAAAAAATGACTACATCAGTCATAAAAGAAGTTTTGGTTGATAATTTGAAAAATGGATAATTTTTTAAAAATTTGTCAATTTAATATAGAAAGCCTTAATAGTAAAAAGCCACTTTTGAATACTTTTCTACAAGAACATGACATTGATATATGCCTATTGAATGAAACTCATCTCAAAAATAATATACATTTCAAAATATCTGGCTATAATTTTATTTTCCAAAATGGCCCTAATGGTCATGGGGGAGTTGGTATACTTATTAAAAATCATTTCAAATACAATAGTGTAAATATGCCTTATTATGATGATCTACAATCTGCAGCTATAGTTCTTAAAACTGACACAGGTAATATATCTATTATCTGTTCTTACAGCCCACCTAGACCAGGGCGATTTAAATCAAGACAGCTTAAACAAATTATTAATAGTTTACCTAAACCTATTTTAATATCTGGAGATTTAAATGCACATCATGTTGCATTTGGGTGTATCTCAACTAAACCAAGAGGTACAGATGTATATGATTTGTTAGATGAATGTGATCTATGTATCTTGAACTCAGGAGCTCCAACCACTGTAGGTAGTGCACGAAATAGCCAGTCTTCTATAGATATTACTTGTGTTAGTCCCAACATTGCCCCACTGTGTCACTGGAGTGTTCATGACGATCCAATGGGCAGTTATCATTATCCCACTTTAACTTCTATTCAGCTGTCGCCAGAAACTTTTGAGGTAAGTCAAGCATCAGAAAGATTTCTTTACAATAAAGCAAACTGGGAACTTTTTACATCTGAAACAGAAAAAGCATTCAGATCATTCTCCATAAACTATAGTGATCCATTACTGTCATATAATGAATTCTGTGATATGCTAAATACAATTAAAGAAAAATCTATTCCAAAACTTAAAACAACTTCTTCAACAAATATGAAAAAAACCTGTTCCCTGGTGGGATAATGAATGCTCAGAAGCAGTAAGAAACAGTAAAAGAGCACTTAATTATTATAGACATCATCCTACTATAGATAATTACATTAATTATAAAAAAACTGATGCTATTAAAAAAATACTTTTAAAAGAAAAGAAAAAGAATGGTTGGAGAAATCTCTGTGAGTCATTTAATAGATACACACCTGTTGCAGTAGTATGGAACTATATCCGCAGATTTAAAAGAACATCCTCTAATGTACAACCAAAAAATAATGAATGGATTCCATCTTTCTTTGATAAGTATGCTCCAATTAATCCACCTGAAAAATATATAGATATTAAATTATTAGACACTTATTTTATACAAGAGAGTAATTCAACAAGTGCTTTTATAAGTAATCCCTTTACATGGGAAGAGTACCAGTCAGCCGTCAAATCTAGGAAAAATACAACCCCAGGATTAGATGACATTCCATATAAACTTTTAAATTATTTACATGAAAATGCACAAAAAACATTACTTAATATTTACAATATACTATGGTCTAAGGGACTTATTCCAGTTTCTTGGAAAACCCAATTGATTATACCCATCCTGAAACCAGACAAACCAGAAAATGAATTTAATTCTTACAGGCCTATATCGCTGTCATCTTGCATAGGAAAAGTATTTGAATACATGTTAAAAGTTAGATTAGATTAGTATGTAGAAAGCAATAATATCTTACCAAATGAACAATATGGTTTTCGTAAAGGCAAAAGTTGTGCAGAAAGTTTTGTAGCATTAATATCAGACATTATAATGCGGCCACCGAGAGAATGCGTTCCTGACACATTGTGTTTGACATAACGAGGTAACTTTGACAGGCCGTCTACGAAAACAAACAAAAAAAAAAGTCGTCTATTTTGACCCTACAAACAAATAATAAGCAATAAAATGATATTAAAACACACTGATTTTAAATTTTATAACTGATGGCTTACTGTAAGGGTAATAATTACTGATAAAATATGTATTTTTAAAAATGTAAACAACATCATATTTTCGTAGGGATGTGCTAAAAATATCAGTCAATTTTAAAGTTATCAATCAATTTCTAATAAAAAAGCAGAATAAGTAGCTTGGTTATAAAAACATGATATCGACGTAAATATGGATATGCTTGAAGCATAACTATTGCGGTTAGTGAAAGAAAATAAATCGGCAAATGTTCGATATGAAATAGATGAATTGGCTCAGCAGTACGGTCATCGGGTGCTGAGACTTATACCATATTATTGCCAATACAATGCTATTGAATTAATTTGGGCTCAAATTAAGGGTTATGCAGCCCGTCGCAATACGTCCCCACCTTTTAGCACAAAAAAGATGATGGCTCTATTAAAAGAAGCTTGCGAAAAAATCACGAAGGAAGACTGGGCGAAGGCGGTAGAAAAAACAAAAAATCTTATTACCAAAGACTTTGATCGAGATATTAGAATTGATTCGATCATTGATAATAACATAATTATAAATGTTGGAGAAGATGATGATAGCACCTCCTCAAGCGAATCGGAATCTGATTAAATTTATACCAGCGCGATATCTATTATTTTAAGTATTTATTACCTACTTTTAGTTTTAGTACTTATTGTATTGTAGACCTAAATATTTGTTTTGAAAAAAGGCAGCAGTTGGAGTTTCTTGCTATACAAGTAAAATAGATATAAGATAAACTAATTTTTTTACTAATGTTGATTGAAAAAATATTTGTCAATATTATTTTTTACCCCAACACTACTGGCATGTGTCACAAACGCAATCTCTCGGTGGCCAGATTATAGACAGTCATTTTATTCTTTTTCTTCCACTGTTTGTGCCTTTCTTGATGTTCAGGGGGCATTTGATAATGTTGATCCGTCTATCCTTGTTAGTGTCTTAATTGACATAGGTATACCAGGTAAAGTCTGTAAATGGATTTTTAATTTTTTATATAACAGAACCATGTATGTAAAACATAACAATATTTTATATGGTCCTAGAAGTGTATATAAAGGCACTATGCAAGGTGCCACTATATCACCTCTTCTATACAATTTATACACATGTCATCTAAATAGATTTATTTCTGAGCATACTAATGTAAAATATCTCCAATATGCAGATGATCTTGTAATATACAGTAGTCATAAGGATGTCAATATTGCAGTAAATAATTTAAATAGAGCTTTAGAACAAGTACATTATTACTATAAAGATAAATTGAAATTAACTCTTAGTTCGGAAAAAAGTGAAGCAATGATTTTCTCTAAAACACATTCTAATAGCTTATTTAATGTAAAACTTCACAATAATATTTTAAATTGGACTGATAACAAAAAGTTTTTAGGGGTTCACCTTGACAGTAAATTGCTTTTTCAGAATCATATAGAACAGATAATTAAATGTGCCTGCCGAGGGCTCAACATAGTTAGATCTTTGACAGGTGTACACTGGGGATCAGATCCCAAAACTTTATCAATGCTTTATAAAAGTCTAGTTCGTAGCCACTTTGATTACAGTGCCTTAGCTTATTTTAATTGCAATTACAACTTATTGAGAAAATTAGATATTATTCAAAACAAAGCACTCAGAATCATAACTGGTGCAATGTGTTCTACCCCTATACATGTTATGGAGGCAGAAGCATGTATACCCCCACTAACTTTATTAAGACTAAGAATAGCAGAAAGATTTTGTTTAAAAGCAATTGCTTCCAACAACAGCCATGTAATGAATAGAATACTTCCAACAATTCCATCACACAACATTCAGTTAGGTCCATATATAGACAACACAAACATAATTTCAAAAAAACTCCCTGAACTTTTGAGAATTAGTCTACATATTCACTTTATTTTAGGCAAAAATATGTTTAGAGAAAATCATTGGCCCTTATATAATACAGATTTTAATGCTCTAATGAATGATGTAAAAATACTTAATTCAAATATTACAAATCAAATAGACCTTCTGAATATTACTGACAATACTGGATATAGAATTTACACTGATGGCTCGAAAACCGCGAGCACTGTCACATCAGCATATTATGATCCCCAAAGAAAATATAAAAAATGTATTAAAATAGACTCCAAGTGCAGCATATTCAGTGCTGAATGTTATGCCATATATAGCTCTCTTATCTATATCTCTCATGTCAATTGTAACAATTTTTTAATCCTTACTGATTCACTTAGTGCTCTCACTGCTTTGGAAAATAAGATGTTAAAATTTAGTACTAATCACTTGATTTACAAAATTAAACAATTATTATATGATATGTCTCTAAACAGTAAATTTGTAAAATTTATGTGGGTACCTTCTCACTCCGGTATAACTGGCAATGAAGAAGCAGATAAGGCAGCAAGAGGTGTACCAGATGAAGACCACAGTGACTCCTGGCACATACCATTCACTGATCTACATGCTCCAATGAGGGAATACCACAAGAAAGTTTTTCAAGAGTACTGGATGAAAGTATCCACTGATAAGGGAAGATGGTACTACCAGATCCAA
Source organism: Emmelina monodactyla (assembly GCA_916618145.1). Taxonomy (NCBI): domain Eukaryota; kingdom Metazoa; phylum Arthropoda; class Insecta; order Lepidoptera; family Pterophoridae; genus Emmelina; species Emmelina monodactyla. The sequence goes on from OU745303.1 coordinate 10,773,017, forward strand.
AAGGTACCGCCCGCCCAACCCTGGTACCATAAGATTTCAGGACCCAGAACATTTATCACGAACATCAACAGGATGAGGTTTGGCCACAGCCAGGCCAAGTCGCACCTGAACAGATTACAACTAAGCAACACCGGACTTTGTGACGAGTGCCAAGAAGAGGAAGACCTTATCCACATCGTGCTGAAATGCCGAAAATACGTTATACAAAGACAGACACTTTTCGAAGAAATTGACATTGACATCGGTGAATGTGAAAGTGACAATACTGTGACATTACTCCATTATCTCTTATCCAAAACTTTATTTTATAAGCCTTTATTTAAATTTCTGTTTTCTATTAGTATTAAGTTGTAATTTAAATAATTTTATTTGTTAAAAAGTTATAATGTAGTAGTATGTAAGTGGCTAAAAGGTCATGTGCCAGGCCCGTAAAATAAAATATTAAAAAAAAAAAAAAAAAAAGTGAAACTGACAAATTTCGGTCTACTTTTGCAAATGTCTACCGCCCGCAGTGTTCCCAACCTATAGTGAGGCCGTTTCCGTACAACATCTGTAAAATGTTTAATGATGTATTTTCGCTACATTTATCAATCGTATCGTATTTACTAAAATGGGGTCTAAAATGTAAGTATGAAATAGTCTCCCAAATTAGTTAAAAATCTTCATTCTATCTGCGTTTAATACTTATTTGATATCGTTCTAGGCATAAAAATAATAGTAGCTACGGTTGTGTTGTGAACAGGGACTGAAAACGGTTAAGGTTTACCGGTATTTCAACCTGTATAAAAAAGCGGTACCTTAATTTTATACCGGTTACGCAATCCTTGAACCAAAACTCTACCGGTTGTTTTAAGGTTTTCAGAATCGCTACCGCTATCTTATAAAGGTATGGCATAATTATACCTTTAAAATTCATACAGGTTGAGTATTAAAGGTATAACCCATATGATTTTTTCGGTATCGTAATACGCTCGCTCGATACAAATAAAGTCGATTTTCCGACAGCAGACCCACACATTTTTGAAATAAAGTGATACTTTTATTTATGTAAAGGTTATACCATAATATTAGAAGTATACCGAAATGTTATGGTGAAGGTTTTTTATTATATTCTTAAAAATACGGTACCGAAATGAAAAGGTATGACGTCATACCGTATTTTAAAGGTATGCATATTTAAGTGTATTAAAAAAATAAAATACTGAAATAAAACGGTATGACGTCATACCGAAATAAAAGGTAGGCCTAATTTAACCGGTTTTCGGTCCCTGGTTGTGAACACTGGGCCGCCCGGCCGGCCAGCCATACGTTTTCTGAACGGATACAAATTTATAAACGCGTAGGTAATAGGTTTTTGTATATCTACCTACTTGAAATACCCATAGATTTTTAGTAGACAATGATAATAGAATGAATGGTTATATACTTACTAGGTGTATCAAAATAAGTATAATTATTAAAATTGGGGAAGGCTAAGCTAAAAACAATACCAGACATCTTATTTTTTGAGGGTGGTCTATTACAATTCCCAGAAAACTTAGCCAGGATAATCTAAATGTGACCATTTAACACATAGTATGCTAAACATACAGTGAATGTACATTTTTTTATGAATAGAAAGAAACGTTATCTATAACAAAATTGATATTTGACCAAGCCCTAAAATATTTCTACACAAAAGTAGGTACGGTAAGCAGCAAGAGTCCATAATATAGTCCACATATTTGACAAACATTATTGCATCCAGTGGTCATATTCACAGTTTCACACACACTAACGTTAATAAACTACTATTTTACTACTTCTTAATATCAACCTTAACTCGACAGTTTTAAAGCTCAATATATTTTTATAAATTTTTGTGGTTGTTACAACATTTTCTTAAAAACTAAGAGGTTTTTTTCGGATCTCCTACACTCTATCCGACACCATTCTCAACCTTAATTTGAAAGACTTAAGGTTCAGCACTATTCTATAAAATATTGTGGTTGTTGTTTTATTTCTTCTATTCATCTATACGATCGCTAAAACAATCTAATGGTCTCAGAGTTATTATTTCGTCCTAGGATCATGTTACCCTAGTTAAAATCTTAACCATATTGTATTTTTATTATGAGTTTCATTCATTTTGCTTTTTAAGTCGTAAAGAAAGAATTAATAACTAAATGAATTAATAACCAAAATAACTAAAGAATTAATAACCAAGAAAGTTTATTTATATAAAATACTAGCGACCCGTCCACGCTTCGCAATGGTGTAACGACTTGTTCCCAAAACCCGGAATTTTGGCTAATTTAAAAATCTTTTTCTGCATGTTCTTTATTTACAAATTTAAATGAAAATAAAACCTAAAAAATGGCGAAAACCGCATTAAAATCTGTCAACTGGTTTAGAAGGAGATAGCGGACAAATATACAAACAGACAGAATTAGCGACTTGGATTTATACTATGTGTAATGTGCATAAGCACTTTGTAGGAAACTTATGTAGGCTGGAATACTGGCAGCTATTGTTTTATATTATTTAAATAGATTCTAAAGAAGAAACAATGAGATATTGACAGCATCCTTCCAGACTCAGTCATATTTTCGTGCTCGGACTGTGGGCACATAACATTAAAATCACTTTTATGCTTTGAATATAAAGCTTTAAAAAAGATTAAAATCTTTGATTTCTCGCTCACGTTTCCCCCAAACGTTAGATGTAATGTGCATAAGCACTTTGTAGGAAACTTATGTAGGCTGGAATACTGGCAGCTATTGTTTTATATTATTTAAATAGATTCTAAAGAAGAAACAATGAGATATTGACAGCATCCTTCCAGACTCAGTCATATTTTCGTGCTCGGACTGTGGGCACATAACATTAAAATCACTTTTATGCTTTGAATATAAAGCTTTAAAAAAGATTAAAATCTTTGATTTCTCGCTCACGTTTCCCCCAAACGTTAGATGTAATGTGCATAAGCACTTTGTAGGAAACTTATGTAGGCTGGAATACTGGCAGCTATTGTTTTATATTATTTAAATAGATTCTAAAGAAGAAACAATGAGATATTGACAGCATCCTTCCAGACTCAGTCATATTTTCGTGCTCGGACTGTGGGCACATAACATTAAAATCACTTTTATGCTTTGAATATAAAGCTTTAAAAAAGATTAAAATCTTTGATTTCTCGCTCACGTTTCCCCCAAACGTTAGTCTATGTAATGAAGAACCTTTTTTTTACACTTGTTTACAAATATATTTAGGTAATGTTTGACATTTATAACAAAATGTTGTTTCCAAATACTTCATACTTACAGTAAATCGAGTCTCGTAAGGAGTTTGATTAATATCATGTATTGAGTCACTAGTATATGATATATAGCTTTCCGCCCTGCGGTTTCACGGTAAGCTAAATAGCTTTTCCCGTGGGAATGAGGCTATTTCCCGAAGTAAAGTTATCCAACTTTCTTCCCTGAGTGTCGAACTATCTCTATTCCAAAATCAAGACAATCGGTTCAGCCGTTTTTACGTGAAGCAAACATACCAACAGACAGACATACACATTTTCACATTTAAAATATTATATTTAGTAAGGATAGACATGAAAAAAATACCTAAAAGATGGCAAAAACCGCATTAAAATCCATTTCGTGGTTTATCCACTTACCACGCTATCTCCTTAGCGGACAAACATACTTACAACAGACAAAATTGGATTGGATTATACTATTGTAATGATCATATGCATTTCGATAATACGCATTCTGTCCTGCTATCTATCAGCTTGCATACTTATTATAAAACTTAGAAATCAACTTTATCAATCTCAACATAGGCGAACCACAAAGTATGAAACAAATGATTCAATCATTGAAGGATTTGGTTATTTTCGTTTTACACTCAATGTTCAACATGTTTTCATAGTTAACTCGCATTTCAACTAATGTTTTTAAAAATGTTAAGGTTGACAAAAGTAAAAAGTTGTTACAAATCATACATTTATTGTCAATGTGTGTGTAATTTGTAGACCTTACACTCTATAATGGACTATAGCATATACGTATAGATGTAGATGCGGCGATAAAGATTAAAAAGCACTCGACAAAAGCTAATTTATAAACGTCACCTATCAACTTTGTGCAGCTGATTGTTTTTTTTAATGGCATCACTGGAATTTCGTATGAAAATGTTTATTGTATTAGCGCCATCTAGTTAATTTAGATTTATTTTTTCTACAAAACTAAATTGACCTATTTTAATGACAAATTGCTAGCGCCATCTAACCTTATAAATTGAAATGTATAGCGCCATCTAGATTTATACTACTTTTTTTGATATACGCTACTTTGTATGGCTATTGTCTATCCTTTTACTCCTTCATCCATGGTATAATTGCACAAAATGCTTCGGAGAATATTTTACCGGAAAAGTCAAAAAATCACTACTTATCTAAATACGACGAATTTAGAGATTTAAATTGATGAGTTTATTGTGTTTTTATTATTTTATTAAATTGCGTTATTTTTTCGCAACTGTATTAAAAATAGTCGTTCAGTACACGTGCGGAACCGTCATTGCAATGAGTTCCGACAAATGTCTACCCGAGCCGAGGCACAGCCGAAGGCGAGGGTTGACAGGCGGGACAAGTTGCAATGACAGCCTTTCCACACTTGTAATGAAATATACTACACAGCATATCCTGAAAACTGAATTTAAAAAAGTTATTAAGGATTGAAAAGTCATTCGCTGCTTGAAATCATCGCTCACACATCAACTGTCGGTTCAGGTGCGCTTATTTACATTGCAAATTAAATTAAAACCCTTTTTAATTTGAAATCATCGCAAAATCTGATAGTATTAATGCAATTTTGGAAAATTACGTTAAAACATATATATTTTTTTAATCTTATTTTTTTTTTTATCAAAACGTAACTTGTCCCCATCCAGCAATGCCCAGTTTTTGTTTTCGGAAGCAGTTCTTTTACACCCCGTATGACTTCAATTACTTAAACTAGTCTTAGAGGCCATAACCTGCTACTCTTACTGTAACTTTACTGCCTGTTTCTGAATTTAAAACTCGCGATCAGTTAATATTTAAGTACTATCCAGCCAATACCAGTATTTTGTAATAGATTGACGACCCTTCCAGTACCGCTACACCGCAAAATTTACTATAATTCAATCCAAAATCATTTATATTTTAGTGGCGCACACAGCAAACTACTGCGTGGTAATGGCTCAGTTATACACGCAAGGTAAATGCCACGGTATTCACCCATTCATCGTCCAACTAAGAGACGAAGAAACCCACATGCCCCTCCCGGGGGTTAAAGTTGGGGAAATTGGCGCCAAACTCGGCATGAACGGGACCAACAATGGCTTCCTTGGGTTCGAACATGTCAGGATACCGCGGGAACATATGCTAATGAAAAACTCGAAGGTTCTAGAAGTAAGTAATCAAATGAATTCAATGAAAACTGTTTGGTTTTTCGGTGTAGGTATAATATTATTAAGTGTGAGTTGGTTATGCGTAAAGAGTATTTCAGTTCCTAAAAAATTTGGAAGAAAATTGTATTATGTGGTACTTCAAAACTGAGCTTGAATATTGTGTTTGATTGAAAGAACAATAAAAAATTAACCTTCATTTAAATATTATGGTCTGATAAGCTTTAAGTTTATTCTCAGAGTGACTTTATAGCATTTATCTTACTTTTATAATCTTCTATACGTATCTTCTTAGACGTAAAATTAACAACATATTAACATACCCACTTTTCCCACAGGACGGCACCTACATGAACGCGCCGAGCTCCAAGCTCACGTACGGCACCATGATGTTCGTGCGCGTGGTGGTGGTGAATGACATGTGCAACTACATGGCCAAGGCGGTCACCATCGCCACGAGGTACTCCGCCGTGAGGAGGCAGTCGCAGCCCAAACCGAAGTAAGAATATACTTGTAGGATAAGCTTTTTGAAGCTACTTCTAGATGTTTTACGAATTGTAAAGGTATCCGTCATTTTCCGCACCAAATTTTTATTCAATCTACCAACAAAATAGTCCTGATTGATGCAACTTTCATTAAAAAAATATTGCCCAGTTCAAGATTTTATGCCACAGAACAGACCAGTTATATTTTACTTACTATAAAGTTGCTAATATTAAATCTATCGAGAAAAGTGTTAACAGCCAAAATAACAACCCCTATACAAAAAGTTCCCAATTTGTGTCTTTTCCGGTTAGTCATGTATATTTTAAGCACATATAGGAATACGAGTAGAGTTCGTCGCAAAAAAAAACCCAATAGAGTATCTACTTACCGCGAAGTGCCGATCGTTTGCCCGTATATATGTTACGGCTAATACCCGAAGTGCGGTTACACCTAGTTTTAGCCGGTTAGTAGAATTTTTTATATGGAAAACTGTAACAAAAAATATATTCCTATAAATATAAAAACTGGCTTCAATCATGGGTCGACGGAGTCTTGTTTTTGTCTGAAGAGGTGATGCGCTAATTTCAAATAACCCTGTATACGTTTTAAAATAATGCGCATATTTTCATCTTTTCTTTAGTTCTTTATGCTTGGATCCCGATTAATAATTCATATATTTTTACCCTGCAGCGAGCCCGAGCCTCAGATCCTGGACTACCTCACGCAGCAACACAAGTTGTTCGTGAACATCGCGGCGGTGCACGCGTTCCGACTCAACGCGGACTGGCTGTGGAACATGTACAACAACGTCACCGCCGAGCTCGAGGCCGGGGACATGGACCGGCTGCCGGAGGTAATTGTCTATTTATTTTAATACAGTTGCTCAAAAAGTGGCGTACTGCTATTACATACTCGTGCATTTTTTTTAAATTTCCCGCACTCGTGCGTTCTCTTGCCCAACTGTCAAAATATAGTATATTTCAATACAAGTGTGGAAAGGCTGTCGTTACAACGAGTTCCGACAAATGTCTACCCGAGCCGAGGCACAGCCGAAGGCGAGGGTTTACAGGCGGGACGAGTTGCAATGACGGTTCCGCACGTGGACTGAACGACTATTTCTGATACAGTTGCGAAAAAATAAAGCTATTTAATAAAATATAAAATTTGGATCGTTAATGTCGAAGTAACTAAGTTGCTAAAAAAGTGACGTATTGCAGGGACGTATAGCGTTCAGGATGTGGGCTATTACACACTCGTGCTTTTATTTTACCTTTCCCGCACTCGTGCGTTCTCTTTCCCAACTGTCAAAATAATGTCTATTAAAAAGAAACATTTACCAACCATGAAGTTATTACTAAAAAAAAACAAAGAAGTTTTTATGATTCATGTTAATACTTACGTAGCGTAGGTATATTTAAAAAAAGCTACTAGTTTGTTTTGATATCAGATTTAATGATTTGATTGAATTAGTATGGTTGGTTTCATTTCATTTTATCTCATTAAATTTCATTTTCATTTCATATCAATAAAAAAAATTCTACTGAAGACTTGGCTGTATGGGCATAGTAGCCTACCAAATGGGTGAAGAAAAAATGGCGCCATTTTCCAGAAATTTTCTTTGCGAGTTTAGTTGTTTGTTGCACAAAATGAGTTACTTCGACATTTACGATCCAAATTTTATATTTTATTAAATTGCTTTATTTTTTCGCAACTGTATTAAAAATAGTCGTTCAGTACACGTGCGGAACCGTCATTGCAACTCGTCGGAACTCGTTGTAATGACAGCCTTTCCACACTTGTATTGAAATATACTATTTATGTTCGGGAAGTTATTTAAGACTATGTCTAGATCACTGTATCGTAAAGCTTCAGTGTGTTTAAATCGGCCAAACTATATTTATTTATTTATTTATTTTATTTTCAAATTTCCGGAGAACATACAGCTAAAAATAATAATAAAATTCACGTTTAAAAAATAGAAGTTCAATTACACGTTCCCACATTTAGTTACAGTTAGTTTATACTTAAATCAAATTTAATAAAAGCTTAATTTACTATTTTTTTTAATATTTGAACGATGGCGGACCTCTCACTTGAGATGGTGGTATGGAATGGGGTCGCCATAATCATTTCGACATACTATTTTATGCCGCATTTTCAAGCACGTCTGTTCCATTTACCCAGATCGCGCGGAGACCTATATCTTAACCTTTGTACCCGCCCAGCTCCACGCGCTCTCGTGCTGCCTCAAGGCGGTGACGACCTCCGACGCGGCCGCCTGCGTGGAGCGCTGCCGGCTGTCGTGCGGCGGCCACGGCTACATGCTGTCCAGCAGCTTCCCGCTCGTGTACGGACACGCCACCGCCGCCTGCACCTACGAGGGAGAGAACACTGTGCTGCTGCTGCAGACTGCCAGGTCAGTCAGTCAGTGGGGACTAGTGGAAGTAGGAACATGATAGTGACTGTCGTGCGGCGGCCACGGCTAAAAATATTTTTTAATACAGTTGCTCAAAAAGTGGCGTATTGCAGGCACATATAGCGTTCGGGATGTGGGCTATTACACACTCGTGCTTTTTTTTTACCTTTCCCACACTCGTTCGTGCGGGTAACCTGTTAAAAACTCGAATTTCATTTACCCGAATCTTAAAACCCCGAAAACGTTTGGTAGAACTTTTAAAAGACAGATTTACTGAATGTCATTTTTTTTTAATTCCTTTTTTTATTTCCCAGATGAATCAATTTCCAGGTGAACTAAAACCAAATTTTCAAAAAATATTTTTTTGTTACCCATATTCTCATAATCCAGATATAGCTATGCCAGATTCTCAGAATACTTTTTTTTGTTTCCCTTCGTACCATTTTCCAGATAAACGAATACCAAATTTTCATAATATTTATATTTGGTTCCCATACAATCATATTCCTGATAAACTATTGCCAGATTTTCATAATCTTTTTATTTGGTTCCCACACAATCGTATTTCAGCTTAACTATTGCAATGGGAGCCGCTCCTTTTGCATAACGTCGATTGTCCCAAAATCGTTCGTCATACATTAATTGTCATAATCATCAAAAAGCATAACACTCGTGTCGCAAAATTTATCCTTTGAATAACTTTTAAATGGCAAAACAGTCTATAGGCATATTATTCTTTAGCATAATGTATAAAATTCCTAATTTCAATTGGCATAACATCCTCATCATCAGTCCTAAAATGCTTTATCTTGATTTGGTTTGCCATAACTACTTATAGGAAAAGCTAATTTTATTTGGCATGTTTTAGGTCGACCAAATTATTAAAATTATAATTTACAATTTTGGGTATGCGCTGTTTGTTCATATATTAAAATAATAGGTACGACGACGAGCGTAGCGAGGAGGAGTGTGAGGTTGAATGGTGACCACACAGTGCGCAAGCCGAGCGAGCGAAGCGAGCGTACCGCGGCAGCGGTCGGCGAAGCGCCAAAACCGAAGTTCTTTTCTAAAAGTAGAGAGCCATTTAAAATAATACTAGGATTTAGTTGTTCTAGATATCGTTTATTGGAATTTAAAGAATCTTGATTTTAAAAATCTAGATATTGTTTGTCTGGATATCAATTAACTGGATTTCAAAAATTTGTGTTTTAAAAATCTGGCTTTTGTGCATATGGATATCGGTTATCTAGATTTCGCGCATTTAGATTTCGTGTGTCTGGAACTCATTCGTCTGGATTTTAAAACGTCGTGCAAATGAATAAATGGGCAAATGAAATTCGTAGTTGCGATTATATGGCAAACAAAACTTCGAAATTCTAAAAAACGGGATTATGAAAAAATGTCCAAACGTTTTCTGGATTATGAAATTCGGAATATTAAAATTCGGGATTTAGATAGGTAACCGTTCGTGCGTTCTCTTTCCCAACTGTCAAAATAATGTCTATTAAAAAAGAAAAATTAACCAACCATGAAGTTTTTACTAAAAAAACAAAGAAGTTTTTATGATTCATGTTAATACTTACGTAGCGTAGATATATTTCTAAAAAAAAGCTACTAGTTTGTTTCGATATCAGATTTAATGATTTGATTGAATTAGTGTGGTTGGTTTCATTTCATTTTATCTCATTAAATTTCATTTTCATTTCATGTCAATAAAAAATTCTACTGAAGACCTGGCTGCATGGGCCTACCAAATGGATGAATTTTTGCACAAAATGAGTTATTTCGACATTTACCATCTAATTTTATATTTTTTTAAATTGGTTTATTTTTCGCAACTGTATTAAAAATAGTCGTTCAGTACACATGCGGAACCGTCATTGCAACTCGTCCCGCCTGTCAACCTTTGAGACATTTGTCGGAACTCGTTGTAATGACAGCCTTTCCACACTTGTATTGAAATATACTATTACAGTGCTAATAAATGGAGTTGTATAGTAATAAAATTGTGTAAATTTAATTTGCAAAAAGAAATATTGCAGTGGTCCATATGGGAATTTACTTATTAATATTTGTTATTTGTCAGGTGTTATCCAATGCCATTTTTAAAGTTCATCAAACTCCTGCTTTTAATTTTTGACAGAAGACATTAAATATGCGAGTTCAAAACTAAAGTTCAAAACTATAAATTTCCTTATAACCATAATTTTCCTTCATCCAAATACAGACAATGAAATAAGCCTCTTCAAACCCCAGGTACCTAGTAAAGGCGTACCAGCAGGCGTGTGGTGGCGACAAACTGACGCCCACGGTGTCCTACCTGAGTTCTACTTACTGCTCTAGAAGGTCGCCACCCTTCGACAGCTCGGTGAACGGCATCGTGCAGGGATTCCAGAGGATTGCTGCCGGGTAAGGACTTAATATAGACAATACTATGTTTAGTCTTAGTTAAGTTGAGTCTTTAGAGCCTAAACGGTATTAAACAAAGTCGCTATTAGCACCAGTTGGTTAGTATTACTCGCTTACTTCGTCTGATAGTCTGATTACATATTCTGACCTAAATATTTTTTGAGGTTTCTTTGTGATTACATGTTGTCTTGAAATGCATTCGTGCGAAGTAAGGGCAGGCCAATAGCAGTACTTAAATGAGGCGCTATTAAAGTCTAGTACCATTTTCAAATACTTTGTTAGTTTAACAGTTAGTGAATATCAAAATATGGGCCCTTAATATTTCAATTGCCGCTCACGTATTTATAATTTACAGCAGTCAATTACACACCATATCTTCAAAGTTGTTTTAAAAACAAAAATATGCCTTGAACATATTTATATTGTTTCAGTAAAATCGCGCTGTGTGTCGCCAACATAGAGAAGCGACAGAAAAGCGGCATGGCATACGAGGACGCGTGGAACTTAACTTCTGTGCAACTTGCTGCCGCTTCTGAGGTACATTCTAACTGTATTCCACTTTAAAAAAAAAATTGACGATTTTTTAGTCTAGGCAACCGTGACCAAAACATTAATAACGGGCACAGGGTAGCTTTCTTAGTTTTTTTTTGTATTTGTATTCTTTTTTTATATACGTGAATTATTTTTAAAATTCTTATTTCTGAATTTTTTCATACACACTTAATTTTAAAAATATTTCTTTCTTTCTAAAAAAACCATAACATTTTCTGATACTAAAATGTTTAATTCATACCATACCTTTCTGGCCAAATACACTCAACATTCTATATCATTTCTGTCCCCAGGCCCACTGCCGCGCTATAATCCTATCCACCTACAACGACATAACAGAACAACAAGTGAAGACGGTCTCGCCCGAACTGAAGACAGTGTTGTTACAACTCGTGGATCTGTACGTCGTTTACTGGGCGCTGCAGAGCGTTGGCGATTTGCTGAGGGTAAGCTTCTTTTATGTTAGGGTTGCTAGGGATAAAAATTTGCTGAGGGTAAGGTTCTTTTTTTGCAGGGTTGCTAGTGATAAAAATATAAGAAACTAGTGACCCGCCCACGCTTCGCAGTGGTGTAATTTTGGCCCACTTGTTCGTAAAACATAAAATTTTGGTTAATAAAAAAAAAACTGAATGTTCTTTATCTACAAATTTAAATGAATAAATTCCCTAAAAAATGATGAAAACCGCATTTAAATCCGTTTAGTGGTTTTGGAGGAGTTAGCGGTTACAAACATACAAACAGACACAATTAGCGACTTGGATTTATACTATGTAATGATGATATTGAGCTTGCTTATTGTTTGAGACACTCTTTTCATGAAGTTTAACTTGTAAAATGCAAAGATGTCGTAAAAGTTAGTTAAAACGAAAACAAATGTTAGCGCTATGTAGTTCTTAAATTAACCATTTCGTCAATTGCAGCAATAACGAAAGTTTAGTAAAGTGTATGAAATAGCTTGATATACAATACTAATATTTTATTTCAGTTCACATCAATATCGGAACGTGATATCGAGCAGTTACAGAATTGGTACGAGGACCTGCTAACTAAACTGCGACCAAACGCAGTCGGGCTGGTCGACGCTTTTGATATCAGGGACGAGGTAAACAAAACTAAATTAGTAATATACGTCATTTTTTTTATATCATATAAGATTCACAGTGAAATAGAAGTTTAAATATAACTTCTATTTCACTGTGAATCTTATAATTACTTACCTTTTTAATTTTGACAACTTATTAAGCCTAATAAATATAAACGCCTTAATTTTTTCTTATTTCAAGTTCATTAGATCCCAAACAATTATTGTTTAAGTGTTTAATTTTTTTTTTTTTAGATTTTGCACTCAGCCCTAGGCGCGTACGACGGTCGCGTGTACGAGCGTCTCATGGAAGAGGCGCTGAAGTCTCCGCTCAACAAGCAGCCTGTCAACGACAGCTTCCACAAGTATCTTAAACCATTCATGCAGGGGAAACTGTAATGTTGCCAGTATAGAACGAGGCTGTATAGGATGAAACTTTTGCCTTTGCTACAAAGGATTGGTGAAACTAAAGGTGCAACCTTATCTGTCATGTACCTAGATTATTTGTTTAGTTAAAAATAGTTGGTGAAAGGTGTCGGTAAGTCTAGATAGTGTCTCAATTAAATGAAGATGTAAAAGTGGCATTTGCACCTACTGCATTACATGTTAGGTAAAAAATGTGATATCTACTCTTAATAATGAACAAATTAGAAATGACATGTATACCAATGTGATATTTTTTGTTTTACATTGTCAACCCTTACTTTTATTGATATACTTTTTGTAATTCTTTACTCTTTAAATATTTGTACAGTCAGCATCATATAATTCGTAACATCCACTGTAGCCAAAAACTTGAAAACAACCACAGTCCTCACTTTCAGCGAATCAACCAGTGTCATCACATTCATCAGAGTATTCAGGTTGCTCTAATTTATCGTAGCGTGCAGAAAGCCTTATAGAAAGTCGCATTCAAAGCGTCTTAAATCCCGTTTCAACCAAAGCGCCATCGGTAACGTAGCGCCCAAGGTAGTCACAATCTTCGGTACAAAGTAAAAAAACAACTTTATGCTTCATGTCATAGAGGTGTACTTTGCTTGACACGCTACCGCATGTCTAGAGGAAACTGTTTTGGCAGAAAACTTCATTTGATTAAAAATATGTATTTATGAGATATTAGAATAAGACGGGACTTAACTACTGGGCTCTCAGATTTATAAAGAAGATATTTTGTTTGCAAAGGAATGCTTTAATACATACGTAATACCTACGTCTGAAATTTTATAAAACATTTTAAGTAGTAAACAAAAATAATTTTAAGTAATTCAATGGAATTCATATGTATTTAAATAAATATGTTACTAGGTTTTCATAAGTAAGAAAGAGTCAACGAAATTATCCATTAGATATTAGATACAATGATTTAAACTTAGATTTTTTGACAGCTTGATGCCTTTTTTAAGTTTTAGTGAAAGTTTAAATAAAAAAGCTTATTTTGTTTACTTCTAGCAAGCAGCGATGGTGTCAGGGCTGTGGCATTCGATAGGCGATTCATGAGCACGGGTTCAATTCCTAGTTTAAGCAGTCTTTTTGAGAATTGAAATACCTACATTAATTCTTCATTTCTTGCCTAAAAATAGAATGACTTGCAATAATTTTATTATTGAAAACATAGATTCATAATGTAAACTGAAACAACATTTTGTTTCATCAATTTAATGTCAATCAATAGAAATTATAATCACCATTTAGAAATATGATCAAATTGATTGCATTTCAGTTCAATATACCTTTTGGTTTATTTTCAAAATCTAAGTACTAGGCTATCATGAAATAAAAAGAGTAAATAAATATTGTGATAATCACTACGTCACATGATCATTCTAGTTTAAGAGCCGGATGTTCATTAGTAAATAAAATATGAACAAGTTAAAGTTTTAGTTCTGTTCCATTATACGTGTATCAATATAATATTATGATTTATTAGTCTGTGCTGTTCCTACTTGTCCACGAATTGGTATATTTTTTTGAATACACTCAATGTTAGAATACCTACCTGAAAAATAATTTACAGTAGGATTCAATTACCCTAACGACTTATTTTACCATTGAAAATTGAGAGTTTTTTCGCGCGGGAAATATTTATTTTAAGGAAGGTTTTGCATCTGGCTCTTGCTTAATTATAGATCAAGAAATGACATCTGATGTGTAAAATATGAAACTTCATTCAAGGAGATTCGAATTTCAAACAAAATACCAAAGATATGAAAATTTCGAAATAAAAAAGTATCAAGCAAAAAGTTTGAATGTTAACTAAACTCACTGTGCTAACCCTTTTACACTCATGAAATTCTAGTACATAAAAGTGATTGTTCAGCGCCGACTGTAACTTTTACCTCAAAATTTGAAACCGGAAAACAAAAACTAGGAAGTTTCTGAAGTTTGAAGACATAGGTTCTTACACACTTGTGCGTTCCTGGTATATTTTTGGACGATTAGAAGAATTAAGCGATTTTTTAATATTTCGTTCTAATCCTTGTTCATAGAATTCTCATCGCTATTAAATGAAGCATAAGGTTGTTTTTTTACTTTGTACCGAAGATTGTGACTACCCTGGGCGCTACGTTACCGATGGCGCTTTGGTTGAAACGGGATTTAAGACGCTGTGAATGCAACTTTCTATAAGGCTTTCTGCACGCTACGATAATTTAGAGCAATCTGAATGCTCTGATTAATGTGATGACACTGGTTGATTCGCTGAAAGTGAGGACTCTGGTTGTTTTCAAGTTTTTGGCTACAGAGGATGTTACGAACTATATGATGCTGACTGTATATTTTCATTTTAAGCAATAATTATTGTGTACTAGTAACTTAAGGTGAAGGATATATACATTCCCGTTAATAAATGTAAGAGATTTTATACGAGATTCAATAAAATATAATAATAACATAATGGAAGATTTTTATTACACGTAGAACACATAAAATGTCACAAATATTTATTCAATCTACACGAGTCGCGTGCAGAACTGATAGATTACTTAGTCCTATTGCCATGAATAAAAATCTGTCATTTTAATGTCAATTATGTCAAAGTCAAAATGCGAATTTAAAAAATGGGTTTGTTTTGCTTGTTGATTCAAAACAAACTTGGCTGTATGGATAAAAATTTCCTTTGCCTTTTCCTTTATGGAATAAATGAACCAAAAAAAAAAAAAATCAAAACAAACAAAAAGTTATTGTTTTTTTCTAATATGGTGCTTTATTACAGCAGCTTACATAATATTATTTCTGAAAGTTCCCAAACATAATTTTTTAACCCAAGGCAATTGTTAAAGAACCATAATAAAATGAATCAAGGTAATAGCACCAACTTTAAACTTCTCCAATGATTTATTTACTTTTATTGAAAGCAATACTGACTTATTTATCTAATGAGGAGTTTATTATTTTATCACAAATAGTAAAACAATATTTTTTCTTCAGAATCAAAGTTGCGACTAACGCCAGATCAAATACCTGTGTTGTGTACATTCTTTGAAGAAAATCCTGAAGTTATATGTGGATACAAGAAAACTCAGAAAGTCAAAGATCAGGTTCAAATGAAATGGAGGAGAATAACACCTCAATTAAATTCCCTAGGAACTGCAAAAGACCACCGAGCTTGGTCAAAAGTAAGACATAAATACTTGTTTTTGTATGAACTAAAGTTTAAGACCAACTGTGAGAGTAACTGTACTTCAAATATAAATATTTTATCACACACTTCCAGTATTTAAGTAATATAAAAACAAAGTTAAAGAAGAAGAAAATCAAATGGAAAGAAGTGGATGGATCAAGCGTGTTAATGTGTAATGTAGAGGACTTTAGTGAAGTTGAATTAAGAATGTTACAAATTCTAAAAAATAATATTTCTGAAGGCCAAGACCAAGTAAGTATAAACCTTATGACATATATTGAGTATTTTTTATGGCTTGACTTAGTGGATCAGTATTGTTTAGTTTGTTCAAAGTTTCAGGAATCCAACAGTTCAGACATTGGAGCTGACGATGTTAAAAAAAATGATCAGCTAAACAATTCAGAAGAAAACATAAAAAATGCAGTTGCTGCTGAAATAGAAACTAAAACAGAATACCTTCATTCAGAAGAAGTTTACATAAGACTACCTAATGACACTCCACCGCCAGAATCACTCCCAGCACCTAAACAAGTAGAAGATGATGAGTTTGAAACATTTGGCAAAAACATAGCACAACAGTTAAGACAGCTTCCTTTAGCTATAGCATTAGAAACAGAAGAAAAGCTTATATCTGTTCTTAGGAAACAAAGGATAAAAGTTTTAAATAGACAAATTAAATAAGAAATGTGTCTGTTACTTATTTCTAGTTTTAAGTAATAATTAATGCTTACTTAATTACTAATATTATACATGTGAAAAATGTAAGTCTGTCCATATGTTCCACTTTCACGCCTAAATGGCTAAACCGATTTTAATGAATTTTTGGAAAAAACTTCTTCATAAAAGTCTTTAACAGCCTGAGATGAAAAAAGGCTACTTTAAGTCTCATTCCTTTAAAGAAAATCGCTTTTATCGCAGAAGTCGTGGGTAAATCTGTCTCTAATTCTAAAACACCTTTTATAATAAACTAAAAATATTGCTGTCATTTTCCCATATTAAGGGCCGATTTTCAATAGTCAGATAAATTCTATCTGACAGAAAATCTGTATGTTTTTGTTGCACGTCGAACACAAATACTTGACATATGTATGAAGTGACAATGAAAACATACCTCTTATCAGTCAGTTAGCATTTATTTGACTATTGAAAAATCAGCCCTTATTAAATAAAAAGACAGGTCCTTCACTAAATTTTCTGAGGACTTGTCTTATGCATGCAAAATTTTAGGTTGGTATGTAAATAGTTACTACCTGTCTTTGTCTTAAATTATGGCTGTGTAGGTGATGCCAATATTTATTAGTTTAGCTAAGAGAGTTCTTGAATCGACACTTGTATGTATTGTGGTCAATGATCCTAAAAAACATTTTACCTTCCTTTGATTGTGAACGAAACGGATTGCTGGTTGTCACTGTCACTTGCCATTTTATCGTGTCAACTGCCATTTACTTTCAAATCAAAACAAAAACAAACTGTATCTAGGACAGAAATATTGTTTTGAATTGGATATAACTTATTCAATTTAACTTACTATTTTTATACAATAATAACAATGGAAGAAAATAAAGTATGTCGAGCGTGTCTTAAATTAGAAGAATCCTTTAGTTATAGCTTGTTTGATAACATATCACCAGCTGCGTATGCTTTTTGTACATCGATTGAAGTGAGTCTGAAATTAAAATTCCATTTCTTTTGGTCGATAATAATGTAGCAAATGAAATGGCAAACTTGGCTACATTCCACTCTGCACTTACTCTAAAATAAAACTAACTTAATTTCAGGTACAGGTGAATGATCCTTTCCCAAAAACTTTCTGCAACCCTTGTTATGATACTCTTATAAAATGCTACGACTTTAAGCAAACTTGTTTAAAATCTCAAAATACTTTACTTGAAAGGATGGACATAGGATTTATAAAAAATGACTTAATTCTGGCCGATGCAATTAAATCTGAAGATGAAGATGTCCATTCAATGCATGGCAGTGTTGAAAATGGCTCAGTTAAAATGGAAGATGACATATGGGAAAATCAATGCAATAAAACAGGTTTGTTTAGTAAAAAAAGCTATATTTTTGACTGTCTTTCCACCAAAAATATAATCTGATATACCTGTTTCAGGGTTATCAGAAACTAAGAGTAATAAAAGGTATGTAATAAAGGATTAAATTGACAAAATAAAAGTTGGTATTAATCAAAACTAAAAAAAACTTAATGTTAACCTTAATTTCAGAAAAAATACTAAAACAAAAAAAAATACTCTCAGTAAACAAAAAAAAATGTTCACTTGCAAATTATGTAATAAGAAATTTAAATTTAAAGAATCACTTGATCATCATCTAGAAGAACATAATGGCATTTTCGTAAGTAATCATGTTCTTTTAATAATTCTGTATTTCTTTGGCAAAAACTATTTAACCTTAACTCAATACATTTTGTAGTTGGCAAAATCCTGCAAGCAATGTACAAAAACCTTTTTATCTTGGACTGGTCTAAGGCGGCACATTGAAAATGAACACACAATAGTAAAACTAAAAAGTCTAGGATGCAAAATTTGTGGCAAAATATTCAAAAATAAAAGCATTCTTCAAATGCATGTGAAACATCACCAACAAAGTGGCAGAGAGCATGTATGTGATATTTGTGGAAAAGGATTCTCTAAAAGGAAGATTCTGATGGTATTGTTTTATGCAAACTTACTTACATTGCAATATATTTCATTGCATGTTTATATATTTGTTTTAATTACAGGAACACATAGCAATACACAATTCAAATAGACAAAAAAGCTTTGTCTGCGAACATTGTAAAAATAATTTCTTTACTGAAAAGCACCTAAAGAATCATCAGTACAGAGTACACACTAATGCAGGCCAAAGATATATATGTCACATTTGTAGCTATCCATTTACCCAGAAACATAACTTAGCAAAACACATTTCTACAAGCCATGAAGGTAATAAGCCTTATAAATGTGATATCTGCCAGAAGAGTTATACAAAACAAAGTTCACTGCTAGAACATAAGAGATTACATTCTGGTGAAAGACCATTCCACTGTGAGTATTGCTCCAAAAACTTTATATCAAAAAGGAGGTTAACAGATCACCACAAGATACATACTGGAGACAGACCTCATAAATGTTTGGTTTGTAACCAAAGCTTCACACAGAGAGGAACCTTAGTTAGACATATGAAGATACATGAGAAAATTACAACAGTTTTAAATTAGTTAAAAAATATACCTATACAGCAATTTCTTGTGTTTTACTCTACCAAGTCCATTTGCCATTCAGGATCAAAATCTATTTGTGAGATGCTATCATCAGCTTGTATCCCAATTAATTGTGCTCCATCTAGTTCTCTTTTCCTATGTGATTTCAAATGTCTGTTGAGTGAACATTTTTGTATGAAAGCTTGCTCACACAGACCACATTTGTGTGGCTTCTCTCCTGTGTGAATTTTTCTATGAGCACTCAAATTCTTATGAGCTATAAACTTCTTTGGGCATAAATCACAAGAGTAAGGTCTTTCTCCTGCAAATAATTTATTAATTTGATTTTTATTAAATAAAAGTAAAAGTAAGTAATTTTTAGAAATAAATAATGCTGTTACCAGTGTGAGACCGAATGTGCAAAGTAAGTAAGCTTTGTCTTTTAAATGTCTTGTCACAAACATTACAAGTAAATGGCTTGTCTGAAGAATGTGAAATGAGATGCTTCATAAGGTCATTCTGGAAAAAATATTACAGAGTAAAATATTATGGTGCATTATTTTTATTAGTAAATTAAACCAATGCAGTGCCAATATTACCTTTAGATAGAACTTCATATCACACACTAGACATGAAAAGGTTTTCTCTCCTGTGTGTCTGACTAAATGTTGCTTTAAATTACACAACCTTCCAAATGTTTTTCCACATTCTGAACATTCAAACTTTTTAGAGCTTCCGGTATGTATGAGTAAATGAGTCTGTAACCAATACAGTAAATATAAAGCTTACATTAAAATACAACAGTCTAAAGAAAATATAAGAAGATTTTAATACCTTAAGATTGCTTGTTTGTACAAACTTAGCATCACAGATAGGGCATGTATGGTTCTTAGTGCCAGTATGAGCCAGTTCATGATTCTTCAACACATGATGATGGCCAAAACTTTTTCCACAAATTAAACATTGGTACTTCCTCTCATTAGTGTGAGACCTCATATGTATCACAAGGTTTCTCTTTTTGCCAAATGACTTGCCACACAAGTCACACTTTATATCAGGCTAAAGAAATAATTTAAATGAGTGATAAAGCTGGCCAAAGTATTAATCATATTTTACTAAAAGTAAGTACCTTTTTACCAAAGTGACCCCTCATGTGAGCCTCCAAGTTTTCATATTTTCTAAATGCCTTGGTACATTTAGAACACTTTAATCCACCTTTCTTAACTTGTACCTCTTTTTTTGACTTGAGTGTTTCACATTCTTTTTTCTCAGGAGCTTCTAAACTATTTTTATTGCTAATTTTAGCTATGAATAAATTTGCTCTCATTTTGATAAAAGTTTGGATACTTTACCTTAAAACTTGCTCATCATGGACAGGTTGTTCTTTTGGGATTTCCAAGTCAAAATCTTCAAGGAAATCTGTATTTAGATTAACATCAACTCCAATGTCTAATTTTAACTGTTTATTAAAAGAACAAAGTTAATATCATAAAACTTAGTGCATCTTTATTTTCTGTATTTAAGTTTATTTACTAATTACCTGTTGATATTTTTCTGTCAGTAATGCGTGTGATTTTAAGGCCAACTTTCTAAAACTCTGAAAACTATTGAGTAATTCTATGCATGCCTGACAAAGAAGTTTCGGAAAATTATCTTCTTCTGTGATCTGCAAATTTAAGTGAGCATAAACGTAATGGAAAGAAGTTTCATACAACAAACGACTCATATAAGTATAAGAAACGTGAGGTTTACCTCAATAGAAGTACACTGTTTAAATATATCGCAAATACTAGACGAGAATAGGTTATCAAATGGGCCCGTATCGGTTAGACACACCCGACATATAGCATCTAAATTGCCAATGAGGTCCATTTTAGAAGAAAGAAGAAATACTATCAGCAAAATTTACCGAACTTCTTAAAACAAAACAAAAACATTTTTAAGTTCTGAGCCGTCAATGTCAAAAATCAGCTGTAGTGTGATAATTGTCAACGAGCTTTTTTACCCTGGCAATTAACCTTGCAATGCTCAGTGTAACTCTGTTGCTTAAGTGTTGCTCTAATCAAGATTCAAGTTCATTCCACTAGATGTGTGAAAGAAGAATGGTCATCTGTGACCCAGGCCCGACACTTACGAACCTTACCTCAGTTTTTTGGTTATATCTTGTGTAACAACAGTGTACTATTGTTACATTCAAAATCGATGGCTAACATATAAAAAAACTAGTGGTTGCCCGCGACTCTGTTCGCGTGGAAGTCGGTTTCCCGTGGGAATGAGAAGTTTTCCCGCGGTAAAAAGTACCATATATGTTATTCTGATGTATAATCTATATTCCATGTGAAGTTTCATCAAAATCCATCCAGGAGTTTTTACGTGAAAGAGTAACAAACATCATAATATTAGTAGGATTGCGTCCCTTATATGTTCAATCACAAAATTAAAAATATAAGAACATTGTAATTCTTAGCTTTATTTTAATAGTTAGTCTTGCGCTTGCTTGCCCTGTATTAAGACGTATGCGATTTCTTCTCTTGAGTTCATTTTACAACAATATTGGCTATTTCCTACCAAACTTGATCATTTGCTTTGCTATTAGTTTGTGTTCGTGGATATGGCAGACAATAATTGTGTTGTGTGTGTAATAAAAAATAAATAAATAAAAAATATTTTTTCATTATAAAAAATAAATAAATAAAAAATATTTTCATGTTAGCCACCGATTTTGAATATAATAATTACATATGCTTGTTACACATACAACTACAAAAACACTAAGATAGGTCTCGATAATGTCGGGCCTGGGTAAATTTTGTATGGCCCGTGACCATTCTCCTTTGCTTCAGTAATCACGACGCAGTGACGGCGTATCTAAATAAAATTTCAAATCTCGCAGCTTTTCTCCACTTCAGCTATTCAAAGAACAATTCTTTAAGACATGTTTTTCCACGCATGCCCCCAATGCAATAAAAAAAACATTTGTCTATCCAACCATAATTTAGTAGGGATGCTTTCCAAGCAGTATTTCTAAGTCATTAAAAGAAAAAATAAAACATATTTTGTCGTTGTGAAAGTGGAAAGAATAAATTAAAAACAAATCTGTATATATGTAAAGTTTCACTGTATTAAAATCTTTAAAATAAAATAATTAAGTATACAATTGAATTGTTCAATGTTGATATATAATCCAAATTAGTTTAATTATAGAATTAATCATTATTTTACTATATCATGGTAAAAAAAATTACTTAATGTAACAGTATCAGTAAATTGGATACTTACTACTCTTGGATCGGTATTACTTTATTTCTACACTATAATAATATATATTTTTACAGCAGAAATAAAAGTAATTAATTATTAAAGCTCTAACACTAACCTTATAATTAATTAAAGTCTAATGCAAAGTAAATACTAATTATAGATATTGTACTTTTTGAACTTCTTACATATTTCCTTAACAATAAATATATTTGAAGTGTTTCCATAGCAACCAAATAATTAATCTGTCAGATCTTATTGCCCTTCCTATTTCTATCACAGTTATAAAGTCAAACAATTTATTCCGGTATAAAACTTTTTGCGAAAATTAAACTTGATTTTCATAGTAAATGTGGGCATCCTCTCAAAAGAGAGTTAACATGATACAAAAGATTCAGAGCAAAGTTTACTCATGCCACTGTTGGTAGCCCATTGTCATCGAAGTTAGATTTGGAACGTTGGTCACGTTGACAGGGACGCCCGGATGTCCGGCGGGGCCGATCTGGCTGACAGGGACGCCAACATTTCCAACTCCCAGGTTTGCGACGTTGCCAACTCCAACGTTTCCGACGACGCCTAGATTTCCAACGCTGACGTTGACGTGTGGCATCGTTCTGACTTCTTGCGTGTTTTTCCCATGGCCTTTCATATGTCGATTCAGGGCACACTTTTGAATGAAAGCTTGGTTGCAGATCGAACACTTGTGCGGTTTCTCTCCGGTGTGGATCATGCGATGGTTGCGAAGGTCCTTGCGCGCCATAAAACGTTTTGGACACATCTCACACGCGTATGGCCGCTCACCTAGTAACATTTTCAGAAAATAAATAAAAAGTTTAAAATTTTGATTTTTTTTAAAATAAATAGCTATAGATGGCGTTGTCTTGTGACAATATAGAATCTTTTTTTATAGTAAACTAGTGGCCGCCCGCGACTCCGTTCGCGTGGACGTCGGTTTCCCGCGGTGAAAAGTACCCTATGTGTAATTCTGATGTATAACCTATATTACTGTAAAGTTTCATCCTAATCCATCCAGTAGTTTTACGTGAAAGAGTAACAAACGTCCATCCATACTTACAAACTTTCACGTTTATAATATTAGTAAGCAAGTTTGTTGTTTTTTCTAGAAAGTTATGTATCCCTGATCTCGATATACCTATTCGTTAATGAGGAACCAATTCCTTAGTCATCCACTGCAAAATCTCTTGGACTTACTCTAGATTCTCGTATGACTGGTATTCACCACCTTAATAATGTACTAAAAAAGTTCGAAAAGAACGTCAATATCTTGAGAGCTCTATCAGGCGCTTGGTGGGGATTCCATCCATTTTTACAAAAAATATTATATAATTCCATTATACGCAGCCATTTTGGTTATGCAACTTTTCTGTTGGAACCATGTAGCAAGCTTTTTCTTCAAAAACTGGATAAGATACAGTCAAAATGTCTTCGAATTATTACTGGCTGCATGTAATCTTCCCCCATAAAAGCGCTTTTAAGTCGAATGTTCAGAACCTCCTCTTATTATTCGCAGACAACTTCTCTCCGACCGATTTCTTTTGTATTTAAAAATTCCAATCATCCTCTCTTGGTTCCTTTTACCCAAATTCAAAACCTACTCCCCTCTCTAAAGTACTGGACTCATAAAGAACCCACAAAAAACTTGAACGGCTTCCCCACCTCTCCATACAAAGCCCTACGCAAGTCATTTTTTCGTATGATCACGAATCTCTTTCTTTTTCCCCCAATGTGATCCTTAATTTGGGCATCGACATAAATGACCCACCAGCTAACTCCTTGCTCACTTCCTTTTTAAAAACTGACTACCATGACTACATTTCCATTTATACAGACGCTTCCAAAACAGCTGAGTCCGGTGATGTTGGTGCTGCAGTTTGGATGCCGAGCTACAAATTGATTCTCAATTTTAAGCTCCATTTTCCCTCCTCTGTATACACAGGTGAATCAATTGCTATCCTTGAAGCGGTCATGTTTGTAGAGTTGCTTGCAGGATATTTGTAATTTTCCGTTTCACTCTTAGCCCAACCATTATTCTTTCCAAATACGGGATCATTTATTGTATTGTAAAAATAATGGCAAATAAATATGGTCACTCAGGTATAGCAGTGAACATTACTGCGGACAATTGTGCAAAGCAGGCAATTAGAACTGGCTGTGATAAATATTCTAGCTACTCCCCTTCTGACCTAAGAGCTTACTTCCGCCTACAATCTTTTAGAAATTGGGAGTAAAATTGGCATGTATACAAAGCCTCTAAAGCACTACGGTAGACTATAATCAGATGTCCCCACTAGACCGTGGTTCTTTAAACACAAAGACCTGAATAAAACTACCACATCCTGCATTATCAGTATGCGTATTGGTCACGTGTCATTCTTGGCTGAAATTCTAGTTAGGGACCATTCTCTGTGCGAGTGTGGTCTTGAAGAGGAAACGGTGGAATACTTGTTGTTCAGTTGCCATCGTCTTGTTACTTCTATGCATGATTTACTGCCCCCCTCTGTACCTCGTCCTATTAACTCAAAGTTCAAGAACTTTGTCTCTCTCTATCTCTGTGTGACCCTATATTCATCAAACTTATCTCCACTTTTCTACAGACCAACCATATTTACCTATAACCCTTATTAACCTATTTCGTTCTTTTAACTTTGCACTTAAATTCCAACTTTTTGGTGACGGCACAAATCCTTCATAATCTAGTCTTTTCCAATTAATCGTAAAAATAAATGACCGTGTTGACACTGAAACTTGACATTAGCAGGATTACCCCTGGGTAGAAGCCAAAATTGCCCAGAAGTTGAAGTTGAATATTAGTAGGAAGTTTCCCCGTGCTTTTCTCCCCATTGCACCTATCAACTCATCTTTTTTTATTTATTTGATGCCTGAATTTTTCTTAAACAATTGAACAATCTTACATGACAATAAGGAACTTCCATACAAATTTTCATCCTCTATTTCAACCCCTTCTACCACTTTTTCGTATTAGAAAGTATGGTATGTCCTTTCCCATTTTCATACCAAATTTCATCAAAATCGGTTCATTGCTTTACGCGTGAAAGCGTAACAGACAGACAGAGTTGCTTTCGCATTTATAATATTAGTTGGGATTTATGCGTTTTCCAACAGATATTTGCACCGAGTATTACCTGTATGAGTTCTCATGTGTATAACTTTGAAGCTGCGGCTCTTGAACGTCTTGTCGCACAGTTCACACGCGATCGGCTTGTCGGTGGAGTGAGAACGCATGTGGTTGTACAAGTCGCTCTGTGAAGTAAAACGAATAAATTAGGAAGGTTTTAATAACAAAATTCGTTCAAGAATCCTACTAATATTATAAACGTGGAAGTCTGTGAGTATGGATGTATGTATGGATGTTTGTTACTCTTTCACGTTAAAACTACTGGATGGATTTTAGAGATGAAAGGACTCGAGGTTTTTAAACCCTTTCAATCAAGACTCGCCTTAAATTTTACGACTCGACTCAAAAATTACGACTTGAGGCCTTTTAACTAGTGTAAGAAGACTTCAGTCATTAGAGTTCAACTCTGAAATAAAACGACTCGAGTCTTTTAATAACAGTTAAAACGACTTAGTCACAAGTCTTTTAGTAAAGAACTCGAGTCGTTTAAGATAAGATGAGCTGTTTAACTTGAGATTAAAAAATAATAAACTTCAGTGCTTTATAATTGTATTTTTATTGAGTTTTCAAATTTTTTATCAGTAAAAATTTTTAGTATTACTATTTAAAGGGAATTATCGTAATTTTTTATTCATGAAAAAAAGAATTAAAATGAAACGCCTCACGACTTAGGACTCTCGCGAACCGAGTCGTTTGAAAAGGGTTCAAACCTTTTCGTATAAGACTGAGTCGTTTAAAATTGGGAGTCACTTTAAAACGACTCAAGTCTTACATTAGACTTGGAGTCTCAGTTTTTGACTCAAATAAGGCTTAGGGTTCAGGGTTTAAAGACTCATTGAGTTGTTAACCGTGTGACTTGAGTCGAGTCCTCGTTAAAGAGCTTAAAAACCTCAAGTTCTTTCATCACTAATGGATTTTGATGAAACTTTACAGTAATATAGGTTATATATCAGAATAACATATAGGGTACTTTTTATCGCGGGAAAACTTCGCATGCCCAAGGGAAACCGACTTCCACGCGAAAGGAGTCGCGGGTGGCCACTAGTTATTTAATTAACAGAAATTTTGATTTTTAGGTGATGATTGCAATAAAGAAAACGTCTATGCTGCATTATCAAAAATAGTATTTATCCGACTTCGAAAAAAGGAGGGAGTTCTTAATTCGGCTGTTTATTTTTGACTACACCTTTGGGAAACCATTGAGTATTGACTATTTATTTGACAAACATTTATTATATTTCCGCGGGTTGTTCAGCACCGTTCTGGGGTTTGTAAGCAAGAGTTTAAATTAAAATAGTATATTTCAATACAAGTGTGGAAAGGCTGTCATTACAACGAGTTCCGACAAATGTCTACCCGAGCCGAGGCACAGCCGAAGGCGAGGGTTGACAGGCGGGACGAGTTGCAATGACGGTTCCGCACGAGTACTGAACGACTATTTTTAATACAGTTGCGAAAAAATAAAGCAATTTAATAAAATATAAAATAAGGATCGTAAATGTCGAAATAACTCATTTTGTGCAACAAACAACTAAACTCGCAAAGAAAATTTCTGGAAAATGGCGCCATTTTTTCTTCACCCATTTGGTAGGCAAAGGTTAATTTGCCCACACAGCCAAGTCTTCAGTAGAATTTTTTTATTGATATGAAATGAAAATGAAATTTAATGAAATAAAATGAAATGAAACCAACCACACTAATTCAATCAAATCATTAAATCTGATATCGAAACAAACTAGTAGCTTTTTTTAGAAATTTACCTACGCTACGTAAGTATTAACATGAATCATAAAAACTTCTTTGTTTTTTTTTTTAGTAAAAACTTCATGGTTGGTTAATTTTTCTTTTTAATAGACATTATTTTGAGTGCGAGTGCGGGATGGGTAAAAAAAAAGCACGAGTGTGTAATAGCCCACATCCCGAACGCTATACGTCCCTGCAATATGCCACTTTTTGAGCAACTGTATTAAAAAGTTCTTTGCTATTATGTGACGCATTCCGAGCCTCACCTTGACGTAGAACTTCATGTCGCACACCTGGCAGGCGATGTTCTTGACGCCCGTGTGCCGGATGAGGTGGATGCGCAGGTTGCCGGCCTGCGCGAACTTCTTGCCGCACTGCCCGCACACGTAGTTCTCTCGTTGTTGAACCTGTGTGACGTAATCCGAGCCTCACCTTGACGTAGAACTTCATGTCGCACACCTGGCAGGCGATGTTCTTGACGCCCGTGTGCCGGATGAGGTGGATGCGCAGGTTGCCGGCCTGCGCGAACTTCTTGCCGCACTGCCCGCACACGTAGTTCTCTCGTTGTTGAACCTGTGTGACGTAATCCGAGCCTCACCTTGACGTAGAACTTCATGTCGCACACCTGGCAGGCGATGTTCTTGACGCCCGTGTGCCGGATGAGGTGGATGCGCAGGTTGCCGGCCTGCGCGAACTTCTTGCCGCACTGCCCGCACACGTAGTTCTCTCGTTGTTGAACCTGTGTGACGTAATCCGAGCCTCACCTTGACGTAGAACTTCATGTCGCACACCTGGCAGGCGATGTTCTTGACGCCCGTGTGCCGGATGAGGTGGATGCGCAGGTTGCCGGCCTGCGCGAACTTCTTGCCGCACTGCCCGCACACGTAGTTCTCTCGTTGTTGAACCTGTGTGACGTAATCCGAGCCTCACCTTGACGTAGAACTTCATGTCGCACACCTGGCAGGCGATGTTCTTGACGCCCGTGTGCCGGATGAGGTGGATGCGCAGGTTGCCGGCCTGCGCGAACTTCTTGCCGCACTGCCCGCACACGTAGTTCTCTCGTTGTTGAACCTGTGTGACGTAATCCGAGCCTCACCTTGACGTAGAACTTCATGTCGCACACCTGGCAGGCGATGTTCTTGACGCCCGTGTGCCGGATGAGGTGGATGCGCAGGTTGCCGGCCTGCGCGAACTTCTTGCCGCACTGCCCGCACACGTAGTTCTCTCGTTGTTGAACCTGTGTGACGTAATCCGAGCCTCACCTTGACGTAGAACTTCATGTCGCACACCTGGCAGGCGATGTTCTTGACGCCCGTGTGCCGGATGAGGTGGATGCGCAGGTTGCCGGCCTGCGCGAACTTCTTGCCGCACTGCCCGCACACGTAGTTCTCTCGTTGTTGAACCTGTGTGACGTAATCCGAGCCTCACCTTGACGTAGAACTTCATGTCGCACACCTGGCAGGCGATGTTCTTGACGCCCGTGTGCCGGATGAGGTGGATGCGCAGGTTGCCGGCCTGCGCGAACTTCTTGCCGCACTGCCCGCACACGTAGTTCTCTCGTTGTTGAACCTGTGTGACGTAATCCGAGCCTCACCTTGACGTAGAACTTCATGTCGCACACCTGGCAGGCGATGTTCTTGACGCCCGTGTGCCGGATGAGGTGGATGCGCAGGTTGCCGGCCTGCGCGAACTTCTTGCCGCACTGCCCGCACACGTAGTTCTCTCGTTGTTGAACCTGTGTGACGTAATCCGAGCCTCACCTTGACGTAGAACTTCATGTCGCACACCTGGCAGGCGATGTTCTTGACGCCCGTGTGCCGGATGAGGTGGATGCGCAGGTTGCCGGCCTGCGCGAACTTCTTGCCGCACTGCCCGCACACGTAGTTCTCTCGTTGTTGAACCTGTGTGACGTAATCCGAGCCTCACCTTGACGTAGAACTTCATGTCGCACACCTGGCAGGCGATGTTCTTGACGCCCGTGTGCCGGATGAGGTGGATGCGCAGGTTGCCGGCCTGCGCGAACTTCTTGCCGCACTGCCCGCACACGTAGTTCTCTCGTTGTTGAACCTGTGTGACGTAATCCGAGCCTCACCTTGACGTAGAACTTCATGTCGCACACCTGGCAGGCGATGTTCTTGACGCCCGTGTGCCGGATGAGGTGGATGCGCAGGTTGCCGGCCTGCGCGAACTTCTTGCCGCACTGCCCGCACACGTAGTTCTCTCGTTGTTGAACCTGTGTGACGTAATCCGAGCCTCACCTTGACGTAGAACTTCATGTCGCACACCTGGCAGGCGATGTTCTTGAGGCCCGTGTGCCGGATGAGGTGGATGCGCAGGTTGCCGGCCTGCGCGAACTTCTTGCCGCACTGCCCGCACACGTAGTTCTCTCGTTGTTGAACCTGTGTGACGTAATCCGAGCCTCACCTTGACGTAGAACTTCATGTCGCACACCTGGCAGGCGATGTTCTTGACGCCCGTGTGCCGGATGAGGTGGATGCGCAGGTTGCCGGCCTGCGCGAACTTCTTGCCGCACTGCCCGCACACGTAGTTCTTCTCGTTGTTGTGCGTCTCGAGGTGGCTCTGGAATTAACATTTATAGTAGGGGTGATAGTTTGTAGTGTATGATAGTAGTAAACTGCTTTCGCTTGCTTTTTTGGCTGCAGTGATTGGGCACTGCGCCACCACCGAGCCTAGTCCCAATGGGCTGCGTCGAATTACGCCCATCTTAACGCTGTCCACTCATGATAGAGTCTATTATTTTACAATTCAGGCATCAGGCTTCTAGCGTGTACGCGCTTGACGGCTCACTTAGGTTAAAAAAGTAAAAATATTTTTTCTAGCATTTTGTTAACAGCTTCGCATGCATGAACTGTATATAGGTAGGTAAGTCAAAAAGTCTATGCTGCGACTGCGTCTAACCAACCCACCATGTTCCTACTAAGAAGCTGTGTGTAAATACATATTATTTTGACTTAAAATATGGAGGTTATGAACTTTTTAAAGGTCTGCTTCAGATACATGTTTTCATAGTACTGAGTGTGTATGCTCAAAAGTAATTAATATTTTTGTAAAATATTTAATAGCTCTATTTCAAACTGTACATGCAGCACACTCCTTACTAAAGATTTTATTCTAACTAAAAAAAAAAACAACCAACTGACAAAGAACATCAAACTTCAAAAATCACATAGGCATACATTCTACTGCAGAATTATTTCATTGACCTAATATGATGGAAAATAAGTATCAAATTAAGTATGAATCTTTCTTACCTTCAAACTGTAGGAATATAAGAATTTCATGTTGCATATATCACAGACATGATTCTTGATGCCTGTGTGAATCATTTCATGATTTTTCAATACTGTAATATTAGCAAAACTCTTGCCACAAGTCTGACACTGGAACTTGCGGACTTGAGTGTGAGTGCGGACATGGTTCCTCAAGTTACGGATTGTTGGGAAAGTCTTCTCACATTTATCACATTTTATGTCAGGCTGAAAGAAATAAAGACATGAAATAAAGAATATAACTTAGTAATTAGTTTTTGTATAATGTTATAGGTGATACCTTGATTCCAAAATGTCCTCTCATGTGCGCTTCAAGATTTTCATATTTTTGGAATGTTTTTTCACATTTACAACATTTCATTCGAGCTTTTGTTCTTCTTCTTCTCATTTTCTTTCTGAAAATTATATTAAATTACTGCATAGTTAGCATTTAAGCACTTTCTTTATAACAAACACATCAAAAGCACTTTAAGTTTGATATCAGAAAAAGGTGCTGATTTCTAAAACAAGTGATACTTCCTTTTAATGATCATATAAAAATATTTTACTACTTAAAAATAACATAAAATAACTACAATTACTTGATTTGAAAACTGGCAGTTTGAGATCTAAATTATTTTGCAAACACTTACTTATTGTCATCACTGTCCCCTTCATTAATAACTTCCTCTTGTGTTTTAACATCTTTAAGTTCTGTGTACTTTACTTCAACCATTATATCATTGTTGAGGACATTTTCGGGCTTCACCTAACATTTAAACAACAGCATATAAACATCAATTCATAATAAACATCAATTCAATATACAATATTCTACTGTTTTTATAGTAATAAAATAAATATAAGTCCGTATATAACAAATTAATATGTAAATGAACGAACCTGCTGCTCACATTGCTGTTTCATTACAACATTAGACCTAACAACAACTTGCTTGAAATAATACAACTTGTTGAGTAATTCAAGACACGTCTGGCATATTTGCTTTGGCAGTGGATCATCTCTTGATATCTGAAATTATTGACTTTACATGAAAGATATTTTCACGAAGATGCCCTCGGAAGAAGTGGCGTTACTTACGTCTATTGAGGTAGTGTATTTAAATATTTCCGAGGAGCTAGCTGCAAATAAATCGGTAAGCGGCTGGCTCTCTGAAAGACACGCTCGGCATATTTTATTGAAGTCTAAATTCATCTTAGAGCTTTTGATATTGTGTTTACTTAATTACGAGTTAAATACAAAATCACACACATCACATAAGACTTATTATTAACAAAGCGAGTATCAACTTGGTGCTATTAATACAATCGACATTTAGGTTCAGTTTAGTTACTGAAGCCTCTACAGAATAAAGTTTTATATCATTTTGATTTTGATATGATATTGGCTTATTTAACTTTGAATTTCAGCTTTTTCAGATTTCACACCACAACACAATCATAGGTACTCTTGGCTTGTTTGACATGTCATGTGTCAAGCATGTAAGGCTGCGTTCCTATTTGTGCAAATTAGTACTTTTTGTGCCGAGACAACGCATATTCAGCTCACAGTTCGGGGCCTCGTCCAGAAAAATTTATTATACAGGGTCTGTCGTAATGAATGGATAACCCGTTACCTACAGTTGATCCGGATGTGAGGCTATAAGAAAATGGTGTCTTCTTGCCAGGGTTGTCAACCATGAGAAAATGGCGTAGACTTTTAAACTTTTTTATAAATTTCGCTATTTTTTTCATTTATTCCGTTGCCATTTCTTCAAATTTTGATGTATTAGTATATTTTTTTTAGAAATATACTCCTGAAGACGTGTATTATGTAATTTTAATACAATTTTAGGTGTTATTCACGTTGAACATTATCAAAATTATCATTTTAAGAAAAACATTTCCAATTTTTTTTCTTTATGTCAACTTTTGATCATCTCCTGTGAAAAAAAAAAGTACGACGTTATAGCTGCCCATGATCTTAATAAGTTGTCTAGTATGTGTAGATTCTAAAAAGGTATAACGATGTGTACTTTACAAGCAACATTAAGTTACCGGAGCGAAAACACTAATCAAGGTCGGAATTTTTATTTTTCAAGTTATGTTATAAAAGGTTGTAAAACTTCGTCATAATGATTTTATTCTATCAAGATACTTTGCACAAAGACTATCGGGCCACTAATAGGATATTCAGAAGAAAACCCGGTTGTTTTTGGAAAAAAAAAAAATTACTCCACGATAACAATGTAATGAAAATGTAAAAATAAAAAAAATGTTGTGCTCTAATAGTTACATACGACATACATGTAGCGACAAGTTTATTCGAAATTAAAACGGATTTTAAAAATCGAAGAAAGACCGCATTACAAAGAAAAGGGTACTCATCACAGTGTGATTTTGATCATCGCATGTGCTTTTTTCACATTATTTTCGTCAATTTGTTACTGCTTTCTAATATCTGACTTTGATTTTCCTTGTGAGAGAAAAAAATAGCGAAATTTATAAAAAAGTTTAAAAGTCTACGCCATTTTCTCATGGTTGACAACCCTGGCAAGAAGACACCATTTTCTTATAGCCTCACATCCGGATCAACTGTAGGTAACGGGTTATCCATTCATTACGACAGACCCTGTACATGGTGTCCCAAAAGGTTACATAGCTGAAAGGGGGGTGGTAGAGGTCACAAAGTTCACCAGAAAAATAAAAATCCCCTGTGGGTACTTAAAAAAATAAATGGCATTTTTTAAAAAACTAAATACTTTACACCTTGTGAAACTATTTGCATTTTGCTAACTTTTTTTTAAATGTAATATAGCAAAGCAAACGAGCATGCGGGTCACTTGATGGTAAGTGATCACCGCTGCCCATGACTACCCGCAACACTGTGGTCGTTGGGGATGTATTGCTGAGCCTTTGAGAAAATTAGGCACCGGATACCGTAATCACCGAACGAAACGCAGGAACATCGTCCCTTCTTCACGTCGGTTTTCTGTGCGACGGTGGTATTTCGACGGTCGAGTCAGCCCACTAATCGCTGCAGACAGAGCCTACAGCTAGACTCTACCACTCCAAAAAACTGTACCTTCTATTAAAAAAAGTACTGTTATGTAATCGTCAATAACCCTCTATCGAAGTGAAAAAAAAAAACAATACATATCTAGCCAAGATTTTAAAGAAAATTATGTTCTTGTCCAGTCAAGGACTTAGTCATTGAAAGTGAAAAACGATTTCACTCAAGTTCCTCCAAGTGTACTGAAAAAAAAGCACTGAGCAACTCCGGCGAGTAACTTAAAAAGATAGGTAATTTTATTGCAATTCCATAATGGTATAACACTTATTTGAAAACTTTCCAGAATTGTTGAAAAAATGACATTCAATTACCATTGGCTTACATAATACCCCCGCTGGTTATAGTATTCTTTTCATCACGCTACAAAGCAGTGAAGGGAAATGTTGGGAGAAAGGAAGAATACTCAATTTTTTAAGCTTTAAATGTGTGCAGTGTTAGCGTTGTTTCATGATTTTTTATTCTCACACTTATTTGTATCGATCGAGAGATTCGGAACACACATAATGGGCGCACCTTCATGTGTGAGCGTTGATGGTCTAAATCGGAACATATGCTTACTTTTTATGTTTTTTTTATGCACTTTTTATGTTTGACTGCTAAAAATATTCTTTTTGCATAGGCTTGCTTAACATTGACATCTTATGAGGTTTATAGACGATCAATACTTTCGTTTGATATAACTTATTCTTGTCCGGAAATAGTTTGAAAGTTGTCCGGAAGTTAATTCTATAGTTACTATAGAACTACTATAGTATAGTAATTAAATTAGGTAGG
Organism: Emmelina monodactyla; assembly: GCA_916618145.1. NCBI lineage: Eukaryota > Metazoa > Arthropoda > Insecta > Lepidoptera > Pterophoridae > Emmelina > Emmelina monodactyla. Next base: position 10,807,494 of record OU745303.1, read on the forward strand.
TTGCGATACTACTTTTTAATAATAAGAAAGATAATAATTTACTGTCACTTAAAAAATAAACACATTTAATACACACACTTCCTTTCTTTATTTGCATTAATATTTGTTTGTAGCTTGTAAAAAATATATTTTTTATATTGTTTTAATAAAATTTAAGAATGACCAAGCAATGGTATCTTGTTAAAGTAAAGATGAGTTTATTTTTCATTATTACTATCATTATTATTATTATCTTGTATTAAATAGTATGAAGCAAAGATGCTCAACAGATTTTTAATTGCAATATTTGGTATTTAATTTCTAAATGCTATCACTGAAGGTACCCTTTTCCTATTTAATTACACTTACCTACCTGTTGTTTATCAAAAGTGTCAATAAATCATTTATCTTATCAATCATGTCAAGTGGGGATTATTAAGTATAGTGTCAATACTATTAATTGTAATTAGTTATACACGTAACAAACATATTCAACTCTTGATACCTGATACTTGTAGGCATGTGTGTCATTGACATGAGAGTGATAACTTGTATCAGGTACAAGTTATATTATCTATTAAGTCTTCATTCTTCTTTCTTTCAAATTGATTCTTTATCCAAAGGGTTAAAGGACAAACGTTTTTTATAGTTGAAAAAACTGTAATACTCTTTAAGTTAGCTCGCAAGTGAAGGTTTTTTTAAAATTAAACTAGTAGTCATGCAAATATTAAGGAAAATATTTTAATTTAAGACTTTGTAATCTAAACTAGGTATTTAATACTATGGTGTTCAATATTATACAACACCTTAGATTTATCTTAAAAGTCGTACAGTTTTCATAGAAACCTTATTTATTAATTTTCATATTTGAGACCTTAAACATTGTAACATCATACATTGTATTCCTACAACATTGTTAAAAGAAACTGCAAGACGGAATTTTATATGAATTATTTAGAGATAAGTATATAACTTTAAGCCTTAAGACTATAACAATAAAGTTCAAAATGAAATTGATGCAAAGTAAGAGTAATTAAATTAAGAAACAGACGACTGCTCCAATGTCTATTCAAAAAGAAAGCCATAAAAATATGGGTTTGGCCGTTTTTCTATCATAAAACCTGTCCGGGTCATCTAACAGTACCTAAACCAATGAGCTAGAAGTTAACGTCATCCTCACGTTGTTAGCACAGGTGTGTCTGACTGGCTGTGTTAATTTCAGATATAGGTTATTAATATCGCGTTATATTAAGCAATAAATAAACTTGTCTTTTCGTATGTAATCAATCACAAATATTGATTAAAAAGTATTTTTCACTTGGGAATGTGACGCGTCAACCTTAACCGAGAAATATATACAAACTGAAGCGTCCGTGGCGTTGTTACCGCTTCATTGTAATCATTGTACTCGTGATCGTCTTTTAAACATAACAAAGTGAATAACTACTGAGTGGTATTGTATTTTATACAATCTACACGAGCCGTCCCGTCGCGATAAGGATAGTTTTCAGTTTTAAGAGTGCAATAACTAAGCGAGGTTGTTCGATTCAGTTATAAAAATGAACTCAAACAATAAAAACAACGCAGTGCCTGTAATAAACTCGGTTCCTTGTACCGAAAGAATAGCGCGATTAAATGAAGCGTTCTACCAGGAATTTGGAACTACACCATCGTTTTACGTCAGGGTGCCGGGACGCGTAAACATTATCGGCGAGCATATTGATTACTGTGGCTATCCGGTGTTGCCAATGGCACTTGAACAGGATATAATATTAGCAGTGGGACGGATAAAAAAATTTGAATTATACCTACGCAATGTTAATCCAAAGTATGAAAAATATGAAACTGAGCTTCGCACTTACAAGGAAACAATTATAAATCCTGACTCTAATGGTAAACCATATTGGTACAATTATGTTTTATGTGGTATTAAAGGGGCCCTGGAATATACTGATAATAAAATTGATTTCGGCCTACAAATTTATGTCGACGGAAATGTACCGGCAGCTTCAGGTCTGTCCAGCTCTTCTGCATTGGTAAGCGCTGCTTGTTTGGCATATCTCTATGCTCAAGACGTTGTTATCAACAAAAAGGAAATAGCTTCATTGTGTGCTAACTGCGAACGGTATATTGGGACACAAGGAGGAGGAATGGATCAAGCAATTGCATTTCTTGCCGAAAAATATTGTGCACAGTACATCACATGGCGGCCTCTTCATGCTGCGTCTGTAGCACTTCCAGAAGAAGCTGCATTCGTTGTTGCTCATAGTTTAGCAGAAGCTAATAAAGCTGCTACTAACGATTTTAACAGGAGAGTCATAGAGTGTCGATTAGCAGCCAAAATACTGGTTGGTGCAAATGGGAATATCTCCCAAAAAGTTATTACACTGAGCGAGGCACAAAATATTCTTTCGAAGTCACTAGAAGAAATGGTGATATTAGTAGAAACTAAACTACCCAACGATAGTTACGGTAAAGAAGAAATTTGCAAAATTTTAAATATATCGCAAGACGATTTGGAAAACGTTTTCCTGACACCGAATACAAAACACATCAAGGAATTTAAATTGAAACAACGTGCTTTGCATGTTTATAACGAAGCGATTCGAGTTGAAAAATTCCGAAAAGTTTGTAATTTTCAGAATCACAACAATGGGACCCAATCTGAACTCAATGGATCAAACGGAATTACAAATGGAGGATCAAACAATATACTTAAAACACTTGGTACCCTAATGTTAGAGAGTCATTACAGTTTGAAAAACTTGTACGAATGCTCGCACGAAAATTTAGATCGCCTTGTCGAAATTTCAAATAAATTCGGTGTATACTCTAGGCTGACTGGTGCAGGCTGGGGCGGATGTGTTGTGACTTTGTGTCCAAAACAAAAAGTTAATGATTACATCGATTTCATAAAAGAAGAGTTCTACCAAAAGCATTGCAACATTGATAAAGAGAAATCAATCCCTTACATTTTTGCTACCACTCCTCATCATGGTGCAGTTGTTTATTCAAACAAAATAAATTAATTTATACAAAACTCTAAACAAGCATAATCTTAGGTAGTACCTAAGAGTTTTAATGTGTTGATAAGATAAACCTTTTATTAAAAAATTTAAAGGTACTTACCTAATTTATCATTTGAAATGTATACCTTTCACTAATAAAATATTGTTATAAATAAATATTATTGTAGATAAATTGTAGAATTAAGTTAAATAAAATCAATCAGTTTTTAGTGCTTACTACTTTTTTAATCATCATCATTTTATCATTACATAGTATAAATCCAAGTTGCTAACTGTGTCTGTTTGTCCGTTAACTTCTAAACCACTTGATGGATTTTGATGCGATTTTTCGTCAACTTTTAGGGAATTTATTCATTTAAAATTGTAAATAAAGGACATTTGAAAAAAAAATCTTGAAGTTAGCCAAAATTCAAAGTTTCGTGATGAAGTAGGCAAAAAATACACCATTGCGAAGCGTGGGCGGGTCGCGGGCGGTAACTAGTACTTATAATAAATAGTTTGTAGGGAGGCCAATTCTGTACATGAATGAAATATATTAAAAAAAAACAGAGGTTGATTAGGGATCGATACTGATGCCAAAAATGCAATCAGTAAAATTTTAGTCTGTCTGTCTGTCTGTCGGTCTGTATAACCGTTATAGAAACAAAAACTACACGACGGATTTTAACGAAACTTGCTACAATTATTTTTCATACTCCTGGGCTGGTTATAGTATACTTTCATCAACGCTACAATCAATAGAAGCATAGCAGTGACGGGAAATGTTGGGAAAACGGGAGAAGTTACTCCATTTTATTAATGGTTACTGGTGGCACACCTTATTAATGGTTAAAGCTACACAGAATTCATGTTATCCCTATAATAGAATCTTCATATAAATATAATCGGTATAGAAATACCAAAGTTATATAGAGTAAACTTCTCATTCCCATGGGAAACCGACTTCCACGCGAACGGAGTCGCGGGCGGCCACTGGTTACTTAATAAGTTCCTAGTCCATTGCAAAGTTAGGTAAAGAGCAAATAAAAAAGAATAATAATTCAACGCTTGTACTGGCCACAAAAAAAGAAAAAACTCTGACTGGCCGGTAGCATTTTGGACCGCAGCTTGGACCACGGAAGAAAAAAAAATTCAAAATTCAAAATGCCGCGAATGCCGCGTTCTTTTTTCAATTGTTTTGTTTTTTGTTTCTTGAATTTTCTTTTCGTGCAAACTTTTTCTTGTACTAACGAAATAAGTTATTGTGAGTGAATTAACCGGAATATTTATTAAGTATCGAGTTTTTAATTGTGAAGTGTGTGTTGTTAGGTATTTGAAGTGAAAACTTTATTTTGTTAAAGGTGATAGTGTTAATACGGTGGCTACGAACAAAATTAATCATTTCATGGAAAACGCATTGGAAGGGGTAAGTTGTTCGTAAGAATAAAGTTAATTTGTTAGTTTTTTGACTTTTATATGTAAGTTACTTGATATAGCGTAATGAAGCAAAGTCGCTTACTAACTTGACTTCTTTTTCATGATTTTTCACATTGTATAGTAGGTAGACGGGTAGTGTTCATTCGTCTCAAAGTCACGACCAAACGTTTAAGAGATTTTTATTTGCGTGTCTTTTTCGACTTGTATTTTTAGCGCCTTCGGTACCTATCTATCCTAGTGCAAAAGTTTTAATTGAAAATTGCATTTGAAAATATATCTTTTTTGACCTTGATTTCCCTATCCTCCTAATAATATAAACGTGAAAGTTAGTGAGTATGTATGGATGTATGGAGAGATGTTTGTTACTCTTTCACGTAAAAACTACTGGACGAATTTGGATGAAACTTTACAGTAATATAGGTAATACATCAAAATAACACATAGGTTACTTTTTACCCCGGGTAATCTTCTCATTCCCTCGGGAAACTGACTTCCACGCGAACGGAGTCGCGGGCGGCCACTAGTTATGAATATATCCAATCATTGAAAACGTGCACTGCAAACAGCCATACATCCTTAGGCACTAATAATATAAATACTAAAAATGTGTTGTGTCTGTATGTTCTGCTTTTACTGCAAAATTACTGAACCGATTTTTATGAAATTTGTTATAGAGATACTAAAAATGACAAATTCCACGCAGGTAGCATCTTTTAATTCTAAGTAATAAAAACTCTGTCAAGCAGTGGATAGACAAGCCTCTTACATGTCCAACGACAAACAGACAAACAAAGAAACCGTGGTTAAGTTCCAACCACTGGACGGTCCCGAACATTCTCGAACTTTCGACCAGCCTGCACTATCAATTCACCGCGTGTATTGATCTGAATGGCTGCTCTGATCACTCTGAGACACTGTTCATAGTTGGCTGCTACGTTCCAACCACTACCACGGTTCTTTAAATACTAACTCATGTATTTTTAATAAAATATACAAGGGTAAAATTAAAGTTGTGTTTATGTAATCCCTAAAACTATTGAACCGATTTTAAATAATTGTTATCTTTTACTGCTACCTTATAATCTTATATTAGGTATATTGAAATTAAAAATATATATATATAAATAAGCGTTTAATGGTTCGATATATTTATAATATCTTAATTTATTAACATTAATTTACAATATGTGCTTTCTTACTAGCCAGTCCTAATAATAATATTATAAACGTGAAAGTTTGTGAGTACGTATGGATGGATAGATGTTACTCTTTCACGTTAAAACTATTTACTAGACGGATTTGGATGAAACTTTACAGTAATATAGGTTATACAGGGTGTTTGGAGGTTGAGTAGCCAAATGAAAATGGTGGATAGGTGAGGTTATTAGCTATTTACTTCCACTTATTAAATTTCATTTTGGTTCAAGTTTTAGAATTTATTCGATTTTTAAGATTTTCTTAAGAAAATCCCCGATTTTGTCATTAAAAGTCCAATACAATTTTTATTTACTGTCGGAACCAAACAAAAATAGTTTTAATTTAAAGCCTAATACTGTTTTATTCAGATGAAATCATAAATTAACACAAATCATCTCATATAAAGTTACAGTGGGTTCATAAACTTCGCGGAACCAGTGGGAAAAAAATGTTCAGTCAACTTTGCTACGAAAAAAAATTAAAAAATATGAGAGTTTGAAAATTTCATTTGCTTTTAAAAACTTCTACATTTAATACACTTTATAATGATATGCCACATGTTACATAAATAATTAGAAATCTCAACAGAAATAGTAAGTTAGTCCTCAATGACGCCTGGTAAGGAAGGTACAAACCCGTTAAACTACGTATGTAGTTAAAAACTTATGTCTCATTCTAACAAAGCTATGCCTATTGGGTTATCTATTTTGTCACTAGGCAACACTTATCTTGTTTGCGACCTCATGTATAAAAAAATGATTTTATTTTCTGACTGAAGATTGTTGTTGGCCCCGTAAAACTTTATAGCTTCACCGAACTATGCGACCACTAAGGCCACCTAGTTGGATTCAGACCTCAGTTCAGGGCGTCTCGATCATTTCCACTACACTGTTTCCCTTAGGGGCCTCTCTCTGGGAAGACCCATCAAGAAACTCAACGGGGGTCGGATCTGATAGTCGAGGAAACCGGATGTTGAATGCCGCACCTGCTGGTTGGAGCGGTGTATTTATAGGGAAGATTTAAAGCTATTACCACTATCGTGTCCACCGGGCCGGCGCGGCAGCGGGCGCGGGCTGGAGGAAGCAGATTGTTTCTTACGGTAATCTTTTGACGTTTGACGTTCGTTTGACGATTGTGATTGGTCGCCTCTTGCGAGGGTCGCAAAGAGCGGATGGTTGGGGTGTTGAGGGGCGGAGTAAAAGAAACCCCTAGATTCAGTCTCCGTGAACCGGTTCTACATGACTTGCAGCTGGTGAAATGATATTTGCTTGCATGCGAAAAGACCACGCTACCGTTGGCTATGACTAGACAGACGAAAGTCAGATAGATAATAGCTTATTTTCAAGTGACATCTTTCACCAGCAAATTAAAAAAAAAAAAAACTTTTAAAATGAGATTTTCTTGCATGCGCAAAGGCCACGCTACCGTTGGTCATGACTTTTTTCAAGCAACATTTTACTCCGACTGTAGAAAAGTGTAGGTCACCGAGAATCTGCGCTGAGCGGAATTAAACATGTGAGATAGTAGAATCCTCTTCTATTCGAGGCAAGAAAAGTGAAGAGGGAGTTGAATGAGATAACACAATAGGCATAGTTTTGTAAGAATGAGACAAAAGTTTTTAACTACATACGTAGTTTAACGGGTTTGTACCTTCCTTACCAGGCGTCTTTGAGGATTAACTTACTATTTCTGTTGAGATTTCTAATTATTTATGTTACATGTGGCATATCATTATAATGTGTATTAAATGTAGAAGTTTTTAAAAGCAAATGAAATCTTGAAACTCTCATATTTTTTTATTTTTTTTTCATAGCAAAGTTGACTGAACATTTTTTTCCCACTGGTTCCGCGAAGTTTATGAACCCACTGTAACTTTATTTGAGATGATTTGTATTAATTTATGATTTCATCTGAATAAAACAGTATTAGGCTTTAAATTAAAACTATTTTCGTTTGGTTCCGACAGTAAATAAAAATTATATTGGACTTTTAATGACAAAATCGGGGATTTTCTTAAGAAAATCTTAAAAATCGAATAAATTCTAAAACTTGAACCAAAATGCAATTTAATAAGTGGAAGTAAATAGCTAATAGCCTCACCTATCCACCATTTTCATTTGGCTACTCAACCTCCAAACACCCTGTACATCAGAATGACACATAGGGTACTTTTTACCACGGGAAAGCTTCGCATTCCTATGGAAAACCGACTTCCACGCGAACGGAGTCGCGGGCGGCCACTAGTATAAAATAAAAGAAGAAGAATCGAAAAGATTAAAGTAGTATGGGCAACCTTTAGAATGCTTTACTACTGAATACTTAATATGGTTTTAAACATTATGATTCACCAACATAATTAAATAGATACCTAAGTACCTTCTTAATAGATTTAGTATTTTGGTTTAAGAGAGGTCGTACTTACCTTTGAAGTAAAGAAATATCATGTTTTAAATGTAAATATCATCGGTATGAGTTTTTGGAGTGGTAGAGTCTAGCTGTAGGCTCTGTCTGCAGCGATTAGTGGGCTGACTCGACCGGTGAAATACAACCGTCGCACAGAAAATCGACGTGAAATAGGGACGATGTTCGTGCGTTTCGTTCGGTGAGTGCGGTATCCGGTGCCTAATTTTCTCAAAGGCTCAGCAACACACCCCCAACACCCACAGTGTTGCGGGAGTCATGGGCTGCGGTGATCACTTACCATCAGGTGACCCGAATGCTCGTATGCTTTGCTATAATATACAGGGTCTGTCGTAATGAATGGATAACCCGTTACCTACAGTTGATCCGGATATGAGGCTATAAGAAAATGGTGTCTTCTTGCCAGGGTTGTCAACCATAAGAAAATGGCGTAGACTTTTAAACTTTTTTATAAATTTCCCAATTTTTTTTATTTATTCTGCTGCCATTTCTTCAAATTTTGATGTATTTGTATAATTCTTTTAGTATTATACTGCTGAATACGTGTATTATGTAATTTAAATACAATTTTAGGTGTTATCCACGTTGAACATTATCAAAATACTCATTTTAAGAAAAATATTTCCAATTTTTTTTCTTTATGTCAACTTTTGATCATCTCCTGTGGAAAAAAAAGTATGACGTTATAGCTGCCCATGATCTCAATAAATTGTCTAGTATGTGTAGATTCTAAAAAGGTATAACGATGTGTACTTTACAAGCAACATTAAGTTACAGGAGCGAGAACACTAATCAAGGTCGGAATTTTTATTTTTCATGTTATGTTATAAATGGTTGTAAAACTTCGTCATAATGATTTTATTCTATCAAGATACTTTGCACAAACACTATCGGGCCACTAATAGGATATTCAGAAGAAAACCCGGTTGTTTTTGGGAAAAAAATAACTTTACTTCACGATAATAATGTAATGAAAATTGTTGTGCTCTAATAGTTACATGCGACAAACATGTTGCGACAAGTTTATTCGAAATTGAAACGGATTTTAAAAATCGAACAAAGACCGCACTACAAAGAAAAGTGGAAAAAATTAGAAGGAAATCGTCCTTCCACTCTAATGAACACACGGTAATCAGGATGTTTGCACATTTGGATATCTTACACGATAAACACTAGCAGCTCTATTGGTGCTGCCATTACGTACACCGTAAATGTAATGCATGTTCGCGTATTCGGCCGGCGTGTACTGTTGCGGCATGATACACAAACTACACAAAAACTTTTCCAAAACAACAAGTTCAATCGATAGCACAACACAATGTCCGTAAATGTGAGCAAAGTCATCAGTACGTTATCATCATTACAGTATCACCACGTTATCAAGTCCAAATCACAAGGAAAATCATAGTCAAATATTAGAAAGCAGTAACAAATTGACGAAAATAGTGGCCCCGATTCTCAAAACACTCTCTAAAACTAAATTAAAAATATCGCTTTCACTTTCTCATGCTTCGTATTAGAACAAGACAGGTACATTGGTCTCACTAAATTTAGTCCACATCATTGTGAAATTGAACGAAATGCGCTGAGGACTAGCCTAAAATTGCCTTCGCCGTGTCATATTGCACGTACATTTTAGTTTGACAGGACTAAAATGATTACCTGTCTCTGTCTTATTGATGTGTAAGTGACAGCGATAGTTTTAGTTTAGTTTAGAGAGTGTTTTCAGAATCGGGGCTAATGTGAACAAAAGGACATGCGATGGTCAAAATCACACTGATGTGATGAGTACCCTTTTCTTTGTAATGCCGTTTCAATTTCGGATAAACTTGTCGCAACATGTTTGTCGCATGTAACTATTAGAGCACAACAATTTTCATTACATTATTATCGTGAAGTAAAGTTATTTTTTTCCCAAAAACAACCGGGTTTTCTTCTGAATATCCTATTAGTGGCCCGATAGTGTTTGTGCAAAGTATCTTGATAGAATAAAATCATTATGACGAAGTTTTACAACCATTTATAACATAACATGAAAAATAAAAATTCCGACCTTGATTAGTGTTCTCGCTCCTGTAACTTAATGTTGCTTGTAAAGTACACATCGTTATACCTTTTTAGAATCTACACATACTAGACAATTTATTGAGATCATGGGCAGCTATAACGTCATACTTTTTTTTTCCACAGGAGATGATCAAAAGTTGACATAAAGAAAAAAAATTGGAAATATTTTTCTTAAAATGAGTATTTTGATAATGTTCAACGTGGATAACACCTAAAATTGTATTTAAATTACATAATACACGTATTCAGCAGTATAATACTAAAAGAATTATACAAATACATCAAAATTTGAAGAAATGGCAGCAGAATAAATAAAAAAAATTGGGAAATTTATAAAAAAGTTTAAAAGTCTACGCCATTTTCTTATGGTTGACAACCCTGGCAAGAAGACACCATTTTCTTATAGCCTCATATCCGGATCAACTGTAGGTAACGGGTTATCCATTCATTACGACAGACCCTGTATATAAAAAAAAATAGTAAGTATATAAAAAAAATATGAAATCTTTTTTTTTCTGTTGTTTTACTAAAATACCCAATATATATTATTTTATAGTTATTACGTTACTTTAAAAAAAAAATAGTTTAACTTCAACTTCAACTTTTGGGCAAATATTTTTCGGCTTGACAAAAGTTCAACAACGAAAAATTTATTCGGTCGGTAAGTCCGGTTTGTCAACGTCATCAAATGGAAATGGACTGCCAATGTCATTAAAACTAACCTAACTTTTATTTATTCAGTACTTTCAGTAGTTAGTTTGTTAAATATAAAAGAATTGCGAGTTTATAAATGAGAAAATATCCTTGTATGCCAAATTTTCTTTCTTGCCTAATTTCAAAACCCAATTTTTGTGTTTTGCATTCAGTTTAACTTATTATCCATAAAGGTAAGTCTCTGAGTAGATAATATTATCATTCTCATTCCATCTGTTTTCTGTTTACTATTAAAATTCACCATTTTAATTATTCTTAGCTTGCCAAGGATGTCTAGCATCACATTTAATAAGGTAAAATATATTAAGGTCAAACCCTTGTCACTGAGGACATTATGCTTTAAGTTAATTTCACAATATTTTGTTTTGTTTTCAGTGAATGTAAAAAATTGGAATTTAGTTTGATATGTAATAAAATTGTTCATAACATTGCATTTTAGATCCTTGAACAAACTGAATCATTAGAAAACACATCAAAGAAAAGGCGTATTAGGAGGAGAAAATTGCAAACAGTACAAAGTGAAGAAAAACACAACGCTGAAATGTCATCTAAAGAGGATGTACTGGCTGCAAGACAAGCTAAAAAATTAGCAAAACAACAAGGGAAAAAGGATATTCCTAGTACTGTGGCGAGTAAGGAGCCCCAAGCTAACTTGAAACAAAATGCTAAATCTAGTCAATCTACTGTGCCCACCTCAGGAAACTCACCAAACAGTAAGGATGAAGTTGATAGGGCTGCTGCTAACATTCAAAACATAAGCTTAGAATCTTCAGATGTATCTAAGGAGCAAATTAAAGCAGAAAGAGCTGCCAAAAAAGCTGCTAAACAGGCCAAAAAGAAGGGTGGTGCTGAAAGTGGTGATAACAATCAACTGAAACCTGACAAAGAAATGACGGTCAAGGATGTTGTTGAAACACTGAAAGACATCGTAAATGTGTCTAAAGAAATGAAGGAGGTCACTGCTAAAGTAAGTTCTATGAAATTGGAAGCTGCTAAGGTAATTAGCACATTACACTTTGGTGTGTTGCATGAAATGCTCATCAAATCATCACTTTCTCTTTGCTATTATTGCTTAAAATTTTAAGTTGATTATAAATATATATGTTTAAGTACATATTGTTAAACTTACACTTATTATTACAGCCTGAGGAGAGTGGTAAGAGTAAAGCTGAGTTGAAGGCTGAGCGCAGAGCTAAGCAAGAGGCTCAGCGAGCAGCCAAGCAAGCAAAGGAGTCTGCTTCTCAAGTAAAGGCTGCTGATGTCAAGTCTAAGGCAAATGCTGTAGCTGTAAAGGAAAAAGAGGTAAACCATACACATTCATAAATTTGCCTATGTCATAATAGAGTTTCGTTTAAAGGATCTTGTATAAAAAATTTAAGGTCTATCTCCATCTTGATTACCTTACAAATTACATTTATTTGTACCTTCAATTATATGGTTACTACAATATCACACTGCATGTTGCATGCTTAGCTTAGATTCGGAATCTGCTATAACACTACATATCAATTTATATTGTTTGATTGTAGGAGAAGCCAATAAAACAAAAGACACTGGACAAGCAAAAAGCAAAGCTCCAAAAGGCGCCAACAATAAACTGGTTCCAACACCTACAGAATGATAAAGACAAAGAAATACTCAAGAATATTGCTATCAATTCAAAGTAGGTATCCAACGACTCTTTAGCTCTTGAATTTTCGTAATAAAATAACCTTCTAAAAACTGTGCAATGTGTTGAAAAGTTTGCAATTGTGGTTTTCCTTTTACAAATGGGTAAAAGATACTTATATTTTTTTGGTTACTGCTAGTGGAAGCTGTATTTCATCCATAATAAATCGTGTTCTCTTATTTCCCATTTTCCATTAACAAAAACCAATTACAAAAACTTTGCTTTATATTTGGAACATTCGTATTGTGGCTGTTGCATCTAGATTTTTCCTTTTTTTTTACATAATTTGTTTACTGTTTTTGTTTTGTTTTTATTTAAATTAAACTAGTGGCCGCCCGCGACTCCGTTCGCGTGGAAGTCGATTTCCCGTGGGAATGAGAAGTTTTCCCGCGGTAAAAAGTACCCTATGTGTTATTCCGATATATAACCTATATCACTGTAAAGTTTCATCTTAATCCGTCCAGTAGTTGTTACGTGAAATTGTTACAAACATCCATCCATACATCCATACATACTCACAAACTTTCAAGTTTATAATATAATATATAATAATATTAGTAGGATTACCTATATATTTTTTAACCGATTTTTTTTATGTATGCACATCGATTACGTCGAGATTTCTGAACCGATTTACGTGATTCTTTTTTTGTTTGATTTTGAATTGTTTTGAATTGGTCCCTCAAAAATTTGATTCAGGTAGGTCCAGTAGACTTTATTTTATGAGCCTTTTTTTATCTACCCCGATGCCTGAAATCAAATATCGCAAGTAAATTTGATCCACTTCCCGGTTACCGATTGAGCTGTAATTTTGTATACGTATGTAAATTGGATGACAGTGAAAAAATATTATGACATGGAGCTGGTCTGATGATGGAATCGGAAGGTGGCCATAGGAACTCAGTAGTTAAATGACAGAATCCTATCGAGTTTGGGCTCGTTTGATTCGTCTTGACAAGCACTTTGATGCCGGTAGTATGAGTAAATAGCACGTATAAGTAATAGGCAGTATTAAAATTATAATTAATCTTAATTATTTTAAACTTTTTAGTTTTGAAGTCGGTTTTATTTAACGTAGTTATTTTTTGTTTGTTTAGCCTTCACCCAGCCATAGTGAAACTAGGAGTGCAATTAGCGACACGAGTCGTCACCGGCTCTAATGCACGATGCATCGCGTTTTTAGATGCTTTGAAAAAGGTAAGTAAAAGGTTAAACTTTTTTAGGCCATATTTTGTTACTGTGTGAATGACCTGCTCAAGCTTCACATGGTGCATTTATAGTTTATTTCATTGTATTTTATTTATAAACCTTTTCGAATAGATATTCAACATAATGATGATGATAGTCACATCATCTGTACAAACAGCAGCCGATGCTAATTCTTTAAAAAATAATAATACATAACGTCTTTCTTTTGTTAATAATGCTAACGAATTGAATTACTTTAATAAATTAGCTGACCCTGCAAAACGTTGTTTTGCCATATTTAAAAACAAAAAATGTTATGCATGCATAATAGACAGTAGCCGATCTTCACACCTACTGAATTTGCAAATAAAATTTGGTAAAAATTGGTAAAGCCGTTTCAGAGGAGTAAGGTAACTAACATTGACTAACGTTTGGGGGAAACGTGAAAGAGAATAAAAGAATTGAAACTGTATTCAGCTTTATATTTAAAGCATAAAAGTGAGTTTAAAGTTATGTGCTCACAGTCCGAGCACGAAAATATGACTGTGTCTGGAAGGAAGCTGTCAATATCTCATTGTTTCTTCTTTAGAATCTATTTGAATAATATAAAACAATAGCTGCCAGTATTCCAGCAATAATTTGCCAGTATTTCCTACATAGTGCTTATGCACATTACATCCCACCGCCTACGAAAAAGATTTTGATACTAATCAAAATCGGCATCACTTCCAGGCACATATCTTCCTAGCCTACCTAAGTTAGGAAGTTCCGAAGTAAAAGTGATTCAATCCCATAGTTGTAGCTAACAACCAGTCAGATTAAAATGTGAAGAAAACAAATGAAATAAGAAAAATAAATAACTAAACAAGTTAAACTGACCCCACCATGCAAAAACCTAACAAAAATACATGACGTACGGATGAATCACAGTATGCTAGTCCAAAAACTTTACAAAAACTTAAAAGTAGAAATTTTGAAAAAAAAACGCAAAAGAAACTTAAGTATTTCAAACACAATCGTAGAGGTTCTAATCATCATGCATCTAGGCAGCATCCAGTAATCATCATCCGACATCATTCCAATGCTTCTTGTTTAATAGCGCATATTAGCGTATAGTAATATTCTTGTTCGCGTGTCTATCTCTGAAAAGCACTGATTTTACTCGCGACAGTACCCGCGGTACTCGATACGGCGCCTCCACCAACTAAAGTTTGGGGGAAACGTGAAAGAGAATAAAAGAATTGAAACTGTATTCAGCTTTATATTTAAAGCATAAAAGTGAGTTTAAAGTTATGTGCTCACAGTCCGAGCACGAAAATATGACTGTGTCTGGAAGGAAGCTGTCAATATCTCATTGTTTCTTCTTTAGAATCTATTTGAATAATATAAAACAATAGCTGCCAGTATTCCAGCAATAAGTTTCCTACATAGTGCTTATGCACATTACACATTGTGACAGGAGAATCTTATCCCTAGTATTAATCCAAGTCTATAATTCTGTCTGTTTGTCCGCTATCTCTTATACTACGTAACGGATTTTAATGCGGGTTTTGCCATCATTTAGGATTTTTTTTCATTTCAATTTGAAAATGAATCACATACAGAAAAAGTTATTTTAACTTAGCCAAAATTCAACGTGTCCTGAACAAGTCGTGCGACATTGCACCATTGCGAAGCTTGGACGGGTCGCTAGTATATGTACCTACCTATAAGAAAAATTTTGTATTTATCGATTATTAAAAATGTTTAAAAGACCAAGGGGGCTGTGCAGTAAGAAAATCATCAATTGTGGGACCTTATCTTTTACACGCTAACTTCGCTTCTATTACATATGTAGTTGCAAATATTTATGTAAAGTTTGCGTTTCGATGGGATTGCGATCGTTGTTTTTCTAACGCGACAGCCCCCCAACTCACACTACCATCCTACAAACTATAGATGGTCCGCGACTACAGCCTCCCCGCTAAGACGGAGTTCGGCCGCGGTCTGGAATCCGCGCTCACCGCCAGCGTGAACTTCCTGTGGTCGGCGCGCGCGCCGGCCGCCTCGCAGACTAACGCGCTCAAGTTCTTCAGATACCAGCTGACGCAGCTGCCGAATAATGTCGACGAGTTTGATGTGAGTTCTTAGTTAGACGTAAAGTTATTAAGTAGCTATTTTTTCTTTAACTTTGATTTATTGGTTTAATAAATAAGAAAATTAACAGAGATTACAGTAGGTAAACATATATCGTCTTGGTTGGCATCTTTGGATAAATATAAAGTAATTTGCAGAAGGAATTCGGCCCTTTGAAATACCAGTAAATTGTTTTACTCTATTTTGTCTAGCACAGTTACAATGATATCCATATTTCATTAATACATGCTAAAAAAAGTATCGATTTGTCTAGGCCAAGAAACATTTACAAGAGGAGATCGACCGCTACATACGTGAACAAATCGACATGGCAGGAGAGGCGATCAGTATCGCAGTCAGACAGAAGATCTCTGATGGAGACAATATACTCACTTATGGATGGTAAATATCAATTATAATTTTCATTGATAAATGAAAAACGCATGTATTGCTATGCTTTAGACACTTCGTATACATATCCTACTATATCCTACTAATATTATAAATGTGAAAGTTTGTGAGGATGTATGGATGGATGGATGGATGGATGTTTGTTACTCTTTCACGTAAGAACTACTGGATGGATTTGGATGAAACTTTGCAGTAATATAGGTTATACATCAGAATAACACATAGGGTACTTTTTACCGCGGGAGAACATCTCATTCCCACGGGAAACCGACTTCCACGCGAAGGGCGGCCACTAGTACTGCATAAAAAACCAGTCTTGTCTTCGAACGTGAACTTGAGTAGGTACTCATAAGACTTATGCAGGTAATGCATAGTAACTGTATAGTAAAAATATAATTTTACGACTTCCGGTATTGATACTTTCTGGTGATTACTACTGCATTGTCTTCCCTTCACATGTATAGTGGGTGGGCGGACGGCCGGTGCTATATACGACTGCCAATAGTGATATTGTAGCGGATTTGCATCTTTAAATTGAGACCATGAAAACCAGAGCGACCATACTATTTTTTACACGCATAGCCACAATTTTCAACGTTCATTCACAGCTCATCACTAATCGAGCGCATCCTGCTGGAGGCGTGGGCGGCGGGCGTGAGGTTCCGCGCCGTGGTGGCCGGCAGCCGCCACCGCCGCGACGCCGCCACCATGCTGCGGCGGCTGGCGCGCGCCGGCCTGCCCGCCTCCTACTACGACATCACCGCGATACACTTTGTCATGCCGACGGTCAGTATATACACGGTGTAGACACATGCTGCGGCGGCTGGCCCGCGCCGGCCTGCCCGCCTCCTACTACGATATCACCGCGATACACTTTGTCATGCCGACGGTCAGTATATACACGGTGTAGACACATGCTGCGGCGGCTGGCCCGCGCCGGCCTGCCCGCCTCCTACTACGATATCACCGCGATACACTTTGTCATGCCGACGGTCAGTATATACACGGTGTAGACACATGCTGCGGCGGCTGGCCCGCGCCGGCCTGCCCGCCTCCTACTACGATATCACCGCGATACACTTTGTCATGCCGACGGTCAGTATATACACGGTGTAGACACATGCTGCGGCGGCTGGCCCGCGCCGGCCTGCCCGCCTCCTACTACGATATCACCGCGATACACTTTGTCATGCCGACGGTCAGTATATACACGGTGTAGACACATGCTGCGGCGGCTGGCCCGCGCCGGCCTGCCCGCCTCCTACTACGATATCACCGCGATACACTTTGTCATGCCGACGGTCAGTATATACACGGTGTAGACACATGCTGCGGCGGCTGGCCCGCGCCGGCCTGCCCGCCTCCTACTACGATATCACCGCGATACACTTTGTCATGCCGACGGTCAGTATATACACGGTGTAGACACATGCTGCGGCGGCTGGCCCGCGCCGGCCTGCCCGCCTCCTACTACGATATCACCGCGATACACTTTGTCATGCCGACGGTCAGTATATACACGGTGTAGACACATGCTGCGGCGGCTGGCCCGCGCCGGCCTGCCCGCCTCCTACTACGATATCACCGCGATACACTTTGTCATGCCGACGGTCAGTATATACACGGTGTAGACACATGCTGCGGCGGCTGGCCCGCGCCGGCCTGCCCGCCTCCTACTACGATATCACCGCGATACACTTTGTCATGCCGACGGTCAGTATTACACGGTGTAGACACATGCTGCGGCGGCTGGCCCGCGCCGGCCTGCCCGCCTCCTACTACGATATCACCGCGATACACTTTGTCATGCCGACGGTCAGTATATACACGGTGTAGACACATGCTGCGGCGGCTGGCCCGCGCCGGCCTGCCCGCCTCCTACTACGATATCACCGCGATACACTTTGTCATGCCGACGGTCAGTATATACACGGTGTAGACACATGCTGCGGCGGCTGGCCCGCGCCGGCCTGCCCGCCTCCTACTACGATATCACCGCGATACACTTTGTCATGCCGACGGTCAGTATATACACGGTGTAGACACATGCTGCGGCGGCTGGCCCGCGCCGGCCTGCCCGCCTCCTACTACGATATCACCGCGATACACTTTGTCATGCCGACGGTCAGTATATACACGGTGTAGACACATGCTGCGGCGGCTGGCCCGCGCCGGCCTGCCCGCCTCCTACTACGATATCACCGCGATACACTTTGTCATGCCGACGGTCAGTATATACACGGTGTAGACACATGCTGCGGCGGCTGGCCCGCGCCGGCCTGCCCGCCTCCTACTACGATATCACCGCGATACACTTTGTCATGCCGACGGTCAGTATTACACGGTGTTAACAGATAAAAATAAGCACAGCGTAGATTTTGTATTAATTTTAAAAGCAGTTGTGCACAAATCTAGGTTTAAAGTTTAATGACCTCAATTGCCAAATCTAAGTTGGTGTTACGTTACGGGACAATTTAAAATCTTTTTTTATAAAATAATACAGGAATTATTATTCATTGATACTACTTAGTGAGTACATTACGATATACTAATTAATGCAATTGTTCTCTTATTCTTAAATTACAAGCTACAAACATTTATCAGTTGTCGTAAAGATTTTATTACTCAAACACGGAATATATCGACTGTTATTGTAGGTATCGTATTTAGAAAGAAACATTATAACATACTTTAAAATAGACCCATTCTTACAATAAAGCTTATACCAAAATTTAGAAGATTTTTATACGTTTTTTTATTTCTTGTAAATGTTTACGGAAAACGTGGTCAATTATACACCCGCGGATATCTTTTCTCACGGCGACGACATAATTTATTATTCGTCATGTTAATCACATTATGTCCACTAATGGATAAGCTTATATCCCTTTAGCTGTACCCGACTATCGGGACCTTTAGATACTGTTATAAATATTGTACCTATCTTTTACGTATTTAATGCATAAGACTTGACGTTTTGAGACTATTTACAAAAACCTAATATCTTTACAGCCAAAGAAAATTGTACACTTTGGTGCATGCACATTGGCCTAAATGCTTATATTTATTATTATTATTTATGATTAATTATACTAGGTTTGGTCCAAGGCCATGCTATACCTACAATTGAATTATCCCTAATTTATAATATACAAGCGACCGGCCCACGCTTCGCAATGGTGTAATTTTGGCCGACTTGCTCACGAAATATTGAATTTTGGCTAATTTAAAAAAACTTTTCTAATTGTTATTTATTTACAAATTTAAATGAATAAATTCCCTAAAAGATGGCAAAATCTGCATTAAAATCCGTTGTGTGGTTTAGGAGGAGTTAGCAGCCAAACATACAAACAGACACAAAAAGCGACTTGGATTCATACTATGTAATGAAGCATAGATATCATCGATCTCAGCCTCATTCAAACCTACACCCCCTTAGATAAACAAAGTCCTGCTCGGAGCGAGCGCGCTGCTAGCGAACGGCGGCGTTGTATCCACAAGTGGGACCGCGGCCGTCGCCCTCGCGGCCAGGACGCACAACGTTCCCGCGCTGGTGGCGTGTGAAACGCACAAGTTCTCGCATACCGTGAAGACTGATGCCATGGATTATACTGATACTGGTATGTAATCGCTTTGAAAATGGAATTGGAAATTGTGTTTGTTCGGTTTCAGGTAAACGATGATTGTCATAGTCGCCGAATTTGAAAGATTTTTTAGTTTGGAAAACTAACACAACTTCAACGATGTATTTTTAAACTTACGACTTCGTCTGCGATAGACGTGATTTTCCCGTGGGAATGAGACTTACTCCCGTTGAAAAAGTAGCCTATTTTCATCCCAGGCTGTTGAACTATCTACAAGTACAAAACTCATTAAAATCGGTCCACATACCGACAGATATACACGTTATTAATTTTTAATATGAAGCAACGATAAAATTATCCTTATTTACTTATTATCTTTGGTTTTAGTAGTCATAAAAAAAAGTATTAATTTCAATAACATCAGGTAAATTGCTAAAGCCAAGTATCTACCTACCTACCGACTCAAATGTTACATAACGTTATTTTTTTTTATTCCGAAGTCGCTAGAATTATTTTTAATTTTATTTTTAAGTTACTTCAAAGGTAGAGGTTATCCTTTCGAGCTTTGATTTAGAGACCTCAGAACTATAATTTAAGAGCTTATATAAGATATAATTTTACACTAGGCATTATTAACGCCTTATAAATTCCAGGTGACCCAGACGACTTAATCGACAGAAGCGACGAGCACTCCCCACTCAAGAACTGGCGAACCAACCCTAACTTGACTCTGCTGAACCTCACCTATGACGTCACACCGCCCAGCCTCATTACCGCTGTGGTCACTGAACTCGCCATCTTGCCCTGCACTAGTGCCCCTGTAGTACTGAGATTCAAGCTGTCTGAATATGGCATATAAAAGCTAATTTTGAACTGAAGTTTCCTAACTTACCCTTATATTGTATAGTGTGTATATAAATAACTAAGTGGTTAATGTGCTCAAATTTTTACAGCTGTGTAAATATTGAGGTTGAATAAATATTGAAGCTTAATTTGGTATTGTTTTATTCTTCAAAATAGTCAAAAAAATGCATCATACATTGATTTTTCCTAAACATGACAGCATACATAAATAATAAAATAAAGAAATCTCCAGACTGTCACATCAGCTGTTAGTACTTGTGCAAACAATGGACTAGGAGAGATCCTTATACTCAAACACTTTTAACCAATTACGAAAAGATATTAAAACCAAATTGGCTAACCCGGGTATAATACCTTCAGTCAGGTATTCATACAAAGGCCACGGAGGACGGAGGTCGTCGGGTTTGATTATCGATGTTTCGTTATCGATATAACAGTAATGTTATAAAACATTGTTTTTTCTCGGAGGTGAGTGCAAACATCACTCAGGTCAGAGAAATAATGGTGCATCTGCATTGAGTGTTCTTTTTTTCAACTTTTAGTAAAAGACGTGAGATTTTGGCCTTCTTCGTTGTGTCAGGCATCGTGATAATTTACACAGAAAATGTAAGCGTTCTCCTGATAATAACATATTAAAAACCATTTACACCAGATATAGAAATTTTTGTAATCGGATACTGAGGAAAACGAAACAAGAATTTGAACGAAATGAACTAAGAAAAGTTACTTTTAACAACAAAAAGCTTTGGAAAACTATTAATAATGTTACAAACAGAAACAAAACTAAAAATTCGGCTACTGAACTTTTACACCCTAGCCAAACTATAAATGATGTTAATTGTTTTTTAGCAAACATAGGTAGAAATCTTGCTGACAAAATTGATCATCACCCAACAATGTTAAATGTTAATTCTTTAAAATTAACTCAGTTTTGTAAATCAATGACCCTGATACCTACTGATAATGCAGAAGTTGAACAAATTGTATCAAGCTTAAAACGAGACTGTGCTATAGGTTGGGATAACATCTCCTCAAATATTATTATTGATTTTAAAGCAATTTTGGTACCAATCATCACACATATTTGTAATCTTGCTATCTCCACTGGAGTTTTTCCTAATGCATTTAAAAAATCTATCATTCATCCTATTCATAAAAGCGGAGACAAAAGTTCTATAAATAACTATAGACCAATTTCAGTTTTAACTTCTTTATCAAAGATTCTCGAACGTCTATTGCATAAACGTCTCAATCTCTTCCTGGAAAGCAATAGTTTGATTGCGTCTGCTCAATATGGTTTCCGTATTAACAGATCCACTGCTGACGCTGTCCTAGATTTCACAAATTTTGTTTCATCCAATTTAGACCGCAAAAATAAAGCTCTAGCTGTTTTTCTGGACCTAACCAAGGCCTTTGATACCGTTTCAATACCGTTGCTTTTATTAAAAATGGAAAATATCGGCATAAGAGGTCTTCAACTTAAACTCTTTGAGAGTTATTTGACTGAACGGTATCAATGTGTTAAAATTGATAACTTTTTAAGTAATTACCTTCCAGTTACTCACGGAGTTCCCCAAGGAAGTATCCTTGGTCCCACACTTTTCCTCATCTATTTAAATGATCTTTGTAATATAATAATACCAAAAGGTAGGATTTTGGCTTTTGCTGACGATACTGCACTTCTTTTTGCGGATGATACATGGGATAGGGTATTCAATTTGGCTCAAGAAGGCTTAAACACAGTAACAAAATGGCTTTCCCAAAATAAATTAACTTTAAACGTCAGTAAAACAAAAGTTATCCAATTTTCTGTTAGAAATTTAAATAATAAACCCCTTAATATATTCAATCTAACTGCTCACTCTTGTAACTTAGTAGACCACTCATGCTCCTGTCCTAAATTGGAACATGCACATAATTACAAATATTTAGGCATCCTTATTGATCAGAATCTTACTTTTGAACCACACATTAGTCTCCTTACTAACAGAATAAGGAAACTTATATATGTTTTTAAGTCACTTCGTCATATAGCAGATGTAAAACTCATTAAAACTGTTTATCTGGCTCTTTGTCAGTCTGTCATTTCATATTGTATCACAGTGTGGGGTGGTGCCTCGAAATACCTCTTACTTAGAATTGAGAGAGCACAAAGAGTGGTTCTAAAAGTCATGCTGTTTCTTCCTTATAGATTTCGCACATATGAACTATATCAAAACTGTAAGCTACTGTCAGTTAGACAACTTTTTATATTACACACAGTGCTTAAACAACACTCTATTACACATTTTGATCCATCTATCATAAACAATAAACGGGCTGGTACATCAGTTATTGCTCCACACACAGTTTCTACAAGTTTTGCTCAAAGATTTTTTAGCTTTTTAGGTCCTTATTTATACAATAAATGTAACAAAAAAAGTCATATTTATTCACTCTCAAAATATGATTGTAAGAATAAAATATTGGAGTGGTTACAAAAACTTGATTACGAAGATACTGAAACATTTATCAATGTCATTAGCTAACACACCTCCTTCTCTCATATAGGTTCTGAATTCTCACTAAATAACAAACACACAGGCATATACTCACACACGCATAAACACATACACAATCACACACACACACACACACCAAACTAAAATAACTTTCCTATTGTTAACTAAATTTAAATATTAAGTTTTTATTTAATTGTTATTTTGTCTGGAGTCCTTTAACACAGGCACTAGCTTAGATAAGGCTCCAGTCTCCTGTCTTAAACTTTTGATCTCTTATTAGCAATAAGTTTAACTTACCTTAATCTTTAGGAAAGAATTGTTTATTTTTAAGTAAAGGAGAAATAAAAATATTATTATTATTATTTCATTCTTTTCTATTAATTCTCCGTTCAGGGAAATAGTAAATCTGAATATACGCGGGGTTTTAAAACGCCAAGCGTTACAGATTTAGATATCAGTTGTGTTAATTTGTGCTAATGGTGTGAGAAATTTTCTTGTAATTCTGCAAGTGTTTAAAATGACGGCTTTTTGTATGGTGTAGGCAGTATTATGGGGTAATCCTAATGTATTGAGGTTAAGTTTTAAAGACCTTGGAACAACTCCTGTTGATGATATGACTATAGGAACGATATGAACAGTATCAGCTCGCCATTGCTTTTTTAGTTCGATTCCTAGATCCTGATACTTAGATAGTTTTTCATTAGTTGTTTTTTGTAAATTGTTGGTGTTCGGAACAGCGATATCTATTAGGTAAATAATTTTCTTAATTTTGTCATGAACAGTAATGTCCGGCCTATTCGCTGCAACCGTCCTATCAGTAATAATAGTTCGGTCCCAGTATATTTTTATAGTACTATTGTCAAGAACTGTTTCCGGGCTATATTTGTAATATGGAATTTTATTTTTTATGAATTTGTGTCTGTGAGCTAAGTGCTGATGGATTATAGCTGCAACCTGGTCGTGTCTATGTTTATAGTCGTTTTGTACTAAAGCTTTGCATGAACCTGTAACGTGCTGTATAGTCTCACTACCAGAGTTGCATCTTCTGCATAGGTCTACTAAGTGTGGTTCTTTAAGTATGAATTTACGGTAATTCTTAGTTTTAATAACTTGATCCTGTATCCCTAGCATGAAAGCCTCAGTCTCAGGAAACAGTTCCCCTCGTTGAAGCCACGCGTTGGACGCATCTTTGTCCACATGGGCTTCATCGAGATCAGCGAGATGTCTACCATGAAGGGTTTTTTGTTTCCACTCAGATATTCTTTGTTCCCTGCTGACTTGACTTTCATTGGGTTGTATTTCGGTGTTACTAAGATTTAATGGAGTTAGGTTTATGTCAAGTTTGTTTATGTAAGTGTGTAAATGTGATGCTGTTGATTTCGATTTAAAATAATTACGAAGATTAGATATTTGTTTGTTGTGTAAATTTGTGATGTGTGTTATTCCTCTACCACCATCTTTGCGAGAAAGGGTGAGCCTTTGGGTGCAAGACTTCGGGTGGTGTTTACGCTCTTTTGTCATTGATGTGTTAATTTTTCTTTGAAAATTTAGTAAATCCGTCCGAGTCCATTTAATGACGCCAAATGAGTAGGTTAAGATAGGGATTACAAATGTGTTAACAGCTTTTACTATGTTTCTGGAGTTAAGAGAGCTTTTTAATATTTTGTTAAGTCTTTTATTAAATTCTTTCGATAATTCTTGTTTAGATTCTTTATGATTTATTAATCTTGATTGGTTGAATCCTAAATATTTATATGCGTTTTCACCAAGAGGGTCAATAACTTCCCCACTTATTATTATTATTATTATTATTTTGAAGATATTTAGTAAAAAATAGTAAAAACTCATAGCACTAAGTCAAAAATTAGTAAAAGTTAAATTTAATCTATTAGAACCCAAAAACTAGAACACTCAGTTCAGACGTGTGAACCAAATGGCAAGATCTCAATCTCAAAAAGTACTAACTCTGTGCTGATAGTTTTTATATTAAGATGGCATTGAGGCAGGTGCAAGATGAATCCTAGTAATGAAGGATATTTGTCATTAAAGCATTAACTGTTTAGTTTGTTGCCCACAAAGATTGGTACTGGAAATAAAGACCTGTGGCTGCAAAAAATCTATAAACTTTAAGTGCGCCGAATCATAGACATGATACTCAACTTTAAGTATGTACTTTTATTGTTTTTTATTATTTATTTTTTAAAATTATTTATTTTATTTTATTTTGTACTGTTTTCTCGTTCCTCCTCTCACTGCTTTAACTTATTGTACGGGTTTCCTATTTACTTGCTGTTTTGTGAGGTTCTTTAGTGCCTTATTTGGCCCAGGGTAGTCATGCTCGCCTCGAAAGTTACTGGGGCGGTGGCGTTGTGTCAACGGGTCGCCCAACTCCCTCTAATATGGTTGAGTAGGACGATGGCTGGAGCACACGTCATACTTGTGATCAGGTGCCGCCTTCGGGAAACGATCTGCTCTGGTGCCGAATTGTGGTGCGGGAAGAAGTCCTTAATTAGTTCGTAGTAGCAGTTTTAATTATTTTTTTACTTTTATAGTGTTGAGTTGAGGTACGAGAAAATAATTTATATGTTCATTGAATGTACACGTTATAATTGTATAATTTTCAAAAAGAGTGCTGGGAGTTTTTTTCCGCCGGCTTTTTTCTCTCGGTCTACGGTTAGGTAAAGTCGAAGTTTGTAACATTGACGTTCATTAAGTATATGTTACATATCTATGATGAATAAAAGAATTTTGATTTTGATTTCACGCACCAAGGAATCCAATTTTAAATTGGGAGAAATAGAAACAGTTTAAAATTTCTTTAATCAAGCAGTCAGCTTACCAACTTACGATTGGGTTATTAAATCGGAATGGAAATACAAAAAAAAAAATATTTTATAAAACATTTATTTTGCACACAGTACAAGAAATGCAGACAACTAGATGTGTTAAATTATAAATTCTATTACATAGTGGTAATAAAAGAAACAGTAAAATTAATCTTTATGATGTTCAGCCTTGTGAATAGAAAAGTCTAATCTTACATAAATAATTACACACAGGAATAATGCATAAAGAAACCCGACAACTAAGAGAGGCTCCTGCAGCATTAGCAAGCGTGGGAATGAGTAGCGAAGATTAAAGTTAAGAATATGGTTTTCAACCAGATTTTTCTTTGTGAACGTAATAACAGTACGGCCTTTAGTATCCAAATAAGTAAAATGTAGGCTATCAGGTAGTTTGGTTACACTGTATGGGACATTCAGCTTAGTATTTGTAGAGCCTTCAGGCAAAATGATCTTTGTCACCAGTTCATCAACTTGCATATCATCAAATATATGGTCAATTGCTCTCATTTTCAGCAAGTACTCATTTCCAGAATGGAAGAGATATTCATAACTGGGTACATTGTATCCTAGAGTATAATGAGTCTTCCAGCCTCCAAACAATGGATATCTTGGCCTCAGATCCAATTCCACAGCATCCTTTTTGACTCTCATGTTAGATGTGGAAATATTTCCATTAGTGTCACGATAATAAACATCTGATGCAGAAGCAGGCAGCAAAGTTTTGTACGATCTTACACTGGCAGGTCCACTGTGGTGATCTTGCTGATAGTCATAACGGGAGAAAGATCCCTTTAATGTTGCCCCTGTATGTACAACTTCAACAACTTCTTCAACAGCAATGTTTCCCCAATGAGAAACCTCGATGAGGCGCTCCAAGCGAGTTACCGTTAAAAAGGGGCTGTTATTCTTGTAATGAACACTAAGCTCCTTTTCACTAAAAGGAGCTATGTTAGTGTAGGGGCCATAGATTATGGTGCCATCTTGTTGGGTGAAAGGCTTAACTTTAGTAAAAGCTTCAATACTCTTGGTGCCCATTGCAACACTGGTTTTCTGTGATACTACAGTGTATGGAGAGAAAATGTACAAGCTACCAATGAATTTCACCAATTGATTTTCTTGCTGTGTAATAGCTGCAGGATGGGGCTGCAAAGCTTTCATTAGGACAATATCGGATAATATGATTGCAGTGCTGCCAGCATTTAAAGGCTCCTTCAACTCAACTCGCCAAAATTTGGCATTGTTATAACCACTTACTGTTGTTTCAATTACTTTTAAATCTTTATTATTACTATCCTTTGCCCCAATAAAGGCTAAATTATCTTTTAAAGATGCCTTTTCGGAGAGTAAGAACGTTTTTACCGGCGATTTACCTGTATTCTCCAGAGTTATTTTGGCTGTAATTTTTACGAGCTGCGTAGTAATATCTATTGTTCGGTCTACATTTTTAAGTTTGATATCACTAGATATAGAGTCGACATTTGCACTTTGGCAAAAAGATGCCAAAAATCCAAGAAATACTACACAAAACCGAATTTTTGCCATCGCCGGTAATGTGTAAGCGATCGGGTTTGACGTTTGATTGACAACGCAGCAAGGTTTCAATCGGTCAATCATGTGCTCATAGACTAGAAACACGTCAACAGAATTCAGCGGAAACAGATGCTTTTTTTACTTTATACGTTCATTTTAAAAGTATTGATCCGATTGATCGTGTAGAAGCAGTTTATACTTAGTACCACAAACAATATAGAACAAAGTCAACTTACTTAATTTGACATTTGTGTGTAACATTGACAGTTTTTCTGTCAGACAGATCTCAGACTGACTCATTTCATTTCGTTCATCCTTCCGTTTTCGTTTCAGTGGCGTTGTTTCTTTTGATTAGGTTCTTGTCCCTTGAACTGTTTATTTGGTTTAATTTTAACCACATTCCCTTATATAATTTAAGTTACAATAGAAGCGAACAAGGAAGTTTTACAATGTCAAGTTGTATAGTTCGTGTTAGCCTGTTAGTCCTTGGTAATTTCCTTATTACTCAATTTAAAATAGTTGTTTTATGACAAATTATTTTTTAATACATTTATTACTCATTTTAGTGATCTATCAAGTGCTCATTCCGTGTTACGGCGTTCGAAGCTATGGAAGTAGCAACAAGTTTGGTAACAAGGGATATCAGGACCCCGAAAAGCCGAAGACGTTCGTCGGCACATCTTCAGGGCTGCCATCACAAAACTATACGCGGAAGGGCCTTGGTCTATCTGCTTGGGGTATAGTTGTCCTCATAGTCTCAATTATATTAGCTGGTATGGGCTTCTACTATTTTTCAATCTGTTATCCTATTATGTGTAAAAAAACAAGGAAGTATGATATGATTGGACTACCATCAGTTGCATAAATGTTTTGCATAGTTATGATAACCCTATTACAAAGTTCAACTCTATTCCAATCCAATTCATTTTTGCATTCCATATCTTGTCTTTGATAAATGGTTGTGATTTAAGTCACAAATTTATGATGTGGTGCCTATATAGCAATAAAAAAATATTGTAGGGTTGCTAAATTTTATTTAACGTCTTTTGTGAATGTGTAACTGCATATTTTGACTCTAATAAGGTGTCTTGAAAATTGCTAAGCTTTTAGATGTAAGGATATTTTAACAAAAATTTATAAAGACTGTATTGGACCAATATAATACAATAAGGTATTTTGATAAGTTTAACATTAAGGTAGTCACTATATTTTTGTATAGCTATGTTGTAAAGAACAATATGCCATAAATATGTCAACATTATTTACCTCTGAAGATACTCTTGAAGTCTTATTTAAGTCATGAGTTAACTGGATGTACTTGTCTTTGCATAACCCCATTTTTGTTTGATCAGTATTATCTTTAAAGTGATATGTCTATATCATATTAGAGACATTAGGTAATGTTTATGATGTAGGTCAAACTACAACTAGTTTTATATATTTTTTATTTTTAAGTAGACTAAGAAGTCAATGCTCAAGGATTTTACAACTAAATAAAATAATACTTTAAAAAAAGCATTCGTATTATTAAACCTAATAATCTAGGACTGTGATCAAACAAGATTTTACATTCCAGGTAGATGAAGTTTCAGTTGCAGGTTTCTAGGAAATCCATTGTGTATTTAGTCACATAACTTAGGTAATAAGTTTTAAAGTGTCAAACTATCTCAATTGCAAATTTCATTAAAATTGGTTCCTCCGTTTTGACGTGAGAGTTGAATAGACAGATAAACATTCGCATTTTTGCATTTAAAATATTAGAAAGGATTTTTAATATTGAGGATGGTTAACTGTTTTACTGGTTGGTACCAGCAACTTCGACATGAACTCTTATTTGGTGGCTCCTGAGACTTATTCCCGCGGTAAAAGTAGCCTTTTTTTATCCAAGGGTGTCTACTAACTCTATTCCCAAATTCAGTTAAAATAAGTTTAGTCAACTTCAGGTGAAAGCAGAACAACACATTTATAATATAAGTCAGGGAGCAAGGATCAAGTCACGCCTATGCTACATTTAACAATATTCAGTTTTTTTTTATTAACAATATTTAAACCTCAGTCCTATAGCCTCTAAAATCTGTAAGTTTCTTATTTTTTCAACAAGTAATAGTTAATATGCATACCTTGCAGAGGAATGATAAGCTTACTATATCAGTGTAACATTTAAAAAGAATTAAAATTCAGATACTATTACTTAAGTATTTATTATTATTATAAAAAATGCATTACAGTGTTAAGTTTCAAAATTACATTATTTAAAATATTTCATGTATCATACATACCCATGGAAGAATGAGATATTTTGTATCACTGAACAATTAATTAAACACACACATCATTGAATTACCTAACTTTATGTATAGAAAGATACATTAATTTTTATTGTGATGTTATAGAATTGAAGATACTGAATATAAAGTTAATGTGACCATCATTTACAAAAACGTCATACAAATTCTTTGATATGGTGTGAAACATGCAATAGAATACTTATTAAAATAGTTACTATCACAATATGCATGAACATTTGTTGGACTGCATCCTTAAGTTGGTCACTGGGAAAAAAATGTTAGTTAAATGGCAAATTAACGCTACACTCACTGTTTGTTTTGGCTTAATAGCTCGTTTAAGTCTTAGAACATCACATATTTAGATTGACCAAAGTTTCTAAACTTTATTGACTAACGTTAGTGAGCGTTGATAAGCGTAAGTCTTATAACTCGTCTTTTTCTAGATCTACATCAGATAGGTCAATATCTTCTTCTGCCGGTAGTTCCCCATCTTTACCGTCCCAGGGTTCTGATGTTTCTATTTTGGGCATCTCAGCGCCGCGCACTGGCGCCGTCTGACCGCGGCCGAATGATAGATCCCTGTGTACAAAAATGTTGATAAATAAATATTTATAATAAACTTTGGTCCGCAAGTTGACATAAAAATAAATTTAGCCAATGAGACTCCAAGATAACGAAGCTTACAACTAGTTAAAGTTTTTTAGATTTTGATGCAGTAGTTCTGTACGATCTACGATGCGTACAGATAATATTTTATAGGCATTGACCTAGTGTTAGCAATGAGCCCAATATTCAGGGACAGCCTAGTAAACTACATAATTCTGCTTACTTGTACAACCTACATTAATTAATCTACATTTGACAATAATTTTGACCTAGTGTTGGCAATGAGTCCAATGTTCAGGGACGGCCGAGTGAACTACATTATTTCGCTTACTAGCAACCTACATTAATAAGTTTACATTATACATTAAGTTTTACAATAAATTCAGTTACCTAACGGTACTCGTTGGGTTTGGTTATTTACATACCTACACCACAGTTAGGAAAATAACCTACCCTCCTAACATTTTAACTGTGCGGTTTACGCCCGTACATGTTTTGGTTCTTCGAGCCGGATCAGCTTCGAGCAGTTAAAAGGATCTCGCGAGTGCTTCGATATAGTGATTTTTATCGTTTCGAGTCGCCTTCTGTGAGATACCAGTGACTATCGAATTAACATTAACATTTGCGAATAATTCGCTTAACATTAACAGTAACGTAACTTGTGCGGTTTACGCCCGTACATGTTTAGATTTTAATTAACAGTGACAAACAGTCGCGCAAGAGTTAACAAGACAGTGGAGTGTGAACAATAACTTTCCGTTACAACATAAGTGCGGGGAAGTTTTAACAATCAAAGAAGATTTAAAAAAAAAACAAACAAACAACAATAAAAACATCGCCTGAGCTAGAGGACTTGAGGACAACAATGCAGACCTGAGGCAGTCGTAAACTGGACACGAGAGAAAGGGTTAAAGTACCCAAATTCAATTCCAGAGATGACGGACGATTTGAAGAACGAGTTGCAACAACCAAAGACGCTTCAAGAGGCGATACATATCATCAAGTTCCTCACCACATCCCACGAACGGGAAGTCATTAGACTCAAACAGTCGTATCATAAACGAGTTGACACAATCAACAAACTCGAAACCAACAGAAAACGAGAACGTGGCATCATGTCAGCTCCGAGGATAATGCAGCTGATTGTGCAACCAGGGATACAACAACATAACAATTAATACAAAACCATCTATGGTGGAACGGACCGCTATGGCTATGGACCCATCATGGATAAAAAACAAAACATATCACGATATCGAAACAAGAAAAAACAAATGTAAACGCTTCTTTATGCCAGAAAAATTGAACGACATTCATAGAGAAATTATTAACTAATAACAGCTGTTTGCCAAGGTTGCAAAAACTGTGTAGCCTTGGTATTGAGGTTCATTGCAAAACTACGATGTAAGTTTAATGACAACAATATGCACATAACTACAAGAGAGTAAAGTGAAGCCTATAACTTAATAATCAAGGATAAGCTGTCAAGACATTTTCCAAAGGAAATTAATTTAGTAAAACAAAATGGTAACAGAAACAGTAGGTTGGTTCCCTTTATAGATGGGAAGGACTACTGAGAGTAGGAGGAAGGCTCAAGAACTCCTTAATTAATATGTCAGCGAAACATCAATTAATATTACCAAGCCACAGTCTTTTGACGGATTTAGTATATAATCAAGCAAATCAAATTGCATAACAATAACAGGTGGTTGTTCTCATGTTGTGAAGAATGCACAGTCCGCATATTTTGTCCGAAGCAAATACAATTAAAAACATTGACCGATAATGGCCTTCTAGATTTAGGTCAAGGATGCAACGTTAAGAGCAAAAGCTTTGTGATTTTTGGTCATAACAACTACTACAATAAAATTAATATAGACGCGGATATCCTTTCGCTTCCGGAGACCTCTATCCTGAATCACATAACTAACTCTTCCACGATTGAGGTGTTCACTCCTGAAGACCACCGACACGAGTGGCACAATTTAAAAACGCAGATCGACGATTTAAAGCAACAGTCCAGCATAAAGCTCAGTGTTCATGACGTACATCAATACATCGTCCTATATGTATTGTTAACACTCTGCGTAGTAGCCGGAATAGCATTCTGCTTGTACCGAGTGCGAAAGTTAAATAGCTCTGCCACTCCTACGCAGCCCGAAGCCACGGTAGTCTTCCGAGCGAGTACTGACCGTCAGCAGCCGCGGATGACAACGAGTTCAGGATGTCCGGCGTCAGCGAGGAGCCCAGCACCTACACCGCGATCTCGATCAGCAATTGTTTTAAACATTCCGCGTGTTAGTGATAGTGAATAATGTGTTTTTTGAACAATTCATAGAGACAATAATATCTTATAATGTATTGATAATTTTTACTTTAGTTTAAGATTTACATTTTACATTTTGTTGTTGTTTCACCTTGTACATTGTAGTTTTACATTGATTTGCTTATAATTTACATTTAAACTTGCTGCTCTCCTTCACTTTTCTTGAGTGGGCAGGATGTACGATCTACGATGCGTACAGATAATATTTTATAGGCATTGACCTAGTGTTAGCAATGAGCCCAATATTCAGGGACAGCCTAGTAAACTACATAATTCTGCTTACTTGTACAACCTACATTAATTAATCTACATTTGACAATAATTTTGACCTAGTGTTGGCAATGAGTCCAATGTTCAGGGACGGCCGAGTGAACTACATTATTTCGCTTACTAGCAACCTACATTAATAAGTTTACATTATACATTAAGTTTTACAATAAATTCAGTTACTTCAAGGTACTCGTTGGGTTTGGTTATTTACATACCTACACCACAATTAGGAAAATAACCCACCCTCCTAACATTTTAACTGTGCGGTTTACGCCCGTACAAGTTCCATGAGATTACTCACAGAAACATTAAATAGATTGGTCGTAATCCCTACTAATATTATAAATGCGAAAGTAACTCTGTCTGTCTGTCTGTCTGTCTGTCTGTCTGTCTGTTACGCTTTCACGCCTAAACCATTGAACCGATTTTGATGAAAATTGGTATGAAGAGAGAACTGAACTTGGGAAAGGACATAGGGTACTTTTTACCGCGGGAAAACTTCTCATTCCTACGGGAAACCGAACGGAGTCGCGAGCGGCCACTAGTCTAAGATAAAGTTTTTGCACGTGGGTTCAAATGTTATCATGTATAGAAATTACACTTCAACTTAATACATATCGTCTTCTGTAGCCTACAATTTATAGGATACAAGGTTGGTGGGAAGTAACAATAACGATATCACACTGTTAGAATTATAAACACGGAAGTGCAAATTCCATGCAAAAAAGAGTCAAATGGATTTTTCAACAGAGTCAAATGGATTTTTCAACAGTTTGACACTTTTTGTAGCGGTTTTTACCTACCTATTTTATTTAACATAATTTTTGTACTTATTTCGTATAACTATTATAACGTTGCGAATAATTATAACTATGTACGTCAGTAACAAAATTATCGCATATGACAAAAAACGTACTTTGTTCTTCCTGCAATCGATAATTATAAATGTATCATTGTGATCGTTTGTGTCATTGCTTTTCCCAAAAATGCTAAAATGGCTTATTGAGATAAGATACTTGCATTTGGTCAACATTGTTTACGAGTAGTAAGCGATAACATACCACGACAAATTATCGTTATCACAAAAAAAATTACGAAAATTATCGGTGTCGCTAAAGGGAATAGACGCTTTTTATTTCGATTTCAATTGATTACAAAACGGACCGGCTAACTATAATACCAAATAAACAATAGTCGATTTACTATATCCGCTCGCTAAAACTGATTTCTTTATGAAAGTGTTAGCAGTTTTGAGCTTTTAAGTTAAAAGTATTATCATGGACACCACGAGTGACGAAATCATTTTTTTAATAATATTATAAATGAGGGTTTTTTATAGCTGATATAAAACTATTTGTGGTAACCTTAAGAATCAAGGTCATAATAACACGGTGTGTGTTATTATGTTGTATTAATAGTAATGCGTGCCAAATCATTTTAAATTAAGTTCCCAAGGAAACTCGTAATAGTTTTCTGATATTACTGTTTTAATTTCATTAGGCATTTCGCCATTTATTTAATGTCTGAGTAACCAAGTTATAGTCATTACATACTCTAGTTTCAATTATCCAAAATTACAGTCTGTAATGTTGTTCCGGCTAATCTCTTGAATGCCTGCACTGATTTTCACGTGACTTTCACTGACTGATAGCTTATGTAATATGAAGTAATAAAGGCTACCTTTTGACGGATCTTCAACACAACCCTACTTACCTCAAGAATTCATTAATCCCCTGTTCCGAGAAGGATCCTCTCAGCGTGGAGAACTTGAGCTTCTTGGCGTTCACCACCGCCATGGCGGGGTAGCCGAACCCGCCCAGCTCCAGGGCGGATTCCAGCGAGGGCTGGGCCCCGGCCTCAGACCACACCCAACTGTGAAGGAAAATAAATGATTAGATTTTTTATTATTCTAATAATAATAATAATAAAACTCTTTATTGCATAAGAAACATGAAATTTAGATAATATATAACAACTATTACTTAACTATTCTAACTTAATATTAAAGGCGATCAATAATAATAAAAAAAACTTGTGGTAAATCGAGGTTTAACCTTGAACAATGTTGCTGCACTTTAGATGTAGATTAATAGCTTGATGATAAAATTGCATTTAAATTTGATCACGGCATTGCAGTGATTTTAGATAAGTGTTCAAAAACTTAAATTCTCGAAACTTGATATACTAGCCAAATATTGATTTGAGACACTAATTAGCTTATTGACAAACAAGTTCATAAACACAGATAGTTTGTTGAAGTCATTCCTGTATTGTCTCTATAATACAATAATCATTAGGTACATAGTATAAATCCAAGTCGCTAATTGTGTCTGTTTGTATGTTTGTCCGCTAACTCCCCCTAAACCACCTAACGGATTTTAAAGCAGTTTTCGCCATCTTTTAGGAAATTTTCTCACAAAAATTTGTAAATAAAGAACATTTAGAAAAAGTTCTTTAAAATTAGCTAAACAACAATGTTTCGGGAACAAGTCAGCCAAAATTACACCATTGCGAAGCGTGGGCGGGTAGTAGTAGTAGTAGTAGTAGTAGTAGTAGCAGTAGTAGTAGTAGTAGTAGTAGTAATAGTAGTAGTAGTAGTAGAATAATGTATAACCCACCCCCACATCTTGTTCTTGTACTTCTCGCCCAGCCGCCGCAGGATCGCCAGGTAGTGGTTGCGACACGCCGCGTTGCAGTCCAGGATGTGAGGCAGCACCGACACCACACATAGCGACTTGTCGCTGCAACCGGACATGGAGGCTTCTCCCGTTACCTGGAGGAGGAAAAAATTGAAAAAAGTTGTGGTCTGTAACTTTAATTGAATTTAACTAGTACCTAGAACATATAATTATTGAACTGTGAGAGTCTTGGTATAGACATTTATGGAAAATTGTATAAAAAAACTACAAAATAATATTGAAAACTATACCTTTTAAACTACTTTTCGTGGTTTTCAACAACTATTTTTTTATGTTTTATATTTTTACTCCATAAATAAGCCATAAAGATTGCTATAAACAAGTTTATTTCTAAGCCAAACGTTTGAAATACTTATATTGTTACAGCAATATCTAAAAAACCTTTTTCCCATATCTTTTAAAAAGTTATCAACACTTTAAAAACAGAATATTTTTTATTACCTGTACAACATCAGGTGCTGGAACACTCTCGGCAAGCTTCTCGAGTGCAAAGTTCACGATGTCACTGGAAGTCCTGCCTCCGTTATAATCTTCAGCCGAGCTCGGTGACTTGGAACCAGCGGGGAACATCTTGATGGTGGGATAACCCTGGACTTGGTAGCGTTGCGCCATTTCTTGATGCACTGTCGCGTCTAATGCTCCCAGTTTCACCTATAAGTTTGTAAAAGTATGTATTGTTTTTGGGGTAATTATACGGTTAATATTAATATTTGGAAAATTTAATACTTGAACATCTTCTACAGTTTCAATAAAACCTTTTTCGTTATTTTAATTATTCAAAAACCTAATCCAGATGGCCACATCATGACTTTTTATTGATGAGTTTGACATACCAATGACATGCAAA
This sequence comes from Emmelina monodactyla, assembly GCA_916618145.1. Classification (NCBI taxonomy): domain Eukaryota; kingdom Metazoa; phylum Arthropoda; class Insecta; order Lepidoptera; family Pterophoridae; genus Emmelina; species Emmelina monodactyla. The sequence goes on from OU745303.1 coordinate 10,844,061, forward strand.
AAAAATTTTTTTGGTAAAAGTTTGTATTTAGACATCAACCTACCTTTCCTTTCAGTTCGGTGGCAGCCTTGGCCCAGTGAGGCTCGAGGTTCTTGCAGTGGCCACACCACGGCGCGAAGAACTCCACCAGCCACAAGTCCTCGCTGTCCAGCACCAGTTTCTTGAAGTTGTCATCGGTCAGTTCAACCACATCCGACTGGAAAGAGATATTTTTAAATTAAATAATATAGAAGTAATCTTAAAAGAATAATTGTTATGGTAAATTACTCATAAAAACTGATTTGATACATTAGTTTTCTGATTAGCTGACTAATTTTTCGCATTATTAGGTACAAACAAATTAACCTGTAATAGTTAATGTAGTTAATAAGTTTTAAGTGAAAATAGTGTTCAGATTGCAATGATTATTTTTCTTACAGGTCAGTCCAAATATTTCAGTACCTTAACAGATTATTTATCAGAGTTACAGATTCCTACATACTAATTTTAAGACAATATAATTAATGGACACAAGTTTGCCAAACAGCATGGTGAATTCTAGAAAAATCGAGTGGGCGAAAACTGTGGGTGATATAAACTATGACCGACTAAAGCGGGTAGACCAAGTGTTATATGCCCACCCACACACATAAAGCATGTAGAATTATATGTTTCAATGTTGGGCAATTTCTTATATTATTATACTTGCATTACATTCAGCTGTTGTTTGAAATAAATAAAAATGTTAAAATGATTTTACTAACTTTGAAATGCAGATAGATCAAATCCCTAAGGAAAAAATAGGCAACTTTATACCGCAGGATAAAATCTTATTCCAATGGGAAAATCACTTTTATTTACTCACGGTGAAGAGGTTGGGGGGTTCAACTAGTTATTCCTAAGCAGGCATTGAAAATAGGTAAAAAGCTATTAATAACATGATTAATATTTTCTTTTTTTCAATAACTATGAAAACAATTTTAGTGTGTTCTTTTATATTCATTCAAACGAATAGTTGAGTGAACGCGTAACAACCCGCACAATTTTAGGTAAAATTGAATCATCATCCAACAAATTTTTACGGAACAAGTGCGCTTGCAACTTGTTAAGTTTATGTCTGTATAAAATATCACGATGCTGGTCCCTTGGAAATTTATGGGCTACTCCTGATCGCAACACATTACCCAAATAGAGCTTAAGGCCTTTATGAGCAGTTGTTTGTTTAGGTACAGCAGTAGTTATCTTTCTCCATCTAATTGTTGGTCTTTTGGCTGTAGGTTTTTTGGAAGGTATTTTCATCTAATGAGTAGCAGAAAAAACATATTAGTCTAAATATCTTGTGATTTACAAATATTAATACTCCAAACTAATCTATGTTATAAATATTTATATTAACTAATTATAAATATTATAAATGAAGTGTTTTAATTACCTTTCCTGATCCACCACTGGATCTGCCTAGATTCCTGTAAGCCTTTTCTTTGGCAACTCTAAAGCACTCATCCACAAGATCATCCGCACTTCTTTTCCCCTTGTATGCAATGGGTTTGCCATCAGTGAATATCTTAATTGTTGGGAACCCAGACACTTGGTACTGTTTACCTAAATCTTTGTGTTCATCAGCATTAACAGCACCTACTTTGACTATACCCTTTGAGAAGACAAAGGAAAATTGGTTAAAGTTGTGTAAAGAAGCCTTTTTGGAATTAACAGTCAAAATATAAGTAACAATTGACATAGCAAATGATAAATACACAGCAGTTATATATGGGTAGCCCTTTGAGATAAAGGTTCAACGAACTCATAAATTTTGTGTTTTACCTTTTACTATTTAAGAAGTCAGTGTTAAATTAAGACCTTACCTTTAAAGCTTTAGCAGCCTTTTTAAATTCAGGCACTAAGCTTTTACAGTGACCACACCATGGCGCGTAGAACTCCACCAACCAAATCGAATCGCCGTGCAACACATTACGATCGAAATTTGAAGGAGTTAAGTCCACCACTGCATCATTACTATCATATAATGCACATGAACTACCCACGAGTAGCAATAAACCTAAAATAAAATATTTATCCATAATAACCGGCAAAGCAAATCGGCTAACTAGGCGATATGTGTAGCTAAATATCAAAACCAGGTAACTCCACTCTAAGTGAAACGCGGTAAATGAAAGAAATAAGTTTATGGCTAAACTTTTGTAGATAATTATTTTTTCTGTTGATCAACCTGTCGGGTAGATGTTTGTGGGTATTACAAAAGTAAAAAAGTACATATAATTAAAAGGGTTTAGCTGCAAATTGAGAAAATATAATGGACATACCGGTATTTGATGTAAACTAGTAAAATATACCGGAGTTTGAAAAACACAACTGTGGACTTGTTGGGTTTTGAAAAATAGCGAGTGGACGTACCTTGTTTTGCTGAATATCGATATTAGGGGATTAGGGATGTACTTAGGTGTTTAGGGTAGTACTAAGAATAAAAAATAATATAATTTAACACAGGAACCACGCACCAAAGATTTAAACAAATAATAATTTTGAAAATCAGTTTTTATTCATTACCTTATGCTAAATTACATAAAAAAGTAAAATAACACTGTTCAAAAATCAAACAAAATCTAACACTTCTTCCATGAAATACATACCTAGTACGTCCCTGTACCGTAGAGTCCAGGTTGTAGTAACACAAGATCTACTATGCCAGTGTTTAACTTATCTTTTTGCTAACGTCTTTGCTCGTTTTTGTTTTATTTTTGATACGCTATTTTTCTTGCATTCTCCGGATCAACCTCAGTTAAATTTAATCAGTTTTCTGCCATTATATCCAATTTTATTTCATAAAAACATCGACGGCAATGTGTCTAACACCCGTTAAAACATGGAAGTGGCAACCATTTTGGATGCCATACTCAACGCTGATTGGTCGCCGCGGACATGCTTGAGTTTGATAAACATTAGACCATGGACTTGCAAGGATTTGAAAAAAAACATCGACTTTAAATGTTATTTTTGTAGTATTTATAGTGGTTTAGCATGTTTTGAAAACAATCACACGATACCTTTTAAAATTTTAAATTCGGCGCCATTCTTAGTTCATTTTCGACTAGACTGTGACTTGCCGGCTTTTGATATTTAACTACACATATGCAACCATGTATTACAGCGTCATGGACTAATGCCATATTTTGTAAACTTACCTAAAGAATAATGTAACATATTGTTAGAATAATTTTACGCGAATTTTATTACAAAAACTATAAAAACGAGAACGCCTGTAAACTCGCGCGAACGACAATAGCAAAATTGGCAAACACACGTCACTCACTGGTTGATGGACTGTCGATATTTAGAATAAAAAGCAAATATTGTCGTTGACTTCGTGGTCGGATGTCATTGGTGAGAATAATTGAGTACGTGTTAACTTTGATTGGTCGAATTTCTTTAAAAACCTTGGGATTGGTTATTAACCATGTAATATTGCCATTTAAAGTACTTAAGTCAATAACCCGAAATAAGATTTGCGTGGTTGTGTTGTGTGTGTAAAATCTCTTTAAGCTTGTATAAAACGACTTTTTGTCCACAGCTATGCTCGTGTTAAATTTGATTTTAACAAACACTTTTTCAATACTTCTACTTCATTCACAGATTAGCCCCAAATAGATACCGAATTAGAGGCACCAATACATCACCACAAATCTTTGAGTATTTAACCAATCAAAGCCACAAATAAACCATTTAAGACGAATGTAAAGCCACGCTTAATTTCTTTGTTAAGTTATGTATAAAATAACTTTTAAGTAAGTCATTTTAATAAAGCCAGCTGCTGTAAAACTAACTCCGTACTTCGATCAGAAATCAGATCGTGTAGAAAAACAGTATTCCAAACAATGGCTTAACGGTGGGTCTTATCTTATATGTATGTATAGCGTCCATTATTTTTAAAAACCGGCGGGGCTATTGCGTAAGCCAATGGTAATCCAATGTCATATTTTCAACAATTCTGGAAAGGGTAAAAATTAATGAAAATCATCACGGTTTTGGGCTTAATAGATGGCGACATTGATTATCTACCTATTGATTTAAAAAAAACGTTATATTTCATCAAAAAATGACATTCGAATACCATTGGCTTACGCGATAGCCCCACGGGCACATGAGTAAAGAAACTGAACAGAGACAAAGCTTCTAAAGAGCTAGCAAAATTTATACCTATTTTGGTAGGGTTGGCACAATTGAATAAATTAAAAATATAAATGTACTTTTTTTTCAAATTTTTTATTAAAATAGTTTTTTTTTTACAAATTACATACTCTAAATATTTTTTTTTATTACTTTTGGTTTTTAATAATTTGTTGTGTCTTTTAATCGAATGATAAATTCTAAATCTAATATAAAGTTTTTTCAAATAAACCAATGGGAAACACTCACATGGCATATGAAATGTACAATCTTGCAAACGTGCTAATATTTCATTACCAATATTAACATTTTTAATATGAAGATCAAAATATTCGCGAAATTTTTGCTCAAGCAATTCAACAAATTCAATAAAATTGTCAGGAGGTATAATCAAAAAACCTGATTTCACACTACCTTCATTAAAGTCCTTATAATGGAAAAAAAAGAATCTTTTCCTATATTTTTAAATACTTTTTAAAAACTAAAACAAAAGTATTACTACGTATTATGTGAGAAACTCGAAAACAAAAACAAAACACGCACAACGTTCGAGCGTCGCGTCACGCCTGCACGCCCTGAGATTGACCACTGGCTGATCTAGTTTGAAGCGGTTTCGGCTCATACGTGACAAGCGGCCAGTGGTCACGCACACACACGCGTTGCACTTGTAGTGATGTACCTGTCACAGCGCATTCGTATGTAGCTTTGTCTCTGTTCAGTTTCTTTACTCATGTGCCACGGGTCCCTATAATATAATGTACGACACAGTATTGCACGACATGATATTGTACGATACATTGCACGCCCAACCTTAGATAAGTTTATCTGTCGTGCTCTATTCTTCGTACATTACGGTTTCCCTTGCAACCAAATAAATGACAATGTCAAATATCAATCAATGTCACCCCAGGCAGGCCTTTACTAACCAAAACAAACAAAGTACAAAAACGATTTCATTTATTTACTTCCCTGAAATGTTTTCGTTAATGTAATCAGCATGTTGAAAAACTATGTTCGAGTTCTACATTATAAGGGTAAATTAATATACTCTAATCGCACTAAACGATAATGACAGATAGGTGGGTTAGGTTATGTTTCTTGGCGCCCGATTGTTATTTTTGGGATGCATTTAGGCGGGAAACTAACAAGTCATTAGTTCGTTCACCGACGTACTACAAGGAGGGTTATTAATCTTTGTTTAATATTTTGTTGTAGCTTCACATATTTATCATAAAATGTGTGCTGTCAATAAGAAGCCCTTCACAGTGTTCGTGGAAGGTAACATAGGCAGTGGGAAAACGACGTTTTTAGAACACTTTCGCCGATTTGATGATATCACCCTGCTTACTGAACCTGTTGAGGAATGGCGTAATCTTAGAGGATTTAATCTATTGGTAAATATCATAAGAACAATATTCTTGAACTTGTAAATATGTCACCTATTAACCTGATTACCTGTTATTTTATTGCAGGATCTGATGTATAAAGATCCAACTAAATGGGCTATGGTTTTCCAAGCATATGTATCATTGACCATGCTTGATATGCATCAAAGATCTACTGCAACTCCTATAAAGTTGATGGAGCGCTCATTGTTTAGTGCCAGGTATTGTTTTGTAGAGCACATGATGCGTAGTGGAACACTGCACCCTGCACAGTTTGCTGTTCTTGATGAATGGTTCCAGTTTATCCAGCACCAACTACCAATTCAGGCTGATCTCATAGGTAAATAAAATGTACATATTTATGAACATAATAAATACCTTACTGTAAAACACACAACACCAGATGCTATGACTTTATTACTTAACATATTGTCATAGCTTTATTATTAACGTACAATTCATTAAATAATATTTCAGTATACTTAAAAACGACACCATCAGTAGTACATGAGCGGATAAAGAAGCGTGCCCGCTCTGAGGAGCAATGTGTGCCGCTATCTTACATTGAGGAATTACATAAACTGCATGAGGACTGGCTGGTGAACCGTACCTTTGCTGAATGTCCTGCTCCAGTAAGTTTGATTTTGTTTAAAATATTTGTTTAATTAACTTATTGTCTGCAAAAATTACTGAGTAGTTATAATGTTACCCACATTTATCTGTTTTAATTTAATAATGATTTGAAGTTCTCTGAAAGACTCAGTAAATTGTCTAATCCAATTTTAATGTGTTTTTAAAATATGAAATTTATAAAATTAATTTTAAAAGTCTGTTTTATGTTATAGTGCAATACTATTTTCAACATATTGCCCCTATTAAACCCTTCAATTGATAAAACATCATGGTCAAGCTGCAGCATTTCAAGCAATTATGCTTTCTTTATAAAAACAAATATTTTCAGGTCCTGGTGTTAGATGCAGATCTAGATCTCTCACAGATTACTGAAGAGTACAAAAGAAGTGAACACCAAATATTGAGGAAGGCTGTCGATGTAGTTATGACCTCACCTAACAAACTGAGCCCAAAGAAACCCATCAGTGGTTCCCCAATAAAGATAGTTCCTCAGTTTGGGCTTTGATATAGTAGTATTATTAGATAGCACTTGAATCTAAGGGATAATTGCGTGAAAACTTAAAAACCCAGTTTCAGCTGCTGTGTTGTTTTTTACATATTCATAAATTTGCAAGGTTCACCAGAATTATGTCTGTTTTTAAATAATGCAAAACATAAAACACATGACATGCTTTATTAGGACAAATTCAGAAGGACTTTACTAAACCCTTGTAACTTCGAAGATTTACGCGTTCATTACTTATTGTGCCAATCAAGACAGGTAAAATATTGTTTGGATATCGCATTTTAGAAATTGCACATTTGGACGCCCATTCTTAATTGTTGTATTTAACATAATAATGTTTCCATACATATATGTAAACTACATAAAATAATCAGTAAATAGGTCTAAGTTAATACTGATTCGTATCAGAATCTTGATCTGAGTTTACTTTTACATGATTTCTGTATAATGATGTATTTTTAAGTGGTTGAACCACTCAAATACTTTCCATAGATGACTAAAAATTTAATGAATATACTACAGTTTTACACCTTTTTTTAGATAGAATGTGTTGAAACTGTTAAATATGCCTTAACCTAACCTAGGCTTATGTAGAAACTAGGAAAAAATGTGTTCTATTTAAAAGGGAATTCATTAAATTGAGTTGTAATTGTATTTGCTAAAACGAAACAACATGAGCTAGTTTTAAGTTTAAACTAATCACAAAATATTTTAATTCTTTATTATTTGTTAGTCTATCTTATATTTAATTAATTTAATTTTATATGTTTAAATTAGAAGATAAACATTATGTTGTAGTGTGTAGTGATAAAATTAATATGACTGACTGAGGTTGACCAAACAAAGCTACTTATTCTGTAAAATTTCTTATTATTCTGTATAAACTTATAAAGAAATACGGAATAAAACTTTCGACTAAGCATTTTTTTGAAATAAATTAAGCATTTATTTAAAGACATTTAGTTTACTTATTTACGAGAATAAGAATACACTCGAGAAGCTTAGAGGTTTTCGATGAAAATTATATGCACGCAAAAAAATTAAAGTAGGAACACGAAAAGAAATTTCTGTTCTAGGGGAAAAACATATCATTGCCCACAATAAAGTACCAAATTCCAGCTTTCTAGGACTTTGGAAGTTCCCTAATGATATCCTTTAGCCACCTCTACACTACTTGCGACTTTGAGTATTTAACCAAACTCAAAGCTAGAGAGTGATTGACGAAACTACAGTAGGATGGGCCCTTGCGCTTCGCTTTCCCGTCCCAAAGGGTTTTGGGTAACGGCTGTATGGACCTTTGGCGTCATTTTTTTAAGCGGCCAGATACAATTTAATTACTAATTTGTAGAACCATAATACAAAGAAACACAAATCAGTTGTAAAAATAGTAGCTCCAATATGTTATTTTATGGAGCTAATCTTTCCAATATATTAATATATAATGCGCGAAAGTCTAGATTGATCGGTAGGTGGTATTAAAGTTGGAGAAACACAAATATCTAACTTGCTTATATATGTTACGGCTAATACCCGAAGTGCGGCTACACCTAGTTTTAGCCGGTTAGAACATCAATAGGTTAGGTTAGTTAGGTTACTTTTTTGATACCACCCATAAAAAGAAGTCCCGCGTAGCGGGACTCCGTCGACTCATGATTGAAGCCAGATTTTATATACATAGGTATTATTTTTTTTTACAGTTTTCCATATTAAAAACACTTCTAACCGGCTAAAACTAGGTGTAGCCGCAATTCAGGTATTAGCCGTAACATATATACCACTACTAGCGACCCGCCCACGCTTCGCAATGGTGTGTTTTTGGCCGACTTGATCACGAAACACTTAATTTTGGCTTACTTAATTAAAGTAACATTTTTGAAAAGTTCTATATTTACAAATTTAAATGAATAAATTCCCTAAAAGATAGTGAAAACCGCATTAATATCCGTTACGTAGTTTAAGAGGAGTTAGCGGACAAACATACAAACAGGCAGAATTAACGACTTGGATTTATACTATGTAATGATGATGATGATAATGATAATTATGATACGCTTCACGAAATTGATATGATACACCTTTGGAGCGGCTACAAAAGATTAGTCTAAAGTATGGCATATCAATTAACAATGCCCTTTCCATGGTTTTTGGATAAAATCGTACGAGAATGATAGTAAAAATGAAAAAATAAAATGCCTAATATCTCAGCTCCGATATACTTTAGCTATATGGTCTCCATAGTGAAGTTTGATTGATTTAATGTGTTCTTTCATGATAATATGGTTTGATTTGCGGCCGCGAAACTTTTTAATGACGCCAACTTTACCCAAGCCCCTTTCTGAACACGGCTAAAGATTTTTTCAAAGAAATCGTATTCAGGCCGCGTTCCGATTCAAGTTAATTTGACGCTGGTAGAAGTGGTAGAGCAGCGGCGCGGCATGCGGCAGCGTAGTCAAAAATATTGTTGACACTTGACAGGTATCATTAGCGACAGTCAGCGCTGTCAGCAATTCTGGGGCTGCGGTCGCCGCGCCGCCGCCGCGGCCCGCCCCGTACTACAAGCTCTTAAAATCCATCACGATTGAAGTATTTTTACTAACAAGATTTATTTTTGAGATACAAAATACAAACGTCCATGACGAATAAGTTAAAAAACTTGTGTAGGACCCTAGGCTTAAGAGCTTGTGGTAAGAGGCTGAATGGGTGAGCTCACTTAATGTATCAGCGTTGTTCGTCTAAGCTGGAACGAGACATAGCTGTCATCTGTCATCTGTCACATTTAGTATAATTTTAATCCAGTGTTTACTTTACACGCTTTTTACATAAAATTTTAATAACTAATAGCAAAATCTATAAATTAATTTATGTTAGTACTTGTTAAAGTATTTTTTAGAATATTATCACAACGTAATGTCACTTTGTTGTGGTAACGAGCGACTTTTTGGGTCTGTTTTGAGCGAAATATTTTCTAGCGATCTAGAGCAATTTAATAATTTATTTGGTGAAGAGAACGTTTTTATGTTAATCGTTGGGTTGTTTATTGCGGTGTCTATCGTTATTATTACTATAATAGCACAAATCGGTGTCAAGTGTACGCTGAGGTCGACGTGAGAACATTGGTGCTGCCAATGAAAGTAAAAGTCATGCTTTCGCTGGTTATTCGCCTGTAAAGTTACACAGGTAAGTCAATCCTGTTACCGCACAACATACATATTTTATCTATAAGTAATTTAATTATGCAAATTAAAAAGGGTTGGTGTTAATAAACCTATTTCTGAAATATTATTAAAGGAATTTATGTTCATGTATTGAAAGGCAACTGTTTAAATTTAAATATCTGAGGTAGTATAATTTGAAATGTAATTAGAAAAAGAGATTCAGACACGAAGTTTAGAAATTGTTGATTGTTGTTTAACAAAGTACTTTACCTACCAATCCAGTGAAATAGCTAAATACGGACAAAGTCAATTATTTTGTAATGTTCATACACATTTTTAAAAGTTATCTAGTTATTGAGGCTTGATAACATTTCAGATATTAGGTACTTTTCAGAATCTATGTATATATTATTTTAAAGCGCTGGTTAGTTTGACTAAATATTTTTAAATATTTATTTCAGCGGCTATGTCCAGAGTATGTAAAATTTATTCCTCTTTAAGCTTCAATTTATAAAGTACATTTATCTAACATACCTTTAGTAGTAATGGAAGTGGTATATTGATGACGTTACTTACCGGTGTCAATGCTTATTTCCTTCTTGTTATATGAAGGTAATTTCTCTACAACTTACTACTAAACCTGTTCCTCTTTTTCTAATACACAGAAATTCATTGTAGGAGAACTGATATAATATTTGAGAAGGCTGACCAAGCAAATTGTGTGGCATTTAAACTACCCATTGTACTTTGCATTTTATTTTTCATTAGTAGATGTTACGATTTTGAAAATATTACTTTTTATTGAGTTTGTAAGTGATTGTTTTATGTTGTTTGTTAGTACAGATTGTAGGTATTTAAGCTTACATCTAATGAAAGTATTATTATTTTTCCCATATCAATCTATACATAGGACAAATCACTTAAGCTTGAAGTTTTGAAATTTTCGGCATATGGTTTAGAACTATATGATTGTTAGGATAACTAACCAAGTAATCATCACAGGGGCAAATTCTTTATATGAAGGAGTCCGACACCCTTCCGTACCCTTAACTACTTTACTACGGGTTTTCACGTAATATTATAACGAAAATGAGTATTTAAACTAAACGAGTATTTCGGTTACCACGTACCAACGGCGCCTACCATTTTCAAAAGCAATATAGCCTTTAATCGGCTTTAGTACTACATTTTGATTTAATAAACTTACGTGTTATCACGTAATTCTATGCGTAGAGTCATTAGTTACGAGTGGATAGGCCAGTTTAGACTGGTTGTCATAGCAATGAAAGTGAGCGCGTCCGCAAGACGAGGCCGGTACATGCCGCAGTCCCCAAGATACCAGCTCGGTGCTACTGCATATGATTTCATTAGATACCTGCCTTTTTCACGAGCAGAAAGCGTATCCCATTATACGTCATTTAAGTAATCGAGATTATTATGATTTAAATATTAATAATTTTATTTTAATTATTAACGTTTCGTAATTAGCCTTTAGGTTAGTTTGATGGTTTTGGTATTTTTAATTTCAGTACGTTTGAATTTGTTTTCAATATACTTACCTTTGCGAACCGTTAGAAAAATTGTCGATTAGCTCGTTTAATCTTTCTAATTTATAACACCATTTAAAACAAAGAAATCCTCATAATTGTGCAAAATAAAATTATTTCATCTACTAACATTAAAAAAATATTTCAGGGAGGCAATACCAGATTAAAAACTATGTAACCAGAAATGTAAGATCAGAATGATATATAATCCGCTAGATTTGGGCCGTCTAAAATAAAGTAAATATAACTAGGTATTAGCTTTTTCAAACAAGATCTCACCGAACCCCCGATAGAGACACCTTTTGTGTTCTACAATTTAATTTATTTTAGTCTAAATAAACAGAACACAAGTTTAAGTCAAAAGATGCGAATTCTTCGAGAATATTTTTTTCTGCCAAAAAAGGGTTTTATTTTTTCGAGATGCACTATCGCCTTTTCGACGGTATTGCTCTTTACTATTTACAGGAATTATATTTATGTATGTGAACTAATGCATAGATGGCGAGGTGATTCCAGTTTCATCTAAATACTAACTTAAAAATGGATGTTATAATAAATATTTCGAAGCAACCCAGGGAAGCTATTGAACTTAAAAGTCGAGTTAAGCTCTCCACTCCTAGAAAAAAAACAAATTTGACTCAATCGAATGTGGTTATTCCAACTAGTATATAACACGATTTTGGGGTGCATATTATAAATATGGTGTGCACATCTACCATGTGTTCAGGTAAAGTCACCGTTTCTGAATGTATAAGTAAAGACAAGTGTCAAAGCAGTAGGTACTTACAGTAGGTTACAATGTTGCAAAACTTTCTAGCATTTACATGTTTGAAGAACAAGCACAACGAGAGTATAAAACTGATCAAGTAAATCACTTTAGCTAGCAGTTATGGGGTTTTGCTATTAATTATTCCTACGAAGTTTAAACCGATTCAATCGATCGATTAAACCAGTCTTAAAAAAAGTTTTTGCATTACTTGAAGACGGGAACATAAAACCATAATCGAAAAATAACCTATTTAAATAGTGTGGTATTCAATTTTTTCTAGTTTTATACCAGGCTAGATTATTTCACACTTTCCCAAAACAAGGGGTTCCCATAAAGATAAGAATATCATTTATTTTCCACAATAATGCGCACTGCTATACTTATGGTTGTCTATAGGAAGGTATAAATCTTAATTATATCAATAAAAAATGTAGAATAAAGATATTTAAATTACATCTACTTAATAAGTTATGTCTGATAACAAATAAAAAACAACTTAATATAGACGTGATTTTGAAATACCGCGCAATTACAGAGCTACAACAACTTTAACTATATTAATTAGTTTTATCACTGTATGTAAATAAAACGTTATTTTGTAACCGTTATCACGTGTTTTATCAAAAAAATAATCTTTAACCGCGATGTCACTTTTGCACATGGGTCAGATATTTTTTTTGTTAGATTGTGATGTTTTGGCATCACTGATGCATTTAGTTAGTGCAGGTACATTTAAGTATTATTTTAACTAGTTAAAATGTTATGTTTCTTTATCAAGTTGAAAGAGTTTGCCCTCGAGCAAAGTTCGGGAGAAACACTATGCCAAATAATATAAAACTTCAAGACGCACCACGTTTGCATATCGTGTCTGATGTATGCCTACAGCGGCCTTTATATGTATTGTGATACAGTTATTTAGGAGCAGATGAAATTACAATTAGCTATTATGAATATGCCCGATCGAATGGCTACAAACATTTTTAAGGACACAGTGATCTATTTGTCATTTGCAACACTTAGAGGGTCAATAAAATTCAATCAAATCGTGTCACTTACGAAGAGCTGTTTACTGAGGAAATTGTTGGTAAAAAAATGGCTTTAAATCAGATGAAGTAATATTTTCCACAAAATGTCTACAAGTTGTTGGGTTGCGAGTACTCTTCTTGTAATATAAGTGTCAGATCAAATGCTTACCTGATAAAATGGTTTATGTAAAGCCTAGTTTATATTCTACATTAATATTAACAGTGTGCGGAGTTGTGCGTCAATTTGCCTCATATTTTACTAACAGACACCCAATGAACATAACTTGACTTTCATCGACTACTTTGAAATTCATTTACCTGGCTTCTGTTTTCGTGTTTTGATTTTTTATGTATCAAAAAAGGTTATCACTATAAGCGAAGTTTTCAACAACAAGAGTGAATTGGCTTGATTCTCATTAGTGGACAAAGTTTAAAATTCTGTTTGGAAAACTACTTAAAAACTTCATTTTGTTCAATGTGTTCATAGCAAATACCTTTCTTAGAGTTTACTTTTCCCAAATGTAGAGCTGTTAGCGTTCGTCTGCGTTTTTCGCATGTTTTTATTGTAGTGTTTGAAGAAGCGTATTAAACGCCTTAATCTGAGGCTGTAACGATCGATGACGTAGTGAGCGGCAGATTCGGCGAGGCTTTTCGTAGGGGCCCCCACCATTTGTTTACAAGTGTGACGCGGCGAGCGCCGGCACTCCGCCGCCAGCCTGCTCGAGGGACACCGCTTGTCGCTCGCCGGCGCCTCCGCGACCGACACTCGGCACTCCTCCACCTCCGACACTCGCCGACAACAAACCAGTGCCCATAAACAAACTCCGCTGCTCGCCACATGCGCAACAGGTGTGCCAAAGGATTTTAGAACTCGCCGTAAGTCACAAAGATTTTTATTAAACTGTGTTACTCGACCGACGATAACATCTTATCTTCAATAACTATGAGGTAACTACTATAGTCGAGGCAGTACGGACGCTGATTCACTGCGTTATTTTTTGGTAAGAGTCGATTTGATTTGAAGGTCGCAACTTCTATGTCATTTACTTACGTTCCATTTCGTGGTAGAACCGGTTGGGATGTATTTGAGTGTAGTTGTAATAAAATTAACATATCAGTGTCGAGGATCATGGTGCGCGTGTTATCTACCAGCGCAGTGTGTGTTGATTGCTCGCCGCGCCTCGAATCACTCGTCTATCACAAAAACTAGTGAAGCTTCGTAAAAAACAGTTCCACTAAAACTCCCCTATGTCGAAATTTTCAACTATTCAGTTGCCCGCATCGATCTGATACGTGTAAGTAATTTATCAATTTAATTTGTTAAATAAACGCAATGTGTTACTGTAAAAAATAAATCTTAAACACAGCATGGTTGCTGCCATAATATGCACGCTCTCAGACATATAAATCTTTGAATTTGTGTTTCCATAGTAGGAATTTTTAATTCAAGTTGCATAATTAATTTCGGTTGTTTTACACAACACGTTTACATAACACGCCTACTATTTGCCTAAAACAGTTTGTTTCTGATTGATCTAATTCTTTATTTATGGATCCAAAACAGTGTTTAAACCTCTACGCTTTTTGAATGAGGGGACTTAGACAGCATACTTATTATCTTGATTTGTTTCTGTATGTGGGCGTTGGTTATTTTTAATATGCATGTTTCTGTTTTGGATGCATCCCCCGGCCTGGCTGCACGCAGTAATCGCATCTCCACAAATTATGTCACGCGCCACCCTCCTCCGACCTCTAGACGTTTAACCTTTACTCTTTCGAAAGCCTTCTTATATTTGCCGTATTTATATTTAAAATCGTTCTTTTTTTCTATAAAGCTTGGTGTTCACTTATTGTCTGCCATCAGCTTTAGTACTAACTATTATTACCGGCATAAAATAAACAGTAAATTATGCTTTACTTATAATGGCTGGTTTGATCGCTTACTGGTTGGAAATTATATTATTCGTTACATTTCTTGTCGTTTTGTCCATGTTGTATACCGGCATACCTACGTCCAATCATGTCGTGAGTAATTTTGTAAGAAACAAGATGGAAAGTCTTATTCTAAACCCATTAATGGAAAGTAAAAACTATGATTTGGTGACTCAACTATAGGGGTCCTTTGTTTATTTTTACCAATTTTGTACTTATTTGCAATATAATGCCAGGTATGCGCGGGATTTATACAGCTTTTGAGATAATTACCTTCATTACGGGTCGTTAAAATGTGTTTTTTTCTTTATTCCCGTACAGTTGGTTTCGTTCACCTGGTTTCGACCGGTGACTTTTTAACAAATGCTGATTTAATTTAACCTGATTGTCTATTGTTTGTAAAGTTCTAGTGTATTGTATTTGAACTTCTTCATCAGCGATATGCAGCATTAATTTTATGGTATTTTAGGTGTGATTTCTTTGTAGTATTCCTGTTATTCATCTAGTGTTTCAAGTCCAGTAGGTACTTCACATCGCCTTACCACGTCTTCTTCTGAGTCAGCTTCTCATTTGCAATCGAGATGAAAGTAACCAAGATTCGCTTTCGATGAACCGGTTTATCTGTTTTACATCTCTGTCGCATATTAATATTACACTTCTGACCAATTTATGTAGATGGTTTTTATGCGTGTCACGAGATATACTGTGAAATTATAAATTTTATTGAGCTTGTTTTCTGTTTCTCTGTGTTATACGTTATAATTACTTCAATGTTGAAAGTAAAAGTTTACGTTCGGTATTTCGAATGGATGAAAGTAAACCACCGGCTAAGCGGTGGAGGTATATTAGTTTCGCTCTCAACAGCTTGTTCTATAGGAATCTCTTTATCCATTCATTCACAAAATGTTGGTATTTCCATCATTTAATTTTGTTGACGTTGTTCATTTGACATCTAAATACACCTTTCCAGCTGTAAATATTCCGTATTTTTACGCAAACCGAAGGTGAAAAAAATCTGGCAACACAGTCATGTGCATGCACGGGCGATGTGCTAATCAAACAAACGTCTAAATATTTAAATAGGTGAATGTTACAAAACAAGAACCAAAATAAAATGGTGCCGGTCGAAGCTCGGGCAAGCTTTTAGTAGGTGAGTCGATACGCCCATGTTCACTGAAAGAGAAATTGGTGTCATCTGATTTGGTTCTCAGCTGTACATTGAATTGGACTTTACGCGTTGTGTCAAAGTAAAAGTGTTCCGAAAAACTTCAGCCACCTCGCGAAATTACCTCGCGATTTCGCCGGAACGAGGTTACCGATGTGGGTCGAGTAACAGCTATCTGTTAGTGTGATACTCTTTTATTTATTTCACTTTACGTGTTCGTACATCCGGTAATGAGACGCCATTAGTTCATCGCCATACATTTTTTTGATTTCGCGTGTAGTAATTGGGCGGCAAAAATGCTGAGTAACACGTTGTTAGCATCATTTCAACTCTACAACTGCTCTGTGGTTGTTAAAAATGTAGGCAGCAATAGTTTATGATTATCTTTATAGTTATTAGGATGGCGAGCATTAGATATAAATAAAGTTTTGAATGTGAGTAATCTATTTTCAACTTTGTATCCTTGACCTGACGTACAGCAAGTCATGTTATGATATCACACACAAGTCGGTGGGTATTTGAGTGGATAATTTTGTTTACGAATAACTAAACTTTTCTTGCTATTAGCGCTGATAAAGTTCATTGTCCTGAATGATCTTGTGATAACCCAGCAGCCGCCTCTTTCTCATTATTATTTAATGTAATATTATCTATTTCAATGTTAGGAGATTCAGGCGTTAGTGTTTTCTGCGTATCAAACAGTTAGTAGTATGTGGAGGGCTATGGTCGGAAGTGCCAGCCTCTAGGTTTTTGTACTGGCTAGAGATCGTGTCGTCTGTACCTTTCCTTGGATTTTTCCATGTGTTTTGAGAACACTTGCATTAGGTAGTTCACTTTTTGCTTCGAGTGCCACTTTAATGAGCGACGAGTAAGTATTTCTTCTGAGTTTCTCTTTTGATAAACCTTATTATTTCTCTTAGGAGTATTTGAGCGTGTAGAATCATAAATCAAAATTTCGATGCAAAGTATTTTATCTTTATAATCAAAAATTGTCTAAAAATAAAATTTTGGTGGGTTTTGGTGGGAATCTTGAAAGTATGTACTTCCCAATTTGTGGTTTGAATGATTATTACCTTGAGAAGTGTCATGTTTTGTAAGTGGCTTGTTAAATGGCGGCAGGGTGTTGGATCGTTTCTTCATTTACACGTTCCACTTGGTCCAATAAGTGGAGGTGAGGAATGTCAAATTGATGGTTCATCAGTGCGCCCGCGCCGCCGTCACGGTGACCTTCACTCTTGTAAACTCTATTATTACTGTTACTTGATCCAATAGAATCACATCTTGACAATTCCCACTAATGTTCGTTTCCTGCAAACTAGCTCTAGCGTGAACACATTTTTAAACTGTTTAAAATTGTTTTCTGTGCTTAATCCACTGCGGCCTTAATACTATAGTTATGTTGGAAAAACATTTGAGTAAATAGTTTGTACGTATGAGGCTCATGCGCCTAACAATGTCAAGGCGGACAGAATTATGTGGGATTGCGTAACATATGAATATTAATATCGACACTAGTTTCCATTTTTACTTATAAATATAGCCTGAAGGATGTATATTTTTTTTAGAATCGGTGTTTATCAATGAGTGGTGCTCATTAATGCTGTGTTGAAAAACATATCAATCAGTAGCTGAAGCGTGAAAAAGATTACAATCTTCGTATGGACGTAAGAATCCCGGTATTCAGTTATGAAATACTAAATTTAACAGCTTTACTCCTGTATTTGATTACTGGTATTATAATTATTGTCGCTACATTGTCAGTAATATTATTGGTACAATAATTAACTAACGCTGTCTCTATCAGCTCGGATAGAGACAGCTTTATTTGCTTTATTGGCAGCCCGCAGGCGGCTGCAGAAATTATTCTTGAATCCATTCGCATTTAATTTGCAAATATCTCCGTGGTCACGCAAGTAGCCTGCAAGTCTGCTACCATCGATACCGATCGCATCGGCTGTGGGAACCGATTGCAATTCATTATCGGTAACTTGTTCGTTAGAATTTGTATGAGAATTTATAATTTTGAATTTTAATTGGTTCTTGATAGCTGTATTATCTCGGTTTTGATTGTCTTGTGGTTTATTAGGAGTTACAAGGAGTTTTGCGTGGTTTTGATGTATGTTAGCTCACTCGCCTTGACCGCGCGTCGCAGTATCCTCTCACTATAGGATGGTGCCTTACTAACGTGCTACTTACCATGAACTTAGTTCCTTCGTCTTGAAGAAACACTAGACACATATTAGTTTTAGCCATGCAAAGATTTGCACCGGTTGCTAAGTAAATATGGATATTTAGATAGTAGGTATAACTTGCGTTTTAAACTTTTTTTAAAGATAATATTAGAAACCAACTCAAAAATTTAAGTTAGGTACTTACATTTTTAAGAAAAATCCTAATCGACGTACATTGATTTAAAATTTTGTCCGACATTATTACTTCGCAAAAAAGATTATTTAAGTCATATTTTTAAATTCTTATATCGTTCTTATTCCACGGACGTGTGTCTCGGCTTCTATTGAATAATAAAACGTCCATATAAGTTGGTATATCCCTAACATCTCCAACGGTCAATATTAAGCAAATACCTTTTTGTTGGTATGACGCCCGCACGCGTTTGACGTGGGTTGACGTCGCACCACAGACCTCCTCTGTTCTTTATTTAAAAGTTTAATTCTTTTTTAATTATTTATCCAATTCCGAGAAAGACATTGCCGCATTCGTTTTTTGTGTTTTCGAATTACACGAAAATTGCAGTCATGATGTTGTGGGTTAATTCGAATATTGTGATTCTGCTTTTTGCTGCATTATATGCTCGCGGGCAGTTATTCAATTTGTATCAATAAGTAAGACAGCCCTCCGTTGAAATGACGAGTATAAAGAAGTGAGGATATTAAATAATCGTTAGTTAGTGTATCGTTTTTGTATGGTCATTGTTAAAAACTTGACTTTCGTTTAACATTGCACCATGTACCTAACTTTTAACAGAATAGAAAAACCAAAAAAGTTGATTAAAATGACTAATTAAATGACGGTGACTCTATACTTAACCTTATGATTATGGCAATGGCTTGTTTGATTGCTTTCAAGAAAATATTTTTTTTGTACATATTTATTTTGGTCAATATTAGCCAGATCCATATTTCGACGTAACAATAATTGCTCTTACTTTGATTCTTGCAGAGCAATAAAATGTGTAATTTTGGCACTCTTTCAAAAGTTGTCACAAGAGCCCCGCGGAAAGCTTCACAATATTTACTCATTAGTGGGTCGCGACAGCGTGCGGTTTTGTTTTCAGTTGAGATAAGTGGGCCATACGAGAATTGAGCGTGTGGGGCGTAAATAGAGTATTTATCCGTTCGTACCGTTTATGAGAACATTATCGGCTGACGACGATAGTGCTCAGATAACTTTTCTGCCGCGCTGTTATCTATGAAGCCTGCAGTTGAGAATGCACCGCGCCTTTCAGCGGTCGTTAAAATGGTTAGATTATAATTCATTTGGAATGGATATAGATAGTTAAAGTCGTTTAACAGCGAGCAGTAATCAGTGTCAACGTGGTCAACGGCCTCCATAGGTAAGTTTCGCAAGTCCAGTTAGACGTACGAGTCTCCCATATTAATATACTGTACTAGACGATATTGCAAACCTTTAAAAACTTATCAATGACGCCCAATTTTATAAGAAAACGAGTTTATTTGATCGAGTTGTGCACTTAGCAACGTAATGTTTATTCTCCTATCATCAAACCTTTGGACTTATAAATCTCTAAACAAACAAAATCTGTTACTTGCTCGAAAATTATCTCTGAGAAATGTGCTAGATACCGTTGCGTTACTTACTGCGTCTCGAATAAGAATTTCTCTGTAATGAAACATGCATCTTAAAATGGAACCAAAAATAAGTCAAGATGTCAAGTTTATTTTTGAAAGTAAACAAAGCCGAACTTAAAAAGCCATCCTCGATGCAGGCATTGTTTGGTGAAAAGACGCGCGACGAGTGGGAATCTCTGGAGGGCGACGGCTCAGAATGCCTTCGTCGTGTGTAAATGCATGTTCACAAAAAACTGAGAGTCAGCCAATAAAACCGGAGGAGGCTGGGGGGCGAGTCGAGTGCAGTCGTTGCGCGGGTAATTGCGCTGGCTGCAGTCTGTCGCTGCGGAGCTGGGTGCGCGCACGCAGCCTCCAGCCCTCGCGTCCCGAGCCCCCCGCGCCCCGCCCGCCGGCCTCCCCGCGCACACCGTTACCCGGAAGTGTAGCCAGGACGTTTACTTTCCGCACGGACGCTCGCGCCGTTTAGGGGTTACGTTTTTAATAGACAATATGACGTGAGTAAGGGTGGGAACGTCGACTGACTTCGGTTTAGTGCAATACCTGTTTTTAGTTACTACTAAATTAAAACATTTTTTTATATAGTATCGTGTAACAAATGGCGTCGTGTTATAAGGGTGAGTAACGCTTAATTTATTTTTTTGCAGGGTAAAGGTAAAAGCTCCCATATCGGTGGGAGTAGAGGTGCCATCGGCCCCGAACCCTGAAGCACCACCAGACGCCATGAAGGGCGTGGAAGCGACTGCCGAAGAGCAAGAGCGGCTGGCCACCGGCAATAATAATGGCTCGCTCATCTGCAAACTGCGGACACCAGAGACCCACCAGCCACGGTCCGCCTTTCACTCCACACGCGTGTTCATGCTCGTGTTCCTCTCCGGATGGGTGCTGCAGGGCATGCTTCTCACATATTTCGTGAGCGTGACTACGACCCTCGAGAAGCTGTACAAGCTGGAGTCGCGGACGACGGGCACGCTGCTGGCGGCGACGGAGATCGGGCAGATCTGCACGGCGCTGCTGCTGACGTACGTGGCGGGGCGCGGGCACCGGCCGCGCTGGATCGCGTGCATGATGGGCGTGCTGGCGGTGGGCGTGGCGGGCTGCGTGCTGCCCCACGCGCTGTACGGCGCCGAGCTGCTGGGCGCGCACCTCAAGATCGGCGGCTCGGAGGCGCTCACCTGCGCGTCCAACGTCACCATCTGCGACGAGCAGCACGCCACCAGCACGGCCGCGCGCTCCAGCATCGCGGCGCTCGTCATCCCCTGGCTGTTCTTCTGCCTGCTCGTGGTCGGCGTGGGACAGACCGGCATCGCGACGCTCGGCATCCCCTACGTCGACGACAACGTCGGCAGCCGCCAGTCGCCACTCTACATGGGTAAGTGACTGCCTTCATCCTTTTATTTAACTGCAATATAAAGTTTATGTCGTCTGCACTTTCAGTGGTGTGCGGATTGCTTGGCGTGCGAGCGGTAAAATTTACTCATAAAATGACCAGCATATAAATCTTAGTCCCCGCCCACTGCGTCCGCGCATACCGCCCAGCACATGTTGCAATTAGTAATTAACTTGAGTACCTATATCGTGAATTTTATTATTGCGCTTTCATGTATATATGTGATTTAATGACATCGAAGTAGTTAAGATAGTTTTTTATTCAAATAAATATTTTTCTTTGTAGTATGTACAGTACGCGTCTAGGCCCAGCTGAGAGTTTAGTAAAAAACTTAAAAAGTCAAGCGTGAATGCTTAGAGCTCTGTGCGGTTAGTAAATAAATTAAGCGGAGATGTTGGCAGCCTTTTTGTTAAAAAAGTGGTAGTGAATTATAGATGTTTGTACAAAAAGGGTAAGTCTCTGAGGCGTAGTGTTTGATTTGTGTGCAGTTTATGGTCGGATCAGGTTGCACTGCAACAAGTTTGGTGTGTAGTTAGTGCGTGTTGTTGAGTCTGCGCCGTATCGGAAACACATTCAATAGTTATTGCTGAACTTTAGGTCACCTTCAACTGTTTTGTTAGGCTGTTAACTTACAGATGTAGAAGTTGATTTTTAATAGATTACTTACAATTAAGAGTTATTAATTAGATACATATACATTGTATACAGATTATGTTACAATTATGTTATGTCTTTTATTTTTATGAATACAGATATTGGTTTAAAATAATATATAGGGTTAGACTTAAAGATAGCTTAGATTAAAACAATGAAACAACTAGTAGGTAGTAAGTACAAGTAGTTACAAAGTTTCTATGCATGTTATTTTAATAATTTACATCACTAATTTGGCTTCGTATGGTGCCTATTTTAAATTTAACTACTTATTATAACTTTAAAACATGATCCACCCTATTCAATTATTCGGTACGCTATTATAGACTCTACTTCTTTGGTTTAAGTGAACTTTTGCTGTACTTAGATCAGGTTTGAGTTAAAATTTTACGAGTTTTGTTAAATCGTAGGCTGATTGTATAACATTACTACATTCTACGATAAAATTAGCTGCCTGCCTATCGATGTCGATCGATAACTATTTCGTAACATCCTATGTAAGGTATACGCTATTATATTATATAACCTATGTAACTTAATTAAATATTAAAACAAGTAAAACTGTGCATAAAAATCCGAGAGAAATTAATTTTTCAAGTGAAAGTTATTAAATAAAATATGAATTTTCGAGATCGCAATGCCAGCGATGTGTAATTGTATGCGCGTGCGTTTATTTCGTTGACTTACGAATGGCTACATTAATATTTATGTCCGCTATTTGGTGGTCCGCCCTTTAACCTTAATGTTTTTCGATTAAAGTCAACATTGTAGCGGACATGTCGTATCTTCGAGTCAACAGTGCGTTGTGTATTAAAGTTGTGGTTTATTTTTAACCCGTGGTATCTTGTATTATGTCTGGGTCGTATTTTTCTTGTTATTGGCGTATGCATTGTTGAGGATGCATCTATTTCCGTCATAAGTGTGTCGGAGGGCAGTGGACCGCGTTGGCGGCCAATTTCGTCGCTTGTCTATAACGCGAGATCACTTTCTTCCTCTGCGTTTCAGGTTATGAAATCAACCTCTTAGCATAATTGTTTCTCATCTATTATCATATTATAAAGCTGAGAAGTGGGTTTGTCTGTTTGAACGCGCTAATCTCAAATGCTACTGAGTCGAATTTAAAAATATTTTTGTGTTGAGTAGTACATTTATTGAGGAAGGTTATAGACTATATAATGTCACTTTACGACAAAAGTGAGCCGAAAGAGCAACAAAAAATGATGAAAAAACGGGAAAACATAGTATATTTTACCTTACTGATCCTAACGTGATATTTTAAAATAGTTTTTTGATTGATTCTCCTCTAACTAACGCTGGTGAATCCGCGAGACACAGCTAGTACCTATTCTATCGTTGTATGCAAATCTTTATATTCTAATATAATTCAATTTCACAACATTGTATCGAAGCCTTTTAAGTCAAGAAGGATGCATGTGATGTAACGCCCGCATCGTGCAAATCATTTGGGAAATCCAATCAATATCGCAGTTTTAAATAGAACCGGTAATAAAGTCGAACACTCCATGTATTCCAGTTATTCGAAAGTAACTAAATGTCGCACATGTAGAGCTCAGGTTAATAAATAAATAAAAATAAAAAAATTCACTGCCGCAGGTTAAAAATATAGAAAACGATATTTTACAACGTGCAAAGTAAGGTTCTTAGATTACGTAGTGAGGTATGAGCGAGCGCCGGCGTTCGTCCACGGCGCATGCATTGCGGTGCGCGAACGCTGGTCTTATGCAACTTTTTTGCGATCGCGTTACCTTGCAATGATCGCGGTCGTTGGCATAGGTCAGTTCCCTCAACTTCGTTATTAGCCGCGTAGATTAGATTACCACTGAAACAATCCACCTTATCGCTTGCCCACTTCAGTTTTGTTTGCAGCGTTGAGTGACGAAAATCTATTATCTGTAACGTCTATACTATTTGAACGAAACAGTTCCTTCACATTTCCAAGTTATTGTCTACAAGTTTGCACAGTTGTTTTACTAAGATCTGTATTTGTATTGTCTGTATCAGAACTAGTCATAATTCGTAAAACTCTAACGGGGGCAATGACCAACTAATTGTGATAGACATAGGAACGTTTGTGGTTAGGGCTACGACTTGCAACGCAAATACCAATTTACTATGATTCAGCTTGAACAAGCTCTAAGAATTACTGGAGTTATAGATCCTAATCACTGGCATCGATTTCGAGGAAAATTGAGATGTTAAAATACTGTTTCTATATAACAGATTTCAGTCACTTACTTCCATTACAGAGGTGATATTTCAAGCTTATCTCGGTATGTTAACGTTTTTTTATATTATTTCAGTTATTTTTATACAAGCGACGTCTGTTCGCGTGTAGATAGCATTATTGACTTATAGATTTTACGGAGAAAAATAAACTGTGTAACGAGATATTTTTCCTAACGTCCGCGATCCTGTTTCAAGCTAGTTTTTGCTTATTGAAATATCGTTTTTAGTCAAAATCAAGTCTATATGTTATTTGCATAACGGAAATGCCGAGATGCTCCAAAAATCTTAAGGAAACGAATGTCAGAATAACAATTTGAACAAGTTGTTAAAGTTATGTGCTTGCAGTGATGCATGGTTAATTTTGTTAACGTTTATCGTTTAAAGTCGATGTGAGTGGTTGGTAATTTGGGCAATATATCTGTGTTAATACGAGCCGCTACACTTGTCCGGCGGAGTAATGATGGCTCCTGGAACCGGTAGGTCGGCTGCAGTCACTGCACCACAGTAAAAACTTGCACTGGCCGCCACCATTTTGAAAAAACGAACCCGTTATTTATTACAAAGGCGTATGACGATAATAGGTGTGTATTTTTATTTTAGCGACATGCAGCACGCGGACGTGGCCTGTTAATATTTTGGCAGCGAGCGGTTGATTTCTGCAAAAGATTGCGTTTGTGAGTTAAGTGCTTGTTGTGTGTTTTTCTGGTCAATCACCCGCAGTCGTATATTGTGTAAGTTTTAATCACTCGTCGTGAATCGATGGGTGACATTTTTATTGACTCTCTCAGTTTTCTTGTAATCGTATTGTCTCGTGGTTCGAAAGCGACAGCGAGCAGTCGTCGGCGATGGTCGATGACACGGTCAATTCGTCATATAACGCCGTTGGCAGCTTTATAAATGTCCTACAATTAGGCCTGTCTGCCTTCGCCCTATTGAGATAAACGACTGCCCCCGCTGCGGACAAACACAACTAATTTGCATTATGTCCGTTTTCTGCTGTATGATTATTGCCATTAATATTTAGTACATCAATTACTGACATATAATGAGGTTTCCTTGAAATTATTACTGTGAACAGTCCGTGGGGGAGCGAGGGCGGAGGCATTGCGTGTTGTCTTCAAAATGGTAGAAAAATTGGATTCGCTACATGAGTTTGTGATTGGACATTTATTGCCTGCATCTGAAATGAGTTCTGTTGTAACATGATTTAACGTTGCATGAGTCTGCGGCTCATGTATATTTATAGCGGGGTGTGATTATTATGAAACTTTACTTGCGTTAGGAATAATGATCGTCTTCTTTTATGTTATTAGTTTTTCTTAACCCCCGATGAAAAAACGAGATCTGTAACAAGTGGCGTGTGCGTCGCTCCGTGATATATCAGTTTCCAAACTATTGAAGAGAATTTTTTTTTTATTTCTTTAAAACACATCTTAACAATTGTTTTTAAAATGAATGAATAGAGTATAATTTTGTTTCCAGCCATTACGATCGGCATCCGGGTGATAGGGCCGGCGCTGGGCTTCCTGCTGGGCGCGCTGTGCACGCGGCTCTACGTCAACCCGCTGACGGACCCGGGCTACGACTCCACCGACCCACGATGGGTGGGAGCGTGGTGGCTTGGTAAGTTACCTTTTAAACCTCCTCTCATTTTGTTTTTTGTCTCGTCTAGCCTACTTTTTTCATATAGTACTTATAAGACAGTCGATTATGGCATGAGAAAGGGTGTAGATATATGTTTCACGCGTTATTTATTTTACAATTAATCATAATAAAAAAAACGTGTACAAGATATCCTTATTCAGCGAGAAGTTCATTACCCCGGCGCGATTTATTGATTTTGCTTTATGATCATGCCTTATGAGCTCGGGAATCCAACACAAAACGTATTTGCAACGCATCAGTCGCTGCTTCCTAATGATTTATGTAAGAAATTTGCATGTATATTGATACTTTTGTTGAATATTCATGGACCAAGGGCCGAAGTGGCCATCGCGGGCTAACACACGGCTTTGAATATGTCGTGGTGAAGAAAATGTTGCAAAGTTAGTCAAATTAGCTATTGTTGCAAGCACTCAGTATTGTGGAGGGATCATTGGTTCGCGGAACTGCCAACAACCGTTAAAGCGCATACGCGCGGATCCATGTTGAAAGTCTGCGCGTGACCCATGTACTAATGCAGCCCGCGCGTGAGTTTGTGCAAAAATCTGCTTGTAAACTTTGAGTGTTGTAACTCCTTAATGGTAAGGCTTGAAATCGGACGCTTTTTGCAACGAAGCAGCACACGTGAGGGCGGCGGTGTAGAAAACTGCCGCAAGCGTGTATTGCTTACCAATAAAAAGAATTCGCTGATAGCAGGTGAATGCTTTCTGCTTATTTCCTTATTGTTTCGCACTGAGAAACACGATGCAACTTTGAATTTCAATGTGAGGTTTACTGCCGATAAAATATAGCTTAAAAATGAACGAATTTACGTCTGTAAATTATAAATAAGTCTGAATAAACTAACGCCTTAAACGTTGTACGTGTCCATTAGTATTAAATTTCACTGCATAGTTAAAAGATGTGATTGATTTTTACCTCACGTTATTTTGCACGTACGAGTAACTCTTCGTTAAATATCTTCGTCCTTCCGACTGCGCCTGCGACGTCAAAGCATTGCGTCGATCAGCTCATGTTGTCAGTATGTTGGTTATTAATTAGCGCTTGGCGTGACGTGTGGAGGTGATGTTTGTGTGTGGATTCGGCGGTCGTTTGGTAGAGGCGGCGTGACGGCGTCGGCGCACGCTGCGTTGCGTAACGCGTTACATCGCGCGCGGAAATAGCCGCCGCGGTCACGGCCAAGGCTATGCGCTGCAGCCGCGCCAGCGCCGCGCTTCCACCCGACACACGACCACACTCACTCTCACTTTCAAACCGGTTCTTCCCCGACCTTCGTCTTTCTCCGGGCTCCCCGCAAACGTCAAACTGACGGCGACTGTCAATTTCGACGCCACTCACGTGTTGCTAATGAGTGCGGCTTATCTTGCTCTCTCTCGGCTTGACAAAGAGTCGCTTGCAACATGCACACGAGGTGAGCCGCTGAAGCGTGTTGCAGTCGCGTCTCCATCAATGAATTTCTTGGGGCATTAATAGTTGATTGCGCGATGAAATCAACCGTTGTCGTTATTTATGGTAGTGATTGTATTGTACCGACTTGATAGTGTCTAGTAAGTCTGTGCCCTTGACTCGCGGTTCGACCGGCCGACCTTGCCGGCGTGTAAACGTGCTCGGTCGATACAATTGTTTTGGTATATTATCTAGGATTATGTTGTTTTTCTTCAAAACTGGCTGTCGAATTGTGCGTAGTTTAAACTGGATTCGATATACGGGCACATAACAAGATCTCAGACTTTTAATGTTTATATGTATTGATTTTATCTTTACGTAATGCATCGCAAATTTTTGCACGGCTCTAAAGTTCATGAAACTCTTCACACTTTTTTAAATCAATGAGTTTACTTTTGAGATTCTTTACAACTATTTCTACAGGTCTAAAGCCTTATCAGTTTTCTTTAAAAACATCCTAATAAGGCCAGGTTAATTAGAACAGAATACCGACGTCTACGTTTGCTCGTTCGTTAGCTATTTTTTGCTAAACATTAATTGTAAGTTTTATATCAAGGTAGACTATTTGCACGAGTAATGGAATCGTTGATCTCATAAATTAACTTGCAAATTTTATTACTATCGTCGTGGTAATAAAGTAAATTGGCGAAAAAATCAGTTCAATACTTTGCTTATGAACAGACCGCTTTTATTAATACTATTTTAAGATCTTACAATTCTGAATCGTAAGGCATGTGATGATTTTTAATAAAACCTTTATAGAAATGTATTAAGTACTTTTATGATAAATCAGTTGCGTATGTCCGATTTTCATCAAGTTTCAGAGCTCTCTCTTTTTGCCCTTACCCAAGACTTCTGACGTCATCGTCGTAGTTTCTTAAGCCCGTCGACTCGACTGTCAATTCTTTCGTCTATGCCATCCAGCCTAATTATGAAGTGCGTAACCATCGACGTGCCACCGTGTGCGGTTGAACGGCCCTTCATTGTATTATTTCGCTCAGGGTCGTTTCCATCTGCTATCAATTCGCGTCGCGGCTGACCCAAATAACGACGGGCCAACAGGAAAATAATGACATACATCGACAGTGCCCTCGTTGAGAAATTTAACGCAGATCAACGTGATTTACAAACATTGACAACTGAATCGTTGATGGATATGAATGCGATTGCGAAATAAGTTGTTTGCTGAGCATAGTAGGCTTTCTTATCTTTTATATTTTTTTCACATCTCTCAAATATTTTTTGAAAAAATTATAACCGGAACTGAACTAGACTTTTTGGCTATCTATAATTATAAAGTTGGGCCACAGCCGGTTCAAACATTTAGGATGTTTCCGTTTAAAAAGACAGGGATTTTTTTTTATTAAAAAGTAGTTATTTCTTTATTAAAAGTAGAATCTTATAAATGAAAAAAAAAGGTATTGACTTTTTGACTTTAGTTCTGAAAGTGGTAATGTTATTCGTTTAAAGTATTAGGTACCGTAGTAGTTAATTACCTAACTGATGAACGAATACTTAAATAAAAATTGATCCAGAATTCAGACCGTTTGCTAGCAATCCGAGATTCCTTTATTTTTAATTCGTTAGCTATGATCTGTTTTACAAATAAAATCAATAAATACGTTTTAACAACTGCCTGTAGTTAGCGGTTGAGCAGTGCCATCTAAATACTAGATGCAAGCACCCACTAAACCACCTCTACTATGCGGTCAGACTGGTCTAGAATAATTTAAACAACCTGACAGCAACACTTTGATAAATCATCTTTTATATAGCTCATCTGGTGTCCGAATGGTAAAGAGATATTAATTTAGAGTTATGAGCCGGTAAATTGAAGAAGTTTCTAGGAGTGAGTCGTTTTTTAAATAGTAATAGCGATTCCGTAGTTTATTTGTGGTGTTTTGATGTCCGATAACGTATAGCAGAGCGCTCTTTGATGTGAGAGCTCTGTAAATTATAACTATGACTTCTATTAAGACATGATTTAAATCTTGATACTTGGAACAATGACGTCCTCTGTGGTGCAGCGGTATATATACCGGACTGTTAAGCAGATGGTTCCGGGTTCGATCCCCAGGCCGGACCATTTTTGTTAAAATGGTTTTTCGAAATTGGCTCGTGTCTGGGTGAAACTAGGTTCTCCCCTAGCCCATTGTGTGGTGCTTATATTATAAGCTTTGCTTAGTTTAGGGCTACCAGTTGGTTTATTTATTATAATTTCTGTAAAATAAAACTCTCGGGGAAGGATTGTCCTGAGTTATCGCATGCCTTAGTTGTAGGAACCTATTTTAAATTGAGAAAGCATTAAAAAAGATTACGGTAAAATTATATTTACCACGTCTACATAGACACAAAGACAAACTAAGTTTTTGTGTGTTAAACACAATTTATCAAACAGATGAAACTATTTTACTATTAAAAATAATAAAATTACGTCTTAAATATTCCATTCAATAAAGAATATAAAGTCTATCGATTCACTCGACAAGTCTAATCGAATGTTAATTTTAAAAGCACAACTTCTTAATATGTACATACGTTATTTTTTACACCAAAAACAAAAAAAGTTACCTTTTTTCATTGCCTCTTAAAAACATATTTAGAACTATCTTTTTATAAACTAGTACCATCGGGACTGTACTGTACAGTGAGGTATGATTACGGGCATAGCGGGGGTGGAAGTTACACTAAACCTCGGTATTCCTACCATCTAAGATCTTTTCCACCATCTAGCGGAGATCTTTGAACCTTCTTAAAATATATCTTATTTATACCTTCTAAGAATATTAGTACCATCGAGATAGTACTAAACAGTGTGTTATGATTTCAGGCATGGTATTTATAGCGGAGATCTTGGTACCTTGCTATCTATACCGTTTAAGAATATTTGTAATATAAAGTGTTTACTGAATAGTGTGGTATCATTTCAGGCATGATATTCATAGCGGAGATCTTGCTATCTTTACCGTTTAAGAATATTTGTAATATTAAGTGTTTTCTGAACAGTGTGGTATAATTTCAGGCATGGTATTCGTAGCGGAGATCTCGGTACCATGCTATCTATACCGTTTAAAAATATTTGTAATACTAAGTGTTAACTGAGTAGTGTGGTATGATTGCAGGCATGGTATTCATAGCGGGGATGGTGGTAGTGCTCGCGGCGTTAATGCTCTGTTTCCCGAAACAGATCAAGCAGGAGCCCCTGCCGCCGCCGCCGAAGAAGACCAAGACTAATAGCACGCCCTTCTTTAAAGGTAACGTGTAGGTTACCATGTTAACAAGTCCTTAACTATGTTTTAAGCTAATAATGTATAAACTGGAGGAATCGCACAAAATGAAATGCTGGTTAAGAATGTCTACATACAAAGCTATAGTAACTAATTTGAGCAGGTAAAAGAGGTGTCCAAAACTACAAAGCTCTATTATATTGAACATTCTAGCACAGGCACATGTATTCACTCTACCAAAAGCGAGTGGTCGATAATTTGTCTATACTGCACTACACGTTTCTAATTTTCATGTTTCCGAATAATAAGTACCGAAATATTCACGCCAAGTTTCTTTGTTACTGTAAAAATAAAGCATAAGCGTAAATACGCCACTTTTTGAGCAACTGTATTAAAAATAGTCGTTCAGTACACGTGCGGAACCGTCATTGCAACTCGTCCCGCCTGTCAACCCTCGCTGTGCCTCGGCTCGGGTAGACATTTGTCGGAACTCGTTGTAATGACAGCCTTTCCACACTTGTATTGAAATATACTATTACCGTCATCCCCAGACTTCATAGCGGCAATCAAGCGGCAAGTGACCAACGACATCCTGATGTGGCGCACGGCCAGCTCCGTGCTGCACCTGATGCCGATATCAGGAGTCTACAGCTTCCTGCCCAAATACCTGGAGAAGCAGTTCCGCCTGCCGCCCGCGGACGCCAACCTCGTCTCCGGTGAGACTAGGGACGGCCACACGGGACTTGAAATAAATAGAAAATAGAATATTGTGATGGAGATTGATGAAGTTTAAAGTGATGTCCCGTGTGACCGTGCCTTCATATTTATTATTTATAACAGTCAAATACCTTCACGAGTTTGGAGTATTGATTCTGATTTTAAGTAAGTGAAAAGACGAAATTCTTTGTGTTGCCACCGTTACGATTTAAAGATAGCTTATTACTGACTGATACATTTAATAACTTAGGTTTTTATAGTATTTTCTATGGCAATCTTAGACGTTAGGCTTTAATTTCAAAAAAAAACTTTTTTTTTCCATTAAGAATCCATGGTCTTCCAATTCCAACACAAAGTTTCCAAGCCAACCATAATCTCTTCGAATTTAACCAAACACAAAATCTCGTAGTGTATAACGTAATCCCCGCCAGGCCTGGGCGGCATCCTGGTGATGGGCGTGGGCATCATCACGTCGGGCGTGGTGATCCTGCGCGTGGTGCCCACGGCGCGCCAGGTCGCCGCGTGGACCGCCGCCACCGCCGCCATCTACACGCTCGGTGAGCTCATTACTTATTATTATATTAAATTATTATTAACTAGTATAAATCCAAGTCGCTAATTGTGTCTGTTTGTATGTTTGTCCGCTAATTCTTAATAAAGCATTTAACGGATTTTAACGCGGTTTTCACCATCATTAAAAAAAAATCATTTTTAAAGCATACTTAATGGTTCTTTATACTTTAGGTTGCGTTATTGTATAATGTACAAGCAGACTCAAAAGAACAAGCAGACTGACTCGGATAGCGACTTTTTTATGTTAACATTTTTCTTTATATCGAATACTAAAATCATGCCACTGTTTCATACACACTCCCTGAACGGTCCCTGTAAATACCGTCCGACTCCACAACCGGTTCCTGTAACCATCGTAACCCCGCCGTCCGCAGGCATGGTGGGGCTGATGTTCGTGAGCTGCCCGGAGGAGCAGTTCCGTGAACTATCAACGTTCAACGCGTCGTTGTCGCCGCCGCTGGCTTGTAGCGACCACTGCGGCTGCGACAACGCGCCCTACTCGCCCGTGTGCGGACAGGTAATGTTTATAACGGCTGTAAAAAGACCACTTCCGAAGCCTGAAACCACGTATTCTTGAGCCTAAATAGTAACTAAATTCACTAACAGTATACCCAGAAAACCCCATTTAAAAAAGTTATTGAGGATTGAAAAGTCATATTCGCCGCTTGAAATTATCGCTCACACATCAACTGTCGGTTCAGGTGCGATTATGTACATTGCAAAATATATTTTTTTGTCTCAGAAAGTAACCATTATCCCTCCAGCAATGCCCAGTTTTTGTTTTCGGAAGCAGTTCTTTTACACCCCGTATAGAGAATGGTTTTACAAAAAAAACATTTTATGTTACTCTTAAACAGTGTATTTTGTAAGCTTATGTGTTGTTCTAAGATAGTAGTTGTAATTGTATTCAGTACTTTAACAAATGATATTATAAGCTTCAGTTTTGAAGTTGAGAACGGTCTAAGCTTTTTTTACGATAAGAGACATATTTTAATCATTTGCAATTTTAAACTGTCTAATTTAATATAATAAAGCGGAAAGATTTGATTGTTTTTTTGGATGGAAAAGGCTCCGAAACTTCTCGCCGATTTGAAAAAATCTTTCACCATTAGAATCCTACATTACCCCTGGTAAATATAGGCGTATCAATTTTACCGCGGGAAAGAAAACCATTTTCAAGGGAATAAAATTTCCGCTACAGAAACTGCAGGGTAAAAATCTAGTGATCTAATATTATAAACGTGAAAGTTTGTGAGTATGTATGTATGGATGGATGTATGGATGTTTGTTACTCTTTCACGTTAAAACTACTAGATGGATTTGGATGAAACTTTACAGTAATATAGATTATACATCAGAATAACACATGGGGTACTTTTTAACGCGGGAAAACTTCTCATTCCCACGGGAAACCGACTTCCATGCGAACGGAGTCGCGGGCTGCAAGTATTAATATTAAATTATTCTATTATGTATCATATCGTATTGTTTTATACAATACGAGTGACCCGCCCACGCTTCGCAATGGTGTAATTTTCACCGACTTGCTCACGAAACATTGAATATTAGCTATGTTTTTTATTTACTTTAAATGAAAAAAATACCTAAATGATAGGGAAAACCGCATTTAAATTCGTCTACTGGTTTAGGATGAGATAGCTGCCAAACATACAAACGGACACAATTAGCGACTTGGATTTTTAGTGTGTAATGATTTCCCCGTTCTAAAATAGTATATTTCAATACAAGTGTGGAAAGGCTGTCATTACAACGAGTTCCGACAAATGTCTACAGTTGACAGGCGGGACGAGTTGCAATGACGATTCCGCACGTGTACTGAACGACTATTTTTAATACAGTTGCGAAAAAATAAAGCAATTTAATAAAATCAAAAAATAGGGTCGCAAATGTCGAAATAACTCATTTTGAAAATGGCGCCATTTTTTCTTCACCTATTTGGTAGGCAAAGGTTACTATGCCCATACAGCCAAG
The DNA here is from genome assembly GCA_916618145.1 of Emmelina monodactyla. Classification (NCBI taxonomy): domain Eukaryota; kingdom Metazoa; phylum Arthropoda; class Insecta; order Lepidoptera; family Pterophoridae; genus Emmelina; species Emmelina monodactyla. The sequence goes on from OU745303.1 coordinate 10,878,073, forward strand.
TCTTCAGTAGAATTTTTTTATTTATATGAAATGAAAATGAAATTTAATGAGTTAAAATGAAATGAAACCAACCACACTAATGCAATCAAATCATTAAATCTGATATCGAAACAAACTAGTAGCTTTTTTTAGAAATTTACCTACGCTACGTATGTATTAACATGAATCATAAAAACTTCTTTGTTTTTTTTTTAGTAAAAACTTCATGATTGGTTAATTTTTCTTTTAAATAGACATTATTTTGACAGTTGGGAAAGAGAACGCACGAGTGCGGGAAAGGTAAAAAAAAAGCACGCGTGTGTAATAGCCCACATCCCGAACGCTATTCGTCCCTGCAATACGCCACTTTTTGAGCAACTGTATTAAAATAGTATATTTCAATACAAGTGTGGAAAGGCTGTCAGTACAACGAGTTCCGACAAATGTCTACCCGAGCCGAGGCACAGCCGAAGGCGAAGGTTGACAGGCGGGACGAGTTGCAATGACGGTTCCGCACGTGTACTGAACGACTATTTTTAATTCAGTTGCGAAAAAATAAAGCAATTTAATAAAATATAAAATTAGGATCGTAAATGTCGAAATAACTCATTTTGTGCAACAAACAACTAAACTCGCAAAGAAAATTTCTGGAAAATGGCGCCATTTTTTCTTCACCCATTTGGTAGGCAAAGCCATACAGCCAAGTCTTCAGTAGATTTTTTTTATTGACTAGCTTTTGCCCACGGCTTCGCACGCGTTAAATTTAGAGTAAAATCCCTTTCCCTATACTATAAGGTAAATTGAGATATTTTCCGAGTTACACTTTTTGCCAACTTTTGTCATACAACGCCTCTCCTCCTTGCAGCGTTAAGTTTTGCAAATCATGCGGCGCGGGTGAATTTTTTATCGGTGTTATTTTAAAATTGCAATATCTTCTAAGATATTCATTGAAATTAAGTGATGTCAAAGACAATTTTGTTAACAATTAAATACTTTTAATCAACAACACATTTATTTAGATAAAGATCAATGTTATTACGTTGATACAGCTCTTAACAAATAATGCATTAATTTCGACCAAATTTTATTACCATAAAAACGGTTCTAGTGAGTTAATCTTAAAAGATAGACCTAGACTGTCGCAGACAATAGATCATTTTAAGAGGAACAATTCTTTTATACATATACATATTTTTGGTATCTTGAACCGTTTTCGCAGCGCACGCAACGGAAGCGTAATTTAACGGACGTAATTTTCCCCATTTTTTTCACATTTTCTATTATTTCTTCGCTCCTTATAGTAGCAGCCTGATGTTATATAGCCTAAAGCCTTCCTCGATAAATGGTCTATTCAACACAAAAATATTTTTTCAATTTGAACCAGTAGTTCCTGAGATTAGCGCGTTCAAACAAACAAATAAACAAACTCTTCAGCTTTATAATATTAGTTTAGTATAGACATGAAATGAAATTTAATGAGATAAAATGAAATGAAACCAACCACACTAATTCAATCAAATCATTAAATCTGATATCGAAACAAACTAGTAGCTTTTTTTAGAAATATACCTACGCTACGTATCTAAGTATTAACATGAATCATAAAAACTTCTTTGTTTTTTTTTAGTAAAAACTTCATGGTTGGTTAATTTTTCTTTTTAATAGACATTATTTTGACAGTTGGGAAAGAGAACGCACGAGTGCGGGAAAGGTAAAAAAAAAGCACGCGTGTGTAATAGCCCACATCCCGAACGCTATACGTCCCTGCAATACGCCACTTTTTGAGCAACTGTATTAAAAAGGAATATTCCCCAACGCAGGACTCGTTCACGTACCGCTCGCCGTGCCAGGCGGGCTGCGTGGGCAGCCTGGAGCTGGACAACAGCACGCGGCTGTACTACAACTGCAGCTGCGTGGCCGCCGCGGGCCGCGGGCAGCGCGTGCTGGACACGTGAGTACAGGGGGGGAAGCGCGGGGTGAGCGGGGGACATCAAAATGGTATATTTCATTACAAGTGTGGAAAGGCTGTCATTGTAACGAGTTCCGACAAATGTCTACCCGAGCCGAGGCACAGCCAAAGCCGAGGGTTGACAGGCGGAACGAGTTGCAAAGACGGTTCCGCACGTGTACTGAACGACTATTTTTAATACACTTGCGAAAAATGAAGCAATTTAATAAAATAATAAAAACACAAAAAACTCAACTGACTAATCATTTATTTATTATAAAAGTGATAATTCACATTGAAATTAGAACAGTTTTTTATACTAACAGGGGAAGTTTTTAGATTGCATTTTTAGACAAATTATTATTAATTTCGTATGATTGTTCATGTATATTTGTTATATAATGGCGTTTGCTAGTTGATGGAACTGGATCTGATGAATTATCATTATCAACGACGGTAGATGGAAGAACGTTCTCTTCAAAGTGTGAAGAAAACGGACTGGACTTTAAATTAATGGATTGTGTGATTTTTTCCCCAGTTTCTAGTTGTTTAATGAACCACCAATATAGCTTTCTGCAACTTTGTCTGATATCCAACCTCCAAGTCGCTTTAAGGACGTCAAATTGGCTCCTGAATCTGCCTGCCTGCCTATAATGTAGCAGAGGTCCTTCTGAAGCTGTGCCCAGTATAACACTCAGCATCCGGCAGACCAAGAAACGTAGCTTTTTCTTTTGGCATATTACTAAATTAGTTTATCCCGATTGCTTGAGCTGTAAACTTCCCTTTTTGGTAATTTTGAAGAAAAAAACGGTCGGTTTTTCCTTTTTGGGACCGCTGATTCATATGTTTTTGCACTATTGTAAGAAAATCTCCTTCATTAACAAAGCTTCTCGGGATCTTATTTTTTTGCATGGGCTTCAATATCTTTTAAATTAAATTAATATTGGCTAACTCCTCTCTGCGGCAAGCTGCAACAACGCCAAAACTCAGAGCAACCTACAAAAAAAGGGATTTGATCAATATTTTTTAAAATAATGTATTGACTGTATTTCGTAAACTGAATACTAAATACCTTTGTGGCTAAGTAACGATCATCGGGAGCGAATTCAAAACCTTTCCACTTCATTCGATGTTAATATTTTCGACTTTTTACTTGTAAAACCGTCTGATTGTCGTTTTAAGAAAGCATTTAATTTTTGGTATTCACGTCGTTCCTTATTTTCAGCATACTTTTTATCAGCGAAAACCTCGACCATAACGTAGAAGGTCTTAATTTTGCTGAGAGTTCTCGGTATGCCAACATAACATTTTCTGACAAAAAAAATGCTTTTTTTCTCATCTCGCGACGCAATAAATTCGTCGTATGTAGATATGTAGCGACTTTTTGATTTTTCCGGTAAAATATTCTATAAGTATTTTGAGTTCCGGTGATGTTAAAACAAACAAATTAGGATCGAAAATGTCGAAATTATTTTTTTTTAGCAACAAACAACTCAACTCGCAAAGAAAATTTCTGGAAAATGGCGCCATTTCAATTTTTTTTTCTTTACCCATTCTGGTAGGCAAAGGGAACTATGCCCATACAGCCAAGTCTTCAGTAGAATTCTTTTATTGATATGAAATGAAAATGAAATTTAATGAGATAAAATAAAATGAAACCTAACCTCACTAATTCAATGAAATCATTAAATCTGATTTTGGAACAAATTAGTAGCTTTTTTTTAGAAATATACCTACGCTACTTTTTATAATGAATCATAAAAACATCTTTTGTTTTTTTTTTGTAAAATCTTCATGGTTGGTTGTTCTTTTTAATAGACATTATTTTGACAGTTGGGAAAGCAAACGCACGAGTGCGGGAAAGGTCAAAAAAAGTACGAGTGTGTAATAGCCCACATCCCGAACGCTATACGTCCCTGCAATACGCCACTTTATTAAAATAGTATATTTCAATACAAGTGTGGAAAGGCTGTCAACTCGTCCCGCCTGTCAACCCTCGCCTTCGGCTGTGCCTCGGCTCGGGTAGACATTTGTCGGAACTCGTTGCAATGACGGTTCCGCACGTGTACTGAACGACTATTTTTAATACAGTTGCGAAAAAATAAAGCAATTTAATAAAATATAAAATTAGGATCGTAAATGTCGAGGATCGTAATAACTCATTTTGTGCAACAAACTACTAAACTCGCAAAGAAAATTTCTGGAAAATGGCGCCATTTTTTCTTCACCAATTTAATAAAATATAAAATTAGGATCGTAAATGTCGAGGATCGAAATAACTCATTTTGTGCAACAAACTACTAAACTCGCAAAGAAAATTTCTGGAAAAGGGCGCCATTTTTTCTTCACCCATTTGGTAGGCAAAGGTTACTAAGCCCATACTGCCAAGTCTTCAGTATAATGTTTTTATTGATATGAAATGAAAATGAAATTTAATGAGATAAAATGAAATAAAACCAACCACACTAATTCAATCAAATCATTAAATCTGACATCAAAACAAACTAGTAGCTTTTTTTACGCTACGTAAGTATTAACATGAATCATAAAAACTTCTTTGTTTTTTTTTAGTAAAAACTTCATGGTTGGTAAATTTTTCTTTTTAATAGACATTATTTTGACAGTTGGGAAAGAGAACGCACAAGTGCGGGAAAGGTAAAAAAAAGCACGAGTGTGCCCACATCCCGAACGCTATACGTCCCTGCAATACGCCACTTTTTGAGCAACTGTATTAAAAAAGTTATTTCAGTATCTTCAATACCGCTCTTATTATTGTGAAGTTTTTCAAATGTTATTGCTAGTTAGAATTTGAGAGGGTCACAAAAGGAACTCGTCTTACTCCGATGTGATACTTATCTCACGTTGCCACTTTATGCGTCGGCCTTTTGCGTTCTTGTAAGCAGTGTTCACAAACGCCCAATGGTTGTTACAAAAAATGGTTGTGCGACTACTTCTGTAGCGCATCAATGTCATTATCATCATTACAAAGTATAAATCAAAGTTTTACCATAAGTTAGCTTTACCTAAATTAAGATTGGTTAAAAACAGTAAGTAATAAATCGGAATGTCAATACTGTGTTATAATAAAATTCCGGAGTAAATTCAGTCCATGCCTTTCAATAAATTTAAGAAAACTGTTAAGGAAACTTTATGTAGAAAAGCTTTTTATAAACTCAAAGATTATGTAATCGATAGAAAGGCGTGGGATTGATATCTGTAAGGCAATTTCTAAAATATAAATGTATTATTTATTTGTAACAGCCTGACTGAGGCATGACATGAATATGAATGATAGCTGTCTTGTGCTTGTTATTTTCATACTTTTACCCACAAAACTTTTTGACAAAAGTGTGCTGAGAGTTTTTTTCCGCCGGCTTTTTTTCTCTCGCGGTCCACCTGCTAGCTTCGGTTTATTAAAGCCAAAGTGGTTAAATACTGACGTTCATTAAATGTTCAACCGCAACTTATGATGAATAAATTTTCATTTCATTTTATTTGTATATTATTATGTCTGTTTGTATATTTGTCTCCTGTTTATCTCCTGCCCAATCACTTGCTGCATTTAAATGCGTTTTCACCATCTTTTAGGTATCCCTTTTACTTAAATTTGTAAATAAAAACATTCTAAAAAGATCTTTTAAATTAATCAAAAAATTAATTCAATGTTGAGATTTTACTTTTAATTTTGCATTATAAATGCTAATTTATTAATTTTGAAGTTATAAATACTGGAAAAAGGGACGCGGTAGCTCAGTGGTAAGAGCATTGGACCGGTTTTCCAAAGGTCCTGGGTTCGAGTCCCAGTCGCGTAATGCTCGGAGGCCCGCGTCCCTTTTTCCAGTATTTATAACTTCATAATTCAATGTTTCGTAAACAAGACGTTCAAAATTACACCACTGCTAAGTGTGGTCTGGTCACGAGTGTATATAAACCGAAAGCTCGATAGCTAAGCTGTGTTTTCGTAATTGTTTCTGAACTTTACTCCCTCCCCCCAGCATCGCCAAGTACCCGTCCGTGTCGAACTCCGTGCTGGCGGACGGCGCGGCGGTGAGCGGCGTGTGCGGCGGCCCGTGCGGCGCCATCTCGTGGTTCATCGCGGTGTTCGCGGCGCTCATGTTCATCCACGCCAGCGGGGAGGTGGGCGCCGTGCTGCTCATCATACGGTGCACGGACAAACATGGTAGGGGGGAAGAGATTGAGGATAACGTGACGTAGTTATACACGGTATAAGTAATATATTGTTGATATTATTATATTGTTTTGTTTAATATATTGTTTGTGTATTTCAGATAAGGCGATGGCGATGGGCGTGATCCAGTTCGCGGTGGGCGTGTTCGGCAACGTGCCGTGCCCGGTGGTGTTCGGGGCCGTCGTGGACGCCGCGTGCCGCCTGCGGGACTACCACTGCAGCGCGGCCGGCGCCTGCGTGCACTACGACAACCACCACCTGCGGAACATGTTCCTGGGTGAGTCACATGCCGCCTGCGGGACTACCACTGCAGCGCGGCCGGCGCCTGCGTGCACTACGACAACCACCACCTGCGGAACATGTTCCTGGGTGAGTCACATGCCGCCTGCGGGACTACCACTGCAGCGCGGCCGGCGCCTGCGTGCACTACGACAACCACCACCTGCGGAACATGTTCCTGGGTGAGTCACATGCCGCCTGCGGGACTACCACTGCAGCGCGGCCGGCGCCTGCGTGCACTACGACAACCACCACCTGCGGAACATGTTCCTGGGTGAGTCACATGCCGCCTGCGGGACTACCACTGCAGCGCGGCCGGCGCCTGCGTGCACTACGACAACCACCACCTGCGGAACATGTTCCTGGGTGAGTCACATGCCGCCTGCGGGACTACCACTGCAGCGCGGCCGGCGCCTGCGTGCACTACGACAACCACCACCTGCGGAACATGTTCCTGGGTGAGTCACATGCCGCCTGCGGGACTACCACTGCAGCGCGGCCGGCGCCTGCGTGCACTACGACAACCACCACCTGCGGAACATGTTCCTGGGTGAGTCACATGCCGCCTGCGGGACTACCACTGCAGCGCGGCCGGCGCCTGCGTGCACTACGACAACCACCACCTGCGGAACATGTTCCTGGGTGAGTCACATGCCGCCTGCGGGACTACCACTGCAGCGCGGCCGGCGCCTGCGTGCACTACGACAACCACCACCTGCGGAACATGTTCCTGGGTGAGTCACATGCCGCCTGCGGGACTACCACTGCAGCGCGGCCGGCGCCTGCGTGCACTACGACAACCACCACCTGCGGAACATGTTCCTGGGTGAGTCACATGCCGCCTGCGGGACTACCACTGCAGCGCGGCCGGCGCCTGCGTGCACTACGACAACCACCACCTGCGGAACATGTTCCTGGGTGAGTCACATGCCGCCTGCGGGACTACCACTGCAGCGCGGCCGGCGCCTGCGTGCACTACGACAACCACCACCTGCGGAACATGTTCCTGGGTGAGTCACATGCCGCCTGCGGGACTACCACTGCAGCGCGGCCGGCGCCTGCGTGCACTACGACAACCACCACCTGCGGAACATGTTCCTGGGTGAGTCACATGCCGCCTGCGGGACTACCACTGCAGCGCGGCCGGCGCCTGCGTGCACTACGACAACCACCACCTGCGGAACATGTTCCTGGGTGAGTCACATGCCGCCTGCGGGACTACCACTGCAGCGCGGCCGGCGCCTGCGTGCACTACGACAACCACCACCTGCGGAACATGTTCCTGGGTGAGTCACATGCCGCCTGCGGGACTACCACTGCAGCGCGGCCGGCGCCTGCGTGCACTACGACAACCACCACCTGCGGAACATGTTCCTGGGTGAGTCACATGCCGCCTGCGGGACTACCACTGCAGCGCGGCCGGCGCCTGCGTGCACTACGACAACCACCACCTGCGGAACATGTTCCTGGGTGAGTCACATGCCGCCTGCGGGACTACCACTGCAGCGCGGCCGGCGCCTGCGTGCACTACGACAACCACCACCTGCGGAACATGTTCCTGGGTGAGTCACATGCCGCCTGCGGGACTACCACTGCAGCGCGGCCGGCGCCTGATCCTCGGTGTAAACTTCATCAAATCTGTACCACATTTCAGGAGGGGTTAGAGGACAAACATCAAGCAAACTTTTCAACTTATTACTTTGTACTATTTAATGTCAATAATATTCGCATTGATGTTATTCATATAGCTGTTTTTTTATAAACTACGCCATATCTGCAACTACAAACAGTCGTTTCTCATTCGTATTTTTAAATAGTACGAGGGCCAAACTGAAAGTTTTTAGAACTGGCAACTTAAAAGCATTATATTAAAAAAATAAGTTTAAATTTTGAAAATAGAACTCTTTACCAATAATATTGAGTATACATTTCATTCATTTGTCATTTGTTTTACGATTTGGCGGCAAATTGAAAATTGTCTGTGCACGTCAGAATGAATTTAGGCCGAGAAAATTTTCGTGCAATGATTTTTTATGACTTTCGATGTCATATAAGTCAACAAGAAAGTTATGATAGACTTCGATTGGCTTTTCACGATGAAGCCCCATCTCGTGCCACAGTTTACAACTGGTTTAATGAATTCAAACGTGGTCGAACTAATCTCACCGATGATTTGCGTGAGGGACGGCCTTCTACAGCGACGACTGAAGATAATATCAGTGTTGTGCGGCGTATGATAGAGACTGACAAAAGAGTGACCTATCAGCAGATTCGGACAAGTCTAGGCATAGGTATGAGTCAAGTGCACAAAATCCTCCATGAACATCAGCGGTCAGGAAGCTTTGTGCCCGCTGGATACCGCATAATTTGACCGAGGCTCAAAAACTCCGCCGTGTTGATTGGTGCCGAGAAATGATCCAAAAATTTAACGGAGGTGACTCAAATGCTGTGTTCGACATACCAACGGGTGACGAAAGCTGGATTTACTGTTATGATCCGGAAACCAAAAGACAGTCTGCTCAGTGGGTGTTTCCTTCCGAAGAGTTGCCAACTAAAGTGAAGAGAGGTCGAAGTGTTGGAAAAAAGATGGTGGCCTCGTTCTTCGGAAAGACAGGTCATTACGCGACAGTTGTCTTAGAGGATCAGAAAACGGTTAATGCAGAGTGGTACACTAACAACTGTTTGCCACTTGTCTTGGAAAAAGTTCGAGAGAAACGACCTCGCAGCAGGATCCTCCTTCATCACGACAATGCCTCGTCGCACACCGCCAGGCAAACGATCGACTATTTGGCGACCTCAGACGTGGAATTACTGGGTCACCCGCCGTATAGCCCCGACCTCACACCCTGCGATTTTTATTTATTCCCGAAAATAAAAGAAAAACTTCGAGGAAAACATTTTATGGACGCCGAAGAAGCAGTGGCTGCGTTTCAAAAGACCGTCGAAGAGACCCCTAAGGCCGAGTGGGCAAGGTGCTTTTCTCAATGGTTCCATCGAATGCAGCGATGAATATTTTGAAAAGTTATAATAAAACTAATAACTTGCTAGAATGCTTAGTTTTTGATTTTCTAAGAACTTTCAGTTTGACCCTCGTATATTTCAATACAAGTGTGGAAAGCTGTCATTACAACGAGTTCCGACAAATGTCTACCCGAGCCGAGGCACAGCCGAAGGCGAGACTTGTTGCAATGACGGTTCCGCACGTGTACTGAACGACTATTTTTAATACAGTTGCGAAAAAATAAAGCAATTTAATAAAATATAAAATTAGCGTCGTAAATGTCGAAATAACTCATTTTGTGCAACAAACAACTAAACTCGCAAAGAAAATTTCTGGAAAAAGGCGCCATTTTTTCTTCACCCATTTGGTAGGCAAGGGTTACTATGCCCATACAGCCAAGTCTTCAGTAGATTTTTTTTATTGATATGAAATGAAAATGAAATTGAATGAGATAAAATGAAATGAAACCAACCACACTAATTCAATCAAATCATTAAATCTTATTTCGAAACAAACTAGTAGCTTTTTTTAGAAATATACCTACGCTACGTAAGTATTAACATGAATCATAAAAACAACTTTGTTTTTTTTTTTAGTAAAAACTTCATGGTTGGTAATTTTTTCTTTTTAATAGATATTATTTTGACAGTTGGGAAAGAGAACGCACGAGTGCGGGAAAGGTAAAAAAAAGCACGTGTGTATATTGCCCACATCCCGAACGCTATACGTCCCTGCAATACGCCACTTTTTGAGCTACTGTATTAAAAATATATTGTTTCTTGTATGTTGCCAGGTCTGTCGGCCGGGCTGATGTTCCTGGCGTTCATCATGGACATCCTGGTGTGGAGCAAGGCGGGCCGCATCGACATGAACCCGGGCGACGCGCCGCCCGCCCCCGCCGCCGACGCCGCGCCCCTCGCGCCCGCCCCCGCGCCCCTCGCGCTGCTCGCCGCCCCCACCGACACGCAACTCTGACACACCTACGAGACCAATTTCTAGAGACGAAAGTCTCAGACACCGCGAGGTCAATCGACTCTTTTGTTTCATCCAAAGAGCTACCAGCAAACGCGAGTTCAACGAACTGACGTCTTGTGTTTTTCATCAAAGCTGCAGCTGATTCGGGGTCAACGACCCCTTGTCTTTTGTTTTCTTCGAAAAGCTTGACGCGAGGTCAATGAACTCAATATTTTTTTGTATTTCGAAAGCCGGACCTCGCTGACACGACGATGGTGAACTGTTTGAAAATCGAACAGACGAATCAATTGAAGTGCTCGAAATTTAAATGCATTTTTTAAATGGCAGCCTCGGATATTGAATCTAAGAAAAACGTAGGACGATTAAATAGTTAGCAAGTAAAAAGAACACTTGAATTTATATTCGTTCGACAGATAGACCAACATAAAGTTTAAGGACAATATTGTGTAGTTTCAAGAATTATTATCATAAAACAGAACACGTAAACAATGTTGAAAGGGTGCTAGAAAAGTAAAAAGCGTAACGTAATAACCCTAATATTTGTCTAAGTAAATGTTTAGTTCTTAGCTTGATACTTGAACGACATTTTGGATAGACTTGACTGATTTTATCTACCTACTATATTTTTCTGCTCAATTTTGTGCGTAGGATGAGCATAATATAGACGTACGTCAATTGAATAATATCGACAGCATAATAAAACAAATAAAGCTAAGAGAATGGTGTTAGAAAAGTATATACGTAAGGTTTTAATAAATTGTTTGATATCGATTGGGTTTAGATAAACACTTTGAATTGACAACATTATATGCAGTATATCGATATAAAAATCGATAGCCGGATATCAGTTTTTACAATAATTCTTCGATAACTGCAACACACATGGCTAGTGATTAGACGTTTATGTTTAATTAGTACAAGTAATATACAAGTTATGTAAATATTATAAAATGTTAGATAAGATTAAGTGCAGTGAATGTTGCTCGGTATGTTTGTTTCACGTCAATAGACGTGTCCTTAAGTATAATTCCCGTAATGAAAAAAATATAATATCAACGTATAATCAGCTATATAATTATATTTATACTTGCAATTGGTGAATGATATTATAAACTAATCACAATTATTATTATATTATTAAATTTATATGATTATCTTATTGATTTGTTGTTGAATTCGACATGCTTAGCTGTAGAGACAATGTTAAGGCTGGGTCGTATGTAACATCACAAACTGTAAAATTAATTACTATAATTTATATATAGACGATTTAATGTTTCTGCATACTGTACGTATGCATAATGAAATATATAAAGATATGAAACGAGATCTGTGATGATGTGTAGAGTTATATTATTTGGGAGCGCTTTTGTTATATATTTATAGTTTTTCAATGGAGTCCAGATTAATAAATGGCGTGTGCAATGTATGTATTATGATTTTAGCATGTGCAATAAACGAATAAGATAATGTTTTTGCCATAACAAAGAAAATCATTAGGCCGTTTGGTGCAATCACATGTCACTGCCGAAGTTAATACCTCTTTAATATATTTTAATTATTACATAAAAATAACAATTCCTCATAATAAAATATATCGACTGATACATCGAACATTAAAATTCCTATTTAAACTAACACGGTGCATTAACTTGAACATGTGCAATCTTAAATATTATTTCTGATTTATATTTTATTGATTTTATATATTAAAATTGTAGTTACTAATATATTTTTTTATATTATTCGTGAATCGGTGTAGCATCTCAATTTTAGTAAAGAAAATTATACATCACATTTTGTGCCTAGCTTTAGTTTTATTAATTGAATGGGCCATATTATTATGTGTTATGATTAAGTTGTATCGTAAGTTAATTGTAGCGATGTGTGTCCACGGTAGCTAAAATTTGTTAATGTTTTTTAGGAATTGAATATTAAATGGAGTTGTAAACAAAATACATGTTTTGTAATGGAGAACACAATTTCACTAGTCTACATTTAGTTTAATGTTAAAATTAATACCTCTGAAGTAGATTAAAAATACACGTAAATAAAGTGGAGAATTAAGTAAAATTAATGTGGAAATGTATAATAACATGTGCTGAGTTTGAGTAGTTCATACCAAATATACAAATGAATCACAGTGATAATATCTGAAAGGTGTTTCGTGTATTGTTACATTATGTACAAGTATTTCAAAATATTATTTATAATCCCTTGAACTCTTATACTAATAAGAAATGGAAAATAAAACATTTCATACACTTTTTAAAAGGCATTTGATTTACAAAATGTCTAAAACTTAATTAGATGATACTTTTTGTCTAGTTGCCGCACTGGGGCCATATAATTATATAATCACATTTACAACTGATCAATTATTATTAGGTAAACTGGCGCCTTAAGAACATCACACATCTTGAAATATCTTTTTTAGTAATTTTCTTTACAAATAAAGTGGTGTAATAATTTTGCATCATGAGAAACTACTCTACTTCAGCGTTTAAAACTTAAGACATTTTTACGTTACTTTTAGTAACTTCTGGTATACTGTACTACACTTTGTAATGAATTTTGTTACTGTGAATTTGGTCACATGTTGTTTTTAATATTTGTAAATAAAACTTTTATTGATAAGCAAGTGTTTTTGTTATTGGTACCCAAGTTGCATCCAACCTTTAAAACATGTGTATCTGCATTGAGTGTTCTTTTTGTCAACTTTTAGTAAAAGACGTGAGATTTTGAAGAAATTAAGTAAAAAATAGTAAAGACTTATAGCACTAAGCCAAAAATTGGTAAAAGTTAAAATAAAACTATTACAACCCAAAAACTAGAACACTCAGTTCAGACGTTTGAACCAAATGGCAAGGACTCAATCTCAAAAAGTACTAACTCTAAGCTGATAGTTTTATATTACGATTTAGATAAAAAATAGTAAAAGCCTTTTAAGAAATTAACAATTTCCTAGGATGTGATCTTACAGATTAATCTCCAAAACATGAGTTTAATCAAAGGATTACTTACTTTACCCAGATTCATCTGTAGTTAAATTAGCTACTTCCATATTTTCCTGTTAACCTACGCGTAGTACCTATTTGAACTGAGAAAAACAAAATACAGCATGACAGTAAGTTCCGGTGATGATCATGCGCAGTTAAAAATAAAACGAGCCAAGCGCGGGAAGCATTTGGAAAAATAATAGGTTCTGTAGGAAATTAGCACCTATATACTAACCAAAAACATTCATTTACTACATAATTCATTTACTTAATAATATATCTGCTATATAATAGATAGGTACCAAAAGCCAACCAAATCACGTGAAAAGATACAAGGACGACAAAAACTGCAAAAAGTGTCAATTACTTCAGCGTCGATCGTCGTTGCAGTCTTAGTTTAGGTATTTACTTCTTGGCATTGCCCGACTCTATCAGAAAAGGGGTTCGCTAATATTCTTCTCGTTTAGCAGACTTGTAAGCAAACAATGGTGCTAACACACTAGAATGCTACTGCCCTTACCCATATTGTTGATTTGCAAAAATGGATGATGAGAGTGATGCTACACGGATTAACTTGCGCTCGCCTCCAAGACCTGTAGGTAAGTTGTAAAGTCCATTAAGAGCCAGCGTTTCTAGCAAAAAAATATAGTTGTAAAGGTACCTAACTAAAGTACTAGTAATGATTTAATTTTTAAACCGTACCAAAGAACTCGTATGAAACCGTGAATGATTCTGAATTTACTCAATTTGGTGTAAACAAATAGGGATGAGTGGTCAGTTTGCTGCGTGAAATTGGGATCTGTATAAAACTGGATGTAGCTCGTTTATCGATACAGTCTTGAAAACCACCAGGAACCAACACTAGCAACATGGTCCGACAACTGGTTATTGTACTAGCAGCTTGCTTGGTAGCTTACTGCCTTGCCACGCCAGGTAAATACTTTTCTTATTGTTTGATTTGTATTAAAATTATTTCTTACAATTAAACACGAGTACTTACTCGAATTAGATCATTTAACTCTTCATTTTTCTTATTCAACAACTTTGTCATTTTGAGCACTAAACCTACCTATTAAGCTGTCTCGCAAAATCTTAATTACCTAAGATTAAATAATATCTTAGGTAATCCTTATGTTAAAAAAAGGCTCTATTGTTGAAATTTAATTACTTAAATTTCGGTGACTGATAGGTATAGATACTTCTTAGGAAACGTTACAGTTTTGTTATTGGAAATTGTTTTCTAAAGTTACTTTCATTTTACTTAATCCCCAACTAAACCTTTTCCACAGAAGGCGAGCGTCCCAAAAGGTATTTGGTGCACGAAGGCCCGTACCACGGCGCCGGTCTGGGCGGCCACCTCGCGGGGCCAGCGCTGGGCGGCGTGGGCGGCGTGGGCGTCCCCTTCTCTGCTGGGTCCACATCACAATCCTTCTCCAAGTCCTCGTCGAGTTCCACCTCGGTTTCGGGAGGCACCGTCATCGGATAAAGGTAAAACTTAATTTGCTTTCAATATATTATTTCTACTGATATTCAGTTCTTGCGACCGAACGACCAAGTTGGTTACCATTCAAGTATGTATATGGTACTAGTAGTCCTACTCGCAATAGTAGATTAGATTGTTTTTTATTAACAGATGCTTATAAGTGTATTAGAATCCAAAAAATAAAATAAATAATCCCTTTGTTGCAGAATAAAGGAATATGTCCAATCCTGACTACGATGTTTTAAGCTAGCTACATAATATTGAATTTAATCTAAACTTAATTAAAAATGTGATTTAACTTACTTAATAGGCAACTTAAATATAATTTATTTAGGCTTAAGTTTCAAAATAAAACATTGAATTATATAACACTCGCTTATTTATTAAATTATTTGCACCCAATCTTTCCAATTGACCAATGCTTACGTCGTTGGTGGGAATCAAGATATCAAAGCGTGTTTGAATCGTCTATGTTAAAATGGTATTCTTATGGGCTAAGGCGGCGGTGGGTGTGACGTCAGAAGCAGTTGCTCTGAGGGTTC
The DNA here is from genome assembly GCA_916618145.1 of Emmelina monodactyla. Lineage (NCBI taxonomy): Eukaryota > Metazoa > Arthropoda > Insecta > Lepidoptera > Pterophoridae > Emmelina > Emmelina monodactyla. The sequence goes on from OU745303.1 coordinate 10,893,468, forward strand.
GTCCCTGACGCTGCAGGCTCCAGGGTCGCTGGCTGCGGCCGTACGATGAGAACTCTCGACTGCCGCTGTAGCTGTTCGGTTGAAAGAAACATGTAATATTACTAGCCTTACTGCGGCTTCACTCGCGTATAAACTTAGCCTAAATAAAATTAGCCTATGATATGTTTCTTATAACTAATCTTGGTCAAGATTTTATAATCGGCTCCTAAAGTTCGAGAGAGTACTCTCCTACATGCAAACTTAATCTCTTTTAAATATAAGTTCAGATATTCTGCGATGATTTATGTTTGTTTCTAGGTTAAAAGCATATTATTGTGATAGTACTCTTAATAAAAGTACACTTGATATAAATTAGATACTTATTACCTAATTAGATTTTATCGATGTTTGTAAATTTTATAAACTACTAGCGACCCGCCCACGCTTTGCAATGGTGTAATTTTGGCCGACTTGCTCACGAAACATTGATTTTTGAATAACTTAAAAAACCGTTTTTTATTTACAAATTTAAATGAAAAAAATACCTAAAGGATGGTGAAAACCGCGTTAAAATCCCTCAACTGGTTTAGGAGAAGTTAGCAGCCAAACATACAAACAAACAGAATTAGCGACTTGGATTTATACTATGTAATGATACGTAAATCTCACCTTCTCTGGCTATCGCCGCCGCAGACGCAGCCCTCCTGGCTGTTGTTGCTGTCTCTCTCGTCGCTGTCTCGGCTGTAGCCATCGCGCCTGCTCTCCAATCCACCGCTAATGTACCCGCGCTTCACTCTGCTCTCTGAAATGATCAGGCGTAGTGACGCTTGAAGTAGTTAAGTTTTAGCTCTGGTGCAGTATTTATTATCTATTTCTTGTAATGATTACTTTATTGGTTAGGAATTAATTTACCTATTCTTTACATAACTGGTGAAAATCTATTATAAATTCTGAGTTTCTTGATTAATATTTATCTAAAGGGTAAACATCAAGAATTGGCCAAATACAAAATACATTAGAGAGAACTTACCTCCTTCACCGACTACGCTGGAGATCAGCATCACCACAAGAACACCACTAACGCAGACCAACATGGTGGTTACCATCAAATTAAACAACTGCGAGGCGAATCCCATCATTTTTATACACGAACCTTGCAAGTTCACATTCGATGCGGCAAATCGGCGGCCGAGGTCTCAAATGTCACATTTGGGTGACACTGATGGACACACAAAGGTTCGGAAGCATCATGGAATCATGATGGTTAATGACCAAATCGTAGTTAATTTACATAAGTATCATATTGAGTAGTTACAGGACAGTGCATTGCTTACCTGAAAATCAATCAACCGTTAGGTACTTTCTGAAAATTGTTCCTACTAACTATATTTTTGTTTTTATTAACGAGTTGATTTAATTATTAAAACTTGCAGATAAGTGATTATGACGTTACGATTATTTTAACACCATAACCACATCCATAAAGATTTAATGTTTCTGTAAAGTGGTAATAACTATTTATTAAAATTAACTTATCTACATTAAATCTTCTAACCTTCATGAAAGTTAAGGGAAAAACTCAGTTTACAATCAAATCAAGCTACTATTCTAACTACTTAACTCTGTTTTATTTGTTCAAACTCTAATATTGACCTTCGACAAAGTTACCGCACTTTTTATTTACATTCGCCTTAACGTTACCTACTAGATCTAAAAAATATCTATCTACGTAAGCCGATCTTTATATAAGGTAAAAAAAGCTGCTGCGTGTTTTGTTTTTAATCATTTATTGACTACCAAAAATTTCTAGTTTTTGTCTTAGCATAAAATCAAAAACAATGTCCAACTATTTTTGAATACATTTACTTATAAAAGAGTTTAGTGGAAATATCCTTTCCTTTGGATCCTCCTTTGTTGCCAGATTTTCCGCCGCCTGTATTACCACCCTTGCCGCCCCCACCAGCTTTGCCGCCATCTTCTTCGCTCGATTCGTCCGAGGAGCTGTCACTGCCACTGCTGCCCTTACCGTCTCCGCCCTTTCCCGCAGCCTCAGACTTCCCACCACTGCTGTTTTTACCCTTCTGCCAATCCCAGCCTACAATGAAAAATAAACAGCTATAATTAGAAATTTGCTAACTATGGCTTTGGCGAAGCCGATCATTGATTTTCGTTGAATTTATTACCTACTAGTGGCCGCCCGCGACTCCGTTCGCGTGGAAGTCGGTTTCCCGTGGGAATGAGAAGTTTTCCCGTGGTAAAAAGTACCCTATGTCCTTTCCCAAGTTCAATTCTTACTTCATACCAAATTTCATCAAAATCGGTTCGGTGGTTTAGGCGTGAAAGCGTAACAGACAGACAGACAGACAGACAGACAGACCGACAGACAGACAGAGTTACTTTCGCATTTATATATTAGTAGGGAAGTAGGGATAAGCTAACTACATAATTATTAAAATAAGGTATTTATTTTTTTACCAATAAAAAGAGTATCAAACAGAGATAAAAATATCACCGAGAAGAAAAGGCTATGTTTGATTTCACAAAAAAAGGAAAACAATTCGGAAGAAAACGCACCTCAATCATAATAGGGAGTCAACTAGTGAGCGCTTTTAGTCAAACTTTTTAGTTGTGAGTAGAATACGATAACTTTATATCAGTTTCTAGTGCAATTCTTTCATAAATACATATAAACTTACCACCAGGAGCAGCATTAACGTAAGCAACAACAACAACTAAAAGTAATGCCACTATTGTAAAGTTCTGCATTTTACGTTAGGTATAGCTACTTGGAGCTAAATAAACTGCACTTGGATGACTGAAGAAAATTTTAAAGATTGCTTTATTTAAATACTGCAATAAACGGCTTTCAATTTACCGCTTACTTACTGATTGTTGTCAAAAATAGCAATCGATTAGTTGGTTGGATTAGATGTTAAGGTCGGTACTTTCTTTAAATTGGAGTTAGTTTAACAGATAGATATATATGTTACGGCTAATACCCGAAGTGCGGCTACACCTAGTTTTAGCCGGTTAGAAGTGTTTTTTATATGGAAAACTGTAAAAAAAATATATATCTATGTATATAAAAACTGGCTTCAATCATGAGTCGACGCGTAGCGGGACTCCTTTTTCTGGGTGGAATCAAAAAAGTAACCAAACTAACCTATTGATGTTCTAACCGGCTTAAACTAGGTGTAGCCGCACTTCGGGTATTAGCCGTAACATATACATTCTTTTTTTCTTTAGTTTTGCATTATAAATTGAAAATCAAAATAATAATACATTCATTTATTTATTACTTTACAATATTTCTTCTTCTTTATGATCTGTTTTTGCTAATATCACATAATATTTGGTTTTACATTCAAAGTGATCTATTTGCCGTATCCCCCAGCATGCGCCGACGAAGTGGCACTTGCGCTGGCCGACGCGTAGGCCTTGCTGCTGGCTCCAGAGCTGCCGCCGCCGTAGCCACCGCTGCCATGGCCTCCTTTGCCCCCACCACCATAGCCGCCGCCGCCATGTCCACCACCTAGTCCGCCACCTAGACCACCGCCGCCGCCTGCACCGCCGCCGGCACCGCCACCTCCGTAACCACCGCCTCCACTACTGCCGCCTCCGTAACCACCGCCTCCACTGCCACCGCTTCCGTAGCCACCGCCTCCATTGCCACCGCCTCCGTAGCCACCGCCTCCATGTCCACCACCGCCAGCACCTCCTCCTACGCCGCTGCCACCGCCGATTCCTTCATCGCTGCCGCCGCCGATGCTTCCACCGCTAGATCCATATCCTCCTTTGCCGCCGCCGGCTCCTCCACCGAAGTTGCCGCCTCCTCCGCCGCCTCCACCGAGGCCTCCCCCTAGTCCACCGCCATATCCTCCGAGACCCTTGCCGTGTCCACCACCACCGCCCCCGTGTCCACCGCCGCCTCCAAGGCCGCCGCCGCCTCCAAGGCCGCCGCCGCCTCCATGGCCACCGCCGCCTCCTAGACCGCCGCCACCTCCGTGACCGCCGCCTCCCCCGAGGCTACTGCCTCCTCCAAGTCCGCCTCCATATCCTCCCTTGCCGCCCCCGTATCCGCCGCTGCCGCCCCCGAGTCCGGCGCCTCCTCCGAACCCGCCCCCGCCCCCGCCACCGCCTCCTCCGCCGCCCCCGCTTCCACCACCGAACCCGAATCCTCCGCCACCGCCGTGGCCGCCGCCACCGCCCAGGCCTACATTGCCGTAGCCGACTTTAGAGCCACCGCCGTATCCGCGACGAAACCGTTCTAGAATCAAAATATCTTATGTAGTAGTAGATTGATTAAAATCAATAAAAAAGTTCTGAGAGTCTAATGAGGTAAGATTAAAAAGATGGTATAGATTTATAGTAAGGTACCTGCTGCGTCTCCAACGCCGATGAGGCAGCAGAGCGCGATGCCCCACACCGCTTGCTTCATGGTGCTGCTTTTGCTTCTGACGATAAAATCATAACTCATCCTTTATATATGATCATCTAGAGCCTGTTAACATAACCCACGGTTCGCCCGAACTCACTTTTTGCTCATTTTTAAAGTATTTGCCCCTTCAGAAATCCTGACTAAACTTCTTGTTGTTCAAATAAAGTTAGTTTCTAGCTATGACTTCGTTCGCGGCTTACGTTGGAATAATTTTATTTTACTTATTAAAAACTTTTCGTTTTAACTAAGCGCTAAATTTGAGAATGGCTGAACCAATTAAGTGGATTTATATTTTGTTGTGTTTGACTGAGGAAAGTGAGGGGGGGAAAAATCGAGGAAAATACTAAACATAACTTTTTTCTCAAATGAGAACATTCAAGAAATAACTAATTTTATTCATGGATATTTTTTTACCTTACGTCTTGTATTAAAAAGTTGGACGAAACGTCCAGACGTATAGTTATTTTTCTTTATTATTACTAAGCTGAGCTCATACTTACATTATTATTATATCATAGTTAACCTGTAGTTAACTCTCGCGCTGAGATTGATTCACCTTGATTTTTTCGTTTGACTTTTGACACGTGATTAATAAAACTGTAGGAAGTAGGGACCTAAGCATGTATCTACCTATATATTTACTACTAGTGGCCGCCCGCGACTCCGTTCGCGTGGAAGTCAGTTTCCCGTGGGAATGAGAAGTATACCCTATATAATTTTGGTGTTTCTTTACCGATTTCTATGATTATTTTTTATGAAATAGTTTATTAGTGTTAACTTTTTTTATTAGGGTTGACTGAGAGTGTTATAAACGTAAGAGTAGACAAAAATAAAAGAATATAATCGAACTGCTAAGCTATCGGGAGTTACACGTGTTTTTGTGAGTCAACCATAAAAGATAAACATATGCTGAGGTGAGATATTTGTTATATAATTTTAAGGAGAATATTTCTGTCATACATTATTTCTGTGTAGCTTTAACCATTAAGGTTGCACACGCGACGGAAGCTTAAATAATGGAGTAACTTCTCCCGTTTTCCGAACATTTCCCTTCACTGCTCTGCTCCAATTGATTGTGGCGTGATGAAAAGTATACTTAAACCTGCTTAGGAGTATGGAAAATAATTGTACCAAGACAGACAGACAGACAAAAATTTTAATAATTGCATTTTTGGCATCAGTATCGATCCCTAATCACCCCCTGATAATTAGTAAATATATTTTATGTACAGAAATGACCTCTCTACAGATTTATTATAAGTATACAGATTTATTATTAGTATACATATAGGCAACAATATTTTAATACCTAGAAAATAGACTAATAATTCTAGGTAAGTATAAATAAATAAGCTGCAGGTAATAAATACACAACGAAGTAAATTTAATGACTGTATCTTTACCTTATAAGATAAAAACAAATTACCTGCATGGACGAGGCAAACTTAATGCGCAAAAATTTACTTAAATTGCATTGTAGAGGATTTGTAGGTAACTAATAAACAAAATAAAAAGCAAACATTTTTTAAAAACAATTTTAATGAGAAATTATAATAAGTACATATTAAAAACTGACTTACTTTATTAAAAATCTTCAACAACTAAAAGCTCCTGAGGTTTAAAAGCCTTCCGAGAATTTGATTGTACCTCAGATATATGCTATTATTGGTACCAACGCAATAAATAGTTTTTGTTACCATTGTTATAACTTCGTATAGATATATCTCGTCTAATTTCGATGAAAAGCAACGTCATATCAAACAGTAACAAAAAGTGTGACCTTGGTACAGCCACTATTGTGGTCGATGATACTTGTGTAGATGGCAAGTAGAAGCAAAATCAATTTCATAACAAAGCTTTTTAGTTATTGAAGACTTTATTGGCATCTTAATTTTAATTACTTACTTAATAATGGTGTTCTGTACACTTTTCCACTGGTTAAATGTAATATGGTATCTAGTCTATGTTAAAGTCTATTGATTAACAAAAGAAACAACTAGTTAGTACCTACTTGTTACCGGGGGTTAAACTTTTGAAGTACTTTGTGTCCGGTCCGGGGGGCCCGTAGGCGGTGGCGTGGCTGGTGGCGACGCCCCCGCGGCCGGTGCTGTACGCGTTGGCGATGGCCGTGGCTCCCCCGGGCGCGCCGCCGGACGACCTGCCGCCCCAGCCGAAGAACATCGGGAAGAAAGCACCCTGCGGCACCTTGGGCGGGTAGTCCTCCTCCTCTTCCTCGTCCACGGGCCGCTTCACCTGCTTCTTGTTGGACACTCTCTTTCTTGGCTTTTGCTCGGGCTCTTCGACTTCTTCGGCCTCTGGCTCGGTTATCTCCGGCACTGGCGCTCCAGTAGTTGCGATGGTGCGGGGGGTGGTCGGTAGGAGGTCTATCTTTTCTGTCGGCTCGATGTCTGCGAATTCGGTTACGTAGGGTTTCTGTGGTTGTTGAGGGTAGACTTCGTTTTGCTGTGACGGGTAGAGATCGTTCTGCGTGGGTGGTAGAAGGTTGGCGTCGGGCGTGGTCTGCCGGCGGCGGTCGGGCAGGTAGTACTGGCTGGGTTGCGCGGCTGGTTGCTGCTGCTGCTGCTTCTCTTCAGGCTGACGGAACATGAAAGCTGCCATGCCGCCTCCGAGCGCGGGGCTACTGTAGTATGGGTTGTAGTAGCGACTTAGGACCACGCCACCTTGTCTGCTGTCACTTGCTCCATACGACACTGAAATAAAAATATAGTGAACTGAATAACTGTTTTAATATAACTTCTTAGATTTACGCGATTATTATTACTTGAAATTAAACTCATTTTAACGGGTTTTACGCGTTTAATTTATTATTTTTGATTTTCCGACGTTTCGGCATTTTTGCAAATGCCGTGGTCACGGGTAGACTGAGATGTTTGACGTCTTCATAGAGTTAAGTAAAAAACGATTTTTCGAATTCACCGCCATCTGTTTCGTAATTTTCTAATTAAAAATTCTTTCTAAAGTATATCTCAGTCTACCCGTGACCACGGCATTTGCAAAAATGCCGAAACGTCGGAAAATCAAAAATAATAAATTAAACGCGTAAAACCCGTTAAAATGAGTTTAATTTCAAGTAACTGTTTTAAATTACTTCCCGATCGGTCTCCTGGAAAATTATTTTACTTTGTAATAATAGAAATTGTTTTGACACTTACTTGTATCGTAATTGCTGCCGTAATAGTAAGGGTAGTAGGGGTAGCTATTGACCCCCCACACCGCGCACGTAAGGATCACGGATGACGTTAGAAAATGCATTTTTTAACTATTTTACAGGGTGTTGTTTGTCTGTTGGCTGGAGAGGTATTGGTGCCTGGACAAAAACGTCGCGTTATATAGTCCACTCTGTCTGGACTCATTGGGATGCAAAGCGCGTTTCAGTTTTGCGTCCACGCATCGTCTGTTATTTTAGACCAGTCTACGAGCTTCGGATATTCGGATCTTCAAAAAACAGTTATTATATGTTTTTATTAGTTACTACACCCTCTGATATAGCATCCAGATTTTTTGTCTTTAATAACTTAGAAATCACTTTCAATATGCAAATAGATTAAATAAAATATTATTTCTCCACAAAAATTCTTTAAAACCATGCATCGAATTTTGATGCGGTAATTTTTTAGATATTTTCCGACAAGATAATTGAGTAAAAAACATTCAGTAGAAGATTTTTTAGTTAAGCCCGAGTTGAATGTTTAGTTAATTGCCGTGAAAAATTGCACCAATGTACTCATAGCAACATCAATAAATACTAATGTTGTCTGGATTTATAAAATCGTTAGTACCGACATGTTAAACCAGACCAGGCTGCTTTTGTTTGATAAATTTTAATATATTGTACTTTAAAATAACTTGAGCAGCCTGCATAAATCAAATGCACATTTCCAAGGAATGACAAGAGCTTCATTTACGACCATTTGCAATATGCACTGCATTAGCCACTATCTACTTATTTTTTAGTATACGGTTTCTTAGAAATGCAAACAAACTTTATTTTTAAACATTATAGGCTATTTATTTTATTACGCTTTTATGACTATTGTACCTATAAAGCTAAGTGGTCTGTTGCTTTTGGCTACTCGAAAATACACCTTAACTATTTTTTAGAGTAGATTCAATTTATAAAAATTGAAGTTACTTACATTGTTTATAATCAAAGCTTGGATTATCATACAATTAGTATTTCTTTCACATTTCCATCAGTGATAATCTCATCATGTGCTACAATTCACGGTGATACCATCAGCCGGGCATTCGATCAGGCAAACTGCTCATATCTATCAAATTTGTCCACTCCCGCGCATAATTTACTAGGACGGAGCGGGCGGTGGATTTGTGTTGGACATTAGTATGTTCAGCAGGAATGTTGACTCATGTAAGTAATGGACAGTTAATGCTAGTTTGTGAGTCTTTAGAACACCTGGTGTTAACTTTTAGTAAAAGAAAAAGATAAATCATTGTTTTTTATTAATTTTTTATAGAAAATCGTTCTATTTTGAGCTTTTGCAACGCATAGTCATCAGACACATGATTCTTTTTATTACGGGCACTGCGGCAATTGTAGTTTCATAGGTTGTCACTCAAGCTTTTTTTCTCACCGCCTCAGTTTATCTTCAAACTTCGCAAGATAAACTCGTAAAATTACGGTCCTTTGTCCCCTTCAACTGTCAACAACTGGTGGTTCAAAGTAATAAAGAAGCAAATTAATTATTTCTCGCAACATTGGGTGCATCTTCAAAATATCCTGCATCGTTTCCGCGCATGCGTCGTGCATGCAAGATGCGTGCGCGCAGAAACACCGGCGACATTTACACGCAGATCGGCGATACGCAAATCATCTGATAGCGCGATAATGGTAATCAATGCTAAGAACTGCCGAATTTAGACTGTGGCTGTTATATTCCGAGAAATTACGTGATGTGCCGAATGCATGGCTGATTGATATACTTCGTAGGTTTCCATTATTATCTGATGTATGTCGGTGTATAGACATAATGCTGTCTACTAACACTATTAAAGACTATAGTTATCTGTATGTTGTATAGATTGACTTTTTAGTATTCTTTGGAAAGCTAGAGGTTCTGCATTGACGTCCCATGAATTTTGGTATTTTTGAGAATCATAATTTTAAATAAATTATTTTGATTTAGGTACCTATTAGATCACAATAAATAACTTTTACTTTTTAATTAATTAATTACATTCTTGGTCACTTAATTTTAACCATGGTCCAGACTCATACTATATCTAGCAGTAGACTTTGGAACTACTTACATTGCAATTTACTATACAGCGATTTTTCAAGAATGGGATTCCTGCATTTCAAGCAAGAAGGATATCAAAACCTAGTTCCCATAAAGCAAATCTATGCAATTTTTCCCAGCCTAGATTTTAGGTGATTGCCCTAAGCGAGTAGACATTTTCTGAACATAAAACTACCTTACTCGCTGGTAATCAAAAAAATTAGATTCTATACAACAGTTATGAAAATGACCAGCAACCTCTTATATTTTCAGTAAAGACTCTACCCGTTTTCTCAGCCCTTGATTTTATATCTCATGACGTAGTAAGCTCCGAATCGTCTGGTAGATAGGGATCGGGTGACACACCTATTGAATTCAAGCGGAGTTGACGTCAATACGCCGAGTCGGGGCATTTTCCTGTTCATTGTTACATTTCGATACATTCTCTATGGTCGACTCTCATTTCAACCTCGAAAATTGTTTTTTTTATTTGTATTTATAACAAAGGGTGAACAAAACTAATTTGATGCTTGCTTTGGAAGACATCTTTCTACGGATTCATCAGATTTATTTAATCAAATGTTTGTATTTAATTTTAGAAAAAGAGTAGTATTTTAAGTCAAAGGTTAACAAGAAAGAAATTTATGGAGCAACCTATAATAAGTTCCTGCAAGTCACAGCTATAGGTAGAGCCCATTTCGACCCCTGAAACTTTTTGGTTGTTATAACTTTTTATAGGGTTAATATATTTTCAGTCTAATTGAGATCCACCCGAGGCAGTCCCGATTGCCATTGATTATCATTTATTTACTCGCTGCATATTTACGCGTCTAGTTACTTTACGCTGGGCTTCTATTTCTGTTTTGTAGCAGAACACGAGATGCATTCACAATCATTATCCTCATTGTAAAATGAATTGTTGAAGTTTTATTTACAGGCAGTTCTTTTAATACAGCCTTGGAACCTCAAGACTACCTACTTATATCAAACTTTATTTCTAGCACCGAATATTTTTATCGAACCTTCCTCGTAATATGATGTCATTCATCGATACAACTTCAAAGCAATATAGGTAAGATATTGAATAATTAATTATTTATAAGTTATTGTTGCGTCATGGGGTATACCCTCGCAGTCATGACTGACATCGGAAACAAAACACCATAGGTAATAAACCAACATCTAGACCAAACTAAGCCTGTGTAGATAATCTAGATCATTTAAAATTCAGTTAGCGTAACTAAATTTAATTTACGACGCTATTGATTTGCAATTGGTTAAGATGCGGCGAGCGTAGCTAGATTTTTCATTGTTTTACAACGATATAGTAAAACCAGTAAATAATTTGATTGAAGAATACCAAATTCCTCGTCGAGGCCATTAGCAGATATTAGCTAAAAAGTTAAATGGCTCATTGTGTTAGCTTGGTCGTAAATAGTATAATAGTACGCGATTTGAATGTTTTATTTAAATACAAATTATTACTATATTTTTATGTTAAATCGGATAGTCTACATCAAATTGCCGTTTTTTTATTGACACTTAATATCAACTGTTTATTAGGCCGTTAAACTCCTAAGCTATCACTTTTTTCTGAAAATCGCTTGGATATATTCTTTGTTCCTTAATTTCTCACAACATTCGTTTACCCACTACCGCAGAATACAAATGATATTATTTTCACACCAATTTGTACTAAGAGAATATTTATATCCGGGATCAAACGTATTAAAAGTTCGCGGTTATCCTTGTTTGAATTTGTAGTGATCATTTGTGTTCCAGGAAACTATAACCGTAGATATTTACGTAGCGCTGTGGGCGGCGCGGGCGCACGGAGCTTTGGACTATTATTATACACTAGGGGCCGCGCGCGACTCCGTTCGCGTAGAAGTCGGTTTCCCGTGGGAATGCGAAGTTTTCCCGCGGTAAAAAGTTCCCTCAATTCTTTCATACATATATTTTTGGTATCTAGAACCGTTTTTAGCAGCGCACGCAGCGGAAGCTCTCAGGATGAATAATTTTCCCCGTTTTTTTCAGATTTTCCAATATTTCTTCGCTCTTTATAGTTGCAACGTGATTTTATATATTCTAAAGCCTGCCTCGATAAATGGTCTATTCAACACAAAAATAATTTTTAAAATCAAACCAGTAGTTCCTGAGATTAGAGCGTTCAAACAAACAAACAAACAAACAAACAAACAAACAAACTCTTCAGCTTTATAATATTAGTATAGATATTTTTAGTTAGTGTTATTAAAAATACATTCAACCGTCGTTTAAAGATACTTTTGATTTGAAAACTAGCTCTTGGCCTGCAACTTAGCATAGGTAAATATAGATTTATAGGTCTACGAGACTTGAATTATACAAATTTCTTTAAAAACTCTACCCTTTCTTAACTACCCTTATCAATTAAATCTGTAAGAGTGGGTCGTATTGAAAATAAATGTATAAAGAATCGCTTATTTTTTTAGACCTTTTTTCATAAATATGTTATGGATGGTATGGGTTAGTATGTAAAGCCAACATCCATTTAAAAAGCTTAATTTACAAGAGGAGATTTAACACAGCAAAGTGGTTATCGTTACAAATCTCAGTTAGTAAGTCATATTTGAATCTCTTCCGACTGTCTTAGTGACAGATGACATATTGACATTGTTATAATAAACTTAATAGTATTTATGTAAATTAAACTATTATTCATTATTCACCAACACATGTGGAAAAAGAAAAACAGTTCTGTATTAATTCTGTCTTGTTTCACAATACTATAATAATTCAGAAAAAAACTATAATTTAATTCAGGGTTGGTAGGATATTGTATTGTATATTGTCGCCGGGAGTCCCACACACGCCCTCACTCCCCGGTGAAGGGTATGGTGCGTAAAGCATTTACCCGCGTAACCAAAAAAAAAAAAGAATCTTTATATTGTGAATAGAAAATGAAATTCGTACCTTCTTAACGTCTTAAGAACCTATTGTATTCAAATTTAAAATATCATGTATTCGTTTGTACTACAGAATCACCCGAATCATATATTTAAGGTATTTTTAATTTGGTTATTTCAGAGGATTAAATAGAAACAAGGTAAGTTATAGTGCAATTATGTTAAATTAATATAACTATACTTAGTTGTTTTTTGTTTAGAAGAATCATCGTCCTATACATAAATTTTAATTTGGGAGTCTAAAACCCTACGTTTTTCTTATATTATAAATATTATAGTTTTTTTATGTTTGTCAATCAGTGTACATAGATAGATGTAAAACAGAATAACACACCAGCCAAATAAAACTTAATTGCTCAATATTCAACAAGAAGAAGAGGAAATAAAGAAGAGGTCGCCATGTGTACTATAAGTCAACATTTGCGAGGCTGTGGGTAACAAACTTGTAGATATTAAACTCAAAGCAATGCATATTACAAGTCTCGGCCAATTACTTTTTTATTACAGAAATAAATCGAGACTCTAAGGTTTTATTGAAGGACTAATGGTAATATTGTATGCGCTAAAATCCCATTAATAAAATGCTAGAGATCCAAGCATCGTTCGCGTGAGTTTTATTTTCATTGTCACGTTTGCAGACGCTCCACCATTAAAATTACTTGTGCAGGATTAAAGAGCACGTTTACGGTTTTTAGATCTATTGTAAATGCTAACTGGCTTTGAATTTACTTATAAATATGGATAGAGAGAAAAACCATTTGACAATCAGTGAAAGGTAAGTATAGCAGAAAAAATAATAAGAACCCTCTTATATTTTTGATAAGAATAATACCTAATTCAGTATAAATGCGAATTTTAATTTCCATACCAACTGGTTGATTCGTAAAACTAATAGAAACTGTATGCCTGCAGTTTCAGGATAGCAAAATTGTTTTATTATTCCTTTGTTACTAAAATGCGTACGTATGATACCCATTTCAATGAAATTAGCAATTTTGTTTTATTAAATTTTTGCTCGTCCTTTAAATGTGTTACAGAATTTAAAACGACTTGAAGAATAGGTAATTTTTCACAGAACCCTTCAAGTACCTACATATATGAATCCAAAACTATAGTTATTCGTTACGGATAAACGAACATTTAAAATGGCTGAATTTCTAACGTAACTTACAAAGGACACTATTCGTTAGCCAGTTAGTATTTGTAACTAGGTACTACTCAGAAAATACAACATTTTGGAAGTTGTGTAACCCCAGTAACAAAAAGAGAGTTATTATGAAACTCATATGTTTCTGATAATCCCAAAATCTTTAAAGCTTATTTATCTATCTTCTATAATTATAATAAATCTGTAGAGAGGTCAATTCTGTACATGAAATTTGTTTTAAGAAGCTAAAGCTATATTTTAAGCTTCCAAAAAATATACGAACAAAGTCAAATTAAAATATAAAACTTTTTTATTACTTACAATATTATTTATAACTATTTACATCGTCACAACCACTTAAACACTACCCCTCTACCAACAAACGCAGTTCAAACCGTGATTTATCATCGTCAACTCTATGTGACAACTTTCGTATCTGACAAGACCAAACATAGTTTTACTAATCCAGGTTTGTACTACGTTCAAGGGGATACATACAATTACAATGAATATTATGTTACAAATGCCTACAAGTTAATGGTTCATTTTGTCGACGCGGGCACCGTCTCGCAGGTTGGTGCTGGCGTGGGTGTTGGTGTTGGCGTGGGTGTTGGTGCGAGCTTGTCGTGATGAAGGACTGCGGATGTGCAGCACCGACTCCACCGTCACCTCCTCGATGTAGGGCTTGCCGTCGTACACTGGAATGGAATAAGAAGTCATTAGATGGGGAAACATAATTGACTATCATATATAAACATATATGACTCAGGAGAAGGGAAGGAAGTAGTGTTGCGGCGATAAGCCTGATTTGATTATGATCTTGTTTAAAATTTACATAATAAATAAAAGTCTTCTTAAAGTCCTATACCTTCCAGTATCTTCCACATAATTAAATTACCTTAAGCTTCTACCATCGCTTTTGTTTATTATCCATGCTTCGCTCTTGCCATAAACGAACCTTCTTTAAACGAAAATTTACTATTTTTCACGCGGCATCTGAGGTAGCTTGGATAAATTCTAAATGTAGGTATGCTTATTTTATATCTTTATGTATCAATACATTTTGTCAAGAAAGTTTGACAAAATGTATTGATACATATACATATTGCTTGTTTAGTATAGCTTTAAAAGGCTTTATGTAATAAACTATGAGTAAACTGATACAAAGTGGTTTCTTTAAGGATTAACCTTATATGATTGTGACGTATTACCAGCTGTATCTAAGTTGTCATGACCTCAATCAAGAATGTTGTACAACATGTGAAGCTAATGACGACTTCTAAAGTATCTGTTAAGACAAAGTAAATAATTAACGAAGATGTTCATATCTATTAAACGTAATAATATAATTTTCATTATTAAGTTTACATATTATATGTGTAGAGTCTGATATTTAAAGAATATAAACTAGTATATCTTAAGTTAAGATACACGATAATCCTGTTGCCTTTCCAATCGCTTACATAATAAAGTATCACTCGGATGTATGTTAAACTTATTTTGTATTTACTTATCATTAATACAAAAAACGATATGTTATTGTTTTCATCTGCTTCTTAACCTATAATATGATTCATTGTTGTCATAACACATTGCACGTACAATCTGTTTTATTAACCAACGAAAGCAAACTAATAATAAAGATTTTTTGAAAATGGAACTACCATACCTGGATTGCCGTCAATCTGCAACTTGGATCGTGCATTCTGCGGCGCAGGCGACGACAGCACCGCGGTCAGAAGCAGGAACAGTGTCACAAAGTGTAGAGACCTCATCGCGGCGTCACAGAAACTGCGCGGACGCAGTGACACACTGACAACTGTCAACGTCAAACATGTGGGGTGCTTATGTAAGTCGCAGTTGGTAACAAGACGTAGGTTGATGCAACTAATAGGTTCGTGCAGATATATTCACATTAAGACAAACCTGAGGTAGGGATTTAAGAGGAAAATGTACTTTATATCAAGAGGAATAAAGAAAGAATTAGTTCTTATCTTGAAATATTCAATTGACGATCTGCATTTTAATTAATGTACCTAAGTTTAACGTGCCGTATAGATGTGTTTGCTTCGTAGGTATTTACGAGTATGTTCTCTATATAGGAAAGCTTCTTTAGTAAGGCCCTTAACTTTATGACCACTTGCTAAATATGAAATGTTTTCATCCGTAACTTTTAAATTCAAAATGACAGCTATGTCTTCAAAATATCCGTTAGATTACAAAAAATCTGCAAGCGTTGACCTGCCGGTAGGTATGTTTTACTTTCAACGCTCTTGGTTCTTGCGAGGCGAGTGACCTCAACTATGTATGTACTCACAAGTTCAAACTTAAATCTAACGTCAACCAGTCGGCTATATTAAATTAAAATTTCAGAGAGACACAGTGTCTTATCAATCTTTGGAATCTTAGGTCAAGAATAATTCGTCAAATTCAAGATATACGTGGGTGAGAAAGTTACATGTTTTAAATAGATTAATTTATTCATTTGACAACACCATTTATCTGTTATAAACAATTTACTTACTTCAGATAGATTTAAGAGGAGATCTAGAGTCATTCAAAAGTTATCACAATTAATTTCCAAACTTAGGTTTTTAATCACCTCTTGGAACAACATAAAAAAATGTTAAACATTATTACTATAATATAATACATAAATCAAGGAACACGAAATGCTAAGCAATTTGGAAGCTTGTAAATTAGCGCCAAAAGCTGTCAAAATGATTGTACCCGGGCCACACGCCTTTGAAGTTGAAATTAGGAGGTACATAATATTTAAACAAATCTTTAGGCAGCCAAGGATGGAAACTGCGGGCGTGGTCGAAGATTTCTTCAGGTGACTGGAAGATGTGGTTTACTGTCGGTATATTGGGGATCCAAGGCTCTATCTGGGGGTTGTTCCCGGTGCCAGCTGAGGAAGACACGACTACGGAGTTGGGGTAGTAGTGGACGCTGGCGGAGGCTGCGCGGCCGTCGCTCGCATGCGCCACAGACACCGGGCTGTAGTACGGGTCCACCATCGACATCGATCCAGGATAGGCCTCACCTGGAGATTTATAGAACCTGATGCCACCCATTGACGAGACTCGACCGTTGCGTGACGTCACACCAGCCACACTCGCTACTCCAAAGACTTTCTTACTACCATTATTCCCAATTTTACTGGATGCTACGATAGCTGAAACAAAACACGATAAGTAGGCATTCGCTTAGTTAAGACGATTGGTTTAAAAGTGTATTTCAGTACCTGCATCTGTTAACATTAAAGCTGCCACATAGATTGTGAACAGCATTATTTGGTGATACAGTTCCATGGTGTGAATGAATGATGAATACTCATCTGTCATTTGTGTTCTAACTTATATCTTATGTTAAATTACACGTTTTATTTAACAGCTAGTAAAACGGTGCTTAATCATTGCTTGTGATATTTTTTGGACAGATCAATTTCTTTTTAATAAACTGTATGGTGTTATATCTCTATTATTATTTAAGTTATAACTTCTAAAAACTATGATAATAATAGAGCGGGATGTTTGAAATTGCCTCAACATGTGATTATTGCGTCTTTTTGCGAAGTGCGCGTGCTTGTCTTATGATCTGTAACTGTTTGAGTGATTAGTTGGTGTTATAAGTATTATTTAGATAAGGATTGAGTTGTTTTAGCACCAACAATAGTAAATTACTGTGGTTGAATAACGGACTTTAACCACTAAAAAGTAACGGTAATTATCGATTGCAATTTCGGTACAAAATGCTTTCAGTTGCGTTTCGTAGGTTGGATGAGTAAGTAACTTTAGACCTACACAATACACATAGTCACTCGAAGGCTACATTTGTTTTTACTTTAATTAATATAGCGTTTACAGGAAATATCATTTGTATTTAATAGTATTTCGCATGTCGGGATTTGAAGGGAGTTGCTAAACAATGTAGATTCTGGTGAAATACTTAGTTCGGGAGTTAATTCACTTTACATAACTCCAACGACATAACAGGGTCGAAGTTGATTAAACAGCCATTCATAAAATAAATAAAATTTAACCATTTCTTAGATTTTGTTACAAATGTATAAAACTTTATCTTGGCCTTATTTAAATGAGTAAGGCGGTTAATCTATTACTGATTTACGACCGTAGACGAGAAAGGAAGTTCTCGATTTTTTTTTGTAAACTTGTAAATGTTTTACTTAACAAAAGAAGCTTTTCACATAAAAGGATTTTTAAGTAGGTAGTTTTATTAAATATATCCCACGTGCCTTCGTTTTATACTTAACTAGTGGCCGCCCGCGAAGTCGGTTTCCCGTGGGAATGAGATGTTTTCGCGCGGTAAAAAGTACCCTATGTGTTATTCTGATGTATAACTTATATTACTGCAGTTTAATCCAAATCCGTCCAGTATTTTTAATGTGAAAGAGTAACAAACATCCATTCATACTGATATGATATGATCCATACATACTCACCAACTTTCACATTTATAATATTAGTAGGATTTTATACCAAACTGTTACTAATTACATTTTGTTTTTTGAAATTGTCTGGACAACCAGTGGAACTGCTCACGCCTTTTTTTCGTCCATGTAATATTTCAGTTTTTATAAAGCTTTTCTTCATCAAGATTTCGACACATTTTCTAGAATTTTAATTGACTCCGAAATTATATTAAAACAAAAGTATTGTCATTTATAAAAGTTTGCTGCTTTTAGTCAACACTTATTTGAAATGTTTACTTATGGTTGTTTCTAAGAGAATAGCATAAAGTTACTTTGATGAACCTGATTATTGATCTAAAAGTCTGTAGATTAATTAATAAGATGTGTCTCCGATTAATTGGGCTATACTTAGCTTAATCTTTCAAAAGTATCTTCATAGTTTTTTCACATAATATACTATACGCTCTAAGGATACGGTATAGAAGATTAACAATCTTATAACAGGAAAGCAAAAGAACGGTACCATCATAATCACATTATGGTAATCTACTAGGCGTGGATTATGTTTTGTTTGCGATAAATAAAAACAACATAATACTTCCCATCTCCTTTATTTACGACTTTGACTAATGAATAGGATTTATAAACTACAAGCCATTGACTCGCAACATTTATAGCGTTTATAATATCCAAAAACGTATTTCGCGTTGTATTAGCAAAATTAATGATTACATCCGGGGGGTCGTTGAACTGGACTGGTCGCCATTACGAAGAAGCATCGTGCCTATATTATCAACCTATATAAACTCACGAATTTGGGCACACAGCCTCAATTCTCATTTTAGATCATCACGACATACACCGAGAAAGATGAGCGTTCTAAAGGAAATAGCGGTGTTTGTGCTGCATGTGTACATGGTGGTCGGAGCACCGCTGGTGTTAGAGAGTGCGTGTTTTATAGTGATTGAATTAGATTAGTGTTCACTGGTGCGTAGATGCTTACAATGATTGTTTGTTTTCAGAATCGACACCTAACGGCCATTCGGTGATTGCGATATCTTCTTCGGATCCCGATTTTGAAAAGAATTTTGGCGCAAGAGCTTTTGCCAGCTCGAGCAGCAGTAGTGCAGATGCCAATCCTGGTCAAGGTGGGTTGGTGCAGAGCTTCAGCTTCTCCTCTCCTGGTCAAATGGTGGTCGGCACTGGACGTGGCTTCTCAGCACCCGGACCAATGATGGTCAACACTGGACGAGGTTTCTCCTCCGGCTCTAACTATAACCCCTGGCAATCACCATTCTTTCTATGGCCATCGTTGAACTTTGACGAATTCGACCCTTACAACAGGGGATTGAACGACGACTTCATTAAAAGCGTAGAGAGCTTTTTCGACCCCATGTTTAACATAAACGACGGAGATATCAAAACTGTAGCAGCTGTTAATGATAACGGTCATGTCTATGGAAAAGTTAACTCCGTCACTTTTGATAACAAAAAACCACCCTATGTCCCGACTCAGAAAGTCCGTGCATAATAACTCTGTTTAATATTAGTTTTAAGTAGGTAGGAATATTTTAACAATTAATAAAAAATATTAACTTTTATGTGTGTTTTTATTATTTTAACTTAACTTAAATAACACAGACAAAAAGACAAGTGTGGTGAGTCGTCTTTACATCTATGATAACGCTTTTGACTACGAAGTGTGAGTTGAGTGTTGTGCTAGACTAGTAGTATCCGGTGTTGACGGCGTGCGACTGCGCGGCGCTGAGGCCGGGCGCGCGCACGCTGGAGGCGCCGGAGTGCTGCAGCTCTCCGCCGCGCTGCTGCACCGCCTGCGCGCTGCTGGCCTGCACGCCGTCGCCGCTCTCCGCCGCCGACACCGCCGCGTTGAACCCGCCGCCCACCTCCGCGTTGTGGGCGGACGACACGGCCGACTGGTAGCCATGGGCGTCCTGGTTGGCCGAAGACACCGCCGACTGGTAGCCGAGACCCCTCAGGTTCTGCGCCGACGACACCGCCGACTGGTAGCGAGCTGGACCTGCGTTCTGAGCGGAGGACACGGCAGAGTTGTACCCGTGGGGACCGTTGAGCGACTGGGCAGAGGACACCGCGGACCCGAAGTTTCCACCGAAGTTGTGGGCAGAGGAGATTGCGGAGTTGTATCCGTGGCGGCCGATGGGCTGGTACTCGGGCTGGTAGCTGGGTCCGGAGCTGGCGTGTCCTACGCCGCGGGCGAACACGTCGTTGCCGGCGCCGCCCGAGCCGCTGCCGTAGGCCTGGCCGTCGCCGGTCGAGAACGAGGAGCCGATGCCGGTGGAGTGCGAGATCCCGCCAATGTTGCTGCTGAACCCGCTACCGAACCCAAACGCTACTCCTGAGCGTCCTGCCCGAAGTGCTGGCACCTCGTAGGGTACACCTGCAAAAAACAACAAATTAACTCACACTTCAAAATAATAAACGTTGAAATTGGACCAATATATCAAAGGAAATCTATAAACACCCACCATCGATCCATACTGGCAAGCCACTGCACACTGCGAGCACTGCGGCGAGGACAACGAACTTGACGGCCATTGCGATTTTTGTCTAAGTACTTTTATTGCTCTCAAGAAAGCTTTGAACTTTCGCTAGTGGTTTGTGACTAATGGACATCCCAATCGGGCTTATATACTAAGAAAGAGCTTTCCCCTCCACTGTCCGAGTGGGTCACTATAACTATTGATACTCATAAATTACAATACTGCCCCGTAATTTCATGGGTCACTCCACTATGATCCGATAACACAATTTTGGCAAACGTTATCTCAGTACGATAGAACCAAACAGCGGTTCATGACGTTCCTTTAATTAACAAAGGTAAATCAAGTTTTTTGGCAACCATAAAAATGACACGCCTCTTTATTAGAAATTAAAGAGTTTCCTGTTAGACAAAAAGCCATTAAAATAATATAACTACTTTATAATTTAAAATGCCTGAGGTGCTTACGCTTTAATTCTGAGTCAGAAAGCATGAAGAAAGAGAAATAGGTAAATTAACTTTTTTATTAGAGTTTTTATTTTATAGTATTTACACAAGCAAAGTACACGTTCTTTCTAATAAAGTTACTTTAGTATATATTTAAACTATCACAGACAACATTCAATAATATGTACAGAGGGAAGATAAATAAATAAATTAATAATCTCAATCGTTCTTTCGCCCTGCAGGCCCTGCAGCGGATCTTGCAAAGGCTCCTGAATAAGCGAAGTTATCATCAGGACCCCCAGGACCACTGTGACCCTCGGCCTCCTCGTGGATAGGTTTCTCGTCGGAACTCTCATCGAAGAAGGGTCCTTTGAACCCGTATCCGCCACCGAATCCTGGTCCACCTCCGTTGTAGTTCCCGTTGAACTGGTTGTTGTAGGATCCTTGTCCATTGTTGAAGTATCCTGGCCTGTTGTAGCCTCCGTAGCCGCCGTATCCGGGGCCACCGTATCCTGGCCCGCCGTGGCCTCCAGGATAGTTGTACTGGTAGTTGTTAGGCCCGAAGTAGGGACCACCGTATCCGCTTCCGTGGCTGGCCGATGACTGCGACTGGCTGATAGCAATGTTAATCGGTGGTTGCTGAGGGTATCCCTGGTATCCTTGATACCCGCCTTGGTACCCTCCTTGATACCCGCTTTGGTATCCCCCCTGGAACCCGCCACAGGTCCCGTACTTGTAACATTTCTTCCTGAACAGATGTCGAGGCTCCCTTACGCTGACGTCACTCACAGCGACCGGTACCGCCACTGTAAAAAACAAAAGACTGTTATCGGCTCATTAATTTTTTGCGTCTATAAATCTCGGTTCTCAATCGATAATTTACCTTCTGCTTGGCTGTAGGCTGTGCAGATGATGGTGAATATTATCGTGATTAGTGGTAAGTGTGCCATGTTTTCGAGTTTGTGCCGTTATGTGTCGGGTAGTTGGGTTTGGAACAGTTTTATAGGTCGGCCACGAGGTCGGTCGCGACTTTTGTGCCGCCACTCGGAAGTAGTTCCCACGGAAGCTCCAAATATACAATTGCGAATTTGTAAACAATAACATGTGATTTATTATGCTCGGATTTAATAAGGGTAATAAAAAGGATTTGAGGTTATTAAGATAACACATTACAATAACGAAGTGAAAGAAAAGGAAATAAGGCAGGAACGCGTTGAAATCTATTGTATGAAATATTGAAACATTTTCATTGCTACGATCTAAAAGCAGTGTTTTAACCATTACTTTCTCTATATTAGTTCTAATTCCCTATTTTGTTATTGCTGACTATTGCATGAACTATGGAGTTTGTTTCTGTTAGAAACTAGGTACCTAAGCTTGAATTTACTCTTTAGTCCTCATACATGAAACAATAGGTAATTCTTCGCGAATTCTATCACTTCTTGTATCCGGAAGTGTGTTGTTTCCTGTTTCCTTGGGGTTTTCGTCTCAATATACATAATTATTGCAATATTGCCTTTTAGATTGAGTGTCGAGGCTCCGCGTGGGCGTGGGACGATAAAGTTCAGTGTCTCGCGCACACTGTGACGACAGCATCTAACTTTAACATAAATTAATATGCATTAAATTAAGTTAGCCTTTGATAAAAGTTTCGTCTTGATAATATTATTTAAAAATACCTAGTTTTTATTGTATCTTTCACAATTTACTAGCATTTATGTTATTCTGTTAATTATTTGTATATTATTCGAAAATGTCTGCTGTGAACTGCGCTCCGATTCATTTATTTATAATATTAATGATAATTACTCTGCTACTATTAGAGTGTTTAGTGATATTTCTTTCATTTGCCATAAGTAGGTGTCTACGTGGTAGTTCTATTCAGTAACCTGTTCCTTGAACTTGAACTGGAGTGACTCACGCGCAGTACTATCTACTTGAGTGAGAGGTACGGTAATAATAATGTAGGTGCTAATATATTTTCTTTATAAACTCGTTAGAAATATTTAAAGTTCATTTCATTTGTATTTTTTTTATTTTATTAGAGCTTACTATGGCTAAAATTAATAGCGTATTTTATAAATAAGTTGACTTCTTAGCTTTCAGCTTTTTTAGCGCTTAACTTATTCGAGTAGTTGGGTTAGCCTAGACAATCAGTGTGACTTTCCATCAGCGAGTCGGTCTCGGACATAGTTAGCCAGCTGCGGGGCGTAGTTACCTCTCCACGGTTAATGCGAATGGTAGTCAAATTAAAGAAACTTTGATTTATTGTCGGTTGGTCTATGAGATATGCTTAGTATGAGAATGAGATAGGGTGGTAACTAAACCGACTTCTTTTAGTTAGCATTTTACGGCTCTAAAAATCCACATTGTCTTCTAAATAACTAAGGGCCGGTTTTTCAATAGTCAGATAAATTCTATCTGACAGAAAATCAGTATGTTTTTGTTGCACGTCGAACATAAATACTTGACATATGTATGAAGTGACAATGAAAACATACCTCTTATCAGTCAGTTAGCATTTATCTGACTATTGAAAAATCAGCCCTAAGTCAGCCACAATCAACACCCTTCAAATTAATTATATCTAAGCCACTAGTTATTCTCTATGCATTCAAGTAGTAAACTTCTTAAATAATAATAAATTACACAAATGACCAGTTCAATGAGCCTCTAAATTTTGTTACTTAGTGAATATGTTTAAAAAAAAGTCACAATTTTCAAGACTTTTAAACGGCATCAAGTAGATTTTTTGAAAAAAAACTCTGCGGCTTGACTTATAATTTCCCAAAAATATATTTTCTAAATATCTAGTTTTGTCATTGTAAAAAAAAGGATTTAACTAAAAAGGTTTTTCTTATTAACAACAAGTAATAGAAATTCAACAAAAAGAGAAGGGAATGGAAGGTCTAATTTTATGTAAAAGTCTTAGTTCTATGTAATGAAAGTGGTTAAACTAGTTCTTGGTAATATTCTTAAATTAGTTCTCGCATAGCAACATCTAAGAAATCTAGTTAATTAACTATACTTCGGTCGAATCGTGACCATGTTGATCTTAAGTCGATAAAAACCAAATCCTATCTCCTATGATATAACGGGATGTGATACAAAGCCTTCATTACTTTACTTGTCGAAGATAAATTGTACCTACTTATAAATTCTAATAAAGAAACTGCTAACGGTAAATACTGATTTTTGCGCGAAGGCAGTGCGAAGTAGTACTTTATCGAGTATTATGGTAAACTATTGTGTTGGAGTTCGGAAATAACAAAAAAAAAATGTATAAGTATGTGATACGTATCACTAAGCAACGGTTTGCGTCAAGCAAATAAGAAGGTTCAACAAATATTGTTCCAAATACCGGTATCTATAAAAATAAACAAACCTCTTTAAGCAAAACGATTTTATTCAACACTTTAAAGTACAAAAACTTAATCACTAACGGTGAACACGTTACTAAGATCTATTTCCTCGAGAGATCGCGATGGCTACGGCGTTTCCAGTCTCACTCCGTGCGTTGCTCACTGCTGAAGATTGCCCACCTTTGCACGTGGTACACGGCTCCGTAGGTCCTATTGGAGGGCCTTGGTTAGGTTGTGGTTCAACAGGGAACGTTTGAATATTAGCTTGAGGTGGTTCAATTTGCTGCTGGGTCGGTTGTGGTTGGGTTTGAGGCTCGTTTCCTGACTGGCTGTAGGCATCAGCCTGCGCTTGGGCATACCCCTGGTCACGTGGCCAATACGGCGGCGGCCCGTGGTGGCGCCAGCTGGGGTGGTGGTGCCAATACGGCGGTGGCGCGGGTGGAGGGAAGCATGGAGGGTATGGAGATCTCTTCACTCTTTCTGAGTCTAAAACATTTTTTTATGTCAGAAAAGATAGTTAAATTGTGTACTTGGATTGATTTCTTGGATTTGATCAAGTTTGTGGATAAAACAGAGCAATATTTATCTAGTTTAAACTAAGATGAAATAACAAAAATGTCTTTTACTGGAATGAATTCTAGTACTTACAAAAGATTAATTTTATACTATTCCAGAACTAACCTAATTGTTAACATATATGTAAATAAGGCCACTTACCAATATTTCTAGCTAAAGAACTCTGCGTACAAATAAAAATCACAGCAACCAATGCACCAAATCGCCACATTTTGTAAAACTGCCAACATTTTAGCGCAATGATACATTTTTATATGACTTCTGAATACACACGAGTCACAGGGAAAATACTGACCAATCTAAACATGGCTGAAACGTGCTAATGAGTCGTAAAAACACAGGAGTTTGATATTGTCATAATATTTGTCATATCTGTGGTGAAACCCTATGTAGGTGTGATTTAGTTATATCATTACATCCGGACGGTATATGTAATTATGTTTTTTGTATCCTTGACATTGGAAAACCCATTTCAATTTAGAAACAAACGATCATTATAATTTTAGTACGTTGACTCATAATGATAAATAGGGTTTGTAATAAATATATTGTGTAGTAAATTGTGTAAATTTGTAATTATATTTATAACAGTTACAGAGGTAAAATGACTGCTATTATGGTTTTGCCGACGGAAAAATGATGAAACTGATTTAGGGAGTTAAAAACCTAAAAGAAACCTATGACTATAAATGGATTGCATGTGGTCTCACTGATGATAAAACTACGTTCCTAGAATTTAGTAAAAACATCCAAACTATTTATTTTTACTTAGTACCATTTTAGTGAAACTAATCAAGGAAAATATAGATTCATTTTATTTGTATAACATAAGAATATATTAAAATAGCAATTCTCTCTAAAATTTTGCTCGAACATTAAAAAGTACATTGTTTTGCTATGGACTTCAATATAACCTAAGACGAAATCCTTACTAATATTATAAATGCGAAAGTAACTCTGTCTGTCTGTCTGTCTGTCTGTTACGCTTTCACGCCTAAACCACTGAACCGATTTTGATTAAATTTGGTATGAAGTAAGAACTGAACTTGGGAAAGGACATAGGGTACTTTTTACCACGGGAAAACTTCTCATTCCCACGGGAAACCGACTTCCACGCGAACGGAGTCGCGGGCGGCCACTAGTATATTAATATATGGTGTATATTAAGTTCATATTTGCTCTCAGTTTATGTATATGGACTCAAGCAAGAAATTCGCTTTATTAATGCAAGAAATAATGCTATAGCAAAACCGTTTCTACAACAAATAAAAAGTAATAACTAACTAAATAAAGAAGAAGAAGAATTAATTTCTAATTTATCAACTTCACAAGATATTGTTGTTTATTGTAGCCGTTACGTTAAATGTTGTGATTCTGTACTGTAAAAGTATTACTACTATGATGGTGACTATGAAGATAGTTTACTATTATATTTTTAAGATAGTTTGCTATTTATAAATTTATAAATCCTAGATTCTAAACACAAACGATCCCTGTACTTGCCTTGTGTACATAAATGCAAATTCTTATTAATATTTTCTTAGAAACATAAGTAGGTATGTCTACTTTCATCTTTGCAGACACTGAAATACTGACCGCTTAAATGTTAATCTTAAACCAGTTTAATCTAACTTGCGGTGCAAGCATGGAACTTTTGACGTTAGTAGACAATAAGCAATGCGATGACGATGCCATGTCGATGGTTCTCGCTACTTGGAAGCATGGATCTCCGCTCGTTAGGTCTTACCGAGGAGTTTAAGAAATTTCCCACGTAACGAATTTTTTGTTGAATATCATGCTCTTCTGTGCAACACGAAACATTGATTTATAAATTTCATAAAAGCCCAAAACAATTTCCATGTCCGATGACCAATTTCTGTCGAGATTTCATCTTCTTGCTTTTGTATTCAAGATATGCTGCTGTGTTTGTTACATTCTTCTTATTTAAGTTGTAATTTGTAATAAACCTAACTAATAAACCTTTTGGAAAATATATTATTTTTATTTACAAACATTTTATTTACATGACATTGATTTATCAAGTATGTCAGCTGTCATAAAAATTAAGGTTTTTCTACCTTGGCTATTGTGATTTCGGTCAAAATTGAATGATTGACGAATGAATTTATCATTTTAATTAATGTACAAATGAATGGCAACATTCAAAATTCGTTACGTGGGAAATTTCTTAAACTCCTCGGTAAGACCTAACGAGCGGAGATCCATGCTTCCAAGTAGCGAGAACCATCGACATGGCATCATCATCGCATTGCTTATTGTCTACTAACGTCAAAAGTTCCATGCTTGCACCGCAGGAGTTATAAAGATATAACAGACGTTGCATAGATTTTATTTCAGTCGCCTTAATGTAGCTAAACTGCTAGAATGCTATGAGATTAAAACGAATACACATATCGATGGGTGCCTGGAATAAGACCGCAATAGCCATAGTAGCAGTTCTCCGATTAAGCCATTTTTGTATTCTATGGACCGTGTTACACCTTGTGAATTTTTTTCAAAATTTTATCGTGAAAGCTGCCTGATTTAGCAAAATCAGTATGGGTATTGATTGTTTATTCCACGTTCATCACTCGACTTTTGTTTACCCAAATAATAG
Source organism: Emmelina monodactyla (assembly GCA_916618145.1). Lineage (NCBI taxonomy): Eukaryota > Metazoa > Arthropoda > Insecta > Lepidoptera > Pterophoridae > Emmelina > Emmelina monodactyla. Next base: position 10,921,193 of record OU745303.1, read on the forward strand.
GCCTATGTCCAATGATAAAAAAAATATTTTGTCTTCTACAAGCAATGGGCCTTGCGGCAGTGTTCCCGGAAATGAACTTTTTATAAAGATTTATAATAAACATTGTTGTACGTGTATTTAAAATTTTCACACGTTAATATTAAATATGGTTTTCTTCCATGATATTGAAAAATAATATACTGTAAGTTTGTGACTTACTTTTATATTTTTACATTATTAAAGTTTCGTATCTTCAGTGGAAAAAAGGTATAAGCTGAAAAAGCCGAAAAAGGCAGAGGAACAAAAAAAATATTCTTCTTCTGATGAATCAAAGACCTCCAAAGTTATAGATTCAGTAAGTAGCTGGTAACAATTTTCTATAGAATGTTTGATAATGTTAAGTAACAATTGAGCATGTGGAAGTTCATCAGAACCCACGGCATTGATATTATTTGTTTTACGTGTCCGCGTTAAAGAACCTAAGATTTGTCGTGTCTAACACCTACCTCATACTTATTGCTTTCGATATCTTAAAAAATACTTCTTTTTTCTATTATTTTCCTTACAATTCTTACTTAGTAAAGCAATAAACTTTATCCATCATGCCTCTTTCACTCGAAGATTGTGTTAGAATCATGACTTTCCTAGAACTGGGCATCAGCATGCGTCATATTGCTAGAATGGCAGCTGTGACCTTACGAACGGTCCAGAACGTGAAGAGAAGAGCTGAAGAGACTGGAAATCATCTGAAGCGATCATGTAATGGAAGACCCAGGTGCACAAGTACCCGAGAAGACCGGTATATTGTTTCGACAGTGTTAAGAAATGACTGTGAAAGAAATGCAGTTGAAGTGCAGCAACAGCTTCTTCAGACCCGAATGGACTACATTAGTGATAGGACACAGAGAAGAAGACTTGCTGAAGCCAATCTCAAACCCCGTAGACAAGCGAGTGGTCCCAAACTCGAGAGAGGGCATCATGTAGCGAAACTACAGTACGCTTGTAAACATTTACACTGGGACGAAGAAGAATGGTTAAGAGTTTTGTTCACAGATGAGTCTCGATTCTCACCCTAAACTTCAGATGGGAGGAGGAATGTTTACAGACGACCTGGTGAGCGTTACATAGAAGCCTGAGTCCATTACGTTGGAGGCAGCGTACACGTATGGGCTGGCTTATCTGCTGAGGGTAGCACTGACTTAGTGGCTATAGAAAACGGAACGCTGTATGGTGATTGATATGCTCAAGAGATTCTTAATGAGTATGTAGGGCCATATGTAGCAAATATGAGAGATGGGTCGATGCTGATGCAATACAATATATGTTTAAGAGTATATTTGTGAAGCGAAATGGCTTGGCTATCAAGATGTCCTGATCTCAATCCGATTGAACAAGCCTGGGACGAGCTCCTATCACTCTGAGAGCACTAAAACAGGCCCTAATAGAAGAATGGGAGAACATTCCTCAACATCGGCTCCGAAACCACATCTTCAGTATGCCAAACCGACTGAAATAGTCAGAGTCCGAGGAGGCAACACCAGTTATTAAAACGTTTATTTATTTTGACAGAAATGCCTTTTTTGTTTTATTGTTTTTTGTATTAAAAATGTTATAAATGTTTAGTTTACTGTATTATTAAAGAAAGCTGATAAAATTTCCTTTAAAACCTCTTTTATTTTAAATCTCTAGCTTCAATACTTTAGATAGCAAATTTTAAAAGTGTACTACTTAGTTTTGCAGGCCAGTGTAATTCAAGTCTCTTGTCGCGGGCAATTTTTCAAAACATTTCAGTTTGCACTTGCAAATACCTCTCATGTGTTTTTATGGCTGCTCATCCGTATTTTTTCTATGTTTTATTTGTTCTTTAGACCAGTTTTCTTGTTTTTATTTTCTTTTTCTAGGATTTATATTTGCTTCAGTTACTAATACTGGATGAGATGACATTGCCTCAAGTTCTGTTGTTGTATTCTGTCCATTTGGATAGTTTACAGTTAGTTAATGGCAGCCAATCGAAGATTGCTCGGCGTCAGGAACTATGGCAATAACATTTTAAACATTGGCTGGTACATTTCATGTAGGGCTTGTCGTAGAAGGAGGTTGTAAAAATGTTTTGTCATTATGCGCAAATGATGTAAGCTCTATTTCAGGTAATTTAGATGGACGAGTTTTAGCTTTATCATGACATACAAATTCTGTCATTGTTACTGGTAGAAATAATGTTTTTGAGGATTAAATACAAATACGACTGTAGATGAATGTCGCCATTAAAAATAGTTCATTACGAAGTTTATAAGTTAGAGTAGAGAAAAGTGTAATAATACCCAAATAATTTTCATTTAAATTTAAATAAAAGTCATTCAATAGTAAATGTGGTAGATTTTCCCTAATTCTGTTATCGGACTAGGACCGGAACTCGGTAAATATTCGGAAAATGGCTCTGGCATCGATGTATTTACTCATATGCTCCCGCTAGCCTTACGTCTCAATGCTAAATCTTTTGAGTCTAAAAAACAGTAATAATTCTGATTTTACTACAGCACAGAAGTTTGTCGGTTTATGCTTGGGTGAGAAGAAAGTTATTGGCGAAACAAAAAGTTAACGTTCTGATTCAAACCTATGATAAGTTAATAGGAAGTAAGCACTCGTATCGATTTTTTATTGTTATTAAAATAATATTGTAAGATAAATAAGTGTAAAGTGAAATGAAACCAAATAAAACGTATTCATGTATACAAGACTGTGGTGTAAAAATATTCAACGGATATAAATCATATGATTATTTACAAAGAAATTGCACTACTATATTAATTATATTTTCTCTAATGCTGTAATATTGATAAACTTTGTGATCATTCCAATACAACCATATCCATTTGATATACAGTATTCGTGAGTACATTTTCCAAGTCGATAATTAAATTCCTGTAACATCATTGCAAACTGCTATTACTGTATGCGCCATTCATTCTTCAGATCAACGCACAACGCTGTAATATACTATTGCTGTTTGATTGAATGCGCACTTTTTACCGGAATAAAACCACAATGGAGTCTTACAGAAACCTATTTCAATGCATGAAGTGGCAATATGGATTTTTAAGTTTTTTTGCTATTTTTTGGGTATTAATAATCTTGTGGACACTTTAAATCACTTCAGCAAAAAATACCGCATTGTTTGATATACCCCCCGTTCCGATACGCCTCATAGTTTTGTAATTATTCAAGATTTTACGTAAATCTTTTTTCCTGTAAAATTGTGATCGACAACGATTGCAGCTTTATTCCAAAAACCCATCGATATTATTTACCAGTTTTTGGACTTATTTACCAAGGTATAACTACCTAAGCAGGAATAATGTAACTGTCCTATTTTATTAAGATTTTTTTTTTTTAATTCCAAAACCTATATCTACAAAATTCTTCTAACTTTATTTCCTCTTTTGTTCTTAGGTTCTTACAACTACTTAGGAAAAAACAACAAATTCAAATAAGTTTTGCTTTATTAATAACAATCAGGTCCTACTAAATATAACATGAGTCGTAAACAATTATACGTATTGTACATAATCTTATCCACCGATAGACACAGCGACAGCGTTGCCGCTCTTGGTCTTAGCGTTACTAAGAGCATAGTTGCTCTTCCCGCAGGAACTGCATCCTGGCTGTCCCGGCTGCTGGGACTGCTGGGTCTGTTGCGCCGTCTGCAGACCCTGGTGCGCCAGGTCTAGTGCCCCGCGTAGAGTAGACTGCCCATCGTCATGACCACCTGAACCAGCAGCAGAGGAACTCTGAGACTCAGCACCGTGCCCATTAAAACCCTTCTTCAATTTCTCACCTTCATAATAACCCCTCTGAGCTTCCTGGTTGTTGCCATGAAATTCGGTTTCAACTGCGTGGTGACTGGCAGACTGGAATCCTGAGTTACCATAGCCTCCACTGCCAGAGTTAGCATGGGACTGTTGCTGTTGGCCAATATCAATGTGTCCACCTTGAGAACTTTGAGAATGAGCCTGGGTATGGGCTTCATTATTTGAATACTTGAAATGTCCACTTATATCCCCTCTTTCATTGTTGCCCCCAAATCCTTGGCCAACGTGGTTACTCGCATGCTTTTCCTGATCCCATGAATTGACTGCTGCGTTTTGTGCCTGACCTGCAGCTCCTGATCCAAAACCTGACTGTACTTGTTGCCCTTGGTCAAATCCATGAGTCTGAGATTGTTGTAAATTAGCTCCAAATCCGGCTCCAGCTCCTGCTTGACTGGATGCACCTTGCCCAAAGTTTTTTCTTGCACTTTGATAGTGTGGGTCTTTGTAGCCGCGGATAAAGGCATCGTTAGATCCATGATAGTCCCCTCCTCCGTTGGCTGATGATGAAGCTAATGAGAACGCTTCGCCAGCAGCCTGGCCTCCACCATTGGCTGCTGCAGCGGCGCCACTGAAGACTCCTTGCTGGGTGCCGTCGCTGCTCCTCGCCAGACCACTCCATTGATGGGTGTGAAAGAATGGAGGCGGTGGTGGGTGCGGTATTCTGATTCCCTGGTCGCAAACAGCACATCTTGCTGTTCTCTTCAACGGTTCATCTAAAAAAACAAAAAAGTGTTAAATAAATTATAAATTATATAGAAATACATAGTTATGAGGTAAAGCCAACTATGATACCAATTGATATTGCACTGTAGTACCTTGATTAGGGATAATGGCTCCGTAGACCGAGATAAATAAAAGACAAGTGACAAGCGCTCTCCCGACCATATTGTTATGCAATCAGTCTTATTCTGAGCTAGTTCATAATTTTCAAACCTTTATATAGAAAAATTGAGACTGCAAATATAATATTTTCCGAGAACAGCTACTAGTTTACAAGCACCATAATTAGAAAAGCAAACTGTAAAAATAGCACCTCGGTGTGGTAATTTACCTTAATAGTTTAATATGCAGAAGATTTTTGCATCGAATGTAATTTCGGGGAAAATTTACATCATATTAACTAAATATTGAGTATTTTTTGTATCGCTATAGGATTTTTCAATCTATATCAACTCAAAATGGAAAAAAAATCTTTGCACGATTCGAATATCGAACTAAGTCTTTCTGAATTAAATACCATTGCAGCAAAATCATTGCATCGGTTAATTATATAAACATATGAATAATGTTAGAATATCCTCAATTTATTCTTAACTTTGTTTTATTTTCTCTAATATTTACTGTATTCTCTTTCAAAATTGTTTTGTAACATATTTCTATCGCTATAAGTATCTTTGCAATGATGACGTCATTCGGATCGAGTCCGTCCTCGCGAGAGGGCGATGTAGATCGCTGAATTGATTTTAAAAAATAAATATTTACATAGTTCATCATAAAGCATACTGAAATTATACCAAGAAATATAGTTCAATTTGGCATATTGATTCTAGTACTTTAATAATTAGTTTTACCATATATCATACATAAGTTAATACAGTATACCAAAATTTGAGTTAATTTAGATAATTATCTAGAAAAAAAACCTTCGATTGCTTATATACGACCATTAGTTATCTGCAATGATATTATTTTGTTAAATAGATAAGTTTATTTTTGGCTTGCAATTGGTGATCCTCGGTAAATAGATAAGTGAATTTGGAGGCTTTTAGAGTATATAAGAAGGTGAAGTTTTGTTAAAATTATATATGTTTTGAATATAACATGTTTGTTAATATCATGTCGTATAAACTTTAGTAATTTAAGAAGTTTAAGTTACGGAGTGTAAAAAGACTGCTTCCAAAAACGAAAACTGGGCATTGCTGAAGGGGTACTGGTTACGTTTAAAACAAAAAACTTTTACCATTATTTTTTTAATAATTATATTGCGATTATTTTAAATTAAATTGTGATTTAATTTAGTTTGCAATGTAAATCATTGCACCTGAACCATCAGCTGTTGTGTGATCGTTGATCTCAAGCGGAATCTTTGATGCTCAAGAATACGTGGTTTCAGGCTGCATGATCTTTTTACACCCAGTTTGTATGTAATTTAAAGGTAAAATAAGACATGTACCCGTTTTTTTCTATGTTGTATTTTTCAATGCAAAAGACATCAACGCAGGGGCATTGATTTAAACTCCCGAGAAATTTTCCTTACTTTAACTTAACAAAAAGTTTGGGTGATTCAAGCTTAGGACAATTTAAACGACCAGTAACATATTTTTTCACCAAATTAAATTTACGTGAATTGAGTAAGCCATCTTCTTAGTTGTACTTCTTTTGACCATGAAATTTCATTTACTAAATGTGCTTTTTGTCTCTGTATTTTTTTTTATCGAAAACTGTACTAAAACTGAAATGTGTGATTAATAGTAATTGAGCGCATATAACCTTACATACCTGCTCCATCAGACTAAAGATGCTTTGTTTTACTGTACTTAAAGATTAAATAAACAAAAGAAACACGGTAACACTTCCAAATAAGATAGGTTGGTTCATCTTAGCGAAACATTGCCGTATCCTCAGATAAAAAAAACAGCTAAGTGCGAAGCAGACTCGCGCACAAAGAGTTTGTAGGATCTTTAAAAAACGGTGAAAAATCATGCATTTTGTTTTTATAGCGGCAACAGAAACATGTCTTCTGTAAAAAAATTAACTGTCTATCTACTGTCAGTTCAATCAGCTTGTAGACAGTAGCAGACAGACAATCCATCTATGTATCGCTTTTACCCTTTGGGTACGGAACCCTAGAATGTTTTCATAGCCCTTAAAGCTTCATATGCAATAAGCTGCGATGTTCAAAGAATTTCGTATGTTTTCTCAAAATTGTGCTTGTTTGCATATTAGGTACGTTTGCTTAGAATAATTAAGACCACACCAAAACTGTTGTTTACTTTTAACAATATAAACATAGTAGGTAAGTAGGTACATGAAATATATTTTGACGCATTTTAAATCATTCGTGTGTTTTAAAAACGTTTACTTAACACATTATTAAAATACTGAAATTAAGTTTATGTATAATTGCAGACTTGCAGCTGGACTATGCATTAATAAAAATATTTATTGAGATTATGCCCTTCAAATTTTTTGTACTCTATTTGATGCTACTAAAATTTAAATTATTTGACGGATTTCCTATATAGTTTATTAAGTTAGAATACTTACTTTGATCACTTTATACTTTAAAATACGTTATTCGTTCTATTTAATGGGAAGTAAAATAAAACCATATATATATACAAAACCCAAAGTTATATTTCTAATTTAATTTGGTAAAAAATATACATATTATATTAAAACTACATTAGGTATGGCATTTGTCCAAACAAAATCCAGTAATCATTACAATTCACGGTGTCAATATCATCACAGTTTATTTATTTCCCGCGACTTGCAGAGCTAGCGCTGGATTGCGCGGAACCCCCTCCCCGACCCCCCGTGCTGATGCTCACACTCTTGGAGATGCTGATGTTGGCACCACCACCAGGCCTGATCACTGGAGCGGGGCCGCCGAACCCGGGGCGACCGGGTATCCCCGGACGACCACCGAAGCCAGGGGGCGCGGGACCAAACCCGGGCCCGAACCCGGGCCGAGAGGGACCAAACTCTTGGGGATTAGGACCGAAGTTCCTGTAGCCCGGACGACCGAACGAGCCGGCCTGCGCGCTTGCTTGGGAGAACCCGAACTGAGGAGCTGTTGACAAAAACGTTTATTAATTAAAATTATTAATTTAAAGTTATTATAGTTTCGATTTAAAACAAGACCAACCTGCATCAACCCTCGCAAAGTTGAGAACCACCAGGGAAGCCACACAGAGGAACACCAGGACTCGCGCCATCTTGTCTTGTTAGAGAATTTCCGCACAATGCTCCAAGTCACCACACATTACTTATTTATAGGAGATCCTCATTGACGGTGTATATTTTCCATATTTGTCTAATGTGAGAATTTTAGCATGTATTCACCACAATGTTTACACGGACGATGACTTGATTTTATTTGAAAAAACATTCTTATAGTCATGACCCGAAGGACTATAATTAGTGATTCGATTTTTCGGCAGATTTGCTGTCTTATTGATTGAGTAAACAGATGTACTTGAATGGTAAAACCACAAAGTTAATATAGTTGTTTATTATTTTGGATTTTGGGAATCACCTTCTCAAAAATATATTTGCATATTCTTAGATAAGAGGACGATTTACGTTCGCTTGCTTTCAATTAACTTTGTAAATATCATGTAAAGTAGTTCTTGGTATTTCACTTGTTTTAAAAACCAAAAGAGGCTTTACAACATTTATTTCAAACCTGTGGTTAAGTCATAAAAATAACCTATGTTTATGGTTTTTAACTTGTCAATTTTCTAGGAATAACAATTGTTGTCAATTTTTATGTTTATGATGTACTCGTCACGTGTTCAAAATAAAAATAGATTTCCGTATTAGAAATTAGAATTAGTTTAGTTGAATGTTTACTTACGCTAACCCGGAGTACAGAAAGCAAAGGAACAAAAGCAAGTTTCGCCACCAACTAGTCGCTTTGTGCAATAAAAGCTATCTGCAAAGACAGTGCGTATAAAAGCCAATCTCGTGTTTTCTGAGACTTTACACTTGAGTTTAGAGAGGATAAAATTAAGTAGTGGATATTTTTAAAGGCCAGCCAAAATTATTTGGTTAAGAGAAACACTTATTCAAATACCCAACGATGTGCTAAAGTAGCATAAATTTATATGTCTCAGGAGATCACGTTGTAAAGGAATGTTTTTCGATAACAACTTACTAACTTTACGAGTATGTTACCACATCATTAAATTATGTAACAGTATTAAGTCATAAAAATAATAATGGCAGTTTTTAAACTCAGTGTTTTAACTTATTCTAGGAAATTTGTCAATGTAGAAATCAGGCTTAGGGAATAATGCACACGAATTAATCTATCTGTCTATCAAGGTATCCTTGAAGCCTATCGAGAGTTTTTTCCGCCAGCTTTTTTTCTCGGTCTACTACGGCCATTGCTGATGAATGTAGGGGTGTCCCGTGACATATTTTTATTTTATTTTGATTTTATTCTTTTGTCAATGTAAAAGATATTAGTTTTTAATCCTACGTACAATAAAGTAATTTCATTTCATTTCATTTCTATCCTGCTAATGAGTTATCCTCGCAGAAGACGATGGCGCCTCCTGGTGGCGGAGACGCTCTTCGCTCTCACCCTGTTCCTCCTGGCGCTGTGGACGTCCAGCCACGTATTCCTGAAGCTGCTCCAGCCGGAGCCAGCCAGGCCGCTGGGGGTGGCAGACATCGCGGCGGCCTTGCCGAAGAATACGATCCTGGGATACGCGCCGAAGAGTCTGCTTTACGAACCGATTATGGACTTAGCGGCGAAGACTCTAAATAAAGGTATATTGTTTACTAGCTCTCGCTCCTGCAGTTTCACAAGCAGCTAAAATTATTTTCCAGTTGGAATTTCTAAAAATAATTTCTTAATGCTAACCATGATGCTAACTAACATCATAATAGAAACGCCTGAACCAAATTTTATGGCTCTAGCTTTAAAAGTTTACGCACGGCGATGGTGAATCTGTCAGTCAATCAGGACTTGTTATTATATTAGTATTAATCCAAGAGATTAGTTTTTAATCCTACGTACAATAAAGTAATTTCATTTCATTTCATTTCGAATCCTGGTAAATTTTAATACTAAAACTAACGCATTGCAGAATTCGTTAATGCCGATTCGATCGAAGAATTAAATAAATTGCTCCTCACAGAGAATAATGGATCACTCGCGAAAAGTCCTGTTATATGGGTCATGTGGCAACCAAAAGTAAGTTCTGTAATTAAAATTTTGTATTATTGCTTTACAAGTCATCTTCAAAAGGTATATTATGTAATTTTGATATTTTTTATATTCACAAGCAAAGTTGTAAAACTTTTTCATTGCTAATAAACCGTATTTTATTTCCATTTTATTTTAAAACATCAAGGCATTAAAATGGTTTGTAAAACTAATTAAATCTTTTAAAAAAACAACTTAAATTTTGGAAAAAAGATGTCTTACTAACCCACAAAAAAGCCATATTTCTTATTACCTTATTAGAAGGTTAAAGTGACGTTTTTTGCTTTCATGAACTTTTATCAGGAAGACAATGTTTGGAAATTTACCATAAAAAGTAACGAGCGAACAAAATATCTGACTAACGATACGGAGAAAGATAACCCATTAGTGGAGAACCCGCATTTACTATCTGGATTTCTAGCAGTGCAAGTAGCTGTGAGTCAAGCCATTGTGGAAGTTTCCAAAGTCGTGGATGTAAAGTATGACGTTAGTGATATCAATTGGATAATTATATGCAAATAAAATTAATAATTTTGTGGTAATATTAACAAAAAGAGATCTGCCGAAACCCGGGATTGAACCGGGGACCTTTAGATCTTCAGTCTAACGCTCTCCCAACTGAGCTATTTCGGCTATGTATTTTACTGTGAAATTACGCAACAAGTAAAATAGAACCCAAGCAAGTGTTTATCAGTGGTCACGATGATTGTTATCGTGTTTATTTTTTTACATTTTAACCGATACTGTATAAAAAAGGAGGTTCGCAATTTTTATTTCTTATGCGATTACTCAATGACGTCTGAACCAATCGGAATAAATCTTGTTTTACTCAAATGAGTAGGTACACTTTTCAAGTAGTCTCTAAAATAATGTGATCCTGGTGTACTCTTCAATTTTACAGAAACACTCTAAGCGATTTGAGTATTTTATTTCAAAATACAAAACTTGTTTAACATCACTTGTAACTTAATTAAATAAGAGTGGTAGAGTCTAGCTGTAGGCTCTGTTTACAGCGATTAATGGACTGATTCGACCGGTGAAATACCACCGTCGCACAGAAAACCGACGTGAAGTAGGGACGGTGTTCCTGCGTTTCGTTCGGTGAATGCGGTATCCGGTGCCCAATTTTTTCAAAGGCCAGCAACGCACCCTCAATACATTTGTGATTGTGGGTGTATATGGGCGGCGGTGATCACTTACCATCACGTGATCGGCTTGCTCGTTTGCTAGCTTCCCTCATTAAAAAAAATACAATCTTTATTTTGGCGTTCTTTACTCTGGCCATGCTGCCAATTGCCTCTAATATAATGATGTAATGTCCCCCGCGCCAGTTGCTGCTGGCGGCGATGCCGGTGTCCCCGCTGATGAAGCAGCAGAACGTGCGCGACGCCGTGGGGCTGCTGCTGGCGTGCTTCACGCTGGCCATGCTGCCAATTGCCTCTAATATAATGATGTAATGTCCCCCGCGCCAGTTGCTGCTGGCGGCGATGCCGGTGTCCCCGCTGATGAAGCAGCAGAACGTGCGCGACGCCGTGGGGCTGCTGCTGGCGTGCTTCACGCTGGCCATGCTGCCAATTGCCTCTAATATAATGATGTAATGTCCCCCGCGCCAGTTGCTGCTGGCGGCGATGCCGGTGTCCCCGCTGATGAAGCAGCAGAACGTGCGCGACGCCGTGGGGCTGCTGCTGGCGTGCTTCACGCTGGCCATGCTGCCGCCGGTGCTGGAGACCGAGGCGCTGGTCGTCAAGGAAACCAGCACGGGGTTTAAGGTATGAAGCAGCTATTAAGAAGAAAATGTGAATAGGATATCAGTAGAAAATAAAAGTAGGTTTGATCTGTAACTATTATTAATATTTGAGTCCTACGTGACAGGTGACTTGAATGAAAGATTCCAATAGTTACTAATTTAATATTTATTGATACGTCAAACGCAAACGATGTACATGGGCGGACTGCCGAGTGCGGCGTCCTATATTCGTAACAATAACATTTTGCTTATCATACATAAATGTACCCCTACAATACTCCCCCCTTACAAAAAAAATAAATCAAAATACAAAAAAAATAGTACAATGTTCAACCGGTAACTTCCCCGATTGTACTTTAATACTAGGTACACGACAATATGAACTAAAGCAAGATAACAAAACAATGTTCTGATTACATAAATGAAAACTTACACTTAACCGTTTTAAAGATTAACAAGACCTAAGCAAGATATCAAAACAAATATATTCTAAGGGGTCACCAATGTAACTATTATTAATATTTGAGTCCTACGTGACAGGTGACTTGAATGAAAGATTCCAATAGTTACTAATTTAATATTTATTGATACGTCAAACGCAAACGATGTACATGGGCGGACTGCCGAGTGCGGCGTCCTATATTCGTAACAATAACATTTTGCTTATCATACATAAATGTACCCCTACAGATCTATCGGTGGTTTTAATCGGATATTGAATAGCTAGCACTTTACGTACAATATGGTAAAGTCATCATATCTTGTGACTATAATTTTCAAGGTTATGTTTGTTTGACCTCGACGACCCCATATCATAAAAAATATATGCAGAGTCATTAAGTATGAGTAGATTCTATACGAGCATATATCCGTGTTGTGAATTGAGTTTGTAAAAAGGGTCGGTGACATTTCGGACCAAAAAAACTCGGACCACTTCGCTAATGTATGGATTTTCAATTTTAATATTATTTTTTTCCATACATTGGCGAAGGTGTCCGAGTTTTTTTGGTCCGAAATGTCACCGACCCTGTAAAAATTATTAACGTTCGTTACCCAATTGCAAATTCTATTGAACATTTTCCACTTAAATTATGATAAGCCTGTATCAAACAAAAGCAAAGCCGAGGTTACCCTCTATGAAAAGATGTATTGTATCTTCATGTTTGCTATAACTAAAGTTTAGGCACATCAATAGCAAAATTTGTAAAGTTTTAATTTATGACGACCTCTGTGGTGCAGCGGTATACCTATACACCGGACTGCTGAGCGGATGGTTCCGGGTTCGATCCCCGGGTCGGGCCAATGTCGTGTCTGGGTGTAACTAGGTTCTCCCCTAGTCCATTATGTGGTACCTATAACACAAGTGCTTACTGCAACTTACTTTAGGGCCACATAATTGGTGTGTTAGTCTGGAGATTTATTATTATTTATTATTATTATTTCAGCGTGCCCTCCGCATCTACGAGGTGGACTACGCCACCATGTACCTCTCGTGGCTGGCCTTCGCCGGGATGACCATCACTCCCATCTGCATCCTGGCTGCCATCACCCTCATCCTTATCTTCAGGTGGATCCACATCCTTGTGGCGATGCTCCTCATCATGGCATACACCTTTGTCATGCTGCTGATGTCACTCATCATGGCCATATTCCATGAAAAGGGTGAGTGATATTAACTTGGAACGAAAATATGAAGGCTTATCACCAATTCAGAGCGGGTTATTGTTTTTGAAACTCGCCTAGAATCACCTAGTCGTAAATATCAGCGGATTATTGGTTGCCGCAACTTGAAACAGATTTCGTTGTAAACATTCGTGAACGAGAGTGGGCGTAGAGAATTTAAATGTCAAACAATTTTGGACGAACGAAACTTCATAACAAACGGAACCGTAGTAGGAAACGCGCGAAACTTCGATCGAAAGTTCGTTTTTCGTTGAAAGAGAGTAGACCTCCTGGTGCGTGTGTTTGGCTAACGTTACATTGTCACAGAGTAGTCTACTTTGTGTTTAATCTTAGCTTTTACATACTAATTAAGTAGGTAGAGTCTAGCTGTAGGCTCTGTCTGCAGCGATCACTGGGCTGACTCGACCGGTGAAATAGCACCGTCGCACAGAAACCGGACGTGAAGTAGGGACGATGTTCCTGCGTTTCGTTCGGTCAGTGCGATATCCGGTGCCCAATTTTCTTAAAGGCCAGCAACGCACCCTCAATGAATATGTAATTGTGGGTTTATATGGGCGGCGGTGATCACTTACCATCACGTGACCCGCTTGCTCGTTTGCTAGGTTCTATTATAAAAAAAAAGGTACTGAGTTTAGTTCCTGTATATTGTCACAATGCGCAGTGCCAATCGCGCTGGCGTGGACGGTCCTCTTCACCATCACGCAGACCATGCTCGCCGAGCTGCTGGTGAACCACGGCTACGACCAGCAGAGCGCGGTGCTCACGGTCGTCATCAACACCGTCATCCCGCCCATGGGGCTCATCCACGGACTCAACACCTTCGCGATGCTGCAGACTGGATGTAAGTATTATATTACTAGTGGCCGCCCGCGTGGAAGAAGGTTTCCCGTGGGAATGAGAAGTTTGCCCGCGGTAAAAAGTACCCTGTGTGTTATTCTGATGTATAACGTATATTACTGTAAAGTTACATCAAAATCCGTCCAGTAGTTTTTACGTGAAAGAGTAAGAAACGTCCATCCATACATCCATACTCACAAACTTTCACGTTTATAATATTAGTAGGATTTGTATAAATGGTAGGTCATTTGCTGCATCATCATTTCATTATCATTTCATAGTATAAATCCAAATCGCTTATTCTGTCTGTTTGTATGTTTGTCCGCTATCTCCTCCTAAACCAGTTGAGGGATTTTAATGCGGTTTTCACCATCCTAAAGGCATTTTTTTTCATTTAAGTTTGTAAATAAACAACATTCTGAAAAAGTTTTTTTAAGACAAAATTCAATGTTTCAAGAACAAGTCGCCCAAAATTGCACCATTGCGAAGCGTGGGCGGGTCGTTCTTTTAAAGAGAAACTAAGCTTCACCAACTGTAGGTATGGTGTGGTGTAGTAAATATAATTAATGATTATTAATTTCCGTCTGCCGCTTTATCGTTTAAACGGTGCAGTTTTTTAATGATACATATTAATGACAAATATGTTTAGTACTTTTTAGTATTAGAATTATTTAAAAAAAATCCATTTGAAATTTTATGTGCATCTGAAGAGGTGGTCCCACAGTGCATTACAATCGTGCATCGTGGGACCACCTATTAACATATTAATCTTACAGCGGGCACAGAATACGGTATGTCGGGCTCCCAATTAGCATACATGATCGTAACTTGGATATCAATGATTGTCATTTATTTCTTAATACTTATGCTGTTTCAAAGATGTCATAATAAGGCAATCGGCGGCAAAGTACATTGGAAAACCATAATATTTAAAAAGAAATTGGTATGTTGTTTTGCTTTACAAGATAATTCCAGAATAAATTACAGTATTGAAAGGGCATTGTGAATTTAAGGATAAAGCAAGAGTAACAGCCATTGGTCAACACAGAGATGTCAATCAACAGAAGGTAGATGAATTGGTCCCTAAGGCTATAAGTTTTCAAGGCGTTTCCAAGGTATCTTTGAACTTATATTTAAGTAATTTCATTGTTCATGCACAATGTCCTATAAGTTTCGCATAGATAACTTTGTAAACGCTACAGGTGTACGCTACGATATTTTGAAAAAAACCTGGTTTGGTTGTTTTTTCTTTCTATACATCAAAAACAAATCAGCTGCTTAGCAACCTTGAAATACATTATAAACACATATCAATACACTTTAGCACAAAAATACTGACTTAAAATTGTTAACACCGTTTTTTCCAGACCATAATGAACAATGTAGTTCTCAACAAAGTTTACATGGATATCTATCGCAACGAGTTCTCACTACTCTTCACACAGCGATATCAAACTGCAACTATCGGCGCTATTGAGGATCTTATTATGAGTAAGATTTACCTGTTCCAAATTCAGATTTTTCAATTTCTCATTTATCGTTTAAATTGTTTGTTAGATTAACAAAAAAATCTACATGTTTGATATTGTTCCGTAGTCCATATGTGGTAGGAGAGTAGATTCGTATAATGCTAATATTTAAATTAAAGAAATGTATACCATGCCACCGGCTTAAGTAGGTAATCAAACGGCTTAAATACAGCTCTAGGTAATTAATTTCAACAGCATCTTTATTTCAGCAGTTTTAAAATCACGTCTTCCATATTTTAGTTAGGATATGCAAAATTATGACATGTGCATACTGTGCTGTTGCTTATTACGATAACAGCTGATATATAGTCTATGGCGGTTATTTGACAAAAATAACTAAAAATTTCTTCACAAAGTATTGTAATTCTAGAACTGTCGACACCCGACGAAGGCTCGATCACGATCCTGGGCAACAGCCTGGCCGACGACGACTACCACCCGATGACGCGGATGTACAACGTGGGCTTCTGCCACCAGCCGGAGTTCCTCATAGACGAGCTCAATGTGCAGGAGATGCTCAACCTGCTGATCAGTGTTAGACTTTTGTAATTGATTGTGTGTTTCTTGAGTTATTCTGATTGATATAGGGTGCAGTACATATACGGGGTGTAAAAGAACTGCTTCCGAAAACAAAAACTGGGCTTTGTTGGAGGGGTACTGGTTACGTTTTGAGCAATAAAAATTGTTTTTATGATTAACAGAAAAAAAATGTTTTACATAATTGTACAAAATGGCATTTTTACTATCAGATTTTGCGATGATTTCAAATTAAATAGGGTTTTTATTTACGAGTAATTATCAACGTATATAACCAACAGTTGATGTGTGAGCGATGATTTCAAGCGCCGAATATGACTATTCAATCCTTAATAACTTTTTTTAATTGGGATTTCTGGGTATACTGTTAGTGAATTTAGTTACTATTGGTTACAAGCTCCACACCCAGTTAGGGGCTTGTAATAAAGTATTTAGTTACTTGCAAACACCAAACTTCAGGTACCTACTTTTGTGCGTCGACACGCCCACCGTGAGATCACACTGTAAGACTGTGTAGTTAATATAATATGAATGTGATTTTTTTATTTAATCATAAAAGACTTTGATATATTTACAGTTGTGTTTGTGGCGTGAGTCATCGCGTTTCATTTGGGAGTACAGCTATCTTCGCAGCAAATATTTAACGAATGCTTGCGGCTTACACAAACTGAGATACCAGAAGATTGGAAACTTGGGCGTTTACTACAAAACGCATTTATGCTGGGCCATAGCACTCATGCTGGAACCTAAAGTATGAATTGTTTTTATTACTATTTCAATGACTTAGTAAAATTACAGAAATTTCTAAGGACACATCCTCATCATCATTTCTCCTATTGTGTATATTTGTATGTTTGTCCTCTAACTCCTCCCCAACTATTTTTGCCATCCGTTAGGTAAATTATTCATTTTAATTTGTAAATATAGAACATTCGAAAAAAGTTAGCTTAAATTCAATGTTTCGTGATCAAGCCTGCCAAAAATTCACCATTGCGAAGCGTGGGCGGGTCACTAGTAAATAATAAGTATGTAAAGTAAATAGCTGCGAAACTGATTTATGATCCTTATTAATTTCAGATCGTAATTGTTTCTGAGATTCTGAGCAATCCTGGGAGTGTCGGTGTTATTATAGATAAAATGATGGTAATACTAATTGTTTATATTATAATCTCTTTTATTTGTAGTTTTAAAAATTTAATGACTGATTGCAGCAATACAAAAAGTCAATAGCAATATTGAATTTCTCTCACACGTATACGAAGATGGAGTACGCCGACCGTGTGTTTCTCTTTGATCGGAAAATTTTGACTTTCGGCGGCACTCCTGCTTTTATGTTTTATAAATACGGTTAGTTTAATTCAGCTTCATCATATGATAAGTTAATCATCATGATCATCAGCCATAAAGGTCACAGTACACATACCACCTCGGAAGAAGATAGTCACAGTAAGTATAAATAATCTTATCGTATTATATGATAAAGAACGAATGAATCAAATTGTCCCAAAAAAAAACCATTGATACCTACTGAATAAATCCCTACTTCCCTACTAATATTATAAATGCGAAAGTAACTCTGTCTGTCTGTCTATCTGTCTGTCTGTCTGTCTGTTACGCTTTCACGCCTAAACCACTGAACTGATTTCGATGAAATTTGGTATGAAGGAAGAACTGAACTTGGGAAAGGACATAGGGTACTTTTTACCGCGGGAAAACTTCTCATTCCCACGGGAAACCGACTTCCACGCGAACGGAGTCGCGGGCGGCCACTAGTATTAAATAAACTTCGTTTCGAAACTAAAAATACCGATGTGAGATATGAACCAGTATTAAAATAATTTACCCTTTCATCATGTGATAGTTACATACAACAAAGAACCATAAAATTACTAAACTACAGTCAATCTTTTGCGAAGACAATTTATTCTTTCGCCATGAGCAGCGTTTAAATATATCATTATCACTAAAGGAAGAGTAGTTTCAATAAAACCCTGACATCTAAATACTAATGACCACGTAGTCTGATAGATTGTTCCTTTAAGGTCGAGACTACCGCATCAGAATAAGCTTCATGCATGGTTGCGAGGAGGAGAAAAAGCTTAAAGTAATTGCGAAAATCTACGAAACGGGAGCCACGATCAGATGCTACTTCGGCAGCCTGCTCATCATGAAAATACCGACCAATCCATCGGAAGTGGTAGCCAAGTTCATAAAAGACCTGGAACTCAACAAAGAGGCTTATGGAATTCGAATGTACAATGTTGCAGTGCCTGATCCTGACGAAATCTATAAACGGTGCAAATAATATCTTTGACAACTTGAAAATATTGATTGGTTACAAACCAAGTGCCACTGAGCAGAATCAAAAGACAAAAAACATCCGAATACCCAACGAAATATAGGTCGTAACAAGGGCGAAAAAAACTTAACTTACAAACGCTCATCATTAGAATAACACAACTGTTTCATAAGCTGCTGACTATCCGGTGTCAGTTGTTTTGATTCTGTTCAGCGACTTTGCGGCCAACTGTACCTGTTGAAATTAAAGTAGTTACCGAATTAACATCTACTTTCCAGGGCAATTCATGAAGGAAGAAAGCGCGCGGATGACTCCAACGTTGACCTATCCAAACATATAAAACTACGCGACAGTCAGTATATCTGTTCTTATGTGTTTACTGTACAACAATAAAATAAGTATTGAACTAAGATACTACAAAAAAACGTGAAAAAAAAACAAAATATTACATATACCTGTCATTGAATCTATTTTTGTATCACCTTATAAGATGAGTAGATTAACTGATAGTACCTACATATTTTTTTTTGACTTAAAAGCATCTTAAAAATAAAAATTGAAATATTACGAAGTGTTACTTGTTTTTAAGAAAAGGACTTATTATCCGATGTAATCAGTTGTATAAGCGCATAGCTGTAAATTTCCCTAAATATTTAAAACCATATTGTTTTTCCACAGAATTTTCTCCTTGGTTTAGAGAAAAGTCCAACAAGGCACAGTTCAAAATGATTGGAATCAAGTTTTTGTCCTTTTATATTTCCAACAAACATGTTATATTTTTAACGGTTAATTTATATTTTTAAATTATAATTTAATAGCTTGTGTCCTGTAATTAGTTTATTTTTGATTCTTGTATCTATTTACTCTTGTGTCCTATATTTAGTAGGTCCTTAGATATTTCCAAACATTATTTTAATAATTTTAATTCAATAATTTATATTTGAAGACGATGTCGGCGATAGTCACTGGAATATGTTTCGGATACAACATGTCTCAACCACTTATGTCACTTGAAAAGGATTTGCACAATAAGAACACCCAAGGGCGTGAGGTAAGATGCTATTACATATGATTATGTTAAAAAGTAGTGCCTCTACTTCAAAATTTCATTTACGTAGGCTAATAATAATCTGTTTTATTTTTATTGTGTAATTAATACTTGCTTTCATTGGAAATCGAAATTTAAGGTCTCTCTCGTAGCTCCTATAGATTAGTAGCTTTCCAAATTCCAGTACTATTCAAGCCGCCCATAAAACACCTTGACTGAGTACTTTATAATGTAAAAAAACTACGGCTTACCGTGCCTTCCGTAGCACGGAGAAACTGGGGATAAAATGCAACTAGCGGTCACCCATCCTAGGACTGACCGCGACTCACGTTGCTTAACTTCTAGTTTATAGTCCTGATTTGTTTGAGCCACGGCGATGCTCAATGAAAACATGATATTTCTATGTACGTAGGTGTTGTCAGTGGAGAGTCGATCGATGCCTACGACGCTGATCATGCGCATCTCCAACGATAGCGACGCTCTGGCTATAGCTAACGCGTAAGTATTTATTTCTTAGTAAATTTTTATAAGTTTGCATGAAGTAAAGTCGCCATTTGTATCTGTTTGTATGTCCACTAACTTTTCTTAAACGACACGACAAATTTTGATTCGTTTTCACTTGCTTTCAGGAACTTAAATTGTATATTTTAACTTAGAATTTCGACTAAAAATGAAAAATCCGATTACTTGAACAATTTGCTTTTTCATTATTATGCCTTTTCTAAAGTGCGTGGTAGCCTAATGGCAACAGGAACGGTCTACTATACCGAAGGTTCCGGGTTCGATCCCCACTAGGGTGTACCACTATTTGGTCTTTTTCAAATTATGTACATTTTTATCACGCACTAACGGTGAGAGAAAAACATCGTGAGGAAACCCCCATGATTGGATGATAATCCACCAACCCGCACCGAGCCAGCGTGGTGGATTACGGCTCAAACCCTCTTGTTATCCGAGATGGAGGCCTGTGCTCAACTATGGGACAGGCCATACAGGGTTATTTGTAATTAGCGCATCACCTCTTGCAGGCGGCTTCCTTTTATCAATCCCAATAACATTTGTTCTACTTTTTGCAAAACTTGATAATTAACACAAAAACAAAAACGAATTTGCGCGCTCTGTTATTTATAACTCTGTATTTTGTAAGAAGTTCCTAAACCGGTCGCCCCACCCCCCAACAAAACGAAAAACTATTTTTTTTAAAATTTTATTTTAATTATTCGTTGGTTAAATGTTGTTGGGATTGTAGAAAAGCTGCCTACAAGAGGTGATGCGCTAATTAGAAATAACCCTATATTTAGTAATATAGTATAGGATATTTATTATTATTATTATTATGCCTTTTCTTGTTTTAGTTACGTATTATCAACTACAAACGCTAAGAAAGAAGATGCAGCGAAAATTACATACACGAGTATTTCAAGTACGGTAAGTGTGCCCTTTTCGTTTTCTACAAACTAAGGTATTTTTCCATACTTATGATTTATACTTTATTTGGTTATATGGTAAAGCATTCTTTCACATTGAATGAAACTATTTCTTTACGTAAAATAAATTAAGTAAGTACAGAATTTTTGTGCTATGTTTACAATACAATCAATTTGTAGCATATATTAAAAAAAAAACTAAATATGTAGGTATATTAAAAACAACCCTGAGTTAAGATTTTACTCTACTACGTATATGTAGTTAAACTATAAACCAATCTTTTCCAGAGTTTGTCGGAATACCTGATCACCAAGGTGATAGATTCGCCGCAACTCTACGTAAAGAAGTATGCTTACGGCATTCACTTACGGAAATCTAATAATAACTCAATACGGGTACGGAGGTATATGATGTGATTCAAAACTTTTTTCAAAAGCATAGGGAAACTTAATGTTCCCTCATGTATATTACGGTATTGCACTAATAACCCAACGAAGATATAATTTCCAGAATATAAGAAAATAGATAGCACTTGAACGCGACAATGTAGTGGTGTCTTCTCTGTACGTAGCAATAATAACTTAATTATCATTACATAGTATAAATCTAAGTCGCTAATTGTGTCTATATGTATGTTTGGCCGCTAACTCTGCCTAAACCAGTTAAGGGATTTTAATTCGGTTTTCACCATCCTTTAGGTATTTTTTTCATTTAAAATTGTAAATAAAGAAAATTCTAATAAAGTTATTTTAAGTTAGCTAAAATTCAACTTAACGGGAACAAGGCGCGCCAAATTACACCATTGTTAAGCGTGGGCGGGTCGCTCGTATCATATTAATCCCTACTAATATTATAAATGCGAAAGTAACTCTGTCTGTCTGTCTGTCTGTCTGTTACGCTTTCACGCCTAAACCACTGAACCGATTTTGATGAAATTTGGTATGAAGAAAGAACTGAACTTGGAAAAGGACATAGGGTACTTTTTACCGCGGGATATCCGCGGGAAATGAGACCCACGGGAAATCGACTTCCACGCGAACGGAGTCGCGGGCGGCCACTAGTGTTTCATATTATAATCTAGGTGAAGGTGCTATACAGTCCGTACCACGAGGACCGCGCGGCGGCGGCGCGGGCGGCGGCGCGTGCGTTTATGGCGCTCTTGCGGTTCTACTGCGGTCACCTCGACGCGGATATACAAGTGACGGACCATCCCATAGGCCTGGATCTTACTGATGTAAGTGGGGACGGGATTTTTAATCTGTTAAAAAAAAGTAAGGAAACATAAAAAAAATAGCTTAGAAAGCTCTGTGCATTTGCCCGCGGCTATATAGACTTTTCTCGTGGGTCTGAAGTGTTTTTTCAGCTGTTAAAAGAAGTATTTAAGATCATATTTTATCTGCGTACAGTTGAGCCGTTTTTGCGTAGTAATGGTTGTTGAAAACAGCACGAAAAAATTGCGTCTTTAAAACTAATACAAAAGACTTAAACGCGGTCTCCTGAACTTTCTGAATTCATTTCGACCTACGCGTTTTCTTGCAGTAAATTTAACTTCCTTATGGGAAAGTTTGATTAGCCGTGGAAAAAAGTAAATGTTTTATTAAACTGGGCTTTATCTTTATTTAGTTCGCTTAGCCAGAGAAATGAAACAATCATCCAAACGTTTTCAAACGTTTCAGCAAAATTTCACATTTATAATATGAGTAGGTAATTTTGTTCCAGTGGGTGGCGTACAACACGCCGCCGCCGCTGCTCGTGCATTTGCTGCTCGTGTTCACGATAGCACACGTCATTATCATCCCTTCCAAGGAGAATGGGTTTATCAAGTTCTATCAGGTAATAAATAGACATGGTTAGCGTTTTATAAAACTGTCATAAATGCAAAAAGGGACATCCTTGCGGAATGGCAAATAAGTTATACAATACATATTTGCCCTGCCCTCGCAATTTTTACCTATTACCTACTCAAAAGTCATTTACTCATCTTAGATCTATATTAACACTCCTTTCGTCTTAAATTTAGACAATGAAATCTCGTATGTTTTAACTATTTTGGTGCACAATTGGCGTAACTGAATTCCTCACTTTTTAGTGCAGTAACTTTAATTATATCTGTATTTTTAGGTGTCGATAAACTATGGTAGAAAACTGTTAAAAACAAAACACCCAGTTCCCGAAACCAAGGTTTCAACTAGTTATAGTAAGAATATTGTGACGGCAATAGAGTGGTAGAGTCTAGCTGTAGGCTCTGTCTGCAGCGATTACTGGGCTCACTCGACCGGTGAAATACCACCGTCGCACAGAAAACCGACGTGAAGTAGGGACGATGTTCCTGCGTTTCGTTCGGTGAGTGCGATATCCGATGTCCAATTTTTTCAAAGGTCAGCAACACACCCCCAACACCTACAGTGATCCGGGTAGTCATGGGCAGCGGTGATCACTTACCATAAGGGACCCGCATGCTCGTTTGCTTCCTATATTATAAAAAAAACAGATTTGTAAGACTTGTAACCTGGTCCCTCCAGGTCCACGCGACGGACTTCTCCCCCTTCAAGTACTGGGGCGCGCTGTTCGCGTACGACGTGGCGCTGTACTCGCTGCTGGTGCTGCTGATGACGGCCGCCATGCTCGCCGTGTTCCTCGTCATCGTGCCGGCGCGGTACGCCGCGAGCACCGACCTGTGTGGGTACTTGATAGGACTATTTACTATTTTATTAGCTGGAAATAAGGTATTGATTATTAAAGTATTTTCATACGAACCGGAGACCAAATTAATAAGTTATACGGGACACAATCTTCAACATCCAGCTAAGTGTCGTGCGTCATTCTTTTAGTTTCGGCACATGAGTAAAGAAACTGAACAGAGACAAAGCTACATACGAATGCGCTGTGACAGGTACATCACTACAAGTGCAACGCGTGTGTGTGCGTGACCACTGGCCGCTTGTCACGTATGAGCCGAAACCGCTTCAAACTAGATCAGCCAGTGGTCAATCTCAGGGCGTGCAGGCGTGACGCGACGCTCGAACGTTGTGCGTGTTTTGTTTTTGTTTTCGACAATTTTATTGAATTTGTTGAATTGCTTGAGCAAAAATTTCGCGAATATTTTGATCTTCATATTAAAAATGTTAATATTGGTAATGACATATTAGCACGTTTGCAAGATTGTACATTTCATATGCCATGTGAGTGTTTCCCATTGGTTTATTTGAAAAAACTTTATATTAGATTTAGAATTTATCATTCGATTAAAAGACACAACAAATTATTAAAAACCAAAAGTAATAAAAAAAAAATATTTAGAGTATGTAATTTGTAAAAAAAAACCTATTTTAATAAAAAATTTGAAAAAAAAGTACATTTATATTTTTAATTTATTCAATTGTGCCAACCCTACCAAAATAGGTATAAATTTTGCTAGCTCTTTAGAAGCTTTGTCTCTGTTCAGTTTCTTTACTCATGTGGTTTCGGTTTCGGTCTTATTCTTTAAAGGATTTATTTCAAAGGGAATATCGTAAAAAGAGGTGTTTTATACCCAGCAGACGTTCTTACAAACAAGTTAATTAATTACTGAAAAGCTACTTTACACCTATAACATCACTACATAGTATAAAACAAAGTCGCTTTTTCTGTCCCTATGTCCCTATGTCCCTTTGTATGCTTAAATCTTTAAAACTACGCAGCGGATTTTGAAGCGGTTTTTTTTTATAAATAGAGTGATTCAAGAGGAAGGTTTATATGTATAATAACATAGTACAGGGAAATCAGTTTTACTCCAAATTTAAGGCGTGCGAAGCCGCGCGGGTAAAAGCTAGTTCTTATATAAATTGTTGCAGGGATAATCACGTTGCTTCTGTTTATCTACGGCATCACGTGCATCCCGCAGGCGTATCTGTTTACGTTGTTTGGACGAAACAGCACCCTGAACTCCATGATCTACATCATAATGAATATTGTACTCGGTAAGCACTTTTTAGTTAACTGTCCAGACTCAAAATCAAATATTCAGGCTTTGAGTTATAAAATTGAGTCAGTAAAGGATCCGGATTATAAAGATTACCCCCCATATACAATTCATGAAGCTATTTTTATCTCTGGACATGACTTATGTTATATCTGTTTCTTATTTACCTTCTAATTATTGAGCTAATTTAAAGCGAATATTAGGTAAATCCTCCCAACAGACCTACACCTATAGCTGGATTAGTTAATCTTGTGTAATTATAATGCTTTCCTCTTAAGGTTTTTTCACACAAAAATTTTGCAAGCAACATTGCATGCGATAACACTTAAGATCAGTTGGTATTTTATAAAGTATCGTGTTTTCCATGACAAACTGCTATGCAAATATGACCTATGTCCTATCCCAAGTTCTGGTGTATTTCTAAACCTAATTTCATTAAAATCGGTTAAGTCATATAGGCTCAAAGCGTAACAGACAAACCGACGCTGTTTTTTCGCATTATAATATTAGTGGTATTATTTTCGCATTTATTTTTCAGGCGAAGCAACTATAGTATTTAGGTATTTCTACGGGGGCTTATCTCAAGCTAACTTCATGGTGTTCTCCCCGCAATACAATATGGCCTATGCGATGCTCAAAGTGAAGTTGATATTCTTTAGCAACAACGAATGCAAGCTCATACATGCCAACGACATGTGCGTCAATAACACCTTAAATAAATGCTGCAGTTAGTGTATTTCTTATTTACCCAACTTTAAGAATCAAATTTATTAAAATGCTAACGACTTTTTGATTGATTAAATGTTTATAAAGTAGCACGGGTAAAGCAGATATACCTACTAGAGAAAGAACATTAAGGGCGGGTTGTATCACAACTACTTAACGTGTCTGTCAACGTTAAAAATGGCGTTAACCACTGTCAAGCAAGAAAACGGGTTGTTTCACCAATGTCATGTCGTGGTCCTTTAATCGAATACGTGAAAACGTTGGTAAGCGTGCAAATGCGTGGACATAAAAAGATATCATTACTCACAAACGTTAGCACTGAAATCAATTTAGTCCACTTGTTGGTACGAACATATGCTTGAACGTTCTGTCAAAATGACAGGTGGTTTAATATGGGTCAGAATTATTGCATGTTGAGGTTTTCCCGATGAATCTGCTAAATATCTTTACATTAAACAATATTAGTTCAACAAAACTTGTCCGAAAGTTTAGATCTTACAAATTAAAGTATTCAGTTGTCAGTTTGACATTGCCTGACATTCATCTGACATTGCTGCACACAGTGCACTACCTATCTTTTGTTTGCATCGTTAGCACTGAACGATGACGTCACTAATGACGTCAGATCGCTCAGAGTGTGCAAACGTTCGGATTAAAGGACCGACCGTGTGCACGCAAATAGTGCAGAAAGCGCGCTGACAGCAATTTCGGACCAGTATATCAGCCTTTAACGGACGTTAAAAATTAACGATTACGTTGACCGGCCATCCACCCACTGTTTAAGAGCGCGCATAAACCTAGAAAAAAATCGAATTTCACCCGCGCGCCGCACACGCCCCTCTCTCGTCCCGTCGTCCGGTGACTCCGATGCTACCGCGTGTTTAGAGCGATCGCGCACAGTTTACCTAAAATAAGCCGGATCACCTAGCTGTTGTTTGAAACGCTAAAAATACTTTTTGCTTGTAGTAAATAATACGCAAAGGTAAGTAAGTGTATAATATATTTTTTTGTAATGTTGTTTTTAGAATGCGCTTTATTTACATTTACTTATATGTTTTAGTTCACAATTCGTTGACTGATTTGTACCTGTACAGTCAGCACCATATAGTTTGTAACATCCAATGTAGTCAAATACTAGAAAACAACTTTCAGCGAATCAGCCAGTGTCATCACATTCATCAGAACATTCAGGTTGCTCTAATTTATCGTAGCGTGCAGGAAGCCTTATAGAAAGTCGCATTCAATCCCGTATCAACCAAAGCGCCATCAGTAACGTAGCGCTCAGGGTATTCACAATCTTCGGTACAAAGTAAGAAAACAACTTTATGCTTCATGTAATAGAGGTGTACTTTGCTTGACAGGCAGCGTGTCTAGATGAAACTGTTATGACAGAAAACTTTATTTGATTAAAAAATGTATTTATGTGATATATACATTTTTACAGTTTTATAAAGAAGATATTTTGTTTGTAAAGGCATGCTTTAATACATACGTAATACCTACGTCTGAATTGAATGGTATCCATATGTGTTTAAATAAATATGTTACTAGGTTTTCATAAGTAAGAAAGAGTCAACAAAATTATCCACTGATCTAAATACGAGAATTTAATTTTAGATTCTGTTTGACAGATTGAAGTCTTTTTTAAGTTTTAGTGAAAACTTAAAGCATGTAGCTTAGTTTGTTTACTTCTAGCTAGCAGCGATGGTGTCAGGGCTGTGGCGTCCGATAGACGATTCATGAGCATGGGTTTCATTTCAAGTTTAAGCAGTCTTTTTGAGAATTGAAATGACCTACTTTTTTTCATTTCTGGTCCAAAAGATGACTTGCAATGATTTTATTATTAAAAATCATTTTTTTATGAAAACTGAAACAACATTTTATTTTCATCAAGCAATTTAAATTATCATCATCATTCAGAAAGATGATCAAATTGCATTTCAATTCAAAGATACCATTTTAAATCGTTTAAATAATAAACACATACTAGAATATCATAAATTGTCAAGAGGTAGTAAGAGTAGTAGTTGCAATAAATGAGGATCCGAAGGAACATGCAACGTACGTTTTTTTTATGTATATAGTAAAAATATTTAAATTGTTTTAGTTTTTATCTGTTTCATGTAAATATTTGATTTCATTACTATATTAATTTTGACCCTCGTTGTCATAAATATTTACTGAAATTACTCAGTTGAAACTTAAACATTTATAAAGAAGTTGCCATGTTGTTTTCTAAGTTATTAAATTGAGTCAGACTCGCGGGTGAAACGTTCCATATCATTATCTATATTGGTTTAAATATTTGTTGCTCTATCGGCAACGAAAATATATTATGTGAAAATTTCAACTGTCTAGCTCTCACGGCCTATGAGATACAGACTGATGTGCAAACGCACAGACAGCGGAAAATTAGTATTTGTGTCCCGATTTTATTCTTTGGGTACGGAACCTTACAAACAACATTCTCAAATATTCCATAAATCGGTTCATCGATACTTCTGATAAACCTTTTGCATCTTTCTTTGTTAACGGAGAGCATTAAAAGTGCAACATGCAAACGCGGGACTGGTCTCTAGTTTATTTTTTAAATCAAAGTACTATTTTTATAGGCTAACATGAAATAAAATAAGTAGATAAATACTTATTGTAAAAATCAATATGTCACATGAACATTCTAGTTAAGGAGCCGGATGTTCATAAGTAAATAAAATAAGAACAAGTTTAAGTTTTAATTCTGTTTCATTATACGTGTATCAATATATGATTTATTAGTCCTTGCTGTTCCTACTTGTCCACGACAAATATAAATTTATATTTTATTTTGAATACCAATGTTAGGATACCTACCTGAAAAATAATTTATAGTAGGATTCAATAACCCTAATAACAATTTTATGATCGGAAATTATGACTTATTTACGCGCGGCAAATATGTATTTTAAGGAAAGTTGTTGCATCTGGCTCTTGCTTAATTATACGTCAAGAAATGATAGGTATCTGATGTGTAAAATATGAAACTTCTTTGAAGAAGGTTCAAATTTCAAACAAAATAAAAAATATTTAAAAATTTAGGAATAAAAATGTGTCTAGCAAAAAGTTAGAATGTTAACTGAACTAACTATTCTATGTAACTTCTTAGATTTACGCGATTGTTATTACTTAAAATTAAACTGTAAGCGTCGCTATACAAAACCTGCAGTCTGTGAGCATTCCATGGATAAGCCCAACCACTATCTAAGATTTGATACCGTTAAAATCCTAGCAAAAGAGAAACATTTTATTCCTAGGTTGGTAAGAGAAACGATTGAAATTATAAAACACCCTAACTTCAATAGAGAAGATGGTTGGATGCTATCACCAACGTGGGATCCAATACTTAGTAAAATAAAAAAGAACAACCAGCAGACAAATAAGCAGAAACACCAAGACACTGTCAGCGTCTATCGCGTGAACCCGAACAACTATGCGAGAAAATTACGAAACAGATGGCGGTGAATTCTAAAAATTGTTTTTTACTATACTCTATGAAGACATCAATCTCAGTCTACCATTGACCACGGCATTTGTAAAAAGGCCGAAACGTCGGAAAATCAAAATTAATTTAATAACACGCGTAAAAACCCGTTAAAATTAGTTTAATTTCACTATTCCAAGGCTCACTTGCTAAAACGTTTTAACATGAAATGCTAGTACATAAAATTGATTGTTCGGCGCCGACTGTGACTTTTACCTGAAAGCTTGGAATCCTGAAAACAAAAGCTAGAAAGTTTTTGAAGTTTGAAAATATAGGTTCTTACACACTTGTGCGTTCCTGGTTTATTTTTTGACGATTAGAAGAAGAAAGCGTATTTTTATATTTCGCTGGGCGCTTCGATATCGATGGCGCTTTGGTTGATGCGTAATTGAATGCAACTTTCTATAAGACTTTCTGGACGCTTCGATAAATTAGTACTACGTGAATGTCCCAATTAAATGTGATGGCACTTTTTGATGCGATGAAAATGATGACTGGGTGTTATCAACTATTTGGCTACAGTAGTCGTCACGAAGAATATGATGCTGACTGTACTGCACTGCACTTTTTGCTGGTGGTAAATAATTCGCAAAGGTAAGTATGTAATATAATAATTTATTTATAATAATGTTGTTTTAACTATGTGCTTTATAAAATGACCTTTTTTCAAAATGCGGTGTCTTGTATCTGTACTGCAAAGCACAGACAGAAAGAAATTGCAATAATATATATATTATGATTTATGATCTATTCATTGTAACTTGTCTTAAAAGCCATTAAAATCTATTTAAATTAGCCATGAGATACATTTTTAATTTATAAAATACTCTTTTGCTGCGTTTTTTTGCTAGCCATATTTTAAAGTTTTTTTTCATAGTCAAACAAGAATTAGAAATTAAAACGAAGATTTTTTGGCCCCGGAGCACAGAAACACAGTCCTCTTGTCTCAACGGAGCGATCACAACTAAACCATGAAACAAAACATGCCTTAGATCCCAGGACAGGTGCGACAGACGAAAGCGTTCTGCGAGAAATAAAAACGTAGTAAGCGCCGAATAAGTTTTAATGTAATAACTCGTAAAGTATACATTATTTTCTAAAATCGCTAGTAGGGTCGCTGGGTAATATAATTTGGTAGTATGTATTAAAATATTGGCTCAATAGCATGCATAATATTGGAAATAAATGAATAATAGTTGAAAATTAGAGCTAACTTCGTGATTTTTTTTTATCGAGAAAATTTTATTTTTTTATGTTTTCACTCTGATCAGTCCCTTGGAAATATGCTTTAATATCTATGGTATTTTTTTCGGGTAATTTGTGCTTTGTTTTCTAGGGTAAAAATACAAATTACGACTGGAAATTTACCTGTATACCCCCTCTTAACGTAACTTTTCTTTTGTGTTGACAGGACATCTTTGATGAAAAGATTTTATAATACCTATGGATTCTGTTTTATTTTAATATATTTTAAAAAATAGTAATGATTTACTTTTTAATAGCAACTCGAATAACATTGACGAACAGTTTTTTTTGTGACGAAACAACGCTTTGTATTTGACGTACGTTAAACATCTGATGTAATCGTCAAAAAGTTACGTACGTATGATACGTTAACCAACTGTTTTATACAACCCGCCCTAAATATTTTTTTATAATGACGCATTAATCATCATCTAGTTAACGCCATCAAAGTTTTCCGACCACCAAAATTATCCTCCATCTGAAATTGATTATGCTTTACCTTAGTTATCCTAGCCCGGGCTTCCCCTAGAAGGTACTCTTTACATGTATCGCAAAATCGACAACTTCATTTTTTTAATTAGAAGAAGTTTTTCAGCCTTTACTTAAATACTATTCTTTGTAAAAAATAAATATTTCAGAATATTGTGGGGTACTCCAACCCTGTTTCGAAGAACAGCATTATTTGTCAATGGAGAAAGGTGTTTCCAAGGAAATCATCACAATCGTATCAGGCGCTTTATTCTTCATTACCCTGCTGATGTTTATCGAATACAAACAGTTCAGAACAATACTGTTTTACTTTCGAAGTAAATTTCGAGGGAAATCTGAAAAGACATATACTTCCCCAACCGATGCTGAGAAACCGGGACCGGTTCAAGAAATAATTCTAGTCAAGGAGAAACTGGCGCAATTGAAAGATAAAGGAGGTAGTCAATTTTAACTTCTACGGACGAAAACTTGCAATAATATTAATCAGCTTCGTTTTTTAATTATCTAACTGAATGAACTGAATCACCCTGTATGATTCCTTATAAGTTTAATGTTACTCGAATTTGCGTAAAGTGTTGTTTCTACTTATTTTATTTACACACTGTAGATATCCATATCTCAAACAAAAAAACAGTTCCGAGACTTTAACTCTAATAGTAGAATTATTAAGGGCGGCCAACATAATAAAACAATAAACATGTTTCTTGCCTACTTAGACAGTATTTACTTTGTGATATTTTCTCCTATTACAGTAAATTATAACAACGCTTTCGGCGACTGCCTGATAGCCCACAACGTGATGAACAAAAGTGGAGACGTGTATGAACTACGTCGCGTCACCTTCGGATTGCAGCACGGAGACGCCCTGGCTCTCACAGGCAGGATCCACCACGGGAGGCTGGCCCTGTGTAATATACTGTCGGGATACAAGCGACCCACCAGAGGCAACGTCATTGCGATGGAGAGGTGGAAGCTCATGAATAGTCACCATAATGTTAGTGTACAAACTACATCAATTTAAATATACTGTGAATGGTAGCGCAACTGAATGGTGAACGAATGGGTTTGATTCCTGGGTCAGGCCTTACTTTCCTACCCATTAAAAATAAGCAGGTACTTTATCTTATTTTAATCGCATGGCAGATACCTACACAGTTCTTCCTAACAAAAATACTGACTATCATCATCTCTGAAAGATTATTATATTGTAGTTCTGTCGTCAAATATCGTACTGCTGCTACCGCTCGCCGCTGCCGCCGTGGATGACGGTGTACCACGCGCTGTGCCTGCTGGCCGCGCTGCGAGGCATGCCACGGAGTCAGCTGCATGCACAAGTCAAGAGTCTACTGAATCTCATGGGTGAGGACTTGCTTTATCATAATGATACAGATTTTGCATGTGCATCTGCATTGTTTGTATGAATGATCCTTTTTAGAGACTCTTTAACAGAACTTACCTTACTTTATCCCTATATTCAAAATTGTAGCTAAATTGGCTAATTAAGGCTTTAAGTGTGATTATGAATCCATGATGCTATTTGTGACTTGATGTTTCTCTTTGTCTCTCAGTTATAGATTAAAAAGCCTACAAAAACTTTTAACATAAACTATGGTAAGTAATCAAATACCCCTAATGTTTACTTCCAGACATGAACGAACACAAACACACTCGAGTAGAAGACGTGTCAATCCGCGTACAGGCGCGGCTCCACGTGATAGCTGCGGTGCTGGCGGCGCCGCCAGTAGTCATCCTGGACGAGGCAATGCCGTTCCAGCGCTTCTACATACAGAGCGTGGCCTTTTACATCATGAACGAGCTGAAGAATCGAGGACACGCGCTGGTCATCGCATCTAATGAGTAGGTTCTAAGTACATTTTCGTTACGTAACGTAGAATAATTTGAAAGGAACCGTTAACTTATACTTGTAAGCATGATGAAATTTCCGATGGACGTTATAAGAAAAGTTTTGCTTTAAGCTTAACACTGATGACGGATTTTACTGACAAAATGTTTTCCTTTATTATTATAACACGGAATTCAAACTAACGTGACATAAAACTTAGTGAAGAGTTAGTAACTTTTTTCACACACTAATTGCGACTTGTCACCAGCGTGGAGAGTCAGCTGCCGGTAACAAATAAGACAGCGATCATGCTGGATGGCTACTTGTATGATATCGGGAACATCACTCTATTCAAGGATCGATATGGCATGAAAGGTAAGATCTTTCAATAATTGGGGTAGTTTAGGTTATTAACTAATGGAGATAGTATGAGACGAGGCTTGGTTGCCAAGAGCATCGTGGGAACCCACTAAAAGAGCTGCCCTCAGTTTATTCTAAGATATGGACATGTCTTGTATGTTATGAACCAATTACATGCTCTTTTAAAACGGTGGCAGACACGTATATTCTTAAACCTCCCCGTAGGTACTAATAATGGTTACTCGTCAATATATTATCCACATTTCTACCTTCTACTTCATGATTGGCTGAGTTATGGACAACTTGATACTTATCTACCTGTTACAATAGAAATAAATAATTATCTTTTACTACAGGGTACACGGTTGTGGTGCACCTCAAGGATGAGATTGACGCGGTGAAGTTGTTTCAGAAATACTTTGCACACTTTGTCGTGAATGATGTGTCTGATGTAAGTGACTTTTAAAATAAAATGTTAACGTTAAATGAAACGTTCAAAATATTTTTTTTACATAAATATTAAACGGTTAAAAATGTACCTACGTACTTCGACAGTTTTTTTCCGTTACATTCATGGTTTACGACCTTTAGTAAGCTTTTAAACAATGTTTAATATAGAAAATTCTCCTACTTTCCTCCTTATTTACAACGCAGGTTCTAATAAACTGTCAAGTTCTTGACATCGAGCTAAACATCGCGATGGTCTTCGAGCGAATGGAGATTCTGACGCGCGAGCACAGCGAAGTTTACTCGTACATCGTAACCATGGTGCCGATCGCGAATCTTTACAACAAGATCATCAAGAACGAGGTCGGGTACATGCCTATACACGAAGAAGACTATGTCAACTATAAAACCAAACTGAGGCTTAAACGAAGGAAAATAGTACCGAAGGGAAGTCAATTGGGAAGTCTGCGCACGTGGGAACCAAAGTTTTATCTCACATCGCTGAAAGACCTGCCATGGTCCGTTATTTTCAGAAGATGAATGAAAGCTTGAAGCAGAGGAACTATTAAATTGTATGATATTTATGATGTTATATACAGATGTATATGCTGTAAGAACAGTTTAGTTTTGTTAATTTAGAAGAGGTATTTTTGTTAGAGTTTGTTAATCCAAATATTAAATATGGTGATATATAATTTTTATTGTTATTTTATTAAACAAGCATATAAGACAGATTACCATTACATCGTTAGTTTAAAAGTAGGTAATTACATCATATTTATAAAATTAGAACATGCATAGACCAAGCACCTTTAAGCAAAAAAGTAAGAAACCAATGTATTCAGAATGTTAGAAAAATATGTTAGTAAATTTCTTATTAAAATAATTTTAACAACAAAGGCCACTTAATTCAAACTGTAAATGAAAATGAATTGCTTATAAATGAAAAGTTGATTTAACATTACCATAGCTGAGGTTTTGTCAGTTAAAATAGATTTTTCAAGGGACAATTTTATACAGTTTCTCTTTGAACCTTAGAATAGAAAAAAGTATTTTTTGCCTCATGCCATAACCAAAACCATTCTGGTATTTTAATTAGCCAAATGTAGCCCTATAGGTAGGAACTTAGCAGCAAGGTTTATATCAAAACTAACACCAATAACAAGATAGCATAGTTCTAAAGTTGGGGGAAAGTCACATTTTAGTAAGCTAAATAATGGAATACTTTACATTATGACTAGACTTTGACTAGAGTATCATGATTCCAGAGCCCCTTTTAGTAAACCACTCTAATGTAACTAAGTACTAGATTGACTTAACATTTTTTAAGCATATAAGATTGCTAGTGTTAATAAAAATGACTTTAATGCAGTGTAGTATGTGATCTTTGCAGTTCCGCTGTAGACCCACGGGCATGAGCCATCATGTTTTCTATTCTATTAGTTGTTTCCCTAACCATAGAAAACTCAGACAAATCGGGCAGATCTAAAACAATATGAGCCGATAAACGTTTATAAACAGAATTGGTATCCTTTTTATTTCTTCTACCCTCTTTATACTTAAGCTGTTGTTTAAGGAATATTGATTGCTTCAGCATTTCTTGTATATTTAAAAAACTATTGGCAGCAGCGTCCATTGATTTTACTGCACTGAAACAAAAAAACTGTCATGGGGGAAAAGTGTAGGAATATAAAGTTTCTATATCTTACATGTTAAGAAACTTTCATTAAAAATTACTTCAAAATCAATTTATTGATGTTTTATGGACAGACAGTAAAAGTTATCTCATTTACAATATCAGTAGGGATTACCTGAGTGCATATTCGACATCGTAGCATCGGCCTTGCAGCTCATGTTGCAGTTTAGTCACCTCAACCCTGCGTTCCACCATGGGGGGCAGAGCTTTTCTCACATGTTCCTGAAGCCTGTACAGAGCTAACGATGGCTCATTGGCTACTATGTGCATGTTCTCCGATATACGCTCAGCAGCTGGAATAGACGTTACATATTTTGATAGACGTACATACAAAATCATCAGACACAAAACATGTACTTACTTTTCTTTGCTTTCGTCTCTAAGTCTTGATCAACTTGATATACGAAAGCCATCTTAGTATTCTTCAAGTACAACCAAATATTTAAATTGTTTCTTTTAAATATCCTATGAAAGAGCGGAAAATTCTTTTATCTTTTCATTTTCTAAATTATCAAAAAGTAAATAAAGAAGAAAGGATGGTCACCCATCATTATAAGTTCGAATACGACCTACAGACGGAGTAATCGATATAATCGTTTATAATAATAATAATAAATACTCTTTATTGCAAAAAAGTGAGAAATATACAGGGCATCAACTTAAACTTATACAAGAGGTGGTCATATCGCTTTAAGCATGAAGGGAATTAATTAAGGCGAAATGCTAGCTAAATGTAATTTATGAAACTTAAATGTCAATAAGATGTTGAAAATAATCTTTTATCTGGTGTTTCTTACGGGTTTTAGGCGGCGAGTATTTAACCGTTTAAGGTTTCAGGCATTTGCACTTTTTAGAAATTAATACGCTAATAAAAAAATCAAGAAGCAAGCGATTAGATTCCATCGATTTTGTTAATCATTTTCACTCATCACTAGCATCGTATACCCAACTGACAATGACATTATCGAGTGACATTTGATTTGACATTGTGCAAAGCAAAAGCAGTTTTTTTTCGGAGTAAAACAACAATATTTAACTTTTTAGTTATTTTTGATTTGTATAAATGTTATTTATAATTATTATTTTAAATTAGTTCTGTTTGTTCTTTAATTATTTTATTTTCAATTTGTAACGTTGATTTTTGAACTTTTTACCAGTATTAAAATTAAATTAACGGTTTTACTAGCTTCACTAACACTGTTAATTAAATACAGGGTAAATCCCATAGAAAAACAGGTTACTTACTGTAAAAACTTGCACTAAGCAGTTAAAGTTAAACTATTATTGCTTAGTTCTTCCATCAAACAAAACTATCTATATCTTCTTTAATTGAGTACTTAACCTCTTACAATTTTATTTTTATTCAAAGTACCTCCGCGTCATTCTTTTATTTTTATTTTTGCGGTCAGCTATTTAAATCCAATCCAAAATAAAACCAACATACAACTATCTTCTTCATGAGTACAATCAATCATAAATCGGTAATACGGTTGTTGGTAATCTCAAAGCATCTGTGATTATTATAACAAATAAATTGCTATCAGCTCGGCAGCTGAAATCAGCTCACTGTTCGCTCTTGTGTGGCTCACTGTGTTAATTAAAATTAAACAGTTTACTGACAAATTGTTACGAAAATGGTAAGCGGTGATAACCTACAGTAACATTTAGTTCATATCTTATCTCAAGTTGTTAGTGAATGTTTTAGTTAAAGTTAGAGGTATTAATTTTTTTGTTACAGAAGGCGGTTTCAGATGTTTTATTGAATATAATGTTTCCTCTCAGAATGCTGTTAAAATTGTATTCGTTGTGTATACTGATGGTGGATATAAGCTGGGTGTTGGTGAATACAGCATTTGCTATAATACAAACAGGATATGAAACCTTTAGACCTCCACCAATGAAATCAGTTCGATTGGAGACTGCAATGGTAAGTTTTAACACCTTGTCACATCGTGTACCTACCTACCTTCATCAAATTCGTTGTTATTGTTTTGATTTTAGGTTGTCGGAGCCGGCAGAGGAGTAGGTCGTTCTATAGCAATTCAGTTAGCAGAACTTGGTGCTATTGTTATTTGTGTTGACAAGAACAGTGCTAACAATGATATTACAATTGAGATAATTAAAAGTAAAGGAGGAGTTGCAACAGGTTATATGTGCGATGTTACAAAACGCCACGATGTTGAAGAAACCGCTAATGTTATTCAGCAGGAAATGGGATTTGTCAGTATGCTGTTTTATTGCTGTGGTATTCCAAGCACTAGGTCGTTGATGGAAGACCCAGAACCTGATATTCACGAAACTTTGGACCTCTCGCTTACATCATACTTTTGGGTAAAATTTCATTTTTTTTTCTATAACAATGAATGATAAAAATGCTATCGTAAATCCTTGCATTATCTTAATGAACTTGAATTTTCCTTGCCTTATCTTCTGATTTTAATCATTATCTTTGTTTTAGTTTATAGATCTTTACATGCCCACCATGAAAAATAAGAACCGAGGTCATTTTGTTGCTCTTACATCTGTTGCTGGACTGAGCCGTGTTGGGGGTGATCTGCCACTCAGTGTTGCACAATTTGCAGTGCAGGGCCTGGCAGAGTCCCTGATGGAAGATCTTAGAATCCATAAAATTGATGGAGTTTATGTTACATTGGTTCACATATATCCATTTATAGTTGGTAATGAGCACCCTGAGATGAAACAAAGGTAATCTGTTTGATATATTTCTGCATGCACTATCAAGAAATATTTGATAGTATGAATATTGACCTATGTATGAATATTGGTTTCAGAATACCAAGTTTTTTTGGAACAATATCACCAGATGAGGCTGCTAAATCCATTCTTGATAATGTAAGAAGAAACTATACTGAAGTGTCAGTGCCAAAGAATCTATTATTCCTTGGACGCCTGCTCAAAATATTACCCCGCAAAGCTACTGCACTTATCCGTGATTTGCTAGATACAGGAGTTGATTTTGTATAATTATATATAAGGTTGCATTAGGTATTAGTTTTTATTATTGAAATATCAAATGTATGTGATAATATTTGTAAGTGCCAAAGCTTTATATTGTTTTTAGCCAGAGAATTATTAATATTTCACTTATTTATTACTTTTTTAAAATATTAGGTGTGAATAAAGGAAATAGATGAAGAATATTGAATATTGCCTACAATGTGTTTCATAATTTTTTAACAAAACTTATAGGTTTTCATACATGTGGCGCCCTTTGTTAAGATAAAAAAACTTCAACCCTTATGTAAATTTTTCATCAGTTTTATTAACTTTGAATGGAGTATTCATCCAGGCGTTTTGACTACTTATGTACGTTCAAACATTGCTATATTATGAATAGTTTATTTCATAATATAGCAATTTTTCATAATTTATTAATCATAATTTGCAAGGCCGAAGGTTCCGTGTTCGATCCCCACTAGGGTGTACCACTAAATTGGTCTTTTTCAAATTTTGTACATGTTTATCACGCACTAACGGTGAACCAGCGTGGTGGATTACGGCACAAACCCTCTCACTCTCACAGAAGGAGGCCTGTGCTCAACTATGGGACATATATAGGCTATTTATTTATTTATAATTTGCAAGAAATGGTATTCCAAACAGACAATCACCATCAATCGCAACGAAAACTAAGGGGATTATATGTTTTAGTCTTGTATGTTTGAATTGCCAGTGTAAATTTTATTTCCCTCATGTCAATGTCAAAATTTGCAATGACATAATTGACATATTAGTTACATAAAAAACAGTGTGATGGCGCCACATACAAACAATTCTTGTTTTTGTGTGTGATTTTCACTTGATCGAGCTTTCTTGAATTTCGCATGTAAAGTGATAAATAGAGCGCTTATTTGTTAACAATTTTGTTAATTACGTGCCGATTAAGACATTTGGGATTCGCAGCTACTTTATTTTGGCCTGCCCGTACTGCGTTGGATTCATTTCGAAGGTAAGTTACTATTGGAAAGTCTTCGGTGGCCGACTAACCGATCGATATGTAATTTTAGCGTAGATATTGTTGATTTCTCTTTGATTGTATACCCAGTAGCGTGGGTAATACAAAGTTTATTCAATAAATAAAGCTTCTATAGCCCGCCTGGCCCTTTGATATTGGATGAGCCAAACCAGTTTAAAATTCTTAAACCTTTCTACACTTTATGAATACTAAAAGATCAATGCAAAGCCTGTTTCAATCCTAATTTATTAAAAATGTTGTAAATATAAAGGTATTCTTAAAAATTGATGTGTTTTGAAGTTAGAATTAAGAGAATATGAACAAAATTATATAAAAAATCCATTGTTCCAATGGAAATATTTGAATACATCTTTTAATATTTTTTTAAATGTATTTATGACATTTATTTCAAGAAAGTAATTTTGTAAGTACTCTGTAGGCATTTTCAGTGTATTGTTTAATAAAAACCTTAAGCTCTTACAGAGAAGAACCAAAATTGAGTGCATTTCTATTCCACCATTTACTTTCATTTTTAATTTGTGTTGTAAATTATATCATCAGTTTTTTGCATTTGTCCTTCATATTGACAGTATATTTCTTGCCCGGGTTGTTTGCTCTTATAGCTTGTCAACTGGTTTTTATTACATAAAATTTAAATTTCCGAGTTAAAACATACATAAACAATAAATCTGCCAGCCAAAATTAAAACATCATGTTGATTCAAACATTGGTCAGATTTTAAAAACTACTTAATTAAAGAAATGTTTAACTATTGTATAATACTGCATCTAGACAAATTATAAATTCACAAAATTTCTGTTTGTCTGCTGCAAACCTTATTTACAGGGATTCAAATCAAATATCTGCTCTTTATTAACCCAAGAAAGTCTGAATATGAGAAATCTTTTCTGTGTAAGTACTCTTATATTTAAAATGTTTGTTAACAAGGTAATTTTGTTTTTGATTGACACTATAGTCTACATGTTGGCAAAGAAAGTCAGAAGTTTTATCATATCAGACTTTTCCTTTTGGTCTGTGTGAAAGGTTATGGCAAAAAATATTCCTAATACTCTTTTGCAAATGAATTAATCATACCTACATATTATAAAGCATTTACTATTGATTTTTAACGCCTCATTTTTTGAAGGTTTTTTCTTATTCATTTGATTAATTGCTCTTTAATGGCAAAAGGCATTAGGGACACAAAATTTATTATTATTTTGTTAGCCGAATCCTACGCGCTGCTGATTCGATCGTATTTGCAGGAATAGATAATGATCGACGAAATTCGCTTGAGTTTAAATTATCGAATAGGTTGATTGCGCCTTTGCAATTTGTTTACTAAGCGATTTAATTTATTCATTTAAACCTATTATATTCATCATTCAACAAAGGCTATTTCGTGTAAGGATTAAATCTTTGTCGTTTTTCTTTATTACAAATCTTTGTAATGTTTAATAGGCACTTCGGATTCAATTTGCCGTAAAAAGGGATTATAAATTGTATATTCTGGGATGTTTCTTTAACGTCGGTACATTAATCAAAGTATATAAAAGTTTCATAAATAAATCCCGTCGACCCATCGACCTCAATGGGCCGAAGGTTTTGTTTGCGACGCAGGTGCTTGCGGGGCCCGATCGTTTTCCAAACTGCGGCTACAAACGTTAAATTTGAATAAGCCATTATTCCGCCACTGGGGTTTTCTTATTTTCTTATTACGGTACACCGTTTGAATCAGATATTTACAGGTTTTTTCTCCTTTCAACGCCGACGTGTTTATTCGAAGGTTGGATGGAGTCGGGAGCTGGTGAGGTGACCTAGATCGCGACATTGTTTTATCTCTCCGCTGCAGTGCTCCCTGATAATTAAAACCGCAGCTAAGCCTGTGCGGTAGATGTCCGCTATTACCGCTCTTAATTCAAACCTGGACAGGGAAATTAGCTTTTAGATATACATACTGACATTTGAGAAAATACTTAGTTTACATTTCTCTGATTTTGAAATCACGTAACCTTGTCTTTTTCTACAACTTGCAAAGTAAAAAGTTGAGATAATTAAGGTGTTTTATGATTAACCGAACTATCCCATAGTTTTAATGGTAGCTTTGTGGTGGCAACATATTGCGGGTTGTACCGGGAACAGCGAAGTTTCGGCAGAACTTTAATTATACACACATGACTCGTGAAAATATGGTTATTGAACGTGCGGGTTCCTTAACGGACAGGTTAGGACGGTCTTCACGGATCTGCGGTTAGCCTTTGTCGGGACCAAGATATATGAGATGTAGGATACTTATGATTACCGGTTGAGCTGACAAACCCAGAGCCCTTTGTATTCAATCATTGGTTACATACAGAACGCTACAAAGCTACAATAGTGACCCGACTAATCCAAGTTCTCGAGCCTCAATTTGCAAGGCCTATGTTGACGTTCCTTTGTTGGTCTAATAAATTGTTTCGGGCACATCTGCAAGATTAATGCTGCCCTAGTACTTGACAGGTGGTAAGTGGGGCTTGTCTTAAGTTTTCGCCGCAGGTTTGGCTTGGTCATCCTGGCTTGTGTACATAGATGTTTGCGGATACCTTCTCCAGCTGTAACATTAATTTATCATAGACGTTTTCGGAAGGTGCAAATGTGCTGCAAATGTAATTGATCATTGTTATTTGGTATTTTTTCATTTTGGTAAATTTTCTGGGCGAGAAGGCCATTGTACAGAAGTTCCTATGCCATTTCCTAAATATAAGAAACCAGCGTAATTTTAGTCCAGTTTGATGAAATTATTTCGTTTGCTTGTAGGAAAATAAACTCGGCACTTGTGTTTAAAGTAAGTAAACAAAAGAAGCAGGTGCCGCCTGCGACAAAACAATGTTTTTAATAAAACTTATTTGGGACTACGAACAAGAATAATAAATTTTTCCCTCATTTCTTGCGAGGGGTCTATTTCGTAAATTAAGATCGTGAAAATTGTGCAATTTGAAGGAAGGCTTGTTTTGTTTGTCGTTTATTTGTCGACTAACGTGACTGTAAAGTTTTTGCGTAGTTAACGAGGATCGTTAGACTTACGTGTCCAAAAGGATTACATGTGGACTTTTATTGTCCTTGTTACCGTCTGCTCGCTGGCTGCTAACGAATGTAGATTTAAAGCTTGACGTAAATGGGCATGGCTTTGATTATTTATATGTCTAGATAGACTAGAATAGTTAAATCGTCAAAAAAAAAGAGGGATCATCTGTTAGTTGCAAAACGCACACTAGTAAAGCAGCACGTAAGGTGTGACGCGAATGTTAAACGAACTTGTCTCACACACTAGCCTTACAAAATGTTCATGTTTGTATTTTATTGGCATTATGACAATCTATTTCAAGTATAAATACCGAAATGGTCGTGGTATATAAAACAACGCTAATATAACTTAATGACGGGTTCAAATGGTACAGCATTTTTATATTTAACCAGAGCTGTTCCAGCTGGCTTATTCTCATACGATACAGCCTATTGTAATAAATCGGTAATGCGATATTATTACAGCTGACAGCCTGTTGATTCTTTGCTTTGTTAATTCATCGCATTGGATCTTGTAAGATATATTCACTTTATTTATCTGTGTGCAATTTATTTGATTTTCTTAACTACTACTTGCTAACTTCTTTAAAAAAAGAAAGAAATATAATATAAATCAAGTTTACAAGCCAAAATATTTTATCAGCAGGAGGGTTGTTCCGGAATGCATTCTTCGGAAAGAATTCCGAATTGAGTCCAAATGGGTGGTTCTCATTTAGGCCAAGCCCGCTGGTATTAATCATTCGAGTTGAGTGCGAAACCCTGTCGCAGGCTCTTAACTAATACGTTACTTTCCGAACTCTTCCTATATTTTATTTACACTGCAGTGGTGCCTACTATTTTTTATTATCAGGCTTTAGTCGACTAGTCGATGTTAATATCAAAGGAATAAAAACCATATAACGGCGTCACAAACAGAAGGTGTGATAAAATATGTAACTGAAATTAATAAAACTGAATTATTTTTAACTTATGTATTTTAATAAATACTTATCGTCATGTAAATCGCCATATTTAGAACGCAGCCAGCTGGAAAGCCGTGACGCCAACAAGAGATAGCCGACGACGTAGGGACGACCCCAATTGCGATTACTCAGAATAACATATAGGGTACTTTTTACCGCGGGAAAACTTTTCATTCCCACGGGAAACCGACTTAAACGCGAACGTATTCGCGGGCGGCCGCTAGTATCCTATAACAATAGAAATGCCTATGGTAAAGCTATTAAATTTATATTCATAATCCTACATATTCAATATTAGGCCGATAAATATTTTAGAGCGTGCGTCGTTTGCGAGCAGTATTGCTGTGCGAGCGTTTGCATTTGACACGAACCACAGAACGGAAGATTTAGGGAGTGCAATGTGAATAGCTCGCTTTGGCCCCGTATTCCGCCTATTGTGCGCCCTGCCGCCATCCGATTACAGCTCTGCTTTATATCTCAAATAGTTATGGCGGCATCGTAAGCAATCGCAATTTATTTTCCATTCCGATGGCGTATCGATCGGTGCGATTCTGCGTTAATTCCGTATAAGCTGTCAAGTACGTGTTCCGTCTCATTGCTTGTTTTAGTACTGTTCTACTTAGTAGAGACTTACACGATAAATATTTTTTGACATCGTTCTCATGTCTTATCCGAAATATTTAAATGTTTTTTTTAAATATTGAAACTTTGGATGCCAAATAGATTTGACAACAGGGGCTGCACTACATTGTATTTTTACCTTTATAAGGGCCTTTGTCAATTTATACAATTCAATTATATTAATTGAAAAAACTTTGGTTGTAATCCATAAACAGTAACGTAAAGAAAAAACCTTAATTAGAAGAGAAAGATAAGATTTCCATGTGATCGGCTAGTAATGAGTATATTATACTGCTTGTTAAATGGTATAATGAAACTAAGGTTCGTTTGACACAGTATACACGTTGTCAGGTTGCAATGGACAGGTTACACGCTGGGTGAGCGTTCATGCACCGTTTGGTTGCCAATCGCACGGCACAGCAGTGCTGCTGCAATTTGTCAAGTAACTAGCAAGCCGTGTTTACATTGTCTATTTACTCGTTCGAACACTGTGACTAACTGGCAAATATTCGATGTATGG
The DNA here is from genome assembly GCA_916618145.1 of Emmelina monodactyla. Classification (NCBI taxonomy): domain Eukaryota; kingdom Metazoa; phylum Arthropoda; class Insecta; order Lepidoptera; family Pterophoridae; genus Emmelina; species Emmelina monodactyla. The sequence goes on from OU745303.1 coordinate 10,965,516, forward strand.
GCGTTTCGCTGATGTTCTGTTGCTTTTGTTACTGCTATTTGAGTTACTTTTAAAATCCTTACCCGTATCAGAAAATGCAGCTCTTCGTTTCCGCGGAAGTGATTCCTATTACAAAGCTGTCAGAAGCTACGGAGTGATGCCCATTCAATTTACTTCCTATTCGATTACTTGAGATCGATTGATGTTTCCTTGTTGAAGGTTTTGCTCAAACTTTGACCAAGATATACTTCTGTAATAGATATTTGTTTTTTGTCGCATTAGTTTCTCTAATTATTAGACTTACCTTAATATTAACATTTCAGCCTAGTTCTTGAAGTATAACGGTATTAATTGTAGCTCTGAAACTATAAGCGTTCAGACACTGGCAGCACACAAAAGTTAGTTCAAAACTTTAGTGTACCAAGTTTTTACCGAACATTGAATCCCACTTCTGATCTCGTTACCATTAAGTGAAGTGCGCATCTTTTTAATGTTATTCCCAGCTATTCCCGTGAGTGAATTCATTTGCAAATGTAGCATCCAATGCAAAACAATAAATTTGTTACAGCCACTAAATCTCCTTCGGTCCGTGGAAGTGGTTGCTTTGATTTGGGGATGTTTTACAACTTTGCCCCCGATACCTAACTTTGCATGTAGGCTATGTTTGTATTTTTAATTCGAAATCCTCTTTCAGCTATATGGTTTAACTTAAATGTAGTTCAATTGGCAGGTATTATTAAATCAAAGTAACGTATCACTTAGTAGCAGGACTCACAGGTGAAACCTGATACTTGATTGTATCGAATTGCTATAAAAACTTCGGCTGATTTATAAATCAGTATTTTCATTACGGGCAGGTTAAGTTGACAGCAATTTCCTATTAGCAGAAACAACGTGTATTTTCCCAAAAGTTTCACTGTACCCGGTAATATATTAGGTTCAGTTACAACTTTCTGCTGAAATTTTAACTTAAGTTGTTTACTTAAACTGCTGGCTTAACGCTCACATAAGTAGTACCTACAAAATATGCCGTCTAAAGTAGACGACGAAGTTCTTACATTGACTAACTTAAGTTCGCGAGTTAATGTATAAACCTTGATGTTGGGAAAAGTATTTTAGACGGAGTGTATCGAAGTTTCAGGTAAATTTTAATACACAGGCCAAATTAAGTTGCGCGGTTAACGAACTCTTCAGAATTTTAAATTGTCGGTATCTTTTAATATAAAAGCCAGGTTCGTGCTGTAGTGGAATTTTCAGTGCACTTATGTCGAAGTACGGTTCAGTAAGAATTCAATTTGTAAGCAATATTGTGAAGAACCTCCACATGGGTGTGGCATCCAACGGTATTTGCCACGCGTTGGTAGTTTTCAAGTCATTTTGCTTCTATGATTCTATGACAATATATTTTTTAATATTTATTAGAAGATTTACTAAACCTACTCAGAGCTAAATTATTCGAATTATTTTATGAAATTCGCGTAATTCCGTTGCAAACTCGTATAGGCTGCGAATCCCGCGGCCGCTGTTTGATATTCCGATCCGGTAGGAACCAGTATAAGCGGCTCATAACTGGCATAAACCGGTGCATTGAGATTAAGATTGTTAGCTCAGCAGATATTTCCGGGTTATTGGGCACGTAGTTTTGCTTTGTAGACCTGTAACTAAAAATATTTATTAATAAACTAATAACAAAATTGAAAATTGGAATATCTGTAATGGCAAACGAACCGTAACTAATAAACTGGCCTGCTCCAAAATGTAGGAGCCGAGTAAGGCTATACTCATGTTCATAGTTTTATAAGTAGCAGCGTTCGCGTCAAGAGTTTTTGCGGCTCTCGCTTTGTAAAGGAGCGTGCAGTACTTTCCGTAAAAGCGGTTAAAATCCGTATACGGGAAATTATGCACTCGGTACTTGAGATTATCATAGGGATTACACACCGCTGCAATCGTATTAAGAGATTAAAAACGCGTTTCAACATTGACGAGCTTCTGCTTAATTTTGTAAGTGCGCTTTAAACTGGAGTTCTTACCGTAGCGTTTTAATTTCATCAGATTAATGCCCGGGGATTTAACTGTTTGTCCAGCTGCGACGGGGGTGGAATATGATTTGGGATGCTGATGTTTTTCACAATTTGTAGTCAAGGTACTTTGTTTCTTAGAAGAAATGTGGGTCAAATGTTTCCGTACGTTGGTGTGCTGTCGCTGGTTCAATTGCAACATTACCTTCCTCATCTCGGTACGAATGGCGCTATCTCCGTCGCTGATGAAAGCGGGTTCCGGCCCCCGCACTGTGAGCCTGTCTTCCTGCCTGTTACGCGCACCGTCCATCAGTTGATAACTCGCACCTTTGCCACTTAACAAATGGAAAAAAAAGTTAATGTAAAATATGCGACAGATAGAAGTTGAATCTTCGGTAGATAAAATATTTTTGAATAAAAGGCAAAAAGCTTTTATAACGGGCGACAATACTTTTTCATTTTATCAGTGTACCTACAGGTTTTTATTTTTGAAATATTGTTTTGTTTCAGATTGCACTGGTGTAAAGGGAGTACGGCAAATCCCTTGCCTCATTTTATGTAAGTACATTTTGTTACTGTAATTGATTTTATTAGAGTGATTCATAAGGTTTAAAATTGTTTTTAATCGCATTATTTAATGATATTTTAGCATACATACATTCATATTATTATAGTAAAATAATAGGATCTGCTAAGTGAGAAGCAATCGTGCTTTTCTTATACTGAACCTATTGTAGGTATAAAATATAGGCGAGGGACCAAATTGGCCTACAATTATGTTGTATTATGGCCGAACTCACAAAAGTCATTCTCTCTTAGACTTGATTCAATCGCCGTTGACAGCTTTTCCACACAAATGAAAATAGCACCAATACCAGCTCCATATTAATTCTAAGTCGCCATTAGTCAAAATTTGTAAAATATTAAGTCTACTTTGAGCAATTTCCTTCATTGAAAGGGCTATTAAAATTTGAATTTGGTCCCGATTGTGACTTTTGAGCGTTTAAAACAATTTTCTTTATAATATGACGATGTCTTCGGCGATTTGAGGGAGTGTTGGGAGGGGAGCTATTTTTGTCAAAGTGGACCCTCTTAGAGGCATTGAGGAGCGTGGTATAGATATTGTGCTTGTATCTAGTGGCTCGCCATTTATCAGTGGCGTCTCTAACGACTCTGTCACTGAGCCTTTCTCCTTTTGTCTTACGTGGAGTTACCGCATGGATGCCAAGTTTTACTGCGCCCACTGATTTATCGTTTTTGTCTCTTAGTAATATATTGATAGTATCACCAGATGCTTGTGTTTTATGGACACAGACGATCTTTTTGTCATCTATCTTCTATGCACTGATATTTTATTCATTCGGTATCGTTACCAAAGTGATGGCCTCGGTTTTGTGAGGGGTGGTTCGTGAAACTATGCGGGGCGTTGGAAACGGCTGTTTTTGCGGTCAACATTCTGCATAACATTTTTCGTCTATTTATCACTCGGGCTGTTTCGTTAAATTCTCGTCATTTTTGTCGCATTGTATGTGTTCACCGTATCGTGATAACGTGTGCGGTTGCCATGCAGGAGACGTGGAATGAAAGTGCTCATCGAGTGCTGTTATCGTAAAGTAGTGGTTTAGGTCACAAACGCACTGTAGTGTTGGGTGCTTGACTTCTGTAATGAAACTAGGCGAAATACCAAGGGGTGAGTCACGCCACCCTCGCAGCTGGCTGCAGGCACGGAATTACCGGCGCGGAGGGATGCCCACCCCTCCACATGCGGCATGATTCACATGCAACCTGACTACACCCCACATTTCCACGAAAATGATACTATTTTGTCAAAAGTAAGTTATATCAAAATCATCTCCTTTAACTCTGAATAACAAATTCTAAGATCTCCAGAGTTTTTTACAAAGCCTTTTACGAGTAATCAAAAAAAGTTGTTAAAAGAACGTCTTCTCAAAACCCGCCTTTTTTCGGCATATTTTGTGGGCTTAATATGCAATTTAAATTTTAAATGTTCAGAGCTTTTCACTTTGTTTGATGGACAGCCATAATGAAGTAGGGCCTGCTCGATGTGAACCGTTTAATATTAGAATTTTAATTTAATTTATCATATACGTTACTGAAATGAATTTCCTATTTCTGTCCGTAATTTGTGCATAAAGTCAATCTGCCGTCGACACTTCAGTGAAGTTTAAGTCACTTGAATCCAATTTAAAGATTGAAATGGAATAGCTGGGCGCATTACCTGTGCTAGTTGCTAGCAGCGAGTCGATGTCGTCTCTAAATTCATTTATAGTCGATCCTGGATGCCTGATAGAGAAAAGTGTCGCTGAAGGAATCGGGTCACGAATTGAGATAAAATATTACGTCAATAATAAAAGCAGGAAGCAGATGTATAATACTAGTGACCCACCAGAGCTTTATTCGCATGCTATGGAGACATGAATATTGTATTTAGCGTTGTTAATTATAAACCTTCTCCAAAGTAATCTTTACTTGAGAGAGTAAATCGCATTAGGATTAGTGGTGGTTGGTTAGCGGTGTATAGACGCGGATGGCGACTATGCGACGATTAAAAGAATATTAAATTGGTGAATGAACATTTCCTTGGATAAAGTGTCCAAACTCATAAATTAAGGAATACTAAGGTCATTCATTATTATTTATTCTTATTTTCGTATGATTTTTTGCTAGGGTAACTCCTAATTTTGCATTTCCAAGTCTGATATTAAACAGGACCCAAGTTAATTTTATCGTCACCCGGTGACCGCAAAGTATCGCAACAATCTAATTTTTTCCATCTTCCATTTTGCTCCCCAATTTTCTTTTCTCGTTTATTTTGTTTACATTTGTTTGTTTGGTGTTATTTTGATGGAATACAATATTTGTTTTTATAAAAACAATTTATTTTTGTTTTGATCCACAAGTAGGTAATTAATTTTATTTTCTTTATCATTAGCTATGTTTATATTGTTATTGGAATGAATGTTGCATTTCGAGAAAGCAAAAATTAAAAAGCTTTCATTGAAAGTTTCCTTATAATAGGCACCAACTTATCATCTATTATACTTTAATGTCTTTGATATTTATGTTGTAATAATAAATGGTCAATGCGGAATGTTTGTACTTATTTTATTATATCCAACTGTAATTTACATAATCGTAATGGTTGTGTTGAAGGTCAGTTTTATAGGCCAAGTCCTAGCCACGTCCTCTCAAGTAGGCTAGTTTGTGATCACTGCGATGTTGCCTAGATCGAATACTAATCATACGGGTAAAAGTATATTAATTAACACTGTATCCTTATACACTATACCAATATATGCAGAATTCTCCATTAAAACTTGTGACGCAACAAAGAAAGTTTGCTCTTTCTGTTCCAAAGTGCAAAGTATGACCGAACTCAATCGATTCACGACTGGCGGACCGGTTTCTTTGATATCGATTTTGCATTTCGCTTCCTGTTGCAAACTCGCTACGGGGCCCACACTTATCTGTATGCCGGAATACTTGTCACGTCTACTCGTATACGCTAATTTGTGTTTTATCGCGTTTGTAAAAGGGTTCATGGCTTGTAAAGTTGTTAATGTATGAATGTAATGTTAGTCGACCGAGTTTGCAGTCGTTGGTGTTGTGGGTCGTGTCAGTAGCGTGTGTCTGGTGGCCGCGTGAGTCGCTTGGTCTTGGTTCAGTTGAGCCAGTGTTCGTTCCCGGGATGTAGGTGAATTAATTCGTTGCAACGCAAAGTCAACTGGAAAAAGCTTCCGAGTGTGTTTTGTTGTACCAAGTTGGAAGTTGCCGTTGTTTAACTCTCGATTGCGCAGAACATTATACCATTAATCGCGTTTATTGTTGTTGTTTTAAAGTGCGCGGTTCTATAAATAAGGTTCTGTGAAATATTTTGATTGTGTAAGATATTGATTGCAGTTGTTGAGTTTCTTGTTGTTTTTTATGTTTGCATATAAAGTAATTTTTTTGTGGTGTAAAGCTGTTTGCAGTCTTCTCTCATTCGAAGGTAAATACGTCGTTCCTTTTACGTAAACGTGGCGACTAATGAGAGACACGTTAGAATCTGGATGCGCTATGTAACCATCGCATTTAGGTACCTACTCTTTATATTTATGTGTTCTCTTACATCGGAATATTATAGATTATATAGTTGCCATGCTACTTTCGTAATTAATAAAGTAAAAAAACAAACTAGACTGGTACCGTTCGGTTTTTTTATTACATCCGTAACGAGAATCAAAAAAGTCAAAGATACAAAAGTCGAAAATTTATACTGGAACAGGCTTTGAATAAAAGCGATACGATAGTTTTATTTATTGATTTTTTTTCCAAAATATTGTTATCTTATCCAAATTAGGTACATAGTTCTAACTCACATTTCACTGTATGTTGATTTACATTAATTGGTGCGACAGTACGAGCGAGCTTCTAATGAGGTCGGCTTTCATCTAGTACTGGTGTAAGAGGCCGGGATCTTGCACAAATTATATCATACAGCCACTAGCTGAAGTGCGAGATGTGTCAGTTTATACGACGGTAATTGAAACGCGGTTACAGACGTCCAAATAAACGAGTCGAGGGAAAATAGGATGTACAAAATCCAGAATGGGTCTATGCCTTATTTTAAGGGATCATATTTAAATAAAAAGAAAAGAAAATAGAACCCTTATAAAATTACGTCCGTTTGCCAAAAATGCACGATCGAAAATACAAAACTCGATTTTATTTAGTTGCATAACGAAGTCTTCCAAACTGAAAAACTCGACTTCACAAGGCTGATTCTTTATTCAACGAAAACAAACTTTTCAAACGAAAATAAGTATGATATAAAGTATTTAATGTTCTTACATTAAATCCCCTGAACGATATTAGCATGTATCTGCAGATTTACGGTAGAAACACGGGCGCACTATGATTATATAAAGTTGTAACCCTTTGAACTTGGACTATAACAATTCACATATTTCTCAATACCTTCACATCATTTAAGAGACACACGTGGGCTTTGTGGGGCTTTCTCGGGTCATTGAGCCGTTACTCTGATACGCAGCCCCTCTCTATCACTCCTATACAATTTCGCGTACTAGTAAAACACAAAACCAATTTTCTTTTCTCCCCAGTACACACCCTTTATACGTCTATAAGAAGATAACATCTACTTTTGGATATTCTTATTAGAGTACCGTCACGTACAGCGTGTTGAGAGACTAAAATAATTTTAGTTAAGCTGCTCGATATCTCTCCTCCAATGGCATGGCAGTTTTTGTTTAGCCTCGAGTTAGCTGTAGCGTGATGCGAAATCCGATTGCCACATCTGCCTGGTGGAGATAACTCCGAACCGTGGAAGGTATTTTTCGAAGGCCATTGTCGAGTCTCTAAATATTTGGGTTGACACAAAATTTAGCTTGAATGAATAAGCTTTGCATAATTTAGCTTTATTTTAATGAAGTGCCTTTCAATACGTTTGCAGAGGACTTTGCAGCCAGCTTAGTCGTTTAATACAACTGGATGGGAATTCTACGTAAAACTTGTTAGGAACTATTTGCCTCCTTAGGTGCGGTAACCCCATTCATCGTGTCTGCAGTTCTAGTAATCAGATTAGAATGAGCTTTACATACGAGGAACTCAATAAACTTTCTCGACTCCGCTATCAGCTCTTAGTTCTCCGCTCTCGGTGTAATTTGTTCCCGCGCTTATTAAATTCATAAGTATGCATCGCCAGCCTCGAGGCAGGTCGTGAGTTATAGACTGAAGAGAATTTCGGGGTTAATCTAGGGGGAAGACATTACTAAGAAATGTTATAACTTACTGTTGCAAAATAAATGAATATGAGCTTTTGAATCTAATTTGGACAAAAACGACTTTTCTACAACATAACAACAAAAACCCTAATTTACTTTTGACTTAAACGGTAGAACACGTTTTTCGCTTTTCGCCCAACGACCTCAGCGTCCGGAAAAAAAGGATTAGTAGTGTCCCCACGTACTTGTTTGTAATTAAAACGCGTGTCGTTTATCATTAGACCGTCTGCTGCCAGTAAATCACTCTGCGGGATCTGTCACCGGGCAGACAGGCGCGCGCGCTGCCAACTCCACACTCATGCAAATTCATGAGCATCATACTCGTTAAGTGATGCACACCTTTTTGGATGGCATTCATGAGTTGCGGCAAATTAAGGCTGTTCGCTGCCGAATGCGGCCGCCACATAAATCTGACTGTTATCCAATAGCGGCTCAATAATCCAATAAATTTTGAAACGCGTTAAGAAGAATCGATGACGCACCCAAGTATTGTTTTGCCAACTGCCTAGTCCTATATTTTTACTTCTATCGGTGTTCCGCGTCGCGGGGAGATCCGTTTTCACGCTCCATATAACTCAATCACGCGCGATCGATTTGTCCCAGAGAGAAGATACATGTGAGCCACGTCACAGTTCACAATCCTTTGCACTCGCCGCTAAAGTAACTGTGCATGTACTCAAATTGGTCGTTGTTAGGTCGCAGTATACTTTATGTCGGCCTTTAGGCGAAGTTCATACGATCGCGTAGGTACTTTAGATAGAGAGTGAAGTCAGCTGGAAACCTAGCGATGGTCGATTGTTTTGGATCGCAAAGGAATGTAAACATTTATCCCCTGATTGAAATTGTTCGAATCGATTGGACTCCCAACAATGAGGTCCGTTTATATTATCTTAGCCTCCTTTGTCGTGGAAATCTATTAAAGGCGAATGTTTGGACTTTGATGTTTGTTTGCATCTACGTCTTCATAAATAAATACTACGTTTAGGGCTGGTTTTTAAATTGACAGATAATTTATATTCGATATGTTCTCGTTGCACGTCCGATATAAAAAATATATGAAACGACGAATAAAACACACTAGCTTTCAGTCGAATAGAATTTTTCTGACAATTGAAAAAATCTGATTGTATTTTCTTACTTTTTTGTGTTATTGAAGTATTCGTAGTCGTAAATCTGCAGGGTTGCAATTTTAGAGCCTGGTGTACGTTATGTGCTGCAGACAAAACCCCAAACATTGTTGTTATACGACCGGCTGGTTGGGCGCGTAAATAGCAGAATAAAATCTAAATCTCTATTTTAATTGTAACGAAGACACTTAAAACACGAAGTCGCAGCAAAATGATAAGAAAGTTACCTTATGATTGAAATAAATTTCCAAAAGAATGAGCTGAGGTTGATTTCTTCTGAAAAATAGTTTAAGTAAATCTAATGCTAATCCCCCTGGCAATTATCTAAAACTATTTTTATTTAATTTAATGTAATGTGAAATACAGATAAGATAGCGGGTAAAAATCACTATTTGATGTAGACGAAATGCCATAACTGTTAACTCTATAGAGGAAAACCGAGGTTCAACTGTAATACTTTTAGAACCTTTAGAATAACTCTTCAATGCTTTAGTTATTGTTCTGAACACGGAGGTTGTCGGTAGACATTTTAATGGTTCACTACAATGTTTGCGAGGAAAATGCAATATTTCGGAATCGACGTCGCTTAAAACCACAAAGCGCTCTGTAATCCCGTTGTCGGTCTGGGTGTTTATACTTTGAGCTGCAATTTTATAATGCCATGAATTTTGGACATTTGTACCAAGTTTATTCGCAGAAAATCAATTCGTAACTATGAGTTTTTATAGTAGTACGAGTATGAGTATAGTTTACTGATTATCCATAATTGTTTTCTACCTGCCAAAGATTTCTTGACAAAAGCAAGTCAATCAAGGCTTATTCCAGCCATAGCATAGGGTTGGGTTAAATTTTACAAAACAGCAATTGCATGCGCATCTTATTCAAGATAAGATTCGTGACGATTCTTACCTCTACTCAGCACAAATTAAAAATTTTTGAAACATAATCGTGCCGATGCTCCATTGATTACATACTCCATGCTGCCTAAGATTTTCTTAGAAACTTCACCGGCCAGTAACAAAGCTACTCGTACATACAAACATTTATACCTATTCCAACTTCAAGCTATACATTATGTCAAGCTATACATTCTGTCAGTAAATACATTCTCGAAGACAGACGCACGTGCAACCTAATGGCTTCATATGAAGGTATACCTTACATTATAGGTGTACCTAGCGACATTCCCAGTACCTTTGGCTCGTGTCTTGCCGCTAAACCGTATTGCTCCCATAAATCGAGCCAGTGATAGCTGCGATCCGGCGGGGAATAAAACCTTACACTCTAATGAAAATTAGTTACTCGTACACCGTATAGATGGGTGTAAAGGATTTTATGTTACACGAGATTTAGCAGGTGGGATGTTAAAGAATGATGTTTACAAAGAGTCACAATACCGATTTTTTGGCATTCATGCCAAACTTTTACTGCTTCTGCTTTGTGGTTTGAACAACCTTCGAAGATTGTAAGCCGGAAGGCTATATAGGAAGCTATGTACCCACATAAGTAGCAATTGATAACATTCCTCAGTTTAATAAATGGAATTTGCCTAAGTATTTTCTTTCTGCATCTAAATATCGATTATTTTACTGGCATTAAAATATATAGCGATATTTTTATAGCTTGCAATCTTCTTCGTTTCACTTCTTTATACAAAAAAGCTATTACATTTCTTTCCGGTTATTTCAGTTCCTGGGGGTATAAACGTATCGTTTCCGTTTTCTTGACAAATATTTACAAACTATAAGCAACAAAAATAAAAACTTACCGAGTATTTGTGCCGGGGCCGTGATTAATTGTTTACGTTGTGAATTCGTGTTCAATTAAAACTTTTCAGCCAAATTTTATCTTACTTAGTAGAAGCACATGAGTAAAGAAACTGAACAGAGACAAAGCTTCTAAAGAGCTAGCAAAATTTATACCTATTTTGGTAGGGTTGGCACAATTGAATAAATTAAAAATATAAATGTACTTTTCTTTCAAATTTTTTATTAAAATAGGTTTTTTTTTACAAATTACATACTCTAAATATTTTTTTTTTATTACTTTTGGTTTTTAATAATTTGTTGTGTCTTTTAATCGAATGATAAATTCTAAATCTAATATAAAGTTTTTTCAAATAAACCAATGGGAAACACTCACATGGCATATGAAATGTACAATCTTGCAAACGTGCTAATATGTCATTACCAATATTAACATTTTTAATATGAAGATCAAAATATTCGCAAAATTTTTGCTCAAGCAATTCAACAAATTCAATAGTCTTTCTATTATTATTCATGCACACAGTACAATGTACAACCATATTTACAAAACTTTTTAAATACTAAAACAAAAGTATTACTACGTATTATGTGAGAAACTCGAAAACAAAAACAAAACAGGCACAACGTTCGAGCGTCGCGTCACGCCTGCACGCCCTGAGATTGACCACTGGCTGATCTAGTTTGTAGCGGTTTCGGCTCATACGTGACAAGCGGCCAGTGGTCACGCACACACACGCGTTGCACTTGTAGTGATGTACCTGTCACAGCGCATTCGTATGTAGCTTTGTCTCTGTTCAGTTTCTTTACTCATGTGGTAGAAGTTTCTGGCTAATAGCTCTTTTGTGACACCGCTGCGCTGTGACAAAATCGATAGTTTTGCTGAAGTTTCGGACAGGTGCCGGCGGAGATGAAATTGATTTTATTTTCGAAGAAAAACTCCCCCAACGATCTAGAATGTTGACTATAAATTAGGTTTGCATGACTCGGAGCTGTGTTGGGAGGTTGTTCACCGACCTAAATGCCATTGTAACGATAAGTCGGCTTGTTCGATGCAGATGCGTCGCCGACTGGTGCTGACAGATATCTGTATTTGAATTAAACCCGCAGTGGATGTTGAACCGAACAAATAAATCACTCGGCTCTCTCGAGTGCTGGTCGAGTGAATTTTGCTTATGACGGACCTAGGATTAGAACTGCGAATGCGTTTAGATTTATATCGCGTAAACGATATTTAAGCGAATGCTTATCACGAACAAAACAAATGCTATCTACAACAACAGCAACTTTACAGCAATTAAAGCAGTTTACTGCAGAGGCGGAACTTCGCAAATATATTGTTACGGTTCTTGGGCCTCAGAACGCATTCAATTAGTCATGTAATGTTCCGCAGCGCAGCCTGCGAGCACCGAGTGGATAATTAATGACCAGAATTTACATACTATCACATGAGATATTAAACTGTCGACTCGCTATCAGCGCACAGGACGGGGCGTGAGGCCTAAAGCGAATGACAGATTACAGCTAAAAAAGGCCACACGATTCCGTGTGATGGAACGCCAAATGAATTTAAGTCGCAGGAATCAAGACACCCTCACGTATCTCTATGCGCAAGCACTCAAACGGCTTTCGGAATTGGATGAATTACTGTCTGCAATATACCATTCCTTTTCTCTACGAGAAAACCTTGCTTAAAAATACTACAAAATCAAACATTGTAAGTTGGTGAATAATGTATACTTACACCAAATAAACACAGTATTAAAGTACCAGCAATTTTGTGCGATAAAATCTTTTTCCCAGTGAATAAATCGAGCATCGAAATTTCATTTTTGCCCATGATAATTGACAGTCGGTGTGCAGCGAAATTACACCGAAGCATTACAAGGCTGGAATTAACGATTCCTGACTTTGTCCTAACGAAGGCAATCAATAACCAGCTGGTGCTCGGTGATTTTTAAATCGAAAATCGAATTTCCCACCCGGTTTTTAGTTTGAATAACGAAAGGGGATTTTAAGCGGTTTAAATGTGTGCGCGTCGGGATAATTCGAATTATCATAGACCCAAATTGAAAAGGTGATTTTAGCCGCTCCAAATGACAGGGTCTCTCCGTTTATTTTATTAATTCCACGCTGTTACGGTAACCAGATAGCGAAGGCCCTGCAATTAGGCGTATCCAGATTTAAGAGATACGTACGCCCCCCGCATTTTGGTTCTTCCGTCCCCTACTTAGTTATCTTTATTTCGCCACTTCAATGTTTGCAATACTTCATAACAGCCTGGAACCACCCACGAGCCCCAACAATTTATCGCAATGCTTTTATGTTGAAGATAACGGCAAAAGCCCATGAAAAATGCGTTATGGTACTTGAAAATGAGATATCAGTTAAGATGTAATTATTATTGTGATGATGTTGTCCTTAATAATTTGTTTAAATTTACATATTTAATGCAAAGTTGTTTATATTTGGTGACATTATATACCTCGGATGATTCTCTCTGATGTTTCGATATAAATTACTTTGTGTGTCAAACTTACTAGCTTAATAAGATCAAATATTAACCATGTTGACATCATATACAAATCTTCTACTTTCACCCTTTTTGTCCCAAGGAACAATAAATATGTTCATATAATTAATAGCATCTCCAGGGGGGTTTAGTGTTACTTACCTACATGCCATGCAGTACGACGCTTGTGTTCTGTTAAACTCATTCTTAATGTGTGGTGTTCTTGTCGGCTGCGTTGGAGGCACTACTTTCACTGTTTTTGGACACTTGGATAACAATTATACAGTTCTAACTACCCTTATGTCTGAAGATTCACTTGCGAGGGAAAAAAGTAGCTGTTATCACTTTCTGAAGAGGAGTTTTCAAAATTTTTTTTTTTATTAGTTTTTATCATATGTACCAGAAATTACCCCAAACTTACAAAGTTTGCCTCTTAAATATTATTATAGAGTAATGCGAAGACGAGTGTTAAAGGAGCTGTTTAAGATTGATGTGAATTTAAAGCAACATTCTTTGCTAGGAAATTTTCGTTCTAGGTATGCAAAAAGTATATCTAATAGAATTCAATTATGGTGCAAATGCACCGTGAAAAGCATGTTATGACAGTCAATGCCCTACAGGTTACCGAGTAAAATCGATTGTTTTTAATTTCCTTGAACATTTTTAACCTTCATTAAAATACTTACAGCGCAGTTGCCAACTAGGTGCATGCATAATTTTCTAATTGAAAGTGGGCAACTACTTTTATTTATACTATGTCCGAGGCTGTAGTCATTTTTGGGTACTGTTTTATAAATCTTTCAGTCATCTTTAAATGTAGTTCTTTGCTAATGTGATCCATACATACTAAATAATTGTTGTCTACAGTAACCATTTCAACTTCCTTGTCTGTCTACAAAGCTACAAGTTTGACAATCACAGTTTCTATCAGTTTCTATTCAGAGGTGTGACCAATTGTAGCTCTAATACCATTAGCAGCGCATCTCTATCCGACTAACTTTAGCAATCAAAGATTCATTTACGCCCAGTCTCAGTAACCTTCTATAATCTATGGTATAAAATAGGTAAACGTTTGAGTTTTCAAGCGTTTTGACAAGCTACTTATCATTTTTTATTGAGAGGATGGCAGAAAATTTGGCAGGCGCGCCTTCGAAAAGAAATATATGATTTACCTAGGCAGAACGGTTAGTTATTTAGAGAAACGTCTATTACTTTCCGGTACACCGTTAAAGAAATGCAAATACCGTTTTATATTAATAAAATGGTTTCAAAATCGAGTTAGGCCTGCCTCGCACATCTGTGCAATCAATCCGCCATGAGCGTGCGTGATGGCGCGTCGAGCGGCCCAGGCTATGATTTGTGTGGAACGGCCCTTAGCCCGCGCCCTCGGGAAATCAACCTATAGCCACATTTGTGCAATAGTTACAGGCTCGATTGTGCTACAACCGTCGCCCGATCGCTCTATCAACGATTAAAAAAAGATTGAAATGTTACTCTGGTTCCGTTATATTTAAAAAAAGGTTGGCACTCTACAGAGGAAACTCAACAAAATGTTACTGGCCGTAAATAAAGAAACTGCTCAACTTTACTTGCGTTACATCTGACGTTTTATTAGCCCGTCTTCCGAGAACATACGCCATTAGTTGTGGTTAGGGGAGATCTCCCTGATGAACCCCGTAACACTGGGGGAGTCTGTTAGACGAGCCATCGATCTTAATATTATTGAACCAATCGGCCTCACAATACATTGTTCTTTTTATTGAGAGTGGCATTACGGTAATAACAAACCAATGAAATGGGGCCGGGAACGAGCGCAGCTGACCAATCGAGGAAATAAGTATTTAAGTCCAATTCGTCTTTCTGTCACTTTTATAAACTTCGGCCGAGTCTGCTCCGAAGCTTATTTTATTTATTTATTTCGAATTAGAATTTTGTAGAGCAAAGTGTACAGTCAAAAGCATAAAGATATTATAAGACAAAATTGTCAAAAATATCTTTGGGTGAAAAATTCAATTTTATGTTAGTGTCATAATAACCATATCATTGTTACCAAACAAAGTTGACATAATATCATCGCAATAATTTGCAATTTTATATAACGCATCAAGATGTTCAATATTATGTTGGCATAAACACTATTCATTGGTATCTAAGCATTTAATTTTTCAAAAATATCTTCGCGTTTAAGAAAAATAAACTCTATGACTTAAGCCACAGTAATCATCTTTATTTATCTGATACATTTTATGCATGACGTCATTGACGTGGCTTTTGTTTAGAACTAAGTCTTTTATAATTAAAGACGTAAGAAAATAGTTTTTTGAAAGAAAGCCCCGCCCGCGGTTTTATCTGAAATAACACTACTGGAAAATGTCGATAGTGTAATTGGAGGTAAAAATCTCCCATGGCACAACTAGTAGTGTTAAGCGGTAGTGCCTAAGTAAAAAACGTATTCATAACCATTAAACGAATTCACCGATCTCATTGACTAAGGGATTGAGTTAAAAAAGGCGAATAAATAACACCAATAATAACTTATAAAATCTAGTGTAAAATAATAATTACCTACAAAAAAAAGATCACTTCTCTCGTTTCTGTGTGATTTTAAATTTTCTTTTCTTTATATTTTCTGTTTTTTTCTTTACTATGTGCCATTAATGTTTAGTTAAGGTTAGAAATATATGAAGAGAAAATAAATTATTTAATTATTCCTTAAATGAACCGACAAACCTATTTCTTTACTCTATTATGTATAGGTAATCAACATGACCAGTGACATACATTGTCATATAATATATTTTTTATTGTATGTCTATAACTACGCAATGAAAATCTTCAGATAAGAAATAATTATTTTCAAATAGTAGATAGAACTTAATCGAAAAAACACTTTGGAATCTATAAACATAGATATCTAATAATAGTTCTGACATTCATGTAATTGTATTGCAAATTAATAAAATTGCACTGCAGAATATTTGAAAATTCTATCATCATCGATGATCATTATCAATCCCGAACTTCGGAATCATTGCGTACGCATGTCATGCAAATATGGGATTCCCTGCGAGGTGTTGATTTCTGTCAAAATGCTGTACTTCTAGATGTCATCAATGCAGAAGGAGGATACACAAGATTTTAATCCCAAGTTCAATATTTTTTTTTTATTTAAACAAAGGGTTTTAGTTCGGTTTATAATTCATATTTTATTTTTATTAAATAACTAACGCAATCTATGTAATAACGTTTTCTTCATGTAAATAAATTTTAATAAATATTTAGGGCTACTACAAAAATAGTACATTAATACATAATATACGTTTTTCTTTTGATTAAGGGCACTTTTCCTGACACGTTTTATTTTTGTAGTCAAGTTTTACACGATTTTTGTAGGATTCCACATGTTATGGCTACACTACTAGCTTATGGACATGTGATGATAAATCTTTGCAATGATGATTAATTATAAACCTTATGGCGAAAGACTTAAAATTGCTTGTACTATGTAACCGAAGATATTTTTGACTATTCTGGGCGCTTAGATAAAAGAGAATGTTAGGCAGCCTATATAATACAGACTACTTTAAAAGATACGATGTAATTGGACATTGTTAACCCGCAGATTTATATGATTCTTAGACTGGTGACAATAATTTGATAACTGTATATGCCAAAATAAAATTGAAACTTTGCAACTAACATTTAATTGTAGACTCTGATACATTATATTTTTATGCTGCTGACTGTACATTTAAGGCTCATCTGTTTTAAATCTCGCACCTAAATCTTAGTGTTTAACGAGAGCCTGGATTCCTTAATAATTAATTATTTGTTTGTAGACGGGCGTTAAATTTGCAAAATTCTATTACAAAAAGCTTCTAGTCTCATACAAAAGCGCACTTGACTTGTCCTTTCTTCGATGAGTATACTTGATTTTTGATGTAAAATGGCATTTCCCCGCGAAGGAGAATGACGAAGTGTTATTTTATTACGTTCGTTCGGAAAATGTATCACGCGGGGATTTTGTTATTCTTCCGGGATGGAATTTTAGCTGTTATGTGTGTAAAAGGTATTCATTTTCCCCATTTTATGGAAACAATGACTTTTATTGGACAGTTTGTTTCTGTAAGCACCGAATTATTGAGGTAATAGAAAATACAAGGAAAATCTATAGTTGTTTTTTTGTTTAGAAAACCTTGGCAGGGTTTATATTAAAGTAATTTCTTGATATGTAAGAGAATTGTGGAATAGTAAAGTCGCAGGTACTTAAGTATAAAGTTTGTTTTGACTTGGCACCGGGTCCAAGAGTGACTTGACCTGAATGTGTGTTAGGTTACTAGCCTAGATCTTTTTGGTTCTGACCCGGTGACCCGCATGCTCGTTTGCTACCTATACTACATAAAAAAAAAAAAAAAAGTTTGGATTTACACTGCATTTATTAAGCAAAATTAAGTTAATATTTTTTTTGGTAATTAAATAGTTTAGACATAAAGTTATAATATATAACTTGTTCAAAATGTATGTTTGTTCTAATCCGCGGTAACCCTTCGTTACCTACGTGGGTCATTATTACTGCACGTGACGCCCCCCCACAACCCTGCACCCCGCGCCGCACCCCCCGCGACCCTACTTCATTAACTGTTCGACGACCTGAGCGATTAACTCGAGAGATTTACTTTTATAGCGGTTTCGATGTAAGGGGACTTTTATTAAATATTTCCTTTATTGAGTGCTCGAATGTTGTTAAAATTCTGCGTGAGATTTCTCGGATGGTCTCGGTGTAAAGTTTTCAGATCACGGGAACATCCGGACGGTTGGGGCGAGGTAGAGGAAGAGTAACGCGTCTCGGTGTGCTCGTAAATAACAATCATAGTGAACTCTCCCCGCGCTAGCAGCCGGAGCTTGCAGGTTCGCAAACACAATGCATCGAGTTTACTCAGTTCACTGTATAGTTCGAGCATTTCGTGAGCTATACACATTTGACTGCAGTGCACTTAACTAGCTTGGATCCGTACCAGACGGTGAAATACGGCATCGCAAATCTTTTTTCTGTGATATATTTCGTAATTCACTTAGGCTCCAGTTGTAATTTGTAAATAGCTGTGTTACCAGCCGAGTCGTGACGTAAGATGTTATTTCGCTTTGGTAATAAGCGGCAAGGGCTGAATCGAATGTGTCAGCCGCACGGCTAGTTGCGTGAGTCGGAATCGATGTCGGCGGCGCCAGCGGGCCTCGACGCCGGGCCTCGTCGACCCGCTGCGCCAGCCGATAACATCGCACCCACACAACCCGAGTTCATGACCGCTTGCCCTGGATTACTAACTCACACCGTTTTTTCTCTCCACCATAAACTTTACATATGGCCAGCATCCAAAGGAACCATAGAGTTTTAAGGCCACTCTCGGTTTCCTAAATTGTAAAGCAATGTTTTTGTTGGGAATCTGGCAGACCGGACCTGAGTCACGTTCCGCACAGTTTGCCGCTAACTTACAGTTTGTGGAAAGTTTTCGTTTTATAATGGCTTCGTAAATGAAACAAGGCAATGAAAATTTCCGTTTCATTGTTTTTAGTTATTTCTGTATGGCAACTGTTAATTGCAGCGGTTGAAAAATTATTCTCTGTGAATTATGGTTTCATAGATTTTTACAGGAGCTTTCAATATACTTAAACATATTAAATCTCAATTACTAAAGCAATTAACTGAGAGACCAGATTGCCGGCCCGGTAACAATCTAAACTGGAATAATTCGTGGCTGGCAGCATTGAAGCCACCCGGAATCAGCGTTCTAACCATTCTGAAGTTAGAACTGTTTGCCGTTCCCTGTCCAAATGTTTCGACTGCCAGCAACGTTGATATCTTCCCTAAAAAATATTCGCAATTCGTTTTCCGTTATTTTGATCCGTACCTACCCTGTGCCAGTTTTCATTACTTTTTCCATATGTCAGTGGGATCGTCAGGATTATCATCAATGTCAGGAGAATCTAATAATAGCGTTGATAGATCAGAAACGTGTCGGCGTGTGTTTCCAAATTTTTATTCAAATGTCTTGTAAAGGTTAAATGAGCAGCTCTCGGTTTTATTGCTCCGGTGATGCCGACTATCAGGATAGACGGAATAATTGGCCCCCGAAGACGTGTCCCAGTAGATAATTAACGTACCCACGATAGAAAGTAAATGAGAAAGAAAATAGGGGCTTTTGCTCCAAATAAGAATTCTCGGGATTTATCTTCGCAGTAATCAGCTGACGTAGTGAAATCTTAGTAAAGAAATTTATTTTTATGCAAAAAAGCTGGATGTCGGAAAAATGCTGCTGTAAAATTAAATTAAAAGTTGTATTATTCTACGTCAACTACTTTATTTTCTTCCTTTTTGACAACCGACGCAAAAGATAGTTGTAACTATTTGTCCGTCTTGGGATTGTTATTCCATTTATTTACCTAAAGAATTTGCCTTTATTCCATTTTTCTTTAAAGATACTCCGTTTTTCTTGTAAGTGTGTTTGACAATGATTTAAATAATGAAGTATTTTTATTCGTTTTACTTTTTAGTTCTTTGTACCAAAACTAGACTATAGAGATTTCATATAACCTCTCCACATATTTCGCATAAAATATCGCAGCTAATAATATGGGATCCTCTTAAAAACTGGGTTATTTGATCGTGAACGGCGGAGATAAATCCCTGCGGCGTTTATTCTCTTTTTTAAACTTTGGAACGTATTTCGTTTCCCACTTGAAACGCTAACCGTGTTTTTGACCGTTGCTATCCAGAAGGGGATTCTTTCTGTAGTTGCAGCGGGCGAATAGAGGGTTAAATGCTTTTTTCCTTCTCTTTAACGCTCTGTCTAGAAGTAATTTACCAAACAATTACCACGAGTTAGCGTGGTATTAAAACTTAATGGTACTATAGTGTGGGGAAAAATATTGTGATGGTTTTCGTTTGTTTTTTTTGGATAGCATGGCGAACTGTAAAGTCGGGCACATGGTTTGCATTTTTGTTGTACGCACAAAATTCCTTGCTGGGTACGGCGTGGGGTACAGAACGTCGTGTTTCTGGATGTTATTCCAGATTTAAATATAGCGAATGATTAAGAATGTGGTTCATGAGCATTCATTAGCATTTTATTTCATGGCGTAAACGGTAACTTACTTATGAACGCAGTTTAAACCTACTATTGTCCGGCCACCGAGAGAATGCGTTCCTGACACATTGTGTTTGACATAACGAGGTAACTTTGACAGGCCGTCTACGAAAACAAACAAAAAAAAAGTCGTCTATTTTGACCCTACAAACAAATAATAAGCAATAAAATGATATTAAAACACACTGATTTTAAATTTTATAACTGATGGCTTACTGTAAGGGTAATAATTACTGATAAAATATGTATTTTTAAAAATGTAAACAACATCATATTTTCGTAGGGATGTGCTAAAAATATCAGTCAATTTTAAAGTTATCAATCAATTTCTAATAAAAAAGCAGAATAAGTAGCTTGGTTATAAAAACATGATATCGACGTAAATATGGATATGCTTGAAGCATAACTATTGCGGTTAGTGAAAGAAAATAAATCGGCAAATGTTCGATATGAAATAGATGAATTGGCTCAGCAGTACGGTCATCGGGTGCTGAGACTTCCACCATATCATTGCCAATACAATGCTATTGAATTAATTTGGGCTCAAATTAAGGGTTATGCAGCCCGTCGCAATACGTCCCCACCTTTTAGCACAAAAAAGATGATGGCTCTATTAAAAGAAGCTTGCGAAAAAATCACGAAGGAAGACTGGGCGAAGGCGGTAGAAAAAACAAAAAATCTTATTACCAAAGACTTTGATCGAGATATTAGAATTGATTCGATCATTGATAATAACATAATTATAAATGTTGGAGAAGATGATGATAGCACCTCCTCAAGCGAATCGGAATCTGATTAAATTTATACCAGCGCGATATCTATTATTTTAAGTATTTATTACCTACTTTTAGTTTTAGTACTTATTGTATTGTAGACCTAAATATTTGTTTTGAAAAAAGGCAGCAGTTGGAGTTTCTTGCTATACAAGTAAAATAGATATAAGATAAACTAATTTTTTTACTAATGTTGATTGAAAAAATATTTGTCAATATTATTTTTTACCCCAACACTACTGGCATGTGTCACAAACGCAATCTCTCGGTGGCCAGATTATAGGTAGTACCTTGTGCAAGTAAAACCGTGTTTTGTTTCTGTCAATCTTTTGTGACAACTTTTGTAGCTGACTGAGACAATAAATGGTTTAAACTACGTTAATTAGCGAGAGAGGGTAATGTTTGACTGCCAAAACGCCTTTCCGTAGTATATATATATATATATATATATATTCATGCATTCATAGTAACAGTCGCATCACTTACTTGCCTGTTCTGTGCTAAGATGTATGGACTGCGAACTTGGTCATTTGTATGCGTGAGAGTTTCGATGGGGGTAGCAAGGGGTGCTGGGGGTGAGGGGGTGCTAGTTACTGCACCCCAGCACGGTAATGAATAAATACCCATATACAGGGGTGTTTATAAGAGGAAAACGAACCAATCATTTGCATAATTACGATTTACCTACCAATGTCTTTACTGTCTTGAGTAAGAAATTGTTTTGTTTCGTAAATGAAGAGTATTTTTTGTTTTTATAAATATAATTGAAAAGTTCTGTAACAATACAAAGTAAATGTTTCATTAAAATGTAAAATGAGTTCTTCGAAACTGAAATAACTTTATTTAAAACCCGAATAATAATTACACGCTTCGCAGAATAAAAATATAAATCACTGGGAACTCCCAATTTTAAACTGTGTTTGTGTTTACAATATTAATTCTGCAAAATTTTCATGCTCTCTTTTGATGGCGCAGTGGCTATAAAAGCTGGCCGAAATGCTTCATTTCCGTTATTCCAGTGTTATAAAACGCAGGTAATATTTGACCAGCTCGGGGGTAATCGTTTTTCATGCTGGCAACATTACGGCGCACGAAACAAAACATATGGCCGTCAAAACAATGGCAACACAGCCCTTTGTGGAGAGGTGGAAACAGACAGGTGAAAACGGAAAGCGTAGACCGAGATCACAGACGACCGATGTTGCGTTTTAAAGTTTTAATACGACGGCTGAATTTTATTACTATGGGTTTAAAGCTATAGAAGATTAGCTTAAGCTTTGACCCGTTGGCGATATTACGTTTGGATATTCGCCTTTGACGGGCTCATAGTTTGATGCCGTGTACGGTAATATTAAATTAAAGCCGTATGCCTTTGGTGGTAGGACGTCGGCAGTTTCTCGTCACGTCCACGAGATGCGTGCATGTGTGCGTGTCTCGTGCCGGCCGCGGTGCGCCTGCGCGAGTCTCCGGCGCGCCGCTCGCCGCAGTCCGCCGCACCGCGCCGCCACCGTCGCCCGTAGCACGCTACGACGCGCTACGCCGGAGCACGTAGCACCTGCAATCACTTTGATCACAAAATAAATCATAGACAACCGACGTGTGACGAGCAGTGATCAACACGTGTTTGAATCAAGACTCACAGTGATCAGTTTAAGTGTTGGATTTTTGAAAGCGATCGCCAAATAACAACGATCGGTGTTCGGCCTGTGATGTAAGTTGGACGTAAATTTTAATTGTTATGTTGAAATATTTTTACTGAACGCTATATCGGCACAAACATGAGGCTATCGATTGTTCCAGCCGGTTGCGGGTTACGCAAGGCCATTTCTTTCATTTGGCTCTTTTGTTCATTTTCATTATTGATGATTTGTGTTTTTCTCGATGGCGGAACTTGTAAACTTCTTTGCCAAAAATCCTTGTCGTCAAGGTTATTTCTGTCGCATTTCGTGCTACTTTAATCTTTCATCCTTTTACTGAATATGTATTTACTTACGTCATGTAAATATTTATGAAAGTACATATATTCGATTTAAATTTGTTTGTCCTCTCCTAACGGTTGGCTACCTTCTTCAGCGGTGGAGATAAACTTTGTACACCGAGTTCTGAGAAATCCGTCTCGCAACGAGTTCGATGCTTCACTCATAACGTTGACTGGCTCAACGGTTTCATTATTCAATAAACATTCTCTTTTGGAAACTATTATGATCGCGTATTTTATTGAAAACAGATTAAGATAACATATGGAAAAAACTTTTTAATTTTATGTATAGGTTTAATTTTTAAATTAATAGTTAAAGTTTTGATGTGATAAATTGTACTTCGATCCATATGGAACACTTATGAGGATGAATATGAATATTTTGTTATATTTTTTAAATGTATTACTTTATTATTTAAAAAAGGCATGATTCTAAGCCCTTGAAAGTGATAAAACGTATTGAAAATTTAGTAATCGAGTTTAAAATACATATCAACATTCTTAGAACAGCCTTAAGTCGTCTTACGTAGTTACTCTAAGTTGCTTCCCCGCAGACCACATTAGCTCATTTAACGTAATCCGATTTTTAACTACCTGGTTTAAAATCTGTAATAGTGCAATACTTGGTAACCTAACTGATCATTGTAATTTTAGTATTACATCTTATTAAAATTACGCTCTTATTTATAAACTAAAGATATTTTTAAAATAACGTAGACTTAGCATGCGTTTATGATCTCATAATCCCTTTATTCAGCAACCCAAAAAACCTTTTTTAAGTACAATATTGAATTTGTTATTATTATAATGCAACTATCTCTTAATTTAATCAATCTAATAGTAAAATGAATGTTGAAATGTTAAAGGTAATAAGATTGTATAATACTAATATCTATCCATCGTATTATTTTGATTCTTGTTCGGTTGCCGCAATTCTGTAATGCCTCCGGCATGGTTGCGATGCGAGGGTGAATGACTTTTTGATATAATCCATGCGAGAAAAGTCATTGTTACGCCGAATCGGCTTTGGAATCCTAAGGAAAGTAGCCAAGAGACCAGAAAACGAACTGGGGTGATAAACAATTGTCAATGTTGAATTATATTAAGTCAGTGGTGTCTAAATCAAAACTTGTTATAATTACTTAAATGTTAAGATTACTTGATTATCACAAATATTAAAATGATTGTATGAACATTAGTCTGTAAAATGAAATTGAATTATAAACTCTGTATAGTATCCATCAATCACAATTTCGAGACGAAACGTACCCTAATGCATGCCTAAAAGCTATGCTGTATTACTGGCTTTTACCTAGCTTTTACTGTACCTTCTGTACATCGAGACGGCATAGTTCGTGACCGTTCTCAGGACCAAGTCTATAATAGTAAAAATGTAATCCTAATTAATTGTAAAAACATGTTGTTTGGGCCCCAAATTTCCAAAATTGCAAAAAAAAGGTAATAATATACAAATTTTTGTACTAGTATTTATCATCCACAGAACTCTTTCAGTGTTCATTAAATAAACCACTTCGTCGGATCATTACTCGCAAAGATTTTCTTATAACATAAACCAAAAACTTGCACACTTCGATTTATCATTTCCTGAAAAAGCAGCAAGAGAATTTCCTAAAGGTTGCTGCGTAAAGGATGTAGTTATATGCTCCATCGGTTATTTCAATCTGTAAAGAGATTTTTTGCTCTTTTTTGTGTGAATACAAGTTTTTTTCTTATTAAACAAGTTAATAGGTTTTCCAGGTTCCATTGTGTGCATAGTCGACGTATTTATAAGGATTTTCAGTGAAGCTGTGAAGTTACAAGATTTCAACGTACTTTTGTATAGCTTTTTAAGTGACTTAAGAGCTAGGTAAAAAAGTAACTTATATACATTAGAATGGTTTTAATAAGAAATGTTATCTACTAAATTGCCATTGTTGGTTAAACATATTTTATTATTTGTTAGCAATTTCATACAGAGGTATACATTCTTTATCTATGTTTACACATTTTAACTTCTAAATTGAGTATTTCCTATATATTTTTTACCATACATCGTTTAGTAAAAACTCCATCTACCTTTTATATGAAAATAATATGTTACTTTCGCTTCGAGTAAACAAAAGTCTTTATTCATCCGTCAATACTAATTTACCTACTGGCGCGAGGCCTCGTAGAAACTGTGTTAGAAGAAATCAATTTAGCGATATACAAAAGTAGGAGTTTTATTGGTTTAGTAAATTGTTTTTTTTTGATGATTTGGGTGAAGTCTTAAATGTGAAAGTCGGTTTTTGTTATAATAAAGGAAAATTACACGAAAACTTTCTGAAACTATTTTCTTTATAAAAGTTAAAATTTCCATCCGCCAACCGTTTCCATTTCTCTTCTCTCTTCCGTCCATCTGACTTTCTTTTTACATTCAGTTTCTAAATCACCACACTTACTTATATTTATTAGAAGCCTTGTCACTAACAAATACAACGATTTAATCATAAATGTTCTTAAGTGATGCTTTTATAATTAACTAGTGGCCGCCCGCGACTCCGTACGCGTGGAAGTCGGTTTCCCGTGGGAATGAGAAGTTTTCCCGCGGTAAAAAGTTATGATGTATAACCTATATTATTGTAAAGTTTCATCAGTATCAGTTTTTACGTGAAAGAGTGACAAACATTCATCCATACATACTCACAAACTTTCACGTTTATAATATTAGTAGGATTTATTAAGATTAATGAACCCATTTTAGTTAACATTATTATAAACTGAAGTATCCCTGCAATTGTTTTACTAGTCATTTATACCTCGCTAAATGTGCGAGGTGCGAGCGCAGGCGCCGGCTCGCGAGCTGTCGTCCACGCCTCGCTGGACACCAGTACATTGTACTCACGACTCTCTGGTGCCAATCTATTGGCTGAATGATTCTCGGTTTAAAAAAATACTATACAATGTGTTAGGACTCCAACTTTCGATATTTTACCTACGTTATATACATCCAATTTCATAGACAAAAATTACCTCAAAAAGTGGCGCACCCCTCACCCCTCGAAAGGGGGATGATTTAAAAATGTCATTCCTAAGGTTTGCATTACGTTCGTATAAACTCATTTTTTCACTTTTAAAACTTGTATCGCATTAAATCGTATCTCATTTTCAAGATTATTAAATTTATTTACTTTTGATACCACATTCATTACAAAGTAAAAGAAAAAAAAAATTATGGACTTAGGGAAAAAATCTAACTTATGCAACTTTTTTTTTGTTTTTTTGTCTTGTTCAAAAAAAGTAGGTCCTTAACTAATGGTATTTGTAGAATAAACTTAAAAGGCAGATTTTGCCACAGCTTCGAAGAATTAGAGCCAAGTATGTGATATTTATTATATCGAGATAGTCCTGGAAAAAAATATCTTGAAAACTTTTTTGTTTTTGTGATACTCGCGGAATATTATTCTTCCTATTTTTATTTAAAAACTAGGTTTCACTCCAGTCTATTGTATTTTATTCATAAAACTAGCATAAGCTTAGCATAAAGCTTATAAAATGAAAGGGTTGTTGGACGGAATAATTAAATCTCGTTCTTTATAATACGCGGTAATAAAGCCGTTGGAATACTATTTATGATAATTTTATTCCTATTATAATAACTTACATGATTGATAAAAGAAAACAAATAATTGTTTCTCTAAGTACCTTAACATATAACACTTCAGGGCATTTCAATAAAATAATTGTCATAAATCCGATACTCGACATGATAGTTAGTAGACTCGTTACCAAAAATACAAACAAACAATTAGGTTTCCCGTTCCAGTAATATACAATGTTAAATCTTAATATAACCTTTATTTGAAGGTTAACGACAAGTTAATAACGCTCGTCGTTAAGTTTCATTGTTAGTGGCAGACGACCCTAAATCAATATCGGTAAACTTTACAACAATAATCAAGTCTTCATAAGAAAACTTACAATTGATTATGTACTTGTATTAAGTTACGTAACTTAATTTGTTATAATTAATTAGCTTTTAGCTCTATATAAAGTAATCCATACAGGATGAGACCATTTATTTAAATATCTGGTCTGTTTATATTATGAATTTATTAATCATAACCTATTTAGTGAGTTATTTACACAAAAATAACTATTAATTATTAAAATCTCTCACATTTGCTATACATTTCATAGCTAATTGAGAAGGAGTCCTGTGTACGACTTAGTGGGACATCTTTATATTTAGTTCTTTATTGTACACCAGAAATATGTAAAATTAAAAGTACAACTAGGCGATCTTGGGTGCGTTCGGGGAGTCGCTATCCGCGCTATCTAGCGCTAAAATTTGTTCACGGAGCTCGACGGTGGTGCTATCAATCGTGTTCGTGACGTCATCAATAATGGTGTGTGACGTCATGACAATTCACTGTCAATGCAATTTTTTCCGAGGTGGTGTGATGACAGCGTCAGTGTTTGCGAACTCTGTGAACTCGAACGCTATCACTACTCATCGTGGTCCTAACCTCCTTCGTTCTTCGAGCAACCGGCATTCTGACAGCAAAATGGACAATTCCGTCGAAATGGTTTTTCAAGATCTTGATGTTAACGAAGAGTACACGTTATCGTTAAAATTCGCAAGAAATCACTACGACCCTCCATCACCTCCATGTTTCACTCAAGCACAGTGCAAAGTCCCGCGCAAATGTGTCAAGATGGCCGAAGGCGATCACGCAATCGCAACGCAAATAGCGTTCGTGGAGCTTGCAATCGCTGACACGCAATTGGCTCTCCGAACAGCAATAGTAGCGTTTGGGTTTTTAGTGCTGATAGCGACTCCCTGAACGCACCCCATATCGCTATTAAGCGATTTCTTCCAGGCGAACCCAGCAGTGAAAGTGGATCATTCATTTAAAAAATAAAGCAGGTTTAATACAAAATACTAAATATACCTGAGTATAAATATATATTTGTTATTTTTAATACTATTTAAAAACTACCTTTCCACAGACAGACTCACGTAATTACATTACTTGACTGTATAAAATATATTACGTACTTTGAAAGCCTTCGTGTATTTAATATTAAAAGTAACATTACAACAAAGACATTGTTTTAGTACTAACATTAATATTTTTCCAGTAACCCAGTTTTATAACATAACCTCGTTTGTACAATATTCAGTAATCCCAGAACTGAGTTATTTTCTTTCAACTTGGTAACGACACAGTCAGGATGCTGCTATGTAAATGATGCCTTTTGCTCGTTTGAAACTTTTTCTGACATGGCCCTATTAGTTCGCTAGTTTGCTCTTTTTGCCCTTTTTGCAGTTTCTTTTGTGAACGGAATTTAACAACTGTTGGCGGACGAGCTGATGTTTCTTTAAGTTTGTCATTATTTACTTGTAATTTATTAAGAGGTATAATTATTAGAGTATAAAATCTATCTGAATACTTTATTTAAAAAAAACTACCATAATTATGACAACTTCTATATGTGTCTGATATAAATATGATATTTATCTGATATTTGGCGTAAAATTGTGTTTACTTCTCAATTATAGTTTCTAGTCTAACCTTTTACATATGTTTTGTCCATGTAATTACTAAGATTTACGCAAACTTTTTCGATGAGTGAAAAATAATATGTTTTTAAATAAAAACCTTGGCTTCAGTACCTGTGTTGTGATAAGTTAAGAAATATCTAATTTTTAAACGAGTGAGAAATGCAGGTTCAGCAAATGGTTGATGGGCGGCGATTCTTATACGTCCGACGCGGGTAGAGTCCATTAAACAAAACAGAAATAAAAGGAAGAGGCTTTATGTATAGATACTCATACTATAATGCTGTTTAACTTTTATCTTATATGTAAACAAAAGCACAGTTTAAATAAGATTAATAATTAGAATAAGATGGCTAATCAAACGCTTTTAGAGAAGAGAGACAATGAGGACACTGGTCGATTTTGGCAACTTGTTTCAGAATAAAACTATTTGATGTGTTCTTTGCCTGTTGGCCATAGTACACGAGCTAATGAGGCTTAAGAGTTATAATAAATGAACATTATTTATTTATGAATTATTAGTGGCGGCCCGCGACTCTGTTCGCGTGGAAGTCGGTTTTCCGTGGGAATGAGAAGTTTTCCCGCGGTAAAAAGTACCCCTTGTGTTTAAAAAAAGTTTCATCAAAATCCGTCCAGTAGTTTTTACGTGAAAGAGTAACAAACATCCATCCATACATACTCTCAAACTTTCACGTTTATAATATTAGTAGGATTTGGTGCCAAAGTTATCCAACCACGTTATACACCTTGCCACCAGCTTAGAATTGTTAATGACCCCGTTTCTAAATTTCCGTCAAACGTAAGCCTGTACTTAATAGTAGGAAAGGGTAATCTCTGGCGACCTCTAAAAGACCTAGAAGTATTTTTTAAGTTCTTAAGTCTTCAAAATGTTGCGTGGTAAGAAATGAAATATTAAAGCTTAAAGCATTAATTTATTCAGCTTATAATAATAATTTAATATTAACTTGAAATAGAATTAATGTGGAAGTTTAAAGTTTGAATGCTTATTTTTTATTTATTCATTTTAATAAAAGTGCTCGGTTGTTCCATTTTACTGATTTTGATAACCTGTATTTAAATGATGTTATCGTATGAAACTGATCATTTTATGGCATATTTTATGTAGGGTACACGCTGCATGAAAGGTTTTCATTAGTCTAAAATAATATAAAACTTACCCTTCACTGATAATAATAGTTCAACTATGAACGAAAAGTAAACCACATTAGTATTTTAGTTTAATGTAGGTTTTGGTTTAATTAGTGTTTCAGTAACTATTTAAATTTGAAGTTTTAAATGAAAAAATAAGTAATGAAAAAGGGTGATTACTTTTTAAAGTTCAGCAATAGTAATATTGAACCTAATGTATGTCATTATAATAGCAAACACGGGTCAATATATTGAACAAACACGGTAATTAATTTCAAACATGTGACCATTCGATAACGCAGTGTCCCGATACGACAATAGGGTTTGGTAGCACTGTTTATTAGCTTATGTATTATTTTATTTTATACGAATTGGCATTGTACTCGCTTTAGTCAATTTTCATCAATGTCCAAACGAACAAGCACAAATCACAAAGCAAATTGCGCCCAACAAGTGGAAGCGGGATGCACAATCCTGTTATGACTCACTCATACACTCACTCGCCCAGTCGTTCACTCACTCACTTATCAAGGTAATTAGATGAAACATCTCCCGCGCGGAGAGGAGTAATCCATACACATCATGAATGAAATTGATTTGCGAAGGGACACCGAAATGTCATGGGGGATAAAAATGACTAATGGAAGGGCTCGTGATTGAATTTTTGTGTACACGAGTAATGAAAGGGCATAATAACGTCGTAATCATGATGTCTGTATCGTTCTGATATATTATTTTGGTTAGAGAGACGAAAAAGTTCCGAGGAATACTGCGACACAGTGCAAGGATCAATGAGTTTTATGTTTTAGTTGGGTATGAGTGTTTTATGGTTTCTTTTGTTCACCGCGTCGGAATCTTCACTGTTTCCAGGCTATTTAAGCATTTGTTATTCTTATGTCTTTGTTGTACGAACTGTCACTGTCAAAGACACGAGTTTGACGAGTGAACTAATCCCGCCGTAGCGACGGCGTTTCAGCGGAAACGCTGGGTGGTTTTTGTACGTGACAGTATCACGAGTGATTTACCGATTCAATTACTGGCAAACACACGTTCTAAACTGTTTAATGTATATGTCTTATACGGTCTATGTACAGTAAATGTGCGTGTGTGTAATGTAATTTATATACACTTAGAGTTTGATGCCGCGTTTATTGCTTTGCATGAAACATGAGTAACGAGCGTAAATTATTGTTTGCGTCCGTATTTGTGTGTATTTTCGCCATTTTCGTGTGGAGTGTTGCCAGGTCCACGCCATTTTGGTATTGCCCGGCCTTAATGTTGCTGAGTTTGGTGTCAGTTTGCGGATTTATTGAGCATGTTGTGGAAATCGACTGTCATTATTTACGATTCTTTTGAATATTGCCGGTAGGCTTTGATTCTATTTTATTTCAACTCTTCTTGTAAGTCAATAGATTGAATTTATTTAGATTACAGTATATACGGCCAAACTCAATATTCTAGTAACCTTTGACGCCTTGTTATTTGTATTAGGTACTATGGTAACCATTATTCGTGTTTTTGCGTCTGAATAAACTATGGAAGATAGCTGTTGATATGAAAATGACAGAAACACGTCACAAAAAGCAAAACATGCAGATACCAAGTTTTTACTTTAGTAGAATATTAAGATCGGCGGATAATGGAGCATATCTATAGTATAAAACAAAATTTACGAAGCCATTTTAATAAACCTCCGTCATAATCATACACGTCTCGGCTTAATAAAGTAAAGGTGGCAGAAGTATGTTATAACTCCACGTATGTGTGTTACAGAGTTTGTTATCCACGTAGGAAGTGAGGCCACGTCTGTCTGCTGCGGCTACAGTCATGAATACATACTGCTCGGAAAAACGACGAACAATATTTATAAAGAGGCAGAAAAATCTCTGAAATTTATGTACTATTTATTGTCATTAAAGGTAGAGAAACTGCTTATTTGATCGTGTTTTTATGCGGGCTTTTTATTGTATCAGCGCTAGCATTAATCATTAGCCACATTAATCCTAAATTGTTAATTGCTCATTAGAGCTTAAAATTATCGTTAAGTTAAAGTTAAGCTAGCATGATTAATTAATATTCAACAGATGTTGCTCAGCAATTGTATTATAAGCGGTGATAATCGTAAGTTCACTTCAGTACTAATTTAATCTTTAATCACTTAGCTTAGTTTGGTAATTGCTGATTCTTAGAATCAAGTCCTTTGTGTGTTTAAAATAAAAGATTTAACAAGAATAACTTGTTAAATCTTTTTTTTATTTGGAAAGCCATCTCAAGTGCATTGCGTTCTTTTATTTAAGCAGCGTTTGTTATACGTAAATAAATTAAAATTTACTCAGAAACTCATTGGTTTTTGAACCCAATGAGTTTACGCTAACATTCCCAAAGTTTTTGAAAGTCTTATAAATGAACCTTTACTTTATATTTGCCAATCAATTCTAAACAAATCTACTAAGATCGCTGTTGTTTTCGCCCGTGCGTCGCAGCCGTCATATCCCAGTGCTGGCTAACAGGGTCATCGACATCTGCGCTCGACGCACGACGCGCTCGTCTATTTCCACCGCGCCTTTTTGAATAATGCCAGCCCTGAGGGCGGCCAATATCCGCGCACAATACACAACACCACTGTTGACGCGGTAGAGATAACTTTGCGTTCTTTGTTCTAATGTTTTGTGTAACGTTATCTTTGATAAACGCGTGTAATTACGAGTATATAATTTTTTACTTAGTGCTCACTTCTATAATAAAAGGACCGCCTGTACCAAATTTCATGGCCCCAACTTTAATAGTTTACGACCGGCGATGATAAATCAGTCAGTCAGTGTGGACTCTTTATATTAAAAGTAGAGATACGTATTATCATTGCAAAGTATAAAGCGAAGTCGCTTTCAGTGTCTGTTTGTATGGGGGACATAACTCCACTTACTCTTTCAAAATAACGTTACGAATTTCAATATGCTTTTCACTTTAATTAAGGGTATAATTTCGAGAGTGTTGGCGAGTTCAATTTGAAAAAAATTTAAGTAGTCTAAACTGACACAGTTTTAATATTAATGTATTTATTCTTGTTTCAGGTAAGTCCAGAATCAAGGATCAGTAGTCTCCATAAGTATGACGCCTACAGCTTAATAATACACGCGTGCACATATTATAATAGCCGGTGCCTGCTAGAACATTCACCCTAAAATTGGCTAATTTACCAACGTATCCGTGCCGCAGAAGGCTTAAGACATTACTAGAGCTTCGTGTTGTTGATTTAGTAAACATGTTCCTGTTTATTGCTGTAAACACCGATTAGCGCGTTCTACCTACATACAGCTTAATTAGCAATTTCGCCGCTTAGCTAAAAATAATTACGCTACGCTGCGTAGATGCTACGAGCTTGCTACGGCGTAGCAATTTTTTTCACGTGGCCCTTTTCAAACGAAATACTAAGTCAATTTACATTATCAATTTGTAAATTCAAAACCCCAAAACAAGATAATAAGGATTTATTAACGTTTAATTTAATTATGCGTTCGAATTGGTACACGAAGGTATAAAATCACATCGTTTAACCCACTCGACGTTAACCGAAAACATTCCGAACTCAATTAACCTTTCAAATATTTGCTGAATTTAATTAATTTGTCTCTAATGCGTGGCGTATGTGTTTTATAGTTATGGAACGGCGTATGTGATCCTACGGCGGCGTAGTCCCCGGGGCGTAGTGGCGTATCGTGCTTCGGCGCCGAGCTGGAATAGTCTTTAAATTACTTTTATTTGACTCTTGAAAAATATCACAGAATTATAATGGGGTCTAGACTTAAAAAGGCTCTTTAGAAACGAAGTCGGGGCGGCGTTTTGTTTTTAAATTGACAGGGTAAAAAGTAAATATGCGGCTTGTTGAAGTAAGAGACCAGAAGTGGATTGTTTTACAAAATAACTGAATTTAGTCATAATAGAATAATGCATAGAGAATCGAGTCTTTATAAATTCTGTTCACTGTTATTGATTGTATTTTAAACAAGGTAGCACAAATTAGTCGAACGCAGTCGTTATAAATTGTAGGTATGTGTAAACACAATTGATGCACAAGATAAATGTATAGGAAATTAGCAAATTTACAACTTTTCTCTCTTTCAGGTAGTTGGGCCTACTTGAAATCAAAAATCATGATGATGGTATGTTCTGAATTCAATAAATACATAGAAACCATAGAATCCCTACATTCAAACGCATGATCGACATACGCATGTTACTAGGACCCCATTATTTTTGTTTCCGTAGTGGTAGACACTTCATTGAATTCCATACTGTAAAACAAATGGAATAAGATACAGTATAGCCTGTAACCTATTGGAGACGTTCGCACAAAGGTCAACGTACTAAAAAGTTTTACGTCTTAGCACGTAGTTTCCGCACCAAGGAGGTGTGAATCCCAAGAAGGTAATAAAAGAACGAGCATTCCGAATTTGAATCCCATGGAGAGTGTGTGAATTGATATAGTGGGTAAAGTTTGACAGTTGTGTAAATAGGTTCCCCTGAGGCTGGACGGTGACAAGCTTGGATGAATTATTAGGCGGCCTAAGGTCTGTTAATCTGTCTATTAAAATACACTCGCTGTAGAAAAATAATATTGGTTTTGTAATAAAGTTTCGGTGTCTTTAATTATGCAACTATTAATGTTTAGAATTTGAAAAAAAAAACTATAATAAATCCGTATTTGTCATAATATTATATTATGGAATAGTGCCGGAAAGCAGTCAATTTTTTTGCAATATGAAGCAAAGATCTGTAGACTCATAATAAACTTGAAAAAGTTAAATATTAATATCGAACAAAGGTTTTAGGACGTAATCTTTCAAACAAATCCAGAAAATGTTATAAGAAAAGTATCTGAATAAAATAGAAACCTAATTGAACTTTCTGCTTTTCCTATCCAATGCTAAAGTTAACAATAGTATTTTATCCAAACTTTTGTCCGTATCATGATTACGAAAACATAAAAGTAAACCTGTATCATAGGGGGTACCGTGTATTTACAGAGGGTTTACGAGCGTTGCGAGCGTCGCGAGCGTAGTCTCCTTTATCCAATGGGATAACGTATACAGATGGGATTTTAGCAAACCTCCTTGTATTTTGGGACGGGATATTTATCACATAATTTATGGAGATGCCACTATAGGTTGACACCATGTTCTTTTATTGCACCCAGTTAGAAACAAATCTTTATAGTATTTTTTTCTAGTTATAGGTGTAGGTTGGTTGTGTTAATGCATGTTTTATTAAGGTATGTGTTATGTAGTTTTTTTAGTAGAGAATAACATACTGAAATATTAAATGAATTAACAAAAGACGAGTAAAGAGGTATTATGTCCCAAAATAAACTGCATAGACGTTGCAAGAACATGAAACAAATATGTACATGATTCAATTAAATGTAAAATAATTATATTTTAACCTATGCATATATGCAAATGCAACCCTTTAATAAATTCATAGACGGAAACAAAACGGGCGTTGATTGAATTATTTAAAAGCCTGCATTAATATGTAATAATTTTTCATTGATCCAATTAAATGAATATTAACATTGGCCACAGCGTTTTATGAACCGCATTTATGTAATGACACGAAGTATTTATAATTAATTTCTAGACAATCGGATTCATTTGTTTATTTGTGTATGTTTCTGTGGTGTTGTGGGGAATCGAAAGCCACTAAATGTGAACAACGGTGTGGTTGCGATACGTCGGGTGCAGGGAAATGTGATTAAAAATATGTCAAATGAGGGTAATTGTGCACGGGGTGTTGCGGGCAACAGCTTGTTTAGATGGTTCGAATTAGCGTAAATTAAAGTTAAAATCGTTAACATGATGAAAGCTCGGTTACAACAGGCTAGCGATCAAAGCTTCTGTGTCCGATTTGATATTTATTAAATTAAATATTTTGTGATGGATTCAGTTTTAACACGTACGTTATGTAAGAAAAATAACCTACATCAAGGTTTATATGCTAGAAATTGACGCGTCAGGATTGTCAGAAAAAAAATATTGGAAGAAGTATGATTAAAAGTTATTCTCTTGTATCTAAAATTTGTTTATTATAATTATAAAATTTGTGTATATAAAATTCTCTACAAACTATGACAACCAAGAACGTGTAGCAAGAGGAAAAAAGGGTTGCTTAAAGATTTTTATCTATTTATCTCTTATTAAAACAGAAAATAAATTTACCAATGGCACCTTTTGTAAGTAGGATTATGTTACTTATTATTGGAATTTGTAAATTAAAGAAGCGTTTTTAAAATTAAGAAAATTTATATTTCTTACCATTTAAATGTGCGCTTTATAGTGACTAACGCCAACGTTTTACTCGTAAATACTGATTAACTCGCGCTTAACTCTCCCTCTTATAATTAACGGACGAACGTTAAGTAATTTTATTATAGCAATTTGGTCGCGAGACGCATAAAGTTGATAAATCGTCGCTTTTTTATCATAATTGTTATTTATTTTTAAAAATAAAACGCCCGACAAAAGACGAGTTGGCCGAAAGATTAATGTTCTGGTTACCATCCAGTCGCGATATGAAAAATAATGGAAAGCCTCAAGGGTTGCAATCTTAGGAAGGAGTTGGTTGAATAATAATACACTTGGATAAATAACCCTCTTGAAACAAGGGCCATGCTTGGCCGAGTGCGTTAATGAGGTGAACAGCGGCGTTCTACAAATGGAGTATGAATACAAGACAACCACGTGAGGTGCTACAGACTTGCGTAGGCGTAGGTAAAATGAAGAATATCTCGCATATCACTTATGTGATATCGTGTAATAAGATGTTTCAACTTCCAATTGTACTTTTTTAGTCAAAGGTTAGTTGTAAAGGAGTCTAGTAATTTATTGTATGAAAGCGCTGATTACTACAAAATAGTTTATTTTAATTAAGATAAATTAAATATCAAAGTAAATTTCGCCACTTGCCTCTCGAGTATCATTAACTTATTTTTTTCCTAAAAAGTGATATTGACGTACCTAATATCTAAAAAGGGTAGTCAGCGAGGGCCTCTCGAAACCTCTTGAAAACTGATGCAACATTCTGCATACACTCGACCTCACCGAACTCCTACTCAGCTACCGCGTTAAGTATTTTGCATATTTATAACTTGCATCCTTGTGATGGAGCCTGTGTGTGGATGGCTGTATGCAACATGGCATCAGCACTCTGACGGGTCAAGAGGTGCGCTCCCACATACCCTAAACGATGCTTGGGGCTTATGCTAATTTTATTAAGGGCGGTTATTGTTTGACTGGTGGTTAATCAAGTTGTTTTATGAAAGCCTCGGTTTAGTTCTAAAGTAAAAGTTATGTGTGAACAGCTTGAATTTTGCTTAAAATTCCTTTTGAATGAAAATGCAAGCGTTTTAGTCCTTTGAAAAGTATGAAATATCAGTGGCACGATTTCACTTTAAACTTTTAAGCGTCCTTTTAGCAACAAAGACACTTTACCTTATAATATCTAGTTCTTAGGCGTTCATTATCCGCTTTAGTCACAAAAGGTTGGAGAGAGAGTTTTAAACTGTGCACTACAGAGTAGGAAGTTGTACCAATTTCAGCTGAGGTGGCATTCACTGCAATCGATTTTGAACCGTATTTTTTCTTATATAAGGTTGTTAGTTCGATGTCAAGGAAACGTTTACCTTGGTAAGATGAGCCGTTTAGCGATATATTAGCAGGGCGTCGGTGGTCCTATCGGGCAGTAGACTGTTTTCCGATACTAATGTTTGCGATCATGATACGTGATGTCGTCTTTTGCTCAAATGTAACCGAATTTATAGGAAACTTGTAAGGTCTGAAGTAAGAACTGTAACTAGTAGTATCTGCAAAATAAAAAAGAGGTCTGTTCTAAAATTAGAGGGCTAATTT
The DNA here is from genome assembly GCA_916618145.1 of Emmelina monodactyla. NCBI lineage: Eukaryota > Metazoa > Arthropoda > Insecta > Lepidoptera > Pterophoridae > Emmelina > Emmelina monodactyla. The sequence goes on from OU745303.1 coordinate 11,003,213, forward strand.
CAATGTCTGTCGGTAGTACCGTAGTTTTTGAACAGATGAAATAGTTTTCATTTCATTTATTTTTGTTTAAAATTTAACTCAGTGTTCCCAGCTGGGTTTAAAATAGTCAGAGATTCTTTAAATTTTCAATTTGCAGTTATTTTGCGGTCTTTTAATTTCAACTTACACAAAAGAACGATACCTACCTAACTAAGTTTCCAAAAAGAAAGCAAAAAGATGTATTAGTTAAAACAACTCCAAAAATATTTCACTTAAAATGTTCTTTAAAAGGCTTTCCAAGTTTTTCTGTTTGAAAATGAGAAGCGAATTATAAAAGAAAGCATGTTACTTTAACTAGATTTCCCTTCCCGAGGTAAACCGCTCTTAGCCCGAGTACTTTAATTATAAATATTTCTTTCTATCGGGGGTTGCTACACCCTGCATGTGAAATGAGGGGCGGTTCATTATAGCTTCTTCGCGGCGAATGTTGGTGGGAAGCAAACAAACAGACACGGGTTTGTTTGTCGTTGTTGTAATTAGTGCGTTTAATTACCTGCGTGTTTCTGGAAGAGATGGAGTATGTGTAATTGCGGTTTTTATACGTTTTGATATAATTAAATAATTTCCATTGCATAAGATAGGTAACCTGAAGCAACGCGTTTTTAAAAATTCTAAGGAAGATTGAAAATCTTGTTCTTTTTTTTTAAAGTATGTTTAGACTGTCATTTTACTGTTTCAAAAGTTTTATTGAGGCTCACTATCTATTTTTTGCCAGTTGCTGAAATACTAAAACAATTTTTTGCTACAAATTTATAAAAAAAAAATTTAGATTTGTGGCTTGATAGTGAAAATTATTCGCTTAAAAATATAGGAACCAAACACAGCTCGTTTGATTTGTAACATTTAACACAAAATCTTTGCCTCGTCACAAAACCAGCCAGCGTTTACAAAGCAAATGTCCCCGTTAAGCAGTGTTAATGCGAAAAGTTGAAAGTGTTCGCGTCCACCGCCACCTGTGTATGTGTGTGTAGTGGAGCAATTTTCTCGCATTTATTGCTTCATTTCAGCCTCTAACAGAGATAAGTGCTTTTAGCGCCAGCCGTATTAGGCCGAGTGTACACTAAATGTACACAAAGGGACTACTCGCTCGCAAACTCCCTGACGGGTGTGTGTACACCCTTATTTTTATTGGCTAATTACCGGCCATTTCAAAGTTGCGATTTTAGAGATTCTAAACTGAGTAAGCCGTTTAATCTGTACGCTGTCTAAGGCTGTTGTTTCAAGGTATAATCGCCGTAATTGTGCGCGTGTTAAGATTCAAAATGGCTTAGTTATTGTTGAATGACACATCAAACTACCCAGTTGAGTTGTTGTTGACATAGCAATTATGTGTCTATTGCTATAGCTGTTGCTTTGCGTAGACGTTCCGAGGGATTTATAACCTTCGGTGATTAGTGAGTTGACAAATTAATAGTGATTTGTCAAAGCTTATCGGTCATTGTAATCGATTGCGAACACGTACAATGGGTATCGAGTGTGTTGATTACCTACAATTCAGATTTACTACTTGCGATTGTATGTAGCACAATTAAAGCTTATATCTGTAAAATATTTAATTAGTGTTACTGTCTAATAGAGTGGTGTGTTTCGAAATATGAACGAATATTTTTATTTAAAATGTCGAAAGTTTTTATACACTCTCATTAGAAAAGATCATAATTAATTCTGTTTGTATGCGTGTACAAGTTAATTTATTCACATTGAAAGTAATTTTCATTGATTGCGGTTGCCATGTGATATCATCAAGCGTTGTAGTGATTCTTTTAACCCTCTTTACACCGATGACGCAAGGTTTACCGACCTCCAATGTTAAGTTTGCGATAGACCAAAATTAAAGACAGAAATTAAGAACCCCAAGGCGTCAGCTTCTTTAAAAAAAAGAAAAATTGGAAGACCGGTGGAGGACAGTGACAGGAACAATCGTTTTTAGGAACAATACAAAGTTATTCGCAACCAATTGGCGATAACGTCAAATAACCTGTCCCATGTTTAGAACGCGGATGCCCCCGGCTCATCCCTTGTGACCCAGTGCTGTTATCGAAGCTACGGGGCCCGCTCCGCTGGGGTCCATTGTGCCTGCAATAATTGAGAGCGTGATTCGCTATTGTTTTGGATATTTGGCTGTTTTGCAGCCGGGGTTTTGAACGGGTGTTTCGCCGACTGATTGCGAACGTCACGGTTGGGTGGGTGTTTTATATAGAAGGATATGATGTAGTTTTGAACTTTTAATTGTGTTTATGATATACTGTTCTTTACTAGATAAAAAAAACGGTTCAGTAGTTCAAATTTTTTTTTCTTCGGCGATGGAGTAAAAAGACAAATACGATATTAATTGGTCCACGACGATTAGGATATGCGTTAGGTTAATCTATTTTGTGAGAAATATCATTTAAGAAAAAATAAAAAGTTATTAAGATGCACATAAATCAGTCTTATTTTAATTATATTAAATCTAAAAGTTTACCAACAGCCCGAATGATCAGTCTTACTCCTTGTATTTCCCCTTGGTCCGCATTTACCCGATATTCAAATGGCTGTAGATAGGGCATCCACCGGCGAGACGCGGCCGCCCCAATCGTATCAAATTACATTACGCCGTACCTACGTCTGCGAGATTATATTTTGAATAAACAATGGTGGAAACATAGATTGAGCAGAGGTCTTTAAAAAATCTGACTAGATGGAGCAAAGTTACCTACTTGAAAAAAACGGCATAAATGACGAAATTGGCAAACTCGAGCTTATCAGAGCCTAATAGAATGATAAAGCATTTAATCTTTTGCGACCATTGTTTGTCTTAAAAAATTACATGACAAAGCCTCGTCAGAAGTTGAAGGTCAAAAAAACAACGTGTTTTTAGGTGTGAAAGTTAAAATAGAAAGGGTCTAGTCGCTTTGGATTTTCTAGAGAAACCTATTCACATTACTAGCTATCCCTGCAGTTTCACTCACGCTTTTAAGATTTTTCCCATGGGAATGATTTATTTCTTGTGGTAAAGGTACTCATTGTGTTATTCTAGATTGTTGACTATTTGTATTTTCTATTATGCTGCCATTGAGACTTGGTGGAAGGATAGGACTGTTTGCGTTAAGCTGTCCTCGCAGACTGACGCGTAGGTTTCAATAAATGTGCGCATATATTCCATTCAAATCCATTAACCATTTGTGTGCGATTGAGTAGCAAACATCCAAACTTTAACACTCATAATATTGAAGTTATAGGCTCTGGAAAAAGAACGCGGGTCTCCGAGCATTACGCGACTGGGAATCGAACCCAGGACCTTTAGATAACCGGTCTAATGCTCTGACCACTGAGCTACCGCGCCGCTATGGCAACCCAACGCAATTTCCTCAGTATCTATGTGCTTACATCGTATTTTTTATTTTTCGACGTTATTCCATTAAATGAGAGGAGTTTCCGTCTCTTCATTTCACCAGAAAAACCTTTACAGGATATTTAACTAGTACTTAAGATGAAACAAGCTAATGATTAAGATGTTACTTATTAAAGGAATGATTGAAATTTTACTAAGTAATATCTCATTCATAATGTTATCAGGATTAGTACTGAATTAATTAAATAGTACTTTATTTTGTATAAATCATAAGAAACTTAAAAACCGCCTATGAATCGGAATGCAATATACTATATAGATTCTCTTTTGAGGAAATAGCATCGTATAGTTATCGATTCAGGTGGAGATTGCTACCTTGGTGTAACTTCCTCTGGGTGTCGTGAGGGTGAAACTTATAAATCAGCAATAGGGAAGACTCCCCTACTGTAAAAAGATTAACTTGTTATTTTTTATGTGAAAATAGTGCGGACGCTTCTGAAGGGTATAGAGTGCTTGATGTACGAGTTGTTACAGCGTGGTTGAATAAAATAATATCGCAAATATGTATATTTTGAGGCAATCAAAACCAATGCCAACTCACTACACAAACATATCCCACCTAACTACTTAGAAAGTATATGAATCTTTCAAACATTTTTTTTTCAAGTCAGTTTATGTATTTTTTAAATTGCGAAACTTCTCCTTTAGTCAGTTATGGAACAAAATAAATACATGTCGTCGCTCACCACAAAAGAAAATCACGAAAATTGAACCCCCGTTCATAATTTGAACCTTTCAAAGTACAATCAGTGCTATTCAAACACAAAACCAAGTAAATTACATAATCACACCACGGTCAAGGCTGTCTGCCGAAAAGACGTTATTTTCATTATATCTTTTATAGTAGAATGAGGGCGAATTCACGGTTCACCTGTGACTTTGTCGCGTCGTCAATACACCAAGTTTGAGTAAAGGCCTTTGTAGAATATACGACGCTGATATCCGAAAGGTTACGCAATCTTTTCGGGGAGTCGGTGTCAATATACGTGTATTGTAACCTTGGCAGTTTGAAAGAGTCCAATATATTCATAGTAGAATTTGTTGGAGGTTATTCAATAACTCTGTGTAATAGCACATACGCAGTTTATTTATGTTGCCGTATAAATGCGTGGGTTGTATGTTAATTGCTGGATTGAATACAAGGACGTTCGGGGCTCTAGTATTTTTTTGTAATCCAAGACAGACGTAAAAACATTTCCTTCAAATTCAAAAATAAAGTTTATAGCCTTATAGTAGAGTATAAAACTTTAGTAAACATGCAAAATGAAGTCTTTAAACAGCTGTTCTAAAGACTTATCCGCCATCAATTGAATATGTGTAAAACCTAAGCCGTGCGATCAAAGTGACTCCGGCAAATCACGTCCACTAAGAAAGGATTCTGGGAATTTAACGGCAGATTATGTGGAGTCTTCAACTTGTAATCCTTGTTGTATTAGGACGGCGCGGGGGCAGAGGGGTACGCGGAGAGAGGGGGGATAAGCTTTATTAAAAATCGCAGTATCTGTCTTTTGTCCGGCGGCTTTTATGCGTTTAATTTCACAAGTTACAAGGAAATGTTGATTGATTTGTTTGTTAAATCTTCATATTTATCAGAAGTAACCTTATTAAACTTTAAATCAAGCTGAAAATACAATATAAGACGACAGAATATTCCAGACTGAATCACCCAACTTGTACAATATCCGTCGCCGTCTGTGCGTGGTACATGTAACTCGGTTTCAGCCACAATGTGCTCACAGCGGTGTAGTGGCGCTATAAAAACAAACAGCCGCTCTCAAGACGCCAGTAAAAACAAGAAGCGGCTCCAGCCTCATGTCTTATACGTGACCTTGCAGCGAGAAAGCGCTGCATTTCCTTTTACAGCACAGAAGCACTCCCGCTTTATAAATTTCGTGGCAGCTGCGCGCTTTGAATTTAGAGCTCTGTTTTGCTTCCCTTGCCGTAACTAGCTCGAAGGTCTATTTTTGCATGCGACGTAGTTCGTTTTACCTTTCCAACTATTCTGGTCATATTTCAGTTTCTTTTGTTTCGGTGGAAAGTTTTTACAGTGCGGCGGTTGTATATGCTGATGGGTAAAGTAAGTTTAAATATCGACTTCTCAACACATAACTTGAATAACTTGTTGAACTTACGTTCAACGTGCAAGCATCGTATGAATGAAAGATGTAAAGACTTTCCAGACTACCAGTAATAAAACTTCTTTTTACATATTTTAAAGTTCTCGCGCAAACATGAATTTCGGTGGCTTTCTCGATTCAACGAATTTATCGGAAAATGCGATGAAACGTTTACTGCATTTATTACGAGCATAAGGTTTCGTTTACTGATTTGGAACATGTCATTGCCTATTCTGAAAAAAAGAATAAGTTTGTCTGTAGATTTGAACATTCCACTGATTATTTATTAATATGTATAGATGCATGAAAACAATATGGACACAGAATAGTTAAACTGGCTACGCCGTATTAATAGGACTACGAAACGCTACGAATGCTACGCTGTAGACAGGCTGCCACTTATCGGTTTATTCGTAGTAGAATAAACCGATAAGTGGCAGCCTGAATTATGAAGAATTTTAAACCAAAGTCGCACTTCGCATGTTGCATCGTTATGCACAATTTCATTTGTACACGCTTGAACTTCATTGATACAGATGAATTTATTTTTCTTCAGTATCTAGAATTGGAAGATTTCAGTTCTTCAATACGCGTTATTATTCCTAGCCGGTACCTTTTACGCACTCTCCAAAAGAAAAAAAAAACATTTATTTAAAAAAAAAACACACCATTGCGTAAACTCGCGTCATTATTTTCTAACAACACCTATGAGCACACCACCGCACCGCAGCGACACAATAGCTTAGAAACGTTCCGAAGCTGCTTATCTTCGTTGCTGGTTTATTTTTATACCCACTGCCCTGAAACTATTCGCTTCGTTCCCGATTAAAATTTGACTAAACTTCTAGATAATACTTACAATTAATAACATCACTCAAATCCACCCATTATTGTTCATAAACCTGTATCTTATACACATGTTCTCCTTAATATAAAGAACTAGAAAGATAACCACATTTTTACTAAACCTCGCGTCATTCTTCGCTCACACTTAATACGACACAATACTCGCTCGCCAACGTTCCGAGACTTCCGAGGCGACTCGTCGACAACGCGGGTTTATCTTCACATACACGCTGACACGATTCTCTTTGTTATAACAACTGGTCTGGTTCTGGTAACTGAGGTTCTGTTAATTTGTTGCAGGTCCACGACGGCAGGAATGGCACGGGACGGTGAGTCTCTTGCGATTTGTTTTTATGATCATGTATACACATACGCGGTAAGATATTTAATATAAGAATAGGTTGTACACTTATTGTAAAAGTCATTTACTTAATTTATTTTTTAACTGTTTTTACTCTGGAAGTTGCTCTTTTTAGTGACAGTTTTTGCTACAAAAATTGACGCTGGAAGTTGCTCTTTTAAGTGACAGTTTTTGCTTAAATACGATTCGTTGGGAAATTAAATAGGTTTAAATGAAATCAAAGTTCTATAATTTGATTAACGCAGATAAGTCAGTTCTTTTTCTGCGGAACCGATTAATTTATAATCATTTTATCTTTATTAGTTCGCATTTAATTAATGAACGGAATAAGATATCCAAATAGCAAGAAGGCCCAATAAGTAACTAACATTAAAATTGTTGCATTGATATTCTAAAACAGGATTTTTTTTACTTATAAAAAACATACAAATTTCACAAAATAAAATTGTGAAACTTTCGCACAGAAATGTTTGATTCTTGTTGCTGGCAATCCTTTGTTTTGTGAATTTAATTATATTTCTGTTTAGAAGGGTTTCCTTGTACAAACTCGCCAACATCTTTTACTTTAGGGTTGCCAGGTTGTGGGCTTTTTGTAATAATAATTATGTGACGAGCGAGACAAGGTTAATGCTCATTTTAGTAATTTAGTTTTATGATAATTCCTTACAGAATACATAAAAACAGTAAATGCAGTGTGCCTTTAAAGTGGTTTAATACGGTTTTAAACCTAACTCATTTACGTTTGTAAGAACCGTGGCAATAGATTAAATGTAAAACCCGTGTTAATGAAAGTCTTAAATCATTTTAATGCAGCATTCCCTTTGCAAATCTTCGTACGTTATCTTTTATATCCCGGTTGCTTATACACAAGCTTATTTTTAATTAATATTCCATACCTTTTCAAAACTTACTTAACAAATACACCGTCGGCCTATCTTTCAATCTTATGTGACAGCTGTGACAGATAATTCATAAGGACACACCACATTAAATGTATTGAATAAATTAAACACATTAAATAAATTTTATGTAACATAGGTTTGCAAACCTACTTAATATTATAAATGTGAAAGTTTGTGTCTTTCACGTAAAAACTACCGGACGGATTTGGATGAAACTTTACAGTAATATAGTTTATACATTAGAATAACACTTAGGGTACTTTTTACCGCGGGAAAACTTCTTATTCCCACGGGAAACCGAATTCCACGCTAACGGAGTCGCGGGCGGCCACTAGTGCATTCATAAATAAGACCTTACTGAAGTAACCACCATCACGCTACACCAACATTACTAAAGTTTCTCCCTACATTGTAATTCAAACAGTCTACCGTACCACGGTGCGCGGGGCCGGCACACGGGCAACTTGGGCACGCCGCGTGAGTTAGCACTGCTAACGTGCTTACACTGTTGGATTCCAGTTATAGGTGGAGTGGAGTCCAGTTCTAGGTGGAGTAGAGTCCAGTTATAAATGGAGTTGAGTCCAGTTATAGGTGGAGTAGAGTCCAGTTCTAGGTGGAGTAGAGTTAAGGGGAAGGACTTAAATTTTTATTTTCTTCGTTACGTCTTTTGCTTCTGTCCGGTCGCAATATACTACTATAGTTTAACCTAGATAATAGCTAACTATAACTATAACCTAGATGATAGGCAACTAAAATGTGTATTGATGAATATAACATGGTTATGAATTTAACAAGTCGTCACTGAGGGACATATTATTGAGAGTGGCCCTAAGACAAATTGGTGTACTTACTGTAATTTTTTGAAAGGCTGATCAATTTATTAATACTTATCATCTCAGCGGTCAAATATTTATTGGAATAAATTGTAAGTCCAAACTACCAACACAAATATATTATTCTTTGTAAATCCATAAAAATACTGCCATAAAATATTCATAGACTTTCCGAAGCATGTCAATTTAGTTTGTCTGATAGACCAGATTAACAAAGGATTAGAGCAAATCCGAACCCATCAAACGGTACCGCCCCCGTGACCTTTAGATCCTGCGGCCCTTGTGAATGTCGGTGCGACCTTGCCGATGAAAATTAAAATGTTATTACACAATACAAACACGAACATGGAGTTTATGATACGTTGCAGTGACACGAGACGTAGGGCCTGAGATTGCGGATTGACAGATCTGTAACCTTGGGAGGAAAAAAAAAAAACGTTCCAGCGACTCGACAGTGTTGAGGGCGTTATGTCAATTACATATACTGTAGAAATGGATAGTTATAATTTCTTAATACATTTAACCAGAGTTTAGAAAGAAATGAAGATATTTCGTTTTACATACAAACATTAGTATACATATCCTCCGTAACAGGAAAAAAATGAATGAGCTTAGTTGAAGGATTTGTATGTATTTTTTTATTGAAGACCCTTTGAAAATTGTAATATATTCGTTAGAGCATCCCCTTTCGTTTGCATATCCGCACAAACATGGTAAATATAAACACGAGTTCAATCTCATAATCGTAACGAAATATATAAGAATATAACATTAAAGCCGACGGAAGTTGCAAAACGAAAATAAAAAAGGAACGACGACAAAAAGAAATTGCTCCTTTGTAACAAGTACCCAGAAATGTATACATGTCGAGGGAAATATTAACACGGTTTATATCTCCTTTGATTTATCCAAACGAAATTTCAGAACACAACGATGTAACAATGTTATGGCGTGTCGTGTTTGTGTCGCATTTAATTATGTGGGTACCAACGGCGGTGCTATTTATGTTACAAATTGTATTTACAACGTGACTGACGACAAGTTGAGGTGAAATCATCCACGAGGACTCAGTTAAATAGCTTTTTAATTAATGCAAAGCTTTATATGAAATTTGCTTACTCTATCTCGGTAGGAGTCTAATTGCAGAGGTGTACCAGGACCACCTCTCGGGCAGCGACCCACTCCCCGCCAATTACTTCGACAACGAAATTAAATCACGCCTCGCAACTTAAGTTTTCAATTCCGGGAATACGACCTTTCATGCCGAATTGAAGTGCCAAAGTTTCTTCATTTAAATTAACATAAAATGACATACCTGGCTCAGACGTCATTCGTCGGTGAAATATTTATTTATAGCCGTCCCCGAAGTAACAAATATAAGTGGAATGTCGCTGAATTGGAACTAAGTAGTGTTTCATCTTGTAATGTCGCGAGTTGATTTATCAAAAGGAGGAGCGTGTGAATATGTGGAAATTTCCCAGAGGAAGAGCTTTTATTTGACTTTATTCATGCATACGATCGTAAGCTGTGTTGTGATATTAACGTTCAAGTACAGCGCTCTGGGAGAGCGTGCCGATCGGCAGATGTTTTTATCGTTTTGTGTAGACCAAGCAATTTACTTGACGCTTTGAAAGGAGAGATTTACTGAAGACCCGATACGAGTCTGGATCATGCGACACGACGAGTTTTATTTTCAAATCATCTAAGCACTTGGTTTTTATGAACCTATATATCATTGGGAAAAAAATGGAAAAGAAACACTCTGAAAAATCTGCCAACCGACTGGCCGTTGCTAAATGTGCTTATTTTGCGACAATAATACCCCAGAATAAACAAGGAAAAATATACCTTTCACCGACAGAATAAAATCAAGCCAATGGCCCAATAACGTCGGGAAACATTCGAGGAGGTCTTGCGGTGTCACATATTGATTTGTTTTGTACAAGAAAAGGTCTAAGATGAATGTTGTATGGCAAAAAGTGTTACGCCGTCGCTAACATTTGTACTATAGGTACACTACATAGTAGGCTGCTTTAACAGTATGGCCATTAAACGAGCGATAACCTACTTTAAACGGCACGCTACTCCTGATAAGTACCCATTTTGTGTACTGCTAAGCGGCAGTCTAGCCTACATTAAAGATAGGGGATTATCGTCTGCCAACTGTTATAAGCTCTAAACAAAGTCGATCGTTTTTATGAGAATCATTTTTATTTCACTACTATCGAAAAACATTTTTCGTGTTCTGAAATAATCTAAATTCAGTTGTGTAAGTGTCGGTTGACTGGTCGCGGTTTTTCGTTTGGAAAAAGGGTGCTTTAATTAAAATTTATTTGAGTGAGTGTACAAAAACCTGAACTTATCAGATTGCTAGAACCAATAAGTTAGTAAGCGGGAACCATATTAAGTATTTTTAAAACTACCTTTACTCAATACCTACTGTTTTTCCTGAAAATAATCGGCCTTCCAGCACATATTTTATATAAGATTCTTAACAAAATCGGGCACTTAACAACCAAACTGCTCAAGAATTAAACAAGTTCCAAGACAAAAGTTTACATCTTGGCTTCCACATGCGCCAAGTTGTTTATCGCGTCATGTCATTAAAACCGCGTTGTTCTATTATCGCTGTGGTCCTGGCCCGCGGGCATCGATCCCCGTTTGGCGGCGGTGGCGGGCCGTGCCAGGCCGAGCCAAATCGCTACTTCTTGTAGAGCTGGTACTTGTAGAGTTGTACTGCAACTTGCGGAGTTGTTGGTGAGGGATTGGCGCAGTTGTGTGTGGGAGACGTGGTGTAGGAATAGGGGTAGGGTGTAATAAAATAGCGATAGGTTATTTGCATCTGGAGTTAATTTGATTTAAAAAATATCAACGATTTGTGGCAAAGGGAATCACAGTCATAAGTGTTTTCAATTCAAATTAAGTTTAATAGAGTTATATAGGTTTAAAATGAAATAAATTGGAGAAAATTAAGGAAAATAGGTACTTACTTCTCTGGTAAATCATTTCAGTAATTACTGGGGTTCATAGATTCACTTCATTTGATAGTTTTGGTACAAATTCTTATAGTATCTAGGAGGTCACAAATGCCTCATTTAATTCAAAACTATTTACTTATTTTATACTTTAACGACATTCTTATTGCCTAAGTGGCGTTTTGTTGTCATTAAAAGTTGAACTAGTTATTTCAAATAAGTAATTTTGCTATACGCTAGACATTTTTCTAGAAAATCGAAGCTTTTCTAATTTGACAGCGAAGTTAACTAACATCGATACAATAAATAAAATCGAAGTTTTTCTAATTTGACAGTGAAGTAACAATAATAACTAACATCGATATAATGAATTCCAGGGGCGGTAGAGTAGCGGGGGTGGGGGCGCAATGAGCGCGGGCGCGCCGCGGGCGGACGGCGACTCCACGCCCGGCTCCGACGCCGGCGAGCGAATCACGCGCCTCTTCCCCAAGTGCCGCCCCAAGATGCAGCACCACCACGACAGGTACGCTGGGAAATGAGGATTTTCTTTATGAGGGAAGCTAGCAAACGATCAGTGTCACGTGATGGTAAGTGATCACCGCCGCCCATGACTACCCGCAACACTGTGGGTGTTGGGGGTGTGTTGCTGAGCCTTTGACAAAATTGGGCACCGAATACCGCACTCACCGAACGAACTGCAGGAACATCGTCCCTACTGCACGTCGGTTTTCTGTGCGACGGTGGTATTTCACCGGTCGAATCAACCCATTAATCGCTGTAAACAGAGCCTACAGCTAGACTCTACCACTTTAAAAAAATCTTGGGGAGGGTCTTACGGAGGAGCGAGTAGAGTCGAAGGTGGCTTAATAGGGAAGTGACGTGTCGGAGTCGCTTCGGTGTCGTATGCCGATGTCGTGCCGCGTCCCACGAATGTGATCGAAATAGTGTCGAAAATATGTTGTTAACTTTTTAAAGTAAAAGTTTATATTATTATTAAGTAGATTAATGAGAATTTGATGCGAATGTGCTCAAAAGTAAAGCGAGAATAATTTTTAAATAGAAAAACCTAATTATCTAATGTAGGTAAGGTATGAAAAGTAAGCGGCATCAAGCTTATCTGTCGTGGGAATAAAATTTGTCTGGAAATGTCTTTTGGAATATTTCTACGAAAAAATATGGATTATGTTTGGAATAATTAAAAAAGCAGTTATTCATAAAACTAATTTAAAAAAGCAGTTACTCATAAAATCAAGTTACGTATTACTCATAAAAAGTAATGAAAGGCAAAATCGTGATAAGTTGTCACCTATTCTGGAAAAAAGCAGGAATAATGCAAATCTGTCATGCAAGTAACTTAAAAGGTTACTTACACTTTGTCAATGGGAACTCAACCTATGCCAACTAAAATAAGTCTCAGCTACGCCGATGGCAGCGATATCATCCAACCAAGCTGCGCCTGACCTTCACCTTAGTATTGGCATTTCGTGATAGCGCTCATGAGACTTCCAAAATTCTATATCCGGCCACATTTGACTTACTTTGTATATTATAATTACATTTAATAGGTAAAGTTTTTCAAAAATATGGTGTTTCACAAGTAAGAAAAAGAAAAAATAAAAGAAAATAATTATTCATCAAACCTGCTGAAACTTATTCAGAATATTACTAAATAAGTTCCAAACTCACGACGTTCGACGAATTTTGGAGTTCACGAACGTTATTGAAATTGCAAGTTTTAATAAATTTCCATTCAAAATAGTGTTCTAAAAAGTAATACATACATCGGTTTACTATTGCCGTATTTTTGCATGATATTACTGGTATATTCAAACTGCCCTTACCACTCAGGCCTGAGCGAAACAGCCTTCCATCCATCATGTTATAGAGTTTATAGACAGATATTATACACAGTTTGTCAGTGGGGGTAAAGTGGATGCGTTCCAGATAGCCCGTGATATATTCTACCCGCAGTGTGTGGCTGGAAATTTTGTAGCGATACTAGAAATTTGGGGGACTTGGCGGAATATATTTGTGTTATTGGGACTAACTTGGGTTTATTGGGCTATCGGTAATTTGAAAGATGATTAAAAATAATTCAAAGTAATCCTAATATTGAGATGGGTCTTACTGAAGTCTAACAGAATTTTAAAACCACATAAACCTACAGTTTTAAATAAAAAAGTCAAAATTCGTTATGATGTATGATGCTAAATGGTTAGTAAATAATTATACAAGTGAGGCACTATATACCTACTTTGCTTGTTTTAACTGAAAAGTAAGAATGTAAAATGCATTGTACAAAATAACAAAGTTAATTTTTTTTCTAAAATGGAAATCTATTTTACTTAGAACAGTGAAATGCATACAATAGTAAACTGCTCTTGACAGGACTTCCAATAAGAAACGTTCAAACGACATCGACAAGGCAAGTACTTAAGAAACTGTTTATATTACAAAGGCGATGGTTCATTTCATGATTTGTTTTCTTTTACAAGAGTTTTTCAAGTCTGTGTCTGAACTATGTTCGAATAAATATATTTTTAGAGAGATTTTTTAATAACGAGCTAGATTGTTAGCGTGTTATAAATTGGATTAAAAGATTATACTAATACGATATGAAAAAAGCTATAGTATTATTATTTAAATATAAAAATAGAGCTTTTTATAAACGCACTACATAATTTGCTCTTAGAAAGTAGTCATGAACTAAGTAGGAGGTTAAAAAGGTTGTAAAAGGGCTTATAATAAATTGCATTACTCAACATACATTATTCAAAGTAAGTATTCCACTCGACTCCTGAACAATATTGTGAGCCAAAACCTTTGTCTGCATCATAATTAAGAAGTGCTTTTGTTCTCATAATAATATCATTCACTATTCAACCTCGAATTTAACGAAAATTATTCGCTTCTCGCTAATTTCCCGGCGTTTATATAACTCCAACAATGAGAGTCATAACAGCTGTTACTGACGCCCGAAAATTTATTTAAATTTAAATAAAAACGTGCCAATGCGATCAAAACATTTTTAAACTCAGCGAAAACCCATTTAATCACATTCCCGATTCAAATTATATCAAAATTGAAGTGTTTATCGTCACGTCTCAAGAATAGCGACTCACGGAGCCGTTTTCAATTTACAAATTAGCTTTCGAAATGGGATTGGCTTAATTTTGTTTATTTAATTCCAGGCTGAACTCTGGGCTGGACGGTCGAGAGCAAAATAGCATGAACAATATTTCTTCGGATGAGGAGCGGGGTGACTCTATCGTCAACTCGAAGGGGACGTACAAACTAAGAGACTCTAGGTAACCACCTGCCTGCTACTGCGCTCCTGGTCACGTACGATTTGTAACATAAGAATTTGTAGCTCAAGTGGGAGAGCCAGACGTGATATGTTTTATACATAAAAAATACTGCCTTATTACCACGAAGAAAGTCGTAACTACGGCGCGAATTCCAGTAATGGATCATAAAAGCCGTATACAATTAATGATTCAACTGAAATTTCATTCGCTTTCAGCTCGCCTAGTTTTTTTATTTAATTGAAAATACCAACAAAGCATTCCAATTTGAAGCATTACAAAAGCTCTGTGTCAAATCTTAGAGTTTCTATACTAGCAAATTACAAGAAGCAAATATAATAACGCCTAACTAAATTGATTGTTTGTACCAGGATAATAGAAATAGCCGGGGGTCGCGAGCTGTACTCACAGAGTAGAACAAAGGCGGTTCGCAAACTTCGTCATAATAACACACACAAGCATAATATGAGGAACAAAGTGAGGTCTCTGAATAAAGACTCTATAGACTACCCTACGGACAATCTAAGCAATGAGGTTAGTGAACTTATACGTAAGCAGTTTTGAACTTAGCTTGTTTCTTGTTTGTTGTTTCTTCAAGTTAAACTAAATGCGATTTAATTAATCAGTATATTTTGTTTTGAAATGTTGCAGTTGACCTTTAAATCTGTCTATCTTGTTAGATTTAAATAAAGGTTAAATTCCTTCTGTTTTGAGTAATTAAATATTGCCATGATTTTATGATAATATACAAAGTTTGATAGCCTGAAGATTGATTATAAAGTACCTAATTTCCGTGAATGACGTCAATATGTGTGCGTAAAGTACCTGTGCGTCTTCTTTAAATTGACAAAAAATGTATCAATTTTCTCTGTCAACCTCTTGTATCCTCTGTCATCGTAGCAAACTAAAATAAGGTTTTTGTCCACGGGTAATCATACCGCACCTAAACCGCCTTCCACAATAACCATTAAAAAAAAACCATCTCTAAACAAACAAATTCCGTTCCAGATAACAATAACCAGGATAGCAACCGAGCCTAAAAAGATGATATCCCGGCACACGTCGCCTACCTACACGAACGGCGACCCCGTGATAGACACAGGCAGTCTGGGCATTCCTAAGAACAGCTCGCCGATCCTGGACCCGAAGACCAACGACGTCAGCAACAAGACCAGCCCCATCGCCGTGGTGGCCGGCGGGCAGGTCGTGGTGCTCGACGATAGCGACGACTGGAAAGGTGGGAGTAGGTTTTGAAGTTATAGATACTGGAAAAAGAAACGCGAGCCTCCGAGCATTACGCGACTGGGACTCGAACTCAGGGCCTTTGAAAGCCGGTCCAATGCTCTGACCACTGAGCTACCGCGCCGCTACGTTGACCCACCGAATATAAATTAAATTTTTACTTTTAATTTTGCATTATAAATTAGTAAAAAAAAAAGTAAAAATCTCAGGGAGAGTATGTTTCAAGGTAGAGAGTGAAGAGAGATAACTGCTTTTTGTGTTTTGTAATCATGTCAGTTTTCAAGTTTTTAAAACAAGTGTAAGAGGTAAATGACGAATCATAAAGTTCGTTTTCAGACTGGGTGTTTCCTCCCATCATTTTGTGACTTAGTTTTGTGGAATTTTAATAACACTCATCGATTTTGGTTTCCTTTCTGAAATAACCCTTTATTAAAGTTAAAAGTTTTATCAATGTGAAATACGTTTTTTTCAGTAACCTTCATCATATTATAATTCTTATTTCTCATGTCATTAAACCCTTCCCTAGGTCTGAGAAACGACCCCGACCTGAGCGAGGACGAGGTGGACCTCCCCGCGCGCAGGACTATAGACAATACCAACAACTGTGATAGTGAAGTGAACAATAAGAGTGACAGTGAGTGGTCGGGGGGCGGGGGCGGGGGCGGGTCCGGCGACGAGGGGGGCGGGGGCGGGCTGCGCGTCATCGGCGGGCTGCCCATCGCGCAGTACGAGGGGTCGCCGCGGAGATATGGAGTTAGTACCAACCAGCGCCACTCGCCGCGACCGGGGTTCCCGCAGGTACATCACCATACTATGATACTTGCTTAGCTGTGTGCATCGGTTCCCAAAAACTCTGACACTAGATGAATATGTGCTGCGAAGTGCACATTCATCACACGATGAAGAAGAAGCTGTGTGTAGGTGAAGCTAGTGGATATCTTTTCTAAAAGAGTCATAATTGGGAATATTAAACATCAGAGGACAAGTATAAATGTCTGTTTGGCTTTCTTTTTGTATATCATTTATCACAAAATGTTTAGATAAATTAACTGAAAGTCTATCTATCTAAGTACTCGAACAAAATTAAAATGAACAATGTTAGGAAATTAGTTTCAGCGATAGAAAAAAATCTCTTAAGATGTTTTTTTATCCTTTTCTTACCATATGACCAATGCACCCGTCTCCTTCCCTTCAGAGGGTAGTGAAAGAGAGCTAAGACATTACTCCGCCTCCCAGTACGGCCGCTTTAGACTATTTTCAAGTGTTCTAAAATGACATCACTAGTTTCTATGATACTAAAAAGACAACAGATATTTGTTTTTATCTCCAATACTCTTCATGCTTTGGTAGCTTCTCTAATTTCCGTATGACCAATGCGTTCGTCTCTCTTCCTTCAGAAGGTAGTGACTAGGGATTGCAATCCAGCAGCATTTTCATTCCAGCTAGATTTTTTTGAAGATTAAAAAAATAATAATAATAAAATCGTTTATTTATCAAAAAATTACAAAGGTTGCATTTACCTAAAGCTAGTTACATTTTCAATGGGTTATTATTGGTTTTGGTACAATGCAAAAATGGTCAGGGGTTCCCAAACTAAGCATTAATTGCTTGTATCTTGGGAAACCATTTGTGTAATTAAATTAAAATCAATTTCAAAGGCCGTAACAACTCCATTACAACATAGGATAAAAATAAAAAACAAAACATAACATAACATTATTAATTCTTACTTCTAGACAAAATACATACAAATATACATACACATACATATATTTAAATATATTTATATACACATATAAACATATACATAAATAAAAAACAAGTACTACTTTGGATTAAAGTTTAATCAGAACTGTGTTATACAGAATGGCTTCAGTGTCTTCATAATCTAAGTTAATTAGGACTTTTTTAATTTCAATTTTAGTTGCATTGAGTTTTAGTGATTTAATATCAACAATTTTTTTAATTTTGTTATAAATAGAAATAAAAGAATAATAAGGAA
Organism: Emmelina monodactyla; assembly: GCA_916618145.1. Taxonomy (NCBI): domain Eukaryota; kingdom Metazoa; phylum Arthropoda; class Insecta; order Lepidoptera; family Pterophoridae; genus Emmelina; species Emmelina monodactyla. Next base: position 11,021,229 of record OU745303.1, read on the forward strand.
ATTTTCTGGCAAAAGAAGAATAAATTTGCGGGAGAGGAATCGAAGGGTGTCGACGCTGTAAATTATTGCTGGCAGAGGGAGATGATATGATTGCGTTATGAGTCGCAAGACTGGCTTTGAGGATATACAATTGGCGAACACGCAGGACCTGAGTTAATTTATATAAGTTATCAGTTGGATATGAATATGGTTTGTTTAACATAGCCTTTAAAACGGCACGTTGTGCACGTTCCAACTCTATTAAAGTAGATTTAGGGACAGCTCCCCACGTACCAATGCAATAGTTTATTAATGATTGACACAAGGCAAAATAAACAAGTTTTAGTGTATTCAAATTGGCAGAATTTCTTAAAAGTTTCATTATGCCTATAACCTTGCGAATTCTTTTAACAAGCGTTGAAATATGGAGTTCAAAATTGAGTTTTTCATCGAGGGTGACACCTAGATACTTTAAGAATGGCGTTCTATATATAATATCACAATTGCAAGTTTCTGAAAAGGAGTCTAGATTGCAAGTATGGATTTTTAGTTCGGAAAGGGCACTATTTTGAGTTTTAATAGTTTTATGAAAATGCATAAATTTAGTTTTTTTCTTATTTAATGTTAGAAGGTTATTTTGAAGCCATTGACTTATTAGTTTAAGACCCTTTTCGGCAGTTATTTTAGTATTATGGTAATCTTTCCCGAAGAATAGAATTGCTGTGTCATCAGCATAACATATAACTTCAGCCGATTTGAGTTTGATAGAGTGAATATCATTCATGTATATTATGAATAAGGTTGGGCCAAGTATACTACCTTGTGGGACACCGAAATTAGCAGAGAGTTGATCGCTTTCTAAAGTTTGAAGTTTGACAATTTGTTTACGATCCTTAAGATAACTTTCGAACCAGTTAAGAGCACATCCACGAATACCTAGGTGTTCAAGCTTTTTTATCAAAATTGGTACAGACACCGTATCAAAAGCTTTGGCTAAATCAAGGAAAACACCGATACAACTTTCTTTCCTATCTAGGTGATATGCTATGGAATTAACCAAGGATGTTATTGCGTTTTCGGTTGATAGACCTCGCCTAAAGCCGTATTGTTTTGATGATAGGAGCCCATTTAATTCCAAATAATTGATCAATCGATTATTTACTATTTTTTCAAGAATTTTTGCAAATGTACATAACAGAGAAATGGGACGGTAATTAGATGGCATTTTTTTATCACCTTCTTTAAAAATAGGAGTTATTGTCGCGGTTTTCCATATGGTGGGAAAGATACCCGTTGATAAACTTAAATTGTAGATGTAAGTTAATGGAATAACAATATGCGGTTTGATTGCTTTCAGTAAAGTATTTTTAATGTTATCAACTCCCGGAGCACTATCATTTTTCAAGTTGTTTATTAAAGTTTCTATTTCAAGAGGATCTGTAGGTGATAAAAATATTGAGTTAGAGTTATTGTTAGTGTTATTTATATTTGATGCAAGAATGTTTTCAGATGTTTTGGTCTCAGTAAGAATTTCATTGGCGAGATTTTGGCCCACATTTGCAAAAAACGTGTTAAACTGGTTGAGAGTTGTGACAATATTTGTTGAAGAATTTTGACTAAAGTTAGTTTGAGCTCGTTTCGATTTTAAGTGACATATGTTTTTGATAGTTTTCCAAAGCTTTTGTGGGTTGTTTTTATGATTATGTAGTTCTTCACTATCATAACGATTTTTAATTTTGCGAAGAAGTGAATTACAGAGATTACGATAGCGATGATATGTAATTTTCAAAAAGTTATCATTAGGAAATTTTCGAAACAGCGCATGGAGGTGGTCCCTATGCCTAAGACATCTCATAAGTCCAGGAGTAATCCAAGGTAACCTGAATCCAGCTGGATCCAGCACGGATCCAGGAAAATATGTAATCAAAATAAATACATGATTTATATTTAGATTTTTTTAATTTATTATTAAAGCTTTTTACTACTAACTAATAAAATAAATTTTGGTTTGGTTTCGTAATTCTTTAATATCTGAGAAAAAAATAATTGACTTAAAATAACAATACAAATACAATCACTTGTTCATATTTTTCTCCGAAGTAAATAATAATAATAATCACCCACCAATTCACCCACAGCGGAACCATTTTTCTGCTCCCCAATATTTTCCTCGACTAAAAACAAGCAATGAAAATATGGCCCAAACAAACATTCCTAGAGGAAAGTTTGGATCTTCACCTGTTATTCACTTGGCTTAGGTCCGTTGTATCAATATACCGGGTTAATAGAAATCGAGGAAAAAATAAAAAATAATATTAATAATAGTTGGTAATCATTATAACCAAAAACAATAAAATATTCAGAATTTGACTTTTCTGGAAGTGAGACCTTAAAAAACATATTTTATCAATAGTCATATCGAATTTCATAGGTTTGCGGTTGAAAAAAGCGCTGGATGCAGCTGGATTGCTGGATACTGGATCCAGCAATTGCAATCCCTTGTAGTGACAGAGACCTCCTAATTTCATAGTGTCATCAACATAACCAAACTAGATTCTGCGATATCCAAAACACAGCAGCTTTTCAATTGTTTTTCCCCAATGCTCTTCAGTCGTTAGTAGGATCTCTAATTCCCATATAACCATGCATCTATCTCCCTCCCGCCAGCGGGTGGTGACAGAGAGCCGCGACATCACGCCTCCGTCGAGCTCGGCCGCGTTCGACTACTTGTACGAGTTCTCGGAGACGAGGAAGGTTCTGGAAGAGTTCTTCCGGTGTCCGGCCGCCGGGCAGCAGAATACTGACGAAATTGTTAGCTTCCAGGTGAGATTTGCCATACACGTAATTTTTTTAATTAATTAATTTGACCAATTGCAATGATGTTTATTTTAAGAGATCTAATTGGTTTGAATAGATCGGTTAACTTAAACTTCATGAAATAAAATATAAATACGAGCATACCCACAACTAAATATTTGCACAAATGAGTGTTTCCGAGAAAAAAAAAACCATTTTAAAAAGAACGTTTTATAAAAGCTTATATGCAAATTTCTGGGCCAATGCTAGATCCGCCCTTAGAAGCAAAACTTGCTCTTGGGTTTAAAATTTACCAACTTATCACACTCTTCACTATAATCAAGTTTTGTCTAGCTCCAAATTTTAAGTTACTCGTTCAAACTAAATGTATCTCGTAAAGGACGTCGGTTACAATTAGCATGTGGGGACAGCGATAATGCAATGTCGGCAAAAGCGCGCCGACGACGTTGCATCAGTCGATATTAGCCACCCGTACAGTAAGGTAGTTATTAATAGCATTTTAGGTTAAAATGGTTTCTTATAGGTAGTATAAGTGAACAATATTTATAGGACTCTAGATTAAACATCTCTTTAATTAAATATGAATCAGTAGAAAATACAACATGTAGCCGCCATTAGATTCAATCCAAATCCGCGCCCAACGGCAGTGACGCCAACCAGAGATGTCCATCGAACGCTAGGGATGTCCAGTTACCGATAACTTTTATTTTACAGCTAACAGTAGTTTTAGTTACACATGGAAAAGTAGGGGAGAGGCCTTTGCCCAATATTGGGACACTTTGGGCTTTAAATAATAACAGTAGTTAGTGAGAATACGTTAAAAGCCCGTTCCCGCTAGGAGCTGGAGTATGAGCTTCGCCGGCAGCCCGCGGAGGCGGCGCCGGAGTGGCCCGCGCCGCACTCGCCGCACGCCGCGCACAACCACACCGACTTCCTGGGGCTGCAGGTAACTCACTGACTATCAACTATGTATGGTTTGTTTGGTTTTATTTAAAAAGGTATGTTTTGTTATCTATATACACCCTATGTTTGTTTGACGACCTCTGTGATGCAGCGGTATATATGTTACGGCTAATACCCGAAGTGCGGCTACACCTATTTTTAGCCGGTTAGAAGTGTTTTTAATATGGAAAACTGTTAAAAAAATTTAAACCTATGTATATAAAAACTGGCTTCGTCCCGACGGGACTCCTTTTTCTGTGTGGTATCAAAAAAGTAACCTAACCTATTGATGTTCTAACCGGCTAAAACTAGGTGTAGCCGCACTTCGGGTATTAGCCGTAACATATATACCGGACTGCTTAGCGGATGGTTCCGGGTTCGATCCCCGGGTCGGGCCAATTTGGTAAAATGTTTTTTTCGATATTGGCTCGTGTCTGGGTGTAGCTAGGTTCTCCCCTAGTCCATTATGTGGTACCTATAACACAAGTGCTTATGCAACTTACTTTAGAGCCAAATAATTGGTGTGTTAGTCTGGAAATTTATTTATTATCCCTACTAATATTATAAATGCAAAAGTAACTCTGTCTGTCTGTCTGTCTGTCTGTTACGCTTTCACGCCTAAACCACTGAACAGATTTTGATGAAATTTGGTGTGAAGAAAGAACTGATCTTGGGAAAGGACATAGGGTACTTTTTACCGCGGGGAAACTTCTCATTCCCACGGGAAACCGACTTCCACGCGAACGGAGTTGCGGGCGTCCACTAGTTTATTTATATGTTAAAATTGTATCTATTGAAACTGTAAACATGACTAAAGAATGTTGCCGTAGTCTTCACATGATTGTGGTAAAGCAAAACAAATGTTTGTTATTAGCAGCCTGTTTGTGTAAAAATACAAATAGTAGAACCAACTTGTTGAAGTAGATATCTTTAGTGGCAATTTATACACAGATTCTGATATTAGAGTGGACACATTTTACGCCAAAATGAAAGGTATCTTGTTTTATGCAAAGGGCTTTTTCGGCGTGTTTTTTTACACACGTGCTTCAAAAATCCAGACTCGCGTAAACGGGCATTTTGGCGAGTATAGTATTATAGTTTCTGCGTGCTTAGAAGCGCGTCTATGCTCGAACGATTGCGCGTGTGTCAAAAGACGCGCCTATGCGCTTCCAAAAACAAACTTATACGCGCGTATAAAACGCTAGTCTGAAACCTCCCTTACTCTTTTGTCTGTAACTTAAAGTGTTGACATTACAAAATGTAAATTTTATGACACGATTACACTGATTATAAGTTAGCCGGAACTTTGTTCTGGTTAAAAATTTCAGGAAAATGCTAATGTATTGCCTGATTTTGAACTGATTTTGAACATGCAATTTAAGGGTAGGATATCAAGATAAAGCATTTTGTTCACTTTTTTCGGGTAAGGACTTACTTAATTTACGATTAATAATTAACATTTTAAACCAAAACACACAAGTAAGTCAAATCCATATTTCCTTTTCGAAAACTAACTCCAGTAAACATTCTAGATTAAAATTCGTTTTGAAAGTACTTTAGTCGCGTGCTCTAAACTAGGACGAAAACATGCCACTAGGTATTTGACGTCGTGTGTCGATAGTGGAATGTGGTTTAAAAGCCTCGCTGGCCTATTTTACAGTATTAAACGTTCGTTTCTGGCAATAACCCTACCTAGCTTTTTACTAAAGTTAAATTATAAAGAAACTAGCGACCCGCCCACGCTACGCAGTGGTGTAATTTTGACCGACTTGTTCACAAAACATTGAATTTTGACTAACTTTTAATGAGAAAATATCATTAAAGATGGTGAAAACCGCATTAAAATCCGTTTAGTGGTGGACAAATATACAGATTTAGTGACTTGGATTTATACTATGTAATGATAATGTCAGTCGTATGGATGGGTAGAAATAAGAAGCCGGAATTTTCAGTCTTGATTAGGATTACGATATCTAACATAGGAAATGAGACGGGATCTAATAACTCGTGAATTACCTAAAAGAGAGCACCCATAGTTTACTCTCCTCCTAAAAAGCTTAAACTAGTTATCATACAATAATAAAAAATAAAATAATGAAATGCTAAAAAAAATCATCAATGGCCAATGGGTAATCCACGTTTCAGTGACGCTTTATATAATTTACTGTGTTGATCAGATTAAAGCGCGTTTTTGTATGTCTGTAAACTTAGTTAGATCTTTATGATGTGGAAATGAAAGTAACAGATACATTTAACGTCAAAATACAGAAACTTAGTGGAAATTACACCTGAATCTTTTGCGAAAATTACAAGGCTTTAGATACTTTCTGTGTTCGGCGCTATGTCTGCCTTAAATTTAACTGCATATTGCTTGACATCAATAAAAGTACTTATAACCATGCTACTTACAAAAACAACCTTGCACAACGATATGGTACTTGTAACTGAGCGTTTATGCTTCTTTTAACTTTCACGAGATAGGCGATTTAAACTGCGCATATGATTTTTATGATTTTCATCAAATTGTCACGCGAAAAGCAACTGTCCAGTACCAATAGGGTATTTTACACCATGCATGAAAAAAATTAAAAGTGAATGTTTATAATAGATTTCGTATAATATGAACGAGAAACGTTGATATTAATTCATAGAAATTCATTATAAATTTTATATATCCAATTTTAAAATCGACTTTTATAATCTGTTTTTGAAATGTCAAAAACGCTGTTCGCCATGACGTGACGTCACTCCGATAGTAAACACATTGTCGTGCTTTGAGAAGATTTGTATAAATTGTCAAGTTATTAAGTTTGTGAACGTTTATCCATTGTTTTATCGAATGATTAGGATTATAACTCATATTTCCGAAAATAGTTTCACTTGCTCTCTAACAAATTGTATTGTTTACTATCGGAGTGACGTCACCAGTCGAAACAGCATGTTTCGGCGCGCAATTTTAAAGTCATAAATAAAATGTATGTTTTATGGCATTTCCCAGTAATCTAAAATAAAAATAAAAATTCTACAGGTTCAGTACAACTTCAAGATTGATTTAAAACAGTGTGAAATAGCCTATTCTTTCATATTTCCCATATTTCATGTTTCCCATAGTCGCGAGCGCGCTACGGCGAGCCGAACGTATCAGCGCTGAGCGTGGGGGCTGCGTGGAGCGGGTCCGCGTCCCCCGCGCCCCCGCGCGCCCCGCGCCGCGCCCCCTCCGACACCAGCGACACCGCCTCCGACCTGTCACTGCTGCTCATGGAGAACGAGCTCGCCGAGCTGAAGGGTGGGTATATAGATACTACACGAGGTGGCGGCACTGAGCGTGGTAGAGTCTAGCTGTAGGCTCTGTCTGCAGCGATTACTGGGCTGACTCGACCGGTGAAATACCACCGTCGCACAGAATACCACAGTGAAGTAGGGACGATGTTCCTGCGTTTCGTTCGGTGAGTGCGGTATCCGGTACCCAATTTTGTCAAAGACCAGCAACAACACACCCACAGTTTTGCGAGGAGTCATGGGCGGCGATGATCACTTACCATCAGGTGACCCGCATGCTCGTTTGCTATGTAAGCCCATTCATTTTAGAGTGACGTCGTTCCTAATAACATAGTCTCGTATAACTCAATACAAATTGATCACATATCTTTCTATCAATATGCCACACTTATCATTGTACAATAACTTACATCGGTACGTCCGTGTGTGCAGTACAAATGGAGTGTTCCCGCATGGGTCTCCCATCGATGCCGCTGGTTGAAGATGGCCTGTCTTCGGGACACGCCTCCGACACCGATAACAATAACCAGATCAATGATATACAGGTCAGTTTGACAGACAATGACTGTTTTGGTTTGAAGAATTGAGGAAAGCTTTTTTATTATGTTTTGATAAATTTTTGACTGATCTTTTATATTATTTTTCTTATGGTTCAACTTTTTTAATACTAAAAAATATTTTAACCACTACGTTTATACCCTTTTTTTGTAGTTCTTGTATACGCGAACTGAATTCTAACATTGACATACATCGGTAACTAGTGCTCGATGTTTTGACTGTCGTTTCCTATGAAAGCATCAATGATAAGTTTCTGCCGCAGACTCACTCGTCCGTGATAATCTCGGAGATGGTGGAAAACGGCACGAGTTCCGAGCAGCTGGCTCTGACGGACGTGGATCTACATTCGCTGGATCCGTTGGGGAACAATACTTTCGACCTTACCACTTTGAACTGTGAGTTTCTTTTATAATAAACACAGTGTTTAGTTTTTAATATAATGTATTCCTATCGATAGTTTGGGGGGTTAGGCGGTCAGCGAAAATTCAGATTTCGCTTCGATTCTACGCCTTAGGCGGGGGGGTCGGGGAACGCGGTTCCTATAGAATCAGCGGCCTCAAAACACATTTATCATCAAAAAGTTAATAAAATGTTCAATTTCTCAGAAATCTAAAACAGTCACGACATAGAAAAGGTAAAAATCTATCAGTTTGCGATTTTATAAGACTTATTATTGTAAAACACCATCTTAATGTGCATTTATATGAAATTTTAGAGGTGACTTTAGGATTTTTTTCTATCGAGCAAAATTATTCCAATCGTGTTTTTAAAACAGTCCTCCCATCACATTTACGTTCTTTATTATATATTTGAAATATCAGTGCGAAATATCATATATTTTGTAAGTAACAGCTAATAGAAAACGGCTAATTCTGCCGTTTTCAGTTACTAAGGGCCCTTAAGTACTTTCTTTTCTTTAAAAGTATACCTATTACTTCTTTATACAGATAAGTATATTATATAAAAAGCGATATGAACACGAAAAACCGCATTTTGTCTTGACCAAAGAAGATTCTTCTGCAAATAGAATATTTACAGGATTTTCATAAAAAATTTCGGCATGATGTAGTAATTGTATCGAAATTCCTTCTGTTGGTAACAAGTTAGTGAAAATACATTTAAGAGCAAAAAAATCGCACATACGTGACTTCGGAACTAAAACCGAAAAAACGGAAAAAAATTGAATCAAGGTTAATTTTTTTTAATGCAGATTTATAGTCTATTTAAATACCTATCCATTGGTTCCTTATTTGTGTTTAAAACACAAATAAACAAGAACATAAACAATTTTTAATGCTTTAAGGGGTAATAATTCAAAGGGCACATTTTTAATGAATTTCTTAACTCTTAAATTAGTGTGAATGCAGAAAAAAAAGACAAAAGTATTTAAAAAAAAAGTAAAACTAGGTGTTTCCTCACTTTGCCTGAATCACTGCCTCCATACTTTTTGGTACTGGTTTTCTTAGAGTTCCCCAGAGTTTTGATGTCATCTTGTGGTATGGCGTCCCATTCCTCTGCGATCGCGTGTAGTACTGTCGTTGGGGCAGCATCTCGAGGGCTCGAACTCTCCTTTTCAGTTCATCCCATAAATGCTCAATATGATTGAGGTCTGTGTTTCGAGCTGGCCACTCTATAACGAGCACATCTACCTCTCGAAGGTACTCGTACACTATGGTCCACCAGTCTCCTGGTACCTATGGTACACGCGACGAACGGCGTATCGGCTCAAATTCAGCTGTAGTACCACGTGACTTCGGTTTAGCCCTGATTCAATAAGGGCAACCACTTGAGCGGCTGTTTCTGTTACTGGCCTGGTATCCATTTTCTAGTTTTGGTTTGGGTTTTAGTCGAAAGAGAACCTTTCACACTGGGCGTTGGTATGCTAATGATGACTTTTCCCGAAAAATGCACCCTTTGATACCTGCTACAATCGCGCGGGTAGCCCTACCTGTACTTGGCGATTTAGGGGTGTGTTGTTGTTGTGATGATATTGTTTTGTTTTTTAAGGTTAATACCTACCCCTTATGTGTCCTGCAATAGTGTAGACTTTTATTTGCAGTAACTTATAAATAATAGAACCATTGAACTTTTAAGTAAAAGTGTACATACATACAGATACGAATAGAAGAAGACTATTAAGAGTTAGATGAATTGTAACGACTCCTTAGTAAATTTAACTTGTTATATCCATGCAGCGTGCGCGGGCGCATGTCCGCCGCCGCCCGCGCCGGCGCCGCACCGCACGGACGCGCCGCACCACGCGCACATCGACATATACCCCACACGGTAATGTACACACGTACACACACACATACACACACGCCCGCGCCGGCGCCGCACCGCACGGACGCGCCGCACCACGCGCACATCGACATATACCCCACACGGTAATGTACACACGTACACACACACATACACACACGCCCGCGCCGGCGCCGCACCGCACGGACGCGCCGCACCACGCGCACATCGACATATACCCCACACGGTAATGTACACACGTACACACACACATACACACACGCCCGCGCCGGCGCCGCACCGCACGGACGCGCCGCACCACGCACACATCGACATATACCCCACACGGTAATGTACACACGTACACACACACATACACACACGCCCGCGCCGGCGCCGCACCGCACGGACGCGCCGCACCACGCGCACATCGACATATACCCCACACGGTAATGTACACACGTACACACACACATACACACACGCCCGCGCCGGCGCCGCACCGCACGGACGCGCCGCACCACGCGCACATCGACATATACCCCACACGGTAATGTACACACGTACACACACACATACACACACGCCCGCGCCGGCGCCGCACCGCACGGACGCGCCGCACCACGCGCACATCGACATATACCCCACACGGTAATGTACACACGTACACACACACATACACACACGCCCGCGCCGGCGCCGCACCGCACGGACGCGCCGCACCACGCGCACATCGACATATACCCCACACGGTAATGTACACACGTACACACACACATACACACACGCCCGCGCCGGCGCCGCACCGCACGGACGCGCCGCACCACGCGCACATCGACATATACCCCACACGGTAATGTACACACGTACACACACACATACACACACGCCCGCGCCGGCGCCGCACCGCACGGACGCGCCGCACCACGCGCACATCGACATATACCCCACACGGTAATGTACACACGTACACACACACATACACACACGCCCGCGCCGGCGCCGCACCGCACGGACGCGCCGCACCACGCGCACATCGACATATACCCCACACGGTAATGTACACACGTACACACACACATACACACACGCCCGCGCCGGCGCCGCACCGCACGGACGCGCCGCACCACGCGCACATCGACATATACCCCACACGGTAATGTACACACGTACACACACACATACACACACGCCCGCGCCGGCGCCGCACCGCACGGACGCGCCGCACCACGCGCACATCGACATATACCCCACACGGTAATGTACACACGTACACACACACATACACACACGCCCGCGCCGGCGCCGCACCGCACGGACGCGCCGCACCACGCGCACATCGACATATACCCCACACGGTAATGTACACACGTACACACACACATACACACACGCCCGCGCCGGCGCCGCACCGCACGGACGCGCCGCACCACGCGCACATCGACATATACCCCACACGGTAATGTACACACGTACACACACACATACACACACGCCCGCGCCGGCGCCGCACCGCACGGACGCGCCGCACCACGCGCACATCGACATATACCCCACACGGTAATGTACACACGTACACACACACATACACACACGCCCGCGCCGGCGCCGCACCGCACGGACGCGCCGCACCACGCGCACATCGACATATACCCCACACGGTAATGTACACACGAACACACACCCGCGCCGCACCACGCACACATCCACATATACCGTACACGGTAATGAACACACATACACACACCAAACATACACACACAAACAAACGTACACACATACACACAAACGTACACACACACATAACAAGAATTAAAAAAATATCCGAAATTGTTTACTCTTAAAACAAATATAGCTGAGAATACTGAAAGAATATGCTTCTCGATTAAGTGGTTAACTTAATTAAAAAAAGAATTGGCAATATCAAACAAAAGCCGTGGCAGCAATAACACAAAATACGTATATTCAGTAAAGGAACAATATAATTACTTTGCATCTGTATGTTAATTACTTATACACCTATGTGCTAACAACTCAAACATTCCAGACAAAAAAGGCCGTCGTCAGCTCAAAGCACAGAATCAGCCGAAATCAAACCTGTCAGTGGAGACGAAGGTAACTTATACATTATTTTAATTATCCAATTTTCGTGTTTTACTATAAATTTTAAACATATTGGGTAAAGCTAATCATACTTAATTTAAATCTTTTGCAATTTTAAGTTTTAAATATATTCTGAATATATTAATTAATTCAATTGAAATAACCTTCACAGATTTGTTTTAAAACTAATAAAAAAAATTAAACTCATTTTTAACAAAACTTGATTCACTCCTATAACTTTTCAACCTAAAATCAGTTAAATGTCTCATTACATTTTGTCTAAGTCGTTGTAAATCCTAGAAAATGTAATGATAAATTTGCTTACATCGTGTCGCAATCAAATCCTTCCTATGTTAGTCTGCTTAAAACTTCTAGTGTCTCATGTATTTTGTTCCTTAATACGATAATCAACAATATTATACAGGGCTATTTTTAATTAGCACATCACCTCTTGCAGGCGGCTTCCCTACATCAATCCCAATAATATTTGTTCTACGACTTTTTGCAAAACTTGATAATTAACACAAAAACAAAAACAAATTTGCGCGCTCTGTTATTTATTACTCTGTATTTTAAACCTACTACACCCCCCCCGTAGCCCGCGCGCCCGCCACGCTATTTGCGTGCGCGTAGAGTATTTGACCGTTCAGAGGCAACTAATAAATTTGTATGGAAAAACTTATTTTTTCAAAAATATTAAGTTTAATTAGTCATTGGTTAGATGTTGTTGGGATCGATGTAGAAAAGCCTACAAGAGGTGATGCGCTAATTAAAATTTACCCTGTATAAGGGAGTTTTACTTAAAATGACTATAATTGAATCCTAGATGAAGCGGACACAGACCTAGAGACTGATAGACTACTGGGCCAGCAGCGGACGGACGACCAAGGGTTCTTCGATGATAAGGTCAGTGGCACGGAAAATGGAGCATTTTGTAATTATTATTATAAGTAGCCGCCCGCGACTCCGTTCGCGTGGAAGTCGGTTTCCCGCGGGAATGAGAAGTTTTCGCGCGGTAAAAATTACCCTATGTGTTATTCTGATGTATAACCTATATTACTGTAAAGTTTCATCCAAATCCGTCCAGTAGTTTTTACGTGAAAGAGTAACAAACATCCATACATCCATACTCACAATCTTTCACGTTTATAATATTAGTAGGATAAGGACTTGAGTTGTAGGGAAGTTTGTTTGTATGTGATATTTCTAACCGTTTTAGGATTGTTTTTATACTCGAGATATAATGTGTTGAATTCATAAATATAGCAGGACGCAGGGGGTAAATTCACGCGTCTTTATGCAAAATTTGTTTAAAATGAAAATTGCGAGATATTATCGACCGTCTGTTGAATTACGTTACGTGACTGTATGTTGTTTTCAAAATAGTTTATTTTGAGAAATTACATGCCTAGTTACTCGATTACTCGTTCAATTTAAAATTGTTTTATTTGTCTAGTAGTGTATTATTATATTAACAAGGTAATTACGTAATTAGTGTAAGTGCTGGTAAATAATATCGTGAGCCACACCTAAATACAGTTTAAAAACATAAGCGTCATTTTGCTACTTCTATGGCTAAGTTAAAAAAGGTCAAAAGTTGAGCTTAGCAGTTGGTTTACTATACTCACTGTGGTCAATACTTGAGGATAATTTTGATTTTAAAACAACGTTGGTGCTAATTGGCAACCACGATATTTGCAATGATAATAATTTAATTAGGTATATTTAATGAAATAGTTTCGAAAATTGTTACGTATAGAATAAGTACATAATTTATTTTTAAATCGTGCATTTTTCTAATTCTTTATTACTTGAAAGATAAAAATGCTATAAAAACGTTTATATAAAAAGACAAGAAACTTTATTATTCTAAAAGACAAGTAGAAAGTGTCATTATTAATTAAATACAAATTTTCTATCATTTCGCACAAATCTGCGTCTTTAAATAGTAGCATTAAAATTTCCAAGTAAAACGACACAATTAAAAGTTTCGCAACCGTGTTAATGAATGAGGTAAGCGCGCGCGCAACTGCTCGGAGAAACTGAGCGACCTTGCTCTGTTATTGTTAGTGGGCACAGAGCGGGCACTGCGCAGATGTAAACACTGTTTGAAATAAAGATTAGTATAGGTAGATTATTCAATGAGTTAAGTTTGAAACGGTTTTTATATGATACAAGTAGGTACATACATTATTATGTTAAATGTTTAATAACGCTTAAAATAAAGTAAAGACGAAAGAAAATGGCTTAACTACTTTTAAAGTAATTTAGAATTTATGAGCATTAAACAAACATAATGATAATAAAATGCCCTTTTGAACTCATAAACAGAAATACCTACCCACGCAGTATTCTTATTCTTTGACCCACCATGTGTTTACTCAGCTTAAACGTAAAACCGGTGCAGTGTTCAAACGCGGCTCGCAACGCGCGTGCGCGTCTTTTGTTTATATCTCTAATCTACGCAATATATCGCGGAAATGTCCAATATTAACTGATAAAACTATATTGACTTGTAATAAAGTTTGGTCAAGTGATATTATTAGAAACCTGTATTAAATGTGACTCACGAATAAAACAACGTTTTGGTAATAAGTTGTGTTATTATTACGAAAATGAGTGATGAAGAAACATTAATTGTTGCCGACGATAAAAATATAAACGTTAAAGAATATAGTGACTTGGGAGTGACTAGTGATGTGCAAAATAAAGAAGACGAAAATGATAAAGTTATTCCTAACATTGACAGAACTGAAAAAAACGTACAAACAACAGAAATAGCTGATGATATCACAAATCAGACCTTACCCAATAAAAGTGAGGTTGCTACAGAAATAGTGTATTGTGATGAAGCCAAAATAGAAGTGAATAATAACGAGCCAGCTTGTAGTGAAGTGTCGAACTGCAGTGATAATGTAGGTACTGTTAATGAATCAATTAGTGAGTCAATCTCTGAGACTTGTCATTGTGCATCGGGAGAGGAAGAAGAGCAAATTGATAATGCAGATGATGAGCGAGATGGCAATACGAGTCCAGACTCGAGAAAGAAAGAGAAGGTATAATAAATAAACAAATTTTAAGAAAAAAGTAATGTACTAAATACATAGTAGGTAGGCACATATAATAAGTCAAAGTCAACCAAATAACCCTTCGTATATGAGGATAAGTTTCTTTGTTTAGTATTTTTAAGGAAAATGAAGTCGGTAATTCATGAAAATATTAAAAACTAGTGGCGGCCTGCGATTCCGTTCGCGTGGAAGTCGGGTTTGCCGTGAGAATGAAAAGTTTTCCCGCGGTTGAAAGTACCCTATGTGTTATTCTGATGTAAAACCTATATTACTGTAAAGTATCATCAAAATCTGTCCAGTAGTTTTTACGTGTAAGAGTAACAAACATGTATACATCCATACATACTCACAAACTTTTACGTTTATAATATTAGTAGGATAAATATGTTACTACAAAGTACGAGTTAACGTTATCTTCGCACGCACTAACATAGCATTTCGTTAATGTAGTATGTTATTTAAAAAAATAAAAGAAAAAAAAACGTAGGTACATTTTGAAAATAGCCACGAATTACTTGGAAGTAAATATTATTCGAACAATATTATTCTGTTGTTAATACGGATACAGTAATATTTTATATACATTATCATATTTTTATCATTCATTTTCATATACCTATTTCGCTAAAATTATGCATGTATTAGGATAAAGTCCATAAAAACCAAATTACGACATAATTTTGATTGAATAAAATTCATTTTCAGTCGTTAAAATAATCATAATTATCCTTCAGATTGTGGTTTAGTCATAATAAATGAGATAACAGTACGTTACCCATGTATTTAGTTTTAATTGAATTAAAAATATGTATCCGAGAAGTTTAAATTGTCCGTCAATACATTCATTGTTTAATAGGGAAATAACTTCGGTTCTTATTAAGGAAATGCAAAATGGCTTAAAACAGCACTTTTCCTGCCTTTAACACTTTAACGCATTTCAACCCTTCATTAATATAAATATGTTTCGTTTTTGCCAATCTCACGTCCCTGCTTTAGTATCTAACAAGGACTAAAATTATATTTTTCTAATTATTTAACTTGCGTTTGCAACTAAGAGCTTACGATAATAGCAATCAATAGTCTAGCTGTAAGCTCCGGCGCAGCGATTACTGGGTTGACTCGACCGGTGAAACACCACCGTCGCACAGAAACCGACGTGAAGTAGGGACGACGTTCCTGCGTTTCGTTCGGTGAGTGCGGTATCCGGTGCCCAATTTTCTCAAAGGCTCAGCAACACACCCTCAACACCCACAGTGTTGGGTAGTCATGGGCGGCGGTGATCACTTACCATCAGGTGACCCGCATGCTCTTTTGCTTCCTATAACAAATTAAAAAAAAAGCAACAAATAAAGTTACAATACCCCATCAGGGCTGGCGCAAGCCCAAGTCGCGCACAGTCATGCCGGCGGGCTCGGTGACGGGGTCCG
Organism: Emmelina monodactyla; assembly: GCA_916618145.1. Classification (NCBI taxonomy): domain Eukaryota; kingdom Metazoa; phylum Arthropoda; class Insecta; order Lepidoptera; family Pterophoridae; genus Emmelina; species Emmelina monodactyla. Next base: position 11,037,643 of record OU745303.1, read on the forward strand.
CGCGCTCGCCGCCCGCGCACGACGACAACGACAACCGCGACGACGACCTCGCCAACGGGAAGGACAAGGACGGGAAGAAGAAGACCAAGAACAAAGAGGGTGAGGACTTTGGATGTTTGTTGTGATATGGTTACATGTACGAGATCATTTTTTTGTAGTATTGTAGTGGCATTGTAACGAAATGTTTGATAGGAATGAGTAAAATTGAAAACTATGTTTGCGAAAACCAAATGGAAATAAATTCTACTAAAATTGCGAATATGTTAGGTAGTAAGTATATTAGTTGTCGATCACGCGAAACTAACTTTATTGATTGTGATAATGGTATATAAACAAATCATAAATATTAGTAATAGCATTGCTTTTTATTCCCACGGGAAACTTAATATGCCGCGGTTAAAACCATAGACCGAGAAGCTAGAACCTATATTCATTATAGACATATTTAGTCACTAATAGAATGCGTAATAACATGTGCAACAGTTGACGGTTCATGCGTAAAAAGGCAACAAGCACCCATTTATTCTTACAAATTGATGCATTTATGTAAGAGTACTATAAAAGGTAGTTAGTATTTAAATGAGGCGTTTGTAGGTATCTAGAATGTAGTATCAAAATCGAATCAAGATTGAAAACAAAAACAGAAACGATTCTTTATCTAGAGTAAGTTTATAGCCTCATAAGTAAAATAGCATATGAACTTTACGTAAGCTATTGAAAATAATAAGAATGTTTGAAACTGTCAAGTTGCAAATGGAATTATAACATACATAAAATAACTTTTCCAACACTGCCGTTTGTGGATAAAAATCTTGAAAAGAGAAAACCTCTTATGAAACCAACAACAATGTAATTTTAGACATTATAAATATGAGCGCGTAATAACACCATAAAATTAATGCTATGTTACGTAAAAGACACTGACGTACAAATAATTAGAAACAGATTAAATCTAAGTAAGGTAAAAATGGGAACTAACTCGATTGTATGTCGAGTCATAAAGGTTTTTGTCCTAAAATTATAAAAAATAGCTACTAATTCGTATATTTTTCTTTGGCGTTTCATAAGTTGCCTTAAAACTCTTATGTGACTAGTTCCTTGTCTTACAATATTTTAAACCTGACTATTTTTTTTCGAAAGTCGAAATTTTGTTATGTTTATGAAAAACTTCAAGATATGGTTTACACAGCTGTTGTCTCATTCCAAGGACTTTTAGTATTTAATTCAAAATTTTGTAGAAGAAGCATTTTTAAAAGATATCTGCCTTACTTACTTTCCATGCTGCCTTTCATGGGATCATTCCTTTATGGTAAGTTTGCGATCGAGTCAATAACTCAATAAAAATAAATCACAGTTTCTAAATGACCGTTTCTTAATAAATACGAATTATTTTGCACGCATTGTACATTTTTGTTTTAAGTGTTTTATTTTTTAATTGAAAGAGTTTCTCATTTAATAAGTATATTGTGTACACAATGAATAAATATGAATAAAATGCTCCAATTAACTCAAATTTAATTAAAAAAACAAAAAAGTATTTGTAACAAACGTTATGTAGTATTATTTAAATATATTTTGATTGAAATCAAAAAAGTGGAAAGGACCCTAGATTCGGGCTGACAGAAGTATTCACTTCTTTTTGGTTGATGAATAGCACATATTCATCTTCTAACAATACTTTTTGGTAACCGCCTTTTAATACCTTTAAAGTTGTTCCTGTAGCTTTCTCTGATAGGCCTTTTAAAATCTTTTAAATATTATACAAAGCGAAATAGTGCGGATATTTTTTAAAGATAATAACCCATAATACGGTCTGAAAGACCCAGATTCATAGACTATTGGAGCGTGCCTGATTGCAGCTATTACCCATGTTCGCTTTTACTGAGCTAAGCTAGCGTGGTTGGAAACCATTTGATGCTGGAATAGATTTTTCCTCAATTTTCGAACTATGCTAAGAATTGTTTGTTAATTAACTGTTCATTGAGATTGTGTTTTACGAGAAACAATACAAATACTCGTCGAATTAAACTACTACTTAATACAAGCATTATTATGATAAAAAAAATATTTTAAGTTACATATAAGTATACAGTCACACAAACTTATGCCTATAAGCACAGTACAATACCAAGCTTGCATTTTAAATAAGCTTTTTTATCATCATACAAATTATTCAAACATAAGCCTAACACGCTTTGAACAAGCTACAGTTCGATTCATCTAAATATGAAATATACACTCTAAAAGCTAAACAAAGAACCTCCCATTGCAGATATAAATTCAGTGCTCATAGAAGGGGTTCTCTTCCGCGCGAGGTACCTCGGTTCCACGCAGCTCGCCTGCGAGGGGCAGCCGACCAAAGCCACGCGGATGCTGCAAGCGGAGGAGGCTGTGTCCAGGATCAAGGTATAACATAGTGATTTGACAGGGTTATACGGTTTATAAACTTTTAGGGGGAGAGAGAAAGTAGGTGAACAATTGACAACCTTCAATTTTTGTAGTCATATTTATTTTGTTTTGTGCCTAAATCAGTATTGATTTAGTTGGCATCTTAAGTTAATAATTTTACATGACTTTGTTAAAAACACTTGTATTGATTCAGTCATTAGTTTAAAGTAAAAAAAATGATATTAAGAAGTTATAAAAATTAAAGAAAATGGTTTGGTTAATTATTGTCATGCATTCTCACGTTTGTTCCTTGATAAAGGCAAATACATTTGCCAGTGTGAATCGGTACCTACTATTTATTTTCGTAGAAATATTTACGAAATATGAATATGAAATCACTTTTCATTTAAAATATATTGTCAAATCAAGCATTAATATTGAGTCATTCTGAAAATAAACTCTAAGGTGAAATTTAATATGAAGTAAAAGTGATTTAATATTAGCTAGTATTAGTGTACTGAGAATGCTAGTGGGTTCCTGTATAACTTTATTTATCCTTTGGTGACGTCATGCTATTTTTATAGCTACAAAAAGTAAGTATGAAACCGAGAAACACCCTGTGAATGTCCAAAATTTAAAATTTTCAAATTGCGACCCGTGTGTCCGAAACCTCTCCGCCAACGATTTTCGCTCTTATTGACTTGGCACTAGAGTATTTTTTTCAGTGTGGTCCTCACCCCTCGACCCAACCCAGGACGATTGGCCCCCGTATTGGCCGGCTAGCCTCCTTGAATATGTTATGTCTGTCGCTTGATTTCCGCTTCATGCTATGCTTTTAACCAATCTTTTCATCTACTTTATTCCTAATTCATTATCATCCCAAGGTAAGGTTGACGATTCATTTTTGTGCTGATGTTTTTTCATATACTTTTTGCGAGTGAGATTGCGTTTTGGTGGTAGTTCGCTTGCATCCGAGTATATAATAGACCGCTTTTCAGATACCGTTAAAGTTTATTGCGCGTCTTACCGTGATCTACCGGTAACCTTTAGATAGATACGATATGCTTTTCCGAAGTTTTCATGCACTAGTTCATATTTTGCACTCTTTATGGCATGAACACGACCCGATTCACACCGGCGGTGGTGGCCTGTCCATCGCATAGGCACAGACCTCGCGGAGCTTCAAGCACGTACAATAACGAACCCTATTCTTATAAAGTGAAGGTTGACTTTCCGTTAGGTTCGCTTTCATACTAACGATGTTTGGTAACTGCTTCTCACGAATCATGAGGTTGTGTGTTCATTCGTGTTGTTTTGCTTGCTTTTGCGCTGGAACTGGGAAAGCCTCAGGTCATGCTTATAATAATACGGTAATCGCGGTTAATTCAACGGATTTCGCAAATACTTAGGAATAACTTTTTTCTTGTAAATAATAAGGATAGGGAACGGATAGATTAGGAATAGGTTTTGATCTGTTGCTCATAAAATTAAATCCCTTATCAACTTATTTTGAGTAGACAATACTTTGACCTTTACTAGTACTTTCCACGTTCTATTTTCCTTACGTACCTTTTTATTTCTATCCCTACGCTATTCTTCTAAAATCTTAAAAACGGGTCAAATTTGAAACAAACTTTAGTATTCAAATTCGTTTATTATGCTCGCGCTTATAATTTTGAATAACATTAAAAATTGTACTTATACAAAATACCACTGCTGCTTTTCGGTTCTATTGGTTTATTCTTTGTCTTTAAAACTTTCAATTGTTTAATTGCTACTCCTCTTTTGTAAAATTTTGAATAAAATATTAAAAAAAACATAAACTCAAGCATATTCCAAAACGTTAGACCAATACCGAGTAGACCAATTAGGTTTCACTACTATTACGCGTTTTAAAACCGCGATCATTACGCGTTGATCAAACGCGCTCATTACGCGTTGATCAACCGCGCTCATTACGCGTTGATCAACCGCGATCATTACGCGTTGATCAACCGCGATCACTACGCGTTGATCAACCGCGATCATTACGCGTTGATCAACCGCGATCATTACGCGTTGAACAACCGCGACCATTACCGACCGCAACCTCTTCACAACCGAGCAAACGCGAGCAAAACACAGCCAGTCGCAAGGTGGTTAGCCGGTGCTCTCCCGCAGTGGTCCGATGGCCCGTACTCGGGGGTTTACGCGGCGCCCGCGGCGGTGTTCCGCCTGTCGTTCCTGGGCTCGGTCGAGGTGGACGAGGACTCGCGCCGCCGCAAGAAACGACCCAAAAAGAACATGGTGGAGGAGGCCGTCACTAAGATCAAGGTGGTTTCTTGTTAAGGGCACTAATAGGGATGGAATTTTGATATGGGAACGGGGCTCTTCTCGCTTATCGGGAAGGAAGCCTTTGTTGAAATAGTAGGACATCTACCTATAGGCTATAATAATTGCTTATGAAGAGATCATTTCGTGATTATGTAATAACTAAGTAACTAATGATAAAATGTCTCGAGTCGTGAATAGCACTTATATTTTCTGTACGAATGACGTCAATAAAATAGAGTTTTATTTTTGTTAATATACAGAATTATATAGAATAAAAACAAAAGGTGCCATAATGTGCCCCGGTGTTTGTTATTTTATTTTCTGCTGGGCCGGGCCTCATTTAAACGAAATCGTGTTGGAATCTGATCAATTTAGTAATTTACAATTTAAAGTGCCCTTTAAATTTATGCAATGACGTTCAAAGGGTTAGGGACGAATGTTCTATTTTAAAATCTTTCACATAAATAACTCCTAAAGACATGACCGTGTTACGGACTACAAACACGAAATGCAATTTATCTTGGAGATAAAAATAATCTTTCTGTTCACTGACATTGACATTTGTAACTCCATCAATTCATTGACAAAAGTAAAAACAAAAAGTAGTTAGTTTTTTTGTTTATGCTATGCTAAGTGAAACTAATCATGCTCATTTTCTTCTTGCAATCATGGACATAGGCTTTGGTAAGTTGCATCGTTTTTCATTGATCACTCGAATAAATAATTCGAAGTCAATAAGGAAGAGAAATAATTGATTCGCTCTTGTCAACCAGGCACCAGAAGGCGAGAACCAACCGAGCACAGAAGTCGACCTTTTCATATCCACGGAAAAAATAATGGTACTAAACACAGAGTTGAAAGAAATAATGATGGATCACGCACTCAGAACAATATCGTATATAGCCGATATAGGAGATCTTGTTGTACTAATGGCCAGAAGAAGATTTGTGCCGCACGAGAACGACTCGGATCAACCTAAATTGAACCGTACGCCCAAGATGATATGTCACGTTTTTGAAAGTGAAGAGGTAAGTTAAGTACACAACGCACATGATAGCAGATATCTTTATTACAAAACAAACTCATTTCTCGCGTACTATTTATGATTATCAAACCGAAAGCCACTATATTTCGTTCGTATTTCTGGAACTGCTTTTATAATAGTCCTTATTGTTACGGCAATTAGTACAATTTTGGTATGTCTGCAGGCACAATTCATAGCGCAGTCAATAGGACAAGCTTTTCAAGTCGCGTACATGGAGTTTCTCAAGGCGAACGGGATAGAGGATCACAGTTTTGTGAAGGAGATGGATTACCAGGAGGTACTCAACAGTCAAGAGATCTTCGGAGACGAACTGCAGATGTTCGCTAAGAAGGTAACTGCAATCAAATTTATTTATCGTTTGTGATCATTTAAATTAAAATGTAGAGTTACGGGGTTTAAAATTTCGTTTTGAATGTTTAAGTTCCGCATTTTAATTTACTTTATTTTCTACCCATAAACTGAAGCAATACGAAAAAATATATTTATTTATACAGACCAAACATGTATTTTTTCATTGAAACATAAGCACACGAGTCTTAATAGAGCTATTATAGATCTTTATTTTCATTTAATTTCAATATTTAAAGTTTAGGCCGTTTAAAGTATAATCATTCCATATCTATCCCATTAACAAACCCACCCACACACACACACCACTTGCTACACGTCCTCACGGCCTCTCCTCCTCCAGGAGTTGCAGAAGGAAGTGGTGGTCCCGAAGGCCAAGGGCGAGATCCTGGGCGTGGTGGTGGTGGAGTCGGGCTGGGGCTCCATGCTGCCCACCGTGGTGATCGCCAACCTGGCGCCGGCGGGGGCGGCCGCGAGGTGCTCGCATCTTAATATAGGTAGGTTTTTGGTGATGTTTTGGGGCTGGTTTGTCATGGAAATTTGCAGGATTTTAGAGGGGTAAATAGGTGTGTTTTAGAGTGGTGATAGTTTTCGTAAGTGTGATAATGCAAAAAAACAGAGACGCAGTTATCTGTTTGGGTTAAAAAAAGGTAGAGGTAGATGAGTGGCGGAAAAAACATAAGGTTAAACATAAGTAGTGTTCTATTACATTTACATATTAGATCAAGATTAATCAGAAAAATAAAATGGAAATAAGGACAAATTATAAAATGATACTAAACCCTGTTGTCGAACTCATTAAATTCGTAAAAATACAAAAACGTTAATTCTCAAACTGTGTTATAATTATTTTCAGTACTATTGTTCAGTTTAAACTGCTGTTCATGTTAGACTACACATACAATGTTTAGTTAAGTGCCAATGATATCAGTTCCAAATTTAAACATCTGATCCCAAATAACAATCAACTTAACCTCCCAACCAGGAGACCAAATAATCGCCATAAACGGCGTGAGCCTGGTGGGCTTGCCGCTGTCCACCTGCCAGACGTACATCAAGAACTCCAAGAACCAGACCGTGGTGAAGCTGACGGTGGTGCCGTGCGCGCCCGTCGTGGAAGTGAAGATCAAGAGGCCGGACACCAAGTACCAGCTGGGGTTCAGCGTGCAGAATGGGGTGGTGAGTATACGGGGTTTTGGGTGGCGACCTCGGTGGTGCAGCGGCATATATACCGGACTGCTAAGCGGATGGTTCCGGGTTCGAT